>CM067847.1:314383609-319383609 GCA_034509565.1 Triticum monococcum | reverse complement strand
ACAACATGAACATATGGCATCATGAACTAAATAATCCCAGACGTAGTGAAAAACTACTAAGTCCCTGAAAACAGATTTACCAAGTGCCTCACTTTGCAAGCTTGCACAAGTCAACACACACATCCTAAAAATGCATGGGTTGCACCTCTGGAAAGATAACAAGATGCTTAACAAAACATATGAAGGACTCATAGGCATATCATTCACACAACAATCATGGCAAAAATGACAAAAGTCTAAGATGAACTAGCAGATCTGACAATTAACTCATGAAGCCTCCTTCTAGCAGCATTTCGGGCATCGAGATGAATTCAAATGAAAATGATGCAATGGAATGAAATGATGTACTCGTCGAGACGAACATTTTGATATACTATATGTTCAAAATGGAGCTACGGATGCGAAGATATGGCATGTCAAAGTATGCACAAAAATGATGGGAGAGGGGAAAAAGTCAACCGTCTAGGGTTTTCCAGATCTCAGATCTGAGATCCGCACTGTTCACCGGTACGGAAGTCGAGGTGGCCGGAGATGGAGCTCGCCGGAGTTCGTCGTGGTCGGAGTAGGAGACGAGGAGGGAGAGGCCGGGGCGGTGGTCCGGCTCGGCGGAGGGGGCGGCGCCGCGGACGGAGGGGAGCGGCAGCGGGGTCGGCTCGGCTCGGGGTAGAGTGGAGCGGGCGGCAGCCCGGTGCGGCGGCGACCGGCGATGCAGGCGGCGGCGGAGGGCGATGGGCGGCGAGGGCGGAGGAGGACGAAGGAGGCGGCACGCGGGGCTCCTCTGGCCCGGGAGGTCGGCGGGGAGGGCCGGCCCCGGGCCTCGCGGGCTTCGGCGGCGCGGGATCCGGCGGGGACACGTGGCAAGAGGCGGTTGGCCGCGGTGGTGTGTCCGGCGCCGGCGGACAATGTCCGGCGCGGAGAGATCTGAGATTTTTTTATAGGGTTTCGTGGGAGGAGATGATCCGAAAACGGGGGGGGGGGGGGGCTATTTATAGGCATAAGTGGAGCTAGGAGAGTCCAAATGAGGTGCGGTTTTCGGACACGCGATCGTGGTCGAACGCTCTAGATGATGGAGCAGAGTTTGGTGGGTTTTGGGCCAAATTGGAGGGGTGTTGGGCTGCAACACACACGAGGCCTTTTCGGTCCCTCAGTTAACCGTTGGAGTATCAAACGAAGTCCAAATGATACGAAACTTGACAGGTGGTCTACCGGTAGTAAACCAAGGCCGCATGACAAGTCCCGGTCCAATCCGGAAATGTTTAATCCCCAAACACGAAAGAAATCTAGAAATGACCACAGGAGGAGAACGAAGCGCCGGAATGCAAAACGGACAATGGGGAAAATGCTTGAATGCATGAGATGAACATGTATGCAAATGCAATGCACATGATGACATGATATGAGATGCATGACAACGAAAACAAACACGGAGACAAAGACCCGAACCCGAGAAATAAATATAACTTAACGCCGGAAACGGCAAGAGTTGGAGTACAAATTGGGAAAGTTATATCTGGGGTGTTACAAGTTCCTTCTTTATGAATGAGATGAGGCAAAGCTTTTGCCTCCGTTTCAAAACAAAAAAAATCACGTCAAGAGGAATTTCTTTTATAGAGCCGATAATTGAGTGAATTCCATGCATGCAATGGCACAAGCTACAGAGTAGTAGAGTACTAGCACTTTACGTATAGAGCCATATTGCACGGTTCCCAATGTAGCGCCAGGATTTTCCGGCTCCTCAGGCTTAATTGGGAGGTACTAGTTTAAACATGCTACTAGCTGATGAGGAAGGTGCAAGCGAGGTGCGGCTAGGGCGAGCACGTGAGCCACGAGATTGTAACAACCTAGATTTTGGTGTCACAGCCCCAGATCAGCCCTTGCTTGATTTTTCTTGCATCCATGCATCATGTCTAAATTTCTTTTTAATTTGAATTGGGGAATTGGAGAGCCTCAGAAATCATTTCTAAAAACGATCAACATTAAAAATTGCTTCAAATGTTTCCAAGGAAATGTTCCTTTTCAGCATTGAAAAATATTGGCAAGAATAAAATTCAAACCATTATTTTTGGAGGTTCAAAAGTATTTATCTTGGGGCTTTGAGTTAAATCCTATAGTATTTGAATTGGATTATATTCATAATAATTATTTCACTAATCCAATAATTCTGAAAATTGGTGGGTGGCTCTGAATATATTATACATAGCCCCATGATTATTTTCAGAAGCTAAAAAAATATAGTTTAGTGCCTGAACTAAATCAGAACACCAAAAAACAAAATAGAAAATAGAACAGAAATTTTGAAAAGACAGAAACCTCACTTGGGCCACTTACCTGACAGCCTACCTATCAGCCCACTACTGTGCTAGGCCCAGCCAGCCACCGCACCGTCTTCAACCTCCTGCCAGTAGGCAGGAGGGCGTGTGTCCGACACGCGTGACCACGCGCCGAGCCACGTCCTGCTTCCCGCCGCTGCCCCGACACGCCCAGACGACGCCACCGAGACGCCCGAACCCGCTCGACCTTTCTCGTGTGCTTCTCCCCTCCTCTAGTCCTCTCTCCCTCTCGTGCCCGAGCACCACCACGGCCAACGCCTCTCCCTCGTCCTCCCGAGCAGCCCAGAAGCTCCGCCACTTCGTCCTCGACCCCCTCACCGAGCCACGCCCCGCCAGAAGCCCCGAACGTCCTCACCGGGCTCGTCTTCAACCTCCCGACGGTGAGGTCGACTTCGCCGCCCCGCCAACTCCAATCCTTCCCCGAGCCCATTTCGACGCCCTCTACACTCGTCGTGAGCCCCTGCTCCTTCTCCCCCTCCCTGTTTGCTCTGCTGCACGCCGTAGCAGCCACACTGCGCTCGCTCGCACGCGCCGCCGCCAGAGCTCCTCGTTGCCGAGGCCACGTCCACCTGTGCTCGAAACTGAGCGCACCACTGTGCTCAGCGCATCACCACGGGGCCGTAGCGACCATATGGTTCTCATGTCGTGCCCTGCGGCGTCGAATCCGTCGACGTCCGAACTCCGGCACCGCTCTGCTCGTCGGTGCCGTCGACTCTGACCACCCCGCCCCCTCTCGTGTGTTTCCCTGGATGTGGCGCACGCCCACCAGCCCATAGAGCCAAACCGCGGGTCGAGAGGACGCCGGACGGCGAATTCCGAGCGCCTCCACCGCTCTGTGAGGTCGCCGGCGATGAGCCGCAGGTCAACTCCGGCGGGGTTGACCCCATTTTGACCAGGGTTTGACTTTCCCCTGACCCACCGATGTGCGGGCCCAGGCCCCTGTTTAATTAGTGTTAGGTTTAGTTAGTGTTAATTAACTTAGTTAAGTAGATTAGACACTGACATGCGGGCCCAAGCTCTAATTAAACTTCGGTTAGTTAGGTAGTCACTGACGTGTGGACCCCACACATCAGGTTTGACCTGGACGGTGCCTCGTTGACCCGCTGACGTCATGATGATGTTAGGCTGATGCGGTATTTATTTTCTGGAATTTTAAATAAATCAGAAATGATTTAATAATTCAGAAAGTTCCAGAAAATGTTTAAAACTTCAAAAATTCATAGAAAAACAACCGTAGCTCAGAATGAAATAAATTATATATGAAAAATTATCAAAAAAATTCAAGGAATCCATCTGTAAAATTTTCATGCATGTTTGAAAAATGTTTGTCCTCTGTTTTGGACAAAAAAAATAAAGGGCATTTAAATAATCATATATGGAGTTGGAATTTGAATCTTGTATTCAAACCAACTTCATTTAAATCATAGCTAGATGCATTAGCTCAAATCATAGCATATTGCCATGTCATGATCATGCATCATATTCTGGCATTGCATTGATTGTGTTCTTTCTCTGTTGCCGGTATTTGTCCCCTCTCGGTAGACGATGTTCCGACGTTGTGATCGTTGACACTAATGAAGACTAAATGCTATCTTCAGAAGTGCCAGGCAAGCAAAACCCCCTTGTTCATTGTGATACAATCCCACTCTCTCGCTCCTGCTCTCTTTTACTGCATTAGGACAACAACGATTCATCTGTTACTTACTGCGGTAGTTGAACCCCTTATCCTCTGCATGACCTGTCATTGCCTCAGTAAATAGATGAAACCCACTAGCATTAGTAGGAGTTGTTTGAGCCCTGATGTGCCTACTCATTCATGCTTGTTTGTCATGCCTGCTACTGCTTAGAGTTGAGTCAGGTCTGATTCATCGGGGATGAATTGGAATAGTGATGAACATGTCCTACTGTGTGTGAGATAAGTGTGTGAACACGATTTGGTAAAGGTAGCGATGAGAGGCCATGTAGGAGTACATGGTGGGTTATCTCATTGAAACCGTTCCTAGGAATTGAGTTCTGTGTTTGTGATCCATGAACAGCTACTACCACGCATTGGGCCCGAAACCAATGGACCCTCTCGACTTATTAACTGCCCTTGTCCTCTGTCCAGGAGTTGCAACTAGTTTCTGGTGTTTGTAGGATATGTGTTGGCGGCCAAATAGGTGATAAACCTGGTCTAGAGACTTGTGTGGTTAGTCAGGTCATGGCCGACTCCCTCGCCAGGCTTCCGCTTGAAGGTTGCCGAGATACACGACGTGTACATGGTGGTAAGTGGCAAGAGCATGTGTGAAGAAGTACACCCCTGCAGGGTTATAAATGATCTATTCGAATAGCCACATCCATGGTAAAGGACTTCTGGGTTGCCTGTACAGTTCATAGATAACTTGAAGTGGATACTCTAAAACACGCAAGATAAATGTGAGTGCTATGGATGGCCTTCTCGTAGGGAGATGGGAGCGGATCCATAGTGGTGTATTGAATGGTGAATATGTGGACTCGTGTGCGCCACCTCAAAAGATTTGCTTGCAGTCGTAGTTCGGGTTAGCCACTGAGTCAAAGCTGGCTTGCTGCAGTTAAACTCCACCACCACCACCACCCCCCCCCCATTGTTGATACCGATGCATATCTAGTTAGTTCCGATGTAAGTCTTGCTGAGTACATTTGTACTAACGTTTGCTTAATTTATGTTTTTCAGAGAGACTTCAGTCTCGCTAGTAGTTCCACATGGACTTCGACGTTTAGCTTGTTACCTCAGCTACGATCTTGTGCCCTCGGCAAGATCTGGTAGATAGTCAAGCTTCTAAGCCTTTTTCATTTATAGATGTTTGTACTCAGACATGTTAAGCTTTCGCATGTGCTTTGATTTGTATGCTCTGAATGTTGGGTCATGAGACCCATGTTTGTAATATCTCGCTCCTCGGAGCCTATTGAATAAATACTTGGAGTCGTAGAGTTTTGTTGTGATGCCATGTTGTGTTTACACATATCGAGCATATTGTGTGTATGATTGAAATGCTTGGTATGTGTGGGATCTGACAACCTAGTTGTTTATCCTTGGTAGTCTCTCTTATGGGGAAATGTAGTCATGTGCTTCCATGAGCATAGTTGTCCGCTACAGCCCGGTTCACCGGAGTCCTGATAGCCCAGCACTACTACTCCGGAACACTTGACTGGCCGGCATGTGATTCACTTCGTTCCTGTGTCTGTCCCTTTAGGGAAATGTCACGCGGTGACATCCGGAGTCCTGCCTAGCCTGCTACAGCCCGGGTTCCCGGAGTCCTATTAGCCTAGTGCTACAGCCCGGATTCACACGCTGCTGACCGACATGCTTGATGTTGATTCATGTATGCATGTCCCCGTAAGTTGGTGCCACTTTGGGTTCACGACTAGTCATGTCGGCCCGGGTTCTCTGTCATATGGATGCTAGCGACACTATCATATACGTGAGCCAAAAGGCGCAAATGGTCCCGGGCCATGGTAAGGCGACACCCGTGGGAATACCGTGCATGCGGCCGCAAAGTGATATGAGGTGTTACAGGCTAGATCGGTGTGACATAGAATCAGGGTCCTGACAGCTTTGGTATCAGAGCCTGACTGCCTGTAGGATTACCAAGACAAGCTAGTCGAAGTCGTGTCTAGAAATGCTTTAGTTATATAAGGGAATTGATTTTGGATGGGAACGTAAGGCTCTTTTTACTCCTTATCCTCATGACCTTCTGATCTGAGTCAACCTCTTCTTTTCTACGGGGGTTAAGAACTACATTTCTCTTCTATCTCTCAGGATGACGTGTTACTAAACCGTAGTTACCTAGGACTGTTCAGTTCAAGCCTCAGTTCAGTTCCTACTACTTCCATATTTTCATAGCTGGTCTCAGAACCTTGATATTGTGATGTTGAGTGGTTATGCCACCATTTTGCAGGATGTCTCAAATCTTTTTGAGCATTTACAGCCATCATGTTGGCTGAGTCATCCCAGGTCTCTAAATAGTTTGATGCATTTGCAAATCCCTCCTTCCCGTTCCTGGTGTTCCTTTGAGCCAGATTAACCACACTAGTCAATAAGTTGAGGTAATCCATTGCCTCGACATATATGTTGGAGCTATTATTATGACCCTAGGTGTTTTAGGGAGTCACCTAGTAATCTAGCCATGATTAGTGTTCCCAAAGTGATGACTCTGGCCATCATTCTCGAAAGCATCCCATGATGCCATTTAGTTAGTAGGCATTCTACTCTTGGGTTCTTGACCCAAGATCCACTCTACTTACCTCGTGTTGATAGTGTTGCTTGTACCTTCAGGATATTAGCAACCTTTGCGATAGTCCTTGAGATCCGTGGTATATCATTCTTCCAAATACCATGAACCATTCTTGGCAGGAGTTCTTTTGAACCAAAAGATCACAATCAGAGTACTCTTGATGAGTTCTCCGTTCTACATTGTGGCTCTGCCAGTTCTACCTTTCTGCATGGGTTATCCGGAAGAAATATGTTGAACTTGTTCGGCATACTAATCTATGCATCCACAACTCAGAAACTATATGTTCCTTTGAGTTGTCCCCCTTCAGTTATATTCCGACCTTCATCTATCAATTGATAGTCAAGAGTATGTGAGCATTCGTTCACCGGTGCTTATCGTTCTTGTGGTCCGTCAAGCCATCCTAGTTCAGAATGACTAGGAGAAACAAACTCCAGTACCTCATCCATTTCTAGGATTGGGTCAAAGTTGTTGTATTTCGCAGATCAAATGCAATCAAGCTATTGCTCTGTTCTACCTTGGAGTGTTACCATATTCATGTCAAGAATGTCATGAGTATTGCACTAGCTCTTATGAATTCTTGACATAGTGATACTTCTTGCCATCATTTTTCATTCCTCGGCCCCGTGTTACCGCAACCGGAATGCCGGCAAGTGAACCATGATGTGTGAAATCAATACTCCTAGCAACCGTGTTGCCTGGTAGTTAATGGACAATATTCTCATTCTTAGCGTGTTGGTTATTAAATCATCATCCTAAGATTGATCGTGCTACCTAGTCCATATTTCTGGTGCACACTTCGGTCAAAGAGTTAGGATTATTAATCCCTAGCTCTTTTGATCCTATCTTCTTGCTCTAAAAGGGAAGATTGTTCTCGAGCTTATTAACATATCGGTGGTTCGTGATTTTCTGAATATCTTCTCGGAAGTATCACCAGGTCATCACCTGACCGATATGGTGAGTTCGTGATCAAGTTGGTTTACCAATAAACCACTCTTTCCCCAAGAATCCATGTTGGATACCCCTGAACTAGTTGGTTAAGCTAAACAACAAGTTGGAGAGTTGGAAGATAAAAGCTAGCCCAACTTAGTTCATTCCAAAGGGATATCCTTGTGTTTTTGTGTTAGTTGAAGAAAGATGATATCTTCATCGATTGTTCCTCGTGATCGGTTGTTGGATCTGTTGTTTTGTCAAAACTTTGATTTGAGGGTGGGCTATCCTCAAATCAAATCAGTACCAACGATATTCGTAATGTTGTCTTACTCGTGGTTGACTCCTCGAGCATACACCATTACTTCCTTTGGTCTGACCAATACTATCACATTGTTCACATAATGGTGGAAGTCCAATGATATGGAAATTCCGATGAGTTGCCGTTGAGCCCATCAGCATCATTTTGTCTCCTCCATGATTTGTGTTGAACATCCAGCTAGTGTTGGAAACTTGTGTAAGCATTTTCTTCATGCCCCATTCATGAAGTATATGTTTGGATGAAAGAAGTGACTTCCTTTGACTCACCTGCATTTGATGTAAGTTGCCGTTGTGAATTTGAGAAAGTTTGTTTTGCTTCCTCTGGAATCATCCCAAGTCAGTCATGCATGTGCGAAGTATTCTATGGTCTGATAGACTGATCATCCTCATTCCATATGTATCCCCTAGCACACCAAGCCACTGATTGATTTGTTCAAGGAAAGGAAGTTCCTTCTTAAGAGCATGCCTTATGCAAGGACCTCAATATCCTCGATTATGGTTCCCCACCTGAACTCGGTAGTGTTTTATTATAAGACTGCCATGTGGTCACGCCTGTCTAGGACAGTGTGTTCACATGTGTGTAGCTGAACCAGCTCATGTTTTGAAGCTTGCTATCGTAGTTCATTTCCCAAGAATCTAGCAACGTCATCTCCTTGACTTGTGTTGAAACTCTTCTTTTCAGACATGTGAGTCTGAAGTAGTCTGTTTCTAACCAGATTTGAATCCCAGGAAGATATGATGGTTGGAACATTCCCGACATTTGCATTTTGTTCCCAGCTTACACTGCCTTGTGTCAATCTCCATTGGACTGCCCTTCTCAGCAATTGTTGTTCAGGATCATCTTCAGAAGTGGTCCTACCATGGGTCCCATGCATTTCTGATGATAAGCAAAAATCATCCATTGTGTTGTCTTCAACAAGGTAGCCCACATCATCCATTCTAGTCCGAGCATGTCATTCTTTCGAACTCCTTCAAAAGATTGATTGTGATTGCCTTAGGCTGGTATAAAGAGTTTCAATGATCTTTGTATCAAAAGTAATTCTTTTTGCCACTTAAGGGAATAGCTCTACGAGCCACCTTCCCTAAGATGCCCCTTTATGGAATCATGGCAATTCAAATCCTCGCTACGTTGACAACCGTTCACCACCCTCTTAGGTGTGGAATTATTGTCTACCAATTTGAACCCTTGTCATCCGCTTCTTTCCATCACCCCTGATGTGTGTTTGTGTCTCAACTCGAGAGAGTTACTTTGTCTCATCCCGGAGTTGATCGTGAATTGCTCGATCTTTGAGCATATCGTTTTCTATAGAGTTTTCTTTTGTCGTCATCATGTTGGATAAAGATCTCGAAAGCAAAGACGTCAAGATCAATTTGAAGCAAGGAATCAACATCTTCGGGAAGGGCAAATGGATTATGAAGATTGTGATAGTTCTATGACCCCCCCTTTCCTCTTATTCACGTCTTGAATCTCGGGACGAGATTCTTGTTTAGTGGGGGTGAGCTGTCACAGCCCCAGATCAGCCCTTGCTTGATTTTTCTTGCATCCAAGCATCATGTCTAAATTTCTTCTAAATTTGAATTGGGGAATTGGAGAGCCTCAGAAATCATTTCTAAAAATGATCAACATTAAAAATTGCTTCAAATGTTTCCAAGGAAATGTTCCTTTTCAGCTTTGAAAAATATTGGCAAGAATAAAATTCAAACCAATATTTTTGGAGGTTCAAAAGTATTTATCTTGGGCCTTTGAGTTATATCCTATAGTATTTGAATTGGATTATATGCATAATAATTATTTTACTAATCCAATAATTCTGAAAATTGGTGGGTTGGCTCTGAATATATTATACATCGCCACATGATTATTTTTAGAAGCAAAAAAAATATAGTTTAGTGCCTGAACTAAATCAGAACACCAAAAAACAAAATAGAAAACAGAACAGAAATTATGAAAAGACAGAAACCTCACTTGGGCCACTTACCTGACAGCCTACCTATCGGCCCACTACTGTGCTAGGCCCAGCCAACCAGCGCACCGTCTTCAACCTCCTGCCAGTAGGCAGGAGGGCGTGTGTCCGACGCGCGCGGCCACGCGCCGAGCCACGTCCTACTTCCCGCCACTACCCCGACACGCCCAGACGACGCCACGGAGACGCCCGAACCCGCTCGACCTCTCTCGTGTGCTTATCCCCTCCTCTGGTCCTCTCTCCCTCTCGCGCCCAACCACCACCGCGGCCAATGGCTCTCCCTCGTCCTCCCGAGCAGCCCAGAAGCTCCGCCACTTCGTCCTTGACACCCTCACCGAGCCACGCCCCGCCAGAATCCCCGAACGTCCTCACCGGGCTCGTCTTCAAACTCCCAACGGCAAGATCGACTTCGCCGCCCTGCCAACTCCAATCCTTCCCCGAGCCCGCGTCGACGCCCTCTACACTCGCCGTGAACTCCTACTCCTTCTCCCCCTCCCCGTTTGCTCTGCTGCACGCCGTAGCCGCCACACTGCGCTCGCCCGCACGCGCCGCCGCCTGAGCTCCTCAATGCCAAGGCCACTTCCACCTGATCTCGAAACCGAGCGCATCACCGCGCTCAGCGCATCACCATGGGGCCGTAGCGGCCATATGTTGCTCCTGTCGCGCCCTAGGGCGTCGAATCCGTCGACGTTCGAACTCCGGCGCCGCTCTGCTCGTCGGTGCCGTCGACTCCGACCACCCCACCCCTCTCGTGTGTTTCCCTGGACGTGGCGCATGCCTAGAAGCCTGTAGAGCCAAACCGCGGGTCGAGAGGAAGCCGGAGGGCGAATTCCGAGCGCCTCCGCCACTCTGTGAGGTCGCGGGCGATGAGCCGCGGTTCAGCTCCGGCGGGGTTAACCCCATTTTGACCAGTGTTTGACTTTCCCCTGACCCACCGACGTGTGGGCCCAGGCCCCTATTTAATTAGTGTTAGGTTTAGTTAGTGTTAATTAACTTAGTTAAGTAGATTAGACACTAACATGTGGGCCCAAGCTCTAATTAAACTTAGGTTAGTTAGGTAGTCACTGATGTGTGGACCCCACACGTCAGGTTTGACCTGGATGGTGCCCCGTTGACCTGCTAACGTCATGATGATGTCAGGCTGACGCGGTATTTATTTTCTGGAATTTTAAATAAAGCAAAAATGATTTAATAATTCAGAAAATTCCAGAAAATGTTTAAAACTTCAAAAATTCATAGAAAATCAACCGTAGCTTAGAATGAAATAAATTATATCTGAAAAATTATCAGAAAAATTCAAGGAATCCATCTGTACCATTTTCATGCATGTTTGAACAATGTTTGTCCTCTGTTTTGGACAAAAAAATAAAGGGCATTTAAATAATCATATATGGAGTTGGAATTTGAATCATGTATTCAAACAAACTTCATTTAAATCATAGCTAGATGCATTAGCTCAAATCACAGCATATTGCCATGTCATGATCATGCATCATATTGTGGCATTTCATTGATTGTGTTCTTTCTCTGTTGCCGGTATTTGTCCCCTCTCGGTAGACGATGTTATGACGTTGTGATCATTGACACTAATGAAGACTAAATGCTATCTTCAGAAGTGCCAGGCAAGCAAAAACCCCTTGTTCATTCCGATACAATCCCACTCTCTCGCTCCTGCTCTCTTTTACTGCATTAGGACAACAACGATTCATCTGTTACTTGCTACTGTAGTTGAACCCCTTATCCTCTGCATGACCTGTCATTGCCTCAGGAAATAGATGAAACCCACTAGCATGAGTAGGAGTTGTTTGAGCCTTGATGTCCCTACTCATTCATGCTTGTTTGTCATGCCTACTACTGCTTAGAGTTGAGTCAGGTCTGATTCATCGGGGATGAATTGGAATAGTGATGAACATGTCCTGCTGTGTGTGAGCTAAGTGTGTGAACACGATTTGGTAAAGGTAGAGGTGAGAGGCCATGTAGGAGTACATGGTGGGTTGTCTCATTGAAACCGTTCCTAGGAACTGAGTCCTGTGTTTGTGATCCATTAACAGCTACTACCACGCATTGGGCCCGAAACAAATGGACCCTCTCGACTTATTAACTGCACTTGTCCTCTGTCCAGGAGTTGCAACTAGTTTCTGGTGTTCGTAGGATATGTGCTGGCGGCCGTGCGTAGCGCTGACCCTAGGGGTGGGCTATGATGCGGTAGATACATCGTGGCATGGTGTATGGGGCTCCCGTTTGGTGTCTCGGGAACCCTGCACACATCGTTTAAGGCTGTGAGCGAAACTCCGGCCGGATCTCCTCGCAGATGGAACCCGAATAGGCGATAAACCTGGACTAGAGACTTGTGTGGTTAGTCAGGTCGTGGCCGACTCCCTCGCCAGGCTTCCGCTTGAAGGTTGCCGAGATACACGACGTGTACATGGTGGTAAGTGGTGAGAGCGTGTGTGAAGAAGTACACCCCTGCATGGTTATGGATGATCTATTCGAATAGCCGCGTCCACGGTAAAGGACTTCGGGGTTGCCTGTACAGTTCATAGATAACTTGAAGTGGATACTCTAAAACTCGCAAGATAAGTGTGAGTGCTATGGATGGCCTTCTCGTAGGGAGACGGGAGCGGATCCATAGTGGTGTATTGAATGGTGAGTATGTGGACTCGTGTGCGCCACCTCAAAAGAGTTACTTGCATCATAGTTCAGGTTAGCCAGTGAGTCAAAGCTGACTTGCTGCAATTAAACTCCACCACCCCCCCCCTTGTTGATACCGATGCATATGTAGTTAGTTCCGATGTAAGTCTTGCTGAGTACATTTGTACTCACGTTTGCTTAATTTATGTTTTTGCAGAGAGATTTCACTCTCGCTAGTAGTTCCACGTGAACTTCGACGTTTAGCTTGTTACCTCAGCTACGATCTTGTGCCCTTGGCAGGATCTGGTAGATAGTCAGGCTTCGAAGCCTTTTTCATTTATAGATGTCTGTACTCAGACATGTTAAGCTTGTGCATGTGCTTTGATTTGTATGCTCTGAATATTGGGTCATGAGACCCATGTTTGTAATATCTCGCTCCTCGGAGCCTATTGAATAAATACTTGGAGTCGTAGAGTTTTGTTGTGATGCCATGTTGTATTTACACATATCGAGCATATTGTGTGTATGATTGAAATGCTTGGTATGTGTGGGATCCGACAACCTAGTTGTTTATCCTTGGTAGTCTCTCTTATGGGGAAATGTAGTCCTGTGCTTCCATGAGCCATAGTAGTCCGCTACAGCCCGGTTCACCGGAGTCCTGCTAGCCCAGCACTACTGCTCCGAAACACTTGAATGGACGGCATGTGATTCACTTCGTTCATGTGTCTGTCCCTTCGGGGAAATGTCACGCGGTGACATCCGGAGTCCTGCATAGCCTGCTATAGCCCGGGTTCCCGGAGTCCTGTTAGCCTAGTGCTATAGCCCGGATTCGCACGCTGCTGACCGACATGCTCGATGTTGATTCATGTATGCCCGTCCCCGTAAGTTGGTGCCACTTTGGGTTCACGACTAGTCATGTCGGCCCAGGTTCTCTGTCATATGGATGCTAGCGACACTATCATATACGTGAGCCAAAAGGCGCAAACGGTCCTGGGCCATGGTAAGGCGACAACCGTGGGAATACCGTGCATGAGGCCGCAAAGTGATATGAGGTGTTACAGGCTAGATCGGTGTGACTGAGAATCGGGGTCCTGACATTTGGCCCTTTTTTTGATTTATCTGGTTTTTGCTTTGTTTTTCTTTTTGGAGTGGTTCTGTGGCCTTGTCACCTGGGAAATCAGCTTCATTTCCTCTCCCAAGTGGCTCATCATCCTAAAAACATTGCCAAGATCATGTCACTTCATTGCTTGACCAAACCCTAATTCCTTTTTCTAGGAAATATTCCTTTTTCTATTAAAGGAATAATGCTATCTGCCCTAGGTTGTGAAGCAACCTATATTTATGTCCGTCCAAAAATCCCCAAATAATTATTATAAATTGTTTGGGTCATATCTTCCTCCAATATGGAAAAATATTTTATTGGCCATATTTCTCATCATGCTCAATAAATTCATTTCCTATTCTGTCCTAAATGGCACATTGTGAAGCAAGTGCTATTTATCTTTGCACATTTGACCCCAAACTGTTTGGACATCTTATCATGTCCAAATAATTGCCCTATGCCAAAATTCAACTTTATTTTCCTCGCCAAACTTCCTCAGTGATTTTTTCAACGTTCCTGTCTAAGGGAAGCCTTTGTGAAGGAAGTGCTACCTAGTTTTATCCAAATGATTTGAAATTTGGCAGGCCTCTTCTTGTGCTCATATTATCTCAGTCCTACAAATTTCAGCTCCATCCCTTGATCTATGTGAGCACAACATCAAATCTTTGATTCTATCAATATTTCAGGTTGTGAAGCAAGTATATTTTATATTGTTTCATTTTGCCTGAAAATTTACCAGGGTATTCTCCTACCCAAATAACTTCTCTCCACCAAATTTTGCACCATTTCACCTAGCCATTATTTTTCCAAAATTATTGCTAGTTTTTGGTCAGCAACGATGTTTGTGAAACAAGTACCATTTGGTGAATCCAATTGGTATGAAACTTTTACAACATCTTTATATGATCAAATCATCAACCCTTGCGAAATTTGAGCTCAAGTTGATGCTTCATGTGAGTGCATTATCATGCTCAAGTTTCTGGACCATTCTGGTCAGTTGCAAAGCAACTATATCAACCATTGGTCCAAATCACCTCAACTTTCACAAGACTAAAGTCCTTCCTATCCTAAAACCTCCCAGACAGCTTATTTAGCCCTTAGCATTTATCTGCTGATAACTGCATCATGGTTTAGATTGATGTAGTAAACTTCAGAGCTTACTTACCATTTACCCGATTCACTTTTAACCGAGCTACCATCGCGTGTGTAACCTACTCAAGGAGGACTTACCACTAGACAATGTTTTCCAACCCTTGGCACGTTCTCCTCGCCAGCTCACGCGGTGACCACCGCTTTGGCACGCTCTGGCCGCGCCCAGAACATCTTCTTGCTCGGGCCCCTCCTCTGCTCAGCGTCTCAGCAAGCACGGGCCTGTCCATCGTGTTCCCCGCGTCGTCGCTATCCTCCTAGAGTTGCCTCCCCCTCCGTCCGCTTCTCCGTTTGTGCTCGTCGCTGCGCGCCCACGGGCGCACTGTGGCCGACCGAGCATTCAAGGCGTTTTGGCTCGGTTCATCGCCGTCGTCTTCCTCCCCATGCTCCGTTGGCCTCCTCTGCCCCGTGAGACGCTCCACTGCTCCTCCCCCATCGTCTAACAGTGAGGTCGGGTGCATGCACATGCGTCCGCGACGCCGGCCACGCGTCCGCGGCGACGCCAGCTCGGCCTCCTCCTCCCCTGCCTATATAAGGCTGTCCCGTGTAACGACCTGACCCGAATGGATCAAGTCCCTGTGCTTAAGTGTCATCCCTGGATCGGTATGCTGACACACACAGTACTCGAAGGATTTATAACAGAGGTAAATCACATGTATAAAGTAACGTAAATACTATTACCTCAATCCAAAATAGCGGAAGTAACAAGGTTGTGGATTCCCATCAACACCAACGGCAAAGTTGAGTGTAAAAATCGTAACCCTAACGTATCACTTACTCGTCATAAGATAATCCTGCAACATGAGACATTGCAGCCACAAAGGGTCAGTACATTGAATGTACTGGCAAATTCACACCATAGAGGATGATGAACAAAGGCTATCACTACATGCATATTTGGCTGGTGGAAAAGCTCTATGGTTATAGTTTTGCGTAAAGCCAATTTTTCCCTACTGCAAAGGAATACATTTTAATTTAACTATCATGGTGGTTGTTGAACATTGAGAATGGTTGACAGCATTCTTAATCCCAATTAAGTAACATCATTAAAACCCAACAATATTCATTTAAAGTAACATGATGAGATTCACATGATAATCCAGGTACTAGATACTCAAGATGTCCATAACCGGGGACACGGCTAATCATGATTAGTTTGTACACTCTGCAGAGGTTTGCGCACTTTTCCCCACAAGACTCGATCGCCTCCGTTGGATTTCTCGCACTACAGGATGTTTCAGAAACGGATGACCGAGACATAGTCTTTCAGAAGCGCTAGCACCTTACGTTGGATAGACCGGTACACCTACTTTCCCCTACATCTGCTAGTCTACCCTGTAAGAGTTCGCACGACTTAATCAACTATGCCAGAGCCCATAGTGGCTTGTGGCTGCACATGGAAGTTTCTAGTATGAATAATCTTATGATCCCTTTGGGCCTGGGTGGCGGTCCAAAAGAAAAACAGGCAAGTCCTAGAATACCCAGGTGCCTCAATCCACCCAGATGTGTGATTAAGTTGCCACCTTAAGTAAACCATTAATTAACAATCTCACATCTATCATGAAATACTCTCAAACCCAATCCACGTCTACGAGCATAGCATGGTAGTATAAGCCTAACGTAAAAGTAACTCCCAAGTGTTTGATAATGAACAGGTAATAGGTACTACCTCAACTACTTCCCATCCCACAATTTAATTAGATCCTAATCATGCAATGTTTGAGGATTGATCTAATGCAATAAAACTGGATAGTACGAAAGGTATGATCAAAGTGTGAATTTGCCTACAATGTTGATGAAGATGATTCGCACTCAAAAATCTTGATAGCTCTACTCGTCACACTCCGGTCAATCTATCGTAATCAAGCAATAGTAACCACACATAAGCAATCACTCAAAAGACCAGAAAGATCGAAGAAGTCGATTCGGAAAACATCAAAACCTAGCAAATAGCTCTTGCAACATAAAACAATTTCTAACAATACCAAAATTATGTGAATTTGGCCTTATTTGAAAATTTAGGTCAAGAGCATCGATTTGCAAAAAGAATCAACTCAAACGGAGTTACGGATAAAAAGATATGATCAAAAGAAGTTTGAATTCAAATCTGATCTAATTTAAATTTTAAAATTTTCAAAAACATGTTTGAGTTGGATTACTGGATAGAGGAGATCATACCGAAGAAGTGGGCATTGGTTTCGTTGGATTTGGGCAAACGAGTAAAAAGTTATGGCTATTTGAAAAATCAGGGCCAAGCTGTTTTACGGAAGAAAAAATAGCTACGGGCTAGGGTCTAATGTATAAATACGTAGACTAATTGATAATCTAATTATTTTATCATATTAGTCTAAAAATAATAAACTACGGAGTGTATAAGAAGAAAAAAAAATAAAGAAAGATACCTTTATAAGGCAGAGAAAAGACGACTTTGGAGAGAAGAGATAATTTCCAGAAGTCGCGCCGGAGAGGAGAAATATTTTTTTTAAATGAATCTAGTCAAACCAAAATATTGATTTAACCCGAATCGGATGATTTTTTGAGGCTCTATGGGTCTATATTTATTGGTGGAAAAGAGGCTTATGGGTCAAAGGCTAGGCAATGTGGTACTAAACGTAGACAAAAATATACGAAACAGAGAAGAAAAGAGGCGATGGGCCTAAAGGCCTTTGGCCAGCCGCGCGGTGCAGTTTTTTTTGCCTTCGGCCCGCCGTGCGGTGCAGTTTATTTTATTTACAGAATGCGATAAACTGAAAAACGAAAATAAAATAAAACTTTATATAGGCATATTATATATCAAAATTTTCAGAAAAAGATTTTCTACGACATGAACATTTTTCTAGCATTAAATAAAATACACACAAATTCTAATAATTCAAAGAGTGCTACTGGTCTATTAAAATCCAACAAAAATCATTTTAAAAATACCAAAATGATTTCAAATTAATGTTTCTCCAATTTTCAATTGTAGGGAATCATGTTACCCTAATTTCCATATATTTTATTTTTGGAGAAAAATAATTTAAATAAAACTCAAATAACTCCAAACTGAAAATAAATTCAAAATGGCTTTGAATTTGATTCTTCGAAACTCCCAACTCATATTTCATATATTTTGAAGAAGTCATTTTATCTTCTCTCTTGAAAATCATTGAGTTGCATAAAGTTCAGAAGTGGAAATATTTTCCAAGTGAAATTCAAATATTTTCAACACCCCCTTGTCATATAAATAAATGGAAGAAGTCATTTCATCTTCTCTCTAGGGTTTTGTGATGGAAAGTATTTGAATTCAAGAAGATCATAAATGAAAAATGAAAGTTTGGGAAAGCGCTTTTATTCCCTCTCATTTAACTTTCAAAAAGGTTTCGAATTTCACTCAATTTCACACAATCAATCAAATCTATCTATTTATTATAACATTCCAAAATTTAGAATTTTCGGATGTTACAAACCTACCACCCTTAAAAGGAATCTCGTCCTCGAGATTCGGAGAGGCTAGAAAGAAATAGGTTAGCGTTGGGGTCTTCTCAAAATCCATCGATCATCACACAGTGTCTGGGGTGCTACCACCCTTAGAAGCATCGTTACAGTTCCATCAAAACTCATATACGCCATCCTTATTCTTGACAGTGCCGTCTTCTCAGAGCTTCTGTATAATTCCTTCTCTGGGCTCTTCCGATAGCGGCATAACCTTTTTCCTCAATTTTGGTATGGTTATTCTGTGACTGGGTCTTCTTAGCTGATGGGTCTGGCGCCAAAACTAAACAACTATCGATATCTCATGGTGGTCAACAATTTATGGTTTCTCCTGCAGGAAATGCGTCTGGGTTGAATCCTCACCGTATAACCTACGGTTGGCAACAACTGTCGTGTACAAGGGAAAATACTTATACCATTCTAAGTTTAAATAGGGTTTTGATCGTCGTCTCTTTACTATAGGTAAGTCACTCAGATTTACCATCCCACATAGCAAGGCGAATAATAAGAGTAAGTCGGTATGGTGATCAATCCATCCCGCACCCAAATCATTACCATGTATATGGTTTAGCGAATCTCGCATTCTAACACTCGGTCATCCTCACAAGCATTGAAGAATTTCTCTTGTCCACGAACTGCGTTCGGAATAATCCATTGATTCTACAAGCCAAACAAATATCTATCGTTCCTTCACAACTCTCAGGTTTTGCGTTACTCCTATAAAATTGTCTTATTGATAAAATCGTAACTTCGTCCAGGGTTTTTCCTTCAGCAAGAGTGTGCTTGCTTCTTGGCAGGTCCTGGGGCCTGTGGGTTATGGCCCATCTCATCACATGCAAACCTTGAACTCTTCATCGGGGCAACGGATCTCTAGTCCAACATCCAACTTCCAGCTTTCCTAGTATACTAAAATCCATCCAATTGTACTGTCTTCCTTCCTTCTATTGGCACCAAACTAAGACATGTTTACTCAGACTCATCATGGAATTTTCATTGATCCGTATTTCCAACATCATACCTCCTTTATATCCAATAGTAATTTATCTCTTCATCCTCGTAGGATATCCCACATACTGAGATAAAAACTTATACTTATGGAGTCCATACTCTACTTCATGGAACATCATTATCCTTTCCAGGGTCAAGCGCCCTTACAAGGGAATATTGGCCATCTCTGCATGGCACTTCTTCAACTGGGAAACATGAAACACATCATGAACTCCTAACAGTCCTTCGGGTGACTCCAACTTGTTGGCCACTTCTTCCATACGCTCCAAAACTCGGTATGGTCCTACAAATCTCAGGGCTAATTTTCCCTTAACTCCAATCCATTTAACTCCTCGCATAGGGGACCCGCGAAGACATGCTCTGTCTCCAATTTCATAGAATACCTCCTTGAGTTTTTGAGTCTACATAACTCTTCTGCCTAGACTGAGCTACCTTCAGTCTATCTCAAATCAACTGAACATTCTCTTCTGACTCCTTGATCACATTTGGTCCAAACAACTGACAGTCTCCAACTTCATCCCACACACTCTTGGGGTATCACACATATCGAGACAAAACTCGTATTCATTTTGTCTGAAATCCATTCAGTGGAGTATCCTTGTCTTTTCCAGGGGCCAACGATTCTTACAGGGTACTACCACCCTTAAAATGCACAAATCTTCCATAGACCATATTTCTAATATCCTCAAAATGGCCAAAATTCTTCTTCATAGAGTAACAACTCATAAAATCCATATCAGTACCAACGATGCTAACTTTATTCATTCTCAAGTGATTACAATCTCTCGCTTCTCCATTATATGTCTCAAGTCAACACCTCAATATAAAAGAAAATGTTCTCACTTCTACTACTCCATTTCTTTTGTTGCAAACTCAACTATCTAGCACAAGTTTCCTTCTCCTTGGGGCATTCTCTGGCAAAGTGCCCTGCTGCATTACAACTAAAACATATTACTTCTGACAAGTATCGAGGTTTCCTTTTTGGGCAATCATTGAGGTAGTGCCCTGACTCCTTGCACCTGTAACAGATGATATGACTCAGGTTCCTCCTGGAATCCAATCTACATCTCTTTCTGGACTTTTCCATTCCAATCAGAGCTTCTATTTCCTGTGGGTCATATTCTACTTCCTCCGTCGGGAATTCTATTAGATCCCCATTCATACAATTCTGGGAGATGTGTCCTTCTTCTCCACATGAATAGCAAGACTTAGTGCAGGGTTTACTGGGGTCTTCTTTAGGTGTGTCCTCCACATCTTCCTTCATCACGGGTTCTTCTAAAATTTCCATAAGGGCTCCTTTCTTTACTTCTTTCTTCTGTGTACGGTCCTTCGTACCATGGGGTAAAAGTGACACTGAGTAGGATAGTGGGTAATCCCTTCACACAAGAAACAAGTAATCTGCTTAACTGGGCATTCTTCAACTGGGTGACTTCCTTCACAATTAGGGCATTCATCCTTGTGTTCTTTATGGGTGTGTCCTATTTTCTCCACAAAGCTTGTATGCACAAGGTTTCTTCATATCCCTTCCATAAGGCTTCAACTTCTGGGACACAAGCCGAGACTTTGGAAGAGTCGACTTAAATTCTATCCAAGTGGTTACTCCTTGCCATCCATTCATGGTTTGGTATATCCTCCACCAACTAGCAGCACCTCTTTCAAAGCACTGAAGAGCATGCTGGGTCGTATCCTTTCCGACAATAGGGGTATTTTTCATGTGATCCTCCTTGTTCTGAATCCATCGGTCCGTGTCCAATCGACACATCGGTCCAGAAAATACAAGCTCATCTCCATTCATCCTCTATTGGGTCCAAGGGTTTTGGGGTGAGATGAGAGAGAGGGAGAGGGATACACACAATACAAACAAAGTTTTGAAAAGACAGATTTTATTTGTGGCCGTCGGGAAAAACATCAAACAAAATGACAGCTCACAAACGTCGCATCAAACATAGGTATACAACAGGGGTTTAGTCTTCTATAGGTCAATAAATCTTCAACGTCTCCAAACTCTTCAATCCTTGTTCATGCCTCGAATGGCTTCTTCCGATCATGCTTGTCTTCTCAAGTTCTTGTGCCAGATCATCTCTGTTGACGTGAAATCTCTCGTGACATCCTTTAATATTTTGGAGTTGTATTTCAAACTTCTGGTTTTGACATCCTTCACATGAACCATGGTCATACTATCCTTCAGTTCCTGACAAATCTCCGGTATCTCGAGGTTGTAGCTCCTCCAGCTTGGCTACTTCAACTTCTGGGTCCTAAGTTCTTCATGAAATGCTCCTTGTCAAAATACGGCTTCTTATAGCTCCATCTTAACTTCTTGATGTAACACTCTAGATCCTGGTGATACACCGGCTAAGGTTAAAACTTCATCTTACTAATAGGTGCTCCATCATCCTTCTTCCATCAAATCCATTCTGAAGAAATGCATCCTTAACTTAGCACGGGGACAATAGCATCAGCGGGCGATGACATCACGGATAACCATGTTTTTGCTCTTGTCATTCCCATGAGCTATCATTCCATAGTTGATATCTCCTTCCTTAGGGTTTTCTTTGACAAAACTTCGAGTTCTCATGCTCCTTGTTTCAGTCTTTCTCCGATACACCTTGATTACGGGTATTGACAATTTCCATAGTCTGCCAAGTTCCATAAGGGTAGCCTTCCTAGGTCATACAAATCTGGGGATTCCCCAGAGCCTTCAAAAATCTCCTAGTCTTCGGAGTCTTCAACCACTGTAGTTTCCATTATCATGGTAAATTCTCCTTCATTCCGTAGTGGTTGTGTTTGTCTGATATCTTGTACTTCTTGGAGTGGTCTCATCAGTCGAATCTTCGAGTGGTCAAAAGGGGTATGGTCTCACTAAAAGGGAATATTTGAGTAAGCTCAGAAGAGAATAGAGGAAGAAGATCTCTTTTGAAAAGGAAGTTGTAGAGAAAATCTTTCCTACGGGCTTGCCAGTTTCTAGGGTCACATCCTACAGTCAACATGTGCTCTTATACCATCTTGTAGCGACCCGACCCGAATGGATCAAGTCTCTGTGCTTAAGTGTCATCCCTGGATCGGTATGCTGACACACACAATACTCGAAGGATTTATAACAGAGGTAAATCACATTTATAAAGTAACGTAAATACTATTACCTCAATCCAAAATAGCGGAAGTAACAAGGTTGTGGATTCCCATCAACACCAACGGCAAAGTTGAGTGTAAAAATCGTAACCCTAACGTATCACTTACTCGTCGTAATATAATCCTGCAACATGAGACGTTGCAGCCACAAAGGGTCAGTACATTGAATTTATTGGCAAATTCACACCATAGAGAATGATGAACAAAGGCTATCACTACATGCATATTTGGCTGGTGGAAAAGCTCTATGGTTATAGTTTTGCGTAAAGACAATTTTTCCCTACTGCAAAGGAATACATTTTAATTTAACTATCATGGTTGTTGAACATTGAGAATGGTTGACAGCATTCTCAATCCCAATTAGGTAACATCATTAAAACCCAACAATATTCATTTAAAGTAACGTGATGAGATTCACATGATATTCCAGGCACTAGATACTCAAGATGTCCATAACCGGGGACACGGCCAATCATGATTAGTTTGTACACTCTGCAGAGGTTTGCGCACTTTTCCCCACAAGACTCGATCACCTCCGTTGGATTTCTCGCACTACAGGATGTTTCAGAAACGGATGACCGAGACATAGTCTTTCAGAAGCGCTAGCACCTTACGTTGGATAGACCGGTACACCTACTTTCCCCTACATCTGCTAGTCTACCCTGTAAGAGTTCGCACGACTTAATCAACTATGCTAGAGCCCATAGTGGCTTGTGGATGCACATGGAAGATTCTAGTATGAATAATCTTATGATCCCTTTGGGCCTGGGTGGCGGTCCAAAAGAAAAACAGGCAAGTCCTAGAATACCCAGGTGCCTCAATCCACCCAGATGTGTGTTTAAGTTGCCACCTTAAGTAAACCATTAATTAACAATCTCACATCTGTCATGAAATACTCTCAAACCCAATCCACGTCTACGAGCATAGCATGGCAGTATAAGCCTAACGTAAAAGTAACTCCCAAGTGTTTGATAATGAACAGGTAATAGGCTACCTCAACTACTTCCCATCCCACAATTTAATTAGATCCTAATCATGCAATGTTTGAGGACTGATCTAATGCAATAAAACTGGATAGTAGGAAAGGTATGATCGAAGTGTGAACTTGCCTACAATGTTCATGAAGATGATTCGCACTCAAAAATCTTGATAGCTCTAGTCGTCACACTCCGGTCAATCTATCGTAATCAAGCAATAGTAACCACACATAAGCAATCACTCAAAAGACCAGAAAGATCGAAGAAGTCGATTCGGAAAACATCAAAACCAAGCAAATATCTCTTGCAACATAAAACAATTTCTAACAGTACCAAAATTATGTGATTTTGGCCTAATTAGAAAATTTAGGTCAAGAGCATCGATTTGCAAAAAGAATCAACTCAAACGGAGTTACGGATAAAAAGATATGATCAAAAGAAGTTTGAATTCAAATCTGATCTAATTTAAATTTTAAAATTTTCAAAAACATGTTTGAGTTGGATTACTGGATAGAGGAGATCATAACGAAGAAGTGGGCATTGGTTTCGTTGGATTTGGGCAAAGGAGTAAAAAGTTATGGCTATTTGAAAAATCAGGGCCAAGTTGTTTTACGGAAGAAAAAATAGCTATGGGCTAGGGTCTAATGTATAAATACGTAGACTAATTGATAATCTAATTATTTTATCATATTAGTCTAAAAATAATAAACTATGGAGGTATAAGAAGAAAAAAATAAAGAAAGATACCTTTATAAGGCAGAGAAAAGACGACTTTGGAGAGAAGAGATAATTTCCAGAAGTCGCGCCGGAGAGGAGAAATATTTTTTTAAATGAATCTAGTCAAACCAAAATATTGATTTAACCCGAATTGGATGATTTTTTTGAGGCTATATGGGTCTATATTTATTGGTGGAAAAGACGCTTAGGGGTCAAAGGCTAGGCAATGTGGGACTAAACATAGATAAAAATATACGAAACAGAGAAGAAAAGAGGCGATGGGCCTAAAGGCCTTCGGCCGGCCGCGCAGTGCAGTTTTTTTTTTTTTTTTGCCTTCGGCCGGCCGTGCGGTGCAGTTTTTTTATTTATAGAATGCGATAAACTAAAAAACGAAAATAAAATAAAACTTTATATAGGCATATTATATATCAAAATTTTCAGAAAAAGATTTTCTACGACACGAACATTTTTCTAGCATTAAATAAAATACACACAAATTCTAATAATTCAAAGAGTGCTACTGGTCTATTAAAATCCAACAAAAATCATTTTAAAAATACCAAAATGATTTCAAATTATTTTTTCTCCAATTTTCAATTGTAGGGAATCATGTTACCCTAATTTCCATATATTTTATTTTTGGAGAAAAATAATTTGAATAAAACTCAAATAACTCCAAACTGAAAATAAATTCAAAAGGGCTTTGAATTTGATTCTTCGAAACTCCCAACTCATATTTCATATATTTTGAAGAAGTCATTTTATCTTCTCTCATGAAAATCATTGAGTTTCTTAAAGTTCAGAAGTGTTAATATTTTCCAAATGAAATTCAAATATTTACAACACCCCCTTGTCATATAAATAAATGGAAGAAGTCATGTCATCTTCTCTCCAGGGTTTTGTGATGGAAAGTATTTGAATTCAAGAAGATCATAAATGAAAAATGAAAGTTTGGGAAAGTCCTTTTATTCCCTCTCATTTAACTTTCAAAAAGGTTTCGAATTTCACTCAATTTCACACAATCAATCAATCAAACAATCAATCAAATCTATCTATTTATTATAACATTCCAAAATTTAGAATTTTGGGATGTTACAAACCTACCACCCTTAAAAGGAATCTCGTCCTCGAGATTCGGAGAGGCTAGAAAGAAATAGGTTAGCGTTGGGGTCTTCTCAAAATCCATCGATCATCACACAGTGTCTGGGGTGCTACCACCCTTAGAAGCATCGTTATAGTTCCATCAAAACTCATATACGCCATCCTTATTCTTGACAGTGCCGTCTTCTCAGATCTTCTGTATAATTCCTTCTCTGGGCTCTTCCGATAGCGGCATAACCTTTTTCCTCAATTTTGGTACGGTTGTTCTGTGACTGGGTCTTCTTAGCTGATGGGTCTGGCGCCAAAACTAAACAACTATCGATATCTCATGGTGGTCAACAATTTATGGTTTCTCCTGCAGGAAATGGGTCTGGGTTGAATCCTCACCGTATAACCTACGGTTGGCAACAACTGTCGTGTACAAGGGAAAATACTTATACCATTCTAAGTTTAAATAGGGTTTTGATCGTCGTCTCTTTACTATAGGTAAGTCACTCAGATTTACCATCCCACATAGCAAGGCGAATAATAAGAGTAAGTCGGTATGGTGATCAATCCATCCCGCACCCAAATCATTACCATGTATATGGTTTAGCGAATCTCGCATTCTAACACTCGGTCATCCTCACAAGCATTGCAGAATTTCTCTTGTCCACGAACTGCGTTTGGAATAATCCATTGATTCTGCAAGCCAAACAAATATCTATCATTCCTTCACATCTCTCAGGTTTTGCGTTACTCCTATAAAATTGTCTTATTGATAAAATCGTAACTTCGTCTAGGGTTTTTCCTTCAGCAAGAGTGTGCTTGCTTCTTGGCAGGTCTTGGGGCCTGTGGGTTATGGCCCATCTCATCACTTGCAAACCTTGAACTCTTCATCGGGGCAACGGATCTCTAGTCCAACATCCAACTTCCAGCTTTCCTAGTATACTAAAATCCATCCAATTGTACTGTCTTCCTTCCTTCTATTGGCACCAAACTAAGAGATGTTTACTCAGACTCATCATGGAATTTTCATTGATCCGTATTTCCAACATCATACCCCCTTTTATCCAATAGTAATTTATCTCTTCATCCTCGTAGGATATCCCACATACCGAGATAAAAACTTATACTTATGGAGTCCATACTCTACTTCATGGAACATCATTATCCTTTCCAGGGTCAAGCGCCCTTACAGGGGAATATTGGCCATCTCTGCATGGCACTTCTTCAACTGGGAAACGTGAAATACATCATGAACTCCTGACAGTCCTTCGGGTGACTCGAACTTGTTGGCCACTTCTCCCATACGCTCCAAAACTCGGTATGGTCCTACAAATCTCAGGGATAATTTTCCCTTAACTCCAATCCATTTAACTCCTCACATAGGGGACCCGCGAAGGCATGCTCTGTCTCCAATTTCATAGACTACCTCCTTGAGTTTTTGAGTCTACATAACTCTTCTGCCTGGACTGAGCTACCTTCAGTCTATCTCAAATCAACATAACATTCTCTTCTGACTCCTTGATCACATTTGGTCCAAACAACTGACAGTCTCCAACTTCATCCCACACACTCTTGGGGTATCACACATATCGAGACAAAACTCGTATTCATTTTGTCTGAAATCCACTCAGTAGAGTATCCTTGTCTCTTCCAGGGGCCAACGGTTCTTACAGGGTACTACCACCCTTAAAATGCACAAATCTTCCATAGACCATATTTCTCATATCCTCAAAATAGCCAAAATTCTTCTTCATAGAGTAACAACTCATAAAATCCATATCAGTACCAATGATGCTAACTTTATTCATTCTCAAGTGATTACAATCTCTCGCTTCTCCATTACATGTCTCAACTCAACACCTCAATATAAAAGAAAATGTTCTCACTTCTACTACTCCATTTCTTTTGTTGCAAACTCAACTATCTAGCACAAGTTTCCTTCTCCTTGGGGCATTCTCTGGCAAAGTGCCTTGCTCCATTACAACTAAAACATATTACTTCTGACAAGTATCAAGGTTTCCTTTTTGGGCAATCGTTGAGGTAGTGCCCTGACTGCTTGCACCTGTAATAGATGATATGACTCAGGTTCCTCCTGGAATCCAATCTACTTCTCTTTCTGGACTTTTCCTTTCCAATCAGAGCTTCTATTTCCTGTGGGTCATATTCTACTTCCTCCGTCGGGAATTCTACTAGATCCCCATTCATACAATTCTGGGAGATGTGTCCTTCTTCTCCACATGAATAGCAAGACTTAGTGCAGGGTTTACTCGGGTATTCTTTAGGTGTGTCCTCCACATCTTCCTTCATCACGGGTTCTTCTAAAATTTCCATAAGGGCTCCTTTCTTTACTTCTTTCTTCTGTTGTACGGTCCTTCATACCATGGGGTAAAAGTGACACTGAGTAGGATAGTGGGTAATCCCTTCACACAAGAAACAAGTAATCTGCCTAACTGGGCATTCTTCAACTGGGTGACTTCCTTCACAATTAGGGCATTCATCCTTGTGTTCTTTATGGGTGTGTCCTATTTTCTCCACAAAGCTTGTATGCACAAGGTTTCTTCATATCCCTTCCATAAGGCTTCATCTTCTGGGACACAAGCCGAGACTTTGGCAGAGTCAACTTAAATTCTTTCCAAGTGGTTACTCCTTGCCATCCATTCATGGTTTGGTATATCCTCCACCAAGTAGCAGCACCTCTTTCAAAGCACTGAAGAGCATGTTGGGTCGTATCCTTTCCGACTATAGGGCTATTTTTCATGTGATCCTCCATGTTCTGAATCCATCGGTCCGTGTCCAATTGACTCATCAGTCCAGAAAATACAAGCTCATCTTCATTCATCCTCTATTGGGTCCAAGGGTTTTGGGGTGAGATAAGAGAGAGGGAGAGGGATACACACAATACAAACAAAGTTTTGAAAAGACAAATTTTATTTGTGGCCGTCGGGAAAAACATCAAACAAAATGATAGCTCACAAACGTCGCATCTAACGTAGGTATATAACAGGGGTTTAGTCTTCTATAGGTCAATAAATCTTCAACGTCTCCAAACTCTTCAATCCTTGTTCATGCCTCCAATGGCTTCTTCCGATCATGCTTGTCTTCTCAAGTTCTTGTGCCAGATCATCTCTGTTGACGTGAAATCTCTCGTGACATCCTTTAATATTTTGGAGTTGTATTTCAAACTTCTGGTTTTGACATCCTTCACATGAACCATGGTCATACTGTCCTTCAGTTCCTGACAAATCTCCGGTATCTCGAGGTTGTAGCTCCTCCAGCTTGGCTACTTCAACTTCTGGGTCCTAAGTTCTTCATGAAATGCTCCTTGTCAAAATACGGCTTCTTGTAGCTCCATCTTAACTTCTTGATGTAACACTCCAGATCCTGGTGATACATCGGCTAAGGTTAAAACTTCATCTTACTAAAAGGTGCTCCATCAGCCTTCTTCCATCAAATCCATTCTGAAGAAATGCATCCTTAACTCAGCACGGGGACAATAGCATCAGCGGGCGATGACATCACGGATAACCATGTTTTTGCTCTTGTCATTCCCATGAGCTATCATTCCATAGTTGATATCTCCTGCCTTAGGGTTTTCTTTGACAAAACTTCGAGTTCTCATGCTCCTTGTTTCAGTCTTTCTCCGATACACCTTGATCTCGGGTATTGACAATTTCCATAGTCTGCCAAGTTCCATAAGGGTAGCCTTCCTAGGTCGTACAAATCTGGGGATTCCCCAGAGCCTTCAAAAATCTCCTAGTCTTCGGAGTCTTCAACCACTGTAGTTTCCATTATCATGGCAAATTCTCCTTCATTCCATAGTGGTTGTGTTTGTCCGATATCTTGTACTTCTTGGAGTGGTCTCATCAGTCGAATCTTCGAGTGGTCAAAAGGGGTATGGTCTCACTAAAAGGGAATATCTGAGTAAGCTCAGAAGAGAAGAGAGGAAGAAGATCTCTTTTGAAAAGGAAGTTGTAGAGAAAATCGTTCCTACGGGCTTGCTAGTTTCTAGGGTCACGTCCTACAGTCAACATGTGCTCTGATACCATCTTGTAGCGACCCGACCCGAATGGATCAAGTCTCTGTGCTTAAGTGTCATCCCTGGATCGGTATGCTGACACACATAGTACTCGAAGGATTTATAACAGAGGTAAATCACATGTATAAAGTAACGTAAATACTATTACCTCAATCCAAAATAGCGGAAGTAACAAGGTTGTGGATTACCATCAACACCAACGGCAAAGTTGAGTGTAAAAATCGTAACCCTAACGTATCACTTACTCGTCGTAAGATAATCCTGCAACATGAGACGTTGCAGCCACAAAGGGTCAGTACATTGAATGTACTGGCAAATTCACACCATAGAGAATGATGAACAAAGGCTATCACTACATGCATATTTGGCTGGTGGAAAAGCTCTATGGTTATAGTTTTGCGTAAAGCCAATTTTTCCCTACTGCAAAGGAATACATTTTAATTTAACTATCATGGTGGTTGTTGAACATTAAGAATGGTTGACAGCATTCTCAATCCCAATTAAGTAACATCATTAAAACCCAACAATATTCATTTAAAGTAACATGATGAGATTCACATGATAATCCAGGTTCTAGATTCTCAAGATGTCCATAACCGGAGACACGGCTAATCATGATTAGTTTGTACACTCTGCAGAGGTTTGCGCACTTTTCCCCACAAGACTCGATCGCCTCCATTGGATTTCTCACACTACAGGATGTTTGAGAAACGGATGACCGAGACATAGTCTTTCAGAAGCGCTAGCACCTTACATTGGATAGACCGGTACACCTACTTTCCCCTACATCTTCTAGTCTACCCTGTAAGAGTTCGCACGACTTAATCAACTATGCCAAAGCCCATAGTGGCTTGTGGCTGCACACGGAAGTTTCTAGTATGAATAATCTTATGATCCCTTTGGGCCTGGGTGGCGGTCCAAAAGAAAAACAGGCAAGTCCTAGAATACGCAGGTGCCTCAATCCACCCAGATGTGTGTTTAAGTTGCCACCTTAAGTAAACCATAAATTAACAATCTCACATTTGTCATGAAATACTCTCAAACCCAATCCACGTCTACGAGCATAGCATGGCAGTATAAGCCTAACGTAAAAGTAACTCCCAAGGGTTTGATAATGAACAGGTAATAGGTACTACCTCAACTACTTCGCATCCCACAATTTAATTAGATCCTAATCATGCAATGTTTGAGGATTGATCTAATGCAATAAAACTGGGTAGTAGGAAAGGTATGATCAAAGTGTGAACTTGCCTGCAATGTTGATGAAGATGATTCGCACTCAAAAATCTTGATAGCTCTACTCTTCACACTCTGGTCAATCTATTGTAATCAAGCAATAGTAACCACACATAAGCAATCACTCAAAAGACCAGAAAGATCGAAGAAGTCAATTCGGAAAACATCAAAACCAAGCAAATAGCCCTTGCAACATAAAACAATTTCTAACAGTACCAAAAATATGTGAATTTGGCCTTATCAAAAAATTTAGGTCAAGAGCTTCGATTTGCAAAAAGAATCAACTCAAACGCAGTTACGGATAAAAAGATATGATAAAAAGAAGTTTGAATTCAAATCTGATCTAATTCAAATTTTAAAATTTTCAAAAACATGTTTGAGTTGGATTACTGGATAGAGGAGATCCTAACGAAGAAGTGGGCGTTGGTTTCGTTGGATTTGGGCAAACGAGTAAAAATTTATGGCTATTTGAAAAATCAGGGCCAAGCTGTTTTACAGAAGAAAAAATAGCTACGGGCTAGGGTCTAATGTATAAATACGTAGACTAATTGATAATCTAATTATTTTATCATATTAGTCTAAAAATAATAAACTACAGAGGTATAAGAAGAAAAAAACAAAGAAAGATACCTTTATAAGGCAGAGAAAAGACGACTTTGGAGAGAAGAGATAATTTCCAGAAGTCGCGCCGAAAAGGAGAAATATATTTTTTTAAATGAATCTAGTCAAACCAAAATATTGATTTAACCCGAATCGGATGATTTTTTTGAGGCTCTATGGGTCTATATTTATTTGTGGAAAAGAGGCTTAGGGTCAAAGGCTAGGCAATGTGGGACTAAACGTAGACGAAAATATACGAAACGGAGAAGAAAAGAGGCGATGGGCCTAAAGGCCTTCGGCCGGCCACGCGGTCCAGTTTTTTTTTACAGAATGCGATAAACTGAAAAACAAAAATAAAATAAAACTTTATATAGGCATATTATATATCAAAATTTTCAGAAAAAGTTTTTCTATGAGATGAACAGTTTTCTAGCATTAAATAAAATACACACAAATTCTAATAATTCAAAGAGTGCTACTGGTCTATTAAAATCCAACAAAAATCATTTTAAAAATACCAAAATGATTTCAATTTAATTTTTCTCCAATTTTCTATTGTAGGGAATCATGTTACCCTAATTTGCATATATTTTATTTTTGGAGAAAAATAATTTGAATAAAACTCAAATAACTCCAAATTGAAAATAAATTCGAAAGGGCTTTGAATTTGATTCTTCGAAACTCCCAACTCATATTTCATATATTTTGAAGAAGTCATTTTATCTTCTCTCATGAAAATCATTGAGTTGCATAAAGTTCAGAAGTGGAAATATTTTCCAAATGAAATTCAAATATTTTCAACACCCCCTTGTCATTTAAATAAATGGAAGAAGTGATGTCATCTTCTCTCCAGGGTTTTGTGATGGAAAGTATTTGAATTCAAGAAGATCATAAATGAAAGTTTGGGAAAGTCTTTTTATTCCCTCTCATTTAACTTTCAAAAAGGTTTCGAATTTCACTCAATTTCACACAATCAATCAAACAATCAATCAAATCTATCTATTTATTATAACATTCCAAAATTTAGAATTTTGGGATGTTACATCCCGGGCGCGTTTCTCCACACCACTCGATCTCATTCACTCCTAGCTGCCTCCCCGACCACCCAAACGAGCTCGACAAGCTCTTGTGCCTCGCCATCGCCACCATGGCCGCCACCTCTGCTTTGCTTCGATTTCGGTGACCTAAAGCCGCATTCTCTCTCCCACCGCCCCTAGTAGATCACCCAGCCACCAGAGTCTCTCCCTCGGCTCTCCGTTCGTCGCCGGAGTTGCCATGACCTCGTCCTCAACTTTTGGCCGAAGCTCCCCTTCACCGCGGCTCTCTGTTCCATCTGCTCTTCTCCCTCAGTGGGGTGCAACTCATCTCCCCGAGCTCGTCGGTGTGCTGCACGGCTCGGGGGATGGCCGGAGTCGGCCGGGCGAGCTCCGGCGCCGTCGACCCAGTCCCTCTCCAGCGAGCAGGCGCGGGGAAGAAGAAGGAAGAGGTGGGAGGAGGGAGTTGAACAACGCGTGGACCCCACGGCCCCACCAGTCAGCGAGACAAGAGCCGGACCCGCCTCTACTGACTAGGATAAGTGGAAGCGTATTCCACTGGAATACGTCTTCCCTATCCGAAAGCGTACTCGGGCTCTGTTGCGGTCCAGTTTACGTTTTCTCAGTTGGAAAGCGTATTCTGTTAAAAGGCGCTTTCTGTTTTCTCTCTCAGGGGCCTGTCTGTGGATATAGTTTTACAGATAGGTCCCTAGCAGTCAAACAACTATAACTTTTCAACCACAACTCCAAATGAGGTGAATCCAAAGCCCACTTCTTTGTTTCGTAAAGCCTGTTCCGATGGAATCATTTTCACCATGTTTTCGCATTCTAAAAATGACCATTTTGCCCTTGCCCATATTCAGCCCCTCCGAGAGAGAATGTTTTTCGGTGATTCTTTTCGTGAGCTCCTCACACCTCTTCTCGGTGATTTCTTCCACCCCAGGCAAGCCACACCCTCCTTTTGCATGATTCTAACACAGTAGCATGGTTTAAGTTATTTGAACTTGTTTAAAATATGGCATTAGCTACGTATGATTGGTTCATGGCATTTCTCGTAGTATGGTTTTGATCTAGATGTTGCCATGATATTGCTTGGAGTTCTAGGACTTATATTTTGATGATTATGTGGAGGACATGTGTTCTGTGGTGCGGGTAAAGTGCACTACCTCTGCACAGTGTGTTTGTTTAAGCTATCGATAGCCGCGTCCTCTGTCATGGGCATGGGTTCGTACTAGGTCACACCGTTCGATCAACACTCACATGACGGAATGACTTATAGGTGATTTATGTGTTGATATTTTGAGCAGTACAGATTGGCAGGGTGTTGATGACGTTTGAGACCAAGTGTTGATCGTGGTACTGATCGCCGGAAAGATCACCGTTTGAGACCAAGTGTTGTTCATGGTTGTGATCGCCAGAAAGGTCACCGTTTGGTTTTTATCACGAGGTGATCGAGATGGTATATTGCTTGGCCGGTTATCCAAGAGAGATATGGTTATGGAGATATGAGATGGTGATTTATTAGTATTGTATCAATTTCATACCATGCTTAGTAGTTGCTTCATCATGCTAGTTGTCAATTTAATTAACCTGCTAAATGCTATGTTATTGTCTTGCCTTGATGTTTATGGTTGTTGTGAGCTTGCAAGTACATTCAATGTACTGACCTGGCATGTCATGCCATATTGTAGGTGATGCTATGATTAATTGATTGCTGGTCGATGTTTGCTGTGCATGCGAGCTAGATCGTGTCCCAGCCAGAGTTCCATGCGGAGTGAAGTTCACCACCTTCATCATTGTTCCGCTGCTAGAAGTATTCCGATGCTTCGAGTTGTTTCGCTACCAGCATAGAGCAAGTGTAGTATCGCATGCATAGTGTCGCCGTGCTGATGTGCTTCTTTGTAACATCAGACCCTTGTATTACTATTCATGTAATAAGAGCGGATTTGTTCTATGTCAAGCAGTGTCATATTCCAGAGACTTCTCCTCGATCTCAGGGCTGGAATACGGGGCATTCCGGTTTCCCTAAGCCGGGGTGCCACAGGCTTGGTATCAGAGCAGGTCTAGCTGTAGGACGCCCTAGTTAGCGCGAGTGGTAGAAACAGGAAGAGATCGGTAGTATAGAGTTTGGCTTGTTTATTGCATATGGTTGCTGCATTTGTTTGTTGCACAGCATGCATATAGCCTTATTATTTTTCTACTGACGATTTATCTCGTGAGTGTAGATGGCATCGGTTCGGATCCACTACAGCTCAGCCTTTGCCTTTCTCCAGTTTTCTTTTCTTGCTCGTTCTTCGGTGTTTGGTGTCATTTCTGTCCCAGCAGAGTGATGCCAATTTATCCTGACACGGTTTGCAAAAATGGTGCTCACGTATTGCACCAAATTCCTTCCTTCAGCCCCATTTTGTTTCGGTGGTAGACATGCTTCTACCCCGGATCATCCTTTTTCTTGTCGTATTGGCAACCCTTAACGGTCTTAGTCATCAAGAAAGGGCAATGCCAATAGACTCAGTTTCCCCGCTATCCTTATTTCTTGGACGAGTACGGATATTTTCCGTCCGCTTGATAATAATGTGGCAACGATATTTGTGTCCTCCTACATGGTTACCAAGTATGTCCTCACCTCCGAGCTAGTCCAGGTTGCTACCTGGCTATGCTAGCACTCGGTGTAGCGCTGTTTACACCAATTCTTCCACACATTTATTCGTCCTCGTGCATGTTGTCACAGCATGCTAGATCGTAGAACCGGAGATCCAGCGAGATTTGTGTGCTTAAGTAGGCATGCATATAGTGTGACTAGCAGTAATATGTGACACTGATTGTGTGTGAATTGATTGTTGTTGTGTGCTTTTGTTTAGTCGAGTTTTCTTTTGCTTCTTTCTTTTTGGGCCCCGGGGTTACATTATTTTCCCATATAAAGAGTTGCTCATCAACCGACACCGGACCCGAAGCATCAGCAAGGAGTTCAAATATTTGGAAACTCATCTAAACAGAATGGAATTCTTAGCCGACTGCAGTGAAGTGAGGAATATCTAATTTTGAGGCTGATAATCAATTTTTCATTAGTGTGCACTCCTCACAACAGTACTGATAACTCAAGTCGACATCAGTACAAAATCCTCATGGCAGTAATGATCAAGTCAGCAGCAAGACTAGTCAGGTACAAGATTAACAGTATATTTATAGTTAAAGGTATGGAGCATATACAAAATTTTGGCTCAGAAATGCATGATGCTTGAAATATGTTATCATCTGAAATAAAGTCCGAATGTGATATGCTCAAGACAGTCAAACAAATTTCCTCATGCAAATAATCAGCCACAGAATATTATGGACGTGTGTGTAGATTGCAGTCTGCATATTAGTATGGAGCTTTGGATGTAAGAAACTCAGTCTTCTTCCACACGTTTTTAGAAGAAATTTATGATGCAAGCCTCCTCAATTTTCCTCAGCATAATATGTGAACAATGCCCGGTCCAAGATACCCGGTCTTTCTCAACAAGGTACCTCGGTAAAAGCTTTTGGCAGACAGAAATGAATTTTTCTCAACAAGCAAACCCGAGGAGAAGATTCTCAAGTACGGAAACCCAGCTTCTCCTGCATAATACTCATGTCAAGCTTCTTGTATAAGCTATAGAGCCTTCTTCGACACGATACCCAGACAAAAGATTTGAGCAGAAGCTAACGCATCTTCCTTGGCAAGCTACATGAGTGGCTTTTCTCTGAAGTGCAAGGATCACATTTGCAATAATTTTTTCAGAGATACAATGCAGTCAAAACATATGCCTACCGCAAGGATCGAGTGTTCGGAGGCATATTCTTCGTATACATATGGTGAGCATGCATCCCCAACCATATTACTCACTCATACGAGGTACGACCAGGATCCAACAGATATACCGAAAGGCAAGTACGGATCCAACAGCCTCATGAATCATGCAAATAAAGATAAGCAAAGATACACATCTTATGTAAGTACAAGGCTCGACAATATCTGGGGATGACATCATAGAATCCACAGTCTTGGCAATGGTCATCAAGGTCATTATTCCCGCACCAGACAATGTGATATATGAACTCTTGTCACCTTCTTGTATGATTGGACTCAGCAATGAGCTCTGTACATCTACAAGCTCCGAACATATGTCATATGTGTGCGGACTCAGGTCAGAAAACAGGCACAAAGGAATAATGCCAACAATATTGCACTAATCACATCCCTGGTCATATGAAGAATCAAGGACAGGTGTGGCCAAGTTATTCTAGTAAGGTATCCTCACAAAGAAAATCATGACCGTTATAGGCTGAGACTGACAACAAAGGTAAGATGATTTTTGCATGACCATTAGGGTACGGATACCCAAATCAGTTGGAGGCCATAATTCCACATGGATCCACAAAGGCATACTCTCAGCGGCCTACTCTGTTTTACAAGGATCTCATATCACGCTGACCCACTGGGAATGGTTAATATGGAAAATCCAAATAGGTATACCGACAAAATGAGAAAGTCAAAAGGCGAACAATCAGCTCAGACCCGGTATACTCGCCGACGAAATCAAGTACACGGTCAGTCTGTCAGGAAAAGCATTTGTCCATCAGCCCACTGTCGGGCAAAATTTCAAGATGTAAATAATTGAGGTATGACACGGCTATAACTCCATACACCGGTATATTGCTCACGACAAAAGGCAGTCGAATCTTAGGCTCATATCTCATGCTCGAGCCAAAGAAAATAAATAAAGATAAATCAGTACCACCTTTGAGCAGTCAAATCCTGTCCAAAGGTGGCCACAATTAATTCTCGGCATTTATTGAAACCAGAAGACCTGAATTTATTTGAAGCAACCCCATGACAGAAGTAAAAAGGTTTTCATGACCAAAGGAAAAATTTATGCTCAGACCCATTGGATATCATCGCAGGTATGAAAGAATCAATGTCAGCAAAAGGATTTGGTGTGTGAGCAAAAACCCGTCAGAATTTGGGGAAAAGGTAGAGCAAACCACCCCAGAGCAAGGGAAGAAAATCGTATGAAATTCTTGGGGGAACAATAAATAAAGGAAAAAGGATACCCGAGTTGGAAACGGTGTCCTAAAGTCATACTTGTTCCCTGAGCAACTAAATCTCGAGGACGAGATTTCTTTAAAGGGGTAAGAGTTGTAACAGCCTGGATTTTGGCCGTTTCCTTTTTCTTTTGATTTATCTGGTTTTTGCTCTGTTTTCCTTTTTGGAGTGGTTCTATGGCCTTGTCACCTGGGAAATCAGCTTCATTTCCTCTCCCAAGTGGCTCATCATCCTAAAAACCTTGCCAAGATCATGTCACTTCACTGCTTGACCAATCCCTAATTCCTTTTTCTATTAAAGGAACAATCATATCTGCCCTAGGTTGTGAAGCAACCTATATTTCTGTCCATCCAAAAATCCTCAAATAATTCTTATAAATTGTTTGGGTCATATATTCCTCAGATATGGCAAAATATTTCATTGGCCATATTTCTCATCATGCTCAATAAATTCATTTCCTATTTTGTCCTAAATGGCATATTGTGAAGCAAGTGCTCTTTATCTTTCCCATTTGATCCCAAATCTTTTGGACATCTTATTGTGTCCAAATAATTTCCCTGTGCCAAAATTCAACTTTATTTGCCTACCCAAACTTCCTCAGTGATTTTTTCAAAGTTCCTGTCTGAGGGAAGCCTTTGTGAAGGAAGTGCTAGCCAGGGTTATCGAAATGAGTTGAAATTTTGCAGGCCTCTTCTTGTGCTCATATTATCTCACTCATACAAAGTTCAGCTCCATCCCTTGATCTATGTGAGCACAACATCAAATCTTTGATTCTGTCAATATTTTTAGGTTGTGAAGCAAGTATATTTTATATTGCTTCATTTTGCCTGATAATTTACCAGGGCATTCTCCTACCCAAATAACTTCTCTCTAGCAAATTTGGCACCATTTGACCTAGCCATTATTTCTCCAAAATTATTGCAAGTTTCTAGTCAACAAGGATGTTTGTGAAGCAAGTACCATTTTGGTGATTCCAATTGGTATGAAACTTTTACAACATCTTTATATGATCAAATAATCAAGCCTTGCCAAATTTGAGCTCAAGTTGATGCTTCATGTGAGTGCATCATCATGCTCAAGTTTCTAGACCATTTTGGTAAGTTGCAAAGCAACTAATATCAACCATTGGTCCAAATCACCTCAAATTTTACACGACTAGAGTCCTTCCTATCCTAAACCTCCCACTTAGCTTATTTAGCCCTTAGCATTTATCTGTTGATCACTGCATCATGGTTCAGATTGATGTAGTAAAATTCAGAGCTTACTTATCATTTACCCGATTCACTTTTAACCGAGCTACCACCGCGGGTGTAACCTACCCAGGGAGCACTTACCACTAGACAATGTTTTCGAACCCTTGGCACCTTCTCCTCGCCAGCTCACGTGGTGAGCACCGCTTTGGCACGCTCTGGTCGCGCCCAGAACGTCTTCTTGCTCGGGCCCCTCCTCTTCTCAGTGTCTCAGCGAGCACGGGCCTATCCACCGTGTTCCCCGAGTCGTCGCCGTCCACCTGGAGCTGCCTCCCCCTCCGCCCGCTTCTCCATCGGTGCTCGTCGCGGCACGCCCACGGGCGCATTGTGGCTGACTGAGCATTCAAGGCGTTTTGGCTCGGTTCATTGCCGTCGTCTTCCTCCCCGTGCTTCGTTGGCCTCCTCTGCCCCGTGAGACGCTCCACTGCTCCTCCCCAGTCGTCTACCAACGAGCTCGGGTGCGTGCACACGCGTCCGCGGCGACGCTAGCTCGGCCTCCTCCTCCCCTGCCTATATAAGGCTGTCCCGGGTGCGTTTCTCCTCACCACTCGATCTCATTCACTCCTAGCTGCCTCCCCGACCACCCAAACGAGCTCGAGGAGCTCTCGTGCCTTGCCATCGCCACCATAGCCGCCGCCTCTGCTCCGCCCCGATTCCGGTGACCCAAAGCCCCATTCTCTCTCCCACCACCCCTAGTAGATCACCCAGCCACTAGAGTCTCTCCCTCGGCTCTCTATTCGTCGCCGGAGTCGCCATGACCTCGTCCTCAACTTTCGGCCGAAGCTCCCCTCCGCCGCGGCTCTCTGTTCTGTCTACTTCGCTATTCTCCAGCGTGGGTAGATCCCTCAGTGGGGTGCGGCTTGTCTCCCCGAGCTTGTCGGTGTGCTGCACGACTCGGGGGATGGTCGGAGTCGGTCGGGCGAGCTCCGGCGCCGTCGACCCACTCCCGGTCCAGCGAGCAAGCGTGGGGAAGAAGGAGGAGGAGGCGGGAGGAGGGAGTTGACTAGCACATGGACCCCACGGCCCCACCATTCAGCGAGACAAGAGCTGGCCCCGCCTCTGCTAACTAGGATAAGTGGAAGCGTATTCCAATGGAATACGTCTTCCCTATTCGAAAGTGTACTCAGGCTCTGTTTTTTTAGAAAAGGTACTCAGGCTCTGTTGCGGTCCAGTTTATGTTTTCTCAGCCGGAAAGCGTCTTCTGTCAAAAAGCGCTATCTGTTTTCTCTCTCAGGGAGCTGTTTGTGGATATATTTTTATAGATAGGTCCCTAGAAGTCAAACAGCTATAACTTTTCAACCACAACTCCAAATGAGGTGAATCCAAAGCCCACTTCTTCGTTTCGTTAAGACCGTTCTGATGGAATCATTTTGACCATGTTTTGACATTCTGAAAATGACCATTTTGCCATTGCCCTTATTCAGCCCCTCCGAGAGAGAAAGTTTTCTAGTGATTCTTTCCGCGAGCTCCTCGCACCTCTTCTCGGTGATTTCTTCCACCCCAGGCAAGCCACACCCTCCATTTGCATGATTGCAACGCAGTCGCATGGTTCAAGTTATTTGAACTTGTTTAAAATATTGCATTAGCTATGTATGATTGGTTCATGGCATTTCTCGGAGTATGGTTTTTATCTAGATGTTGCCATGATATTGCTTGGAGTTCTAGGACTTATATTTTGATGATTATGTGGAGGACATGTTGCCTTTGGATTCTTAGTGGCTATTTTGATTAGTTCATAATGGTATTATGCTTTGGAGTATTACTTTGGACATCATGTTGCCTTTGGATTATTAGTGGCTAGTGGTAGTTTCATCATGATGCTAGTTGATATTATGTTTTGGACTATGTTGATGGAGGTGATGCTTGCATGTGGATCATAGCTGGATAGTTAGTTCTTAATATTTGAGTAGTAGTATTATCGTTCTTGGGTTCATCATTATAGTAGTGGTATACTATCCTCAGAGTATTTTGGTATGATGATATTAAGCTTTGGATTATTTGTTGGATATTGCTATGACTTGGATTATTGGTAGATAGATGATATCGGGATATCAGTCATTACTATTATATTTTGGGGATAAATTCCGTCATGAAGTTGGTCAGGTGCCACCGAACCAGGCTTTCTCTAATGCAACCACATTTGCCTTTATGGGAAGGCCCTAATGCGGTATATTATCATGCCTCTGGCCGGTGCCTCCAACGAGGGAAGGTTATGGGCGCACGCTACCCTGATCAGGTAGGCGGACATAAACCTTGTGTGCCCGTTGTTGTTATTGTGGAACCGGTCCCCATGAGGGACGTTTTAGCCACGATGATGGTTGTTGTGTCTTTGGTAGACACGGGGCCACCTAGGACTAGCCCGGTGGGGAGTGAGTCGGAGTGGCCGGGAGAGTGTCATGGCAGTAGATCGGTGTTGTCGGAAGGCCGTTGGTCCACCTGAATGGGAGTGCGAGGCCATGGGTTCCGTGGTGTGGGTAAAGTGCGCTACCTCTGCAGATTATGTTTGTTTAAGCTATCGATACTCGCGTCCTCGGTCATGGGCATGGGTTCGTACTAGGTCACACCGTTCGATCAACACTCACATGACGGAATGACTTATATGTGATTTATATGTTGATATTTTGAGCAGTACAGATTGGCAGGGTGTTGATGACATTTGAGACCAAGTGTTGGTCGTGGTAGTGATCGTCAGAAAGATCACCATTTGAGACCAAGTGTTGGTCATGGTTGTGATCGCCGGAAAGGTCACCGTTTGGTTTTGATCACGAGGTGATCGAGATGGTATATTGCTTGGCCAGTTAGCCAAGAGAGATATGGTTATGAAGATCTGAGATGGTGATTTATTAGTATTGTATCAATTTCATACCATTCTTAGTAGTTGCTTCATCATGCTAGTTGTTAATTTAATTAAACTGTTAAATGCTATGTTATTGTCTTGCCTTGATGTTTATGGTTGTTGTGAGCTTGCAAGTACATTCAATGTACTGACCTAGCGTGTCATGCCAGATTGCAGGTGATGCCATTATTGCTTGATTGCTTGTCGATGGTTGTTGTGCGTGCGGGCTAGATCGTGTCCCAGCCAGAGTCCCTGCAGAGTGGAGTTCACCACCTTCATCGTTGTTTCGCTGCTAGAAGTATTTCGCTACTTTGAGTTGTTTCGCTGCCAGCATAGAGCAAGTGTAGTATTGGAGGCGTAGTGTCGTCGTGCTGATGTGCTTCTTTGTAACATCAGACCCTTGTATTATTATTCTTGTAATAATAGCTGATTTGTTCTATGTCAAGCAATGCCGTATTCTAGAGACTTCTCCTCGATATCTGGGCTAGATTATGAGGCATTCCGGTTTCTCTGAGCCGGGGTGCCACAGGGATGATGGGAAGGAAAACCCGTTCACGTGGCTGGGCTTTCTAGTGCACCCAGATTGTGGTGCGACACGTCCGTTCGATTTCAAAACTCAAACTACCCTTGTACTCCCTCCATTCGGAATTACTTGTCTCGAAAATGGATGTATCTAGAACTAAAATATGTCTAGATACATCCATTTCTGCGGCCAGTAATTCCGAACGGAGGGAGTACAATATTGGCTTGTAGCAAAGTTACTATTTAAAAAAAGGCCACCGTGCGTTCAGCCGGGATCGAACCCACAAAACGAGGTATACAATCCCGTGACCACTATTAGTACTTGTTGGAGTACAACCCAACCTAGAATCGCCTTTTGTCGCTAGTAGTACATTGTTCCTTACAAGAAACCACTAATAATGCCAAGAAACTACTACCACTTGCATACGTGGCAGACTTAAGATAAGACTACGTTATCAACCATTGTACATGCCCTTACCAACCAGCCCTACCAAGAAACGACTACTCTACAAAGTGCCATTATAGGCATGTTTCAACCCATGTCGCCCCTTAAGTCAACGCCTTCTATTCGACCAGCAAGTTAGGCATTATGACTTGTGGGACCTACATGTCAGTCTACACAAAAATCCCTGAGTGACCTCCTACCTCCGGCACGTCCACCTAGTCATCCTCAGCCATGGGACGCAGCTACCGCCGCCGGCAGAAGGCGAGGTCAAAACCCGCCGGCGGTGTGGAGCCCATCTTGCGGTAGCCCGGATGCCAGCTCCACCAGGCGCTCGTGGCCGCTAGATAGCCAAGATAGCTCCGTCCAGCTGCTTGTCTGCAAGGTTTGCTAGCTAGATTCGCATGGCGGCGCGGCGACTTGCTCGCGTGCGCCGCACTAAGGCCATCCATCTGGCTCGAGCGAAGGCCAGCGCGGAGGCTTGCTCGCGCGTGAGTCACGCTCGGGCCAGCCCGCCAACCCGTGTGGAGGCTAGTGCGGAGTCCGACCCGTCCGGCGGAGCGGCGGCCAACTCGCTCATCACCGGCGCCACTGACGCATCAGTACTGTTTGAAGTAATGTTCAGAAAAAATATTGATTTGGGGGGGGTAACAGGATAGAAGGTCAGATGGGTCCGTCGTGTCAACGCTCAAACAAAATGTGTTGGTTTAAGCTGCCTCGTCGGCACCGACGTGTGGGCCAACCCTATCATAAACGGGTTTAAGCGAGCCTAATCGGCACTAGGTAGTAGTTTTTGGCGCAGATTAAGAAATTTTGGGTATGTTTTTGCTATTTTTTGTACAATAGTTTCTTCCTAGGGCTGGTTGAAAGTGGTAGTTTTTTGTTAAATACTCTATATATTGTAAGTAGGAGTGAAAGCTAAGCTTTGGAAGCCAATAATAAAGACTAGTTACATAGTGCCTATGTGTACGTGATTGAAAGTAAATATCAGCCATGAGTGACTAATATCTTGATAGAAAACTCGAAACTATGGAAATACTAGCATTTTTTGCATGGTTGGAAATACTAGCAATGTTCACGTGCGTTGCAACGGATCATAATTATAATAATACTTATTCACAAACTTGATACAAAACACTCTAATTTTGATATACATATATCAGTAGAGATATATTATGTTTCAATCGGAATATATTCCTTGGGCTGTCTTGGTGAGGTGAGGGACGAATGTGGTTGGTTTTAAAATACTAATTATGGGATTTTCTACAAATTGGTAGAGAAGTAGGATGTTGGTGAGAAAAGGCAACAACTTACCTCACAGTCATTAGATGTAGATCTAATGGTTAGAAATGATGGATGGCAGACACACCATCATCACCAACTTAGTCTTCTCTAGGAGTACTAGCAAGATGTCTATGCATTGAGCGGAACATCAAGATGCATTTTTTATAAAACACTTGTTGTGATTGACCCATGCAGGAGTAATCCCATGTGTTAAAACTAATGATATCTCGAGAAAGAGGAGATAAGGTGAAGAGGAGTGGGGCGTGGTGGTGATTGGTGGTCGGACTGAGCGGAGGCATGGGGATGGACGACGCCGGCAGCGGCCACTAGGCCAGTTTGTTCCAGAGGCTTCCTTTTTTAATTGCTCAACAATGATTTTGTTGGAGATAAGGATGAACGAGGGAAAGGCCTTGTCTACAAATGTGGAGAGAGGTGCGGGTATCTTTTAGTTTAATTTCCATCCGTCAGATATAGATCAAACGGTCTATATTGCAAGATGGCATGCGTACCATCATCACCAACTCAGTTTTTATATAAGAGAAGAAATATAAGTATGGAGATACAAACGTATTACGGATACTTGTTTCCATAAACCATGATCTACATTCTATTCAATGGCTCAGCATGTGAGGCCTTAGCACAATGACTTCTCGACTGTGTAAAACAAATGTTTTCCCATTGCCGATAAGGAGGGGGGTGATGACGGCGCGCTTTCGGCTTGCTCTAGTCCTAGTAGTCATACTAGGTGGTCTACGCACGTGTAGATTTATTCTTATTCACATCTCGTGTTCGTCGTACTACCATGACTGTTGATAAATAGACGGTAAGTTATTCACGGGGAAACCCTTATTGAGCATGTTTGCGAGAGAGAGAGAGAGAGAGAGAGATATTGTGCGTGTGTGATATGTCTAGAGACTGAGGTAATGATAAGAGATTCTTTGTGTGGAGGATAGAGAGAGACTTGTACATGGGGCTTTGTGTTGTGTAACATGGAGACACATAGACATAATTAGAGAGTGAGTGTGTGAGATACACATGCAGACATGGGGAGAGATGTGTGAGTTAGAGATATGGAGAATTTTGGTGTGCATCTGAGCTAGAGAGAGGGGGATATATACATACCTATAGCTAGAGAGAATATGCAAGGGTGTGTGTGTCTTAAAAGAAGGATCCAGATCGATGGGTGTTTGTGCGTGTCTGTGTGTGTTTGTGCGCGCGTTTGTGTGTGAGAGGGAGTGTGTGTATGTGGAGTAGAGAGACCACTAATGATGTAAACCTAGTATAAGGGAAGGGGGAATGGTATGACATGTGTGTCAAAGAGAGACAAACGCATGTGTAGTAGTGGGATAACATGGGTGCGGGCGGGGAGCGGACTATTTGGAAGAGACATCGAGTGTGTGTGGGAGAGGGGTGCGAGAGCAAGAGAGAGAGAGAGAGAGAGAGAGAGATAGCGACGGAGAGAGGGAGAGAGGAAGAGAGGGGGAGAGAGGAGTGATTTGCATCCATAAGTGGCATATAGATAGGGAGACAATGTTGATGTTGTTCGAAATTGGCCTATGTACGGCGCAAGGGAAGCGAGTCATCGTGTGTGTGATAGGGACTTCATCAGAGATCTAGAATAGACGGTGTAGAGAACAATGTGCGAGATTGAGAACGATGATACATTAGGGAGCTATGGAAAGAGTCACGGCATATATGTATACATGGAAGGAGCTGGGGCGGTGTGGGGACCCCGACCCATAAGTTGTGATCACCGAATGCACGTGTACAGTGATCCCAGAGATCAATGCTCACTGAACACACAGAAGCTGAATAACAAGAGTCTTACATCCATACCTACCATCTTCCATAAATTATGACCGTTATGGTCGAGTCTTGAGTATAACTTCGTAGTGGAAATATTCGTCGATAACTTGGACCCATGCCATCTGCCTTAACCCTATAGGCATTCTGACTGGGAAGCGTCCTAGCTCGCATGTTTGTCACCGAAGTATTCTTCATCATATCTTGTTCTTTCATGCCTGGCCAATAAAATAACCAGTGTCAAGCCAATGAGTACTTTGAATGTACTCGCAAGCAACCCAAGGGTGATAACATAATAATTATGCAAGGCTCTACTGCTAATTTGGCATTTTTGTGGAAAGCTAGTTTTTCTCATGCAAGTATGATCATCATTTATCAAGGACACGAATGTGTTTGCAACAAGTATCAGGAGGTTACAGACATCAACATCGAGAAAGAGTTATGAACAACTCATGCTCAAGCTCACCATAACTTTCTCATGAATCACGTCAACAGATTTACCAACCCGTGTTGTTTTCCAGAAACTTATGGACATAGTCTAAGCAGAACCACCCAACTATCCTTGACCGTGGACACGGCTATTCGAATAGTTTTACACTCTGCAGAGGTTGCACACTTTACCCACAAGATCTGGGGAACTTCCGTGTCATCCATGACCCGCGGTACCTCAAGTACCCGGGGTAAGCACCCGATCACTATCTTTCCCTAGACGACATTAACATAGAGTCCACTCTATTTGGTAGTAACCTCCGTGCCCGACATTTCACATCTTAAAATTATGGAGCCTCGCTCCCATATTCATCACATACCACAAGCACGGGGTACCAACGGTGTGTCCGGTGCCCTGTGAAAATAGTCATGGCCGCCCTACCTGGCACGACCCCGTCCCGAGTGAGCGCAACAACAACTCTCCCATCACTAGTAATGCGGGCTCCAAGCTAGTATCGGCCTAGGTAATCAATAATGCCCTTTCCCATATAAGGGTAGAGTGGTTGCATAGGTAAAGTTGGGTCAGTCGACAAATCTTAAATCTAATCCGTCTTTGTAAACAACACTTTTATCAAGCCTCGGTACACTACTTCTCCAACAAGTAGTGACCTAGTTCATCATCATCTCCCAGGGCATCAGTGGCACCCACTGGGGCTGTTTGCAAGTATGTCAAACCACACTTGTTTCTTTCCATGCATAACTCTAACCCACTTTGCATAGCCATTTACTATAGCATATTTCTACAATCCATCAACACAACTCTAAACAAGTATAGAGTCATGAACAATGCAAGTTTCAACGGGCGTGCAACAGAGGCAAGCCCAACAAGGTTGCCATTCAAGAACCATCATGCACTCGATGAAACAGTGAAAATGTTCTCATGATATAAAAGGGTTCAACATGGTCAAAGGGCTGCTTGCCTGGTTCATCAGAGTTTTCAAATCTTCTGGTCCATCTTCGAGTATTCCGTCTACTTCGTCAACTAACGTTGGAAACAATCATAGTAAGCAACACAACAAGGCAGAAAATAAAAGTGCTCCAAAAATATTAATTGGACTTTTCTAGGATACCTTTGGTCATATGAGGAATGACCAAAGCGGTTTCATTGGGATTGGGTCAGTGGATATTTCTGAACATTTCAATATGATGGAATCAATGGATTTGCAAGAAGTGTACAAAAATATATTTTTGAAAAATGAGTAGAGGCACCCATTTAACAAAGGATTATTTTAGAAGCATCTAGGATTTGGAGTCAAAATGAACATTCTATGGATTTGCAAAGTTGACAAACATGAAGAAATGGCTCATTATTTTGTAGGGCACATAAAGTATTAATAAAAATGTTCAGAACCTAACTTATAAACTCAAGAGCATCTAGAAATTTGAATCGTGGCATTTGGATCAAAAATGATCTTTGTGTGATTTTCTAAAGTTCATCACAGAAATGGAAAATGGGATTTTATTTAATTTGTGTGAGGAAAGTTCTTCTAGAAAAATGTGCATGTTGCACCAAAAGGTATATCATGATTTATGGAGTCACCAGAAATTTGAATCACTAGATTTGTAGTGCATTTGAATATTTGGGAGATTTTACAAGTTTCTTGCAAAAGAAAAAGACAAAGGAAGGGGGGTTTATACCTATACTGTGCACTGGGTGCAGCGTAGCGCCGCAGTGCGCTGGGCCGGCCCATCGGCTCGGCCACGCGGATGACAGGGCGACGTCGAAGGCGCCCAAGCGGAGTGCGCCTTCGCTGCGGGGAAGCAGGAGAGGTTGAACCCGCCTCCACTTGCCAGCATGGCCTGCTGGCTGGGCCACTAACAAGCGGGGCCTGCCTGCAGGTTCATCCTCAACCTCCCGCGCGGGCGCGAAGGGAGACAGAGGAGGCGTTCTACGCCGGCCACCGGTGCTACAGGGCGTCTCCGGCGATGCTCCGCCCACCGGCGTGCTTAGCAGAGAGAGACGAGCCAGGGAGACCCCACCACGGGTTCCTGCGTCACCGGATAGGAGCAGGGCTTCGCCCGCGGCGGATGGTGGTGTTGAGCGAGAGGGGTTTTGGGCTTGCGGGGCGCTAGAGGAGGAGGTAAAGGGCAGAGGAGCCTCAACGGCGTGTGGTGGCTCCATTGGTGTCCAAAGGAGGGGAGGGGAGGCTTCGGTTTGCGAGAATTTGGGCGGAGACCGACGGTGGCACTCCGACCATGGAGGGAGCAGGAGGGCGCGAGAGGAGGTGAAGGTTGGTCCAGGGGTGCACGGGAGAGAGAGAGAGCAATGGAGCTGCAGAGGGAGGTCAGGGGCGGCCTTATGTGGTGAGGCCACAGCTCACCGTGGACGCGGCCTACGGGCACCCGCGGAAATGGCCGCGGTGGCCATGGGAGGAGGCTCGGAGTTGTCTGCGGCGCTCATGGGCGTGGTCCAAGTCAGGGGAGAAGGAAAGGGGGAGCGGGGCGTGCTCGAGGAGAGGAACAGGAACTAGTGCCCACAGGGCACGGGACAGCCACTTCATCACATGACATATACATGGTGGATACACCCAAAGAAAACAACGACGACGAACGGGAGGAGACAGCGGAGGATGACCTCTCCGAGAAGCAAACAAAGCGTCGGCATAGGTGCCGCTCCAAATCCCGCCTCGACAAAAACAGCGATAACAGCTCAAGAGAAAATGACAGTCCAGTCGACTCTAGAGGAAACGACGACCACATTGCCCCGGCGGCAGAGCACGATGAAGCAGAAAACGACGAACATAGTACGGATCCGACGTCTGAACACGGCGACACCGAGGATAAACCTCATCAAACCCCCTCTAGGGAGGGAAATAGTCCAGATGAAGATTCACATATCATCCTGGAATCGCACTTGGAGCAAGAGAACCTCCGTAGAAGGCTTATTGCCACAGCGAGGAGTCTAAAGAAGCAAAAGCAAAGGCTTAAGGCCGCACAAAATACGCTCAACAGCAAGTGGAACAAAGTGCTCGACAACGAAGAAAAGTATGGTGGAAGTTACCACACAAAGAGCTATCCAAAGCGCAAGCTATTACCTGAATTCGATGATGAGGCCTTAGAACCCACACAACCGAAAAATAATACGGCCAACCAGCCGGATCAACCACCTTGCGACCGTGATAGAGCGGCTAACAAGGTCGCACATAAGTCAGCACACGATCTACGTGAGGACTTGCGCCAAAAATCCAGTATGACTAGATCCATCTATGGATCTAGGAACCATGCTCCGGCACAAAATCAAAACCGAATACTACAACCGTCCGAACGCCATGATACACCCAAATACAGGGGTGCCGCACACCCCTTATGTTTCACCGATGAGGTGCTGGACCATGAATTCCTAGAAGGATTGAAACCAGTGAACATAGAGGCGTACGACAGGACCACAGACCCTGGGGGTCTGGATTGAGGACTTTATCCTCCATATCCATATGGCTCACGGAGACGATCTCCATGCCAACAAATACTTGCCCCTCAAGCTTAAAGGACCGGCTCGGCACTAGCTGAAAAGCCTCCCCGAAAACTCAATTGGAAGTTGGGAGGAGCTCGAGGACGCTTTTCAGGCTAATTTTCAAGGGACCTATGTCCGGCCTCCGGATGCAGACGATTTAAGTCACATAATTCAACAGCCCGGAGAGTCAGCTCAAAAACTTTGGAACAGGTTTCTCACTAAGAAGAACCAAATCATCGACTGTCCGGACGCCGAAGCCTTAGCAGCTTTCAAACACAGGGTCCGAGACGAATGGCTCGCCAAACACCTCCGCCAAGAAAAACCGAGAACAATGGCAGCCCTGACAAGCCTCATGACCTGCTTTTGCGCGGGCGAAGATAGTTGGTTAGCCCGCACTAGCACCAGCAACCCAAGCACATCCGAAGTCAAGGATTGCAATGGAAAACCATGACGCAATAAAAACAAAAGTCGAAATAAAGAAGATAGCCTGGATAATATGGTGGTAAACGCCGGATTCAGGGGCTCTTGACCAGGTCAGCGGAAAAAGCCTTTCAAAGGCAGCAGAGATGGACCGTCTGGCCTAAACAGGATTCTTGACAAACTATGTCAGATTCATGGCACCCCCGATAAACCTGCAAATCACACCCACAGAGAATGCTGGGTCTTCAAGCAGGCCGGTAAGCTAAACGCCGAACATAAGGGGGGGAGACACCAAGCGAGGACGAGGACGAACCTCGCCAGCAAAGCACTAGTGGACAGAAAAAATTCCCACCAGAAGTAAAAACAGTAAACATGATCCATGTGACGAAGAGGAGAAGCAAACATGCACTCCGAGACATATGCGCCATAAAGCCCGTCACCCCTAAGTTCAACCCCTGGTTGGCCTGCCCGATCACTTTTGATCGCGGGGATCACGCGACAAGCATCCGGCATGAAGGATTGTCTGCCTTGGTGTTAGACCCAATAATAAATGGATATCATCTCGCACGAGTCCTTATGGACGGCGGCAGTGGTCTAAATCTGATATATCAGGACACAGTCCGCTAAATGGGGATAGACCCGACAAAAATCAGCCGCTGCAATACTACCTTCAAGGGAGTAATACCAGGCCAAGAGGCCCACTGTATGGGCTCTCTATTACTAGAGGTTGTATTCGGTTCTTCCGACAACTTCCGAAGCGAAAAGTTAACTTTCTACATCGCTCCATTCCGAAGTGGCTATCAAGCACTACTCGGACGAGCGGCTTTCGCTTGTTTTAATGCAGTACCGCATTACACTTCTCTCAAGCTCAAGATGCCCGGTCCACGTGGCACCATCACAGTTAGTGGAAATATTGAGCGTTCTCTACGTGCGGAAGAATGTGTGGTGGCTTTAATAGCCGAGCACTACGGCCTCACCAACCAGAATAAATGACAGGTCATCAAGACCACGGACATGGTTAGACGAGTCCGGCGCATCACTACAAATATATGAGATTGGTTTGATGGTTAAACCCTCATAAACGGTACAAGGGGCTTCCCGCGTGTAATCAGGGCTAGCTCCGCTCAAATTGACTTATCTTGAATTTTAATGGTTTATTGATAATAACCAATTTTCTTGCACGGCAACTTTCACTTAAGTTCTTCTCTTTTTACATTTGACAATCGTGCTACACCCGTCCAGGACACGGCACAACGGAGACACAGGCGCAGACATGCAGCAGGGAACCGCTCAAAGGTTTCTTTTCAGATTAAGACCCTGCGTAAACCTTTTTTACTGTCTCTTGTTGTTCACATGCTCCGGATACTCAATACAACCGAGAAGGATGCTGACGTTATTGGTATCTGGCCACGTCAGGGTATTGCACGTACCTGGACACTCGGGGTTTATTATCAAGGGCATTGTTCAACCCGGCATATGTTATAAAGACCGAATACCTTAGGGAGTGTTCGGCGTCGCGAGTTTGGCCTTATATGCATCAGCTCCGAATCATGTCTTTGGTCAAATGTTGGGTTTGCCCGGCTCCTATGTTTTGGTACCTTACGTTCCGCGATATTGGCTAAGGTAGCACTGGGATAACTACTATGATTGTGCACTGGTTCATCCGGATGAGCACCTCAGTAGAGAAAGCCGAAAACTGACTATCATGATACAGCGCAAGAGTGGTCAACCACTCGATGACTTAGCAGAATCTTCGGGATTCCTCCGCATTAACAAGGGGCCGTTTCCCGGTGATGTACGTACGCGCCCTGTATTCAGATGAGCGCAGAGGTACCAGGGGCTATCTAGTAGCCGCAGTCAAACTCCTATGGCTAAGTGAAAGTGTTAAAGCAATATAGTCCGATTGCCTTGTTCGCTGCGCTACCACCTCCTTAATTGACCAAGATGTTGGATCAAGTGTGAATATGCATTTTTTTGCAAACACCCCCGCATTATATGCGTGGGGGCTGAAGCCGACAACTGCAAACTTTCAGGTTATATACATATATACATAAACAGCTGCACATGAGGCATCATAATAATTTCAGGCAAAAGTATAAACACAGCCTTCATAATTAAATAAAATATTGTTTTTACAATGGGAATACATGTCACTAGAACATAATATTCTTCGAGCACTGCACCTCTGTTGAACGAGCGCCTTCAAGGACCTCTTCAAAGTAGTGCTCGGCAGCTACCCGGCCCACAGCCGAACCCTGTGTTGCAATAGCAGTGGCCTCCATATCTGCCCAGTATGTCTTGACACGGGCAAGTGCCATCCGCGCACCCTCTATGCACGCCGACCTCTTCATAGCGTCGATGTGCGGCAAAGTGCCAAGGAATTGTTGCACTAAACTAAAGTAACTATTCGTCCTTGGCCCTTCCTACCATAGATGATCCACAACAGATCTCATGGCAAGTCCGGACAACCTATGAAGCTCGGCCCACTCGGCCATTCGCTCATTCAATAGCATCGGACGCACTGGAGCATGAAACTGTGACCAGAACAGCTTTTCCACTTCACGATCATTTTGATCCTTGAAGTACTCGGCCGCATCAGCAGCACTGGCTGCCAAATCCACGTATGCATCTGCAGAACTCCATAGTTCATCAAGAGGGGCATACTTTGGATCTCCGAACTTAGTCCGCAACAAAAAGGGCTTCCCAGCTGCAATATCTCCAGCTTGACGCAGCTCCTCCTTCGTCGCTCTGATTTTGTAGTGGATTTCCTTGGCTGCTACCATGGCCTTCTCCAGGTCCGTCGCCTTCGCTCGGCTTTCTTTTTCAAGAAGCTTGTAACGGTCGGCGGCATCTTTCAGCTCAACGGCATCTCAGCCATTCTTTCCTTGCTTTGGCAATGTGCGGCCTGTTCGGCCCTCAGCTCTTCGACCGCCTTTAGAGCGGTCGCATTACTATTCCTGGCTTGTTCCTTGGCTCGGGCAAGTTCCGCCCGGAGGTCTCCATGGTGGCAGCTCCATCTGCAGGCACACCATATTAAAGATACTGGCATCATGCTCCTCTTACTATGTGTTAATCACCGGAGAAATCACATACCCTGTGCCACGTCAAGCCGCTTGTTGACAAGCATGATGTCGGCATCTGCCGCATGAAGTTGCCGCTTTAGCTTGGCAAACTCATCAGTCCGGCCAGCCATCGGATCTTCAGCCACCTGCACATGAAGGCAATCTGATTATTTCCTGTGACTATGATCCTCTGTTTGCCGCCGTTTTCGACAGCAACCAGAGTATCAGGGGCTACTATCTGCATAGGGCACACCTAAAGTGTGCGGTACTGTAAAAAATATACACTATTTCACATACCTCAAAGCCTTTCAGCGGACTCATAAAATCTTCACGCAACCCTCTTTCGGCGGATGAAATCCTTTCAATTACCGTACCCATTAGCGTACGATGCGCTTCTGAGATGGCCGCTTGCTCTAGAAAATCCTTAAGTGCGTCCGACCGCACACTATACGGTTCCGGATTCTTTCTGTTGCTCTCTTTAGGAGCCGAATACTAAGGACATCGGGTGGCCAAAGGATTACCCTCTGGCCTTGGCGGATCAGAAGAAACCCTCTGCGATGACACTTCAGGGTCGCCCACCTCATGAGGCGGGGTGGCAGGGGGAGGTGTTTCACTCTCCATCATCTCCGGAAGAAGATCCCCCGAAGACGAACTCTGTCGAGAAGGGCTACGATCCGAACTGCAAGATATATGCTTCGGTTATTATCTTCAGGAGTAATGTAAGATATTTTTACTATTAAGTACCCTTTTATTATAGCTCGGTAGAGGGCTGATCCCCTTGCGGACACTGTACGGCAAGAGTACCCTCCGAGGCCGGACCCTCTGGCGAAGATTTCTTCCCCCGTTTGGAAACCTTTCTTTCTGGGTTTTCAGAGGTGGTTCTTTTCCTTCTTTGGGGAGAGGGAATTTCAGATCCTTCTCCCTGGCTATCCTCCTTCGTAGAGGCACTAATTCCCCCGGTTCGTATGAATGATGAGTGAGGCCTGCTTTCAGCCTCTTTATTCCCCCTTCATCTTCCCCTAAGGGCGCTTGATGAGGCGCCGGCTCGAGCATCCTGGCTAGTACTGGATTGGCCGAGCCTTCGGAAAGGGGGGCCATACACCTGATCATCTTCGCCTTTGTTATCCAGTCCTGGTCAAAGAGCGACTTTTCATAATGATGTTATGATAAATAAAAATACAGCGTGTTCGGCCATGGGATTACTTACTTGGGTATCGGGGCAATTATAGCTCAGACCTGCATCCTCGGTGGTGTTCGGACACTCTATTTGCGGTCCGAAGAACAATTTGTACATCTCTTCGAGCGTCATGCTGAGGAAGTGTTGAATAGTCCGCGGTCCTTCCGGGTTGAATTCCCACATACAGAGGGGTCGACATTTGCAAGGCTGGACTCGACGAACTAGCACGAGTTGCATTACCGAGACCAGGTTGACATCTCTCTCGAGGAGATCTCGGACGCGACTCTGCAATATCGGCACATCATTTACTGGCCCCCAGTTCATCCCCTTATTGATCCATGACGTCAGTTGTGGTGGGGGGCCTGAGCGACAGGCAGGGGTGGCCACCCACTTGGAACTCCGGGGAGCTGTGATATAGAACCACTCCCGCTGCCACAAACTGGACACCTCCAGGAAGGAACCCTCTGGCCATGGATATTCAGCTATTTTGCTTATTACGGCACCTCCGAACTCTGTGTGCCGCCCCTCGATCATCTTCGGCTTCACATTGAAGGTCTTAAGCCACAGGCCGAAGTGTGGGGTAATGCGGAGGAAGGCTTCACAAACGATGATGAACGACGAGATGTGAAGGAGGGAATCTGGGGCCAGATCATGGAAATCCAGCCCATAATGGAACATGAGCCCCCTAACAAAGGGATCTAGAGCGAGGCCTAGCCCTCAGAGGAAGTGGGAGATGAACACAACACTCTTGTTGGGCTCGGGAGTGGGGATGACCTGCCCTCGGGCGGGCAGCCTGTGCGTGATTTTGGCGGTCAGATACCTGGCCTCTCTCAGCGTCTGGATGTCCTCCTTTGTGACAGAGGAGGGCATCCACCGACCTTGGAGGTTGGATCCGGACATGGTCGAAGGTCCGAAGCGCCTAACCTGAACCTTGGGTGTTGGAACTCGAGGAAGGGGAAGGATTCGATTGAGCATGAGAAGGAAAAAAAGGACAGGCCTTGGCCTCTTTAGAAAGAGGGTGAATATCAAGCGTCCTCCTCGTGGCCGTTTGGGACTTGCCTAAAATCGAGGAGTCATACCAACGTGCACGAGTGTGTTACCCATGTCCGTATTGATGAGAATCCCGTAATAAGGGGGACACAATCTCTGCTTCGAGAAGCCGTGTCAAGAAAACCGCCTCGCAATATGTGCAGTGCTGGTTGAGAAAGACAGTTCGAATAATGACCGGGCCATGACATGATGTCAAGCTATCAAAACGTGTCCGCAGATTAGATTTGTGGAAATATTATTCTCTCTACAGTGTTATGTGGACACTATCCTTGTGTTCAAAATCTTCTGTGAAGTATTCGGAGGAGGAACCCGCCTTGCAATGCCGAAGACAAAACTGCGCGCTGGACTCATCGTCATTGAAGCTTGGTTCAGGGGCTACTGAGGGAGTCCTGGATTATGGGGTCTCCGGACAGCCGAACTATATCCTTTGACCGGACTGTTGGATAATGAAGATACAAGATAGAAGACTTCGTCCCATGTCCGGATGGGACTCTCCTTGGCGTGGAAGGAAAGCTTGGCAATACGGATATGTAGATCTCCTCCCTTGTAACCGACTTTGCGTAACCCTAGCCCCCTCCGGTGTCTATATAAATTGGAGGGTTTAGTCCATAGGACAACAGACAATCATACCATAGGCTAGCTTCTAGGGCTTAGCCTCTACGATCTCGTGGTAGATCAACTCTTGTAATACTCATATCATCAAGATCAATCAAGCAGGACGTAGGGTATTACCTCCATCGAGAGGGCTTGAACCTGGGTAAACATCGTGTCCCCTGCCTCCTGTTACCATCCACCTTAGACGCACAGTGCGGGACCCCCTACCCAAGATCCGCCGGTTTCGACACCGAAATTGGTGCTTTCATTGAGAGTTCCACTGTGCCGTCACCGTAAGGCTTGATGGCTCCTTCGATCATCGGTAACGATGCGGTCCAGGGCGAGGTTTTCCTCCCCGGACAGATCCTCGTATTGGGTGGCTTCGCACTACGGGCCAACTCGCTTGGCCATCTGGAGCAGACCGAGAGCTACGCCCCTGGCCATTAGGTCAGGTTCGGAAACTTAAACTACACTGCCGACATCCGCAGAGACTTGATCTTCGACGGATTCGAGCCCATGTCAGGTGCGCCACACAATCACGACGAGCATGACGTAACTCTGCCGTCGGACAGTGTTCGGGAGATCGCATTTGCAACTACTCCAACCTTCAATCTGGAGAAAATTGCGCCATCCGGGGATGGAGGGATAGACCCCACCATGGAGGCTGCACTCTCGGTGGCGATGGAAGCCGGATACTGACTTCACCCCTTGCGAGAGCCGTGTCACCGAACAATTGGATTCGTCCCCGACCATAGGCTCTGAACCGCCTGAGTCCGTGCCTATCGAATCCGATTGGGCACCGATCATGGAGTTTACTTCCGCGGATATCTTTCAACACTCGACTTTCGGCGATGTGCTAAATTCATTAAGGTCTCTCTCCTTGTCAGGGGAACCTTGGCCGAACTATGTCCGGCTAGAATGGGATGCGGACGACGAAGAAATTCACTCCCCACCCACCACCCACTTAGTAGCCACTGTCGACGATTTAACTGACATGCTCGACTTCGACTCCGAAGACATCGGCGGTATGGATGACGATGCAGGAGACGAATAGGAACCACCGCCCACAGGGCACTGGACCGCCACCTCATCATACGATATATACATGGTAGACACCCCCAAAGAAGGCAATGGCGACGAGATAGCGGAGGATGACCCCTCCAAGAAGCAACCCAAGCGCCGATGTCAGCGGCGCCGCTTTAAGTCCTGCCATAGTAAAAGTAGTGATACCGGCACAAGAGACAATAATAGTCCGGATAGTGACGAAGACAACAACAATCCCCTCCAGCATGATTTAGAGCGGGAGGGTGAACAAGCCAACCCGCCAGAGTAGGAAGCATATGGAGAATCGAAGGAGGACAATTACATGCCTCTCTCCGAAGACGAGGTAAGCCTCGACGACGAAGAATTTACTGTTCCTGAGGATCCCGTCGAGTAGGAGCGCTTCAAGTGCCGGCTTATGGCCACAGCAAATAGCTTGAAGAAAATGCAACAATAGCTTCAAGCTGATCAAGACTTGCTAGCAGACAGATGGACTGAAGTCCTTGCGGCCGAGGAATATGAACTTGAGCGCCCCTCCAAGAGTTACCCAAAGCGTAGGTTGCTATCTCACCTCGAGGAGGAAGCATTGAAACCTACATCATCAGTGTATGATGCGGCTGACCGGCCACCTCATGGCCGAGCTAGAGAGGCGTTTCAACCTGAAGTTCAGCCTGCAACCTGCCGCCACTCAAACAAAAATACCAAGGCCCCGGGCAACACACGGGACCTGCGAGACATATTGGACAGCAGGGCAAAACATGCAAGGTCGATATACGGGTCACGGGGGCGCGCGCCAACGCGGGATGATGACCGTCGCACCGGATACACTAAAAGTAAATCCGGCCGGGACGAATACAGCAGGCAAGACTCGTATGAACTGCGTGATGATATAGCCCGGCATAGAGGTGCCGCACACCCCCTATGCTTCACTGATGAAGTTATGGATCACGAATTCCCGGAGAGTTTCAAACCCGTAAATATCAAATCGTATGATGGTACAACAGATCCCGCTGTATGGATTGAGGATTTCCTCCTTCACATCCACATGGCTCGCGGTGATGATCTGCATGCCATCAAGTACCTCCCACTAAAACTCAAAGGACTAGCTCAGCATTGGCTGAATAGCTTGCCAGCAGACTACGTCGACAGTTGGGAGGATTTGGAAGACACATTCCTTGAGAACTTCCAGGGAACTTATGTGCGACCACCGGATGCTGATGACTTGAGCCATATAACTCAGCAGCCAGGGGAATCGGCCCGGCAATTCTGGACACGGTTCCTAACTAAGAAAAACCAAATTGTCGACTGTCCGAATGCAGAGGCCTTAGCGGCATTCAAGCATAACATCCGTGACGAGTGGCTCGCCCGACACCTAGGCCAGGAGAAGCCGAAGTCTATGGCAGCCTTCACGACACTCATGACCCGCTTTTGCACGGGCGAGGATAGCTGGCTGGCTCGCAGTAACAACACATCAAGGAATCCGGGCACTTCGGATACCAAAGATGCCAACGGCAGACCACGTCGTAACAGACAAAAGCGCCGCAACAACGGTGATAACACCGATGATATGGCAGTCAATGCCAGATTCAGACGCTCTAGATCTGGTCAGCGAAAAAAGCCATTCAAAAGAAGTACTCCGGGCCCGTCCATTTTGGACCGCATACTCGATCACTCGTGTCAAATCTATGGCACCCCCGATAAGCCAGCCAATCACACCAACAGAGAATGCTAGGTGTTCAAGCAGGACGGCAAGTTGAATGTCGAAAACAAGGACAAGGGGTTGCATAGTGACGACGAGGAGGAGCCCCGGCCGCCGAACACTGGAGGACAGAAGAGGTTCCCCCACAAGTGAAGACGGTGAACATGATATACACAACCCACATTCCCAAGAGGGAACGGAAGCATGTACTAAAGGACGTCTATGCCATAGAGCATGTCGCCCCAAAGTTCAACCCATGGTACTCTTGTCCGATCACTTTCGATCGAAGGGACCACCCCACTAGTATCCGTCATGGCGGATCTACCGCATTGGTCCTAGACCCCATCATCGACGGATTTCACCTCACTAGAGTCCTTATGGACGGCGGCAGCAGCCTGAACCTGCTTTATCAGGATACAGCGTGCAAAATGGATATAGATCCCTCAAGGATCAAACCCACCAAAACCACCTTTAAGGGCATCATCCCAGGTGTAGATGCCCGTTGCACGGCCTCAATCATACTGGAAGTAGTCTTAGGATCTCCGGAAAACTTCTGAAGTGAGGAGTTAATCCTCGATATCGTCCCGTTCCACAGTGGCTACCACGCACTGCTCGGGCGAACCGCATTTGCAAAATTCAATGCGGTACCGCATTACGCATACCTCAAGCTCAAGATGCCAGGACCTAGGGGGGTCATAACGGTCAATGGAAATACAGAACGCTCGCTCCACACGGAAGAGCACACTGTGGCCCTCGCAGCAGAAGCACAAAGCAGCCTTCTAAGGCAAACCGCCAATTCGGCGATACAGCCCCCGGACACCGTCAAGCCAGTCCGGAGTAACCTGCAACAGGATCACCTGGCACGTTCAGAGCTCGCCTAGCAATTCGGCCACTATCCTAGTCCCATTCAAGCGACGAAATCCGTGCCGCGCGTACATAATTATGCACTAAAAATACCATGGGCATAGGCGGGGGTACGATCAGGGCACGTCCCGCAATGCGGCTTAACCGCCCTAGGGGCTGCATACCTTTATCATTTTTTTTCTCTTTCAGGACCTTACTCTTTGGAAGCCCTTTCTGGCAGTAGGATTACCGGACACATTACGGGAAGGAACAACCAAGGAGGCAAGAAACTAAGACGTACAAGGGAACCCCAGGTGGTCTCTAATAATAATCGATATACCCGCTTTTCACTATCCTTACGCAGCTTGCCCTTGGATGGGACATGTCAAATAGTCCTATTTTTGCTTATTGCACTACTTGTATCAGTACGCTTCGACGTATTATTTAAATGCATAACATTAGTCTATTATTGCATTACCCATCCCTTTTTTCTTATATGTTCATTTACAACAACTTGCACCCATACATTCTAGTACGGTCAGTACGCCAGGGGCTTTCGTTTACCCCATAATACGGCGTGAGAAGTCCGAACACTTTCGATAGTGCGGCACCCCGAACTTATAGCATTATATGCATCAGCTCCGAATCATGTCTTGGGTCAATAGTTGGGTTTGTCCGGCTCCCATGCTTTGGTACCTTACGTTCCGCTATATCGGCTAAGGTAGCGCTGGGAGAACTACTGCGATTGTGTCCCGGTTCTCCGTACGAGCACGTCAGTAGAGAAAGCCGAAAACTGACTGTCATGATAAGGTGAGAGCTGGTCGTTGTTCGAGAGGTCTCAAGTCCTTAAAGACTTTTTCCGCTTCGGGCGAGGAGTCGGCCTTGCCCGACTTAGGCGTATATAGCGCCCCAAATTCGGCCTTCCAAATACTAGGGGCTTCGCCAAAATTTGAAATTGTAGACTTCTATGGCTAATTGAGAGTGATAAAGCCTTATAGTCCGATTGCCTGGTTCATTGTGCTGAACACCTCCCTCGAAGGACCCAAAATTGGGATAAAGAGTGCTCAGGTTTATCCTGAACACCCCAGTACTAGTTACATGGGGGCAGAAGCCGACGACTGGCCAACTCTCAGATTTTATAAACGGCCGCACAGAAGGTAATATTTTAAATTCAAAAAGCGTGGAATAGCACAAATGAACTCGTTTCATATTACAGGATCACATGAGCATGTTCATTCAAAAATTACATCTCTGGCACATTCCTCCACCACAAGGCAGGAACCCTTTAGGACACCGTCATAATACATTTCGGGGCAACCATGCTCCTTGCCCTCCGGCGGCCCCTCCTTCACCAGCTTCATGGCGTCCAGCTTCGCCCAGTGCACTCTCGCCCGGGAAAAAGCCCTGCGCGCACCCTCGATGCAGACAGACCGCTTTATGACTTCAAGCCGTGGGCAGGCATCCACAAGCCGCCTCACCAGACTGAAGTAGCTGCCGGGCAGGGGCTCGCCATGCCATGATGACCCACAAGTATAGGGGATCTATCGTAGTCCTTTCGATAAGTAAGAGTGTCGAACCCAACGAGGAGTAGAAGGAAATGATAAGCGGTTTCCAGCAAGGTATTCTCTGCAAGTACCGAAATAAGTGGTAACAGATAGTTTTGTGATAAGATAATTGTAACGAGCAACAAATAACAAAGGTAAATAAGGTGCAGCAAGGTGGCCCAATCCTTTTTGTAGCAAAGGACAAGCATGGACAAACTCTTATATGATGTAAGGCGCTCCCAAGGACACATGGGAATATCGTCAAGCTAGTTTTCATCACGCTCATATGATTCGTGTTCTGTACTTTGATAATTTGGTATGTGGGTGGACCGGTGCCTGGGTGCCGCCCTTACTTGGACAAACATCCCACTTAGGATTAACCTCTATTGCAAGAATCCGCAAGTACAACAAAAGTATTAAGGTAAACCTAACCATAGCATGAAACATATGGATCCAAATCAGCCCCTTACGAAGCAACGCATAAACTAGGGTTTAAGCTTCTGTCACTCTAGCAACCCATCATCTACTTATTACTTCCCAATGCCTTCCTATAGGCCCAAACAATGATGAAGTGTCATGTAGTCGACGTTCACATAACACCACTAGAGGAGAGACAACATACATCTCATCAAAATATCGAACGAATACCAAATTCACATGACTACTAATAGCAAGACTTCTCCCATATCCACAGGAACAAAAGTAACTACTCACAAAGCATAAACATGTTCATAATCAATGGGGTATTAATGTGCATATAGGATCTGAACATATGATCTTCCACCAATTAAACCAACTAGCATCAACTAAAAGGAGTAATTAACACTACTAGCAAGCTACTAGCACCAATCCCGGACTTGGAGACAAGAATTGGATCCAAGAGATGAACTAGGGTTTTGAGATGAGATGGTGCTAATGAAGATGTTGATGGAGATTGCCCTCTCCCCATGAGAGGAGCATTGGTGATGACAATGGCGATGATTTCCCCCTCCGGGAGGGAAGTTTCCCCGGCAGAACAGCCCCGCCAGAACCCTAGATTGGCTCCGCCAAGGTTCCGCCTCGTGGCGGCAGAGTTTCGTCTGAGAAGATGGCTAATGATTTTTTCCCATCGAAAGAGTCCATATAGCAGAAGATGGTCACTGGAGGGCCACTAGGGGGCCCACGAGGTAGGGGGCGCGCCCAGGGGGGTAGGGCACGCCCCCACCCTCGTGGGAAGGGTGTGGCCCCCTTGGTGAAGTTCTTGCGCTCAATGTTTTTATATATTTGGAAAACATCATCCGTGAAGTTTCCGGACTTTTGGAACTGTGCAGAATAGGTCTCTAATATTTGCTCCTTTTCCAGCCAGAATCCCAGCTGCCGACATTCTCCCTCTTTATGTAAATCTTGTAAAATAAGAGAGAATAGGCATAAGTATTGTGACATAATGTGTAATAACAACCCATAATGCAATAAATATTGATGTAAAATCATGATGCTAAATGGCCGTATCAACTCCCCCAAGCTCAGACCTCGCTTGTCCTCAAGCGAAAAGCCGAAATCGAAAAATATGTCCACATGTTTAGAGATGAAGGTGTTGAAAAAAAAATAAAATACGGACATGAGGGCATCATGATAATCCTTAGAGCAGCAACTTATATAATTCTTGTCATATGATATCTTATGCTAGAGTAATAATCCAATCACAATATCAAGTATGAATCATAAACTTCATTGAAAACTAACAAACTATAATCTCAGTCATTGAAGCAATTGCAATTTATCGTAACATAGGAAAGAGTCAATGTATAAGAGCCTTTCAGCAAGTCTACATTCCCAACTATCATATAGTATTTCACAATTGCTAACACTCACGCAATACTTATGGGTATGGAGTTTTAATCGGACACAGAGAAAGATAGGGGCTTATAGTTTGGCCTCCCAACATTTTACCTCAAGGGTAATGTCAACAGTAATAGTTCATGAAAACCCACATCCAATTAGCCATATATATTGGGATCTTTCCAACATATTGTGCTTGCCAAAGGATAAAACGTAAAAAGGAAGGGTGAACATCACCATGACTCTTTTGCAGTAAAGGAGATAAAAGTAAAAGATAGACCCTTCGCAGAGGGAAGCAGAGGTTGTCATCCGCTTTTATGGTTGGATGCACAAAATCCTAATGTGAAAGAACATCACTTTATATTGCCACTTGTGATATGGACCTTTTCTTATGCAGTCTGTCGCTTTTATTACTTCCATATCACATGCTCGTATAAAGCTTATTTCCTCCACACCAATCAATCATACATATTTAGAGAGCACTTTTTTATTGCTTGCACTGATGACAACTTACTTGATGGATCTTACTCAATCCATAGGTATGTATGGTGGACTCTCATGGCAAAACTGGTTTAAGGGTATTTGGAAACACAAGTAGTATCTCTACTTGGTGCAATGAATTTGGCTAGCATGAGGGAGAAAGGCAAGATCAACATGTTGGAGGATCCAAGACAATATAATTTATCTCAGATATAAGAAAACATAACCCATTATGTTGTCTTCCTTGTCCAATGTCCACTCTTTAGCATGTCATATTTTAATGAGTGCTCACAATCATAAAAGATGTCCAAGATAGTATATTTATATGTGAAGACCTCTCTTTCTTTATTACTTCCTATTAATTGCAACGATGAACAAAACTATGTTTGCCAACCCTCAATAACTTTTATTCATCATACTCTTTCTATGTGAGCTCATTACTCTCCATAAGACTCACCTGATCTCTTTGTTTCTTTTTATATCTTTATCTTTTCCTTTATTCACTTAGGATCATTGCAAAATAATCAAGCCCTTGACTCAGCACTAATCTTTATTATATAGCTCACGGACTCGATTACATAGAAGGATAATAAAGCAAAACTCACAGCTAGATCATACTAAGAACTTTTATTCTACTAGATCAAAATATTACCGAAAGGATCAAACTAAGAAAAACGGTAAAGATAAAAGTGATGGTGATACGATACCGGGGCACTCCCCCAAGCTTGGCAGTTGCCAAGTGGAGTGCACATACCCAGGTGATTATGTCTCCTTTGTTGGTGAAGAAGGTGGAGTTGTTGATGATGGATAGTCGCACATCGAGCGTAGGAGGTCTTCTAGCTTGCGGATAATGCCCTTGAGTGCGGTGATATGCTCCTTCAACAAAATATTTTCACGTGTGAGATATTTATTTTGTATACAAGCCAACTCAATCATCTTGAAGGCTTCGATTTCTGTTGGGGTAAGAAGATTGTGATCCAGTTGAAGGGTGTCTTCTGTTGCTGGAACTTGGTCCTCCATGGCCTTCTTGATCCCTTCATCCTTGTTAATATCCATAGGTTCTTCTATCTTCAGCTCTATCTTCATTAGCCAAGCATCATTGCCCTCATGGTTGGAGGAGGAGGGAGAAGACATAGTGCCTGGCCTTGACAACCCTGACAGAAAACAACTCGAAACAAAGACATGAGATTTTTGCGTGATACGGGAGTCAAAACCCCCGGGAGGTTATATAATGAATTTTCACCGACCAAAATACGTGTCCTATAAGAAAACAGAGTCCGGAGAGCACACGAGGTGCCCATGAGGTAGGGGGCACGCCCTCCACCCTCGTCGGGCCCTCGTGTCCTTTCTGGACTACTGCTTATTTTTCTATTTTTCTAAATATTCCAAAACGGAGAAATATTGCCTTAAAAACTGTTTTGGAGTCGGTTTACTTATCGTACCACATACCTATTCATTTTCGGAGTCTGAAACATTCCGGAAAGTGTCGTTTATGTACTCCTCCGGGGTTATGGTTTCAATAACATTGGTTTCAACATTTATGGGATTACCTGAGATATAATGTTTGATTCTTTGACCATTTACCACCTTCGGATTTGTGCCTTCGAAGTTGTTGATTTTTATGGCACCGAAACGGTAGACCTATGAAACTCCCGAACCTTTCCGGTTATGCAATCAGGTGTTGGGGATACAGGGGAAGCATAATATCTCACCCAAACTAGCAGATCCTACATCCGGCTGTATCCATCCTTCAACACATAACCGAGAAAAACTTCGGAAACCATCTACCTCAACCTTCGAAAAGCATCCGTTATACAAGTTATGGCGATACTCCCGAACTCCCGCCCCAGTACAAGGTGGCGTCGAGGTTATCTCACTAACGAACTGCATAAAAGAGATTTTCGATGTCGGCGTACTAAACTCAGGTATTCCAGAACTGCAACAATAATATTATGATGACAACACCTCAGAGCTCAACTCCCCGGGACACTTCCACTAAACCCCTGACAGGAGGCACCAAGACAATGTTCTCATCATAACACCATCGGAACGATTCCAAGATACCCGCGTGATCCTAAAAAAATTTAGTGAAATTTGAGAAGAGAAGAGTCAAAACTCTACGTCAGGATGCCTTACCAGAGCGATGAGGAGACTGGGAAGTAAAAAGAATTCCTAAACTCTTCGATATATAATTCCTAATTGACTCAAAACATTTTCTAGACACAACTCGTCCGCTAAAAACGATCAATCAATGGGGGCTCCTAAGGTCGGGGAAGGCTCTGATTACCAACTTGTAACACCCTCGATGCGACTATATCTCCCACGTGTCGAGGCACGACTTAGAGGCATAATCGCATTGAAGGCATATGTCGCAAGTCAGGCAATCATCACAAACATCCCATGTAATATAGATAAATAAAAGGGATAACATAGTTGGCTTACACTCGCCACGTCAATCAAGTACATAAATAACATACATCATCAAACACTCATGGCCCGACTACGGTGCCAAAATAAAAGACAACCCAACAAGCGACATGGTCCCGATCACCCCAACTGGGCACCACTACTGATCATCAGGAAAAGAAACATAATAACGCTGAGAGTCCTCGTCGTACCCCCACTTGAGCTCAAGCGCGCCATCTGGAGCTGTATCATCTGGCCCTGCATCTGGTGTAATAGTAATCTGTGAGCCACAGGGACTCAGCAATCTCGCACCCTCGCGATCAAGACCATTTAAGCTTAATAGGTAGGGTAAGGTAAATATATGTGGAGCTGCAGCAAGCGACTAGAATATATGGTGGCTAACTTATTCGCAAAAGAGAGCGAGAAGAGGAGGCAAAGCACGAGCGAGAAACTAGAGAGCAACCTGCGCAAACATTACTCCAACACCGTGTCCACTTCCCGGACTCCGCCGAGAAGAGGCCATCACGGTAACACACACGGTTGATTCATTTTAATTAAGTTAATGTTTAAGTTATCTACAACCGGACATTAACAAATTCCCATCTGCCCATAACCGCGGGCACGGCTTTCGAAAGTTCAAATCCCTGCAGGGGGGGTCCCAACTTAGCCCATGACAAGCTCTCACGGTCAACGAAGGAATAGACCTCCACCTGAGACATTCCGATCAGACTCGGTATCCCGGTACAACAAGACATTTCGACAGGTTAAAACAAGACCAGCAACACCACCCAGATGTGCTAACAAATCCTGATAGGAGCTGCACATATCTCGTTCTCAGGGCACACCAGATGAGCAAGACGTCGGGTAGGCCAACCCAGAGTTGCCCCTGGTAGCCCCGGACATCGCTCGGTTGGACCAACACTCAGAGGAGCACTGGCCCGGGGGGGTTTAAAATAAGATGAACCTCGGGCTCTGGAACCCCAAGGGAAAAAGAGGCTAGGTGGAAAATGGTAAAACCAAGGTTGGGCATTGCTGGAAAAGCTTTAATCAAGACGAACTATCAAGGGGTTCCCATTATAACCCAACCGCGTAAGGAACGCAAAATCCGGGAACATAACACCGATATGATGGAAACTAGGGCGGCAAGAGTGGAACAAAACACTAGGCGAGAGGCCGAGCCTTCCACCCTTTACCAAGTATATAGATGCATTAAGATAACAAGATAATATAATGATATCCCAACAAGTAAATAAATGTTCCAACCACGAACGCCTCAAATCTTCACCTGCAACTAGCAACGCTATAAGAGGGGCTGAGCAAAGCGGTAACATAGCCAAACAACGGTTTGCTAGGACAATGGTGGGTTAGAGGCTGAACATGGCAATTTGGGAGGCTTGAAAGCAAGTGGTAGGCATCGTAGCATTGGCATAGCAAAAAAGCGAGCAAACTAGCATAGCAAAGATAGTAGTGATTTCGAGGGTATGATCATCTTGCCTGCAAAGTTGTCAGAGTTGACTGGATCCTCAAAAGCAAACTCAACGGGCTCCTCGTTAGCGAACTCGTCTCCCGGCTCTACCCAAACAAGACAAAAAAGCAACAAGGACACAATCAACCACGTGCAAGGATCAAACAAGATGATGCAAACATGGTATGCTATGCGGGATGCGATGCGGGATGCATATGCAAGATATGACAGGAAATGCATGAACCTGGCCTCACCTTGGCAAACCAAGTATTCCACTGGAAAGATGAGATGAAATCGCTTGAAAACGATATAAAGATCACCGGAATCGGAGTTACGGTTTGGAAATGGCAAGCGATTCAAATGTGACACCGATCTGCGATTTACATCAAGTAGTCATCTAAATGCAATAAGATGAACATGCTACAGCACTCAAACATGGCATCAAAATACATGGTAGGGATTCATTCAAGATGCTTAACAAAAGTCTAGCACTGAGCTACGGCCAATTCATCCATTAACAGGTTCAAACAAGCATGGCAAAAACGCAAATGGTAAACAGATCTCAGACTTAGTAAAATTAACACTTGTCTGAAATTTCAGATCATATAGCCCTCTTCGGAGCAACAAAACAACATGCTACAGGACCTGAACATGAAAAAGTAAAACATGGCATGGAGCTACTCAACAAGCTTAACAAAAGTCCCTTAGTGACCTTGAGCCAAAAGGGATCAGAAAATATACTAACAAGCACACGAACATAGCAAAAACATAATCAGTTTTCAGACTTGGTGAAAACTGACACATGCTGAAACATAACTCAAGTAGGCATGTTTACGAGCTCGATGCACTCACTACGATGCAAGTCATGGCAAGACAAGCATACATCCATTAAGAAGACACAAAATTCAAGCTAGACATGGCAAGAACAATGGCATGGCGTGCACGGATCAACTACAATAACATCGGCAAAATTGCAAACAAGTTGACAATCTGCCCAGATTCACAACGAAGCAAAAGTAGAGCTCGATTGACTCAAGCTAGGGTGCTCCTTATATGCAAAAAAAGACATGGATGGATAGAGCACTACAACATTAACAAAACTCCTTTACTGATCACCCTCAAAAGAGGCACGGATCACTAGGAAACAACATGAACATATGGCATCATGAGATAAACAATCCCAGGACTTAGTGAAATTACTAAGTCCCTGAAAACAGATTTACCAGGTGCCTCACTTTGCAAGCTTGCACTAGGCACCACACACATCACAAAAATACATGGGTTGCACCTCTGGAAAGATGACAAAACCCTTAACAAAACATATGTAAAGCTCATGGGCATATCATGCACACAATAATCATGGCAAAAATGACAAATGTCTAAGATGAAGTAGCAGATCTGACAATTAACTCAAGTAGCCTCCTTCTAACAGCATTTCGGGCATCAAGATTAACTCTAATGAAAATGATGCAATGGAAAGAAATGATGTACTCTCTGAGACGAACATTTTGATATGCTATATGCATGAATTGGAGCTACGAATGCAAAGTTACGAGGCCTCGAACAGGAGCATATGGACTGAAAATTCTGGGACTTAGACGAAATTATCACCCTAGGGTTTACTATTCATCGCAATCCGGATCTGGATCCGATGGGTCACTGTAGCGGTGCGGACTTCGAGGATCGCCGGACGGAGATGGGGATCGCCGGAGCTTGGCCGGCCGGATCCGAAGCTTGGGCAGGAGGGGCCGGCCAGATCGGCAAGGTCGCCGCGGTGGTGCGGCTCGACCCCAGCGGCAAGGCAGCGGCCGGAGTCAAGGCACGGGTCGGCGGGGCGGCGAAACGACGAGGTCGCCGGTGAGGGTGCGCGGCGGCCGGAGCAAGGAGGCGGGCGACGCGGCGATGGAGGCGGGCGGCGTCTTCACCGGGCGGCGGGGCGACACGAGGTGGGCCTCGGGGGCCGGGGACGGGCCTCCCGGGCCGGCAGCGGAGGAGAGGCGGCCGGGCCAACCGACGAGCGACACGTGGCGGCGTGGGGCTATCCGGACATTGTCCGTCGGCGGGAATATGTCCGGCGCGGCGCAGTGGGGTGGGTCTAGGGTTAGGGGGGAAGAGACCCGGGATTTCGAAGGAGGGGCTATTTATAGGCATAGGAGGAGCTAGGAGTGTCCAAATGAGGTGCGGTTTTCGGCCACGCGATCGTGATCGAACGCTCTAGATGATGGAGCCGAGTTAGGTGGGTTTTGGGCCAAATTGGAGGGGTGTTGGGCTGCAACACACATGAGGCCTTTTCGGTCCCGCAGTTAACCGTTGGAGTATCAAACGAAGTCCAAATGATACGAAACTTAACAGGCGGTCTACCGGTAGTAAACCAAGGCCGCTTGGCAAGTCTCGGTCCGATCCGGAAATGTTTAATCCCCACACGCGAAAGAAAGCTAGAATTGGCCACCGGAGGAGAACGAAGCACCGGAATGCAAAACGGACAACGGGGAAAATGCTCGAATGCATGAGATGAACACGTATGCAAATGCAATGCACATGATGACATGATATGAGATGCATGACAACGATAACAACACATGGAGACAAAGACCCAAACCCGAGAAAATAAATTAACTTAAGGCCGGAAACGGCAAGAGTTGGATTACAAATGGGGAAAGTATATCCGGGGTGTTACAGATGGCATCGCTGGTGGGAGAAGGAGGCGGCGGCGCAGGCTCGCGCATGCTGGGGAGCGCCTCTCCCTAGCGATGCGTGTGGGAGCGAGAGGGAGAGGGGGTCGAGCGGTTCCTGGGACGTGCGTGGGGGTGTTGGCGGCGGTGGATGAGGACGAGAGGGAGAGGTGAGTGGGATCGGGCAGGGAGAGGGAGGTTGGTTTGCTGGGCCCAGGGTTAGAGGGGTGCGGGCCAAGGAGGGGCAAAAGAGGCCGGCTGGCCTAGGTGGGCCGCGGAGGAGGCCCAGCTGGTCTGGACTGGGGCCTCAACTCTCTCTCTCTCTCTCTCAAACTTATTTCTAAAACAGAAAAAAAACAAAGAAGAGAAGAGAAGAAAAGGAAAGGAGGTGTTTGGGGAAGAAGTTGGACATGCGGATAAATTTCCTGGACTCACAAAAATGTGAGGAACTTAAATAAAATGGCAAGAGGGTTTTTGGAGAACAATAGATTCGCACATGTTGAATTTAATTCAACATGTTTGAATTTTGAAACCCATTCCAAAGGACTCTAGATGGGATGAGATTTTTTTAGAGTCTCGATAAATGAGATGAGATATATTGGCAGGGTTTGAAGGTCAAACTCAAAGAGGAATAGACATGAAAATTATTTTGCACGTGTGTTATGGGTGATTCCGAAAATGAAATATTTAATATAGCTCCCTAATATCGGGAGGATATGTTATAAAGAGAACTCACCATGTGAATTCCCTCGGTTTAAATGGACCGAAGATCCATACGGTTTATTTATTTGAGTTGCAAAAATTAATGATATGATGGCATGATGACATGATGCAATGCAAAAATAAAAGGAGCAAGCAAAAATGAAACACACGGAGAAACCCAGAAACCCTGGAAGGCAACTGAAGCTCCGGTCTTGGGGCGTCACAACACTCCACCACTACGAGAGGATCTCGACACGATATCTAGAATGGCACCGGAGGGAAAACAGAAGAGAAAAGAGAAGAGATAAAATTAAGTTGCTTCTTGACAAAAGAGTTAAATCAAAGAACCTTGCGAGGTTGAACAAATTCGAGAAAAGAATAAAACGAAGGTGAACAAAGTCGAAAACACTCCGTTTGAAAAGAGGGACAAAGAATATTGCGAAAAAACTTGAGGCTGAAAGGCAAGATATATATTGAAACCACTCCGGTTAAGTCAAGATAGAGAAGGATTAAGAATGATATAATTTTGACAGCACTCCGACTGAAAATGGAAGGAATTAACAAGAACTTGACAAGATGAGAGGATACTTGATGAAATCAACAACACACTACCTCCGGAATTATTGAAAGAATGGCACAAATGGTAAGAACGATTTCGGACGGCACTCCGGTTGAGAAGGGAGCCAAAACTTGAAAGAATGGGTAGAAGTTGAAAAGAGGGCATGGCACTCCGGTTAAATGGGATAAGCAAGGAAAAACATGATCTTCACAATCCGAGACGATGAGTGAAGAGAGCAACAATCCTTAGGGAAGGCTTTAGATGAAAACATGACACAAGATAACTCCAATGAAGAAAGTGATGGGTTTAAATACCTCATTCTTGACAACATGTGAATCATGAAACATGAACTCAAATTATCAAGAATCACATAATACCACCTCAAAAGATAAGGTAAAAGAATTGCACTCCGGATTACAATATGAAGAAAACTTGAGCTTCTTAGCAAAGAATCTCGATGAAAAACTTCCAGAAGATATAACATCCTTTATGAACCATCATGTAGAACCTTCATGAAGAACTCCGGTAACAAAAGAAATGATCAAACGGAAGGAAAGAGAGGTCAAAAACACAAATTGAATCCTTGCAATGATTTAGATGAATGTCCATGGTGAAATAATTGAAAAAGGTTGGAACTCCGGGAAAAAGAGAAGATGAATAATTGACAGCGAGAATTAGTCATTGTGAATGAACTCCGGAGGAACGAATCCATCATTTGGATGAAGCAAGAATAAGAATTATCTTATGCGTATCCTTCACCAATTGAAGTTGATGATAAGCAACGGATTTGGCATAGTACTTATTCTCGAAGAAAGAATTAAGATATATATCGCGCCAACTTGAGAAAATCTTCAACGAACCACTGGTAGGATTGGAAAGAATGAATGAATTGATACAATAACAAAGGAAGAGAAATCTTGAACGAACCACCGTAAGAATTGAAAATGAACGAAGAAAAGATAAAAAAACACCGGGAACAGTTAGAGAACGAATGAAGATACTTGAGAGAATTTGATGCAATAGAACGAAGAAATCATGAACTGATTAGAGAATATTTGAATGATGTACCCGTAAGATTTGGAGAACGATAGCTGAAAGCTGGAATGAATAATTCTAAGATGATGGGCTCTGGAGAATCAAAATGAAAAGACTCCTGAAATGCTCCGGATGGATGAAAAGAATTTTCACAATCGAAAACAATTATGAGAGGATAGCACGAAGCTAGAACCATGAATCTTGAAGAGAATGGAGCAAGATATGGAGGAGAACTCTTCTTCGGTCTTCAAATGCAGAGAATGATGATGAGAAACACCACCATGAATTGTTGAGATACTCTGGGATGAAAATTAAAAAGGTTGAACCAATGATGAAAAGAAGTTGGAAGATCTTAGAGAAGGACATTTGAATGATGGACATTCATTCTTACGTCAAACTTTATAAGATTTGAGAAAAACTCCGGAAATATTAGAAGAGTCAGGTAAGATCCTGGAAAAAAGACCTGTGGGTTAGGGCCCACTCAAAAGAACCACCGTTGAAAAGATTTAAAGAGAGAGATTGCACCAGTTGAATTAAATGGCTAGAATGATATAACAATCTCGAAAGAGCTTGAAAGGATTACGAAAGCATAGTGGAAACACGAATCTTCTGAGATTTCTTGAGCACTCGGGAACAAATGAATAGCGAAGAGTGGATGATTATGAGGTGCACCGGTATGATAAAACTTCTGAAACGAGGAAAGGATATGATCAACAGCAAAATCTTGAATTGAATCCACCGGAGAAGAAAGAAAACCGAGAATGATGAGCTTGAAGCTCCATTAGAATCTTTATGAGAATCGCCGGATAAGAACATTGACGGAAAAGGAGTAGAGAGGCTTCACACGAATAAGATGGATACTTGATGAAGAAATATGAATCCTTGAAGAAAAAGGGTGGGTGGGCGGGAAAACAAAAGCAACTTGGAGACGGATGAAAACAAACAACGTTGAGCAAAACTGATAATTGATCTTGCGGATGTCGAAATGATTGGATCCACTTGAAGAGAAACACGCCGATTGAAAAGGATTGACATGGCAATCTCGATGATCATGAAGGATTGGTATTCACATAGAAATATGAGAACACCGCTTAGGAAAAGGTATGGAATCAACACTTGACTTCGAAGCAACTTGAATACCACAACTCAAAATAAAAACAAAACAAGGATTGGCTTGCAGAATAAGCCAGAACAAACATATGATAGAGATTTCGTCCGAAGTTTTGGTGGTGGGGCCTACAAGGCTTGATCGTACAACACCATCATGTACAAGGCAGTGCACATGACATATGAAGCGTCCCCGAGTCGGCATAGCCAAGGACTCTTTAAGACACAACGAGACCACTGTAAAACCAACCGTGGATAGGCGGACCACTAGACGTCAAACCCCAATTTCATATCATACATCTGACGGAAAGATATCCTAAGAGCTACTTGAATTCCCACTTATAAACTCCCGAAATTTTCTGGTTATGCAATCAAGTGTTGGGGATACAGGGGAAGCATAATATCTCACCCAAAACTGGCAAATCCTAGATCCAGCTAAATCCATCCTTCAACACATAACCAAGAAACCTTCAGAAATCGTTTACCTCAACCTTCAAAAAGCATCCGTTATACAAGTTATGGCAATACTCCCGAACTCCCGCCCCAGTACTGGGTGGCGTCGAGGTTATCTCACCAACAACTGCATAAAAGAGATTTTCGATGTCGGCGAAACTAATCTCGGGCATTCCAGAACTACAACGATAAAATTGTGATGACAACACCTCGGAGCTCAACTCCCCGGGACACTACCACAACCCCTAAATGTCAAGAGGCACCAAGAACAATGTTCTCGTCACAAAGCCATCGAAACGATTCCAAGATACCCGCATGATCCTAAATTTTTTTAGTGAAATTTGAGAAGAGAAGAGTCAAAACTCTACGTCAGGATGCCTCACCAGAGCGATGAAGGGACTGGGGAGTAAAAAGAATTCCTAACTCTCCGATATATAATTCCTAAATGACTCAAAACATTTTTCTAGACTCGACAACGCCAACGATTCGATCAAGCAGGGGGCTCCTAAGGTCGGGGAAGGCTCTGATACCAACTTGTAATGCCCTCGATGCGGCTATATCTCCCACGTGTCGAAGCACGACTTATAGGCATAACCGCATTGAAAGCAATGTTGCAAGTGAGGTAATCTTCACACAACCCATGTATTACATAAGGGAAAGAGATACATAGTTGGCTTACAATCGCCACTTCACACAATTACATGAATAAAGCATTACATCAACCAGATACAATCAAGGTCCGACTACGGAACCAAAATAAAAGAAGACTACCCCAATGCTACACAGATCCCCGATCATCCCAACTGGGCTCCACTACTGATCGACTAGAACGGAACAACACAAAGGACAAGATCTTCATAGAGCTCCTCCTTGAGCTTGGTTGCATCATCTGCACGATATCATCGGCACCTGCAAGCTGGTTTAGGAACTATCTGTGAGTCACGGGGACTCAGCAATCTCACACCCTCGCGATCAAGACTATTTAAGCTTATAGGTAGGGTAAAAGGTATGAGGTGGAGCTGCAGCAAGCGACTAGCATATATGGTGGCTAAACATACGCAAATGAGAGCGAGAAGAGAAGGCAAAGCACGATCGTGAAACTATGATTGAGAAGCGATCCTAGAACAACCTACATCAAGCATAACTCCAACACCGTGTTCACTTCCCAGACTCCGCCGGAAAGAGACCATCACGGTTACACACGCGGTTGATGTATTTTAATTAAGGTCAACTTCGGGTTTTCTACAACCGGGCATTAACAAATTCCCATCTGCCCATAACCGCGGGCACGGCTTTCAAAAGTTCAAATCCCTGCAGGGGTGTCCCAACTTAGACCATCACAAGCTCTCACGGTCAACGAAGGATATTCCTTCTCCCAAGACAATCTGATCAGGCTCGGCATCCAGGTTACAAGACATCCTCGACAATGGTAAAACAAGTCCAGCAACACCGCCCGAATGTACCGACAAATCTCGATAGGAGCTGCACATATCTCATTCTCAGGGCACACTCAGATTGTCCAAACTTCCGGTAGGCCAGCCCAGAGTTGCCCCTCGTGGCCACCGGCGGCTGACAGGTTGGACAACAGTCGGAGGAGCACTGGCCCGGGGGGGTTAAATAATGATGACACTTGAGTCTGCAAAACCCAAGGGGAAGAAAAGGCTAGGTGGAAAATGGTAAAACCAATGTTGGGCATTGATGGAGGAGTTTTATTCAAGGCAAACTGTCAAGGGGTTCCCATTATAACCCAACCACATAAGGAACGCAAAATCCGGGAACATAACACAGATATGACAGAAACTAGGGCGGCAAGAGTGGAACAAAACACTAGGCATAAGGCCAAGCCTTCCACCCTTTACCAAGTATATAGATGCATTAATTAAATAAGAGATATTGTGATATCCCAACAAGTAAACATGTTCCAACAAGGAACAACATCTCCATGTTCCAACAAGGAACAATCTTCATTCACCTGCAACTAATAACGCTATAAGAGGGGCTGAGCAAAGCGGTAACATAGCCAAACAACGGTTTGCTAGGACAAGGTGGGTTAGAGGCTTGGTTCAACAATATGGGAGGCATGATAAGCAAGTGGTAGGTATCGCAGCATAGGCATAGCAAAAGAGCGAGCAACTAGCAAGCAAAGATAGAAGTGATTTCGAGGGTATGGTCATCTTGCCTGAGATCCCGCAAGGAAGAAGAACGAGTCCATGAGGAAGACAAAGCGGACGTAGTCGAACAGATCCTCACAACTCCGAAACGAAACCGAAGCTAACGCGAGAAGCAACCCGGAAAGAAGCAAACAACATAGTAAACAACCATCACATAATCATGGCATGATGCACAACAAGTATGATGCATGTCCGGTTTAATGAGGCATGGCATGGCAAAGTGTACAAGCAATTCTACAAATTAAGTGGATATCAATATGCAACGAGTTGCATATTGATGAAACACCACAACAAGTTATTTAGTTCGATCTCGTTTAAGTACCCAACAAAATTAAATGTTGGTTAACATGGCAAGAGGTGTAGCATAACAAACTAAACATTTAGGCAAGTTTAAATGAGGCCGGAACAACAAGCAACAATTCCGATAAATCCCCATATGCATTTAGTAATTAATGCAAACAACAATTTTAAAAGTTGTTAATATGATGCGGTTGACATGTGGAAGTTTATGCAATTATTTATTAAAAGTTGACAAGAGAATTATGAAACATTTGTCACCGTGGCGGAAAGAAAGGGGTGCCACGGTGACGAAACGGAAATGATGCCGCGGCAACATTCCGGTGATCCGGTAGCTCACGGGGATACCAGTGCAAAAGGAAATGGGTGCTTGTGTGTCAAGCAAGAAGATGGGGTGCTCCCGAATACCGGGTTCCCACATGTCGACGACATGGCAACGGGGAGGAACAACTAAGGTCCATGGGCGGATTACAACAACTAACATGCATCTCAAACAACACGTCACATGCATACGGTCCACGGTATCGTTCCGCCAGATATACCTTCGAAGCGTGCCTTTTTGGAATGGATCAAGCTCGTAGCGGAAGGAGGCATTCTCGCCACGTTAGTAAAGGTAGTAGTTGTACTCATGTCGTAGTGGAAGTAGTGGTTCAAGAGTCGAAGAGGAAGTAGTCATTCATGTCCGTAGATGTTCGGGGTCACGATACGGAACTTGGCATCCACGGGGTCTTCAGCGACGGTCGTGGTACATGTTTTGAAGGGGAAGTAGAGGTTCTCGCGAACACGGTGATGGTAGTCAAACTTGACGCTCCGAAGGGGTACTTGGCGGACAACGGTCGTCGTGTGACTTGTCGGTCCATGAAGTCGTTCTCCCGCGTCTTGTCGTACACGTATCGGAGAAGAACTTGGTGTATCCATGTACTTGGCGTTCGGTGTAGTAGTCGTTCTCGGGATCGGGGTCCTCATGCACTTGACAACTCCGGAAGGGGAACTTGGCACCCACAGTTGTTGTGTCCATGGCGACGAAACGGCGCTAGGCAGATGCGGCATGCGGCATGTGAAGAGGTCAGGAAGCCATGGTGGCGATGACAGCCGGAGGCAAACAAGAGGTTGACGCAGCCATCTCCTCGGGCTAAAACACGATTGGACAGGGGCACGACGACGTGACTTGGCGACACAGCGAGGCGCCACGGCCACCGGATGCAGAGGCAGAGGCGATGCGCGATGGCTGGAGGCAGGGGTCGGCCGATGAAGTAGCAGCGGGCAACGATGGTGGCCGGACGGCGAAGCAGCACGGCGGCAACTCACGGCACGCCTCTACAGCCATGGAAGAGGACGAGGCAAGGGGCGGCCTCCATGGGGGACCTCCTGTCCCAGACGCAGCAGCGGGGGCTTCGGCCTAGGTGGTCGGGGACACACTGCAGGATAGGAAGGAGGGAGGCGACGACGTTCTTGAGGGAGGGGACGAGGCCGGCGCTGGATTCCGATGGGACTGAGGGAGGAGCGGAAGGCGGCCTCTTGACGCGCGGCTGCGCAGGCACCAGGCGGAGGAGATGGACAGAGCTTGGCGACGGCGAACTTGGAGACGGGGCGGCGTCGGGCGCGTAGGGCTCCTGGCATGGCGACAGCGAGGTGGGTCGAGGGCGGCGGGCGTGCGGCTCCCGGCGGAGCTCAGGCTCCCGGCGTATGGCTGGCGGTGGAGGAGAAGGACGGCGTCGCTGGTGGGAGAAGGAGGCGGGGGCGCGGGCTCGCGCATACTGGGGAGCGCCTCTCCCTAGCGATGCATGTAGGAGCGAGAGGGAGAGGGGGTCGAGCGGTTCCTGGGATGTGCGTGGGGGTGTTGGCGGCAGTGTATGAGGACGAGAGGGAGAGGTGAGTGGGATCGGGCAGGGAGAGGGAGGTTGGTTCGCTGGGCCTAGGGTTAGAGGGGTGCGGGCCAAGGAGAGAGGCCGGCTGGCCTAGGTGGGCCGCGGAGGAGGCCCAGCTGGTCTGGACTAGGTCCTCAACTCTCTCTCTCTCTCTCTCAAACTTATTTCTAAAACAGAAAAAACAAAGAAGAGAAGAGAAGAAAAAGAAAGGAGGTGTTCGGGGAAGAAGTTGGACATGCGGATAAATTTCCTGGACTCACAAAAATGTGAGGAACTTAAATAAAATGGCAAGAGGGTTTTTGGAGAACAGTAGATTCGCACATGTTGAATTTAATTCAACATGTTTGAATTTTGAAACCCATTCCAAAGGACTCTGAATGGGCTGAGATTTTTTTAGAGGAGTCTCAATAAAAGAGATGAGATATATTGGCAGGGTTTGAAGGTCAAACTCGAAGAGGAATAGACATGAAAAATATTTTGCATGTGTGTTATGGGTGATTCTGAAAAATGAAATATTTAATATAGCTCCCTAATATCGGGAGGATATGTTATAAAGAGAACTCACCATGTGAATTCCCTCGGTTTAAATGGATCGAAGATCCATATGGTTTATTTATTTGAGTTGCAAAAATTAATGATATGATGGCATGATGACATGATGCAATGCAAAAATAAAAGGAGCAAGCAAAAAATGAAACACACGGAGAAACCCGGAAACCCTGGAAGGCAACTGAAGCTCCGGTCTTGGGGTGTCACAGGCCAGGAGACAAGAAGCGGCCTCCGCCGTACAGGCACTTCGGACGCAACATCCGAAGACGCCGAAACCCACTCCTCCCCCACCGAGAACAAGGAGGAGGAGGAAAGCAATTCTCCCCCCGAGGGGGGAAGGAAGAAAAGGGTGGCCTCCACAGATCTGGAGGTAGAGGCGTCCAAGAAAGGGAGAGTCTCCCTTGCGGACGATTCCACATCGGACACCAACAACAGCCCTGAGTGGCGTCCCAGGAAGAAGCCCCTGGCCAGATCATAAGTACTCAAAGGCACTTACACACATATTTATCCAGCTTTTCTACATCGTGGTTTCAATATGTTGAATCATGTGCTGTAGTCCAACTCTCGCTCACCTCCAGCGATCCTCATGTTCAGGGAATTCGCTGCATCCAAAGGTGATGGACAGCGGGTCGCTTCCACCGGCCTCCTGCCCCAAGACTATGGATGACGCTGAAGTGTTGTCCTGAAGGACCCTCCAAGGCCAGGGAGAGGTACAAGAGGCCACCGAGGTGGTTCCAGAGGGTGAAACCTCACCGCCGGACACATGGGGCAGCAGACCCCCCTGGAGACTGGCGACAGGGGCCATACCCAATTCGGCCCCCAGCCGAATACTGTTCCGGAGGCCCATACGGCTCCGGAATCATGTAAGCAGCCTCCTTTAAAAGAAGGAGGTGCACCTATTCTGCCGGTGACCTATGTCCATCCGGAGGCACCGAACACTCTACTGGAAGTGCTCCAAGGTGCTTCCATTGTAGGGGAACACCGTATCCTTATGGGTACAGTGGTTGAGAGGGTTTAGTCTGCTAAGAGCGGACTAACCGAAGCCTTCAGGAGCCTGCTAAGAGGCTTCGAGGTATGCAATGTAATAACGGCTCTTTTCATGCAAAAATGCGCCTTTGTATAGATAGTAGCCCCTGAGACTCTGGTCGGCTTCCACAGGGAGGCGATCAGAGGATCTAAAAGGATTTGCTCAGGAAGTAACATGATTAATTTGAAAACAGGCTGTTATGTCAAAGGCGACTGCCCAGGCCGCAGAAGTTCCAGATTTAAAGCAGAAACTTGAATTAGCTGATGAAGACATTACCCATATTAATAGGCAGCTTGATGAGGCACAAGGTATGTTTTGGGACCACCCGCTTACGCATGTATAATAGTGTGAGCACGAAGCTGAAAACTATACAATGTGATATGCATGATTGTAGATGGTCTACCGCAGTTGAGACCCTGCGAGCCGAGCTTGCCCAGGCCATGGAGCAGACCAGAGTGAGTAATGCGGCTGTCCAGAAGGCGGCTGCGGATTTAAAGGCCGAACAGGCCACTCGGCGCTAGTGTGAGGAGAGAATATCTGCCATGGATCAAGAGCTAGAGGATGCCACTGGCAAATGCAAATCACTCGAGGAGGATAAGAAAGCTAAGGCCACCGAACTCGACAAGGCCTTACAAGAGGCGAGAGAAGCATGGTCCGAGTCTAGAGCAGCTCGGGAGGAGATCCGGCAAGCTAGGGAGATAGCGGCTGGTAAGCCCTTTCTTTTACAGACTAAATTCGGCGACCCGAAGTATGCTCTGCTTAATCAATTGTGGAGTTCTACAAATGCGTTCTTGGACCTGTCGAAGAGTGTCTCTGACGTGACACAGTTCTTCCAAGCACGGGAAGGACGTTCTACGGAGAAGCTTTTCTGGTCACAATTCAACGTGCCTCGGCGTCAGGCGTTGCTGAACGAACAGATGGCACAGTGGGCCGAGCTCCACAAGATGTCCGGAGCTGCCATGAAGGATGTCGTGGTCCGGCTATGGCCGGCTAAACCCATTCCGAATAGCTATTTAGGTTTGGTGCAGCGGCTTGTCAATGAAGTGTCGCGTATCGATGCCGTCAAGCGGTCGGCGTGCATAGAAGGTGCTCGGATGGCCTTCGCCCGCGTCAAGATGTACTGGGAAAAGATGAAGGGCATCAATGTTGCGGCTAAGGGCCCGCCCGGTGGCAAGGACCACCGCACGCTGGAGCATTATTTGGAGGACGTCCTAGAGGGAGCTCGCTTGATAGAGGGCCAGTGCTCGAAGGACATTATGTTCGAATAGATGCACTGGAATTGTGAGAAGAATATTATGATATATTAAGGCTGTGTTATATTCATACCTTTTCCTGAAAGTTTTTTCCTCCTGTGTGGCCGTTTTTTATATAATTTGAAAGTTTTCGAGTCATTGGCTTCAGCCCCCTCGCATATAGTACGGGGGTGTTCAAATTTCAACCTGATCACTCTTCACCCAACGTCTTGGTCCGTAACGGAGGTGTCAGTGCGGCAAACTAGGCAATCAGACTATAGGGCTTTGACACTTTCCCTTAGCCATAGGAGTTTTACAGTGGGTCTACAATGTAGTCCCTGGTATGTATGCGGTGATCCGAATACGGTTGTGTTACATAGGTGACCGGGAAACGGTCCATCGTGTAATACAGAAAAATCGCTAACCATTGTAACAAATCGCCGAGTGGCTGACCAGCTCTCGTTGCATCATGACAGTCTGTTTTCGGCTTTCTCTACTGATGTGCTTAACCAGACGAACCAGAAACACAATCGCAGTAGTTCTCCCTTTACTACCCTAGCCGATCAGATGGAACGTAAGGTAGCAAGCACAGGAGCCGGGAAACCGAACTATTGACCAAAGACATGATTCGGAGCCGATGCACAAAACGCCAAACTCGGGACGCCAAATTGTGCTGAAAAGATGTTCGGACTTTTGTTTGGCAACACATATGTTGCCTTATAGAGCCCCTGGCAGTTTTATGTCAAGGTGTGTACGTGGAACCACATAACAGATGGAATAAAAATGATACCGAATAAGAATTTTGGTTCACTGAAATCTGATTGATATGTCAAAACGTAATCTTACAGAAGGTAGCATAATCACCAAGGTCATTTTACATGTCGGGGGTCTAGGGCGAAGGGAAAAGCTCTATGCAGGTCCCTGAGCGAAGTTGTGGTCTTCATGCCGCATGTCTGCGCCGCTTTTCACCCAAATAATAAAGATATCTTTAAAGGGATGGTCTTCGGCCATGTATACGGAACCGGGCTCGGAAAGAGTCCTCGTTGGTCCGAAGAATGAGTAGGCATTGATTCACCTGCGGTAAGAAAGGAAGGATGATTAAAGAGAGGTTAAGGCCGTATAAGGTCGAACCATTGTATAGGCTTGTCCGTATATTGCCTCCGTCGATGCCCAAGGTATTTTGAGTGCATAATTGTGCACGCGTGGTACGAATTCCGCTGATGTACGTGGCGGTCGACGGAGGCTAGGCTGCTAATCCAGCCCTAAAGTTGCCGGACTGCCGGTATGTAGGACTGATTGGTCCTGCGTGGGGAAGTCCGATTGCCTGGCAGCCAAGGGGCTGTGCGGCTTGATAGGGGCGCTATGTTCTTCATCCGCAATGGCCGATGTATGCTCCTAAGTGCGAAGGGAGCGCTCCTTGTTTCCATTGATTGTAATGACGCCACGTGGACGGGGCATCTTGGGCTTCAAATAGGCGTAATGCGGGACCGCATTCAAGCGAGCAAAAGCAGTTCGTCCGAGAAGTGTGTGATAGTTGCTGTGGAAGGGGACGATGTTGAAGATCAAGTCTTCGCTTCGGAAGTCGTCCGGCGACCCGAAGACTACTCCCAGCGTGATTGAGCCCGTACAGCGGGCCTCTTTTCTTGGTATTACTCCTCTAAAGGTAGTTCTAGTGGATTTGATCCTTGACAGATCAATACCCATTTTGCGGACAGTGTCCTGATAAAGTAGATTGAGACTGCTGTCGCCATCCATGAGGACTCGTGTAAGATGGAATCCGCTGATGATTGGATCAAGGACCAAGGCTGCGGAACCTCCGTGATGGATACTGGTCGGGTGGTCCTTTTGATCGAAGGTGATCGGACAAGCCAACCATGGGTTAAATTTGGGGGCGACCAGCTCCCTGGCGTAGCCGTCCCGTAGTGCGCATTTGTGCTCCCTCCTAGGGGTATGTGTGACATATATCATATTCACTGTTTTTACTTCGGGGGGAATTGCTTCTCTCCCGCTGTGTTCGGCTGACAAAGCTCTTGGTCATCGTCGTCGTTCGGCAACCCCTTTCCCCTGTGTTCAGTGTTAAGCTTGCCGGCTTGTTTGAAGAACCAACAATTTCTGTCGGTGTGATTGGCGGGTTTATTGGGGGTGCCATGAATCTGACAAGGCCGATCAAGTATTCTATCTAGACTAGATGGGCCATCTCTGTTTGCCTTGAATGGCTTTTTCCATTGACCGGGTTTGGAGCCGCTGAATCTGGCGTTAACCGCCATGTCTTGCGTTCCTTCATTGTTGTTTCAATGCTTGTGCTTGTCGCGTCGTGGCTTGCCATTGTCGTCCCTGGTTTCGGTGGTACCAGGGTCGCTGATGCTATTGCTTCTACGAGCAAGCCAGTTGTCTTCTCCCGCGCAACAACGGGTCATTAGTGTGGTGAGGGATGCCATGGACTTCGGCTTTTCTTGGCCGAGGTGTCGGGCAAGCCACTCGTCTCAGATGCTATGTTTGAAGGCCGCGAGGGCTTCTGGTCCAGACACTCCACAATCTGGTTCTTTTTTATTAGGAACCTTGTCCAAAGTTGTCGGGCCGATTCCCCAGGTTGCTAGATTATGTGGCTAAGTTCATCAACATCTGGGAGGCGAACATAGGTACCTTGGAAGTTGTCTCTGAATCCATCCTCCAGGTCCTCCCAACTACCAACAGAATTTTCTGGTAGGCCGTTCAGCCAGTGCCGTGCTGGTCCCTTAAGTTTGAGGGGGAGGTATTTGATGGTGTGTAGATCGTCACCGCGAGCCATGTGGATGTGGAGAAGCAAGTCTTCAATCCATACTGCAAGCTCTGTTGTGCCGTCATATGATTTGATATTCACGGGTGTAAACCTTTTTGGGAATTCACGTTCCATTACTTTGTCAGTGAAGAAGAGGGGGTGTGAGGCGCCTCTATAGTGGACCACGTCGCGACGTAGCTCGGATGGAGTTCATCTGCGATTTTCGGCCCGGGCAAGGTTATGGCTGTCGTGCCCGGCTAGATAGCCATCCTTGTGCGTCGGAGCACGCCCACACAATCCGTAGATCAATCTGGTCTTGCCCGCTTTGCTTTCCAAATCCTGCCGCAGGTGGTAAGTATATTTCTGAGCTATTGTGTCTCTACCTTTACGGCGAGGTAGTACGGGCTGGTATTCGGCTTGAGCTACCATTTTTTCACGGCCACGTGGTGGTCGGTTGGCTGCGTTATGCACCGATGGTACGGGCACCAGCGCCTCGTCATCGAATTGCAGTAGCAGCTTACGCTTCAGGTAACTGTTGGTTGGGCGCTCAAGGTCGTATTACTCGGCTGCCAGGATGTTAGTTCACTTGTCGTTGAGAAAATCTTGGTCAGCTTGGAGCTGTTGCTGCTTCTTTTTCAGGCTCCTTGCAGTGGCTATTAGCCTGCGCCTAAAGCGTTCCTCCTCAAGGGGTTCCTCAGGCTCGATAAAGTCTTCACCGCCGAGGCTCATTTCCTCCTCGGAGGGTGGAAGATAATTACTATCCCCCGAGTCTTCGTTCATAGCCTGGTCATCAGGGCTAATTTGTCCATCTTCCCGATCATCCTATTCGGAGGTTGGCTCAACGGGGTCTTCTTGGTCTTCGGCATCGTCCGGAGTGTTGTTCTCTCCGGTGCTGTCGGATTTCGGGTTCCGGCAGACCCTTAAGGTTCGAACTCTGGGGTGCGCACGGAGATCTTTCCCCTACCGACTCGCGCTTCTATGGCTCGCAAGAAATCTAGGCTGGAAAGAAGAACACACAAAGGACACGAGGTTTATACTAGTTCGGGCCACCGATGTGGTGTAATACCCACTCCGGTGTGTGGTGTGGTGGATTGCCTCAGGGGCTGATGATGAACAATACAGGGGGAAGAACGGCCTCGTGAGACGTGTGCTTGAGCTGGTGCGTTGTGTTCTACTCGGTCTGGATCCCCCTCCCTCTATGGTGGCTAGTCCTACTTATAGAGGCCCTGGTCCTCTTCCCAAAATGTGAGCGGGAAGGGCGCTAACAATTGGCCATTTTGAACAGGAACATCTAGTACAAGTTATCCTGACGAAAGGTGGTCTTCGGCTACCAAAAGCACTGGTGATGGCGCCGTCTTGGGCTCCACGGTGACCTCCATCCTACCGCTCTGTTAGTCTTGGTCTTGTTGCACCGGAATGGTAACCTTTGCCCGATGCCATGGACTATTCCTGTTCCCTTTGCACCGAAGGGGAAACAAGGACACTGTACAGGTCGGTGCCCGCCTTGCACCCGGCTGATCTCGATCGTCATGGCTTGCGTCACCGGCTCCTTGTGAGGTGCCCCTGCCTTGATCCCTCCACCTCCTCGCGAGCCTGCCTGATGAGGCTGCTCCTGACGAAGCTTCCTCTCATCCGCCCCGCAGGGCTTGGCCCCTCGCGAGGGTCTTGAGTTCGAGCTGATGAAGCTGGGCCGCACTGGGCCCCCACTCGAGCCACGCCGTAGGCCGCAGGCAGGCAAGTCTAGGGACCCCCGTTCCCAGAATGCCGACAGTAGCCCCCGGGCCCGAGGCGCGCCCGCGCTGGTCCTAGCAGAGAAGCAAAGGGGCAAGCGCAAAGCGCCGCGGGCCCCAGAAGCCTGCGGCCTTGGGCACCGCGTGGCGATAGATTGGACGTGGGCGTATGCGCTTCCCCACAACGCCTCGGCAACCGCATGACTTGACAAGTCCCTGCATGCAGAGAAATGGGTCATGATTACCTGCGATCGTGGTGGTCGGCGGTTGGCCTTCTCCAGCTATAAGTACGGGACTGTGCGAGCCTCATTAGTGTATCCCTTCCTGCTACTCCTTTTCTTCTTCTTGGCTACTCGCCATTCCCATGGCTCCGCCGTAGAGATTGTCGGCCGCGGGGAAAGGAAAAGCTCGTCCGGCAGGGCCAGAGTCCCCACTGACCAAGCGCGGCCAGGGCCGCCCTGGCAAGCACCCCGCGGTCCCCGTAGTGGCTTCCCGTGGCCATGGAGGCGGTTCCCTGTGCGGTGGCAAGCGCCCGGTTGCTGATGGGAGGCACGCCGTGGCCGCGAGGCCCCCCGGGTCGCGCTTTCGCTCGGCGGAGGTGCTGCCGGAGTTCGTCGTGTGGTCGGCGGACCCGACCAGCACCTGGCTCCAGCTCCCTCGTTTCTTCGTAGGTGAACTACCGGCCGGCGCTCGGGGCGGCCTCTGGCTTCAGGCAGATGGTTGCTGCAGCAGGGCCTCCTGGATTTCGCTGGAGGTCTCCGCTTCTGGGAATGCGGTCCTGACCCGCTGCTGGCAAACGATTGCTCATGCGCGTAGCCTGAGCCGGTGGTGCACCCTACACTTCAAATTCGATGGCGACGCCACCCTCTACGTGAGGGTGTTCGGGGAAGACGGTCGCCGTGCTGGGTGCTGCCCCGAAGACGATGACCGCGGCCGCCTGCCCAGCCCCGGTGCTGACCAGGATGAAGACAGCGACAGGCGTGTAGGCGGCGGTGCTCGGGGCTCGCCAAGCTTCGGCGACTCTTTCTCACGCAGTAGCTCCTCCAGCGGTGGCCGCGACCAGCCTCGCGCCGTCGCACCCGCCTGGGTGAAGGTAGCGGGTCAGCCCGCCGTCGTGCCCCGGTGAAGCGAGAGGAGGGATCCGCCTGAGCCCCCAAAGGAAGCTCCAGCTTTTGCCGCAAGTTGGTGCCGAGCAAGTCATGCCCATTTTGTTTTTCTTCTTTCCCTGTGCAGAAAAAGAAGGTAGTATAGGGCCCTACGGGGGTGTGTTAGAACTGTTGCTGTTAATCATCATGCTGCTTCCGCTATTTCTGCGCTATGTTCCCGCGCAGCGTACCCATGTGCGGGAATTATTTAGCTCAGTGGGGCTTGACGCGATCCTCGCCTCCCGAGGCTGAGGCCTTGCCGCGCGCCTCATGTCCTGCAAGGATTAGCAGGAGGAGTAGCCTTCGGTCTGGTTGTGTGGGCAATCGGCCCAGGTCCTGCGCTCGTTTCGCGAGGACTGGGAGGGGTGCTCCCGCAGCGGACCCGGACAGGAAAGCTTCCAACGATCGGGGCAGAAAACACTCGTGAGGGCGCCCGTGAACCTCCCTCGTGAGATTTGCGAGAGAAAACGAGGCAAGTGAGTGAAAAAGATAAAGAGTCACAAGCTTGGGACGGCAACAGCTCCAGTAAAACTTCAAACAGGAACGAACGAGCCAACTGCAGAAAGCAAATGAAAAAGCCGCGTCCGGCACCTATTCTAGTCTTCGACGTCTTCTCACCAGCGCGGAGCTAAGTGCTGCCACTGGGCGTGGGCGGGAGCCCCCGAGGCCCGAGGGCGGCACTCCGGAGACTCCGGGGCGTGTACAGCCCTACGCATTATTACGTGAGAGTGTCACAGGCGGCGAGCTTCACAGGCATTGGCCTTCGTCACAGGCAGTGGGCCTTTCCCAAAACACGGCAGCTTCACAGGCATTGGCCTTCTTCACAGGCACCGGGCCTTTCCCAAAATGCGGCAGCTTCACAGGCACCGGGCCTTTCCCAAAACGCGGCAGCTTCACAGGCACCGGGCCTTTCCATAGGCGCTAGGCCTCGCTCAGGGATAGAACCTCTGGAGATGTTGAATGTTCCACGCGTTCTTGACGGGTACCCCCTCAAGGGTCTCCAAGCGCGCGGAGCCAGGCCTGGAAACATGAACAACCTTGAATGGGCCCTCCCACATGGGAGAGAGCTTGTGCAGCCCCTCCCTAGAGAGAACCCGTGTGAGCACGAGGTCCCCTACCTCAAGAGTTCTGGGGCGGATGTTCCGGCAGTGGTATCGCCACAGCGCCTGTTGATACCTTGTCGCTCGTAGCGCAGCTTCTCGATGGTGTTCCTCCCCCAGCACGAGATCCGTCCCCCGCATGGCGTCCTGCCGCGTCTCGTCGAATGCCAGGACCCGCGTGGAGCGACGCCTGACCTCGTGAGGGAGGACAGCCTCTGCTCCATAGACGAGGAAGAACGCGGTCTCGCCAGTCGGCTTGGCTGCGGTTGTGTGGATAGACCACAGCACGGACTGGAGCTCGTTGTACCAGCCCCTGCTGCAATCCTCCAGCTTTTTCTTGAAGGTCCTGGCTTTGAGGCCCCTCAGGACCTCCGCGTTGGCTCGCTCGGCCTGGCCGTTGCTCTGGGGGTGTGCCACCGAGGCGTAGCATATCTGCGTTCCAAGGTTAGCACGGTACGTTTTGAAGAGATTACTGGTGAATTGCGAACCGTTGTCGGTGATGATGCAGTTAGGCACCCCAAACTGGCTCACGAGACCCTTGATGAACTTGACCGTGGAGCCTGCTGGGATGGTGCGGACAGCTTCAACCTCAGCCCACTTGGTGAACTTGTCCACATCGACGTAGAGGTAGCGATAGCCCCCTGGTGACCGAGGGAACGAGCCCAGAATGTCTAGCCCCCAAACCACGAACAACCATGAGAGGGGTATAGTCTGTAGACCCCCCGCCGGCTGATGGATCCACCTAGCGTGGAATTGGCAGGCCTCGCAAGCCTTCACCAGCTCAACGGCGTCGCTGAGTGCTGTGGGCCAGTAGAATCCATTGCGAAACGCCTTGCCGATGAGGGTTCATGACGATGAGTGGTGCCCACAGTCTCCGCCGTGTATGTCCGCCAGCAGCTCCTTCCATTGCTCTCTAGAGATGCAACATAGGGACACGTCATTCGGTCTCTTCCGATAGAGCTCCCCATCCTTGATGCAGTAAGCCGTGGCCTGCCGCGCTACACGCTCTGCCTCCTCGCTCTCCGGCAGGGTCCCTTGCATCAAGTAGTTCTTGAGCTCTGCGATCCAACACCCTTCCTGAGGCTCTAACGCCAGGAGCAGGCGTGCCCCTGAAGCTGGGCTGCAGGCCGGAGCTCCCGAGGTAGGCGGCTGAGGGGGCTCCTCCCTTGGTTGCGCCGTGCTCGATAGTGACGTTGCCGCCGAGGGTTTGAAGAGCCGCTCCTCGAAGACGCCAGGCTCCTAAGGCAGCTGCCTGGATGCCCTCTTGGCAATGTCATCAGCCTCTTGATTGGTGCCACGAGGCACATGCTGCAACTCCAGCCCCCAGAATTGCTTCTCCATCTTGCGAACCTCAGCGAGGTAGGCTTCCATGTGCTCATCCTTTGGTTCGTATATCTGGTTGGAGAAGTTGACGAGGAGCTGCGAATCACCCTTGATGATGAGGCGCTTTACCCCTAAGGCGATTGCGGCTTTCAAGCCTACTATCAGGCCTTCGTACTCTGCTATGTTGTTGGAGACCTTTTCTCCGTGCTGGAAACAGAGTTGCATGGCGTAGTAGAGTTTGTCCTCGGTAGGGGATACGAGCACTGCGCCAGCTCCCGCGCCGTGTCGGGAGAATGCCCCATCGAAATACATGACCCAGCCGTCTGGTGCCTCACTTCCCGGGGAAAGTGATCGGTCCTCGCCAGCCTCGAGACCCGGTGGTTTTGCCCATTCTGCCACAACATCCGCAAGTGCGGCTCCCTTGATGACTCTGGTCATACTGAATTCTAGCTGAAATGCGTGTAGTTCGATGTTCCATTCAGCGACTCTTCCAGCTGAGTTGGGGCTCCTGAGTACCCTTTCCAAGGGGTAAGCTGAGACGAGTTTGATGGGATGGCCTTGGAAATAGTGTCGCAGCTTGCGTGAGGCCACTAATAGCGCGAGGAGGAGTTTTTGAGGCATGGGGTACCGCACCCTTGCGTCCCGTAGCACCATGCTGACGAAGTACATGGGATGCTCGATGAGGTTGAGGATGCTGGCGGAGCTTGCATCCTCCAGGGGTCAAGGCGTCTCCTGAGATGGTGGAGCCCCCAGTGCTTGGTCGCTTGGAGAGGCCTCTCCTGCCCTGGGTGCGTTCTCCTGCTGCGGTTGTTCCCCTCCGGCTGCGGTTGTGGTCCTTGCGAGGCCCTCTTGGCTTTGCTTTGCTTCAGCCCGGACGGTTGCTGCGGCCTTGGTCCGGCGCTCCTCCCTGACCGCCACCAGGGATGCACTAGTAGAGTAGGGGGTGGCCGCAACATAGAGCACCAGGGGCTTCCGTGGATGCGGAGCTACCATCACTGGTGGGCTAGTAAGGTACCTCTTGAGATATTGGAATGCCTTGTCGGCCTCTTCAATCCATTCGAAGGGGCCCTTCTTCTTCATCAGCTTCAAGAAGGGCAGTCCTTGTTCCCCTAGCTTAGAGATGAAGCGCCCTAGCGCGGTTACACGCCCGGTGAGCTTCTGCATCTCTTTGAGGGTCCTTGGCGGGCTCATGTCTTCGACTGCATTGACCTTCTCCGGGTTGGCCTCGATGCCCCTGTGGAACACGAGAAAACCTAGGAGCTTGCCCGAGGGGACCCCAAACACGCACTTCTCTGGGTTGAGCCATAGGTCCACTTCGTTGAGGCTCGCAAAGGTTTCTTCCAGGTCTTGTATCAGGGTTTTTGCCACCCGGGACTTCACCACAATGTCGTCGACGTAAGCTTCAGCGTTCCTCCTGAGCTGCCGGCCTAAGGCGATGTGCATCAGCCGCTGAAAGGTTGCACCTGCGTTGCGCAACCCAAATGTCATGCACGTGTAGCAGTACACTCCACATGGGGTCAGGAAAGCCATTTTTTCCACGTCTTCTACCGCCATCTTGATCTGGTGATAGCCCGAGAAGGCATCTAGGAAGCACAATAGGTCACACTCTGCGGTAGAATCGACTATCTGGTCAATGAGGGGGAGCAGAAATGGATCCTGTGGGCAGGCTTTGTTGAGGTTGGTGAAGTCGACACACATGCGTTCCTTTCCTCCTTTTTTCGGCAGAACGACCGGATTAGCTAGCCAATCAGGGTAGCGGACCTCGTGGATAACTCCTGCCGCTTCTAGCTTCCGGGTCTCCTGAACAATGAAAGCTTGTTTCTCAGTGGACTATCGCCTCGCCTTCTGCTTCACGGGGCGCATGTTGGGGCACACGTTGAGGTGATGCTCAATCACACCCCTCGGGACCCCTGCTACCTGATCAGGTTCCCATGCGAACACCTTCTTGTTCGCATGCAGGAACCTCACCAGGGCCTTCTCCTACTCAGGCTCGAGGTTGGCTCCTATGGTGAAGGTAGCGTCAGTGGACCCGTCCTCGTCGAACGGTACCTGCTTGGTTTCCGCCTTGTCTTGGGTGAATAGCTGCTTCTTTTTAGCCGAGGCAGCCCCCTTGGGCTCAAGGCGTCGGTGCTGGTGGGCTGCGCCACCGCGGCCGCCCTGAAAGCAAGCTTGAGCGCCTGCAGCGCATCCCTTGTGTCTCCTGACACGGTAAGGATGCCGCTGCTCTCGGGCATCTTCATGAGGTTGTACGCCGGGTGAGTTGCTGCCATGAACCGGGCCAAGGCCGGATAGCCGAGGATGGCATTGTAGGGGAGGCCGATGGGGGCGATGTCGAAGTCGATCAGCTCTGTGCGGAAGTTGTCGTGGGTGCTGAAGGTCACTGGGAGGCGGATATGTCCCAAGGAGGTGGTGGAACCGACTCCGACACCCGAGAAAGGCCTGCTAGGCAGAAGCCGGCCTAGCGGCATGTGGAGGAGGCTGAGGGCCTCCACTGAGAGCATGTTGAGGCCGGCACCGCTGTCGATGAGGGTCCTAGTGACGGCCACCTGGCAAATGGTGGGGGTGCACAGTATCGGGAGCGTGCCGAACCGATGGGGTTGAACGGGTGATCATCCGAGTCGAAGGTTAGATCGGCCTCGGGCGCCACCCAGCCCGGGGGGCTTCTCGATGCTTGGAGGCGGTGCTGATCCGGTGGGTGAACGGCTTGACGTGGTGGCTCGAGGGTGGTGCTTGTGAGCCACCCAGGAGAGCTGCGACGACGGGCGGCACTGGTGTGGCATAACGGGCGAGGAAGAGGTCGCGTAGCTCCTCCCAGGAGGTCACAGAAGCCGTCGGCAGGTGGAGGAGCCAGGCACGTGGGTCACCAGCGAGGGCCATGGGAAACTAGTTGGCCATCACCCGGTCGTCGCCCCGGGCTTTGAGGATGGCCTCCTCATACGCCAGTAGGAAAACCAGCGGATCCGTCGCGCCGTTGTAGCGCGGCGGCATCTCAGACTTGAACTTGTGCGACCACTGCACCTGTCGCAAGGTGGGGGCCAAGGCTCGGAGCCCCCCGGCCCCAGTGCCGGCATCGGTTGCCGGAGCGGGCGGTGCGTTGTCCGCCATGAGGGCGAAACGCGATGTTGTTGGAGAGCGGGTCATCGAGAGGGAGAACTCTGCTGCACCCTACCTGGTGCGCCAAATGTCAGATTTCGGGTTCCGGCTAACCCTTAAGGTTCGAACTCTGGGGTGCGCACGGAGATTTTTCCCATACCGAATCGTGCTTCTATGGCTCGCCAGAAATCTAGGCTGGAAAGAAGAACACACAAAGGACACGAGGTCTATACTGGTTCAGGCCACCGATGTGGTGTAATACCCTACTCCAGTGTGTGGTGTGGTGGATTGCCTCAGGGGCTGATGATGAACAATACAGGGGGAAGAACGGCCTCGCGAGAGGTGTTCTTGAGCTGGTGCGGTGTGTTGTACTCGGTCTGGATCCCCCTCCCTCTATGGTGGCTAGTCCTACTTATAGAGGCCCTGGTCCTCTTCCCAAAATGTGGGCGGGAAGGGTGCCAACAATTGGCCATTTTGAAGGGGAACATCTAGTACAAGTTATCCTGACCAAAGGTGGTCTTCGGCTGCCAAAAGCACTGGTGATGGCGCCGTCCTGGGCTCCAAGGTGACCTCCGTCCTGCTGCTCTGCTGGTCTTGGTCTCATTGCACCAGAATGGTAACCTTTGCCCGATGCCTTGGACTGTGCTTGTTCCCTTTGCACCGAAGTTGAAAAAGGACACTGCACAGGCCGGTGCCCGCCTGGCGCCCGCCTGATCTCGATCGTCATGGCTTGCGTCACAGGCTCCTCGCGAGGTGCCCCTGCCTTGATCTCTCCGTCTCCTCGCGAGCCTGCCTGATGAGGCTGCTCCTGAGGAAGCTTCCTATCATCCGCCCCGCAGGGCTTGGCCCCTCGCGAGGGTCTTGAGTTTGAGCTGATGAAGCTGGGCCGCACTGGGCCCCCACTCGACCCACGCCGCAGGCCGCAGGCAGGCAAGTCTGGGGACCCTCGTTCCCGGAATGCCGATAGGTGCCAGTATTGTTATCTTTTGCACGACATGATTTAGAGCAGCGCCGCTGACATCGGCGCTTTGGTTGAGTCTCAGGAGGTATATCCTCAACTGGATTTTTCTCATTATCGTCGTTACTGTCTTTGGGTGTATCCACCATATACACATCATACAAAGAGGTGGCCGTCCATTGTCCGATAAATGGCGTGTTTTGGACCTGCTCTTCTCCGGCATCGTCATCCATACCGTCGGTGTCTTCGGTGCCTTAATCAAGCATGTCGGTTAACTCCTCGACAGTGGCTATGAAGTGGGTGGTGGGTGGGACGTAAAATTCCCCGCTCTCAGCCCCTAGTCCGTGCTGGGCGTGGTTCGGATGTTTTTTTTGACAGAAAGACTGTAAGGGAACCCCCTACAGTATAATTGGTGCAACAAACCCAAATTGCAAGTACCATGCCTTGAACCTGGGTGGGTGGTTCGGATGTTGCTCCTCTATAATGATGAGGGGTCTCATTAAGTCCAGAGCCACGCTTAAAGGCGGGGTTTGGTCAGGGAGAAGAGAGTTCATGGAGTGCGGCGAGAAGAGAACTCTTCGGCTGGGCTCACACGATGATGACTCCGAGGGTTCGGGGCCAATGTTTGGAGAGGAGTACGGCTTCATGATGATTGCCGGTGATACTTCTTCCTCCAGCTCTCCCGTACTAGGCTTAATAGCCGTAGAGAGTCTGGTGTGCTAGGGAATCCCATCTTCGGACCTAGAGACGCGCTCCGGATTTAAGGCCAGAGCGTAGGTTGGGGTCGTGAACCCTTGGAAGATCAAGTCTCCTCTGATATCAGCGACATAATCCAGATTTCCAAAAACTAATCTGGTGACCTGGGGCGTAGCTGTCGATATGCTCTAGATGGCCAAGCAAGTTGGCCCGTAGTGCGAAGCTACCGAAAACAAAGATCTGGCCGGGGAGAAGGTAGTTTTGATGTAGATGACCGATGGAGCCATCGAGCCTTCTGGTGACGACACAGCGGAACTCTCAATGAAAGCACCAATGTCGGTGTCAAAACCGGCAGATCTCGGGTATGGGGTCCCGAAATGTGCGTCTAAGGATCGATGGTAACAGGAGACAAGGGACACGATGTTTTACCCAAGTTCGGGCCCTGTTGATGGAGGTAATACCCTACGTCCTGCTTGATTGACTTTGATGAGTATACGGGTTACAATAGTTGATCTACCACGAGATTGTATTGGCTAAACCCTAATTGTCTAGCCTATATGATTATGATTGCCTCTACGGACTAAACCCTCCAGTTGATATAGACAATGGAGGGGGCTAGGGTTGTACAGAGTCTGTCTACAGAGAAAGGAATATTCACATCCGCACGCTAAGCTTGCCTTCCACGCCAAGGAGAGTCACATTCGTACATGGGAGGAAGTCTTCTGTGTTGTATTTCCATGGCCCACTAATCCGGCCCACGTCACATAACCCGGACGCCCGAGGACCCCTTAATCCAGGACTCACTCAATCGTGCAACCGTTCACTTACCACATATGAGCTTTCCTGTATGTTGTCAGGTGCCGCAAACGAAGCACTGGAGCCGCTTCAGCGACGGCGATAGCTGGCCCAAACTCAACCGCATCACGAGCACCATCGATGATCCTTAGCTATCAAGTATGAAAACGATACCCATATGCCGTCGAGAATCAGGTACTATTATCCAACGGCCAGCGCCTACGTTCACTTTCTTAGCATAAGCACCGCACCTTTGAATTTCTTCAGGGCATCATTCAATTTTTCATGAGACGCGTTATTCTGCTTGCACCTGTAGGGCCATACTTCTGGCAGTGAACATGTTACATGTGCTAAATTACATACCAGTGCACATATAGTTAATATGCTTTAGTTTTGTCCTAAGTATTATTGTACTTCCTAGATATCACTGCCTACTATTTTACTTCTTGCATGCTATATTTAATGGTGTTGTTCCGATGCCACATGTTGGTTCCATTAGACAACTTCATGTTCTCTATGCTTAATTACACATCAGCAAACTAGCATGTGGTTCCGCTGTTTTTTGTTCGTATTACCCTACATTTTTTGATGCTAACTATTACATCACTGCTCCAAGCCTCTGTTCATTACTTTTTTGTGTGTTCTTGATCTTCCCAAGTTGCATGACTAATTTGATGCTTCTATTAATTATGGAACTTCCAACCCCATCAAGCAAAATATTTGTTCTTTTGGAGCTGGCACCTCAAAACAAGCATAAAAATAGAGTGAAGCAGATATATTGTCGTGTAAGCACACACCCTTCTTTCATTAGTTTAGATGTACCATTGATAATCAATTTGAACCAGTGCATGCGATTAAAATTAATTTTACCTAAATAGAGGGTGTAGAATAAACTACAACAACTAGATTTGCAACCACGGGATGCTAATGATATCTTCAAAGAACATTGCAACGGCAGCGAGGCTTCACAGCAACATATGGTAAGCCAGTGTGTTTTAGTACATGTGAAATGTAATGCGTGTGGGCTGCTTTCTTGGCTTGTTCCCTCAACCTATAATCCTATAGAATTACAATAGTTCAGTTGTCTGCTTTGCTGTATTTCTTGATTCGAATGCTTGCTTGTTACTTTTTAGGCTATACTTGAGTTGGCCAATATGTCAGCAGTGCCTGCTGTACTGTCGTAAAGAAATGCATGCCTATTTCATTTGAGTCCTTTCGTCTGAACTTCATCACAAGACTGTCTTTGTAGTTTATATGAGGCCATGCTGTTAAGTGCTTTCTTAGATTATTTCAACTTCTTAGATGCCTTGGCAACTTAAATATAGCGGTGGTACACTCCCTTTCAACCAGAGATGTCAACTGGGTCCCGTTTAATTACGATTAAAGTCCACTAGTGGTATGATAGTTCAAAAGAGTTTTTTTTATTTTTTGAGGAAAATGAACTAGGGAGCTTGCAAAAACTAACTAGACAGGACTGGCGGGTGTCGTTTATTTACCACATACATCCCTAGTTTCATCTTACCATTTTAATTTCTTTTCGGCTGATGCTACTTAGAACCATTTAAATATAGCTTGCCATGCTCGGTAATAATTCGTATGTTGTTTACCATGTAAGCTTACTACCTGGATAATGCAATAACTATCTCTTACTTATGTCCAGCGGAAACCTTTCAGGATGTCATTCACACTAGGACACAATGTACAACCCCGGAATCTATTAATTTGTGGAAGCAGTGCGCCATTCATGTTACCAGATGGTAGCAGTTCAGAGGCAACACCGCCGGATAGCGGTCTGAGCACATATATTATAGTTCTTGAGGCTCTACTAGAGGCAGAAAGAGATGGTGTGGCTGCCATGAATGAGGTAATTTTGATCTTGACGCTTGAAATTATGCAATTACCTACACACATTATGCAAGCAACCCAAGAATTGGAGGAACTAAGGATGTTGCATTTGAAGACGAAGGAGGTCCTGGTGTTTCTGCTATCTGAAGCCCAGGGTAATCCCAGTTCTTCTTTAGATACCAGTTGAAATTGCCATTAGATTATTGTACTTGCATGTTGTGTCATGTCTCTGAATGGATTATGTTGTAAGACCCCCTATGTTGTCCATGTGTTGTAATGATCCGAATTTTTTAGGCGAGGTAATCCTCAGTACTTGTATGATTGACATAAGGTGAACTGTTTTTCGTGTGAGCATATTGTATTGGATGAAATAACGGTTTGACGCAAAGTGTATCCAACCTACTGAATTCGAAGATCACGACATTTCTAAATCATAATCATATATAAAGGTGAAATAAATCTTTGTTGTGGTTTTGAAGAAATAAATAACAAAATGTAGAATTATCTATGGATGTTCTTAATCGAATACAAATTGGATTTGAATTTAGTTGCCAGGGCCCAGGGCAACATGAATGCTAATCCTCCCAAGTTTTAAACAAAGCGGCTAAACACCCACTATCATTTGTGGGCTGCCCGAAGCAAGTGTTTGAGAGATGGAAATTACTGTCTACCCCTGACACTTGACATCCTTATCGACCTGATTTACAGTGCTGTCGATAGGGGTAGACTAGTAACATCAATCAGACGTGACATGACCGCCTCTGAGCCCACTCAGACAAGGTGGGCGCGAAACATCGGTGGCAAAACACATTTGATTCAAGCTCGTCCGAAAGACATGTGTCTCTCCCTCCATTTCCCCATTCATACACGATGGGTGGCAAAACAAACTCTCCTTGTCCAAAATCAATGTAGGCAAATATTTTAAATAGGGGTAGATGTGTAACTTCCCTCAGACCTGACACAACCGCCCTACATGTCAGCCTCGTTCATACACCATGGGCTCCAACTATGGGCGGCAAAACACCCTCTCCTCGCCCAAAATCTCTACCGACAAATATTTGGGAGATGCGAGATTACCTTCCTATCCCCAACCGACGTGATGTCCGAAATTTTAAATGGGGGATAAGTTCATAACTTTCACACATTTCAGCAAAGTGCATCACAAAGTTTGAGATCCCCCCTCCATTTCCCCATTCATACATTGTCGACGCCACGACAACCTCCCCACTGCGGCCAGCCTCCTTTGTCCGCCACCCCATCCTCCACCTTGCCGGAGCCGCTACCCCTACCCCATCGTCCACTGCAAGAAATGGACTTCTCTCATCCACGGTGCCGGACCAAGATCCTTTCATTGCGTACTCTCGCTTCATCGGCGTCATCGTCCACCTGGTCGTTGCCGCTGCTACGACCGCCTCGTCCACAGCAACATGATTTATCCCCCAACCCGGCAATCTGTCGTCTAAAGTCTTCTTCCCCGTCGCCGATAGCCATCGCACCTGCAGCACCCTCAACGTATTAGCAGGGGCCTACACGGCATCGCAAGAAAGGTGGTACTCTTCCATATGTGCTTAAGTTATTGATCTCACCCGAAAGATAGATCGTAAATTGTTTACTGTACTTTTCTTGTATATACCAAATTGTAGTGGCTAGTTGAAAGCAAACATTGGTTGCAAAGTAGCTTTGTCTGGTTTGCACCTTCAGATCCGCCATGGCACGGTCACTATACTCATAAAGCTTATGGTTTCCCCCTTTATATTCACTACCATCATCGTAGGTGCTTCATGTCGTGCTAGCACTGCTCCTCAAGACCTCAACCCATCAAGCGAAACAACATGCCACTCATAATTCCAAATCTTAGATGTTGAAATACGAATCTGATATGATGCTCATATCACTAAAACAGAGAATGTTTAATTGGTCACCTAATGTTCCTATATTCGTTTCGAAAAGCATGTGCGCCACCCACTGGTCCAGCTAGTTCCACTTTCCTGATTTTACTCTTGATGCTTAGGGTTTTCCCATTTATCTACTTGACTATGATCTGCGTAGGTGCTTCTTGTCATACTAGAATTACTACACCCTTCAAGCTCAACAACACAGCACTCAAAATTTCAAAGCTTAGTTGTTCAAATATGATTGTGATATGATACTGATATTAGTTAACAGGCACATTTAATTGGTTAGCTAAAGGCCCCACTTGAGTTTCCAAATGCATGTCGCAACATATAGAGAGACAACAGAATTGCATTTCTTTGTCACTTGTTGACTCTACTTTCTTGTCTGTACCAAATCTTAGTTGTTATTTCAAACCAAACATCGGTTGCTAACTACCCTTTGCGCAATTTGCAGCTTCAGATCTGTCATCCCACTGCCATGGTCAACACTATACTCATCATGCTTACGGTTTCCCAATTTTATGATGACCACGATCAGCCTACGTGGTTCGTGTCGTGATAGCACTGCTCCACCATCGAGCTAAATAAGCTTAGTTGTACAAATTCAAATATGATATTATGCTGATATTAGTAAAACTGAGAGATGTTTAATTGGTCAGCTAAATGTTCCTACTTTAGTTTCGAAATGCGTGTGAGCCACATATGGACAGATCGAAAGTAATAGTATTTCTCTGTGCGCCCTGGTTCATCATGGGTGGGCAACCGACATTGTATAGAAAGACTTGTAATATCTTCAATCTGCTTGCTCTTCTGCTCTTATTTGAGATGGTCCTCTTCTCTTCATTAATAAGTATGTTCCTTGTTGGGAAGAGTAGTAGAGACATTTGTGGTCGACTGGTCAGGTCGAGTTGTTCTCCCTTAGTATATTCTGAATCTGTCAGGTCAGGTCGACATATTCTTCTTTACTATATGTTGAAGCTGTCATATGCGAAGTATCATCACTTATGGAGCTCTCATATTTTGAGTAGTAGTCCACATTATATTAATGCACACACACCAAATTACAGCATGCATGGCATCTCTCAGAAGAATTGCAGAGATAGCACAAATTAAGGGGTTTATAGGGAGGCAGCATTGGATTAGAATCACTTCTGCATTACAAAGACAATCTCACTTGTTTTTATGTTTTCATGCATGTTAGGTATTGAACATTATCAAAATAAATATGAGAATGGGCGACGAGAGGAATATTGCAGAACAATCCACTGGCTAACAAACTTGGCATGGTGGAGGATGGCCTATCTTATTCACCCATCAATGTGCTTGCTCTAACTTGGCAAGGTTGTATTGGTCGCACATATTTTGCGTCTGACCTCTTGCATTACTTCTACTTTGTTACACCATCTTCTTAGTTTAAGCATCATATATGAGTATATGCCATACCTATCCATTTTCTGAACCTATTCCATGTGTCATCATACTATGTTTTTCCAGTCAAATGTTGTTCTTTCGTAATAGATGTCCAAAAGGTAGAGGGTGAGTGCAGATCCTCAAGGAGTACAAACTAGGTATTTGGAAAAGGTAGTGATACCTGTTAAATCGGATAGATCAACAGCAGAGAAAACATAGGCCCAACTGTACCACACTTTACCCCTACTCCACTAGCTAAACCCCCATTAGAACTACTAAGATCCAAGCGTCAGGTACAGTCTATGATATCAATTCAAAATTTGAATTCCTAAATTTATGCATGTGCCTTACCTTCTCTCTTGTATGAAAACAAATTTCAGATGAATCTCCTTGCTCAAAGGATCATAGGATCTCACAACAATACTGGGCTCTGCATTGCTCTTGTCAGTACCTCCTGCCCTTTGTCAGCATACATACACTCATTGTTGTTTGATTATGTAGCATCATTGTAAATGTTCGCTTCTTTATCCTCCCTTTTCTTGAAATTATAAGATCTATATTTACTCTTAGATAAATGTAGAATTAACACAATGGTTATGAAGTTTTGGATTGCTCATTTAAGTACCCGTTGTCATGTACTCCCTCCGTATCGAATTAATTGTTGATCAATTGGATGTATTCAGAACTTAATAGTGCTAGATGCATCCATTTGAGCGACAAGTAACAACGAACGGTGGCCGTATTACTGTACTTGCATCGCGAGATAGTTGATTGTCTAGCATTACTCTGCATCTTATCTGCCCTGCCCTCCACTTTCTCCAAATTATCATATCTACGTTTACTCTTACCAAAATGTTGAATAAAGCCAATGCCACTACACACATTGATGTCTGTATTCCTCCTGTCAGTACCTTTTTGTCGGAGTAATGGGCCATGGGTAGGCTAACCCGACGCCCATAACCTTTCAAGACATCGGGGCTGACAGTGCCCCTCAGGATGCCAAGGTAAAAATCCGCCTTCTGGGAGCCGGCTGGAGAAATAGTCGGCTGCCCGCAGACGGCCGAGTACAGAAGGCGAGGTCGAGACGAGCCGACTCCTGCCAGGCGGCTTCCAGAGAAGCCGGCTCCGAGGAGTCGGCCCGCGGCCCCTTCGAAGCACGTACCCACATCAAGGGGGACAGGGCGGGGATGGCTACAGTGCAGCCCATCCCCTCCCCTTCCTAAGGGCTGGCGCGGCCACAGTGCACTATACCAACGAGGAGCCACTCCCGGCACGGCACTGTAGCCATGCCAGCCCTGACATCACGACGGGCAGGCGGAGTCCTGCCCCCACGACGGCCTATCTGTATGGCCCAAGGACGACGGGCCCCACTAGTCAGCGAGAGTCCAGAAGACGGCGAAGAGCCCTACCAATCGGACCCGATGGGAGTCGGCCCCTAGGAGTCGGCCTGCTCCTCCCACGGGCCCCAAGCGCCATTAACCAGACTAGACGGGGAGTGGCTACAGTAATTGCCCGCCATGACGGCGGTGCTATAGCCATGATCCTTCGACCAAGACCGCGTCATTAGAAGCCCGGCTACAGTGATCAGCAGCCGGCAAGACCCCCATGCGGCGGGTACGGCCTGTCAGCTCCATACTAGACCAGTTGGCGGGGCCCCCCGATCGGCGGGCCCCAGCAGTCGACGGCCGAAGAGACTAACGGCTGGGCCTGCGCCCAGTCATATTACCCTTGTACCCCTGGGGGTAGGCCTATATAAACCCCCCAGGGCACTCATGCAAAGGGTTCAGACCCATTAGAACTAGACGAGAGATATAGGAAGGAGAAAGCTAGCCTTGCCTTCTCCTACCTCCAGCATACAGCTCGAGAAGCGCCCTTGTACTCACTTTGCCTTAGTGATCATGCGGAGACCCCGTAGAGCAGGACTAGGGGTGTTATCTCCTAAGAGAACCCCGAACCTGGGTAAAGTACGCCGGCGTTCGTCTCTACGCCTAATCCCGCTTCCGGGCACCGGCGACATTCTACTCGCTCCCACCATGATAAGCCATCCTTTGGCATATGTCGCACCCATCCCCCGACATTTGGCGCCCACCATGGGGTAAGGTGTACCTTTGTCCGGAGACCTGTCCTAGACGGGAACTCTTTTTCTCCCTGGCGAGCGCAGCCAGCCCGGCATGCCAAACGGAGTCTGCGCCGACGTGCTGCCTGGCACGGAAATCGCGTGCGCGGCTAGTTGCCTCGCCGATCTTGTCGGCGAGGTCCGCCTCTCCGATGAGCCCGCATCCTATGCGGGCACAGGCGACCCCGAGAGCCTCCTCGTGGGCCTCCTCGACCAACTCCACATCGCCAGCGAGCCTGCTGTGGACTTGGAATACGTAGGCTCCACCGACCCGATGCTGGTCGACTCCGACACCACGTCGCTTGACGCGTTCCCCACTAATGCGGTGGTCTATGACGAGCCGGTCCCTCGCGCGGAGATCGGCGGAAGCACCATCACGGAGGTACTTGTCATCGGTCACGGCGAGCACTCCAATGGAGGTCCTCGCGACCCACTTGATGCGTCACTACAAGACCTGACCGCGCCCATTCCCGAAGACGCCGATGCCGAGAGGCTCGAGGCGCGCTACCTTCAGCTTGTCGAAGGTGCCAAGAAGCTAGCCAGCATGAGCCGCCTGTCGGAGGTCTATCAGCGCGAGATGGACCATGCTGTGGGTGGCACGCCGGCTCTCGCCGGGCCCAACCGCCTTGGCGTAGTCCAACAGCGCGGCGTAGCCATCGCCAACCTGTTCGGGGAAGATCGCCCCGTCTACACCATGCCGGCGGAAAACATCCGAGCTTCCCAAGCGGCAACAGACGAACTGGACAAGTTCAAGGGCGAGGAGCGCCGCCTGATGGCGGAGCGCATTCAACGGCTCCTTGATGCGGCTGCCGAGCAGAACAAGGCCGGCTGCCGCACCGATGTGCTACGACGGCAGAATGACGACCTGCACCCCCACCGAGACCACGGCGCGACATCTCGGATGCCGACCGGTGGCGTCCGTGGAAGAAAAGACAAGGAGCCGGCTGCTAACCGCAGTCGGACTCATATCACCATATAGCGCGACCAAGACGGCCGCCCTAGAGCAGTGGAACGACGGGACAACTGTCTGCCTCCTCCCCCTCGCAGGGAACGGCGAGTCTCCCCACCGCCTGTTGACCACCCGACGCTCGGCGACCGTCTTGGCCGCCGAGAGGGAGTCGGAGAGAATGATGCCCGCCATCGGATCGACCGTCTCCACTGATACCCGGCGCTTGAAGAAGAACATGGGCTGGGCCCGCCGTGCTTCAGCCCCCGCATTCGAGACGAGCCTTTCCCCAGAGGGTTCACACTCCTAAGAGACACGCCCAAATACACCGGCTCTGTGAAGCCGGAAGATTGGCTGGTTGACTACTCCACAGCAGGCAGCATAGCAAACGGCAACAAGCGTGTTGCCGTGAAGTATGTTCCGCTCATGCTCCAGGGCACGACTCGGACTTGGCTGAACAGCTTGAAGCCCCGCAGCATCAACAGTTGGGTCGACTTCCCCGATGCCTTCGTCCGCAACTTCACCAGCACGTACAAGCGGCCTCCCAAACCTCGCCAGCTTTCCTTGTGCGTGCAAGGCCCCAACGAGTCAACTCGCGACTACCTCACATGCTGGGCCGAGCTCCCTAACTCCTGTGAGGGCGTGCACGAGGTGCAGGCCATTGAATACTTCACTATCGGGTGCCGAGAGGGCACCCTCCTCAAGCACAAGCTCCTCTATGATGAGCCAGAGACCCTCGACGAGCTGCTGATCATAGCAGACAAATATGCCACGGCCGACTCCTCCAAGAAAGCGGAAATCCAAGTTAGTGCGACTAGCAAGGTGCCTCCTCTGGCTCCTCGAACCTTGGCTGGAGACGCCAGTCGGCGTCAAAAACATAAAGACCACAAGCGCAAGGCCACGCAGCCGGCTTCCACCAGCCGACAGGTGGCAACAGTCGAAGACCAGCAGCCAGAAGGGCCGCCTCCGCCCAAACGACAGAAGGGCGGTGAGGGAGTCCTAGATTAGGGGGTGTTCGGGTAGCCGGACTATACCTTCAGCTGGACTCCAGGACTATGAAGATACAAGATTGAAGACTACGTCCCGTGTCCGGATGGGACTTTCCTTGGCATGGAAGGCAAGCTTGGCGATGCGGATATTCAAGATCTCCTACCATTGTAACCGACTCTATGTAACCCTAACCCTACCCGGTGTCTATATAAACCGGAGGGTTTTAGTCCGTAGGACAACTTCATCAACTCCATAGACAACAATCATACCATAGGCTAGCTTCTAGGGTTTAGCCTCCTTGATCTCGTGGTAGATCCACTCTTGTACTACCCATATCATCAATATTAATCAAGCAGGACGTAGGGTTTTACCTCCATCAAGAGGGCCCGAACCTGGGTAAAACATTGTCTTCCCTGCCTCCTGTTACCATCCGGCCTAGACGCATAGTTCGGGACCCCCTACCCGAGATCCACCGGTTTTGACACCGACATTGGTGCTTTCATTGAGAGTTCCTCTGTGTCGTCACTGTTAGGTCCGATGGCTCCTTTGATCATCAACAACGATGCAGTCCAGGGTGAGACTTTTCTCCCCGGACAGATCTTCGTCTTCGGCGGCTTCGCTCTGCGGGCCAATTCTCTTATCCACTTGGAGCAGATCAAAAGCTACGCCCCTGGCCATCAAGTCAGGTTTGGAAGCTTAAACTACACGGCTAACATCCGCGGAGACTTGACCTTCGATGGGTTCGAGCCACGGCCAAGCGCGCCGCACTATCTCGAGGGGCATGATCTAGCTCTGCCTCCAGGCAGTGTCCTGGAGGCCGCTCACGCATCGGTTCCGACCTCTAACTCAGAGCCTATTGTGCCAATCGAGGACGAGCGGTTGGATGCCACCTCGGGGCTGCGATCTCAAAGGCGATCAAGCCGAACGCTAGCCCCGCACTTTGCATGACCCGTGAGTCCGAGGATCCGGACTCCTCCCCGGACTCCGAACCCCCCGCGCCCCTGCCGATCGAATCCGATTGGGCGCCGATAATGGAGTTCACCGCCGCAGACGTCTTTCAGCACTCGCCTTTTGGCGTCATCCTGAATTCTCTTAAGTCTCTCTCTTTATCAAGAGAGCCCTGGCCGGATTACGGTCAGCAAGGATGGGATACGGACGACGAAGAAATTCCAAGCCAACCCACCACCCACTTGGTAGCCACTGTCGAGAATTTAAACGACGTGCTCAACTTCGACTCCGGAGACATCGACGGTATGGATAACGATGCAGGAGATACCGACGAACCAACGCCCATAGGGCATTGGACAGCCACCTCATATCACGATGTGTACATGGTGGATACCCCTAAAGGAAGCGACAACGAGGAAAAAGGGGAGGGAACGAGAGATCGACCCCCCGAAAAGCAATCAAAGCGTCGGCGTAAACGCCGACCCAAGCCCCGCCTCGATAAAAACCCAGCCATAGAGCAGGACAAGCCAGTAGACGACGAGCAGGCCTTAGAGCAACCGTCCAAACAGGGCAATATGGATAGAGAAACCGAACGCCCCTCCTCCGGCAAAAACGACATTCCGGACGACCTCACACCGGATAAACATATGGAACAGAAGAATCTCCACGAGAGGCTCGTTGCAACTGCACGCAGCCTAAAAAGGCAGAAGCGAAAGCTAAAAACGGCGAAAGATGCACTCCGGATTAGATGGAGCAAAGTAATCAATACCGCAGATAAATACGGCGACAGTCGCCGCACTAAAAGCTATCCGAAAAGAAAGCTACTGCCTGAATTCGACGAAGAGGCCCTAGAGCCCTCGCATTCAAAAAATGAGAAAGCCACACGGTCGGATAGACGACCCCATAAAGCGGCAAGGGGCGCCACACTCAAATCGGCATGCGACCCACTTAAGGATTCGCATCATGGCCCAGTCAGGTCCATTTATGAGCCAAGAAAGCAGGCTCTCGTAAGCAATGCTATGAAGCCATCATCAGAATCCGGCACACCCAAATACAGGGGCGCCGCACACCCTCTATGTTTCACCGATGAGGTCTTGGACCATGAATTTCCAGAGGGGTTCAAACCCGTAAACATAGAGGCATACGATGGAACAACAGACCCTGGAGTTTGGATAGAGGATTATATCCTCCACATACACATGTCTAGAGGAAATGATCTCCACGCCATAAAATATTTACCCCTTAAGCTTAAAGGGCCAGCCCGGCATTGGCTTAAAAGTCTTCCCGAAAACACAATTGGAAGCTGGGAAGAGCTCGAGGATGCTTTCCGAGCAAACTTTCAAGGGCCTATGTCCGCCCTCCGGATGGAGACGATCTTAGTCACATAACTCAACAACCCGGAGAATCAGCTCGGCAGTTCTGGAATAGATTCCTCACTAAAAAGAATCAGATAGTCGACTGTCCAGACGCCGAAGCCTTAGCAGCTTTCAGGCATAACGTCCGAGACGAATGGCTCGCCAGACACCTCGGCCGGATTCAAAGGCTCACGACAAAATTGGGAAAAATCGCCCCCCAGGATAACAGGGACGATCCATCCAACCTAAATAAAATCCTGGACAGGATATGTCAGATACACAGTACTCCCGAGAAGCCTGCTAACCATACCCACAGAGATTGTTGGGTTTTCAAACAATCTAGCAGACTCAATGTAGAACACAAGGGGCTCGACATACCAAGCAAAGACGAGGACGAACCCCAAAAGCAGAGTACCAGGAAACAAAAGAACTTCCCACAGGAAGTAAAAACAGTGAACTCACTTCACATAACAAAACGTGCGGCGCCCGTAAAGGTACGCATCACATGGCCCATCCCCAATGGGTCCGGCCACTGGTTCTCAAAACCGATCATCTTCGATCAGCTAGATTATTCTAGAAATATCAAGAATGCAGGCTGGACTGCCTTGATACTCGATCCAATAATTGGCGGACTCCAGTTTTCAAATGTCCTTATAGACGGCGGCACTGGACTAAACCTGATATATCAGGATACAATCCAGCACATGAGGATAAACCCAGCAAGAATCCGCTGCAGCAAAACCTCCTTTCAAGGGGTAATACCTGGTCCGGACACATGTTGTATGGGTTTTCTCCGGCTCGAAGTCATATTCGGCTCTGCCGATAACTTCCGCCGTGAAAAGCTGACCTTCCATATCGTCCCGTTCTCAAGTCGCTATCAAGCACTACTGGGACGCGAAGCTTTCGCTCGCTTTAACGCAATACCGCATTGTGCATCTCTTACGCTTAAGATGCCCGGTCCATGAGGCATCATCTCTTTGAAAGGGAAGCACTAAAGTGTGCCTCCCCAAGAGGAGGACTGTGCGGCCACCTTGACAGCCCCACAGCAAAATGGCCTCACCGGCCAAAAAACTTCAAAATAGGTCATTAAAGACCGTGAACGCGGATAGACGAGTTCGGTACAAAATCATCATAGATGCAGGCTTAGTGGACATATACCCCCGCACTAGGGGCTCCATGCATATACAATAAGATACAATAAAGCTCAATTTTATATATTTTACTTTACACCTTGTTTATTTTAAACTTTTTCGGCACAACCCGTTTTCAACTCAGTTCCTCTCTTTTACAGATGAAAGTCGTGCGGCGCCCGTCCAGGATACGGCACAATGGAGACACAGGCGCAGACGTGCAGTAGGGACCTGTCCTAAAGGATTCTTTTTAGATTAAGACCCTGCGTAAACCTTTTTTACTGTCTCTTGTTGCTACACATCCCCTGGTTTTTCTGGTATAACCAAGGAGGAGGCTGGCGTCTTGGCATGTGGCCACGTCAGAATTTTCGCACGTACCTGGACACTAGGGGCTTCTTTTGTTTTAATAATAAAGAGTGTTGTTTCGCCCGCACTCACAAAGACCGAATACCTTAGGGAGTGTTCAGCGTCGCGAGTTTTGGCATTATATGCATCAGCTCCGAATCATGTCTTTGGTCAAATGTTGGGTTGCCCGGCTCCTGAGTTCGGCTACCTTACGTTCCGCTCTATCGGCTAAGGTAGCACCAGGAGAACTACTGCGATTGTGCCCCGGTTCGGCCGGGCGAGCACCTCAGTAGAGAAAGCCGAAAACTGACTGTCACGATGTAGCATGAGACTGGTCAGCCACTCGATGACCTATCGGAATCTATCGGATTCCTTAGTTTTAACGAAGGCCCGTTTCCCGGTCAGGCACATACGCGCCCCGCACTCGGATGAGCGCAGTCGCCACCAAGGAGCTACCTAAATAGTCTCATTGTCAAGCTCCTATGGCTAAGTGAAAGTGTTAAAGCATTATAGTCCGGTTGCCTGGCCCGCTGCGCTATCACCTCCTTTGTAGGACCAAGACGTTGGGTTAAGTGTGAAAATGTGTCTTCTGCGAGCACCCCCGCACTATGTGCGTGGGGGTTGAAGCCAACGACTGCCATCTTTCAGATTATATATATATATATATATATATATATATATATATATATATTAAAACGGCCACACAGGAGGTGTTCCCAATACTTGAAGGCACAAGTATAAATACAATTTATCAAAATATTACTTTATAATTACATATGCTATCATAACATAGCATCTTTCGAGCACTGCGTCTCTATTACACGAGCGCCTTCAAGGACTTCCTGAAAATAGTGCTCGGAGGGTACTCGGCTTTTGTCCGAATCTCGGGACGCAACAACGGTGGTCTCCATCTCCGCCCAGTATGTCTTAACACGGGCAAGAGCCATCCATGCACCCTCTATGCATGCTGACCTCTTCATTGCATTTATACGCGGTACTGCGTCAAGGAATTGCTGCACCAAGTTGAAATAACTCTTCGGCTCCGATCTCCCCGGCCACAGATAACCCATGACGTACTTCATGGCGAGTCCGGACAACCTATTCAGTTCGGCCCATTGAGCCAAACGATTGTCCACTGCTAGTGGACGCTCTGGATTATGAAACTACGACCAGAAAAGCTTTTCCACTTCGCGATCCTTTTGATCTCAAAAGTGTTTGGTCGCATCAGCAGCACTCGCTGCCAAGTCCAGATAGGTATCCTCCACACTCCACATTCGGTCCAACGGAGCAAACTTTGGATCGCAAAATTTCCTTCGCAGCATAAAGGGCTTTCCAGCCGCAATCTGTTCAGCCTAACGCAGCTCCTCCTTCACAGCTCTCATCGCAGAGCGCGCGTCCTTGGCATTGGCAGCGGCCTTCTCTAAGTCCGTCTGTTTCGCCTGGTCTTCTTAATTAAGAAATCTGCAACGGTCTGTAGCGCTTTTTAACTTTTCGGCCATCTCGGCCATCTCTTCCTTGCTTCGGCAATGGGCAGCCCGTTCGGCTCTCAGCTCTTCAAGGGCTTTCTTGGCGGCCGCATCACTTTCTCTGGCTTGTTCTTTAGCTCGGGCAAGTTCTGCCCTAAGACTCTCCACGGCGGCCGCACCATCTACGTCAAGCACACACATTATAAGACAAAGGCCTCAAACTGTTCTTACCTCATGCCACCTGGGGAATTGCATACCTTGAGCCTCCTCAAGCCGCTTGTTGACAAGCGCGATGTCGGCTTCTGCCACGTCTAGTTGCCGCTTTAGTCTGGCAAAATCGTCAGTTCGGCTTGATTCTGGACACCGTTCCGCCTGCATTCAAAGGCGACATCTTAGACCTGGGATTATGATCCTCCGTGCGCCGTCATTTCTTGACGACGCGCAGAGTCTCAGGGGCTACTATCTACACAGGGCGCATCTTATTCATGCGCAACTGCCAAAAGCGTACATTATGTAAATGTACCTCAAAACCCGTCAGTAAACTTTTGACGGCCTCATGCAGTCCGCTCTCTGCGGATGAGATCCTTTCAATCACCATGCCCATCAATGCACAGTGCTCCTCTGAGATACAAGCTCGCCCCAGCAGAATCTTTAGCTCCTCCGACCGAGCACCAGACGGTGTCGGGCTCCTCCTATGACCTCTTTCGAAGGTCGGACACGGAGAACCTCGGGGGGCCACATAGCCATCTTCTGCCACTGCCGGATTCGGAGAAACTCTCCGTGACGACACCTCAGGGTCGCCCGCCTTGCTAGGCGGCATGGTAGGGGGAGGCGTCCCGCTCTCCATCATCTCCGGAAGAAGATCCCCCGAAGACGAGCTCTGCTGAGAAGGGCTGAGGTCCGAACTACAAGGTAAAAGTTTGGTTAATCTTCTCAGACATAAATCAAGGATTTCCCTCATCCCTCAAAAGGAAAATCTTTCTCTACTTACGGCTCGCTGGAGGGCTGATCCCCTTGAGGGCGTAGTCCGGCCGAGGAACTCCCCGGCGTCGGACCCTCTGACGAGGATTTTCTCCCCCGCTTCGCGGCCATGGTTTCTGGGTCGTCAGAGGCGGCTCTCTTCTTCCCCTTAGGAGAGGAATCGTCGGTTCCTCCCTTCGCAGCAGCCTCCTTTGAAGAGGCCATAGCTTCCTTGTCCTCCCCCTCCGAAGGCATTATCTCCAGCATCCTGACTAGCACGGGATCCGGCCTGGTTTCAAGAAGGGGAGCCGGACACCTGATCAGCTTTCCCTTCGCTATCCACTCCTGCTTAAAAGGACGACTCTTTTAGGGGCAAGTTTATGACAATTATACGGATAGAAGGTCCGGGCACAAGGTTGCTTACTTGATTATCCAGGCGATTGCGGCTTAGGCCTACGTACTCGGTCGAATCACGGACACATCTGTTGTGATCTGAAGAACAGTTTATACATCTCCGCGGGCGTTGCGCCCATGAAGTTCTGGAGAGCTCGCGGTCCCTCTGGATTAAATTCCCACAAGCGAAGGGGGCGACGTTTTCCGGGCAATATTCAGCGAATCAGCATGACCTGCATCACCTTGACCAGGCTGAGGTCTCCTTCCAAGAGATCTCTAATGCGGCCCTGTAACAAGGGCACGTCTTTGGGAAAACCCCAATCCAACCCTCTGTTGACCCATGACGCCAGACGTGGTGGGGGACCCGAGCGAAAGCCAGGAGGCACCACCCATTTGGTGCTCTGGGGAGCGGTGATATAAAACCACTCTCGTTGCCACAAGCCTAGCTCCTCTTGAAAAGAGCCCTCGGGCCATGGAGCATCAGCATTTTTGCTTATAACAGCGCCTCCGCACTCTGCGTGCCGTCCCTCGATCATCTTCGGTTCCACTTTGAAGGTTTTGAGCCATAGTCCGAAGTGAGGGTTAACATGGAGGAACGCTTCGCACACAAGGATAAATGAGGAGATATGGAGGATGGACTCCGGAGCTAAGTCATGGAATTCCAACCCATAATAAAACAGCAGCCCCCTCACAAAAGGATCCATTCGGAAGCCCAACCCCCGAAGGAAGTGAGACATGAACACCACGCTCTCACCGGGCTGGGGACTGGGGATGACCTGCCCATGAGCAGGCAACCTATGCCAAATTTCGCCGGTCAGGAACTTAGCCTCTCTCAACTTTAGCACGTCCTCCTCCGTGATGGAGGAGGGCATCCATCGGCCTTGAAGGTCGGAACCGGACATTGCCGAAGGTCCGAGGCGCCCGGAATCTGGAGCCTAGGGTGCTGGAACTCGAGTCGACGGGCGAACTTGTTGGAGAAAAGATAAGGCCCTGGTCTCTTTATAAGAGGCTGAATACCAGGAGCCCTCCCCGTAACCATAAGGGACTCACCTTTAATCGAGAAAATATGCTAACGGGCTCGATTGGGTTACCCACGTCCGTATTGATGAGAATCCCGTAATAGGGGGGGTACACGATCTCTGCTTTGACAAGACGTGCCAAGGAAACCGCCTCGCAAAACACACTGAGGTGAAAAAGTAAAAATGAATCGAGTACAGGACTTGGCCGTAGTGTGATGGCGCACTACGGAGTACGTCAGTAGATTGGATTTGTGTTAATATTATTCTCTCTATGTCAATATATGGAAACTTATTTTGTAGAGCCGGACACTACTCTTGGTGTTAACAATCTTCTATGAAGGACTTGGAGGAGGAACCTGCCTTGCAATGCCGAAGACAATTTGCGTGCCGGACTCGTCGTCATTGAAGCCTGGTTCAGGGGCTTCTGAGGGAGTCCTGGATTAGGGGGTGTTCGGGTAGCCAGACTATACCTTCAGCCGGACTCCAGGACTATGAAGATACAAGATTGAAGACTATGTCCCGTGTCTGGATGGGACTTTCCTTGGCGTGGAAGGCAAGCTTGGCGATGCGGATATTCAAGATCTCCTACCATTGTAACCGACTCTATGTAACCCTAACCCTACCCGATGTCTATATAAACCAGAGGGTTTTAGTCCGTAGGACAACTTCATCAACTCCATAGACAACAATCAAACCGTAGGCTAGCTTCTAGGGTTTAGCCTCCTTGATCTCGTGGTAGATCCACTCTTGTACTACCCATATCATCAATATTAATCAAGCAGGACGTAGGGTTTTACCTCCATCAAGAGGGCCCGAACCTGGGTAAAACATCGTGTTCCCTGCCTCCTGTTACCATCCGACCTAGACGCACAGTTAGGGACCCCCTACCCGAGATCCGCCGGTTTTGACACCGACGGGTGGCAAGCCCAACTGGTTGCCGGCTTTCTCATATGAGCAGACTTTGGATGCTCCCTGCAAATTCCATAGTGGTGCGAAGCCGTCCAACCACACCACTCGGAAGTGCCACTGGCTCACCAGGATCGTCAAGGGAGACGGCCTCATGCCACCCCCGCCTGCTGGGCAGCCGCCTCCTCCTCCCCCCAGCAGCCGGCGGTCAGACCAGTCGGCGCAATACAAGACGAATACCCAGAAGAGCATGGAGCCTATGTCATCTTCACTAGTGTGGCCGATGATCGACGCAGCAGGCGGCTGCAGCAACAAGAAATAAATGTGGTAGCATCAGAGACCCAGATTTCATGCATTGGTCTGAAAAGCCCATCAGCTGGAGCAAAGCTGATCACCTGGAGGTGATGCCTAAGCCCGGCTCCTATGCCCTGATTTTGGACGCCACCTTTGCCACGGACAAGCGAGCAACTCGCTTCTGCCGAGTCCTGATAGACGGCGGCAGCAGCATTAACATCCTATAGAAGGATACCATGGAGAAATTAGGAATCAGACAGAGGCAGCTTCAGCCCAGCCGGACAGTAGTATTCCATCATATAGTTCCCGGCCTTTCCTACTCATCAATCGGCAAGATTCTGGTAGACATCCTCTTTGGAGACAAAGATCATTTCCGCTGAGAGTCAGTATGGTTTGAAGTGGTGGACCTTGAGAGCTCATACCATGCGTTATTTGGCCGGCCTGCCCTAGCCAAGTTCATGGTTGTTCCCCACTATGCCTACCTCAAGATGAAGATGCCAAGTTCCAAGGGGATTCTGACCATAACTGGCGACTACAAGAAGTCGTCCGCCTGCGCAGTAGAGAGCAGTCGATTGGCTGAGTCCCTCCTGATCGCAGCCGAGAAGCGGCTCCTAGACCAGGTTGTGGCAATGGCAAGCAAGCAGCCAGAGATGTCGCCCGATCCCAAGGAGTCAGAAGCTGAGGGCTCGTTCAAGCCGGCCAAAGAAACAAAGAAGATACCCTTGGACCTAGAGCACCCGGAGAGGTACGCTGTCATAGGTACAAACCTCGACAGCAAATAGGAAGGCGAGCTCATCGATTTCCTCCGTGAGAATCGGGACATCTACGCATGGTCCCCCAAAGACATGCCAGGTGTCCCGACGGATTTCGCCGAGCACAAATTACACGTCCAGTAAGATGCCAAGCCAGTCAGGCAGCCCTTGCGCCGCCTGTCAAAAGAGAAGAGAAGAGTCATCGGAGAAGAAATTGCCTGGCTGCTGGCAGCCGGCTTCATCATGGAGGTGTTCTTTCCAGAGTGGTTGGCCAACCCGGTCCTTGTACTGAAGAAGAACAAGCAGTGGCGTATGTGTATTGATTACACCAGCCTCAACAAAACATGCCCCAAGGACCCGTTTGCTTTACCAAGAATCGACCAAGTAATAGACTCCACAGGCCGGATGCGAGCTGTTGAGTTTTTTGGATGCATATTCAGGTTACCACCAGATCAAGTTGAAACCGGCTGATAGACTGAAGACCGCCTTCATCACGCCATTTGGAGCCTTCTGCTACTTGAGCATGACATTCGGCTTGAGGAATGCCAGCGCCACCTTTCAACATTGCATGCAGAAGTGCCTCCTCAAGCAACTCGGCAGAAACACCCACATTTGCGTGGATGATGTGGTGGAAAGACGGAGAAGCGTGGAACGCTGCTAGAAGACCTCAAGGAGACCTTTGAGAACTTGCGCCGATTTCAAATCAAGATCAACCCAGAGAAATGCGTCTTCGGAGTACCAGCCGGCCAGCTTCCTAGCTTCCTAGTCTCCGAACACGGCATAGAATGCAACCCTGTGAAGATCAAGGCTGTCGGGTGGTAGGAGCGACATATGCCAACGGGTGGCTTATCATTGCGGGGGCCAATAGAACATCGCCGGTGCCTGGAAACGGGATGAGGCGAAGACATGCACGCCGGCGAATCTTACCCAGCTTCAGGGCTCTCCGAGGAGATAATACCCCTACTGCTGCTCTGCGGGGTCTCCGCATGGTTACTAAGTGAACAAGTAGCTACAATGCTCCTTGAGCTGTTTTGGGTGGAAGGAGGAAGAAGGGCTCGGCTCAGCCTGCTTCCTCTCCTTGTGTTGTGTCTAGGTCTAGAATGAGAGTCCAACCCCTTGCATGGGTGCACCAGGGGGTTTATATAGGCCTACCCCCGGGGGTACAATGGTAATCCGACTGGGTGCTGGGCCCAGTTGTCTGTGACTATGCTCGCTGGCTTCTCCGTCGGCTTCTGGGGCCCGCCGGCTGGTGGGTCCCGTCGGCTGCCGGTCCTGGGTCGACAGGCCGGCCCCACTGGCCAGGGCCTGGTCGGCAGCTGGTTACTGTTGCTCCGTGTTGTTGACGCAGGCTTGGTCGGGGTAAGCGTGGCTACAGTAACGCCGCCTTGGCGGGCGATTACTGCAGCCCCGCCGCATCTTGTCTCCTTAATGGGCGTCTCCTTCGAGGAGGGCGGCAGGCCGGCTACGTGAAGCCGGCCCTCTGTCTTGCCGGCTTGAGAGGAGGTGCGGCTGCCTTCAGCATCTCTCTGCCCGAAGGGGCCCACCGCCTCGGGGGCCACGCTGGCGGCCCGTCGGGGACGGCGTCAGAGCCGCCGTGGCTACAGTGCCGCGCCGGGCGGGCCGCAGCTGCCTGCACGACGCGCTGTACCAGGCGTGCTCCGGGTTTTGGGGGTGGGAGGCTCCACTATAGCCACGCCCCGCTTCATCATCGCAGAGTGGACGCGTACATTGTGGGTACGGCGTTGACTGCTTTATGGAAGCCGGCCTAGCAGTAGCCGGCCTTGTCGTAGCCGGCCTTGTCGTAGCCGGCCCTGCTGTAGCCGGCCCTCCACAGCTTTCTTCATGAGGGTGAAAGGGCGGGCCGCCCCCGAAGCCGGCCAGGAAGGTAGCCGGCTAGGGGGAGGCGGCCTAAGTCTTGAGTCTTCTTGTGAGCCGGATGGGCTCATAATTTTTTCTGAGGGGCCAGGGGAAGCCGGCTGGGCTACCCATGGCTATTTACCCCGACAAAGGCCATTGACAGGATGGAAGTACCCAGCCGACTGCTAGACGTACAGAAGTTCTCCGGCTGTTTGGCATCCATCAGCCGATTCATCAGTCGACTGGGCAAGAAGACTCTCCCCCTATAGCAACTCATGAAGAAGACCACTTTTTTCGAGTGGAACCACAAGGCTGACGAAGCTTTTCTCCAGTTGAAGAAGATGTTGACTACTCCACCTGTCATGGCGGCTCCGAATCCTAAGGATCCCATGCTCCTATACATTGCCACCACCAGCCGAGTGGTCAGCACAATCATCGTGGTAGAGCGCAAGGAGGAAGGCAAAGCCCTACCAGTCCAGAGACCGGTATATTATTTGAGCGAAGTGATGTCGACCTCTAAGCAAAACTACCCCCACTACCAGAAGATGTGCTACGGTGTGCACTTTGCCGCCAAAAAATTGAAACCATACTTTCAAGAGCATCCAATCACTGTGGTCTGCACAGCTCCACTGGCCGAGATCATTGGAAGCCGGGATGCTTTGGGCCGAGTGGCCAAATGGGCCATAGATCGAGCCCCCTACACCATCTACTACCAGCCTCGCACCACCATCAAGTCACAAGCGCTGGCCAACTTCCTCGTCGACTGTGCCAAGACCTAGTACTTGCCGCCAGCGCCTGACTCCACCCATTGGCGGATGCATTTTGACGGCTCCATAATGCGCACCGGCTTGGGAGCCGGCATCGTCCTCACCTCTCCCAAAGGCGACAAGCTCAAATATGTGCTGCAAATCCACTTTGCCGCCTCCAATAACGTCGCCGAATACGAGGCACTCATTCACGGGCTCCGGCTTGCCAAAGAGCTCGGCATTCGCGGGATCCTGTGCTATGGGGACTCCGACTTGGTGGTCCAGCAGTCGTTAGGCGACTGGGACGCCAAAGATGCGAACATGGCGAGCTACCGCTTCCTCGTATAGCAACTCAGTGGATATTTTGACGGATGCAAGTTTCTCCATGTGCCATGAAACGACAACGACCAAGCAGACGCCCTGGCACGAATGGGCTCCAACCGTCAAGCAATACCAACCGGCGTCGCCCTTCAGCGCCTTCTCAAACCGTCTGTCAAGCCATCACCAGAGTCAGATTCTATCTTCGTGTCGGCTCCTCCTGAAGCAGTCGGATCCGACTTGAGAGCTCAATCAGCCGGCACAGGAGTTCTGATGGACGGCTCGGGGGTCGCAGCAGTCGCACTCGGCCCGGGGACTTCAGAACCCGGCCCGGGGACTGCAGCGACTAGCTCGGGGACTTCAGAACTCGGCCCGAGGACTGCACCAATTGGCCCGGAGACTTCATCGACACAGCAAGCGGCTGCCGACTCCTACCCGCCGCCTCCCGGCCCAGCCGCCCTTGTCCAAGTTGCAATCCTGACAGTTGAAGAAGTCGCAGCACCTGCATGGGCCCAGCCCATCGTCAGTTTTTTCGTGAACAAAGAGCTGCCAACTGATGAGATCTCGGCCCGGCAAGTGCAACATCGGGCAGCATCCTACACCATTGTCAACAGAGAGCTCGTAAGGCGCAGTGTCACTGGTGTCTACCAATGCTGCATGGAGCCTGAGCAAGGCCAAGCGATTCTCAAAGACATCCATCAAGGCGAGTGTGGCCACCACGCGGTTTCAAGAGCACTCGTCGCCAAAGCCTTCCGCCATGGTTTCTTCTACTCGACTGGTCTTGAAGACGCCAAGGAATTGGTCCAAAAATGCAAAGGGTGCCAGAAGTTTCGGTCCAAGCCACATCAGCCGGCTTCTGTGCTCAAGACTATTCCCATTTCCTGGCCCTTTGCTGTCTGGGGCCTGGACATGGTGGGACCATTCAAAACAGTGCGAGGCGGCATGACCCATCTGCTTGTCGCGGTGGACAAGTTCACCAAGTGGATAGAGGCCAAACCAATCAAGAAGCAGAACGGTCCGATTGCTGTGACTTTCATCTCTGACATCACCATCAGATATTGCATACCACACAGCATCATCATCGACAACGGCGCAAACTTTGCCAAAGGCGCCTTGGCCCGTTTCTACGCGATACAGGGCATCAGACTGTACTTAGCGTCCGTTGCCCATCTACAGTCAAACGGACAAGTACAGCGAGCAAACGGCCTCATCTTGTCCGGCATCAAGCCTCGACTGGTCGAGCCTCTGGAGCGTTCGGTCGGATATTGGCTCGACGAGCTGCCGGCCGTCCTCTGGAGCCTGCGCACGACTCCAAACAAGTCAACCGGATTCATGCCCTTCTTCCTCATCTACGGTGCCGAAGCCTTCACCCCAACCGACATAGAGTTCGACTCCCCTCGAGTCACCATGTACACCGAAGAGGAGGCAGAAGAAGCACATCAAGACAGCGTCGATCTGCTGGAAGAGGGCCAGCTGTTAGTACTCAGTCGGCCCAGCATCTACCAGCAGAGCCTGGGCCAATATTATAACCGGAAGGTCAAGCCAAGATCTTTCCAAGAGGGAGACCTTGTGCTCCGGCTGATCCAGCGAACAGCCGGTCAGCACAAGCTATCAGCTTCTTGGGAAGGCCCCTTCGTCATCAGCAAAGTGCTAGGCAACGACTCCTACTACCTTATCGACGCTCAGAAGCCTCGAGCACGCAAGAGGGACGACTCCGGCAAGGAGACGGAACGGCCGTGGAATGCAAACCACCTTCGAAGATTTTACAGTTAAAGAAGTATGTACCATGCTACCTTTTGTATTAAGTACGAAGACTCCGGGTCCCCCGACATGAGCTCGGGGACTGCCCTCTTTTATCTATATTATAAGAATCATGCCCATAAGTGTGTTATTTTTTATGCCACTTAGCACCGGGTCCGACTAGTCGGCCCGGGGACTTGCCGCCTTGCACTACGAAATGCTTCCTGCAGCCGGACAAGTAATGTGTGGCACCTAAGCCGTCTCCTGCAAGAAGCCGCAGCTCGCAGAGCGACTGGACAGTGGGCAGGAGTAAGGTAGAAAGGGTGCCCATATGAAACATGGCTAAGGACACAAGCATGGGCATAGTCTAAGCCGGCTTCCCGCCTCTTACGACCGACTGTTGAGCAGCCGGCTTGCCGTGTTCTACTTAACTTGCCAAAGAACTCTAAACGTCTAAGTACTTGCCTTCCCAAAGAAGCTAAGTACTTGATCCAGCAACAGTCCACAGAGCGGCTGTCTGACTGGCAAGACGGCAACCAAGGGAAGGCGGCAAAGGAAAAAATCCAAAGAGCAACAAGCAAGAAGAGATAGAACTCGGAATATATTTACATAGAAAGGCCCTTGGTCAATCTTTAAACAACAGTTCAAGATACACCCCGCGGGTGGAATTGTGCACAATTAACAAAGTTCATCAAGACCGATAAGCAGATATAAACAAAGGTAAAGTGGCAGCCTAGGAAGCAGCAGGCGGGCTTGGTGGAACGGCGGAATCGGCGGCACCGGCTGGTGGAGCGGCCGGCTGGGAAGTCTTCGCTTGGTCGCCTCCAGTGGTAGCCGGCTCGGTTGGGCGTGGCTCATTGTTGGAGGCGCGGTCGAGCTGGGGCTGGCCGTCCGCTCCGACCTCCGGCGCCTCGCCTTCACCTTCCTCCTCCGCCCCGCCTTCTTCCTCGCCATTAGAGTCGATCACCTCTGCTGAATCCTCGCCGTCAGCCGGATTCATCCCGAACCATTCCGGCAGCACCTCGTCGTCATTCTCAGCCCGCTCCGGGACAAAGACGCTAGTGTTAGTGTACTCGGCGATCGACGCCGCGCGCTTGACGAGGTCATCTTCCATGACCGCCAACTCCGCCAGAGCTTCTAGCCGAAACATGGCAAGCTGGGCTAGACTCAGCCCATGATACCACGCCTTGACAAACTCTAAGGCCCGGCGCGCTCTAGCCCAGGCCGAAGAGCCCTTCCAGGCTTCAAGGCGGCCAGCCGCTACCTCTAGCCAGTCGGCAGTCCGACTTGGGTTGCGCGGTGCCGGCATGTCCGGCCATAGGGCGGCGATCGCCTGGGTGCCGACACGTTGAAGCCGGCGCAGCATCCGGTGTGCCGGCCGAAGACGAGCCTCAATGCTCAGGATCTGCTTGTTCAGGGTTCGGGGGGAGTCAGCGGTGATCTTCGCGCCATCCACCCTCCGCCCTTCACGATCAGCCTCGATGGCCTGGTTGATGGTGTCCGAGTGGTCAGGGAAGAAATCCGCCAGGACAGGAAGGCACAGAGCCAAATTAGAAGATTAGAACCCGGCTCGACCAACAGCCGGCAGCTCAAAGAAGAAAAGTGAGGAGAGGCTCACCGTCGACGAGATCCTCGATCTCATGGAAGCCAGAGGACAGCATCGCCTCCTTGTCAGTCCAGGAGGAGCGCTCAGACACGAATTCGGCAAGGAGGGCGGTCTCCTTGTCCTCCGCCTCTTTATGGGCCCTCTTGAGCAGCTCCTTCTGCTCCGCCAGCTGCGTGGCCAGCCGGTCGCGCTCCTCTGCCAGATGGCCGCTCTCCTCCTTGGTGCGCAGTGCGGTGTTGGCCTCGCCCAGCTGCTGCTGTAGTGCGGCGTTGGCATCTTCAAAAGAAGGAGGAGAACAAGGTGTTAGTTACCAACAAGGAAGAAAAGACGCCGAGGAGATCCGGCCCGACTGCTCAGCAGTCGGCCCGATTCACGAGGACTACAGCCCGTGGGCGCGCTAGCGCGCCCCCGCAAAGAAAGGGTCACCAACACAAAAAAGAATAGTCGCTGGGGAGATCCGGCCCGACTGCTCAGTAGTCGGCCCGAATCCCGGGGACTACATCCCACGGATGCGCCAGCGCGCCCCTACAGAGAAGGAAGAGGCCTCACTTCAGCTTTTCGACTAGTCGGCAGTCCGCTTCGCCAGCTCCTCGACGTTGGCGTTGAAGGTGGTCACGCGAAGATTTGTGGTAGTCCTGTGACAAAATTTTAGACAAGTATTAGTACTTGGAACTCGCCGATCAGAGTTCCGAGCCACCTGCTCAGCAGCCGGCCCGAAACTCGGGGACTACACCCAGTGGGCGCACTGGCGCACCCCCACTGAGAAGAACAAGAAACAGAGACAAAGAAGAAGGGAACGTACCCGGACGGCTTCTCGCGATGCCAGATACGCCTTCGTGCAATTCTTGATGGCATCGTCCTCGGCTCGGAGCTTGGCTTGGACGTCAAAGAGCGCTCGGTTCAATGGGCCCATCCCGCCACCCTGCACCCACCTAGTGGGCGCGATGCTTGTCGCTTCGGTGTCCGGGATCGTGGAACTCGCGGCGCCGGTCTCCAGAGGGCGCGGCGCCGAAGCCTCCTTCGTGAGACCGTAACACGTCAGCGTGCCGAACTGAAGAACTAGGCCCGTCACCACCTCGTCTTCAGTCGGCGGCACCGACAGGTCCGCCGGCTGCTCGCCTTGAGCGCTCCCAGATGGCGGCGGTGGAGGCACGATCATGTCCGGCGTAGCGGTGTCACCGCCATCCCTCTCCACGACCGGGTTCTCACCGCCGACCTCCCCAGTCTGCGCCGTGAACTCCGAGGGTGGCGGCGCGGACTTCACAGGAATAACAAAAACCGCTGACTGGCGATGCGCGGCTTCTTCAGCTTGCATCTTCACTTCATCGGTGGCCTTGGCCTCCGCCAGTCACTTCTTGGCAGCGGCCTCCACCTTCCCAGCCTCCGCCTTCTTTAGGCGGGCGGCCTCCTGCTCTTCATGCACCTCTTGCGCATTCCGCTCTATCGCCTCCCGGAGGTCGGCGGCAGGGTCAGTCCGCCGAGTGGTGGTGGAAGTCTGCGCCGACCCCACGATGGAGGCAGCAGCTACCTTGTCAAGAGAGAGGAGAGCCCTGGGCCCAAAGGCGACAACCAAGCAAACTCAGACAAGATCAACGAAAGAAAAAATGAAAGCGCAAGAATGGTAGCCCTTACGCAGAGACCAGCAGCGGCTTCTTCACTTCCTTGCGGAAGCGGTGAGCCTTTGTGGCCGCCTCGTCCCGCTTGGTCGCCGCGGCCGAGCTCTTGGGCTTCTTCCGCTGGCTGCCGAACAGGCTCGGCGCGGCCCTGCACTTCTTCGCGCCGCCTTGGGCGTTTGGCGCGGCAGAAGAGCTTGCGCCGGGCTGGCCGGCTCCTGGCTGGTGACGTGGGGCAACCTCCTCCGCGTCATTGTCAGGCCAGTCCTTGAAACTGGCCTCGAGCCTCGGGCCGCCCACTTCGCCGCTTCCTCCCACGGCGTCATCCTCCAAGGCCGCCGCCCCCAAGTCGGGGTCGTCGACGTCGCTCTCCGCCCGGTCGGGGAGGAATTCGCGGGCCGGCCCCACGGTGTCAGCTGCCGGATGGAGGAGGGGGTTCTAACGAAAGTCGATTGGTCGGACTGGACAAGATGGACTCGGCGGCAAAGGAGTCAAAGAAAAAGGAAAAGAAACAACTCACCATGGGCGGAGGGTTGGCACGAGAATATGGCTCCTTGCCGAATTGCCACTCTCCCGTGAGCTCGCAGTTTGCAAGGTAGTTCACCATGTGGGCTACCTCCGTGTGAGGCATCTCCTTGGTGTACAGACGACTCGGGTCCCGATGCCCGCTCATCTTGAAAATCATGTGGGGGCAACTTTGGAGTGGGACCACTCGGCGCGCCACGAAGGCGGCCAGCAAATCTGGCCCGGTCAGGCCCTCCGATTGCGTCAGCACTCGGAGTCGCGCGATGGCTCCTGCTCCTGCGGGCGTCAGCGTCCTGGCCTGATACGACCAGTTGGGCTGCCTCCCAGCCGGCGGACCGGCCACGTAGGCCGGCAGATTGCCCCAGTCGCCCTCCGCGAAGACGCTCTTCACGTAGAAGTACGACCGCTGCCACATCTTCACCGACTTTATCAGCCGGATGGGGGGAAACGGGTTGTCGGCCCCCGACCTCCGCACGGCGATGAACGCGCCGCACTGAGCCGGCACGCCTGTGGCCTAGGTGCCGAGCTTGGAGTAGAAGAACTCCCCCCAGAGCTCGATGGTGGGGAGAACGCCGAGGAAGCCTTCGCACAAGGCGACGAAGGAAGACAACAGCACCACCGTGTTGGGGGTGAGGTGGTGCGGCTGGAGATCATAGAATTCGAGAAAGGTGCGGACGAAGCCGCTCACCGGAAGGCCAAGGCAGCATAGGCAGTGCGAGCGGAAGACGACCCGCTCGCCCTCTTCCGGCGCCGGCGAGATTTCCTTCGTCGGCGCGAGGCGGACCCTCACGAAGTCCTTGCCGGGAAGCCGCCGTGTCATGCGGAGGAAATATATGTGATCATCATGGACCTCCGAACCGTCCCAGGTGCCGGAGTGCACCGCGGGGGGCGTGGCGGCGGAAGAAGAGCTCATCGGGAACGGGTCACCACGGTGCTCGGCGTGGCTTGGGGCGCGGCGGCGAGAGGAAGAAGAGGAGGAAGCAGTGAGGAGGAGGGGCGCGCGTGCTCCGCCGCTCCCCCTCCTCCCCCTACTTATAGACCAGTGGGCTGCGAAGCCGAGGGGGTGGGTGTGGGATTTACTGCGCCCACTACCCCACGCCTCCCACATTTGTCGTGCAAAGTTACTACGCGCAGTAACTCCACGAGAATCTCAACCGTCCGCCCCGGCCGCAGCGGATCTGCTCGTGTGCCGTGGCGTGGTAGTGGTGGGCCCCGCCTATAGGCGTGTCCCGTCGCACGCGTGGGTGGGCAGACTGGCCCGGCCGCATGTCGCCGCATGACAGGCCCATAATGGGCGGCGGCCCGGAAGCTTAGCTACCACGCCACCTGGATCCCGCCGAGGCGTTCGAAAATTTTGGACAAGCCAGATTGGGCGAGTCCGACTCCTGGCAGTCGGTCCGGCAGAAGCCGAACAAATCTTTGCTTCAAGCACTTGGAGAAAGGAAACTGCTGAGGCTCCTCGCCCAGTCGCCAGCGACGCCTCACCAGCTTTGGGGACTACGGTCGGAGTAATGGGCCACGGGTAGGCTAACCCGACGCCCATAACCTTTCAAGACATCGGGGCTGACCGCGCCCCTCAGGATGCCAAGGTAAAAAGCCGCCATCTGGGAGCCGGCTGGAGAAATAGCTGGCTGCCCGCAGACGGCCGAGTCCAGAAGGTGAGGTCGAGACGAGCCGACTCCTGCCAGGCGGCTTCCAAAGAAGCCGGCTCCGAGGAGTCGGCTCGCCGCCTCTTCGAAGCCCGTACCCACATCAAGGGGGGTGGGGCAGGGATGGCTATAGTGCAGCCCATCCCCTCCCCTTCCTAAGGGCTGGCGCGGCCACAGTGTGTTGTACTAACGAGGAGCCCTGCCCGGCACGGCACTGTAGCCATGCCAGCCCTAACGTCACCACGGGCAGGCGGAGTCCTGCTCCCATGACGGCCTGTCTGTATGGCCCAAGGATGACGGGCCCTACCAGTCAGCGAGAGTCGAGAACACGGCGAAGAACCCTACCAATCGGACCCGATGGGAGTCGGCCCCTAGGAGTCAGCCTGCTCCTCCCACGGGCCCCACGCGCCATTAACCAGACTAGACGGGGAGTGGTTACAGTAATCGCCCGCCATGACGGCGGTGCTGTAGCCATGATCCTTCGACCAAGCCCGCGTCATTAGAAGCGCGGCCACAGTGATCAACAGCCGGCAAGACCCCCAAGCGGCGGGTACGGCCTATCAGCTCCATACCAGACCAGTCGGCGGAGCCCTCGATCGGCGGGCCCCGGCAGTCGGTGGAGAAGTCGGCGGATGGGCCTGCGCCTAGTCATATTACCCTTGTACCCCTGGGGGGTAGGCCTATATAAACCCCCCAGGGCACCCATGCAAAGGGTTCGGACCCATTAGAACTAGATGAGAGATATAGGAAGGATGAAGCTAGCCTTGCCTTCTCCTACCTCCAGCATACAGCTCGAGGAGCGCCCTTGTACTCACTTTGCTTAGTGATGATGTGGAGACCCCATAGAGCAGCACTAGGGGTGTTATCTCCTAGGAGAGCCCCGAACCTGGGTAAAGTACGCCGGCGTTCATGTCTACGCCTAATCCTGTTTCCGGGCACCGGCGACGTTCTTCTCGCTCCCACCATGATAAGCCATCCTTTGGCATATGTCGCACCCAACCCCGACACTTTTGCCTTGTAACGCTGTACTTAATTAATTGCTATTTGATTATGTATCATCAGTCTGCAGCTGAGCTTCATTATCCTCTGTTTCTTCCAATATTATTTGATCTATATTTACTCTTTGCAAAATGTGGAATAATGGCAACACTTATAAAGAATTTTCTTTGGGGAATTTGCTGAATTATCCTTCCATCAACATGGAGAAGGGCTTTGTCCAGCCCGTGTTAACATGTAATGTAAGTTCATCCTTCTCAAGCCTTCAAACTTTGTTCTAGTATAGATTTGGATAGGCATCATTTCCTCCACTGTTGTTTACTTTTCTGTTTACATCTGATTGGATATTTGCAACAACTACCAGTTTTAAATTGTAGTTGTAAAAACATGTTCCTTATGCAAAACAGATCCATTTATTTGCTTATATAATTGTTTCTCTTTCAGAGTCGTATCTCTTATACTAGGCAGAACTTTAGGGGAGATACTGAGCCAAACCATCTTGAGGACAGCGAGATGACCCCAAGGTCCTGTCTTGATAAAGACAGTGAGTTGGAGCTACTCAACAGCAGGTGTGAGACAACCTCTGTGCAGTCGCTGCCTCAATCAGTTCAACTTCTTTAGTCTCAACTTAAAGCGGAAAGGCTTGCTTCAGCTCAGCTCCGACTTGAAGTCAATGATGCAATGAAGATCTCAGAGGACTGCCGTGCACACTATGGTGCGATACAACTAGGGATGGAGCATCTATCGTTGACACAACTGAGTTCTCATCAGGTTGTTCGGTTGCTTGCGGGGCCCGTCCTGGCCAAGCCTCGTGCTTTCTGAAGTGCTCTCAGTTTTGTATATTCTTTTGTTGGCGCGTTTATATGCATTGGTGGCAATCTTTGATGCCCAGTGTATGTAATCCGTGGTTCTTTATTATCACCGGTAGAGAACTTTGATTCCCAGTGGATGTAATATGTCGTAATTTTTTATTGTATAGTCTAGGTTTATTCTTTGGTTGGTATGCTATAATTTAGGCTGGAAGGTTCAGTGGATATCAGTTTTGTCGTGTCTTCAGGCCGGCCCATTACTCATATGGGCCAAAACATGGCCATCTGGGCCAGAGAATACCATGAGCCTTTAACAGGCTAAAACCTATATTGGGCTAGCGTTGAGCCAAAAAATTCACGGGCCAATATAGGGCGAAACTTCCTAGGGCCCATGTTGGGCGCAAATCAATGGTGTAGCTATAGGTTGGCCAGGGTAGTCCACGGACCACCCTAGAATTCAGCCCATTAGTTTTATACTATTCTATATAAAAAACTGAAAACAGAACCGGCCCAGCTCAGCCCATGTACAAGTGAAATATTGGCTCGTTTGGTCTACTCGTGTCTATATGTGCGCTGATTGATCGACATTCAGTCTCCAAATTCCAAAAGAGGTTCCTGATTTCTACCGCCCGCTCTCCTTGTAGTTCTTATGGAACCCTAGCATCTAAATAACTAATCAGCAAGCGGCGAGCGCCATCACCCAGCTCACGGCTGGTGAAGGACGGTCGTCATGCCAGCTGCGGCGGACAGGCGGCCGGCGAATCAAGCACGCACGCCTAACCCAATTAGGCTGAGCACAACTTGTTTAGTTTCCAATTGTATCGTACTCTAATCTCAGTCATACTTTTTTCCTCCTTTTGTTCAAAGTGTAATGTTCTTTTGCTATGAAGATCTTAAGTTTCGAAAAATTTAATCTAAGAGTGCAAGCGTTAAAGTTCTTTTAATTGATAATTGGTAAATTGAACTGGTTGATTATTAGGATTTTTTCCAACATAATTTTTTTTGGTAGAACTGTGGCAAAGTGAAGAGGACCCTTAGACACGGGATCCCTTTCTTCGGGACATCCATAAGAAGATTGTTACTACTTTTTCATTTGACATGCAGCAATTAAGACTTTGACAGTAATGAGAAGGTGCTATCCTCACAAACGAGGTGTGCTATCTTCTATTACGCAAATTTATGATTTAACCATTAATTTTAATATGTTTTGAAAGATCTTCTTGCTATATGCATTTGAAGTATTAAATATGCGTTTGTTAGTTGAATATGTGGTGTGATTTTTTTTGTCAATTGGACCACCCTGGCATAAAATCCTGGCTACGCCACTGGCCCAAATAGGACGAGCAGTTAACAGGCCAAAATATATCTCGAGCCTGTTTGGCCCAATAAATTATGGGCTTTAAGCAGGCCGGTATCCACGCGGGCCATAGGCCCAAAAGTGTCACGGGCCATTATCAGATTGGCTGTAAGCAGGCCGGATTCAACGTGGGCTGTAATTAGGCCCAACGGTTGCACGGGCCATTAACAGGCCGATAGGCCAATTGGGCTGAAATATATCCACGAAGACTACAGGTCGTTAAGAGGCCTAAAGTTACTTCGGACAAGAAATAGCCTAGTTTCTGCATGGGCCATTAAATTGCCTAAAGTTAAACCGGGCCGACAACGTCTTAGATGCACCACGGGCTGCTAACAGGCCGATACAATTATCGGGCCAAACTGGTAAACGGGCATTTAACAGGCTGAAATACAAACTTGTCTTAGAATGAGGCTAAAAGAATAGTGGCTTGTTATCGGGCCTGATCCGATATGGGCCGTAATTTGGCCCAAAACTTGACAGGCTGTGAACGGGCCTGATATGGTATGGGCCTCAATTTTACCCAAAACATGGCAGGCTGTTAATGGGCCAGCCCACTAGTGTCTGAAAAAACATGGTGGGCCTTTAGCTGGGCCGGCCTTTTCACCGGAATGGGCCTCTGTTGGGCCGTGCCACGTGTCAACGTATCATAGGTGCCTCCTGTCCAATGAGTGGATGACATCTGTCCCAACGGTGAGCCAACACGTGTTTCCTCTGGCCAATGAGAATTTTACACATGGAAAATCCCCATTGGTCTGGGCTGGTAACGGGTTATCAGATCCAAAACCAGACCCGATAGCTTAACAGCGACCCGTTATGGTCGATGCCACATGTCGATCACCCTTGACGAAAGCACTTCTATGACGCGTGATTTATCGTCATGGAAGTGCACACTTCCGTGATGAAATTTTTTTAATGTCATGGAACACTTCTACGACAGCACATGTATGACTATCTTCATTCTGTCAGAAAATCGTCATGGATGTACATGCATGACAGAAAACGTGACCTACTTTGACAAACATGTATCGTCACAGAAGTGTATTTTTTGTAGTGGAGCTAGGCGTGGGCAGCCTCGACATGGTCGTCGGCGGCCTCCATCAGGGCTAAGGCCGCTGCTGTGGAATGGATAGTTGTTGTGCCCGTCTCGCTAGTTGATATCCCCGAGGCAGATGTTGCTGCCGCCACCTGAGAAGCAACAGCGGCCGTTTGGGCTGCCCTAGCCGCACGGACGCAGATTGCAGTCGCGCTCATGCACCTTGTTAGCAGGCGCATGCGGCTACGGGCACGCTCCCGTCGGAGTGGGTCGTCGAAGTTTCCCTCACGACGCGGGTCCACGTCCCCATCTTTCACCGGCGATGATTGAATAGTGAAAATGATATTTGGGGAGCGAGCTAGTGTGCTTGACACGTCGGCTGTGGACTGTAGCCGACACACCTTCTCGCGTAACCCATAGGCGTACTATACACCAACGGTGCTCCAGGATAGTTTGTACTTCATCTCACATGGTTGGTGATAATAAACTGTGTGGGATCTACTTGATTTTTCATCTTGATTTGAATTACATAATGGGGTCATAGCGGCAATGGACAAGGTTTGAATTGCTGTAACTTTTATCTGCAGTGAACATGCAACAACATGTGTGTCAGAAAAAACTGGAATTATTCAGGGCTCGTTTGGACATTTTATACATTAAATTGGTTTTCTAGCCATTTCAGGTGCACAATTCAAAATTAAACTACATGCACATGCTCCGGTGCACCAACATGGGTTGTAAAATCATATATGTGTCCATGGGTTTATTCTTATGTCCCATGCAAGAAGTGGGGATGAATTTCGAACACCACGACACCGTGGCTCTCCGGCAAACGTTGAGGTACTTGCTTTCGTAATTCTGCTACATCCAAAACTCATCTAAAATTAATGAAACTTGGCATGCTATCATGGAGCGGCATCAACATGATGTGGTAAATTTCTTGTCCCATTTGGGTCAGGTTTGGGTATAAGCTTCTCACAAACCAGAGCTTCTCACAATAAGCCTGATGATTCCTGTAGGGAACGTGCCACCTTTGGAGACGAAACGATATCCGGTGCCTCTTATTGCTTTCAATAATTTTCTATTGTCAACATAGAACAACAAGAGTGTTGGGTTAAATTTTGGAATTTTTCGGGGTTCGTTTGGACAGTTTTATACATTAACTGGATTTTCTAGGCCTTTTATGTGCATAATTCAAATTTGAACTACATGCACATGCTCCAGTGCATATAAACTAGTTGAAAAATCAAATCGGTGTGCTTGGGTGCATGCTTAGGTCCCATGCAAGAAATTGGAATGAATTTCAAACACCCTGCCACCGTCACTTGGCCACAAACATTGAGATACCTGGTTTTTAAATTTAGTAAATCCAAAACTTTTCTGAATTTCATGAAATTTGGCATGCTATCATGGAGCAGCATCAACATGTGTGGTAAATTTTTTGTCCCATTTGGGGCAGGTTTGGGCATAAGCTTCTCACAAACCAGAGCTTCTCACAACAATCCTGATGGTTTCTGTAGGGAACGTGCCACCTTTGGGGACGTTTCCTCTTATTTTTTTCAAAAGAAATCAGTGTCAACATAGAACACCAAGAGTGTTGTGTTATATTTTGGAATTTTTGGGGTTCGGACATTTTTATACATTAACTGGGTATTCTAGGCATTTTATGTGCATAATTCAAATTTGAACTACATGCACATGATCGAGTGCATATAAATTGGTTGGAAAATCAAATTAGGGTCCTTGGGTGCATGCTTAGGTCCCATGCAAGAAATGGGAATGAATTTCAAACACCCTGCCACTGTCACTCGGCCGCAAACATTGAGATACCTAGTTTTAAATTCTATTAAATCCAACACATGTCTGAAATTCATGAAACTTGGCATGCTATCATAGAGCGGCATCAACATGCCGTGGTAAATTTTTTTGTCCCATTTGGGGCAGGTTTGGGCATAAGCTTCTCACAAACCAGAGCTTCTCACAACACGCCTGATGTTTTTGGAAGGGAATGTTTCACCTTTGGGGACGAAATGATATCCGTTTCCTCTTCTTGATTTCAATTTTTTCTGTAGTGTCAACATAGAACAACAGGAATGTTGTGTTAACTTTTGAAAATTTTCGGGGTTCGTTCGGACATTTTTATACATTAATTGAGTTTTCAATGCTTTTATGTGAATAATTAAAATTTGAACTACATGCACATGCTCCGGTGCATATAAATTGGTTGAAAAATGAAATATGTGTCCTTGGGTGCATGCTTAGGTCCCATGCAAGAAATGTGAATGAATTTCAAACACCTTGCCACCGTCACTCGGCCCAAACCATTGAGATACCTGGTTCTTAAATTCTAGTAAATCCAAACCTCATCTGAAATTCATGAAACTTGGCATGCTATCATGGAGCGGCATCAACATGCTGTGGTAAAAAATTTGTCCCACCTGGAGCAGGTTTGGGCATAAGCTTCTCACAAACCAGAGCTTCTCACGACAAGCCTTATGTTTTCGGTAGGGAATGTTTTACGTTCGGGAACAAAACGATATCCGTTGCCTCTTCTTGATTTCAATTTTTTCTCTAGTGTCAACATAGAACAACAGGAGTGTTGTGTTAAATTTTGGAATTTTTCGGGGTTCGTTTCGACTTCTTTATACATTATTTGAGTTTTCAATGCTTTTATGTGCATAATTCAAATTTGAACTACATGCACATGCTCTAGTGCATTTAAATTGGTTGAAAAATCAAATTTGTGTCCTGGGTGCACGCTTAGCTCCCATGCAAGAAATGGGAATGAATTTCAAACACCAGGGCACTGTTGATTGCCGGCAAAACGTTGAGATACTTTGTTCTTAAATTCTAGTAAATCCAAAGCTCGTCTGAAATTCATGAAACTTGGCATGTTGTGGTATTTTTCATGTCCATTTTGACAGAAGGCGCGCTCGAATAACAACCAACAAATGCACTTTGGAATAATAGCTGCAACTTTGATATCTCAAACGTTTGTATAATTCAAATCATGTGTGTTCTGTTAACCATTCATGTGAGGCCACGTGTCTTGGTTTTAATGGCTATAGGAGGTGTCGTGCTAATAGCTGCTTGACTGAACAGGAGCCATGCGAGCGCAGTCCGGTGTGCAGGCTGACCGAGAGGCATGAAAGCTATCCTCCAATACACAGGCTCAAAGGGAAGCATGCGAGCGATACGCTGCGCAGGCTCACTAGGAAGCGAGTCCTTTGACTTCCATGGCCGCCCGCCTTCCTCTCCATTAATGGCACCCGAACCAATGTTTAATATGGGTGGCCTTACTGTTCGCCTCACATTCCCCTCCCTCCCGCAGACCTCCATCAACGCCATGGCGTAGAATGATCATCTGCCACTAGTCTTCAAGTTTGGTGAAGTCAACTCCGATCCAGAGGAGATATAAAATAAGGAGGAATGGGGCCTCATGGACATGGCCGTGAAAGAGCTGGTTGTCGGCATTCTGGGAACGGGGGTCCCCAGACTTGCTTGCCTGCGGCCTGCGGCATGGCTTAAAAGGAGGCCCAGCATGGCCCATCTTCATCAGCACAAGACTCAAGACCCTCGCGAGGGGCCAAGCCTCGCGAGGCAGACGACATGGCGCATCCTCAGGCGCATCCTCCTCAGGCTAGCTCGCGAGGAGACGGAGATATCAAGGCGGGGTACCTCGCGAGGTGCCCGTGACGCAAGCCATGACGATCGAGGGTGCCAAGTGGGCGCCAGCGCACGCAGCGTCCTTCTTTCCTCTTTGGTGCAAAGGGGGCAAGCGCAGCCGCGGAGTACCGAGGCATCAGGCAAAGGTTGCCATTTCGGTGCAACGAGACCAGGACCAAGCGGACTGCGAGATGGAGGTCACCATGGAGCCCAGCACGGCGTCACCGCAGAGTCTTTCGCAGGCGAAGACCAACTTTAGTCAGGATAAGAGTACTTGCTGTCCCCCTTCAAATTAGCCTGCCATTGTTGGCTCCCTTCCCGCTCGATATTTGGGAAGAGGACCAGGGCCCCTATAAATAGGACCGGCCACCCACGTAGCAAGGGGGTCAGTTCGGCGTGTGGATCCGACTACCAAGCAGAGAGAGTGAGTGAAAGAGAGAGAGAGAAGGTGACTGAACTTCTCCCAGTAGTTCGTCGCCCCAGCCAAGGGCAGGCCCTTGCGAGGCTGTTCTTCCTTGTACTGTCCATCATCAGCAGCCCTAGGAGGCAATCCATCCACCACACACTGGAGTAGGGTATTACACCACAATGGTGGCCCGAACCAGTATAAATCTTCTGTCCCTTGTGCAGTTCCTTTAGTAGTTTAGATCTTTGTGAGACGGGGAGGTAGAAGGCCAGATCTCCGCGCGCACCCCAGTGTTCGAACCTTAAGGGTCTGCCGGAACCCGTGAATCCGACATTTGGCGCGCCAGGTAGGGGTGCGCCGGAATCTGTCTTCCACCACTCCGCTCGGCCTCCCGTCACATTGTCATCACCATGTCCGGCGACCAGGCGGGCAACCAAGGTACATGGGTGGCGTGGCCCACCTCGGGCGCTGCGGGCCGCGGGCGACGCGGACAGGCCTCCGCAACCCTCACACCGCGGCAAGCGCGGTCGGCGGAAGGGCCTCCAATCACGCTGCAACCACGACGCCATACACCCGCCGGGAGCAGGCGAATTCAAGGGCCGCGCTCACGGTGGCCCGGGAGCTGCTGCGGTGCAGACTGCTGGAGGGCGGCCACGACGTCCTGCTGGAGCGGGTGGCGGAGCTCCTGGGCTTCGCCGCCTCGGGGGCTCACCCCTTCTCTACCCAGCTCCCATCTCAAGCCCAGGGCGGCCCGCGCGGGGACTCCGCGCGCGCCCACGGACTCCAAGGCTACTCCAACGCCAGCGAAGCCGTCAGCACCGGACCGGCGGCGGCGCTGCCTCCGCCCCCGGCCCGTGAAGAAGAGGGACTCGACGTGACCCGCGGCCCCGGAGGGCTGCCGCGCTGCCACCCCGCAGTAGGCACGGCAGGTGGGACCGCGTGGCATGCGGGGCATCACGGCGAGGCATTGCGGATGACGGCGACGGAGGAATACATGCCCCTCATGCTGGACCAAGGACACCCTCGCGAGAGCAGGCAAGGCTGGCTCTTCGGCCCGAGCTGGGGGGACGAGGCAGTGGAAGCTGGGCCCTCCGAGGAGCTCATGGACGAACCTACTGGCCACGCTGGAGGCAACGACTATCGAGAACCGCTAACTCTTCAGGGGCAGGTATATGCTAACCATGGATCACAGGAGGTGCAGGTCGCCGCGGCAAGCAGCTGCCCCGCTCCCACAGTCTCCTACCCCTCGGGAGGAGGGCGCAGGGGGCTGCGGGAGAGGGGTCGAGATCCTACATCACCACCGCGGCGTTCGGAGCAAGGCGTTCTCAGGAGGTAGGCCCTCTGCTGGGGAGGTGCCTCAGGGCCTGCCCCTGGCAGAGGACCCGTGGTCGTCGGGGGAACCACTGGCGACCGCTCTACCCCATCGGGCAGCGTCCTGGGTTCCGGTCATTGCTGATGGCACTAGAGTGTGGCGCAAGGCGGGTCCCTCGTCTGGCGATATGAAGCAAGGCCGGTACCTGTGAAGAAGGCCCAGTGCTTGTGAAGCTCGCCGCCCCGTGACACTCTCACGTAATAATGAGTGGGGCTGTACACGCCCCGGAGTCTCAGGGGTGCCGGCCTCAGGCCCTGGGGCTCCCTCCCACGCCTAGTGCACAGCACTTAGCTCCGCGCTGGTGAGAAGACGTCCAAGACTAGATTAGGTGCCGGACGCGGCTTTTTGTCTGCCTTTCGTTGCCTTTCCCTTTGGCTGTTGCTTTCCCCCGTTGGATTTAAGTTGGATTCGAATTTGAGATTTGCGTGTGTTCGGGGAAGGGGTGCTTATTCTCGCTCGAGCCATTTCTCGCGTTCTGGTTACCACTTCGTCACAGCTGCCTCCCCTCGCGAGCCCCTCACGAGTCGGATCAGGCCCGGCTCGTGCGCAACCCAGACTGCCGCTGTTGCTCCCCCTCGGGAGGATTTTTCGGGTGCCTGCGGAGGTTGTCCTATTTAAAAAGGCTCAGAGCCTGTGAAGCAAGGCGAGTGCCTATGAAGCCCTCGCGCTAAGGAAAAGGCCCAGAGCCTGTGAAGCAAGGCGAGTGCCTGTGAAGCCCTCGCGCTAAGGAAAAGGCCCAGAGCCTGTGAAGCAAGGCGAGTGCTTGTGAAGCCCTCGCGCTAAGGAAAAGGACCCGAGCCTGTGAAGCAAGGCGAGTGCCTGTGAAGCCCTCACACTAAGGAAGAGGCCCCGAGCCTGTGAAGCAAGGCGAGTGCATGTGAAGCCCTCGCGCTAAGGAAGAGGCCCAAAGCCTGTGAAGCATGGCGAGTTCCTGTGAAGCTATCGCGCTAAGGAAAAGGCCCAGAGCCTGTGAAGCAAGGCGAGTGCCTGTGAAGCCCTCGCGTTCTAGAAAAGGCCCAGAGCCTGTGAAGAAGGCCAACGCCTGTGAAGTTTTTCATCAGCAACGATCTCACATCCTGAGGACCCAACTAGAGAGCACCCAAGGCGTCGCGCCCTCCTGCAGGCTGCCTCGGGGCTAGCGTGGGCCAAAGGTAAACCAGCCCACCGTCAGGCACGCACGCAATTTGACTACTACTGATACGCTGGACACAAGTTTTTATATGAGGGGCTTCCCCTCCCAAAATGCTCTCACGACCGTCAGGCCAAACACCTGAGTTCTATTCATGCAGAGTAAAAGACAGGAGAAGTACATGGTCAGTCTGACAAATCCCCCAACGCATCCTCGAGGGCGCCTCCCGAGCTGTCGCTGGCATCACTGAATCCGCCCTCGTCGTCTGCGCCACCACCAGCGGCGTCGGGGCCATCCACCACGCCGCCTTCGTCGGCAGCCACGACCACGTCGTCGTCATCCGAAGTGAAGGCTCGGACGAGAGCATCCACGTTGTTCTCCAACCAATCCGCCAGGTCGCCTCGGACGGCCTGGGGAACTAGGGCGATGGCGGCGTCAAAGTCAAAGTGGGGATCCATGTTCCGGAGATGGCCGAAGACGCGGGAAAAGGCGCGCCCGAGTAGGGCGCGGCTCCTCTCCTCCACCAACCTGTCGGCCCTGACCGACTGAGCCTCCAGCTGCGTTACCACGGCGGTGAAGAACTGCAGGTTGCCGGCATAGTTAATCGTGTGCGACTCGCCGACGGCTACCTCACAGATGTTGCCCAAGGCTGCGTTAGCACTCACCCTGAGCGTGGTGAGCATGGGGCCGTGCGCGTGCTCCAGGACCCGCCGCTGGCGTATTTTGTTGGCATTCTGGCGCTCAACAGCCTCGACCTCTTCCACCCGCTGGCGAAGACGGAGCACCTCGGCCTGGGAGGCAGCTAGCTCCTTTTGCGCTGCCTCGAGGGCAGCCTATGAGGCGTCGACCAGCTGCGTTGCCTCATCGCGTTGGATGCTCAGGGCTGCGGTTCTACCCTCGGCTTCGACCCGGATCATCCCCAGCTTCCCCTCGAACTCTTGCTCGAGGCCTTGGCACGTCGTCGCCACCCGAGGACAAACCTCCTCCAGGACACGCGCTTCTCGCGCAGCAACATCGTCTTCCGCCTACGTCACTAGGCGCTCCCTCGTCTCCAGCCGCTCGTACTGGCGAGTGCGTTCATCGGCTTCCAGCATCAACGCTTCTTCGCGCCTCTGGAGCTCAGCTGGGTCGCCAGAGGCCACCCGCATCGACGCAAGGGCCAGCTCACGCAGCTCCGCTTGCTCCTCCAATGAGTGGCACCGGGCCAGGAGCTCGCGAGCCCGCTCCTCCGCTGCCGCTCGCCATTGGTCAGCTCTCCGGGCCTCCTCGGTGGCCTGAGATCGGGCCACTCGAGAGGCCTCCAGCGACGCCTTCGCCTCTTCGTCATCAAGATCCCGCTGACGATGCGCGAGGGCGATGGCGGCCACCAGCTCGCGCCTCCCTACAGCCAGGCGCAGGCCCTTGGCCTCCAGGCGCACGTCTTCGTCAGCGAGCTCCTCTCCAAGCAAGTTCACCGCGTCGGCCGCTCTTCGAAGGAACCCTTGGCGGCGGGCGCGGCGCTCCCGGGCGCGCTCAAGCACATCTTCCACACCATTATCCGCCCCAAGCAAGCACCAGGGGCCGCGAATCATTGTTCCTCCTCCGGGCAGGGGGCTGGGGGCTGGTGCCCTCGCGATGGCCGGGCGCGTCGCGCCGGAAGCCCGGCCAAGGGCCCGCCCGTCTCCAGATGAGGGGCGCAGGAGGCGCCTCAACCAGTCGCGGTCCCTGACCAGACGAGAAGCCCACGGCAGGCCGGCTATTCCCCGAGAGGGCCCATGAAGGAAAATCGCGGGGAATGACGGGCCGCGGTGCACCTCGGGATGGTCCGCCCCTTCAGACGCCCGTACTACCAGGGTAGAGCTGCTCGAAGCATTTGCAGACAGTAGAGGGGGCGAAGCCAAGGGAGGCGGCACCTCTACTACCTCCGCGAGCTCGGCCGGGAGGGGCCTGCGGGGCAAAGATCAATAAAAGCAACAAGAGATTCAGGAGCCAAAGATAAAGGAGACTTACTCGTCAGTGGCGAAGTACTTCCTGCGCTTCAGCATGCGGCAAGGGAAGTCGTCACCCAGGGCCTCCCTCTTCCTCCGGAGGGCCTCAAAGTCCACGCGGAAGCGACCCAAGAGAAGAGCGCAAGGATCATCCTGCCGCGAGGACGGAGCATCAGAGCGGTCCGCGTTAGGGGCACCTTCCTTCCATTGCCTCGCCAGAAGACGCGACTGGGGCCTCCAAGGCCTCAGTCCCGGGCGCCGAGAGCGGCTGCTTGCCACCTTCAGCCGCAGCGGCATGGGCCTCAGGAGCTGTCCCCTCGCGAGCGCCACCCGGTGCTGGCACCTCATCAGGGCGCCCTTGGCCTCAGACGCCTCCTTCCTCCCCGCTCTGCCACTTGAGGAGGAGCCGCCTTGGCCAGTTGGAAAGGCAGTCGCCACCATCGGGTTCTCGCGAGCTCCCTGGAGGCCGGCCGGGCGCAGTCCCCATTCATCGAAGATAGGCATCTGCTTCACGAAGTCGGCCCTGCTCTGGCAGAGATACAGCAAGGCCCCTCCCTGCCGGACATTGCCGGGGTTGACGTCACCGGTTAAGGTCAAGAGCGTCGACTTCAGCATCGCCGGAGCCAGGTCCTCCTCCTGGAGCCTCATGATATCCTCGCGCCCACGGAAGGCCCACATCCGGCGAGAGTGGCGCTGCAGGGGAGCGACGCGGCACAACAGAAACTCCTTCACCACTTTGGGTGCTGTCACGCCAAGCTTCCTCAGGAGCGCGAAGCGGCTCTCGACAAAGACGAGCCGGGGGCTCTTGAGCGTCTCCTGGCCCCAACACGAATTGGGGACAGCAGGCGAGGTCGGCTCCGATAGCAGGGGGCTGGGTACCCCTGCGTCCACGTACAACCACCGCTCACGGAACCCAACCGCGGGCTGGGGGAGTTTGAAGTCAATCCCAGAGGCCTCGGTCGCAGGCTCGGCAGCAAAGCTCACGCATGCCCAGTGTTGGGAAGGGTCGACAAGACGCAGTGAGAAGAAGTGGCGCAGCAAGGCAACCGAAGGAGGGATGCCCAACATGGCTTCGCAAACAAAGGCGAAGACAAAAAGGAGGGTGATGGACTCAGGACTTAGATGCATCAAGTGGATCTGTTAATGGGAGAGCACGGCATTGAAGAAATCAGAGAAGGGGGGAACCAAACCCGCCCACAAGGCGTCGGTGAAACATGGAACCTCGGTTGCTATCCTATTGATGGAGAAGTGGGACGCGGGCCAAGCCGTCGTCCTCCCGCACTCGTTGAAGACGGAGGCCAGGGCCAAGCTGTCCCTACCCAGGCACTCTTGGTTGAGTACGGTCGACTGGCCGACGGCGGGGGCCACCGATGGCGGCACACAAGACGGAGGCGTGGATTTCTCCCCTCTCTCCTTCCTCGTCGGAGTCATGGCGATGGGAAGGAGGGGGAAGATTTGAGATTGGATTGGAGGCGGGAGCCGGCGTGCGAAGGAAGGAAGAGCTGGGGATGCTCGAGCAACAAGAAGGAGAGCGGCCGTGTGCAACCGCAAGTCCGCTTGACAGGGTTCAGAATAAGGGGGCGTGGGGAGAACAGTGTCGACCACGTCCCATCAACCGCCACGCGGCGCCCAAGGCCGCAGGCTGTTAGGGCCTGCGGCGCTTTGCCCTTGCCCTTTTCGCCTCTCGGCATGGCCAAGCCCATGCGCGCCTTGGGCTCGGGGGCTACTGTCGGCGTTCTGGGAACGGGGGTCCCCAGACTTGCCTGCCTGCGGCCTATGGCGTGGCTTAAAAGGAGGCCCAGCATGGCCCATCTTCATCAACACAAGACTCAAGACCCTCGCGAGGGGCCAAGCCTCGCGAGGCGGACGACACGGTGCATCCTCAGGCGCAGCCTCCTCAGGCTGGCTCGCGAGGAGACAGAGATATCAAGGCGGGGTACCTCGTGAGGTGCCCGTGACACAAGCCATGATGATCGAGGGTGCCAGGCGGGCGCCAGCGCGCGCAGCGTCCTTCTTTCCTCTTTGGTGCAAAGGGGGTTGTCGGCGTTCTGGGAACGGGGGTCCCCAGACTTGCCTGCCTGCGGCGTGGCTCGAGTGGGGGCCCAACATGGCCCATATTCATCAAGCACAAGACTCAAGACCCTCGCGAGGGGCCAAGCCTCGCGAGGCGGATGACACGGCGCATCCTCAGGCGCAGCCTCCTCAGGCTAGCTCGCGAGGAGACGGAGCTATCGAGGCAGGGTGCCTCGCGAGGTGCCAGTGACGCAAGCCATGACGATTGAGGGCGCTAGGCAGGCGCCAGCGCGCGCAGCATCCTTCTTTCCTCTTTGGTGCAAAGGGGGCAAGCGCAGCCGCGGAGTACCGAGGCATCAGGCAAAGGTTGCCATTTCGGTGCAACAACGCCAGGACCAAGCGGACTACGAGACGGAGGTCACCATGGAGCCCAGCACGGCGTCACCGCAGAGTCTTTCGCAGGCGAAGACCACCTTTAGTCGGGATAGATGTACTTGCTCTCCCCCTTCAAATTAGCCTGCCATTGTTGGCTCCCTTCCCGCTCGATATTTGGGAAGAGGACCAGGGCCTCTATAAATAGGGACCGGCCACCCACGTAGCAAAGGGTCCGGTTTTGATGAGAAGGCACACAGAGTAGAGAAAGAGAGAGAGAGAGAGAGAGAGAGAGAGAGAGAGAGAGAGAGAGAGAGAGAGGTGACCGAACTCCTCCCAGCAGTTCATCACCCCAGCCAAGAACAGACCCTCGCGAGGCTGTTCTTCCCTGTATTGTTCATCATCACCAGCCCCAGGAGGCAATCCATCCACCACACACTGGAGTAGGGTGTTACACCACAATGGTGGCCCGAACCAGTATAAATCTTGTGTCTCTTGTGTGATTCCTTTAGTAGTTTTAGATCTTTGTGAGACGGGGAGGTTGAGGACGGGATTTCCGTGCGCACCCCAGTGTTCGAACCTTAAGGGTCTGCCGGAACCCAAAATCCAACATTTGGCGCGCCATGTAGGGGTGTGCCGGGATCCGTCTTCCACTGCTCCGCCCTCCTCCGGCCGCCGCATCCATGCACGGTGCCAGCCAGGCTCGTGCCGCCCCGGCAGCCCTTGCCAGTAGGCGCTCTCGTCGTCCCCCGCCGCCCGCCATCAACACCGCCACCGGCTCGGTGGGAAACGAGCTGCAAGCACGACCCCATCATCTGCCTACGCGACAGAGCAACTGCACCGCGGCACCGACGCCTCCGGTCGTTGCGGCCCTCCTGGGCGGCTCGCAGGCGCCGCCCACAGGTCGCCGTGTCAAGCCTTTCGCCCGCCGGGTTAGCACCGCTGCCGCGCGGCAGGGGGCTCCCCCGGACCGGGCGGCGAGCGAGGTCGATCTGACCTTCAGCTCGAAGGACCACCCCACCAACCCGGTCAGCTCAGGCGCGCTCCCCTTGTTGCGCACCCCCACCATCTGCCAGGTGGCCGTCACCCGGACCCTCGTTGACGGCGGCGCGGGCCTTAGCTTGCTTTCGGTCTAGACTTTCGACCTCTTCCGCATACCCCGGGAGCGGCTGCGACCCAGCCGATCCTTCTCGGGCGTCGGGGGCGGATCATCTGACTCCCTGGGGCAGATCCGGCTCCCGGTGACCTTCGGCACCTACGACAACTTTTGCATGGAGACGGTCGACTTCGACATCGCCCCCATTGGCCTTCCTTACAACACCATCCTCGGCTACCCGGCACTGGCCCAGTTCATGGCCGCCACGCACTCGGCGTACAACCTCATGAAGATGCCCGGGAGCAGCAATAGCCTCGCCGTGCATGGGGACACCGGAGACGCCCTGCGAGTACTCAAGCTCGCCTTCAAGACGGCGGCATCTGCACGGCCCGTCAACGCGGAGACCCCTGAGCCCAAGGGGGCTGCGCCTGCCAAGAAGAAGCACTTGTTCACCCAGGACAAGGCAGAAACCAAGCAGATACCCATCGACAAGGGCGGGTCCTCCAGTGCCACTTTCACCATAGGCGCCAACCTTGAGCATGAGCAGGAGGAGGCCTTGGCCAAGTTTCTGCACGCGAATAAGAAGGTGTTCGCTTGGGAGCCCGATCAGCTGGCGGGGATCCCCAGGAGCGTCATCGAGCATCACCTCAACGTGTGCCCAAATGTGTGCCCCGTGAAGCAGAAGGCCAGGCGGCAGTCCACGGAGAAGCAGACTTTCATCGCCCAAGAGACCCGCAAACTAGAGGCCGCCGGGGTCATTCGCAAGGTCCGATACCCGGATTGGTTGGCCAACCCTATCGTTGTGCCCAAGAAGGGGGGGAAAGAACGCATGTGTGTCGACTTCACCAACCTCAACAAGGCATGCCCGCAAGATCCGTTCCCGCTCCCCTGCATCGACCAGATTGTCGATACCACTGTGGAGTGCGACCTGCTGTGCTTCCTGGACGCCTTCTCCAGGTATCACTAGATCAAGATGGCAGTGGAAGACGTTGAGAAGACCGCCTTCTTGACCCCATGCGGGGTATACTGCTATACATGCATGTCGTTCGGGCTGCGTAACGCAGGGGCAATCTTTCAGCGACTGATGCACATCACCTTGGGCCAGCAGCTCGGAAAGAATGTCGAAGCCTACGTTGATGACATTGTAGTAAAATCTCGGGAGGCCAAGACCCTGATACAAGACCTGGAGGAGACCTTCGCGAGCCTCGACGCAGTAAACCTGCGGCTCAACCCGGAGAAATGTGTGTTTGGCGTCCCCTCGGGCAAGCTCTTGGGATTCCTCATGTCCCATCGCAGCATCGAGGCCAACCCCGAGAAGGTCAAGGTGGTCGAAGACATGAGTCCACCAAAGACCCTCAGAGAAATGCAGAAGCTCACTGGGCGCGTGACCGCGCTAGGGCGCTTCATCTCCAAACTGGGGGAGCGAGCGCTGCCTTTCTTCCAGCTGATGAACAGAAAGGGGCCCTTTGAATGGACTGAAGAGGCAGATAAGGCGTTTCAAGATCTCAAGAGATACCTGACCAGTCCCCCAGTCATGGTGGCTCCGCGCCCTCAGGAGCCCCTGCTACTGTACCTCGCCGCCACACCCTACTCCGCCAGCGCAGCCCTGGTGGCGGTTAGGGAGGAGCGCCAAGTCAAGGCCGCAGCGGCAGCCCGAGGAAGGACAAAACGAGAACAAGGAAAGCCTGCAGAAGCCGCAACCGCAGCTGAGGAGGGTCAGCTGCCGAGGAATGCACCGGGGGCAGGAGAGGCCGCCCGACCAGATGGTCCACCTCCCGAGGCCACGACGCCCCGTGAGGCGCCCTTACCTCCCGAGGGCGCAACAACCCCAGATGCTCCCAGCCTTGTCGAGCACCCAGTTTACTTTGTTAGCACGGTGCTACGGGACGCGAGGGCACGGTACCCAATTCCTCAGAAGCTCCTCCTCGCGCTACTGGTAGCCTCGCGCAAGCTGCATCACTACTTCCAGGCTCATCCCATCAAAGTCGTCTCGTCATACCCCCTGCAGAGAGTGCTCGGGAGACCTAACTCAGCCGGAAGGGTCGCTGAGTGGAACATAGAGCTGCCGGCATTTCAGCTCGAGTTCAGCACAACCAGGGTCATCAAAGGAGCAGCGTTGGCGGATTTTGTGGCAGAATGGACAGAGGCACCAGGCCTCAAGGCCGACGAGGATCGGTCCCTCTCCCCGGGGAGTGAGGCGCCAGAAGGCTGGGTCATGCACTTCGACGGGGCATTCTCCAGACATGGTGCTGGGGCTGGGGCGGTGCTTATATCGCCCACTCAGGACAAGCTCTACTACGCCGTACAGCTCTGTTTCCAGCAAGCTGAAAAGGTCTCCAACAACATAGCGGAGTATGAAGGTTTGATAGCGGGCTTGAAGGCCGCGGCAGCCCTGGGGGTGAAATGCCTCACCATTAAGGGCGATTCGCAGCTCCTTGTTAATTTCTCCAACAAGGTATACGAGCTGAAAGATGAGCACATGGAAGCCTACCTTGCGGAGGTCCGCCGGATGGAGAAGCAGTTCTGGGGGTTGGAGTTGCAGCATGTGCCCCGTGGCACCAATCAGGAGGCCGACGACATCGCCAAACGGGCGTCCAGGCGGTTACCTCAAGAGCCTGGTGTCTTCGAGGAGCGGCTCTTCAAGCCCTCAGCCTTGCCGTCGTTGTCAAACACGGCTCAGCCTCGGGAGGAGCTCCCCCAGCCACCTGCCTCAGGAGCCCCGGTCTGTGGCCCAGCCTCAGGAGCATGCCTGCTCCTGACGATGGAACCTCAGGAGGGGTGCTGGATCATGGAGCTTCGGAGCTACCTAACACAAGGGACCTTGCCGGAGAAGGAGGAGGAAGCGGAGCATGTGGCACGGCAGGCCACGGCGTACTGCATCAAGGATGGAGAGCTCTACCGGAAGCGACCAAATGATGTATCCTGCGCTGCATCTCCAGGGAGCAAGGAAAGGAACTGCTGGAAGACATACACGGCGGAGACTGTGGACATCATTCATCGTCACGGACCCTCACCGGCAAGGCGTTCCGCAGTGGGTTTTATTGGCCCACCGCACTCAATGACGCCGTCGAACTGGTGAAAGCTTGTGAGGCCTGCCAGTTCCACGCCAAGCAAATTCATCAGCTGGCGGGAGGCCTGCAGACTATACCCCTTTCGTGGCCATTCACAGTCTGGGGGCTGGATATCCTGGGCCCGTTTCCTCGGGCGCCAGGGGGCTACCGCTACCTCTACGTCGCCGTGGACAAGTTCACCAAGTGGGCTGAAGTGGAGGCCGTTCGCACCATTCCCGCGAGCTCCGCGGTCAAGTTCATCAGGGGCATCGTGAGCCGGTTTGGGGTGCCGAACCGCATCATAACAGACAATGGTTCGCAGTTCACCAGTAACCTCTTCAAAACATACTGTGCTAACCTTGGAACGCAGATATGCTACGCTTCAGTGGCGCACCCCCGAAGCAACGGCCAGGCCGAGCGAGCCAACGCAGAGGTCCTGAGGGGCCTCAAGACCAGGACGTTCAAGAAGAAGCTGGAGGCCTGTGGCAGAGGATGGTACGACGAGCTGCAGTCCGTGTTGTGGTCCATCCACACCACCGCGACCAAACCGACTGGGGAGACCCCATTCTTCCTGGTCTACGGAGCGGAAGCAGTCCTCCCTCACGAGGTTAGACGTCACTCCGCGCGGGTCCTCGACGAGGCGCAGCAGGACGCCATGCGGGGGATGGACCTCGTGCTGGGGGAGGAACGTCGGCGGGAGGCCGCGCTGCGAGCGGCGAGGTATCAGCAGGCGCTGCAGCGATATCACTGCTGCAACATCCGCCCCAGCACTCTCGAGGTAGGAGACCTTGTGCTCAGGCGGGTTCTCTCCAGGGAGGGGTTGCACAAGCTCTCTCCCATGTGGGAGGGCCCGTTCAAGGTTGTTCAGGTTTCCAGGCCCGGCTCCGCGCGCTTGGAGACTCAGGAGGGAGTGCCAATCCAGAATGCGTGGAACATCCAGCACCTCCGGAGGTTCTACCCCTGAAAAGGCCCAGAGCCTGTGAAGCAAGGCGAGTGCCTGTGAAGCTATCGCGTTTTGGAAAGGCCCAGAGCCTGTGAAGCAAGGTGAGTGCCTGTGAAGATCATCTCTTTTTGGAAAGGCCCAGAGCCTGTGAAGCAAGGCGAGTGCCTGTGAAGATCATCGCTTTGGAAAAAGGCCCAGAGCCTGTGAAGCAAGGCGAGTGCCTGTGAAGATCATCTCTTTTTGAAAAGGCCCAGAGCCTGTGAAGCAAGGCGAGCGCGTGTGAAGATATCACTTGGGAAAAGTCCCGGAGCCTGTGAAGCAAGGCCAATGCCTGTGAAGCTCGCCGCCCCGTGACACTCTCACGTAATAATGAGTGGGGCTGTACATGCCCCGGAGTCTCAGGAGCGCCAGCCTCAGGCCCTGGGGCTCCCTCCCACGCCTAGTGGCAGCACTTAGCTCCGCGCTGGTGAGAAGACGTCGAAGACTAGACTAGGTGCCGGACGCGGCTTTCTCATTTGCTTTCCGCAATTGACGTGTTTGTTTGCATTTGGAGTCTTATTGAAGTTGTCGATGTTGCTGATTTGTGGTTCGTCGATTTTTGCCCCTTGCTTTGGTTTCTCTCATAAACAACCTCGTGAGGTATGGTGCTCAGACGTCCTCGCGAGGGTTTCTGCCCTAGCCGCAGGAAGGTTTTCATGACCCTGGCACATTACAGGAGTACCCCTTCTAGTCCGTGCCCCTCGGGCACTGCGACGTGCACACAGGGCCTGGCTCGGTCGCCCCACTCCCCGGAAGGGGTCGAAAACTATCTACGCACAGGCGAGAAATCAAGAGGTGCAAATAATGAGATCAAGGTAATAGCCAAAACGGCAATGTTTCCCAACACGCCCCAAGGGGGCTCCATGCAGATGTTCTGTCTTACACAGGTAACAAAAGAGAAAGGAAAATGACGAGCCCGGCGCAGCCCCCCCTCACATTGGCCCGCCGAGGCGACACGGGCTGCCTCAGGGCCTCAGGCGTACTCCCTCTCGCGCTTCACCGGGGCACGGCGGCGGGCGGATGAACCGCCACCTCCCAAGCAAGCTTGACAGCGCGGGGGAGGACTACTGCCACCGCTGGAGGAGTCGCTTGAGGAGGAGCTGATGAAGCTTGGGGCGTCACGGACGCCGCCATCCGCACGGGCGCTATCTCCTCCATCGCCATCGGAGCGGGGCCCGCGGACGCGGTCGTCGTCCTCAGGGAAGCACCCCGCGCGGCGACCATCTTCCCCAAACACCCTCACATAGAGGGTGGTATCGCCGTCGAACCTGAAGTGCAGAGTGCACCGACGCTCCAGGCTGCGAGCACGGGCAAACGCCTGCCAGCCACGAGTGAAGGCCAAGCCCCCGCTCGCGGAGACCTCCTGCGCGACCCACGAGGACCTGCTGCAGCAGCCCTCCGCCTGGAGCCAGAGGCCGCCAGGAGCGCCGACCGGGAGTTCACCAAAGAGGAAGTGAGGAAGCGGGAGCCGGGCGCGAGTCGGCTCCGCCGACCAGACGACAAACTCCGGCAGCGCCTGCACAGCGCTGAAGCGCGGCCTGGGAGAACGCGCGACCCAGGCGCGTCCTTCGGCTACGGCGGCTCGCCCACCGCCGCGCTGGGAGCCTCCCCCATGGCCACCGAGCACGGCCGGGGCAGCCACCGGATGCTTTCGAGGGCGCCCACGACCGCGCTTGGGCGGGGGAGAGGCAGGACCAACCTGGAGGGCCTTCCCCTTCTCTGCAGCCGAGTACCTCCTCGATGGAGCCATCACGCCAAGACGGAGCGAGAATTGAGGCGAATGGGGGAGCAAGAAGAGATGGATTGGAAGGGCACGCGCGGTGCCGTACTTATAGCCGGCGAAGGCAAACCGCCGGCCTCCACGATCACAGGTAATCATGACAGAATTTGCAAGCAGGGACTTGTCCACCTCGCACGGTCACCAAGGCGTCGTGGGGAAGTGGAGTCGCCCATGTCCAATCAACCGCCATGCGGCGCCCAAGGCCGCAGGCTGTTAGGGCCCGTGGCGCTTCGCCCTTGCCCTTTCGCCTCTCGGCACGGCCAAGTCCGTGCGCGTGGGCCCGGGGGCTACTGTTGGCGTTCTGGGAACGGGGTCCCCAGACTTGCCTGCCTGCGGCCTGCGACGTGGCTCGAGTGGGGGCCCAACATGGCCCTGAAGGAAATATGCCCTAGAGGCAATAATAAAGTTATTATTTATTTCCTTATATCATGATAAATGTTTATTATTCATGCTAGAATTGTATTAACCGGAAACATAATACATGTGTGAATACATAGACCAACAGAGTGTCACTAGTATGCCTCTACTAGACTAGCTCGTTAATCAAAGATGGTTAAGTTTCCTAACCATGAACAAAGAGTTGTTATTTGATTAACGAGGTCACATCATTAGTTGAATGATCTGATTGACATGACCCATTCCATTAGCATAGCACCCGATCGTTTAGTATGTTGCTATTGCTTTCTTCATGACTTATACATGTTCCTATAACTATGAGATTATGCAACTCCCGTTTACCGGAGGAACACTTTGGGTACTACCAAACGTCACAACGTAACTGGGTGATTATAAAGGAGTACTACAGGTGTCTCCAATGGTAGATGTTGGGTTGGCGTATTTCGAGATTAGGATTTGTCACTCTGATTGTCGGAGAGGTATCTCTGGGCCCTCTCGGTAATACACATCACATAAGCCTTGCAAGCATAATAACTAAGATGTTAGTTATGAGATGATGTATTACGGAACGAGTAAAGAGACTTGCCAGTAACGAGATTGAACTAGGTATTGGATACCGACGATCGAATCTCGGGCAAGTAACATACCGATGACAAAGGGAACAACGTATGTTATTATGCGGTCTGACCGATAAAGATCTTCGTAGAATATGTAGGAGCCAATATGGGCATCCAGGTCCCGCTATTGGTTATTGACCGGAAACATGTCTCGGTCATGTCTACATTGTTCTCGAACCGTAGGGTCCGCACGCTTAACGTTACGATGACAGTTATTATGAGTTTATGCATTTTGATGTACCGAAGGTTGTTCGGAGTCCCGGATGAGATCACGGACATGACGAGGAGTCTCGAAAAGGTCGAGACGTAAAGATTGATATATTGGAAGCCTATGTTTGGGCACCGGAAGCGTTCCGGGTGAAATCGGGATTTTTCCGGATTACCGGGAGGGTTACCGGAACCCCCCGGGAGGTAAATGGGCCTATTGGGCCTTAGTGGAAAAGAGAGAAGAGGCAGCCCACACCTGGCCGGCGCCCCCCACCTTTCCCAAGTCCTAATAGGACTAGGAGAGGTGGGCCGGCCCCCTCTTTCTCCTTCTTCCCCAAGAATCCTAGTTGGAATAGGATTGGGAGGAAGGAGTCCTACTCCCGGTAGGAGTAGGACTCCTCCCTGCGCCTCCCTCCTAGCCGGCCGAACCCCCTGCCCCTGGCCTTTATATACGGGGGCAGGGGGCACCACAAGACACACAAGTTAATCATTCCTTAGCCGTGTGCGGTGCCCCCTGCCATCAAATTCCACCTCGATCATACCGTTACAGTGCTTAGGCGAAGCCCTGCGTCGGTAGTACATCAAGATCGTCACCACGCCGTCGTGCTGACGGAACTCTTCCTCGACACTTTGCTGGATCGGAGCCCGAGGAACGTCATCGAGCTGAACGTGTGCTAAGAACTCGGAGGTGCCGGAGTAACGGTGCTTGGATCGGTTGGATCGGGAAGAAGACGTACGACTACTTCCTCTACGTTGTGTGATCGCTTCCGCAGTCGGTCTGCGTTGGTACGTAGACATCACTCTCCCCTCTCGTTGCTGTGCATCACCATGATCTTGCGTGTGCGTAGGAAAATTTTTGAAATTACTACGTTCCCCAACAGTGGTATCAGAGCCTAGGTTTTTATGGTTTGATGTTATTTGCACGAGTAGAACACAAGTGAGTTGTGGGCGATACAAGTCATACTGCCTACCAGCATGTCATACTTTGGTTCGGCGGTATTGTTGGACGAGACGATCCGGACCAACCTTACGCGTACTCTTACGCGAGACCGGTTCCCTCGACGTGCTATGCACACAGATGGCTAGCGGAAGACTGTCTCTCCAACTTTAGTTGAACCAAGTGTGACTACGCCCGGTCCTTGAGAAGGTTAAAACGGAGTCTATTTTACGAACTATCGTTGTGGTTTTGATGCGTAGGTGAGATGAGTTCTTACTTAAGCCCGTAGCAGCCACGTAAAACTTGCAACAACAAAGTAGAGGACGTCTAACTTGTTTTTGCAGGGCATGTTGTGATGTGATATGGTCAAGGCATGATGCTGATTTTATTGTATGAGATGATCATGTTTGTAACCGAGTTATCGGCAACTGGCAGGAGCCATATGGTTGTCGCTTTATTGTATGCAATGCAATCGCGATGTAATGCTTTATTTTATTACTAAGCGGTAGTGATAGTCGTGGAAGCATAAGATTGGCGAGACGACAACGATGCTACGATGGAGATCAAGGTGTCGCGCCGGTGACGATGGTGATCATGACGATGCTTCGGAGACGGAGATCACAAAGCACAAGATGATGATGGCCATATCATATCACTTATATTGATTGCATGTGATGTTTATCCTTTTATGCATCTTATCTTGCTTTGATTGACGGTAGCATTATAAGATGATCTCTCACTAAATTATCAAGAAGTGTTCTCCCTGAGTATGCACCGTTGCAAAAGTTCTTCGTGCTGAGACACCACGTGATGATCGGGTGTGATAGGCTCTACGTTCAAATACAACGGGTGCAAAACAGTTGCACGCGCGGAATACTCAGGTTATACTTGACGAGCCAAGCATATACAGATATGGCCTCGGAACACGGAGACCGAAAGGTCGAGCGTGAATCATATAGTAGATATGATCAACATATTGATGTTCACCATTGAAAACTACTCCATCTCACGTGATGATCGGTTATGGTTTAGTTGATTTGGATCACGTAATCACTTAGAGGATTAGAGGGATGTCTATCTAAGTGGGAGTTCTTAAGTAAATTAACTGAACTTAAAATTATCATGAACTTAGTACCTGATAGTATCTTGCTTGTTTATGTTGATTATAGATAGATGGCTCGTGCTGTTGTTCCGTTGAATTTTAATGCGTTCCTTGAGAAAGCTAAGTTGAAAGATGATGGTAGCAATTACACGGACTGGGTCCGTAACCTGAGGATTATCCTCATTGCTGCATAGAAGAATTACGTCCTGGAAGCACCGCTAAGTGCCAGGCCTGCTGCAAGAGCAACACCAGAAGTTATGAACGTCTGGCAGAGCAAAGCTGATGACTACTCAATAGTTCAGTGTGCCATGCTTTATGGCTTAGAACCGGGACTTCAACGATGTTTTGAACGTCATGGAGCATATGAGATGTTCCAGGAGTTGAAGTTAATATTTCAAGCAAATGCCCGGATTGAGAGATATGAAGTCTCCAATAAGTTCTATAGCTGCAAGATGGAGGAGAACAGTTCTGTCAGTGAGCATATACTCAAAATGTCTGGGTATAATAATCACTTGATTCAATTGGGAGTTACACTTCCGGATGATTGCGCCATTGACAGAATTCTCCAATCACTGCCACCAAGCTACAAGAGCTTTGTGATGAACTATAATATGCAAGGGATGAACAAGACTATTCCCGAGCTCTTCGCTATGCTGAAAGCTGCGGAGGTAGAAATCAAGAAGGAGCATCAAGTGTTGATGGTTAACAAAACCACTAGTTTCAAGGAAAAGGGCAAAGGGAAGAAGAAAGGGAACTTCAAGAAGAACGGCAAGCAAGTTGCTACTCAAGAGAAGAAACCCAAGTCTGGACCTAAGCCTGAAACTGAGTGCTTCTACTGCAAGCAGACTGGTGACTGGAAGCGGAACTGCCCCAAGTATTTGGCGGATAAGAAGGATGGCAAGGTGAACAAAGGTATATGTGATATACATGCTATTGATGTGTACCTTACTAATGCTCGCAGTAGCACCTGGGTATTTGATACTGGTTCTGTTGCTAATATTTGCAACTCGAAACAGGGACTACAGAATAAGCGGACACTAGCAAAGGACGAGGTGACGATGCGCATGGGAAACGGTTCCAAAGTCGATGTGATCGCGGTCGGCACGCTACCTCTACATCTACCTTCGGGATTAATATTAGACCTAAATAATTGTTATTTGGTGCCAGCGTTGAGCATGAACATTATATCTGGATCTTGTTTGATGCGAGACGGTTATTCATTTAAATCAGAGAATAATGGTTGTTCTATTTATATGAGTAATATCTTTTATGGTCATGCACCCTTGAAAAGTGGTCTATTCTTATTGAATCTCGATAGTAGTAATACACATATTCATAATGTTGAAGCCAAAAGATGCAGAGTTGATAATGATAGTGCAACTTATTTGTGGCACTGCCGTTTAGGTCATATCGGTATAAAGCGCATGAAGAAACTCCATGCTGATGGGCTTTTGGAACCACTTGATTATGAATCACTTGGTACTTGCGAACCGTGCCTCATGGGCAAGATGACTAAAACACCGTTCTCCGGTACTATGGAGAGAGCAACAGATTTATTGGAAATCATACATACCGATGTATGTGGTCCGATGAATATTGAGGCTCGTGGCGGATATCGTTATTTTCTCACTTTCACAGATGATTTAAGCAGATATGGGTATATCTACTTAATGAAACATAAGTCTGAAACATTTGAAAAGTTCAAAGAATTTCAGAGTGAAGTTGAAAATCATCGTAACAAGAAAATAAAGTTTCTACGATCTGATCGTGGAGGAGAATATTTGAGTTACGAGTTTGGTGTACATTTGAAAAATTGTGGAATAGTTTCGCAACTCACGCCACCCGGGACACCACAACGTAATGGTGTGTCCGAACGTCGTAATCGTACTTTACTAGATATGGTACGATCTATGATGTCTCTTACTGATTTACCGCTATCATTTTGGGGTTATGCTTTAGAGACGGCCGCATTCACGTTAAATAGGGCACCATCTAAATCCGTTGAGACGACGCCTTATGAACTATGGTTTGGCAAGAAACCAAAGTTGTCGTTTCTTAAAATTTGGGGCTGCGATGCTTATGTGAAAAAACTTCAACCTGATAAGCTCGAACCAAAATCGGAGAAATGTGTCTTCATAGGATATCCAAAGGAAACTATTGGATACACCTTCTATCACAGATCCGAAGGCAAGACTTTTGTTGCTAAATTCGGAAACTTTCTTGAGAAGGAGTTTCTCTCGAAAGAAGTGAGTGGGAGGAAAGTAGAACTTGACGAGGTAACTGTACCTACTCCGTTATTGGGAAATAGTACATCACAGAAAACTGTTTCTGTGAGACCTACACCAATAAGAGAGGAAGTTAATGATGATGATCATGAAACTTTAGATCAAGATACTACTGTACCTCGTAGATCAACCAGAGTAAGATCCGCACCAGAGTGGTACGGTAATCCTGTTCTGGAAGTCATGCTACTAGATCATGATGATCCTACGAACTATGAAGAAGCGATGGTGAGCCCAGATTCCGCAAAGTGGCTTGAAGCCATGAAATCTGAGATGGGATCCATGTATGAGAACAAAGTATGGACTTTGGTTGACTTGCCCGATGATCGGCAAGCAATTGAGAATAAATGGATTTTTAAGAAAAAGACTGACGCTGATGGTAATGTTACTGTCTACAAAGCTCGACTTGTCGCAAAAGGTTTTCGACAAGTTCAAGGAGTTGACTACGATGAGACTTTCTCACCCGTAGCGATGCTTAAGTCTGTCAGAATCATGTTAGCAATTGCCGCATTTTATAATTATGAAATTTGGCAAATGGATGTAAAAACCGCATTCCTGAATGGATTTCTGGAAGAAGAGTTGTATATGATACAACCAGAAGGTTTTGTCGATCCAAAGGGAGCTAACAAAGTATGCAAACTCCAGCGATCCATCTATGGACTGGTGCAAGCATCTCGGAGTTGGAATAAACGCTTTGATAGTGTGATCAAAGCATTTGGGTTTATACAGACTTTTGGAGAAGCCTGTATTTACAAGAAAGTGAGTGGGAGCTCTGTAGCATTTCTAATATTATATGTGGATGACATATTACTCATTGGAAATGATATAGAATTTCTGGATAGCATAAAGGGATACTTGAATAAAAGTTTTTCGATGAAAGACCTCGGGGAAGCTGCTTACATATTAGGCATAAAGATCTATAGAGATAGATCAAAACGCTTAATTGGACTTTCACAAAGCACATACCTTGACAAGATTTTGAAGAAGTTCAAAATGGATCAAGCAAAGAAAGGGTTCTTGCCTGTATTGCAAGGTGTGAAGTTGAGTCAGACTCAATGCCCGACCACTGCAGAAGATAGAGAGAAAATGAAAGATGTTCCCTATGCTTCAGCCATAGGCTCTATCATGTATGCAATGCTGTGTACCAGACCTGATGTGTGCCTTGCTATAAGTTTAGCAGGGAGGTACCAAAGTAATCCAGGGGTGGATCACTGGACAGCGGTCAAGAACATCCTGAAATACCTGAAAAGGACTAAGGATATGTTTCTCGTATATGGAGGTGACAAAGAGCTCACCGTAAGAGGTTATGTTGATGCAAGCTTTGACACTGATCCGGACGATTCTAAATCGCAAACCGGATACGTGTTTACTTTAAACGGTGGAGCTGTCAGTTGGTGCAGTTCTAAACAAAGCGTCGTAGCGGGATCTACATGTGAAGCGGAGTACATAGCTGCTTCGGAAGCAGCGAACGAAGGAGTCTGGATGAAGGAGTTCATATCCGATCTAGGTGTCATACCTAGTGCATCGGGTCCAATGAAAATCTTCTGTGACAATACTGGTGCAATTGCCTTGGCAAAGGAATCCAGATTTCACAAAAGAACCAAACACATCAAGAGACGCTTCAACTCCATCCGGGATTTAGTCCAGGTGGGAGACATAGAGATTTGCAAGATACATACGGATCTGAATGTTGCAGACCCGTTGACTAAGCCTCTTCCACGAGCAAAACATGATCAGCACCAAGACTCCATGGGTGTAAGAATCATTACTGTGTAATCTAGATTATTGACTCTAGTGCAAGTGGGAGACTGAAGGAAATATGCCCTAGAGGCAATAATAAAGTTATTATTTATTTCCTTATATCATGATAAATGTTTATTATTCATGCTAGAATTGTATTAACCGGAAACATAATACATGTGTGAATACATAGACCAACAGAGTGTCACTAGTATGCCTCTACTAGACTAGCTCGTTAATCAAAGATGGTTAAGTTTCCTAACCATGAACAAAGAGTTGTTATTTGATTAACGAGGTCACATCATTAGTTGAATGATCTGATTGACATGACCCATTCCATTAGCATAGCACCCGATCGTTTAGTATGTTGCTATTGCTTTCTTCATGACTTATACATGTTCCTATAACTATGAGATTATGCAACTCCCGTTTACCGGAGGAACACTTTGGGTACTACCAAACGTCACAACGTAACTGGGTGATTATAAAGGAGTACTACAGGTGTCTCCAATGGTAGATGTTGGGTTGGCGTATTTCGAGATTAGGATTTGTCACTCTGATTGTCGGAGAGGTATCTCTGGGCCCTCTCGGTAATACACATCACATAAGCCTTGCAAGCATAATAACTAAGATGTTAGTTATGAGATGATGTATTACGGAACGAGTAAAGAGACTTGCCAGTAACGAGATTGAACTAGGTATTGGATACCGACGATCGAATCTTGGGCAAGTAACATACCGATGACAAAGGGAACAACGTATGTTGTTATGCGGTCTGACCGATAAAGATCTTCGTAGAATATGTAGGAGCCAATATGGGCATCCAGGTCCCGCTATTGGTTATTGACCGGAAACATGTCTCGGTCATGTCTACATTGTTCTCGAACCGTAGGGTCCGCACGCTTAACGTTACGATGACAGTTATTATGAGTTTATGCATTTTGATGTACCGAAGGTTGTTCGGAGTCCCGGATGAGATCATGGACATGACGAGGAGTCTCGAAAAGGTCGAGACGTAAAGATTGATATATTGGAAGCCTATGTTTGGGCACCGGAAGCGTTCCGGGTGAAATCGGGATTTTTCCGGATTACCGGGAGGGTTACCGGAACCCCCCGGGAGGTAAATGGGCCTATTGGGCCTTAGTGGAAAAGAGAGAAGAGGCAGCCCACACCTGGCCGGCACCCCCCACCTTTCCCAAGTCCTAATAGGACTAGGAGAGGTGGGCCGGCCCCCTCTTTCTCCTTCTTCCCCAAGAATCCTAGTTGGAATAGGATTGGGGGGAAGGAGTCCTACTCCCGGTAGGAGTAGGACTCCTCCCTGCGCCTCCCTCCTAGCCGGCCGAACCCCCTGCCCCTGGCCTTTATATACGGGGGCAGGGGGCACCACAAGACACACAAGTTAATCGTTCCTTAGCCGTGTGCGGTGCCCCCTGCCACCAAATTCCACCTCGATCATACCGTTACAGTGCTTAGGCGAAGCCCTGCGTCGGTAGTACATCAAGATCATCACCACGCCGTCGTGCTGACGGAACTCTTCCTCGACACTTTGCTGGATCGGAGCCCGAGGAACGTCATCGAGCTGAACGTGTGCTAAGAACTCGGAGGTGCCGGAGTAACGGTGCTTGGATCGGTTGGATCGGGAAGAAGACGTACGACTACTTCCTCTACGTTGTGTGATCGCTTCCGCAGTCGGTCTGCGTTGGTACGTAGACATCACTCTCCCCTCTCGTTGCTGTGCATCACCATGATCTTGCGTGTGCATAGGAAATTTTTTGAAATTACTACGTTCCCCAACAGGCCCATCTTCACCAAGCACAAGGCTCAAGACCCTCGCGAGGGGCCAAGCCTCGCGAGGCGGACGACACGGCGCATCCTCAGGCGCAGCCTCCTCAGGCTAGCTCGCGAGGAGAAGGAGGTATCAAGGCGGGGTGCCTCGCGAGGTGCCAGTGACGCAAGCCATGACGATCGAGGGCACCAGGCAGGCGCCAGCGCGCGCAGCGTCCTTCTTTCCTCTTTGGTGCAAAGGGGGCAAGCACAGCCGCGGAGTACCGAGGCATCAGGCAAAGGTTGCCATTTCGGTGCAACAAGGCCAGGACCAAGCAGACTACAAGACGGAGGTCACCATGGAGCCCAGCACGGCGTCGCCGCAGAGTCTTTCGCAGGCGAAGACAACCTTTAGTGAGGATAGATGTACTTGCTGTCCCCCTTCAAATTAGCCCACCATTGTTGGCTCCCTTCCCGCTCGATATTTGGGAAGAGGACCAGGGCCTCTATAAATAGGGACCGGCCACCCACATAGCAAAGGGTCCGGTTTTGATGAGAAGGCACACAGAGTAGAGAAAGATAGAGAGAGAGAGAGAGAGAGAGGTGACCGAACTCCTCCCAGCAGTTCATCACCCCAGCCAAGGACAGACCCTCGCGAGGCTGTTCTTCCTTGTATTGTTCATCATCACCAGCCCAGGAGGCAATCCATCCACCACACACTGGAGTAGGGTGTTACACCACAATGGTGGCCCGAACCAGTATAAATCTTGTGTCTCTTGTGTGATCTTTGTGAGACGGGGAGGTTGAGGACATGATTTCCGCGCGCACCCCAGTGTTCGAACCTTAAGGGTCTGCTGGAACCCGAATCTGACAGGGGCAAGCGCAGCCGCGGAGTACCGAGGCATCAGGCAAAGGTTGCCATTTCGGTGCAACGAGACCAGGACCAAGCGGACTGCAAGACGGAGGTCACAGTGGAGCCCAGCACGGCGTCACTGCAGAGTCTTTCGCAGGCGAAGACCAACTTTAGTCAGGATAAGAGTACTTGCTGTCCCCCTTCAAATTAGCCCGCCATTGTTGGCTCCCTTCCCACTCAATATTTGGGAAGAGGACCAGGGCCCCTATAAATAGGACCAGCCACCCACGTAGCAAAGGGGGCGGTTCGGCGTGTCGATCCGACTAGCAAGCAGAGAGAGTGAGTGAAAGAGAGAGAGAGAGAAGGTGACTGAACTTCTCCCAGTAGTTCGTCACCCCAGCCAAGGGCAGGCCCTCGTGAGGCTGTTCTTCCTTGTACTGTCCATCATCACCAGCCCCAGGAGGCAATCCATCCACCACACACTGGAGTAGGGTATTACACCACAATGGTGGCCCGAACCAGTATAACTCTTGTGTCCCTTGTGCAATTCCTTTAGTAGTTTAGATCTTTGTGAGACGGGGAGGTAGAAGGCCAGATCTCCGCGCGCACCCCAGTGTTCGAACCTTAAGGGTCTACCGGAACCCGTGAATCCAACACTGGCCGCGGCGGTTGCTGCCCCCGCTCCCGTCACAGCTCTCATCCCCGCGCCCGCTGTCGGCATTCTGGGAACGGGGGTCCCCAGACTTGCCTGCCTGCGGCCTGCGGTGTGGCTCGAAGGGGGCCCAGCACGGCCCATCTTCATCAACACAAGACTCAAGACCCTCGCAAGGGGCCAAGCCTCGCGGGGCAGACGACACAGAGCTTCCTCAGGCACTGCCTCGTCAGGCTGGCTCACGAGGAGGCGGAGAGATCAAGGCGGGGTACCTCGCGAGGTGCCCGTGACACAAGCCATGACGACTCAGGGCGCCAGGCGGGTGCCAGCCCGCGCAGCGCCCTCCTTTCCTCTTTGGTGCAAAGGGAGCAAGCACAGCCGCGGAGTACCGAGGCATCAGGCAAAGGTTGCCATTTCGGTGCAACGAGACCAAGACCAGGAGGACTACGAGATGAAGGTCGCCGTGGAGCCCAAGACGGCGTCATCACCAGAGCTTTGCGCAGGCTGCTTTTGTTAGGATAGTTGATACTTGTTGTCCCCCTTCAAATTAGCCCGCCATTGTTGGCTCCCTTCCCGCTCGATATTTGGGAAGAGGACCAGGGCCTCTATAAATAGGACCAGCCGCCCACAGAGCAAAGGGGTTGGGAAAAAGAGTAAGCAGGAGGCGGTTAGAGGGAGAGAAACAGAAAGGTGGTTGAACTCCTCCCAGCAGTTCATCGCCCCAGCCAAGAATAGACCCTTGCGAGGCTGTTCTTCCTTGTATTGTTCATCATCATCAGCCCCAAGAGGCAATCCACCCACCACACACTGGAGTAGGGTATTACACCACAACGGTGGCCCGAACCCGTATAAACCTTGTGTCTCTTGTGCAGTTCTTTTCGTAGTCTAGATCTTTGCGAGACGGAGAGGTAGAAGACGTAATCTCCGTGCGCACCCCAATGTTCGAACCTTAAGGGTCTGGTGGAACCCGAAATCCGACATTTGGCGCGCCAGGAAGGAGTGCGCCAGAATTCGTCTTCCACCGCTCCATGCCCCGTCGCGTCGTCATCACCATGCCCGGCGACCAGGAGGGCAACCCCGACCCATGGGCTGCGTGGCCCGCCCGCGCAGAACCGCTCGCCTCGGGCGACCCCGTGCCCCAGGCAGCTCGCGGTCCGCAGGGCGTTGCGGGCCGCGGACGACGTGGACAGACTTCGACAACTCTTACACCGCGGCAGGCACGGTCGGCAGCGAGGGCCTCCAATCACGCCGCGACCACGACACCGTACACTCGCCGGGAGCAGGCGAATTCGAGGGCCACGCTAACGGTGGCCCAAGAGCTGCTGCGGTGCAGACTACTGGAGGGCGGCCACGACGTGCTGCTGGAGCGAGTGGCGGAGCTCATAGGCTTCGCCGCCTCGGGGGCTCACCCCTTCTCCACCCAGCTCCCATCTCAAGCCCAAGGCGACCCGCGCGGGGGCTCCGCGCGCGCCCGCAGGCTCCAAGGCTACTCCGACGCCAGCGAAGCTGTCAGCACCGGACCGGCCGCGGCGCTGCCCCCGCCCCCGGCCAGTGAAGAAGAACGACCCAACGCGACCCGCGGCCCCAGTGGGCGGCCGCGCTGCCGCCCCGTAGTGGGCGTGATAGGACGTACCGCGTGGCATGCAGGGCATTACGGCATGGCATTCGGGATGATGGCGCCGGAGGAATACGTGCCCCTCATGATGGACCAAGGACACCCTCACGAGAACGGACAAGGCTCGCTCCTCGGCCCAAGCTGGGGGGAGGAGGCACTAGGAGCTGAGCCTTTCCAGGAGCCCCGGAACGGTCCCGCTGGCCACGCTAGAGGCAACGATTATCGGGCACCGCTAATTCTTCAGGAGCAGGTATATGCTAACCATGGATCGCGGGAGGTGCAGGTCGCCGCGGCAAGCAGCTGCCCCGCTCCCACACTCTCCTACCCCTCGGGAGGAGGACGCAGGGGGCTGCAGGAGAGGGGCCGAGATCTGACATCACCACCGCGGCGTTCGGAGCAAGGTGTTCTCAGGAGGTAGGCCCTCTTCTGGGGAGGTGCCTCAGGGCCTGCCCCTGGCAGAGGACCCGTGGTCGTCGGGGGAACCGCTGGCGACCGTGCTACCCCATCGGTCGGTGTCCTGGGTTCCGGTCGTTGCTGATGGCACTAGAGTGTGGCGCAAGGCGGGGCCCTCATCTGGCGATATGAAGCAAGGCCAGTACCTGTGAAGAAGGCCCGGTGCCTGTGAAGCTCGCCGCCCTGTGACACTCTCATGTAATAATGAGTGGGGCTGTACATGCCCCGGAGTCTCAGGGGTGCCGGCCTCAGGCCCTGGGGCTCCCTCCCATGCCTAGTGGACAGCACTTAGCTCCGCGCTGGTGAGAAGACGTCCAAGACTAGATTAGGTGCCGGACGCGGCCTTTTGTCTGCTTTCATTGCCTTTCCCTTTGGCTGTAGCTTTTCCCCCGCTGGATTTAAGTTGGATTCGAATTTGAGATTTACGTGTGTTCGGGGAAGGGGTGCTTATTCTCGTTCGAGCCATTTCTTGCGTTCTGGTTACCGCTTCGCCACAGCTGCCTCCCCTCGCGAGGCCCTCGCGAGTCGGGTCAGGCCAGGCTCGTGCGCAACCCAAACTGCCGCTGTTGCTCCCTCTCAGGAGGATTTTCGGGTGCCTGCGGAGGTTGTCCTGTTGGGAAAAGGCCCAGACCCTGTGAAGCAAGGTGAGTGCCTGTGAAGCTATCGCGTTTTGGAAAAGGCCCAGAGCCTGTGAAGCAAGGCGAGTGCCTATGAAGCTATCGCGTTTTGGAAAAGGCCCAGAGCCGGTGAAGCAAGGCGAGTGCCTGTGAAGCTATCACGTTTTGGAAAAGGCCCAGAGCCTGTGAAGCAAGGCGAGTGCCTGTGAAGCTATCGCGTATTGGAAAAGTCCCAGAGCCTATGAAGTAAGGCGAGTGCCTGTGAAGCAATCGTGTTTAGGAAAAGGCCCAGAGCCTGTGAAGAAGGCAAATGCCTGTGAAGCCGTCGCATTTGGGAAAAGGCCCGGAGCCTCTGAAAAAGGCCAACGCCTGTGAAGCTCCCCGCTGGCGACACTCTCATATCCTACGGATTCAACTAAAGAACACCCCAGACGTCACGCCCTCCCACAGGCTGCTTCGGGGCTTGCGCGAAACAAAGGTAAACCAGCCAACCACCAGGCGCGGGCGCTCATGCAAAATGCTCTCACAGCCATCAGGTCAAAAACCTGAGTTCTATTCATGCAGGGTAAAAAAGACAAGAGCGATACACACTCAGTCGGACCAATCCCCCAATGCGTCCTCGGAAGCACCTCCCGAGCCGTCGCTGGTGTCGCCGAACTCGCCATCGTTGTCTGCGTCGCCACCAGCGGCGTCAGGGCCGTTCACCGCACCACCCTCGTCAGCAGCCACGATCACGTCGTCATCATCCGAAGCGAAGGCCCTGACAAGGGCGTCCACGTTGCCTTCCACCCAGTGCGCCAGGTCACCTCGGACGGCCTGGGGAACTGGGGCGATGACAGTGTCAAAATCGAAGTGGGAATCCATGTTCAGGAGATGACTGAAGACACGGGAAAAGGCGCGCCTGAGTAGGGCGCGGCTCCTCTCTTCCACCAACCTGTCGGGCCTGGCGGACCGCGCCTCCAGCTGCGTCACCACGGCGGTGAAGAACTAAAGGTTGCCGGCATAGTTGGCTGTGTGCGGCTCGCCAACAGCCGCCTCACAGATGTTGCCCAAGGCTGCGCTAGCCCTCTCCCGGAGCGTGGCGAGCATGGGGCCGTGCACGTGCTCCAGGAACTGCCGCTGACATATCTCATCCGCGTTCTGGCGCGCGACTCCCTCAGCCTACTCCACCCGCTCGCGAAGACGGAGCATCTCGGCCTGGGAGGCGGCTAACTCCCCTTGCGCTACCTCAAGGGCGGCCCGGGAGGCGTCGGCCAGCCGTGTCGCCTCCTCCCGCTTGGCCCTCAAGGCTGCGGTCCTCCCTTCAGCTTTGACCCGGATCAACTCCAGCCTCCCCTCAAACTCGCGCTCGAGGTCTTGGCGCGCCATCGCCACCCGACGTCCGACCTCTTCCAGTACACGAGCTTCCCGTGCGGCGAATTCGTCCTCCGCCTACGTCACCAAGCGCTCCCTCGTCTCCAGCCGCTCGTACTCGCGGGTGCATTCGGCGGCTTCCAGCGTCAACGCTTCTTCACTCTTCTGGAGCTCAGCTGGGTCGCCGGAGGCCACCCGCATCGACGCAAGGGCCAACTCGTGCAGCTCCACTTGCTCCTCCAGTGAGTGGCACCGGGCCAGGAGCTCACGAGCCCACTCCTCCGCCGCCTCTCGCCGTCGGTCAGCTCCCCAGGCCTCCTCGACGGCCTGGGATCGGGCCACCCGAGAGGCCTCCAGCGATGCCTTCGCCTCTTCATCATCAAGATCACGCTAACAGCGCGCTAGGGTGATGGCGGCCTCCAGCTCACGCCTCCCTGTAGCCAGGCGCAAGCCCTCGGCCTCCAGGCGCGCGTCTTCGTTAGCAAGCTCCTCCCCAAGCAGGTTCACCGCGCCGGTCGCCCTTCGAAGGAACTCTTGGCGGCGAGCGCGGCGCTCTCGGAAGCACTCAAGCACGTCTTCCACACCATCATCTGTCCCAAGCAAGCGCCGGGGGCCACAAATCATTGCTCCTCCTCCAGGCAGGGGGCTGGGGACTGGCGCCCTCGCGACGGCCGGGCGTGCCGCACCAGAAGCCCAGCCTGGAGCCAGCCCGTCCCCAGATGAAGGGCGCAGGGGGCGCCTCAACCAGTCATAGTCCACGACCAGACGAGAAGCCCACGGTAGGCTTGCTATTCCCCGAGAGGGCCCGCGAAGGAAAATCGGGGGGAATGAAGGGCCGCGGTGCACCTCGGGATGGTCCACCCCTTCAGTCGCCCTCACCACAAGGGCAGAGCTGCTCGGAGCACTTGAGGACGGTAGAGGGGGCGAAGCCAAAGGAGGCGGCACCTCGGCTACTTCCGCGAGCTCGGTCGAAAGGGGCCTGCGAAGCAAGCATCAGTGAAAGCAACAAGAGGATCAGGAGCCAGAAAGGGAGAAGACTTACTCGTCAGTGGCGAAGTACTTCCTGCGCTTCAGCACACGACAAGGGAAGTCATCACCCAGGGCCTCCCTTTTCCTCCAAAGGGCCTCAAAGTCCACGCGGAAGCGGCCCAAGAGAAGAGCGCAAGGATCAACCTGCGACGAAGATGGAGCATCGGAGCGATCTGCGTCAAGGGCGCCTACCTGGCGCATGCCGCCCATCACCTCGCCAGAAGACGCAGCTGGGGCCTCCGAGGCCTCAGCCCCGGCGCTGGGAGCGGCTGCTTGCCACCCTCAGCCTCAGCGGCACGGGTCCCAGGAGTTGTCCCCTCGAGAGCATCACCCGGCACTGTCACCTCATCGGGAGCCCCCTCGGCCTCCGGCGCCTCCTGCCTCCCTGCTCCGCCACTTGAGGAGGAGTCGCCTTGGCTGATTGGAAGGACAGTCACCACCACTGGATTCTCACGAGGTCCCTAGAGGCCGGTGGGGCGCAGCCCCCACTCATCAAAGACGGGCATCTGCTTCACGAAGTCGACCCTGCTCTGGCAGAGATACAGCAATGCCCCTCCCTGTCGGACGCTGCCGGGGTTGGGGTCCCTGGCCAAGGTCAAGAGCGCCGACTTCAGCACCTCAGGAGCCAGGTCCTCTTCTTGGAGCCTCATGCTATCCTCGCGCCCACGGAAGGCCCACATCCGGCGAGAGTGGCGTTGAACGGGAGCAACACGGCATAACAGACGAAGACGGGCTGGGGCTCTCGAGCGTCTCCTGGCCCCAACCCGAATTGGGGACAGCAGGCCAGGTCGGCTCCGATAGCAGGGGGCTGGGAGCCCCTGCGTCCACATACAACCACCGCTCGCGGAACCCAACCGCGGGCAGGGGGAGCTTGAAGTCAATCCTAGAGGCCACGGTCTCAGGCTCGGCAGCGAAGCTCACGCACGCCCAGCATTGGGTAGGGTCGACAAGATGCAGCGAGAAGAAGTGGCGCAGCAAGGCAACCGAAGGAGGGATGCCCACCATGGCTTCGCAAACAAAGGCGAAGACCGAAAGGAGGGTGATGGACTCAGGACTTAGATGCGTCATGTGGATATGATAATGGGAGAGCACGGCATAGAAGAAATCAGAAAAGGGGGGAACCAGACCCGCCCACAGGGCGTTGGTAAAATATGGAACCTCGGTAGCTATCCTGTCGATGGAGAAGTGGGGCGCGGGCCAGGCCGTCGTCCTCCCGCACTCATTGAAGATGGTGGCCAGAGCCAAGCTGACCTTGCCCAGGCACTCTTGATTGAGTATGGTCGACCGGCCGACGGCGGGGGCCACCGATGGAGGCACACAAGATGGAGGCATGGGTTTCTTCCCTCTCTCCTTCTTCGTCGGAGCCATGGCGATGGGAAGGAGGGGGAAGATTCGAGATTGGATTGGAGGCAGGAGCTGGCGTTCGAAGGAAGGAAGAACAGGGGACGCTCGAGCAACAGGAAAGGGAGCGGCTGTGTGCAACTACAAGTCCGCCTAGCAGGGCGCAGAATAAGGGGGCGTGGGGGAACAGTGCCGCCCACGTGCCATCAACCGCCACGCGGCACCCAAGGCCGCAGGCTATCAGGGCCCGCGGCGCTTCACCTTTGCCCTTTCGCCTCTCAGCATGGCCAAGTCCGGGCGCGCCTTGGGCCCGGGGCTACTGTCGGCGTTCTGGGAACGGGGGTCCCCAGACTTGCCTGCCTGCGGCATGCGGCGTGGCTCAAAGTGGGCCTAGCACGGCCCATCTTCATCAAGACAAGACTCAAGACCCTCGCGAGGGGCCAAGCCTCGCGGGGCGGACGACACAGAGCTTCCTAAGGCACGGCCTCGTCAGGCTGGCTCGCGAGGAGGCGGAGAGATCAAGGCGGGGTACCTCGCGAGGTGCCCGTGACGCAAGCCATGACGACTCAGGGTGCCAGGCGGGTGCCAGCTCGCGCAGCGTCCTCCTTTCCTCTTTGGTGCAAAGGGAGCAAGCGCAGCCGCGAAGTACCGAGGCATCAGGCAAAGGTTGCCATTTCAGTGCAACAAGACCAAGACCAGGAGGACTACGAGATGGAGGTCACCGTGGAGCCCAAGACGGCGTCATCACCAGAGCTTTGCGTAGGCGAAGACTGCTTTTGTCAGGATAGTTGATACTTGCTGTCCCCCTTCAAATTAGCCCGCCATTGTTGGCTCCCTTCCCGCTCGATATTTGGTAAGAGGACCAGGGCCACTATAAATAGGACCAGCCGCCCACAAAGCAAAGGGGTGGGGAAAAAGAGTAAGCAGGAGGCGATTAGAGAGAGAGAGAGAGAGAGAAAGAGAAAGGTGGTTGAACTCCTCCTAGCAGTTCATCGCCCCAGCCTAGAACAGACACTCGCGAGGCTGTTCTTCCTTGTATTGTTCATCATCATCAGCCCCAAGAGGCAATCCACCCACCACACACTGGAGTAGGGTATTACACCACAACGGTGGCCCGAACCAGTATAAACCTTGTGTCTCTTGTGCGGTTCTTTCAGTAGTCTAGATCTTTGCGGGATGGAGAGGTAGAAGACGTAATCTCCATGCGCACCCCAGTGTTCGAACCTTAAGGGTCTGCCGGAACCGGAAATCCGACACCCGCGCCAGCGACCATCCCCGTAACATTGACGGGCTGGTTGCCGAGCACTATTGCAGAGCTGGATGCCGCGGGCGTTAGCGAGGTCTCCACGGACTCGCGCGAGCTCGTGTACATGCCAGCGCCAGCGCCCGTGCCCGTGCCCGTGCGTGCCCCTCCACCCACTGCAGCGTCGGTCCCCGTGCGTTTGGTTGCACCTGCCATGCCCATGCCCGTCCGCACGCCCCCTCAGCGACATGGGACACCGCCGTCGACCGCTACCTCTTAGTGGCGCCAGTTATCGTCCTCCCGCGCCCCGCCCGTCGATCGCGCGATGACATGATGTTTGATTTACAAGTGAAGAACATTATGTGCTGCCCTGAAGACTTCAACAACGGTGTCCTAGAGGATGACAACAACAATGACGGCACGGCACACCGCCTCGGCCGCCATCAGAAATAGTTTTTTGGGGGTTTAATACTGTATCTCGAGCATATGAATATAAATTCGCAGTGTGACTGAATGAAAGATATGGTTTGAACGAACTTGCGTTTTTCTCTCTTAATGTACGGACTTATCAAATGATTTTCTTTTGAAAATAATGTCAATGGTTTTTAAATATAAAACACTCACCGCAAACGTTTTAGTTAGAACACCCATATGCAAACCGAGAGCTTCCCTAGGAAGCCAAGGGAAAATGTGCCGAGCAGGATTTGTGCAGCTCTTGATCGCAAACATTGTAGTTAGAACACCCGTATGCAAAGTGAGAGCTATGGTCTTCCCCCTTAAGTCAATGGAAAATTCGCAACGCGGGATTTGTGCATCCCTTCAACGTAAACGGTTGTTTTGGATGACCTATGTGCAACCACATACAAACAATTTGGTAAGATTTGCATCTGTCATATTGGGTATGTTGCCATTTGTCAAACTAGAAAGATTGACATTTATTGGTCTAGTAACATTGCCATTTGTCAACCTTGTAACACTGCGATTTGTCAAATATGTAGCTAAAAATCACTAGCACTATCTAATTTTGCAACTAAAATTCAGTAATTAAGCATAGATTTCATTCATAGATTAAGCAGTCATTCTTTATACAAACAGTTCAACTCGACAGCTGAACCAACCAAACTTTTCCCCAATTGTTCCCAACCATGTACTGAAATAGCTAGTTCAACTATATATACTAGCTAATTTTAAGTACATCGTACAGTTCCACCACATCTATAGTTAGATCAACTGAACAAAATAGCCCCTAAATACTACTACTATGGAGGGGCTTTGTACTACTCCCGGCAGCCTCTCCTCTATCGAGCGTGCTCAGTAAGAGGCAAAGGAGGAAGAGCCTACCGACGAGCTGGACAACTGCAATATGGTGCGTACCGCTAATGCAGCTTCAGCGACGCTCACCTCGAATGCCCTCTGCTTCTCCAGATGACCCCTCCCGAAGCAGTGGTTCTCCTTGTAGATCTCCTGATTCCTTGCCTCTGAGGTGGCATGTGTCGCGGCCACGGCAGCAGTAAGGCTCTTTGCGTGCTCGACAAGGCGCTCCTCCTCCTCCTCCTCCTACGGGAACTTGGTGTAGCGCATAAGGTCGCTGACGCACGTGCGGGCCTCCACCTCCGCCTCCCGCCTTCGGGTGGCAGTGGTGGAGCGGGTGATGATCCTGGCGATCAACGGTGGGCTGGCGGCCACGGCGGCCGACGATGGGGTGGCAGCCATGACCACCACCTCTCGCTTCGGACCACGGTTGCGGAGCGGGTGATGGCCGGTTGTGGGGTGGCGGCCATGATGGCCACCTCCCGCCTTCGGGCCACGGCGGTGGAGCGGGCGATGGCCCTGGCTTTCAATGGTGGTATGGTGGCAACGGCGGCTGGCAACGGCCGCTGACGGGTAGCGGCGGCGGAGCGTGTGGTGGGTGTTCCGCGCACACCCAACAGGGATGCCACGCGCACTACACTATGTCGGGGACTGCGCCGCCGCTGCGGTGTAGCCTCCTAGCTAGAGTTGTCCTTTGATGATGGCGGGGTGGCTGAGTGACGACGGACTGGTGCCATTGATGATTGTGGGAGAAGCAGGTGAGATAAGCTACAGGGAGGGAGGGGAAAATGCGACGCAAGACTCGCCAGCCGTGAGGGTTTATATAGCAGGCCGGTAAGCATTGGGATTTTGGGGGATTTCACCAAGTCAGGCAGGAAGCTTGCACAGGAACCTGCGAGGTTGCGCGGGAATGGGCTCACCGACGATTCATTGGCGCCACTTCGAGCCACCATTTGGCCAAAAGAACACCCCGTGTGCTGTGCAAGCTTGCGCTGTAATCCGTCTGCGGCAGCGGGGTGACAAGACGTGCGAGAGGAGGACGAAAGGCCACATACACATACGATTAATACAAAAAAATGTTTGCAGTTTAATTACCTACTATACCCCTGTCCTAGTTCATCTCTTGTATCCGATCTTTGTCCCAAAGCCTCAGATTGGTACCTATGGTTTACTAGTAGTGTTGATTACTCTTTGTAGTTGATGCTAGTTGGTTTATTCGGTGGAAGATCATATGTTCAGATCCTTTATGCATATTAATACCCCTTTGATTATGAACATGAATATGATTTGTGAGTAGTTACGTTTGTTCCTGAGTACATGGTAGAAGTCTTGCTATAAGTAGTCATGTGAATCTGGTATTCGTTCGATATTTTGATGAGATGTATGTTGTCTTTCCTCTAGTGGTGTCATGTGAACGTCGACTACATGACACTTCACCATTGTTTGGGCCTAGAGGAGGTCATTGGGAAGTAATAAGTAGATGATGGGTTGCTAGAGTGACAGAAGCTTAAACCTAGTTTATGCGTTGCTTCGTAAGGGGCTGATTTGGATCCATATGTTTCATGTTATGGTTAGGTTTACCTTAATACTTATGTTGTAGTTGCGGATGCTTGCAGAGGGGTCAATCATAAGTGGGATGCTTGTCCAAGGAAGGACAGTACCCAAGCATCGGTCCACCCACATATCAAATTATCAAAGTACCGAACGCGAATCATATGAACATGATGAAAACTAGCTTGACGATAATTCCCATGTATCCTCGGGAGCGCTTTCCTTTATATAAGAGTTTGTCTAGCCTTGTCCTTTGATACAAAAAGGATTGGGCCATCTTGCTCCACATTATTTACTTTTATTACTTGTTACCCGTTACAAATTACCTTATCACAAAACTATCTGGTACCAATAATTTCAGTGCTTGCAGAGAATACCCTACTGAAAACTGCTTATCATTTCCTTCTGCTCCTCGTTGGGTTCGACACTCTTACTTATCGAAAGGACTATGATAGATCCCCTATACTTGTGGGTCATCATGCCTATGTAATGATCATTGCCTGGATATCGTCATAATAATTTGAGGTTCTATCAATTGCCCAACATTAATTTTTTTACCCACCGTTTGCTATTTTTCTCGAGAGAAGCCAGTAGTGAAACCTACGACCCCCGGGTCTTCTTTCTCATATATTTTCCTTTGCGATCTACCTTTTTATTTGCTTTTATTTTCAGATATATTAAACCAAAAACCAAAAAATACCTTGCTGCAATTTATTTTATTTGGCATTCGATCTATTAATATTTACAACTTTATCTCCCGTCACGCATCGTTTCTAGCGCCCTTACCCGAAAGGGATTGACAACCCCTTTAACACGTCGGGTTGCGAGGATTTGTTATCTGTGTGCAGGGGCTATTTACGTTGTGTTGCTTGGTTCTCCTACTAGTTCGATAACCTTGGTATCATATTTGAGGGAAATACCTACCCCCGTTGTGCTGCATCATCCCTTCCTCTTTGGGGAAATACCGACGTAGCTTCAAGCGACATCAAAAGGAATTTCTAGTGCCATTGCCGGGGAGGATCTTCATCATAACCAGGTTCCTAATCACAAATCTCATCTCCTTGCAATTTACATTATTTGCCATTTTCCTCTCGTTTTCCTCTCCCCCACTTCACAAAAATTTGCCGTTTTATTCGCCTTTCTTTTCCGTTCGCCGTTTTCTTGCCGGATCTGTTTTTGAGTGCAATCTTGTTGTGTGGTCATCATGAGTCAAGAGAACACCATGTTGTGTCATTTCTCAAATACCAACAACATTGATTTTATCGGCACTCCGCTTGCTCCTCCCGCCACTAGTGCGGAGACTTGTGATATTAATACTGCTTTGTTGAATCTTGTTACGAAAGACCAATTTTCCGGTACTCCTAATGAGGATGTCGCGTCCCATATTAATACCTTCATGGAATTATGCGATATGCAAAAGAAAAGAGATGTGGACAATGATGTACTCAAGATGAAATTATTTCCGTTTTCTTTGCGTAATTCTGCAAAAATTAGGTTCTCTTCTTTGCCTCACAACAGTATTGATTCTTGGAATAAGTGCAAAGATGCTTTTATCACTAAGTATTTTCCTCCCGCTAAAATTATTTCCCTTAGAACCCAGATCATGAATTTCAAGCAACTTGAACATGAGCATGTTGCACAATCTTGGGAAAGGATGAAAATGATGCTAAGGAATTGCCCAACTAATGGGTTATATCTTTGGATGATCATACAAAATTTTTATGCGGGGTTGAATTTTGTTTCTCGTAATCTTTTAGATTTCCGCCACGGGTGGTACTTTTATGGAAATTACTTTGGGTGAAGCCACCAAATTGCTTGATAATATTATGGCAAATTATTCGCAATGGCATACCGAATGGGCTCCTACTAGTAAAAAAGTTAATTCGGTTGAAGAAATTTCTTCTTTGAGTGAAAAAGTTGATGCTCTTGTGAAATTGGTTGCAAGTAGAAGTTCTCCTATTGATCTTAATGATATGCATTTTTCTACTTTGATTGAGAAAAATAGTGATGCTATTGATGTGAATTTATTTCTCGCAATAATTTGAGCAACAATGCTTATAGAGGTAATTTTAATCCTAGGCCTTTTCCTAGTAATTCCTCTAATAATTATGGTAATTCCTATCGAAATCAATCTTATAATAATAATAGGAACACCTCTGATCTTGAGAATAACATTAAAGAATTTATCAACACACACAAAGTTTTTAACACTTCCATAGAAGAAAAGTTGAGTAAGATTGATGATTTGTCTAGAAGTGTTGATAGAATTGCTCATGATGTGGAAAATTCATGATGTGGAAAATATCAAGATAAAAATTTTTGTGCCTAAAGTAGATGAATCAATTAAAGATCTTTATGTTTCTATGGATGAAAGTAAGAAAAGAACTACTATGCTTAGAGCTAAAAGAGAATTTTTAGAAAAAGATTTTCCTAGTGATTTCTTTCGCAAAAGTGATGAAGATCTTAAAATGATTGGTGTTTCTTCTATTGATTCCTTGTTTAGCAAAGTTAAGAATGATGAAAAAGGGACTGGATAAGAGTCAACTTTAAGTAGAAGGCGTCCCAATATTTCGGAGGGTGAAAAAATTGATGAAAGTGGGTTCGGAGAGGTCAAAACTTTAGCTAGTGATGCACCCACTCTTTTGGATTACAAAGACTTTAATTATGATAGTTGCTCTTTGATTGATTGTATTTATTTTTTGCAATCCATGATGAATTCACCCTACGCTTATTAACTAAAGAAAGATTTTACTAAACATAGTGTTGATGCTATGATGAAAGCTTTTGAAGAAAAATTGGAATTAGAAGTTTCAATCCCTAGAAAATTGCATGATGAGTGGGAACCTACTATCAAAGTAAAGATTAAAAATTATGAGTGTTTTGCTTTATGTGACTTGGGTGCTAGTGTTTCTACAATTCCGAAATCTTTATGTGATGTGCTCGGTCTTACCAATCTTAAAGAATGTCCCTTGAATTTGCACTTGGCGGATTCTACTATTAAAAATCCTATGGGGAGGATTAATGATGTTATTATTCTTACAAATAGGAATTATGTGCCCATAGATTTTATTGTTCTTGACATTGATTGCAATCCGTCTTGTCTAATTATTCTTGGTAGACCGTGTTTTCGCACTATCGGTGCCGTGATTGATATGAAAGAAGGCAATATTAAGTTCCCATTTCCTTTGAGGAAGGGTATGGAACACTTTCCTAGAACAACAATTAAGCCACCATATGAATCAATCATGAGGGCATCTGATGGATCTCGAACCAAAGATGACAAAACTTAGATCCTTGCTTTATGCCTAGCTAAGGGCGTAAAACTATAGCGCTTGTTGGGACGCAACCCAATGAATAAAATTTATTTTTGCTTTTTGCTTCCTGTTTTTGAGTGTTAGCACAATCATTCTGCTGCTATGATTGTGTTTTTTTGTGTTTTAATTAATGTTTGTGCCAAGTAAAGCCTTTAGGATCTTCTTGGGCAATAGTTGTTTGATCTTGCCGAAAAAACAGAAAGTTTTGCGCTCACAAAATTAATTTTCATTTTTATCAGAGATCGATATAATACCCATTCTAATTGCAGTAGATCAATATACAAATTTCTTAGGTCGTCCTAATTTTTCAGAGTTTTTTGAGTTACAGAATTATTCGAAGTAGTCTGATTGCTAGAGACTGTTCTGTTTTGACATATTATGTTTCCTTTGTGTTGTGTGCTTATTTTGATGGCTCTATGGTTTTCTTTGATGAGTTTTTGCCATAGAAAAGTTGGAATACGCTAGATATAATACAAAAACAAAATATGAATTGGTTTGATACATCACTTATAGTAGTGATTTAGTATTCTTATACCGACGGATCTCACGAAGGCTTTGTTGAGTTTTGTGTGACTGAAGTTTTCAAGTTTTAGGTTATCTTACGATGGATGGAAGGATGTAAGAGCCTAAGCTTGGGGATTCCTCAGAATCCCAAGCTATTATCCAAGAATGAGCAACCAACTAAGCTTCGGGATGCCCCAGAGTGGCATCCTCGCTTTCTTCCAACAACTATTGGTATTTTACTCGAGACTATATTTTTATTTGTCACATGATATGTGTTTTTCTTGGAGCGTCTTGTATGATATGTGTCTTTGCTTGTTTTATTTTGTGTTTTAAGTTATCAATCCTTGCTGGACACACCTATTTGAGAGAGCCAAAATTATGGCATGACTTGTTAGAATTGCTCTCTATGCTTCACTTAAATCTTTCATGAGCTAGGACTTGCTCTAGTGCTTCACGTATATCTTTTTGAGCACGGTGTGCTTTGTTATTTTTGAAGAACTGCTATCTTACTTCAATTAGATTTATTTGAGAGTTACTACAATTTTGAAGAAATTCTCTCTTGCTTCACTTAAATTATTTTGAGAGAAAGAAAATTTGTTATGCTCATGATCTTCACTTATATTTGTTTGAGCTTATGAAAAACAACACATGAAAATTAGTCCCAAAGTGATAGATATCCAAGAAGGATAAAGAAAAAATGTCGTGAACATCATTGGACAAAATAAACTTTATTCTTAGTAATAGTTTTGAGATATGATGATGTGATATGTGAGTCATCTTGATGAGTAATTATGCTTTAGTAGGAATATTGGTGTTAAGGTTTGTGATTCCCTATGCATGCACGAAAGTCAATAGTCATGCAATGAAATTAGATCCTACTTGTGGTGCATTATTTGTTGTTAATTATGCTTAATGCTTGCTTATGAGATTATTCGTTTCTTGGTTGGTCGCTTCCCAATCTTTTGCTAGCCTTCACTTTGCACTAAGTATGACCTCTACTTGTGCATCCAAAATCCTTTAAACCAGTTTTGCCACATGCGTCCACTATATCTACCTATATGCAGTATTCTTTTGCCATTCTAAGCATATTTGCATGTGCCATCTCTAATTTTCAAAATAAACTTCTCTTTTGTGTGTTTGTTTCGCTCATGGAGCGGTGAGGGGCGGCTAATATTTTCCATGCTAGATGTGTTATTCTCAAGATGAGTGTTTATTCACTTGTAATTGCACGAGAGTAAGGCAAAGGTATTAGCGATGCCAAGTCCCGAAATGCAAAAAGAAATGAATTTACTTTATGTTGTCAAATAATAAATTCCTTGGAAATTGTTGGTATGGAGGGCACCCGTGGATACGGTTAGCCATGGAAACGGAAAGTTATGGTGGAAAAAGGAATAAACTTTATTTTCTGTTTGGGAACCACCTATGATATATCTATGCATGGAAAGTATTGGGAACTCTAAGTCGTTTTCATTGGTGGGATGAATACACCTCCCAAAATGTTTTTATCTCAGATTTTTTGCTTTGAGCTCTGGCACCTCTACAAATCCCTACTTCCCTCTGCGAAGGGCCTATCTTTTACTTTATGCAATTTTTATTTTGAGTCTCCATCTTCTCTTATAAAATCACCAACTAGGAGGCAATAAGATCGTGCTTAAGTATTGGGTGTAGTTAATATCCGAGTGTGTTTCATGAATGGATCAATGTTTGAGCATGATGGGCTTGGGATAACTTATTTTAGGATTGATATTTTGAAAGACATGGTTGCTAGTTGATATGCTTGAGTATCTAAATTATTATGTCAAAACTTGTTATTGCTTTGAATCACATAAAAGTCCAAATGTCCATGCTATAAAGAAAATAATATGATATGACTTGATGAACAGCACTCTACATCAAAAATTCTGTTTTTATCACTTACCTACTCGAGGACGAGTACGAGTTAAGCTTGGGGATGCAGATACGTCTCCAATGTATCTATAATTTTCGATTGTTCCGTGCTGCTTTATTATCAATCTTGGATGTTTTATAATCATTTTATAGTCATTTTATATCATTTTTTGGTACTAACCTATTGACATAGTGCCAAGTGCCAGTTATTGTTTTTTCCATGTTTTTTACATCGCAGAAAATCAATATCAAACGGAGTCCAAATGCCACAAAACTTTACGGAGAATTTTTATGGGCCAGAAGGAACACAGCGGGCCCTGGCTGCGCCTGGGGGGTGCCCTGAAGGAGGCACAACCCACCAAGGCACGCCATGAGGCCTAGGCGCGCCCAGGTGGGTTGTGCCCACCTCGGGTGCCCCCCGGGCCGCCTCTTTGCTCTATAAATACCCCAAAAATCCTAGAACCCTAGGGGAGTCGACGAAATATTCATCCAACCACCACAGAGTCCAGAACCACCCGATCCAATCTAGACACCATCACGGAGGGGTTCACCACTTTCATTGGTGCCTCTCTAATGATGTGTAAGTAGTTCTTTGTAGACCTTCGGGTTCGTAGTTAGTAGCTAGATGGCTTCATCTCTCTCTCTTGATTCTCAATAAAATGGTCTCTTGGAGATCCATATGATGTATCTCTTTTGCGGTGTGTTTGTTGGGATCGATGAACTTTGAGTTTATGATCAGATCTATCTTTTTATATCCATGAAAGTATTTGAGTTTCTTTGATCTCTTTTATGCGTGATCTCTTATAGCCTCGTATGTCTTCTCCGATATTTGGGTTTTTTCTAGCCAACTTGATCTATTTATCTTGCAATGGGAAGTGGTGCCCAGTAGTGGGTTCGATCTTACGGTGATTGATCCCAGTGATAGAAAGGGAACCGACACGTATGCATCGTTGCCACTAAGGTTAAAAAGACGAGATCTATATGTACCGCTATATAGATAAACCGGTCTTATCTACATCATGTCATCATTATTATTGCATTACTCTATTTTTCCATGAACTTAATACACTAGATGCATGCTGGATAGTGGTCAATCTGTGGAGTAATAGTAGTAGATGCAGGCAGGAGTCGGTCTACTAATCTTAGATGTGATGCCTATGTAATTATCATTGCCTGGATATCGTCATAATTATTTGAGGTTCTATCAATTGCCCAATAGTAGTTTGTTTAACCACCATTTTCTATTTTTCTCGAGAGAAGCCACTAGTGAAACCTATGGCCCCCGGGTCATCTTTCTCATATATTTTCCTTTGCGATCTACCTTTTATTTGCTTTTATTTTCAGATCTATTAAACCAAAAACCCAAAAATACCTTGCTGCAATTTATTTTATTTGGTGTTTGATCTATCAATATTTATAACTTTATCTCCCGTCACATGTCGTTTCTACCGCCGTTACCTGAAAGGGATTGACAACCCCTTTAACACGTCAGGTTGTGAGGATTTGTTATCTGTGTGCAGGGGCTGTTTACATTGTGTTTCTTGGTTCTCCTATTGGTTCCATAACCTTGGTTTCGTATATGAGGGAAATACCTATCATCGCTGTGCTACATCATCCCTTCCTCTTCGGGGAAATACCAACGTATCTTCAAGCGACATCAAGCGACATCCAAACTATGGAGCAGTTCCTTACCGAGGAAAAGTACCAAGTGGTCGGCTTCGACCTCGAGTACACCATCGATCGTGCTAGGCATGATCAGAAGGTTGTCATCGTCCAGTTGTGCGTGCGACATGACGTCCTCGTCTACCACTACCACTGGCCACAAGGCCTTGCAAGTGTTTCTCCAGGTTTATCAAGAGCTTCGACTATAGTTTCGCTATGGTGGACACCACCAACGATCTAAAATCTCTCAAGGTTTTGGGCTTTAAATGCCCAAATCTTGTTAACATCCAGCACCACTACAAGGTCTGGGGCAGCGACAACAACAAACTGAACTCCCAAGTTGACCTCGCCTCGGCCATCATCGACCCCTACTACATGAAGATGAAGGATGAGAGCAAGAAGGACAAGATCACCTAGCACAGTGTTTGGCATGAGAGACTGGATGAACAACACATCAAGTGTTGGGAACGTAGTAATTTCAAAAAAATTCCTACGCACACGCAAGATCATGGTGATGCATAGCAACGAGAGGCGAGAGTGTTGTCTACGTAGCCTCATAGACCGAAATTGAAAGCGTTAGCACAACGCGGTTGATGTAGTCGTATGTCTTCACGGCCCGACCGATCAAGCACCGAAACTACGGCACCTCCGAGTTCTAGCACACGTTCAGCTCGATGACGATCCCCGGACTCCGATCCAGCAAAGTGTCGGGGAAGAGTTCCGTCAGCATGACGGCGTGGTGACGATCTTGATGTTCTACTGCCGCAGGGCTTCGCCTAAGCACCGCTACAATATTACCGAGGATTATGGTGGAGGGGGGCAGCGCACACGGCTAAGAGAACGATCACGAAGATCAACTTGTGTGTCTAGAGGTGCCCCCTGCCCCTGTATATAAACGAGCAAGGGGGGAGGCCAGCCGGCCCTTGAGGCGCACCAAGGAGGGGGGAGTCCTCCTCCTAGTAGGAGTAGGACTCCCATTTCCTAGTCCAACTAGGAAGAGGGAAGGGGGAAGGAAAGAGAGGGAGAGGGAAAGAGGGGCCGCGCCCCCCTCCCCTAGTCCAATTCGGACTCCACATGGGAGGGGGCGCGCCACCTCCTGGGCTGCTTCCCTCTCTCTCCCCTCAGGCCCACTAAGGCCCAATACTTCCCCGGGGGGTTCCGGTAACCCTTCCGGCACTCCGGTTTTCTCCCAAATCACCCGAAACACTTCCGGTGTCTGAATATAGCCGTCCAATATATCGATCTTTATGTCTCGACCATTTCGAGACTCCTTGGCATGTCCGTGATCATATCCGGGACTCCGAACAACCTTCGGTACATCAAAATATATAAACTCATAATGAAACTGTCATCGTAACGTTAAGCGTGCGGACCCTACGGGTTCGAGAACAATGTAGACATGACCGAGACACGTCTCCGGTCAATAACCAATAGTGGAACCTGGATGCTGATATTGGCTCCCACATATTCTACGAAGATCTTTTATCGGTCAGACCGCATAACAACATAGGTTGTTCCCTTTGTCATCGGTATGTTACTTGCCCGAGCTTTGATCGTTGGTATCTCAATACCTAGTTCAATCTCGTTACCGGCAAGTCTCTTTACTCATTCCGTAATACATCATCCAACAACTAAATTATTAGTTGCAATACTTGCAAGGCTTATGTGATGTGCATTACCGAGAGGGCCCAGAGATACCTCTCCGACAATCGGAGTAACAAATCCTAATCTTGAAATACGCCAACCCAACAAGTGCCTTCGGAGACACCTATAGAGCACCTTTATAATCACCTAGTTACGTTGTGACGTTTGGTAGCACACCAAGTGTTCCTCCGGTAAACGGGAGTTGCATAATCTCATAGTCATAGGAACATGTATAAGTCATGGAGAAAGCCATAGCAACAAACTAAACGATCAAGTGCTAAGCTAACGAAAAGGGTCAAGTCAATCACATCATTCTCCTAATGATGTGATCCCGTTAATCAAATGACAACTCATGTCTATGGTTAGGAAACATAACCGTCTTTGATCAACGAGCTAGTCAAGTAGAGGCATACTAGTGGCACTATGTTTGTCTATGTATTCACACATGTATTATGTTTCCGGTTAATACAATTCTAGCATGAATAGTAAACATTAATCACGATATAAGGAAATAATTAATAACTTTATTATTGCCTCTAGGGAATATTTCCTTCAGTCTCCCACTTGCACTAGAGTCAATAATCTAGATTACACAGTAATGATTCTAACACCCCTGGAGCCTTGGTGCTGATCATGTTTTGCTCGTGGAAGAGGCTTAGTCAGCGGTCTGCAACATTCAGATCCGTATGTATCTTGCAAATTTCTATGTCTCCCACTTGGACTAAATCCTGAATGGAATTGAAGCTTCTCTTGATGTGCTTGGTTCTCTTGTGAAATCTGGATTCCTTTGCCAAGGCAATTGCACCAGTATTGTCACAAAAGATTTTCATTGGACCCGATGCACTAGGTATGGCACCTAGATCGGATATGAACTCCTTCATCCAGACTCCTTCATTTGCTACTTCCGAAGCAGCTATGTACTCTGCTTCACATGTAGATCCCGCCATGACGCTTTGTTTAGAACTGCACCAACTAACAGCTCCACCGTTCAGCAAAAACACATATCCGGTTTGCGATTTAGAATTGTCCGGATCAGTGTCAAAGCTTTCATCAACGTAACCATTTACGATGAGCTCTTTGTCACCTCCATATATGAGAAACATATCCTTAGTCCTTTTCAGGTATTTCAGGATGTTCTTGACCGCTGTCTAGTGATCCACTCCTAGATTACTTTGGTACCTCCCTACTAGACTTATAGCAAGGCACACATCAGGTCTGGTACACAACATTGCATACATGATAGAGCCTATGGTTGAAGCATAGAGAACATCTTTCATTTTCTCTCTATCTTCTGTGGTGGTCGGACATTGAGTCTTACTCAATTTCACACCTTGTAACACAGGCAAGAACCCTTTCTTTGCTTGATCCATTTTGAACTTCTTCAAAACCTTGTCAAGGTATGTGCTTTGTGAAAGTCCAATTAAGAGTCTTGATCTATCTCTATAGATCTTAATGCCCAATATGTAAGCAGCTTCACTGAGGTATTTCATTGAAAAACTCTTATTCAAGTATCCCTTTATACTATTCAGAAATTCTATATCATTTCCAATCAATAATATGTCATCCACATATAATATCAGAAATGCTACAGAGCTCCCACTCACCTTGTTGTAAATACAGGCTTCTCCAAAAGTCTGTACAAAACCAAATCATTTGATCACACTATCAAAGCGTTTATTCTAACTCCGAGAGGCTTGCACCAGCCCATAAATGGATCGCTGGAGCTTGCACACTTTCTTAGCTCCCTTTGGATTGACAAAACATTCTGGTTGCATCAAATATAGCTCTTCTTCCAGAAATCCATTCAGGAATGCAGTTTTGACATCCATTTGCCAAAATTCATAATCATAAAATGCGGTAATTGCTAACATGATTCGGACAGACTTAAGCATCGTTGCGGGTGAGAAGGTCTCATTGTAGTCAATCCCTTAAACTTGTCGAAAACCTTTTGCAACAAGTCGAGCTTTATAGACAGTAACAGTACCGTCAGCGTCAGTCTTATTCTTGAAGATCCATTTATTCTCAATTGCTTGCCGATCAACGGGAAAGTCAACCAAAGTCCACACTTTGTTCTCATACATGGATCCCATCTCAGATTTCATGGCTTCTAGCCATTTTGTGGAATCTGGGCTCACCATCGCTTCTTCATAGTTCGTAGGTTCATCATGATCTAGAAGCATGACTTCCAGAACAGGATTACCGTACTACTCTGGTGTGGATCTTACTCTGGTTGATCTACGAGGTTCGGTAGTAACTTGATCTGAAGTTTCATGATCATTATCATTAGCTTCCTCACTAATTGGTGTAGGTGTCACAGAAACCGGTTTATGTGATGTACTACTTTCCAATAAGGGAGTAGGTACAGTTACCTCATCAAGTTCTACTTTTCTCCCACTCAGTTCTTTCGAGAGAAACTCCTCCTCTAGAAAAACTCCGAATTTAGCAACAAAAGTCTTGCCTTCGGATCTGTGATAGAAGGTCTACGCAACAGTGTCCTTTGGGTATCCTATGAAGACACATTTCTCCGATTTTGGTTTGAGCTTATCAGGTTGAAGCTTTTTCACATAAGCATCGCAGCCCCAAACTTTTAGAAACGACAACTTTGGTTTCCTGCCAAACCACAGTTCATAAGGCGTCGTCTCAACGGATTTTGATGGTGCCCTATTTAACGTGAATGCGGCCGTCTCTAAAGCATAACCCCAAAACGATAGCGGTAAATCTGTAAGAGACATCATAGATCGCACCATATCAAGTAAAGTACGATTACGACGTTCGGACACACCATTACGCTGTGGTGTTCCGGGTGGCGTGAGTTGCGAAACTATTCCGCATTGTTTCAAATGTAGACCAAACTCGTAACTCAAATATTCTCCTCCACGATCAGATCGTAGAAACTTTATTTTCTTGTTACCATGATTTTCAACTTCACTCTGAAATTCTTTGAACTTTTCAAATGTTTCAGACTTATGTTTCATTAAGTAGATATACCCATATCTGCTTAAATCATCTGTGAAGGTGAGAAAATAACGATATCCGCCACGAGCCTCAACATTCATTGGACCACATACATCTGTATGTATGATTTCCAACAAATCCGTTGCTCTCTCCATAGTACCGGAGAACGGTGTTTTAGTCATCTTACCCATGAGGCACGGTTCGCAAGTACCAAGTGATTCATAATCAAGTGGTTCCAAAAGTCCATCTGTATGGAGTTTCTTCATGCGCTTCATACCGATATGACCTAAACTGCAGTGCCACAAATAAGTTGCACTATCATTATTAACTCTGCATCTTTTGATTTCAACATAATGAATATGTGTATCACTACTATCGAGATTCATCAAAAATAGACCACTCTTCAAGGGTGCATGACCATAAAAGATATTACTCATATAAATAGAACAACCATTATTCTCTGATTTAAATGAATAACCGTCTCGCATCAAACAAGATCCAGATATAATGTTCATGCTCAACGCTGGCACCAAATAACAATTATTTAGGTCTAATACTAATCCCGAAGGTAGATGTAGAGGTAGTGTGCCGACCGCGATCACATCGACTTTGGAACCATTTCCCACGCGCATCGTCACCTCGTCCTTAGCCAATCTTTGCTTGATCCGTAGACCCTGTTTCGAGTTGCAAATGTTAGCAACAGAACCAGTATCAAATACCCAGGTGCTACTGCGAGCATTAGTAAGGTACACATCAATAACATGTATATCACATATACCTTTGTTCACTTTGCCATCCTTCTTATCCGCCAAATACTTGGGGTAGTCCCGCTTCCAGTGACCAGTTTGCTTGCAGTAGAAGCACTCAGTTTCAGGCTTAGGTCCAGACTTGGGTTTCTTCTCCTGAGCAGCAACTTGCTTGTTGTTCTTCTTGAAGTTCCCCTTCTTCTTCCCCTTGCCCTTTTTCTTGAAACTAGTGATCTTATTGACCATCAACACTTGATGCTCCTTCTTGATTTCTACCTCCGCGGCTTTTAGCATTGCGAAGAGCTTAGGAATAGTCTTATTCATCCCTTGCATATTATAGTTCATCATGAAGCTTTTGTAGCTTGGTGGCAGTGATTGAAGAACTCTGTCGATGACACTATCAACAAGAAGATTAACCCCCAGTTGAGTCAAGTGATTATGATACCCAGACATTTTGAGTATATGTTCACTGACAGAACTATTCTCCTCCATCTTGCAGCTATAGAAATTATTGGAGACTTCATATCTCTCAATCCGGGCATTTGCTTGAAATATTAACTTCAACTCCTGGAACATCTCATATGCTCCATGACGTTCAAAACGTCGTTGAAGACCCGGTTCTAAGCCGTAAAGCATGGCACACTGAACTATCGAGTAGTCATCAGCTTTGCTCTGCCAGACGTTCATAACATCTGGTGTTGCTCCTGCAGCAGGCTTGGCACTTAGCGGTGCTTCCAGGACGTGATTCTTCTGTTCAGCAATGAGGATAATCCTCAAGTTACGGACCTAGTCCGTGTAATTGCTACCATCATATTTCAACTTTGCTTTCTCAAGGAACGCATTAAAACTCAACGGAACAACAGCATGAGCCATCTATCTACAATCAAACATAGACAAGCAAGATACTATCAGGTACTAAGTTCATGATAAATTTAAGTTCAATTAATCATATTACTTAAGAACTCCCACTTAGAAAGATATCCCTCTAATCCTCTAAGTGATTACGCAATCCAAATCAACTAAACCATGTCTGATCATCACGTGAGATGGAGTAGTATCAATGGTGAACATCAATATGTTGATCATATCTACTATATGATTCACGCTCGACCTTTCGGTCTCCGTGTTCCGAGGCCATATCTGTTATATGCTAGGCTCATCAAGTTAAACCTGAGTATTCCGCGTGTGCAACTGTTTTGCACCCGTTGTATTTGAATGTAGAGCCTATCACACCCGATCATCATGTGGTGTCTCAGCACGAAGAACTTTCGCAATGGTGCATACTCAGGGAGAACACTTATACTTTGATAATTTAGTGAGGGATCATCTTATAATGCTACTGTCAATCAAAGAAAGATAAGATGCATAAAAGATAAACATCACATGCAATCAATATAAGTGATATGATATGGCCATCATCATCTTGTGCTTGTGATCTCCATCTTCGAAACACCGTCATGATCACCATCGTCACCGGCGCGACACCTTGATCACCACCGTAGCATCGTTGTCGTCTCGCCAATCTTATGCTTCCACGACTATCGCTGCTGCTTAGTGATAAAGTAAAGCATTACAACGCAATTGCATTCCATACAATAAAGCGACAACCATATGGCTCCTGCCAGTTGTCGATAACTCGGTTACAAAACATGATCATCTCATACAATAAAATTTAGTATCATGTCTTGACCATATCACATCACAACATGCCCTGCAAAAACAAGTTAGAAGTCCTCTACTTTGTTGTTGCAAGTTTTACGTGGCTGCTACGGGCTTAGCAAGAACCGTTCTTACCTATGCATCAAAACCACAATGATAGTTTGTCAAGTTGGTGCGGTTTTAACCTTCGCAAGGACCGGGCGTAGCCACACTTGGTTCAACTAAAGTTGGAGAAACTGACACCCGCCAGCCACCTATGTGCAAAGCACGTCGGTAGAACCAGTCTCGCGTAAGCGTACGCGTAATGTCGGTCCGGGCCGCTTCATCCAACAATACCGCCGAACAAAAGTATGACATGCTGGTAAGCAGTATGACTTATGTCGCCCACAACTCACTTGTGTTCTACTCGTGCAGAACATCAACGCATAAAACCTAGGTTCTGATACCACTGTTGAGGAACGTAGTAATTTCAAAAAAATTCCTACGCACACGCAAGATCATGGTGATGCATAGCAATGAGAGGGGAGAGTGTTGTCTACGTACCCTCATAGACCGTAAGCGGAAGCATTAGCACAACGTGGTTGATGTATTCGTACGTCTTTACGGACCGACCGATAAAGCACCGAAACTACGGCACCTCCGAGTTCTAGCACACGTTCAGCTCGATGACGATCCCCGGACTCCGATCCAGCAAAGTGTCGGGGAAGAGTTCCATCAGCACGACGGCGTGGTGACGATCATGATGTTCTACTGTCGTAGGGCTTCGCCTAAGCACTGCTACAATATTATCGAGGATTATGGTGGAGGGGGCACCGCACACGGCTAAGAGAGCGATCACGAAGATCAACTTGTGTGTCTAGAGGTGCCCCCCTGCCCCTGTATATAAAGGAGCAAGGGGGGAGGCCGGCCGACCCTTGAGGCGCGCCAAGGAGGGGGAGTCCTCCTCCTAGTAGGAGTAGGACTCCCCTTTCCTAGTCCAACTAGGAAGAGGGAAGGGGGAAGGAAAGAGAGGGAGAGGGAGAGGGAAGGAGGGGCCGCGCCCGCCTTCCCTAGTCCAATTCGGACTCCCCATGGGAGGGGCGCGCCACCTCCTGGGCTGCTGCCCTCTCTCTCCCCTCAGGCCCACTAAGGCCCAATACTTCCCCGGGGGGTTCCGGTAACCCTTCCGGCACTCCGGTTTTCTCCGAAATCACCCGAAACACTTCTGGTGTCCGAATATAGCCGTCCAATATATCGATCTTTATGTCTCGACCATTTCGAGACTCCTCGTCATGTCCGTGATCATATGCAGGACTCCGAACAACCTTCGGTACATCAAAATATATAAACTCATAATGAAACTGTCATTGTAACTTTAAGCGTGCGGACCCTACGGGTTCGAGAACAATGTAGACATGACCGAGACACGTCTCTGGTCAATAACCAATAGCGGAACCTGGATACTCATATTGGCTCCCACATATTCTACAAAGATCTTTTATCGGTCAGACCGCATAACAACATATGTTGTTCCCTTTGTCATCGGTATGTTACTTGCCCGAGATTTGATCGTCGGTATCTCAATACCTAGTTCAATCTCGTTAACGGCAAGTCTCTTTACTCGTTCCGTAATACATCATCCCACAACTAACTTATTAGTTGCAATGCTTGCAAGGCTTATGTGATGTGGATTACCGAGAGGGCCCAGAGATACCTCTCCGACAATCGGAGTGACAAATCCTAATCTTGAAATACGCCAACCCAACAAGTACCTTCGGAGACACCTATAGAGCACATTTATAATCACCCAGTTACATTGTGACGTTTGGTAGCACACAAAGTTTTCCTCCGGTAAATGGGAGTTGCATAATCTCATAGTCATAGGAACATGTATAAGTCGTGAAGAAAGCAATAGCAACAAACTAAATGATCAAGTGCTAAGCTAACAAAAAGGGTCAAGTCAATCACATCATTCTCCTAATGATGCGATCCCGTTAATCAAATGACAACTCATGTCTATGGTTAGGAAACATAACCATCTTTGATCAACGAGCTAGTCAAGTAGAGGCATACTAGTGACACTATGTTTGTCTATGTATTCACACATGTATTATGTTTCCGGTTAATACAATTCTAGCATGAATAATAAACATTTATCATGATATAAGGAAATAAATAATAACTTTATTATTGCCTCTAGGGCATATTTCCTTCATCAAGTACCCGGCCAAGGACATGTACACAAGCTACAAGATGTACAGGCGGATTGTTGACATGAGGAAGTGTCTTGATCCTGCCCGAGATGAGGGATCGAGCCATAGAGCAGTGGCGGGAGCGTCACAAGAAGTAGATGACTAGACGATCATTTCTCCTACTTTAGAATGCATGCAATTTATTGAGGTGTGTGCGAATGATCTATATAGTCACTTATGTAATTAGATGCTTATTTCAGTTATATATATACATGTTATTCTTCTGTAGACAAAGCAAATCACATGGCTTATTTGAAGGAAATATGCCCTAGAGGCAATAATAAAGTTGTTATTTATATTTCCTTATATCATAATAAATGTTTATTATTCATGCTAGAATTGTATTAACCAGAAACTTAGTACATGTGTGAATACATAGACAAATAGAGTGTCACTAGTATGCCTCTACTTGACTAGCTCGTTAATCAAAGATGGTTAAGTTTCCTAACCATAGACATGAGTTGTCATTTTATGAACGGGATGACATCATTAGAGAATGATGTGATTGACTTGACCCATCTGTTAGCTTAGCACTATGATCGTTTAGTTTATTGCTATTGCTTTCTTCATGACTTATACATGTTCCTATGACTATGAGATTATGCAAATCCCGAATACCAGAGGAACACTTGGTGTGCTATCAAACATCACAACATAACTGGGTGACTATAAAGATGCTCTACAAGTGTCTCCAATGGTGTTTGTTGAGTTGGCATAGATCGAGATTAGGATTTGTCACTTCGTGTATCGGAGAGGTATCTCTGGGGCCTCTCGGTAATGCACATCACTATAAGCCTTGCAAGCAATGTGACTAATGAGTTAGTTGTGGGATGTTGCATTACGAAACAAGTAAAGAGACTTGCCAGTAACGAGATTGAACTAGGTATTGAGATACTGACGATCGAATCTCGGGCAAGTAACATACCAATGACAAAGGGAACAACATATGTTGTTATGCGGTTTGACCGATAAAGATATTCATAGAATATGCAGGAACCAATATGAGCATCCAGGTTCCTCTATTGGTTATTGACCCGAGATGAGTCTCGGTCATGTCTACATAGTTCTCGAACCCGTAGGGTCCGCACGCTTAACTTTTGATGACGATCGGTATTATGAGTTTATGTGTTTTGATGCACCAAAGATAGTTCGAACTCCCGTGTGTGATCACAAACATGACGAGGAGTCTCGAAATGGTTGAGACATAAAGATTGATATATTGGTCAATGTTATTCGGACACCGGATGAGTTCCGGGGTCACCAAATAAATATCGGAGTGCTGGGGGTTATCGGAAACCCCGGGGGGACTAATGGAGTAATGGGCCAACATGGGCCTTGTGAGAGAAAGAGGAGAGGGCCCTAGGGCTGGCCAACCCCCCCCCCTTGAGGAGTCTGAATTGGACTAGGAGTGGGTGGCGCCCCTCCCTTTCCTTCTCATTCTCTCCCTCTCCTTCATTCCCCCTCTCTTCCCTTGTTGGAAACCTAGTAGGAATCCTACTTGGGGCACGCCCCATGGGGGCCGGCTGACCTTCCCCCTTGCTCCTTTATATACGGGGGCAGGGGCACCTTAGAACACACAAGTTGACAGTTGTCTTAGCCGCGTGCGGTGCCCCCCTCCACAGATTTCCACCTCGGCCATATCGTTGTAGTGCTTAGGCAAAGCCCTGCGTCGGTAACTTGATCATCACCGTCATCATGCCGTCGTGCTGACAAAACTCTCCCTCGGCCTCAACTGGATCAAGAGTATGAGGGACGTCACCAAGTTGAATGTGTGCAGATCGCGGAGGTGCCGTGCATTCGGTACTTGATCGGTTGGATCGTGAAGACGTTCGACTACATCAACCGTGTTACTTAACTCTTCCGCTTTTGGTCTACGAAGGTACGTGGACACACTCTCCCCTCTCGTTGCTATGCATCTCCTCGATAGATCTTGCATGATCGTAGGAATTTTTTTGAAATACTACGTTCCCCAACAGTGGCATCCGAGCCAGGTCTATGCGTAGATGTTATATGCATGAGTAGAACACAAAGGAGTTGTGGGCGTGGGTATATGCATATCGCTTTCCGTCACTAGTTGATTCTTGATTCAGCGTTATTTTTGGATGAAGCGGCTCAAACCGATATTACGCGTACGCTTACGCGAGACTGGTTCTACCGACGTGCTTCGCACACAGGTGGCTAGTGGGTGCCTGTTTCTCCAACTTTAGTTGAATCAGTTTCAATGAACAGGGTTCTTTCTGAAGATCAAAAAGCAATCATTATACTACGTTGTGGTTTTGATGCGTAGGTAAGAACGGTTCTTGCTAGAAGCCCGTAGCAGCCACGTAAAACTTGCAACAACAAAGTAGAGGACATCTAACTTGTTTTTGTAGGGCATGTTGTGATGTGATATGGTCAAGACATTACTATATAAATTTTTGTATGAGATGACCATGTTTTGTAACATAGTTATCAGCAACTGGCAGGAGCCATATGGTTGTCGCTTTATTGTATGAAATGCAATCGCCATGTAATTGCTTTACTTTATCACTAAGCGGTAGCGATAGTCGTGGAAGCAATAGTTTGTGAGATGAAAATGATGCTTCAATGGAGATCAAGGTGTCAAGACGGTGACGATGGTGATCATGACGGTGCTTTGGAGATGGAGATCAAAAGGCACAAGATGATAATGGCCATATCATATCACTTATTTGATTGCATGTGATGTTTTTCCTTTATGCATCTTATTTTGCTTAGTACGGCGGTAGCATTATAAGATGATCTCTCACTAAATTTCAAGGTATAAGTGTTCTCCCTGAGTATGCACCATTGCTACAGTTTGTCGTGCCGAGACACCGTGTGATGATCGGGCGTTATAAGCTCTACATTCACATACAATGGGTGTAAGCCAGTTTTGCACAAGCAGAATACTCGGGTTAAACTTGACGAGCCTAGCATATGCAGATATGGCCTCAGAACACTAAGACCGAATGGTCGAGTGTGAATCATATAGTAGATATGATCAACATAGTGATGTTCACCATTGAAAACTACTCCATCTCACGTGATGATCGGACATGGTTTAGTTGATATGGATCACGTGATCACTTAGATGATTAGAGAGATGTCTATCTAAGTGGGAGTTCTTAAGTAATATGATTAATTGAGCTTTAATTTATCATGAACTTAGTATGATAGTATTTTGCATGTCTATGTTGTTGTAGATAAATGGCCCGTGTTGTTGTTCCGTTGAATTTTAATGCGTTCCTAGAGAAAGCTAAGTTTTTTTGACCTGGTACTGTAGGGTAAAACACCCCACAGCTCTTGTAATTATTATATACTGTACAAGATACAAGGTATGTACATCAAAAAAAGAAAAGTTTCTAAAGCTAATAGAATACAAAGCTCACCTCAAGGTGGCAAAAAAGCAATCCATCTAAGAAGATCGTCCTTATACTTATTTTTAATCCTATGGGCAAGCAAAGAAATGTCATGAATAAAACATGCTCTCCACCTTCTAAAGGAAGGGTTTATGTTCCTGAAGACTCTATCATTCCTCACAGACCAGATATTCCAACAAGCAAGAAAGCCACTTCAGCAAACAAAGGTTTCTGAAAGTCCCTTCTTGCAGCATAAGCAATGGCAGCCATGTTATCACCATGCGGCCAGCACACTTGCAGATAAGCCCATACCCTCAGCTGAAGTTACATGAGAAGAAGAGGTGGTCTCTGTCCTCTTTAGTCTGGGTAGGGCACAACACACAGTGCTTACAATCATAGACATTCCAATGCCTTCTCTCCAGCATATCCTGGGTATTAAGCCGATCCATGATGAGCATCCACGTGAAGAATTTGATTCTCATAGTACAACAGCTAGACCAGATCCATGACAACAAAGGATTGGGGTTGATATCCATATGCAGGAAAGAGTAGTATTTTTTAGCTGTATAAGGCTTGCCATCTTCTCTCCACGTCCAAGCATCAGACCCAATGATGTCAAGAGAGAAATCAGACATTAGCTGCTACAAAGATAGCAACTCAGAATGGGCTCTTTCAGAAAGAGGAAGGTGAAATAACATAGTGATATCCTAAGTTGCAAAAACCTCCTTGACAGAAAGGAGAGGATCCTTATCAAAGGAAAACAACCTCTGAAACACCCGATCCAAAGGACCAGCAGAATGGTTGAGATTCCAATCATCACCCCAAAACAGAGCAGTATCCCCAGCCAAGACCTGAACTTTTGAAACCATTCTGAATTTATCCATCAACTTGCATAAATATCTCCACCAGAAGGAGCCACACAAGACAGTAGCATGAGTTACCCTGTCATGGTAATAAGTATCCCAAACCAGGTTGACCCAAGGAATATCAGCCGTATTGTAAAATTTTCTAACAAACTTTAACAACAGAGCCTCATTATGAATTCTTAGGTTTAGGACTCCCAAGCCCCCTTTGTTCTTTGGCCTGCACACTAAACCCCATGCTGCTAAGGAAGGGGCATGGTCATTTCCAAATTTTCTCCAAAGACATTGCTTTTGAATTCTCTCAAGCTGTTTAATTATGTCAATTGGAATATCTAGACTGCAAAGGAAGAAGATTGGCACAGAAGACAGGGATGAGCTGAGGTACTGTAATCGTCCACCCTGTGCAAGGAAACTAGAACTGACAGAAAGCTTCCTTTCCATAGAATCAACCAAAGGCATCAAATCCATTATTTTTGGCTTCATAAAACCAACAGGGAGGCCAAGATAAGTACTCCCTCCATTCTGAATTACTTGTCTTGGATTTGTCTAGATACGGATGAATCTAGACTCATTTTAGTGCTAGATACCTCCGTATCTAGACAAATCTAAGACAAGTAATTCGGAACGGAGGGAGTAAAAGGTAGGGTACCCACAACACAGCCAAACAACCTAGCAAGTCTAGTCATTTCCACAGAATCAACATTAGTGGGAAGCATTGAGGATTTATGATAATTGACATGCAGACCAGTGGATTGAGAGAACAGGAGTAGCATGCTTTTCAAAGTCAATAACTGTTGTTCATCAGCAGGCAAAATAATCAAGGTGTCATCAGCATACTGAATTATTGGGAAATCTTTGTCATGGTAGGGTATTGGCAACTGGAGAAGATCCTTAACATGCATATCATTAACCACAGATTGAAGGAAATCAGCAGCAATTGCAAAAAGGAGAGGTGAGATAGGGTCACCCTGCCTAACACCTTTCCTGCAACAGAACTGTTTACCTGGGACTCCATTCAAAAGCACAGAAGAAATGCCAGTAGCTAAAAAGTGTTTAACCCAGGAGATCCACCTGTCATTAAACCCTTTGGCCCTGAGGATTTGAAAAATGGCCTCATGCTCAATGGAATCAAATGCTTTTGCAAAATCTAACTTCAGAATAACAATGGGCCTCCTGGATTGATGACACTGGTGAATATACTCAAGAGTCCACCCAACACAGTCCTGGATAGTTTTTGATTTAATGAATCCATATTGGTTTTTGTGGACACAATTCAAAATGTCCCCCTGCAACCTATTAGCAGCCATTTTGGAGAGGAATTTTACTCCCATGCCAGAGAGAGAGAGAGATAGGTATGTAAACATTAATAGATTCAGGAGAATTTTTCTTAGGCACAAGAGTTATGTAAGAATAATTAATATTCCCAATACTGATAGAACCCTCATGGAACCCTCCAGCCAACTCATAAAACTCCTCACAGATAATGTGCCCGCACTTTTTAAAAAACAAACCATTGAACCCATCAGGACCAGGAGCCTTATCAATAGGCATTTCCTTTATTGTTTTGTCCATTTCCTCCTTGGAGAAAGGTCTGGTTAAAACATCCAGACCCTCAACCCTTGTGATCATGGAAGAAAGGTCAAATCTCATACTTATCCCTCTAGAGGTGCCCATTATACCTTTAAAAGCTTCCCAGAATGCAGTAGCCATAGACTCATGGTCAGAAACAACTGTCCCATCATCAAGCTTCAGACTGGCAATGGAATTTTTTCTAAACCTCTCTGTGGCCATAGCATGATTTTTTTTGGTATTTTCCTCTCCAACCTTGACAGATCTAATGGTGCACCTCTTCCTCCAATAAAGATATTGAAGATGCAGCAAATGTTCAATATGGAGTTTAACAATAGATCTGAAGTTAAATTCTTGTCTGAAAAGAGGTCTAACCTCTTCAAGAGAATCAAGAATGAGGACCACTCTATTGCAATTGGCAATCAGGATCTTTAGCCTAGACAGATTAGTTTGCCACTTCTTTAGGGCCTATCTCAGTCCTTTAAGTTTATCTGCAATAACAGCAGAGACACCTTGCTTTCAAGAACCAGACTTCCAAGAGTTTGCCACACAATCCAAAAACCCTTCCATTTCCACCCAATAATTCTCAAAACGGAAAATATTTGACCTTGGGATGGTGGTGTTGATATCAACCACACAAGGAACATGATCTGAGGCAGTTCTAGCAAGAGGCGGAACTTGAGACATTGGATAAACAGAAATCCAGTTGGCAGAAGTAAAAAAACCAATCTAGTTGCTCAAGCAAAGGATTATCTTGCATATTGGACCATGTGTATGCTCTGCCATTAATTGGAAGTTCAAGCAAACCCAGGTGTCCAATAATTTCATTGAAAATGAAGATATATTAACATCTCCACCAGAAAGGTTTCTATTATCCAGGGACCTAATGAAATTGAAGTCACCCAAGAAAAGCCAATTTTTAGAATCAGGGATATTGATGTTGTACAGCCATGAAACAAATTCATCCCTAAGCTGCCCATGACAGGGGCCATAGACATTGACAAGGGTCCACTGTTCATTATTTTGGGTAGAAGTAAATTGCAAGACAATGCCATAAGGTTTAGTGTCAATAAGCACCTCAGTGAGAACAGTACAATTCCATACAACCAAAAGACCACCAGATGCACCAACAGAAGGACTATACACAAAAGAATCTAATCGCCGCGGACAGAAACTTTTAATTGATTAATAATCAAAAGACTGCATCTTTGTTTCTTGCAAACAGATAACTGAGGCCATACTTTCGTCAATCTTATTCCTAACAGCACGCTGTCGAGCAGGGGCATTAAAACCACGCACATTCCAGCAAAAAACTTTCTAGTTTCTATTGGAACGATAATCCATTAAACACTGAGATTAAAGAGCCAAAAGTGCCACCACATAGTAGAGCACAAAGATACCAGTTCAGCAGACAGTAAAAGCAGAAGTTCAAGCGCTTACAGCAGCATTTATAGCTTACATGACAAGTACTAGAAGCAAATAAAATAGCCCTAAGATAACTAGCAAATTTACAGGCTTGCCACACCCAAGAGCTGAGAAGAGAACTAATCATCAGATATTTCCTAAACATCATCAGTTTTGTCTGCCATAAGCAGAGCAATAGAGAGCTTCTCCGACAGAATCCCCAGATCCTAACCAATAATCTAAATGGTCCGAATGGGAGTAGGTGGCTGAACAGACCCCGAAGAAGCCTCACCATGAACTGGAGAGGAAGACGGTGCAGGATCTGCTGGGACTGAGTCAACAACAGGGATGTCATTCAGCAACGGCTTCGCTCTTGGCTTCTTCTTGGATGGCTCAGAAAGAGTCAACTGATGCAGAATGGGCTTGAAACCATCTCTTTTAGCTGCACTCTTGGTGCAACGACGCAGAGAAGAATCAACCAAAGGAGTAATCTTTCTTTTCAAATGCTTCTTCCTGGCCTGTTGAGCAGAGAAAGCAAACTGATCATCCAAGATAGAGGAACTGGCCGGCAACACATGCATAGAGGACTAGCTTGCAACATTTCTGTCAGGCAAGGATGGGGAAGGAAACAGAGCCCTTGCAACTGGGAGATGAGCTGAATCCACGTTCAAGTTGCAGAAACAAACTCAGAATCATCAATCAAGACAGCCCAAGACTGCTTAGGAATATAAACCGGCTGAAATTGAGGTAGGCTGACCAGGCGAGGGACCTCCGTGGTAGTACCAAACTGGAGCATAGAGTCAAAAGCCCTTTTCCAAATCATTTCCGGAGGGAGAACAAGCCCATAAACCACTCGCTCCATACCAATCACAATTTCGGCATGTTGAATAACGGGCGGCTGGTAAGGAACAATGGCAAGAGCATTGTCCTCCAGAGGCAGATCTTCCTCCACTTGGGGCACAATCACATCATGCAGATGATCATGCAGAGGGTTAACAATCAGAATATCTTCAATAGCATCCACCTGCTCAACAGAGTCCAAAGCAACATGCTCATCAATGACCATAGACTCCTGATCCTGAGCAACAGGGCCAGCTTCATGAGCATCAACTGGATCATCAACTTGCCAGCCCCAACCCGCATCATGATTGTTATGCTCATCCATAGGCGGTGGGGGAAAGGGGACATCGTTCCAATCCAGAGCTGGAAAAGGTGGCAGAGCAAAAAGGTCGGGATCTTGAACAAACTCCCCAGGCAGAGGGTGGGCATTGCCATTGAGGGGCATTGGATCTTCGTCCTGCGGCATCTGCTCAGCAAAATTAGCTCCAAGAATGTAACATGGAGTAGTCCAAGAAACCTTAGCGCCTCCCCAGGCAGCATAACCTGAGAAAACCACATCACAGGGGACAAGTATATCCTCAGGAAAAGACGCAAAAACCACAGAGCGGACAAGATACGGATCATCACTAATCCAATGATGGAACTTTCCAAACGTGTTGACCGCAGCACTAAGATTTTCAGTGTTTCGAAGGTCAAGAGGGACCCCTAAAAACATTAAGCAACCCTCTCTAAAGCCCCGAACTCCACAGAACCCTTCACCATGATCATGCTTCATGAAACGAACAAATGTATCATTACCAAGATCTTGCGGTGGCAGCTGAATCAAGGCAAAACGCTCACCCGCATCTCTAACCTCAAACAAACCAACCCCAGAGATCCAAGGCTGAGCAGAGCGGACATGAAACCCCAGAGAAAGCTAAGTTTAAAGACGATGGTAGCAATTACACAGACTGGGTTCGTAACTTGAGGATTATCCTCATTGCTGCACACAAGAATTATGTCCAGGAAGCGGTGCAGGGTCACAAGCCTGCTGCAGATGCTACTGCCGATGTTAAGAACGTCTGGCAAAGCCAAGCTGATGAGTACTCGATAGTTCAGTTTGCCATGCTTTACGGCTTAGAACCGGGACATCAACGATGTTTTGAACGTCATGGAGCATATGAGATGTTCCTGGAGTTGTAGTTAATATTTCAAGCAAATGCCCGTATTGAGGGATATGAAGTCTCCAATAAGTTCTACAGCTGCAAAATGGAGGAGAATAGTTCTGTCAATGAACATATACTCAGAATTTCTGGGTACCACAACCACTTGACTCAGCTTGGAGTTAATCCTCCTAATGATAGTGTCATTGACAGAGTTCTTCAATCACTACCACCAAGCTACAAGAGCTTCGTCATGAACTATAATATGCAAGGGGTGGATAAGACAATTGCCGAGCTCTTCGCAATGCTAAAGGCTGCGGAGGTAAAAATCAATAAGGAGCATCAAGTGTTGATGGTCAACAACACCACCAGTTTCAAGAAGAAGGGCAAAGGGAAGAAGGGGATCTTCAAGAAGAACAGCAAGCAAGTTGCTGCTCAAGTGAAAAAGCCCAAGTCTGAACCTAAGTCTGAGACTAAGTGCTTCTACTGTAAAGGGACTGGTCACTGGAAGCGGAACTGCCCTAAGTATTTGGCGGATAAGAAGGATGGCAAAGTGAAAGGTATATTTGATATACATGTTATTGATGTGTACCTTACTAATGCTCGCAGTAGCGCCTGGGTATTTGATACTGGTGCTATTGCTAATATTTGCAACTCGAAACATGGGCTACAGATTAAGCGAAGATTGGCTAAGGACGAGGTGATGATGCGCGTGGCAAAATGGTTCCAAAGTCGATGTGATCGTCGTCGGCACGCTACCTCTACATCTACCTTCGGGATTAGTTTTAGACCTGAATAATTGTTATTTGGTGCCAGGGTTAAGCATGAACATTATATCTGGATCTTGTTTGATGCAAGACGGTTATTCATTTAAATCAGAGAATAATGGTTGTTCTATTTATATGAGTAATATCTTTTATGGTCATGCACCCTTGATTAGTGGTTTACTAAATCTTGATAGTAGCGATACACATATTCATAGTATTAAAGCCAAAAGATATAAGTTTAATAATGATAGTGCAACTTATTTGCAGCACTGTCGTTTAGGTCATATTGGTGTAAAGCGCATGAAGAAACTCCATGCTGATGGACTTTTGGAATCACTTGATGCTTGCAAACCATGCCTCATGGGCAAGATGACTAATACTCCATTCTCCAGAACAATGGAACGAGCAACAGACTTATTGGAAATAATACATACTGATGTATCCAGTCCAATGAGTGTTCATGCTCGTGGTGGGTATCATTATTTTCTAACCTTCACAAATGATTTGAGCAGATATTGGTATATCTACTTGATGAAACATAAGTCTGAAACATTTGAAAAGTTCAAACAATTTCAGAGTGAAGTGGAAAATCATCGTAACAAGAAAATAAAGTTTCTACAACCTGATCGTGGAGCAGAATATTTGAGTTACGAGTTTGGTCTTCATTTGAAATAATGCGGACTAGTTTCGCAACTCACGCCACCTGGAACACCATAATGTAATGGTGTGTCCGAACGTCGTAACCGCACTTTATTAGATATGGTGCGATCTATGATGTCTCTCACTGATTTACCACTATCGTTTTGGGGTTATGCTTTAGAGACGGCTGCATTCACGTTAAATAGGGCACCATCGAAATTCGTTGAGACAACACCTTATGAACTGTGGTTTGGCAAGAAACCCAAGTTGTCATTTCTTAAAGTTTTGGGTTGCGATGCTTATGTGAAAAAGCTTCAACCTGATAAGTTCGAACCCAAATCGGAAAAATGTGTCTTCATAGGATACCCAAAAGAGACTGTTGGGTACACCTTCTATCACAGATCCGAAGGCAATATATTCGTTGCTAAGAATGGATCCTTTCTAGAGAAGGAGTTTCTCTCGAAAGAAGTGAGTGGGAGGAAAGTAGAACTTGATGAGGTAATTGTACCTACTCCCTTATTGGAATGTAGTCCATCCCAGCAATCAGTTCATGTGATTCCTACACCAATTAGTGAGGAAGCTAATGATGATGATCATGAAACTTTCGATCAAGTTACTACCAAACCTCGTAGGTCAACCAGAGCAAGATACGCACCAGAGTGGTATGGTAATCCTATTCTGGAAGTCATGTTACTTGACCATGACGAACCACGAACTATGAGGAAGCGATGATGAGCCCAGATTCCGCAAAATGGCTTGAGGCCATGAAATCTGAGATGGGATCCATGTATGAGAACAAAGTGTGGAATTTGGTTGACTTGCCCATTGATCGGCAAGCCATAGAGAATAAATGGATCTTCAAGAAGAAGATTGACGCTGCCGATAATGTTACTATCTACAAAGCACGACTTGTTGCAAAAGGTTTTCGACAAGTTCAAGGAGTTGACTATGATGAGACCTTCTCATTCGTAGCGATGCTTAAGTCCGTCCAAATCATGTTAGCAATTGCCGCATTTTATGATTATGAAATTTGGCAAATGGATGTCAAAACTGCATTCCTTAATGGATATCTTAAAGAAGAGTTGTATATGATGCAACCATAAGGTTTTGTCGATCCAAAAGCTGCTAACAAAGTGTGTAAGCTCCAGCGATCCATTTATGGACTGGTGCAAGCATCTCGGAGTTGGAATATACGCTTTGATAGTGTGATCAAAGTATACAGTTTTACACAGACTTTTGGAGAAGCCTGTATTTACAAGAAAGTGAGTGAGAGCTCTGTAGCATTTCTGATATTATGTGTGGATGACATATTGTTGATCGGAAATGATACTGAATTTCTAAATAGCATAAAAGGATACTTGAATAAGAATTTTTCAATGAAAGACCTCAGTGAAGCTGCTTATATATTAGGCATCAAGATCTATAGAGATAGATCAACACGCTTAAATGGACTTTCACAAAGCACATACCTTGATAAAGTTTTGAAGAAGTTCAAAATGAATCAAGCAAAGAAAGGGTTCTTGCCTGTGTTACAAGGTGTGAAGTTGAGTTAGACTCGTTCCCTATGCTTCAGCAATAGGTTCTATAATGTATGCAATGTTGTGTACCAGACCTGATGTGTGCCTTGCTATTAGTTTAGCAGGGATGTACCAAAGTAATCCAGGAGTGGATCACTGGACAGCGGTCAAGAACATCCTGAAATACCAGAAAAGGACTAAGGATATGTTTCTCGTTTATGGAGGTGACAAAGAGCTCGTCATAAACGGTTGCGTCGATGCAAGCTTTGACACTGATCCGGATGACTCTAAGTCACAAACTGGATATGTATTTTTATTGAATGGGGGAGCTGTCAGTTGGTGCAGTTCTAAGCAAAGCGTCGTGGCGGGATCTACGTGTGAAGCGGAATACATAGCTGCTTCGGAAGCAGCAAATGAAGGAGTCTGGGTGAAGGAGTTCATATCCGATCTAGGTGTCATACCTAGTGCATCGGGTCCAATGAAAATCTTCTGTGACAATACTGGTGCAATTGCCTTGGCAAAGGAATCCAGATTTCAGAATAGAACTAAGCACATCAAGAGACGCTTCAATTCCATCCGCAATCAAGTCATGGAGCCTTGGAATAAGGATTTGAATGTTGTAGACCCATTGACTAAGCCTCTCTCATGAGCAAAACATGATCAACACCAAGACTCCATGGGTGTTAGAATCATTACTGGGTAATCTAGATTATTGACTCTAGTGCAAGTGGGAGACTGAAGGAAATATGCCTTAGAGGCAATAATAAAGTTGTTATTTATATTTCCTTATATCATGATAAATGTTTATTATTCATGCTAGAATTGTATTAACCGGAAACTTAGTACATGTGTGAATACGTAGAAAAACAGAGTGTCACTAGTATGCCTCTACTTGACTAGCTCGTTAATCAAAGATATTTAAGTTTCCTAACCATAGACATGAGTTGTCATTTGATGAACGGGATCACATCACTAGAGAATAATGTGATTGACTTTACCCATCCATTAGCTTAGCACTATGATCATTTAGTTTATTGCTATTGCTTTCTCCATAACTATAAATGTTCCTATGACTATGAGATCATGCAACTCCCGTATGCTGGAGGAACACTTTGTGTGCTACCAAACGTCACAACGTAACCGGGTGATTATAAAGGTGCTCTACAGGTGTCTCCGATGGTGTTTGTTGAGTTGGCATGGATCAAGATTAGGATTTGTCTCTCCGTGTATCGGAGTGGTATCTCTAGGCCCTCTCGACAATGCACATCACTATAAGCCTTGCAAGCAATGTGACTAATGAGTTACTTGTGGTATGTTGCATTACGGAACGACTAAAGAGACTTGCCGGTAATGAGATTGAACAAGGTATTGAGATACGGACGATCAAATCTCGGGCAAGTAACATACCGATGACAAAGGGAACAACGTATGTTTTTTTGACCATGGGAACAACGTATGTTGTTATGCGGTTTGACCGTTAAAGATATTTGTATAATATATAGGAACCAATATGAGCATCCAGGTTCCACTATTGGTTATTGACCGGAGATGAGTCTCGGTCATGTCTACATAGTTCTCGAACCTGTAGGGTCCGCACGCTTAACGTTCGATGACGATTGGTATTATGAGTTTATGTGTTTAGATGTACCGGAGATAGTTCGGAGTCCCGAATGTGATCACGGACATGACGAGGAGTGTCGAAATGGTCGAGACATGAAGATTGATATATTGGACGATGGTATTCGGACAACAGATGAGTTCCGGGTCACTGGATAAATATCGGAGTGCCGGGGGTTATCGGAAACCCTGGGGGGACTAATGGGCAAACATGGGCCTTGTGAGAGAGAGAGAGGAGAGGGCCCTAGGGCTGCCCTCCCCCTTGAGGAGTCTGAATTGGACTAGGAGGGGGCGGCGCCCCCTCCCTTTCCTTCTCCCTCTCTCCCTCTCCTTCCTTCCCCCTCTCTTCCCCTGTTGGAAACCTACAAGGAATAGGATTCCTATTCCTAGTAGGAATCCTACTTGGGGCGCGCCCCATGAGGGCTGGCCAGCCTCCCCCTTGCTCCTTTATATACGGGGGTAGGGGGCACCCTAGAACACACAAGTTGACAGTTGTCTTAGCCGTGTGCGGTGCCCCCTCCATAGATTTCCACCCCGGTCATATCGTTGTAGTGCTTAGGCGAAGCCCTGTGTCGGTAACTTCATCGTCAACGTCATCACACCATCATGATGAAGAAACTCTCCCTCTTCCTCAACTGGATCAAGAGTACGAGGGACGTCACCTAGCTGAATGTGTGCAGATCATGGAGGTGCCATGCTTTCGGTACTTGATCGGTTGGATCGCGAAGACATACGACTACATCAACTGCGTTACTTAATGCCTTCCGCTTTCGGTCTATGAGGTATGTGGACACACTCTCCCCTCTCGTTGATATGCATCTCCTAGATAGATCTTGCATGATTGTAAGAATTTTTTTTGAAATAATTCATTCCCCAACATTATTAGCAACAATCGTCTCTGTTATTATTGGTCTTCGCACACATTTCTGATTATGGACCTATTTGCCGTGTATCACACACATCTTGTTCAGTTGAACCATTTCCATTGTGTAGCCTAATCACACACAGTTCATCCTAGTAAACTGTATGTCGTATATCGCACACACCCTCATCTGGCTTCCCGTTTCTGTTGTTCTGCATGATCGCAAATAGTTCTTATGGATTAACCGTTTGGCACTCATCACACATGCAAATCTAATATGAACCGTGTTTGATGTCGCCACCATCGCAAACGTTTTGCACCTTTTTGATGGTTTTTTACACCACCATTTGCAATTATTGCATCGCACACAGTTTTGTCAAAGGGTCTTTGATTTGACTATTGCGTTTGGACCATCCTGTAGTAGTGTGGACACATGCATGGAGTGCTATGGCATTTTAATTCCAAAAAATAAAAAAAATATCAGAAAAATATGAAACCTTGCTTGATGTAATGTCATACCACCAAGATGATGTGGTAAAAAAATTGGCCTGTTTGATGAAAGTTTGGACACACACCCCTCACAAACCGAAGGAACTCACTAGAAGGCTCGTGGTTCCGAGAGGGAATAATGCATGTTTGATGACAAATGGGAGATAGATTCCTCTTACGGCCTTCAAAAATTTTCTACGTTTAATGTGCACTAATACAACTGTCATGTGAAAATTTCGAAAATTTCAGGGGACATTTGACCTTTTAAAGACATTTAAGTGATTTTCTAGCCATTTAATGACCATAATTCAAATTTGAACTACATCTTCTTGCAATAGCTAACCATGACGGTTTGAAAAATTGTATTTGTGTACTTGTGTGCGAGTAAATTCTATGTGCAGTAAATTAGAAGGAATTTTCAAACATATTGGTCGCACGGCATGGACACATGAACATGCATGGAGTGACATGGCATTTTAATTCCAAAAAAATAAAAAATGATCAGAAAAACATGAAACCTTGCTTGATGTAATGTCATGCCACCAAGATGATGTGGTAAAAAAAATTGGCCTGTTTGACGAAAGTTTGCACACACACCCCTCACAAACCGGAGCAACCCACTAGAAGGCTCATGGTTCCGAGAGGGAATAATGCATGTTCGATGACGAACGTGAGATAGCTTCCTCTTACGGCCTTCAATTTTTTTCTATGTTTAACGTGCATTGATACAACTAGCATGTGAAAATTTGGAAAATTACAGGGGTCATTTGACCTTTTAAAGACATTTAAGTGATTTTATAGCCATTTAATGAGCGTAATTCAAATTTGAACTACATCTACATGCAATGGCTAACCATAACGGTTTGAAAAGTCATCTTTGTGTACTTGCATGTGAGTTAATTCCATGTGCCGTAAATTAGAAGGAATTTTCAAACATGTTGGTCTCACGGCATTGACACATGCATGGAGTGCCATGTGATTTTAATTCCAAAATATTTAAAAATGATCAGAAAAGCATGGAACCTTGCTTGATGTAATGGCATGCCACCAAGATGATGTGGTAAGCCCGTTTGACTAAAGTTTGTACACACACACCTCACAAATCGGAGCAACTCACAAGAAGGCTCATGGTTCCGAGAGGGAACAATGCATGTTTGATGACGAACGGGAGATAGCTTTCTCTTACGACCTTCAAAATTTTTCTACATTTAACATGCACTAATACAACTATCATCTGAAAATTTGGAAAATTCTAGGGGTCGTTTGACCTTTGAAAGACATTTAAGTGATTTTCGAGCCATTTAATGACCGTAATTCAAATTTGAACTACATCTACATGCAACGGCTAACCATAACGGTTTCAAAAATCATATTTGTGTACTTGTGTGCGAGTTAATTCTTTGTGCAGTATTAGAAGGAATTTTCAAACATATTGGTGTCATGTCATGGACACATGCATGGAGTGCCATGGCATTTTAATTCCAAAAAATTAAAACATGATCAGAAAACATGAAACCTTGCTTGATGTAATGTCATGCCACCAAGATGATGTGGTAAAAAATTGGCCCGTTTGACGAAAATTTGGACACACACCCCTCACAAACCGGAGCAACTCACTAGAAGGCTCGTGGTTTTGAGAGGGAACAATGTATGTTTGATGACGAACATGAGATAGCTTCCTCTTATGGCCTTCAAATTTTTCTACATTTAACATGCACTAATACAACTGTCGTGTGAAAAATTGGTAAATTCTAGGGGTCATTTGACCTTTTAAAGACATTTAATTGATTTTCTAGCCATTTAATGACCGTAATTCAAATTTGAACTACATCCACGTGCAACGGCTAACCATAGCGGTTTGAAAAATCATTTTTTGTGTACTTGTGTGCAAGTTAAAAAATGTCAGGACCCCGATTCCAAGTCACATCGATCTAGCGGGTAACACTTCATATCACTTTGCGGCCTCACGCACGGTATCCCACGGGTGTCGCCTTACCATGGCCCGGGACCGTTTGCGCCTTTTGGCTCATGTATATGATAGTGTCGATAGCATCCATATGACAGAGAATCCGGGCCGACATGGCTAGTCGTGAACCCAAAGCGGCACAGACTTATGGAGACAGGCATACATGAATCACATCGAGCATGTCGGTCATCAACGAGTGATTTCAGGCTGTAGCACTGGGCTAACAGGACTCCGGGGAACCCCGGGCTGTAGCAGGCTAGGCAGGACTCCGAAAGTCACCGCGTGACATTTCCCCGAAGGGACAGACATAGGAACGAGGTGAAACACATGCCGGCCAGTCAAGTGTCCTGAACAGTAGTGCTGGGCTAGCAGGACTCCGGTGAACCGGGCTGTAGCGGACTACTATGGCTCGAGGAGCACTAGACTACATTTCCCAATAAGAAAGGCTGCCAAGGATAAACAACTAGATTGTCGGATCCCACTCATACCAAGCATTTCAATCATACACACAATATGCCCGATATGAGTACACACAACATGGCATCACAACAAAACTCTACAACTCAAGTACTTTATTTAAAAGCTCCAGGGAGCCATACATAACATGTTCATACAGATAGGGGTCACATGACCCGACACTCAAGTCATACAATCATACAAGCACATGCGGAAGCAACTAGTCTGAGTACAAACTCTAGAAAGAAAGAAGGCTTCTCGAAGCCTGTCTATCTACATAGGGCCCTCCATGGCCGGAATCACCACCTGGGTGGCTAGTCACTCGTCGACGTCAAGGTCTACATAAAACCCATCGGAGGGTACAGTGTTGTCGTCTGAAAACAATAAATAAGAAAACATGAGTACAAAGGTACTCAGCAAGTCTTACATCAGAACCTACTATACATGCTTATTCTCAAGAAGGTGGTGGGGTTAATGCAGCAAGCCAGCTTTGACTCTTGGCTAAACTATCCTATGGAACTTCACTAGTAAAATATTTTTCGCACAAGAGGCCACTACTCACCAACACAATACTCCACCGGGGATCCTCCCTCGTCATCCTACGAGAGGGCCATACTCGGTACTCACACTTATCTTGAGTCTTTTAGTAGTATCCATTAACTTGTCTATGAACTGTATAGGCAACCAAGTAGTCCTTTGTCGCGGACGCAGCTATTCGAATAGTTTTATACCCTGCAGGGGTGTACTTCGTCATACACGCTTTCACCACTTAGCGCCGTTTACACGACATGTACTCGGCAACCTTCAAGCGGAAGCCCAGGGAGGGTGTCGGCCACGGCCTACCTAAACACTTAAGTCTCTAGTCCAGGTTTATCGCCTATCCAGGTTCCATCTGCAGGGAGTCCGGCCGAGGTTTCCACATACGGCCCCGAACGATGTGAACAGGGTTCCCGAGACACCAAACGGGTGACTCGGTACACCGTGCCATGGTGTATCTACCGCAACATAGCCCACCCCTAGGGTCAGCGCTACGCACGGCCGCCAACACATAACCTACAAACACCAGAAACTAATTGCAACTCCTGGACAGAGTACTAGGGTGACTAAGAAGCCGAGAGGGTCCATTGGTTTCGGGCCCAATGTACGGTAGTAACTGCATCTTAAATCACACATACAGATCTCAGTTCTTATGGACGGCCTTAATGAAAGAACCCACCATGTACTCCTACATGGCCTCTCATCGATACCTTTACCAAAACATGTTCAACACATCCCTCATATTACTGACATAAGCATTTCACTCTAGCCCATCACCCAGATGAACCAGACCTGACACAACTCTAAACATAGCAGGCATAGCAAGGTAGGAATCACATACATGGCTCAATCAACTCCTACACATGCTAGTGGGTTTCATCTAGTTACTGTGGGAATGACAGGTCATGCAGAGGATAAGGGTTCAACTACTGTAGCACATAACAGTTTGAATCGCGTTGTCTTAATGCAGTAAACAAGAGCAGAAGCGAGAACATGGGTTTGTCTCGGAATGATCAATGGTTGCTTGCCTGATGGAGTGGTAACGGGATACGGCCCTTCAGTTGGATACTCGTGAATATCCTTGGAGGCAGAACCTACCACGAAGAACACATCGGAACACAATCAACACATGACGATATGCAACAATATGATGCATGCTATGACATGGCAATATGATTGTGTCTTGGCCTAATGCAAGCTAAAATATAGAGGGATGAACTCATTTGAATCAAAGATTCATATATTAGCTCATTGAACATGGCATTTATAGTGCATTTCCTTAGTCTGCTTAAACAGCAAGGTAAACTTGTTTTGTCATGCATGAAACCATTACAGATGGATAGATTGAATTTTTCTAATAATTTTTCATATATAATTTAACTCATTTGGAGCTATGGTTGAATTTCTACGAATTTTTGAAGTTTGAACTATTTTCTAGAATTTCCTGGATAAGAATAAATCCAGAAAATCAATTACTGCGTCAGCAACGCGTCAGGGTGACGTTAGCAGGTCAAAGGCGCCAGCCAGGTCAAACCTGACAGGCGCGGCCCACTGGTCAGTGTCTCTGTGCACTAACTACGTTTAGTTATCCTAATTAACTGGCAGGGCCCACTAGTCAGTGACTCTACTAATTAAACTAACCTATTTAGTTAGCACTAACAGGGTAATTAGTCGGGCAGGGCCCGCATGTCGGTGAGAGAGAGGGGGGAGGTCAACCCATGTCAGCAGGTCAACCTCGCCGGTCAGCGGGTCAAAACCTGCCGGCGTTTAGCCGCCGGTGAGGCCAGACGCGGTGACGCGCTGCGGATATCGCCCACAGGGCACCAATTGATGCGCGGAGAGCAGCTACGGGTAGCTGGGGACGAACCGCGGCGTTTGGTGGTGGCGGTTGGGCTCGGGGTGGCCGGAAACGTCACCGGCGACGAGCCTTGCGGTCGCCGGAGTCGGGTGAAAATGGGCCCGAGGCTACGGGGCACGGCAAGGTGTGTGGTGAGGTGCGTTGTGCGCCTAGGGATGCGGTGGAGTGGTTAGACTAGGTGGCATGGCCGGAGTTTGGCCGGAGACACATCGGCGACGAGCTCCACGGCGGCGCGTGCGGGTGAGCTTCGTGTGCTCGTTGTGGTGCACGAGAAGAGGAACGGAGAGGTTGGGGAGGTGCAGCAGCTCACGGCGATCACGTAGAAGTAGACGGCGCGGTCGGGGACGAGTCGATGCGGCGGCGACGTCGAAAGGGATCTCCGGCGATGCTCGGTGAAGATGAGGTCGAAGAAGACGTTGCAGAGCGTGTGAGCGCTCGGGGCTCGGCTGCTCAACGGAGTCGACGATGGCGGAGAGGATGGACATGGTGGTGCAACACGGGGACATCGGTGGACGCGGTTTCACGGTGGCGCGAGCTCGGCAGCATCAGCCATGGCGAAGGGGAGCGAGAGAGTGAGGCAGGGGGCGAGTGAGTGTGTCCAGGGAGTCGAGGAGGCGACGCGGAGCCTGTCCAGGCCAGCAGGGCAGCGAGGGGAGGAAGCAGGGCGGCAGCCAGCTGCGTGGCGCGCGCTGGTGCTGTCATCGAGCACCTGCCTGCCTGGCCAAGCCAAGCTGCTCGCTGGCGCGGTGGCTGGGCTGGGCCGGCAGGTGGGCCTGGTGGGTGGCGCTAGGTGAGTCTTTCTGCTTTGTTTTTTTGTTTTGTTTTCTTTTCTATTTTTTTCTGTAGCTTTAGGGCTTTATTTAAAATACCTAGGCACTTTCTAAAATCCTGAAAATAATTGTGGGCTCTGTTGGGATTATTCCTAACAGCCCTGACTTAATTCCAGAATTATTTGAACATTTAAAATATTTATTAGCATTTAAATGTCCAAAGGCAACATACGTATGATTTAATCCAGTGACCTTTTGTTGACCTAGAAAATTGTGCACCTATTTTGCTAGAGGTTCTAACCCAAGGCAAAGAGGGTGAACATTTTAGAAGGGCATTTCAGGTTCATTGAAATTATTTTTAGTAAACCCTAGTTGATTTCAAGAGGGGTGCTGGGGGTTCTGCCTTCCCCATTTCAAGTTTCTGATGAAAGTAAACATGATGCACACTCTAATGCATGGACTAGCTAGGGTGTGACAACTCACCCCCACTCAAAAGAATCTCGTCCCGAGATTTAGGATCCTCTGGAAAGAAGGTGGGGTACTCGAGTCGAAGACGATCCTCCCTTTCCCAAGTGGCTTCTTCCTCGGAATGGTATGACCATTGAATCTTGAGAAACTTGATATTACGATGTCGAGTGGTACGCTCGGCTTGATCAAGGATACGAATGAGATATTCCCGATAAGAGAGGTTATCTTGTAGATCAAGCGTTTCGTGGTCCACTCCACGAATAGGATCCGCGAAGCAACGCCTGAGTTGCGAAACGTGGAAGACATCGTGAACTCTGGAAAGATGCGGAGGTAGTTCCAATTGGTAGGCAACTTCTCCTCGTTTGGCAAGAATGCGGAAGGGTCCAATGTAACGAGGAGCCAATTTGCCTTTGATACCGAAACGATGGGTTCCCTTTAACGGAGTAACCCGAAGGTAAGCCTTCTCGTTGACTTCATAAGTCATAGGCTTATGTTTGCGATCATATTGACTCTTTTGATGAGATTGGGCTGTTTTCAAATTCTCACGAATAGCGCGAACCTGCTCTTCTGCTTCCTGAATCATATCCGGGCCAAAGAGTTGTCTTTCCCCGGTTTCTGACCAGTTAAGAGGCGTTCGACAATTTCATCCATAAAGAACTTCGAAAGGAGCTTTGCCCAAGCTAGCTTGATAACTATTGTTATAAGCAAACTCCGCGAATGGAAGGCATTCCTCCCAACTCATTCCGAACGAGATAACAGAAGCTCGGAGCATATCTTCCAGAATTTTATTGACTCGCTCTACTTGACCACTTGATTGAGGATGGAAGGCGGTGCTAAAAGAGAGATGAGTCCCCATAGCATTTTGGAAACTTTCCCAAAATCGAGAGGTGAAGAGATACCCACGGTCTGAGTTAATTTCCAATGGAACACCATGAAGAGACACTATTCGGGAGATGTATAAATCAGCTAGCTGGCTAGCGGTGATACTCTCACGAACAGGTAGAAAGTGGGCTACTTTGGAAAGTCGGTCGATCACAATGAAGATGGCATTATTCCCTCTCTTGGTCCTGGGAAACCCAGTGATGAAATCCATACTGATTTTATCCCATTTCCATTCAGGAATAGCCAAAGGTTGAAGGGTGCCAGCAGGTCGTTGATGCTCTGCTTTAACACGACGACAAACATCGCAATTAGCAATGTATTGAGCGATTTCTCTCTTCATCCTAGTCCACCAAAACCTCTGGCGTAGGTCTTGATACATTTTAGTACTACTGGGATGAATGGTGAGAGGGGATTCATGAGCTTCCTTAAGGATCAGTCGCCTCAGGTTTCGCGCCTTTGGAACCACTAGGCGATTCCCAAAGTATACGACACCTTGGTCATCAATGGAGAAACAATTCACGACTCCTTTCTTAATGTTTCTCTTGATATGGGAGATTCCCGGATCTACCTTCTGTGCCTTGATGATCTGATCCGTAAGGGTAGGTTCTTCCACCAGGGTGGATAGGAATCCTCGAGGAACAATGTGAAGGTTTAGCTTACGAAATTCCTCATGGAGAAGTGGTTGACTTTGTTGTAACATCAGGTTGTTACAATAGGACTTACGGCTTAGCGCATCAGCCATGACATTGGCTTTGCCCGGGGTGTAAGTTATTCCTAAGTCGTAATCCGAGATCAACTCGACCCAATGTCGTTGCCTGAGATTCAAATCTGGTTGGGTGAAGATATATTTCAAACTTTGGTGATCAGTGAAGATCTCGCAACAATTACCGAGAAGGTAATGTCGCCAAGTTTTAAGTGCATGGACTACAGCTGCAAGCTCTAGATCATGTGTGGGATAATTTTCCTCATGTGGGTGTAATTGCCGTAGGCAATTACCTGACGATCTTGCATGAGTATGCAACCTAGTCCTTGTCGCGAGGCGTCGCAATAGATAATAAAGTCCTTGGAGAAGTCTGGTGGTACCAGTACGGGGGCAGATGTCAGGCGTCTTTTCAGTTCCTGAAAACTGATCTCGCACTATGGAGTCCACTCGAACTTTTTGACTTTCTTGAGGAGTTCAGTTAGAGGTTTAGCAACCTTGGAGAAATTCTCGACGAAGTGGCGGCAATAGCTCACTAAGCCAAGGAAGCTCCGAACTTGCTTGACCGTCTCAGGTGGAGTCCAATCAAGGATGGCTTGGACTCGCTCAGGATTGACAGCAATACCCTTACCAGAGATTACATGGCCTAGATAGGTCACTTCGGGCAACCAAAACTCAAACTTGGAGAATTTGGCATAAAGGCGATGCTCTCGAAGTTTCATCAATACCAGCCTTAGATGTTCGGCATGTTCCTCTTCATTCTTGGAGTAGATGAGTATGTCGTTGAGGTATACTACGACGAATTTATCCAAGTACTCCATGAAAACCGAGTTCATTAACTGGGAGAAGGTGGCTGGGGCATTGGTTAAACCGAAGGACATAACGGTGTACTCGTATTGGCCATAACGAGTAACAAAGGCCGTTTTGGGAATGTCCCCGTTTCTGATTTTGATTTGATGGTAACCCAACCTCAAATCCATCTTGGAGAAGACTGAGGATCCAGCGAGCTGATCATACAGATCGTTGATCCTGGGAAGCGGATATTTGTACTTGATGGTGACCAAGTTGACGGGTCGGTAATCCACAACCATTCGATCTGTTCCATCCTTCTTCTTGACGAAGAGGACGGGGCAAGCCCAAGGAGAGGAACTAGGATGGATGAAACCCTTGTTCAAGGACTCATCGAGTTGGTTCTTAAGCTCGGCTAGTTCTAAGGGTGCCATCTTATAGGGTCTTCTGGAAATTGGAACGGTTCCTGGAACAAGGTCTATCACAAACTCGACATCCCTGTCAGGTGGAACACCTGGCAGTTCTTCTGGAAAGACATCCGGAAAGTCTCGGACTACCGGAACATCCTCAAGGTCTGGAAGGGGGTTGGCCTTTAGGGAGTAAAGTTGGCGCTTGGCCACTCGAGTTAAGACATTAACTGTCTTGCCCGAGGGGTGAGTAAGTTGAACGGTTCTAGTGGCACAATCGATCTTAGCATAATGACATGACATCCAGTCCATACCCAAGATGATGTTTATGTCGGAGGACTTGAGAGCTATTAAGGATGCAAGGAAGACAAGTCGATCGACAAGAATTTCGTTCCCATGTCTTACTCTACAAGTTTGCCATTTGGAACCCGGAGTTTGAATTACCATGGAAGTGGGCATGTCATAGAATGTCGTGTTATGCAACCGAGCATTGTTCTCGGATATGAATGAATGAGATGCTCCAGTATCGAAAAGAACAAATGCCGGATGGCAGTTAACAAGGAGCGTACCAAGGACGACGTTAGGCTCCTCATGAGCCTCCTCGGCTGAAACATAATTGACATGGCCACGTGCAGTGGTGGCCGGCTTGGCATAGAACGTTTTTCCCGCGGGCTTACCATGGCCAACGGACTTTCCAGTTTGATCGGGGTTGTTGTTCTGGGGACACTCTCGGCTATAGTGACCCGGCTCTCCACACTTGAAGCATGTTACCACATTGGGGCGTGGAGCAGCGTTAGCAGCGGGGCCACCATAGGGCTTGGGCGGTGCAAATTGCTGGTTGGGACGAGGCGCCTCAAAGGATGGCCTCGGGATGAACCTGGGTGGCAGTGCCGTGCTTGGAATCCACACCCGGCACCTCTGAGCTCTAGAGACGGATGAAGAGCCAAAATCATGGGAGTGCTTGCGTGAAGCGTCATAATCAGTCTGGCTTGTCTCAGCATTGATGTCTTTATTGACCAACTTATAAAAAGATGTGCACTCGTGCAGATGGAGATCGCGGCGAAGCTCGGGGCTAAGTCCCTTGCGGAACCTTGCCTATTTCTTGGCGTTAGTAGAAACCTCTTCAGGAGCATAGCGTGCCAGATTCCCAAATTCACGACTGTAAGCATCTATAGTCAGTCTTCCTTGGGTGAAGTTGCAAAACTTCTCCCTCTTGCGATCCATGAGACCTTCCGGAATGTGATGCTCACGGAAAGCCTCACTGAATTCAGCCCAAGTAGTGATTTGACCGACCGGGCGCATAGCTTCGAAGTTTTCCCACCAAAGGCTACCAGGGCCTTCGAGATGATAGGCAGCATAAGTAACCTTGTCGGCTTCGGCTATGTTGGCAGAACGTAGCTTGTGGGTGATGCTGCGAAGCCAATCATCCATGTCGAGGGGCTCGACGGAATGGTTGAACTTTGGTGGGTACAGCATGATAAAGTCATTGATTGACACCAAGTCATTTCGTGGGTGGCGTGCAGTGTTCTGCTCAATCCGCTCCAGCAGGCGGTTAGTCTCACGCTTGTTTCTTTCCGCCTCTAGCATCACTTCAGCCAGAGAAGGCGGGTGAGGCAGATTTTCACCTCTAGCTGCACTGGCTTCCCCCTGCTCTGGGACAGCAGGGTTGCCGCTGGTGTTGACCATCCTAGGAGAAAACAAGACAACGGTTTAGACAAGGATGGCTCAAACTTAGCAAGGAAGTGCAGAATGTAATGGATAACACGGAATGTAGAGATGTTCATCCGTATGTCATGGTAATATAAAACTGCCATATATATACCAACGGTCATACACATCATACATAGTTTAGTACAAGCCTAGGCTACAGTACAACTATGATGAAAGACGTTACATCTCATCGGAGGCATTCCAAGCTCCTATACATTATTTGTCTACACCTCCGGAATCGATTACACGCAAAGTCATATTCCACAAGTCACGCAGGACAGTGGAGATACAACTACTACAATACTAGTGGTACTACTACTAACTCAGACAGCTCCGTAGTAGTCCTCATAGAAGTCACCTCCATAGCCTGGAAGTTCAACATGGTCATCCGGAAATAGACGGTCCTGAGGAGCCTGTGGACCATAGGGGCTAGGATGAGGTCTTGGACCAACAAACGGTGGCCTGCGGGGACCACGGGGTGGGGTGATGCCTCCCACATCACGCCAATCCACCATGTCTGGCAGAGCTGATCCCACAGGATACATATCCCTTGTATCCATACATCCAGCTTGCACCGCAGGTGCAAACCAAGTCAATGTGGCCCAATGATCAGCACGGGTATTGAAAAGCTCCAACCTCAAGGCCCGATTCTCTCGGTCCTTATCTTCGAGCATCTCGGCAGTGGTACGAGTTAATGAGTCCTCCTGAGTGGAGTCAGCATAGATGGCCTGAAGATACCCTTGCGCTCCCGGAAGTGAAGCTGGCATGTAACGGAAGTCGGTGTTCCGAAGCAGGCCAGTCCGGACTCGCATGATGGTCATCATGGAATAGGCAGCATCCTGCACAGCCATCTCAACGGTAACCCCGAGTCCATAGGAACAGTGAAGGGGCTTGGTAGATCCAGGATAAGAAGGAAATATACTGACGGTGCACAAATACTGGCTTTGATTAAAGTCACGGAACTGCTCTTCGGCAGTGTATTCGGGATACCAACGGTAACCCGTCTCGATCATGACCCGGACTAACATAGCAGTATGACCAGGCACGTCGAGGCACCTGGTCAGGCGAACCACTTGGTTTTGAGGATGGTTGGCCATCTGAAAGCACCACCACAATGCAAAGACATTAGAATTTCTAGGGAAAATTGGACAGCATAACGGCTGTAAATGCTCAAAAAAAGATTTGAGACATCCACAACAGTTCACAATACCACTCAACAACATCATATCAAGGTTCTGATTCAATTAGCAACATACTAAGAATAGTAGAAACTGAATTGGAACTCGTAACAATAATCCTATAAGCTACTACGGATTAGTAACACGTGAACCTGATAGAAGAAGAGAGCCTAGTCCTTAACCCACGTTGAATGAGGAGAGAATGACTCAGATCAGAGGCATAGGTAAAGGAGTAAAAGAACCTTACGTTCCCTCCCACAATCAATTCCCCTACATATAACTAAAGCATTTCTAGACTCGACATCGACCAGTTTGGCTCAACGAACCTACAGGCAGTCCGGCTCTGATGACAACGCTGTCAGGACCCCGATTCCAAGTCACATCGATCTAGCGGGTAACACTTCATATCACTTTGCGGCCTCACGCACGGTATCCGACGGGTGTCGCCTCACCATGGCCCGGGACCGTTTGCGCCTTTTGGCTCACGTATATGATAGTGTTGCTAGCATCCATATGACAGAGAACCCGGGCCGACATGGCTAGTCGTGAACCCAAAGCGGCACAGACTTATGGAGACGGGCATACATGAATCACATCGAGCATGTCGGTCATGAACGAGTGATTCCGGACTGTAGCACTGGGCTAACAGGACTCCGGGGAACCCCGGGCTGTAGCAGGCTAGGCAAGACTCCGGAAGTCACCGCGTGACATTTCCGCGAAGGGACAGACATAGGAACGAGGTGAAACACATGCCAGCCAGTCAAGTGTCCTGAACAGTAGTGCTGGGCTAGCAGGACTCCGGTGAACCGGGTTGTAGCGGACTACTATGGCTCGAGGAGCACTAGACTATATTTCCCCATAAGAAAGGCTGCCAAGGATAAACAACTAGATTGTCGGATCCCACTCATACCAAGCATTTCAATCATACACACAATATGCCCGATATGAGTACACACAACATGGCATCACAACATAACTCTACAACTCAAGTACTTTATTTAAAAGCTCCAGGGAGCCATACATAACATGTTCATACAGATAGGGGTCACATGACCCGACACTCAAGTCATACAATCATACAAGCACATGTGGAAGCAACTAGTCTGAGTACAGACTCTAAAAAGAAAGAAGGCTTCTCGAAGGCTGTCTATCTACATAGGGCCCTCCATGGCCGGGATCACCACCTGGGTGGCTAGTCACTCGTCGACGTCAAGGTCTACATAAAACCCATCGGAGGGGGCAGTGTTGTCGTCTGAAAACAATAAATAAGAAAACATGAGTACAAAGGTACTCAGCAAGTCTTACATCAGAACCTACTATACATGCTTATTCTCAAGAAGGTGGTGGGGTTAATGCAGCAAGCCAGCTTTGACTCTTGGCTAAACTATCCTACGGAACTTCACTAGTAAAATATTTTTCGCACACGAGTCCACTACTCACCAACACAATACTCCACCGGGGATCCTCCCTCGTCATCCTACGAGAGGGCCATCCTCGGTACTCACACTTATCTTGAGTCTTTTAGTAGTATCCATTAACTTGTCTATGAACTGTATAGGCAACCAAGTAGTCCTTTACCGCGGACGCGACTATTCGAATAGTTTTATACCCTGCAGGGGTGTACTTCGTCATACACGCTTTCACCACTTACCACCGTTTACACGACATGTACTCGGCAACCTTCAAGTGGAGGCCCAGCGAGGGTGTCGGCCACGGCCTACCTAAACACTTAAGTCTCTAGTCCAGGTTTATCGCCTATCCAGGTTCCATCCGCAGGGAGTCCGGCCGAGGTTTCCACATACGGCCCCGAACGATGTGAACAGGGTTCCCGAGACACCAAACGGGTGACTCGGTACACCGTGCCACGGTGTATCTACCGCAACATAGCCCACCCCTAGGGTCAGCGCCACGCACGGCCGCCAACACATAACCTACAAACACCAGAAACTAATTGCAACTCCTGGATAGAGTACTAGGGTGACTAAGAAGCCGAGAGGGTCCATTGGTTTCGGGCCCAATGTACGGTAGTAACTGCATCTTAAATCACACATACAGATCTCAGTTCTTATGGACGGCCTCAATGAAACAACCCACCATGTACTCCTACATGGCCTCTCATTGATACCTTTACCAAAACATGTTCAACACATCCCTCATATTACCGACATAAGCATTTCACTCTAGCCCATCACCCAGATGAACCAGACCTGACACAACTCTAAGCATAGCAGGCATAGCAAGGTAGGAATCACATACATGGCTCAATCAACTCCTACACATGCTAGTGGGTTTCATCTAGTTACTGTGGCAATGACAGGTCATGCAGAGGATAAGGGTTCAACTACCGTAGCACACAATAGTTTGAATCGCGTTGTCTTAATGCAGTAAACAAGAGCAGAAGCAAGAACATGGGTTTGTATCGGAATGATCAATGGTTGCTTGCCTGATGGAGTGGTAACGGGATACTGCCCTTCAGTTGGATACTCGTGAATATCCTCGGAGGCAGAACCTACCACGAAGAACACATCGGAACACAATCAACACATGACGATATGCAACAATATGATGCATGCTATGACATGGCAATATGATTGTGTCTTGGCCTAATGCAAGCTAAAATAGAGAGGGATGAACTCATTTGAATCAAAGATTCAAATATTAGCTCATTGAACATGGAATTTATAGTGCATTTCCTTATTCTGCTTAAACAGCAAGGTAAACTTGTTTTGTCATGCATGAAACCATTACAGATGGATAGATTGAATTTTTATGATAATTTTTCATATATAATTTATCTCATTAGGAGCTATGGTTGAATTTCTATGAATTTTTGAAGTTTGAACTATTTTATGGAATTTCCTGGATAAGAATAAATCCCGAAAATCAATTACTGCGTCAGCAACGCGTCAGGGTGACGTCAGCAGGTCAAAGGCGCCAGCCAGGTCAAACCTGACTGGTGGGGCCCACTGGTCAGTGTCTCTGTGCACTAACTACGTTTAGTTATCCTAATTAACTGGCAGGGCCCACTAGTCAGTGACTATACTAATTAAACTAACCTATTTAGTTAGCACTAACAGGGTAATTAGTCGGGCGGGGCCCGCATGTCGGTGAGAGAGAGGGGGGAGGTCAGCCCACGTCAGCAGGTCAACCTCGCCGGTCAGCGGGTCAAAACCTGCCGGCGTTTAGCCGCCGGCGAGGCCAGACGCGGTGGCGCGCTGCGGAAATCGCCCACAGGGCACCAATTGATGCGCGAACAGCAGCTACGGGTAGCTGGGGATGAACCGCGGCGTTTGGTGGTGGTGGTTGGGCTCGGGGTGGCCGAAAACATCGCCGGCGACGAGCCTTGCGGTTGCCGGAGTCGGGTGAAAATGAGCCCGAGGCTACAGGGCACGGCGAGGCGTGTGGTGAGGTGCGTTGTGCCCCTAGGGATGCGGTGGAGTGGTTAGACTAGGTGGCGTGGCCGGAGTTTGGCCGGAGACACGTCAACGGCAAGCTCCACGGCGGCGCGTGTGGGTGAGCTTCGTGTGCTCGTTGTGGTGCACGAGAAGAGGAACGGAGAGGTTGGGGAGGTGCAGCAGCTCACGGCGACCACGTAGAAGTAGACGGCGCGGTCGGGGACGAGTCAATGCGGCGGCGACGTCGAAAGGGATCTCCGGCGATGCTCGGTGAAGATGAGGTCGAAGAAGACGTTGCAGAGCGTGTGAGCGCTCGGGGCTCGGCTGGTCGATGGAGTCGACGATGGCGGAGAGGATGGACACGGTGGTGCAACACGGGGACGTCAGTGGACGCGGTTTCACGGTGGCGCGAGCTCGGCAGCGTCAGCCATGGCGAAGGGGAGCGAGAGAGTGAGGCAGGGGGCGAGTGAGTGTGTCCAGGGAGTCGAGGCGGTGACGCGGAGCCTGTCCAGGCCAGCAGGGCAGCGAGGGGAGGAAGCAGGGCGGCAGCCAGCTGCGTGGCGCGCGCTGGTGCTGTCGTCGAGCACCTGCCTGCCTGCCTGGCCAAGCCAAGCTGCTCGCTGGCGCGGTGGCTGGGCTGGGCCGGCAGGTGGGCCTGGTGGGTGGCGCCAGGTGAGTCTTTTTGCTTTGTTTTTTTTGTTTTGTTTTGTTTTCTATTTTTTTCTGTAGCTTTAGGGCTTTATTTAAAATACCTAGGCACTTTCTAAAATCCTGAAAATAATTGTGGGCTCTGTTGGGATTATTCCTAACAGCCCTGACTTAATTCCAGAATTATTTGAACATTTAAAATATTTATTAGCATTTAAATGTCCAAAGGCAACATACATATGATTTAATCCAGTGACCTTTTGTTGACCTAGAAAATTGTGCACCTATTTTGCCAGAGGTTCTAACCCAAGGCAAAGTGGGTGAACATTTTAGAAGGGCATTTCAGGTTCATTGAAATTATTTTTAGTAAACCCTAGTTGATTTCAAGAGGGGTGTTGGGGGTTCTGCCTTCCCCATTTCAAGTTTCTGATGAAAGTAAACATGATGCACACTCTAATGCATGGACTAGCTAGGGTGTGACAAAAAATCATCAGACGATGTAAATATTTGGTGTTCAAAAAAGAAAATGTAAAGATCTGGCAAGACAACCGGCCCCCACACGATTGTCACTCTATTTCTTGCCTGGAGGTTTGGAAGGTGAGTGGCGAGGGTTATTAATCAGACACTGTTCTGCATTGGAAACCGTCAGCTATTAAGTTCACACACGGATTTTGCTGTGGGAATCGTGTGTAATTGAAACTACAGTACTCGTAAATTCCAGCGACCGGCATGTGTACTTTTCCCTTCGATCTAGATTCTGGACGCCAATAAATACTACCTTGCTCACGTCGTCCCACTTGCATTCTCATCTACATCCTCCCCTCGCTTGCCCTCTCTCTCCCTCTCAAGTCTCTGCCATGGCGCCGCCGATCTGCCCACTCGCTGATGAGGAGTCCCCCCCCCCCCCCGAGGACGCTCAGTCGAAGAGAAGCGACGAGGAGGACGCCTATGCGCCGCCGGATGAGGTTGCATAGGACCCCCCCCCCCCACCACTTTGGATTGGTTTTGAGGCCAGTACAATCTTTGTCTGTGGAAGTCACTGCCGCCGACTAAGAAATCTAGGCAAGTGGCATTCAAGAAGGAGATGGCGGAGGAGGAAGCCATGTACTAGTCGGCCTGTGAAGCCCGTGATGCCATCTGGAAAAGGGAGGCGGTGGAGCTTTAGGGGCGGGCACGTTGTCGTGCGAAGGAGGTGTACAAAGACGGGTACTTCGTGAGGAAGGTCAAAGGCGCTAGGCGCCTCATCGCTGCGTGGAGGTGGGCCGATAAGCTCCAGCGTGCCACCGACGAGGAGCTCCAGTGGGCGCCCAACAAAATGGAAAGATCATTCGCACTCGTCCGCCAACGAGAGGCGGATCAGTACGTCAAGCGCTGCGAGGTGGAGGAGGCGAAGTACTGCCTCCGCGTCGGGAAGATGCTGCGCACCAGGGAGCTGCTAGTGAGGGGCTGCCGGAATACTGCCCCCAGGAGGGATTATTAGTTTTAGTATTGCTCGTTTTCAATTTTATGCATTGTACCTAGTAGTTAAGTATCATCACGTATATGTGATGATATTATATATATTCTGTGATGACCTAATGAACAATTAATATATATTATGAATTCCATTTTCTATTTGTTTTTGTATACTAATTTGTATCTAGCTGTTATTATCCACATATACAGAATGGAAAGTGTATATACACACATTGAAACAGAACATATAAGAACAGAAAACAAAGTACACACATTGAAATAGAGCAATATTATGATTGCTGTGAATACATAGCGATCCACGTCGAAACGAATCAACAAAATAAAACACGTCCATGAGACCATGACCAGCGGCCCTTGCCTATGGTAGCTCTTGGCCCTGCCTGAACTCGTGTAGGCGTTTGATACGTATCCAACGTATCTACTTTCCCTAACGCTTTTCCTCTTGTTTTGGACTCTAATTTGCATGATTTGAATGAAACTAACCCCGGACTGATGCTGTTTTTAGTAGAACTACCATGGTATTGTTTTTGTGCAGAAATAAAAATTCTCGGAATGGATCGAAACTTCGCGAGGATTTTTTATATCAATAAAGGGAATTTCTGGAGCCAAGATCCATCGAAGGGGGGCACCTGGGTGGGCACAACCCACCAGGGCACGCCCCGCCCTCATTTCATGCCCAGGTGGGTTGTCCCCACCCGATGGCCCCGCAGACTTTAACCCTAATACTATAAAATCACATATTCGGAGAAAAAATCAGGGAGGAAGAATTATTGCGATCCACGAGACGGAGACGCCGTCACCTCCTGTTTTTCATCGGGAGGCCAGATCTGGAGTTCGTTTGGGGCTCCGGAGAGGGGGGCCTTCGTTCTTTGTCATCACCAACCATTCTCCATCGCCAATTCCATGATGCTCCCCACTGGGAGTGAGTAATTCCTTCGTAGGCTCGCTGGTCGGTGAGGAGTTGGATGAGAATCTTCATGTAATCGAGTTAGTTTTGTTAGGGCTTGATCCCTAGTATCCAATATGTTCTAAGATTGATGTTGTTATGACTTTGCCATGCTTAATTCTTGTCACTTTGGGCCTGGGTGCCATGATTTCAGATCTGAACCATTTATGTTATCACCATTATATCCATGCTCTAGATCCGATCTTGCATGTTATAGTCACCTACTATGTGTTATGATCCGGCAACCCCGGAGTGACAATAGTCGGGACCACTCCCGGTGATGACCGTAGTTTGAGGAGTTCATGTATTCAGTATGTGTTAATGCTTTGTTCTGGTTCTCTATTAAAAGGAGGCCTTAATATCCCTTAGTTTCCAATTGGACCCCACTGCCACAGGAGGGTAGGGCAAAAGATGTCATGCAAGTTATTTCCGTAAGCACGTATGACTATTTACGGAATACATGCCTACATTATATTGATGAACTGGAGCTAGTGTCATATCGCCCTAGGTTATAATTGTCTCATGATGAATATCATCCAACAAGTCACAGATCCAATGCCTACGAATTTATCCTATATTGTCCTTGCTAAGTTACAATTGCAATTGTTACTGTTGCACTTGCTACAAAACTATTGCTATCACTGTTACCATTACTATTACTGGCGTCACTATTAGCCAAACTATCATATTACTTTGCTACTGATCACATTGCTGCAGATAATTAATCTCCAGGTGTGGTTGAATTGACAACTCAACTGCTAATACCTTCAAATATTCTTTGGCTCCCCTTGTGTCGAGTCTATAAATTTGGGTTGAATACTCTACCCTCGAAAACTGTTGCGATCCCCTATACTTGGGGGTTATCAAGACCTTTTTCTGGCGTCGTTGCCGGGGAGCATAGCTATATTTGTTGAGTCACTTGGGATTATTATAAATTTATCACTATGAAGAATCTAAAGGATGCTAAGACTAAGATATATCCCTCCAAGACGAGGTGGCGTAAGGAACTGCCATCCAGTTCTGCTTTAGATTCACCTTCTGTTATAAGTAAACTTGCAACACCACCACATGCTATTCATCCTGATATGTCGCAAGTTATTGATGATGCTACTTATGTTATGGATGATACTTATGATGATGCTAGTACCTTGCTTGATGATAATGATGTGCCACTTGGTGATTTTCTTGATGAACAAATTGCTAGAGTAATACAACATGATGTTGTTAAATCTGATGATGAGCTTGAAACTGAAACTCTTGAAACACCTGCTACAACTAGCCTTCCTAGATATGAATTGCCTAAGGTACCGGAAGTTATGTTATGAATGAGGAGACAACTAGAGATATTCTTTCTTGTAAGGATAGAGATGATCTAGAGAAATTACTATGCAAGTATAAAGAAAAATCTCTGAATGCTAGAATGAAATATGATCCTATTGCTACTTCACCTATGTTTATTGATGATAATGATTATGAATTCTTTGTCGACCCAGAGTTAATTACTTTGGTTGAATCTGATCCTTTCCATGGTTATGAAACTGAAACTGTTGTGACACATCTTACTAAGTTGAATGACATAGCCACCTTTTTTACTCATGATGAGAAGACTCGTTATTACTTTATTCTCAAATTATTTCCATTCTCATTAAAGGGTGATGCTAAATCTTGCTACAATACTCTTGCTCATGGTTGTGCCCGTAGTCCCTAGGATATGATTTATTACTTCTTTGAAAAATATTTCCCTCCTCATAAGAAACAAGCTGCTTTACAGGAAATATTAACTTCATGCAAATTAAAGAAGAGAGTCTCCCACAAGCTTGGGGGAGGCTTTGCCAGTTACTTAATGCTTTTCCTGATCATCCTCTTAAGAAAAATGAAGTGCTTGGTATCTTATATAATGAACTAACTGATGCTTCTAGGGACTTCCTAGATAGTTGTGCTGGTTGTGTTTTCAGGGAACGAACTGTTGGGCCAGCTGAAGAATTATTGAATAACATATTGAAAATTTATGATGATTGGACTCTTCCTGAACCACCGCCTAAACCCACTCCAAAGAAGAGGGGTATATTATATATTAGTCCTGAAGATATGCAAGAGGCAAAGAAATCCATGAAGGAAAACTGTATTAAAGCTGAGGATGTTAAAAATTTACCTCCTATCGAAGAAATACATGGGCTTAAAACACCACCACCTCGTAAGGTGGTAGAGGTAAATTGTCTTATGAAATTCAATGATAATGACAATCCTCACAATATGCACCCTAGCCAATGCCTTTATGAGTTTGAAAACTATATTAGAAAACAAGATCACTTCAATGCAAATGTTATGAAAAAATTGAAATACAATTCTGACATGATTGCTCGCTTGAGTGACTTGTTATTTAGAATCTCAAATGATGTTAGAGGTGTTGGAAAGCATGCTTCTACGGTACAAACCCAGTTAGAACAAGTTGCTAAATCTCAAAGAGAGTTGCTAGATGAAATGAATAATAATATACATGACTTTGTTGTTAGAGTTGCAACTAGAGGAGGTAAAATGACTCAGGAACCACTTTATCCTGAGGGACACCCAAAAAGATTTGAACATGATTCGCAAAGGAACAACACCACTACACCTAGTGCATCTAAAAAGAAAAGGAAAAAAGAAAAAGATAGGACTTCACATGCTTCTAGTGAACCTGAAGTAAAAAAAACCTCCTGATAATGATAATGAAGTTTCTATCTCTGATGCTGAAACTCAACCTGGTAGTGAACACTCACCCTTTGATAATGAAAAATATAATGATGAGGTTCATGAAAATACTCAACCAAATAGTAAAGAACTAGACAATGATGTTGAGATAGAACCACTAGTTGATCTTGATAACCCACAATGTAAAAATAAAAGATATGATAAAAGAGACTTTGTTGCTAGAAAACATGGTAAAGAAAGAGAACCGTGGGTTCAAAAAGCTATGCCCTTTCCACCTAAGTCAACTAAAAATAAAGATGATGAAGGATTTGAATAATTTTGTTGAAATGCTGAGGCCAGTCTTTTTGCGTACTTGCTTGACTGAAATGCCTCCTTATGCAAAGTATATGAAAGACATCATCACCAATAAGAGAAAACTACCGGAAGCTGAAATCTCCACTATGCTTGCTAATTATACTTTTAAAGATGGAGTACCTAAAAACTTGGATATCCGGGGATACCAACTATACCTTGCTATATCAAAAAGAATTATGTGAAAACTGCTTTATGTGATTTAGGAGCTAGTGTTAGTGTTATGCTTTTCTCTTTATATCGGAGACTTGATTTGAATAAACTCACACCTACTGAAATATCTTTGCTAATCGCTGACAAATCAATGGCCATACCTATCGGTATTTGTGAGGATGTGCCCGTTGTTGTTGCTAATGTTACTATTTTGACTGACTTTGTTATACTTGATATGCCTGAGGACGACAACATGTCGATTATCCTTGGTAGACCCTTTTTGAATACTACAGGGGATGTTATTGATTGCAATAAAAGCAAGGTCAGATTTCATATCAATGGTAATGAGCATACGGTGCACTTTCCGAAGAAACAATTCCATGTGAATGGTATTAATGTTATCGAAAAATCTCCGACAATCACTATTGGAAGTTTTCAAATACCTCTACCTACTTCCAAAAAGAAATATGAATGCTTATTGTTGGGGACATTCATATCCCCCTTGAGGTAACTTAGTGATTTACGAAAGTTCTTCGGTTTCAGGCTAATCGAAAGTGGTTGTTAATAAGACCTGATCAACCTTATTAATGGATCATTTTTGAGAGGTATGAAGTTGATGAATTTAGTAAGCACTACCTTCTGTCCCTACCTTTTGTTTTCTGTTTTTATTAGTTCGATAAAATAAAATGCCATGTTTTGTCTTTTTTTGAATTTCCCATGCAATAAACAAATGACCCAAAAAATAAAAGTTCTCAAAATGCCCTATAAATTTAATACGATTTTATGAATATATTTAAGAATTTTTGGTGCAAATAACATCAGAGGGGAGGTGCACCAGGTTGGCACAACCCACCTGGGCGCGCCAGGATCCCCAGGCGCGCCCTGGTGGGTTGTGGTCCCCATATGGCCCCCCTCACTTATCTCTTTACACCACATCATCACCTACCTCTAGAAAAAATTCCCCATAGCTCTCTCTCCCGTGTTCTTGCTCTCAAACCTGCGGATTTCGATCTCTTTGCTCGAACTCCGTTTCCGAAACTGCTTCGGGGGATTGTTGCTTGGTATGTGACTCCACCGTTTGTCCAATTAGTTTTTGTTTTAGTGGTTTATATTTTGAATAATTAGCTACTCTTGGTGCTATTGTAGATGAGCTTGCATGTTGAATTCTTAGAATTCTAAGTAGTTTGAATGTTTGCTATGGCCTCTATGTATCCCTATGAGTAGTTGGTACCATTTTTGTGAAGTTTTGTTGAGAAAATTTTGTGGACTGAAAATTTGGGAATTTTTGTTCATAGGAAAAACATGAATATCTTTCGGAAGTTTGGTTACAAGAAGAACTCCAAGGGAGTTATTGGGGAGTCGTCTGACAGTGATCTCCACCCTGAGAGGTTGGCGGAAGTATGGCCATGCGAATGGCCGCACACCCAGTTCATGGAAGAGGCTGGAATCCTTCAGGAGTTCGCACAATATGCTGCTAATGCCGGCCTCACCGACTTCATCGCAGCTGAATGTGAATAGTATCATCTACTCACAAACACCTTTGTTCAAAGTTTTAATTTCTTTCCTAGGAATAATCCTCCTGAGGTGTAGTTTAATTTATATGCTGAAACCCGTCAGATACCACTTATTGAATTTTGTAACATATGCATGATCCCTTCTGACGAGAGTTTAGTTGAGCCAAGGCCGGCAGATTTTGAGGCCTTTTATCATACTTTGACAGTGGGGGATGAGAGAGGGGTGTCGGCCGTCACTGCCACTAGCATACACTTTCCTGCCGTGCATTGCTTTGCTTTATTTGTTGCTAAGTGTTTGCTTGCTAGAGAAAAAGTAGGTGCACTCAGTGCACCAGACTTTGCTGTTTTACGTCATGCACTAGAAGGCGACAACACTTATAGCTTGGGAGCTATTCTGGCACTTCGCCTCCACGTTAATAAGTCCAAGGGTAAAATACATGGTGGGATTTTCACGACTCGTTTGGCGACTCACTTTAATGTTGAGATACGCCTTCATGATTACCCTCTGACCATGGTTTACCTAGATCGCGCTGCCATGGATCACCACTATTTTACTGATATGGAATCTCCTAACATTTCTGTTCCCTATAACCTGGTTTTTAGTTTGAAAACTCATGATATTATTCCATTGCCTGCTCCTGCTTTGTTTGATCCTGTTGCCAGGAGCGGATATTGGATTATGCCTGCGGACATCATTGCCTACCGGAATGATCAAGCTGAAGTAGAGGAGGAGCCTCAGCAGTGGGATCAATGGATGCCCGCTCCACGGCACCCTGACTACTATCCAGACTACTGATCGATTACCAAGCTAGGCCAAAAGCCTAAGCTTGGGGGAGTACGTGTTTCTCACCGACATTACATTCATGTTCACACATCTCATTCTAGTTGTTAGTGTTCACACTTTTTCATTGTATCATCCATGCTTAATTTTGTTTTCTTGCTTTCTTCTTGTGTGTTTGAAAAACCTTAGAAAAACCAAAGAAATAGTTGTAGTTAGTTTACTTTCTATGCATGCTTAGTTGTAGTACTAAAAAGAAAACCCAAAAAGATTTCCTTGTTCTTCTTTTGCTTGTTGGGAGCTTTCCCGTGTAAATAGTTTTTCTCATCTTTGCATTCCCTTTTATTTGCTTGTTCAAGAAAACCAAAAACTCCAAAAATATTTCAGTGTGTTTCTCTAAACTTCTTTTTCTTTTGTTCGAGTCTTACCGAGGAGAATACCACGATGAAAATGTTGAGTGGTTCTCATTTGAATAATGGTTGATCTAATAAAGAGCCCATTTTACCTTGTTTTCTCCTGTTGAATAAAATGTTTGCAGATTCCAGCTTAGTCCAAGGAACTCTTGCACTATTATTATTTTCACATCGTTAGGTCGTGCAAGTGAAAGGCAATAATGACGATATTTGATGAACTGGCCGTGGCAGAGAGAAATGGGTATGAACTCGACTTGTTCTGTTTTTGTAAATATGTTTAACCTAGTATCCATGATTCAGCCCATTATGATTAAACATGTTTGCAATGACAATTAGAGATTATAGTTTCTCATGCCATGCATAAGTAGCTGGGAGTGGATAATGATTTATCTTGGATATCAACATTGTGTTAAAATGATTGTGATGTAGTATGATGATATGGTATCTTCCTCTCAATGTTCGAGTGGCTTGACTTGGCACATGTTCATGCATGTAGTTGAATCAAAACCAACATAGCCTCTATGATATTTATGTTCATGGTGTTCATATCCTACTCATGCTAGTCCAATGTTACTTATGCATAATACATATTCATGATCGTTGTTGCTCTCCAGCTGGCCGCTTCTCAATCTAATTGCTAGCCTTCACCTGTACTAAGTGGGAATTCTGCTTGTACATCAAAAACCTTGAACCCAAGTTATTCCAGATGAGTCCATCATACCTACCTATATGTGGTATTACCCTGCCGTCCTAAGTAAATTTGCATGTGCCACCTCTAAAAACTTCTAATAAATATCCTTTTTGTGTGCCTGGATCGTTCATGGAACGACAGGAGGTGGTCGGTATCTTCCATGCCAATTCGGTTATTCTTAGGTGGAGTGTTTATTCACTCACCATCACACGAGAAAAGGGCGGTAATACGGATGCCTAGTCCCAGATTGCAAACAGAAAAAGCTTACAAATAATCAAACAAAAACTCCCAACAGAGTCAAAACCTTTACTTTTATCGCTTGGGAACCGCCACTAGCGTGCTTAGCATGGAAGATATTGATAATTGATGGTCCTGAAGTAAAAAAGAAAGGTGCATGTCTCAAAATATCATTTACCTCTGTTTTAAAACTTGAGCTCTGACACCTCTACAAATCACTGCTTCCCTCTGTGAAGGGATTGTCTATTTACTTTTATGTTGTGTCATCACCTTCTAAAATAAGCACCAGAACCTGAGCGCACTGCTGTCATGCTGATGCATTGTGTGTAGCTAATGTTGGGTGCATCATGACTGGATCTTTTCTACCATGAATTACAATATCTAGTCGCTGCTTGAACTTGGGGGGGGGGGGTGCTCTGCATTTATGTTTTGCGGTCTCGGTAAGGGCTAGCGAGATACCACTATTGTCATATTATATCACCATTGTTTTGACAACGTGTCGCTATTTGAGATGTCTTATTACAGCTCGCTAGTTGATTACGTTATTGATATGAGTTAATATAATTTTTAAGAGTTATTGTCGGCATGGTTAGTTATAATGTTGGCTGAAAACCTGGGTGTTGTTTAAGCTTATTTATGCAAACAAGAGCAAAAGAGTTCGTAATAGTTTTTCTTTTTCACTTTCAGTTTATCAACTGAATTGCTCGAGGACAAACAAAGGTTTAAGCTTGGGGAAGTTGATACACCTCCAATGTATCTACTTTTCCTAATGCTTTTCCTCTTGTTCTGGACTCTAATTTGCATGATTTGAATGAAACTAACCCCGGACTGACGATGTTTTCAGCAGAACTACCATGGTGTTATTTTTGTGCAGAAATAAAAGTTCTCGGAATGGAACGAAACTTTGCGAGGATTTTCTATATCAATAAAGGGAATTTCTGGAGCCAAGATCCACCGGAGGGGGGGCACTGATGTCGCTTGAAGCTATGTTGGTATTTACCCAAAGAGGAAGGGATGATGCAGCACATCGGTGGTAGGTATTTCCCTCGGGTATGAAACCAAGGTTATCGAACCAGTAGGAGAACCAAGCAACACAACATAAACAGCCCCTGCACACAAATAACAAATACTCACAACCTGACGTGTTAAAGGGGTTGTCAGTCCCTTTTGGGTAACGGTGCCAGAAATTGGTGCATGGACGAGAAAAAATTGTAATAGATTGAATAAATAGATCACAAATAAAACAAAGTGCAGCAAAGTATACGTTGGTATTTACCCAAAGAGGAAGGGATGATGCAGCACATCGGTGGTAGGTATTTCCCTCAGGTATGAAACCAAGGTTATCAAACAAGTAGGAGAACCAAGCAACACAACATAAACAGCCCATGCGCACAAATAACAAATACTCACAACCCGACGTGTTAAAGGGGTTGTCAGTCCCTTTTGGGTAACGATGCCAGAAATTGGTGCGTGGATGAGAGAAAGTTGTAATAGATTGAATAAATAGATCAGAAATAAAATAAAGTGCAGCAAAGTATTTTTGTATTATTAATAGATCTGAAAATAAAAGCAAAGGAAAAGTAGATCGCAAAGGAAATAATATGAGAAAGAGACCTGGGGGCCGTAGGTTTCACTAGTGGCTTCTCTCGAGAAAAATAGCAAACGGTAGGTGAACAAATTACTGTTGGGCAATTGATAGAACTTCAAATACTCATGACGATATCCAGGCAATGATCATTACACAGACAGCACATCCAAAATTAGTAGACCAACTGATGCCTGCATCTACTAATATTACTCAACACATCGACCGCTATCCAGCATGCATCTAGTGTATTAAGTTCGTGGAGAAACGGAGTAATGCAATAAGAACAATGACATGATGTAGAAAAGATCTATCTATGTAGAGATAGATCCCATTGTTTTATCCTTAGTAGCAACGATACATACGTGTCGGTTCCCCTTCTGTCACTGTGATCAAGCACCGTCAGATTGAACCCACTACAAAGCGCCTCTTCCCATTATAAAATAAATAGATCAAGTTGGCCAAATAAAACCCAAATATCGGAGAAGAAATACGAGGCTATAAGAAATCATGCATAAAAGAGACCTAAGAAACTGAAATACTTTCATGGATTTAAAAAGATAGATCTGATCATAAACTCAAAGTTCATCGATCCCAACAAACACACCGCAAAAGGAGTTACATCATATGGATCTCCAAGAGACCATTGTATTGAGAATCAAGAGAGAGAAATCCATCTAGCTACTAACTACGGACCCGAAGGTCTACAAAGAACTACTCACACATCATCAGAGAGTCACCAATGGAGGTGGTGAACCCCATTCGAGATGGTGTCTAGATTGGATCTAGTGGTTCTGGACTCTGCGGCAACTGGATGAATATTTCGTTGACTCCCCTAGGGTTTCTGGAATATTGGGGTATTTATAGAGCAAAGAGGTAGTCCGGGGGCACCCGAGGTGGGCACAACCCACCAGGGCGCGCCTCGGCCTCCTAGCGCGCCCTGGTGGGTTGTGCTCTCCTCGGAGCACCCCCTCCCAGGCGCAGCCAGGGCCCATTATGTTCCTTCTGGTCCATAAGAAATCTCCGTAAAGTTTCGTGGCATTTGGACTCTGTTCAATATTGATTTTATGTGATGTAAAAAACATCAACTGACACTTGGCACTATGTCAATAGGTTAGTACCAAACAATGATGTAAAATAACTATAAAATGATTATAAAACATCCAAGATTGATAATATAACAGCATGGAACAATAAAAAATTATAGATACATTGGAGATGTATTAGCATCCCCAAGCTTAACTCCTACTCGTCCTCGAGTCGGGAAGTGATAAAAACAGAATTTTTGATGTGGAATGCTGCCTAACATGTCATAGCATATTCTTTCTTTATAGCATGGACATTTGGACTTTTATATTGTTCAAAACAATAGTCTAGTTTTGACATGACAATTTAAATACTCAAGCATATCAACAAGCAACCATGTCTTTCAAAATATCAACGCTAAAATAAGTTATCCCTAGCTCATCATGCTCAATCATTGATCCATTCATGAAACACACTCGCATATTAGCTACACCCAATACTCAAGTACGATCATATTGCCTCCTAGTTGGTGCTTTTATAAGCAAAGATGGAGACTCAAATTCAAAATAAAAATTGCATAAAGTAAAAGAAGGGCCCTTCACAAAGGGAAGTGGGGATTTGTAGAGGTGCCAGAGCTCAAAGCGAAAAACTTAGAGATAAAAATATTTTGGGAGGTGTATCCATCCCACCAACGAAAACGACTTAGAGTTCCCAATACTTTCCATGCTTAGATAGATCATAGGTGCTTCCCAAACAGAAAATAAAGTTTATTCCTTTTCCCACCATACTTTCACTTTCCATGGCTAACCGTATCCATGGGTGCCTTCCATACCAACACTTTCCAAGGAATTTATTATTTGACAACATAAAGTAAATTCATTTTTTTTCATTTTGGGACTGGGCATCCCTAATACCTTTGCCTTACTCTCGTGCAATGACAAGTGAATAAACACTCATCGTGCGAATAACACATCTAGCATGGAAAATATTAGCCACCCCTCACCTCTCCGCGAGCGAAACAGACACACAAAAGAGAAGTTTATTTCGAAAATTAGATGGCACATGCGAATTTGCTTAGAATGGCAAAAGAATACCGCATATAGGTAGATATAGTGGACTCATGTGGCAAAACTGGTTTAAAGGTTTTTGGATGCACAAGTAGTGATCATACTTAGTGCAAAATGAAGGCTAGCAAAAGATTGAGAAGCGACCAACCAAGAAGCGAATAATCTCATAAGCGAGCATTAAGCATAATTAACACCGAATAATGCACCACAAGTAGGATATAATTTCATTGCATAATTATTGAATTTCATGCTTACGTAGGGAATCACAAACCTTAACACCAATATTCTTACTAAAGCATAATTACTCATCAAGATGACTCACATATCACATCATCATATCTCAAACTATTACTAAGAATCAAGTTTATTTTGTCCAATGATCTTCATGAAAGTTTTTGTTATATCCTTGTTGGATATCTATCACTGGCACTAATTTTCATATGTTGCTTTTCATAAGCTCAAACAAATATAAGTGAAGATCATGAGCATAATAATTCTTTCTCTCAAATTAATTTAAGTGAAGCAAGAGAGAATTTATTAAAAAAATTACTAACTCTCAAATAAATATAAGTGAAGCAAGAGAGCATTTCTTCAAAAATACTAAAGCACGCCGTACTCAAAAAGATATAAGTGAAGCACTAGAGCAAGTCCATAGCTCATAAAATTTTAAGTGAAGCATAGAGAGAAATTCTAACAAGTCATGGCATAATTTTGGCTCTCTCAAATAAGTGTGTCCAGCAAGGGATCAAGACTTAAAACACAAAATAAAACAAGGAAAGACTCATATCATACAAGATGCTCCAAACAAAACATAGTATGTGATGAATAAAAATATAGCTTCGAGTAAAATACCGATGGTCATTAGAAGAAAGAGGGGATGCCACTCGGGGCATCCCCAAGCTTAGTTGGTTGCTCATTTTTGGATAATATCTTGGGATGCCAAGGCATCCCCAAGCTTAGGCTCTTCTACTCCTTATTCCTTCATCCATCGTAAGATAACCCAAAACATGAAAACTTCAATCACACAAAACTCAACAAAACCTTCGTGAGATCCATTAGTATAAGAATAATAAATCACTACTATAAGTTTTGTATCAAATGAATTCATATTTTTGTTATTGCATTATATCTACTGTATTCCAACTTCTCTATGGCAAAAACTCATCAAAGAAAGCCATAGAGCCATCAAAATAAGAACACAACGCAAAGAAAACAGAATCTGTCAAAACAGAACAATCTGTAGCAATCGAACTATTTTGGATACTTCTGTAACTCCAAATATTCTAAAAAAATAGGATGACCTGAGCAATTTGTATATTGACCTATTGCCAGTGGACTGTGTATTTTATAGCTCTCTGGTTAAAAATGAAAATTATTTTTGCGAGCGCAAAAGTTTCTGTTTTTCAGCAAGATCAAACAACTATCACCCAAGAAGATCCTAAAGGCTTTACTTGGCACAAACACTAATTAAAACATAAAAACACAATCATAAGAGTAACATAATTGTGCTAACACTCAAAAATAGGAAGCAAAAAAGCAAAACTAAATTTTATTATTAGGTTGCCTCCCAACAAGCGCGTGCTAAAAAGGATTGCTTTTATAAAAGCATGTTCTTCTAGTTTTCACGATAATAAGGATGAAGATCTAAAAGTGATTGATATGTATCCTATTAAATCTTTGTTTTTCAATATGAATCTTGATAATGATGGGACTGGAGATGAGTCAACTTTAGCTAAAACACGTCCCAATGATTCGGGGTTTTTAGATCTTGATGCAAAAATTAGTAAAAGTGGGATTGAAGAGGTCAAGACTTTACATAGCAATGAACCCAATATTTTGGATTTCAAGGAATTTCATTATGATAATTTCTCTTTGATAGATTGTATTTCCTTGTTGCAACCCGTGCTAAATTCTCCTCATGCTTATGATCAAAATAAAGCTTTTACCAAACATATCGTTGATGCCATAATGCAATCCTATGAAGAAAAGCTTGAATTAGAAGTTTCTATCCCTAGAAAAATTTATGATGAATGGGAACCTACTATTAAAATTAAAATTAGAGATCAAGAATGTTATGATTTATGTGAGTTGGGTGCTAGTGTTTCCACGATTCCAAAAACTTTGTGTGATGTGTTAGGGTTCCATGAATTTGATGATTGTTCTTTAAATTTGCATCTTGCAGATTCCACTATTAAGAAACCTATGGGAAGGATTAATGATGTTCTTATTGTAGCAAATAGGAATTATGTGCCCATAGATTTCATTGTTCTTGATATAGATTGCAATCGTACATGTCCTATTGTTCTTGGTAGACCTTTCCTTAGAACGATTGGTGCAATTATGATATGAAAGAAGGAAATATTAGATTCCAATTTCCGTTGAGGAAAGGCATGGAACACTTTCCTAGGAAGAAAATTAAATTACCTTATGAATCTATTATGAGAGCCACAGATGGATTGCATACCAAAGACGACAATACCTAGATCTATTCTTGTTTTTATGCCTAGCTAGGGGCGTTAAACGATAGCGCTTATTGGGAGGCAACCCAATTTTATTTTTGTTTCTTGTTTTTTGTTCCTGTTTAGTAATAAATAATTCATATAGCTTCTGTTTATACGTGGTTTTATGTTTTTAATTAGTTTTTGTGCCAAGTAGAACATTTGGGAAAACTTGGGGGAAGTCTTTGCGATCTTGCTGTAAAAAACAGAAACTTTAGTGCTCACAAGATTTGCCGCCATGTTTTACTGGAGAGTGCGATTTGGTTGATTCTTTTTCCAGATGATTAGACAAATTATTCATGTCCACCAATTTATTTCAGAATTATTGGGGTTACATAAGTATTATAAACCTACAGATTACTACAGATTGTTCTATTTTTGACAAATTCTGTTTTTCATGTGTTGTTTGCTTATTTTGATGAATCTACGGCTAGTATCGGGGGGTATGAACCATAGAGAAGTTGGAATACAGTAGGTTTAACACCAATATAAATAAATAATGAGTTCATTACAGTACCTTGAAGTGGTGGTTTGTTTTCTTATACTAACGGAGCTCATGAGATTTTCTGTTGAGTATTTTGGGTAAAGATTTGATGGATTTTGGAATAAGGAGTGGCAAGAGCCTAAGCTTGAGGATGCCCAAGGCACCCCAAGGTAAAATTCAAGGACAACCAAAAGCCTAAGCTTGGGGATGCCCCGGAAGGCATCCCCTCTTTCATCTTCATCCATCGGTAACTTTACTTGACGCTATATTTGTATTCACCACATGATATGTGTTTTGCTTGGAGCGTCTTGTATGATTTGAGTCTTTGCTTTTTAGTTTACCACAATCATCCTAGCTGTACACACCTTTTGGAGAGACACACATGAAATGGAATTTATTAGAATACTCTATGTGCTTCACTTACATCCTTTGAGCTAGATAATTTTGCTCTAGTGCTTCACTTATATCTTTAAGAGCACGGTGGTGGTTTTATTTTATAGAAATTATTGATCTCTCATGCTTCCCTTATATTATTTTGAGAGTCTTTTAGAACAACATGGTAATTTTCTTTGGCTATAAAATTAGTCCTAATATTATAGTCATCCAAGATGGGTATAATAAAAACTTTGATAAAAAGTACATTGAATACTATGAGAAGTTTGATACTTGATGATTGTTTTGAGATATGAAGATGCTGGTATTAGAGTCATGCTAGTTAATTAGTTGTGAATTTGAGAAATACTTGTTCCAAAGTTTGTGATTCCCGTAGCATGCACGTATGGTGAACCGTTATGTGATGAAGTCGGAGCATGACTTATTTATTGATTGTCTTCCTTATGAGTGGCGCTTGGGGACAAGCGATGGTCTTTTCCTACCAATCTATTCCCCTAGAGCATGCGTGTAGTACTTTGTTTCGATAACTAATAGATTTTTGCAATAAGTATGTGAGTTCTTTATGATTAATGTTGAGTCCATGGATTATACGCACTCTCACCCTTCCACCATTTATAGCCTCTCTAGTACCACGCAACTTTTGCCAGTACCATACACCCACCATATACCTTCCTCAAAACAGCCACTATAGCTACCTATTATGGCATTTCCATAGCCATTCCGAGATATATTGCCATGCAACTTACCATCGTTCCATTTATTATGACACATTACATCATTGTCATATTGCTTTGCATAATCATGTAGTTGACATCATATTTGTCGCAAAGCCACCTTTATAATTATTTCATACATGTCACTCTTGATTCATTGCATATCTTGGTACACCGCCGGAGGCATTCACATAGAATCATATTTTTTTCTAGTATCGAGTTGTAATTTTTGAGTTGTAAGTAAATAAAAGTGATCATCATTATTAGAGCATTGTCCCAAGTGAGGAAAGGATGATGGAGACTATGATTCCCCCACAAGTCGGGATGAGACTCCTGACGAAAAAAAAGAGGCCATAAAAAAGGGAGGAAAGGCCCAAATAAAAAATGAAAGAAAAAGAGAGAAGGGACAATCTTACTATCCTTTTACCACACTTGTACTTCAAAGTAGCACCATGATCTTCATGATAGAGAGTCTCATATGTTGTCACTTTCATATACTAGTGGGAATTTTACATTATAGAACTTGGCTTTTATATTCCAATGATGGGCTTCCACAAAATGCCCTAGGTCTTCGTGGGCAGGCGAGTTGGATGCACACCCACTTAGTTTCTTTTGTTGAGCTTTCATACAGTTATAGCTCTGGTGCATCCGTTGCATGGCAATCCCTACTCACTCACATTGATATCTATTGATGGGCATCTCCATAGCCCGTTGATACGCCTAGTTCATGTGAGACTATCTTCTCCTTTTTGTATTCTCCACAACCACCATTCTATTCCAACTATAGTGCTATATACATGGCTCACGGTCATGTATTGCGTGAAGATTGAACAAGTTTGAGAACGTCAAAAGTATGAAACAATTGCTTGGCTTGTCATCGGGGTTGTGCATGATTTAAATACTTTGTGTAATGAAGATAGAGCATAGCCAGACTATATGATTTTGTAGGGATAACTTTCTTTGGCCATGTTATTTTGAGAAGACATGATTGCTTTGTTAGTATGCTTGAAGTATTATTATTTTTATGTCAATATTAAACTTTTATCTTGAATCTTTCAGATCTGAACATTCATGCCACAATAAAGAAAATTACATTGAGAATTATGCTAGGTTGCATTCCACATCAAAAATTCCGTTTTTATCATTTACCTACTCGAGGACGAGAAGGTATTAAGCTTGGGGATGCTTGATACGTCTCCAACGTATCTATAATTTTTGATTGTTCCATACTATTATATTATATGTTTTGGATGTTTAATGGGCTTTAATATATCTTTTTATATTATTTTTGGGACTAACCTACTAACCAAAGGCCCAGTGCAAATTGCTGTTTTTTTGCCTATTTCAGTGTTTCGCAGAAAAGGAATATCAAACGGAATGAAACCTTCGGGAACAAGGAGACTTGGAGTGGACGTCAAGGAAGCAACAAGGCGGCCACGAGGTAGGAGGGCGTCCCAGGGGGTAGGCGTGCCCCCCACCCTCATGGGCCCCTCGTGGCTCGGTTGACCTACTTCTTTCGCCTATATATACTCATATACCCCGAACACATCCGATAGCACCACGAAACCCTATTTCCACCGCCGCAACCTTCTGTACCCATGAGATCCCATCTTGGGGCCATTTCCAGCGCTCCGCTGGAGGGGGAATCAATCACGGAGGGATTCTACATCAACACCATAGCCTCTCCGATGATGTGTGAGTAGTTTATCACAGACCTTCGGGTCCATAGTTATTAGCTAGATGGCTTCTTCTCTCTCTTTGGATCTCAATACAAAGTTCTCCTCGATTCTCTTGGAGATCTATTCGATGTAATTCTTTTTGCGGTGTGTTTGTCGAGATCCGATGAATTGTGGGTTTACGATAAAGATTATTTATGAACAATATTTGATTCTTCTCTAAATTCTTTTATGCATGATTTAATATCTTTGCAAGTCTCTTCAAATTATCAGTTCGGTTTGGCCTACTAGATTGATCTTTCTTGCAATGGGAGAAGTGCTTAGCTTTGGGTTCAATCTTGCGGTGTCCTTTCCCAGCGACAGTAGGGGAAGCAAGGCACGTATTGTATTGTTGCCATCGAGGACAAAAAGATGGGGTTTATATCATATTGCTTGAGTTTATCCCTCTACATCATGTCATCTTGCCTAATGCGTTACTCTGTTCTTATGAACTTAGATGCATGCTGGATAGCGGTCGATGTGTGGAGTAATAGTAGTAGATGCAGAATCGTTTCGGTCTACTTATCGCGGGCGTGATGCCTATATACATGATCATGCCTAGATATTCTCATAATTATGCGCTTTTCTATCAATTGCTCGACAGTAATTTGTTCACCCACTGTAGAATTTGCTATCTTGAGAGAAGCCACTAGTGAAACCTATGGCCCCCGGGTCTATCTTCCATCATATTATTTTCCTGTCCACTTGCTATTTCTATCATTGTTTATTTTGCAATCTTTATTTTCCAATCTATAAAATAAAAATACCAAAAATATGTATCTTATTATCTCTATCAGATCTCACTTTCGTAAGTGACCGTGAAGGGATTGACAACCCCTTTATCGCGTTGGTTGCGAGGTTCTTGTTTGTTTGTGCAGGTACTAGGAACTTGCGTGTTACCTCCTACTGGATTGATACCTTGGTTCTCAAAAACTGAGGGAAATATTTACGCTACTTTGCTGCATCACCCTTTCCTCTTCAAGGGAAAAGCAACGCATGCTCAAGAGGTAGCAAGAAGGATTTCTGGCGCCGTTGCCGGGGAGGTTGCACCAAGTCAAGTCAAGATTTGATCTCCCGTCAACGAGCCATTTTTGGCGCCATTGCCGGGGAGATCTATGCATAAGTCAAGACATACCAAGTACCCATCACAAACTCTTATCCCTCGCATTACATTATTTTCCATTTGCCTCTCGTTTCCTCTCCCCCACATCACCCTTGCCATTTTATTCGTGCTCTTTTCCATTCGCCTCTTTTTGCTTGCTTCTTGTGTGCTTGTTTGTTGGATTGTTTGTCACGATGGCTCAAGACAATACTAAATTGTGTGATTTTTCCAGCACCAACAACAATGATTTTCTGAGCATTCCGATTGCTCCTCTTACCGATGCTGAATCTTGTGAAATTAATACTGCTTTGCTGAACCTTGTTATGAAAGATCCGTTTTCTGGCCTTCCTAGTGAAGATGCCACTACCCATTTAAACAGCTTTGTTGATTTATGTGATATGCAAAAGAAGAAAGATGTGGATAATGATATAGTTAAATTTAAGCTATTTCCGTTTTCGCTTAGAGATCGTGCTAAAACTTGGTTTCCGTCTTTGCCTAAAAATAGTATTGATTCATGGAATAAGTGCAAAGATGCTTTTATCTCTAAGTATTTTCCTCGCGCTAAGATCATCTCTCTTAGAAATGGTATTATGAATTTTAAGCAACTTGATCATGAGCATGTTGCACAAGCTTGGGAGAGGATGAAATTAATGATACGTAATTGCCCTACACATGGATTAAACTTATGGATGATCATACAAAAATTTTATGCTGGATTGAATTTTGCTTCTAGAAATCTTTTAGATTCGGCCGCGGGAGGCACTTTTATGTAAATCACTTTAGGAGAAGCTACTAAACTCTTAGATAATATTATGGTTAATTATTCTCAATTGCACACCGAAAGATCTACTATTAAAAAGGTTCATGCGATAGAAGAGATTAATGTTTTGAGTGGAAAGATGGATGAACTTATGAAATTCTTTGATAATAAGAGTGTTTCTTCTGATCCTAATAATATGCCTTTGTCTACTTTGATTGAGAATAATAATAAATCTATGGATGTGAATTTTTTTGGTAGGAACAATTTTGGTAACAACGCGTATAGAGGAAACTTTAATCCTAGGCCATTTCCTAGTAATTTCTCTAATAATTATGGTAATTCCTACAACAACTCTTATGGAAATTTTAATAAGATGCCCTCTGATTTTGAGACTAGTGTTAAAGAATTTATGATTTCGCAAAAGAATTTGAATGCTTTGCTTGAAGAAAAATTGCCTAAGATTGATGAGTTGGCTAGGAACATGGATAGAATTTCTCTTGATGTTGATTATTTGAAACTTAGATCTATTCCACCTAAGCATGATATCAATGAGTCTCTCAAATATATGAGAATTTCCATTGACGAGTGCAAAAAAATAACCGCTAGGATACGTGCTAAAAAGGATTGCTTTTTAAAAGCGTGTTCTTCTAGTTTTCATGATAATAAGGATGAAGATCTAAAAGTGATTGATGTGTCTCCTATTAAATCTTTGTTTTGAAATATGAATCTTGATAATGATGGGACTAGAGATGTAACATCCCAAATTTCCAATTTGGAATGTTATACATTAGATCATCAATGCATATCATATTTTATTTTGCATTTTGGTTGATCCTAGAAATTCTACGCAACTCAATGACCCACGGAGAGAGTTGGGGATTTCGTTATTTTCATATTTGAGTTCTCTCAAATTTTGAGAATAGGATCATTTGATTTTATTTATTTTATCATCAATTATTTCTATTATGTGAAAACCTCTCTTTCTTTATTACTTCCTATTAATTGCAACGATGACCAAAACTATGTTTGTCAACTCTCAACAACTTTTATTCATCATACTCTTTATATGTGAAGTCATTACTCTCCATAAGATCAATATGATCTCTTTATTTATTTTTATTCTTACTTCTATTCCTCAAGATCATAGCAAGATAGCAAAGCCCTCGACTCGAAACTAATCTTTATTATATATAGCTCATGGACTCGATTACATAGAAGGATCATAAAGCAAAACTCCAAAATAGATCATACTAAAACTTTATTCTACTAGATCAAGATATTACCAAAAGGATCGAACTAAGAAAAACTGTAAAGATTATAGTGTGATGGTGATACGATACCGGGGCACTCCCCCAAGCTTGGCAGTTGCCAAGGGGAGTGCCCATACCCGATATTCAATTCTCCTTCGGTGGTAGTGATGATGGAGTTGTTGATGATGTAGGCTTGTCGTCCATCTTCCAAGGCATAGTCTCACCATCATAGAAGGATGATCAAGTCTCCTGGATCCTCAAATCTGTAGCCAAACTCATCCTCTTGAATCTATATTCATACTCACAGTTTTGGTTTTGCATGTCATAGATCTGAGCTTGGAGGTCTCGATTTTCTCGTGAATCTTGAAGATGGTCTCCGCAATGTTCTTCGCATCCAGCTTGTGATTGTTGGCGAACTCCGTGATCATCATGTGGTTGGCGTCAAGTCCGCATTCCACTATCCCCTGGTACTTGAAAACTTGTTGCTCAATTTCTTCGAGTCTTGTCTCCACGCTTTCGGTCCTCCTTGGTCCCTCAACATCGCGGATGTGCAGCACCCCCTCACGCAACTCAATGGTTTGAGGGTGTTGCAGCACCTCCGTGAGGTAGGGCTTGATGACCCTCTGGAAAACGTGTCCTTGGGGGCACTTGAAGACGTCATGGTGATCTAGATCTGTCAAAAAATAGCTCGAAACAAAAATAGGAGATATTTGCATGGTACGGTGGTCAAAACCTTCGGGAGATTATATAATGAATTTTTACCGACCAAAAGAAGTATCATGCAAGAAAACAGAGTCCGGAGGGCACACAAGGTGCCCACGAGGCAGGGGCGCACCCAGGGGGTAGGGCGCTCCCTGCACCCTCGTGGACGCCTTGTGTCCTTTCCGACTGCTTCTTATTTTCCAATTTTGTTAAATATTCCAAAACGGAGAAAAATTGCCATTAGAACTGTTTTGGAGTCGGTTTACTTATTGTACCACATACCTCTTCCTTTTCGGAGGCTGAAATGTTCTGGAAGGTGTCCCTTATATACTCCTCTGAGGTTATGATTTCAATAACATTAGTTTCCACATTTATAGGATTACCTGAGATATAATGTTTGATTCTTTGACCGTTCACCACCCTCGAATTTGTGCCTTCGAAGTTGTTGATTTTTATGGCACCGGAACGATAGACCTCCTCGATAACGTAAGGACCTTCCCATTTAGAGAAGAGTTCTCCTGCAAAAAATCTTAAACGAGAGTTGTATAACAATACATAATCACCTACATTAAACTCACATTTTTGTATCCTTTTGTCATGCCATCTTTTAACTTTTTCTTTAAACAGTTTGGGATTCTCATAGGCCTGGGTTCTCCACTCATCAAGTGAGCTAATGTCAAATAGTCTCTTCTCACTGGCAAGTTTGAAGTCATAGTTGAGCTCTTAAATGGCCCAATATGCCTTATGTTCTAGTTCGAAATGTAAGTGACATGCTTTTCCATAAACCATTTTATATGGAGACATAAACATAGGATTTTTATATGCAGTTTTATAGGCCCATAATGCACCATCAAGTTTCTTGGACCAATTCTTTCTAGATCTATTAACAGTCTTTTGCAAAATCAATTTAAGCTCTCTATTGCTCAGTTCTACTTGACCACTAGACTGTGGGTGATATGGGGATGCAATTCTATGATTAACATCATACTTAGCAAGCATTTTACGAAAGGCACCATGAATAAAATGTGAACCACCATAAGTCATTAAGTATCTAGGGACTCCAAACCTCGGAAAAATAACTTCTTTAAGCATCTTAACAGAGGTGTTATGATCATCACTACTAGTTGGACTAGCTTCTACCCACTTAGTAACGTAATCAGCAACAACTAAAATATGTGTATACCCATTATAGGAAGGAAACGGTCTCGTATAATCAAAGCCCCAAACATCAAATGGTTCAATAACAAGTGAATAATTCATAGGCATTTCTTGACGTCTACTAATTTACCAATTCTTTGACATTCATCACAAGACAAGACAAACTTACGGGCATCCTTGAAGAGAGTAGGCCAATAAAAACTGGATTGCAATACCTTATGTGTAGTTCTATCTCCAGCATGGTGTCCTCCGTAAGCCTCGGAGTGACACTTGCGTAAGATCTGTTCATGTTCATGCTCGTCTACACAATGTCTAATAACACCATCTGTTCCTTCTTTATAAAGGTGTGGGTCATCCCAGAAGTAATGTCTTAAATCATAGAAAATTTCTTTTGCTGGTATGTGAAACTAGGTGGTATAAATTTAGCAACAATGTAATTGGCATAATCAGCATACCATGGAGTAGTACAAGAAGCATTTATGACAGCTAATTGTTCATCGGGAAAGCTATCATCTATAGCTAGTGGGTCATCAAGAACATTCTCTAACCTAGACAAGTTGTTTGCAATGGGGTTCTTAGCTCCTTTTCTATCAATAATATGCAAATCAAATTCTTGTAGTAGGAGAACCCATCTAATAAGTCTAGGTTTAGCATCTTTCTTTTCCATAAGGTGTTTAATAGCAGCACGATCAGAGTGAAAGTTACTTTAGAATCAACAATATAAGGTCTGAACTTATCACAAGCAAATACAACTGCTAAAAATTCTTTTTCAGTAGTAGCATAATTTCTCTGGGCACTGTCTCGAGTTTTTGTAACATCCCAAATTTTCAATTTGGAATGTTATACACTAGATCATCATGCATATCATATTTTCTTGCATTTTGTCGATCATAGAAATTTCACGCAACTCAAGGACCCTCGGAGAGAGTTGGAGATTTCGTCATTTTCATATTTGAGTCTTCTCAAATTTTGAAAAGAGGATCATTGGATTTGTCGGAGTTTCATTTGCCTTTTATTTGGATAGGGAAAAATGCGTGTTTTCGAAAAATTGCATTTTAGGCCCGGAGAAAAGTTCATTTTGTTCGACTCATTTTTAGGAGTCGGGGAAAATTTACTTTAGAAGTTTTGGAGTTCGTTTAGTTCTCTTTTCTGGTTTTTTTTTGCGCGCGAAACCGACTTAAAAAAATGTCTCGCAGCGCCTTGGGCCAAGGCCCAGCCAGCAGGCCGGCCGGCCAGGCCAGGCCAGCGCCGCGCCAGCGCCGCGCGCGCGCCAGGGAGCCGCCGCCGCCTAGGAGTCCTAGTTGGACTTCGTTTGGTTTTTTTTTCAATCTCCCTCTCCTTCTCTTTTTCCTCCTCTTTTTCTTGCCCCCTACCCCAAGTATCCTCTCCTCTCCCCTCTTTATATACCCCCACACCCCCCCCTCTAAACCCACACCAAACCCCAAGCCCCTCACCCCTTGCCCGCACCGCGCCGCGCCCTGCATCACCGCCGCCGCCCTTGTGCACCGTCGCTGCCGCCCAATGCCGCCCAACGCCGGAGCCCCTCGCCGGAGGTACCGCGCCGCGTCTCTCTTTATTTTCCTCGGATCAGTTTTCTTCTAAATCATTTTGTTTCTTCTCTAAACCGTTTCGGTTTTCTAGATCGGTTTTTCATTCGGTTTTCTTTTCTCGAAACCCTAGATCGGATCCGTTTTCTTTTCCGGTTTAGTTGCCTCGAGACCATTTGCTGGACCGTTCGTCCTAACGAACGTGATCACCAGATTATTCTTCTTGGTTAACGAATGTCCGTTCGTTTAACCGTTCTTCTTTTTCTTTTCGTCGGATTTATTCCGCGATCGCGATCTCAGATCCGATCTTCCTTCTAGTCTATCTTCTCGCTCGTTTATCGGAATCAGGTGATTCAAGCGCCTGGAGTTTCGTTTCGAAACTGCCGTTCCGACTAACCAACTTAAACAAGTTTTTGCTATGGTAAAATTTGACCTAGATTCAACTTGCTAGAACCGAGTTGTTTTCTTCCGCCGTTTCTTTTCGGTTTCTTTGTTCGGTTCTTTCTCTCTTTGCAACCGGAGTTCTTAAGTTGAACTATCTGGTTCGATCTCTTGTTCGAGTTTTACCTGTGCATTAGATGAGTACTTATTGTATGCTTGTTGTTTGTCTGTGATAGATTACCCGGATTGCACCGCCTGTTACTTCGAATCCCTAGGACTCGCGGATCATCAGCAAGGCAAGTAACACTTAGATCATACCTTTTCTACAACCCAGTTTTCTTGCATTAGATCAATCCTCACACATTGCATGAATAGGATCTAATTAAATTGTGGGATGGGAAGTAGATGAGGTAGTACCTATTACCTGTTTATTATGAAACCTTTGGGAGTTACTTCTACGTTTGCTTATTATGCCATGCTATGCTAGTAGACGTGGATTGGGTGAGTGATATCCATGACAGATGTGAGATTGATAATTTTAAGGGTTTATCTAAGGTGGCAACTTAAACACACATCTGGGTGGATTGAGGCACCTGATGTCTATCAGGACTTGCTTGTTTTATTTTGGACCGCCACCCAGGCTCAAAGGGATCATAAGATCTTTCATGCTAAATACTTACGTGTGCAGTGACAAGCCATTATGGGCTCTGGCATAGTTGACTAAGTCATGCGAACTCTTACAGGGTAGACTAGCAGATGTAGGGGAAGTAGGTGTACTGGTCTATCCATCGTAAGGTGCTAGCGCTTCTGAAAGACTGTGTCTCGATCATCCGTTTCTCAAACACCAGTAGTGCGAGAAATCCAACGGAGGCGATCGAGTCTTGTGGGGAAAAGTGCGCAAACCTCTGCAGAGTGTAATAAACTAATCATGATTAGCCGTGTCCCCGGTTATGGACAATCTTGAGTATCTAGTACTTGAATATCATGTGAATCTCAACATGTTACTTCTAATTAATATTGTTGGGTTTTAATTGTATTTTTAATTGGGATTGAGAATGCTGTCAACCATTCTCAATGTTTAACAACCACCCTGATAGTTAAATAAATTTATTCCTTTGTAGTAGGGAAAAACTGGCTTTACGCAAAACAGTAACCATAGAGCTTTCCACCAGCCAAATATGCATATAGTATAGTTGTTTCATTCCATTACTCTCTATGTGTTACCTTGCCAGCATATTCCATGTGCTGACCCGTTTCGGGCTGCAACGTTAATGTTGCAGACTTTTCAGATGATGATTAAGGTGCTTTTAGGTCGTGGTTCTATACTCAGTGATGCCGTTGGAGTTGATGGACCCATTTATCTTCCAAGTCTTCCGTTGTTATTGAGATTAGATGGCCTTAAGCCATATTATTGTAATAAGTTCTCTTCAGAGACATCGCTGTAATAAGTGTGTGATTGCCACTCTGCTATAAATCCTTCTATGTACTGTGTGGTGTCAGCATTACTGATCCAGGGATGACACCGGAGCACAGTAGACTTGATCCATTCGGGTCTGGTCGCTACAGAGATGGTATCAGAGCACACGCTGACTGTAGGACACGACCACTAAGTTAAAGCCCTAGATCACTATTCTCTCCTCATTTTCTAACTCCTCATCTTTTCTACCCTTTAGGATGAAGGACGCGAAGATTAAGTACGCTCAACCGGATGAAGGCACACCTTTTGGATTTCACTTGAAGGATGTCACCAAGTATCTAAACATTGGATTACCAAGCTTCACGGGAACTTTCAACGCCACGTTGCCTGAAGAGGAGCGCTGGAAGATTCAAGCTCACGTTCCGGGAAGAACATTTGTGCCAATCACGAAGCCCATAGATAGTGTTTTCAATGCACCAACTTGGAGTCTAGGAAGGAGCATGGCAGCCCATATCACCATAGGACGCATTAGAGAAGTTTATCAAGAAGACCTCAAGGACACTATCTACCAGATTTGCGAACGCCGAGATGAACAATGGGAGTTAGTCATCACCAAGAAGGATAGATCTATTGCAGCATTCATCCAGGAGTTAAATCAGCACATTCGACGCCACGAGAACAAGATGTACAATGATATGATGGAGTTGAAGAATGCAAAGACAAGGATCATCGAGCTAGCAGGAGAACTGAAGGCTACATGCAAGGACTACATGGACGAGATCGTAGCTCTAGCAAGACACAACGTCGATCTTAAGCAAGAGATTGAAGAACTCAAGAGGGAGTTAGCATCCAGGAAGGAAGACATGTACGTCGCATGTCCGGACAACTACATCATCATCGATGACACCGATTCGGATCCAAGTGAACCCGACTTTGAAGACGAAGCTGGAGCGGACATCATGGAGTCTTCCACCGGTTCAAATATCTAGATGACCACCAAATATTAGTAGTATTTCCCCCCATGTAAACACTATAGTTCGAGCACTTTTGCGATAGCTAGATCGATTGTAAGCCCTTGTTTGAATTGAATGGAGTGATTTTGTGTGCATTTGCTCATGTGCATTGGGGTAGTGTTTTCTATTTAGACCTCATTCTATTCTTATTTCTCGTCTTTTCTAAACCCTCAGATGCCTCCGAGACGTGACAATGGATTTCCACCGGAGCTCACTCAGTTGATCCAATAGCAGAATCAGTTGATGCAGATGTTAGTTCAGAATCAGCAGAACAACAACAACAACCCACCACCACCACCACCCCCTGTTGACCACTTAGCCTGTTTCCTTAGGCTGAATCCGCCGGTGTTTTCTAGTAGCATCGAGACGATAGTAGCAGACGATTGGCTCCGCAAGATAGGAAGGGAGTTGACCACTGCAGGATGCACGGATGGTGAGAAAGTGAAGTTTGCCGCACATCAGTTAGAAGGACCCGCGGCAGCATGGTGGGAGAATTTCACAGCCACCTTCCCAGTTGACACAGTCACATGGGATCAGTTTCAGCAAGCTTTCCGCACTGCACATGTTTCAGCAGGAGCTATGGCCATGAAGAAGCGTGAGTTTCGCAACTTACGCCAAGGAGGAAGGACAGTTGGCCAGTATGTTGACGACTTCAGCAAGTTAGCACGTTATGCCCCAGATGACGTTGCTACGGATGCAACTAAGCAGGAGAAGTTCCTGGAAGGATTGAATGATGAGTTGAGTATGCAGTTGATGGTAGGAAGTTTCAACAACTACCAGGAGTTGGTAGATCGTGCCATCATGATTGAAGGGAAGCAACAGCAGATTGAGAACCGCAAGAGGAAGTATGGACAGGGGAAGTATAACTCTGGAGCCCAGCAGAAGCCCCATTTTACCCCTAAAACGGGATTTCAGTTTCAGCATACCCATGGAGGAAGTAGTTCGCACAACCACAATGGCCACAAGAATGGTAATGGGAATGGAGGAAGCAACGGCCAGAACCGGACCACCCCATCAACCCCAGCCAAGAGAGATCTGAGTCAAGTCACCTGTTTCAAGTGTTCCAAGACCGGACATTATGCCAATGAATGTCCTGAAGGCCAGAATGGAAATGGCAATGGAAGCTCAGGGAAGAAGCCGAACCCTTTCAATAGGGGATAGGTGAACCACGTTAACGTGGAGGAGGTTGAAGATCAGCCGGATGCAGTAATCGGTAAGTTTTTGGTTAAGTCATTTACCGCACTCGTTCTTTTCGATACTGGTGCATCGCATTCATACATATCAAGGGGATTTCTGGAAAAATATAGCCTTCCCACTAGGATTCTTAAAACACCTATGCTAGTAAGTTCGCTAGGAGCAGAATACATGGCCAGTCAAGGATGTTTTCAAGTGCCATTAAGCATAGGAAGGCATGTTTTCCCGACAAATTTAATTATTCTGGAATCCCAAGGTTTGGATGTAATTCTCGGTATGGATTGGCTGTCGATGTATGGAGGAAACATCAATTGTGCCAGTAAGACAATTTTGCTCACAACGCCAGAAGGAAGAAGGATCAAGTATGTATCCCGGCATGTGCCAAATAGGACACAAGTAAATTGCCTGACAGGAGTTGTGCAGGAGGAAGTACCAGTGGTAAAGGATTTTCCTGATGTATTTCCTGAAGAGTTGCCAGGCATGCCACTGGATAGAGATATTGAGTTTTTGATTGAGCTATTGCCAGGCACTGGGCCGATATCAAAGAGACCATGCCGGATGCCAGCAAAGGATTTGGTAGAAATTAAGAATCAGATTAAGGAGTTATTGGAGAAAGGTTACATTCGCCCAAGTTCTTCACCTTGGGGATCACCCGTACTTCTAGTGGAGAAGAAGGATGGATCATTAACGATGGTTGTTGATTATCGTGGATTGAATGAAGTAACCATCAAGAACAAGTACCCACTGCCAATGATTAATGATCTGTTTGATCGTTTGCAAGGAGCTAAAGTGTTTTCCAAGATCGATTTGCGATCAGGGTACCACCAGTTGAAGATTCGAGAGCAGGACATACCTAAGATAGCATTCACCACAAGATATGGACTGTATGAGTATACCGTTATGTCATTTGGATTGACTAACGCACCTGCCTATTTTATGAACCTGATGAACAAAGTGTTTATGGAGTTTTTGGATAAGTTCGTCGTAGTGTTCATTGATGATATCCTGGTTTATTCAAGGAATGAAGAAGAGCATAAGGAACATTTGCGTTTGGTTTTGGAGAAACTAAGGGAACATCAGTTATATGCCAAATTTAGCAAATGTGAGTTTTGGTTGAAGGAAGTAGGATTTCTCGGACACGTGATATCCGGAGAAGGGATAGCAGTTGACCCTGCAAAGGTTGAGACCGTAACCGAATGGGAAGCACCAATGACAGTTGGAGAGATCCGGAGTTTTCTTGGACTCGCAGGATACTACTGGAGATTCATTGAGAATTTTTCAAAGATTGCGAAGCCTATGACGGAGTTGTTGAAGAAGGATACCAAGTTTAATTGGACTGAGGAGTGTGAGGCTAGTTTCCAGGAGTTGAAGAAACGATTGGTTACCTCACCAGTGTTGATTTTGCCAGATCAGACCAAGGATTATGAGGTGTATTGTGATGCTTCACGTCGAGGACTTGGAGCTGTGCTTATGCAGGAAGGTAGAGTTGTTTCGTATGCTTCACGACAACGGAAGCCTCATGAGTTGAATTATGCCACACATGATTTGGAGTTAGCAGCCGTAGTGCATGCATTGAAGACGTGGAGACATTTCCTCATTGGAAATCATTGTGAGGTGTACACAGATCACAAGAGTTTGAAGTACATTTTCACGCAGAAAGAGTTGAATCTCAGACAAAGGAGATGATTGGAGCTCATCAAGGATTATGATATGAGATTGCATTACCATCCCGGAAAAGCTAATGTAGTAGCTGACGCATTGAGCCATAAGAGCCATGTCAATACATTAATGACGGAAGAAATACCCAAGGAGTTAGCAGAAAACCTTTGTGAACTAAGTTTAGAGATAGTTCCGAAAGGCTATGTAGCAGCATTGGAGATTCAGTCAACATTGATGGATAAAATCAGAGAGGCTCAGAAATCTCACAAGGAGATTGCTTCCATAAAGAAGAAACTAAGCAAAGGAAAAGCAAAGGGATTTCATGAGGATGAGCACGATACCCTATGGTTTGAGGACCGTGTTTATGTGCCAAATGACCTGGAGATCAAGAAGTTGATTCTACAAGAGGCACATGATTCACCCTATTTGATTCACCCAGGAAATACCAAGATGTATTTGGATTTAAAGGAAACATTCTGGTGGACCAGAATGAAGAAGGATATTGCAGCATATGTAGCAGTTTGTGACGTATGTCATAGAGTAAAGGCAGAGCATCAGAAGCCAGCCGGATTGTTACAACCATTGTCGATACCCGAATGGAAGTGGGATAAGATAGGCATGGATTTTATCACAGACTACCCAGGACGAAAGCAGGATATGACTCGATATGGGTAGTAGTTGATCGTTTGACGAAGGTAGCACATTTCATTCCAGTTAAGACCACTTACACCAGTGCTAAGTTGGCAAAGATATACATGACTAGGATCATTTGTTTGCATGGAGTTCCAAGGAGTATTGTATCAGACAGAGGAACCCAATTTACCTCAAAGTTTTGGAATCAGTTGCATGAAACTTTGGGAACCAGGCTAGAGTTCAGCACCGCTTTTCATCCGCAGACAGATGGACAGACTGAGAAAGTCAATCAGATTTTGGAAGATATGCTGAGAGCTTGTGCACTAGATTATGGATCTAGTTGGGACGATAATTTGTCGTATGCGGAGTTTTCCTATAACAACAGTTACCAAACTAGTTTGAAGATGGCACCTTTCGAAGCTTTATACGGAAGGAGGTGCAGGACACCGTTGTCATGGGACGAAGTTGGAGACCGTCAGCTGTTTGGACCCGATTTGATTAAGGAGTCTGAACAGAAGGTGAAGTTGATTCGCGATAGGCTCAAGGTAGCCCAGTCCAGGCAGAAGAGCTACGCAGATTCTAAACGCAAGGAGACAGTTTACGAAACCGGAGACAGGGTGTATCTCCGAGTATCCCCACTTCGAGGAGTTAAGCGCTTTGGAGTTAAGGGAAAGTTAGCACCACATTTCGTTGGACCATATAAGATCTTGCAACGTATGGGAGAAGTCGCGTATAAGTTGGAATTACCAGAGGGACTGTCAGGAGTTCATGATGTATTCCATGTTTCTCAGCTGAAGAAGTGTCACGCCGAGATGGCGGAGGTACCGTTAAGAGATACAGTGCCGTTAGAAGCGATTCAGTTGAAGGACGACTTAACGTATGAAGAGAAACCAGTCAAGATTCTCGATTATGCCAGCAGAGTTACCCGCAGCAAGGTTATCAAGCTTTGCAAAGTTCAGTGGAACCACCACTCACAGGATGAAGCCACCTGGGAGAGAGAAGAAGATTTGCTCAAGGACCACCCTCACCTATTTTCTAGCCAACCCGAATCTCGAGGGCGAGATTCATCTTAAGGGGGGTAGGTTTGTAACATCCCAAATTTTCAATTTGGAATGTTATACACTAGATCATCATGCATATCATATTTTCTTGCATTTTGTCGATCCTAGAAATTTCACGCAACTCAAGGACCCTCGGAGAGAGTTGGATATTTCATCATTTTCATCTTTGAGTCTCCTCAAATTTTGAAAAGAGGATCATTGGATTTGTCGGAGTTTCATTTGCCTTTTATTTGGATAGGGAAAATGCGTGTTTTCAAAAAATTGCATTTTAGGCCTGGAGAAAAGTTCATTTTGTTCGACTCATTTTTAGGAGTCGGGGAAAATTTACTTTAGAAGTTTTGGAGTTCGTTTAGTTCTCTTTTCTGTTTTTTCTGCACGTGAAACCGACTTAAAAAAATATCCCGCAGCGCCTTGGGCCAAGGCCCAGCCAGCAGGCCGGCCAGCCAGGCCAGGCCAGCATCGCGCCAGCGCCGCGCGCGCGCCAGGGAGCCGCCGCCGCCTAGGAGTCCTAGTTGGACTCCGTTTGGTTTTTTTTTCAATCTCCCTCTCCTTCCCTTTTTCCTCCTCTTTTTCTTGCCCCCTACCCCAAGTATCCTCTCCTCTCCCCTCTTTATATACCCCCACACCCCCCCCTCTAAACCCTCTTTATATACTGCGCCACGTCTCTCTTTCTTTTCCTCGGATCGGTTTTCTTCTAAATCATTCCGTTTCTTCTCTAAACCGTTCCGGTTTTCTAGATCGGTTTTTCGTTCGGTTTTCTTTTCTCGAAACCCTAGATCGGATCCGTTTTCTTTTCCGGTTTAGTTGCCTCGAGACCGTTCGCCGGACCGTTCGTCCTAATGAACGTGATCACTGGATTATTCTTCTAGGTTAACGAATGTCCGTTCGTTTAACCGTTCTTCTTTTTCTTTTCGTCGGATTTATTCCGCGATCGCGATCTCAGATCCGACCTTCTTTCTAGTCTATCTTCTCGCTCGTTTATCAGAATCAGGTGATTCAAGTGCCTGGAGTTTCGTTTCGAAACCGCCGTTCCGACTAACCAACTTAAACAAGTTTTTGCTACGGTAAAATTTGACCTAGATTCAACTTGCTAGAACCGAGTTGTTTTCTTCCGCCGTTTCTTTTCGGTTTCTTTGTTCGGTTCTTTCTCTCTTTGCAACCGGAGTTCTTAAGTTGAACTATCTGGTTCGATCTTTGTTCGAGTTTTACCTGTGCATTAGATGAGTACTTATTGTATGCTTGTTGTTTGTCTGCGATAGATTACCCGGATTGCGCCGCCTGTTACTTCGAATCCCTAGGACTCACGAATCATCAGCAAGGCAAGTAACAATTTGATCATACCTTTTCTACAACCCAGTTTTCTTGCATTAGATCAATCCTCACACATTGCATGAATAGGATCTAATTAAATTGTGGGATGGGAAGTAGATGAGGTAGTACCTATTACCTGTTTATTATGAAACCTTTGGGAGTTACTTCTACGTTTGCTTATTATGCCATGCTATGCTAGTAGACATGGATTGGGTGAGTGATATCCATGACAGATGTGAGATTGATAGTTTTAAGGGTTTATCTAAGGTGGCAACTTAAACACACATCTGGGTGGATTGAGGCACCTGATGTCTATCAGGACTTGCCTGTTTTATTTTGGACCGCCACCCAGGCTCAAAGGGATCATAAGATCTTTCATGCTAAATACTTACGTGTGCAGCCACAAGCCATTATGGGCTCTGGCATAGTTGACTAAGTCATGCGAACTCTTACAGGGTAGACTAGCAGATGTAGGGGAAGTAGGTGTACCGGTCTATCCATCGTAAGGTGCTAGCGCTTCTGAAAGACTGTGTCTCGGTCATCCGTTTCTCAAACACTAGTAGTGCGAGAAATCCAACGGAGGCGATCGAGTCTTGTGGGGAAAAGTGCGCAAACCTCTGCAGAGTGTAATAAACTAATCATGATTAGTCGTGTCCCCGGTTATGGACAATCTTGAGTATCTAGTACTTGAATATCATGTGAATCTCAACATGTTACTTCTAATTAATATTGTTGGGTTTTAATTGTATTTTTAATTAGGATTGAGAATGCTGTCAACCATTCTCAATGTTTAACAACCACCCTGATAGTTAAATAAATTTATTTCTTTGTAGTAGGGAAAAACTGGCTTTACGCAAAATAGTAACCATAGAGCTTTCCACCAGCCAAATATGCATATAGTATAGCTGTTTCATTCCATTACTCTCTATGTGTTACCTTGCCAGCATATTCCATGTGCTGACCCGTTTCGGGCTGCAACGTTAATGTTGCAGACTTTTCAGACGGCGATTAAGGTGCTTTTAGGTCGTGGTTCTATACTCAGTGATGCCGTTGGAGTTGATGGACCCATTTATCTTCCAAGTCTTCTGCTATTATCGAGATTAGATGGCCTTAAGCCATATTATTGTAATAAGTTCTCTTCAGAGACATCGATGTAATAAGTGTGTGATTGCCACTCTGCTATAAATCCTTCTATGTACTGTGTGGTGTCAGCATTACTGATCTAGGGATGACACCGGAGCACATTAGACTTGATCCATTCGGGTCTGGTCGCTACAGTTTTACTAGCATATTGTATAACATTTAATTTCTTATCAACTCTTTGTCCTAGAACAACACCTACAGCATAATCACTAGCATCACACATAATTTCCAACGGTAAATTCCAATCAGGAGGCTGAACAATAGGTGTAGAAATCAAGGCTTTCTTAAGTATTTCAAATGCTTTTGCACAATCATCATCAAAGACAAAAGGAACATCTTTTTGTAAGAGATTAGTCAAAGGCCTGGAAATTTTTGAGAAGTCTTTAATGAACCTCCTATAAAAACCATCATGAACAAGGAAACTTCTTATACCTTTAATGTCCTTTGGACATGGCATCTTTTCAATAGCATCAACTTTAGCTTTATCAACTTCAATACCTCTTTCAAAAAATTTATGCCCCAAGACAATGCCTTAATTAACCATAAAGTGGCACTTCTCCCAATTCAAGACAAGATTAGTTTCTTCACATCTCTGCAAAACTCGATCAAGGTTGCTTAAGCAATCATCAAAAGAAGTTCCATATACGGAAAAATCATCCATGAAATCCTCAACAATATTTTCACAAAAGTCAGAGAATATAGTAGTCATACATCTTTGAAAGGAAGTAGGTGCATTACATAAACCAAAAGGCATACATCTATAAGCAAAGGTACCAAAAGGGCAAGTAAAGGTGGTCTTTTCTTGATCCTCTTTTGACACAGGTATTTGAGAGAAACTAGAATAACTATCTAGAAAGCAAAAATGTGTATGTTTGGATAATCTTTCTAACATTTGATCAATAAAAGGTAAAGGGTAGTGATCCTTTTTGTAGCTTTATTTAATTTGCGGAAGTCAATTACCATTCTATAACCTGTAACAATTCTTTGTGGGATCAATTCATCTTTATCATTAGGAACAACAGTAATACCTCCCTTCTTAGGGACACAACGGACAGGACTTACCCACTGACTATCAGCAACGGGATAAATTATACCTGCCTCTAGAAGCTTTAGTATTTCTTTTATTACCACTTCTTTCATCTTAGGATTTAACCGTCGTTGGTGATCACCAACTAGTTTAGCGTATTTCTCTAATTTTATTTTGTGCTGGCATAGAGTGGGACTAATGCCCTTAAAATCATCAAGAGTATATCCAATAGCGGCACGGTGCTTCTTCAGAGTTTTCAATAATTTCTCTTCTTCTTGCTCTGAAAGGCTAGCACTAATAATAACAGGATATATCTTCTTTTCATCAAGATAAGCATATTTAAGAGTATCAGCCAATGGTTTAAGCTCAAACACGGGATCACCCTTGGGTGGAGGAGGGTCCCCTAGAATTTCGACAGGCAAGTTGTGTTTCAAAATAGGCCCATGTTTAAAGAATACTTCTTCTATTTCCCTTCTTTCATTCATAAACATATCATTTTCATGGTCTAGCAAACATTGTTCTAAAGGATCATTAGGAGGCACGGCAATAAAAGCAAGACCAATAATTTCATCTTTACTAGGCAATTCTTTATCATGGGGTTGTCTATGAAATTTAGCAAAATTAAAATCATGAGACATATCCCCTAAACCAATAGAAACAATATCCTTTTTGTAGTCTATCTTAGCATTAACAGTATTCAACAAGGGTGTACCAAATATAATGGGACAAAAGTCATCTTGTGGGGAACCAAGAACAAGGAATCAGTAGGATATTTAACTTTCCCACACAAGACGTCAACATCTCGAACAATCCCAATCGGTGAAATAGTATCTCTATTGGCAAGCTTAATTGTAACATCAGTACCTTCTATCTCAGCAGGTCCAATATCATGCATAATTTCTTCATATAAAGAATGAGGTATTGTACTCGCACTAGCACCCATATCACATAAGCCATGATAGCAATGATCTCCTATTTTAACAAAAACAATAGGCATGCCAACAACAGGTCTATGTTTATTTTTAGTACCGGGTCTAGCAATTCTAGCAGCTTCATCACAAAAGTAAATAACATGCCCATCAATATTATCAGACAAGAGGTCTTTAACCATAGCAATACTAGGTTCAACTTTAATTTTCTCAGAGGGTTTGGGTGTTCTAATGATACTTTTGTTGACCATAGTTGAAGCTTTAGCATGATCCTTTATTCTAACAGGGAAAGGTGGTTTCTCAATATAAGCGGTAGGAACAATAGGATCAACATTATAAGTGATAGTCTTTTCTTCAACTTTACTAGGTTCAACTACTTTTACTTCAATGGGACAATAATATTTAAGCCACTTCTCCTTAGGGAGATCAACATGAGTAGCAAATGATTCACAAAAAGAAGCTACTATCGCAGAGTCAAGTCCATATTTAGTGCTAATTCACAAAAAGCATCGGTCCATAAAAGATTTAACACAATCAAACTTAGGTGTTATACCTGACACCTTACCTTCATCAAGTTCCCAATCTTCAAAGTTGCGTTTAATTCTTTCCAATAAATCCAATCTGAATTCAATAGTCTTCATCATAAAAGAACAAGTACAAGAAGTATCGAGCATGGAGCGATTACTAAGAGAAAACCGAGCATAAAATTTTTGAATAATAATTTCTCTTGAGAGCTCATGAATGGGGCATGAATATAACATTGACTTAAGCCTCCCCAAGCTTGAGTAATGCTTTCTTCTTCACAAGGCAAAAAATTATATATATATATATATATATATATATATATATATATATATATATATATAATTACGATCAAGATGAACCAGATGCATAGGATAAAACTTCTGATGAAATTCCAATTTCAATCGGTTGTAGTTCCATGATCCAATATCATCACATAGCCTAAACCATGTCAATGACTTTCCCTTAAAAGATAAAGGGAAGACCTTCTTCTTGATAACATCCTTGGGCATACCTGCAAGCTTAAATAATCCACAAACTTCATCCACATAGATTAGGTGCAAATCGGGATGCAATGTTCCATCTCCTGTAAAAGAATTAGCTAGCAGTTTCTCTATCATACCCGAAGGAATTTCAAAGTAAACATTTTCAGTAGGTTCAGTAGTCTGAGGAGCAACTCTTTGCTCTACTGGTCAGGGTGAAGATACCCCGAACAAGCCCCTCAAAGGATTACTTTCCATAGTAACAAGTGATAGTAAATTTCAGCACACTATGTAAAAACTTTCTTACCAAATTCCATGTACCAAAGGCGCTTCACTCCCCGGCAACGGCGCCAGAAAAGAGTCTTGATGACCCACAAGTATAGGGGATCTATCGTAGTCCTTTCGATAAGTAAGAGTGTCAAACCCAACGAGGAGCAGAAGGAAATGACAAGCAGTTTTTAGTAAGGTATTCTCTGCAAGCACTGAAATTAACGGTAACAAATAGTTTTGTGATAAGGTAATTTGTAACGGGCAACAAGTAATGAAAGTAAATAAGGTGCAGCAAGATGGCTCAATCCTTTTTGTAGAAAAGGACAAGCCTGGACAAACTCTTATATAAAGGAAAATGCTCTCGAGGACACATGGGAATTATTCTCAAGCTAGTTTTCATCACGCTCATATGATTCGCGTTCGGTACTTTGATAACTTGATATGTGGGTGGGTCGGTGCTTGGGTACTGCCCTTACTTGGACAAGCATCCCACTTATGATTAACCCCTCTTGCAAGCATCTGCAACTAAAAAATAAGTATTAAGGTAAACCTAACCATAGCATGAAACATATGGATCCAAATCAGCCCCTTACGAAGCAACGCATAAACTGGGGTTCAAGCTTCTGTCACTCTAGCAACCCATCATCTACTTATTAGTTCCCAATGCCTTCCCCTAGGCCCAAACAATGGTGAAGTGTTATGTAGTCGACGTTCACATGACACCACTAGAAGAAAGACAACATACATCTCATCAAAATATCGAACGAATACCAAATTCACATGACTACTTATAGCAAGACTTCTCCCATGTCCTCAGGAGCAAACGTAACTACTCACAAATCATATTCATGTTCATAATCAGAGGGGTATTAATATGCATAAAGGATCTGAACATATGATCTTCCACCAAATAAACCAACTAGCATCAACTACAAGGAGTAATCAATGCTACTAGCAACCCACAGGTACCAATCTGAGGTTTTGGGACAAAGATTGGATACAAGAGATGAACTAGGGTTTGAGATGAGATGGTGCTGGTGAAGATGTTGATGGAGAGTGACCCACTACCGATGAGAGGATTGATGGTGATGACGATGGTGATGATTTCCCCCTCCCGGAGGGATGCTTCCCCGGCAGAACAGCTCCGCCGAAGCCCTAGATTAGTTCCGCCTCATGGCGGCGGCGCTTCATCCCGAAAGCTTGCTTATCATTTTTTCAGGGAGAAAGACTTCATATAGCCAAAGATGGGCACCGAAGGCCTTCTAGGGGGGGCCACGAGATAGGGGGCGCGCCCAGGAGGGTAGGGCGCGCCCCCCACCCTCGTGGATGGTCGGTGGTCCCCCTTTGGTGCTTTCTTCACCCAATATTTTTTATATATTCCAAAACTGACTTCCGTGGAGTTTCAGGACTTTCGGAGTTGTGCAGAATAGGTCTCTAATATTTGCTCCTTTTCCATCCCAGAATTCCAGCTGCCGACATTCTCCCTCTTCGTGCAAACCTTGTAAAATAAGAGAGAATAGGCATAAGTATTGTGACATAATGTGTAATAATAGCCCTAATGCGATAAATATCGATATAAAAGCAGGACACACAATGGACATATCAGTTGGCATACTTGGAAAAGGTGGATGTGCTACAGGCTGCGCTTGTTGCCTCCGTGCATCGCACGCTGCCTAGGTTTATGTGCAATATCACCGGGTGGCGGGAAATAGGTGAGAAAATGGCGGGAAATGATGGCGTGTTCATAAAACGCCATCAATTCATGGAAACTTAGCATAGAAGGAACATCGACCTAGCACAAGAAGTAGATGATGATCGGATCATCGTTTATCCTAGTTAATTATGCATGTAATAGTTTACTTTGGTGTGTGGAAATGTCATGTGTGTACTAGCCACCTATGTAATTGGATGTTTGCCGCGTATTACACATATCTTGTTTATGTGAAACGTTTCTGTTCTCTTGGTTCAACACAAACAGTTTATCACAATGAACCTTATGTCGTATATCACACACACCTTGATCTGGCTGACCGTTTCTTTTGTGTTGCCTAATCACAAACAGTTCATCCAAGTGAACTGTATGCCGTATATCACACACACCTTCATCTGGCTACCCATTTCTGATGTTCCGCCTCATCACAAACAGTTCATCTGAGTGAACTGTATGCCATATATCGCACACGCCTTCATCTGTCTACCCGTTTATGTTCTTCTTCCTCATCGCAAACAGTTAATTGAACTGAATAGTATGCCATGCATCGCACACACAACTAAAATTCGAACCGTGTTTGATGGCTCCGCCATCGCAAAAAAATTGCATCTTTTTTGACGGTTTTTTACATCGTCATTTGTGATTAATGCATCACACACAATTTTTTCAAAGGGTCTCTGATCGTAGTGTCGCGTTAGCAGCATCCTATAGTAGTGTCAGCTTGTTCGACAGTTCGTTCCCTGAAAACAAAACTAGCATAACTATCTAGGTGGTCCCTAGAAGCATCGGTTAGTCCATTGTAAAAGATATCAAGTATTTCATTTTTCTTGAGAGGATGATCAGGCAAAGCATTAAGTAATTGGAGAAACCTTCCCAAAGCTTGTGGGATACTCTCTTCTTCAATTTGCACAAAGTTAAATATTTCCTATAAAGCAATTTGTTTCTTATAACCAGGGAAATATTTTTCAGATAAGTAATATATCATATCCTGGGGACTACACACACAACCATGAGCAAGAGAATTAAACCATATCTTAGCATCACCCTTTAACAAGAAAGGAAAAAACTTAAGAATATAGTAATAGTGAATTTTTTCCTCATGAGCAAATAGGATGGCTATATCATTCAATTTAGTAAGATGTGCCACAACAGTTTCAGATTCATAACCATGGAAAGGATCAGATTCAACCAAACTATTTAACTTAGGATCGACAGAGAATTCATAATACTTATTAGTAACAGAGATAGCTGAAGTAGAAAACTTAGGATCATATTGCATTCTAGCATTCAAATATTTTTCTTTCCACTTCCATTATAATTCCTTAAGATCATCTCTATCCTTACAAGTAAGAAAGTCTCTAGCTACCTCTCCATCCATAACATAACCCACAGGCATACTAGGCAATTCATATCTAGGGGAGCTAGGTTTAGTAGGTGTTTCAAAGTGTTCAGTTTCAATGATTTCATCAGTTTCAGAAATATCATCAGTTTCAGCATTAACTCTAGCAATTTGTTCATCAAGAAATTCACCCAATGGCATAGTATTATCAAGCAAAGTATCATCATAAGCATCATGCATAGTAGAAGTAGCAACATCAATTACTTGCGACAAATCAGAATAAATAGCAGGTGTAGGTGTCTCAAGCTTACTCAAAATAGAAGATGAATCAAGTGCAAAGCTAGATGGTAGTTCCTTACCTCCCCTCGTAGTAGAGGGAAAAATCTTGGTTCTGGTATCTTTCAAATTCCTCATAATGATCAACAGATACAAATCCCAATTGACTCAGAGAATAGAGCTATGCTCCCCAGCAACGGCGCCAGAAAAAGGTCTTGATAACCCACAATTATAGGGGATCGCAACCATTTTTGAGGGGAGAGTATTCAACCCAAATTTATTGATTCGACACAAGGGGAGCCAAAGAATATTCATGAGTATTAGCAGCTGAGTTGTCAATTCAACCACACCTGAAAGACTTAATATCTGCAGCGAAGTTTTTAGTAGCAAAGTAGTATGGAAGTAACGGTAACCGTGGCAAAAGTAACAGTAATAGTTTTGTAATGATTGTAACAGTAACAACGCGAAAGTAACTTAGCAAAGATCAATATGTGAAAAGCTCGTAGGCATCAGATCAGTGATGGATAATTATGTCGGATGGCATTCATCATGCAATAGTTATAACCTAGGGTGACACAGAACTAGCTCCAATTCATCAATATAATGTAGGCATGTATTCCGTATATAGTCATACATGCTTATGGAAAATACCTTGCATGACATCTTTTGTCCTACCCTCCCGTGGTAGCGGGGTCCTAATGGAAACTAAGGGATATTAAGGCCTCCTTTTAATAGAGAACGGACCAAAGCATTAGCACTTAGTGAATACATGAACTCCTCAAAGTACGGTAATCACCGGAAAGATTCCCAATTATTGTCACCTTGGGGTATGCGGATCATAACACATAATAGGTGTCTACAACTTGCAAGATAGGATTAAGAACACAAATATATTCATGAAAACATAATAGGTTTAGATCTAAAATCATGGCACTCGCGCCCTAGTGACAAGCATTAAGCATAGCAAAGTCATAGCAACATCAATCTCAGAACATACTGGATACTAGGGATCAAACCATAACAAAGCTAACTCGATTACATGGTAAATCTCATCCAACCCATCACTGTCCAGCAAGCCTACGATGGAATTACTCACTCCCGGCGATGAGCAACATGAAATTGGTGATGGAGGAAGGTTGGTGATGATGATGGCGACGAATCCCCCTCTCTGGAGCCCCGAACAGACTCCAGATTAGCCCTCATGATGGAGAATAGGAACTGGCAGCGGCTCTGTATCGTAAAACGCGATGAATCCTTCTCTGATTTTTTCTCCACGAATAGGTGCTTATAGAGTTGGAATTAGGGTCGGAGGAGCTCTAGGGGCCCACAAGCCTGCAAGGCGCGCCCCGAGGGCTTGTGGCCTCTGGGTGATCCCCCTCTGGTTGATTTTTGCGCCAATATTTTTTATATATTCCAAAAATATTCTCCATAAATTTTTAGGTCAATCCGAGAACTTTTATTTATGCACAAAAATAACACCATGGCAATTCTGCTAAAAACAGCATCTGTCCGGGTTAGTTCCATTCAAATCATGCAAATTAGAGTCCAAAACAAAGGCAAAAGAGTTTGGAAAAGTAGATACGATGGAGATGTATCAATATCATCTGTCCAAACTTTGTTCAAAGTAAGTGTTCTTTTCAAGTATCTGCATGTTGACTTACCTAGCAATATCAAAGGAATTTTGTAGTATTTAAGCAACCGATTGTTATTCCATTTTCTTACTGTCTTCCTACCTAGTAACTCCTAGTTACCAATAAACTTTTCTTTTGCCCTGTTTTAACTAAATATTCCCTATACTCCCACTTCTATTGGAAAGCATCGCGCTGAGGAGACTCCAGAGGTGGAGGACGAGGCTACCAACAAGCGGAGGCGGGTCGAGCAAGAACCGCAAGCGACGCTGGTAGGCCTAGACTTCATCAGCAGCCTCCCCGATGATATGATAGTCATCATCTCCCTCCTCCCAATCAAATATGGGGAGTAGACAACCATTCTTTCCGAGAGGTGGCGCCCCATATGGCACTCCACCCCTCTAGACCAAATCGACGCCCACAAGCTCTGCCATGGCTATCGTAAAAGCTTGGATGCATTGTCCCAGATCCTCGACAGGCACCATGGCCCAATCAGAGGCCTTATCACGGGCAAGTTCCATTCCAACGGCAAGGACCAAGGCAAGCTTGACGAGTGGTTTTGACCCCCCCCCCTCCCTAGATCAACTCGAGGAGCTCAGTTTTAATGATGGGCATATGCGCTCGCTGCCACCGTCCGTGCTTTGCCTCGAGCCCATGTTGCGCCTCACCAGGTTCATGAACTGCCATTTCCCCCTGATTAATGACGCGCTCACTCTTTTTCTACCACGACTAAAGCACCTCGAGCTCGTCACTGTCTGCATCCCAAAGGATGACATGGAGCTCCTGCTCCGCGGTTGTACTACACTTGAGTACCTTCGTCTTCAGGCATATGGGTTGAGTAGCTTCCACATCACCTCCATGACTCTTCGGACTATTTATGTATGTTGTTGGTGCTGCAACAAGAGATCATATAAGGTGTATCACACATAGTATGGTCATTGAGGACACACCTTCACTTGAGAGATTACATGTAGTTGATCAACATGGTCCAACAAGAATCAATGTCATTTCTGCGCCGAAATTGACATTGGTGGGCTACTCGTCTATCAAATACATCGAACTTGTTACTGGATCCACACTCGTTCAGGTACAACAGGCGCCTTATTCCTCTCCTTCTTCAAATTAACATTATTTCTAATTTTTAAGACATATGTTCATCTGTCATCTAGAAAATGATTCCGACAAGCTTGAACCTGAATCTACACGCAGTTAAGGTCTTGGCACTAGAATCTATGGCCCCAACCTAGACCAAGTTGTTTGTTTCCTGAGATGCTTTCGTGTTTGGAGAAGCTATATATCGAGGTGATGCTCCTTTCCTATTAAATGTTAACCATAAGGGAGTTCAATTTTGGTACCTTTTCCCAAGTTTACAATGACAATGTACTATCATTTCTGAAGGAATTTTGGAGGATTTCAGTACATACATGTTTTTCCCCATATTGGTTGCTTGATTCATATGGTTACAATCCATAAGCATTTCTCCTTTGGATGCATTTTTACTAGTTTTCATAGGGAAATTTCCATCCACTCCAACCTCTTGTGAAGAAGCCTACATTTTTCTAGATTGTAATCAAATGCCCATGTCAATCATATAGGATCGAAGATGGCACGTCACTCTATTAGTGTATTTTAGAAATCCTGCAAACCAAATAGGCATGTAGTAGTGTTCAAAACTGCATGTGGGCATTAATATGTTCTCTTCTTTTGCGGATAAGATTAGGCCCGGTGGTGGATAATGTGATACAATATAACAATCACATTGAATGCCTTGATATGCGTCCCTCGGAAATTACTTTGAACTCCTACTGAGGGACCTTACCGAAGATTATATTCGCCATGTTCTTTGTTGTCAGAGCAAGGGTGCTAAATGTAATGAGGTTTGCGCCCTACATTTATTTCGCAAAAATGAATGGTTTGCTGATTAGCGCCGGCGGTTGTGGCAGAATGGAAAAGGCTATGAAGAAGCTGAATTTCATTTTGGAACTTCAGTTGACAGACTAATCGGAAGTCATTATGTCAAGCCCATACATGACTTGTCAGCGGCCGACCCCTTTGCGGAAATGATGAGGTTTCAAAACAAGCATTAAAAGTGGTAATATCAGTTTGAACCTCTCTTATGTCCATGTTCAGCTGATCGGCGCGGGCATCTGCAGCTGCATGAGCTAAATTTCATTTCTAATATCAGTTAAACCTTGTAATCTTCGAATTTCAGCCATATAATTCTGGAATTTGAACCTTGTAATATTTCGGGCTTTTGTGGTATGATCATTGAAATGGCATCGTATGAGAGTCGTATATTGGTAGTACTATTTTTACCTTAATATGCAATGGACTTAGATTTTATTTTACCATTCTCGAATGTGTTTCCCCTGTCGATCTCGTCGCAAACGATCTATATAGCAGACTCGACAGCGACCTCCGACATTATAGCACACAGTTGGTTTCTTCAACTGTGTGCCCTGTAGAGCATAGAATTGGTGCACTCGAGTGTCCATCATTACCCTTATGTGTAACTTTGACCTCATCACCCATGGGTAAACTTATTGTCTAACATGTGTGTCGGGGGAATTACCCGTGGTTAGACCCGACTTTGAGGTTAAGTCATTTCTGGAGTTAAGTCATTTCTAGTGTTAAGTCATTTCTGGAGTTAAGTCATCTCTGGAGTTAAAGTCGACCGGCTACAATCATGACCCGTCTACAATCTTGACCCAGTTACAATCTTGACCTGGCCTATTACAAGACAAGTTTTCTAACTCTGAAGATAAGCCGGCTCATGGAGCTAAACTGGCTCACAGAGATGAGCCGGCTCATGGTTAAGCCGGCTCATGGATATACAGACTCATGGATAAGCAGGCTCATGGAGATGAGCAAGCTCATGGATAAGAAGGCTCCTGGAGATGAGTTGCCTCATGGATATGGAGGCTCACGGATGAGCCGGCTCACGGATGAGCTGGCTCACGGAGTTAAGCAGCCTCATGGAGCTAAGTGGCCGCACGGAGATAAGCATGCTCTGGAGATGAGACCCAGCTTGAGGATGAGTCCCAACCTAGTGAGACAAATCCTGGTTTCCAGGAGTCCAAATACAAGACGGAGAACCCCGACTTCGATGACACGGAGGACTTAGAGGATTTAGAGTAGGACTCTGAATACGGGTATTACCCAGAATCTCTTGTAACCCCAGGGACTCCACTATTATATAAAGGGAGTACCTGGGTTATCAGAAGGATAAGTGTTCGGGATATAACTATTGAGTATAAACCGCCAAGGAGGGGCCGGGTTATACTAGTGATGATTACCAATATTAAAGCCCATGAAGACATAAGAGGATGGCGACTTACGAAGGAGACTTAGTAAGAAGGCCCAAGGCCCGAAGGCGGATTAGGGCCCATAAATGTAAACCGCCATATGGGTATGACTTGTATTGTAAGATAGGAAAGAGGATATACCGAGCCGGACTTGTTTATGAGCCAGTCGGGAATCTATGAACCGCCAGGCGTCAACCTGTGTATATAAAGGGATGACCCGGCGGCGGTTTGAGGACAAGAAACAACAGATCGAGAGCCGGGTTAAGTGTATTCACTCCCTGCTCATCGAAACCCTAGCAATATCACCTACAACTGGATTAGGCTTTTACCTTCACCATTAGGGGCCAAACCAGTATAAACTCCTCGTGTCCTTTGTCCTGATTAACCCCTTTAAGCTAACCTCATCGCGATGGCTCCACGACTAAGTCCTCACACTAGGACATCTGTCGTGACAATTCCACAACAGTTGGCGCCCACCGTGGGGCTATCGCACGATGGTTTCAAGTTGTTAGAGGGCAACTTCGAAGGGATCAAGGGATACGCCGTGGGCCGGATGACCAAGAGTCGTCGCGGCAAGCTCTACATCGATGACGCGGGCTGGGGCCCCGAGGCCGGCTCAATTGAATACGGGTACTGGGTCCCCTTCGGCGGAATTCATGACTTCATCGGCAAGATTGGCGAACCGGGCCCTGAGCCAGACATCAACACCGACATCATTGAGACGGCTCAACGTGCGAGACTCGCCCGGGTTCGGCCCGCCATGAATCGTGCCTTCGTGGGGTTTATCCATGGAGCGGAATCTAAGGATAGACCGGCATCTGGTGGTGAGACCATCGTTTACTCTGATGGCGAGTCATCCACCGGTGAGACAGAGTCATTGTATCAACTGCAAGACGGCCGGCTTGGGGGCTGTTCCGATGGCGACAGTATTCCGGACCCCTATGAGCTGCCGAACCGGGTTGCAATCTTCATGCCCGGTACACAACCCGTGCAACACTCATCAATGATAGCTGAGTTGATTTCCGGGTCAGCAGGGGCAGCAGCTGCCGGGGCAGGAGGCCCTGAGCACCCACTAGCTCAGGTCTTAACCGACTTACTGGATAAGCTGACAACGCTATTAACAGCGGTGGTTAACCCGGCGGATCAAGATCAGCACAATGCGGCAGTCACGAAGTTGCGTGATGAGATAGCACAGGCCAAGGAGGGGCTAAACACAGAAAATGATAGGATGGCCGAGGAGCGGGCTGCTTTGGATGCTCAGGCACAACGGATTCAGTCCCAATCTTACCGGCTCATGCTAGATCAGAACGCTTCAAATGAAGTCATGAGGAGGAGGCATCAGACTCGTCTGCCTTCGGTTTACTAGGCAAGGAATCTCTTTAACACGCCAGGAGCAGGAACCAGTAACCCGGCAGTGGTAAACCGGGTCGAAGCGCCTGGGACGGGTACGACGGTTCAGCCACGCACGACGGACCCGCCTCATCAGAACAATAACCCGCCACAGCACGTGCCGACACCACCGGGTCATTACTCTAACCCTTTGGATAACATGATTGATGCGGCGTCATGATTGGCAGCTATCCCGTTTGAAGGCGAGTCACCAACGACGGTTGAAACACGGAGGGCTAGAGAGCTTCTTCAAACAGTACTGACTCAGCAGCAGGCTTATTCTTACAGTCGCAACAGGATTCATTCCACCCCTCGCCCGAGTCGGAGTTACAGCAGACGTATTTGATGAGCCGGCTATGTCAAGTAGTGGATGGTACCATAACCCGCCCCGCGGACATAACCCGACGGGCGGTGGCGCTGAGGCTCAAAATGTGGTGGATCAAGGAATTGCCCGTCGAGAGGCCGAGTTAGCGGCACAGTATGCGTCCCGTCAACCTACTCCGGTTCGTCCAACCACTTCTGTGGAGCCAGGTGTGACCTTTAGAAATTTGATTGTGCCATGCTTATTACCGGATCAACGTAATGAGCGCCTGCCCAAGGATTTCAAAGGTCCTCGCAAGGTGCCTAACTATACAGCCGATTTAAGTCCTGAGACATGGATTGAGAGTTATGAGATGGACATGGAATTGCTAGATGTTAGCGAGGCTGCATGTGCTAAATATTTCCCCCTGATGTTGGAAGGAACGGCCCGCACTTGGTTGAAGGGGCTTCTTGCCAATTCCATTGGGTGATGGGCCGAGTTAAAGGCCCGGTTCATCCAGAACTTCAAAGATACATGTAAGCAGCCTATGTCAATTCTGGATTTAGCCTCCTGTGTCCAAGAAGAAGGTGAGTCGACAACCCATTGGGTGCGTCGGGTCTCAACAATCCTACACTCGTCGGATCACATCAATGTTGATTCAGCGGTGTTGATGTTGGAGAACAATTGTCGTTTCACGCCCTAAAGCAGAAACTAGGGCGGCTCAAACGCCACGGCAATGACATGGGGACACTCATGGCGTCTCTGGTTAAGTATGTTGACTCTGATAGTACCAAGGACCCCGAGTCTGATGACGAAAAGACGGGGAAGGGAAAGAAGAGCAGCACCACCAAGGGGCAGCAGCATAACCCGGCGAACCAGGGAGGTAACGGTAAGCGCAAGGCTTATAATAGTTTTGACTTTGTGGCTAACACCAATGCACAGAATAATGGTCTGCGTCATAAGGGTAAACCGCCCCCACGGACCGGAGGATCCGGTATCAATCTTGAACAGATGTTAAATCAGCCCTGCCCAAAACATGGTACGCGAGAAAGACCATCCGGGCACCTCTGGAAGGATTGTTACATTATGAAAGAGTACAAGAATTCCAATCTTTTTCAAGACAGTCATGGGCCAGGTGGCGGTTCAGGATCCGGTTCTCATGGCCCGGGTTATGGCGGTGGCGGTTCTAAGTCTGGATTCCAAGGAAATCAAGGTAATCACGACAACCAGGGTGGTTACAGCCAACAGAATAATCAGGGGAGTCAACAGCAGCAACAGTCTGGTTATCAGAGCAACCCAAAGTAGTTGAATAATGGGCAGTACCATGTTTTTACCACAAGTTTATGCAAACGGGACCGGAAGCTTCATAAGAGGGCGGTGAACGTTGTTGAACCGACAGTTCCCCGTTACTTGCGCTGGTCTGAGCAGCCCATTGTGTGGAGTCAGGAAGATCATCCGCTCCGAGTTGGTAATCCGGGTCACCTGGCTTTGGTGGTCGCACCTCAGGTCGGAGGGTATAAGTTCACCAAGGTACTCATGGATGGAGGAAGTAGCATCAATATCAAGTATTACGAAACCTTTTGTCACATGGGGTTGACGAATAAAAATCTTAAACCGTCGAACACTGTTTTTCATGGCGTGGTGCCTGGTAAGTCGGCGTACCCAGTTGGAAAGATAGCTCTGGAAGTTGTTTTTGGAGATGATCATGACTCTAGGTCAGAAACATTAACCTTTGAAGTAGTCAAGATTCACAGTCCATATCACGCTCTGTTTGGGCGGCCGGTTTATGCCAAGTTCATGGCACGACCTTGTTATGTTTATCTGCAGCTCAAGATGCCGGGTCACAAGGGGACTATCACAGTGCACGGGAGCCAAAAGATAGCTTTGGAATGTGAAGAAGGTGATGTGAATTATGCTGAGACGGTTTGTGCGACGGAGGAGTTAAAATTCTATAAGGACGATGTTGATCCGGCGGATATGACCTCTTTGAAAAAGCCAACTACAGAGCATGATCTAGTCTTGAAGTTTAAATCGGCAGATGATACCAAGATGGTTGATTTTGTTCCTGGCGATTCATCCAAGCAGTTTAGCATTAGTGCTAACTTGGATCCAAAATAGGAAAGTGTGCTCATCGAGTTCATTCGTGAGAACCAGGACATCTTTGCATGGAAACCTTCAGACATGCCAGGTGTACCGAGGGAACTCGCTGAGCACACTCTTAATATTGATCCCAAGTTTAAACCGGTCAAGCAGTTTCTTCGTCACTTCAATGAAGAGAGGCGTAAAGCCATTGGTGAAGAGGTAGCTCGGCTCCTGGCGGCTGGGTTTATCATCAAAGTGTTTCATCCTGAGTGGTTGGCTAACCCAGTGCTGCTACTTAAAAAGAATGGCACTTGGCGTATGTGTGTGGATTACACGGATTTAAACAAGGCTTGTCCGATTGATCCTTTTGCTCTCCCTCATATTGATCAGATTATTGATGCTACGGTGGGTTGTGAGCATTTGAGTTTTTTGGATGCTTATTCTGGTTATAATCAAATCAAGATGGCAGTTAATGACCAGGAGAAGACAGCTTTCATAACTCCCTTTGGAGCCTTCTGCTATGTGTCTATGCCTTTTGGGCTTAAGAGTGCCCAAGCGACTTATCAGAGATGTGTGCATAATTGCCTTCATGATCAAATTGGGCGCAATGTCCATGCTTATGTGGATGATATTGTGGTGAAATCCAGAGAGAAGGAGACGTTGATAGACGATTTGAAGGAAACCTTTGATAATCTCCGGGTTTATAAAATGATGCTTAACCCAGCCAAGTGTGTTTCTAGGGTACCGGCAGGCAAGCTCTTGTGTTTTCTGGTGTCTAACAGGGGCATTGAGGCTAATCTAGAGAAGATCAAGGCCATCACTTCTCTGGCTAAACCGGCATGTGTTAATGATGTGCAACGTCTGGCGAGTCGTATTGCGGCGTTAAGCCGGTTCATAAGCCGGTTGGGAGAGAAGGCTATCCCCCTATATCAGATGATGAAAAAGACGGATAATTTTGTCTGGAGTGATGCCACTAATGCGGTGTTTGAGGACTTGAAAAAGCAGCTGGCTGAACCACCTGTTCTAGCTGCTCCTGTTGATAAAGAGTTGTTGTTATTGTATGTGGCTGCCAATGCCCGGGCTATTAGCGTAGCTATTGTGGTGGAACGCAAGGAGGCAGGCGAGGAATATCCGGTTCAAATGCCAGTTTACTACATCAGTGAGGTGCTTATTGAGTCCAAGCAGACATATCCGCACTGGCAAAAGCTTGTATATGGGGTGTTCATGGCTAGCCGGAAGCTTAAGCAATATTTTTTGGGCCATCCCATCACTGTGGTTAGTTCTGCTCCTTTAGGGGACATTATTCAGAACGGAGAAGCCACAAGTCGGGTAGCCAAGCTTGGTCCTCATGGTTTGAAATATATGCCTCGCACGGCCATCAAGTCTCAGGCGTTAGTGGATTTCATCAATGACTGGACAGAGCTACAGATGCCTGAGGAAAAGCCAGATAACACGTATTGGACTATTCACTTTGATGGATCTAGGCAATTGGAGGGCTGGGGGCTGGAGTTGTGCTTGCTTCCCCTCGAGATGATAAATTCTGTTATGTTCTCTGTTTGATGTTTCCTTGCACTAACAATGCAACTGAGCATGAGGCCTTGCTCCATGGTCTTCGGATGGCTAAGGAGATGAATTTAAGCCGGGTTAGGTGCTTTGGCGACTCAGACTTGGTGGCTCAGCAAGTCTCTGGTACTTGGGATTCTAAGGATCCACTCATGGAGGCTTATCAACGAGAGGTGGACGTTATTGCTGGTCACTTCAAGGGTTATCAAGTTGAGCACGTTGATCGGAGGAAAAATGGAGCGGCGGATGCTTTAAGCCGGTTGGGTTCTCAACGTAAACCGGTGCCGCCTAATGTTTTTCTTGACGTTTTGCATAACCCGTCAGTCAAATTACCTACAGAGGAGGATTTGGGTATTCCTGGCCCCGAAGCTCAGTTGGTGGCGGCTCTTCATGTAATTCTGGACTGGACAATCCCTTATTTGGCTTATATGACCCGAGTGAGTTACCTGAGGATGAAACCTTAGCCAAGCAGATAACCCGACGGTCTAAGTCAATGACAATTGTTAATGGAGGGCTACATCATCGCAGTGTCACAGGGGCATTTCAACGTTGTGTTTCTCCAGAGGAGGGCTGTGAGATCCTACGTGAGATTCATGAAGGAGACTGTGGTCATCATGCCGGTTCAAAGTCTCTCGTGGCTAAAGCTTCTCGTCATGGGTTTTATTGGTTAACAGCTCATGCTGATGTGGAGGACCTGGTCAGCAGGTGTGATGGATGTCAGAAATTTTCACAGCGAGCTCACGTGATGGCTCAAGAATTAAGGATGATTCCAATTACTTGTCCATTTGCAGTTTGGGGGCTTGATATGGTTGGACATTTCAAAAGATCCAAGGATAAGAATACCCGCCTTTTGGTGGCGGTTGACAAGTTCACTAAGTGGGTAGAGGTAGAGCCAGTTAGTAAGTGTGATGCAGCAACGGCGGCTCAATTCATGAAGAAGGTGATCTTCCGTTTTAGCTTTCCACACAACATCATAACAGATAATGGCACTAATCTCTCTAAGGGTGCTATGGAAGAATTTTGTCAACATGAGCATATCCAGCTTGATGTATCGTCAGTGGCTCACCCCCAATCTAATGGTCAAGCTGAGAGAGCCAATCAAGAAATCTTGAAAGGCATCAAGCCCCGGCTTATGGTTCCCCTGCAGCGAACGCCGGGTTGTTGGGTGGAGGAGTTACCTTCCGTGTTATGGAGCATTAATACCACCCCAAACAGATCTACGAGATACACACCCTTCTTCATGGTTTATAGAGCAGAGGCGGTTCTCCCTAGTGACATCTGTCATGACTCACCTCGTGTGGTGGCTTATGTTGAAGCTAACAATGAAAAAGCACGTCAGGAAGCACTTGACCTGTTGGATGAGGAGTGTGACATCGTGGCGGTTCGTTCGGCAATTTACCAACAAGATCTGCACCATTATCACAGCCGCCGGGTTAAAACCAAAACTTTCCAAGAAGGCGATCTGGTGCTCTAGCTTATCCAGGATCAGACTGATATGCACAAGTTATCCCCACCTTGGGAAGGACCCTTTGTGGACAGCAAGAATCTGAACAATGGGTCATATTACCTTATCGATGTTCGAGACCACAAGGACTCACGCACATCGGAGGAAGGGACCCATCGGCCGTGAAATATTGCTCATCTTCGGCCTTACTACACTTAAGCCACTGGCTCTCCCAATGTACATATTTTGACAATGTATATATTATGATCAATATAATAAAGTCGGCATCCCTGTTAAAGCGAGGCCTCTGTCGTTGTTTCTCCTTAAATAATGAGTTTTTGGTCACATGGGGGCTTCTGCTTTACACAACAAAGTTATTATTACCCTTTGATCCAGCTTATAGGCCACATAAAAAAACTTGGGGGCTTGCTACCCAGGTTAAAGGGGCCAAAGAGAGTCTGTTGCAAAAGCACAACTCAAACATAGGTGCCCCATGAGCACAGCTCAAAATATTGCTTGGGGGCTCTTTTGTTCTAAAGAACAAAGAGTTTGTACAACCCTTGTAATAGACTATAAAAGCCAGGCTTGGAAGCCAGGTGTATTCACCTAAAACCCCGGGTTATCCTGCCTTTTTAAGTAAGCCACTCTGCCCATGTAGCGACCAGACCTCAAACAGTCTGATTTCTGTGCTCCGGTGTCATCCCTGGATCAGTAATGCTGACACCACACAGTACATCGAAGGATTTATAGCAGAGTAACAACCACACACTTATTACACCGAATGTCTCAAAAGAGAACTTATTACAACAAATATGGCTTAAGGCCATCTAATAACGATAACAGCGGAAGGCTTGGAAGATAAGTGAGTCCATCAACTCCAACGGCATCACTGAGTATAGAACCACGACCTAGAAACTCCTTAATCGTCATCTGAAAAGTCTGCAACATTAATGTTGCAGCCCGAAAACGGGTCAGCACATGGAATATGCTGGCAAGGTAACACATAGAGGGTAATGGAATGAAACAGCTATACTATATGCATATTTGGCTGGTGGAAAGCTCTATGGTTACAGTTTTTGCGTAAAGCCAATTTTTCCCTACTTCAAAGGAATAAATTTTATTTAACTATCATGGTGGTTGTTAAACATTGAGAACGGTTGACAGCATTCTCAATCCCAATTAAGCATCATCATTAAACAAACCCAACAAAATTAATTTAGAGTAACATGTTGAGATTCACATGATAATCCTGGTACTAGATACTCAAGATGTCCATAACCGGGGACACGGCTAACCATGATTAGTTTATTACACTCTGCAGAGGTTTGCGCACTTTTCCCCACAAGACTCGATCGCCTCCGTTTGGTTTCTCGCACTACATGGTGTTTGAGAAGACGGATGACCGAGACATAGTCTTTCAGAAGCGCTAGCACCTTACGATCGAGTAGACCGTACCACCTACATCCCCTACATCTGCTAGTCTACCACTGTAAGAGTTTGCATGACTTAGTCAACTATGCTAGAGCCCATAATAGCTTGTGGCTGCACACGAAAGTTTCTAGTATGAATAGTCTCATGATCCCTTTGAGCCTGGGTGGCGGTCCAAAAGAAAACAGGCAAGTCCTGGAATACCCAGGTGCCTCAATCCACCCAGATGTGTGTTTAAGTTGCCACCTTAGATAAACCATTAATTATCAATCTCACATCTGTCATGGATATCACTCACCCAATCCACGTCTACTAGCATAGCATGGCATAATAAGCAAACGTAGAAGTAACTCCCAAAGGTTTGATAATAAACAGGTAATAGGTACTACCTCATCTACTTCCCATCCCACAATTTAATTAGATCCTAATCATGCAATGTGTGAGGATTGATCTAATGCAATAAAAACTGGGTGTGAAAGAGGTATGATCAAAGTGTGAACTTGCCTTGCTGATGATCCGTGAAACCTAACGATTCGAAGTAACAGGCGGCGCACTCCGGGTACTCTATCGCAGACAAACAAACAAGCATACAATAAGTACTCATCTAATGCACAGGTAAAACTCAAATAAGAGATCTAACCAGAAGGTTCAACTTAAGAACTCCGGTTGGCAAAAAGAATCAAATCGAACGAAGCAAAGAAAGTCAAACGGCGAAAGAAAACAACTTCATTCTAGAAATCTGGATCTAAGTCAAATTTTACAGTAGCAAAAACTTGTTTATGTTGATTATTCGGATAGAGGGTTTCGAGACGAAACTCTAGGCGCTTGAATCGCCTGATTCCGATAAACGAGCGAAAAGTTATACTAAAACGAAAATCGGATCAGAAATCGCGATCAGAAAATAACCGCAGAAAATCCGACGAAAAAGAAAAACGACGAACGGATTAATCCGAAAAATAATAATAAAAATAATAAAAAAACCGAAAATAAAACCAACGAAAATCGATCATTTTTTAAACCGGCACGGATTTTGAGGCGGCGGCGAACCTCGGGCGGCGCGCTGCTCCAGCGGCGGCGGCGGTGGCGGATCGGGCGCGGGGCTGGTGTGGGCTGGGGCTCGGGTGCGGCGCTATATAAAGGCGCCCCCGGGCGGAGTCCCGCTCGGGCACGGCCCAAGGTCGGTTTCGTTTTTTTTATTACGCTCGGAAAAAAAGAAATACTAACCGGACTCCAAAAATCCCAAAATAAATTTTCCCGGGCTTCTAAAATCAAGCCCGACAAAGTGAACATTTATTTGGGCCCTAAATGCAATTTTGAAAAACGCGTATTTTTCCTAAATTCAAATAAAAATATCGAAAAACTCCGAAATAAATCTTATTTGATTTTATTATTAAATCCTCAATATTTCTATATTTTGGGAAAGTCATTTTATTCCCTCTCTCATATTTTTGTAATAGAAATAATCAATGATAAAATAAATAAAATCAAATGATCCTATTCTCAAAATTTGAGAAAACTCAAATATGAAAATAACGAAATCCCCAACTCTCTCCGTGGGTCCTTGAGTTGCTTAGAATTTTCTAGGATCAAAACCCAAAAGCAAATAAAATATGATATGCATGATGATCTAATGTATAACATTCCAAATTGAAAATTTGGGATGTTACAAACCTACCCCCCTTAAGATGAATCTCGCCCTCGAGATTCGGGTTGGCTAGAAAATAGGTGAGGGTGGTCCTTGAGCAAATCTTCCTCTCGCTCCCAGGTGGCTTCATCCTCCGTGTGGTGGCTCCACTGAACCTTACAAAACTTGATAACTTTGCTGCGGGTAACTCGGCTGGCAAACTCGAGGATCTTAACTGGTTTCTCCTCATAGGTCAAATCGTTATCCAACTGAATAGTTTCCAAAGGCACTGTGTCTCTCAATGGTACGCCAGCCATCTCCGCGTGACACTTCTTTAACTGAGAAACATGGAACACATCATGAACTCCTGACAATCCTTCGGGCAATTCCAACTTGTAGGCCACTTCTCCCATACGCTCCAAAATTCGATATGGTCCTACAAATCGTGGCGCTAACTTCCCTTTAACTCCAAAACGCTTTGTTCCCCGAAGTGGAGATACTCGAAGATAAGCTCTATCTCCAACTTCGTAAACTGTCTCCTTGCGTTTAGAATCTGCATAACTCTTCAGTCTGGACTGGGCTACCTTGAGCCTATCGCGAATCAATTTCACCTTCTATTCAGACTCCTTAATCAAGTCAGGACCAAACAACTGGCGGTCTCCAACTTCGTCCCATGATAACGGTGTCCTGCACCTCCTTCCGTACAAGGCTTCGAAAGGGGCCATCTTTAAACTGGTTTGGTAACTGTTGTTGTAAGAATACTCTACATATGGCAAATTATCGTCCCAACTAGATCTGTAATCTAGCGCACAAGCTCTCAGCATTTCCTCCAAAATCTGATTTACTCTCTCGGTCTGTCCATCTGTCTGTGGATGAAAAGCTGTACTAAATTCTAGCCTGGTACCCAAAATTTCGTGCAACTGCTTCCAGAACTTTGAGGTAAACTGGGTTCCTCTATCTGACACGATACTTCTTGGAACTCCATGCAGACATACTATTCTGGTCATGTATATCTTTGCCAACTTAGCACTGGTGTAAGTGGTCTTTACTGGGATGAAATGAGCTACCTTCGTCAATCGATCGACTACAACCCAAATCGAGTCATAGCCTGAACGAGTCCTGGGCAATCCCGTGATAAAATCCATGCCTAACTTATCCCACTTCCATTCGGGTATCGGCAATGGTTGTAACAATCCTGGTGGCTTCTGATGCTCTGCCTTTACTCTCTGGCATACACCACAAACTGCTACATACCCTGCTATATCCTTCTTCATTCCGGTCCACCAGAAAATATCCTTCAAATCCAGATACATCTTGGTATTTCCTGGGTGAATTGAATATGGTGAGTCGTGTGCCTCTTGCAGTATCAACTTCCTGATCTCTAGGTCATTGGGCACATAAACACGGTCTTCAAACCATAGGGTGTCGTGCTCATCCTCACGAAATCCTTTAGCTTTTCCTTTGCTCAGTTTCTCCTTTATAGTGGCAATCTCTTTGTCAGCTTCCTGAGCTTCTCTGATTCTATCCATCAAAGTTGACTGAATTTCCAATGCTGCTACATAGCCTCTGAGAACTATTTCCAAACATAGTTCACGAAGATTTTCTGCTAACTCTTTGGGTATTTCTCCCGTCATTAACGTATTGACATGGCTCTTATGGCTTAATGTGTCAGCTACAACATTAGCCTTTCCGGGGTGATAATGCAATTTCATATCATAATCCTTGATAAGCTCCAACCATCTCCTTTGTCTGAGATTCAACTCCTTCTGTGTGAAAATGTACTTGAAACTCTTATGATCCGTGTACACCTCACAATGATTTCAAATGAGGAAATGTCTCCATGTTTTCAAAGCATGCACTACGGCTGCTAACTCCAAATCATGCGTAGCGTAATTCAACTCATGGGGCTTCAGTTGTCTTGAGGCATATGAAACAACTCTCCCTTCCTGCATAGGCACTGCTCCAAGTCCTCGACGTGAAGCGTCACAATATGCCTCATAATCTTTAGTCTGGTTTGGCAAAATCAACACTGGTGAGGTAACCAAACATTTCTTCAACTCCTGGAAACTAGCCTCACATTCCTCCGTCCATATGAACTCGGTATCCTTCTTTAACAACTCCGTCATAGGCTTCGCAATCTTTGAGAAATTCTCAATAAATCTCCGGTAGTATCCTGCGAGTCCAAGAAAACTCCGGATCTCTCCAACTGTTGTTGGGGCTTCCCACTTGGTCACGGTTTCAACTTTAGCGGGATCTACTGCTATACCTTATCCAGATATAACATGTCCGAGGAATCCTACTTCTTTCAACCAAAACTCACATTTGCTGAACTTGGCATATAATTGGTGTTTTCTGAGCTTTCCAAGTACCAAACGCAAATGCTCCTTATGTTCCTCTTAATTCTTTGAATAAACCAGGATATCATCAATGAACACTACGATGAACTTATCCAAAAGCTCCATAAACACTTTGTTCATCATGTTCATAAAATAGGCAGGCACATTAGTCAGACCAAATGACATAACCGTATACTCATACAGCCCATACCTGGTGGTAAAAGCTGTCTTCGGAATATCCTGTTCTCGAATCTTCAACTGGTGGTATCCTGATCGCATATCGATCTTGGAAAATACCTTAGCTCCTTGCAATCGATCAAACAGATCGTTGACCATTGGTAGTGGGTACTTGTTCTTGATCGTTACTTCATTCAATCCTCGATAATCAACAACCATCCTTAACGATCCATCCTTCTTCTCCACTAGTAGTACTGGCGATCCCCAAGGTGAAGAACTTGGGCGAATATATCCCTTATCCAGTAATTATTTAATCTGTTTCTTAATTTCCACCAAATCCTTTGCTGGCATCCTATATGGTCTCTTTGATATTGGCCCTGTGCCTGGCAATAGCTCAATCAAAAACTCAATATCTCTATCCGGTGGCATGCCTGGCAACTCCTCTGGAAATACATCAGGGAAATCCCTTACCACTGGTACTTCCTCCTGCACAACTCCTGTTAGGCAATTTACTTGGGTCCTCTTTGGCACATGCCGGGATACATACTTGATCCTTCTCCCTTCTGGTGTGGTAAGCAAAATTGACTTACTAGCACACTCAATATTCCCTTCATACTTTGATAACCAATCCATGCCTAATATCACATCCAATCCTTGAGATTCCAATACTATTAGGTCTGAGGGAAAAACATAGTTACCAATCCTTAATGGTAACCGATCACACCATAGACTAGCCACATACTCTGCTCTGGGCGAGGTTACTAACATGGGTGACCTAAGGGCTTGGGTTGGTAGGTTTTACTTATCCACAAATCCCCTTGAGATGTATGAATGCGATGCACCAGTATCAAAAAGAACGAGTGCAGTAAATGACTTAACCAAAAACTTACCTATTACTGCATCGGGCTGAGCTTCAACCTCCTCCACGCTAACGTGGTTCACCTGTCCCCTGTTGAAAGGGTTCGGCTTCTTCCCAACTTCCATTGCCGTTTTGGCCTTCAGGACATTCATTGGCATAATGTCCTGGCTTCAAACACTTATTGCAAGTGACTTGGCTCAAGTCCTTCTTGGCTGGGGTTGAGGGGTTGGTGCGGTTCTGGCCGTTGCTTCCTCCATTGCCATTACCATTCTTGGTGCCATTGTGGTTGTGCGAGCTACCTCCTCCATGGGTATGCTGAAAATGTCCTCCCGGTCTAGGGGTAAAACGTGGCTTCTGTTGAGCTCCTGAATTATACTTTCCTTGTCCATACTTCCTCTTGCGGTTCTCAATTTGTTGTTGCTTGCCTTCAATCATAAGAGCACGATCTACCAACTCCTGGTAGTTGTTGAAGGTTGCTACCATCAACTGCATGCTCAACTCATCATTCAGTCCTTCCAGAAACTTCTCCTGCTTAGCTGCATCCGTAGCAACGTCATCTGGGCATAACGTGCTAACTTACTAAACTCCTCCACATACTGGCCAACTGTCCGTCCTCCTTGGCACAAGTTACGAAACTCTCACTTCTTCATGGCCATGGCTCCTGCTGAAACATGGGCAGTACGGAAAGCCTGCTGAAACTAGTCCCATGTGACAGTGTCGACTGGGAAAGTGGCTGTGAAATTCTCCCACCATGATGTTGCGGGTCCTTCTAGCTGATGTGCGGCAAACTTCACCTTCTCCACATCTGTGCATCCTGTTGTGGTCAACTCCCTAGCTGTCTTGCGGAGCCAATCATCTGCTACTATCGGCTCAGTGCTACTGGAAAACACCGGCGGATTCAGCCTAAGAAAACGAGCTAAGTGGTCAACAGGTGGTGGTGGTGGTGGGTTGTTGTTGTTGTTCCCCTGATTCTGATTCTGAACTAGCAACTGCATCAATGTGTTCTACTGCTGGATCAACTGGGTGAGCTCCGGCGGAAAGGCAAATCCGGGGTCACGTCTCGGAGGCATCTAAGGGTTTAGAAAAGATGAGATATAAGAATAGAGGGGGTCTAAAGAGAAAACACTACCCATATGCACATGAGGCAAAAGCAAACAATTCACTTCATTAAAACAAACAAAGGCATACAATCGATCTAACTATCGCAAAGTGCTCGGACTACTATATTTACATGGTGGACTACTACTACTGATGAGGTGGTCTACTAGAAATATTCTATGGTTGTTGACTCCATAATATCTGCTCCTGCTTCATCAACATAGTCGTCATCGCTACTATCTGCTTCCGAGTCGGTGCCGTCGATGATGATGTAGTCTTTCGTGCTAATCTCCTTGGGTTCTTCATCTTCATCTACAGGTGTCGGGCCTCCCATAAATATTCCAATCTTCTTTGTTAGGTCGGCATTCTTATCCACCAATACTTCTATTTCTTCTTCATAATCTTCACGCGTAGCCTTGAGTTCTTCCTCTAGTTCCTTGATTCTAATCTTAGCCTTCTTCAGATCTATCATGTCGGCGCACATCTGATTCTCCTGTTGTCGAATGTGCTGGTTTAACTCTTGGATAAAAGCTGCAATTGATCTATCTTTCCTGGTGCTGATCATCTCCCAGTGTTCATCTCGGCGCCCACAAATCTGGTATATAGTATCCTTAAGATCCTTGTGGTAGACTTCTCCAATGCATCCCATGGCGATGTGAGCTGCCATACTCTTTCCTAGACTCCATGTTGGTGCATCAAAAGAAAACTCTATGGCTCAGTGACTGGCATGAACGTCCTTCCTGGAACTTGAACTTGAATCATCCAGCGCTCTTCTTCAGGTAAAGTGGCGTTGTAGGTTCCCGTGAAGCTTGGTACTCCTATGTTCAGGTATCTAGTGACTTCCTTCAAGTGGCGTCCAAAGGGTGTATCTTCATCTGGTTGCGTGAACTTGTTCCTTGCATCCGCCATCCTAAAGAGTAGAAAAGATGAGAAGTCAGAAGAGAAGAGAGTGAGTAGTGATCTAGGTCTTTAGCTTAGTGGTCGTGTCCTACAGTCAGCGTGTGCTCTGATACCATCTCTATAGCGACCAGACCTCAAACAGTCTGATATCTGTGCTCCGGTGTCATCCCTGGATCAGTAATGCTGACACCACACAGTACATCGGAGGATTTATAGCAGAGTAGCAATCACGCACTTATTACATCGAATGTCTCAAAAGAGAACTTATTACAACAAATATGGCTTAAGGCCATCTAATAACGATAACAGCGGAAGGCTTGGAAGATAAGTGAGTCCATCAACTCCAGCGGCATCACAGAGTATAGAATCACGACCTAGAAACTCCTTAATCATCGTCTGAAAAGTCTGCAACATTAACGTTGCAGCCCGAAAACGGGTCAGCACATGGAATATGCTGGCAAGGTAACACATAGAGGGTAATGGAATGAAACAGCTATACTATATGCATATTTGGCTGGTGGAAAGCTCTATGGTTACAGTTTTTGCGTAAAGCCAATTTTTCCCTACTTCAAAGGAATAAATTTTATTTAACTATCATGGTGGTTGTTAAACATTGAGAATGGTTGACAGCATTCTCAATCCCAATTAAGCATCATCATTAAACAAACCCAACAAAATTAATTTAGAGTAACATGTTGAGATTCACATGATAATCCAAGTACTAGATACTCAAGATGTCCATAACCGGGGACACGGCTAACCATGATTAGTTTATTACACTCTGCAGAGGTTTGCGCACTTTTCCCTACAAGACTCGATCGCCTCCGTTTGGTTTCTCGCACTACATGGTGTTTGAGAAGACGGATGACCGAGACATAGTCTTTCAGAAGCGCTAGCACCTTACGATCGGGTAGACCGTACCACCTACATCCCCTACATCTGCTAGTCTACCACTGTAAGAGTTCGCATGACTTAGTCAACTATGCTAGAGCCCATAATAGCTTGTGGCTGCACACGAAAGTTTCTAGTATGAATAGTCTCATGATCCCTTTGAGCCTGGGTGGCGGTCCAAAAGAAAACAGGCAAGTCCTGGAATACCCAGGTGCCTCAATCCACCCAGATGTGTGTTTAAGTTGCCACCTTAGATAAACCATTAATTATCAATCTCACAACTGTCATGAATATCACTCACCCAATCCACGTCTACTAGCATAGCATGGCATAATAAGCAAACGTAGAAGTAACTCCCAAAGGTTTGATAATAAACAGGTAATAGGTAGTACCTCATCTACTTTCCATCCCACAATTTAATTAGATCCTAATCATGCAATGTGTGAGGATTCGTCTAATGCAATAAAAACTGGGTATGAAAGTGGTATGATCAAAGTGTGAACTTGCCTTGCTGATGATCCGTGAAACCTAACGATTCGAAGTAACAGGCGGCGCACTCCGGGTACTCTATCGCAGACAAACAAACAAGCATACAATAAGTACTCATCTAATGCACAGGTAAAACTCAAATAAGAGATCTAACCAGAAGGTTCGACTTAAGAACTCCGGTTGGCAAAAAGAATCAAATCGAACGAAGCAAAGAAAGTCAAAGGGCGAAAGAAAACAACTTCATTCTAGAAATCTGGATCTAAGTCAAATTTTATAGTAGCAAAAACTTGTTTAAGTTGATTATTCGGATAGAGGGTTTCGAGACGAAACTCCAGGCGCTTGAATCGCCTCATTCCGTTAAACAAGCGAAAAGTTATACTAAAACGAAAATCGGATCAGAAATCGCGATCAGAAAATAACCGCGGAAAATCCGATGAAAAAGAAAAATGACGAACGGATTAATCCCAAAAAAAAATAATAAAACCGACGAAAACCGATCGTTTTTTTAAACCGGCACGGATTTCGAGGCGGCGGCGAACCTCGGTCGGCGCGCTGCTCCGGCGGCGGCGGCGGCGGATCGGGCACGGGGCCGGTGTGGGCTGGGGCTCGGGTGCGGCGCTATATAAAGGCGCCCCCGCGCGGAGTCCCGCTCGGGCACGGCCCAAGGTCGGTTTCGTTTTTTTTATTACGCTCGGAAAAAAATAAAAATAAATACTAAACGGACTCCAAAAATCCCGAAATAAATTTTCCCGGGCTTCTAAAATCAAGCCCGACAAAGTGAACATTTATTTGGGCCCTAAATGCAATTTTGAAAAACGCGTATTTTTCGTAAATTCAAATAAAAATATCGAAAAACTCCGAAATAAATCTTATTTGATTTTATTATTAAATCCTCAATATTTCTATATTTTGGGAAAGTCATTTTATTCCCTCTCTCATATTTTTGTAATAGAAATAATCGATGATAAAATAAATAAAATCAAATGATCCTATTCTCAAAATTTGAGAAAACTCAAATATGAAAATAACGAAATCCCCAACTCTCTCCGTGGGTCCTTGAGTTGCTTAGAATTTTCTAGGATCAAAACCCAAAAGCAAATAAAATATGATATGCATGATGATCTAATGTATAACATTCCAAATTGAAAATTTGGGATGTTACAGCCCAGGTAATCCTGGAATGACCCGCCGAACGTTTGGCAAGTCAATGTTATGCTGACCCTGAACTTGTCAAAGTTAAAACGATGATTGGTTAGGTGAGGTCCATCTTATAAGTTTTGTAAAACGGTTTAACTCAGTGGCCTGGAAACCCATGAAAGGTCTCTTTTTCGGCCTGGCAGCCCATGAAAAGCATCGTTTCTCGTTTGTTTTTTCTTCGACAGATTCTTTCTTTTTGAGGTTTCTATTTGATAAAGCTTATAAAGTTTTATGATTCACCGGTGTTTTATTAACCCGGACTGGCTTTTGACTACAAGTCACCAGTATGAGATAAGATACAATCTGATGTTTATTAACCCGACGTAGCTTTGACTATATGTCGCCAAGTTGAGATAAGATAATACCCGGTGTTTATTAACCCGGCCCGGTTTTGTTTATATACCGGTAATCTCTGATAAATTACCAGTGCTCAAATTTTGGGTTATCACCCTTACCACACTAGTTTGGTAAACCAACAAAGTGATCAAATATCACAGGTATGACATATTTTCAATCATATATGGTTATCATTCAGTTGAGCCTTGGTTATAAAATCTAATAGTTTCCTATGGTTTATATTGAGCATTATAACCCGTCCAGCGGTAAACCGCCAGGACACTTTTCACCTGTTGTATGCAGGAACAGATTCAAAATTGCTAATATCATAAAGCATACATGGCATATCTTAACATGACAAATGAACAGTGTCATGCTCAGCAAATATGCATGATGGCATAGCAGAATAAGAGTTTCAAACTAGCCTATTACAAGGCACTTGGTGCCTAAAAGAATAATTGTTTCTAAATGTCTCGGTGAAGCCAGATGATAAAACTAGCCCTGGTTTATGAATCTTGGCCTGGCTGACTTGACGGTTGCGGATCATCCTATGCCGGTTCATCTTCCTCCTCTCTACACAGTGGCTGGAAGTCAATGGTTGTCCAATCGATCCCAATTAAGGCTTTGAATACAGCTTCATCACTTATGAGTGTGGAGGGGTCAACATCAGGGGCATAAGTATGCTTACGGATTGGAGGAATAAGATCTGGAACATCATGAGTTGGCGCTTTAACTCTCTTGTTGTTGGCATCATAAATTGACTGATAATGTGAAAGATTGGTCTCTTTGGCCAATTTGCTAGCCAATGGGCGCATTTCCCTAGTCAGGGTTCCGAGATCATCAGCATCAAAGTCTGATCCGTCCTCCTTTTTGCTTGGGTAGCCATTTGCCAAATCGGCCGAATCAAGATCAGATATCCATGCTTTGGCTCGAGTTAGCGCAGTAAGAGAACCCACCCTGGCAGATGATTTCTTTAGCTCTTCAAACCGTGCAGGCATCATCGCCAGTTTTTCCAATGTTTCCTTGATCAAGGTTGCCGGCTGTTTGTTATAAGAAGCTTTGTAGATAATCCGTTGTGCGCCGGTATATAATTTCTCTATAAGTGTATAGGCGGCTTTCAGTCTTTGCCGCATATCTGCGCCAAGATGAGCAGCGCGAGATCCTGCATCATCAACAAAAACGTCTATAAACCGGCGTGTCATTAGAGAATACATGTGTAACGCTCATCACGAAGCTACTTACCAAAAACAGCAGCAGTCATGGCTTTTATTTGCTGCTTTAAGCCAGTCGGCTCTTCTGCAACCGGTTTAAGGGCCGCTTCAGCATGCTCAGCCTTCTTCAGCAGAGTTGATTTTTCTGTATCCCAACCTGCCCACTCGTTCTTGAAGCCCTCTTTTAGTTTTTCCATTGTTACTAAGGCACTGGTCCGCTCATCTTTGGCTTTGGAAGTCTCTGCCTGTTGAGATTTGATATTTTCTTGAAGGTTGGCGATTTGGGATTCCTTCTTGCAAAGATCAGCCTGCAAGAGATAAGTCGTTTATGAGATAACAGTCATATTCAAAAGTCACAAGTACATAACAAGTATCATCCTTTGCACTTGGGGGCTAATGTCTATTGCTTCTTATCAAAAAATTTAACAAGTCCCAAGCTCAACACAAGTATTATTCTTAGCACTTGGGGGCTAATGTGTATTTGCTCTAGTTAACACTATGGATTTTTTCTTCCACTATCAGCTTGGTTGTTAACCGGTTTACCAAGGTCCAAAAAGAAGAATTGTGTGCCTTACAGTATAACTAGTCCCAACTTCAAATATTTGTTAAGTCGGTACTTGGGGGCTACACAGACAAATTTGAAGAGCTATTATTCTGAAATCCCAGTTCATTTTGAGAGTGTGAACCGGCCCTTGGAGGTTATACAGGCAAAATCGAAGAGTTGTTATTCTACAAGTCCCGGTTCATATTGACAATATAAACCGGCCCTTGGGGCTACTGGAGTTGTTCTATATAGTTCTTGGAAGTTTACAGAACATTCTATTCTATAATGTTCAATCAACTTGGCGGCTAAGGGAAGAATATTTATGCAAAGTTAATAGCATTTACCTCATATCGTTCCTTCATCATATTCAGTAAACCGGCTTCATAGTCGCGGCTTGTGTACAAATGATTTAAAAACCCAGAATGAATATCTTGGGCACTAAGATGGGCATAGCTTTCCAAATCTGCCTTCCACTTGCCTTGGTCAATAGCAGACAATTCTTCTTTGGCACTATGTTTTGACATAACAGCGGGATTGCCTGGAGATGTGTAACCAACACCAGTGACTATGACATCTTCAGTCTTATCATCAGCAACTTTGGTGGGGCTTGACGGATTATTAGTATGAGGCATCGGATCAACTTCCATAGGCTCATCTGAGATTTCATGGTCTGACAGCGGCGGATCATCAAGAATAGCCTCAGTATGTGGGTTAGACTGTTCTGGAGTCTCTTCCGGATCAGTGGGAATGCTGTCCTCGGCCGGTTTATTTGGTTTGGCCCTTTTACTGGCTCTGGCTTGGGCCCTGAAAATAATAAGTGTAGATCAGTATAAAGATCAAGTATAAGATATGAAGGGTCAGTTAAATATGCTCACCCAGGAACCGTTTTAAGGATTGGAATCTGCGTTCCAGTTGACTCGCCAGAGGAAGAATGGGAAGTTCCCTAATAATTCGAATCAGACAGATTAAGAGGCTGTCTGAAATAACCCGCCTTGGGATAACATGGATCAGAAGTATAAGAGACCTCTGAGGGGCGTTTACGAATCGGCGTGTTCGGTAAACCGGAAGAAGTCACCATGTGGCCGCTATGTCGGGTTGTGCGGCGAGCTTCGTGTTGTTGTTTCTTCAAAAGAAATTTTGGATCCAAGTAAGCAAGAGGGTGAGAAAATCTTACTTTCCGGCTTGCTTGTCGGGTTTTCTGTGTGGGCAGAGGTTCTAAGCCAGATGAGAGAGTAATTACCTCTACGTCATTTGCACGGCTGGCTTCTGCATCGTCCTGATAATAATCATTGTCAATGAGGTGTATGAAAAAGGAGCCAAGTGAGTCAAGTTCTACTTCTGACTCCGGGTTATCATCGTCATCATCAAGGTATAACTCAGCGGTTTTCTTCTTGGCGAGTTTCTTGGCCTTGGTCTTGGGACGAGCTATTTTGGTTGCTTTATCCAGTGGTTTCCTCTTCCAGAACGGATCATCACCCTGTTAAAAATTAGAAAGATAGTAAGGGAGTGTCAAGAGTATGGATTAAGCAGGAGTTGGGCAATTCTTACAACTGACGGTTTATTTGAAGTGCAGAAAGGACTAAGTCATGTTTTGTTGCACTCAACCACCGGTTCATTCATCTTTTTCTTGACGGCTTCAGTAATTTCAGTGTCAGTCAGCTGGATATTAGTGTGGTGTTGAGGGTCTTTCACGTTCCCTGTGTGTTCACACATTAACCCGGAGCGATGGCTTAAGGGAAGAATACTCCAAGACACCCAGCAACGGACAAAATCGATGCCTGTTAAACCGTTTGCAACAAAGGCTCTGAGCTTCGAAAGCTGTGGTGCACACTTGGACCATTCCTTGGTAGTGAGTCTTTGGGGAAGTGGATGTGTGCTGGTAAGCCGGTGAGCACGATAACCCGGCAGAGGATTCTCACCAGTTGGAGATGTATCTTGACAGTAGAACCAAGTTTGATTCCAATCTTTGGGGTGGCTATGATGGTTAGCGTGAGGGAAACTGACATCTTTTCTCTTTTGGATGGAAACCCCGCCAAGTTCAGTATTGGGCACATCCACAAACTCTGTACGGCGGTTCAAGTAGTAGAAATCTCTGAACAATTCGACCGTCGGCTCCTCTTGCAGATACGCTTCACAAAACACTTGAAAGTTGCAAATATTGGACACAGAGTTTGGTCCAATATCTTGAGGGTGAAGTTGAAGGAAATGAAGCACATCACGGAAATTTTTTGATCCGGGAGGGTTGAATCCTTGACTCAGGTGGTCAACAAACACAATCACTTCCCCTTCCTTGGGTTTAGGCAGATTTTCCGGACCAAGGACTCTCCAATGGATGTCTTCCTTTTTGGCTAAAGCACCAGTGGCAACATACCCATTCAGTTCTTCTTCTGTAACCCGGGATGGAACCTAGTTGCAAGAATAAAAGGATTTGGCCATTTATCGGATAGCCTGAAAGAAGATTTATGCCGGTTTAAAAATTCATGGTTAATCCGTTAAGAGGCAGAAAATGTTGGGACGTGTATAAGTGTTAAACCGGAGATTGACATTATTAGGTTGCAGAGATAAGCAATTGTCAGTTTAAGAGGGGAGTAATGGTACCTGGTGGGTTATTATTTTCTGAGTTAAACCGCCTACAAAAATATTGAAAGGATAGATCTGAAGCTGGAAAAATTTGCTAAGTGGTGAAAAACAGGTTTCACAGACTGATTTTATAATTTTGGATCTACCGCATGACAGGAAATGAACATATTCAGACTTAAATATTGATGCTTGAGCAGTTCATATAAGCCAGACTAGATCTTTTCACCTAAGAAGGAGGCATTCTGATAATGAAAAAGGGGCTATAATCATTGCCGCGCAAGGAAGATAACAAGTTTGGACCAAATATCGGAGCTACGGTGAAGAACAGTGCCGAACCTATATGAGCTTATAGGAACCCTAATGAGATCTATGAGGGGGGGGAGGAAGAACTTACTGAGGTTGTTGGAGTGGCAGAGGCGCGCGAGCGAGATCTGGACCAAATCGGGTTGATGCAGCAGCCAACGGTGATGCAGAGGAGAGGGTCGACGGTGGTGGCTGAGCTCGAGAAGACCGCGTCGCGAGGAAGATGATGGAAATGAAGAGGAAAGGGGGGAAGTGAAAAGGACCCCTGGCCCTATTTATAAGGCAAAGGGATAAGTGGCATGCGCGGGAATCGAGAAGCTCAAAGTTGGATATGTAACCAGGCCGACGCCTCGATTGTCGGAGGTTCATTAAAAATGAAGGTTCATAAATGATTTTGGATTTGTATATAATTAATGACACGTGACATCATGGCGAGTTATCATGATCTCAGAAGATGACGTCACGACGAGTTACAAGTTTTCGCAAAGGCAATGGAGAAGGAATTTTCACAAGTGTTGAAGATTGACATGAAAAAGTTCAAATCAACCTGGGGCCTACTGTTGGGGATATAACTATTGAGTATAAACCGCCCAGGAGGGGTCGGGTTATACTCGTGATTATTACCAATGTAAAGCCATGAAGACATAAGAGGATGGCAACTTACGAAGGAGACTTACTAAGAAGGCCCAAGGCCCGAAGGCGGATTAGGGCCCATAAATGTAAACCGCCATATGAGTATGACTTGTATTGTAAGATAGGAAAGAGGAGTTACCGAGCCGGACTTGTTTATGAGCTGGCCGGGAATCTATGAACCGCCGGGACGAGCCGGCGGCGGTTTGAGGACAAGAAACAATAGATCGAGAGTCGGGTTAAGCGTATTCGCTCCCTGTTCATCGAAACCCTAGAAATATCACCTACAACTGGATTAGGCTTTTACCTTCATCATAAGGGGCCGAACCAGTATAAACTCCTCATGTCCTTTGTCTTGATTAACCCCTTTAAGCTAACCTCATCGCGATGGCTCCACGACTAAGTCCTCACACTTGGACATCTGTCGTGACAATTCCACGACAATAAGGTTTTTAGACAAACAAGTCTCAAGACAGATGTTTTGGTAGGTCTCGAGATAGATGTTTTGACGGCTCTCAAGACAGATGCAGTGAAATAGTGCCCTTGTAATCGAGACCATAACGATTAATAGAAATCGAGCAGGATGTAGACTTTTACCTCCACTATGAGGGGTCGAACCTAGGTAAAACTCACGTCTTCTCGTTTCCGATCAACCCCATCCAAGCTACAACCTAGTTGCGATGGCCTCACGAGTAAGTCCTTTTTCGAGGACATCTGCCGTGACAAAACCATGATAGTTGGCGCCCACCGTGGGGCTTGCGCTCAAAGGTGTTGTGTTCTTGGAGGGAGCTCTCCCAGGGATAAAGAAAATTCTCCGTCAGTCGGACATGGAAAGTCCCGCTCAAAATCCCCCTCAAGGAAAGTCCCACTCAAAATCCAGCTAAAGGAAAGTCCCGCTCAAAATCCAGCTCAATGAAAGTCCCGCTCAAAATCCAGCTCAAGGAAAGTCCCACTCAAAATCCAGCCCAAGGAAAGTCCAGCTCAAAATCCTGCTCAAGGAAAGTCCAGCTCAAAATCCTACTCAAAATCTGGCTCAAGGAAAATTCGCTTTGTGCTCAAAATCCGGCGTGTGACCAAAATCTGGCTTGTTACCAAAATCCAGCTTGTGCTCAAAATCCGGCTTGTCACCAAAATCTGGCTTGTGCTGAAAATCTGGCTTGTCACCAAAATATGGCTTGTCACAAAAATCCGGCTTGTGCCGAAAGTCGCCATGATGCGTAGTTCAAACGTGGGTATCCTGCCTTATTGGAAAAAAAGTAAAGGTTGCCAAAGAGAACTAGTTGCCATGATGCACAATTCAAATATGGGTATCCTGTCTTATTGGCTCATCATATTATGATCAATGGAATGAAGCCGGCTTATCTGGGCCCCTGATGTTTTCCAGTAGTAGTGTTGTCTCCTGTATATCCTATGATGAGTTTTTCCATGATCATATGGTCACTTGGGGGCTTCCAACTCATCGAGTTTAGCTAATAACATCCCTCTTGACCCGGCATATGCCACCATAATGCTGGTTAAACCTACCTGTTAGCTTGATGCTACTCCGAAAAGGTGACCCGGTTGTACTTTTGATAAGTCAATCACACTAACTCCTATCATGGACTTTGTTGACCCTAAACCTATCAAAGTCAAAACACAGGCTTAAGTCACATGAGAGCCGGATTTCAGAGAGCTAGGATAAATCATAAGAGGCTACAAGGCCTGCTGCATAGAAGCAAATCAGACTCGAGCCTTGAAAGCCGGTCTTTATGTCATGCCTTGAAAGCCATCTTGTTATTTATTTTTTATGTCATATGCTATTTATGTCTCTCTCTATATATATCTATCTATCTATCTATGCATTTTCTTTGTAGGTATCATTTTTTCTAAATTCCCGGGTTATAGATCCGCCAAGTCACATATAAAGTCAGGTCATTTAATTTACCAGGTTTTGGGTTATTCAACATGTGCCTTGTAGTAAACTACAACACTCATGGATTTCTCCACACATATTTGTCGGGTTGCATTGCAACCATGGCCCAGGATTTATTTCAAGCACAAAGGCATTATTCCAGGATATTCGTACAAATCAATAAGTTTCTGGGTTGCACTGCAACCATGGTCAAGGATTCATTCAAGCCAGATTAATATCAGTTCAAGATAATTTATGGAGTGCATAAGGGCACTACCAGATAAAGCGACAAGTCCTGGTCCTTCAACTGAGAAAATTCCGAGCCGGCCTAATTCAGCATTGCCTATATAATTACAAATGGGTAATATTATTCTCACACAGTCCCAGGTCGATGCAGGCATGCGACCCATAACTTGGGGGCTACATCATATGATGTTATTCTTTTCAAAGGAGAAGTACATGTAAGTCCAGAGTCGATGCTAGCATACGACCCGACACTTGGTGGCTACAGTGTTTAGTTGTTTAAACAGGTCATAAGGTCCAAATTGAAGACCCGGGGCATCACATACTGATGAGCCGGCCCTTGGGGGCTACACTTGCTAAAGTTTTATAAGTATAAGACAAATACAAGTCACAGGTTGCTGCATGCAAGATAACCCGGCACTTGGGGCTATATAGTCAAGATATTATTTTTATGCAAAGCACCAAGTCATCATGAACTGGTAAACTCGGAGCTTGGGGGCCACATGTAATATTGAGATAAAAAACAGAAGAACACCTTCAAACTCTCAGTTTTGAGCAAGGTGGGTCTCATTTTCTTGATCGAAGCTTGCAAAGTTTATCTCCTCTAAGTTCATCACAGAAAGCACTAGAAGCTAGCTCAAACATTAGACGAATTTTTATTCCCAATATTTTTAAGCCGAATCACAAAAACCGGCTCAACGTCAGATGGGTTATTATTCCCAATATTTTCCTGCGAGGACTAACATTAGCAACTTGATTGTGAAGCCGGATTTGTTGATATGACAAATAGACCCGGACTTTTTAGGAGCCAGTTCATTGAATAAACTGGTTATCTAAGCGAGTCGGTCCCTTAATGTACTAATTATTTTCTATTTTTAGGAGCTTACCGTGAATGCACACCAAGCTTGTATTCAAGCTAACCTGGGGGCTAATGGCAGGGGAATTACCCACCGCTAGACCCGGCTTTGAGGTTAAGTCATTTCTGGGGTTAAGTCATTTCTGGAGTTAAGTCATCTTTGGAGTTAAGTCGACCGGCTACAATCATGACCTATCTATAATCTTGAACCGGTCACAATCTTGACCCGACCTATTACAAGGCAAGTTTTCTGACTCTGAAGATAAGCCGGCTCACGGAGATGAGCCCGCTCATGGAGATGAGAAGGCTCATGGATAAGCAGGCTCATCAATAAGCATGCTTATGGAGATGAGCAGGCTCATAGATAAGCAGTCTCATGGATAAGCAAGCTCACGGATGACTTGGCTCACGGAGTTAAGCGGCCGACCTCACGGAGCTAAGCGGCCTCACGGAGATAAGCATGCTCTGGAGATAAGTCAGCTCATGGATATGAGCCGGCTTTGGAGACGAGACCCAGCTTGAGGATGAGTCCCATCTAGGAGAGATAAGTCCTGGTTTCCAAGAGTCGGAATACAAGACAGAGAACCCCGACTTCAATGACACAGAGGACTTAGAGGATTTAGAGTAGGACTCTGACTACGAGTATAACCTGGAATATCTTGTAAGCCCATGGACTCAACTATTATATAAAGGGAGTCCCTGGGTCATCAGAAGGATAAGGTTTTTAGACAGACAAGTCTCGAGACAGATGTTTTGGTAGGTCTCGAGACGGATGTTTTGATAGCTCTCAAGACAGACGCAGTGAAATAGTGCCCTTGTAATCGAGACCATGATGATCAATAGAAATCAAGCATGGTGTAGGCTTGTACCTCCACCGTGAGGGGTCGAACCAGGGTAAAACTCGCGTCTTCTCGTTTCCGATCAACCTCATCCAAGCTACGACCTAGTTGCGATGGCCTCACGACTAAGTCCTTTTTCGAGGACATCCGTCGTGACAAAACAACGACAGTGTGAGCTGCTCTAAGTCATTCCACACTTTTCGTTTTGCAAAGCTTTTTTTCAATAAACACCCACGATTTGCCCCTATTCTAGGCGACGCATGGCCAAACTAGCCAGGCGGGAAGCATGCGCAGTTGTGCGCGTTAACCTGCGCGGTTGCATGGGAACAGGCTCACCAACAATACATTCGGCGCCTCTTCGAGCCCACGCGTGGTCAAACAAAACGCGTGTGGGGTGCTCTAGCGTGCACTGGTGTAACACCGTCGATGCGACTTTATCTCCCATGTGTCGAGGCACGACTTAGAGGCATAATCGCATTGAAGGCATATGTCGCAAGTCAGGCAATCATCACAAACATCCCATGTAATATAGATGAAAGAAGGGATAACATAGTTGGCTTACACTCGCCACGTCAATCAAGTACATAAATAACATACATCATCCAACCAATCATGGCCCGACTACGGCGCCAAAATAAAAGATAACCCAACAAGCGACATGGTCCCGATCACCCCAACTGGGCACCACTACTGATCATCAGGAAAAGAAACATAATAACGCTGAGAGTCCTCGTCGTACTCCCACTTGAGCTCAAGCGCGCCATCTGGAGATGTATCATCAGTCCCTGCATCTGGTGTAATAGTAATCTGTGAGCCACAGGGACTCAGCAATCTCGCACCCTCGCGATCAAGACTATTTAAGCTTAATAGGTAAGGTAAGGTAAATATACGTGGAGCTACAGCAAGCGACTAGCATATATGGTGGCTAACTTATTCGTAAAAGAGAGCGAGAAGAGGAGGCAAAGCGCGAGCGAGAAACTAGAGGACAACCTACGCAAGCATTACTCCAACACCGTGTCTACTTCCCGGACTCTGCCGAGAAGAGGCCATCACGGTAACTCACACAGTTGATTCATTTTAATTAAGTTAATGTTTAAGTTATCTACAACCAGACATTAACAAATTCCCATCTGCCCATAACCGCGGGCACGGCTTTCGAAAGTTCAAATCCCTGCAGGGGAGTCCCAACTTAGCCCATGACAAGCTCTCACGGTCAACAAAGGAATAGACCTCCTCCCGAGACGTTCCGATCAGACTCGGTATCTCGGTTCTTCAAGACATTTCGACAGGTCAAAACAAATCCAGCAACACCGCCCGAATCTGCCGACAAATCCCGATAGGAGCTGCACATATCTCGTTCTCAGGGCACACTCAGATGAGCTCTCCATACAACTAAAACCAAACCTCGAGTTTCCCCGAGGGGGCGCTGCACAGGACTCTAGTTCGGACCAACACTCAGAGGAGCACTGGCCCGGGGGGTTCAAAATAAGATGACCCTCGGGCTCCGGAAACCCAAGGGGAAAAGAGGCTAGGTGGCAAATGGTAAAACCAAGGTTGGGCATTGCTGGAAAAGCTTTAATCAAGACGAACTATCAAGGGGTTCCCATTATAACCCAACCACGTAAGGAACGCAAAATCCGGGAACATAACACCGATATGACGGAAACTAGGGCGGCAAGAGTGGAACAAAACACTAGGCGAGAGGCCGAGCCTTCCACCCTTTACCAAGTATATAGATGCATTAAGATAACATGGCAATATAATGATATCCCAACAAGTAAATAATGTTCCAACAAGGAACGGTCTCCAATCTTCACCTGCAACTAACAACGCTATAAGAGGGGCTGAGCAAAGTGGTAACATAGCCAAACAACGGTTTGCTAGGACAATGGTGGGTTAGAGGCTGAACATGGCAATTTGGGAGGCTTGAAAGCAAGTGGTAGGCATCGTAGCATTGGCATAGCAAAAGAGCGAGCAAACTAGCATAGCAAAGATAGTAGTGATTTCGAGCGTATGATCATCTTGCCTGCAAAGTTGTCAGAGTTGACTGGATCCTCGAAAGCAAACTCAACAGGCTCCTCATTAGCGAACTCGTCTCCCGGCTCTACCCAAACAAGACAAACAAGCAACAAGAACACAATCAACCACGTGCAAGGATCAAACAAGATGATGCAAACATGGTATGCTATGCGGGATGCGATGCGGGATGCATATGCAAGATATGACAGGAAATGAATGAACCTGGCCTCAACTTGGAAAACCAAGTGTTTCACTGGAAAGACGAGATGAAATCGCTTGAAAACGATATAAAGAACGCCGGAATCGGAGTTATAGTTTGGAAATGGCAAGCGATTCAAATATGACACTGGTCTGCGATTTACAGCAAGTAGTCATCTAAATGCAATGAGATGAACATGCTACAGCACTCAAACAAGGCATCAAAATACACGGCAGGGATGCATTCAAGATGCTTAACAAAAGTCTAGCACAGAGCTACGGCCAAATCATCCATTAGGAGGTTCAAACAAGCATGGCAAAAATGCAAATGGTAAAACAGATCTCAGACTTGGTGAAATTAACACTTGTCTGGAATTTCAGACCAAGTAGCTCTCTTCGGAGCAACAAAACTATATGCTACAGGACCTGAACATGGCAAAGTAAGACATGGCATGGAGCTACTCAAAGAGCTTTAAAAAAGTCCCTTAGTGACCTTGAGCCAAAAGGGATCACAAAATACATTTGCAAGCATGTGAACATAGCAAAAACATAATCAGTTTTCAGACTTAGTGAAAACTGGGACATGCTGGAATCATAACTCAAGTAGGCATGTTTACGAGCTCGATGCACTCACTACGGAGCAACTCATGGCAAGACAAGCATGCATCCATCAAGAAGGCACAAAATGCAAGCTAGACATGGCAAGAACAATGGCATAGCATGCACGGATCAACTACAACATCATCGGCAAAATTGCAAACAAGTTGACAATCTGCCCAGATTCACAAAGTAGCAAAAGTAGAGCTCGATTGACTCAAGCTAGGGTGCTCCATATATGCAAACAAAGACATGGATGGATAGAGCACTACAAGATTAACAAAACATCCTTACTAATCATCCTCAAAAGAGGCAGGGATCACTACGAAACAACATGAACATATGGCATCATGAACTAAACAGCTCAAGGACTTAGTGGAATTGCTAAGTCCCTGAAAACAGAATTACCAAGTGTCCCACTTTGCAAGCTTGCACTAGTCACCACACACATCACAAAAATACATGGGTTGCACCTCTGGAAAGATAACAAAACCCTTAACAAAACATATGTAGAACTCATGGGCATATCATGCACACAATAATCATGGCAAAAATGACAAATGTCTAAGATGGAGTAGCAGATCTGACAATTAACTCAAGTAGCCCTCTTCTAACAGCATTTCGGGCATCAAGATGAACTCAAATGAAAATGATGCAATGGAATGAAATGATGTACTCTTTGAGACGAACATTTTGATATGCTATATGCATGAATCGGATCTACGGATGCAAAGTTGCGAGGCCTCGAACAAGAGCATATGGACTGAAAATTTAGGGACTTCGAGAAAATTCAACCTCCTAGGGTTTACTGTTCACGCCCAGATCCAAATCGGTGCACGGGAACCGAGGCAAAATCCGGCGAGGTGGCGGCGGCTCCGGCGAGCTCGGTTCATCGGCGGGGAGCTGAGGGAGAGGCGAGGCCGGGGCGAGGAAGAGGCGTGGCGTCCGGGCGGCGGGGCGGCGATGGTGCGGCGGCGGCGGAGATCCGCGGGGGCGCGGCGCGAAGGATAGCTATTTTAGGACAATTCAAGCAATCATCACACAATTCAAGCAAGCATGCAATGAGTATATTGGCAGCGGAAAGTAAAGCATGCAACTTGCAAGAATGTAAAGGGAAGGGTTTGGAGAATTCAAACGCAATTGGAGACACGGATGTTTTTCCCGTGGTTTGGATAGGTGGTGCTATCCTACATCCACGTTGATGGAGACTTCAACCCATGAAGGGTAACGGTTGCGCGAGTCCACGGAGGGCTCCACCCACGAATGGTCCACGAAGAAGCAACCTTGTCTATCCCACCATGGCCATCGCCCACGAAGGACTTGCCTCACTAGTGGTAGATCTTCATGAAGTAGGCGATCTCCTTGCCCTTACAAACTCCTTGGTTCAACTCCACAATCTTGTCGGAGGCTCCCAAGTGACACCTAGCCAATCTAGGAGACACCACTCTCCAAGAAGTAACAAATGGTGTGTTGATGATGAACTCCTTGCTCTTGTGCTTCAAATGATAGTCTCCCCAACACTCAACTCTCTCTCATAGGATTTGGATCTGGTGGAAAGAAGATTTGAGTGGAAAGCAACTTGGGGAAGGCTAGAGATCAAGATTCATATGGTAGGAATGGAATATCTTGGTCTCAACACATGAGTAGGTGGTTCTCTCTCAAAACATATGAGTTGGAAGTGTAGATGTGTTCTGATGGCTCTCTCTCTGGGTGAAGAGGAGGTGGAGGGGTATATATAGCCTCCACACAAAATCCAACCGTTACACACAATTTACCAATCTCGGTGGGACCGAATCAACAAACTCGGTCAGACCGAAATAGTAAACCTAGTGACCGTTAGAGATTTTCGGTGGGACTGACATGCAACTCGGTAGGACCGATTTTGTTAGGGTTAGGGCATAATGTAATCTCGGTGAGACCGATTTTGGTAATTAGCTAACCAGAGAGTTGGTCAGGCAAACTCGGTGGGACCGATTTGCTCTTTCGATGAGACCGAAAAGTTACAAAAAGGAAGCACTGAATTTACATTGCAATCTCCGTGGGACCGATTCGCTCTTTCGGTGAGACCGAAAAGTTACGAAAGGGAAACAGTGAGTTTGCAATCCCATCTCGGTGAGACCGAGATCCCTATCGGTAGAACCGAATTGCTAGGGTTTGGCAGTGGCTTATGACAAGTGAAACTCGGTGGCGCCGGATAGAAAGAATCGGTAGGACCGAGTTTGGCTTAGAGTTTAGGTCATATGTGGATATGGGAAAGTAGTTGAGGGTTTTGGAGCATATCACTAAGCACATGAAGCAAGAGGCTAAGCAACACCTCATCCCTCCTTGATAGTATTGGCTTTTCCTAAAGACTCAATGTGATCTTGGATCACTAAAATATAAAATGAAGAGTCTTGAGCTTTTGAGCTTGAGCAAATCCTTTGTCCTTAGCAATTTGAGGGTTCCACTTTCACCATCCATGCCATGCCAATCATTGAGCTTTCCTGAAGTAATAATCTTGGAATAGCATTAGCTCAATGAGCTATATGTTGTTATGAATTACCAAAACCACCTAGGGATAGTTGCACTTTCAGTCTCCCCCTTTTTGGTAATTGATGACAACATATAGATCAAAGCTTCGACAAATGATAATAAGAATGAATTACATCGTCGCTTTGAGAAGTATGTGATAAGTAAGAGCTCCCCCTAAATTTTTGCATATTTAAAATTTGCTTTGGACTGCAAATGCACAAGAAGTTAGAATTATGGGTTACTCTTCCATGTCACATACATCTTGGTGGAGCGCTCAAAATGATTAATAATGAAATACATGCACTCATCACCAAGAAAAGTGAATGATCACATAAGATAGATAAGATAATAGCAAGCATGCATAAGTGTAGCTTATGATCAAACACATGATCATCAATGTCTCACAAGCATATCAAAGTATCTCGACCAAAAGCAAACAATGTTTGAAAAAGCACCAAATAAAGCAAGAGAGAAAAGCAACACTCTCTCTCTCGAAGCCTATGATCTATACATTTTCTCCCCCTTTGGCAACAAGTTACCAAAAAGTTCCTAGAAAATGCATAGTGCTAAATCGACACTCAGGCTTGATCTTCAGGTGGTGGTGGAGTCCGGATCACTCCAAGGACGAAGGCTTCCGTAGACGCGGTTGGAGTTGAAGCTGAAGTAGATGCTGGAGCAGGTTGGGCTGGTGCTGCGGCTGGAGCTGAGGCGGTTACTCTTGTGTCAGGAACTGGCACTGCAGACGACCTTGGACCTCGTGGCACTCTGGCAAATGCATCAGTGGTTGTCTTCCCTTTCCTCTCCTGCATGTCATCTTGGAGCTGCTCCACTGTAGTCTGAATCTCTGTCACCTTGATATCCAAGTCATAGAACTTTTGTTCTACGATTCTCTCTAGGCTTGCCTAGTTCTGAGTTAGGGTGGCCAGTCCTTTCTCAATCCGCAGGGTGGATGCAATCAAGTAACTGAGCTGCTCTTGCTTGTTCTTCAAGAAGTACTCAGATGCCTCCTCTTGAGTTGGCATCTTGGCAGCTTTCTCCTATATTTCCTTCTCCTTCTTGGCTTGTGCATGGGCTGAAGATGGTTCATCTTTGGTCATCACAACTTGGTTGTCCTCGAAATCTGGATAAATAGGAAAATGTTCCTTGTCCCACAAGTATGTGTCTGTGCCCATTCTTGAGTTAATCAACATCTGGATCTGAGGGGCATATCCACAGCTCCTCTTCTGATCTACTACAGTCCTCTTGATAGTCTCTACCATGAGGCTCATGACCTTGAATTTCTGAGGCACATCAAAGATATGTAGCAAGTTAATGGCATGACCTCTGATCATCCTGTGATCTCCAGACTTGGGCAACAGAGTGTGCCTAAGGATCCAGTTGATGGTTGGCAGCCCTGACAGAAGATAATGCACAGACCCAAACTTGAAAGTATCAAGTGCCTCGTTTGGAATTTCCTTGTACATATTGGACATAGAGTTATGATCCATCTTCTTCTTGGAATAGACATCCAAGTCATCTTCATTTTCCTCTGGGGCATTGATAAGCTGTGCCCACTCAGCAACTGTTGATTGGTACCTCGTACCTTCAGACATCCATGTGATCTTTCCATCTGGGTAAAAATGTGCTGTGGAGTAGAACTGCATGATAAGCTCATCATTCCACTTTGTGAGCTTCTGCCCAACAAAGTCTGCTACTCCACATGCCTTGAAGCTGTCCTGCACTCCAGGGTAGTGCTCTTCATTCTCCTTGATATATTCCCAGTTGACCCATCTCATATCACATACAATTGGCTTCTTGTCTAACAAGACTGTCCCATAGAAGTCCTGTTGTTCCTTAGTGTGGAACCTGTAATCAACAGTAGTTCTTCTCCTTGAAGCATATGGATCTGCTTCTCTCCACTTCCTCAGCCCTGAGTCTCTTCTGAGCTTCATGTCCTCAGCCACAGGATGAGCATCATTGTGGTCTGGGATCTTGGGCTTGAGCTTTCTCAGAACATGATCTTCATCATCTTCTTCAGCAGCTTCAGGCACTGGGGCCTTGTTCTTCTCAGTTGCAGGTATGCTCCTTGTATTTCTCTTTGGGGCAGACTTGGGCTTGGAGGCAGCTTTGGGTGCTTCTTTGGGCTTGGATGCAGCAACCCCTGTCCTGATAGCATCACCCATAAGATTAGGTGCCTTAGGTGCTGGTGCAGCAACCTCTTCTTCTTCCTCTTCTTCCATGATGGAAGCCTTTCCAAGCACTCTGGCTACGGTCTTCTTGACCCTTTCCTTCCTTTTCTTTCCTTCAGCAACAACTGGCTCTATGGTTGTAGGCTTTTCAGAAATCTGAGTTGAAGCTCTGGCCTTTGGCATAGGTTGCCTACCTGTTGGCCTTTTGATTTTTAAGCCTGGCTTTGTGCCTTGAGCTGAGCTATATTCCTTCTTGAGCACAACTCTCTTTGATGTGGCTTCCTCTTCCTCTGCCACATAATCTTCATCCTCTGATTCTAAGGTTCTCTTCTTTCTTTGTCTTGTGGCAGCTTTTGGCAGGTTGCTAGGGGTGCTCCTGCTGCCATCATCTGAAGAACTGGAGGGACTAGTGCCCTCACTCATTTGCACTGGCTGCTCTGACAAATTCTGGCTATCACTTTGATCTGACATGATGAACAAGCTATCTGCTGACCCTGTGAATAGTTTATAGATGAGGTAGAGTGGATGAGCATCACAAAATGCAGAGGTTTTTGCAAAAGAATGATTCAAAAACTTAGTTTTAGTTTCCCACAGAAAGCATTTCGGATCTACCAATTTTTAAACTCGGTGATACCGAAGCAGTTTTTGGAACCTAAACTAGTGAACTCGGTCAGACCGAGTCACAGTTCGGTGGCACCGAGACTGCTAGGGTTTCACAAAGTTCCAAAATCGGTCACACCGATTAGTAATACTCGGTCATACCGAGTCTCACTTGTGCAATGGCAGAAGCCAAATCGGTGGGACCGAGTTTTTCAACTCGGTGGGTCCGAGATGGTTTCGGCGGAAACCTAACCCTAAAATTTTCGAATCAAACCTAATCTATGAGTTCATTGACTGGATAGAAGTTTATCAAACGTGGCAAGAATCATTATGATCACAATGTGCTAGGAATCGGATTGGGGAATAGCACAAAGATCGAGTCCATACCCTAGTTCGGCGGAGACTCGCTACGGCGGCAACGGCGGGGTTGATTCTCGTTGACGGCGACGGAGACCAGCGACTGGAGGCGGCTGGCGGCGAGGAGACGATCCGGAGACCACGTTGGCAGAGCGAGCTATCACGCGGGCGAAGGGGTTCGGAGAAATTTCCATATTTTTTCCCGTGACTATATATAGCCCGACCCTGTCGGTGTGACCGAGTGGAACAACTCGGTGGCACCGAGATGCAAAACTGTATACAGTTGTTGCAACTCGGTGTGACCGAATGGTTCAAATTGGTTGCACCGAGATCGAAAGTTCAGATCAACTTAATGATCTCGGTAGGACCGAAAGTAGGATATCGATCAGACCGAGAATCACAAAGAGGTTTTGGAAGTTTAAGTCTATGACGAATCGGGGACTCCGAGTGCTCCTCACACAGAGTGGTTCGAATCTGACTTGATCAAATTTTGTGATGTAGCATGAATAGATTTTGAGACGAGAAAAGCATAGATAGCTAGAGGAGGTTCTTAGGCATTCTTGTCCATCCACTTGGCAAAAGGAAATAAAACCAAACAATCAAAACAACAAGTGGATTTCCTCGAATGAGTAAAATATGCAACCAACATGCTCACACAATAAGATGGCAATTGAAATATGTGACAAAGCATGCACAACCAATTCTAGCATCTATCAAGCAATTTGCGATGACTAGGTCATGTATATATGAGTATATTGACTTAGGAGTCAAGTGAGAACACTTGATCATAGGTCATACTCATCGTTTAAGCTCAAGTGGGGTTACCACTTTTACATAAAGCATTGTTGTGTTCACATCTTTAGAGTTGCTTTAGCTCAAGTCTTAGAGTAAAGCTCCCCCTAGATGTGATATCCCCCCTAAGAGGGATAAACTAACCTTGGGTTTTGTCGATGATGACTTCATGTAGATGTTGAAGATGTGGATGCTCAATGTTGATGTAGATCACTTGGAGCTATCCATTTGAGTAAATTGCACTTTCAATACCTACATGGGTTAGTCCCACAAGGAACAAACAAGGATATCCATAGACATAGAGTGATGCACACACAAGATGATGTCCATCAAAACTTTTAGGTTACCTTGTCCCTTGTCTTACCAACAAGAGGGTTTGTGACTCCTTGAACTAGTGCAAGATGTGGAAGTTGATTGCACTTGTTCTTGCCAAAATGATAAGAGTGAAGTATGTTGGCGGAGTCACCCTCAAGAACTCTCTAGTTCTTCTTCTTTTGGATCCACACCATCTTGATGGGAATCCTTGGAGTTGTAGTCGTACTTGATGAAGTGGAACTTGAAGTGGTCTTGGGAATCCACTTGACTAAGGTCTTAGGAGCTTCTTCAAATGCATCAATTTCCTCTTGAAGCTTGTCCTTGCCTTTTTGCTTGTAGTCTTGTGGTGGAAGATCATCTTGAGCTTGTGTCCCCTTGAAGGAAGTATCATACTTCTCTTGTTGAGGAACAAACTTTGTCTTGGGGTATTGATCTTCTTCCCACTCAACTCCATTGGCATTGAACTTTCGTTCAAAACCAACACCTTGATTCTTCCGGTGCCTTCCTTGCTTGCGCACAATTTCCTCGAATTGCTTACTCCCGGCAAGGCTTTTGTACACTCCTTTCTCTAGAATTCCCTTCAATAAGCTATTTTCTTGCTCAAGTGTAACTTGGCTAAGAGAATCATTAGTGGAGTCAAGAGAACTACTAGAAGCAACAATATTGAATTTAGCATGATCATTGTTACTACTAGAGGAAGAATCTTTCTTGTTCTTGTTACTAGACTTGACTTGAGGCATGTAAGTGGATAAGAGTAAACGCTTGGCAATGTAAGAAGAACTTTTCTTGCGGAGATCATCATTGATTGCCTTTAAAAACTCATGCTCTTGCTCAAGATTGAGCTTTTCAAAGCGTAACTTCTCATGAGCTCTTAAAAGTTCTCGATGATCTTCGAAGATAGTTTCATGAGCTAACTTAAGAGTGTTTAGTTCTTTAGTTAGAGCCTCAATCTTCTCCTTATCATTGTCATTAATTTTATCTTGATTAGCATGATTAATTGACATTTCATCATAGTATTCATCACTAGAGTTGTCAACAAGTAAATCATCATCACCTAACAAGTCATCTTCATCACTATTAAAATCAACATACTCGGGGTGTGTTACCTTAGGACCTTTGGCCATGAAGCATCTTCCAATTCCTTCATTTGGTGAGTCAAATATGTCGTAGGAGTTGGTTGACACAAGTGCTAGACCGGCAACACCTTCATCTTGAGTATATTCGGAATCGGAGTGATAACTTCTCTCGGAGTGGCTGTCGGAGTCGGAGCCGGATACCCATTCACCAACATGAGCTTGATGTCTTCGTTTTGTGTAGCTCCTTGATGATTTTTCCTTCCTTTCCGAATCCTTGCTTCTCCGTGAGTATCTTCGTTCATAATGATCATCTCTATTCCTTCTCTCTCTTGGTGGTGATTCTTCTCTTTTGCTTCTTCTTTTTGGAGAGTCTTCTCTTCTCTTGTAGGGAGCCATACACTCATTGGAATAGTGTCCGGGTCTTCCACAATTGTAGCAGTTTCGCTCTCGACTAGAAGATCTTTTGTCATTGTAGGGCCTTGACTTGGAGCTTCTGTCTTTGCTTCTACTCTTGTAGAACTTGTTGAAGTTCTTCACCATTAAGCTCAATTCTTCATTGAAGTTTTCTTTCTCACTTGATGATGTAGGGGCTTCACATGAGGCTTTGTAGGCACCGCTAGATTTGTTGTGAAGTTCCTCTTTATCCTTAAGTGACATCTCATGAGCAACAATTCTTCCAATTACCTCCATTGGCTTGAGATCTTTGTAATTGGGCATCATTTGGATCAATGTGCACACGGTATCATATTTTCCATCCAAGGCTCTTAGAATCTTCTTGATGATGAATCTATTGGTCATCTCTTCACTTCCTAAGCCGGCAATCTCATTTGTGATGAGAGCAAGCCTAGAGTACATTTCAGCGACACCTTCACCATCCTTCATTTTGAACTTGTCAAGTTGACTTTGAAGCACATCCAATTTGGATTCCTTGACGGAGTCGGTACCTTCGTGCATATCAATCAAAGTGTCCCAAATTTCCTTTGCATTCTCAAGACGGCTGATTTTGTTGAATTCTTCGGGGCACAATCCGTTGAAGAGAATATCACAAGCTTGAGCATTGTATTGCAACATCTACAACTCATCCGCGGTAGCTTCACGGTTTGGTTCTCTCCCATCAAAGAAGTCACCTTGCAAACCAACACACACAATAGCCCAAACGGCGGGGTTATGTCCAAGAATATGCATTTTCATTTTATGCTTCCAACTAGCAAAATTAGTACCATCAAAGTAAGAACCTCTACGGTGATAATTTCCCTCGCTAGATGCCATACTCTCCTAGGTTGTGAAACCAAGGCTATGGCCACAAAAGCTATGGAAATCAAAGCAAATGGAGACCAAAGCTCTGATACCACTTGTAGGATCGAAAGTATGTCTAGAGGGGGGGTGATTAGACTACTTGACCAAATAAAAACTTAGCCTTTTCCCATTTTAGTTCTTGGCAGATTTTAGCTATCTTAGAGCAAATCAAGCAATCATCACACAATTCAAGCAAGCATGCAAAGAGTTTATTGGCAGCGGAAAGTAAAGCATGCAACTTGCAAGAATGTAAAGGGAAGGGTTTGGAGGATTCAAACGCAATTGGAGACACGGATGTTTTCCCGTGGTTCGAATAGGTGGTGCTATCCTACATCCACGCTGATGGAGACTTCAACCCACGGAGGGTAACGGTTGCGCGAGTCGACGGAGGGCTCCACCCACGAAGGGTCCACGAAGAAGCAACCTTGTCTATTCCACCATGGCCATCGCCCACGAAGGACTTGCCTCACTAGCGGTAGATCTTCACTAAGTAGGCGATCTCCTTGCCCTTACAAACTCCTTGGTTCAACTCCACAATCTTGTCGGAGGCTCCCAAGTGATACCTAGCCAATTTAGGAGACACCACTCTCCAAGAAGTGACAAATGGTGTGTTGATGATGAACTCCTTGCTCTTGTGCTTCAAATGATAGTCTCCCCAACACTCAACTCTCCCTCATAGGATTTGGATCTGGTGGAAAGAAGATTTGAGTGGAAAGCAACTTGGGGAAGGCTAGAGATCAAGATTCATATGGTAGGAATGGAATATCTTGGTCTCAACACATGAGTAGGTGGTTCTCTCTCAGAACATATGAGTTGAAAGTGTAGATGTGTTCTGATGGCTCTCTCTCCGAGTGAAGAGGAGGTGGAGGGGTATATATAGCCTCCACACAAAATCCAACCGTTACACACAATTTACCAATCTCGGTGGGACCGAATCAACAAACTCGGTCAGACCGAAATAGTAAACCTAGTGACCGTTACAGATTTTCGGTGGGACTGACATGCAACTCGGTAGGACCGATTTTGTTAGGGTTAGGGCATAACGTAATCTCGGTGAGACCGATTACACAAACTCGGTGAGACCGATTTTGGTAATTAGCTAACCAGAGAGTTGGTCAGGCAAACTCGGTGGGACAGATTTGCTCTTTCGGTGAGACCGAAAAGTTACAAAAAGGAAACACTGAATTTACATTGCAATCTTGGTGGGACCGATTCGCTCTTTCGGTGAGACCGAAAAGTTATGAAAGGGAAATAGAGAGTTTGCAATCCCATCTCGGTGAGACCGAGATCTCTATCGGTAGAACCGAATTGCTAGGGTTTGGCAGTGGCTTATGACAAGTGAAACTCGGTGGCGACGGATAGAAAGAATCGGTAGGACCGAGTTTGGCTTAGGGTTTAGGTCATATGTGGATATGGGAAAGTAGTTGAGGGTTTTGGAGCATATCACTAAGCACATGAAGCAAGAGGCTCATTAAGCAACACCTCATCCCTCCTTGATAGTATTGGCTTTTCCTAAAGACTCAATGTGATCTTGGATCACTAAAATATAAAATGAAGAGTCTTGAGCTTTTGAGCTTGAGCCAATCCTTTGTCCTTAGCAATTTGAGGGTTCCACTTTCACCATCCATGCCATGCTAATCATTGAGCTTTCCTGAAGTAATCATCTTGGAATAGCATTAGCTCAGTGAGCTATCTGTTGTTATGAATTACCAAAACCACCTAGGGATAGTTGCACTTTCAGCAGGATTGGCCCAGGCGGATCGGGCGGACACGTCCAGCCGTCCGGATTTCGTCCGGCGGTCGGAGGAGGAGGGGGGCTAGGGTTTCGGAGAGGGAGAGAGATCCGAATTTTGGGGGGGTGTATAAATAGGCATAGAGGGAGCTAGGAGAGTCCAAATGGGGTGCAGTTTTCGGCCACGCGGTCGTGATCAAACGCTCTTGATGATGGAGCAGGGTTAGGTTGGTTTTTGGGCCAAAATGGAGGGGTATTGGGCTGCAACACACACGAGGCCTTTTCGGTCCCTCAGTTAACCGTTGGAGTATCAAACGAAGTCCAAATGATACGAAACTTGACAGGCAGTCTACCGGTAGTAAACCAAGGCCGCCTGGCAAGTCTCGGTCCAACCCTGAAATGTTTAATCCCCACACATGAAAGAAAGCTAGAAATGACCACCGAAGGAGAACGAAGCGCCGGAATGCAAAACGGACAACAGGGAAAATGCTCGGATGCATGAGATGAACACGTATGCAAATGCAATGCACATGATGACATGATATGAGATGCATGACAACGATAACACACACGGAGACAAAGACCCGAACCCGAGAAAATAAATTAACTTAAAGCCGAAAACGTCTAGAGTTGGATTACAAATTTGGGAAAATCATATCCGGGGTGTTACAACACTCCACCACTACGAAAAGATCTCGTCCCGAGATCTAGGACTGAAAGAATGCCGGGTACTCAGAACGGAGGTGATCCTCGCGTTCCCAGGTAGCTTCATGGTCGGAATGGTGTGACCACTTGACTTTGAGGAACTTGATCGACTTGTTGCGAGTCTTGCGTTCAGTCTCTTCAAGGATAGCAACGGGGTGCTCACGATAGGAGAGATCTTCTTGGAGCTCAATGTCCTCGAAGTTGACGGTGCGGTCAGGCGTCTTGAAGCACTTTCGGAGCTGACAGACATGGAACACATCATGAACATTTGCAAAGTTTGAAGGAAGCTCGAGTTGATAGGCGAGGTCGCCTCTCTTGCTGACAATCTTGAAAGGTCCAACGTATCTGGGGGCAAGCTTCCCTTTGATACCGAAGCGACGAGTCCCTTTCATAGGAGAGACGCGGAGGTAAACATGATCTCCGATCTCGAAAGCCAAATCACGGTGCTTACTATCATAGTAGCTCTTCTGGCGGGATTGGGCTGCTTTGAGGTTATCTCGAATGACTTTGCACATTTCTTCTGCCTCTGTGATTAAGTAATTTCCCAAAAGCTGATGTTCACCGGTTTCGGACCAGTTGAGAGGGGTACGGCACTTCCTGCCATACAGAAATTCAAATGGGGCCTTGCCCGAACTTGCTTGAAAACTGTTGTTGTAGGAGAATTCAGCATAAGGAAGACAATCCTCCCACTTCATGCCGAAGGAGATCACACAAGCCCTGAGCATATCTTCAAGAATCTGGTTGACACGCTCAACTTGACCGCTTGTTTGAGGATGGAAAGCTGTGCAGAAGCGGATGTTGGTGCCCATGGCTTTCTGAAAAGAATCCCAAAACTTGGAGGTAAAGATGCTGCCACGGTCTGAAGAGATTAATTGAGGAATACCGTGCAAAGAGACAATTCGAGAGGTATAGAGTTCCGCCAATTGAGCTGCAGTGATCGACTCTTTGATAGGCAGAAAATGAGCCACTTTAGTGAGTTTATCAATGACAACGAATATAGCATCATTGCCACGCTTGGACTTTGGAAACCCAGTCACAAAGTCCATTTCAATGTGGTCAAACTTCCATTCTGGAATGGAGACCTGCTGGCCTTTGGTGTTCTGCCTTCACTCTTCTGCAGACATCACATTCATTCACGAACTGAGCAATCTCGCGCTTCATTCGAGTCCACCAATAAGCCTGCTTAAGGTCCTGATACATCTTCGTGCTCCCAGGGTGGATGGAGAGGAGAGAATTGTGAGCCTCGTTCATGATCACTTTACGAAGTTCACCTTTTGGTACAACAATTCGATCCTCGAAGAAGAGAGTATCCTTGTCATCAAGGCGGTAGCACTTGTACTTGGGTTGACTCTTGGCAATCCCAATCTTCACCTTTTTCACCATAGCATCAAGAAGCTGGGCTTGGCGAATCTGGTCTTCCAAGGTAGGAGAGACTTGAATGTTGGCGAGGAAACCTTGAGGAACAACTTGCAGATTAAGTTTGCGGAAAGCTTCACAAAGCTCGGGTTGATAAGGCTTGAGAATCAGACTATTGCAGTAGGCCTTCCTGCTCAATGCGTCAGCAATCACATTGGCCTTGCCTGGAGTATACTCGATACTCGGATTATACTCTTGAATCATTTCGACCCATCGAGTTTGCCTGAGGTTGAGATTAGGCTGAGTGAAGATGTACTTGAGACTCTTGTGATCAGTGAAAATGTCCACTTTTCTTCCCAATAGGAGATGTCTCCAAGTCAAAAGAGCATGCACAACTGCCGCCAACTCGAGATCATGAGTGGGGTAGTTCTTCTCATTGGGCTTCAACTGGTGAGAGGTATCAGCAACAACTTTCTTCTCTTGCATCAACACTGCGCCAAGACCTTGGAGAGAGGCATCACAAAAGACCTCGTACGGTTTGGATTCATCAGGCGGAGTCAGAACTGGAGCAGTGATCAATTTCTCTTTCAAAGTGTTGAAAGCAATGTCACACTCTAGAGACCAAACGTACTTGACGTGCTTCTGGAGAAGATTTGAGAGAGGCTTCGCGATCTTAGAAAAGTTTTCAACGAATCTTCGGCAGTAGCTTGCGAGACCGAGGAAGCTACGGAGTTGCTTCACGTTCTGAGGAGGTTCCCAATTCACAATTGCAGACACCTTCTTAGGATTCACGACAATGCCCTTGGTAGAGATGATATGACCAAGATAAAGAACCTTATCGAGCCAAAATTCACACTTGGAGAACTTGGCGTAGAACTGGTGTTCCCTCAGCTTGTCGAGAACCAAACACAAGTGCTTGGCATGATCTTCCTTGTTCTTCGAGAAAACCGGAATGTCGTCGAGATAGACCAAAACGAAGTCATTGGTGTAGGCGTTGAAGATGAAGTTCATCATGCGAGAGAATGTCGGAGGAGCGTTGACGAGGCCAAAAGACATGACAGTGTATTCATATGAACCATAGCTTGTCCTGAAAGCCGTCTTGGGAATATCTTGCTCACATATTCGAATCTGATGATAACCCATACGGAGATCAAGCTTGGAGAATACTTGGGCACCCTTGAGTTGTTCGAACGGCTCATTGATGTTGGGAACTGGGTATTTGTTCTTGATGGTCTTCTTGTTCAATGGACGGTAATCAACACAAAGTCGGTCCGTTCCATCCTTCTTCTTCACAAAAAGAACACCACAACCCCACGGAGAAGAACTAGGCCGGATGAGACCCATTCTTTCTTGAACATCGAGTTGCTTCTTCAGCTCCTTCAACTCTTCAGGTCCGAGCTTGTAAGGACGCTTGCACAAAGGTTCCGTACCGGGCTCAAGATCAATAACGAATTCAACTGGCCGGTGCGGAGGCATTCCTGGAAGCTTTTCTGGAAAGACGTCTTGATATTCGCAAACGACTGGAATCTGCGAGATAGCATCCAGTTCACCCTTCTCATTGAGAGAAAACAGACGGATTGTATTATCCCGAGCGGCAAAGACAATTACATCCTCAAACGAATGAGTCAATTGAATCTGCCTGGCTGCACAATCGAGATGCGCCTTGTGCTTAGAAAGCCAATCCATTCCAAGAATAAGATCAATATCCGAGTCACCAAGAACAATTGGGGAAGAAAGGAACTTGTAGTTGCCCAATGTGATAGTAATATCCGGGACGCAGAAATTAGCTGTCATTTGCTTGCCCGGTGACACGATTTGCAAGGAACTTTGCAGATGCTGATAATCGCACTCATACTTTGATGCAAAAGGTTTGGAAATGAAACAATGCGATGCACCCGTGTCAAAAAGAACTTTTGCAGGAATATCATTAACAGGAAGGTTACCCATAATCACATCTGGCGAGTCCTCTGCTTGAGCTGCATTCAGCAAGTTGACCTTGGCGGACTTGGGGTTATGCTTGACCACAGCTGTACTTGCCGATCTGACAGGAGGAGGAGGAAGACGCCTCTGGTTGAAACACTTGTTGGCATAGTGAACCTTCTGTTGGCACTTGTTGCACGTGACCTCTGAAAGCGGACGGTGGTACGAAGCACTCGATCTTGGAGCTTGAGACGAAGTCTTGTTCTGAAAGCCAAGGTTGGGTGGGTGGGAAGAACCACTGCCACCTTTGCTCTTCTGATACGGCTGACGGAACGGAGGAGGAGGAAGCCAATACTTCTACTGCTTGGCCACTTGAGTAGAGGAAGAAGGCGTAGTGTTCTGACTTGCTTCTTGGAAGCATCACACCTCAACTGAGCAGCCTCTTGCTTCAGTGCCATGTTGTAGAACTCATCGTACCTCAAGGGCTCAAAGAGAACAAGAGCTAGCTGAATTTCTTCTCTGAGACCACCCCTGAACTGGTATATCATGCTCTTCTCATCAGGTACGTCCTGCTTGGCAAAGCGGGCGAGCTTCTGGAACAACTTGTTGTAGTCATAGACAGACAAAGAGCCTTGCTTCAAGTTGCGGAATTCCTCACGCTTACTTTCAGTCACACTCTGAGGGATGTGATGAGCTCAGAAACCTTGACGGGATTCATCCCAAGTGATCAGACGTCCACCTCTGGAGTCCTTGTACTGCTGGAACCACTCTGCAGCTTGATCTTTGAGCTGGAAGGAAGCGAACTTGACGAAATCTTTAGGTCTGACATTACTGCACTCAAAATGCTTGGACAGATCCACAAGCCAATCGTCAGCATCGGTTGCCTCAACACAATTGTTGAACATCTTTGGCCCGTTAACAAGGAACTGGTTGAGTGTAGCAAAGTGGTTCTGATTGTTGCCTTGATTCCCTTGATTGCCTTGATTGCGCTCTTGGAGGATTTGCATGATCAACTGCGTGTTTGCATTGGTTGCGGCCATCACAGCTTGCCATGCCTCCGGAGGAGGTGGAGGTGGTGGCGGATCAGGATTCGGAGTCGTGCGCGTTGGAGGAGCCATCCTGAAGAGGTTGACATCCATTAGCACATTGATAGACAAATATTGAAGCTGAATCCAACGGAATGAAAATAGCAACATAAAGTCTTCACATCCGAACAAAATGGACGAATGCATTCCTCTTGAAATGGTCACATATCCATAAATTGAGAAGCCATGTAGAATTAGGTAGAAGAAAATAAATCAACAAGGTACGGATGAAGAACGAATAATTGGTAAGAAATCCCAATCCCAATCTCAAACCAATATCTGTGGAAGAAGAACTAGAGCTACAAGAATTCCCACCTATGAAACTCCCGAACCTTTCCGGTTATGCAATCAGGTGTTGGGGATACAGGGGAAGCATAATATCTCACCCAAACTAGCAAATCCTACATCCAGCTGTATCCATCCTTCAACACATAACCGAGAAAAACTTTGGAAACCATCTACCTCAACCTTCGAAAAGCATCCGTTATACAAGTTATGGCGATACTCCTGAACTCCCGCCCCAGTACTGGGTGGCGTCGAGGTTATCTCACCAACGAACTGCATAAAAGAGATTTTCGATGTCGGCCTACTAAACTCAGGTATTCCAGAATTGCAATGATAAAATTATGATGACAACACCTCATAGCTCAACTCCCCGGGACACTTCCACTAAACCCCTGAAAGGAGGCACCAAGACAATGTTCTCATCATAAAACCATCGGAACGATTCCAAGATACCCGCGTGATCCTAAAAAAAATTAGTGAAATTTGAGAAGAGAAGAGTCAAAACTCTACGTCAGGATGCCTTACCAGAGCTATGAGGAGACTGGGAAGTAAAAAAGAATTCCTAAGCTCTCCGATATATAATTCCTAAATGACTCAAAACATTTTTCTAGACACAACTTGGCCGCTAAAAACGATCAATCAGTGGGGGCTCCTAAGGTCGGGGAAGGCTCTAATTACCAACTTGTAACACCCTTGATGCGACTTTATCTCCCACGTGTCGAGGCACGACTTAGAGGCATAATCGCATTGAAGGCATATGTCGCAAGTCAGGCAATCATCACAAACATCCCATGTAATATAGATGAATAAAAGGGATAACATAGTTGGCTTACACTCGCCATGTCAATCAAGTACATAAATAACATACATCATCCAAACACTCATGGCCCGACTACGGCGCCAAAATAAAAGATAACCCAACAAGCGACATGGTCCCGATCACCCCAACTGGGCACCACTACTGATCATCAGGAAAAGAAACATAATAACGCTGAGAGTCCTCGTCGTACTCCCACTTGAGCTCAAGCGCGCCATCTGGAGCTGTATCATCAGTCCCTGCATCTGGTGTAATAGTAATCTGTGAGCCACAGGGACTCAGCAATCTCGCACCCTCGCGATCAAGACTATTTAAGCTTCATAGGTAAGGTAAGGTAAATATATGTGGAGCTGCAGCAAGCGACTAGCATATATGGTGGCTAACTTATTCGCAAAAGAGAGCGAGAAGAGGAGGCAAAGCGCGAGCGAGAAACTAGAGGACAACCTGCGCAAGCATTACTCCAACACCGTGTCCACTACCCGGACTCCGCCTAGAAGAGGCCATAACGGTAACTCACACAGTTGATTCCTTTTAATTAAGTTAATGTTTAAGTTATCTACAACCGGACATTAACAAATTCCCATCTGCCCATAACCGTGGGCACGGCTTTCGAAAGTTCAAATCCCTGCAGGGGAGACCCAACTTAGCCCATGACAAGCTCTCACGGTCAATGAAGGAATAGACCTCCTCCCGAGATGTTCCGATCAGACTCGGTATCTCGGTTCTTCAAGAAATTTCGACAGGTCAAAACAAATCCAGCAACACCGCCCGAATGTGCCGAAAAATCCCGATAGGAGCTGCACATATCTCGTTCTCAGGGCACACTCAGATGAGCTCTCCATACAACTAAAACCAAACCTCGAGTTTCCCCGAGGGGGCGCTGCACAGGACTCTAGTTCGGACCAACACTCAGAGGAGCACTGGCCCGGGGGGGTTCAAAATAAGATGACCCTCGGGCTCCGGAAACCCAAGGGGAAAAGAGGCTAGGTGGCAAATGGTAAAACCAAGGTTGGGCATTGCTGGAAAAGCTTTAATCAAGATGAACTATCAAGGGGTTCCCATTATAACCCAACCGCATAAGGAACGCAAAATCCGGGAACATAACACCGATATGACGGAAACTAGGGCGGCCAGAGTGAAACAAAACACTAGGCAAGAGGCCGAGCCTTCCACCCATTACCAAGTATATAGATGCATTAAGATAACATGGCAATATAATGATATCCCAACAAGTAAATAATGTTCCAACAAGGAACGGTCTCCAATCTTCACCTGCAACTAACAACGCTATAAGAGGGGCTGAGCAAAGCGGTAACATAGCCAAACAACGGTTTGCTAGGACAATGGTGGGTTAGAGGCTGAACATGGCAATTTGGGAGACTTGAAAGCAAGTGGTAGGCATCGTAGCATTGGCATAGCAAAAGAGCGAGCAAACTAGCATAGCAAAGATAGTAGTGATTTCGAGGGTATGATCATCTTGCCTGCAAAGTTGTCAGAGTTGACTGGATCCTCGAAAGCAAACTCAACGGGCTCCTCGTTAGCGAACTCGTCTCACGGCTCTACCCAAACAAGACAAACAAGCAACAAGAACACAATCAACCACGTGCAAGGATCAAACAAGATGACGCAAACATGGTATGCTATGCGGGATGCGATGCGGGATGCATATGCAAGATATGACAGGAAATGCATGAACCTGGCCTTAGCTTGGAAAAACCAAGTGTGCCACTGGAAAGATGAGATGAAATCGCTTGAAAACGATATAAAGAACGCCGGAATCGGAGTTACGGTTTGGAAATGGCAAGCGATTCAAATATGACATCGGTCTGCGATTTATAGCAAGTAGTCATCTAAATGCAATGAGATGAACATGCTACAGCACTCAAACATGGCATCAAAATACATGGCAGGGATGCATTCAAGATGCTTAACAAAAGTCTAGCACTGAGCTACGGCCAAATCATCCATTAGGAGGTTCAAACAAGCATGGCAAAAATGCAAATGGTAAAACAGATCTCAGACTTGGTGAAATTAACACTTGTCTGGAATTTCAGACCAAGTAGCTCTCTTCGGAGCAACAAAACTATATGCTACAGGACCTGAACATGGCAAAGTAAGACATGGCATGGAGCTACTCAAAGAGCTTAACAAAAGTCCCTTAGTGACCTTGAGCCAAAAGGGATCACAAAATACATTTGCAAGCATGTGAACATAGAAAAAACATTATCAGTTTTCAGACTTAGTGAAAACTGGGACATGCTGGAATCATAACTCAAGTAGGCATGTTTACGAGCTCGATGCACTCACTACGGAGCAAGTCATGGCAAGACAAGCATGCATCCATCAAGAAGGCACAAAATGCAAGCTAGACATGGCAAGAAAAATGGCATAGCATGCACGGATCAACTACAACATCATCGGCAAAATTGCAAACAAGTTGACAATCTGCCCAGATTCACAAAGTAGAAAAAGTAGAGCTCGATTGACTCAAACTAGGGTGCTCCATATATGCAAACAAAGACATGGATGGATAGAGCACTACAAGATTAACAAAACATCCTTACTGATCATCCTCAAAAGAGGCACGGATCACTAGGAAACAACATGAACATATGGCATCATGAACTAAACAGCTCAAGGACTTAGTGGAATTGCTAAGTCCCTGAAAACAGAATTACCAAGTGTCCCACTTTGCAAGCTTGCACTAGTCACCACACACATCACAAAAATACATGGGTTGCACCTCTGGAAAGATAACAAAACCCTTAACAAAACATATGTAGAACTCATGGGCATATCATGCACACAATAATCATGTCAAAAATGACAAATGTCTAAGATGGAGTAGCAGATCTGACAATTAACTCAAGTAGCCCTCTTCTAACAGCATTTCGGGAATCAAGATGAACTCAAATGAAAATGATGCAATGGAATGAAATGATGTACTCTCTGAGACGAACATTTTGATATGCTATATGCATGAATCGGATCTACGGATGCAAAGTTACGAGGCCTCGAACAGGAGCATATGGACTGAAAATTTAGGGACTTAGAGAAAATTCAACCTCCTAGGGTTTACTATTCACGCCCAGATCCAGAACGGCACATGGGAACCGAGGCAAAATCTGGCAAGGTGGCGGCCGCTCCGACGAGCTTGGTTCGTCGACGGGGAGCTGAGGGAGAGGCGAGGCCGGGGCGAGGAAGAGGCGCGGCGTCCGGACGGCGGGGTGGCGATGGTGCGGTGGCGGCGGCGGCGGAGATCCGCGGGGGCGCGGCGCAAAGTGCCGGCCGGCGTCGATGGCGGGCGGTGGCGGCGAGTGGCTGGCGGCGGCCGGCCGCGAGGAGGGTGGCGGCGCCCTCGGGTGAGAGGAGGCGAGCGATGTGGGCCGCGGAGGGCCCCGAGCGGTGGCGGCGAAGTGGGCGCACGCCCGGCCACGTGGCTTCGCAGGATTGGCCCGGGCGGATCGGGCGGACACGTCCGGCCGTCTGGATTTCGTCCGGCGGTCGGAGGAGGAGGGGGGCTAGGGTTTCGAAGAGGTAGAGAGATCCGAATTTCGGGGGGGTGTATAAATAGGCATAGAGGGAGCTAGGAGAGTCCAAATGGGGTGCGGTTTTCGGCCACGCAATCGTGATCGAACGCTCTTGATGATGGAGCGGGGTTAGGTGGGTTTTTGGGCCAAAATGGAGGGGTGTTGGGCTGCAACACACACGAGGCCTTTTTGGTCCCTCAGTTAACCGTTGGAGTATCAAACGAAGTCCAAATGATACGAAACTTGACAGGCGGTCTATCGGTAGTAAACCAAGGCCGCTTGGCAAGTCTCAGTCCAATCCGGAAATGTTTAATCCCCACACACGAAAGAAAGCTAGAAATGACCACCGGAGGAGAACGAAGCGCCGGAATGCAAAACGGACAATGGGGAAAATGCTCGGATGCATGAGATGAACACGTATGCAAATGCAATGCACATGATGACATGATATGAGATCCATGACAACGATAACACACACAGAGACAAAGACCCGAACCCGAGAAAATAAATTAACTTAAAGCCGGAAACGGCAAGAGTTGGATTACAAATTGGGAAAATCATATCCGGGGTGTTACAACTGGAGTCCTCTGCTATGAACGCGGTGACAAGATGTGATGGTTACAGGCCGGCCGACCCCCATTTATTACAACATCCATTTAACCCTTGTGTAACTTTAACCTTTCGATCGCGCCCCAGTGTTGCAAGAAGCACACCCACCACAAAAAATTCTTAGAGGGTATCATGCGCAGCTCCAATGGCGCTGCGAGTGGTTGCCAACGACGAGCGGCAGTTCACCATCAATGTCGTAGTGGACACCCACAGAAGGTTCACAGAGCTCTCGGTGGTGTACATCAACATCCTGATCTGGGTGGAGAATTCCATCCACACCATGGAGTTGTGGCTTGCTGCTAGAAGTACAAGGTGGTTGGGTTCGACCTCGAGTACACCTGCGCTCGTGCCGGGTCTCATCACAAGGTCGCCATCGTCTAGATGTGTGTGCGCAATCACATCCTTGTCTACCACTACTGCCTGGCCACAAGGCCTTGCGAGCGTTTTGCCATGTTTGTCAATAGACCCCACTACATGTTCGTTATGGTGGACATCACCAACGATGTAAAGGTGCTCAAGAATTAGGGCATCGCCTGCCAGAATCTTGTTGACATCTAGGGCCAATACAAGCTCTCGGGCAGCAAGACACACGAGAAAGACTCACTGGTTCACCTCGCCGAGGCCATTATCTACCCCTACTAGAGAGACATGAAGGATTCCTACAACAAGGAAAAGCGTGCCTGGCACTCGGCCTGGATGGAGAAACTCGACAAAGCTCATGTCGTGTACATGGCCAAGGAGGTATACACGAGCTACGAGGTGTACATGCGGATCATTGACATGAGGAAGTGCCTCCTTCCCAGCCGAAAGCAGAGCAATGGCAAGCATCATCACAATAAGAAGTAGATGATTAGATGATCGTTTCTCCTAGTTTAGTATGCAGGTAACTATTACTTTGGTGTGTGCAAATGTTATGTGTGTAGTCACTTATGTGATTGTATGTTTAATTTGGTCATGCAATCATGTTCTTATAAGTATATATGTTGTTCTTCTGTAGACAGAGCATAGACGTTGTACGTACAGAGAAAATCACATCGCACATGGATTAAAATGGGGAAGCCATCAGTGATGATTTCATCAATCACTTACAATTGTATACCAACAAGCGTTTGCCCACAACACACAAGGCTTGTTAGCAGGAACCGTCTGCGTTGTTATCTGTCTTCCCATACATTTCTACTTACTGGCCTGTTTGTCGCGTATCACACACATCGTGTTAAATTAACCCGTTTCTGTTGCTTTGCCCATCACAAACAGTTCATCTGAGTGAGTTGTATGCCGTCTATCGCACACACCTTAATCTGGCTGACCATTTCTGTTGTCTTGGCTCATCGCAAACAATTCATCCGAGTGAATTGTATGTCGTCTATCGCATACACCATGATCTGGCTCACTATTCCTATTGTGTCGTCTAATCACAAGCAGTTCATCCAAGTGAACTATATGCCTTGTATCGCATGCACCTTCATCTGGCTGATTGTTTCTGTTGTTATGCTTATCGCAAACAGTTCGTATGGATCAACTGTTTGCCACATATCACACACACAACTCTAATCGGAATTGTGTTTGATGTCTCCGTCGTCGCAAACAATTCATATCATTTCTGACGGTTTTCTTACACCACCATTTACGATTTATGCATGACATACAATTTCATCGAAGGGTCTCTGATTGTAGTGATGCGTTAGCAGCATCCTGCAGTAGTGAAAACCGATGACGAGGATTTCTGTATACTGAGCATAGTGATGACTCAGGAGGATACCGATGCATCCAAGTTTTGTGAAGTATCGCGAAGTAAAGGGAACATCACATGATAACCTAAGGTTCACTCGAATATCATTTGTGAGGATTTCGGCATAGTGAGCCCGGACGTCCACGGTCCCGCTGCCGGTCATTGAACGAACGATTTCGTTCATGTCTATGAGTTATCGAACCTACAGGGTCACAAGCTGAAGGCAATCATGATATGTTGACTGTTAGTAGTACGGGAGTCATGAATATATATTTGTGGAATTATTTCATGAATATTCGAAATAGTTCCTAGAGGATCCGGAAGCGTTTCAGGGTCACCGGAGGGTTTCAATGAATATCGGGTAATACCGGGTATTACCTATATATTATATATAAGTGGAAAGTGTTTCCGGAGATTTAAAAAAAATATGAAGTGGTCTGGAGGTATTTATAACACTTTATATTTAATTTAAATATCAACGGGCCTTAAAAGGCCAAGAGGTGCAAAGAGTTATGGGCCACATAGGCCCATAAGGAAGTGGTGCCCCCTTTCCTTATGGGGGGGTGGACTAGGGGAGGAGCCAAAATCCTCCCCCATGGCCGGCGCCCCAAGGGGGGGGCTTGGTGGCTTCCCTCTCCTCCTCCTCCAACCTATATATATACTAGGGTGTTTGAAAGTGCGTTATATCGACTAGAGGGGGGTGAATATGAGATTTTTATGAAAGTCTTCAAAACATGGAAGTTTCGAAGACAAACGATAGAAATAAACCTATTATCATGCAGCGGAAGGTAGACTACACTAGGTAAACCATAGTCATGTATTCAATGAAGTGAAAGCACAATGACTAATAGAAGCTAGGTAGTAAGGATCAGGTAGGAAGATATTAAGAAGCCAAACAGATCACACAGTCACTCAGTGAAGACAAAAGATAGTGCAGACATACAATGACTTCACAAGGAATAACAGTAAGTAAGGAGAAAGGAAGGATGAAACCAGTGACTCGTTGAAGACAATGATTTGTTGGACCAGTTCCAGTTGCTGTGACAACTGTACGTCTGGTTAGGGCGGCTAGGTATTTAAACCTAAGGACACACAGTCCCGGACACCCAGTCCTGAACACGCAGCTCAGGACACCCAGTCCTCACCGTATTCCCCTTGAGCTAAGGTCACACAGACCTCGCCCAATCACTCTGGTAAGTCTTCAAGGTAGACTCCCAAACCTTCACAGACTTCGTTCACCGACAATCCACAATGTCTCTTGGATGCTCAGAACGCGACGCCTAACCGGCTGGAGGATGCACAGTCCTCAAGTGTAATAAGTTTTCAGATTGCACAGACAAGAAGACTTAAGTGATGCCTAATTCTCTTTGGCTCTGGGTGGTTAGGGCTTTATCCTCGCAAGGAATTCTCTCTCAAAGGCTTCGAGGTGGGTTGCTCTCAAACGACAAAAGCCGTACTCTGAATTTGAGCAGCCAACCGTTTATGGTTGTAGGGGGTAGGCTATTTATAGCCACTAGGCAACCCGACCTGATTTGTCTGAAATGACCCTGGGTCACTAAGGAACTGACACGTGTTCCAACGGTCAGATTTCAAACTCACACGGCAACTTTACTTGGGCTACAAGCAAAGCTTACTTGTCCGACTCTGGACAAGATTCGCTCTCATAGTCTTCACTCGAAGACATAGGTTTTGTTTAAGCATCACTTCAGTCATTCTGACTGGTTCTCTTGGACCCCACTTAACAGTACGGTGGTTCCTATGACTCAACAAAGAAGAAAAAGAACTACGAAAGATCTAAGTCTTCGAGCTCCATAGGCTTCATGCGGTGTCTTCTCTTGTCATAGTCTTCAATGTGAATATCTTCATATACCACCTTTGACATCAATGTCTTCATACATTTTTAGGGGTCATCTCTGGTAGGAAAACCGAATCAATGAGGGACTTCTAGCTGTGTTATCCTGCAATTCTCACAAACACATTAGTCCCTCAACTAGGTTTGTCGTCAATACTCCAAAACCAACTAGGGGTGGCACTAGATGCACTTACAATCTCCCCCTTTTTGGTGATTGATGACAAACTAGTTGAAGTTTTCAACAGGGAATATAATATGTGAAATTGTAAAGGATAAGGAATTGTCTTCATAAGTTGCAATGGCTCCCCCTGAAGATGTGCATATAAATAATTTGCTTTTGGAATGCAAATGCACATGGCAGGTTGTGCTTGTGGAGATCCACTTCAACTTATGATGACAATCCACTATGCATGTGAAGGTATGTGAAGATAATGACATGCATAATGGAAAATGGACGTCTGCAACATGATCTAAGTGCGGAATTTATCATCGCACATGCGGAATTTATCATCGCAACACAAGGTGGCAAATAAGTAGCAGACGACCATCGAGTTTAAGTGTTACAACTCAAAGAACCAAATGTATCAAAATGAGAGTTGTAAACACGAAGCAAAATATAAAGCACCCGCCCATATGGACCCGCTTGAAGACTATCAAATTCATATGCTTCTCCCCCTTTTGTCAGTAAGGACCAAAAAGGCTCGAAGACATAGAGCATCTACTCGTTCCCATGAAGAGTAGGTGAAGCAGCAGGGTCGTCAGTGGTGTTTGGCGGTGCAGAAGAACTTGGAGCAGTGTCGATGTGTGCTGAAGGAGGTGGCGATGAAGTAGCATCGTCTTCATCCTCGATCACTCTGGCGTTCACAGTTGCAGCAGAGGAAGAGAACTCAGAGTCTTCAAGAGATGGAGTTCGTCGCAGCACTGCCCTTCGAGGAGGTGTGGAGTCAAACTTGAATCGCTCAGAGAAGCCATCCTCTTGAAGATCATCTTCAGAACACATCAGCGTCAGCCCTTTCCATGTGCGTCGAGAGGTTTCATGAGCAACAAAGGCGTTCTTGGTGGCAAGATTACGAATGCGATTAACATCCACCAAGAGGCTTTGCATTTGACGCTTTAGCCAGTCATGATGCCTATCCTGTTTCTGATGAAGAGCCACCAGAAGCTCTTGGTCATTGAGAACACGAGTGCGCTTCTTGGGTCGTTGGGCAATGGTGCTATCAGTGGCTTCAGTGAGAGCAGGATGCGGTGCATGTGTAGTGCCAGCCAAAGGATACACACGAGTTACTGCTTCAACGCCTTCAACGTTCTGAGAAAAACTTTGATGCTCTGCATTCTGAAGACCTAGAGGTTCCTTGGCAGGCTCAGGATAGATGGCTTCAATAGACATATCCACATCAGGCAAAAAGATTCGATGATTGCAGGCAGATGGCTGATATGAGATAGCGGAGTGAAGTTTGATCTGCCGCATTACCCATGGGGCATAGAACTTCAAGCCAAACAGATCAGAGCCTGATGCAGCAAGTTGGCGAATGAAGAAATCCTGTGTATTGAAGCATTTTCCATGAAGAATATAGAAGACCAAGGTCTTCATTGCACCTTCCAGCTTGGCGTGGGGAGAATGTCCTTTGATTGGCCAGAGAGTTCGCCTTATGATGTGATAAATGGTCCTTGGCAGATACTCAAGGTCTTCAACGAAGAACTTCGTGGGATAAGCAGCATCTTGGGGCAATGGCTTCATCATACTGAGCATCTGACTCATATTAGGTTCAGTCTTCTGAAAGATGCTCTCAACAGCTTCACTATGAAGCTGACAGCCATGCTCGTAGAGATCGCCGGGAGTGGGCAAACCAGTGAGCTCAATGATGTCAAAGGCTTTGGCTTCGTGATGAACATTTCCTGTCATCCACTCCAGGACCCAAGTCTTCGGATCTCGGTTATACCCGCGGATGTGAAGTGTGGCATAGAATTGGAGCAGCAACTCTTCATTCCAATGCTCTTGGCCAGTGACGAACGGCAACAGTCCAACCTCTTTGAAGCAATCCAGAGCTTCTTCCAGACAGGGCAGACTAGCTATTGCTTCAATGTCAAGGCACTTGTGTGGGAAGATGCAACCTTGGTTGTAAAGAACGCATGAGTAATAGCTTTGCTGCGGATAGCTCCAGAACCTATCAAATGATATTCTTTCCCTTGAGTAGGGGTTCCTGGAGCTATTGAAGAATGTGTTGTCTGCTCTGAAGCCATTGATATTGAAGGAGCCAGGTGCTGATGTAGGACCTGGGAACCTGGGCAATCTTGGGATTGGCTTCTGTACCTGAGGCCTGTGCTCAACATGATAGTCGAACTAGGGACCGGCAGCAGACGCAGGAACAGAAGCAGCAGGATTAGTGGCTTCGCTGACTTCAGGTGCTTTTGTTGGTGAGGGCTCCACATTAGCTTCAGCCATGACAGCGGCAGTGGCTTCAGTGGTGTTGGTGGTGGCAGCCTCAAGATTTTCAACCTCCACTTGACGAGCTGGAGGGTCGGTCACGATCACGTTCTCCTCGAGAACCGCTTCTTGGTGGGACAGGGGAGTAGCAACTTGTGGGACTTCTTCTTCAGCGGCTGATGCAGCCGGATTGTCTTCAGCAGTTTTATCTTCAGACGCAGATACTTGAGGCCTTGGACCTTTGCGAAGCCTGCGCAACGCGGGCGACGCCTATCGAGTTGGTGTTGGCTGGGCCTCAAAGTCTTCTTCCTCTTGTGGGCGATCAGCCCATGAAGCATCCTGTGTAATTGGCGTTAGTGGATGACCAATGCTTATGAGTTCGCTGTGCGTTAGCACAGGCGATGATACCTGTTGGTGCTCTAGCTGAGGAAGGACTGCATCATCTTCAACATGGTCATGGTGACCAATGTCTTCAGCAGCGATGGGATCAGCTGCTGGAAAGTCTTCAGCTTCATGAGCCTCTGTGAAAGCAGGCTCATGGACAGTCAGTTGACGGTCTTGTGGATCAGCGTCAGGGTGAACCATGGAAATGGGTTCAACAATCAAGGGCTCTGTGGGAGCAGCCCGTTCCTTCTTGGTCTTTCTTTTCTTCTTGGAGGGGGCAGTAGCAGAGGCTTCAGGATGTTTCCTCTTCCTTGCTTCAGCCTCAGCAGTCCTGGTCTTCTTTAGTTCTGAAGCAGTTGACCTGGCCTTTGGCTTCGGGCCAGTCATGCTAGTTGGGAAGACAATGGGATCTGCTTCCTGCCTTGGTGCTTCGGGTTCAGCCATAGCGGGCTTCTTCTTCTTCTTGGCAGCCATCCTGGGGTCGATGCCAGGACGCCCAAGGTCCTTGCGCTTCTCAGCCTCATTGTAGGCTTGCACACACCTGTCAGTCAGGACCTTCATGCGCTCACGAGAACCCTGAGCTTATGCACGTTTCTTGAGAAAGGCTTCCTTGAGCTCGTGCAGCATAAGTTTGAAGTTCTTCACATCTTGCACGCTGAGCTTGGCCATATGCTTCTTGAACTGAGATTTCTCAAAGTCAATCTTCTACTTCAGTTCAACAATGCGCTGGGCAATGGCTAACTCTGAAGCAATGGCGTCATGGAAGGCGACACTGAGGCCAATGGGTAGTTGGAGATCTTCGAAGCTGATGTTTGGCGTGTCAAACCATTCATCAATGAAGTTGTGGATGATTGTTACATCAAAGAGCGGCAGATCATTGAAGATTTCTGCTTCTTCTTTGCTCTTGATGAGTTGCTCAAGAGCATCATCTGCAAGATCTTCATCACTTGATAGATCAATGGCATCATTGCGCAGAATGGCAGCAGCAGTTAGCTCTTGGCCGGTGTGTGGCAGAGGCATCTTGACCTTCTGGGGCTTGGAGATGCGTGACAAATCTTCAGACTGCACACTGTCTTCAGGAGGTGCAGTTGCCAGTGGCTTCGCCCGTGAGATTTTTGGTGAAGGGGCAGGCTTTGAAGCTTTAGGCTTCTTCAACTTCTTTGGCTTCGGCGCTGCAGGCGCTTCATCTGATTCAGCGTCGGCTGCAGGCTCATTCACGGTTGTCCCTTGAACCAAGATATGGGTGATGAGACCTTCAAGGTTGTAGAAAGGACCGACGACATTGGGTTCTGCATCCCGTGTGCCGTCAGCACTTGGAGCAGAAGGACCAGGGTTGAAGTCTAGTCCCAATGTCTTCTTGTTCTGCTTCGCTGAGTTCTGGGAAAACTGAAAGTTGCGCTTGAACAGAATGTCGTCACGACACCATAGCAGTGACGATGGGTCAGCATCCGCAGGCTGTGGTCCACGGACCATGCAGGGATAGAAGCCTTGTTCAATGGCTTCATCTCTGGTCCTGGGTTGAAGATTTTTGTAGAGGATGCCTCCCCATGGTCGCTTGATGGCATTCTTTTCAACATATTCCTTTGTCACAAATCTGTACTTGAACCACTGTTCTGCCCAATAGCGTCAAATCCATTGGATTCGTGTTTTGCGCTGATTGTAATCCTCTTCAGGATCTATCTTGTACAGTTCTGAGAGGTCATCTGGCAGATCTCTTGATGTTTCTCCACGACGCTTTCTGCCACCCTTCCTTGCTAATTTCTCTGAAGCCATGAACTTTAAACTGAAAGGCTTCAATACGTTCAAAGGCTTCAAGGGCTTTCGCTTGCTGGACAGACAGGAACTGGCTTCGGGAGAATTTATATGATGCCGTAAGAATTCTGCAAATTAATGCAGACTATGAGAACCAAGGGATTCTCCCACGGACATGTACCTGTGACAGCATTAAGGTGCGAGGGAAGGGGAAGAGGTCATATGCATTCTCAGAAGATTTTGAATATAAATCAATTTAGAAGACATTGACCTCATCGTGCAAAGACATTCACTCATAGATAAGGAGTTGGTTCCAGATTTGTACAAATCCAGAGATCAGTACAAGTGAGGAATCTAACTACTTTGTGAAGCATAAGTGAATATACTAGGCATGTTATGAGATGCAGTATGAAAGAGATCCAACTTGTGTGAATAGAAACTGCTTGTGGTAGAAAGTGACAAAGCCATAGGATCAAAGGGGCCGTAAAAAGGAAGTTTTATTTACCACACTAAGAACTGCTAGACAGAGTGGAAGAGGAGGCCGAGCAGTTCGATCTTCCGTGCCCTAACTTGGCGACGGAGGACACCTACAGCAACGGCGGAGAGGACGATGTCCGCGGTCGGCGTGAAGACAACGTCGGAGAGGTTGCGGCAGCGAAGCGCTTCGTCGCCGGCGTCGTCGAGGGCTAGCGGTGGCGCTAGGGTTCGTGCGAGAGTGGAAGAAGAGATAATGACCGCTGTGAAGTGTGTATTTATAGGTATAGGGGCGGCACTGCGTTATTACACAGGTGCCCCTGGCGATTCGCATCTGAGGAACACGTGGCCATCATGCAGCATATTGGGGTTTGTTCCACGTCCCACGCACGCCTGGATTGTCGGGTGGTCGTTCCTACTTCTCCGGGTTTCATGTGGAGGAATGAGCATTGAAAACGGACTTAATGTTTGTCTCTGTATCTTCTGCTGACAAGGACACAGAGAAGACATTCGACAGTTTCAATAGAATGCATATGATTTGGAGAGATAGAGTTTGAGATAGAAAGCACAGAGAGGTTAGGGTCCGATCACATTCACTTAGTTCAAAAGATTCAACAAGAAGACATAGCTATAAGTGAATGTTGTAGAGGACAAAACACTAGTATACATATATAATCAACATAGTGAAGATAATCATGAAAACATGTTGAGATTGAAGCCAAACCAAATGTGAAGACATAGCAAGGTAACGCCATGAGTGAAACACTTCAAATAGAACATTTGGTGGTGGCGTTACCCACCGTATAGGAAGTATTAGACCCAGACACGGCGCATAATTATCGTGGCGCTCCGAAGTCAAATTCCACATTAATGTATTCACACTTAGAATGTATGTCTTCATTGATTGAAGATATACTTTACTTCATGTGTTGCACATCTAAGTCATCAATATGCATAAGGGTTAGGATGTGTGCCTGATCACAGGACATTTGAGGATTCCAGGATATTTAGCTCACACCGTAACTTGCAAAATATCTTCTCATCCAAGGGCTTGGTGAAGATATCTGCCAATTGCTCTTCAGTGTTGACGTGTATGATATCAATATCTTCCTTCACAACATGATCTCTGAGAAAGTGATGACGAATTTCAATGTGTTGTGTCTTCGAGTGCTGAACTGGGTTGTTGGCAATCTTGATGGCGCTTCCGTTGTCGCAGTAGAGTGGCACTTGCTTCAGATGAATGCCATAGTCCTTGAGTGTTTGCTTCATCCACAAAAGCTGAGCGCAGCAAGATCCAGCAGCAATGTATTCAGATTCAGCAGTGGAGAGAGATACACAGTTCTGCTTCTTAGAAGACCAACATACAAGTGATCGACCCAGAAAGTGACATGTGCCTGATGTAGACTTGCAATCCACTTTGTCACCAGCATAATCAGCATCCGAGAATCCAACTAGATCAAACTCTGAGCCCTTTGGATACCATAATCCTAGAGTTGGGGTGTGAGCCAAATATCGAAGAATTCGCTTCACAGCTAAGTGATGCGACTCCTTTGGTGCCGCTTGAAATCGAGCACACATGCAAACACTAAGCATAATATCTGGCCTAGATGCACATAGATAGAGCAAAGAACCAATCATGGAGCAGTATACCTTTTGATTGAACTCTTTACCATTGTCGTCAGGACCCAGATGATGCTTGGCTCGCATTGGCGTCGTGAAGCCTTTGCAGTCTTGCATACCGAACTTCTTCAGGCAATCTTTGAGATACTTCTCTTGAGATATGAAGATGCCGTTGCGTTGCTGTCATATTTGAAGACCGAGGAAGAACTTCAGCTCTCCCATCATGGACATCTGATATTGCTCTTGCATCATATATCCAAACTCTTCACTGTACTTCTAATTGGTGCAGCCGAAGATAATGTCATCCACATATATTTGGCACACAAACAGTTCACCATCATATGTCTTCGTGAAGAGAGTGGGGTCGAGGGAACCAGGTATGAAGCCTTTGCTCTTCAGGAAGTATTTGAGTGTGTCATACCAGGCCCGAGGGGCTTGTATGAGGCCATACAGTGCCTTGTTGAGCTTGTATACCATGTCAGGATGTTTTGGATCTTCGAAGCCAGGCGGTTGTGCAACATACACTTCTTCTTCAATCTTGCTATTGAGAAAGGCACTCTTCACATCCATTTGATATAGAAGTATGTTGTGATGATTGGCATAGGCCAGCAGTATGCGTATGGCTTCAAGTCTAGCCACAGGAGCAAATGTTTCATCGAAGTCAATGCCTTCCACTTGAGTATATCCTTGAGCAACGAGACGAGCTTTGTTTCTGACAACTTGACCATGCTCATCTTGCTTGTTGCGGTATATCCATTTTGTGCCTATTATGTTGTGCTTCCGAGGATCAGGATGCTTAACCAGTTCCCATACATTATTCAGATCAAACTGTTGAAGCTCTCCTTGCATAGCTTGAATCCATTCAGGTTCCATGAAGGCTTCTTCCACTTTCTTGGGTTCTGTTATTGAGATGAATGCGAAGTGCCCACAGAAATTTGCCAGATGAGTTTCCCTTGATCGAGTGAGCAGACCAAGTGCATTGATGCTGTCAATTATTCTCTCAATCTGCACTTCATTGGCAACACGAGGATGTACAGGGCGAAGATTTTGCTCTTGCTGATCATTGTCGTTGTTAGAGGGATTGTCTTCAGGTTGAGCATTGTCTTCAGGTTGGTCTGGTGCGGAGATGATAAGTTCCTCTTCAGGATGAGCTTCAGAAGGTATGATTTCTCTAGTTCCCATTAGCTTGATTGATTCACTGGATGGAACTTCATCTAGCACATTTGGCAGGTGCTCTCTTTGTGAACCGTTAGTCTCATCGAACCGCACATCCACTGTTTCAACCACTTTATAATGAAAGAGATTGAAGACTCTGTAGGAGTGCGAATCCTTTCCATATCCAAGCATAAAACCCTCATGTGCTTTTGGTGCAAACTTTGAAGTGTGATGTGGGTCCTTGATCCAGTACCTGGCGCCAAATACTCTGAAGTAACTGACATTTGGCTTCTTGCCAGTAAGAAGCTCATAAGATGTCTTGTTCAGAAGCTTGTGAATATAAACATGATTGATTGTATGGCATGCAGTATCAATGGCTTCAGGCCAGAATTTTCTTGGAGTCTTGTATTCATCTAGCATCGTTCTGGCCATCTCAATGAGTGTTCTGTTCTTGCGTTCGACGACGCCATTCTGCTGCGGCATGTACGGTGCTGAGAATTCATGTGTGATGCCCAAGGTATCAAGATATGTATCAAGTCCAGTGTTCTTGAATTCACTGCCATTGTCACTTCTGATGTGCTTTATCTTGGCGACATAGTTGTTCATTGCTCGATTGGCGAAGCGTCTGAAGACATCCTGCACTTCAATCTTGTAAAGGATTATGTGCACCCAAGTATATCTAGAATAATCATCAACAATGACAAAGCCATAGAGACAAGCAGTAGTAGTAAGAGTTGAGTAATGAGTGGGACCGAAAAGATCCATGTGAAGCAGTTCGAAGGGTCGAGTAGTAGTCATGATTGTCTTCGAGGGATGTTTGGCCCTCGTCATCTTTCCTGCTTCACAGGCACCGCATAAGTGATCTTTCTTGAACTTGACGCCCTCGATGCCTATGACATGCTTCTTCTTTGCAAGGGTGTGGAGGTTCCTCATGCCAGCATGCCCAAGCCTCCGATGCCAGAGCCAGCATTCTGAAGCTTTTGCTAGAAGACATACGGCCAGTTGTGGTCCTGCTGAGAAATCTACCACGTACAAATCATCTTTTCGATACCCTTCAAATACTAGAGACTTGTCAGATTCCATTAGAACAAGGCAACGATATTTTCCAAATATTACGATCATGTTCAAATCGCAAAGCATTGAGACAGACATTAAGTTGAAGCCAAGGGATTCAACAAGCATGACTTTATCCATGTATTGATCCTTTGAGATTGCAACTCTACCTAGACCCAATGCCTTACTTTTACCAGTGTCAGCAAATGTGATGTGGCTCTTGTCGGATGGACGTAAGGTTGAGTCCATAAGAAGGCTTCTTTTGCCAGTCATGTGGTTGGTACACCCACTATCAATAATCCATTCTATAGACGCTGGTGTCGTACCCTACAGTGTAGTTAGGGGGATAGGCTTCACGAAGAGAATTGTGAAGCAAAAACATTTGACGAACCAGTGGGTTATGAAAGCTTAGATCCAGATTAGGACTGATAGGGAGAGTAGCAAGTGATTCAGGAACGAAGTACATAGTAAGACCATTCGGGCATTTGATCTTGCGCCCTACAAGATGTTTAAGGTCCCCAGCAATAGCGTCAGAAGATTTTGGTTTTTTGCTGGAGACCTTTCCCTGCAAAAGAGAGTTAAGCCTTCTTAACCACCCACATCTTCAAGGGTGGCTTAGAAGCGATAAGTCTAAGTGCAGCGTCTGAAAACTTTGGCTTTGGAGCCCTAGCAAAAAGTCTTGCAGGTGGACAATAGTACTCATAAGAATAAGCAGAATAGTTCTTGGTCTTATGAACATGGCGGTTTGATGGACCGTGCTCATATTCATAGGCCTGAGTATGGTTTCCCTGCAAAACATTTGCGTTAGTGCGACTCAAGTGAGTCCTCTGTCTGTATGAAGCCTTTGGGACGTATGAAACATGTGGTCTGGGGTTTGTCTTCTTCATCTGTGGTGTCATAATGACATTCACAAGAAGATTTTCCAAACACCTTTTGGGCACCCAGATCTTCTTCATAGGCGGTCCATTCCTGCAGTTAGTACCAATGTACCTGGCAAACACTTCACCATTCTGATTTTTAAACAGTTTATAGTTTGCATCAAAGGATTCATCAATGACAATGGGGTTAGCACAAGTGAAGCCAGATAGAGTGGATGGATCTGTTGAAGGTTCCTTTGCAGCAACCCATGTGGTTTTGGGATACTGCTCGGGTTTCCAGTAAGAGCCATCAGCATTCATTTTCCTTATGAACCCAACACCCTCTTTCCTCGGGTTTCGGTTCAGAATCTGCCTTTTGAGGACATCACATAGTGTCTGATGCCCTTTAAGACTTTTGTACATCCCTGTTTCAAGCAATGTCTTCAACCTAGCATTCTCATCAGCAATAGCAGTGGTATCCTCAGCAAAGGGGTTAGTTACCACATCAACAGTTGAAGATATTGCAACAGTAGTAGCAGTAGAACATTCAGCAACAGAAGTAGCATTATCACGCTCAATGCATTTAAGACATGGTGGTTCAAATCCTTCCTGAGCGGAACTGATCTGTTCGGCGCGAAGTGACTCGTTTTCCTTTTGAAGATCTTCATGAGCCGCTCTCAATTTCTCAAGATCTTGCTTCCTTTGAAGATAATCATAGGAAAGCTTCTCATGAGTTGTTGAGAGCGTTTCATGACGACTTTCAAGTTCCTCATACTTAACGTGAATATTTTTTATGTCTTCAATTAAGGACTCAGATCGAGTCATTTCAGCGCCCAACAGATCATCGCTTTTGTCTAACAGTTTTTGAATATGTTCCATGGCTTTCTGTTGTTCAGTTGCAATTTTAGCAAGTGTTTTGTAGCTGGGTCTTGAATCACAATCAGAGTCATCGTCACTAGATGTTTGATAGTGAGTAGTGCGTGTGTTTACCTTGGCACCGCGTGCCATGAAGCGGTAGGTAGGAGCAGAGTAGTCCTTGTCATTTGCATCGGTGTCGGTGGTGAAGTCATTGTCTTCAGTGTTGAAGATGGACTTGGCAACGTATGTTGTAGCCAGACTTGCAACGCCAGAATCGGACTCCTCCTCAGACTCCACCTCCGCCTCCTCAGAAGCGGACTCCTCTTCTGAATCCATTTCCTTGCCAACAAATGCACGTGCCTTGCCAGATGAGCTCTTCTTGTGTGATGAACACTTTGAGGAAGACTTGGAAGAGGACTTTGAGTATTTCTTCTTCTTCTTGTCATCAGATTCATATTCCTTGCTCTTCTTCTTCTTTCTGTTCTCATTGTCCCACTGCGGACATTCAGAGATGAAGTGGCCAGTTTTCTTGCACTTGTGGCATGTTTTCTTCTTGTAGTCATGAGCAAAAGCTTCATCATTCCTTGAGCTTGATCGTGAAGACTTTCTGAAGCCTTTCTTCTTGATGAATTTTTGGAACTTCTTCATAAGCATAGCAAGTTCCTTTCCAATGTCTTCAGGATCATCAGAACTGCTGTCAGATTCTTCTTCAGATGAGGAGATAGCTTTTGCCTTCAAGGCACAAGTTCGCCCATAGTTTGGACCGTAGATATCTCTTTTCTCAGAAAGCTGAAACTCATGTGTGTTGAGCCTCTCAAGTATGTTGGACGGATCGAGTGTCTTGAAATCAGGTCATTCTTGAATCATCAAGGCTAGGGTGTCAAACGAACTGTCAAGTGATCTCAGTAGTGTCTTGACGACTTCATGCTTGGTGATCTCAGTGGCGCCGAGGGGTTGAAGCTCATTTGTGATGTCAGTGAGTCGGTCAAACGTGAGCTGGACATTCTCATTGTCATTTCGCTTGAAGCGGTTGAAGAGGTTGCGAAGGACACTGATTCTCTGATCTCTCTGGGTTGAGACGCCTTCGTTGACCTTGGAGAGCCAGTCCCAGACCAGCTTAGATGTTTCCAAAGCACTCACACGGCCATACTGTCCTTTGGTCAGATGACCACAGATGATATTCTTGGCAGTAGAGTCTAGTTGAACGAACTTCTTGACATCAGCAGCAGTGACACCTTCTCCAGCCTTGGGAACGCTGTTCTTGACGACATACCATAGGTCGACGTCAATGGCTTCAAGATGCATGCGCATCTTATTCTTCCAGTAGGGATATTCAGTTCCATCGAAGACGGGGCATGCAGCGGAGACTTTAATTATCCTTGCAGTCGACATAGCTAAAACTCCAGGTGGTTAAACCGAATCACACAGAACAAGGGAGCACCTTGCTCTGATACCAATTGAAAGTGCGTTATATCGACTAGAGGGGAGGGTGAATAGGCGATTTTTATGAAAGTCTTCAAAACATGGAAGTTTTGAAGACAAACGATAGAAATAAACCTATTATCATGCAGCGGAAGGTAGACTACACTAGGTAAACCATAGTCATGTATTCAATGAAGTGAAAGCACAATGACTAATAGCAGCTAGGTAGTAAGGATCGGGTAGGAAGATATTAAGAAGCCAAACATATCACACAGTCACTCAGTGAAGACAAAAGATAGTGCAGACATACAATGACTTCACAAGGAATAACAGTAAGTAAGGAGAAAGGAAGGATGAAACAAGTGACTCGTTGAAGACAATGATTTGTTGGACCAGTTCCAGTTGCTGTGACAACTGTATGTCTGGTTAGGGCGGCTAGGTATTTAAACCTAAGGACACACAGTCCCTGACACCCAGTCCTGAACACACAGCTCAGGACACCCAGTCCTCACCATATCCCCCTTGAGCTAAGGTCACACAGACCTCGCCCAATCACTCTGGTAAGTCTTCAAGGTATACTCCCAAACCTTCACAGACTTCGTTCACCGGCAATCCACAATGTCTCTTGGATGCTCAGAACACGACACCTAACTGGCTGGAGGATGCATAGTCCTCAAGTGTAATAAGTCTTCAGATCACACAGACAAGAAGACTTAAGTGATGCCTAATTCTCTTTGGCTCTGGGTGGTTAGGGCTTTATCCTCGCAAGGAATTCTCTCTCAAAGGCTTCGAGGTGGGTTGCTCTAAAACGATAAAAGCTGTACTCTGAATCTAAGCAGCCAACCGTTTATGGTTGTAGGGGGTGGGCTATTTATAGCCACTAGGCACCCCGACCTGATTTGTCCGAAATGACCCTGGGTCACTAGGGAACGTAGTGATTTCAAAAAAATTCCTACGCACACGCAAGATCATGGTGATGCATAGCAACGAGAGGGGAGAGTGTGATCTACGTATCCTTGTAGATCGACAACGGAAGCGTTTGGTTGATGTAGTCGTACATCTCCACGGCCCGACCGATCAAGCACCAAAACTACGACACCTCCGAGTTCTAGCACACGTTCAGCTCGATGACGATCCCCGGACTCCGATCCAGCAAAGTGTCGGGGAAGAGTTCCGTCAGCACGACGGCGTGGTGACGATCTTGATGTACTACCGTCGCAGGGCTTAGCCTAAGCACCGCTACAATATTATCGAGGACTATGGTGGAAGGGGGCGCCGCACACGGCTAAGAATATGATCATGTGGATCAACTTGTGTGTCTATGGGGTGCCCCCTACCCCCGTATATAAAGGAGCAAGGGGGAGGAGGCCGGCCCTAGGAGGGGCGTGCCAGGGAGTAGGATTCCTACTCCTAGTTGGAGTAGGTTTCCTCCTTTCCTAGTCCAACTAGGAGAAGGGGGGAAAGGAGGGAAGGGGGGAAAGGAGGGAAGGGGGGAAAGGAGGGAGAGAGGGGCCACGCCCCAAACCCCTTGTCCAATTCGGACTGGGCTTGGGAGGGGCGCGCGCCACCTCCTGGTCCTTTCTACTAAGGCCCATTAAGGCCCATTGCTTCTTCCTCGTATTCCCGTAACTCCCCGGTACCTCCGAAAATACCCGAATCACTCAGAACCTTTCCGATGTCCGAATATAGTCGTCCAATATATCAATTTTTACATCTCAACCATTTCGAGACTCCTCGTCATGTCCCCGATCTCATGCGGGACTCCAAACTCCTTCGGTATATCAAAACTCATAAACTCATAATATAACTGTCATCGAAACCTTAAGCGTGCGGACCCTACGGGTTCGAGAACAATGTAGACATGACAGAGACACGTCTCCGGTCAATAACCAATAGCGGAACCTGGATGCTCATATTGGCTCCTACATATTCTACGAAGATCTTTATCGGTCAGACCGCATAACAACATACATTGTTCCCTTTGTCATCGGTATGTTACTTGCCCGAGATTCGATCATCGGTATCCAATACCTAGTTCAATCTCGTCATCGTCAAGTCTCTTTACTCGTTCCGTAATACATCATCCCGCAACTAACTCATTAGTTGCAATGCTTGCAAGGCTTAAGTGATGTGCATTACCGAGAGGGCCCAGAGATACCTCTCCGACATTCGGAGTGACAAATCCTAATCTCGAAATACACCAACCCAACAAGTACCTTTGGAGACACCTGTAGAGCACCTTTATAATCACCCAATTACGTTGTGACGTTTGGTAGCACACAAGGTGTTCCTTTGGTAAACGGGAGTTGCATAATCTCATAGTCATAGGAACATGTATAAGTCATGAAGAAAGCAATAACAACATACTAAACGATCGAGTGCTAAGCTAACGGAATGGGTCAAGTCAATCACATAATTCTTCTAATGATGTGATCCCGTTAATCAAATAACAACTCTTTTGTTCATGGTTAGGAAACATAACCATCTTCGATTTACGAGCTAGTCAAGTAGAGGCATACTAGTGACACTCTTGTTTGTCTATGTATTCACACATGTATTATGTTTTCGGTTAATACAATTCTAGCATGAATAATAAACATTTATCATGATATAAGGAAATAAATAATAACTTTATTATTGCCTCTAGGGCATATTTCCTTCAGTCTCCCACTTGCACTAGAGTCAATAATCTAGTTCACATCGCCATGTGATTCAACAGCAATAGTTTACATCACCATGTGATTAACACCCATAGTTCACATCGTCATGTGACCAATCACCCAAAGGGTTTACTAGAGTCAATAATCTAGTTCACATCGCTATGTGATTAACACCCAAAGAGTACTAAGGTGTGATCATGTTTTGCTTGTGAGATAATTTTAGTCAACGGGTCTGTTACATTCAGATCCGTATGTATTTTGCAAATTTCTATGTCAACAATGCTCTGCATGGAGCTACTCTAGCTAATTGCTCCCACTTTCAATATGTATCCAGATTGAGACTTAGAGTCATCTGGATCAGTGTCAAAACTTGCATCGACATAACCCTTTACGACGAACCTTTTTTCACTTCCGTAATCGAGAAACATATCCTTATTCCAGTAAGGATAATTTTGACCGCTGCCTATTGATCTACTCCTAGATCACTATTGTACTCCCTCGCTTAACATAGTGTAGGGTATACAATAGATCTGTTACACAGCATGGCATACTTTATAGAATCTATGGCTAAGGCATAGGGAATGACTTTCATTCTCTTTCTATATTCTGCTGTGGTCGGGTTTTTGAGTCTTACTCAATTTCATACCTTGTAACACAGGCAAGAACTCTTTCTTTGACTGTTCCATTTTGAACTACTTCAAAATCTTGTCAAGGTATGTACTCATTGAAAAAACTTATCAAGCGTCTTGATCTATCTCTATAGATCTTGATGCTCAATATGTAAGCAACTTCACCGAGGTCTTTCTTTGAAAAACTCCTTTCAAACACTCCTTTATGCTTTGCAGAATAATTCTACATTATTTCCGATCAACAATATGTCATTCACATATACTTATCAGAAATGATGTAGTGCTCCCACTCACTTTCTTGTAAATACAGGCTTCACCGCAAGTCTGTATAAAACTATATGCTTTGATCAACTTATCAAAGCGTATATTCCAAATCCGAGATGCTTGCACCAGTCCATAGATGGATCGCTGGAGCTTGCATATTTTGTTAACACCTTTAGGATTGACAAAACCTTCTGGTTGCATCATATACAACTCTTCTTTAAGAAATCCATTTAGGTTGCAGTTTTGTTATCCATTTGCCAGATTTCATAAAATGTGGCAATTGCTAACATGATTCGGACAGACTTAAGCATAGATACGAGTGAGAAACTCTCATCATAGTCAACACCTTGAACTTGTTGAAAACCTTTTGCGACAGTTCTAGCCATGTAGATAGTAACACTACTATCAGCGTCTGTCTTCCTCTTGAAGATCCATTTATTTTCTATGGCTTGCCGATCATCAGGCAAATCCATCAAAGTCCACACTTTGTTCTCATACATGAATCCCATCTCAGATTTCATGGCCTCAAACCATTTTGCGGAATCTGGGCTCATCATCGCTTCCTCATAGTTCGCAAGTTCGTCATGGTCTAGTAACATGACTTCCAGAACAGGATTACCGTACCACTCTGGTGCAGATCTCACTCTGGTTTACCTACGAGATTCGGTAGTAACTTGATCTGAAGTTTCATGATCATCATCATCAGCTTCCTCACTAATTTGTGTAGTAGTCATAGGAATAGATTTCTGTGATGAACTACTTTCCAATAAGGGAGAAGGTACAATTACCTCATCAAGTTCTACTTTCCTCCCACCCACTTCTTTCGAGAGAAACTCCTTCTCTAGAAAGGATCCATTCTAAGCAACGAATAACTTGCCTTCGGATCTGTGATAGAAGGTGTACCCAACTATCTCCTTTGGGTATCCTATGAAGACACATTTCTCCGATTTGGGTTTGAGCTTATCAGGATGAAACTTTTTCACATAAGCATCACAACCCCAAATTTTAAGAAACGACAACTTTGGTTTCTTGTTAAACCACAGTTCATATAGTGTCGTCTCAACGGATTTAGATGGTGCCCTATTTAACGTGAATGCAGCTGTCTCTAATGCATAACCCCAAAACGATAGTGGTAAATCAGTAAGAAACATCATAGATTGCACTATATCCAATAAAGTACGGTTATGACATTCGGACACACCATTATGCTGTGGTGTTCCATGTGGCATGAGTTTGTGAAACTATTCCACATTGTTTTAATTGAAGACCAAACTCGTAACTCAAATATTCGTCTCTGCGATTAGATCATAGAAACTTTATTTTCTTGTCACGATGATTTTACACTTCACTCTAAAATTCTTTGAACTTTTAAAATGTTTCAGACTTATGTTTCATCAAGTAGATATACCCATATCTGCTCAAATCATCTGTGAAGGTCAGAAAATAATGATACCCGCCGCGAGCCTTAACACTCATCGGATCGCATACATCAGTATGTATTATTTCCAATAAGTCAGTTGCTCGCTCCATTGTTCCGGAGAACGGAGTCTTAGTCATCTTGCCCATGAGGCATGGTTCGCAAGCATCAAGTGATTCCAAAATCCCATCAACATGGAGTTTCTTCATGCGCTTTACACCAATATGACCTAAACGGCAGTGCCACAAATAAGTTGCACTATCATTATTAACTTTGCATCTTTTGGTTTCAATATTATGAATATGTGTGTCACTACGATCGAGATCCAACGAACCATTTTCATTGGGTGTATGACCATAGAAGGTTTTATTCATGTAAACAGAACAACAATTTATTCTCTTACTTAAATGAATAACCGTATTGCAATAAACATGATCAAATCATATTCATGCTCAACGCAAACACCAAATAACACTTATTTGGGTTCAACACTAATCCCGAAAGTATAGGGAGTGTGCGATGATGATCATATCAATCTTGGAGCCACTTCCAACACACATCGTCACTTCACCCTTAACTAGTCTATGTTCATTCTGCAACTCCTGTTTCGAGTTACTACTCTTAGCAACTCAACCAGTATCAAATACCGAGGGGTTGCTACGAACACTAGTAAAGTAGACATCAGTAATCTGTATATCAAATATACCTTTGTTTATTTTGCCATCCTTCTTATCCGCCAAATACTTGGCGCAGTTCTGCTTCCAGTGACCAGTCCCTTTGCAGTAGAAGCACTTAGTCTCAGGCTTAGGACCAGACTTGGGCTTCTTCACTTGAGCAGCAACTTGCTTGCCGTTCTTCTTGAAGTTCCCCTTCTTCCCTTTGCCCTTTTCTTGAAACTAGTGGTTTCGTCAACCATCAACACTTGATGTTTTTCTTGATTTCTACCTTCGTCGATTTCAGCATCACGAAAAGCTTGGGAATCGTTTCTGTTATCCCTTGCATATTATAGTTCATCACGAAGTTCTACTAACTTGGTGATGGTGACTAGAGAATTCTGTCAATCACTATCTTATCTGGAAGATTAACTCCCACTTGATTCAAGCGATTGTAGTACCCAGACAATCTGAGCACATGCTCACTAGTTGAGCGATTCTCCTCCATCTTTTAGCTATAGAACTTCTTGGAGACTTCATATCTGTCAACTCGGGTATTTGCTTGAAATATTAACTTCAACTCCTAGAACATCTCATATGGTCCATGACGTTCAAAACGTCTTTGAAGTACCGATTCTAAGCCGTTAAGCATGGTGCACTAAACTATCAAGTAGTCATCATATCGAGCTAGCCAAACGTTCATAACGTATGCATCTGCTCCTGCAATAGGTCTGTCACCTAGCGGTGCATCAAGGGCATAATTCTTCTGTGCAGCAATGAGGATAAACCTCAGATCACGGATCCAATCCACATCATTGCTACTAATATCTTTCAACACAATTTTCTCTAGGAACATATTAAAATAAAACAGGGGAGCTAAACGCGAGCTATTGATCTACAACATAGATATGCTAATACTACCAGGACTATGTTCATGATAAATTAAAGTTCAATTAATCATATTACTTAAGAACTCCCACTTAGAAAGACATCCCTCTAATCTTCTAAGTGATCACGTGATCCAAATCAACTAAACCATGTCCGATCATCACGTGAGATGGAGTAGTTTCAATGGTGAACATCACTATGTTGATCATATCTACTATATGATTCACGCTCGACCTTTCGGTCTCCGTGTTCCGAGGCCATATATGTATATGCTTGGCTCGTCAAGTATAACCTGAGTATTCCGCGTGTGCAACTGTTTTGCACCCGTTGTATTTGAACGTAGAGCCTATCACACCCGATCATCACGTGGTGTCTCAGCACGAAGAACTTTCGCAACGGTGCATACTCAGGGAGAACACTTCTTGATAATTAGTGAGAGATCATCTTAAAATGCTACCATCAAACTAAGCAAAATAAGATGTATAAAAGATAAACATCATATGCAATCAAAAATATGTGACATGATATGGCCATCATCATCTTGCGCCTTTGATCTCCATCTCCAAAGTATTGTCATGATCTCTATCGTCACCGGCATGACACCATGATCTTCATCATCTTGATCTATATCAATGTGTCGTCACGTGGATGTCTCGCCAACTATTGCTCTTGCAACTATTGCTATCGCATAGCGATAAAGTAAAGCAATTATTTGGCGCTTGCATCTTATGCAATAAAGAGATGACCATGAGGCTTTTGCCAGTTGCCGATAACTTCAACAAAACATGATCATCTTATAAAAACTTATAACTCATAACGCCTTGACCATATCACATCACAACATGCCCTGCAAAAACAAGTTAGACGTCCTCTCCTTTGTTGTTGCAAATTTTACGTGGCTGCTACGGGCTTAGCAAGAACCGTTCTTACCTACGCATAAAACCACAATGATAGTTTGTCAAGTTGGTGCTGTTTTAACCTTCGCAAGGACCGGGCGTAGCCACACTCGGTTCAACTAAAGTTGGAGAAACTGACACCCGCCAGCCACCTGTGTGAAAAGCACGTCGGTAGAACCAATCTCGCGTAAGCGTACGCGTAATGTCGGTCCGGGCCGCTTCATCCAACAATACCGCCAAACCAAAGTATGACATGCTGGTAAGCAGTATGACTTATATCGCCCACAACTCACTTGTGTTCTACTCGTGCATATAACATCAACACACAAAACCTAGGCTCGGATGCCACTGTTGGGGAACGTAGTGATTTCAAAAAATTTCCTATGCACATGCAAGATCATGGTGATGCATAGCAACGAGAGGGGAGAGTGTGATCTACGTACCCTTGTAGATCGATAACGGAAGCGTTTGGTTGATGTAGTCGTACGTCTCCACGGCCCGACCGATCAAGCACCGAAACTACGGCACCTCCGAGTTCTAGCACACGTTCAACTCGATGACGATCCCCGGACTCCGATCCAGCAAAGTGTCAGGGAAGAGTTCCGTCAGCACGACGGCGTGGTGACGATCTTGATGTACTACCGTCACAGGGCTTCGCCTAAGCACCGCTACAATATTATCGAGGACTATGGTGGAAGGGGGCGCCGCACACGGCTAAGAATATGATCACGTGGATCAACTTGTGTGTCCATGGGGTGCCCCCTGCCCCCGTATATAAAGGAGCAAGGGGAGGAGGCCGGCCCTGGGAGGGGCGCGCCAGGGAGTAGGATTCCTACTCCTAGTTGGAGTAGGTTTCCTCCTTTCCTAGTCCAACTAGGAGAAGGGGGGAAATGGGGGGAAGAGGGGAAGGAAGGGAGAGAGGGGCCGCGCCCCAAACCCCTTGTCCAATTCGGACTGGGCTTGGGAGGGGCGCGCGCCACCTCCTGGTCCTTTCTACTAAGGCCCATTAAGGCCCATTGCTTCTTCCTCGTATTCCCGTAACTCCCCGGTACCTCCGAAAATACCCGAATCACTCGGAACCTTTCTGATGTCCGAATATAGTCGTCCAATATATAAATTTTTACGTCTCGACCATTTCGAGACTCCTCGTCATGTCCCCGATCTCGTCCGGGACTCCGAACTCCTTCGGTATATCAAAACTCATAAACTCATAATATAACTGTCATCGAAACCTTAAGCGTGCGGACCCTACGGGTTCGAGAACAATGTAGACATGACCGAGACACGTCTCTGGTCAATAACCAATAGCGGAACCTGGATGCTCATATTGGCACCTACATATTCTACGAAGATCTTTATCGGTCAGACCGCATAACAACATACGTTGTTCCCTTTGTCATCGGTATGTTACTTGCCCGAGATTCGATCGTCGGTATCCAATACCTAGTTCAATCTCGTCACCGGCAAGTCTCTTTACTCGTTCCGTAATACATCACCCCGCAACTAACTCATTAGTTGCAATGCTTGCAAGGCTTAAGTGATGTGCATTACCGAGAGGGCCCAGAGATACCTCTCCGACATTCGGAGTGACAAATCCTAATCTCAAAATACGCCAACCCAACAAGTACCTTTGGAGACACCTGTAGAGCACCTTTATAATCACCCAGTTACGTTGTGACGTTTGGTAGCACACAAGGTGTTCCTCTGGTAAACGGGAGTTGCATAATCTCATAGTCATAGGAACATGTATAAGTCATGAAGAAAGCAATAACAACATACTAAATGATCGAGTGCTAAGCTAACGGAATGGGTCAAGTCAATCACATCATTCTTCTAATGATGTGATCCCGTTAATCAAATAACAACTCTTTTGTTCATGGTTAGGAAACATAACCATCTTCGATTAACGAGCTAGTCAAGTAGAGGCATCCTAGTGACACTCTTGTTTGTCTATGTATTCACACATGTATTATGTTTCCGGTTAATACAATTCTAGCATGAATAATAAACATTTATCATGATATAAGGAAATAAATAATAACTTTACTATTGCCTCTAGGGCATATTTCCTTCAACTGACACGTGTTCCAATGGTCAGATTTCAAACTCACACGGCAACTTTACTTGGGCTACAAGCAAAGCTGACTTGTCCGACTCTAGACAAGATTCGCTCTCATAGTCTTCACTCGAAGACATAGGTTTTGTTTAAGCATCACTTTAGTCATTCTGACTGGTTCTCTTGGACCCCACTTAACAGTACGGTGGTTCCTATGACTCAACAAAGAAGAAAAAGAACTACGAAAGATCTAAGACTTCGAGCTCCATAGGCTTCATGCGGTGTCTTCTCTTGTCATAGTCTTCAATGTGAATATCTTCATATACCACCTTTGACATCAATGTCTTCATACACTTTTAGGGGTCATCTTTGGTAGGAAAACCGAATCAATGAGGGACTTCTACCTGTGTTATCCCGCAATTCTCACAAACACATTAGTCCCTCAACTAGGTTTGTCGTCAATACTCCAAAACCAACTAGGGGTGGCACTAGATGCACTTACAGTGTTTTTTGCTCTATGGAAGATACAAGTTTTAGAGCCTCCTCTAGTTCTTCTAGTTCTAGTTGGTCCTAGTTGACTAACTAGAACTAGTCTAATCCTCTTGTCCTCACAATTAGAAGCCTAGTGTGGTTCTAATCTCCTCCCTCTAATTCTTCGACGATGATTAGCTCTGGACGAGGAAGTGCTGTCGGATCGTGAAGGTTGCATGATTGCAACCAAGTAGAGAGGTTGTGCTTTCAGTCTTCGGTTCGAGGGATTGTTCGTGGGTGGTACGAGGGGTCGTACATCGACGGTTCAAGGGATTCCAAGTATGATCTACACCAACAAGTTCTTCTTTTGCTGCAACCTGGTGACGGTAATGATCGTGATCCCAACCCGTTATGCATCTTCATATTGATTTGGGTGATTGTAGGCATGATTTTTTTTGTTTTCTACTATGTTTCTCAACAAAAAGAGCACGTGGAAGTTTCCAGGGCAGAAATCTAGGCATCGTGCCCCACTTTCCCAACTAGATGCAGCGTAACCGCTTCCACACGCGCACATGAATATTCAAAGCGCGAGATTTCCACTGCGAATCGACCCGCTTGATCGCTTATGATTCCTTTCCTAAGGAACACTCATCGGTCCGACCGACCGCCCTTCGAGGGTTACCGTGCACTCGAACACGTAATCAAGCCGACTGAAGTCATCTTAAGGATTGCAATGTGATGAGCTCGACGCCCCTCTACGGGTTAACTTGGCCCTTCTTCTAGGCTCCAAGGCGCGTGTCTCATAAACTTGGACTTGGAGATAGCCTACGCGGGCGTTCCCCCGGGATAATGAGTGGCATCTCTCCGGAGAATCAGCCCACACGCCTGCATCGTCACTCGAGTTTCATGACATGTTCGCATTTAGACCTCTAGTCTATCTCTCTCGAGAGACATACGAATGCCACCAAGTTTTTCCCAACGGTCAATATTACCTGATCGGTCAGGAAACTCTTAGTCCAAAATCCACCGTGATTTTAGTCAGGTCACGATATGTTATAACTTGACGACGGATTCCAAGTGCCCCTGAAGCACTCGACCCGAAGCAAGAGTTCATCCAATTCGTCCTACGAAACCTCAACCGTTTCGAGGGCTAATGATGGGGTCACCTACTAAGGGTAGGGTCATAGACCTGACATCTAGGGCCCACCTAGGACCCCACACCATCATTGGGAGGTCTCCGGACCATAGGCGCATTCGGATGAGCCTTCCAAGGTATCCACTCGGATACTGTCCAGCCACTCGGATGTCTTCCCACCAGTTAGCCTCACCAGCACCACCCAGACACACGAGGCGGACAGACGACGTGGGAGCTGCAATGGTCGGGAGGCTTAACATTGGACTTCAAGTGTAGTTATAACAACAGTTACCAGTAACGCCTATAGTCACTTCCCCTCTTATCTCCCCTTGTAATGTAGCATTAATGAGGGTGGGCGCACTCTATATAAGCCCCCTCCAACGCCATGACAAGGGTTGGCAACTTACTGTAATCTTATATCCCAAGAGAAAACAGAAGCCCCGGGCACAAGATGTAGGACTATTACCTCTCTGAGAGGGGCCTGAACTCGCTAAATTCGAGTGTTACACATGTGTCGTAGATAGGTTCCGCCCCTATTCGTACCCCTAGTACTCATTGTCAGATTTGTTGCCCCGACACCCACCTATGGCAACCACCGCCCTACATCGACCTCACAATGGACGACGATGGTGATGACGACCCTAAAACTAGTTTTTATGTTTTTTTTTAATTTCAAGTTTAGTTTGAATGCGTGGCCTTAAGACTTTGTGGATGTTTATGTAATATATATCATTTTTAGAATATTTGCGATGACTATTTGGGTCAAAAATTCAAAAGTCCAAAAGCAAAAAAATGATATTCGATGGTCGATTGGGCGCACTGACGCCCAGATGACCACATCCACATGCGCATGTCTGTTTGCCGACACAAAACGGACACAATCCATGCAAAATGGATGTGTGTTTGCTCATGTGCATTGGAGTTGGCCTAAGCAGTAAGGGCATCTTCAACACCGACCCTTAGACCGCCCGCATCCATCAGGACCGGACTACGCGGATCGTGGAAGTCATCCAACGCAGGCTCGTATCGGTCTACCGAGCGGTCTGGACGTATTTTCTCCCGCAAATTGGAGATAAAGCGGGGGGAGTTTTGCGGGAGTCCGGATAGCAAACACGTAGGACTCCAACACCCCCAGTCCACCCAACCCCCTCCCGGTCCCATTTCCTACCACTCCGTCTCTTCCCCCCTTGCTTTGCATCCGCACTCTCCACCTCCGCCACCGCCGCTATATGTCTTCGGCTGCCACAAAGCATTACCGAACGTCCGCAACCGGCACTGACGCGCCCGCTCGCCTCTATGACGACGCTGTCCACCTTGGAACCCTTTGTAGCCAGGTACACTCCGCCCCCTTGTAGACGACCTCCATGGCGGACATCACGCTCGCCAGGGTTCGGTCAAATGCCTTTGAGCTTATTTTTGAACACTATGTCATTTTTTAGAGTACGAAGCATGGCGAGCTAGTCGATAATGGAGGATGAGTTGTTGTGCGATGCGTGGTTGGCCGTATCCGTGGATTTCGTAGGCAAGAGCAAAGGGGGACCTTCTGGCAGCAAGTGCATGAATTGTTTCATGCAGGAAAGCATATTGCACCCTAAAACATGTACATCATTCAACAAACGCAATGTGAGGTCGTCATCGTATCACGGGTACGCTATCTAGACCAGCGTCACCGAGCTTTGTAACGTGGTTCGTCAGTTCTTGTTGATTGATTCATTCACTCAATGTTGATCTACACATTATGTAGTCCGCACGCTGCCATGATGTACCACATGACAGATGGATGGTCATTTACGTACACACACTGGTAGATGATGCTGAAGGAGGGGTATGCGTGAGAGGGCATGATCCGTTGATGAAAAACTTGTTGGACATCCGGTTAATCTAGTTGAATTTGAGACATTGTTGTGTTAGACTTAATTTGTATGTTATGTATGGATGATTTGTACTATTTTCTATCCAAACTTCGAAAAGTATCATCCAGTTTGTATGAATCTCGTTCGGTTTATTTAAATACGGTTGAAATGTATACGCTCAGCGTTTGATGACGACCTTTCGTATGTGTGTCCGCAGACTGATGCCGTGTCGGACAGACGTGGGAACTGCAGGTCGCGGTTTGACATGCCCTAAGCACCCAAGACAGAAAAAAAAAGACAGAGCTGCCCTCCCGCGCAGAATTACTGCACTGCCCCCGACATCAATCTCACGGGGGAAACCTGCCGCCGGCAACTCATATTCTCGGTCCGCCGCCGGCTTCCCATCTGCGCCCCCGCGCAGCTCGTGGGCAAGGAGGGGGTTCGATCCAATCTTTCTTTCCTTTTCCTCCTGAGTCCTGAACTACCAACGCGGCTGTAAATCTCTGCCATCGCCGTCCGCGTTCTTCCTCGTCGCAACATCGTGGCCCTCCGCAATATTTGCCCAGTGGGTTTTAAGGTATGAGCTTGTTTTTTCATCCCGTTATTAGTTAAGCCCGTCGGCCTCGACAATTTCTGCAGCTGGCACACCATCCAGATCCGCCCCTGATTGATAGGATTATCCAAAAGTTACTCCTAATTAGAGTTTAATTTTTCACCCCAAAATTGATCTTTTAAGTCCTCCCCTGGCTCTGTCAAAGTTTTGTTCAATTTGTGTAGTACTTGAAAATCTGAGAGAAACTGCACAACTGCTAACAAATTTGTGTGAAAAGAATAAAAATGGAAAGAACGACTTGTGCTCTGTGTGCCATGTTTTGGGCTTTTGGCATCCCACTTGATATTCACTACTGTCTACTCTTTGGGCATAGCAGGTCAAAGACCAGAGTATAAAATACAGGTGGGCTACTGTTAATATTTCATAGAATGGAGTCCTTGTGGAAGCTGTCCTATTTGCTTGAGCCGGCGTCACTTGCCCTCATCGTGACGGCTGTTTCAGTTGCCTACGCATCAGCATCGCGTGCTCTGGACCATGGCAAGGAGATGGAGAGGAACTTGGACTTCTCGGAGGCATCCATCACACTTGATCGGTCGCAGGCTCTCATGATCCCCCTTGCAAGCTCATGCAGCCTACTGCTGATGTTCTATCTGTTTTCATCTGTATCGCACCTCGTCACCGCGTTTACCGCCGGAGCCTCTGTGATGGCGCTCTTCTTCTGTCTGTCTCCGTCTATCGCCTACGCCAAGTCGCAGCTCAATCTAATGGATCCTTTCGTGTCGAGGTGCTGTTCCAAGTCATTTACCCGGTTGCAAGGATTGCTATTGACTTTCTGCATAAGCACGGTGGCAGTGTGGCTGGTAACAGGGCATTGGTTGCTAAATAACGTACTTGGGATTTCCATATGCATAGCATTTGTCAGTCATGTGAGGCTTCCCAACATAAAGATTTGTTCGTTGCTTCTCGTCTGTCTGTTTGTCTATGATGTTTTCTGGGTCTTCTTCTCCGAGAGGTTTTTCGGAGCAAATGTTATGGTTTCTGTTGCCACTCAGAAGGCATCTAACCCAGTTCACACAGTAGCAAACAAGCTTAGCCTGCCTGGGTTGCAGTTGATTACGAAGAAGATAGAGCTTCCGGTGAAGCTTGTCTTCCCTAGGAATTTGTTGGGCGGGATTTTTCCAGGAAGCACTCCTGGTGACTACATGATGCTTGGCCTTGGAGACATGGTAAGTTACTTATGTTACAATTTTTCCGTCCAGGCAAACTTGGTGTTTTGATCCTTTTAGTGCCACCGATCCAAATATGATTTCGTGTTCATTCTTTAATCCTGCCTTAAAATAGTACTCATAGCCATTGTATTCAAAGGTTTCAAACTTGTTTTTGGTTACTCTTTCTTCCTGTCTTAATTCACTAACTTGGTTTTGTTTTCTACAATAAGTGACTTGCCAAATTAAATGTGGGCTGTTGATTATGTGCATATCGTTTTGGCTACATGGAACTGAAGATGTAGGAATTTGATGGTGAATCATTCCTGAACATAATAATAGGAGCCTTATAGGACTACGAATATTTTCAGTGTGAATTGAGTTACGTTCTATACATTTTTGGCTTCTCCTAGGTCATAATTTATTAAGGAAGCAAGCTAAACACACGCACTCCTTGATCAGTTTTGTTGAGCACATGATGGAGTGAAATGTGTCATTAGTTCATTAACTCAAACTGATTCATGCTTTAGGCCATCAACTCGGAATTGATCAATTTAGACCATAAACTCGTTAATTTGATGATTTGATCAAATAAGGCCAAAAGTGATCCGGGAGGGGAAAAACCAGCCATGTGCCCGCCACGTCAGCCTACTTTAGACCGCTCACAAATTGACTCATTTTTACAGTTTTTTTTTTTGCAAAAGCGCCAACCTAATCCGATATAGGGAAAATAAAATAAAATGCCGCGTGTTTCATGGGACTTGAACCACTAGAACATTAAGAGCTTTGTGCACAAAGATGCAGCGGACAAGATATATCAGGACACAAGGATACAGTTGATTGTTTCGAAAGTGTGTTTGAAAAATTAGATAAAGCCCATGGTGTGTTCACTAAAACTCATACCCGCGCCCTAAGGGTAAGGGGGGACACATGCTGACCACTAGGATGCCAAGTATTTTGTGTATGTAGAGGGTTACATGATATACATACGATCAATGGATTCTGCTGCCATGGCAGCCGATTCTGCTGCCACAGCAGCCGATCATGCTTACTTAATGTCAGCCTGACTGGAACAATAGGATCTACAACAGAAGGAAACATCCATCGAAAGAGAAAACAACGATCGCAACAGAAGGAAATTCATCGCCTGATTGGATTCGGTCACCCCCTTACAAAAAAATAATAAATAATAAATAAATCTAAAAACCAGTGTGCCACATTAATATATACACCATGTAAGCTAATCTATACACAAATCTCTTAGCATCGTTGTGGTGATTGAGCATTGGTTCTACCCTGGGGCCTCAGGTTCGAGCCCTGTTGAACTCAGACTTGTGTGGCCTTTAAAAAAAATTTAAATGCAATCGAACAAGGAAGTCAGCGCTGTTGCAAAAATACACCTGTAAATAATAGTCAATTTGCAAGTGGTCAAAGGTAGGCTGGCGTGGCAGCTACGTGGTCAGTTTTTTTTCCTCCCGAATCGGTTTTGGCCTTATTTGATCAATTTAGCAAGTTTATGACCTAAATCGGTCAATTCCTGAGTTGTTGGCCTAAGGCGTGCACAGTTTGAGTTAAAGGACTAATGGCGCATTTCATTCCCTCGGATGTTATGTGATCAGGAAAATTAGTTCCGAAGAACTTTTGCAGCCTAAAAAGGTCTTGAAGCACATTATTGTCATCATACGGTTAATGTATTACATTATTGTAGGTTGCATATTATCATATGGTTAAGTCTAAAAAGGTGTATTATAGTCATCTACACTGATCTTTATTGATTAATTTGCATATTCGTCTTCACGTGAAGCTGCATATGCTCAACTCACTTCTATGCTTTGTTACTGTGAAAACTGCAGGCCATCCCAGGGATGCTTCTAGCTCTTGTACTCTCTTTCGATCATCGCAAGAGCAAAGATGTGGCTGTTCCATCAGACTTATCTCCCTCCTCAAAGCGGCGAAAATATGTATGGTTTGCGCTAACAGGTTATGGTGTTGGCTTGGTAACTGCATTGGCAGCTGGGATCTTGTCTCAGTCTCCCCAGCCTGCTCTACTCTACCTGGTATGTTTTGCCTGCTGATAGTCTCAGGTTTTCAGACATTACTTTCATTTTCTTTGCCCTACCGAGCTATGCTTGCCAGACTTGGTTGCGCCTATTCTTAAGCAGCGAAGTACTTGTAGTCAGCTTGAGCAATGCCACAATGGCATGTATGGTATGCATGATCTTCTTTGTGACGGAACTTCTGATTTCAGGTGCCCTCGACACTCGGGCCCATTGTGTACCTGTCATGGTTGAGGAATGATCTGTGGGAGCTGTGGGAAGGATCTGGCACAATTGTGAACGAGAAAGCTCATTTGCTGGAAGTCTGAGATGATCCAACATGGCCATAAAAATCACAACCTCTTGTGATGTAATCTAGCTAAAAAAAATCTGCTCCAAGCTTCTCATTCTACAGGAGAATATTTATAAGATAGTTTGGCCTTAGTAATCTAAGCCTTTTACCATGTTCTCACAAGAGGAAACAATATGTAATTTATCTGTAATGGAAATTGTTACTCCGTATTATATTTGGTGAAATTTTCTATTCTCTCTTGCTCGAACGATGAAGCTACTTCTAGTCATGTTTCGTGATTACTCAAAGTGTTTATATTGAAGTATTTGATTTAAATTGGTGTTCGGCGAACTGAAAAAAAGGAAGAGAGCTGAGCAGTCCTTTCTCCTTTCTTCCTGCAATCTGAAAGCAGATTTAATAATTGTAAAAATAAAAAATCCGGTGTACGTATTTTCTTTGACAACATGTTTCTTGTTGAGATAAATTAGCAGCCACTGGTGCAATATTTCCACTTCAGAAGGTAACGTTAATCACAGTATACTTACATTTTTTTTGAGAAACCAGTATACTTTACATGGGAAACGTTGCGGGCTGGTCAACCGGCCACATTCTCCGCCGGTCGCATGCGCTCCGTTGGATTGGATCAAGCCTGATCGATCCCCTCGCAAAGCTTGTCACGGGCGCGCGTCCTCGCATGGACCCACACACCGCCCATCCTCTTCCTCGCTATCCCTTGGTCCTTTTCAATCGCCATTCTCTCAACCCTCATAATTTCAACGTCGTGCACTTCATCGGGTGCCTGACAAAACCAACACCGCCGCGGCCGCCTACACCACCGCGTGTGCGTCAAGAGACGACCTTGGGCTGTCTGAGTACTACTGTGAGGTGGGGCGGAGCTGTAGAAGTCAGCGGACGAGGAGCTCCTGTCGACAGGGCGGACCTACGTGAAGAGACGTGGGGGCAGCTGCCCCCACTTGATTTTTTCCATCGGTTATAGGCTATTTTTTAAATAATATTTTTTAATTAATTTTCATAAGTATTACGCCAGACATATTATTTTTAAAAATAATACACCATTAGCCTGCTGCTGCCGATTGGATTTAGTCAGCCCACAGCAGGCCGACTGCACCTAGTCAGCCAATAGCCGTCTGACAGCTGGCCAGTCGACCACGTGCAGATCGAGCATTGGCTAGGCCATGCAACGAAGGGGATGTCGACGCGGCTTGCTTACGGGGCGCCCTGTCAGCCTGTCGTCGCCCAATCGGTTAGCTGCGGGCCGACAGGGTGCAGACCCCACAACGGCTGGCCTCTTCCTCCTTTTTCCTTCTCCTTCTCCACACGCGCGCATCAACTCTCTGTTCTTTCTTTCTCCTCTTTCTCATTCGAAATGCCTCCAATTTCTACACCAAAATGAGCCTTTTTTTTGCGGATTTGACACCGTGAATGGGTTCTACATAGTTAGGGGAGCCAAGGGAGATCTCGATCTACTGATAGAGTAGCTTCTGTTGGGGAACACAGTATTTCAAAAAAAAAAATTACAACCACACAAGATCTACTTAGGGATGCATAGCAACGAGAGGGGAGAGTATGTCTACGTACCCTCGTAGACCGAAAGCGGAAGCGTTAAGAAACGCGGTTAATGTAGTCGAACGTCTTCACGATCCAACCGATCAAGTACCGAACGCACGACAGCTCCGCGATCTGCACACGTTCATCTCGGTGACGTCCCTCGTACTCTTGATCTAGTTGAGGCCAAGGGAGAGTTTCGTCAGCACAACAGCGTGTTGACGGTGATGATGAAGTTACCAGCGCATGGCTTCACCTAAGCACTACGACGATATGAACGAGGTGGAAATATGTGGAGGGGGCACCGCACACGGTTAAAAATCAACTTGTGTGTCTATGGGGTGCCCCCTCCCCCGTATATAAAGGAGTGGAGGAGGGGAGGGCCGGCCCTCTCTATGGTGTGCCCCAAGGGGGATTCCTACTCCTAGTAGGAGTATATTTCCCCCCTTTCCCTAGTTGGAGTAGGAGAAGAAGGAAGAGGGAGAGAGAGGGAAGGAAAGGCCCCCCGCCCCCCTCCCAATTCGGATTGGGCTTCGAGGGGGGGCGCCTCCTACTTGGCCGCCTCCTCCTCTCTCCCACCATGGCCCATTAAGGCCCATAAACTCCCCGGGGGGTTCCGGTAACCCCCCGGTACTCCAGTAAATGCCCGAACTCATCCGAAACCATCCCGGTGTCCAAACATAACCTTCCAATATATCAATCTTCATGTCTCGACCATTTCGAGACTCCTCATCATGTCCGGGACTGCGAACTACCTTCGGTACATCAAAACACATAAACGCATAATACCAATCGTCATCGAACGTTAAGTGTGCGGACCCTACGGGTTCGGGAACTATGTAGACATGACCGAGACTCATCTCCGGTCAATAACCAATAGCAGAACATATATGCTCATATTGTGTAACACCCTCAATGCGACTATATCTCCCACGTGTCGAGGCACGACTTAGAGGCATAATCGCATTGAAGGCATAAGTCGCAAGTGAGGCAATCTTCACACAACCCATGTACATATAAATATAAAGGGGGAATAATAAATAATAGTTGGCTTACACTCGCCACGTCACATCAAGGTACATAAATAGCATCCATCATACAAACACTCATGGCCCGACTACGGCGCCAAAATAGAAAAAACCCCCCAACATGCGACTAAACCCTGAATCGAACCCCGAGCAGGCACCACTACTGATCATCAGGAAAAGAAACATAATATCGCTGAGAGTCCTCGTCGTACTCCCACTTCAGCTCGAACGCGCCATCCGGAGGAGTATCATCGGTCCCTGCATCTGGTAATATAGTAATCTGTGAGCCACAAGGACTCAGCAATCTCGCACCCTCGCGATCAAGACTATTTAAGCTTAATAGGTAAGGAAGGGGTTATGTGAGTGGAGCTGCAGCAAGCGACTAGCATGTAAGGTGGCTAACTTATTCGCAAAAGAGAGCGAGAAGAGAAGGCAAAGCACGAGCGATAACTAAGTAGAGCAGACTACGCAAGCATAACTCCAACGCCGTGTCCACTTCCCGGACACCGCCGAGAAGCGGCCATCACGGCAACGCACGCAGTTGATTCATTTTAATTAATTGAGTTCAAGTTATCTACAACCGGACATTAACAAATTCCCATCTGCCCATAACCGCGGGCACGGCTTTCGAAAGATCAATCCCTGCAGGGGGGTCCCAACTTAGCCCATAACAAGCTCTCACGGTCAACGAAGGAATAGACCTCCACCCAGGACCCACCGATCAGACTCGGTATCCCGGTACAACAAGATGATTCGACAGGTCAAAACTAGTCCAGCAACACCGCCCGAATGCGCCGACAAATCCCGATAGGAGCTGCACATATCTCTTTCTCAGGGCACACTCAGATTGTCTTAGGTACGGGTAGGCCAGCCCAGAGTTGCCCCTGGTGGCCACCGACAGCTGACAGTTGGACCAACACTCAGAGGAGCACTGGCCCGGGGGGTTTAAAATAAGATGACCCTCGGGCTCCGGAAACCCAAGGGAAAGAAAAGGGTAGGTGGCAAATGGTAAAACCAATGTTGGGCATTGCTGGAAAAGCTTTAATCAAGGCGAACTATCAAGGGGTTCCCATTATAGCCCAACCGCGTAAGGGACGCAACAATCCGGGAACATAACACCGATATGACGGAAACTAGGGCGGCAAGAGTGGAACAAAACACTAGGCGAGAGGCCGAGCCTTCCACCCTTTACCAAGTATATAGATGAGTAAAGATAACATAGCAATATAGTGATATCCCAACAAGTAAATAAATGTTCCAACAAGGAACGGCTCCAATCTTCTCCTGCAACTAACAACGCTATAAGAAGGGCTGAGCAAAGCGGTAACATAGCCAATCAATGGTTTGCTAGGACAAAGGTGGGTTAGAGGCTCAATCATGGCAATAGGGAGGCTGACAAGCAAGTGGTAGGCATCGTAGCATTGGCAAAGAAAAAGAGCGAGCAAACTAGCATAGCAAAGATAGTAGTGATTTCAAGGGTGTGATCATCTTGCCTGCACAGTTGTCAGAATTGACTGGATCCTCAAAAGCAAACTCAACGGGCTCCTCGTTAGCGAACTCGTCTCCCGGCTCTACCCAACAACACAAACAAGCAACAAAGATACAATCAACCACGTGCAAAGGCAACCAATACGATGCAAAGATGATATGCTATGCGGGGTGCGATGCGGGATGCAAGAATGCAACAAGTAACAGGAAATGCATGAACCGGGCCTCAACATGGAAATCCAAGAGTGCCACTGGATAGAGGGGAAGAAATCCCCTGAAAACGATATAAAGATCATGGCAATCGGAGTTACGGTTAAGAAATGGCAAGCGTTTTACTAAACGAACCGATCTGCAATTTACCGCAACATGCCTCCTAAATGCAACAAAATGAACATGCTACAGCCACCCAACATGAAAACAAATTACATGGCAGTGATGTACTCATCAAGCTTAACAATTCATCATGACTGAGGCATGGGCAAATTCATCCATTAAGGGCTTCAAACAAGCATGGAAAAACTGAATAAGCAAAACCGATTTCAGACTTAGCGAAATTAACGCTAGTCTGGAATTTCAGACCACGATGCTCTCTTCGGAGCAGCAAAACAACATGAAGGAAAACCTGAACATGGCAAGTAAGAGCATGGCATGGAGCTACTCAACAAGCTTAACAAAACACCCAAAATGACCTGGGGCCAAAAGGGTTCACAAAATACTCTACCGGGCACACGAACATCGATGAAACACAATCAGTTTTCAGACTTAGTGAAAACTGGGACATGCTGAAATAATAACTCACGGAGGCATATAAACGAGCTCGATGCTCTCACTACGGTGCAAGTCATGGCAAGGAAAGCATATATCCATTAAGAAGGCACAAAATGCTAGCTAGACAAGGCAAGAACAATGGCATAGCATGCATGGATCACTAGCAATCACTCCGGCAAAATCGCAAAAGAGTTGACGATCTGCCCAAAACAGCAACTATCCAAAAGTTGAGCTCGAATGAGTCAACCTAGAGTGCTCCAACATAACAAGTAAAGACATGGATGGATTAAGCACAACAAGCATAACAAATTACTCTTACTGATCATCCTCAAAAGAGGCACGGATCACTAGGAAACAAGCCGGACATATAGCATCGTGAACTAAAACGGCTCAGACTTAGTGAAAATCACTAAGTCCCTGAAATCTGAAATCTCAGGTAGCCTTCTTCGCAAGCTTGCACAAGACAACACACACCTCCTAAAAATACATGGAAGACACCTCTGGAAAGAAGGTAACATGCTTAACAATTCATCCCAAAGGGGCACATGCATATCATGCACGGATTAAATATGGCAAAAATGACAAAAGTGCATGTTGGATTAACGGATCTGCAATTTAACTCAACATGCCTCCTTCCAACAGTATTTTGGGCAACCAGATGACCTCAAATGCAAATGATGCAATGGAATGAAATGCTGTACTCGTCGAGACGAAGAATTTGACATATTATATGCCCAAATCGGAGCTACGGATGCAAAGTTATGGCAGATCAAACATGAGCACTTGAATCTGAGAAAAACTGGGACTTAGAAAAAAAACAACCACCTAGGGTTTACTGTTCATCCGCGGATCTGGATCGGGCCGCACTGTTCACCGGGCCGGCGCCGGAGCTCGCCGGCGACGAGGGAGGAGGCGGCCGGAGCGGAGGTCGGCGGGGCCGGCCGGATCCGGCGAGGACGGCGGAGGAGGAGGAGGTTGGCGGGGCCGGGGTCGGCGGCGGCCGGTGGCGGCGCGGGCGGCCGCGGGCGGAGACGGGCGGCGCGGCCCGCCGGAGCGGCGAGCGGTGGCGGGGCGCGGCGGCGCCAGCGGCCGGCCGCGGGGAAGAGGCGGCGAGGCGACGCGAAGGCGGCGGCGGGGCGACGCGGGCTCGCGGGGGCCCCTCCTGGGCCTCCCGGGCCGGGACGGCGGCGGCGGCGGTGGTGCCCACGTGGCAGCCCGAGAGTGGCGGGGGGGGGGGGGGGGGGCGGCGGACGTTGTCCGGCTCCGCCCGGACACGTCCGTCGGCGGCGGATCTCGTTTTTTTTAGAATTAGGGTTGGACGGGGAGGAGAACGAGAATTTCGGAGGGGGGGCTATATATAGGCATAGAGGGAGCTAGGAGTGTCCAAATGGGGTGCGGTTTTCGCCCACACGATCGTGATCGAACGACCGAGACGATGGAGCTGAGTTTGGTGGGTTTTGGGCCAAAATGGAGGGGTGTTGGGCTGCACACACACGAGGCCTTTTCGGTCCCTCGGTTAACCGTTGGAGTATCAAACGAAGTCCAAATGACCCAAAACTTGACAGGCGGTCTACCGGTAGTAAACCAAGGCCGCATGGCAAGTCTCGGCCCAATCCGGAAATGTTTAATCCCCACACATGAAAGAAAGCTAGAAATGGCCACCGGAGGAGAACGAAGCGCCGGAATGCAAAACGGACAACGGGGAAAATGCTTGAATGCATGAGATGAACATGTATGCGAATGCAATGCACGTGATGCCATGATATGAGATGCACGAAAAACGAAACAACACACGGAGACAAGGACGCGAACCCGAGAATTAAATATAACTTAATGCCGGAAACGGCAAGAGTCGGAGTACATTTGGGGAAGGTTACGTGTGGGGCGTTACAACACTCCACCACTACGAAAAGATCTCGTCCCGAGATCTAGGACTGAAAGAACTCCGGGTACTCGGAACGGAGGTGATCCTCGCGTTCCCAGGTAGCTTCACGGTCGGAATGGTGTGACCACTTGACTTTGAGAAACTTGATTGACTTGTTGCGAGTTTTGCGTTCAGTCTCTTCAAGGATTGCAACTGGGTGCTCACGGTAGGAGAGATCTTCTTGGAGCTCAATGTCCTCGAAGTTGACGGTGCGCTCAGGCGTCTTGAAGCACTTACGGAGTTGCGAGACGTGAAACACATCATGAACATTGGCAAAGGTTGCAGGAAGCTCGAGTTGATAGGCGAGGTCGCCTCTCTTGCCGACGATCTTGAAAGGCCCGACGTATCTTGGGGCAAGCTTCCATTTGATACCGAAGCGACGAGTTCCTTTCATAGGAGAGACGCGGAGGTAGACATGATCTCCGATCTCGAAAGCCAAATCACGGTGCTTGCTGTCGTAATAGCTCTTCTGACGAGACTGGGCTGCTTTGAGGTTATCACGAATGACCTTGCACATTTCTTCTGCCTCTGTGATCAGGTCATTGCCCAGTAGCTGACGTTCACCGGTTTCAGACCAGTTGAGAGGTGTACGGCACTTCCTACCATACAGAATTTCAAACGGGGCCTTGCCGGAACTTGCTTGGAAACTGTTGTTGTATGAGAATTCAGCATAAGGAAGGCAATCCTCCCACTTCATGCCGAAGGAGATAACACAAGCCCTGAGCATATCTTCAAGAATTTGGTTGACACGCTCGACTTGACCGCTTGTTTGAGGGTGGAAAGCAGTGCTGAAGCGAATGCTGGTGCCCATGGCCTTCTGAAAAGAATCCCAAAACTTGGAGGTAAAGATGCTGCCACGGTCGGAAGATATCACTTGAGGAATACCGTGCAGAGAGACAATGCGAGAGGTGTAGAGCTCCGCCAATTGGGCTGCAGTGATTGACTCTTTGATAGGCAAGAAATGAGCCACTTTTGTCAGCTTGTCGATGACAACGAATATAGCATCATTGCCACGCTTGGACTTAGGAAACCCAGTCACAAAGTCCATTCCAATGTGGTCAAACTTCCATTCTAGAATGGCGAGAGGTTGGAGGAGACCTGCTGGCCTTTGGTGTTCTGCTTTCACTCTTCTGCAGACATCACATTCATTCACGAATTGAGCGATCTCGCGCTTCATTCGAGTCCACCAATAAGTTTGCTTCAGGTCTTGATACATCTTCGTGCTCCCAGGGTGGATGGAGAGGAGAGAGTTGTGAGCCTCATTCATGATCACTTTACGAAGTTCACCTTTGGGCACAACAATTCGATCCTCGAAGAAGAGAGTGTCCTTGTCATCAAGTCGGTAGCACTTGTACTTGGACTGACTCTTTGCAATACCGATCTTCACCTTTTTCACCATAGCATCAAGAAGCTGGGCATGGCGAATCTGGTCTTCCAAGGTAGGAGAAACTTGAAGGTTGGCGAGGAAACCTTGAGGAACAACTTGCAGATTAAGTTTGCGGAAGGCTTCACACAGCTCGGGTTGATAAGGCTTGAGAATCAGACTGTTGCAATATGCTTTTCTGCTCAAAGCGTCAGCAATCACATTAGCCTTGCCTGGAGTATACTCGATACTCGGATTGTACTCTTGAATCATTTCGACCCATCGAGTCTGCCTGAGGTTGAGATTAGGCTGAGTGAAGATGTACTTGAGACTCTTGTGATCAGTGAAAATGTCCACTTTCCTTCCCAAGAGAAGATGTCTCCAAGTCAACAATGCGTGCACAACTGCCGCCAGCTCGAGATCATGAGTGGGGTAGTTCTTCTCATTTGGCTTCAACTGGCGAGAGGTATAAGCAACAACTTTCTTCTCTTGCATCAGTACTGCACCGAGACCTTGGAGAGAGGCATCACAAAAGACCTCGTACGGCTTGGTTTCATCAGGCGGAGTTAGAACTGGAGCAGTGATCAATTTCTCTTTCAAAGCGTTGAAAGCAACATCACACTCCGGAGACCAAACGTACTTGACGTGCTTCTGAAGAAGATTTGAGAGAGGCTTCGCGATCTTGGAGAAGTTTTCAACGAATCTTCGACAATAACTTGCAAGACCGAGGAAGCTACGGAGTTGCTTCACATTCTGAGGAGGTTCCCAATTGACAATTGCAGACACCTTCTCAGGATCCACAGAAATGCCCTTGGCAGAGATAATATGACCAAGATAAAGAACCTCATCGAGCCAAAACTCACACTTAGAGAACTTGGCATAGAATTGATGTTCCCTTAGCTTGTCAAGAACCAAACGCAAGTGTTTGGCATGATCTTCCTTGTTCTTCGAGAAAACCAGGATATCATCGAGATAGACCAAAACAAAGTCGTTGGTGTAGGGGTTGAAGATGAAATTCATCATGCGAGAGAACGTCGGAGGAGCATTAGCGAGGCCAAAAGACATAACGGTGTATTCATATGACCCATAGCTTGTTCTGAACGCCGTCTTTGGAATATCTTGTTCACGAATGCGAATTTGATGATAACCCATACGGAGATCAAGCTTGGAGAATACTTGGGCACCCTTGAGTTGTTCGAATAGCTCATTAATGTTGGGAAGTGGATATTTGTTCTTGATGGTCTTCTTGTTCAATGGACGGTAATCAACACAAAGTCGGTCCGTTCCATCCTTCTTCTTCACAAAAAGAACACCACAACCCGACGGAGAAGTACTAGGCCGAATGAGACCCATACTTTCTTGCTTATCGAGCTGTTTCTTCAACTCCTTCAACTCTTCGGGGCCGAGCTTGTAAGGCCGCTTGCACACCGGTTCCGTACCGGGCTCAAGTTCAATAACGAATTCAACTGGCCGGTTTGGAGGCATGCCTGGGAGTTCTTCAGGGAAGACATCTTGATACTCACAAACAACCGGAATCTGCGAAATAGCATCCAATTCACCCTTTTCATTGAGAGAGAATAACCGGATGGTATTATCCCGAGCAGCAAAGACAATCACTTCCTCAGACGAATGAGTCAGTTGAATCTGCTTGGCTGCGCAATCCAGCTGAGCTTTATGTTTAGAGAGCCAGTCCATCCCAAGAATGAGGTCGATATCGGAATTGCCAAGAACCGTTGGAGAAGCCAAGAACTTGAAGTCACCCAACATGATAGAAATATCCGGAGCAATGGAGTTAGCCTGCATGCGTTTACCAGGAGAGACGACTGCTAATGGACTAGGCAGAATTTGCTGAGCCAAACCATGCCTAGATGTAAAAGGCCTTGAAATGAAACAATGCGATGCACCTGTATCAAAAAGTACTTTTGCAGGAATACCATTAACAGGAAGGTTACCCATGATCACATCTGACGAATCCTCTGCTTGAGCTGCGTTTATCAAGTTGACCTTGGCGGACTTGGAATTATGCTTGACCACAGCTGTACTTGCCGATCTGACAGGCGGAGGAGGAGGAAGACGCCTCTGGTTGAAACACTTGTTAGCGTAGTGACCCTTCTGTTGGCACTTGTTGCACGTGACCTCTGAGAGCGGACGGTGGTACGGAGCACTCGATCTTGGAGCTTGAGACGAAGTCTTGTTCTGAAAGCCTGGGTTGGGTGGGTGGGAAGAACCACTGCCACCTTTGCTCTTCTGCTGATACGGCTGACGGAACGGAGGAGGAGGAAGCCAATACTTCTGCTGCTTGGTCACTTGAGTAGAGGACGAAGACGAAGTGTCTCTGACTCGCTTCCTGGAAGCATCACACCTGAGCTGAGCAGCCTCTTGCTTCAGTGCCATGTTGTAGAACTCATCGTATCTCAGCGGCTCGAAGAGAACAAGAGCGAGCTGAATTTCTTCACGAAGACCACCCCTGAACTGATAGATCATGCTCTTCTCATCAGGAACATCCTGCTTGGCAAAACGGGCGAGCTTCTGGAACAACTTGTTGTAGTCATAGACAGACAAAGAGCCTTGCTTCAGATTGCGGAATTCTTCACGTTTGCTTTCAGTCACACTTTGAGGAATGTGATGAGCACGGAAATCACGACGGAAATCATCCCAAGTGATCAAACGTCCACCTCTGGAATCCCGGTACTGCTGAAACCACTCTGCGGCCTGATCCTTGAGCCGGAAAGACGCGAACTTGACGAAATCCTCAGGTCTGACGTTGCTACATTCAAAATGCTTGCCCAGATCGATTAACCAATCATCGGCATCGGTAGCCTCAACGCAGTTACTGAACGTTTTTGGACCATTAGCGAGGAACTGATGCAGAGTTGCAAACTGGTTCTGGTTGCTGCCTTGGTTCGCTTGACTGTGTTGATTCCACTCTTGGATGATTTGCATGATCAGCTGAGTATTTGCATTAGTAGCAGCCATCACAGCCTGCCATGCTTCCGGAGGAGGCGGAGGTGGCGGAGGATCTGGGTTCGGAGTCGTGCGCGTTGGAGGAGCCATCCTGAAGAGGTTGACCACCATTAGCACACAAATAGAGAAATATAGAAGGTGAATCCAACGGAATGAAAATTGCAACATAAGTCTTCACATCCGAACAAAATGAACGAATGCACTTCTCTTGAAGTGGTCACATATTCCTAAATTGCAAAGCCACGAAGAATCAAGTAGAAGAGGTACATCAACGAGGGATGGAATCAACATATGACGTCGGAGAAGAACGAATACCACAACTCGAAATAAAACCAAGGGTTGGCTTGCGGAATAAGCCGGAACAAACACATGATAGAAATTTCGTCCGAAGTGTTCGTGGTAGGACCTACACGGGCTCGACCGTACAGCACCATCATGTACAAGGCAGTGCACATGACATACGAAGCGTCCCCGAGTCAGCATAGCCAAGGACTCTTTAAGACACAACGAGGCCACTGTAAAATCGACCGTGAATAGGCGAACCACTAGACGTCGAACCCCAATTTCATATCACACATCTGTTGAAAGATATCCTAAGGCTACTTGAATTCCCACCTATGAAATTCCCGAAATTTTCCGGTTATGCAATCAGGTGTTGAGGATACAGGGGAAGCATAATATCTCACCCAAGCTAGCAAATCCTACATCCAGCTGCATCCATCCTTCAACACATAACCAAGAAACCTTCGGAAACCATCTATCTCAACCTTCGAAAAACATCCGTTATACAAGTTATGGCGATACTCCCGAACTCCCGCCCCAGTACTGGGTGGCGTCGAGGTTATCTCACCAACGAACTGCATAAAGGAGATTTTCGATGTCGCGCACATATCTCAAGTATGCCAGAATTGCAACGATAGAATTATGATGACAACACCTCAGAGCTCAACTCCCCGGGACACTTCCACTAAACCCCTGACAGGAGGCACCAAGACAGTATTCTCATCATAAGCCATCGGAACAAAACCAAGATACTCGCGTGATCCTAAATTTTTTTTTAGTGAAATTTGAGAAGAGAAGAGACAAAACTCTACGTCAGGATGCCTTACCAGAGCGATGAGGAGACTGGGAAGTAAAAAGAATTCCTAAGCTCTCCGATATATAATTCCTAAGGACTCAAAACATTTTTCTAGACACAACTCGGCTGCTAAAAACGATCAAGCAATGGGGCTCCTAAGGTCGGGGAAGGCTCTGATTACCAACTTGTAACACCCTCGATGCGACTATATCTCCCACGTGTCGAGGCACGACTTAGAGGCATAATCGCATTGAAGGCATAAGTCGCAAGTGAGGCAATCTTCACACAACCCATGTACATATAAATATAAAGGGGGAATAATAAATAATAGTTGGCTTACACTCGCCACGTCACATCAAGGTACATAAATAGCATCCATCATACAAACACTCATGGCCCGACTACGGCGCCAAAATAGAAAAGATCCCCCAACATGCGACTAAACCCTGAATCGAACCCCGAGCAGGCACCACTACTGATCACCAGGAAAAGAAACATAATATCGCTGAGAGTCCTCGTCGTACTCCCACTTCAGCTCGAACGCGCCATCCGGAGGAGTATCATCGGTCCCTGCATCTGGTAATATAGTAATCTGTGAGCCACAAGGACTCAGCAATCTCGCACCCTCGCGATCAAGACTATTTAAGCTTAATAGGTAAGGAAGGGGTTATGTGAGTGGAGCTGCAGCAAGCGACTAGCATGTAAGGTGGCTAACTTATTCGCAAAAGAGAGCGAGAAGAGAAGGCAAAGCACGAGCGATAACTAAGTAGAGCAGACTACGCAAGCATAACTCCAACGCCGTGTCCACTTCCCGGACACCGCCGAGAAGCGGCCATCACGGCAACGCACGCAGTTGATTCATTTTAATTAATTAAGTTCAAGTTATCTACAACCGGACATTAACAAATTCCCATCTGCCCATAACCGCGGGCACGGCTTTCGAAAGATCAATCCCTGCAGGGGGTCCCAACTTAGCCTATAACAAGCTCTCACGGTCAACGAAGGAATAGACCTCCACCCAGGACCCACCGATCAGACTCGGTATCCCGGTACAACAAGATGATTCGACAGGTCAAAACTAGTCCAGCAACACCGCCCGAATGCGCCGACAAATCCCGATAGGAGCTGCACATATCTCTTTCTCAGGGCACACTCAGATTGTCTTAGGTACGGGTAGGCCAGCCCAGAGTTGCCCCTGGTGGCCACCGGCAACTGACAGTTGGACCAACACTCAGAGGAGCACTGGCCCGGGGGGTTTAAAATAAGATGACCCTCGGGCTCCGGAAACCCAAGGGAAAGAAAAGGGTAGGTGGCAAATGGTAAAACCAATGTTGGGCATTGCTGGAAAAGCTTTAATCAAGGCGAACTATCAAGGGGTTCCCATTATAGCCCAACCGCGTAAGGGACGCAACAATCCGGGAACATAACACCGATATGACGGAAACTAGGGCGGCAAGAGTGGAACAAAACACTAGGCGAGAGGCCGAGCCTTCCACCCTTTACCAAGTATATAGATGAGTAAAGATAACATAGCAATATAGTGATATCCCAATAAGTAAATAAATGTTCCAACAAGGAACGGCTCCAATCTTCTCCTGCAACTAACAACGCTATAAGAAGGGCTGAGCAAAGTGGTAACATAGACAATCAATGGTTTGCTAGGACAAAGGTGGGTTAGAGGCTCAATCATGGCAATAGGGAGGCTGACAAGCAAGTGGTAGGCATCGTAGCATTGGCAAAGCAAAAGAGCGAGCAAACTAGCATAGCAAAGATAGTAGTGATTTCAAGGGTGTGATCATCTTGCCTGCACAGTTGTCAGAATTGACTGGATCCTCAAAAGCAAACTCAACGGGCTCCTCGTTAGCGAACTCGTCTCCCGGCTCTACCCAACAACACAAACAAGCAACAAGGATACAATCAACCACGTGCAAAGGCAACCAATACGATGCAAAGATGATATGCTATGCGGGGTGCGATGCGGGATGCAAGAATGCAACAAGTAACAGGAAATGCATGAACTGGGCCTCAACTTGGAAATCCAAGAGTGCCACTGGATAGAGGGGAAGAAATCCCCTGAAAACGATATAAAGATCATGGCAATCGGAGCTACGGTTAAGAAATGGCAAGCGTTTTACTAAACGAACCGATCTGCAATTTACCGCAACATGCCTCCTAAATGCAACAAAATGAACATGCTACAGCCACCCAACATGAAAACAAATTACATGGCAGTGATGTACTCATCAAGCTTAACAATTCATCATGACTGAGGCATGGGCAAATTCATCCATTAAGGGCTTCAAACAAGCATGGCAAAACTGAATAAGCAAAACAGATTTCAGACTTAGCGAAATTAACGCTAGTCTGGAATTTCAGACCACGATGCTCTCTTCGGAGCAGCAAAACAACATGAAGGAAAACCTGAACATGGCAAGTAAGAGCATGGCATGGAGCTACTCAACAAGCTTAACAAAACACCCAAAATGACCTGGGGCCAAAAGGGTTCACAAAATACTCTACCGGGCACACGAACATCGATGAAACACAATCAGTTTTCAGACTTAGTGAAAACTGGGACATGCTGAAATAATAACTCACGGAGGCATATAAACGAGCTCGATGCTCTCACTACGGTGCAAGTCATGGCAAGGAAAGCATATATCCATTAAGAAGGCACAAAATGCTAGCTAGACAAGGCAAGAACAATGGCATAGCATGCATGGATCACTAGCAATCACTCCGGCAAAATCGCAAAAGAGTTGACAATCTGCCCAAAACAGCAACTATCCAAAAGTTGAGCTCGAATGAGTCAACCTAGAGTGCTCCAACATAACAATAAAGACATGGATGGATTAAGCACAACAAGCATAACAAATTACTCTTACTGATCATCCTCAAAAGAGGCACGGATCACTAGGAAACAAGCCGGACATATAGCATCGTGAACTAAAACGGCTCAGACTTAGTGAAAATCACTAAGTCCCTGAAATCTGAAATCTCAGGTAGCCTTCTTCGCAAGCTTGCACAAGACAACACACACCTCCTAAAAATACATGGAAGACACCTCTGGAAAGAAGGTAACATGCTTAACAATTCATCCCAAAGGGGCACAGGCATATCATGCACGGATTAAATATGACAAAAATGACAAAAGTGCATGTTGGATTAACGGATCTGCAATTTAACTCAACATGCCTCCTTCCAACAGTATTTTGGGCAACCAGATGACCTCAAATGCAAATGATGCAATGGAATGAAATGCTGTACTCGTCGAGACGAAGAATTTGACATATTATACGCCCAAATCGGAGCTACGGATGCAAAGTTATGGCAGGTCAAACATGAGCACTTGAATCTGAGAAAAACTGGGACTTAGAAAAAAAACAACCACCTAGGGTTTACTGTTCATCCGCGGATCTGGATCGGGCCGCACTGTTCACCGGGCCGGCGCCGGAGCTCGCCGGCGACGAGGGAGGAGGCGGCCGGAGCGGAGGTCGGCGGGGCCGGCCGGATCCGGCGAGGACGGCGGAGGAGGAGGAGGTCGGCGGGGCCGGGGTCGGCGGCGGCCGGTGGCGGCGCGGGCGGCCGCGGGCGGAGACGGGCGGCGCGGCCCGCCGGAGCGGCGAGCGGTGGCGGGGCGCGGCGGCGCCGGCGGCCGGCCGCGGGGAAGAGGCGGCGAGGCGACGCGAAGGCGGCGGCGGGGCGACGCGGGCTCGCGGGGGCCCCTCCTGGGCCTCCCGGGCCGGGACGGCGGCGGCGGCGGCGGTGCCCACGTGGCAGCCCGAGAGTGGCGGGGGGGGGGGGGGAGGGGCGGCGGACGTTGTCCGGCTCCGCCCGGACACGTCCGTCGGCGGCGGATCTCGTTTTTTTTTTAGAATTAGGGTTGGACGGGGAGGAGAACGAGAATTTCGGAGGGGGGGCTATATATAGGCATAGAGGGAGCTAGGAGTGTCCAAATGGGGTGCGGTTTTCGCCCACACGATCGTGATCGAACGACCGAGACGATGGAGCTGAGTTTGGTGGGTTTTGGGCCAAAATGGAGGGGTGTTGGGCTGCACACACACGAGGCCTTTTCGGTCCCTCGGTTAACCGTTGGAGTATCAAACGAAGTCCAAATGACCCAAAACTTGACAGGCGGTCTACCGGTAGTAAACCAAGGCCGCATGGCAAGTCTCGGCCCAATCCGGAAATGTTTAATCCCCACACATGAAAGAAAGCTAGAAATGGCCACCGGAGGAGAACGAAGCGCCGGAATGCAAAACGGACAACGGGGAAAATGCTCGAATGCATGAGATGAACATGTATGCGAATGCAATGCACGTGATGCCATGATATGAGATGCACGAAAAACGAAACAACACACGGAGACAAGGACGCGAACCCGAGAATTAAATATAACTTAATGCCGGAAACGGCAAGAGTCGGAGTACATTTGGGGAAGGTTACGTGTGGGGCGTTACAACACTCCACCACTACGAAAAGATCTCGTCCCGAGATCTAGGACTGAAAGAACTCCGGGTACTCGGAACGGAGGTGATCCTCGCGTTCCCAGGTAGCTTCACGGTCGGAATGGTGTGACCACTTGACTTTGAGAAACTTGATTGACTTGTTGCGAGTTTTGCGTTCAGTCTCTTCAAGGATTGCAACTGGGTGCTCACGGTAGGAGAGATCTTCTTGGAGCTCAATGTCCTCGAAGTTGACGGTGCGCTCAGGCGTCTTGAAGCACTTACGGAGTTGCGAGACGTGAAACACATCATGAACATTGGCAAAGGTTGCAGGAAGCTCGAGTTGATAGGCGAGGTCGCCTCTCTTGCCGACGATCTTGAAAGGCCCGACGTATCTTGGGGCAAGCTTCCATTTGATACCGAAGCGACGAGTTCCTTTCATAGGAGAGACGCGGAGGTAGACATGATCTCCGATCTCGAAAGCCAAATCACGGTGCTTGCTGTCGTAATAGCTCTTCTGACGAGACTGGGCTGCTTTGAGGTTATCACGAATGACCTTGCACATTTCTTCTGCCTCTGTGATCAGGTCATTGCCCAGTAGCTGACGTTCACCGGTTTCAGACCAGTTGAGAGGTGTACGGCACTTCCTACCATACAGAATTTCAAACGGGGCCTTGCCGGAACTTGCTTGGAAACTGTTGTTGTATGAGAATTCAGCATAAGGAAGGCAATCCTCCCACTTCATGCCGAAGGAGATAACACAAGCCCTGAGCATATCTTCAAGAATTTGGTTGACACGCTCGACTTGACCGCTTGTTTGAGGGTGGAAAGCAGTGCTGAAGCGAATGCTGGTGCCCATGGCCTTCTGAAAAGAATCCCAAAACTTGGAGGTAAAGATGCTGCCACGGTCGGAAGATATCACTTGAGGAATACCGTGCAGAGAGACAATGCGAGAGGTGTAGAGCTCCGCCAATTGGGCTGCAGTGATTGACTCTTTGATAGGCAAGAAATGAGCCACTTTTGTCAGCTTGTCGATGACAACGAATATAGCATCATTGCCACGCTTGGACTTAGGAAACCCAGTCACAAAGTCCATTCCAATGTGGTCAAACTTCCATTCTGGAATGGCGAGAGGTTGGAGGAGACCCGCTGGCCTTTGGTGTTCTGCTTTCACTCTTCTGCAGACATCACATTCATTCACGAATTGAGCGATCTCGCGCTTCATTCGAGTCCACCAATAAGTTTGCTTCAGGTCTTGATACATCTTCGTGCTCCCAGGGTGGATGGAGAGGAGAGAGTTGTGAGCCTCATTCATGATCACTTTACGAAGTTCACCTTTGGGCACAACAATTCGATCCTCGAAGAAGAGAGTGTCCTTGTCATCAAGTCGGTAGCACTTGTACTTGGACTGACTCTTTGCAATACCGATCTTCACCTTTTTCACCATAGCATCAAGAAGCTGGGCATGGCGAATCTGGTCTTCCAAGGTAGGAGAAACTTGAAGGTTGGCGAGGAAACCTTGAGGAACAACTTGCAGATTAAGTTTGCGGAAGGCTTCACACAGCTCGGGTTGATAAGGCTTGAGAATCAGACTGTTGCAATATGCTTTTCTGCTCAAAGCGTCAGCAATCACATTAGCCTTGCCTGGAGTATACTCGATACTCGGATTGTACTCTTGAATCATTTCGACCCATCGAGTCTGCCTGAGGTTGAGATTAGGCTGAGTGAAGATGTACTTGAGACTCTTGTGATCAGTGAAAATGTCCACTTTCCTTCCCAAGAGAAGATGTCTCCAAGTCAACAATGCGTGCACAACTGCCGCCAGCTCGAGATCATGAGTGGGGTAGTTCTTCTCATTTGGCTTCAACTGGCGAGAGGTATAAGCAACAACTTTCTTCTCTTGCATCAGTACTGCACCGAGACCTTGGAGAGAGGCATCACAAAAGACCTCGTACGGCTTGGTTTCATCAGGCGGAGTTAGAACTGGAGCAGTGATCAATTTCTCTTTCAAAGCGTTGAAAGCAACATCACACTCCGGAGACCAAACGTACTTGACGTGCTTCTGAAGAAGATTTGAGAGAGGCTTCGCGATCTTGGAGAAGTTTTCAACGAATCTTCGACAATAACTTGCAAGACCGAGGAAGCTACGGAGTTGCTTCACATTCTGAGGAGGTTCCCAATTGACAATTGCAGACACCTTCTCAGGATCCACAGAAATGCCCTTGGCAGAGATAATATGACCAAGATAAAGAACCTCATCGAGCCAAAACTCACACTTAGAGAACTTGGCATAGAATTGATGTTCCCTTAGCTTGTCAAGAACCAAACGCAAGTGTTTGGCATGATCTTCCTTGTTCTTCGAGAAAACCAGGATATCATCGAGATAGACCAAAACAAAGTCGTTGGTGTAGGGGTTGAAGATGAAGTTCATCATGCGAGAGAACGTCGGAGGAGCATTAGCGAGGCCAAAAGACATAACGGTGTATTCATATGACCCATAGCTTGTTCTGAACGCCGTCTTTGGAATATCTTGTTCACGAATGCGAATTTGATGATAACCCATACGGAGATCAAGCTTGGAGAATACTTGGGCACCCTTGAGTTGTTCGAATAGCTCATTAATGTTGGGAAGTGGATATTTGTTCTTGATGGTCTTCTTGTTCAATGGACGGTAATCAACACAAAGTCGGTCCGTTCCATCCTTCTTCTTCACAAAAAGAACACCACAACCCCACGGAGAAGTACTAGGCCGAATGAGACCCATACTTTCTTGCTTATCGAGCTGTTTCTTCAACTCCTTCAACTCTTCGGGGCCGAGCTTGTAAGGCCGCTTGCACACCGGTTCCGTACCGGGCTCAAGTTCAATAACGAATTCAACTGGCCGGTTTGGAGGCATGCCTGGGAGTTCTTCAGGGAAGACATCTTGATACTCACAAACAACCGGAATCTGCGAAATAGCATCCAATTCACCCTTTTCATTGAGAGAGAATAACCGGATGGTATTATCCCGAGCAGCAAAGACAATCACTTCCTCAGACGAATGAGTCAGTTGAATCTGCTTGGCTGCGCAATCCAGCTGAGCTTTATGTTTAGAGAGCCAGTCCATCCCAAGAATGAGGTCGATATCGGAATTGCCAAGAACCGTTGGAGAAGCCAAGAACTTGAAGTCACCCAACATGATAGAAATATCCGGAGCAATGGAGTTAGCCTGCATGCGTTTACCAGGAGAGACGACTGCTAATGGACTAGGCAGAATTTGCTGAGCCAAACCATGCCTAGATGTAAAAGGCCTTGAAATGAAACAATGCGATGCACCTGTATCAAAAAGTACTTTTGCAGGAATACCATTAACAGGAAGGTTACCCATGATCACATCTGACGAATCCTCTGCTTGAGCTGCGTTTATCAAGTTGACCTTGGCGGACTTGGAATTATGCTTGACCACAGCTGTACTTGCCGATCTGACAGGCGGAGGAGGAGGAAGACGCCTCTGGTTGAAACACTTGTTAGCGTAGTGACCCTTCTGTTGGCACTTGTTGCACGTGACCTCTGAGAGCGGACGGTGGTACGGAGCACTCGATCTTGGAGCTTGAGACGAAGTCTTGTTCTGAAAGCCTGGGTTGGGTGGGTGGGAAGAACCACTGCCACCTTTGCTCTTCTGCTGATACGGCTGACGGAACGGAGGAGGAGGAAGCCAATACTTCTGCTGCTTGGTCACTTGAGTAGAGGACGAAGACGAAGTGTCTCTGACTCGCTTCCTGGAAGCATCACACCTGAGCTGAGCAGCCTCTTGCTTCAGTGCCATGTTGTAGAACTCATCGTATCTCAGCGGCTCGAAGAGAACAAGAGCGAGCTGAATTTCTTCACGAAGACCACCCCTGAACTGATAGATCATGCTCTTCTCATCAGGAACATCCTGCTTGGCAAAACGGGCGAGCTTCTGGAACAACTTGTTGTAGTCATAGACAGACAAAGAGCCTTGCTTCAGATTGCGGAATTCTTCACGTTTGCTTTCAGTCACACTTTGAGGAATGTGATGAGCACGGAAATCACGACGGAAATCATCCCAAGTGATCAAACGTCCACCTCTGGAATCCCGGTACTGCTGAAACCACTCTGCAGCCTGATCCTTGAGCTGGAAAGACGCGAACTTGACGAAATCCTCAGGTCTGACGTTGCTACATTCAAAATGCTTGCCCAGATCGATTAACCAATCATCGGCATCGGTAGCCTCAACGCAGTTACTGAACGTTTTTGGACCATTAGCGAGGAACTGATGCAGAGTTGCAAACTGGTTCTGGTTGCTGCCTTGGTTCGCTTGACTGTGTTGATTCCACTCTTGGATGATTTGCATGATCAGCTGAGTATTTGCATTAGTAGCAGCCATCACAGCCTGCCATGCTTCCGGAGGAGGCGGAGGTGGCGGAGGATCTGGGTTCGGAGTCGTGCGCGTTGGAGGAGCCATCCTGAAGAGGTTGACCACCATTAGCACACAAATAGAGAAATATAGAAGGTGAATCCAACGGAATGAAAATTGCAACATAAGTCTTCACATCCGAACAAAATGAACGAATGCACTTCTCTTGAAGTGGTCACATATTCCTAAATTGCAAAGCCACGAAGAATCAAGTAGAAGAGGTACATCAACGAGGGATGGAATCAACATATGACGTCGGAGAAGAACGAATACCACAACTCGAAATAAAACCAAGGGTTGGCTTGCGGAATAAGCCGGAACAAACACATGATAGAAATTTCGTCCGAAGTGTTCGTGGTAGGACCTACACGGGCTCGACCGTACAGCACCATCATGTACAAGGCAGTGCACATGACATACGAAGCGTCCCCGAGTCAGCATAGCCAAGGACTCTTTAAGACACAACGAGGCCACTGTAAAATCGACCGTGAATAGGCGAACCACTAGACGTCGAACCCCAATTTCATATCACACATCTGTTGAAAGATATCCTAAGGCTACTTGAATTCCCACCTATGAAATTCCCGAAATTTTCCGGTTATGCAATCAGGTGTTGAGGATACAGGGGAAGCATAATATCTCACCCAAGCTAGCAAATCCTACATCCAGCTGCATCCATCCTTCAACACATAACCAAGAAACCTTCGGAAACCATCTATCTCAACCTTCGAAAAACATCCGTTATACAAGTTATGGCGATACTCCCGAACTCCCGCCCCAGTACTGGGTGGCGTCGAGGTTATCTCACCAACGAACTGCATAAAGGAGATTTTCGATGTCGCGCACATATCTCAAGTATGCCAGAATTGCAACGATAGAATTATGATGACAACACCTCAGAGCTCAACTCCCCGGGACACTTCCACTAAACCCCTGACAGGAGGCACCAAGACAGTATTCTCATCATAAGCCATCGGAACAAAACCAAGATACTCGCGTGATCCTAAAATTTTTTTTAGTGAAATTTGAGAAGAGAAGAGACAAAACTCTACGTCAGGATGCCTTACCAGAGCGATGAGGAGACTGGGAAGTAAAAAGAATTCCTAAGCTCTCCGATATATAATTCCTAAGGACTCAAAACATTTTTCTAGACACAACTCGGCTGCTAAAAACGATCAAGCAATGGGGCTCCTAAGGTCGGGGAAGGCTCTGATTACCAACTTGTAACACCCTCGATGCGACTATATCTCCCACGTGTCGAGGCACGACTTAGAGGCATAATCGCATTGAAGGCATAAGTCGCAAGTGAGGCAATCTTCACACAACCCATGTACATATAAATATAAAGGGGGAATAATAAATAATAGTTGGCTTACACTCGCCACGTCACATCAAGGTACATAAATAGCATCCATCATACAAACACTCATGGCCCGACTACGGCGCCAAAATAGAAAAGATCCCCCAACATGCGACTAAACCCTGAATCGAACCCCGAGCAGGCACCACTACTGATCACCAGGAAAAGAAACATAATATCGCTGAGAGTCCTCGTCGTACTCCCACTTCAGCTCGAACGCGCCATCCGGAGGAGTATCATCGGTCCCTGCATCTGGTAATATAGTAATCTGTGAGCCACAAGGACTCAGCAATCTCGCACCCTCGCGATCAAGACTATTTAAGCTTAATAGGTAAGGAAGGGGTTATGTGAGTGGAGCTGCAGCAAGCGACTAGCATGTAAGGTGGCTAACTTATTCGCAAAAGAGAGCGAGAAGAGAAGGCAAAGCACGAGCGATAACTAAGTAGAGCAGACTACGCAAGCATAACTCCAACGCCGTGTCCACTTCCCGGACACCGCCGAGAAGCGGCCATCACGGCAACGCACGCAGTTGATTCATTTTAATTAATTAAGTTCAAGTTATCTACAACCGGACATTAACAAATTCCCATCTGCCCATAACCGCGGGCACGGCTTTCGAAAGATCAATCCCTGCAGGGGGTCCCAACTTAGCCTATAACAAGCTCTCACGGTCAACGAAGGAATAGACCTCCACCCAGGACCCACCGATCAGACTCGGTATCCCGGTACAACAAGATGATTCGACAGGTCAAAACTAGTCCAGCAACACCGCCCGAATGCGCCGACAAATCCCGATAGGAGCTGCACATATCTCTTTCTCAGGGCACACTCAGATTGTCTTAGGTACGGGTAGGCCAGCCCAGAGTTGCCCCTGGTGGCCACCGGCAACTGACAGTTGGACCAACACTCAGAGGAGCACTGGCCCGGGGGGTTTAAAATAAGATGACCCTCGGGCTCCGGAAACCCAAGGGAAAGAAAAGGGTAGGTGGCAAATGGTAAAACCAATGTTGGGCATTGCTGGAAAAGCTTTAATCAAGGCGAACTATCAAGGGGTTCCCATTATAGCCCAACCGCGTAAGGGACGCAACAATCCGGGAACATAACACCGATATGACGGAAACTAGGGCGGCAAGAGTGGAACAAAACACTAGGCGAGAGGCCGAGCCTTCCACCCTTTACCAAGTATATAGATGAGTAAAGATAACATAGCAATATAGTGATATCCCAACAAGTAAATAAATGTTCCAACAAGGAACGGCTCCAATCTTCTCCTGCAACTAACAACGCTATAAGAAGGGCTGAGCAAAGTGGTAACATAGACAATCAATGGTTTGCTAGGACAAAGGTGGGTTAGAGGCTCAATCATGGCAATAGGGAGGCTGACAAGCAAGTGGTAGGCATCGTAGCATTGGCAAAGCAAAAGAGCGAGCAAACTAGCATAGCAAAGATAGTAGTGATTTCAAGGGTGTGATCATCTTGCCTGCACAGTTGTCAGAATTGACTGGATCCTCAAAAGCAAACTCAACGGGCTCCTCGTTAGCGAACTCGTCTCCCGGCTCTACCCAACAACACAAACAAGCAACAAGGATACAATCAACCACGTGCAAAGGCAACCAATACGATGCAAAGATGATATGCTATGCGGGGTGCGATGCGGGATGCAAGAATGCAACAAGTAACAGGAAATGCATGAATTGGGCCTCAACTTGGAAATCCAAGAGTGCCACTGGATAGAGGGGAAGAAATCCCCTGAAAACGATATAAAGATCATGGCAATCGGAGCTACGGTTAAGAAATGGCAAGCGTTTTACTAAACGAATCGATCTGCAATTTACCGCAACATGCCTCCTAAATGCAACAAAATGAACATGCTACAGCCACCCAACATGAAAACAAATTACATGGCAGTGATGTACTCATCAAGCTTAACAATTCATCATGACTGAGGCATGGGCAAATTCATCCATTAAGGGCTTCAAACAAGCATGGCAAAACTGAATAAGCAAAACAGATTTCAGACTTAGCGAAATTAACGCTAGTCTGGAATTTCAGACCACGATGCTCTCTTCGGAGCAGCAAAACAACATGAAGGAAAACCTGAACATGGCAAGTAAGAGCATGGCATGGAGCTACTCAACAAGCTTAACAAAACACCCAAAATGACCTGGGGCCAAAAGGGTTCACAAAATACTCTACCGGGCACACGAACATCGATGAAACACAATCAGTTTTCAGACTTAGTGAAAACTGGGACATGCTGAAATAATAACTCACGGAGGCATATAAACGAGCTCGATGCTCTCACTACGGTGCAAGTCATGGCAAGGAAAGCATATATCCATTAAGAAGGCACAAAATGCTAGCTAGACAAGGCAAGAACAATGGCATAGCATGCATGGATCACTAGCAATCACTCCGGCAAAATCGCAAAAGAGTTGACAATCTGCCCAAAACAGCAACTATCCAAAAGTTGAGCTCGAATGAGTCAACCTAGAGTGCTCCAACATAACAATAAAGACATGGATGGATTAAGCACAACAAGCATAACAAATTACTCTTACTGATCATCCTCAAAAGAGGCACGGATCACTAGGAAACAAGCCGGACATATAGCATCGTGAACTAAAACGGCTCAGACTTAGTGAAAATCACTAAGTCCCTGAAATCTGAAATCTCAGGTAGCCTTCTTCGCAAGCTTGCACAAGACAACACACACCTCCTAAAAATACATGGAAGACACCTCTGGAAAGAAGGTAACATGCTTAACAATTCATCCCAAAGGGGCACAGGCATATCATGCACGGATTAAATATGACAAAAATGACAAAAGTGCATGTTGGATTAACGGATCTGCAATTTAACTCAACATGCCTCCTTCCAACAGTATTTTGGGCAACCAGATGACCTCAAATGCAAATGATGCAATGGAATGAAATGCTGTACTCGTCGAGACGAAGAATTTGACATATTATACGCCCAAATCGGAGCTACGGATGCAAAGTTATGGCAGGTCAAACATGAGCACTTGAATCTGAGAAAAACTGGGACTTAGAAAAAAAACAACCACCTAGGGTTTACTGTTCATCCGCGGATCTGGATCGGGCCGCACTGTTCACCGGGCCGGCGCCGGAGCTCGCCGGCGACGAGGGAGGAGGCGGCCGGAGCGGAGGTCGGCGGGGCCGGCCGGATCCGGCGAGGACGGCGGAGGAGGAGGAGGTCGGCGGGGCCGGGGTCGGCGGCGGCCGGTGGCGGCGCGGGCGGCCGCGGGCGGAGACGGGCGGCGCGGCCCGCCGGAGCGGCGAGCGGTGGCGGGGCGCGGCGGCGCCGGCGGCCGGCCGCGGGGAAGAGGCGGCGAGGCGACGCGAAGGCGGCGGCGGGGCGACGCGGGCTCGCGGGGGCCCCTCCTGGGCCTCCCGGGCCGGGACGGCGGCGGCGGCGGCGGTGCCCACGTGGCAGCCCGAGAGTGGCGGGGGGGGGGGGGGAGGGGCGGCGGACGTTGTCCGGCTCCGCCCGGACACGTCCGTCGGCGGCGGATCTCGTTTTTTTTTTAGAATTAGGGTTGGACGGGGAGGAGAACGAGAATTTCGGAGGGGGGGCTATATATAGGCATAGAGGAAGCTAGGAGTGTCCAAATGGGGTGCGGTTTTCGCCCACACGATCGTGATCGAACGACCGAGACGATGGAGCTGAGTTTGGTGGGTTTTGGGCCAAAATGGAGGGGTGTTGGGCTGCACACACACGAGGCCTTTTCGGTCCCTCGGTTAACCGTTGGAGTATCAAACGAAGTCCAAATGACCCAAAACTTGACAGGCGGTCTACCGGTAGTAAACCAAGGCCGCATGGCAAGTCTCGGCCCAATCCGGAAATGTTTAATCCCCACACATGAAAGAAAGCTAGAAATGGCCACCGGAGGAGAACGAAGCGCCGGAATGCAAAACGGACAACGGGGAAAATGCTCGAATGCATGAGATGAACATGTATGCGAATGCAATGCACGTGATGCCATGATATGAGATGCACGAAAAACGAAACAACACACGGAGACAAGGACGCGAACCCGAGAATTAAATATAACTTAATGCCGGAAACGGCAAGAGTCGGAGTACATTTGGGGAAGGTTACGTGTGGGGCGTTACAACACTCCACCACTACGAAAAGATCTCGTCCCGAGATCTAGGACTGAAAGAACTCCGGGTACTCGGAACGGAGGTGATCCTCGCGTTCCCAGGTAGCTTCACGGTCGGAATGGTGTGACCACTTGACTTTGAGAAACTTGATTGACTTGTTGCGAGTTTTGCGTTCAGTCTCTTCAAGGATTGCAACTGGGTGCTCACGGTAGGAGAGATCTTCTTGGAGCTCAATGTCCTCGAAGTTGACGGTGCGCTCAGGCGTCTTGAAGCACTTACGGAGTTGCGAGACGTGAAACACATCATGAACATTGGCAAAGGTTGCAGGAAGCTCGAGTTGATAGGCGAGGTCGCCTCTCTTGCCGACGATCTTGAAAGGCCCGACGTATCTTGGGGCAAGCTTCCATTTGATACCGAAGCGACGAGTTCCTTTCATAGGAGAGACGCGGAGGTAGACATGATCTCCGATCTCGAAAGCCAAATCACGGTGCTTGCTGTCGTAATAGCTCTTCTGACGAGACTGGGCTGCTTTGAGGTTATCACGAATGACCTTGCACATTTCTTCTGCCTCTGTGATCAGGTCATTGCCCAGTAGCTGACGTTCACCGGTTTCAGACCAGTTGAGAGGTGTACGGCACTTCCTACCATACAGAATTTCAAACGGGGCCTTGCCGGAACTTGCTTGGAAACTGTTGTTGTATGAGAATTCAGCATAAGGAAGGCAATCCTCCCACTTCATGCCGAAGGAGATAACACAAGCCCTGAGCATATCTTCAAGAATTTGGTTGACACGCTCGACTTGACCGCTTGTTTGAGGGTGGAAAGCAGTGCTGAAGCGAATGCTGGTGCCCATGGCCTTCTGAAAAGAATCCCAAAACTTGGAGGTAAAGATGCTGCCACGGTCGGAAGATATCACTTGAGGAATACCGTGCAGAGAGACAATGCGAGAGGTGTAGAGCTCCGCCAATTGGGCTGCAGTGATTGACTCTTTGATAGGCAAGAAATGAGCCACTTTTGTCAGCTTGTCGATGACAACGAATATAGCATCATTGCCACGCTTGGACTTAGGAAACCCAGTCACAAAGTCCATTCCAATGTGGTCAAACTTCCATTCTGGAATGGCGAGAGGTTGGAGGAGACCCGCTGGCCTTTGGTGTTCTGCTTTCACTCTTCTGCAGACATCACATTCATTCACGAATTGAGCGATCTCGCGCTTCATTCGAGTCCACCAATAAGTTTGCTTCAGGTCTTGATACATCTTCGTGCTCCCAGGGTGGATGGAGAGGAGAGAGTTGTGAGCCTCATTCATGATCACTTTACGAAGTTCACCTTTGGGCACAACAATTCGATCCTCGAAGAAGAGAGTGTCCTTGTCATCAAGTCGGTAGCACTTGTACTTGGACTGACTCTTTGCAATACCGATCTTCACCTTTTTCACCATAGCATCAAGAAGCTGGGCATGGCGAATCTGGTCTTCCAAGGTAGGAGAAACTTGAAGGTTGGCGAGGAAACCTTGAGGAACAACTTGCAGATTAAGTTTGCGGAAGGCTTCACACAGCTCGGGTTGATAAGGCTTGAGAATCAGACTGTTGCAATATGCTTTTCTGCTCAAAGCGTCAGCAATCACATTAGCCTTGCCTGGAGTATACTCGATACTCGGATTGTACTCTTGAATCATTTCGACCCATCGAGTCTGCCTGAGGTTGAGATTAGGCTGAGTGAAGATGTACTTGAGACTCTTGTGATCAGTGAAAATGTCCACTTTCCTTCCCAAGAGAAGATGTCTCCAAGTCAACAATGCGTGCACAACTGCCGCCAGCTCGAGATCATGAGTGGGGTAGTTCTTCTCATTTGGCTTCAACTGGCGAGAGGTATAAGCAACAACTTTCTTCTCTTGCATCAGTACTGCACCGAGACCTTGGAGAGAGGCATCACAAAAGACCTCGTACGGCTTGGTTTCATCAGGCGGAGTTAGAACTGGAGCAGTGATCAATTTCTCTTTCAAAGCGTTGAAAGCAACATCACACTCCGGAGACCAAACGTACTTGACGTGCTTCTGAAGAAGATTTGAGAGAGGCTTCGCGATCTTGGAGAAGTTTTCAACGAATCTTCGACAATAACTTGCAAGACCGAGGAAGCTACGGAGTTGCTTCACATTCTGAGGAGGTTCCCAATTGACAATTGCAGACACCTTCTCAGGATCCACAGAAATGCCCTTGGCAGAGATAATATGACCAAGATAAAGAACCTCATCGAGCCAAAACTCACACTTAGAGAACTTGGCATAGAATTGATGTTCCCTTAGCTTGTCAAGAACCAAACGCAAGTGTTTGGCATGATCTTCCTTGTTCTTCGAGAAAACCAGGATATCATCGAGATAGACCAAAACAAAGTCGTTGGTGTAGGGGTTGAAGATGAAGTTCATCATGCGAGAGAACGTCGGAGGAGCATTAGCGAGGCCAAAAGACATAACGGTGTATTCATATGACCCATAGCTTGTTCTGAACGCCGTCTTTGGAATATCTTGTTCACGAATGCGAATTTGATGATAACCCATACGGAGATCAAGCTTGGAGAATACTTGGGCACCCTTGAGTTGTTCGAATAGCTCATTAATGTTGGGAAGTGGATATTTGTTCTTGATGGTCTTCTTGTTCAATGGACGGTAATCAACACAAAGTCGGTCCGTTCCATCCTTCTTCTTCACAAAAAGAACACCACAACCCCACGGAGAAGTACTAGGCCGAATGAGACCCATACTTTCTTGCTTATCGAGCTGTTTCTTCAACTCCTTCAACTCTTCGGGGCCGAGCTTGTAAGGCCGCTTGCACACCGGTTCCGTACCGGGCTCAAGTTCAATAACGAATTCAACTGGCCGGTTTGGAGGCATGCCTGGGAGTTCTTCAGGGAAGACATCTTGATACTCACAAACAACCGGAATCTGCGAAATAGCATCCAATTCACCCTTTTCATTGAGAGAGAATAACCGGATGGTATTATCCCGAGCAGCAAAGACAATCACTTCCTCAGACGAATGAGTCAGTTGAATCTGCTTGGCTGCGCAATCCAGCTGAGCTTTATGTTTAGAGAGCCAGTCCATCCCAAGAATGAGGTCGATATCGGAATTGCCAAGAACCGTTGGAGAAGCCAAGAACTTGAAGTCACCCAACATGATAGAAATATCCGGAGCAATGGAGTTAGCCTGCATGCGTTTACCAGGAGAGACGACTGCTAATGGACTAGGCAGAATTTGCTGAGCCAAACCATGCCTAGATGTAAAAGGCCTTGAAATGAAACAATGCGATGCACCTGTATCAAAAAGTACTTTTGCAGGAATACCATTAACAGGAAGGTTACCCATGATCACATCTGACGAATCCTCTGCTTGAGCTGCGTTTATCAAGTTGACCTTGGCGGACTTGGAATTATGCTTGACCACAGCTGTACTTGCCGATCTGACAGGCGGAGGAGGAGGAAGACGCCTCTGGTTGAAACACTTGTTAGCGTAGTGACCCTTCTGTTGGCACTTGTTGCACGTGACCTCTGAGAGCGGACGGTGGTACGGAGCACTCGATCTTGGAGCTTGAGACGAAGTCTTGTTCTGAAAGCCTGGGTTGGGTGGGTGGGAAGAACCACTGCCACCTTTGCTCTTCTGCTGATACGGCTGACGGAACGGAGGAGGAGGAAGCCAATACTTCTGCTGCTTGGTCACTTGAGTAGAGGACGAAGACGAAGTGTCTCTGACTCGCTTCCTGGAAGCATCACACCTGAGCTGAGCAGCCTCTTGCTTCAGTGCCATGTTGTAGAACTCATCGTATCTCAGCGGCTCGAAGAGAACAAGAGCGAGCTGAATTTCTTCACGAAGACCACCCCTGAACTGATAGATCATGCTCTTCTCATCAGGAACATCCTGCTTGGCAAAACGGGCGAGCTTCTGGAACAACTTGTTGTAGTCATAGACAGACAAAGAGCCTTGCTTCAGATTGCGGAATTCTTCACGTTTGCTTTCAGTCACACTTTGAGGAATGTGATGAGCACGGAAATCACGACGGAAATCATCCCAAGTGATCAAACGTCCACCTCTGGAATCCCGGTACTGCTGAAACCACTCTGCGGCCTGATCCTTGAGCCGGAAAGACGCGAACTTGACGAAATCCTCAGGTCTGACGTTGCTACATTCAAAATGCTTGCCCAGATCGATTAACCAATCATCGGCATCGGTAGCCTCAACGCAGTTACTGAACGTTTTTGGACCATTAGCGAGGAACTGATGCAGAGTTGCAAACTGGTTCTGGTTGCTGCCTTGGTTCGCTTGACTGTGTTGATTCCACTCTTGGATGATTTGCATGATCAGCTGAGTATTTGCATTAGTAGCAGCCATCACAGCCTGCCATGCTTCCGGAGGAGGCGGAGGTGGCGGAGGATCTGGGTTCGGAGTCGTGCGCGTTGGAGGAGCCATCCTGAAGAGGTTGACCACCATTAGCACACAAATAGAGAAATATAGAAGGTGAATCCAACGGAATGAAAATTGCAACATAAGTCTTCACATCCGAACAAAATGAACGAATGCACTTCTCTTGAAGTGGTCACATATTCCTAAATTGCAAAGCCACGAAGAATCAAGTAGAAGAGGTACATCAACGAGGGATGGAATCAACATATGACGTCGGAGAAGAACGAATACCACAACTCGAAATAAAACCAAGGGTTGGCTTGCGGAATAAGCCGGAACAAACACATGATAGAAATTTCGTCCGAAGTGTTCGTGGTAGGACCTACACGGGCTCGACCGTACAGCACCATCATGTACAAGGCAGTGCACATGACATACGAAGCGTCCCCGAGTCAGCATAGCCAAGGACTCTTTAAGACACAACGAGGCCACTGTAAAATCGACCGTGAATAGGCGAACCACTAGACGTCGAACCCCAATTTCATATCACACATCTGTTGAAAGATATCCTAAGGCTACTTGAATTCCCACCTATGAAATTCCCGAAATTTTCCGGTTATGCAATCAGGTGTTGAGGATACAGGGGAAGCATAATATCTCACCCAAGCTAGCAAATCCTACATCCAGCTGCATCCATCCTTCAACACATAACCAAGAAACCTTCGGAAACCATCTATCTCAACCTTCGAAAAACATCCGTTATACAAGTTATGGCGATACTCCCGAACTCCCGCCCCAGTACTGGGTGGCGTCGAGGTTATCTCACCAACGAACTGCATAAAGGAGATTTTCGATGTCGCGCACATATCTCAAGTATGCCAGAATTGCAACGATAGAATTATGATGACAACACCTCAGAGCTCAACTCCCCGGGACACTTCCACTAAACCCCTGACAGGAGGCACCAAGACAGTATTCTCATCATAAGCCATCGGAACAAAACCAAGATACTCGCGTGATCCTAAAATTTTTTTTAGTGAAATTTGAGAAGAGAAGAGACAAAACTCTACGTCAGGATGCCTTACCAGAGCGATGAGGAGACTGGGAAGTAAAAAGAATTCCTAAGCTCTCCGATATATAATTCCTAAGGACTCAAAACATTTTTCTAGACACAACTCGGCTGCTAAAAACGATCAAGCAATGGGGCTCCTAAGGTCGGGGAAGGCTCTGATTACCAACTTGTAACACCCTCGATGCGACTATATCTCCCACGTGTCGAGGCACGACTTAGAGGCATAATCGCATTGAAGGCATAAGTCGCAAGTGAGGCAATCTTCACACAACCCATGTACATATAAATATAAAGGGGGAATAATAAATAATAGTTGGCTTACACTCGCCACGTCACATCAAGGTACATAAATAGCATCCATCATACAAACACTCATGGCCCGACTACGGCGCCAAAATAGAAAAGACCCCCCAACATGCGACTAAACCCTGAATCGAACCCCGAGCAGGCACCACTACTGATCATCAGGAAAAGAAACATAATATCGCTGAGAGTCCTCGTCGTACTCCCACTTCAGCTCGAACGCGCCATCCGGAGGAGTATCATCGGTCCCTGCATCTGGTAATATAGTAATCTGTGAGCCACAAGGACTCAGCAATCTCGCACCCTCGCGATCAAGACTATTTAAGCTTAATAGGTAAGGAAGGGGTTATGTGAGTGGAGCTGCAGCAAGCGACTAGCATGTAAGGTGGCTAACTTATTCGCAAAAGAGAGCGAGAAGAGAAGGCAAAGCACGAGCGATAACTAAGTAGAGCAGACTACGCAAGCATAACTCCAACGCCGTGTCCACTTCCCGGACACCGCCGAGAAGCGGCCATCACGGCAACGCACGCAGTTGATTCATTTTAATTAATTGAGTTCAAGTTATCTACAATCGGACATTAACAAATTCCCATCTGCCCATAACCGCGGGCACGGCTTTCGAAAGATCAATCCCTGCAGGGGGGTCCCAACTTAGCCCATAACAAGCTCTCACGGTCAACGAAGGAATAGACCTCCACCCAGGACCCACCGATCAGACTCGGTATCCCGGTACAACAAGATGATTCGACAGGTCAAAACTAGTCCAGCAACACCGCCCGAATGCGCCGACAAATCCCGATAGGAGCTGCACATATCTCTTTCTCAGGGCACACTCAGATTGTCTTAGGTACGGGTAGGCCAGCCCAGAGTTGCCCCTGGTGGCCACCGGCAGCTGACAGTTGGACCAACACTCAGAGGAGCACTGGCCCGGGGGGTTTAAAATAAGATGACCCTCGGGCTCCGGAAACCCAAGGGAAAGAAAAGGGTAGGTGGCAAATGGTAAAACCAATGTTGGGCATTGCTGGAAAAGCTTTAATCAAGGCGAACTATCAAGGGGTTCCCATTATAGCCCAACCGCGTAAGGGACGCAACAATCCGGGAACATAACACCGATATGACGGAAACTAGGGCGGCAAGAGTGGAACAAAACACTAGGCGAGAGGCCGAGCCTTCCACCCTTTACCAAGTATATAGATGAGTAAAGGTAACATAGCAATATAGTGATATCCCAACAAGTAAATAAATGTTTCAACAAGGAACGGCTCCAATCTTCTCCTGCAACTAACAACGCTATAAGAAGGGCTGAGCAAAGCGGTAACATAGCCAATCAATGGTTTGCTAGGACAAAGGTGGGTTAGAGGCTCAATCATGGCAATAGGGAGGCTGACAAGCAAGTGGTAGGCATCGTAGCATTGGCAAAGCAAAAGAGCGAGCAAACTAGCATAGCAAAGATAGTAGTGATTTCAAGGGTGTGATCATCTTGCCTGCACAGTTGTCAGAATTGACTGGATCCTCAAAAGCAAACTCAACGGGCTCCTCGTTAGCGAACTCGTCTCCCGGCTCTACCCAACAACACAAATAAGCAACAAGGATATAATCAACCACGTGCAAAGGCAACCAATACGATGCAAAGATGATATGCTATGCGGGGTGCGATGCGGGATGCAAGAATGCAACAAGTAACAGGAAATGCATGAACCGGGCCTCAACTTGGAAATCCAAGAGTGCCACTGTATAGAGGGGAAGAAATCCCCTGAAAACGATATAAAGATCATGGCAATCGGAGCTACGGTTAAGAAATGGCAAGCGTTTTACTAAACGAACCGATATGCAATTTACCGCAACATGCCTCCTAAATGCAACAAAATGAACATGCTACAGCCACCCAACATGAAAACAAATTACATGGCAGTGATGTACTCATCAAGCTTAACAATTCATCATGACTGAGGCATGGGAAAATTCATCCATTAAGGGCTTCAAACAAGCATGGCAAAACTGAATAAGCAAAACAGATTTCAGACTTAGCGAAATTAACGCTAGTCTGGAATTTCAGACCACGATGCTCTCTTCGGAGCAGCAAAACAACATGAAGGAAAACCTGAACATGGCAAGTAAGAGCATGGCATGGAGCTACTCAACAAGCTTAACAAAACACCCAAAATGACCTGGGGCCAAAAGGGTTCACAAAATACTCTACCGGGCACACGAACATCGATGAAACACAATCAGTTTTCAGACTTAGTGAAAACTGGGACATGCTGAAATAATAACTCACGGAGGCATATAAACGAGCTCGATGCTCTCACTACGGTGCAAGTCATGGCAAGGCAAGCATATATCCATTAAGAAGGCACAAAATGCTAGCTAGACAAGGCAAGAACAATGGCATAGCATGCATGGATCACTAGCAATCACTCCGGCAAAATCGCAAAAGAGTTGACGATCTGCCCAAAACAGCAACTATGCAAAAGTTGAGCTCGAATGAGTCAACCTAGAGTGCTCCAACATAACAAGTAAAGACATGGATGGATTAAGCACAACAAGTATAACAAATTACTCTTACTGATCATCCTCAAAAGAGGCACGGATCACTAGGAAACAAGCCGGACATATAGCATCGTGAACTAAAACGGCTCAGACTTAGTGAAAATCACTAAGTCCCTGAAATCTGAAATCTCAGGTAGCCTTCTTCGCAAGCTTGCACAAGACAACACACACCTCCTAAAAATATATGGAAGACACCTCTGGAAAGAATGTAACATGCTTAACAATTCATCCCAAAGGGGCACAGGCATATCATGCACAGATTAAATATGGCAAAAATGACAAAAGTGCATGTTGGATTAACGGATCTGCAATTTAACTCAACATGCCTCCTTCCAACAGTATTTTGGGCAACCAGATGACCCCAACTGCAAATGATGCAATGGAATGAAATGCTGTACTCGTCGAGACGAAGAATTTGACATATTATACGCCCAAATCGGAGCTACGGATGCAAAGTTATGGCAGGTCAAACATGAGCACTTGAATTTGAGAAAAACTGGGACTTGGAAAAAAAACAACCACCTAGGGTTTACTGTTCATCCGCGGATCTGGATCGGGTGGCACTGTTCACCGGGCCGGCGCCGGAGCTCGCCGGCGACGAGGGAGGAGGCGGCCGGAGCGGAGGTCGGCGGGGCCGGCCGGATCCGGCGAGGACGGCGGAGGAGGAGGAGGTCGGCGGGGCCGGGGTCGGCGGCGGCCGGTGGCGGCGCGGGCGGCCGCGGGCGGAGACGGGCGGCGCGGCCCGCCGGAGCGGCGAGCGGTGGCGGGGCGTGGCGGCGCCGGCGGCCGGCCGCGGGGAAGAGGCGGCGAGGCGACGCGAAGGCGGCGGCGGGGCGACGCGGGCTCGCGGGGGCCCCTCCTGGGCCTCCCGGGCCGGGACGGCGGCGGCGGCGGCGGTGCCCACGTGGCAGCCCGAGAGTGGCGGGGGGGGGGGGGGGGGGCGGACGTTGTCCGGCTCCGCCCGGACACGTCCGTCGGCGGCGGATCTCGTTTTTTTTAGAATTAGGGTTGGACGGGGAGGAGAACGAGAATTTCGGAGGGGGGGCTATATATAGGCATAGAGGGAGCTAGGAGTGTCCAAATGGGGTGCGGTTTTCGCCCACACGATCGTGATCGAACGACCGAGACGATGGAGCTGAGTTTGGTGGGTTTTGGGCCAAAATGGAGGGGTGTTGGGCTGCACACACACGAGGCCTTTTCGGTCCCTCGGTTAACCGTTGGAGTATCAAACGAAGTCCAAATGACCCGAAACTTGACAGGAGGTCTACCGGTAGTAAACCAAGGCCGCATGGCAAGTCTCGGCCCAATCCGGAAATGTTTAATCCCCACACATGAAAGAAAGCTAGAAATGGCCACCGGAGGAGAACGAAGCGCCGGAATGCAAAACGGACAACGGGGAAAATGCTCGAATGCATGAGATGAACATGTATGCGAATGCAATGCACGTGATGCCATGATATGAGATGCACGAAAAACGAAACAACACACGGAGACAAGGACGCGAACCCGAGAATTAAATATAACTTAATGCCGGAAACGGCAAGAGTCGGAGTACATTTGGGGAAGGTTACGTGTGGGGCGTTACATATTGGTTCCTACATATTCTATGAAGATCTTTATCGGTCAAACCGCATAACAGCATACGTTGTTCCCTTTGTCATCAGTATGTTACTTGCCCGAGATTCGATCGTCGGTATCATCATACCTAGTTCAATCTCGTTACCGGCAAGTCTCTTTACTCGTTCCATAATGCATCATCCCGTAACAAACTCATTAGTCACATTGCTTGCAAGGCTTATAGTGATGTGCATTACCGAGAGGGCCCAGAGATACCTCTCCGACAATGCCAACTCAAAAAACACCATCGGAGACACCTGTAGATCATCTTTATAATCACCCAGTTACATTGTGACATTTGATAACACACTAAGTGTTCCTCCAGTATTCGGGAGTTGCATAATCTCATAGTCATAGGAACATGTATAAGTTATGGAGAAAGCAATAGCAATAAACTAAACGATTATAGTGCTAAGCTAACGGATGGGTCAAGTCCATCACATCATTCTCTAATGATTTGATCCCATTCATCAAATGACAACACATGTCCATGGCTAGGAAACTTAACCATCTTTGATTAACGAGCTAGTCAAGTAGAGGCATACTAGGGACACTCTGTTTGTCTATGTATTCACACATGTACTAAGTTTCCGGTTAATACAATTCTAGCATGAATAATAAACATTTATCATGATATAAGGAAATATAAATAACAACTTTATTATTGCCTCTAGGGCATATTTCCTTCAGTCTCCCACTTGCACTAGAGTCAATAATCTAGTTCATATCGTCATGTGATTTAACACCAATAGTTCATATCTTTATGTGATTAGTTCACATCTCCATGTGACTAATACCCAAAGGGTTTACTAGAGTCAATAATCTAGTTCACATTGCTATGTGATTAACACCCAAAGAGTACTAAGGTGTGACCATGTTTTGCTTGTGAGAGAAGTTTAGTCAACGGGTCTGCCACATTCAGAGCCGTATGTATTTTTGCAAATTTTCTATGTCTATAATGCTCTGCATGGAGCTACTCTAGCTAATTGCTCCCACTTTCAATATGTATCCAGATTGAGACTTAGACTCATCCTGATCAGTTTCAAAACTTGCATCGACGTAACCCTTTACGACGAACTCTTTGTCACCTCCATAATCGAGAAACATATCCTTATTCCACTAAGGATAATTTTGACCGCTGTCCAGTGATCCACTTCTGGATCACTATTGTACCCTCTTGCCAAACTCATGGTGAGGTACACAATAGGTCTAGTACACAACATAACATACTTTATAGAACCTATGACTGAGGCATAGGGAATGACTTTCATTGTCTTTCTATTTTCTTCCGTGGTCGGGTTTTGAGTCTTACTCAACTTCACACCTTGCAACGCAGGCAAGAACTCCTTCTTTGACTGTTCCATTTTGAACTACTTCAAAATCTTATCAAGGTATGTACTCATTGAAAAAACTTATCAAGCATCTTGATCTATCTCTATAGATCGCTTGATGCTTAATGTGTAAGCAGCTTCACCGAGGTCTTTCTTGGAAAAACTCCTTTCAAACACTCCTTTATGCTTTCCAGAAAATTCTACATCATTTCCGATCAACAATATGTCATTCACATATACTTATCAGAAAGGCTGTAGCGCTCCTGCTCACTTTCTTGTAAATACAGGCTTCTCCAAAAGTCTGTATAAAACCATATGCTTTGATCACACTATCAAAGCGTATATTCCAACTCCCAGAGGCTTGCACCAGTCCATAAATGGACCGCTGGAGCTTGCTCACTTTGTTAGCACCTTTAGGATCGACAAAACCTTCTGGTTGCATCATATACAACTCTTCTTTAATAAATCCATTAAGGAATACAATTTTGACATCCATTTGCCAGATTTCATAAAATGCGGCAACTGCTAACATGATTCAGACAGACTTTTAAGCATCGATACGAGTGAGAAGGTCTCATCGTAGTCAACTCCTTGAACTTGTCGAAAACCTTTCGCAACAAGTCGAGCTTTGTAGACAGTAACATTACCGTCAGCGTCTGTCTTCTTCTTGAAGATCCATTTATTCTCTATGGCTTGCTGATCATCGGGCAAGTCAACCAAAGTCCATACTTTGTTCTCATACATGGATCCCATCTCAGATTTCATGGCCTCAAGCCATTTTGCGGTATCTGGGCTCATCATCGCTTCCTCGTAGTTCGTAGGTTCGTCATGGTCAAGTAACATGACCTCCAGAACAGGATTACTGTACCACTCTGGTGCGGATCATACTCTGGTTGACCTATGAGGTTCGGTAGTAACTTGATCTGAAGTTTCATGACCATCATCATTAACTTCCTCACTAATTGGTGTAGGCATCACTGGAACTGATTTCTATGATGAACCATTTTCCAATTTGGGAGAAGGTACAATTACCTCATCAAGTTCTACTTTCCTCCCACTCACTTCTTTCGAGAGAAACTCCTCTAGAAAGGATCCATTCTTAGCAATAGATAACTTGCCTTAAGATCTGTGATAGAAGGTGTACCCAACAGTTTCCTTTGGGTATCCTATGAAGACGCATTTCTCCGATTTGGGTTCGAGCTTATCAGGTTGAAACCTTTTCACATAAGCATCGTAACCCCAAATTTTAAGAAACGACAGCTTAGGTTTCTTGCCAAACCACAATTCATATGGTGTCGTATCAACAGATTTAGATGGTGCCCTATTTAACGTGAATGCAGTTGTCTCTAATGCATAACCCCAAACTGATAGTGGTAAATCGGTACGAGACATCATAGATCGCACCATATCTAATAAAAGTACGGCTATGACGTTCAGACACACCATTATGCTATGTTTTTCCACGTGGCGTGAGTTGCGAAACTATTTGACATTGTTTCAACTGAAGACCAAACTCGTAACTCAAATATTTCGTCTCCGCGATCAGATCATAGAAACTTTATTTTCTTGTTATGATGATTCTCCACTTCACTCTGAAATTCTTTGAACTTTTCAAACGTTTCAGACTTGTGTTTTATTAAGTAGATATACTCATATCTGCTCAAATCATCTGTGAAGGTCAGAAAATAACGATACCCGCCACGAGCCGCAACACTCATCGGACCACATACATCGGTATGTATTATTTCCAATAAGTCAGTGGCTTGCTCCATTGTTCCGGAGAACGGACTCTTAGTCATCTTGCCCATGAGGCATGGTTCTCAAGCATCAAATGATTCATAATCAAGTGATTCCAAAAGTCCATCCGCATGGAGTTTCTTCATGCGCTTTACACCAATATGACCTAAACGGCAGTGCCACAAGTATGTTGCACTATCATTATCAACTTTGCATCTTTTGGCATCAATTTATGAATATGTGTATCACTATGATCGAGATTCAATAAACCATTTATATTAAGTGTATGACCATAGAAGGTTTTATTCATGTAAACAGAACACCAATTATTCTTTGACTTAAATGAATAACTGTATTGCAATAAACATGATCCAATCATATTCATGCTCAACGCAAACACCAAATAACATTTATTTTAGGTTCACCACTAATCCCGAAGGTAAAGGGAGTGTGCGATGGTGATCTTATCAACCTTGGAATTACTTCCAACACACATCGTCACCTCGCCCTCAACTAGTCTCTGTTCATTTTGTAACTCCTGTTTCAAGTTACTAATCATAGCAACTGAACCAGTATCAAATACCCAGGGGCTACTATGAACACTAGTAAAGTACACATCAATAACATGTATATCATATATACTTTTGTTCACTTTGCCATTCTTCTTATCCGCCAAGTATTTGGGGCAGTTCCGCTTCCAGTGACCATTTCCTTTGTAGTAGAAGCACTCAGTTTCAGGATTGGGTCTAGCTTTGGGCTTCTTCATGGGAGTGGCAACTTGCTTGCCATTCTTCTTAAAGTTCCCTTTATTTCCCTTGCCCTTTTACTTGAAACTAGTGGTCTTGTCAACCATCAACACTTGATGCTTTTCTTGATTTCTACCTTCGCCGATTTCAGCATCCCAAAGAGCTCGGAAATCGTTTTACGTCATCCCTTGCATATTATAGTTCATCACTAAGTTCTAGTAACTTGGTGATAGTGACTAGATAACTCTGTCAATCACTATATTATCTGGAAGATTAACTCCCACTTGATTCAAGCAATTATAGTACCCAGACAATCTGAACACATGCTCACTGGTTGAGCTATTCTCCTCCATCTTGTAGGCAAAGTACTATCAGAGGTCTCATACCTCTCGACAAGGGCATGAGTCTGAAATACTAATTTCAACTCTTGGAACATCTTATATGCTTCGTGGCATTCAAAACGTTTTTGAAGTCCCAGTTCTAAGCCGTAAAGCATGGCGCACTAAACTATCAAGTAGTCATCATGCCGAGCTTGCCAAACGTTCATAACCGCAGCGATCCGACCTTAAATGGTCAAATCTCTGTGCATAAGTGTCATCCCTGGATCGGTAATGCTGACACACACAGTACTTGAAGGATTTATAACAGAGTTTCAATCACACACTTAATACATCGAAAAGAGAACTTATTACAATAATATGGCTTAAAGCCATCTAAATAAGATAACAGTGGAAGGCTTCGAAGGTAAGTGAGTCCATCAACTCCAACGGCATAGCTGAGTGCACGGCAACGACCTAGCGCACCTTACTCTTCGTATGAAAAGTCTGCAACATAATACGCTGCAGCCTGAAAACAGGTCAGCACATGGAATATGCTGGCAAAATAACACTGTCGAGCAATGAACATGAAACAGCTATAACTACATGCATATATGGCTGGTGGAGGCTCTACGGTTTTCATGTTTTTGCGAAAAGACAATTTTTTCATTACAACAAAGGAATATATTTTGTTTAACTATCATGGTAGTTGATAAACATTGAGAATGGTAACCCCATCTCAATCCCAATTAAAGTAATCATTAACCCAACAAGTTAATTAAATAAAGTGACGAGATCAACATAATAATTCAAGCACCAGATACTCAAGATGTCCATAATCGGGGACACGGCTAATCATAATTAGATTGTACACTATACAGAGGTTTGCGCACTTTTCCCCACAAGACTCAATCTCCTCCGTTGATTTTCTCGCACTACATGATGTTTGAGAAACGGATGACCGAGACACAGTCTTTCAGAAACATTAGCCCTTTCGACGGGTAAACCGTACCTCCTACATCCCCTACATCTGCTAGTTTACCACTGAAAGAGGTCACGCAACAGACTCAACTATGCCAGAGCCCATAATGGCTTGTGGCTGCACACGGGAGTTTCCAGCATCAATAACAATATGATCCCTTTGAGCCTGGGTGGCGGACCATAGGATGATCACACGAATTCCCCGGGATCTCCTTGGACAGCACTGGATTGCCCCAAGTGCCCACAAACAATCCACCCAGATGTGTGTTAAAGTAGACACCTTAAATAAACCCTTAGTTCATAATAATACTCATAACTGTCATGAATCAATCAAACCAAACTGATACGTCTCCGACGTATCTATAATTTTTGATTGCTCCATGCTATATTATCTACTGTTTTGGACATTATTGGGCTTTATTATCCACTTTTATATTATTTTTGGGACTAACCTACTAACCGGAGGCCCATCCCAGAATTGATGTTTTTTTGCCTATTTTAGGGTTTCGAAGAAAAGGAATATCAAACGGAGTCCAAACGGAATGAAATCTTCGGGAACGTGATTTTCTCACCGAACATGATCCAGGAGACTTGGACCCTACGTCAAGACACAAAAGAGGAGGCCACGAGGTAGGGGGGCGCGCCTACACCCCCCCCCAGGCACGCCCTCCACCCTTGTGGGCCCCCTGTTGCTCCACCGACGTACTCCTTCCTCCTATATATACCTACGTACCCCCAAACAATCAGATACGGAGCCAAAACCCTAATTCCACCGCCGCAACTTTCTGTATCCATGAGATCCCATCTTGGGGCCTGTTTCGGAGCTCCGCCGGAGGGGGCATCGATCACGGAGGGCTTCTACATCATCACCATAGCTCCTCCGATGAAGTGTGAGTAGTTTACCTCAGACCTACGGGTCCATAGTTATCAGCTAGATGGCTTCTTCTCTCTTTTTGGATCTCAATATAATGTTCTCCCCCTCTCTTGTGGAGAACTATTCGATGTAATCTTCTTTTTGCGGTGTGTTTGTTGAGACCGATGAATTGTGAGTTTATGATCAAGTCTATCTATGAACAATATTTGAATCTTCTCTGAATTCTTTTATGTATGATTGGTTATCTTTGCAAGTCTCTTCGAATTATCAGTTTGGTTTGGCTTACTAGATTGATCTTTCTTGCAATGGGAGAAGTACTTAGCTTTGGGTTCAATCTTGCGGTGTCCTTTCCCAGTGACAGTAGGGGCAGCAAGGCACGTATTATATTGTTTCCATCGAGGATAAAAAGATGGGGTTTTCATCATATTGCATGAGTTTATCCCTCTACACCATGTCATCTTGCTTAAGGCGTTACTCTATTTTCATTAACTTAATACTCTAGATGCATGCTGGATAGCAGTCGATGAGTGGAGTAATAGTAGTAGATGCAGGCAGGAGTCGGTCTACTTGTCTCGGACATGATGCCTATATACATGATCATGCCTAGATATTCTCGTAACTATGCTCAATTCTGTCAATTGCTCAACAGTAATTTGTTCACCCACGGTAGAATACTTATGCTCTTGAGAGAAGCCACTAGTGAAACCTATGGCCCCCGGGTCTATCTTCATCATATTAATCTTCCAATACTTTGTTATTTACTTTGCTTTTATTTTACTTTGCATCTTTATCATAAAAAATACCAAAAATATTATCTTATCATATCTATCAGATCTCACTCTTGTAAGTGGTTATGTAGGGATTTACAACCCCTTATCGCGTTGGTTGCGAGGGTTTACTTGTTTTGTGCAGGTACGAGGGACTCGTGCGTAGCCTCCTACTGGATTGATACCTTGGTTCTCAAAAACTGAGGGAAATACTTATGCTACTCTGCTGCATCATCCCTTCCTCTTAGGGGAAAAACCAACGGAGTGCTCATGAGGTAGCAAGAAGGATTTCTGGCGCCATTGCCGGGGAGTCTATGCAAAAGTCAACATACCAATTACCCATCACAATCCCTATCTCCCGCATTACATTATTTTCCATTTGCCTCCCGTTTTCCTCTCCCCCACTTCACCCTTGCCCTTTTATTCGCCCTCTCTCTCTATCCTCCCTCTCTTTCTCTATTTGCCTCTTTTTGCCCGCTTGCTTTTTGTTTGCTTGTGTGTTAGTTTGCTTGCTTGTCACGATGGCTCAAGATAACACTAAATTGTGTGACTTTACCAATACCAACAACAATGATTTTATTAGCACTCCGATTGCTCCTCTTACCGATGCTGAATCTTGTGAAATTAATACTGCTTTGCTTAATCTTGTCATGAAAGATCCATTTTCCGGCCTTCCTGGTGAAGGTGCCGCTACCCATCTAAATAGCTTCGTTGATTTGTGTGATATGCAAAAGAAGAAAGATGTGGATAATGATATTGTTAAATTGAAGCTATTTCCTTTTTCGCTTAGAGATCGCGCTAAAGCTTGGTTTTCGTCTTTGCCGAAAAATAGTATTGATTCATGGAATAAGTGCAAAGATGCTTTTATCTCTAAGTATTTTCCTCCCGCTAAGATCATCTCCCTTTGAAACAATATTATGAATTTTAAGCAATTTGATCATGAACATGTTGCACAAGCTTGGGAGAGGATGAAACTAATGATACGTAATTGCCCTACTCATGGTTTGAATTTGTGGATGATTATACAAAATTTTTATGCCGGATTTAATTTTGCTTCTATAAATCTTTTAGATTCGGCCGCGGGAGGCACTTTTATGGAAATCACTTTAGGAGAAGCTACTAAACTCTTAGATAATATTATGGTTAATTATTCTCAATGGCATACTGAAAGATCTACTAATAAAAAGGTGCATGCGATAGAAGAAATTAATGTTTTGAGTGGAAAGATGGATGAACTTATGAAATTATTTGCTAATAAAAGTGTTTCTTCTGATCCTAATGATATGCCCTTGTCTACTTTGATTGAGAATAATAATGAATCTATGGATGTGAATTTTGTTGGTAGGAACAATTTTGGTAACAACGCGTATAGAGGAAATTTCAATCCTAGGCCTTATCCTAGTAATCCCTCTAATAATTATGGCAATTCCTACAACAATTCTTATGGAAATTATAATAAGATGCCCTCTGATTTTGAATCTAATATTAATGAATTTATTACTTCGCAAAAGAATTTTAATGCTTTGATTGAAGAAAAATTTCTTAAGATTGATGAGTTGGCTAGGAACGTTGATAGAATTGCTCTTGATGTTGATTCTTTGAAACTTAGATCTATTCCACCTAAGCATGATATCAATGAGTCTCTCAAAGCCATGAGAATTTCCATTGATGAGTGCAAAGAAAGAACCGCTAGGATGTGTGCTAAAAAAGATGCCTTTATAAGAGCGTGTTCCTCTAGTTCCTATGAAAATAAAGATGAAGATCTAAAAGTTATCGATGTCTCCCCTATTAAATCTTTGTTTTCAATATGAATCTTAATAATGATGGGACTGAATATGATCCACCTTTACCTAGAAGACGTTCCAAGAATTCCGAGTTTTTAGATCTTGATGCTAAAATTGATGAAAGTGGGATCGAAGAAATTAAAACCCTAGATGTTGCTAAACCCACTATCTTGGATTTCAAGGAATTTAATTATGAAAATTGCTCTTTGATTTATTGTATTTCCTTGCTGCAATCCGTGCTAAATTCTCCTCATGCTTATAGTCAAAATAAAGCGTTCACTAAACATATCGTTGATGCCTTGATGCAATCTTATGAAGAAAAACTTGAATTGGAAGTTTCTATCCCTACAAAACTTTATGATGAGTGGGAACCAACTATTAAAATTAAGATTAAAGATCATGAATTCTATGCTTTATGTGATTTGGGTGCTAGTGTTTCCACGATTCCAAAGACTTTTTGTGATTTGTTAGGTTTTCATGATTTTGATGATTGCTCTCTAAACTTGCACCTTGAGGATTCCACTATTAAGAAACCTATGGGAAGAATTAATGATGTTCTTATTGTTGCAAATAGGAACTATGTGCCCGTAGATTTTATTGTTCTTGACATAGATTGCAATCCTTCATGTCCAATTATTCTTGGTAGACCTTTCCTTAGAACAATTGGTGCAATTATTGATATGAATGAAGGAAATATTAGATTCCAATTTCCGTTAAGGAAAGGTGTGACACCCCCGATTTGACCGTACACTAATCATACACGCAAACGTGTACGATCAAGATCAGGGACTCACGGGAAGATATCACAACACAACTCTGCAAATAAAATAAGTCATACAAGCATCATATTACAAGCCAGGGGCCTCGAAGGCTCGAATACAAGAGCTCGATCATAGACGAGTCAGCGGAAGCAACAATATCTGAGTACAGACATAAGTTAAACAAGTTTGCCTTAAGAAGGCTAGCACAAACTGGGATACAGATCGAAAGAGGCGCAGGCCTCCTGCCTGGGATCCTCCTAACTACTCCTGGTCGCCGTCAGCGGGCAGCACGTAGTAGTAGGCACCTCCGGTGTAGTAGGATTCGTCGTCGATGGTGGCGTCTGGATCCTGGGCTCCAACATCTGGTTGCGACAACCAGGTAGAAGGGATAGGGGGAAAAGAGGGAGAAAGCAACCGTGAGTACTCATCCAAAGTACTCGCAAGCAAGGAGCTACACTACTTATGCATGGGTAAATGTGTAAAGGGGCATATCGGTGGACTGAACTGCAGAAAGCCAGAATAAGAGGGGGATAGCTAGTCCTGTTGAAGACTACGCTTCTGGCAGCCCCCGTGTTGCAGCATGTAGAAGAGAGTAGACTGAAGTCCTCCAAGTAGCATCGCATAGCATAATCCTAACCGATGATCCTCCCCTCGTCGCCCTGTGAGAGAGCGATCACCGGTTGTATCTGGCACTTGGAAGGGTGTGTTTTATTAAGTATCCGGTTCTAGTTGTCATAAGGTCAAAGTACCACTCCGGGTCGTCCTTTTACCGAGGGACACGGCTATTCGAATAGATAAACTTCCCTGCAGGGGTGCACCACATAACCCAACACGCTCGATCCCATTTGGCCGGACACACTTTTCTGGGTCATGCCCGGCCTCGGAAGATCAACACGTCGCAGCCCTACCTAGGCACAACAGAGAGGTCAGCACGCCGGTCTAAATCCTATGGCGCAGGTGTCTGGGTCCATCGCCCTTTGCACACCTGCACGTTGCGTACGCGGCCGGAAGCAGACCTAGCCTAGTGGCTTTCCAGTCCAATCCGGCGCGCGCCACTCAGTCGCTGATGTCACGAAGGCTTCGGCTGATACCACGACGCCGGGATACCCATAACTACTCCCCCGTAGATGGTTAGTGCGTATAGACCAAATGGCCAGACTTAGATCAAATACCCAGATCTCGTTAAGCGTGTTAAGTATCCGCGAACGCCGAATAGGGCCAAGCCCACCTCTCTCCTAGGTGGTCTGAACCTGCCCTGTCGCTCCGCCACAAAGTAACAGTCGGGGGCCGTCGGGAACCCAGGCCCACCACTACCTGGGTGGAACCACCTGCCCCTTCAGCCCCCATCTCCGAACAGTATCATAAGTAAGGTAACTGTGAAAAGTATATAGCATATGCCTGTGATCACCTCCCGAAGTGATCACGGCCCAGTAGTATAGCATGGCAGACGGACAAGAGTGTAGGGCCACTGATGGAACACTAGCATCCTATACTAGGCATGTAGGATTGCAGGTAAAGGTAACAACGGTAATAACAAGGACAGGCTATGCATCAGGATAGGAATAACGGAAAGCAGTATCATGCTACACTACTCTAATGCAAGCAGTATAGAAGAGAGTAGGCGATATCTGGTGATCAAGGGGGGGCTTGCCTGGTTGCTCTGGCAAGAGAGATGGGTCGTCAACTCCGTAGTCGTACTGGGTAGCAGCAGCGTCGGTCTCGGTGTCTATCGAGAGAAGAGGGGGGAGAAACAATAAATATTTAAGCAAGCATATGCATAGTGATGCATGACATGACAAGTAACGGTGTTAGAGGTGCCCTAACGCGGTAGTAGGTGATACCGGTGAAGGGGGATGACATTCGGGAAAATATCCCCGGTGTTTTGCGTTTTCGGGCAGAGGACCGGAGGGGGAAAGTTGCGAGTTCGATAGGTTAGGGAGGTGTGGCGGACGAACGGGTTGCGTATCCGGAATCGTCTCGTCGTTCTGAGCAACTTTCATGTAGAAAGTATTTTCATCTGAGCTACGGTTTATTTTATATTAATTTTAAAGATTTAAATTATTTTCAGGATTTATTTAAATATTTTAATTCAACATTATCCCGAACAGGGTTTGCTGACGTCATCATGATGTCAGCACGACGTCAGCAGTCAACAGAGGTGTTGACTGGTCAACTGACATGTGGGCCCCGTTCGTCATTGTCTTAGACTAACTAAGTAGGTTTATTAGTTTAATTAAGCCATTATATTAATTTAACAGATTTAATTAAGTTAATTAATTATCTAATTAATTAATTAATATTTTCTAATTAATTTTCTAACTCTCTTTTTTAAAATGGGGGCATGGGGCCCATATGTCATAGGCAGTGGCAATATTAAAAGAGTTTATTTAAACTAATTAACTTAATTAGTCAGGGTGGGGCCTAGTGGTCAGTGGGTCAAATTGCTAACAAATTTTATTAGAGTTAAACCTAATCGTTGCACTTGCATGGCCCGTCAGTGGCTATCAGGATTACTTTAACTAGTCTGTTAATTATGCCCATGATCAATTAGGTGTGGGTCCCGTTGGTCAGGGACACAGGGCGCCATTTGGAGCTGAGTTAATGGTGCCATGCTAGCGCATCGGCGTTTAGCCGCCGGCAGCCACAGTACACGGCGGAGGCCCACCGGAGTTGCGTTCTGGCGACCATTTGGTCACCCACGAACATCAGTAGGACGAGCAGGTTGGCGCGCATCGAGTAGGGCTAGTGGTTGGTGCTGGAGGTGCCGGGATTGACGCCGGCGATGAGGTCTAGCGGCAGCTGAACAAGAGCTCGACGGATCCAGTGAAACAAGAGGAGAATGAGGTAGGAAAAGGGTCAGGTGACATCTGTACAGCTCCTAGAGCTCGCGCACACCAACAGAACGCAGCGGGGAGCACGGCAGTGATGCATTCATCGGCCATGGCGGACGACAGCTTTGGGGCTCGCAGGGGACGATGCCTCTGTGGTTGATTCACGCGGGAGAGAGGGGAAGCAGGTGGGAGCTCACATTGAAGCTCGTGGGGGACTCGGTGGAGCCGGAGCGGTTCAGGGCGATGCAGATCGCCGGTCAGCCATGGCGGATCCAGTCGGGGGAGAAACGAAGAAGGCGACGACGATGCGGCCTCCCGGCTAGGTCCGGTGGTTGCGGTCGATGAAGATGATCCCTGGAGAGCTCTTGGACGTGGAGAGGCGGCAATGGGCGGTTGCCAGCGAGCCGGTGCGGCCAACGCGGGCGGGGAGCGCGGCTATAACACCCTCGATGCGACTATATCTCCCACGTGTCGAGGCACGACTTAGAGGCATAATCGCATTGAAGGCATAAGTCGCAAGTGAGGCAATCTTCACACAACCCATGTACATATGAATATAAAGGGGGAATAAATAATAATAGTCGGCTTACACTCGCCACGTCACATCAAGGTACATAAATAGCATCCATCATACAAACACTCATGGCCCGACTACGGCGCCAAAATAGAAAAGACCCCCCATCATGCGACTAATCCCTGAATCGAACCCCGAGCAGGCACCACTACTGATCATCAGGAAAAGAAACATAGTATCGCTGAGAATCCTCGTCGTACTCCCACTTCAGCTCGAACGCGCCATCCGGAGGAGTATCATCGGTCCCTGCATCTGGTATAATAGTAATCTGTGAGCCACAAGGACTCAGCAATCTCGCACCCTCGCGATCAAGACTATTTAAGCTTAATAGGCAAGGAAGGGGTAATGTGAGTGGAGCTGCAGCAAGCGACTAGCATGTATGGTGGCTATCTTATTCGCAAAAGAGAGCGAGAAGAGAAGGCAAAGCGCGAGCGGTAACTAAGTAGAGCAGACTACGCAAGCATAACTCCAACGCCGTGTCCACTTCCCGGACTCCGCCGAGAAGAGGCCATCACGGCAACACACACAGTTGATCCATTTTAATTAATTAAGTTCAAGTTATCTACAACCGGACATTAACAAATTCCCATCTGCCCATAACCGCGGGCACGGCTTTCGAAAGATCAATCCCTGCAGGGGGGTCCCAACTTAGCCCATTACAAGCTCTCACGGTCAACGAAGGAATAGACCTCCACCCAGGACCCACCGATCAGACTCGGTATCCCGGTACAACAAGATGATTCGACAGGTCAAAACTAGTCCAGCAACACCGCCCGAATGCGCCGACAAATCCCGATAGGAGCTGCACATATCTCTTTCTCAGGGCACACTCAGATTGTCCAAACTTCCGGTAGGCCAGCCCAGAGTTGCCCCTGGTGGCCACCGGCGGCTGACGTTCCGGACCAACACTCAGAGGAGCACTGGCCCGTGGGGGGCTAAAATAAAGATGACCCTCGGGCTCCGGAAACCCAAGGGAAGAAAAGGGTAGGTGGCAAATGGTAAAAACAATGTTGGGCATTGCTGGAAAAGCTTTAATCAAGGCGAAGTATCAAGGGGTTCCCATTATAGCCCAACCGCGTGAGGGACGCAACAATCCGGGAACATAACACCGATATGACGGAAACTAGGGCGGCAAGAGTGGAACAAAACACTAGGCGAGAGGCCGAGCCTTCCACCCTTTACCAAGTATATAGATGAGTAAAGATAACATAGCAATATAGTGATATCCCAACAAGTAAATAAATGTTCCAACAGGGAACGGCTCCAATCTTCACCTGCAACTAGCAACGCTATAAGAAGGGGCTGAGCAAAGCGGTAACATAGCCAATCAATGGTTTGCTAGGACAAAGGTGGGTTAGAGGCTCAATCATGGCAATTGGGGGGCTGACAAGCAAGTGGTAGGCATCATAGCATTGGCAAAGCAAAAGAGCGAGCAAACTAGCATAGCAAAGATAGTAGTGATTTCAAGGGTGTGATCATCTTGCCTGCACAGTTGTCAGAATTGACTGGATCCTCAAAAGCAAACTCAACGGGCTCCTCGTTAGCGAACTCGTCTCCCGGCTCTACCCAACAACACAAACAAGCAACAAGGATACGATCAACCACGTGCAAGGGCAACCAATAAGATGCAAAGATGACATGCTATGCGGGATGCGATGCGGGATGCAAGAATGCAACAAGTAACAGGAAATGCATGAACCTGGCCTCAACTGGGAAATCCAAGTGTGCCACAGGATAGAGGGGAAGAAATCCCCTGAAAACGATATAAAGATCATGGCAATCGGAGCTACGGTTAAGAAATGGCAAGCGTTTTACTAAACGAACCGGTCTGCAATTTACAGCAACATGCCTCCTAAATGCAACAAAATGAACATGCTACAGCCACCCAACATGAAAACAAATTACATGGCGGTGATGTACTCATCAAGCTTAACAATTCATCATGACTGAGGCATGGGCAAAATCATCCATTAAGGGCTTCAAACAAGCATGTCAAAACTGAATAAGCAAAACAGATTTCAGACTTAGCGAAATTAACGCTAGTCTGTAATTTCAGACCACGATGCTCTCTTCGGAGCAGCAAAACAACATGAAGGAAAACCTGAACATGGCAAGTAAGAGCATGGCATGGAGCTACTCAACAAGCTTAACAAAACACCCAAAATGACCTGGGGCCAAAAGGGTTCACAAAATACTCTACCGGGCACACGAACATCGATGAAACACAATCAGTTTTCAGACTTAGTGAAAACTGGGACATGCTGAAATAATAACTCACGGAGGCATATAAATGAGCCCGATGCTCTCACTACGGTGCAAGACATGGCAAGGCAAGCATAAATCCATTAAGAAGGCACAAAATGCTAGCTAGACAAGGCAAGAACAATGGCATAGCATGCATGGATCACTAGCAATCACTCCGGCAAAATCGCAAAAGAGTTAACGATCTGCCCAAAACAGCAACTATCCAAAAGTTGAGCTCGATTGAGTCAACCTAGAGTGCTCCAACATAACAAGTAAAGACATGGATGGATTAAGCACAACAAGCATAACAATTCACTCTTACTGATCATCCTCAAAAGAGGCACGGATCACTAGGAAACAAGCCGAACATATAGCATCGTGAACTAAAACGGCTCAGACTTAGTGAAAATCACTAAGTCCCTGAAATCTGAAATCTCAGGTAGCCCTCTTCGCAAGCTTGCACAAGACAACACACACCTCCTAAAAATACATGGAAGGCACCTCTGGAAAGAAGGCAACATGCTTAACAATTCATCCCAAAGGGGCACAGGCATATCATGCACGGATTAAATATGGCAAAAATGACAAAAGTGCATGTTGGATTAACGGATCTGCAATTTAACTCAACATGCCTCCTTCCAACAGTATTTTGGGCAACCAGATGACCTCAAATGCAAATGATGCAATGGAATGAAATGATGTACTCGTCGAGACGAGGAATATGACATATCATACGCCCAAATCGGAGCTACGGATGCAAAGATATGACAGGTCAAACATGAGCATATGGAGTAGAATTCCTGGGACTTAGAGAAAAAAAAACGGGGTTAGGGTTTACTGTTCACGCCAGATCTAGATCGGGATCGGGCGCACTGTTCGCCGGCCGGCGCGGAAGCCGAGGATGCCGGAGTTGGGGTCGCCGGCGCCGGAGAGGGAGGGGAGGCCGGGGCTTGGCCGGCCGGAGTCGCTCGCCGGGGCCTTGGCCGGCGTGGGGCGGCGCGAGGGAGGCGGCGGCAGCCGCCGGTGATGAGGACGGGAGGAGCGGCGCGGCCAGCGGCGAGGCGCGCGTCGCCGGAGATGGCGGGGCGGCGGCCGGAGCAGCTCCGAGGCGCCGGCGCGGAGGAAGAAGGTGCGGGCGGCGGTGGAGTCCCGCGGGCCGGGGAGGGCCCCGCGTGGGCTGAGCGGGCCGGCGCGGCGATGTGGTCCGCCCGCGCCACGTGGCGGCGGCGGGGTGGCTGCGGCGATGTGTCCGGTCGGACCGGACGTTGTCCGGCTCGCCCGGGAACTGTTTTTTTTTTGGAGCTAGGGTTCCGGGGGAGGAGAACGAGAATTTCGGAGGGGGCTATATATATAGGCATAGAGGGAGCTAGGAGAGTCCAAATGAGGTGCGGTTTTCGCCCACACGATCGTGATCGAACGACCGAGACGATGGAGCTGAGTTTGGTGGGTTTTGGGCCAAAATGGAGGGGTGTTGGGCTGCACACACACGAGGCCTTTTCGGTTCCTCGGTTAACCGTTGGAGTATCAAACGAAGTCCAAATGACCCGAAACTTGACAGGCGGTCTACCGGTAGTGAACCAAGGCCGCATGGCAAGTCTCGGCCCAATCCGGAAATGTTTAATCCCCACACACGAAAGAAAGCTAGAAATGGCCACCGGAGGAGAACGAAGCGCCGGAATGCAAAACGGACAACGGGAAAAATGCTCGAATGCATGAGATGAGCATGTATGCGAATGCAATGCACGTGACGACATGATATGAGATGCACGAAAAACAAAACAACACACAGAGGCAAAGACCCGAACCCGAGAATTAAATATAACTTAATGCCGGAAACGGCAAGAGTCGGAGTACATTTGGGGAAGGTTACATGTGGGGCGTTACAACACTCCACCACTACGAAAAGATCTCGTCCCGAGATCTAGGACTGAAAGAACTCCGGGTACTCGGAACGGAGGTGATCCTCGCGTTCCCAGGTAGCTTCACGGTCAGAATGGTGTGACCACTTGACTTTGAGAAACTTGATTGACTTGTTGCGAGTTTTTCGTTCAGTCTCTTCAAGGATTGCAACTGGGTGCTCACGGTAGGAGAGATCTTCTTGGAGCTCGATGTCCTCGAAGTTGACGGTGCGCTCAGGCGTCTTGAAGCACTTACGGAGTTGCGAGACGTGAAACACATCATGAACATTGGCAAAGGTTGCAGGAAGCTCGAGTTGATAGGCGAGGTCGCCTCTCTTGCTGACGATCTTGAAAGGCCCGACGTATCTTGGGGCAAGCTTCCCTTTGATACCGAAGCGACGAGTCCCTTTCATAGGAGAGACGCGGAGGTAGACATGGTCTCCGATCTCGAAAGCCAAATCACGGTGCTTGCTGTCGTAATAGCTCTTCTGACGAGACTGGGCTGCTTTGAGGTTATCACGAATGACCTTGCACATTTCTTCTGCTTCTGTGATCAGGTCATTACCCAGCAGCTGACGTTCACCGGTTTCAGACTAGTTGAGAGGTGTACGGCACTTCCTACCATACAGAATTTCAAACGGGGCCTTTCCGGAACTTGCTTGGAAACTGTTGTTGTACGAGAATTCAGCATAAGGAAGGCAATCCTCCCACTTCATACCGAAGGAGATAACACAAGCTCTGAGCATATCTTCAAGAATCTGGTTGACACGCTCGACTTGACCGCTTGTTTGAGGATGGAAAGCAGTGCTGAAACGAATGCTGGTGCCCATGGCCTTCTGAAAAGAATCCCAAAACTTGGAGGTAAAGATGCTGCCACGGTCTGAAGATATCACTTGAGGAATACCGTGCAGAGAGACAATGCGAGAGGTGTAGAGCTCCGCCAATTGAGCTGCAGTGATTGACTCTTTGATAGGCAAGAAATGAGCCACTTTGGTCAGCTTGTCGATGACAACGAATATAGCGTCATTGCCACGCTTGGACTTAGGAAACCCAGTCACGAAGTCCATTTCAATATGGTCAAACTTCCATTCTGGAATGGCGAGAGGTTGGAGGAGACCTGCTGGCCTTTGGTGTTCTGCTTTCACTCTTCTGCAGACATCACATTCATTCACGAATTGAGCGATCTCGCGCTTCATTCGAGTCCACCAATACGTTTGCTTCAGGTCTTGATACATCTTCGTGCTCCCAGGGTGGATGGAGAGGAGAGAGTTGTGAGCCTCATTCATGATCACTTTACGAAGTTCACCTTTGGGCACAACAATTCGATCCTCGAAGAAGAGAGTGTCCTTGTCATCAAGTCGGTAGCACTTGTACTTGGACTGACTCTTTGCAATACCGATCTTCACCTTTTTCACCATAGCATCAAGAAGCTGGGCTTGGCGAATCTGGTCTTCCAAGGTAGGAGAAACTTGAAGGTTGGCAAGGAAACCTTGAGGAACAACTTGCAGATTAAGTTTGCGGAAGGCTTCACAAAGCTCGGGTTGATAAGGCTTGAGAATCAGACTGTTGCAATATGCTTTTCTGCTCAAAGCGTCAGCAATCACATTAGCCTTGCCTGGAGTATACTCGATACTCGGATTGTACTCTTGAATCATTTCGACCCATCGAGTCTGCCTGAGGTTGAGGTTAGGCTGAGTGAAGATGTACTTGAGACTCTTGTGATCAGTGAAAATGTCCACTTTCCTTCCCAAGAGAAGATGTCTCCAAGTCAGCAATGCGTGCACAACTGCCGCCAACTCGAGATCATGAGTGGGGTAGTTCTTCTCATTTGGCTTCAACTGGCGAGAGGTATAAGCAACAACTTTCTTCTCTTGCATCAAAACTGCACCGAGACCTTGGAGAGAGGCATCACAAAAGACCTCGTACGGCTTGGTTTCATCAGGCGGAGTTAGAACTGGAGCAGTGATCAATTTCTCTTTCAAAGCGTTGAAAGCAACATCACACTCTGGAGACCAAACGTACTTGACGTGCTTCTGAAGAAGATTTGAGAGAGGCTTCGCGATCTTGGAGAAGTTTTCGACGAATCTTCGGCAATAACTTGCAAGACCGAGGAAGCTACGGAGTTGCTTCACATTCTGAGGAGGTTCCCAATTAACGATTGCAGACACCTTCTCAGGATCCAGGGAAATGCCCTTGGCAGAGATAATATGCCCAAGATAAAGAACTTCATCGAGCCAAAACTCACACTTAGAGAACTTGGCATAAAATTGATGTTCCCTTAGCTTGTCAAGAACCAAACGCAAGTGTTTGGCATGATCTTCCTTGTTCTTTGAGAAAACCAGGATATCATCGAGATAGACCAAAACGAAGTCGTTGGTGTAGGGGTTGAAAATGAAGTTCATCATGCGAGAGAACGTCGGAGGAGCATTGGCGAGGCCAAAAGACATAACTGTGTATTCATATGACCCATAGCTTGTTCTGAACGCCGTCTTCGGAATATCTTGTTCACGAATGCGAATTTGATGATAACCCATACGGAGATCAAGCTTGGAGAATACTTGGGCACCCTTGAGTTGTTCGAATAGCTCATTAATGTTGGGAAGTGGATACTTGTTCTTGATGGTCTTCTTGTTCAATGGACGATAATCAACACAAAGTCGGTCCGTTCCATCCTTCTTCTTCACAAAAAGAACACCACAACCCCACGGAGAAGTACTAGGCCGAATAAGACCCATCCTTTCTTGCTTATCGAGCTGTTTCTTCAACTCCTTCAATTCTTCGGGGCCGAGCTTGTAAGGCCGCTTGCACACCGGTTCCGTACCGGGCTCAAGTTCAATAACGAATTCAACAGGCCGGTTTGGAGGCATGCCTGGGAGTTCTTCAGGGAAGACATCTTGATACTCCAAACAACTGGAATCTGCGAAATAGCATCCAATTCACCCTTCTCATTGAGAGAGAATAACCGGATGGTATTATCCCGAGCAGCAAAGACAATCACTTCCTCAGACGAATGAGTCAGTTGAATCTGCTTGGCTGCGCAATCCAGCTGAGCTTTATGTTTAGAGAGCCAGTCCATCCCAAGAATGAGGTCGATATCGGAATTGCCAAGAACCATAGGAGAAGCCAAGAACTTGAATTCACCCAACATGATGGAAATATCCGGAATCTCCTGATTGGCGAGCAAACATTTGGCTGGAGATACCACTGCTAACGGACTATGCATCGCTTGGGAAAATAACTCATGCTTAGATGCAAAAGGCTTCGAGATGAAACAATGTGATGCACCTGTATCAAAAAGAACTTTTGCAGGAATATCATTAACAGGAAGGTTACCCATGATCACATCTGACGAATCCTCTGCTTGAGCTGCGTTCATCAAGTTGACCTTGGCGGACTTGGAATTGTGCTTGACCACAGCTGTACTTGCCGATCTGACAGGAGGAGGAGGAGGAAGACGCCTCTGGTTGAAACACTTGTTAGCGTAGTGACCCTTCTGTTGGCACTTGTTGCACGTGACCTCTGAGAGCGGACGGTGGTACGGAGCACTCGATCTTGGAGCTTGAGACGAAGTCTTGTTCTGAAAGCCTGGGTTGGGTGGGTGGGACGAACCACTGCCACCTTTGCTCTTCTGCTGATACGGCTGACGGAACGGAGGAGGAGGAAGCCAATACTTCTGCTGCTTGGTCACTTGAGTAGAGGACGAAGACGAAGTGTCTCTCACTCGCTTCCTGGAAGCATCACACCTGAGCTGAGCAGCCTCTTGCTTCAGTGCCATGTTGTAGAACTCATCGTATCTCAGCGGCTCAAAGAGGACAAGAGCGAGCTGAATCTCTTCACGAAGACCACCCCTGAACTGATAGATCATGCTCTTCTCATCAGGAACATCCTGCTTGGCAAAACGGGCGAGCTTCTGGAACAACTTGTTGTAGTCATAGACAGACAAAGAGCCTTGCTTCAGATTGCGGAATTCTTCACGTTTGCTTTCAGTCACACTTTGAGGAATGTGATGAGCTCGAAAATCACGACGGAAATCATCCCAAGTGATCAAACGTCCACCTCTGGAATCCCGGTACTGCTGAAACCACTCTGCGGCCTGATCCTTGAGCTGGAAAGACGCGAACTTGACGAAATCCTCAGGTCTGACGTTGCTACATTCAAAATGCTTGCCCAGATCGATTAACCAATCATCGGCATCGGTAGCCTCAACGCAGTTACTGAATGTTTTTGGACCATTAGCGAGGAACTGATGCAGAGTTGCAAACTGGTTCTGGTTGCTGCCTTGGTTCGCTTGACTGTGTTGATTCCGCTCTTGGATGATTTGCATGATCAGCTGAGTATTTGCATTAGTAGCAGCCATCACAGCCTGCCATGCTTCCGAAGGAGGCGGAGGTGGCGGAGGATCTGGGTTCGGAGTCGTGCGCGTTGGAGGAGCCATCCTGAAGAGGTTGACCACCATTAGCACACAAATAGAGAAATATAGAAGGTGAATCCAACGGATTGAAAATTGCAACATAAGTCTTCACACCCGAACAAAATGAACGAATGCACTTCTCTTGAAGTGGTCACATGTTCCTAAATTGCGAAGCCACGAAGAATCATGTAGAAGAGGTACAACAACGAGGAATGGAATCAACATATGACGTCGGAGAAGAACGAATACCACAACTCAAAATAAAACCAAGAGTTGGCTTGCGGAATAAGCCGGAACAAACACATGATAGAAATTTCGTCCGAAGTGTTCGTGGTAGGACCTACACGGGCTCGACCGTACAGCACCATCATGTACAAGGCAGTGCACATGACATACGAAGCGTCCCCGAGTCAGCATAGCCAAGGACTCTTTAAGACACAACGAGGCCACTGTAAAATCAACCGTGAATAGGCGAACCACTAGACGTCGAACCCCAATTTCATATCACACATCTGTTGACAAGATATCCTAAGGCTACTTGAATTCCCACCTATGAAATTCCCGAAACTTTCCGGTTATGCAATCAGGTGTTGAGGATACAGGGGAAGCATAATATCTCACCCAAGCTAGCAAATCCTACATCCAGCTGCATCCATCCTTCAACACATAACCAAGAAACCTTCGGAAACCATCTATCTCAACCTTCGAAAAGCATCCGTTATACAAGTTATGGCGATACTCCCGAACTCCCGCCCCAGTACTGGGTGGCGTCGAGGTTATCTCACCAACGAACTGCATAAAGGAGATTTCCGATGTCGCGCACATATCTCAAGTATGCCAGAATTGCAACGATAGAATTATGATGACAACACCTCAGAGCTCAACTCCCCGGGACACTTCCACTAAACCCCTGACAGGAGGCACCAAGACAGTATTCTCATCATAAGCCATCGGAACAAAACTAAGATACTCGCGTGATCCTAAAATTTTTTTTAGTGAAATTTGAGAAGAGAAGAGTCAAAACTCTACGTCAGGATGCCTTACCAGAGCGATGAGGAGACTGGGAAGTAAAAAGAATTCCTAAGCTCTCCGATATATAATTCCTAAGGACTCAAAACATTTTTCTAGACACAACTCGGCTGCTAGAAACGATCAAGCAATGGGGCTCCTAAGGTCGGGGAAGGCTCTGATTACCAACTTATAACACCCTCGATGCGACTATATCTCCCACGTGTCGAGGCACGACTTAGAGGCATAATCGCATTGAAGGCATAAGTCGCAAGTGAGGCAATCTTCACACAACCCATGTACATATGAATATAAAGGGGGAATAAATAATAATAGTCGGCTTACACTCGCCACGTCACATCAAGGTACATAAATAGCATCCATCATACAAACACTCATGGCCCGACTACGGCGCCAAAATAGAAAAGACCCCCCATCATGCGACTAATCCCTGAATCGAACCCCGAGCAGGCACCACTACTGATCATCAGGAAAAGAAACATAGTATCGCTGAGAATCCTCGTCGTACTCCCACTTCAGCTCGAACGCGCCATCCGGAGGAGTATCATCGGTCCCTGCATCTGGTATAATAGTAATCTGTGAGCCACAAGGACTCAGCAATCTCGCACCCTCGCGATCAAGACTATTTAAGCTTAATAGGCAAGGAAGGGGTAATGTGAGTGGAGCTGCAGCAAGCGACTAGCATGTATGGTGGCTATCTTATTCGCAAAAGAGAGCGAGAAGAGAAGGCAAAGCGCGAGCGGTAACTAAGTAGAGCAGACTACGCAAGCATAACTCCAACGCCGTGTCCACTTCCCGGACTCCGCCGAGAAGAGGCCATCACGGCAACACACACAGTTGATCCATTTTAATTAATTAAGTTCAAGTTATCTACAACCGGACATTAACAAATTCCCATCTGCCCATAACCGCGGGCACGGCTTTCGAAAGATCAATCCCTGCAGGGGGGTCCCAACTTAGCCCATTACAAGCTCTCACGGTCAACGAAGGAATAGACCTCCACCCAGGACCCACCGATCAGACTCGGTATCCCGGTACAACAAGATGATTCGACAGGTCAAAACTAGTCCAGCAACACCGCCCGAATGCGCCGACAAATCCCGATAGGAGCTGCACATATCTCTTTCTCAGGGCACACTCAGATTGTCCAAACTTCCGGTAGGCCAGCCCAGAGTTGCCCCTGGTGGCCACCGGCGGCTGACGTTCCGGACCAACACTCAGAGGAGCACTGGCCCGTGGGGGGCTAAAATAAAGATGACCCTCGGGCTCCGGAAACCCAAGGGAAGAAAAGGGTAGGTGGCAAATGGTAAAACCAATGTTGGGCATTGCTGGAAAAGCTTTAATCAAGGCGAAGTATCAAGGGGTTCCCATTATAGCCCAACCGCGTGAGGGACGCAACAATCCGGGAACATAACACCGATATGACGGAAACTAGGGCGGCAAGAGTGGAACAAAACACTAGGCGAGAGGCCGAGCCTTCCACCCTTTACCAAGTATATAGATGAGTAAAGATAACATAGCAATATAGTGATATCCCAACAAGTAAATAAATGTTCCAACAGGGAACGGCTCCAATCTTCACCTGCAACTAGCAACGCTATAAGAAGGGGCTGAGCAAAGTGGTAACATAGCCAATCAATGGTTTGCTAGGACAAAGGTGGGTTAGAGGCTCAATCATGGCAATTGGGGGGCTGACAAGCAAGTGGTAGGCATCGTAGCATTGGCAAAGCAAAAGAGCGAGCAAACTAGCATAGCAAAGATAGTAGTGATTTCAAGGGTGTGATCATCTTGCCTGCACAGTTGTCAGAATTGACTGGATCCTCAAAAGCAAACTCAACGGGCTCCTCGTTAGCGAACTCGTCTCCCGGCTCTACCCAACAACACAAACAAGCAACAAGGATACGATCAACCACGTGCAAGGGCAACCAATAAGATGCAAAGATGACATGCTATGCGGGATGCGATGCGGGATGCAAGAATGCAACAAGTAACAGGAAATGCATGAACCTGGCCTCAACTGGGAAATCCAAGTGTGCCACTGGATAGAGGGGAAGAAATCCCCTGAAGACGATATAAAGATCATGGCAATCGGAGCTACGGTTAAGAAATGGCAAGCGTTTTACTAAACGAACCGGTCTGCAATTTACAGCAACATGCCTCCTAAATGCAACAAAATGAACATGCTACAGCCACCCAACATGAAAACAAATTACATGGCAGTGATGTACTCATCAAGCTTATCAAATCATCATGACTGAGGCATAGGCAAAATCATCCATTAAGGGCTTCAAACAAGCATGTCAAAACTGAATAAGCAAAACAGATTTCAGACTTAGCGAAATTAACGCTAGTCTGTAATTTCAGACCACGATGCCCTCTTCGGAGCAGCAAAACAACATGAAGGAAAACCTGAACATGGCAAGTAAGAGCATGGCATGGAGCTACTCAACAAGCTTAACAAAACACCCAACATGACCTGGGGCCAAAAGGGTTCACAAAATACTCTACCGAGCACACGAACATCGATGAAACACAATCAGTTTTCAGACTTAGTGAAAACTGGGACATGCTGAAATAATAACTCACGGAGGCATATAAATGAGCCCGATGCTCTCACTACGGTGCAAGACATGGCAAGGCAAGCATAAATCCATTAAGAAGGCACAAAATGCTAGCTAGACAAGGCAAGAACAATGGCATAGCATGCATGGATCACTAGCAATCACTCCGGCAAAATCGCAAAAGAGTTAACGATCTGCCCAAAACAGCAACTATCCAAAAGTTGAGCTCGATTGAGTCAACCTAGAGTGCTCCAACATAACAAGTAAAGACATGGATGGATTAAGCACAACAAGCATAACAATTCACTCTTACTGATCATCCTCAAAAGAGGCACGGATCACTAGGAAACAAGCCGAACATATAGCATCGTGAACTAAAACGGCTCAGACTTAGTGAAAATCACTAAGTCCCTGAAATCTGAAATCTCAGGTAGCCCTCTTCGCAAGCTTGCACAAGACAACACACACCTCCTAAAAATACATGGAAGGCACCTCTGGAAAGAAGGCAACATGCTTAACAATTCATCCCAAAGGGGCACAGGCATATCATGCACGGATTAAATATGGCAAAAATGACAAAAGTGCATGTTGGATTAACGGATCTGCAATTTAACTCAACATGCCTCCTTCCAACAGTATTTTGGGCAACCAGATGACCTCAAATGCAAATGATGCAATGGAATGAAATGATGTACTCGTCGAGACGAAGAATTTGACATATCATACGCCCAAATCGGAGCTACGGATGCAAAGATATGACAGGTCAAACATGAGCATATGGAGTAGAATTCCTGGGACTTAGAGAAAAAAAAACGGGGTTAGGGTTTACTGTTCACGCCAGATCTAGATCGGGATCGGGCGCACTGTTCGCCGGCCGGCGCGGAAGCCGAGGATGCCGGAGTTGGGGTCGCCGGCGCCGGAGAGGGAGGGGAGGCCGGGGCTTGGCCGGCCGGAGTCGCTCGCCGGGGCCTTGGCCGGCGTGGGGCGGCGCGAGGGAGGCGGCGGCAGCCGCCGGTGATGAGGACGGGAGGAGCGGCGCGGCCAGCGGCGAGGCGCGCGTCGCCGGAGATGGCGGGGCGGCGGCCGGAGCAGCTCCGAGGCGCCGGCGCGGAGGAAGAAGGTGCGGGCGGCGGCGGAGTCCCGCGGGCCGGGGAGGGCCCCGCGTGGGCTGAGCGGGCCGGCGCGGCGATGTGGTCCGCCCGCGCCACGTGGCGGCGGCGGGGTGGCTGCGGCGATGTGTCCGGTCGGACCGGACGTTGTCCGGCTCGCCCGGGAACTGTTTTTTTTTTGGAGCTAGGGTTCCGGGGGAGGAGAACGAGAATTTCGGAGGGGGCTATATATATAGGCATAGAGGGAGCTAGGAGAGTCCAAATGAGGTGCGGTTTTCGCCCACACGATCGTGATCGAACGACCGAGACGATGGAGCTGAGTTTGGTGGGTTTTGGGCCAAAATGGAGGGGTGTTGGGCTGCACACACACGAGGCCTTTTCGGTCCCTCGGTTAACCGTTGGAGTATCAAACGAAGTCCAAATGACCCGAAACTTGACAGGCGGTCTACCGGTAGTGAACCAAGGCCGCATGGCAAGTCTCGGCCCAATCCGGAAATGTTTAATCCCCACACACGAAAGAAAGCTAGAAATGGCCACCGGAGGAGAACGAAGCGCCGGAATGCAAAACGGACAACGGGAAAAATGCTCGAATGCATGAGATGAGCATGTATGCGAATGCAATGCACGTGACGACATGATATGAGATGCACGAAAAACAAAACAACACACGGAGGCAAAGACCCGAACCCGAGAATTAAATATAACTTAATGCCGGAAACGGCAAGAGTCGGAGTACATTTGGGGAAGGTTACATGTGGGGCGTTACAGCGGCCATAGGGGAGGGAGGGCGTCGGGCGCCGGCGACGTGGCCCGAGGCAAGGGCGCGTGCGGGGGACTGCGGGGGTTCTCGCTCCTCTCTGTGTCTCCTCCTGGCGGCGCGAGGAGGGAGGATGGGATCGAACGGGAGGAGTGGGGGTAGTGCGGTCCATGCTAGGGTTTCGGGGGTTATGGGGGCGCCGGCTGGTCCGGCCTGGCTTGCCCATTGGCCAGCTGGGCCGAGGCCCAGCGGGGGGGGGGGGGTCTTTTCCCTTTTTTTTGTTTGTTCTGTTTTCTATTTACTTCTTTTTTGTTTTTATTTTATTCTGGTATTCTTTTTTATAAATCACAAAACAAATTCCTAAATTAGTGTTTCAACACAATCCAATGTCACAAAAAAACTTTTACCCTGAAATAAAATAGTTTAGCATTTTACAAAATACCAAAGGCATTCAAATAATTTTTAGCTACTGTTTTGTTCACGTTTAAGTATTCAAACATTTTATAAAAGTGTGATTTCTACACCATAATTACCTGTGCATTATTTCACTCACACTAAACATTTTAGTTTTAATATTTGAAAACTTTTATTGTTTGTTAGATTTTGAAATTGAATTCGAATCGGTTTCGAACTAAATCGAGATTAGCAACTGTACCATGGTGACATGGCACCATTAGCGTGGGATCACCGTAGCCTAATTATCCGGGTGTCACAATTCTCCTCCACTACAAGAAATCTCGTCCCAAGATTTAGGAGGGGAGTAAGGGGGAAAGTTCTGGTTACGGTATTCTAACGTGTCTTCTCGGTCTTGGTTGCCCTTCTTGAAGAGGTTGATCCATAGCGTTGATGTCTTCATTTCTCTACATCAATGCATCATGAGGAAGCTGTCGTCCTTCCTTTGGGAACTCCATCGTACTTACAGAGGAGTAAAGGATGGGTATACCGGAATAATGGAATTCTGCATGGTTGCTTATCCGGTAGATAATCATTAGGGAACGTGGCGAAAAGTAACTCTCGAATTGGAATTTACGAAAATATCGAGAGCAAGGTAAGGAGGTAACATGGGAAGTTTCGAGCGGGCATGCAATCGCTTGATGCCTGAAATAGGGCGTGAAATGGGGTCCAAAGCAATGGGAATAAGTATTGTGTCCAATACCAGAATTGATGATTTCTCGGAAGGTGGCTCGTGAATCACAAACGAGGCCAAGTGCGAGGAATTAAATTTGGAAACCGGGGGTGTATAGGAGGGTCAGGTTTCGATCCTGTGTAAATGTGGGTTATGGGCCCACCATGTGGTTAAAAGTAGGAAAAGCGTTGATATCTTGCACGGTCGTGATAGCAAGACATGTCAGAGGGTAGCCTATCATTTATGTTGGCAACAATGTCGGTACCAAGGGTGAGGGACGAAGAGAACCATTTTCCTGCTCGTTGAACGAGGCGAGCCATTAGGCAAAGTTCTCGTCCATCGGTGGCTACCGGAATGTCATCAACAATAGTAACAGGGTCATGCTAACAGAATTGTACACCACGGTGTTTACATAAACAGGAGAATATTTCTGCTTGGATCATATAGATCACAAGAAAGGTTAAACAAAACAATGGAAAGGAAAAATGTGATTCTTAGATTAAACAGAAGAATGGAAAGGAAAATGTGATTAAACACATATTTCAGGGGTATATCCTTCCCAAGAACAAGCAGAGTATGATATCCAAGACCGGATAGAAGGTAGAAAACTCTTTTAGGTAGGAGAGACAAATTTCATGACATTACCCATACAACGGTGTTTGGGTAATTTCAACAAGAAACTTTTAGCATGGTGCTTCAAGTGTTCTTATTGAAAATCGGAGTACCATAGACATGCTTCGAGATAGCGCTGACATGGTCAACAGGTGAAAATCAGACTTTGGAAACAAAAAGGATCCATTAGGAATAACTTGTAGAATAAGTCTTACAGTTTCCTCATGGAAGAATGGATAACATTGCTAAAAGGGAACTATAATAATAGGGCCTCCGGCCAGGTGGGCTAGGTATGATACCACCTTACCGGGTCATCTAAAGACCAACGTTATAACTCTTGGAAATATGTTCCAACCATCATATCTGACTGAGATTCAGATTTGATTGGTGTCAGGATACCTCAGACTCGGGATGCCTGAGAAGAAAAGGTGCAACACAATTTGATGAGATGACATTGTGAGATTCTCAGAAGTGATCTATGTAAGTGAGCTCTGAAACAAGAGGTCATTAGTAAACCAAGGAGAGGATGATGAGGTGGCTGATAGGCTCAGCAACAAATCACCGAGATTTCCAAAGGATTGATTTCCACAATTATGTGAACAAGGAAATATCATTTGTCGGATCAAATGTCATAATGATGTATGCTCGAGGGAAACATACACAACTGAACAATGATAGAAGGGTGCACCCAGGAATCTGGACTAGGTAGCACGATCAATGTTTGAATGATGATTCAATAATCAATAGACTTAGAATGAAACTGCAGACCAATAACTTCAAGCAATAGGGTTGCTAGAAGTTTAGAATTTACACATCACAGACCATTTATCGGTATTCCGGCTAGAAACAACACGGAGACCAAGAAATGAACGCAAAAGGCGAGAGATATTACTATATCAAGAATTCTCAAGAGGTGGTAAAATTACCACGACATTCTTGACATAAAAGGTGGTAACATTCCAAGGTAAAGAAGAACAAATGCTGGATAGCAAGGATCTCAAGGTATAACACAAAACACGGATAAGTTTGTGTTGAACGGAAGGCAATAAGGTGGTCGGTGATAATACAAACCATTGAGGGGTGAGGATGGTATTTCTCATTAAGAATTCGATATATATCTTGGAAGAGCTCAGGATGTTGATGATGACCACAACACATTTGTCGAGAAATTTCATGAAGATGTAATCGGTTGGCGATGACATCAAGTCAAATGATGATGCAACGAAAGTCAAATAATACCTGAAGAAGAACTCATAAGAAGTTATGCAGTTCCGTGATAATCTAGAGATACCAGAGGGGGGTAATACTCGATGACAGGTCAAGTAGAGGTTGGCCTGGGGTATTGCTCTACAAAAGACAAGCGCTTAAACTTGCACGCGAAATGGTATTTAAAGGAGAACATGGTCGGAACCACGATTGCAAAAGGTCAGATCCCAGATATAAGATGAACTTATACCAAAGGAATAATTTAATTTAAGAGAAGCTTTAACGATAAGATCTACATCATGTCCATGGGCATGAACACAAGTTCAAGGTCGACTCCCACTTCTCCAATGCATAACCTTTCATTCACTTCTCACTTTCGAAGAAGTTGTAGTGTTGAAATTTTATTTGGCAAAATACCAGAAGTGTATGGCTCGTGAAAACTTTCGAGTTCACACAGTTTAGAGAAGGCATAGGTTCAACCCATCAGGGCATCTTAGGAGTATATACCAAAAATTTCAAGAATAAATAACACAAGTTCGATAGTAGAGCATGTTTGAGAAAGCAGAGGATACAATTTACCAAAGGTATTATGTATCCGAGGAAGGGCTCACAGACTTATTGAATATGAAGGACGCCGTCGGATAAAATCCAGAAAATGATCTGGTGGTCCTCAAGGGATCTGGTGCGAGCATCGGTACTTAACCAGAGGGAGAAACAATGCAAGGAGATCAGACTTTAGAAACAACTGACTAATTCAAGGCTCAAATGCAAAGGAATTATCAATTCCAAGACAAGGGATCAGAAGCAATATTCCGATCAGGGATGGATAAGTTGAATAGCCTTAAGGGTACAATCGACAGCAATTTGATTGGTCGAGATCCAGCTCATGTTTTAAAATAACGTCTGAGCCGGAAAGATAATTTCAAAGGATCAACTGATGATTGCGTGCATTCGCACTCATGTTGAATCAATAGGATCAAAAAGACAATGCCTAAGGATACTAACGAATATTGCCAGACATATGGAAAGCATCCATAATGCAAGCAGGCAAGTATTGCAGAGCAATAAGCTACTAAGGATTTTTGGAGGATCAAATAGTATTTCGAAGACCATTGTGAAACACATGAACAACTGGGGATGAGTGGATACTCGACAAGTGCGAGGATTTAATTGAAGGGGTATTCATGTGGCAAGGAACTGCTAGGCAGTAGGCACAAAGTATTCTCGGAACAATAGAGAAGACTTCGGGGTATCTTGTAATAACAAGATCAATGGGGGATGATCGTATGAATGGCAAGTGTAAGTAGTTATCCATAAGGATTTATCGGTGGTTGGGAATAGCAAAAGTGATGGGCACAAAGTCTCGAGAGGAATAGCAAAGAGTATCTTCGGAATCTTCTGGTGAAGCAGGCCATCATCTGGAATGAAAGGGCTCTCCGGGAGAAAGTATTTACGAGAACCTAGAGTTAAAGTTAGCAAAACCATTTAACCCGAATAGAAGAGAGATCAGGGTCCTAGAGTAAAGGCGAGGAATAAAAGATCCTAATACCACCCAAATGGCGACGTGGGCCCAGGGGCCGCACAGCCAAGTTAGTAAAACAATTTTCATTGACTAGACTCAACTTCGGCCAAGGAGTGTGGAAGGGGATTCCTACAGGCAGTCGGCTCTGATACCAACTTGTGACGCCCCCGATTTGACCGTACACTAATCATACACGCAAACGTGTACGATCAAGATTAGGGACTCACGGGAAGATATCACAACACAACTCTACAAATAAAATAAGTCATACAAGCATCATATTACAAGCCAGGGGCCTCGAAGGCTCGAATACAAGAGCTCGATCATAGATGAGTCAGCGGAAGCAACAATATCTGAGTACAGGCATAAGTTAAACAAGTTTGCCTTAAGAAGGCTAGCACAAACTGGGATACAGATCGAAAGAGGCGCAGGCCTCCTGCCTGGGATCCTCCTAACTACTCCTGGTCGCCGTCAGCGGGCAACACGTAGTAGTAGGCACCTCCGGTGTAGTAGGAGTCGTCGTCGACGGTGGCGTCTGGATCCTGGGCTCCAACATCTGGTTGCGACAACCAGGTAGAAGGGATAGGGGGAAAAGAGGGAGAAAGCAACCGTGAGTACTCATCCAAAGTACTCGCAAGCAAGGAGCTACACTACTTATGCATGGGTAAATGTGTAAAGGGGCATATCGGTGGACTGAACCGCAGAAAGCCAGAATAAGAGGGGGATAGCTAGTCCTGTTGAAGACTACGCTTCTGGCAGCCCCCGTCTTGCAGCATGTAGAAGAGAGTAGACTGAAGTCCTCCAAGTAGCATCGCATAGCATAATCCTAACCGATGATCCTCCCCTCGTCGCCCTGTGAGAGAGCGATCACCGGTTGTATCTGGCACTTGGAAGGGTGTGTTTTATTAAGTATCCAGTTCTAGTTATCATAAGGTCAAAGTACCACTCCGGGTCGTCCTTTTACCGAGGGACACGGCTATTCGAATAGATAAACTTCCCTGCAGGGGTGCACCACATAACCCAACACGCTCGATCCCATTTGGCCGGACACACTTTTCTGGGTCATGCCCGGCCTCGGAAGATCAACACGTCGCAGCCCTACCTAGGCACAATAGAGAGGTCAGCACGCCGGTCTAAATCCTATGGCGCAGGGGTCTGGGCCCATCGCCCTTTGCACACCTGCACGTTGCGTACGCGGCCGGAAGCAGACCTAGCCTAGTGGCTTTCCAGTCCAATCCGGCGCGCGCCACTCAGTTGCTGACGTCACGAAGGCTTCGGCTGATACCACGACGCCGGGATACCCATAACTACTCCCGCGTAGATGGTTAGTGCGTATAGACCAAATGGCCAGACTCAGATCAAATACCCAGATCTCGTTAAGTGTGTTAAGTATCCGCGAACGCCAAATAGGGCCAAGCCCACCTCTCTCCTAGGTGGTCTGAACCTGCCCTGTCGCTCTGCCACAAAGTAACATTCGGGGGCCGTCGGGAACCCAGGCCCACCACTACCTGGGTGGAACCACCTGCCCTTCAGCCCCCATCTCCGAACAGTATCATAAGTAAGGTAACTGTGTAAAGTATATAGCATATGCCCGTGATCACCTCCCGAAGTGATCACGGCCCAGTAGTATAGGATGGCAGACGGACAAGAGTGTAGGGCCACTGATGGAACACTAGCATCCTATACTAGGCCTGTAGGATTGCAGGTAAAGGTAACAACAGTAATAACAAGGACAGGCTATGCATCAGGATAGGAATAACGGAAAGCAGTATCATGCTACACTACTCTAATGCAAGCAGTATAGAAGAGAGTAGGCGATATCTGGTGATCAAGGGGGGGGGGCTTGCCTGGTTGCTCTGGCAAGAGAGATGGGTCGTCAACTCCGTAGTCGTACTGGGTAGCAGCAGCGTCGGTCTCGGTGTCTATCGAGAGAAGAGGGGGGGGGACAATAAATATTTAAGCAAGCATATGCATAGTGATGCATGACATGACAAGTAACGGCGTTAGAGGTGCCCTAACGCGGTAGTAGGTGATATCGGTGAAGGGGGATGACATCCGGGAAAATATCCCCGGTGTTTTGCGTTTTCGGGCAGAGGACCGAAGGGGAAAAGTTGCGAGTTCGATAGGTTAGGGAGGTATGGCGGACGAACGGGTTGCGTATCCGGAATCGTCTCGTCGTTCTGAGCAACTTTCATGTAGAAAGTATTTTCATCTGAGTTACGGTTTATTTTATATTAATTTTAAAGATTTAAATCATTTTCAGGATTTTTTTAAATATTTTAATTCAACATTATCCCGAACATGGTTTGCTGACGTCATCATGATGTCAGCACGACGTCAGCAGTCAACAGAGGTGTTGACTGGTCAACTGACATGTGGGCCCCGTTCGTCATTGTCTTAGACTAACTAAGTAGGTTTATTAGTTTAATTAAGCCATTATATTAATTTAACAGATTTAATTAAGTTAATTAATTATCTAATTAATTAATTAATATTTTCTAATTAATTTTCTAACTCTTTTTTTTAAATGGGGGCATGGGGCCCATATGTCTTAGGGAGTGGCAATATTAAAAGTGTTTATTTAAACTAATTAACTTAATTAGTTAGGGTGGGGCCTAGTGGTCAGTGGGTCAAATTGCTAACAAATTTTATTAGAGTTAAACCTAATCGTTGCACTTGCATGGCCCGTCAGTGGCTATCATGATTACTTTAACCAGTCTGTTAATTATGCCCATGATCAATTAGGTGTGGGTCCCGTTGGTCAGGGACACAGGGCGCCATTTGGAGCTGAGTTAATGGTGCCATGCTAGCGCATCGGCGTTTAGCCGCCGGCAGCCACAGTACACGGCGGAGGCCCACCGGAGTTGCATTCTGGCGACCATTTGGTCACCCACGAACATCAGTAGGACGAGCGGGTTGGCGCGCATCGAGTAGGGCTAGTGGTTGGTGCTGGAGGTGCCAGGATGGACGCCGGCGACGAGGTCTAGCGGCAGCTGAACAAGAGCTCGACGGATCCAGTGAAACAAGAGGAGAATGAGGTAGGAAAAGGGTCAGGTGACATCTGTACAGCTCCTAGAGCTTGCGCACACCAACGGAACGCAGCGGGGAGCACGGCAGCGATGCATTCATCGGCCATGGCGGACGACAGCTTTGGGGCTCGCAGGGGACGATGCCTCTGTGGTTGATTCACGCGGGAGAGAGGGGAAGCAGGTGGGAGCTCACATTGAAGCTCGTGGGGGACTCGGTGGAGCCGGAGTGGTTCAGGGCGATGCAGATCGCCGGTCAGCCATGGCGGATCCAGTCGGGGGAGAAACGAAGAAGGCGACGACAATGCGGCCTCCCGGCTAGGTCCGGTGGTTGCGGTCGATGAAGATGATCCCTGGAGAGCTCTTGGTCGTGGAAAGGTGGCGATGGGCGGTTGCCAGCGAGCCGGTGCGGCCAACGCGGGCGGGGAGCGCGGCCATAGGGGAGGGAGGGCATCGGGCGCCGGCGACGTGGCCCGAGGCAAGGGCGCGTGCGGGGGACTGCGGGGGTTCTTGCTCCTCTCTGTGTCTCCTCCTGGCGGCGCGAGGAGGGAGGATGGGATCGAACGGGAGGAGTGGGGGTAGTGCGGTCCATGCTAGGGTTTCGGGGGTTATGGGGGCGCCGGCTGGGCCGGCCTGGCTTGCCCAGTGGCCAGCTGGGCCGAGGCCCAGCGGGGGGGGGGGGGGTTCTTTTCCCTTTGTTTTGTTTGTTCTGTTTTCTATTTACTTCTTTTTTGTTTTTATTTTATTCTGGTATTCTTTTTTATAAATCACAAAACAAATTCCTAAATTAGTGTTTCAACACAATCCAATGTCACAAAAAAAACTTTTACCCTGAAATAAAATAGTTTAGCATTTTACAAAATACCAAAGGCATTCAAATAATTGTTTAGCTACTGTTTTGTTCACGTTTAAGTATTCAAACATTTTATAAAAGTGTGATTTCTACACCATAATTACCTGTGCATTATTTCACTCACACTAAACATTTTAGTTTTAATATTTGAAAACTTTTATTGTTTGTTAGATTTTGAAATTGAATTCGAATCGGTTTCGAACTAAATCGAGATTAGCAACAGTACCATGGTGACGTGGCACCATCAGCGTGGGATCACCGTAGCTTAATTATCCGGGCGTCACAAAAGGCATGGAACACTTTCCTAGAAAGAAAATTAAATTACCTTATAAATCTATTATGAGAGCCACTTATGGATTGCCAACCAAAGATGGCAATACCTAGATCTATCTTTGCTTTTTATGCCTAGCTAGGGGCGTTAAACGATAGCGCTTGTTGGGAGGCAACCCAATTTTATTTTTATTCCTTGATTTTTTCTCCTGTTTAGTAATAAATAATTTATCTAGCCTATTTTTAGGTTGTGTTTAATTAGTGTTTGTGCCAAGTTGAACCGTTGGGAAGACTTGGGGAAAGTCTTGTTAATCTTGCTGTAAAAAACAGAAACTTTAGCGCTCACGAGAACTGCTGCCATTTTTATGTGGAAAGTGCTACTTAGTTAATTCTTTTTTAAGATGATTAATAGATAAATTCCTCACGTCAAGCAATTTATTTTAGAATTTTTGGGGTTCAAGATCTTGCGCTAGCTACAAATTACTACAGACTGTTCTGTTTTTGACAGATTCTATTTTTCATGTGTTGTTTGCTTATTTTGATGAATCTATGGCTAGTAAAATAGTTTATAAACCATAGAGAAGTTGGAATACAGTAGGTTTAACACCAATATAAATAAAAAATGAGTTCATTATAGTACCTTGAAGTGGTATTTTGTTTTATTTCGCTAACGGAGCTCACAAGATTTTCTACTTTGTTTTGTGTTGTGAAGTTTTCAAGTTTTGGGTAAAGATTTGATGGATTATGGAACAAGGAGTGGCAAGAGTGAGGGAGTCCTGGATTAGGGGGTGTCCGGATAGCCAGACTATAACCTTTGGCCGGACTCTTGGACTATGAAGATACAAGATTGAAGACTTCGTTCCGTGTCCGGTTGGGACTTTCCTTGGCGTGGAAGGCAAGCTTGGCAATATGCATATGTAGATCTCCTCCCATTGTAACCGACTCTGTGTAACCCTAGCCCTCTCCGGTGTCTATATAAACCAGAGGGTTTTAGTCCGTAGGACAACATACAATCATACCATAGGCTAGCTTCTAGGGTTTAGCCTCTCCGATCTCGTGGTAGATCTACTCTTGTACTACCCATATCATCAATATTAATCAAGCAGGACGTAGGGTTTTACCTCCATCAAGAGGGCCCGAACCTGGGTAAAACATTGTGTCCCTTGTCTCCTGTTACCATCCGGCCTAGATGCACAGTTCGGGACCCCCTACCCGAGATCTGCCGGTTTTTACACCGACAAAGAGCTAAGCTTGGGGATGCCCATGGCACCCCCAAGATAATCTAAGGACACCTAAAGCCAAAGCTTGGGGATGCCCCGGAAGGCATCCCCTCTTTCCTCTACTTCTATCGGTAACTTTACTTGGAGCTATATTTTTATTCACCACATGATATGTGTTTTGCTTGGAGCGTCTTGTATTATTTGAGTATTTATTTGTTAGTTTACCACAATCATCCTTTCTGTACACACCTTTTGAGAGAGCCATACATGATTTGGAATTTGTTAGAATACTCTATGTGCTTCGCTTATATCAATTGAGTTATATAGTTTTGCTCTAGTACTTCACTTATATCTTTTAGAGCACAGTGGTGGATTTGTTTTATAGAAACTATTGACCTCTCATGCTTCACTTAGATTATTTTGAGAGTCTTAAATAGGATGGTAATTTTCTTAAAAAATCCTTATATGCTAGGTATACAAGATTAATAATAAAATTCTCTTATGAGTGTGTTGATACTATGAGAAGTTTGATGCTTGATAATTGTTTTGAGATATGAAGATGGTGATATTAAAGTTGTGCTAGTTGATTAGTTGTGAATTTGAGAAATACTTGTGTTAAAGTTTGTGATTCCCGTAGCATGCACGTATGGTGAACCGTTATGTGATGAAGTCAGAGCATGATTTATTTATTGATTGTCTTCCTTATGAGTGGGGTCGGGGACGAGCGATGGTCTTTTCCTACCAATCTAACCCCCTAGGAGCATGCGCGTAATACTTTGCTTTGATAACTTGTAGATTTTTGCAATAAGTATATGAGTTCTTTATGACTAATGTTGAGTCCATGGATTATACGCACTCTCACCCTTCCACCATTGCTACCCTCTCTAATACCGCACACCTTTCGCCGGTATCATACACCCACCATATGCCTTCCTCAAAACAGCCACCATACCTACCTATTATGGCATTTCCATAGCCATTCCGAGATATATTGCCATGCAACTTTCCACCGTTTTGTTTATTATGACACACTCCATCATTGTCATATTGCTTAGCATGATCATGTAGTTGACATCGTATTTGTGGCAAAGCCACCGTTCATAATTTTTTCATACATGTCACTCATGAGTCATTGCATATCCCGATACACCGCCAGAGGCATTCATATAGAGTCATATTTTGTTCTAAGTATCGAGTTGTAATTGTTGAGTTGTAAGAAAATAAAAGCATGATGATCATCATTATTAGAGCATTGTCCCAGTGAGGAAAGGACGATGGAGACTATGATTCCCCCACAAGTCAGGATGAGACTCCGGACGAAAAAAAAGAAAAAAAAAGAAAGATAAGAGGCCAAAAAACAAGAAGAGAAAAGGCCCAAATAAAAAAATGAGAGAAAAAGAGAGAAGGGGCAATGCTACTATCCTTTTACCACACTTGTGCTTCAAAGTAGCACCATGATATTCATAGTAGAGAGTCTCTCATTTCATCACTTTCATATACTAGTGGGAATTTTTCATTATAGAACTTGGCTTGTATATTCCAATGATGGGCTTCCTCAAATTGCACTAGGTCTTTGTGAGCAAGCAAGTTGGATGCACACCCACTTAGTTTCTTTTGTTGAGATTGCATATACTTGCATGGCAATCCCTACTCACTCACATTGATATCTATTGATGGGCATCTCCATAGCCCATTGATATGCCTAGTTGATGTGAGACTATCTTCCCCCTTTTTTGTCTTCTCCACAACCACCATTCTATTCCACCTATAGTGCTATATCCATGGCTCACGCTCATGTATTGCGTGAAGATTGAAAAAGTTTTGAGATTTTCAAAAGTATGAAACAATTGCTTGGCTTGTCATCGGGGTTGTGCATGATTTAAATACTTTGTGTGGTGAAGATAGAGCATAGCCAAACTATATGATTTTGTAGGGATAACTTTCTTTGGCCATGTTATTTTGAGAAGACATGATTGCTTTATAAGTATGCTTGAAGTATTATTATTTTTATGTCAATATGAAATAATAACTTGAATCTTTGGGATCTGAATATTCATACCACAATTAAGAAGAATTACATTAAAATTATGCCAAGTAGGACTCCGCATCAAAATTTCTGTTTTTATCATTTACCTACTCGAGGACGAGCAGGAATTAAGCTTGGGGATGCTTGATACGTCTCCAACGTATCTATAATTTTTGATTGCTCCATGCTATATTATCTACTGTTTTGGACATTATTGGGCTTTATTATCCACTTTTATATTATTTTTGGGACTAACCTACTAACCGGAGGCCCAGCCCAGAATTGGTGTTTTTTTGCCTATTTTAGGGTTTTGAAGAAAAGGAATATCAAACGGAGTCCAAACGGAATGAAACCATCGGGAACGTGATTTTCTCACCGAACATGATCCAGGAGACTTGGACCCTACATCAAGACACAAAAGAGGAGGCCACGAGGTAGGGGGCGCGCCTACCCCCCAGGCGCGCCCTCCACCCTCGTGGGCCCCCTGTTGCTCCATCGACGTACTACTTCCTCCTATATATACCTACATACCCCCAAACGATCAGATACAGAGGCAAAACCCTAATTCCACCACCGCAACTTTCTGTGCCAACGAGATCCCATCTTGGGGCCTGTTTCGGAGCTCCGCCGGAGGGGGCATCGACCACGGAGGGCTTCTACATCATCACCATAGCCCCTCCGATGAAGTGTGAGTAGTTTACCTCATACTTACGGGTCCATAGTTATTAGCTAGATGGCTTATTCTCTCTTTTTGGATCTCAATACAATGTTCTCCCCCTCTCTTGTGGAGAACTATTCGATGTAATCTTCTTTTCGCGGTGTGTTTGTTGAGACCGATGAATTGTGGGTTTATGATCAAGTCTATCTATGAACAATATTTGAATCTTCTCTGAATTCTTTTATGTATGATTGGTTATCTTTGCAAGTCTCTTCGAAATATCAGTTTGGTTTGGCCAACTAGATTGATCTTTCTTGCAATGGGAGAAGTGCTTAGCTTTGGGTTCAATCTTGCGGTGTCCTTTCCCAGTGACAGTAGGGGCAGCAAGATACGTATTGTATTGTTGCCATCGAGGATAACAAGATGGGGTTTTCATCATATTGCATGCGTTTATCCCTCTACATCATGTCATCTTGTTTAAGGCATTACTCTATTTTCATTAACTTAATACTCTAGATGCATGCTGGATAGCGGTCGATGAGTGGAGTAATAGTAGTAGATGCAGGCAGGAGTCGGTCTACTTGTCTTAGACGTGATGCCTATATACATGATCATGCCTAGATATTCTCATAACTATGCTCAATTCTGTCAATTGCTCAACAGTAATTTGTTCACCCACCGTAGAATACTTATGCTCTTGAGAGAAGCCACTAGTGAAACCTATGGCCCCCGGGTCTATCTTCATCATATTAATCTTCCAATACTTTGTTATTTACTTTGCTTTTATTTTACTTTGCATCTTTATCATAAAAAACACCAAAAATAATATCTTATCATATCTATCAGATCTCACTCTCATAAGTGGTCGTGTAGGGATTGACAACCCCTTATCGCATTGGTTGCTTACTTGTTTTGTGCAGGTATGAGGGACTCGCGCGTAGCCTCCTACTGGATTGATACCTTGGTTCTCAAATACTGAGGGAAATACTTACGCTACTCTGCTGCATCATCCCTTCCTCTTCGGGGAAAAACCAACGCAGTGCTCAAGAGGAAGCACAAACCACGTCTACGAGCATAACATAGCAGTAAAAACATAACGTAGAAGTAACTCCCAGGGCTTGAACGAAAAAGGGCAATAGGTACTACCTCAACTACTACTTCCCAATACCCACATGTTATCAAGTCCTAACCATGCAATGTTTGAGGGTTTAAACTAATGCATAAAAACTGGGTAATAAAGGGGTATGATCAAAGTGTTACTTGCCTTGCTGACAATCTGAAAACCCTAGTGACTCGTAGTAGCACGCTTCGCACTCCGGGAATTCTATCGCAAACAAATGATAGCATTCACAAGCACTCAAGCAATAGATGCAAGGTTAAAACTCAAAAGAAAAGATCCAAATCGAAAGTATAAGAAAGGAGCTTTGATGACCCACAAGTATAGGGGATCTATCGTAGTCCTTTCGATAAGTAAGAGTGTCGAACCCAACGAGGAGCAGAAGGAAATGATAAGCGGTTTTCAGCAAGGTATTCTCTGCAAGTACTGAAATAAGTGGTAACAGATAGTTTGGTGATAAGATAGGTTGTAATGAGCAACAAGTAACAAAAGTAAATGAAGTGCAGCAAGATGGCCCAATCCTTTTGTAGCAAAGGACAAGCCGGAACAAACTCTTATAATAGGAAAAGTGCTCCCGAGGACAAATGGAAATATCGTTAAGCTAGTTTTCATCACGTTCATATGATTCGTGTTCGATACTTTGATAATTTGATATGTGGGTGGCCGGTGCTTGGGTGCTGTTCTTACTTGAACAAGCATCCCACTTATGATTAACCTCTATTGCAAGCATCCGCAACTACAACAAAAGTATTAAGGTAAACCTAACCATAGCATGAAACATATGGATCCAAATCAGTCCCTTACGAAGCAACGCATAAACTAGGGTTTAAGCTTCTATCACTCTAGCAACCCATCATCTACTTAGTACTTCCCAATGCCTTCCTCTAGGCCCAAATAATGGTGAAGTGTTATGTAGTTGACGTTCACATAACACCACTAGAGGCTAGACAAGATACATCTTATCAAAATATCAAACGAATACCAAATTCACATGACTACTCATAGCAAGACTTCTCCCTTATCCTCAGGAACGAACGTAATTACTCACAAAGGATATTCATGTTCATAATCAGAGGGGTAATAATATGCATATAGGATCTGAACATATGATCTTCCACCAATTAAACTAACTAGCATCAACTACAAGGAGTAATCAACACTACTAGCAACCTACTAGCACCAATCCCGGACTTTGAGACAAGAATTGGATGCAATAGATGAACTAGGGTTTGGAGATGAGATGGTGCTGGTGAAGATGTTGATGGAGATTGCCCTCTCCCAATGAGAGGAGCGCTGGTGATGATTTCCCCCTCCCGAAGGGAAGTTTCCCCGGCAGAACAGCTCTGCCGGAGCTCTAGGTTGGATCCGCCAAGGTTCCGCCTCGTGGCAGCTGAGTCTCGTCCTGAAAAGGTCCTCTTATTTTTTTCACATCGAAAGACTTCATATAGGAGAAGATGGGCGTCGGAGAGCCACCGGGGGGGCCCACGAGGTAGGGGGGCGCGCCCTAGGGGGGGCGCCCCCCACCCTCGTGAGAAGGGTGTGGGCCCCCTGGCCTTCATCTTTGGCATGGATTTTTCTTTATGTCTTTTAAGACGTTCCGTGGAGTTTCAGGACTTTTGGAGTTGCGCAGAATAGGTCTCTAATATTTGCTCCTTTTCCAGACCAGAATTCCAGCTGCCGGCATTCTCCCTCTTTATATAAACCTTGTAAAATAAGAGAGAATAGCCATAAGTATTGTGACATAAAGTGAAATAACAGTCCATAATGCGATAAATATCGATATAAAAGCATAATGCAAAATGGACGCATCAACTCCCCCAAGCTTAGACCTCGCTTGTCCTCAAGCGAAAAGCCGATAACAATAAATATGTCCTCATGTTTAGAGGTAGAGGCGTCGATAAAAATAAAATATGGACATGAAGGCATCATGATTATTCTCATAACAGCAACATATATAGATGTTGTCATATGATTACTTATGTTCAAGTGATGATCTATTCACAATGCAAAAGTATAAATCATAAACCTTATTGGGCTCTGACAAACTATAATCTCAACCATTGAAGCAATTGCAATTTATCATAACATCAGAAAGAGTCTATGCCAGAGCTAAAAAGCAAGTCCACATACTCAACTATCATTTAGTCCTCCATAAATGCTAACACTCACACGATACTTGTGGTTATAGAGTTTTAATCGGACACAGAGAAAGATAGGGGCTTATAGTTTTGCCCCACAACCTTTTACCTCAAGGGTAATGTCAACAATAATGGTTCATGCTCCCCTACATCCAATTATATATATATATATATATATATATATATATATATCATGTTCTTTCCAACATGCTGAGCTTGCCAAAGGATAAAATAAAAAAGAAAAGGTGAAGATCACCATGACTCTTGCAGAAGGTAGAAGATAATAATAAAGGATAGGCCCTTCGCAAAGGGAAGCAGAGGTTTCCATGAGCTTTTATGGTTGGATGCATAAAATCTCAATGCGAAAGAACGTCACTTTTTATTGCCCCCTGTGATATGAACCTTTATTATGCAGTCCGTTGCTTTTATTGCTTTCACATCACAAGATCGTATAAAGCTTATTTCTCCCACACCAATCAATCATACATATTTAGAGCAATTTTTATTGCTTTGCACCGATGACAACTTACTTGAAGGATCTTACTCAATCCATAGGTAGATATGGTGGACTCTCATGGCAAAACTGGTTTAAGGGTATTTGGAAGCACAAGTAGTATTTCTACTTGGTGCTAAGAATTTGGCTAGCATGAGGGGGAAAGGCAAGCTCAACAAGTTATAGGATCCATGACAACATACTTTATCTCAGATATAAGAAAGACATGACTCATTACGTCGTCTTCCTTGTCCAACATCAACTCTTTAGCATGTCATATTTTAATGAGTGCTGCCAATCATAAAAGATGTTAATGATAATATATCTATATGTGAAACCTATCTTTCCTTATTACTTCCTATTAATTGCAACAATGACCAAAGCTATGTCTGCCAACTCCCAACATCTTTTAATCATCATACTCTTTCTATGTGAAGTCATTACTCTCAATAAGATCAATATGAACTTTTTGTTTGTTTTTATTCTTTTTCTCTTTTCTTTTATTCACCCAAGATCATGGCAAAATAATCAAGCCCTTGACTCTACACTAATCTTTATTATATATAGCTCACGGACTCGATTACATAGAGAGATCATAAAGCAAAACTCAAAACTAGATCATGCCATAAACTTTATTCTACTAGATCAAGATACTACTAATAGGATTGAACTAAGAAAAACGGTAAAGATAAGAGTTGTGATTGTGATACGATACCGGGGCACCTCCCCCAAGCTTGGAAGTTGCCAAGGGGAGTGCCCATACCCATGTGATTATATCTCCTTTGTCGGTGAAGAAGGTGGAGGTGTTGTTGATGATGCGGGCTTGGTTGATGTCTTAGGCTTCTCCCTTAATTTGCGCTTGAGGACGGCGTTTTGATCCCTCAGATCATCAATCTCCCACTCCAGGGTTAATATCTTTTTGCACAGGTCATGCTTATTTTCCTGCAAGAGACGAAAAGGGATAAACTTGAACTTAGGTTTCTTTACCCTATCAGGGAGACTTGACTTTTTGAACTCCACGTGTATCTCCCCAAGCTGAGGTAATGGTGCTTCATCTTCATCTGAGCTCGTCTCCTCCTTCCCCTCGGGTTCATAGTCCTCTTCTTCCTCCATGGTCCATCCATCGTGTTCCACATCTCCATAGACCTTTGGATTTGCTAAGTAATCATCCACATAGCTTTCTCCTTCCGAATCCTGGGAAGACATGTTGATTTAATCTGCAACGGGACAACTCAAAATGAAAACAGAGGATATTTGCGTGATACGGGAGTCAAAACCTTCGGGAGAATATATAATGAATTTTTACTGACCAAAATACGTATCGTGCAAGAAAACGGAGTCCGGAAGGCACACGAGGTGCTCACGAGGTAGGGGGCGCGCCCACCACCCTCGTGGGGCGCTCGGGGCCTTCCCGTACTGCTTCTTATTTTTTCTATTTTTCTAAATATTCCAAAACAGAGAAATATTGCCTTAAAATTTGTTTTGGAGTCGGTTTACTTACCGTACCACATACCTATTCCTTTTCGGAGTCTGGAACGTTCCGGAAAGTGTCCCTTATGTATTTCTCCGGGGTTACGGTTTCAATAATATTGGTTTCAACATTTATGGGATTACCTGAGATATAATGTTTAATTCTTTGACCATTTACCACCTTCGGATTTGTGCCCTCGAAATTGTTGATTTTTATGGCACCGGAATGATAGACCTCTTTGATAACATTGGGGCCTTCCCATTTAGAGAGAAGTTTTCCTGCAAAAAATCTTAAACGAGAGTTGTATAGCAATACATAATCACCTACATTAAACTCACGCTTTTGTATCCTTTTGTCATGCCATCTTTTAACTTTTTCTTTGAACAACTTGGCATTTTCATATGCTTGGGTTCTCCATTCATCAAGTGAGCTAATATCAAATAACCTCTTCTCACCGGCAAGTTTAAAATCATAGTTAAGCTCTTTAATAGCCAAATATGCCTTATGTTCTAGTTCGAGAGGTAAGTGACATGCTTTTCCATAAACCATTTTATACGGAGACATACCCATATGATTTTTGTATGCAGTTCTATAAGCCCATAATGCATCATCAAGTTTCTTAGACCAATTCTTTCTAGACCTATTAACAGTCTTTTGAAAAATTAATTTGAGCTCTCTATTGCTCAACTCTACTTGACCACTAGACTGTGGGTGATAAGGAGATGCAATTCTATGATTAACATCATATTTAGCAAGCATTTTACGGAAAGCACCATGAATAAAGTGTGAACCACCATCATTCATTAAATATCTAGGGACTCCAAACCTCGGGAAAATAAATTCTTTAAGCATTTTAATAGAAGTGTTATGATCAGCACTACTAGTTGGAATAGCATCTACCCACTTAGTAACGTAATCAACAACAACTAGAATATGTGTGTATCCATTAGAGGCAGGAAAAGGTCCCATATAATCAAGACCCCAAACATCAAACGGTTCAATAACAAGAGAATAATTCATAGGCATTTCTTGACGTCTACTAATATTACCAACTCTTTGACATTCATCACAAGACAAGACAAACTTACGGGCATCCTTGAAGAGAGTAGGCCAATAAAAACCAGATTGCAATACCTTATGTGCAGTTCTATCTCCAGCATGGTGTCCTCCGTAAGACTTGGAATGGCACTTGCGTAGGATCTGTTCCTGTTCATGCTCAGGTACACAATGTCTAATAACACCATCTACTCCTTCCTTATAAATATGTGGGTCATCCCAGAAGTAATGCCTTAAATCATAGAAGAACTTTTTCTTTTGCTGGTATGTGAAGCTAGGTGGTATAAATTTAGCAACAATATAATTAGCATAATCAGCATACCATGGAGTACTACGAGAAGTACTTATAACATTTAATTGTTCAGCAGGAAAGCTATCATTAATAGGTAGTGGGTCATCAAGAATATTTTCTAACCTAGACAGGTTGTCTGCAACGGGGTTCTCAGCTCCCTTTCTATCAACAATATGCAAATCAAATTCTTGTAGCAAGAGAACCCATCTAATAAGTCTAGGTTTAGCATCTTTCTTTTCCATAAGATATTTAATAGCAGCAGGATCAGTTTGAATAGTTACTTTAGAATCAACAATATAAGATCTGAACTTATCACAAGCAAATACAACTGCTAAGAGTTCTTTTTCAGTAGTAGCATAATTTCTTTGAGCATTGTCTAGAGTCTTACTAGCATAATGAATAACATTTAATTTCTTATCAACTCTTTGCCCTAGAATAGCACCTACAGCATAATCACTAGCACCACACATAATTTGAAAGGGTAGGTTCCAATCAGGTGGCTGAACAACAGGTGCAGAGACTAATGCTTTCTTAAGTATTTCAAATGCTTCTACACAATCATCATCAAAGACAAATGGTATATCTTTTTGCAATAAATTAGTCAGAGGCTGAGAAATTTTTGAGAAGTCCTTAATGAACCTCCTATAAAATCCAGCGTGACCAAGGAAACTTCTTATACCTTTGATGTCCTTGGGACATGGCACTTTTTCAATAGCATCAACCTTGGCTTTATCAACTTCAATACCTCTTTCAGAAACTTTGTGCCCAAGACAATATCCTCATTAACCATAAAGTGTTACTTTTCCCAATTCAAGACAAGATTAGTTTCTTCACATCTCTGCAAAACTCGATCAAGATTGCTCAAGCAATCATCAAAAGAGGAACCATAGACGGAAAAGTCGTCCATGAAAACCTCACAAATCTTTTCACAAAAGTCAGAGAATATAGCCATCATGCATCTTTGAAAGGTAGCAGGTGCATTACATAAACCAAAAGGCACATGTCTATAAGCAAAAGTACCAAAAAGGCATGTAAAAGTAGTCTTTGATTGATCTCTAGCCGACATAGGTATTTGAGAGAAACCAGAATAACCATCTAGAAAGCAATAGTGTGTATGTTTGCATAATCTTTCTAGCATTTAATCAATAAAAGGTAAGGGGTAATGATCTTTCTTAGTAGCTTTATTTAAGTTGCGGAAATCAATTACCATCCCATAACCTGTGATAATTCTTTGTGGAATCAATTCATCTTTATCATTAGGAACAACAGTAATACCTCCCTTCTTAGGGATACAATGGACATGACTTACCCACTCACTATCAGCAACGGGATAGATTATACCTGCCTCCAGAAGCTTTAGTATTTATTTTCTTACCACTTCTTTCATTTTAGGATTCAAACGTCGTTGAGGATCATGAACTGGTTTGGCATATGCTTCCAAATTTATTTTATGTTGACATAGAGTGGGACTAATGCCCTTAAGATCATCAAGAGTATATCCAATAGCAGCACGATGCTTCTTCAGAGTTTTCAATAATCTTTCTTCTTCATGCTCTGAAAGGTTAGCACTAATAATAACAGGATATATCTTCTTTTCATCAAGATAAGCATATTTAAGATTATCAGGCAACGGTTTGAGCTCAAACACGGGATCACCCTTGGGTGGAGGTGGATCCCCTAAAATTTCAACAGGCAAGTTGTGATGCAGAATAGGTTCCTGTTTAAAGAATACTTCATCTATTTCCCTTCTTTCATTCATGAACATATCATTTTCATGGTCTAGCAAATAGTGTTGTAAAGGATCACTAGGAGGTACGACAATAGAAGCAAGACCAATAATTTCATCCTTACTAGGTAATTCTTCCTCACGATGTTGTTTACTAAATTTCGAGAAATTAAACTCATGAACCATATCATCCAAACCAACAATAACAATATTCTTAGTGTAGTCTATGGTAGCATTGACAATATTTAAGAAGGGTCTACCAAATATAATTGGACAAAAGCTTTCTTGTGGAGAAGTAAGAACAACAAAATCAGAAGGATATTTAGTTTTCCCACACAAGACTTCAACATCTCTAACAATTCCAATTGGTGCAATAGTATCTCTATTAGCAAGTTTAATAGTAACATCAATATCTTCTAACTCAACAGGTGCAATTTCATTCTTTATTTCTTTGTATAAGTCATGAGGTATAACACTAGCACTAGCACCCATATCACATAAGCCATGATAACAATGATCTCCTATTTTAACAGAAATAACAGGCACGCCTACCACGGGTCTATGTTTATATTTATCACAAGGTTTAGCGATTGTAGCAGTTTCACCTTTGAACTGAATAACATGCCCATCAATATTATCAGACAAGAGATCTTTAACAATAACAATATTAGGTTCTACTTTAACTTGCTCAGGAGGTGTATAAGTTCTAATATTGCTTTTATGAACAACAGTTGAAGCTTTAGCATAATCCTTTATTCTAACAAGGAAAGGTCGTTTCTCAATATAAGAAGTAGGAACAATAGGCATTATAAGTGACAGTCTTTTCTTCAACTTTAATAGGTGCAGCTACTTTTACTTCTATGGGAGGATGATATTTAAACCACTTATCCTTAGGGAGATCAACATAAGTAGCAAAAGATTCACAGAAAGAAGCTACTATCTCAGAGTCAAGTCCATATTTAGTGCTAAACTTACGGAAAATATCGGTGTCCATAAAAGATTTAACACAATCAAACTTAGGTGTCATACCTGACTCCTTACCTTCGTCGAGGTCCCAATCTTCAGAGTTGCGTTTAATTCAATCCAATAAATTCCATCTGAATTCAATAGTCTTCATCATAAAAGAGCCAACACAAGAAGTATTGAGCATGGTGCGATTGTTTTCAGAAAGCCGAGCATAAAAACTTTGCATAATTATTTCTCTCAAGAGCTCATGATTGGGGCATGAATATAACATTGATTTAAGCCTCCCCAAGCTTGAGCGATGCATTCTCCTTCACGAGGCCAGAAATTATATATATAATTGTGATCACGATGAACAAGATGCATAGGGTAATACTTTTGATGAAATTCCAGCTTCAATCTTTTATAGTCCCACGATCTCATATCATCACATAGCCTATACCATATCAACGCGTCTCCCTTCAAACATAAAGGGAAGACCTTCTTCTTAGCAACATCATCGGGTATACATGCAAGCTTAAATAATACACAAACTTTATCCACATGTATTAAGTGCTCATCAGGATGCTTTGTTCCATCTCCTGTAAAAGGGTTATCTAGCAGTTTTTCTATCATACCCAAAGGATACTCATAAGGAATTTTATTTTCAATAGGTTCAGTAGGTTGAGGAGCAACTCTTTGCTCTACTGGACGGGGTGAAGATACCCCGAACAAGCCCCTCATAGAATTACTTTCCATAGTAACAAGTGACAGTAAATTTCAGCACACTATATAAATTTTTCCTTACCAAATTCCACCTACCAAAGGCGCTACACTCCCCGGCAACGGCGCCAGAAAAGAGTCTTGATGATCCACAAGTATAGGGTATCTATCGTAGTCCTTTCGATAAGTAAGAGTGTCGAACCCAACGAGGAGCAGAAGGAAATGATAAGCGGTTTTCAGCAAGGTATTCTCTGCAAGTACTGAAATAAGTGGTAACAGATAGTTTGGTGATAAGATAGATTGTAACGAGCAACAAGTAACAAAAGTAAATAAAGTGCAGCAAGATGGCCCAATCCTTTTGTAGCAAAGGACAAGCCGGAACAAACTCTTATAATAGGAAAAGCGCTCCCGAGGACACATGGGAATATCGTCAAGCTAGTTTTCATCATGTCCATATGATTTGCGTTCAATACTTTGATAATTTGATATGTGGGTGGACCGGTGCTTGGGTGCTATTCTTACTTGAACAAGCATCCCACCTATGATTAACCTCTATTGCAAGCATCCGCAACTACAACAAAAGTATTAAGGTAAACCTAACCATAACATGAAACATATGGATCCAAATCAGCCCCTTACGAAGCAACGCATAAACTAGGGTTTAAGCTTCTGTCACTCTAGCAACCCATCATCTACTTATTACTTCCCAATGCCTTCCTCTAGGCCCAAATAATGGTGAAGTGTTATGTAGTCGACGTTCACATAACACCACTAGAGGCTAGACAACATACATCTTATCAAAATATTAACGAATACCAAATTCACATGACTACTCATAGCAAGACTTCGCCCTTATCCTCAGGAACAAACGTAATTACTCACAAAGCATATTCATGTTCATAATCAGAGGGGTAATAATATGCATATAGGATCTGAACATATGATCTTCCACCAATTAAACCAACTAGCATCAAATACAAGGAGTAATCGACACTACTAGCAACCTACTAGCACCAATCCCGGACTTTGAGGCAAGAATTGGATGCAAGATATGAACTAGGGTTTGGAGATGAGATGGTGCTGGTGAAGATGTTGATGGAGATTGCCCTCTCCCGATGAGAGGAGCGTTGGTGATGACGATGGTGATGATTTCCCCCTCCCGGAGGGAAGTTTCCCCGGTAGAACAGCTCTGCCGGAGCTCTAGATTGGTCCGCCAAGGTTCCGCCTCGTGGCGGCTGAGTCTCATCCCAAAAAGTTCCTCTTATTTTTTTCTCAGTGAAAGACTTCACATAGGAGAAGATGGGCGTCGGAGAGCCACCAGGGGGCCCATGAGGTAGGGGGCGCGCCCTAGGGGGGGTGCCCCCCACCCCCGTGAGAAGGGTGTGGGCCCCCTGGCCTTCATCTTTGGCGTGGATTTTTCTTTATTTCTTTTAAGACGTTCCGTGGAGTTTCAGGACTTTTGGAGTTACGCAGAATAGGTCTCTAATATTTTCTCCTTTTCTAGACCAGAATTCCAGCTGCCGGCATTCTCCCTCCTTGTGTAAACCTTGTAAAATAAGAGAGAATAGCCATAAGTATTGTGACATAAAGTGAAATAACAGTCCATAATGCGATAAGTATCGATATAAAAGCATGATGCAAAATGGACGTATCAATCTTCGATTTTCAAAAAGAAACACTCAACTCGGAGCTATGAAACTCAAACTATGATAAAAAACAAGTTATAATTCAAATCTGCTTGCAACCAAATTTTAAATTGTGAAAACCATGTTCAATATGCTTAACTAGAAACAGGGTTCAAGACAAAGATTTGGGCGTTGGTTTCACTAGATTTGGACGAAAGGTTGAAAAGTTGCGGGCGTTCGAAGATTAGGGGCTAATCTGTGATAAAAATAATCACGGATAGGACCCTGGCCGAAAGTGAAATAAAAAGAAAAGACTAACGAACAAACGTTCATTAACAGGGACAAACGAACGAACGCGTTCACGAACAGAGGCGTTCGGGCGAACGTCCGCTAATTAGCTAAACCGAAGAAAAACCGAGAAAACTGATCTAGAAATAAAACCGAAAAAACCGAACGAACCGGCGAACCTGGTGGTTTTTATACCGGTCAACAGCGACAGGCGGCGGCGTCGGCGCGGCAACGGCGAGGCGGGGTGTCGGGCGGGGTCAGCGGATGGCGGCGTCGGCGCGGGGCGACGACGCTGGCGGCGAGGCTGCGGTGGTGAGACAAGGAGAGGCGGCAGCCTCGGGGCTGCTTATAAAGGCTCCCCCGGGTTCCCCGACTTGGAGAGGGTGTCGGCGAGGCGGCGGCGAGTCGGACTCCTTCGGGAGTCCGGCGACTCCACGGCGGGCGATGCGGGCAAGGCGGCGGCACGGCTAGGCTTGGCCTGGCTCGGCCCGGGCCGGCCTAGAACTTTTTTAAATAAATTCTGCTGAAGAAAAATCCTAAATAAAAAATAAAAAAAATCTGAAAATGCCAAAAACAATTTTCACCGTCTAAATGCAATATTTAGAACAAAGTGAACATTTTTCTGGCCTAAAAGTGAAATTTTGAAAATTGCATATTTTTCTAATTCAAATAAAATCTCGAATAAAATTCCAAATGAAATATTTATTTGATTTTAAAAATCTTTCCTCCAATATTTCTCTCTTTTTGAAGAAATCATATTATCTTCTCTCTTTTATTTTAATATCGGAAATATTTCGGAGAGAAAACTTATTAAACCAAAATGATCCTCTTTTCAAATTTGAGAAAAATTCAAATATGTAAATAAATGAAATCCCCAACTCTCTTCGTGGGTCCTTGAGTTGCTTAGGATTTCTAGGATCGCAATCAAAATGCAAATAAAATATGATATGCATATGATGACCTATGTATAACATCCAAATTGAAAATTTGGGATGTTACAAACCTACCCCCCTTAAGATGAATCTCGCCCTCGAGATTCGGGTTGGCTAGAAAATAGGTGTGGGTGGTCTTTTCGTAGGTCTTCCTCTCGTTCCCAGGTGGCTTCATCTTCGGTATGGTGGCTCCACTAAACTTTGCAAAACTTAATAACCTTGCTGCGCATAACTCGGCTGGCAAACTCGAGAATCTTGACGGGTTTCTCCTCGTAGGTAAAATCACTATCCAACTGAATTGCTTCCAGGGGCACTGTATCTCTCAGACGAATATCGACCATCTCTGCATGGCACTCCCATACGTTCCAAAACTCGGCACGGTCCTACAAATCTCAGGGCTAGCTTTCCCTTAACTCTAAAACGTTTTACTCCTCGCGGTGGTGACACACGAAGATATGCTCGGTCTCCAATCTCATATACTACTTCCTTGTGTTTAGTATCTGCATAACTCTTCTGCCTGGACTGAGCTACCTTCAGTCTATCTCAAATCAACTTAACCTTCTCTTCAGACTCTTTGATTAAATCTGGTCCAAATAATTGACGGTCTCCAACTTCATCCCACATTAACGGTGTCCCGCATCTCCTTCCATACAAAGCTTTAAAAGGTGCCATCTTCAAGCTTGCTTGATAACTGTTGTTGTACGAGAACTCCGCGTAAGGCAGATTGTCATCCCAACTAGGTCCATAATCTAGCGCACAAGCTCTCAACATGTCCTCCAGAACCTGATTGACTCTCTCTGTCTGTCCATCTGTCTGCGGATGAAAGGCTGTATTGAACTCTAGTCTAGTACCCAAAGTCTGGTGCAATTGATTCCAAAACTTCGAGGTAAACTGCATCCCTCTATCTGATACGATGGTCCTCGGAACTCCATGCAGACATACGATTCTGGTCATATATATCTTGGCCAACTTCGCGCTTGTATAGGTGGTTTTCACTGGGATAAAGTGAGCCACTTGTCAAACGATTAACTACTACTCAGATTGAATCGTATCCCGATCGGGTCCTGGGTAATCCGGTGATGAAATGCATGCCAAGCTTGTCCCACTTCCATTCGGGTATCGACATAGGCTGCAGTAATCCTGCTGGTTTCTGATGTTCTGCCTTCACTCTCTGGCATACACCACACACTGCTACATACTCGGCAATATCCTTCTTCATACCCGTCCACCAGAAACGCTCCTTCAAATCCAAATACATCTTGGTGTTTCTGGGGTGAATCGAGTATGGCGAGTCATGAGCTTCCTGAAGTATTAACTTCCTGATCTCTGCATTATTGGGCACATAAATATGTTCCTCAAACCATAAGGTCTCGTGCTCATCCTCACGGAAACCCTTGACTTTTCCTTTGCTCATTTTATCCTTTATCTCAGCAATCTCCTTATCATCCTTCGATCTTCTTGAATCTTTCCCAATAATGTTGACTGAACTTCCATTACTACAACAAAACCTCTTGGAACTATCTCTAAACGAAGCTCCTTGATATTCTTGACTAACTCCTGCGGTAATCCTCTGCTTACAAGGGTATTGGCATAACTCTTCCAGCTCAAAGCGCCTGCTACGACATTGGCTTTTCTTGGGTGATTATGCAATTTCATATCATAATCCTTTATGAGCTCCAACCATCTCCTTTGCCTGATATTTAACTCCTTCTGCGTGAAAATGTACTTCGAACTCTTGTGATCTGTGTACACATCACATCTGTTTCCAATCAGAAAATGTCTCCAAGTCTTGAGCGCATGCACTATGGCTGTCACTCCAACTCATGCGTGGCATAATTCAACTCATGCGGTCGAAGTTGTCGTGAGGAATATGAAACAACTCTTCCATCCTGCATAAGTACTCCTCCAAGTCCTAAGTGAGAAGCGTCGCAATACACTTGGAAATCCTTGCGTATATCTGGAAGAATCAGCACTGGGGCTGTAACCAAACGTTTCTTCAACTCCTAAAAACTAGCCTCACAATCTTCAGTCCATTTGAACTTGGTGTCCTTCTTCAACAACTCCGTCATAGGCTTTGCAATCTTGGAAAAATTCTCAATGAATCTCCGGTAATATCCCGCGAGTCCTAGAAAACTGCGGATCTCCCCAACTGAGGTGGGTACCAACCACTTAGTTACAGACTGAACCTTGGTGGGGTTTACTGCTATATATAACATGTCCAAGAAACCCTACTTCCTTTAACCAAAACTCACACTTGCTAAACTTGGCATACAACTGATGTTCCCCGAGCTTCTCAAGAACTAAGCGCAAGTGTTCCTTGTGTTCCTCTTCATTCTTCGAGTATACCAAAATATCATCAATGAACACCACCACAAACTTATCCAAAAACTCCATGAACACCTTATTCATCATACTCATGAAGTAGGCAGGGGCGTTGGTCAATCCAAATGACATGACTGTGTACTCATATAGCCCATACCTTGTGGTGAAAGCCGTCTTAGGTATATCCTTTTCTCGGATCTTGAACTAGTGGTATCTTCTTATTGCAGATCGATCTTGGAAAATACTTTAGCTCCTTGTAGATGGTCAAACAAATCGTTGATCATCGGTAGTGGGTACTTGTTCATGATCATCATTTCATTCAATGCTCGATAATCAACAACCATTCTCAAAGATCCATCCTTCTTCTCAACCAAGATCACTGGGGCTCCCCACGGGGATGAACTTCAACGAATGTAACCTTTCTCCAATAACTCCTTAATCTGCTTCTTAATTTCCTCCAGATCATTTGCGAGCATCCGGTATGGCCTCTTTGATATTGGTCCGGTGCTTGGCAACAACTCTATCAAAAATTCTATGTCTCGATCTGGTGGCATGCCTGGTAGTTCGTCTGGAAATACATATGGGTAATCCTTCACAATAGGCACTTCTTCCTGAACAACCCCCGAAAGATAATTCACTTGGGTCCTCCTTGACGAATGTCTAGATACATACTTGATCCTTTTTCCTTCCGGGGTGGTGAGTAAAATGGACTTACTAGCACAATCGATGCTTCCTCCATACTTCGATAACTAATCCATGCCTAATATTATATCAAATCCTTGAGACTCCAAAATTATTAGGTCTGAGGGGAAAACATGGCTACCAATGGTTAAGGGTAACCGATCACACCATCGGCTGGCCATATACTCCGCTCCTGGCGAGCTTACTAACATGGGTGACCTAAGGGCTAACATTGGTAAATTAAACTTGTCCACAAATCCCTTGATATGTATGAATGCGATGCACCAGTATCAAAAAGAACGAGTGCGGTAAATGACTTAATCAAAAACTTACCAATCACTGTGTCAGGCTGTTCTTCAACCTCCTCCATGTTGATGTGGTTCACCTGACCTCTGATGAAGGGATTGGGCTTCTTCCCAGAGTTTCATTTCCATTGCCATTCTTCAAGTCAGAACAGTCGTTGGCATAGTGCCCAGTCTTCCCGCACTTGTAACAGGTAACATGGCTCAGGTCCTTCTTGGCGGGGGGTGCTGGGTTGGGGCGGTTCTGGCTACTGCTTGCTCCATTCTCGTTTCCATTCTTAGGCCCACTGTGGTTATGGGAACTTCCTCCATTGTGAGTATGGCCTCCATGGTTATGGGTGTAACCTCCGGGGTTAGGGGTAAAGAGAGGCTTCTGCTGAGCTCGAGAATTGTACTTCCCCTGTCCATACTTCCGTTTGCGGCTCTCTATCTGCTGTTCTTTGCTTTCAATCATAAGGGCCCGGTCTACCAACTCCTGATAGTTAGTGAATGTTGCCACCATCAACTGCATACTCATCTCATCGTTCAGCCCTTCCATAAACTTCTCCTGCTTTGTGGCATCTGTGACCACATCATCTGGAGCATAGCGGCTAACTTGCTAAACTCATCCATGTACTGCCCCACAGTACGATTTCCCTGGCGTAAGTTGCAGAACTCACGCTTCTTCATATTCATAGCTCCAGTTGAGACATGGGTTGTGCGGAATGCTTGCTGAAATTGATCCCAAGTGACATTGGCTATGGGAAAAGTGGCTGTGTAATTCTGCCACCATGATGCTGCTGGTCCATCCAATTGATGTGCGGCAAAGCGCACCTTCTCCACATCTGTGCAACTTGTGGTGGACAACTCCCTTCCAATCCTACATAGCCAATCATCAGCAATAATCGGCTCGGTGCTACTAGAAAACACCGGCGGATTCAACCTCAGAAAACGGGCTAAGTTGTCAGCTAGAGGTGGTGGCGGTGGGTTGTTTTTGTTGTTGTTGCCTCAGTTCTGGACTAGTAGTTGCATCAAGGTATTCTACTATTAGATCAACTGAGTGAGCTTCGGTGGGAAGACAAATCTGGGGTCACGTCTCGGAGGCATCTGATGGGTTTAGAGGGGAGAGATTTAGAATAGAACGAGGTCTAAGGAGAAAACACTACCCATATGCACATGAGACAAACACATTCATATCACACCACTCAATTCAAACAAGGGCATACAATCGATCTAGCTACCGTTACAAAAACTCGGATTACTACTATATACATGGGGAAATACTACTGATAATATGGTGGTCATCTAGAAATTTTGATCGGTGGAAGACTCCATGTATCTGCTCCAGCTTCATCTTCGTAATCATCATCACTACTGTCGGGGTCAGAGTCTGTGTCATTGATGATGATGTAGTCCTCGAGATGATCGTCATCTCCCCCTGGCGCGAGGTCTCCCATGAATACTCCTAGCTTCCTCGTCAGGTCGTCATTCTTTTCTACCAGCACTGCGATTTCCTCTTTGTATCCTTCACGTGTAGACTTGAGTTCCTCTTCAAGCTCCATGTTCCTAGTCATCACCTTCTTTAGATCTATCATGCTGGCGCACATTTGGTTCTCCTGGTGGCGAATGTGTTGGTTTAACTCTTGGATAAAGGCTACAATGGACTTGTATCTGGTAGATGGTGTCTTTAAGATCCTTGTGATAAACTTCGCCGATGCGTCCCATGGCGATGTGGGCTGCCATGCTCTTTTCTAGACTCTAGGTTGGTGCATCAAAGGAAAACTCTATGGGCTCAGTAACTGGTGTAAATGTCCTTCCTGGAACATGAACTTGAATCATCCAACGCTCCTATTCTGGTAAAGTGGCGGTGTAGGTCCCGGTGAAGCTTGGTATTCCGATGTTCAGGTACCTAGTGACTTCCTTAAAGTGTCATCCAAAAGGTGTGTCTTCATCCGGTTGAGCAAACTTGTTCCTTGGGTCCACCATCTATAGAGTGGAAAATGAAGAGGAGTCAGAAATGAGTAGAGGAGAGTGACCTATGACTTATATTAGTGGTCGTGTCCTACAATCAACGTGTGCTCTGATACCATCTTGTAGGGATCTGACCTCAAACGATCAAATCTCTATGCATAAGTGTCATCCCTGGATCGGTAATGCCGACACACACAGTACTTGAAGGATTTATAACAGAGTTCCAATCACACACTTAATACATCGATAGTCTCAAAAGAGAACTTATTACAATAATATGGCCTAAAGCCATCTAAATAAGATAACAGCAGAAGGCTTCGAAGGTAAGTGAGTCCATCAACTCCAACGACATAGCCGAGTGCACGACAACGACCCAGCGCACCTTACTCTTCGTCTGAAAAGTCTGCAACATAATACGTTGTAGCCCGAAAATGGGTCAGCACATGGAATATACTAGCAAAATAACACTGTAGAGCAATGAAAATGAAACAGCTATAACTACATGCATATATGGCTGGTGGAGGCTCTACGGTTTTCATGTTTTTGTGAAAAGCCAATTTTTCCCTACAATAAAGGAATATATTTTGTTTAACTATCATGGTAGTTGATAAACATCGAGAATGGTAAGCCCATCTCAATCCCAATTAAAGTAATCATTAACCCAACAAGTTAATTAAATAAAGTGACGAGATCAACATAATAATTCAAGCACCAGATACTCAAGATGTCCATAACCGGGAACACGGCTAATCATGATTAGTTTGTACACTCTGTAGAGGTTTGCACACTTTTTCCCACAAGATTAATCTCCTCCGTTGATTTCTCACACTACATGATGTTTGAGAAACGGATGACCGAGACACAGTCTTTCAGAAACATTAGCCCTTTCGACGGGTAAACCGTACCACCTACATCCCCTACATCTGCTAGTTTACCACCGAAAGAGGTCACACACCATACTCAACTATGCTAGAGCCCATAATGGCTTGTGGCTGCACACGGAAGTTTCCAGCATGAATAACAATATGATCCCTTTGAGTCTGGGTGGCGGACCATAGGATGATCACACGGATTCCCCGTGATCTCCTTGGACAGCACTGGATTGCCCTAGGTGCCCACAAACAATCCACCTAGATCTGTGTTAAAGTAGCCACCTTAAATAAACCTTTAGTTCATAATAATACTCACAACTGTCATGAATCACTCAAACCAAACCACGCCTACGAGCATAGCATAGCAGTAAAAACATAACGTAGAAGTAACTCCCAGGGTTTGAATGAAAAAGGGCAATAGGCACTACCTCAACTAATACTTCCCAATACCCACATGTTATAAAGTCCTAACCATGCAATGCTTGAGGGTTTAAACTAATGCATAAAAACTAGGTAATAAAGGGGTATGATCAAAGTGTTACTTGCCTTGCTGACGATCTCAAAACCCTAGTGACTCGTAGTAGCATGCTTCACACTCAGGGAATTCTATCGCAAACAAATGATAACAGATATAAGAACTAAAGCAATAGATGCAACTGTAAAACTCAAGAGAAAGGATCCAAATCGAAAGTACAAGAAAAGAGTTTCGATTTGCAAAAAGAAACACTCAATTGGGAGCTACGAAACTCAAACTACGATCAAAAGAAGTTCGAATTCAAATCTGCTTGCAACCAAATTTTAAATTGTCAAACCCATGTTCAAGTTGGTTAACTAGAAAGAGGGGTTCAAGACGAAGATTTTGGCATTGGTTTCACTAGATTTGGACAAACGGTTGAAAAGTTGCGGGCGTTCGAAGATCAGGGGCTAATCTGTGATAAAAATAATCACGCACATGACCCTAGCCAAAAATAAAATAAAAAGAAAAGACTAACGAACGAACGTTCGTTAACGGGGACAAACGAACTAATGCGTTCGCGAATAGAGGCGTTCGGGCGAACGTCCGCTAATTAGCTAAACCGAAGAAAAACCGAGAAAATCGATCTAGAAACAAAACCGAAAAAACCGAATGAACCGGCAAACCGGGCGGTTTTTATACCGGTCAATGGCGGCAGGTCAACGACGACGGGCGTAGGCGTCGGTGCGGCAATGACGAGGCGGGGCATCGGGCGGGGTCAGCGGACGACGGCGTCGACACAGTGCGGCGGAGCTGCGGCGCGGCGCGGGCGGCGGCGGCGCTGGCGGCGGGGCTGCGGTGGTGAAATGAGGTGGAGGCTGCTTATAAAGGCTCCCCCCGGGTTCCCCGACTTGGAGTGGGGGTTGGCGAGGCGGTGGCAAGTCGAACTCCTTCGAGAGTCCGGCGACTCCACGGCGGGCGACATGGGCAAGGCGGCGGCGCGGCTGGGCTTGGCCCGGCTCGGCTCGGGCCGGCCAAGAACCTTTTTTTAATAATTTATTCCAAAGAAAAATCCTAAATCGAAAATAGTAAAAAATTCTAAAAATGGCAAAAACAATTTTCCTCGTCTAAATAAAATATTTAGAACAAAGTGAACATTTTTCTGGCCTAAAAATGCAATTCTGAAAAATGCATATTTTTCTAATTCAAATAAAATCTCGAATAAAATTCCAAATGAAATATTTATTTGATTTAAAAAATATTTCCTCCAATATTTCTCTCCTTTTGAAGAAGTCATATTATCTTTTTTTTTAATATTGGAAATATTTCGGAGAGAAAACTTATTAAACCAAAATGATCCTCTTTTCAAATTTGAGAAAAATTCCAATATGAAAATAAATGAAATCCCCAACTCTCTTCGTGGGTCCTTGAGTTGCTTAGGATTTCTAGGATCGCAATCAAAATGCAAATAAAATATGGTATGCATATGATGACCTATGTATAACATCAAAATTGAAAATTTTGGGATGTTACAATAACGTCTGCCTCTGCTCCGGCAATAGGTCCATCACCTAGCGGTGCATCAAGAACATAATTTTTCTGTGCAGCAATGAGGATAATCCTCAGATCATGGAGATAGTCCGCATCATTGCTACTAACATTTTTCAACATAGTTTTCTCTAGGATCATATCATAAATAAAACGGGGAAGCTATACGCGAGCAATTTACCTACAACATAGATATGCATATACTATCAAGACTAAGTTCATGATAAATTTAACTTCAATTAATCATATTACTTAAGAACTCCCACTTAGATAGACATCCCTCTAGTCATCTAAATGATCACGTGATCCATATCAACTAAACCATGTTCGATCATCACGTGAGATGGAGAAGTTTTCAGTGGTGAACATCACTATGTTGATCATATCTACTATATGATTCACGCTCGACCTTTCGGTCTCAGTGTTCCGAGGCCATATCTGCCTATGCTAGCACTACTAGGAAAAGGCATACTAGTGGCGCACCAGTTATGCCTACTAATGGCGCACTACTGGTGCGCCACTAGTATTATATACTAATGGCGCACCATGGGTGCACCATTAGTATCTGGTATACTAATGGCGCACCACACCACGCGCCATTAGTATGCCTCCCACGGGGCCATATTTACCCATGTGGTTTGGCACACTAATGGCGCACTGTGGGGTGATGCGCCATTAGTATCCTTTGGCATACTAATGGTGCACTGTGTAGTGATGCGCCATTAGTATCCTTCGGCATACTAATGGCGCACTTTGAGATGATGCGACATTAGTATGAATATTAGATTTTTTTACTTTTCTAATTTTTGCATAGGCTACAAAATATACTATTGGACAGAATATAGACAGCACCACACAGCAACAGCAGATTCATCGAATACAATAGAAGATTAGTCTCCGAATACAATTCATCATATTAGTCTCCGAATTCAAAAGACCGAACAAAGATAGAACATTACAAGTCTCGAGACCGCGAGTAGCGAGTTTGTCTTCACATTACAAGTCGATATCGATCATCTAAACTACCATCACATAGAAGAGAGCTGCGGTCATCACGATGAGCATCATCGCGATGAAACTGGTCTTCATCCGGTTCCTCCAACGCTCCCTCCTTGCTCCCGCTAGATAGCAGGCGTATCTAGATTCCGCCTCCGCCCTAGTGGTGTACCCTTTGTAACTGTTACCGCTGAAACGGTGAACCTATCTTCGACACTCCTCCCGGTCGTCGTAGACTCCGGGAACCTTACCCTTGTACACGACATACGACGGCATCTCTATGGACAAGCCAAACAACAGACAATACATGAGCAATATATAAGTATGCAACAAATGGATCAGAAGAGAAAAGCAAGACATTAATAGCACGATTCATGGTCCTACTAATAAATAGCATCGATTACATCTAAGTTGAACAGTTGTCCAAACCAAAGAGACATACAATTCATTAAAGTTTAATTACAACATGAGCCAATCAATGTTTCAGAACTACACATAGCATCACTACTTTCGACTCGACTCATGGGACCGGACCGTGGATGAAGCCGCCGTCTGTCGTGATGGTCATGAAATCGCGGGCGTTGTCATCTTGCATTTGTAGCGTTGTGTCTATCTCACTGTTGGACGGTTGATATCTGAGGTAGAACTGCCCCGAGGTATGAAGGACATCTTGATGGATGATTTCCGCAAACTCCGACTGGATGCCAAAGAATTCTTGTCCGATGTCCATGTCCTGGATTGCTGACAAGCTTGCGGCCCAATCTTTGAGATTATCTGGTAGCAGAAGGTGATGATGGTCCCGTACGATCACCCGCATGTGATGGAGGGCGTAGTAGGCATCCTTCTGACCGCCAGGTGGCTGCTTGACGCAGCAGAACTTATTATTGTGGGCGAACACGTGCCTGTCGTACCTACGAACTGGCCTGGTGAAGGTGCCTCCAGATTTGGCGTAGCTGGGGAGAACATCATCAAGAACTTTCTTGATATTTGTGTAGTCTATCTTGGAGTCACGGTTCGGGTCGAAATACATGGCCATGGAATATTTCGGGCTTAAGAGGATGAGTGTGCAATGTGTGTCACTGCACAGAACACGGAATGTTAGAAAAAAAAACGATCGAAATCTAAGAAATCATATGTTACGGGGCGGTTAAGGGATGACTTACTCGGGAAAGTAAGACACGAGGAAGTTATCCTTATCTGGGTTTGCCAGAATGACGCCTTCGAGGTGTGAACTCGCGACTTGGCGGTCCCCAGCGCTGCCCAAGAGCTTGGCACACATGTAGAAGGGGTCGACTATCACGATGTCCGGGGTCTTGTCTCTAATGATCCGCATCTCCATACTCAGCGAAAACAGCCGAACGAAGGTGTAGTGCAGCAGATGAAGGTTAAACATAGCAAAGATGTCATCAAACCGCAGGACGATCGTACCCCCGATGGCGCCATCCACAAAGCCCTTACCCTCTGGCACCTTAGCCATGAAAAATGGGTATGCCACATCATTCTCTCTGAGACGCCGCTTCTCCAAAGAAAGAACACTATCATGCAGACTCCGCATAGCACCGGTTGCAGCATTGAGCATATTTGTCGGTAGCATCGCCCTACCCGCCACATGCACCCTCCTTGAGATATCCTTAGGTGAAGGTGGCCCGTCCTGAGCACGGATCATACTCGGTGCCGGCTGGCTCGCACCAGCGCCCTTTTTAGCCTTTCGTTTCCGTCCTTTCTTCTTGATCTGCTGTAATGGGACCGAGTTCTTCTCACAGACCGCCTTCTTGAGCATGTTAGGGCTGATAATATTTTGCACCTCAGCTATCTGAGGCTCGGTGAAGGTGGCAGCTGGAGGTGTCTCCTGAGAACTGAACGCCAGATGATGCCTGTTGCAATTGGGTTTCTCCGCCGTACCAGCTAGATCGCGGTCGTCTTGGTTGGGTTCTTGAGAAGGAGGCCCGCAGAACTCTTCACGGTACCCATGTTCGGCAAAGTACTTATTGACGTTGGTAAATGTACCATCGTCGTTGTCGTCGTCGTCGTCCGGATCCTGTGCCAGATGCATGTCCGGATCCTGTGCCATAGGGATGTCCGGCATGAACGGTAGCGTTGCGGCGTTCTTGCCATGGCTTGGCGCCGCCACGACTCGCGGTCTTGTTTGTGGGGTGGTGTCCCCCACCCCCAAACGAATCTGGCTCTTCGGCCAAAGTAGGGGCCATCTTACTGTCGGATTCCGGGTTCCGGCAGGCCCTTAAGGTTCAAACACTGGGGTGCACGTGGAAATCGCGCCTTCTACCTCCCCGTCTTGCAAAGATCTAAACTACTCAAAGAACCACACAAGAGACACAAGATTTATACTGGTTCGGGCCACCATTGTGGTGTAATACCCTACTCCAGTGTGTGGTGGATGGATTGCCTCCTGGGGCTGGTGACGATGAATAGTACAAGGAAGAACAGCCTCGCGAGGGTCTGTTCTTGGCTGGGGTGATGAACTGCTGGGAGGAGTTCGGTCACCTTCTCTCTCTCTCTCTCTCTCTCTCTCTGCTTGCTAGTTGGATCCACCCGCCGAACCGAACCCTCTACCCTATGTGCCTTCTCACGAAAACCGAACCCTTTGCTACGTGGGTGGCCGGTCCCTATTTATAGAGGCCCTGGTCCTCTTCCCAAATATCGAGCAGGAAGGGAGCCAACAATGGCGGGCTAATTTGAAGGGGGACAGCAAGTACTCTTCTCCTGACTAAAGGTGGTCTTCGCCTGCGGAAGACTCTGCGGTGACGCCGTGCTAGGCTCCATGGTGACCTCCGTCTCGTAGTCCGCTTGGTCCTGATCTTGTTGCACCGAAATGGCAACCTTTGCCTAATGCCTCGGTACTCCGCGGCTGCGCTTGCCCCCTTTGCACCAAAGAGGAAAGAAGGACGCTGCGCACGCTGGCGCCCGCCTGGCACCCTCGATCGTCATAGCTTGCGTCACGGGCACCTCGTGAGGCACCCCGCCTTGATATCTCCGTCTCCTCGCGAGTCCGCCTGAGGAGGCTGCGCCTGAGGATGCGCCATGTCGTCCGCCTCGCGAGGCTTGACCCCTCGCGAGGGTCTTGAGTCTTGTGCTGATGAAGTTGGGCCATGCTGGGCCTCCTTTGAGCCACGCCGCAGGCCGCAGGCAGGCAAGTCTGGGGACCCCCGTTCCCAGAACGCCGACAGTAGCCCCCGGGCCCGAGGCGCGCATGGGCTTGGCCGTGCCGAGAGGCGAAAGGGCAAGGGCAAAGCACCGCGGGCCCTAACAGCCTGCGGCCTTGGGCGCCGCGTGGCGGTTGACGGGACATGGGTGCTTCAGCAACCGCGCAGGTTGGTAAAGGAGCGGCATCTGTTCAGACTTCGCCTTTTGCTCTCTCCGGTCGCTGCTCAGATCCCCTTTCTTGCGCCTTCCCTTCCTTCCTCCAAACTTCAGATCTACTCCAGCTGCGCGACCTAGGAAGCCATGGCGCCTCGCCAGCCTCCGGCCAAAGCTTGGTATTCCCCTGCTCTGGATCTGCCGAATGTGTCCAAGGCGAGCCTTGCCCGGCTGTGCCGGATGGCGACAGCGCAGGGCGTCAACGGGACGGAGGTGTTCAAGGCCGGCTCCGCCACCCCCGAGGGCCGAGGGAGCACCTTGTACCCTCTCTTTGTAAGCTCCATTGCTGCGGGCTTGGTGCCTCCCTTTTCCGAGTTCTTCTTCTCCTTCCTCCGCCATTACGACTTGCAGGCTCTGCATCTCCACCCCAACTATGTCCTCCTTCTGGCGATCTTCGCTTACTACTGCGAGGCCCACGTAGGGGTACAGCCTTCAGTGGCCCTGATGTGCCACTACTTCTCCCTCCGGATCTTCGGCAGCTCTCCTTCTGCGTGCGCGGGCTTCGTCGCGTATGGCAGCACCATTGCCATCTTGAATCCCGGGAAGAGGATTGAGGGCTTCAGGAGCAAGTGGGTCTTGGCAGATGTCGGGCGCATCCACCCTCGGCTGATCTTGCCCACGGAGCAACCCGTGAGCACCAGCGACTGGTGCCGAGCAGAGCTCACCGACCCCCACGCGAAACTGGTGTTGGAGAAGATGGACGCGGACCTGAGGCCGGCCAACATGGCGGCGGCGAAGTTGACCGGTGCGTCGCTGCTGAAGGAATTCCTGGAGCACCAGCTGGCCCCGCTCCGGGAGTACTCTCCTCCAATGTGGAGGCCTCATCCGTGCCCCGAGGCTGTGGACGAAGACGATGTGACCGCGGTTCTCCAATCTCTAGTCGGGGGCGAGGTGGCAAAGCCGAAGGGCGCTCCCAAGCCCTTGTTCCTTCGTGACGACTGGAAGCAAGTGGTGAAGTCCATGCCTGTTTTTAACGGGGTCGGGCTCGTGCCCGTGGTGGCTTCTGAAGGACCGGTGGATGTGCCCTCCGGCGACTCCAACGATGAGGAGGAGGAAGAGGAGCGGGGAGAGGGGCCTGACTCTGGGGCGACTGATGGAGAGTCGAGGGCTCCCCTCACCCGGCGCGGGTCCCGCACTCTCCGCTTGAGCGATGACGATGAGGATGATGATGATGATGATGATGTGCAGGGTAGCGGGAGCTCGCCCACGATCCCGAAGAAGGACAGGACCGGGCTGATCTCCCGCGGGTCCGGCCTGACTCCGGGCGAATCGGGGACGCGCCTTCTGCTTCTGAGGTCGACCCTTCCAGCCGGCTGTCAGGCTTCAAGTTAGGCCGGAGGCTGCCCGAGCTCACCGGCGAAGACCCGTAAGTGCTTGATCCTTGGTCTTTCGTTTCTTGTTCCGCCGATGAGGCTTAATGATTGCTTCTCTTGAATAGGCTGGCGCCCGCGGCGAAGAAGCCGAAGGGAGCCCCCGAGGCTCCACCCGCGGTGACGCTTTCGCCTGCAGGGGAGGGAGATCGTGACGCGCGGGCCTCTCCCGCCCGTGCATCCTTGCGAGGCCTGGCTGAGCTGGCTGGGGCGAGCTCAGCCCCCATGGCCCAAGTGACTCCGGAGGTGCCCTCGTCTGCCGCCGCTGCTACGGTTGTGGAAGCACAGCGGACTCCGCTTCAGGACACTACGGCCTCGCCGCCGCTACTTTCTCCTCCAATCCCACTGACCATTGCTTCCCCGGCTCCTCCTGTTGTCTTGGGGCGCACCGACGTTTCTCCGCCTCCTTCTTCCATCTTGGAGCATGCCGTCGCCGAACTGGACCGGTTGCGGCAGGATCTTCTCGGCGCCGACCCTCGCCTGGTGGTCGGGCGCCTGGAACTGGATTTGGGGTGGATTCGTTCTGATGCTTCGATTCGGGCGGCGCTGGTTCAGGCCTCAACGGCCTGTGACGGAGAGAGGGAGGCCACCCTCGAGGCGAAGGCTGCTCGAGACGCGGCCCTGGGAGAGGTGGTTGAAGTCCGCGGCCGTTGCAAGGCGCTGGAGGACGAGCTGCAAGGCCTACGGGGCCAGCTTGCGGAGGAGGTCCGCCTGCGCCAAGAGCTGGAGAAGGGGGCGAAGGCGCACGAGGCGGTGCTCGAGGACCAGGAGGCCAAGCTCAAGAAGCGCCGCGACTACCTAGGCGCGTTGAAGAAGGAGCTGGAGGTGACGAAGGTCGAGCTGGATGCTAAGGCCCGGGTTCTTGCCGAGGATCGTGTGGCCTTCGCGGACATGGAGAAAGATGCCCGTGCTTCGCTGAAGATGCTTTACGAGAGCGGCCTGGACAGCCCGCTAGCCAGTGACGGGGACGGCCCCGCCAAGCTGCTTCCCTTCCTGGTTAAGGCCCTTGGGGATGTCGCCCTTGGCATCAGCCCCGCGGCCGAGGCCGAGGCGCACGTCTTGTCTTCTGCTGCGCTGACGCGGGTCTTCGCCCACGTCTACCTCCGTGATCCCAACGCCGACCTCGACGGCCTGTTGGAACCGGTGAGCGGCGAGGGTGCTGCCGCCGCTGTCAAAGCCGTGAAGGGGCGCGTGGAGGCTCTGCTAAGGAAGTTCTGGGCCTTCAGCACCAAGCCAAGGCAAGGCGCTGCCGGCCCCGCTGCTCCATGAGGCGAAGCCGCTCCGCACAGCTTCACCGCCGACAAGTGACTCCATTCCATCCCTGTTCTTCTTTCAATTCCTGCACATGCACCACGCCTCGGGGAGGCATTTAAACTTGCGTTTGGTATTGAGACGGCAGTATGGACTGTAATATTTGCTTTTAAGTTCCTTGAATTTTATGCTTTTCTTCCCTACTTGCTTGTGTTCAGCGCCGGCAGAGCCCGGCCCTGCACGTGCCTCACCCAGCATTAGCCTCGACCGGAAACCAGGACGGGACCAAAGGAGTGAGGGGCTACGTGACAAGTTAGGCTCCTGAGTCGTGATGCTCAGGAGTCCCCCTTGGCACGCGAACAGCAAGTAGGGAGGCGCGATGTAGGTGTATCTTCTGTTCTACATCTGCAGAGCCTGACTCCGCGCGTACCTCACCCAGCATAGCCTTTCGGAACTAAGGAGTGAGGGGCTACAGAGCCAGTTAGGCTCCTGAGTCGCGATGCTCAGGAGTCCCCCTTGACACGCAAACAGCGGGTGATGAGGTGCGATGTAAGCGGGGCTACCGTTCTACGTCTGCAGAGCCCGGCCCCGCGCGTACCTCACCTAACATAGCCTTTCGGAACTAAGGAGTGAGGGGCTACGGGACTAGTTAGGCCCCTGAGTCGCGATGCTCAGGGGTCCCCCTTGACGCGCAAACGGCCTTCATACCTTGGCTCCGCTCGGGGAGAGACGCGCGGAGAACTAGGCCCGAGGGGCCTGGTTGGGCGGCGTACGCCTGGGCGTGGCCCAGTCGTAGCCCCCGTGCCTAGCCCCCTCGCGCGGCACTCCCGAGGGGAGGCGTTGCGACGAGGCCAGCCACTGAGCTCTGGGCTCCCTGAGGTTAATGCGGCCCGGAGGCCACCCCCAGTTGTTTATCACCAGCGCGGAGCATAGCGCTTCCGTATGTGTACGGGCATAGCCGCGCCTCGGCAGTGTCGTCAGCCAGCGCAGAGCATGGTGCTTCCACTGGTACGTGGGAGGGGGCTCCCCTCCGGGAGGAGCCCCCGGGGCGTGTACAGCCCCGCCCTGACACGTGGCCGGCACGGTAGGGCTAGGTGAGGTGTATCTGGGCACCCGTGAGCCAGCGCGGGACTCACGAGGCCCTACATCTAGGCGGGTTGCGCCTGACACTGGGCCGTATCTTGAGATGTGTCCCTGCGAAATTTGGTTAGATGCCGGTACTCTACGTCCTCGGGTCTCGGCCCTCGAGCTTGTCTTAGCCGTCGCTGCTATGCCAGGTCGTGATGCCATGGACAAGGCCAGAGGGTGAGGGCTGGAGAGCCAGTAAGAGCCCTGAGTCGCGATGCTCAGGCACCCCCCCCCTTTAACGTGCAAGTGGCCGACATGGAGAAGAAAGGATGCCGCGGACGGGCACCATGCAGTTAAGCGTGATAGGCAATGCATAGTTGGAAATAAACGCGAGGGAGATACACGCCGCTGGGTCTGGCCCGAGCGGCTTGGGGATGATGCAGGCCGAGGGGCGCCCCCAACAAGGCAAACTGACGACCGAAAGATAAACGGGGATACATGCCACAGGGACGGACCCACACGGCCTGGGAGTGATGCAACCCTGGGAGGGCGCTCCCAGCTGGGAATGGAACTTGGAAGATGTCACCTGAGGATGCCGTCGGTGAAGTGGCATTGGTGCAGCAGACTCGGTGGGCTGCGGAAGCTGATCCTCACGAGCCCCCAGGCCCTGGGGCCTCGGGAGGCTCCGGAGGCACTGGTGACTCCTCGCGAGCTGTCTTCATCTCCGCCAAGGCCGTGGAACGCCTGTCTTCCTGAGCCTTCATGATGCCCCTCATGAGGCGCTGGTGCGCCGCAGCCATGCTCGGCAGGCCGTAGGGCATGCGAACATAGCTGTGGGGTGGTCCCCCGCAGCGCCCCACTTGTGAGGGCCAGAGGCGCTCCATCGTGGCGATCTGATTGAGCCCTGGTACGTCGACGCAAACGCGCAGCCCACCATCCTCGCCTGGATGTGGGGCCACAGCTGGCTGGTGGCGGCAACTTCTCATGATCCTTGACTCTTGTAGTTCTTGAATGGCCTTGTCAACGAACTCTTGCTGGTCTGACCTTCCTCGCCTGGCTCCTTCCCGGGGGAAACGTGCTGCGAAGCACGCCTCCACATGGTGCCCAAGCGCCTCCCTCGTGACCCTGGCTAGGTCAGTCACCCTCCAGGTGAGAGCCCCCGAGCCCTGCCTGAGGAGGGCGCCGGGCGCGCTTTCCTATGCGATGGAAGGAGGGTCCCCCTGGGCAGACGCGGGCCCTGAGGGGCCTGCCTCCCGAGGGGTCGAGCCTGACGATGTCTTCTTCTTGGGGTGGTCTTAGGAAGCCTCCTGCTTCCGCGATCTGGGTCTTCTAGCGACGCGGCCTGATAGGCCCGCTCCAGGGAACACACTGCATCCTTCTCTTCACAGGGCACCGTGATGACGCCGCCACTTCCTGGCATCTTGAGGACGTTGTAGCCATGGTGAGTCGCAGCCATGAACTTGGCCAGCGCTGGGTACCCGAGGATGGCGTTGTACGGAAGGCGGATGTGGGCGACGTCGAAGTCGATGAGCTCGGTGCGGTAGTTGCTGCGTGCCCCGAAGGTGACAGGGAGGCGGACTTGCCCGATCGGGACTGTGGAACCGTCGGTGATCCCGGAGAAAGGCTTGGTTGGCTGAAGCTGGTCATAGGGCACTTGGATATTGTTGAATGTTTCCACGGACAGGACGTTGAGCGCTGCCCCACCATCGATGAGGGTCTTGGCGACCAGCACGTTGCTGATTACTGGGGAGCAAAGCATCGGGAGGACTCGGCCGTGGCTGCGCACTTGAGCTGGTCTGCTGAGTTGAACGTGATGGCGCACGCCGACCACCTGAGGGGGCGTGTTGCTTCGAGCTTGGGGAGAACTGCATTCACTTCACGGGCAAACTGCTTGAAGATACGTTGAGAGGCTGGGGCTTGAGCTCCGCCCAGGATGCAGGCGATTGCGTGCGGCTCCTGGAAGCCCCCAGCCCCCTCGTCTTGATGGCGGTCTTCTTTCCTCCTTGGCTGAGGCGGCAGCGGAGGTAGGCCTGCGTTGCCATGAGGGCGATCCTCACGAGGCTGATCCCTCCAGTCTCCCTCGCGAGGCAGGTCCCGCCAGCGGTCCTCACGAGGTTGGTCGCGCCACCCCTGGCGCGGGCCGCGATCTTCCCAGCATCCTGGGTTTCTTCCTCCTCCTCGGCCGTAGCCCCGGTCAGCACGGTCAGGGCGACGGGCGATCCTTCCTTCTCGCATGGCTCGGAGTTCTTGACATTCATTGGTGTTGTGGGTGTGGAGGTCATGGTACACACAGTACCGGCTGCCTCTGGGGGGTTCGGGCAGATCCTTGCCCCGCTTTGTGTCTGGTTCTGCCGCGAGTACGGCAGCCCCCTTGCGCTTCACGTCCTTGGCCTTGGGCTTCTTCTCTTCTGGGTCCGCGGCAGGCAGCTCGAGGAGGGAGAGACGTCCCTCCTCAGCCCTGGCGCACCTGTTCGCCAAGTTGAACAGCTCCAGGGAGGTGCAGAGGTCTTCGTGCATCGCCAGCTCCTCCTTCATCTTGATGTCGCGCACGCCGTCAGAGAAGGCCGAGATGATGGCCTCCTCGGACACCTTGGGGATCTTGAGGCGCGCGCTATTGAAGCGTTGGATGTATTTTTGCAGGGTCTCTCCGGGTTGTTGCTTGATGCGGCGCATGTCGCTCAAGGCGGGCGGCCGGTCGCGAGTACCTTGGAAGTTGGCGATGAAGCGGGCGCGCATCTGGTCCCAGGAGGAGATCGTGCCTGGAGCCAGATTCAGGAGCCAGGTTCGAGATCCTTCCTTGAGCGCCATGGGGAACCAGTTCTCCATGACCTTTTCATCCCCACCGGCAGCCTCGATGCCCAGCTCATAGAGCTGGAGGAACTCTGCGGGATCAGTTGTGCCGTCGTAGCGAGGTCGCAGGCCAGGCTTGAACTTGCCGGGCCACGCGACGCTGCGCAGCTCAGTGGTGTAGGCGTGGCAGCCTGCGGTGGCCACAAAAGGCTTCGGTTGGTGGAGAGCTTGGTCTTGGGGGTCCCCACACGCTGCAGCTAGGAGCAGGGCGGGGTCTTGGCACGCCGGAGCTGGAGCAGGGTCGCGGCGTGCCGGAGCGGGAGCGCCCTGGCAGCCCCTTGCGGGCGAGGGACTTCTTGGCAGCTCCGTTCTTGCTGCGCTGGCGCCTGGCGGAGCGAGTTCCGCCCAGGGGCCAAGCGCCTTGGAGCCATGGCATCTTCTTGGAGGGTAGGCGGATGGTGCGCCTCTGGAGCTTCATTGCCCGCGCGGGGCGGAGTGCGGCGCAGAGGAACGGACGGCGCGGAAGAGCCCCCTGCGGCGCGGACAAGCTCGGCGACGCGGTCGAGCCACTCTTCGTAGACATCGTCGACGGGGCGGTAGCGCAAGAGCTCGTTTGCCGCGAGGAGCGCAGCTCGAGCCTCCAAGGGTGCGCGGAGCGCGCGGGACAAAGAACCGGCTGGTGCGAGTGATGGAGTAGCGGTGCGGCCGTCTTGCCGCACAGACGGGTGCTCAGACGATGCCTGCTGCTCGCCCCCCGCCGGACCGGTGGCGGCTTTGACGGCGGGCGACGGGGAGCGACGAGGACGCCCACCGACGGGGGCCGTCTGGGCGACGCGAGAAGCGATGGCGGCCCAGCGCTCGGCGCGGGCCCGACGAGCGTCGGACATGGATGCGACGGTCGGAGGAGGGCGGTGCGGCGGTAGACGGATTCCGGCGCACCCCTACCTGGCGCGCCAAATGTCGGATTTTGGGTTCCGGCAGACCCTTAAGGTTCGAACACTGGGGTGCGCGCGGAAACGCGCCTTCTACCTCCCCGTCTCGCAAAGATCTAAACTACTCAAAGAACCGCACAAGAGACACAAGATTTATACTGGTTCGGGCCACCATTGTGGTGTAATACCCTACTCCAGTGTGTGGTGGATGGATTGCCTCCTGGGGCTGGTGACGATGAACAGTACAAGGAAGAACAGCCTCGCGAGGGTCTGTTCTTGGCTGGGGTGATGAACTGCTGGGAGGAGTTCGGTCACCTTCTCTCTCTCTCTCTCTGCTTGCTAATTGGATCCACCCGCCGAACCGAACCCTCTACCCTGTGTGCCTTCTCACGAAAACCGAACCCTTTGCTATGTGGGTGGCCGGTCCATATTTATAGAGGCCCTGGTCCTCTTCCCAAATATCGAGCGGGAAGGGAGCCAACAATGGCGGGCTAATTTGAAGGGGGACAGCAAGTACTCTTATCCTGACTAAAGGTGGTCTTCGCCTGCGAAAGACTCTGCGGTGACGCCGTGCTGGGCTCCATGGTGACCTCCATCTCGTAGTCCGCTTGGTCCTGGTCTTGTTGCACCGAAATGGCAACCTTTGCCTGATGCCTCGGTACTCCGCGGCTGTGCTTGCCCCCTTTGCACCAAAGAGGAAAGAAGGACGCTGCGCGCGCTGGCGCCCGCCTGGCACCCTCGATCGTCATAGCTTGCGTCACGGGCACCTCGTGAGGCACCCCGCCTTGATATCTCCGTCTCCTCGCGAGTCAGCCTGAGGAGGCTGCGCCTGAGGATGCACCGTGTCGTCCGCCTCGCGAGGCTTGACCCCTCGCGAGGGTCTTGAGTCTTGTGCTGATGAAGTTGGGCCATGCTGGGCCTCCTTTGAGCCACGCCGCAGGCCGCAGGCGGGCAGGTCTGGGGACCCCCGTTCCCAGAACGCCGACACTTACGCAAGCACTAAGGGTCATCTCATCTTCTTTGTTGGCCCCAGCGGGTCGAATCGGAGGTAACAGCTCATCGCAGCCTGGCAGCACCCGAACCACTTCAACCCTATACACTGTGGGTGGCATCGGATTACCGTGGAACATGGGGTTGCCCGGTTGAACGATTCTTCCCTTGGCGACATCGACCAACTCGCCGCCCACGAAGTGCAGGAGAGTGCAAGGAACATCGGCGGCACCCTGCGAAAACATATAGGGCGTCAGGGATGCCCAGTCAAAGGCAAGGAGATGAAGTCATCGGCCGAGAGGCTTAGTTACCATGATGCCGTCGAGCTCGGCTAATGTCGAGGCACCGCCAACGGCGGGCATGCAACTGACGGAGGGGCCGCTTGCTGGTGAGGTGCCAGCTGGCGTACACCCGGGTGCATTAAGCTCCAATGCCCGTGTCGGCGCCGGAGACATGAATACCGCCTCCGCCGGAGACACCAATGGCGCCGCCGGAGACACCAATGGCACCGCCTGCGCGTTGTGCGAGATGCTGGTCGTGAAGCTGGGAACCAGGGGAGGCCCCTGTTGGCCGCCCGTAATCCACGTCGTCAGCCGATGAATCAACGTATGCACCATGGCGTTGAGTGTCGTTCCCAGTTGTTGTTGCACTTGCTCTTGGACAATCTCCGGAATCCGCGCCACTTGTGCCTTGAGTGCTTCAACCTCGCGCGACTGGCTTTCCGAGCTGGTCTTTTTCTCCTTTCGCCCACCAGCGGTATAGTATGACGACCATTTTGTGGACAAGCCTTTGCCGGCCACACGACCAGCTGACGTCGGCTTACTGAGCTTATCCTTGTTTTTCATTATGTTCAATGCCCTATTTAAAGGGGTGTCGAAAGGGGAGCTCTGAGACGACCCCGCGCTACTACTTTCATTATCCTATGGAAGGAACGTGAACCATTTAGAAATATTGGGGATTAATTAGAATGCAACCATATGGAGCTAATTACGCGGGGGATGTATTCCTTACCAGAACAAGCTCAAGCGCCCTGGTCTTCGGATCCGTGGTAAGCTCCTTTGTTACCGGGTGCTCCTTGTACCGGGCCCTGAGAAAGTTCCTGGTCTGCTTGTCACAGTATTTCTCGAAGCGGGGCAGTAGGCCTTGCTCGGCACGCTCCGCGTCCTCCTTGTCCCATATAGGCTCCGCCACTCTGTAACCGTCGGGACCGAGTTGGTGGACCCCTAAGTTCAACTTCTGCATTTCTTTCCCCCACCGACTTGATTCGGAGGTTGCGCTGCTCTCGCACTTGATCTTGAACTCCTTGTAGTCATCTTCGCTCATCAAAGGATATTTCGCCTTGATCTTCTCATAACTATCACCTTTCTCAATCATTGCCTTCACCGTGCTTTTCCAAGTAGACAGGGCCGTGCTCATCCTCGTGAGGGCGGCACCGTTCACTTTATTCCCTGAGAGGCTTGTGTTTGCAAAATCAGCGGGGAACTTGTATCGTTCATGCAACTTCGTGAAGAGGAGGCTGCGCAAATTCCCTTGGTCCTTTAGCCTTAGGTTCTCGGTGTTGATCGAGACGGTGCTCCAGAGAATGCACCCGAGCTGAACCAAGTACCCCTTGACTACTTCTGTGGGCGCCGTCGGATGCCCGTTGGAGTTCACTTCGGTAAATTCCTCCCTGACGGTGCCGAGCACGCTCGGGCGCCGGTCCTTCCGTTGCCTCTTCGGTTGGCTGCCATCTGTGCGTGCGCCGCCATCATCAGTGGTGGCATCCGCGGTGCCATCATCAGTGGTGTCATTCCCGACGCCACTAGGGGTTGTGTAGTCAGGATCAGTGTCTTCCGCGGCGTCCTCATAGCGGTGAGGTTCTTCCTCCAACTCCTGGGACAGCTCCCAGAATTGCTTGCCGCCCGAACCGCCGGCCTCATCATTATGGGCCATGTTTCGCTCTAAATAGGAAAAAAGTTTGGTCAAAAGTTGGTTATTGTCAAGGAACAAGATCATGGTCTCATCATTTAGGGTTTTTTGACACCGAGGCATCCTAAAAGCTAAGCTTTTATCATTTAGGGTTTGTCGACGCCGAGGCACCCTAAAAGCCTAAGTGTACATCATCTAGGTTCTCATCGACACCGAGCCACCCTATAGAAGCCAAGTTAAGTTTTCATCATTTAGGGTTTATCGATGTCGAGGCACCCTAGGTTGGGCCTAATCACTTGGCACTAATCACTTGGCTCTATTGCCACCTATGTTGGGTTTATCATCTAGGGTTTATCGATGCTAAGGAGAATTCTAAGTTGGGCCTAATCACTTGGATCTATTGCCACCTATGGTTTAATGTAGCAAGAATGGCGGGGCAGTTGATCCTACTTAACTAAGTACTAAGATACCCCGGCCCATGCATTAGTCGCAAGTACCCCATATGTCCTATTTTTAGCAAAGTCATGCTAAAATTCACGGAAAATTTCAGCATGACCTTTGCTGAAAATAGGACATATGGAGTACCCGAATTTGCCGGAACGGAAGTTAATCGACATTCCGGCAAACTCAAGGGCCTCTCGAGGTACCTGCAAATTCATCACGACACACTGGTCGGAGACAAAACCCAACAACTTTACAAGTCTTTCTCAATGTGATCAATTGATGGATCAACACGTAAAACATGTCCAATAAGAGCATATAATTCAACAACTCCACTAAAAATGAGAGTTGAAAGATGCAGGGAGCACAAACAGCTCAGAAAAATCATTCCATCTAGCATTTCAGGTTTTGCTAGAAATACCTTTAACAAGGGATACAAATAATTTCATTTCATATTTTAAGAACTATAAATAAACCATCCAGTAAGTACAATCAAGGTAATCAACCATTCCCATAAAACAAGACAAGTTTTATTCAGTACTGCTAATATGGTTGGAGATTACTATGAACATGTGGCAAGACTACTTTGATAACAAGGGCCACTAGTTGGCCAGTAGTTGAACTAGCAGCTTTGTGATGCCCCCAATTTGACCGTACACTAATCATACACGCAAACATGTATGGTCAAGATCAGGGACTCACGGGAAGATATCACAACACAAATCTACAAATAAAAAAAGTCATACAAGCATCATATTACAAGCCAGGGGCCTCGAGGGCTCGAATACAAGAGCTCGATCATAGACGAGTCAGCGGAAGCAACAATATCTGAGTATAGACATAAGTTAAACAAGTTTGCCTTAAGAAGGCTAGCACAAACTGGGATACAGATCGAAAGAGGCGCAGGCCTCCTGCCTGGGATCCTCCTAAACTACTCCTGGTCGTCGTCAGCGGGCTGCACATAGTAGTAGGCACCTCCCGAGTAGTAGTAGTCATCATCGACTGTGGCGTCTGGCTCCTGGGCTCCAACGTCTGGTTGCAGCAATCGGGTATAGAAAGGGGGGAAAGAGGGAGCAAAGCAACTATGAGTACTCATCCAAAGTACTCGCAAGCAAGGAGCTACACTACATATGTATGCATTGGTATCAATTGGAATAAGGGTATCATATGTGGACTGAACTGTAGAATGCCGGAATAAGAGGGGGATAGCTAGTCCTTTCGAAGACTACGCTTCTGGTAACCTCCATCTTACAGCAGGAGAAGAGAGTAGATGGTAAGGTCACCAAGTAGCATCGCATAGCATAATCCTAACCGATGATCCTCCCCTCGTCGCCCTGTGAGAGAGCGATCACCGGTTGTATCTGGCACTTGGAAGGGTGTGTTTTATTAAGTATCCGGTTCTAGTTGTCATAATGTCAAGGTACAACTCCAAGTCGTCCTGTTACCGAAGATCACGGCTATTCGAATAGATTAACTTCCCTGCAGGGGTGCACCACATTTCCCAACACGCTCAATCCCCTTTGTCCGGACACACTTTTCTGGGTCATGCCCGGCCTCAGAAGATCAACACGCCGCAGCCCTACTTAGGCACAACAGAGAGGTCAGCACGCCGGTCTAAATCCTATGGCGCAGGGGTCTGGGCCTATCGCCCATTGCACACCTGCATGTTGCGAGGGTGGCTGGAAGCAGACCTAGCCTAGCAGGCGTTCCAGTCCAATCCGGCGCACGTCGCTCAGTCGCTGACGTCACGAAGGCTTCGGCTGATACCACGACGTCGAGTGCCCATAACTGTCCCCGCGTAGATGGTTAGTGCGTATAGGCCAGTAGCCAGACTCGGATCAAATACCAAGATCTCGTAAGCATGTTAAGTATTCGCGAACGCCGACCAGGGCCAGGCCCACCTCTCTCCTAGGTGGTCTCAACCTGCCCTGTCGCTTCGCCACAAAGTAACAGTCGGGGGCCGTCGGGAACTTAGGCCCACCACTACCTGGATGGAGCCACCTGCCCCTTCAGCCCCCATCTCCGAACAGTACCACGGGTAATGTAACAGTGTAAAGTATATAGTATATGCCCGTGATCACCTCCCGAAGTGATCACGGCCCAGTAGTACAGCATGGCAGACGGACAAGAGTGTAGGGCCACTGATGATAAACTAGCATCCTATACTAAGCATTAGGATTAACGGAGAGCAGTAACATGCTACAGTACTCTAATGCAAGCAGTATAGAGAAGAGTTGGCGATATCTGGTGATCAAGGGGGGGGCTTGCCTGGTTGCTCTGGTAAGAGAGAGGGGTCGTCAACACCGTAGTCGAACTGGGGGGTCGTCGACAGTCTCGGGGTCTACCGGAAAGAAGTAACGGAGGGGAACACAATAAATAACAGAGCAATCAAAGTATAACATGGCAATACGCGGTGCTAGGTATGCCCTAACGCGGTAGGACGTGATACCGGCGAAGTGGGGAAACATCCAGGAAAGTATTCCCGGTGTTTCGCGTTTTCGGACAAATGAACCAGAGGGGAAAAGTTGCGTGTTCGCTATGCTAGGGACATGTGGCGGGCGAACGGACTGCGTATTCAGATGCGTCTCGTCGTTTTGAGCAACTTTGATGTACACAATTTTTCCATCTGAGCTACGGACTATTTTATATTAATTTTCAAAGTTTTATTCATTTTCTAAATTTAATTTAGTTCGAAATAATGTGAATTGCTAGGTGCACCTCGCTGTGGGTACACATAAGTGTACCAGAGGGGCTGACATGTGGGTCCAAGGGGTCCCAGTTGACCAGTCAAACTTTGACTGGTCAACAGGGGGTGGGGCCCCCTTGTCATACACTGTTTTACTAACCTAATAGATTAAAAAGACTAATTAGGTTATTAGGTTAACTAACACAAGTTAATTAAGTTAATTAGCTAACTAAATAGGATTAATTAAGTTAATTATTTAGTTAATTAATTAATTAATTATATTATTAATTTTATTATTTTATTATTTTTTAATTATTTTTTTCATTTTCGTTCTGGGCGTGGGCCCCGTTCGTCATAGGCCCCAGGGGGCCAAATCGGGGCGGGCGCTACTGGAAACGGGCGCGGGGGCGCCCGACAGGGGCCAACCCGGGCGCTGGCCTCGGGCGAGACTAGCGGCGGGGCCAGTCCGGCCGCCGGTGGCGAGGCAGCAGCAACGCCGGCGAGGCGGGGCAGCGCTCGTGGGGCAAGCGGTGGTGGTTACGGGCGCCGGGCGAGGTGAACGGGACAGCGCGGGAGGCGGCTTGGCGCGATGCGGCGGCTCCAACGAGCGGTGGCGAGGGAACGAGGTCCAGCACGGCAGCAGTAGCTAGGAGCAGGGGGCACGACGGGGCGCCGGCCGGCTGTGGGAGCGCGTGAGCGGGCACAAGGGAGGAGGGCGCGCGCGGGTGGCGCGCGCGAGTTGCCGACGGCACCAGCGAGCGTGTGCGCGCGCGGGCGGCTCGAGCGGGAGCAGCAACTTCAGCAAGCAGTAGCAGCAGCACATCGCGCAGGGCAGGGGAAGAAGGACCAGGGCACGACCTCGGGCGGTAGTGGTCCGCGGGCGCGTGCGGGCGAGGGGAAGGGGAGGCCGAGGGCCTCACCGTGACTGCAGGGTTCGGGGCAGCGGGGGTTGAGGAGGAAGTCGTAGACGATGGCAGAGAGGAAGCAGGCCGGCGAGGGGGGTTCCGACGAGGTCCAGGCGGGCTCCGGGCGGTGTCGGCGTGGTTCAGGGTCACCCGACGAGGATGAGATGAGGTGGCGAGGCGACGGTGTCGAGGTGGCAACGGCGTAGGGCGACGCGGCACCAGCGAGGTTGTCCGGCGAGGGAGGGCACTTCGGGCGGCGGCGGTTGGCGAAGGGGCGCCGGGATCGATCCCCCCTTCCCGATCCAGATCGGGACCGAGAGGTGGGGGAGAGACGAGGGAGAGTGGGGGGTCGTGGGGTGGTTGGGCTAGGTTTTCAGGGGCGTGGGGGGGGGGGTTAAGTGGGAATGGGGGGGGGGGCGACCTGGGCCAGTTGGGTTGGCCGGCTGGGCCGGTTGGCCTATGTGGGGAGGGGGTTGTTGTTCTCCTTTTGTTTGTTTTGTTTTGTTTTGCTTTGTTTTTCCTTTTCTTTTATTTATTCTTTTCTGTTTTCATTTATAATTTCTTTTATTTTAGTTTTATGAAATATCAATTTAGCACCTAAATTAGTATCATCAATATAGGCCACTCCCAAACCTAGTTTGTTGCCAAAATATATCCGTTCAATATTTTCCTAATTTCAAAAGCAATTAAATTATTTTTTTAGCCACTGTTTTTGATTAGTCTAGGGTGGTCAAGCATTTTACAAAAATGTTGTTTCTCCACCAATATTACTAACTATTTATTTGTCACATGCAGAACATTTTGGTTTTAATATTAGAAAACTTTTATTGTTGAACTTGAATTTGAATTTTGAATCGAGCGAAGTTTAGCAAAATTTTAATTACGATGACCTAGCATCATTAACAGGGGTTTACTGTAGCTTAACTATCGGGGTGTCACAAGCTTGGCCATCACTGACGCCACACACTGTTGTGACAGCTCTCAGCAGTAACCTCCAATGCTCCGACAACCGACACAGATAACCTGTCGCAAAGATGAGCCTCAAGACAAGCTTGTTATTTCTTTTTCACAGATTTGTTTACAAGTTAGGACACTACAATGATCTACAGATTTGTTTGCAATATCTAACATGCTGACAGTCTTAGACATTAGGACACTACAATGATCTACAACCTTATGTAAAGTGCCAACTCCACAGATTTCTTTTTCACAGCTTTTATATTATTTCTAGAAGCAACACAAGAGGGTTAAACACCAGAATTTTAGAGGCCCCACAAATTCAGTTCAGGTATTTTATACCATGTTAAAGACAGTAAAGTACAAAGGTTTAGCCTGGTCCTTAGATTCAGTTTCCTAATCTTTTTGTTTTCTACAAAGATATTCCCAACCTTCATGATGCTGGTAACAAAAGAGCTAGTCTCTGAATCTTTTATCTATTTATACCTGTAAATTAGCACTCTGATGCTGGCCTTGACAAATGATCCCACTATGTTGTTTGCTGGAATCTGCAAAATGATCCCACCATGTTGACAAATGATCCCACTATGTTGTTATACTTGAGAACACTGTAACAAAATCAAAACCACAATAAATAGTTGTCAGATATAACAGGTACAATTACACAAAGCATCTGACGGTGCCGAGCAAGCAATGTTGTAAACAAATTTCAAATGCATGCTGAGTAGTGAAAATGCGGTCTCAAACTCTAGTCTGGTGGTGGTGCCAAGAAACAGAGAGCACAACACTCATCATGGTGTTTTGGCATCACATTCCTGCCTGCACAAATGGTCCATAATACTAGTAGGTGCAGTTCCAAGCCCACAGTTCATATTCAACTCAACAAGCCAAGCTAAACTTACTCGACTTGTAGATTTTGGTCATGTGGGCAATTTATAATAAGAGAAACATATCAAGAAGCTAGCTAAATTACTCTCTGTAGGAGCTTCATATCAAGAAGCTAGGTAAATTATAGAACATTGGCCCCCTAACTGAAATAATTGCCAGCGGTGCTAAGCCTACTGATTTCATCTGTAACAAAAAATTAAACTGATTTTGTACTTCTGTGTAGGTGCAGAGCAACTTTATCTACCATAGAACCTACTGAGCAGATCATTATGAATGAACCACATAACCTACTGAGTGATAAATTGGGCATTTCATGGCCATGTGGTGGGCTAAAACTATGGTTTTCCACGGGAGTATGTAGCATGAAAACTATGGTTTCCCAGGGGGTGAGCGCGCCTGGATGCTGTAGTCGCCGGCGTGAGCTCGCCGGAGATGGCCGGCTGCAATGGGCCGTGCATGTATATCCGTCGAGACTCGGAGCATCGGTTGAGGAAGAAGAAGGAAGGGGAAGGGGGAGGAGAGGGGAGGGGCTCACCTGCGAATATGTAGTCGAGGTCGTACACGGCGCCGGGGTTGCGCCGGCGAGCTGGCCTCCCACCTTGGAGCCGGAACCCTAGGGCTCGGGGCCTGCGCAAGACCACAGCCAGGAGGCGCAGCCGCGCGCGGACGGCAAGGTCAGTGAAGAGAACGGCGACGCAAGGGCGTGGGGGCGGCGGGGGCGGCGGTGCGGGGGAGCTGCCGTGGTGGGGGCGCGGGGGCGGCAGGGGTGGAGTCCGGCGGGGGTGGATCTAGCGAGGGAGAGGGATGAGAAGGGGATCTGGCGAGGGAGGGAGAGAGGCCAGAGGGGAATAGGTGGAGTGGGGGAGGGTTAGCAATGGCGCACCTCCCCCTAGTGCGCCATGAGTACGACGACAATGATGGCGCACCTCCCCCTGGTGCACCATTAGTAAAAAATTTATTACAGTTCGAGCACTCAAGTTATATTCCACCTAACCCTATCTCCATCAGAACACACACACTAGCCTGACTGGTCAGCACGCAGCACACACACTAGGAGGTCTTGGGTTCGATTCCCAGGCTCCCCAATTTTTTTTACGCATTTTTTTCTTTGCACATATCTTTTTATCCATGCATCCAAATATAACATGTCACATATGCTAGATGCTCAGAATTTCATGTAGAAAAATAATATGTAGTTTGTTGCCATGTTAACAACATTTAAAATGTTGTTTGATATTTATTTGTGTTTAAATATGTTCAAACTTGTTTAAATCATAACTAAATATCCATATCTCCAAATTTGACAAACTTTATATGCTTTTGGGAGTAACATATCCCCAAGCACAACTAGTCTTTTTTGGATTTTTAGTTGCATTCATTTATGAATTGGTAAAATATTTTGGATTTTTGTTGCATCTAATAATTTTTAAGAAAATGAATATGAATATGAAACAATAATAATTTTTTTATAAAAATAGTAATAATTTTTTAAAAAATATCATCAAATTTGTTATTTGAAGATATTTATGAATATGAAAAAATATCATCAGTTCACATTCATGAGTTCAAAAGGTGCCCATGAAATGCAATCGAGAAATGACAGCGATCGAGATGGAGGGGGATCGAGATCTTTAGGGTACAGTTTAAATACAATTGATCTTAGCTAGCTATGTGTTCACAATCTTCTTGCCCTTATTTTTCGTAAATGGAGTTCTTCTCTTGAACGAACGTCCTTTAGGTATGGTGGTCCTGCTTCTTCTTGTGGTGTATGCTGCTACTTCATCATCGTCGTCATGTTCGATCTTCGGGTCACCGTACTTGTCGAAGTCTTGCTCATCTGCTACTCATCCATTCTGATGATCTTCCTTTTGCCTCTCCTCACGACAACACGACTGGGCTTTGACGGGTCGGTAATGAAGAAGCATTGGTCCACTTGGGAAGCCAGTACCCATGGCTCATTTTTCACGGTGACGTTTGCGCCCGCGGTCTTGGATTTGGCTTTGGGTATAACCATGGTGGTGAAATACCAGTCTTCTTTTAGGACGCTCTTGGCCCATCTGACATGGAACATCGGGACCTTCTCTCCAGCGTAGCTCAGCTCCCAGATCTCCTTGATCCTTTCGCAGTATCTATCCTTGTCGTTACCGGTGTAGGATTCCATCGTTACCCCAGAGTTCTGATAACCATCGCTCTTCATGTCCTTGTCCTCGGTGTAGAATGTGTAGCCGTTGATATCGTACGCCTCATAGGTCATCAGGTTGTGCTCGGCGCCCTGTGACAAGGCGAATATGAGTTGTTCTTCCGCGGAAGAATCCTCACGTAAAGGGTACGACAGAAGCTTCTGCTTGAACCAACGCGTGAAACATGAGTTGTGCTCTTTGATTATATCTCCGTCCGTCCTCTATTGGCCTCGGTCATTGTACGTCTTCTCAATATATGTTTTGTTCTCTACCACCCAAGGATCGACCACGTCTATGTGTTGTAGCGCGACTAGGTTTGCTCTTTCAAAGTCGGCGAGTCGACCCTCGAAGTCGACATGCATTTCGCGGAGACCCTCACGGTGATCCCATCCCGCGAGCCTGGCGAGGTGCTTGTTGACGGGCAGACCAACGGGGTTCTCGATGCCTAGATAATTCGTGCAGTAGGAGATGCACTCTTCGGTCAGAAATCCCCTGGCTATGCTTCCCTCTGGACGTGACACGTTGCGAACGTATCCTTTGATGAAACCATTCATCCTTTCGAACGGCATCATGCTGTGCAGGAACGTCGGCCCAAGTTGGATGATATCCTCCACGATATGGACCAGCAGATGCACCATAACATCGAAGAATGCGGGCGGGAAGTACATCTCAAGCTCGCATAGTATCACCACGATCTCTTCCTGTAGCCTTCTGAGTTGCCTCACGTCAACCGACTTCCGAGAGATGACGTCGAAAAAGTTGCATAGGCCAAATACCGTTTCACGAACGTGCGCGTCTGTGATCCCACGGATAGCAGCTGGAAGTATCTGCATCACCAACACGTGACAGTTGTGAGACTTCATCCCGCTGAACGTCTGCTTCGCTGGGTCTAGGTATCTGCTTATCTTCCCCGCGTAACCGTGAGGAAGTTTTAATCCTACGAGGCAGGTGAAAAACTGCTCAATCTCCTCCTGACTTAGAGTGAAGCACGCGGGATGGTAGTCATTTCCGGTCTTCTTGGCCTTTTTGCCTTTGCGACGACTTTCTGTGTCCCGCTTCGCCTCATCATCATTAGTGTGAAGCTCCTGCCTGATGCCCATTGATTTCAAGTCTGCCCTTGCTTTCGGCCCATCTTTGGTCCTCTCTGGCATGTTGAGCAGGGTACCAAGTAGACTCTCGCACACGTACTTCGTGATATGCATGACATCAAGGCTGTGAGGCACACGGTGGATCTTCCAGTACGGCAAGTCCTAGAACAGACCTCGTTTTCCATACCTTCAACAGCGGCTCTGGCGCCTTTCGCTTCTTTCCCGGATCTGGTGCCTTTTGCTTCTTTCCCGGCAGTGGGCAATCTTTCCAATTTTTCAACAGCTCGTCTATTTCCTCGCCGCTCCTCGTACGCGGGCATCTTCGGGGTTCGGTTTCACCATCGAACAGATCCTTGCGTTTTCTCCACGGGTCATCGTCGCGAAGCCACCTTCGATGTCCCATGAACACGGTTTTCAAAGACCCGGGATCTCTATCTAGCTGGCGATACATTGTGTCATCCATGCACCTGACGCATCCAGAAAATCAGTGGACCACCTGCCCCGCGAGATATCCGTAACCGAGAAAGTCGTGCACCGTCGTGAGTAGTGTGGCTCTCATAGGGAAATATTCTTTCTCTGCGGCGTCCCACGTATTGGTTGGCGTTTTCCACAGCGTGTCTAGCTCCTCTTTCAGCAGCCCCAGATACAGATTGATGTCGTTCCCTGGTTGTTTCGGCCCTTCAATTAGCATACTCATGTGAATGTACTTCCTCTTCATGCACAACCAGGGGGGAGGTTGTACATCCACACAAACACAGGCCAGGTGCTATGTGTGCTTCTCTGGCCGCCAAACGGATTGACTCCATCGGTGCTCGCGCCCAGCACGATGTTCCTTGGATCGTTCCCAAATTCTGGGTCTTCGAAATTCAACGCTTGCCACTGGCTCGCATCCTTAGGGTGACTCAGCATCTTGTCTTTTTTATTTATCTCCGGATCATTTCCGTCATCTTCCCGCTTCTTCTCCTCCCTATCCGCATGCCAACGCAGGAGCTTTGCTACCTTAGGGTCCGCGAAATACCGCTGCAGACGAGGAGTGATCGGAAAGTACCACACCACTTTTCGAGGAGCTTTCTTCCTCTTCTTGTATCGAGTGACGCCGCACACTGGACATATGGTAGACTCCGTGTGCTCGTCCCGATAAATGATGCAATTGTTCATGCACACATGGTATTTCACGTGCGGTAAATCCAGAGGACACATGATTTTCTTCGCCTCCTTGAAACTGGTCGGGCACTTGTTCCCCTTGGGAAGACGTTCGTGCCAGAATGACATGTTCTCGTCGAAGCATGCGTCGGTCATTTTGTGTTTTACCTTCATCTCTAGAGCCACGAGCATTACTTTCAGGCGGGTATCCTTGGGCCTGCATCCTTCATACAATGGAGTAACTGCGTCTATCTCCAGTTGATCCAGCTTGGCTTTCTCTCGGGCGGCAGCTCTTGCGTTATCCGTCTGCTTGAGAAGCAGCTCTTGAATATGAGGGTCCTGCACCCAGCCTCCATCGTCGTCTACTCCAGCATCTTCATCTTCATGATCATGCCCTTCGTCTTGATCTTCCTCATCATCATGTCCGGCATCTTCTACATGATGACTATGTACAGCATCACCGTCGTGATCATGTCCTGGAGATTCTTCGTCTTCTCGCCCGCCCGAGCCGCGGTGCTTGTCTTGCTGCCCTTCCTCATTTCTTGCCCGGCCCCCATGGACGACTTCATAGTCATCTTCATCACCTTGCCACCGATAGCCATCCATGAAACCACGCAAGAGCAGGTGGTCCCGCACCTGCCCGAAATCCGGGTCCGCAATAAGGCTCTTCAGCTTGCATCTTCGACACGGACATCTTATCTCCGTCTCGTTCTTTTGAAGCATCTCGGCCTTCGCGGAGCTTCAAAACCTATTCACGATGCCTTCGGTCATCGTGCAGACCATGGTCGCCTGCGGGGTAGAGCAAAACGATATTTTAGAACCAAGAAAAAATTTGGCATGACTTTCCCTAAAAATAGGACAAAAAAGAATGCATAGTGCCAAAATTCTTGCCGAAACGGAAATGAATCAACATTCCGGCAAAATATTGGCAACTATCGCATTTCAAATATCGGTACCTGCAAACACAAACATATATGTAACACCACAAACATATGCAACACCACAAACATACATAGATCTAGCTAGGCCACAAAAAGTGCATTTACACATTGTTGGAGCGAGCTAGGGAGAAAAAAAAAGTAGATCTACAACATAAAGATAGCTTTCCCCTTACTTACCTATCAAAAAAAGGTAATTTAACCACTTAATTTTGATGAATCTATGGTGCAAATGAGGTGAGGAGGAGGAGGCAGCCGACACAAGCTTGGAGAAGGAGGTGGAGGGAATGAAGTGGGGAAAGTGAGTGTGTAGGTGTGGCTGTACAAAATATCTAGCTGGTCCCAACTTACTAATGGCGCGCCACCCACTCATGCGCCATTAGTAACCCTACATACTAATGGCGCACCTGCTGGTGGTGCGCCATTAGTAGTTTTGCAAAATATATATATATATATATATATATATATATATATACTAATGGCGCACCATGGCAGAGTGCGCCATTACTAGTTTAAACTAGTAACGGTGCACTATGCCATGGTGCGCCATTAGTAGTTTTGCAAAAAAAGAATAAAAAAATACAGTAGTGGCGCACTTGGTTGTTGGTGCGCCATTACTAGTTAGAACTAGTAATGGCACACTGTGCCTGGATGCGCCATTAGTATGTTTGGAAAAATGAAAAAAAATTGTTACTAGTGGCGCACCATGTGTTTGGTGCGCCATTAGTGTCTTCCACACTAATGGCGCACCAGCACATGCTGGTGCGCCATTAGTATATAGTAGTGGCGCACCACGTGTCTGGTGCGCCATTAGTGTCAATTTCATCTATAGCCCTTTTCCTAGTAGTGTAGGCTCGTCAAGTTTAACCCGAGTATTCTGCTTGTGCAAAACTGGCTTGCACCCGTTGTATGTGAACGTAGAGGTATCACACCCGATCATCATGTGGTGTCTCCGCACGATGAAATGTAGCAACGGTGCATACTCAGGGAGAACACTTATACCTTGAAATTTAGTGAGAGATCATCTTATAATGCTACCGCCATACTAAGCAAAATAAGATGCATAAAGGATAAACATCACATGCAATCAATATAAGTGATATGATATGGCCATCATCATCTTGTGCCTTTGATCTCCATCTCCCAAGCACCATCATGATCACCATCGTCGCCGGCTTGACACCTTGATCTCCCTCGTAGCATCGTTGTCGTCTCGCCAGCTATTGCTTCCACGACTATCGCTACCGCTTAGTGATAAAGTAAAGCAATTACATGGCGATTGCAATTCATACAATAAAGCGACTACCATATGGCTCCTGCGAGTTGCCGATAACTATGTTACCCAAACATGATCATCTCATACAACACTTTATATAATCACGTCTTAACGATATCACATCACAACATACCCTGCAAAAACAAGTTAGACGTCCTCTACTTTGTTGTTGCAAGTTTTACGTGGCTGCTATGGGCTTAGCAAGAACCGTTCTTACCTACGACATAAAACCACAATGTGGTATAGTGATTGCTTTTTGATCTTCAGGAAGAACCCTGTTCATTGAATCTGATTCAACTAAAGTTGGAGAAATAGACACCCGCCAGCCACTTGTGTGCAAATCACGTTGGTAGAACCAGTCTCATGAATGCGGTCATGTAATGTCGGTCCGGGCCGCTTCATCCAACAATACCGCCGAATCAAGAAACAACTAGTGACGGCAAGCAATATGTATATACCCACACCCACAACTCCTTTGTGTTCTACTCGTGCATATAACATCTACGCATAGACCTGGCTTTCAAAAAAATTCTACAATCATGCAAGATCTATCTAGGGATGCATAGCAATGATAGGGTACATTATGTCTACATAACCTCGTAGACCGAAAGCGGAAGTGTTAAGAAATGCGGTTGATGTAGTCAAACGTCTTCGTGATCCAACCGATCAAGTACCGAATGCACGGCACCTTCGTGATCTGCACACGTTCAGCTCGGTGACGTCCCTCGTACTCTTGATCCATTTGAGGCCGAGGGAGAGTTTCGTCAGCATGATGGCGTGTTGACTGTGATGATGAAGTTACCGATGCAGGGCTTCACCTAAGCACTATGACGATATGACCGAGGTGGAGATATGTGGAGGGGACACCGCACACAGCTAAGAATCAACTTGTGTGTCTATGGGGTGCCCCCTCCCCCGTATATAAAGGAGTGGAGGAGGGGAGGGCCGTCCCTCTCTATGGCGCCCCCCAAGGGGGATTCCTACTCCTAGTAGGAGTAGATTCCCCCCTTTCCCTAGTTGGAGTTGGAGAAGAAGGAAGAGGGAGAGAGAGGGAAGGAAAGGGGGCCTGGCCTCCCTCCCAATTCAGATTGGGCTTGGGGGGAGCCTCCCACTTGGCCGCCTCCTCCTCTCTCCCACCATGGCCCATTAAGGCCCATAAACTCCCCGTGGGGTTCCCGTAACCCCCCGGTACTCCGGTAAATGCATGAACTCATCCGAAACCATTCCGGTGTCCAAACATAACCTTCCAATGTATCAATCTTCATGTATTGACCATTTCGAGACTCCTCGTCATGTCCGTGATCACATCTGGGACTCCGAACTACCTTCGGTCCATCAAAACACATAAACTCATAATACCAATCGTCAGCGAACGTTAAGCATGCACCCTACGGGTTCGAGAACTATGTAGACATGACCAATACTCATCTCTAGTCAATAACCAATAGCTGAACCTGGATGCTCATATTGGTTCCTACATATTCTATGAAGATCATTATCGGTCAAACCACATATGAACATACGTTGTTCCCTTTGTCATCGGTATGTTACTTGCCCGAGATTCAGTCGTCGGTATCATCATACCTAGTTCAACCTCGTTACCGACAAGTCTCTTTACTCGTTCCGTAATGCATCATCCCGTAACTAACTCATTAGTCACATTGCTTGCAAGGCTTATAGTGATGTGCATTACCAAGAGGGCCCAGAGATACCTCTCCGACAATCGGAGTGACAAATCCTAATCTCGATCTATGCCTACTCAACAAACACCATCGGAGACACCTGTAGAGCATCTTTGTAATCACCCAGTTACGTTGTGACGTTTGATAGCACACTAAGTGTTCCTCCGGTATTCGGGAGTTGCATAATCTCATAGTCATAGGAACATGTATAAGTTATGGAGAAAGCAATAACAATAAACTAAACAATCATATTGCTAAGATACCGGATGGGTCAAGTCCATCACATCATTCTCTAATGATGTGATCCCGTTCATCAAATGACAACACATGTCCATGGCTAGGAAACTTAACCATCTTTGATTAATGAGCTAGTCAAGTAGAGGCATACTAGGGACACTCTGTTTGTCTATGTATTCACACATGTACTAAGTTTCCGGTTAATACAATTCTAGCATTCATAATAAACATTTATCATGATACATGGTAATATAAACAACAACTTTATTATTGCCTCTAGGGCATATTTCCTTCAGCTTCGTGGTGGTCATGGTGAGCATTTTGTTGGAGCTTATTTTTAGCACATTGGTGGAGGTTGTGGCGGCGCTGGAGGTGGTGGTGGTGGTGAAGCTGGGGCGGTGTGGTGGAGGTGGTGGAGGTGAAGCTCCGGCAGTTTGGTGGAGTTTCCGGCTCCGGTTCTAGTGATTGAAGGCCACCGTTTGTCGTTCGCTCGCACGCTTCAAGGGTATATTTCAACACACATTTTATCTTTCGTAGTTGCTCTGGTAGTATTCGATAATATTGTTATTGCCTCCGGTAGTATCCATAAATATATTTAGATGTCAACTATTTAGTTGTGTGAAAATTTGAAGTTGCTCTGGTAATATTCGGTACTATATGTGGATGTCAAATATTTAGGTGTGTCAGCATTTGGAGTTGCTTCAGTAATATCCGTAATATATGTAGATGTCAAATATTTAAATGTGTCAATATTTGTAGTTGCTCCGACAAATATTCGTAATATATTTGTTGGTGTGTGGATTTTTTAGTTGCTCTGTTAATATTTCGTAATATATATGCATGTGAAATAATTAGTAGTGTGAATATTTTAAGTTGTTGCTTAATACTTGTCTGTTGTTGCTGATAAATAATTGAGGTGAGGCGAGATGTATGATGTAGTGAAGTTCATATTTTACTACGATCCTGGTACTGTCCAAACATCTGAGTTGGGAGCTGATCTGAGTGAATTTGATCACATAGAGGTGCCAATGACCGCACCTCAAACATGGTCTGTCAGTTAGTTGAAAGAATGGGTTACAACAAGTTTAGGGCTTGATACTGAAACACGCACCATCGGTGTTCATGCATTGTGGACATAGTCAAGTCCAATAATTTACTTTTATTTGAGGCCAATAGAGCGAGACTCTGAGTGGGTGCAGTGGTTACAAGGTTGTGAATGCAGGGGATGCAATCATGTTGCCTTAGTGCTTCCCTTCGTGAAGGAGACCACTGCACATGACAGCGAGGGTGGCTACGATCCTGGGCAGAGAAGTGGAGGGAGGTAGTTATCTATGTCAAATGCTGAAGATGACGAACCAGGACAGAGCAGTCAGGTAGAAGGAGAAAATGTTGATGGTTACAAACCAGGGCAGAGTAGTCAGGTAGAAGGATGAAATGCCGATGATGATTACAGTTGGGAGGTGGATGCTTATGAGGTAGATGGGCCCATGCAGGACCAGATGGAAGAAGAAGACACCGATGTTGATAGGGGTCATGCCGATGATTCCGACGAGTCGGATGAAGAAGAAAATGCAGAGGAGGTCCCGAATCTTGCATCATGGAATCATGACTTCTCATCTGCAATGATCATGAACGATGGACATGATTCTGCCTGGCAATATCACCAGAACAATATTGAGACGGGTGCTATGTATCCCAACAAGCAAGCTCTAAAGGATGCAATAATTAAATGGGCAATGTCCACGCAAAGGGTTTTCATAGCTCAGGTGTCAAGTCAGAAATACCTGACAATGGTATGCAAGAACGCAGATTGTCCTACCAGGGTGCACGGCTATCTCCGTAAGTTTGGCACAAGTTGGGTGATCAATGACTTAGTTAATCACACTTGTCTTATTGACTGCATCCCTCAAGATCATGCCAACCTTTCATCAACGCTTATTGCTCGGTTGTTTTACAATGAGATAATGGAGGGAAAAGCTATGGAAGTGAAGGCAATCCAGACAAAAGTCTTCGCCAGGTTCAAGCACAGAGTTTCTTATGGAAAGGCTTGGAGGGCTAAGCATACGATGTTTGACAGGATATTTGGTTCTTATTTTGATCCATATGACTTTGTTGTCCAGCTCCTCCAAACACAGCAGCAGAATCCAGGCACCTATGTCGATATCCAAGACCTCTTCATGCCAGAGTTCCCAACTGTGAGGGTGCTGCATCATCTCTTCTTCTCTTTCGGTGTGTGCATCAAAGCTTTCAGCATTGCTGACCGGTGAGATGTGTAGATGGTACTTTTCTAGCTGGCAGCACACACAACACTATGGTTAGACGCCGAGCTTCATGTTTTCTCCACAGCCACAGTAGCAGGGTCCCTCATCGAGCTTCGTGTTTCAACCAGAGTAGCCTTCAAAGCCAACAGGTATGTCTCTTCATATTTATTATTTTCAATATTAATTGAGGCGACCTCATTCTTCATGACTTAACATTCCCTCGTGCAGGAGCCTACGGATATCAGGCGTCTATGTCAGGATCCACGTGCGGGAGTGATCAACATCCTAAGGAGAACATACAACATCAGATGTCCCAGCACACCTAGTGGATGAACATGTTTTCGACTCCTCCACCTGGCCCCACATAGGATACATAGTATGAAAAGGGCGAGTCTGAGATTCCTCCTTGTAACATTAGGGCACCCCATAGGTTGGGATGGAAGATGCCTCAAGACCCCCCTGCGCTCCAGGGCAAACGTCGTCAGTGACGCTTCTATCTATTAGTAGAGACATGACCATCTACTTATGTATGAGACTTATGTCTATTTTATATATGAGACAAATGACTATGTACTTATCGATCATTAGAGACATGACCATCTACTTCTGTATGAGACTTATGTCTATTCTATGTATGAGACAAATGACTATGTACTTATGTATGAGACATATGCCTACTCTATTTTAGTGCTCTGTTATCCAAACTACAACATCATATTTATATAGAACATAATGCTCGTACAATAAGACAGTGCAAACAACTGGATACAACTACATCTAAATTAAACGGTACGTACGACTGAACTTACAACATACAACTTAAAAACTACATGAAGTCATCATTGTCATCCTCCATTGATGTAGAGCTCTTGCGCTTCGATGATGGAGAAATTTTGCCCTTCGACGATGAATCACTATTGCCCTTCGATGATGTAGAACTCTTGTCCTTCGACGATGACGAACTCTTGCCCTTTGATGATGCAAAACTCTTGCCCTTCGACGATGCAGAACTCTTGACCGATGACATGAAGATATCGTCTTCATCCTCGCCGTCATCAGTCCATAAAAAGTATTTTTTGCTGCACCCTTTAGGTGTGTTTCACTCTTACATTGTTGCTTCATCCATCTTCCCTGCAACCTCAGAAGTTCTTTCCGTATCTCCTCAAAGGTCCTAGAAGGCCACCCGCACCTACTTAATGCATGAGCTAGCTCATTCAGTAGGGTGTCATTACTAATGAGTTTGCCCCACAGAACTATATGTTGTCTACCATGGAATTCAAATATTTTCAAAAACCCTTTTTCATTTATTTAAATGGAAGAAGTCATGTCATCTTCTCTCTAGGGTTTTGTATGTGAAAAGAATTTGAATTCATGGAGATTATAAATGCAAAATGAAAGTTTGGGAAAGTCCTTTTATTCCCTCTCATTTAACTTTGAAAAAGTTTCGAATTTCACCCAATTTCACACAATCAATCAAACAGTCAATCATAACTATCTATTTAATATAACATTCCAAAATTTAGAATTTTGGGATGTTACAAACCTACCACCCTTAAAATGAATCTCGCGCTCGAGATTCGGAGAGGCTAGAAAGAAATAGGTTAGGTTCTAGGGTCTTCTCAAAATCCATCGATTGTCACAGGGGGTCTGGGGTGCTACCACCCTTAGAAGCATAGTTATGGTTCCATCAAAACTCATATACTCCATCCTTATTGTTGACAGTGTCAGTCTTCTCAAATTCTCAGGAAAATTCCTTCTCTGGGCTCTTCCGGTAGTGGCATAACCTTTACCAAAATTATTGTGTCCTTTTATCTTGGTAAGGTTCTTCCATGACTGGGTCTTCTTAGCTGACGGGTCTGGCGCCAATACTAAACATCTATCGATATCTCATGGTGGTCAACAATTTATGGTTTCTCCTTCAAGAAATGGGTCTGGGTTGAACCTCACCATATATCCTATGATTGGAAGCAGCTGCCTTGTACAAGGGAAAAAAATTTCATACCATTCTAAGGTTCAAACAAGGTTTTGATTGTCGTCTCTCTACTATAGGTAAGTCACTCAGATTTACCATCCCATATAGCAAAGCGAATAATAAGAGTAAGTCGGTATGGTGATCAATCCATCCTGCACCCAAATCATTACCTTGTATATGGTTTAGCAAATCTCGCATACTAACACTCGGTCGTCCTCACAAGCATTGCAGAATTTCGCTTGTCGACGAACTAAGTTCGGATAAATCCACGGATTCTGCAAGCCAAACAAACATCTATCGTTCCTTCACAACTCTTAGATTTTGCATTACTCCTATAAGATCGTCTGTTGATAAAGGCATATCCTCTTCCAGGGTTTTTCCTTCAGCAGAAGTGTGCTTGCTTCTTCGTAGGTCCTGGGGCCTGTGGGTTATGGCCCATCTCATCACTTGCAAACCTTGAAATCATCATCGGGGGCAACTGATAATTACCCCAACATCCAACTCCCTAGCATTCTTAAATCCATCCAATTGTACTATCTCCTTTACTTCTATTTGTACCAAATTAAGACATGATTACTCAGACTCATCACGGAGTTACAATTGCTCCATATTACCAGCATTATACCCTCTTTTATAATCCACTAATACTTCATCCCTTCATAATATTGTGATTTCCGACATATCAAGATAACACTCATACTTATTTTGTCCGTAGCCCACTTCGTGGAATGTCATTTTCTTTTCCAGGGGTCAATTGTCCTCATAGGGTACTACCACCCTTAAAATTCACAAATCTTCCATAGACCATATTTCTCATATCCTTGAAACTGGTCAAAATCTTTCTTCATAGAGTAACAACTCATAAAATCCAAATCAATTCCAACGATGCTAATTTTATTGATTCTCAAATTCTTACAATCTCCTGCATTTCCATTACATGCCTCAACTCAACACCTCAATATAAAAGAATTGTTCCCACTACTACTACTATATTTCTTTTGTTGCAAACCCAACTATGTAGCACAAGCCTCCTTCTCATTGGGGACAATCTCTAGCAAAGTGCCCTACTTCATTACAATGGAAACATATTACTTCTGACAAGTCTCGAGGTTTCATTGTGATTACATAGCCTCCTTGGGTCCTCAACTTCCTTTTTGGGCAACCGCTGAAGTAGTGCCCCGACTCCTTGCACCTGAAACAGGTGATATGACTTAGGTCCTTCCTGGAATCCAATCTATTTCTCTTCCTGGACTTTTCCGTTCCAATCAGGGCTTCTATTTCCCGTGGGTCATACTCTACTTCCTCCGTCGAGAATTCTACCAGATCCCCATTCAGAAAATTTTCGGAGATGTGTTCTTCTTCTCCACATGAATAGCAAGACTTGGTGGAGGGTTTAATTGGTTCTTCTTTGGGTGTGTCCTCCACCTCTTCCTTCATCATAGTTTCTTCTAAGATTTCCATGAGGGCTCCTTTCATTACTTCTTTCTTTTGCTGGATGGTTCTTTGTACCATGGGGTAAATGTGACACTGAGTAGGGTAGTGGGTAGTCGCTTCACACAAGAAACAAGCGATCTCCCTAATTGGGCATTCCTCAGATGGGTGGCTTTCTTCAAAATGAGGGCGTTCATCCTTGTGTTCCTTATGGGTGTGTCCTATTTCTTCACAAAGCTTGCAGGCACACGATTCCTTCATATCATTTCCATAAGGCTTCAATTTCTGGGACACATGCCGAGACTTTTGCAGAGTCAACTTAAATTCTTTCCAAGAGGTTACTCCCTGCCATCCATTGATGGTTTGGTACATCCTCCACCAAGTAGCATCACCTCTTTCAAAGCACTGAAGAGCATGCTGGGTCATATCTATAGGGTTATTCTTCATGTGATCCTCCATGCTCTGAATCCATCGGTCAGTCTCCAATTGACTTATCGGTCCAGGAAACATGAGTTCTTCTCCATTCATCCTCTATTGGGTCCATGGGTTTTGGGGTGAGATAAGATAGACAGAGAGGGATACACACAATGCAAACAATTGTTTGAAAAGACAGATTTTATTGTGGCTGTCGAAAAAACAACAACCAAATGACAGCTCATAATCGTCGCATCTAACATAGGTATATAACAGGGGTTTGGTCTTCTAATGGTCAACAAATCTCAAAGTCATCAAATGTCACACCCTAGCTAGTCCATGCATTAGAGTGTGCATCATGTTTACTTTCATCAGAAACTTGAAATGGGGAAGGCAGAACCCCCAGCACCCCTTTTGAAATCAACTAGGGTTTACTAAAAATGCCCTTCTAAAATGTTCACCCTATTTGCCTTGGGTTAGAACCTCTGGCAAAATTTGGTGCACAATTTTCTAGGTCAACAGAAGGTCATTGATTTAAATCATAAATATTTGAATTTGGGCATTTAAATGTTATAAAATAATTCAAATGCTCAAATAATTCTGGAAATAAATGTTTGCTGTTAGGAATAATTCCAACAGAGCCCACAATTATTTTCAGGATTTTAGTAACTGCCTAAGTATTTTAAATAAAGCCCTAAAGCTACAGAAAAATAGAAAAGGAAACAAAATCAAAAAAAGGGGGGAGAAGAAGCCCACCTGGGCCTTACCTGGCTCGGCCCAGCCTACTGGCTCGGCCAGTCACCCCCTACCTCGCGCCAGGAGGCAGCGGCGCATGCTCGCCGTGCGCCGGCCACGCGCCGGCCACCTCCTGCTTCTGCCGACGCTGGGAGGCGCCCAGAGACGCCACGAGACCCCCTCGTCCCCCTCTCGTCCTCTCTCGCTCTCCCCCTCGTCTCCCTCATCCTCTCCCGCGATGGCCGAGCGCGCCCCTCGCTGCCGATCGCCGTAGTCGCCGCCAGAGACCTCCCCTCGCCCCTCTGACGAGCCCATCAGCTCCGCCTCGACTCCCTCGTCCTCCCCACCGAGCCACGCTTCACCAGAAGCCCTGCAACGCCGCCTTAGCCCTCGTGTTCAACCTCTGGCATCCGAGATCGCCGGCGACCGTGCGCCCGCTCCGTTGCGTCCCCGAGCTCCCCAAGACCACTGCTGCACTCCCCGTGAGCTTCTCCTTCGATCCCCACCTTCCCCTTGCTCGTTTGCGCCCTGTAGCTCCGATTTCCACCGCGGCCGAAGCTCGCCGGCGCCGTGCCTCGTCGCCGTCGTGGCCAGAGCCACCATGGCTTGAAGCCGGGCACACCACCGTGCTCAGCGCAGTCCCAGGAACCTAATGCACCACTCCCCGTGCCTCGCCGTGCCCCGTAGCGTCGGGTTCAACCATGCCCGAACTTCGGCGACTGCCAAGGTCGTCGCCGGCGTCGTTGCCGGCCACCCCGAGCCCAACTACCACCACCAAACGATGCGGCTCACTCCCTGCATCGCGTAGCACATGTCCGCCGTCGTTTTGGTCGCCTGAGGGCATTTTCCGAAGCCCTCCGCCGTCTCGGGCCTCGCCGGCGTCGAGCCGCCGGTGAGTTGACCCAGTTTGACCCCTGGGTGGGCCCGGGTAGACCCCCCTGAGTCTATGACAGGTGGAGCCGGCCTGTTAACTAATTTAGGTTTAGTTTTAATTAATTTTAATTAAATTAGTCACTGACATGTGGACCCAGGCCCCACTGACAGCTAATTAGTGTTAATCTAATTCTACTAATTAACTGAGAGGCTGACAGAAGGGGCCCACCAGTCAGGTTTGACCTGGGCTGGCGCCTTTGACCTGCTGAGGTCAGCATGATGCAATGTTGAGGCAGTAATTGAATTTCTGGATTTATTTTTATACAGGAAATTCCAGAAAATAGTTCAAACTTCAAAAATTCATAGAAATTCAACCGTAACTCCAAATGAAATAATTTATATATGAAAAATTATCAGAAAAATTCAATCTATCCATCGGTAATGGTTTCATGCATGACAAAACAAGTTTACCTTGCTGTTTAGGCAGAATAAGGAAATGCACTATTAAGGCCATGTTTAATGAGCTAATATTTGAATCTTTGATTCAAATGAGTTCATCCCTTTCTATTCTAGCTTGCATTAGGCCAAGACACAATCATATTGCCATGTCATAGCATGCATCATATTGTTGCATATCGTCATGTGTTGATTATGTTCCGATGTGTTCTTCGTGGTAGGTTCTGCCTCCGAGGATATTCACGAGTATCCAACTGAAGGGCAGTATCCCGCTACCACTCCATCAGGCAAGCAACCCATTGATCATCCCGATACAAACCCATGTTCCCGCTTCTGCTCTTGTTTACTGCATTAAGACATCGCGATTCAAACTGCTGTGTGTTACGGTAGTTGAACCCTTATCCTCTGCATGACCTGTCATTGCCACAGTAACTAGATGAAACCCGCTAGCATGTGTAGGAGTTGATTGAGCCATGTATGTGATTCCTACCTTGCTATGCCTGCTATGCTTAGAGTTGTGTCAGGTCTGGTTCATCTGGGTGATGGGCTAGAGTGAAATGCTTATGTTGGTAATATGAGGGATGTGTTAAACATGTTTTGATAAAGGTATCGATGAGAGGCCATGTAGGAGTACATGGTGGGTTGTTTCATTGAGGCCATCCCTAAGAACTGAGATCTGTATGCGTGATTTAAGATTCAGCTACTACCACACATTGGGCCCTTAGATATGACCCCGCTCGACTTACTGACCCCTCTCGCCTCTGTCCAGGAGTTGCAACTAGTTTCTGGTGTTTGTAGGACATGTGTTGGCAGCCGTGCGTAGCGCTGACCCTAGGGGTGGGCTATGTTGCGGTAGATACACCGTGGCACGGTGTACCAAGTCACCCGTTTGGTGTCTCGGGAACCCTGTTCACATCGTTTGGGGCCGTTGAGGACACCTCGGCCGGATTTCCTTGCGGATGGAACCTGAATAGGCGATAAACCTGGACTAGAGACTTGTGAGGTTAGTCAGGTCATGGTCTACAACCACGTCGATTTTCGCTTGAAGTCTGCCGAGCACATGTCGTGTGCAGACGCTAAGTGGTGGAAACATGTGTGACGAAGTACACCCCTGCAGGGTATAAAACTATTCGAATAGACGCGTCCGCGGTAAAGGACTACTTGGTTGCATATACAGTTCATAGACAAGTTAATGGATACTACTAAAAGACTCAAGATAAGTGTGAGTAGCGAGGATGGCCCTCTCGCAGGATGACGAGGGAGGATCCCCGGTGGACTATTGTGTTGGTGAGTAGTGGACTCGTGTGCGAAAACTATTTACTAGAGAGGTTCCGTAGGATAGCTTAGCCAAGAGTCAAAGCTGGCTTGCTGCATAACCCCACCACCTTCTTGAGAATAAGCATGTATAGTAGGTTCTGATGTAAGACTTGCTGAGTACCTTTGTACTCATGTTTGCTTATTTATTGTTTTCAGACGACAACACTGCCCCCTCCGATGGGTTTTATGTAGACCTTGACGTCGACGAGTGACTAGCCACCCAGGTGGTGATCCTGGCCATGGAGGGCCCTATGTAGATAGACAGGCTTTGAAAAGCCTTCTTTCTTTTTAGAGTCTGTACTCAGACTAGTTGCTTCTGCATGTGCTTGTATGATTGTATGACTTGAGTGTCGGGTCATGTGACCCCTATCTGTATGACATGTTATGTATGGCTCTCTGGAGCCTTTAAATAAAGTACTTGAGTTGTAGAGTTTTGTTGTGATGCCATGTTGTATGTACTCATATCGGGCATATTGTGTGTATGATTGAAATGCTTGGTATGAGTGGGATCCGACAATCTAGTTGTTTATCCTTGGCAGCCTTTCTTATGGGGAAATGTAGTCTAGTGTTCCTCGAGCCATAGTAGTCCGCTACAGCCCGGTTCACCGGAGTCCTGCTAGCCCAGCACTACTGTTCAGGACACTTGACTGGCCGGCATGTGTTTCACTTCGTCCCTATGTCTGTCCCTTCGGGGAAATGTCACGCGGTGACTTCCGGAGTCCTGCCTAGCCTGCTACAGCCCGGGATCCTTGGAGTCCTGTTAGCCCAGTGCTACAGCCCGGAATCACTCGTTGATGACCGACATGTTCGATGTGATTCATGTATGCCTGTCTCCATAGGTCTGTGCCGCTTTGGGTTCACAACTAGCCATGTCGGCCCGGGTTCTCTGTCATATGGATGCTAGCGACACTATCATATACGTGAGCCAAAAGGCGCAAACGGTTCCGGGCCATGGTAAGGCGACACCCGTGGGATACCGTGCGTGAGGCCGCAAAGTGATATGAGGTGTCACCAGCTAGATCGACGTGATTTGGAATCGCGGTCTTGACATCAAACATCTTCACATCTTGTTCATGTCTCCGATGGCTTCTTCAGATCGTGCTTGTCCTTCTCAAGTTCTTTTGCCATATCATTTCTGTTGATGCGAAGTCTCGTGTGACGTCCTTTAATATTTTGGAGTTGCATTCCAAACTTATGGGTTTCAACATCCTTGGCATGAACCATGGTCCTACTGTTCTTCAGTTCCTAATGAATCTCCGATATCTCGAGGTTTCGCTCCTCCAGCTTGGCTACTTTCAGCTTCTGGGTCCTAAGTCCTTCATGAAATACTTGTCAAATATGGATTCCTGCAGGTCCATCTTAACTTCTGCTCCAGATCCTAGTGATACACCAGCTAAGATTAAAATTGTATCCTTTGCTGATAGATGCTCCATCAGCCTTCTACCATCCAATCATTCCAAAGAAATGTATGTTTAACTCAGCACGGTGGCCATAGTATCAGTGGCGATGACATCGCGAATAACCGTGTTTCTGCCCTTGTCCTTGCCATGAGCTATCTTCCATAGTTGATATCTCCTGCCTTAGGGTTTTCTTGACAAAAACTTCGAGTTCTAATGCTCCATGTTCCAGTCTTTCTCCGACACACCTTGATCTTGGGTATTGACAGGTTCAATAGTCTGTCAAGTTCCATAGGGGTAGCCTTCCTAGGTCATACAAATCTGGGAATTCTTCAAAGCCTTCAAATTCTCCTAGTCTTTGGGGTCTCCAACCATTGTAGTTTCCATTATTATAATGCACGGTAAAATCCTCTTCATTCTGAAATGGTCTTAGTTGTCAGATATCTTGTACTTCTTGGAGTGGTCTCATAGTCAAACCCTCGTCTGGTCAAAAAGGAAAAGGGGTATAGTCTAACTAGAAGGGAAATTTGATAAAGCTTTAGAAGAGAAGAGAAGTTAAATATCCTTTTGAAAACAAAGTTTTAGAGAAAAATCTTTCCTATGGGCTTGTCAGTTTCTAGGGCCACGCCCTACAATCAACAGGTGCTCTGATACCATCTTGTAGCGACCAGACCTCAGACGGTCAAGTCTCTGTGCTTAAGTGTCATCCCTGGATCGGTATGCTGACACACACAGTACTCAAGGATTTATAACAGAGGTAAATCACATGTATAAAATAACATAAATACTATTACCTCAATCCAAATAGCGGAAGTAACAACAAGATTGTGGATTCCCATCAACACCAACGGCAAACTTGAGTGTAGAAATCATAGCCCTAACGTATCACTTACTTGTCGTAAGAATCCTGCAGCATAAGACGTTGCAGCCATGTAGGTCAGTACATTGAATGTACTGGCAATTTCATACTATAGAGCAATGCTAAATAATGGCTATCACTACATGCATATTTGGCTGGTGGAAAGCTCTAAGTTTATTTTTGCATAAAGCCAATTTTTCCCTACCACAAAGGAATATATTTTATTTAACTACAAAGTTTGTAGAAAATATTGAGAATGGTAACCCCATCTCAATCCCAATTAAACAGTAGTTAACAACCCAACAAATTAATTATATATTGTGATGAGATCAACATGATAATTCAAGAACCAGATACTCAAGATGTCCATAACTAGGGACACAGCTAATCATGATTAGTTTGTACACTCTACAGAGGTTTGCGCACTTTTCCCCACAAGACTCGATCTCCTCCGTTGGATTTCTCGCACTACATGGTGTTTGAGAAACGGATGACCGAGACACAGTTTTTCAGAAGCATTAACTCTAACCCCAGGTAGACAGTACCAACCTACATCCCCTACATCTGCTATCCTACCACTGGAAGAGGTCCTGCAACTTACTCCACTATGCTAGAGCCCATAATAGCTTGTGGCTGCACACGGAAGTTTCTAGCATGAATAATCTTATGATCCCTTTGAGCCAGGGTAGCGGACCATAGGATGACCACACGGGTACCCCGAGATCTCCTAGGACAACACTGGTATATCCCCAGGTGTCCGGGCAAGTCCACTGGTATATCCCCAGGGTGCTCCTACCAATCCACCCAGATGTGTATTAAATTAGCCACCTAAAGTTAAACCTTAGTTAACAAAAATCTCTCACATCTTTCGTGAATTCACTCAAACCAATCCACGTCTACAAGCATAGCATAACAGTATAATCATAACGTAGAAGTAACTCCCAAGGTTTGATATAAAGGGCAATAGGTTCTACCTCATCAACTCCTTCCCAATACCCACATGTTATCAATCCTACTCATGCAATGTTTGAGGGTGAAACTAATGCATAAAAACTGGGTATGAAAGGGATATGATCAAAGTGTGAACTTTCCTTGTAAAGTTGATGAAGATGATTCGCACTCATAATTCCTGATAGTTCTACTCATCACACTCCGGTCAATCTATCATGAGCATGCAATAGCAATCACACATAAGCAATCGCTCCAAATATCGGAAAGAACGAAGAAAACAATTCGGAAAACTTTAAAACCAAGCAAATAACTCTTGCAACAGAAAACAATTTCTAACAGTACCAAAATTAAGTGAATTTGGCCTTATCAGAAAGTTTAGGTCAAGAGCTTCGATTTGCAAAAAGAATCAATTAAATCGGAGTTACGAAACTCAAGTTACGATCAAACGAAGTTCAAATACAAATCTGTTTGAAATCAAATTTTAAACTTTCAAATACATGTTCAAGTTGATTAACTGGTAGAGGGGATCGTAACGAAGAAGTGGGCATTGGTTTCGTTGGATTTGGACAAACGAGTGAAAAGTTGCGCTAGTTTGAAAACCAGGGGCTAATTTGTAAATAAAATATTCACCGATGGGTCCTTGGCCGAAATTAAAAAGAAAAAGAAAAATATTATCGGATGGACGTTCGCTGCCGAACGCTAACTAACGAAAACCGTTCGCTACAGAACCCTAACTAATGAATGTTCGCTAAATCTACCTAAACAAAGAACAATTGTTAAATAACTAAACTAAAAAAACTAAACCGGTCTAATCTAAAAGAAAAAACCGTAGAAACCGGGGATAGTTTTATTACCGGTTCCGCAGTGGCTCGGGTCAGCGGTTCCGGCGGCTTCCCGGCGACAGCGGCTCCGGCTGGGTTGCGGGGCGCGGTGGCGGCGAGCGGCGAACGGGCGGCGGTGATGCTAGGCGGCGGGGCTAGGCGGCAGAGGCGTGAAGAGCGGCGCGGGATGGCGGAGTCAGCGGCGGTGGTGTGACGCGAGGGCGGCGGCGCGGCTCGGGAGGAAAGGAGAGGCGGCGGGGCTAGGCGCAGCTTTTAAGGAGGTGAGGGGGCGAGATGGCGTGGAGGAGGGGTGAGGGAGTCCTGGATTAGGGGGTCCTCGGACAACCGGACTATATACTTTGGCCGGACTATTGGACTATGAAGATACAAGATTGAAGACTTCGTCCCGTGTCCGGGTGGGACTCTCCTTTGCGTGGAAGGCAAGCTTGGCAATTCGGATATGTAGATCTCCTCCCTTGTAACCGACTTTGTATAACCCTAGCCCCCTCCGGTGTCTATATAAACCGGAGGGTTTAGTCCGTAGGACAACAACAATCATAATCATAGGCTAGCTTCTAGGGTTTAGCCTCTATGATCTGGTGGTAGATCAACTCTTGTAATACTCATATCATCAAGATCAATCAAGCAGGAAGTAGGGTATTACCTCCATCGAGAGGGCCCGAACCTGGGTAAACATTGTGTCCCCTGCCTCCTGTTACCATCCGCCTTAGACGCACAGTTCAGGACCCCCTACCCGAGATCCGCCGGTTTTGACACCGACATTGGTGCTTTCATTGAGAGTTGCACTGTGTCTTCACCATATGGTTTGATGGCTCCTTCGATCATCGGCAACGATGCGATCCAGGGTGAGGTTTTTCTCCCCGGACAGATCTTCGTATTCGGCGGCTTCGGACAGGGTAAGTAATGTTTTCTGGTAAATGTCACACCATAAGAGCAGCATGATGCCAGTATCTTTAATATGTTGTGACTGCATACGGAGCTGCCACCGTGGAGACCCTTCGGGCGGAACTCGCCCGAGCCAAGGAACAAGCGAGGATTAGTAATGCGGCTGCTTTGAAGGCGGCCGAAGAGTTGAAAGCCGAGAAGGCCGCGCATTGCGAGAGCCAAGAGAAGATGGCCAAGATGGCCATAGAATTAAAAGACACCGCCGACCGTTGCCGGGTCCTTGAAAAAGAAAACCGAGCAAAGGCAATGAACCTTGAGAAGGCCACGATGGCGGACAGAGACACCCGTTCTGCTATGAGAGCGAAGAAGGAGGAGCTGCGGGAAGCCGGGGATATTGCGGCTGGGAAACCCTTCATGTTATGGAGGAAGTTCAGAGATCCACGGTATGCCCCTCTGGATCGGCTGTGGAGTTCGACAGATGCATATATGGATTTGTCGGCAAGCGCTGCCGATGCGGCCAAGTACTTCCAAGGTCAGACAGATCATGAAGTGGACAAGCTGTTCTGGTCGCAATTCGACGTTCCAGAGCGTCCGCTTTCATTGACTGACCAGCTAGCCAAATGGGCTGAACTGAATAGGTTGTCCGGACTCGCCATGAGGTCTATTGTGGATCAGCTATGGTCGGAAAAGCCAAAGCCGAGCAGCTATTTCAGCTTAGTGCAGCAGTTCCTTGGTGCGGTGCCGTGCATTAATGCGCTGAAGAGGTCGGCATGCATAGAAGGCTCGCTGATGGTCCTTGCCCGTGTTAAAGCAAAGCATACTGGGCGGAGATGGACGCTACCACTGTTGCGGCGCAGGGTTCGGCCTTAGGCCGAGTGGCTGCCGAGCACTATTTCGAGGAGGTTCTCGAGGGTCCTCGTTTGATAGAGGCCCAGTGCTCGAACAATGTTATGTTTGAGTGATATGTATTCTCATTGTAAACACAATGCTTTTATGAAATTTTATAAGGCTATGTTTATACTTTTGCCTGAAAGTAGTATGATGCCTCCTGTGCGGCCGTTTATGTATACATGTGTATAACCTGAAAGATTGCAGCCGTCGGCTTCAACCCCCACGCATATAATGCGGAGGTGCTCGTGAAAAACGCGTGTTCACACTTAACCCAACGTCTTGGTCCTATTAAGGAGGTGATAGCGTAGCGAACGAGGCAACCGGACTATAATGCTTTAACACTTTCACTTAGCCATAGGAGTTTGACAGTGGGGCTACTAGATAGCCCCTGGTGGCTCCGCACTCTCCCGATCGCAGGGTGCGTACATGCCTGGCCGGGAAACGGCCCTTCGTTAAGGCGGAGGAATTCTAACATTCCGATAGGTCATCGTGTGGTTGACCAGTCTCATGCTATATCATGATAGTCAGTTTTCGGCTTTCTCTACCGAGGTGCTCGTTCGGATGAACCAGGACACAATCGCAGTAGTTCTCCTGGTGCTACCTTAGCCGATAAAGCGGAACGTAAGGCACCAAAACACAGGAGCCGGGCAAACCCAACATTTGACCAAAGACAATGATTCGGAGCTGATGCATATAAGGCCAAACTCGCGACGCCGAACACTCCCTAAGGTATTCGGTCTTTATGGTATAAACTGGGCCTAAATAGTGCCCTTTGTGAGAAGCCCCTTGTGTCCAGGTACATGCATTATTCTGACGTGGCCACATGCCAAGACGTCAGCATCCTTCCCAATTGTGCTGAGAATTCGGTGGATGTGTATCAACAAGAGACAGTAAAAAAGGTTTATGCAGGGTCTTAATCTAAAAAGAATCCTTGGAACGGGTCCCTGCTACACGTCTGTGCTTGTGTCTCCATTGTGCCGTATCCTGGACGGGTGTAGCACGATGATCATCTGTCAAAGAGAGGAACTTAGGTGAAAAAGTTGTCGTGCAAAAAGATAGTTTTTAAAGAAACCATGTATAACTAAAAATGAGTAGAAATTGCTGCTTGTCTGTGCGCGTTGAGCCCCTTGTATTTGTAATAGGGGTGTGGCCATCCATCCGATACAAATTACAGCACCGGACTCGTCTAACCGCGTCCGTGGTCTTGACGACCTATCAAATGCTTTAGTTGGTGAGGCCGTTTTTAGTGTACGGCTGCCAAGGCAGTCGCATTCTCTTCGGCGCGCAAAGATCGCTTGATGCTTCCGTTCACTGTAATGATGCCGCGTGGACTGGGCATCTTGAGCGTCAGGGAAGCGTAATGTGGTATTGCATTAAAGCAAGCAAAAGCTTCGCATCCAAGTAGTGCTTGATAGCCGCTTTGGAACGGGGCGATGTGGAAGGTTAAATGTTCGCTACGGAAGTTATCGGGGAAGCCGAATATAAACTTTAGTAGCAGGGAGCCCGTGCAATGAGTCCCTGGGCCTGGCGTTACCCCTATAAAGGTAGTATTGCTATGGCAAATTTTCGTTGGGTCTATCCCCATTTCGCGGATTGTATCCTGGTATATCAGGTTGAGACTGCTGCCACCGTCCATCAGGACTCGTGTGAAGTGGTATCCGTCGATTATTGGGTCTAATACTAGGGCAGCCCATCCTGCACGCCGGATACTTGCTGAGTAATCACGATGGTCGAAAGTGATCGGTTGAGACGACTAGTGGCAGGGCTCCGCGGTGATAGGCCCTTGGGCATATTTTCTGGGAGTGCCGTTTTTTTTCTCCCCTTGATCACGTGTAACACGCTTACTGTTTTGACTTCTGGTGGAAATTTCTTTTGTTCCCCAGTGTCTTGCTTGAGAGGCTCATCCTCGTCTTCGCTTGGTGCATCCTCCCCCTTGTGTACGGCGTTGAGCTTGCCGGACTGCTTGAAGACCCAACATTCTCTGTGAGTATGATTGGCGGGTTTACCAGGGGTGCTATGTATCTGACATATTTGGTCCAGAATTTTGTTTAGGCTGGACAGTTCGTCTCTGGCGCCTTTAGATGGCGGCTTTTGCTGACCTGGTCGAGAGCTTTTGAATCTGGCGTTTACTGCCGTGCTCTTCGTGTTGTCTTCTTTATTCCGGTGTTTTTTATTGCTGTTGCGCCGTGATTTGCCGTTTCCATCTCTAACTTCAGATGTACTAGGGTCGCTGGTGCTGCATCTGGCTAGCCAGCTGTCCTCACCCACGCAAAAGCGGGTCATGAGGCTTGTTAATGCTGCCATTGTTCTCGGCTTTTCTTGGCCGAGGTGTCTGGCAAGCCATTCGTCACGGACGCTATGCTTAAAAGCTGCCAAGGCTTTGGCGTCCGGACAGTCGACAATTTGGTTCTTTTTAGTAAGAAACCTGTTCCAGAGTTTTTGGGCTGACTCTCCGGGCTGTTGAGTTATATGACTCAAATCATCCGCGTCCGGAGGTCGGACATAAGTCCCTTGAAAATTTGCCCGAAAAGCGTCTTCGAGCTCTTCCCAGCTTCCAATGGAGTTTTCGGGGAGGCTTTTAAGCCAGTGACGAGCTGGCCCTTTGAGCTTGAGGGGTAAGTACTTGATGGCGTGGAGATCATCTCCTCGAGCCATATGGATATGGAGGATATAGTCCTCAATCCAGACCCTAGGGTCTGTTGTTCCGTCGTATGCCTCTATGTTTACGGGTTTGAATCCCTCTGGAAATTCATGGTCCAGCACCTCGTCGGTGAAACATAGGGGGTGTGCGGCACCCCTGTATCTGGGTGTACCGTGTTGTTCGGATGTTTGTTGTGTTACATTGTATGCTGGGGGCGCGCTTGCGTGGTCCATAGATGGATCTGGTTGCGCTGTCCTTTTGGTGCAAGCCCTCGCATGGATCGCGTATTGGCTTGTGGGTGGTGTTGTTTGCCGCTCTATGTTGGCCGTGAGGTCGTCTATCCAGCCAGGTGGCCGTTTTTATTTTTGGTTCTGGGATGTCTGAGGCCTCCTCATCGAATTGGAAAACAAAGCAGGACATACAAGATCGATCTACGGATCACAGGGGCGCACCCCAACGCGTGACGATGGCCGTCACGCCGGATATACTAAAAGCAAATCCGGCCGGGCCGAACACAGCATACAAGACTCGTATGAACTACGTCGTGATATAGCCCAACACGGAGGCGCCGCACACCCCCTATGCTTCACTGATGAAGTAATGGATCATGAATTCCCAGAAGGGTTTAAACCCGTGAACATTGAATCATATCACGGCACTACAGACCCCGCAGTATGGATAGAGGATTTCTTCCTCCACATTCACATGGCCCGCGGGGATGATCTACACACCATCAAGTATCTCCCACTAAAACTCAAGGGGCCGGCTCGGCATTGGCTGAATAGCTTGCCGGAAAACTCCATCGGAAGCTGGGAGAACCTGGCAGACGCATTCCTGGACAATTTCCAGGGCACTTATGTGCGGCCACCAGATGCTGACGATTTAAGTCACATAACACAGCAGCCCGGAGAGTCAGCCAGGAAATTCTGGACTCGGTTCCTAATTAAAAAGAACCAAATTGTCGACTGTCCAGATGCTGAAGCCCTAGCGGCCTTTAAACATAACATCTGTGACGAGTGGCTCGCCTGACATCTCGGCCAAGAGAAGACAAAATCCATGGCAGCCCTCACGACACTCATGACCCGCTTTTGCGCGGGCAAAGACAACTGGTTGGCCCGTAGTAACAACACATCAAGCAACCCTGGCACATCAGAAGCCAGAGATAGCAACGGCAAACCCCGACGCAACAAACACAAGCGCCGCAAAAATGGTGGAAACACCGAAGATACGGCAGTCAATGCCGGATTTAGGCGCTCTAAGTTCAGTCAGTGGAATGGGCCACTCACAAATGACAATTCGGGTCCATCCAGTCTGGGCCACATCCTCGACCGCCCATGCCAAATTCATGGCACCCCAGGAATACCAGCCAATCATACCAACAGAGAATGCTAGGTCTTCAAACAAGCTGGCAGGTCAGGTGCCAAAAACAAAGATAAGGAGTCTCAAAGCGACGATGGTGACGAGGAGCCCGGATCACCGAGTACAGGAGGGCAAAAGAAATTTCCCCCGCAAATCCAAACGGTGAACGTGGTAAACAGCACCTACACTCCCAACCGGGACTGGACGCACACCCTTAGGGATGGCGACTTAACGGAACCAGTCATCCCACAATATAAACTAGGTCCGATCACCTTCAACCGCATGGATCGTCCGGTTAACACCAATCAGGGCAATCCAGCCGTACTAGTCCTCGACCCAATAATTGACGGGTTCCACCTCACACGAGTCCTTATGGATGGAGGGAGCAGTCTAAACCTGCTTTACCAGGACACAGTGCGCAAGATGGGCATCGATCATTCGATGATCAAGCCCACTAAAACCACCTTCAGAGGTATTATACCAGATATGGAGGCCAGCTATACAGGCTCCATCGCCCTTGAAGTAATCTTCAGATCACCAGACAATTAACGTGCCGAAGAGTTAATCTTCGACATCGTCCACTTTCGCAGTGATTATCAGGCACTACTCGGATGAACCGCGTTCGCTCGATTCAACGCGGTACCACATTATGCCTACCGTAAGCTCAAGATGCCCGATCCATGCAGCGTCATCATGATTAATGGCATGGCCGAACTTCCCCTCGGCACCAAGGAGTATACCGCTCCTTTGACAACAGAAGCTACAAGTGGCACCTTCCAACCGAACCTCGACTCGACGTCCCGATCCCCAGACACTGCCAAAGGACTTCGAACTACTTTGCGGCAAGATAGCCCGGCTCGTCCAGAGCTCAATTAAACACTCCAGCGAAAGCCAGGACAGGCCACATACCGCGGCTCAACCGCTCTGCCGCACACAAGCATTTATTACATTTTGTTTGCAGGTTCAACTTTGCGCGGACCAGGACTGGCGATATGGAAGCAGCTCGAACGCGCAAGGGAATCCTTAGATATTCCCCGCGATGACCATCCGACTATACTCCGGATCCGCACACAACTTCTCCCCCCTGGTCTAAGCAGGTTCCACGGTCATATTTCTTTTTTATCACATTACCTGTACTCACACGTATCGACGTACTATTCAAATACAACATGTGGATTTATATAACGCTTATTTGTTGTTATTTCTTATTGAAATTGTTTTGTCAAGTGTCATCCCTACACCGCGATATGCTTTAAATATGCCAGGGGCGTCGTTTTACCCATAATATAGCAATAAAGTCCGAACACCTTCATGGAAGTTCGGCACCCTGAACTTATAGCATTATATGCATCAGCTCCGAATCATGTCTTGGGCCAAATGTTGGGTTTGCCCGGCTCCCATGTTTTGCTGCCTTACATTCCGCTATATCGGCTAAGGCGGCACAGGGAGACCTACGACGATTGTGTCCCAGTTCTTCCGGACGAGCACCTCAGTAGAGAAAGCCAAAAACTGACTGTCATGATACGGCGAGAGCTGGTCAGCTGTTCGAGAGGTTGTAAAATCTTTAAGGATTTCTCCCGCATAATGCCATAACCAATGTAGCGTGCGATGGATCGGCTTTTCTTCCGATCAGGTGCTTATATAGCCCCTCGTGCGGTCTTCCGAACACCAGGGGCTGCGCCTACCTTCCTTTTATAAAGCTCGTATGGCTAAGTGAGAGTGATAAAGCCCTATAGTCCGATTGCCTGGTTCGTTGTGCTGAACACCTCCTTCGAAGGTGTAGCGCCCCGAGACCGATGTGCCAGGTGTCCTCCAGTTATTCTCCGTGTTGCCTTGTCATTGCTTGCATGTCATGCATTCCATATCATGTCATCATGTGCATTTCATTTGCATACATGTTCGTCTCATGCATCCAAGCATTTTCCCTGTTGTCTGTTTTGCAATCCGACGCTCCTATGTCACCCGGTGTCCCTTTCTACCTCTTTTCATGTGCGGGTGTTAAACGTTTTCGGATTGGACCAAGACTTGTCTTGCGGCCTTGGGTTACTGCCGGTAGATCACCTGTCAAGTTTCGTGCCATTTGGACTTCGTTTGATACTCCAACGGTTAACCGAGGGACCGAAAAGGCCTCGTGTGTGTTGCAGCCCAACACCCTCCCAAAGTGGCCCAAAACCCACATAAACCCCTCCATCCTCTCGGTCGTTTGATCACAATCGCGTGGCCGCAAACCACACCTCATTTGGACTCTCCTAGCTCCCTCTACCTATATATATGTGACCCCCTCCTAAAAATTCACGGACGAAACCCTACCCTAACCTTCCCCGCCGCCGCCGGACATTTCATCCCGTGCCGGCCGGACATGTCCGTTCGCCCGGCCACCTCACCCGGACCTATCACGAGCCGCCACGTCAGCCGGCCGCCGCCCTCGTCCAACCGGTCGCCGCCACGCGTCCCGGCGACCCGCGCCTCTCCACCGCGGGCCCGCGAGCCCGACCACGGCCCTCCTGGCCCAGAGCGCCGCCGTCCGCTTCCGCTGGCGCTGTGCCCGCCTGAGCCACCTCCTGCGCTGCTCCGGTCGTCGTCCTGCGCCGCCAACCTCGCCGCTTCGTCACGCGCCGCCCCGCCGCCTCGTTCGGCGCCGCCTCGGTCAACGCCGCCCCTCGCCGGCCGCTGCTCCTCCGGCCCCGCCACGCCCGGATCCGATGGGATCCGCCTCCTCCGACCTCTTCCGGCCATCTCTGGCCCAACTCCGGCGAGATCCCGGCCGCCTTGACTTCCGTGCCAAAGTCAACCCTAGATCCGGAGGGTAAAATATCACTCTTTTCTGTCATCATATTTTCAGGCCATGTTCATCGCGTCACAACTTTGCATCTGTAGCTCCATTTTACGCGTGTAGCATATCAAAATGTTCGTCTCGACGAGTACATCATTTCATCTCATTGCATCATTTTCATTTGAGCTCATCTTAATGCCCGAAATGCTGTTGGAAGAGGGCTATGTGAGGAATATGTCAGATATGTTTCAGCAAATGGCCTTTTGTCATTTTTGCCATGATTAATGTGTGCATCCTATGATCCTGAGATCTGCATGTGTTTTGTAGAGTGTCATGCCATCTTTACAGAGGTGCTTGCCATGTATTTTTGTGATCTTTGTGGTGACTAGCACAAGCATGCAAAGTAGCTTACTCAATTATGCTGTTTTCAGGGACTTTGAATTTCACTAAGTCCTTGCCCTGTCATTATTTTTATGCCATATGTTCATGTTGTTTCCTAGTGATTCATGCCTCTTTTGAGGATGATCAATAAGGATGTTTTGTTAATATTGTGGTGCTCTATCCATCCATGTCTTTGTTTGCATTTATTGAGCACCCTAGCTTGAGTCAATCGAGCTCTACTTTTGCTATAAAATGTTCCTAGCAGATTGTTAACATGTTTAGCAATTTTGCCGAGCTTGTTGTAGTTGATCCGTGCATGCTATATTGTTGTTCTTGCCATATATAGCTTCTATGCCATGTCTTATTGATGGGTGTATGCTTAGTTTGTCATGCCATGGCTTTTAGTGAGTGCATCGAGCTCGTAAACATGCCTACTTGTTAATCTGTTTTGCATGCTCCAGTTTTTCACAAAGTCTGAATCTGTTTATGTTTTTGCTATGTTCACATGCTTGCAATTGTATTTTCTGATCCCTTTTGGCTCATGGTCACTAAGGGACTTTTGTTATGTGCTTAGAGTAGCTTCATTCCATGCCTTGCTTTGCCATGATATGTTCCTGTAGCATGTAGATTTCGTGCTCTAAAGATTGCTTCCTGATGATAAATTCCAGACTTGTGTTAATTTCACTAAGTCTGTAACCTGTTATCGTTTGCACTTTTGCCATGCTTGTTTGAGCCTGTTAATGAGTGAATTAGCCGTAGCTCAGTGTTCATCTTTTGTCAAGCATCTTGAGTGGATACCTGCCATGTATTTTGTTGCCATGTTGGAGTGCTGTAGCATGTTGTTCTTGATGCATTTAGATGGTCTCGCGCTGATTATCGCAGACCGGTGCCATATTTGTTTTGCTTGCCATTTCCAAACCGTGCATCCGATTCCGGTGATCTTTATATCGATTTCGACCGAAATCAACTCACCTTTCCAGTGGCACTCTTGGATTTCCAAGTTGAGGCCAGGTTCAATCATTCCTCTCTAAATCATGCATATGCATCACATGCCGCATCCCGCATATCATACCATGTTCGTGTGTTGGTTGTTTACTATGTTGTGTGCTTATTTCCGGTGTTGCTTCTTCGGGTTGGTTCCGTTAACATCGCGTTTGTGAGGACCCGTTTGACTATGTCCGTTTGTCATCTTCATGCACTCGTTCTTCTTCCTTGCGGGATTTCAGGCAAGATGACCATACCCTCGAAATCACTTCTATCTTTGCTTGCTAGTTGCTCGCTCTTTTGCTATGCCTATGCCGCGATACCTACCACTTGCTTATCATGCCTCCTATATTGTTGAACCAAGTCTCTAACCCACCTTGTCCTAGCAAACCGTTGTTTGGCTATGTTACCGCTTTGCTCAGCCCCTCTTAAAGCGTTGTTACTTGCAGGTGAAGATTGGAGCTTGTTCCATGTTTGGAACATGGTTATTTTGTTGGGATATCACAATATCTCTTATTTAATTAATGCATCTATATACTTGGTAAAGGGTGGAAGGCTCGGCCTTATGCCTGGTGTTTTGTTCCACTCTTGCGGCCCTAGTTTCCGTCATATCGGTGTCATGTTCCCGGATTTTGCGTTCCTTACACGGTTGGGTTATAATAGGAACCCCTTGACAGTTCGCCTTGAATAAAACTCCTCCAGCAATGCCCAACATTGGTTTTACCATTCGCCACCTAGCCTTTTTCTTTCCCTTGGGTTCTGCAGACTCAAGGGTCATCTTTATTTAAAGCCCCCTGGGCCAGTGCTCCTCTGAGTGTTGGTCCGACCGAGTAGACTGCGGGGCCACCTCGGGGCAACTTGAGGGTTGGTTTTACTCGTAGGATGTCTCATCCGAGTGTGCCCTGAGAACGAGATATGTGCAGCTCCTATCGGGATTTGTCGGCACATTCGGGCGGTGTTGCTAGACTTGTTTTACCATTGTCGAGGATGTCTTGTAACCAGGATGCCGAGTCTGATCGGATTGTCTTGGGAGAAGGAATATCCTTCGTTGACCGTGAGAGCTTGTGATGCGCTAAGTTGGGACACCCCTGCAGGGATTTGAACTTTCGAATGTCGTGCCCGCGGTTATGGGCATATGGGAATTTATTAATGTCCGGTTGTAGAAAATCTGAAGTTGATCTTAATTAAAATACATCAACCGCGTGTGTAACCATGATGGTCTCTTCTCGGCGGAGTCCGGAAAGTGAACACGGTGTTGGAGTTATGCTTGACGATGGTTGTTCTAGGATCACTTCTTGATCATAGATGTTCGACCATCCTTTTGCCTTCTCTTCTCGTTCTCATTTGCGTATGTTTAGCCACCATATATGCTAGTCGCTTGCTACAGCTCCACCTCATACCTTTTACCCTTCCTATAAGCTTAAATAGTCTTGATCGTGAGGGTGCGAGATTGCTGAGTCCCCGTGACTCACAGATACTTCCAAATCCAGTTTGCAGGTGCCGATGTTACCGAGCAGGTGACGCAACCAAGCTCAAGGAGGAGCTCGTTGAAGATCTTGTCCTTTGTGTTGTTTCATTCTAGTTGATCAGTAATGGAGCCTAGTTGGGGTCGATCGGGGATCTGTGTAGCATTTGGCGTAGTCTTCTTTTATTTTGGTTCCGTAGTCGGACCTTGATTGTATCTGGATGATGTAATGCTTTATTCATGTAATTGTGTGAAGTGGCGATTGTATGCCAACTATGTATCTCTTTCCCTTATGCATTAGATGGGTTGTGTGAAGATTACCTCACTTGCGACATTGCTTTCAATGCGGTTATGCCTCTAAGTCGTGCTTCGACACGTGGGAGATATAGCCGCATCGAGGGTGTTACAAGTTGGTAATCAGAGTCTTCCCCGACATTAGGAGCCCCCTGCTTGTTCGAATCGCTGGCGTTGTTGAGTCTCGAAAAATGTTTTGAGTCATTTAGGATTATATATATCGGAGAGTAGGACTTCTTTTTACTCCTCAGTCCCTTCATCACTCTGGTGAGGCATCCTGATGTAGAGTTTTGACTTTTCTCTTCTCAAATTTCACTAAAAAAATTAGGATCACGCGGGTATCTTGGAATCGTTCCGATGGTTTTGTGACGAGAACATTGTTCTTGGTGCCTCCTGACATTTAGGGGTTGTGGTAGTGTCCCGGGGAGTTGAGCTCCTAGGTGTTGTCGTCACAATTTTATCGTTGCAGTTCTGGAATACCTGAGTTTAGTTTCGCCGACATTGAAAATCTCTTTTATGCAGTTGTTGGTGAGATAACCTCGACGCCACCCAGTACTGGGGCGGGAATTCGGGAGTATTGCCATAACTCATATAACGGATGCTTTTCGAAGGTTGATGTAAACGATTTCCGAAGGTTTCTTGGTTATGTGTTGAAGGATGGATACAGCTGGATGTAGGATTTGCTAGTTTTGGGTGAGATATTATGCTTCCCCTGTATCCCCAACACCTGATTGCATAACCGGAAATTTTCGGGAGTTTATAAGTGGGAATTCAAGTAGCTCTTAGGATATCTTTCCGACAGATGTATGATATGAAATTAGGGTTCGACGTCTAGTGGTCCGCCTATCCACTGTTGGTTTTACAGTGGTCTCGTTGTGTCTTAAAGAGTCCTTGGCTATGCCGACTCGGGGACGATTCGTATGTCCTGTGCACTGCCTTGTACATGATGGTGTTGTACGATCGAGCCCGTGTAGGCCCCACCACGATTACTTCGGACGAAATCTCTATCATATGTTTATTCCGGCTTTTTCTACAAGCCAATCCTGTGTTTTGTCTTGAGTTGTGGTATTCGAGTTGCTTCAATGTCAAGTGTTGATTCCATACCTTTCCTAAGCGGTGTTCTCATGTTCCTATGTGAATACTAATTCTTCTTGATCATCGAGTTTGTCATTTCAATTTCTTCTCAACCGGCGGGTTTCTCTTCAAGTGGATCCGATCATCTCAACATCCGCAAGATCAATTCTCAGTTCTTCTCAACGGGGTTTGTTTCATTCGTCCCGATTGGCCTTTGTTTTACCCGCCCTCCCACCCTTTTTATTTAAGGACTAGGATTTCTTTATCAAGTATCTATCTTATGATTATGAAGTCTCTCCATTCGTTTCCGTCAATGTTCTTACCCGGTGATTCTCTTGAAGATTCTAATGGAGCTTCAACCTCATCATTCTTCGTTCTTTTCTTCTCCGGTGGTTTCAAGTCAAGCTTTGTTGATCATACCCTTTCCTCATTTCAATGCTTTCTCATGCCGGTGCAATTCTTAATCATTCCCCGCTTGCTATTCATTTGTTCCGGAGTGCTGAAGATATCTCAGAAGATTCGTGTTACCACTCTACATCCGTTCAAGCTCTTTCGAGGATCTTATCTCATTCAAGCCATTTAGTTCAACCAGTGCAATCTCTCTCTTTAAATCATTTCAACGGCGCTTCTTTTGAGTGGGCCCTAACCCACAGGTCTTTTCCCAGGATCTTACCTAACCCTTCTTATTCTCCCGGAGCTATCCCAAATTCTTTTTGAAGTTTGATGTAAGAATGAATTTTCATCAGTCAGATGTGTTTCTCCAAGATCTTTCAAATTCTTTTCATCGTTGGTTCAACATTTGTAATTTTTCATCCCGGGGTATCTCAACAATTCACGGTGGTGTTGCTCAGCGTCATTCTTGGATTTTGAAGACCGAAGAAGAATTTTCCTCCATATCTTGATCCATTCTCTTCAAGATTCGTGGTTCTAGTTTGTTGCCATCCTCTCATAATTGTTTTTTTATTGTGAGAATTCTTTCCACCCATCCGGAGCAATTCAGGAGTCTTTCTAGTTTGTTTCTCCGGAGCCCATCATCTAAGATTTATTCATTCTTAGCTTTTAGCTCTCTTTCTCTAAATTTTACCGATGCATCGGGCAAGTGATCTCTAATCAGTCGTGATCCCTTCGTTCTAATGTATCTAGATTGTCTTAAGTATCTTCGTTCTTTTCACAATTCTTATCTCGGTGATTCATCCCTTTACTTCGTTTATTTTAATTCTTATGGTGGTTCTTTCAAGATTTCTCTTACTTCATTTATCATATCTATTCATTCGTTGTTTCATCTTACCGGTGGTTCGTGGAAGACATTCTCAAGTTTATGTTATATCTCTCTTAATCTTTTCTACGAGAATAAGTAGTATGCCAAATCCATTGCTTGTCATCAATCTAAATTGGTGAAGGATAAGCATAATGTAATTCTTATTCTTATTTCATCGAGCGAATTCAATTCCTCATTCCGGAGGCTCATCAAATTCCTGATTTCAATTGTGTCATCTTCTCTTTTTCCCGGAGTCCAAGCTCTCGCAATTATATTATCACGGAGATCCATCTAAATCATTACAAGGTTTCACCTTGTGTTTTCAACTTCTCTTTCTTTTCGTTATTCTTTTGATTACCTGAGTTCTTCATGGAGGCTCTACATGTCGGTTCGTCAAAGATTTAATTCCTTCTCGAAGTGTTCTTTGAGATTATTTTCAGAGGAACTCAAGCATTCTTCATCTTGCAATCCGGAGTGCAATTATTTCTTCCATACCATTTAAGGTGGTGCTATGTCATTCTTGATAATTTGAGTTCATGTTTCATGATTCGCATGTTGTTAAGAATGAGGTATTTTAAATCCATCAATCTCGTCATTCGAGTTATCTTGGTTTATATTCAACCTAAAGCTTTCCCTGAGGATTGTTGCTATTTATGGTGCTTATAAAGGACCCAAGTTCTTTATCCTCCCGGTGAAATACTTTCTCGTCTTGTTGTTCATATCAATCCAAATTCTTGTCCTGTGAGTGGCAGGTTGTCACCTCATAATTTGAGATGTATTCCACAAGACCATATCAAGCTTATCCTTTCGTTGTTGGTTTTCCAACAACTCCATTCAAACCTTCTCCTAAGGATGCCTTTTCAAGCTCTTTTGTGACAAAAGTTGGCCTTTTCTTCTACATTCGTTATTTCAATTATCTATCTTCTATTCTTTCTTTCGAAGGCTTTGTGGTGTTGCTCTTTTCAGTCATCATCTTGATTTATGAAGACCACGATCTTTTTCTTTGCTTATCCTTTTAACCGGAGTGTTGTGTCCTCTACTCAAGTTCTTTTCATCTTGTCAAGTCTTTCATCTCTTGTCAACCGGAGTGCTGCTAGAATTGTTCTTCCTTGTTTCCTCTTTTCTAACGGAGTGTTTTTAACTTTGTTCATATCCGTTGTATTCTTTTCTCGAGATGGCTTAACCTTTTCAAGGTTCTTCGATTTCACTCGTTTGTCAAGAAGCAACTTAATTTTACCTCTTCTCTTTCCCTTCCGTTTTTCCCTTCAGTGCCATTCTAGATCTCGGGACGAGATCCTCTTGTAGTGGTGGAGTGTTGTAGCGCCCCGAGACCAATGTGCCACGTGTCCTCCAGTTATTCACCGTGTTGCCTTTTCATTGCTTGTGTGTCATGCATTCCATATCATGTCATCATGTGCATTTCATTTGCATACATGTCCGTCTCATGCATCCGAGCATTTTCCCCGTTGTCCGTTTTGCAATCCGGCGCTCCTATGTCACCCGGTGTCCCTTTCTACCTCTTTTCGTGTGCGGGTGTTAAACGTTTTCAGATTGGACCGAGACTTGTCTTGCGGCCTTGGGTTACTACCAGTAGACCGCCTATCAAGTTTTGTGCCATTTGGACTTCGTTTGATACTCCAACGGTTAACCGAGGGACCGAAAAGGCCTCGTGTGTGTTGCAGCCCAACACCCTCCCAAAGTGGCCCAAAACCCACCTAAACCCCTCCATCGCGGACCCGCGAGCCCGGCCGCGGCCCTCCTGGCCCGGTGCGCCGCCGTCCGCTTCCGCTGGCGCCGCGCCCGCCCGAGCCACCTCCTGTGCCACTCCGGCCGCCGTCCTGCGCCGCCGACCTTGCCGCTCCGTCGCGCGCCGCCCCGCCGCCTCATTCGACACCGCCCCTCGCCGGCCGCCGCTCCTCCGGCCCCGCCACGCCTGGATCCGGCGGGATCCGACAGGATCCGCCTCCTCCGACCTCCTCCGGCCATCTCCGGCCCAACTCCGGCGAGATCCCGGCCGCCTCGACTTCCGTGCCAAAGGCAACCCTAGATCCGGAGGGTAAAATATCACTAAGTCTTTTCTGTCATCATATTTTCAGGCCATGTTTATCGCATCATAACTTTGCATCCGTAGCTCCGTTTTGCGCGTGTAGCATATCAAAATGTTCGTCTCGACGAGTACATCATTTCATCTCATTGCATCATTTTCATTTGAGCTCATCTTGATGCCCGAAATGCTGTTGGAAGAGGGCTATGTGAGGAATATGTCAGATCTGTTTCAGCAAACAGCCTTTTGTCATTTTTGCCATGATTAATGTGTGCATGCTATGATCCTGAGCTCTACATGTGTTTTGTAGAGTGCCATGCCATCTTTACAGAGGTGCTTGCCATGTTTTTTTGTGATCTTTGTGGTGACTAGCACAAGCATGCAAAGTAGCTTACTCAATGATGCTGTTTTCAGGGACTTCGAATTTCACTAAGTCCTTGCCCTGTCATTACTTTTATGCCATATGTTCATGTTGTTTCCTAGTGACCCGTTCCTCTTTTGAGGATGATCATTAAGGATGTTTCGTTAATATTGTGGTGCTCTATCCATCAATGTCTTTGTTTGCATTCATGCAGCAACCTAGCTTGAGTCAATCGAGCTGTACTTTTGCTATAAAATGTTCCTCGCAGATTGTTAACATGTTTAGCAATTTTGTCGAGCTTGTTGTAGTTGATCTGTGCATGCTATATTTTTGTTCTTGCCATGTATAGCTTCTATGTCATGTCTTATTGATGGGTGTATACTTAGTTCGTCATGCCATCCTTTTAGTGAGTGCATCGAGGTCGTAAACATGCCTACTTGTTAATCTGTTTTGCATGCTCCAGTTTTTCACAAAGTCTGAATCTGTTTATGTTTTTGCTATGTTCACATGCTTGCAATTGTATTTTCTGATCCCTTTTGGCTCATGGTCACTAAGGGACTTTTGTTATGTGCTTAGAGTAGCTTCATTCTATGCCTTGCTTTACCATGATATGTTCCTGTAGCATGTAGATTTCGTGCTCTAAAGATTGCTTCCTGATAATAAATTCCAGACTTGTGTTAATTTCACTAAGTCTGTAACCTGTTATCGTTTCACTTTTGCCATGCTTGTTTGAGCCTGTTAATGAGTGAATTAGCCGTAGCTCAGTGTTCATCTTTTGTCAAGCATCTTGAGTGGAACCCTGCCGTGTATTTTGTTGCCATGTTGGAGTGCTGTAGCATGTTGTTCTTGATGCATTTAGATGGTCTCGCGCTGATTATCGCAGACCGGTGCCATATTTGTTTTGCTTGCCATTTCCAAACCGTGCATCCGATTCCGGTGATCTTTATATCGATTTCGACCGAAATCAACTCACCTTTCCAGTGGCACTCTTGGATTTCCAAGTTGAGGCCAGGTTCAATCATTCCTCTCTAAATCATGCATATGCATCACATGCCGCATCCTGCATATCATACCATGTTCGTGTGTTGGTTGTTTACTATGTTGTGTGCTTCTTTCCGGTGTTGCTTCTTCGGGTTGGTTCCGTTAACGTCGTATTTTTGAGGACCCGTTCGACTACGTCCGTTTGTCTTCTTCATGGACTCGTTCTTCTTCCTTGCGGGATTTCAGGCAAGATGACCATACCCTCAAAATCACTTCTATCTTTGCTTGCTAGTTGCTTGCTCTTTTGCTATGCCTATGCCGCGATACCTACCACTTTTTTATCATGCCTCCTATATTGTTGAACCAAGTCTCTAACCCACCTTGTCCTAGCAAACCGTTGTTTGGCTATGTTACCGCTTTGCTCAGCCCCTCTTATAGCGTTGTTACTTGCAGGTGAAGATTGGAGCTTGTTCCATGTTTGGAACATGGTTATTTTGTTGGGATATCACAATATCTCTTATTTAATTAATGCATCTATATACTTGGTAAAGGGTGGAAGGCTCGGCCTTATGCCTGGTGTTTTGTTCCACTCTTGCGGCCCTAGTTTCCATCATATCGGTGTTATGTTCCCGGATTTTGCGTTCCTTACACGGTTGGGTTATAATGGGAACCCCTTGACAGTTCGCCTTGAATAAAACTCCTCCAGCAATGCCCAACATTGGTTTTACCATTCGCCACCTAGCCTTTTTCTTTCCCTTGGGTTCTGCAGACTCAAGGGTCATCTTTATTTAAACCCCACTGGGCAGTGCTCCTCTAAGTGTTGGTCCAACCGAGTAGACTGCGGGGCCACCTCGGGGCAACTTGAGGGTTGGTTTTACTCATAGGATGTCTCATCCGAGTGTGCCCTGAGAACGAGATATGTGCAGCTCCTATCGGGATTTGTCGGCACATTTGGGTGGTGTTGCTGGACTTGTTTTACCATTGTCGAGGATGTCTTGTAACCGGGATGCCGAGTCTGATCGGATTGTCTTGGGAGAAGGAATATCCTTCGTTGACCGTGAGAGCTTGTGATGCGCTAAGTTGGGACACCCCTGCAGGGATTTGAACTTTCAAAAGCCGTGCCCGCGGTTATGGGAAGATGGGAATTTGTTAATGTCCGGTTGTAGAAAACCTGAAGTTGATCTTAATTAAAATACATCAACCGCGTGTGTAACCTTGATGGTCTCTTCTCGGTGGAGTCCGGGAAGTGAACACGATGTTGGAGTTATGCTTGACGTAGGTTGTTCTAGGATCACTTCTTGATCATAGATGTTCGATCGTGCTTTTGCCTTCTCTTCTCGTTCTCATTTGCGTATGTTTAGCCACCATATATGCTAGTCACTTGCTGCAGCTCCACGTCATACCTTTTACCCTTCCTATAAGCTTAAATAGTCTTGATCGCGAGGGTGCGAGATTGCTGAGTCCCCGTGACTCACAGATACTTCCAAAACCAGTTTGCATGTGCCGATGTTGCCGAGCAGGTGACGCAACCAAGCTCAAGGAGGAGCTCGTTGAAGATATTGTCCTTTGTGTTGTTTCATTCTAGTTGATCAGTAGTGGAGCCTAGTTGGGGTCGATCGGGGATCTGTGTAGCATTTGGGGTAGTCTTCTTTTATTTTGGTTCCGTAGTCGGACCTTGATTGTATCTGGATGATGTAATGCTTTATTCATGTAATTGTGTGAAGTGACGATTGTAAGCCAACTATGTATCTCTTTCCCTTATGCATTACATGGGTTGTGTGAAGATTACCTCACTTGCGACATTGCTTTCAATGCGGTTATGCCTCTAAGTCGTGCTTCGACATGTGGGGGATATAGCCGCATCGATACCCGCGGTTGCATTTCCCTTGGGTTATGTGGGTAAAACGTATAAAAACTTACCGAGATTGCAGGGCGGGACAATTGATACCCGCGGTCCTCGGCCGAGTCCGGACATGATTTTCTGGACATGAAAAGCACCTTCCAGATGTCTTCATGCGAGGAGCCAAAGAGCTTTCGCAAGGTCTGGTGCTTGGCCGGATCGAATTCCCATAGATTGCAAGTCCGGTACTGACAAGGCAGGATCCGGCGAACTAACATCACCTGGACTACATTGACAAGTTCGATGTTCTTGTCTTCCATATCTTTAACGCGCGTTTGGAGCATAGATAGTTCATCAGATGAAGACCAGTTCAGGCCCTTCTTGGGCCAGGACGTAAGCCGCAGAGGGGCTCCGGATCAGAACTCTGGAGCAGCGGCCCATTCTGTGCCGCGCAGCTCAGTAATGTAAATCCACTACTGTTGCCACTCTTTGATGGAATCATTAAAAGTACCTGTTGGCCATGTGATGTTGGGCATCTTGCTCACCATGGTGCCCTTGCACTCGGCGTGCTCGACGCTCACCACCTTGGGCTTCACATTAAAGATCTTCAACCATAAGCCGAAGTGTGGCGAGATGTGGAGAAAAGCCTCGCACACGATGATGAATGTCAAGATGTTGAGAAAGGAATTGGGGGATAGATCATGAAAATCGATCCCGTAATAATACATGATGCTGCGAACGAACGGGTGGAGGGGAAATCCTAGCCCGTGGACAAAATGAGGGAGGAAAATAACCCTCTCTTGGGGTTTCGGAGTAGGAATGATCTGTCCTGCCGTCAGGAGACGGTGGCCGATTTTTTTGGCCAGATATGCGGCTTCCCGAAGCTTTTGATATGCCTCTCCTGGACGGTAGAGGCCATCCACTTGCCTCCTGCTCCGGATCCGGACATTTTTGGAAGGCCTTTGTGGGCGGAGAAGATGAACGCTCGGGCGCTGGAGCTCGGCCGAAGGGGAATCGATCGGGAGGAAGAAAGCGTGGGTGTGAAAGGGACCCTTATCCCCTTATAAAGGCAGCAGGGATTCTGCGCCTCCCCACTTGCCTAGTAAACTCGCTTATTCCCCAAGCGCCGTGATTGATGGCGCGGTTGGGTTACCCACACCCGTATTGATGAGAATCCCGTGATAAGGAGACACGATCTCTGCTTTGACAAGACGTGCCAAGAAAACCGCCTCGCAATATGTGCAGTAGCTGGTTGAGAAAAACGGTTTGAATAATGACTGGGCCACAGCGTGATGTCACGTTATAAAAAGTTGTCAGTAGATTAGATTTGTGGAATAATATACTCTCTACGGTGGTATGTGGAATTTGTTTTGCAGAGCCGGACACGATCCTTGTGTTCAAAATCTTCTATGGAGTATTCGGAGAAGGAACCCGCCTTGCAATATCGAAGACAATCTGCGCGCCGGACTCATCGTCATTGAAGCCTGGTTTAGGGGCTACTGAGGGAGTCCTAGATTAGGGGGTCCTCGAACAGCCGGACTATATACTTTGGCCGAACTTTTGGACTATGAAGATACAAGATTGAAGACTTCGTCCCGTGTTCGGGTGGAACTCTCCTTTGCATGGAAGGCAATCTTGGCAATTCGGATATGTAGATCTCCTCCCTTGTAACCGACTCTGTGTAACCCTAGCCCCCTCCGCTGTCTATATAAACAGGAGGTTTTAGTCCGTAGGACAACAACAATCATAATCATAGGCTAGCTTCTAGGGTTTAGCCTCTACGATCTCGTGGTAGATCAATTCTTGTAATACTCATACCATCAAGATCAATCAAGAAGGAAGTAGGGTATTACCTCCATTGAGAGGGCCCGAACCTGGGTAAACATTGTGTCCCCTGCCTCCTGTTACCATCCGCCTTAGACGCACAGTTCGGGACCCCTACCCGAGATCCTCCGGTTTTGACACCAACAAGGGGGCACGGCGGCGAGGGGAGTCCGGATCGGGGACGGCTCCCATGGCGGCGCGGCGGCGTACGGCGGGAGGAGGTCGACGCCCGGCCGGGGGCGCGCGCTGTCGCTGGGCTGGGCCTCGGCCCAGTTCGGCGGCCCGGGAAGTTTTTTAGTAAACATTTGCTTTTTAACAGAGACAAAAAAATAATAAAACAAAAGAAATAAAAAATATTATATAGGCATATAATATATTGAAATTTTCAGAAAAATATTTTCTACAAAATGAACATTTTTCCAATGCCAAATAAAATCTACAAAAATTCAAATGAATCAAACAATGCTACTGCTCTAATAAAATCCAATAAAAATCATTTTAAAAATACCAAAATAATTTCAAACCCATTTTTCTCCAATTTTCTAATGTAGGGAATCATTTTACCCTAATTTCCACATATTTTATTTTTTGATAAAAATAGTTTGAATAAAACCCAAATAACTCCAAAATGAAAATAATTCCATATGAAACTCCCAACTCATATTTCATATGTTTTAAAGAAGTCATTTTATCTTCTCTCATGAAAATCATTGAGTTGCTTAAAGTTTATGAATTCGAAATATTTTCCAAATGGAATTCAAATATTTTCAAAAACCCCTTTTCATTTATTTAAATGGAAGAAGTCATGTCATCTTCTCTCTAGGGTTTTGTATCTGAAAAGAATTGAATTCATGGAGATTATAAATGCAAAATGAAAGTTTGGGAAAGTCCTTTTATTCCCTCTCATTTAACTTTCAAAAAGTTTTGAATTTCACCCAATTTCACACAATCAATCAAACGGTCAATCATAACTATCTATTTAATATAACATTCCAAAATTTAGAACTTTGGGATGGAGCATAATATAATTGGATCATATAACCATCCTTCAACGTGTGCTGAAGAATCACTCCAAAGTTCCTATGTAGCGGAGAATGTAAGAATAAATTGTTTGTAGGGTACGAAACCACCTCAAAGCTATTCTTTCCCATCAATTTATCCTAGAGTTTGTCAGATCACGGGTTCCGGCAGACCCTTAAGGTTCGAACACTGGGGTGCGTGCGGAGATCATGCCCTCTACCTCCCTGTCTCGCAAAGATCTAAACTACTAAAAGAACTGCACAAGAGACACAAGGTTTATACTGGTTCGGGCCACCGTTGTGGTGTAATACCCTACTCTAGTGTGTGGTTGGTGGATTGCCTCCTGGGGCTGGTGATGATGAACAATACAAGGAAGAACAGCCTCGCGAGGGTCTGTTCTTGGCTGGGGCGATGAACTGCTAGGAGGAGTTCAGTCACCCTTCTCTCTCTCTCACTCACTCTCTCTGCTTGCGAACCGAACGAACCAACCCCCCTTGCTATGCGGGTGGCTGGTCCTATTTATAGGCAAAGGCCCTGGGCCTCTTCCCAAATATTGAGCGGGAAGGGCGCCAACAATTGGCCAATTCAAAGGGGAACATCTAGTACACTTATCCTGACTAAAGTTGGTCTTCGCCTGCCAAAGGCTCTGTGGTCACGCCGTGCTGGGCTCCATGGTGACCTCCGTATCATAGTCCTCCTGGTCTTGGTCTTGTTGCACCGAAATGGCAACCTTTGCCTGATGCCTCGGTACTCCACGGCTGCGCTTGCCCCCTTTGCACCAAAGAGGAAAGAAGGACGCTGCGCGCGCTGGCGCCCGCCTGGCACCCTCGATCGTCATGGCTTGCGTCATGGGCACCTCGCGAGGTACCCTGGCTTGATATCTCCGCCTCCTCGCGAGCCAGCCTGAGGAGGCTGCGCTTGAGGATGCGCCGCGTCCTCCGCCCCGCGAGGCTTGGCCCCTCGCGAGGGTCTTGAGTCTTGTGTTGATGAAGATGGGCCGCACTGGGCCTCCTTTGAGCCACGCCGCAGGCCGCAGCCAGGCAAGTCTGGGGACCCCCATTCCCAAAACGCCGACAGTAGCCCCCGGGCCCAAGGCGCGCATGAACTTGGCCGTGCCGAGAGGCGAAAGGGCAGGGGCGAAGCGCCGCGGGCCCTAACAGCCTGCAGCCTTGGGCGCCGTGTAGCGGTTGATTGGACGTGGGCGTCTCCACTTCCCCACGACGCCTCGGTGATCGCGCGAGTTGGACAAGTCCCTGCATGCAGATCGTGTCATGATTACCTGTGATCGTGGAGGCCGGCGGTTGGCCTTCGCTGGCTATAAGTACGGCACAGCGCGTGCCCTTCCAGTCCATCTCTTCTTGTTTTCTCCTTTGCCTCAATTCTTGCTCCGCCTTGGTGTGATGGCTCCATCGAGGAGGTTCTCGGCTGCGGAGAAGGGGAAGGCCCTCCAGGTCGATCCTGCCTCTCCCCCGCCCAAGCGCGGTCGTGGGCGCCCTCGGAAGCATCCGGTGGCCGCCCCGGTAGCGTTTGGTGGTCATGGGGGCGGTTCCCAGCGCGGCGGCGGGCGAGCCACTGTGGCCGAGGGACGCGCCTGGGTTGCGCGCTCCCCCAGGCCGCGCTTTCGCGCTGCGTAGGTGCTGCCGGAGTTCGTCGTCTGGTCGGCGGAGCCGACTAGCGCCCGGCTCCAACTCCCTCGCTTCCTCCTTGGTGAACTCCCGGCCGGTGCTCCTGGTGGCCTCTAGCTCCATGCGGAGGGCTGCTGCAGCAGGTCCTCATGGGTCGCGATGGAGGTCTCCGCCAACGGGGGCTTGGCCTTAACTCGTGGCTGGCAGGCGTTCGCCCGCGCTCGTGACCTGGGGCGCCGGTGCACCCTGCACTTCAGGTTCGACGGCGACGCCACCCTCTATGTGAGGGTGTTTGGGGAAGATGGTCGCCGCGCGGGGTGTTGCCCTGAGGACGACGACCGCGGCCAGGGGCCCTGCTCCAACGGTGATGGAGGAGACAGCGCCCGCGCGGATGGCGGCGTCCGAGACTCCCCAAGCTTCGTCAACTCTTCCTCAAGCGACTCCTCCAGCGGTGGCCGCAGTCAACCCCCGCGCCGTCGAGCTCGCTTGGGAGGTGGTGGTTCGTCCGCCCGCCGTCGTGTCCCAGTGAAGCGCGAGAGGGAGTCTGTCTAAGGCCCGGGGGCTGCCCAGGTCGCCTCCGTGGGCCGATGTGAGGAGGGCCGCGCCGGGCTCGTCCTTTCCTTTTCCTTTTGTTTCCTATGTAAGACAAAACAGCTGCATGGAGCCCCGCTGGGGCGTGTTGGGAATTATTGCCGTTTTAGCCATTACCTTGATCTTATTTTTGTGCCTCTTAACTACACGCCTGTGCGTAGATAGTCTTTGACCCCTGCCGGGGGGGTGACCGACCCAGGCCCTGTGTGCGCGTCGTGGTGCCCGAGGGGCACGGACTAGAGGGGTGCTCCTGTAACGTGCTCGGGCCATGAAACCTTCCAGCGGCTAGAGCAGAAACGCTTGCGAGGACGTTTGAGTACCATCCCTCGTGAGGTCGTTTATAAGAGAAACCAAAGCGAGGAGCGAAAATCGACGAACCACAAATCAGCAACAGCGATAACTTCAATAAGACTTCAAATGCAAGTAAACATGTCAACTGCGGAAAGCAAATGAAAAAGCCGCGTCCGGGACCTAATCTAGCCTTCGACGTCTTCTCACCAGCGCGGAGCTAAGTGCTGCCACTGGGCGTGGGAGGGAGCCCCAGGGCCTGAGGCCGGCGCTCCTGAGACTCCGGGGCGTGTAAAGCCCCACTCATTATTACGTGAGAGTGTCACGGGGCGGCGAGCTTCACAGGCATTGGCCTTGCTTCACAGGCTCCGGGCCTTTTCCAAAATGCGATAGCTTCACAGGCACTCGCCTTGCTTCACAGGCTCCGGGCCTTTCCCAAAACGCGATAGCTTCACATGCACTCGCCTTGCTTCACAGGCTCCGGGCCTTTCCCAAAACGCAATAGCTTCACAGGCACTCGCCTTGCTTCACAGGCTCCGGGCCTTTCCCAAAACACGATAGCTTCACAGGCACTCGCCTTGCTTCACAGGCTCCGGGCCTTTTCCAAAAAGGGAAGGTCTTCACAGGCACTTGCCTTGCTTCACAGGCCTGGGCCTTTTCCAAAAAGGGAAGGTCTTCACAGGCACTCGCCTTGCTTCACAGGCTCTGGGCCTTTTCCAAAAAGGGAAGGTCTTCACAGGCACTCGCCTTGCTTCACAGGCTCTGGGCCTTTTAGGGGTAGAACCTCCGGAGGTGCTGGATGTTCCACGCGTTCTGGACCGGCTCCCCCTCTTGAGTCTCCAAGCGCACGGAGCCTGGCCTGGAAACATGAACAACCTTGAATGGGCCCTCCCACATGGGAGAGAGCTTGTGTAGCCCCTCCCTGGAGAGAACCCACCTGAGTACGAGGTCTCCTACCTCGAGGGTCCTGGGGCGGATGTTGCGGCAGTGATATCATCGTAGCACCTGTTGGTACCTTGCCGCTCGCAGCGCGGCTTCCCGGCGGCGTCCCTCCCCCAGTACGAGGTCCATCCCCGGCATGGCGTCCTGCTGCGCCTCGTCGAACGCTAGGACCCGCACGGAGCGATGCCTGACCTCGTGAGGAAGGACTGCTTCGGCTCCATAGACCAGGAAGAACGGGGTCTCCCCAGTTGGTTTGGTTGCGGTTGTGCGGATGGACCACAACACGGACTGGAGCTCGTCGTACCAACCTCTGTCGCAGGCCTCCAGCTTCTTCTTGAATGTCCTGGTCTTGAGGCTTCTCAGGACCTCCACGTTGGCTCGTTCGGCCTGCCCATTGCTTCGCGGGTGTGCCACCGAAGCGTAGCATATCTGCGTCCCAAGGTTAGCACAGTATGTTTTGAAGAGATTACTGGTGAAGTGCGAACCGTTTTCTGTGATGATGCGATTCGTCACCCCGAACCGGCTCACGATACCCCTGATGAACTTGACCATGGAGCCAGCGGGGATGGTACGGACAGCCTCCACTTCTGCCCACTTGGTGAACTTGTCAATGGCGACGTAGAGGTAACGGTAGCCCCCTGGCGCCCGAGGGAACGGGCCCAGAATATCCAACACCCAAACTGCGAATGGCCACGAGATGGGTATTGTCTGCAGGCCCCTCGCCGGTTGATGGATCTGCTTGGAATGAAACTGGCAGGCCTCACAAGCCTTTACCAATTCGATTGCGTCGTTGAGCGTGGTGGGCCAATAGAACCCGCTGCGGAATGTCTTGCCAACGAGGGTCCGTGATGATGAGTGGTGTCCGTAGTCTCCGCTGTGTATGTCCTCCAGTAGTTCCTTTCCTTGCTCCCTGGAGATGCAGCGCAGAGATACACCGTTTGGTCGCTTTCGGTAAAGTTCTCCATCTCTGATGCAGTATGCCGTGGCCTGCCGCGCCACACGCTCCGCTTCCTCTTCCTTTTCTGGTAGGGCCCCTTGAGTTAAATAACTCCGGAGTTCTGCGATCTAGCACTCCTCCCGAGGTTCCATCATCAGGAGCAGGCATGCTCCTGAGGTCGGTCCACAGACCGGGGCTCCCGAGGCTGGCGGCTGGGGGAGCTCCTCTCGAGACTGAGCAGTGTTTGATAACGTCGGCTGTGCTGAAGGTTTGAAGAGCCGCTCTTCGAAGACGCCGGGTTCCTGCGGCAACCGCCTGGATGCCCGTCCGGCTATGTCGTCAGCTTCCTGATTGGTGCCACGGGGCACGTGCTTCAGCTCCAGCCCCCAGAACTGCTTTTCCATCCTGCGGACCTCCACTAGGTAGGCCTCCATATGCTCGTCCTTCGGCTCGTACACCTTGTTGGAGAAGTTGACTAGGAGCTGCGAGTCGCCCTTGATGGTGAGGCGTTTCACTCCCAGGGCTATTGCGGCCTTCAACCCGGCTGTCAGTCCCTCATATTTTGCTATGTTGTTGGAGACCTTTTCACCTCGCTGGAAATAGAGCTGTACGGCATAGTAGAGCTTATCCTGAGTGGGTGATATCAGCACCGCACCAGCCCCCGCGCCGTGCCTGGAGAACGCTCCATCGAAGTACATGACCCAGCCTTCCGGCGCCTCACTCCCTGGAGAGAGGGACCGATCCTCGTTGTCCCTGAGGCCTGGTGCCTCCGCCCATTCCGCCACGAAATCCGCCAACGCTGCTCCTTTGATGACCCTGGTTGTGCCGAACTCGAGCTGAAACGCCTGCAGCTCCATGTTCCACTCGGCGACCCTTCCGGCTGAGTTAGGGCTCCTAAGCACTCTCTCCAGGGGGTACGATGAGACGACTTTGATGGGATGAGCCTGGAAGTAGTGACGCAGCTTGCGCGAGGCTACCAGTAGCGCGAGGAGGAGCTTCTAAGGCATTGGGTACCGTGCCCTCGTGTCCCGTAACACCGTGCTAACAAAGTAGACTGGATGCTCAACAAGGCTGAGAGCATCTGGGGCCGCGGCACCCTCGGGAGGTAAGGGCGCCTCACGAGATGGCGTGGCCTCGGGAGGTGGATCATCCGGGCGTGCGGCCTCTCCTGCCTCTGGTGCATTCTTCGGGAGCTGACCCTCCTCAACTGCGGTTGTGGCTTCTGCAGGCTTTCCTTGTTCCCGTTTTGTCTTGCCTCGGGCTGCCGCTGCGGTCTTGACTCGGCGCTCCTCCCTAACCGCCACCAGGGCTGCGTTGGCGGAGTAGGGAGTGGCGGCGAGGTAAAGCAGCAGGGGCTCTTGAGGGCGTGGAGCCACCATGACTGGGGGACTGGTCAGGTACCTCTTGAGATCTTGAAACGCCTTATCTGCCTCTTCAGTCCATTCAAAGGGCCCCTTTTTCTTCATCAGCTGAAAGAAAGGCAGCGCTCGCTCCCCCAATTTGGAGATGAAGCGCCCTAGCGCGGTCACGCGCCCAGTGAGCTTCTGCATTTCTCTGAGGGTCTTTGGCGGGCTCATGTCCTCGACCGCCTTGACCTTCTCGGGGTTGGCCTTGATGCCACGGTGGGACACGAGGAATCCTAAAAGCTTGCCCGAGGGGACGCCAAACACACATTTCTCCGGGTTGAGCCGCAGGTTTACTGCGTCAAGGCTCGCGAAGGTCTACTCCAGGTCTTGTATTAGGGTCTTGGCCTCCTGAGATTTTACTACAATGTCATCAACGTAGGCTTCGACATTCTTTCCGAGTTGCAGGCCCAAGGTGATGTGCATCAGCCGCTGAAAGGTTGCCCCTGCGTTACGCAGTCTGAACGGCATGCATGTATAGCAGTATACCCCGCACGGGGTCAAGAAGGCGGTCTTCTCAACGTCTTCTACCGCCATCTTGATCTGGTGATACCCCGAGAAGGCATCCAGGAAGCATAGCAGGTCGCACTCCGCAGTGGAATCGATGATCTGGTCGATGCAGGGGAGCGGAAACTGATCTTGCGGGCATGCCTTGTTGAGGTTGGTGAAGTCGACACACATGCGTTCCTTCCCCCCTTTCTTGGGCACAACGACAGGGTTGGCCAACCTATCCGGGTATCGGACCTCGCGAATGACCCCAGCGGCTTCTAGCTTGCGGGTCTCTTGGACAATGAAGGCTTGCTTCTCCAGGGACTGCCGCCTGGCCTTCTGCTTCACGGGGCGCACATTTGGGCACACGTTGAGGTGATGCTCGATGAAACTCCTGGGGATCCCCGCCAGCTGATCGGGCTCCCAAGCGAACACCTTCTTATTCGCGCGCAGAAACTTGACCAAGGCCTCCTCCTGCTCATGCTCAAGGTTGGCGCCTATGGTGAAAGTGGCACTGGAGGACCCGCCCTCGTCGATGGGTATCTGCTTGGTTTCTGCCTTGTCCTGGGTGAACAAGTGCTTCTTCTTGGCAGGCGCAGCCCCCTTGGGCTCAGGGGTCTCCGCGTTGACGGGCCGTGCAGATGCCGCTGTCTTGAAGGCGAGCTTGAGTACTCGCAGGGCGTCTCCGGTGTCCCCATGCACGGCGAGGGTACTGCTGCTCCCGGGCATCTTCATGAGGTTGTACGCCGGGTGCGTGGCGGCCATGAACTGAGCCAGTGCCGGGTAGCCGAGGATGGCGTTGTAAGGGAGGCCGATGGGGGCGATGTCGAAGTCGACCATCTCCGTGCGGAAGTTGTCGTAGGTGCCGAAGGTTACCGGGAGCCGGATCTGTCCCAGGGAGTCAGATGATCCGCCCCCGACGCCCGAGAAAGATCGGCTGGGTCGTAGCCGCTCCCGGGGTATGCAGAGGAGGTTGAAAGTCTCGACCGAAAGCACGCTGAGGCCCGCGCCGCCGTCAACGAGGGTTCTAGTGACGACCACCTGGCAGATGGTGGGGGTGCACAACAGGGGGAGCGCGCCCGAGCCGACCAGGTTGGTGGGGTGGTCCTCCGAGCTGAAGGTCAGACCGACCTCGCGCGCCGCCCGGTTCGGGGGAGCCTCCTGCCGTGCGGAAACGGTGCTAACCCGGCGGGCAAAAGGCTTGACGTGGCGACCCGTGAGCGGCGCCTGCGAGCCACCCAGGAGGGCCGCAACAACCGGAGGCGTCGATGTTGCGGTGCAGTTACTCTGTCGCGTAGGCGGATGCTGGGGTGGTGCTTGCCGCTCATTTCCCGCCGGGCCGGTGGCGGTGTTGACGGCGGGCGACGGGGGACAACGAGAACGCCCACCGGCGAGGGCCGCCGGGGCGATGCGAGCTCGACTGGCGCCGTACATGGATGCGGCGGTCGGAGAAGAGCGGAGTGGTGGAAGATAGATTCCGGCGCACCCCTACCTGGCGTGCCAAATGTCGGATCACGGGTTCCGGCAGACCCTTAAGGTTCGAACACTGGGGTGCGCACGGAGATCACGCCCTCTACCTCCCCGTCTCGCAAAGATCTAAACTACTAAAAGAACTGCACAAGAGACACAAGGTTTATACTGGTTCGGGCCACCGTTGTGGTGTAATACCCTACTCCAGTGTGTGGTTGGTGGATTGCCTCCTGGGGCTGGTGATGATGAACAATACAAGGAAGAACAGCCTCGCGAGGGTCTATTCTTGGCTGGGGCGATGAACTGCTAGGAGGAGTTCAGTCACCCTTCTCTCTCTCTCACTCACTCTCTCTGCTTGCGAACCGAGCGAACCAACCCCCCTTGCTATGCGGGTGGCTGGTCCTATTTATAGGCAAAGGCCCTGGGCCTCTTCCCAAATATTGAGTGGGAAGGGCGCCAACAATTGGCCAATTCGAAGGGGAACATCTAGTACACTTATCCTGACTAAAGTTGGTCTTCGCCTGCCAAAGGCTTTGTGGTGACGCCGTGCTGGGCTCCATGGTGACCTCCATCTCGTAGTCCTCCTGGTCTTGGTCTCGTTGCACCGAAATGGCAACCTTTGCCTGATGCCTCGGTACTCCGCGGCTGCGCTTGCCCCCTTTGCACCAAAGAGGAAAGAAGGACGCTGCACGCGCTGGCGCCCGCCTGGCACCCTCGATCGTCATGGCTTGCGTCATGGGCACCTCGCGAGGTACCCTGCCTTGATCTCTCCGCCTCCTCGCGAGCCAGCCTGAGGAGGCTGCGCTTGAGGATGCGCCATGTCGTCCGCCCCGCGAGGCTTGGCCCCTCGCGAGGGTCTTGAGTCTTGTGTTGATGAAGATGGGCCACACTGGGCCTCCTTTGAGCCACACCGCAGGCCGCAGGCAGGCAAGTGTGGGGACCCCCGTTCCCAGAACGCCGACAGAGTTCATACTAAAATAACACCAGGTTACGCTTTCCGATCGATCTATACAAGAGTTCGTACTCAAATAGCACCATATGATACACATCAACCAATTCTAATGTCACCAAGATACTCCAATGTCACCGCGAGTATCCGTGTGTTGATTATACGATATGCATCAAACAGCTTCAGATTCATAATACTCAATCCAACACAAAGAACCTCAAAGAGTGCCCCATGATTTCTATCGGAGAAACAAGGACGAAAACATGCATCAACCCATATGCATAAATTACCCCAATGTCACCTCGGGAATCCACGAGCTGAGTGCCAAAACATATATCAAGTGAATCAATATGATACCCCATTGTCACCATGGGTATTCATAGCAAGACATACATCAAGTGCTCTCAAATCCATAAAAGTATTCAATCTTATAGCAATGACATCTCAAAGGGAAAACTCAATTCATCACAAAAAGATAGAGAGGGAGAAACACCATATGATCCAACTATATTAACAAAGCGTGCGATACATCAAGATCGTGCCAAATCAAGAACACGAGAGAGAGAGAGAGAGATTAAACACATAGCTACTGGTACAAACCCCCGACCCCGAGGGTGGACTACTCCATCCTCATCATGGTGGCCCCCGGGATGATGAAGATGGCCACCGATGATGATTTCCCCATCTAGCAGGGTGCCAGAACGGGGCCTAGATTGGTTTTTCGTGGCTACAGAGGCTTCCAGCGGCAGAACTTCTGATCTAGGGTTATTTCTGGAGGTTTCTGTATATATAGGATTTTTCAGTGTTGGAATCACGCGAAGATGGGCCACGAGGGGCCCAGAAGACACCAGGGCGCGCCTGAGGGGGCTGGCTCAACCTAGTGGGTTGTGCCCACCTCGTGGCTCTTCTGGCCCTCCCATGAAGCTTCTAGTGCCTCTTTTGTCCCAAAAAAATCATCAAAAAGTTTTGTTGCATTTGGAGAACTTTTATTTCTGCGCAAAAAACACCACCACGGTAGTTTTGCTGAAAACAACGTCAGTCTGGGGTAGTTCCGTCCAAATCATACCAAAACCATATAAAATTGTTGTAAACATGGCATGAATACTTCATATATTATAGATACGTTGGAGACGTATCAGCATCCCCAAGTTTAATTCCTACTCGACCTCGAGTAGGTAAATGATAAAAGAAATAATTTATGAAGTGTGAATGCTAGCAAAGTGCATAAGTCTGATCAATGATAATTTCAGTCACTTTTCCTAGCATCATAACAACAACTCTTTCTCATAAAACTCATCATGATAAAGTAGCAATTAAAAGCGGAATTTTTGTTGTGGAAGGCTACCTATCATATTCATCATATACTCTTTCTTTTGTAGCATGGACATTCAGACTTGAGTGATTCAAAGCAATATTGTATAATTTGACATGAAGACATCAATACTCAATGATACTAACAAGAAACCATGTGCTTCAAAATATCAATGCTAAAGAAAGCTATCCCTAGTCCATTATGCTCAATCATTGATCTATTCACGAAACACACTCGAATATTAGCTACATCTAATGCTCAAGTATGATCATAGTGCTCCCTATTTGGTGCTTTATAATGGAAGATGGAGACTAAATAAAAATAAAAATTTGCATAAAAGTAAATAGATAGGCCCTTCACAGAGGGAAGCGGAGATTTCTAGAGGTGCCAGAGCTCAAAGCTTAAATTGAGAGATAACAAAAATATTTTGGGAGGCATACTTTTCCCGTCAATGAAAACGACTGAGTAATCCCCAACACTTTCCATGCTAGATATATCATAGACGGTTCCCAAACATAAAATAAAGTTTATTCCTTTTTTCCACCATACTTTCACACTCCACGACTAGCCATATCCACGGGTGCCGTCCATACCAACATTTTCCAAGGAATTTATTATTTGACAACATAAAGTAAATTTATTTTTCATTTCGGGACTGGGCATCCCTATTACCGCCGTACTCTCGTGCAATGACAAGTGAATAAACACTCATCTTTAGAATAACACATCTAGCATGGAAAATATTGGCCATCCACTGCCGCTTCATGAGCGGTACAAGCACACAAAAAGCAAATTCATTTTGAAAATTCGAGATGGCACATACAAATTTACTTAGAACAGCACATAAATACCGCATATAGGTAGGTATGGTGGACTCATATGGCAAAACTGGGCTTAAGGATTTTGGATGCACAAGTAGTATTTCTACTTAGTACAAATGGAGGCTAGCAAATAGATTGAGAAGCAACCAACCAAGAAACAAAAACGATCATAAACAAGCATTAAGCATAACTAACACCGAATAATGCACCACAAGTAGGATGTAACTTCATTGCATAGCTATTGGCTTTCGTGCTTGCATAGGGAATTACAAACCTTAACACCAATATTCTTACTAAAGCATAATTACTCACCAACATGACTCACATATTATTATCTCCATATCACAAAACTATTGCAAGGAATCAAACTTATGATATCCAATGATCTATATGAAACTTTTTATTATATTCTTCTTGGATATTCATCACATTAGGACCAATTTAATAGCTTGTGCAAATTGTCATCACTAGTATAAACTCCCAAAATAATATAGGTGAAGCATGAAAGTAAATGACAAGCTACTCCAAAAACATATAAGTGAAGATCAAGTGAGTAGTTAAGTAAATGGTTAGCTATTTGAGGACTCTCTCCCATTTAATTTTTTTAGATATAAGTATTTTATTAAAACATCAAGGTAAACAGAACAAAACGACATTCCAATAATAGCACTCATCATGTGAAGAAGCAAAAACTTAGGCTCAACCGAGGCTAACTGATAATTATTGATGAAGAAATGTGGGATGCCTACCGGGGCATCCCCAAGCTTAGATTCTTGATACTTATTGAAATATTAATTTGGGATGACTTGGGCATCCCCAATCTTGAGCACTTGTGTCTTCTTCATTTCTCTCATATCATGGTTTTCCTAAATCTCAAAAACTTCATCCACACAAAACTCAACAAGAACTCGTGAGATGAGTTAGTATAAATCAATGCAATGATCTTATCATTCTCTACTATATCAAATCACCAGAATTATTATTTAACATTTCATACTAAATGCCTCTGCACATTTAATACTCCTATCCTCAAATAGAATCATTAAACAAGCAAACATATGCAGACACAGCAACAATCTGTCTAAACATGACAGTCTGTAAAGAATGCAAGAAGATTCATACTTCACTAACTCCAAAAGTTCTGAAAAATTACCACACTATATAAAATTTATTTTATCTTATTGTGTAAAAAATTCAAGATTTTTTCACGTTCTTAATTTCCATAAGAATTTCAAAATAAGCATGGCAAAGGCTATACTTGACATTTTTATTGAAATGAAAGACGCAAAACATTATTCTAAGTAACATCAAGAAAATAGAAACAAAAGAAAATTACGCTCTGCTACTTCTTGAGCTTGCATTGTTTTTTCCCTTGAAGAGGAAAGGGTGATGCAACATAGTAGAGATAAGTATTTCCCTCAGTTAATAACCAAGGTGTCAATCCAATAGGAGAAACGCACAAGTCCCCCATAGATGCACCTACACAAACAATCAAACACTTGCACCCAACGCGATAAAGGGGTGTCAACCCCTTCACGTCACTTGCAAAGGTGAGATCTGATAGAGATAAATAGAACTAAATAAAAGATAAAACATTTTTGGGTTTTTCGTTTATAGATCTGAAAATAAAAGATTGCGAGAATAGTAAATCAGAAACTAATATCATGGAAAATAGACCAGGGGGCATAGGTTTCACTAGATGCTTCTCTCATGAAGGCAAAAATTATGGTGGGTGAACAAATTACTGTCGAGCAATTGATAGAAAAGCGCAAAGTTATGATGATATCCAAGGCAATGATTATGCAATATAGGTATCACATCCGTGTCAAGTAGACGGACTCCTGCCTGCATATAGTACTATTACTCTACACATCAACCGACTCTTGCCTGCATCTAGAGTATTATGTTCAAGAGAATACAGTACGCCTTAAGTAAGATGACATGATGTAGCGAAATAAAATCAAGCAATATGATGAAAACCCCATCTTTTTATCCTCGATGGCAACAATACAATACGTGACCTTGCTACCCCTGCTGTCACTGGGAAAGGACACCACAAGATTGAACCCAAAGCTAAGCACTTCTCCCATTGCAAGAAAAACCAATCTAGTTGGCCAAACCAAATCGATAGTTTGAAGAGACTTGCAAAGATATCAAATCATGCATATAAGAATCCAGAGAAGATTCAAATAATATTCATAGATAAGTTGATCATATATCCACAATTCACCGGATCTCGACAAACACACCGCAAAAGAAGATTACATCGGATAGATCTCCAAGAACATCGAGGAGAACATGGTATTGAGAATCAAAGAGAGAGAGAAGAAGCCATCTAGCTACTAGCTATGGACTCGTAGGTCTGTGGTAAACTACTCATGCTTCATCAGAAGGGAAATAGAAGACCCAAGATGCCCTTCGATGAGATGCCGAAAAAGAACCCAAGATGGGATCTCACGGGAACAGAAGGTTGCAGCGGCGGAAAAGTATTTTCATGGCTTTTTCTGGTGGTTCTGGTATATATGTGAATATATAGGAGGAAGAAGTAGGTCGGTGGACTCCAGAGGGGGCCGCCACCTCGTGGGTCTTCTAACTTGGACTCCAAGTCCCCTGGGTGTCTTCTGGTCCAAGAAAAATCATTGTGGAAGCTTTATTCTGTTTGGACTCCATTTAGTATTCCTTTTCTGCGAAGTTAAAAACCAAGGACAAAACAGAAACTGACACTAGTCTCTAGGTTAATAGGTTAGTCCCAAAAACAATATAAAATAGCATATTAATGCATCTAAAACATCCAAAACAGATAATATAATAGCATAGAACATTCAAAAATTATAGATACGTTGGAGACGTATCAAGCATCCCCAAGCTTAATTCCTGCTCGTCCTCGAGCAGGTAAATGATAAAAACAGAAATTTTGGTCTGGAATGCTACGTAACATATTTATCCATGTAGTTTTCTTTATTGTGGCATGAATGTTTAGATCCATAAGATTCAAAGCAAAAGTTTAATATTGACATGAAAACGATAATACTTCAAGCATACTAATAAAGCAATCATGTCTTCTCAAAATAACATGGCCAAAGAAAGCTATCCCTACAAAATCATATAGTATTTCTATGCTCCATCTTCATCACACAAAATATTCAAAACATGCACAACCCCGATGACAAGCCAAGCAATTGTTTCATACCTTTGACGTTCTCAAACCTTTTCAACTTTCACGCAATACATGAGTGCGAGCCATGGATATAGCACTATAGGTGGAATAGAATATGGTGGTTGTGGAGAAGACAAAAAGAAGGAGATAGTCTCACATCAACTAGGCGTATCAATGGGCTATGGAGATGCCCATCAATAGATATCAATGTGGGCGATTAGGGAATGCCACGCAACGGATGCACTTGAGCTATAAGTTTATGAAAGCTCAAAAAGAAACTAAGTGGGTGTGCATCCAACTTGCTTGCTCATGAAAGTTTATGAAAAATTCCCACTAGTATATGAAAGTGACAACATAGGAGACTCTCTATCATGAAGATCATGATGCTACTTTGAAGCGCAAGTTTGGAAAAGGATAGTAACATTGCCCCTTCTCTCTTTTCTCTTATTTTGTTGTTGTCTTCTTTGGCCTCTTTTATTTTTTGCTCACATGGGGCAATGCTCTAATAATGAAGATCATCACACTTTTATTTACTTACAACTCAAGAATTGCAACTCGATACTTAGAACAAAATATGACTCTATATGAATGCCTCCGGCGGTGTACCGGGATGTGCAATGACTCAAGAGCGACATGTATAAAAAAGTATGAATGGTGGCTTTGCCACAAATACGATGTCAACTACATGATCATGCAAAGCAAAATGAGAATGATGGAATGTGTCATAATAAAACAGAACGGTGGAAGTTGCATGTCAATATATCTCGGAATGGCTATGGATATGCCATAATATGTAGGTATGGTGGTTGTTTTGAGGAAGGTAAATGGTGGGTGTATGGTACCGCCGAAATTTGCGCGGTACTAGAGAGGCTAGCAATGGTGGAAGGGTGAGAGTGCGTAAAATCAATGGACTCAACATTAGTCATAAAGAACTCACATGCTTATTAGAAAAATCTATTTGTCATTGAAACAAAGTACTACTCGCATGCTCCTAGGGGGATAGATTGGTAGGAAAAGACCATCGCTCATCCCCGACCACCACTCATAAGGAAGACAATCAATAAATGAATCATGCTCCGACTTCATCACATAACGGTTCACCATATGTGCATGCTACGGGACTCACAAACTTTAACACAAGTATTTCTCAAATTCACAACTACTTACTAGCATGACTTTGATATCACCATCTTCATATCTCAAAACAATCATAAGGAATCAACTTCTCATAGTATTCAATGCACTTTATATTAAAGTTTTTATTATATCCCTCTTGGATGCCTATCATATTAGGACTAAATTCATAACCCAAGCAAATTACCATGCTGTTTAAAGAGACTCTCAAAATAATATAAGTGAAGTATGAGAGTTCAATAATTTCTACAAAATAATGACACCGCTGTTCTCTAAAAAGATAGCCTCAAGTAAATTACCGATAGACGAAGACGAAAGATGGGATGCCTTTCGGGGCATCCCCAAGCTTAGGATCTTGGTTGTCTTTGAATATTACCTTCGGGTACCTTGGGCATCCCCGAGCTTAGCCTCTTGCCACTCTTATTCCATAGTCCATCAAATCTTTACCCAAAACTTGAAAACTTCACAACACAAAACTCAACAGAAAATCTCATGAGATCCGTTAGTATAAGAAAATAAATCACCAGTTTTGGTAATGTTGTGAACTCATTATTTATTTATATTGGTGTAATATATACTCTATTCCAACTTCTCCATGGTTCATACCCCCCGATACTACCCATAGATTCATCAAAATAAGCAAACAACACATAGAAAACAGAATCTGTCAAAAACAGAATAGTCTGTAGCGATCTGTAACTCTCGAATACTCCTGTAACTCCAAAAATTCTGAAAAATTAAGAAATCCTGGGAAATTTGTATATAAATCTTCCTAAAAAATATTCACTATTTTATCGTGTTTGTGTTAAAAATGAGAATAGTTTTTCGGGTCGCAAAAGTTTCTGTTTTTCAGCAAGATCAAATCAACTATCACCGTAAGCCATCCCAAAGGTCTTACTTGGCACAAACACCAATTATAACACAAAAACACATCTAAACAGAATCTAGATGAATTATTTAACAGAAAATAAAAATATTGGGTTGTCTCCCAACAAGTGCTTTTCTTTAAAGCCTTTTAGCTAGGCATTGATAATTTTGATGATACTCACATGAAAGATAGCAATTGAAACATGAAGAGAGCATCATGTAGCATGTGAAAAATAAGTTTAAGTCTAACATACTTCCTATGCATAGGAATTTAATAAGCAAAAAAATTATCAAGACAAGCAAAAACTAGCTTGTGTAAGGAAGAAGAAAGAAATAATAGCAATCTCAACGTAACAAGAGGTAAATTACTGACATGAAAATTTCTACAACCATATTTTCCTCTCTCATAATAATTACATGTAGGATCATAATCAAACTCAACAATATATCTATCACATAAAATTTTCTCTTCATGATCCACATGCATGCAAAGTTGACACTCTTCCGAAATAGTGGGATTATCATAAAATAAAGTCATGACCTCTCCGAACCCATTTTTAGCAAAAACTTCATAAGATTGAACATTATCCAAATATGTGTGATCTAAAGTTGACACTCTTCCAAACCCACTTTCAATATTATTGCAAACATTATTATCAATCTCATATTCGTCATGGGGCTTAAATAAATTTTCAAGATTGTAAGAAGAATCACCCTAATCATGATCATTGCAACAAGGAGTGGACATAGCAAAACTAGCATCCCCAAGCTTGGGGTTTTGCATGTAATTAGCACAACTGACATTAAGATAATTTATAATAACATCATTGCGATCATGCTTTTCATTGAAGGAACTATCGTGAATCACTTCATAAATTTCATCACAATTTTTAGATTCATGAATTTCAAGCAAAAGTTCATAAAGATAATCTAGTGCACGCAACTCACTAGCAATTGGTTCATCATAATTGGATCTCTTAAAAAGATTAGCAAGTGGATGAGGATCCATAAACTCTTTGCTTCTGATTTTCAATAAACACACAATTATACCAAGCAAAGGAGCAAACAAACCAAGTAAGACATTAGGGAAAACGAAAAGACGAACGAAAGAAGGCGAATAAAAAGGCAAATCTTTTCAAAAATCGTTTTAGAAGTGAGGGAGCGGAAAACGAGAGGCGAATGGAAAATAATGTAATGCAAGAGAAGAGAGTTTATGATGGGTACATGGTAGGCTTGACGTAGATCTCCCTAGCAACGGCGCCAGAAATTCTTCCTGATACTTCTTGAGCTTGCGTTGGTTTTTCCTTTGAAGAGGAAAGCATGATGCAACACATTAGAGATAAGTATTTCCCTCAGTTAAGAACCAAGGTATCAATCTAGTAGGAGAAACGCGCAAGTCCCCAATAGATGCACCTACACAAACAATTAAACACTTGCACCCAACGTGATAAAGGGATTGTTAATCCCTTCACGGTCACTTGCAAAGGTGAGATCTGATAGAGATAAACAGAACTAAACAAAAGATAAAATATTTTTGGATTTTTTGGTTTATAGATCTGAAAATAAAATATTGCGAGAATAGTAAATCGGAAACTATATGATGGAAATTTGACCCGGGGGCCATAGGTTTCACTAAAGGCTTCTCTCATGAAGGCAAATAATACGGTGGGTGAACAAATTACTGTCAATCAATTGATAGAAAAGTGCAAAGTTATGATGATATCCAAGCCAATGATTATGCAATATAGGCATCACGTCCATTTCAAGTAGACCGACTCCTGCCTGCATATAGTACTATTACTCTACACATCGACCGACTCCTGCCTACATCTAGAGTATTAAGTTCAAGAGAACAGAGTAACACCCTAAGTAAGATGACATGATGTAGAGGAATAAACTCAAGAAATATGATGAAAACCCCATATTTTTATCCTCGATGTCGAAAATTCAATACGTGCCTCGCTACCCCTACTTTGTCACTGGGTGAAATCATGCAAGATTGAACACAAAGCTAAGCATCTCTCCCATTGCAAGAAAAACCAATCTAGTTGGCCAAACCAAATCGATAATTCAAAGAGAAATAGAAAGATATCAAATCATGCATATAAGAATTTTGAGAAGATTCAAATAATATTCATAGATAAGCTGATCATAAATTCACAATTCATCAGATCTCGGCAAACACACCGCAAAAGAAGATTATATCGGATAGATCTCCAAGAATATAAAGGAGAACATGGTATTGAGAATCAAAGAGAGAGAAGAAGCCATCTAGCTACTAACTATGGACCCGTAGGTCTATGGTAAACTACTCACGCTTCATCAGAAGGGCAATAGAGTTGATGTAGATGCCCTCCGTGATCGAATCCCCCTCCGGCAGGATGCTGGAAAAGGCCCCAAGATGGGATCTCATGGGAACAGAAGGTTGCGGCGGTGGAAAAGTATTTTCGTGGCTCTTTCTGGTGGTTCTGGAATATATGTGAATATATAGGAGGAAGAAGTAGGTCGGTGGACAACAGAGGGGGCCACAAGCCAGGGGGTGCTCCCCCTAGTGCGTGCCCCTGCAGCTTGCCGCCGCTTCGTGGGTCTTCTAACTTGGAATCCAAGTCCCCTGGGTGTCTTCTGGTCCAAGAAAAATCATCATGAAAGTTTTATTCCATTGGGACTCCATTTACTATTCGTTTTTTGCGAAGCTAAAAAACAAGGAAAAAACAGAAACTGGCACTAGGCTCTAGCTTAATAGGTTAGTCCCAAAAATAATATAAAATAGCATATTAATGCATATAAAACATCCAAAAAGATAATATAATAGAATGGAACAATCAAAAAATGTAGATATGTTGGAGACGTATCACGCTCCAAGCAAAACACATGTCATGTGACGAATAAAAATATAGCTCCAAGTAAGGTTACCGATAATGTTGAAGACGAAAGAGGGGATGCCTTCCGGGGCATCCCCAAGCTTAGTTGCTTGGGTATTACTTGAATATTACCTTGGGGTGCCTTGGGCATCCCAATCTTAGGGTCTTGCCACTCCTTATTCTCCTCATATCGATATCTCACCCAAAACTTGAAAACTTCAATCACACAAAACTTAATGGAACTTCATGAGATGGGTTAGTATGATAAAGAGCAAACCATTCACTTTTGGTACTGTCAAAGACAAGATTAATAATTTTTCTCACAAAATGCCTACTGTACCATATCATTTCCACAAATTATATTGAGCAATATAAGCCATAGAAACTAGAAAACAAGAAAACTATGCATCGAAAATAGAATCTGTCAAAAGCAGAACAGTCTGTAATGATCTGGATAGCTACCATACTTCTGCTACTCCAAAAATTCTGAAAATTAGGAAAATGTGGGAAATTATATAGCAATCTTCCATAATAATTTTCAGTAGCATCATGAATGAATTCAACAATATAGCTATCGCATAAAGCATTCTTTTCATGATCGACAAGCATAGAAATTTTATTACTCTCCACATAAGCAAATTTATTCTCATCATTATTGGTGGGATAAATTTCAACAAAATAACTATCATGAGATGCCTCATTCAAATAATCAAATGGAGCATTAAAATCATGATGACAATTTTCATGGATATCATTGTTCGCTATAACATATATGTCATTACCATAGTCATCATAGATAGCAACTTTATTGTCATAATCAATTGAAACCTCTTCCAAGGTAGTGGAATCATCATTAAATAAATTCATGCAATCATTATAACAAATTTGCACATCAAATCTCGGGGGACTAAAAATATCATCTTCATCAAACATAGCATCCCTAAGCTTATGGCTTTGCATCTCATTAGCATCATGGATATTCAAATAATTCATACTAACAACATTGCAATCATGCTCACCATTCAAAGATATTTTGTCAAACATTTTATAGAATTCTTATTCTATCAATCGTGCACAATTTTTCTTTCTATCATTCTCACAAAAGGCATTATAAAGATGAATAATATGATGCAACCTCAATTCCATTTTTTGACTTTTCTTTCATAAAACCAAACTAGTGATAAAAACAAGAAACTAAAAGATTCAATTGCAAATCTAAAGATATACCTTCAAGCACTCACCTCACTGGCAATGGCGCCAAAAAAGCGCTTGATGTCTACTACATAACTTTATTCTTGTAAACTTGTGCTAGGCCTCCAAGCGTAGAGTTTTGTAGGACAGTAGCAATTTTCCTTCAAGTGGATGACCTAAGGTTTATCAATCCATGGGAGGCATAGGATGAAGATGGTCTCTCTCAAACAACCCTGCAACCAAATAATAAAGAGTCTTTTGTGTCCCCAACACACCAAATACAGTGGTAAATTCTATAAGTGCACTAGTTCGACGAAGAGATGGTCATACAAGTGCAATATGGATAGTAGATATTAATTTTTTTGTAATAGTAACAATAAAAAACAACAAGGTAGCAAGTAACAAAAGTGAGCACAAACGGTATTGCAATGCTTGAAAACAAGGCCTAGGGTCCGTACTTTCATCTCATAACAATGCTAATATAATTGGATCATATAACCACCCCACAATGTGCAATGAAGAATCACTCCAAAGTTCCTATCTAGCGGAGAACATAAGAAGAAATTGTTTGTAGGGTAGGAAACCACCTCAAAGCTATTCTTTCTGATCAATCTATCCTAGAGTTTGTACTAAAATAACACCAAGTTACCCTTTTCGATCGATCTATACAAGAGTTTGTACTAAAATAACACCATATGATACACATCAACCAACTCTAATGTCACCTACATACTCCAATGTCACCACGAGTATTCGTGAGTTGATTATACGATATTTATCAAACAATTTCAGATTCATAATATTCAATCCAACACAAAGAGCCACAAAGAGTTCCCCAAGATTTCTACCGGAGAAACAAGAATGAAAACATGCATCAACCCCTCTGCATAGATTACCCCAGTGTCAACTCGGGAATCCGTGAGTTGAGTGCCAAAACATATATCAAGTGAATCAATATGATACCCCATTGTCACCACGGGTATTTATAGCATACATCAAGTGCTCTCAGATCCATAAAAGTATACAATCCGATAACAAAGAAACCTCAAAGGGAAAACTCAATTCATCACAATAAGATAGAGATGGGGAAACACCATATGATCCAACTATATTAACAAAGCTCGCGATACATCAAGATCGTGCCAAATCAATAACACAAGAGAGAGAGAGAGAGAGAGAGATTGAACACATAGCTACTTGTACAAACCCTCAGCCCTGAGGGTGGACTACTCCGTCCTCATCATGGTGGCCGCTGGGATGATGAAGATGGCCACCAGTGATGATTTCCCCCTCTGGCAGGGTGCCAAAATAGGGTCTAGATTGGGTTTTTTGTCGCCACAGGGACTTGCAACGGCGGAACATCTGATCTAGGGTTATTTATGGAGGTTTCTGTATATATAGGATGTTTCAACACTGGAATCATACAAAGATGTGCAACGAGGGGCCCACAAGACACTAGGGCGTGGCTGAGGGGGCTGGCGCGCCCTGGTGCGTTGTGTCTAGGGATGGCAATTTTATCCACGGATCTGGATACCCATGGATACCCGACCCGGTTGGGCAAGGGTATGGAGCACATTTTCGCCCATGGGTCCATGGATATGGATACCCACGAACAGTCGGGTTGGGCATGGTTATAGTTTGTGCTCCATGGATATCCAATGGATACCCGTATGACATGTGGGGCCATATGCCAGTGATAGTAGAAAGAGTGAATCAATGGGAAATGGCGGGAAATATGCAACTTGTTCCATGAGCTATATGCTGCAGAATCAACCTCTGGTATGTCACACTTAAGGACTCATCCTATTACTTGTTGCCTACTTATGCATGTAGCTTATGTTGTCATTTGTGAGTGGATGATGATGAGTTAATTTGCTCTTTGGGAAGGCTTCATGCTAACTTTTCTATGCCCATGGAGCTCCATGGGTATGTGGGTATCCAGTGGGTTTGGACATGGGCACAAGTTTTGCCCATGGATAATTTGGTGGATGGGCAGAGGGTAGGAAGATGGGTCATGGGTTGGATTTGGACCAGCTCCACCCGCCCCAAACCCGACCCATTGCCATCCCTAGTTGTGTCCACCTCGTGGCTCTTCTGGCCATTACACGAAGCTTCTAGTGCCTCTTTTGTTCCAAAAAATTTGTCAAAAAGTTTCATTGCATTTGGAGAACTTTTGTTTCTGCACAAAAGACACACCACGGTAGTTCTACTGAAAACAACGTCAGTCTAGGTTAGTTCCATCCAAATCATACCAAAACCATATAAAATTATTGTAAACATGACATGAATACTTCATAAATTATAGATACATTGGAGATGTATCACTCGCTTCTGCAACGGCAGCGCTGCTGTGACGGCGACGACGTTGGACGACCATGTTGCTTGGGGAAGATGGCTCCGGCTGTGGTTGCCATGACAACGATGCTTTTGCAACGGCAGTGCTACTGTGATGACGATGAGTCGATGACGTCAATTTTTTATGAGCCAGTGGGATGGTTGGGTGCGCGTGGGAACGATGGAGCAGTGCGTGAAAGTTAGGCAACTGAAAAGTTCCATCCAACGGTGCAGCGCGGGCTAATCGGGCGGCTAGCTAGGCGGCTGATCCCATGGGGGATCAGGCGGATTACGCCTAGCACTGGCCATATGTTTTAGATCATTGTGAAAATAGAAAGCACTCTTGGTTTGGTTGGTTACCTCTGTTGTCCTGTAGGTGTGTGGTCTCATGTTCGAATCCCACCTTGCGCAAACTTTTTTGTTCACATTTCTCTTTGATGATGTGCTGACATGCCGGACCCAAACATGCATAGTATGCTGATGTGGCATAGTCAGGACTGTATTGAAGCGTATTCTCATATTTGAAGACCATAGTGAAGCACTCCGTAAGTTCAAGGACCATGGTGTTACACGTCCAGGAGTACAAGTACTGTAGGTGTAATTATCTCATCGTACTACCATGTGAGCACCCACAATGGCTAATGATGTGCCCTCACTATGGTTCTTGTCGGCACTGCATCACAGCATTCTTCACCGCTGGCGCTAGACCACAACACCTGTCGTGGCCGCCGGCGCTGCATCGCAACACCGCCGCGCTGCGTAGCAGCTTCCGCCGTTGTCACCATGCGGTTGGGGACGTCAGTGGTTTTTGCTGCCGCCATGACGACGGTGGCGGATGGCGATGTTGCTTGGTTAGGACAGTTGTGGCTGCTGCCACGACAATGTTGCTTCTGCAACATCAACGCTATTGCCACGATGGCGGCGACGGACGTCGATGCTGCTTGGAGACGGTAGCTGCTGTTGTTGCCATGACGATGTCGCTTCTGCAATTGCAGCGTTGTTGCCACGACGACATCGGTGGATGGCGATGGTGCTTGGGTATGGGGGCTGTTACTGCTGCTGCCGTGACAACGACGCTTCTGCAACGGGCTGCTGCGATGACGACGGCAGCGGACGGCAATGCTGCTTGGAGACGGCAGCTGTTGCTGCCATTAGGACGTCACTTCTACAATGGCAGAGCTGCTGCGACAACAACGGCTTTGGATGGCCATGTTGCTTGGGCAAGACAGCTCCTGCTGCGGTTGCCATGACGACAACGGTTTTGCAACGACAACGCTACTGCGACGACGATGAGCCGATGATGTCTATTTTTTATGAGCCAGTGGGATGGTTGGGTGCGCGTGGGAACAATGGAGCAGTGCGTTAAAGTTAGGCAACCCAAAAGTTCCATCCAACGGTGTAGTGCGGGCTAATCGGGTGGCTAGCGAGGTGGCTGATCCCACGCAGGGATCAGACGGCTTATGCCTAGCACTGGCCATATGTTTTAGATCATTGTAAAAATAGAAAACACTCTCGGTTTTCTTGGTTAGCTTTCTTGTCCTGTAAGTGTTGGTCTTATGTTCGAATCCCGCCTTGCGCAAACTTTTTTCCTGCATTTCTCTTTGATGATGTGCTGACATGCCGAACCCACACATGCATAGTATGCTGATGTGGCATAGTCAGGACTGTATTGAAGCGTATTCTCGTATTTAAAGACCATAGTGAAGAACTCCATAAGTTCGAGGGCCATGGTGTTACACGTCCAAAAATACAAAGACTGTAGGTGTAATTATCTCATCATAATACCATGTGAGCCCCCACAAAGGCTAATGAGGTGCCCTCACTAAGCCTAAATCGTATAAAGTAAGCCTAGTAAAGGGCATTGCCACAACCCGTAGCATAACTCTCACCCCTGCCTAAAGCCTGCACACGTATGCAGCTGAGTCGCAAATCCTAAACCATGCTCTAAGCGCCCGCTATAGGTTTAACAATGAAGGGCGCACACCCCACGTCCCGCGATGGGCCAACCCATTTTTTATCCTTTTCCTTTTGTAAAAGTCTACAAAAAAGGGTGCTCTATGTACCCGCTATAGGTTTAACACTAAAGGGCACACACCCCCTGCTCCACGATGGGCCAGCCAATTTTATTCTTTTTTCTTTTATAAAAGTCTGCAAAAAGGGTGCTGTGTGGGATTTGAATCCGTGCCTTCGGGGGTTCAGTGCAAAACACGCTAACCACCCCAGACACTCCACCTACTGTGATAACACACAGTTTCTTCCCTCTGTTATTCTTTCCTTTTCCTTTTCGTTTTATTTTTTATTTTCTTATTTTCTTATTTTGTTTTCTTTCTTATTTTTATTTTTATTGTTTTTACTTTTTCTAATTTGATGCAAAAAGTTCATCGAATATTATGATTTTTTTCAGTTTCTATGAACTTTTTTCTAATTGGATGAACACTTTCCAAAATCAGTGAACTTTTTCTCAAAATTGATGAACTTTTTTGTAATTGTATGAACATTTACTTAAATCAAAGAACTTTTTTTCCAATGCAATGAATTTTTTTCAAATTTGATAAACTTTTTTGGAAGTTGGTGAACTTTTTTTCAAATTCAATTAACTTTTTTTAAGTTTGTGATTTTTTTTTCAAAATCGGTGAACACTTTTTAATTTCACTAAACTTGTTTTGAATCCATAAATTTTTTAATTCATGGTTCTTTCTAAAATCTGTGAACTTTCAAAAACTTTTCACATTGTTTTTAAAAGAAATCACGTTTTTTCAAATAATTCAAAAATCTACGCGGCTACAGTGTTTTGTTCTTATGCTTTGTCGCGCTACAATGTTTCACCGGTGCATTGTAGCCTGAGTGTTTATCCAACCACTTATTGGAGGTAAGGGATACGTGTTTGATTCCACAACAACACCATATTTTTTCGCGCTATTACATTGCACTTCTGCGTGTTCGTGAGCCGGGTCCATAACATAAGCCGCGTGGGTCCCAGAAAGTCCAACCGGCGCTGAAGGCGCCAATTAGGAGCTCCCGCCTACAGCGCCTCTAGTTAAGAAACATACGGACTGGGATTCCTAAAAAGAACATGGACGCATCAGCCAAGCATGGGACGAAAGAAAGCCATGGCGCACATATGGGCCACTTGTCCTCATCCTTCTGGTTAGACAGGGCTCCAAATTTTGTCCATGCTTTATGGGAGAAACTAGTTGGCGAGCGCTTCTTTGGGAGCCTCCCAACAATCAGTTGAGGTGGGCTGTGGGCGCTCCCTCCAGATTTTATTTTTATTTTTATTTTTTGCACGTGTTTTTGGCTTTTTAAATGGTTGTTTTCCTGGGTTTTTTCAATCCTTTGGTTTTTCACCGGTCATCCTTAGCTTTTGGACAAAAAAGAATCTCTTTTTTCGCGAAAAACACATTTTTTTCTTCCGCGAGAGGTGCGGCTTTGCTTTCGCTAGAGGCATGGTCATGCCCCTCGAAAATGAAAAAATACACATTTTTTGCTTTTTCCCTTCCGCTAGAGGTACGGTTTTGCTTTCGCGAGAGGCAGAGCTGTGCCTCTCGTAAACGAAAAAAAAACATGTTTTCTATTTTTTTCCTTCCGCGAGAGGCACGGTTGTGCTTTCACAAGAGGCATGGCCATGCCTATCAAAAATGAAAAAAAAACATGTTTTCCCCTTCTGTCAGAGGTTTGTTTTTTGCTTCCGCGAGAAGCGCGGTTGTGCTTTCACGCCGTGCCTATCGGAAACAAAAAAAACATGTTTTCTGTTGTTTTTTCCTCTCTCGAGAGGCATGTTTTCCTTCCATGAGAGGCACTGTTGTGCTTTTGTGAGAAGCATGACCGTGCCTCTTTCAGAAAGGGGAAAACATGCTCCTGGTTATGTTTTTTCATTAGGTTTTTTGACCCCTTTTTATGAAAAAAAGTTCGTCAAAACCTATCAACATGGGATGTAGTTTTGAAGATAGTGAAAAAAGTTCGAGATTTGGATGCACAGTTTAAGAGATAAAACTTTTTGAATAAATGGATGTACGAAAAAAGAGAAAACTCCTATAGTACTCCTTAATTAGTGATTTCGATGCTTTGCTTGGGGCAAGTTATGCGTGGGTGGGATTCGAACCCTCGACCTCTTCGTTCTTCATATAAAACCAACCGGCCAATCACATCAAATGTGTTTATTTGTATCTTCTTCATGGGAGGGGAGTTTTGGCTCTCGGGTCCAGATGAACCTGATATCTGTGCCGCCCATTGATGCTTTGGGATACGTGCCATTGGTCACTATCGTAGGTGATACGTCTATTTTGCATCATGTTTTCCTACTGTTATTTATGATATTTTTATTCATAATCATGCTTTTTGGAGTAATGTAATGCCTTTTCTCTCATAATTTGCAAGGTACATACAAAGAGGGAGAATTCCGGCAGCTGGAAATCTGGACCGGAAAAAGCTACGCCAGGCTACCTATTCTACACAAGGCTGAAACTTCACAGAGAATTTCCATGGAATATATGATGAATATTGGAGCAAATAAGTACCAGAGGAGGCCCACCAAGTGGGCACAACCCACCTGGGCGCGCCCTGGTGGGTTGTGCTCACCCAGGCCCACCTTCGGTGCCCATCTTCTGGTATACAAGTCATTTTGACCTAGAAAAAATAGGGAGAGGACTTTCGGGACGGAGCGCCGCCGTCTCGAGGCGAAACTTGGGCAGGAGCACTTTTGCTCTCCGACGGAGCGATTCCGCCGGGGGAACATCCCTCCCGGAGGGGGAAATCATCGTCCTCATCATCACCAACAACTCTCCCATTTTGGGGAGGGCAATGTCCATCAAGATCTTCAACAACACCATCTCATCTCAAATCTTTGTTCATCTCTTGTGTTCAATCTTGTTACCAAAACTATAGATTGGTGCTTGTGGGTGACTAGTAGTGTTGATTACATCTTGTTGTTGATTACTATATGGTTTATTTGGTGGAAAATTATATGTTCAGATCCAATATGCTATTTAATACCCCTCTTATCTTGAGCATGATTATCATTTGTGAGTAGTTACTTTTGTTCTTGAGGTCACGTGAGAAATCATGTTGCAAGTAATCATGTGAACTTGATATGTATTCGATATTTTGATAGTATGTATGTTGTGATTCCCTTAGTGGTGTCATGTGAACGTCGGCTACATTGATACTTCACCATATTTGGGCCTAAGGGAATGCATTGTGGATTAGCAATTAGACGATGGGTTGCGAGAGTGACAGAAACTTAAATCCCAGTTTATGTGCTATTTCGTAAGGGAGCGATTGGATCCAAAAGTTTAATACTATGGTTAGAATTTATTCTTAATACTTATCTCATAGTTGCGGATGCTTGCAGGAGGGTTAATCATAAGTAGGAGGTTTTTTCAAGTAAGAGCAACACCTAAGCACCGGTCCACCCACATATCAAATCATCAAAGTACCAAACACGAATCAAACCAATATGGTGAAAATGACTAGATGAAAATCTCGTGTACCCTCAAGAACGCTTTGCTTATCATAAGAGACCGTTTTGGCCCATCCTTTGCCGCAAAAGGATTGGGCTACCTCGCTGCACCTTTGCTACTATTATCGTTACTTGCTCGTTACGAATTATCTTACTATCAAACTACTCTGTTACTTACAATTTCAGCACTTGCAGGCATAATTTACTGAAAACCACTTGTCATTTCTTTCTGCTCTTCGTTGGATTCGACACTCTTACTTATCGAAAAAAGTTACAATTGATCCCCTATACTTGTGGGTCATCAACAGGAACACTGAATTCTGAAAAGAGGTATACACTGAGCTGGCCGTTTGTATGTACATACGGGAGGCATTACTGGATCAGACAAATATTTGCTAGTTGACGCCCCTGACGAACCTGTATTCTGGACGCGCTTGGTACATGTGTTTGTTATTCACGGCGACTGTCGTATGGCATGGCCCACCTGTCAGTAGCAATGGTCGATGGGTTTGGAGGGAGCTGATTGGGTGTGGGGGATGGGGGTTCTATTGGGTAGCGATATTCTTCTAAATAAGTCACGACGAGCTCTGCGGCGCCGGCAGGGAGGTTAGCCGTTGAGGCATCCCATGGTGTTGTCCCCGCCGGTTGGTAGATCGAAGAAAGGATTCACCAAAGATGGCGACGGACTTCCCCATGACTCCAGTGGACAGGTGAGAAATGTAGGTCTGCCCCCGGGAGAAATGCATAAATGTTCTATTGAGCTTCGGATCTATCGGCTGTACCCTTGATTTCTGGTCAAAATTTCGACGCAGGTTGCCTATTTTTGCTCATGAGGCCCGCAACGCTGTCATTTTAGTGAAAATGGTACAGGGTGGGGACGGTATGCCCAAAGTTCATTCATTGGGCGGATCCAGATTGGGGGTGGTCGAAGCAGGGGTCAGTGCCGGAGCCGGGTTCAGTGGTACTGGGTACGGCGACCAAATAAGTGTTGATGGTGGAGGTGGGGCAGTGTCGGATTTCAATGAGAGTGAGGGAGATAACGCTGATGCGTTTGAGCAAGGAGGTACACGAGTAGAGCAACACCACGCCATGGATTCACTGATTACAGACCAAGCAAAGAGTGTAGGTGCAACTTCAGTTCATTCTACAGGAAAGATGGATCCACAAGCACCCGGTTGGACAAGAAGGTGTGGAGATTTATTTTATGAATCTTGTGCTTTGTTGTAGTATGCATCCTCTGATTATTATATTATTCTAGTGCAAGTTTGCTTACCTGAAAAAATGAGTAGATTAACTGGAAAAATTAGTATCCATCTTGTGATTATTATATTTATGAATCTTGTGCAAGTTACATAGGACAAAGCAAAAAATTTACGAGGCAAGTTCAGTTATGTCAGGGAGCTTTGGTAATGAATGCACAAAGGGAATGATCTATGAAAAAACTGATGTAGTATAGTAGTATGAAATGCAGAACATGATTCACGTAAAATTATTAGTTCGTGACGAGTTAATTTTTTTGTATTTTGAGCAGGGTGTGAGTTGGGAAACGTCCTGAACACCCGGTAGATCAAACTCTGCTCAAAAGTTTTTGTGTTCAGCATGAAACCGAATGCTGCAGAACTAACAAGTCATGCTAATATATCTAATCTGTCTGAATCCTCTTGGACCAAGACGGCCAGCTCTTGGTTTGACTGTAGATCTTGTTCCACGTTGGTGAGGTCACCTTCGAGACCATCTCCAACTTGACCATCCACGAAACCATCCCACTAGCAGCGCGACAGAGCACATGTCAGTAATTTAAGATATGCATAAACCTATAATTTATTAGCATGCGCTGGATGACTGTTGATACACTCTTGTGACTTGCAGACACACTAGCTACATTGCTTGCCCCTGGAATTGAGCATCCCCCACTGAATCCAACTGCATCAAAAATTGTCCGACAACTATTAGAATTACATCTCATGTTTTTAACATTTCTTCTGTACTAATTAGCTACCATTTACATTAATGCATTTGTTACTCACGAAACACTAACCTGCTTCAGCAAACATTTAATGCAGGAAGAAAGCAACACCGTCATCAGTGAGACACACTTCCCCTTCACTGTCATCATGCGGCATGAGTGCCTTAAATTCCGTCCTGGTCACAAGCTACAAACTCCCGCTCCCACGGAAGCTATTTGTTGAGCACCACCTCCATCCATATCTCCTACGGTGAGCCGTGGTAGCGAACAATCTTCGGCAACTTTACCAGCATGATCCAGATCCATGTCCATCCCTGACAGACCAAAACAATACAAAGATTGACTTTGCCTATGCATGAGAAGAATATGTGAAATGGATTTTCTTTGATACAGATGGCGAGATTGAATTTACCCTCATTGTCTGCAACAGAATCAGATGAAGTACCAGGTTGTTCTTGAACATAGCCACCCCGTGAGCTGCTCCTGACACAACCTACATTTTATTGTTAGCATTGGATTGATTTAACAAATTAATCATTCCTACAGATATCCTACATTTATCTCTGTTTATCTGTTACACAAATCAAGTCGCTAGCCAGACACTTACGTGCTTTTAAGCCCGCACATCTTGCCTCCATCTTCACCGCACTTTAGGTAATCTGCTTAAAAGATGTGAGTTCTTGCCTCCATGCGCACCCCCAGCCTTCTCTACTAGTTTTTACATTGCCATTTGCTCACTCTTTGCTGTCATTCTCCAATCTTTCTTCTAGGCCGGGCGATGCCAGTTCTACGACTGGCAGGAGGGATACGAGATGTACCTGCTTCCTGACAAGGATGCAGAAGTCACCGACGAGAGCCATGCCCCCACTACAACAGCTCCACATGCTGCCGCCCCTGCGGAGATCTCTTTAGGAGCTCGAGTTATCCAAGATCTCATCAGGGTCAACATCATGCTCAGCGTTACCAACCTGATGGCTATGTTGCTGCTGCTAGCCATTGGCATGACTTCATTCACTTGGATGTTCTTCTATTGCTGAATCCACCCATCTCATGTGTACTAGCTAGACTAAGAACAGGAAATTTGCACGTAATCACACTCTAATCTCCTTCTAATCCTTAAGCAATGTGTGTTGATGTCAATCCATAATTAATCAAGTGCGGGGCCACTAATTTACCAATTAATGTGCTGCCACATGTAGCTTTATTTTATTCTGGAGCTCTCTTGACTTTTCTGTTTGGTTTTATCCACAACTAGCCCACCCACCACTCGTTCTACCTGTCCCACACTAATCTCGCCAGGACCAGCACAACCAACCCGCAATCCCCCTCTCCCACCCACCTTCTACATCCTCTGCTTCTCGCTACTGGGATCCCCTACCACCGTTGATCTTCTGAATGACGCTGCCGCCGATATGCCCGAAGGCATGTTGTTGCTGCTTGATCTTCAATCTGCTCAGCTATCCATCAGTTACTTAGTTGTGGACTGCACTTCACACACTCCCTCCATGTGTGACGATGTGAGTTCTTGCCTCCATTGTAGAAGAGGACTCCATTGCCACGAAGATGCGAGATGTGCGAGCTCCGAAGCTTGCAGAGGAAGGATATGGTGGGGGATGGGAGGAAACGATAGGTGGTGCGGCGGGGGAGAAATATCTGGAGGAGACGGTTGGCGTTAGCAGCATTGGTCCAGTTCCTTCCATGGGTTGGGACAGATCCGTCGCCCCCCATCTGTACCTGTCGTGGGAACAGATCTAATAGTAGACATGGGGGTACGTAAGAGAGGGCAAAGCCTAGCTACGGAGGTCATAGCCCTATGTCTTGGTGCCGTAGAGGCTTTGTTTATTGGAGTGTTGAGTTATAGGGGTGCGAACCCTTGTGCCAGAGGGAGGGGTAGCTTATATAGAGTACGCCGACCCCTCGCAGTCCTCAGTTACGCAAGGGTTCAATGAGAAAATAAAGATGCGAACATTACTGATAACACTCGTGTTTAATGATCTTTAGGACAATGGAGTGAATGTCCGATGATACGTCTCCGTCGTATCTATAATTTTTTAATGTTCCATGCCAATATTATACAATTTTCATATACTTTTGGCAACTTTTTATACTATTTTTTGGGACTAACATATTGATCCAGTGCCCAATGCCAGTTTCAGTTTGTTGGACGTTTTTTGTTTCGCAGAAAATCCATATCAAATGGAGCCCAAACGGGATAAAAACTGAAAGAGATTTTTTGGAATATATGTGAATTTTGGGAAGAGGAATCAACGCGAGGCGATGCTCGAGGGGCCCACGAGGCAGGGGGCACGCCCAAGGGGGTGGGCGCGCCCCTGACCCTTGTGGCCACCCCGTAAGGCGGTTGGTGCCCTTCTTTCGCCGCAAGAAAGCCAATATCCGGATAGATATCGTGTTCAAATTTCAGCCCAATCGGAGTTACGGATCTCAAGGAATATAAGAAATGGTGAAAGGGCAGAATCGGGGAGCACAGAAACAGAGAGAGACAGAGAGACAGATCCAATCTCGGAGGGGCTCTCGCCCCTCCGCCGTCATGGAGGCCATGGACCAGAGGGGAAACCCTTCTCCCATTAAGGGAGAAGGTCAAGTAAGAAGAAGAAGAAGGGGCCCCCTCTCCCCCTCTCTTTCGGTGGCGCCGGAATGCCGCCGGGGCCATCATCGTGTGATGGTGATCTACACCAACACCTCCGTCATCTTCACCAACATCTTCATCACCTTTCCCCATCTATCTACAGTGGTCCACTCCCCCGCAACCCGTTGTACCCTCAACTTGAACATGGTGCTTACTTCATATTATTATCCAATGATGTGTTGCCATCCTATGATGTCTGAGTAGATTTTTTGTCCTATCGGTAATTGGTGAATTGCTATGATTGGTTTAATTTGCTTGTGGTTGCGTTGCTGTCCTTTGGTGCCCATCATATGAACGCGTGCTTGGATCACACCATAGGGTTATTTGTATGTTGATAGGACTATGTATTGGAGGGCAAGAGTGACAGAAACTTCAACCTAGCATAGAAATTGATGCATACGGGATTGAAGGGGGACCAATATATCTTAATGCTATGGTTGGGTTTAACCTTAATGAACGTTAGTAGTTGCGTATGTTTGCTAATAGTTCCAATCATAAGTGCATATAATTGTAGGGGAACGCAGTAATTTCAAAAAATTTCCTACGCACACGCAAGATCATGGTGATGCACAGCAACGAGAGGGGAGAGTGTTGTCTACGTACCAACGCAGACCGACTGCGGAAGCGATCACACAACGTAGAGGAAGTAGTCGTACGTCTTCTTCCCGATCCGACCGATCCAAGCACCGTTACTCCGGCACCTCCGAGTTCTTAGCACACGTTCAGCTCGATGACGTTCCTCGGGCTCCGATCCAGCAAAGCGTCGAGGAAGAGTTCCGTCAGCACGACGGCGTGGTGACGATCTTGATGTACTACCGACGCAGGGCTTCGCCTAAGCACTGTAACGGTATGATCGAGGTGAAATTTGGTGGCAGGGGGCACCGCACACGGCTAAGGAACGATTAACTTGTGTGTCTTGTGGTGCCCCCTGCCCCCGTATATAAAGGCCAGGGGGAGGGGGTTCGGCCGGCTAGGGGGAGAGGGCGCAGGAGGAGTCCTACTCCCACCGGGAGTAGGACTCCCCCCCAAATCCTATTCCAATTAGGACTCAAGGGGAGAAAGAGAGAGAAGGGGGGCCGGCCCCTTGTCCTATTCCTAATAGGACTCTAGGGGGCGCCGGCCAGCTAGAGGGCTGCCTCTTTTCTCTTTTCCACTAAGGCCCAATAGGCCCATTAGCCTCCCGGGGGGTTCCGGTAACCCTCCCGGTAATCCGGTAAAATCCCGATTTCATCCGGAACGCTTCCGGTGTCCAAACATAGGCTTCCAATATACCAATCTTTACGTCTCGACCATTTCGAGACTCCTCGTCATATCCGTAATCTCATTCGGGACTCCGAACAACCTTCGGTACATCAAAATGCATAAACTCATAATAACTGTCATCGTAACCTTAAGCGTGCGGACCCTACGGTTCGAGAACAATGTAGACATGACCGAGACACGTCTCCGGTCAATAACCAATAGCGGGACCTGGATGCCCATATTGGCTCCTACATATTCTACGAAGATCTTTTATCGGTCAGACCGCATAACAACATACGTTGTTCCCTTTGTCATCGGTATGTTACTTGCCCGAGATTCGATCGTCGGTATCCAATACCTAGTTCAATCTCGTTACCGGCAAGTCTCTTTACTCGTTCCGTAATACATTATGTCACAACCAACTATTTAGTTGCAGTGCTTGCAAGGCTTATGTGATGTGTATTACCGAGAGGGCCCAGAGATACCTCTCCGACAATCGGAGTGACAAACCCTAATCTTGAAATACGCCAACCCAACATCTGCCATTGGAGACACCTGTAGTACTCCTTTATAATCACCCAGTAACGTTGTGACGTTTGGTAGTACCCAAAGTGTTCCTCCGGTAAACGGGAGTTGCATAATCTCATAGTTATAGGAACATGTATAAGTCATGAAGATAGCAATAGCAACATACTAAACGATCGGGTGCTAAGCTAATGGAATGGGTCATGTCAATCAGATCATTCAACTAATGATGTGACCTCGTTAATCAAATAACAACTCTTTGTTCATGGTTAGGAAACATAACCATCTTTGATTAACGAGCTAGTCTAGTAGAGGCATACTAGTGACACTCTGTTGGTCTATGTATTCACACATGTATTATGTTTCCGGTTAATACAATTCTAGCATGAATAATAAACATTTATCATGATACAAGGAAATAAATAATAACTTTATTATTGCCTCTAGGGCATATTTCCTTCAATAATTCCAAGTCAGGGATGACATGCTAGCAGTGGCCTCTCCCACATTAAACTTGCTATCGGTCTAGTAAAGTAGTCAATTGCTTAGGGACAATTTTGCAACTCCTAACACCACTTTTCCACACTCGCTATACTAACTTTATTGCTTATTTACCTAAAACAGCCCCTAGTTTTTATTTACGTGCTCTTTATATTCTTGCAAACCTATCCCGTTACACCTACAAAGTACTTCTAGTTTTATACTTGTTCTAGGTAAAGCGAATGTTAAGCGTGCGTAGAGTTGTATCGGTGGTCGATAGAACTTGAGGGAATATTTGTTCTACCTTTAGCTCCTCATTGGGTTCGACACTCTTACTTATCGAAAGAGGCTACAATTAATCCCCTATACTTGTGGGTTATTAAGACCTTTTTCTTGCGCTGTTCCTGGGGAGTTATAGCGTGGGGTGAATATTCTCGTGTGTGCTCGTTTGCTTTATCGCTAAGTAGTTTTTATTTTGTGCTCTTATTTTCTATATTTAGTTATGGGTAGGAAACGCAAAATACCAAAAAAATGTGGTACCTACTGAACCAATGGTTGAAGAACCACTCAAAATCTATCACACTACTGAAGCTTTTTACTTGGATCATCTTTGATCCCTATGTGCTCGTGCTGAAACCCCAACTGGCTTAGTTGAGGGCAAATCTTTAGATGAGCATGCTTGTTATGTGTGACACCGCATATCTGAAAAAGGGAAACTTTTACTAGATCAAATTCATCATTTGTAGTGCTATGCTTCGAATTTATGTGAAATATATGATTGTACTTGTTGTTCTGAAGACCCTAAGAAACACCTTCCTTACCAATGTGGGTTTAGTGATAATGGAATCATATCTTCATACACTAAGGGTGTTTATAATTACTATGATGCTCAACAAATTGAAGAATTTGTTGCTTTTAGGGGTACTTGTGAAATTGCTTCTTTTATTGAAGAGTGTGATACTACTCTCTACAAATCTGAAAATTTGGCCATACTTAAATATTGCTATGATAATTATGCTTCTAATCCTTATATTAAACCATATATTGAGGACTCCTCCGCTGTCCAAGAAGAGACGAATATTTTGCAGGAGTCTATGCAAGAAGAAATTAATGATATTGTGAGCTCATTGGATGAAAAAGATGAGGAGGAGAGCGAAGAACAAAAGGAGGAAGAGTGGATTGATCACCCATTCCCACCTTCTAATGAGAGTAACTCTTCAACTCATACATTGTTTAATTTCCCTTCGTGCTTACCGAAGGATGATTGCTATGATGATTGCTATGATCCCGTTGATTCTTTTGAAATATCCCTTTTTGATGATGCTTGCTATGCTTGTGGCAAAGACGCCAATATGAATTATGCTTATGGAGATGAACTTGCTATAGTTCCTTATGTTAAACATGAAATTGTTGCTATTGTGCCCATGCATGATAGTCCTATTATCTTTTTGAATTCTCCCAACTACACTATATCAGAGAAGATTGCCGTTATTAAGGATTATATTGATGGGTTGCGTTTTAATGATACACATGATGATTTTTATAGATATAATATGCATGTGCTTTTCTGCTCCTACTTGCAATTATTATGAGAGAGGAACTACATCTTCGCCTCTCCATGTTTCCAATATGATAAAATTGCAAGAAACTGTTTATACTATGCATTGGCCTTTCCTATGTGTGCATGAATTGTTCTTTTATGACATGCCGATGCATAGGAAGAGAGTTAGACTTAGTTGTTGCATGATATATGTTACTTTGTGCTCACTACTAGATCACAGATCATTGTTAATTAAAATTGGCTTTCATATACCTTGGGATCCGGGTGGATCCATTACTTGAGCACTATATGTCTAGCTTAATGGCTTCAAAGAAAGCGCTGCCAGGGAGACAACCCGGAAGTTTTAGAGAGTCACTTATTTCTGTTGTGTGTTTTTATAAAGTTTAAAAATAAAAATAATGTGCCAAGGTTTGCCTTTAGGATGTTTAGATTGCTTATTGGTTTGTGCGGTGCAAGACAAAAACTTTGGCTGTAGTATGCAATTTTACATTTTTTACTGGAACGTCAAATGGATCTGAAACTTTTTGCACTGTCTTTATTTTTTTATTTTTCCTAATTTTGGCAGAATATTTGGAGTACCATAGGTATGGTGAATGTTCAGATTACTATAGACTGTCCTGTTTAAGACAGATTCTGTTTTTGATGCATAGTTTGCTTGTTTTGATGAAACTATCAATTTCTATAAGTGGATTAAGCCATGGAAAAGTTATATTAAAGTAGCTACGATGCAAAAACAAAATATGAATTGGTTTTCAACAGTACTTAGAGTAGTGATTTGCTTTATTGTACTAACGGATCTTACCGAGTTTTCTGTTGAGTTTTGTGTGGATGAAGTGTTTGAAGATCGAGGAGGTCTCGATATGAGGATAAGGAGGAGAGGCAAGAGCTCAAGCTTGGGGATGCCCAAGGCACCCCAACCAAAAATTCAAGGAGACTCAACTGACTAAGCTTGGGGATGCCCCATAAGGCATCCCATCTTTCTTCAACAAGTATCGGTATGTTCTCGGATTCGTTTCGTTCTTGCGATATGTGCAAATCTTGGAGCGTCTTTTGCATTTAGTTTTCACTTTTCTTTGATGCACCATGATGGTATGAGATAGTCCATGGTTGATTTATAGAATACTCTTTGCACTTCACTTATATCTTTTGAGTATGGCTTTATAGAATGCTTCATTGGCTTCACTTATATCATTTGAAGTTTGGATTGCCTATTTGTCTTCACATAGAAAACCGCCATTTGTAGAATGCTCTTTTGCTTCACTTATATTTGTTAGAGCGTGGGCATATCTTTTGTAGAAAGAATTAAACTCTCTTGCTTCACTTATATCTATTTAGAGAGATGACAGGAATTGGTCATTCACATGGTTAGTCATAAACTCCTACATAAAACTTGTAGATCACTAAATATGATATGTTTGATTCCTTGCAATATTTTTGTGATATAAAGATGGTGATATTAGAGTCATGCTAGTGGGTAGTTGTGGATTGTAGAAATAATTGTGTTGAAGTTTGTGATTCCCGTAGCATGCACGTATGGTGAACCGTTATGTGATGAAGTCGGAGCATGATTTATTTATTGATTGTATTCCTTATGAGTGGAGGTTGGGGATGAGCGGTGGTCTTTTCCTACCAATCTATCCCCCCTAGGTGCATGCGCCTAGTACTTTGTTTTGATAGCTAATAGACTTTTGCAATAAGTATGTGAGTTCTTTATGACTAATGTTGAGTCCATGGATTATACGCACTCTCACCCTTCCATCATTGCTAGCCTCTTCGGTACCGTGCATTGCCCTTTCTCATTGTGACGCCCTCGATTTGATTGTACACTAATCATACACGCAAATGTGTACGATCAAGATCAAGGACTCAAGGGAAGATATCACAACACAACTCTAGACACAAATTTAAAATAATGCAAGCTTTATATTACAAGCCAGGGGCCTAGAGGGCTCGAATACATAAGCTCGAATACACAAGAGTCAGCAGAAGCAATAATATCTAAGTACAGAGATAAGTTAAACAAATTTGCCTTAAGAAGGCTAGCATAAAAGTAGCAACGATCGAAAAGGCAAGGCCTCCTGCCTGGGACTCTCCTAAACTACTCCTGATCGTCGTCAGCGGCCTACACGTAGTAGTAGGAACCTCCAGTGTAGTAGGAGTCGTCATCGACGGTGGCGTCTGGCTCTTGGGCTCCAACGTCTGGTCGCAACAACCGGATATAGAAAGGGGAAAAGGGGGGAGCAAAGCAACCGTGAGTACTCATCCAAAGTACTCGCAAGCAAGGAGCTACACTACATATGCATTGGTATCAATGAAAGGGTAGTGTATGTGGACTGAACTGCAGAATGCCAGAATAAGAGGGGAATAGCTAGTCCTATCAAAGACAACGCTTCTGGCAGCCTCCATCTTGAAGCAGTAGAAGAGAGTAGATGGTAAGTTAACCAAGTATCATCGCATATCATAATCCTACCCGGCGATCCTCTCCTCGTCGCCCTGTTAGAGAGCGATCACCGGGTTGTATCTGGCACTTGAAAGGGTGTATTTTATGAAGTATCTGGTTCTAGTTGTCATAAGGTCAAGGTACAACTCTGGGTCAGGGAAACGACTATTCGAATAGATAAACTTCCCTGCAGGGGTGCACCACATTCCCCAACATGCTCGATCCCCTTTGGCCGTACACACTTTCCCGTGTCATGCCCGGCCTCAAAAGATCAACACGTCGCAGCCCCACCTTGGCACAATAGATAGGTCAGCACGGCGGTCTAAATCCTATGGTGCAGGGGTCTGGGCCCATCGCCCATTGCACACCTGCACGTTGCGTGGGCGGCCGGAAGCAGACCTAGCCCCCTTAATACAAGAGCAGGCTTATGGTCCAATCCGGCGCGCATCACTCAGTCGCTGACGTCATGAAGGCTTCGGCTGATACCACGACGTCGAGTGCTCATAACTGTTCCCACGTAGTTGGTTAGTGCGTATAGGCCAGTGGACAGACTCAGATCAAATACCAAGATCTCGTTAAGCCGACCAGGGCCAGGCCCACCTCTTTCCTAGGTGGTCTCAACCTGCCCTGTCGCTCCGCCACAAAGTAACAGTCGGGAGCCGTCGGGGACTCAGGCCCACCACTAACTGGATGGAACCACCTGCCCCTTCAGCCCCCACATCGGAATCACTTGCGAGTACCCTATGAGCCGACTCGACTTTAGTCACCATATGTATCATATATTATGTATATAAGTATATACCCGTGATCACCTCCCAAGTGATCACGACCCGATAGTATAGCATGGCAGACGGACAAAAATGTAGGGCCACTGATGGAATACTAGCATCCTATACTAAGCATTTAGGATTGCAGGTGAAGGTAACAACAGTAGTAGCAAGGACAGGCTATGCATCAGAATAGGATTAACAAAAAGCAGTAACATGCTACACTACTCTAATGCAAGCAGTAGAGAGAAGAATAGGCGATATCTAGTGATCAAGGGGGGGGGGCTTGCTTGGTTGCTCTAGCAATAAGGAGCGTTGCGAGGCCAGCGCCGGGCGCGCGAGGACAGGGGACGACGCAGGAGCTCGGGCACAGGGCAGTTTGGCGGCCTACGGTAGGAGGAAGAAGAAGGGGGTGAGGAGGGGCTCACTACACAGAGGTAGGGATAGGCAGCATGCTCGTGGAGGTGTCGGGGAGGCGCCGGTGCTGCGGGGAGGGGGGGGGGGGGGCGACGACGAGGCAACAACAAGGTGGCGGGGCACCGGCGAGGCGACAGGCTGCGGCGTCGGGGTGGTTCGTTCCCCCGATCCAATCGGGGGGCAGAGGAGGGGAGAGGTGGATCGAGGGAGTGGGGTGGTCTGTAATATCACGGGGGGAGCTAGTGGGGAATAAGGGAGGCGGGGTGAGCCGGCCTGGGGGAGCCTGGTAGCCCTATTGGGCCGCACGACTCAGGGAAGGGGGTCTTCCTTCGTTCTTTTTATTTTTGCTTTATTTTCACTTTTCTTTTTATTTATTTTCCGTTTTGGCTAATATTTTGGGCATCAAATGAATTTTGCAAAATATGAGAGCTGGCCCACAAATCACAGCACAATATAACCTACCACCAAAAACTAGTTTGGGGTAAATATCATTTCATATTTATTTTGTATTAATAAAAAGGTTATTAAACAGTGTTTTCAGCCACTGTTTGAGGTTGTTTAAGTCACTTATCAAATTTCAATAATGTTGTTCACAATTTTATCACAACATCTGATTTATCTACTATTTATTGAACATTTTAGTTTTAATATTTGAATTTTTTTATAGTTTTCTTGATTTTGAATTTTAAATTTGAATCGGTTTCGAACTAATGGGAGATTAGCAACAATATCCGAGGTGACGTGGTATCATTAACGTGGGATTACTGTAGCTTAATTATCCGGGCGTCACACTCACCTCGAGAGTTGGTGCAAACTTCGCCGGTGCATCCAAATCCCGTGATACGATATCCTCTATTACACATAAGCCTCCTTATATCTTCCTCAAAACAGCCACCGTACCTACATATTATGGCATTTCCATAGCCATTCTGAGATCTATTGCCATGCAACTTCCATCATCATCATATACATGACTTGAGCATTCATTGTCATATTGCTCTACATGATCGTAAGATAGCTAACATGATATTTTCATGGCTTGTCCGTTTTTTGATATATTTGCTATGCTAGATCATCGCACATCCTCGTACACTGCCAGAGGCATTCATATAGAGTCATATCTTTGTTCTAGTATCGAGTTGTAAGTAAATAAAAGTGTGATGATCATCATTATTAGAACATTGTCCCATGTGAGGTTATCAAAATAAAAGAGGCCAAAGAAGCCCACCAAAAAAACAAAAAAACAAAAAAATGATGAGAGAAAAAGAGAGAAGGGGCAATGTTACTATCCTTTTACCACACTTATGCTTCAGAGTAGCACCATGTTCTTCATATAGAGAGTCTCTTGAGTTATCACTTTCATATACTAGTGGGAATTTTTCATCATAGAACTTGGCTTGTATATTTCGATGATGGGCTTCCTCAAATGCCCGAGGTCTTCATGAGAAAGCAAGTTGGATGCACACCCATTTAGTTTCAGTTTGAGCTTTCATACACTTATAACTCTAGTGCATCTGTTGCATGGCAATCCCTACTCCTTGCATTAACATAATTGCTTTATTAGTATGCTTGAAATATTATTATCTTAATGTCAAATGATGGACTATTGCTTTGAATCACTCGTGTCTTAATATTCATGCCATGATTAGATTACATGATCAAGATTATGCTAGGTAGCATTCCACATCAAAAATTATCTTTTTTATCATTTACCTACTCGAGGACGAGCATGAATTAAGCTTGGGGATGCTGATACGTCTCCGTCGTATCTATAATTTTTTATTGTTCCATGCCAATATTATACAACTTTCATATACTTTTGGCAACTTTTTATACTATTTTTTGGGACTAACATATCGATCCAGTGCCCAGTGCCAATTCCTGTTTGTTGGATGTTTTCTGTTTCACAAAAAATCCATATCAAACGGAGTCCAAACAGGATAAAAACTGATGGAGATTTTTTTGGAATATATGTGAATTTTGGGAAGTGGAATCAGCGCGAGACGATGCTCGAGGGGGCCACGAGGCAGGGGGCACGCCCCAGGGGGGTGGGCGTGCCCCTGACACTCATGGCCACCCCGTAAGGCGGTTGGTGCCCTTCTTTCGCCGCAAGAAAGCCAATATCCGGATAGAAATCATGTTCAAATTTGAGCCCAATCAGAGTTATGGATATCCAGGAATATAAGAAATGGTGAAAGGGCAGAATCGGGGAACGCAGAAACAGAGAGAGACAGAGAGACATATCGAATCTCGGAGGGGCTCTCGCCCCTCCGCTGCCATGGAGGCCATGGACCAGCGGAGAAACCCTTCTCCAATCTAGGGAGAAGGTCAAGTAAGAAGAAGAAGAAGGGGGCCCCTCTCCCCCTCTCTTCCGGTGGCGCCGGGACGCCGCTGGGGCCATCATCGTGTGACAGCGATCTACACCAACACCTCCGTCATCTTCACCAACATCTTCATCACCTTTCCCCATCTATCTACAGCGGTCCACTCTCCCGCAACCCGCTGTACCCTCTACTTGAACATGGTGCTTTATACTTCATATTATTATCCAATGATGTGTTGCCATCCTATGATGTCTGAGTAGATTTTTGTTATCCTATCGATAATTGGTGAATTGCTATGATTGGTTTAATTTGCTTGTGGTGGTGTTGCTGTCCTTTGGTGCCACCATGGGGTTAGTTGTATGTTGATAGGACTATGTATTGGGGGCAAGAGTGACAGAAACTTCAACCTAGCATAGAAATTGATGCATACGGGATTGAAGGGGGACCAATATATCTTAATGCTATGGTTGGGTTTTACCTTAATGAATGTTAGTAGTTGCGGATGCTTGCTAATAGTTCCAATCATAAGTGCATAGAATTCCATGTCAGGGATGACATGCTAGCAGTGGCCTCTCCTACATAAAACTTGCTATCGGTGTAGTAAAGTAATCAATTGCTTAGGGACAATTTCGCAACTCCTACCACCACTTTCCACACTCGCTATACTAACTTTATTGCTTCTTTACCTAAAACATCCCTTAGTTTTTATTTACATGCTCTTTATATTCTTGTAAAACTATCCCGTTACACCTACAAAGTACTTCTTGTTTTATACTTGTTCTAGGTAAAGTGAACGTTAAGTGTGCGTAGAGTTGTATCGGTGGTCGATAGAACTTGAGGGAATATTTGTTCTACCTTTAGCTCCTCGTTGGATTCGACACTCTTACTTATCGAAAGAGGCTACAATTGATCCCCTATACTTGTGGGTTATCATTCGACCGTTGCAATCCTGGGGTGACTCTAGGTCTTCTGTCCTTCGAGTGAAAATCTTGTATTCCGAGTGAATAACGATGGTCGAGTGGAAGTGGGATATCTGAGTGAATATTATGTCGAGTGAGTTGCACTTTTGACAATTTCAATCGGTATCTTCTTTCTATATTTGTAGGTCTTGGCCTCTTGTGCAGTATCCTTGGGTAGGGTATGTAGGTCAGGCCTAGAACCCTACCCTAGGTACATGTCCTCGTCATTAGCCCCCGAATGGATCGAGGAACGAGTGAAGAAGGATTGAAGTTGATTTCGACCCGACTCAATGTCTCAGAGACACTTTTAGGGAGGTTTGAAAGCATGTGAACTGTTTAATCCTCTGTTAGTCGCCTTCATCGATTCTGGATTCTTGAGTATCTGAGTGAATGAAACAACATCGAGCAAACTGGATTTGGATATCTCTAACGTGATCGACTGATTCGATGGACCCGGATTCTGCGGGATTTAAAATTTTGGAGAAGCGCGTGGGCCGGCCGCAGCGTGGTAAGCGGGGCAAGTGGGAGTGGACTCCTTGATCTTTGCTCCGCCTTTTTCACCACGTATAAGGCTGGCGCCGGTCGTGGGATGCGCTGACATTGCGATGGCCCACCGGTCAGCCACTCGGACGGGTAGATATAAAAGGCGTTGCGGCCGAGGTGTGCAACAATGTCCACCACTTTTCCCCTTTCTTCCTCATCTCTCTGCTTCTCCCACCTCAGCACAGCGCCACCATGCTCATTCCCGGTGATTCCATGGAGATGGCGAAGGACAAAATGAAGGCACTCGAGCACGCGAAGAAGGTGGTGAAGGGCAAGAAGGGGTCAAGCTCGCGGCCCACTCTGCTGCCGGGGTGGATCCAAGGAGATTGTATCCCCTCGTCGGTCACGGAGGAAGATCTCAAGGGACTCACCGCCAATGGTCTGCTGGCTCCTGGAGACTACTGGAGGGGGAGTTCGAGCCTACTCCGTGCCCCGGAGAGCAGGTTCTTTTCCTCACTCATGTAGAGAGAGGTTTTTCTTTGCCTCCCCATCCATTTTTTCGTGGTTTCTTGAACTTCCTTGGCGCACAAATCCACCAACTCCCTCTGAATGCCATATCATACCTTGGTACTTTTGTCTCAATGTGTGAGAATTTCCTGGGCTGCCGTCCCCACTAGGGGTTGTTCAAACACATCTTCACCTGCCGCTCCCACTCGGTGACAAAAGAAAATTCGAGTGATTCAAAGACCCATGTGATTCAGCTGTGTGGGGGCTTGGGTGTCCAGATGAGAGGTAAAAGTGCCTTTCGTTCTATGGCCTTTCCCGAGTTGGTCAGGGGTTGGCAGTCGACCTGGTTCTACTGCACTGACGTTCCAACCCCTGGTTCGTCGACTAGACTCACCCCTTACACATCGGAGAGGCTAAGAGCCCCACGCTCGCTGATAATGGATGAGGGAAAAAAGCTGAAGTGGGGATCCTGGTAGATGCGGTGGTCGAGTTGATCCGGGGTGGAGTGACAGGCATGGACTTGATGGAAGTTGATACATCTCCAACGTATCTATAATTTTTAATTGTTCCATGCTATTATATTATCTGCTTTGGATGTTCTATATGCATTAATATGCTATTTTATATGATTTTTGGGACTAACCTATTAACCTTGAGCCCAGTGCTAGTTCATGTTTTTCCTTGTTTTAGAGTTTCGCAGAAAAGGAATACCAAACGGAATAAAACTTCCACGATGATTTTTCTTGGACCAGAAGACACCCAGGAGACTTGGAGTGTGAGTCAGAAGAGCCACGAGGCGACCACAAGGGTGGAGGGCGCGCCCCCCGACCTTGTGGGATCCTCGGTGACCCCCTGACCTGAATCTTCCTCCTATATATTCATAAAATACCCCAAAAGCTTCTAGGAGAGCCACGAAACCACTTTTCCACTGCCGCAACCTTCTGTACCCGTGAGATCCATCTAGGGGCCTTTTCCGGCATCCTACCGGAGGGGGATTCATCACGGAGGGCTTTGACATCAACACCATTGCCTCTCTGATAAAGCATGAGTAGTTTACCGCAGACCTACGGGTCCATAGCTAGTATCTATATGGTTTCTTCTCTCTCTTTGATTCTCAATACCATGTTCTCCTCGATGTTCTTGGATATCTATTCGATGTAATACTCTTTTGCGGTGTGTTTGCCGAGATCCGATGAATTGTGGATTTATGATCAGCTTATCTATGCATATTATTTGAATCTCCTCTGAATTCTTATATGCATGATTTGATATCTTCGCAAGTCTCTTCGAACTATCGATTTAGTTTGGCCAACTAGATTGGTTTTTCTTGCAATGGAAGAAGTGCTTAGCTTTGGGTTCAATCTTGCGGTGCTCGATCCCACTTACAGAAGGGGATCCAACACGTATTGTATTGTTGCCATCGAGGATAACAAGATGGGGTTTTCATCATATTGCTTGAGTTAATCTCGCTACATCATGTCATCTTACTTAATGCGTTACTATGTTCTTATGAACTTAATACTCTAGATGCAGGCAGGAGTCGGTCGATGTGTGGAGTAATAGTAGTAGATGCAGAATCATTTTGGTCTACTTGATACGGATGTGATGCCTATATTCATGATCATTGCCTTAGATATCGCCATAACTTTGCGCTGTTCTATCAATTGCTTGGCAGTAATTCATTCATCCATCATAATATTTTCTATCTCGAGAGAAGCCTCTAGTGAAACCTATGGCCCCCGGGTCTATTTTTCAACATATAAGTTTTTGATCTACAATTCCAGTTTCTTATTTACTTTCTATGCAATCTTTTACTTTCCGTTCCATAAACCAAAAATACCAAAAATATTACTTTACCGTTTATCCATCTATATCAAATCTCACTTTGCAAATAACCGTGAAGGGATTGAAAACCGCTTTATCGCGTTGGGTGAAAGTTGGTGTTTGTTTGTGCATGTATTCTGTGGCTTGTTGCATTGTATCCTACTGGATTGATATCTTGGTTCTCAAAAGCTGAGGGAAATACTTACTCTACTTTGCTGCATCGCCCTTTCCTCTTCAAGGGAAAAACCAATGCAAGCTCAAGTGGTAGCACGAAGAATTTCTGGCGCCGTTGCCGGGGAGATCTACGCCAAGCCGAGACATACCAAGTACCCATCATATACTCTCTTCCCGCGCATTACATTATTCGACATTCGCCTCTCATTTTCCTCTCCCCCACTTCTAAAATGATTTTTGAAAATATTTGCCTTTTTATTCACCCTTCCTCTGTTTGATCTTTTGTTTGTTTGTGTTACCATGTGCCTTCTTTTTGCTTGCATCTTTGCTTGCTAAAAGTTTATGGATCCTCATCCACTTGCTATTATTTTTAAGAGATCCAATTATGATGAACCAAATTCTAGTGATTTGAGTGCACCAGATTATCTTTATGAAGTTTTGCTTCAAATTCGTGAAAAGTGTTAAAAGAAGAAATTTATGAAGTGATTCATGATAGTTCCTTGGATGAAAAGCATGATTGCAATGGTTTTACTATTTTCTATTAATGTCAGTTGTGCTAATAATATGCAAAACCCTAAGCTTGGGGATGCTAGTTTTGCTATGCCCACTACTTGTTGCAATGACCATGATTGGGGTGATTTTTCTTTTGATCTTGAAAATTTATTTAAGCCTCATGATGAATATGTTTGCTATAATAATAAAAGTGAGTTTGGAAGAGTTTCAACTTTAGGAATTAATGATCCCACTACTTTGGAGATTGATCGATCTTATGATTTTTTTTGATAAAAGTGGGTTTGGAGATGTCATGACTTTATTTGATGATAATCCCATTATTCTGGAAGAGTGTCAACTTTGCATGCATGTGGACCATGTTGAGAATATTTTATGTGATAGTTATATTGTTGAATTTGATTATGATCCTACATGTAATTATTATGAGAGAGTAAAATATGGTTGTAGAAATTTTCATGTTACTAAATTACCTCTCGTTATGTTGTGATTGCTATTGTTCCTTTCTTCTTCCTTGCATATGCTAATTTTTGCTTGCCTTGATAATTTGTTTGCTTATAAGATGCCTATGCATAGGAAGTATGTTAGACTTAGATGTGTTTTTCACGTGCTACATGATGCTCTCTTCGTGTTACAATTGCTATCCCTGATGTGAGCATCATCGAAATTATCAATGCCTAGCGAAGGGCGTTAAACAATAGCGCTTGTTGGGAGGCAACCCAATTTTTTTGTTTTTGCTTTTTAGGTTCTGTTTTGCAATAAATATTTCATATAGCCTATGGTTAGACGTGGTTTTGTGTTTTAATTAGTGTTTGTGCCAAGTAAGATCTTTGGGATAGCCTACGGTAATAGTTGATTTGATCTTGATGAAAAAGAGAAACTTTTGCGCTCACGAAAACAATTCTCATTTTTAGATGAAGCGTGATAAAATATTGATTCTTTTTGAAGAAGATTAATAGACAAATTTTCTAGGACTTCCTAATTTATCAGGATTTTTGGCGTTACATAAGTATTCGAAATATCCAGATTGCTACAGACTATTCTGCTTTTGACACATTCTGTTTTTCACGTGTTGTTTGCTTATTTTGATGAATCTATGGCTAGTATCGGGGTGGGGGGGGGGGGTGGGGGTATGAACCATGGAAAAGTTGGAATACAGTAGATATTACACCAATATAAATAAAGAATGAGTTCACAAAAGTACCAAAAGTGGTGATTTATTTTCTTATACTAACGGAGCTTATGAGATTTTCTGTTGGAGTTTTGTGTTGTGAAGTTTTCAAGTTTTGGGTAAGGATTTGATGGACTATGGAATAAGGAGTGGAAAGATCCTAAGTTTGGGGATGCCCAAGGCACCCCAAGGTAATATTAAAGGATACGAAGAGCCTAAGCTTGGAGATGCCTCGGGAAGGCATCCCCTCTTTCGCCTTCATCTATCGGTAACTTTACTTGAGGCTATATTTTTATTCACCACATGATATGTGTTTTGCTTGGAGCATCTTGTATGATCTGAGTCTTTGATTTTTTAGTTTGCCACAATCACCCTTGCTGTACACACCTTTTGAGAGAGACACACATGAATCGTGATTTATTAGAATGCTCTATGTGCTTCACTTATATCTTTTGAGCTAGGCAAATTTGCTCTAGTGCTTCACTTATATATTTTTAAGCACAAAGGTGGTTTTATTTTAAAGAAATTGATGAACTCTCATATTATTTTGAGAGTCTTTAAAAGAGCATGGTAATTTGCTTTGGTTATAAAATTAGTCCTAATATGATAGGCATCCAAGAGGGATATAATATAAACATTCATATAAAGTGCATTGAATACTATGAGAAGTTGATTCCTTATGATTGTTTCGAGATATGTAGATGGTGATATCAGATCATGCTAGTAAGTAGTTGTGAATTTGAGAAATACTTGTGTTAAAGTTTGTGAGTCCCGTAGCATGCACATATGGTGAAGCGTTATGTGATGAAGTCGGAGCATGATTTATTTATTGATTGTCTTCCTTATGAGTGGTGGTCGGGGACGAGCGATGCTCTTTTCCTACCAATCTATCCCCCTAGGAGCATACGTGTAGTACTTTATTTCGATGACTAATAGATTTTTGCAATAAGTATGTGAGTTCTTTATGACTAATGTTAGTCCATGGATTATACACACTCTCACCTTTCCGCCATTGCTAGCCTCTCTAGTACCGCGCAACTTTTGCCGGTACCGTAAACCCACCATATACCTTCCTCAAAACAACCACCATACCTACCTATTATGGCATTTTCATAGCCATTCCGAGATATATTTCCATGCAACTTTCCACCGTTCCGTTTATTATGACACACTTCATCATTGCCATATTGCTTTGCATGATCATGTAGTTGACATCTTATTTGTGGCAAAGCCACCGCTCATCATTTTTTTATACATGTCGCTCTTGATTCATTCCACATCCTGGTACACCGCCGGAGGCATTCACATAGAGTCATATTTTGTTCTAAGTATCGAGTTGTAATTTTTGAGTTGTAAGTAAATAAAAGTGTGATGATCTTCATTATTAGAGCATTGTACCATGTGAGGAAAGGATGATGGAGACTATGATTCCCCCACAAGTCAGGATGAGACTCCGGATGAAAAAAACAGGCAAAAAAAAGAGAGAAGGCCCAATAAAAAAAATGAGAGAAAAGAGAGAAGGGGTAATGCTACTATCCTTTTACCACACTTTTGCTTCAAAGTAGCACCATGATCTTGATGATAGAGAGTCTCCTATGATATCACTTTCATATACTAGTGGGAATTTTCATTATAGAACTTGGCTTGTATATTCCAATGATGGGCTTCCTCAAAATGCCCTAGGTCTTCGTGAGCAAGCGAGTTGGATGCACACCCACTTAGTTTTCTTTTAGAGCTTTCATAAACTTATAGCTCTAGTGCATCCGTTGCATGGCAATCCCTACTCACTCACATTGATATCTATTAATGGGCATCTCCATAGCCCGTTGATACGCCTAGTTGATGTGAGACTATCTCCTTTTTGTCTTCTCCACAGCCAACGTCTATTCCACCTATAGTGCTATGTCCATGGCTCGCACTCATGTATTGCGTGAAAGTTGAAAAAAGTTTGAGAACATCAAAAGTATGAAACAATTGCTTGAATTGTCATCGGGGTTGTGCATGATTTAAATATTTTGTGTGATAAAGATGGAGCATAGCCAGACTATACGATTTTGTATGGATAAGCTTTCTTTGGCCGTGTTATTTCGAGAAGACTTAATTATTTTGTTAGTATGCTTGAAGTATTATTGTTTTTATGTCAATATTAAACTTTTGTTTTGAATCTTACGGATTTTAACATTCATGCCACAATAAAGAGAATTACATGGATAAATATGTTAGGTAGCATTCCACATCAAAAATTCTGTTTTTATCATTTACCTACTCGAGGACGAGCAGGAATTTAGCTTGGGGATGCCTGATACGTCTCCAACGTCTCTATAATTTTTCATTATTCCATGCTATTATATTATCTGTTTTGGATGTTTTATATGCATTAATATGCTATTTTATATTATTTTTGGGACTAACCTATTAATCTAGAGCCCAGTGCCAGTTCCTTTTTTCCTTGTTTTAGAGTTTCGCAGAAAAGGAATACCAAACAGAGTCCAAAACGGAATAAAACTTTCGGGATGATTTTTCTTGGACCAGAAGACACCCAGGAGACTTGGAGTGAAAGTCAGAAGAACCACGAGGTGGCCAGAAGGGTGGAGGGAACACCCAGGGGGTAGGGCGCGACCCCCGATCTTGTGGGCCCCTCGGTGACCCCCTGACCTAGATCTTCCTCCTATATATTCTCAAATACCCCAAAAACTACCAGGAGAGCTACAAAACCACTTTCCCACTGCCGCAACATTCTGTACCCATGAGATCCCATCTAGGGGCCTTTTCCAGCATCCTGCTGGAGGGGGATTCGATCACGACGGGCTTCTACATCAACACCATTGCCTCCCCGATGAAGCGTGAGTAGTTTACCACAGACCTACGGGTCCATAGCTAGTAGCTAGATGGCTTATTCTCTCTCTTTGATTCTCAATACCATGTTCTCCTCAATGTTCTTGGAGATCTATTCGATGTAATACTCTTTCGCAGTGTGTTTGCCGAGATCCGATGAATTGTGGATTTATGATCAACTTATCTATGAATATTATTTGAATCTCCTCTGAATTCTTATATGCATGATTTGATATCTTCGCAAGTCTCTTCGAACTATCGATTTAGTTTGGCCAACTAGATTGGTCTTTCTTGCAATGGGAGAAGTGCTTAGCTTTGGGTTTAATCTTGCGGTGCTCGATCCCAGTGACAGAAGGGGAACCGACACGTATTGTATTGTTGCCATCGATGATAATAAGATGGGGTTTTCATCATATTGCTTGAGTTAATCACGCTACATCATGTCACTTACTTAATGCGTTACTCTGTTCTTATGAACTTAATTCTCTGTATGCAGGCATGAGTCGGTCGATGTGTGGAGTAATAGTAGTAGATGCAAAATCATTTCGGTCTACTTGATACGGACGTGATGACTATATTCATGATCATTGCCATAGATATCGTCATAACTTTGTGCTTTTCTAACAATTGCTCAGCAGTAATCTGTTCACTCATCGTAATATTTTCTATCTCGAGAGAAACCTATGCCCTCGGGTCTATTTTCCATCATATAAGTTTCTGATCTACAATTCCAGTTTCTTATTTACTTTCTCTGCAATCTTTTACTTTCCGTTCCATAAACCAAAAATATTACTTTACTATTTATCCATCTATATTAGATCTCACTTTGCAAATAACCGTGAAGGGATTGACAACCCCTTTATCGCGTTGGGTGCAAGTTGGTGTTTGCTTGTGCAGGTATTCGATGGCTTGTTGCGTTGTCTCCTACTAGATTGATACCTTGGTTCTCAAAAGCTGAGGGAAATACTTACTCTACTTTGGTGCATCACCCTTTCCTCTTCAAGGAAAAAACCAACACAAGATCAAGAGGTAGCAGAAGTGTTTCTCAGTCGACACATCCGACCCTTGCAAGCTCGCGACCACCCCATGTGGCTGTATTCAGGTGCACACGACACTGCTAGAACCCACCCGGAGGACGTCAAAGAGGAGATAGTGGCACAGTGGCTTTGGAGCATTATTGGAAACAAAGACAATCCGCATTGAGCGAAACATATCTTGCCATTAGACGCCGAGCATCCTCCAGGAGAGGTGAGACATGGCTTGCCGAGTGTTTTATCTTTTGTTTTTGATATGCAACCGAATTGAGGACCGACTGACTTTGACATCCGTATTTTGCAGGTGTTCACAAAGATGTATTCGCCTGTACCGAATGGTGAGCAACCCATTGAAGGAATGGAGAGCGACGATGGTAGGGCTGACATGGACTACACCGATGACAGTGAAGACTCGGACGACAGCGAGGAGGTCGAGTCACCCCCTCGCACTGAACATCGTTCCAAGGCGAACCAAGACTGTAGCATTGGTCAGAGCAAGGCCCCTACGTTGAGTGTGAGGAACCCCAAACGCACTCGGACGACCACTCCTGACCCGCTTGAGAAGACCGCAAAGCAGCTCAAGACCGCCCCGCCGAAACCTCGAAAGGATTTACCTAGGATCAAGGTTGGCGTTCCCATTGCTTCAACGTGAGTATCATTTGTATCTTTCTTTTCTTCACTTTCTATCTTGCTGCCGCGACCCTTCATGTTTCTGCTGACGAAGTGGAATTCTGAACTCTAGGGCTGCTACCTCTGCAACGTCCCACATGGATATTGATGACGAGCACTGCTACCTCTTGAGCACTACGTTGGTTTTCCCCGAAGAGGAAGGGATGATGCAGCAAAGTAGCGTAAGTATTTCCCTCAATTTTTGAGAACCAAGGTATCAATCCAGTAGGAGGCTACGCGCGAGTCCCTCATACCTGCACAATAGGGGTATTCTAATGCAAATAGGGGTTGTTAATCCCTATAGGGCCACTTACGAGAGTGAGATCTGATAGATATGATAAGATAATGTTTTTGGTATTTTTATGATAAAGATGCAAAGTAAAATAAAGGCAAAGTAAATAGCAAAGGAAATAACTAAGTAGTAGGAGATCAATATGATAAAGATAGACCCAGGGGCCATATGTTTCACTAGTGGCTTCTCTCGAGAGCATAAGTATTCTACGGTGGGTGAACAAATTGCTGTTGAGCAATTGACAGAATTGAGCATAGTTATGAGAATATCTAGGTATGATCATGTATATAGGCATCACGTCCGAGACAAGTAGACTGACTCCTGCCTGCATCTACTACTATTACTCCACTCATCGACCGCTATCCAGCATGCATCTAGAGTATTAAGTTAAAAGCAGAGTAACGCCTTAAGCAAGATGACATGATGTAGAGGGATAGACTCATGCAATATGAAGAAAACCCCATCTTGTTATCCTCTATGGCAACAATACAATACGTGCCTTGCTGCCCTTACTGTCATCGGGAAAGGACACCGCAAGATTGAACCCAAAGCTAAGCAGTTCTCCCATTGCATGAAAGATCAATCTAGTAGGCCAAACCAAACTGATAATTCGAAGAGACTTGCAAAGATAACCATTCATACATAAAAGAATTCAGAGAAGATTCAAATATTATTCATAGATAGACTTGATCATAAACCCACAATTCATCGGTCTCAACAAACACACTGCAAAAAGAAGATTACATCGAATAGATCTCCACAAGAGAGGGGGAGAACATTGTATTGAGATTCAAAAAGAGATAAGAAGCCATCTAGCTACTAACTATGGACCCGTAGGTCTGAGGTAAACTACTCACACTTCATCGTAGAGGCTATGGTGTTGATGTAGAAGCCCTCCGTGATCGATGCCCCCTCCGGCGGAGCTCCGGAACAGGCCCCAAGATGGGATCTCGTGGACACAGAAAGTTACGGTGGTGGAATTAGGGTTTTGGCTCCGTATCTGATCGTTTGGGGGTACGTGGATATATATAGGAGGAAGGAGTACGCCGGTGGAGCAATAGGGGGCCCATGAGGGTGGAGGGCGCGCCTAGGGGGGGGGGGGTAGGCACGCCTCCCTACCTCGTGGCCCCCTGTTTCTTTTCTTGACGTAGGGTCCAAGTCTCCCGGATCATAATCTTCCTAAAAATCACGTTCCCGAAGGTTTCATTATGTTTGGACTCAGTTTGATATTCCATTTCTTCGAAACCCTAAAACAGGCAAAAAACAACAACTCTAGGCTGGGCCTCCGGTTAATAGGTTAGTCCTAACAAAAGTGGATAATAAAGCCCAATAATGTACAAAACAGTAGATAATATAGCATGGAGCAATCAAAAATTATAGATACGTTGGAGACGTATCAAGCATCCCAAGCTTAATTCCTGCTCGTCCTTGAGTAGGTAAATGATAAAAATAGATTTTTTGATGCGGAGTGCTACTTGGCATAATTTTAATGTAATTCTTCTTAATTGTGGTATGAATATTCAGATCCAAAAGATTCAATACAAAAGCTCATATTGACATAAAAATAATAATACTTCAAACATACTAACAAAGAAATTATGTCTCCTCAAAATAACATGGCTAAACAAAGTTATCCCTACAAAATCATATAGTCTGGCTATGCTCTATCTTCACCACACAAAATATTTAAATCATGCACAACCCCGATGACAAGCCAAGCAATTGTTTCATACTTTTGACATTCTCAAAACCTTTTCAATCTTCACGCAATACATGAGCGTGAGCCATGGACATAGCACTATAGGTGGAATAGAGTGGTGGTTGTAGAGAAGAAAAAAGGGAGAAGATAGTCTCACATCAACTAGGCGTATCAATAGGCTATGGAGATGCCCATCAATAGATATCAATGTGAGTGATTAGGGATTGCCATGCAACAGATGCACTAGAGCTATAAGTATATGAAAGCTCAAAAAGAAACTAAGTGGGTGTGCATCCAACTTGCTTGCTCATGAAGACCTAGGGCATTTTGAGGAAGCACATCATTGGAATATACAAGCCAAGTTCTATAATGAAAGATTCCCACTAGTATATGAAAGTGATAACATGAGAGACTCTCTACTATGAAGATCATGGTGCTACTTTGAAGCACAAGTGTGGTAAAAGGATAGTAACATTGTCCCTTCTCTCTTTTTATCTCATTATATATTTTTCCTTTTATTTGGGCCTTTCTCTTTTTTATGGCCTCTTTTCTTTCTCTTTTTTTTTCGTCCGGAGTCTCATCCTGACTTGTGGGGGAATCATAGTCTCCATCATCCTTTCCTCACTGGGACAATGCTCTAATAATGATGATCATCACACTTTTATTTTTCTTACAACTCAACAATTACAACTCGATACTTAGAACAAAATATGAATCTATATGAATGCCTCCGGCAGTGTACCGGGATGTGCAATGACTCATGAGTGACATGTATGAAAGAATTATGAACGGTGGCTTTGCCACAAATACGATGTCGACTACATGATCATGCTAAGAAATATGACAATGATGAATGTGTCATGATGGGAAGTTGCATGGCAATATATCTCGGAATGGCTATGGAAATGCCATAATAGGTAGGTATGGTGGCTGTTTTGAGGAAGGTATATGGTGGGTGTATGATACCGGCGAAAGATGCGCGGTATTAGAGAGGCTAGCAAAGGTGGAAGGGTGAGAGTGCGTATAATCCATGGACTCAACATTAGTCATAAAGAACTCATATATTTATTGCAAAAATCTACAAGTTATCAAAGCAAAGTATTACGCGCATGCTCCTAGGGGGATAGATTGGTAGGAAAAGACCATCGCTCGTCCCCGGCCGCCACTCATAAGGAAGGCAATCAAAAAATAAATCATGCTCCGACTTCATCACATAACGGTTCACCATACGTGCATGCTACGGGAATCACTAGCTTCAACACAAGTATTTCTCAAATTCACAACTACTCAACTAGCATGACTTTAATATCACCATCTCCATATCTCAAAACAATTATCAAGTATCAAACTTATCATAGTATTCAACACACTCATAAGAGAATTTTTATTATTAATCTTGTGTACAAAGCATATTAGAATTTTAAGCAAATTACCATGCTATTTAAGACTCTCAAAATAATATAAGTGAAGCATGAGAGATCAATAGTTTCTATAAAATAAATCCACCACCCTGCTCTAAAAGATATAAGTGAAGCACTAGAGCAAAATTATATAACTCAAAAGATATAAGCGAAGCACATAGAGTATTCTAACAAATTCCAAACCATGTATGGCTCTCTCAAAAGGTGTGTACAGCAAGGATGATTGTGGTAAAATAACAAGAAAATACTCAAATAATACAAGACGCTCCAAGCAAAACACATATCATGTGGCGAATAAAAATATAGCTCCAAGTAAAGTTACCGATAGAAGTAGACGAAAGAGGGGATGTCTTGCGGGGCATCCCCAAGCTTTTTCTTTTAGGTGTCCTTAGATTATCTTGGGGGTACCATGGGCATCCCCAAGCTTAGGCTCTTTCCACTCCTTGTTCCATAATCCATCAAATCTTTACCCAAAACTTGAAAACTTCACAACACAAAACTTAAAGTAGAAAATCTCGTGAGCTCCGTTAGCAAAAGAAAACAAAAGACCACTTCAAGGTACTGTAATGAACTCATTCTTTATTTATATTGGTGTTATACCTACTGTATTCCAACTTCTCTATGGTTTATAAACTATTTTACTAGCCATAGATTTATCAAAATAAGCAAACAACACACGAAAAACAGAATCTGTCAAAAACAGAACAGTCTGTAGTAATCTGTAGCTAGCGCAAGATATGGAACCCCAAAAATTCTAAAATAAAATTCTGGACGTGATGAATTTATCTATTAATCATCTGAAAAATAATTAACTAAATATCACTCTCCAAATAAAAATGGCAGTAGTTCTCGTGAGTGCTAAAGTTTCTGTTTTTTTACAGCAAGTTCAACAAGACTTTCCTCAAGTCTTCCCAATGGTTCTACTTGGCACAAACACTAATTAAACACCAAAAAACACAACCAAAACATAGGATAGAAAAATTATTTATTAATAAAAAGGATCAAAAAGCAATGAATAAAAATAAAATTGGGTTGCCTCCCAACAAGCGCTATCGTTTAACGCCCCTAGCTAGGCATAACAAGCAAGAATAGATCTAGGTATTGCCATCTTTGGTAGGCAATTCTTCAATGAGGAATCTACCATCTTTAGGAATTTCTTTATTTTTATTGATTATCAAACTTTTAGGCACAAGATCTAAAAATTCATTTGTAACAAATGGTTCCTTAATGATAGCAAAGAGATTGGGATGAATACTTATAGATTTGAGATCCGCAGTTTCCTTACTGGAGGATTCACCCTTATTCTTAGGAACATACATAAGCTTGGAAATTTTAGTGGGAGGACTTGGAGTATTCTTTACGGAAGAAAAAGCGGTTCCCATGTTGGTAATAATATCCTCAAGTTTATCGATCCTAGTGGAATCGTGATTTATTTTCTCATTAACGGTGGGTTCCTTTTCTTTAATATTTTTCAAAGTAACTCCTACTTTAGATCCATATTGAGAGATTCGGTTGTGGATATTTTTATCCAAATTTTCAATTAACTCTATGGTAGAAACCTTATTTTCAATAATCTCAAGCCTTTGCATTACATGCTCCAAAGTTAATATAGTTCCATTAACCAAGAGAGGGGGCGAGCCAAATAAATCTAACATAGCATTATAAGAATCAAAAGTATGGCTACCCAAAAAGTTCCCTCCGGTAATAGTATCAAGAACATAACGGTGCCAAGGAGTAATGCCTACATAAAAATTGCAAAGAAGAACGGAAGTAGATTGCTTCCTAGTGGATCTATTTTGAGCATTGCAAATTCTATACCAAGCATCTTTTAGATTTTCTCCCTCCCTTTGCTTAAAATTTAGAATTTCATTCTTGGGAGACAATGGAGAAGATAAGGGACTAGCCATAACGACAAGCAACAAACTAACACACAAGCAAACAAAAAGCAAGCGGGCAAAAAGAGGGAAATAGAGAGGGAGGATAGAGAGAGAGAGAGAGAGAGGGTGAATAAAACAGCAAGGGTGAAGTGGGGGAGAGGAAAATGGCAAATAATGTAATGCAGGAGATAAGGGTATGTGATGGGTACTTGGTATGTTGACTTTTGGGTAGACCTCCCCGGCAACAGCGCCAGAAATCTTTCTTGCTACCTCTTGAGCAATGCGTTGGTTTTCCCCGAAGAGGAAGGGATGATGCAGCAAAGTAGCGTAAGTATTTCCCTCAGTTTTTGAGAACCAAGGTATCAATCCAGTAGGAGGCTACGCGCGAGTCCCTCGTACCTGCATAAAACAAATAAATCCTCGCAACCAACACAAATAGGGGTTGTCAATCCCTATAGGGCCACTTACGAGAGTGAGATCTGATAGATATGATAAGATAATATTTTTGGCATTTTTATGATAAAGATGCAAAGTAAAATAAAGGCAAAGTAAATAGTAAAGGAAATAACTAAGTAGTAGGAGATCAATATGATAAAGATAGACCCGGGGGCCATAGTTTTCACTAGTGCCTTCTCTCGAGAGCATAAGTATTCTACGGTGGGTGAACAAATTACTGTTGAGCAATTGACAAAATTGAGCATAGTTATGAGAATATCTAGGTATGATCATGTATATAGGCATCACGTCCGAGACAAGTAGACCGACTCCTGCCTGCATCTGCTACTATTACTCCACTCATCGACCGCTATCCAGCATGCATCAAGAGTATTAAGTTAAAAACAGAGTAATGCCTTAAGCAAGATGACATGATGTAGAGGGATAGACTCATGCAATATGAAGAAAACCCCATCTTGTTATCCTCGATGGCAACAATACAACACGTGCCTTGCTTCCCTTACTGTCACCGGGAAAGGACACCCCAAGATTGAACCCAAAGCTAAGCACTTCTCCCATTGCAAGAAAGATCAATCTAGTAGGGCAAACCAAACTGATAATTCGAAGAGACTTGCAAAGATAACCAATCATACATAAAAGAATTCAGAGAAGATTCAAATATTATTCATAGATAGACTTGATCATAAACCCACAATTCATCGGTATCAACAAACACACCGCAAAAAGAAGATTACATTGAATAGATCTCCACAAGAGAGGGGGGGAACATTGTATTGAGATCCAAAAAGAGAGAAGAAGCCATCTAGCTACTAACTATGGACCCGTAGGTCTAAGGTAAACTACTCACACTTCATCGGAGAGGCTATGGTGTTGATGTAGAAGCCCTCCGTGATCGATGCCCCCTCCGGCGGAGCTCCGGAACAGGCCCCAAGATGGGATCTCGTGGATACAGAAAGTTACGGCGGTGGAATTAGGGTTTTGGCTCTGTATCTGATCGTTTGGGGGTACGTGGATATATATATATATATATATATATATATATATAGGAGGAAGGAGTATGCCGGTGGAGCAACAGGGGGCCCATGAGGGTGGAGGGCGCGCCTGGGGGGGGGGGGGGGGTAGGCACGCCCCCTACCTCGTGGCCTCCTGTTTCTTTTCTTGACGTAGGGTCCAAGTCTCCCGAATCATAATCTTCCTAAAAATCACGTTCCCGAAGGTTTCATTACGTTTGGACTCCGTTTGATATTCCATTTCTTCGAAACCCTAAAACAGGCAAAAACATCAATTTTGGGCTGGGCCTCCGGTTAATAGGTTAGTACCAAAAAAAGTGGATAATAAAGCCCAATAATGTCCAAAACAGTAGATAATATAGCATGGAGCAATCAAAAATTATAGATACATTGGAGACGTATCAAGCACGCTGAAGTGGACACTGAGGATGCAACCACTTCTCGGGTAGGTATGGTCAACACACATTCTGCTATGTCTTCCTAATTGTCCTGATGGTCAACTAAAATCTTTCTGTCATGTGACCGCAACACCAACATACGTCATCCACCTTCCAGACGACGACGAGGAGGAGCCTCCAAGAAGTGCAGGAGGAAGAGGCAGGACTTCTACCACCTCACGAAGCTTCACCAAGAGAGTGACTTCAGGCCGGACGTCTCATACACTGCTGGAACTTGCTCTTCAAGAGCCAGGTGGTTCGTCTCGAGCTGGTGTTTTTTTTGCCGCCCCTCCGTTGGCTGCTCAGCCTCTGGTGTCGACTGCTCCTGCCTCGGGTCCAACTGGACAACCACAAGTGTTGATCCCTCGAGCTACACCATCGACTCCTGCATCGAGTGCGTTCACTCTGCAACATGTCCTAGAGGACCAGACTGGAGCCAGCAAGAAGGCTATGATTCAGGCTAGCCTAATGATGCAACGTCTAAAGGAGGTGCGTGAAGCTAGCAAGTCTGCTTATGACGCTAGTTCAGCCCTTCAAGCCAATGTCAGTAAGTACAATTGTAAGTTGATTTTCGATTGGATTTTGTCCGTCTTGAAATTATACACCCACTGGGTGTTTCCTTTTTATTCTGTATTTCTTCCACTCAAACCGTTCAGGCCATGCCGAGTGGGAAACTGATCCAGTGGGGGCACGCTGAGTGCACCCACTAGCTCTAGTCCCCGAGACTGCCGTTGAATGTTTGATTCGGCGGGGGTCTGAGAACAAGTTGCTTTCTCTTTTTTTGTATGCTATCCAATCGAAACGGTCAGGCCGTGCCAAGTGGGGAATCAATCCAGTGGGGGCACGCTGAGTGCGCCCACTGGGTGTAGTCCCCGAGACTGCTATCAGATGTTTGATTCGGCACGGGTCTTAGATCACCTTTGGTAGTAGCAATCTGGATTTTCTCTTCTCCACTCAGAAGTGGAGGGTATACTTTTGAGAATATTTTTTCGTCGACTGAATTGTCTTTTTGTTGATCTCAGAAATCTTGTGAACTTCGGACTCAGTATGTTGCTCTTGAGAAGGAGAAGATCCAACTCCAACTGGACCTAGAACTTGCCAAGAAGAACTTGAAGCAGGCTCGGGAGGAGGTGAAGACCATGGGAGGTAACACTTCACTGACTATGTGCTTCGTGATTTTTTTCTTTTCGTCCTTTGAACCGAGTGATTCCACTCGAACAGAAGAATGTTAACTCCAAGAGTGACTGAAGAATGTTATTTCTTTATACACCATGAAGCAGGCATTGGAGAGGAAGGACAATGTACTCGTGGGGGGCATAGAAGGTGGCTCGAGAGAAGATTGAAGCGGCTGAGGAAAAACTAGCTTCAGTCGGCAAGCTCGAAGAGGAGAATGCAACCCTGAAGACTACTGTTGAGGAGGTGAAGAAGGAAGCTACTCAACTTAAGGAGGAGAAAGTCGTCCTGACCAAAAAGGTGGACAAGCTCCCTTGAAAGAGGGATGAGCTGGAGGAATAGTTGGGGGGGGGGGCTTGCAAAGAATATGTACATCATGCTTGAAGGTATCCTTTTTCATCTGAGTGAATTCTCAAGAGCTTCGGAAACTATGTCGCTTCTGACTCATTTTTCCCCTTTGTGCAGAGTTCTGCCAGAACTTCGAGCAAGAAACATAATGAATTGAAACAGGTTTGGACCCCACCAAGTCACTCGTCAAAGATGATGCCTCTATGAATGTGCTATGACTTGAAGCTCGTCTCAACAGTGTCTTGGGGTACATCGCTTGACTGAAGGTTGCACTGACAAGGATAGACAAGGAACCGTGGCCAGAGGATACACTTCAGAACGACCTCGAGTCACTGATGACTCGGCTCAATGAAATCCCTGGTCGAGTGCAAGCATGGAAGAAATCAGCCGCCCGCTGCAGAGCCGATGTGGCGCTGTCACTTGTTTGTGTCCACTGCAAATAAGCTAGGGAAGACAAGCTGAAGGCTCTTCAAGTGGCGAACACAAAGAAGCTCCAATTTTAAAGTTTCATGGAGACCTTCATTGATGCATCCACTCGGATCGTAGATGGCATTGATCTGGACACCTTTGCTGAGCTCGCAAGTCCTCCTCTCGAGTGAAAAAACTTTAAGATCCAAACTTATTTGCCTCGGAATGCCGAGTGATCCTATAAGCGTTAAACTCTTTTGGGTTCGCTGCCCGAGTACTTTTGCTTGCGTTTCTAAACTTGATGGATTTATCTGAAAATTGCTTTCCAATTTACTGCATGTTTCGAGTGAACGGATTTGTTTAACTTAGGTGAGAACGGGCCCGTGGCTAAGCCCCACCAGTGGGAGGGATGCTCTCACTCGGAGAAGTTTTTTAACTTAGGCGAGAATGGGCTTCAAGGCTAAGCCCCCGAGTGGGAGGGATGCTCTCACTCAGAGTAGTTTTTTAACTTAGGCGAGGACGGGCTCACGGCTAAGTCACCGAGTGGGAGGGATGCTCTCACTCGGAGAAGTTTTTTAACTTAGGCGAGGACGGGATCACGGCAAAGTCCCCGAGTGAGAGGGATGCTCCCACTCGGAGAAGTTTTCTAAGTTAGGCGAGGATGGGCTCGCGGCTAAGTCCCCGAGTGATAGGGATGCTCTCACTCGGAGATGTTTTTTAACTTAGACAAGGACGGCCTTGCGGCTAGGCCCCCGAGTGGGAGGGATGCTCTCACTCGGAGTAGTTTTTTAACTTATGCGAGGACGGGCTCGCGGCTAAGTCCCGGAGTGAGAGGGATGCTCTCACTCAGAGAAGTTTTTTAACTTAGGCGAGGATGGGCTTGCGGCTAAGCCCTCGAGTGGGAGGGATGCTCTCACTCCGAGTAGTTTTTTAACTTAGGCAAGGATGGTCTCGCGGCTAAGTCCCTGAGTGGGAGGGATGCTCTCACTTGGAGAAGTTTTTTAACTTAGGCGAGAACGGGATCGCGACTAAGCTCCCGAGTGGGAGGAATGCTCTCACTCGAAGTAGTTTTTTAACTTTGGCGAGCACAGGCTTGTGGCTAAGCCCCCGAGTGGGAGGGATGCTCTCACTCGGGGTAGTTTTTTTTAACTTAGGCGAGGACAGGCTCCCGGTAAGCCCTTGAGTGGGAGGGATACTCCCACTCGGAGTAGTTTTTTTTAACTTAGGCGAGGGCGGGCTCGCGGCTAAGTCCCCGAGTGAGAGGGATGCTCTCACTTGGAGAAGTTTTTTTAACTTAGGTGAGGACGGGCTCGCGACTGAGCCCCCGAGTGGGAGGGATGCTCTCACTCAGAGTAGTTTTTTAAACTTAGGTGAGGACGGGCTCACGACTAAGCTCCCGAGTGGGAGGGATGCTCCCACTCGGAGTAGTATTTTAACTCAAGCAGTGAAAACATGTTTCACAGCTGAGTCACCCACTAGGGGTTTTGAACACACGCTTACGCGAGAGAAATCATCATGGGACTGTGGGAGTCATGTCTTGATAAACAATCTAAAAGTACTCTTATTACATCTCGACAATCCGAGTGTTAGGTTTAAAATCGGCGAAGAAGATCTGCATTCCAGGCGTGTGGCTTGTCGACCTTCTTCGCGAGGTTGTAGAGGTGGCAGGCCCCATTGTGTAACACCTTGGTGACGATGAAGGGGCCTTCCCATGCAGGGGAAAGTTTGTGTGGCCGCTGCTGGTCCACTCGGAGCATGAGGTCTCCTTCTTGGAATGCTCGACTTCTTACATTCCTAGCGTGGAATCGACGAAGATCTTGCTGATAAACAGTCGACCAATCAGGGCCATCTCACGCTCCCCTTCCAAAAGATCAACGGTGTCCTGCCATGCTTGCTATGCCTTAGCTTCCGAGTAGAGTTCCACTCGAGGTGCGTTGTGGAAGAGATCACTAGGCAGCACGGCTTCAACTCCATACACCATGAAGAAAGGAGTGCGGTTAGTGGACAGATTTGGAGTCATCCTTAAATCCCATAGGACAGATGGCAGTTCAGTCACCCAAGCTCCAACTACATGTTCAAGGTCGCACATGAGTCGAGGTTTCAATCCTTGAAGGATAAGGCCGTTTGCCCTCTCAGCTTGACCATTCGACTGCGGGAGCGCAACGGGTGCGCAATCTACCTGAGTGCCTTAGGTGGCGCATAAGTTTCTGAACTCTTATGAATCGAAGTTTGAGCCATTATCTATGATAATACAGTGTGGAACTCCGTATCTGAATACCAACTCTTTTAGGAACTTGATGGCTGTATTTGAATCTAACTTCTTGATATGCTTGGCTTCAATCCACTTAGTGAACTTGTCGACTACTACAAACAGATGAGTGAAGCCACTTCTGCCGGTCTTGAGTAGTCCAACCATGTCCAACCACCACACTGCAAACGACTACACGAGTGGAATGGTATTCAGGGCAGATGCCGGCTTATGAGACATGTTTGCGTAGAACTGACATCCTTCACACCGCTGAATGATCTCCTTTGCACCTTCATTGGCCCGCAGCCAGTAAAACCCAACTCGGTATGCTTTGGCCACAATTGTCCGAGAGGACGCATGGTGACCACAGGTCCCCAAGTGAATCTCATCCAGAATCAGTCGACCCTCTTTTGGAAAAATGCATCATTGAGCTACGCTAGTAACTGTTGGCGTTCTGGGAAAGGGGGTCCCCAGACTTGCCTGCCTGCGGCTCATGGCGTGGCTCCACCAGCGGCCCTGTGCAGCCCATCTTCACCAGCAAGCACTCAAGACCCTCGCGAGGGGCCAAGCCTCGCAAGGCGGATGACCCAAGACCTCCTCGGGGGCAGCCTCACGAGGCTGGCTTGCGAGGGGCGGAGAAATCAAGGCAAGGGAGACCTCGCAAGGTCCCCGTGACGTAAGCCATGACGACCAAGGCCAGGCGGGCATCAGGCGGGCGCCAGCGCGCGCAGTGTCCTCATTTCCTCTTTGGTGCTAAAGAGACAAGCTCAGGCGTGGAGTCCCGAGGCATCAATCAAAGGTTTCCATATCGGTGCAACAAGACTAAGGCCAGTAGGACGGCAGGACGGAGGTCACCGTGGAGCCCAAGACGGCATCACCACCAGAGCCTTTGGCAGGCGAAGACTACTTTTGTCAGGATAACTTGTACTAGTTGTCCGCCTTCAAACTTGGCCATTGTGGGATCCCTTCCCGCTCAATATTTGGGAAGAGGACCAGGGCCTCTATAAATAGGACCAACCACCACCTTAGCAAAAGGGAGGAGGATCATTCAGACCACCAGACACCACACAAGCTCGCCAAGCATAAGAACACCTCTCCTCAGGTGGCCGTTCCTCCCCTTGTAACTGTTCATCCTAAGCCCACGAGGCAATCCACCACACCACACTAGAGTAGGGTATTACACTGCAACGGTGGCCCGAACCAGTAAAATCTTGTGTCCCTTTGTTCTACGAGTTCGAGGCGCTAAGACTTGAGATTGTGGTTAGGGAGAGAGCTAGAGGGGGAGAGATCTTTGTGTGCACCCCAGTGTTCGAACCTCAAGGGTTTTACTGGAACCCAAAATTCGACATTTGGCGCGCCAGGTAGGGGGTGCGCCAAAGATCCACCTCTCCGCATGCTCCGTCTCGCTTCATGGCGGACGCTACCCCTCCGGCTTGGCCGGCGTGCGCTTGCGGATGCACCGCGGGCGTCCGGGCCTTCACCCACACCTTGCGATAGGTGCGGTCGCCACGCAAGTTCAAGACAGAGATGCCACCCTGCTACGATGGCGCGGCAGATCCAGTGGCCTTCTTGCAGGCGTATGAGGAGGCCGTCCTCGAAGCCGGAGGCGATGACCAGGTCATGGCTAACTGGTTCCTCTAGGCCCTGGCCGGCGCGCCACGCGCCTGGCTGCTCAGGCTGCTAGGATCTTCGGTGACCTCCTGGGAGGAACTGCGCGGTCGCTTCATCGCGCGCTTCGTGACACCGGTGCCCCTTGCCGTCGCGGCCCTCCACAGCGGCTCGCAAGAACCACCCTCAGACCGTCACACCAAGCCGTTCTTTCGCTAGATTGTCACCGCCTCCACGCGCCAAGGAGCTCCCCCGGGTTGGGCGGCGCCCAAGGCCGACCTAACCTTCGACGCGGGGGATCACCCCGCCACCACCATTGGCTCAGGCGTGCTCCCAATGCTGTGCACGCCCACCATCTGCAGCTTAGCCGTCACCAAGACCCTCATCGATGGCGGCGCCGGTCTCAACATGCTCTCCGTGGAGGCTTTCAGCCTTTTCCATGTACCGCTTCAATGGCTCCGACCCAGCAAGCCCTTCTCCGGGGTCGGCGGCGGCTCCGCTAGCCCCTTGGGGTAGATCCGCCTCCTGGTGACCTTCGGCACCCGCGACAATGACCGCACCGAGCTAATCGACTTCGACATCGCCCGCATCGGCCTCCCGTACAATGCCATCCTCAGATACCCGGCTCTGGCCCAGTTCATGGCTGCGACCCATCCGGCATACAACCTGATGAAGATGCCCGGGAGCAAAGACGTCCTCACCGTGGTAGGGGATACCAAGGAGGCCCTAGCGGCGCTTAGGTGCACCCTAAAAACCACCGCGGTGGCACGACCGGCCAACGAGGCCATCCCAGGGGCTAAGGATGCCACACCAGCAAAGGAGAAGCAGTTGTTCACTCAAGATCGGGCTGAAACGATGTAGGTGTCGGTTGAGCAAGATGGGTCCTCGAGAGTCACCTTCATCATAGGCGCTGACCTCGACCCAAATAAAGAGGAGGCACTGGTGAAGTTCTTGCGCATGAACAAGGATGTGTTCGCCTGGGAACCCAAGCAGCTAGTGGGGTCCCAAGAGGGGTGATCGAGCATCACTTAAGGGTGTGCCCCAATGTGCACCCCGTGAAGCAGAAAGCGTGACAACAATCCACAGAGAAGCAATCCTTAATTGTCCATGAAACCCGCAAGCTGGAGGCGGCGGGTGTCATTCGCGAGGTTCGGTACCCTGAGTGGTTGGCGAACCCTATCGTCGTACCGAAGAAAGGCGGGAAGGAGCGCATGTGTGTTGACTTCACCAACCTCAACAAGGCTTGTCCCCAAGATCCGTTCCTGCTCCCGCGCATCGATCAGATTGTCGACTCCACCACCGAATGCAACCTGCTGTGCTTCCTGGACGCATTCTCAGGTTATCACCAGATCAATATGGCGGTGGAGGATGTGGAGAAGATGGCCTTCATCACCCCATGTGAGGTATACTACTACACTTGCATGCCATTCGAACCATGCAACGCAGGAGCAACCTTCCAGCGGTTGATGCACATCACCTTGGGACAGCAGCTCGGGAGAAACGCTGAGGCCTACGTCGGCGACATTGTGGTGAGGTCTCGGGAGGCGAGAACTTTGATTTAGGACCTGGAGGAGACCTTTGCAAGCCTGCGCCAGGTGGACTTGCGGCTCAACCCGAAGAAGTGCGTGTTTGGTGTCCCTTCTGGCAAGCTGCTGGGCTTTCTCGTGTCCCACAGGGGGATCGAGGCCAACCCAGAGAAGGTTAAGGCGATAGAAGACATGATCCCACTCCAAACACTTAAGGAGATGCAGAAGCTTGCAGGTTGCGTGACCTCACTGGGGCACTTTATCTCCAAGCTGGGAGAACATGCCCTGCCATTCTTCAAGCTGATGAAGAAGAAGGGCCCGTTCGAGTGGACCCCAGAAGCTCACCAAGCATTTCAAGACCTCAAGAGATACCTGACCAACCCTCCGGTGAAGGTGGCGCCTCGCCCTCACGAGCCCCTAGTGCTTTACCTTGCCGCCACTCCCTACTTTGCCAGCGCAACTCTGGTGGCGGTCCGGGAGGAGTGCCAGGCCAGGGGGCTGCCGCGCCACGTCGCGTCACCAGCCTAGGCGATGCAGGACCCGAAGGGCAGTACAAGGGCTGAAGGAAGGTCAACGGGTGACCAGGCCTAGCAGGACGGCGTTTGCGGGCCTGTAGGGGCCCCAGTAGGCGATCGGGCTCTTGAGGTCCCATCATCTCAGGAGTCGCCCCAACTGCCGGCAGGCACAAGCTCTGTCAACGTTCCCGCCCTCGTCGAGCACCTGGTGTATTTCGTCAACACAGTACTGCGGGATGCAAGGGCACGGTACCCCATGCCTCAGAAGCTCTTGCTCGCGCTTCTGGTGGCCTCACGCAAGCTGCGACAGTACTTCCAAGGTCACCCAATCAAGGTCGTCTCAGCCTACCCGATGGAGAGGGTACTCAGGAGTCCCAACGCTGCTGGAAGAGTCGCTGAATGGAACATTGAGCTGCAAGCATTCCAGCTAGAGTTCAGCACAACTAGGGTCATGAAAGAGCGTTATATCGACTAGAGGGGGGGGGGTGAATATGCGATTTTTATGAAATTCTTCACTGAGGAATTTGCCGGTGAGGAAATTCCTTAGCGAAGAACTACTAGCAGCGGAATAAGTACTCAAAAGTAAACATAACAGAATACAAGCATAGTCATCATGATGAAATGAAGACAAGCACAGAGTACAGGAAGCATAAGCACAGGATAACACAGGATGAAGACAAACAGACTGAAGAAATTGAACTGAGGAAATTGAGAAAGTCTTCAGTCAAAGTCTTCAAACACAGATATGAACAAGCACACAACTCAATTATGAGGAAATGAGAGAGTTGAGGAAATGGAACCAGTAAGCTTGGTGAAGACAATGATTTGGTAGACCAGTTCCAACTGTTGTCTCAGTTGTACGTCTGGTTGGAGCGGCTGAGTATTTAAACTCGAGGACACACAGTCCCGGACACCCAGTCCTGAACACGCAGCTCAGGACACCCAGTCCTCACCGTATTCTCCTTGAACTAAGGTCACACAGACCTCGTCCAATCACTCGTGGTAAGTCTTCAGGCGACTTCCAAACCTTCACACACTCGGTCACTCGGCGATCCACAATTCCTCTTGGATGCTCTAGACCATGATGCCTAACCATCTGGAAGAAGCACAGTCTTCAAAGGTAACAAGCGTCGGATCCACGCAGGATCAATCTCTTCAGTGATGCTCAATCACTTGGGGTTTGTAGGTGTTTGGGTTTTGGGTTTTTCATCACTTGATGATTTTCGCTCAAAGTCCTCAAAGGATGGGTTGCTCTCAGATGACAAGTGTCAGTTTCCCTCGGAGCAGCCAACCAACTAGTGGTTGTAGGGGGCGGCTATTTATAGCCTAGGGAGCAGCCCGACATGATAAGACATAAATGCCCTTCAATGATATGACCGTTAGGTGGATAGATATTTTGGGACAGCTGGCGCATAGCACAACAACGGTCAAAATTTTGAGTAGCAAAATCCTCAGGGCTATCATGTTCCTCACTGTGTAGGCAATCCGCACTGGCGAATTCCTAACTCCTTAGTCAGGACAAATTCCTCAGAGACCAAAAGAACTTCGTCTCTGTCACTTAAGAAATTGACTGAACTGTATGAGATTTCCAGTGGCTTCACTCGAAGGGATTGGTAGGTGTAGGATTTTGAGTTGAGCATCACATGGAAATTTTTCCTTAGTATTTCCTCGACCCCCTTTAATAGTACGGTGTTTCCTATGACTCAAGAAAGAGAAAATGAAACTACGAAAACAAAAGTCTTCATGCTTCATGTTCCTCGAATGAATACTAAATCTTCAAGGTCACACCAATTTCTTCACTTTCAAAGTCTTCAGAAAGTCTTCAGAAATCCAAAGTCTTAAGTCGAAGAACTTCATTTTTAGGGGTCGACTTTCTCTGTAAATATCAAACTCCTCATAGACTTATAAACCTATGTACACTCACAAACGCATTAGTCCCTTAACCTATAAGTCTTCAACACACGAAAATCACTAAGGGGCACTAGATGCACTTACAATCTCCCCCTTTTTGGTGATTGATGACAATATAGGTTATGTTTTCAGCGGGGATAAACATATGAAGTGTAAATACTGATATTGAGGAATTTGATTGCAAGATATAGAAGAACTCCCCCCAGAAGATGTGCATAGTGAGGAATTTGCTTTTGAAGCAATGCACACTTGAAGAATTGAATCATGGAGATCTCCCCCTATATCTTGTAATTCATACACGCATTTGACATATAACAGAGAATAATTTGAAATGCATGATGAAATATGGTGACTGATGTAATTCCGCATGCGTGCATTAGCATATATGAGGAATAAGCATGCAGAAAAACATATCAAAAGTATCAAAGCACCATCGGGTTTAATTTTACAACTCGATCCAATGAAGTCTCAGAAGAACGGGAGTTGTAACTTAACAAAAAAAACGCCCATATAGAAAACCCACTTGAAGACTAACTCAAAATTCTCCCCCTTTGTCATCAAATGACCAAAAGGATCGAATATGAGGACTAACGCCCCTGAAGAAATTCAAGTTGATGAAAGAGCGCCAGCGTTGTTGGGGTCGTTTGTTGTAGTAGGGCCTGCCGCAATGTTGTCCAAGTCTTCATGTTCATCAGTATCGCGCGATGAAGAATATGAGCTGGCCACCATAGAAGGAACCTTGACCTTCTTGAATTTCTTCGGTGGAGGTGCAGACCAGTCAAAATCTTCTTTGAGACCCATTTTCTTCAGATCGTCTTCACCATACAGATGTGACAGGATTGCCCAGGTGCGACCGAAGACTTGATGGAGGTAGTAATGGTTTTTCTTCACTGCATTGTGTGTGGCAGTCATGTTGTGAAGAAGTGAACTAAACTGACGCTTAACCCATTTGTGATTTCGATCCACCTTCTGGTGAAGACTAAGCAGAAGTTCACGTTCAGTCATCACGTGCGGAGCAGTGGCTTGAGGAGTGGACTTGGGTGCATTGGCAGAGTCATGTGTGGCAGAGTCATCATTGGTGGAATAAGATGCAGCTTTGTGAAACTGACCATCCAATGGACGAATGCCTTCATCTATTACAGCTGGTGCCTTGCCCTTTCCATCAAATGAGGAATATGTCTGCTTGAGGACTTCAATTGGGGGCAAGTAGCTGAGGTGATTCTGGAAATCAGCTTTGTAGTTGAGTGAAGACCTTGTCCTGAGGAATCTCATAATCCAAGGTGCATAAGGCTTCAGCTCAAACGGAGATAGTGCAACATTTGCCATAGTCCTCATGAAGAAATCGTGATAATTGACAGGAATGCCATGAATGATGTTGAATACCAGATTCTTCATGATGCCAACAATTTTCTCATCAGATGAGTCGTGGCCTTTGATAGGACTAATTGTCCTCGTAAGAATACGATAGACAGTTCTGGGCACGTACAGCAATTCCTTCACAAGGAATTTGGTTCTTGGTGCTTGACCTGGCTTCAAAGGTTTCATCAGCACCTGCATGTAATGATGTGTGAGTTCAGGTTCACTGTAGATGCAGCGAGCTTCTTTAAGGGGAGGACTGAGTGGTAGAGCACGAAGCAATTCAGAGGCTGCTGCAGTGTAGTGAGTGTTTTCAGACATCCATTCCAGCACCCATGAATTCACACCTTCAGCATCTCCGGTGATGTGCAGCGTTGCATAGAATTGAAGAATCAGTTCTTCATTCCAATCGTAGATGTCAGAGCAAAAGTTTAGCAGTCCAGCATCATGAAGAACACTGAGGACTGGTGCAAAACACGGCAGAGATTCCATATCCACATGAGGAATATGCTCATGGTAGAAGATTTTCTCCTTGTTGAACAACACTGAGGAATAGAAATTGGCTTCACTAGCAGTCCAGAAACGCCTCTTCCTAATGCGAGCATAGTTATATGGGTTGTAATCTTCGAAGAATACATGCTCACAGAAGAAATCATCAGCCTTGAACTTTTGCTTGCATGAGAATGGGTCCTTTGGCTTCGGCAGAGGAGTGTCAGTGAGTTGCATCACGACCTCAGGAATCTCAATCGCAGGTTCTTCAGGCTGAGGAATTTCTGGTTCCTCCTTAGTGGCAGTCTGTGTTGTTGGTTGTTCAGCAGCAGCAGTTTCTTCAGCGCTAGTGGCTGGAATTTACTCATGGACACATGCAGTGGGATGAGTTTCTTCAGAGCCCATTTGAACAGTTGGTGCAGGCGACTGAGGTATTTGCTGCAGCGGTATGAACATTGGAGAGTTTGGATGTTGACTGTCCCAGAATTCATCACTGATTATGGGTGTGGAGCAGCCAACGTCCACATCTTCATCTTCCATTTCTTCAACGCCAGCCTCTTCAGCTGTGAACTGAGGCATGGGCGAGGAGATGACAGGTGTTGAAGGGATCACATCCACTTCAATTTCTTCATCAATCTGCTCTGATGAAGCAGCAGAAGGAGTTTCTTCATCTGATCTGCTGGGGATCACATATTCTTCATCAAAAGGAACAAGGTCCTTTGATGGCCTGGTTGAGATGGGAATAACATCAATGGGATTTGCAAATGAACTTGTCATAGGCTTCATTTTCTTCGGAGCTGAAGAATCTGAAGCAGCTAATGCTTTCCTTTTCTTCACTGCAGCACGCTCTGCAGCCTTGGTCTTCTTCACATCTGATGCAGATGGAAGGATTGGAGTTGAAGTTGGTGCAGGAGCAGCTGAGGAATCTGATTGTTTTTCTTCAGGCACAACTGATGCAGTTGCCCTGAGTTCTTCATTTTCTTCAGACGCACCACTAGTGGGTGCCCTAGCAATTTCTTCAGCGGCTGGAATGCAGTCATTAGCCTTGGAACTCACATTTTCTTCAGTAGCCTGATTGTCATCAGCGGTGCTGGCATTTTCTTCAGTAGGCTGAGCAGATGCTCCAGCCTGAGGAATTTCCTGTTGCGTTGGGGCTGCAACATTGGAATTGAAGTTATCCGCAAGTTTTACAAAACGAACCTTGGCTCCAAGCCAATTAGCGCGATATGCGTCAAAGTCATCACTGAGTTTCTTGATCTCAGTCTGAATAGTGACAAGTTCTTCAGTTGTCGTAGAGACAACGTTTTTTCTTTAGATAGCGCTCTTTCTTGTACTGTGCTTTCTTGATCTGCCTGGCCTTCTCAAATTTCCACTTTTCTTCTTGAATGAAGTGGGTCAGCATGTGACTTTGGCCAGGAGTCAGCTTGAAGTCAGGCATTGGAATGTTGGGGTCCTTGTGCCAAACATCGATGTAGTCGAGGATCAACTTGGGATCCAAAAGCAGTGGCACCTCTGTTCCTTTGGCTCTAGCGGCCCTGACTTGCCTGTCTCTGATGATTTCTGCAAGTTCATCATCATCAGCTTCGTCTTCTTTAGATGACACTTGGAAAGCGACTTGTTTCTTCTGAGGACTTGGGCAAGGACCTTGTCCAGCATTGGCCTTTGTCTTCAGCAGTGAGGGGCCAGCTGAGGAACTTGGTGCAGCTGAGGAACTAGCTGAGACACCTGAGGCAATGGAGATGCCTGCTGTCCTTTGGCACGAGGCGAGATGTACAGGTGTTGAGGATTTAGTCGGAACAGCTGAGGGCTTTGGCGGAGGAGCTAAGGACTTTGGAGGAACAAGAGGAGCATGAGGAATTGGCCGTGAGGGCTTTGAGGATTCTGGCCGTGAGGGCATTGCTGAGGAACTTGGCCTTGAGGGCATTATTGGTGAAGCACTTGGCTTGCGCGCAGGCTTCTTTGACATAGCCTTCTTTGGCTTGACAGCAAAGGCCTCAGCAGAGGCAGCAATAGAATTTCCTCATTGCTTCTTTGGCTTGGTTAGCCAACTTGGCTTGGCACTTGGCCCATTCATCAGGATAGTCCTCACCAGGCTTGAGGCTGGTGAGATTAGCGATGTCACATCCCTACTTTTGGTCTGCTCTGGGTTAGCTAGTCTTGTGTTGCATCATGTTTAAATTTATCTTAAACCTGAAATGAGGATCAATAAACCCCAGCACCCCCCCTGAAAATACCAGGTTCAACTGAAAAACATTTCAATGAATCCAAAATGCCCTTCACAAAATTTCATCATTTTTGAATTGGTCTAGAACCTCTCCCAAAAATGGTGCACATTTTCTAGGCCATTCTGGATTTTTGAATTAAATTATATAGTATTTGCATTTGGGCATTTAATTGCTAATAATATTTCTAATGCTCAAATAATCACAAACTGAAATGTTTGCTGTTGGAAATATTCCAAACAGTGACATGGAGCAGTTTCATGACTTTTGGAGATACCCTGTCATTTTTAATAAAGCCAAACACAATTACAGAAAATAGAAAACATAAAAGGAATGTTAGAGAGAGGAGAAAACCCTACCTGGCGCTTACCTCCTGTGCAGCCCACCTGATAGTCCAGCCACCTGGCGGCCCAGCACACCCGCAGCAGCCTGTCACCCCCAACCTCGCGCCAGAAGGCAGGGGCGCGTGCTCGCCGCGCGCCGGCCACTTCCTGCCTCCCTGCATGTCTCCCCGTCGCCCTGAGGACGCCACGCGACCCCTTGGCGCTCTCTCGCTCTCCCTCGTCCTCACCCTCTCCCCTGGACCCCTCTCTCTCACCACCGAACGGAGCCGCCGCCACCGTCGCCGTTCGCCGCTACCACCGACCTCCCCACGCCCATCCGGATATGCCACGAGCTCCACCTCGACCCCCGCATCCTCTGCACTGAGCCAGGAGCCGCTAGGAGCTCCGTGACGACGTCCCCAACCCCTTCTTCCTCCTCAGGTCGCCAGAGATCCCCTTCGCTGCCCGCTTGCTCCGACGCTTCCCCGAGCCATCCGACACCACCAAACGACGCGCTGTGAGCCCCGCCGCCTTTCCCCCTGTTCTCCCTCGCTCGTTCGTCCCCTAGTCGTACTTGCCACCGCACCCGTGAGCTCCCCGCCGCCAACCATGTCGCCGCCGAGCCCAGAGCTCGATTCACCCGAAGCCGAGCACGTCTGCGTGCTCAGCAGCCCCCCATAAAGTGAACGCCACTACCCAAGCCTCCCGCCGTGCACCCTAGCCTCGTCCCGCTCGAGCCCATGGCTCCGGCCACCGCCAAGCTCCCCACTAACGGTGTGACCAGCCACCCCGCTACCAACGGCCTACGCAGTTGGATGCGGCGCACCTTCAGCTACCCGTAGATGCAAACTACGCGCAAAACCGAGCCCCGTAGCGGGTTTCTGGCGAACTTCCGCCGCCGATCTGGTCGTCGCCGGCCTAAGTCTAACGATGATGACGTGGCGACGTTTTTAGCGGCTAATCCCCAATTAGCAGCCTAGCAGACACTGACAGCGGGCCCCACGACAGGGTCAAACCCCAGTCAGCGCTGGATTTGACCGTGGGTTAGTCCCTGTGTCAATGACATGCGGGTCCCACCAGTCAGGTTTGACCTGGACCTGGCGTGTTGACTTGCTGATGTCACACTAATGTCATGCTGATGCAATAAGCTGTTTTCTGGATTTAATTTAATTCAGGAAATTCCAGAAAATGTTTAAAACTTTAAAAATTCATAGAAAATCAACCGTAGCTCAGAATGAAATAATTTATATATGAAAAATTATCAGAAAAATTCAAGGAATCTGTTTATGGCATTTTCATGCATGTTAGAACAACTTATGGCTGCTGTTTAGGCCAATTCATATAAATGGAATTTAAACTCTCACATATGGAGTTAGAATTTGAACCTAGGGTTCAAACCAACTCCATTTAACATGTTGCTAGTTGCATTAGATCAAACCACAGCATATTGACATGTCATGATCATGCATCATATTGTGCATTGCATTGATTGTGTTTCTTTCTCTGTTGCCGGTATTTGTCCCCTCTCGATAGACGAGGTTTCGATGATGAGATCGATGACACCGATGAAGAACTATATTATCTTCAGGAATGCCAGGCAAGCAAAACCCCCTTGTTCATTCCGATACAATCCCACGCTCTCACGCCTGCTCTCTTTTACTGCATTAGGACAACAACGATTCAACTGTTACATGTTGCGGTAGTTGAACCCCTTTCCTCTGCATGACCTATCATTGCCACAGTAAATAGATGAAACCCACTAGCATGAGTAGGAGTTGTTTGAGCCCTAATGTTCCTACTCATCCATGCTTGTTTGTCATGCTTGCTATTGCTTAGAGTTGAGTCAGGTCTGATTCATCGGGGATGAATTGGAACAGTGATGAACATGTCCTACTGTGTGTGAGCTAAGTGTGTGAACACTGTCGGATTTCGGGTTCCAGCAGACCCTTAAGGTTCGAACACTGGGGTGCGCGCAGAGATTACGCCTTCTACCTCCCCGCCTTGCAAAGATCTGGAACTACTAAAAGAACAACACAAGAGACGCAAGATTTATACTGGTTCGGGCCACCATTGTGGTGTAATACCCTACTCCAGTGTGCGGTTCGTGGATTGTCTCTTGGGGCTGATGATGATGGATAATACAAGGAAGAACAGCCTCGCGAGGGTCTGTTCTTGGTTGGGGTGATGAACTGCTAGGAGGAGTTCAGCCACCCTTCTCTTTCTCTCTCTCTTACTCTTACTAGCCAACCGAACCAAAAGTTCGAACCCCTTGCTACGTGGGCGGCTGGCCCTATATATAGAGGCCCTGGTCCTCTTCCCAAATATTGAGCGGGAAGGGAGCCAACAATGGCGGGCTAATTTGAAGGGGGACAACAAGTATCAACTACCCTAACAAAAAGCAGTCTTCGCCTGCGTAAAGCTCTGGTGATGACGCCGTCTTGGGCTCCACGGTGACCTTCATCTCGTAGTCCTCCTGGTCTTGGTCTCGTTGCACCGAAATGGCAACCTTTGCCTGATGCCTCGGTACTCCGCGGCTGCGCTTGCCCCCTTTGCACCAAAGAGGAAGGAAGGACGCTGCGCGCGCTAGCACCCGCTTGGCGCCCTGAGTCGTCATGTCTTGCGTCACGGGCACCTCGCGAGGTACCCTGCCTTGATCTCTCCGCCTCCTCGCGAGCCAGCCTGATGAGGCCATGCCTGAAGAAGCTCCGTGTCATCCGCCTCGCGAGGCTTGGCCCCTCGCGAGGGTCTTGAGTCTTGTGCTGATGAAGATGGGCCATGCTGGGCCTCCTTTGAGCCACGCCGCAGGCCGCAGGCAGGCAAGTCTGGGGACCCCCATTCCCAGAACGCCGACAGTAGCCCCCGGGCCCAAGGCGTGCCCGGACTTGGCCATGCCGAGAGGCGAAAGGGCGAGGGCGAAGCGCTGCGGGCCCTAACAGCCTGCGGCCTTGGGCGCCGCGTGGCAGTTGATGGGACGTGGGCGGCACTGTTCCCCCCACGCCCCCTTATTCTGCGCCCTGCTCGGCGGACTTGTAGCTGCACACAGCCGCTCCCCTTCCTGTTGCTCGAGCGTCCCCTGTTCTTCCTTGCTTCGAATGCCAGCTCCCGCCTCCAATCCAATCTCGAATCTTCCCCCTCCTTCCCTTCGCCATGGCTCCGACGAGGAAGGAGAGAGGGGAGAAACCCATGCCTCCGTCTTGTGCGCCGCCATCGGTGGCCCTCGCCGTCGGCCAGTCGACCGTACTCAATCAAGAGTGCCTGGGCAGGGACAGCTTGGCCCTGGCCACCATCTTCAACGAGTGCGGGAGGACGACGGCCTAGCCCGCGTCCCACTTCTCCATCGACAGGATAGCAACCGAGGTCCCATGCTTTACCGACGCCTTGTGGGCGGGTCTGGTTCCCCCCTTCTCTGATTTCTTCAATGCCGTGCTCTCCCATTATCAGATCCACATGATGCATCTAAGTCCTGAGTCCATCACCCTCCTTTCGGTCTTCGCCTTCATTTGCGAAGCCATGGTGGGCATCCCTCCTTCGGTTGCCTTGCTGCGCCACTTCTTCTCGCTGCACCTTGTCGACCCTTCCCAATGGTGGGCGTGTGTGAGCTTTGCTGCCGAGCCTGAGACCGAGGCCTCTGGGATTGACTTCAAACTCCCCCTGCCCGCGGCTGGGTTCCGCGAGCAGTGGTTGTATGTGGACGCAGGGGAGACGCTCAAGAGCCCCCGGCTCGTCTTTGTTTGGAGCCGCTTCGCGCTCCTGAGGAAGCTCGGCGTGATAGCGCCTAAGGTGGTGAAGGAGTTTATGTTATGCCGTGTTGCTCCCCTTCAATGCCACTCTTGCCGGATGTGGGCCTTCCGTGGGCGCGAGGATAGCATGAGGCTCCAGGAAGAGGACCTGGCTCCCGCGGTGCTGAAGTCAACGCTCTTGACCTTGGCCGGGGACCTCAATCCCGGCAACATCCGGCAGGGAGGGGCCTTGCTGTATCTCTGCCAGAGCAGGGCCGACTTCGCGAAGCAGATGCCCGTCTTTGATAAGTGGGGGCTGCGCCCCGCCGGCCTCCAGGGACCTCGCGAGAATCCAACGGTGGTGACTGCCCTTCCAACCGGCCAAGGCGGCTCCTCCTCAAGTGGCGGAGCAGGGAGGCGTCGGAGGCCGAGGGGGCTCCTGATGAGGTGGCTGCGCCGGGTGATGCTCGCGAGGGGACAGGTCCTGGGGCCCGCGCCGCTGCGGCTGAAGGTGGCAAACAGCCGCTTCCAGCGCCCGGGGCTGGGGCCTTGGAGGCCCCAGCCACATCTTCTGGCGAGGTGATGGGCAGCACGCGCCAGGCAGGCGCCCCTGACGCGGATCGCTCTGGTGCTCCGTCTTCGTCGCAGGTTGATCCTTGTGCTCTTCTCCTGGGCCACTTATGCGTGGACTTCGAGGCCCTCCGGAGGAAAAGAGAGGCCCTAGGTGATGACTTCCCTTGTCGCGTGCTGAAGCACAGGAAGTACTTCGCCACTGACGAGTAAGTCTTCTCCCTCTCTGGCTCCTGACCCTCTTGTTGCTTTTACTGATCCTTGCTCCGCAGGCCCCTTCCGACCGAGCTCGCGGAAGTAGCAGAGGTGCCGCCTCCTCTGGCTTCGCCCCCTCTACCGTCCTCAGGTGCTCCGAGCAGTTCTGCCCTTATGGTGAGGGCGTCTGAAGGGGTGGACCATCCCGAGGTGCACCGCGGCCCTTCATTCCCCGTGATTTTCCTTCGTGGGCCCTCTCGGGGAATAGCCAGCCTGCCATGGGCTTCTCGTCTGGTTGTGGACTGCGACTGGTTGAGGCGCCTCCTGCGCCCTTCATCTGGAGACGGGCTGGCTCCAGGCCGGGCTTCTGGTGCGGCGCGCCCGGCCGTCGCGGGGGCGCCAGCCCCCAGCCCCCTGCCCGGAGGAGGAACGATGATTCGTGGCCCCCGGCGCTTGCTCGGGGTGGACAATGGTGTGGAAGACGTGCTTGAGCGCGCCCGGGAGCGCCGCGCTCGCCACCAAGGGTTCCTTCGAAGGGCGACCGACGCGGTGAACTTGCTTGGGGAGGAGCTTGCTGACGAAGACACGCGCCTGGAGGCTGAGGGCCTGCGCCTGGCTGTAGGGAGGCGCGAGCTGGAGGCTGCCATTGCCCTCGCGCGCCGTCAGCGTGATCTTGACGATGAAGAGGCGAAGGCGTCGCTGGAGGCCTCTTGAGTGGCCCGATCCCAGGCCGCCGAGGAGGCCCGGGGAGCTGATCGGCTGCGAGAGGCGGCAGAGGAGCGGGCTCGTGAGCTCCTGGCCTGGTGCCACTCATTGGAGGAGCAAGCGGAGTTGCGCGAGCTGGCCCTTGCGTCGATGCGGGTGGCATCCGGCGACCCAGCTGAGATCCAGAGGCGTGAAGAAGCGTTGATGCTGAAGCCGCCGAGCACACCCGCGAGTACGAGCGGCTGGAGACAAGGGAGCGCTTGGTGACGCAGGCGGAGGACGATGTCGCCACACGGGAAGCTCGTGTCCTGGAGGAGGTCGGGCGTCGGGTGGCGATGGCGTGCCAAGACCTCGAACGCGAGTTTGAGAGGAGGCTGGAGCTGATCCGGGTCGAAGCTGAAGGGAGGACCGTAGTCTTGAGGGCCAAGCGGGAGGAGGCGACGTGGCTGGTCGACGCCTCCCGGGCCGCCCTTGAGGTAGCGGGAGGGGAGTTAGCCGCCTCCCAGGCCGAGGTGCTCCGTCTCTGCTAGCGGGTGGAGGAAGCTGAGGGCGTCGCGCGCCAGAATGCGGATGAGATACATCAGCGGCAGGTCCTGGAGCACATGCACGGCCCCATGCTCGCTACGCTCCGGGAGAGGGATAGCGCAGCCTTGGGCAACATCTGTGAGGCGGCTGTTGGCGAGCCGCACACAGCCAACTATGCTAGCAACCTTCAGTTTTTCACTGCCGTGGTGACGCAACTGGAGGCGCGGTCGGCCAGGGCTGACAGGTTGGTGGAGGAGAGGAGCCGCGCCCTGCTCGAGCGCGCCTTTTCCCGTGTCTCCAGTCATCTCCAGAACATGGATTACCGCTTTGATTTTGACGCCGTCATCGCCCCAGTTCCCCAGGCCGTCCGAGGCGACCTGGCGCACTGGGTGGAAGACAACATGGACACCCTCGTCAGGGCCTTCGCTTCGGATGATGATGACATGATCGTGGCTGCTGACGCGGGCGGTGCGGTGAACAACCCTGACACTGCTCGTGGCAACGCAGATGACGATGACGAGCCCGACGATGCCAGTGGCGGCTCGGGAGGTGCTGCCGAGGATGCATTGGGGGATTGGTCCAACTGAGTGTGTATTGCTCCTGTCTTTTTTGCCCTGCATGGATAGAACTCAGGCTTTTGACCTGATGGCTGTGAGAGCATTTTGGGAGGGGAAGCCCCTAATGTAAAACCTGTGTTCATCATATTAGTAGTTGTCGTATTGCACGAGCGCCCACGCCTGGTGGCTGGCTGGTTTACCTTTGTTTCGCGCTAGCCCCGAAGCGGCCTGTGGGAGGGCGTGACATCTGGGGTGTTCTCTAGTTGAATCCGTAGGATATGGGAGTGTCGCCGGCGGGGAGCTCCACAGGTGTTGGCCCTTTCACAGGCTCCGGGCCTTTTCCCAGACGCGATGGCTTGACAGGCACTTGCCTTCTTCACAGGCTCCGTGCCTTTTCCAAAATGCGGTAGCTTCACAGGCACTCGCCTTGCTTCACAGGCTCTGGGCCTTTTCCAAAACGCGATAGCTTCACAGGCACTCGCCTTGCTTCACAGGCTCTGGGCCTTTTCCAAAACGCGATAGCTTCACAGGCACTCGCCTTGCTTCACAGGCTCTGGGCCTTTTCCAAAACGCGATAGCTTCAGAGGCACTCGCCTTGCTTCACAGGCTCTAGGCCTTTTCCAAACAGGGCAACCTCTGCAGGCACCCGAAGATCCTCCCGAGAGGGAGCAACAGCAGCAGTTTGGGTTGCGCACGAGCCAGGCCTGACCGGACTCATGAGGGGCTCGCGAGGGGAGGCAGCTGTGGCGAAGCGGTAACCAGAACGCGAGAAATAGCTCGAGCGAGAATAAGCACCCCTTCCCCGAACACACGCAAATCTCAAATTCGAATCCAACTTAAATCCAGCGGGGGAAAAGCTACAGCCAAAGGGAAAGGCAATGAAAACAGACAAAAGGCCGCGTCCGGCACCTAATCTAGTCTTGGACGACTTCTCACCACCGCGGAGCTAAGTGCTGTCCACTGGGCGTGGGAGGGAGCCCCAGGGCCTGAGGCCGGCACCCCCGAGACTCCGGGGTGTGTACAGCCCCACTCATTATTACGTGAGAGTGTCACGGGGCGGCGAGCTTCACAGGCACCGGGCCTTCTTCGCAGGTACTGGCCTTGCTTCATATCGCCAAACGAGGGCCCCGCCTTGCGCCACACTCTAGTGCCATCAGCAACGACCGGAACCCAGGACGCCGCCCGATGGGGTAGAGCGGTCGCCAGCGGTTCCCCCAACGACCACGGGTCCTCCGCCAGGGGCAGGCCCTGAGGCACCTCCCCGGCAGAGGACCTACCTCCTGAGAACGCGTTGCTCCGAACGCCGCGGTGGTGATGTCGGATCTCGGCCCCTCTCCTGCAGCCCCCTGCGCCCTCCTCCCGAGGGGTAGGAGACTGTAGGAGGAGGGCAGCTGCTTGCCGCGGCGACCTGCACCTCCTGCGATCCATGGTTAGCGTATACCTGCTCCTGAAGAATCAGCGGTGCCCAATAATCGTTGTCTTCAGCGTGGCCAGCGGGACCGTTCTGAGGCTCCTGGAAAGGCTCAGCTTCCAGTGCCTCGTCCCCCTAGCTTGGGCCGAGGAGCGAGCCTTGTGCGTTCTCGTGAGGGTGTCCTTGGTCCATCATGAGGGGCACGTATTCCTCCGTCGCCATCATCCCGAATGCCACACCGTGATGCCCCGCATGCCACGCGGTCCCGCCTGTCATGCCCACTGCGGGGTGGCAACGTGGCCGCCCGCTGGGGCCGCGGGGCGCGTTGAGTCCTTCTTCGCGGCCGAGGGCGGGGGCAGCGCCACCGCCGGTCCGGTGCTGACAGCTTCGCTGGCGTCGGAGTAGCCTTGGAGCCCATGGGCGCACGCGGAGCCCCCGCGCGGGTCGCCCTGGGCTGGAGATGGGAGCTGGGCGGAGAAGGGGTGAGCCCCCGAGGCGGTGAAGCCCAGGAGCTCCGCCACTCGCTCCAGCACCACGTCGTGGCCGCCCTCCAGCAGTCTGCACCGCAACAGCTTCCGGGCCACCGTGAGCGCGGCCCTCGAGTTCGCCTGCTCCCGGCGGGTGTACGGTGTCGTGGTCGCGGCGTGATTGGAAGCCCTTGCTGCCGACCGTGCCTACCGCGGTGTAAGAGTTGTCGAAGTCTGTCCGCGTCGCCCGCGGCCCACAGTGCCCTGCGGACCGCGAGCTGCCTGGGGCACGGGGTCGCCCGAGGCGAGCGGTTCCGCGCGGGCGGGCCACGCAGCCCATGGGTCGGGGCTGCCTTCCTGGTCGCCGGGCATGGTGACGACGACGCGGCGGGGCACGGAGCGGTGGAAGGCGAATTCCGGCGCACCCCTACCTGGCGCGCCAAATGTCGGATTTCGGGTTCCGGCAGACCCTTAAGGTTCGAACACTGGGGTGCACGCGGAGATTACGCCTTCTACCTTCCCGCCTCGCAAAGGTCTGAAACTACTAAAAGAACAACACAAGAGACGCAAGATTTATATTGGTTCGGGCCACTGTTGTGGTGTAATACCCTACTCCAGTGTGCGGTTGGTGGATTGTCTCTTGGGGCTGATGATGATGGATAATACAAGGAAGAACAGCCTCGCGAGGGTCTGTTCTTGGTTGGGGTGATGAACTGCTAGGAGTTCAGCCACCCTTCTCTTTCTCTCTCTCTCTCTCTTAATCTTACTAGCCAACCGAACCAAAAGTTCGAACCCCTTGCTACGTGGGCGGCTGGCCCTATTTATAGAGGCCCTGGTCCTCTTCCCAAATATTGAGCGGGAAGGGAGCCAACAATGGCGGGCTAATTTGAAGGGGGATAGCAAGTATCAACTACCCTGACAAAAAGCAGTCTTCGCCTGCGCAAAGTTCTGGAGATGACGCCGTCTTGGGCTCCACGGTGACCTCCGTCTCGTAGTCCTCTTGGTCTTGGTCTCGTTGCACCGAAACGGCAACCTTTGCCTGATGCCTCGGTACTCCGCGGCTGCGCTTTCCCCCTTTGCACCAAAGAGGAAGGAAGGACGCTGCGCGCGCTGGCACACGCCTGGCGCCCCGAGTCGTCATTGCTTGCATCACGGGCACCTTGCGAGGTACCCTGCCTTGATCTCTCCGCCTCCTCGCGAGCCAGCCTGACGAGGCCGTGCCTGAAGAAGCTCCGTGTCATTAGCCTCGCAAGGCTTGGACCCTCGCGAGGGTCTTGAGTCTTGTGCTGATGAATATGGGCCATGCTGGGCCTCCTTTGAGCCACGCCGCAGGCCGGCAAGTCTGGGGACCCCCGTTCCCAGAACGCCGACAAACACGATTTGGTAAAGGTAGTGGTGAGAGGCCATGTAGGAGTACATGGTGGGTTGTCTCATTGAAACCGTTCTTAGGAACTGAGTTCTGTGTTTGTGATCCATGAAACAGTTACTACCACGCATTGGGCCCGAAACCAAAGGACCCTCTCGGCTTCTTGATAACCCTTGTCCTCTGTCCAGGAGTTGCAACTAGTTTCTGGTGTTTATAGGATATGTGTTGGCGGCCGTGCATAGCGCTGACCCTAGGGGTGGGCTATGATGCGGTAGATACACCATGGCCGGGCATGCCGGGCGCCTGTTTGGTGTCTCAGAACCCTGTACACATCGTCCGGGGCCGTATGTGGAAACCTCGGCCGGACTCCCTGCGGATGGAACCTGGATAGGCGGTAAACCTGGACTAGAGACTTGAGTGTTTAGGTAGGCCGTGGCCGACACCCTCGTTGGGCTTCTGCTTGAAGGTTGCCGAGTACATGTCGTGTAAACGGCGGTAAGTGGTGAGAGCATGTGTGAAGAAGTACACCCCTGCAGGGTTAACATCATCTATTCGAATAGCCGTGTCCACGGTAATGGACTTCTGGGTTGCCTATAACAGTTCATAGACAAGTGAAAGTGGATACTCTAAAACTCGCAAGATAAGTGTGAGTGCTATGGATGGCCTTCTCGTAGGGAGACGGGAGCGAAGCCATAGTGATGATGTGGACTCGTGTGCGCCACCTCAAAAGAGTTGCTTGCAGTCGTAGTTCAGGTTAGCCACTGAGTCAAAGCTGGCTTGCTGCAGTTAAACTCCACCACCCCCTTTATGGATACCGATGCATATGTAGATAGTTCTGATGTAAGTCTTGCTGGGTACATTTGTACTCACGTTTGCCTATTTTATGTTTTGCAGAGAGATGTTAGTCTCGCTAGTAGTTCCATGTGGACTTCGACGTTTAGCTTGATACTTCAGCTACGATCTTGTGCCCTCGGTAGGATCTGGTAGATAGTCAGGCTTCTTAGCCCTTTTCATTTGTAGATGTCTCCACTCTTACATGTTAGGCTTCCGCTTGTGCCTTGGTTTGTACGCTATGATTGTTGGGTCATGAGACCCATGTTTGTAATATCTCGCTCCTCGGAGCCTAATGAATAAATACTTGAGTTGTAGAGTTATGTTGTGATGCCATGTTGTATTTACACATATCGAGCATATTGTGTGTATGATTGAAATGCTTGGTATGTGTGGGATCCGACAATCTAGTTGTTTATCCTTGGCATCCTCTCTTATGGGGGAATATAGTCTAGTGCTTCCATGAGCCATAGTAGTATGCTACAGCCCGGTTCACCGGAGTCTTGTTAGCCCAGCACTACTGCTCAGGACACTTGACTGGCCGGCATGTGTTTCACTTCGTTCCTGTGTCTGTCCCTTCGGGGAAATGTCACGTGGTGACATCTGGAGTCCTGCCTAGCCTGCTACAGCCCAGGTTCCCGGAGTCCTGTTAGCCCAGTGCTACAGCCCGGATTCACACGCTGCTGACCGACATGCTCGATGTGATTCATGTATGCCTGTTCCCATAGGTTAGTGTCGCTTTGGGTTCACAACTAGCCATGTCGGCCCGGGTTCTCTGTCATATCGATGCTAGCGACACTATCATATACGTGAGCCAAAAGGCGCAAACGGTCCCGGGCCTTGGTAAGGAGACACCCGTGGGGATACGGTGCGTGAGGCTGCAATGTGATATGAGGTGTTACCGGCTAGATCGATGTGACTTGGAATCGGGGTCCTGACAGTGTTGGTATCAGAGCCTGACTGCCTGTAGGATTACCAAGCCAAACTAGTCGAAGTTGAGTCTAGAAATGCTTTAGTTATGTAATGGAATTGATTGTGGGATGGAACGTAAGGCTCTTTTTACTCCTTATATCTCATGCCCTCTGATCTGAGTCACCCTCTTCCTTTCTACGGGGTTAAGAAACTAGGCCTTCCCATCTATCTATCAGGATGATGTGTTACTAACCCATTGACTTATAGGATTGATGGATTCATGCCGCAGTTCAGTTTCCAGTACTTCCATGTGTTCATAATTGGTCTCGGAACCTTAATATTGTGATGTTGAGTGGTTATGCCACCATTTTGCAGGATGTCTCAAATCTTTTTGAGCATTTACATCCGTTATGCTGTCCGAGTCATCCCAGGTTTCTAAGCAGTCTGATGCATTTGCAAACCCCTTCCTCCTGTTCCTGATGTCCATTTGGGCCAGATTAATCACACTAATCGGTGAGTTGAGGTACTCTGTTGCCTCGACATATATGTTGGAGCTATTACTATGACCCTAGGTGTTTTAGGGAGTCACCTAGTAATCTAGCCATGTTTTGTGTTTCGGTGTGATGATTCTGGCCACCATTCTCGAAAGCATCCCGTGATGCCATGTAGTGGTAGTTATTCTATTCATGGGTTCTTGAACCCGAGATTCACCCTACTTATCTCATGTTGATAGTGTTGCTAGTTCCTTTAGGATATTAGTAACCTTTGCGATAGTCCTCGAGGTTCGTGGTACATCCTTCTTCCAATTATCATGGACCATTCTTGGCAGGAGTTCTTTTGAACCAAAAGGTCACGACAGAGTGCTCCTGATGGGTTCTCCATTCTATCTTGTGACTTTGCCAACCCTACCTTCCTGCATGGGTTATCCGGAAGAAATATGTTAAACTCGTTCAACATACTAATCTATGCATCCACAACTCAGAAAGTTATATGTTCCTTTGAGTTGTCCCCCTTCCGTTATATTCCGACCTTCATCTATCAATTGATAGTCAAGAGTATGTGAGCATTCGTTCATCGGTGCCTATTATTCTTGTGGTCCGTCGAGCCATTCTATTTCAGAATGACTAGGAGAAACAAACTCCAGTACCTCATCCATTTCTAGGATTGGGTCAAAGCAGTTGTATTTCGCAGATCAAATGCAATCAAGCTATTGGCCTATTCTACCCTGAAGTACTATCCACTTTATGTCAGGAATGTCATGATAATTGCACCTTCCCTTATGAATTCTTGACGTAGTGATACTTCTCGCCATCATTATTCATTCCTCGGTGTCGTGCTGTCGCAACCGGAATACTGACAAGTGAATTGTGATGTGTGAAATCAATAATCCTAGCAACCCTTTGCTTGGTAGTTAATGGACATTAATATCATTCTTAGTGTGCTGATTATTGAATCATCACCCTAAGGTTGATCATGCTACCTAGTCCTTATTTCTTGGTGCACTCTTCGATCAACGGGTTAGGATTTTGCCAAACCCTTGCTCTTTTGATCATATCGTCTTGCCCTGAAAAGCAAGATTGTTCTCGAGCTTAGTAACATATCGGTGGTTCGTGACTTTCCGAAGATCTTCTCGGAAGTATTACCTGGCTGTCACCTGATCGCTATGTTGAGTTCGTGATCAAGTTGGTTTTCTTATAAATCACCCCTTCTCCAAGAATCTGTGTTGGATATCCCTGAGCTAGTGGGTTGAGCTAGATAACAACTTGGAGAATTGGAAGATAAAAGCTTGTCTGACTTAGTTCATGTTAAGGGATATCTTCTCTGTGTGTGTGTGTGTGTGTGTGTGTTGAAGAAAGATGATATCTCCATCAATTGGTCCTCGTGATCAGTTGTTGGATCTATTGCCTTGTCAAAACTTTGACTTGAGTATGGGCTATCGTCAAGTCAAATCAGAATCAACGATGTTCGTAATATTGTCTTACCCGTGGTTGATCCCTCGAGCATACACCATTACATCTTGTGGTCTGACCAATACTATCATTGTGTTCACATGATGGTGGAAGTCCAGTGATATGGAAATTACGATGAGTTGTTGTTGAGCCCATCAGCAACATTTTGTCTCCCCCATGATTCATGTTGAACATCAACCTAGTGTTGGAAACTTTATAAGCAATGCCTTCGTGTTCCGTTCATGAAGCTTATGCTTGGATGGAAGAAGGGACTTCCTCGAATTCCTGTGCATTTGGTGCAAGTTGCCGCCGTTAGTTCGAGAAAGATTGTTTTTCCCCTGGTACCATCCCAAGTCAGTTATGCATGTGTGAATGTATTCTATGGTTTGGTAGATTAATTACCTCCACTCCATATGTATTCCCTAGCACACCAAGCCACTGATTGACTTGTTCAAGGCAAAAAAGTCTATGCTTGGGATCTAATCCATGGACTTGCGTAAGACTTCAAAATCCTTGATGATGGTTCCCCACCTAAACTCGATAGTGTTTTACTATAAGACTACTACGTGGTCATGCTCGTCTTGGATAGAGTGTTCACAGGTTTGTAGCAGAACCAGCTCATGTTTTGGAGCTTGCTATCGCAGTTCATTCCCCGAGAATCTCGCAACGTCATCTCGTCAAATTGTGTTGCAAACTCTCATTTTCTTTCTAGACTGGATGGGTCTGGAATATCCTAACACCAACCAGATCTGAATCTCAGGCAGATATGATGGTTGGAACGTACTCCAAGAACTATAATATTGGTCTCTCTATAACCGGTAACGTGGATGTCGTGGCCAACACACCTAGCCGGAAGGCCTATTATTGTAGTATCTTGGTTGAAGAAGTTGGTCACCTCCCCATAAGGATCTCGCAGGATCTGCCTCCGTAGTTATCCCTTATGGATTCTTGAGCTTCTGAAGTCTGACCTTTTACTTGATGTTCTAGATATCAAACCATATCTATGAATGGATTACGCTAGAACATCAAGGAGAACATTAGAAGCGGAGTGCTAAATGTCTCTCGGTCGATCGTCCAGATTCTGTTCCCTTAGCCTCGCTAAGGGAAGATCTGAGAAGGTGTTATCTTCCTTTGTATCCGCATCATCCATCACTAGTCATCATGGTAGTATGTCGTGTTGCCAGGATCCTTGCCACGGATGTTGGTAGAACCTTGATGAATATGGAAATGCTCAAGTTCTTGAGAGCACGCGCAAGCAAAATCATCCCTTGCGTTGTCTTCAACAAGGTAGTCCACATCATCCATCCTAGTCCGAGTATGCCATTTCTTCGAGCTATTTCAAACGATCAATTGTAAGTTGCCTTAAGCTGGTATGAAGAGTTTCAATGATTTATGGATCAAAAGTAATTCTTTTTGCCACTTAAGGGAACAGTTCAACGAGTCACCTTCTCCGAGGTGCCCTGTTATGGGTTCATGACAATTATCTCCTCGCAACTTTGAAACCTTGCACCACCTTACTCAAGCGTGGAATTGCTACCTACCAACTTGAATCCTCGTCGTCTGATTTCCATCACCCTAATGTGAACTTTGTGTCTCAATTGGAGAGATGTTCCTATGTCTCACTCCATGAGTTGATCCTGAGTTGTTCGATCTTCGAGAAGATCGATCCTTCTAGAGTTTTCCCTTCCCTCTCGTTGTCATGTTGGTTGGAGTTCTCAGAGCAAGACATCGAGACGAAGATGGTGATCGAATCGACGTTCTTATGAAGTGCAACTTGGATCGTGAAGATTGGGTTAAGTTTGCGTCCCCCTTCATCTTACCCTACGCTTGAATCTCGGGACGAGACTCTTATTTTAGTGGGGGTGAGTTGTCACATCCCTACTTCTGGTGTGCTCTGGGTTAGCTAGTCTTGTGTTGCATCATGTTTAAATTTCTCTTAAACCTGATATGGGGATCAATAAACCCCAGCACCCCCCCTGAAAATACCAGGTTCAACTGAAAAACATTTCAATGAATCCAAAATGCCCTTCACAAAATTTCATCATTTTTGAATTGGTCTAGAACCTCTCCCAAAAATGGTGCACATTTTCTAGGCCATTCTTGATTTTTGAATTAAATTATATAGTATTTGCATTTGGGCATTTAATTGCTAATAATATTTTAAATGCTCAAATAATCACAAACTAAAATGTTTGCTGTTGGAAATATTCCAAACAGTGACATGGAGCAGTTTCATGATTTTTGGAGATACCCTGTCATTTTTAATAAAGCCAAACACAATTACAGAAAATAGAAAACATAAAAGGAATGTTAGAGAGAGGAGAAAACCTTACCTGGCGCTTACCTCCTGTGCAGCCCACCTGACAGTCCAGCCACCTGGTGGCCCAGCCCACCCGCAGCAGCCAGTCACCCCTACCTCGCGCCAGAAGGCAGGGGCGCGTGCTCGCCGCGCGCCGGCCACGCGCCGGCCACCTCCTTCCTCCCTGCATGTCTCCCCGTCGCCCTGAGGACGCCACGCGACCCCCTTGATGCTCTCTCGCTCTCCCTCGTCCTCACCCTCTCCCCTGGACCTCTCTCTCTCTCACCACCGAACAGAGCCGCCACAATCGTTGCCGTTCGCCGCTACCACCGACCTCCCCACGCCCATCCGGATATGCCACGAGCTCCACCTCGACCCCCGCATCCTCTGCACCGAGCCAGGAGCTGCCACGAGCTCAGTGACGATGTCCCCGACCCCTTCTTCCTCCTCGGGTCGCCGGAGATCCCCTTCGCCGCCCGCTTGCTCCGACGCTTCCCCGAGCCATCCGACACCGCCAAATGACGCGCTATGAGCCCCGCCGCCTTTCCCTCCCGTTCTCCCTCGCTCGTTTGTCCCCTAGTCATACTTGCCACCGCACCCGTGAGCTCCCCGCCGCCATCCATGTCGCCGCCGAGCCCAGAGCTCGATTCACCCGAAGCCGAGCACGTCTGCGTGCTCAGCAGCCCCCCAGAAAGCGAACACCACCACCCATGCCTCCCGCTGTGCACCCTAGCCTCGTCCGGCTCGAGCCTGTGGCTCTGGCCACCGCCAAGCTCCCCGCCGACGGTGTTACTAGCCACCCCGCGACCAACGGCCTACGCGGTTGGATGCAGCGCATGTTCAGCTACCCGTAGATGCAAACTACGCGCAAAACCGAGCCCTGTAGCGGGTTTCCAGCGAACATCCGCCGCCGATCTGGTCGTCGCCGGCCTAAGTCCGACGATGATGACGTGACGACGTTATTAGCGGCTAATCCCCCAATTAGCAGCCTAGCAGACACCGACAGCGGGCCCCACCACAGGGTCAAACCCCAGTCAGCGCTGGATTTGACCGTGGGTTAGTCCCTGTGTCAATGACACATGGGTCCCACCAGTTAGGTTTGACCTAGACCTGGCGTGTTGACCTGCTGATGTCACACTGATGTCATGCCGACGCAATAAGCTATTTTCTGGATTTAATTTAATTCAGGAAATTCCAGAAAATGTTTAAAACTTTAAAAATTCATAAAAAATCAACCGTAGCTCAGAATGAAATAATTTATATATGAAAAATTATCAGAAAAATTCAAGGAATCTGTTTATGGCATTTTCATGCATGTTAGAACAACTTATGGCTGCTGTTTAGGCCAATTCATATAAATGGAATTTAAACTCTCACATATGGAGTTTGAATTTGAACCTAGGGTTCAAACCAACTCCATTTAACATGTTGCTAGTTGCATTAGCTCAAACCATAGCATATTGACATGTCATGATCATGCATCATATTGTGCATTGCATTGATTGTGTTTCTTTCTCTGTTGCCGGTGTTTGTCCCCTCTCGATAGACGTGGTTTCGACGATGAGATCGATGACACTGATGAAGAACTACATTATCTCCAGGAGTGCCAGGGAAGCAAAACCCCCTTGTTCATTCTGATACAATCCCACTCTCTTGCTCCTGCTCTCTTTTACTGCATTAGGACAACAACGATTCAACTGTTACATGTTGCGGTAGTTGAACCCCTTTCCTCTGCATGACCTGTCATTGCCACAGTAAATAGATGAAACCCACTAGCATGAGTAGGAGTTGTTTGAGCCCTGATGTGCCTACTCATCCATGCTTGTTTGTCATGCTTGCTATTGCTTAGAGTTGAGTCAGGTCTGATTCATCGGGGATGAATTGGAACAGTGATGAACATGTCCTACTGTGTGTGAGCTAAGTGTGTGAACACGATTTGGTAAAGGTAGCGGTGAGAGGCCATGTAGGAGTACATGGTGGGTTGTCTCATTGAAACCGTTCTTAGGAACTGAGTTTTGTGTTTATGATCCATGAAATAGTTACTACCACGCATTGGGCCCGAAAGCAATGGACCCTCTCGGCTTCTTGATCACCATTGTCCTCTATCCAGGAGTTGCAACTAGTTTCTGGTGTTTATAGGATATGTGTTGGCGGTTGTGCGTAGCGTTGACCCTAGGGGTGGGCTATGATGCGGTAGATATACCTTGGCCGGTCATGCCGGGAGCCCGTTTGGTGTCTCGGAACCCTGTACACATCATCCGGGGCCGTATGTGGAAACCTCGGCCCGACTCCCTGCGGATGGAACCTGGATAGGCGATAAACCTGGACTAGAGACTTGAGTGTTTAGGTAGGCCGTGGTTGACACCCTCGTTGGGCTTCCACTTGAAGGTTGCCGAGTACATGTCGTGTAAACGGCGGTAAGTGGTGAGAGCGTGTGTGAAGAAGTACACCCCTGCAGGGTTAACATCCTCTATTCGAATAGCCGTGTCCACGGTAATGGACTTCTGGGTTGCCTATAACAGTTCATAGACAAGTGAAAGTGGATACTCTAAAACTCGCAAGATAAGTGTGAGTGCTATGGATGGCCGTCTCGTAGGGAGACGGGAGCGAAGCCATAGTGGTGTATATGTGGACTCGTGTGTGCCACCTCAAAAGAGTTGTTTGCAGTGGTAGTTCAGGTTAGCCACTGAGTCAAAGCTGGCGTGCTGCAGTTAAACTCCACCACCCCCTTTATGGATACCGATGCATATGTAGACAGTTCTGATGTAAGTCTTGCTAGGTACATTTGTACTCACGTTTGCCTATTTTATGTTTTGCAGAGAGACGTCAGTCTCGCTAGTAGTTCCGTGTGGACTTTGACGTTTAGCTTGATACCTCAACTACGATCTTGTGCCCCCGGCAGGATCTGGTAGATAGTCAGGCTTCTTAGCCTTTTTCATTTGTAGATGTCTGTACTCAGACATGTTAAGCTTCCGCTTGTGCCTTGATTTGTATGCTATGATTGTTGGGTCATGAGACCCATGTTTGTAATATCTCGCTCCTCGGAGCCTAATGAATAAATACTTGAGTTGTAGAGTTATGTTGCGATGCCATGTTGTATTTACACATATCAGGCATATTGTGTGTATGATTGAAATGATTGGTATGTGTGGGATCCGACAATCTAGTTGTTTATCCTTGGCAGCCTCTCTTATGGGGAAATGTAGTCTAGCGCTTCCATGAGCCATAGTAGTCTGCTACAGCCCGGTTCACCGGAGTCCTGTTAGTCCAGCACTACTGCTCAGGCCACTTGACTGGCCGGCATGTGTTTCACTTCGTTCCTGTGTCTGTCCCTTTGGGGAAATGTCACGCGGTGACATCCGGAGTCCTGCCTAGCCTACTACAGTCCGGGTTCCTGGAGTCCTGTTAGCCCAGTGCTACAGCCCGGATTCACACGCTGCTGACCGACATGCTCAATGTGATTCATGTATGCCTATTCCCATAGGTTAGTGCCGCTTTGGGTTCACGACTAGCCATGTCAGCCCGGGTTCTCTGTCATATCGATGCTAGCGACACTATCATATACGTGAGCCAAAAGGCGCAAACGGTCCCGGGCCTTGGTAAGGCGACACCCGTGGGGATACCGTGCGTGAGGCTGCAATGTGATATGAGGTGTTACCGGCTAGATCGATGTGACTTGGAATCAAGGTCCTGACAAGCAATTTGGCTAGGTGCCAATGGAGCTCTTGGGCATGGAGGATTGAGTGCGAATTTCTTCATATACTTTGGAGTTACATACCTGTACTCCCTCCACTCTCTTGCCCATCTCCTTTCTATTTTTTGAATGCGCACCTTGCGCTGATTTTTATCTTCCTCAGTAGGTGTGCAGTACCCTGCATAGATGTCATCAGGGATCTCAAAAGCAGTCATAACCTTAGGCTTCTTTCCTCCTTTCTGTGGCCTTTTACCATCAACCATTTTCTTCAGTTGAGGAATTTGAACAATCGAATTCTCTGAAGAAGAATGCAACTTTTCTTCGAGGAACGCTGCAAATGAGTTAAGTTGATGAGAACCTAGTGATTCAGCAGCTGACATGTGTACCTGTGAACAGAGTATAGTTGCGAGGAATTTGGAGAGGTCATATGCGTTCTCAGAAGGTTTTGTAAAAAGAACAAGTTTGAGGAATTTGACCAGATGAGTCTTGAAGAATTTCACTAAGCATTCTTTGTCTTAGGTTCCAGAGATGTGTAGATTAAAAATCCACACATTTGAGGAATCTTGAAGAAAAACATGGCTTAGAGAAACGAATCATGAACAGATGACTTGTGAGGTGTTTAGTGTGTGAATCTATGAAGAAAAACACCTTTGAAGATTTTGAAGATAATCATTCGAATCAACGAGGGCAGTAAAAGTAACTTTAATTAACCTGGACGAAGAACACGATGAGCTGGAGTGAGGAGATGTGAAGTTCGTCTGTGCAGATCTTCCACACCCTAACTTGGCGGAGGATGACGGCTACGGCGGCGGCGGAGTGAAGATTTCCGCGGTCGGCACGAGTACGTCGGCGATGAGGTCAAGGCAGTGATGCTCTTCCTCACCGGCGGCGATGAAGTAGCGGCGGCGCTAGGGTTTGAGAAGCTCGAGCCGGAGAGAGAGGTCGAGCGGAGTAAAAGAAGTGAGGAAGGGACGGAGGGTATTTATAGCCACGGTGAAAAACTGCTCGCCCGAAGAAATTGGACGAATGTGCCCCTGACTCTTCTCATTCGCATGACAGGTGTCACCCACGTAGTGAGAGGTGGAGATCGTGTTAGATCGTGGGTGAGTGGATAAGTATAACATGGGATGCGGAATGGTTTGAGCGGCAAAGCCGAAAATTTAGATAAGATAGGTTTTAGAGTTCCGTTCGCAATTTCTTCAGCTAACAAGGACAAAGTGAAGTTTTTGAACGAGTTTCAAATAGAACGCACATGAAGAATTTGTGAATAGATTGGGTTGAGTATAGCATAGAGGGGGAAGGGTCCGATCACATTCACTTAGCAGAAAAACCAACTTGAAGAATTAGCAATAAGTGAATGTTGTAGAGGACATAAACTTATATATATATATATATATATATATATATATATATATATATATATATATATATATAGGGTCGCGCTATTCGTCACCCTGGGTGAGAAATAGTTATTCCTCACCCCCCTCTATTTTACCATCAATGCATCGTAATTTTACGTTCCGTAAGTTTTGTCTTATTTCCGACGCAAAAAGAGACCGTAAGAAAATATATAATCGACGTAAAAATATTTTATATTATGTAAAATTACAAACGTAAAAACATAGTCTAAAATACACATAAACTGCAAATTTTCTTGTCTTATGACCTATATTTTTATTTTCTTATGTCAAATTTTACGTAGTGAATCAATAGAAATGTAACTATTTGAATTCCAAACGTAATTTAATTATGAAATGATCGTAAGATTACCTTGGGTGAAGAATAACTTATTCTGCACCCTGGGTGATGAATAGTAACACTATATATAAATATATATATATAGTCAATGAAGAAAAACGACGGAAGCAGTGAAGACAATGCAAAGTTGAAGAATATGAATAATTGAGGAATTTCAACTTTTTGGTGGTGGCGTGACCCACCGTATAAGAATGATGATTTCAGACACCGCGTACAATTATCATAGGGTTCTGAGAATCAAATTCTTCATTAATTTCTTCACACTAAGAGTGTTGTTCTTCATTGAATTGAAGAAAAATGTTTCTTCATGTGTTGCACATCTAAGTTATCAATTTTGCATAAGTGTTAGGATGAGTGTCCTTTTCAAAGAACATTCGAAGATTCCAGGATATTTAGCTCACACCGCAACTTGCTAAATCTCTTCTCATCCAAGGGCTTTGTGAAGATATCGGCTAGCTGTTCTTCAGTCTTCACATGCTCAATAGAAATGTCGCCCTTCAACACATGATCACGAAGAAAATGATGACGAATCTGAATGTGCTTTGTCTTCGAGTGCTGAACTGGGTTATGAGCAATCTTGATGGCACTCTCATTGTCACAGTAGAGAGGCACATTCTTCATGTTGACGCCATAGTCCTTGAGAGTTTGCTTCATCCATAGCAATTGGGCACATCAAGAAGCAGCGGCAATATACTCAGCTTCAGCAGTAGATAGTGATACGCAGTTCTGTTTTTTCGAGGACCAACAGACCAAAGATCGTCCGAGGAAATGACATGTACCAGATATTGACTTGCGGTCCACACGATCACCAGCATAGTCAGAGTCATTACATCCAATGAGATCAAAAACCGAGCCCTTGGGGTACCATACTCCAAGTGTTGGTGTGTGAGCTAGATATCGAAGAATATGTTTCACAGCCTTATGTGTGATTCCTTTGGTGCAGCTTGAAATCGGGCACACATGCAAACACTAAGCATTATATCTGGCCTAGATGCACATAACTACAATAAAGAACCAATCATGGAGCGGTATACCTTATGATCGAAGTCAATACCATTTTCATCAGTGCACAGATGGCCATTTGTGGGCATAGGAATTTTGACGCCTTTGCAATCTTGCATGCTGAATTTCCTCAGTACATCCTCGAGGTATTTCTCCTGAGATATGAATATGCCATTGCGTTGTTGACGAATTTGAAGTCCTGAGAAGAATTTCAGCTCTCCCATCATAGACATTTGATATTCTTCACTCATCATATAGGCAAATTCATCATTATAACGTTGGTCAGTACAGCCAAAGATAATATCATCAACATATATTTGACACATAGACAATTCACCATCATAAGATTTAGTGAAAAGAGTAGGGTCGAGTGGACCGGGTTTGAAGCCTTTCGTCTTGAGGAATTCCTTCAAAGTATCATACCACGCCCGTGGGGCCTGCTTGAGGCCATAGAGGGCCTTGTTGAGTCTGAAGACTTTGTTAGGATTCTTTGGATCTTCAAAACCTGGGGGTTGAGCAACATATAATTCTTCCTCAAGCTTACCATTGTGGAATGCACTTTTTACATCCATTTGATATAAAGTGATATCATGATGGTTAGCATAAGCAAGTAATATGCGAATAGCCTCAAGTCTAGCAATAGGTGCAAAAGTTTCATCGAAATCAATTCCTTCAACCTGTGTGTAGCCTTGAGCTACAAGCCGTGCCTTATTCCTCACCACAAGGCCATTTTCATCTTGCTTGTTGCGGTAGATCCACTTTGTGCCGATGATATTGTGCTTGCGAGGATCTAGACGTTTGACCAGTTCCCAGACATTGTTGAGCTCGAACTGATGTAATTCTTCTTGCATGGCCTGAATCCACTCAAGCTCCAGAAATGCTCCATCTACCTTAGTGGGCTCTATAATAGAGACAAAAGCATAGTGCCCACAAAAGTTAGACAAATGTGAAGCTTTTGAGCGTGTGAGAGGACCTGGCTCTTTGATGTCATTGATGATCTTTTCAACTTGCACTTCTTTTGCAATGCGAGGATGAGCTGGTTGCCGTTGAAGAATTTGATCAGCATTCTCTTCAGCACCATTTTCTTCAGGTGCATTAGCTCGACGTTCTTCATGTTCTGGATTGAATTCTTCAGCAGATTCTTCAGTGGGAATGACATCCTAAGTAGCCTTGAACTTGATAGTTTCCTCAGGTGCTGGTTCATCTATCATAGTAGGTAGGTGCTCTCTTTGTGAGCCATTAGTTTCATCGAACCGCACATCTACAGTTTCAACAACCTTGTGAAGAACGTTGTTGAAGACTCTGTAGGTGTGCGAGTCCTTTCCGTAACGAAGCATAAAACCTTTATGTGCTTTTGGTGCAAATTTTGAGTTGTGATGAGGATGTCTTATCCAACATTTAGCACCGAAGACTTTGAAATAACTTACATTGGGTTTCTTATCAGTGAGGAGTTCATAGGCAGTCTTCTTGCAGAATTTGTGAAGATATACTCTGTTGATGATGTGGCACGCAGTATCAATTGCCTCAGTCCAGAACCGACGAGGCATTTTGTATTCATCAAGCATAGTGCGAGCCATCTCAGCAAGAGTCCTGTTCTTGCGCTCCATGATGCCGTTCTGTTGAGGAGTGTAAGGAGCAGATAACTCATGAGTAATACCAAGTTCATCAAGATAGTCATAGAGACCAGAATTCTTGAACTTAGTGCCATTATCACTTCTGATGTGCTTGATCTTCACACCAAAGTTGGTTGAAGCCCTCGAGGAAAATCGTTTGAAGACCTCCTGCACTTCATGTTTGTAAGTAACAAGGTGTACCCATGTATAACGAGAGTAGTCATCAACAATAACAAATCCATATTGAGATGCTTCATTTGAAATAGCAGAATAATGATTAGGACCGAAGAGATCCATGTGAAGCAATTCAAATGGGCGAGTAGTGGCCATGATAGTCTTCGTTGGATGCTTGGCCTTCATCATCTTCCCAGCTTCACAGGCTCCGCATAAGTGATCCTTGAGGAATTTGACATTCTCAATGCCAATGACATGCTTCTTCTTCGCAAGTGTGTGAAAATTCCTCATGCCTGCATGACCAAGTCGTTGATGCCAGAGCCAGCCTTCTGAAGCTTTTGCAAGTAAGCACACGGCTGGTTGTGATCCTGTAGAGAAATCAACAATATACAGGTCTCCTCTCCTAAAGCCTTCGAAGACTTTGGAATTTCCAGCTTCCATAACCACAATACAACGGTACTTGCCAAAGAGAACAACCATATCAAGATCACAAAGCATTGAGACAGACATAACGTTGTATCCTAAGGACTCAACAAGCATGACTTTGTCCATGTGTCGATCCTTTGTGATCGCAACCTTACCTAGACCCAATACCTGACTTTTGCCTTTGTCAGCAAAGATGATATGCTTCAGATGCGATAGAGATAATGGAGCATCCATCAATAGATTCTTGTCACGAGTCATGTGGTTTGTACATCCACTATCGAGGACCCACTCAGTGGCTTTGGGTTGATCATCCTGCAGATGAATTAGTGCAGCTTACAAACTCATATACTTCATCGGTGAAGAATATGACATCAATTCATCAGATCAATTTCATCAAGCAAAAGAACAGATAAAGCAATATGAGGACATGAGAAATGAAAGTTCATTTCTTCATGATTACCCTGCGTTCTATCAGGCATGCTCAGGTCTCCAGCAAATTCTTCAAACGATTACGTACGTCTGGAGACCTGACCCTGCAGAAGAGATTAGTTCTTTTTCTTCACCACCCACATCTGAAGGGGTGGCAAAGAGTTCATTATTCCGCGAGCTCCATACGAGAAGGATGACATAGAAGCCAGTCCATTTCGTTTCACATAAGAGGGGTTAGAATAAGCATACGAGTAAGCAGAGAAATTCTTCGAGGACTTATGGACATAATGATTTGAAGAATAATGCACATATCCATAATCCTTTGATCTTCCCTGCGAAACAGACGGGTTAGCACGATGATGTTCATTTGAGGACTTTGATCCTTTTGAGGAATTTGATCCATGTGAGGAGTTTGGTCCGTATGGGGACTTGGATCCATATGAAGAATTAGGTCCATATGAAGAATTTGATCTGGGGTTCCTATTCTTCACAGGTGGCGTCATGATGACATTCACCTGAAGATTTTCAAGGCATCTTTTGGGAACCCAGATTTTCTTCATAGGGGGACTGTTCCTACAGTTAGTGCCAACATATCTAGCAAATACTTCACCATTCTGATTTTTGAAAAGTTTGTAGTTGGAGTCAAATGACTCATCATCGGAATGAGGAGATTCACATGCATATCCAAATAGGTTAGATGGATCAACTGGAGGTCCCTTTGCAGCAACCCATGTAGTTTTGGGGTACTGCTCAGGCTTCCAATATGTACCATCAACATTGAGTTTCCTCTCAAAGGCAATACCCTCTTTCCTAGGGTTCCTGGTGAGGATATGCTTTTTAAGCACATCACAAAGGGTCTGATGCCCTTTGAGGCTTTTGTACATGCCTGTCATGTACAATTCCTTCAGCCCTGCATCGTTAGTGATACTAGCAATGTCCTTAGATGAGGAATTAGTGATAGCAGAGGCATGTGAAGAATTTGAAACATTGGCAGCATTTGAACATTTAGGTGAAGAATTAGCAAATTCACATTCAATGCACTTCAAGCATGGAGGAACAAATTCTTCCTGAGAAGCGCTGATTTGTTGAGCAAATAATGAATTGCGCTCCTTCTGAAGATCTTCATAACTTACTCTTAGCTTCTCAAGGTCTTGCTTTCTTTGAAGAAATTCATAAGAAAGCTTCTCATGATTAGATAAGAGAGTGTTATGTTGATCTTGAAGGGTGTCATACTTAGTATGAAGTCTCCGAAGACTTTCAGCCAAAGCTATTGACTGATCCATTTCTTCACCCAACATATCATCGCTCTTTTTTAGCATATAGTGAACTTTTTCCAAAGCTCTTTGTTGTTTAGTAGCAAGGGAAGCAAGTTTGACATAGCTGGGTCCAAATTCATCACCAGATTCATCATCACTAGACTCGTATAGGTAGCATTCAGTTACCTCAGCATCTTTTGCCATAAGGCATGATGTAGAAGATGATGATTCTGGTTCGAATGTCATCGCTTTGAGAGATTCCTTGAAGTCCTCAAACCAAGGATCATGATAGGTTCGATGACCTTCATAGACCTCAGAGAGACGGTCCCAGATGAGCTTCGCATGATCGAGATGCATGATATTCCTGAACTGATTTTGTGACAGACTGGAGCAGATGACATCCTTCGCCGTGAGGTTGAGAAGAGTATACTTGCGAATGTCATCAGCTTCGCCATATTGCATAGATCAGTCAGACCAATCTCAGTGACAGCCCACAGCTCGCTGTTCATCACCATGAGGCGTTTCTTCATCATGGCCTTCCACTTGGGATACTCGTGACCGTCAAAGATGGGGCATGTCACTTTCGTCATACCTGCGTTCGACATAACTAAAACTCCAGGCAGTTAAACCAAAATCACACAGAACAAGGAAGTACCTTGCTCTGATACCAATTGAAAGTGCGTTATATCGACTAGAGGGGGGGGGGGTGAATAGGCGATTTTTATGAAATTCTTCACTGAGGAATTTGCCGGTGAGGAAATTCCTTAGCGAAGAACTACTAGCAGCGGAATAAGTACTCAAAAGTAAACATAACAGAATACAAGCATAGTCATCATGATGAAATGAAGACAGGCACAGAGTACAGGAAGCGTAAGCACAGGATGAAGACAAACAGACTGAAGAAAATGAACTGAGGAAATTGAGAAAGTCTTTAGTCAAAGTCTTCAAACACAGATATGAACAAGCACACAACTCAATTATGAGGAAATGAAAGAGTTGAGGAAATGGAACCAGTAAGCTTGGTGAAGACAATGATTTGGTAGACCTATTCCAACTGCTGTCTCAGTTGTACGTCTGGTTGGAGCGGCTGAGTATTTAAACTCCAGGACACACAGTCCCGGACACCCAGTCCTGAACACGTAGCTCAGGACACCCAGTCCTCACCGTATTCTCCTTGAACTAAGGTCACACAGACCTCGTCCAATCACTCGTGGTAAGTCTTCAGGCGACTTCCAAACCTTCACAAACTCGGCCACTCAGCGATCCACAAATCCTCTTGGATGCTCTAGACCATGACGCCTAACCGCCTGGAAGAAGCACAATCTTCAAAGGTAACAAGCGTCGGATCGACGCAGGATCAATCTCTTCAGTGATGCTCAATCACTTGGGGTTTGTAGGTGTTTGGGTTTTGGGTTTTTCCTCACTTGATGATTTTCGCTCAAACTCCTCAGAGGATGGGTTGCTCTCAAATGACAAGTGTTAGTTTCTCTCGGAGCAGCCAACCAACTAGTGGTTGTAGGGGGCGGCTATTTATAGCCTAGGGAGCAGCCCGACATGATAAGACATAAATGCCCTTCAATGATATGACCGTTAGGTGGATAGATATTTTGGGACAGCTGGCGCATAGCACAGCAACGGTCGGAATTTTGAGTAGCAAAATCCTCAGGGCTATCATGTTCCTCACTGTGTAGGCAATCCGCACTGGCGAATTCCTAACTCCTTAGTCAGGACAAATTCCTCAGAGACTAGAAGAACTTCATCTCTATCACTCAAGAAATTGACTGAACTGTATGAGATTTCCAATGGCTTCACTCGAAGGGATTGGTAGGTGTAGGATTTTGAGTTGAGCATCACATGGAAATTTTTCCTTAGTATTTCCTCGACCCCCTGTAACAGTACGGTGTTTCCTATGACTCAAGAAAGAGAAAATGAAACTACGAAAACAAAAGTCTTCACGCTTCATGTTCCTCGAATGAATACCAAATCTTCAAGGTCACACCAATTTCTTCACTTTCAAAGTCTTCAGAAAGTCTTCAGAAATCCAGAGTCTTCAGTCGAAGAACTTCATTTTTAGGGGTCGACTTTCTCTGTAAATATCAAACTCCTCATGGACTTATAAACCTGTGTACACTAAAAAACGCATTAGTCCCTTAACCTATAAGTCTTCAATACACTAAAATCACTAAGGGACACTAGATGCACTTATAGGTCATCAAGGGGGCTCCGCTCGCCGACTTCGTGGCAGAATGGACCGATGCCCCGGGGTTTGAAGCAGGCGAGGACCGATCTCTCTCACCAGGAAGTGAAGCACCAGATGGCTGGGTCATGTATTTCGATGGCGCATTCGCATGCCAGGGCGCGGGGGCTGGAGCAGTGCTCATCTTGCCTACTCAGGACAAGCTCTACTATGCCGTGCAGCTCTGCTTCCAGCAGGACGAGAAGGTCTCCAACAACATCGCGGAGTAGGAACGCCTCATCGCCGGCCTCAAGGCCGCGGTGGCCCTAGGGGTGAAGTGCCTCACCATCAAGGGCGACTCGCAACTCCTCGTCAACTTCTCCAACAAGGTATATGAGCCAGAGGACAAACGCATGGAGGCATACCTCGCGGAGGTACACAAAATGGAAAAGCATTTCCTAGGTCTAGAGCTGCAACACGTACCCCATGGCACCAACAAGGAGGCTGGCGACATTGCCAAGAGGGCATCCAAGCCACAACCCCAAGAGCCTGGCGTCTTTGAGGAGCGGCTCTTCAAGCCATCGGCAGCACTGATACGTCTCCAACATATATATAATTTTTTATTGTCCCATGCTATTATATTATCTGTTTTGGATGTTTGTGGGCTTTATTATGCACTTTTATATTATTTTTGGGACAAACCTATTAACCCAGAGCCTAGTGCCAGTTTCTGTTTTTCCCTTGTTTCCGTGTTTCGCAGAAAAGGAATATCAAACGGAGTCCAAACGGAATGAAACCTTCGGGAGCGTGATTTTTGGAACGAACGTGATACAGGTGACTTGGAGTTGAAGTCAAGGAAGCTTCGAGGTGGCCACGAGGCAGGGAGGTGCGCCCCCACCCTCGTGTCTCCCCTGACCGACTTCTTTCGCCTATATATGTCCATATACCCTAAAAACACCGAAGAAGAGAATAGATTGGGAGTTCCACCACTAGAAGCCTCCGTAGCCACCGAAAACCAATCTAGACCCGTTCTGGCATCCTGCTGGAGGGGGGGAATCCCTCTACAGTGGCCATCTTCATCATCCCGACGCTCTCCATGACGAGGAGGGAGTAGTTCTCCCTCGGTGCTGAGGGTATGTACAAGTAGCTATGTGTTTGATCTCTCTCTCTCTCTCTCTCTCTCTCTCTCGTGTTCTTGAGTCGGCACAATCTTGATGTATCGCGAGCTTTGCTATTATATTTGGATCTTATGATGTTTCTCCCCCTCTACTCTCTTGTGATAAATTGAGTTTTACCTTTGAAGTTATCATATCGGATTGAGTCTTTAAGGATTTGAAAACACTTGATGTGGTGACAATGGGATAACACGTGATCCACTTGATGCATGTTTTGGTGATCAACATGCAAGTTCCGTGAACTTATGCATAGGGGTTGGCACACGTTTTCGTCTTGACTCTCCGGTAGAAACTTTGGGGCACTCTTTCAAGTTCTTTGTGTTGGTTGAATAGATGAATCTGAGATTGTGTGATGCATGTTGTATAATCATACCCATGGATACTTGAGGTGACATTGGAGTATCTAGGTGACATTAGGGTTTCGGTTGATTTGTGTCTTAAGGTGTTGTTCTAGTACGAACTCTATGATAGATTGAATGGAAAGAATAGCTTCGTGTTATTTTACTACGGACTCTTGAATAGATCGATCGGAAAGGATAACTTTGAGGTGGTTTCGTACCCTACCATAATCTCTTCGTTTGTTCTCCTCTATTAGTGACTTTGGAGTGAATCTTTGTTGCATGTTGAGGGATAGTTATATGATCCAATTATGTTATTATTGTTGAGAGAACTTGCACTAGTGAAAGAATGAACCCTAGCCCTTGTTTCAACGCATTGCAATACCGTTTGTGCTCACTTTTACCATTAGTTACCTTGCTGTTTTTATATTTTCAGATTACAAAAACCTATATCTATCATCCATATTGCACTTGTATCACCATCTCTTCGCCGAACTAGTGCACCTATACAATTTACCATTGTATTGGGTGTGTTGGGGACACAAGAGACTCTTTGTTCTTTGGTTGCAGGGTTGCTTGAGAGAGACCATCTTCATCCTACGCCTCCCACGGATTGATAAACCTTAGGTCATCCACTTGAGGGAAATTTGCTACTGTCCTACAAACCTCTGCACTTGGAGCCCAACAACGTCCACAAGAAGAAGGTTGTGTAGTAGACATCAAGCACCTACGCTCCCGGAGCCGGTGCTGCCTCAGGAGGAACTCCCCCAACCACCTGCCTCGGGAGCCCCGGCCTGCGGCCCAACCTCGGGAGCGCGCCTACTCCTAGTGCTCAAGCCTTAGGAGGGGTGCTGGACCAAGGAGTTCAAGGAATACCTGACGCAAGGGATGCTGCCGGAGAAGGAGGAGGACACGGAGCACGTAGCCTGACAGGCTACCGCATACTGCATCCAGGACAGTGAGTTATACAGGAAGCGGCCCAATGATGTTACCTTACGATGCATATCTAGGTTACAGGGGAATGAGCTATTGGCCGACATACACGGCGGGGACTGCGGGCACCACTCATCATCACGGACCCTCGTCGGCAAGGCGTTCCGCAGTGGGTTCTACTAGCCTACGACTCTCAACGACACAACCGAGCTGGTGAAGTCCTACGAGGCCTGCCAATTCCATGCCAAGCAGATCCATCAGCCAGCTCAGGGCCTCCAGACCATCCCGCTCTCGTGGTTGTTCGCAGTCTGGGGGCTTGATATCTTAGCCCCGTTCCCTCGAGCGCCTGGGAGCTACCGCTACCTCTACGTCACCATCGACAAGTTCACCAAATGGGCGGAGGTAGAAGCCGTCCGCACCATCCCGGCCGGATCTGCGGTCAAGTTCATCAAGGGTGTTATAAGCCGGTTTGGGGTCCCTAATCACATCATTACCGACAACGGCTCGCAGTTCACTAGCAATCTTTTTAAGGCATACTGTGCTAACCTTGGAACGTAGATCTGCTATGCTTTAGTGGCACACCCCAGGAGCAACGGTCAAGCTGAATGGGCTAATGCGGAGGTCCTCAGGGGCCTCAAGACCACAAACTTCAAGAAGAAGCTTGAGGCCTGGGGCAAGGGCTGGCACGACAAGCTCCAGTCTGTGTTGTGGTCCATCCGCACCTCCGCCACCAAGACAACAGGCGAGACCCCGTTCTTCCTCGTCTACGGAGCAGAAGCGATTCTCTCTCACGAGGTCAAGCATCGCTCCGCGCGGGTCCTGGCGTTCGCCGAGACGCAGCAAGACGCCATGCGGGTGATGGACCTTGTGGTGGGAACGCCGCCGTGAAGCCTCGCTCCGAGCGGCAAGGTACCAGCAGGCGCTGCGACGGTACCACTGTCGTAGCGTCCGCTCCAGGACGCTCGAGGTGGGCGATCCCGTCCTGAGGCAGGTGCTCTCTAGGGAAGGGCTACACAAGCTCTCGCCCATGTGGGAGGGCCCGTTTAGGATCGCCCGTGTCTCCAGGCCTGGTGCCGCGCGCCTGTAGACATAGGGCGGGATCCCCATCTAGAACGCCTGGATCATCCAGTACCTCCGGGGGTTCTACCCATGAAGCAAGGCCCATCGCCTATGAAGCAAGGCCCCGTGCCTCTGAAGATCTTCGCTCGTGACACTCTCACGTAATAATGAGTGGGGCTGTACACGCCCCAGAGTCCAAGGAGTGCAGCCCTTGGGCCTCGGGGGCTCCCTCCAACGTCTTAGTGGCAGCACTTAGCTCTGCACTGGTGAGAAGACAAGAAGACTAGACTAGGTGCCGGACGTGGCTTTTCATTTGCTTTCCCCTTTTTCTTAATGGAAGTTTTCATTCCGGCCTTTCTTGTCCTCTTTGTTTGATCGCCTTCTTCTCTGTTCTTCCTTGGATTTTTGTTTGGTCCATGCTCACCCTCGCATGCCTCGCGAGGGGGCTGGACAGGTGCCCTCATGGAGGTACCCTCGTGAGCGTTTTTCCTGTTCTTCGCGAGGCACCCTCTCTCGAGCCCGCAAGCTAGCACACCTCTCTCAATCCGTGCCCCTCGGGTACCGTGATATGAAGCGCTGGGTCATGGCCGGCGGCGCCTGTGACCAAGATTAGGAAAAATAAGAGTTTCCTAACGAACTTTTGCAGTTCCCAAACGCCTTCCGAGCAAAGGATGCGTCGCCAGGAAGTGGGGAATGCGCGCCTCGTGAGGCGGAAACTACTTTAGGCACATCAAGCTAAGTTATCTCTACACGCCCACATAAAACGTTGGGACCACAACATGACGCAGGGACGACACACATAACATAGCAACTCGGAAATTATGGATCATTACATGTCCCCGCAGGGCCCATACTTGTTTCCCCTCAAACGCAGGAAGGAAAGAGCAAAACAAAAGTGGCGCGTGCCCCCACAGCAGTTCGCGAGGGTGGACCCATGGCGCTTCCCTGAGCTCAGCTAGACCCATCTTCGTGCTTCACTGGAGCGTAGCGACGAGACGACCCACTGCCTCCCTCGAAATGGGCGTTGCAGCGTGGCGGCTGGTCACAGTCGCCGCTGCTGGAGCTGTCGCTGGAGGAGGAGCCGTCGTAGCTGGACGAGCCGTGGCCAGCGCCGAGGACGAAGCCACCTTCCTCCTCATCACGACCATCACCAAGGCCGAGCACCTCGTTGCCGTCGTTGTCCTCGGGGCAGCACCTGACGCGGCGACCATATTCCCCAAATATCCTCACGAAGAGGGTCGCGTCGCCGCCGTACTTGAAATGGAGGGCACACCGCCTGCCCAGTCCGCGCGCGCGGGCAAACGTCTGCCAGCCGCGGGCCAAGGCCGTGTTGCCAGCGGTGGAGACGTCCTCCACGACCCACGAAGCCCTGCTGCAGCAACCGTCTGCCGGCAGCCAGAGACCGCCTGGACCTGGGGACGGCAGTTTGCCAACAAAGAACCATGAGAGCTGAAGCGAGGAGCCAGCCGGGTTTTCCGACCACACGATGAACTCTGGCGTTACCTCCGCCGAATGGAAGCGTGGCCGAGGAGGCCGCGCAACCACGACACGCATCACTTCATCAACGAGACTGCCTTGACCAGGGCGACTCCTGCCATGCGGGGGGTGCCACCGCTGCCGCGAGGGGCCACGACGGGGGTCACGGCGTGCTTGCGCGGGCGACCACGCCCCCTCTTGGGTGGTGGCAAGCCGGGCACCTCCTAGTGGGCCTTCCCCTTCTCCGCGGTCGAGAACCTCTTCGCCGACGCCATGAGTGTCGCTGCTAGCAAGAAAGCGACGAAGAAGAAGTAGAAGGAGCAAAGGAAGTGATGGGTGACGGGGGCTCTTCTTGGCCTTCCCATATATAGCCAAGAGGAGGCCAACCGTTGGCCTCCATGATCTAAGGTAATGATGACCTTTTTTCTGCGTGCAGCAAGGACTCGTCAAGTCACGCAGTTGCCGAGGCAGCATGGGGAAGCGAGGACGCCCATGTCCAATCAACCGCCGCGCGTCAACCTAGGCCGCAGGCTATTAGGGCCTGCGGCGCCCCGCACTTGCCCCTTGTCTTCGCCTCGAAGCCAAGTCCGAGCACGCCTTGGGCCCGAGGGCTACTGTCGGCGTTCTGGGAACGGGGGTCCCCAGACTTGCCTGCCTACAGCTCATGGCATGGCTCCACCAGCGGCCCTGTGCGGCCCATCTTCACCAGAAAGCACTCAAGACCCTCGCGAGGCGGACGATGCAAGACCTTCTCAGCGGCAGCCTCACCATGCTGGCTCGCGAGGGGCAGAGAGATCATGGCAAGGGAGACCTTGCGAGGTCCCCATGACGTAAGCCATGACGACCAAGGCCAGGTGGGCACCAGCGCGCGCAGTGTCCTTGTTTCCTCTTTGGTGCTAAAGAGGCAAGCTCAGGCGTGGAGTCCCGAGGCATCAAGCAAAGGTTTCCATATCGGTGCAACAAGACCAAGACCAGCAGGACGGTAGGACGGAGGTCACTGTGGAGCCCAAGACGACGTCACCACCAGAGCCTTTGGCAGGCGAAGACTACTTATGTCAGGATAACTTGTACTAGCTGCCCCCTTCAAACTTGGCCGTTGTGGGATCCCTTCCCCCTCAATATTTGGGAAGAGGACTAGGGCCTCTATAAGTAGGACTAGCCACCACCTTAGCAAAAGGGAGGAGGATCATTCAGATCACCGGACACCACACAAGCTCGCCAAGCACAAGAACACCTCTCCTCATGAGGCCCTTCTTCCCCTTGTAACTGTTCATCCTCAGCCCACGAGGCAATCCACCACACCACACTGGAGTAGGGTATTACACCGCAATGGTGGCCCGAACCAAGCCAATAGACGAGACCCCGTTCTTCCTCGTCTATGGAGCAAAAGCGGTTCTCCCTCATGAGGTCAAGCATCGCTCCGCGCGGGTCCTGGCGTTCGCAGAGACGCAGCAGGACGCCATGCGTGGGATGGACCTTGTGCTGCGGAAGGAATGCCGTCGTGAAGCCTCGCTCCGAGCGGCAAGGTACCCGCAGGCGCTGTGACGGTACCACTGTCGTGGCGTTCGCTCCAGGACGCTCGAGGTGGGCGATCTCGTCCTAAGGCAGGTGCTCTCCAGGAAAGGGCTGCACAAGCTCTTGACCATGTGGTGGGCCCGTTTAGGATCGCCTGTGTCTCCCGGCCTGGCGCCGCGCCCCTGGAGACACAGGACGTGATCCCCATCTAGAACGCCTGGAACATCCAGCACCTCCGGAGATTCTACCCATGAAGCAAGGCCCAGCGCCTGTGAAGAAAGGCCCTGTTCCTGCAAAGATCTCCGCTCGTGACACTCTCACGTAATAACGAGTGGGGCTGTACATGCCACGGAGTCTAAGGAGTGCCGCCCTTGGGCCTCGGGGGCTCCCTCCCATGTCTTAGTGGCAGCAGTTAGCTCCGCGCTGGTGAGAAGACAAGAAGACTAGACTAGGTGCCGGACGCGGCTTTTCATTTGCTTTCTGTAGTTGGGCTGCCCCTTTTTCTTAATGGAAGTTTGCATTCTAGCCTTTCTTGTCCTCTTTGTTTGATCACCCTCTCCTCTGTTCTTCCTTGGATTTTTGTTTTGGTCCGTGCTCACCCCCGCATGCCTCATGAGGGGGCTGGACAAGTGCCCTCGTGGAGGTGCCCTCGTGAGCGTTTTTCCTGTTCTTCGCAAGGCACCCTCGCCCGAGCCCGCAAGCTGGCACACCTCTCTCAATACATGCCCCTCGGGTACCGCGATATGAAGCGCTGGGTCATGGCCGGCGGTGCCTGTGACTAGGATTTGGAAGAATAAGAGTTTCCTAACGAATTTTTGCAGTTCCGAGACGCCTTCCGAGCAAAGGAGGCCTCGCCAGGCACTAGGGAATGCGTGCCTCGCCAGGCGGAAACTACTTCAGGCACATCAAGCTAAGTTATCTCTACACGCCCACATAAAATGTTGGTACCACAACACGACGCAGGGAATATACACATAACATAGCAACTCGGAAATTATGGTTCATTACAAGCCCCCACAGGGCCCATACTTGTTTCTTCTTAAACGCAGGAAGGAAAGAGCAAAACAAAAGTGGCGCGTGCCCCCACAACAGTTCGCGAGGGTGGACCCATGGCACTTCCCCGAGCTCAGCCAGACCCCTCCTCACACTTCACTAGAGCGCGGCGATGAGACGACCCGCTGCCTCCCTCGGAACGGGCACTACGGCGTGGCGGCTGGTCACAGCCGCCACTGCTAGAGTTGTCGCTGGAGGAGGAGCTGCTACCTCTTGAGCACTGTGCTGGTTTACCCTTGAAGAGGAAAGGGTGATGCAGTAAAGCGGCATAAGTATTTCCCTCAGTTTTTGAGAACCAAGGTATCAATCCAGTAGGAGACCATGCACGAGTCACCTCGTACCTACACAAACAAATAAGAACCTCGCAACCAACGCGATAAAGGGGTTGTCAATCCCTTCATGGCCACTTGCAAGAGTGATATCTGATAGAGATGATAATAATAATATAAATATTTTTGGTATTTTATGATATAGATTGAAAGTAAAGATTGCAAAATAAAATAGATTGGAAACTTATATGATGGAAAATAGACCCAGGGGCCATAGGTTTCACTAGTGGCTTCTCTCAAGATAGCATAAGTATTACGGTGGGTGAACAAATTATTGTCGAGCAATTGATAGAAAAGCGAATAATTATGAGAATATCTAGGTATGATCATGTATATAGGCATCACGTCCATGAAAAGTAGACCGACTCCTGCCTGCATCTACTACTATTACTCCACACATGGACTGCTATCCTGCATGCATCTAGAGTATTAAGTTCATAAGAACAGAGTAACACCTTAAGCAAGATGACATGATGTAGAGGGGTAAACTCATGCAATATGATGTAAACCCCATCTTTTTATCCTTGATGGCAACAATACAATATGTGTCGTTTCCCTTTCTGTCACTCGGATCGAGCACTGCAAGATTGAACCCACAGCTAAGCACTTCTTCCATTGCAAGAAAGATCAATCTAGTAGGCCAAACCAAAATGATAATTCGAAGAGACTTGCAAAGATAAACCAATCATACATAAAAGGATTCAGAGAAGATTCAAATATTGTTCATAGATAGACTTGATCATAAACCCACAATTCATCGGATCTCAACAAACAGACCGTAAAAGAAGATTACATCGAATATATCTCCAAGAGAATTGAGGAGAACTTTGTATTGATATCCAAAGAGAGAGAGAAGAAGCCATCTAGCTACTAGCTATGGACCCAGAGGTCTGAGGTAAACTACTCACACATCATCGGACGGGCCATGGAGTTGATGTAGAGGCCCTCCGTGATCAATGCCCCCTCCGGCGGAGCTCCAGAAAAGGCCCCAAGATGGGATCTCTTGGGTATAGAAGGTTGCGGCGGTGTAAATAGGGTTTCGTGGTGCTCCTGGATGTTCTCGGGGTATATGGATATATACAGGAGGAAGAAGTAGGTCGGTTGAGCCATGAGGGGCCCACGAGGGGGAGGGCGCGCCCAGGGGGGTAGGTGCGCCCCCTGCCTCGTGGCCGCCTCGTTCGTTTCTTGACATCCACTCCAAGTCCTCTGGATCACATTTGTTCCAAAAATCACATTCCCGAAGGTTTCATCCCGTTTGGACTTCGTTTGATATCTCTTTTCTACAAAACACTGAAATAGGCAAAAAATAGCAATTTGGGAAGGGCCTCCGGTTAATAGGTTGGTCCCAAAAATAATATAAAAGTGTAAAATAAAGCCCATTAACATATAAAATAGATAATATAATAGCATGGAACAATAAAAAATTATAGATACGTTGGAGACGTATCAAGCATCCCCAAGCTTAATTCCTGCTCGTCCTCGAGTAGGTAAATGATAAAAACATAATTTTTGATGTGGAATGCTTTGTAGAATATTCTTCAATGTATTTTTCTCTATTGTGGCATGAATGTTCAGATCCGAAAGATTCAAGATAAAAGTTTATTGCTGACATAAAAATAGTAATACTCCAAGTATGTTAATGAAGCAATTATGTCTTATCAAAATACCATAGCCAAAGAAAACTTATCCCTACAAAGTCATATAGTTTGGCCATGCTTCATTTTCGTCACACAAAATGCTCTCATCATGCACATCCCCAATGACAATCCAAGCAATTGTTTCATACTTAGCCTTTTCAAACTCTTTCAACTTTCACGCAATATATGAGCGCGAGCCATGGACATAGCACTATGGGTGGAATAGAATATGATGATTGAAGTTGTGTGAGAAGACAAAACGGAGAAAGTCTCACATTGACGCGGCTAATCAATGGGCTATGGAGATGCCCACTGATTGATGTCAATGCAAGGAGTAGGGATTGCCATGCAACAGATGCACTAGAGCTCTAAATATGTGAAAGCTCATCAAAGAAACTAAGTGGGTGTGCATCCAACTCGCTTGCTCACGAAGACCTAGGGCATTTGAGGAAGCCCATCATTGGAATATACAAGCCATGTTCGATAATGAAAAATTCCCACTAGTATATGAAAGTGACAAAATAAGAGACTCTCTATCATGACGATCATGGTGCTACATTGAAGCACAAGTGTGGAAAAAGGATAGTAACATTGTCCCTTCTCTCTTTTCCTCTCATTTAAATGTTTTTATTTGAGCCCTTTTTTTTATTTTGGCCTCTTTTCTATTTGTTTTTTATTTTTTGTCCGGAGTCTCATCCCGACTTGTGGGGGAATCATAGTCTCCATCATCCTTTCCTCACATGGGACAATGCTCTAATGATGATAATCACACTTTTATTTTCTTACAACTCAAGAATTACAACTCAATATTTAGAACAAAATATGACTCTATGTGAATGCCTCTGGCGGTGTGCCAGGATTGCGATGAATCAAGAGTGACATGTATGAATAAATTATGAACGGCAGCTTTGCCGCAAATACGATGTCAACTACATGATCATGCAAATCAATATGACAATGATGATGCGTGTCATAATAAATGGAATGGTGGAAAGTTGCATGGCAATATATCTCGGCATGGCTATGGAAATGCCATAATAGGTAGGTATGGTGGCTGTTTTGAGGAAGATATAAGGAGGCTTATGTGTGATAGAGCGTATCATATCACGGGGTTTGGATGCACCGGCGAAGTTTGCACCAACTCTCAAGGTGAGAAAGGGCAATGCACGGTACTGAAGAGGCTAGCAATGATGGAAGGGTGAGAGTGCGTATAATCCATGGACTCAACATTAGTCATAAAGAACTCACATACTTATTGCAAAAATCTACAAGTCATCAAAACCAAGCACTACGCGCATGCTCCTAAGGGGATAGATTGGTAGGAAAAGACCATCGCTCGTCCCCGACCGCCACTCATAAGGAAAGCAATCGAAGAACACCCCATGCTTCAAATTTGTCACATAATGTTCACCATACGTGCATGCTACGAGACTTGCCAACTTCAACACAAGTATTCATCAATTTCACAATTACTCAACTGGCACACTTCTAATACTACCACGTTTATATCTCAAAACCATCTATCAAGCATCCAACTTCTCTTAGCATTTAAAATTTATAACCAAAGTGAATTACCATGCTGTTCTAAAGAACTCTCAAAATGATATAAGTGAAGCATGAGAGATCAATTATTTCTATAAAATAGAACCACCACCGTTCTCTAAAAAGAGATAAGCGAAGCACTAGAGCAAAAATTATCCAACTCAAAAGATATAAGTGAAGCACATAGACTATTCTAATAAATTCCAATTCATGTGTGTCTCTCCCAAAAGGTGTGTACAACAAGGATGATTGTGTTAAACTAAAAATCAAATACTCAAATTATACAAGACACTCCAAGCAAAACACATATCATGTGGCGAATAAAAATATAGCTCCAAGTAAAGTTACCGATGGACGAAGACGAAAGAGGGGATGCCTTCCGGGGCATCCCCAAGCTTAGGCTTTTTGGTGTCCTTGGATTTTACCTTTGGATTCCTTGGGCATCCCCAAGCTTAGGCTCTTGCCACTCCTTGTTCCATAATCCATCAAATCTTTACCCAAAACTTGAAAACTTCACAACACAAAACTTACAAGAAAATCTTCGTGAGCTCCGTTAGTAAAAGAAAACAAACCACCACTTCAAGGTACTGTAATTAACTCATTCTTGATTTATATTGGTGTTAAAACTACTGTATTCCAACTTTTCTATGGTTCATAAACTCTATTACTTGCCACAGATTCATCAAAATAAGCAAACAACGCACGAAAAACAGAATCTGTCAAAAACAGAACAGTCTGTAGTAATCTGTAGGTTTCGAATACTTCTGGAACCCCAAAAAAATCTAAAATAAATTTCTGGACGTGAGGAATTTATCTATTAATAATCTGAAAAAATAATTAACTAAATAGCAACCTCTAATAAAAAATGGCAGCAATTCTCGTGAGCACTAAAGTTTCTGTTTTTTACAGCAAGATCAAAAAGACTTTCCCCAAGTCTTCCCAATGGTTCTACTTGGCACAAACACTAATTAAACACAAAAAACACAACCAAAAAAGAGGCTAGATAAATTATTTATTACTAAACAGGAAAAAAAGCAAGGAATAAAAATAAAATTGGGTTGCCTCCCAACAAGCGCTATCGTTTAACGCCCCTAGCTAGGCATAAAAGCAAAGATAGATCTAGGTATTATCATCTTTGGTATTTATCTTTTTAATGGAGTTATGCTTGAACCCAGGAGGTTCCTTACGTTTCCCTTCATACTCGGAGATTTTTAGATCTTGAGCATCCAACCGCTTATTGCAAAGTGTAATCAATGTATTCATGCGGTGAAGGTTCCCTCCAACATTTTTAAGAGGTTCAATAGACTTTTGCAATTCGCATAATTTCTCTAAGATTTGGGTTCCCTTAGGACATGGTACCTTTTTTGGTGGAAGTATTCCTACTATCCCTTCTATAATTTCATAAGCAACACTAGGATCAATATCAATAAAATTCCCTTTGGCAGTAAAATCAAGGAGTTGCCTATGGGGTATGGTGAGCCCAATATAAAATTTATGAAGTAAAATCTTAGAGTCTCCCTCTATACCAAGCATCTTTTAAGTTTTCTCCTTGTCTTTGTTTGAAGTGGAGAACTTCAAAATTGGGAGACAGAGGAGTAGATAAAGGACTAGCCATAATGACGAAGCAAGCAAAAGAAAGGGCGAATGAAAAAGAGGGCGAATAAAACGGCAAGGGTGAAGTGGGGGAGAGGAAAATGAGAGGCAAATGGCAAATAATGTAATACAAAGGATAAGAGTTGTGATGGGTACTTGGTATGTCTTGACTTGGCGTAGATCTCCTCGGCAACGGCGCCAGAAATCCTTCTTGCTACCTCTTGAGCCACTGCATTGGTTTTCCCTTGAAGAGGAAAGGGTGATGCAGTAAAGCAGCGTAAGTATTTCCCTCAGTTTTTGAGAACCAAGGTATCATCTAGTAGGAGACCACGCGCGAGTCACCTCGTACCTACACAAACAAATAAGAACCTCGCAACCAACGCGATAAAGGGGTTGTCAATCCCTTCACGGCCACTTGCAAGAGTGATATCTGATAGAGATGATAATAATAAGATAAATATTTTTGGTATTTTTATGATATAGATTGAAACTTATGATTGCAAAATAAAATAGATGGGAAACTTATATGATGGAAAATAGACCCGGGGCCATAGGTTTCACTAGTGGCTTCTCTCAAGATAGCATACGTATTATGGTGGGTGAATAAATTACTGTCGAGCAATTGATAGAAAAGCGAATAATTATGAGAATATCTAGGTTTGATCATGTATATAGGCATCACATCCGTGACAAGTAGACCGACTCCTGCCTGCATCTACTACTATTACTCCACACATCGACCACTATCCGGCATGCATCTCTAGTATTAAGTTCATAAGAACAGAGTAACGCCTTAAGCAAGATGACATGATGTAGAGGGATAAACTCATGCAATATGATGCAAACCCCATCTTTTTATCCTCGATGGCAACAATACAATACGTGTCGTTTCCCTTTCTGTCACTCGGATCAAGCACCGCAAGATTGAACCCAAAGCTAAGCACTTCTCCCATTGCAAGAAAGATCAATCTAGTAGGCCAAACCAAAATGATAATTCGAAGAGAGTTGAAAAGATAAACCAATCATACATAAAAGAATTCAGAGAAGATTCAAATATTGTTAATATATAGACTTGATCGTAAACCCACAATTCATCGAATCTCGACAAACACCCCGCAAAAGAAGATTACATCGAATAGATCTCCAAGAGAATTAAGGAGAAGCCATCTAGCTACTAGCTATGGATCCGAAGGCCTGAGGTAAACTACTCACGCATCATCAGAGGGGCCATGGAGTTGATGTAGAGGCCCTCCTTGATCAATGCCCTCTTCGACGGAGCTCCGGAAAAGGCCCCAAGATGGGATCTCTTGGGTACAGAAGGTTGCGGCGGTGGAAATAGGGTTTCGTGGTGCTCCTGGATGTTCTCGGGGTATCTGGATATATATAGGAGGAAGAAGTATGTCGGTTGAGCCACGAGGGGCCCACGAGGGGGGAGGGCACGCCCAGGGGGGTAGGCGCGTCCCCCTGCCTCGTGGCCGCCTCGTTCGTTTCTTGACGTCCACTCCAAGTCTTCTGGGTCACGTTTGTTCTAAAAATCACGTTCCCGAAGGTTTCATTCCGTTTGGACTCCGTTTGATATTCCTTTTCTATGAAACACTGAAATAGGCAAAAAACAACAATTTGGGCTGGTCCTCCGGTTAATAGGTTAGTCCCAAAAATAATATAAAGGTGTGAAATAAAGCTCATTAACATCTAAAATAGACAATATAATAGCATGGAACAATAAAAAATTATAGATACATTGGAGACATATCGGGAGCCTCCGTAGCTGGACGAGCCGCGGCCAGCACCGAGGACGAAGCCACCTTCTTCCTCATCACGACCATCTCCAAGGCCGAGCACCTCGTCGCCATCGTTGTCCTCGGGGAAACACCCGACGCGGCGACCAACTTCCCCAAATACCCTCACGAAGAGGGTCACGTTGCCGTCGTACTTGAAGTGGAGGGCACACCGCATGCCTAGTCCGCGTGCGCGGGCAAATGTCTGCCAGCCGCGGGCCAAGGCCGCGTTACCCGTGGCGGAGACGTCCACCACGACCCATGAAGCCCTGCTGCAACAATCGTCCACCTGCAGCCAGAGAACGCCTGGACCTATGGACGACGGTTCCCTAACAAAGAACCACGGGGGATGAAGCCAGCTACCAGCCGGGTTCTCTGACCACATGATGAACTCCGGCGTCACCTCCACCGAATGGAAGCGTGGCCGAGGAGGCCGCGCAACCACGGCATGCCCCACTTCATTAACGGGACTGCCACGACCAGGGCGACTCCCACCATGCGGGGGGCACCACCGCTGCCGTGAGGGGCCACGGCGGGGGTTGCGACGTGCTTGTGCGGGCGACCTCGCCCCCTCTTGGGGGTGGCGAGCCGGGCCCCTCTTGGCGGGCCTTCCCCTTCTCTGCGGCCGAGGACCTCTTTGCCGGTGCCATGAGTGTCGCTGCTAGCAAGAAAGCGACGAATAAGAAGCAGAAGGAGTGATGGAAGTGATGGGTGACGGGGGCTCCGTTTCCCCTTCCCGTTTATAGCCAAGAGGAGGCCAACCGCTGGCCTCCACGATCTAAGGTACTGATGACCTTTTTCTGCATGCAGCAAGGACTCGTCAAGTCGGGCAGTTGCCGCGGCAGCGTGGGGAAGCGGGGACGCCCACGTCCAATCAACCGCCACACGTCAGCCGAGGCCGCATGTTGTTAGGGCCTGCGGCACCCTACACTTGCACCTTGGCTTTGGCTCGAAGCCAAGTCCAAGCGCGCCTTGGGCCCTGGGGCTACTGTCGGCGTTCTGGGAACGGGGGTCCCCAGACTTGCATGCCTGCGGCTCATGGCATGGCTCCACCAGCGGCCCTGTGCGGCCCATCTTCACCAGCAAGTACTCAAGACCCTCGCAAGGGGCCACGCCATGCGAGGCGGACGATGCAAGAACTCCTCGGGGGCAGCCTCACCAGGCTGGCTCGCAAGGGGCGGAGAGATCAAGGCAAGGGAGACCTAGCGAGGTCCCCATGACGTAAGCCATGAAGACCAAGGCCAAGCGGGCACCAGGCGGGCGCCAGCGCGCGCAGTGTCCTCGTTTCCTCTTTGGTCCTAAAGAGGCAAGCTCAGGCGCGGAGTCCTGAGGCATCAAGCAAAGGTTTCCATATCGGTGCAACAAGACCAAGACCAGCAGGACGGAGGTCACCGTGGAGCCCAAGATGGCGTCACCGCCAGAGCCTTTGGCAGGCGAAGACTACTTTTGTCAGGATAACTTGTACTAGCAGCCCCCTTCAAGCTTGGCCATTATGGGATCCCTTCCCGCTCAATATTTGGGAAGAGTACCAGGGCCTCTATAAATAGGACTAGCCACCACCTTAGCAAAATGGAGGATGATCATTCTGACCACCAGACACCACACAAGCTCGCCAAGCACAAGAACACCTCTCCTCAGGAGGCCGTTCTTCCCCTTGCAACTGTTCATCCTCAGCCCACGAGGCAATCTACCACACCACACTGGAGTAGGGTATTACACCGCAACAGTGGCCTAAACCAGTATAAATCTCGCGTCCCTTTGTTCTGCGAGTTCACGCGCTAAGACTTGAGATTGTGGTGAGGGCGAGAGCTAGAGGGGGAGAGATCTTCATGTGCACCCCAGTGTTCGAACTTCAAGGGTTATGCCAGAACCCAAAATCCGACAGTAACACTCTCTCTATAGAGAGGTCCATTTATCACTGTGAAAAAAGCCTTGGATCTATGGACAATCTATCGTGATTCAACTTCGTCTTCTGGGAGTTCCTGCCTGAGCAAATACGCAATGTACGACACTGTCTAGTCCGGAATGATTACTAAGATCTCCATAACCTGGTCGACGATTGCAGGGACCTCAAGTTCAGTCAGATTAGTAGGGTTTATCGCTTGGGGAGGCTCCTCGGTGAAAGGATCTTCTTGTACTGACGAGGAATGGAGATGCTCAAGAAACACGTTGGTGGGGATAGGCTTCCGAGTGGAACCTATTTTCACCAAATTGTCAGCTACTTGATTCTTGATTCGGGGAATGTGGTGAAGCTCCAGACCCTCGAAATTTTTCTCTAGCTCCCTCACTCAATCCGAGTCTCCGTAAACCATCGGGAGACAGACGCAGAGTGAGATGGCCATACTCAGCCCGTAGAGGAGTGCTTCGTACTCGGCTTTGTTATTGGAGGAATCGAAGTGAATTTGGAGGACATAACTGAGATGATCACCTCGTGGAGATACTAGAACCACTCCGGCGTCGGAACCATTAAGCATTTTAGAGCCATCGAAAAACATGGTCCGATGCTCCGAGTAAACCTGAGTCAACTGTTGTTGTTTGATCCATTCGACCAAAAAATCTACAAGTGATTAGGATTTGATCACCTTCTCTGCTTCAAACTTAATGTCTAGAGGGAGGAGTTGAATTTCCCACTTATCCACTCGGCCAGTTGCATCTCGATTATTCATGATTTCAGATAATGGAGCATCATTGACGACGGAAACCGAGTGGTCTAGAAAATAATGTGCAACTTTCTTCACTGTCAAGTAAATTCCATAGACAAGCTTCTGATAATGAGGATCCCTCTACTGGACGCGGTCAAAACTTCAGAAATATAGTACCCTGGTCGCTGAAGTTTGTAAGCCTTGCCCTATTGTTCTCGTTCCACTGTGAGCATTGTGCTGACAACTTGCCTAGTGGCTGCAATGTACAAGAGAAGAGGCTCTTTGCTATTTGGAGCAGCAAGCATCGGCTAGGTGGAAAGTAGGGCTTTTTGCTCCACAAACACTGCTTTAGCTTTGGGAGTCCACTCGAACTTATCTGACTTTTTCATCAGTCGATAAAGGGGTAGTGCCTTTTCGCCGAGACGCGAAACGAACCGAGTTAGTGCTGCGAGACAACCTGTGAGCTTCTGGACGTCATGCACATGCACAGGGTGTTTCATTCAAAGAATCGCGCCGATCTTCTTGGGATTGGCATCTATCCCTCGTTCGGTAACGAGGAAACCGAGTAACTTGCCTCCAGGTACTCCGAATGTGTGCTTGGACGGGTTCAGTGATACGTCTCCAACGTATCTATAGTTTTTGATTGTTCCATGTTATATTATCATTCTTGGATGTTTTATAATCATTTTATGGTCATTTTTTGGTACTAACCTATTGACATAATGCGAAGTGCCGGCTGCTATTTTTTTTCAAGTTTTTTACATTGCAGGAAATCAATACCAAACAGAGTCCAAACACAGCAAATTTTTTTGTGGATTTTTTGGACCAGAAGACATCCAATGGACCAGAGAAGCGCCTAGGGGGGTGCTCTAAGGGGAGCACAACCCACCAGGGCGCGCTGTGCCCACCTCGGGTGTCCCCCAGACCGGCTCTTTGCTCTATAAATACCCCAATATTCCAGAAACCCTAGGGGAGTCGAAAAAAAGCAATTCCAGCTGCCGCAGATTCCAGAACCACCAGATCCAATCTAGACACCATCGTGTAGGGGTTCACCACTTCCATTGGTGCCTCTCTGATGATGCATGAGTAGCTCTTTGTAGATCTTCGGGTTCATAGTTAGTAGATAGATGGCTTCCTCTCTCTCGTTTGATTCTCAGTACAATGGTCTCTTGGAGATCCATATGATGTAATTCTTTTTGCGGTGTGTTTTTGGGATCAGATGAACTTTGAGTTTATGATCATATCTATTTTTTTGTCCATGAAAGTTATTTGAGTTTATTTGATCTCTTATATGCATGCTTGCTTATAGCCTCATATTTCTTCTCCTATATTTGGGTTTTGTTTGGCCAACTTGATCTATTTATCTTGTAATGGGAAGAGGTGCTTTGTAGTGGGTTCAATCTTACGGTGCTTGATCCTAGTGACAGAAGGGGAACTGACATGTATGTATCATTACTACTAAGGATAAAACGATGGGGTCTATTTCTACATAAATAGATCTTGTCTACATCATGTCATCATTCTTATTGCATTACTTTGTTTCTCCATGAACTTAATACACTAGATGCATGCTGGATAGTGGTCGAAGTGTGGAGTAATAGTACTAGATGCATGCAGGAGTCGGTCTACTAATCTTGGACATGATGCCTATATAATGATCATTGCATGTATATCGTCATGATTATTTGAAGTTCTATCAATTGCCCAACAGTAATTTGTTTACCCACCATTTTCTATTTTTCTCGAGAGAAGCCACTAGTGAAATCTACGGCCCCCGGGTCTCTTTCTCATATTATTTGCCTTTGCGATCTATTTTCCTTTGCTTTTATTTTCAAATCTATTAAACCAAAAATACAAGAATACCTTGCTGCAATTTATTTTATCTGAGATCTATTTATCCTATATATCATATTTTTATCACGTCCATTTGCCAATTTCTGGCGCCGTTACCCGAAATAGGGCAGTTACTTCGTTCACGACAAGAACCCCATTTCCACTAGCCAAAGAACAATTCATTTCTTCGGCTCGATGCCTCCTCATTTGCTCCCATTCCCATATTAATAAAGGAATTAGGGAATGCGAGGGAAAAGAATGCCAAAAGCATTTAGAGATTTGATTGGGATTCATTCTGGCTCAGATGGCGAGGGATTGCTATAACTATTTTTAGAAGCATTAATGCAATTTCTTTTTTTTTCAGAAAGTGATATGGAAAATCATGCGAAAGAACCTATATGTAAAAATAATTCCAGATTCCCATCATGCATTACCAAACTTCCAAATAAGAATAAGCTAAAAATGGATAAATACGTTAAGGAACTTGAAGGAGACCCTGATTATTGAAAACCCCTTTAATACGTCGGGTTGCGAGTATTTGTTATTTGTGTGCAGGTGCTATTTACGTAGTGTTGCTTGGTTCTCCTACTGGTTCGATAACCTTGGTTTCATCACTGAGGGAAATACCTACCGTCGCTGTGCTGCATCATCCCTTCCTCTTTGGGGAAATATCGACGTAGCTTCAAGCCGCATCATTCAGCTTGATGTCATACCTTCTCAGATTGGCAAAGGTTTCAGCGAGGTCAGTCGGCAGCTCGAAACCTTTGCGCGACTTAACCATGATATCATCCATATATGCCTCCACATTCCGACTGATCTGAGTGAGCAGGCACTTCTGAATCATGCACATGAATGTGGCGCCAACGTTTTTGAGACCGAATGGCATGGTGATATAGCAAAAAAACCCGAATTGGGGTGATGAAGGCCGTTTTTATTTCATCTGGCCCGTATATTCGGATCTAATGGTATCAGGAATACGCATCAAGAAAAGACAAACACTCACATCCCGTAGTTGAGTCGACTATCTGATCAATGTGAGGATGCGGAAAATGGTCTTTCGGGCAGGCCCAATTGATATGTTTGAAGTTTATACACATGCGGAGTGAATTATGCTTCTTGGGGACCATGACGATGTTGGCGAGCCACTCAGAGTGGTATATCTCGCATATGAACTCAGCTGCCAGGAGCCGAGCCACTTCCTCGCCAATCATCTTCCTCTTCTCTGTAGCCGAACAGCGAAGATGTTCTTTAACAGGTTTGGCCTTTGATTCGACACGCAAATGGTGCTCAGCCAGCCCCCTAGGTACACCTGGCATGTCGGATGGTTTCCATGCAAAGATGTCCCAGTTCTCACGAAGGAACTGGATGAGCATGGCTTCCTATTTGCTGTCAAGTGTCGTTGAGATGTTGGTCGGAGCGACTGTGGGGTCCTTGTTTGAACGTTCACTTGATTTATCTCCCCTACCGACTGAAAGGCAGACTCGTAAACCGGCTTCTTAGAGTGGAGTAAATCACTCAGATCGGCGTTCTTCTTGTACTCTTCCAACTCCACCATAGCCATCTATTCATCAGCAATTTTTGATCCTTTCTGAAGACATTCTTCAGATCTCTGCCTATTTCCAGTGACAGTGATCACGCCCTTGGGTCTGGGCATATTCAACTTAAGGAACACGTAACATGGGCGGGCCATGAAACGAGCTTATGCCGGTCGGCCCAAAATAACATGATAGACACTGTGAAAATCTACCACCTCAAACATCAGCTTTTCTTTGTGAAAATTCTTCGAATCGCCAAAAGCCACATCTAAAGCAATCTACCCGAGTGATTCCACCTTCTTCCCTGGGATGACCCCATGAAACTGAATGTTGCTTTCACTGAGTCAGGACATCGGAATGTCCATCCCTTGGAGGGTCTTAGCATACAGAATGTTCAAATCACTGCTGCCATCCATAAGAACTTTGCGCAACCGAGTGCCTCCGACGACCGGGTCAACCACCTAAGCCTGCCGCCTAGGGGTAGCAATGTGAGCTGGGTGATCCGACTGGTCGAATGTGATAGGAGTCTTTGACCACTTGAGGTACATCGCAGTTGCCGAAGCAACAATGTTCACCTCTCGGTTGATGACTTTCAATCGACTTTTGCTCTCAACATCAGCAAAAATCACCAAAGTAGCGTTGACCTTCAGGTAATCTTCTGCCTTTTCTTTGTCCTCATCCTTGTCGGAGCCCTTTTCACTCGGCTGACCACCATAGAACTGTTGAATGAGGAGTCTGCACTGTCAAGTGGTGTGCTTGGGTAAAATCAGGTTACCATCCTCGTGTTTCTTCGTGTGGATGGCGCACGGTAGATCCAAGACATCTTGACCAAACTGATCTCTTTTCTTCTTAGGAACCCACTACTCTTTGGCTTTCCCTTTGTACTTGCCTTGAGGATCTACCACCGTGGCTTCAGCTTGACCTGCGGCTTCGGCTTTGCGTTTTTGCTTCCGACTGGGATTCCTGCCTCCAGTGTCAGGATTTGTAGCCCTTCCTTTACCATTACAGATTCGGTCCTATTCTTCTCCATTTGTGTACCGAATGGCTATTTCCATCATTCGGTTCAGAGTAATGGCCCCAGAGCGGCCAAATTTCTATGAGCTCCCTATACCGGATGCCTTCCTTGAAAGCACAAACTGCTTGGTGTTCTGAAACATTCTCCACCACATGGTGAAGCATGGTCCAACGCTGGATGTAATCTCTCAAAGTTTCACTTAGCTTCTGGACACAATGTTGCAACTCTGTCAGCCTAGCGGGTCGCTTGCAAGTGCCTTCAAAGGTTTTGATAAACACTCGGGCCAAGTCTTCCCAACAATATATACTAGTAGAGCCAACTGGTTCAACCATGCCCTGGCCAATCCCTCAAGCATCAAGGGCAAGTGCATCATGGCGACTTCGTCATTGCCTCCACCAATCTGCACAGCCACTCGGTAATCCTCTAACCACGTGTCTGGCCTTGACTTGCCAGTAAACTTGCTCACTCCTGCAGCCAACCTGAAGTTGGGAGGAATCTCGGCAGCTCGAATGGCTCTACTGAAACATTCAGGCCCAGAGATGAACGCTCTGCTTCCACTCGGACGATCTCTGTCCAAACCTTCTCGGTTAGCTCCGCCTCTGTCAACCAAGCCCTGCACGAGGAGTGACCTTGCATCAAACCCAGGCTCTCAGGGGTCGACTGGAATTCTCCGCTCGTCACCATACGGGTACCTATTGTCGTATCACCGGGGCGCATACGAACCACCCCTTAGAGGGGGCGTAGGCACTCGACGGCGGTCATCACGGTGATATCGAGGATCAAACTACCTGTGACCTCGACCCAGATACTGGTCCTAGTGATAACCGTGGTCTTCATGCCTCGAAGGCGATATTGGGCTGTGGGCAGACTGGACCGTGTCCGCTCCAACGGACCTGCTATGGATCCTATTGCGTGACTGGGAGACAGTCAAATTCAGCTCTCCAGCTGCTCTGAGTAGCGTCTGAATCCGCTCTAGACCTCTTCTAGCCTCGGAATAGGATGGTTGGATTGAATCTGCAATACGAGCGACTTCTGCAACATTTTGAATCGGAGTGCGATATACCTGACACTCATCTCGAGACCTAGTCGGAAACAATTGCCGCCGCCATCAACTAGAACTTGGGAGTCCTCTACGAGCGTGGTCATCGAGTGACTTCTGGAGATTCTCTAGGCGTGCACGTTCAGCCAGAGTGGCTACTGATACGTCTCCAACGTATCTATAATTTTTGATTGTTCCATACTATATTATATTCTGTTTTGGACATTATTGGGCTTTATTATACAATTTTATATTATTTTTGGGACTAACCTATTAACCGGAGGCCCAACCCAGAATTGTAGTTTTTTTTCCTATTTCAGAGTTTCACAGAAAAAGAATATCAAACAGAGTCCAAACGGAATGAAACCTTCGGGAACGTGATTTTCGGAACGAACGTGATCCAGAGGACTTGGACCCTACGTCAAGACATCAACCATGAGGCCACGAGGTAGGGGGGCGCGCCCTCCACCCTCGTGGGCCCCCTGTTTCTCCACCAACTTACTCCTTCCTCCTATATATACCTACGTACCCCCAAACTACCAGATATAGAGCCAAAACCCTAATTCCACCGCCGTAACTTTCTGTATCCACGAAATCCCATCTTGGGGCCTTTTCTGGAGCTCTACCGGAGGGGGCATCAATCACGGAGGGCTTCTACATCAACACCATACCCCTTCCGATGAAGTGTGAGTAGTTTACCTCAGACCTTCGGGTCCATACTTAATAGCTAGATGGCTTCTTCTCTCTTTTTGGATCTCAATACAAAGTTCTCCCCCTCTCTTGTGGAGATCTATTCGATGTAAGCTTCTTTTGCGGTGTGTTTGTTGAGACCGATGAATTGTGGGTTTATGATCAAGTTTATCTATGAACAATATTTGAATCTTCTCTGAATTCTTTTATGTATGATTGGTTATCTTTGCAAATCTCTTTGAATTATCAGTTTGGTTTGGCCTACTAGATTGATCTTTCTTGCAATGGGAGAAGTGCTTAGCTTTGGGTTCAATCTTGCGGTGTCCTTTCCCTATGACAGTAGGGGCAGCAAGGCACGTATTGCATTGTTGCCATCGAGGATAAAAAGATGGGGTTTATATCATATTGCATGAGTTTATCCCTCTACATCATGTCATCTTGCTTAAATCATTACTTTGTTCTCTTGAACTTAATACTCTAGATGCATGCTGGATAGCGGTCGATGTGTGGAGTAATAGTAGTAGATCCAGGCAGGAGTCGGTCTACTTGTCTCGGACGTGATGTCTATATACATGATCATACCTAGATATTCTCATAACTATGCTTAATTCTGTCAATGGCTCAACAGTAATTTGTTTACCCACCGTGAATACTTATGCTCTTGAGAGAAGCCACTAGTGAAACCTATGGCCCCCGGGTCTATCTTCCATCATATTATCTTCCCATACTTAGTTATTTTTATTGCCTTTTATTTTAGTTTGCATCTTTATCATAAAAAATACCAATAATATTATCTTATCATATTTATCAGATCTCACTCTCATAAGTGGCCCTATAGGGATTGACAACCCCTATTTGCGTTGGTTGCGAGGATTTATTTGTTTTGTGCAGGTATGAGGGACTCGCGCGTAGCCTCCTACTGGATTGATACCTTGGTTCTCAAAAACCGAGGGAAATACTTACGCTACTTTGCTGCATCACCCTTTCCTCTTCAGGGGAAAACCAACGCAGTGCTCAAGAGGTAGCAGCTACACGCGTAGCCACCAAGGCTAAGCCTCGGTAGTCTCCCCGACAATGGGGGTCTGGAGAGCCTGTTCATCTCTGCGCCCCATTTCTTCTCTTTGTTCTTCAGTGAGGGCTTGCGAGTAATACTCGTCGTTGCCGTGTGACAGGCCATCGCTTCCGCTGCCGCCACGAGGGAATCCTGGCGGGCTACGCTGGGAGCCAACCATGAGGACCTCCGACACGAGATCATTGCTTTCACACTCGGAAAGCGTATCCGAGTGGCCAGTCAATAGATCAAACAAGCCATAAAGGAAATCATCGGGCTCGATTGCTACGATCTGAGTAGTGGCTGACGGATGGGCCATCGGGTGCTTTACGCACCACTGGAACCGCTAGCGACCGTATCGCTTGCAACGACAAGTAGCGGGGAGGGAAGACATCACCAGCGCCAATTGATACTGTGCCGACAGCTGCCGCAAAAGGATGCCGCAGGCAGTCATGCGGAAGTGTGCCGCCCCGTGAATGGGGAGTACCTCGACGTTGAGGGGGGCTTCCTGGAGGCAGGCCGGATCATCGGCGATGAAGGTGAGCGCACCGAGACAGGTCTCATGGCCCAAAGAGAATCTACCACCGAAAACCATGTCGATGGATATCGAAGATTGCAACCTCGTCGAATGTCGCTTAGACGCCTGCCCCACGGTGGGCCCCAACTGTCGTGGGAATGAATCTGACAGTAGAGATGGGGGGGAGTACGTAGGAGAGGGCAGAGCCTAGCTATGGCGAGGTTGTACACTCGGATTTACGAGTTCAGGCCCCTCTCGGAGGAGGTAACATCCCTACGTCTCGGTGCCGCGGAGGCTTTTTTGATTGGAGTGCTGAGTTACAGGGGGTGTGAACCCTTGTGCCAGAGGGGAGGGGTAGCTTATATATAGTACGCCGACTCCTCGCAGTCCTCAGTTATGCAAGAGTTCAATGTGAGAATAAAGGTACGAATGTTACTGATAACACCCGTGTTTAATGAACTTTATGACAACTGAGTGAATGTCCGACCATTGCAATCCTGGGGTGACTCTAGGTCTTCTGTCCTTCGAGTGAAAATCTTGTATTCCGAGTGAATAACAATGGTCGAGTGGAAGTGGGATATCCGAGTGAATATTATGTCGAGTGAGTTGCACTTTTCGACAATTTCAATCGGTATCTTATTTCTATCTTTGTAGGTCTTGGCCTCTTGTACAGTGTCCTTGGGTAGGGTATGTAGGTCAGGCCTAGAACCCTACCCTAAGTACATGTCATCATCAGTACCCAAAGCATCGTTTGCCTACCGTTGCTCCGCCTTAAAACAATCAGGTGGGCCAGCCACTGTACTTTTAATTGGAAATACAGGACTGAGTACTGGGCTATGTGCAAATCTCGAGGCAGGCTTGCGGTTCAGATAGCAGGATCATCTGGACCCGAGAGCCAAAACAAATTTCCGTCTTCTTCAGTCTTTTCTTCATTCTTCACTCTTCATCCTTCTATTTTTTTCCTTTTTATCCTTTTTTTGTTCCTTTTTCTCCTTTGTTGTAACAATTTTGTTCATTTTTTCTTTTTCTTTTTCATTATGCGTGAATTTTTTTTCAAAATCCGATGAACCTTTTCAGTTTCATGAACTATTTTTCAAAGTCGATGCACTTTTTTTCAAAATGAATGAATTCCTTTTCCAAATCGATCAACTATTTTTTTCCAAATTGATGAATTCTTTTTCAAAATCAATGAACTCTTTTGCAAAGCCGATGAACTGTTTTTCAAATTGATGATTTTTTTTCAATTTGAATATTTTTTTTCAATTCGATGAACTCTTTTCTTTTTTATAAATTTGATGAACTTTTCTCAAAATTGATTTTCCCCCAAAATCAATGATTTTTTTTAAAAAACCGATGAACTTTTCTTAAAATTTATGTACTTTTCTTAAAGTTTATGATCTTGTTTTTAAATTTACGTTTTCCTTTTTCAAAATAAATTATATTGGTTTTGCTAAAGGAAACGTTAACTAGGACGGTTTTTCTAGGAGTGTACAAAAGAACTAGCTTAATCTAGTGGTTAATGCATCAAGTTGCAAATAGTGTGGTGCTGGGTTGAATCCTAGCGATCCCATATTTTTAATTAGAATTATTTTATTTTTTCTTGGCGTTTGCTTTGTTGAGTCGGTTCGTGGGTTGGCTCGATACGTGTGGCTAGCGAGCGCCGGTAGAGCCTGTTAGCGCTGGTTACGAGCACCCCTTTACTTGCAAGCGATTTAGCTGGATGTTCTGGTTAATGGAATTGAGTGTATTCCAGATCAAAAAAAAGAAGAAAAAAGAAAGCCCACACCTATCGTATTGCCTCAATCTCGAACCATCGCAAGTCACCGACTCCCTGCGGCACAGCCAGCATTCGTCAACTCCCCCTCTACCCTCATTTGTCCCTTGTTCCTCATGCTCATGGCGACCTGGCCGATGACGTTGTAGCGGCACTGCGACAACACAGTGACAGTCGATGGTGACCCAATCTCCTGACCCCCTGCAATTCCCCAGCTTCAATTGCCATCAAGCTAAATCCCTAGAACTCTTTTCTTCAAGCTTTTTTTGTTTTTATATGTTAAAAACATCATAATCTTGTTACCTTTTCTGTATAATTTAACAATTTGTGTGATTAGATTAGTTCAAACCCTTTTTCCATTGAGGTTTGAATTATTGGCACATAATATTACAGGACATGCGGTCCCATGTCATGTGCCCACTGAGGGAGGTGTGGCATTCGACACTTGCTCATTGCGGGCTAGGCCATCTGGTGTAGGCACCTGATATGTCTCCAGTGTATCTATAATTTTTTTGTTGTTCCGTGCTATTATAGTATCAATCTTGGATGTTTTATATACACTTTCAAGCAATTATATATCATTTTTTGGGCCTAACCTATTAATTTAGTGCCCAGTGTCAGTTGCTGTTTTTTGCTTGTTTTTTCTTTTTAGGAATAATAGAACATGATACGTCTTCAACATATCTATAATTTTTTATTGTTCCATGCTATTTTATTATCCATCTTGGTTGTTTTATATGCATTATACTCCCTCCGTCCTTTAAAGAGTGTACTTCCAACTTTGTTGGAGGGTCAAGCTATCTCAATTTTGATCAAGTTTGTGCAAAAATATATCAATGTTTGTGAAATAAAATAGGTATATGATGAAAGTATATTTTATCACGAATCTAATGCTACTATTTTGATGGCATAAATGTTGATGTATTATTATATAAACATGGTCAAATATAAAAAAGTTTGACTTTCCAAGAAAGTTGGAAGTACACTCTTTAAAGGACGGAGGGAGTATGCTATTTTACACTGGTGCGCGTCGGTCCTAAACAAACAGTTTTTAACCCCTTTCCGCGACTGTATTTGGAACCGTCGCCAAGTGAGTGTGTGTGATAGCGTGTCCTTCGCACACAACCCAGAAATCGTCGGGGATAGGCCCTCCTGGGACCCAGGCTGGGGCCGTGTGCGACCGGGCGAGGCATCGAAACCCAATCGTTTCCATAGGTATGTACATCCCACACGGTAATCCGAGAAAATCATTTCCGTAGTTATGTACATCCCACACAGTGAATCCTAGAAAAACATTTCCATTCGTATGTATATCACACATAGTCAATCCAAGGAATACGTTTTGTTCTTATGTACATCCCACATAGTCAATCCAGGGAAAACGTTTCCGTTCGTATGTACATCCCACAGTTTTATGTGTAGGCTCATGTGTGAAAGGTGGAACTATCACACACGGTCTGCCCTGGTTAACCATTTGCTTTTATCAACTATATCACACATGATTTGATGAAGAAAATTGTGTGGCATTGGGCTATCCATCGCAAGCGCTTTTTCTACTAGAACCGTTTGCAAAGGTCCATGACACATTTAGCAGGTTTATTAGTTTACAATTAATAATTCCAGTATTATGCAAATTCACATTTCATATCGAACAACTGTTTGCCAATTTCATATCAGGCACATAAATATATTATAACATCACAGTACGGTAGCACATGAAAACAACACAGTACGACATATAGATAGTTCAACTTCATAAGAACAATATTCTCATTTCCCTAATCGAGATCATTCAGGCTCGTCTTGTCCACCTCTGCTTTCAGTTCAGTAAGAACCCGTTTGCATGGGCCAACTGGGAAAGTGCCTCCTCCTTCGCCAGCATCTTAGCAAAGTCTGATTTAAAAAATTTGAGCTCATTCTCCATGTTCAACTTTTTATCTCGCATCTTGAAATATGCTTCAGCGCAGACAACACTTTCTCTAAGCCTACGTGTGTTCTCTTCCTCATACATGCTCCAGAGCTTCCATAGGCACATCTTCAAAGACTGTGGCCACTCTTGATCAACCCACTCCAAATAAGAACACTTCCGTTCATCCTATAATATTTAAAACTAGATCAGTAACAATTCTAGGGGAAATGGGTTTATATCAACATAGAAAATCACCAATATGCTTATTTTGAAAAATTGAAGAAGCATGTTAATTATGACATATCTTCTCAAAAAGATCAATGTGCAAATGAAATAATTGGTACTGAGACAACAACCAAATTCCAGAACATCAGAAGCTATAATTAACTAGAATGATGCTACAAGTTCTTACTCATGTACAATAAATAACGAATTGAACATTTTATGAGGAAGGTAAATATAACTGCAACAACATAGCGATAGTGTTTGGATGACAGCAAATAGATATTAATAGGTGTGTACATGCACAAATTAGTAACATAGAACTAATAGCACTAAGGCCGTCCACTATGTATGCCAAAAATAGGGTAATTAAAGACAACTGTTTCTACATCTCGCACCGGTGCCCTGCACTAGCGAGCTGATGCAGCGGAAAAAAAATAAGGGACCCGGACTCCGGAGCACGTAGTTGCTCCGATGCCCACTTCCTTCGTGCCATAAAGATTTAGTATTTTACTGCTTGGATACTCGGATGTGTGGACAAAAGTTGGCTGCACAAACTACTGAAGCGATGCCAAATAATTTTCTAATGGCACCGCTGATGAGATGGCAACAATTTAAGATACTAGATACAAACTGTGACACTGTCTTAGGATGCATTTGGTTGAAGGTGTGGTATGAATGGGTTGGGACTGTGACAGTGTCTGAATCACATCTAATAATTGATTTGTAACAACGAAAGAGGGTCCAACCTTCTCTGCACATGCCAGAAACTTCCTCCCACTATCCATAGAATCAGACGCAAGTAGCTTCATGCATGGAGATTGATGGTGACAACGAGCAGATAGATCTTCAGGCACCCCGCTCCATTCGTTGCCACTGATGGTCTTAGGGAGCTACAAGAGGAAGAAATGACTCAAATCGACCGCCGGGTAAAAATCATTCATTCCAAGCCATAGCCCGGGAGAGAGAAGAGAGGCATACCTGGGTGGTGAAGGAGTAATCGCCGGAGGAGGAAACACTGGAGATGTCTTTGAAGAAGACCATGGCGACCCCGACGGTAGGATGCGAGACAGCGAGAGCGAGGAATCAACTATAGCTTAGCAAGGAAGGAAGGAAGGAGGAAATAGGGGAAATGTGACTTGTGGCCGGGGAGAAAAGGGGGTGGGGAAGGGGGCGGGGGTTGATATTTTGGCGGTAGGCCAAAATTTTGGAAATGTGGAGTGAAACTTTGCGCGCGGTGCCGTCGGACCATTCACTTTGAACGGTTGTGTGCATCGCAAATGATTCTTCTGCTTTACGCGCATGGGATGAGTTTGATAATTCAAATTTTGGTGGAAATTTCCCCGGGTACGTCATTGCATAATTTAACATCGCTTCCTAATTTGGGCACACAAATGAGCGTATAGCAGACATGCCACACTTACTGAATCGAGCAATTTTAGTAATTAAACAGAACCAGTTGACCTAAACATTGCTAAACAAAAGACCAGCATTAAAAACAAAGCCTAAGTACGCATAATTTTAAGAAATACGCCGCCGCGCCGGCCTATGCATCGCCGGTGTGAGATGAGACGTCGATGACTTGTCCTGGCAACATGCTGCCGTTGGTGGACTCCACGCCCCCCCTACTGAAGTCGACCGCATCCTCGTTTTACTTGTCCTCAGCGCCACCCTCAAGGATGTAGTACTCGTAGTAGTGGCTGCGCTAGAGCTCGCGTTGGTACTGAAGGAAATATTCCCTAGAGGCAATAATAAAGTTATTATTTATATTTCCTTATATCATGATAAATGTTTATTATTCATGCTAGAATTGTATTAACCGAAAACTTAGTACATGTGTGAATACATAGACAAATAGAGTGTCACTAGTTTGCCTCTACTTGACTAGCTCGTTGAATCAATGATGGTTATGTTTCCTAACCATAGACATGAGTTGTCATTTGATTAACGGGATCACATCATTAGAGAATGATGTGATTGACTTGACCCATCCGTTAGCTTAGCACGATGATCGTTTAGTTTGTTGCTATAGCTTTCTCCATAACTATACATGTTCCTATGACTATGAGATCATGCAACTATCGAATACGGAGGAACACTTTGTGTGCTACCAAACGTCACAACGTAACTGGGTGATTACAATGGTGCTCTACAAGTGTCTACGATGGTGTTTGTTGAGTTGGCATGGATCAAGATTAGGATTTGTCACTCTGATTGTCGGAGAGGTATCTTTGGGCCCTCTCGGTAATGTACATCACTGTAAGCCTTGCAAGGAATGTAGCTAATGAGTTAGTTACAGGATGTAGCATTACAAAACGAGTAAAGAGACTTGCCGGTAACGAGATTGAACTAGGTATTGAGATACCGACGATCGAATCTCTGGCAGGTAACAATACCACTAACAAAGGGAACAATGTATATCGTTATGCGGTTTGACCGATAAAGATCTTCATAGAATATGTAGGAACAAATATGAGCATCCAGGTTCCGCTATTGGTTATTGACCAGAGACATGTCTCGGTCATGTCTACATAGTTCTCGAACCCGTAGGTTCCGCACGCTTAACATTCGATGACGATCGGTATTATGAGTTTATGTGTTTTGATGTACCTAAGGTAGTTCAGAGTCCCAGATTTGATCACGGACATGCCGAGGAGGCTCGAAATGATCAAGACATAAAGATCGATATATTGGACGACTATGTTTGGACATAGGAAGGGTTCCGAGTGAAGTTCGGGCATATACCGGAGTACCGAGGGGTTAGCGGAACCCCACGGGGAGTTTAATGGGCCTTATGGGCCTTAGTGGAAAGAGAGGAGGGGCTGCCAGGGCAGGCCACGCGCCCCTCCCCCTCTGGTCCGAATTGGACTAGGAAGGGGGGGGGGGGGCGACCACTTTCCTTCTCCCTCTTTCCTCCTTCCTTCTCCTACTCCTACTACATGGAAAGGGGGGGGGGGGGAATCCTACTCCCAGTGGGAGTAGGACTCCCCATGGGGAGCGCCATAGGAGGGCCGGCCCTCCCCCTCCTCCACTCCTTTATATACGGGGAGGGGGCACCCCATAGAAACAAAAGTTGATCATTGGTCTTTAGTCATGTGTGGTGCCCCCTCCACCATAATCCACCTCGGTAATATCGTACTGGTGCTTAGGCGAAGCCCTGTTCCGGTAGCAACATCATCACCGTCATCACGTCGTCGTGCTGATGAAGCTCTCCCTCGAAGCTCTACTAGATCGTGAGTTCGCGGGTCATCACCGAGCTGAACGTGTGCAGATCACGGAGGTGCCGTATCTTCGGTACTAGATCGGTCGATCGTGAAGACGTACGACTACATCAACCGCGTTGTCATAATGCTTCCGCTTACGGTCTACGAGGGTACGTAGACGATACTCTCCCCTCTCATTGCTATGCATCACCATGATCTCGCATGTGCGTAGGAATTTTTTTAAAATTACTGCGTTCCCCAACAGTGGCATCCGAGCCAGGTTTATGTGTAGATGTTATATGCATAGGTATAACACAACGGAGTTGTGGGCGTGGGTATATACATATTGCTTTCCGTCACTAGTTGATTCATGATTCAACGACATTGTTGGATGAAGCGGCCCAGACCAACATTACGCGTATGCTTACGCGAGACTGGTTCTACCGACGTGCTTTGCACACAGGCGGCTAGTGGGTGTCTGTTTCTCCAGCTTTAGTTGAATCGGATTCAATGAACATGGTTCTTTCTGAAGATCAAAAAGAAATCACTATACCCTGTTGTGGTTTTTGATGCGTAGGTAAGAACGGTTCTTGCTCAGCCCATAGCAGCCACGTAAAACTTGCAACAACAAAGTAGAGGACATCTAACTTGTTTTTGTAGGGCATGTTGTGATGTGATATGGTCAAGACATGATGCTAAATTTTACTTTATGAGATGATCATGTTTTGTAACACAGTTATCGGCAACTGGAAGGAGCCATATGGTTGTCGCTTTATTGTATGAAATGCAATCGCCATGTAATTGCTTTACTTTACCACTAAGCTGTAGCGATAGTCGTAGAAGCAATAGTTGGTGAGATGACAACGATGCTTTGATGGAGATCATGGTGTCAAGCCAGTGACGATGGTGATCATGATGGTGCTTTGAAGATGAAGATCAAAGGCACAAGATGATGATGGCCATATCAAATCACTTATATTGATTGCATGTGATGTTTATCCTTTATGCATCTTATTTTGCATAGTACGAAGGTAGCGTTATAAGATGATCTCTCACTAAATTTCAAGGTATAAGTGTTCTCCCTGAGTATGCACCGTTGCTACAGTTCATCGTGCCGAGACACCACGTGATGATAGAGTGTGATAAGCTCTATGTTCACATACAACGGGTGCAAGCCAGTTTTGCACATGCGGAAATCTCAAGTTAAACTTGACGAGCCTAGCATATGCAGATATGGCCTCAGAACACTGGAGACCGAAAGGTTGAGCGTGAATCATATAGTAGATATCATCAACATAGTGATGTTCACCATTGAAAACTACTCCATCTCACGTGATGATCAGACATGGTTTAGTTGATATGGATCACATGATCACTTAGATGATTAGAGAGATGTCTATCTAAGTGGGAGTTTTGAAATAATTTTGATTAATTGAACTTTAATTTATCATGAACTTAGTACCTAATAGTATTTTGCATGTTTATGTTGTTGTAGATAGATGGCCCATGCTATTTTTCCATTGAATTTTAATGCGTACCTAGAGAAAGCTAAGTTGAAAGATGATGGTAGCAACTACACGGACTGGGTCCGTAACTTGAGGATTATCCTCATTGCTGCACAGAAGAATGACTTCCTGGAAGCACTGCTAGGTGACAAACCCACTGCAGGAGCAACGCCAGATGTTATGAGCACCTGGCAGAGCAAAGCTGATGACTACTGGATAGTTCAGTGTGCCATGCTTTTCGGCTTAGAACCGGGACTTCAACGACGTTTTGAATGTCATGGAGCATATGAGATGTTCCAGGAGTTGAAGTTAATATTTCAAGCAAATGCACAGATTGAGAGATATGAAGTTTCCAATAAGTTCTACAGCTGCAAGATGAAGGAGAATAGTTCTATCAGTGAACATATACTTAGAATGTCTGGGTACCACAAACACTTGACTCAACTGGGAGTTAATCTTCCTAATGATAGTGTCATCGACAGAGTTCTTCAATCACGGCCACCAAGCTACAAGAGCTTCGTGATGAACTATAATATGCAAGGGATGGATAAGACGATTCCTAAGCTCTTCGCAATGCTAAAGGCTACGGAGGTAGAAATCAAGAAAGAGCGTCAAGTGTTGATGGTCAACAAGACCATCAGTTTCAAGAAAAAGGGTAAAGGGAAGAAGGGGAACTTCAAAAAGATTAGCAAGCTAGTTGCTGCTCAAGTGAAGAAACCCAAGTCTGGACCTAAGCCTGAGACTGAGTGCTTCTACTACAAAGGAACTAGTCAGTGGAAGCGGAACTGCCCCAAGTATTTGGCGGAGAAGAAGGATGGCAAAGTGAAAGGGGCTACGGATTAAGCGAAGATTGGCTAAGGATGAGGTGATGATGCACGTGGGAAATGGTTCCAAAGTCGATGTGATCACCGTCGGCACGCTACCTCTACATCTACTTTCGGGATTAGTTTTAGACCCGAATAATTGTTATTTGGTGCCAGCGTTGAGCATGAACATATATCAGGATCTTGTTTAATGCGAGACGGTTATTCATTTAAATCAGAGAATAATGGTTGTTTTATTTATATGAGTAATATCTTTTATGGTCATGCACCCTTGACGAGTGGTCTATTTTTACTAAATCTTGATAGTAGTGATACGCATGTACATATTATTGAAGCCAAAAGATGCAGAATTGATAATGATAGTGCAACTTATTTGTGGCACGGTCGTTTAGGTCATATTGGTGTAAAGCACATGAAGAAACTCCATTCCGATGGACTTCTGGAATCACTTGATTATGAATCACTTGGTACTTGCGAACCATGCCTCATGGGCAAGATGACTAAAACTCTGTTCTTCGGAACAATAGAGCAAGCAACAGAGTTATTGGAAATCATACATACTGATGTATGTGGTCCAATGAACATTGAAGCTCGCGGCAGATATCGTTATTTTCTCACCTTCACAGATGATTTGAGCAGATATGGGTATATCCACTTGATGAAACATAAGTCTGAAACATTTGAAAAGTTTAAAGAATTTCAGAGTGAAGTGGAAAATCATCGTAACAAGAAAATCAAGTTCCTACGATCTGATCGTGGATGTGAGTATTTGAGTTATGAGTTTGGACTTCATTTGAAACAATGTGGAATAGTTTCGCAACTCATGCCACCTGGAACACCACAACGTAATGGTGTGTCCGAACGTCGTGACCGCACTTTATTAGATATGGTGCGATCTATGATGTCTCTCACTGATTTACCGCTATCGTTTTGGGGTTATGCTTTAGAGATGGCTGCATTCACGTTAAATAGGGCACCATCTAAATCCGTCGAGACGACACATTATGAACTGTGGTTTGGCAAGAAACCCAAGTTGTCATTTATTAAATTTTGGGGCTGCGATGCTTATGTGAAAAAGCTTCAACCTGATAAGCTTGAACCCAAATCGGAGAAATGTGTCTTCATAGGATACCCAAAGGAGACTGTTGGGTACACCTTCTATCACAGATCCGAAGGCAAGATATTCGTTGCTATGAATGGATCCTTTCTAGAGAAGGAGTCTCTCTCGAAATAAGTGAGTCGGAGGAAAGTAGAACTTGACGAGGTAATTGTGCCTTCTCCCTTATTGGAAATCAGCTCATCACTGAAATCAGTTCCAGTGATTCCTACACTAGTAAGTGAGGAAGCTAATGATGATGATCATGAAACTTCTGATCAAATTACTACCGAACCTCGTAGGTCAACCAGAGTAAGATCCGGACCAGAGTGGTACGGTAATCCTGTTCTGGAAGTCATGTTACTTGACCATGCCGAACCTACGAACTATGAGGAAGCGATGATGAGCCCAGATTCCGCAAAATGGCTTGAGGCCATGAAATATGAGATGGGATCCATGTATGAAAACAAAGTATGGACTTTGGTTGACTTGCCCGATGATCAGCAGGCCATAGAGAATAAATGGATCTTCAAGAAGAAGACTGACGTTGATGGTAATGTTACTGTCTACAAAGCTCGACTTGTTGCAAAAGGTTTTCGACAAGTTCAAGGAGTTGACTATGATGAGACCTTCTCACCCGTAGCGATGCTTAAGTCCGTCCGAATCATGTTAGCAACTGCCACATTTTATGATTATGATATTTTGCAAATGGATGTCAAAACTGCATTCCTCAATGGATACCTTAAAGAAGAGTTGTATACGATGCAACTAGAAGGTTTTGTCAATCCAAAAGGTGCTAACAAAGTGTGCAAGCTCCAGCGATCCATTTATGGATTGGTGCAAGCCTCTCGGAGTTGGAATATACGCTTTGATAGTGTGATCAAAGCATATGGTTTTGTACAGACTTTTGGAGAATCCTATATTTACAAGAAAGTGAGTGGGAGCTCCGTAGCATTTCTAATATTATTTGTAGATGACCTATTGTTGATCAGAAATGATACTGAATTTCTGAATAGCATAAAAGGATACTTCTCGGTGTCAGAACCGGCGGATCTCGGGTAGGGGGTCCCGAACTGTGCGTCTAGGTGGATGGTAACAGGAGGCAGGGGACACATAGTTTTACCCAGGTTCAGGCCCTCTTGATGGAGGTAAAACCCTACGTCCTGCCAGATTAATATTGATGATATGGGTAGTACAAGAGTAGATCTACCATGAGATCAGAGAGGCTAAACCCTAGAAGCTACCCTATGGTATGATTGTATGTTGTCCTACAGACTAAAACCCTCTGGTTTATATAGACACCGGAGAGGTGTAGTGAGGGAGTCCTGGATTAGGGGGTCTCCGGACAGCCGGACTAAATCCATTGGCCGGACTGTTAGACTATGAAGATACAAGATTGAAGACTTCGTCTCGTGTCCGGATGGGACTCTACTTGGCGTGGAAGGCAAGCTAGGCAATACGTATATGGATATCTCCTCCTTTGTAACCGACCTTGTGTAACCCTAACCCTCTCCGGTGTCCATATAAACCGAAGAGTTTTAGTCCGTAGGACAACAACCACAACATACAATCAAACCATAGGCTAGCTTCTAGGGTTTAGCCTCTCTGATCTCGTGGTAGATCTACTCTTGTACTACCCATATCATCAATATTAATCAAGTAGGACGTAGGGTTTTACCTCCATCAAGAGGGCCCGAACCTGGGTAAAACATCGTTTCCCCTGCCTCCTGTTACCATCCGGCCTAGACGCACAGTTCGGGACCCCCTACCCGAGATCCGCCGGTTTTGACACTGACATTGGTGCTTTCATTGAGAGTTCCTCTGTCTTGTCGCCGTTAGACTTGATGGCTCCTACTATCATCGATAGCGATGCGGTCCAGGGTGAGACTTTTCTCCCCGGACAGATCTTCGTATTCGATGGCTTTGCACTGCGGGCTAATTCGCTTGGCCATCTGGAGCAGATTGAAAGCTACGCTCCTGGCCATCAGGTCAGATTTGGAAGTTTGAAGTACACGGCCAACATCCGCGGAGACTTGATCTTCGACGGATTCGAGCCACAGCCGGGCGCGCCGCACTGTCATGATGGGTATGACCTAGCTCTACCACCAAACAGTACCCCAGAGGCCGCGCCCGCATCAGCTCCGACCCTTAGCTCGGAGCCAACTACGCTAGTCGAGGATGGGTGGTTAGACACCGCCTTAGGGGCGGCAGTCTCAATGGCGATCGAGCCGAACACCAGCCTAACCCTCTGCGCAGCCCGTGACTCCAAGGTACCGGACTCTTTTCCGGACTCCGAACCATCCTGCCCCTGCCAATCGAATCCGATTGGGCGCCGATCATGGAATTCACCGCCACAAATATCTTTTAGCACTTGCCCTTCGGCGACATTCTGAATTCACTAAGGTCTCTCTCTTTGTCAGGAGAGCCCTGGCTGGATTATGGCCAACATGATTGGGATGCGGACGACGACGAAATTCGACGCCCACCCACCACCCACTTAATAGCCACTGTCAATGACTCAACCGACATGCTCGACTTCGACTCTGAAGACATCGACGGTATGGACGACGATGCGGGAGGCGAAGAGGAACCACTGCCCACAGGGCGCTGGACGCCCACCTCATCATATGATGTATACATGGTGGACACACCAAAAGAAGACGACGACGAGGAACGGAAAGACGCACCGAAGGCTTGTTCCCTCGAGAAGCAGTAAAAGAGGCGGCGCAAGCGCCGCCCCAAATCCCGCCTCAGCAGAATTAACGATCATACAGACCCAGCGTTGGAGCAGGGCGAACCACTGCCGGACTACGGCAATACGGAGAATCAAACCGAACAAACTAATTCTGTCAAAGATAATAGTCCGGTCGATATAACGCCGGACAGGCACCCAAAGTAGCATAATGCCCGTCAAAGGCTTGTTGCCACCGCGAGGAGTCTGAAAAAGCAGAAACAAAGGCTCAAGGCTGCGCAGGACACACTCCAAATCGGATGGAGTAAAGTACTCAACACAACAGCGAAGTACGGCGACAATCGCCCCGGCAAGAGCTACCCAAAGCGGAAGTTGCTACCTGAATTCGACGAGGAGGCCTCAGACCCCCCACAACCAAAAATCAAAACAGCCACCTAGCTAGATAGACGACCTCATGGCCAACATCGAGCGGCAAACAACGCCACTCACAAGCCAATACGCGACACACGCGAGGGCTCGCACCAAAAGGACGGCGTAACCAGATCCATCTATGGACCACGCAAGCGCGCCCCAGCATACGATGTAACGCAACAAACATCCGAGCAACGCGGTACACCAAGATACAGGGGTGCCGCACACCCCCTATGTTTCACCGACATGGTGCTGGACCATGAATTTCCAGAGGGATTCAAACCCGTAAACATAGAGGCATACGACGGAACAATAGACCCTGGGGTTTGGATTGAGGACTATATCCTCCATATCCATATGGCTCGAGGAGATGATCTCCACGCCATCAAGTACTTACCCCTCAAGCTCAAAGGGCCAGCTCGCCACTGGCTTAAAAGCCTCCCCGAAAACTCCATTGGAAGCTGGGAAGAGCTCGAAGATGCTTTTCGGGCAAATTTTCAAGGGACTGATGTCCGACCTCCGTACACGGACGATTTGAGTCATATAACTCAATAGCCCGGAGAGTCAGCCCGAAAACTTTGGAACATGTTTCATACTAAAAAGAACCAAATTGTTGACTGTCCGGACGCCGAAGCCTTGGCAGCTTTTTAGCATAGCGTCTGTGACGAATGGCTTGCCAGACACCTTGGCCAAGAAAAGCCAAGAACAATGGCAGCATTGACAAGCCTCATGACCCGCTTTTGCGTGGGTGAGGACAGCTGGCTAGCGAGATGCAGCACCAACGACCCCAGTACATCTAAAGTTAGAGATGGAAACGGGAAATCATGGCGCAACAGCAATAACAAACACCGGGATAAAGAAGACAGCACGAAGAGCACGACAGTAAACGCCGGATTCAAAAGCTCTCGACCGGGTCAGCAAAAGCCGCCCTCTAAGGGCGCTAGAGACAAACTGTCCAGCCTAAACAAAATTCTAGACCAAATATGTCAGATCCATAGCACCCCTGGTAAACCCGCTAATCATACCCATAGAGAATGTTGGGTCTTCAAGCAGTCCAGCAAGCTCAACGCCGTACACAAGGGGGAGGATACACCAAGGGAAGACGAGGATGAGCCTCCCAAGCAAGACACTGGCGAACAAAAGAAATTTCCACCAGAAGTCAAAACAGTAAACGTGTTACACGTGATCAAGGGAAGAAACAAAATGGCACTCCCAGGAAAATATGCCCAAGGGCCTATCACTGCAGAGCCCTGCCACTGGTCGTCTCAACCGATAACTTTCGACCATCGTGATTACTCAGCAAGTATCCATCGTGCAGGATGGGCTGCCCTGGTATTATACCCAATAATTGACGGACACTACTTCGCACAAGTCCTGATGGACGGTGGCAGCAGTCTAAACCTGATATACCAGGATACAATCCACGAAATGGGGATAGACCCAACAAAAATTTGCCAAAGCAATACTACCTTTAAAGGAGTAACGCCAGGCCCAGGGGCTCATTCCACGGGTTCCCTGCTACTAAAGGTCATATTCGGCTTCCCCGATAACTTCCGTAGCGAACATTTAACCTTCCACATCGCTCCGTTCCAAAGTGGCTATCAAGCACTACTCGGACACGAAGCTTTCATTCGCATTACTACAATACCGCACTACGCTTCCCTCACACTCAAGATGCCCGGCCCACGTGGCATCATTACAGTGAACGGAAGTATTAAGCGATCGTTGCGTGCCGAAGAGAGCGCGGCTGCCTTGGCAGCTGCACACTAAAAATGACCTGACCAACTAAAGCATTTAACAGGTCGTCAAGACCTTGGTCACGGTTAGACGAGTCCGGTACAGCTATATGTAATTCATACCGGATCAATGGTCACACCCCTATACAAGGGGCTCAACGCGCGCAGACAAGTGGCAATTTTTACTCATCTTGAATTATACATGGTTTCTTTAAAAACTATCCTTTTGCATGGAAACTTTTTCACCTAAGTTCCTCTCTTTTATAGATGATCATCATGCTACACCCGTCCAGGATACGGTAGAACGGAGACACATGCACAGACGTGCAGCAGGGACCCGCTCCAAGGATTCTTTTTAGATTAAGATCCTGCGTAAACCTTTTTTACTGTCTCTTGTTGATACATATCCACCGAATTCTCAGCACAGTTGAGAAGGATGCTGACGTCTTGGCATGTGGCCATGTCAGAATATTGCACGTACCTGGACACAAGGGGCTTCTTACAAAGGGCACTATTTAGGCCCGGTTTATACCATAAAGACCGAATACCTTAGGGAGTGTTCGGCGTCGCGAGTTTGGCCTTATATGCATCAGCTCCAAATCATTGTCTTTGGTCAAATGTTGGGTTTGCCCGGCTCCTGTGTTTTGCTGCCTTACGTTCCGCTTTATCGGGTAAGGTAGCACCAGGAGAACTACTGCGATTGTGCCCTGGTTCATCCGGACGAGCACCTCAGTAGAGAAAGCCGAAAACCGACTGTCATGATATAGCGTGAGACTGGTCAACCACTCGATGACCTATCGGAATGTTAGAATTCCTCCGCCTTAACGAAGGGCCGTTTTCCAGCCAGGCATGTACGCACCCCGTGATCGAGGGAGTGCGGAGCCACCAGGGGCTATCTAGTAGCCCCACTGTCAAACTCCTATGGCTAAGTGAAAGTGTTAAAGCATTATAGTCTGGTTGCCTCGTTCGCTATGCTATCACCTCCTTAATAGGATCAAGACGTTATGTTAAGTGTGAACACGCGTTTTTTGCGAGCACCTCCGCATTATATGCGTGGGGGTTGAAGCCGACGGCTGCAATCTTTCAGGTTATACACATGTATACATAAACGGCCGCACAGGACGCATCATACTACTTTCGGGCAAAAGTATAAACATGGTCTTATAAAACTTCATAAAAGCATTGTGTTTACAATGAAAATACATATCACTCAAACATAATATTCTTCGAGCACTGGGCCTCTATCAAACGAGCACCCTCGAGAACTTCCTCGAAATAATGCTCGGTAGCCACTTGGCCTATGTCCGAACCCTGCGCCACAACTGTGGTAGCGTCCATCTCCGCCCAGTATGCTTTAACACGGGCAAGGGCCATCCGCGAGCCTTCTATGCACGCCGACCGCTTCATCGCATTAATGCGCGGCACCACACCAAGGAACTACTGCACTAAGCTAAAATAACTGTTCGGCTTTGGCTTTTCCGGCCATAGCTGATCCACAACAGACCTCATGGCGAGTCCGGACAACCTATTCAGTTTGGCCCATTCGGCTAGCTGGTCAGTCAATGAAAGCGGACGCTCTGGAACGTGGAATTGCGACCAGACCAGCTTGTCCACTTCACGATCTGTCTGACCTTGGAAGTACTTGGCCGCATCAGCAGCGCTCGCCCCCAAATCCATATACGCATCTGTCGAACTCCACAGCCGATCCAGAGGGGCATACCGTGGATCTCCGAACTTCCTCCGTAACATGAAGGGTTTCCCAGCCGCAATATCCCCGGCTTCCCGCAGCTCCTCCTTCTTCGCTCTCATAGCAGAACGAGTGTCTTTGTCCGCCGCCGTGGCCTTCTCAAGGTCCGTTGCCTTCAGTCGGTTTTCTTTTTCAAGGACCCGGCAACGGTCGGCAGTGTCTTTTAATTCTACGGCCATCTTGGCCATCTTCTCTTGGCTCTCGCAATGTGCGGCCTTCTTGGCATTCAACTCTTCGACCGCCTTCAAAGCAGCCGCATTACTAATCCTTGCTTGTTCCTTGGCTCGGGAAAGTTCTGCCTGCAAGGCTTCCACGGTGGCAGCTCCATCTGCAGTCACAACATATTAAAGATACTGGCATCATGCTGCTCTTACTATGTGGCGTTCACCAGATAATAACGCTTACCCTGTGCCTCGTCAAGCCTCTTGTTAACAAGCTCGATGTCGGCGTCTGCCGCATCCAGTTGCTGTTTTAATTTGGCAAACTCACTAGTCCGGCTAGCCACCGGAGCTTCCACCACATGCACATAGGGGCAGTCTGGTTATTGCCTGGGAATATGATCCTCTGTTCGCCGCCGTTCTCGACGACAACCAGAGTCTCAGGGGCTACTATCTACATAGGGCACACCTAACATGTGCAGTACTATCACATATTATCTCACGTACCTCAAAGCCTGTCAGTAGACTCATAAAAGCTTGATGTAATCCGCTTTCGGCAGACGAGATTCTCTCCATCACCGTACTCATCAGCATACGGTGTTCTTCTGAGATGACCGCTCGCCCCACCAACTCCCTCAGAATGTCCGACCGCACACCATACGGTGCCGGACTATTTTGTCTGCTCTCTTCGGGAGCCGGACGCTGGGGACTTCGAGGGTCTATGGGATTATCTTTTGGCCTCACCGGATCCGGAGAGGCCCTCCGTGACGACACTTCGGGGACGCCCGCTTCTTGACTGGAGGAGTCCGGGGGAGGCATTTCGCTCTCCATCATCTAGAGAAGAAGATCCCCCAAAGACGAGCTCAGCTGAGAGGGGCTAAGGCCCGAACTGCAAGATATATGCGGCGGTTATTCTCTCGGGAAAAGAGATAGCATACCTTTACTATTAAAGTATTTTGGATCACTTACGACTCGTTGGAGGGCTGATCCCCCCGCGGACTTTGTGCGGCAAAAGCACCCCCCGTGGCAGGACCCTCTGTGGGAGACTTCTTGTCCCGTTTGGAGGCTTCGGCTTCCGGATCCTCGGAAGCAGTCCTTTTCCTCCCCCGGTTGTCCTCCTTCATGGAGATGCTCATTCCCTCAGTTGGAACGGGCAGCGATGGGGGCCCGCATCCGCCAGTATTATCCCCTCGGTATCTTCCTTCAAGGGCTCCGGGCAAGGTGCGACTTCGAGCATCTTTTCCAATACCGGATTTTCCAAACCCTCAGGGAGGGGGGCCAAACACCGAATCATCTTTGCTTTTGTTAGCCAGTCCTGGTCAAAAAGCGAACTCTCAGAAATAACTTCGAATAAAAGACAGTGTGTTCGGCTAGAGGACTTGTTACTTGTTCGGCGGCGCGGTTACTGCTCAGGCCCACGTCCTCCATAATATCCGGACATTCTACTTGAGGTCCGAAGAATGACTTGTACATCTCCTCGTGCGTCAGGCCGAGGAAACTTTGAATGGCACGTGGTCCCTTTGGGTTGAACCCCCACAAGCGAAGGGGCCGGCGTTTGCAAGGCTGGACTTGACGAACCAGCATAACTTGTATTACCGCAACTAAATTAAAATCTCCCTCGAAGAGATCTCGGATGTGGCTTTGCAGTGTAGGCACGTCCTTGGCTGGACCCCAACTCAGACCTCTGCTAATCCATGACATCAGTTGTGGTGGGGGGCCCGAGCGGAAAGCAGGGGCAGCCGCCCACTTGGCACTTCGGGGAGCTGTGACGTAAAACCACTCCCGCTGCCATAATTCGGACACCTCTGGGAAGGAACCTTTCGGCCATGGAGCTCCTGCCATCTTGCCTATTGATGGACCTCCACACGCTGCATGTTGCCCCTCGATCATCTTCGGCTTCACTTCAAAGGTCTTGAGCCACAAGCCGAAGTGAGGGGTGATGCGGAGGAAGGTCTCGCACACGACAATAAATGTCGAGATGTGGAGAAAGGAGTCCGGAGCTAGATCATGGAAATCTAGCCCATAATAGAACATCAAACCCCTGACGAAGGGATCCAGAGTGAGGCCTAGACCTCAGAGGAAGTGGGAGACGAACACGACGTTCTCGTTGGGTTTGGGAGTAGGGACGATCTGCCCACGAGTAGGCAGCCGATGCGAAACCTCGGCGGTCAGGTATCTGGCCTCCCTCAACTTCTTAATATCCTCTTCCGTAACGGAGGAGGGCGTCCATCAGCCTTGAAGGCTGGATCCGGACATGGTTGAAGTGTAACACCCTCGATGCGACTATAGCTCCCACGTGTCGAGGCATGACTTAGAGACATAATCGCATTGTAGGCATATGTCGCAAGTGAGGTAATTGTAACGCCCCGAGACCGATGTGCCAGGTGTCGTGCAGTTATTCGCCGTCGTTGCCATGTCATTTGCTTGCGTGTTGCATTTTCATCATGTCATCATGTGCATTGCATCATCATGTTTTCAAAACTTGCATCCGTCCCGGCCTCCTCGTTCTCTCCGTTGTCCGTTCTGAGCCCAGACACACTTGCACGCGCCCGCGGCATGTCCGAGATAGTATTTTATAAGTGGCCGGAAAATGTTCTCGGAATGGGATGAGATTTGACGTGTGGTCTTATTATAGTGTAGATAGACCGCCTGTCAAGTTTCATCGTAATCGAAGTTCGTTTGATGCCCCAATGTTTAAATATAGCGGCAATAGTAGCCGGTCTAACGTCGGACGTTTTCGGTGTCCGGAAATAGATGCCGGGCTTCCCTCTCTTCTCTTCTCTCAGCCCGGGACCGTCTACACAACTCACTACCTACCGCCAGGCCCTACCTAACCCATCTCGTCAGCCCGCAGCCCCCCTCGCGCGCGCCCGAAAGCTGTCCCGGACCCGAACCGGACTGTCGCCACCATTGTGTCCGGATCATCCCCAAACGTCTACAAAACGTCACCGTTTTCTTATTTGGGCTCCCTAACTATTTTTTTCGTGACCGTCCGATTACGATTGGAGAGACGGATTAGCCCCTAAACTTCCCTCTTTTCCATATATAGTCCACTCCTAGACTATTTTTGGACAAACCCTAAAACCTAGGGCACTTGTCCCATCCATCCCCTCAGCCGCCGCCGCCACTTTTCCCACCATCTACATCGGGATCCTTCCTGATCCAGCGAACCACCAGCTCCCCTCCCGATCCACCTACCAGGCATCGCCATTTTTCCCCTTGCTCTCCGTGCCCAACCAACCAGCGCCAGGCCCCGCGTCCTTTTATCCTCCTCCCTGTCTCGCCCGGTGCCCGATCTGCATCACGGCCAGGCCTTCGTTCCCCGCTACAGCCAGCCTCCTCCCGCTCGACCGCGTTGGTGAGCGCCACCACCGGAGATGCCCCGTCCGCCGCCCAAACCTGCAAAACGAGCAGATGAGTCGTCGCCTGCCTCCTTTTCTCCCCTGTTTTTTTCTCTCTTTCCTCCTCTAACCTCTCCCTCTCGTTTGACTTCTTGTCTGCCAGGAAATGAAAGGGCCTCGCGCCCTGATGCCGTGGCCGCCGACGACCGAAGCCGCTGTGTGCCATCTCCTCCCCGTCCCCTACCTCGCCTCGCCGCCGGAGAAGGAGCTCCGTTCGCCAAGCGCCGCGCCCTGCTTCGTTTCGCTGCGGGAGGAGCAGCGCCGCCTTCGCCGGAGTACGCGTCAAGTTCGCTTGGTGGTGTCAGTTGCCGGCCTCGTCTCCATCCGACGTCGTCGTCCTGGCCTCAGATCTGTCGGGTCTCGGCCATCCTCGCTGTTGCCGGACCTGCTGCCTCTACCTCACCCCAAGTCACGGTCCCGTTCCCGCCGTCCGCTGCCCGTTCCTCGCCGGAGATGAGTTCTGCCAGCGCCGCTCCTTACCTGCTTCTTCTGCATCGAGCAGCAGGCCGAGCGCTGCGCTCGCTCGCGTGCATCTGCCGCAAGTGGCCGCCTACTTCCTCTCCAGTCCGGCCGCCTCCTCCCCTCCTTCTACTTCGAGCAGGAGGTCGAGTCCCTCACCTCGCCGCCCCTATGCCCCGCTCACCGGAGCTCGACTCCCAGTCGCCGTGCCCCTGGTTCCTCTGCACCGAAGACGAGCTAGCGGAGCCTCATTGACTCCCCTTGTTTTGACCGAGCGGCCTCGCTACTCGCCTGGGCCACCCCTCCAGCGCCAAGCCAGGCCCAGTGCGCCAGATCCGGCCCGCCTGGCCTCCCCCTCTTCAACTGGGCCTTAGCCCTTGGTGAGCAGCCAGCCGCCCCCCTGTTTCAGCCCATTGCCTTTTTTTTTCTACCCTGCGATTTTAGCAATTATCTAGTAGTTTGGCAGTTTTGCAGAACCCCCCCCCCAAGAATCATGCATTTAATAACTTCTAAACCGTGCATCGGATCTAAACAAATTATATATGAAACTTTCTCGGAATTTTGTGTAGATTAATAATATGCCACTTTCTTGCCATGTTAAAATATTTAAAATGTTGTTTGCTTAAATTTGCTTAAATGCCATGTTAAAATGCTTTAATTCATAACTAATTAACCGTAGCTCCAAATTTAATAAACTTCATATGTAAATGGGGTAGAATTTTGCCTAGTTTATCATGGTGACCTTACTTTGCATGTTAAACAACTCTAAAATTATGTTTAGGGCAGAACAGGACCTAACCTAAAATATGCTATGAGGATTTACCGGAATTGTTGTTCGTTGCTTCCGGCCTCATTTAAACTTGCCTAGATAGTTAGTTTTGTTGTGCTTCACCTCTTGCCATGTTAATCAACATTTAATATTGTTGGGTACATAAACGAGAGGGAACTAAATAATTGATGTGGCGTTTTGTCAATATGCAACTCGTTGCATATTGAGCTCCATTTAATTTGTAGGATTGTTTGTGCATTTTGCCATGCCATGCCTCCTTAAACCGGACATGCATCATACTTGATTGTGCATCATGCCATGTTGATGTCGTGGTTGTTTACTATGTTGTGTGCTTCTTTTCCGGTGATTGCTTCTTCGGGTTGATTCCGGTAACGTCGAGTTTGTGAGGATCCGTTCGACTACGTCCGTTTGTCTTCTTCATGGACTCGTTCTTCTTCCTTGCGGGATTTCAGGCAAGATGATCATACCCTCGAAATCACTACTATCTTTGCTATGCTAGTTTGCTCGCTCTTTTGCTATGCCATTGCTATGATGCCTACCACTTGCTTGTCAGCCTCCCAAATTGCCATGTTCAGCCCCTAACCCACCATTGTCCTAGCAAAGCGTTGATTGGCTATGTTACCGCTTTGCTCAGCCCCTCTTATAGCGTTGTTAGTTGCAGGTGAAGATCTGAGGCCGTTCCTTGTTGGAACATTTGTTTACTTGTTGGGATATCACTATATATCTTATTTAATTAATGCATCTATATACTTGGTAAAGGGTGGAAGGCTCGGCCTTATGCCTGGTGTTTTGTTCCACTCTGGCCGCCCTAGTTTCCGTCATATCGGTGTTATGTTCCAGGATTTTGCGTCCCTTACGCGGTTGGGCTATAATGGGAACCCCTTGACAGTTCACCTTAATAAAGCTTTGGCAGCAATGCCCAACATTGGTTTTACCATTTGCCACCTAGCCTTTTTCCCTTGGGAGTCGCGCATCCCGAGGGTCATCTTTATTTTAACCCCCCCGGGCCAGTGCTTGTCTAAGTGTTGGTCCGAAAAGGGCAGCCTGCGGGGCCACCTCGGGGAAACTTGAGGGCTGGTTTTACTCGTAGCTTGACTTATCCGGTGTTGCCCTGAGAACGAGATATGTGCAGCTCCCATCAGGATGTCGGCGCATCGGGCGGTGTTGCTGGTTTAGTTTTACCCTGTCGAAATGTCTTGTTGTACTGGGATACCGAGTCTGATCGGAACGTCTCGGGTGGAGGTCTATTCCTTCGTTGACCGTGAGAGCTTGTCATGGGCTAAGTTGGGACACCCTGCAGGGATTTGAACTTTCGAAAGCCGTGCCCGCGGTTATGGGCAGATGGGAATTTGTTAACGTCCAGTTGTAGAAAACCTGAAGTTGACCTTAATTAAAATGAATCAACCGCGTGTGTAACCGTGATGATCTCTTTCCGGCGGAGTCCGGGAAGTGAAAACGGTTGTTGGAGTTATGCTTGACGTAGGTAGTCCAGGATCACTTCTTGATCATACTTTTATCGACCGTGCTTTGCCTTCTCTTCTCGCTCTCATTTGCGTATGTTAGCCACCATATATGCTAGTCGCTTGCTGCAGCTCCACCTCATACCTTTACCTTACCCATAAGCTTAAATAGTCTTGATCGCGAGGGTGCGAGATTGCTGAGTCCCCGTGGCTCACAGATTACTTCCAAACCAGCTTGCAGGTGCCGATGAGACCGTGCAGATGACGCAACCAAGCTCAAGAGGAGCTCGAGGAAGATCTTGTCCTTTGTGTTGTTTCGTGCTAGTTGATCAGTAGTGGAGCCCAGTTGGGGTCGATCGGGGACCTTTGTCGCATTTGGGGTTCTTCTTTATTTTGGCTCCGTAGTCGGGCCCTGATTGTACTTGGTTGATGTAATGTTTTATTCATGTAATTGTGTGAAGTGGCAAGTGTAAGCCAACTATGTAACTCTTTCCCTTATTATATTACATGGGTTGTGTGAAGATTACCTCACTTGCGACATATGCCTTCAATGCGATTATGCCTCTAAGTCGTGCCTCAACACGTGGGAGATATAGTCGCATCGAGGGTGTTACAAGTTGGTAATCAGAGCCTTCCCCGACCTTAGGAGCCCCATTGCTTGATCGTTTTTAGCAGCCGAGTTGTGTCTAGAAAAAATGTTTTGAGTCAATTAGGAATTATATATCGGAGAGCTTAGGAATTCTTTTTACTCCCCAGTCCCTTCGTCGCTCTGGTAAGGCATCCTGACGTGGAGTTTTGACTCTTCTCTTCTCAAATTTCACTAAATTTTTTTTTAGGATCACGCGAGTATCTTGGATTTGTTCCAATGGTTTTATGATGAGAATACTGTCTTGGTGCCTCCTGTCAGGGGTTTAGTGGAAGTTTCCCGGGGAGTTGAGCTCTGAGGTGTTGTCATCATAATTTTATCATTGCAATTCTGGAATACTTGAGATATGTTCGCGACATCGAAAATCTCTTTTATGCAGTTCGTTGGTGAGATAACCTCGACGCCACCCAGTACTGGGGCGGGAGTTCAGGAGTATCGCCATAACTTGTATAACGGATGCTTTTCGAAGGTTGAGGTAGATGGTTTCCGAAGGTTTCTTGGTTATGTGTTGAAGGATGGATACAGCTGGATGTAGGATTTGCTAGCTTGGGTGAGATATTATGCTTCCCCTGTATCCTCAACACCTAATTGCATAACCGGAAAATTTCGGGAGTTTCATAGGTGGGAATTCAAGTAGCTCTTAGGATTTCTTTCCGACAGATGTATGATATGACATTGGGGTTCGACGTCTAGTGGTTCGCCTATTCACGGTCGATTTTACAGTGGTCTCGTTGTGTCTTAAAGAGTCCTTGGCTATGCTGACTCGGGGACGCTTCGTATGTCATGTGCACTGCCTTGTACATGATGGTGCTGTACGATCGAGCCCGTGTAGGTCCCACCACGAAAACTTCGGACGAAATATCTATCATATGTTTGTTCCGGCTTATTCTGCAAGCCAATCCTTTGTTTTTGTTTTGAGTTGTGGTATTCGAGTTGCTTCGAAGTCAAATGTTGATTCCATACCTTTTCCAAATGGCGTTCTCATACTTCTATGTGAATACTAATCCTTCTCGATCATCGAGTTTGTCATGTCAATCCTTTTAACCGGTGTGCTTCTCTTCAAGTGGATCCGTTCATTTTCAACATCCGCAAGATCAATTCTAAGTTCCTCAACAGTGTTCGTTTCATCCATTCCAAATTGTCTTTGTTTTTCCCACCCTCCCTCCCTTTGTTTTTCTCCAAGGACTCAGATGTTTTAATCAAGTATCCTTTTATTATTGTGAAGTCTCTCCATTCTTTTTCCTCAATGTTCTTATCCGGTGATTCTCATGAAGATTCTAACGGAACCTCAAGTTCTTCGTCTTCGTTCTTTTCCTTCTCCGGTGGTTTCAAGTCAAGCTTTCGGTGTTGATCATACTCTTTTACGTATTTCAATGTTTTCTCATGCCGGTATAATTCTTAACCGTTCACTTCTTGCTATTCAATTGTTCCGGAGTGCTCAAGATATCTCGAAGATTCGTGTTTCCACTCTTCTTTCATTCAAGTTCTTTCGAGGATGTTCCCTCATTCAAGTCACTTAATTCAACCGGTGCAACATCTCCTCTAAATCATTTGAACGGTGTTTCTTTTGAGTGGGCCCTAACCCACAGGTCTTTTCCCAGGATCTTACACGACTCTTCTTATTTTTTCCGGAGCTTTTCAAATTCTTTTCTAAAGTTTGACGTAGGAATGAAGTTTTTCATCAGTCAGATGTATTTCTCCAAGATCTCTCAATTTCTTATCATCGTTGGCTCAACTTTTCCATTCTTCATTCCGGAGTGCCTCAATAATTCAAGGTGGTGTTTCTCGTCGTCTTTCTCATCATTTGAAGACCGAAGAAGATTTTTCTCTCAGCTTGCTCCATTCTCTTCAAGTTTCACGATTCTATCTTGTTGCCATCCTCTAATAATTGTTTTCGGTTGTGAGAATTCTTTCCACCTATCTGGGGCAATTCAAGTGTCTGTTCAGTTTGTTTATCCGGAGCCCATCATCTAAGATTTATTCATTTTAGCTTTCAGCTCTCATACTCTAAATCATACCGGTGTCTAAATCAAGGATTCTCTAATCAGCTCGTAATCTCTTCGCTTTCATGGATCTAAATTCACTCAAGCATCTTCGTTCATTTGCTAATTCTTCCCGGTGTTTCCTTATCTTTACTCCGTTCATTTTCAATTCTTACGGTGGTTCATTCAAGATTTCTCTTCCTTACCTTATCTATTTATTCGTTGTTTTCAATTCTACCGGTGGTTCGTCGAAATACCTTCTTAAGTTTGCGCCATATCTATCCTAATCCTTTCTACGAGAATAAGTAGTATGCCAATTCCATTGCTTGTCATAAATTTTAATTGGTGAAGGATAAGCATAACACAATTCTTATTCTTGTTTCATCCTAATGATTAATTCTTATTCCGGAGGCCCTTCAAACTCTCGGTTTCATTTGTTTCATCTTCTCTTTTTCCTGGAGCCCAACCTCTTTCAATTATATTATCACGGAGATCTCTATCTAAATCATTGCGAGGCTTCAATCTTATTCTTTTCATCATTCAATTATTTTGGATCATTCTTTTATTACCGGAGTTCTTCATGGAGGTTCTACATGATGATTTCATCAAGGATTTAATTCCTTCTCCAACTTTTTAATTGAGATTCTTTTCGAAGGATCTCAAGCCTTCTTCATCTTGCTATCCGGAGTGCAATTCTTTCTACCATATTATTGGAGGTGGTATTATGTCATTCTTGATAATTTGGGTTCATGTTTCATGATTCACATGTTGTTATCAATGAGGTATTTTAAATCCATCGATCTCTTCATTGGAGTTATCTTGGGTTATATTTCACCTAAAGTCTTCCCTAAGGATGGTTGTTATTATGGTGCTTATATATGATCCAAGTTTTTCAATTATCCTCCCGGTATTTTAGCCTTCTCGTCTCCTTGTTCTTGTCAATCCAATTCTTTTTCCGTGAGTGGCAGGTTTTTCATCATTTAATTTGAGACATATTCCATAAGACCATATCAACCTATTCTTTTCGTTGGTGGTTTTTCCAACAACTCCGTTCAACCCTTCTCCTAGAGATGCCTTTTCAGGCTCTTTTGTAGAAGAAGTTGGCATTGTCTTCTACATTCGCTTGTCTCAATTATCTTTACTCTACTCTATTGTTCCGGAGGCATGGTGATGTTGCTCTCTTCAACCCATCTTCTTGTTTTATCAGGATCGTATTCTTGTCGTGCCTATCCTTTTAATTGGAGTTTTGTGTCCTCTTTTCAAGTATCCTCTCATCTTGTCTTGTTCAATTCCTTCCATTTACAGACGGAGTGCTGCCCAAATTGTACTATTCCTTCCCTATCTTGCTTAACCGGAGTATTGTGCCCATTTGTTCAAGTTCTTTTCGCCTTATCAAGTCTTGCATCCCTTTTCTCAACCGGAGTGTCGTGTTTTCATTTGAGCTCTCTCATCTTATAAAATTTTGACTCCCTCCTCAACCAGAGTGCGGTCTGAGATCTTTCTTACCCCTTCGTTCCATCCATTCAATAGTTATGCTGGCAGTGTGTTGTGATTTCATCAAGTATCTTCTCATCTTATCAAGACCTTATTCAATTCCGTTTCTTTTCAACCGGAGTGCTGCCCGAATTTGGTCTCCCTTGATCCCCTTCCTTAACCGGAGTGTTTTCAATATATATCTTGCCCTTCAACCTCACGGTTTTCGCAATGTTCTTTGTCCCTCTTTTCTAACGGAGTGTTTTCGACTTTGTTCTCCTTCGCTCTATTCTTTTCTCGTATTTGTTCAACCTCTTCAAGGTTCGTGGTTTCACTCGTTTGTCAAAGAAGCAACTTAGTTTTACCTCTCCTCTTTCCTCTTCCGTTGTTTCCCCGGTGCCATTCTAGATCTCGGGACGAGATCCTCTCATAGTGGTGGAGTGTTGTAACGCCCCGAGACCGATGTGCCAGGTGTCGTGCAGTTATTTGCCGTCGTTGCCATGTCATTTGCTTGCGTGTTGCATTTTCATCATGTCATCATGTGCATTGCATCATCATGTTTTCAAAACTTGCATCCGTCCCGGCCTCCTCGTTCTCTCCGTTGTCCGTTCTGAGCCCAGACACACTTGCACACGCCCGCGGCATGTCTGAGATAGTATTTTATAAGTGGCCGGAAAATGTTCTCGGAATGGGATGAGATTTGACGTGTGGTCTTATTATAGTGTAGATAGACCGCCTGTCAAGTTTCATCGCAATCGGAGTTCGTTTGATGCCCCAATGTTTAAATATAGCGGCAATAGTAGCCGGTCTAACGTCAGACGTTTTTGGTCTCCGGAAACAGATGCCGGGCTTCCCTCTCTTCTCTTCTCTCAGCCCGGGACCGTCTACACAACTCACTACCTACCGCCAGGCCCTACCTAACCCATCTCGTCATCCCGCAGCCCCCCTCGCGCGCGCCCGAAAGCTGTCCCGGACCCGAACCGGACTGTCGCCACCATTGTGTCCGGATCATCCCCAAACGTCTACAAAACATCACCGTTTTCTTATTTGGGCTCCCTAACTATTTTTTTCGTGACCGTCCGATTACGATTGGAGAGACGGATTAGCCCCTAAACTTCCCTCTTTTCTATATATAGTCCACTCCTAGACTATTTTTGGACAAACCCTAAAACCTAGGGCACTTGTCCCATCCATCCCCTCACCCGCCGCCACCACTTTTCCCACCATCTACATCGGGATCCTTCCTAATCCAGCGAACCACCAGCTCCCCTCCCGATCCACCTACCAGGCATCGCCATTTTCCCCTTGCTCTCCGTGCCCAACCAACCAGCGCCAGGCCCCGCGTCCTTTTATCCTCCTCCCTGTCTCGCCCGGTGCCTGATCTGCATCACGGCCAAGCCTTCATTCCCCGCTACAGCCAGCCTCCTCCCGCTCGACCGCGTTGGCGAGCGCCACCACCGGAGATGCCCCGTCCGCCGCCCGAACCTGCAAAACGAGCAGATGAGTCGTCGCCTGCCTCCTTTTCTCCCCTGTTTTTTTCTCTCTTTCCTCCTCTAACCTCTCCCTCTCGTTTGACTTCTTCTCTGCCAGGAAATGAAAGGGCCTCGCGCCCTGATGCCGTGGCCGCCGGCGACCGAAGCCGCCGTGTGCCATATCCTCCCCGTCCCCTACCTCGCCTCGCCGCCGGAGAAGGAGCTCCGTTCGCCAAGCGCCGCGCCCTGCTTCGTTTCGCTGCGGGAGGAGCAGCGCCGCCTTCGCCGGAGTACGCGTCAAGTTCGCTTGGTGGTGTCAGTTGCCAGCCTCATCTCCATCCGACGTCATCGTCCTGGCCTCGGATCTGTCGGGTCTCAGCCATCCTCGCCGTTGCCGGACCTGCTGCCTCTACCTCGCCCCAAGTCACGGTCCCGTTCCCGCCGTCCGCTGCCCGTTCCTCGCTAGAGATGAGTTCCGCCAGCCTCCTTACCTGCTTCTTCTGCATCGAGCAGCAGGCCGAGCGCTGCGCTCGCTCGCGTGCATCTGCCGCAAGTGGCCGCCTACTTCCTCTCCAGTCCGGCTGCCTCCTCCTCTCCTTCTACTTCGAGCAGGAGGTCGAGTCCCTCACCTCGCCGCCCCTATGCCCCGCTCACCGTAGCTCGACTCCCAGTCGCCGCGCCCCTGGTTCCTCTGCACCGAAGACGAGCTAGCGGAGCCTCGTTGACTCCCCTTGTTTTGACCGAGCGGCCTCGCTACTCGCCTGGGCCACCCCTCCAGCGCCAAGCCAGGCCCAATGCGCCAGATCCGGCCCGCCTGGCCTCCCCCTCTTCAACTGGGCCTTAGCCCTTGGTGAGCAGCCAGCCGCCCCCCTGTTTCAGCCCATTGCCTTTTTTTTCTACCCTGCGATTTTAGCAATTATCTAGTAGTTTGGCAGTTTTGCAGAAAACCCCCCCAAGAATCATGCATTTAATAACTTCTAAACCGTGCATCGGATCTAAACAAATTATATATGAAACTTGCTCGGAATTTGTGTAGATTAATAATATGCCACTTTCTTGCCATGTTAAAATATTTAAAATGTTGTTTGCTTAAATTTGCTTAAATGCCATGTTAAAATGCTTTAATTCATAACTAATTAACCGTAGCTCCGAATTTAATAAACTTTATATGTAAATGGGGTAGAATTTTGCCTAGTTTATCATGGTGACCTTACTTTGCATGTTAAACAACTCTAAAATTATGTTTAGGGCAGAACAGGACCTAACCTAAAATATGCTATGAGGATTTACCGGAATTGTTGTTCGTTGCTTCCGGCCTCATTTAAACTTGCCTAGATAGTTAGTTTTGTTGTGCTTCACCTCTTGCCATGTTAATCAACATTTAATATTGTCGGGTACATAAACGAGAGGGAACTAAATAATTGATGTGGTGTTTTGTCAATATGCAACTCGTTGCATATTGAGCTCCATTTAATTTGTAGGATTGTTTGTGCATTTTTCCATGCCATGCCTCCTTAAACCGGACATGCATCATACTTGATTGTGCATCATGCCATGTTGATGTCGTGGTTGTTTACTATGTTGTGTGCTTCTTTTCCGGTGATTGCTTCTTCGGGTTGATTCCGGTAACGTCGAGTTTGTGAGGATCCGTTCGACTACGTCCGTTTGTCTTCTTCATGGACTCGTTCTTCTTCCTTGCGGGATTTCAGGCAAGATGATCATACCCTCGAAATCACTACTATCTTTGCTATGCTAGCTTGCTCGCTCTTTTGCTATGCCATTGCTACGATGCCTACCACTTGCTTGTCAGCCTCCCAAATTGCCATGTTCAGCCCCTAACCCACCATTGTCCTAGCAAACCGTTGATTGGCTATGTTACCGCTTTGCTCAGCCCCTCTTATAGCGTTGTTAGTTGCAGGTGAAGATTGGAGGCCGTTCCTTGTTGGACCATTTGTTTACTTGTTGGGATATCACTATATATCTTATTTAATTAATGCATATATATACTTGGTAAAGGGTGGAAGGCTCGGCCTTATGCCTGGTGTTTTGTTCCACTCTTGCCGCCCTAGTTTCCGTCATATCGGTGTTATGTTCCCGGATTTTGCGTCCCTTATGCGGTTGGGCTATAATGGGAACCCCTTGACAGTTCGCCTTAAGTAAAGCTTTGCCAGCAATGCCCAACATTGGTTTTACCATTTGCCACCTAGCCTTTTTTCCCTTGGGAGTCGCGCATCCCGAGGGTCATCTTTATTTTAACCCCCCGGGCCAGTGCTTGTCTAAGTGTTGGTCCGAAAAGGGCAGCCTGCGGGGCCACCTCGGGGAAACTTGGGGGCTGGTTTTACTCGTAGCTTGACCTATCCGGTGTTGCCCTGAGAACGAGATATGTGAACCTCCCATCAGGATGTCGGCGCATCGGGCGGTGTTGCTGGTTTAGTTTTACCCTGTCGAAATGTCTTGTTGTACTGGGATACCGAGTCTGATCGAAACGTCTCGGGTGGAGGTCTATTCCTTCGTTGACCGTGAGAGCTTGTCATGGGCTAAGTTGGGACACCCTGTAGGGATTTGAACTTTCGAAAGCCGTGCCCGCGGTTATGGGCAGATGGGAATTTGTTAACGTCCGGTTGTAGAAAACCTAAAGTTGACCTTAATTAAAATGAATCAACCGCGTGTGTAACCGTGATGGTCTCTTTCCGGCGGAGTCCGGGAAGTGAACACGGTTGTTGGAGTTATGCTTGACGTAGGTAGTCCAGGATCACTTCTTGATCATACTTTTATCGACCGTGCTTTGCCTTCTCTTCTCGCTCTCATTTGCGTATGTTAGCCACCATATATGCTAGTCGCTTGCTGCAGCTCCACCTCATACCTTTACCTTACCCATAAGCTTAAATTGTCTTGATCGCGAGGGTGCGAGATTGCTGAGTCCCCGTGGCTCACAGATTACTTCCAAAACCAGCTTGCAGGTGCCGATGAGACCGTGCAGATGACGCAACCAAGCTCAGGAGGAGCTCGAGGAAGATCTTGTCCTTTGTGTTGTTTCGTGCTAGTTGATCAGTAGTGGAGCCCAGTTGGGGTCGATCGGGGACCTTTGTCGCATTTGGGGTTCTTCTTTATTTTGGCTCCGTAGTCGGGCCCTGATTGTACTTGGTTGATGTAATGTTTTATTCATGTAATTGTGTGAAGTGGCGAGTGTAAGCCAACTATGTAACTCTTTCCCTTATTATATTACATGGGTTGTGTGAAGATTACCTCACTTGCGACATATGCCTTCAATGCGATTATGCCTCTAAGTCGTGCCTCGACACGTGGGAGATATAGTCGCATCGAGGGTGTTACAGTAATCTTTACACAACCCATGTAATACACAAGGGACAGAGATACATAGTTGGCTTACAATCGCCACTTCATACAAATATATGAATAAAGCATTACATCATACAAATACACTGAAGGTCCGACTATGGAACCAAAATAAAAGAAGAACCCCAAATGCGACAAAGGTCCCCGAAAGACCCCAACTGGGCTCCACTACTGATCAACTAGAACGGAAACAACACAAAGGACAAGATCTTCAACGAGCTCCTCCTGAGCTTGGTTGCGTCATCTGCACGGTCTCATCGGCACCTGCAAGCTGGTTTTGGAAGTATCTGTGAGCCACGGGGACTCAGCAATCTCGCACCCTCGCGATCAAGACTATTTAAGCTTATGGGTAAGGTAAAGGTATGAGGTGGAGCTGCAGCAAGCGACTAGCATATATGGTGGCTAACATACGCAAATGAGAGCGAGAAGAGAAGGCAAAGCACGGTCGATAAAGTATGATCAAGAAGTGACCCTAAAACAACCTACGTCAAGCATAACTCCAACAACCGTGTTCACTTCCCGGACTCCGCCGGAAAGAGACCATCACGGTTACACACGCGGTTGATTCATTTTAATTAAGGTCAACTTCAGGTTTTCTACAACCGGACGTTAACAAATTCCCATCTGCCCATAACCGCGGGCACGGCTTTCGAAAGTTCAAATCCCTGCAGGGGTGTCCCAACTTAGCCCATGACAAGCTCTCACGGTCAACGAAGGAATAGACCTCCACCCGAGACATTCCGATCAGACTCGGTATCCTAGTACAACAAGACATTTCGACAGGGTAAAACTAAACCAGCAACACCGCCCGAATGTGCCGACAAATCCCATTAGGAGCTGCACATATCACTTTCTCAGGGCACACTCAGATGAGCCAGACGTCGGGTAAGCTAGCCCAGAGTTGCCCCTGGTAGCCTCGGACATCGCTCAGTTGGACCAACACTCAGAGGAGCACTGGCCCAGGGGGGGGGGGGTAAAATAATGATGACCCTTGAGTCTGCAGAACCCAAGGGAAAGAAAAGGCTAGGTGGCGAATGGTAAAACCAATGTTGGGCATTGCTGGAAGAGCTTTACTTAAGGCGAACTGTCAAGGGGTTCCCATTATAGCCCAACCGCGTAAGGAACGCAAAATCCGGGAACATAACACCGATATGACGGAAACTAGGGCGGTAAGAGTGGAACAAAACACCAGGCATAAGGCCGAGCCTTCCACCGTTTACCAAGTATATAGATGCATTAATTAAATATGATATATTGTGATATCCCAACAAGTAAACATGTTCCAAAAAGGAACGATCTCCATGTTCCAACAAGGAACAAACTTCAATCTTCACCTGCAACTAACAACGCTATAAGAGGGGCTGAGCAAAGCGGTAACATAGCCAAACAACGGTTTGCTAGGACAAAGGTGGGTTAGGGGCTGAACATGGCAATTTGGGAGGCTGACAAGCAAGTGGTAGGCATCGTAGCAATGGCATTGCAAAAGAGCGAGCAAACTAGCATAGCAAAGATAGTAGTGATTTCGAGGGTATGATCATCTTGCCTGAAATCCCGCAAGGAAGAAGAACGAGTCCATGAAGAAGACAAACGGATGTAGTCGAACGGATCCTCACAAACTCGACGTTATCGGAACCAACCCGAAGAAGCAACACCGGAAAGGAGCAAACAACATAGTAAACAACCAACACAGGAACATGGTATGATATGCGAGATGCGGGATGCGATGCGGTATGCAAAATGCAAGATATGACATGAAATGAATGAACCTGGCCTCAACTTGGAAAACCAAGTGTGCCACTGGATGGAGGGGATGAAATCACCTGAAAACGATATAAAGATCATAGGAATCGGAGCTACGGTTTGGAAATGGCAAGCGTTTTACGTAATGAACCGGTCTGCGATTTACAGCAAGTAGGCTCCTAAATGCAACGAAATGAACATGCTACAGCCACCAAACATGACAACAAAATACATGGCAGGGATGTACACAAGATGCTTAACAAAACACTAGCACTGAGCCACGGCCAAATTCATCCATTATGAGGTTCAAACAAGCATGGCAAAAATGAATATGCAAAACAGATTTCAGACTAAGTGAAATTAACACTAGTCTGAAATTTCAGACCACGATGCTCTCTTTGGAGCAGCAAAACAACATGATACATAACCTGAACATGACAAGTAAGAACATGGCATGGAGCTACTCAACAATCTTAACAAAACACCCAAAGTGACCTGGGGCCAAAAGGGTTCACAAAATACTCTAACGAGCACACGAACATAGATGAAACACAATCAGTTTTCAGACTTAGTGAAAACTGAGACGTGCTGAAATATAACTCACGAAGGCATGTAAACGAGCTCGATGCACTCACCATGGTGCAAGTCATAGCAAGGAAAGCATATATCAATAAAGAAGGCACAAAGTGCTAGCTATATATGGCAAGAACAATGGCATAGCATACACGGATCACTAACAATAGCATCGGCAAAATCACAAACAAGTTGACGATCTGCCCAGATTTACCACGAAGCAAAAGTAGAGCTCGATTGACTCAAGCTAGAGCACTCCACCTATGCAAACAAAGACATGGATGGATAGAGCATAACATGAATATCAAAACTCCCTTACCGATCATCCTCAAAAGAGGCACGGATCACTAGGAAACAAGCTGAACACATGGCATCATGAACTTAAATATCCCAGACTTGGTGAAAACTACTAAGTCCCTGAAAATAGAATTCTCAGGTGCCTCTCTTTGCAAGCTTGCACAAGTCACCACACACATCCTAAAAATGCATGGGTGGCACCTCTGGAAAGAAGACAAAACAATTCATCCCAAAGACTCACAGGCATATCGTGGACACAATAATCATGGCAAAAATGACAAAAGTCTATGATGAACTAACAGATCTGCAATTTAACTCACGATGCCTCCTTCTAGAAGCATTTTGGGCATCAAGATGAACTCAAATGCAAATGATGCAATGGAATGAAATTATGTACATGTCGAGACGAAGATTTTGATATATCATATGTCCAAAACGGAGCTACAGATGCAAAGATATGAGGCCTCGAACATGAGCACATGGATCTGGAATCTGGGGACTTAGCCAAAATTTATACCTCTCCGGGAAAAGTCAACGGGACGGAGCGGTGCGGGACGGGGTGGATCCGGATCGAGATGACTGCGTTTGGATCGGGGGACGGGTGGATCTCATCCACCCGCCCGGATCTGACCGGAGCGGATTCCGGCGAGAAGGTCCGAACTCCGGCTATGGCCGGTTCTGGCGATGGTGGCGAGGAGCCTCGGTGGCGGGGGCGGGCCGTGCTGGCAAAGGGCGGTGGTCGGCGGGGACTCGGCCGGGCGGCGAGCGGGCGCCGGCGAGGAGCTTCGGCCGGGAAGCAGCTCCGGCCGGCGAGCTGCATGGCGCGGCGATGCTTGGGGCGGCGCGGCGAGGCTTGAGGCGGTGCGGCGACCGGCGCGAGGGAGAGGCGGCGCGAGGAGGCGGCGATGCGGCCGGGCAGCGACGGAGGGTCGCGGGCGGGGCGGCGACCGCAGTGGGCGGCGGCGGATCCGGGCCCCGCGGGCCAGATCTGGGCCGCGCGGGCCCGTGGCGGCGGAGGAGAGAGGAGGAGGGCCGGCGCGGTGAGGTGGCGGCGGCTGAGTGGCTGAAGGTGGCGGCGGCGGTGATGTGGCGTCCCCCCATTGGTCCGGGTGAGGTGGCCGGGCGGGTTGGACATGTCCGGCCGGTGAGGAATTTGTCCGGTGGCGCGAGGTGGACGAAGGATAGGGTTCATCCGCGAATTTTCGGGAGGGGGGCACATATATATAGGTAGAGGGAGCTAGGAGAGTCCAAATGAGGTGCGGTTTTCGGCCATGCGATCGTGATCGAACGACCGAGATGATGGAGCAGAGTTAGGTGGGTTTTGGGTCAAAATGGAGGGGTGTTGGGCTGCAACACACACGAGGCCTTTTCGGTCCCTCGGTTAACCGTTGGAGTATCAAACGAAGTCCAAATGATACAAAACTTGACAGGCGGTCTACCGGTAGTAAACCAAGGCCGCATGACAAGTCTCGATCCAATCCAGAGGTGTTTAATCCCCACACAAGAAAGAAAGGTAGAAATGACCACCGGAGGAGAACGGAACGCCGGAATGCAAAACGGACAACGGAGAAAATGCTCGAATGCATGAGACGGACACGTATGCAAATGAAATTCGTATGATGACATGATATGCAATGCATGACACGCAAGCAATGACAAGGCAATAACAGCGAATAACTGCACGACACCTGGCACATCGGTCTCGGGGCGTTACAACACTCCACCACTACGAGAGGATCTCGTCCCGAGATCTAGAATGGCACCGGAGGGACACAACGGAAGAGAAGAGAGGAGAGTTAAAACTAAGTTGCTTCTTTGACAAATGAGTGAAACTAAAGAATCTTGCAAAGGTTGAGCAAAAAGAAAGAAAGAAAGCAATGGAGAAGAACAAAGTTGAAAGCACTCCGTTAAGAAAGAGGTGGAAGAAAGAACCGATTCGGGTAGCACTTCGGTTGAAAAGAAAGTAATTGAATAAGAACTTGATAAGGTGATAGAACTTGAAAAGAGGGCACGACACTCCGGTTAAACAAGATAGAGAAGGAATAAGACTGATATAAATTTGGACAGCACTCCACCTGTAAATGGAAGGAATTGAACTTGATAAGATGAGAGGATACTTGAAAAGAGGACACAACACTCCGGTTAAAAGGATAGACACGAAAAAAAACATGATCCTGACAGAACGAAAAGATGGGTTGAAGAGAGCAACATCAGAAAGCCTCCGGAACAAAAGAATAGAAGATAGATAATTGAAATAAGAGAATTGAGAAGAAAATGCCAATTTCTGCCACAAAAGAGTTTGGAAAGGCATCTTTAGGAGAAGGGTTGAACGGAGTTGTTGGAAAAACCACCAACGAAAAGAATAAGGTTGATATGGTCTTATGGAATACATCTCAAATTATGAGGTGACAACCTACCACTCACGGGAAAAGAATTGGATTGATAGGAACAAGGAGACGAGAAGGCTATATCACCGGGAGGATAGATGAAGAACTTGGATCATTTATAAGCACCATAAATAGCAACAATCCTTAGGGAAGGCTTTGGTGAAATATAACCCAAGATAATTCCAATGAATAGGTTGATGGATTTAAAATACCTCATTCATGACAACATGTAAATCAAGAAACATGAGTTCAAATTATCAAGAATGACATAATACCATCTCCAATGATACGGAAGAAAGAATTGCACTCCGGAAAGGAAGATGACGAAAGCTTGAGTTCCCCTGAACAGAATATTGATGAACACTTTGAGAGGGAATTAAATCCCTTATGAACCATCATGTAGAGCCTCCATGAAGAACTCCGGTAATAAAAGAATGATCCAAAATAATTGAATGATGAAAAGAATAAGATTGAAGCCTCACAATGATTTAGATAGAGATCTCTGTGATAATATAATTGAAAGAGGTTGGAACTCTTGGGAAAGAAAAGATATAGCGTCTCGAACCAAGAATGTGATATGATGCACCTCCGGAATAAGGAATTAAATCACTTGGATGGAACAAGAGTAAGAATTACATTATGCTTATCCTTCACCAATTTAAATTGATGACAATCAACGGATTTGGCATACTACTTATACTCATAGAAAAGATTAAGAGAGATATAACATAAACTTGAGAAAGTCTTCAACGAACCACCGGTAGAATTGAAACAACCAATAAATAAATATGATAAGGAGGAAGAGAAATCTTGAACGAACCACCGTAAGAAATGAAAATGAATGAAGATAATATAAAGAAACACCGGGAAGAATTAGAGAACAAAAGAAGATACTTGAGGGAATTTATATACATGAGAAACGAAGAGAACACGAGCCGATTAAAGATCACTTGAACGAAGCACCGGTAGGATTGGAGAATGATAACTGAAAGCTGAGAATTAATAAATCTTAGATGATGGGCTCCGGATGAACAAACTGAAAAGGCTCCTGAATTACTCCGGATGGTTGAAAAGAATATCTCACAATCGCAATTAATTATGAGAGGATGGCAACAAGACAGAATCGCGAAACTTGAAGAGAATGGATCAAAAATGAGAGAAACTCTTCTTCGGTCTTCAAAATATGAGAATGACGATGATAAACACCATCAAGAATTATTGAGGCACACCGGAATGAAGAATGGAAAAGTTGAGCCAACGATGAAAAGAATTTGACAGATCTTGGAGAAAATACATATGACTGATGATAAATTATTCTTACGTCAAGCTTCGAAAAGAATTTTAAGGATATCTCCGGGAGAATTAGAAGAGTCAGGTAAGATCCTGGGAAAAGACCTGTGGGTTAGGGCCCACTCAAAAGAGAACACCGTTGAAATGATTTAAAAGAGAGGTTGCACCGGTTGAGTTAAATGGCTTGAATGAGGGAACATCCTCGAAAGAACTTGAACGAAAGTAGAGTGGAAACACGAATCTTCGAGATATCTTGAGCACTCCGGAATAAATGAATAGCGAGAAATTAATTATTAAGAGGTGCACCGGTATGGAAAGGCATTTGAAACGAGGAAAAGACATGATCAACAAAGCTTGAATTGAAACCACCGGAGAAGAAAAATGAGTGAAGGTTGACGAACTTGAAGCTTCGTTAGCATCTTCATGAGCATCACCGGATAAGAAAATTGATGAAAAAGGAATGGAGAGGCTTTCCATCAATAAAATGATACTTGATTAAGATATCTGAATCCTTGAAGAAAAAGCGTGGGTGGGCGGGAAAAACAAAGGCAACTTGGAGATGGATGAAACAAACACCGTTGAGAAGAAATGATAATTGGTCTTACTGATGTTGAAGTGATCGGATCCACTTGAGGAGAGACACACCGGTTGAAAAGGATTGACATAGCAATCTCGATGATCGAGAAGGATTAGTATTCACATAGAGGTATGAGAACACCATTTAGGAAAGGTATGGAATCAACACTTGACATTGAAGTAACTCGAATACCACAACTCAAAACAAAACAAAGGATTGGCTTGCAAAATAAGCCGGAACAAACATATGATAGAGATTTCGTCCGAAGTTTTCATGGTGGGACCTACACGGGCTCGATCGTACAGCACCATCATGTACAAGGCAGTGCACATGACATACGAAGCGTCCCCGAGTCAGCATAGCCAAGGACTCTTTAAGACACAACGAGACAACTGTAAAATCGACCGTGAATAGGCGAACCACTAGACGTCGAACCCCAATTTCATATCATACATCTGTCGGAAAGATGTCCTAAGAGCTACTTGAATTCCCACCTATGAAACTCCCGAAACTTTCCGGTTATGCAATCAGGTGTTGGGGATACAGGGGAAGCACAATATCTCACCCAAACTAGCAAATCCTACATCCAGCTGTATCCATCCTTCAACACATAACCAAGAAACCTTCAGAAACCATCTACCTCAACCTTCGAAAAGCATCCGTTATACAAGTTATGGCGATACTCCCGAACTCCCGCCCCAGTACTGGGTGGCGTCGAGGTTATCTCACCAACGAACTGCATAAAAGAGATTTTCGATGTCGACGAACATATCTCAAGTATACCAGAATTGCAACGATAAAATTATGATGACAACACCTCAGAGCTCAACTCCCCGGGACACTTCCACTAAACCCCTGACAGGAGGCACCAAGACAACGTTCTCATCATAAAACCATCGGAACGATTCCAAGATACCCGCGTGATCCTAAATTTTTTTGTGAAATTTGAGAAGAGAAGAGTAAAAACTCTATGTCAGGATGCCTCACCAGAGCGACGAAGGGACTGGGGAGTAAAAAGAATTCCTAAACTCTCCGATATATAATTCCTAAAGGACTCAAAACATTTTTTCTAGACACAACTCGGCCGCTAAAAACGATCAATCAGTGGGGGCTCCTAAGGTCGGGGAAGGCTCTGATACCAACTTGTAACACCCTCGATGCGACTATAGCTCCCACGTGTCGAGGCATGACTTAGAGACATAATCGCATTGAAGGCATATGTCGCAAGTGAGGTAATCTTTACACAACCCATGTAATACATAAGGGACAGAGATACATAGTTGGCTTACAATCGCCACTTCACACAAATACATGAATAAAGCATTACATCATATAAATACACTCAAGGTCCGACTACGGAACCAAAATAAAAGAAGAACCCCAAATGCGACAAAGGTCCTCGATCGACCCCAACTGGGCTCCACTATTGATCAACTAGAACAGAAACAACACAAAGGACAAGATCTTCAACGAGCTCCTCCTGAGCTTGGTTGCGTCATCTGCACGGTCTCATCGGCACCTGAAAGCTGGTTTTGGAAGTATCTGTGAGCCACGGGGACTCAGCAATCTCGCACCCTCGCGATCAAGACTATTTAAGCTTATGGGTAAGGTAAAGGTATGAGGTGGAGCTGCAGCAAGCGACTAGCATATATGGTGGCTAACATACGCAAATGAGAGCGAGAAGAGAAGGAAAAGCACGGTCGATAATGTATGATCAAGAAGTGATCCTAAAACAACCTACATCAAGCATAACTCCAACAACTGTGTTCACTTCCCGGACTCCGCCGGAAAGAGACCATCACGGTTACACACGCGGTTGATTCATTTTAATTAAGGTCAACTTTAGGTTTTATACAACCGGACGTTAACAAATTCCCATCTGCCCATAACCGCGGGCACGGCTTTCGAATGTTCAAATCCCTGTAGGGGTGTCCCAACTTAGCCCATGACAAGCTCTCACAGTCAACAAAGGAATAGACCTCCACCCGAGACATTCCGATCAGACTCGGTATCCCAGTACAACAAGACATTTCGACAGGGTAAAACTAAACCAGCAACACCGCCCGAATGTGCTGACAAATCCCGATAGGAGCTGCACATATCTCTTTCTCAGGCCACACTCAGATGAGCCAGACGTCGGGTAAGCCAGCCCAGAGTTTCCCCTGGTAACCTCGGACATCGCTCAGTTGGACCAACACTTAGAGGAGCACTCGCCCGGGGGGGTAAAATAATGATGACCCTTGAGTCTGCAGAACCCAAGGGAAAGAAAAGGCTAGATGGCGAATGGTAAAACCAATGTTGGGCATTGCAGGAAGAGCTTTACTTAAGGCGAACTGTCAAGGAGTTCCCATTATAGCCCAACCACGTAAGGAACGCAAAATCCGGGAACATAACACCGATATGACGGAAACTAGGGCGGCAAGAGTGGAACAAAACACCAGGCATAAGGCCGAGCCTTCCACCCTTTACCAAGTATATATATGCATTAATTAAATATGATATATTGTGATATCCCAACAAGTAAACATGTTCCAAAAAGGAACGATCTCCATGTTCCAACAAGGAACAAACTTCAATCTTCACCTACAACTAACAACGCTATAAGAGGGGCTGAGCAAAGCGGTAACATAGCCAAACAATGGTTTGCCAGGACAAAGGTGGGTTAGGGGCTGAACATGGCAATTTGGGAGGCTGACAAGCAAGTGGTAGGCATCGTAGCAATGGCATTGCAAAAGAGCGAGCAAACTAGCATAGCAAAGATAGTAGTGATTTTGAGTGTATGATCATCTTGCCTGAAATCCCGCAAGGAAGAAGAACGAGTCCATGAAGAAGACAAACGGATGTAGTCGAACGGATCCTCACAAACTCGACGTTATCGGAACCAACCCGAAGAAGCAACACCGGAAAGGAGCAAACAACATAGTAAACAACCAACACATGAACATGGTATGATATGCGAGATGCGGGATGCGATGCGGTATGCAAAATGCAAGATATGACAGGAAATGAATGAACCTGGCCTCAACTTGGAAAACCAAGTATGCCACTGGATGGAGGGAATGAAATCACCTGAAAACGATATAAAGATCATAGGAATCGGAGCTACGGTTTGGAAATGGCAAGCGTTTTACGAAATGAACCGGTCTGCAATTTACAGCAAGTAGGCTCCTAAATGCAACGAAATGAACATGCTACAGCCACCAAACATGACAAAAAAAATACATGGCAGGGATGTACACAAGATGCTTAACAAAACACTAGCACTGAGCCACGGCCAAATTCATCCATTATGAGGTTCAAACAAGCATGGAAAAAATGAATATGCAAAACAGATTTCAGACTAAGTGAAATTAACACTAGTCTGAAATTTCAGACCACGATGCTCTCTTTGGAGCAGCAAAACAACATGATACATAACCTGAACATGACAAGTAAGAACATGGCATGGAGCTACTCAACAAGCTTAACAAAACAACCAAAGTGACCTGGGGCCAAAAGGGTTCACAAAATACTCTAATGAGCACACGAACATAGATGAAACACAATCAGTTTTCAGACTTAGTGAAAACTGAGACATGCTGAAATATAACTCACGAAGGCATGTAAACGAGCTCGATGCACTCACCATGGTGCAAGTCATAGCAAGGCAAGCATATATCAATAAATAAGGCACAAAATTCTAGCTAGACATGGCAAGAACAATGGCATAGCATACACGGATCACTAACAATAGCATCGGCAAAATCGCAAACAAGTTGACGATCTGCCCAGATTTACCACGAAGCAAAAGTAGAGCTCGATTGACTCAAGCTAGAGCACTCCACCTATGCTAACAAAGACATGGATGGATAGAGCATAACATGAATATCAAAACTCCCTTACTGATCATCCTCAAAAGAGGCACGGATCACTAGGAAACAAGCTGAACACATGGCATCATGAACTAAAATATCCCAGACTTAGTGAAAACTACAAAGTCCCTGAAAACAGAATTCTCATGTGCCTCTCTTTGCAAGATTGCACAAGTCACCACACACATCCTAAAAATGCATGGGTGGCACCTCTGGAAAGAAGACAAAATTGTTAACAATTCATCCCAAAGACTCACAGGCATATCGTGCACACAATAATCATGGCAAAAATGACAAAAGTCTATGATGAACTAACGGATCTGCAATTTAACTCACGATGCCTCCTTCTAGCAGCATTTTGGGCATCAAGATGAACTCAAATGCAAATGATGCAATGGAATGAAATTATGTACATGTCGAGACGAAGATTTTGATATATCAGATGTCACAAACGGAGCTACGGATGCAAAGATATGAGGCCTCGGACATGAGCACATGGATCTGGAATCTGGGGACTTAGCCAAAATTTATACCTCTCCGGGAAAAGTCAAAGGTACGGAGCGGTGCGGGACGGGGTGGATCCGGATCGAGATGACTGCGTTTGGATCGGGGGACGGGTGGATCTCATCCACCCGCCCGGATCTGACCGGAGCGGATTCCGGCGAGAAGGTCCGAACTCCGGCGATGGTGGCGAGGAGCCTCGGTGGCGGAGGCGGGCCGTGCCGGCGAAGGGCGGTGGTCGGCGGGGACTCGGCCGGGCGGCGAGCGGGCGCCGGCGAGGAGCTTCAGCCGGGAAGCAGCTCCGGCCGGCGAGCTGCGTGGCGCGGCGATGCTTGGGGCGGCGCGGCGAGGCTTGGGGCGGCGCGGCGACCGGTGCGAGGGAGAGGCGGCGCGAGGAGGCGGCGATGCGGCCGGGCGGCGACAGCGGTGGGCGAAGGCGGATCCGGGCCCCGCGGGCCAGATCTGGGCCGCGCGGGCCCGTGGCGGCGGAGGAGAGAGGAGGAGGGCCAGCGCGGTGAGGTGGCGGCGGCTGAGTGGCTGAAGGTGGCGGCGACGGTGATGTGGCGTCCCCCCATTGGTCCGGGTGAGGTGGCCGGGCGGGTTGGACATGTCCGGCCGGTGAGGAATTTGTCCGGTGGCGCGAGGTGGACGAAGGATAGGGTTCATCCGCGAATTTTCGGGAGGGGAGCACATATATATAGGTTGAGGGAGCTAGGAGAGTCCAAATGAGGTGCGGTTTTCGGCCATGCGATCATGATCGAACGACCGAGATGATGGAACAGAGTTAGGTGGGTTTTGGGCCAAAATGGAGGGGTGTTGGGCTGCAACACACACGAGGCCTTTTCGGTCCCTCGGTTAACCGTTGGAGTATCAAACGAAGTCCGAATGATACGAAACTTGACAGGCGGTCTACCGGTAGTAAACCAAGGCCGCATGACAAGTCTCGGTCCAATCCGAAGGTGTTTAATCCCCACACAAGAAAGAAAGGTAGAAATGACCACTGGAGGAGAACGGAACGCCGGAATGCAAAACGGACAACGGAGAAAATGCTCGAATGCATGAGACGGACACGTATGCAAATGAAATGCGCATGATGACATGATATGCAATGCATGACACGCAAGCAATGACAAGGCAACAACAGCGAATAACTGCACGACACCTGGCACATCGGTCTCGGGGCGTTACATGAAGATCCGGAGCACCTAACCTAGGCTTTGCGTGTTAGAACTCGAGGCGGGGGAAGGGTTCGATTGAGCATGAGAGGGAAAAAGAGAAAACCTTGTCCCTTTTATAAAGAGGGTGAATATCAAGCGTCCTCTCCATAGCCGTTTAGGACTTGCCCATAATCTAGGAGTCCAAGACACGGTTGGGTTACCCACAACCGCATTAATGAGAATCCCACAATTGAGGGAACACGATCTCCGCTTCAGCAAGACGTGTCAAGAAACCGCCTCGCGTTATGTGTGGAGAAATGGTTCGAATAATCACCGGGCCATGACATAACGTCGGTGCTGCCAAAACAAGCCAGCAAATTAGATCTGCGAAAATATTATTCTCTTTACGGTGGAATGTGCAACTTATTTTGCAGGGTCGGACACTATCCTCGTATTCAAATTATTCTGTGATGTATTCGGAGAAGGAACCAGCCTTGCAATGCCGAAGACAATGCTGCGCGCTGGACTCATCGTCATTGAAGCCTGGTTCAGGGGCTACTGAGTGAGTCCTGGATTAGGGGGTCTCCGGACAGCCGGACTATCTCCATTGGCCGGATTGTTAGACTATGAAGATACAAGATTGAAGACTTTGTCTCGTGTCCGTATGGGACTCTACTTGGCGTGGAAGGCAAGGTAGGCAATGCGTATATGGATATCTCCTCATTTGTAACCGACCTTGTGTAACCCTAACCCTCTCCGGTGTCTATATAAACCGAAGGGTTTTAGTCCGTAGGACAACAACCACAACATACAATCATAGCATAGGCTAGCTTCTAGGGTTTAGCCTCTCTGATCTCGTGGTAGATCTACTCTTGTACTACCCATATCATCAATATTAATCAAGCAGGACGTAGGGTTTTATCTCCATCAAGAGGGCCCTAACCTGGGTAAAACATCGTGTCCCCTGCCTCCTGTTACCATCTGGCCTAGATGCACAGTTCGGGACCCCCTACCCGAGATCCGCCGGTTTTGACACCGACAGCTAGGGTTACACAAGGTCGGTTACAAAGGAGGAGATATACATATCCGTATTGCCTAGCTTGCCTTCCACGCCAAGTAGAGTCCCATCCGAACACAAGACGAAGTCTTCAATCTTGTATCTTCATAGTCCAATAGTCCGGCCAAAGGATATAATCCGGCTGTCCGGAGACCCCCTAATCCAGGACTCCCTCAGTAGCCCCTGAACCAGGCTTTCAATGACGATGAGTGTGGCGCACAGTATTGTCTTCGGCATTGCAAGGCGGGTTCCTCCTTCGAATACATCATGGAAGAATTTGAATACAAGAATAGTGTCCGACCCTGCAAAATAACTTCCACATACCACCGTAGAGAGAATAATATTTTCGCAAATCTAATTTGCTGACTTGTTTCGGCAACACGACATTATGTCATGGCCCGGTGATTATTCGAACCGTTTCCTTTAACTAGTCCCGCACATAACGCGGGGCAGTTTTTTGACACGTCTTGTCAAAGAAGAGATCGTGTCCCCTTATCACGGGATTCTCATCAATACGAGTGTGGGTAACCCAACCGTGCCATCCATTACGACGCTTGGGGGATAAGCGAGTTTTACCAGGCTAGTGGGGCGCATAGTTTCGGCCGCCCATGTAGAGGGACAAGGATTCACCTTTTCATCCACGCCCTCTTCCTCCTTGGCGCATCCACTTTCGCACACTCGAGCTCTAGCGCCCAAGTCCGCATTTCCCACCTCGACCTTCTCCAATGATGTCCGGAGCGGGAGGCAGGTGGATGGTCTCCTCTGACACGGAGGGACACATCAAGAAGCTGAGGAGAGCCGGATACCCGCCCGACGACATCGCACACCGGCTCCCAGATGAGGGGCAGCTCATCCCCACCCCTAGGCCCCATGAGAGGGTAGTGTTCCTTACCCACTTCCTCCGCGGACTGGGATTCCCTCTCCACCCATTTGTTCAGGGGCTCATGTTCTACTATGGTCTGGATTTCCACGATCTGGCCCCGAACTTCATCCTCAACATCTCGGCGTTTACGGTCGTTTGCGAGGCCTTCCTCCGCATAAAGCCCCACTTTGGCTTATGGCTGAAAACCTTCAACGTCAAGCCGAAGGTAGTGAGCGGCCGTCGGGCGGAGTGCAGAGGCGCCATGGTGGGCAAGATGCCCAACGTCACATGGCTTGAGGGCTCCTTCGTGGAGATTGGGGTGGCAATCGGGGAGGTTCTACATCACCGAGCCGCGCGCCCTAAATGGGAAGCGGCCGCCGAGTTCCGATCTGGCTTCCCCACGTGGCTCACCTCCTGGCAAGAGAAGGGCCTGTCCTGGGGTAGTTCGGGAGAGCTGATCGGACTCCAAACATGTATTCAAAACATGGTGAACAAGAAGCTCAAACTTGTCAACGTGCTCTAGGTCATGCTCATCCACTGGATCCTCCCGTGCCAACAACGGGCTTTCAACTTGTGGGAGTTCGACCCGGCCCAGCACGGAACTCTGAACAGGCTCTTCGACACAACTCACGAAGATGCCTCGAAGGTGCTATTCAAGAGCGCCGAGGTTCCCCCTCCCACTACCGAGGACCGTGGATTCTGCACGAAGCACCAAGCCAGCGCGGTAAGCTGTTTTACCTCTTACAGGATACTTGTTTTCCATAGTTTGACTCTATGCGGGATCTAAGCTCCCGTACCTTTGACTGGACTGGTAGGAGACGGCCGGACAGATAGATTGTCCGGCTCCTTTGCCCGAAGGCCCAGCAGACACTCTCCTGGCGAAGGTGCTAAGTCTGGCTCCTTATACGGTGCCGGAGAAGACCAAGAAGGCCAAGGGAACCCAAAAGAGTTCGCGATGCCAGGCATCATCGGACTCACAGTCTGATGACTCTACGGCACACTCCTCCCCCGAAGACGAGGAGGAAGAAGAAGATGCCCCCCTCCAGGCGGGGGAGATAAGAAAAGGAAAGCCGCCCCAACTGGGGGGGGGCGAAGGGTCCAAGAAGGGAAGGACTCTCCTTCCGTACAGTTCCACCGCCGCCGTCGAAGGCGAAGACGAGTGGTTGCCCAGGGCCAAGCCCCTGGGGAGGTCGTAAGTATTCGGATACCAGAGTAACTCATAGCATTCCTTTGTCGCACTGCTTTCCCTAACGCCGAACATGATTATGCATGCCGCCACGAGCCAGTATCGATGTATCGTCGGACGGCTCCCCGGGCTCGTCGGATATGGATAGCGATCCACTTCCAACCGCCACCTCCCCTAGCCCTGCGGATGACGCCGAGGTATTGTCTCAAGAGGCACCGGGTCAAGGGGAGACAGTCCCGGAGGCGCCTCAAGGCGACCTTCTGGACTCCGGGAGCAGAGGGGACAAGGCCCCTGAGGGCTTCGAGTTCGGCCGTTAGCCGAACACCGCGCCGGAACCTCTAGTGGTTCCGGACTCGGGCAAGCGGCCTTTGACGAGGAGCACCGTACTATTATGAGTGCGGTGGTCCAGAAGGTTCAGTCCGCCAAGAGCGGATTGACTGAAGCCTGTGCCAGCCTTCTAACAGGCTTTGAGGTAAGTGTTTTAAAATATAGGAAAAATATTACCACATAGACAGTAGCCCCTGATGGTCTATTCGGTGTTCACAAAGAAAAGCCGAATAGAGGATCAAACAACATCGGAGGAGTCTAATATAAGTATGCAGGCTTCGCTACTGGCCTCAGCCGCACTGACTGCGGAGGTCGCCACACCGAAGCAGGACCTCGAGGGGTCCAAGAAAGAGCTCGGCCTTGCCAAGAGGCAGCTCGAGGAGAACAAGGGTAAGTAACACCCTGTCTATAGATATGTATATACAAAAGAAGATGCGATTGCAAAATGACAGAATCATCGTATATTTGCCAGGGGCCATGAACAAAGTGGCGACCCTAAAGCAAGCGCTGTCCAAGGCCGAAGATAAAGCGGCCAAGGAGCATACCGAGCGGGAAAGGCAAGAGGCTCGGGTGGGCGAGGTGCAGCAATAGCTCCAGGCTCCCGTGACGAAGCACGAGGCGTTGGAGCTTGACTCGAAGACGCAAGAGTCTGAGCTTGCCGCGGCCCTCGAGAGCGCAAAGAGTGCCAAGGCCGAAGCCCAAAGGCCCTTCAGGAGATTTACGCGATGAAGAAAATAGCGGCGGGTAAGGCATTCTATATGCAAATCAAGCATGTGAAAGTAAATTACATATTACTTACCCGAATCTGGAGCTCTCCAGGAGCATTCGCAGATTTGCCCCGTAGCATGTCGGATGCCGCACAGTTTTACCAGGACGAGGAGGGAAGCTCAATGGAGAAGTTGTTCTGGTCTCAGTATACTGGGACCGAACACCCGGTGCCTATGAGCAACCAGCTGAAGCAGCTGGTCGAGCTACAAAAGACGGCCGAATAGGCCATGAAGGGCTTTATAGTCTGGCCGTGGCCTGGCAACGCCCTTCCGAACAGCTACTTCGGCCTGGTGAGGCGGCTTGTAGATGCGTGCCCACAGCTGGAAGTCATCAAGCAGTCCGTCTGCATCGAAGGTGCACGCCGGGCTTTCGCCCGTGTGAAGGTGTAGTGGGCCAAGTTAGACGCTGTGAAGCTGATCAAGGAAGGACCACCGCAGGGAAAGGAGCATCGCACCCCCGAAATTTATTATGAGGGTGTCCTGAAGGGTGCCCGTCTTGTAGCGGACGAATGTTCAAAGGATGTAATATTTGAGTAAACTTGCTCGTGTGACCCTGTATGATGAAAACTTGTTTCATATGCGCTATGCAACGCTTGTTTGAATTTAAAATATTACCTTCTGTTTGGCGGTTTATCCAATCTGAGAGATGGCTAGTCCCCGGCTTCTACCCCCATGCCGCGAGTGCTGGGGTGTTCGGGATAAACCTGAGCACTCTTGTTCCCATTGTTGGGTCCTTCGAGGGAGGTGCTCAGCACAACGAACAAGGCAACCGGACTAATAATGCTTTATCACTCTCAATTAGCCATAGAATTCTATAATTTTAAAATTCGGCGAAGCCCCTGGTATTCGGAAGGCCAAATTCGGGGCGCGATACATGCCTTTAAGCCGGACAGGATCGGTCCTCGCTCTAAGCGGCATAAGTCTTTAGGGACTCGAACCTCGCCGAACAGCGACCAGTCTCTAGCCTTATCATGACAGTCAGTTTTAGCTTTCTCTACTGAGGTGCTTAGCCCAGTAGAACCAGGGCACAATCGCAGTAGTTCTCCTAGTGCTACCTTAGCCGATAGAGCGGAACGTAAGGTACCAAAACATAGGAGCCGGGCAAACCCAACATTTGACCAAAGACATGATTCGGAGTTGATGCATATAATGCTATAAGTTCCGGGTGCCGCACTTGTGAAAGTGTTCAGATTTCTCACACCATATTGTGGGGTACTTAAGCCCCTGGTGTATTGGCTGTACCAAAGTGTACGGTTGCAAGGCGTCATTAATGAACACACACATATATATAAAAGAGAATGCAATAATAGTCTTAATGCCATGCATTGTTTATTCAAAAAGGTGTGTTTAAAGCAGAATGATACAGATAGTGCGATAAGCAAAAAGTAGGACTATGTCCCTTCCAAGGGCAAGATGAGGAATAGTATTAAAGCAAATATTTCGCTCGTCGTAATCCACCTGGGAGTTCCATGGTGTGACGTAGATTTCTGCCTCCTTGGTTGCTGCATCAGGTGTTCGGCAATCATGCTGCCGGACAGGGTTTCCAGAGATTAAAGTCCTGAAAGAGAAAAATAACAAAGCGAGAAGCCCCTAGTGCGGTTTAGGCCGCGTCTTGGAGCGTGCCGTAGTTGTGCCCCCTCCCCACCTGTGCCCATGGTATTTTTAATGCGTAATTATGTACGCGCGGCACGGATTTTGCCGTTTGGCTAGGACTGGGGTGGGGGCCACATTGCTACGCGAGCTCAGATCGTGCCAGGCGGTCTAGTTGCCGATTACTCCGAGCGCGCTTGAAGGTGTCCGGGTCTTGAAACGCCGAACTGGTGGATTGCCTTGAGAGGCTGCTTTGTGCTTCTATTGTGAGGGCCACAGTGTGCTCCTCCGTTCGGAGAGAGCGCTCTGTGTTTCCATTAACTGTAATAACCCCATGAGGTCCTAGCATCTTAAGCTTGAGGTATGCGTAATGTGGTACCGCATTGAATCTCGCAAATGCGGTTCACCTGAGCAGTGCATGATAACCACTGCGGAACGGGACTATATCGAAGATTAATTCTTCGCTTCAGAAGTTATCCGGGGATCCGAAGAGCACTTCTAGTGTAATTGAGCCTGTGCAATGGGCCTCTACACCAGGAATGACGCCTCTAAAGGTCGTTTTTGTGGGCTTGATCCTTGAGGGGTCTATACCCATTTTGCACACTGTGTCCTGATAAAGCAGGTTCAGGCTGCTGCCGCCATCCATAAGGACTCGAGTGAGGTGAAATCCGTCAATGATTGGGTTTAGGACCACTGCGGCGAATCTGCCATGACGGATACTAGTGGGGTGGTCCCTGCGATCGAAGGTGATCGGATAGGAGGACCATGGGTTGAACTTTGGGGCGACTGGCTCCAACGCATATACGTCCCAGAGCGCATGCTTCCGCTCCCTCTTGGGGATGTGGGTTGCGTATATCATGTTCACCGTCCGCACTTGTGGGGGAACCTCTTCTGTCCTCCGGTGTTCGGCTGCCGGGGCTCTTCCTTGTCATCGCTATGTGGCCCCTTATCTTTATCTTCGTCAATTAACTTGCCGGCCTACTTGAACACCCAACATTCCCTGTTGGTGTTGTTGGCTGGCTTGTCAGGGGTACCGTGTATTTGACACGAGCGATCGAGTATGCGGTCCAAACTGAACGGGCCCGAAGTGCTTCTTTTAAATGGCTTCTTCCGCTGACCGGTTTTAGAGCCTTTGAATCCGGCATTAACTATCGTATCCTCAGTACTATCGCTGTTAATGCGGCGCTTATGTTTGTTGCGACGTGACCTGCTATTGCCGTCCTTGGTATCCGAAGTACCATGGTTTTTTGATATGTTGTTACTGCGAGCCAGCCAGCTGTCTTCTCCCGCACAAAAGCGGGTCATGAGTGTTGTGAGGGCTGCCAAAGATTTCGGCTTTTCCTGTCCAAGGTGCCGGTCAAGCCACTCGTCACGAATGTTATGCTTGAAGGCTGCTAGGTCCTCTGCATCCGGACAGTCGAAGATTTGATTTTTCTTTGTTAGGAACCGTGTCTAGAATTGCCTGGCCGATTCTTCTAGCTGCTGAATTATGTGGCTCAAGTCATCGACGTCTGGTGGTCGCACAATAGTGCCCTAAAAGTTCTCGAGGAATGCGGCTTCCAGATCTTCCCAACAGCTAATGGACTCTGCTGGCAAGCTGTTAAGCCAATGCCGCGCTGGTCCTTTGAGCTTTAGTGGGAGGTATTTGATGGCATGTAAGTCATCGCCGCGGGCCATGTGGATGTGGAGGAGGAAATCCTCGATCCATACCGCTTGATCTGTTGTGCCGTCGTATGATTCAATATTTACGGGTTTGAAACCCTCTGGGATTTGATGATTCATTACTTTGTCTGTGAAGCATAGGGGGTGTGCAGCGCCTCTGTATTGGGCTATATCGCAATGCAGCTCGAATGGTTCTTGCCCGTTGTGTTCGGTACGACTGGATTGACTTTTAATGTATCCGGCATGACGTTTATCATCTCGCATAGTGCGCGCCCTCGTGATCCGTAGATCGATCTTGCATGTTTTGCTTTGTCCTCCAATACGCCTCGCAGGTCTGGCGTATTTCCCCATGCCCTTTTGTTTGAATGGCGTCGGGGTGCAGGCTGAGTTTTTGGCTGGAATGCCTCTCTATCGTGTCCACGAGGTGGCCGATCAGCCGTGTCATATGGTTCTTCCTCTAGTCGGGGTAGCAACCTGCATTTTGGGTAACTCTTGGAGGGGCGCTTGGGTTTATATTCCTCGGCCGCGAGGACTTCAGTCCATCTGTCAGCTAGCAGATCTCGATCAGCATGAAGCTGCTACTGCTTTTTCTTAAGGCTATTCGCCGTGGCTATAAGCCGGCGCTTGAAGCGCTCTTGTTCGACGGGATCCTCTGGCATGTCGAATTCGTCATCGCCGAGGCTTGCCTCGTCTTCGGAGGGGGGCATGTAATTATCATCCTCCGCTTCTCCATCTGCCGCTCTCTCAGGAGGGCTGGCTCCTCCATCCTCCTGCTCAAAATCTTGCTGGAGGAGATTGTTGTTATCTTTGGCACTATCCGGAGTGTTATTGGAGGGCTGACTCGGTGCTTGGGTTGCTTCTTGGAGGGGTCATCCGCCACTGTCTCGTCGCCATTGCCTTCTTTGGGTGTGTCCACCATGTATATATCGTATGATGAGGTGGTTGTTCAGTGCCCTGTGGGCAGTGGTTCATCTTCGTCTCCCGCATCGTCGTCCATACCGTCGATGTCTTCGGAGTCAAAGTTGAGCATGTCGGTTAAGTCATTTACAGTGGCTACTAAGTGGGTGGTGAGCGGGCCGCGAATTTCTTCGTCGTCCGCATCCCAATCCTGCTGGACATAGTTCGGCCAGGATCCTCCTGACAAGGAGAGAGACCTTAACGAGTTCATTATGTCGCCAAAGGGCGAGTGCTGAAAAATATCCGCGGAGGTAAACTCCATGATCGGAGCCCATTCGGATTCGTTAGGAACGGGCGCAGGCGGTTCGGAGTCCGTGGCCGGAGAGAGATCTGGCAGTTTGTCAACACGACTCTTGTGCATAGTAAGGTCGATGTTTGGCTCGATCACCGATAAGGGTAAGGCCTCCATGGCGGGGTCCATCCACCCGTCCATGGACGGCGCAACTGGCTCCGAATTGAGGGTCGGAGTGGCTGCCAGTGCGATCTCCTGAACACTGTCGGATGGTAGAGCTAAATCGTACTCATCATGACCGCGTGACGCACAAGGCAGAGGCTCGAATCCATCGAAGATCAAGTCTCCGCGGATATCCGCCGTGGAGCTTAAGCTTCCAAACCTGACCTGATGGCCAGGGGCATAGCTTTCAATCTGCTCCAGATGGCCAAGCGAAGTGGCCCGCAGTGCAAAGCCGTCGAATACAAAAATCTGTCCGGGGAGAAAAGTCTCACCCTGGACTGCATCGCTAATGATGATAGAAGGAGCCATCAAGCCTAACGGCGACGACACAGAGGAACTCTCAATGAAAGCACCAATGTCTGTGTCAAAACCGGCGGATCTCGGGCAGGGAGTCCCAAACTGTGCGTCTAGGCGAATGGTAACAGGAGGCAGGGGGCACGAAGTTTTACCCAGGTCCGGGCCCTCTTGATGGAGGTAAAACCCTACATCCTGCTTGATTAATATTGATGATATGGGTAGTACAAGAGTAGATCTACCACGAGATCAGAGAGGCTAAACCCTAGAAGCTAGCCTATGGTATGATTGTATGTTGTCCTACAGACTAAAACCCTCCGGTTTATATAGACACTGGAGAGGGCTAGGGTTACAGAAGGTCGGTTACAAAGGAGGAGATATACATATCCGTATTGCCTAGCTTGCCTTCCACACCAAGTAGAGTCCCATCCAGACATGAGACGAAGTCTTCAATCTTGTATATTCATAGTCCAATAGCACGGCCAAAGGATATAATCCGGCTGTCCGGAGACCCCCTAATCCAGGACTCCCTCAATACTTGACTTGGAATTTTTCAATGAAAGACCTCGGTGAAGCTACTTATATATTGGGCATCAAGATCTATAGAGATAGATCAAGACGCTTGATTGCACTTTCACAAAGCACATACCTTGATAAAGTTTTGAAGAAGTTCAAAATGGATCGAGCAAAGAAAGGGTTATTTCCTGTATTACAAGGTGTGAAGTTGAGTCAGACTCAATGCTCGGCCACTACAGAAGATAGAGAGAAAATGAAAGGTGTTCCCTATGCTTCGGCCATTGGCTCTATCATGTATGCAATGTTGTGTACCAGACCTGATGTGTGCCTTGCTATAAGTTTAGCAGGGAGGTACCAAAGTAATCCAGGAGTGGATCACTGGACAGCGGTCAAGAACATCCTGAAATACCTGAAAAGGAATAAGGATGTGTTTCTCGTATATGGAGGTAACAAAGAGCTCGTCGTAAATGTTTACGTCGATGCAAGCTTTGACACTGATCCGGATGACTCTAATTCACAAACCGGATACGTATTTTTATTAAATGGTGGAGCTGTCAGTTGGTGCAGTTCCAAGAAGAGCGTCGTGGCGAGATCTACGTGCGAAGCGGAATACATAGCTGCTTCGGAACCAACAAATGAAGGAGTTCATATCCGATCTAGGTGTCATACCTAGTGCATCGGGTCCAATGAAAATCTTCTGTGACAATACTGGTGCAATTTCCTTGGCAAAAGAATCCATATTTCACAAGAGAACCAAGCACATCAACAGACACTTCAATTCCATCCGCGATCAAGTCAAGGAGGGAGACATAGAGATTTGCAAGATACATATGGATCTGAATGTTGCAAACCTGTTGACTAAGCCTCTCTCATGAGCAAAACATGATCAGCACCAAGACTCCATGGGTGCTAGAATCATTACAATGTAATCTAGATTATTGACTCTAGTGCAAGTGGGAGACTAAAGGAAATATGTCCTAGAGGCAATAATAAAGTTGTTATTTATATTTACTTATATCATGTTAAATGTTTATTATTCATGCTATAATTGTATTAACCGGAGATTTAGTACATGTGTGAATACATAGACAAACAGAGTGTCACTAGTTTGCCTCTACTTGACTAGCTCGTTGAATCAATGATGATTATGTTTCCTAACCATAGACATGAGTTGTCATTTGATTAACGGGATCACATCATTAGAGAATGATGTGATTGACTTGACCCATCCATTAGCTTAGCATGATGATCGTTTAGTTTGTTGCTATTGCTTTCTCCATAACTATACATGTTCCTATGACTATGAGATGATGCAACTCCCGAATACCGGAGGAACACTTTGTGTGCTACCAAACGTCACAATTTAACTAGGTGATTATAAAGGCGCTCTACAGGTGTCTCCGATGGTGTTTGTTGAGTTGGCATGGATCAAGATTAGGATTTGTCACTCCGATTGTCGGAGAGGTATCTCTGGGCCCTCTCGGTAATGTACATAACTATAAGCATTGCAAGCAATGTAGCTAACGAGTTAGTTATGGGATGTAGCATTACGGAATGAGTAAAGAGACTTGCCCGTAACGAGATAGAACTAGCTATTGAGATACCGGCGATCGAATCTCGGGCAAGTAACAATACCGATGACAAAGGGAACAATGTATATAGTTATGCGGTTTGACCGATAAAGATCTTCGTAGAATATGTAGGAACCAATATGAGCATCCAGGTTCCTCTATTGGTTATTGACCAGAGACATGTCTCGGTCATGTCTACATAGTTCTCGAACCCGTAGGGTCCGCACTCTTAACGTTCGGTATTACGAGTTTATGTGTTTTTATGTACCGAAGGTAGTTCGGAGTCCTGTACTTGATCACGGACATGACGAGGAGTCTCTAAATCATCGAGACATAAAGATTGATATATTGGACGACTATGTTTGGACATCGGAAGGGTTCCGAGTGAAGTTCAGGCATATACCGGAGTACCGGGGGGTTACCGGAACCCCATGGGGAGTTTAATGGGCCTTAGTGGAAAGAGAGGAGGGGCTGCCAGGGCAGGCCGCACGCCCCTCCCCCTCTGGTCCGAATTGGACTAGGAAGGGGGATGGGCGGCGCCCCCCTTTCCTTCTCCCTCTAAAAGAAATACTAAACAGACTCCAAAAATCCCGAAATAAATTTTCCCCGACTTCTAAAATCAAGCCGGACAAAGATGAACATTTATTTGGGGCCTAAATGCAATTTTGAAAAATGCGCATTTTTCCTAAATTCAAGTAAAATAGCGAGAAAACTCCGAAATGAAATCTTATTTGATTTTATTATTAAATCCTCAATATTTCTTTATTTTGGGAAAGTCATTTTATTCCCTCTCTCATATTTTTATAATAGAAATAATTGAAGATAAAATAAATAAAATCAAATGATCCTATTTTCAAAATCTGAGAAAACTCAAATATGAAAATAACGAAATCCCCAACTCTCTCCGAGGGTCCTTGAGTTGCGTAGAATTTCTTAGGATCAAACCCACAAGCAAATAAAATAAGATATGCAATGATGATCCAATGTATAATATTCCAAATTAAAAATTTGGGATGTTACAACAGGTCCATAGTTAGTAGCTAGATGGCATCTTCTCTCTCTTTGATCTTCAATACAATGTTCTCCTCGATATTCTTGGAGATCTATTCGATGTAATCTTCTTTTGTGGTGTGTTTGTTGAGATCTGATGAATTGCGGGTTTATGATCAGATTATCTATGAATATTATTTGAGTCTTCTATGAACTCTTTTATGCATGATTAAGATATCTTTGTATTTCTCTCCGATCTATTTATTTGGTTTGGCCAACTAGATTGATTTCTCTTGCAATGGGAGAGGTGATTGATTCAATCTTGCGGTTCTCAATCCTAGTGGCAGAAGGGGACATGACACACATTTGTATTGTTGCCATTAAAGATAAAAAGGTGGGGTTTACTCATATTGATTGGATCTATCCCTCTACATCATGTGATCTTGCTTAAGGCATTAGTCTGTTCTTGTTATCTTAATACACTAGATGCATGCTCGATAGCGGTCGATGTGTGGAGTAATAGTAGTAGATGCAGGTAGGAGTCGGTCTACTTATCACGGACATGATGCCTATATTCATGACCATTGCCTTAGATATTTTCATAATTATTCGCTTTTCTATAAATTGCTCAACAGTAATTTGTTTACCCACCGTATGCGTTCTTTCAAGAGAGAAGCCTCTAGTGAAAACTATGGACCCTGGGTCTATTCTTATCATATTATTTTCAGATCAATAAAACCAAAACCTAAAAAATATCTTGCTGTAATTTGTTTACCTATATTTTATTTTGGACTTTTATTTATCTTTTATACCTATCTCTATTAGATCTCATTCTTGCAAGTAACCATGAATGGATTGACAATCCCTTTATCGTGTTGGGTGCAAGTATTTGTTTGTTTGTGCAGGTGCTATCACTGGAGACTTCTGTGTTCCTCCTACTGGATTGATACCTTGGTTCTTAATTGAGGGAAAAACTTATCTCTACTTTGCTGCATCACCCTTTCCTCTTCAAGGGAAAAACCAACGCAAGCTCAAGAAGTAGCAGGAAGAATTTCTGCTACCGTTGCCGGGGAGGTTCTACAGCAAGCCTACCAAGTACCTGTTGTCGATATCAAAATTGGCGGATCTCGGGTAGGGGGTCCCGAACTGTGTTCTAAGGCAGATGGTAACAGGAGGTGGGGGACACAATGTTTACCTAGATTCGGGCCCTCTCGATGGAGGTAATACCCTACTTCCTCCTAGATTGATCTTGATGATATGAGTATTACAAGAGTTCATCTACCACGAGATCGGGAGAGGCTAAACCCTAGAAGCTAGCCTATGGTATGATTGTTGTTGTCCTACGTACTAAACCCTCCGGTTTATATAGACACCGGAAGGGGCTAGGGTTACACAGAGTCGGTTACAAGGGAGGAGATCTACATATCCGAACGGCCAAGCTTGCCTTCCACGCAAAGGAGAGTCCCACCCGGAAACGAGACGAAGTCTTCAATATTGTATCTTCATCCAACAGTCCGGCCAAGGGATATAGTCCGGCTGTCCGTGGACCCCCTAATCCAGGACTCCCTTATTAGCCCCTGAACCAGGCTTCAATGATGATGAGTCCCGCGCGCATATTGTCTTCGGCATTGCAAGGCGGGTTCCTCCTCCGAATACTCCATAGAAGATTTCGAACACAAGGATAGTGTCCGACTCTGCAAAACAAATTCTACATACCACCATAGAGGTTATAATATTTCCACAAATCTAATCTGCGAACAACTTTTCATAACATGACATCACGCCCTGGCCTCGGTCATTATTCGAACCATTTTTCCCAACCAGCCACTGCACGTGTTGCGAGGCGGTTTTATTGGCACGTCTTGTCGAAGCAGAGATTGTGTCCCCTTATCATGGGATTCTCATCAATACGGGTGTGGGTAACTGATACGTCTCCGTCGTATCTACTTTTCCAAACACTTTTGCCCTTGTTTTGGACTCTAACTTGTATGATTTGAATGGAACTAACCCGGACTGACGCTGTTTTCAGCAGAATTGCCATGATGTTGTTTTATGTGCAGAAAACAAAAGCTCTCGGAATGACCTGAAACTCCACGGAATATCTTACAATAAATAATAAAAAATCCTCACCAAAGATGAAGACCAGGGGGGCCACACCCTCTCCACGAGGGTGGGGGGCGCGCCCCCCCTAGGGTGCGTCCCCTACCTCGTGTGCCCCTGGAGAACTCCCGACTCCAACTCCAACTCTATATATCTCCTTTCGTGGAGAAAAAAATAGGGGAAAGATATCATCACGTGTTACGATACAGAGCCGCCGCCAAGCCCTAAAACCTCTCGGGAGGGCTGATTTGGAGTCCGTTCGGGGCTCCAGAGAGGGGGATTCGTCGTCGTCGTCATCATCAACCATCCTCCATCACCAATTTCATGATGCTCACCGCCATGCGTGAGTAATTCCATCGTAGGCTTGCTGGACGGTGATGGGTTGGATGAGATTTATCATGTGATCGAGTTAGTCTTGTTAGGGTTTGATCCCTAGTGTCCTTTATGTTCTGAGATTGATGTTGCTATGACTTTGCTATGCTTAATGCTTGTCACTAGGGCCTGAGTGCCATGATTTCAGATCTGAACCTATTATGTTTTCATCAATATATGAGTGTTCTTGATCCTATCTTGCAAGTCTGCAATCACCTATTATGTGTTATGATCCGTGAACCCCGAAGTGACAATAATCGGGATACTTACCGGTGATGACCGTAGTTTGAGGAGTTCATGTATTCACTATGTGCTAATGCTTTGTTCCGGTTCTCTATAAAAAGGAGGCCGTAATATCCCTTAGTTTCCATTAGGACCCTGCTACCACGGGAGGGTAGGACAAAAGATGTCATGCAAGTTCTTTTCCATAAGCACGTATGACTATATTCGGAATACATGCCTACATTACATTGATGAATTGGAGCTAGTTCTGTGTCACCTTATGTTATGACTGTTACATGATGAACCACATCCGACATAATTATCCATCACTAATCCGATGCCTACGAGCTTTCCATATACTGGTTTACGCTTATTTACTTTCCCGTTGCTATTGTTACAATCACTACATAATACCAAAAATATTACTTTGCTTTCATTACTCTTTTGTTACCGTTACCACCACTATCGTATTACTTTGCATGTAAACACTCTCCTACAGATACTAAGTTTCCAGGTGTGGTTGAATTGATAACTCAGCTGCTAATACTTGAGAATATTCTTTGGCTCCCCTTGTGTCGAATCAACAAATTAGGGTTGAATACTCTACCCTCGAAAGCTGTTGCGATCCCCTATACTTGTGGTTATCAAGACTAATTTCTGGCACCGTTGCCGGGGAGCATAGCTCTATTCTTTTAGTCACTTGGGATTTATATCTGCTGGACACTATGAAGAAGTTGAGAGATCCAAAAACCAAGATCTATCCCTCAACTACGAGGGGAGGTAAGGAACTGCCATCTAGCTGTGGGCACCCCGACTCATAAGTCGTGATCACCGAATGCACGTGTACAGTGATCCCAGATATCAATGCTCACTGAACACAGAGAAGCTGAATAACAAGAGTTTTACATCCATACATACCGTATTACACAAGTAGGACCATTATGGTCAAGTCTTGAGTATAACATCGCAGCGGAAATCTTCGTCGATAACTTGGACCCATGCCATCTGCCTTAACCCTACAGGCATTCTGACTGGGAAGCGTCCTAGCTCGCATGTTTGCCACCAAGGTACTCTTCATTATATCCTGTTCTTTCATGCCTGGCCAATAAAATAACCAGTGGCAAGCCAATGAGTACTTTGAATGTACTCGCAAGCAACCCAAGGGTGTTAACAGAATAATTATGCAAGGCACTACTGCTAATTTGGCATTTTTGCGGAAAGCTAGTTTTTCTCATGCAAATATGATCAACATTTATCAAGGATATGAATGCGTCTGCAATAAGTATCAGGAGGTTACAGACATCAACATCGAGAGAGAGTTATGAACAACTCATGCTCAAGCTCATCGTGACTTCCTCACGAATCACGTCAATAGATTTACCAAACTGTGTTGTTTGTCAGAAACATATGGACGTAGTCTAAGCAGCACCACCCAACTATCCTTGACCGTGGACACAGCTATTCGAATAGTTTTACACTCTGTAGAGGTTGCACACTTTACCCACAAGATCCGGGGAACTTCCGTGTCATCCACGACCCGCGATACCTCAAGTACCCGGGGTAAGCACCCGATCACTATCTTTTCCTAGACGACACTAACAAGGAGTCCACTCGTTGTTCCGTATCCTCATGATGTACATCATACGAGACTCACTCGAGATCGTAACATCCGAGAGGGGACACAACGGTGTATCCGGTGCCCTGTGAAAACAATCATGGCCGCCCTACCTGGCACGACCCCTTCCCGAGAGAGCGCACCAACAACTCTCCCATCACTAGTAATGCGGGCTCCAAGCTAGTATCGGCCTAGGTAATCAATAATGCCCTTTCCATATAAGGGTAGAGTGGTTGCGCATGTAAGGTTGGGACAGTCGACAAATCTTAAATCTAATCCGTCTCTGTAAACAACACTTTTATCGAGCCTCGGTACACTACCTCTCCACCAAGTAGTGACCTAGTTCATCATCATCTCCCAGGGGCATTAATGGCACCCACTGGGCTGTTTGCAAGTATGTCAAACCACACTTGTTTCTTTCCATGCATAACCCTGACCCACTTTGCGTAGCCATTTACTATAGCATATTTCTACAACCCACCAACACAACTCTAAGCAAGGGTAGAGTCATGAACAATGCAAGTATCAATGGAATATGCAACGGAGGCAAGCCTAGCAAGGTTGCCATTCAAGATATATATCATGCACTTGATGAAACAACAAAAATGCTATTATGATGAAAAATGGTTCATCATGGTCAAAGGGCTGCTTGCCTGGTTCATCAGAGTCTTGAGATCTTCTGGTCCTTCTCCAAGTACTCTGTCTACTTCGGCAACTAACGTCGGAAACAATCACAATAAGCAACACAACAAGGCAAGAATATAAAAGTGCTCTAAAAATATGGATTTGACTTTTCTAGGATACCTCTGGTCATATGAGGAATGACCAAAGTGATTTCATTGGAAGTGGATCAATGGATATTTCTAAACATTTTGATATGATGGAATCAAGGGGTTTATGGATTTGCAAGAGGTGTACAGAAACATATTTTTGAAAAATGAGCAAAGGCACCCATTTAACAAAACATGATTTTAGAAGCATCTAGGAGTTGGTTTCATAGGATTTGGAGTTCAAATAATTTTCCTATGAATTTGCAAAGTTGACAAATATGAAGAAATAGACCATTATTTGAGGTGATACAGAAAGTATTAGTAAAAATGTTCAAAAACTAAGTTTTGAACTTATAGACACCTAGGATTTTGAATCATGGAATTTGGATAAAAAAATGGGCTCTCGGTGATTTTCTAAAGTTCAGCACAGGAATAAGAAAATAGGATTTATTTAATATGTGTGAAGGGAAATGTGCTAGAAAAATGTGCAAAAAGCACCATGTGATAGGGCATGATTTTAGGAACTACTAGAAATTTGAATCATCCAATTTGGAGTTAATTTGAACTATGTATGGATTTTACAAATTGTTCAGAAAAGAAAAGGGAAAAGGGCTTTGTGCCTGCTGGGCCAGAACAGCCGCAGGGCAGCAGCCCAGCCAGCGACGCGGCCCAGCCGAGTCGGCGCGCACACGCGCGCCAGGTTTGAACCTGACGGGCGGGGCCCAGCTGCCAGTGGGAGAGAGAGGGGGCGAGAGAGAGGTGAGGATAACTGGTGGGGCCCACCTGTCATCACTAACTCGTGGACAGGGGGGTCGTGGTGCTCACCGGTGACGATGCAGGCCACGGCGAGCTCCGGTGAGTGCGGGGATGGCTTCAGGAGACTTCCGCACATCGGTGGGTGGTGGACTTGGCCGGCGGGGGTGCTTGGTTCGCCGACGACGAGGAGCTGCAGTGGAGGAGCTTCGAGAGGCGGTGACTCTGGCCGTTTCCGGCAGCTACAGAGAGGGGAAAGAAGGGGGAAAGGATCAGAGGGTTGCAGGGGTTCCAGATCGAGGCAGAGGAGGAATGGGGGAGGCCTATACCTCACGAACTCCGGCGAGCCGAAGCGGCGGAGCTCGAGCTCGATCTCGAGCTCGGGTGCTCCTGGAGGAGAGTGGAGGGCACAGGGGGGCGATTTGGAGGGGTTAGGAGCGAGTGGTGGTGAGGGAGAGGCTCGGGGAGGCCCTTAAATAGGCAAACGGCGAGGTGCCGTGGACCCGTGCGCCGGCGGGCTTCTGTGCGTCGCCACAGGGCTCGGGAGGAGCTGGCGCCATGTCTGGGGTGTTTGTGAGGCTGGTCCAGTGCTAGGGGAAGGAAGAGGGGGAGCGGGGAAGTGTCAGGGCGTCGCGCGTGTGAGCTCGTCCATTGGAGCTCTCGGGCGGCCGGCGCGCGTGCGAAAGGAGGCAACAGGAGGGAGAAGGAGGAGGGGGCCAGGGGCGTGGCGTGTTGCGGACGTCGAAGCACCTCGACTGGCGCGAGGGGGAGGCTCGAGGTGGTCGGGTGGCTTGGGCAGAGAGCAGCTACAATGCTAGGGCGCATTGTAGCGCGCTCCAGAGCACGCATATGGCTGGCATTGGCATCTTTTTGGCGCCCAGGGCGTGGCCACTAGTGTCCAGCCGCTCTAGGGGGGAGTAAACAAGTGGGGAGGAGCTTTGGATGCCTTGGAGTGCTACTAGGAGAGGAGAGAGGTTGAGGGAGAGAGAGAGAAAGAGGCTGTCCAGAGAGAGAAAGTGAGGGTTTCACCCCCAAATAATTGATGTGAGGACTTCCCATTGTTACTGGAGGTATAAGGGGGCTAGGATCAGCTGTGGTACATAGTTGAGCCCATGGAGATTAGTGGAAGAGGTCTAAATGGAATTTTTGGTAAAGTGACAGAAGGTGTTTGATGCAAATTTGGGCAAGCAAATTAACTCCACTTGACATGATAATTAACAGGATCAAGTGTCACACATAATTGAGGTTGACCACCAAGTTTGAGTCCATTTTGAGAAAGTTGCCAATGCAACTTTTGTAAACCCTAGAAATCAGCAGAAATGGCTTTACCAAGATTTAGTCATGCAAATCTATTCTCCTTGATGCACCACTTGGTGTAGTGTCATCATTTGAGGATTTGAACATGTCCACAAAAATTCAGATCAAAAGGACACACTTGGCAATGTAGAGTTGTTCAAATTTGGTTCTGGACAGAAAGGGTTTTGGGGTACTTTGATCAAGATAACATTCTCTCCAACTTGTGCCATTTGGTCTAGATGAATAATTAGACCATTTGATCATGTTCACATGGTTTGAGAACATTTGGACATGTTTGGCAATGTAGAGTTGCTCAAACTTCAAAACGGACAGAAATGGTTTTGAGGAGATTTCATGGGGTTATACTATTCTCCATGACATGATACTTGGCAAGATCATCAAACATGTCATATGTGACATGATAGAATTTTCTTGGAATTGTTGGGGAATATTTCCTGTAGAAATATTTCAAATCCTTGAAATGGGCAGAAATGGTTTTTGAGGGATTTGACCAATATTTTGAACATGACCATGTGTTGAAACTCTTATATATGGACAATATATGTCCATTGAGTTTCCCTGATTTTTGTCAAATATTTTTGAAACAATAAAATAATTTTTCCCTATTAAAGACCATTTCTGGCCTTAAGAAAAAGCTTTTAAATAAAATAGGAAAATAACTTTTAAAATTATATTTATGTGGTTTATGGGAGTCCTATATCTAATAGGATACCTTTTGAAAGATTTTTACTGCCCTTAATTAAGTACTTGCAGTGCAAACCTCAATTCAGGGGTTTTTGGAAAACTATTTTTTTTTTAAATACTATTTGGCCAAATTATTTTTGCAAGAAATTATTTTTATGTCCTATACACATGGCATGATCATTGGTTCAAGAGTTTGGAGTAAGGAGATGAAGTATAGGAGTTGGAGGATTTATTTGATTTTTAGAGCACTTGCAAACAACAGACAAAATCCAAACAAGGCAAGGTCCAAAACACTCAAAAGTTTTTGTCAAACCACATTTTATCATGATTTATTAGCTTAAGTGTTGTGGCATCAAAATCAGGGTGTGACACTAGCTCTGCACTTGATTCACCTTCTGTTATGAGTAAGCTTGCGACACCTAAACCTGCTTCTGCTATTCGTTCTGATATGTCGCATGTTATTCATGATGCTACTTCTGCTATACATGATACTTATGATGAAACTACTTCTATGCTTGATACTACTGTGCCACTTGGTGATTTTCTCTTGGAACGACTTGCTAGGGCTAGAGAGATTGAAAATATTGAATCTGATTATGATGATGAAAGTGATGATGAAGAATCACTTGTTATTCCTAAGGGTTATTTATTTGATCAAGAAGCTTCTTTAGCTATTTTAGTTGCAAAGATAGATATGAGCTCAAAAGGTTATCAGCTAAATAGAATAAGCAATCTATAAATGCTAGGATGAAACCCGACCCTGCTTTTGCTACTTCACCTATCTGTGTTACTAATAAGGATTATGAATTCTCTGTTGATCCTGATATAATTACTTTGGTTGAATCTGATCCTTTTCATGGTTATGAATCTGAAACTGTTGTGGCACATCTTACTAAATTAAATGATATAGCCACCCTGTTCACTAATGATGAGAGATCTCACCACTTTTATATCCTCAAAATATTTCCGTTCTCATTAAAGGGTGATGCTAAAATATGGTTTAATTCTCTTGATCTTGGTTGTGTGCGTAGTCCCCAGGATATGATCTCTTACTTCTCTGCTAAATATTTCCCTGCTCATAAGAAACAAGCTACTTTAAAGGAAATATACAACTTTGTGCAAATTAAAGAAGAGAGTCTCCCACAAGCTTGGGGGAGGCTTCTCAAGTTACTTAATGCTTTGGCTGATCATCCTCTTAAGAAAAATGAAATACTTGATATCTTTTATAATGGACTAACCGATGCTTCCAGAGATTACCTGGATAGTTGTGTTGGTTCTCTTTTCAGGGAAAGAACACCGGATGAAGCTGAAATCTTATTGAATAATATGGTGACAAATGAAAATAATTGGGCACCTCCTGAGCCAGCTCCTGCTCCAATTAATGATCCTATTCCTAAACCACCTCCGAAGAAGAGAGGTGTTCTATTTCTTAGTCCCGAAGATATGCAAGAGGCAAAGAAATCTATGAAAGAAAAATGTATTAAAGATGAAGATGTTAAGAATTTACCTCTTATTGAAGAAATACATGGTCTTAATTTACCGCCTGCCGAAGAAACATATGATCTTGATCCTTTACTTATTGAAGAACCTCCAGACCTCGATAACCCGACACAGGTAGTAAAGGTAAATTCTCTCTATAGATATGATAAAGCTGAAATCCCTACTACTAAAATTGCTATTCAGTGCTTGGGTGAGTTTGATAATTTTATGTTTAAGCAAGAAGACTTCAATGCTTATTTTGGTAGACAATTAAAACAAGATGCTGATATGATTAAATACTTGGGTGATTATATGGCTAATATTAGAGGTGAACTTAAACTTGTTAGCAAACATGCTTCTATGGTTACCACTCAAGTAGAACAAGTACGTAAAGCTCAAAAGGAATTGCTCAATGAGATGAATACTAAGAAAAATAATTATGCTGTTAAAGTGGCTACTAGAACTGGTAGAATGACTCAGAAACCTTTGTATCCTGAAGGCCACCCTAAGAGAATTGAGCAAGATTCTCAGAGAAATAATATTGATGCACCTAGTTCTTTTAAAAGGAAGAAAAGGAAAAATGATAGAACTATGCAAACTTCTAGTGAACCTATTGCTGAACCACCTAATAATCCAAATGATATCTCTATGTCTGATGTTGAAACACAATCTGGCAATGAACATGAACCTAATGAAAATGTTAATGATGATGTTCATAATGATGCTCAACCTAGTAATGATAATGATGTAGAAATTGAACCTGCTGTTGATCTTGGTAACCCACAATCAAAGAATCAACATTATGATAAGAAAGACTTTTTTGCTAGAAAACATGGTAAAGAAAGAGAACCTTGGGTTCAGAAACCCATGCCTTTTCCTCCCAAACCATCCAAGAAAAAGGATGATGAGGATTTTGAGCGCTTTGCTGAAATGATTAGACCTATCTTTTTGCGTATGCCATTGACTGATATGCTCAAAATGAATCCTTATGCTAAGTACATGAAAGATATTGTTACAAATAAAAGAAAGATACCAGAAGCTGAAATTTCCACCATGCTTGCTAATTATACTTTCAAGGGTGGAATACCTAAGAAACTTGGAGATTCAGGAGTACCCACTATACCATGCTCCATTAAAAGAAACTATGTTAAAACTGCTTTATGTGATCTTGGAGCCGGTGTTAGTGTTATGCCTCTCTCTTTATATCATAGACTTGATTTGAATAAGTTGACACCTACTAAAATATCTTTGCAAATGGTTGATAAATCAACTGCTATACCTATCGGTATTTGTGAGGATGTGCCTGTTGTGGTTCAAACGTTACTATTTTAACAGACTTTCTTATTCTTGATATTCCCGAGGATGATAGTATGTCTATTATTCTTGGAAGACCTTTTCTTAATACTGCAGGGGCTGTTATTGATTACAACAAAGGCAATGTCAGTTTTCATGTTGATGGTAATGAGCATATGGTACATTTTCCGAGGAAACAACCTCAAGTTCATAGTATCAATTCTATCGGAAAAATTCCATCGATTATATTTGGAGGTTTTGAATTTTCTCTTCCTACTGTCAAGAAGAAATATGATATACTTATTATTTGGGATGTGCATATCCCCGTTGAGGGAACCTAGTGTTATTCGAAATTTCTCCGGTTTCATGTAAATCGGAATGAGTTTGTTAACAAGACTTGATCAACCTTGTTCGTGGATTCCTTTTGATGAGGATGGGATGGATGAAACTAGAAGCACAACCTTCTGCACCCTCTCTATACTTTCTGTTATTTAGTTGAAATAAAGTAAAAATAAATAATTTTCTGTCTGTTATCTGATTATCTGTGCAATATAAAAATACCTCGAAAATAAAAGTTCTCCAAATGCCCTGAAAATTAAATATGATTTTTTTCTAGAATATTTGAGGATTTATGGAACAGAGAACACACCAGGAGGGGGGGGGCAATGATACGTCTCCAACGTATCTATAATTTTTGATTGCTCCATGCTATATTATCTACTGTTTTGGACTATATTGGGCTTTATTTTCCACTTTTATATTATTTTTGGGACTAACCTATTAACCGAAGGCCCAGCCCAGAATTGATGTTTTTTTGCCTATTTCAGTGTTTCAAAGAAACGGAATATGAAACGGAGTCCAAACGGAATAAAATCTTCGGGAACGTGATTTTCTCACCGAACGTGATCCAGGAGAGTTGGACCCTACTGGAAGGAAGCAAAGAGGTCCTCACAAGGGTAGGGCCCCCCCTAGGGCGTGCCCCCTGCCTCGTGGGACCCTCGGTGCTCCACCGACGTAATTCTTCCTCCTATATATACCCACGTACCCCCAAACAATCAGAACAGGAGCCAAAAACCTAATTCCACCGCCGCACCTTTCTGTATCTAGGAGATCCCATCTTGGGGCCTGTTCCGGAGCTCCACCGGAGAGGGCCGTCATCACGGAGGGCTTCTACATCATCATAGCCTCTCCGATGAAGTGTGAGCAGTTTACCTCAGACCTTCAGTTCCATAGTTAGTAGCTAGATGGCTTCTTCTCTCTTTTTGGATCTCAATACAATGTTCTCCCCCTCTCTTGTGGAGATCTATTCGATGCAATCTTCTTCTTTTGCGATGTGTTTGTTGAGACCGATGAATTGTGGGTTTATGATCAAGTGTATCTATGAACAATAGTTGAATCTTCTCTGAATTCTTTTATGTATGATTGGTTATCTTTGCAAGTCTCTTCGAATTATCCGTTTGGTTTGGCCAACTAGATTGGTAGTTCTTGCCATGGGAGAAGTGCTTAGCTTTGGGTTTGATCTTGCGGTGTTCTTTCGCAGTGACAGAAGGGGCAGCAAGACAAGTATTGTATCGTTGCCATCGAGGATAACAAGATGGGGTTTATTTCATATTGCCTGAATTTATCTCTCTACATCATGTCATCTTGCTTAAAGCGTTACTCTGTTTTTTAACTTAATACTCTAGATGCACGCTGGATAGCGGTCGATGAGTGGAGTAATAGTAGTAGATCCAGAATCATTTCGATCTACTTGTCACGGACGTGATTCCTGTATACATCATCATGCCTAGATATTCTCATAACTATGCTCAATTCTGTCAATTGCTCAACAGTAATTTGTTCACCCACCGTAGAAAACTTATGCTCTCGAGAGAAGCCACTAGTGAAACCTATGGCCCCCGGGTCTATTCTCATCATATCAATCTCCATCACTTTTATATTGTTTTGCTATTCACTTTTCTTTTACTTTTTACTTTGCATCTTTATATAAAAAATACCAAAAAATATTCTATCTATCAGATCTAACTCTCGTAAGTGACCGTGAAGGGCTTGACAACCCCTAATCGCGTTGGTTGCGGGTAGCTATCGCTTTGTGCAGGTATGAGGGACTTGAGTGTTGGCTCCTACTGGATTGATACCTTGGTTCTCAAAAACTGAGGGAAATACTTATGCTACTCTGCTGCATCATCCCTTCCTCTTCGGGGAAAACCAATGCAAGCTCAAGACATAGCAAGAAGGATTTCTGGCGCCATTGCCGGGGAGTCTACGCAAAAAGTCAACATACCAAGTACCCATCACAATCCCTATCTCTCGCATTACATCATTTGCCATTTGCCTCTCGTTTTCCTCTCCCCCCAATTCACCCTTGCCGTTTTATTCGCCCTCTCTCTCTCTATCCTCCCTCTCTATTTGCCTCTTTTGCCCGTTTCTTGTTTGCTCATATGGTTGGAATAGTCATTTATTTATTACTAAACAGAGAAGCTAATATCTATGGATCCTCATCCGCTTGCCAATCTTTTTAAGAGATCCAATTATGATGAACCAATTCCTAGTGATTTGGATGCACTAGATTATCTTTATAAGCTTTTGCCTGAAATCCGTAAATCTGAAAATTGTGATGAAGTGCTTCATGATAGATCTTTGAATAAAAACCATGATTACAATGATTTTATTATAAATTCTCTTGATGCCAATTGTGCTAATAATATGCAAAACCCTAAGCTTGGGGATGCTAGTTTTGCTATGTCCTCTACTTGTTGCAATGATCATGATTGGGGTGATTCTTCTTTTGATCTTGAAAATTTATTTAAACCCCATGATGAATATGAGATTGATTATAATGTTTGCAATAATATTGAAAGTGGGTTTGGAAGAATGTCAACTTTAGATCCCACATATTTGGAGAATGTTCAATCTTATGAAGTTTTTGATAAAAGTGGGTTTGGAAAGGTCATGACTTTAGTTTTTGTTAATCCCACTATTTATGAAAAGTGCAAACTTTGCATGCATGTGGATCATGTTGAGAATATTTTATGTGATAGCTATATTGTTGAATTTGCTTATGATCCTACATGTAATTACTATGAGAGAGGAAAATATGGTTGTAGAAATATTCATGTTACCAAATTACCTCTCGGTGTATTGAGATTGCTATTGTTTCTTTCTGTTTCCTTGCATATGCTAGTTTTTGCTTGCCTTGATAATTTTTTTGCCTATAAGATGCCTATGCATAGGAAGTATGTTAGACTTAGATGTGTTTGTCACGTGTTTTATGATGCTCTCTTTGTGCTTCAATTCTTGTCTTTCATGTGAGCATCATTAAAATTATCAATGCCTAGCTTTAAGGATTTAAAGAAAAGCGCTTGTTGGGAGACAACCCAATATTTGTCCTTGCTGTTATTCAATAAATAAATTATCTAGCCTCTGTTTTGGTTGTGTTTTTTGTGTTTAATTAGTGTTTTTTCCATGTAGAACCGTTGGGAAGACTTGGGGAAAGTCTTATTGAACTTGCTGTAAAAAACAGAAACTTTAGCGCTCACGAGAACTACTGTCATTTTTATTTGAAGAGTGCTATTTAGTTAATTATTTTTGAATATGATTAACAGATAAATTCCTCACGTCCATAAATTTATTTTATAATTTTTGGGGTTCCACATTTTGCGCTAGCTTCAGATTACTACAGACTGTTCTTTTTTGACAGATTCTGTTTTTCGTGTGTTGTTTGCTTATTTTGATGAATCTATGGCTAGTAAAATAGTTTATAATCCATAGAGAAGTTGGAATACAGTAGGTTTAACACCAATACAAATAAAGAATGAGTTCATTACAGTACCTTGAAGTGGTCTTTTGTTTTCTTTCGCTAACGGAGCTCACGAGTTTTCTATTTTGAGTTTTGTGTTGTGAAGTTTTCAAGTTTTGGGTGAGTTTTTTTTATGGATTATGGAACAAGGAGTGGCAAGAGCCTAAATTTGGGGATGACCATGGCACAATCAAGATAATCCAAGGACACCAAAAAGTCAAAGCTTGGGGATGCCCCGGAAGGCATCCCCTCTTTCGTCCACTTCCATCGGTAATTTACTTGGAGCTATATTTTTATTCACCAACATGATATGTGTTTTGCTTGGAGCGTATTGTATTATTTGTGTCTTTGTTTGTTAGTGTGCCACAATTATCCTTACTGTACAGACATTTTAAGAGAGTCATCTATGAATTAAAATTAGATAGAATACTCTATGTGCTTCACTTATATCTTTTGAGCTATGTAGTTTTGCTCTACGTGCTTCACTTATATCTTTTGAGCGTTATAATTTTGCTCTATGTGCTTCACTTAGATCTTTTAGAGCACGGTGGTTTTTTGTTTTAAAGAAACTATTGATCTCTCATGCTTCACTTAAATTATTTTGAGAGTCTTAATAGCATGGTAATTTGCTTAATATAAATATGCTTGGTGTTCAAGATATGTGAAATTTTCTTTTGAGTGCGTTGAATACTAAGAGAAGATTGAAGCATGATAATTGTTTTGAGATATGGAGGTGATAATATTAGAGTTATGCTAGTTTAGTAGTTGTGAATTTAAAGAATACTTGTGTTGAAGTTTGTGATCCCCGTAGCATGCACGTATGGTGAACCGTTATGTGATGAAGTCGGAGCATAATTTATTTATTGATTGTCTTCCTTATGAGTGGCGGTCGGGGACGAGCGATGGTCTTTTCCTACCAATCTATCCCCCTAGGAGCATGCGCGTAATACTTTGCTTTGATAACTTCTAGATTTTTGCAATAAGTATATGAGTTCTTTATGACTAATGTTGAGTCCATGGATTACATGCACTTTTTCCCATCCTTCCACCATTTCTAGCCTCTCTAATACCGCGCACCTTTCGCCGGTATCATACACCCACCATATACCTTCCTCAAAACAGCCACCATACCTACCTATCATGGCATTTCCATAGCCATTCCGAGATATATTGCCATGCAACTTTCCACCGTTCTGTTTATTATGACACGCTCCATCATTGTCATATAGCTAGCATGATCATGTAGTTGACATCGTATTTGTTCTTTCATACATGTCACTCTTGATTCATTGCATATCCCGGTACACCACCGGAGGCATTCATATAGAGTCATATTTGTTCTAAGTATCGAGTTGTAATTGTTGAGTTGTAAGAAAAATAAAAGTGTGATGATCATCATTTTCTAGAGCATTGTCCCAAGTGAGGAAAGGATGATGGAGACTATGATTCCCCCATAAGTCGGGATGAGACTCCGGACGAGAAAAAAACTAGGCCATAAAAAAAGGCCCAAATAAAAAATTGAGAGAAAAAGAGAGACGGGACAATGCTACTATCCTTTTTGTGCTTCAAAGTAGCACCATGATCTTCATGATAGAGAGTCTCTCGTTATGTCACTTTCATATACTAGTGGGAATTTTTCATTATAGAACTTGGCTTGTATATTCCAATGATGGGCTTCCTCAAATTGCCCTAGGTCTTCATGAGCAAGCGAGTTGGATGCACACCCACTTAGTTTCTTTTGATGAGCTTTAATATACTTATAGCTCTAGTGCATCCGTTGCATGGCAATCCCTACTCACTCACATTGATATCTATTGATGGTCATCTCCATAGCCCGTTGATACGCCTAGTTGATGTGAGACTATCTTCCCCTATTTTTGTCTTCTCCACAACCACCCTTCTATTCCACATAGTGCTATGTCCATGGCTCACGCTTATGTATTGCGTGAAGATTGAAAAAGTTTTGAAAAAGTTAAAGTATGAAACAATTGCTTGGCTTGTCATCGGGGTTGTGCATGATTTAAATACTTTGTGTGGTGAAGATAGAGCATAGCCAGACTATATGATTTTGTAGGGATAACTTTCTTTGGCCATGTTATTTTGAGAAGACATAATTACTTTATTAGTATACTTGAAGTGTTATTATTCTTTATGTCAATATGAACTTTTGTCTTGAATATTTCTAATCTGAATATCCATACCACAATTAAGAAATTTTGCATTGAAATTATGCCAAGTAGCACTCCGCATCAAAAATTCTCTTTTTATCATTTACCTACTCGAGGACGAGCAGGAATTAAGCTTGGGGATGCCTGATACATCTCCAACGTATCTATTATTTTTGATTGCTTCATGCTATATTATCTACTGTTTTGGACTATATTGGGCTTTATTTTCCACTTTTATATTATTTTTGGGACTAACCTATTAACCGGAGGCCCAGCCCAGAATTGTTGTTTTTTGCCTATTTCAGTGTTTCGAAGAAACGGAATATCAAATGGAGTCCAAACGGAATAAAATCTTCGGGAACGTGATTTTCTCACCGAACGTGATCCAGGAGACTTGGACCCTACTGCAAGGAAGCAAAGAGGTGCCCACGAGGGTAGGGGGCGCCCCCCCTAGGGCGCGCCCCCTGCCTCATGGGACCCTCGGTGCTCCACCAACGTACTCCTTCCTCCTATATATACCCACGTACCCCCAAACGATCAGAACAGGAGCCAAAAACCTAATTCCACTGCCACAACTTTCTATATCCATGAGATCCCATCTTGGGGCCTGTTCCGGAGCTCCGCCAGAGAGGGCCATCATCACGGAGGGCTTCTACATCATCATAGACTCTCCGATGAAGTGTGAGTAGTTTACATCAGACCTTCGGGTCCATAGTTAGTAGCTAGATGCTTCTTCTCTCTTTTTGGATCTGAATACAATGTTCTCCCCCTCTCTTGTGGAGATCTATTCGATCTAATCTTCTTCTTTTGTGGCGTGTTTGTTGAGACCGAGCAATTGTGGTTTTATGATCAAGTGTATCTATGAACAATAGTTGAATCTTCTCTGAATTCTTTTATGTATGATTGGTTATCTTTGCAAGTCTCTTCGAATTATCCGTTTGGTTTGGCCAACTACATTGGTAGTTCTTGGCATGGGAGAAGTGCTTAGCTTTGGGTTCAATCTTGCGGTGTTCTTTCCCAGTGACAGAAGGGGCAGCAAGACATGTATTGTATCATTGCCATCGAGGATAACAAGATGGGGTTTATTTCATATTGCATGAATTTATCTCTCTACATCATGTCATCTTGCTTAAAGCGTTACTCTGTTTTTTAACTTAATACTCTAGATGCATGCTGGATAGCGGTCGATGAGTGGAGTAATAGTAGTAGATGCAGCATCGTTTCGATCTACTTGTCACGGACGTGATGCCTATATACATGATCATGCCTAGATATTCTCATTACTATGCTCAATTCTGTCAATTGCTCAGCAGTAATTTGTTCACCCACCGTAGAAAACTTATGCTCTCGAGAGAAGCCACTAGTGAAACCTATGGCCCCCGGGTCTATTCTCATCATATCAATCTCCATCACTTTAATATTGTTTTGCTATTTACTTTGCTTTTACTTTTTTACTTTGCATCTTTATATCAAAAATACCAAAAATACTCTATCTATCAGATGTCACTCTCGTAAGTGACCGTGAAGGGCTTGACAACCCCTAATCGCGTTGGTTGCGGGTAGCTATCGCTTTGTGCAGGTACGAGGGACTTGAGCATGGGCTCCTACTGGATTGATACCTTCGTTCTCAAAAACTAAGGGAAATACTTACGCTACTCTGCTGCATCATCCCTTCCTCTTCGGGGAAAACCAACGCAAGCTCAAGACGTAGTAGCCAACCACCTTGCCACGAGGGTGGAGGGCGCGCCCACCCCCTTAGGGCGTGCCCCCTGCCGCGTGGGCCCACGGTGGCCCTCCTCCACTTATTCTTGCACCCATTTTCTTCTTCCTCCCACAAACACGAAAAACCAGCTCAAACCCGAGTCCAAGCTCGTTTTGCTGCCATTTTCGATCTCCTTGCTCAAAGCACCTCTCACAAAACTGCTTGGGGAGATTGTTCCTTGGTATGTGACTCCTCCATTGGTCCAATTAGTTTTTGTTCTAGTGCTTTATTCATTGCAAATTTTTGCTGCTTAGGTGACCCTGTTCTTGAGCTTGCATGTCAAATTTATATGGTCAAAAGTAGTTTTGATGCATGATATAGGCCCTAGGCACTTGTAGGAGTGGTTGCTATCAATATTATTGAGTTTGGTTTACTTCTATTTTGAAGTTACTAAAAATTTCAGAATTTCTTAGAAAATGGCGAGGAGATTATTGAGGGGCTCATCGAGCCAAAGCTCGAAGGAAAAGGCACTGAAGCCTAAGTATAATTTTCCGCGCACCACGGAGGTTCGGGCGTGTGAATGGCCTTCCGAGGATTTCTTAAGAGCAGCCGGGATTTATGAAGATTTTCATGAATTGGCTCATAATGCAGGCCTCGCCGCTTTCCTCCACGACCAATGCACGTACCTGGTTCCGTTGTCGGCTATTCACGCCTACTGGAACCCTGCACCAACCGAGGAGCCAGAACCGGAACCACAATTTGATCCTTCACGACAGTCTAACTATCAGTGGGATCCGGAGATGATTGCCAGCCAGTGAAAATCGGAGCCTTCTTCCTCATCCTAGTACGACCCCAACTATTATTATGGATATCCTCTAGGCCAGCCATGGCCATAGACCAACTTAGGCCAAAAGCCTAAGCTTGGGGGAGTACGTATTTCTCACCGACATTACATTTATGTTCACACACACTCATTGCTAGATGTCGGTGCTCATACTTTTTCATTGTATCATCCATGCTAGTTTATTTCCTTTTATGCTTTCTTCTTGTGTGTTTGATAAACCTTAAGAAAAACCAAAAAAAAAATAGTAGTAGTTTACTTTTCTTGCTGTAGTAATAATTAAAAAGAAAACCCAAAAATATTTCCCGTTCTTCTTTTGCTTGTTGGGAGCTTTCCCATGTAAATAGTTTTATTTCTTTTCTTTTCTTTGGGGGTCAGTAGGAGAAGACCATGATTAAATTGTTGAAGTGGCTCTTATATGCTTTATTGTTGATTTAACCAAGAGCCCATATTGCTTTGTCTTCTCCTGTTTATTGAATGCTTGTAGATTCCAGTTAGTCCAATGCACGTGCACTCTTATTGTTATTCACATCGTTCGGTCGTGGAAGTGAAAGGCAATTATGATGATATATGATGGACTGACTGAGATGAGAAAAGCTGGTACGAACTCGACCTCTTTTGTTTTTGTAAATATGATGAGTTCAGCATTCTTGATTCAGCTTGTTATGAATTAACATGTTTGCGATGAAAATTAGAGATCATAGTTGCTTGTGCCATGCTTGATTAGCTATGAGTTATAATGGTTTACCTTGCGTGCCAACATGCTATTGAGATGGTTATGATGTGGTATGATGGGGTGGTATCCTCCTTTGAATGATTTAAGTGACTTGACTTGGCACATGTTCATGCATGTAGTTGAAACAAATCAACATAGCCTTCACGATATTTATGTTCATGGTGGATTATATCCTACTCATGCTTGCATCCAATATTTATTAATTTTAATGCATGTACATGGCTTTTGTCACTCTCTAGTTGGTCGCTTCCCAGTCTTTTGCTAGCCTTCACCTGTACTAAGCGGGAATACTGCTTGTGCATCCAATCCATTAAACCCCAAAGTTATTCCAGATGAGTCCACTATACCTTCCTATATGCCGTATCTACCTGCCGTTCCAAGTAAATTTGTATGTGCAAAACTCTAAACCTTCAAATAATCATCCTGTTTTGTATGCTCGAATAGCTCATGTATCAACTAGGGCTGCCTGTATCTTCCATGCTAGGCGGGTTATTCTCAAGAGGAGTGGACTCCGCTCCTCACTCACGAGAAAATGGCTGGTCATCGGGATGCCCAGTCCCATGCTTTATGCAAACTAAATCAAAATAATTGCAAACAAAACTCCCCCTGGGACTGTTGTTAGTTGGAGGCACTCGTTGTTTTGAGCAAGCCATGGATTGATGTTTGTTGGTGGACGGGGAGTATAAACTTTACCATTCTGTTTGGGAACCGCCTATAATGTGCGTAGCATGGAAGATATCGCCATCTCTTGGTTGTTATGTTGAAAATGAAAGTATACCACTCAAAATATTAATTATCTCTATTTCAAAACCGAGCTCTGGCACCTCTACAAATCCCTGCTTCCCTCTGCGAAGGGCCTATCCATTTACTTTTATGTTGAGTCATCACCCTCTTATTAAAAGCACTAGCTGGAGAGCGCAGCTGTCATTTGCATTCATCACTGTTAATTTATAGTGGGTGTGACTATGATTGGATCTCTTTTACCATGAATTACAATGTCTAGTCAGTCCTTGATCTTTAAAGGTGCTCTGCATTTAAGTTTTGCGGTCTCAGAAAGGGCTAGCGAGATACCATCTTGTTATATCATATTATGATTGTTTTGAGAAAGTGTTGTCATCCGAGATTTATTATTATGGCTTGCTAGTTGATTATGCTATTGATATGGGTAATCATGAGACCTGAGAATTATTGCAAATGTGGTTAGTTATGATCTTTGCTGAAAACTTGAATGCTAGCTTGACATATTTATAACAACAAGAGCAAACAGAGTCTGTAAAAGTTTTTCTTTATTTCTTCCAGTTTGTCAACTGAATTGCTTGAGGACAAGCAAGGGTTTAAGCTTGGGGGAGTTGGTACATCTCCATCGTATCTCCTTTTCCAAACACTTTTGCCCTTGTTTTGGACTCTAACTTGTATGATTTGAATGGAACTAACCCGGACTGACGCTGTTTTCAGCAGAATTGCCATGATGTTGTTTTATGTGCAGAAAACAAAAGTTCTCAGAATGACATGAAACTCCACGGAATATCTTACAATAAATAATAAAAAAATCCTCGTCAAAGATGAAGACCAAGGGGCCCACACCCTATCCACGAGGGTGGGGGGCGCCCCCCCCTAGGGCACGCCCCCCTACCTCGTGGGCCCCCTGGAGACCTCCCGACTCCACCTCCAACTCTATATATCTGCTTTCGGGGAGAAAAAAATAGGGGAAAAGATTTCATCGCATTTTATGATACGGAGCCACTGGCAAGCCCTAAAACCTCTCGGGAGGGCTGATCTGGAGTCCGTACGGGGCTCCGGAGAGGGGGATTCGTCGCCGTCGTCATCATCAACCATCCTCCATCACCAATTTCATGATGCTCACCGCCGTGCGTGAGTAATTCCATCATAGGCTTGCTGGATGGTGATGGGCTGGAGGAGATTTATCATGTAATCGAGTTAGTCTTGTTAGGGTTTGATCCCTAATATCCATTATGTTCTGAGATTGATGTTGCTATGACTTTGCTATGCTCAATGCTTATCACTAGGGCCCGAGTACCATGATTTCAGATCTGAACCTATTATGTTTTCATCAATATATGAGTGTTCTTGATCCTATCTTGCAAGTCTATAGTCACCTATTATGTGTTATGATCCGTTAACCCCGAAGTGACAATAATCGGGATATTTACCGGTGATGACCGTAGTTTGAGGAGTTCATGTATTCACTATGTGCTAATGCTTTGTTCCGGTTCTCTATTAAAAGGAGGCCTTAATATCCCTTAGTTTCCATTAGGACCCCGCTGCCACGGGAGGGTAGGACAAAAGATGTCATGCAAGTTCTTTTCCATAAGCACGTATGACTATATTCGGAATACATGCCTACATTACATTGATGAATTGGAGCTAGTTCTGTGTCACCCTATGTTATGACTGTTACATGATGAACCACGTCCCGCATAATTATCCATCACTGATCCGATGCCTACGAGCTTTCCATATACTGGTTTACGCTTATTTACTTTCCCGTTGCTATTGTTACAATCACTAAATAATACCAAAAATATTACTTTGCTTTCATTACTCTTTTGTTACCGTTACCACCACTATCGTATTACTTTGCTACTAAACACTCTGCTGCAGATACTAAGTTTCCAGGTGTGGTTGAATTGATAACTCAGCTGCTAATACTTGAGAATATTCTTTGGCTCCCCTTGTGTCGAATCAATAAATTTGGGTTGAATACTCTACCCTCGAAAGCTATTGTGATCCCCAATACTTGTGGGTTATCAGTAACCCAATCGTGCCCGTTAGTATGACTCCTCGATTTTAGGAAAGTTCCAAACTGCCACGCGGAGGACGTCTGATATTCGCCCTCTTTATAAAGGGGCCAAAGCCTGTCCTTTTCTTATCGCGCTCAATCCCTCCCTTTCCCCACCCCGAGTTCCAACACCTAAGGCTCATGCGAAGCACTTCGGACCTTCAATCATGTTCGGATCCAACCTTCAGGGCCGGTGGATGGCTTCCTCTGTCACAAAGGAGGACATCAAGAAGCTAAGGGAGGCCAGGTATCTGACCGCCGAAATCTCGCAGAGGCTGCCTGCCCGAGGATAGGTCATCCCCACTCCCGAACCCAATGAGAGTGTCGTATTTGTTTCCCACTTCCTCCGAGGGCTAGGCTTTAGTCTTGATCCCTTCGTCAGAGGACTCATGTTCTATTATGGGCTCGACTTCCACGATCTAGCTTCGGATTCCATTCTTCACATCTCGTCGTTTATCGTTGCATGTAAGGCCTTCCTCCGCATCACCCCACACCTCGTCCTATGGCTCAAGACCTTCAATGTTAAGCCGAAGATGATCAATGGGTGACACGCAGAATGCGAAGGTGCCACAATAAGCAAAGGCGTCGATGCCCATTGTCCAAAGGGTTCCTTCCCGGAGATACCCAACTTATGGTAGCGGGAGTAGTTTTACATCATAGCTCCCCGAAGGACTAAGTGGGTGGCTTCCCCCGCCTTTCGTTCGGGCCCCCACCACAACTAGCGTCATGGGTCAACAAGGGGCTAGACTGGGAGCCGGTTAATGACGTGCCGACATTGCAAAGTCGCATCTGAGATCTCCTCAAGAGGGATGTCAGTCTCGTCAAAGTAATGCAAGTTATGCTAGTTCGTCGGGTCCGGCCGTGCCAACGTCGATCTCTCCATGTGTGGGAGTTCAACCCGGAAGGACCGCGAAGCATACAACAGTTCTTCAGTGGGACGCTCGAAGAGATGTATGGATTGTTCTTCGGATCACGAATAAAGTGTTCGGACACCACCGAGGATGCGGGTCTCAACTGTAATCGTACAGATACCCAGGTAAGTATTTCCACGACCGAACACACTGTCTTTTCATTTTCCATAACATAATCCTGAAAGAATTGCTCTTCGCCAGGACTGGGTAAGAAAGGCAAAGATGATCAGGTGTTCGGCCCCCCTTCCCGAGGGCTCACCGGATCCTGTAATAGCCATGATGCTGGAGTATGAACCTTATCAAGTGCCCTCGGGCGAAGATAAAGGGAGAGACGAAGAAGCCAAAAGCGAGCCTCACTCATTACTCATCCAAACCGGGTGAATTAGTACCTCCACGAAGTAGGATAATCGAGGAGAAGAATCTAAAATTCCCTCTCCCCAAGGAAGGAAAAGGACCGCTCCTGAAGACTTGGAAACAAGGGTTTCCAAACGAGAGAAGAAACCCTCGCCAGGGGGCCCTGGCCCAGAGGGCGTTCCTTCCGCACAACGCCCGCAAGGGGATCAGCCCTCCACCGAGCTGTAAGTGAACAAAAGTACTTTTGGTAAATATATTTTGCTTTATCTCCGGGGACAATAACCGAGACATATGTCTTGCAGTCTAGATCGTAGCTCTTCCTGACAGAGTTCGTCTTCGGGGGATCTTCTTCCGGAGATGATGGAGAGCGAAATGCCTCCCCTTGTCTCCCCGCCACCTGTGGCGGATGACCCTGAGGTGTCATCACGGAGGATTTCTCCTAATCCATCAAGGCCAGAAGGTAACCCTTCGGCCACCCGAAGTCCGGAGTATTTGGCTCCTAAGAGGAGTAACAGAAAGAGTCTGGGGTTGTCCAGTGCGCCACCGGACGTACTGACAGGTCTTTTGGAGCAAGCGGCTATCTCGAAGGAGCATCGTACTTTAATGGGTACGGTGGTTGCACTACTAGGGAAAAGCCTAGCAGCAGCGCGGGTTTTGGGCCTCTCAGTAGCGCGGGGACTAGCGCTACTATTAAGGCGCTACAGCTAACGTATAGCAGTAGTGCCTGTTGTCCCACGCTACTGCTATACATGAATAGCTGTAGCGCTCTTTAGAAAAGGGCGCTGCTGATATTATCTGCAGCGCTGTTTACTGGGAAGCGCTACTGGTAAGGCGGCGCTACTGCTAAATCCCCCCCCTCGCTACTACTAGTTTTATTAGTTTTTTCCCTGCATATTTGTTTTGTATTTGAATAGGCTTTATACAATAATCTTTAGCATATCATACACATACAAATGTAATCATAGCACATGCATACAATTAGTCTCATCAAATCATGTCATCATCATAATCATCATCCAACACAAAGTGGTCTCTCATCATCATCTCGAAAATAGCGATACAAGTCTTGATTACTTGCAAATACATCGTCATCCATCTAAACAATGTTATACGCGAGAAGAGCTATCACTTTGAGTACATGAGTTCGTATCCCTCTCTCGCATTAGCGTGAACCTAAACTAACTACTGCCTGTCGCTCGGAAACCGGAAACCGGTACACCTGGGCCTGACACTCTGGCCACTTGTCGTATATATACTCCTGGCGTAGCACTTCTTCGCCATCTATGATCTATGCACCTACATCATCACATGAGTCGATGATATGCAACATATATAGTTGAGCAATTGAAAGAGACAGACTTGGCAAAAATAGAAACAACATATCATAAGCATAAATAACAAAGTTCATCATACCCCAAAATGCCCTAACTAGAGTGATTTTCGCTAGTCGAGGAGGAGGACGGTTATTTACATCACGAATAAAGTTTCACCATGCATAACTCAAAGTTTTGTCATAGAGAAAGTATGGACTAAACGGACACATTGTCATATATCGACAATCACTCCAACATGTCGTTCCATCCATCCAAGTCAGGGAGATAGTCCTCGAGCTTAGTGAAAGGCTTCATGTCGAGACGCTGAGAGGCTATCCATGTTCGGACGTCTTTCCGTGACATTTGTCCTTCTCCGTAGAACATCCCTGTTTTTCTGATGACCTCCTTCATGATGATTTGGGCAAGTCCGCGCTGGATGTTATAGAACTCAGCTCAAAGTCGATGATCCTCGATATCTCCTATGTCCTTTGCCCATTGCAGAATATGGGCATCGCCGGATCTAGGTGACATGCGAAGGTTCTGGTGATCCCGTCTGTACTCTAGCATGTGGTGTAGGACATAGAATCCATCATTAAGATAATCGTTCGGTTGCTGGATGCAGCAGAAGTCGGTCTTATGGCCGAAGGCGGCCCTGCCACCCCTTCTCTTCTTGTCCCTGACCTCTCCACCCCTTGCTTGGTAGTAAAACATAGCACTCTCAAGAACATCCTTGATGTGGGTGTAATCCTTTTTGTGAATGTTCTTCGACGAGTCCAAGTAAAGAGCGTGGGAGAATCGGGGGTAGAGGATGATGAGGACGGCGCGCCCGCCGCTGCACAAAATAAGTACACCTCAAATTAATTAGCCTCCACCGTGCAAATGAATGATTGAAATCAAAGGAAGGATAGCAGCGCGGATGACTTACACGAGATGATAAGGCATGAGAATCGCCTCCTTGTCCTTATTGGCAAGCATGAAATTGATGATGTAATCCCTCGCGTATTCACGGTGCTTTGCGCAGACTCCCAAGAAGCCCTCGTGCATGTAGTACGGGTCAGCGACACAGATATGAGATATTTGTTCAACCCCGATGATGTAGTTCATGTGCAAGGCATAAAGGCGGACAAACGTAAAATCCAGCTTCTTCACGTGAAACATGTCGAATATGTAATCGAATCGGAGGAATAACTTATCCGCAGGGAAGCTGTCGACGTACGACATTTTCCGCGGAACGTTAACCATGTAGAGTGGGTATCCTGGATCTTTCGAGGAGATGAGGCCTTTCTCTACCTGCAGCACATCGTCATGAAGTCTCCTTAGATCGCTGAATCTGACCCGTAGCACTGTTGCATGTAGGATTGGTTGACCGGGGATATGCCATTTATCCACATCGGGGATATCTATACGGTCCTGAAGCCGAGGCTGCTGAGACGGCTGGATCATAGAATCAGCTTTTTTTGTCTTTCCTCGCTCTCTTCCTAGACTTCTTTACTACCAGAGGGTCGTCCATAATACGTTGAGACGGCAATTTAGGCACCGACTCATGACGCTCAAACCCTGAGGAGGCGCCAGTATAGACATACTGTTCAGCGCCATCGTCGTCCTCATCCTCATCCATGGCGACGTCATCAGCGACTAATGGAGCCTCCTCCTTACCCCATCCGCTATCACCCAACTCGACGCCCGACGCTAATTGGGTAGGTGGGGTGTTGATGTTCATACCTTGCTGAGGCTGCGTGCTCGTGGGTGTGCTCCCGGCTGCCGCCAGACGAAGCAGACTCTTTGGCCACAACAGGACCCACCCATTGCAACAATCACCAAGTCGCCGCGGTGTCTCGTCGTCATCCCCCACTAGTATTGGAGGAGGCAAATTATCATGGCCCGGTTTGACACTGACCACGGAAACCTTGAAGACGTTCGGGGGAATCGGTCGGCTGTGGAGAAATGGTTCCTTCGGCTCCATTATCGTCGCCTTCCCCACGTCAACCTTCTGGTCACCGATGGTGTACAATATGGTGCACGGGGTTTCGTCGGCCTGCAAAGAAAAGTCTGCGACGTGAGACATCCAAAAGGCAACAAAAACGAGAGATTATACATTTATATTGAAGGGGGCCGGTGTGACAAATACCGTGAGGGCGCCGAGCTCAGCCAAAGACGAAGCACAACCGAGCACGTCCGGTGCGGGAGCAGGTGCGGGAGCCGATGCGGGAGCCGGTGCGGGAGCAGGTGCTGGTGCAACGCTAGTCGAGCTACTCCCCAAGAAGTTAGCAAGGGGAAAGTCCTCTGCATTTTTTCTGGATTTTGCCTTGTCCAAGTGAAAACGCCCGTCACCAAGGAAGTAGACAAATCTACAACCACCTGTTTTGCGGCAGCTACCACTGTTGCGACTGTCTGAGATGATTTCTTCTCAACCGCAATCTCAACCTTCTTGTCGGTGTTTTCTTTAGTTAACCCCCGTCTTTGCTTTCTCTCCTCCGTGGTCTCATGGTAGTACTTCTTCCACGTGGCGCCGTCTCCGACACCGTGCATGCGTCCATACGATGGTCAAGTATCCACCAGTTGTTGTTTCAATATGTTCAACGCCCGGTTGAATGGAGTGTCCCACTTGGGCCTCGCCAATGCCTCAGACGGCGAGTCGCTTTCGGCCACAATCCGGTGCTGCTCTTTCTACAAAAGGCACAAGGATCATTTACAAATATGACTAACGTGTGCAGTCAAATTGATCAGAAAGTAAAATTACCAGCAGTCTCATGAACTCCGTAATGACCGGTTTTGTCTCGTAAACCTTCTTCACTGGGTCCCAACGGTGCCGGGCCCTGAGGAGGTCACGCTCCTGCGGGACGGTGAAATCCGCCAAGGGGTCTGGGATGTCCAGACTCGCGGCTTTCGCGTCCTCCTTGGCCCATTTGGACCTCTTTCCGCCGTAACCACGGCTTCCGAGGTGGTGGCTCCCATTGTTCCTCTCTTGAAGCCCCTTCATGTACTGAGACTTTTTTGGCAGCTTCGGCCTCGCAAGCCTCCTTGAATATTTGAAACTGCTCTTCCGTGATTGTCGGGTTATCCTTTACAATCTCGGAGTAGGGTTCCTTCTTGTCGATGATCTTTGCTTTCACTCGATTTTTCCAGGCGGCCAATGCATCACTAAACATGGTCATGGCGTGTTTGTTTATCTTCTTCATTGTCGGGTCCTCATCTGGATCTTCATACTCCTTCTCATTCCGGCCAGGGAACAAGAATACCTGGTGAAACTTCTTTAGGAGGGAGCTCCGCATATTTTCTATCTTCTGTAGTTTCTCATCATTGATGGTGGCGGTTGTCCGTACGATGCAACCTATTTGATTGCTGTAGCATCAACGTGTTTCCTCGGGCGCCTTTCGCTCAAAATTGCCGCCGTCCACCTCCGTGACCAACAGTCTAGTAGTCCTGAGTTTGTTAGGAGGCCGTTGCCTCTTTGCTTTCGGTTCTACACCGGCTCCGCTCCCCGAGGAAGCGTCGGTCTTAGTCTCAGCGCCGGTCTCAATGCTGGTCTGAGTCTTAGCGCCGGTCTCAGTCTCAGCACCGTTCTGCGTGTCGGCAAGGCTAAAAATTCGTCTGCCGCCCGGTAGACGTCATCGCAATCACCAGAACCCTGTCCTTCATCGTTGCTAGCCATGTTTCCTATGATTAAATCTAGTCAATTAATTCTAGACCTAATAAAATGAATAATGACATAAAAAAGGCCTATTGTTTTGCAGGAACATTGACTCCTTCCCAGTGCGGCAAATCCCGGGCGATCGATATGTCCTAGTTTGTAGCACAAGTCATGCCAAAATTCATGGAAAATTTCGGCATGACCTTTGCTAAAAAGTGGACAAATCGAGAACCTGAATTTTGCCGAAACGGAAATGAATCAAAATTCCGGAAAAACATAGGCCACTCGGCTTCATTCCCTGGAAACAACAAAAGGCCACTTGGGCACAATCGAACCACTTCAATGTCGATTATGATCAATGAGCAAACACAGCTGAGGATTTTTCATATATCATGACCACTTCAAATTTGCATATCCTAGTGTTTGACACTTCAAGAAAATCTACACAAATTTCATGCTCTCTGAAACTCAATTCAAAAACCAAATATAGATGGATGAACCCTAGACTCAAATTATGAACCTAGAACTCAAATTATGTCCTAACTTTTTGTCCTAATAAAAATTCACTAAAAATTTAGAACCTTCTAGCTAGACTCGCAACACTAATAGAAATTTATATTTTTATATTGATTTTTTTATCTAAACTAAATCCTACCACCCTAGTTAACATCTAGTTAAACCTTACTTTCCTAACATTTGTAATTAAACACTACAACCCTAACCCTACTGCCCTAGTTAAGCATATACAATTTTTTCCTATGGCGAGGGAGGCAGGGACATCTTTGTCAAAGCCCTATCTAAATTCTTTTCCTAACTAAATTAACCTAACTAATTTAGAGAGAGAGAGAGGAGGGTGGGGGCTTACAGAGGATGGCTCCGGTGGTGGCGAGGAAGGCAGGGGCGTCTTCGGTGACGGCGAGGGAGGCAATTGTGGCAAGGGAGGATCCGGTGGCGTCGACTGCGGCTCCGGTGGCGTTGATGTGGCCGCGTGGCTCCGATGGCGTTGGGGGCGGCTCCGATGGAGTCGACGACGCACGCCTCTGGTGGCTCTGGGGGCGTCGACGTCGGCAGGAGACGGCAGAGAAGTGGGGCGACGGCGAATCGGGCAGACGGCAGCGGGGTGAGTCGAGGGATTTGGGGGAGAAGTGGTGGCCGGGGAGAAACGGTTTTTTGGTTAAGTCCAACTTAGCGGTAGCGCTTTTCGCAAAACACGCTATAGCTAAGTTAGCTATAGCGATTTTCACAAAACGCGCTACTGCTATAGCTATTTAATTTTTCTTGTTTCTACAGTGGGGGTCTAGGAAACGCGCGGCAGCTACATTAGCTATAGTGCCTCTTACGAACAAACGCTACTGCTACGCCTTTCTCCTTTTTTGCTTTTTAATTTATTTTGCTCCACATTTTATTTTTTTCCTTTTTCCTTTTTCTATTTCTTTCCTTTTCATTTACTGTTCCATTTTTTTTCATTTCATTTGATTTCCATTAGCAGTAGCGCTCTCCGCGCGAAACGTGTTGCTACTTTTGTCCTAGAGGTAGCGCGCTTCTCTCAAGACCACTACTGATATGTGTAGCCTATCGTTTTGGCAATGGGAATATTAGTCGTAGCGCTTTTTCATGTGCACGCGCTATTGCTACTATTGTATCTGTAGCGCGATTTTTGCACGCGCGCTACTGCTACTTAGCACTAGCGCCCGTTTTTGCCACGCGCTACTACTAAATTTCTGTGTATAAGGTTTTCCCTAGTAGTGTTGAGAGGATCTCATCCGCCAAAAGTGGGTTGCATGAAGCTTTTACGAGCCTGCTAAAAGGCTTTGAGGTACACAAATTTTTTTTGACGGTGCCACACACGCTAGGTGTGCTCTATACAGATAGTAGCCCCTGAGACTCTGGTTGCTGTCCCAAGGCGGCAAACAGAGGATCATAGTCCCAGGTAATGATTGCGCTGCTTTCATGTGCAGGCAGCGGACGGTCCGGTGGCTGGCTGGACTGCTGAGTTTGCCGGACTAAGCAGGCAACTGGATGTGGCACGCGCCGACATTGCGCTTGTGAACAAGTGGCTTGATGAGGCACAGGGTATGTATTTTAGGGTGGTCGGCAAGTATTAAGAGGAGGATGATGCTTGTATCTATAATACATTTTGACTGCAGATGGAGCTGCCGTCGTGGAGACCCTTCGGGGGGAACTTGCCCGAGCCAAGGAACAAGCCAGGAGAAGTGATGCGGCCGCCCTAAAGGCAGCCGAAGAGTTAAAAGCCAAACAGGCTGCTCATCGCAAGAGAGAAGATGAAATAGCCAAGATGGCTGTTGAGCTGAAACATGCCGCCGGCCGATATGAGTTTCTTGAAAAGGAAACCCAAGTGAGAACTGCTGACCTGAAGAGGGCCGTGGAGGCAGCCGAGGAAACCCGGTCTAAAATCAGAGCGGCAGAGGAGGAGCTCCGTCAAGCTAGAGATATCACGGCTGGGAAGCCCTTTTTGTTGCGGACGAAGTTCGGAGATCCGAAGTATGCCCCTCTAGATCGATTATGGAGTGCTGCAGATGTGTATGTGGACTTAACAATGAGTGTTGCCGATGCGACTGCGTTTTTCAAAGATGAAGAAGATCACGAAGTAGAGAAGTTGTTCTGGTCGCAGTTCAGTGCTCCGATGTGTCCGCTGCTGTTAAATGAGCAAATGGCCGAGTGGGCCGAGCTCCATAGGTTGTCTGGGCTTGCCATGAGGTCTGTTGTGGATCATCTTTGGCCGGAAGGACCAAAGCCGAATAGTTATTTTGGTTTAGTGCAACGATTCCTTGGTGTTGTGGAGCATATCGATGCCGTAAAGAGGTCGGCGTGCATCGAGGGTGCGCAGATGGCTCTTGCCCGTGTTAAGACATACTGGGCAAAGATGGATGCCACCGCTATTGCAAACCGGGGTCCGTACGTAGGCCAGGTCTCGGCCGAGCACTATTTTGGAGAAGTCCTAGAAGGCGCTCGTTTAATAGAGGCTCAGTGCTCGAAGAATATTATGTTCGAGTGACATGTATCCCAATTGTAAAAAACAATGCTATTTGGATTATAAATGCTATGTTTATACTTTTTCCTAGAAGTATTATGATGCCTCCTGTGCGGCCATTTTATGTATGTATATAACCTGAAAGTTTGGAGTCGTCAGCTTTAGCCCCCACGCACATAATGCGGGGGTGTTCGGAAAAGCACGTATTCACACTTGATAGAACGTCTTGGTCCATGAAGGAGGTGATAGCGCGGCGAACAAGGCAATTAGACTATATTGCTTTAACACTTTCACTTAGCCATAGGAGTTTTACAGTGGGGCTACTATATAGCCCCTGGTACCTCCGCGCTTATCCGAATACGTTGCGCGTACATACATGACCGGGAAACCGGTCCTTCGTCAATGCGGAGGAATCGCGAAGATTCTGCTGAGTCATCGAGTGGTTGACCAGTCTCGCGCTTTATCATGATGATGTGCTCACCCAGATGAACCAGGGCACAATCGCAGTAGTTCTCCCGGTGCCACCTTAGCCGATAGAGCGGAACGTAAGGTAGCAAAACACGGGGCCGGGGAAACCCAACATTTGACCAAACACATGATTCGTAGCTGATGCATATAAAGCCAAACTCGTGATGCCGAACACTCCCTAAGGTATTTGGACTTTACAACATATACCAGGCTGAGCAAAGCCCTTGATAATGAACCCTGAATTTCGAGGTACGTGCATCAGTCTGGCGTGGCGAAAATGCTAATAACATCAGCATCCCTCTCGGTGTGTTAAGTATCCGGAGGGCGTAAAGCAACAAGAGGTAGTGAGAAAGGTTTACATAGGGTCTTAATCTAAAAAGAAGCCTTTGAGCAGGGCCCTGCTACACGTCTGTGCCTGTGTATCCGTTGTGCCGTGTCCTGGAAGGGTGTAGCACGATTGTCATCTGCAAGAGAGAAAAAACCCAGGTGGAACCCTATGTGTGGAAAATTGGTTATTATTAATAGACCATTGAAATTCAATCTAAGTAAGGTAAAACCAAACTATAGTCTTTTTTACATGCGGGAAGCCCCTAGCGCCACCTATGGGGGTATATCCATCGACCCAATCTCGGGTTTATCTGAAGTGTTACAGCGAGGGGTGCGCCGGACTCGTCTAGCCGTGTCTGCAGTCTTGACGACCGATCCTTTATTCTAGTTGGAGGGGTCGTTCAGTGTTCGGCTGCAAAAGCCACCGTACACTCCTCCGCATGTAAGGAATGCTCTGAGTGTCCGCTAACTGTGATGATGCCACATGGACCGGGCATCTTAAGCTTAAGATAAGCGTAATGTGGTATTGCATTAAAACGAGCGAAGGTTGTTCTTCCGAGTAGTGCTTGATAGCCGCTTCCGAATGGAGCGATGTCGAAGGTTAATTCTTTGCTTCGGAAGTTGTCGAGAAAACCGAATACAACCTCTAGTACTATAGAGCCCGTGCAGCGGGCCTCTGGGCCTGGTACTACTCCTTTAAAGGTAGTATTGCTTTGGATGATTCTTGTTGGGTCTATCCCCATTTTGCGGACTGTGTCTTGATATATCAAATTAAGACTACTGCTGCCATCCATAAGGACTCGGGTGACATGGTATTCGTCAATTATTGGGTCTAGTACCAAGGCAGCCGAAGCTCCGTGTCAAATACTACTCGGGTGATCCCTGCGATCAAAAGTGATTGGGCAGGCCGACCAAGGGTTGAACTTGGGGGTAACGGGCTCTAAGGTGCATACGTCTCGGAGCGCGCATGTGCTCCTCCTCTTCGTTACATGCATCATGTTCACATTTTTGACTTCTAGTAGGATTTTTTTTCTGTCCCCCAGTGTTTTGTTGGTGAGGCTCATCCTCGTCTTCACTTGGTGTCTCCCTTCCCTTGTGTTCGGCGTTTAGCTTGCCAGCCTGCTTAAAGACCCAGCATTCTTTGTTGGTGTGATTTGCAGGTTTATCGGAGGTGCCGTGAATCTGACATAATCTGTACAGAATCTTATTTAGGCTAGACGGTCCATATTTGCTACCTTTGAATGGCTTTTTCCGTTGACCGGGTCGAGAGCCCCTGAATCCGGTGTTTACCGCCGTGTTGTCTAGGCTGTCTTTGTTGCTTCCACGCTTGCTTTTATTGTGTCGTGGTTTTCCATTGCCATCCCTAACTTCGGAAGTGCTTGGGTCGCTGGTGCCGCTGCCGGCCAGCCAACTATCCTCGCCTTGCAAAAGCGGGTCATAAGGCTTGTTAGGGCTACCATTATCCTTGGTTTTTCCTGGCCGGGGTGTCTGGCAAGCCATTCATCCCGGACACTATGTTTGAAAGACGCTAAGGCTTCGGCGTCCGCGAAATCGACAATTTGATTCTTCTTAGTGAGGAATCTGTTCCAAAGCTTTCGGGCTGACTCGCCGGGTTGCTGAATTATGTGACTTAAATCGTCTGCATCCGGAGGTCGGACATAGGCCCCTTGAAAATTAGCCATGAAAGCGTCCTCGAGCTCTTCCCAACTTCCAATTGAGTTGTGGGGAGGCTTTTCAACTAGTGCCTAGCTGGTCCTTTCAACTTTAAGGGCAAGTATTTGATGGCGTGGAGATCATCTCCACGAGCCGTGTGGATGTGAAGGATAAAGTCCTCAATCCAAACCCCAGGGTCTGTTGTTCCGTCGTATGACTCTATGTTCACGGGTTTGAATCCTTCTGGGAATTCATGGTCCAGTACCTCGTCGGTGAAGCATAGGGGGTGCGCGAAACCCCTGTATTTGTGTGTGTCTGATGCTTGTATTGTTCGGTTTTGATTCCGAACTATTATCCTGTCAGTATAGTCATTTGGGCGGTGATGATTCTGTGCCGGAACGTGCTTCCTAGGTCCGTAAATGGATCTGGTCAAACCGTCTTTTTTGTGTAGGTCCTCACGTAGGTCGTGTGCTGACTTGTGTACATCGTCGGTAGCCACCCTATCGCGACCACGGGGTGGCCGGCCTGGTTGATCGGCCGTTTTATTTTCCGGCTGAGTGGGCTCCAAGGCCTCATCATTGAATTCAGGCAAAAGCTTGCACTTTGGATCGCTTTTTGTGTGGCGATTACCGCCGTACTTTTCTTCCGTGTCAAGCACTTTATTCCATCTGCTATTGAGCGTATTCTGCGCGGGCTCAAGCCTTTGCTTCTGCTTCTTCAGGTTCCGTGCAGTTTCAATGAGCCTTTATGAAGGTTCTCTTGTTCCAAGTTTCTTTCAGGGATGATGTGTGCATCGTCGTCCGGACTATTCATGTCTCCGGAGACAGGTTGATGAGTTTTACCCTCGGGGTCGTCGTGACCTGACAGCGGCTCCGTACTATGTTCGCCGTCCGCTGGTTCACCCAGCTCCACCATTGGGTTCATGTGGTCATTGTCTCCTTTGGGGTCGATCGGGGTGTTACTCTTTCTTGCACTCTTATCACTGTTTTTGCCGGGGCGGGATTTGGAGCGGCGCTTACGCCGTCGCTTTGGTTGCTTCTCGAGGGAATTGTCCTTCGCTGATTCCTCCCGTTCCTCGTCATCATTTTCTTGGGGTGTATCCACCATGTATATATCATGTGATGAAGTGGCAGTCTAGCGCCCTGCGGGCGGTGGTTCCTGTTCGTTTCCCACATCGTCGTCCATATCATCGATGTCTTCGGAGCCGAAATCAAGCATGTCGGTTAAGTCGTCGACAGTGGCTATTAAGTGGGTGGTGGGTGGGGAACGAATATCTTCGTCGTCCACTTCCCACTCGAGCCGAACACAGTTCGGCCAAGGGCCTCCTCACAAGGGGAGAGACCTTACTGAATTTAGCACATCGCCCAAGGGCGAGGGCTGAAAGATATTCGCGGAGGAAAACTCCATGGTCGGTGCCCAATCAGATTTGATAGGTACGGACGCAGGCGGTTCGGAGACCGTGGCCAGGGACGAATCCAAGGGTCCGGCAACACAGGTCTCATAGGAGGTGAAGTCAGTATTTGGCTCTATCGCCGCTGAGTGTGCTGCCTCTGGGCGGGGTCCATCCACCCGTCCTTGGACGACGTGATCTGCTCCGGACCAAGGGCTGGAGTCGCCACAGGTGTGATCTCCCGAACACTGTCTGGCTGTAGAGCTAACCCATGCCCGTCGTGACTATGCGGCGCACCTGACGCAGGCTCGAATCTGTCAAAGATCAAGTCTCTGCGGATGTCGGTAGTATAGTTCAAACTTCCAAACCTGACCTGATGGCCAGGGGCGTAGCTTTCGATCTGCTCCAGATGGCCAAGCAAGTCGGCCTGCAGTGCGAAGCCGCCGGATACAAAGATCTGTCCGCGGGGAGAAACCTCACCCTGGATCACATTGTTGTCGATGATGGAAGGAGCCATCGTGCCTTATGGTGACGACAGAGTGGAACTCTCAATGAAAGCACCAATGTCGGTGTCAAAACCGGCGGATCTCGGGTAGGGGGTCCCGAACTGTGCATCTAAGGCAGATGGTAACAGGAGGCGGGGGGCACAATGTTTACCCAGGTTCGGGCCCTCTCGATGGAGGTAATACCCTACTTCCTGCTTGATTGATCTTGATGATATGAGTATTACAAGAGTTGATCTACCACGAGATCGGAGAGGCTAAACCCTAGAAGCTAGCCTATGGTATGATTGTTGTTGTTGTCCTTCGGACTAAACCCTCTGGTTTATATAGACACCAAAAGGGGCTAGGGTTACACAGAGTCGGTTACAAGGGAGGAGATCTACATATCCGAACGGCCAAGCTTGCCTTCCACGCAAAGGAGAGTCCCACCCGGAAACGGGATGAAGTCTTCAATCTTGTATCTTCATAGTCCAACAGCCCGGCCAAGGGATATAGTCCGGCTGTCCAAGGACCCCCTAATCCAGGACTCCCTCACATATCATAAACTCTCATCTCTTTCATTACATTATTCGCCATTTTCCTCTTGTTTTCCTCTACCCCACTTCTAAAACTTTTTAGAAAAACACAAAAATATTTGCCTATTCGCCTTATTTCCATTCGTCTTTTCATTTGATGTTTGTTTGCTTGTGTGCTAGATTGCTTGCTTTTTCACAATGTCTCAAGACAATACTAACTTGTGTGATTTTTACAACACTAATAATAATGATTTTATCAGTACTCTGATTGCTCTCGCCACTAGTGCGTAATCTTGTGAAATTAATGCCGCTTGGTTGAATCTTGTTATGAGAGAACAATTTTTTGGTAGTCCTAATGAAGATGATGTATCCCATGTTAATACTTTCATTGAATTGTGTGATATGCAAAAGAAAAAATATGTTGATAATGATATTGTTAAATTGAAGCTATTTCCATTCTCACTACGAGATCGTGCTAAAGCTTGGTTTTCGTCCTTGCCTTGATGATTTGGCTAGAAGAATCGATAGAATTTCTCATGAGACTGATTCTTTCAAGATTAGATCTATGCCACCCAAACTTGATATTCAAATTTCTATTAATTAAAGTAGGGATGGAACTGCTAGGATGCGTGCTAAGAGAGAATTCTTCGAAAAAGTGTGTTCTTCTAGTTTTTGCGATAATCTTGATGAAGATCATAAAGTGATTGGTGCGATTCTTATTTAATATTTTTTTGATAATATAAAACTTGATAAATAAGGGACTAGAGATGAGTCAACTTTAGCAAGAGGGCATCCCAATAATTTGGAGGGTGAAGATCTTAACGAAAAAAATGTAAAAGTGGGATTGGAGAGGTCAAAACTTTAACTAGTGATGAGCCGACTCTTTTGGATTTCAAGTACTTTAATTATGATAATTTTTCTTTGATTGAGTGTATTTCCTTGTTACAATCTATGCTTAATTCACCTCATGCTTATAATCAAAATAAGGCTTTTACTAAACATATTGTTGATGCTATGATGATTTCTTTTGAGGAAAAACTTGAGTTGGAAGTTTCAATCCCTAGAAAGCTCTATGATGAATTAGAACCTATTATTAAGAGTAAGATTAAACATTATGAGTGCAATGCTTTGTGCGATTTGGGTGCTATCATTTCCACTATTCCAAAAACTTTATGTGATGTGCTAGGTTTCCATAAACTTGATGATTGTTCCTTAAATTTGCACCTAGCGGATTCCACTATTAAGAAACCTATGGGAAGGATTGATTATGTTCTTATTGTTGCAAATAGTAATTATGTGCCCATAGATTTTTGTGTGCTTGATATAGATTGCAATCCTACATGCCCTATTATTCTTGGTAGACCTTTCCTTAGAATGATTGGTGCAATTATTGATATGAAAGAAGGAAACATTAGATTTCAATTTCCATTAAGGAAGGGCATGGAACACTTTCCAAGAAAGAAAATTAAGTTCCCATATGAATCTATTATTAGGGCCACTTATGGATTGAATACCAAAGATGACAATACCTAGATCTATGCAATATGCCTAGCTAGGGGCGTAAAACAATAACGCTTGTTGGGAGTCAACCCAATTTTATTTTTATGTTTCTGCTTCTGCTTTTCATAAATATGAAATTATACTCCTGGTATGATTGTGTTTTAGTGTTTTAATTAGTGTTTGTGCCAAGTAAGACCTTTGGGATGATTTGGGTGATAGTTGATTTGATTTTGCTAAAAAATAGAAACTTTTGCGCTCGTTTCTGGAATTTTGTAAATTCATAGAACCGTGTTCTTGATATGATTTTCTACACAAGACCGATATACAAATTGCCTACATTGTCCTATTTTTCAGAATTTTTGGAGTTACAGAAGTTTGGATCAAGTCCAGATTACTACAGACTAATATGTTTTTGACACATTCTATTTTCATTCTGTTGTTTGCTTATTTTGATGAATCTATGGGTAGTATCAGGGATATGAGCCATGGAGAAGTTAGAATACAATATATATAACACAAATATAAAATTGTAATGAGTTTACAACAGTACCTAAAAGTGGTTATTTGCTTTGTTTCACTAACGGATCTCATGAGTTTTTTGTTGAGTTTTGCGTTGTGAAGTTTTCATGTTTTGGGTGAAGTTTCGATGGACTATGGAATAAGGAGTGGCAAGAGCCTAAGCTTCGGGATGCCCAAGGCACCCCGAGGTAATATTCAAGGACATCCAAGCATCTAAGCTTGGGTATGCCCCAGATGGCATCCCCTCTTTTGTCTACGATCCATCGGTAAATTACTTCAGGCTATATTTTTATTCACCACATGATATGTGTTTTGCTTGGAGCGTCTTGTATTATATGAGTCTGTGATTTTTATTTTGACACAATCATCCTTGCTGTACACACCTTTTGAGAGGGACACACATTAATCATGAATTTATTAGAATACTCCATGTGCTTCACTTATATCTTTTGAGCTAGGTAGTTGCTCTAGTGCTTAACTTATATATTTTTAGAGCACGCCAGTGGTTTTATTTTGAAGAAATTGATGAAATCTCATGCTTCACTTATATTATTTTGAGAGTCTTATACATTGTGTGGAAAATTGCTTGGGTTCTGAATTTAGTCCTAATATGATAAGGTATTCAAGAGGGATATAATAAAAACTTTCATGAAGATCACAGAATATATGAGAAGTTTGATTCCTTGCATTTGTTTTGAGATATAAAGATGATAATATTAGAGTCATGATAGTGAGTAATTGTGGATTAGTAAGAATTGTGTTAAGGTTTGTGATTCCCGAAGCATGCACGTATGGTCTCTCGTTATGCGATGAAGTTGGAACATGATTTATTTTTGATTGTCTTCCTTATGAGTGGCGGTCGGGGACGAGCGATGGTCTTTTCCTACCAATCTATCACCCTAGGAGCATGCGTATTAGTACTTTTGTTTCGAGGGCTAATAAACTTTTGCAATAAGTATGTGAGTTCTTTATGACTTATGTTGAGTCCATGGATTATACGCATTCTCACTCTTCCACCATTGCTAGCCTCTTCGGTACCGTGCATTGCCCTTTCTCACCTTGAGTGTTGGTATAAACTTCGCCAGTGCATCCAAATCCCGTGATATGATACGCTCTTTCACACATAAGCCACCTTATATCTTCCTCAAAACAGCCACCATACCTACCTATTATGGCATTTCCATAGCCATTCCGAGATATATTTCCATGCAACTTCCACCGTTCCATTTTATTAAGACACATACCATCATTCTCATATTGCTTTGCATGATCATATAGTTGGCATAGTATTTGTGGCTTGGCCACCATTCTTATTTTGTATACATGTCACACTAGATCATTGCACATCCTAGTACACCACCGGAGGCATTCGTATAGAGTCATATCTTTGTTCTAGTATCGAGTTGTAATTCTTGAGTTGTAAGTAAATAAAATTGGGATGATCATCATTACTAGAGCTTTGTCCCATGTGAGGAAAGGATGATGGAGACTATGAATCCCCTACAAGTTGGGATGAGAGTCCGGACTTAAACAAATAAAAAGAGGCCAAAGAGCCCAAAATAAAAAAGAAACCAAAGAGCCCCAAAAGAAAAAAATGAGAGAAAAAGAGAGAAGGGACAATGTTACTATCCTTTTCCACACTTGTGCTTGAAAGTAGCAACATGTTCTTCATGATAGAGAGTCTCCTTTTTTTCACTTTGATATATTACTAGTGGGACTTTTTCATTATAGAACTTGGCTTGTATATCCTAATGATGGGCTTACTCAAATGCCCTAGGTCTTCGTGAGCAAAGAATTTGGATGCACACCCACTTAGTTTTCTTTTGAGCTTTCATACACTTATATAGCTCTAGTGCATCCGTTGCATGGAAATCCCTACTCCTTGCATTGACATCAGTTGATGGGCATCTCCATAGCCCATTGATTAGCCTCATCGATGTGAGACTTTCTCCTTTTTTGTCTTCTCCACACAACCTACAAAATCATATTCTATTCCACCTATAGTGTTATATCCATGGCTCACGCTCATGCATTGCGTGAAAGTTGAAAAAGCTTAAGAACGTTAAAAGTATGAACCAATTTCTTGGCTTGTCATTGTGGTTGTGCATGATAAATAATTTGTGTTGTGAAGATAGAGCATGAAAATATTATATGATTTTGTACGGATAACTTTCTTTAGCCATGATATTTTGAGAAGACATCATTGCTTTTTTAGTATGCTTGAAGTGTTATTGTTTTTATATAAATATTAAACTTTTTTTCAAATCTTATGGATCTGAATATTCATACAACATAAAGAAAGACTACATGATAAGAATGTTAGATAGCATTCCACATCAAAAATTATGTTTTTATCATTTATCTACTCGAGGACAAGTAGGAATTAAGCTTGGGGGTGCTTGATACGTCTCCAATGTATCTATGATTTTTGATTGTTCCATGCTATTATATTATCCATCTTGGATGTTTTGTATGCATTATTATGCTATTTTATATCATTTTTTGGGACTAACCTGTTAACCTAGTGCCAAGTGCCAGTTGTTGTTTTTCCTTGTTTTTGTCTTTTATAGAAAATCAATACCAAACGGAGCAAAACTTTTTGACAATTTTTCTTGGACCAGAAAACACCTAGGAAGCTTTGGGAGGAGGCCAGAAGAGCCATGGATGGGCTACAAGCTCACCAGGCGTTCCCTAGGGGGGCGCGCACCCCGAGCTTGTGGGCCCACCGTGGCACCTCTAGCCCTAATATTAGCTCCATAAATACCCAAATATTCCCTGTAAACCAAAGGGCACACCAAAAATACTTTTTCTCCGCCGCAAGTTTTTGTCCTCATGAGATCCCATCTGGAGACCTGTTTCGGTACTCTGCCGGAGGGGGATTCGATCATGGAGGGCCTCTACATCAACCTTACTGCCCTTCCAATGATGTGTGGGTAGTTTACCACAGACGTATGGGTCCATATCTAGTATCTAGATGGCTTCATCTCTCTCTTTGATCTTCAATACTATGTTCTCCTTGATGTTCTTTGAGATCTATTTGATGTAATCTTCTTTTGTGGTGCGTTTGTTGAGATCTGATGAATTGTGGGTTTATGATCAGATTATCTATGAATATTATTTGAGTCTTCTTTGAATTATTTTATGAATGATTAAGATAGCTTTGTATATCTCCCCGGTCAATTGATTTGGTTTGGCCAACTAGATTGATTTTTCTTGCAATGGGAGTGGTGCTTTGTAATGGGTTCAATCTTGCGGTACTCAATCCCAGTGACAGAAGGGGACATGACGCGTATTTGTATTATTGCCATTAATGATAAAAAGGTGGGGTTTATTCATATTGATTGGATATATCCCTCTACATCATGTCATCTTGCTTAAGGTGTTAGTCCGTTCTTGTTAACTTAATACACTAGATGCATGCTGGATAGCGGTCGATGTGTGGAGTAATAGTAGTAGATGCAGGCAGGAGTCGGTCTACTTGCCATGGACGTGATGCCTATATTCATGATAATTGCCTTAGATATTTTCATAATTATTTGCTTTTCTATCAATTGCTCAGCAGTAATTTGTTTACCCAACGTATGTGTTCTTTTAAGCGAGAAGCCTCTAGTGAAAATCATGCCCCCGGGGTCTATTCTTATCATATTATTTCCATATCTATAAAACCAAAAAATACATTGCTGCAATTTATTTACCTTTACTTTATTTTGCACTTTTATTTATCTTTTATACCTATCTCTATTAGATCTCATCCTTGCAAGTAATTGTGAAGGGATTCACAACCCGTTTATCGTGTTGGGTGCAAGTATTTGTTTGTTTGTGCAGGTGCTATCATTGGAGACTTGTGTGTTCCTCCTACTGGATTTATACCTTGGTTCTTAACTGAGGGAAAGACTTATCTCTACTTTACTGCATCACCATTTCCTCTTCAAGGGAAAAAAACAATGCAAGCTCAAGAAGTAGCAGTACAAAACAAAGTCGAAATGCCACGAAACTTTTTGGAGATTTTTTTGGCAATAAGAGACCCTAGAAGCTTCGAGAGGGGATGAGAATATGGAGCAGTGGCCCATGGGGCTAGGGCGTGCCCTGGTGGCTTGTGCGGCCCACGTGGCTCCGTTTGACCTAACTCCACCTCTATAAATTCTCTAAAAATTGGGAAACCAATAAAGGAGTCCACGAAATACTTTTCCCGCAGCGAAAAGTTCATGTTCTTGACAGATCCCATTTGCAGGCCTTTTCCGGCACTCTTCTGAAGAGGGATTCGATCACGTTGGGGCTCTACATCATCCTTGTTGCCCTTCCGATGATGCGTGAGTAGTTTACCACAGACCTACGGGTACATAGTTAGTACCTAGATGGCTTCTTCTCTCTATTTGATCTTCAATACAATGTTCTCCTCGATGTATCTATCAAATACCATACAATTTAATCTTTCTCGTAACTGTCAAGGGATTGACAACCCCTTGTTTGCGTTGGGTTGCAAGTATTTGTTGTTTGTGTGTAGGTGATGCTAACGAGTTTTTGCTTGGTTCTCCTACTGGATTGATAACCTTGGTTCTTAACTGAGGGAAATACTTATCTCTATTGTACTGCATCATCGTCTCCTCTTCAGGGAAATCCCAAGGCAGTTGACAAGTAGCAGGAAGAATTTCTGGCGTCGTTGCCGGGGAGACATCATCAACAACTATCAAGTACCTTCACATAAACTTTCGTCTCCTTGCATTAACATTATTTGCTATTTGCCTCTCGTTTTCATTTCCCCCACTTCTAAAAAGTTTTACAAAATTACAAAATTATATTCCATTTGCCTTTTTGCGTGTTTTCTTGTTTGTTTTCTCGAAATTGCTACCATTGGTGATTTTGGTATGGAAAGAAGTGAAGATGGTAAAACTCCTAAGATCGAAATTCCTACCAAATTAGATGCTAAAACATTTGTGACGGTACATGGGAATATTATAGGGAAAAATGTTATCCAAGAATTCGTTAATTGCACTAGAAATTTGGCTTGTGGTGATGCTCCTATACTTAAAAGAACCAAAAATTATGTCAAAGCTATTTCCGCACTTATTCTTGAACTTGAGAGAAGATTTATTCGTACCCATCCTACTTTGCAAAGATTATTTTATGAGTTGCAGGTTATAAAAACTCTTAGGGCTAAGAAAATAGCTACCCTTGTTCTTATGAATGAATTTGATTATATAGTGTGGGAAGCTAGAGAGATCTTTGCTTTTTATGGAATGAACCATGAAAAACCGGTAATAGTTGAGATTCTATATAATAATGATTACTTGTTGAGATATCTATTTCATGATGATCACACTTTTGATGAAAATACCAAAAAGGAAGTCCCTCCTTTGAATATAACCCAACAGGTTTTTAATGGTATTTATAAACAATACTCGTGGACTGTAACTGGTAACCAAAGAGGGATTTGTGGATGGTCAACATGCTAATGGTAAAAGTCCCATGGATGATGTGTTTCATATTGTTTTTTAAAAACCTCCCGAGGAAAACACATCTTTGAGTGGAAATAAGAAATATGACAATACTTGAAACTATAGGGCTAGTTGGGACGAAACCCAATCGTTATCCTTTAAATTTTTGTTTCTTTTATGTTTTCAATAATCACACAATTATGCTACAGTTATGATTGTGTTTTAATTAGTGTTTTTGCTAGGTAAAGGCTTTGGGACGATTTGGATGATAGTTGCTTTGATTCTGTGCAAAAACAGAAACTTTGGCGTCCAGTAGCAGAATTGTTGAAATTTGCTGGAGTGTGATAAAATTCTGATTTTTTACACATGATTGACATACAAATTGCCCACTTTTTACTAATTTTTCAGAATGTTTCGGTTTATAGAAGTATGGTCAATATTCAGATTGCTATAGACTGTTCTGTTTTTGACAGATTCTATTTTTGATGCATTGTTTAGCTTGTTTTGAGAAAACTAGGACTGTATCGGGGGGTATAAGCCATGTGGAAGTTAGAATATAGTAGGTATAATGCAAAAAACAAAATATGAATGGGTTTGCAATAGTACTTAAAGTAGTGATTTACTTTATTATACTAACGGATCTCACAAGGTTTTGTTGAGTTTTGTGTGATTGAAGTTTTCATGTCTTGGGTGAGATCGCGATGGATGAATGAATAAGGAGTGGCAAGAGCCTAAGCTTGGGGATGCCCGAGGCACCCCAAGGTAATATTTAAGGACTCCTAAGCAACTAAGCTTGGGGATGCCCCGGAAGGCATCCCCTCTTTCTTCTACCAACTATCGGTAATTTTACTTGGAGCTATATTTTTATTCGTCACATATCATGAGTTTTACTTGGAGCATCATGTATTATATGAGTCTTTACTTTGTTTGCTTTTTAGTTTGTCACAATCATCTCTACTAAACACACTTATTTGAGAGAGCCACATGCTTCTCATGATTTGTTAGAATACTCTATGTGCTTCACTTAAATCTTTTGAGCTAGGTAGTTGCTCTAGTGCTTCACTTATATCTCTTTAAGCACGGCAGTGGTTATATTTTAAAGAAATACATACACTATCATGCTTCACTTATATTATTCAAAGAGTTGATAACATTAAATTTTAAAGAAATATTTGCACTCTCATGCTTCACTTAAATCTTTTTGAGAGTTGATAATAGTGATGGTAATTTGCACGAGATATGAATTTGGTCCTAATATGATGAATATCCAAGAGGGATATAATAAAATCTTTCATATAGATCATTGGATATGATCTTGCAATAGTTTTGCGATATGGAGATGATAATATGCGATTCATGTTAGTGATTAATTGTGCCTTACTAAAAATATTGGTGTTAAGGTTTGTGATTCCCTATGCATGCACATAAAAGTCAATAGTTATGCAACGAAGTTATATCCTACTTATGGTGCATTATTCAGTGTTAGTTATGCTCAATGCATGTTTATGACCGTTTTCACTTCTTAGTTGGTCGCTTCTCAATCTATTTGCTATCCTTCATTTGTACTAAGTGGGAATGCTGCTTGTGCATCTAACTGCTTAAACCCAAAGTTGTGCCAACTGAGTCCACCATACCTACCTATATGCAGTATTCCCATGCCATTTCAAGTAAATTTGCATGTGTCAACTCTAATTTTTTTAAATGAATTTCTGTTTTGTGTGCCCGTACCGCTCATGAAGCGGCAGGGGTGGCCAATATTTTCCATGCTAGGTATTTTATTCTCTCGATGAGTGTTTATTCACTTGTCATTGCACGAGAGTGTGATAGGTAATAGGGATGCCCAGTCCCGAAATGAAAAAATATGATAATAAATTCCTTGGAAAGTGTTGGTATGGAAGGCACCCATGGATACAGCTAGCCATGGATTGTGAAAGAATGGTGGAAAGGAAATAAACTTTATTTTCTGTTTGGGAACTGCCTATAACTTGTCTAGCATGGAAGTTATTGGGAATTCTCGGTCATTTTTCATTGACAGGAAAAGCATGCCCCTCAAAATATTTTATCTCTAATTTAAGCCTTGAGCTCTGGCACCTCTGCAAATGTACGCTTCCCTCTGCGAAGGGCCTATCTATTTACTTCTATGCAACTTTTATTTTGAGTCTCCATCTTCTCTTATGAAGCACCAACTAGAGAGCACTATTGTCATACTTTTGCATTGGATGTAGCTAATGTTGTATGTTTTTCATGAATTGATCAATGATTGAGCATAATGGGCTAGGGATTACTTTCTTTAGCGTTGATATTTTGAAAGACCTGGTTGCTTGCTAGTATGCTTGAGTATTGATGTCTTCATGTCAAGTTATAGACTATTGCTTTGAATCATTCAAGTCCAAATGTCCATTCTACAGAAGAAAAGAGTATATGATGAATATATTAGACAGCTTTCCACATCAAAAATTCTATTTTTATCATTTACCTACTCGAGGATGAGCAGTAACAAAGCTTGGGGATGCTTGATACGTCTCCAACGTATCTATAATTTTTTATTGTTCCATGCTACTATAGTATCAATCTTGGATGTTTTATATACACTTTCAAGAAATTATATATCACTTCAGGACTAACCTATTAACTTAGTGCCTAGTGCTAGTTGTTGTTTCTTTTGCTTATTTTTGGTTTTCCATAATGTCAGTACCAAACGAAGTCCAAATGCCACGAAACTTTCTGGAGATTTTTTCTGACAATAAGAGACCCTGGAAGCTTCGAGAGGGGACGAGATGATGTAGTGGCACATGAGGCACTAGGGTGCGCCTAGGGGGTAGGGCATGCCCTAGTGGCTTGTCAGGCCCACGGGGATTTGTTTGACCTAACTGCGCCTCCATAAATTCTCTAAAATTGGGAAACCAATAGTGGAGTCCACGAAATAATTTTTTCGTCGCCGCAAGTTTCTGTTCTTGAGAAATCCCATCTAGAGGCCCTTTCTGGTACTCTGTTGGAGGGGGGTTCGATCACGGAGGGGCTCTACATCATCCTTGCTGCCCTTTTGATGATGCATGAGTGGTTTACTACAGACCTACGGGTCCATAATTATTAGCTAGATGGCTTCTTCTCTCTATCTGATCTTCAATACAATGGTCTCCTCAATGTTATTGGAGTTCTATCCTATGTAATCACTTTTTGCGGTGTGTTTGTTGGGTTTCAATGAATTGTGAGTTTATGATCAGATCTATCCATGAATATTAGTTGAGTCTTCACTGAACTCTTTTATGCATGATTGTTATAGCTTCGTATTTCTCTCTGATCTATTGATTTGGTTTGGCCAACTAGATTGATTTATCTTGCAATGGGACAGGTGCTTTGTAATGTGTACGATCTTGCGGTGCTCAATCCTAGTGACAGAAGGGTACATTACACGTATGTATCATTGCTATTAAGGGTAAAAATATGGGGTTTGTTCATACGTGAGTTTATCTTGTCTACATCATGTCATCTTGCTTAAGGCGTTACTCCATTTTTTATTAACTTAATACACTAGATGCATGCTGGCTAGGAGTCGATGTGTGGAGTATTAGTAATAGATGCAGGTAGGAGTCCGTCTACTTGTCTCGGACGTGATGCCTATATACATGATCATTGCCTTGGATATCTTCATAATTATTTGATTTTATATCAATTGCCCAACACTAATTGGTTTACTCACCGTATGCTATTTCAAGAGAGAAGCCTCTAGTGAAAACTATGCCCCGGGTATGTCTTTTATCAGATATAAAAGCCAAAAAATACCTTGCTGTATTTTTATCCGATCTATCTATAAAATACCATACAATTTAATCTTGCTCGTAACCGTCAAGCGATTGACAACCCCTTGTTCACGTTGCGTTGCAACAATTTGTGTTTTGCGTGCAGGTGCTGCTAATGATTTGTTACTTGGTTCTCCTACTGGATTGCTAACCTTCGTTCTTAGCTGAGGGAAATACTTATGTCTACTGTACTGCATCATCCTGTCCTCTTTTGGGAAATCTCAACGCAGTTCACAAGTAGTAGCACCTAACGACTTGCTCATCGAATGGTGGCAGGGTAGCCGTGATCTAATTCCTTGTGCGCAGTGTAACGGTTTTCACTTCGTGGCCATCCTCACCGTTTGGATGCTCTAGAAGGAGCACAACAGCTGCGTCTTCCAACGCTTAGCGGTTGTGGCTCAGTATCTTTGTCGGCGTATCGAAGAGGAAGCCGAGGTGTGGAAGATCTATAGAGCAAAAGGGTTGGTTCATATTTGGATATAGCTCCTCTCCTTCGTAGGGCGTTGTGTTTCTTACTACAATATTCTAGTCACCTGCCAGACACAGTTGCGTCGTCCCTTGTAACCGTGGCCTGCCACCAGATACTCTGTACGCAAGCCTTTTGCGTGTTCGCAAAAAACATATTACAAGACGACTAATGGAGAGGTTTTTTAAAAAAAATTAACAGATTCCATGATGCCCGAACTAGTTGATTTGCAGAAGCTTCCTAGGGTCCATCTAAAAGAAAGAGGATTATAGATTATAATCCAATCAACATGAGGACATATGAAGGAAATACTTGATGTGGGGAGCCCATCGACCTAAACCAAAATCTTTTAAGGCAAGGACGATCAGGAAGATCAATAGGGATTTTAGTCCTGATTGGTATGGGGAGTATGGTGGTACTTGGATAGAGTACAGTGAGGCAAATGGCAATGCATATTGTTTGTGTTGCTATTTATTTTGGGACAACATCAGAGGTAACAAACCAGGGCATGATGCATTTGTAGTAGACGGCCTTCACAATTAGAAGAAGCCAGAAAAAGAATTGCTAAACAAAATTTCAAATGAAGACAGAAGCACAATGCTGCAACGGTGAGAACCTGTGTTTGTGATGGGAAGCTGTGAATCCCGATGGCTGCTGCAATCGGCGAACCATGGTGCTTGGAGAGGTGAACCGTGGTGCTAGGAGCAGCGCTGCGGGATGCTGCGACTGACGTGGGTGTAAGCCTGACAATATTTTATAGGGGTACGAATTAGAGGGTAGAGCCTAGCTACGGCCCAGTTTTTACAGTCAGATTTACGTGTTCAGGCCCCTCGCGATGGAGGTAATAGCCCTACGTCTCGGTCCTCGAGAGATTGAATAACTTGAGTGTATGGATTACAAAGGACTGTGAACCCTTGCCATGGATCAGGGGGGAGGCTTATATAGAGTGCGCCTCCGCCTCATGAATTCTGCCATTACCAAGGGTTTAAAGGGGGTTTTAAGGACAGTCATTACTGGTAACATGCATATTAATTACATTGATGAGGGTGGACGCATGTCCTGACCGTTGTGGTTCCAGGGAGTCTCCTGGTCTTCATTATCCGAGTGTTGATACATCTAGTCGAGTGAAGTAGGCCAGTCGAGTGGGACTCTATCCTCCGAGTGGATCATCTGGTTGCAGAGCATCTGAAAGCTGACCTGGCCCTGGGCCCGGTATAAGGTGTATGGTAGGGTAGGGTCTATAGGTCAGGCCTGTCACCCTACCCCTAGTCCATGTCCCCATCATTAGCCCCCGGATCGGTCAAGGTTAAGCAGGTTGAGTCAGAACAAATTTCTAGATGAGCTGAGTGCTACAGAGGCGCTTAAGGGATCCCATTGGTCATTCGACAGTCTCATCCTCACACCACGTCTTGATGGATTCTGGATTACGCGAAGCCCAAGTGAGGGTTCCGCTCCAGACCCGAGCCAGACGAGGAGTGTAATCATCCGAGTGAAACGACCTTCATGTGTCGGGTGGCCAACCAAGCCCGAGCATTTTTGGAAGGGCTTTAAAGGGTAAGCAATTGGATCACTGGACCCTAGATTTCACGGGATTCGAAATTGGGGATGTGTCCGTGCGCGAACGATTGCGACGCGGTGAGTGGGGTGTAAGTGCATCTAGTGCCACCCCTAGTTGGTTTTGGAGTATTGACGACAAACCTGGTTGAGGGACTAATGTGTTTGTGAGAATTGCAAGATAACACAGGAAGAAGTCCCTCATTGATTCGGTTTACCTACCGGAGATGACCCCTAAAAATGTATGAAGACATTGAAGACAAAGGTGGTATGTGAAGGTATTCACATTGAAGACTATGACAAGAGAAGACATGTTGTGAAGACTATGGAGTGCGAAGACTTAGTTGTTTCATTGTTTCGTTTTCTTCTTTGTTGAGTCATAGGAACCACCGTACTATTAAGTGGGGTCCAAGTGAACCAGTCAGAATGACTGAAGTTATGCTTAACAAAAATCCTATGTCTTCGAGCGAAGACAATGAGAGCAAGTCTTATCCAAAGCTGGATAAGTCAGCTTTGCTTGTAGCCCAAGTAAAGTTGCCATGTGTGTTTGAAATCTGACCGTTGGAACACGTGTCAGTTCCTTAGTGACCCAGGGTCATTTCGGACAAATCAGGTCAGGTTGCCTAGTGGCTATAAATAGCCCACCCCCTACACCATAAATTGGTTGGCTGCTTAGAGTTAGAATACGGCTTTTGTCGTTTGAGAGCAACCCACCTCGAAGCCTTTGAGAGAGAATTCCTTGCGAGGACAAAGCCCTAAACTCCCAGAGCCAAAGAGTGTTAGGCATCACTAAAGTCTTCCTGTCCGTGTGATCTGAAGACTTATTACACTTGAGGACTGTGAATCCTCCAGCCGGTTAGGCGTCGCGTTCTGAGCATCCAAGAGTCATTGTGGATACCCGGTGAACGAAGTCTGTGAAGGTTTGGAACTCTACCTTGAAGGCTTACCACAGTGATTGGGCGAGGACTGGGTGTCCTTAGCTCAAGGGGAATAAGGTGAAGACGCAGTCTTCTGAGTTGAATCTTAGCCTCCCTAACCACACTTACAGTTGTCACAGCAACTGGAACTGGTCCAACAAATCATTGTCTTCAATGAGCCACTGGTTCTATCCTTCCCATCTCTTTATTTGCAGATTGGCCCTTGTGAAGTCATTGCCTGTTTGCATTATCTATTTGTCTTCACCGTGTGACTGCTTGTTCTAATTGACTTCATACTATCTTCCATCATGATCTATACTGCCTAGCTGCTATTAGTCTTTGTGCTTTCATTTCATTGAATACTTGACTATGGCTTGCTTAGTGTAGTCTACCTTCCGCTGCATGGTAATAGGTTTATTTCTATCGTTTGTCTTCGGAACTTCCATGCTTTGAAGACTTTCATAAAAATCGCCTATTCACCCCCCTCTAGTCGATCACTAGCACTTTCAATTGGTATCAGAGCAAGGTACTCCCTTGTTCTGTGTGATTCGGTTTAACCACCTGGAGTTTTAGCTATGTCGACTGCAGGGATAATCAAAGTCTCAGCTGCGTGCTGAGTCTTCGATGGAACTGAATATCCCTATTGGAAGAATAATATGTGCATGCATCTGGAAGCCATTGATGTCGACATCTGGTATGTCGTCAAGAATGGCGTTCCCAAGGTTGGTGAAGGCGTCCCCGCTGCTGATGTCAAGAATTTCGTTCAACTGGATTCCACTGCCAAGAACATCATCTATGGTCATCTGACCAAAGGACAGTATGGCCGTGTGAGTGCTCTGCAAACATCCAAGCTAGTTTGGGACTGGCTCTCCAAGGTTAACGAAGGCGTCTCAACCCAGAGAGATCAAAGAATCAGTGTCCTTCGCAACCTCTTCAACCGCTTCAAGAGAAACGACAATGAGAATTTTCAGCTCACGTTTGATCGACTCACTGACATCACAAATGAGCTTCAAGCCCTCGGCGCTACTGAGATCACCAAGCATGAAGTCATCAAGACACTCCTGAGATCACTTGACATCTCGTTTGACACCCTAGCCCTGATGATACAAGGACGCCCTGACTTCAAGACACTCGATCCGTCTGACATACTTGAAAGGCTCAACACACATGAGTTTCAGCTTTCTGAGAAAAGAGACATCTACGGTCCCAACTATGGACGAACTCGTGCTCTAAAGGAAAAAGTTGTTTCCTCATCTGAAGAAGAATCTGATTGCAGTTCTGATGATCCTGAAGACATTGGAAAGGAGCTGGCTATGCTTGTGAAGAAGTTCCAGAAATTCACCAAGAAGAAAGGCTTCAGAAAGTCCTCACGATCCAGCTCAAGGAATGATGAAGCTTCTGCTCATGAGTACAAGAAGAGAACATGCCACAAGTGCAAGAAACCTGGTCACTACATCAATGAGTGTCCGCAGTTGGACAATGAGAACAAGAAGAAGAAGAAGAGCAACGAATATGATTCTGACGAGAAGAAGAAGAAGAAGAAATACTCAAAGTCTTCATTACACAAGAAGAGCTCATCTAGCAAGGCTCGTGCGTTTGTTGGCAAGGAAATGGATTCAGAGGAGGAATCTGCTTCTGAGGAGGCAGAGGTGGAGTCTGAGGAGGAGTTCGATTCTGGCGTTGCAAGTCTAGCTACAGCCTACGTTGCCAAGTCCATCTTCAACACTGAAGACAATGACTTCGTCTTCGACGCTGATGCTGATGATAAGGACAACTCCGCTCCCACCTACTGCTTCATGGCACGCAGTACCAAGGTAAACTCACGCACTACTCACTATCAAACATCCAGTGAAGATGACTCTGATTGTGGTTCCAAACACAGCTACAAAACACTTGCTAAAATTGCAACTGAACAACATAAAACTATGGAACAAATTCAAAAACTGTTAGACAAAAGCGATGACTTGTTAGACACTGAAATGACTCGATCTCAGTCCTTAATTGAAGACATTAAAAATCTTCATGTTAAGTATGAGGAACTTGAAATTCGTCATGAAACGCTCTCAACAACTCATGAAAAGCTTTCCTATGATTATCTTCAAAGGAAGCAAGATCTTGAGAAATTGAGAGCGGCTCATGAAGATCTTCAAAAGGAAAACGAGTCACTTCACGCCAAACAGATCAGTTCCGCTCAGGAAGGATTTGAACCATCATGTCTTAAATGCATTGAGCGTGACAACGCTACTTCTGTTGCTGGATGTTCTACTGCTGCTACTGTTGCAATATCTTCAACTGCTGATGCGGTAACTAACCCCTCTGCTGAGCATACCACTGCTATTGCTGATGAAAATGCTAGGTTGAAGACATTGCTTGAAACATGGATGTACAAAAGTCTCAAAGGGCATCAGACACTATGTGATGTCCTCAAAAGGCAGATCCTTAACCGAAACCCTAGGAAAGAGGGTGTTGAGTTCGAAAGGAAAATGAATGTTGATGTCTCTTACTGGAAACCTGAGTAGTACCCCAAAACCACATGGGTTGCTGCAAAGGAACCTTCAGTGGATCCATCCACCCTATCTGGCTTCGCCTGTACTAATCCCATCGTCATTGATGAATCCATTGATGCAAACTATAAACTGTTTAAGAATCAGAATGGTGAAGTGTTTGCTAGGTATATTGGTACTAACTGCAGGAATGGGCTACCTATGAAGAAAGTCTGGGTGCCGAAAAAGTGTCTGCAGAATCTTCCTGTGAATGTCGTCATGACACCACAAGTGAAGAAGACAAACCCCAGACCATAGACTTCATATGGTCCAAAGGCTTCATACAGACGGAGGACTCACCTGAGTCGCACTAACGCAAATGTTTTGCAGGGAAACCATACTCAGGCCTATGAATAGGAGCACATTTCATCAAACCGCCATGTTCATAAGACCAAGAACTACTCTGCTTATTCTTATGAGTACTATTGTCCACCTGCAAGACTATTTGCTAGGGCTCCAAAGCTGAAGTTCTCAGATGCTGCACTTAGACTCATTGCTTCGAAGCCACCCTTGAAGATGTGGGTGGCTAAGAAAGCTTAACTTTTTTTTTCTGCAGGGAAGGGTCTCCAGCCAAAAATCAAATGCGTCTGAAGCTATTGCTGGGGACCTTAAACATCTTGTAGGGCGCAAGATCAAATGCCCAAATGGTCTTATTATGTATTTTGTTCCTGAGTTGCTTGCTACTTGCCCTATCAGTCCTAACCTCAATCTAAGCTTTCATAATCCACTTGCACGTCAAATGTTTATGCTTAACAATTCTCTTCTTGAAGCCTATCCCCCTAGCTGCACTGTAGGGTATGACACCAGCTGCTTCAGAACGGATTATTGATAGTGGATGTACTAATCACATGACTAGCAAGCGAAGTCTTCTCATGGACTCAACCTTACGTCCATCTGACAAGAGTCACATCACATTTGCTGATACTGGTAAAAGCAAGGTATTGGGTCTAGGTAGAGTTGCAATCTCAAGGGATCAGCACATGGATAAAGTGATGCTTGTTGAATCCCTTGGTTTCAACTTAATGTCTGTCTTAGTGCTTTGCGATTTAAACATGATTGTGATATTTGGAAAATATCGTTGCCTTGTTCTAATGGAATCTGACAAGTCTCTAGTCTTTGAAGGGTATCGGAAAGATGATTTGTACATGGTAGATTTCTCAGCAGGACCATAGCTTGTCGTATGTCTTCTTGCAAAAGCTTCAGAATGCTGGCTCTGGCATCGAAGGCTAGGGCATGCTGGCATGAGGAACTTGCACACTCTTGCAAAGAAGAAGCATATCATAGGCATCGAGGGTGCCAAGTTCAAGAAGGATCACTTATCCGGTGCCTACGAAGCTGGAAAGATGACGAGGGCCAAGGATCCCTCGAAGACAATCATGACAACAACTCAACCCTTCGAACGACTACACATGGACCTCCTCGGTCCCACTCACTACTCAACTCTTACTACTACTGCTTGTCTCTATGGCTTCGTCATTGTTTATGATTAATCAAGATATACATGGGTGCATATAATCCTCTACAAGACTGAAGTGCGGGATGTCTTCAGACGCTTCGCCAATCGAGCCATGAACAACTATGACGTCAAGATCAAGCACATCAGAAGTGACAATGGCACTGAATTCAAGAACACCGGCCTCGACACTTATCTTGATACTTTGCGCATCACTCATGAGTTCTCAGCTCCATACACGTCGCAGCAGAATGGCATCGTGGAATGCAAAAACAGAACACTCATTGAGATGGCCCGGACGATGCTCGATGAATACAAGACTCCAAGAAAGTTCTGGCCTGAAGCCATTGATACTGCATGCCATATCATCAACCGTGTTTATCTTCACAAGCTTCTGAACAAAACATCCTATGAGCTTCTTACTAGTAAGAAGCCAAATGTTAGTTACTTCAGAGTATTTGGTGCCAGGTGCTGGATTAAGGATCCACATCACACTTTAAAGTTTGCACCGAAAGCACATGAAGGTTTTATGCTTGGATACGGAAAGGATTTGCACTCCTACAGAGTCTTCAACCTCTTTCACTATAAAGTGGTTGAAACTGTGGATGTGCAGTTCGATGAGACTAACGGCTCGCAAAGAGAGCACCTGCCAAATGTGCTAGATGAAGTTCCATCCAGTGAATCCATCAAGCTTATGGGAACTGGAGAAATCATACCATCTGAAGCACAGCCAGAAGAGGAACTCATCATCTCTGCACCTGGTCAACCTGAAGACAATGCTCAGCCTGAATACAATCCTTCTAACAATGACAATGTTCAGCAAGAGCAAAATGAAGTACAGATTGAGAGAATAATTGATAGCATCAATGCACCTGGTCCACTCACTCGTTCAAGGGCAACACAACTAGGAAATTTTTGTGGGCACTTCACATTCATCTCAATATCTGAACCCAAGAAAGTTGATGAAGCCTTCATGGAACCTGAATGGATTCAAGCTATGCAAGAAGAGCTTCAACAATTTGAGCTGAATAATGTATGGGAACTGGTCAAGCATCCTAATCCTCGTAAGCACAATATCATAGGCACTAAATGGATATATCGCAACAAGCAAGATGAGCATGGTCAAGTTGTCAGAAACAAAGCTCGTCTTGTTGCTCAAGGATAGACTCATGTTGAAGGAATTGACATCGATGAAACATTTGCTCCTGTGGCTAGGCTTGAAGCTATACGCATACTGTTGGCCTATGCAAATCATCACAACATTCTTCTGTATCAAATGGATGTGAAGAGCGCTTTTCTCAATGGCAAGATTGAAGAAGAAGTGTATGTTGCACAACTGCCTGGCTTTGAAGATCCAAAACATCCTGACATGGTGTATAAGCTCAACAAGGCACTGTATGGCCTCAAACAAGCCCCTCATGCTTGGTATGACACACTCAAAGACTTCCTGAAGAGCAAAGGCTTCAAACCTGGTTCCCTAGATCCCACACTCTTCACGAAGACATATGATGGTGAACTATTTGTGTGCCAAATATATGTGGATGACATTATCTTCGGCTGCACCAATCAGAAATACAGTGATGAGTTTGGATACATGATGCAAGAGCAATATGAGATATCCATGATGGGAGAGTTGAAGTTCTTCCTTGGTCTTCAAATACGATAGCAACGCAATGGGATCTTCATATCTCAAGAGAAATACCTCAAAGATTGCCTGAAGAAGTTTGGGATGCAAGACTGCAAAGGTTACGCGACGCCAATGCCAGCTAAACACCATCTGGGTCCTGACGACAATGGTAAAGAGTTCGATCAAAAGGTATACTGCTCCATGATTGGTTCTTTGCATTATTTATGTGCATCTAGGCCAGATATCATGCTTAGTGTTTGCATGTGTGCCCAATTCCAAGCGGCACCAAAGGAATCGCATCACTTAGCTGTGAAGCGAATTCTTCGATATTTGGCTCACACCCCAACACTAGGATTATGGTATCCAAAGGGCTTCGAGTTTGATCTAGTTGGATTCTCGGATGATGACTATGCTGGTGACAAGGTGGATTGCAAGTCTACATCAGGCACATGTCACTTTCTGGGACGCTCACTTGTATGTTGGTCTTCAAAGAAGCAGAACTGTGTATGTCTCTCCACTGGTGAATCTGAATACATTGCTGCTGGATCTTGCTACGCTCAGCTTCTATGGATGAAGCAAACACTCAAAGACTATGGCATTCATCTGAAGCAAGTGCCACTCTACTGCGACAACGAAAGCGCCATCAAGATTGCTAACAACCCAGTTCAGCACTCGAAGACAAAGCACATTGAAATTCGTCATCACTTTCTCAGAGATCATGTCATGAAGGAAGATATTGATATCATACACGTCAACACTGAAGAGCAACTGGCAGATATCTTCACAAAGCCCTTGGATGAGAAAAGGTTTTGCAAGTTACGGTGTGAGCTAAATATCTTGGAATCCTCAAATGTCCTGTGATCAGGCACACATCCTAACACTTATGCATGTTGAAGACTTAGATGTGCAACACACGAATTAAAGTATATCTTCAATCAATGAAGACATACATTCTGAGTGTTAATACATTAACTTGGAATTTGACTTCGGAGCGCCACGATAATTGTGCACCGTGTCTGGGTCTAATACTTCCTATACGGTGGGTAACGCCACCACCAAATTCTTCCCTTAGAAGTGTTTTTCTCATGGCGTTACATTTTCTAAGTCTTTGCATTTTGTTTGTCTTCAATGTTAACATGGCCTCATATTTATCTTCAATGTACTGATTTGGCTTCTGTCCTCTACAGCATTCACTTATAGCTATATCTTCACGTTGGATCTTTTGAACTAAGTGAATGTGATCGAACCCTAACCTTTCTATGCTCCCATCTCAAGTCTATCTATCCAAATCATATGCATTCTACTGAAACTATCGAATGTCTTTGCTGAGTCCTTGTCAGCAGGAGACACAGAGACAAATATTAATCTGTTTTCAATGATCAATCCTTTTTACCTGAAACCCTGAGAAGTGGGAACGACCCCCCGACAATCTAGGCGTGCGTGGGAACAGGGAACAACCTCCAATGTGTTGCATGATCGCCACATGTCCTTCCGATGTGAACCACCAGGGGCACCTGCGTAATAACGTTGTGCCGTCCCTATCTCTATAAATACATGCCTCACCCCAGTCATTATCTCTTCTTCCACTCTCGCACAAACCCTAGCGCCACCGCTAGCCCTCGACGACGCCGGCGACGAAGCGCTTAGCTGCCGCGACCTCACCGACGCCGTCCTCACGCCGGCCGCGGACATCATCTTCTCCGCCGTCGCTGTAGGTGTCCTCCGTCGCCATGTTAGGGTACGGAAGATCGAACTGCTCGACCTCCTCTCCCACTCCATCTAGCAGTTCCTCGTGTGGTAAATAAAACCTATTTTTACAGTCTTTTTGATACGATAGATTCATCCTTTTCAACCACAAGTGGTTTCTGTTCCCACAAGATTGGATCTATCTCATTCTGCATCTCATAGCATGCCTAGTATGTTCACTTATGCTTCACAAAGTAGTTAGATTCCTCACTTGTACTTATTCGTGGATTCGTACAAATCTAGAACCAACTCTCTACATATGAGTGAATGTCTTTGCACTATGAGGTCAATGTCTTCTAAACTGATTTATCTTCAAAATCTTCTGAGAATGCATATGACCTCTTCCCCTTCCCTCGCACCTTTAATGCTGTCACAGGTACATGTCTGTGGGAGAATCCCTTGGTTCTCATAGTCTGCATTCATTTGCAGAGTTCTTACAGCATCATATAAATTCTTCTGAAGCCAGTTCTTGTCTGACCAGTAGACGGAAGACTTTGACAGTGTTGAAGCCTTTCAGTATAAACTTCATGGCAACTGCAAAATCAATCTGGAAGGGTGGCAGACATGGAAACACTGCTAAGGACCTGCCACCGGATCTCTATGAGCTATAAAAGTCAGAACTAGAAGAGACCTATGGAGAACGCAAGAACCGAATCCAATGGATTCGAAGACATTGGGCAGAGGAATGGTTCAAGTATAGATTCGGCACCAACGAATATGCTGAGAAGAGTGCCATCAAGGGCCCCTAGGGAGATATAATATACAATGGTCTTCAGCCCAAGTCTAAGTATGAAGCTATTGCTCAAGGCTTCTACACCTGCATGATTCGTGGACCTCAGCCTACGAATGCCGACCCATCCTCTCTGTTATGGTGTCGAGAAGATAATCTCTTCAAGCGCAACTATCAGTTTGCAAAGAACTCAGCCAAGGAAAATAAAAAGTCTTTGGGATTAGACTTCAACCCAGGCCCCTCTGCACCACGTGTCGATGGCACACGAGAAGCTGAACCCAATCTTGTTGGGCCCTTCTACAACTTAGAAGGTCTCATCACTCACACAATGGTTCAAGGGGCAGACGTGGATCAACCTGCAGACGACGCTGATTCTAACGAAGCGCCTGCACCACCGAAGCCTGTGAAGCAAATGAAACCCAAGGCTTCAAAGCCCTCTTCAGTGCCAAAGGCTTCAAAGCCCTCATCTGCACCAAAGGTCTCACAGGCGAAGCCTCTGGCCACTGCACCTCCTGAAGCCAGTGTGCAGTCTGAAGATCTCTCACGCATCTCCAAGTCTGCGAAGTCAAAAAAGCCCATGCAACCCACTGGTCAAGCACTGACCCCTGCTGCTATTTTGAGAAACGAGAATGACGCCATTGATCTATCCAGCAACGACGATCTTGGCGATGACGCTCTCGAGCAGTTGATCAAGAGCAAGCAAGAGGCGGAAATCTTCAATGATCTTCCTCTCTTTGATGTGGAAATCTTGAACAAGTTTATTGATGAGTGGTTTGACAGCCCAGATGTCAGCTTTGATGATCTTCAGCTTCCCATTGGCCTCAGCGTCGCCTTCCATGGAGCCATTGCTCCTGAGCTGGCTCTAGCTCAGGAAATTGTTGAGCTGAAGCATAAGATCGATTATGAAAAGGCTCAGTTCAAGAAGCACATGGCCAAGCTCAATGTTGAAGACATACAAAACTTCAAGGTCATGATGCATGAGCTCAAGGAGGCTTTCCACAAGAAACGAGAAGAAGCAAAAGGTTCTTGTGAGCGCATGAAGAATCTTGCTGCCAATGTGTTCAAGGCTACAATGAAGCTGAAAAGCGCAAGGCCTTGGGGCCACCAGGTATTGACCCCCGAATGGCTGCCAAGAAGAAGAAGCCAGCTATGGCAGAACCAGAAGCATCAAGGCAGGAAGAACCTCGCATTGTCTTCCCAGCCAGTATGACAGGCTCCAGGCCTAAGGTCCCCACAGTGGCTTCAGAATTCAAGAAAACCAGAGCAGCTGAAGCCGAAGCCAGAAAGCGCAAGACCGAAGCCACCACTGATGATGCTCCCCCAACCAAGAAAAGGAAAACAAAGAAGAGAGACCGGGCTGCTCCCATAGAGCCCCTTCTTGTCAAGCCAATTTCTGTTGCTCGTCCCGCGTCTAAACATCGAGAGCGCCAGATGATAGTTCATGAGCCTGCTTCCACAAAGGCTCCTGAAGCTGAAGACAATCCAGCTGTTGACCCCACCGCAGCTGAAGACATTGGTCCTCACGACAATGTTGAAGATGATGAAGTCCTTCCTCAGATCGAGCACAATTTGGTATCATCGCCTGTGCTCACGCACAGCGAGCTCATCAGCATTGGTCGTCCTCTGACGCCAACTGCTCAGGATGCATCGTGGGCTGATCACCCACAACAACAAGACACCCTAAGTTCTCCCCAACCACAAGTCACCTCACCAGTGCAAGATGACAATGACTTTACGGCCCAGCCAACACCATCTCCACAGGCGTCGCCAGCGTTACACAGGCTTCACAAAGGACCAAGGCCCCAAGTCACTCTTCCGAGCGTTCCAGAAGGAGAAGTGCCCCACCAATTTGTTGCACGTCAAGTGTTTCTAGAAGCCACACCAACTGTGAACGCCTATGAGTCTGAAGCTAAAACGGCTGAAGATATTCCAGATGCATGAGCCGATGAAGAAGAAGCACCACGTGATGAAGAAAGAGTTGCTACACCACCAACCATTCCTGAAGCTTTTCTCGAGGAGAACGTGTCCGACCCTCCAGCTCCTGAAGTGGAGGTTACCAATACTGAGGCGGCCACCAACATCAAAACTGAAGCCAATTACGTTGTCATGGCTGAAGCTAATGTGGCGCCTGAAGCCAATGTGGTGCCAGAAGTGAATGCACCTGAAGCCAATGTGGCCCCTGAAGCCAATGCAGCACCAGACGTAATCATTCCTCCTGACGCTATTGTGCCACTCGCAGCCCATGTCAACGAAAATGCCAATGCTCCTGTACCCCCTCCAAGACCTCATACTGTTGAGCTGGCATTTGATCATGGTCAGCCTGTTATGGTCTGATGGCCCATTCTGGTTCCTCCACCTGCTGCGGGTCCACAATTTGACTATCATGTCGAGCACAGGCCTCAAGTCCAGAAGCCGAAGCCAAGACTTCCAAGATTCCCAGGCACTGCAACCTCACCTAGGGTCTTCAATGTGAATGGCTTCATGGCACATAACACCTTCTTCAACAGCTCCAAGAACCCTTACTCCAAACCTCGCATTTCACTGGATCGGTTCTGGAGCTATCAGTAGCGCGGCTACTATTCCTGCGTCTTATACAATCAAGGGCCCATATTTCCACATATGCTTCTCGACATTGAAGCTATAGCTGGCCTGCCCTGTCTTGAAGAAGCGTTGGATTGCTTCAGAGACGCTAGACTCCTGCAATTTGTCACAGACAAGGAACACTGGAATGAAGAGCGTCTATTACAGTTTTATGCAACTCTTCACATTCGAGGATACAACAGGGATCCAAAGACTTGGGTCCTTGAGTGGATGACAGGCAATGTCCATCATGAAACCAAAGCTCTTGATATCATTGAGCTCATAGCCCTGCCCACTCCTGGTGGATACTATGAACCAGGTTGTCAACAACACCAGAATGCTTTGGAGAGCATTTTTCAGAAGCCAGAACCCAACATGAGCCAAATGCTGAGCATGATGAAGCCTTTGCCTCACGACGCTGACTACCCATCTGAATTCTTTGTTGAAGACCTAGAGTATCTGCCTCGCACCATTTACCTTATCATCAGAAAAACTCTATGGCTTGTCAAAGGACATTCATCTGCAGCAAAGCTTGAAGGAGCAATGAAGACTTTGGTTTTCTATATCTTCAATGGCATCAGCTTCAATGCTCAAGACTTCTTCATTAGGCAATTGGCTGCATCTGGCTCTGACATTTCTGGTTTGAAGTTCTATGCTCCATGGGTAATGCGTCTTATCTAGCTGCACTCTGCCTTCAACTATCAGCCGTCTGCAAGCAATCATCTTGTATTCTTGCCAGAGGTTGATCTGTTTGTTGAAGCTATTTACCCAGAGCCTGCTAAGGATCCTATTTATCTTCACAATGTTGATCGTCAAAGCTTCACCCAGCCCATTGAAGGAGTTCAAGCAGTCTCTCGTGTTTATCCTTTGGCTGGTAACACACGTGCCCCTTGCGCTCAAACTGACGCCACTGGAAGCACCATTGCCCAAAGGCCTCAGAAGCGATCTTGTGTTCTCAATGACCGAGAGCTTCTCGTCGTGCTACATCAGAAACAGGATAAGCATCATAACTGGCTTAAGCATCAGATGCAAAGCCTCTTGGTGGACGTCATCGCATGCACAATCTTGCCACCAAGAATGCCTTTGTTACACATGAAACCTATCGGAGGTCTTGGAAGAGTTTGACATTGCTTAGTGCTGAAGCTGATCTGCAAAATGATGGCTTCACAGAAAGATTCAAGTTTGACTCAACTCCTCCAAGGAATGCTCACTTGCGTCGGACTCCCTCACTTGAAGACTCTGACTATTCATCCTTAGCTGCGACGGTGAATGCCAGAGTCATCAATGACCAAGATGATGCCACTTCCCCTCCACCAACTTCAGCGCGTGTCGACACTGCACCAAGTTCTTCTGCAACCCTAGTGGGGTGTAAGTGCATCTAGTGCCACCCCTAGTTGGTTTTGGAGTATTGACGACAAACCTGGTTGAGGGACTAATGTGTTTGTGAGAATTGCAGGATAACACAGGAAGAAGTCCCTCATTGATTCGGTTTACCTACCGAAGATGACCCCTAAAAATGTATGAAGACATTGAAGACAAAGGTGGTATGTGAAGGTATTCACATTGAAGACTATGACAAGAGAAGACATGTTGTGAAGACTATGGAGCGCGAAGACTTAGTTGTTTCGTTGTTTCGTTTTCTTCTTTGTTGAGTCATAAGAACCACCGTACTGTTAAGTGGTGTCCAAGTGAACCAGTCAGAATGACTGAAGTTATGCTTAACAAAAATCCTATGTCTTCAAGCGAAGACAATGAGAGCAAATCTTATCCAGAGCTGGATAAGTCAGCTTTGCTTGTATCCCAAGTAAAGTTGCCGTGTGTGTTTGAAATCTAACCGTTGGAACACGTGTCAGTTCTTTAGTGACCCAGGGTCATTTCAGACAAATCAGGTCGGGTTGCCTAGTGGCTATAAATAGCCCACCCCTACACCATAAATTGGTTGGCTGCTCAGAGTTAGAATACGGCTTTTGTCGTTTGAGAGCAACCCACCTCGAAACCTTTGAGAGAGAATTCCTTGCGAGGACAAAGCCCTAAACACCCAGAGCCAAAGAGTGTTAGGCATTACTGAAGTCTTCCTGTCTGTATGATCTGAAGACTTATTACACTAAAGGACTGTGAATCCTCCAGCCGGTTAGGCGTCGCGTTCTGAGCATCCAAGAGTCATTATGGATAGCCGGTGAACGAAGTCTGTGAAGGTTTGGAAGTCTACCTTGAAGGCTTACCACAGTGATTGGGCGAGGACTGGGTGTCCTTAGCTCAAGGGGAATAATGTGAACACGCGGTATTCTGAGTTGAATCTCATCCTCCCTAACCAGACATATAGTTGTCACAGCAACTAGAACTAGTCGAACAAATCATTGTCTTCAACGAGCCACTGGTTCTATCCTTCCCATCTTTTTATTTGCAGATTGGCCCTTGTGAAGTCATTGCCTGTTTGCATTATCTATTTGTCTTCACTGTGTGACCGCTTGTTCTAATTGACTTCATACTATCTTCCATCCTGATCTATACTGCCTAGCTGCTATTAGTCTTTGTGCTTTCATTTCATTGAATACTTGACTATGGCTTGCTTAGTGTAGTCTACCTTCCGCTGCATGGTAATAGGTTTATTTCTATCGTTTGTCTTCGAAACTTCCATGCTTTGAAGACTTTCATAAAAATCGCCTATTCACCCCCCTCTAGTCGATCACTAGCACTTTTGTAGCGACCAGACCTCAAACAGTCTGATCTCTGTGTTCTGGTGTCATCCCTGGGTCAGTAATGCTGACACCACATAGTACTCGGAGGATTTATAGCAGAGTAGCAATCACACACTTATTACATCGAGTGTCTCCAAAGAGAACTTATTACAATAAATATGGCTTAAGGCCATCTAATAACGATAACAGCGGGAGGCTTGGAAGATAAGTGAGTCCATCAACTCGAACGGCATCACTGAGTATAGAACCACGACCTAAAACTCCTTAATCATCGTCTGAAAAGTCTGCAACATTAACGTTGCAGCCCGAGAACGGGTCAGCACATGGAATATGCTGGCAAGGTAACACATAGAGAGTAATGGAATGAAACAACTATACTATATGCATATTTGGCTGGTGGAAAGCTCTATGGTTACAGTTTTTGCGTAAAGCCAATTTTTTCCCTACTTCAAAGGAATAAATTTAATTACTATCATGGTGGTTGTTAAACATTGAGAATGGTTGACAGCAATTCTCAATCCCAATTAAGCATCATCATTTAACAAACCCAACAAAATTAACTTTAGAATAACATGTTGAGATTCACATGATAATCCAAGTACTAGATACTCAAGATGTCCATAACTGGGGACACAGCTAACCATGATTAGTTTATTACACTCTGCAGAGGTTTGCGCACTTTTCCCCACAAGACTCGATTGCCTCCGTTGGATTTCTCGCACTACATGGTGTTTGAGAAATGGATGACCGAGACACAGTCTTTCAGAAGCGCTAGCACCTTACGATGGATAGACCGGTACACCTACTTTCCCCTACATCTGCTAGTCTACCCTGTAAGAGTTCGCACGACTTAATCAACTATGCCAGAGCCCATAATGGCTTGTGGCTGCACACGGAAGTTTCTAGTATGAATAATCTCATGATCCCTTTGAGCCTGGGTGGCGGTCCAAAAGAAAAACAGGCAAGTCCTGGAATACCCAGGTGCCTCAATCCACCCAGATGTGTGTTTAGGTTGCCACCTTAGATAAACCATTAATTAACAATCTCATATCTGTCATGGATATCACTCACCCATTCCACGTCTACTAGCATAGCATGGCATAATAAGCAAACGTAGAAATAACTCCCAAAGGTTTGATAATAAACAGGTAATAGGTACTACCTCATCTACTTCCCATCCCACAATTTAATTAGATCCTAATCATGCAATGTGTGAGGATTTATCTAATGCAATAAAACTGGGTTGTAGAAAAGGTATGATCAAAATGTTACTTGCCTTGCTGATGATCAGCGAAACCTAGAGATCCGAAGTAACAGGCGGCGCACTCCGGGTATTCTATCGCAGACAAACAAACAAGCATACAATAAGTACTCAACTAATGCACAGGTAAAACTCAAATAGAAGATCTAACCAGAAAGTTCAACTTAAGAACCCTGGTTCGCAAAAAGAATCAAATCGAACAAAGCAAAAGAAATCAAATGGCGAAAAAAATCAACTTCATTCTAGTAATCTGGATCTAAGTCAAATTTTACAGTAGCAAAACTTGTTTAAGTTGATTATTCGGAAATAGGGTTTCGAGACGAAACTCCAGGCGCTTGAATCGCCTGATTCCGATAAACGAGTGAAAAGTTATACTAAAACGAAAATCGGATCAGAAATCGCGATCAGAAAATAACCGCGGAAAATCCGACGAAAAAGAAAAACAACAAACAGATTAATCGTTCATTAACCTAATCCGAAAATAATTAAAATAATAAACTAATATTAAAAATAATATTAAAATAATAATAAAAAATCGAAAAAAACCGACGAATTTTTTTTTTAAATTCGGCATGGAAGTCGAGGCGGCGGCGAACCTCGGGCGGCGTGCAACTCCGGCGAGTCGGCGGCAGGTCCGGCGGTGGCGGCGGCGGGCTAAGGTTTCGGGCGCGGGCGCGGTTATGGGCTGGGGCGCCGGGTGCCTCGCTATTTAAAGGCGCCCCCGGGCGGAGTCCCGCTCGGGTACGGCCCATAGTCGGTTTCGTTTTTTTTAATAATTATGCTCGGAAAAAAAATAAATACTAAACGGACTCCAAAAATCAAGAAATAAATTTTCCCGGGTTTCTAAAATCAAGCCCGATAAAGTGAACATTTATTTGGGCCCAAAATAAAACTTTGAAAAACGCGCATTTTTCCTAAATTCAATTAAAAATACCGAAAAACTCCGAAATAAAACTTATTTGATTTTTTTATTAAATCCTCAATATTTCTATATTTTGGGAAAGTCATTTTATTCCCTTTCTCATATCTTTGTAATAGAAATAATTGACGATAAAATAAATAAAATCAAATGATCCTGTTTACAAAATTTGAGTAAACTCAAATATGTAAATAACGAAATCCCCAACTCTCTCCGTGGGTCCTTGAGTTGCTTAGGATTTTCTAGGATCAAAACCAAAAGCAAAATAAATATGCATGATGATCTAATGTATAACATTCCAAATTGAAAATTTGGGATGTTACAAACCTACCCCCCTTAAGATGAATCTCGCCCTCGAGATTCGGGTTGGCTAGAAAATAGGTGAGGGTGGTCCTTGAGCAAATCTTCCTCTCGCTCCTAGGTGGCTTCATCCTCCGTGTGGTGGCTCCACTGAACTTTCCAAAACTTGATAACCTTGCTGCGAGTGACTCGGCTGGCAAACTCGAGAATCTTGACTAGTTTCTCCTCATAGGTCAAATTGTTATCCAACTGAATTGCTTCCAATGGCACTGTGTCTCTCAAAGGTATGTCAGCCATCTCCGCGTGACACTTCTTCAACTGAGAAACGTGGAACACGTCATGAACTCCTGTCAATCCTTCTGGCAATTCCAACTTGTAGGCCACTTCTCCCATACGCTATAAACTCGATATGGCCCTACAAATCGTGGCGCTAACTTCCCCTTAACTCCAAAGAGTTTAATCCCTTGAAGTGGGGATACTCGAAGATAAGCTCTGTCTCCGACTTCGTAAAATGTCTCCTTGCGTTTAGAATCTGCGTAGATCTTCTGCCTGGACTGGGCTACCTTGAGCCTATCGCGAATCAACTCACCTTTTGTTCAGACTCTTTAATCAGATCTGGTCCAAACAACTGGCGGTCTCCAACTTCGTCCCATGGCAACGGTGTCCTGCACCTCCTTCCGTACAACGCTTCGAAAGGGGACATCTTCAAACTGGTCTGATAGCTATTATTGTAAGAGAACTCTGCATATGGCAAATTATCGTCCCAACTAGATCCATAATCTAGCGCACAAGCTCTCAGCATATCCTCCAAAATCTGATTGACTCTCTCGGTCTATCCATCTGTCTGCGGATGAAAAGATGTACTAAATTCTAGCCCAGTACCCAAAGTCTCATGCAACTGCTTCCAGAACTTTGAGGTAAACTGGGTTCCTCTATCTGACACGATACTCCTCGGAACTCCATGCAGACATACGATTCTTGTCATATATATCTTTGCCAACTTAGCACTGGTGTAAGTGGTCTTTACTGGGATGAAATGAGCTACCTTCGTCAATCGATCAACTACAACCCAAATCGAGTCATAGCCTGAACAAGTCCTTGGTAATCCCGTGATAAAATCCATGCCTAGCTTATCCCACTTCCATTCGGGTATCAGCAATGGTTGCAACAATCCTGCTGGCTTCTGATGCTCTGCCTTTACTCTCTGACATACGTCACAAACTGCTACATACTCCGCAATATCCTTCTTCATTCCGGTCCACCAGAAAATATCCTTCAAATCCAAATACATCTTGGTATTTCCTGGGTGAATCGAATACGGTGAATCAACTTTCTGATCTCCGGGTCATTGGGTACATAAACATGGTCTTCAAACCATAGGGTGTCGTGCTCATCCTCACGAAATCTCTTAGCTTTTCCTTGGCTCATTTTCTCTTTTATAGAAGCAATCTCCTTGTCAGATTTCCGAGCCTCTCTGATTTTATCCATCAATGTTGACTGAATCTCCAATGCTGCCACATAGCCTCTCGGAACTATCTCCAAACCTAGTTCACGAAGGTTTTCTGCTAACTCCTTGGGTATTTCTCCCATCATTAACATATTGACATGGCTCTTATGGCTCAATGCGTCAGCTACTACATTAGCTTTTATGGGATGGTAATGCAATCTCATATCATAATCCTTGATGAGCTCCAACCATCTCCTTTGTCTGAGGTTCAACTCCTTCTACGTGAAAATGTACTTCAAACTCTTGTGATCCGTGTACACCTCACAATGATTTCCAATGAGGAAATGTCTCCACGTCTTCAATGCATGCACTACGGCTACTAACTCCAAATCATGTGTGGCATAATTCAATTCGTGAGGCTTCAGTTGTCGTGAAGCATATGAAACAACTCTTCCCTCCTGCATAAGCACTGCTCTAAGTCCTCGACGTGAAGCGTCGCAATACACCTCATAATCCTTGGTTTGATCTGGAAAAATCAACACTGGTGAGGTAACCAAACATTTCTTCAATTCCTGGAAACTAGCCTCACACTCCTCAGTCCATTTGAACTTAGTATCCTTCTTCAGCAACTCCGTCATATGCTTCGCAATCTTTGAGGAGTTTTGTCCGGTAGTATCCTGCGAGTCCCAGAAAACTCCAGATCTCTCTAACTATTGTTGGTGCTTCCCAATTGGTCACAATCATAACCTTGGTGGGGTCAACTGCTATTCCTTCTCCGGACATAACATGTCCGAGGAATCCAACTTCCTTCAACCAAAACTCACATTTGCTGAAATTGCCATATAACTGATGTTCTCTGAGCTTCTCAAGTACCAATCGCAAATGTTCTTTATGCTCCTCTTCATTCTTTGAGAATACCAGAATATCATCGATGAAAACCACGACGAACTTATCCAAAAACTCCATAAACACTTTGTTCATCATGTTCATAAAATAGGCAGGTGCGTTAGTCAGTCCAAATGACATAACGGTATACTCATACAGTCCATATCTTGTGGTGAATGCTGTCTTAGGTATGTCCTGCTCTCGAATTTTCAACTGATGGTACCCTGATCGCAAATTGATATTGGAAAACACTTTAGCCCCTTGCAATCGATCAAACAGATCATTGATCATTGGTAGCGGGTACTTGTTTTTGATTGTTACTTCGTTCAATCCACGATAATCAACAACCATTCTTAACGATCCATCCTTCTTCTCCACTAGAAGTACTGGTGATCCCCAAGGCAAAGAACTTGGGCGAATGTAACCTTTATCCAGTAACTCCTTAATCTGCTTCTTAATTTCCACCAAATACTTTGCGGGCATCCTGTATGGTCGCTTCAATATTGGCCCAGTGCCTGGCAAAAGCTCAATCAAAAACTCAATGTCTCTATCCGGTGGCATGCCTGGCAACTCTTCTGGAAATACACCAGGAAAATCCTTTACCACTGGTACTTCCTCTTGCACAACAACTGATAAGGAATTTACTTGTGTCCTGTTTGGCGCATGTCGGGATACATACTTGATCCTTCTTCCTTCTGGCGTTGTGAGCAAAATTGTTTTACCGGCGCAATCGATGTTTCCTCCATACATCGACAGCCAATCCATACCGAGAATTACATCCAAACCTTGGGATTCCAGAATAATTAAATCCGTTGGGAAAACATGCCTTCCTATACTTAATAGCACTTGAAAACATCCTTGTCCGGCCATGTACTCTGCTCCTGGCGAGCTTACTAGCATAGGTGTTTTAAGAACCCTAGTGGGCAGGCTATACTTTTCCACAAATCCCCTTGATATGTATGAATGTGATGCACCAGTATCAAAAAGAACGAGTGCAGTAAATGACTTAACCAAAAACTTACCTATTACTGCATCGGGATGAGCTTCAACCTCCTCCACGTTAACGTGGTTCACCTGTCCCCTGTTGAAAGGGTTCGGCTTCTTTCCAGAGCTTCCATTGCCATTTTGGCCTTCAGGACATTCATTGGCATAACGTCCGGTCTTGGAACACTTGAAACAGGTGACTTGACTCAGATCTCTCTTGGCTGGGGTTGATGGGGTGTTGCGGTTCTGTCCATTGCTTCCTCCATTCCCATTACCATTCTTGGTGCCATTGTGATTGTGCGAGCTACCTACTCCATGGGTGTGCTGAAAATGTCCTCCCGGTCTAGGGGTAAAACGTGGCTTCTGCTGAGCTCCTGAATTATACTTTCCTTGTCCATACTTCCTCTTGCGGTTCTCAATTTGCTGTTGCTTCCCTTCAATCATAAGGGCACGATCTACCAACTCCTGTTAGTTGTTGAAGGTGGCTACCATCAACTGCATACTCAACTCATCATTCAGTCCTTCCAGGAATTTCTCCTGCTTAGCTGCATCCATAGCAACGTCATCTGGGGCATAACGTGCTAGCTTACTAAACTCCTCCACATACTGGCGAACTGTCCGTCCTCCTTGGCGCAAGTTACGAAACTCACGCTTCTTCATGGCCATTGCTCCTGCTGAAACATGGGCAGTATGAAAAGCCTGCTGAAACTGGTCCCAAGTGACAGTGTCGACTGGGAAGGTGGCTGTGAAATTCTCCCACCATGATGCTGCGGGTCCTTCTAACTGATGTGCGGCAAACTTCACCTTCCCCGCATCTGTGCATCCTGCTGTGGTCAACTCCCTAGCTGTCTTGCGGAGCCAATCATCTGCTACTATCGGCTCGGTGCTACTAGAAAACACCGGCGGATTCAGCCTAAGAAAACGGGCTAAGTGGTCAACAGGTGGTGGTGGTGGTGGTGGGTTGTTGTTGTTGTTCCCCTGATTCTGATTCTGAACTAGCAACTGCATCAAGGTGTTCTGCTGCTGGATCAACTGGGTGAGCTCCGGTGGAAAGGCAAATCCGGGTTCACGTCTCGGAGGCATCTGAGGGTTTAGAAAAGATGAGATTTAAGAATAGAGGGGGTCTAAAGAGAAAACACTGCCCATATGCCCATGAGGCAAAAGCAAACAATTCACTTCATTCAATCAAACAATGGCATACAATCGATCTAGCTATCGCAAAAGTGCTCGGACTACTAAATTTACATGGTGGACTACTACTACTGGTGAGGTGGTCTACTAGAAATATTCTACGGTTGTAGACTCCATGATATCGGCTCCAGCTTCATCAACATAGTCATCATCGCTACTATCTGCTTCCAAGTCGGTGCCGTCGATGATGATGTAGTCTTCCGGGCTAATCTCCTTGGGTTCTTCGTCTTCATCTACTGGTGTCGGGCCTCCCATAAATATTCCAATCTTCTTGATCAGGTCGTCATTCTTCTCCACCAATGCTTCAATTTCTTCTTCATAATCTTCACGTGTAGCCTTGAGTTCTTCCTCCAGTTCCTTGATTCTAGTCTTAGCCTTCTTCAGATCTATCATGTCGGCGCACATCTGATTCTCCTGTCGTCGAATGTGCTAGTGTAACTCCTGGATAAAAGCTGCAATTGATCTATCTTTCCTGGTGCTGATCATCTCCCAGTGTTCATCTCGGTGCCCACAAAGCTGGTAGATAGTATCCTTGAGACCCTTGCGGTAGACTTCTCCAATGCGTCCCATGGCAATGTGAGCTGCCATACTCTTTCCTAGACTCCAAGTTGGTGCATCAAAAGAAAACTCTATGGGCTCAGTGACTGGCATGAACGTCCTTCCTGGAACATGAACTTGAATCATCCAGCGCTCTTCTTCAGGTAAAGTGGCGTTGTAGGTTCCCGTGAAGCTTGGTACTCCTATGTCAGGTATCTAGTGACTTCCTTCAAGTGGCGTCCAAAGGGTGTATCTTCATCTGGTTGTGTGAACTTGTTCCTTGCATCCGCCATCCTAAAGAGTAGAAAAGATGAGAAGTCAGAAGAGAAGAGAGTGAGTAGTGATCTAGGTCTTTTAGCTTAGTGGTCGTGTCCTACAGTCAGCGTGCGCTCTCATACCATCTCTGTAGCGACCAGACCTCAAGCAGTCTGATCTGTGTGTTCCGGTGTCATCCCTGGATCAGTAATGCTGACACCACACAGTACTCAGAGGATTTATAGCAGAGTAGCAATCACACACTTATTACATCGAGTACCTCAAAAGAGAACTTATTACAATAAATATGGCTTAAGGCCATCTAATAACGATAACAGCGGAAGGCTTGGAAGATAAGTGAGTCCATCAACTCCAACGGCATCACTGAGTATAGAACCACGACCTAAAACTGCTTAATCGTCGTCTGAAAAGTCTACAACATTAACGTTGCAGCCCGAGAACGGGTCAGCACATGGAATATGCTGGCAAGGTAACACATAGAGAGTAATGGAATGAAACAATTATACTATATGCATATTTGGCTGGTGGAAAGCTCTATGGTTACAGTTTTTGTGTAAAGCCAATTTTTTTCCCTACTTCAAAGGAATAAATTTAATTACTATCATGGTGGTTGTTAAACATTGAGAATGGTTGACAGCAATTCTCAATCCCAATTAAGCATCATCATTTAACAAACCCAACAAAATTAACTTTAGAGTAACATGTTGAGATTCACATGATAATCCAGGTACTAGATATTCAAGATGTCCATAACCGAGGATACGGCTAACCATGATTAGTTTATTACACTCTGCAGAGGTTTGCGCACTTTTCCCCACAAGACTCGATCGCCTCCGTTGGATTTCTCGCACTACATGGTGTTTGAGAAACGGATGACCGAGACACAGTCTTTCAGAAGCGCTAGCACCTTACCATGGATAGACTGGTACACCTACTTTCCCCGTACATCTGCTAGTCTACCCTGTAAGAGTTTGCACGACTTAATCAACTATGCCAGAGCCCATAATGGCTTGTGGATGCACACGGAAGTTTCTAGTATGAATAATCTCATGATCTCTTTGAGCCTGGGTGGCGGTCCAAAAGAAAAACAGGCAAGTCCTGGAATACCCAGGTGCCTCAATCCACCCAGATGTGTGTTTAGTTTGCCACCTTAAATAAACCATTAATTAACAATCTCACATCTATCATGGATATCACTCACCCAATCCACGTCTACTAGCATAGCATGGCATAATAAGCAAACGTAGAAATAACTCCCAAAGGTTTGATAATAAACAGGTAATAGGTACTACCTCATCTACTTCCCATCCCACAATTTAATTAGATCCTAATCATGCAATGTGTGAGGATTGATCTAATGCAGTAAAACTGGGTTGTAGAAAAGGTATGATCAAAGTGTTACTTGCCTTGCTGATGATCCGCGAAACCTAGAGATTCGAAGTAACAGGCGGCGCACTCCGGGTATTCTATCGCAGACAAACAAACAAGCATACAATAAGTACTCAACTAATGCACAGGTAAAACTCAAGTAGAAGATCTAACCAGAAAGTTCAACTTAAGAACCCTGGTTTGCAAAAAGAATCAAATCGAACGAAGCAAAAGAAATCAAACGGCGAAAAAATTCAACTTCGTTCTAGTAATCTTGATCTAAGTCAAATTTTACAGTAGCAAAACTTATTTAAGTTTATTATTCGGAAAGAGGGTTTCGAGACGAAACTCCAGGCGCTTGAATCGCCTGATTCCAATAAACGAGTGAAAAGTTATACTAAAACGAAAATCGGATCAGAAATCGCAATCAGAAAATAACCGCGGAAAATCCGACGAAAAAGAAAAACGACGAACAGATTAATCGTTAATTAACCTAATCCGAAAATAATTAAAATAATAAAATAATATTAAAAATAATATTAAAATAATAATAATAAAAAAATCGAAAATAAAACCGACGAAAAAAAATATTTTAAAAAATAAAAATAAAAATCGGCACGGAAGTCGAGGCGGCGGCGAACCTCGGGCGGCGTGCAACTCCGGCGAGTCGGCGGCGGGTCCGGCGGCGGCGGCGGTGGGCTAGGGTTTCGGGCGCGGGCGCGGTTATGGGCTGGGGCGCCGGGTGCCTGGCTATTTAAAGGCGCCCCCGGGCGGAGTCCCGCTCGGGTACGACCCATAGTCGGTTTCGTTTTTTTTAAATAATTATGCTCGGACAAAAAATAAAAAGAAATACTAAACGGACTCCAAAAATCATGAAATAAATTTTCTCGGGTTTCTAAAAATCAAGCCCGATAAAGTGAACATTTATTTGGGCCCAAAATACAACTTTGAAAAACGCGTATTTTTCCTAAATTCAATTGAAAATACCGAAAAACTCCGAAATAAAACTTATTTGATTTTTTTATTAAATCCTCAATATTTCTATATTTTGGGAAAGTCATTTTATTCCCTTTCTCATATCTTTGTAATAGAAATAATTGACGATAAAATAAATAAAATCAAATGATCCTGTTTACAAAATTTGAGAAAACTCAAATATGTAAATAACGAAATCCCCAACTCTCTCCGTGGGTCCTTGAGTTGCTTAGGATTTTCTAGGATCAAAACCAAAACCAAAATAAAATATGATATGCATGATGATCTAATGTATAACATTCCAAATTGAAAATTTGGGATGTTACAACTTTCATGGGGGAAGTGGGGTGTGATCCCTCGATTTTCACCCCACTTTTTTTCCACCTATCACATGATCTCCGCTAGTGAAGTTGAAGGAGATTTGTGGGCCCATAATTGAACGGTGAGGATCGACGGGCAGAGAGGCCGGTGGTATAAGAGGGTCGCCGCGTGGAGGGAGAGGACCAGACCCCCTTTCTTCCCTTGCTTTCAGTCTTCCCATCTTCCTCTCCACCTCCACTCTATGCAAGTTTGTTTGGAACCGGAGTGCCCCGCCGCAAAGGTGAAGGATAATACGGCGAAGATGGAGAAGGCGAAGAAGGCGTCTGATGGTAGCTAGAACTACGTCGGTATTTCCCTGGAGAGGGAGGGATGATGTAGCACAGCGACGGTAGGTATTTCCCTCAGTTAGGAAACTAAAGTATCAAACTAGTAGGAAAATCAAGCAACACAATGTAAGCAGCACCTGCACACAAATAACAACAACTCACAAACTGACATGTTAAAGGGGCTCTCAATCCCTTCCGGGGTACGGCGCCTCAAGATAGGCAAACAGACGTGAGGTAAATTGTAGTAGATTGATAGATCGAACGCCAAATAAAATAAATTGCAGCAAGGTATTTTTGGATTTTTGGTTTAATAGATATGAATAAAAATGCAAAGGAAAAATAGATCTCAAGGCAAATATATGAGAAAGAAGACCCGGGGGGCGTAGGTTTCACTAGTGGCTTCTCTTGAGAAAAAATAGCAAACGGTGGGTAAACAAATTACTATTGGGAAATTGATAGAACTTCAAATAATTATGACGATATCCAGGCAATGATCATTACATAGGCATCACGTCCAAGATTTGTAGACCGACTCCTGCCTACATCTACTACTATCACTCCACACATCGACCGCTATCCAGCATGCATCTAGTGTATTAAGTTCATGGAAAAATGGAGTAATGGAATAATAACGATGACATGATGTAGACAAGATCCTTTTATCTATATGGCAGTAGATATAGATATCGTTTTTTATCCTTAGTGGCAACAATACATACGTGTCAGTTCCCTTTCTGTCACTGGGATCAAGCACCATAAGATCGAACCCACTACTGGGCACCTCTTCCCATTGCCAGATAAATAGATCAAGTTGGCCAGACAAAACCCAAATATCGGAGAGGAAATACGAGGCTATAAGAGATCACGCATAAAAGAGATCAAAGAAACTCGAATACTTTCATGGATATAAAAACATAGATCTGACCATAAACTCGAACTTCATCAATCCCAACAGACACACTGCAAAAAGAGTTACATCATATGGATCTCCAAGATACCACTGTATTGAGGATCAAGAGAGAGAGATGAAGCCATCTAGCTACTAACTACGGACCCGAAGGTCTACAAAGAACTACTCACGCATCATCGGAGAGGCACCAATGGAAGTGGTGAACCCCTCCGTGATGGTGTCTAGATTGGATCTGGTGATTCTGGACTCTGCGGCAGCTGGATGAATATTTCGTCGACTCCCCTAGGGTTTTGGTATTTTTGGGGTATTTATAGAGCAAAGAGGTAGTCCCGGGGGCACCCGAGGTGGGCACAACCCACCAGGGTGCGCCAGGGCCTCCTGGCGCCCCCTGGTGGGTTGTGGCCCCCTCGGGGCACCCCCTAGGTGCAACCAGGGCCCATTGCCTTCCTTCTGGCCCATAAAAAATTTCTGTAAAGTTTCGTGGCATTTGGACTCCGTTTGATATTGATTTTCTGCGATGTAAAAACATGGAAAAAAACTCGCACTTGGCACTATGTCAATAGGTTAGTTCCAAAATAATGATATAAAATGATTATAAAACGTCCAAGATTGATAATAAAATAGCATGAAACAATAAAAAATTATAGATACGTTGGAGACGTATCAGCATCCAACTCCAAGGTCCCGCTCTCACAGGGCTGGATCCATGGTGACTGGCTCCCGCCGTCCACGACAGCATAAGATCTCGGCGGACTCTTCATCGATGGGTTGTTGCCGGAGGGGAGCTGGAGGCTGCCGAAGGAGGGAGTGTTCGAGCCCGAGCCACAGCCAGGAGAGCGGGTGCTTCTCGTCACCCACGTGGAGTGATGTTTTTCTATGCTGCCCCACCCTTTCCTCCATGGATTCTTGAATTATTTTGGCACCCAACTCCACCACCTCCCCCTGAATGCCATAGCCTATCTTTCTACATTTGTTTCCATGTGTGAAAATTTCCTGGGTTGTCAACCGCATTGGGGATTGTTAAAGCACATCTTCACTATTCGCTCCCAGTCGGTGAAAAAGGCCTCTCCAGATAGAGAGAGAACCCATGTGACCCAGCTGTGTGGTGGATTAGGGATCCAGATGAGGGGTAGGATTGCCTTCCCGACAATGACCTTCCCTGATTTAGTCAGGGGTTGGCAGTCGACATGGTTCTACTACAATGACGTCCCTTGCGCTGGCTCATCAACTGGACTTCCCCCTTATATGATCGAGCGGGTCAGACTTCCTTCATCACTGACGATGGAGAAGGAAGAGGAGATGAGTGTGGGGATATTGGTGACTGCCACGGTCGGGCTGATCCAGGGCGAAGTGATGGGGTTGGATCTGCTGGAGGTCTTCCTTCGGTGGAGGATCCAACATATGTAGGAGTGAGCCCACCCTATGTGGTCGTATGAGGGACCCAACGATCCGACTCGAGTGCACCCGGAGGATGTAGATGAGAAGGTCATGGAAGGGTGGACCATGGGCACCACTGGCGCTCGCGACTACCCTCGGGGGTTGAGACGGATCCCGCCCTACGACCACGAGCACTAGCCGACACAGATAAACTCGTATTTCCAATTGAACCCTTTCTGCATGAAACATCTGGATAACTTCGACTGAATTCCTTTCATATCAGATATGTGAGTGACTTCGACCGGCCCAATTGTTTATATTTATCGTGTCTCGCGGGAGTTCCACCAGATGTTTTCGCCCGTGCCGAATGGAGTCATCATACTCAGGAACGTGGAGAGTGACCATGGTAGTGTTGATAGTGGAGAGTTCAGTGAGAAGAGGATGATGACTCAGAAGAAGGGGATGAGGCCGAGTCCTCTCTGTCTATCGAGAAACGCACCGAACGCCACACCAAGAAGTCCCACGATCCAACTAGACACCAGACCGGCGATGCGGCACGGAGTGCAAGGAGCCCAGAGTGCACTCGGACATCGATGCCGAAGCCAGCATAGAAGACTCCCAAGCGGCCCAAGGTCATGACTCCCAAGCCTTGGAAGGCCGTGGCCTTTCCCAAAATCAAAGTGACCATGATCATCACATCAGCGTAAGTATCACACTTCCTTTTTCGCTTCGAGGAGCTTCATTGACTTTTCTTGACCGAGTGAATCTTATGAAGCAGAGCTATGACTTCAACGACATCGCTGATGCAGATCAACGGGAACTCGTCGAAGCTGATTCCATGGATGTGGCCACTTCTCAAAAAGGTTTGGACTTTTTCTTTTTTTCGTCTTCCGATTAGACTAAAATGTGAACTATGGCTGATGGCGTTGAGTGAACACAACGCCTGCAGAGATCATCCATGTCGTAGACAACGATGATGAGCCGCCATAGGAGAACACCAAGAAAGGGGGTAAGGTGCCTACTGACTCGAGCACAGCTGCTCAGAAGATGCCGCCGTGTCCAACGCCTCAAACTTTGCCGGAGCCCAGCGTGGCCGCGCCGTAGAGGCCAGGTGGTTCTTCTCACACTAGAGCCGATCCTATTGTAGCTGCACTGACTACTCCCGCTCCGGTGCCCGCCCCTGCTGTGAATCAGTTCAACCTGCATAGAGTGTCGGAGGACCAGACAAGGGCTAGCAAGGAGGCAATGATTCAAGCGGAACTGATGACCCAACACCTGAAGGAGGTGTGCGATGGCAGTAAGGTGGCGTATGATGCCAGTGCAGCCCTCCAAGCGAATGTTCGAGTAAGTGCCATCGTAAGTTGATATCTGACTGATTTTTCTTTTGTAGGATTTCGCACTGGGTATCAAGTATTGAATTGGGCTTCCGACTGGTTTCAGCCGGTAGATTTTTAGTACACACATTGGGGTGTATGTCCTATGGGGGCACACTGAGTGTAACCACATGGTGTAGTCCCCGAGACTGTCGTCGATTGCTGGCAATCGATGGGATTCTTAGAGCCTCACTTTTGCTTCTGTGTTTCTTTGCTACCACTCGAATTGGGCAGGCCTTTCTGTGTGGACATCATTCCACTAGGTGTAGTCCCCGAGACTGTTGTCGATCGCTGGCAATCGGCGGGAGTCTAACTCAAGACGTGTTTTTTTCAGAGATGTTGAATCAGTGCCGACTCGGAGATTAGAGGGTACTTCAGGAGATGCTGATCTTCGAACACTCAGAGTGCTTTTTGCCATCGCCTGATCCTTTTATTTTTCTACTCCAGAGGACTTGCGAGCTTGGGGATCAGTATGTATCACTGGAGAAGGAGACGAACAATCTTCGACTGGACCTGGAGGTGGAAAAGAGGAACACAGCTCGTGCGCATGCGGAGGCAAAGACGATGGGAGGTAAGTCTCAGCAACCGAGTGTCTTGTTCTCACTTCCTGCCTTTCTTTGAACCAAGTGACTTCACTCGAACAGATGTACATAGTGAAAACTTTCAACTCGAAGCGCGACTCAAGAACTGTATTTCTTTAGAAACTATGAAGCAGGCTCTTGTCGACAAGGAAAATGACCTAGCGGGGGTGCAGAAGGGAGAGAGCGAAAAAACCAAGGATGCTAAAGAAAATTTGGCTCCCGTCGAGAAGCTTGAGGAGGAGAACAACTCGTTGTAGACTTCTGCCGAGGACGCAAAGAAGGAGATCGCTGAGCTCAAAAAGTGATAGGCCAAGTGCATGACAAGTTCAAGACCACGCAAGTGCTTTCGATGATGAAAAGAAGACTCTAAGCAAGAAAATTGTCCAGCTCACTCAGAAGAATGATTCTTTGAAGAAGTATATAGAAGGCATCACCGAGGAGTTGTGTGCCAAGCTCGAAGGTATTCAATATCACCCGAATTAATTTTATTTGTTTCCGAGTGAATCTGGTTTTTACACGCTGACCTTTGTCATGTTTCTATTGACAGAATACTGACGTGACTTCGGGATGGAGACTGTGCGGATTGAGAGGGATCTGGATCCGACTAGGTCGCTTGTTAGGGACAAGGCTGCTTTGGGCTTTCTCTGACTGGAAGCTCGGCTCGATGATGCCTTAGGGTACATCATTCACTTGTGGGGCACGATGAGCAGGATCGACAAGGAGTTGTGGGTAGAGGAAACGCTCCAGAATGATCTAGAGACGATGATGGCTTGTTGTTAGGACTGGGAGTATATCGACCAGAGGGGGTGAATGGAGATTCAAAATTCGAATCTTTTGAACAGAAAGCAAACACAGCAGCGAAAAAAAGGTAAGAAGGAAAAACAGCTCAATCAAGCATGATGTTGGGAACCATGTTTATCGATGTAGGAAGCAATTATTTCATGGGCTTGCAGTAACACAGGTTTGATCACAATGATAGTAATGCCACAGGCAACCACATGAAGTAGCATGAGATAAAACAGGACATGCACAAAGAAATAAAACTATAATAAGTTAACAGAGATGAACCGAGGAATATGATAGTGATGAATGAAAACAGGTGATGAGAGTGCAACAGGATGAACACAATGATACCAGATGTCAACAACAGAATTGAATGATGTGAATGAAAAATACAATATATGATAATGATTAGATAAACTATCGACACAGAGCATGAAAGTAAACAGCTGAAGGAATTGCAGTAAAGTAGAATGAACCAATGGTGCTCGATGGCGACAGTGAGATTTGGTAGACTAGTTCACCCTTCTGCCAAAGGGCTACTTATGGTTGGAGGGGTTGTGACTTAAGACGGAAGATAAACTCTCTTCACCCTATTCTCCTTCAACACAGAGCTGATCAGACTTTGGTTGATTTCACTCTTGGTAGATACTTGTCAGCGATCTCCAAACCTTTGGTTGAACTTAGCGAACCACGGTCAATCTTAGTTGCTGAAGATCTAGCTCGGTGAAGACAACAACTCTTCAACACTTGAGCCAAAACCTATCCATCTAGAGAGTGCACAAGTCTCAAGATTAATAGGTACAAGAAGTCTAACTCAGAACTACTGTGATGCTCAACCACTATCTAAGTTTGGGCTCTTGATTTTTCTCTCGGTGTATCTTGAACTCAAATTACTTAGATACGGGGTGCTCTAATCAATCTTCTCAAAAATCTTAAGCAGGCAGCCACCAGACAAAGCCGGTGTGGGGTGGCTATTTATAGCCGCAGCCTTCCCTGATGGGAAATGACCAAATTGGACATCGAGAGCAGCCAGTGGCTGAATGACACAAGTCCAACTGTTGGATTTTGAACACGACAGTAACATTGCGTGCGGGGCAAGTAATGCTAATTCCTCGGTCTGAGACAAATCTCTTGCAGCGAAGAAGATCACAATATCTTGCTCGGAAGTATTTTCTTGGAACACAAAGAGATTTCTTGCGTGTTTTTGACTTAGGCGAAAGCTGGTTGCTCCCGAGTGAGAGAGAATTCCTTCACTCGAAGTGGTTTTTAACTTAGGCAAAAACTGGTTCGCAGCTATGCCCCCAACTAAGAAGAAAGCTCTCCACTTGGAGTGGTTTTTAACTTAGGCGAAATCTAGTTCATAGCTAAGTCCCTGAGTGAGAGGAAAGTTCTTCACCCGGAGTGATTTTTAACTCAGGCGAAATCTGGTTCGCGGCTAAGCCTCCGAGTGAGAGGAGAGTTCTTCACTTAGAGAGGTTTTTAACTTAGGCGAAAGTTGGTACCTAGCTAAGCCTCCGAGTGAAAGGAAAGTTATTCAATTGGAGTGATTTTTAACTTAGGCGAAAGATGGTTCACAGCTAAGCCCCCGAGTGAGAGGAAAGTTCTTCACTCAGAGCGATTTTTAACTTAGGAGAAAGCTGGTTCACGGCTAAGCCTCTGAGTGAGAGCAGAGTTCTTCACTCAGAGAGGTTTTTAACTTAGGCGAAATCTGGTTCGCAGCTAAGCCTCTAAGTGAGAGGAGAGTTCTTCACTCAGAGTGATTTTAACCTAGGCGAAAGCTAGTTCGTTGCTAAGCGCCCGAGTGAGAGGAAAGTTCTTCACTCAGAGTAATTTTACTTAGGCGAAAGCTAGTTCGCAGCTAAGCCTCTGAGTAAGAGGAAAGTTCTTCACTTGGAGTGATTTTTAACTTGGGTGGAATCTGGTTTGTAGCTAAGCTCTCGAGTGAGAGGAAAGTTCTTGACTCGAAGTGATTTTTAACTTAGGCAAAAGATGGTTCGCAGCTAGCCCCTGAGTGAGAGGAAAGTTCTTCACTCGGAGTGGTTTTTAACTTAGGTGAAAGCTGGTTCGAAGCTAAGCCTCCGAGTGAGAGGAAAGTTCTTCACTCAGAGTGATTTTTAACTTAGGCAAAAGCTGGTTCGCGGCTAAGCCACCAAGTTAGAGGAAAGTTCTTCACTTAGAGTGGTTTTTAACTTAGACGAAAGCTAGTTCACAGCTAAGCTGAAGGGCGTGCACCCACTGGGAGTTTGGGTCAGAAAATGCGTAAAATTGAACTCAATGAAGTACTAAAATTTCATGCTTTTATTCAACAAATATCACTTGAGTGATTTTATTACATCTCAATGCTTCAAGTGTCAACTATCAAATCGGCGGAGTAGGTCAACATTCCAGGCACGAGGTTCATCTATCTTTTCTAGAGGTTGTAGAGCATGTATGCTCCATTATGCAGGACCCTTGAAATGATAATGGGGCTTTCCCACATGGGGGCGAGGTTATGTGGGCTCTGCTGATCCACTTGGAGCACAAGATCGCCTTCCTGAAAGGCCCAACCTTTGATGTGTATGTCATGGAAACGTCGGAGGTCCTATTGATATGCGGACGATCGGATGAGGGCCATTTCTCTCTCTTCTTCTAGGAGGTTAACGCGATCCTGGCGTGCCAACTCTGACTCAGCCTCATAGTACAATTCCACCCAGGGCAAATTGTGGAGCAGATCGCTCGGCAAGACAACCTCTGCTCCATACACCATGAAATAGGGAGTGTGACTGGTTGACCGATTGGGGTCATCAGAAGGCCCCATAGAATTGATGGCAAGTCAGTGATCCAGGCTCCAATAGCGTGCCCTAAATCATGCATGAGGCGTGGCTTTAACCCTTGAAGGATCAGACCGTTTGCTCTTTCGGCTTGTCCATTGAACTATGGGTGTGTGACGGATGCGTAATCGACCCAAGTGCCTTGAGTGCCGCAGAATGCCTTGAACTCTTCCGAGTCGAAGTTCGACTCATTATCAGTAAGGATGTTGTGGGGGATGCCTTATTTGAAGATCAACTCTTTCAAAAACTTGATCGATGTCCGAGCGTCCAGCTTCTTGATGGGCTTGGCCTCAATCCATTTGGTGAACTTATCAATCGCAACCAACAAGTGAGTGAATCCACTCGCCCCTGTCCTGAGGGGACCAACCATGTCGGGTGCCCAAACCGCAAATGGCTAGACGAGTGAGATGGTCTTCAATGCATACGCGGGCTTGTGTGACAAGTTTTCATAGAACTGACAGTCGGTGCAGCGTTGGACTATCTCTTGGGCAACTGCGTTGGTCTGTGGCCAGTAGAAGCCGTCTTGGTAAGCTTTAGCCATGATTGTCCGAGGGGATGCTTGGTGTCCGCAAGTTCCCGAGTGAATCTCCTCTAGGATCAGTCAATCTTCTTCTGGAGAAATGTAGCACTGAGCCACACTGGTGACGCTCTTTCTAAAAAAACTGTTCGCCCATAACAGTGAAGGCCTTAGATTTGCAAACAATTTGACGCGCTTTGACCTCGTCTTCTGGAAGTTCCTGTCTAAGGATGTATGCAATTTAAGGCACCATCCAATCGGGCGCGATTGTCAAGTTCTCCCTGACCAGGTCAATAACTGCAGGGACCACGACTTCAGTCGAATCAGAGGGTCTGAACACTTGTGGGGGCTCTTCGGTGAAAGGATCTTCTTCCACTGTTAGGGAGTGAAGGTGCTCCAGGAACACATTGCTGGGCACCGGCTTCTGAGTGGAACCGATCTTCGCTAGGTCATCGGCTGCTTGGTTCTTAATGCGAGGGATGTGACGACGCTCTAAGCCCTCGAACTTCTTTTCCAACTTTCTGACTACATGCAATATCCCATCATGGCAGGGCTTCTAATGTCGCTTTCCTTCATCACTTGGTTCACCACGAGATCCGAGTCACCGTAAACCATCAGGCGATGGAAGCCGAGTGAGATGGCCATATGTAATCGATAGAGGAGTGCTTCACACTCATCCTCATTGTTGTAGGAATCGAAGTGTATCTGCAGAACGTAGGATCAACTTCGCCTTTTGGAGACACCAAGACTACCCCAACACATGAACCATTCAGCATCTTGGAACCATCAAAGAACATGGTCCGGTGTTCCCGGTGACTCTGAGTTGGCTGTTGTTGCTTTGTCCATTCACCTAGGAAATCCGCTAATGTGTGAGACTTGATTTCGTTTTTTGCTTAAAAATTGATGTGTATGGGCAAAAGTTCAATAGCCCACTTTTCCACTCGACCAGTTGCATCCCAGTTGTTCATGATCTCAGACATCGCGGCATCACCGATGGCTGATACTGTGTGCTCCTGAAAGTAATGGACTACCTTTTTCACTGTCAGGTAGATACCATAGACAAGATTTCAGTAATGAGGATATCTCTGCTTGGATGGATTCAAAACTTCAGAAATATTGTAGACTGGACGCTGAACTTTGTAAGCCTTGCCCTCTTCTTCCCGCTCCATGGTGAGGACGGTGCTGACAACTTGGCCTGTGGTTACATGTACCAAAGCAATGGCTCTTTGCTGTTTGGAGCATCAAGCACCGGTTGGGTGGAGAGCAGGGCTTTGAGCTCAGCAAACACTATCTGAGCTTCAAGAGTCCACTCGAATGAATCAGACGTCTTCATCAATTGGTACAGGGGCAGTGCCTTCTCACCGAGGTGGGAGATGAATTGACAATAGGCTACAAGGCAACCCGTAAAATTCTGCATGTTGTGAAGGCGTTCAGAATGCTTCATTCAGACTATCGCACCAATATTTTCAGGATTGGCGTCTATCCCTTGTTCGAAAATGAGGAATCCGAGTAATTTACCCCCGGGCACCCCGAAAGTGCACTTTGCTAGATTTAACTTGATGTCATATCATCATAGGTTTGCAAAAGTCTCGGCGAGGTCAGTCAGCAGGTCGAAACCTTTCTTGGACTTCACCACAATGTCAACCATATATGCCTCAATATTTCGACTGATTTGCTTTTGCAAGCACTTCTGAACCATGCGCATAAAGATAGCGCCGGTATTCTTGAGACCGAATGGCATGGTGATATACCAGAAGCACCCGAAAGGGGTGATAAAAGCCGTTTTTCTTTCATCTAGCTCACACAGTCGGATTTGGTGGTACCCAGAGTATGCATCCAGAAAAGACAGTTGCTCGCACCCTGCAATGGAATCCACTATCTGATCTATGCGGGGCAGCAGGAAACGATCCTTGGGACAGACCCGGTTGATGTGCTTGAAATCAATGCACATCCGAAGAGACTTGTCTTTCTTAGGAACCAAGACGACATTGCCGAGCCACTCAGAGTGGTATACTTCACGGATGAACTCAGCTACCAGAAGCTGAGCGATTTCCTTGCTAATTCATTTCCACTTCTCTGTGGTCGAACGATGAAGATGTTCCTTCACATGCTTGGCCTTCTTGTCGACTTGCAAATGGTGCTCAGTTAGTCCCCACCTCCGACATGTCAAATGGCTTTTATGCGAAGATGCCCAAGTTCTCACGGAGGAATTGGATGAGCTCGGTTTCCTATTTGCTGTCGAGTGTAGTTGATATGCTGGTGGGTGTGGCATTGGGATCTTCTGGATGAATGTGCACTCACTGGTACTATTACGTGTTATACAAATAGTTTTCCCCCCTTCCCGCGATGGATTTTTAAACCGTCGCCTCATCAGTGTGTGCGATAGGGTGTCCTACTGGTACTTCTTGAGGTTGCATTGATTTTTCCCTTGAAGAGGAAAGGGTGATGCAGCAAACTAGACATTAGTATTTCCCTCAGTTAGAGAACCAAGGTATCAATCCAGTAGGAGACAACGCACAAATCACCAATACCTGCACAAACAATCAAACACTTGCACCCAACGCAATAAAGGGGTTGTTAATCCCTTCACGGTCACTTGCAAAAGTAAGATCGGATAGAGATAGATAAAACTAAAAAAGATAAAGTAAATATTTTTGGGTTTTTTTGTTTATAGATCGGAAAGTAAAAGATTGCAAAATAGTAGATCAGAAACTTATAAGATGGAAAATAGACCCCGGGGCCATAGGTTTCACTAGAGGCTTCTCTCAAGATAGCAAATAATACGGTGGGTGGACAAATTACTGTCGAGCAATTGATAGAAAAGCGCAAAGTTATGATGATATCTAAGGCAATGATTATGAAATATAGGCATCACGTCCGTGTCAAGTAGACTGACTACACACATCGACCGACTCCTGCCTGCATCTAGAGTATTAAGTTCATGAAGAACAGAGTAACACTTTAAGTGAAATGACATGATGAGGAGGAATAAACTCAAGCAATATGATGTAAACCCCATATTTTTATCCTCGATGGCAACAATACAATACATGCCTCACTACCCCTACTGTCACTAGGTCAGGACACCACAAGATTGAACCCAAATCTAAGAACTTCTCCCATTGCAAGAAAAACCAATCTAGTTGGCCAACCCAAACCGATAGTTCGAAGAGAATTATAAAGATATCAAATCATGCATAAAAGAATTAATAGAAGATTCAAATAATATTCATAGATAAGCTGATCATAAATCCACAATTCATCAGATCTCGACAAACACACCACAAGAGAAGATTACATCGGATAGATCTCCAAGTACATTGAGGTGAACATGGTATTGAGCATCAAAGAGAAAGAAGAAGCCATCTAGCTAGGGACCCATAGGTCTGTGGTAAACTACTCACGCTTCATCGGAAGGGCAATAGAGTTGGTGTAGAAGCCCTCTGTGATTGAATCCCTCTCCGGCGGGATGCCAGAAAAGGCCCCTAGATGGGATCTCACGGGAACAGAAGGTTGCAGCGGTGGAAAAATGTTTTTTGTGGATGCCTCTACTGGTTTGGGCATATATGTGAATATATAGGAGGAAGATCTAGGTCTGGGGGTTACCGAGGGGCCCAAAAGGTAGGGGCGTGCCCTACCCCCTGGGCGCGCCCTCCACCCTTGTGGCCGTCTCGTGGCTCTTCTGACTTGCACTCCAAGTCTCCTGGGTGTCTTCTGGTTCAACAAAAATCACCATGAAGGTTTTATTCCGTTTGGACTCCATTTGGTATTCCTTTTTGCGATGCTCAAAACAAGGAAACAAAAAGAAACTGGCACTGGGCTCTAGATTAATAAGTTAGTCCCAAAAATAATATAAAATAGCATATTAATGCATATAAAACATCCAAAACAGATAATATAATAGCATGGAAGAATCAAAAATTATAGATACGTTGGAGACGTATCAAGCATCCCCAAGATTAAATCCTGCTCGCCCTTGAGTGGGTACATGATAAGAATAGAATTTTTGATGTGGAATGCTACCTAACATATTTATCCATGTAATTTTTCTTTATTGTGGCATGAATGTTCAGATACATAAGATTCAAAACAAAAGATTATTATTGACATAAAAACAATAATACTTCAAGCATACTAATAAGGCAATTATGTGTTCTCAAAATAACATGGCCAAAGAAAGCTTATCCCTACAAAATCATATAGTCTCGCTATGATCCGTGTTCATCACACAAAATATTCAAATCACGCGCAACCCTGATGACATGCCAAGAAATTGTTTCATACTTTTGGTGTTCTCAAACCTTTTCAACTTTCACGCAATACATGAGCGTGAGCCATGGACATAGCACTATAGGTGGATTAGAATACGGTGGTTGTGGAGAAGACAAAAAAGAGGAAGATAGTCTCACATCAACTAGGCGTATCAACGGGCTATGGAGATGCCCATCAATAGATATCAATGTGAGTGAGTAGGGATTGCCCACTGGTATGCGTCGGTCCTAAACAAACGGTTTTTAACCCCTTTCCGCGACGGCATTTGGAATCGTTGCCAAGTGAGTGTGTGCGATAGGGTGTCCTTCCCACACGACCCAGAAATCGTCGAGGATAGGCCCTCCTGGGTCCCAGGCTGGGGCCGTGTGCGATCGGGCGAGGCATCGAAACCCAATCATTTCCGTAGGTATGTACATCCCACACGGTAATCTGAGAAAATCTTTTTCATAGGTATGTACATCCCACGCGGTGAATCCTAGAAAAACATTTCCCTTTGTATGTATATCACACACAGTCAATCCAAGGAAAACGCTTCCGTTCTTATGTACATCCCACATAGTCAATCCAGGGAAAACGTTTCCGTGCGTACGTACATCCCACACAGTTTTATTTGTAGGCTCGTGTGTGGAAGGTGTAACTATCACACATGGTCTGCCTTGGTTAACTGTTTGCTTTTATCAACTATATCACACATGATTTGATGAAGAAAACTGTGTGGCATTGGGCTATCCATCGCAAGCGCTTTTACTCCTAGAACCGTTTGCAAAGGTCCATGACACATGTTTATTAATTTAGAATTAATAATTCTAGTATTACTTAAATTCACATTTCATATCGAACAGTTGTTTTCCAATTTCATATCAGGCACATAAATATATTATAACATAACAGTACGATAGCTTCATGAAAACAACATGGTACAACATATAGCTAGTTCAACTTCATAAGAACAATATATTCATTTCCCTAATCAAGATCATCCAGGCTCGTCTTATCCACCTCTTCTTTCAGTTCGGTAAGAACCTGTTTGCATGGGCCAACTGGGAAAGTGCCTCCTCCTTCGCCAACACCATCTTAGCAAAGTCTGATTTAAAAAATCTGAGCTCATTCTCCACCTTCAACTTTTTATTCCGCATCTTCGAATATTCTTCAGTGTTGACAACTGGTTCTCTAAGCCTACGTCGGTTCTCTTCCTCATACATGCTCCAGAGCTTCGCTAGGCACATCTTCAAAGACTGTGGCCACTCTTTTTCAACCCACTCCAAGTAAGGACACTTTCGTTCATCCTATAATATTTAAAACTAGATTAGTAACAATTATAGGGGAAATGGGTTTATAGCAACATAGAAAATCACCAATGCTTATTTTGAAAAACTGAAGAAACATGTTAATTATGACATATCTTCTCAAAAATATCAATGTGCAAATGAAATAATTGGTAGTGAGACAACAACCAAATTCTGGAACATCAGAAGCTATAATTAACTACAATGATGCTACAAGTTCTTACTCATGTACAATAATAACAAATTGAACATTTTATGAGGAAGGTAAATATAACTGCAACAGCATAGCGATAGTGTTTGGATGACAGCAAATTGATACTAACAAGTGTGTACATGCACAGTTTTAGTAACATAGAACTAATAGCTCCAAGGCCGTCCACTATGTATGCCAAAACTGGGGTAAAGACAACTGTTGCTACATCTCGCACCGGTGCCCTGCACCGGTGAGTCGATGCAGCAAAAAAACAGGGACCCAAACTCTGGAGCATGTAGTTGCTCTGACGCCAGTTCCTTCGTGCCATAAAGATTTACTATTTTACTGCTTGGCTGCTCGGATGTTTGGACCAAAGTTGGCTGCACAAACTGCTGAAGCGGTGCCAAATAATTTTCTAATGGCACCGCTGATGAGATGGCAACAATATAAGATACTAGGTACAAACTGTGACACTGTCTTAGGATGCGTTTGGTTGAAGGTGTGGTATAATGGGTTGGGGCCATGACAGTGTCTGAATCACATCTAACACATGATTTTTAACAACGAAAGAGGGTCTAACCTTCTCTACACATGACAGAAACTTCCTCCCACTGTCCATAGAATCAAACGCAACTATCTTCACGCATGGAGATTGATGGTGACAACGACAAGATAGATCTTCAGCCACCCCGCTCCGTTCATTGCCACTGATGGTCCTAGGGAGCTACAAGAGGAAGAAATGACTCAAATTGACCGCCGGGAAAAAACATTCATTCCAAGTCATAGCCCAAGAGAGAGAAGAGAGGCATACCCGGGTGGTGAAGGAGTCGTCACCGAAGGAGGAACCGCTGGAGAGGTCTTTGAAGAAGACCATGGCGACCCTGCAGTAGGATGCGAGACGGTGAGAGCGAGGAAGCGGCTATAGCTTAGCAAGGAAGGAAGGAGGGAACAGGGGAAATGTGACTTGTGGTCAGGGAGAAAAGGGGGTGGCGAAGGGGGAAGGGGGCCAGGGGTAGATATTTTGGCGGTAGGCCAAAAATTTGGAAATGTGGAGGGAAGCTTTGTGTGCGGTGCCACCGGACCTTTCACTTTGAACGATTGTGTGCATCGCAAATGATTCTTATGCTTTACACGCATGGGATGAGTTTGATAATTCAAATTTTGGTGGAAATTTCCCCCAGTACGTCATTGCATAATTTAACATTGCTTGCTAATTTGGGCACACAAAAGAGCGTACAGCAGACAGACCACACTTACTGAATCAAGCAATTTTAGTAATTAAACAGAGCCAATTGACCTACACATTGCTCCAACAAAAGACCAGCATTAAAAACAAAAGCCTAAGTACACATAATTTTAACAAATCGGCCACCACGCCGGCCTATGCATCACAGGTGTGAGATGAGACGTCGATGACTTGTCCTAGCGACATGCCGCCGTTGGTGAACTCCGCGTCCCCCTGCTGAAGTCGACCACGTCCTCATCCTCGGCGCCGCCCTCAAGGTTGTAGTACTCGTAGTAGTGGATGCGCCAGAGCTCGCGTTGGTACTCCACCACCGATTCCTCAATGGACAGACTCTTCTCTACCTCGACCTCGGCCATGCTTAACTCCTCCTCCGAGTGCTCCTTGATCTCCGCCGCCTCCTACAACTCCAGCTCCCACTCGGCGACCTCATGAGGAAGCAGGTGCTCCATGACCACCGCCGCCTTATCAGACGTGGGTTGAATGATGGAGTCCTAGGTGGCCCAAAATATCTTGGTGTGTGCATCCTCGATCTTGGCCTGGATGGCCTCGACCCAGGCCAGGGCGACATCGGCGGCACGGATGGCAGCTCGAGCGCTCTCGACGTTTGCAGCCGCCGTTGCAGAAGTAGCTTCCCTGTCGGCTGCCGCAAACGCCTTCTCGGCGGAAGCGGCCGCGCTCAATGCGGATGCGGAGGCACTCTCGGCGCAGGCGGCGGCGCTCGGGAGGGGGGCGCGACCATCGTACGGGCCTTCACGAAGTGTTTCCATGGCATCATCTTTGCAAGAAGGGGGTGAAGGAATGGGGGTCAGGATTCGTGGATTCGGGGGTTGCCGAAACTGGAGCAGACAAGCCGGCGAAGCTTAAGGAGGGAGACTTAAATAGACCCAAATATTTTCATCGCAAACGGTTCCTAGAAAAGAACTCTGTGTGATGTGGTAGATATTTTTTATTAGTTGTGAAAGACGAATTTGGAGTACATTGGCATCGGATGGTGTTTTAAATGTACGGGATTTTTTTTAGTAATAATACAAATGTCATGTAAAATTTTGGAAACTTTCAGGGGTCATTTGACCTTTTAAGACATTTAAGTGATTTTCTAGTCATTTAATGACTGTAATTGAAATTTAAACTACATGTACATGCAACAGCTAACCATAACGGTTTGAAAACTCATATTTTCTGTAATTGTGTGTGATTTAATTCCATGTGTAGTAAATTGGAAGGAATTTTCAAACATATTGGTCTAACGGCTATGACACAATTAAGCATGGAGTGACATGGCATTTTAATTCCAAAAAATTAAAAATATTAGAAACACATGAAACCTTCGTTGATGTAATGTCATGCCACCAAGATGATGTGGAATTTTTTTTTGGCATGTTTGACGAAAGTTTGGACACACACCGCTCACAAACTGGAGCAACTCACTAGAAGGCTCGTGCTTCCGAGAGGGAACAATGCATATTCGATGACGAACGGGAGATAGCTTCCTCTTACAGCCTCAATTTTTTTCTATGTTTAACGTGCACTACTACAACTGTAATGTGAAATTTTGGAAAATTCTAGGGGTCATTTGACCTTTTAAAGACATTTAACTGATTTTCTAGCCAATTAATTCAAATTTGAACTACATCTACATGCAACACCTAACCATAAAGGTTTGACAAATCATATTTCTGTACTTGTGTGCGAGTTAATGACATGTGTAGTAAATTAGAAGGAATTTTCAAACATATTTGTCTCATGACATGGACACATGCATATGTATGCCTGGAGTGACGTGGTATTTTAATTCCAAAAAATTAAAAAATATCAGAAACACATGAAACCTTGGTTGATGTAATGTCATGCCACCAAGATGATATGGTAAAAAAAATGGCATGTTGGACGAAAGTTTGGACACACACGCCTCACAAACTGGAGCAACTCACTAGAAGGCTCGTGGTTCCAAGAGGAAACAATGCATGTTTGATGACAAATGGGAGATAGCTTCCTCTTAGGGCCTTCAATTTTTTCTACATCTAACGTGCACTACTACAACTGTAATGTGAAATTTTTGAAAATTCTAGGGGTCATCATTTGACCTTTTAAAGACATTTAAGTGATTTCTAGCCATTTAATGACCGTAATTCAAATTTGAACTACATCTACATGCAACGCCTAACCAAAACGGTTTGAAAAATCATATATGTGTACTTGTGTGCGAGTTAATTCCATGTGCAGTAAATTAGAAGGAATTTTCAAGCATATTGGTCTCACGACATGGACACATGCATACGTATGCATGGAGTGACATGGCATTTTAATTCCAACAAATAAAAAATGATCAGAAAAACATGAAACCTTGGTTGATGTAATGTCATGCCACCAAAATGATGTGGTAAAGAAATTGGCATGTTTGACGAAAGTTTGGACACACACCCCTCACAAACCGGAGCAACTCACTAGAAGGCTCGTGGTTCCGCGAGGGAAGAATGCATGTTTCATGACGAATGGGAGATAGTTTCCTCTTACGGCCTTCAATTTTTTTCTACGTCTAACGTGCACTACTACAACTGTAATGTGAAATTTTTGAAAATTCTAGGGGTAATTTGACCTTTTAAAGACATTTAGGTGATTTTTAGCCATTTAATGACCATAATTCAAATTTGAACTACGTCTACATGCAACGCCCATCCAAAACGGTTTGAAAAATCATATTTGTGTACTTGTGTGCAAGTTAATTCCCTGTATAGTAAATTAGAAGGAATTTTCAAACATATTAGTCTTACAACATGTACACATGCATACGTATGCATGGAGTGACATGGCATTTTAATTCCAAAAAAATTAAAAAATGATCAGAAAAACATGAAACCTTGGTTGATTTAGTGTCATGGCACCAAGATGATGTGGTAAAAAATTGGCCTGTTTGACGAGGACACACACCCCTCACAAACTGGAGCAACTCACTAGAAGGTTCGTGGTTCCGAGAGGGAACAATACATGTTTGATGACGAATGGAAGATAGATTCCTCTTATGGCCTTCAATTCTTTTTCTATGTCTAAAATGCACTAATACAAATGTCATGTGAAAATTTTGAAAATTTCAAGGGTCATTTGACCATTTAAAGACATTTAAGTGATTTTCTAGCCATTTAATGACCGTACTTCAAATTTGAACTACGTCTACATGCAACACCTAACCATAACGGTTTGAAAAATCATATTTTTGTGTACTTGTGTGCGAGTTAATTCCATGTGCAGTAAATTAGAAGGAATTTTCAAACATATTGGTCTCAAGGCATGGGCACACATGCATGGAGTGCCATGGGATTTTAATTCCAAAAAATTTAAAAATGATCAGAAAAACATGAAACCTTGCTTGATTTAATGTCATGCCACCAAGATGATGTGGTAAAAAAAGTTGGCCTGTTTGACGAAAGTTTGGACACACACCCCTCACAAACCAGAGCAACTCACTAGAAGGTTCATGGTTCCAAGAGGGAACAATGCATGTTTGATGATGAACGGGAGATAGCATCCTCTTATGCCCTTCAATTCTTTTTCTATGTCTAACATGCACTACTACAACTATAATGCAAAAAAATTGAAAATTTCAGGGGTCATTTGACCTTTTAAATACATATAAGTGATTTTCTAGCCATTTAGTGACCGTAATTCAAATTTGAACTACATTACATGCAACGCCTAACCCAAATGGTTTGAGAAATCATATTTGTGTACTTGTGTGCGAGTTAATTCCTTGTGCAGTAAATTAGAAGGAATTTTCAAACATATTGGTCTCAAGACAAGGACACATGCATACGTATGCATGGAGTGACATGGCATTTTAATTCCAAAAAATAAAAAAAAATGTCAGAAAAACATCAAACCTTGGTTGATGTAATGTCATGCCACGAAGATGATGTGGTAAATAAATTGGTATGTTTGACGGAAGTTTGGACACACACCCCTCACAAACAGGAGCAACTCACTAGAAGGCTCGTGGTTCCGCGAGGGAATAATGCATGTTTGATGACGTATGGGAGATAGTTTCCTCTTACGGCCTTCACTCTTTTCTATGACTAACGTGCACTACTACAACTATAATGTGAATTTTTTGAAAATTCTAGGGGTCATTTGACCTTTTAAAGACATTTAAGTGATTGTTTAGCTATTTAATAACCGTAATTCAAATTTGAACTACATCTACATGCAACGCCTATCCAAAACGGTTTGAAAAATCATATATGGGTACTTATGTGCAAGTTAATTCCATGTATAGTAAATTAGAGGGAATTTTCAAACATATTAGTCTCACGACATGGACACATGCATACGTATGCATGGAGTGACATGGCATTTTAATTCCAAAAAATTTAAAAAATGATCAGAAAAACATGAAACCTTGGTTGATTTAGTGTCATGCCACCAAGATGATGTAGTAAAAAAATTGGCCTGTTTGACGAAAGTTTGGACACACACCCCTCACAAACTGGAGCAACTCACTAGAAGGTTCGTGGTTCCGAGAGGGAACAATGCATGTTTGATGACAAATGGGAGATAGATTCCTCTTATGGCCTTCAATTCTTTTTCCATGTGTAACGTGCACTAATACAAATGTCATGTGAAAATTTTGAAAATTTCAGGGGTCATTTCACCATTTAAAGACATTTAAGTGATTTTCTAGCCATTTAATGACCATACTTCAAATTTGAACTACGTCTACATGCAACACCTAACCATAATGGTTTGAAGAATCATATTTTGTGTACTTGTGTGCGAGTTAATTCCATGTGCAGTAAATTAGAAGGAATTTTCAAACATATTGGTCTCAAGGCATGGGCACACATGCATGGTGTGCCCATGCCTTGAGACCAATATGCTTGAAAATTTGGTGTGCCATGGGATTTTAATTCCAAAAAATTTAAAAATGATCAGAAAAACATGAAACCTTGCTTGATTTAATGTCATGCCACCAAGATGATGTGGTAAAAAAGTTGGCCTGTTTGACGAAAGTTTGGACACACACCCCTCACAAACCAGAGCAACTCACTAGAATGTTCGTGGTTCCAAGAGGGAACAATGCATGTTTGATGATGAACGGGACGTAGCTTCCTCTTATGGCCTTCAATTGTTTTTCTATGTCTAACATACACTACCACAAATGTCTTGTGAAATATTTGAAAATTTCAGGGGTCATTTGACCTTTTAAAGACATTTAAGTGATTTTCTAACCATTTAATGACCATAATTCAAATTTGAACTACATCTACATGCAACGGCTAACCATAACGGTTTGAAAAATCATATTTTTGTGTACTTGTGTGCGAGTTAAAAAATGATGAGACGATATAAATATCTAGAGTTCAAAAAAGAAAATGCAAAGATCTGGCAAGACAACCGGGCCCCACACCATTGGCACTCTATCTCGCGGCTCGAGGTTTGGTCGGTGAGTGGCAGGGATCATTAATCACACACGGTTAATACTACGCGGATTTTGGCTATTATGTTCACACACGGATTTTGCTGCGGGAATCTTGTGTAATTCAAACGATAGTACTCATAAATTCCGGCGACCGGCGTGTGTACTGTCTGTCATGGTTCTAAGTCTGACAATAAAGTAGGGGGGTAGGATTGTAAAGGCAAGATCCTAGCTATGGTGAGATTGTGCACACAAGATCTACAAGTTCAGGCCCTTCGTGGTGGAAGTAACAGCCCTACGTCTCGGTGCCCGGAGGCTCGGTCGATTGGATTATGTGTGAAGTTACATGGGGTGCGAACCCCTGTGCCAGAGGAGGGAGGTGGCTTATATAGAGTGCGCCAGGACCCCCGCCATCCCACGTTACACAGGGTTCAAGGTACGTTAAGACAGGGCGTTACTGGTAACGCCAGCAATAAAGTCATATAACTGATCATTAATACTACGGAGTGAATGACTGACCATTGCTACCCGGGGCGGCTTTAGGCCTTATGTACTCCGAGTGGTTTCTTGTACTATCGAGTGTTGGTATGCTTGGTCAAATGGAATTTGGGTATCTGAGTGCATGTATTGGTCGAGTGAGCATGCACTCATGTGATTCTAATCGATTTGAACTTGTTGTCCTTTGACTGTAGGGCAGTGTCCTTGGGAGGGGTGCTTAGATCAGGTCTATTGCCCTACCCTAGATACACGGCATCATCATTAGCCCCTGCATAGTTCTAGGTTCGAGTGGAAAATGGGGTTGAAGGTGGTCCCGACCCAATCTTTATGTTGCGGAAGCATTTTACTTGATTGGTGAACCATGCAACGGCTTTGATTTCACTTTTCAGTCGCCTTGAGCCATTCAGAGTTTGTCGAGTGGATTTCTGCTGATAAGCTTCGACTGCTGGTGTTGCATAAAAATTTCGACATGATTGACTGCTCTACCGTTTCTGGATCTCGAGGGATTTGAAATTTGGGGAAGCGCGCGAGACGGAGAGGGCCGTAGTAATCGGAGTAGATTACGCAGGGGCGCCTCGATCACCATGCCACCTTTTTCGCCACGTACTGCACGTGCGCCTGTTGCGGGATTTGACAAGATCGTCTGGGTCCACAGGTCAGTCACTCGCGGAATGGGGCCATATAAGGCGTCAAAGCCGATGCCTTCGCACTATGCGCCCCATTCTCCCCCTTCTTCCGTCGCTCCCCGTTACTTCCGCCTTTGCTCTCGGTGCCGCCGCCCAGCTCGAGCTCGATCCGCCGCAATGGGGAAGGACAACACCACTACTCTGGAGCGCGTGACGAAGGCGACGGTGAAGGCGAAGGGGAAGAAGACGAGCCGGGGTGGGTCGTTGTCGAGATCTGCTCTGCCGCCCGGCTGGATCCAGGGCGACTGGATCCAGTCGACGATCTTGAAAGAAGATATGGAGGATGTGGTTGATGGGGGGCTGATCGCCCACGAGTCTTGGAGGCTTCCGGGGGACGATACCGAGCCGTGACCGCAAGAGGGTGACTGTGTCCTTCTTGCGACCCACGTCGACCGCGGTTTTTCTTTGCCTCCCCATCCTTTCTTCCGGGTTTTTTTGAACTTCTTTGGATCCCAACTTCATCATTTTTCACCCAACACCATCATATACCTTCTCGCGTACGTGTCCATGTGTGAAAACTTTCTGGGTTATCGACCGCACTCGGGCCTCTTTAAACACATTTTCACTTGCCGTTCTCAGTCGGTTAAGAAGGCCAATACGAGTGATGAGAGGACACACGTGATCCAGATTTGTGGGGGTTTAGGGGTCTAGGTGTGGAACAAAAGTACCTTCCACGCTATGATTCTTCCCGAGTTGGTCGGGGGGTGGCAGTCGACTTGGTTGTATTGTAAGGATCAACCGACCCCTGGTCAGTCGACTGGTCTTCCCCCGTTTTCCACAGAGCGAGTGGAGAAGCCTTCTCCCTTGAGAGTGACTCCAGCTGAGAAAGCGGAGATTAATATGTTGGTTGAGTGAGTCGTCCAGCTTGTCCGCGATGGTGTGATTGGCATGGACCTATTAGAAGCATTTCTTAGTCGACGCATCCAGCCACTCCAAGCCCGTGACCATCCAATGTGCATGTAATCGGGTGTTGAAGACAACACTCAGATCCATCCGGAGGAGGTCGAAGAGGAGACGGTGGCGTTGTGGCTGCAAGGTATCACTGGCAAAAGGACAACCCCATGGGGTCTAGGAGGGTTGCTCCACTCGACCACACCATCGAACCTGACAAGGTATTATACTTTCGAGTGTATCTTGTTCTGATATGCGTTTGCTCTTGAAACTGGTTGTTATCCACTCGGCTTCGTGTCTTGCACATCTACACTAAGATGTACTCGATGCCCAATGGAGAGAAGGAGGATGAAGGGGAGTCGAGTGGAGGCGACAGTGGCGAGTAGCATTCTGAGGGAAGGGGAGACGAGGAGAGCGAGGACTTGAGCAGCGGTGAAGAGGTCGACTCCCCTCCTCGCACGGAAAGGCACTGCAAGCAAAGGCAGGACCCAGCCCGCGCCCGTGGCAAAGCGACTCCACCGACTGCACAAGCCTCCAAGCGCACTCAGACGTCATCTCCCGTGCCAACAGAGAAGGCTCCTAAGCAGCCCAAAGTCGTGACGTTAGAGCCTCAGAAGGCCCTATCCAAGATTAAATTGGTTGTCCCCATTTCTTCTGGGTAACTACTAAGCTCGACCTCTTAGTTCTTGCATGACTTAAACTTTGGTCGACTCACTTTCTTGTTTTGACCGAGTGAATTCTGAAATTCGCAGTGCTACCTCTGGAACATCAATTTATCGAGACGACGATGATGAGGAGATGGAGGACGCAGTCACTTCCCACGCGGGTATAACTTTTATCACTTTGACTCTTCTTTTTCCGCCGCTTTGATGGTCGACTGAACTTCTGTAATTGATTGCTTTGCAGCTCCACCCTATGTCATTGAACTTCTAGATGATGACGAAGACGTGCCGCAAAGGGCCATGGGAAGGAGGGGCAGAGCTTTGAGCAAGAAGGCATCCACTGGCCAGACGTCTCAATTGGTGCCAGTGACAGAACCCGTGATTCAACAGTCTGAAGACGTGAATCGGGCATCTGTCACCTTTGTTGTTCCAGTGTCGAGTGAACGCCCTTCATCGTCGACTGTACCAGCCCCTACTTCATCTATCCAACAGCACGCCTCTGATTCTCAGGCTACCGTGATTAAACTGCCGTCTCCCTTCTTCACTACCCATTATGTTCCGGAGGACCAGGCAAGCGCCGCTGCAGAAGCCATACGCCAAGCGGGTCTGATGAAGGAGTGAGTGAAGACGGTGCACGAGAACAGCCAAGCTGCTTATGATGCCAGTGCAGCCCTCCGAGCCAATGTCCAGGTAAATTGGTTTTCGACTGAACTCTAATCTTGACGCTTGTTCTATTAGGATATGCTACCCGAAAACTTTTCGTTGCGCTTCCATTTGTTGGTCTGTTCTTCACATCTGTACACCCACTGGGTGTTTCAACTTATGCTGAGTAGTTCTTCTAGTTGAGTCGACTAGGTTATGTTGATTGTGGTTTTGGACTAGTGGGGGCATGCAGAGTGCACCCACTAGGTGTAGTCCCCGAGGCCGTCGTCGAATGTGTGATCCGGTGGGGTCTTGACAAAAATATCTTGTCCTTTAGTTATTTCACTCGGTCTCGACGGACCAGGTCGAGTGTAATCTGGACCAGTGGGGGCACGCATAGTGCACCCACTGGGTGTAGTCCCCGAGACCGCGGTCGACTGCAGGTAGTCGGTTGGGGTATGAGAATAATTGTTTTTTCTTTCTTTCCACTTAGTCTGGGCGGACCATGTCGAGTGGAATCTTGACCAGTGGGGGCACACTAAGTGCACCCACTGGGTGTAGTCCCCGAGACTAATGTTGAATGTTTGATTCAGCAGTAGTCTTAGAGTTCTTTTCACTCAGAAGCGAACCATCTTTGATTCTGTCCACTGATGTATCTTTTTGCTGACTTCAGAAATCCTGTGAGCTCATCTCCAAATCTGCCGATTTCGAGGAGAAGCAGAGACAACTCAAACTTGACTTGGAGCTGACCAATCAGAACTTGCTAAAGGCCAAAGATGAAGCAGCTGGTACAGAAGGTAACAACCTGTCGACTGTCTATCTTGACCATCTCACAAGTTATCTCCTCGTTCTTCTTTCTGACCCGAGTGTATATTCTTCAGAGAAAATGGGGCAAGCTCTAGCACAAAACGACCTTGATCTTGAAGCTGCGCAGAAGGAGGCTCAGGAGAAAACAATACTCGTTGGTAAGAAGCTGGCTTCAGTCGGGGCGCTAGAGGAAGATAATGCCAAGCTTAAGACTGCTCTTACTGAAGCCAACAGAGAGGTGACCCACCTAAAGAAAGACAAAGTAGCTTTGAATGAGAAGATTGAAGAAATTTCCCGTAAGAGAAATGACCTGGAGGCCTATCTAGGAGCCCTCGCCAACAAGTTATTCCTGATGCTTGAAGGTATTTTTCCTTGTCTGACTGTTTTGCTGTTTGTCAAGTCACCATAAATCGGTCAACTCATTGGCTCTTTGTGGTTGCAGAATTCTGCCAAAACTTTGAGGAAGAAACTAGGCGAATCAAGACGAGCTTGGACCCCATCAATTCCCCTGTCAATGATGAAGCTGCTATGAACGTGCTCCGACTGGAATCTTGCCTTGCCGGTGTCACAGACTAGCTCGCCCGCCTGAAAGTTGCGGGGTCGAAGGAGACGCTCCAAAACGACCTCGAGTCTTTGATGACTTGACTTAATGAGATCCCTGGTCGAGTGCAGGAATGAAAGAAGTCGTCCGCTCGACGCGGTGCTAATGTAGCTCTGTCACTAGTTCGAGTCCATTGCAAGGAGACCAAGGAGGAAAAGCTAGCAGCGATCAAGGTTTCAAACACCAGGAGACACGACTTCCAGTCTTTCATGGAGTCCTTTATTGCTGCCGCCACTCGAATTGCAGACGGAATCGACCTGGATGAGTTCGTCGAGCCTGCCAGTCCTCCTCCCACGGAGTGAACAAACCTTTATAATCTGATTAAATTTGCCTCGGTATGCCGAGTGGTTTTGTAACCGTTAAACTCTTTCGGGCCTGATGCCCGAGTACTTTAAACTATGGTCTGGAACCTCGTAGTTTTTATCTGAACTTGGTTGTTTTTGAATCTCTTGGCTCTGAGTGGAATTCGATTCTTCAGTCTGAGTTGCTACTGACTTTGCGGAGTAGCTCAGTCGAGTGGGTCATAGACAAGGGCATTCGGTGCCGTCTATGACCTGCTCCTCGTCGTCTTTGCAGATAAGGATAGAGCGGACATTGTATTTGTGCCGCAGCTCCAAGGATAAGGTCGCAGTTGACCTGCACCTCGTCGTCCTTGTCGATAAGGATGTTGCAGACGTTGTATTTGTGTCGCAGCTCCGAGGATAAGGTCATGGTCGACCTGCACCTCGTCGTCCTTGCGGATAAGGATGGAGCGGACGTTCTATTTGTGTCACAGCCATGAGGATAAGGTCGTGGTCGACATGCACCTCATCGTCCTTGCGGATAAGGATAGAGTGTGTTTGAAACTTAGGCGAGTACTGGACTGCAGCTAAGCCCTCGAGTGGGAGGTTTGCTCTCCACTAGGTAGGATTTTTTAAACTTAGGTGAGTACTGAACTGCAGCTAAGTCCCTGAGTGGGAGGAATGCTCTCCACTCGATAGGATTTTTTTAAACTTGGGCGAATACTGGACTGCAACTAAGCCCCCGAGTGGGAGGAATGCTCTCCACTCGGTAGGAATTTTTAAACTTAGGCAAGTATTGAACTGCAGCTAAGCCCCTGAGTGGGAGGAATGCTCTCCACTCGGTAGGATTTTTTTAAACTTAGGCGAGTATTGGACTGCAGCTAAGCCCCCGAGTGGGAGGAATGCTCCCCACTCGGTAGGATTTTTTTTAAACTTAGGTGAGTACTAGACTGAAGCTAAGCCCCTGAGTGGAAGGCATGCTCTCCACTCGGTAGGATTTTTTAAACTTAGGCGAGTACTGAACTGCAGCTAAGCCCCCGGGTGAGAGGAATGCTCTCCACTCGGTAGGATTTTTAAAACTTAGGTGAGTACTAGACTGCAGCTAAGCCCCCGAGTGGGAGGAATGCTCTCCACTCAGTAGGATTTTTTTTAAAACTAAGGCAAGTACTAGACTGAAGATAAGCCCCCAAGTGGGAGGAATGCTCTCCACTCGGTAGGATTTTTTAAACTCAGGCGAGTACTGGACTGCAGCTAAGCCCCCGAGTGGGAGGAATGCTCTCCACTCGGTAGGATTTTTTAAACTCAGGCGAGTACTGGACTGCAGCTAAGCCCCCGAGTGGGAGGAATGCTCTCCACTCGTTAGGGTTTTTTAAAAATTACGCGAGTACTAGACTACAGCTAAGCCCCCGAGTGGGAGGAATGCTCTCCACTCGGTAGGATTTTTTAAACTTAGGCGAGTAATAGACTGCAGCTAAGCCCCCGAGTGGGAGGAATGCTCTCCACTCGGTAGGATTTTTTAAAACTTAGTAGAGTACTAGACTACAGCTAAGCCCCCGAGTGGGGGTGCAACTAAGCCCCCGAGTGGGAGGAATGCTCTCCACTCGGTAGGATTTTTTTAAAACTTAGGCGAGTACTGGACTACAGCTATGCCCCCCGAGTGGAAGGCATGCTCTCCACTCGGTAGGATTTTTAAAACTTAGGCGAGTACTAGACTGCAGCTAAGCCCCCGAGTGGGAGTCATGCTCTCCACTCGGTAGGATTTTGTTTTTGAAACTTAGGCGAATCGGATTCACGGCTAAGCCACCCACTTGGAATTTTGTACTCATGTATAAGTGATAACAATCATTTAGGAGACTATAAAACCATGTCTTTGATAAACAAACTAAAAGGTACTTCTTATTACATCTCAATAGTCTGACTGTTCAAGTATTAAAACTTTGGAGACGCTCCGTGTTCCAAGCATGTGGCTCATCCTTCTTGTGCTCCACATCATACATGTGGTATGCTCCGTTCTAAAGCACTTTTGTGATGATGAAAGGGCCCTCCCAAGCAGGAGCCAGCTTGTGCGGTCATTGTTGATCCACTTGGAGAACCAGGTCTCCTTCCTGAAATGCTCGACCCCTTACGTCTCTGTCGTGGAACCGATAAAGGTCTTGTTGATAGATGGTTGACCTAATCAAGGCCATTTCTCTTTCCTCTTCCAGAAGATCAATAGCATCTTGCCGGGATTGTTCTGCTTCTGCTTCTGAGAAAAGCTCTACTCGTGGGGCATTGTGGAGCAAGTCGGTCGGTAGTACGGCTTCTGCTCCATAGACCATGAAGAAGGGAGTCTGACCAGTCGACTGATCTGGTGTTGTTCTCAGACCCCATAGTACTGACGGTAACTCATCTACCCAGGTGCCAGCTGCATGCTTGAGGTCGCGCATTAATCTGGGCTTCAACCCTTGGAGAATCAAACCATTTTCTCTCTCTGCTTGTCCATTCAACTATGGGTGAGCGACCGAAGCATAGTCGATGCGAGTACCTTGGGAAGCACAGAAAGCTCTGAACTCATCTGAATCAAAGTTTGAACCATTGTCTATGATGATGCTATGTGGGACTCCAAATCTGAATGTTAACCCCCTGATGAAGTTGACAACAGTGCCTGAATCGAGGCTCTTGATGGGCTTGGCTTTAATCCATTTAGTGAACTTGTTGACTACAACAAGTAGGTGGGTGCATCCACTTCTGCCAGTCCTCAAGGGTCCAACCATATACAACCCCCAAACGGCAAATGGCCAGACGAGTGGAATGGTCTTCAAGGCTGAAGCGGGTTTGTGAGACATGTTGGAGTAGAACTGGCAACCCTCACACTTGTTGACTATTTCCTTTGCCATTTCATTTGCTCGCGGACAGTAAAAACCTGCTCTGTATGCTTTGGCCACGATTGTCCGAGAAGACACATGGTGACCACAAGTCCCCAAGTGGATATCATTGAGAATCATTCGACCTTCTTCTGGGGTAATGCATTGTTGGGCATCTCCATTCACACTTTCCCTGTACTATTGACCACTTATCACAGTGAAGGCTTTAGATCGACGGACAATCTACCGCGCTTCATCTTCGTCTTTTGGATGTTCTTTCCTGAGAATATATGTGATATATGGTACTGTCCAGTCAGGAATGATGACTAAAACCTCCATGCCTAAGTCGACCACGACTGGGACTTCAACGTCAGTCGGATTAGTAGAACTCTTAGGCCGTGGGGGCTCTTCTGTGAAAGGATCCTCCTGGACTGATGGTGTGTGAAGATGGTCCAAAAACACATTGCTGGGAATGGGCTCCCGCTTGGACCCTATTTTTGCCAGGTCATCTTCCACTTGATTCTTCAGTCGGGGGATGTGGTGAAGCTCTAGTCCTTCAAACTTCTTTTCTAACTTTCTCACTGCATTGCAATAGCCAGTCATAGCTGGGCTTATGACGTCCCACTCCTTCATCACTTGATTAACCACTAAATTTGAGTCGTCGTAGACCATTAGGCGATGGACGCCGAGTGAGATGTCCATTCGCAACCCATACAGGATTGCTTCGTATTCAACTTCGTTGTTAGAGGAATCAAAGTGAATCTGAAGGACATAACTAAGTTTGTCACCTCGCGGGGATACTAGAACAACACCAGCGCCAGAACCACTCAACATCTTGGATCCATAAAAAACATAGTCTAATGTCCCGACTTAACTTGAGTCGGCTAGTGTTGTTCAATCCACTCGGGGAGGAAATTTGCTATTGCTTGGGACTTGATTGCTTTCTTTGCCTCAAACTTGATATCAAACGGAAGGAGTTCAATCGCCCACTTTGCCACTCGACCAGTTGCATCTCTGTTTTTCAGTATTTCTGACAACGGAGTATCGCTGACGACTGTGATGGAGTGATCTGAGAAATAATGAGCCACTTCCTTTGAAGTCAAGTAAATTCCATAGACAAGCTTCTGATAATGCGGATATCTCTGTTTGGACGGAGTTAAGACTTCAGAAATATAATACACTGGGCGATGAACCTTATAGGCTTTACCTTCTTCTTCTTGCTCGACTGTGAGTACTGTACTGACAACTTGTCCAGTGGCTGCAATATAAAGCAGTAAAGGCTCTCTGTCGATTGGAGCAGCAAGCACCGGCTGGGTGGAAAGCACGGGTTTGAGCTCTACAAACGCTGCGTCAGCTTCAGGAGTCCACTCGAACTTATTAGATTTCTTCATCAATAGGTAAAGAGGTAATGCCTTTTCACCGGGACGAGAGATGAACCGACTCACAGCAACCAAACAACCAGTAAGATTCTAAACGTCGTGTATGCGCACAGGGCGCTTCATTCGAGGTATTGCACCAACTTTCTCTAGGTTTGCATCGATACCTCGTTCGGAAACGAGAAAACCGAGTAACTTCCCATCTGGAACTGCAAATGTGCACTTCGACGTGTTAAGCTTGATATCATATCTCCTCAGATTGGCAAAGGTTTCAGCAAGGTCAATTAGCAGGTCGGAACCTTTTCGTGACTTAACCATGATGCCATCTATGTATGCCTCCACATTCCGACTGATTTGAGTGAGCAGGCACTTCCATATCATACGCATGAATGTGGCGCCAACATTCTTGAGACCAAAGGGCATGGTAACATAGCAGAAGCACCCGAACGGGGTGATAAAAGCTGTTTTTATTTCATCAGGTCCATACAGTCGGATCTGATGATACCCGGAATATGCATCCAGAAAGGACAATCGCTCGCATCCTGCAGTCGAGTCGACTATTTGATCGATGCGAGGGAGAGGGAAGTGATCCTCCGAGAAGGCCCGATTGATATGCTTGAAGTCAATACACATACGGAGTGAATCATCCTTCTTGAGAACCATGACTACATCGGCGAGCCACTCGGAGTGGTAAATCTCTCGGATGAACTCAGCTGCCAGAAGACAAGCCACTTCCTCGCCAATTGCCTTTCTTTTCGCCACGGCGGACCGTCGGAGGTGCTCTTTGACAGATCTTACTTTTGGGTCGACTCGCAAACGGTGCTCAACCAGTTCTTTGGGTACACCTAGCATGTCAGAAGGTTTCCATGCAAAGATGTCCCAGTTCTCATGGAGGAACTGGATCAGCGCTTCTTCCTATTTGCTGTCGAGTGTTGTTGATATATGAGTCGGAGCAGCATTGGGATCAGTCGAGTGAATATGAACTGACTTTGTTTCACCAGACGACTTAAATGCAGACTCTGAAGCAGGCTTCTTAGCTCTCAACAAATCACTCGGATCTGTTGTCTTCTTGTATTCCTCCATTTCTATTGCTGCCATCTGTTCATCGGCAATCTTCGAGCCCTTCTGGAGGCACTCTTCTGGCATCTTGAGTTTGAGATACACATAACATGGTTGAGCCATGAAACAGGAATACGCAGTTCTGCCCAGGATAGCATGATAGGCACTATGAAAATCCACGACTTCAAATGTCAACTTTTCCTTATGGTAATTCTTTGAATCATCGAAAGCTACATCAAGAGTGATCTGGCCGAGTGAGTCGACTTTCTTTCTAGGTATAACTCCGTGGAACCGCATGTTCCTCTCGCTGAGTTTGGACATCAGGATGCCCATCCCTCGGAGGGTCTCAGCATATAAAATGTTCAATCTGCTGCCACCATCCATCAAGACTTTGGTCAATCGGGTGCCCCGAACGATCGGGTCGACCACCAACGCTTGCCTCCCAGGGGTGGCAATGTGCGGTGGGTGGTCTGACTGCTCGAATGTGATAGGAGTCTTTGACCATTTCAGATACGTCGTCATCGCCGGAGCAACCATGTTTACTTCCCTGTTGATGACTTTCAGTCGACTTTTGCTTTCGACGTTAGCAAAAATCACCAAAGTGGAATTGACATTGTGAAATCCTTCATCATCCTCTTCTTTATCCTCATCCTTATCAGATTCCTTCTCTTTCTCATTGGGTTGCTTTTCTCGGAACTGCTGTATAAGGACATGACACTTTCAAGTGGTATGCTCGGGATAGATAAGATTACCCTCTTCATCCTTCTTGATGTGAATGTGGCATGGCAAATCTAGCACGTCGTTCCCGGCTGAATCTTTCACCTTCTTGGGGGTCCAGCGCCCTTTAGGTTTTGCTTTAGCTTTTCCTTGGGTCACGACTGCAACCGCTCCAGGACCCGCAGGTTCTGCTTTACGCTTCTGCTTCTGATTGGAATTACCTCCTCCAGTGTCCCAGCCGACTAGTTTGCTCTTGCCGCTGCGGAGCCGGTCTTCTTCTTCACCATTTGCGTACCGAGTGGCTATCTCCATCATTCGGGTCAAAGACATATCTCCTGTCCGACCGAATTTCAGGTTGAGCTCCCGATACCGAACGCCTCCTTGAAGGCGCAAACTACTTGGTGCTGAGACACATTCTCCACCGTGTGATGCAAAGTGGACCACCTCTGGATGTAATCCCTCAAAGTTTCATTCGGTTTTCGCACACAGTGTTGCAATTCTGCCAATCCTACTGGCCGTTTGCACGTGCCCTCGAATGTTTTCACAAACACTCGGGCCAACTACTCCCAGCTGAAAATACTGCTCGGGGTCAACTGATTCAACCAAGCTCTAGCCAACCCTTCAAGCATCAGGGGCAGATGCTTCATGGCCACTTCATTGTTTCCTCCACCGATCTGCACAGCCACTCGGTAGTCCTCAAGCCAGGTGTCAGTCTTTGATTCACCAGTGAACTTACTGACCCCAGTCGCAAACCTGAAGTTGGGAGGGATCTCTGCTGCCCTGATGGCTCTGCTAAAACACTCGGGACCAGAAACATGCACTCTACTTCTAGTCGGGCGATCTTTGTCTTGCCCTTCTCTATGTGCTCGATTCCTGTCCACGAAACCTTGTACCAAAATGGACCTTGCATCAAACCCTGGTTCTCTTGGGTCGACTGGCCTCCTCCACTCCTCAATGTACGGGCGCCTCTCGTCATAATGCCGGGGCACGTATGATTCGCCCCTCGGAGGGGGCGTAGGCACTCGACAGCGGTTATCATGGTAGAGCCGATGATCGTGCTGCTCATGGTTCCGACCCAAATACCGCCCTTGGCGATGCCCTCCTCCTTCATGCCACGGAGGCGATCTTGGGCTGTGAGCCGACTGTACGGTGACAGCAACTACAGATCTGCTATGCATTCTGTTACGCGACTGAGACACTACAGTATTCTGCTCTCCTGCTGCTCGGAGCAGTGATCTGATCTGCATCAAACCTCTACCAGCTTCCGACTGGGATGGCTGAATAGATTCTGCTATATGGGCCGTAGCGGTAAGATTCTGAATCGGAGTGCAGTATACATGTGGTTCAAGTGGAAATAGCTGCCGCTGTCGTCGACTAGACTCGGGGATCTATCGGCGAGCTCGGTCGTCGAGTGCACGCTGAAGGTTCTCCTGTCAGGTGCGCTCAGCCAAAGTGGCCAATCGCGCCGCCTCAAAGGATTGGCCGACAACGGGCGTGTGGAGGGCCTCCACATTACGGCAGTGAAGTTCCTCCCTCTGCTGAGAAGAGAGAGTTTCAGGGTAGTACTCTTCATGAACGCGCGACGGATCGCCGCCGCCATTGTTGTCGCCGTTGCGACGCATGCCAGGCGGACTGCGAGGCGTGTCAACCATCAGGACCTCCGCCGCTCGGTCGCTGCTGTCGCACTCGGATAGGGTCTCAACGGAGCCAGTCGAACAGGCCATAGAGAGATTCGCCGGGCTCGATTGCCGCGACTTGAGGGGTGGTCGACTGACGTGCCACCGCATGCTTCACCCACCGCTATAGCCGTGACCGACCGAATTGCTTGTGACGACAAATAGTGGGGAGCGAAGATGCCACAGGGGCCGACCGATACTGAGTCGACGGCTGCCGCAGAAGAACGCTGCGAACGCACACGCGGAAGTGCGTTGTCCCGCGGACGAGGAGTGCCTCAACTTCGAGAGGAGCTTCCTGAAGCCAAACGAAATCGTTGGCGATGAAGACGAGCGCGCCGAGACGGATCTCGCGGCCCTCAGCCAAACCTCCATCGAAAACCATGATGAAAGGACTCGGAGAAATCGCAACCTCACCAGAAAGTCGCTAAGACACCGGCCCCATGGTGGGTGCCAACTATCGTGGTACTAAGTCTGACAATAAAGTAGGGGGTAGGAATGTAAAGGCAAGCTCCTAGCTATGGTGAGATTGTGCACGCAAGATCTACGAGTTCAGGCCCTTCGTGGTGGAAGTAACAGCCCTACGTCTCGGTGCCCAGAGGCTCAGTCCATTGGATTATGCATGAACTTACAGGGGTGCGAGCCCCTGTGCCAGAGGAGGGGGATGGCTTATATAGAGTGCGCCAGGACCCCCGCCATCCAATGTTACATAGGGTTCAATGTACGTTAAGACATCGCGTTATGGGTAACGCTAGCAATAAAGTCATATAAATGATCATTAATACTACAGAGTGAATGCCTGACCATTGCTACCCGGGGCGGCTTTAGGCCTTCTGTACTCTGAGTGGTTTCTTGTACTGTCGAGTTTTGGTATGCTTGGTCAAATGGAATTGGGGTATCCGAGTGGAGGTGTTGGTCGAGTGAGCATGCACTCATGTGATTCCGATCGGTTTGAACTTGCTATCTTTTGACTATAGGGCAGTGTCCTTGGGAGGGGTGCTTAGATCAGGTCTATTGCCCTACCCTAGGTACACGACATCGTCACTGTCCCCGTCGATCTAGATTTGGCCGCCAATAAATACTACCTTGCTCACGTCGTCCCGCCTACATTCTCATCTACATCCTCCCCTTGCTTGCTTTCTATCTCTCTCTCTCAAATCTCTACCATGGAGCTGCCGGTCTACCCGTGCACCGACAAGGAGTCGCCGCCCGTCGAGGACACTCACTCGATTAGCAGCGACGAGGACCCGTACGCGCCACCTGACGAGGTTGCGCCGGACCCCCAATTTTGGATTGGTTTTGGGCCCAGTACAATCTTTGTCTGTGGAAGTCACTGCCGCCGGCTGAGAAAGCCAGGTAAGTGGCGTTCAAAAAGGAGATGGCGAAGGAGGAAGCCATGTACCAGGCGGCCTGTGAAGCCCGTGATGCCGCCTAGAAAAACGAGGCGGCAGAGCTTTGGGGGCGGGCGCATCGTCGTGCCGAGGAGGTGTACGAAGACGGGTACTTTGCGAGGAAGGTCATAGGCGCTGGGCACCTCGTCGCTGCGTGGAGGTGGGCCGATAAGCTTCAGTGTGCCACCGACGAGGAGCTCCGGTGGGCGCCCGATGAAATGGCAAGATCGGTGGCGCGCGTCCGCCGGCAGGAGGCAGATCATACGTCAAGCGCTGCGAGGCGGAGGAGGCGGAGTACTGCCTCCACACTGCGAAGACGCCACGCACCAGGGAGCTGCTGGCGAGGGGCTGCTGCAATACTGGCCCCAGGAGGGATTATTCCTTTTAGTATTGTTGGTTTTCAATTTTATGCACTGTACCTAGTAGTTAAGTACCATCACGTATATGTGATGATATTATATATATATATATATATATATATATATATATATATATATATATATATATATATTCTGTGATAATCTAATGAACAATTAATATATAGATATATATATATTATGAATTCCATTTTCTATCTGTTTTTGTATACTAATTTGAATCTAGCTATTATCATCCACATATAAAGAATGGAAAGCATATATACACACATTGAAATAGAACATATAAGAATGGAAACCAGAGTACACACATTGATGCTGACTGGACGTGTACCCAGCTCCGACGCCATGTTGACAGCAGGCCAGCACCGATGGATCCGTTCTTGCTGTGCGGCGCGCCACGCCTCTCGCTCCGCGGCGCTCCAACGGTCTCGCCGTGCGGGGCTATCAATGCGGACGCGCCTAGCTTGCTCTGCGGTGCGCCATCTATCATGTTGTGCGGCGAGCTGCAGCCTATCGGCGCTGACATGCCTATCTTGATCCGTGGCGCTCAAGTGTTGCTAGGGAGCGCCTCGGCCTCGACGGGCCGTGGCGCCTGCTCGTTTTCCTCGTCGATGAGGTTGATGGCAGAGGCTGCGCTTTGGTGGGTTAGCATGCTTGGAAAAGGTGGATGTGCTACAGGTTGCGCTTGTCGCCTCCATGCATCGCGCGCTGCCTATGTGCAATATCGCTGGGTGGCGGGAAACAGGTGAGGAAATGGCGGGAAACGGTGTTGTGTTCATAAAACGCCATCAATTAATGGAAACTTAGCATAGAAGGAACATCGAGCTAGCACAAGAAGGAGATGATGATCAGATGAACATGAACCACACTAGGGAACCGTTTCTATTATTATCGCTATTCGCAGACATTTCTGATTACAGACCTATTTGCTGCATATCACACACATCTTTTTATATTGAACCATTTCTGTTCTCTTGTCTCAACGCAAACAGTTCATCTGAGTGAACCGCATGCCGTATATCGCACACACCTTCATCTGGTTGCCCGTTTCTTTTGTGTTGCCTAATCACAAATAGTTCATCCGAGTGAACCGTATGCTATATATCACACAAACCTTTATCTGGCTGCCCGTTTCTTTTGTTCCTCCTCATTGCAAATAGTTAATTGAGCTGAAACGTATGCCCTACATCGCACACGCAACTAAAATCTGAACCATGTTTGATGCATCCTCCATCGCAAACGTTTTGCACCTTTTTTCACAGTTTTTTTACACCACCGTTTGTGATTATGGCATCGCACACAGTTTCGTCGAAGGGTCTCTGATCATAGTGTCGCGTTAGCAGCAACTTGCAGTAGTGGCCATGCAACGGATGCACTAGAGCTATAAGTTTTTGAAAGCTCAGAAAGAAACTAAGTGGGTGTGCATCCAACTCGCTTGCTCACGAAGACCTAGGGCAATTTGAGGACGCCCATCATTGGAATATACAAGCCAACTTCTAAAATGAAAAATTCCCACTAGTATATGGAAGTTACAAAATCGGGGACTCTGTATCATGAAGATCATGGTGCTACTTTGAAGCACAAGTGTGGTAAAAGGATAGTAGCATTGCCCATTCTCTCTTTTCTCTCATTTTTTATTTGGGCTCTTTGTCCTCTTTTCTCTCTCTCTCTTTTCGTCCGGAGTCTCATCCCGACTTGTGGGGCAATCATAGTCTCCATCATCCTTTCCTCACATGCGACACTGCTCTAATAATGAAGATCATCACACTTTTTATTTACTTATAACTCAAGAATTACAACTCAATACTTAGAACAAAATATAACTCTGTATGAATGCCTCTGGCGGTGTATCAGGATGTGCAATGAATCAAGAGTGACATGTATAAAAATTATGAATGGTGGCTTTGCCACAAATACTATGTCAACTACATGATCATGCAAAGCAATATGACAATGATGAAGCGTGTTATAATAAACGTAACGGTGGAAAGTTGCATGGCAATATATCTCGGAATGGCTATGGAAATAGCATAATAGGTAGGTATGGTGGCTGTTTTGAGGAAGGTATATGGTGGGTGTATGGCACCGGCAAAAGTTGCGCGGTACTAGAGAGGCTAGCAACGGTGTACAGGTGACAGTGCGTATAATCCATGGACTCAACATTAGTCATAAAGAACTCACATACTTATTGCAAAAATCTATTAGTTATTGAAACAAAGTATTACACGATTGCTCCTAAGGGTATAGATAGGTAGGAGAAGACCATCGCTCGTCCCTGACCGCCACTCATAAGGAAGACAATCAATAAATAAATCATGCCCCGACTTCATCACATAACGGTTCACCATAAGTGCATGCTACGGGAATCACAAACTTTAACACACGTATTTATACAATCCATAATTACTCACTAGCATGACTCTAATATCACCATCTTTATATCTCAAAACAATCATAAGGTATCAAACTTCTCATAGTATTCAATGCACTTGATACGTCTCCATCGTATCTACTTTTCCAAATACTTTTGACCTTGTTTTGGACTCTAACTTGCATGATTTGAATGGAATGAACCCGGACTGACGCTGTTTTCAGCAAAATTGCCCTGGTGTTATTTTTGTGCAAAAATAAAAGTTCTCGGAATGACCTGAAAATCAACAGAGACACATTTTGGAATAAATAAAAATACTGGCGAAAGAATCAACACCAGGGGGTCCACACCCTGTCCACGAGGGTGCAGGGCACGCCGCCCTGCCTAGTGGGCCCCCTAAGGCTCCACCGACGTCAACTACAACTCTATATATTCAAGTTCAGGGAGAAAAAAGCAGGGAGATGGATTCATCACGTTTTACAATACGAAGCCGCCGCCAAGCCCTAATCTCTCTCGGGAGGGCTGATCTAGAGTTATTTCGGGGCTCCGGAGAGGGGAATCCGTCGCCATCATCATCATCATCAACCTTCCTCCATCACCAATTTCATGATGCTCACCGCCGTGCGTGAGTAATTCCATCGTAGGCTTGCTGGACAGTGATGTGTTGGATGAGATTTATCATGTAATCGAGTTAGTTTTGTTAGGGTTTGATCCCTAGTATCCATTATGTTCTAAGATTGATGTTGCTATGACTTTGCTATCCTTAATGCTTGTCACTAGGGCCCGAGTGCCATGATTTCAGATCTAAACCTATTATGTTTTCATGAATATATGTGAGTTCTTGATCCTATTTTGCAAGTCAATAGTCACCTACTATGTGTTATGATCCGGTAACACCGAAGTGACAATAATCGGGACCACTCCCGGTGATGACTATAGTTTGAGGACTTCATGTATTCACTAAGTGTTAATGCTTTGTTCTGGTATTATATTAAAAGGAGGCCTTAATATCCCTTAGTTTCCAATAGGACCCCGCTGCACGGGAGGGTAGGACAAAATATGTTATGCAAGTTCTTTTACATAAGCACGTAGGACTATATTCGGAATACATGCCTACATTACATTGATGAACTGGAGCTAGTTCTGTGTCACCCTATGTTATAACTGTTACATGAGGAATCGCATTTGACATAATTATCCATCACTGATCCATTGCCTACGAGCTTTTCACATATTGATCTTTGCTTAGTTACTTTTCCGTTGCCACTATTACAATCACTACAAAAACTACTACTATTACTTTTGCCATCGTTACCGTTACTTCCATATTACTTTGCTACAGATATTAAGTCTTTCAGGTGCGGTTGAATTGACAACTCAACTGCTAATACTTGAGAATATTCTTTGTCTCCCCTTGTGTTGATTCAATAAATTTTGGTTGAATACTCTATCGTCGAAAACTGTTGCGACCCCCTATACTTGTGGGTTATTAAGACTATTTTCTGGCGCCGTTGCCGGGGAGCATAGCTCTATTCTTTGAGTCACTTGGGATTTATATCTGCTGATCACTATGAGGAACTTGAAATATGAAAGAACCAAGATTTTTCCCTCAACTACGAGGGGAGGTAAGGAACTGCCATCTAGATCACTTGATGCTCCTTCTGTTTTGAGTAAACTTGCAACACCTACACCTGCTATTGATTCTGATATATCGCATGTTATTGATGATGCCACTTCTACAATGCAAGATGCTTATGATGATACTACTTCTATGCTTGATAACACTGTGCCATTAGGTGAATTTCTTGATGAACAACTTGTTAGGGTTAGAGAGAATGAAATTATTGAAAGTGATAATATTGATGAAAGTGATGATGAAGATTATACCTCTAGATATTAATTGCCTGATGTGCCTGAGGGTTATGTTATGGATGAAGAAAGTGCTAGAGATCTTTTGGCTTGCAAAGATAGATATGATCTTAAGAAATTGTTAGCTAAGCTGAAAGAAAAATCTTTGAATGCTAGAATGAAATATGACCCTGCTTTTTCTACTTCACCTATCTGTATTTTTGATAAGGATTATTATTTCTCTGTTGATCCCGAGATAATTACTTTGGTAGAATTTGATCGTTTTTATGGCTATGAATATGAAACTGTTGTGGCACATCTTACTAAATTGAATGATATAACCACCCTATTCACTGATGAGGAAAAAACGTTACTAAAGTTATTTCTGTTCTCATTAAAGGGTGATGCTAAAACATGGTTTAATTCTCTTGATCCTGGTTGTGTCCGTAGTCCCCAGGATATGATGTATTACTTCTCTGCTAAATATTTCCCCACTCATAAGAAACAAGCTGCCTTAAGGGAAATATATAATTTTGTGCAAATTGAGGAAGAGAGTCCACCCACAAGCTTGGGGGAGGCTTCTACGATTACTTAATGCTTTGCCTGATCATCCTCTCAATAAAAATGAAATACTTGATATCTTTTATAATGGACTAATCGATGCTTCCAAAGACCACCTGGATAGTTGTGCTGGTTGTGTTTTCAGGGAAAGAACTGTTGATCAAGTTGAATTGCTATTGAATAATATGTTGAGTAATGATAATGATTGGACACTTCCTGAACCAACTCCTAAGCTAACTCCGAAGAAAAGGGGCATTCTATTTCTCAGTCCTGAAGATATGCAAGAGGCAAAGAAAGCTATGAAACAAAACGGTATTAAAGCTGAAGATGTTAAGAATTTACCACCTATTGAAGAATTACATGGTCTTGATAACCTTAAACAGGTAGTAAAGGTAAATTCTCTTTGTAGATTTAATAAGGTTGAAATCCCATCTACTAAGTTTGCTAGCCAATGCTAGGATGAGTTTGATAATTTTATTGTTAAACAAGAAGACGTCAATGCTTATGTTGGTAGACAATTGAAACGTAATGCTTATATGATTGAACACTTGAGTGATTATATGTCTAGAGTTAAAGGTGAACTTAAACTTATTAGTAAACATGCTTCTATGGTTACCACTCAAGTAGAACAAGTGCTTAAAGCACAAGATGATTTGCTTAGTGAATTAAATAATAAGAAAAAGTATGATGGTGTTAGAGTTGTGACTAGAGGGGGTAAAATGACTTTGGAACCTTTGTATCCTGAGGGCCACCCTAAGAGTGTTGATCAAGATTCTCAGAGAACTAATGTTGATACACCTAGTCCTTCTAAAAGGAAGAAAAAGAAAAATGATAGGACTTTGCATGCTTCTAGTGAACCTATTGTTGAGACACCTGAGAATCCCAATGATATTTCTATTTCTGATGCTGAAACACAATCTGGTAATGAACATGAACCTAGTGATAATATTAATGATGATGTTCGTGTTGATGCTCAACCTAGCAATAACAATGATGTAGAGATTGAACCTGTTGTTGATCTTGATAACCCACAATCAAAGAATCAACATTATGATAAGAGAGACTTCGTTGCTAGGAAGCACGGTAAAGAAAGAGAACCATGGGTTCAGAAACCCATGCCTTTTCCTCCTAAACCATCCAAGAAAAAGGATGATGAGGATTTTGAGAGCTTTGCTGAAAAGATTAGACATATCTTTTTTCGTATGAGTTTGACTGATATGCTTAAAATTAATCCTTATGCTAAGTATATGAAAGATGTTGTTACAAATAAAAGGAAGATACCGGAAGCTGAAATTTCCACCATGCTTGTCAATTATACTTTTAAACGTGGAATACCTAAGAAACTAGGAGATTCAGGAGTACCAACTATACCATGCTCCATTAAAAGAAACTATGTTAAAACTGCTTTATGTGATCTTGGGGCCGGTGTTAGTGTTATGCCTCTCTCTTTATATCGTAGACTTGATTTGAGTAAGTTGACACCTACTGAAATATCTTTGCAAATGGCTGATAAATCAACTGCTATACATGTCAGTATGTGTGAGGATGTGCCTGCTGTGGTTGCAAACGTTACTATTTTAATGGACTTTGTTATTCTTGATATTCCCGAGGACGATAGTATGTCGATTATCCTTGGTAGACCCTTCTTGAATACTGCAGGGGCTGTTATTGATTGCAACAAAGGCAATGTCACTTTTCATGTTAATGGTAATGAGCATACGGTACACTTTCCGAGGAAACTGCCTCAAGTCAACAGTATCAATTCTATTGGAAAATTTTCAACGATAACTATTGGAGGTTTTGAATTCCCTCTTCCTACTGTCAAGAAGAAATATGATATTCTTATTGTTGGGGACATGCATATGCCCGTTGAGGTAACCTAGTGTTATTCGAAAATTCTCTGGTTTCATGTTATTCGGAAAGAGTTTGTTAACAAGACTTGATCATCCTTGTTAGTGGATTCCTTTTGATGAGCATGAGATGGATGAAGTTACAAAGCACAACTCTCTGTACCGTCCTTTTACTTTCTGTTATTTAGTTTAAATAAAGAAAAAATAGTATTTTCTGTCTGTTTTCTGAATTATCCTTGCAATAAAAAATACCCCGAAAATAAAAGTTCTCCAAATGTCCTAAAAAATAAATATGATTTTTTGTAGAATATTTAAGAATTATTGGCACTAACAACACACCAGGGGGCCACACCACCTGGCCACGAGGGTCCAGGGCGCGCCCCCTGTCTCATGGACCCCACATGGGCCTCCTCCACTTATTCCAGCACCCACACACTTTGTCTTCTTCCAGAAAAAATCATCTCATAGCTCAAACCCGTGTTCTAGCTCATCTTGCTGCCATTTTCGATCTCCTAGCTCAAAGCTCCATTCACAAAACTGCTTTGGGGGATTGTTCTTCGGTATTTGACTCCTCCAATGGTCCAATTAGTTTTTGTTCTAGTGCTTTATTTAATGCAAAAAAATTCTGCTTAGGTGACCCTGTTCTTGAGCTTGCATGTCAAATTTATATGGTCCAAAGTAGTTTTAATGCATGATATGGCCTCTAGGCACTTTTAGGAGTCGTTGCTATCAATCTTGTAGAGTTTCGTTCACTTTTATTTTGAGTCACTAAAATTTTTAGAAAATTTTAGAGGAAGAAAATGTTGAATAGATTATTGAGAGGCTCCTCGAGCCGAAGCTCGAAGGATAAGCAGAATGAGGAGAATAAAAAGCCCAAATACAATCTTCCTCGCACTGTGGAGGTTCGGCCGTGTGAATGGCCATGTGATGAGTTCTTGAGAGCAGTCGGGATTCATGATGACTTTTATTATTTGGCTGAGAATGCAGGCCTCACCGACTTCCTCCGCGACCAGTGCGAACAGTACCTCCTACTCACTAATATTTTTCGTGCAAATTTTTTATTTCCATGCTAAGAAATCACCACCCTCGATGGAGTTTCACTTATATGATGAGGTTAAGGAGATGTCACTTCTTGATTTTTGTCGGGTTTGCAAGATCCCCTTTGACGGCAACATCGAGGAACCACATCGTAGCGATGTGGATGGGTTTTTTGATAGACTTGTTGTAGGAGAAACTAGGAAAATTTCAGATGCAAGAATTACCAGTATACATTTTCCTGTTCTTCGTTACTTTGCGATATTTGCTAGTTGATGCTTAATTGGTCAAGGGAACAGTGGAAATCTCAGTGCTCTTGATATTTCTATTTTTTTCCATGCTTTGTTTTGTGATACTACTTTCAGCTTAGGCGCTATTGTTGCTAAACGATTAAATCTGAACCGAACAAAGGGTCGCATCTTCGGGGGCATCTTTGCTTCACGTCTTGCTGAACACTTTGGGATACCTATTAGGCATTATGAGAAAGAGGAAAAGTTGTTGCCCCCTATTTTTCTAGATTATAAGAGTATGGTAGCACATGATTTTATTGTCAAAGATAAGAAGAAGATGCTTAAATATAAATTGATATTTGATAAACTTATTGTGAGATTATTACCTTGCATGCACCCTCTATGTTTAACATACTTTCAGGCATGTACCTCATCTTACCCGAAGCCATTTATGCATACTGGAGACTGATACAAGCCCCAGAGCCTGAGCCGGAGCCACCACTTGATCCTTATCGCCAGTCTATCTATCAGTGGGATCCGGAGGAGATCGCCAACCAATGGCACCCTGAGGACCCTCCTCAGTACACCGAAGAGAGTAGCTTTGATCCGTGGCCATAGACCAACTTCGGCCAAAATCCTAAGTTTGGGGGAGTACGTATTTCTCACCGACATTACATTCATGTTCACACACTCATTCTAAGTTGTCGGTCCTCATACTTTTTCATTGTACTATCCATGCTAGTTTATTTTTGTTTCTAAGCCTTCTTCTTGTGTGTTTGCAAAACCTTATTAGAAACAAAAAAAATTAGATGTAGCTTTTAGCTAGTATACTTTTCATGCTTGTAGTAGTAGTAATTAAAATAAAACCCAAAAAGATTTCTCGTTCTTCTTTTGCTTGTTGGGAGCTTTCTCGTGTAAATAGTTTTATTTCTTTTCTTTGGGGTCGATGATGAAAATGTTGAGTTGCTCTTATATGCATTATTGTTGATCTAACCAAGAGCCCATATTACCTTGTCTTCTCCCTTGTATTAAATGCTTGCAGATTCCAGCTTAGTCCAATGCACGTGCACTATTATTATTATCCACACCGTTCAGTCGTGCAAGTGAAAGGCAATAATGACGATATATCATGGACTGATTGAGATGAGAAAAGCTGGTATGAACTCGACCTATCTTTTTTTGTAAATATGATTAGTTCATCGTTCCTGATTCAGCCTATTATGAATGAAACCTGTTTGCAATGACAATTAGAGATTATAGTTGCTCATGCCATGCTTAATTAGCTAGGAGTTTATAATGGTTGACCTTGCATGCCAACATGCTATTAAAATGGTTGTGATGTGGTATGATAGGGTGGTATCCTCCTTTGAACGATTCGAGTGGCTTGACTTGGCACATGTTCACGCATGCAGTTGAAACAAAATCAACATAGCCTCCATGATATTTATGTTCATGGTGAATTATATCCTACTCATGCTTGCACTTAGTGTTGATTAATTTTAATGCATGTTCATGACTGTTGTCGCTCTCTAGTTGGTCGCTTCCCGGTCTCTTTCTAGCCTTCACTTGTACTAAGAGGGAATACTGCTTGTGCATCCACTTCCATAAACCCCAAAGTTATTCCATATGAGTCCACCATGAACATAAATTTGTATGTGCCAAACTCTAAACCTTCAAATTAAATTCTATTTTGTATGCTCGAATAGCTCATGTGTCAACTAGGGCTGCCTATATCTTCCATGCTAGGTGAGTTATTCTCACGATGAGTGGACTCCTCTCATCATTCACGAGAAAATGGATGGTAACCGGGATGCCCAGTCCCATGCTTAAATTAAAATAATTGCAAACAAAACTCCCCCTGGATTGTTGTTAGTTGGAGGCACCCGTTGTTTCGGACAAGCCATGGATTGATGTTTGCTGGTGGTGGGGGAGTATAAACTATACCATTCTGTATGGGAACTGCCTATAATGTGTGTAGCATGGAAGATATCAAGATCTCTTGGTTTTTATGTTGACAATGAAAGTATACCACTCAAAATATTATTCATCTCTATTTCAAAACTCGAGCTCTCGCACCTCTACAAATCTCTGCTTCCCTCTGAGAAGGGCTATCTATTTACTTTTATGTTGAGTCATCATCCTCTTATTAAAAAGCACCAGTTGGAGAGCACCACTGTCATGTGCATGCATTACTATTAATTTACATTGAGTATGACTATGACTGGATCTCTTCTACCATGAATTACAATGTTTAGTCAGTCCTTGAGCTTCAGAGGTGCTCTGCATTTATGTTTTGCAGTCTCAGAAGGGGCTAGCGAGGTACCATCTTATTATATCATATTATGATTGTTTTGAGAAAGTGTTGTCATCCGAGATTTATTATTATTGCTCGCTAGTTGATTATGCCATTGATATGAGTAAACATGAGACCTAAATGTTATTGTGAATATGGTTAGTTCATAATCTTTGCTGAAAACTTGAATGCTGGCTTTACATATTTACAACAAGAAGATCAAACAAAGTTTGTAAAAGTTTTTCTTTATCACTTTCAGTTTGTCAACTGAATTGCTTGAGGACAAGCAAAGGTTTAAGCTTGGGGGAGTTGATACGTCTCCATCGGATCTACTTTTCCAAACACTTTTGACCTTGTTTTGGACTCTAATTTACATGATTTGAATGGAACTAACCCGTACTGGCGTTGTTTTCAGCAGAATTGCCATGGTGTCATTTTTGTGTAGAAATAAAAGTTATTGGAATGACCTGAAAATCAAGGGAGACACGTTTTGGAATATATAAAAAATACTGGTGAAAGAATCAACACCAGGGGGTCCACACCCTGTCCACGAGGGTGCAGGGCGCGCCCCTGCCTCGTGGGCCCCCTGAGGCTCCACCGACGTCAACTCCAACTCTATATATTCGCGTTCGGGGAAAAATCAGGGAGAAGGATTCATCACGTTTTATGATACAAAGCCACCGCCAAGCCCTATTCTTTCATGGGAGAGCTGATCTGGAGTCCGTTTGGGGTTCCAGAGAGGGGAATCCGTTGGCATCGTCATCATCAACCTTCCTCCATCACCAATTTCATGACGCTCACCGCCGTGCATGAGTAATTCCATCATAGGCTTATTGGACGGTGATGGGTTGGATGAGATTTATCATGTAATCAAGTTTGTTTTGTTAGGGTTTGATCCCTAGTATCCATTATGTTCTAAGATTGATGTTGCTATGACTTTGCTATGCTTAATGCTTGTCACTAGGGACCGAGTGCCGTGATTTCTGATCTGAACCTATTATGTTTTCATGAATATATGTGAGTTCTTGATCCAATTTTGCAAGTCAATAGTCACCTACTAGGTGTTATGATCTGGTAACCCCGAAGTGACAATAATCGGGACCACTCCCGGTGATGACCATAGTTTGAGGAGTTCATGTTTTCACTAAGTGTTAATGCTTTGTTCTGGTATTATATTTAAAGGAGGCCTTAATATCCCTTAGTTTCCAATAGGACCCCGCTGCCACGGGAGGGTAGGACAAAAGATCATGCAAGTTCTTTTCCATAAGCACGTATGACTATATTCGGAACACATGCCTACATTACATTGATGAACTGGAGCTAGTTCTGTGTCACCCTATGTTATAACTGTTACATGAGGAATCGCATCCGACATAATTATCCATCACTGATCCATTGCCAATGAGCTTTTCGTATATTGATCTTTGCTTAGTTACTTTTTCGTTACCACTATTACAATCACTACAAAAACTACTACTGTTACTTTTGCCATCGTTACTGTTACTTCCATATTACTTTGCTGCAGATATTAAGACTTTCAGGTGTGGTTGAATTGACAACTCAACTGTTAATACTTGAGTATATTCTTTGGCTCCCCTGTGTCGAATCAATAAATTTGGGTTGAATACACTACACTCGAAAACTGTTGCGATCCACTATACTTGTGGGTTATCAGCACTTCACATGAAAGTTTTTATTATATCCCTCTTGGATGTCTATCATATTAGGACTAAATTCATAACCAAAGCAAATTACTGATGCGGCTTGAAGCTACATTGGTATTTCCCCAAAGAGGAAGGGATGATGCAGCACACCGACGGTAGGTATTTCCCTCAGTGATGAGACCAAGGTTATCGAACCAGTAGGAGAACCAAGCAACAATACATAAACGGCACCTACACACGAATAACAAATACTCACAACCCGACGTATTAAAGGGGTTGTCAATCCCTTTCGGGTAATGACGCCAAAAATTGGCAAACAGACGTGAATAAATTGTAGTAGATTGATAGATCGAACGCCAAAAAAATAAAGTGCAGCAAGGTATTTTTGTATTTTTGGTTTAACAGATCTGAAAATAAAATAGATCGTAAAGGCAAATACTATAAGAAAGAGACCCCGGGGGCCGTAGGTTTCACTAGTGGCTTCTCTCGAGAAAAATAGCAAATGGTGGGTGAACAAATTACTGTTGTGAAATTGATAGAACCTCAAATAATCATGACAATATCCAGGCAATGATCATTATAAAGGCATCATGTCCAAGATTAGTAGACCGACTCCTGCATGCATCTACTACTATTACTCCACACATCGACCATTATCCAACATGCATCTAGTGTATTAAGTTCATGGAGAAATGGAGTAATGCAATAAGAATGATAACATTATGTAGACAAGATATATTTATGTAGAAATAGACCCCGTCATTTTATCCTTAGTAGCAACGATACATACGTGTCAGATCCCCTTTTGTCACCGGGATCAAGCACCGTAAGATTGAACCCATTACAAAGCACCTCTTCCCATTGCAAGATAAATAGGTCAAGTTGGCCAAACAAAACCCAAATATCAAAGAAGAAATACGAGGCTATAAGCAATCATGCATATAAGAGATCAAAGAAGATTCAAATAACTTTCTTGGATAAAAAGATAGATCTGATCATAAACTCAACGTTCATTCGATCCCAACAAACACATCATAAAAAGAGTTACATCATATGGATCTCCAAGATACCATTGTATTGACAATTAAATGAGAGAGAGGAAGCCATCTAGCTACTAACTACGGACCCGAAGGTCTACAAAGGACTACTCACGCATCATCGGAGAGGCACCAATGGAAGTGGTGAACCCCTCCGTGATGGCGTCTAGATTGGATCTGGTGGTTCTAGACTCTATGATGGCTGGAATTGATTTTCGTCGGCTCCCCTAGGGTTTCTAGAATATTGGGGTATTTATAGAACAAAGAGGCGGTCCCGGGGGCACCTGAGGTGGGCACAACCCACCAGGGCACGCCTGGGCCTCCACGCGTGCCCTGGTGGGTTGTGCTCCCCTCAGAGCAACCCAGGCGCTTCTCCGACCCATTGGATGTCTTTTGGTCCAAAAAAATCCACAAAAAGTTTCGCTGTGTTTGAACTATGTTTGGTATTGATTACCTGTGATGTAAAAACATGCAAAAAACAGCAACTGGCACTTGGTACTATGTCAATAGGTTAGTACCAAAAAATGATATAAATGACTATAAAATGATTATAAATCATCCAAGAATGATAATATAATAGCATGGAACAATCAAAAATTATAGATACGTTGGAGACGTATCAACATCCCCAAGCTTAATTCCTGCTCGTCCTCGGGGATAACAACTGAATTTTTGATGTGGAATGTTGCCTAACATGTCATCTCATATTCTTTTCTGTATAGCATGGACATTTGGACTTTTATATTGTTCAAAGCAATAGTCTAGTTTTGACATAATAACTTAAATACTCAATCATACCAACAAGCAACCAAGTCTTTCAAAATATCAATGCTAAAAGAAGTTATCTCTAGCCCGCCATGCTCAATCATTGATCCATTCATGAAACACTCACATATTAGCTACACTCAATGCTCAAGTACGATCATTGTGCCCCATAGTTGGTGCTTTATAAGAGAAGATGGAGACTCAAATTCAAAAATAAAAATTGCATCAAGTAAAAGAAAGGCCCTTCGTGGAGGGAAGTGCCAGAGCTCAAAGCGAAAATTTAGAGATAAAAACATTTTGAGAGGAAAACTTTTCCCACCAATGAAAATGACTTAGAGTTCCCAACACTTTCCATGCTAGATATATCATACGCGGTTCCCAAAAAGAAATTAAAGTTTATTCCTTTTTCCACAATACTTTCACTTTCCATGGCTAACTGTATCCATGGGTGCCTTCCATACCAACACTTTTCAAGGAATTTATTATTTGACCACATAAAAGTAAATTCATTTATCATTTCGGGACTGGGCATCCTTAATACCTTTGCCTTATTCTCCTGCAATGACAAGTGAATAAAAACTTATCGTGAGTATAACACATCTAGCATGGACAATATTAGCCACCCCTCACCGCCTCACAAGCGGTACGGGGACACAAAAGAGAAATTTATTTTGAATTTCAGAGATGGCACATACAAATTTGCTTAGAACGGCAAAAGAATACCGCATATAGGTACGCATAGTGGACAAATGTGGCAAAATTGGTTTTAAAGGATTTTGGATGCACAAGTAGTGATCATACATAGTGCAAAATGAAGGCTAGCAAAAGATTGAGAAGCGACCAACCAAGAAATGAATAATCTCATAAGCGATCATTGGGCATAATTAACACCGAATAATGCACCACAAGTAGGATATAATTTCATTGCATAACTATGGACTTTCATGCTTGAATAGGGAATCACAAACCTTAACACCAATATTCTTACTAAATCATAATTACTCATCAACATGACTCACATATCACATCATCATATCTCAAAACTACTACTAAGAATCAAGTTTATTTTGTCCAATGATCTTCATGAATTTTTTATTATATCCTTCTTGGATATCTATCACTTTGGAACTAATTTTCATGTGTTTCTTTTGATAAGCTCAAACAAATATAAGTGAAGATCATGAGCATAATTTTTTTCTTTCTCTCAAATTAATTTAAGGGAAGCAAGAGAGAATTTCTTGAAAAATACTAAAGCACACCGTGCTCAAAAAGATATAAGTGAAGCACTAGAGAAAATCCATATCTCATAAAAAAATTAAGTGAAGCATAGAGAGCAATTCTAACAAGTCATATCATAATTTTGGCTTTCTCAAATAGGTGTTTCGAGCAAGGAATCAAGACTTAAAACACAAAATAAAACAAGCAAAGACTCATGTCATACAAGACGCTCCAAGCAAAACACATAGTATGTGATGAATAAAAATATAGCTTCGAGTAAAATACCGATGGTCGTTAGAAGAAAGAGGGGATGCCACTCGGGGCATCCCCAAGCTTAGTTACTGGCTCTCTTTGGATAATAGCTTGGGATGTCGGGGAATCACCTAGCTTAGGCTCGTCTTACTCCTTATTCCTTCATCCATCGTAATATAACCCAAAACTTGAAAACTTCAATCACACAAAATGCAACAAAACCTTTGTGAGATCCGTTAGTATAAGAAAACAAATCACTACTATAAGTATTGTATCAAACCAATTCATATTTTATTCTTGCATTATATCTACTGTATTCCAACTTTTCTATGGCAAAAACTCGACAAAGAAAACCATTGAAACATCAAAACAAGCACACAACGCAAAGAAAACAGAATATGTCAAAAACAGAACAGTCTGTAGCAATATGGATATTTCTTATACTTCTGTAACTCCAAAAACTCCGAGAAATTAGGAAGGCATGGGCAATTTGTATATTAATATTCTGCAAAAAGAATTGGTATTTTATCGCTCTCTAGTTAGAAATGAGAATTATTTTTGTGAGTGCAAGAATTTCTGTTTTTTAGCAAGATCAAACAACTATCACCCAAGAAGATCCTAAAGGCTTGACTTGGCACAAACACTAATTAAAACACAGAAAACACAATCATAACAGTAGCATAATTGTGCTAACACTCAAGAACAGAAAGCAAAAGGCAAAAATAAAATGTATTCATTGGGTTGCCTCCCAACAAACGCTATCGTTTTACACCCCTAGCTAGGGATAAAGCAAGGATCTAAGTTTTGTCATCTTTGTTCTTTGTTTCCTTAGAGGTGTTTTCATCATGGGGTTTTGTAAAAACAACATAAAACATATTATCCATAGAAACCTTAGCACTATTAAGTTGCTTAACATCATAACCCCTTTGATTTCCAGCAACAATCCAAGAGTAATGTTGATTAACATTATTGAAAACTTGTTGGATTATATCTAAGATGGGGACTTCCTTTTTAAGATTTTCATCAAAGATTTTATTATCCCCAAGCAAATTTATTAAAGCATAATCACTATTGTAAAGAATTTCATCTATCACCGGTTTTTGACGATTCATACCATAAAAATCAAAGATTTCCCTAGCTTCCCGTATTATGTACTCAAATTCATTCGTCAGAACAAGAGTGGCCAACTTTTTAGCCTTAGGATTCTTTACAGCGGGAAGCTCAAAAAACAATCTTTGCAAAGTAGGATGAGTACGGATAAATTTACTTTAAAGTTTTAGAACTAGTGCTGAAATAGCATCTGCATAAGATCTAGTGGTTCTATGTATAGGAGCATCATCAAGACTTAGATTTCCCACACAATTGAAAAATTCTTGGATGCTTTCTTTTCACATAACATTACCTTGCCCCAAGATAAACGTTTTAGCATCTAGATTGCTCGTACGTCCAATCTTAGGAGTTAGCCATCATCAGTAGATGCCGTACCAAAATCACTCATGATTGCCAGCAAATGATAGATCTGACGAGGAAACGGCGAACGAAAAAGAGGGAGAATAAAATGGCAAATTTTTGTGAAGTGGGGGAGAGGAAAACGAGAGGCAAATGGAAAATAATGTAAATTGCGAGGAGATGAGATTTGTGATTAGGAACCTGGTATATGTGGAAGATCCTCTCCGGTAACAGCAAAAATTTTCCTTTTGATGCGGCTTGAAGCTACGTCAGTATTTCCCCAAAGAGGAAGGGATGATGCAGCACAACGAGGGTAGGTATTTCCCGTAGTGATGAGACCAAGGTTATCGAACCAGTAGGAGAACCAAGGAACAATACATAAACAGCACCTACACAAATAACAAATACTCACAACCCAACGTATTAAAGGGTTGTCAATCACTTTCAGGTAACGGCGCCAGAAATTATCAAACGGACGTGAATAAATTGTAGTAGATTGATAAATCGGACACCAAATAATATAAAGTGCAGCAAGGTATTTTTGTATTTTTGGTTTAATAGATCTGAAAATAAAAGGCAAATAAAATAGATCGCAAAGGCAAATAATATGAGAAAGAGACCCCGGGGGCCGTAGGTTTCACTAGTGGCTTCTCTCGAGAAAAATGGCAAACGGTGGGTAAACAAATTACTGTTGGACAATTGATAGAACTTCAAATAATCATGACGATATCCAGGCAATGATCATTACATAGGCATCACGTCCAAGATTAGTAGACCGACTCCTGCCTGCATCTACTACTATTACTCCACACATCGACCGCTATCCAGCATGCATCTAGTGTATTAAGTTCATGGAGAAACGGAGTAATGCAATAAGAACGATGACATGATGTAGACAAGATCTACTTATGTAGAAATAGACCCCATCATTTTATCCTTAGTAGCAGTGATACATATGTGTCGGTTCCCCTTCTGTCATTGGGATCAAGCATTGTAAGATCGAACCCACTACAAAGCACCTCTTCCCATTGCAAGATAAATAGATCAAGTTGGCCAAACAAAACCCAAATACCGGAGAAGAAATATGAGGCTATAAGAAATCATGCATATAAGAGATCAAAGAAGATTCAAATAACTTTCATGGATAAAAAGATATATCTGATCATCAACTCAAAGTTCATCTGATCCCAACAAACACGTCAAAAAGAGTTACATCATATGGATGTCCAAGCGATCATTGTATTGAGAATCGAACGAGAGAGAGGAAGCCATCTAGCTACTAACTACGGACCCGAAGGTCTAAAAAGAACTACTCACGCATCATCGGAGATGCACCAATGGAAGTGGTGAACCCCTCCATGACGACGTCTAGATTGGATATGGTGGTTCCGGACTGTATGGCGGCTGGAATTGATTTTTGTCGACTCCCCTAGGGTTTCTGGAATATTGGGGAATTTATAGAGCAAAGAGGCGGTCTGAGGGCACCCGAGGTGGGCACAACCCACCAGGGCGCGCCAGGGCCTCCATGCGCGCCCTGGTGGGTTGTGCTCCCCCAGGCGCTTGTCCGACCCATTGGATGTCTTCTGTTCCAAAAAAATCCAAAAAAAGTTCGTTGCGTTTGGACTCCGTTTGGTATTGATTACCCGGGGATGTAAAAAACAAGCAAAAAATAGCAACTGGGACTTGACACTATGTGACTATAAAATGATTATAAAATGACTATAAAATGATTATAAAACATCCAAGAATGATAATATAACAACATGGAACAATCAAAAATTATAGATACGTTGGAGACGTATCAATTACCATGCTCTTTAAAAAGACTCTTAAAGTAATATAAGTGAAGCTTGAGAGTTCAACAATTTCTATAGAATAAAGCCACCGCCGTGCTCTAAAAAGATATAAGTGAAGCACTAGAGCAAAATTGCCTAGCTCAAAAGATATAAGTGAAGCACATAGAGTATTCTAATAAATCACAATTCACGCGTGTACCTCTCAAAAGGTGTGTACATCAAGGATGATTGTGGCAAACTAAAAATTAAAGATTCATATCATACAAGACGCTCCAAGCAAAACACATATCATGTGGTGAATAAAAATATAGCCTCAAGTAAAGTTACCGATAGACGAAGACGAAAGAGGGGGTGCCATCCGGGGCATCCCCAAGCTTAGGCTCTTGGTTGTCCTTGAATATTACCTTGGGGTTCCTTGGGCATCCCCAAGCTTAGGCCCTTGCCACTCCTTATTCCATAGTCCATCAAATCCTTACCCAAAACTTCAAAACTTCACAACACAAAACTCAACAGAGAATCTCATAAGCTCCATTAGTATAAGAAAATAAATCACCTCTTTTGGTACTGTTGTGAATTCATTGTTTATTTATATTGGTTTGATATCTACTGTATTCCAACTTTTCCATGGTTCATGCCCCCGATACTACCCATAGATTCATCAAAATTAGCAAACAACACAACGAAAATAGAATCTGTCAAAAATAGAACGTACTGTTGTAATCTGTAACTCTCGAATACTTCTGTAGCTCCAAAAATTCTGAAACATTCGGAAAACAGGTGCAATTTGTATCTTAATCTTCAATAAAAATAATTAGTATTTTATCATGCTTATGTTAAAAATGAGAATTAGTTTCCTGGGTGCAAAAGTTTCTGTTTTTCAGCAAGATCAAATCAACTATCACCGTAAGCTATCCCAAAGGTCTTAGTTAGCACAAACACTAATTAAAACACAATAACATAATTACTTCAGAGGTAATAATGTGTATTTTTTCAAGAACAGTAAACAAAAAACACAAAAATAAAATTGGGTTGCCTCCCAACAAGCGCTATTGTTTAACGCCCTTAGCTAGGGATAAAAACACATAGATCTAGGTATTGTCATCTTTGGTATGCAATCCATATGTAGCTCTCATAATAGATTCATATGGCAACTTAATTTTCTTTCTAGGAAAGTGTTCCATGCCCTTCCTTAACGGAAATTGAAATCTAATGTTCCATTGTTTCATATCAATAATTGCACCAATCGTTCTAAGGAAAGGTCTACCAAGAATAATAGAACATGTAGGATTGCAATCTATATCAAGAACAATGAAATCTATAGGCACATAATTCCTATTTGCAACAATAAGAACATCATTAATCCTTCCCATAGGTTTCTTAATAGTGGAATCCACAAGATGCAAATTTAAAGAACAATCATCAAATTCACCAAAACCTAACACATCACATAAAGTTTTTGGAATCGTGGAAACACTAGCACCCAAATCACACAAAGCATGGCACTCATAATATTTAATCTTAATCTTAATAGTAGGTTTCCACTCATCATAAAGTTTTCTAAGGATAGAAACTTCCAATTCAAGCTTTTCTTCAAAAGATTTCATCATAACATCAACAATATGTTTAGTAAAAGCTTTATTTTGATTATAAGCATGAGAAGAATTCAACATGGATTGCAACAAGGAAATACAATCAATTAAATAACAATTATCATAATTAAATTCCTTGAAATCCAAAGGAGTGGGTTCATTGCTACTTATAGTTTTGACCTCTCCAGTCCCACTTTTATCCATTTTTGCGTCAAGATCTAAAAACTCCGAATCACTCGCACGCCTTTTAACTAAAGCTGATTCATCTCCAGTCCCATCTTTATCAAGATTTATATTGGAAAACAGAGATTCAATAGGATTCACATCAATCACTTTAAGATCTTCATCATTATTTAAAGACTCCGGTTTAGCGGCCATCTTATTTACTAAGGTAGCTTGTTTATCAGAAATTTGGCCTACTAAATTTTCAAGATGAGCAAATAGAGATTTCAAACCATAAAAATCCTTAGACATATCATCGAGCTCTTTATTCATGTACTCCATAAAACTTCTCTGCTCCTTCAGCTCGTTTCTAAAGAAACTATTATGCTTAAATTGTAAAGACATGAAGCTTCGAACATTATTTTCAATTTCTTCCAATATCCTAAAGTGAGGATCAACATCCTTTGGTTGAGCCATAAAGGCAGGCAAGCACACCAATGCATGGGCAAACAAAGAGCAACGAAGAAGATGAATATAAGAGGGGCGAAGAAAAAGGCAAATCTTTTGGAAAATTGTTTTAGAAGTGGGGGAGACGAAAACAAGAGGAAAATTGTGAATAATGTAATGCAAGAGATGAGAGCTTTATGATGGGTACTTCGTATGTCTTGACTTGGCGCAGATCTCCCCGGCAATGGCGCCAGAAATTCTTCCTGCTACTTCTTGAGCTTGCGTTTGTTTTTCCCTTGAAGAGGGAAGGGTGATGCAGAAAAGTAGACATACATATTTCCCTCAGTTAGAGAACCAAGGTATCAATCCAATAGGAGACAATGCACAAATCACCAATACCTGCACCAACAATCAAACACTTGCACCCAACGCGATAAAGGGGTTGTCAATCCCTTCACGGTCACTTGCAGAAGTGAGATCTAATAGAGATAGATAAAACTAAATAAAAGATAAAGTAAATATTTTTTGGTTTTTTCGTTTACAGATCGGAAAGTAAAAGATTGCAAAATAGTAGCTCAGAAACTTATTGTCACACCATGATTTTCATGCCACAACACTTAAGCTAATTAATCATGATAAAATGTGGTTTGACAAAAACTTTTGAGTGTTTAGGTCTTTGTTTGATTTGATTTTTGTGTGTTGGTTGCAAGTGCTCTAAAAATCAAATAAATCCTCCAACTCTTATAATCCTTCTCCTTGATCCAAAACCTTGCCCAATGATCATGCCATGTGTATAGCACATAAAAATAATTTCTTACAAAAATAATTTGGCCAAATAGTATATTCAAAAATTAGTTTTCCAAAAACCCCTGAATTGAGATTTGCACTACAAGTACTTAATTAAGGGCAGAAATAATCTTTCTAAAAATATATTTGACTCCTATTAGATATAGGACACCCAGAAACCACAAAAATATAATTTTAAAAGTTATTTTCCTATTTTATTTAAAGGATTTTTCTTAAGTCCAGAAATGGTCTTTAATAGGTTAAAATTATTTTAAAGCTTCAAAAATATTTGAGAAAATTAGGGAAGCTCGGTGGACATATATTGTCCATATATAAGAGTTTCAACACATGGTCATGTTCAAATTATTGGTCAAACCCCTCAAAAACCCTTTCTGGATATTTCAAGATTTTGAAATATTTACAAAGGAAATTTTCTTCATTAATTCCAAGAAAATTCTAGCATGTCACATATGACATATTTGATGATCATGCAAGGCCTAATGCCTTGAAGATCAATAAAACATCATTAAACCTCCTCAAAACCATTTCTGTCCTTTTCCAAGTTTGAACAACTTTGCACTACCAAACATGTCCAAATGCTCTCAAACTTGGTTCACATGCTCAAATGGTGTAGTAATGCATCTAGACCAAATGGCACAAGTTGGAGAGAAGGATATCATGATCAAAGTGTCCTAAAACCCTTCTTGTCCAGAACCAAATTTGAACAACTCTACATTGCCAATTGTGTCCTTTTGATCTGAATTTTTGTGGACATGCTCAAATTCCCAAATTATGACACTACACCAAGTGGTGCATCAAGGAGAACAATATACCATGATAAAATCCAACCAAAACTATTTCTGCCCATTTTTGGGGTTTATAAAAGTTGCATTGGCCACTTTCTCCATTTTGACCTCAAAATTGATGGGCACTACTAATTAGTAATGCCTCTCACTCTTGTTAAATTTCAAGAAAATTGAGCAACTTAGATAGCCCAAACCACCATCAAACACCTTCTGGCACAATTTCAAAACTCATGTTTTGGCCACTTACACTAATCTCCATGAGCTGAACTTTTTCCCACAACCTCTCCTAGTCCCCCTATACCTCTGATGTGCTTCCCTGCCCGAGAGGCAATGATGAAGGGGGGTAGGGATCCACTTTTCTTCTCTGGACAGCAGTCACTCTCTCTCTACCCCTCCTCTCTTCTACTGGCTCCCCAAGCCATCCAATGCCATTTCCACTATGTTTACCCCCCTGCAGACACTAGACACAAGTGGACACGCGAGTGCGCGCAGAAAAGCCATGCATGCCAGCCAAAGACGCGCTCTAGAGCACGCTACCATGCTACCGACCGTTGACACGGCGCTGCCGTCCACCTCGGGCCTCCCCCTCGCGCCAGTCGATGCGCCTCGTCATCCGCATCACGCCAGCAGGTCTCCCACTTGCTCCTGCGCCCTCCTCTCGCCCCTGTGACGCGTGCCCGAGCGCCGCCCGCATTCGCCAATCGCCGCCCGCGTCCCTGGCCCGCCTCGCGCTTGCTCCTCTCTCCCCCTCTCTTTCCCTGGTCGTATACCACGCCCAGGAAGACCCCCGACTCGAAGCCAAGCCCTCCCGTGCCTTCCAGCGACGGCTACGGCCTCGCCGGCGCATGACCCCGCTGTGCACCTCGCCCCCTACTATTTAAGGCCACCCCGAGCCCCCTCTCTACTCCTTTGGCCCTCTCTCCCTCCCGTGCATTCCCTGGACCAACCCACTCCCCTCCTCGCGCCCTCCGTCGCTCCCCATGGCCGGAGCTGAGCCGCCGGACTCCGCCTAAATTTGCACCCACCGCTCCTCCTCCTCTCCTCTAGGATGCACTAGAGGACCTCCACCATCACCGCAAGCCCCTCCCGTGCTTCTCCCTCTCCTCCCCGTGGTCGTGCCGTCGAGTTCCATCGTCACCGCCAGCCTCGTCCGCCGCGGCCGACGCCCTGCTCAACCCAGTACCCCTTGGCTACCGTGCCACCCACGGCTGGACGTGGCCGGGTCCCCTTAGCATGCCGGTTGGCGGAGCAACGCCGGAGATGCCCTGTAGCGCTGGCTGCCGACGTCGAACGCCTCCTCTGTCTCCCATCGTGCCCGCGCGGGAGGTTGAGTACGAACCTGCAGGTGGGCCCCGCTCGTTAGTGGCCCAGCCACCGGGCCACGCTGGCAAGTGGAGGCGGGTTCGCCCTCTCCCGTTTCCCCTGCAGCGAAGGCGCACTCCGCCTGGGCGCCTTCGATGTCGCCTTGTCATCCACGTGGCTGAGCCGCTGGGCCGGCCCAGTGCGCTGCGGCGCTATGCTGCACCCAGCGCGCAGTATAGGTATAACCCCCCTTCCTTTGTCCTTTTCTTTTTCCAAAAACTTGTAAAATCTCCCAAGTATTCATATTACCTCCAAATTTGATGATTTAAATTTATAGTGACTCCAAAAATCCTAATCTACAACATGGTGCAATTTGCACATTTTTCCAGACACTTCTCTTCATAAATATTTATTAAAACCCCATTTTTCATTTCTGTAATGAACTATAGAAAATCATCGAGAGCTCAAATTTGATATAAATGCCATGATTCAAATTTGCGGATATATCTAAGTTCATAACTTATGTTATGAACATTTTTATTAATACTTTCTGTGCCCTACAAAATAATGATCCATTTCATCATGTTTGTCAACTTTGCAAATCCATAGAATATTCATTTTGACTCCAAATCCAGTGAAACCACATCCTAGATACTTCTAAAATAATCCTTTGTTAAATGGGTGCCTCTGCTCATTTTTCAAAAATATATTTCTGTACACTTCTTGCAAATCCATAAATCCATTGATTCCATCATATTGAAATGTTCAGAAATATCCACTGATCCAATCCCAGTGAAACCACTTTGGTCATTCCTGATATGACCATAGGTATCCTAGAAAAGTCCAACTCACATTTTTAGAGCACTTTTATTTTCTTCCTTGTTGTGTTGCTTATTATAATTGTTTCGATGTTAGTTGAAGAAGTAGACGGAGTACTTGGAGAAGGACCAGAAGATCTCAAGACTTTGATGAACCAGGCAAGCAGCCCTTTGACTTTGATGAGCACCATATTGTTATTGTAACGGAATCATGATGAGGTGGTAACCACCTTGATGGGTTACCTCTGTTACTTCCTTGTTGATACTTGCATTATGCATGACCCTACCTTCCTATGAGGGTTATGCCGGTGGGAGTAGATAGGATGCTAAAGTAGTTGCTACGCAAAAAGGGACAGGAATATGCATGGTGATGGGAGCAATATTGTTTTCAAAAGACTTTTCAAAAACCTTGTCGGGTGCCACTTATGCCCGAAGGAGATACTGAGTTGGGTAATCACTTGATGACGAAGTGGTCTACCGAGGCAAGTGTGTGTGTTGTTTTCAAAACGGATTGGTTTAAGTTGCGACCGTTATTCCAACCTTACATGTGCAACCACTCTGCCCTTATATGGGAAAGGTCATTATTGATTACCTAGGTCGATACTAGCTTGGAGCCCGCATTACTAGTGATAGGAGAGTTGTTGTTGCGCTTTCTTGGGACAGGGTCGTGCCAGGTAGGGCGGCCATGACTGTTTTCACAAGGCACCGGACACACCGTTGGTACCCCGTGCTTGTGATGTGAGATGATTATGGAGCATGGCTCCACAAAAGTGTTATGTGATAATGTTGGGCACGGGGGTTACTACCAATCGAGTGGACTCTATGTTAGTGTCGTCTAGGGAAAGATAGTGATCAGGTGCTTACCCCAGGTACTTGAGGTACCGCGGGTCGTGGATAACACGGAAGTTCCTCGGATCTTGTGGGTAAAGTATGCAACCTCTGAAGAGTGTAAAACTATTTGAATAGCCGTGTCCATGGTCAAGGACAGTTGGGTAACCGCTCTTGGGCTACGTCCACATGTTTACAAACTAGTGTGTGTGTTTGGATAAGTGGGGAGAACTACTTGGGTCAACTCAAAGGACTTGACATGATTGAGTTGGGTTGATGCCCTCTCTATTTATGTTGATATCTGTAACTTGTCCTCATGGTTAATTGAATTCTCCTGATGCATGTCTTACAAGTTGTTGAACATGTCATTGCACTCAAAACTAGCTTTCTGCCATGGGTTGCTTGCGAGTACATTCAAAGTACTCATTGGCTTGCCACTGGTTATTTTATTGGCCAGGCATGAAAGAACAGGATACGATGAAGAATACTTCGGTGACGAACATGCGAGCTAGGACGCTTCCCAGTCAGAATGCCTGTAGGGTTAAGGCAGATGGCATGGGTCTGAGTTATCGACGAAGATTTCCGCTGTGAAGTTATACTCAAGACTCGACCATAACGGTCATAATTCATGTAAGACGGTATGTATGGATGTAAGACTCTTGTTATTCAGCCTCTGTGTGTTCAGTGAGCATTGATCTCTGGGATCACTGTACACGTGCATTCGGTGATCACGACTTATGAGTCGGGGTCGCCACAGAGCTGGTATCAGAGCCATCCTGACTATAGGAAGCCTTAGTTAGCATGGTTTTCAGTCAGGTTAAAACTATTTTCAAAACTATTACTAATTTTCAAAAACTATCTACACTTCTCTTCCCTTCTGAGTTTTTCAAAAACTAAGATATATTTTCCTTATTGATCTCTTCCCCTTCAAAACTTTTGCAAATGGTCGCTAGTACCTCTAAGCCCCTGACCATTGGATTCCCTGTAATCCTCGTGGGTAACCGAGAATAAGACATCTTGCCAGACATTCACCCACACCTTCTGAACACAAGCTTGGCGACACCACGATAGGATGAAAAATGCCTTCGCAATGATTGAGGAAACCAAGACTCGGAAGATGGTGACACCTTTGAATTTTCCCCAGGGTGATGCAACCTGATCTTATGATGATTAGGGTGTAAGATATGCAGGATCTTGATATACATCGCTAATAGAGCAATCATGTCCTTACCATTGTTGTATCGGCAACCACCGATGGATGAGAACCTCGCCATTTGGTCCGCCTCACTATAGTGCACTGGAGAACGGTTCTCCTCATCCCCCGCTCTTGGTGTCGATGTTGTCATCAATGTAACCGACATGTTGGACCCCTACTATGCCTTGTTAATGTCATTGCATAAAGGATTACCTACTTGGTACCATCGACACCTTAGAAGACAAAAAGGGATCATCATGATTAAGAAGACAACAGAAGACCGAGTCAATGCCTGCTACGAGGAGCCAGCTTCACCCCATCACTTCAACAGGCGAGAAGTTGTTGAAGAATCTTCAGGTTGAACCCGGATTGTTTCATCGAACAACTTCAAGAGACGTAGCAACCCCTGAGGAAAACCCAGAAGACTGCACGAGGTACGGAGCAAAGCACGACTACTGAATCCGAGAACCCCTAGGGTAGGATGAGACATTTACCCCCTATGCGCAGTCGAGTCCGTATGATGGTTCGAATAGAACCATGATTGTGTGTTGCTTGTTTTTATTTGTTTCTGTTTTGATATAGGTCGCACTTTTGCCCTAGGCAACAAGTACGTGACTATATCACCTTCCTTACCTTGTTTCTTTGGTTTGGCCCATTTTGCACCTGTTTGTTTGCACTTGCACTATAGATCCCCCTTTTGGCATTCCCCTCCTCTATGTTATTTTCCCTCTCATCTCTCTCCTCAACTGAAGACCAGCAAGACAAGATACACCAAGGATTCTACCTCGGCAACCAGCTAGCAATGAAGACTTTTTGCTACCACCTCCTCAACGAGGTGCAACCCTGTAGAGTTATGTTTAACCCTCCAGACTAGAAACCCATCCCTAGACCCCTCGAGACTTCACGAGATACCCTAGCTCGAATTCTTAACCGTGTGTTAACCTACAAATTGCAAGGGGACTAGTGAAGCCTCAGTAACCCTTGCTTCCCACTGGGTTCATTATGGAACTAGTGGACACAGTAACAAGCACATTATCATCCTAATATAGCACCAGAACTGACGATGCCATAGGGAAGACCAGTTTGAGGATATAGGAATAGAGTACAAATGACTTGATGAGTTTATATCAATGACCTTGAGGAATTATCTGAGACACTTTGGTGGATTATAAGGCTTTCATGTTGGTAGATGAACTTGGAGGGATCATGATTATAGATTACCATAGCTTTCATTACCCCTGAGTAAATTAGATTTGGTAGGACCATCATGGTCGCGAGCTAAAATTCTTGGAAGCATAAGGATTAGACTTAGCCAAGGGACATTGATAGGAGATAGCTGGCATTACGATAATAACTTGAGGGAAACATGTAGGAATTCTCGTTGAACACGATATCTGGATTTAAATAGGTGATCCTAGTGGAGTATAGATGCTGAAGTGAGTCTACATGGTTTGGAGTAAATTGGATTTAGACTGATGATCTCAATCATGATACCATGTTTCTTGTAGGACAATAAACTAGGAGAATGGATTAATTGTCGGTGTTGATTTAGGGATATATATATAAGCTTGATCTTGGAGTTTACTTGACCACGACGATGGAAATTGGTGGACTAACTACAATAAGGTATCCCTTTCAAAGTATTTGGGGATTATAGGGACTTTAGAAGATTGTGTGGAACACCATAGACATTGGATTTGTACAATTAATGGGTTATGTAGTGAGTGATGGAAGTTAATGGGTTGTTGGAGTTGATTCATAGGAAGGAAACAAGGTTTTGGAGTGGCTTACGACGTGCTTTATCTTAGACCTTGGGAGAATAGGATGAGCACTTGAATTTTCATGTTCAACTCAAGCTTAGTAGCTTGAATGCCCTACCCATGGATTCTTAGGGGTAGCCATACATATGATTTTTGGGGACCGTAGACATGTATAATTCTGTTAAACCTCCTCTTGGGAGTCATGAGGAAACGAATAGCGTGCGTGATGATTGCAGTTGACCTATATGAGATGATGCTTTCGGTGGTATAAGTGATTTGTTTAGAGGACTAGATAGAACTATTGGCATCTCAGAAATTGTGCTTAAGGACTAGATGATAAACGTTCACCCGCATGCTAGAATCCTTGAAACCCTTGCTGGCAACAATATAATGCGTTCCTTGCTACCCCTACAGTCACTGGGTGAGGACACCGCAAGATTGAACCCAAAGCTAAGCACTTCTCCATTGCAAGAAAAATCAATCTAGTTGGCCAAACCAAACCGATAGTTCAAAGAGAATTACAAAGATATCAAATCATGCATAAAAGAATTCAGAGAAGATTCAAATAATATCCATAGATAAGCTGATCATAAATCCATAATTCATTGAATCTCGACAAACACACCACACAAGAAGATTACATCGGATAGATCTCCAAGACCATTGAGGAGAACATGGTATTGAGAATCAAAGAGAGAGAAGAAGTCATCTAGCAACTACCTATGGACCCGTAGGTATGTGGTAAACTACTCATGCTTCATTGGAAGAGCAATAGAGTTGATGTAGAAGCCCTCCGTGATCGAATCCCCCTCCGGTAGGATGCCGGAAAAGGCCCCTAGATGGGATCTCACGAGAATAGAAGGTTGCGGCGGTGGAAAAGTGTTTTTGTGGATGCCTCTAGTGGTTTGGGAATATATGAGAATATATAGGAGGAAGATCTAGGTCAGGGTGACACCGGGGGGCCGAGAAGGTAGGGGGCACGCCCTACCCACTGGGCGCGCCCTCCACCCTTGTGGCCGCCTTGTGTCTCTTCTGACTTCCACCCCAAGTCTTCTGGGTGTCTTCTGGTCCAAGAAAAATCATCGCGAAGTTTTTATTCCATTTGGACTCCGTTTGGTATTCCTTTTCTGTGAATGCCAAAAACAAGGAAAAACAGGAACTGGCACTGCGCTCTAGATTAATAAGTTAGTCCCCAAAGTAATATAAAATAGCATATTAATGCATATAAAACACACTAAACATATAATATAATAACATGGAACAATCAAAAATTATAGATACATTGGAGACGTATCTCCTTCCCACACGACCCAGGAACTGTCGGTGATAGGAGAGCGGCTACTAACGATTGCCATAGAATAAACGTATGAGAAGTCACACATGTCCCACATGTTATCTCTCAACATTAGGTTTCTGATCCGAGAGACATCTGAAATGATTACGCCACTATAGTCATGTGGAAAAGGTGGATATCACAAACATTTAATCTACCATTGTGTTTGTGATAGGTACGTTATTGCACACAGTTCATAAATGTCAAAATGTGTGCGGTGTCTCTACTATCGCCAATGTGTACATTTACATAAATGTGTGCGATAAGTATTCCCATCACGCATGAGCTCCATATATGCATCGTCTTCTTTTTGTCCAATATTACACAAGCATACAGGTTTCAAACATTTGTTGTATTACCATGAATCGCACACGCATGTGAGACGAAACCATGTGTGCATCCGTTGAGCATCGCAAACGTTTCACGTCAACGAACCGTCTGTTCTATATTTTTCCATCACACACACTGTTTTCTTTCTAACCGTGTGTACATTATCTTATTCGCTCCTCTGTAATTTTATTTTTACCTGTAATTAATTATTCAAATTGGAAATTTTGAAATATGAAACGTGAAATTGAAATTATCAGCATAATGGTTCAACAACCAATCCATAAATAAAATATCACAACAATATGTCTAGTAATTACAGGATTAGGCAGCAATTAACTATGATGAACCAAAATATTTAGAGGCGGTAAAGGCGAAGAGACAAGTGTAAATCATTAGGGTTACTGATGGTGTTGAAGAAGCGGTGAAGGTGAAGAGACAACTTCTGTCCAACCCCTTGTGACAATCGCCCGCCCATCCTTCACCACCTTCAGGAAGACTTCTAGATCATTATCATGGTAGTATGAATTATATACTTCAACCTTAGTTGCCTCTACTGTCGGGACCCCGATCCTAAGTCACACCGATCTAGCATGTAACACATCATATCACTTTGCGGCCTCACGCACGGTATTCCCACGGGTGCCACCTTACCTGGCCCGGGACCGTTTGCACCTTTTGGCTCACGTATATGATAGTGTCGCTAGCATCCATATGACAAAGAACCCGGGCCGACATGGCTAGTCGTGAATCCAAAGCGGCACTAACCCATGAGGACAGGCATTCATGAATCACATCGAGCATGTCAGTTATCAACGTGTGAATCCGGGCAGTAGCACTGGGCTAACAGGACTCCGGATGTCACCGCGTGACATTTCCCCGAAGGGATAGACACAGGAACGAAGTGAAACACATGCCGGCCAGTCAAGTGTTCCGAGCAGTAGTGCTGGACTAGCAGGACTCCGGTGAACCGGACTGTAGCGGACTACTATCGCTCAGAAAGCACTAGACTACATTTCCCCATATGATAGGCTGCCAAGGATAAACAACTAGATTGTCGGATCCCACACATAGCAATACACGCTACACATACGCATAACATGCAAGTATGTGTTGTAGAACATGGCATCACAACATAACGCAAACTCATATAGATAAAGGCCCAGAAGAGCCACATAGCATTAAATACAAACAGGGGTCACATGACCCAACATTCAGGGCATACAAGCAATGGAAGCATTACATGTCTGAGTACAGACAACTACAAAAGGAAAAGGCTGGGAAGCCTGACTATCTACAAGACCCTCCCAAGGGTACAAGATCATAGCTGAGGTAACAAGCCACTCATCGAAGTCCAAGCGGAATTACTAGAAAGACCGAAGTCTCCGCTGCAAAAACATAAATAAAGCAACATGAGTACAAAGGTACTCAGCAAGACTTACATCAGATCCTATCATACATGCATTTGTATCAAGAAGGTAATGTGGGGTTTAGTTGCAGCAAGCCAGCTTTGACTCAGTGGCTATCCTGTTCTACGACTATGAGAAACTTCTTTGAGATGAGGCAGCGCACACGAGTCCACTAATCACCACATCAATACACTACTATGGATTCATCTCGTCTCCATACGAGAAGGCCATCCATAGCACTCACACTTGTCTTAGGCATTTTAGAGTATCCACTTTAAGTTGTCTATGTACCACGTAAGCATCCAAGAAGTCCATAACCAAGGACACGGCTATTCGAATAGATCATGATAACCCTGCAGGGGTGTACTTCATCACACACGCTCTCACCACTTATCACCATGTACACGTCATGTATCTCGGCAACCTTCAAGCAGAAGCCTGGCGACGGTGTCGGCCACGACCTGACTAACCACGCAAGACTCTAGTCCAGGTTTATCGCCTATTTGGGTTCCATCCGCAAGGAGATCCGGCCGAGGTTTCGCTCACGGCCCCAAACGATGTGTACAGGGTTCCCGAGCCCACCATCCGGGTGCCACTCGGTACACCGGGCCACGTGTGCCTAGTCTGTCCCAAGTCCACCCTGCCGGGTGCCACTCGGTAGAAAAATAGCACTACCTACAAACACCAGATACTATTTGCAACTCCTGGACAGAGTTCAAGGCGGTTAATAAGTCGAGAGAGCTTGGAGCGCCCGGAGCCCAATGTGTGGTAGTAGCTAGTCATTGAACAACTTACACAGAACTCAGTTCTTAAGGACGGTCCCAATGAGACAACCCACCATGTACTCCTACATGGCCTCTCACCGCTACCTTTACCAAACCGTGTTCACACGCTTAACTCTCAGCACCAGAACATATCATAGCACTCCAATTCATTCCCAATGAATCAGACCTGACACAACTCTAAGCAATAGCAGGCAGGGCATGGTAGGAACACAACATGGCTCAATCAATTCCTACACATGCTAGTGGGTTTTAGCTATTTACTGTGGCAATGACAGGTCATGCAGAGGAATGGGTTCAACTACCACAGCATAAAGTAGCAGTTGAATCGTTGTTGTCCTAATGCAATAAATGAGAGCAGGAGCGAGAGAGTGGATTGTATCGGAATGAACAAGGGGGTTGCTTGCCTGGTAGATCAACAGAGGGGGCACTACTCCTCGGACAGGTACTCCGGATCGGTCTCCGGAGCAGGACCTATCGAGAAGGAACGGTGTCGGAAATCAAACACAAGCATATGCAACATTATGATGCATGAACATGACATGAGTATGTGATGTTGTTTGAGTTAATGCATCTAGCATTTATTTGGTTGAAGTCCATTTGAACCAAGGGTTCAAATACAACTCCAAATTAAACTCTTAAATATGCCATAAGTGTGTTTTCACATATACAGCATGTATAGGTTGGTTTGTCATGCATGAAAATGGTACAGATGGATAGATTGAATTTTTCTGATAATTTTTCATATATAAATTATTTCAATCTGAGCTACGGTTGAATTTATATGAATTTTTGAAGTTTTGAACATTTTCTAGAATTTCTTGTTTAAACATAATTCCAGAAAAGAATAACTGTGCCAGCATGACGTCATCACTACATCAGCGGGTCAACGCGGCTGTCCAGGTCAAATCTGACACGTGGGGTCCACCCGTTAGTGTCATGGTTAATTAACAGAGGGTTAATTAATCCTAACTACTAATTAGGGGGCGCCGGGGCCCATCTGTCATTGAGAGAGAGGGGGGAAGGTCAAACAGGGATGTGGTCAACCCATGCCGGTCAAAGGTCAGCGGTCGCCGGCGTTTAGCTGCCGGCGAGTCCGGATACGGCGGGGCGCTGCGGGTTTTGCCTACAGGGGTCCATTTGGCGCGCGGAGTGCAGCTACGGGATGTGGACGCTCGTCCGCATCCAACTATGGTGGTGGCACGACCGGGGAGTGGCCGGAGTGGCGCCGGCGACGACGAGTGCGGCGGCCGGAGTTCGGCCACAGTGGGGAAGGGGCTACGGCGTGCAGGCGGCTAAACGGAGAGAGGGGAATGGCGTAGAAGCTCACGGCGAATCCAACGACGGGGTCGGCGAGCTCGGGGAAGGCTTGGGGCAGCGAAGACGATCTCTGGCGACCGGAGATGAAGACGGCGGCGAGGCGGCTCTCCTGGGCCTCCCGAGGCGCGTGGCTTGACGGAGAGGTGGAGGACGACGTGGTGGAGCTTCTGAGCACGGGGAGAGGGCGAGGGGGAGGCGGTGGCCGCGGTGGTGCTCGTCGACGGCTGCGGACGCGTTCGGTCCGAGGAGAGGGAGAGATCCAGGGGAGGGGGAGGAACCAGAGAGCGAGGGAGATATCCGGGGTGGTGCTGGGCGCTTCTGGCGAGGCCAGGGCGTCGAGAGGGAGAAGCAGGAGGTGGCGGGGAGACGTGGCCACGGCCGGCTGCGTGGCCGCGCGCGCGGGCGCGTGCCCTTGTCCTCCTGACGCGGGGAAGGGGACGACTGGCACTGCCAGTCGTCCGGGCCGGCCTGTTGGGCCGCTGGGCTGCATAGTGCCCGGCTGCACAGGTAAGTGGCCCGGGTAAGTTCCTAAACTGTTTTCTTTTTTCTATTTTTTTTACATTTGTTTTGATTTAATAAAAATACTAAGTCATTTTATATTATTCTGTAAATTTTAGTAGGGACTAGTTGGACCACTCCAAAGCCCCTCACCAAAATTCAGAATTATTGGACAATATTTTATATATAATAAAATATTTATCCAATGTAAATAATTACTGGATTAATTCCAAATGGCCAAAATAAATATTTATGAGCTCCTAAAAATATTGGTTTGATTTTTATCTCTGGCCAATATTTTCAGGGAGTAACATGAACATTTTCTTGGACCTTTTTGGAGAAATTTTTATCTGGATTATTTCCAGAAATGATTCTGAGGGTTTCACCAATCCCCATTTCAAATTTAAATGGAATTTAAACATGATGCACACATGAAGGCTAGCCTAGGTCATACCAGAACTAGGGATGTGACAACTCACCCCCACTCGAAGAAACCTCGTCCCGAGATTCAGGGGTTGGCGGAAAGAAAGCGGGGTACTCCAGTCGAAAACGATCTTCACGCTCCCAAGTAGCTTCTCTCTCGGAGTGATGAGACCACTGAACCTTGAGGAACTTGATGTTATGACGTCGAGTGACACGCTCTGCTTGATCAAGGATGCGAACAGGGTACTCTCGATATGTGAGGTTATCTTGGAGATCAAGCGTTTCATGGTCCACTCCGCGGATGGGATCCGAGAAGCAACGCCTGACTTGAGAGACGTGGAAGACATCATGAACTCAAGAAAGATGTGGTGGTAGTTCCAACTGGTAGGCAACCTCTCGTCGTTTAGCGAGAATGTGAAAGGGACCGATGTAACGAGGAGCCAACTTGCCCTTGATACCGAATCGATGGGTACCCTTCAAAGGGGTAACCCGAAGGTAAGCTTTGTCGCCAATTTCATAAGCCACTTCCTTATGACTACGGTCATACTGGCTCTTTTGACGAGATTGGGCTGTTTTCAAATTCTCACGAATGATGCGAACTTGCTCTTCTGCCTCTTGGATCATATTCGGTCCAAAGAATTGTCTTTCACCGGTTTTTGACCAGTTCAAAGGTGTTCGACATCTTCGTCCATACAGAACCTCAAAAGGAGCTTTCTTGAGGCTAGATTGGTAGCTACTGTTATAAGCAAACTCGGCGAAGGGAAGACACTTCTCCCAATCCATACCGAATGAGATAACACAAGCTCTAAGCATGCCTTCGAGAATCTGGTTGACCCTTTCCACCTGACCACTTGATTGAGGGTGGAAAGCGGTACTGAAGGAAAGATGGGTGCCCATGGCAGTTTGGAAACTCTCCCAGAAATGAGAAGTGAAGAGACTACCATGGTCTGAATTGATCTCTAGTGGAACACCATGAAGTGACACTATTCGAGAAATATATAAGTCAGCGAGCTGACTAGCAGTGATACTCTCTCGAACAGGTAGGAAGTGAGCCACTTTGGAAAGACGATCAATGACTACGAAGATAGCATTATTCCCTTTCTTGGTCCTGGGAAAGCCGGTGATGAAGTCCATACCAACTTTATCCCATTTCCATTCAGGAATAGCTAAAGGTTGAAGGGTGCCAGCAGGCCTTTGATGCTCTGCCTTCACGCGACGACAAACGTCATAGTTAGCAATAAACTGAGCAATTTCTCTCTTCATCCTAGTCCACCAGAACCTCTAGCGTAGGTCCTGATACATCTTAGTACTACCGGGATGAATCGTGAGAGGAGATTCATGTGCCTCCTTAAGGATTAATTGTCGAAGATGTTGATTCTTGGGAACCACCAAGCGACTCTCAAAGAAAACAACACCACAATCATCTATAGAGAAACTACCACCAACTCCTTTGTTAATGTTTCTCTTGATCCGGGAAATTCCCGTATCCTGCTTCTGAGTAGAGATGATTTGATCTACAAGAGTAGGTTTTGCCACCAAGGTAGAAAGGAATCCATGAGGAGCAATGTGAAGGTTAAGCTTACAGAATTCCTCATCAAGAAGTGGTTGGCCCTGCTGCAACATGAGATTGTTGCAATAGGACTTACGACTTAGCGCATCAGCCATGACATTCCCCTTGCCTGGGGTGTAGGTAATCCCTAAGTCGTAATATGAGATCAACTCCAGCCAACGTCTTTGCCTAAGGTTCAAATCTGGTTGGGTGAAGATATATTTGAGACTCTGGTGATCGGTGTAAATCTCGCAACGTTTACCGAGAAGGTAATGTCGCCATGTCTTAAGTGCATAGACTACGGCTGCAAGCTCTAGATCATGTGTAGGATAATTCTCCTCATGTGGATGCAACTGTCGGGATGCATAGGCAATCACATGGCGATCTTGCATAAGAATGCAACCTAGTCCCTGTCGTGAGGCATCACAATAGATAACAAAGTCCTTAGTGAAATCCAGTGGCACAAGTATGGGAGCAGAAGTCAGACATCTTTTTAGTTCCTGAAAACTGTGCTCACACTGTGGGGACCACTCAAACTTTTTATCTTTCTTGAGAAGTTCCGTGAGAGGTTTGGCCACTTTGGAGAAGTTCTCAACGAATCGGCGACAATAACTGGCTAGACCAAGGAAACTCCTAACTTGCTTAACTGTTTCAGGTGGAGTCCAATCAAGAATGGCCTGAACTCTCTCGGGATTGACAGCAATGCCCTTACCAGAGATTATGTGGCCGAGATAGGACACTTCTGGCAACCAAAACTCGCACTTGGAGAACTTGGCATAAAGGCGGTGCTCTCTGAGTTTTTCTAGCACAAGTCTAAGATGTTCGGCATGCTCTTCCTCGTTCTTTGAGTAAATAAGGATATCATCGAGGTAAACGACGACGAACTTATCTAAGTACTCCATGAAGATCGAGTTCATCCAGTGGGAGAATGTAGCTGGAGCGTTGGTTAGACCAAAGGACATGACGGTGTACTCATACTGACCACAACGAGTGACAAAAGCCGTCTTAGGAATGTCCCCATTTCTGATCTTGATTTGGTGGTAGCCTAACCTCAAATCCATCTTGGAAGAGACTGAGGATCCAGCGAGCTGATCGTATAGGTCGTTGATCCTGGGGAGCGGATACTTGTTCTTTATCGTGACCAAATTAACGGGACGATAATCTACAACCATCCGGTCCGTACCATCCTTCTTCTTGATGAAGAGGACGGGGCAAGCCCAGGGAGAAGAACTAGGACGGATGAAACCCTTTTGCAAGGACTCATCAAGTTGTTTCTTAAGCTCAGCTAGTTCTAAGGGTGCCATCTTGTAAGGTCTCCTAGAGATTGGAGCGGTTCCTGGGATAAGATCTATGACAAACTCTACATCTCTGTCAGGTGGAATACCTGGTAGTTCCTCTGGAAAAACATCCGGAAAGTCACAGACTACTGGGATATCTTCAAGGTCTGGAAGAGGGTTGGCATTAAGAGAATAGAGTTGACGCTTTGCAACTCTAGTGGAGACGGTGACTATCTTGCCAGATGGGTGTGTAAGCTGAAAAGACCTTGTGTAACAATCGATCTTGGCATGATGAGCTTTCATCCAGTCCATACCCAAGATGATGTTAATATCTGTAGACTTGAGGGCTATAAGTGATGCAAGGAATACAAGTCTGTCAACAAGGATTTCATTACCATGGCTTATTCTGGTAGTTTGCCATCTAGACCCTGGAGTTTGGATTTCAAGTGTAATTGGCATATCACAAAATGACATGTCGTGCAAACGAGCATAACCTTTAGAGATGAAGGAGTGAGATGCTCCGGTATCGAACAGAACCGAAGCTGGATGGCAATTGGCAAGGAGGGTACCAAGAACGACATCCGGATCATCATGAGTGTCTTTAGCTGAGACATGATGCACACATCCACGTTCAGTGGGAGCTGACTTGACACTAATCATCTTGCGTGATGGCTTACCACGGCCAACAGACTTCTCGGGCTGGGGTGGAGCATAGTTGGTTTGAGAGCAGTCACGTGCATAGTGTCCTGGCTCTCCGCATGTGAAGCAAGTCCCTGAGGTAGGACGTGGACCCGCATTGACAAGAGGTCTACCGATAGGCCTAGGTGGAGCATACGGTTGAATTGGGTGAGGCACCAGATAAGAGGGCCTCGGTGAGTAACCGGGTGGAAGAGCGGAGTTCGGAACCCAAATCCGGCGCTTCTGCGAAGTAGAACCGGAGGAAGAAACCAAATCATGGGTGTGCTTACGAGACTCCTCGTAAGTGAGCTGAGCTGTCTCTGCATTAATGGCCTTGTTCACAAGAGCCTGGAATGTATTGCAATGGTGCAAGTGGAGATCACGACGCAACTTGGGGTTGAGACCCTTCCAGAACCTAGCCTGCTTCTTGGCGTTCGTGGACACTTCTTCTGTAGCATAGTGGGCAAGGTTCTCAAATTCTCTACTATGAGCATCAATAGCCATCTTACTCTGGGTGAAAATACAAAACTCTTCTCTCTTGCGATCAATGAGAGCCTGAGGAATGTGATGCTCGCGGAAAGCCTCAGTGAAATCCTTCCAGATAGGTATCTGGCCAGCTGGAAGCATAGCCTCATAGTTCTGCCACCAAAGACTAGCAGGACCTTCCAGGTGATATGCAGCATAGGTGACCTTGTCACCTTCAGCTACGCTCGTGGAATGCAGCTTGTGAGTAATACTATGGAGCCAGTCATCTGCATCGAGTGGTTCAATGGAATGATGGAAGGTAGGTGGTTTCAGACCGATGAAGTCATGGATGGACACAAACTCTTTGTGCTGATGGGAGGTGTTCTCCTCAATACGTGCTAGCAAGCGGTTAGACTCATGCTTGTTCCTCTCAACCTCTAACATGAACTCTGCCAACGAAGACTGGTCGGGAGGATCCTCATCCCTACCATCTCCGTGGATCCGGATACGAGCAACAGAACTTGGGTTAACTGACGACATCCTGAAGAACCAACCAAGGAAACAAAGATCGATTCAGCATCACCATAAGGATGTCGATTATAGTATGAGAAAAATACTATCTCATGAACTCCTAGGACAATTCCGGCAGCGTAACGGCAGTAAAATGCTCAAAATGAAACATCCTGCAATGAAGGGGTAGCACCATACTCAACATCATTACTCTAGGTTCTGGGATATTACTAAACAGGCTACACTGGAGGTACTCAACCTGGGATATGACTCAGATCAACCAAACCTTAGAGACTACGGAGTAGTAACACGTGATCCTGATAGACGGAAGAGAAAGCCTAGTTCCTTAACCCCGTAGGAAAGATAGGATGACTCAGATCAGAAGGCATGAGGTATAAGGAGTAAAAAGAGCCTTACGTTCCCTTCCACAATCAATTCCCCTATATAGCTAAAGAATTTCTAGACTCAACTTCGACCAGGTTGGCTTGGAAATCCTACAGGCAGTCAGGCTCTGATACCAAAGCTGTCAGGACCCTGATCCTAAGTCACACCGATCTAGCATGTAACACATCATATCACTTTGCGGCCTCACGCACGGTATTCCCACGGGTGCCACCTTACCTGGCCCGGGACCGTTTGCGCCTTTTGGCTCACGTATATGATAGTGTCGCTAGCATCCATATGACAAAGAACCCGGGCCGACATGGCTAGTCGTGAATCCAAAGCGACACTAACCCATGAGGACAGGCATTCATGAATCACATCGAGCATGTCGGTCATCAACGTGTGAATCCGGGCTGTAGCACTGGGCTAACAGGACTCCGGATGTCACCGCGTGACATTTCCCCGAAGGGACAGACACAGGAACGAAGTGAAACACATGCCGGCCAGTCAATTGTTCCGAGCAGTAGTGCTGGGCTAGCAGGACTCCGGTGAACCGGGCTATAGCAGACTACTATCACTGAGAAAGCACTAGACTACATTTCCCCATATGATAGGCTGCCAAGGATAAACAACTAGATTATCGGATCCCACACATAGCAATACATGCTACACGTACGCATAACATGCAAGTATGTGCTGTACAACATGGCATCACAACATAACGCAAACTCATATAGATAAAGGCCCAGAAGAGCCACATAGCATTAAATACAAACAGGGGTCACATGACCCAACATTTAGGGCATACAAGCAACGGAAGCATTACATGTCTGAGTATAGACAACTACAAAAGGAAAAGGCTGGGAAGCCTGACTATCTACAAGACCCTCCCAAGGGTACAAGATCGTAGCTGAGGTAACAAGCTACTCGTCGAAGTCCAAGCGGAATTACTAGAAAGACCGAAGTCTCTGCTGCAAAAACATAAATAAAGCAACATGAGTACAAAGGTAGTCAGCAAGACTTACATTAGATCCTATCATACATGCATTTGTATCAAGAAGGTAATGTGGGTTTTAGTTGCAGCAAGCCAGCTTTGACTCACTGGCTATCCTGTTCTACGACTATGGGAAACTTCTTTGAGATGAGGCAGCGCACACGAGTCCACTAATCACCACATCAATACACTACTATGGATTCATCTCGTCTCCATACGAGAAGGCCATCCATAGCACTCACACTTGTCTTGAGCATTTTAGAGTATCCATTTTAAGTTGTCTATGTACCACGTAAGCATCCAAGAAGTCCATAACCGAGGACACGGCTATTCGAATAGATCATGATAACCCTGCAGGGGTGTACTTCATCACACACGCTCTCGCCACTTATCACCATGTACACATCATGTATCTCGGCAACCTTCAAGCGGAAGCCTGGCGAGGGTGTTGGCCACGACCTGACTAACCACGCAAGACTCTAGTCCAGGTTTATCGCCTATTCGGGTTCCATCCGCAAGGAGATCCGGCCGAGGTTTCGCTCACGGCCCCAAACGATGTGCACAGGGTTCCCGAGCCCACCATCCGGGTGCCACTCGGTACAGCGGGCCACGTGTGCCTAGTCTGTCCCAAGTCCACCCTGCCGGGTGCCTCTCGGTAGAAAAATAGCACTACCTACAAACACCAGAAACTATTTGCAACTCCTGGACAGAGTTCAAGGCGGTTAATAAGTTGAGAGAGCTTGGAGCGCCTGGAGCCCAATGTGTGGTAGTACCTAGTCATTGGACAACTTACACAGAACTCAGTTCTTAAGGACGGTCCCAATGAGACAACCCACCATGTACTCCTACATGGCCTCTCACCGCTACCTTTACCAAATCATGTTCACACGCTTAACTCTCAGCACCAGAACATATCATAGCACTCCAATTCATTCCCGATGAATCAGACCTGACACAACTCTAAGCAATAGCAGGCAGGGCATGGTAGGAACACAACATGGCTCAATCAATTCCTACACATGCTAGTGGGTTTTAGCTATTTACTGTGGCAATGACAGGTCATGCAGAGGAATGGGTTCAACTACCACAGCATAAAGTAGCAGTTGAATCGTTGTTGTCCTAATGCAATAAATGAGAGCAGGATCGAGAGAGTGGATTGTATCGGAATGAACAAGGGGGTTGCTTGCCTGGTAGATCAACAGAGGGGGCACTGCTCCTCGGACAGGTACTCTGGATCGGTCTCCGGAGCAGGACCTATCGAGAAGGAACGATGTCGGAAATCAAACACAAGCATATGCAACATTATGATGCATGAACATGACATGAGTATGTGATGTTGTTTGAGTTAATGCATCTAGCATTTATTTGGTTGAAGTCCATTTGAACCAAGGGTTCAAATACAACTCCAAATTAAACTCTTAAATATGCCATAAGTGTGTTTTCACATATACAGCATGTATAGGTTGGTTTGTCATGCATGAAAATGGTACATATGGATAGATTGATTTTTTCTGATAATTTTTCATATATAAATTATTTCAATCTGAGCTACGGTTGAATTTATATGAATTTTTGAAGTTTTGAACATTTTCTGGAATTTCCTGTTTAAAAATAATTCCAGAAAAGAATAACTGCATCAGCATGACGTCATCACTACATCAGCGGGTCAACACGGCTGTCCAGGTCAAATCTGACACGTGGGGTCCACCCGTTAGTGTCATGGTTAATTAACAAAGGGTTAATTAATCCTAACTACTAATTAGGGGGCGCCGGAGCCCATCTGTCATTGAGAGAGAGGGGGGAAGGTCAAACAGGGCTGTGGTCAACCCACGCTGGTCAAAGGCCAGCGGTCGCCGGCATTTAGCCGTCGGCGAGTCCGGATACGGCGGGGCGCTGTGGGTTTTGCCTACAGGGGGCCATTTGGCGCGCAGAGTGCAGCTACGGGATGCGGACGCTCGTCCGCACCGAACTGTGGTGGTGGCGTGGTCGGGGAGTGGCCGGAGTGGCGCCGGCAACAACGAGTGCGGCGGCCGGAGTTCGGCCACGGCGGGGAAGGGGCTACGGCGTGCAGGCGGCTAAACAGAGAGAGGGGAATGGCGTAGAAGCTCACGGCGAATCCAATGACGGGGTCGGCGAGCTCGGGGAAGGCTTGGGGCAGTGAAGACGATCTCCGGCGACCGTAGATGAAGACAGCGGCGAGGCGGCTCTCCAGGGCCTCCCGAGGCGCGTGGCTTGACGGAGAGGTGGAGGACGACGTGGTGGAGCTTCTGAGCATGGGGAGAGGGCGAGGGGGAGGCGGTCGCCGCGGTGGTGCTCATCGACGGCTGCGGGTGCGTTCGGTCCGAGGAGAGGGAGAGATACAGGGGAGGGGGAGGAACGAGAGAGCGAGGGAGAGATCCGGGGTGGTGCTGGGCGCTTCTGGCGAGGCCAGGGCGTCGAGGGGGAGAAGCAGGAGGTGGCGGGGAGACGTGGCCACGGCCGGCTGCGTGGCCGCGCGCGCCGGCGCGTGCCCCTGTCCTCCTGGCGCGAGGAAGGGGACGACTCGCACTGCCAGTCGTCCGGGCCGGCCTGTTGGGCCGCTGGGCTGCACAGTGCGCGGCTGCACAGGTAAGTGGCCCGGGTAAGTTCCTAAACTGTTTTCTTTTTTCTATTTTTTTCTGACATTTGTTTTGATTTAATAAAAATACTAAATCATTTTATATTATTCTGTAAATTTTAGTAGGGACTAGTTGGACCACTCCAAAGCCCCTCACCAAAATTTAGAATTATTGGACAATATTTTATATATAATTAAATATTTATCCAACGCAAATAATTACTGGATTAATTCCAAATGGCCAAAATAAATATTTATGAGCTCCTAAAAATATTGGTTTGATTTTTATCTCTGGCCAATATTTTCAGGGAGTAACATGAACATTTTCTTGGACCTTTTTGGAGAAATTTTTATCTGGATTATTTCCAGAAATGATTCTGAGGGTTTCACCAATCCCCATTTCAAATTTAAATGGAATTTAAACATGATGCACACATGAAGGCTAGCCTAGGTCATACCAGAACTAGGGATGTGACATCTACTCCAGTCATGTACTTTGCAAGGTAATCATCAGTAAATTTCTTCGGAAACCACTAAAAAGAGAAAACCTTCAGATATTCATGTCTAATAGAATAACTCATTGTGGGCAGGGCCAAAAGGCAACACGTTACTTACCATCCTAAAGTTCACTATTGTCTTGACAAAGTATAAATAAAGAGCTTAATTCCCATCACCCGTGTCTTTCGCCTAACAATCAATCTTAGTTTCCTCACTTGACGCTTGTTCATGAATATCTCATTGCCTCATACGCACAAGGGATCGACGCGTGGATCAGTACCGCTGATATATATATATATATATATATATATATATATATATATATATATATATATATATATATATATATATATATATATATATATGACTCCTCTTCTGTACTCCCATCCTCAATATACCTCATATACGCATTAATTATACCACTTTATTATTCTCAATATACTTCATTAAATATTCTAAGATACCCCAATATGAGTTTAGTTGAAAAAATATCATCTGTGACGTACTTTTTGTAATATACCTTTTCACGTACAAACACATCAGTATATACGTAAATATTTAAAAATACATAGACTCACATGAATTTTTTCATGAAACTCATTTTGGGGTATCTAATAATTACTAATGAAGTATATTAGAAATAATAAAAAGGTATAAAAGATTCATCTATGTGGTATATGAGGAGCGGGAGTACGTACTCCCGGGAGTACACAACCATTTTCCTATATATATATATATATATATATATATATATATATATATATATATATATATATATATATATATATAGGCAACAAGTAAATGTTAGAAGGTAAACTACGATTGCACAAATGATGTAAAATACAACTACCTCCGTTCCTAAGTACAATTATTTTTAGAGATTTCAATATGAACTACATACAGATGTATATAGACATAGTTTAGATTAGAATGTAGATTGACTCATTTTGCTCCGTGTGTAGTCTTATTGGAATCTCTAAAAAATACTTATATTTAGGAACAGATGGTGTATAAGACATGGGATATAGCTAACCTCGGCGGCAAACAACAACATAGCGCATTGTAGCCTTACGTAAGTACATGGAAAGGCAATGTTAACTAGAAGAGGGTTAATATCCACCAACAATAGAAAATGGTAATAAAATGATAGCATCTATAGTGATATCTTAATTGCGAAAGAGTAGCACGGTAGCAAAGGGATGGATTAAAAAATGGATAGACTTGTTTACTACTACACGCACGTTTCACTATAGACAACCTATTATAGCCATTGAAACTGGTACTGATAGAAATGAAATTAACAGAGTTAAACATCGCAAGGCAGGTATTGCTAGAGCAGAGAATGGCCTTGTTGTCTATAAAAAGGTAGGGTAAATAGATAAGATGGGTTATGCGTGTTTACTACAACATGCTTAATACATCAACCGTATAAAACATAGCCACTGCAACTAGTATTGGTAAGATTGAACTGGTTAGTTCATACTTGGTAAGTCCTGAGGGATAGTTGCTGGGGCACTTCATATGGGCAAGAGCCCTCCCCAAGTCGGTCGCATCCGAGGCGAGGTGTTCCTCCAGGTCGAAGCATGGATCAGTATCGCTGACATGTGTACCTACAAGAAGCAAGTAAATGTTAGAAGCTAAACTGCAATTGCACAAATGATTGTGAAATACTATAAGACCTGGGATGCAGCTAACCTCAACAGCAAATAACAAACATCGCCATTATGGCCCTGCGTAAGTACGGTTGATGTATAGCCATTGAAATTGGTACTGATAAAAATGCAATTGACAGAGTGAAGCATCGCAAGGCAAGTACTGCCAGAGCAGAGAATGGCCCAATTTTCTATAAAAAGGTAGGGAAAATAGTTAAGACGTGTTAGGCATGTCTACTACAACATGCTTAATACATCAACCGCACAAAACATAACCATTGCAACTGGTATTGGTAAAATTGAACTGGTCAATTCATACTTGGTAAGTCCTGAGGGGTAGTTGCGGGGGCACTTCATCTTGGCCAGAACCCGCCCCAAGTCAGCAGAGGTGGAGGTGAGGTGTTCCTCCGGGTCGAAGCGTGGATCAGTGCCGCTGACATGTGTACCTACAGGCAACTAGTAAATGTTAGAAGTTAAACAACAATTGCACAAATGATATAAAATACTATAAGACACGGGGTGTAGCTAACCTCGACGGCAAACAACACCGCCCGTTATGGCCCTGCGTAAGTACATGGAAAGGCAGTTCAGTACAACAGGGTTAGAGTCCATGAAAAATAGCAAATGGAAATAAAATGACAACATCTCTAGTGATATCTTCATTGCAGAGAGTAGCGCGGTACCAAAGGGACAAGTTAATAAATGGATACAACTATTAATTACAACAGGCTTAACAACATCCCGAGTCATGTATTGTAAGTTTGTTGCTGGTATTGGTGAAATTGAGCTGGACAATTATTACTTGAACATCACATAGTGTGCAGTACTGAAATAAACAAGGCACCAACATGCTTAATACATCAACCGTACAAAACATGGCCATTAGTCGATGGGGCACTTCATCTGGGCAAGAGCTTGCACCAAGTCAACGGCGGTGGAGGTGAGGTGTTCCTCTGGGTCAACACGCACAACGCACAACATGCCATCGACCGCCATCAGCTCCTCGACCTCCACGTGATATGTGGTTGGGCTTGCGTGGCGATGCTCTGGAGTAGGGGCGGTGGGGACTTGCAGGCATGAGGATGTTTCACAAGCGCCTTTTAAGAATTTAGGCTAGGGCCGTGATAGAGATCGGTGGGTTACCTGACTGGATCGACGATGCTCGGGAAGGTTGTAGATGTGGTTGAAGTTGTGGTTGTGGCGGCGGCGATTTGAGCTGCCGAGAGGGGGGCGTGGGGCAGGGGGCGATACTGGGGAAATGTGATGGGTGGGGATGTAGTGGGAGGAATAAATTCTGAAATTGCGCGCCTAATGAAAAAAATTCATTGCGAAACTTGAAACTTGGGCAGGAGAAACACATAACTGACTTATAGATCTTCTCATAATTCTTATATCTATGAGCATCTACAGCCGCACCTGCAAATTTAAAATATCTTTCATTGTAGCAAGGTTATTCAATTACATGAACGAGGCAAAGGTGACACTTGATGAACAATCATCGGTTATGAAATGCAATCAAGTGTCAACTTGACTCGCTCACATAGCCAGAATTGATCCTATGCAACAAAAGAGAAGCTTGCTGCCATCCCCCGACGCGGCTATTTAAGCTAGTGTGTAGCCAACTTGCACGGCGAGGTGGGACTAAAAACCAGTTGTGGCTAGCTCTAGTCTCTGGTGGCTTTAGGTGGCTATGGGTGGACGTTTATGGATGATTTAGGGTCGGGGTACGACTACAAAACTTCTGTGAACACATGCTAATCAACGCTCAAAGCCCTCAAAGGATGCACTTATCAACATTGTAAGTTAATAATAGAGAGTACCAATAATTTTCTCTAAAACTAGTATGTAGTACTGGTAGATGCTCGTAATTAACTATACAAACTTAATGGCGACACACGCATTAACTACTTCTCACATGCTGGCATCGGGGTATGTTGTCCAGATGCCATCGTTCTCCTTCCCGGCCTTGTCGGCGGCAACCCACCGTGCTTGGATCTCCGCCGAGCTCTCCTCGGCATGGTGTGCGGCCTCTTCTTTATTGCGGCGGCATCACCCTTTTCTTTACCGCTTTCTGCCTTTTCCGCTCCTTTTGTGTGGCTTTGGCCGCCTCTTGATCTACCGCCCATTCAGCCATGGCAGCATAAAAGTCTGCCCATGTAGTTGTGCGGCCGTGGGTGGCGATGAACTCGGCACGATGGGATGCCATCGCTTCCTAACCATGTGTGTGGTCACGAGCAGCGAGGAAATCGGCGCGGCGGGATGCCATCACTTCCTTACCAGTTACTGTGCGGCGCTGTGCCATCAACGACGCTTGGAGAGATCTTTGGGCAGAGTGCCGGACAACAGTACAATGTGGTGGTTTTTAAGAGCTCAAGGACAAACAATGAAGGAAATTTGGCTTCCCTTACAATCGTGGTCATTCATTATCTCACACGGTTCATCTTAGTCGCCTCCAGAAATACTGTGCGCTAAGCGATTGTGTGTTGTGTTATAATTGGCCGGAACCCCAGCCACGCAGATCGCACGTGTGCACCGTAGGATGCACTGTGATTGAACGGCAATCACATCCCTCTCAACCCACCTATGTAGCTGTAGCTGGATTGGATTTAACTGCGCCAAATGCCTAGAAAATGCTCATAATCGCCTAAATATGGTAAATGCGCCCGAAAAAGTGCGAAAATTGAAACAGTGATTTGCAGGGTGTATGTTCATCGTAGAAGAAACTCAAGGTCAACTGACAAAGCAAATTTGGATTCCCCTTCAATCTTGGTGATTTCCCTCTCGAAACCGTAAAACTTCCTCAATGATAGTTCGATTTATGAAGGGTGTGCATGTCGACATAAGCCAAACCTTCTCAAATTTTTACCAGGGCATGCTGAGGCCATACCATGGCACCATGCCAGGCATCATGTTTTTCAAGCACGTATTTCATTTTTATATAGTTGAAAAACCAATAAACTACGCATTTGTGGTTGACTCTTGCCACACATATCCTTGATATCTCTGCCCATTCCTTGTAAAGGCATGAGAATTTACTAAATAGCACGACCATGATTTTCCATACCATTCTTGTGCACCTTTTCATGCACTGATTGTTTGAATTTGAATTATATGAATTAATGCCTACAAAATGCATAGAATTACCTAAATATGGTAAATGAGCCTGGAAAAGTGCCAAATTTGAATACAGTGATTTGCAGGGTGTTTGTTCATCGTAGAAAAAAACTCACGGACAAATGACATCGGAAATTTGGATTCCCCTTCAATATTGAAGATTTCCCTCTTGAAACTATGAAACTTCCTCGGTGATGGTCCGATTTATGAAGGGTGTGCATGACGACATAAGCCAAACCTTCTCAAATTTTTACAAGGGCATGGTGAGGCCATGCCATGGCACCATGCCAGGCGTCATGTTTTTCAAGCATGTATTTCATTTTTGTACAATTGAAAAACCAATAAATGACACGTTGGTGGTTGACTCTTGCCACATAAATCCTTGAAACCATTGCCCATTCCTTCTAAAATGCACGAGAATTTACAAAATAGCACAAGCATGATTGTTCTAGACCGTTTTTGTGCACCTTTCCATGCATCGATTATTTGAATTTGAATTATGTGTATTATTGCCTAGAAAATGCACATAATCTCCTAAATACGGTAAATGAGCTCAGAAAAGTGCCAAATTTGAACACAGTGATTTGCAGGGTGTACGTTCATCATAGAAAAAACTCAAGGATAAAGGACGAAGGAAATTTGGATTCCCTTCAATCTTCATGATTTCCCTCTCGAAGCCATGAAACTTACTGGTGATGGTTCGATTTATGAAGGGCGTGCATGACGACATAAGCCAAACCTTCTCAACTTTTTTACCAAGGCATGGTGAGGCCATACCATGGCACCATTCAAGTTGTCATGTTTTTCAAGCATGTATTTCATTTTTCTATAGTTGAAAACCAATAAATGACATGTTTGTGGTTGACTTGTGCCACACATATCCTTAAAATCTCTGTCCATTCCTTTAAAAGGCATGAGAATTTACTAAATAGCACGAGCATGGTTTTCTAGACCGTTTTTGTGCATCGATTGTTTGAATTTGAATTATGTGCATTAATGACTAGAAAATGAACATAATTGCCTAAATATGGTAAATGAGCCCAGAAAAGTGCCAAATTTGAACATGGTGATTTGCAGGGTGTATGTTCATCGTAGAAAAAACTGAAGGACAAAGGACAAAGGAAATTTTGATTCCCCTCCAATCTTGGTGATTTCCCTCTCGAAGCCATGAAACATCCTCGATGATGGTTCGATTTATGAAGGGCGTGCATGACGACATAAGCCATACCTTCTCAAATTTTTACCAGGGCATGGTGAGGCCAGACCATGGCACTATGTCAGCCGCATATTTTTCATGCATGTATTTCGTTTTTCTGTAGTTGAAAAAACACTGAACGACACGTTTGTGGTTAACTCTTGCCACACATATCCTTGAAATATCGGCTCATTCCTTGTAAAAGGCATGAGAATTTACTAAATACCATGATCATGGTTTTTCCAGACTGGGTTTTTTGCACTTTTTTATGCACCGATTTGAATTTGAATTATGTCCATTAATGCCTAGAAACGGCACATAATCACGTAAATATGGTAAATGAGCCCGAAAAAATGCCAAATTTGAACATGTTGCATTGGAGGGGTCATGTTGATTGTAGAAAAAAACTGAATGACAAACTAGGAAGGCAATTTGGATTCCCCTTCAATCTTGGTGATTTACTATCGCACACAGTTCATCTCCATCGCCTCTATGAACCATGTGCATTCACCAACACATCCAAACGGAAAAAAAGAAAACCCTCACCCCATGCCCACTTCATCCCCACCCACTCGCCGCGCACTCCTCCGCAACTCTGCACCTCATCAACTTCTATCCCGGCGGCCACCCTAAGCTCGACGGCTGTCATCGGCGAGTAGAGGTCGCGCTCCAAACGGCATGAGATTTCACCCCTACCGCTTGCCACCACCTATCTGCAATGATTTACACCGACTCTCTGCACTTTGGTCGATTGGGGTTTTCCGTGAGATTCGGCCAGGGATTTTTCTCATGGAGAAGGTAATTAATTTAGCAAAATATTCACTCATCTCTTATCACGGTCCATCCATCGCTATTAATCAACCAGCGGAAATCGCCGTGGATTCATTTGTGTTCTAGATGATTCGAGGGTCTTGGTTCAAGTGTCCACAGTGCAAGCACGAATCAGGCAAGTGTGGTCGCAACCAATTGGAAACGAAGTTCTATCTCACCATTCCAGATGACTTCAGGGAGCGCTCGATATGTTCAATCTCACCCTACGACGGTCGGCATGGCCTAAATTTATGAACACATACCATATATTGGATAAAAGGTATGGTGCCACATGCAGCCTAGACGCCGAACACGATTTTTTTCTACATTAGGCAAATTAATGATGTATTATTCATTCAGTTAGTCTCATATTTGCATCAAATCTTTTTACATTACCTATTTTTAATTATATATTATTGTACTTTTCTTTTAGCTATATATTGTTCTGTTCTCTCAGTTACGCCCACATTTGCATGTTGCTCTATTATTTTAATATATCGAATTTACGATCTTAATTTTTCATTTCAAGCAGTACATCCCTTTCTTTGCAAGAACACGAATAGAAGGAAATCTTGGGCTTTACTTTGTTGATGACTCCATGGATGTCATATTGACAAAGCAACATGGATTTACAATGACAGTTAGCATAAAACTTGATAAAGATGGTCATTCCTATTTTGATTGCGAACATTTGGATAAAAATGTCTATGTTTTATGAACTGAAAGCTGGCAATAAAATTCTAGCGCATGAACCATAGCCTGGTCTAATTAACATGGATGTTTACTTCCCCAACGTCATCAGTCGATCACAGGATGATCAAGGTTAGTGTTCTGTCAACTTTCTTCATGCTGGCATATTACTTAGCAAAATCAGGGTATTTGTTCTGACTAACTGATCACTATTTAAGCAAACAATTGTGATTTCATTTTCTGACTCCCTTCCTAGGCAGTAACAAATTCTATTTACCAATTTATGCCCCCTATATATTCTTCTACCATGTTCTGAATAAATAATACATTTCTACCTTTTAAGTAGGATATGTTGAATGCATAGTTAATGATTTGTATGTTACTCGGCGTACCAAATTTCACTGGAAAGACTTGAAGCATGGCATAAAGTTTGTTGATCATCTGACAGAGATAGCATAGTGTATGAACGCAGGATTTTGGGTGGGATTAATTCTACCTCTGGTGCACACATTGAACATGACCAATTGTGTGCACGAAACGCTGGTACAAAGTCCTATTTTTATGTTTACGTTCATAAAATATATATATCTTCAACGATATGTTACAATTTTTTTATTCTACATTGCAACAGAAATTGCCCGCTGCAGCTGTTCCTGAATCGATTTCCCACCATGATCCAGTTACACTTGTGACTGCTAATAACGCCAAAGTGATTGCAAGGTACTGCATTTCCTGCAAAAATGGAACCATTCAAATTAACAAATTGTCGTTTGTCGTGGCAATGTATCCACATTGGAAAATTGAAGACACAACACTACTCATGCTCTACCAAGGCACGGGAGAGTTCTTCCTTTTCATTCACGAGATGTCGAGTCACCGTGATCAAGCTACTTCCAGCGGATAGTTGTGGTTGTTCGCCCTCAGCCTCTTAAAATGTGCTAGTTGTTACCATGTTAACTATGTAGATATGTACCATATGGTTGTCAAAATTGTTAAGTACCTTGTTACCAAGATCCGCGTTTTGTCGAATAGTGTCACCACTATATATATGTTACTCAAATATTGTTAGCCAAGCTCTTAAATTTTCATGGAAAGTATTAGTATCATACATACTTCATTCAGTTTAAGCGTGTGCCCGGTAGAGTAGAAGATGTCCATGTTTTCAACATGGCGATCAGCACCGATGTCCGGAAGGCATTTTCATATTAATTGTCCATATTGCAAATTCAGATAATATACAGATAGGCCAGCCCATACAATTGACATATTTGACATGCATGAAGAAATCAATCGAGCATATATATCAGAGAGAATTCCTTATTTAACACTGTGCCTAAATTTTATGCCCTATTTGACATCGACAAATAATTTCTTCCTTATCTAACAAGGAGTCTAAATTTTATGCCTTTTATAACACTTTTGTCCATTTTGAGCCTAAATGACACATGGAATGACGATTTTGCCCTCAAGAGGTATTTTTGTGTGCACGTGTGTGTGCTGTTGCATGTGTGTGTGCGTACGTGTCTCCTACTGCTGAGTGTGTGTGTGTACATGCACTGTTGTTTGAGTGTTTGCTACTGCGTGTGTAAGTGTATGTATTTGCTACTGGGTGTGTATGTGTGTGTGTGTGTGTGCGCGCGCGGTTGCGTGCATGTCTGCTGCTGTGTGTTGTGTGTGTGTGTGTGTGTGTTGCTATTGCATGTGTGTGCTGCGTGGATGTGTGCTGCTATTTGTGAGTGTGCTGTGTGCGAGTGTTCTGCTACGTGTGTGCGTGTGCGTGTGTTGCTGCGTGTGTATGTGCGGCTATGTGTGTGCTACTGCCCTCACACTGATGTTGTGTGTGTGCTACTGCCCTCGCACTAATGTTGTGTGTGTGCTACTGCTCTCGCACTGATGCTGCGTGTGTGCTACTGCTCTCGCACTGATGTTGCCTGTGCGCTAATGCCCCACGTGCACACATGCCACATGGAGGATAAAAGAGTCTTTTCCGGTGTTATTTAGGCTCAAAATGGATGAAAGTGTCATAAAAGGCATAAAATTTAGACTCGTTGCCAGATAGGGAAGAAAAAGTTTTCAGTATCAAATAAGGAAAGGAAATTTAAGATAGTGTTAAATAAGGAATTGTTTCTATATATATCGCTAATTTACAAGAATATAATGAACCGCGCGCGCACAAAAGCGCTATTGTGCACCTGACGCCGACCCAGCACACACAGCAACCATCTTCCATCAGCATGTCGATCATGGGCTCAGTGTGAGCGGAGGCCGCCAAGTCGATGACCTACACACCTTGATCGATCAAGGCTGGGGCAGACTAGACATCGGGGATCCCCGGTACTGCCTCGGGCCTAACGCTCACCAGGGCTTCCATCACATCCCCGAGGCATGCATCGGCGACGTCTGGCGCTACGCCCTCCGCCATCTGGGACATAAGCATGTGCCTCATGCAGCAGCCGCCACTGCCGTAGTTGTCCTTGCGTCGTCGTGGTTCCTGCTCTGCAGTCCGCACCATCCGCTGCACTCTGCGTCGAGCCAGCAATATCACCCACTAGCGATCCCTATTCGCTTTTAGGATGACCCTGGATAACCTAGCCACTTGCTCGTACCGTGTTTCCTCCTTCCTTCGGTCGTCGTTAGGGGAGGCGGCATGCACTACAAAAAAAGACACGTCTGTGACATTTTGGGCTGAACGAAAAAATATGTCATGCTTATGACACTCCTATGACAATAATTGTGACAAAATCCGGTATCATCATAGATGTGGTAGGATCCTACTTCTATGACAAAAAATTATGACAGAAAATAGGCTTTTCGTCCTGGGCGGGCCGGAGACGCACCTGCATGACATTGTTTGGTCTGTCCATGATGGAAAAAATCGTGGTAGAAGCGAGGATGAGGAAAATATCGAGGAGTTCCCGATTACGGTCGATGGTCTAGCCGAGCGATGCACGGAGAGGCTTACGCATTTCTCTCGTACACGTACGCGTGTGTGTGCGAGGCGTTGCGCTCTAACTGAACCCGAGTGAGGCATTGGGCTCTAACTGAACCCGAGCGATTGCACTACCTATTTTACTAAACCCCAATCGATCCCTTGCTGTTAACTAAACCCGATCGAGGGATTCCTTCACTACTGCTGCTAACTGAAGCCGATTGAACCTGCTGCCTCTTTATGAGTAGTGAACGTTGTTGGGGTTGGATGAACAGTTCCTGATGGGGGTTGGATGAACATGACCCAGTGGTAGGAGAGGTCATTGCCGCTAGATGAACAGGACCCCGATCGAGCCTATTGGGGATGGATGAACAGGACCTTGTGGAGGGTTGATTGAACAGTAGCCGGTGGAGGCTGGATGAACAGGACCGCGTGGATGAACATTCACTGGTGGAGGCTAGAGGAAGTCGACGGTGGATGAACAGTAGCATGTGGAGGCTGGAGGAAGTCGACGGTGGATGAACAGTAGCAGGTGGAGGCTGGAGCGAGGCAGTAGACGGTGGATGAACATGACCCGTTTCGACCGTAGGCGCTCCAACAGAAGTCTGTTTCCTCCATTTTGCGATACGCCATACTCCTCCCAATCAACAGGACCCCGTTTCGACCGTACGCGGTCGAACACAATTCTGTTTCCTCCATTTAAAGGTATGCCAGACCCTTCCCAATGAACAGGACCCCGTTTCGACCATACACGGTCGAACACAAGTTCGTTTCCTCCATTCTGCAGTACACCAGACCCTTCCTGATGAACTGGACCCCGTTTCGACCGTACGCGGTCGAACAGAAGGCCCATTTTCTCCGTTCTGTGGTACGTCATACCTCATTTCAGCTGTTCCGTCCAAGACGGTTGGCTCCCGATGAACACGACGTATTCCATTGCCTCCCGATGAACACGATGCATTCTATTGCGTCCCCATGAACACGACATAGTTTCTCCGTTCTGACCAAACCGGTTGGCTTCCGATGAACATGATGCTATTGCTGCGGTCGTACAAATGCGTGAGGAGGCATTCGAGACCCCACCCGTATTTATGTACGTGGCCGTATTTTTTGGCATCTCGTTGTATGTACGTGTACACTGTTTTGACTAGACTGCCTAAACTGCTACGTTGGGGGCTCTACTACTACATGTGTTGTTGCTTGCTCAACCACGGTTCATCGTTGCAGAGAGACCGATCGACCAGTCGACCAGGTGGGTCCCGATTGTCTCGACTATCACATTCTCGACCAGAATGACAATGCTATGTATGCTTCGACTAGGTGGGTCCCGACTGTCAGGGAGGATGAGGAGGCACTTCCTTGCGTGTGAAGTTATTGATGGTGGGACCTAGCGGTTAGGGGGAGAATCATTTTTTGCCCGTAATATGGACGCACTTCCTTGTGTGCGAAGATGTAGCTGGTAGGTCCCAGCTGTTAGGGAGGAAACGGTTTTTTGCAAAATACAGACTCCCTTCCGGTGGATCCCCCCTATCAGGTGGATGAATAATTATTTTATGCGCAATAAGGAGGCACTTACTTGCTGTGGCCGTGGACCCAGCTATCAGCCTGTCCATGTGTAGTCCTCTTCCGATGGAAGTCATTCCTTGACCATGTTGACCATGCCGCGCTGAGAGCACCAAGGCGGTGGAAGACAGCGAGGCTTGGAAGGGGACGACACGGAGCCGGGGAAGACGCGGCAATGGATGCCCACGCGGAGAGGAGTATGAGGGTTGACTGGTTCAGCTGCGGTGTGAGACTGCCCGCAGAATAACACGGGTTGTGGGTGAGTAGAGAGTAGAGGGATGGCCTAGCCAACGGTGGGAGTAGGGTGGGGCGGTGAGGCCTGCGCGGCGACACAGCGGGCCACTAGAGGCAGGAGCAGGCGGTCTCGCCGGCACTGGTTTGGGCGGTTGGTGCAAGAAGAGCGGTGATTGAAGAAGCAGAGGGAACGTTCGATAAAAATCCAACGGTCACTGCTGCTAGAATTGTTTGTTGACTAAGTTGACAAAGCCATGCGTATGCGTCAACTTAGTAGGCCCACAGGTCAGCCTCCGAACCGGTGTGCCCCAGATGTCAATGGGAGGAACCATTTTTTCGCGTAATAAGGAGGTAGTGCTACGTCTTGAGCTTGCGTTGGTTTTCCCCGAAGAGGAAGGGATGATGAAGCAGAGTAGCGTAAGTATTTCCCTCAATTTTTGAGAACAAAGGTATCAATCCAGTAGGAGGCCACGCTCAAGTCCCTCGTACCTGCACAAAACGATAGCTACTCGCAACCAACGCGATTAGGGGTTGTCAATCCCTTCACGGTCACTTACGAGAGTGAGATCTTATAGATATAATATTTTTGGTATTTTTGGTATAAAGATGCAAAGTAAAAAGTAAAGGCAAAGTAAAAAAGCAAAGCAGGATTAAAGTAATGGAGATTGATATGATGAGAATAGACCCGGGGGCCATAGGTTTCACTAGTGGCTTCTCTCAAGAGCATAAGTATTCTACGGTGGGTGAACAAATTACTGTTGAGCAATTGACAGAATTGAGCATAGTTATGAGAATATCTGGGCATGATCATGTATATAGGCATCACGTCCGTGACAAGTAGATCAAAACGATTCTACATCTACTACTATTACTCCACTCATCGACCGCTATCCAGCATGCATCTAGAGTATTAAGTTAAAAACAGAGTAACGCCTTAAGCAAGATGACATGATGTAGAGAGATAAATTCATGCAATATGAAATAAACCCCATCTTGTTATCCTCGATTGAAATGATACAATATGTGCCTTGCTGCCCCTTTTGTCACTGGGTAAGGACACCGCAAGATCGAACCCAAAGCTAAGCACTTCTCCCATGGCAAGAACTACCAATCTAGTTGGCCAAACCAAACGGATAATTCGAAGAGACTTGCAAAGATAACCAATCATACATAAAAGAATTCAGAGAAGATTCAAATATTATTCATAGATAGACTTGATCATAAACCCACAATTCATCGGTCTCAACAAACACACCGCAAAAAGAAGATTACATCGAATAGATCTCCACAAGAGAGGGGGAGAACTTTGTATTGAGATTCAAAGAGAGAGAAGAAGCCATCTAGCTACTAACTATGGACCTGAAGGTCTAAGGTTAACTAATCACACTTCATCGGAGAGGCTATGATGATGTAGAAGCCCTCCATGATGACGGCCCTCTTCCGGCGGAGCTCCGGAACATGCCCCAAGATGGGATCTCGTGGCCACAGAAAGTTGCAGCGGTGGAATTAGGTTTTTCGCTCCTGTTCTGATGGTTTGGCGGTATGTATGTATATATAGGAGGAAGAAGTACGCCGGAGGAGCACCGAGGGGCCCACGAGGCAGGGGGCGCGCCCTGGGGGGGGCCGCCCCCCACCCTCGTGACCGCCTCTTTTGTTCCTTGGAGCAGGGTCCAAGTCTCCAGGATCACGTTCGGTGAGAAAATCACGTTCTCGAAGATTTTATTCCGTTTGGACTCCGTTTGATATTCCGTTTCTTCGAAACACTGAAATAGGCAAAAAAAACTATTCTGGGCTGGGCCTCCGGTTAATAGGTTAGTCCAAAAATAATATAAAAGTGGAAAATAAAGCCCAATATAGTCCAAAACAGTAGATAATATAGCATGGAGCAATCAAAAATTATAGATACGTTGGAGACGTATCAGGCATCCCCAAGCTTAATTCCTGCTCGTTCTCGAGTAGGTAAATGATAAAAAGAGAATTTTTGATGCTGAGTGCTACTTGGCATAATTTCAATGCAAATCTTCTTAATTGTGGTATGAATATTTAGATTAGAAAGATTCAAGACAAAAGTTTATATTGACATAAAAAATCATAATACTTCAAGAATACTAACAAAGCAATTATGTCTTCTCAAAATAACATGGCCAAAGAAAGTTATCCCTACAAAATCATATAGTCTAGCTATGCTCTATCTTCACCACACAAAGTATTTAAATCATGCACAACCCCGCTGACAAGCCAAGCAATTGTTTCATACTCTAACTTTTTCAAAACTTTTTCTATCTTCACGCAATACATGAGCGTGAGCCATGGATATAGCACTATAGGTGGAATAGAATGGTGGTTGTGGAGAATACAAAAAGGAGAAGATAGTCTCACATCAACTAGGCGTATCAACGGGCTATGGAGATGCCCATTAATAGATATCAATGTGAGTGAGTAGGGATTGCCATGCAACGGATGCACTAGAGCTATAAGTATATGAAAGCTCAAAAAGAAACTAAGTGGGTGTGCAACCAACTTGCTTGCTCATGAAGACCTAGGGCAATTTGAGGAAGCCCATCATTGGAATATACAAGCCAATTTCTATAATGTAAAATTCCCACTAGTATATGAAAATGATAACATGAGAGACTCTCTACTATGAAGATCATGGTGCTACTTTGAAGCACAAGTGTGGAAAGAGGATAGTAACATTGTCCCTTCTCTCTTTTTCTCTCATTTTTTTTAATTTGGGCATTTTCTCTTTTTTATGGCCTCTTTTTATTTGGGCTTCTTTGGCCTCTTTTTTTCCGTCCGGAGTGTCATCCCGACTTATGGGGGAATCATAGTCTCCATCATCCTTTCCTCACTGGGACAATGCTCTAATAATGATGATCATCATACTTCTATTTTTCTTACAACTCAACAATTACAACTCGATACTTAGAACAAAATATGACTCTATGTGAATGCATCCGGCGGTGTACCGGGATATGCAATATGACAATGATGGAATGTGTCATGATGAACTAGATGGTGGAAAGTTGCATGGCAATATATCTCAGAATGGCTATGGAAATGCCATAATAGGTAGGTATGGTGGCTGTTTTGAGGAAGGTATATGGTAGGTTTATGATACCGGCAAAAAGTGCGCGGTATTAGAGAGGCTAGAAAAGGTGGAAGGGTGAGAGTGCGTATAATCCATGGACTCAACATTAGTCATAAAGAACTCATATACTTGTTGCAAAAATTTAGAAGTTTCAAAGCAAAGTATTACGCGCATGCTCCTAGGGGGATAGATTGGTAGGAAAAGACCATCGCTCGTCCCCGACCGCCACTCATAAGGAAGACAATCAATAAATAAATCATGCTCCGACTTCATCACATAACGGTTCACCATACGTGCATGCTATAGGAATCACAAACTTTAACACAAGTATTCTTTAAATTCACAACTACTCAACTAGCATGACTTTAATATTATCACCTCCATATCTCAAAACAATTATCAAGCTTCAATCTTTTCTTAGTATTCAACACACTCAAAAGAAAGTTTCACAAATCTTGAATACCAAGCATATTATTGTTAAGCAAATTACCATGCTATTAAGAGACTCTCAAAATAATTTAAGTGAAGCATGAGAGACCAATAGTTTCTTTAAAACAAATCCACCATCGTGATCTAAAAGATCTAAGTGAAGCACAAAGAGCAAAATTATAACGCTCAAAAGATATAAGTGAAGCACATAGAGCAAAACTACTTAGCTCAAAAGATATAAGTGAAGCACATAGAGTATTCTATCAAATTTTAATTCATGTATGGCTCTCTCAAAAGGTGTGTACAGCAAGGATGATTGTGTCATACTAAGACACAAAGACACAAATAATACAAGACACTCCAAGCAAAACACATATCATGTTGGTGAATAAAAATATAGCTCCAAGTAAATTACCGATGGAAGTGGACGAAAGAGGGGATGCCTCCCGGGGCATACCCAAGCTTTGACTTCTTGGTGTCCTTGGATTATCTTGGGGGTTCCATGGGCATCCCCAAGCTTAGTCTCTTGCCACTCCTTGTTCCATAATCCATCAAAAGAATTCACCCAAAACTTGAAAACTTCACAACACAAAACTCAAAATAGAAAACTCGTGAGCTCCGTTAGCGAACGAAAACAAAATATCACTTCAAGGTACTGTAATGAACTCATTCTTTATTTATATTGGTGTTAAACCTACTGTATTCCAACTTCTCTATGGATTATAAACAATTTTACTAGCCATAGATTCATCAAAATAAGCAAACAACACACGAAAAACAGAGTCTGTCAAAAACAGAACAGTCTGTAGTAATCTGTAGCTAGCGCAAGATCTGGAATCCCAAAAATTCTAAAACAAATTTCTGGACGTGAGAAATTTATCTATTAATTATCTGAAAAAATAATTAACTAAATAGTACTCTTCAAATAAAAATTACAGCAGTTCTCGTGAGCGCTAAAGTTTCTGTTTTTTACAGCAAGTTCAACAAGAGTTTCCCCAAGTCTTCCCAACGGTTCTACTTGGCACAAACCCTAATTAAACACAAAAAACACAACCAAAACAGAGGCTAAATAATTTATTTATTAATAAATAGGAGAAAAAAATAAAGGAGTAAATAAAGTTGGGTTGCCTCCCAACAAGCACTATCGTTTAACGCCCCCAGCTAGGCATAAAAGCGAGGATAGATCTAAGTATTGCCATCTTTGGTAGGCAATCCATAAGTGGCTCTCATGATAGTTTCATATGGTAATTTTATTTTCTTTCTTGGAAAGTGTTCCATGCCATTTTTTAATTGAAATCGAAATCTAATATTCCCTTCCTTCGTATCAATAATCGCACCAACCGTTCTAAGGAAAGGTCTACCAAGAATAATAGGGCAAGAAGGATTGCAATCTATATCAAGAACAATGAAATCTACGGGCACATAATTCCTATTTGCAACAATAAGAACATCATTAATCCTTCCCATAGGTTTCTTAATAGTGGAATCCGCAAGATGCAAGTTTAGAGAGCAATCATCAAAATTACGGAAATCTAGTAAATCACACAAAGTCTTGGGAATAGTAGAGACACTAGCACCCAACTCACACAAAGCATAAAACTCATGATCTTTAATTTTAACCTTAATAGTTGTTTCCCACTCATCATAGAGTTTTATAGGTATAGAAACTTTCAACTCAAGTTTTTCTTCATGAGATTGCATCAAGGCATCAACAATATGTTCGATGAAGGCTTTATTTTGACTATAAGCATGTGGAGAATTTAGCACGGATTGCAACAAGGAAATACAATCAATTAAAGAACAACTTTCATAATTAAATTACTTGAAATCCAATATATTGGGTTTAGCAACATCTAGATTTTTATTTCTTCCAATCCCACTTTCATCAATTTCATCATTAAGATCTAAATACTCTGAATTTTTAGAATGCCTTCTAGGTAAAGGAAGATCATATTCAGTTTCATCAAGATTCATATTGCAAAATAAAGATTTAATAGGGGACACATCAATAACTTTTAGATCTTCATCTTGATTTTCATAGGAATTGGAGGAACTCGCTTTAATAAAGGCATCTTTGGAAGCACGCATCCTAGCGGTTCTTTCCTTGCACTCATCAATGGAAATTCTCATGGCTTTGAGAGACTCATTGATATCATGCTTAGGAGGAATAGATCTAAGCTTTAAAGAATCAATCTCAAGAGAAATTCTATCAACGTTCCTAGCCAAATCATCAACTTTAAGCAATTTCTCTTCAAGCAAGGCATTAAAATTCTTTTGTGAATTCATAAACTCTTTAACACTATTCTCAAATTCAGAGGGCATCTTATTATAATTTCCATAAGAGTTGTTGTAGGAATTCCCATAATTATTAGAAGGATTACTAGGATATGGCCTAGGATTAAAATTCCCTCTATAAGCGTTGTTACCAAAATTATTCCTACCAAAAAAATTCACGTCCATAGATTCATTGTTATTCTCAATCAAAGTAGACAAAGGCATATCATTAGGATCAGAAGAAACACTCTTAGTAGCAAATAATTTCATAAGTTCACCCATCTTTCCACTCAACACATTGATTTCTTCTATCGCATGCACTTTTTATTAGAAGATCTTTCAGTATGCCATGGAGAATAATTAACCATAATATTATCTAGGAGTTTAGTAGCATCTCCTAAAGTGATTTCCATAAAAGTGCATCCCGCGGCCGAATCTAAATGATTTCTAGAAGCAAAATTCAATCCAGCATAATTTTTTTTGTATAATCATCCACAAATTCAAACCATGAGTAGGGCAATTACGTATCATTAATTTCATTCTCTCCCAAGCTTGTGCGACATGTTCATGATCAAGTTGTTTAAAGTTCATAATATCGTTTCTAAGAGAGATGATCTTAGCGGGAGGAAAATACTTAGAGATAAAAGCATCTTTGCACTTGTTCCATGAGTCAATACTATTTTTAGGCAAAGACGAAAACCAAGCTTTAGCACGATCTCTAAGCAAAAAAGGAAATAGCTTCAATTTAACGACATCATTGTTGACATCTTTTTTCTTTTGCATATCACACAAATCAACGAAGCTATTCAGATGAGTAGCGACATCTTCACTAGGAAGGCCGGCGAATTGATCTTTCATAACAAGATTAAACAAAGCAACATTAATTTCACAAGATTCAAAATCGGTAAGAGGAGCAATCGGAGTGCTAAGGAAATCATTATTATTGGTATTGGTGAAGTCACACAATTTGGTAGTATCTTGAGCCATAGCGACAAACAAGCAAACTAGCACACAAGAAAACGGGCAAAAGAGGCAAATAGAGAGGGAGGATAGAAAGAGAGAGAGAGAGGGCGAATAAAACGGCAAGGGTGAATTGGGGGGAGAGGAAAACGAGAGGCAAATGGCAAATAATGTAATGCGAGAGATAGGGATTGTGATGGGTACTTGGTATGTTGACTTTTTGCGTAGACTCCCCAGCAACGGCGCCAAAAATCCTTCTTGCTACGTCTTGAGCTTGCGTTGGGTTTTCCCCGAAGAGGAAGGGATGATGCAGCAGAGTAGCATAAGTATTTCCCTCAGTTTTTGAGAACCAAGGTATCAATCCAGTAGGAGGCCACGCTCAATTCCCTCGTACCTGCACAAAATGATAGCTACTCGCAACCAACACGATTAGGGGTTGTCAATCCCTTCACAGTCACTTACGAGAGTGAGATCTGATAGATATAATATTTTTGGTATAAAGATGCAAAGTAAAAAGTAAAGGCAAAGTAAAAAAGCAAAGCAAGATTAAAGTAATGGAGATTGATATGATGAGAATAGACCTGGGGGCCATAGGTTTCACTAGCGGCTTCTCTCAAGAGCATAAGTATTCTATGGTGGGTGAACAAATTACTGTTGAGCAATTGACAGAATTGAGCATACTTATGAGAATATCTAGGCATGATCATCTATATAGGCATCACGTCCATGACAAGTAGATCGAAACGATTCTGCATCCACTACTATTACTCCACTCATCGACCGCTATCCAGCATGCATCTAGAGTATTTAGTTAAAAACAGAGTAACGCCTTTAGCAAGATGACATGATGTAGAGAGATAAATTCATGCAATATGAAATAAACCCCATCTTGTTATCCTCGATGGCAACGATACAATACATGCCTTGCTGCCCCTTCTGTCACTGGGTAAGGACACCGCAAGATCGAACCCAAAGCTAAGCACTTCTCCCATGGCAAGAACTACCAATCTAGTTGGCCAAACCAAACGGATAATTCGAAGAGACTTGCAAAGATAACCAATCATACATAAAATAATTCAGAGAAGATTCAAATATTATTCATAGATAGACTTGATCATAAACCCACAATTCATCGGTCTCAACAAACACACCGCAAAAAGAAGATTACATCGAATAGATCTCCACAAGAGAGGGGGAGAACTTTGTATTGAGATTCAAAGAGAGAGAAGAAGACATCTAGCTACTAACTATGGACCCGAAGGTCTGAGGTAAACTACTCACACTTCATCGAGAGGCTATGATGATGTAGAAGCCCTCCGTGATGACGGCCCTCTTCCGGCGGAGCTCCGGAATAGGCCCCAAGATGGGATCTCGTGGATACAGAAAGTTGCGGAGCTGGAATTAGGTTTTTGGCTCCTGTTCTGATCGTTTGGGGGTACGTGTGTATATATAGGAGGAAGAAGTACGCCGGAGGAGCACCAAGGGGCCCACGAGGCAGGGGGCGTGCCCTAGGGGGCGCCCCCACCCTCGTGACCGCCTCTTTTGTTCCTTGGAGCAGGGTCCAAGTCTCCTGGATCACGTTCGGTGAGAAAATCATGTTCCCGAAGATTTTATTCCGTTTGGACTCCGTTTGATATTCCGTTTCTTCGAAACACTAAAATAGGCAAAAAAACAGCAATTCTGGGCTGGGCCTCCGTTTAATAGGTTAGTCCCAAAAATAATATAAATGTGGAAAATAAAGCCCAATATAGTCCAAAACAGTAGATAATATAGCATGGAGCAATCAAAAATTATAGATACGTTGGAGACGTATCAGGTAGTTGGTTGCGTGCAGCCATGGAACATGGGGGTCCCTACTGTTAGCCTCTCCATGTACATCCCTATTCCGATGGCTGTCGTTTATTGAATGTTGAGCATGCCGCGCCTAGAGCACCAACACGGTGGACAATGGTGAGGCCTAGGAATTGAACGACCCGAAGCCGGCGAAGACACAACAGTGGATGCCCACGCTGAGGAGAGTATGACGATTGAATGGTTCGGCTGTGGCGTGAGGCTGCCGTCAGCAGAGAATAACAGGAGGTGCGGGTGGGTAAAGGGATGGCCAGGCCAGCGGAGGGAGTAGGGTGGGCCGGTGAAGCCTGCGCGGCATCACAGCCGACCATAAGAGGAGGGAGCACGCAGTCCCACTAGCGCTGGTTTAGGCGGTTGGGGCAGGAAGATCAGAGATTGATGAAGCACGTCGGTCGTTGGATGGACTTCTAATAGTCACTGCTGCTAGAATCGTGTGTTGACTAACAAAGCCTTGCGTAAACAAGCCAGCCTCAAAATCTATGGTGTGTACAACCCATTTGCTATTATTTTTATAATTTACTGCCCATTTGCTAAGTCATATGGAATTTATTGCATCCTATTTTCCATTATTAGAATTGCTGCCCATTTTCGGGTCAGTCCCAGGGTTAAAATTTGAAACAAAAAATGTGCGAACTTTTAAAAATTTATATATTTTTGCCGGGGAAAAAAATATTCTTAATCCAAAAATTAGTAGCCATACTAAAAGAAATTTGAAAATAAAGTATTACTATGTCATGTTAAAATCCAATGAAATATAAAATACCAGTGAAGAACAAAAACAAAAAATAAAACTAATTGCCCATTTGCTATAATTTTTTTGGAATTTGCAACCCCTTTCATATTACTTTTATGATATACTGCCCATACTCTTTGGCCAGGCCAGAATGCATCCCTCCTCGTCTTGAAAGATTTATAGCCCGGTAAGTCAGAGAAAAAATAGGGCTAGCTTGGGTACTCTTCAAAAATAAATAGTGGGCTACCTATTTTTCCAAAGAAAAAACTCCTGGGCTGGTCATGTTGTTAGACGGGACACAAAGACCGCACAACCCAGTTTATTGCCTGCTCCTCCGAACAAATCCTCAAAAAAATTTGTGCAATTCTATCGCTAATTGAAAATACGTTAATAATGATGTGGGTCCCAGATATCAGGAGGGTGGATTAGAGCAAAAAAATGAGGGGTGCATCTGAGTAGTGAAAGAGGCGCTTGCTTGTGTTCAGGAGTGGACCTGGTGGGTCCGTACTATCATACTCACAACTATAGTCCTCTCCCGATTCACAATGTTGACAGAGCTGGACGGCGGCACCGCGGCGAGCGCACCAAGGCAGAGGACATTCAAAAGCCCTAGGATAAAGTGGTGTAGCCAATGTGTTGGGCATTCTTATCGAAAAATAATAATGGACCAGAACTATTTATGACGTTGACTACGATTTACATGGGTCCACTAGTTGCAGGAAGAAAATGGTGGGAGAAGAAAGACTGGTCACTATCTTTGCCTAAGAATAATATCGACTGAATGTAACGACACTCTCATAGGAAATAACATCCTCCTATCAAAATTTGACTTTTCAAATCATGAATTTAAAGAACTGGTGCATCACATTTAGCTTTATTCATTTATTTATTTATTTACTTATTTATGTTTAGGGGACCATGAGCATGTACCTGGGATGGATTCATGTGAGAGCCTCTCTTCCAGTTAATTATGGGCTCCTCTATTGGGCCTTCATCAATGGGCTGCATGTTATCGACAAGTGGAAAATGTGTTCCGTACCAAAAATAGTATGTGCTATGTACGGGTTAACCTGGGAATAGTTTGAGATACAAACTAAAACTAGTCCAATCTATAGGAATACACGAAGCACATCCAAACCAAACCAACCCAGATATTTTCAGCTAGAATCTAGACCAAACCGAACTATATATGCTCTTCATCCAACCCAGTCCAAACCGTTTCCAACTTTTGGATTGAACCCACTGGTTCAAACCATGGACAAAGCCTATGATAAGGCACGTCATGAATTAGATCAGACATGGAGAGGATGGGCTCCAGTCGTCCGCAACGGCTGTTCGATTTAAAGCACCGAAGCTTGGATCCTCCCGAGAGAAAACACGAACGTGTGCAAAGCTAGCACAAGGAAGCTAGCACACAAGCAGGTTCATCAGTTCTGTAGCCATACTACACGTCTTGCCATGTATAGAATACGTATGCACATGAATCGTCTTGTAGCGTGTGTGGGCAGAAGCAGCAAGGTTTGATGGCGTCTCAGAAGTTTGGCAGAGGGGGAAGCAGCGTCTCAGACTAGTCGATTCATTTGGTCTCAAACCATAGTTTGCACTTATTTTGAACTATCCAGTCCGTTCTTAGGCACAACCCAAACCAAACCAAATTGGTTTCCATCTCAAACCAGTAGAGACCAAACCTATAGAAACCAAATCAAAAATCAATCCAAAAACTAAGTTTCAGTCCAAACTATTGCCAGGATTACATACAGGGCACTAAAGGATCGGACAGTGCAACAAATTCCAAAACATTGTGTTTGTCGTTCTAACAACACATTTATTCAACCAACAGACGAAATGTACTTTGAAAACATCAGCAACAGCAACCAGGACTTTGGGTGCAAGAGAAGCGGTAAGCAGGCCAGAAGATTAAAGACGCAGCTCTCTCTTCCGAACCAAACATGAGCCATCATTATAAAAGGTTTAAAAAAAGAACAAGTGTATGCATCAAAGCAAATAAAGATCCTACTACACCAAGTGTAGCATATAACTAACTAGCTCAGTTAGACGTTACTATTTATTAAGCTGTGGCGATTGGCTGACAGCTTGAACCAGATGGGTGCCTAACGGGGGAAACTCCAGCCAACAGGTCGAAGTCTGATACTTGTGACCCTCTGTCCTACTTTGGGTTGTATAGCATGGCGACACATATCAGGGTATGGTGCATGGAGAGATGCATGGTACGCTATGTACACACAGTTTTTCCTGATGAACGAAACCACGCTGCCATCATGATCCTTGCTGTCGGTTATCTCCTGGTTAATCGGATAATTCAGTCCAAGAAACAGAGAGCGTGTACCAAGGCTACTTACCATCCTCCAATCAAAAATGCCTGAAGGCCCGGAGAAACTAGGATCCCAACACCTTGCAGTGATTGTGATTGTATTCCTCGAAACAACATGTCTGGTACGTGCGAACGATCATCAATCATTCGCCATTGTCTGATCGAGCCAGGAACAACCTGCAACTGCCATGCTGCTTTTCTTTCAAAGGTTCTCCAATTAGGAAGGGTAGGGACACCAGGCGGCCTACAACATCTTATCAAGTTGGAGTCAAATAAAAAGGGGCTCATACTGTAGTCAATCTTAAGAACAACATGGTATGAGCATGAATATATTTTCAGTAAATGTTGACAGTAATATAAGCAAGCCATCATGATATCATAGGAAATTAACATACTGTTGTAACAGCCATTTGTAGTGATGACTGGAGTAGGTGAGCAATACGTACAACCATAGGAGTCCACAGTGTAAATGAAGCCCTTGTATTCAATGGCATCAGGGAACCATGGAGGATGTATGATCCTGCGATGGACGTCCAGATTTATCCACTTAGCGCAGCGACCTGTCAAATAGGCGAGACCGTGGTTGAAGAACGCAATTAGCCTGAAGTCCTTATAATTCGCAGAACTTGTGGGCACTTGGCAGATTACAACCTTGAGCAAATCAAACTTGGGTATCATGTTGGCTACTGTAAGATTCCGAGTATTCTAGGCCGTAGTGCCAAAGCAGTGTAGTGTTAATCAAAGGAAGGGGATCAGTCGCCGGGTCTAGACCTCCATGAGCATCCAGCTATCGCGACCGTCGATGAGCACCATCCAAGACGTGTTCATGCCGACCCAGTACATACCATTAATATAGTTGAGGGTGACGGGGATCAGATCGCAGTCGAGGGGGTTGATTCTCGTCGCCCTATGATTGTTATGCTACGTGACACGCTGTTTCTGAAGATCAGTCGGCATCGGCAAGCAAGGGGCTGGCTTAAAAAGCTCCGGCCTAAAGGCTTTGAGCAAACGGTATAGCCCCGATGAGCACGCCGCGAGCGGCATGGTATTGAGATTGTCCAGATGCAAAATAATGAGCTTGAATACCTATGTGGGGAGCAAATTCCAGCCACTCTTTCGGCGGACGCTGCCCGGTTCTGCCATTGTGAGTGCTTGGGTTTCGAAAGAGGGGGGAGGCGCCTTAGTGGGGATGGAAGATTGGAAGATTACGTGCAGACGAAGATGGAGAAGCGAATATGTGCTGCAGGAAGTGGACAATTGATGATGACAACAGGACACCGCTTTAGTTATGAGACACATCGAGCAGCATAGAATCATACCGATGCCAGACAACTTGCTTGAGTGATCACAGTACTTGTACTCCCTACAATACCTACTACTATGCCCTAGTTTGCATATAGTGGAGTAGGACTCTGCTCTACTACTAGCACCGGAGGAGTAGTATATTCTAAAATAGTTACAAACTTCAATGCCCGAGCGTGGAACGACTATGAACCGCCATCAGTGCTAACTCCAATCCCCAGCAAACGTTCGCTGGGAGACCTGGCAGTTGTAAACGCCCGCGATGTGGTTACAGTATGTATGAAAGGGTGGCGGTTTTTTCAAATACTATGGCTTAAAAATAGGCCACCATCGGATGGAAATCTGACGGTTACCAGGTATTCGCCAGGATTGAGCTCGTGGTGAACAATCGCCAGATATCATTACTAAAAAAATGTTTAAACACCCGGGGCTATAACTTGCACCGTCTAACCACTAACAATGATACTAACATAGTTGTAAAATGGTCAAACATAATGTCTATGTGGTGTTTGGAATTATATGCACACTAGCAAGATGCCCGTGTAGTGCACGGAACATCAAGATGCATTTTTTTTTACAAAACACCTATTGTGATTGACCCATGTAGGAGTAATCCCATGTGTAAAAACTAATGATATCTAGAGAATTTTATTACAAAAATGGTATCTTGAGAATTTCATCAAAAATGATATCTTGAGAAAGATGAGAGATAAGGTGAGGAGGAGTGGGGCGTGGTGGTGACTGGTTGTCAGACTGGGCAGAGGCATGGGGATGGACGGTGCCGGCAGCGGCCAGCATGCTAGATTGTTCCAGAGACTTCCTTTTTCAATTGCTCAGCAATGAGGTTGTGGCTGATAAGGATGAACGAGGCAAGGCGTTATCTGTAAATGTGGAGAGAGGTGCGGGTATCGTTTGTTCAATTATTATAGTTTGCTTTCTATCCGTCAGATATAGATCGGACAGTCCATATTACAAGATTGCAGGCACACCATCATCACCAACACGGTTTTTTATAATAGTAGAGACTAGGGAGTACTAGTAAGGACACAATCTACTACTTCGTGTGTTACTCCTGTGCTCCATTCGACGGGCGCAACGTCCCCTACAGCCACTCCCTCTTGCACTCCATTCGGAAGGCGCAACATGCCCTATATCCACTCCTGTTTCATGGACGGCCTAGGAGATGCCTACAAGGTGCCCTGCATCTACAAGACTTAAGGCTGCGAGAGGTACGTCGACCAGCACTCGCTAGCGAAGCATAGTTCCAGATGCGCGCACAAACCCTGCTACTACTATGAGTGCACACCGCCGTTTGAGGGCTCGATGGCGAGCCTCGTGCATCACCTCATGGCACCATCTGTCAATCACTACTAGCCCACGGCGGTGAACATCAAGTATGAGACGTGCTACCCATTCGTCGTGCCAGAGTTGCTGGAGGATCATCGCTGCCTGCTAGTCACGGAGGAGGACGATAATGACTTCCTCTTGGCCGTGGGCACCGGCAAGGCCCGCGCAGGCCGCCGCCCCATCTCTGTAGTGTGCTTTAGGGGAAACGCCGCTGACGCTGACACAAGGCCAGTGTATAGATGTGTGCTCACCGTTACTGCCCCTCCGAGGTATGAGGGCGCCCATGCCGCCTCCATCACGTTGATTGGGCTGTGCCGAGCTGCTCCGTTCCCGGCAATTTGGACATGGAAGACGCCTGGTATGATTTTCACCCCAATATGGTGCACAGGGACTCCAAGGAGGTTCACTTTGTCATATGCATTACCAATTCAAATATTCATCATTAGTCGTCGCTCAAAGTAATTCACTGTCTAAGGATGTCGAGACTTCTTATTTATATAGTATAGAAGCTTCCATGCATGATCTTGCTCTATTAGAGTATCGTACTTGAATAAAAGTGTATCCATTTATGGTTTAGTCTAGAATCTTCCATGTATGCTTTTGCTCCATTAGAGTTCTCGCTTGCCATTTATGAGATTAATTGAGAATTTTTACTACAATGATGTTGAAAGACTTACTCCCTCCATCTAGGTGTGTAAGTCACCATAGGCTAGTTGTAATGGGAACTATCATATACTAGTATCATGCATATGATACTACCTCCGTAATGCATAGTATCATAAGTTAGTATCTTGGTTGCCTTATTAATTTTCATGCATGACAAAAAGTAGTACACCATTTTATATGATACGGTATCATGATATGATACCACACCCTCTCTTTCATCATTTAGTTGTGTGCCACATCATCCAAAAAGTCTAATTGGCATGCATGATACAGCTTATGATACTCCCATTATGACCAACCTTATGAAAACCAAATAATCCCAAAACACTTAGGCATGGTACATTAACTCCCTACTCGTTTCTTGTTTCGTGACATATCAACCAATAAGAGATGTGGGCCGTGCATGCTTTCAATGACTTGAGACTACCAAACATGACATGCAATGGATAGTTCATTGCATGCAATGCTATTAATTAGCAAAAAAACATTAAGTTCTCTCGTTATCCCCTCCGCCTTCGTCACGATGCACAACCTAAGATGACTTATACACCTAGACAGAGGGAGTATGATGAACCATTTCTTACATCTCCTCTGCCCCCTCCCAACTCATCCTGATTTAATCCCTCCGTCTAGGTGTATAAGAGCATGGTTAATACTTAATAGTATAGCCAATTGTTGACTTTAATAAAGTGCCATGTCATCTATAGCCAACTTATAGCCAACATGTATAACAATTACCCCTAAGCATGTGCTACTTTATTAATACATGGCCCACTCTCCACTCTCACATAGTGCCTAGGATCACGTGCTGCAGCTGGCTCTTGCATGAGAGCCCGCTTACATTCGCTCTCATATCCTCTCTCCTCCAACTAAGCATTAGAAATATTACTTTACTTCTTACAGCCTGCTGACTGAACCTATTGTACTCGCTCTAGGTCACCTTAGTAAAACCAAATAATCCCAAAACACTTGGGCACGGTGCATTAACTCCCACCTCATTTCTTGTTTCTTGACATATCAACCAATAAGAGATGTGGGGTGTGCAAGTTTTCAATGACTCGAGACTACCAAACACAACATGCAGTGGTTAGCTCATTGCATGCAATGCTATTAATTAGCAAATAAACATTAATTTCTCTCATTTTCCCCTCATTCCTGGCCACTGTGCACAACTTAAGATGACTTCTTCACCTAGACAGAGGGAGTAAATTCGTGGTGGTATAGAAAAAATAAACAAAATCGATACTCAAAAACTAATTCCTAAAGATCATTTCTTGCAAAGCACAATAAGTGTTATTTCTTCACAAGTTTTGGATGCAGGTTGAACAATTGAATGATTTTGTTTGCAAAAGATACCTTTTTATCTATTTTACCCCGAAGTTTGTGAGCTCTAGAGAAGAAATAATATCCGAAGAAACCTATCGATACTCGTTACACATGAGATGACCCCCACATACTTTGTCAAAATAAACAACTCCCTGATCAATGCATTTCACTATTCCATGCAACGCACGGGCACCTTACTATATATACGATGACCATAAATTTAACTAACATTATATATAGTACGATAAATGCTGATGCATATCACCAAAAATTATATCATTGAAAACTATGTTCAAATACGAATCCAACGATATAGTTTTTGTTGACATGCACTAACATTTTGTCATTTAAATATTTAGTCAAATTCAATGGGGGACTAATAAACCACGATCGAGGTAGTGCTAGTTTAGAGGGCGGCGCTACATGGGAGTCTCACCCCGCTCGTGGCGCGTCAGTAAAGCCATCATATCACAAAACCCCACCACTCCCAGTAATAAGTGGCCTGGTAAAATAAATGAACAAGCAACCATCACATCCCTCTGTCTTTTTTTGCATTTCATCTCTCTGCATTTACTTTGTCCGGTTCATCTCGCACACTCGACCCCTAGCTACTACTCCTAGTATCCCTAGCTACTACTCCTAGGGATAGTTCTTTTGGCGGCTTAAAAAATAAGCCGTCTCTTCCCCAGCTTTTCCCATAAAGGCTAGTCACAGTGGAGAGTAACATAAGGCGCCTCACTCATTCATTTGGGCTTCTAAACTACTACCTCCGTCCTGGTTTATTAGTCACCATTGTAATTTGTGCTAAATTTTGACCGAAGATTTAACTAATAAAATGTTAGTGCATGTCAACAAAAGTTATATAATTATTGGTGACATGCATAAATATTTCATTAGTTAAATTTATGGTCAAAATTTGACACAGATTAAAATGGGGACCAATAAACCAGGACAGAGGTAGTAGTTATGGGATTACTAATCTAGAAGACTAAAAGAACTGGCCCTGGTACTCCTAGTAGTAGTACTCAAGTTGGAATTCCAATTGCACAGCACAACTTGTTCGACAAAAAATTTGATACGGGGTGTATGAAGCAGTTTGGGAATTTGCATGCCTTCCCGACCAGGAGTAAGGCCATCTAATACGATAACAGCGGAAGGCTTGGAAGATAAAGTGAGTCCATCAACTCCAACAGCATAGCTGAGTTGCACGGCAACGACCTAACGAACCTTACTCCTCGTCTGAAAAGTCTGCAACATAATACGTTGCAGCCCGAAAACGGGTCAGCACATGGAATATGGTGGCAATATAACACAGTAGAGCAAGAACAGAATAATGCTATCACTACATGCATATTTGGCTGGTAGAAAGGCTCTATGGTGATAGTTTGGCAAAAAGCCAATTTTTCCCTACAACAAAGGAATAGATTTTATTTAACTATTATGGTAGTTGAAACATCATTGAGAAGGTTCCTCCAACTCAATCCCAATTAGAAGTAATTATCAACCCAACAATATTAAATTAGAGTGATGAGATACATATAATAATCCAAGTACTAGATACTCAAGATGTCCATAACCGGGGACACGGCTAACCATGATTAGATTGTACACTCTACAGAGGATTGCGCACTTTTTCCCACAAGACTCGATCTCCTCCGTTGGATTTCTCGCACTACATGGTGTTTGAGAAGCGGATGACCGAGACACGGTCTTTCAGAAGCATTAACTCTGACCCCGGGTAGACAGTACCAACCTACATCCCTCTACATCTGCTAGCCTGCCACTGGAAGAGGTCATGCAACTTACTCAACTATGCTAGAGCCCATAATAGCTTGTGGCTGCACACGGAAGTTTCTAGCATGAAATACCTTAGTTCCGATTGAGCCTGGGTGGCGGACCTTAGGATTATCACACGGGTACTCCGAGATATCCTAGGACAACACCAGATTCTCTAGGTACCCGACAAGCAATCCACCCAGATGTGTATTAAAGTTGCCCCCTTAAGTTGAACCATTAATTTAACAATCTCACATCTGTCATGGACTAAATCACCCAAACCACGTCTACAAGCATAGCATGGCAATATAAGCAATACGTAGAAGTAACTCCCAAGGGTTTGATAATAACAGGGCAATAGGTTCTACCTCATCAACTACTTCCCAAACCCACATGTTATCAAGCCCTAAACATGCAATGTTTGAGGGTTGAAACTAATGCATAAAAATTGGGTGATAAAGGGATATGATCAAAGTGTTACTTGCCTTGCTGATGATCCGCAAAACCTAGAGACTGGTAGTAGCATGCTTCGCACTCCGGGTGTTCTATCGCAAACAAACAAACAATAGCATACATAAGCAAACAAGCGAAGAAGCACGGGTAAAACATGAATAAGAAGATCTAACCAGAAAATTCAACTTAAGAACTCCGGTTTGCAAAAAGAATCTAATCAAACGGAGCAACGAAACTCAAACTGTGAAAGAAACACGATCCGATTACTAATCTGGACTAAACTCAAATTCTTACACTACCAAATCCTGTGCAAGTGGGTTAAATGGAAAGAGGGCTTCAAGACGAAGATCTAGGCGCTTGAATCGCCTGATTCTGATAAACGAGCGAAAAGATAAACTAAAACAAAAATCGGATCAGAAATCATGATTGAAAATAACCACGAAAAAATCCAAAAAAGAAAAACGGACGAACAGCCTAACAAACGAACATTCGTTGTCTGTGACTAACGGGCGAAAACCGTTTGTTAAAACGAACGTACGGACGAACGTGCGTTAAATAACTAAACCGAGAAAAGTGGCGAACCGAGCTAAAAAAAGCGAAACTAGGGTTTAAAAAACCAATGGTTTTTACCTAAACCAAAAAAAACAGGACGGCGAGATCGCGAACTCCGGCGGCTTCCGGCGAGCGGGCGACAGCGGAGTGCGGCGCGGGGCAGCTTGGCGGCGGCGCAGCAGCTGCGGCGAGCGGCGGCGGGGCGGCTTGCGGGCGGCGGCGGCTGCGGCTTGGGGCTCTAGGGGGGCCCTGGGTCGGCTTTTAAAGGGGGGGGTGGGGTGTGGCTTGCGGGAGGGGGCGGGGGGCGTGGCCGACTCGGCCACGGCAAGCGGTGGCAGCTCTGGCGCGGTCTCGACGAGGGAGACAACGGCACGGGGCGGCTGGGCCAACTGGGCCTCGGCCCAATTCGGTCCAACGGGCTTCTCTTTTTTTAACTGATTCCGCAGAAAAGAAATCCTAGAAAAATAAATACATGTCTAAAAATACCAAAACAAATTTTCAACGTCTAAATAAAATATTTAGAACAGGGTGAACATTTTCTTGGCCTAAAATTCAATTTTAGGAAAAAAATGCATATTTTTCCTCTCCTAATAAAATAGCAGTAAAATCCGAATAAAAGCAAATATTTGATTTTAATATTTTACCTCCAATATTTCATTTCTTTTTGAGAAGACATATTGTCTCCTCTCATATATTTTAATATGAAATGTTTTGGAGAGAAAGGAATTAAAACAAATAATCATCGTTTCAATATTTAATAAAATTTCAAATATGAAAACAGGTAAATCCCCAACTCTCTCCGAGGGTCCTTGAGTTGCTTAGAATCTCGAGGATCGTGAAACGAAATGCAAACAAAATATTCTATGCATGAATGACCTATGTATAACATTCCAAATTGAAAATTTGGGATGTTACAATACTCCGTACAAAGTACGATAGAGAAATAGCCGCATAGAAGGAAGCTAAAAGTAAACGATCAAATGGGCATTTTTGCATTTATTTTGAATTGAATCATTTCACAAGCTTGGTTAGTGTTGTTTTTCTACTTTTACAAAAACCGCATCGTAATGTTAAAATGTGCATTTGCACGTACATAAGTAATAGTAGTAGCACAGTCTGTAAACATATATAGAGAGAGACGTGTAGTGCGATATATAGTTAAGTTTGTGCTATATGCACGTACTTACAAAATGCATGCGGATACACAAGGTTTCCAAAATTTTCCTTTTACATACTTAATTAAGGATACTAATAATTCCCGAATGTTTGGGATTTATCATTTGCGTCCCAAAACTAATGAGATCGCCTTATGAAACTAAATTGTTCCTAATAAAAGCCACGGTGCTCGTAGGAGCGCTTGTAGCGCGCCACAAGTGCCCTGGTGCGCGGCCCTTTCCCAGCGCGTCGACACAACGCCTCTTCCTTAGCCTCGCAACTTGCCAGGTGCTGATTGGCGGCTTGCCGGTGGGCAAGCGCGATCTCACCGGTGTGGTGATCCAGCGCCAACATGTACTCCTCCTCGCTGGAAGCATGCACCCGTCCACGTACCGCCAAGCATAGATGAGGCGCTTGGGCCCGACTACACTCAGGGCTTTGGCATGGGCGTCCTCCGCCACCCTCACAGCCCTCGCACGAGCCTTCTGCCAAAGAGCCAATTTCTTGACTCTCTCGGATGCGACATAGGCCTGCTAGGCAGCATGCCTGGTGCGCTTCTCTTCCTCGGCCTTCTTCTCCGCCTCTTTTTTGACGCGCTCTACCGGAGGCAAAGCCTCCCACAAGGCGACCTCCATTTCTTTCCAAAGCTCCTCAAGGCTGGGGGGCTTGGTGGGTGGCGCAACGTTCTCCTTGTAGCGGGGAGCCGACGCGTCCTCCGACGCACGTGTTGGCGAGACTGGGAACGCCGACGCGTCCACCTCGACGCGTCGCGGTGGGGAGCGGAATGCCGACGCGTCCTCCTCAACTAGTGGCGGTGAGGAACGGAACGGCGACGCGTGACCCTCTGCACGGTGTAGCGAGGGGAGCCTATGGATTGGGAGGGGCGATGCCATGTTGGTCGATGTGAGAGGGAGGGGAGGGGATAGCGATGAACCTGAGTGTTCTTCTGAATGCCGTGGGAGGCGCAATATTTATAGCAAGCAATGGCACACCTACGTAAGATATGTTGCGTGATTAACGTAACAGCTACGTGGGCATATTTGTTGGAGTAAATTACGGGGGAGGGAAGGGGTGGAAATATTGCTGGTCACGACGGATTGGATGAGCGTGGGGGGAGGAGAGTCATGCATGCATATTTTTTCCATACAGGGGTGGAGTGGTCATAGTGGTGGTATCTTAGCTGGTATCATGCACACGGGAATAGCAAACATGCTGATGTGGCAAAGAATTAAAGAAGAGGGGGGTTAGAGTAACATAGGTAGATACCGTATCATGTTAAATACTACATATGCTACTTTGTGTCATGCATGGCACTATGAAGGTAGCCTTGTATCATACACTACTATCATGCACATGATACTAGTATATGATACTTTACACTATGAGTAGCATAAAGAGAATATTATTAAAAATCGTTGTCATTTACTAGTGTTCATGCATGCATGCAATGCGATAATGCATTGGTAAACACGTTTTTTTGTGAAGAACGAGACCATTAATTGAGTACTTTTGTAGACTACAAAAACTATTCTACTGCCTCTATCTTGGTAAGAGTAGGTGAAATTTTTGAATCGAGCCCTTTAAACTAGAGAGGAGGTAGTATTACTCTAATAGCTAACCTTGTTGTGATGACTAGATAGGACATGGCATGCACCTGGATGGAGGAACTAGTCTGCATTGTGCATATAAGTTTTGTCAGAAGTCAATGTACCTCTACTTTGACCAAAATTATAGAAAAATGTATAAACATTCACAATGTCAAATCAATATTTTTATACTAATTATGAAATGTAGTTTCATAAGATATATATTTGGTATTGTAGATATTTATATTTTTTAGTATAAATTTGGTCAAAAACATTGCAAACTTTGACTTGACACAAATCTTACGTGGAGTAAAAAGGATCACAGCGAGTGTCATGCATGCACAGTAGGCAAAGAAATTGCTCATTTATAGCCGTCTGAAATCTCAAAGGGCGCGACTGCGTGAGGGAGGTGAGGGCCGTGGGAGGCGCTACTGAAGGTGCAACTAATCCTTGGGTGGTTTTGGTAATTATTAACTACATATAACTCATTCAACTAATATCTATTCAAGATAATCTTTTCAGAAACTTTAATGATTGGCATGGCATGGACTAGAGATGTGGACCCCTCAAAATGCTAAGGACACATATTGGCACAAGCTCAAGACTCTACATTTTCATTTTAGTGATCCAAGATCACATTGAGTCCATAGGAAAAGCAATTACTATTAAAAGGGGATGAGGTGTTGCTTAATGGCTTGCTTACTCAAAATGCTTAGTGATATGCTCCAAAAGCCCTGAATCACTTTCTCATATCTACATATGTCCCAAACCAAAAGTCAAACTCGGCCCCTCCGATTTGATCTATCCGGCGCCACCGAGTTCATTTGACATAGCCATAGCCAGAAAACCTAATCAGTTCGGCACCGCTAGGGATCTTGGTCTCACCGAGATGGGATTGTAAACTCTATGTTTCCCTTCGAAACGTTTCGGTGTAACTGAGATGAGCGATCGGTCCCACCGAGTTTGCAATGCAAACTCTCTGTTTCCTTTGTGTAACATTTCGATCTCACCAAAATGAGCGATCGGTCCCATCGACTTTGCATGACCAACTCTCTGTTTGCCTATTACTGAAATCGGTCTCACCGAGTTCACGTGATCGGTCTCACCGAGATCAAGTTATGCCCTAACCCTACCAAAATCGGTCCCACCGAGTTGATCATGTCGGTCCCACCAAAAAGCCTAACGTTCACATTTTGAACTGAATCGGTCTGACCGAGTTTCACTACTCGGTCCCACCGATTTTGGTAAATTGTCTGTAACGGTTAGATTTTGTGTGGAGGCTATATATACCCCTCCACCCTTCCTCCATTTACAGAGAGAGAAATCAGAACGTGCCTGCACTTCGACTACTCATTTGCTGAGAGAGAACCACCTAATCATGTGTTGAGACCAAGACATTCCAATCCAACCACAAGAATCTTGATCTCTAGCCTTCCCCAAGTTGCTTTCCACTTAAATCATCTTTCCACCATATCCAAATTTGTGTGAGAGAGTTGATTGTTGGGGAGACTATCATTTGAAGCACAAGATCAAGGAGTTAATCATCAACACACAATCTATTACCTTTTGGAGAGTGTTGTCTCCTAGATTGGTTAGGTGTCACTTGGGAGCCTCCGTCAAGATTGTGGAGTTGAACCAAGGAGTTTGTAAGGGCAAGGAGATCGCCTACTTCATGAAGATATACCCAAGTGAGGCAAGTACTTCATGGGCGATGGCCATGGTGGGATAGACAAGCTTGCTTCTTCGTGGACCCTTCATGGGTGGAGCCCTCCGTGGACTCGCACAACCATTACCCTTTGTGGGTTGAAGTCTCCATCAACGTGGATGTACGATAGCTCCACCTATTGGAACCACGCCAAAAATCGCCATGTTTACATTGTGTTTGCTCCCCTCAAACTCATCCCCTTTACCTTGATATGCAATGATTTACATTCCGCTGCTATACTCTTAGAATTGCATGTGTAGGTTGATTACTTGACTTGTGATAAGTTGCTAAAATCTGCCAAGACTTAAAATTGGGAAAAGGCTAGATTTTAATTTGGCCAAGTAGACAAATCACCCCCCTCTAGACATACTTCCGATCCTACAAGTAGTATTAGAGCTTTGGTCTCCATTTGCCTTGATTTGCATAGCTTTGGTGATCATAGCCTTGGTTTCACAACCTAGGAGAGTATGGCGTCTAGCGAGGGAAATTACCACCGTAGAGGTCCTTACTTTGATGGTACTAATTTTTCTAGTTGGAAGAATAAGATGAAAATGCATATTCTTGGACATAACTCCGCCGTTTGGGATATTGTGTGTATTGGCTTGCAAGGTGAATTCTTTGATGGGAGAGAACCAGATCCGTAACGCCCCGAATCCGATGCGCCAAGTGTCTTCCAGTTATTCGCCGTTGTTGCCATGTCATTTGCTTGCGTGTTGCATTTTTCCATGTCATCATGTGCATTGCATCATCATGTTTTCAAAAATTGCATGCTTTCGGGACTCCCAGGTTTCTCCGTTGTCCATTTTGGAATCCGACACTCTCACACGCACCCGGCGCACCTTTCAGATCTCGTTTCGTGAGCAGGAGAAAAACGTTCTTGGAAACGGCCGATATTTGTCGAGTGGCCTTGCTACATCAACGGTAGGCCGCCTGTCAAATTTCGTTCCATTTGAAGGTCGTTTGATACCCCAACGGTTAATAGTGTAACCGCCGAAACCCCTCTCTCCTTGCAGCTCAACACCCCTTCACAACAACCTGCTAGCCCATCTAAACCCCCTCCATGCTCTTCGTCGTTGGATCATGATCGTGTGGGCGAAAACCGCATCTCAATAGCCCTCTCCTAGCTCCCTGTACCTATAAAATGGCACCTCCCCCTCCAATCACGGACGAAACCCTAGCCCTCTTCCTCCTTGGACGCCGCCGAACGCGTCCAGCCACCGCCCCCGAGCTAATCAGATGACGCCACGTAGCTCCTCCACCTCGTTCCAGCCACCGGGCCCGCAGAGCCTAGATCGGGCCAACCCCGCGCCGCGCCGGGCCAGAGGGAGCCCGTCCCACGCTGCTCCATCGCGCTGCCGTCCCGACCTCGCCGGCCCCTCAACGCCGCCTACCGCCGCCTCGGCATCCGTGCTGCACCGTGCCTCGCCGCCCGCACCGCACTCCGCCACCAGCCCGCATTCGCTGCCGTCCCCGTGCGAAGCCACCCCGTCGCGCCGCCGCTGCTCCGCCGCCTTGCGCCTCTGCCGCCTCCACACCGCAGCCCAGCGCCAGCCGCCGCCTCCGCCGTCTCCCTGTGCCGCCGCAACGGCCGCCCGATCCGGCCACTCCGGCCCCGGATCCAGCCGGACCCGCTCATTGTCGCCTCAACCCCAGCCAGATCCGCCGCCCCGCGGGCTCGCCAGAGCCGCCGCCCACCGATCTGGACGCCGCCGTCCCGGATTGTCGTCGACCCCCTATCCAAACGCACTGCACCGCCCGGTCCGAGTCATCCCCGATACACGGGATCAAGTTTTCGCAAGGTGAAATATTCGCTAAGTCCTGGGTTTTTAACCACATGATGCATTCTTGTGAGTGATGTAACTTTATGCACGTGGCTCCGATTTGCATGTATGATATGTAAAATTGTTCACCTCCGAATGGTCTACATGTTGGTCTAGTTTGCTTGCATGTTGCTGCTAATCTTGATGCCTTAATCATCTCTGCAAAAGTGCTAAATGTTATAATCTACTGGAAGTTGTCAGAAGTTGCTGATTTGCCTTTTTCATAGCATTTTGTGTCTATCTTTTGAGCATCATGTCAACATGTTTTAGGAGCATATTCATGCCATCTTTATAGTGGTGCAATCGATGTATTTTTATGTGCCCTGTGGTGACTAGCACAAGCATGAAAAGTAGGCTACTTGCTGTTGTTGATTTCAGTGACTGTGATTTCTGCCAAGTCTGAATCTGCTACATTATGTTGCGATGTTAACTTGATGCTACAAGTGAATCCATGCATAATCTGGAGATGCTCAATAAGGATGTTTTGTAGATATTGTTATGGTCTATCCATCCATTCCCTTGTTGGCAATTATGCATAATCTGGAGATGCCCAGTAACTAAATTCCACCAAGTCTGTGAATCTTTTAACATTTGCAATCTTGCCATGATGCTTTCAGCATGTTCTAGTGTTTTCTAGTAGTAGCTCAGTGTTCATGCTTTATAGTGCTCTACCTATACATGCTTGCCATGCCCTTTGATGCCATGAAATGTTCCTGTGGCATATACTTTTGTTGTCTCAAAGTATGCATCATGAATCTATTTTCAGCCTTACTCTGTTTTTCACTAAGTCCGAGAATCTGTTATGACTTGCTTACTTGTCTTGATGAATTCCATTGATCTAGACGTTATATGGAGATGCTTAGTAATCATGTTTTGCCATGTTTAACATGTACTTTAATGTCGTGCTTTTGTTTGCCATGATCTTGCACTGTAGCATGTTTGTTTCATGCCTCCAACAAGTCAACATGTTAATCCTGCTCACATGTATGCCATGTTTTTCAGCAAGTCATAATCTATGTTATAAACTTGCCTTTTGCTTTGATCATGTTGGATTAAAACTGATGCCTATGAACCTGAACCGTGATGTTATTTGAAGCCTGTAATCTGTACTTTGAGTGCATATCATGTTTATGCCCATATGTTTCCTGTAGCATTTTGTTTCCTTGACTGCAAAGTGCTTAGTTTCTGTTTTGGGCAGATTGTGTTTGAAACTTGTTTCGTGTGTATGTGTTGAACCGTTGCTCCGTTTTGAGCATGCTCTACATGAAACTTGCTTCGTTTTGCATGTAGTTTCATCATGCCATGTTGCATCCATGTTTTGCAGTGTTTGTGGTGTTGTTTTGCTTGCTTTTGCATCAATGCCATGTTTAACTTGTTTTGCTCATATCTTCTAGACCGTAGCTCCGAATTGAACGAACTTTATATGTAACTTGACTAGAAAGCCGTGTAGATCATCTTGGTGCACTTTAACTTTATGTTTAACAACTTTAGCATAACGTTTTGTTCAGATCAGTACCAATTTCAAAAATTGCAGATGGGGAGTTTCCGTGATTGTTATATGTTGATTCTGGTCTCATTTAAACTTGCTTTGATGTGATGTTCTTGTATGCATCCTCTCTTGCCATGAGTAGCATCATGTAGCCTTGTCACGCATCATACTTGGTTGAGCATCAGGTCGTGATATGTGTTGTGTGTTTACCATGTTGTTTGCTTCTTTCCGGTTGTGCTCCTTCTCGATAGTTCCTATTTCGTTGTGATCGCGAGGATTCGTTCGACTATGCCGGATTGTCTTTTTCATGGACTCGTTCTTCTTCCTAGCGGGATTTCAGGCAAGATGACCGTCACCTTGGATCTCACTACTATCTTTGCTATGCTAGTTGTCATGATGCTATCGCTATGTCGCGCAACCTACCACTTGTTTATCAATCCTCCCAAATTGCCATGATAGCCTCTAACCTTTTCACCCTTCCTAGCAAACCGTTGTTTGGCTATGTTACCGCTTTGCTCAGCCCCTCTTATAGCGTTGCTATTTGCAGGTACAGTGCAGGTTGTTCCATGTTGGGACATGGATATTTTGGGATCTCACAATATCTCTTATTTAATTAATACACATATATACTTGGTAAAGGGTGGAAGGCTCGGCCTTTTGCCTTGTGTTTTGTTCCACTCTTGCCACCTAGTTTCCGTCATATCGGTGTTATGTTCCTTGATTTTGCATCCCTAACATGATGAGGGTTTATTGGCCCCTCTTGACAGTTCTCTTTGAATAAAACTCTTCCAGCAAGGCCCAACATTGGTTTTAACATTTGCCATAATAATATTGAACTAAATAAATAATTGGCATAGGGCGTCATGAACCTGAGGATTCTTTTCTACATACAGGGGGGCAGTGCTGGTGGTGTTGGTCCCAAACTAGAGTCGTGTGTGGCTTCCCCCAGGGAAACTCGGGTCTCAGTTGTTGTACGCTGTGCTCATCCGGTCGTGGCCAGAGACGAGATATGCGTGACTACTATCAGGGTGTCAGCATGCCGGGAGGTCTTGCTGGACTTGTTTTACCATTGTCGAAATGTCTTTTGCACCGGGATTCCGAGTCTGATTGGAGGGTCCCGTGATGGAGGATTGTCTCCACGGATCATGAGCTTGTCATGGGCTAAGTTGGGACACCCCTGTAGGGTTTAAACTTTTGAGAGTTGTGCCCGCGGTTATGTGGCAGATGGGAATTTGTTAATATCCAGTTGTAGTGAACTTGAAGTAAACTCAGTCAAAATACACTAACCGCGTGCGTAACCGTGACGCTCTCTTTTCGGGAAAGTTGAGAAGAGAACACGGTTGGGTTATGTTCGAGAAGAGAACTCAGTCAAAATACACCAACGGTTGTTCTTTGTTTCCTTAGAGGTGTTTTCAACATGGGGTTTTGTGGAAACAACATAAAACATATTATCCATAGAAACCTTAACACTATTAAGTTGCTTAACATCATAACCCCTTTGATTTCCGGCAACAATCCAAGAGTAATGTTGATTAACATTATTGAAAACTTGTTGGATTATATATAAGATGGGGACTTCCTTTTTAAGATTTTCATCAAAGATTTTATTATCCCCAAGCAAATTTCTTAAAGCATAATCGCTATTGTAAAGAATTTCATCTATCACCGGTTTTTGACGATTCATACAATAAAAATCAAAGATTTCCCTAGCTGTCCATATTATGTACTCAAATTCATTCATAAGAACAAGAGTGGCCAAATTTTTAGCCTTAGTATTCTTTACAGCGGGAAGCTCAAAAAGAAATATGTGCAAAGTAGGATGAGTACAGATAAATTTACTTTCATGTTTTAGAACTAGTGCTGAAATAGCATCTGCATAAGATCTAGTGGTTCTATGTCTAGGAGCATCATCAAGACTTAGATTTCCCACACAATTGAAAAATTCTTGGATGCGTTCTTTTCCCATAACATTCCCTTGCCCCAAGATAAACATTTTAGCATCCAGATTGCCCGTACGTCCAATGTTAGGAGTTAGGCCATCATCTGTTGGTGCCATACCAAAATTACTCATGATTGCCAACAAATGATAGATCTGATGAGGAATCGGCGAACGAAAAAGAGGGCGAATAAAACGGCAAATTTTTGTGAAGTGGGGGAGAGGAAAACGAGAGGCAAATGGAAAATAATGTAAATTGCGAGGAGATGAGATTTGTGATTAGGAACGTGGTATATGTTGAAGATCCTCCCCGGTAACAGCGTCAGAAATTCCTTTTGATGCGGCTTGAAGCTACGTCAGTATTTCCCCAAAGAGGAAGGGATGATGCAGCACAGCAAGGGCAGGTATTTCCCTGAGTGATGAGACCAAGGTTATCGAACCAGTAGGAGAACCAAGGAACAATACATAAACGGCACCTACACAAATAACAAATACTCGCAACCCAACGTATTAATGGATTGTCAATCACTTTCAGGTAATGGCGCCAGAAATTAGCAAAGGGACGTGAATAAATTGTAATAGATTGATAGATCGAACACCAAATAAAATAAAGTGCAGAAAGGTATTTTTGTATTTTTGGTTTAATAGATCTGAAAATAAAAGGCAAATAAAATAGATCACAAAGGCAAATAATATGAGAAAGAGACCCCGGGGGCCGTAGGTTTCACTAGTGGCTTCTCTCGATAAAAATGGCAAATGGTGGGTAAACAAATTACTGTTGGACAATTGATAGAACTTCAAACAATCATGACGATATCCAGGCAATGATCATTATATAGGCATCACGTCCAAGATTAGTAGACCGACTCCTGCCTGCATCTACTACTATTACTCCACACATCGACCGCTATCCGGCATGCATCTAGTGTATTAAGTTCATGGAGAAACAGAGTAATGAAATAAGAACGATGACATGATGTAGACAAGATCTATTTATGTAGAAATAGACCCCATCGTTTTATCCTAGTAGCAATGATGTCACTGGTATCAAGCACCGTAAGATCGAACCCACTACAAAGCACCACTTCCCATTGCAAGATAAATAGATCAAGTTGGCCAAACAAAAACCAAATATCGGAGAAGAAATACGAGGCTATAAGCAATCATGCATATAACATATCAAAGAAGATTCAAACAACTTTCATGGATAAAAAGATAGATCTGATCATATACTCAAAGTTCATCCGATCCCAACAAACACACCGCAAAAAGAGTTACATCATATGGATCTCCAAGAGATCATTGTATTGAGAATCAAACGAGAGAGAGGAAGCCATCTAGCTACTAACTATGGACCCGAAGGTATACAAAGAAGTACTCATGCATCATCGGAGATGCACCAATGGAAGTGGTGAACCCCTCCATGACGGCGTCTAGATTGGATCTGGTGGTTCTGGACTCTACGACAGCTGGAATTAAGTTCCGTCGACTCCCCTAGGGTTTCTGTAATAATGGGGTATTTATAGAGCAAAGAGGCGGTCCGGGGGGCACCGGAGGTGGGCACAACCCACCAGGGCGCGCCAGGGCCTCCAGGCGCGCCCTGGTGGGTTGTGCTCCCATCAGAGCACCCCCAGGCGCTTCTCTGGCCCATTGGATGTCTTCTGGTCCAAAACAAAACCCATAAAAATTTCGCTGCGTTTGGAGTCCATTTGTTATTGATTACCCGTGATGTAGAAAACAAGCAAAAAATAGCAACTGGCACTTGGCACTATGTCAATAGGTTAGTACCAAAAAATGATATAAAGTGACTCTAAAATGATTATAAAACATCCAAAAATGATAATATAACACCATGGAACAATCAAAAATTATAGATACATTGGAGACGTATCAATTACCATGCTATTTAAAAAAGACTCTCAAATCAATATAAGTGAAGCATGAGAGTTCAACAATTTCTATAGAATAAAGCCACCGCCGTGCTCTAAAAATATATAAGTGAAGCAGTAGAGCAAAATTGCCTGGCTCAAAAGATATAAGTGAAGCACATAGAGTATTCTAATAAATCACGATTCATGCGTGTACCTCTCAAAAGGTGTGTACATCAAGGATGATTGTGGCAAACTAAAAAGTAAAGACTCATATCATACAAGATGCTCCAAGCAAAACACATATCATGTGGTGAATAAAAATATAGCCTCAAGTAAAGTTACCGATAGACGAAGACAAAAGAGGGGGTACCATCCGGGGCATCCCCAAGCTTAGGCTCTTGGTTGTCCTTGAATATTACCTTGGGGTGCCTTGGGCGTCCCCAAGCTTAGGCCCTTGCCACTCCTTATTCCATAGTCCATCAAATCCTTTGTGACACCCCAAGACCGACGCTCCAGACGGCTTCCATGTGTTTTGTTGTTGTCACGTGTTTCGGTTGTTTGTTGCATTACATCATGTCATCATGCCATCTTTTTCTCAACTAGCTAAAACTCACTTAAATAAATTGCATGGATCCTCGGTCCATTTAAACCGAGGGAATTCACATGGTGACTTATCTTTATAACATATCCTCCCGATAGTAGGGAGCTATATTAAATATTTCTTTAATTTGAAATTCACCATAGCAACTTGCAAAATCCCAATGCCTTTGTTATCACAACCTTGGCCTCTAACTTTGCCATATATCCTTTCGTCATTTTCAGGAGCTCCACCTAAATTTTCAACATTTTTGGTCACTTCAAAAACCAAGTCCTAGTTCAAACCCAATTGAATTAAATTCAAATGTGTTTGAATTTAAACTTTTGGTCATGCCCACTTCTATTTTGCCTGGTTCAAGCTCATTTTTGTGAGCCCGGGAACATTATCCGCATGCCAAAGTCCCTTCTCTAACCTTTTTTCCTTTCTTTATTTTCTTTCTTCGTATTCTTTTACTGTTTTGGAAAATAAGAGAGAAGGAGAAGAGGGCCCAGCAGCGCAGCCAGGCCTCTGGCCACTTCCTTCTCCACTGGGCCGGCCTCTAAGGCCTAGCCGCGCCCCGCTGTAAACCCTAGCCTCCCCTGGTCGTTCCCCTCATCTCCCATCGATCTCTCCCTCCTGCGACGCCACACGCAACACACACATCGCCAGGGGGAGCCCTGCTCGATCCCCTCCTCCCTCGATGCGCCATCGCAGAGAGAGAGAGCAGCGCGGCGCCCTCGTCTCGTTCCCCTCTGCCTCCTCCTCGTCACCGGAGTCCATTCGCTGCGACCAGGAGCGCCGCTGCCCTCGACCCACCTCGCCGTCGACCATGGCCACACCTTCGCCAAGTGCCAGCGCAGCCTCGCTGCATCCTGCCGTTCTCCGTCGTCGCCGGACCCGCGCCATCCTCTGCTTCCTCTACGGCGACCAGGAGCCACCTCGCCCGCGTGTCTCCTCCACCAGCAGCCTGCAACGCCAGAGGGGAGCCGAGCTCCTCCTGGTCCCCATGGTGGCTGATTCCCCTTCCCCGAGCTTCCCTGCAGCCAGCGTCCAGGTCCCGCGCCCCGATGACCTCGCTGTGTCTCGCGCTGCTACTTTGCCTCGCCTTCCTCCTTCCACGCCCAAGATTCACCCGCATTCCATAGGCTGTCCTCCCCTGCCTTCGTTGCCCATTTTGAGAGCCACGGTTGCGGCTTGTCCTTTGTCGCTGGTTTCGTGCACCTCCGCTGCCAGTTGCATGGACGCCAAGATCCCCATCGATTTGCCAAGACGCGACAACCAGGAACGCCCAAGGACGCCTTCATGGATTTCGCCAAGTTCGACCACAGCTGAACAAAGGGTTTTTGCCTTGCTCATTTCGGATACACAAAGTTCACCAGATGCCTAGTACGACTACAGGACCCGAACCCAAGTTCCACGGGGACCTTGTACCACTGCTGTTACAAGAACCGAGATCGGCAAGTCCAGAGACCCCAAGTACCACGACGTCCGTCGATCGCCAAGTACCCCTTCGTTTCGTCGAGACCGGCAAGTCCGAAGACCCCAAGTACCACGACAACCTCGAAGGGATTCAAATCCGTCAAGCTCCTCTACCGATGACCCGAACGGCTACGAAACGCGTACCACTACTGTCGCGAAGTACCTCTTCGAAACGACCAAGTACCACTATCGTCGACCCTCGAAAACCCCGCGGACGGAAAGACCTCGTTGTGACCCCGAACACCTACGGAGTGTGTACAACTACGAAACGAGAACAACTACTTCCACTACGAACATCTACTTCCTCTACTTTGCACCGAACGAGAATTGTCCCAATTGCGTGCTTCGAAGGTATAACCGCAAGACGACGCCCGTAAACAAATGCATGAGTTGTATGAGATGCATGTTTGTATGTTGTATCCGCCCGTGAACGTTAGTTGTTCCTCCTTGTCGCCACGCCGTTGATCCGTGGGAACCCAATATCCGGGAGTACCCCACCATCCTTGCATGACACGCTCCCGTCACTTTTCCTTTTGCATCGGTATCTCCATGAGCTACTGGTACCGATATGTTGCCGTGGCATCATTTTAGGATACATTGCCGTGGCACCCCTTTCGTTTCCGCCACGATGACAAATGCTTCATAATATGCTCATGTCAACATTTTCATAAAAAATGCATAAAACTTGCACATGTCATTCGCATCATGATAATAACATTTAAAGGTTTAAAATTGTTGTTGCACCAAATTGCTAAATGCACATGAGGATTTACCGGAATCGTTGTCTGTTATTTCCGGCCTCATTTAAACTTTCCTAGATAGTTAGTTTAATTATGTTTCACCTCTTGCCATGTTAATAAACATTTTATATTGTTGGGTACATAAACGAGATCGAAATAAATAACTTGAATGTGGTGTTTCGGCAATATGCAACTCGTTGCATATTAAGATCCACTTAATTTGTAGAGTTGTTTGTAAATTTTGCCATGCAATGCCTCATTAAACCGGACATGCATCATACTTGGTTGTGCATCATGACATGTTTATGTGATGGTTGTTTACTATGTTGCTTGGTTCTTTCCGGCTTTCCTCTCTCGTTGGCTTCGGTTTCGTTCCGGAGTTGTGAGGATTCGTTTGACTCCGTCCGTTTGTCTTCTTCATCGACTCGTTCTTCTTCCTTCCAGGATTTCAGGCAAGATGACCATACCCTTGAAATCACTTCTATCTTTGCTTGCTAGTTGCTCGCTCTATTACTATGCCGTGATACCTACCACTTTCTATTTTATGCCTCCCATATTGCCATGTCAAGCCTCTAACCCTTCTTTCCTAGCAAACCGTTGTTTGGCTATGTTACCGCTTTGCTCAACCCCTCTTATAGCGTTGCTAGTTGCAGGTGAAGATGAAGTTTGTTCCATGTTTGGAACATGGATATGTTGGGATATCACAATATCTCTTATATTAATGCATCTATATACTTGGTAAAGGGTGGAAGGCTCGGCCTTATGCCTGGTGTTTTGTTCCACTCTTGCCGCCCTAGTTTCCGTCATATCAGTGTTATGTTCCTTGATTTTGCGTTCCTTGCACCGTTGGGTGTTATGGGAACACCTTGATAGTTCTCTTTGAATAAAACTCCTCCAGCAAGGCCCAACCTTGGTTTTACATTTGTCTCACCTAGTCTTTTTCCCTTAGGTTTCCGGAGCCCGAGGGTCATCTTTATTTTAACCCCCCCGGGCCAGTGCTTCTCTAAGTGTTGGTCCGAAACAGAGCCACTTGCAGCGCCACCTCGGGGAAACTTGAGGGTTGGTTTTAGTTGTACATAGTGTTCATCCGGTGTTGCCCGGAGAACGAGATATGTGCAGCTCCTATCGGGATGTCGGCGCATCGGGCGGTCTTGCTGGTCTTGTTTTACCATTGTCGAAATGTCTTGTAACCGGGATTCCGAGTCTGACCGAGTCTTCCTGGGAGAAGGAATATCCTTCGTTGACCGTGAGAGCTTGTGATGGGCTAAGTTGGGACACCCCTGCAGGGTTTGAACTTTCGAAAGTCATGCCCGCGGTTATGGGTAGATGGGAATTTGTTAATGTCTGGTTGTAGAGAACTTGACACCTAACTTAATTAAAATGCATCAACCGCGTGTGTAGCCGTGATGGTCTCTTTCCGGTGGAGTCCGGGAAGTGAACATGGTTCTTGTGTTATGTTTGAACGTAAGTAGATTCGGGATTATTTCTTGATCATTTCTAGTTTCACGACCGTTGCGTTGCTTCTCTTCTCGCTCTCATTTGCGTAGGTTAGCCATCATATATGCTTAGTGCTTGCTGCAGCTCCACCTCATTACCCCTTTCCTACCCATAAGCTTAAATAGTCTTGATCTCGCGGGTGTGATATTGCCGAGTCCTCGTGGCTCATAGATAATTCCAAACAGTTGCAGGTGCCGATGATACAAGTGCAGGTGACGCAACCCAGCTGAAGTGGGAGCTCGATGAAGATCTTGTTCGTTGCTTTGCTTTGTTTCCTGTTGATCAGTAGTGGTTCCCAGTTGGGACGATCGGGGATCTAGCATTTGGGGTTGTCTTCTTTTATTTTGGTACTGTAGTCGGACCTTGATTGTATTCTGGATGATGTATGTTTAACTTGTATTTGTGTGAAGTGGCGATTGTAAGCCAACTCTTTATCCCTTTCTTATTCAGTACATGTGATTGTGTGAAGATTACCCCTCTTGCGACGAACCTACCATGCGGCTATGCCTCTAAGTCGTGCCCCGACACATGGGAGATATCGCCGCATTGTGGGTGTTACATCCTTACCCAAAACTTCACAACACAAAACTCAACAGAGAATCTCATAAGCTCCATTAGTATAAAAAAAATCACCACTTTTGGTACTGTTGTGAACTCATTGTTTATTTATATTGGTGTAATATCTACTGTATTCCAAGTTTTCCATGGTTCATACCCCCCGATACTACCCATAGATTCATCAAAATAAGCAAACAACACAACAAAAATAGAATCTGTCAAAAATAGAACATACTGTAGTAATATGTAACTCTCGAATACTTCTGTAGCTCCAAAAAATCGAAAACATTCGGAAAACAGATGCAGTTTGTATCTTAATCTTCAGCAAAAATAATTAGTATTTTTTTCAGCAAGATCAAGAGCTATTGTTTTCCTGCTTATGTTAAAAATGAGAATTATTTTCCTGGGTGTTAAAAATAATTAGTATCTTAATATATCATGCTTATGTTAAAAATGAGAATTATTTTCCTGGGTGTAAAAGTTTCTGTTTTTCAGCAAGATCAAATCAACTATCACCGTAAGCTATCCCAAAGGTTTTACTTGGCACAAACACTAATTAAAACACAATAACACAATTACTTCAGAGATAATAATGTGTATTTTTTTCAAGAATAGTAAACAAAAACACAAAAATAAAATTGGGTTGCCTCCCAACAAGAGCTATTGTTTAACGCCCTTAGCTAGGGATAAAAACACATAGATCTAGGTATTGTCATCTTTGGTATGCAATCCATACGTAGCTCTCATAATAGGTTCATATGTAAACTTAATTTTCTTTCTAGGAAAGTGTTCCATGCCGTTCCTTAACGGAAATTGAAATCTAATGTTTCCTTCTTTCATATCAATAATTGCACCAATCGTTCTAAGAAAAGGTCTACCAAGAATAAAAGAACATGTAGGATTGCAATCTATATCAAGAACAACGAAATCTACGGGCACATAATACCTATTTGCAACAATAAGAACATCATTAATCCTTCCCATAGGTTTCTTAATAGTGGAATTTGCAAGATGCAGATTTAAAGAACAATCATCAAATTCACCAAAACCTAACACATCACATAAAGTTTTTTGAATCGTGGAAACGCTAGCACCCAAATCACACAAAGCATGGCACTCATAATATTTAATCTTAATCTTAATAGTAGGTTTCCACTCATCATAAAGTTTTCTAGGGATAGAAACTTCCAATTCAAGCTTTTCTTCAAAAGATTTCATCATAACATCAACAATATGTTTAGTAAAAGCTTTATTTTGATTATAAGCATGAGGAGAATTCAACATGGATTGCAACAAGGAAATACAATCAATTAAATAACAATTATCATAATTAAATTCCTTGAAATCCAAAGGAGTGGGTTCATTGCTACTTACAGTTTTGACCTCTCTAGTCCCACTTTTATCAATTTTTGCATCAAGATCTAAAAACTCCGAATCACTGGCACGACTTTTAACTAAAGCTGACTCATCTCCAGTCCCATCTTTATCAAGATTTATATTGGAAAAGAGAGATTCAATCGGAGTCACATCAATCACTTTAAGATCTTCATCATTATTTAAAGACTCCGGTTTAGTGGCCATCTTATTTACTAAGGTAGCTTGTTTATCAGAAATTTGGCCTACTAAATTTTCAAGATGAGCAAACAGAGATTTCAAAATTCCTTAGAAATATGATCGAGCTCTTTATTCATGTACTCCATGAAACTTTTCTGCTCCTTCAGCTCTTGTCTAAAGAAACTATTATGCTCAAATTGTAAAGACATGAAGCTCCTAACATTATTTTCAATTTCTTCCAATATCCTGAAGTGAGGATCAACATTCTTTGGTTGAGCCATAAAGGTAGGCAAGCACACCAATGCACGGGCAAACAAAGAGAAACGAAGAAGATGAATAGAAGAGGGGCGAAGAAAATGGCAAATCTTTTGGAAAATTGTTTTAGAAGTGGGGGAGAGGAAAACGAGAGGAAAATGGTGAATAATGTAATGCAAGAGATGAGAGTTTTACGATGGGTACTGTGTATGTCTTGACTTGGCGCAGATCTCCTCGGCAATGGCGCCAGAAATTCTTCCCGCTACTTCTTAAGCTTGTGTTTGTTTTTCCCTTGAAGAGGAAAGGGTGATGCAGAAAAGTAGAGATACATATTTCCCTCGGTTAGAGAACCAAGGTATCAATCCAGTAGGAGACAATGCAAAAATCACCAATACCCGCACAAACAATCAAACACTTGCACCCAACACGACAAAGGGGTTGTCAATCCCTTCACGGTCACTTGCAGAAGTGAGATCTGATAGAGTTAGATAAAACTAAACAAAAGATAAAGTAAATATTTTTTGGTTTTTTTGGTTTACTGATCAGAAAGTAAAAGATTGCAAAATAGTAGATCAGAAACTTATATGATAGAAAATAGACCCAGGGCCATAGGTTTCAGTAGAGGCTTCTCTCAAGATAGCAAATAATACGGTGGATGGACAAATTACTGTCGAGCAATTGATAGAAAATCGCATAGTTATGACGATATCTAAGGCAATGATTATGAAATATAGGCATCACGTCCGTGTCAAGTAGACCAACTACTACCTGCAGCTACTACTATTACTCCACACATCGACCGACTCCTTCCTGCATGTAGAGTATTAAGTTCATGAAGAACAGAGTGACGCTTTAAGTAAGATGACATGATGTAGAGGAATAAACTCAAGCAATATGATGTAGACACCATCTTTTTGTCCTCGGTGGCAACAATACAATACGTGCCTCGCTACCCCTAGAGTCACTGGGTGACGACACCGCAAGATTGAACCCAAAGCTAAGCACTTCTCCATTGCAAGAAAAATCAATCTAGTTGGCCAAACCAAACCGATAGTTCATAGAGAATTACAAAGATATCAAATCATGCATAAAAGAATTCAGAGAAGATTCAAATAATATCCATAGATAATCTGATCATAAATCCATAATTCATTGAATCTCCACAAACACACCACAAAAGAAGATTACATTGGATAGATCTCCAAGACCATTGAGGAGAACATGGTATTGAAATCAAAGAGAGAGAAGAAGTCATCTAGCTACTAGCTATGGACCCGTAGGTCTGTGGTAAACTACTCACGCTTCATTGGAAGAGCAATAGAGTTGATGTAGAAGCCCTCCGTGATCAAATCCCCCTCCGGTAGGATGCCGGAAAAGGCCCCTAGATGGGATCTCAAAGGAACAGAAGGTTGCGGCGGTGGAAAAGTGTTTTCGTGGATGCCTCTGGTGGTTTGGGAATATATGTGAATATATAGGAGGAAGATCTAGGTCAGGGTGCCCAGAAGGTAGGGGGCGCGCCCTCCACCCTTGTGGCCACCTCGTGTCTCTTCTGACTTGCACCCCAAGTCTTCTAGGTGTCTTCTGATCCAAGAAAAATCATCGCGAAGTTTTTATCCCATTTGGACTCCGTTTGGTATTCCTTTTCTACGAAGCTAAAAAACAAGGAAAAACAGAAACTGGCACTACGCTCTTGATTAATAAGTTAGGCCCCAAAATAATATAAAAATAGCATATTAATGCATATAAAACACCCAAAACAAATAATATAATAACATGGAACAATCAAAAATTATAGATACATTGGAGACGTATCTCCTTCCCGCACGACCCAGGAACTGTCGGTGATATGCGAGCGGCTACGGACGATTGCCATAGAATAAACGTATGAAAAGTCACACATGTCCCACATGTTATCTCTCAACATTAGGTTTCTGATCCGAGAGACATCTGAAATGATTACGCCGTTATAGTCGTGTGGAAAAGGTGGATATCACAAACATTTAATCTACCATTGTGTTTGCGATAGGTACGTTATTGCACGCAGTTCATAAATGTCAAAATGTGTGCGGTGTCTCTACTATCGCCAATGTGTACATTTACATCACTGTGTGCGATAAGTATTCCCATCACACACGAGCTCCATTTATGCACCGTCTTCTTTTTGTCCAATATTACACAAGCATACAGGTTTGAAACGTTTGTTGTACTACCATGAATCGCACACGCATATGAGACGAAACCGTGTGTGCATCCGTTGAGCATCGCAAACGTTTCACGTCAAGGAACCGGCTGTTCTATATTTTTCCATCGCATACACTGTTTTCTTTCTAACCATGTGTACATTATTTTATTTGCTCCTCTTTAATTTTATTTTTACCTGTAATTTATTATTCGACTTGGAAATTTTGAAATATGAAACGTGAAATTGAAATTATCAGCATAATGGTTCAACAACCAATCCATAAATAAAATTATCACAACAATATGTCTAGTAATTATAGGATTAGGCAGCAATTAACTATGATGAACCACAATATTTAGAGGTGGTAAAGGCGAAGAGACAAGTGTAAATCATTTTGGTTGCTGATGGTGTTGAATAAGCGGTGAAGGTGAAGAGACAACTTCTGTCCAACCCCTTGTGACAATCGCCCGCCCATCCTTCACCACCTTCAGGAACACTTCTAGATCATTATCATGTAGTTTGCAAGGTAATCATCACTAAATTGCTTCGAGAACCACTAAAAAGAGAAAACTTTTAGATATTCATGTCTAATAGAGTAACTCATTGTGGGCAGGGCGAAAAGCCAACATGTTACTTACCATCCTAAAGTTCACTATTGTCTTGACAAAGTATAAATAAAGAGCTTAATTCCCATCACCCGTCTCTTTCACCTCACAATCATTCTTAGTTTCCTCACTTGACGCTTGTTCATGAATATCTCATTGCCCCATACACACAAGGGATCGACGCGTGGATCAGTACCGCTGATATATATATATATATGTGTGTGTGTGTGTGTGTGTGTGTGTGTGTACCTACATGCAACTAGTAAATGTTAGTAGATAAACTACGATTGCACAAATGACGTAAAATACAACTACCTCCGTTCCTAAGTACATGTATTTTTTAGAGATTTCAATATGAACTACATACAGATGTATATAGACATAGTTTAGATTAGAATGTAGATTGACTCATTTTGCTCCTGTGTAGTCTTATTGGAATCTCTAAAAAATACTTATATTTAGGAACAGATGGTTTATAAGACATGGGATACATCTAACCTCGGCGATAAACAACAACATCGCCCATTGTAGCCTTGCGTAAGTACATGGAAAGGCAATGTTAACTACAAGAGGGTTAACATCCACCAAAACTAGCAAATGGTAATGAAATGATAGCATCTATAGTGTTACCTTGCAATGAGCCCGCCCCAAGTCGGTCGCATCGGAGGCGAGGTGATCCTCCAGGTCGAAGCATGGATCTGTATCGCTGACATGTGTACCTACAAGAAGCAAGTAAATGTTAGAAGCTAAACTGCAATTGCACAAATGATTGTAAAATACTGTAAGACCTGGGATGCAGCTAACCTCGACAGCAAATAACAACATCGCCATTATGGCCCCGCGTAAGTACATGGAAAGGCATGTTAACTACAACATGGTTAGCATCCACCAAAAATAGCAAATGGAAACAAAACAATACCATCTCTAGTGATATCTTCATTACAGAGAGTAACACTTTAGCAAAGGGACAAATTAACAAATGGATACAACTGTTAATTACAACAGGCTTAACAACATCCTAAGTCATGTGTTGTAAGTTTGTAGCTGCCATTGGTGAAATTGAGCTGGACAGTCCATACTTTAACATCACATAGTGTGTAGTACTAAAAATAACAAGGCATGTTTAACTACAGGCAACCTAGTATAGCCATTGAAATTGGTACTGATAAAAATGCAATTGACAGAGTTAAGCATCGCAAGGCAAGTGCTGCCAGAGTAGAGAATGGCCCACTTTTCTATAAAAAGGTAGGGAAAATAGTTAAGACGTGTTAGGCATGTCTACTACAACATGCTTAATACATCAACCGCACAAAACATAACCACTGCAACCGGTATTGGTAAGATTGAACTGGTAAATTCATACTTGGTAAGTCCCGAGGGGTAGTTGTGGGGGCACTTCATCTTGGCCAGACCCCGCCCCAAGTCAGTAGCGGTGAAGGCGAGGTGTTCCTCTAGGTCGAAGCGTGGATCAATGCCGCTGACATGTGTACCTACAGGCAACTAGTAAATGCTAGAAGTTAAACAACAATTGCACAAATGATGTAAAAGACTATAAGACATGGGGTGTAGCTAACCTCGACGGCAAACAACAACACCGCCCGTTATGGCCCTGCGTAAGTACATGGAAAGGTAGTTAAGTATAACAGGGTTAGAATCCATGAAAAATAGCAAATGAAAATAAAATGACAACATGTCTAGTGATATTTTCATTGCGGAGAGTAGCACGGTACCAAAGGGACAAGTTAAAAAATGGATACAACTATTAATTACAACAGGCTTAACAACATCCCGAGTCATGTATTGTAAGTTTGTTGTTGGTATTGGTGAAATTGAGCTGGACAATTATTACTTGAACATCACATAGTGTGCAGTACTGAAATAAACAAGGCACCAACATGCTTAATACATCAACTGTACAAAACATAGCCATTGCAACTGGTATTGCTAAGATTGAGTTGGTCAGATCATACTTGGTAAGTCCTGGGGATTAGTCGATGGAGCACTTCATCTCGGCAAGAGTCTGCACCAAGTCAATGGCGGTGAAGGTGAGGTGTTCCTCTGGGTCAACACCCATAACGGGCAACATGCCATCAACCGCCATCAGCTCCTCGACCTCCACGTGATATGTGGTTGGGCTTGCGTGGCGATGCTCTTGAGTGGGGGTGGTGGGGACTTGGAGGCATGAGGATGTTTCGCAGGCGCCATTTAAGAATTTAGGCTGGGGCCGTGATATAGATCGGTGGGTTACCTGACTGGATCGACGATGCTCGGGCAGGACGTAGATGTGGTTGAAGTTGTGGTTGCGGCGGCGGTGATTTGAGCAGCTGAGAGGGGGCGGGGGGCAGGGGGCGATACTACAGAAATGTGATGGGTGGGGATGTGGTGGGAGGAATAAACTCTGAAATTGCACACCTAATGAAAACAATTCACGGCAAAACTTGAAACTTGGGCACGGGAAACACATAACTGACTTATAGATCTTCTCATAATTCTTATATCTATCAGCATCTACAGCCGCACCTGCAAATTTAAAAATATCTTTCATTGTAGCAGGGTTATTCAATTACATGAACGAGGCAAAGGTGACACTTGATGAACAACCATCGGTTATGAAATGCAATCAAGTGTCAACTTGCCTCGCTCACATAGGCAAAATTGATCCTATGCAACAAAAGAGAAGCTTGCTGCCATCCGCCGGCACAGCTATTTAAGCCTGTGTGCAGCCAACTCGCACGGCGAGGTGGGACTAAAAACCAGCTGTTGCCAGCTCTAGTCTCAGGTGGCTTCAGGTGGCTATTGGTGGATGTTTAGGTATGATTTAGGGTCAGGGTATGACTACAAAACTTCTGTGTGTTGGAAATATGCCCTAGAGGCAATAATAAAATGGTTATTATTATATTTCCTTGTTCATGATAATTGTCTATTGTTCATGCTATAATTGTGTTATCTGGAAATCGTAATACATGTGTGAATACATATACCACAACATGTCCCTAGTAAGCCTATAGTTGACTAGCTCGTTGATTAATAGATGGTTACAGTTTACTTACCATGGGCGTTGGATGTCATTGATAACGAGATCACATCATTAAGAGAATGATGTGATGGACAAGACCCAATCCTAAGCATAGTGCAAGATCTTGTAGTTCGTCCGCTAAAGCTTTTCTAATGTCAAGTATCTTTTCCTTAGACCATGAGATTGTGCAACTCCCGGATACCATAGGAATGCTTTGGGTGTGTCAAACGTCACAACGTAACTGGGTGGCTATAAAGGTGCACTACGGGTATCTCCAAAAGTATCTATTGGGTTGGCACGAATCGAGACTGGGATTTGTCACTCTGTATGTCGGAGAGGTATCTCTGGGCCCACTCAGTAAGACATCATCGTACTGATCTCAATGTGACTAAGGGGTTGGTCATGGGATGAAGTGTTATGGAACGAGTAAAGTGACTTGCCGGTAACGAGATTGAACGGGGTATTGGGATACCGACGATCGAATCTCGGGCAAGTAACATACAGATTGACAAAGGGAATTGTATACGGGATTGATCGAATCCTCGACATCGTGGTCCATCCAATGAGATCATCATGGAACATGTGGGAGCCAACATGGGTATCTAGATCCCGCTGTTGGTTATTGGCTGGAGAGATTTCTCGGTCATGTGTGCATGATTCCCGAACCCGTAGGGTCTACACACTTAAGGTTCGATGACGCTAGGGTTATAGGGATAGTTTGTACGTGGTTACCGAATGTTGTTCGGAGTCCCAGATGAGATCCCGGACGTAACGAGGAGTTCCGGAATGGCCCGGAGACAAAGATTTATATATGGGAAGTCCTTATTCGGTCGCCGGAAGTGTTCGGGGGTTTATCGGTATTGTACCGTGACCACCGAAAGGGTTCCGGGGGTCCACCGGGAGGGTCCACCTGCCCCGGAGGGCCCTATGGGTTGTATGTGGAAGGGAACTAGCCCCTAAGTGGGCTGGGCGCCACCCCCTTAGGGCCCATGCGCCTAGGGTTGGGGGAACCCTATAGGGGGGCGCCCCCCTTGGCTTCGGGGGCAAGCCCCTCCCCTTGCCCCCCCCTCTAGATCTCATCTAGAGGGGCCGGCCCCCTTCCCCCTTCACCCTATAAATAGAGTGGTGGAGGTAGGGCAGCAACACCACATCCAAGGCGCAACCCTCCCCCTCCCCAACACCTCCTCCTCGTCTCTCGTAGTGCTTGGCGAAGCCCTCCTGGAGTGCCATGCTCCGCCACCATCACCACACTATCATGCTAATGCTGGACAGAGTCTTCCCCAACCTCTCCCTCTCCCCTTGCTGGATCAAGGCACGGGAGACGTCATCGGGCTGCACGTGTGTTGAACGCGGAGGCACCGTTGTTCGGTGCTTAGATCAGATTCGGCCGCGATCTGAATCGCTTCGTGTACGACTCCTTCATCCGTGTTCTTGTAACGCTTCCGTTTCGTGATTTTTATGGGTATGAAGATACACTCCCCTCTCTCTCGTTGCTAGTCTCTCCATAGATTGATCTTGGTGATGCGTATATTTTTTTTTAATTTCTGCAACGATTCCCCACAATGGTATCAGAGCCAGGTTTATGCGTAGTTTCTATGCACGAGTAGAACACAAGTTGTTGTGGGCGTCGATTTTGTCAATTTACTTGCCGTTACTAGTCTTATCTTGATTCGGCGGCATCGTGGGATGAAGCGGCCCGGACCGACCTTACACGTACTCTTACGTGAGACTGATTCCACCGACTGACATGCACTAGTTGCATAAGGTGGCTAGAGGGTGTCTGTCTCTCCCAGTTTAGTCGGATCGGATTCGATGAAAAGGGTCCTTATGAAGGGTAAATAGAAATTGGCATATCACGTTGTGGTTTTGGCCTAGGTAAGAAATGTTCTTGCTAGAAACCTATAGCAGCCACGTAAAAACTTGCAACAACAATTAGAGGACGTCTAACTTGTTCTTGCAGCATATGTCGTGTGATGTGATATGGCCAAAAGGATGTGATGAATGATATATCTGATGTATGAGATTGATCATGTTCTTGTAATAGGAATCACGACTTGCATGTCGATGAGTATGACAACCAACAGGAGCCATAGGAGTTGTCTTAATTTATTTATGACCTGCGTGTCAACATAAAAGTCATGTAATTACTTTACTTTATTGCTAACCGTTAGCCATAGTAGTAGAAGTAATAGTTGGCGAGACAACTTCATGAAGACACGATGATGGAGATCATGACGATGGAGATCATGGTGTCATGTCGGTGACGATGATGATCATGGCACCCCGAAGATGGAGATCAAAAAGGAGCAAAATGATATTGGACATATCATGTCACTATTTGATTGCATGTGATGTTTATCATGTTTTACATCTTATTTGCTTAGAATGATGGTAGCATAAATAAGATGATCCCTCGCAATAATTTCAATAAAGTGTTCCCCCTAACTATGCACCGTTGCTAAGGTCGGTTGTTCCGAAGCACCACGTGATGATCGGGTGTGATAGGTTCTAACATTCGCATACAACGGGTGTAAGCCAGCTTTACACACGCAATGCACTTAGGTTGACTTGACGAGCCTAGCATGTACAGACATGGCCTCGGAACACGGAAGACCGAAAGGTCGAACATGAGTCGTATAAAAGATACGATCAACATGAAGATGTTCAACGATGATGACTAGTCCGTCTCACGTGATGATCGGACACGGCCTAGTTGACTCGGATCATGTATCACTTAGATGACTAGAGGGATGTCTATCTGAGTGGGAGTTCATTAAATAATTTGATTAGATGAACTTAATTATCATGAACATTGTCTAAAACTTTGCAATATGTCTTGTAGATCAAATGGCCCACGCTAATGTTGCCCTCAACTTCAACGCGTTCCTAGAGAAAACCAAGCTGAAAGACGATGGTAGCAACTACACGGACTGGGTCCGTAACCTGAGGATTATCCTCATAGCTGCCAAGAAAGCATATGTCCTTGATGCACCGCTAGGTGAAGCACCTGTTTTCCTAGCAACTCAAGACGTTATGAACGCCTGGCAGTCGCGTAGTGATGATTACTCCATGGTTCAGTGCGGCATGCTTTACAGCTTTGAACTGGGGCTGCAAAAGCGTTTTGAACAACAGGGATCATATGAGATGTTCCAAGAGCTGAAAATGTTTTTCCAAGCTCATGCCCGAGTCGAGAGATATGAAGTCTCCGACAAGTTCTACAGTTGTAAGATGGACGAGAATAGTTCCGTCAGTGAGTACATACTCAAAATGTCTGGGTTGCACAACCGCTTGTCTCAGCTGGGAGTTAATCTCTCGGATGATGTGGTCGTTGACAGAATCCTTCAGTCGCTCCCACCTAGCTACAAGAGCTTTGTGATGAACTTCAATATGCAGGGGATGGAAAATACCATTCCCGAGGTATATTCAATGCTGAAATCAGCGGAGGTGGAGATCAAAAAGGAACATCAAGTGTTGATGGTGAATAAAACCACTAAGTTCAAGAAAGGCAAGGGTAAGAAGAACTTTGAGAAGGATGGCAAGGGAGTTGCCGCGCCCGGTAAGCCAGTTGCCAGGAAGAAGCCAAAGCATGGACCCAAGCCTGATACTGAGTGCTTTTATTTCAAGGGAATCGGTCCTTGGAAGCGGAACTGCCCCAAGTACTTAGCGGATAAGAAGGCCGGCAATACCAAAGGTATATGTGATATACATGTTATTGATGTGTACCTAACCAACGCTCGTAGTAGCTCCTGGGTATTTGATACCGGTGCGGTTGCTCATATTTGTAACTCAAAACATGAGCTGTGGAATAAGCGGAGACTGGTGAAGGACGAGGTGATGATGCGCGTCGGGAATGGCTCCAAGGTTGATGTGATCGCCGTCGGCACGCTACCTCTACATTTACCTACGGGATTAGTTTTAAACCTCAATAATTATTATTTAGTACCAGCTTTAAGCATGAATATTGTATCTGGATCTCGTTTAATGCGAGATGGCTACTCATTTAAATATGAGAATATTGGTTGTTCTCTTTATATGAGAGATATGTTTTATGGTCATGCCCCGTTGGTCAATGGTTTATTCCTGTTTAATCTCGAACGTGATGTTACACATGTTCATAGTGTGGATACCAAGAAGTGTAAGGTTGATAATGATAGTCCCACATACTTGTGGCACTGCCGCCTTGGTCACATTGGTGTCAAACGCATGAAGAAACTCCATGCAGATGGACTTTTGGAGTCTCTTGATTATGAATCACTTGACACGTGTGAGCCATGCCTCATGGGTAAACTGACCAAGACTCTGTTCTCTGGAACAATGGGGCGAACAACCAACTTATTGGAAATCATACATACTGATGTGTGCGGTCCAATGAGCGTTGAGGCTCGCGGTGGCTATCGTTATGTTCTCACCCTCACTGATGACTTGAGTAGATATGGGTATGTCTACTTAATGAAACACAAGTCTGAGACCTTTGAAAAGTTCAAGGAATTTCAACATGAGGTTGAGAATCAACATGACAGGAAAATAAAGTTCTTATGATCAGATCGTGGGGGAGAATATTTGAGTCACGAATTTGGCACGCATTTAAGGAAATGTGGAATTGTTTCACAACTCACGCCGCCTGGAACACCTCAGCGTAATGGTGTGTATGAACGTCGGAATCACACTCTATTGGATATGGTGCGATCTATGATGTCTCTTACCGACCTACCGCTGTCATTTTGGGGATATGCTTTAGAGACTACCGCATTCACTTTAAATAGGGCTCCGTCGAAATCCATTGAGACGACACTGTATGAATTATGGTTTGGGAAGAAACCTAATCTGTCATTTCTAAAAGTTTGGGGATGCGATGCTTATGTCAAGAAACTTCAACCTGAAAAGCTCGAATCCAAATCAGAAAAATGCGTCTTCATAGGATACCCTAAGGAAACTATTGGTTATACCTTCTACCTTAGATCAGAAGGCAAGATCTTTGTTGCCAAGAATGGATCCTTTCTAGAGAAAGAGTTTCTCTCGAAAGAAGTAAGTGGGAGGAAAGTAGAACTTGATGAGGTACTACTTCTTGAACTGGAAAGTGGCGCAGCTCAAGAAAATGTTTCTGTGGTGCCTGCACCAACTAGAGAGGAAGTTAATGATGATGATCATGAAACTTCGGATCAAGTTGCTACTGAACTTCGTAGGTCCACAAGGACACGTTCTGCACCAGAGTGGTACGGCAACCCTGTCCTAGAAATCATGTTGTTAGACAACGGTGAACCTTCGAACTATGAAGAAGCGATGGCGGGCCCGGATTCCGACAAATGGCTGGAAGCCATGAAATCCGAGATAGGATCCATGTATGAAAACGAAGTATGGACTTTGACTGACTTGCCAGATGATCGACGAGCCATAGAAAATAAATGGACCTTTAAGAAGAAGACAGACGCGGATGGTAATGTGACCATCTATAAGGCTCGGCTTGTCGCTAAGGGTTATCAACAAGTTCAAGGGGTTGACTACGATGAGACTTTCTCACCTGTAGCGAAGCTGAAGTCCGTCCGGATCATGTTAGCAATTGTCGCATTCTATGATTATGAGATATGGCAAATGGACGTCAAAGCGACATTCCTTAATGGTTTCCTTAAGGAAGAATTGTATATGATGCAGCCAGAAGGTTTTGTCGATTCTAAGAATGCTGACAAGGTTTGGAAGCTCCAACGCTCAATCTATGGGCTAGTGCAAGCATCTCGGAGTTGGAACATTCAATTTGATGAGATGATCAAAGCGTTTGGGTTTACACAGACTTATGGAGAAGCCTATGTTTACAAGAAACTGAGTGGGAGCTCTATAGCATTTCTCATATTATATGTGGATGACATACTATTGATGGGAAATGATATAGAATTCTTGGAAAGCATAAAGGCCTACTTGAATAAGTGTTTTTCAATGAAGGACCTTGGAGAAGCTGCTTATATATTAGGCATCAAGATCTATAGAGATAGATCGAGATGCCTCATTGGTCTTTCACAAAGCACGTACCTTGACAAGATATTGAAGAAGTTCAATATGGATCAGTCCAAGAAGGGGTTCTTGCCTCTACTGCAAGGTGTGAGATTGAGCACGGCTCAATGCCCGACCACGGTAGAAGATAGAGAAAAGATGAGTGTCATCCCCTATGACTCGGCCATAGGTTCTATTATGTATGCCATGTTGTGTACCAGACCTAATGTAAACCTTGCCGTAAATTTGGTAGGAAGGTACCAAAGTAATCCCGGCATGGAACACTGGACAGCGGTCAAGAATATCCCGAAGTACCTGAAAAGGACTAAGGATATGTTTCTCGTTTATGGAGGTGACGAAGAGCTCGTCGTAAAGGGTTACATCGATGCTAGTTTCGACACAGATCTGGATGACTCCTAGTCACAAACCAGATACGTGTATATTTTGAATGGTGGGGCAGTCAGCTGGTGTAGTTGCAAGCAAAGCGTCGTGGCGGGATCTACATGTGAAGCGGAGTACATGGGAGCCTCGGAGGCAGCACATGAAGCAATATGGATGAAGGAGTTCATTATCGACCTAGGAGTTATTCCCAATGCGTCGAGCCTGATGACTCTCTTCTGTGACAACACTGGAGCCATTGCCCTTGCCAAGGAGCCTGGGTTTCACAAGAAGACCAGGCATATCAAGCGTCGCTTCAACTCCATTCGTGAAAATGTTCAAAATGGAGACATAGATATTTGTAAAGTGCATACGGACCTGAATGTCGCAGATCCGTTGACTAAACCTCTTCCACGAGCAAAACATGATCAACACCAGAACTCTATGGGTGTTCGATTCATCACAATGTAACTAGATTATTGACTCTAGTGCAAGTGGGAGACTGTTGGAAATATGCCCTAGAGGCAATAATAAAATGGTTATTATTATATTTCCTTGTTCATGATAATTGTCTATTGTTCATGCTATAATTGTGTTATCCGGAAATCGTAATACATGTGTGAATACATACACCACAACATGTTCCTAGTAAGCCTCTAGTTGACTAGCTCGTTGATCAATAGATGATTACAGTTTACTTACCATGGGCATTGGGTGTCGTTGATAACGGGATCACATCATTAGGAGAATGATGTGATGGACAAGACCCAATCCTAAGCATAGCACAAGATCGTGTAGTTCGTCCGCTAAAGCTTTTCTAATGTCAAGTATCCTTTCCTTGGACCATGAGATTGTGCAACTCTCGGATACCATAGGAATGCTTTGGGTGTGTTAAACGTCACAACGTAACTGGGTGGCTATAAAGGTGCATTACGGGTATCTCCAAAAGTATCTGCTGGGTTGGCACAAATCGAGACTGGGATTTGTCACTCCGTATGATAGAGAGGTATCTCTAGGCCCACTCAATAAGACATCATCGTAATGAGCTCAATGTGACTAAGGGGTTGGTCATGGGATGATGTGTTAAGGAACGAGTAAAGTGACATGCCTGTAACGAGACTAAATGAGGTATTGGGATACCGACGATCGAATCTCGGGCAAGTAACATACCGATTGACAAAGGGAATTGTATACGGGATTGATTGAATCCTCGACATCGTGGTTCATCCGATGAGATCATCGTGGAATATGTGGGAGCCAACATGGGTATCCAGATCCCGCTGTTGGTTATTGGCTGGAGAGATGTCTCGGTCATGTCTGCATGATTCCCGAACCCGTAGGGTCTACACACTTAAGGTTCGATGATGCTAGAGTTATAGGGAAAGTTTGTACGTGGTTACCGAATGTTGTTCAGAGTCCTGGATGAGATCCCGGACGTAACGAGGAGTTCCGGAATGGTCCGGAGACAAAGATTTATATATGGGAAGTCCTTATTCGGTCGCCTCAAGTGTTCGGGGGTTTATCGGTATTGTACCGGGACCACCGAAAGGGTTTCGGGGGTCCACCGGGAGGGTCCACCTGCCCCGGATAGCCCTATGGGATGTATGTGGAAGGTAACTAGCCCCTACGTGGGCTGGGAGCCACCCCCCCTTAGGGCCCATGCGCCTAGGGTTGGGGGGATCCCTGAAGGGGGCGCCCCCCTTGGCTTGGGGGGCAAGCCCCTCCCCTTGGCCGCCGCCCCCTCTAGATATTATCTAGAGGGGCCGGCCCCCTTCCCCCTTCACCCTATAAATAGAGGGGTGGAAGGAGGGCAGCAACACCACATCCAAGGCGCAGCCCTCCCCCTCCCCAACACCTCCTCCTTGTCTCTCGCAGTGCTTGACGAAGCCCTGCTGGAGTGCCATGCTCCTCCACCATCACCACGCCGCCGTGCTGCTGCTGGATGGAGTCTTCCCCAACCTCTCCCTCTCCCCTTGCTGGATCAAGGCACGGGAGACGTCACCGGGCTGCATGTGTGGTGAACGCGGAGGCACCATTGTTCGGTGCTTAGATCAGATTCGGCCGCGATCTGAATGGCTTCGTGTATGACTCCTTCATGCGCGTTCTTGTAACGCTTCTGTTTCGTGATCTTTAAGGGTATGAAGATACACTCCCCTCTCTCTTGTTGCTAGTCTCTCCATAGATTGATCTTGGTGATGCTTAGAAATTTTTTTAATTTCTGCAACGATTCCCAACACTGTGAACACATGCTAATCAACTCTCAAAGCCCTCAATGGATGCACTTATCAACATTGTCTGTTAATAATAGAGAGTGCCAGTAATTTGCTCTAAACCTAGTATATAGTACTAGTAGATGCTCGTAATTAACTATACAAACTTACTGCAGACCATTCTTGAGGAAATCGTTAACTGGTAGCTGCTCGGTTGGCTAGCGAGTAGGGGATTAATAGGCTAATCGACAAGTTAATCAGCCATTTAATCAATTAACTGGACAATTTATCGGTTTATCGGTTACTCCATGACCCTATGAGTAGGGGTTAATCGGCAAGTTAACTGGTTAACCGGACAAATTCTTAAACAGGGCTGGAGACACATGCATTAACTACTTCTCACATGCTGGCATCGGGGCATGCTGGCCAGACGCCGTCGTTATCCATCCCGGCCTTGTCGGCGGCAACCCACTGTGCTTGGATCTCCGCCGAGCTCTCCTCAGCATGGTGTGCGGCCTCTTCTTTATTGCGGAGGCATGACTCTTTTCTTTACCGCTTTCTGCCTTTTCCGCTCCTTCTGTGTGGCTTTGGCCGCCTCTTGATCTACCGCCCATTCAGCCATGGCAACATAAAAGTCTGCCCACGTAGTTGTGCGGCCGTGGGCAGCGATGAACTCGGCACGGCGGGATGCCATCGCTTCCTAACCATGTGTGTGGTCACGGGCAGCGAGGAACTCGGCGCGGCGGGATGCCATCACTTCCTTACCAGTTACTGTGCGGCGCTGTGCCATGAACGACGCTTGGATAGAGCTTTGGGCGGAGTGGCTAGACAATAGTACAGTGTAATGGTTTTTAAGAGCTCAAGGATAAACGACGAAGGAAATTTGGCTTCCCTTACAATCTTTGTCATTCATTATCGCACACGGTTCATCTTAGTCGCCTCCTGAAATAGTGTGCGCTGAGCGATTGTGTGTTGTGTTATAATTGGCCAGAACCCCAGCCACGCGGATCGCGCGTGTGCACCGTAGGATGCACTATGATCGAACGGCAATCACGTCCCTCTCAACCCACCTGTGTAGCTGTAGCTGGATTGGATTGAACTGCGCCAAATGCCTAGATAATGCTCATGATCGCCTAAATATGGTTAATGAGCCCGGAAAATTGCGAAAATTGAAATGGTGATTTGCAGGGTGTATGTTCATCGTAGAAAAAACTCAAGGACAACGAACAAAGCAAATTTGGATTCACCTTCAATCTTGGTGATTTCCCTCTCGAAACCATAAAACTTCCTCAATGATAGTTCGATTTATGAAGGGTGTGCATGTCGACATAAGCCAAACCTTCTCAAATTTTGACCAAGGCATGCTGAGGCCATACCATGGCACCATGCCAGGCGTCATGTTTTTGAAGCATGTATTTCATTTTTATATAGTTGAAAAACCAATAAACTACGCATCTGTGGTTGACTCTTGCCACACATATCCCTGAAATCTCTGCCCATTCCTTGTAAAGGCATGAGAATTTACTAAATAGCACGAGCATGATTTTCCATACCGTTCTTGTGCACCTTTTCATGCACTGATTGTTTGAATTTGAAGTATATGAATTAATGCCTACAAAATGCACATAATTACCTAAATATGGTAAATGAGCCCGGAAAAGTGCCAAATTTGAATACGGTGATTTGTAGGGTGTTTGTTCATCGTAGAAAAAAACTCAAGGACAAAGGACTTAGGAAATTTGGATTCCCCTTCAATATTGAAGATTTCCCTCTTGAAACTATGAAACTTCCTCGATGATGGTCCGATTTATGAAGGGCGTGCATGACGACATAAGCCAAACTTTCTCAAATTTTTACAAGGGCATGGTGAGGCCATGCCATGCCACCATGCGAGGCGTCATATTTTTCAAGCATGTATTTCATTTTTCTATAATTGAAAAACCAATAAATGACACATTGGTGGTTGACTCTTGCCACACAAATCCTTGAAACCTTTGCCCATTCCTTCTAAAAGGCATGAGAATTTACGAAATAGCACAAGCATGATTGTTCTAGACCATTTTTGTGCACCTTTTCATGCATCGATTGTTTGAATTTGAATTATGTGTATTATTGCCTAGAAAATGCACATAATCACCTAAATATGGTAAATGAGCCCGGAAAAGTGCCAAATTTGAACACAGTGATTTTCAAGGTGTATGTTCATCGTAGAAAAAACTCAAGGACAAAGGACCAAGAAAATTTGGATTCCCCTTCAATCTTCATGATTTCCCTCTCAAAACCATGAAACTTCCTGGTGATGGTTCGATTTATGAAGGGCGTGCATGACGACATAAGCCAAACCTTCTCAAATTTTTTACCAAGGCATGGTGAGGCCATACCATGGCACCATTCAAGTTGTCATGTTTTTCAAGCATGTATTTCATTTTTCTATAGTTGAAAAACCAATAAATTATACATTTGTGGTTGACTCGTGACACACATATCCTTAAAATCTCTGCCCATTCCTTTAAAAGGCATGAGAATTTACTAAATAGCATGAGCATGGTTTTCTAGACCGTTTTTGTGCATCGATTGTTTGAATTTGAATTATGTGCATTAATGACTAGAAAATGCACATAATTACCTAAATATGGTAAATGAGCACAGAAAAGTGCGAAATTTGAACATGGTGATTTGCGGGGTGTATGTTCATCGCAGAAAAAACTGAAGGACAAAGGACGAAGGAAATTTGGATTCCCCTCCAATCTTGGTGATTTCCCTCTCGAAGCCATGAAACATCCTCGATGATGGTTCGATTTATGAAGGGCGTGCATGACGACATAAGCCAAACCTTCTCAAATTTTTACCAGGGCATGGTGAGGCCAGACCATGGCACTATGTGAGGCGCATATTTTTCAAGCATGTATTTCATTTTTCTATAGTTGAACAAACACTAAACGACACGTTTGTGGTTAACTCTTGCAACACATATCCTTGAAATCTTGGCTCATTCCTTGTAAAAGGCATTAGAATTTACTAAATACCATGATCTTGGTTTTCCAGACTATTTTTTTGCACTTTTTCATGCACCGGTTGTTCGAATATGAATTATGTGCATTAATGCCTAGAAATAGCACATAATCGCGTAAATATGGTAAATGAGCCCGGAAAAATACCAAATTTGAACATGTTGCATTGGAGGGGGCATGTTGATTGTAGAAAAAAATCGAATGACAAACTAGGAAGGAAATTTGGATTCCCCCTCAATCTTGGTGATTTACTATCGCATACGGTTCATCTCCATCGCCTCTATGAACCATGTGCGTTCACCCACACATCCAAAAGCAAAAAAGAAAACGCTCACCCCCTGCCCACTTCATCCCCACCCACTCGCCGCGCACTCCTTCGCAACTCTGCACCTCATCAACTTCTATCCCGGCGGCCACCCTAAGCTCGACGGCTGTCATCAGCGAGCAGAGGTCGCGCTCCAAACGACACGAGATTTCACCCCTACCGCTTGCCGCCACCTATCTACAATGATTTACACCGACTCTCTGCGCTCTGGTCGATTGGGGTTTTCCGCAAGATTGGGCCAGGGATTTTTCTCATGGAGAAGGTAATTAATTTAGCAAAATATTCACTCGTCTCTTATCATAGTCCATCCATCGCTATTAATCAACCAGCGGAAATCGCCGTGGATTCATTTTTGTTCTAGCTGATTCGATGGTCTTGGTTCAAGTGTCCACAGTGCAAGCACAAATCAGGCATGTGTGGTCGCGACCAGTTGGAAACGAAGTTCTATCTCACCATTCCGGATGACTTCAGGGAGCACTCGATATGTTCAATCTCACCCTACCACGGTCGGCATGGCCTAAATTTATGTACATATACCGTATATTGGATAAAAGGTATGGTGCCACATGCAGCCTAGACGCCGAACACGAATTTTTCTACATTAGGCAAATTAATGATGTATTATTCATTCAGTTAGTCTCATATTTGCATCAAATCTTTGTTACATTACCTATTTTTAATTATATGTTTTTGTACTTTTCTTTCAGCTATATATTGTTCTGTTCTCTCAGTTACGCCCACATTTGCTTGTTGCTCTATTATTTCAATATATCGAATTTACGATCTTAATTTTTCATTTCAAGCAGTACATCCCTTGCTTTGCAAGAACACGAATAAAAGGAAATCTTGGGCTTTACTTTGTTGATGACTCCATGGATGCCATATTGACAACGCAACATGGATTTACAATGACAGTTAGCGTAAAACTTGATAAAGATGGTCATTCCTATTTTGATGCGAACATTTGGAGAAAAATGTCTAAGTTTTATGAACAGAAAGCTCGCAATAAAATTCTAGCGCATGCACCACAGCCTGGTCTAATTAAGATGGATGTTTACTTCCCCAGCGTCATAAGCCGATCACAGTATGATCAAGCTTAGTGTTCTGTCAACTTTCTTCATGCTGGCATATTACTTAGCAAAATCAGGGTATTTGTTTTGACTAACTAATCACTATTTAAGCAAAGAATTGTGATTTCATTTTCTGACTCCCTTCCTAGGCAGTAACAAATTCTATTTACCAATTTATGCCCCCTATATATTCTTCTGCCATGTTCTGAATAAATAATACATTTCTACCTTTTAAGTAGGATATGTTGAATGCGTAGTTAATGATTTGTATGTTACTCGGCGTACCAAATTTCACTGGAAAGACTTCAAGCATGGCATAAAATTTGTTGATAATCTGACAGAGATAGCACAGTCTATGAACACTGGATTTTGTGTGGGATTAATTCTACCTCTGGTGCACACATTGAACATGACCAATTGTGTGCACAAAATGCTGGTACAAAGTCTTATTTTATGTTGACGTTCATAAACTATATATATCTTCAACGATATTTTACAAATTTTTTTATTCTACATTGCAACAGAAATTGCCCGCTATAGCAATTCCTGAATCGATTTCCCACCATGGTCGAATTACACTTGGGACTGCTAATAACGCCAAAGTGATTGCAAGGTACTGCATTTCCCGCAAAAATGGAACCATTCAAATTAACAAATTGTCGTTTGTCGTGGCAATGTATCCACATTGGAAAATTGAAGACACTACACTACTCATGCTCTACCAAGGCACGGGAGAGTTCTTCCTTTTCATTCACGAGATGTCGAGTCACCGTGATCAAGCTACTTCTAGCGGATAGTTGTGGTTGTTCACCCTCAGCCTCTTAAAATGTGCTAGTTGTTACTATGTTAACTATGTAAATATGTACCATATGGTTTTCAAAATTGTTAAGTACCTTGTTACCAAGATCCGCGTTTTGTCGAATAGTGTCACCACTATATATATGTTACTCAAATGTTGTTAGCCAAGCTCTTAAATTTTCATGGAAAGTATTAGTATCATACATAGTTCATTCAGTTTAAGCGTGTACCCGGTAGAGTAGAGGATGTCCATGTTTTCAACATGGTGATCAGCACCGATGTCCGGAAGGCATTTGCATATTAATTGTCCATATTGCAAATTCAAATAATATACAGATAGGCCAGCCCATACAATTGACATATTTGACATGCATGAAGAAATCAATCGAGCATATATATCAGAGAGAATTCCTTATTTAACACTGTGCCTAAATTTTATGCCCTATTTGACATCGACAAATAATTTCTTCCTTATCTAACAAGGAGTCTAAATTTTATGCCTTTTATAACACTTTTGTCCATTTTGAGCCTAAATGAGACATGGAATGGTCCTTTTGCCCTCAAGAGGTATTTTTGTGTGCGCGTCTGTGTGCTGTTGCATGTGTGTGTACGTGTCTTCTACTGCTGAGTGTGTGTGTGTGTTGTTTGCGTGTTTGCTACTTCGTTGTACGTGTATGTATTTGCTACTAGGTGTGTATGTGTGTGTGTGCGTGCGCGGTTGTGTGCATGTGTGCTGTTGTGTGGTGTGTGTGTGTGTGTTGCTACTGCTGCATGTGTGTGCTGCGTGCATGTGTGATGCTACGTGTGTGTGTGTGTGTGCGTGTGTTGCTGCGTGTGTATGTGCTGCTATGTGTGTGCTACTGCCCTCGCACTGATGTTGTGTGTGTGCTACTGCCCTCGCACTAATGTTGTGTGTGTGCTACAGCTCTCGCACTGATGTTGCGTGTGTGCTACTGCTCTCGCACTGATGTTGCATGTGCGCTACTGCCCCAGGCGCACACATACCACATGGAGGATAAAAGAGTCTTTTCCGGTGTTATTTAGGCTCAAAATGGATGAAAGTGTCATAAAAGGCATAAAATTTAGACTCGTTGCTAGATAGGGAAGAAAAAGTTTTCAGTGTCAAATAAGGAAACGAAATTTAAGATAGTGTTAAATAAGGAATTGTTTATATATATATCGCTAATTTACAAGAATATAATGAACCGCGCGCGCACAAAAGTGCTATTGTGCACCTAACACCGACCCAACACACACAGCAACCATCTTCCATCAGCGTGTCGATCATGGGCTCAATGTGAGCGGAGGCCGCCATGTCGATGACCTACACACCTTGATCGATCGAGGCTGGCGCAGACTAGACATCGGGGATCCCCGGTACTGCCTCGGGCCCAATGTTCACCATGGGTGCCGTCACATCCCCGAGGCATGCATCGGCGACGTCTGGCGCTACGCCCTCCTCCATCTGGGACATAAGCATGTGCCTCGTGCAGCGGCCGCCACTGCCGTTGTTGTCCTTGCGTCGTCGTGGTTCCTGCTCTGCAGTCCGCACCATCAGATGCACTCTGCGTCGAGCCAGCAATATCGCCCACTAGCGATCCCTAATCGCTTTTATGATGACCCTGGTAACCTAGCGACTTGCTCATACCGTGTTTCCAACTTCCTCCGGCCGTTGTTAGGGGAGGCGGCATGCACTACAAAAAAAAAGACACATCTGTGACATTTTGGGCTGAACGAAAAAATATGTCATGCTTATGACAATTCTATGACGATAATTGTGACAAAACCCGGTATCATCATAGATGTGGTAGGCTCCTACTTCTATGACAAAAAATCATGATAGAAAATGGGCTTTTCGTCCTGGGCGGGCCGGAGACGCACCTGCATGACATTCTTTGGTCTGTCCATGACGGAAAAAATCGTGGTAGAAGCGAGGGTGAGGAAAATATCGAGGAGTTCCCGATTACGGTCGGTGGTCGGAGCCGAGCGATGCACGGAGAGGCTTACGCGTCTCTCTCATACACATATGCGCGTGTGTGCGAGGCGTTGCGCCCTAACTGAACCTGAGCGAGGCATTGGGCTCTAACTGAACCCGACCGATTGCACTAGCTATTTTACTGAACCCCAATCGATCCCTTGCTGTTAACCGAACCTGATCGAGGGATTCCTTTGCTACTGCTGCTAACTGAAGCCGATTGAACCTCCTGCCTCTTTATGAGTAGTGAACGGTGTTGGGGTTGGATGAACAGTTCCCGATGGGGGTTGGATGAACTGGACCCAGTGGTAGGAGGGGTCATTGCCGCTGGATGAACAGGACCCCGATCGAGCCTGTTGGGGGTGGATGAACAGGACCTTGTGGAGGGGTGATTGAACAGTAGCCGGTGGAGGCTGGATGAACAGAACTGCATGGATGAACAGTCGCTGGTGGAGGATGGAGGAAGTCGACGGTGGATGAACAATAGCAGGTGGAGGCTGGAGGAAGTCGACGGTGGATGAACAGTAGCAGGTGGAGGCTGGAGCGAGGCAGTAGACGGTGGATGAATAGGACCCGTTTCGACCGTAGGCACTCCAACAGGAGTCTGTTTCCTCTGTTTTGCGGTACGCCATATCCCTCCCGATCAATAGGACCCCGTTTCGACTGTATGCGGTTGAACACAATTCTGTTTCCTCGCTAGACCCTTCCCGATGAACAGGACCCCGTTTCGACCATACGCGGTTGAACACAAGTTCGTTGCCTCCGTTCTGTAGTACACCAGACCCTCCCTGATGAACTAGACCCCGTTTTGACCGTACGCGGTCGAATAGCAGGCCCGTTTTCTCCGTTCTGTGGTACGCCATACCTCATTTCGGCTGTTCCGTCCAAGACGGTTGGCTCCCGATGAACACGACGTATTCCATTGCCTCCCGATGAACATGATGCATTCTGTTGCGTCCCCATGAACACGACACAGTTTCTCTGTTCTGACCCAACCGGTTGGCTTTCGATGAACAGGATGCTATTGCTGCCATCCGTTGCCTCTCCATGTACACGAGCCCTGGTCGTACAAATGCGTGAGGAGGCGTTCGAGACCCCACCCGTATTTATGTACGTGGCTTTATTTTTTGGCATCTGGTTGTACGTACGTGTACACAGTTTCGACTGGACTGCCTGAACTGCTACGTCGAGGGCTCTACTACTACATGTGTCGTTGCTTGCTCGGCCATGGTTCATCGTTGCAGAGAGACCGATCGACCAATCGACCAGGTGGGTCCCGGCTGTCAGGGAGGATAAGGAGGCACTTCCTTGCATGTGAAGTTATTGATGGTGGGACCCAGCAGTTAGGGGGAGAATCATTTTTTTGCCCGTAATATGGACACACTTCCTGGCGTGTGAAGATGTAGCTGGTAGGTCCCAGCAGTAGGGAGGAAACGTTTTTTTGCAAAATACAGAGTCCCTTCCGGTGGGTCCCCCCTGTCAGGTGGACGAATAATTATTTTACACGTAATAAGGAGGCACTTCCTTGCTATGGTCGTGGACCCAGCTATCAGCCTCTCCACATGTAGTCCTCTTCCGATGGAAGTCATTCCTTGACCATGTTGACCACGCTGCACTGAGAGCACCAAGGCGGTGGACGACGATGATGCTTGGAAGGGGACGACGAGGAGCCGGAGAAGACGCGGCAGTGGATGCCCACGCGGAGAGGAGTACGAGGGTTGACTGGTTCAGCTGCGGTGTGAGGCTGCCCACAGAATAACACGGGTTGTGGGTGAGTAGAGAGTAGAGGGATGGCCTGGCCAGCAGTGGGATTAGGGTGGGGCGGTGAGGCCTGTGCAGTAGCACAGCGGGCCACTAGAGGCAGGAGCTAGCGGTCTCACCGACGCTGGTTTGGGCGGCTGGTGCAAGAAGATCAGCGATTGAAGAAGCAGCGGGACCATTTGATTAAAATCCAATGGTCAGTGCTGCTAGAATTGTTTGTTGACTAAGTTGACAAAGCCCTGCGTACGTGTCAACTTAGTAGGCCCAAAGGTCCGCCTCCGAACCGGTGCGCCCCAGATGTCAATGGGAGGAACCATTTTTTCGCGTAATAAGGAGGTAGTTGCTTGCGTGCGTCCATGGAACATGGGGGTCCCTAGTGTTAGCCTCTCCATGTCCATCCCTATTTCGATGGCTGTCATTCATTGAATGTTGAGCACGCCGCGCCTAGAGCACCAACGCGGTGGACAATGGTGAGGCCGAGGAATGGAACGACCCGAAGCCGGCGAAGACACAATAGTGGATGCCCATGCTGAGGAGAGTATGACGATTGACTGGTTCGGCCGTGGCGTGAGGCCGCCGTCACCAGAGAATAACAGGATGTGCGGGTGGGTAGAGGGATGGACAGGCGAGCGGAGGGAGTAGGGTGGGCCGGTGAAGCCTGCGCGGCATCACAGCCGGCCATAAGAGGAGGGAGCACGTAGTCCCGCCAGCGCTGGTTTAGGCGATGAGAGCAGGAAGATCAGAGATTGACGAAGCATGTCGGCTGTTGGATGTAGATCCAATAGTCACTGCTGCTAGAATCGTGTGTTGACTGACAAAGCCTTGCGTAAACAAGCCAGCCTCAAAATCTATGGCGTGTACAGCCCGTTTGCTATTATTTTCATAATTTACTGCCCATTTGCTAATTCGTATGGAATTTATTACAGCCCATTTTCCATTCTTAGAATTGCTGCCCATTTTCTGGTCAGTCCTAGGGTTAAAATTTGAAACAAAAATGTGCGAAATTTTAAATATTCGCATATTTTTCCGAGGAACAAAATATTCTTAATCCAAAAATTAGTAGCCATACTAAAACAAATTTAAAAATAAAGTAGTACTATGTCATGTTAAAATCAAATGAAATATTAAATATTAGTGAAGAACAAAAACAAAAAATAAAACTAATTGCCCATTTGCTATAAATTTTTTGGAATTTGCAACCCCTTTCATATTACTTTTAAGATATACTACCCATACTCTTTGGCCAGGCCAGAATGCATCCCTCCTCGTCTTGAAAGATTTACAGCCCGGTAAGTCAGAGAAAAAATAGGGCTAGCTTGGGTATTCTTCACAAAGAAATAGTGGGCTACCTATTTTTCCAAAGAAAAAACTGCTGGGCTAGTCATGTTGTTAGAAGGGCCACAGAGACCTAGTTTATTGCATGCCCCTCCGAACAGATCCTCAAAAAAAGTTGTGCAATTCTATCGTTAATTGACGATGCATCGATAATGATGTGGGTCCTTGATATCAACAGGGTGGATTAGAGTAAAAATGAGGGGTGCATCTGAGTAGTGAAAGAGGCGCTTGCTTGTGTTCAGGACTGGACCTGGTGGGTCCATATTTTCATACTCACAACTATAGTCCTCTCCCAATTCACTATGTTGATAGAGCAGGACGGCGGCACCACGGCGAGCGCACCAAGGCGGAGGACATTCAAAACCCTTGGGATAAAGTGGTGTCGCCAATGTGTCGGGCATTCTTATTGAAAAATAATAATGGACCAGAACTATTTACAACGTTGACTACGATTTACATGGGTCCACTGGTTGCAGGAAGAAAATGCTGGGAGAAGAAAGACTAGTCACTATCTTTGCCTAAGAATAATATCGACTGAATGTAACGACACTCTCATAGGAAATAATATCCTCCTGTTAAAATTTGACTTTTCAAATCATGAATTTAAAGAACTGGTGCATCAGCATTTAGCTTTATTTATTTATTTACTTATTTATGTTTAGGGGACCATGAGCATGTACCTGGGCCAGATTCATGTGAGATCCTCCCTTCCAGTTAATTATGGGCTCCTCTATTGGTCCTTCATCAATGGGCTGCATGTTATCGACAAGTGGAAAATGTGTTCCGTACCAAAAATAGTATGCGCTATGTACGGGTAAACCTGGGAATAGTTTGAGATACAAACTAGAACTAGTCCAATCTATAGGAATACACGAAGCACATCCAAACCAAACCAACCCAGATATTTTCAGCTAGAATCTAGACCAAACCGAACTATATATGCTCTTCATCCAACCCAGTCCAAACCGTTTCCAACTTTTGGATTGAACCCACTGGTTCAAACCATGGACAAAGCCTATGATAAGGCACGCCATGAATTAGATCAGACATGGAGAGGACGGGCTCCGGTCGTCCGCAACGGCTGTTCGATTTAAAGCACCGAAGCTTGGATCCTCCCGAGAGCAAGCACGAACGGGTTCAAAGCTTGCACAAGGAAGCTAGCACACAAGTAGGTTCATCGATTCTGTAGCCATACTGTACGTCTTGCCATGTATAGAATATGTATGCACATGAATCTTCATGTAGCGTGTGTGGGCAGAAGCAGCAAAGTTTGATGGCGTCTGAGAAGTTTGGCAGAGGGGGAAGCAGCGTCTGAGACTAGTCGATTGATTTGGTCTCAAACCATAGTTTGCACTTATTTTGAACTGAGGTATCTGAACCCAACCCAAACATATCCAGTCCGTTCTTAATCACAACCCAAACCAAACCAAATTGGTTTCCATCTCAAACCAGTAGAGGCCAAACCTATAGAAACCAAATCAAAAATCAATCCAAAAACTAAGTTTCAGTCCAAACTATTGCCAGGCTTACGTACAGGGCACTAAATGATCGGACAGTGCAACGACCTCCAAAACATTGTGTTTGTCATTCTAACAACACATTTAGTCAACCAACAGATGGAATGTACTTTGAAAACATGAGCAACAGCAACCAGGACTGGGGGTACAAGAGAAGCAGTAAGCAGGCCAGAAGAGTAAAGACGCGGCTCTCTCTTCTGAACCAAACATGAGCCATCATTACAAAAGGGATACAAAAAAAGGACAAGTGTATGCATCAAAGCAAATAAATATCCTACTACACCAAGTGTAGCATCTAACTAACTGGCTCAGTTAGACGTTACAATTTATTAAGCTGTGGCGATTGGCTGACGGCTTGAACCAGATGGGTGCCTGACGGGGGAAACTCCAGCCAGCAGGTTGAAGTCTGATACTTGCGACCCTCTGTCCTACTTTAGGTTGTAGAGCGTGGTGACACATATCAGGTTATGGTGCATGGAGAGACGCATGGTACGCTGTGTACACAAAGTTTTTCCTGATGAACAAAACCGTGCTGCCATCATGATCCTTGCTGTCGGTTATCTCCTGGTTAATCGGATAATTCAGTCCAAGAAACAGAGAGCGTGTACCAAGGCTACTTACCATCCTCCAATCAAAAATTCATGAAGGCCCGAAGAAGCCGGGATCCTGCTCAAACACCTTGCAGTGACTGTGATTGTATTCCCCGAAACAACATGTCCAGTACGTGCGAACGATCATCAATCATTCGCCATCGTCTGTTCGAGCCAAGAACAACCTGCAACTGCCATGCCGCTTTTCTTTGAAAGGTTCTAGGATTAGGAAGGGTAGGGACACCAGGCGGCCTACAACATCATATCAAGTTGGAGTCAAATAAAAAAGGGCTCGTACTGTAGTCAATCTTAAGAACAACATGGTATGAGCATGAATATTTTTCAGTAAATGTTGACAGTAATATAAGCAAGTCATCATGATATCATAGCAAACTAACATACTGTTGTAACAGCCATTTGTAGCGATGACTGGAGTAGGCGAGCAATAAGTACAACCATAGAAGGAGTCCATAGTGTAAATGAAGCCCTTGTATTCAATGGCATCAAAGAACCATGGAGGATGTATGATCCTGCGATGGACATGCAGATTTATCCACTTAGCGCAGTGACCTGTCAAATAGGCGAGACTACAATTGAAGAACACAATTAGCCTGAAGTCTTTATAATTCACAGAACTTGTGGGCACTTGGAAGATTACAACCTTGAGCAAATCAAACTTGGGTATCATGTTGGCTACTGTAAGATTCCGAGTATTCTAGGCCGTGGTGCCAAAGCAGTGCAGTGTTAATCAAAGGAAGGGGATCAATCGCCGGGTCTAGACCTCCACGAGCATCTAGCTGTCGCGACCGTCACCGAGCGCCATCCAAGACGTGTTCATGCTGAACCAGTACATACCGTTAATGTAGTTGAGGGTGACGGGGATTGGATTGCAGTCGAGGGGGTTGATGCTCACCGCCGTATGATTGTTATGCTACGTGACACGTTGTTTCTGAAGATCAGCCGACATCGGCAAGCAAGGAGCTGGCTTAAAAAGCTCCGGCCTGAAGGCTTTGAGTAAACGGTATAGCCCCGACGAGCATGCCGCGAGCGGCATGGTACTGAGATTGTCCACACGCAAAACAATGAGCTTGATTACCTATGTGGGAGAAAATTCCAGCCACTCTTTCGGCGGACGCTGCCCGTTTCTTCCATTGTTAGTGCTTGGGTTTCGAAAGAGGGGGGAGGCGCCTTAGCACGGATGGAAGATTGGAAGATTATGTGAAGACGAAGATGGAGAAGCGAATATGTGCTGCGGGAAGTGGACAATTGATGATGCCAACAGGACACCGCTTTACTTACGAGACACATCGAGCAGCATAGGGTCATATCGATGCCAGACAACTTGCTTGAGTGATCATAGTACTTGTACTCCCTACAGTAACTACTACTATGCCCTAGTTTGCATATAGTGGAGTAGGACTCCGCTCTACTACTAGCGCCGGAGGAGTAGTATATTCTAAAATAGTTACAAACTTCAATGCCCGAGCGTGGAACGACTACAAACCACCATCAGTGCTAACTCCAATCCCTAAACGTTCGCTGGGAGACATGGGTAAACGCCCGCGAGGCGGTTACAGTATGTATGAAAGGGTGGCAGTTTTGTCAAATACTATGGCTTAAAAACAGGCCACCATCGGATGGAAATCTGACGGTTACCTAGGATTCGCCAGGATTGAGCTCGTGGCGAACAATCGCCAGATATCATTACTAAAAAAAATTTAAAACACCCGGGGCTATAACTTGCACCGACTGACCACTAACAATGATACTAACATAGTTGTAAAATGGTCAAAGATCATGTCTACGTGGTGTTTGGAATTATATAAAAACTATCAAGATGCCCATGCGTTGCACGGAACATCAAGATGCATTTTTCTTTACAAAACACCTGTTGTGATTGACCCATCTAGGAGTAATCCCATGTGTAAAAACTAATGATATGTAGATAATTTTATCAGAAAAATGGTATCTCGAGAATTTCATAAAAAATGATATCTTGGGAAAGATGAGAGATAAGGTGAGGAGGAGTGGGGCGTGGTGGTGACTGGTTGTCAGACTGGGCGGAGGCATGGGGATGGACGGTGCCGGCAGCGGCCACCGTGCCAGATTGTTCCAAAGACTTCCTCTTTCAATTTCTCAGCAATGAGGTTGTGGGTGATAAGGATGAACGAGGCAAGGCCTTATCTGTATATGTGGAGAGAGGTGCGGGTATCTTTTGTAAAATTATCATAGTTTGCTTTCTATCCATCAGATATAGATCAGACGGTCTATATTACAAGATGGCAGGCACAACATCATCACCAACTCGGTTTTTTATAAGAGTAGAGACTAGGGAGTATTAGTAAGGACACCATCTACTGCTTCGTGTGCTACTCCTGTTCTCCATTCGGAGGGCGCAACGTCCCCTACAACCACTCCCTCCTGCGCTCCATTCGGCGGGCGCAACATCCCCTATAGCCACTCCTGTTTCATGGACGGCCTGGGAGATGCCTACAAGGTGCCCTGTGTCTACAAGACTTTAGGCTGCGAGAGGTACATCGACTAGCACTCGCTAGCGGAGCATAGTTCCAGATGCCCGCACGCACCATGCTACTATGATGAGTGCATGCCGCCGTTTGAGGGCTCGACAGCGAGCCTCGTGCATCACCTCATGGCACCATCCATCAATCACTACTGGCCCGCGGCGGTGAACATCAAGTATGAGATGTGCTACCCATTCGCCATGCCAGAGTTGATAGAGGATCACTGCTGCCTGCTAGTCACGGAGGAGGATGATAACGACTTCCTCTTAGCCGTGGGCACCGGCAAGGCCCGCGCAGGCCGCCGCCCCATCTCTATAGTGTGCTTTAGGAGAAACGCCGCTGACGCTGACACAAGGCCAGTGTATAGGTGTGTGTGCTCACCGTTACTGCCCCTCCGAGGTATGAGGATGCCCATGCCGCCTCCATCACGTTGATTGGGACTGTGCCGAGCTGCTCCGTTCCTGGCAATTTGGACATGGAAGATGCCTGGTATGATTTTCACCCCAATATGGTGCATAGGGACTCCAAGGAGGTTCACTTGGTCTTATGCATTACCAAGTCAAATATTCATCATCAGTCTTCGCTCAAAGTAATCCACTGTCTAAGCATGTCGAGACTTCTTATTTATATAGTATAGAAGCGTCCATGCATGATCTTGCTCTATTAGAGTATCGCACTTGAATAAAAGTGTATCCATTTATGGTTTAGTCTAGAATCTTCCATGTAAGCTTTTGCTCCATTAGAGTTCTCGCTTGCCATTTATGAGATTAATTGATAATTTTTACTACAATAATGGTGAAAGACTTACTCCCTCCGTCTAGGTGCGTAAGTCACCTTAGGCTGGTTGTAATGGGGAGTATCATATAATAGTATTATGTCACACCCTAGCTAGTTCATGCATTAGAGTGTTGCATCATGTTTATTTTCCCAGAAAAACTGAAATGGGGATGACAGAACCCCCAGAACCCCCCCTGGAACAACTAGGGTTTACTAAAAACTTTTTCAATGAACCTGAAATGCCCTTCTAAAAAGTCCACCCTTTTTGTTTTGGGTTAAAACCTTTGACAAAAATGGTGCACACTTTTCTAGGACATCATAAGGTCATTGGATTAATTCATTACTAATTGCATTTGGGCAATTTAAATCCTATAAATATTTTAAAATGCCCAAATAACCCTGAAAGTATTTTTAGGCTGTTGAGAATATTTTCAAATGTGCCTCTGAATATTTTCAGGTTTTTCCTAAATGAAATAGTATTTTTACTATTTCAAAACACAGAACAGGAATAAATAAAAAGAAAAACAGAAAGCAGAGAGAGAGTAGAGGTTTACCTGGCGCCCACCTAATAGGCCCACCTGCTGGCCCAACCCAGCCACCGCTCCAGCGAGCTGCTTGGCTTGGCCAGGCAGGTAGGCAGGTGCTCGACGCCGGCACCTGCGCGCGCCATGCAGCTGCCCGCTGCCCTGCTTCCTCCCCTCGCCGTGCTGCTGCCCTAGTTCGGTCAGACACTCCTCCCCCGAGCTCGCAGACATGCCCTCTCCTCCCCAGCCCCTCTCCCTCGCTCTCCCGCACCATGGTCGACGCCGCCGCGCCCGGGCCATCGTGATAACCGCGTCCGTCGTTGTCCCCGTGCCGCGTCACCGTGTCCATGAGCTCTGCCGTCGTCGACTACGTCAAGCAGGCCGAGCCCCGAGCGCTCGCCCACTCTGGAGTCACTCCCGACCCCGTCTTCCCCAACTCCGGCCGCCGGAGATCCCCTTCGCCTTCACCGCAACACCAGCTCGTCCCCGACCTCGCCGTCTGCCTCGTTGTGATCTCCATGAGCCCAGGTACCTCCTCCCCCTCTCCATTAACTCCCTCCTGCACCGTGTCCACCACACTACCCTCACCCAAGCACCCGCCGCCGCCGAGTTCGTCGCCGAAGTGACTCCGTCCACCCACCGGCCACACCATTGTGACCAACGCACTCACCGCACTCGCAGGAGTCCGTAGCACCACTCCACGCGCCTCGCCATGTCCCGTAGCCTCAGTTCCGACCTCGCCCGAACTCCGGCGACCACCAAGGTCGTCACCGGTGACGTTTCCGGCCACCCGAGCTCCACCCACTGCCACCACTCGATGCGGCTTGCTCCCAGCTACGTGTAGATGCTCTCCGCCGTCGTTTTGGTCGCCGGAGCACGAAACCCGCATCACTCCGCCGCGTCTGGCCTCGCCGGCGGCTAAACGCCGACGAGTTTGACCCTGTTTGACCCCGTGTGGGCCCAGGTTGACTTCCCCTGAGTCTATGCCACGTGGGACCGCCCTGCTAATTAACTTAGATTAGCACTAACCAAAATTAGTTAGTTAATTAACTACCGACACGCGGGTCCCACTGGTCAGGTTTGACCTGGACCGGCCCCGTTGACCACTGACGTCATCCTGACGCGATGCTGACGCAATAACTCAATTACTGGATATATTCTTATACAAGAAATTCCAGAAAATATTACAAACTTCAAAAATTCATAACTTTTAATCTGTAACTCCAAATGCAAAGATTTATATATGAAATTTGATCAAAAAAATTCAACCTTTCCATCTATAATGGTTTCATGCATGACAAAACACTTTAACCTTGCTGTTTAGGTGAAACAAGCTAATACACTTATAAGGCTTAAGAACCTAAGCTTCCATTTGAATCTTTGATTCAAATGAACCCAAACCAACTTGTTTCACATTGCATTAGGCAGGACACCTCATATTGGCATGTCATAGCATGCATCATATTGTTGCATATTGCCATGTGATGATTGTGTTTTGTGGTGTCTTTCGTGGTAGGTTCTGCCTCCGAGGATATTTCCGAGTATCCAACTGAAGGGCAGTACCCTACTACTACTCCATCAGGCAAGCAGCCCCATTGATCATATCGATACAATCCCATGTTCTCGCTTCTGCTCTCATTTACTGCATTAAGATAACAACGTTTCAAACTGCTGTGTGTTGCGGTAGTTGAACCCTTATCCTCTACATGACCTGTCATTGCCACAGTAACTAGATGAAACCCACTAGCATGTGTAGGAGTTGATTGAGCCATGTATGTGTTTCCTACCTTGCTATGCCTGCTATGCTTAGAGTTGTGTCAGGTCTGGTTCATCTGACTGATGGGCTAGAGTGAAATGATTACATTGGTAATGTGAGGGAGCTGTTGAACATGTTTTGGTAAAGCTATCGATGAGAGGCCATGTAGGAGTACATGGTGGGTTGTTTCATTGAGGCCGTCCCTAAGAACTGAGATCTGTATGCGTGATTTAAGATTCAGCTACTACCACACATTGGGCCCTGAAATATGACCCCGCTCGACTTACTGACCCCTCTCGTCCTCTGTCCATGAGTTGCAACTAGTTTCTGGTGTTTATAGGTTATGTGTTGGCGGCCGTGCGTAGCGCTGACCCTAGGGGTGGGCTATGATGCGGTAGATACACCGTGGCCGGGTATGCCGGGCGCCCGTTTGGCGTCTTGGGACCCTGTACACATCGTTTGGGGCCGTTGAGGACACCCTAGCCGGATTTCCTTGCGGATGGAACCCGAATAGGCGATAAACCTGGACTAGAGACTTGTGTGGTTAGGCAGGTCGTGGTCTACACCCACGTCGGCTTTCGCTTGAAGTCTACCGAGCACATGTCGTGTGCAGACGCTAAGTGGTGGAAACATGTGTGACGAAGTACACCCCTGCAGGGTATAAAACTATTCGAATAGCCACGTCCGCGGTAAAGGACTACTTGGTTGCCTATACAGTTCATAGACAAGTTAATGGTTACTACTAAAAGACTCAAGATAAGTGTTGGTGATTAGTGGACTCGTGTGCGAAAACTATTTTACAGTGGTGTCTCGTAGGATATCTTAGCCAAGAGTCAAAGCTGGCTTGCTGCAATAACTCCACCACCTTCTTGAGAATAAGCATGTATAGTAGGATCTGTTGTAGGACTTGCTGAGTACCTTTGTACTCATGTTGCTTTAATTACTGTTTTCAGACGACAACACCGCCCCCTCCGATGGGTTTTACGTAGACCTCGATGTCAATGAGTAACTTGCCACCCAGGTGGTGATTCTGGCCATGGAGGGCCCTTTGTAGATAGATAGGCTTCATCAAGCCTTCTTTCTTTCTAGTATCTGTACTCAGACTTATTTTCTTCCGCATATGCTTGTATGCTTGTAGACTTGAGTGTCGGGTCATGTGACCCCTACCTGTATGAACATGTTATGTATGTCTCTCCGGAGCCTTTAAATAAAATACTTGAGTTGTAGAGTTTTGTTCTGATGACATGTTGTATTTACACATATCGAGCATATTGTGTGTATGATTGAAATGCTTGGTATGTGTGGGATCTGACAATCTAGTTGTTTATCCTTGGCAGCCTCTCTTATGGGGAAATGTAGTCTAGTGCCTCCTTGAGCCATAGTAGTCCACTACAGCCTGGTTCACCGGAGTCCTGCTAGCCCAGCACTACTGCTCAGGACACTTGACTGGCCGGCATGTGTTTCACTTTGTTCCTATGTCTGTCCCTTCGGGGAAATGTCACGCGGTGACATCCGGAGTCCTGCCTAGCCTGCTACAGCCCGGGTTCCCCGGAGTCCTGTTAGCCCAGTGCTACAGCCCGGTTTCACACGCTGTTAACCGACATGCTCGACGTGATTCATGTATGCCTGTCCCCATAGGTTAGTGCCGCTTTGGGTTCACGACTAGCCATGTCGTCCCGGGTTCTCTATCATATGGATGCTAGAGACACTATCATATACGTGAGCCAAAAGGCGCAAACGGTCCCGGGCCATGGTAAGGCGACAACCGTGGGGATACCGTGCGTGAGGCCGCAAAGTGATATGAGGTGTTACCGGCTAGATCGATGTGACTTGGAATCGAGGTCCTGACATATCATGCATATGATACTACCTCCGTAATGCATAGTATCATAAATTAGTATCTCGGTTGGCTTATTAATTTCCATGCATGACACAAAGTAGTACAACATTTAATATGATACGGTATCATGATATGATACCACACCCTCTCTTTCCTCATTTAATTGTGTGCCATATCATCCAAAAAGTCTAATTGGCATGCATGATACAGCTTATGATACTCCCATTATGACCAACCTTATGAAAACCAAATAATCCCAAAACACTTAGGCATGGTACATTAACTCCCTACTCGTTTCTTGTTTAGTGACATATCAACCAATAAGAGATGTTGGTCGTGCATGCTTTCAGTGACTTGAGACTACCAAACATGACATGCAATGGTTAGTTCATTGCATGCAATGCTATTAATTAGCAAAAAAACATTAAGTTCTCTCGTTATCCCCTCCGCCTTCATCACGATGCACAACCTAAGATGACTTATACACCTAGACAGAGGGAGTATGACGAACCATTTCGTAAATCTCCTTTGCCCCTTCCAAGTCATCATGATTTAATCCCTCCGTCTAGGTGTATAATGGCATGGTTAATACTTAATAGTATAGCCAACTATTGACTATAATAAAGTGCCATGTCATCTATAGCCAACTTATAGCCAACATGTATAACAATTAGCTATAAGCAAGTGCTACTTCATTAATACATGGCCCACTTTCCACTCTCACATAGTGCCTAGGATCATGTGCTGCAGCCGGCTCTTGCATGAGACCCCACTTACATTCGCTCTCATATCCTCTCTCCTCCAAGTAAGCATTAGAAATATTACTTTACTTCTTACAGCCTGCTGACTGAACCTATTATATTCGTTCTAGGTCACCTTACGAAAACCAAATAATCCCAAAACACTTAGGCATGGTGCATTAACTCCCACCTCATTTCTTGTTTCTTGACATATCAACCAATAAGAGATGTGGGGCATGCAAGTTTTCAATGACTCAAGACTACCAAACATGACATGCAGTGGTTAGCTCATTGCATGCAATGCTATTAATTAGCAAATAAACATTAATTTCTCTTGTTTTCCCCACATTCTTGGTCACGGTGCACAACTTAAGATGACTTATTCACCTATATGGAGGGAGTACATTCGTGGTGGTCTAGAAAAATAAACAAAATCGATACTCAAAAACTAATTCCTAAAGATCATTTCTTGCAAAGCACAATAAGTGTTATTTCTTCACAAGTTTTGGATGCAGGTTGAACAGTTGAATGCTTTTGTTTGCAAAAGATACCTTTTTATCAATTTGACCTGGATGTTTGTGAGCTCTAGAGAAGAAATAATATCTGAAGAAACCTATCGATACTCGTTAGACATGAGATGACCCCCACATACTTTGTCAAAATAAACAACTCCCTGATCAATGCATTTCACTATTCCATGCAACGCACGGGCACCTTACTATATATAGTATGACCATAAATTTAACTAACATTATATATAGTACGATAAATGCTCATGCATGTCACAAAAAATTATATCATTGAAAACTATGTTCAAATACGAATCCAACAATATAGTTTTTGTTGTCAGGCACTAACATTTTGTTAGTTAAATATTTAGTCAAATTCAATGAGGGACTAATAAACCCCATGCATGGGAGTCTTACCCCACTCGTGGCGCGGTAGTAAAGCCGTCATATCACAAAACCCCACCACTCCTAGTAATAAGTGGCCTATTAAAATAAATGAACAAGCAACCATCACATCCCTTTGTCTTTTTTTGCATGTCATCTCTCTGCATTTACTTTGTCCGGTTCATATCACACACTCGATCCCTAGCTACTACTCCTAGTACCCCTAGCTACTACTCCTAGTATCCCTAGCTACTACTCCTCGGGCTAGTTCTTTTGGCGGCTTAAAAAATAAGCCGTATCTTCCCCAGCTTTTCCCTTAAAGACTAGTCACAGTGGAGAGTAACATAAGGTGCCTCACTCATTCATTTGGGCTTCTAAACTACTACCTCCGTCTTGGTTTATTAGTCACCATTGTAATTTGTGCTAAATTTTGACCAAAGATTTAACTGATAAAATGTTAGTGCATGTCAGCAAAAGTTATATAATTATTGGTGACATGCACAAACATTTCATTAGTTAAATTTATGGTTAAAATTTGACACAGATTAAAATGGGGACCAATAAACCAGGACAGAGGTAGTAGTTATGGGATTACTAATCTAGAAGACTAAAAGAACTGGCCCTGGTACTCCTAGTAGTAGTACTCAAGTTGGAATTCCAATTGGACAGCACAACTTGTTCGACAAAAAATTTGATACATGGTGTATGAAGCAGTTTGGGAATTTGCATGCCTTCCCGACCAGTGAGATACTCCGTACAAAGTACGATAGAGAACTAACCACATAGAAGGAAGCTAAAAGTAAACAATCAAATGGGCATTTTTGCATTTCTTTTGAATTTAATCATTTCACAAGATTGGCTAGTGTTGTTTTTCTACTTTTACAAAAACCGCATCATAATGTTGAAATGTGCATTTGCACATACATAAGTAATAGTAGTAGCACAGTCTGCAAGCATATATAAAGAGAGACGTGTAGTGTGATATATAGTTAAGTTTGTGCTATATGCACGTACTTACAAAATGCGTATGGATACACAAGGTTTCCAAACTTTTCCTTTTACATACTTAATTAAGGATGCCAATAATTCCCGAATGTTCGGGATTTATCATTTGCATCCCAAAACTAATGAGATCGCCTTATGAAACTAAATTATTCCTAATAAAAGCCATAGTGTTCGTAGGAGCGCTTGCAGCACGCCACGAGTGCCTTGGTGCGCGGCCATTTCCTAGCGCGTCGACACAACGTCTCTTCCTTAGGCTCGCAACTCGCGAGGTGCTTATTGGCGGCTTGCCAGCAGGCAAGCGCGATCACACCGGTGTGGTGATCTGGCGCTAACAGGTACTCCTCCTCACTGGAAGCGTGCACCCGTCCACATACGGCCAAGCATAGATGAGGCGCTTGGGCCCGACTACACTCAGGGATTTGGCATGGGCGTCCTCCGCCACCCTCACGGCCATCGCACGAGACTTCTGCCAAAGTGCCAATTTGTTGACTCTCTCAGATGCGACATAGGCCTGCTAAGCAGCATGCCTCGCGGTGCACTTCTCTTCCTCGGCCTTCTTCTCCGCCTATATTTTTGCACGCTCTGCCGGAGGCAAAGCCTCCCACAAGGTGACCTCCATTTCTTTCCAAAGATCCTCAAGGCTGGGGGGCTCGGTGAGTGGCGCGACGTTCTCCTCGTAGCGGGGAGCCAATGCCTCCTCTGACGCACGTGCTTGCGCGACCGGGAATGCCGACGCGTCCACCTCGACGCTTCGCGGTGAGGAGCGGAATGCCGACGGATCCTCCTCAACTAGTGGCGGCGAGAAACGGAACGGCGACGTGTGACCCTCTGCACGGCGCAGCGAGGGGAGCCTATGGCTTGGGAGGGGCGATGCCATGTTGGTCCATGTGAGAGGGAGGGGAGGGGATAGCGATGAACATGAGTGTTCTTCCAAATGCCATGGGACGCGCAATATTTATAGCGAGCAATGGCACACCTACGTAAGATATGTTGCGTGATTAACGTAACAGCCACGTGGGCATATTTGTTGGAGTAAGTTACGGGGGAGGGAAGGGGTCGAAATATTGCTGGTCACAACGGATTGGACGAGCATGGGGGGAGGAGAGTCATGCATGCATATTTTTTCCACACAGGGGTGGAGTGGTGGAACTGCTGGAGGGAGAAGGAGAGTTATGCAGGCAGATTGTTTTCACACATGGAGAGGAAAAGATTTGGAGACGAATTAGATTCTTGCGGGTATGGGGAATAGTGCATAATAAGTCAGCTTGCATGCCGGGCTAGATATAGTCTCAAGTCATTAAAAACATACACGCCGCACACATGTTCAGATTGCAAGGTGCACTAAATTATTACATGCGATGATTAAGGCTGGCCATAGTGGTGGTATCTTAGCTAGTATCATGCACACAGGAATAGCGAACATGCTAATGTGGCAAAGAATTAAAGAAGAGAGGGGGGGTAGAGTAACATAGGTAGATACCGTACAAGGTTAAATACTACGTATGCTACTTTGTGTCATGCATGGCACTATAAAGGTAGTCTTGTATCATACAATACTATCATGGACATGATACTAGTATATGATACTTTCCACTATGAGTAGCCTAAAGAGAATATTAATAAAAATCTTTGTCATTTACTAGTGTTCATGCATGCATGCAATGCGATAATGCATTGGTAAACACATTTTTTTGTGAAGAACGAGACCATTAATTGAGTACTTTTGCAGACTACAAAAACTATTCTACCACCTCTATCTTGGTAAGAGTAGGTGAAAATTTTGAGTTCAGCCCTTTAAACTAGAGAGGAGGTAGTATTACTCTAATAGCTAACCTTGTTGTGATGACTAGATAGAACATGGCACGCTCCTGGACAGAGGAACTAGTCTGCATTGTGCATATAAGTTTTGTCTGAAGTCAATGTACCTCTACTTTGACCAAAACTTTAGAAAAATGTATCAACATTCACAATGTCAAATCAATATTTTTATACTCATTATGAAATGTAGTTTCATAAAATATATATTTGTTATTGTAGATATTGATATTTTTAGTATAAATTTGGTCAAAAACTTTGCAAACTTTGACTTGACACAAATCTTACGTGGAGTAAAAAGGACCAGAGCGAGTGTCATGCATGCGGAGTAGGCAAAGAAATTGCTCATCTATAGCAGTCTGAAGTCTCAAAGGGCGCGACTGCATGAGGGAGGTGAAGGTCGTAGGAGGCGCGACTGAAAGTGCAACTAATCCTTGGGTGGTTTTTGTAATTATTAACAACATATAGCTCATTGAACTAATATCTATTCAAGATAATCTTTTCAAAAACTTCAAAGATTGGCATGGCATTTACTAGAGATGTGGACCCCTCAAAATGCTAAGGACACATATTGGCACAAGCTCAAGACTCTACATTTTCATTTCAGTGATCCAAGATCACATTGAGTCCATAGGAAAAGCCAATAGTATTAAAAGGGGATGAGGTGTTGCTTAATGGCTTGCTTACTCAAAATGCTTAGTGATATGCTCCAAAAGCCATCAACCACTTTCTCATATCTACATATGTCCCAAACCAAAAGTCAAACTCGGACCCACTGATTTGATCTATCCTGCGCCACCGAGTTCATTTGACATAGCCATAGCCAGAAAACCTAATCAGTTCGGCACCGATAGGGATCTTGGTCTCACCGAAATGGGGTTGTAAACTCTCTGTTTCCCTTCGAAACGTTTCGGTGTAACCAAGATGAGTTATCGGTCCCACCGAGTTCGCAATACAAACTCTCTGTTTCCTTTTTGTAACATTTTGGTCTCACCGAAATGAGCGATCGGTCCCATCGACTTTTCCTAACCAACTCTCTGTTTGCCTCTTACTGAAATCGGTCTCACCGAGTTCATGTGACCGGTATCACCGAGAGCAAGTTATGCCTTAACCCTAACAAAATTGGTCCCACCGAGTTGATCATGTCGGTCCCACCAAAAAGCCTAACGTTCACATTTTGAACTGAATCGGTCTTAACGAGTTTCACTATTTGGTCCCACCGAGTTTGGTAAATTGTGTGTAATGGTTAGATTTTGTGTGGAGGCTATATATACCCCTCCACCCTTCCTCCATTCATGGAGAGAGCAATCAGAACGTGCCTACACTTCCACTACACATTTGCTGAGAGAGAACCACCTACTCATGTGTTGAGACCATGACACTCCAATCCAACCACAAGAATCTTGATCTCTAGCCTTCCCCAAGTTGCTTTCCACTTAAATCATCTTTCCACCATATCCAAATTTGTGAGAGAGAGTTGATTGTTGGGGAGGCTATCATTTGAATCACAAGATCAAGGAGTTCATCATCAACACACAATCTATTACCTTTTGGAGAGTGTTGTCTCCTAGATTGGTTAGGTGTCACTTGGGAGCCTCCGTCAAGATTGTGGAGTTGAACCAAGGAGTTTGTAAGGGCAAGGAGATCGCCTACTTCGTGATGTCTACCCAAGTGAGGCAAGTCCTTCGTGGGCGATGGCCATGGTGGTATAGACAAGGTTGCTTCTTCGTGGACCCTTCATGGGTGGAGCCCTCCGTGGACTCGCACAACCGTTACCCTTTGTGGGTTGAAGTCTCCATCAACGTGGATGTATGATAGCACCACCTATTGGAACCACGCCAAAAATCACCATGTCTACATTGCGTTTGCTCCCCTCAAACTCCTCCCCTTTACCTTCATATGCAATGATTTACATTCCGCTGGTATACTATTACAATTGCATGTGTTGGTTGCTTACTTGACTTGTGAAAAGTTGCTAAAATCTGCCAAGACTTAAAATTGAGAAAAGGCTAGATTTTAATTTGGTCAAGTAGATTAATCACCCCCCCTCTAGACATACTATCGATCCTACAAGTAGTATCAGAGCTTTGGTCTCCATTTCCCTTGATTTCCACAGCTTTGGTGATCATAGCCTTGGTTTCACAACCTAGGAGAGTATGGCGTCTAGCGAGGGAAATTACCACCGTGGAGGTCCTTACTTTGATGGTACTAATTTTGCTAGTTGGAAGCATAAGATGAAAATGCATATTCTTGGACATAACTCCGCCGTTTGGGATATTGTGTGTATTGGCTTGCAAGGTGAATTCTTTGATGGGAGAGAACAAATTTGTAATGCCCCGAGTCCGATGCGCCAAGTGTCTTCCAGTTATTCGCCGTTGTTGCCATGTCATTTGCTTGCGTGTTACATTTTGCCATGTCATCATGTGCATTACATCATCATGTTTTCAAAACTTGCATGCGTGCGGGTCTCCCAGTTCTCTCCGTTGTCCATTTCAGAATCCGACACTCTCACACGCACCCGCCGCACCTTTCAGATCTCGTTTCGTGAGCGGGAGAAAAACATTCTCGAAATCGGCCGATATTTGTTGAGTGGCCTTGGTACATCACCAGTAGGCCGCCTCTCAAATTTCGTTCCATTTGGAGGTCGTTTGATACCCCAACGGTTAACAGTGTAACCGCCGAAACACCTCTCTCCTTGCAGCACGACACCCCTTCACAACAGCCCGCTATCCCATCTAAACCCCCTCCATGCTCTCCGTCATTGGATCACGATTGTGTGGGCGAAAACCGCATGTCAATAGCCCTCTCCCAGCTCCCTCTACCTATAAAATGGCACCTCCCCCTCCAATCACGGACGAAACCCTAGCCCTCTTCCTCCTCGGGCGCCGCCGGACATGTCTGCCCAGTGCCGAACGCGTCCAGCCACCGCCCCCGAGCCAATCAGATGCCGCCACGTCGCTCCTCCACCTCCCTACAGCCACTGGGCCCGCAGAGCCTAGATCGGGCCTACCCTGGGTCGCGCCGGGCCCGAGGGAGCCCGTCCCGCGCTGCTTTGCCGTGCCGCCGTCTCGACCTCGCCAGCCCCTCAACGCCGCCGTCCGCCGCCTCGGCATCCCCGCCGCACCATGCATCGCCGCTGCCCCGCCGACCGCACCACGCTCCGCCACCAGCCCGCATCCGCCGCCGTCCTCATGCGGAGCCGCCCCGTCGCGCCGCCACTGCTCCACCGCCCGCGCGGTGCCCGCCGGCGCCTTGCGCCTCCACCGCCTCCATGCCGCAGCCCAGCGACAGCCGCCGCCTCCACCGTCTCCCTGTGCCGCCACGCGTGCCGCCTGATCTGGCCACTCCGGCCCCGGCCCCGGATCCGGCCGGAACTGCTCGCCGTCGCCTCAACCCCAGCCAGATCCGACGCCCCGCGGGCTCGCCGAAGCCGCCGCCCGCCGATCTGGACGCCGCCGTCCCGGATTGCCGTCGACCCCCGATCCAAACGCACTGTACCGCCTAGTCCGAGTCATCCCCGATCCACGGGATCAAGTTTCCACGAGGTGAAATATTCACTAAGTCCTGAGTTTTTAACCACATAATGCATTCTTGTGAGTGATGTAGCTTTATGCACGTGGCTCCGATTTGCATGTATGATATGTAAAATTGTTCACCTCTGAATGGTCTACATGTTGGTCTAGTTTGCTCGCATGTTGCTACTAATCTTGATGCCTTAATCATTGTTGCAAAAGTGCTAAATGTTATAATCTGCTGGAAGTTGTCAGAAGTTGCTGATTTCTCTTTTTCGTAGCATTTTGTATCTATCTTTTGAGCATCATGTCAACATGTTTTAGGGGCATATTCATGCCATCTTTATAGTGGTGCAATCGATGTGTTTTTATGTGCCTTGTGGTGACTAGCACAAGCATGCAAAGTAGGCTACTTGCTGTTGCTGATTTCAGTTACTGTGATTTCTGCCAAGTCTGAATCTGCTACATTATGTTGCCATGTTAACTTGATGCTACAAGTGAATCCATGCATAATCTGGAGATGCTCAACAAGGATGTTTTATAGATATTGTTATGGTCTACCCATCCATGCCCTTGTTTGTAATTATGCATAATCTGGAGAGGCTCGGTAACTAAATTCCACCAAGTTTGTGTATCCGTTATCATTTGCAATCTTGCCATGATGCTTTCAGCATGTTCTCGTGTTTTCTAGGAGTAGCTCAGTGTTCATGTTTTATAGTGCTCTACCTATACATGCTTGCCATGCCCTTTGATGCCATGAAATGTTCCTGTAGAATATACTTTTGTTGTCTTAAAGTATGCATCATGAATCTATTTTCAGCCTTACTCTGTTTTTCACTAAGTCCGAGAATCTATTATAACTTGCTTACTTGTCTTGCTGAATGCCATTGATCTAGAGGTTATATGGAGATGCTTAGTAGTCATGTTTTTCCATGTTTAACCTATACTTTAATGTGGTGCTTTTGTTTGCCATGATCTTGCACTGTAGCATGTTTGTTTCATGCCTCAAACAAGTCAACATGTTAATCCTGCTCACATGTATGCCATGTTTTTCACCAAGTCATAATCTATGTTATAAAGTTGCCTTTTGCTTTGATCATGTTGGATTAAAACTGATGCCAATGAACCTGAACCGTGATGATATTTGAAGCCTGTAATCTGTACTTTGTGTGCATATCATGTGTATGCCCATATGTTTCTTGTAGCATTTTGTTTCCTTGACTGCAAAGTGCTTAGTTGCTATTTTGGGCAGATTGTGTTTGAAACTTGTTTCGTGTGTATGTGTTTAACCGTTGCTCCGTTTTGAGCATGCTCTCCATGAAACTTGCTTCGTTTTGCATGTAGTTTCATCATGCCATGTTGCATCCATGTTTTGGAGTGTTTGTGGTGTTGTTTTGCTTGCTTTTGCATCAATGCCATGTTTAACTTGTTTTGCTCATATCTTCTAGACCGTAGCTCCGAATTAAATGAACTTTATATGTAACTTGACTAGAAAACCGTGTAGATCATCTTGGTGAACTTTAACTTGATGTTTAACAACTTTAGCATTATGTTTTGTTCAGATCAGTACCAGTTTCAAAATTTGCAGATGGGGAGTTTCCGGGATTGTTATATGTTGATTCTAGTCTCATTTAAACTTGCTTTGATGTGATGTTCTTATATGCATCCTCTCTTGCCATGAGTAGCATCATGTAGCCTTGTCATACATCACACTTGGTTGAGCATCATGTCATGATAAGTGTTGTGTGTTTACCATGTTGTTTGCTTCTTTCCGGTTGTGCTCCTTCTCGATAGTTCCTGTTTCGTTGCGATCGCGAGGATTCGTTCGACTATGTCGGATTGTCTTATTCATGGACTCGTTCTTCTTCCTAGCGGGGTTTCAGGCAAGATGACCGTCACCTTGGATATCACTACTATCTTTGCTATGCTAATTGTCTCGATGCTATCGCTATGTCGCGCAACCTACCACTTGTTTATCAAGCCTCCCAAATTGCCATGATAGCCTCTAACCTTTTCAACCTTCCTAGCAAACCGTTGTTTGGCTATGTTACCGCTTTGCTCAGCCCCTATTATAGCGTTGCTATTTGTAGGTGCAGTGCAGGTTGTTCCATGTTGGGACATGGATATTTTGGGATATCACAATATCTCTTATTTAATTAATACACATATATACTTGGTAAAGGGTGGAAGGCTCGGCCTTTTGCCTTGTGATTTGTTCCACTCTTACCGCCCTAGTTTCCATCATACCGGTGTTATGTTCCTTGATTTTGCGTCCCTAACACGATGAGGGTTTATTGGCCCCTCTTGATAGTTCGCTTTGAATAAAACTCTTCCAGCAAGGCCCAACATTGGTTTTAACATTTGCCACGATAATATTGAACTAAATAAATAATTGGCATGGGGCATAATGAACCCTAGGATTCTTTTCTACATACAGGGGCGCAGTGCTGATGGTGTTGGTCCCAAACTAGAGTCGTGTGTGGCTTCCCCCAAGGAAACTCGGGTCTCAGTTGCTGTACGCTGCGCTCATCGAGTCGTGGCCTGAGACGAGATACACGCAACTACTATCAGGGTCTTAGCACGCCGGGAGGTCTTGCTAGACTTGTTTTACCATTGTCGAAATGTCTTGTGCGCCGGGATTCCGAGTCTGATCGGAGGGTCCCACGATAGAGGATTGTCTCCGCGGATCGTGAGCTTGTCATGGGCTAAGTTGGGACACCCCTGCAGGGTTTAAACTTTTGAGAGTCATGCCCGCAGTTATGTGGCAGATGGGAATCTGTTAATATCCAGTTGTAGTGAACTTGAAGTAAACTTAGTTAAAATACACCAACCGTGTGCGTAACTGTGATGGTCTCTTTTCGGGAAGTCGAGAAGAGAATACGGGTGGGTTATGTTTGAGCGTAAGTAGTTCAGGATCACTTATTGATCGTTACTAGTTTGCGACCGTTTGCGTAGTCTCTCAACTTACTCTTGTAAGCATAAGTTAGCCACCATACAATACTTAGCCGCTTGCTGCAACTTCACCACTTATCTTTTCCATACCCATTAAGCTTTGCTAGTCTTGATACCCATGGTAATAGGATTGCTGAGTCCTCATGGCTCACAGTTTACTACAACAATAGTTGCAGGTATGGGTAATGTGATGATCATGATGCGAGAGCGTGGTTTGGATTTCTTGTTCCACTTCTTCTTCGATCGAGGGATAGGTTCCTGGTTGGCAGCCTGGGCTAGTAGGGTGGATGTTGTTTGAGTTTCTGTTTGTGATTCAACCATAGTCGGATGTTGTTTTCATGTATGATGTTTGATGTATTCATGTGGCATTTGTATGCTATGTATGTATCCCCAACTATTATGTAATGGTATGATGTAATGATATCCACCTTGCAAAAGCGTCTCCAATATATGCTTCTATCCTTGGTGGGACCTTTGAGTTCCTTTAGGATGGAGTCTCATATTGGGCATGGCAAGTTGGTATCAGAGCCTCGATCGACCATAGGAGCCCCCTGATTGATCGTAGTTGGCCATTGTCGAGTCTAGAAGAAAACTTTTTTGGAGTCTAGTTATATCGGAGAGTAGGAATTCTTTTTACTCCTCAGCCCCTTCGTCACTCTGGTGAGAAATCTTGACGTAGGTGTTTTGATATACTCCTATTCCCCTACAATTTTTTTAGGATCACGTAGTTAGTTTTCGTTCGTTGCGATGTCAGCTCTTTTCATCCAGCGCACTTCTCTTTGAGTTGATTCGACCCTCTTTGTCTTTTGCAAGATCAATCCTTAGTTCTTTCTCAAAGACGTTGTTCCCCCATATGAAGTTGTCTTTCTTGTTCCCACCCGCCCAACCTTTTTCTTCTCGGAGCCGGAGTCTATAATCTAGCATCCATCCTACTCGTGCGAAGCCTTTGCATTCTTTCCTTGCTTATTTCAACCGATGCTTTTCTCTTCAAGTTATTCGTCGGTTCCCCATTCCAGTTGCCTTTGTTTTTTCCCACCCTCCCACCCCTTTTCTTACCGGAGTCTGAGCCTCTATTCGAGCATCAATTTGATTCGCATAGAGCCTCTTCATTCGTTCCTCAATTGTCTCAACCGGTGAATTCTCGTCAACTTCATCATTGTTCGTCTCCTTTTCTTTCCGGTGGATTCAATCCTATCTATCGAATCGATCATATTCCTTTCCTTGGATTAAATGCTTTCTCTTTGCTCATTCACCTCTCGCCATTTAATCGTTCCAGAGTGCTCAAGACATCTTTGAAGATTCGTGCTTGCATTCTAATTAATTCGAGGTTTTCACCTCATTCAAGTTTTTCAATCATTCTAGTGCATCATTTCTCATTCAAACAATCCTTTCCAACGGTGTTTCATTCCGGTGGGCCCTAACCCAAAGGTCTTTTCCCAGGATCTTACCTGACTCTTCTAATTTTCCTGGAGTTGTTCTCAAATTCTTTTCAAATTGGATGTAGGAATGAATTTCATCAGTCAGTTGCTTTTCCAAGATCGATTTCAAATTATTTTCATTGTTGGTTCAACCTCTTTGCTTTTCGTTCTCTTGGAGTATCTCAACAATTTTAATGATGTTTCTCATCGTCAATCTCAACATTGGAAGACCGAAGAAGAATTTCTCCTAAATCGTGGCCCGTTCTCTTGAAGATTTGTGGTTCTAGCTTCATGCCATCCTCTCAAATTGGTTCCAATCATGCGATTCCTTTCTTACCATCCAGAGTATTTCAAGAGTTGTTTTTCCATTTCAATTATCAGGAGGCCCTCATTTCGGAATATTTCTTCGTTCCAAGTTTTCTGCTTCGTTCGTTCCCATATTTGTACCGGTGCTTCATTTAAGAATTCTTTAGTCAGTTCACGATCTCTTAGTTCTCTTGCATCTTGATTCACTCAAGTATCTTTGTTCGTTTTCTAATTCTTCCGACGATTCGTTCTCTTCTCTTCGTTCGTTTCCATTGGCACGGTGGTTCGTTCAAGAATTTCACTTCCTTTCTTATCATATCAATTCATTCGTTCTTTCCAGTCCTACTGGTGGTTCAGGAAGACCTTCCCAAGTTTTGCGCTATATCTCCCCTTAATATTTTCCAAGGCGAATAAGTAGTACGCAAATACATTGCTTCTCATCAATTTAATTGGTGGAGGATAAGCATAACATAATTCCTATTCTTCTTTCACCTAGTTGACTAATCTCTTCTTTTCAGAGTTTGTTCACCATATCACATTCTCGGTTCGAAGTGTTTTCATCTTTTCTTTTCCAGAGTTCAAAGTTTCCTTGTCCATCTCGTCAGAAACTCCATCTAAATCATCACAAGGCTTTAATCTTATTCTTTTCATCCTTGAATTCTATCTCATCATCCTTTTGTTACCGGAGTTCTTCATGGTGGTTCGTAAGGATTTAATTCATTCTTCAAGTGTTCATCAAGATTCTTATTGGAGGAGCGCAAGTTTATTTTCTTCTTGCATCTCGAAGTGCAATTAATTCTCCGTATGATTTTGAAGTGGAGTTTTGCATTTATTCATTCTTCTCAGCTATTCAATCATTTGGTGGTGGCAGAAATTCACCTCAAGTTTTGAGATGTTTACATAAGCCCACACAAATCAATTATTTTGCTGTTAATTTTCTCAATAACCCCGTTCAACCCTTCCTTATAAGGATGCTTTCAATTTCATTTGTGGTAGAAGCTGTCATCTTCTTCTCCGTTCTTTTCATTCCACTCTTTCAATTCTTCCGAAGGCAATGTACTGTTCCTCTCATCAAGTATCATCCCATCTTGTCAAGTTCATGTTCTATTCTTTCCATGTTCAACCAGAGTGCTACTTAAATTCTTTTGTTCTTATTTCTTTTGCATCTTGTTCTAACCTGAGTGGTTTCAGAGTCTATCTTATGCCTTGAGCTTTTGATTCTCGTCATAAAACACCATTCTTCTTTTCTACCTGAGTGCTCTCGGACTTGGTCACCTTCTGTTTTGCTCTCTTATTCCTCCTTATCCTCTTTCTCTTCCATCTCGTTCCTAATATATCGGGACGAGATCTCTTGTTAGTGGAGGAGAGTTGTAACGCCCCGAGTCCGATGCGCTAGGTGTCTTCTAGTTATTCGCCGTTGTTGCCATGTCATTTGCTTGTGTGTTGCATTTTGCCATGCCATCATTGTGACGCCCCAATTCAACGCACACTAATCATACATGCAAATGTGTATGATCAAGATCAAGGACTCACGGGAAGATATCACAACACAACTCTAGACACAAATATAATAATGCAAGCTTCATATTACAAGCCAGGGACCTTTAGGGCTTGAATAAAGGCTCGATAGACAAGCGTCGGCGGAAGCAACAATGTCTGAGTACAGACATAAGTTAAACAAATTTTGCCTTAAGAAGGCTAGCACAAACATCAACGATCGAAGAGGCAAGGCCTCCTGCCTAGCACCTCCTAACTACTCTTGGTCTTCGGCGACCTCCAAGTAGTAGTATCCATCGGCGGTGGCATCTGGCTCCAGTGATCCACCATCTGGTTGCCACAACCGGAAAGAAGATAGAAGGGGGAAAAGGGGGTAGCAAAGCAACCATGAGTACTCATCCAGAGTACTAGCAAGCATCAGATCTATACTAAGTATGCATTGGTATCAAAGGAAGGTATGTATCTGTGGGTTGAACTGTAGAATGCCAGAATAGAGTGTAAGGCCTAGCCTATCAAAGACTAGCATCTTCAAGTAGCACTAAGAATCTTGTAGCATGTAGAAGAGTAAAGAATAGCAGTTTAATTAACGAGCATGTTGAAACATTAACGCCCAGAGATCCTTCCTCGACTCCCTGCAAGAAAGCAATCCCGGAGCCACATATCCATCACATGTCTCAAGTAACCAGTTATAATTGTAATAGATCAGGATATAAGTCTGAACGTCTGTTACCGTGGAAACGACTATTAATAGACAATCTTCCCTGCTGGGGTGCACCACGTTTTCCAACACGCTTGATTACTCTGGCCGGACACACTTTTCTGGGTTAATGCCCGACCTAAGAAGATCAACACGTCATAGCCCTACCTAGGCTCAGCAGAGAGGTCCCAGTCGGTATATATCCTAAGCACTCTGGGGTCTTGGGCCCATCGCCCGTTGCACTACGAGTCATTGTGTGCAGGGTGAATACCAGCGCCGCCTCAGATGGCCAGCACGATCTGACCATGCCACAATGCTGAACTGGACGCTTGACAAAGCTTCAGCTGATACTACGACGTCGAGGCCCATAACTATTCTCGCGTGGGGGTTGGTGCATAAAGGCCAAAGGCCAACTCAAAACAAATACCCACACCTGTTAATGCATTGGGGGCTCGCAGAGACGAGCAGAGACTCATGGTAATGTGACCCCATCGCCCCATCTCATGGACTTACGGCAAGGGCCCAGACTGCCCGACGGTGCCACGTAGAAAACTTGCGGGTGCTCTACGGGCCCGCCCAACTTTCACAACAACTCGCGGGTACCCCTCAGAGCTGCCTCGACTTCAACAATGGTCTCAAGTGAAGTCTGGGTAACCGTGTGTCCAAAACATCAAGGAGGAAAACCCGAGGAATCACCCTCGGTGAATTCCACTCAATGTAATCATCAAGGTGACGTAAGAGGAACCACCCTCGAGGTTCACACTTGAGGGGTTGCACGACAGAGCCGTATCGGGAGTTGTCAAGGAGGAATCACCCTCGACGACCATGACCTAATAGCTACACTATAGTATTATCATCAAGAGTGTGGTACGTGGTATCACCCTCGGCACTCGATAGTAGCTCTACAGAGTCGAGCAACAAAGGGTACGTCAGGTGATGTGAGGTGTCGGGCTCTGGTCGTCGATCGCATTGATTGAGTTGTTGATGATGAAGCAGGGGTAACAAGGATAAGGTGCGGGTCAGTGATGGATCACTAACCAACCTATACTAAGCAGTTTAGGATAAGTAGGTAAGGCACAACAATAAGTACAAAAGCAGGCTATGCATTAGATATATGAGCAATCAATTACAGTAGAAAAATCTAATGCAAGTAAGAGAGAATGGAATGGGCGATATCGGGATGATCAAAGGGGGGGCTTGCCTGGTTGCTTAGACGAGAAGGAGGGGTCGACGGTGACGTAGTCGATCACAGCGGCATTGGTAGCCGTCACGGGGTCTACCGAAGAAAAGAGGGGGGAGAAACAGTAAATACATAGTAAGCAAGTGCATAACAGGACAACATGCACAGCTAGACGTGTTCTAACGCGGTGCTACACGTTACCTGCGAAGGGGGTAACATCCGGGAATGCTTTCGCGAAGTTTGGCATTTTCGGACAAACGAACCGAAGGGGAAAGGTTCGATGTTCACAATGCTAGGGATGTGTGGCGAACGACCGGAGTGCGTATTCGGATTCATCTCGTCGTTCTGAGCAACTTTCATGTATAAAAACTTTTTCATCCGAGCTAAGGATTATTTTCTATGATTTTTCAAAGATTTAAACAATATTCTAAAATTATTATTAATTTGAAATTAAAGACTAAATGCTAGGTGCACCCAACTTTGCATACATAGAAGTGTACCAGAGGCTGACAGCTGGGCCAGGGGGTCCTAGTTGACTAGTCAACATTTGACTGGTCAACCGGGGTCGGGACCCCCTTTTATACACTCATATGTTAACTACCAAGTTAACCTAGTTTAGTTAGCAGGTTAATTAAACTTAATTAGTTAACTAAACAGGATTAATTAAGTTAATTAATTAATTAAATTTATTTTTACATTATATTTTTTAAACCTCGTTTTATGGGGGCGGGCCCCACTGCACAGTGGCATAAGGCCTTATTGGGCGATGGGTTACGGGCGCTGGGGCGGGGCACACCCAGGCGCCCATCACACAGAGGAGGGGGCGAGGCCGACCGACCGGGGCTGTCCCTGGCAGCGGCGACGCCACGGTGGGGCGGCGCCGGGGCGCCGACGCTGCGGCGCGGTGTAGCGGGGAGCGACAGAGCTAGGCGGCGGCTGCGGAGGGCCGGCATGGAAAGAGGAGGCCAGGGGCGGAGCATGGGTGGAGAAGGCGCCGCCAGTGCGAGGCTATACGGGCGGGGTGGCTGCGACGACGAGCGGTGCAGCGCGCGGGGCAGAGAGAGGGGCGGCCGGGAGCATCAACGTGGGTGGGCGTGGTCAGCGGTGGCCAGAGGCGGCAGCTAGAGAGGCGTGCGGGGTCGGGCGGGCGCGGTCTACGGATGCGGTGTGGGCGCGAGGAGCGCGGCAGAGCGAGCGGCACCGGCAAGCGTCGGTAGCAGGCAGAGCACAGCAGCTAGCAGTGTGGCAAGACGGGGCGGAGGGGACCGGAGACGCGGTCACGGTGGTGGACGGGCGGTGCCAGCGGCAGCAGGAGGCAAAGCAGCGTCGTCAGCAGGAGGCGACGGGGGCATGACCACGCGCTCATGGTGGCGCGACCAGAGAGCGGCGGTCGCGATTGGGGGCACGCTGAGGTGGCCATGGGCACGCAAGAGCATGGAAAACGACGCGGTGAGCACGAGCGTCGACGGCATCGGCACGATAGTGACGGCGGCCTATGGCAGTGGTACGATGGGGAAAATAAGGGGAACCAGAGGAGGAGCTCACTACGAGCCTGTAGAGGTGCTAAGTGGGCTTGGGGAGGGCTCGACGGTGCTAGAATCGAAGACGAACGTCGGCTGCGGTCCGAGGTTGAAGACGACCTCGAACGGGGCGTTGCGACAGCGCTGAGCTCGAACCAATGGTCGAGGTCGACGAGGCAAACGGTGTAGGGGCTCATGGACTCGACAGGAGGGCGCAGGGGTGTCGGTCATTGCGGTGGTGCACGCCGGCGACCACAAGGGGATCTGAGGAGGGGGCGCGGGCGAGAGAGAGAGAGCGCGGTAGAGATATTTCGAGCAAGAGGGGGAAGGGCTCGGGGATGCTCTTATCCTCCTGCGGCTCCCTATAGTGGCGCAGGTGGCGAGGTGGTTCGAGGGAAACAGCGAGGACGCGCGCCCTCCTATAGCGGGAGGTCGAAGGCGACCGAGGGGGCTGGGTTGGCATCGGGTGGGCCGATGCCCAGGGGATAAACAGGAGGGGGGCTTCTCACTTCTCTCTTTTCTTTTTTTGAATTCTTTTCTGCTTTTATTTAGCTAGCAAAAGTATTTTTTAAAATGTGGGACTTGGCCACATAAATACCATGCATTATCTAGCACAGCCACAAAAAGTTTGGAGGCTTTCGAGTTTGTTTGAATTTTTCATAAATGGAAAGGCATTTAACTATGTTGTTCTAGCACTATTTTAATTAGTTTAGGGCATTTAAACACCTTACAAAAATGTTGGGTCACCACCATAATTGGTTATGGAATATTCTCCACACTTCGAACATTTTAGTTTGCATGTTTGACCAATTTGAATTATGACTTTAATTTGAATTTGAATTTGAATTGCGATTTGGATCAAGCGGAGATTAGCAACAGTAACATGATGACATGGAAGCATTATCGGGGATTACTGTAGCTTAATTATCCGGGCATCCCAATTCTCCCCCATTGCAAGAAATCTCGTCCCGAGATTTTAGGAGGTAGACAGAAACAAGGTGGGGTATTCAACACGAAGATGATCCTCGCATTCCCAAGTGGCTTTATCTTCAGAATGATTTGACCACTGATTTTTAAAAAATTGGATAGCCCTCTGATGGGTGTGACGTTCAGCTTGAACGGGAACGCTGATCGGATACTCTTTGTAAGTGAGATCATCTTGCAGGGGTTGAGCTTTGTTAGCCATGGGGTTGTTGCAATAAGGCTTGCGTGCAACACCCACAATGCGGCTATATCTCCCATGTGTCGGGGCACGACTTAGAGGCATAGCCGCATGGTAGGTCTGTCGTAAGAGGGGTAATCTTTAAACATCCCATGTACTGAATAAGAAAGGGATAAAGAGTCGGCTTACAATCGCCACTTCACACAATACATAAATAATCCATACATCATCCAAAATACAATCAAAGGTCCGAATACGAAACCAAAATAAAGATGAACAACTCCAAATGCTACATCCCCGATCGTCCCAACTGGGCACCACTACTGATCATCAGGAAAGGAAATATAATAGCGACCCAAGTCTTCATCGAATTCCCACTTGAGTTCGGTAGCATCGCCTGCACTGGCATCGTCGGCACCTGCAACTGTTTGGAAATATCCATGAGTCACGAGGACTCAATAATCTCACACCCTCGCGATCAAGACTATTTAAGCTTAAGGGTAGGAAAAGGTAGTGAAGTGGAGCTGCAGCAAGCACTAGCATATATGGTGGCTAACATACGCAAAAGAGAGCGAGAAGAGAAGCAACGCACGGTCGAGAAGCTATAAGTGATCAAGAAGTGATCCTGAAGCTACTTACGTTCAAGCATAACACAAGACTGTGTTCTCTTCCCGGACTCTGCCAAAAAGAGACCATCACGGCTACACGCGGTTGATTCATTTTAATTAAGTTAAGTGTCAAGTTCTCTACAACCAGATATTAACAAATTCTCATCTGCCCATAACCGCGGGCATGGCTTTCGAAAGTTCAAAACCCTCCAGGGGTGTCCCAACTTAGCCCATCACAAGCTCTCATGGTCGACGAAGGATATTCCTTCTCCCAGGAAGACCCGATCGGGCATAGAATCCCAGTTACAATACATTTCGACAATGGTAAAACAAGACCATCAAAGCCGCCCGAATGTGCCGACAATTCCCGATAGGAGCTGCACATACCTCATTCTCAGGGCACACCAGATGAACACTACGTACAACTAAAACCAACCCTCAAGTTTCCCCGAGGTGGCGCTGCAAGTGGCTCTGTTTTGGACCAACACTCAGAGGAGCACTTGCCCGGGGGTTTAAAATAAAGATGACCCTTGAGTCTGCGGAACCCAAGGGAAAAGGCTTAGGTGGCAAATGGTAAAACCAAGGTTGGGCCTTGCTGGAGGAGTTTTATTCAAGGCGAAATGTCAAGGGGTTCCCATAACACGCAACTGCATAAGGAACACAAATCAAGGAACATAACACCGATATGACAGAAACTAAGGCGGCAAGAATGGAACAAAAAACCAGGCATAAGGCCAAGCCTTCCACCCTTTACCAAGTATATAGATGCATTAAAGTAAATAAGAGATAATAATGATATCCCAACAATATCATGTTCAAACAAGGAACAAACTTCATCTTCACCTGCAACTAGCAATGCTATAAGAGGGGCTGAGCAAAAGCGGTAACATAGCCAAACAACGGTTTGCTAGGAAAGGTGGGTTAGAGGCTTGACATGGCAATATGGGAGGCATGATATAGCAAGTGGTAGGTAGCGCGACATAGCAATAAAGCGAACAACTAGCAAGCAAAGATAGAAATAATTTCGGGGGTATGGTCATCTTGCCTGCAAAGTTCTCAGAGTTATCGAAAGCTTGATCCTCGTAAGCGTTCTCAACAGGTTCCTTGGTCACGTACTCGTCTCCCAGCTCTACCCAAAGCAGGCACCCAAGCAAAGGACCAACAATCAATCACGGTGCAATGCACAAGCAACATGATGGAGAACATGGCATGATATGCAAGACATGATATGCAATGCATATGCGTGCTCCAGAAGGAAAAGAAAGATCAAGGCGTCAACTTGGCAAACCAAGTGTTCCGCTGGAAAGATGAGATGATTTCGGTTGAAATCGATATAAAGATCACTGGAAACGGATGCACGGTTTGCAAATGGCAAGCAAAACAAGAATGGCACAATTCTACGATTAACAGCACGATGCCATCTAGAATGGAACAAGAAACTAAGCTACTACACTCCAATATAGCAACAAAGTATATGGCAGTGATGTACAAGTGATGCTTGACAGAACATGAACACTGAGCTATGGATAAATCACACAGGAGTGGGTTCAAACAAGCATGGCAAAAGTGCAAAAGATATCAGCTTCACAGACATAGTGAAAATACTAACATGCCAGAAATAACATCAGCAAGCCATGTTTAGAGCAAGCAAACAACATGCTAAAGGAACACATCATAGCAAATTAAGGCATGGCATGAATCTACTAAATGCATAGAACAAAAGTCCCTTACTGAACATGAGCCAAAAAGGCACAGAAGATATTATGGCAGCCATGTAAACATGGCAAGTTTTATTAACAGTTTCAGACTTTGCAGAAAACAGAGCATGGCATAAATAGAATTATGAAGGCATCTTTGCGAGCTCAAACCACTCATCACAAAGCCTTGCATGACAAAACAAGCATACCAACAGCAAGATGACATGTTTATGAAGCTAACCATGGCACGAGCAAGTTCATAGCATGCATGGATCACTAGCAACAACCATGGAAATATTGATTAACATGTAAATAATCTGCCAGGAACATTTTATAGCAAAAGTAGAGCACGAACAAGACATGCTAGGGCACTCCATAATCGCAAACAGGAGCATGGATGGATAGAGCATAACCACATGTTCAAAACATCCTTACTGAAGTAACTCAAAACAAACATGGATATCACTGTAGCATCATGTAAACATGGCATCAAAATAACAACAGGTAAACATGAAACAGCAATATTGCGGAGGCTGCTTTGCATGCTTGTGCTTGTCACCACATTGATCAAAAAAATACAAGACAAGCACCACTGTAAATATGGCGTAACCTAGTTCAAAATATATGTAGAGCTCATGCCCATATGAAGCACACATCAAATGTGACAAAAATGACAAATCACCATAAACTGATAAGTAGCATCAGTAAACATTTTATAGCACTCTTGCATCAATGATTAGGGCATCAATATGAACTCAAACAAGCATTCCACAATGGAATGAAATGAAGAGTATCTCACAATCTCGATAGCCGGCGGAACTGAATCATGGCATCCTCCCCCTCCTCCCCCTCTCTCACCACGCTCCCCTCTCCCACCACCCATGTCATTCTCTGATCTTGATCATCATGGAAGGTCTTCTGCATTGGGATTTTGCTCCTGGGCTAGCCCTTGCAGATCAGGTGAGGAAAAGGTTTGGATCCACCGTTCATTTCTCTCCTTCACGAGACTCCAAGGAGTTCTTCCTAGTGGTCTCCTTCTCTTTGGCATCATTCAATCTCACTGTGGATTCTGTTGGAGTGGCTCTTCAATGCTGTATTGGTGGCATCAGCTCCGGATTTCGGGTTCTAAGCTCAATGCCCGGTCTTTTCGCTTCTCTGTGGCTAATAACAAGGTTGGGCATTTCGTCTATCATCTCAGGGATCGTGTCTGGCCTGATTTTGTATGCCATTCCATTTGTTTAATGGTCATTTCGCACGAGCCCCTATTTTGAACTCGGCTTGGCATGCTGATGAGGAACTTTTGGATATTGCTACCCGTCGGCCGGTTTCGCTTAAATCCTCTTTGAAGTTCCTTCACCGTGGTTCAGCTCTAGATGATAATTCCAAGGAGGTTTTATGCAAATTTGGGCTACTTCCTGATCATATGAAATTCTCTAAGGCCAATTGTAACGCCCTCGATGCGGCTATATCTCCCACGTGTCGAAGCACGACTTAGAGGCATAACCGCATTGAAAGCAATGTCGCAAGTGAGGTAATCTTCACACAACCCATGTAATACATAAGGGAAAAGATACATAGTTGGCTTACAATCGCCAGTTCACACAATTACATGAATAAAGCATTACAACATCCAAATAAAATCAAGGTCCGACTACGGAACCAAAATAAAAGAAGAACCCCAAATGCGACACGGTCCCTGATCGACCCCAACTGGGCTCCACTACTGATCAACTAGAACGAAAACAACACAAAGGACAAGATCTTCAACGAGCTCCTCCTGAGCTGGGTTGTGTCATCTGCACGGACTCATCGGCACCTGCAAACTGGTTTTGGAAGTATCTGTGAGCCATAGGGACTCAGCAATCTTGCACCCTCGCGATCAAGACTATTTAAGCTTATGGGTAAGGTAAAAAGGTATGAGGTGGAGCTGCAGCAAGCGACTGGCATATATGGTGGCTAACATATGCAAAAGAGAGCGAGAAGAGAAGGCAAAGCACGGTCGAGAATCTATGATCAAGAAGTGATCCTAGAACAACCTACGTCAAGCATAACTCCAACACCGTGTTCACTTCCCGGACTCCGCCGGAAAGAGACCATCACGGCACGCGGTTGATGCATTTTAATTAAGGTCAACTTCAGGTTTTCTACAACCGGACGTTAACAAATTCCCATCTGCCCATAACCGCGGGCACGGCTTTCGAAAGTTCAAATCCCTACAGGGGTGTCCCAACTTAGCCCATCACAAGCTCTCACGGTCAACGAAGGAATAGACCTCCTCCCGAGACATTCCGATCAGACTCGGTATCCCGGTTCTACAAGACATTTCGACAGGGTAAAACTAAACCAGCAACACCGCCCGAATGTGCCGACAAATCCCGATAGGAATTGCACATATCTATTTCTCAGGGCACACCGGATTGTCCAAACTTCTGGTAGGCCAGCCCAGAGTTGCCCCTGGTGGCCACCGGCGGCTGACAAGTTGGACCAACACTCAGAGGACCACTGGCCCGGGGTTTAAAATAATGATGACCCTTGGGCACGCGACCCCCAAGGGAAAAGAAAAGGCTAGGTGGCGAATGGTAAAACCAATGTTAGGCATTGCTGGAAGAGTTTTACTCAGGGTGAACTGTCAAGGGGTTCCCATTATTACCCAACCGCGTAAGAAACACAAAATGCCAAGCCTTCCACCCTTTAACAAGTATATAGATGCATTAATTAAATAAGATATATTGTGATATCCCAACAAGTAAACTGGTTCCAACAAGGAACAACATCTCCATGTTCCAACAAGGAACAAACTTCAATCTCCACCTGCAACTAACAACGCTATAAGAGGGGCTGAGTAAGCGGTAACATAGCCAAACAACGGTTTGCTAGGACAAGGTGGGTTAGAGGCTTGGTTCAACAATATGGGAGGCATGGTAAGCAAGTGGTAGGTATCGCAGCATAGGCATAGCAAAGGAGCGAGCAACTAGCAAGCAAAGATAGAAGGGATTTCGAGGGTATGATCATCTTGCCTGAAATCCTGCAAGGAAGAAGAACGAGTCCATGAAGAAGACAAACAGACGTAGACGAATGGGTCCTCACAAACACGACGTTACCGGATCCAACCCGAAGAAGCAAACACTGGAAAGAAGCACACAACATAGTAAACAACTATCACACGATCATGATATGATATGCGGGATGCGGTATGCGATGCATATGCATGATTGGAAAAGGAATGCATGAACCTGGCCTCAACATGGAAATCCAAGAGTGCCACTGGAAAGGTGAGGTGATTCTGGTTGAAATCGATATAAAGATCGCCAGAATCGGAGTTACGGTTTGGAAACGGCAAGCAATTCAAATATGACCACATTCTGCGATTTACAGCAAGTAGCCATCTAAATGCAACAAGATGAACATGCTACAGCACCCAAACATGGCAACAAAATACATGGCAGGGAACCATTCATGATGCTTAACAAAAGATGAACATTGAGCTATGGCCAATTCATCCGTTAACAGGTTCAAACAAGCATGGCAAAAATGCAAACGGTAAACAGATCTCAGACTTAGTGAAATTAACACTTGTCTGGAATTTCAGATCAGATAGCACTCTTTGGAGCATGAAAACTATATGCTACAGGACCTGAACATGGCAAAGCAAGGCATGGCATGGAGCTACTCAAAGATCTTAACAAAAGTCCCTTAGTGACCTTGAGCCAAAAGGGATCAGGAAATACCATTGCAAGCATGTGAACATGGCAAAAACATAATCAGGTCGCAGACTTAGTGAAAACTGGAGCATGCTGAAACATATATCAAGTAGGCATGTTTACCAGCTCGATGCACTCACTACAGAGCAAGGCATGGCAATATAAGCATACACCCATCAAGAATACACATTGTAAAAGCTAGACATGGCAAGAACAACAACATAGCATGCACGGATCAACTACAACATCCTCGGCAAAATTGCTAACAAGTAGACAATCTGCCCAGATTCATGAAATGACAAAAGTAGAGCTCGATTGACTCAAGCTAGGGTGCTCCATAATTGCAAACAAAGACATGTATGGATAGAGCACTACAAGATTAACAAATCATCCTTACTGATCATCCTCAAAAGAGGCACGGATCACTAGGAAACAACATGAACATATGGCCACATGAGATAAACAGACCAAGGACTTAGTGGAATTGCTAAGTCCCTGAAAACAGCATTAACGAATGCACCACTTTGCAAGCTTGTGCTAGTCACCACACACATCACAAAAATACATGGGTTGCACCTCTGGATAGATGGCAAAACATATAACAAAACACATGTAGAGCTCAGGGGCATATCATGCACACATTAATCATGGCAAAAATGACAAATATCTAATTGGAGCAGCAGATCTGACAATTATCTCAAATAGCACTCTTCCAACAGTATTTCTGGCATCAATATGAGCTCAAATGAAAATGATGCAATGAGATGAAATGATGTACTCTCTAAGGTGAACATTTTGATATGCTATATGCGCAAAACGGAGTTACGGATGCAAAGTTATGATGCGATGAACAAGGGCATATGAATCTGGAAATGTTAGGGACTTAGTGGAATTTCAGTGAGCGTCGAATAGTAAAATGCGCACAGGGCGGAGGATAGGGTTAGCTCACCATGGGCTTCGGCCCAAAAAGAGAGGAGGCGAGGCATGCCGATGGGAGGCTGGACCGCGGGGTGGAGCGGGCGAATGCGGGGCCCATGAGGAGGGGCTCGTCGTTCTCCTCCCGCGGCGAACCAGAGAAGAGATCGGCAGCGCAGGATGGCGACGGGGGCCGGCGGCGGCGCACAGGGAGACCGGCGACGGGCGGATCCACGACGGGCACGCAGAGGGGAACCCATTCCCGGCGATGGGAGGTGGATCCCGCGCGGAGTAGGAGGCGACGGCGGGATGCTCGGCGACGCGCAGAGCATGGATGGCCGGCGACGGGGTCGTGGAGCTTGGGCGCTCGGGCGGCGGCGGGATCTGGCCCGGTTCGGCCCCGCGCGGGCCGGATCTGGGCCGACGGGTGGCGTGGCGAAGTGGGGAGGCTTGTCGGACATGTGTCGCAGCGGGATTGGAGGAGGGAGGCGGTGGTGACGACGTGGCATGCTCTGATTGGTCGGAGCGAGGTGGCCGGCTGGGGTGGACGCGTCCGGCGCGGACGGACATGTCTGGCGGCACGGAGGGAGTTGGATCTAGGGACTGCACAAAAATTCGGGGAGAGCCACATATTTATAGGTAGAGGGAGCTAGGAGAGTCCAAATGAGGTGCGGTTTTCGGCCACGCGATCATGATCGAACGACCGAGATGATGGAAGGGGTTTAGGTGGGTTTTGGGCCAAAATTGAGGGGTGTTGGGCTTCAACACACACGAGGCCTTCTCGGTCCCTCGGTTAACCGTTGGAGCATCAAACGAATTCCAAATGGTACGAAACTTGACAGGCGGTCTACCGGTAGTTAACCAAGGCCGCATGACAAGTCTCGGTCCAATCCAGAATTGTTTAATCCCCACACACGAAAGAAAGGTAGAAATGACCACCGGAGGAGAACGGAGCGCCGGAATGCAAAACGGACAACGGGGAAAAAGCTCGAATGCATGAGACGAACACATATGCAAATGAAATGCACATGATGACATGATATGCAATGCATGACACGCAAGCAATGACAAGGCAACAACAGCGAATAACTGGAGGACACCTGGCACATCGGTCTCGGGGCGTTACAAACCGTGGTTCAGCTCTGGATGATAATTCCAAGGAGGTTTTATGCAAATTTGGGCTACTTCCTGTTGATCATATGAAATTCTCTAAGGCCAATGATGCTGAAGCATCCTCCTCATCTCCATCTAGGAGTCCCTCAGTTCTTCAGTCAGTACGAGATCATGTTACAGATTTGGATCATGATCATGCTCATCCTATGCAACTTTCCGACATTCAAAACTTTGGGCATTCATCACCGGCAACGGCGCCCGCTGATCATGCATCATTAATTGAGCATTTCTTGTGCCAGGCGAAGCTTGAGGAGCGACAGGATTTACTTTGCATTAAATTGGGACAATTCAATTGCCCCTTATCGGTGCCTTATCCTCCACTGCCACAATGCTTTCTGTCGTCTGCCTTCAAATATGTCCCGACAAATGTTTTGTGGCCCGCGAGGCTATCGGCCTGGCACAAAGCTGACTTGGCCCAAGCCCAATACTCTCTCAAGGAAATCCAGGTTTTATCGCAAAATTGGGCGGCCATGTGCTCTCGATGTCTATAGTGGGGGCATCAAAAATCATCTTGCCATGCTAGATTAATTTGTATTAACTGCTCCGCTCCGGGCCACAAATCTGCTAATTGCCCATCGAAAAGAAACAATCCTCCTGCCCATCCTAATGATGTTTATTCTGGCAACTCTATTTCGGTTCCCGCTATCCTAGCTCCTTCCATTTTGTTTGCTTCCAAACCAAAGCCGAAGCAGACCGTCCGATGTGATATCTGTGGATTCTATGGACACGTGGCGAAATCATGTCGCAGGCTGCGTTTTAGCAAACAATGGGTGTGGAGACCCAAGGCTATTCACTCGCTCACCCCTACCCCTCACGGTCGAACTTTTTCCTCGAGTTTCCCAGCACCACCGCAGCGCCCAGTCCCATCAACGCTCAACACCCCACCAGCCACCTCCATCACCTCAGGCATGGCGAACTACCCCCTGAACCCGGTGTCGTTCTTGCCGCCGGGCTTCGCCATTGAACCTGGCCCTACTGATCGGCTGGTTTGTAGCGGGATGGTCGTCGGCCCAATACCTCCACTCAACCACGACTTCCTAGCCATGGCAGAGGCCAGTGCCTACGTTCCTCTGCATCGCCGCGTGGCCATCCGCGCCATGATCGAAGGCCTGCTTCATGAGGCCCGGCTCTTCACCAACGAATCAAGTGACCATTCGCTGGGGATTGGACTCTTCGGCTTCGTTGACTCGTTCATGTGGGACACTGCTGTCAACATGCCTCTAGAGCTAGAAGAAGAGGATTTGCTCATCACGTTCGTGCCCCACAATGAGGCGCTCAATCGACGCACCACCTCCTTCGGCTCTGAGGTTTGGCTCATGTTCTTTGGCATTCCCTATGATTATCAGACTGATTACTACATTACCAAGGCTCTGGGTGGATATGGATCTCTTGTTTCTTGGTATAATCCGCGGCAAGACAGACATTTTATCTTGTTGAAGGCACGTGTTTATCAGATTATGCCTAATTCCTAAAAGTTTTGTGGTATGGCAACTTGGTGGAGCTAGGGATTGCTGGACTGTGCAGGTCACGATCCTTCGCAGTAATGATTGGAATGGCCTGTTGCCTGAAGTTCCCCCGGCTGGTGAAGAACCACCGCCACCAGATGGCAACCCTCACCCGCAATTTGGGCCTGAACTTACCGCTGAACAGCTTTACCAGCAGCAAGTACACAACTGGTTAGTTTAGAACACTGCGCCAGCTGCTGGAGAGGCCAATATTGGAAATGCTCAACCGGCTCAGAACAATGCAGGATGGGGAGAGTGTCCTGCACCTCCTGCCCCACCTCTACCCCCCATGCCGCCTCACCTTGTCAATTACCAGGCCTAGCTTGCAGCTCAAGGACTTACTATCCAGCATGGTGTGGTCTCGGATAACAACATCACTGATAATGCCACGGAGGCATGGAATGATACATTTTCCTCTTCTGATGTTAGTTCTGATGACATTCATGTTCTGCTGTTAGTGCCTTCTACTGCAACCCCTTCTGCTCTGAATGAAGAAGTTCAATCTGCTGTCACTGTCACAGTGTCTATGCACAATCAGGGACTCCAATTTGGTCTGTCTACCCAAGGTAATGACTTGATAAACCTCCTGCTAGCGGACCCTATTCCAAGGCAGCAGGTCAACTCCATGATCTTCCATGCTTTACGTCCTGCGCTTGCTACTATTGGCCCTTGGTGCTCCGGTTTTGGGTTCAGAGATTCTGTCACCCAGGTGTCCATCACTGTGACTGCTGGTGCCCGCGAGCTCCATTTCACACAACCTACTCTGCCTTCCTCTTTAGTGGTCCTCGAAGAAATCGAGGATAGCCCTCCATCTTCTGATGCAGTTCAGAGCTTGGTATCCTCTGTCACTCACACTGCCATCGAGCCTGTGTTACCGCTGCAAACTCTGGGGCCTCACAACTCTGATGACAACCTGCTGCACGGTTCTACTACTTTACCATCTGATGCACCCTCGCCAAGGCTGGTGAGAGACAACCTCGGTCTAGCTGCTGTTAATGACACTAAGAACTATTCAGGACCGATTCTTACTCGTGCTCGCCGTGCTCGTGCTCCTGCTCCGGTCTCTACTGCGGAAGTTCGCCGTAGCTATCGCTCTACCAGGTATAATGGTTTCAGAGTGCCTCCGGTGTTTGATGCTCGTCCTGCCACTTCCAGGGTTAAACCAAGAATGATCCCCTCCATTGGCACATCTTCATCTGCTAATGCAAATGGGCATCAGTTTGAGGGGATTCCTCCAACTCCTATCAGCATCATACAAGACATTGCTATCAACAGATGTGCTGTTCCCGCGGAAGAGGTCACTGATGCACTCCTGCTTGCTGAAGATACTGCTGCACCATCCATGGACGCAGGTCCTCCACCACCTGAAGATCTTGGGGGCGCTCCAGCTTCGCCCGCTGCTTAATTCTTCTGCTCTTAATGGCTCTTTTGCGTAGTTGGAATGTTCTCTGCTGGAACATTCGGGGGCTTAATTCTGAAGACAAACAACTTGCCCTTAATAATGCTATTCGCTCTAGTGGTTGCTCCATTGTCTGTCTGCAGGAGACGAAAAAGACTTCCTTCGATTTGCATTTCATTAAGTCCTGCTGCCCTAGACAATTCGATAAGTTTTCTTTTGTTCCCTTTAATGGTGCATCTGGAGGCTTAATTACCATTTGGAAAAGCTCTGTTTTCTCTGGTTCTATGGTGTCTCCTGATCCACACGCTCTGGTTATTGATTTTATTAGCACGCAATCTGCCCAGAACTGGACGTTAGCCAATATTTATGGTCCCTCTCTGGCGATGCACGGACTGAATTCACTAATTGGTTATATGCTCTTCGCATCCCAAGCGATCAAGATTGGCTCTTACTTGGGGATTTTAACTATATTCCTGCCCCTGATAATCGAAACAAACCTAGGGGTTGCCCTAATGATATGATCACCTTCAACGATATTATCCGCTCCCAAAATCTCATTGAGCTCCCCATTAAAGGATGTTCGTTCACGTGGAGCAACATGCAACATGAACCCCTTTTGGAGCAGCTCGACTGGTTCTTTACTTCACTTCACTGGACTAATTTTTACCCTAATATTGTTGTTAAACCCTTGGGTAAGCCTGTTTTAGATCATGTGCCATGCTCGTTATCCATCCAAACCTCTATCCCTCGATGCCAGATGTTCCGCTTTGAATCATACTGGATTTTACACCCCGGTTTTTTTGATCTTGTTCAAGAGATGTGGAATAGACCTGTCCGATCCAACAATGCTGCCACCGTCCTCTGCCGTAAATTCAAAATGCTTAGACATGCCCTCAAAATTTGGATTAAAAACATCTCTCGTCTCTCTGTGGCAATTGCTAACTGTAATAAAACCCTAGCAGCCTGGGATGAACTTGAAAACAGTAGATTCCTCACCATACCAGAGGCAAACTTCAGAAAGATCCTGAAAAAGCATGTCCTACGGATACTTAACTATCAGAAACAGTATTGGAAAAAGCGATGCACCATCCGCTGGATCAAGTTCGGGGATGAAAATACCAGATTCTTTCAAGCAGTGGCCACAGAGCGTTATAGAAAAAACAATATTGCCAATTTCCGCACTAATGATGACACGATCGTGGAAGATCATCCAAGCAAGGAAGCCCTTCTGTTCCAAACTTATAAAGATCGCCTGGGTACTTCTACCCCGTCTGAAATGAAGTTCAATCTCCATGAAATAATCCAACACAATGACAACCTTGATCACATGACCGCACCCTTTACTCACGCTGAGATTGACGCAATTATCAAAGAAATGCCGGCCGATCGCGCACCAGGTCCGGATGGTTTTAGTGGGGCCTTCTTAAAAGCATGTTGGCCTATCATTAAAAATGAGTTCTATGCCCTTTGTGACCAGTTTCATACTGGAGACCTCGATCTCATAAGTATAAATGATGGCCTCATTACCCTCATCCCCAAGACAAACTCTCCGGAGACAGTCAATGATTATAGGCCGATCACATTGCTGAATTGTTGCCTCAAACTAATCACCAAACTCCTTGCTAATCGTCTTCAACGTGTCATTCTCAAGCTTATTCACAGGAATCAATATGGTTTCATCAAGGGGCGCACGATCCAAGATTGCCTCGCTTGGGCATTCCAATACATCCACCAATGCCAAGCTTCCAAACGACCAATCATTACCTTGAAACTTGATTTCGCGAAGGCCTTTGATACCATCGAGCATGCTCCTATGCTCACTATCATGAAGCACATGGGGTTTAATGAAAAATGGATCTCCTAGATCAAGTCCATATTCTCCACTGGCCGCTCTTTTGTTCTCCTTAATGGTGTACCCGGCCGACAATTTCACTATCGTAGTGGCGTTCGGCAAGGCGACCCTTTATCGCCTCTTATATTTGTACTTGCCGCTGATCTCCTACAAGCTACTGTTAATGAGGCGTAACAACAGGGCCGAGTCCATTTACCCTTTCCATGTGCTGGGCAGATAGATTATCCAGTTATCCAGCACGCGGATGACACCATCTTAGTCTTACCTGCCTGTCCTCAACAGGCTGCTACTATCAAAGGGATCCTGACGGATTACGCATCGTCCATCGGTTTGAAAATCAATTTCCATAAGTCTACACTGATACCGATCAACACATTCCCTAATGTGACTGCGGACTTGGCACGTGTTCTTGGCTGTTCTGTGGGCCACATGTCTTTCACATACCTCGGCCTGCCTCTTGGCACGTATAAACCAACAATTCTGGATCTTATGCCGCTGGTGTGCTCTGCTGAAAGGCGCCTCACTTCGACGATAGGCATGATGTCTTACGGAGGCAAACTTCCCTGGCTCAATGCCACGGTCACTTCCCTCCTCATATATGCCATGTGTACATTGAAACTCCCTCCGAAATTGATCGAGATGCTTGACAGGATAAGAAGAAGATGTCTTTGGACTAAAAAGACTGAACAAGGTGACAAGTGCAGCTCTTTGGCTGCGTGGGAGATGGTTTGCAAGCCTAAAAAATACGGTGGTCTTGGGGTGATCAACATTAAACTCCAGAACGAGGCACTCCTTTTGAAATTCTTACACAAGTTCTATAACAGGATGGACGTCCCCTGGGTAAGCCTTCTTTGGGACAACTACTACATGGACAAGATCCCACAGGCAGCTGAACCAATGGGCTCATTCTGGTGGCGTGACATACTCAAACTCATGCCCATTTATAGAGGAGTCTCACGTGTCCAGATAGTCAATGGCTCCATGGCTCTCTTTTGGAAAGATATATGGAATGATAATGTCCTTGAGATCACCCATCCCTGGGCCTTCTCCTTTGCCACCAAAGAAGACGTATTAGTTGAAGATTTCTTGGGCAGCACGACACTAGATGAAAATTTCTACCTACCCCTATCTCCACAAGCGCTGGACGAAGTTCACGAGCTCCAGGAAATATCCATGCATTTGCAACCCTCCACCCCCCTGAATGACGTCTGGCCGTATGCATGGGGAAAATCTGAGTTCAAGGCATCAGACTACTATAAATTCTGCTTCAGAGAGACTGAGGCACATCCTACCTTCTCGCACTTGTGGAAATCGCATTGCATTATGCGTATCAAAGTCTTCGGGTGGCTTCTCATTCATGACCGGCTAAACACTAGGAATATGTTGAAAAGAAGGCATTTTAACATTGATGATGACCACACGTGCCTGCTTTGTGGGCTACAAGTTGAGGAGACGGTTGATCACATGATCTTCTCGTGTTCGTTCAGCCAAGCATGTTGGAGCAAACTGGGTGTTATTTGGCCCCCGTATTCAGGCAGACTACAACTCCTTCATGGGATGCACCAAACCTGGGACGTACCGTTATTCTTCTTTGATATTTTCTTGACCGCTACTTGGAGCCTTTGGAAAGAAAGGAACAATAAACACTTCAGAGGCACCATATCCAGTATTGACACTTGGCTCGATAGGTTCATTCAAGATTTTAGCCTACTGCAGCACAGAACCAAAGAGGCCCTTGGTGCCTCCATCACATCCTTTGTACACTCCTTAGCCTAGCTTTTTTTCTCTTTTCCTGCCCTTTTCTTGCTTGTTCACCCCACACTAGGGGGTGGAGGTTGGCAGCCTCCCCATTTGTACATGAATTGTAACTATGTAACACCCCACCCCCCCCCCCCATTTATATATATATGAAAAAACAGTAGGAGCCTCTCCTACTGTCCAATTCCTCAAAAAAAAGAGCATCTCACAATGAACATTTTGATATATCATATGCATGAGAAGGAGCTACGGTCATGGAGATATGAGGTAAAGAACAAGGGCATAAAATGTTAGGAACTTTGAAGAAATCAACCTCTCAGAAAAACAGATCTATGGTTTGAGTGGCACGCGGACCGAGGCGGCCGGATCTTCACCGGAGTTGGTCGCCGGACTTGACGGGGACGAAGTGGACGACGGGCGGAGGTAAGGGAGAGGCGCCGGAGTGGAGAGGTGGCCGGAGAGGAGGGATTCGTCCTCGGGCGGCGCGGCCCCACATCGGGCGGCGGTGGAGGAGCAGGGCGGAGGCGGCGGCCGGCGGTGGAGAACGGTGCGGCGGAGCCGGGGCGCGCGAGCGGAGGGCGCGGGGCGATCGAGCGGCGCCGGCGGATGGGCCGGGCGGGCCCGTTGCGGGATCACCAGGCCACGGCGGCGGGTGGTGGCAGAGGTGCCACGTGTCGGATGCCGGTTGGCTGAGGGGGCGGCGGACGCGTCCGGCCGGCGGCGGACGTGTCCAGCGGCGCGGAGCGTTGGATCTAGGGTTGGACTGCGCGAAAATTTCGGAGGGGAGCACCTATTTATAGGTAGGAGGAGGTTGGAGTGTCCAAATGGAGTGTAGTTTTCACCCACATGATCGTGATCTGACGACGAAGGACATGGAAGTGGTTTAGATGGGTTGTTGGGACGTTTTGGAGGGGTGTTGGTCTGCAACACACAAGAGGCCTTCGTGTTTACCCGGTTAACCGTTGGAGTATCAAACGGACTCCAAATGGAACGAAATTTGACAGGCGGTCTACCGGTGGTGTACCAAGGCCACATGGCAAATCTTGGTCCATTCCGAGAATGTTTAACACCCGCTCACAAAAAAGAGACAAGAGGGGTGCACTGGTGCACATGGGAGTGTCGGATTGCAAAATGGACAACAGGGAAAATGCTCAGATGCATGAGACGAACACGAATGCAAATGCGATGCACATGATGACATGATATGAAATGCATGACATGAACTAAATGCAAAACGAAGACAAAAACCCGACCACGAAGGGAATCTCATAACTTAATGTCGAAAATGGCAAGAGTCAGAGTTACAAATATGGCAAGTTACATCCGGGGTGTTACAACACTCCACCACTACGAAAGGATCTCGTCCTGAGATCAAGGACTGAAAGAACTCCAGATATTCGGAACGGAGGTGGTCCTCGCATTCCTAGGTGGCTTCTCGGTCGGAATGGTGTGACCACTTCACTTTCAGGAATTTGATTGACTTGTTGCGAGTCTTGCGCTCGGTTTCTTCAAGAATAGCCACGTGATGCTCATGATAAGATAGATATTCTTGGAGATCAATCTCTTCAAAGTTGATGGTGCGCTCAGGAGTCTTGAAGCACTTGCAAAGCTGTGACACGTGAAACACATCGTGCACATTTGCGAAGTTGGACGGAAGCTCAAGTTGATAGGCGAGGTCGCCTCTTTTGCCAATGATCTTGAAAGGACACACTTATCTAGGGGCAAGCTTCCCTTTGATACCAAAGCGACGAGTACCTTTCATTGGAGATATGCGGAGGTAGACATGGTCTCCGATCTTGAAAGCCAAGTCACGGTGCTTGCTATCATAGTAACTCTTCTGGCGCGATTGCGCGGCTTTGATATTTTCACGGATGACTTTGCACATTTCTTCAGCCTCTATGATTAAGTCATTGCTAAGAAGTTGGCATTCACCAGTCTCTGACCAATTGAGAGGAGTACGACACTTTCTGTCATAGAGAATTTCGAATGGGGCCTTGCCCGAACTCGCTTGGAAGCTGTTGTTGTAGGAGAACTCGGCGTATGGAAGACATTCTTCCCACTTCATGCCGAAGGAAATGACACAAGCCCTGAGGATATCTTCAAGAATTTGATTGACTCGCTCGACTTGGCCACCCGTTTGAGGATGGAAGGCTGTGCTGAAGCGAATGTTGGTGCCCATGGCCTTCTGGAAGGAGTCCCAGAACTTAGAAGTGAAGATGCTTCCACGATCTGAAGATATCAATTATGGAATACCGTGCAGGGAGACAATCCTGGAGGTATATAGCTCTGCCAGCTGAGCTGCTGTGTAGATTCTTTGATTGGGAGGAAATGAGCCACTTTAGTAAGCTTGTCGATGACAACAAAAATTGCATCATTTCCGCGCTTATACTTGGGAAATCCAGTAAAGAGGTCCATCTCGATATGATCAAACTTCCATTCTAGAATAGCAAGAGGTTGGAGGAGACCAGCTGGCCATTGGTGTTCTGCTTTCACCCTTCTGCAGACATCACATTCATTCACAAATTGAGCAATTTCTCGCTTCATTCGAGTCCACCAATACAACTGCTTGAGGTCATGGTACATCTTCGTACTTCCAGGATGAATGGATAGGAGGGAATTGTGAGCCTCGTTCATAATAACTTTCCGTAGATCGCCTTTAGGAACCACAATTCAATCCTCGAAGAATAGAGTATCTTTGTCATCAATGCGATAGCACTTGTACTTGGGTTGGCTCTTGGCAATCCCATTTTTCACCTTCTTCACCATGGAATCAAGAATTTGTGCCTCACGAATTTGGTCTTCCAAAGTAGGAGAGACTATGAGGTTGGCAAGAAATCCTTGAGGAACAACTTGGAGATTCAGTTTGCGAAAAGCTTCGCAAAGGTCTGGTTGGAAGGGCTTGAGAATTAAGCTATTGCAGTAAGCCGTCCTTCTCAAAGCATCTACAATGACATTGGCCTTGCCTGGAGTAAGTTCGATACTCGGATTGTATTCTTGAATCATTTCGACCCAACGAGTCTTCCTGAGGTTGAGGTTGGGTTGAGTAAAGATGTACTTGAGGCTCTTATGATTTGTGAAGATGTCGACTTTCCTTCCCAGCAAGAGATGTCTCCATGTTAATAATGTGTGGACAACTGCCGCCAACTCAAGATCATGAGTGGGGTAGTTCCTTTCGTTGGGCTTCAACTGACATTAGGTATAGGACACAACTTTCTTCTCTTGCATTAACACAACACCGAGACCTTGCAGGGAGGCATCACAAAAAACTTCAAATGCTTTGGATTCATCAGGAGGAGTCAAGACAGGAGCTATGACTAAGTTCTCTTTGAGGGTGTTGAAAGCAACATCACACTCAGGCGTCCAGACATACTTGACATGCTTCTGGAGGAGGTTGGAAAGATGCTTTGCAATCTTAGAGAAATTCTCAATGAATCTTCGACAATAGCTTGCAAGCCCAAGAAAACTACGGAGCTGCTTGACATTCTGAGGAGGCTCCCAATTCACAATTGCAGACACCTTCTCGGCATTAACAGCGATGCCCTTGATGGAGATGATATGACCAAGGTAAAGAACTTCGTCAAGCCAAAACTCACACTTTGAAAAGTTCGCATAGAATTGATGCTCTCTGAGTTTGTCAAGAACCAATCTCAAATGCTTGGCATGATCCTCCTTACTCTTAGAGAAGACCAAAATATCATCGAGATACACCAGGACGAAAATGGCAAGAGTCGGAGTTACAAATATGGCAAGTTACATCCGGGGTGTTACATTGCGACTCAGGGCATCGACCATCATATTAGCCTTGCCAAGGGTATAAGAGATACCATAGTCATAGTCTGTAATTGCTTCCATACATTCTTCTTACGAAGATCCAGATCTAGCTGAGTAAACAATTACTTTAGACTTTGATGATTGGTGAAGATCTAGCAATGATTACCCAGAAGGAAATGTCGCCACTACTTTAGTGCAAACGTAACTGCATCAAGTTCAAGGTCATGGACTGGGTAGCCCTTCAGGAAAGACATTTTGGAATTCACAAACGACTAGAGCGTTATCAATTATGACAATAGAAGAAGCATTTAACGCATTCAAGGAATTAATATGTGATTCGGCATTTCGAACAATATGGGCATGGTAGCTTACTATCTCATTTGACAGATGTAGTAGATGGACGGTTTTAGTGGCGTAGATGATAGAAGATGTATGTGTTTTATTCCATTCCATTCCCAGAATGAGGTCAATATTGGAAGACATCAAAACTATGGGGGAAACAGGGAATTCCAAACCTTCAAGTTCAACGGGGACTTTGTGACTAACTATGGTGGTTCGACATTGGCCATCAGAATGCAGCTTGGAATTCCAGCCAAGTGATGGCGATTCCAACAGATAAGGCACGATTGTGGCTGTCCCACCATTGAGCAGCAGGACCTTCCAGATAATATGTCGCGAGGGTGACATAGTTGGTAGGGGCTACATCGGCAGACTCCAACTTGAAAGTGATGTCATGGAGAGAGTCATCAGCATCAAGGTGCTGAGTTGAGCTGTGGTAGATGGTTGGGTTGAGACGTGCATGGTCGTTTAGTGTCACAGTGGCTGGTTGCTGATTCATATTGGGGCGTAGGAACTGAGCCATGACTGCTAACATGAACCGGTGATTCAGCTCAACTGCTGTATCATTCCGGCCATTTATTCGGGAGGTGACAGATTGTTGCCACCACGGCCATGACCAGCAGGTCTAACCATCCCGCTTAAATGCAACAGGGGGTAGTATAGCAAGGGGTGGAGCAAGTGTATGGAGTCATTCTTGATGTAATCAGAACAATGAGGAAAGACACATTATGTACAGTGGTCATTGAAGGCATACTGATACATATACAGAGCCAATTACACGTTGCTCGTGTGAGTTCGGATAAGAGAAACGTCATAGACATATTAGGCGATAGGCGTCACACATGCATGCGATGGAGGGCTACAACAATTGGGTATAGCAAAGGATACATCATCATCGGATAAAACCATTGGATCTAGGAATTGCAAGTGACGGCACAGGGTGCCCTTAATAAGAGGATCATGCGGTCAGTGAACATCATGAAGCAGATCCTGGTTTCCAACTCAAGAAATGGGGTAATACAAACCTCCGGTCGGATGTGATCACGAGACCCTAATGTAAGATTTAGCAAAACATTTAACCCCAATAGAAGAGAGGTCAGAGACCCAGAGTATAAACGAGGAATAAAAGATCCTAATACCACGCATGTGGCGACATGGGCCCGTAAGCCACACAGCCATGTTAGTAAAATAGTTTTTCAAAGACTAGACTCGACTTCGGCCAAGGAGATGGAAAGGGGGTTCCTACAGGCAGTTGCCTCTGATACCAACTTGTGATGCCCCTGATTCACTAATCATACGCGCAAATGTGTACGATCAAGATCAAGGACTTACGGGAAGATATCACAACACAACTCTAGACACAAATAAAATAATACAAGCTTCATATTAAAAGCCAGTGGCCTCGAGGGCTCGAATAGAAGCTTGATACACAAGCGTCAGCAGTGAAAGTGGAACTATCCCTGTGTGGTTTTGGTAATTCCTAACAATATATAGCTCATTGAGCTAATACTATTTCAAGATAAATATTTTAGGAAATCTCAATGATTGGCATGGCATGGATTATAAATTTGGACCCCTCAAAATGCTAAGGACAAAAGATTGGCTCAAGCTCTAAAGCTCAAGACTCTACATTTTACCTTTTAGTGATCCAAGATCACATTGAGTCCATAGGAAAAGCCAATACTATTAAAAGGGGATGAGGTGTTTCTTAATGGGTCACTTTCTCAAAATTCTTAGTGATATGCTCCAAAACCCTCAACCACTTTCTCATATCCACATTTGTCCCAAACCAAACGTCAAACTCGGCCCCACTGATCCTTCCCATCCGGCGCCACCGAGTTCAGCTGACATAGCCACTGCCACAAAACCCTAGTCTTTTCGGTCTCACCGATAGGGATCTCTGTCTCACTGAGATGGGATTGCAAACTCTTTGTTTCCCTTCGTATGTCAGGACCCCGATTCTAAGCCACATCGATCTAGCCGGTAACACCTCATATCACTTTGCGGCCTCACGCACGGTATCCCACGGGTGTCGCCTTACCATGGCACGGGACCATTTGCGCCTTTTGGCTCGCATATATGACAATGTCGCTAGCATCCATATGACCGAGAACCCGGGCCGACATGGCTAGTCGTGAACCCAAAGCGGCACAGACCTATGGAGACAGGCATACATGAATCACATCGAACATGTCGGTCATCAACGAGTGATTCCGGGCTGTAGCACTGGGCTAACAGGACTCCGGGGATCCCGGGCTGTAGCAGGCTAGACAGGACTCCGGAGATCACCGCGTGACATTTCCCCGAAGGGACAGACATAGGGACGAAGTGAAACACATGCCGGCCAGTCAAGTGTCCTAAACAGTAGTGCTGGGCTAGCAGGACTCCGGTGAACCGGGCTATAGCGGACTACTATGGCTCGAGGAACACTAGACTACATTTCCCCATAAGAAAGGCTGCGAAGGACAAACAACTAGATTGTCGGATCCCACTCATACCAAGCATTTCAATCATACACACAATATGCCCGATATGAGTACATACAACATGGCATCACAACAAAACTCTACAACTCAAGTACTTTATTTAAAGGCTCCAGGGAGCCATACATAACATATTCATACAGATAGGGGTCACATGACCCGACACTCAAGTCATACAGTCATACAAGCACATGCGGAAGCAACTAGTCTGAGTACAGACTCTAGAAAGAAAGAAGGCTTCTCGAAGCCTGTCTATCTACATAGGGCCCTCCATGGCCTAGATCACCACCTGGGTGGCTAGTCACTCGTCGATGTCAAGGTCTACGTAAAACCCATCGGAGGGGGCAGTGTTGTCGTCTGAAAACAATAAATAAGCAAACATGAGTACAAAGGTACTCAGCAAGTCTTACATCAGAACCTACTATACATGCTCATTCTCAAGAAGGTGGTGGGGTTTATGCAGCAAGCCAGCTTTGACTCTTGGCTAAGCTATCCTACGGAACCTCTTTAGTAAAAATAGTTTTCGCACACGAGTCCACTACTCACCCACACAATACTCCACCGTGGATCCTCCCTCGTATCCTACGAGAGGGCCATCCTCGGTACTCACACTTATCTTGAGTCTTTTAGTAGTATCCATTAACTTGTCTATGAACTGTATAGGCAACCAAGTAGTCCTTTACCGCGGACACGGCTATTCGAATAGTTTTATACCCTGCAGGGGTGTACTTCGTCATACACGCTTTCACCGCTTACCGCCGTCTACACGACATGTACTCGGCAACCTTCAAGCGGAAGCCCAGCGAGGGTGTCGTCCACGGCCTACCTAAACACCTAAGCCCCTAGTCCAGGTTTATCGCCTATCCAGGTTCCATCCGTAGGGAGTCCGGCCGAGGTTTCCACATACGGCCCCGAACGATGTGAACGGGGTTCCCGAGACACCAAACGGGTGACTCGGTACACTGTGCCACGGTGTATCTACCGCAACATAGCCCACCCCTAGGTTCAGCGCTACGCACGGCCGCCAACACATATCCTACAAACACCAGAAACTATTTGCAACTCCTGGACAGAGTACTAGGGTGGCTAAGAAGCCGAGAGGGTCCATTTGTTTCGGGCCCAATGTACGGTAGTAACTGCATCTTAAACCACACATACAGATCTCAGTTCTTATGGACGGCCTCAATGAAACAACCCACCATGTACTCCTACATGGCCTCTCATCGATACCTTTACCAAAACATGTTCAACACATCCCACATATGACTGACACAAGCATTTCACTCTAGCCCGTCACCCAGATGAACCAGACCTGACACAACTCTAAGCATAGCAGGCATAGCAAGGTAGGAATCACAAAACATGGCTCAATCAACTCCTACACATGCTAGTGGGTTTCATCTAGTTACTGTGGCAATGACAGGTCATGCAGAGGATAAGGGTTCAACTACTGTAGCACACAGCAGTTTGAATCGTGTTGTCTTAATGCAGTAAACAAGAGCAGGAGCGAGAACATGGGTTGTATCGGAATGATCAATGGTTGCTTGCCTGATGGAGTGGTAACGGGATACTGCCCTTCAGTTGGATACTCGTGAATATCCTCGGAGGCAGAACCTACCACGAAGAACACAACCGAGCACAATCAACACATGACGATATGCAACAATATGATGCATGCTATGACATGGCAATATGAATGTGTTTTGGCCTAATGCAAGCTAAAACAGAAAGGGGTGAACTCATTTGAATCCAAGATTCAAATATTAGCTCATTAATTATTGCATTTATAGGTCATTTCCTTATTCTGCTTAAACAGTAGGGTAAACTTGTTTTGTCATGCATGAAACCATTACAGATGGATAGATTGAATTTTTCTGATAATTTTTCATATATAATTTGTCTCATTTGGAGTTATGGTTGAATTTCTATGAATTTTTGAAGTTTAGGCAATTTTCTGGAATTTTCTATATAAAATTAAATCCAGAAAAGAGTTACTGCGTCAGTCTTGCGTCAGCATGACGTCAGCAAGTCAAAGGCACGGTCCAGGTCAAACCCGACCAGTGGGGTCCACTGGTCAGTGACCCTAGCTGGTTTCTGTGGCTGACGTGTGGGACCAGGTCAACGGTGACGTGGCCAAGTCAAAATGACAGGTGGGGCCCTCCTGAGACCGGTGCTAATCTAACAGGGTAGTTAACTAACTAATTAGGCACTAGGGCCCACATGGCAGTGGCTCTAGAGGGGTTGGTTAGTGGGATAGTTAACCGCTAATGACGGCTACGTCAGCTACCGGCGTTTAGCCGCTGGCGACCTCAGATCGCGGTGGCGTCCGTGTCGGGATTGCGCTACAGGCGATGGTTTGGCGTGCTGGGAGCACTAGGGAGGAGCTCTTGCTCGTCCGCATCCAAAGGAACGGACGGGAGGCCGCGAGGTGGCCGGAGCTGAGCACGGCGTCGACCTCGGCGGCGGCCGGAGTTCGGGCAAGGTCGGGGTTGGCACTAGGGGGCACAGCAGGTCGAACGGGTGGGCGCGCCCGGCTCCTGGAAGCGTGCTGAGCACAGCAGCGTGCTCGGTTCGAGCTACCGTGGCTCTAGCCACGACGGCGTCGAGGCTCAGCGGCGGCGAGCTTCGGGTGCTCGCGGGGCAGCAGCTACGGGGCGAAAACGACGGCGTGGTTAAGGGGGAAAGGATCGGGAGCTCACAGCGGTGCCGTAGGGATGGCTAGCGAGCTCGGGGACGCCCTTGACGGCGCGAATCGACGACGAGGAGCTCGGGTGCCCGAGGTTGAAGATGACCATGATGGCAATGAAACAGGGCCTCCTGGCGTCTTCTGGCTCGATTGGGAGGACGAGGAGGCTTCGGGGGTGCTTCTGGACTCGGCGGGAGGGTGAGGGGAGCACGGGGGCTGCGTCTACGGCGTACGGCGGCGACGAGCTCCGCTCGGTGGAAGAGAGAGGGAGCCAGAGGAGAGAATGGGGACGAGAGAGTGAGCGAGAGGGGTTCCAAGGGCTGCGTGGCGCTCGTCTAGAGGGGTCGGGAAGCAGGAGGTGGCCAGGCAGGGTGGAGGTGGCGCGCGCGCGTGCCGGCGGGCGTCGAGCACATGCCCCTGTCCTTCTGTCCGAGGAGGGAGACGACAGGAGGCAGCGGTGGTGGGCTGGGCCGCCAGCTGGAGTTGGGCCAGGTAGGCTCCAGGTAAGTGGCCCAGTGGCCTTCCCTCTTTTATTTATTTTTGTTTTCTATTTTTGTTATTTTGTTTTGATTTAGTTTAAATACTAAATCATTTTATAAAATCCTGAAAACATTCATGGACACTTGCTGAATTATTTTAGTGGCCCAAAAATAGTTCCAACATTATTTGAGCATTTGAATTATTTAATAGCATTTAAATGCCCAAATTCAAATAATTATGAATTAAATCAGTGACCTTCTGTTGACCTAGAAAAATGTGCACCTATTTACCCAAAGGTTCTAACCCAAGGTAAAGAGGGTTAGTATTTTAGAAGGGCATTTCAGGTTCATTGAATTTATTTTTAGTAAACCCTAGTTGATTTCAGGGGGGGTGCTGGGGGTTCTGCCTTCCCCATTTCAAGTTTCTGATGAAAGTAAACATGATGCACACTCTATTGCATGGTCTAGCTAGGGTGTGACATCGTAACATTTCAGTCTAACCGAGATGAGCGATCGGTCCCACCGAGTTCGCAATGCAAACTCTCTGTGAGAAAGTGGTTTTGAGGGGTCCACATTTCTAATCCATGGCATGCGGATTGTATGGGCCACTTTTGGGCCGGTCCACGTGTCAACATATCATAGGCGCATCTCGCCATTGGATGAGTGACATCTGTGCCAACGAGGGGCTGACACAGCCAATGCGAATTTTACACATGGAAAATCGCCATTGGTCGTGGCTGTTAGCGGGTTATCGAATCCAAAACCGGACCCAATAGCTTAACGGCGACCCGTTATGGTGGATGCCACATGTCGGTTACCCTTGACGAAAGCATTTCCATGACACGACATTTACCATCATGGAAGTGGACACTTCCGTGATGATAATTTTGGTATTGTCATGGAACACTTCTACGAGAGCACTGGTATGACTGTCTGTTGACACCAGATTTTGGCAGGGTCAAAACACAATTAAGATGGCCTCAAATGGAGAAGTGCTCAAAGTGAGAAAGTTTTGTATCATCAAAAGGAGAAACTTTGATATTTGGGCCATACCAATCCGATCTCATCTCTAAGGCAGAAGTTGCATTCGAAGTACTGACATTTTATATTCAGAACACTATTTGGCTGATTACGCCCCCAAGACGGCCTCATATGGGATAATGATCTACACGAATTGTCTTTGTGGCGTGGAAAAAATCGATTCTGATATAAAAATTGTCCCAATCCGAGTTCGTATGAAAAAGTTAGAGCTATCGGAATGCTGCTTTGTCACGAGGCGAAATATGGCGCGTCCCACCACACACATGTCTGATGGGTAGCGCGAGCAAACGGATGTTTTGCGTGACCATTTTATCCCAGAACATGGATTCAAATCGAAAAACATTGAACATGAAAGTTGTTCGTCTCGTCGCAACTAATAAATATGCTTTTGGGCGCATTTTCATCCGAGGTGGTTTACTGCCACAAAAAAGACCCGCAAGGTGCAGCCAATTTAAACCGAACAGTTTTGGAAAGTTCGGACAAAACCAATCTGAATTTGACTAGGTTTTTGGACATGAATCCAAGCCTTTTCCTTGCACGGGAAGTCCAGCCACCTCTTATATACCTAAGGGGTGACGGCCGATTGAACGACACACAATCGAACAAACACATCTACTACTTTTTCGTGTTCATTTATCCCCTACCCTTGTATGTTTCTTCTCGTTCTTCGTCATTCTTCAACAATGGACGACCGCGAATACACGAGGCTCTAGGTTCGGTCAGGCCAACCTAGGGCAGCGCATAGCCACCGCGTGCCCATACGGGGTCCCTCCCGATCATGTGGGGTTTCGGGTCTACAAAAGCGCCCGCCGGATTGCTTGCGTACCGCACTTCAGGCCGGTTCTCCTTCGACGTGAGCTGCGGTGCATCACCCTTGGCGTTGGAGGTACACGGTGACCTGTTCGTGTGTGAACACACTTTTTGTCGACTCCGCTGGGGATCGAAGCATTGAACGGTCTCTAGCCCGTTCTTGCTACGAAGAGATCGTCATCTAGGGTTTGCAATCTACAAAAGTAATATGAATACCCAATTCTCTACTATAGATGCAAATAGTTCATATGGTGTTACTAGATCGTTCAATGAGTATAGTCTATTGGCCAGCCCTGGCTTTTTCAATCATGCATCTAATTACGTGCAAAGGCTGATTCAAAGTAATTTCCATGCCTCAACTTCTTATGATACTAGTAACATGCACCATATGTATCCCAACTCTCATGCATCGGCACCCCCACAAATCATTATGCCGATGAACTACATGGTGAGTTTGGTTAATCAATTTGAAACACCTCATGTTAAAATTTCCAATAGCATACAAGAAAGTATTTCGCCCTTTTATTCATCGGCAACTAATTTGCAATATGTGAATCCAACCTTGTCGATGGATGGGAGAATTGGCCATGCTACTACTAGCTGTTCGGCCAGTTACTCTCAACCATCATATACTACACCTCTTGTTAGTAATTTTTCAGCATCGTACGCAACTGTAGATGTTCATAATTGGGCCCCGCAGCTTCATGGTCATAGCCGAATAAGTGAAAATTTTGCAGGAACACACGTGCCATTATCTAATACTATAGCATATAATGCATGCTCTATGCAATTCAATAATTTTGGCAACACTAATGAATCATTGCCTAAAGAATCTGATAGCATTGCGGAGCAATCCCTTCCAGAAGTGGTTGTGGCTGCATTAAAAAAAGAGCTTGGCACAAAACAAGAGGATTAGTGCTCTTTGCCTTGAATAATATGAAAACAGGTTGTTTCCTGATTATGCTGCAATAAAGGCTAGAGTTTTGCAAGAAGATGAAACTTCATCAATTGATAGAATTGGCGAGAGAGCATATGGTTATATAGCAATGCATACACCTCCACCTAGTACCGTAGCATATTATACACCCCCTACATAGTTTCAAAATTTCGGCAACACTAACAGTTCATTGCCGAAAGATCTTAAAAGCATTGGGGGGGGAAGGGGCAAACTGATCTAGAGCGTGCTGAAATTGAAGGGGGAGTTAAAGCTTTGCGTGAGAGGGTACAAGTGCTTCGCCAAGAGAGAATTAATAGGGAATTGGCCCAAAGAAAACAAACCTTGCCAATTTGTAGAATCAGTCAAAAGAAGGATGATTCGGGACATGAAAGTGTTTTGATTGAAAAAGTCGAATCAAGTAGTATATATTTTGAATCCATCAAATCCAAAGAGGCAAGCAATATTGATAAAGGGCATGGCAAGCATAGAAAAACAACCGTGCTTGATTTTTATGAAGTTAATGGAACCTACTTCCTACCCTATGAATTTCGTGCTGTAGAAATTGACAAGTCTCAAGGACAAGAGCAAGTAGCCGAACAAAGTTTGGCTGACAACAATCTTCAAAGAAATGATGCATAAAATCAAGAAAAAGATGATGACAAGGCATTGGGGAGCCATCCAAAGATGGACCAAGATGTTCTTCAAGTCTCACCACCATCATGCTCTCCCAACATACTTGAGGAGGTATGGCTTGCAAGTAATTTACCTGTTTTCAGATTTGGTCACAACTTTATTTTTCATGCATCTATTAGAAATATCCTCATAAGTAATTTTTAAAGACAATGAGGAAGCGTAATTTACTTTTTAGGAATAAAATTGTTATTGAGCATATCGGTCAACCCATTGCGCCATTTATAAAGACCGATAGTGACTTAGTGTTGCATCTAAGGCTTTCCCTGTTGCTTTATATAAAGTTCATATCTATTTGGGTAGCTTTGCTTATTGATTACTTAGCTTGCATTTGGTATCAATTGAGACATGTATGTTCTAACTATCTTCGTTTCAAAAATTTAAAGAGAAGGTTAAATTATTTTGAGAAAACTGATGCTATTATAATATCTTATCGAAAGACATTGGATATAGAGTGCAAAACACATTGCATTGCCGGATGGAGAGATTCCAAATCAACACCATTCATTTGCTTACCTCCAAAGCTGTTCTCACACCAAGATCGGCTAGAAAATAAGAAGTATACCTTCAATTCAAGCATGTGTGATCAAATATTTGATTTGTTGCTGAAAATAATTACATAAGAATTCTTGATCACCATGTCAAGCCATCAATTCAAGGACGAATGTATTGTAGGTTGCATCATTCGTTCAAATAGAATTTTGAGGATTGCGATATGTTTCACCAAATAGTCAAATCGACCATTGATAAGGGACGGCTGAGAATTGTTGAAACACCAAAGGATGACCACCCGATTCCGATTGGTCTTGATGGATTTTTTTTGCATCGGCCAAGGTAAAAACTACATGTGACGAGATCAAGCTTTCAAGTAAAGAGTTTGTTGAAGAGCACAATGAACATAAACTTGAGGGTCAGAATTCCATTTAAGCTACAATGAAGACGCCAAGGACTGGGGGGCAACAAGCAAATCCAATGACTGAGGAAACCAAATCAAAAGAAAATAGAGGCTGGAATAAGCGCAAGTGTAAGAAATCAAAAATAACTTTCGTTGCACTATTGGATAAATATCATAAGAAGAGTGAAGAGAAGAATGCTTATTGGCCAAATCATGCAAAGAAACCAAGATCACCCCAAGGCGCAAATATCAGGATCAGTATTGGCAAAGTGAGAATCTTCATGCAACATATTCGTATCCTTATTTTAGGCCGCCAATGCCAAAGCCGTGGATGCCTCCCTATGCTCATGTAGATCTGTATCCATCATGGGACAGGTATGATATAAGGGCACATTCTCCATCTTATTTTAGACCATCTCACCAATATTATGCAGTTCCGAGAAGATCAACATTTGAACAATCACATGTTAAAGACTGTTACAATCATAAAGAATCGGTCCGGAGCTCAAGGAAGAAGAAAGAGGTGGTCAAGCAAGTTTACCATGTTAAAAGAGATGGTCGTAAGAGTGCAACTTTAGATTTGATCTCAAATGAAAAAGGGCAAATTATAGTGTTGACATTGGCTACTAAAGGCAATGGGATAAAGAAACCAATTATTGAGAGTCAAAGTGCCAAAACTGAAGAAAAGAAGTTGAGAGTGCACAAGGCCAAAAAGGAATGGCCATTGGTCAAGACAAAATCACAGCCGAGATGCCCACTCGGCTTATCGTATAGGAAAAAGAAGAAATTACAAAATCTCAGTGCACAATAGCCGGGACAAAAGAACATGGCATGGGTTCCCAAGAGGATCAATCATAACAAAAATGATGTGAATACTTCTATTGCAACAAGGACAATAAAAGTGAAAAAAGAGAAGAATGTAAGCAACAAATAATTAAGATGAAGGTGTGCATCACAACATCAAAATCTTCGGTTAGCACATCATCCATTTTCTTCAACAATGCCATTGATGCCTTTGCCATGGAATTCATCCATAGGTATGATCTATTACCCTCCATGGATTTATTTTGATCCATGGATGCAACATAATTTTCTATGTGATGACATGGTATTACCAAATCACTATACATTTGGTTAGTTACATTTTTGTTACTAATACAAAGGGGCTGAAATATCTTATTGCTATTTCATTTGTTTATTTCGGCTATACATACTTTGGTGGGTGAATTCTACATGGACCTCATGGTAATGGCCGATATTAATCTATCGCCCTAAGAATATATCTAAGAATAGCTGGTGTGGTATTCTAACATCATAGTTTTAGTAGAGATTGAGATAAGTGCTTGCATAGAAATTTGTCAAATTGATGCCATTGAAGATATTATGCATAGACCAATTCACCAAAACTGCAAAGTGAACTTATGTTTTGATTGGGTGTGCTTTAGCTTATTAGTTTTCAGAATTTACGTGAGGCCAAATCATGGTTGATTATTTTACTGAGCATCACATTGACATCATGGATAGTATTGGTTTTAGCTTTATCTCTCTAGTACCATCGAAAATTTATATTGGCAATGAAATTTGTAGCAATGGCCAAGGTGAGGGTGTTGTTTATATCTCCTATGGTGATATTTTGTGAAGCCTCATGCCACTTAAAATATTTATGCGCAAATGATCAAACCCGAATACGCATTGTTATTCGGATTGGAGATTTTCCTTGCTATAGTTGCTATACATATTGAGGCTTCCCGTGATTCGTTATTAGTAGTGCAACGAATATCCAATGGTTATCAATGTTTTGACGAATCACTTTTAGTTTATCTTGAGGTATGTCTAGACGTAAAAATTGCCTTGGGTTGTTTTAATATTCATCATATATCTAGGCATGAAAATTGGAGAGGGTTGGCATAGCAAACATACGGCTAGCATGTTTGTCATGGTGTATTGCACTTCTATCAATAGCCGATGCTTGTTCTTGCCAACACTGGTAAGGCCGAGTTGGAGCTCACCACCTCAACCACTAATGAAACTTTCATATAGACGAAGTAAGGTTGGAGCAAGTTCATTATTGATTATCTACAAAATCCTAGCGAAAGGGTGAACAATATGGTTCGAAGGATGGTTTTGATCTATGGAACCTTATCACCGGATTGTTATAGAAGTTGAGAAGTTTTCACCCAAGTCTGCAACAAGAGGTTCAAACAAGCAATGGACGATATATACTTCTCGTCCTAAGAACATGCAAAATGGCTAATGGAGTGTTGACATCATTCTTAGAACAAGCTATGTGCAAGTTATTTTTTGGCACACAAGCTTCGCCGAAAAAAGGGGGGCATGTGTTGACAGGGTCAAAACACAATTAAGATGGCCTCAAATGGAAAAGTGCTCAAAGTGAGAAAGTTCTGCATCGTCAAAAGGAGAAACTTTGATATTTGGGTCATAGCCATCCGATCTCATCTCTAAGGCAAAAGTTGTGTTCGAAGTACTGAGATTTTATATCCAGAACACAATTCGGCTGATTACGCCCCCAAGACGGCCTCATATGGAAAAAAAATGATCTACACGAATTGTCTTCGTCTCGTTGAAACGATCGATTCAGATATAAAAACCATCCTAATCCGAGTTCGTATGCAAAAATTAGAGCTATAGGAATGCAGCCCTGTCAGGAGGCGAAATATGGCGCGCCCCACCAGACACATGTCTGATGGGTAGCGCGAGCAAACGGATTTTTTGCATGACCGTTTTGGCCCAGAATATTGCTTCGAATCGAAAAAATTTCAGCATCAAAGTAGTTCGTCTCGTCGAAATGAGTAAATATGCTTTTGGGCGCGTTTTCATCTCAGGTGGTTTACTACCACAAAAAAGACCCGCAAGGTGCAGCCAGTTTAAACCGAACAGTTTTGGAAAGTTTGGACAAAACCAATCCGAATTTGACTTGGGTTTTGGTCGTGAATCCAAGAATTTTGCTTGCACCGGAAAGTCTAGCCGCCTCTTATATACCTAAGAGGTGACGGCCGATTGAAAAACACACAATCTAACAAACACATCTACTACTTTTTCATGTTCATCTATCCCCTACCCTTGTATCTTTCTTCTCATTCTTCGTCGTTCTTCAGCAATGGAGGGCTGCGAATCCACGAGGCTCAAGGGGCAGTCAGGCCGACGTAGGGCAGCCCATAGCCGGCGCGCGCCCAGACGGGGTCCCTCCCGGGCGTGTGGGGTTTCGGGTCTACAAAAGCGCCTGCCGGATTTCTTGCGTACGGCGCTTCCTGCCGGGTCTCCTTTGACGTGAGCTGCGGTGCATCACCCTCGGCATTGGAGGTACACGGTGACGTATTCGTGTGTGAACACTATCTTGATTCTATCATAAAATCGTCATGGATGTCCATGCATGACAGAAAACATGACCTACTATGAGAAACATGTATCATCACAGATGTGTATTTTTTTTGTAGTGATGGTCGTCAACCACCAAGCCGACCATCGTGCCTTCAGCCTCGATTCTACCGTCGTGCAACTCCATCACATCTTTGGCCATTGCGGGTATGCCGGCATGTGTGGGTAAGTAGCTAGCAATTGGATCAGTAGCGAGTCGTTGTCGGTGGCCATTGCTATGGTTATTTATAGGTAGCAGCTGGCTAGGGGATTGGGGATTTTTACAATTCACCCTTGTAGGGTGCTACTTCTTGAGCATGCGTTGGTTTTTCCCTTGAAGAGGAAAGGGTGATGCAGCAAAGTAGAGATAAGTATTTCCCTCAGTTGAGAAATAAGGTATCAATCCAGTAGGAGGTACAAGCAAGTGTCCAATCTATGCACCTGCACAAACAATCAAACACTTGCACCCAACGCGATAAACGGGTTATCAATCACTTCAAGTCACTTGCAAAGGTGAGATCTGATAGAGATAGATATAAAAGATTACTAAAATGTAAAACAAAATAAAAGTAAATAAATTGCTGCGAGATATTTTTGGGTTTTTTGGTTTATAGATCTGAAAATATATAATGGAAAATAGACCCGGGGGCCATAGGTTTCACTAGGGGCTTCTCTCTTGCAGGAAAATAATACAGTGGGTGAACAAATTACTGAAAGTGCGTTATATCGACTAGAGGGGGGGTGAATAGGCGATTTTTATGGAAGTCTTCAAAACGTGGAAGTTATGAAGACAAACAGAGTGAACAAGCCTATCACTATGCAGCGGAAGGTAGATTACACAATCCAAGCCATAGTCAAGTATACAATACAGTGAAAGCACAGTGACAAATAGCTTCAGTGTAATGAGGATCAGGTTGGAAGAAGTTATGAAGCCAAACAGATCATGCAGTCAAGTTGTGAAGACAGAAGATAAAGCAAGCATGCAATAGCTTCACAATGTGTACTGGTAAGTAAAGGGAGGCGAAGATGAAACCAGTGACACGTTGAAGACAATGATATGTTGGACCAGTTCCAGTTGCTGTGACAACTGTACGTCTGGTTGGAGCGGCTAGGTATTTAAACCAAAGGACACACAGTCCCGGACACCCAGTCCTGAACATGCAGCTCAGGACACCCAGTCCTCACCGTTTTCTCCTTGAGCTAAGGTCACACAGACCCCGCCCAATCACTCTGGTAAGTCTTCAAGGTAGACTCCCAAACCTTCACAGACTTCGTTCACCGGCAATCCACAATTCCTCTTGGATGCTCAGAACGCGACGCCTAACCGTCTGGAGGATGCACAGTCCTCAAGTGTAATAAGTCTTCAGATCACTCAGACAAGAAGACTTAAGTGATGCCCAATTACTCTGGCTCTGGGTGGTTAGGGCTTTTCTCCTCACTAAGGATTTTCTCTCAAAGGCTTCGAGGTGGGTTGCTCTCAAACGACAAAAGCCGTGCACTGAAATCTGAGCAGCCAACCGTTTATGGTTGTAGGGGTGGACTATTTATAGCCGCTTGGCAACCCTAACCTGATTTGTCCGAAATGACCCTGGGTCACTAAGGAACTGACACGTGTACTAACGGTCGGGTTTTGAACTCACACGGCAACTTTACTTGGGCTGCAAGTAAAGCTGACTTGTCTGACTCTAGACAAGATTTTCTCTCATTGTCTTCACTCGAAGACATAGGATTTGAATTAGGCATCACTTCAGTCATCCTGACTGGTTCTCTTGGACCCCACTTAACAGTACGGTGGTTCCTATGACACAACATGAATAAAGTAAAACTACGAAGGATCTAAGTCTTCGAGTTCCAAAGGCTTCATGGGGAGTCTTCATATGTCATTGTCTTCGACATGAATGTCTTCATGAACCACCATTATCTTCAATGTCTTCGTACATTTTTAGGGGTCATCTCTGGTAACTAAACCGAATCAATGAGGGACTTCTACCTGTGTTGTCCTGCAATTCTCACAAACACATTAGTCCCTCAACTAGGTTTGTCGTCAATACTCCAAAACCAACTAGGGGTGGCACTAGATGCACTTACAATCTCCCCCTTTTTGGTGATTGATGACAAACTAGTTGAAGTTTTCAACGGGGAATATAATTTGTGAAATTGTAAAGGAATTGTCTTCATAAGCTGTAAGGGCTCCCCCTGAGGATGTGCATGTAAGTGATTTGCTTCTGGAACACGAATGCACACAGCAGGTTGTATTTGTGGGAATCCACTTCAACTTATGATGACAATACATCATGCATGTAAAGATACAAGAAGATAATGATATGCATAATGAAAAATGGACGTCTGCGAAATGATAAGAGTGCGGAAATTATCGTCATACATGCGGAATTTATCTTCGCAAAAACACAGAGGCAAACATAGTAGCAGACGACCATCAAGTTTAAGTGTTACAACTCAAAGAACCAAATGTAGCAAAACGAGAGTTGTAAGCACGAAGCAAAATATAATAAAGCACCCGCCCTTTTTATTGACCCGCTTGAAGACTATAAACATCATATGCTTCTCCCCCTTTTGTCGGTGATGACCAAAAAGGTTTGAAGACATAGAGTTTTCTATGCGTTCCCAGGCGTAGCAGGGTCGGTGGAGGCGTTTGGTGGAGCTGGCGAGCTTGGTGCAGTGACGACGCGCGCCGAAGAAGGTGGTGGTGATGTAGCGTCGTCTTCTTCCTCAATGATTTTCCCGTCACTGTGGCAGCAGAGGAAGAGAACTCGGATTCTTCAAGAGACGGAGTCCCACGCAACACAGCTCTCCTGGGGGGTGTGGAGTCAAACTTGAATCTTTCTTTGAAGCCATCCTCCTGCAGTTCGGCTTCAGTGCACATCATTGTGAGGCCTTTGCAAGTGCGTCAACAGGTTTCATGTGCGACAAAGGCATTCTTGGTGGCCAGATTCCTGATGCGATTGACGTCTTGCATGATACTGCGCATCTGTCTTTTGAGCCAGTCGTGATGCCTATCTTGCTTTTGGTGCAGAGCCACAAGAAGTTCACGATCAGTGAGTGTACGAGCGCGTTTCTTGGGTCTCTGTGCAGCTGTGCTGTCAGTGGCTTCAGTTGATGCAGGGGCACGTGTGGTGCCAGCCATTGGATAGACTCTGGAAATGGCTTCAACACCTTCATCATGTTGAGTGAAGCTTTGGTGTTCTGCATTCTGAAGACTTAGTGGCTGTTTGGCAGGCTCAGGATAAATAGCTTCAGCAGAGGTGTCCACATCAGGTAAGAAGATTCTGTGGTTGCGGGCTGAGGGTTGATATGATATGGCAGAGTGGAGCTTGATGAGCCTCATGACCCATGGAGCATAAATCTTCAGACCAAAGAGATCTGAGCCAGACACTGCAAGTTGACGTATGAAGAGATCCTGGGCATTGAAGCATTTGCCATGCAGGATGCAGAAGATGAGAGTCTTCATGGCACCTTCAACCTTGGCATATTGAGAGTGCCCCTTAATGGGCCATAGAGTCCGCCTGATGATGTGATAGATAGTTCTAGGCAGGTACTCTAAGTCTTCAACGAAGAACTCCGTTGGGTAAGGTGCGTCAGAAGGCAATGGCTTCATCATTGAGAGCATCTGACTCATATTTGGCTCAGGTCGCTGAAATATGCTCTCAACTGCGTCAGCATGGAGTTGGCAGCCTTCTTCGAAGAGTTCGCCTGGAGTGGGTAGGCCGGTGAGCTCAATGATATCAAATGCATTGGCTTCATGATGGACGTTGCCGGTCATCCACTCCAGGACCCAAGTCTTCGGATCTCTGTTGTAGCCCTTGATGTGCAATGTGGCATAGAACTAGAGCAGAAGCTCTTCGTTCCAATGCTCTTCATCCGTGACAAATGGCAGCAGGCCAACTTGCTTGAAGCAGTCCAGGGCTTCTTCCAGACCAGGCAGACCAGCAAAAGCTTCAACTTCAAGGCGCTGATGTGGAAAGATACGGCTCTGGTTGTAGAGGACGCGGGAGTAGTAGCTGCGCTGTGGGTAGCTCCAGAACCTATCTGACACAATCTTTTCCCTTGAGTAAGGGTTCTTGGAGCGGTTGAAGAAGGTGTTGTCTGCCCTGAAGCTATTGACATTGAAGGAGCCAGGAGCGGTGGTTGGACCTGGGAACCTTGGCAGTCGTGGGATTGGCTTCTGTACCTGGGGCCTGTGCGCAACATGATAATTGAACTGTGGACCGGCAGCAGACTCAGGCACAGAGGGGTCAGAGGCAGTAGCTTCAGTATCTCTTGAAGCTGTTGGTTGGTCGGGCTCCACAAATGCTTCAGTATTATGTGTGGCAGCCACAGTGGTGTCAGCCTCCTTGAGAACTTCTTCTTGTTGGTGTGGGGAAGATTGAGCTTGAGGTTCTTCGTGCTCTTCTGCATGTTCTTCGGCTGATGCAGCCGGAATGTCGTCAGCAGTCTGAGCCCTTGGCCCTTTGCGAAGCCTACGGAATGCAGGCGACGCCGGTGGAGTTGCAGTGGGCTGGGGCTCATCCTCTTCCTCCTGTGGGCGATCTGCCCACGATGCATCTTGTGTGATTGGCGTCAAGGGACGACCAATGCTGAGTAGTTCACTCGTTTCGAGCTGAGGAAGGACTGCATCATCTTGCACATTGTCTTGGAGACCAATGTCTTCAGCAGCGGTGGGGTCGGCTGCTGGAATGTCTTCAGCATGCGGAGCCTCTGTGAGAGCAGGCTCATGCACGGTCATCTGATGATCTTCATGAGGAAAGCGAACGGAAAGGGGTTCAACTATCAAGGGCTCTATGGGAGCAGCCCGAGACTTCTTGGTCTTGCGCTTCTTGATGGTGGGGTCTGAAGGAGAGGCTTCAGGGTGTTTCCTCTTCCTTGCTTTAGCTTCGGCTGTCCTTGTCTTCTTTTGCTCTGAAGCGGTTGAGCGGTGCTTTGGCTTCGAGCCAGGCTTGGCAGTGGGGAAGACAATCGGAACAGCTTCTTGTTGTGGGGCCTCTTATTCAGCCACAGTGGGCTTCTTCTTTTTCTTAGCAGCCATCCTGGGGTCGATGCCGGGACGCCCAAGTGCCTTGCGCTTCTCGGCCTCATTGTAGGCCTGCACACAGAGATCTGCCAAGTTCTTCATGCGCTCGCGTGAACCCTGAGCCTCTGCACGTTTCTGCATAAAGTTTTCCTTCAACTCGTGCAGCATGACTTTGAAGTCTTTGACTTCTTGGACGCTGAGCGTGGCCATGTTCTGCTTGAACTAAGCCTTTTCAAAATCTATCTTCTGCTTCAGTTCCACTATGCGCTGGGCAATTGCGAGTTCTGAAGCAATAGCTCCTTGAAAGGCTACGCTGAGGCCAATGGGCAGCTGCAGATCATCGAAGCTTATGTTGGGTGTGTCAAACCACACATCAATGAAGTTGTGGGTGATTGCTGCATCGAACAGAGGCTGATTGTTGAAGATTTCAGCCTCCTCCTTGCTCTTGATTAGCTGCTCAAGAGCGTCATCGGCAAGATCGTCGTCACTTGACAGATCAATGGCCTCGCAGCGCAGAACGGCAGCGGCAGTGAGCTCTTTGCTAGTGTGTGGCTGTGGCTTCTTGGCGTCTTGAGGCTTGGAGACTCTTGATAAGTCTTCAGACTGCACACTTGCTTCAGGAGGTGCAGTGGCCAATGGCTTCGCTCTGGAGATCTTGGGAGAAGCGGCTGGCTTGGAAGCTTTTGGCTTCTTCTTCATCTGCTTCGGCTCCGGGGCAGCAGGAGTGTCATCAGACTCAGTGTCTGCTGGAGGGTCGTTCACGGCAGTCCCTTGGACTATAATGCGAGTGATGAGGCCTTCGAGATTGGCAAACGGCCCGATGACATTGGGATTTGCGTCGCGTGTGCCATCTGCCCTTGGTTTGGAGGGACCAGGGTTGAAGTCCAACCCAAACTCCTTCTTGTTTTGCTTCGCAGAGTTCTGGGCAAATTGGAAGTTGCGCTTGAACAGAGTGTCATCGCGACACCAGAGAAGGGATGACGGATGTGCGTCAGCTGGCTGTTGTCCCCTGACCATGCATGGAAAGAAGCCTTGAGCAATGGCTTCGTCTCTGGTTCAGGGTACGAGATTCTTGTACAAGGCATCTCCCCATGGCCTCTTGAGGGCGTACTTCTCTGCATATTCCTTGGTGACGAAGCGGTAGTGGAACCACTGCTCTGCCCAATATCTTCGAATCCATTGGATTCGTGTCTTTCGCTGACCATAGCTCTCTTCAGGATCAGTTTGGTACATTTCTGCCAAATCTTCAGGCAGATCTTTAGATGTGTCACCACGTCTCTGTCTGCCTCCCTTCCTTGATTGTTTCTCGGTTGCCATGAAGCTTAACTTGGAAGGCTTCAAGAGATTCAAAGGCTTCCTTTTGCTTGACCAACAGGAACTTGCTTCCGGTGAATTAATGTGACGCTGTAGGAACTCTGCAAATGAATGCAGACTATGAGAACCAAAAGATTCTCCCACGGACATGTACCTGTGACAGCATTAAGGTGCGAGGGAAGGGGAAGAGGTCATATGCATTCTCAGAAGATTTTGAAGATAAATCAGTTTAGAAGATATTGACCTCATCATGCGAAGACATTCACTTTATAGAAAAGAAGTTGGTTCCAGATTTGTACGAACCCATAGATCAGTACAAGTGAGGAATCTAACTACTTCATGAAGAACAAGTGAATATACTAGGCAAGTTATGAGATACAGATGAGAGGAATGAAACTTGAGTGAATGGAAACCTCTTTTGGCAGAAAGTGATGGAGCAATAGGATCAAAAGAGGCTGTAAAAAGGCTTGTTATTTACCAGACTTGGAACTGCTAGACGAGATGAGAGTTGAGGCCGAGCAGTTCGATCCTCCGTGCCCTAACTTGGCGACGGAAGACACCTAGGGCGACGGCGGAGAGACTGATGTCCGCTGTCGGCGTGAGAACGGCGTCGGAGAGGTCGCGGCAGTGAAGCACTTCGTCGCCGGCGTCGTTGAGAGTTAGCGGTGGCGCTAGGGTTTGTGCGAGGGTGGAAGAAGGGATAATGACCGCAGTGAAACGTGTATTTATAGAGATATGGGCGGCACTGCGCTATTACTCAGGTGCCCCTGGCGATTCGCATCTGATCAGTACGTGGCCAGCATGCGGAATTGTGGGGGCAGTTTCACCCCACGCACGCCTGGTTTGTCGGGGGTCGTTCCTACTTCTCCGGAATTCTAGTTGATGGAAAAACATTGAAAGCTGTTTTAAAGTTTGTCTCTGTGTCTTCTTCTGACAAGGATGCAGTGAAGACATTCGACAGTTTCAATAGAGTGCATATGACTTGGAGAGATAGAGTTTGAGGTAGGAAGCATGGAGAGGTTAGGGTCTGATCACATTCACTTAGTTCAAAAGATTCAAACAAGAATACATAGCTATAAGTGAATGCTGTAGAGGACAGAACACCAGTACACATACAATCAACATAGTGAAGATAATCATGAAGACATGTTGAGATTGAAGCCAAACCAAATGTGAAGACATAGCTAATATAATGCCATGAGTGAAACACTTCAAGCAGAAAAAATTTGGTGGTGGCGCTACCCACCGTATAGGAAGTATTGGAACCAGACACGGCGCACAATTATCGTGGCGCTCCGAGGTCAAATTCCACGTTAATGTATTCACACTTAGAATGTATGTCTTCATTGATTGAAGATATACGTTACTTCGTGTGTTGCACATCTAAGTCATCATCATGTATAAGTGTTAGGATGTGTGCCTGATCACATGACATTTGAGGATTCCAAGATATTTAGCTCACACCGTAACTTGCAAAATCTCTTCTCATCCAAGGGCTTGGTGAAGATATCTGCCAATTGCTCTTCAGTGTTGACGTGTATGATATCAATGTCTTCCTTTGCAACATGATCTCTGAGAAAATGATGACGAATTTCAATGTGCTTTGTCTTCGAGTGCTAAACTGGGTTCTTGGCGATCTTGATGGCGCTTTCGTTGTCGCAGTAAAGTGGCACTTGCTTCAGATGAATGCCATAATCCTTGAGGGTTTGCTTCATCCATAGAAGCTGAGCGCAGTAGGATCCAGCAGCAATGTATTCAGATTCAGCAGTGGAGAGAGATACACAGTTCTGCTTCTTTGAAGACCAACAGACAAGTGATCGGCTCAGAAAGTGACATGTGCCTGATGTGGACTTCCGATCAACCTTGTCACCAGCGTAATCAGCGTCCGAAAATCCAACCAGATCAAACTCTGAGCCCTTTGGATACCATAACCCTAGAGTTGGGGTGTGAGCCAAATATCGAAGAATTCGCTTCACGGCTAAGTGATGCGACTCCTTTGGTGCCGCTTGAAACCGAGCACACATGCAAACACTAAGCATAATATCTGGCCTAGATGCACATAAATAAAGCAAAGAACCAATCATGGAGCGGTATACCTTTTGATCAAACTCTTTACCATTGTCGTCAGGACCCAGATGATGTTTGGCTGGCATTGGTGTTGTGAAGCCTTTGCAGTCTTGCATACCGAATTTCTTCAGGCAGTCTTTGAGATATTTCTCTTGAGATATGAAGATGCCATTGCGCTGTTGCCGTATCTGAAGACCGAGGAAGAATTTCAGCTCCCCCATCATAGACATCTGATATTGCTCTTGCATCATATATCCGAACTCCTCACTGTACTTCTGATTGGTGCAGCCGAAGATAATGTCATCCACGTATATTTGGCACACAAACAGTTCACCATCATATGTCTTCATGAAGAGAGTGGGATCCAGGGAACCAGGTATGAAGCCTTTGCTCTTCAGGAAGTATTTGAGTGTATCATACCAGGCCCGAGGGGCTTGTTTGAGGCCATATAGTGCCTTTTTGAGCTTGTACACCATGTCAGGATGTTTTGGATCTTCAAACCCAGGTGGTTGCGCAACATACACTTCTTCTTCAATTTTGCCATTGAGGAAGGCACTTTTTACATCCATTTGATACAGGATTATGTTGTGATGATTTGCATAGGCCAGCAGTATACGGATGGCTTCAAGTCTGGCCACAGGAGCAAATGTTTCATCGAAGTCAATGCCTTCCACTTGAGTATATCCTTGAGCAACGAGACGAGCCTTGTTTCTGACGACTTGGCCATGCTCATCTTGCTTGTTGCGGTATATCCATTTGGTGCCTATTATGTTATGCTTCCGTGGATCAGGACGCTTAACCAACTCCCATACATTGTTCAGCTCAAATTGTTGAAGCTCTTCTTGCATAGCTTGAATCCATTCAGGTTCCATAAAGGCTTCATCAATTTTCTTGGGTTCTGTGATTGAAACGAATGCGAAGTGTCCGCAAAAGTTTGCCAGTTGGGTTGCCCTTGAACGAGTCAGTGGACCAGGTGCATTGATGCTATCAATTATTCTGTCAATCTGCACTTCATTGGCAACACGAGGATGTAGAGGTCGAAGACTTTGCTCTTGCTGATCTACGTTATCATGGGGAGGTATGTCTTCAGGCTGAGCATTGTCTTCATGTGGATCAGGTGCTGAGATGATAAGTTCTTCTTCAGGACGAGCTTCAGAAGGTATAATTTCTCCAGTTCCCATTAGCTTGATTGATTCACTGGCTGGAACTTCATCTAGCACATCTGGTAGTTGCTCTCTTTGTGACCCATTGGTCTCATCGAACCGCACATCCACTGTTTCAACCACTTTGTAGTGAAAGAGATTGAAGACTCTGTAGGAGTGCGAATACTTTCCATATCCAAGCATGAAGCCCTCATGTGCTTTTGGAGCAAATTTTGAGGTGTGGTGAGGGTCCTTGATCCAGCATCTTGATCCAAATACTCTGAAGTAACTTACATTTGGCTTCTTGCCAGTCAGAAGTTCATAAGATGTCTTGTTCAGCAGCTTGTGAAGATATACACGGTTGATAGTATGGCATGCAGTGTCAATGGCTTCAGTCCAGAATTTTCTTGGTGTCTTGTACTCATCTAACATTGTTCTGGCCATCTCAATGAGTGTTCTGTTCTTGCGTTCGACGATGCCATTCTGTTGTGGCGTGTATGGAGCTGAGAATTCATGAGTGATGCCCAATGTATCAAGATATGTGTCAAGGCCGGTGTTCTTGAATTCTGTGCCATTGTCACTTCTGATGTGCTTTATCTTAGCGCCATAATTGTTCATTGCCCGATTTGCGAAGCGTCTGAAGACATCCTGCACTTCAGTCTTGTAAAGGATTATGTGCACCCAAGTATATCTAGAGTAATCATCAACAATGATGAAGCCATAGAGGCAAGCAGTAGTGGAGAAAGTTGAGTAGTGAGTAGGACCAAAGAGATCCATGTGAAGCAGTTCGAAGGGTTGAGTAGTGGTCATGATTGTCTTCGAAGGATGTTTTGCCCTTGTCATCTTCCCAGCTTCACAGGCACCGCATAAGTGATCTTTCTTGAACTTGACGCCCTCGATGCCTATGACATGCTTCTTCTTCGCAAGGGTGTGGAGGTTCCTCATGCCAGCATGCCCAAGTCTTCGATGCCAAAGCCAGCATTCTGAAGCCTTTGCGAGAAGACAAACTGCAAGCTGTGGCCCTGCTGAGAAATCTACCACGTACAAATCATCTTTTCGATATCCTTCAAACACTAGAGACTTGTCAGATTCCATTAGTACCAGACAACGATATTTTCCAAAGATTACAATCATGTTTAAATCGCAAAGCATCGAGATAGGCATTAAGTTGAAGCCAAGGGATTCAACAAACATGACTTTATCCATGTGTTGATCCTTTGAGATTGCAACTCTACCTAGACCCAGTACCTTACTTTTACCAGTGTCAGCGAATGTGATGTGGCTCTTGTCAGATGGACGTAAGGTTGAGTCCATAAAGAGACTTCTCTTGCCAGTCATGTGATTTGTACACCCACTGTCAATAATCCATTCTGAAGACTCTGAAGTCACTGGTGTCGTACCCTTGGCACCACGTGCCATGAAGCAGTAGGTAGGAGTAGAGTCGTCCTTGTCATTTGCATCGGTGATGGTGATGGAGTCATTGTCTTCAGTGTTGAAGATGGACTTGGCGACATAGGCTGTAGCCAAACTCGCAATGCCTGAATCAGACTCCTCCTCAGACTCCACCTCTGCCTCCTCAGAAGCGGACTCCTCCTCGAATCCATTTCCATGCCAACAAACGCACGAGCCTTGTCAGATGAACTCTTCTTGTGTGATGAAGACTTTGAGGAAGACTTGGACGAAGACTTTGAGTATTTCTTTGTCTTCTTATCGTCAGAGTCATATTCCTTGCTCTTCTTCTTCTTCTTTCTGTTCTCATTGTCCCACTGTGGGCACTCAGAGATGAAGTGTCCAGTTTTCTTGCACTTGTGACAAGTTTTCCTCTTGTAGTCATGCGCAGAAGCTTCATCATTCCTTGAGCTTGATCGTGAAGACTTTCTGAAGCCTTTCTTCTTGGTGAATTTCTGGAACTTCTTCACTAGCATTGCAAGTTCCCTTCCAATGTCTTCAGGATCATCAGAACTGCTGTCAGATTCTTCTTCAGATGATGTCACAGCTTTTGCCTTCAAGGCACGAGTTCGCCCATAGTTTGGACCGTAGATATCTCTTTTCTCAGAAAGCTGAAACTCATGTGTGTTGAGCCTCTCAAGTATGTCAGACGGATCGAGTGTCTTGAAGTCTGGACGTTCTTGAATCATCAGGGCTAGGATGTCAAATGAACTGTCAAGTGATCTTAGCAGCGTCTTGACGATTTCATGTTTGGTGATCTCAGTGGCGCCGAGGGCTTGAAGCTCATTTGTGATGTCAGTGAGCCGGTCAAATGTGTGCTGGACATTCTCATTGTCATTTCGCTTGAAGCGGTTGAAGAGATTGCGAAGAACACTGATTCTCTGATCTCTCTGGGTTGAGATGCCTTCATTGACCTTGGAGAGCCAGTCCCAGACCAGCTTGGATGTCTTCAAGGCACTCACACGGCCGTACTGTCCCTTGGTCAGATGACCACAGATGATATTCTTGGCAGTGGAGTCCAGTTGAGTGAACTTCTTGACATCAGCCGCAGTGACACCTTCTCCAGCCTTGGGAACGCCGTTTTCGACGACATACCATAGGTCGACGTCAATGGCTTCAAGATGCATGCGCATCTTATTCTTCCAGTAGGGATATTCAGTTCCATCGAAGACGGGGCACGCAGCGGAGACTTTAATTATCCCTGCAGTCGACATAGCTAAAACTCCAGGTGGTTAAACCGAATCACACAGAACAAGGGAGCACCTTGCTCTGATACCAATTGAAAGTGCGTTATATCGACTAGAGGGGGGTGAATAGGCGATTTTTATGAAAGTCTTCAAAACGTGGAAGTTATGAAGACAAACAGAGTGAACAAGCCTATCACTATGCAGCGGAAGGTAGATTACACAATGCAAGCCATAGTCAAGTATACAATATAGTGAAAGCACAGTGACAAATAGCTTCAGTGTAATGAGGATCAGGTTGGAAGAAGTTATGAAGCCAAACAGATCATGCAGTCAAGTTGTGAAGACAGAAGATAAAGCAAGCATGCAATAGCTTCACAATGTGTACTGGTAAGTAAAGGGAGGCGAAGATGAAACCAGTGACACGTTGAAGACAATGATATGTTGGACCAGTTCCAGTTGCTGTGACAACTGTACGTCTGGTTGGAGCGGCTAGGTATTTAAACCAAAGGACACACAGTCCCGGACACCCAGTCCTGAACATGCAGCTCAGGACACCCAGTCCTCACCATTTTCTCCTTGAGCTAAGGTCACACAGACCCCGCCCAATCACTCTGGTAAGTCTTCAAGGTAGACTCCCAAACCTTCACAGACTTCGTTCACCGGCAATCCACAATTCCTCTTGGATGCTCAGAACGCGACGCCTAACCGTCTGGAGGATGCACAGTCCTCAAGTGTAATAAGTCTTCAGATCACTCAGACAAGAAGACTTAAGTGATGCCCAATTACTCTGGCTCTGGGTGGTTAGGGCTTTTCTCCTCACTAAGGATTTTCTCTCAAAGGCTTCGAGGTGGGTTGCTCTCAAACGACAAAAGCCGTGCACTGAAATCTGAGCAGCCAACCGTTTATGGTTGTAGGGGTGGACTATTTATAGCCGCTTGGCAACCCTGACCTGATTTGTCCGAAATGACCCTGGGTCACTAAGGAACTGACACGTGTACTAACGGTCGGGTTTTGAACTCACACGGCAACTTTACTTGGGCTGCAAGTAAAGCTGACTTGTCTGACTCTAGACAAGATTTTCTCTCATTGTCTTCACTCGAAGACATAGGATTTGAATTAGGCATCACTTCAGTCATCCTGACTGGTTCTCTTGGACCCCACTTAACAGTACGGTGGTTCCTATGACACAACATGAATAAAGTAAAACTACGAAGGATCTAAGTCTTCGAGTTCCAAAGGCTTCATGGGGAGTCTTCATATGTCATTGTCTTCGACATGAATGTCTTCATTAACCACCATTATCTTCAATGTCTTCGTACATTTTTAGGGGTCATCTTTGGTAACTAAACCGAATCAATGAGGGACTTCTACCTGTGTTGTCCTGCAATTCTCACAAACACATTAGTCCCTCAACTAGGTTTGTCGTCAATACTCCAAAACCAACTAGGGGTGGCACTAGATGCACTTACAATTACTGTCGAGCAATTGATAGAAAAGCGCAAAGTTATGACGATATCCAAAGCAATGATTATGCATATAGGCATCACGACCATGTCAAGTAGACCGAAACGATTCTGCATCTACTACTATTCCTCCACACATCACCCGCTATGCAGCATGCATCTAGAGTATTAAGTTCGGAGTAACGCCTTTAGCAAGATGACATGATGTATAGGGATAAACTCAAGTAATGTGATGAAAACCCCATCTTTTTACCCTTGATGGCAACAATACAAATACGTGCCTCGCTACGACTAGTTTGTCACTAGGTGAGGACACCGGAAGATTGAACCCAAAACTAAGCACCTCTCCCATTGCAAGAAAAACCAATCTAGTTGGCCAAACCAAACCAATAATTTGAAGAGAAATACAAAGATATCAAATCATGCATATAATAATTCAGAGAAGATTCATATAATATTCATAGATAAACTGATCATAAACACACAATTCATCAGATCTCGACAAACACACCGCAAAAGAAGATTACATCTGATAGATCTCCAAGAACATCGAGGAGAACATGGTGTTGAGGATCAAAGAGAGAGAAGAAGCCATCTAGCTACTAGCTATGGACCCGTAGGTCTGTGGTAAACTACTCACACTTCATCATAAGGGCAATAGAGTTGATGAAGAAGCCCTCCGTGATCGAATCCCCCTACGGAAGGGTGCCCGGAAAGGTCCCTAGATGGGATCTCATGGATACAGAAGGTTACAACAACGGAAAAGTATTTTCGTGGACACTTCTGGTCGTTTGGGAATATTTCTAAATTTATAGGCCAAAGATTAGGGTTGGAGGAGTCCCATGGGGCCCACAAGCCAGGGGGAACCCCCCCCCCCCCTAGGGCACGCCCTAAGGGCTTGTGGAGCCCTCGAGACTCTTCTGCTTTCCTCTCCAAGTCCTATGTGTGTCTTCTGGTCCAAGAAAAATCATCATAAAGTTTTATTCCATTTGGACTCCGTTTGATATTCCTTTTCTGTAAAACTCAAAAACAAGGAAAAAATAGAAACTGGCACTAGGCTCTACGTTAATAAGTTAGTCCCAGAAATAATATAAAATAGCATATTAATGCATATAAAACATCCAAAACAGATAATATAATTGCATGGAACGATCAAAAAATATAGATTGGAGAAGTACCATAGAGCACGGAAAGCCTTCTTTTGATTGCGGGAAGACTAAGTGGAGCACACAACCGGACAACCGTATGTGGTGTCACATGTTATCACACACGTTAACATATGAAACATATGTGTAACTTACTAATCATCGCAAACGAGTACTCGCACATGCATCGTGTGCGATACTCCTAGCCATCGCAAGCAACTAGTTTGCATTTTTCAAAGTTTTTTCTACACACAGAATCGCACATGAATTAATTGTAGTAACCATCTGTGTTATATTTTCTCATCGCAAACAGTTCATCTGAGTGGTGTGTTTGCCGCATATCACACACATCTTGTTTACACGAATTGTTTGTATTCTTTTGGCTCATCACAAATAGTTCATCTATGTGAACTATATGCCACATATCACACAAATCTTGTTAAGTTGAACCGTTTCATTGTGTTGCCTAATCGAAAACAATTCATCCAAGTGAACTGTATGCCATATATCGCACACACCTTCATCTCACTAACCATTTCTGTTGCGTTCACTAATCGCAAACAGTTCGTCCGAGTGAATTGTATGCCGTATATCCCAAACACCTTGATATGGCTGCCCATCTTTGTTGGTCTGGCTCACCGCAAATAGTTCTTATGGATTAATTGTATGCCACACATCGCAGACGCAACTATAATCTGAATCGTGTTTGATGTCTTCGCCATCACAAATGTTTTGTAACTTTTTTGACGGGTTTTTTTACATCACCATCTGTGATTAATGCATCACACACAGTTTCGTTGAAGGGTTTCTGATTGTATTGTTGCATTCGGACCATCCTGTAGTAGTGACTGGCTTTGTCTCGCCGGCCGACTAAAAAGCAGTCTCCATAGTCGGCTTTTTGGAACGTAGCCAATCACTTGGATTAGCATTTTTCTAGTACTCTTCTAGCTCCACAACAACCATCTGTTCATCTACAATCCGGGACCCTTGCTGCAAACATTCCTCAGCACGTTGCCTACTGCTAGTGATAGTGATCATGCCTTTTGGACCAGGAATTTTGAGCTTGAGGTACACATAGCATGGATGGGCCATGAAGTGTGCATAAGCCAGCCGACCAAGAATGGCATGATAGGCACTGTGGAAGTCAACTACTTCCAAGGTCAAATTCTCCTCCCGAAAATTCTTTTCATCTCCAAATACCACATCCAGGGCAATCTGGCCAAGTGACTTTGCCTTCTTCCCGGGGATTACCCCGTGGAACTGCATGCTGCTCTCATAGAGGCGGGACATCGAGATGCCCATTCCCTTCAAGGTCTCTGCGTTGACAATGTTCAGTCAACAGCCACCGTCCATGAGGACCTTGCACAGCGGAGTGCCTCTCACAACCAAATAAACCACTAGCGCTTGCCGGCCAGGGGTGGTGATGTAGGCAGGGTGATCCGACTGATTGAAAGTGATCGGATTCTTCAACCAATTCAGGAACTTCGTTGTCGCTGGCATGGACATGTTCACTTCTTGATTGATAACTTTCAGTCTACTCTTGCTCTCGACGTCACCAAATATCACCAAAGTTGCATTGATGTTAGGGTATGCTTCTGTCTTGTCTCCATCATTGGGTCCTCTGGACTCTTATCACTTGACTGACCCTCTCGAAACTATTGCATGAGCAATTTGCACTACCGAGTGGTGTGCTTGGGCAATATCAGATTTCCCTCTTCGTCTTTCTTAGTGTGAACATGACATGGCTGATCAAGAACGTCGTGACCCGAATAATCTTTTTTCTTCTTCGTGACCCACTTCTCCTTAGCCTTTTCTTTGTTCTTGCTCTGCCCGGCCAGACCCATGGCCCCAAACTGAGATGAACCATCAGCCTTGCGTTTCTGCTTCCGACTGGGATTATTGTTTCCAGGACTGGGTTCGCTGGTCTTCCCTTTGCCATTCTGAAGTCGTTCTTCTTCCTCACCATTCGCATACCGAGTGTCAATCTCCATCATTCGACTTAGGGACAGAGGCTCCGACCGACCAAATTTCAGGATAAGCTCTTGGTATCTAACTCCTGCCTTGAAAGCACAGACAACTTGATGCTCGGTGATGTTCTCCACCATGATGCAAAGTGGTCCAAAGTTGAATGTATTCCCTCAAAGTTTCATTCGGTATCTGAACATAGTGTTGTAGCTGAGTCAAACCTGCGGGCCACTTACACGTGCCTGATAACCTACAAGTATAGGGGATCGCTACAGTTTTCGAGGGTAGAGTATTCAACCAAAATTTATTGATTCGACACAAGGGGAGCCAAAGAATATTCTCAAGTACTAGCAGCTGAGTTGTCAATTCAACCACACCTGGAAACTTAATATCGGTAGCAAAGTATTTAGTAGCAAAGTAATATGATAATAGTGGTAACGGTAGCAAAAGTAATAGTTTTGGTTTTATAGTGATTGTAACAGTAGCAACGAAAAAGTAAATAAGCGAAGAACAATATGTGAAAAGCTCGTAGGCAATGGATCAGTGATGGCTAATTATGTTGGATGTGATTCCTCATGCAACAGTTATAACATAGGGTGACACGGAACTAGCTCCAGTTCATCAATGTAATGTAGGCATGTATTCCGAATATAGTCATACGTGCTTATGAAAAGAACTTGCATGACATCTTTTGTCCTACCCTCCTGTGGCAGCGGGGTCCTATTGGAAACTAAGGGATATTAAGGTGTAACACCCCGGACACACACGCCGGTGGTCGTTACTCCTGCGGGATCTAGACTGGCCCCATTGATCTATACTAGTCTTTTCTACGCACTTTGTCCTCACTCGTGCACACCCGGGAGCAACTTCCCGGTCGGTCACCCATCCTGAAACTACTCCAAGCTGAGCACGCTTAACTTTGGAGTTTTGTTTGAATGGGCTCCCGGAAAAGAAGGAATTCCTTATTGATATGTGTAGTCTATCATCCCTAATATGCCAGGCTATCACATACACCCCCACTCAGAGGAACCAACGTCCTCGTCGGGCCACAGGAGCGTTCCCTCTTGGCACATACGTCTGTGCTTCCAGTCCGGCACATGTGCCATGCCGTGTCCCACGACGGGTCACAAACGTCATGCACAACGTGACCGCGCACATGTACGCAAACATCCGTGTAACCGTGACGGTCGGCTCTGATACCAAATTGTAACGCCCCGGACACACACGCCGGTGGTCGTTACTCCTGGGGGGATCTAGACTGGCCCCACAGATCAATACTAGTATTTTCTGCGCACTTTGTCCTCACTCGTGCGCACTCGGGAGCAACTTCCTGATCAGTCACCCATCCTGAAACTACTCTGAGCTACGCACGCTTAACTTTGGAGTTTTGTCCGAATGGGCTCCCAGAAAAGAAGGAATTGATATGAGTAGTCTATCATCCCAAATATGCCAGGCTATCACATAAGGCCTCCTTTTAATAGAGTACCAGACCAAAGCATTAACACATAGTGAATACATGAACTCCTCAAACTACGGTCATCACCGGTAAGTATCCGGATTATTGTCACTTCGGGGTTAACGGATCATAACACATAATAGGTGACTATAGACTTGCAAGATAGGATCAAGAACTCACATACATTCATGAAAACATAATAGGTTCAGATCTGAAACCATGGCACGCGGGCCCTAGTGATAAGCATTAAGCATAGCAAAGTCATAGCAACATCAATCTTAGAACATAATGGATACTAGGGATCAAACCCTAAGAAAACTAACTCAATTACATGATAAATCTCATCCAACCCATCACCGTCCAACAAGCCTATGATGGAATTACTCACGCACGGCGATGAGCATCATGAAATTGGTGATGGAGGAAGGTTGATGATGACGATGGTGACGGATTCCCCTCTCCGGAGCCCCGAACGGACTCCATATCAGTCCTCCCGAGAGAGATTAGGGCTTGGCAGCGGCTCCGTATCGTAAAACGCAATGAATCCTTCTCTCTGATTTTTTTCTCCCCGAAGGTGAATATATCGAGTTGGAGTTGAGGTCGGTGGAGCACCAGGGGGCCCACGAGGCATGGGGGAGCGCCTAGGGGGGGTAGGCGCGCCCCCACCCTTGTGGACAGGGTGTGGGCCCCTTGGCCTTGATTCTTTCGCCAGTATTTTTTTATATATTCCAAAAATATTCTCCGTTGATTTTCAAGTCATTCTAAGAACTTTTATTTCTGCACAAAAATAACACCATGGCAATTCTGCTGAAAACAACATCAATCCGGGTTAGTTCCATTCAAATCATGCAAGTTAGAGTCCAAAGCAAGGGAAAAAGTGTTTGGAAAACTAGATACGTTGGAGACGTATCAACTCCCCCAAGCTTAAACCTTTGCTTGTCCTCAAGCAATGCAGTTGATAAACTGAAAGTGATAAAGAAAAACTTTTACAAACTCTGTTTGCTCTTGTTGTTGTAAATATGTAAAGCCAGCATTCAAGTTTTCAGCAAAGATTATGAACTAACCATATTCACAATAACATTTAGGTCTCATGTTTACTCATATCAATGCCACGATCAACTAGCGAGCAATAATAATAAATCTCGGATGACAACACTTTCTCAAAACAATCATAATATGATATAACAAGATGGTATCTCGCTAGCCCTTTCTGAGACCGAAAAACATAAATGCAGAGCACCCCTGAAGATCAAGGGCTGACTGGAAATTGTAATTCATGGTAAAAGAGATCCAGTCACAGTCATACTCAATGTAAACTAATAATAATACATGCAAATGACAGTGGTGCTCTCCAACTGGTGCTTTTTAATAAGAGGATGAGGACTCAACATAAAAGTAAATAGACAGGCCCTTTGCAGAGGGAAGCAGGGATTTGTGGAGGTGCCAGAGCTCGATTTTGAAATAGAGATGAATAATATTTTGAGCGGTATACTTTCATTGTCAACATAACAACTGAGAGATCTCGATATCTTCCATGCTACACACATTATAGGCGTTTCCCAAGCAGAATGGTAAAGTTTATACTCCCTCACCACCAACAAGCATCAATCCATGGCTTGCCCGAAACAACGGGTGCCTCCAACTAACAACAATCCTGGGGGAGTTTTGTTTGCAATTATATTGATTTGGTTTGAGCATGGGACTGGGTATCCTGCTGACCAGCCATTTTCTCGTGAGTGAGGAGCGGAGTCCACTCCTATTGAGAATAACCCGCCTAGCATGGAAGATATAGACAGCCCTAGTTGACACACGAGCTATTCGAGTATACAAAACAGAATTTCATTTGAAGGTTTAGAGTTTGGCACATACAAATTTACTTGGAACGGCAGGTAGATACTGCATATAGGAAGGTATGGTGGAATCGTATGGAATAACTTTTGGGGTTTATGGAGTTGGATGCACAAGAAGTATTCCCGCTTAGTACAAGTGAAGGCTAGAAAGAGACTAGGAAGCGACAAGCTAGAGAGCGACAACAGTCATGAACATGCATTAAAATTAATCAACACTAAATGCAAGCATGAGTAGGATATAAATCACCATGAACATAAATATTGTGGAGTCTATGTTGATTTTGTTTCAACTACATGCGTGAACATGTGCCAAGTCAAGCCACTCAAATCATTCAAAGGAGGATACCACCCTATCATACCACATCAAAACCATTTTAATAGCATGTTGGCACGCAAGGTAAACCATTATAAACTCCTAGCAAATTAAGCATGGCATGAGAAACTATAATCTCTAATTGTCATTGCAAACATGTTTCATTCGTAATTGGCTGAATCAGGAATGATGGACTAATCATATTTACAAAAACAAGAGAGGTTGAGTTCATACCAGCTTCTCTCATCTCAATCAGTCCATCATATATCATCATTATTGCCTTTCACTTGCACAACTGAATAGTGTGGATAATAATAATAGTGCATGTGCATTGGACTATGCTGGAATCTGCAAGCATTCAATTCAAGGGAGAAGACAAGGTAATATGGGCTCTTTGTTAGATCAACAATAATGCATATGAGAGCCACTCAACATTTTCATCATGGTCTCTCCTCTCGACCCCCAAGGAAAAGAAAGGAAATAAAACTATTTACATGGGAAAGCTCCCAACAAGCAAAAGAAGAACGAGAAATCTTTTTGGGTTTTCTTTTTAATTACTTCTACTACAGGCATGGAAAGTAAACTAGCTAAAAGCTAAAACTAATTTTTTTGGTTTTTCTTAAGGTTTTTCAAACACACAAGAAGAAAGCTTAAAAAGAAAATAAACTAGCATGGATGATACAATGAAAAAGTATGAGCACCGACAACTGGCTTGAGTGTGTGAACATGAATATGTCAGTGAGAAATACGTACTCCCCCAAGCTTAGGCTTTTGGCCTAAGTTGGTCTATGCCCACGGATCAAAACTGCCCTCTCCGGTGTACTGAGGAGGGTCTTCGGGGTGCCACTGGTTGGTGATCTCCTCCGGATCCCACTGATAAACAGACTGACGGTGAGGATCAGATAGTGGCTCTGGCTCTGGAGCTGATGCCAGGCTCTGGTATGCCTGAACGGCCTCCGTAAAAACAAGGTATGTGCCTGAAAATATGTTGAACAAAGAGGGAGCAGGCAAGGTAATAGTCTCAAAGTGATTCTTATCAAACATCAGTCTATAGTTAAGCATCTTATTCTTATTCTTAACAACAAAATCATGTGCTACCATGCTCTTATAATCTAGAAAAATATGAGGCAGCAACTTTTCCTCTTTCTCATAATGCCTAATGGGTATGTTAAAGTGTGCAGCAAGGCGCGAGGCGAAGATGCCTCCCAAGACGGGACCCTTTGTACGGTTCAGATTTAACCGTTTAGCAACAATAGCGCCTAAACTGAAAGTGGTATCATGAAATAAAGCATGGCGCAAAAAAACAATATCAGGGGCACTAAGATTTCCAAAGTTCCCGTGACCAACTAAGCATCTACTAGCAAATATTGCAAAGTAACGTAGAACAGGAAAAAGTATGCTAGTGATTCTTGCATCGGAAACTTTCCTCGTTTCCCCTACAGCAATCATATCAATAAATCCCTCCACATCATTACGATGTGGTTCCTCTATGCTGCCCTCAAAGGGTATCCTACAAACCCGGCAAAAATCATAAAGTGACATCTCCTTATGCTCATCGTATAAATAAAATTCCACCGAAGGCGGCGATCTCCTAGCATGGAAATGAAAATTTTGCACAAAAATATTGGTGAGTAAGAGATACTATTCACGCTGATCGTGGAGGAAGTTGGTGAGGCCTGCATTCTCAGCCAAATAATAAAAATCTTCATAAATCCTAGCTTCTCTCAAGAACTCATCACAAGGCCATTCACACGGCCGAACCTCCGTAGTACGAGGGAGATTATACTTGGGCTTCCTATTTTCTTCACTTTGCTTATCCTTAGAGCTTCGGCTCGATGAGCCCCTCAAAAATCTCTTCATCTTTTTATGAAAATTTCTGAAATTTTTAGTAACTTAAAATAAAAGTGAACCAAACTCAACAAAATTGATAGCAACTACTAGTACAAGTGTCTAGAGGCTATATCATGCATTAAAACTACTTTATACCACATAAATTTGACATGCAAGCTCAAGAACAGGGTCACCTAAGTAGCAAAAATTTGTAATAAATAAAGGACTACAACAAAAACTAATTGGACCATCGAAGGAGTCACATACTGAAGAACAATCCCCCGAAGCAGTTTTGTGAATGGAGCTTTGAGCAAGGAGATCGAAAATGGCAGCAAGATGAGCTAGAACTCGGGTTTGAGCTGGTGGATGATTTTTTCTGTAGGAAGACGAAGTGTGTGGGTGCAAAAATAAGTGGAGAGGACCCACCTGGGGTCCACGAGGCAGGGCGCCCGCCTAGGGGGGTAGGGCGCGCCCTCCTCCCTCGTGGGCACACGGTGGGTCCCCCTGATGTGTTCTCAGTGCCAATAATTCTTAAATATTCTAGAAAAAATCATATTTAATTTTCAGGGCAATTGGAGAACTTTTATTTTTGGGGTATTTTTTATTGCAAGAATAATTCAGAAAACAGACGAAAAATACTATTTTTACTTTATTTAGGATAAATAACTGAAAGTAAAAGAAGGGTACAGAAGGTTGTGCTTTCTAACTTCATCCATCTCATGCTCATCAAAAGGAATCCACTAACAAGGTTGATCAAGTCTTGTTAACAAACTCATTCCGAATCGCATGAAACTGGAGAAATTTCGAATAACACTAGGTTACCTCAACGGGGATATGCACATCCCCAACAATAAGAATATAATATTTCTTCTTGACAGTAGGAAGAGGCAATTCAAAACCTCCAATAATAATCGTTGAAATTTTTCCAATAGAATTGATACTATGGACTTGAGGTTGTTTCCTCAGAAAGTGTACCGTATGCTCATTAACATTAACATGAAAAGTGACATTGCCTTTATTGCAATCAATAACAACCCATGCAGTATTCAAAAAGGATCTACCAAGGATAATAGACATACTATCGTCCTTGGGAATATCAAGAATAACAAAGTCCGTTAAAATAGTAACGTTTGCAACTACAACAGGCACATCCTCACAAATACTGACATGTATAGCAGTTGATTCATCAGCCATTTGCAAAGATATTTTAGTAGGTGTCAACTTATTCAAATCAAGTCTACAATATAAAGAGAGAGGCATAACACCGGCTCCAAGATCACATAAAGCAGTTTTAACATAGTTTCTTTTAATGGAGCATGGTATAGTTGGTACTCCTGGATCTCCAAGTTTATTTGGTATTCCACCTTTAGAAGTGTAATTAGCAAGCATGGTGGAAATTTCAGCTTCTGGTATCTTTCTTTTATTAGTAACAATATCCTTCATGTACTTAGCATAAGGGTTCATTTTAAGCATATCAGTCAAACGCATGCGCAAAAAGGTAGGTCTAATCATTTCAGCAAATCGCTCAAAATCCTCATCATCCTTTTTCTTGGATGGTTTAGGAGGAAAAGGGCATGGTTTTCTGAACCCATGGATCTCTTTCTTTACCATGCTTCCTAGCAACAAAGTCTCTCCTATAATAACGTTGATTCTTTGATTATGGGTTATCAAGATCAACAACAGGTTCAAACTCTACATCATTGTCATTGCTAGGTTGATCATCAACATGAAGATCATCATTAACATTATCAGTAGGTTCATGTTCATTATCAGATTGTGTTTTGACATCAAAAATAGAAATATCATTGGGATTCTCATGTGTGTCTACAACAGGTTCACTGGAAGCATGCAAAGTCATATCATTTTTCTTCTTCTTCTTCTTAGAAGGACTAGGTGCATCAACATTAGTTCTCTGAGAATCTTGCTCAATTCTCTTAGGATGGACCTTAGGATACAAAGGTTCCTGAGTCATTTTCCCCCCTCTAGTCATAACTCTAACAACACTATCATTTTTCTTATTATTTAATTCATTGAGAAAATCATTCTGAGCCTTAAGTACTTGTTCTACTTGAGTGGTCACCATAGAAGCATGTTTACTAATAATTTTAAGTTCACCTTTAACTCGAGACATATAATCACTCAAGTGTTCAAGCATATCAGCATTGCGTTTCAATTGTCCACCAACATAAGCATTGAAGTTTTCTTGTTTAACAATAAAATTATCAAACTCATCTAAGCATTGGCTAGCAGACTTATAACGAGGAATATCACCTTCATCAAATCTATAGAGAGAATTTACCTTCACTACCTGTGTCGGGTTATCAAGACCATGTATTTCTTCAATAGGTGGTAAATTCTTAACATCCTCAGCTTTAATACCCTTTCCTTTCATAGATTTCTTTGCCTCTTGCATATCTTCAGGACTGAGAAATAGAATACCCCTTTTCTTCAGAGTTGGCTTAGGAGTTGGTTCAGGAAGTGTCCAATCATTTTCATTACTCAACATATTATTCAATAGCAATTCAGCTTGATAACCACTTCTTTCCCTGAAAACACAACTAGCACAACTATCCAGGTGGTCCCTGGAAGTATCAATTAGTCCATTATAAAAGATATCAAGTATTTCATTTTTCTTGAGAGGATGATCAGGCAAAGCATTAAGTAATTGGAGAAGCCTCCCCCAAGCTTGTGGAAGACTCTCTTCTTCAATTTCACAAAATTATATATTTCCCTTAAGGCAGCTTGTTTCTTATGAGCGGGGAAATACTTAGCAGAGAAGTAATAAATCATATCCTGGGGACTACGCACACAACCAGGATCAAGAGAGTTAAACCATGTTTTAGCATCACCCTTTAATGAGAACGGAAACAACTTAAGGATAAAGTAATAGTGAGTTTTCTCATCATGAGTAAATAGGGTGGCTATATCGTTTAATTTAGTAAGATGTGCCACAATAGTTTCAGATTCATAGCCATAGAAAGGATCAGATTCAACCAAAGTAATTAACTCAGGATCGACAGAGAAATCATAATCCTTATCAGAAATAAAGATAGGTGAAGTAGCAAAAGCAGGGTCATATTTCATTCTAGCATTCAAAGATTTTTCTTTAAGCTTAACTAATAATTTCTTAAGATCAGCTCTATCATTGCAATCTAAAAAGTCTCTAGCAGTTTCTTCATCCATAACATAACCCTCAAGCACAACAGGCAATTCATATCTAGGGGGAGAATCTTCATCATCACTTTCATCAATATTATCAGTTTCAATAATTTCATTCTCTCTAGCCCTAGCAAGTTGTTCATCAAGAAATTCAACTAGTGGCATAGTATTATCAAGCATAGAAGTAGTTTCATCATAAGTATCATGCAAAGCAGAAGTGGCATCATCAATAACATGTGACATATCAGAATGAATAGCAGGAGTAGCTGTCGCAAGTTTACTCAAAACAGAAGGTGAATCAAGTGCAGAGCTAGATGGAAGTTCCTTACCTCCCCTCGTAGTTGAGGGAACAATCTTGGTTCTTTTATCTTTCAAGTTCTTCATAGTGATCAGCAGATATAAACCCCAAGTGGCTCAAAGAATAGAGCTATGCCCCCTGGCAACGGCGCCAGAAAATAGTCTTGATAACCTACAAGTATAGGGGATCGCAACAGTTTTCGAGGGTAGAGTATTCAATCCAAATTTATTGATTCGACACAAGGGGAGCCAAAGAATATTCTCAAGTATTAGCAGCTGAGTTGTCAATTCAACCACACCTGGAAGCTTAGTATCTGCAGCAAAGTATTTAGTAGCAAAGTAATATGATAATAGCGGTAACGGTAGCAAAAGTAATAGTTTTGGTTTTATAGTGATTGTAACAGTAGCAACGGAAAACTAAATAAGCGAAGAACAATATGTGAAAAGCTTGTAGGCAATGGATCAATGACAGGTAATTATGTCGGATCTGATTCCTCATGCAACAGTTATAACATAGGGTGACATAGAACTAGCTCTAGTTCATCAATGTAATGTAGGCATGTATTCTGAATATAGTCATACGTGCTTATGAAAAGAACTTGCATGACATATTTTGTCCTACCCGCCCGTGGGAGCTGGGTCCTACTGGAAACTAAGGGATATTAAGGTCTCCTTTTAATAGAGTACCGGACCAAAGCATTAACACATAGTGAATACATGAACTCCTCAAACAACGGTCATCACCGGTAAGTATCCCAATTATTGTCACTTCGGGGTTAACGGATCATAACACATAATAGGTGACTATAGACTTGCAAGATAGGATCAAGAACTCACATATATTCATGAAAACATAATAGGTTCAGATCTGAAATCATGGCACTCGGGCCCTAGTGACAAGCATTAAGCATAGCAAAGTCATAGTAACATCAATCAGAGAACATAATGGATACTAGGGATCAAACCCTAACAAAACTAACTCGATTACATGATAAATCTCATCCAACCCATCACCGTCCAGCAAGCCTACGATGGAATTACTCACGCATGGCGGTGAGCATCATGAAATTGGTGATGGAGGAAGGTTCATGATGACGATGGCGACGGATTCCCCACTCCGGAGCCCCGAACGGACTTTGGGTCAGCCCTCCCTTGAGAGATTAGGGCTTGGTGGCGGCTCCGTATCATAAAACACAATGAATCCTTCTCTCTGATTTTTTTCTCCCCGAACGCGAATATATGGAGTTGGAGTTGAGGTCGGTGGAGCACCAGGGGGCCCACGAGGCAGGGGGCGCGCCCAGGGGGGTGGGCGCACCCCCACCCTCATGGATAGGGTGTGGGCCCCCTGGCCTTTATTCTTTCGCCAGTATTTTTGATATATTCCAAAATTCTCCATTGATTTTTAGGTCATTCCAAGAACTTTTATTTCTGCACAAAAATAACACCATGGCAATTCTGCTGAAAACAGCGCCAGTCCGAGTTAGTTCCATTGAAATCATGCAAGTTAGAGTCCAAAACAAGGGCAACAGTGTTTGAAGTAGATACGTTGGAGATATATAAGTACCTTCGAACATTTTGATGAACACTCGACCCAGATCCTCCCAGCAATAGATGCTGGCAGGAGGGAGCTAGTTGAGCCAGGCCTAGGATGACCCTTCTACCATCAAAGGGAGATGCTTCACGGCTATGTAATCATTGCCACCCTCAATGTGGACAGCCACTCAGTAACCTTCAAGCCATGTCTGTGGTTTGGACTCACCAGTGAACTTGCGTATCCCTGGAACCAACTTCAAGTTGGGGGAATCTCCACATCTCCGATAATGCTGCTGAAACACTCGGGGGCGGAAATGAAGGTTCTGCTCCCACTCGGATGATCTCGGTCCAAGTTCTCTCTATGAGTCGGACCTCTATCCACCAAGTTCTCAGCAAGAACAGACCTCACGTTGAACTGTAGATCGCGGGGGTCGAGTGGTTCTCTCCGTCGATAACCGTCGGCATGGCAAGGAGGGCTGACCCTCCGGTCATCACCGAATGGACACCGTCATCATATGACCGGGGTGTGTACGAGCCATCTCGCGGAGGGAGCGTCGACACACGGTGGTAATCATCATGACGTCGCGGGGGCATTACTTGATCACGACCTTGCCTCGAGTACTGGTCACGGAGGCGGTCTCGATCGTCTTGCCGCAAGGGCGACTACCTGTTTCTTCTCGGGATCCTCAGGCTATGAGCTGACTGGATGGTGTCAGTCTGATAACCCATAAGTATATGGGTTATCAACAGTTTTCAAGGGTAAGTATTCAACCCAAATTTATTGATTCGACACAAGGGGAGCCAAAGAATATTCGCAAGCATTAGCAATTGAGCTATCATTTCAACCACACCTGAAAGACTTTATATCTGCAGCAAAATATTTAGTAGCAAAGTAGTATGATAGTAACGGTAATAGTGGCAATAGTAACAGTAACAGTTTTGTAGTGATTGTAACAACAGCAATGGAGAAAGTAACTTAACAAAGATCAATATATGAAAGGCTTGTATGCATTGGATCGGTGATGATAATTGTGTTGGATGATATTCATCATGTAGTAGTTATAACCTAGAGCGACACAGAACTAGCTCGAATTCATCTATGTAATGTAGGCATGTATTCCGTATATAGTCATACATGCTCATGGAAAAGAACTTGCAAGACATCTTTTGTCCTACCCTCCCGTGGCAGCGGGGTCCATAAGGAATCTAAGGGATTTTAAGGCCTCCTTTTAATAGAGAACCGGAACAAAGCATTGGCACTTAGTGAATACATGAACTCCTCAAACTATAGTAATCACCGGAAAGAATCCCAATTATTGTCACCTTGGGGTATGCGGATCATAACTCGTAATAGGTGCATATAACTTGAAAGACAGGATCAAGGACACAAATATATTCATGGAAACATAATAGGTTCAGATCTGAAATCTTGGCACTCGGGCCCTAGTAACAAGCATTAATCATAGCAAAGTCATAGTAACATCAATCTCAAAACATAGTGGATACTAGGCATCAAGCCCTAACAAAACTAACTCGATTACATGATAGATCTCATCCAACCCATCACCATCCAGCAATCCCGCGAAGAAATTACTCACTCTCGATGGTGAGCATCATGACATTGGTGATGGTGGAAGGTTGATGATAACGACGGTGTCGAATTCCACCCTTTGGAGCCCCGGACGAACTCCATATCAACCCTCCCAATGAAAAATAGGAGGTTGCGGTGGCTCGTATTGTAAAACGCGATGAATCCTTCTCTTTGATTTTTTTCTTGGCGAATAGGTATATATGGAGTTGTAGTTAGGGTTGCCGGAGGTCCAGGGGCCCACAAGCCTGGAGGGCAAGCCCTGAGCTTGTAGCTCCTGGGTGGCCCCCCTCTGGTATCTTTTTTCCACTAGTATTTTTATATATTCCACAAAAATTGTCAGTAAATTTTTAGGTCAATCCGAGAACTTTGATTTCTGGACAAAAACAACACCATGGCAATTCTGCTAAAAACAACGGCAGTCGGGTTAGTTTCATTCAAATCATGCAAATTTGAGTCCAAAACAAGAGCAAAAGTGTTTCAAAAACTAGATACGATGGAGACGTATCAACTCCCCCAAGCTTAACTCATTGCTTGTCCTCAAGCAATTCAGTTGACAAACTGAAAGTGACAAAGAAAAACTTTTACAAACTCTGTTTGATCTTGTTGTTGTAAATATGACTAACCATGTTTAGGTTTTTAGCAAAGATTGCGAACTAAGCATATTCACATTAACACTTAGGTATCAGATTTACTCATATCAATGACATAACCAACAAGGAGCAATAATAAGATATTTCAGATGGCAACACTTTTTCAAAACAATCATGATATAATGGTATCTCGCTAGCCCTTTCTGAGATAGCAAAACATAAATGCAAAGCACCCCTGAAGATCAAGCATTGACTAGACATTGTAATTCATGGTAAAATAGATCCGGTCACACTCATAATCAACATTAACTAAAAACAAAGCATAAAAATGACAATAGTGCTCTCCATCTGGTGCTTTAATGAGAAGATGATGACTCAACAATAAAAGTAAATAGATAGGCCCTTCACAGAGGGAAGCAAGGATTGGCAGAGGTGTCAGAGCTCAAAGCATATAAAACAAAGATGAATATAATTTTGGGAGGTATGCTCCCATTGTCAACTCAATGACCGAGATTTTTCACCATCTTCCTTGCTAGATACATTATAGGAGGTTCCCAAACAGAAAGGTAATGTTATACTCCCCATCCACCAAGAAACACGAGCCATGGCTAGCCGGATCCTCGGGTGCCCTCCATACCAACAAAAATTCGGGGGAGTTTTGTTTCATTATTATATTTTGATTTTGATTTTGATCATAGGACTAGGCATCCCAATTACCAGCCACTTTCTCATGAATGACAAGTGAATGAACTCTCATCGTGAGAATAATCCACCTTGCATGGAAGATACTAACCGCCCCCTATCGCTTCATGAGCGATTCAGGCATACAAAACAGAATATTATTTGAAGATTTAGAGTTTGGCACATGCAAATTTACTTGGAACAGTAGGTAAATACCGCATATATGTAGGTATGGTAGACTCATATGGAAAATTTGTTGGTCTTAGGATTTGGATGCACAAGCAGTATTCTCGCTTAGTACAAGTGAAGGCTAGCAAATAGATTGAGGAGCGACCAAGTAGAGAGAGAAAACGGTCATAAACATGCATTGAGGTTAATTAACATTGAATACGAGCATGAGTAGGATGTAAAACACCATGAACATAAATATCATGGAGGCTTTGTTGGTTTTAATTCAACTACATGCGTGAACACGTGCCAAGTCAAGCCACTTGAATCATTCCGAGGAGGGTAGCATCCTATAATACTACATCATAACCATTTTAAATGCATGTTGACACGCAAGATAAACCATTATCGACTCCTAGCTATTTAACCATGGCATGAGTAACTATGATCTCTAATTGTCATTGCAAACATGTTTCATTCATAATAGGCTGAATCAAGAACAATGAGCTAAACATATTTACAAAAACAAGATTGGCCGAGTTCAGACTAGCTTTTCTCCACCTCAATCAATTAATCAAATTTCGTCATTATTGCCTTTCATTTGCATGACCAAACAATGTGAATAATAATAATAGTGCACATGCCGTGGACTAAGCTAGAATTTGCAAACATTTATTCAAAGGAGAAGACAAGGTAATATGGGCTCTTCGTTAGATCAAAAATAATACATATGAGAGCCACAAAACATTTTCATCGTGGTCTTCTCCTTATGACGACCCAAAGAAAAAGAAAAGAATTTCAAAGAAACACACTAAAATATTTTTGGTGTTTTTGTTTTTCTGAAGAAAGTAAAATGATGGAAGAAAAAACTATATACATGGGAAATCTCCCAATAAGCAAACGAAGAATAAGAAATATTTTTGGGTTTTCTTTTAATATTACAAACTACTAAATTTAAACTAGAAAGAAAAACCGAAAAGAAACAAGAAATATTATTAGATTTTCACAAATTTTTCAAACACATAAGAAGAAAGCAAAGTAAAACTAGCATGGATTATACAATGAAAAAGGATGAACACCGACAACTGGAATGAAAGTGTGATGCATGAACGTAATGTTGGTGAGAAATACGTACTCCCCCAAGCTTAGGCTTTTGGCCTAAGTTGGTCTATGGCCGCGACTGGACTAGATGATAATCGTAGTCGTAGTTCGGGTTTTACTGGATTGCAGCTGCCACCGCTTGGTGTCGCGGGAAATCACGGCCACCTATGGTACCAGGAGTCCCTTTCTGGTTCGGTGGGGGCATGGCACGTTGCACAAAGATTAGAGGAGTGTGGAACAACACGGTAGAGATCACACGGGCAATCTTCACCCAGGTTCGGGCCGCCGTGAGGTGTAAAACCCTACTCCTGCTTTGGTGGATTGATGGTGGAAATATGGTGGTGAGCACAACACGCTTACCCCGCAGGGTTGCCTCAGGGCGGAAGTGGCTTGGCGCGTATGAGTATGTGAGGGTGTGTGTTAGGCACCCAACTATTCAACCCTTTCTACGGTTGCCTTGGGCCTCCTTTTATAGACTAAGGGGTCACCACAGTGGCAAATCGGTTATTATGCACTGATTAGATAGCAAACAGTGCTATCATACCTAACTCTGCAAGCTGGCGGAGCATATTAAATGCACCGCTCAACATCACATCATAGTTTGCCAGGCAGGCCCTGCCGACCTGTTTTGCCAGCTTTGCCCATGCTCGCTTGACACGTCGTTGGACGGGTGTGGCTTGGAGGTATTTTCTATAGGAAGTAGCTGCCATGTGGCGAATATCAGCCACTTAGTCACCTTGGTGCTTGACACCTTACTGACTGACAACTTGGGTTGTGATGAGGTGGTGCGGTGGAGCGGTTCTGCCTCCATAAGCCCCAGCAGGCCTGCCGGGACGATCTGGAAGCTTGCTTCCGGGGATAACCCCATCCTTGCCAGGCTCGCCTATCCGGCAAGGGAGGCTTTTCCCTTTTCAATGTCTTGCCTCTCTGGCTCTTCTTGGTCTTCCTGATCAGTACTATGATCCTTCAAAGGACTGGTCCCTCATGCTCCAATCTGATCTTGGTGCTGTGATCTTGCTCTCATCCCCGTAGGCTATATCATCCATGCATGAGTTAGGGGAAAATACACACCCCTGTTTGTGTTCCCTGACATAAGACCCCGGGACTGAGCCATACGTGTCGCGTGGCATGTTGGGTTAGGCCCCAAAAAGTGCACGGACACATGGCAAGAGAAGGTTGCGCACGGCGGTTCGTCATGATGAACAGTTAATCCGACGTCCACTTCACGCAATTACTGTGAGTCATGGAGTTGTGGTATTGTCGCAGTTAATGTAAAATGGTAACTTTCTGAAGCGTCACGCCCCCGCTCCACACCTTTTCCCCTTAAGATTGGAAAACGCCAAGCGGCACGGTTCACTTGTCGCCCTTCCTGCCATCCCATCATCTTCCTCCACAAGCCAAACAACTGCCCCTTCCTCTCTCTCTCTCTCTCTCTCTCTCTATCTCTCTCTCCCTCGCCCACCGTTGTTCCCCATCTGATTCCTTCCCCCATTCGCATCGGCGCTCGCTGGAATGGGGAAGAAAACCATAGCAAAAGGGAAGCAGACGGCCGTGGCGAAGGAGGTAGTTGCCGAGGGAAGAAAGAGGGCGACGGAGCTGGACAAGAAGCAGAGGGGAGATGTCGTCTTCTTTTCGCCAAATATGGACAACCCGATTCTGCAGGCAAGGTATGGGTACCTGTGGGCGAGGGAAGTCCAAAAGGGGCAGGATGCTCCCAATGTCCCGGCGGAGGGGGAAGAGGATCCGCCAAATTCATACCGATTCTTCTACGCATATTTCATCTGTGGTCTCTACTCCCCTTTTTCTGATTTCTTTGAGGCGATGATGACGATTTATGGTTTCCATCTTCTCGACTTCACACCGAATGCAATCGCGACCATGGCCATCTTTGCTCATTTGTTCGAAAACTTTGTTGGAGTCGCCCCCAACGTTGATCTGTTCATGCATTATTTTGTCCCGCTAGTGGAGAACAAGACTCACCGCTCTGGGAACATCAGCTGGATGCCCTGGGTGGCCAGGAAGTCCTGGGTTTACATCCCTGATTTGCAGCAAGAGAGGTGGGACGAGTGGAGAGGATGCTGGTGCTGGATTCAGGATGAGAAAGCCCTAGAGTTCTGCGAAGAACAAATAATGTGTGTCGGGTGCAGTAAGGAATGGAGCACATTCGGCCTCAGCGACGATAGGCTTCGCCTGGCAATTAATAGGATCACCCGCCTGAAGGCAGCTAGGCTAACCATTGAGCATGTGGGGGCTGATTTTCTCCTCCGCTGCATCTCGCCACTTCAGAAGAGGGATAGGCCCGCCTGGTTGTATGGTGACGCTAGGGATAGGATGAGATTGCTCCCAGGTTTGGCTAACAACTTGTCTGTTTATGGCCACGACTGGTTGTGCGACCAGTTGTTTGGCTGCTTCGAGCTATTCAAACTGTCGGCAAGCGTCATCCCTCTGAATGTAAATTCTGACTGGGACCAGATCTTGAAGTGGATGCCGGATTGCAATGCTCATGGGGTAGCAAGTGATTGGTGGTTGCTACCCTTGATGAAGAGCTTGAATGGTCCAGCACCCTGATGGAGAGGGTCGCCAAGGTGGAGACCAATGCATACGAACGCACCTCCTCCATGGAGGCAGCGTTTATCAAGAGGAGGATCGAGGAGGACAAAGTTGCCTGCATTGCTGCGATGGCAAGGGCCGCAAAGGCCAAGGGCAAAGGGAAAGCTGATGATGAGGGTTCTTACTATGGTGGCAGCGAGGCGCAGACCACGAAAGAGGTTGCCGGGGAAGATCTTGTCGGGGATGAAACTGCCGGGCTTGATACCCTAGCCGCCGCGGCAGCAGAGCTCCAAGAGGAGGAGGAGGTTGGTTTGGTAGTGCAGCCCGAGGTGGAGTGGCTCGCGGCTGGACCTCAAGCCCCCGAGTCGATTTTGGATCAGCGTCCCCATAGGCGAGCTACCAATAGGGGGACGGTGGCCCCAAATCAAGCGCCTGCCGCCAAGAGGTTGAAGAAGACCACCACCAGAAATACCGAGACATGCATGGCATGCCGAAAGACTCCTCGCCTTGCTGGGATCAAAGCTTCCCCCACCAAGCAATCGGAGGACGTGGAAGTAGATTCCAGCCCTCACTTTGGCTCGAGCTCCTCGCAGAGCTCGTCTTCACCGGAGCCCCCAGTGCCTCGCCAGGGCTTAGGGCTGCCAGAGAATTCCGCCCTACTATCCCAGAAGAGAGGCATGGCATCCCTGCCGCCCATGGAATTTGAATTGAGCTACATGCTCATTATGAGGAGTGTCACCGTGGCTGCTGCGGCAGGGGGTGGAGTTCCTAGCCCGGCAACTGATGCTGCCGGCAAAACTGAGGCCCCTACCCGGCAGGCTTCTCCGGGTGCTTAACTTGCGCTTTTTTCCATATTCTTCTCATATATCTCTTCTCCATATATTTAGGCAATCTAAAACTTCTGCCTTTTGCCATTCGCTTGCCCTCTCGTTTGCAGTCCTCCGGGCCGAAGAAGCTAGAGCTGCTGGAGGAAGTGGCCAACATAGGGAAAGCTGCTACGGACGAAGCCGACAAGGTCGCTATCACGGAGGAGCAGGGGCATGCTGCCGGGGGCGCCCTGGGTCCCTTAAAGGATCCCGAGGAAATCCCTGACAGCGCGTCTGGATTAGGGGTCGTGGTTGAGGAGAAGATTCCCCTCCAAACCATGACCCCCTCCCCCCTTTCAGCACCTCAAGGGAGGCCCCGCCACCGCCTTCGAGTCATCTAGCACTGGTGCTCACACAACCCGGGCTTGGAGCCCCCGGCCCACCAATGGCGACGAGCATAGAGCTTGATGAAGAGGTCCAACGCATCCTGGCATCGCTATACCAAGGAGTAGAAGAGGCGGATGACTCCATCGCCATCGCCATGGACCTGTCCATCATGGAATCCATGGTGACGGGCCTTAAAGAGATGTGGGAGTGGCATGGCCGGAAGTTGTAGGAGCTCAAAGAGTAGCGCCAATCCTCCAATAAGGTGAATCAAAAGTTGAAGGACAAAGGGGTTGAACTGCGCAACTGGTACGGCAAGCATTTCCAAGTCCTCTAGAGGTAGCAGCAAACAATCTCAATGGCAAGGGAGGATGTCATCGCTCAGGAGGCGCACTTGGCGGGGCCCAAAAAGCTTCTAGATGCCGGGGAGCAGGAATTTTTTGTCCGTGAGGAGAGGCTTGAGGCCACTCTCCGTGCCAAAGATGATGATCTGGAGGTCCTTGTGCGGCAGCGCACCAAGGGACTGGAGGACAAGCACAAGGCCGCCCTGGATGCTCTCACTACTGACTCTATTGCTCGGCTGAAGATGTTTGCTGATGACCTTGCTGCTGCCTCTGCCGCCAAAATGGACCTTGACCAGCAAGTGGCTAAGATGACAGAGAAGCTTGTCGGGAGCACCAAGGAGGTCTCGGACCTCAAGGAGGAGGCGTGGAAAATGGAGTCCCTCATGACGGACACACAATCGCAACTTTCCTCCAAGAGCCAAGGCCTTAAGACTGCCAACAGCACAATCGAAGATCTGAGGGCCGGGATCGGCTCTTTGGAGAGCCCAGATGAATTCGTTGAGGCCTGTGAGAAGCAGTTGTTGAAGGATCTGGACACAACGAGGCGCCTCCAGAAGGACGCGGAGGACGTGCCGGCGAACCAATCCCAGCAGGTCGACCTCTAGACTAAAAGCTTGATAGATGTTGTCGAACGCCTTGCGGTCCAGACTGCAGTGATGGGGAAGGCCCAGTTTACTCGGCCAGCAAGTGGGAGGCCCCTAGTGCCAAGCTCGGGGTCTTCTTCAATGACTTGATCGACAAGCTGAAGGCGCATGAAGAAGGTAGGACCGGCCGCTTGGCAACTGAGTCCCGGAAGCTCGCCCGCAACACCCTCTTCATGGTCCTAAGCAACCTCGCCTGCTACCACCCAGACCTCGGTCTTAATGACGGCGTCAGGAAGCCGCCACTGGGCACAGATGTCCCTGCTGCCGAGGAGAAGGCTACCCCTCTCATCGAGAAGGTTCTTTGCGTCTATGTTGCTTCACAGGGCCGCTAGACCCAGCCTTGAATTGTCTTTTAACCAAGACATTGATGCATGCCTCTTGTTTAGACACCATTCTGTTTATGCTTCATGTTGTGTTTGATACTTTTGCTTAATTTGAATTGTATGTTTATCCTCTATTAGATTTATTCGTGTAGTGTTCGTGCGATTAGTCTCTATGCACATTTAGGTTGCCTGCCGGTATCATATTGCCGCAATGGTCATGAGGGTCCGGCCCTCAACAGTTATTTTGGCGTGGATGCGTCCCGACAGGTTTTTCCTCATTAGATTCCGATGCATCCACTCGTTCCGGGAGCTGGCTCTGGGTGGAATGATAGTGCGGCCAAGAATCTAACAGAGGTACCATTTCATGAAAGATTTCGTTGCACGAACACTCCGGTACTCAAGGGACAAACAAACATATAAATCCAAAGAAATCTGTAATGACGCAAGGATAGCATGAACTTAGCTTTGATCTATGCCCCCATCCATCTTTTTCAGTTACGGCCGCTAGTTGGGCTCGTAAGCTTCGAAAAAGATGGAGTCACATGCACGTGGATACATGTCCTCTGGCAAGGGTCGGCCAGAATCAAACGTATATCTTGCGGACAGTGGGACACGGCACCGGGCATGGCAGGTTTCTTTCTCTCCTTCTCTTCACAACTTTTGAACAATCCAACAACTATCGGCACAAAATTCATGCCAACGCGGATGGCCTTGCTGGAGCGTACTTGCCGGGGGATCGACCAACGGATTCGCACCAACGCTATACTCAGGATTTTCCCAAGCAGGGTTAATGTTGAATCGAGTTTCGTGTGGGCTCATCAATGTTGATGATGCTAAAACCCCCAAAGCAGCTCGGTTGTCGAAAAGCGAGAGCGGCAGAGAGAGAAGGCCCTCTACTATCTAGCACCGTCCCCTTCTCCGAATGTGGCTCGTGCTCTACCTACGCCGCCTGGCCCACATGGGGCGGTTTTGTCACCCTTATCTGTTGTTTTCATCACTGCTGTGGCTGCGACAAGGCCAAGTGATGGAGTCTGGGCGGGACCAGAGGGGGAAGCGGTGGCTTTCCCGCTCCGTCCCCGCCTTTCTCCACATCCCTACTCACGCCATTTAACAATGGCGTTGTTGGTGGAGCAGCTGATGAAGATGGTGCGCTGCTCACACCTTCAAGTTCATTCAAGTGATCCCCCTACCTGGTGCGCCAAAGATGTCGCGGGAAACCACTGTCACCTATGGGACCAAGAGTCCCTTTCTGGTTCGTTGGGGGGATGGCACGTTGCAAAAAGAGGAGAGGAGCGTGGAACAACATGTTAGAGATCACGCGGGCAATCTTTACCAGGTTCGGGCCGCCGTGAGGCGTAAAACCCTACTCCTACTTTGGTGGATTGATGGTGGAAAAATGGTGGTGAGCATAGCACGCTTACCCGGCAGGGTTGCCTTGGGGCGGAAGTAGCTGGGCGTGTATAAGTATGTGAGGGTGTGTGTTAGCCACCCAACTGTTCAACCCTTTCAACGGTTGCCTTGTACCTCCTTTTATATAATAAGGGGTCACCACAGTGGAAAATCAGTCATTATGCACTAATTAGATAGCAAACAGTGCTATCATACCTAATTCTGCTGGCTGACAAAGCGCATTAAATGCGCCGCTCAACGTCACATCACATTTCGCCTGGCAGGCCCCGCCGGGCTGTTTTACCAGCTTCGCGCCTGCTCGCTTGACACGTCGCTGGACGGGTGTCGCTTGTAGGTATTTTCTATAGGAAGTGGCTGCCATGTGGTGAATAGCAGCCACTTAGTCACCATGGAGCTTGACACCGCACTTATTGATGACTTGGGTTGTGATGAGGTGGTGCGGTGGAGCGGTTTTGCCTCCGTAAGCCCCGGCAGGCCTGCTGGGACGATCTGGAAGCTTGCCTCCGATCATAACCCCATCCTTGTCAGGCTCGCCTGCCCGGCAAGGGGGGCTTTTCCCTCAGCAATGTCTTGCTTCTCTGGCTCTTCTTGGTCTTCCTGGTCGATACTTGGATCCTTCAAAGGACTGGTTCCTCGTGCTCCAATCTAATCTTGGTGTTGTGATCTTGATCTCGTGCCCATAGGCTCCACCGTCTGTGCACGAGTCAAGGGAAAATCCACACCCCTGTTTGTGTTCCCCGACACTTGGCATGCTGCCTCGTTGAGACAGACGGTCTCCCTCGTCCTCTCATACTCCTCTACCTCCTCCACACGTATGAAATATCTTTGTTTTACCTGAAAGTTCAAGAAGGCAGGACCAGGAAGTGTAATATGGAAAACATGATGCCAGTCAAAGATTAGTCTGTACTTAAATGGCAGATCTCCCCTTTCAAGAAACTTGAAATGCTACATAGCGGCATAATCAAGGAAAGCAGGTGGAACCACTACAAAAAAACCACTTCCGTGATGATACGTGTTTGTCACAGTAGGTCACGTTTTCTGTCATGCATGTACATCCGTGACGATTTTATGACAGAATCAAGATAGTCATACCTATGCTGTCATAGAAGTGTTCCATGAAAATACGAAAATTATCATCACAGAAGTGTCCATTTCCATGACGATAAATGGCGCGTCATGGAAGTGTTTTCGTCAAGGTAACCGACATGTGCCATCCACCGTAGCGGGTCGCTGTTAAGCTATCTAGTTCCAGTTTGGATCCGATAACCCGTTAATAGCCCAGACCAATGGGGATTTTCAACGTGTAAAATTCTCATTTGCTGGAGCATCCACGTGTGGGCTCAGTGTTGGGACAGATGTCATCCACTCATTGTACGGGAGGCGCCTATAATACATTGACACGTGGCAAGGCCCAACAGTGGCCCATTTAGGTGAAAGAGGCCGTCCCAGTCAAAATTAGCAGGCCGGCCCATATAGGGCCTACTTGTGTCTGGTCCATTTAAGCCCATGGCCCATACGAGATGTGCCAATTCGGCTTATCAACTGCCCGTTAACTATTTGACACCATTGCATCCCATTGTAAGTTCGATCCCGTTAACAACCTGCTTTATATTTGGGCTCAATATCGGCCCAATGTAGTTTCGGCCTGTTAACAGCCCATTCAAGGGATGTGCCATTTTTCAGGATGTACGTCTTTCGGCCTTTTAGCCACCCATTTAAGTGTTGGGCCAATTTCTAGCCCGGTGTGTCTTTTAGCCTGTTAATGGCCCATAAATGAGTTGGGCCATTTGCAGTCAGACCTGAGTTTTGGCCACTTAATGGCCCATGCTCTTCATGGTCCAATAGCAGCCTCGTTTCTCTTTCGGCCAGTTAAAGGCCCACAACAAAGTTGGTCCATATACAGTCTGACCTGACTTTCGGACTCTTAGCGGCCCATGCTCTTCATGATCTAGTATGACCCCACTGTCTCTTTCGGCCTACTAAAGGCCCACAATATAGTTGGGCCATATATAGCTAGACCTTAGTATCGGCTTGTAAACAGCCCGTGAAATCGAATGGGCCCACTTATTTCCTGCTTCGATGCCAACCTCTTAATGACCAGGGAGGTAACATGGCCAAGCTTTAATAGTTGGCTCGTTTCAATTATAGCGGCCCAATAGAGCTTTTGGCCTGGTTACAGCCCATCAAATTAATGGTCCCTCTAAAGTTCGAACATGTCTGTATGCCCAATTAAATAACAGCGAATGACTATTCGTGCTAGCTATTAATTTCACTGCTTTTTTGGCTTCCTAGAGACCATTTAGCTAGTATGCGAGGTGCGCTAAGCAAACGTACGGCATACAAGGAAAGACGTAGCACATCCAACATATATTATAGGAAATTACATCCACTAGGTAATCAAAGATTGATGCGAGTGCACATAAAATAACATAACTTAACGATCTACAACCTCACAATCTGCAACCTCAGCGCAGATGACGCCCACCAGCATGTGAGTAAGTTCTTCCTTCTTTGATACAATGTCTCTAAAAACATTGATTAGTTGTTGTTGTGCAAGAATGTGCACCTCTGATTACTCCACAATTTCCATCATTGCTTCAGCCAGTAATTGGTCCACAAACATACATTTTTCTATTGGATTCGAGACAGAGGAAACTGAACAGATTCAGATGGCGATTTTGGCCGGCTTGTATTAATGATAGTGGAGAGTGTCTCGACAACTACATCATAACATAAATTAGGAGGGGAACCGATCAGATTAATCAAGAGATATTGACATATCACTTGGCCTATATTTATTGGAAATAAACAATGGGGTTCTTATCTTTAGCAGCCTGCACCAAATTAACACACTGGCATTGCTATCATTGGATAGGTCAGATAATAGGAAAGCAACATTGACACAATAAACATTTGGGCAACTAGACCACACCAGCCTACACCAAATTAACACAATATGGCACAGCTACCATCAACCAGGTAAGTTAATAGGAAAGCAACATTGACACAATGAATGATTGTTAACTAGAACAACACTACAATTTAGTAATGTGCATGATATGAGATAGTACACTCATGCAACTCAGTATGCAAAACTACCAGGCAGTTTTCCTTACAAAAATCAACATTGTTGGTTTCAATTATACATTTTGCTACAAGTAAACTTAGATCAGATAAAGGTTGGATTCACGCCGATTGACAAAATACATGTTGATGTAAAAATATAGTGATATACAACAGGTACTTGCATCAGCATCGGAGCAGAGAGAATTCCCGCAAGATACTTTCCTTGAACACGATCCCCGCATAGAATGTCTTCAATCCTTTAAGCTTATTTCTGAAAGAGAGATGGGTAAGAAACATGTAGAAAATATGATCTGAATGCTATAAAATTTCATGATGCAAAGATACGCACATGCTTCTTAGAATGGCGTTGAAATATTTTTGCTGGACTGGAGCGGGCTAGTTCTTTGGCCACTGGAATCTGCTTATTATCAGTAGGAGTTGGGTTTCTCTGTGCTAGAGCAGCATCTATGAACACTAGAGTGTGATGACCCACAAGTATAGGGGATCAATTGTAGCTCTTTTCGATAAGTAAGAGTGTCGAACCCAACGAGGAGCAGAAGGAAATGAAAAGTAGTTTTCAGTAAGGTAATGTCTGCAAGTGATTAAATTGTAAGTAGCGAGTAGTTTGACAGCAAGATAGTTTGTAACGAGCAAGTAACAATAATAGTAACAAGTATGCAGCAAGGTAGCCCAATCCTTTTGAGGCAAAGGACAGGCCAAAACGGTCTCTTATAATAAGCAAAACATTCTTGAGGGTACATGGGAATTCCATCTAGTCACTTTCATCATGTTGGTTTGATTTGTGTTCGCTTGTCACAGCCCCAGATCAGCCCTTGCTTGTCTTTGCATCATGATTAAATCCCATTAAAATTTGAAATGGGGATTGCCTAAACCCTAGCATTAAAGGAATTAACTAGGTTCAAACTTAAAAAAATTCAATGAACCCAAAATGCCTTCATAAATGTTCACCATCTTTGGTCCTGGCTAAACCTTCTGCCAAAAATGGTTTCATATTTTTGGAGGCTATTCTCGATTTTTGAATTAAATCATAAGTATTTGAATTTGGACATTTAAATTCTATAAAATATTTTAAATGTCCAAATAATCTTGAAAGCATTTGAGGGCTATTGGAAATAGTTTCAAAAGTGCCCATAATTATTTTCAGGATTTTACGAAATGAATTAGTATTTTTACTAATTCAAAACAGAATAGAAAAAATAGAAAACAGAAACTAAATTAAGAGAGAGAAAGTAACCTCACCTGCAGCCCAGCCAACTGGCCCAACCCACCAGGGGCACGCTTGTCTTCTTCCCCTTGCCAGCGCACGAAGCAGCTCGGTGGCGAGCGCCGTCGACGCGCCTGGCCACCTCCTGCTTGCTGCCGCCTCCCCGACGTCGCCCTGGAGACGCCCCCCCCCCCAGGCCCTCTCAGTCTCTCCCCGTGCTCCTCTCCCTCCTCTGGCTCTCCTCCCGCATGCACCCGAGAGCCATCGTCGCCGCCGCTCGCTGTTGTCGTGGCCATGACCACCGCCTCGCCTCGCCGATGTGCTCAGACGCTCCGCCTCGACCCCCTCTTCCTCTCCACCGCGCCGCGCCCCACCGGAAGCCCTGTAGCACCGTCCCCGACATCGTCTTCAACCTCTGGCCATCGGCGAACTCTTCGGGGATTCGCGAGCTTCAGCTCGTCCCCGGCCTCGCCGTTGCCTCTACTGGACTCGTCGTGAGCCCCTCTTCCTTTCCCCTCTTCTCTCGTGCTCGCGCTCGTCCCCTAGCTCCATTTCCCACCGCGGCCGAGAACATCTCGCCGCCGGCCATGGCGTAGCCGTGGCCACAGCCGCGCAAGCTCACAACAGAGCGCGTCACCATGTTCAGGAAGCCCCCAGGAGCCTAACGCACACACGCACTCGCTCCGACGTGCACTGTAGCACCAACCCCGCAATCACCCGAACTCCGGCGCCGCCCCGAGCTCGTTTCCGGTGAGCTCCGGCCGTCCCCGCTGCTGCCACATGCAACACTAGATGCAGGTGAGCTCCAGCTCCCCGTAGATGGCCTCGGCCGCCCGTTTTGTCGCCGGAAACGCAAACCCGAGGCTCGCCGCCGCGACTGGCCTCGCCGGCGTCACGTCGCCGGCAGGTTTGACCCCCCCCCCCCCCCCACCCCCCGCTGACCGAGTTGACCTGGGTGGGCCTTGTTTGACCCACTGGTCTATGACATGCGGGCACCACCTGGCTAATTAATCTAGTTTAGGTTTAAATTTAGTTAGTTTAACTTAGGTTAGTGCTAATTAAACTAGGTTAGTTTAGTTAGACACTGACCAGTGGACCCCACTGTCAGGTTTGACTTGGACCAGCCCCTTTGACCCGCTGACGTCATGCTTACGCATTGCTGACGCAGTTAATCGTTTTCTGGATTAAAAATAATTCAGAAAATTCCAGAAATTAGTATAAACTTCTAAAATTCATAGAAATTCAACCGTAACTCCAAATGAAATAAATTATATATGAAAAATGATCAGAAAAATCCAAGGAATTTGAATATGGCATTTTCATGCATGTTCGAACAACTTAACCTCACTGTTTAGTCCAAAACATGATAATGCACTATTTGAACTCATAGTTTGAATTTGAATTTGAACCTAGTGTTGAAACCAACTCCATTTAACTTGTTGCTAGTTGCATTAGCTCAATCGACAGCATATTGCCATGTCATGATCATGCATCATATTGTTGCATCGCATTGATTGTGTTCTTCCTTGTTTGCCGGTAATTGTCCCCTCTCAGTAGACGCTGCTCCGACGCTGTGATCGTTGACACTGATGAAGACCCAATGTTATCTTCAGAAGTGCCAGGCAAGCAAAACCCCCTTGCTCATTCCGATACAATCCCACTCTCTCGCTCCTGCTCTCTTTTACTGCATTAGGACAACAACGAATCATCTGTTACTTGCTGCGGTAGTTGAACCCCTTATCCTCTGCATGACCTGTCATTGCCACAGTAAATAGATGAAACCCACTAGCATGAGTAGGAGTTGTTTGAGCCCTGATGTGCCTACTCATTCATGCTTGTTTGTCATGCCTGCTATTGCATAGAATCGTGTCAGGTCTGGTTCATTGGGGATGAATCGGAGGTGTGTGAACATGTCCTACTGTGTGTGAGCTAAGTGTGTGAACACGATTTGGTAAAGGTAGCGGTGAGAGGCCATGTAGGAGTACATGGTGGGTTGTCTCATTGAAACCGTCCTCAAGAACTGAGTTCTGTGTTTGTGATCCATGAAACAGTTACTACCACACATTGGGCCCTGAAATATGACCCCGCTCGACTTACTGACCCCTCTCGTCCTCTGTCCAGGAGTTGCAACTAGTTTATAGTGTTTATAGGATATGTGTTGGCGGTCGTGCGTAGCGCTGAACCTAGGGGTGGGCTATGATGCAGTAGATACATCGTGGCACGGTGTACCGGGCGCCCGTTTGGTATCTCGGGAAGCCTGCACACATTGTTTGGGGCTGTGAGCGAAACTCCGGCCAGATCTCCTCGCGGATGGAACCCGAATAGGCGATAAACCTGGACTAGAGACTTGTGCGTTTAGTCAGGTCATGGTCTACACCTACGTTGGTTTTCACTTGAAGTCTGCCGAGCACATGTCGTGTGCAGACGCTAAGTGGTGGACACATGTGTGACGAAGTACACCCCTGCAGGGTATAAAACTATTCGAATAGCCGCGTCCGCGGTAAAGGACTTATGGGTTACCTATAACAGTTCATAGACAAGTGAAAGTGGATACTCTAAAACTCGTAAGATAAGTGTGAGTGCTATGAATGGCCTTCTCGTAGGGAGACGGGAGCGGATCCATAGTGGTGTATTGAATGGTGAATATGTGGACTCGTGTGCGCCATCTCAAAAGAGTTGCTTGCAGTCGTAGTTCAGGTTAGCCACTGAGTCAAAGCTGGCTTGCTGCAGTTAAACTCCACCCCCCCCCCCCTTGTTGATACCGATGCTTATGTAGTTTAGATCTGATGTAAGTCTTGCTGAGTACCTTTGTACTCACGTTTGCTTAATCTATGTTTTGCAGAGAGATTTCAGTCTCGCTAGTAGTTCAGCGTGGACTTCGACGTTTAGCTTGATACCTCAGCTACGATCTTGTGCCCTCGGCAGGATCTGGTAGATAGTCGGGCTTCTTAGCCTTTTTCATTGTAGATGTCTGTACTCAGATATGTTAAGCTTCCGCATGTGCTTGAATTGTATGCTGTGATTGTTGGGTCATGAGACCCATGTTTGTAATATCTCGCTCCTCGGAGCCTAATGAATAAATACTTGAGTTGTAGAGTTATGTTGTGACGCCATGTTGTATTTACACATATCGAGCATATTGTGTGTATGATTGAAATGCTTGGTATGTGTGGGATCCGACAATCTAGTTGTTTATCCTTGGCAGTCTCTCTTATGGGGAAATGTAGTCTAGTGCTTCCATGAGCCATAGTAGTCCGCTACAGCCCGGTTCGCCGGAGTCCTGTTAGCCCAGCACTACTGCTCAGGACACTTGACTGGCCGGCATGTGTTTCACTTCGTTCCTGTGTCTGTCCCTTCGGGGAAATGTCACATGGTGACATCCGGAGTCCTGCCTAGCCTGCTACAGCCCGGGTTCCCGGAGTCCTGTTAGCCCAGTGCTACAGCCCGGATTCACACGCTGCTGACCGACACGCTCGATGTGAATCATGTATGCCTGTCCCCATGGGTTAGTGCCGCCTTGGGTTCACGACTAGCCATGTCGGCCCGGGTTCTCTTTCATATGGATGCTAGCGACACTATCATATACATGAGCCAAAAGGCGCAAACGGTCCCGGGGCATGGTAAGGCGACACCCGTGGGAATACCGTGCGTGAGGCCGCAAAGTGATATGAGGTGTTACCAGCTAGATCGATGTGACTTGGAATTAGGGTCCTGACAGCGTTGGTATCAGTGCCTGACTGCCTATTGGATTACCAAGCCAAACTGGTCGAAGTCGAGTCTAGAAATGCTTTAGTTATGTAAGGGAATTGATTGTGGAAGGAAACATAAGTCTCTTTTTACTCCTTTACCCTATGCCCTTCTGATCTGAGTCAACCTCTTATTTTCTACGGGGATTAAGAACTAGGCCTTCTCATCTATCTATCAGGATGACGTGTTACTAACCCATTGACTTATAGGATTGATGGATTCATGCCGCAGTTCAGTTTCCAGTACTTCCGTGTGTTCATAATTGGTCCCGGAACCTTGATATTGTGATGTTGAGTGGTTATGCCACCATTTTGCAGGATGTCTCAAATCTTTTTGAGCATTTACAGCTGTTATGCTGTCCGAGTCATCCCAGGTTTCTAAGTAGTCTGATGCATTTGCAAACCCCTTCCTCCTGTTCCTGATGTCCATTTGAGCCAGATTAATCACACTAATCGGTGAGTTGAGGTACTTTGTTGCCTCGACATATATGTTGGAGCTATTACTATGACCCTAGGTGTTTTAGGGAGTCACCTAGTGATCTAGCCATGTTTTGTATCCCTAGTGTGTGATTCTGGCCATTATTCTCGAAAGCATCCCGTGATGCCATGTAGTGGTAGGTATTCTATTCATGGGTTCCTGAACCCGAGATTCACCCTACTTACCTCATGTTGATAGTGTTTGGTAGTTCCTTTAGGATATTAGTAGCCTTGCGACCGCCCTCGAGGTCCGTGGTATTTCTTCCTTCCAAATACCATGAACCGTTAAGGCAGAAGTTCTTTGAACCAAAATATCACAATCAGAGTACTCTTGAGGAGTTCTCCATTCATAATTGTGATTCTGTCAGTTCTACCTTTCTGCATGGGTTACCCGGAAGAAACCTGTTGAACTTGATTCGACATACTAATCTATGCATCCACAACTCAGGAAGTTATATGTTCCTTTGAGTTGTCCCTCTTTAGTTGTGCATTCGTGTTATTGGTGCTTATTTTTCTCGTGGTCCGTCGAGCCGTTCTATTTCAGAATGACCAGGAGAAACAAACTCCAGTACCTCATCCATATCTAGGTTTGGATCAAAGCAGTTGTATTCCGCAGATCAAAATGCCAATCTACCTTTTGATTATGATCTACCCTGAAGTATTACCCTCTTTATGTTAGTAATATCATAGGAATTGCACAACCTCCTATGAACTCTTGATACAGTGATACTTCTCGCCATCATCGTTCATTCCTTGGTCCCGTGCTGTCGCAACCGGAATGCCGACAAATGAATCGTGATGTGTGAAATCAATACTCCGAGCAACTCATTACTTGGTAGTAAATGGACAATTTCTCATTCTTAGCGTGTTGGTTATTGAACTACCATTCTAAGATTGATCATGCTACCTAGTCCATATTTTCGGGTGCACTCATCGACCAAGGAGTTAGGATTGTGACAATCCCTCGCTCCTTGATCATATCGTCTTGCCTGAAAAGCAAGATTGTTCTCGAGCTTAATAACATATCGGTGGTTCGTGATTTTCCGAATATCTTCTCGGAAGTATTACCCGATTTTCACCTGACCGCTATGTTGAGTTCGTGATCATGTTGGTTTTCCTCCAAACCACCCATTCTCCAAGAATCTGTGTTGGTTATCCCTGAGCTAGTTGGTTGAGCTAAACAACAACTTGGAGAGTTGGAAGATGAAAACTTGTCCGACTTAGTTCATCACTATGGGATATCTGTGTGTGTATGTGTTGAAGAAAGATGATATCTTCATCGACTGATCCCCGTGATCAGCTGTTGAATCTATTATCTTGTCCAAACCTTGATTTGAGTGTGGGCTATCGTCAAATCAAAGCAAAACCAACGATGTTCGTAATGTTGTCTTACTTACGGTTGTCCCTCGAGCATACACCATTATATCTTTGGTCTGACCAATACTATCACATTGTTCACATAGTGGTGGAAGTCCAGTGATATGGAAATTCCAATGAGTTGCTGTTGAGCCCATCAGCAGCATTTTGTCTCCCCCATGATTTGTGTTAAACATTAAGCTAGTGTTGGAAACTTTGTAAACAATGCCTTCATGTTCCGTTCATGAAGCATAGGCTTGGTGAAAGAAGTGACTTTCTCTGATTCACATGTATTTGGTGCAAGTTGCCGCCGTGAGTTCGAGGAAGATTGTGTTGCTTCCTATGGTACCATCCCAAGTCAGTTATGCACGAGCGAAGTGCTCTGTGGTTTGATAGGTTGGCCGCCTCCACTCCATATGTGTTCCTAGCACACCAATCCACTATTTGATTTGCTCGAGAAGAAGGAGTCCCTTCATAAGAGCTAATCCGGACTTATGAAAAGACTTCGATATCCTCGATGATGGTTCCCCCACCTGAACTTGGTAGTGTTTAATATAAGACTACTATGTGGCCATGCTTGTCTGGGATACCATGTTCACATGTTTGTAGCAGAACCCGCTCATGTTTTGGAGCTTACTACCATAGTCCATCTCCCGAGAATCTCGCAACATCACCTCGTCAATTTGTGTTGTAACCTTTCCTTTTCAGACATGCTGTCTGAAATGTCCTGTTACCAACCAGATCTGAATCTCAGGCAGATATGATGGTTGAAACATTCCCAGCATTTGCATTATGTTCCCAGCTTGCACCCGAGCAATTGTTGTCCAAGATCATCTGCCAAAGTGGACTTACCATGGGTCCCATCCATTTCTGGGGATAAGCAAAAGTCATCCATTGCGTTGTCTTCAACAAGGTAGTCCACATCATCCACTTTAGTTTGAGTATGCCGCTCTTTTGAACTCCATCTAATGATCGTTTGTAAATTACCTTAGGCTGGTAAGCAGAGTTCCAATGATCTTCGTATCAAAAGTAATTCTTTTTGCCACTTAAGGGAAAAGTTCTACGAGTCACCTCCCCCAAGGTGCCCTGTTATGGAATCATGGCAATTATTCCCTCGCCACCTTGACACCATCCACCATCTTTCTAAGCGTGGAATTGTTGCCCATCAAATCAAACCCTGTCATTGTTCTTCCATCCCTCTCGATGTGTTTTGTGTCTCAACTCGAGATGTTTCAACATCTCATTCCACGAGTTGATCTTGAGTGCTCGATCTTCGAGGAGATCGTTTCCTATAGAGTTTGTTTCTGTTGCCATCGTGTTGGATGAAGATCTCGAAAGCAAGGACGTCAATATCAATTGGAGCAATGAACCAACATCTTCGGGAAGGGCAATTGGATCGACAAGTTCGTGTTAGCTAGTGTCCCCTCTGTCTTCTTACCTCACGTCTTGAATCTCGGGATGAGATTCTTGTTTAGTGGGGGTGAGCTGTCACAGCCCCAGATCAGCCCTTGCTTGTCTTTGCATCATCATCTTGCATCACGATTAAATCCCATTAAAATTTGAAATGGGGATTGCCTAAACCCTAGCATTAAAGGAATTAACTAGGTTCAAACTTAAAAAAATTCAATGAACCCAAAATGCCTTCTTAAATGTTCACCATCTTTGGTCCTCGCTAAACCTTCTGCCACAAATGGTTTCATATTTTTGGAGGCTATTCTGGATTTTTGAATTAAATCATAAGTATTTGAATTTGGACATTTAAATTCTATAAAATATTTTAAATGTCCAAATAATCTTGAAAGCATTTGAGGGCTATTGGAAATAGTTTCAAAAGTGCCCACAATTATTTTCAGGATTTTACGAAATGAATTAGTATTTTTACTAATTCAAAACAGAATAAAAAAAAAGAAAACAGAAACTAAATTAAGAAAGAGAGAGTAACCTCACCTGCAGCCCAGCCAACTGGCCCAGCCCACCAGGGGCACGCTTGTCTTCTTCCCCTTGCCAGCGCACGAAGCAGCTCGGTGGCGAGCGTCGTCGACGCACCTGGCCACCTCCTGCTTGCTGCCGCCTCCCCGACGTCGCCCTGGAGACGCCCCCCAGGCCCTCTCAGTCTCTCCCCGTGCTCCTCTCCCTCCTCTGGCTCTCCTCCCACACGCACCCGAGAGCCATCGTCGCCGCCGCTCACTGTTGTCGTGGCCACGGCCACTGCCTCGCCTCGCCGATGTGCTCAGACGCTCCGCCTCGACCCCCTCTTCCTCTCCACCGCGCCGCGCCCCGCAGGAAGCCCTGCAGCGCCGCCCCGACATCATCTTCAACCTCTGGCCATCGGCGAACTCTTCGGGGATTCGCGAGCTTCAGCTCGTCCCTGGCCTCACCGTTGCCTCTACTGGACTCGCCGTGAGCCCCTCTTCCTTTCCCCTCTTCTCTCGTGCTCGCGCTCGTCCCCTAGCTCCATTTCCCACCGCGGCCGAGAGCATCTCGCCGCCGGCCATGGCATAGCCGTGGCCACAGCCGTGCAAGCTCACAACGGAGCGCGTCACCATGTTCAGGAAGCCCCCAGGAGCCTAACGCACACACGCACTCGCTCTGACGTGCACCGTAGCACCAACCCCGCAATCACCCGAACTCCAGCGCCGCCCCGAGCTCGTTTCCGGTGAGCTCCGGCCGTCCCCGCTGCCGCCACATGCAACACTGGATGCCGGTGAGCTCCAGCTCCCCGTAGATGGCCTCGGCCGCCCGTTTTGTCGCCGGAAATGCAAACCCGAGGCTCGCCGCCGCGACTGGCCTCGCCGGCGTCACGTCGCCGGCAGGTTTGACCCCCCCCCCCCCCCCCCCCGCTGACCAAGAGTTGACCTAGGTGGGCCTTGTTTGACCCACTGGTCTATGACATGCGGGCACCACCTGGCTAATTAATCTAGTTTAGGTTTAAATTTAATTAGTTTAACTTAGGTTAGTGCTAATTAAACTAGGTTAGTTTAGTTAGACACTGACCAGTGGACCCCACTGTCAGGTTTGACTTGGACCAGCCCCTTTGACCCGCTGACGTCATGCTTACGCATTGCTGACGCAGTTAATCGTTTTCTGGATTAAAAATAATTCAGAAAATTCCAGAAATTAGTATAAACTTCTAAAATTCATAGAAATTCAACCGTAACTCCAAATGAAATAAATTATATATGAAAAATGATCAGAAAAATCCAAGGAATTTGAATATGGCATTTTCATGCATGTTCGAACAACTTAACCTCACTGTTTAGTCCAAAACATGATAATGCACTATTTGAACTCATAGTTTGAATTTGAATTTGAACCTAGTGTTGAAACCAACTCCATTTAACTTGTTGCTAGTTGCATTAGCTCAATCGACAGCATATTGCCATGTCATGATCATGCATCATATTGTTGCATCGCATTGATTGTGTTCTTCCTTGTTTGCCGGTAATTGTCCCCTCTCAGTAGACGCTGCTCCGACGCTGTGATCGTTGACACTGATGAAGACCCAATGTTATCTTCAGAAGTGCCAGGCAAGCAAAACCCCCTTGCTCATTCCGATACAATCCCACTCTCTCGCTCCTGCTCTCTTTTACTGCATTAGGACAACAACGAATCATCTGTTACTTGCTGCGGTAGTTGAACCCCTTATCCTCTGCATGACCTGTCATTGCCACAGTAAATAGATGAAACCCACTAGCATGAGTAGGAGTTGTTTGAGCCCTGATGTGCCTACTCATTCATGCTTGTTTGTCATGCCTGCTATTGCATAGAATCGTGTCAGGTCTGGTTCATTGGGGATGAATCGGAGGTGTGTGAACATGTCCTACTGTGTGTGAGCTAAGTGTGTGAACACGATTTGGTAAAGGTAGCGGTGAGAGGCCATGTAGGAGTACATGGTGGGTTGTTTCATTGAAACCGTCCTCAGGAACTGAGTTCTGTGTTTGTGATCCATGAAACAGCTACTACCACACATTGGGCCCTGAAATATGACCCCGCTCGACTTACTGACCCCTCTCGTCCTCTGTCCAGGAGTTGCAACTAGTTTCTGGTGTTTATAGGATATGTGTTGGCGGCCGTGCGTAGCACTGACCCTAGGGGTGGGCTATGATGCGGTAGATACACCGTGGCATGGTGTACCTGGCGCCCGTTTGGTGTCTCGGGAACCCTGCACACATCGTTTGGGGCTGTGAGCGAAACTCCGACCGGATCTCCTCGCGGATGGAACCTGAATAGGCGATAAACCTAGACTAGAGACTTCTGCGGTTAGTCAGGTCGTGGTCTACACCCACGTCGGTTTTCGCTTGAAGTTTGCCGAGCACATATCGTGTGCAGACGCTAAGTGGTGGAAACATGTGTGACGAAGTACACCCCTGAAGGGTATAAAACTATTCGAATAGTCGCGTCCGTGGTAAAGGACTTCTGGGTTACCTATAACAGTTCATAGACAAGTGAAAGTGGATACACTAAAACTCGTAAGATAAGTGTGAGTGCTATGCATGGCCTTCTCGTAGGGAGACGGGAGCGGATCCATAGTGGTGTATTGAATGGTGAATATGTGGACTTGTGTGCGCCACCTCAAAAGAGTTGCTTGCAGTCGTAGTTCAGGTTAGCCACTGAGTCAAAGCTGGCTTGCTGCAGTTAAACTCCACCCCCCCCCCTTGTTGATTCCGATGCATATGTAGTTTAGATCTGATGTAAGTCTTGCTGAGTACCTTTGTACTCACGTTTGCTTAATTTATGTTTTGCAGAGAGATTTCAGTCTCGCTAGTAGTTCCGCATGGACTTCGACGTTTAGCTTGATACCTCAGCTACGATCTTGTGCCCTCGGCAGGATCTGGTAGATAGTCAGGCTTCTTAGCCTTTTTCATTGTAGATGTCTGTACTCAGATATGTTAAGCTTCCGGATGTGCTTGAATTGTATGTTGTGATTGTTGGGTCATGAGACCCATGTTTGTAATATCTTGCTCCTCGGAGCCTAATGAATAAATACTTGAGTTGTAGAGTTATGTTGTGACGCCATGTTGTATTTACACATATCGAGCATATTGTGTGTATGATTGAAATGCTTGGTATGCGTGGGATCCGACAATCTAGTTGTTTATCCTTGGCAGTCTCTCTCATGGGGAAATGTAGTCTAGTGCTTCCATGAGCCATAGTAGTCCGCTACAGCCCGGTTCACCGGAGTCCTGTTAGCCCAGCACTACTGCTCAGGACACTTGATTGGCCGGCATGTGTTTCACTTCGTTTTTGTGTCTGTCCCTTCGGGGAAATGTCACACGGTGACATCCGGAGCCCTGCCTAGCCTGCTACAGCCTGGGTTCCCGGAGTCCTGTTAGCCCAGTGCTACAACCCGGATTCACACGCTGCTGACCGACACGCTCGATGTGAGTCATGTATGCCTGTCCCCATGGGTTAGTGCCGCCTTGGGTTCACAACTAGCCATGTCGGCCCGGGTTCTCTGTCATATGGATGCTAGCGACACTATCATATACATGAGCCAAAAGGCGCAAACAGTCCCAGGGCATGGTAAGGCGGCACCCGTGGGAATACCGTGCGTGAGGTCGCAAAGTGATATGAGGTGTTACCAGCTAGATCGATGTGACTTGGAATCGGGGTCCTGACATCGCTACTTTGATAATTTGATATGTGGGTGGACCGGTGCTTAGGTGATGTTCTTACTTGAAAAACCCTCCTACTTATGATTAACCCTCCCACAAGCATCCGCAACTACGAGAAACATATTAAGAATAAATTCTAACCATAGCATTAAACTCTAGGATCCAATCAGTCCCTTACAAAATAGTGCATAAACTGGGGTTTAAGTTTCTGTCCCTCTTGCAAGCCACCATCTATTTACTACTCCACAATGCATTCCCTTAGGCCCAAATATGGTCATGTGTCATGTAGTTGACCTTCACATGACACGACTAAGGGAATCACAACATACATACTATCAAAATATCGAACACATATCAAATTCACATGATTACTTGCAACATGATTTCTCCTGTGACCTCAAGAACAAAAGTAACTACTTACAAATAATAATCATGCTCAAGATCAGAGGGGTATTAATATGCATAATGGATCTGAACATATAATCTTCCACCAAATAAAGTACAAGATGTAATCAACACTACTAGTCACCCCCTAGCAAGAATCTATAGTTCCGGTAACAAGATTGAATACAAGAGATGAACTAGGGTTTGAGATGAGATGGTGCTGGTGAAGATGTTGATGGAGATTGCCCTCCGCAAGATGGGAGAGTTGTTGGTGATGATGATGACGGTGATTTCCCCCTCCGGGAGGGAGGTTCCCTGGCAGAATCGCTCTGCCAGAGGGCAAAAGTGCTCCTGCCCAAGTTCCGCCTCGAGGCGGCGGCACTTCGTCCCAAAAGTCCTCCTCTTATTTTTCATAGGTTAGAACCACTTACATACCAGAAGATGGGTACCGGAGGTGGGCCGAGGAGGCCACAACCCACCAAGGCGCGCCAGGGGGGCCTGGCGCGCCCATGTGGGTTGTGCCCACCTGGTGCCCCCTCTGGTGGTTATTGGTTCTAGTATTTCTTAAATATTCCATAAAAAATCCCGTGAAGTTTCAGCTCATTCGGAGTGGTGCAGAATAGGTAGCCTGATGTAGCTTTTTGAGGTCCAGATTTCTAGCTGCCAGAATTCTCCCCTTTGGAGTGTATCTTGCAAATTATGAGAGAAAAGGCATTAGAATTACTCCAAAAAGCATTATTATGGATAAAACATTATAAATAAGATTATGAAAACATGATGCAAAATGGACGTATCAACTCCCCCATGCTTAGACCTCGCTTGTCCTCAAGCGAAAACTAAAATCGAAAAACATATCCACATACTTTGAGAGAGAGGTGTCGGTAAAAACAAAATACGGACATAGAAGCATCATGCTAATTATTGTAACAGCAACAAAATTAAAGATAGGACTTTTATCATAAAACTTGCATCATATACTTCCAATGAATAAGTAACAGTTCATCACATAATCGAAGTGTTAAGAAAAAAACTCTATTAGAAACCAACAAACTATGTTCTCAGTCAACTTTGCAACTACAATTCATCATCTTTTTAGGAAGAGTCACGTGTCAGAGCCTTTAAAGCAAGTCCACATACTCAACCATCATATAGTCTTCTATGATTGCTAACACTCACCTTGTACCCATGAGCAAAACGTTTCAACTGGACACATAGAAAGATATGGGCTAATGATTTCACCTTCCAACATGCTCACCTCAAGGGTGATGTCAACAATAATAACTCATGCTATCTATATTCAACTAGACGTATGTGCCTAGATCTTTTCTCACCACGTGGTGCTTGCCAAAAGAGAAAAATAAATGGAATAGAGAGAAAACTTTGACTCTTTGCATAAAAGTAAAAGATAGGCCCTTCGTAGAGGGAAGCAGGGATTGCCATGCGCTTATTTGTTTGTATGCTCAATCCCTTAGTGCAAGAGAATGTCACGTTGTATTGCCCCTTAAGATGAAAACCTTTGTTATGCAGTCTGTCGGTTTTATTCTTTGTCATCCAAGTTCGTACAACGCTCAATTTTCTCTTAGACTAAATGATATCACACTTTTAGAGGCAAATTTTTTTTGCCTTTTTGCACCGATGACAACTTACTTGAGGGATCTTTCTCAATCCCTAGGTAGGTATGGTGGACTCTTGCAAAAGATTTGGGTTTTAAGGGTTTTTGGATGCACAAGTAGTATCTCTACTTAGTACAGAATTTTTGGCTAGCAAAGATAGGGGGCAAGCATCACATGTTAAAGGATCTATGACAATATGACTTCTTTGTGAATATAAACAAACATAAACCATTAAGTTGTCTTCCTTGTCCAACGTCAACAATTTTGGCATATGATATTTTGATGAGGGCTCACAATCACAAAAGATTTCTAGGATAGTATATCTATATGTGAATCTTCTCTTCCCTTATTAATTCTTTCATGAGTTGCATCATTGACTAATGCTATGTTTTTCAATTTCTAATAAAATTTTCTACCTATACTTTTCCTTATGTGGTGCCATCACCTACCATAGGATTAGTATATAATCTTCTCATTATTTATTTACTTTCTTCATTTATTTCCTTTCTCTTTTTATTTCTTCCTTAATTCTTTTCTTCATTTGCAACATGAAAGTAAAGAAAGCAAAAACTAAAACTAACTTCATTATATAACTTGCACACAATTATAAGGATAGATCACTAAGCAAACTCTCAAAATAAGAAAGGATCGAACTAAACTTTATTTCATCTAAAAGAAAAAGATTGAACTAAGATAAATAAAAGCAAAAAGATAGTGGGATGATACGATACCGGGGCACCTCCCCCAAGCTTGGTGGAAGCCAAGGGGGAGTACCCATACTCGATACTCAATTCACCTTTTGGTGGTGAAGGAGATGATGGTGGTGATGAAGGAGAGACCTTGTCCTTGGGGGAGCTTGAACATGCCATGGTAATGGAATCTGGCAGAAAACAACAAGGAAAAAGAGAACAAAGGATTTCTCTGTGATAAGGTGATCAACAGGTTCAGGAAGTATATATAGATTTTTTATCTTGCAGGACAAGTATATGGTAGAAAAACGGAGTACGGGAAGTGTCCTAGGTGGGCACAACCCACCTGGGCGCCAGGCAAGCCTGGCGTGCCCTGGTGTCTTGTGCCCACCAGGGTATGCTTCTTGGAAGTTTCTTTATTTTCAAAAATCTAAAATATTCCAAACCTGATAAAAAATATTTTTTTACATTTTTCGGAGTATGTTTACTTACCGTATCACGTACCTCCTTATTTTCATGATTCTGGAGTGTTTCGGAAGGACTCTTTTATGTGTTCTTCCGATTTCAAAGTTTGGATAATATTCCATCAGCATTAATAGGTGTACCTGAGATATAATGCTTTATTTGTTGCCCATTGACAACCTTTGGGTTAGTGCCTTCGAAATTATTTATTTTGATGGCTCTAGACCGGTAAACCTCCTCGATGACGTAGGGGCCTTCCCATTACGAGAGGAGCTTCCCTGCAAAACATCTAAAACGAGAGTTGTACAAAAGAACATATTCTCCAACTTTAAACTCACGCTTTTGGATTCTTTTTTCATGCCATCTTTTAACTTTTTCTTTGAACAAATTTGCATTTTCATAAGCTTGGGTTCTCCATTCATCTAATGAGCTTATATTAAATAACCTCTTTTCACCAGCAAGTTTGAAATCATAATTGAGTTCTTTAACTGCCCAATAGGCTTTATGTTCTAACTCAAGAGGTAAATGACAAGCTTTTCCATAAACCACTTTATAAGGAGACATACCCATAGGATTTTTATAAGCTATTCTATAGGCCCAAAGTGCATCATCTAATTTCTTAGACCAATTCTTCCTGGACCTATTAACAGTCTTTTGCAAAATTAATTTTATTTCCCTATTGCTAAGTTCAACTTGACCACTGGACCGAGGATGATAGGGTGATGCAATTCTATGGTTAACATCATACTTTCCAAGCATTTTACGAAAAGCACCATGAATAAAGTGTGAACCACCATCAGTCATTAAATATCTAGGGACTCCAAACCTTGGGAAAATAACTTCCTTAAGCATTTTAATAGAGGTGTTGTGATCAGCACTACTAGTTGGAATAGCTTCTACCCATTTAGTAACATAATCAACAGCAACCAAAATATGTTTATACCCATTAGAGGAAGGAAAAGGTCCCATGTAATCAAATCCCCAAACATCAAAAGGTTCAACAACAAGTGAATAATTCATAGGCATTTCTTAACGCTTACCGATATTACATATTCTTTGACATTCATCACAAGAAGAGGCAAACTTATGGGCATCCTTCAAGAGAGTAGGCCAATAAAATATAGATTGCAATACCTTGTGAGCAGTTCTATCTCTAGCATGATGCCCTCCATAAGCCTCAGAGTGACATTTCCATAGGATTTGTCCCTGTCCATGCTCAGGTACACAATGTCTAATAATACCATCTACTCCTTCTTTATAAAGATGTGGGTCATCCCAAAAGTAATGTCTTAAATCATAGAAGAACTTTTTCTTTTGTTGGTATGTAAAGCTAGGTGGTAAATATTTAGCAACGATGTAATTAGCATAGTCAGCATACCAAGGAGTACTATTAGCAACATTTATTGCAGCTAACTGCTCATCAGGAAAACTATCATCAATAGGTAGTGGGTCATCCAGCACATTTTCAAGCCTAGACAAATTATCAGCTACTGGGTTCTTAGCTCCTTTTCTATCAATGATATGTCAACCAAATTCTTGTAACAAGATAACCCAACAAATAAGTCTAGGTTTAGCATCTTTCTTTTCCATAAGATATTTAATAGCAGCATGGTCTGTATGAACAGTTACTTTGGAGTCAACAATATAAGGTCTAAATTTATCACAAGCAAACACCACTGCTAAGAATTCCTTTTCAGTAGTAGCATAATTTCTTTGAGCACTGTCTAGAGTTTTACTAGCATAATGAATAACATTTAGTTTCTTATCAACTCTTTGTCGTAGAACAGCACCAACAACATAATCACTAGCATCACACATAATTTCAAAAGGCAAGTTCCAATCAGGTGGTTGAACAATAGGTGTAGATATTAAGGCTTTCTTGAGTGTTTCAAATGCTTCTAAACAATCATCATCAAAAATAAAAGGAACATCCTTTTGCAAAAGACTAGTGAGAGGCCTAGAAATTCTAGAGAAGTCTTTAATAAACCTCCTATAGAAGCCAACATGACCTAGGAAACTACGAATCCCTTTGATGTCCTTAGGACATGGCATTTTCTCAATTGCATCAACCTTAGCTTGGTCCACTTCAATACCTCTTTTAGAAATTTTATGACCCAGGACAATGCCTTCATTAACCATAAAGTGGCACTTCTCCCAGTTCAAGATAAGATTTGTTTGTTCACATCTCTGCAAAACTCGCTCAAGGTTGCTTAAACAATCATCAAAAGAATTCCCAAAAACAGAAAAGTCATCCATGAAAACCTCAACAATCTTTTCACAAAAGTCAGAGAATATAGCCTTCATGTATCTTTGAAAGGTAGCGGGTGCATTACATAAACCAAAAGGCATATGTCTATAAGCATATGTTCCAAATGGACAAGTAAAAGTTGTCTTTTCTTGATCAGGTTGAGAAACATGTATTTGTGAAAAGACAGAACATCCATCAAGGAAGCAAAAGTGTGTGTGCTTAGATAATATTTCAAGCATTTGATCAATAAAAGGCAAAGTGTAATGATCTTTTCTAGTTGCTTTATTTAATTTTCTAAAATCAACTGCCATTCTGTAGCCTGTAACAATTCTTTGTGGAATGAGTTCATTCTTATCATTAGGAACAATAGTAATACGTCCTTTCTTAGGAACACAATGAACATGACTTACCCATCTATTGTCAGCTATTGGATAAATTATACCTGCTTCCAGAAGTTTTAATATTTCTGATCTTACCACCTCTTTCATCTTCGGATTCAACCGACGTCGGTGGTCAACAACTAGTTTAGCATCAGGTTCCATATTAATTTTGTGCTGACATAGAGTGGGACTAATGCCCTTTAAATCATCAACAGTATATCCAATAGCAGCCTGGTGCTTCCTTAGAACTTTCAATAATCTTTCTTCTTCATGTTCTGAAAGGTTAGCACTAATAATAACAGGATATATCTTCTTTTCATCAAGATAAGCCTATTACAAAGTGTCTGGCAATTGTTTTAATTCAAACACAGGATCACCTTTAGGTGGAGGAGAACCTCCCAGAGTTTCAATTGGAAAATTGTGTTTAAGTAGAGGACATTGTTCAAACAAAATCTTATATATTTCATTTCTTTCATGCATATGTAAATCATTCTCATGGTCTAGCAAGTATTGTTATGATGAATCAGTAGGTGGCACAACAATAGAAGCAAGACCAATTTATTCATCCTTACTAGGAAATTCTTTTTCATGATGATTTCTACTAAACTTGGAAAAATTAAGCTCATGAGACTCATCACCAAAGCTAACACCCAGAGTTTGTTTCTTATAATCTATCTTAGCATTAACTGTGTTCAAGAAAGGTCTACCAAAGATAATGGGATAGAAGTCATCTTGTGGGGAATCAAGAACAAGAAAATCAGTAGGATATTTTGTTTTCCCACACAAGGCTTCAACATCTTTAATAATCCCACAAGGTGATATGGTGTCTCTATTTGCAAGTTTAATAGTAACATCTATGTCTTCTAACTCTGTAGGTGATATGTCTTTCCCAATTTCTTGATACAAAGTGTAAGGGATAGAACTCACACTAGCACCCATGTCACATAAACCATGATAACAGTGATCTCCTATTTTAATTGAAATGACAGGCAGGCCAACGACTGGTCTATTTTTATCCCTTTTTCGGGTTTAGCAATTCTAACAGCTTCTGCACAGAAGTAAATAACATGCCCATCTATATCTTCCTCCAAGAGATCTTTAACCATAGCAACATTAGGTTCTACCCTAATTTTTTCATTAGGTTTAGGTGTTCTAACATAGCTTTTGTTAACCACGGTTCAAACTTTAGCATGTTCCCTTATCCTAATAGGAAAAGGTGGTTTCTCTATATAAGTAGAAGGAACAAATGGATCAATATTATAAAGTATAGTTTCTTCTTTAACAGGTACTGGTCATTTAATTTCTTCTTTAATAAGTGGGTGATATTTAAACCACTTCTCTTTAGGGAGTTCAACATGAGTAGCAAATGATTCCCAAAAGGAGGCTACTATCTCAGAGTCAAGTCCATATTTAGTGCTAAACTTTTGACAAGCATCTGTATCCATAAAAGATTTAACACAATCGTACTTAAGTTTAATACCTGACTCTTTACCTTCGTCCAGTTCCCAATCTTCAAAGTTGCGTTTAATTCTTTCTAGAAGATCCCACCGGAATTCAATAGTCTTCTTCATAAAAGAACCAGCACAAGAAGTATCAAGCATGGTTTGATCATTACGAGAAAGAGAGCATAAAAGTTCTGAATAATAATTTATCTTGAGAGCTCCTAGTTGGGGCGGGAATATAACATTGACTTAAGCCTCCCCCAATCTAGAGCGATACTTTCTCCCTCATGAGGCCAAAAATTGTATATTTAATTCTGATCACGATGAACTAGATGCATAGGATAAATTTTTTGGTGGAACTCGAATTTCAAACGATTCCAATTCCATGATCCAATATCATCGCATAGCCTACACCATGCCAATGCTTTTCCCTTCAAAGATAAAGGGAAAAACTTTCTCACCACCTGCAAGCTTAATCAATCCACAAATTTGTTCCACATATATCAAGTGCATACCAGGATGTTCAGTTCCATCTCCTGCATAAGGATTAGCTAGCAGTTGTTCTATCATACCCAAAGGAATTTCATATTCAATATTTTTAGTAGGTGCGGTAGGTTGAGGGGTGGCTAGTTGTGGTTCTGGACGAGGTGAAGATACCCCGAACAAACCCCTCAAAGGATTGTTTTCCATAGGAACAAGTGACAATAAATTTCAGCACACTATATAAATATTTCCTTACCAAATTCCACTTACCAAAGGCGCTTCACTCCCCGGCAACGATGCCGGAAAATAGCCTTGATGACCCACAAGTATAGAGGATCAATTGTAGCTCTTTTCGATAAGTAAGAGTGTCGAACCCAACGAGGAGAAGAAGGAAGTGACTAGTAGTTTTCAGTAAGGTAATGTCTGCAAGTGCTTAAATTGTAAGTACTGAGTAGTTTGATAGCAAGATAGTTTGTAACGAGCAAGTAATGATAATAGTAACAAGTATGAAGCAAGCTAGCCCAATCCTTTTGAGGCAAAGGACATGCCAAAACGGTCTCTTATAATAAGCAAAGAGTTCTTGAGGGTACACGTGAATTTCATCTAGTCACTTTCATCATGTTGGTTTGATTTCTGTTCGCTACTTTGATAATTTGATATGTGGGTGGACCGGTGCTTAGGTGTTGTTCTTACTTGAACAAACCTCCTACTTATGATTAACCCTCGTGCAAGCATCCGCAACTACGATAAAAGTATTAACAATAAATTCTAACCATAGCATTAAACTCTAGGATCCAATCGGTCCCTTACAGAATAGTGCATAAACTGGGGTTTAAGTTTCTGTCACTCTTGCAACCCACCATCTATTTACTACTCCACAATGCATTCACTTAGGCCCAAATATGGTGAAGTGGCATGTATTCAACATTCACATGACACCACTAAGGGAATCACAACATACATACTATCAAAATATCAAACACATATCAAATTCACATGATTACTTGCAACATGATTTCTCCTGTGGCCTCAAGAACAAAAGTAACTACTCAAAAATAATAATCATGCTCAAGATCAGAGGGGTATTAATATGCATAGTGGATCTGAACATATAATCTTCCACCAAATAAACCATATAGTAATCAAGTACAAGATGTAATCAACACTACTAGTCACCCCCTAGCAACAATCTATAGTTTCGGTAACAAGATTGAATACAAGAGATGAACTAGGGTTTGAGATGAGATTGTGCTGGTGAAGATGTTGATGGAGATTGCCCTCCCCAAGATGGGAGAGTTGTTGGTGATGATGATGACGATGATTTCCCCCTCCGGGAGGGAGGTTCCCCAGCAGAATCGCTCCGCTTGAGGGCAAAAGTGCTCCTGCCCAATTTCCGCCTCGAGGCGGCGGTGCTTCATCCCAAAAGTCATCCTCTTATTTTTCTAGGTCAAAACCACTTATATACCAGAAGATTGGCACCGGAGGTGGGCCGAGGAGGCCACAACCCACCAGGGCGCGCCAGGGGGCGTAATGCGCCCAGGTGGGTTGTGCCCACCCGGTGGCCCTCCTCTGTTGGTTATTGGCTCCAGTATTTCCTAAATATTCTATAAAAAATCCCCATGAAGTTTTAGCTCATTTGGAGTTGTGCAGAATAGGTAGCCTGACGTAGCTTTTTTAGGTCCAGATTTTCAGCTGCCAGAATTCTCCCCTTTGGTGTGTACCTTGCAAATTATGAGAGAAAAGGCATTAGAATTACTCCAAAAAGCATTATTATGGATAAAAACATTATAAATCATAGTAAGAAAACATGATGCAAAATGGACGTATCATAGTGGGTTTACTATCTCTTGGCATTTGGATCTTTTGCAAATACCTTGTTTGTAACCTCTCATATTCTAACATAGCAGTCTTACCCTTGCATGCGTTATATAAAAGAATGGTGCTTCAATTATAAAACATGCTACGGTAGAGAGATTGAATAGGTACTGAAGAATAGAAAGGCATGACATATTGACATGTATTCCCTCCATCCGGAAATAAATGGATGTGTCTAGGCGTATTTCAGTTCTACATACATCCATTTTTTCCATTTCTGCGACATGTACTCCGGACGGAGGGAGTATGATGTAAGAGCTAGGGATATGACAGGACAATAGAGTAACAAAAACTAGTTGAATGTAAAACTATATGATAGCGGAATACGTACAGAAAAACACTAAGGCAACATATGCGTGTATGATTGGGAAACTAAGATGGCATTGCAATAGACCACTAGAACAACACTTCAATATGAAAAACATGGTATGGTAGATAGATGGAGTACATACTGATGAATAACAATGCATAACATATTCAAAATCATGATGTCCAAACTAAGAAGATGGCATTGCGATAGAGTAGAATGACAGTACTTGAATTTGAAAACATGTTATCATTTATGGAATAGGTACTGAAAAACAGGAAGGCATGGCATATTTACATGTATGATTAGCAGGCAAAGCGCATGGCATTGCAACAGAGTTGATGCACTCCAGGACTTTATATGCATGTTGTACCCATATCATGGGCCAAGTTAGAGCAAGGACCTTGTGGGGTGAATAGGATTCATCATCTTTCTGCAAGTCTTCTAAAGAACTGCCTTTACATGTTCCATCATATTGGGTATCATTGACGCCAAGTTTGTTGGTCGTTACATTGCTCCGTGAGGTTCTTGTGGATATATCAGTGTGTGAAATTATATCTGACATGCATGGAAGACAACTAGTAGTTAGATTTATGTAATGAGTGACTGTAGGAGATGACATAAATGGTAGGATTGGGCTTAACTAGCAGCAACAGGTCTCAAAAACTAAAGGGAGAACACAGATGAAAGCTACAAAATATGTATTGTTTGTACTCGAGATTAACTAGATAGCACACAAAAGTGTTAAAGAACAACATAGGTAATACTAGAAGTGGTATAACCTTGTGGGATAGCATTCGCTGATGGACATTAACTATGGAACAGTGTTACCTGAAGAACAAGTCTCTTATCTGAACTATGGAACATCGTTAACTCCTGAGCAAGACTCTTAAGAGATCGGCATGAATAAACAGTGACATGTGATAATCTATTTTCCATGCTTAGATGAACAAGGAAGCCATAAATGTTGCACACAAGTAAGATGAGGGTACAACCTCTCTGGTCGCCATCCATAGGAGTGAACATCATGTGCTGACTTGTCGATGGCACTTCAGTTGTTGTGGTTGTCCATGTAGGGCACGCACATTTGATGCAGGGAACTGTTGAGTGAGGACTATAGCTCCCTTATGGTGTATGCTTCCCTTGTAGGAGCAGCTGCGGTGAGAAGCAAGACGGTGTGGCTGAAGATGCAGAAAACGCATAATGTTAGGAATGACACATATCTCTGATCTGAAGAAATACCCTAAGAGATCAACACCAAGGTACGAGAGTGGTCACACGTTTCTTGATTGAAAACTAAATTGGTGTCACATGATTTTATTTTATTTTGGTACTGTCTGATCTACGCGAGATGGCTTTATGGCCGTCTTGTGCCTCCCGGCTGACACTGTTCAGAATCTTCCCCGATGAGCCAGCGACCACCGGCAGAGCAGCCTGCCCCTGCCCTCCCTCACCGCGAGAGCTCCGACCAAAACCCCGCCCCTGCCCCATCGCATTGTCGTGGTTGCGTCGCCCCCGGCCAAACCACAAAGACTCGCCGTCATCCAGATCCGGCGGCGGCAGTACCTTCAACCCACGCACCTCTAATATAGCCAACTAATAGTTGCTTCCGCAGCAAACTTCTGCCCTAGCCAACTGGTAGCTGTCGGCGTCCTGGGAATGGGGGCACCCAGACTTGCCAGCCTGCGGCCCCAGGCGTGGCTCCACCAACGGCCTGGTGCGGCCTGTCTTCATCAGCAACCACTCAAGACCCTCGCGAGGGGCCAAGCCTCGTGAGGCGGGCGACATCAAGACCTCCCCAGGGGCGGCCTCGCTAGGATGGCTCCCGAGGAGCGGAGATATGTATGCAAGGGGCATCTCGCGAGGTCCGCGTGATGTGAGCCATGACGACTGTCGGTGTCAAAACCAACGGATCTCGGGTAGGGGGTCCCGAACTATGCGTCTAGGCCAGATGGTAACAGGAGGCAGGGGACACGAAGTTTTACCCAGGTTCGGGCCCTCTCAATGGAGGTAAAACCCTACGTCCTGCTTTTATTAATATTGATGATATGGGTAGTACAAGAGTAGATCTACCGCGAGATCAGAGAGGCTAAACCCTAGAAGCTAGCCTATGGTATGATTGTTGATGTGTATGTTGTCCTACGGACTAAAACCCTCCGGTTTATATAGACACCGGATAGGGTTAGGGTTACATATAGTCGGTTACAATGGTAGGAGATCTGAACATCCGTATCACCAAGCTTGCCTTCCACGCCAAGGAAAGTCCCTTCCGGACACGGGACGGAGTCTTCAATCTTGTATCTTCATAGTCCAGGAGTCCGGCTGAAGGTATAGTTCGGCTATCCGAACAACCCCTAATCCAGGACTCCCTCAGTAGCCCCTGAACCAGGCTTCAATGACGACGAGTCCAGCGCATAGATTGTCTTCGGCATTGCAAGGCGGGTTCCTCCTCCAAGTACTTCATAGAAGATTTTGAACACAAAGATAGTGTCCGGCTCTGCAAAATAAGTTTCCACATATTGCCATAGAGAGAATAATATTTACACAAATCTAATCTGCTAACGTACTCTGTAGTGTGACATCACACCACGGCCAAGCTTTTATTCGAACCGTTTTACTGTCCCATCTTAGCGCGTTATGCGAGGCGGTTTCCTTGGCACGTCTTGTTAAAGCAGAGATCGTGTCCCCTTATTCCGGGATTCTCATCAATACGGGCGTGGTTAACCCAACCGCGCCATTGATTACGGCGCTTGGAGATAAGAGAGTTTTACCAGGCTGGTGGGGACACGTAGTTGCGTCCACCCATATAAGGGGATAAGGATCCACCTTTTCACCCACGCCTTCTTCCTCCTTTGCCTATCCATTCTTGCGCACTCGAGCTCCAGCGCCCAAGTCCGCACTACCACCTCAACCTTCTCCAGTAATGTCCGGAGCGGGAGGCAAGTGGATGGTCTCCTCCGTCACGGAGGGACACATCAAAAAGCTGAGGAAGGCCGGATATCTGGCTAGCGATATCGCGCACCGGCTTCCCAAAAAGGGGCAGCTCATCCCTACTCCTAGGCCCCATGAGAGGGTGGAATTCCTCCCCCATTTCCTCCATGGACTGGGCTTCCCTCTGCATCCATTTGTCCGGGGGCTCATGTTCTACTACGGCCTGGATTTCCACGATCTGGCCCCGAACTTCGTCCTCACCATCTCGGCATTCATCGTCGTGTGCGAGGCATTCCTCCGCATCCGCCCCCATTTTGGCCTATGGCTTAAGAATTTCAACGTCAAGCCGAAGGTGGTGCGCGGCAGCCAGGCGGAGTGCGGCGGTGCCATGGTTGGCAAGATGGCCAACGTCCTGTGGCTCGAGGGCTCCTTTGTGGAGACCCTGAAGGGGTGGCAATCGGGGTGGTTTTACATCACCGAGCCGTGCGACCCCAAACGGGTCACAGCCCCCGAGTTTCGGTCCGGACCCCCTACGCGGCTCACCTCCTGGAAGGAGACCGGCCTGTCGTGGGGTAAAAAAGGAGAGCTGGCCGGATTCCAAACATGCGTGCAAACCCTGGTGAACAAGAAGCTCAAACTTGTCAACGTAGTCCAGGTTATGCTCATCCGCCTGATCCTCCCGTGTCAACAACGGGCCTTCAATCTGTGGGAGTTCGACCCGGCACAACATCAAACTCTAAACAGGCTTTTCGACACGACGTACGAAGATGCCTGGAGGATGCTTTTCAAGGGCGCCGAGGCTCCTGCATCCACTACTGAGGATCGCGGATTCAGCGTGCAGCGTCACGCGCTCGTGGTAAGCTGTTTTTTCCTTTTACAGGGTATCAGTTTTCCATAGTTTGATTCTATGCGGGATCTAAGCTCCCTTTCCTCTGACAGGATTGGCAGGTGACGTCCGGACAGATCAACTGTCCGGCTCCTTTGCCCGAAGGCCCAGCGGACGCTCACCTGGCGAAGCTGCTGGTTCCGGCACCCTATGTGGTGCCGGAGAAGAGGGCCAAGAAGAAGGCCACGAGGACTCGAAAGAGTGCCCGACGCCCGGAGGTGTCGGATTCACCATCCGACAAATCCGAGGCGCACTCCTCCCATGAACACGAGGAGGAGGAAGAAGAGACCCCTCCCCCTCCAGCAGGGGAAGGGAAGAAAAGGAAGGCCGCCCAAACTGGGGAGGCCGAAGGGTCCAAGAAGGGGAAAACCCTTTCTCCGGACTACTCCACCGACGCCGACGACGATAGAGAGGAGTGGGCGCCCAGGGCCAAGCCCCTGGCGAAATCGTAAGTATCCGAATACCAAAGTAATTCATAGTATTCATTTATTGCACAGTTTTCCCTTATGTCGAATGTGTTTATGCAGCCCACCCAAAGACCGGCTCGACGCGGCGTCGAGCGGCTCGCTGGACTCGTCGGACGTGAACTCACTTCCGACGGCTTCCTCCCCCCGCCCTACGGATGACACCGAAGTGTTGTCCCAACAGGTTCCAATCCGGGAGGAGGTGGTCCTGGAGGCGCCGCAAGGTGACCTCCCGGACTCGAGGATTAAAGGGGATGAAACCCCCCAGGGCTCCAAGTCCAGCTCTAGGCCGGACACCGCTCCGGAACCTTCAAAGGTTCCAGAGTCCGGCGGGGGACCTCCTTCCAAGAGGAGCAAGTCCACCGTGCCGGCGGCCTCCGTCCAACCGGAGGCACCGGACAATACGTTGGAGGCGCTCCAAGGCGCCTCCATCAACGAGGAGCACCGCGCTATTATGAGTGCGGTGGTCCAGAAGGTTTAGTCAACAAAAAACGGACTGACTGAAGCTTGTACTAGCCTTTTGACAGGCTTCGAGGTAAGTAAAGAAAGTGTAAATAATAGTACTGCATAGACAGTAGCCCCTGATGCTCTGTTTGGCATTCGGGAAGAAAAGCCGAATAGAGGATCAAATAGAATTCGCAGGAGTCTAAAAAATGAGTCAATATGCATGTGCAGGCTACCCTGCTTGCGTCCGTCGCACTGACTGCGGAAGTGGACATGCTAAAGCAGGACCACGAAAGGTCCGAGAAAGAGCTCGAGCGTGCCAAGAAGCAACTCGAGGACAATGAAGGTAAGAAATACCTTGTTAAATATATATATATATATATATATATAAGGTGCAATTGCGAAAAATTACAGGATTATCATGGCTATTGTAGGGGCCACGTCTGAGGTGGGACCCTTAAGCAAGCGCTGGACAAGGCCGAGAAGAATTCGGCGTCGGAGCGCACGAAGCGGGAGAAGTATGAGGCCGAGGTTGGCAAGCTGCGGCAAGAGCTTCAGGCTCTCATGGAAAAACACGAGAGTTTGGAGCGTGACTCGAAGACGCAAGCGTCCGAGCTAGTGGTGGCTATTGAAAATGCCAAATCTGCCAAGGCCGAATCCCAGAAGACCCTCCAGGAGTTGGATGAGGTGAAGAAGATTGCGGCGGGTAAGGCATTCTTTATGCAAAGCAAACAAATAAATGTGAGTTACCTATTACTTACCCGAATTCGGAGCTCTCCAGGAGCGTTCGCAGATCTTCCCCGGAGTGTATTCGATGCCGCCGCATTCTATCGAGCCGAGGAGGGCAGCTCGACAGAGAAGGTGTTCTGGTCTCAGTACGCTGAGGCCGGACACCCCGTGCCCCTGAGCGACCAGCTGAAGCAACTGGTCGAGCTCCACAAGGTGGCCGAACAGGCCATGAAGGGCCTCCTAGTTCGATTGTGGCCTGGAGCGGCTCTGCCTGGGAGCTATTTCGGGCTGGTGCGGCGGCTGGTGGAGGCCTGTCCGAGGCTTGAAGACATCAAGCGCTCCGTCTGCATTGAAGGTGCCCGTAGGGCCCTTGCCCGTGCTAAGGTGCACTGGGGCAAGCTGGATGCAGAGAAGCTTGAGAAGGACGGGTCACCGCCGGGGAAAGAGCATCACAAGCCCGAGAATTATTATAAGGATGTTCTGAAGGTTGCCCGCCTTGTTGCGGATGAATGTACCAAGGATGTATTTTTTGAGTAAAACCCGCTCGTGTTATCCTGTGCGCTGAAAACTTGTTCATATGCGCTAAGCAATGCTGCTTGAATTTAAAATATTACCTTCTGTGCGGTTGTTTATCAATACTGAGAGATGGCGAGTCGTCGGCTTCTGCCCCCTTGCCGCTAGTGCTGGGGTGTTCGGGGATAAACCTGGGCGCTCTTTTCCCCATATTTGGGTCCTTTGAGGGAGGCGCTCAGCCCAACGAACGAGGCAATCAGACTATAATGCGTGAACACTCTCACTTAGCCATAGAATTCTATAATTTTAAATTTCGGCGAAGCCCCTAGTATTCGGAAGACCGAGTTTGGGGCGCTATCCACGCCTTGGCCGGACAGAGCCGGCTCCTCGCCCTAAGCGGCATAAGTCTTTAGGGACTCGAAAGACCTCTTGAACAGCGACCAGCTCTCACTTCATCATGATAGTCAGTTTTAGCTTTCTCCACTGAGGTGCTCGACCAGCTCAACCGGGGCACAATCGCAGTGGTTCTCCTAGTGCTACCTTAGCCGATATAGCGGAACATAAGGCACCAAAACATAGGAGCCGGGCAAACCCAACTATTGACCCAAGACATGATTCGAAGCCGATGCATATAGTGCTATAAGTTCGGGGTGCCGCACTTGTGAAAGTGTTCGGACTTCTCACACCATATTGAGGGGTGCTAAAAGCCCCTGGCATATTTTGGTCGTACCAAGTTGTACGGGTGCAACATGTCGTTAAGGAACATTTATTTATAAAAAGATAATGCAAAAAATAGACAAAAGCTATGCATTGTTTATTAAAAATAGCTGCGATCAAAGCAGAACGATACAAGTAATGCGATAAACGAAAAGTTGGACTATTTAACATGTCTGCTCTAGGGGCAAGCTGCGGAATAGTATGCGAAACAGGTATACTGCTCGTGATAGAGACCACCTGGGATTTCTGTAATGCGGCATGGCTTGTCTGCTTCCCTGGTCCTTGCATCGTTTGTGCGGCAATTGAACTGGCGAACAGTCCTTCCGAAGAGTAGAGTCCTGGAAGTAAGAGAAAAGTAAAAAATCGGCAGCCCCTGGTGCGGTTTAAGCCATGTTTTGGGCGTGTCGTGATGGTACCCCTCCCCCGATGCCCATGGTATTTCCAGAGTGTAGTTATGGACGCGAAGTACTGGCGTCGCCTTTTTGTGAGGGTTGGGGTTGGGGCCGCATTGCTACGCCTGCTCGGAACATGCCAGGCGGTCTTGTTGTAGGTTACTCTGGGCGCGCTTGACGGTGTCCGGACGTTTAATGGCCGGACTGGAGAACTTCCTGGAGAGGCTGCTTTGTACTTCCGCTGCAAGGGTCGCCATGTGCTCCTCCGTTCGGAGGGAGCGTTCGGTGTTTCCATTGACCGTAATCACTCCACGAGGGCCTGGCATCTTGAGCTCAAGGTATGCATAATGCAGTACCGCATTGAATTTGGCGAATGCGGTTCGTCCGAGCAGTGCATGATAGCCACTGCGGAATGGGACTATGTCGAAGATCAATTCCTCGCTTCGGAAATTATCCGGGGATCCGAAGACCACTTCAAGTGTGACTGAGCCTATACAGTTGGCCTCTACACCTGGTATTACGCCTTTAAAGGTCGTTTTGGTGGGCTTAATCCTCAAGGGATCGATGCCCATTTTTCGCACCGTATCCTGGTAAAGCAGGTTCAGGCTGCTGCCGCCGTCCATGAGGACTCTAGTGAGATGAAATCCGTCAATAATTGGGTCTAGAACCAATGCGGCAAATCTGCCATGACGGATGCTAGTGGGATGGTCTCTTCGATCAAAGGTGATCGGGCAGGAGGACCATGGGTTGAACTTTGGGGCGACTGGCTCTACCGCGTATACGTCCCTTAACGCGCGCTTCCGCTCCCTTTCGGGGATGTGGGTGGCGTATATCATGTTCACCGTCCGCACTCATGGGGGAAAACCCTTCTGTCCATTGTTGTTCGGCGGCCGGGGCTCCTCGTCGTCATCGCTATGCAGCCCCTTGTCTTCATTGTCGGCGCTTAGCTTGCCTGCCTGCTTGAACACCCAACAATCCCTGTTGGTGTGATTGGCCGGCTTTTCGGGGGTGCCATGTATTTGGCACAAGCGTACGAGTATTCGGTCCAAGCTAGACGGGCCCCTAGGATTCCTTTTGAATGGCTTCTTCCGCTGACCAAATTTAGAGCCTCTGAATCCGGCATTAACTGCCGTATCCTCAGCATTGTCGCCGTTAATGTGGCGCTTCTGCTTGTTGCGACATGACCTGCCACTAATGTCCCTGGTGTCCGAACTACCAGGGTTCTTGGTCATATTGTTGCTACGAGCGAGCCAGCTGTCTTCTCCCGCGCAAAAGCGGGTCATGAGTGTTGTGAGTGCTGCCATAGATTTTAGCTTTTCATGTCCGAGGTGCCGGGCCAACCACTCGTCACGGATATTGTGCTTGAAGGCTGCTAGGGCCTCAGCGTCCGGACAGTCGACTATTTGATTTTTCTTTGTTAAGAACGTGTCCAGAATTGTCTGGTCGATTCCTCTGGCTGCTGGATTACGTGACTTAGGTCATCGGCGTCTGGGGGTCGCACATAAGTGCCCTGGAAATTGTCGAGGAATGCGGCTTCCAGGTCCTCCCAACAACTGATTGATCCTGTTGGCAAGCTGTTGAGCCAATGCCGAGCTGGTCCTTTAAGCTTGAGTGGGAGGTATTTGATGGCGTGAAAATCGTCGCCGTGGGCCATGTGGATATGAAGAAGATAATCCTCGATCCATACCGCAGGGTCTGTTGTGCCATCACATGATTCGATGTTTACGGGTTTGAAACCCTCAGGGATTTGATGATCCATTATTTCGTCTGTAAAGCACAGTGGGTGTGCGGCGCCTCTGTATTGGGCGATATCATGACGTAGCTCCAATGAGCTTTGTCTACTGTGTTCGGCCCTGCCGAATTTGTGGCCGGCGTGACGGTTACCGTCTCAAGCCGTGGGGTGCCCACGCGATCCGTAGATCGATCGTGTTTGCCCTGCCTTGTCCTCCAACATGTCTCGTAAGTCCGGCGCATATTCCCGTGCCTTGGTATGGGGTGCGGCTTGAGTGGAGGGCCGGGAGGCCTCTCTGTCGCGGCCACGAGGTGGCCGTTCGGCCGTATCAAGTGCTTCCTCCTCTAATCGGGGTAGCAACTTGCGCTTTGGGTAACTCTTGGAGGGGCGTTCGAGTTTATGCTCTTCGGCCGCAAGGACTTCAGTCCATCTGTCAACCAGCAAATCTTGATCAGCTCTGAGCTGTTGCTATTTTTTCTGGAGGCTTCTTGCCGTGGCCATAAGCCTGCGTTGGAAACGCTTTTGCTCAACGGGATCCTCTGGCACGACGAATTCGTCGTCGTCGAGGCTTGCCTCGTCTTTGGAGGGAGGCATATAATTATCGTCCTCGACCTCTCTGTCTGTCGCTCTCTCATGAGGGCTAGTTTCTCCATCCTCCTGTGCTAAGTCTTGCTGGAGGGGGTTTTCTTCGGCACTTTCTGGAGTATTATTATCTCCCGTGTTGGAATCGCCGTATTTGTTTTGGCGGGATTTTGAGCGGTGCCGCTGACGCCGGCGCTTGGGCTGTTTCTTGGAGGGGTCATCCTCCGCTGTTCCATCGCCATCTCCCTCTTTTGGGGTGTCCACCATGTATATGCCATACGACGAGGTGGCTTTCTAGGGCCTAGTAGGCGCTGGTTCTTCATCATCTCCTTCATCGGCGTCCATACCGTCGATGTCTTCGGAGTCGAAGTCGAGCATGTCGGTTAAGTCATCGACAGTGGCTACGAAGTGGGTGGTGGGTGGGTTTTGAATTTCTTCATCGTCCATACCCCAACCTTGCTGACCGTAGTCCGGCCAGGGCTCTCCTGATAAAGAGAGAGACTTCAGTGACTTCAGGATATCGCCGAAAGGCGAGTGTTGAAAGATGTCTGCGGCAGTGAACTCCATGATCGGCGCCCAATCGGATTCGACTAGCAGGGTCATGGAGGGTTCAGAGTCCGGCTCCTTGGAGTCACGAGCCTCGCAAAGTACGGGGCTGGTGTTCGGCTCAATTGCCGTTTGGATCACAGCCCCCGAGGTGGCGTCCAACCATCCGTCCTTGATCGGCGTAGTTGACTCTGAACTAAGGGTCGGAGCCGATGCGGGTGCGGCCTCTAGGGCACCGTTCGGCGGCAGAGTTAGATCATGCTCGTCATGACAGTGCGGCGCGCTCGGCAATGGTTCGAATCCGTCGAAGATCAAGTCCCCGCGGATGTCAGCCATGTAGTTTAAACTTACGAATCTGACCTGACGGCCAGGGGCGTAGCTTTCGATCTGCTCTTGATGGCCAAGTGAATTGGCCCGCAGTGCGAAGCCGCCAAAGACGAAGATCTATCCGGGGAGAAAGGTCTCACCCTGGACTGCATCGCCATTGATGATCGTAGGAGCCATCGGGCCTGACGGTGACGGCACAGAGAAACTCTCAATGAAAGCACCAATGTCGGTGTCAAAACCGGCGGATCTCGGGTAAGGGGTCCCGAACTGTGCGTCTAGGCCGAATGGTAACAGGAGGCAAGGGACACGAAGTTTTACCCAGGTTCGGGCCCTCTCGATGGAGGTAAAACCCTACGTCCTGCTTGATTAATATTGATGATATGGGTAGTACAAGAGTAGATCTACCACGAGATCAGAGAGGCTAAACCCTAGAAGCTAGCCTATGGTATGATTGTTGATGTGTATGTTGTCCTACGGACTAAAACCCTCCGGTTTATATAGACACCGGATAGGGTTAGGGTTACATAGAGTCGGTTACAATGGTAGGAGATATGAACATCCGTATCGCCAAGCTTGCCTTCCACGCCAAGGAAAGTCCCTTCCGGACACGGGACGGAGTCTTCAATCTTGTATCTTCATAGTCCAGGAGTCCGGCTGAAGGTATAGTTCGGCTATCCGAACACCCCCTAATCCAGGACTCCCTCAACGACCGAAGCAAGGCGGGCGCCAGCGGGCGCAGAGTGCCAGTTCCCTGTTTTGTGCTAAGGAAGTAGGCGCAGGAGAGGAGTCCCGAGGCGTCAGGCAAAGGTTTCCATATCGGCGCAACAAGACCAAGACCAGCAGGACGGCAGGAAAGAGGTCACCGCGGAGCCCACGGCGGCATCACCACCAGAGCCTTTGGCAGGAGAAGACCACCTTTTGTCAGGATAACTTGTACTAGTTGTCTCCCTTCAAAATTGGCTGTTGTGGGATCGCTTCCTGCCTAACATTTGGGAAGAGGACCAGGGCCTCTATAAATAGGGCTAGCCACCACCATAGCAAGGGGAGATCACATTCGGGCCATCCTCAAACACACCAGCTCATCGAGCTCAAGAACACCTCTCCTCAGGAGGCTATTCATCCATTGTACTGATTCATCCTCAGCCCACGAGGCAATCCACCACACCACACTAGAGTAGGGTATTACACCACAACGGTGGCCCGAACCAGTATAAACCCTCGTGTCTCTTGTTCCTTGGGTTCGGCGAGCTGGGCCTTGAGACAGCTGCGAGAGCAAGCTAGGGAGAGATCTTCATGCGCACCCTAGAGTTCGAACCTCAAGGGTTTGCCAGAACCCACAATCTGACATTTGGCGCACCAGGTAGGGGTGCGCCAAAGCTTAGCCTCTCCGCTTGCTTCATCTTGCTCCCATGGCAGACGCCACTCCTCCAATTAGGCCAGCGGGCTCCTGTGGATGCGCCGCGAGCATCCGGGCCTTCACCCTCGCTTTGCGGCAGGTGCGGTGGCCGTCCAAGTTCAAGCCAGAGATGTCGCCCCACTACGACGGCGGGGCAGATCCAGCGGCCTTCGTGCAGGCGTACGAAGAGGCCGTTCTCCAAGCTGGAGGAGACAACCAGGTCATGGCCAACTGGTTCCCCCGGCCCTGGCCTGCGTGCCATGCGCCTGGCTGCTCAGTCTGCCAGGATCTTCGGTAGCCTATAGGGAGGAGGTGCGCGGTCTCTTCGTCGCGCGCTTCGCGGCACAGGCACCCCCTGCCGTAGAAGCCCTCCTTGGTGGTTCACGGGCGCCACCCAAGGATCGCCACGTCAAGAAGTTCATCCGCTAGGTGGGCGCCGCCCACGTGCAGCAGGGAGCTCCCCCGGGATGGGTGGCGCCCCAGGCCGACCCAGCCATCACGAAGGGCTTGAGTGCGCTCCCAATGCTCTGCACACCCACCATCTACAATGTGGCTGTGACTAAGACCCTCATCGACGGCGGAGCCGGCCTCAACGTGCTCTTTGTGGAAGCTTTCGGTTTGCTTCATGTACCATACGGCCGGCTCCTCCCCACCAAGCCTTTTTCTGGAGTCAGCGTCGGTTCCACCAGCCCCCTGGGGCAAATAAGCCTCCCGGTCACCTTCGGTACCCGTGACAACTACCGCACCGAGCTGGTCGACTTCAACATCGCCCGCATCAGCCTCCCGTACAATGCCATCCTCGGGTACCCTTCCCTAGCTCAGTTCATGGCAGCGACCCATCCAGCCTACAACCTCATAAAGATGCCAGGGAGCAGCGGCGTTCTCACCGTGGCTGGGGACACCAAGGAAGCCCTGACGGTTCTCAAGCTCGCCTTTAGGACCACCATGGCAGCGCGCCTAGCCGACGGAGCCGCCTCGGGGGATAAGGGGGCTGCGCCAACAAAAAATAAGTTGTTGTTCACTCAAGATCGGGCTGAAACCAAGCAAGTGCCGGTTGATGAGGACGGGGCCTCGGGAGCCACTTTCACCATAGGCGCCAGCCTTGATCCAGACCAGGAAGAGGCACTAGTGAGGTTCTTGCGTGCGAACAAGAAGGTATTTGCCTGGGAGCCCAAGCAGCTAGTGGGGGTCCCAAGGGGGGTAATCGAGCATCACTTAAGGGTGTGCCCAATGTGCACCCTGTGAAGCAGAAGGCGCGACGACGGTCCACGGAGAAGCAGTCCTTCATCGTCCAGGAAATCCACAAGCTACAAGCTGCGGGAGTCATCCGCGAGGTCTAGTACTTAGAGTGGCTGGCGAACCCCGTCGTTGTGCCCAAGAAAGGCGGGAAGGAACGTATGTACGTTGACTTCACCAACCTCAACAAAGCCTGCCATCAAGACCCGTTCCCACTTCCGCGCATTAACCAGATCATCAACTCCACCGTCGAGTGTGACCTGCTGTAGTTTTTGGATGCTTTCTTGGCTTATCAGCAGATCAAGATGGCGGTGGACGACGTGGAGACGACAGCCTTCCTGATGCCACGTGGGGTATACTGGTACACCTGCATGTCGTTCAGACTGCGCAACGCTGGGGCAACCTTCCAGCGGCTGATGCACATCGCTCTGGGCCAGCAGCTAGGGAGGAACACTGAGGCCTATGTCGACGACATCGTGGTAAAATCTCAGGAGGCGGGGACCCTCATTCAAGACTTGGAGGAGACTTTCGCCAGCTTGCGCCAGGTGAACCTGCGGCTCAATCCAGAGAAGTGTGTGTTCGGTGTCCCTTCGGGCAAGCTGTTGGGTTTCCTCATGTCGCACAGGGGGATCGCGGCGAATCCGGAGAAGGTCAAGGCGATAGAAGACATGAGCCCGCCACAAACCCTCAAGGAAATGCAAAAGCTCGCGGGGTGCGTGACCTCACTGGGGTGCTTCATCTCCAAGCTGGGGGAGCACGCCCTGGCGTTCTTCAAGCTGATGAAGAGGAAGGGCCCATTTGAGTGGACCCCAGAGGCCGACCAGGCGTTTCAAGACCTCAAGAGATATTTGAGAAGCCCTCCAGTGATGGTCGTGCCTCGACCCCTCAAGCCCCTGGTGCTATACCTGGCCGCCACGCCCCACTCAGCCAGCGCAGCGTTGGTGGCTGTCTAGGAGGAGCGCCAGGCCAAGGATGCACCGCATAATGCCGTACCTTCAGCCGGGATAGTGTGGCGCCAAGACGGCGCCGCTGAAGCCACGACGGCGATCGCAGATGATCAGGCCCCACAAGACGGCGTTTCTGAGCCTGCGGAGGCCATGATGGGTGACAAAGCTCCTGAGGTCCCCCCACCTCGGGGGGCGCCACAACCTTCGGAGGCCACAGGCTTCGCCGATGCTCCCTCCCTCATGGAGCACCCGGTATACTTTGTCAGCATGGTGTTACGGGTCGCGAGAGCACAATACCCCATGCCACAGAAGCTCTTTCTCGCGCTCCTGGTGGCCTCACATAAGCTGCGTCATTGCTTCCAAGGACACCCAATGAAGGTCGTCTCGGCCTACCCACTAGAGAGGGTGCTCCAAAGCCGCAACGCTGCGAGAAGAGTCGCTGAGTGGAACATCGAACTACAAGCATTTTAGCTGGAGTTGAGCACAACTAGGGTCATCAAGGGAGCCGCCCTCGCCGACTTCATGGTAGAATGGACCGACGCTCCGGAGCCCGAAGCAAGCGAGAACCGATCCCTCTCGTCAGGAAGTGAAGCGCCAGATGGCTGGGTCATGTACTTCGACGGCGCTTTCGCACACCAGGGCACGGGGGCTGGCGTTGTGCTCATATCTCCCACTCAGGACAAGCTATACTATGTCATGCATCTCTACTTCTAGCAGGGTGAGAAGGTCTCCAACAACATCACGTAATACGAGGGTTTGATCGCCGGCCTCAAGGCTGCGGCGGCCTTGGGAGTGAAGCGCCTCACCATCAAGGGCGACTCTCAACTCCTCGTCAACTTCTCCAACAAGGTGTATGAGCCAAAGGACGAGCACATGGAGGCATACCTCGCGGAGGTACGCAAAATAGAGAAGCAATTCTTGGGCCTAGAATTGCAGCATGTACCCCACAGGAGCCTGGCGTCTTCGAGGAGCGGCTCTTCAAACCTTCTGCGGGCCCTCTGGCAGCAGGGTCCGCACTGCCTCCGAAGGAGCTTCCCCCGCCACCAACCTTAGGAGCTCTAGCCTGCGGCCCGACTTCAGGAGCGCGCCTGCTCCTCACGCTCGAACCTCAAGAGGTGTGTCAGACTGAAGAGTTCAGGGCGTACCTGGGACAAGGAATACTACCGGAGAACAAGGAGGACGCGGAGCGCGTGGCCTGGCAGGCTACATCATACTGCATCCAGGATGGTGAGCTATACAGAAAACGACCAAACGATGTTTCCTTGTGATGCATTTCCAGGAAGCAGGGGTGCGAGCTGCTGGCCGACATACACGACGGAGATTGCGGGCATCACTCATCATCGGGCACCCTGGTGGGCAAGGCATTCCACAGCGGGTTCTACTAGCCCACGACACTCAACAACGCAACCGAGCTGGTGAGATTTTGCGAGGCCTGCCGGTTCCATGCCAAGTAAATCCACCAGCTAGCTCAAGGCCTCCAGACTATCCCACTCTCCTGGCCGTTTGTAGTCTGGGGGCTGGATATCTCGGGTCCATTCCCTCAAGCGCCCGGGGGCTACCACTACCTCTATGTCGCCATCGACAAGTTCACCAAAAGGGTGGAGGTGGAAGCCGTCCGCACCATCCCAGCCAGGTTCCCGGTCAAGTTCATGAAGGACCTCGTGAGCCGGTTTGGGGTCCCTAACCGCATCATCATCGACAACGGGTCGCAGTTCACTAGCAATCTCTTCAAGTCATATTGTGCTAACCTTGGAACGCAGATTTGCTATGCTTCGGTGGCACACCCCAATAGCAGTGGCCAAGCCGAGCGCGCTAACGCGGAGGTCTTGAGAGGCCTCAAGACTAGGACCTTCAAGAAGAAGCTCGAGGCCTGCGGCAGGGGCTGGCACGATGAGCTCCAGTCCGTGTTGTGGTCCATCCGCACCATCGTCACCAAGCCAACAGGGGAGACCCCATTCTTCCTCGTCTACGGAGCAAAAGCGGTTCTCCCTCACGAGGTCAGGCATCGCTCCGCACGGGTCCTGGCGTTTGATGAGGCGCATCAGGACACCATGCGGGGGATGGACCTTGTGCTGGGGGAGGAACGCCGCCACCCAGCCTCGCTCCGAGCGGCAAGGTACCAATAGGCGCTGCGACGGTATCACTACCGCAGCGTCCGCTCCAGGACGCTCAAAGTAGGCCATCTCGTCCTGAGGCGGGTGCTCTCTAGGGAAGGGTTGCATAAGCTCTCACCCATGTGGGAGGGCCCGTTCAGGATTCCTGCGTTTCCAGGCCTGGTGCCGCGCGCCTGGAAACATAAGACGGGATCCCCTTCTAGAACGCCTGGAACATCCAGCACCTCCGGAAGTTCTACCCATGAAGCAAGGCCTAGTGCCTATGAAGGTCTCTGCTCGCGACACTCTCACGTAATAATGAGTGGGGTTGTACATGCCCCGGAGTCTCTGGAGTGCCGCCCTCGGGCCTCGGGGGCTCCCTCCCACGTCCTAGTGGCAGCACTTAGCTCCGCGTTGGTGAGAAGACTAGACTAGGTGTCGGACGTGGCTACTCATCTCCTTTTTGTATTTGGTTTGACCCTTTTTAGTGGAATTTGAAGTTCTGGCATTTCTCAATGGCTTGGTTGAATCCCCTCTTCCTTCTGATTCTTGCCTCGGTTCCTTGTTTTACACCAGGGAGGGCAGCGGTTGCCCGACGCTCTCCCTCGCACGCCACGCAAGGGGGCTGGACAGGTGTGCATGCGTGCATGCTCCCCTAGTCTCCACGAGGCACCCTCGATTGAGCTTGCGATCAGCGCACCCCCCTTTTCTTTAAGTCCGTGCCCCACGGGTACCGCGACATGGTGCGCTAGGCTATGATCAGCCCATGACTGAGGCCTCGCATGAGGAGGCATAAGGATTTGATAACGAATTTTCACAGCTTCGCAATGTCGCCCGAGTCGGTGGCAGGGAAGCCTCACCAGATGACAGGCGGCGCTCGCTCTCACATGGTGAAAGCTACCAGGATGTATCAAGCTAAGTTATTCCTCTACGCCCGCATAAAGCACAGATTCCGCAACACAATCCAGAGACAATAAACATAGCACAAAGCAGCATAAGCACTGTGGTTCATTACATGCCCTCGCAGGGCCCCTTACTTGTTTCTTGTAGTGCAGGAGGAAAGGAAAGGGCATGCAAAAGCAGCTCCAACAGCGCGGCTGCTCACGAGGATCAGCCCCCCGGGCTTAGCTGGAGCCCTCCTCGCGCTTCACTGGGGCGCGGTGACAGGATGACCCGCCACTGTCCTCGAAACGAGCCTGACGACATGGCGGCTGGCCATAGACGCCACTGCTGGAGCTTTCGCCGGAGGAGGAGCTGCCGTTGCCGAATGAGATGCGGTCGTCGCCAGGGGATAGTCCACCCTCGTCCTCATCACGGCCGTCGCCAAGGCCAGCACTCCATCACTCTCGCCGTCTTTAGGGCAGCACCCGGCGCGGCGACCATCTTCCCCGAACACCCTCACGAAGAGGGTCGCGGCACCGTCGTACTTGAAGTGGAGGGTGCACCGCCTGCTCAGCCCTCGCGCATGGGCAAACATCTTCCAGCCGCGGGCCAGGGCCATGTTGCCCACGATGGCAACCTCCATCGCGACCCGCGAAGACTTGCTGCAGCAACCATCGGCCTGCAGCTAGAGGCCGCTAGGACCAGTGGCCGGCAACTCGATGGCAAAGGAGCGCGGAAGCTGAAGCCAGGTGCCGACCGGGTTCTACGACCACACGACGGACTCCGATAGCAGCTCCGCCGAATTGAAGCGCGGCCGGGGAGGCCGGGCGACCATGGCGCGCCTCCCTTCGTGGATTGGACTAATGCGTCTCAGGCGGCTCCCGCCGCGCGAGGAGACGCCACCGTGGCCGCTAGGAACGGCGCCGGACCCCGAAGAAGTTCGTCCATGCCCATGAGGGACCACAGCGGGGGTTGCGGCATGCTTGTGGGGGCAATCATGCCCCCTCTTAGGTGGTAGCGAGTTGGGCCCCTCTTGGCGAGCCTTCCCCTTCTCTCCGGCTGGGAACCTCTTTATCGACGCCATGAGTGTCGCTGCAAGGCAGTGGAGCAAAGAGGAAGAAGAAGCAAGCGGGATGGAGGAAGAGATGAGCAATGGGGGCTCCACCCCTCTCCTCATTTATAGCCAGAGGGAGGCCAACCGCCGGCCTCCATGATCTAAGGTAATGATGGCTTTCTTCTGCATGCAGCAGGGTCTCATCAAGTCGGGCAGTTGCCAAGGCAGCGTGGGGAAGCGGAGGCGCCCACATCCTGTCAATCGCCACGCGCCAATCAAGGCCGCGGGCGGTTGGGGCCTGCAGCGCTCTGCACTTGCCATTTGGCTTTGGCTCAACGCCAAGTCTGAGCGTGCCTTGGGCCCAGGGGCTACTGTCGATGTCCTGGGAACGGGGTACCCAGACTTGCCTGCCTGCGGCCCAGGGCGTGGCTCCACCAATGGCCTGGTATGGCCCCTCTTCATTAGCAATCACTCAAGACCCTCGCGAGGGGCCAAGCCTCGCGAGGCGGACGACACCAAGACCTTCCCAAGGGTGGCCTCGCTAGGCTGGCTCCCGAGGAGCGGAGATATCTATGCAAGGGGCACCTCGCGAGGTCCGCGTGACGCGAGCCATGACGACCGAAGCCAGGCGGGTGCCAGCGGGCACAGAGTGCCAGTTTCCTCTTTTAAGCTAAGGAAGCAGGCGCAAGTGAGGAGTCCCGAGGCATCGGGCAAAGGTTTCCATATCGGTGCAACAAGACCAAGACCAGTAGGACGGAGGTCACCGCGGAGCCCACGGCGACATCACCACTAGAGACGTTGGCAGGCAAAGACCACCTTTTGTCAGGATAACTTGTACTAGTTGTCTCCCTTCAAAACTAGCCGTTGTGGGATCCCTTCCTGTCTAACATTTGGGAAGAGGAGTAGGGCCTCTATAAATAGGGCTAGCCACCACCATAGCAAGGGGAGATCACATTCGGACCATCCTCAAACACACCATCTCATCGAGCTCAAGAACACCTCTCCTCAGGAGGTTGTTCATCCATTGTACTAATTCATCCTCAGCCCACGAGGCAATTCACCTGACCACACTGGAGTAGGGTATTACACCACAACGGTGCCCCGAACCAGTATAAACCCTTGTGTCTCTTGTTCCTTGGGTTCGGTGAGCTAGGCCTTGAGATCGTTGCGAGAGCGAGCTAGGGAGAGATCTTCATGTGCACCCCAGAGTTCGAACCTCATGGGTTTGCCTGAACCCACAATCCGACAGCAGCCTAGGAGCTCTGCCGCCTCGAGGGGTGCTACTTCCCATTGGGAATCAAATGGCCCAGAATAAAAACTCAAGTGACTAACACCTAAATAAAGTGATTTAAGCTGAGTGTATGGCCTATCTTGCTGCTCGGTGAAGTAGCTCCAGCTGGCAAGTCGATGAGGCCAACGCGGTTGCGGTGGCTCCCGGCGGCGGGAAAGCAGCAGATATGTCGCGATGGTCGATGGCTACGGGGAAGCAGCACCAGGGCTGTCGTGGAATTGTCACGGTAGATGTCCTGGTGTGAGGACTTAGTCGTGAGGCCAACGCATCTATGTAGTAGCTTGAGAGGGGTTGAACGGAATCGAGAGATGCAACACAAGACAAGGGTTTAGATAGATTCGGGCTCCGGGAAACATCATCCGGTAATAACCCTACATGGTGTTTGTGGCTAGGTCTCATTATGATCATGAGGGAGTCGCCGGCGAGCCGGCTCTTTGTGTCTAGCCCTAAAGATTGTTTTTTCTCTCCCTCGTTGGGGAGCCCTGCCCCTCCTTATATAAGTTGAAGGGGCGGGTTACATGTGGAGTCCTATTAGGATTAGGACTAGTCTATCTCTAATACAAACCGGATATAAGTCCAGGTCTTAACTCCTTGTAAGACAAATATTCCTCACGCCTTTCCTCTTAAATCGGACCACCATAGTATGAACCGGACTTCATGAACCGCCCGTTGGGCCATCGGGTCTTGTCACTCCTCTGACCTGCCTACCGGATTACCAATGAATCATAAACCGCCAGGTCCAAACGGGTCGCCAGTGAATCGTTAAGTCTCAGCTGGGTCTCAAGTAAAACACCCAGTCCGGTCGGGTTATACTTCGGCCGGTTTACACCGCGGGGTATATCCCCGACATTAGCCCCCAGTTTAGCTTGGATTTATCCATGGTAAACTTATGCTGCAAAATAAACACAAGAACAAATTTGACAGGTTGTGCTCTGGGTTAAGAATTCCTGTAAACCGGCGCCTGAACATCCTTATGTCCTTGTCATTTCCTTCTTCTAGAAAATCCGGGTTAACAAGCCAGCTTCATACTCAATTTGCTGACAATGGTTTCTCACAGAGAAATATTGTGAAGAATAATCCACTTGAGTCGGCTTCCAAAGCGTCGGTTTAAGAAATATGGGTCTTGAAATACTTATCTGATATTCAACCGGTTTGAAGATGTAAAACTTGCCGATTTAATATTACCAAAATTGTCGGTTTATAAATATTGATGGCACCGGGTCATCATTGTTGTCGACACCGGGTCATGTAATTGATCTTCCTGATTTGCTCAAAACTGATAAACTGAAGACGTTCCTCCTTTATATGCATAATACCTTTAGCCCCCAAGTCTTAAGAGGAGAACATAATGATAACTTAAGACTTGCTCCAATAAGTGTTTCAACCTTGAAGAAATCCGGTTTATTCATCTCAATCATATAAACTGAATACTCCATATATGTAGCCCCCAAGTGCCGGGTTGTCATGCTTGTAGCAACCAGGGACTTGTAATTGCTTATAAAAACTTCAATCAGTGTAGCCACCAAGGGCCGGGTCATTATGCAATAATGAGCAGGGACTTTGTAAATATAATCATGTAGATTTTAGTAAGATAATAGTGAACCGGCACTTGATATATACTTCAATGGAAATAACATATTATACTGTAGCTTCCATCGTAGAGCTTGAACCCACGCCCACAAGGTTAAGAGCTTTGTGCTTTACCAATTGAGCAATGAACCCTTTAATATAATGGATTAAGGCTTGTATACCTTGAATGTTTGACAGGAGCAATTGGTAGCCCCCAAGGGCCGACTCATTATGATATGATGAGTCGGGTCTTCAATAAGATGAGCAAAAAATGACTTTGCATTAGCCCCCAAGTATCATGGTGCATGCTTGCAGCGACATGAGACTTGCATATTTCATATAATCTCAATTTAAATAATGTAGCCCTAAGTGTCGGGTCATAAGCCTGCAGCGACTCGGGACTATTCCTCCCATTGTAGAATAAACCATATCCATTGATAAAATAATAGCCATTGCGTCAAAGCGACTTTGAATACCTCATCTGTTGATAACCATAATAAAAAATCCAGCCATGTTTGCTATTTAAAGATTTGAATAATATACTCAATGATTTATAAGCGCATGATTCCAATGGCGCAATCCATATATATACTGGTGACTTATAGTCCAAAGCCAGACCGGTTTAATAAACACTGGATAATTTATCATCATACTGGCGATTTATAGCCAGGCCGGGTTAATAAACGCCGGTGATTTATAATCATGATTTATTCAACCTGTTTCTGTATACAACAAGTTTAAAGTGTCATGGTGGTTTACCGCCGGACGGGTCATAATGCCTAACATATAACCCGGGTGTATAACCAAGGTTGCACTTAAGAATAATCAAATATGAAATATATCATACATGTGACATTGAATCACATCGTTGGCTTACCAACTTTTTGTAGTAAGGGTGATAACCAAAATCTTGAGTGCTGATAACTCCTCCCATATTTTGCCGGTTTATGATAAAACCATTCCGGGTTGTGATAAACACCGGTTTATTCAATACTGGTGACTTTGAGTCGGAACCAGACCGGGCTGATAGTCTTCGGATTATAACTGATCATGTACTGACAACTTGTAGTTGAAAGCCAAGCCGGGTCAAGGACGCCGATTTATCAGAAGATATTATGAACCTCAACAAAGGCGGAAAAACTTGGCAAATAGAACTCAAAAAGAACATGCGAGGCTTTTTACGAGCTGCCAGGCTCCAACTCGAGGCTTTTCATGGGCTGCCAGGCCACTGAATTAACCATTTCACAAAGCCTTTTAAGATGGACCTCAATCTTTAACCAATCACGTTTTAACTTTGACAAGTTCAGGGTCTATGAGATTGACTGTCAAACGTTCGCGGGCCATACCAGGTTTACCTGGGCGGAGTGACTTACTTAAAGAAGGCAGGTTAATCCGGGGTTTTAGGTGCATACACCTGGCTTCCAAGCCTGGCTTGATAGCCTATTACAAGGGTGCAAACTCTTAGTTCGTTGCGAAGCAAAGAGCCCCCAAGTAACTTCCCTGGTAGCCTTACGCCGATCAAGAGGTGTAGCTATGGTTCGAATACGACCAAGCCCCCAAGTGATTTCCCTGGTGGCCTTACGCCGATCAAGAGGTGTGACTATGGATCAAACATAGCCCCCAAGTGGTATTATGAGTTATGCTCAAGGGATACCCATGTTTGAGTTGTGCTGTGCAATAGACTCTCTTTGGCCCCTTATGACAATATTGGCTTGATAGCCGGATTAATATGTAATCAGAACTCCGCTTTATAAACAGAAGCCCCCATGTGATCAATAATATGATAAGCCAATAAGGCAGGATAACCCATGTTTGAACCGCGCGTCATGGCAATAGGTCCTCTTCGGCAAACTTTAAATTTTTTGCAAGAGATAAATTCTTCTTGAACCGGGATTTTGAACCGGATATTGAGAGCGTCAGAGCTTTGTGGGAGACATATTTCCCTTGAACCGGATTTGTAAACCGGAATTCTTCCTGATGACCCGGAATTTCTTCATTGAGCCGGGATTTTGTAACTGTCATATACATTCTAAGCCGGAAATTTTCTAACGGCCTTTACATTTTCATCAACATAACAGCAGCCACCGGAACCGGGTTATCTTTCCCTCCATCATCCTGGGGTTTTTTAATTTGCTGAAACTGGCAAGATTTGCTGAGTCATGTCATCATTGCCCCCGAGTCTCAAGGTGACTCGAGGAGTTTGGCTTGAGACTCTCCATATTTGACCGTGATATAAACCGGTATGAGTTAGTCAACAACTCAGTGATATAGCTTGTCCTGCATTGGAGAACTTCACAAGACAAAGTAATCACTCTTTTTAAAGAAAGTAATATATAATATAAAAATATACTGGATGGATTTCACCTGATATGTTAGGCCAGTAATTTATCCATCGTGGAGTTGCCGATCACCACAGTGAAGCTGAAATCAATTATAGGCGAGTCAGCCGCAGGAACAGACAAATGAGTCGGCCGCGGCATTGTAAGCCGGTGTGGACGAGCAAGTTGTCCTCCTTGTTGTGAGCCGGCGTGGACGCGTGAACCGGCCACGAGAGTTGACGGGCGAATCGTCCGTGGCGTTGTAAACCTGTGCCGAAGAGCAAGTTGTCCTCCGCATTGTAAACCGGTGCGGATGCGTGAACCGCCATGAGGGCAGATGAGCGAGTCGTCTGTGATGTTATAAGGCGGCGCGGACGGGTAAGTCGGCCAGGGATTGTAAGCCGGTGCAGGAGTCCGTTGAGTAAGGACGACCACCTGTGCCGAATAATGTTGGCACGCCTTCATCTCCGTGGTATAATGCCACTTTGCAATGAATAATTCTCCTGCATATAAGACACAACAGGGCAAAGTAGTTTTGCTCGGACGAATTAATATGTGCTTAAAAATAAATAGGATAAATAGCACCTCGTATTTTTGTCAAATAAACAAGGATGCTGGTGTTGGATGAATTTTCCGGAAGCCTGGAATGGTACAGATGTTGCACGGCCCTCAGCGTCAACGTATGTTGTACTGCAAACTGTCGGGCCCTTCATGCGTTCATCGGACACTGTCGTGTAGACGGATGCAGGAACGGCGTCTGACCACAAACAAGTTTAGCGTCGTCGTCGCTGTGGAGCAGTAATGGAGAAATTTATTCATCACTTTGACTAGTCTTTGTCTTTCACGTGATGAATGATGATCCTCCATGGAAATTGTGCCATTGTGCTTTTCAATTAGACTAGCCACAATGGATAGTAACATACACTAGTAACATAACATATCCCTAGATTATATTACTACCTTCATAGTGGGTAATAATTTAAGAGTGATAACATGCAAAGATTCATTTATTAGGTTATAGATTCATATTGCGTTGGGACATGTGATGTTACAGTAACTAGCTAAGTTACTACAACTACCTTTTTTCTCATTAACTCATTATCACATAAGCAAATTTGCTGAGTTGAACTCGATGTTATTGCTGAAGTTACTCACACAGTGGCTAGTCTTAGCACTAGTAATAAGTCCTTGGAGCCGTGCAGAGTCTTTGGAGTCCTCAACGGCGTCCGGCCACGCAGTTTCAACACTCCCCACTTCCCCTCTCCTTCAGGCAGCGTCAGGCGCTCGAGAGCAGAGGGCAGGATGGCTCAGCGGCAAAAGGCGAAGGGGAGTCAAGGCAAGCTGGCAGGATGGCCGGGCCACACGCGGGACGAGCAGGATGGCCGGGCCAGAACGAGGCGGCGCTGGCGCGGCGGCACAGGCCAGAGCAGGACACAGCCGCGGCAGTAGGAGGGCAGTGTGACCGGCGGTCGAAAGTGGCGACTCGCGGGGGCGCCACAGTAGCTGTGGACGCGACGACGGTAACCCGGTGTCTTGAGAAGGAGCAACGGGGCGACCGCCGGCGGGGCACAGCGACAGGCAAGCTGGAGGTAGGAGCAGTGGTAGAGGAAGCACCAGCGACTTGGCGAGGCGGTCCACGGCGACGGCTTGCTCGGCGTAGCTGCAGTTTAAGAGGCGGCCGGGCGGCTTCAACGGGCCGGAGGCGCGGCGAGTCAGCGACGAGGTGACTCAACCAGATCGGCCTCGTGGCAACGGCGGATCGCTTGGGCGGCGCCGTGACGTGATAGCAGCAGGAGGTTTTCGTCGGCGCGAGGGACGGCGGCGGCGCAGGTGAACTGGGCGGATGAGGAGGAGTCACGCCGGAGACTCGTGACAGGGGCAAGGCCGTGAGAACAGCGGCTTTTTGTGAGGTCGAGGTGACCCACAGACTTGAAGTCGGAGCAGCTCTCCTGTACGGTACATGTGAAGGGTCAGGAGGTGGCGGCTCCTAGGTGCATCCCTGGCGGTGAGAGCCGACTGCTCGACAGGGGAGCACGGCAAGGCACCGGCAACTCTGACGGAAGATGCGGCGTCTTGCCAGAAGTGGAGCGCGCCGTGGCAGCAGAGACAGGGTAATAGGCGACTCGGACGGGCGCCCGGCGATGCACGGCCGCGGCCGCGGCAGAAGAACATCCGTAAGGCGGCAACGGCTGCTCAGGTGATTCGGCGCAAGGGCAATAGGCGAACGGCGGATCGCTCGGGCGGCGCCGCGGTCCGTTTCCGGGTCGTGTTCAAGTCCACCTTCGCCTCACCCTCCGGGTCGTGGCCCTTCTTTCCATCTTTTTTTTTTCTTAATGAATGTGGCAGCCTTTCAGGCGCGTGCTGTGCAAGTTGATGCCCTTGTGCGTTGGCGTGAAGCAAGGCGCAACAGTTGGTGAGCAAAACCACCGGGAATGCCTTGCTTGAGATCAATTTATGACAACTACTAAATGTGCACGTGCGCACGTATTATCGTGTAAAAAATTGTCATTCTTTTTAGAAAACAATGAACAGAACTATAATAGTGTGCTAACATAATTAAGAGACGCAATATTTAGTGAACATATTTGTCAATCACTAATAAACTGACAATGTTCGAGGGAGAACTTAAAAAAGTATATCACGATTTTATGGACCAAATCCTTTTCGAATCCTTGCCAACAAACAAGTCACGTGAATATAAATTTTACACTGATATTATGAAATTTTTGAAAAAATAGACGAAGGCATGACCATGAGAAAATCGATGCACAACAATATGTATTTTTAAAAGGCACCACAGGTTCACACACATAAATGATATACATGGTTCAAAAACATGACCCAAAAATGAACATGGGTATAATGAGTAATCATGGTCGCAGGCATGACATAGAAGGAGTGCAAATGTTCCCTTCATCTCTAAAGAAAAGTGGGGATGTCCCAATCAATTATGGAAACATAGTCATGGGGTACAAATGTCGAACCTACTCGCACAACCAGTCTGCTGAGCGCTTCATTCATTATACTCATCATTTACCAGGTTGCGGTAAATTGAAGTCTTGCAAGAGCGGGTTTGGTCAAGTCAGCCATGTAGTAGTTGCTAGTGACCTGGTTCTTAACAACATTGGCCATCTTGCGGAACTCCTTGTGCATGCGAGTGGAGAACGCAAAGGCTTGGTCTGCTGCGTCTTCATCTTTGTTGTCAAGAGGACTACAGTCATCTCCATTTCAGAAGCTAGCTGCACCACGTCTTCTTGTTTGACAGGTGAAAGACCAGTAGGAGTGGACATTATACAGGTAGTTGGTCCCCATGCTGAACTGAACCGTGGCACTGCTATTGCGAATTACTACATCAGGTCAGAGTGCAATACATGTTAGATAGTTATGGTTTATGCTAACCTTTGCAGGTAAGCTTAACAAGATATATTAAGGAACTGAAAATCGAAGGTAGCACGTGCATAAAAGTTTTGGGCGGTAGTTCCATTTTCATTGAACTAAACAAATAAAGTAGAAAAGGACAAGCTAATAATGCCATGTGTGCACAACCAGCATCTGAAAGACCAATGTAGTACATGAGGGCATCATCTTAGTTCATAGATAATCGGTGAACAAGGGCATCATTTTTTCAGTTTAAAAACAATATAAATTGGCAATGGATGTCAATCTGCAAGTACATAAGAGAGGTGAAACTATCTTACATAGTTGTGCATGTTTAACATGAGCTTAGTTTGTGAAGCATTTGTCAAACATCCAAGAAAAGAATACGAAAATAGATCGAAGCACATGTACGACGGAGGCTGCGGTGAAATTTCCCAGAGATGAACGTGACTTTCGATGCACAATAGACCGTTTCAAGGACCTGAATATGTACAAAACCCACAATACCTTATTATGGATAATTATACGACATGCCTTCAAAGAATTAAAATGTGCTTACTAACAGAAATACATTGAGATAGGATGCAGATCAGGAAAACGTACGAGTCACTTTGACCCAACTCAATGTAGCTTTGTTCACTGGATCTTCTCCCCGACAACTTCATTGTAGTTTCTGCACAATAACACATTTTCTGAAGAAATATATTCTGCACACAACCAACGGTTTCTCTGAAGAAATGTATTCTGCACAACAGATTAAAGTTTCTGCATGATAACTAAAAAAAGATGGACATTAACAAACATGCAAGCGGGCTGAAAGGAAAAACCATGTAATCCAAGTCTACTCCCTAACCACAGATCTATCAACATATTACACAACACACAGAAGTGTGTTCTTGTGTTTTCTTACAAATAAGATGTTGTGTACCCAAATCATATAGACTGAACCAACCTCCGCGACGAAAACACTTGCAACAGATCGTGTATCAACATTTTACTTTCCTCTTCCTTTCCCTTGATTCTCGGGGAAATATGATGGCCCAAAACTGGAGCACAAAAAAGTGTTAGCTGATTCTGGACTATGGGCTAACCAGCGAGTGAATAGCGAAAGCCAATAACTATGACAGATTCTTGATGTTACTAAGACCACAACATTTTAACTATGGGTGCCCCCCTCTTTGGGTACCTTGGCGCTCAATTTGGCCTGTGCCACTTCCATAAGTTTTTTCTTTTCAGCCTCTCTCTCTCTCCTTTCCACCAAACCTAAAATGTTCTTGAGGTAAACTAACAACATACTTTTTTTGTGGGTCACTAACAACATACTGAAGCTGGAGACATCTATTACAATTACAAACGCAAAATAAGATAGCAGATGCATGATGTACTAATCCTGATCCGAATGTGTTTCCAACTTGCTCAAATAGGTTGTCACATATCTTTGGACCTGAATATGATGAACAAATATTTGAAACTAACCAAAAGTTCAATCGAAAATTTGGGCCTTAAACAATATTGACTGATAAGAGTAATGATAAGAGTATTTGGTACCTAAATTTACCTGCCAATTCATCACAGCAATATTTAATATCATGATACAAGATATGACAGAATTAAAGGGAGACGTCATGATTTAAGTTACAGCGAAAAGGATAGTTCAGAGCTCTGGAACATTTGTATACCAATCACACTACATCAAGAAAGGATAACAAGTGGGGAAAGACATACCCTTCCTTCCACTAAATCCTGCGTGCCAATGTTGACAACAGTACATCCAATGGCCTTTGCAGAGTTGAGACACATCATGTGATTTTGATTCCTCTCCCATGGGTTACGAACTCTTTTCTTATTTATTGCTCTCTCATCAATGGTTCCACATGCAGCTACATTGATTAACCTACTGATCAATGAATAAACATCAGCTACGGCTCACAAACAATTCCTGTTCAAAGAGTAAATGAGCATACACCCTGTAGCTAGCTAGAAAGCCATCTCACCAGAGCAGGACACCGTCCCTAATAAGATCAAATAGCTGGGTGCCGGATGGGTCAATTAGCAAGTACTTCATCAACAATGGGTCTTCACCTCGGTAAGTGTTAATATGCGCCGCATAAGACTTCTCCTGGTCAGATTGTGCAGCAGCATAGTGATGGTGGATCTGAGGAACAATATTAATTATTGCGGCCGCCAGCGGTCAGCACCGCCACCGTCGCCCGTGGCGGCGTCTCCTTCCTTGGCGCTCACCCTTGCTTTAGATTCAGAAACTCCTGCAGAAATATCGCACCAAATTCGCCATTCAAACCAAACACCACACTGAACCGCTCATATTTAGTTCAGCATAATCTCAGGAATAACCATTCAAATGAAATCCCATGACTATTTTGTGACCAAGGAACAGAAATCAAACCAGTCTTGAGAAGTCATTTACAAAGAAAAGGCTAATTTCTGAAGTTTCCTGCGCAAAACAGAGATGTAATGCCTGATAGATTATAGAATTGCCAATTTCTGTTAATAAAAGAAATGCATAGGATAATCTATAGTACTTGGGCTTGTTGCCTGCTCATCCTAAACAAGAACACTTTGTTAAATGCATTGTTTTTTTATAATATACAATAATTAATACCTCAACAAGGCAACCTTGGAGATAATTCCTCCTTGCAAAAATAAGTAAATAGAATCCCTCCAATTTCCACCATCATCAATCACAACATGTACTGATCTAAAAATATTAGTCGTTGAATGAATGCAAATTCCAGAGTCTCCAATCGTGTCCTACATACTGCATGAATATTACCATGACAGCCATATATACTAAGCATATAAGCACTAACAGTCTACATTGTAAGTTACAACTCTGAATGAAGTAACTGATGGGGCTACTATAGATGTAGGCATGAACATAATTTTGCTAGACCCAAATGAGGATAGGATAACTGAAATTGAGACATTGCAGGATCTGCTAGCACTGAACCTAGAACAGCAGACGCCGAACTTTGTGCATTACTATCTGAACAAACAACATTGAATTTAAAATACGACTTAGATTGACGTGCACAAGCAGCTCCTGTACCAATCAGATATTTCACACACAGTGAACCAAACATCTTCAATACGTTACCAACTTTATTTCATGAAGTATGCATCATCGTCTAGAATTACCAACGGGTTGGGGGTGGAGATTGGAGAAAGAAGGGAGGAAAGAGAAGACCCACCAATTTGGGAAGCACGGGATTCTACTTCAATGGCACCAGAGAACACATCACAAATGGAGATGCAGATCCGACTCGGCACACAAGTAGCGGGGGGGGGGGGGGGGGGGGGGGGGGGGGGGGGGGGGGGGGGGGCTGTGGAGAGGGAGCCGACCTCGAGCACCTTCTCGCGGCCAGCTCCAAGCCCTTCGTCGCTTGGTCTTGGATCCTGGAGAACTGCAACGACGGCGGCCTAGTGTAGAGGAACGTGGGGAGGCGGCCCGGCGCGGAGGAGGGCGTGGCGGCGGCCTGGTGCGGAGGAACGTGGGGTGGCAGTCCGGCGCGTAGGAGGGCGTGGCGGCGGCCGAAAGGGGAGGGGCGCTGGTGGCGATCCAAAGGGGAGGGGCGCTGGTGGGCGTGCTAATCTGGAGCGTGATTTGCGCCCGAGGGGAGGGGCAGGACATAACCAGGATTGTCTGCCGGCAGAACATTTAATCTGGGACGTTTATTTGTGTGATGAAACCTTGATGTAATATAGACTGTTAGATGTGACTTAGTGGGATTAATCGGACGCCCCTGGTAATCCTGTGTACATCTTTCGGTGTGGTTATAGGGTAATTTAAGTTTGCTCTTTTAATAGTAGTATAGATATAGAGAAGGCATCTGAAATGTTGCTGCCTCTGTCATGCAATCATCAAGTGTCCTGTCATGCTCAATGAGTCCTAAGTGCTCACACGCCTCTCTGAAGGATCTGCATGGATTGTCATTCACTGTTTTTAAATCATCAAATGAAGTGGCACCTCGGACATGGCTGATCAGCACCCGCAAGTAGTACCTCTCTCCTTCAGCAGGGTGTGCATACACCAGTCTTCCAATCTGTGGTCTATATTTTTTTCTCGGTTGCCACTTCTTATTACCGACAATCCACCTATAATGTTCTGGGATCTCTCTGTACAGCCATTTCCGTGCCTCTGGATACTTCTGGTTCATCTCAAAGTACTCGGTAAGCATGGATTTGGAAGAAGATGGCCGAGCGACAACATCTTTCAGATTTTCATAAGCCCTAAATGCAACTTTGTGCATGTTTGGTAGATGAAGTTGGAGCTGCAACACAGATGGACTGACACCAAACATTTTAAAGCCAAATATCCTGTAAATAGCTTCCGGAGGAGATATATAGCGTGCATCCCTATACTGTCGGATTTCGTTGATGATTCCCCCATCATTGATAATATCTTGCTCAAATGCAAATGATGCCTTATCATGCCCTTTGTAGATGTATTTGAACAAGTACTTGACTGCCTTGATGCTCGAGCATGCTTCGACATTAATGTGACAGTTGTATGTCATTAGCAGGAAGGGGTTGTAAGGGACCACTCATCTGTTGTCCAAATCTGCTCCTCTGATCCTAACTCGAACCCCATCGTCCCTCCTTCTATAGATCGGATATGAATCTTTCCCTTGTAATGTGGCATCACAGAAATCTCATGGGTAATGAAACCGACATTGTCCATCTATCATGCAAGGACAACTCTTCTTCAGCGCACCACATGGTCCGTGCAACATGTGTTTGACTACCAGATCATGGAGAACAGGATATTTCTTCTTGTCGGGTATCTCTGCAGATATCACCCGATCATAGTCATCTGGGGTCCTTAACTTGCTTTTGGCTTTCATGATTAAAAGTATATGCTCATGAGGGAGACCTCGTTTCTGAAACTCAGTGACATGTACATAAGCCGCAACTTCTCCGAAATGCTTACCTTTAATTAGTAGGTCCATCATACTTCGCTGTTTAGCTCTATATACTCTTGCCACAAGGTCTGGACGATCTTGCGGTAGTTGTCCAGGCAACATTTCCTTAGTTATCTCCTCCCAATAGGGATTGCATGTCATGGTGATAAAATAATCCGGTTTACCACATCATTGTACTATTGCCATCGCATCCAGAAACCTGCGCTGCATGTCACGGTCCCCACCAGGAAATGTACGTGGAAGCACTATTCTCTTGCCAATCCGATCACCACGTGACTCGCCGACATAGACGGTGTCAACAAGACCCTATAATGAATCAATATTTGACGGTAAGTAGTGTACAAGGTTGAAGCAATGAGTGCATCATATATAATGTGATTTATTGGTATTAACAGAAGCATGTTACCTGGTATAGGTCAGCACGTATAACCTTTTGATTTTCTGGCCATGAGTACCAGTCAAGCCTCATTGTCTCAATCTTGATGTACATGTCAACAGCCCACTGTTGGAAAAGGCGCCCCCCGAATAACATGATGTTAAAAAGCTTTTTTCGGACCTATAGCTTGAAGCAATAGTACTCCCTCGCGCTAACAAATTTCCTGGATTTTATGGCATTAATCTCATTGTCTCCAAACTCCTCTAGGTTATCATCATTGTCATATAAAAATTGATTAACAAAAAAAGTTGGTATGATAGATAGAATCATAAGAATATAAAAAACATCAAGTACATGCAATACCTGCAGGTAAATCAGTGGTCTGGTCTTCAAGCTGTGTGGTATGACCAACTTGTTCTCCCATCATGTTGTTGTCTGTAAGATGGACGACTGTCTAAGTTTTAATTTGACCAATATGTATATAAATCTGCTATGAACATCATACCTGAATGAAAATCAGTAGCTTGGGTCCTTTGTGGTGCATAATCATGCACTGAACCTTGGGTTGTGGCATCGGGGAGCCCAATATATGGCATCCAACGATTCCAACCGATCTCCCCACGTGGGAAGAATAGTGGATATGACAATGGGTCGTAGCAGCCATAGTATGCTCTAATATACATGGGACGATCTCCTTTGCCGTACACGACAACACTCCTATCAAAGGTATTTTGAGGGTCACTTCCTTCAACCCATATTGCTGCTACCTGCGAAGTAGTTGGTGCATTGTACCTTCGCTGATCAAGGTTGATATCTGTGTTCAGTGAGATCCTATATTCATTCAAATTCGGAACAGCACCAATGCTTCTAAAAGCTTGAGCATAAGGGTTATGTTGTAGTATTGTCAGAATCTTCTGTATGAGATCTAGCCTAAGATCTGGAGACCTCTTAACCCTGTGAATCAAGTTTTCATCCGTATCGTAAATATATAGCTGCAGATGCCGAGGGCTATATTCACCAGACATCAGATCATCAAGAGCGTGGTACAACTGGCCACACGCATGAAATGTGTAGACGCCGGTTCGTGCGGTAGTGCTGACTTGACGATCAAGAGTGACACCAAGAGTTGTGAATGAGAAGTGAGAGTTGAAATAACGTATATTCTCTCGGAAATATTTAGCATCCTCATCATATTGACTTGTAAATAACCGTTTCAACTCGTCAGAAACTTCTGGAGTAAACACACCCACTTTGCCCTTTCTGCAATAAAATGCAGGCCCCTCGTATTGAAACCGCAATGCTCCACAGTGGCAGCAGTCGCTAACTTTTCTAAGGACATGGTGCTTTTTGGGCAGGTTCATGTATAGCCTGTCATGAGTGTCATTAGTGCGAGTTCCATCATCATGATTCCAATCCACAAGGTAGGATTGGAAAGCAACATCTGGAAAAGTGTAGACATTTGCATTAAATTAATTTACAAAACAAACCATTTTGTTGTATTATATAGTCTATTGGTACATCATGATAGCAACAAAAGACCTGGTTGGGCGAACATCCTAGCTTCCTCATCAGGGTCATCATCTCCAAGGTTGTCGCTTGCCAAGCAGTCTAGCCGCCAACACATTCGATAATGCAAAAGGTGTTTCAAATAACGCTTAGGACATGAAACAAAGGTAACCGGGGGAGAGGAGACTTAAAATGATAATTATGCGTACCATCAATATTAATCGTGTGGGCATCAGGCTCTAGTATTCCATATGGATCTTCGCCGTGGTTGTCGCCTGATAATAACATTTCATATGGGGAAAATGAGTAAGAATCAGAGATGAATTGAAGTTATGAACCAGGTGTTAGTAAAAATATACCATGAGGATTCTCAGTGGCACGACGAGCATCAGTGATCGTTTCCATTCTTGGACTATTGTATGTTGGCTGTATCGGTACAGGTTGTTTGCTTACATAAATAGACTTTGTACCTGAATGAACAAAAGAGGGCCCAAATTATTGTAGCAACAATAGACCTGAATGAACAAAAGACAACCCCCAACTCAGTACAATCACTCAAAAGAGGGCCCATTTTGTTGTTTTATATATTGTATTGGTACATCATGACATTATTGTAGCTGAATGAAATATTATATTTCTAGCATAAATATTTCAATGAACTAACCTTTGTTTTGTAAAGACTCATCTGGGTTATGTAGGTTCACGATTGTACTGAGTTGGGGGTTCTCCTCCCCTGACAGCTGGGTGAATGGCAATCGTCGTGAATGTCGCTGCATCTGGTACGCATCATTTCTGTGCAACCAATCGGTCTCATTGTCTTCATAAATATTCTCGTCTGAAGTTGAATTTGGTCTAGGCTCTTGTACACATGTTATCGTCTGAAGTTGTGTGACTGCCGTTTGTCCGGTAGCTCGCACCTGTGAGATAATGTTACTGCCATCGGCGACGGCATCAATATGCTTATTATGCTCGCTGGATATGGGTTGTCCCTTTAATAGTTCATCTGTATTGTGTGCATACTGCTCCCTTTCCCCCCGTATCTCCAGCCCATTATGGTCTGAATAGACAAAGAGTAGATCATTATATGGCAATACCATTGGGCTATACATCACCAAAGTCGACATTCATTACCTTGTGATACAGCCGACTGTGTGTGTGTTTTGTTTTCCAGTCCATTGACGTCTGTTGCGATATTTTTTCTTTGTTTGTAGGCTTCACACCGTCTCTTATTTATCTCATCCCTATTTTTTGCATACCGCTCTCTTTCCCTCTGCCTTTTTATCTCTTTACGGTCTGCAAGTCATGACACAGTTCAGCAGCGGAGCAAAATAAATAAGAAATCGAGTGATTGGGTTAAGTACCCAAGGAGGGGGTGTTGGTTATATCCTAGAACGGTGTGCGCGCCCCGTTGGGAGTGGTAGGGGCCATACGAAGTTCTTGAACCCTGTGAATGGCAAATTGTTATAATACAATTATAATTGAAGTGGCATCTGACTGAGGACTTTCAGATCTAAAAGTAGTGATTTGTTCTGGAAGTTGTGACTAATTTTCTTATGAAATTCATCTTCAGCAGTTACATGGATGAGTTTTCATAGGTGCCTCATTATTCGTCTGCAATTTACAGAGAGTCTAACAAATCTGGGATGTAAGAATGGTTCTTCACTGCTTTCATGTGTTGGTTAAATTACAGACTGGCCGCCGCTGATGTGTTACAGAGATTACGTGATGTTTTCCCTTGTAAGCATAAATATTTCCTAGGTGGACTTTTTTTTTTGCCGAACGTGGGAGGGCAGTTTTCGTTTGGCCCTTGTTGGCTCTTTTAACAGTAGTGGAGATGATGGCCCAGGAATTTGTCCCTTGGAAGGTTTACTTCTCCGTGTAGCAAACAGAAAATAGGAAACTGATTTGTAGATGCCAGAACATGAGTAATCTTCGGATTTGCTTTAAACCGCGAGTAGACGATTACGCGTACGCTGACTGTCCGCCTTTGACTGTTGCGGCCAAAGAAAAACTGGGAACGGCCCCGGCCACGCGCAGAGATAGAAATTTTTGTTTAGTCTCAGGTGGCTTGCCTTAACGGTTGTAGCGGAACACCCAATCGGTGTCGATGACTCGCGGTGGCTCAACCAACAACCAACGCAACCCTAATTTTTTTGAACCTTTTAATCTCACAAATCATAAATCTGGACAGATGAACTTGGTGCTTATGCAGATCTTTTCAGATCGGGTCTTCTTCATCTGGATAACTGCGAATTTCCTTGATCCCTGAGAAAGATCCCTTCAAAAACTCAACACCACTGTGCGCGAGCCCCACAGTGGGCATCACATGTCATGGAATTGTCACGGCAGATGTCCTGATGTGAGGACTTAGTCATGAGGCCAACGCATCTATGTAGTAGCTTGAGAGGGGTTGAACGGAATCGAGAGACGCAACACAAGACAAGGGATTAGACAGCTTCGGGCTCCGGGAAACATCATCTCTACATGCTGTTTGTGGACAGGTCTCATTATGATCATGAGGGAGTCGTCGGCGAGCCGGCTCTTTGTGTCTAGCCCTAAAGATTGTTTTTTCTCTCCCTCGTTGGGGAGCCCTGCCCCTCCTTATATAAGTTGAAGGGGCGGGTTACATGTGGAGTCCTATTAGGATTAGGACTTGTCTATCTCTAATACAAACCGGATACAAGTCCAGGTCTTAACTCCTTGTAAGACAAATATTCCGCATGCCTTTCCTCTTAAACCGGCCCACCATAGTATGAACCGGCCTTCATGAACCGCCCGTTGGGACATGGGGTCTTGTCACTCCTCTGACCCGCCTGCCGGATTACCAATGAATCGTAAACCGCCAGGTCCAAACGGGTCGCCAGTGAATCGTTAAGTCTCAGCTGGGTCTCAAGTAAAACACCAAGTCCGGTGGGTTAAACTTCCGGCCGGTTTACACCGCGGGGTATATCCCTGACAAGGGCCCTAGACGCGTCCAAAGTTGGAGCTGCTCCAGCGTCGTGCACAACCGCGCGGGTGAATTGGCTCCGATACGGTTCGCACGGTCATCATCGAGGCAGCTCTGGCAGCATGAAGTAAGAGGCACACAGCCTAGTGCACGACGGCGAATGGACAGCGGCTCCGGCTTTGCGAGGACATCAGCGGTAAATTTGGTATGGTGGCGGCGCCGTGGAGGAGGGGCTGAGGTTTCGCGGCTGGGGAGAAGGTGTTTTGGCGCCCACGCTGTATGAATGGGGAATTGGGAGGGGGAACCATGTCTTATAGATGCATTTGTCTGAAATGTGGGGAAAGTTACAGTTCTACCCTTTCCTTTTGGCTTCTGGGCTTGGGTCTGTGTCTTGAGGGTCGGGGATAGTAGGGTAACTTTGCTTGTCCCAAATAGTGGGGGAGAACGATTTCGAGCGAGGTGGGCGTGTTTTGAAATAGTGGGCGCGAGCAATTTCGGGCAAGGAGGGCGTGTTTTGAAATAGTGGGCGCGAGCGATTTCAGCCGAGGAGAGGGTGTTTGTCCGCCCATGGTTTATGAATTATTCGGCGCCTGCCATTTCGACCGAGGAAGGGGCACGCTTGGATGAAGTTACAACCCTACCCTCGATGTACAACGGACCAATTGATATGCGTCTCGCATAGGCCGGTAATTTTGTGTCTCCCAATAATTTTCTTGGGTGAATTCCATCGAGTAGAGCGTGTTTAGCGGTTCATTCAAATTTTGGGAGAATGAGCATCCTTGGCTACATTACCAAGTCGGTTCGAATCAATTTTGTTAGCTTGCCACTTCTTTTTTAGATGGTGAGATGGTGCTCGGGGCTAATGTGCTTTTACATGCTCGTTGCTAATGATTTACTATTTCAGAAAAACTTGACCCACTCAAAAACGGGAATCTAACCCAAAATGAAATATCTTGATTCAATGAAATAGTTTGTTCACCTGGTCAAAATTGTGGACTAAATCCAAAATTGAACACCTCAATTGAGTAGCATGTTGTATTATAGTACTCCATGAACATGTTGAAGGTCAAATTAATGCACTTGTTTGATACACATATCTCCATTCATGTGTGGATTGCAAACATGATTTTCTCCAATTCAAATATTTGAATGCAAATTTATATCGAAACATGGTTTATATCTGTCTTTGATGCATAAACGCAACCTCCCCCTCTCCCGGACTCTTGTTCTCTCTCGAGCCGACAATCTTCATTTCTATCGCACGCATACAAACACAAACCTTGTCGGTCCCTCTCCCTCCCTCTCTCTCTCTCTATAAATATATATATGTATCTCTCTCTCTCTCGGTCTTTCTAGTTCGCATGCACACTCTATGTATAGGTGTCTCTGGCACACAATGTATGATTCTCTACTCCAAGATAAATATCTAGGGTGCACTCATGGTACGCACACAAATTCCCTATCTCATTGTCCGTAACTCTCTCATGCACCACTCTGCTATCTCGGGGCTCTTCCCTCTCTCTCTCTCTCCATCTCCCTAGGTCACACATACAAATGCATAACTCACTCGCACTAGATAGACCCATCTAAAACTCTCTCTCCCTCATTCTCTCTCAATCTGACACGCACACACACACACAATCACACGCCTAGCAAACTATGAATGTCTCTCACTCCATTGTAGGCACACGCAGGCCCCCCATGTATATGACTATTTCTCAATATCCATCACAAACTTACGCATTGCCTCTTTCCCTCACTTGGTCTATCTCGATTTCTCTCAAGGCATCTATCTATCGCACACACACCTCACCCTTTATCTCCCACCCATATAGTCCCCTCACGATCTCCATGGGATCTCTCTATCACAAACACACCCTCTCTCCCTCCCTATGCATCCATCTTGTCCATACGTCCCTCTCGACCTCTGTGCCTTGTTGCCCAGACCTCTATTGGACAGGTGCTATAGGGGGGTCTCTCTCCATTGCAAACAACTACGCACTAGCTATCTCCGTGTATCACCTCACCACGATTTTCTATCTCGAAGATGCATGTGTGATATGTTTGCATAACACACGCACACACTTGCTCTCTATTTTATCCTTTGTTGTCCCTTTCTCTTTGACACACATACACACACTCTCTTTTTTGCACACTCACTCTTTCTACTTCACACACACTTGATCTCTCTCGACTTAGTACTCTCTTTGGTCCATAGCATATGGATTTATTAAAAAGTCAAACTTCACAAAGTTTGACTAGGTACGCGGAGAAAAACATTTACATCTAGAATGACAAACACATATCATTAGATTCATCACAAGATGTAGTTTCATATGATGTATCTTTGGTATTGTAGATATAAATAATATTTTGTGTAAACCTGGTCGAAGTTTCCAAAGTTTGACTTCTAGAAAATTTATATCCACTGCACTATCGATCAAACAGATGGATGGAGTATCTCTTTCCCTCTCAGCTATTTGACGCACCACTCAGCAATACTGGGTCTCCTTTATCTCTCTCAAACTTTATATCTCCCTAGTTCACACATACACATATCTCGCTCGCACTACATAGACCCATCTAATAATCTTCGCTCTTGTTCTCTCTCTATGTTACATGCACCCCCAAGTACCATAATCTCTCACTCCATCAAAGGCACACGCACTCCCCCCTAAGTATGACTATCTCTCACTATCCATCAGGAACACACGTATTGTCTCCTTCCATTCCTAAGTCTATCTCAATATCTCTTGGGGTATCTTCTATCGTGCACACACCTTGTCAGTCGATCTCCCACCCATGTAATCCCATCACAATCTTTAGGGGATCTCTCTATCACAAACACACACTCTCTCCTCCCCATGCCTGCATTTTCCCGACCTCTTGCCCTTGTTTGCCAGGCCTCTCTTCCTTGTTTTCTAGACCTCTCTTGGCCATGTGCTAGGGGTCTTTCTCTCACGGTTGCAAACAACCACAAACTAACTCCTCGCTTTCGTTATCAAAGATGCATGTGATATGTTTGCATAAGACACACACACACACACACACTTTTGCTCTACTTTATCGTGTGTTGTCGTCTGTTTCACACACGCACAAACACTTTTTCACTCACTCTTTCAATCTCACACACTCTCTCTCTCTCTATCTATCTATCTATCTATCTATCTATCTACTTAGGTACTCTCTCACGTCCATAACATATGGATGTTTTGAAAAGTCAAACCTCAGAAAAGTTTGAGCAGGTATATGTGGAGAAAAACATTTACATATGGAACGATCAATAGACTCATCACAACATGTACTTAGTTCACATTATCATTTATCTTTTGTATTGTAGATATGAGTAATTTCTTTATAAACTTGGTCAAAGTTTCAAAAGTTTGACTTAAAAAATTATAAGCACTACATTATCAACCGGATGGAGTAGCTCTTTCTCTCTCTGTGCTATCTCTCTTTTTTTCTTTGGCATGACTCTCCATACTCTCACTTGATCTCTTTTTATCGAGGGATTACACGCTCACTGTGTCAGCGTATAGCTCCATATATTGTTTAGTTGACCGATCAACCAGTCCACATGCTACCTTGTCAGCTCGTGTTCTCTATCTTGGTGTGCTGGCCCATGTGGTAGTGGGTGAAAATAAATAAACTAGAGGCCTGTCTAACACGCGGTGAAGTAAACAAAGTTGAAACCACTTGCGGTAGGACCCCGCACTCTAGTAAATTGAGGGCACACTTCCTCCGCGTGAAGGACGCACTCGCGCACACCACACCACTGCGCGACGACATGCAAACAAGGACGCACTCGCGCAGACCAATCACACATTACACACCAACACACGTGTACACCGGCCTCGCCGCTGGCTAAGATGGATGGCGAGGCAACCAACAAGCAAAGGTGTCTCGAGCCAAAACCGCATCCGGCGAGCCTCGACTTCATCAGCAGCCTCCTCGATGACATGCTGCTCATCATCTTCACCCTCCTCCCCACCAAATCTGCCATGCGGACCACCCTACTCTCCCGGAGGTGGCGCCCCCTCTGTGTCGCATCCCCCTCAACCTCACCGTCGACAGCTGCCTCTGCAATGAGGGTTGCAAACGCATGGTTGCAGTCTCCAAGATCCTTGCATCGCACCCTGGGCCAGCAAAATGCCTTAACATCGCCATCTTCAATACCAACTACAAGGTCCAAGTCAAGTTCGACGAATGGTTCTTATCCCCTGCCCAAGATCTGCTCGAGGATCTCAGCTTTGAAGCTGGATGATGTCGATGTCTGCCACCATCCGCGCTCTGCCTCACACCAATGCTGTGACGCGCCAGCTTCAGCTCCTTCTATTTTCCCCAGATTGATTCCGCGCCCGCCATTCTTCTCCCTGAACTCAAGCATCTCGACCTCTTTGACATTGGCATCTCGAAAAAGGCTATGGAGCACCTGCTCCGCGGCTGTACTGCGCCCAAGTACCTTCGTCTTCGGCGGATCCACGAATTCATTAGCCTCCACATTGCCTCGACGAATCTCCGATGGATTTATGTGTCTAGATGGCCCCGCAACAAGACATTAATTGAGAAGAGATCACTTGAGCTGTTCCACGTTATGGTCACTGAGAATGCACCTTGCCTTGAGAGATTTCTTGTATCTGATCTAGAAGGTCCAACAAAAATCAGGGTCATTGATGCGCCAAAACTGACAACGTTGGTGTACTCGTCTGCCAAATTCTCCGGACGCTTTATTGGATCCATAATCGTTCAGGTACAACACTCATCTTCTTCTCCATCTTCTTGAAATTCACATTTTTAAATTTCTTCTTGATGTATTTACGACTGTCATCCAGAAAATGATTCCCACAAGCTTAACCTAGTATGTGCGGATAGTGAAGATCTTGACAATAAAATCTACCGGTCCCAATCTGGATCAACTTGTTGGATTCCTTAGATGCTTTCCATGCACGAAGAAGCTACTCATCGCGAGGTGAAACTTCTTTCCTATTAGTAAACATTAATCACAATGTAGCTCTTTTTTGTAATTTTCCCAAATTACAATGACAAGCGTAGTGTTCAAAACTGCATCTATACACTGCACCGAAAGAAATGTTTTTAGTATTTGTTTCTCATGTGATCACCTGCATCATTTTTTGTTGTACTAGTAGCCTAGGCTAGTCAATAGTGGCAGGTAACTTAGACTAGTAACTCTATGGTTAGCCTAAGAGCAAGTAGCATCAAAATTTGACCATAGATTTAACTGACAAAATGTTAATGCATGTCACTAAAAATTATATCGCTGGATTTGTATTTGAACATAATTTCAAATGGTATAATTTTTGGTGACATGCATTGACATTTTCTTAGGTAAATCTATGGACAAAATTTTACACTAAATACGAGGTAGTACAAAAGTGGGCTATAACGGCCCTCGACTATGTAGGCCAAAACACGTGCCAACTTCACTTCTGATGCATTTGGCATCGATGCCCTCCATAGCTCACCTAGTGCCCCAATCTGGATCACCGACTTTGCCCTGGTGCCAAATTAACTCACGCAATGAAAAAACACTTGCGTGGGAGAGGGAGAGGACTAAGGCAATAAAAACACTTGTTTGGGAGAGGGAGAGGCTGGTGTAGTTGGTTTGATTGATTTGTTTATACATGTGGGTTTGTGTGCACGGTGGTGCCAACTCTCTCACATTGCTAGGGCGGTGCCAAAATCTTTTGATTTGACATCGATGCGTATTATGTGGCATACTTTTGAGAAATATGGCATCAGCCACATAGTGGAAGGCAACAAATGCCCAAGCTCTTCACGTGCTCCTAGGTAAATGAGAGGAGAGAGAGAGAGAGAGTGAAAAATATCACTACACTAGTACAGCAACGTCCTAAACAAACGGTTTAAAACCCCTTTCTGTGATGGCATTTGGAACCATCACCAAGTGAGTGTGGGCGATAGGGGGGGTCCCCTTGTGGGACCCAGGCTGGAGCCGTGTGCGATCGGGCGAGGCATGGAAACCCAATCATTTCCGTAGGTATGTACATCCCACACGATGGATCCCAGAAATCATTTCCGTAGGTATGTACATCCCACATGGTGAATCCTAGAAATCATTTCCTTAGGTATGTACATCCCAGACAGTGAATCACAGAAATCATTTCCGTAGGTATGTTCATCCCACATGGTGAATCCCAGAAATCATTTATGTAGGTATGTACATCCCACACGGTGAATCCCAGAAAATCATTTCCGTAGGTATGTGATAATCCCCAAGTGCAGGGAATCATCGTAGCAATTCCCAATGGTGGAAGTGGTAAGTATGTTGTGTAGAACCCACAAGGAGCTAAAGGTAAGATCAATATTCTCTCAAGCCCTATCTGCCACTGACTCTACGTACACCGAACGTTTGCTTCCAACTAGAAACGAGAAATAAAATTATGTTGTGGGTATGAAGAGGATAACTTTGCATGATATCAGAGAGCTAAAACATAAAAGTAGGTGTTGTTATCATAAAGTTAGAATATATTACTAAATATTATAAATAGCGAGTGTGGAATAATGATGGCCGGTGTGCGGAATTGTCCTAGGCAATTGTTAACAAGACCGATAGTCGTCATTGCAATTTCATATGAGGGAGAGGCATAAGCTAACATACTTTCTCTTCTTGGATTATATGCACTTATGATTGGAACTCTAGCAAGCATCCGCAACTACTAAATATCATTAAGGTAAAACCCAACCATAGCATTAAAGCGTCAAGTCCCCTTTATCCCATACACAACAACCCCCTTACTCGGGGTTATGCTTCTGTCACTCAAGCAACCCACTATAAGCGAATCATGAACGTATTGCAACACCCTACAGCGGGAATCCCTCACGCTTGTGCGACACAAAGGGCATAATAGGACAACACCAAAATAAAACATACGACTCATACCAATCTAGATCATCAATCAACCCAAAGACAAAGGATATCTACTCAAAACATCATAGGATGGCAACACATCATTGGATCATAATATGTGGCATAAAGCACCATGTTCAAGTAGGGATTACAGCGGGGTGCGGGAGAGTGGACTGCGTAAAAGAGATGAGGATGGTCATGATGATGGTGATGTTGATGAAGACGATCACCACGGCGACGATTCCCCTCCCGATGGCACTCCGATGCCACCGAGAAAGAGGAGGAGAGGTTCTCCCCCTTGTGCTTCCTCTTCCACGGCCTCCCCCTGGATGGGAAGAGGTTCTCCCTCTGCTTCTTGGCCATCATGGTGATGATGGCCCCTCCGGGATCCTCCTCCATAGCCTCCGGTGATGATAGCCCCCTCCAGTAGGGTGCCAGAGAGCGGCTAGAGTGATTTCTCGTGGCTACAGAGGCTTGCGATGGCGGAACTTCCAATCTAGGTTAATTTCTGAAGGTTTGGGTATTTATAGGAGAGCTTGGCATCGAGAACAAGTCAGGGGGCCCCACGGGTACTCCACGAGGCACAGGGGCGTGCCCAGGGGGGTGGCACCCTCGTGGGGCCCACGGGACTCCCCTCCGGTAGATTTTTGTTCCAGTATTTTTTATATTTTCCAGAAAAATTCTCCGTTGATTGTCATCGCATTATGAGAACTTTTATTTTGGCACAAAAACAACACCACAGTAGTTCTACTGAAAAAATGTCAGTTCGGGTTAGTTCTAATCAAATCATACCAAAATCATATAAAACTATTGTAAACATGGCATGAATACTTCATAAATTATAGATACGTTGGAGACGTATCAGTATGTACATCCCACACAGTTCTTTGTGTGGAAACGTGTGTGCAAGGTGGCCTAACGCAAACAGTTTGCTGCCGGAAGCCATGTGTGATTGTTAGTTGATCGAACACGCCTACTTTCTAGAAACCATGCGGGTTGTTTGAGTTCATCACCCACGGTGATGTCTGAGTAACCGTTTGCAATAGAAAACCCCAATAAGCAGGGTAATTAGCCTATTATTGATAATCCATGTACTAATCAAACTGATATTTCTTATAAAACACGCCAGATATTTCATATCCGTATAAAAGCAACCATGATTTCATAATAGAATTACATCAGATAGCTTCGATACTTAGTTATGCCATTACACAACAGCACCAAGTTTCACATGTAGCATCAAAAACCTTTGGAAAGTAGCATCATACACAGTAAATAGACAGATGAATCTCATATTGGAAACTGCAGAAGCTGGAGGCAAATATTGAGCCTTTAGTGATGTTGAATGTCCTTGCAACATTAGGCCAGTGGCTATGGATAATTGCCCGCCCAACCTTCGTCCTCTTTAGCAAGAATTCAATATTGTACCGTGGGTGTTGAATGAATACCTTCCTCGCCTCTTGACCATGCAGGTGGTTTGAGAGGTAATCATCGGTGAACTTCTTTTAAAAGTACTAAAAACAAAGCTATGCATAAATCACTGTTGTAAATTTTCAAATGGCGCAAGGGGTAAAAACAAGGTAAAAGAGTTGGTACCATCCTATAGTTGACTGATGTCTTCTCCATTGTGCAAACAAAGGTCTTGCTGTTATTCGTCGCAAGTTTCTTCATCCTAACAATCTTTCTGAGTTTCTTAACTTGACTAATATTCATGGACATCTCATTTCCCCATATGCAAAATGGGCAAACAGTGGGTCTAAGCCTCTGACAGCAGGACCTATATGTGCAAGACCAAATTGTAAGAAACCTAAATATTAGAATGATTCCCGTAACTACACAATAATGTGCTATTAGCCAAAGGACCTTGCTTGAACAAACCTCGATGGTAAACCGCAGTGTCTCCCATTGTTTCTCTGCAACAAACATAAGGAAGATCTTGATTAGGTTAACTAAGAGTTGCCATACTATCAGTAGAATATGTATTGAGTACAGCCAAATTCGATTGGTGTCACATGCATAACAATACAAAATTGTACCCACAACAAATGAAAATCAAATTGCAGAACTGAACCAAACTGTTAAATGGACAACAGACCAAATGAACCAAAATAGTTAGCTGAGCATGACATTGCAGAATAGAAACATGTACTAGAAGATAAGACAGTTAACAAAACAAAGAATGCTTGAGAACAGTACTACGAAATGTAGCAATTGTTGGACCAAAGTGTTAAATGAACATTACATTTCAGAGGACCAAACTGTTAATTGAATATCAGATTGCATATTAACATTATAGAGGACAAATCACTAGAAGGCACTGGCGGTGGCCTCGAGAAAACATCACGAACTGTATTTTAAAGTAGACAACCGCGCAACAGTGTCGACAGTGGCCTCAAATACGAGGTGCTCCTCCGTGATCTGGCGGTCGACACGCATGTCAGCCATAGAGACCTTGTTTGCACGTGCGATCGCATGCTACTCAGCTCCATGTTATACTGCGTGTAAAATGGCTGTGGGTGACGCTTAATTGGAGGAGGGGGGCAGTGATTTCGGTGGAAGGTGTCGCTCCGTCAGTCGGGGCATGTGGGACGGGCAAGGAGGAGGATGGTGTGGGTGGGTGTGGATTACCTGACCATATCGACGAGGCTGCGCAGCAAGAAGAAGGGTCGGGGGGAGGAGGCCGCGTAGCACGAAGAATGGTTGCCGGCGAGGAGGCGGTGCTCCAAGAAGAAGGGTCGTCGGCGAGGAGGCGGCGCTTCAAGAAGAAGGGTAGCCGGTGAGGAGGCGGCGCTGCAAGAAGAAGGGTCACTGGCGAGGAGGCTGAGCTGCCAGTAAGCAGCAGTGAAGGTTTGAACTTGGAAATCAAGGAGGAACAGTGGAAATGTGGCTTTCGGTAGGAGGGAGGGGGCGGGGAGATTGATATTTCCGCGCTGGCAAAAAAATTCACTTGGTGCCGCGAGAAACTGGCGCGCAAGTGTGGTTCAAGTGGGGGCGGTGGACTGTAGACGACGAAGCTTCCTGCATAAGCCAGACAAGACGGTGCGACAAGATATTTTATATCGCATCCCACACGATTCTTTCTAGCAAACTGTTTGTGGTATACCTGATTTTTTCATTATGTTTTGAAAGACAAAATGGTGTTACGGAGGGAAAAGATGGTGTTTGAATTGCTAGAACATTTACGTACAGTGAACATGCAACTAGTACATGAGTGTCGTGTTTAAATTTGGAATTATTCCGGGTTCATTTGGCATTTTTATGCATTAATTGAGTTTCTAGGCATTTAATGTGCATAATTCAAATTTGAACTACAAGCACATGCTCCAATGCACCAAAGTTTGCTGAAAAACCACATGTGTTTCTTTGGGTGAATTTATAGGTCCCATGCAAGAAATGGGAATAAAATTCAAACATCTAGGTGTCGTGGCTCAGCCGGAATAATTGAGAAACTTGGTTTTTTAATTCCCGCAAATCCAAAACACGGCTGAAAATCATGAAACTTGGCATGGTGTCATGACATGGCACCAACATGCTGTAGTGATTTTTTTGGCCGAATTGGGACAAGCTTTGGTGTAAGCTTTTTGCAAACCGGAGCTTCCCTCAAGAAGGCTCCTGGTCCCGAGAGGGAACATGTCACCTCCGTGTGTGAAATGACATACGTACACTTCCTTCTCCCGCCTTAATTTTTTTACACAGGCAGATTAGACCAAATAGAAGTATCGTGCTAAATCTTGGATTCATTCCGTGTTCGTTTGGCCTTTTTTATACATTAATTGAGTTTCTGGGCATTTAATGTGCATAATTCAAATTTGAACTACAAGCACATGCTCCAGTGCACCATGGTTGTTTGAAAAATCACATGTGTGTCCTTGGGTGAATTTCTATGTCCCATGCAAGAGATGGGAGTGAAATTCAAACATTTGGGCGTCGTGGCTCGGCCGGAAAGATTGAGAAACTAGGTTTTTTAAGTCCTGTAATTCCAAAACATGCCTGAAAATCATGAAACTTGGCATGGTCTCATGACATGCCACGAACATGATGCGGTAATTTTTTGGGCCGAATTGGGACAAGCTTTGGTGTAAGCTTCTTGCAAACCGGAGCTTCCCTCAGGAAGGCTCGTGGTTCCAAGAGGGAAGGTGTCACCTCCGTGTGCGAAACAACATACGTACACTGCCTTCATCTGCCTTATTTTTTTGCACATCCAGATTAGACCCAATAGAAGTACCGTGCTAAATTTTGGAATTATTCCAGGCTCGTTTTTCCTTTTTATATATTAATTGAGTTTCTGGGCATTTAATGTGCATAATTCAAATTTGAACTACAAGCACATGCTCCAGTGCACCAAAGTTGTTTGAAAAATCACATATGTGTTCTTGGGTGAATTTCTAGGTCCCATGCAAGATATGGGAGTGAAATCAAACATCTGGGCGTCGTGGCTCGGCCGTAAAGATTGAGAAACTTGGTTTTTTAATTCCTGTAATTCGAAAACACGCCTGAAAATCATGAAACTTGGCATCGTGTCATGACATGGCAGCAACATGTCGCAGTAATATTTTTGGCCGAATTGGGACAAGCTTCGGTGTTAGTTTCTTGCAAACCGAAGCTTACCTCAAGAAGGCTCGTGGTTCCGAGAGGGAACGTGTCACCTCCGTGTGCGAAACGACATACGTACACTCCCTTCTCGCACCTTATTTTTTGACACAGCCAGATTAGACCAAATAGAAGTACTGTGCTAAATTTTGGAATTATTCCGGGCTCGTTTTGCCTTTTTTATACATTAATTGAGTTTCTGGGTATTTAATGTGCATAATTCAAATTTGAACTACAAGCACATGCTCCAGTGCACCAAAGTTGTTTGAAAAATCACAAGTGTGCCCATGGGTGAATTTCTAGGTCCCATGCAAGAGATGAGAGTGAAATTCAAACATCTGGGCGTCGTGGCTCGACCGGAAAGATTGAGAAACTTGGTTTTTTAATTACTATAATTCCAAAGCACGCTTGAAAATCATGAAACTTGGCATGGTGTCATGACATGGCACCAACATGCTGCGGTAATATTTTTGGCTGAATTGCGACAAGCTTTGGTCTAAGCTTCTTGCAAACCAGAGCTTTCTTCAAGAAGGCTTGTGGTTCCGAGAGGGAACGTGTCACCTCCGTGTGCGAAACGACATACGTACACTGCCTTTTCCCGCCTTATTTTTTTACACAGTCAGATTAGACCAAATAGAAGTACCGTGCTAAATTTTGGAATTATTCCGGGTTCGTTTGGCCTTTTTTATTCATTAATTGAGTTTCTAGACATTTAATGTGCATAATTCAAATTTGAACTACAAGCACATGCTCCAGTTCACCAAAGTTGTTTGAAAAATCACATGTGCGTCCTTGGGTGAATTTGTAGGTCCCATGCAAGAGATAGGAGTGAAATTTAAACATCTGGGCATCGTGGCTCGGCCGAAAATATTGAGAAACTTGGTTTTTTAATTCATGTAATTCCAAAACATGCCTAAAAATCATGAAACTTGGCATGGTCTCATGACATGGCACCAACATGTTGTGGTAATTTTTCTATCCGATTTGCGAAGGCCAACACATTAACAATCAACAAAGTCATTTTGGAACAAGTGTTATCACGTTACAAATCGGAATACCAAGTATTATTAAAACCGTGGGCATTCGACTTACCAATTATGTGCGGCCACACGTCCCCTTTTTTTATTGGCTAGGAGGTGCCGTGCGGGGTAGCTATTTGAGTACAGGAGGCGTGCGATCAGACCCCTACGCGTGCTCATTGGGAGGAGAGCCCTTTGACCGCTACCTGTTCTACGGCATGGCTATATGTTTCACTGGACTGAGATTTAAGAGAGAAAAATGAAAATCTGAAAAGAAAGTTTTGCACGGATCTTGATGTAAGATCCGACGGACTTATATAGCATTGACTGTGACTTATAGGAAGCATGATGAATATAAGGACAATGATAGTGGAAAATAATTGTCTTACAAATTTAGAAACATAATTAAAAAAGCAACATGCAGCAACGCCCGAAATACACAAGGGAAAAGAAGAAGGAAGACAACGATCTGGCTCGTTGATCTCTACTTTCTTGATGCGTTGCTGTAGGCTGCGGGAACTAGTATCCACGGTGAGCGGCGACGAGCTCTTTCTTGTCCTCAAGATGCTGCTTGGGAGCATCCACGGCATCCTCCACCAGCCTTCTACGCTCGATGCGCAGCTTGTTATTCTCGTCCATAAGTTTCTCGACGATGATGCCGATCCTCTTCAACAAGGCAATGGTCTGCTCTTGCTGCTCCACACTTCCTATGTCTTCGTCCTCAGTAGGTCGCACTCGGCCCGGAGCTTCTCATTGCTCTCATTTAGTTGCCGGATGACGTCGGTAGACTGTTCAAACGAGGCCTGCAGGTCATCCTGCAACCTCGCCTAACTGGAGATCTAATCCATCTGCCTATGGATGAGGGCATGCATGCGCCTGTAAGAGTCCTCGCCTGCCCGCGGGGCATTTTACCAGGCCGCCGCGGCAAGGGAGGACATCTCTGCTGCATTCACAACGCGGCGGGACATCTCTTCTGCTTTCACGGTGCGGTTGGACCAGTCTGCCGCATAGACGGTGCGGCGGGTCCTGCATGCTGCTTCGGCGGCACGGCGGGATCTCTCTGCTGGTACGGCCGTGCGGCGGGACCTGTTTGCTGCTATCGTGGCGAGGCGGGACATCTCTCGTGCTCCCGCTTCCAGGCTCGCCTCTCCCTGGTGGCAATCTCTCGACCCAGAACTCACGCTGGCCATGGCGGACGCAAGGGAACGATGATGAATGACTTGTTTGTTTTGGACTTCTTGTGGATGAGGAGTTGAGGAGGAATGTGCAGTCATCTTGGAGTAGTAGTATTTATAACCGTGTAGTAATACACTCCTAAGTTGGAAACCGTTTAGGTTTTGATTGGTGTGAACATGTTTGCAATTTGGAATGTGACGGGATGCATGCTCAAAAATTACTGACGGTTATAAGTGCGGCACTATTCCCGAAAGGCGTAACGTGGGCACGTACGCCTTCTCGGTCGCGTACGTGGCGTTTGCACCATAGGGTGCACCACAATAGGCGATGTCAACATACGTCTTTTAATTAGAATGGGTGTGCCCGTCTAGCGCACACACGTTGATCTATCTAACTGTTTCAGTTTGTTGTGGCTAATCGCAAACAATTCATCCATGTGAAGTGTATGCCATCAATCGCAGACACTTTGATCTGGCCTACCCGTTTTTGTTTTGTTGCCTAATAGCAAACAGTTAATCCTTCTGAAGCGTAAGCCCTCAATCACACACACTTGATCTGGCTGACCATTTCTTTTGTGTTGCCTAATCACAAACAGTTCATCCGAGTGAACCGTATGTTGTATATCACACACACCTTCATTTGGCCGCCCGTTTCTTTTGTGTTGCCTAATCACAAACAGTTCATCCGAGTGAACTGTATGCTCTATATCACACATGCCTTCATCAGGCTACCCATTTCTTTTGTCCCGCCTCATCGCAAACAGTTGATTGGACTAAACCATATGACCTGGATCGCACACGCAACTAAAATATGAACCGTATTTGATGCATCCTCCATCACAAACGTTATCACCTTTTTTGATGGTTTTCATACAACACCGTTTGTGATTATGGCATCGCACACAGTTTCTCGAAGGGTCTCTAATCGTAGTGTTGTGTTAGCAGCATCCTGTAGTAGTGCTAGTCTTAGAGCCAACCCTAGCATATGAGCGAATGATATTGGTACCTCTGGATGTCATGGCAATCTTATACAACCAGCTGCTCTAATATGTTCTCTTCTTTTGCAGATAAAAAAAGACCCGAAAGTGAAAAGTATGCTGCACTATAGCAATCTCATCGAATGCCTTGATCTCCATCTTAGAGAAATTGATTTGATCGACTATCGAGGCAGCACATCTGAGATTAAATTGGCCAGGTTCTTTGTGCTGGAGGCAAGGGTGCTCAAGGCACTACAAAAAAATACACTTCTGTGATGATACGTGCTTGTCACAGTAGGTCACGTTTTTGTCATGCAGGTACATCCATGACGATTTTATGACAGAATCAAGATAGTCATACTTGTGCTGTCATAGAAGTGTTCCATGACATTACCAAAATTATCATCACGGAAGTGTCTACTTCCATGACGATAAATGGCGCGTCATGGAAGTGTTTTCGTCAAGGGTAACCGACACGTGGCATCCACCGTAATGGGTCGCCGTTAAGCTATCGGGTCTGATTTTGGATCCGATAACCCATTAACAGCCCAGACCAATGAGGATTTTCCTCATGTAAAATTCTCATTGGCCGGAGGAAACACGTGTTGGCTCACCGTTGGGATAGATGTCATCCATTCATTGGACATGAGGCGCCTATGATACGTCGACACTTGGCATGGCCCAACAGAGGCCCATTCCGGTGAAAAGACCGGCCCATTTGACTTGGTAAAAAGGTAACAAGCCGACCCATGAAAAGCCTGTTAACGACATGTTCTTATATAGCCCATTTATGGCCCGCTAACGCACGGCCTATTACGGCCTGTCAGAATTAAGCCTAGTAGCTTCATTTGGGTTGTCCAATATGATTCCAGCCCGTTGTAACTTCTGGCCCATTTATGGCCCATGATGTCTTTCGGCCCATATGAGGCCCTTTGTAACTCTTAGCCCATTAACGGCCCGTGGTGAATCTGGCTCGTGAGGAACAGTGTACAACTTTATACCCATTAACGACCCATTGGGACATTTCTAACCCATGTTATATTTCGGCCTTCTCAGGGCCCATTTATTCTTGGGCTCATTTCCACCATTCGGTTACTTACATCCCGTTACTGGCCTTTTCTGCTTGTGGGCCAAATTCAGCTCGTGGATGCAATCGGCCCGTTTGCGGCCCGTTAATCCATTGGGCCGTTTTCATAGCGTCATGAAATACGGCCGATTAACGATGACCCATTATGGTCGACACATGAATGGACGATTCAAATCTAGCCCGTTTATGGCCCATAATGCGGTCTGTTATTGGCCCATGTTTGGCCGATCGATCATACGGCCCGTAGAAGGCCCATAGATTCTATGGCCGGTAGAAGGCCCATTGTTTCTACGGCCCTTAGAAGGCCCATTGTTTCTACGGCCCATAGGAGGCCCATGGTTACTACAATAAATATGTAGCCCATGGTTATTGTGGCCTAGTTTTAAAAAATAGGTTATTGCCGCCACTAGCAAACCACGGAAAAAGAACTACACTAACTACAAGCAAACAAATAAATAAGACAACAAGGAAATAAATAAGCAAGCAACTTATGCTAGGCTATCACGGCTATTACACATATTACATCCACTGGGCATCAAAGTTCGCCACCAGTGCAAATATAGGGAACAAAGCAGCATATCATATACACTGGTTGTCAAAGTTGGGGACTAGTGCAAATAAACACCGCAGCAAAACAAGTCCAAAACAGAAACCACTTCAGAAGAGCTCAAGAAACAATATCCTGGGTACCCATAATGCAGGCGAGATGCTTAGCAAGCTTATTAACCTTCTCTTGTTTGGCGCTTAAATCCTCCAGTGCTTGCTATTGCACCAGAAAGTATGCATCTGAATTCTGCAGGGACTTCCTCGGTCCTTCAGCTTCCTTTTGTAGCACATCTAATCGATATCTTTCAACTTAAAGTTGAGACTCAAGAAGACGAACTGATTCAGGCAGCAAGTTCGCAGAGCTTGTGCCAGCAGTAGTGGCCAATAACTCGAACACTACATCAAGGCAAGACTTTGGGTTCTCTCATTGTAGTCAAGATAGTTTTTGTCAGCTTTCTTGGAGACCAACAGGGATGCCTCACTATCTTTAACATTATCTGCATTACTTACTTTACCATTGCATAACGGGGTACTGTTCTCCAATATTTTTCCGCATTCTAAAAGAGAAACAAGGAGACACATCACAGGTTTACCATGTTGTATATGAAACTCATTCTGGTAAATCGGTTCAGTAGTAAAGTGGACAGGATAACAGCATGAAACAAACATATATCTATGTACCATGGTCACTTTATGGTCTAAATCATTCTAGTTTTTGTTGCCAAATCAAGATAGAGACACAGTTCAAATAATATTTGTTCAAGACAAATCAGAATAGACAAAATATAAGTGTGGGAAAATACAGAGGAATAACAACACTTGTAATGTGCATGACATGAGAACATAACTATTTATTCAATTGAAACTGAAATAAACATAGAGCAAGTTACAACAACAAACCAGTTAAAGAAACAGGTTTAAAACATACCTGTTGCGCCATTGGAGTTTTAATTCCATCCTTCAAATTTGAAAATAGTTGGTACGAGTAAATACAGTGATGAAGAGCAAAGGATTGTGAACCATAGCTACAGAACCTGACTTGAGAACATTTTGTATTCTGCTTTAAGTGTCGAGTTGGGATTCAGAGTGGTGGTCCTCATGCTTTTGGCACTGCAGTTCCCTTACTAACTGCTCGTGTTTGGGTGCTCTAAGGTGGAGACAGTGCTGTGTCAACTGGAACTGGGTTACTATCTGGTAGGGTTGGGGTTAGAAGGGGTGTAGCTGGTTCTCTGTCCAACTGGGTAGGGGTACAATCTGCGAGAGTCTGGGTTATGTGTGGTGGGGCTGGTTCTTGGGAAAATATAACCATGGTTCTATATGTAGCACTATCTTTTCTGAAGACCATGTTGTTACTCCCTTGGATACTGCCATCACCCTCTCCAATTCAAATTGCTGATAAACAAGAAAAGTAATTGAATGTACAAACATTGTATGACAGACATGTCCAATGGATAGTGGGGAATAAAAGAGGGCATGGAATAATTCACATTTATGTTGTCTAACCAAACAGGATAGCATGACATAATTTCAAATATATGATGGCTAACTAAACAGGATAGCATGACACAATTTCACATATATGATGGCTAACTAAAAAAGATGGAACGACATAGTTCAAAATATGATGAATATGTAAACAGCATGACATGATACAACTACATAATGTGTTTATTAAATAGGTTGGCATGCCATAATTCAAATACATGTCGCCTATGGAAACATGATAGCATGATATAATTCACGGATAGAATGACATAATTCAAAATATGATGACTGTAGACACTAAACAGGATGAGATGATATAAATATATGATGTCTTTATTAAATGGATCGCCATGCCATAATTCAGATAGATGTTGTGTATGTAAACATGATGGCATGATATATTTCAAATATATGATTTATATAGTAAGCAAGTAAGCTGATGGCAATCGCATATATGATGTAAAAACTAAGCAATGCAAGACAACATGTATCACATGAGTAATATAACCCTGCCAAGTTTGATCATAGACCTCAGGGGGGAAACAGGACTACCCATCAGTCTCTGAATCCTCCTCTGAGGAGCTCTCTATAACCAGCAAGATGTCTACTTCAGCAGGTAGTCATCTGCTCTGAATACCTTGTTTTCACTCCAGATACTTCCATCACCGCTTCAAATGGCTGATGCACAGGAAGAGTAGTTGAATATACAAACTTTGTCGACAAATGGAACACGTAATACAAAAAAAGGATAGCATGATATAATTCACATACATGATGATTGGCTAAGCAACAGGGCACTGCATAATTCACATATATAATGCCTTGTAACAAGATATCATTGCATAATTCACATATATAATGTCTTGCAACAAGATGGCATTGCATAATTCATATATATGGTAATTTGACACTAAACAAGTGGCATTGACACAAAGCATGTCTAAACTAATCAAATGACATAGCAATGCAAGACATGAAACAGATGATATGAGAAACATAACCCTGCCAAGTTAGAGCATACACATCGAGGGGGGAAGGACTGGTCATCTATCTCTGAATCCTCCTCTGAGGAGCTATCTGTAACCAGCGAGATATGCGCTTCGTCAGATTGCATAGTCTGTTCTGAAGACCTTGTTTTCACTCCAGAATTTTCCATCACCGTGTCAAATGGCTAATTCACACGAAGAGCAGTTGAATGTACTAACATTGTTGACAAATGTAATACGTAATGAAAAAAGGATGGCATGATATAATTCACATATAAGATGACTGGCTAAGAAGGATGGCATTGCAAAATTGACATATATGATGCCTGGCTAAACAAGATGGCGTAGCATAATTCACATATACGATGAAGAAACTAAATAGATGGCATTCACACAAAGCATGTCTAAACTAAGAGATGACATATTTGATGTATAAAGTAAGCAATGCAAGGCACCATATGCATGATATAACCAACATCAGCATGCCAAGTTAGAGCAAAGACCTCATGGGGTAAATAGGAGTGGTCTTCTCCTTCTGAATCCCCCTCAGAACAGTTATCTTCCTCTTGATTAGAATCTAAAATGGGTGGAGGGGGCTGCCTTTGCGCCTACCATGGAGCGACGTCTGCATGAAATTTTATTGCCACGCAAGGCTCGTCTCTTTTGCTCTACATGTCCACTTCCATTGTGTACAATAATTGACATGCATAGGAATAAAACATAGTGAGATTATGTAAGGAGTGCATGTAGAAATCCAGAGTGATGGTAGCAACCTTTGGATAGACCCAAAACCAATGATAGCAGGTAGATAATGGCTTCAGTTAAATTTTTTTACAGATAATGGCTTCTTTACTATTTGTTTCCCATCCAACATGAAACTCGTAGTAGACACCAGAGATTAACCAGATAGTAGATAGCTACTATAGATTGCGGCCCCGATATGTACCGCACAACCATTTAAAAACTCAAGTTTGACCATTAGTTTGGAGCTACCTCAGAGTCCAATCAGTGAACAGGACGATAAAGTAGCATGTAATATTAAGTTATGCATAACGTCAGCAGACACAAATGAGTGTGACCTCTCTTGCGGGCCCGTGTAGTCCTCGAGGTCATCTGCTCGGTTGATGATGGTAATGCAGTTGTCGTGGATGCCAGCGGTGGGGAAGAAGATCTGAAGTAGCGAAAGACAGTATGGAGGCCGGATCCCTGCTGTGTTGGATCCTTCTGTTGTTGGAGCAGCTGAGCTGGTGTCAGTGAAACAAACCCTGGGTCTGTTGACCCACTATGCAGAGGCAGAAGATCAAGATTGAAGCACCAGCTTAAGTCAAAGATTGAAGAACCAACATGCAGCTCAGAAGGACCAAGATTGAGCCTATGGAGCAGGATATCGGCAAGAGAAGGGCCTCCCTTGCCGGGCAGGCGAGCCCGGCAAGGGGCGAGGCCACCACCAGAAGAAAAGCAACCGAGGCTCCCCGACAGAGCCTACCGGGGCTCACGGGGGAAGAACTGCCCCACCAACCACTCAATCATGACTCACGTCGTCAATCAGTGCGGTGTCAAGCACCAAGATGATTAAGTGGCAGCCACTCGCCACATGGCATCCATTTCCTACAAAGAAGCCTGCAGATGACACCCGTCCCATGACGTGTCAAGAGAGAAAGTGCGAAGCTGGCAAGATAGCCCGGCAGGCCTTGCCGGGCGCCCAGTGATGTGACACTAAGTGGCGCATTTAATGCACTATGTCAGCCCGCAGAGTTAGTTATGATAGCACTGTTTGCTATCATATCAGTGGATAATGACCACTTTGCCACTATGGTGATCCCTTAATCTATAATAGGAGGCCCATGGCACTCGTAGGAGGGGTTAGAGGGGTGGAAAGTTGACAACTCCAAGCCACCATACGCACGTTGTCATTCCAGGCAAACCTTGCCGGGCAAGTGTACTATGCACCACCACTTTCATTCTTCCATCAATCCACTAAAGCAGGAGTAGGGTCTTACGCCTCGTGGCGGCCCAAACCTGGGTAAATTGCTTGTGTCCTCTCTGCCGCGCTGTCATACGCTAGTCTGCTCTTTGTGCAATGCGTTGTCCCCCTGCCAAACCAACAAGGGGCCGCCCAGTCCCGTAGGTGGCCGCGGAAATCCCGCGACATCTTTGGTGCGCCAGGTAGGAGGAGCGCTTGCGCGAACCTGAAAGTGTACGACGTGTGTCATCTTCATCCTCGATAGCGCCATCAACCATGGCACCCAAGAAGAAATCTGGCACCTCGGCCCACCCATCCACCTCGAAGGCTCTGCGGCCCGCTGCTTCTAACGCCGCGGGGGACACGGGAGCCCGCAAGGACATGGACACTGCTGGCAGCATGGTTGGGGCAGGTGGCGCCGTTACCACCTCCCCCGCGGCCGACACAGAGGTCGGAGCTACCAGAGGATAACAGGATCACCAGTGTCTCGACGGTCAAGCTCTTCAAGGTACGGGTACGGGGGTCACTCCGTCCACGCCCCCTCCTCTCGCCGAAGAGCACAACCAAAACAACGGTGCTCGGTCCAGGGCGAGCCATCGCCCTCCGATCGCCCCCATTACGGGAGCGGCTATGGCGCATGCGCCTCCTCCTGGACGAGCTAACCCGGCCGCTGCACTCAATAGAGCCATTGACCTTCGAGCACCACCGTCGCGCGACCCCGCTGCCCCGGCGGTCGTCCCATAGCAGCGTGGGCGGGGTGCCGCCGTCGCCGCCGCTGACACCATCCGGAGCCAGGCGACGATGCAGTCGATGTCATCCACATCCATGCCGAGCACGGCCATGGAGGCCACTGTGCGAGCTCAGCTATTACTGAGGTTCCCGCCAGCAGCCGAGTAGATGGATGAGTGGCTTGCCACTATCCAAAGCTTGCTCGGTTTCACTGAAGCTGGGGGCTCGCGATGTGCTTGCCCACTGCAACCTGCCCAAGCAATAGCCACCGCCCACGCCGATAGCCGTACGAAGGGGGCCGTCCCCACGGTCCAGTCCCGGCCACGGTAGCCGGTGTGGGCGCGATAGAATCAAGATCCTGACAACGTCTTGATGGCCTCTTCTGACCGTCGAGCACGTCTAGGCCAACGTCGAACCACGGAAGACAGGCAGCAGGGAGACACGTGTGTCGTCGCCGAATGGCGCCGCAACGACCCCCGCCGGACCGACGGGTGCGATGGCCTCAACATCGATGAACTTGCACTCGGTGTTGGCGGGTGCCTACCTTTCGAGGTCAGCCGCCTTGCCTTTACACGTGAGATGCGGCAAGTCTGTTGCCCGTCCGTTCGCATGTTCAAGCCAGATATACCTGAGAAATATGACGGGAGGCTGAACCCGGCAGATTTTCTGAGCATCTACACCATCGCTGTTCAGGCTGTGCCACGAGTTCATCGGTGTCTTCACCGGTGGCCACCAAGAGCCCGGCAGGCCCAGCGACCTGCAGCTTCTCCAGTAGAAGGAAGGAGAAACCCTCTGTAATTATTTGCATAGATTCAGTGAAGTTCATAAAAAAATATTCCAAATATCCATCTGGCAGCCGTTATAGAAGCTTTCCAGTCCAATGTGCGCAACCGCCGCATTCGTTCCAAAATGAACGTGCAGTTGCCCAAGACTGTGAAAGAACTATATACGCTGGTGGACAAATGTGCCCGGATGGAAGAAGGAAGGAAGTTTCCTGGAGAGGAAGATTGCATTAATGTTGATTCAAGGGATGAGGATGAATCAGCCAGTCAGAGGAAGGGCAAGAAGCACAGTAAGAAGCCAAGAGATAAGGCAATGATGACTGTAGAAGGTTTGGGCACACCTAGTATCGGCAAGAAGGAAACTATCGCGTGCACTGCCAGCCGGGAAGCCGCGGCCACAGAAAAAGTTGGGAAAGGTGATGGGTCGTACTGCAAGATCCACCGGACCAAAGGCCACGACCTTCAGGATTGTTATCAGGTTGAATAGCTTGCCAAGAAGCAGAGGGCTGAGTATGATAAGCGTGATAAGGAGAAAGGTCAGAATGCTGCTGGCGGTAAGGGCCGAGGAGGTTAAGCAAATCGCCCTGGCAAACCCTTTCGGAACCAAGGAAAACCCGCCATGGGCCAAGAGAAGGAAACCTGTGATGATGCCAGTGATGGAGGGGATGAGGAGGAAACCAGTGAGCAGGAATTTCAGAAGGCCACTAATGCCCTATGCATTGATGGGGGTGCGTCTTTGCACTCCTCTCATCGCCAACTCAAGCGATGGGCACGAGAAGTCAATGTCGTGGAACCGGCGTCAGAGGCCCAGAAGCCTCTCAAGTGGTCATGCACGCCTGTCATCTTCGACGAAGAGGATCGCCCTGATCGCACCACTGCGGTGGGGTGTTTGCCGTTGTTGGTCTCCCCAACAATTCGCAACCTCAAGGTCACAAAGATGCTGGTGGACGATGGGGCCGGGTTGAATCTGATTTCCCCAGCAGTTATCAGCAAGCTTCAGATAGCAGAAGAGGAGCTAAAGGCCACCGACACATTTCAAGGAGTTAATCCCGGCATGAGTCATCCTAAGGGGAATGTTATGTTGCCGGTGACGTTTGGGGGAGAACTGAACTATCGGACTGAGATGATTGTGTTTGATGTGGTTGATCTCCCCCCTGTCGTACAATTGGATTCTTGGAAGACCAGCCCTGGCCAAGTTCATGGCAGCATCCACTATGCTTACAACACCCTAAAAATGCCTAGGCCATTGGGAGTCCTCACTACTCCGATAGATGAGAAGGATGCAATTATCTGTGTGGACAAGATGTATCAGGATGCAGTTGGAGCGGAAGCAACAGCAGCAGTTCCCGCCAAGGAAAGAAAGGAAAGAAGAGGGATTGTAGGACCTCCGGCAAGGAGTCCGGGAAGCGTGCCCCCTCCGAGTGTACGACACCCGTTGACGACGTGCCGGAGTGTTCCAATAGCAAGAGATACAAGGTTCCTGCACGCCAAGTGAAGAAGGCCCCGACAGGGCTAGCTGGCGTTGATGGTACTTTCACTATCAGCGCCACCATCGATGACAAATAGGGAAGCACGCTCATTGCCTTCCTGCGGGTGAATATCGATGTCTTTGCTTGGCAACCGTCTGATATCCCCGGTGTTCCCAGGGAGGTAATTGAGCACCACCTTGCTGTTTGCCCACATGCCCGACCCGTCAAGAAGAAAGTATGGAAGAAGGTCTTGGAGAGGCGGCAGTTCATTGCCGAAGAGATCAAGAAGTTAGAGGCAGCTGGTTTGGTCAGAGGAGTATTGCATCCTACATGGTTGGCAAATCCAGTAGTGGTCTGGAATGCTAATGGGAAGTGGAGGCTGTGCATTGATTTCACAGATCTCAACAAAGCTAGCTCGAAGGACCCATTTCCCTTTCCGCGCATTGACCAGATCATGGATTCTACTTCAGGATGTGATTTTCTCTCCTTTCTGGATGCATACTCAGGATATCATCAAATCTTCATGTCTAAGGCAGCTCAAGAGAAGACATCATTCATCACTCCATGTGATACGTACTGCTTTGTCCGCATGTCGTTCGGATTAAAGAATGCCGGGTCCACTTTTGCAAGGGCAGTCCAGATTGGTTTTGAGCCACAGTTGCACAGAAATATAGAAGCTTATATGGATGATATTGTGGACAAAACCAAGGATAAGGCCATCCTTATCTAGGATTTGGAAGAGACATTTGCTAATCTGCGCAAGATCAATCTGAAACTTAATCGGGAGAAGTGTGTATTTGGTGTTCCCTCCGGCAAGCTACTTGGGATCTTCGTGTCCCATCGGGGGATCGAAGCCAACCCCGGCAAGATCAAGGCCACTGAGCAGATCCAAGCACCAAGGACGGTTAAGGATGTGGGGCGCTTGACGGGATGCGTTGTCGCACTGAGCAGATTCATCTCCAAGTCTGCCGAGCATGCCCTGCCGTTCTATAAGGTTTTGAAGAAGGCGGGACCTATGAAGTGGACCCCGGAAGTAGATGCAGCTCTGCAAGACTGGAAAACCTACCTATCGTCTGTGCCTATATTGGTTGAATCCAACCCCCAAGAACCGTTGTTGCTTTACTTGGCGGCAACCAACCAAGTGGTTAGTGCAGCTTTAGTAGCGCAGCGAGAGGTGGATGAGGCAGAAAGTTGCCAGATCATGGCAGAGTCAGAAAAGGATCAGGGCAGCAATGGGCACGGCAGCGACAGCAACCCCAAGGATGCGGCAAGGAAGAAAGTGGTGCAGCGCCCAGTGTACTTCGTCAGCTCCTTGTTGCAAGGGGCAAGGTCGAGGTACTCTAGCATGCAAAAGTTAATCTTTGGTCTCATTATGGCTTCAAGGAAACTGCACCACTACTTCCAAGCCCATGAGATCAAGGTTGTCACTCGTTTCCCATTGCAAAGGATACTCCAAAAACCCTAAGGAAACTGGAAGAATAGTGTATTGGGCTTTGGAGTTATCCAGCTTTGGTTTGAAGTTTGAGAGCACTTCAACTATTCAGAGCAGGGCATTGGCAGAGTTTATTGTAGAATGGACGCCAACCCCTGATGAGGAAAGGACATAGACAGCTATCCCCGGCAAGGAATCCCCCAAGAATGGATTATGTATTTCGATGGTGCTTTTTTCCCTACAAGGTGCAGGGGCTGGTGTGCTTCTTGTTGCCCCCTCCGGGGAGCACTTGAAGTACGTCGTCCAGATGCACTTTCCCAGAAAGAAGCCACCAACAATACAGCAGAGTATGAAGGGCTCCTTGCTGGTCGCAGGATTGCAGCAGAATTGGGAATTAAGAAGCTGATCATTCGAGGAGATTCACAGCTCGTGGTGAGACAAGTCAACAAGGATTACCAAAGCCCATTGGTGGAAGCATACATTGAGGAAGTAAGGAGATTGGGGAGCACTTTGATGGGTTGCTAACGGATCACGTACCCCATACGAAAAACAGCATAGCTGATCACCTGTCAAAGTATGCTGCACAGAAGCTTCCTATGGAACCAGGAACTTTTGTTCTCCATCTCTCTCAACCCTCCGTATCACCAGCCACAATGGCCCGAAAGAGGAGAAAGTTGGACTACGATAAGCCTCTCCTAGCAGATCCATCCACTCCCGGCAGAGACCCTGCCAGAAACAACTCCTCATAGCCTACCAGACCACCCCCTCCAGCCGGGCCTATGGACCCTGCGAACGAGGATGGTGCTCCCATAGCCGAGGAGGTGTCGCTAGTCCTCGTTGCCGAGCCTCAGGCTCCAACTTGGGCAAGGCACATTGTCCACTTCCTCCAAACCGGAGAACTCCCTCGCAATCATGATGAAGCTGAAAGAGTAGCCCGGAGGGCCAGTATGTATCATTTTGTCAATGACACTCTATAGAAAAGGAGGCCCAACGGTGTGAAATTGAAGTGTGTTTCCCGGGAGGATTGTCGCTGTTCTAGGAACGGGGGTCCCCAGACTTGCCTGCCTGCGGCCTGCTGTGTGGCTAAGCCAGCAGGCCGTACGACCCATCTTCATCAACAAGGCATCCAAGACCCTCGCGAGGGGCCAAGCCTCGTGAGGCGGACGACACAAGACCTCCTTTGGAGTGGCCTAGTTGGGCAGGCTCACGAGGAGCGGAGATATCAAGGCGAGGCAAACCTCACAAGGCTCTCATGACGTGAGCCATGACGATCGACACCAGGCAGGCGCCAGCGTGCACAGCGTCCGTGTTTCCTCTTTGGTGCTAAGGAGGCTTGCGCAGGCGAGGAGTACTGAGGCATCAGGAAAAGGTTGTCATATTGGTGCAACAAGACCAGGACCAGAAGGACGACAAGACGGAGGTCATCGTGGTGCCCAAGACGGCGTCACCACCAGAGCCTTTCGCAGGCCGAGACCGCCTTTGTCAGGATAGCTTGTACTAGTTGTCCCCCTTCAAATTTGCCCGCGGTTGTTGGCTCCCTTCCCGCTCAATATTTGGGAAGAGGACCAGGGCCTCTATAAATAGGACTAGCCTCCACCATAGGCAGGGGCGAACAATTTTTAGACCATCCAGAACCACACAAGTTAGCCAAGCACAAGAACACCTCAACCTGAGGAGGCTGTTCTTCCCCTTGTATTGTTAATCATCAGCCCTGGAGGCAATCCACCACCACCACACTGGAGTAGGGTGTTACACCACAACGGTGGCCCGAACCAGTATAAATCTTGTGTCTTTTCTGTGTTGCGAGTTCGTCGAGTTCGTCCGCAAGATCTTAGTGAGCTAGGGCGTAGATCGGTGGGAGGAAAAGACTTCGCACGCACCCCAGTGTTCGAACCTCATGGGTTTGCCGGCCACGGGCGACGAGGCCCGAGGCGTGCCTCCACCACCCCAGCCAAAAGACGACACCTTGGCACCAAGGCGCGCGGCCCCGTGGTTTGATCCTCCACGCCCAGTGCCTGCGCGCAAAGAGAGAAGCTGCCAAGAAATCCCTCGGCCGCGAGGAGCCGCACCCGCGCTCCCCGCACTGCCTCGTCAAGACCGCGCGCCACCCGTGGCACTGCCGCGCGGACCACGTCAAGACCAAGCTCCACCTCCAAAGCAGGCCCCAATAACTACGGCCGGCTGCCGTGCCTTCACCCCCGAGTTGTGTAGCGTCGCCTGGCCAGGAAAGTTCAAGCCGGATCTACCTCCTTGCTATGACGGCACCGCCGACGCCGAGGAGTTCCTACAGCTCTACGAGCTGAGCATCGAAGCAGCCAACGGCGACGAGAAAGTCATGGCAAACTGGTTTCCCATGGATCACAAGGACGGGGCCCACTCCTGGCTCCTGAACCTGCAGCACAGCTCGATCTCCTCCTGGGACGAGATGCGTGACCTCTTCGTCGCCAACTTCCGGCGGTCGCGGGCGACCTGCGGCGTATCAAGCAACCGCCCGAGGAGACCCTCCAGAAGTACATCCAGCGCTTCAACAACACCCGCCTCAAGATCCCCAAGGTCACGGATGAGGCCACTATCTCCGCGTTCTCCGACGGCATCCGTGACGTCAAGATGAAGGAAGAGCTCGCTATCCACGAGGAGCTCTGCACATCTCAGGAGCTATTCAACCTGGCAACCAAGTGCGCAAGAGCTGAGGAGGGGCGCCTCTCTCTCCTTGAGCTGCCAGCCGCGGGCATAGAGGAGAAGAAAGCCAAGGCCAAGGACGTGAAGCGCAAGGAAGTAGAGGTGCTAGCGGCGGAGCCCGACACCAAACGGGGCAGAGATCAACCCGAGTCATCCAAGAACAGCCGACTGTTCAGCGCCTTCCACAACCTGAACACCAACAACACCAGTGACTACCAAGAGCTCAGAGCCATACGAGAAGGACGCTACGGTCGACTCCCCGAGCGCAGCGACTGGGGCTATGGCCATGGAGGCGGACTCTAGGACGACCGTGGCCCGCGCCAGGAATGGCGTGACAGGCCTCGTGAGGACCGCTGGCAAGACCATCCTCACGAGGGGGCCTGGAGGGACCAGCCTCGTGAGGATCACCCCCAAAGCAATGCCGGTCTTCCCCCGCTGCCGCCACCGAGAAGGAACGACGATCATCCTCAGGACGAGGGGGTTGGGGGCTTCCAGGAGCCGCGTGCAATCGCCTACATCTTGGGCGGCGCCCAGGCCCGAGCCTCTCAGTGCATCTTCAAATGGTTCGCTCGCGAGGTGAACGCGGTGCTCCCCAAGCTTGAGGCCGCGCGCCCGCTCAGGTGGTCCCAGTGCGCCATCACTTTCAACTCGGCAGATCAGCTCAAGTGCGTGGCCACCGCCGGTGTCCTCCCGATGTTGTGTTCCTCAGTCATCAGTAATGTGCAGGTTACCAAGACCCTCATCGACGGCGGTGCAGGGCTCAACATCCTGTCTGTCGACACATTTGATAACCTCCAAGTGCCATACGAGCAGCTCCAGCCTACCAAACCTTTCTCAGGAGTGATCGATGGCTCCACCACACTGATAGGGCAGGTCTGCCTACCTGACAGCTTTGGCACACGCGACAACTACTGCACCGAGCTCATCGACTTCGACGTCGCCCACATCTGCCTGCCGTACAACGCCAGCCTCGGGTATCTGCCCTGGCCAAGTTCATGGCGGTCACCCACCACCGCTGCAATGCCATCAAGATCCCTGGAAGCGGCGGGGTCATCATGGTCCCATGTGAAGAAAGGCATGCGGTGTGCTCCCTCGAGTGCGCCTTCCAAGCTGCAGCAATCGATGACCCCGATAGCAGAAGTGAGGGCCCTCCGGAGGCCATCCCCAAGAAGAGGCAGTTGCGCCGCGTAGGACCTCAGGAGGATAACGCCGCGGCGGGAGCCTCGTCAGGATCAGCGTCCGTCCCAGGGGCGCCTCCCTCCATCGCATAGTAAGGTGCGCCCAGCGCCCTCCTCGGGAAGGGCTCGGGGGCTCTCTTCTGGAGGGCCTCAGGCCTTGCCAACCTCACGAGGGAGGCGCTTGGGCACCACTTGGAGGCGTGCTATGCGGCATGTTTTCCTCAGGAGAACATAGGGCAAGGGGTGCCCGCCACTCAGGAATTCATCGCCAACACCACACAGGAACTGCAGGACGCAAGAGCCATGCACGGCGACAGCCGCTCACAGGGCGCAGCTCACCACCCAGGCGAGGGTGCTGAGCTGCGCGTCTGCATCGACATCCCAGGGCTCAACAGGGACACGTCTTAGGAGAGCTTCTAGCCTTCACGTGTGGGCCGTTGCGAGGGCCTGCCACACAGCTACATTTGCATGCCCCTTGGCTTGCTGAGCGTGGCGTCGGCCTATCAGCGCAACATGCGGCGTGACCTGGCGGCTCAAGAGGCCAGGTACCGCGCCGTCCTGGAGGAAATGGAGACGGTCTTCGGGGAGCCTCCTGAGCCCCTAGAGCCTCCCGAGGCTCAGGGCTCCAGTGGCTCATGAGGAGTCCTTTCTTTGACGCACGCCTTCAGCTGCACCAACTTTGCTTCGTCTACAGAACCAGGTGACATCATCCAAGCTCGTTTAAGCTGGGAGCGCCACTTGGGCCGCATTATTCCCAGGCCGCATGGGTCCATCCCTGCGGCATGTATCCCTTTTGCTCATGTCTTTAGCTTGCCTTGCTGGGGGCGCCCTTCGGGCCGCATCATCCCCAAGTCGCTCGGGCCGGACCCGGTGGCATGTATCTTCTTGCATTTACCCAAGCTGATCTGCTGTCCCTGCTTAACCTGCCTACGGTTATCACCTGCTCGATCATCGCCTCCCACGGGGCCTCCTCATAGGCACGGCGCTGGTGCATGGTTCCGTCCCTGCCATGTCGACAAATCTGAGCGGTCGAGCTCTAGCTCGCGACACAACCCGCGCACGCCACCTCGCCAGGCCCTCAGTGCCTTCGCTTCATCCGGACCAACCAGTAGCAGGCTGGCGGCTGTAATGGCAAACCATGTTCTTCTTGTGCCTGTTCACAGGGACCCCGCAGGGAGGATAGCAGGTGGAACCGCGCGTCTCCTTTTCCCTCGTGCACTTCGCTTGCGCGTTAAAAGGGGGGCTCCTGAGAATCGCGACTCAGGAGCTCTTACTGGCTCTCCAGTCCTCACCCCCTGGCCTTGACCATGGCGTCACGACTTGGCATACCAGCGGCAGCTGAGCTCGCTCGAGGGCCGGGACCTGAGGACGCAAAGCACTAAGGAGAGCATGGGAGGAGGGAAACCCTTATGGGCCGGCCTAGCTATGCTACGCAAGTTGGCACGCGGCCCTAGCGCAACGTCAGGAATCGCCACGAAGTTCACAAGATAAGTCTCGCCCTCGGATCGGCTAAATGTCTGAGCCTTATGGTAACCCACGCCTTGCCGCGACCCCATTGCGGCCACGTCAACTCCCTTTCTTCCCTTACCGTGGCTGCTTGAGCGCTAAGGGGGACCTCCTGAGCATCACGCCTCAGGGGCTCTTACTGGACCTCGGGCCGCACACCTCCTGGCCTTGACCACGGCACGCGACCTGGCATACCAGTGACGACTGTAGCTTGCCTGGGGACCAGGACCTGTCGGTGTAGAGCAACAAGACATCGCGAGGAAAGAAAGGGGGATCGAGCCTTAATGGGACGCGCGTGCACCAAATCTTCATGACGGGGAAAATAAGCACAAAAGACATTACAGACCCTTATATGTCCCCACGGGGTGCTTCATGATTCTTCGTATGGAATGAAAGCTAAGACTAAGAAGGACCCTATCTACACCCTCCTGTGGCAGACGCCATCATCAACAGTGGGCCACGGGAGGCCGACGCCAACCCCATCCAGATCAGCGGCGACAGCCGGACGTGGCGGCACTGCTTCGAGTGTGGTGAGAGCTTGCGGACACGTAGTTGTTGTCGCTCGTCTCCGGAGTCTCATAGAGCTCAGGAGAGCTGCTGGACTCCCAAGGGCTGCTGCTGCTGGAGTGGCCACTAGCGGAACGCGCGTCAGCCTCACGCTCCTCTCCGGAGCAATACTCCAGGCGGCGGCCCTCGGCATCGAAGACCTTGAATAAGAGCATGGAGACGCCGTCATACTCAAGGTGGATCGCAAGGGCGCCCCTCGCGCGTTAGACCCGCGCGATCTCTCCCCGGCCACGAATCATGAAGATCTTGCCGGTGGGGACCACTTCGATCTCCGCTCCAGTCACCGGAACACCACAGTCGGCGTGCTGCAACCAGAGCTCGAGAGGCCCCCTTGGCGGCATCACGTCAGAGAAGAACTGCGGGAAGCGGATCCAAGAGCTTGGGGGCATCGGCGCCCATAGCACCAGCTCGCGCGAGGAGTCTGCGGCGTGGATTCCAGGGGCGACGGCGCGCGTCGCCGCGCTGCGGTGACCCCGGGCGCGGCACCGGCGGCGCTGCTTGTTGCTCCGCCTTCCTGAGTCCCCGGCTTCGGCATACAGGGGTAGCAGATACCCTGGGGGAGGCCGCTAGCACCAAGGCCTCGTCACCACCAGCATCGCCGCTTCGTCACGGTGTTGGATCGCCCTTTTCTTTGGCGGAAGTGGCTCCGGGTCATCTCGGGGGGCCTTCCCCTTTTCTTCGGCGGAGAACCTTCTGATAGGTGCCATTGATGTTAGCAGTGGAGCAAGGAGGAAGAAGCAAGCGAGCAAGGAAGAGATGGGCAATGGGGGCTCAGCCCTCCTCCCCATTTATAGCAAGAGAAGGCCAACCGGCACCTCTCATGATCGCAGGTAATGATGTTTTTCCTTGCATGTCGCAAGGTCTTGTCAAGTCATGCAGTTGCCGAGGCAGCGTGGGGAAGCGGAGACGCCCATGTCCAATCAACCACCACGCGTCAACCAAGACCATAGGCTTTTGGTGCCCCGCTGTGCTCCATACTTGACCCTTGGCTTCACCGCGAAGCCAAGCCCGAGTGCACCTTGGGCCCGGGGGCTACTGTCGGCGTTCTGGGAACGGGGGTCCCCAGACTTGCCTGCCTACGGCCCACTGCGTGGCTAAGCTAGTAGGCCGTACGACCCATATTCATCAACAAGGCAACCATGACCCTCGCGAGGGGCCAAGCCTCACGAGGCGCACGACACAAGACCTCCTCTAGAGTGGCCTAGTCGGGCAGGCTCACGAGGAGCGGAGATATCAAGGCGAGGCAAACCTCACGAGGTTCTCGTGACATGAGCCATTACCATCGACACCAGGCGGGCGCCAACGCGCGCAGCGTCCTTGTTTCTTCTTTGGTACTAAGGAGGCCCACGCAGGCGAGGAGTACCGAGGCATCAGGCAAAGGTCGCCATATCAGTGCAACAAGACCAGGACCAGAAGGATGGCAATACAGAGGTCATCATGGAGCCCAAGACGGTGTCACCACTAGAGCCTTTCGCAGGCGGAGATCGCCTTTGTCAGGATAGCTTGTACTAGCTGCCCCCCTTCAAATTTTCCTGCCATTGTTGGCTCCCTTCCCGCTCAATATTTGGGAAGAGGACCAGTGCCTCTATAAATAGGACTAGCCGCCACCATAGGCAGGGACGGACCATTTTTAGACCATCCAGAACCACACAAGTTAGCCAAGCACAAGAACACCTCAACCTCAGGAGGCTATTCTTCCCCTTGTATTGTTCACCATCAACCCTGGAGGCAATTCACCAACACCACACTGGAGTAGGGTGTTACACCACAACGGTGGCCCCAACTAGTATAAATCTTCTGTCTTTCTGTGTTGCGAGTTCGTCGAGTTCGTCCGCGGGATCTTAGCGAGCTAGGGCGTAGATCGGTGGGAGCAAAAGACTTCGCGCACACCCCCACTATTGGAAGCTCAAGGGTTTGCCGGAACCCCACATCCGACAAGGATGGAAAGGAACAGCTGGCTCAGATTCACAGAGGAATGTGTGGCTCACACATTGGATCAAGGGCATTAGTTGGGAAAGCATTCCGGCAAGGATTCTATTGGCCAACAGCCCTCCAAGATGCAATTGAGCTCATCACAAAATGTGAAGCCTGTCAGTTCCATTCAAGGAGAATACACTTGCCTGCCCAAGCCCTTCAGACAATCCCTCTATCATGGCCATTTTTGGTCTCGGGGCTCGATATCCTCAGCCCTTCCCCCAAGCAATCGGGGGCTCTGAATTCTTGTTCGTTGCCATCGACAAGTTTACGAGGTGGCCCGAAGTGACTGCCATCAGAAAGGTGACTTCTCAGTCAGCTATCAAATTCTTGAAAGAATTGGTGTGTCATTTCGGAGTTCTGGCAAGGATCATCACTAACAACGGCACCCAGTTCACGAGCCACGCTGTCATGCATTATGTTCACACCCTTGGATGCAAAATCTCATTCGCTTCTGTGGTACACCCCCAGAGCAATGGACAAGCTGAGAGGGCGAACGCTAAAGTGCTTCGTGGACTCAAGACAAGAACTTTTGATACGTCGCAAAAGCATGGCAGGCTGTGGATCAAGGAGCTACCGGTAGTTCTTTGGTCCCTCAGAACGACACCTAACCGAGCTATCAGGCAGACTCCCTTCTCCCTGGTCTACGGGGCAGAAGAAGTTATCCCCATGGAACTCATTTATGGGTCCCCTCGAGTGCTTGCCTATGATGAAGTAGCGCAAGATCAGCACTGGCGTGACGACATTGTTCTACTCAAGGAGAACCGTCTCTGGGCTACTATGCGTGCTGCACGCTACCAGCAAGCCCTGTGTCGCTATCATAGCCGCAAGGTTCACGCCTGATGTTTTGAGGAAGGTGACCTGTCCTTAGGCGCGTTCAGTTTGGCAAGGGTACAAACAAGCTATCACCGAAGTGGGAAGGCCCTTACCAGGTGGTACGACTCACCAGACCTGGTGCAGTACGTCTGGAGACCGGAGATGGCACACAGCTGCAAAACTCATGGAACATTGAGCATCTCCATAAGTACTACCCGTAAGGCACGAGGCTGCCGGGCACCGCCCAGCAGCCGCCCTTTTGTACATGCCTTGCCTCAGTTGCATGTAACCCCTTGTACAAAGCCGGGGCAATGACCCCGTGCAAGATAAAATAAGGAAGCATTGTGGGGGGGGGGGGTCGAGATCGCATGCATGCACGAGCACATCCAGATCGCTGCATAAGCATTTCATGAGCATTTGCATATGCATATAGATAGGACTTCATCCTGCATTCATTCTCATCTACATGGAGTTGCAGGTTCAAGCCGTGAACTTGACTCCGACAAGGGACGAGAAGATTGCACAGCACAGTGATCCCCGGCAAGCCAAACGGATAAGTTCACCTCTTGTCCATTAGTGTTCTGTAAGCTATAACTTGTGCATAGAGAAACCTTGCCGCTCTTTTGAAACTAGGGTGCTCCCATCCTTGGCTCGAACGCTGCTTCGGCCTGGATGGTCACAGTGGCCCTTGGAGAAAAGGGAGTAGGCGGGGGGCTGGCACCTCAGTCTGTTCCCCAGTAGACGAGGTTCTCTGGCAGAAAAAAGGGTGCCGGTAGGATATCCTGCCGAGGAAAACTCATTTCATTACAGTAATGAGGCACTCCAACTCTGCATGGACATATACATGCACGAGTTCTCGTCAAGGTTTATTTCTTTCATTGACATGTGAATACAAGTACAAGCATTACAGAGCACAAACATGGATGAAAGGATTACATTATTTGAGTTAAAATTTGGCAAGTGCCGGCTGATTTAAGACTGAAAAAAGATAAGTGCCACGTGATCCCCTCTTTTCATTTTCCCTCCTTCAGGCACTATGGAGGAAGGATAAAAAGACGAGAAAAAGAGCACCCAAGCAGGAGCCCACCCCGGTCCCGTCAGGGCCCGTCAAGCACGACCTGATAAGACCGAGATTGGCGAGGCTGCGAAGCAGGAGCACAGGGGATGGGACGGCGCCTTCTGGCGGCCACCTCCAGAGCCAACAAGAATCCCCGGCTTGAGCGGCGGTGGAGTCATCCACCAAAGCTCAGCCGGAAGACTGCTAGAGGTGAGGAGAAGGCACCAAGAGAGCATCCCTCCCCGGCTATCAGCCGAAGAGGCTGGTGATGATGGTGTCGGGGATGGCGGGGAAGTGCAAAAGATGAGGCGGCAGGTCGACGGTCGGAGGCGAAGGCATCCACGCCATCATACTCTGACCTGACCCCCTGCCACCCGCCTTCTCCGTCTCCCTCGCTTTCTCCTCACCACCGCCACTGAGGGAGTCCTAGACTAACGGGTCCTCAGGCGTCCAGCCTGTTAGCCATGGGCCGGACTGATGGGCTGTGAAGATACGAAGACCGAAGACTACACCCGTGTCCGGATGGGACTCTCCTTGGCATGGAAGGCAAGCTTGGCGACTGAATATGTAGATTATTCTCTTTGTAACCGACCTTTTGTAACCCTAGATCTTCCTGGTGTCTATATAAACCGGAGGACTTAGTCCAGAGGATATATTATCATAGCCATACAAGCTAGACCTCTAGGGTTTAGCCATTACGATCTTGAGGTAGATCAACTCTTGTAATACTCATATTCATCAAGATCAATCAAGCAGGACGTAGGGTATTACCTCCATAGAGAGGGCCTGAACCTGGGTAAAACATTGTGTCCCCTGTCTCCTGTTACCATCAACCTTAGATGCACAGTTCGAGACCCCTTACCTGAGATCCGCTGGTTTTGACACCGACATTGGTGCTTTCATTGAGAGTGCCACTGTGCTATAATTAAGAGGTTCGATGCCCCCTTCAACCATCTACAATGATGCTGCCCAAGGGGGAGTCTTCCTCCCCGGACAGATCTTCATGTTCGGCGGCTTCGCTGTGCGGGCCAACTCGCTTGGCCATCTGGAGCAGATCAAAAGCTACGCCCCCAGCCATCAGGTCAGATTTGGGAGCTTGAACTACATTGCAGACATCCGTGGAGACTTGATCTTCACCGGATTCGAGACCGCGGCTACCACTCCTGGTCACCCCGAGGGACATGACCTAAATCTGTCATCAGACCGCATCCAAAAGACAGCTCCCATAGCAGCTCTGACCTTAGATCCAGAGAAGACTACGCCATCCAAGGATGGGAGGATCGACCAAACCACGGAGGCCACAGATTCCACGGCGTTGGAGCCGCACATAGACTTGATCTCACACAATACCTATGCAACTGGAACTCTGGACTCATTTCCGGCCGTAAGTTCCGAATCATGTGAGCCCACGGATGCCAAACTTGATCGTTTATTGATCTTCAGTGCCGCAGACATCTTCCAGCACTCGCCTTTGGGCGACATGCTAAACTCGTTAAAGAACATGTCCTTGGCAGGGGACTCACAGCCGAACTATGTCCGGTTGGAACTAGGGGCCGATGATGGAGAATCTTGCTTCCCACCCGCCACCCACTCCATAGCCACTATCGAGGACTCAACCAACATTCTCGATTACGGATCCGAAGACTTTGATTGTACAGATGATGATGTCGAAAAAGAGCAGGGTCGAAACCCGCCACTCACCGGACGCGGGACAGTCACTTCTTCATACGACGTATACATGGTGGATACACCTAAAGAAACTAACGACAATGACAAAGAAGATCCAGTTGAGGATAAACCTCCTGAGACACATCCCAAATGCCGGTGTCAGTAGCACCGCTCTAAGTCACGTCGTGCACAAGATAGTAATACTGGCACCAGAGAAAACAACACCCCGGACTATGCCGAAGACAATGAAGCCCCTGCTGGGGCAACATCCGAACATGATGAACTGGAGGACGGGCACGATAGCTACTACCTCTTGAGCACTGCGTTGGATTTCCCCGAAGAGGAGAGGATGATGTAGCAAAGTAGCGTAAGTATTTCCCTCAGTTTTTGAGAACCAAGGTATCAATCTAGTAGGAGGCTACGCATGAGTCCCTCGTACCTACACAAAACAATAGCTCAACGCAACCAACGCACTTAGGGGTTGTCAATCCCTTCACGGTCACTTACGAAAGTGAGATCTGATAGAGATGATAAATAATATTTTTGGTATTTTGGGTATAGAGATGCAAAGTGAAAAGTAAAAGGCAAAGTAAAAAAGCAAAGCAATAATAAAGTGATGGAGATTGATATGATGAGAAAGAGACCCCTGGGCCATAGGTTTCACTAGTGGCTTCTCTCAAGAGCATAAGTATTCTACGGTGGGTGAACAAATTACTATTGAGCAATTGACAGAATTGAGCATAGTTATGAGAATATCTAGGTATGATCATCTATATAGGCATCGCGTCCGAGACAAGTAGACGGACTCCTGCATGCATCTACTACTATTACTCCACTCATCGACCGCTATCCAGCATGCATCTAGAGTATTAAGTTAAAAACAGAGTAATGCCTTAAGCAAGATGACATGATGTAGAGGGATAGTTTCATGCAATATGATAAAAAAACCATCTTGTTATCCTCGATGGCAATGATACAATACGTGCCTTGCCTCCCCTTCTGTCACTGGGAAAGGACACCGCAAGATCGAACCCACAGCTAAGCACTTCTCCCATGGCAAGAACAACCAATCTAGTAGGCCAAACTAAAATGATAATTCGAAGAGACTTGCAAATATAACCAATCATACATAAAAGAATTCAGAGAAGATTCAAATATTATTCATAGATAGACTTGATCATAAACCCACAATTCATCGGTCTCAACAAACACACCGCAAAAAGAAGATTACATCGAATAGATCTCCACGAGAGAGGGGGAGAACATTGTATTGAGATCCAAAATGAGAGAAGAAGCCATCTAGCTACTAACTATGGACCCGTAGGTCTGAAGTAAACTACTCACACTTCATCGGAGGGGCTTGGATGATAATGTAGAAGCCCTCCGTGATCGATGCCCCCTCCGGTGGAGCTCTGGAACAGGCCCCAAGATGGGATCTCATGGATACAGAAAGTTGCGGTGGTGGAATTAGGTTTTTGGCTCCGTATCTCATCATTTGGGGGTACATGGATATATATAGGAGGAAGAAGTACGTCGGTGGAGCTTCGAGGGGCCCCTAGGGGGGGGGGGCGCCCTCCACCCTCGTGACCACCTCGTGACTTTCTTGACGGAGGGTCCAAGTCTCCTTGATCTTATCTGATGAGAAAATCACGTTTCCGAAGGTTTAATTCCATTTGGACGCCGTTTGATATTCCTTTTCTTTGAAACCCTAAAACAAGCAAAAACAGCAATTCTGGGCTGGGCCTCCGGTTAATAGGTTAGTCCCAAAAATAATATAAAAGTGGATAATAAAGCCCAATAATGTCCAAAACAGTAGATAATATAGCATGGAGCAATCAAAAATTATAGATACGTTGGAGACGTATCAAGCATCCCCAAGCTTAATTCCTGCTCGCCCTCGAGTAGGTAAATGATAAAAACAGAATTTTTGATGCGGAGTGCTACTTGGCATAATTTCAATGTAAATCTTCTTAATTGTGGTATGAATATTCAGATTCAAAAGATTCAAGACAAAAGTTCATGTTGACATAAAAATAATAATACTTCAAGCATACTAACAAAGCAATTATGTCTTCTCAAAATAACATGGCCAAAGAAAGCTATCCCTACAAAATCATATAGTCTGGCTATGCTCTATCTTCACCACACAAAGTATTTAAATCATGCACAACCCCGATGACAAGACAAGCAATTGTTTCATACTTTTGACATTTTCAAAACTTTTTCGATCTTCACGCAATACATGAGTGTGAGCCATGGATATAGCACTCTATGTGGAATAGAAAGGTGGTTGTGGAGAAGATAAAAAGGGAGAAGATAATCTCACATCAACTAGGCGTTTCAACGGGCTATGGAGATGCCCATCAATAGATATCAATGTGAGTGAGTAGGGATTGCCATGTAACGGATGCACTAGAGCTATAAGTATATGAAAGCTCAACAAAACAAACTAAGTGGGTGTGCATCCAACTCGCTTGCTCATGAAGACTTAGGGCATTTTGAGGAAGCCCATCATTGGAATATACAAGCCAAGTTATATAATGAAAAATTCCCACTAGTATATGAAAGTGACAGACTGAGAGACTCTCTATCATGAAGATCATGGTGCTACTTTGAAGCACAAGTGTGGTAAAAGGATAGTAACATTGTCCCTTCTCTCTTTTTCTCTCATCATTTTTTTGTTTGGGCCTTCTCCTTTTTTGTATGGCCTCTTTTTTTCGTCCGGAGTCTCATCCCGACTTGTGGGGGAATCATAGTCTCCATCATCCTTTCCTCACTTGGGGCAATGCTCTAAAAATGATGATCATCACACTTTTTATTTTTCTTACAACTCAACAATTACAACTCAATACTTACAAAAAAATATGACTCTACATGAATGCCTCCGACGGTGTACCGGGATATGCAATGAATCAAGAGTGACATGTATGAAAGAATTATGAACGGTGGCTTTGCCACAAATACGATGTCAACTACATGACCATGCTAGCAATATGACAATGATGGAGGGTGTCATAATGAACGGAACGGTGGAAAGTTGCATGGCAATATATCTCGGAATGGCTATGCAAATGCCATGATAGGTAGGTATGGTGGCTGTTTTGAGGAAGGTATTTGGTGGGTGTATGATACCGGCGAAAAGTGCACGGTATTAGAGAGGCTAGCAATGGTGGAAGGAAGGAAAGTGTGTATAATCCATGGACTCAAAATTAGTCATAAAGAACTCATATACTTATTACAAAAATCTAGAAGTTATCAAAGCAAAGTATTACGCGCATGCTCCTAGGGGGATAGATTGGTAGGAAAATACCATCGCTCGTCCCCGACCGCCACTCATAAGGAAGACAATCAATAAATAAATCATGATCCGACTTCATCACATAACGGTTCACCATACGTGCATGCTACGGGAATCACAAACTTTAACACAAGCATTTCTCAAATTCACAACTACTCAACTAGCATGACTCTAATATCACCATCCTCATATCTCAAAACAATGATCAAGCATCAATTTTTTCTTAGTATTCAACGCACTCAAAAGAAAGTTTTACAAATCTTGAATACCAAGCATATTATTATTAAGCAAATTACCATGCTATTAAGACTCTCAAAATAATCTAAGTGAAGCATGAGAGATCAATAGTTTCTATAAAACAAATCCACCACCGTGCTCTAAAAGATATAAGTGAAGCACTAGAGCAAAATTATATAACTCAAAAGATATAAGTGAAGCACATAGAGTATTCTATCAAATTCCAAATTATGTATGGCTCTCTCAAAAGGTGTGTACAGCAAGGATGATTGTGGTAAACTAATAAACAAAGACTCAAACCATAAAATATGCTCCAAGCAAAACCCATATCATGTGGTGAATAAAAATATAGCTCCAAGTAAAGTTACCGATAGAAGTAGACGAAAGAGGGGATGCCTTCCGGGGCATCCCCAAGCTATGGCTTTTAGGTGTCCTTAGATTATCTTGGGGGTGCCATGGGAATCCCCAATCTTAGGATCTTGCCACTCCTTGTTCCGTAATCCATCAAATCTTCACCCAAAACTTGAAAACTTCACAACACAAAACTTAAAGTAGAAAATCTTGTGAGCTCCGTTAGCGAAAGAAAACAAAAGACAACTTCAAGGTACTGTAATGAACTCATTATTTATTTATATTGGTGTTAAACCTACTGTATTCCAACTTCTCTATGGATTATAAACTATTTTACTAGCCATAGATTCATCAAAATAAGCAAACAACACACGAAAAACAGAATCTGTCAAAAACAGAACAGTCTGTAGTAATCTGTAGCTAGCGCAAGATATGGAACCCCAAAAATTCTAAAATAAATTTCTGGACGTGAGGAATTTATTTATTAATCATCTGCAAAAAGAATTAACTAAATATCACTTTTCAAATAAAAGTGACATCAGTTCTCGTGAGTGCTAAAGTTTCTGTTTTTTACAGCAAGTTCAACAAGACTTTCCCCAAGTCTTCCCAATGGTTCTACTTGGCACAAACACTAATTAAACACAAAAACACAACCAAAACAAAGGCTAAATAATTTATTTATTAATAAACAGGAGAAAAAAGCAAGAAATAAAAATAAAATTGGGTTGCCTCCCAACAAGCGCTATCGTTTAACGCCCCTAGCTAGGCATAACAAGCAAAAATAGATCTAGGTATTGCCGTCTTTGGTAGGCAATTCTTCAATGAGGAATCTATCTCCCTTAGGAATTTCTTTCTTTCTAGTGATTATCAAACTCTTAGGCACAAGATCGGAAAATTCATTTGTAGCAATTGGTTCCTTCATGATAGCAAAAAGACAGGGATGAATACTTATAGATTTAAGACCCGCAGTTTCCTTACTAGATGAGTCACCCTTATTTTTAGGAACATACATTAGCTTGGCAATTTTAGTAGGAGGACTTGTAGTATTCTTTACGGAATAAAAAGCGGTTTCGAAGTTCGTAATGATACCCTCAAGTTTATCAATTCTAGTAGAATCTAAGTTTATTTTCTCATTAACTATGGGTTCCTTTTCCTTAATATTTTTCAAAGTCATTCCTACCTTAGATCCATATTGGGTAATTTGATTGTGGATCATTTTATCTATATTTTCAATTAATTAAATATTAGCAACTTTATTTTCAACAATTTCAAGTCTTGGCATAACATGCTCCAAAGTTAACATAGTTCCATTAACCAAAAGAGGTGGTGAGCCAAATAAATCTAACATAGCATTATAAGAACCAAAAGTATGGCTACCCAAGAAATTCCCTCCGGTAATGGTATCAAGGATACATCTATACCAAGGACTAGCACCTACATAAAAATTGCGGAGAAGAACTGAAGTAGATTGCTTCCTGGTAGATCTATTTTGAGCATTGCAAATTCTATACCAAGCATCTTTTAGATTTTCTCCCTCCCTTTGTTTAAAATTTAGAACTTCATTCTCGGGAGACAACGGAGAAGATATGAGACTAGCCATGATGGCAAGCAAAAAAACTAACACACAAGCAAACAAAAGGCAAACGGGCAAACGAGGCAAATAGAGAGGGAGAGGGAGGATAGAGAGAGAGAGGGCGAGTAAAACGGCAAGGGTGAATTGGGGGGAGAGGAAAACGAGAGCAAAGTGGCAAATAATGTAATGCGGGATATAGGGATTGTGATGGGTACTTGGTATGTTGACTTTTGCGCAGACTCCCCGGCAACGGCACCAGAAATTCTTCTTGCTACCTCTTGAGCACTGCGTTGGATTTCCCGAAGAGGAGAGGATGATGCAGCAAAGTAGCGTAAGTATTTCCCTCAGTTTTTGAGAACCAAGGTATCAATCCAGTAGGAGGCTACACACGAGTCCCTCGTACCTACACAAAACAATAGCTCAACGCAACCAACACACTTAGGGGTTGTCAATCCCTTCATGGGCACTTACGAAAGTGAGATCGGATAGAGATGATAAATAATATTTTTGGTATTTTGGGTATAGAGATGCAAAGTAAAAAGTAAAATGCAAAGTAAAAAAGCAAAGCAATTATAAAGTGATGGAGATTGATATGTTGAGAAAGAGACCTGGGGGCCATAGGTTTCACTAGTGGCTTCTCTCAAGAGCATAAGTATTCTATGGTGGGTGAACAAATTACCGTTGAGCAATTGACAGAATTGAGCATAGTTATGAGAATATCTAGGAATGATCATGTATATAGGCATCACGTCCGAGACAAGTAGACCGACTCCTGCCAGCATCTACTACTATTACTCCACTCATCGACCGCTCTCCAGCATGCATCTAGAGTATTAAGTTAAAAACAGAGTAACGCCTTAAGCAAGATGACATGATGTAGAGGGATAGTTTCATGCAATATGATAAAAACCCCATCTTGTTATCCTCGATGGCAATGATACAATACGTGCCTTGCTACCCCTCTTGTCACTGGGAAAGGACACCGCAAGATCGAACCCAAAGCTAAGCACTTCTCCCATGGCAAGAACAACCAATCTAGTAGGCCAAACTAAACTGATAATTCGAAGAGACTTGCAAAGATAACCAATCATAAATAAAAGAATTCAGAGAAGATTCAAATATTATTCATAGATAGACTTGATCATAAACCCACAATTCATCGGTCTCAACAAACACACCGCAAAAAGAAGATTACATCGAATAGATCTCCACGAGAGAGGGGGAGAACATTGTATTGAGATCCAAAAAGAGAGAAGAAGCCATCTAGCTACTAACTATGGACCCGTAGGTCTGAAGTAAACTACTCACACTTCATCGGAGGGGCTTGGATGATGATGTAGAAGCCTCCATGATCGATGCCCCCTCCGGCGGAGCTCCGAAACAGGCCCCAAGATGAAATCTCGTGGGTACAGAAAGTTGCGGCGGTGGAATTAGGTTTTTGGCTCCGTATCTGATCGTTTGGGGTATGTGGATATATATAGGAGGAAGAAGTACGTCGGTGGAGCTTCGAGGGCACGAGGCAGGGGGCACGCCCTAGGGGGGTGCCCTCCACCCTCATGACCGCCTCGTGGCTTTCCTGACGGAGGGTCCAAGTCTCCTGGATCTTATCTGATGAGAAAATCACATTTCCGAAGGTTTAATTCCATTTGGACTCCGTTTGATATTCCTTTTCTTTGAAACCCTAAAACAGGCAAATACAGCAATTCTGGGCTGGGCCTCCGGTTAATAGGTTAGTCCCAAAAATAATATAAAAGTGGATAATAAAGCCCAATAATGTCCAAAACAGTAGATAATTTAGCATGGAGCAATAAAAAATTATAGATACGTTGGAGACGTATCAATAGCCCGCATGAACAGGCCATACACGAAGACTCGGAGGATAGTAATTATCTTCTGCTCTCCGAGGACGAGGAGAGCCTCGGTGATGAGGATTTCATCATGCCTGAGGAACCTCTTGAGCGGGAGCGCTTTAAACGCCGGCTATTAGCCACGACAAGGAGCTGAAAAAAACAGCAGCAGCTTCAAGATGACCAAGACCTGCTCAAGGATAGATGGATAGACATCCTAGTGGCCGAAGAATATGGCCCCAAGCACACAACTAAGGGTTACCCTAAGCGCAGATTGCTAACTCAGTTCGATGAGGACGCGTCGGCACTTGTACCACGCGATCAGGACAACGCGGCTAACCGACCACTATGCAGTCGGGATAAAGCGGCAGCTCAAGCCGAATAGCATCCTGCCTCACCCCAAAGAAAAAACAGAGACAAACAGCTCAGGGTCATACATACGATCATCGGCAGAACCTGGATGGTAAAACACGACACAACAGGTCAGTCTACGGATCGCGAGGACGTGCCTCGACACGCGACGTCGGCTACCTATTTGGAGGGACAATTCTAGTTATGCCCAGGCAGAAAACTACAGACGGACTCCATCTGAGCTACGTCGCGACATGGCCCAATATAGAGGCGCCACACACCCACTCTGTTTCACTGACGAAGTAATGAAGCATGAATTCTCAGAGGGGTTTAGAACCGTGAATATTGAATCGTATGATGGAACAACCAATCCCGCGATATGGATCGAGGATTTTCTTCTCCATATTCACATGGCTCGTGGAGACGAACTTCATGCCATGAAATACCTCCCACTAAAACTCAGAGGACCAGCAAGGTACTGGTTAAACAGTCTGCCTGAAAACTCTATTGGCAACTGGGAGGATCTGGAAGACGCTTTCCGTGACAACTTCCAAGGTACATATGTCCGGCCACCTGACGCCGATGACCTAAGTGACATCATCAACAACCCCGAGAGTTAGCCAAAAAGCTGTGGACTAGGTTCTTAGTTAAAAAGAACCAAATCGTAGACTGTTCGAACGCGGAAGCCCTAGCGGCCTTTAAACACAGTGTCCGGGACGAGTGGCTCGCCCGCCACCTCGGTCAGGAAAAACCCAAATCAATGTCAGCCCTTACCACTCTGATGACCCGCTTTTGCATGGGAATAGACAGCTGGCTCGCCCGTAGAAGCAACAGTGCCCGCGACCCGGGCACTTCCGAAGTTCGAGACGGCAACGGGAAACCACCATGCAATAAGCACAAACATGGCAATAGTAATGAGGGAGCGCACGACACAGCGGTGAACGCCAGATTTAGCGGGCCCAAACCCGGTCAACGGAAGAAGCCATTCAAGGCAAACCGAGCCGGATTATCCAATTTGGATAAGATGTTTGGATAGGCCCTACCAGATTCATGGCCACCCCAATAAACCAGCTAACCACACCAACAGAAACTGTTGGGTCTTCAAATAGGCCGGCAAGTTAAATGCCGAATACAAGGGGAAGAAGCCTCCCGGTGACGGCGACAACAACGAAACTTGCCAACCAAACACCCGGGATCAGAAGAAGTTCCCCCTGAAGTAAAGACAGTGAACATGGTGCACATGGTACCGTCTCCAACAGGGGAATGCATGGAGCGTTCTCTCCGTGCAGAGGATCACACTAAGGCTATCTCAGCCAAACTACACAGCGGGGGCATTACACCACATACCTCATCGGCCATTAAGCCACCGGTCTCCATTCAGCATGACCGTTCAAAATCCATACAGGACTAGTAGTTCGGCTTCCACCGTCCGCCTCATATACCTGGAAAACCTATACCGCGCATACATAACTACGCACATAAAATACCCTGGGCACCGGCGGAAGCACAACGCGGACGGACTTGAAAGTACTCCCATAATTTTCCTTTTTTAGTTATTTTTTTCTTCTGTTTCTTCTTTCTTGTTTCCCTCCACAGGTGGCTCAGTGGCTGGCCTCGGACTCTATCAGAGTTTGGGTTCGTACACTCACTTAAGGGCTATTTCCGTCAAGGAGTCCCTTCACCGAGGACAGGCGGCGCAGAGGTGCGACAGGAGGTCCAAAATAACTTTTTGTAGACCGCACTCTCTATTTCGAGCCTGTAAAGTGGCTTTTCCCTCCGCCTTCGACCCCTGGTATATCAAATAGTCGGGGTTGCGGCTTTGTTATCTATATACACGATTGACACATCACTCAGATCCCAGTAAAAATATTCCATTCTTTTCTAAAAAGACCGAGTTTGGCCCCTACGGTTGTCTAAAACATACACCTCGGCATAACTTGCCAGGGGCTCGGTATGGGAATAGCGGAGTTGCCGACAAGTCCGAACAGCTCTATAGTGTACTTCGGCGTCGCGAGTTTGGCCTTATGTGCATCAGCTCCGAATCATGTCTTGGGTCAATAGTTGGGTTGCCGGCTCCTATGCTTGCTATCCTAGGTTCCTCTCTATCGGCTAGGGTAGTAAAGGGAGAACTACTGCGATTGTGCTTCTGGTTCACCTGGTTAAGCACCTCAGTAGAGAAAGCCAAAAACTGACTGTCATGATGCGACGAGAGCTAGTCAACCACTCGATGACCTATCAGAATCTTTCGCGATTCCCCCCGTGTTACACGAAGGACCTCTTACCAGTCAAATATGTAAACACATCGCATGAATAAGCCGCATACATACCAGGGGCTATGTCGTAGACCCACCATAAAACTCCTATGGCTAAGTGAAAGTGTTAACGCCCTATAGCCTGGTTGCCTGGTTCGCCGCATTGACACCTCCTTCATGGACCAAGACGTTGGGTCAAGAGTGATCAAATGCTTTTCCGAACACCCCCATACTTCCTACGAGTGGGCTGAAGCCGACGAATGTAAAACTTTTAGTTCATATACAAATGGCCGCATAGGAAGAACAAAAGCCTTTAGGCAAAATCAAAATATAAACTGATTATAACAATTGTCTTTTACAACTCGTAAAAGGTTCACTCGAATATTATGCCTTTCAAACATTTACCCTCTATCAAGCGATCAGCCTCTAAGATGTCATCAAAGTAATGCTCTGGTGCATGATGGTCCTTGCCCTTGAGTGGACCCTGCGCTGCAACATCGACGGCCTTCATCTTCCCCCAGTATGTCTTGACTCGGGCAAAGGCCATCTGTGCACATTCAATGCATGACGACTGCTTCACGGCATCGATACATGGCACCGCATCAGCAAGCTGTCGCACCAAGCCGAAATAGCTATTCAGAATTGGCTCAGTCGGCCACAGCTGAAGTATGACGTTCTTCATGGCAGCGTCGGACATCCTGTGAAGCTCGGCCCATTGAGACATCTGTTCATTCAGCAGCAGAGGGCGTTTTGATGCTCCGAACAGTGACCAGAAAAGCTTCTCCGTTGCATATCCCTCTTGTGCTTGGTAAAACTATGCCGCATCGGATGAACTCTTCGGCAGGTCCAAAAACACGTTTGGAGAACTCCACACTTGGTTAAGCTGAGCATAATTTGGATCGCCGAACTTTGTTTGTAATAAAAATGGCTTACCAGCCGCAATCTCCCCAGCTTGCTGGATCTCCTCACGGGTCGCTCTGGATTTGGACCGCACTTCTTTCGCCTCTCGCAAGGCCTTGTCAAGCTCAGCCGCTTTGGCTTTATTCTCCTCCTCTAGGAATTCATAGCGGCTCGTAGCATTTTTTTAGTTCGAGCACCATTGAGGATATTTTCTCCTCATCTTGGTGCCGAGCAGCTTGTTCGGCCTTTAACTCGGCCGATGCCTTTTCGGCAGCCACATTACTAAATCGGGCCTGCTCCTTGGCCCGGGCCAGCTCCGCCCGAAGATTCTCAACGGCGGCAGCACCATCTGCAGCCATGCACATTCCGGTATGCAACTTTCAGCGTCACGCTTATATTACAAATACGTATATGTAAGGATTGTTCCGAGTACATACCTTGCGACTCATCAAGTCGCCTGTTGATAAGCGTGTTATCAGCATCTGCCTCATCAATCTTGTGTTGCAAATTCGCAATCTCTATAGTCTGGACAGTTTCCGAGGAGGTCACAGCCTGTGTTCCAATTAATCATATTACTTCCTGGGCATATCTTTTGATCCTCTGATCGCCTCCCTCGGGAAGCCAATCAGAGTCTCAGGGGCTACTATCTATACACAAGCGTATTCTTGAATAAAACACAATCGAACAGATTACGGTACAAACCTCGAAGCCTCTTAGCAGGCCCACGAAGGCCTCATTCAATCTACTTTTCTCGGCCAGGACCTTTTCGACCACCGTGCCCATCAAGGTACGAAGTTCCTCCGAGACGGATGCCTGTCGTAGCATGTTCGTCAATATATCCGGTGCCTCTGGGTCTCCAGCGGCTGCCGTAGGAGTATGGCCTCCCTTTAAAGGAATTCGTTTATTCGTATCTAGTTGTAGACCGGAATGTTCGGGGCCTTTATTGTTGGTCCCCGGACCCTGGGCCACCGAAGTAGCACCTTCGGGTTGTGTCTTCATCATCCCTCGCACTGCTTGATCGGAAGAGACCCTCTGTGATGACACCTCGAAGTCGTCCGCCCTGTTGGGCAAGGAGATTGGTGGAGGCATCTCACTTTCCATCATCTCCGGCAGAAAATCCCCTGAGGAAGAGGATCATTGAGGAAGACAGCGTGCCGAACTGCAAAAAAACATATATTCTAGACATTACAGGAAAGGGGCGGAATGTGTTTAAAACACCCTTGTTCACTTACGATTTGGACTGAGGCTTGTACTTGTCATGGGACTGCGCGATGACGTTGTCCTCTAAGCCCGAGCCACCCGACGAAGGCATCTTGCCTCGCTTAGGAGCCTTTCCTCCCAATCTCCGGAGGCGGCCCTTTTCTTCCCATGGGGGTAAGAGACGTGGAATTCCCCGTCATTTTTGTCTTCGGACGATGGACTCTTAATCCCTCTGGATGCGATGTCTGGCGCACCTTCGAGATGGGGGCCATCTGTGGTTCTCTCTGCTTTGCGCTCCTTCACAAGCATCTGGTACGGTGCCGGGGCTAGCATCTTTGTTAATACAGGATCTGCTGAACCCTCGGGAAGAGGGGCCGGACACCTAATCAGCTCCGCTTTCTTTATCCAGCCCTGGAAGGAGATAGTTTGCTCAGTAATGTATTACAACATACTTTAAAAAGTGGTTCGGAAGTCAAGTGCTTACCGGGGTATCCGGATGGTTGCAGTCGAGGCCTGTGTCCTCAGTAGTGTCCAGCCAATCATTTTTCGAAAAACAATTGCCACATCCCTTCATGCGTAATGCCGAAGAAGTGTTGGAGGGTTCGTGGTCCTTCTGGATTGAACTCCCACATACAGAGAGGCCTACGCTGGCATGGAAGCATTCGGCAAATCAGCATTACTTGAATCACGTTGACAAGATCGATGTCCCTCTCGAAGAGGGTTCGGAGGCGGCTTTGTAGAGTCTGCACTTCACCAACTGATCCCCAATCTAGCCCCTTGTTGGCCCATGATGCAAGTTGTAATGATGGGCCAGGGCGAAACATGGGTGCAGCTACCCACTTGGTGTTGCGAGGCTCCGTAACGTAAAACCACTCTTGCTGCCATTCATTGGAAGTTTCGGCAAAAGAGCCTTTTGGCCAAGGAGTCACTACAACAAAATTGACATACCATGACGAAAATCCTCGTGACAATGGTGGACAACGTCACCTAAATGCCTAATGTGTGACACTCTCGTAGGTGGCATCACCAATTACCGTAAATCGGTGACGATAAATGTCACTGAAATGCCCCAGCCCGTGACCACACCTTGGTGCCAATTTCTGTGACGGCTTGGTATATTGCATGACAAACTTACTAGTCATCGAACACTACATATGTGTGACGATTACATTTTTTGTCATGTAGCTTCTAGTAGTGGGACCCGCCATAGCTAGTTCATGGTTATTGAGTGGTAGGACACATGGTCGGTTTTGGCGGTGGGACCCGACATAATATTTCAACGGCTATTGGGCGTTGTAGTTATTTTGTTCTATGTAATATAAGTAGGTAGTGGCCATGGAAATACATATAATTATTATTTTTATAAAGGGAAAACCTTGTTTTTTGAGATGATTATTTTGTTCTTTCTAATATAATTAGGTAGTGGCTCGACAAAAAACCTGTAATCGGGCTTCATGAGTTGATGTTGTTTATCTAAAAATAAAAATGGATATCAGGGAGTGAACTGGTAATAGGAGAAAATATTTTTTAACACGGTTATTTCGTCCTTATATCTAGAATAAGTAGGTAGTGGATGGGAAAAGTTTGGTACAGGGAGTTCGACTTCCACGACCACAATGGTCTCCACTTACGGTGTTGACAAAAGGCTAGAGTTCGGATGCTGATATACATTGTGCTTTTTTAGGGGGAATCATGTCGCTTTATTAACTAAACAAAGTTCGGGATCTTGTCTGAAATTACATCAAGAACAAAATCTGGCGGAGAGTCCACCAACATCCTACTTATTTCATCTCCTACACCTACCCTAGCAAACTTATGTGCGGCCTTATTCCCAGTACGACGAACCCACGACACTTTGTACTCTGCAAATGAGTTAAGCATCTCCTTGATCTCCTGAATCCACGGTCCAACGACGGACAGGTTCCGAGTAGTTTGATTTATCATCTGTACCACCGCCTTGCTGTCAAGCTCCACATGCACTCTCGGTATCTGTCTCTCCAACGCCATTTGGATTGCCTTCCTGCACGCCAAGACTTCCGCCGCCTCTGGATCGCTGATATGGGGGTAGAGCTGGCAGGCTCCCACTATGTAAGCCCCGTGATGATCTCTCAGGACCGCGCCACCACCCCCCTTCTCGTTATGCCTGGATACCGCGGTGTCGGCATTAAGCTTAGTCCACCCGTCCTCTGGTGGCTCCCATTTCTGCATCACCACCTGCTCGGGGGCCGATCTGCTCTTCTCATGCGCCAGTCTCCACTCCCCAGTGTGCCTCATCACCTCCTTCACTATTTCATGTGGTGGCGCCATTCTCTTCTCCTCTCTCGCTTAATTTCTCGCTAGCCACAAACTGTAAACAGCCTGGATCATGGCTTCCTTTTCCTCCTCGGCCGCCCCGGTGAACCAGCCCAAAAGCAAAGAGGCCACTGCACTCTAGGAGGTAATTTGGCATGGCGGGGTCTCCACCGCAGCTCCCAATTCTGAGCACAACTCCTTCCAGGCCTAGACTAAATGCTGGCATGTCCAGAAACGATGCATCACCATCTCCTCACGTCCACATGCTGCACAAAAAACACCCGGTTTGATTCACCGACGAAACAATTCAGACCCAACAGCTAAACCATTTCGAATGAGGCACCACATATGGATCTTAGCTTCCCCAGGAGCACTTGTTTCACATAATTCCATAAAACCCCTTTGTCTAAAGACAGTAGAAGAGGGCTCCGGCCGTCCGGACCTCGCTTGGTTTATTGACATACGAAGGTGGTAGGCACTCCAAACTGAGAACACCCCATTCTTTGTCATATTCCATGCTAAAAAATCATCCTCTCCGTGGCCTCCAATGGCAATCTGTTTGATATTAGCTGCATCTCTTGGGGTGAACATGGCATCGACCCGCTCTCCGTTCCATCTAGACCCGTCAGGCAGAAGAAGGTCTGCCACTTTTGTCACCCCCGGTAGATATGTTTGTCCCAACGGTTTCGTACTCGCCTCCCGTGGTATCCAAGGATCATGATGAATATTAATTTTTGTTCCACTCCCAATCCTCCATATGAGTCCCTCCAAGAGCAGGTCTCTTCCATGCAGCACACTCCTGAAAGTGTAAGACCCCGGCGACGGACATGAGGTCGTGAGAATAGAATCATCCTTGAAATAACGGGCTTTGAGCTCCCTTGCACACAGCGAGTTGGGCTCCTATAGGATGCCCCAAGCTTGCTTGGCCAGGAGGGCTTGGTTAAATGCCTCCGGGTCTCGGAAACTCATCCCACCATCTCGCTTGCTAGCACACATTTTCTTCCACGATATCCAATGAACCTTCCGTTCACCATTCGTTGCGCCCCACCAGAATTTAGAAGAGATAGAAGTCAGGTTTAGGTACATCTTCTTTGAGAGGCGAAACAACTCATAGTGTAGGTTGGTGTCGACTGTAGGCCAGATTTTATAAGAACTTCTCGAGCAGCCTTCAAAATGCCCTGACCTTTCCACCCACTCACTTTCCCTTTTGAGCTTTCAGTGACATGTTTAAAAACCCCATCCTTCGATTTTCCAACCAGTGTAGGAAGGCCAAGGTATCTCTCGCTAAGAGCTTCTGATTGTATGCCACAAATATTTTTTGCTTGTATTTTGGTTTGCTCCGTACATCCCTTCCAAAAGAAAATAGAAGACTTTTGCAAGTTAATTTTTCTGTCCAGAAGCTTTTTCATACTTGATTAAAATCTCTCTCAAAGTCTCCATATTTTCCTTTGTTCCTTCTAGAAACACAATGATATCATCCGCAAAAAGGAGATGTGTTATATGGGGGCCAGTGCTCCCAAACGACACACCTTTCAACTTCTTGTCCTCCTTGGCTTTCTTTAGAAGAGTAGAGAAACCCTCAACGGAGAATAAGAATAAGTACGGTGATAGCGGGTCACCTTGCCTGAGTCCTCGTGTTGGCCTGAACCTTCTCGAAAGTCCACCATTTAACTTGACAACAAACTATGCCGACGTAACACACCGCATCACCATCGCCACCCACATTGGATGGAAACCATACTATAATATCATCTGTTGAAGAAAACCCCACTCCACTCTATCGTAAGCCTTCATCGTATCCAGTTTTACTGCACAAAGAGTCTTTTTTCTCTTACGAGTCCAAATCGCATGAACACATTCGTATGCAACCGGAACATTATCCGTAATGAGGCGGCCTGGCACAAAGGCACTCTGTTCTTCAGAGATAAGAGTTGGAAGTATACCTTTCAATCTGTTGGCTAGCACCTTTGTCGCCATCTTGTACAGAACGTTACACAGGCTAATGGGGCGAAACTGTGATAGCAGCTCCAGTGAGTTAACTTTGGGGATCATCACAATGATAGTGGCATTGAACTCCTACGGTGTAGCTGCCCCGTTCAAGAAATCGTGCACCGCCTGACACGCCTCGCCTTTTAACAGGGCCGGTGCCTGTGGTAAAATAGAGCGGGAAGCCCGTCCAGACCCGGTGCTTTAGTAGGTCCCATTTGGAAAAGCGCCACCTCTATTTTGTCATCAGTTATTGGTGAATTGAGCTTCTGATTCATCACCGGAGTGACAAGAAGTGCAATGTTCTGTAGCAATCCTTCGGTGTCCTGTGACCCCTCGGACTTGAACAAGTGCTCATAAAAGCTTGCTGCCAACTCTCTCATTTCTTCATCTACCATACACCTCGTGCCATCCTCCTTCCTCAATGCTTTTACTGTGTTTTTCCTCCTACGATGGGACGCACGGTTTTGGAAGTACTTTGTGTTTTGATCTCCTGCCTGTAACCAATCCACACGTGATCGCCGTTTGTAGAGCAGCTCTTCCTGCGCGTAAATCTCTCTAAGTTGCTCCTCCAGCTCTCGGACCTCCAGTGAGGATCCGGTCTGCAAGGCTCTGGTCCGAGCGTCTAGCAGTTGCCCTGTCAGTTTCGATATCTGACGACGAATGGAGCCAAACACTTCCCTCTCCCATCGCTGCATATTCCCTGTCGTCGTGCTTAACCTCTCCCATATTGCTGTGAGCGAGTGATCACCCGTTGCTGCCGCCTCCCACGCCTCATGGACCATAACATCATAAGATTCATGCCTCTTCCATGCCTCTTTGAACTGGAAAGCTCTCGGTCCCCTCCTCTCAGTTCGTAGAGCTGTCTCCAACGCCCTGATGAGGATGGCCTGGTGATCAGATTCTTCCGTGATCAAGTGTTCAACAAAGGTCTCCGGGAACATATCTGGGAACCTCGCTGTGCACGTTGCCCTATCGAGTCGGACTTGTATGTTGTCCTCCCCGTATCTTTTATTATTCCATATGTAAGGATATCCAGAAAAACCTAGGTCAACCAGACCACAGTCAGCCAAGCAGTCTCGGAAGTCCTCCATTTGTAAGAATGGTCTCGGGTTGCCTCCTTTTGATCCGTTTGAAACATGGCTTCATTATAGTCACCTGCACATATCCACGGCAGGTTGTCTTGCGCTCTCAAGTATCTGATAGCATCCCATGATTTTTTCCGAAGTTCCGTTATTGACTCCCCGTAGAAACCAGTGAATCTATAGGTTTTGCCCTCCCAAGTCATCTCCGCATCGATAAAGTATTGGCACCACGGCCTAATAGTCATCGTCACCGAGTCTCTCCACCACAGTGTCAATCCTCGACTAAACCCCACACAATCCACCGCTACTCCTTGTGCTAAAAGATAGGAATATTTACTTTTTGGGGACTATAAGAGATGTAGCACTGGAAATAGCAACCCGCGGCATGTGTGCACACAGCGCACCAAGTTTACCACCACACAAGGACCTCACGCGAGCGTACGGTTGGCCAGCCCAAGTAGTGTTTAGTTTAGTTTCGTTCTGTTTTTTTATTATTACCCTTTTCCCCCTTTTATTTACATTTCGAATACCCTAAAAAATTTGAAAATATTGTAAAACCATATTATGTATTTATAAAATTAATTTACTTAAAACACTCATCATGCATTTGAAAAATATTATGTGACATATTAAAAAAATCTTCACGCCTTTCAAAAATATGTTCGTGATGTTAAAAAATGTTTATACAATGTAAAAAATTGTTCATGTAGTTTAGAAAAATGATTTTTGCCATTAAATATTTTCAATGTGTATTGAAAAATGTTTAACATGTATTCAAAGATATGTCCACAACATGTTTTTGAAAAAGGTGCATCATGTATTTGAAAAATATTCAGCATGTATGAAAGAAATGTTCCATGAGTATATGAAAATTTTGCAAAGTGTTAGAATAAAAACCAAAGAAACCCAATGAAGGAACACAAAAAATAGGAAAAAACCGATTAGACGAACTGAAAACTGGAAAAGGAAAAAACGGAAAGGAAAACTGAAAAAGCACAACACAAAAAAAATGACTAGGTCTACCCACTGCGGAGCGTTGTAGGCGATCATTTGTTCAGGATCGTAGTGGGCATTTCGGAATGATATATGTCGCGTGGATCGCCTACAACGATTGTACATATGCACCAGCCGGTTAATGCACACTTATATAAAACCAAAGAATGAGAGAAAAAGGAGCGAATTGAGGGATCGGTCCCGGGCCGGTTATGTGGTTGGTAGCATTGCTAGCAACCGAAGCATGGTTGATTCTTGCTTAACTAGGAGGCGCGAGCAAATTGAGGGATCAGGGCCGACTTTGGCTCGAACCTTTGAAGGATGAAAATTGTTTTCTTCTCGGTTTTCTGAGTTTTCTACCGGGTTTTAAATTTTTCTTTTCTTCCTTTTCTTTTTTCATCCATTTTAAGTTACTTTTTCTTCCGCTAAAAGCACATATGGCTGGCCGATTAACGCTCACATTAAACCTTCTCGGGACAAAAACAAGTGATCCGACAGTCCGACGAGTAAAAACCAAAACCGACGGTCTCACAGGTTTGGTCACCGGTCCATTCTTTGTCTTTAACTGTAACTCTGATACTTGTATAATTTATAAATGGTATTGATTAGATAATAAAAGAATAGAAAAAAAATACTTTTTATGAAATACTGATTGACAGTGACAAGGGATGTATTTCTTGGGCGCAACCTAGCAAAAGCATGGAGACAGGAGAAGAAAATTTCAAAGAAAAAGGAGGTAGAGCGTGAAATCTGCACGGGCCAGCCATATATGTGACACGTTCTCCTAGCACAAATATCTCCTCCCATAATTGCACGACTCTTCGGTATAAAAGCCAATTCGCTATTCATTAGGCTATGGTTAGACGCCGCCGCCGCGACCGCCATGCTGCGATCTCGATCTGGCACCACCGGTGTCATCATCAGCTGCCAGCGACATACGACATACCTGGCCACCTCTCCAGATTATCACTCCTTCCTTCCAGCGCCTGAAACTCGCCCCTCCTACACGTTGCAAAGGCCGCCGACAGGGAGTTCATCCACCTTCGAGCTCACAATCGATTTGACCGCTGCGGTTCGATTGCCGCCCGGCCAGACCGCCATGGCACTTGACGCCAGCAGCGCCTCCACCCTTTAAGAGCACCTGACGCCGCTCGGATCTCGCTCTGATGAAGAATGAAACCGCCGCACTATCTTCCTTTCTAGATCCGCTTGTCCTTATCTCACTCGCGGTATGGTGTGCCAGTCACGAGTTGAGTAGCAGGAGAAAAACATGAGGCATCGGTGATCCGGCGCCACTGTGTTATTCTTCGTCTGTCTAGGCAAGCCCTCTTCCTGCCGCCTCTGGTTTGTCCTCCGATTCAAAAGATCTCGATCTGACGTCGTTCCTCTGTTCTGCTGTAAGAACAGTGCGTCACTCCCCATACCCCCTCCTGTCGGATCCAGCAGCGCACGGCACCAACGACTATAGCGAGCTTCCTCTACATCCATGCGGTTCCAATTTTTTTGGTTTGTTACAATCCATACCGTACACGGTTTGTTCCGTCTGTGATTAGACCTTTTAATGGTGTCCTGGATTAGGGGGTACTCACCACGTCGTCTCCCGATCAGTTAGATTGGGCCAAGGACCCCATGGCCGCATACTCGTGGGCCAGTTCGGAAAACCCCTGCCGCATACACCACAAGACTTGGCGCCCAACCCTAGGTCTCCGGTGTCTTATATAAACCGAGGCTAGGCTAGTTAATAGACAATCTCATATTTATTAGATCAGTCTCGTGGTAGACATATGTACTCTGTACTACACCCATATGAATACAATCAAAAGCAGGATGTAGGGTTTTATCTCCATCAAAAGGGCCCGAACCTGGGTAAAATCCCGTGTCCATATTACCATCGCTCCAAGACGCTTAGCTTAGGACCCCTACTACGAGATACGCCGGATATTGAACCAATATTGGTGCTTTCATTGAGAGCCTGCTGGGTGATCGTCACGGATCGATGGGATATTCAGATGATATTTTTTTAGTTAGATCTATTCTATATAATTTTGCTTTTTTGCAAAATCATTGTTGTGTCTGCTATTTGTTTATTGTCAGATAAGATCGTAAAAATCTCAACAATAGCGATTGTATCCGCCGTATGGTAATATGTCGGATCTGGAGTGCCGGATCGTTCCCGATTGTTCGGCTAGGGAGTAAAGGGAGCACCTCTGCGATTGTCACGACCGGGATCCGAGCTCTGACCTCAGACTGGGTGAAGCCGAAAGTTAGCGCTCTTATTGTTTTGAATCATGGTCGGCACATAACGAAACTCATGAGTACAAAAAATCTATTGCACACGTCTCATAGTAACAATGAGCAATCGAAGAAAGGGATCGGTGGAGGTACTATTTTCTTCGAAGATGCTTCTTACACTTCGTTAGTAATATAGCATAAGTTCCCTCAGCGCTTTGTCTGTTACAGCCTTATGGCCTGATTGCCTGGTCATCGGAAACACCGTCGATACTCTCAATAGGTGGAGTACATGACACTTTTCTGTCCTTGACCGAAGAGGGAGAAGCCGACGGTCGGTTAAGACGCGTTTAAAGTTCGGGTAAACACAGATATGATATAAGTACATCAGTATATACAATCATTATACATAAAATTCTTTTACCCAAGTCACTTGGGGGCTCTTAAAATTTATATGAGCTGTTTAATAGTAAATGTGTTTTCTTCTTGGTCGTTGCAAAGTCTTTTTCTACCGCTCCTTTTTCGACTTGAGTGTATGGTTAATAGCCGGATAGCCTGTCTTCTCTCTAAAAGTTGCTCGAATTTAGTTTGCTAAGCTGACCTCGGAGAAGTACTCCGCCTTTGGGATAAGGAGCTTGAAGTCGTAGGCCGACCCACGTGAAGTCTTGAGATCGGATGTGTCATGTTAAAGCGCGACAGAAGCACAATTCTTTTTTCCAATTTTCGGATTGGCACCGAACGCTTGATCTTGTTCGGACATCATGTTTTTACTGACGCTTTTTGGTTTTCCAAGCTGTTGGCACTTTTTAACTATTTGTGTGTTTCCAGCACAAGTCTCGAAGTGCAGCGCTGGACATCTTTAGAGATTCGGCAAAACATTCTCGGGTATTGCTTTATATGCATCGGTTTCTAATTGTGTCTTTAGTCAATAGTTGGGTTGCCCGGCTCCTGTGCTTGTCTCCTACGTTCTGCTTTGTTCGGCTAGGTGTGCAAAGGGAGAACCACTGCGATTATGCTTCCAGCTCACATGGTTAAGCACCTCAGTGAAGAAAGCCGAAAACTGACTGTCATAATAAGCGTAAACTGGTCAGCGATCTGATGACTGTGTTAAATGACGGGCCATTCATAACATTAGCCGAAGTGTTTATGGCTTAACCTCGACTGTCGCCGAACACTACCAGGGGCTAGTAGCTGGCCTCCCAAACTAAATCCTCAATATTTTTCACTTATATTAGAGCCGAGGTTTCATGATCATGCTTAGCATGACAACCCAAAGAAAGGAACCGATAGTGGGACTATTTTCTTTGGAAGACATTTCTTATATTAAACAGTCATACAACATATCTCTCTGTGTATCTTTGTTTATAAAACCATATGGCCAGATTGCCTTGTTTGTCGTAAATCTTTGCCCTTGTAAAGGCTTTATAAAGTAGGACAAACACTCCTCGGCTACTGGCCAAGGAGGTGGAAGCCGATGGTCGGTCAACAAAGTTTTGTACAATGCGGATCCGGGCATTGATGATGAAAAGTATTTGGATACATAGAATCATTACCCATAATTTGTGATTTTACTTTGGATATCGATCCTTAATTCGGCCACTCGTGCCCACATTAAGGCTCGGGGGCTACTAGACTTCGTGCTTATTATTTACAAATATTAAAGGGGTACATCGATCCCCTGATTTGGCGTTGCCACCCGACCAGTGTCTCGAGGGCTACTGCATTGACAATCCAATGCAGAAAATTAAAAGTGCAATATAGTTTTCGAGGAGATTATTATCCTCATGTTGGTCGGCCGCACCCAACCTGAGTCTCGAGGACTTTGCACACCACGTTTCTATTCCTAAATATGATGCCGAGCTGGGAATTGATCCTCAGGCTGATTTTATGAATCGACATGAGTCTTAGGGGCTACTAGGGTTAGCGGTTTGATTTTTTCCTTCAGGTGCATCCCGGATATTAGGCCAACACGCACCTTGAGGGCTACTGGCTATACATCTCAGCAGAGATTACATTGCACAATTCGAGATTAAATTCATAAAAATCAGCCCATGGACGAGGTGGTGTACTACCTCGGATACAGTCCGGCGTTGGTGCTCGATTACAATAGACACCCCGGAAGCAGTCCGGCATAAAGCTCGGACGCCAGTGGTTGGCTCCGTAGAGGGCATTTCTGGCATTAAGCTCGGCTAAACTCCTTCGACTTTTTTGAGCCAAGGTGATCTATGACACCTCGGATATAGTCCGGCATTGGAGCTCGGATACTCTCTAGCGTTGGAGCTCGGATACAGTCCGGCGTTGGTGCTCGGCTGCAAAAGATACCTCAATGCAGTTTGGCGTTGGAGCTCGGATGCAAGAGGACACCGCCGCACGGGGACAACTTCAAACCCGAGGTAGGCGTGAAAATAACAAGGCATTGATAAAGGCCGGAAACTTAAAGGGGCTCCTCGGATACCCGATGTGTAAACTCTTCGGATGCACTTTGGCGATCCTCAAGATCGAAGATGGGAAGATTTGTTGAACCAGTTTTCAAGACCGACGACCGAAGATGAAGAACAATTCGGAAGAATCGAGGAGCGTCCCCAACTTGAAGACCGGTTCAGGGGGCTACTGACGGTGTCCTGGATTAAGGGGTACTCACCATGTCGTTTCCTGATCAGTTAGACTGGGCCAAGGACCCCATGGCCGGATACTCGTGGGCCAGTTCGGACAACCCCTGCCGCATGCAAGGAAGACTCCACAAGACTTGGCGCCTAAGCCAAGGACTCTCCTAAACCCTAGGCCTCTAGTGTCTTATATAAACCGAGGCCAGGCTAGTCAATAGACAATCTCATATTCATTAGATCAGTCTCGTGGTAGACATATGTACTCTCTACTACACCCATATGAATACAATCAAAAGCAGGACATAGGGTTTTACCTCCATCAAGAGGGCCCGAACCTGGGTAAAATCATGTGTCCATGTTACCATCGCTCCAAGACGCCTAGCTTAGGACCCCTACTACGAGATACGCCGGATATTGAACCGACACCCCTCATCAGCCAATCATTGATTTTTTTGCAGGTGGACTAGATGAGCATCCAGAATCGAGCGTAATCTAAAACGACCACCGTTCTCTATGGATACCAACAGGTACTGGTGAGATGGCTGACCTCCCCTCTCTGTCTACCCACTATAAATCAACCAAAATTCCTCTTGCGTGCAAGTAGTTACGCGTAATAAATCTTCATGGATTAATGGACGTGATCATTGTTGTAATGTGTAAGTATCTTAGCTCCACAAGCACGAGATAGCAAGCCACTACTAGCATTATGATCGCAGCATGTCCTCTCCTTGTCGATCTGTTTCTCTGTTTGTTGCGGATTCTAATCATATGCTTGTGACAGGATGGTAGGCAAGTCATCATTAAAGAAGTTGGGGTGGACAAACAAGGGTTACAACAACTTTAGCTACATTCAAGAAGAAGAGGCAACAAACAAATGTTCCTTGCTTGGATGAAGACGAAAGCTAAAGAATTATATTCAAGAGTCAAGACAATACAAATTTCTTAATTCCTTAGAGTCTATTGATGCTACATGTTTTATCGGGTTTCTATGTAACTTGTGCTATTTTGGCTTATGTGGTACATGAACTATGATCATGATGTTTTACCTTTTTAGTAAAAAAAATATGGCCGTGATGTGTGCTATGAAATAGGCACATTGTTAGAGATTAATTGGGTGTAATATGATGTGTAAATATTATGTGTCAAACGATTTAGCCCAACAATAATGTGACAATGGAAATATATGGACTAAATGAGGGGAAAACAAAAATAAAAAATAAATTTAAAATAATTAGTCGATAACGGATATGGCCCGACAACAACCCCATAAAATTTGAGTATTTTATCAAACAGTATTGGACTCCAATTGGCCATGACCTGCATAATGGATACAAAATGTAAATTGACAGAATTATTGGGCTCGGCCCATTTAGAAATGCAATGTGCATTGGGCCATCAAAAACCACCCGAGCCATTGTGTTGCCAATTACGGTGACGATGTATGTCACTGAAGGTCCCATATTCAACGACATTGTGTGCACGCGCCGTCAGTAGAAGTAATCAGTGACGGGGACTTGGTGGCGATGCTCGTGACGCATGGAAAACATCACACAAAGGTATTTTGTGACGTTTATCAATGTTCCATGACATTTTTTGGCTTGTCACAGTAGGCCCGGTCTCTTGTAGTGAGTGTCGGTGAGCTGGCTGATTACAGCACCGCCGCACTCCACCTGTTCCCCGTCGACTACCTTCGGTTTCACACTGAAGATCTTGAGCCATAAGCCGGAGTGTGGGGGATTCGGAGGAAGGCCTCGCACGTAATGATGAACACCGAGACATGGAGGAAAGACTCCGGGGCTAGATCATGAAAATCTAGCCCATAATAGAACATTAGCCCCCGAACGAAGGGGTGAAGAGCAAGCCCTAGCCCTCGAAGGAAGTGTGAGATAAACACGACCCGCTCGCCAGATCTAGGGGTCGGTATAACCTGTCCTTGAGCAGGAAGCCTGTGGTGGATTTCCGTGGTCAGGTATCTGGCCGCTCGAAGCTTCACAATATCCTCCTCTGTAACGGAAGAAGCCACCCATCGGCCTTGAGGGCTGGGTCCGGAAATAATGGGGAAGCTCGGAGCAACAAAGTCGAAACCTTGGGTGCTAGAAATTGAGGTTGGAGAGGCTGTGGAGAAGTTTGGTGTCAAAAAGGACGGCCCTTGGTTCCTTTATAAAGGCAGCAGGGATTAAACGCCTCCTCCTGAGCCTGAAAGCCTACCTATTCCTAAGGGATCTTTGCAACGGAACAGTTGGGTCACCCACGCTCATATTAATGAGAATCCCGCAATAATGGGACACGATCTCTGATTCGACAGAACGTGCGAATAGCAACCGCGCCTCAAAACATGGAATGTCGGGACAGGAAACGGTTCGAAAAATCAGGCGAGCATGATGTCACGTTGTAAAAAGTTAATAGCAGATTGCACTCCTGGAATATTATATTTTTTCTACGGTTGTGTGTGGTGTGTGTGTTACAGGTCCGGACACATCGATACATCCAAAGACTATTTTGGAGTTCGGAAGGAGGAACCCACCTTGCAATGCCGAAGACAGATCTGCACGCCGAATACATTGTCATTGAAGCCAGGTTCAGGGGCTACTAAGGGAGTCCTGGACTAAGGGGTCCTCGGGCGTCCGGCCTGTTAGCCATGGGCCGTACTGATGGGCTGTGAAGATACGAAGACCGAAGACTACACCTGTGTCCGGAAGGGACTCTCCTTGGCGTGGAAGGCAAGCTTACCGACTGAATATGTAGATTCCTTTCTTTTTAACCGACCTTGTGTAACCCTAGATCCTCCCAGTGTCTATATAAACCGGAGGACTTAGTCCGGAAGATATATTATCCTAGACATACAAGCTAGACCTCTAGGGTTTAGCCATTACGATCTCGAGGTAGAACAACTCTTGTAATACTCATATTCATCAAGATCAATCAAGCACGACGTAGGGTATTACCTCCATAGAGAGGGCCCGAACCTGGGCAAAACATTGTGTCCCCTGTCTCCTATTACCATCGACCTTAGATGCATAGTTCGGCACCCCCTACCCGAGATCCGTCGGTTTTGACACTGACAACCGCTCCCAGGAAGCGCCAAGACTTCGGTCCGGCACCTCGAGCGGACAAAACAGCAAGCAGCTAAGAGGACTAGGGGGACCGAGGCGTGCCGCGCCCCACCGTGGCGGGCGGGAAGGCACGCCTCTCGTCGATATCAGCCCCAAGGCCTCCGGGAGGGGCAGTGCTGGGATTACCAATGGTCTCCAGCTCCTCCTCCCGGACGAGCATCAAAGATACCAAAATATTCACCACGCCAAGGACCAGGCTCACTCCCCAACCGTCAGCACTGGCATGAGAAGATGAATGCCCCGAGCCAGGGCCCGGGGGCTAGCCCTTGGCCTCCTTCTCAAGCATGACCAGCAGAAGCAGAAGATGAGGAGAGAAGGACCGCGGAGATGGATGACTCCGCCCTCCTCCGTCCCTTAGCTAGGCAGGGAAGGGCAGTTGCTCCATACATGGGTGACCACCGCCCTCCTCCACCAATTCAAAATGGGTGGGCCCCTTCCAAAGGTGCCCTCCCATGCCATGCGCCACGCGCTTCCGTTACCTACCACACACAATGCATGCTGCATACGTGGCTAAGGATAAGGGCACACTGTGGGAAGAGTAAATTGGCAGTTTCTACCTCGTGCGTTAAAGTCATTCACAGACCATCAATGGAGCGGCCCCACCACTATTAGCTTTATACCGCACGCGGGAAAACCGGAAACTGGCTCGGAATCAAGGTTGACGAAGCAGCAATGGAAAACTTAAGGAGCCAACCCCTTCAGCAACCAAGAGATTTGAAGAACCAACATGCAGCTCAGAAGGACCAAGATTGAGCCTAAGGAGCAGGATATCGGCAAGAGAAGGGCCTCCCTTGCCGGGCAGGTGAGCCCGGCAAGGGGCGAGGCCACCACCAGAAGCAAAGCAACCAAGGCTCCCCAATAGAGCCCGCCGAGGTGCGCAGGGGCAGAACCACCCCACCAAGCACTTAAGCACGACTCACGTCATCAATCAGTGTGGTGTCAAGCCGCAAGATGATTAAGTGGCAGCCATTCGCCACATGGCAGCCATTTCCTACAGAGAAGCTACATAGGACACCCATCCTGCGACGTGTCAAGAGAGCAGGTGCGGAGCTGGCAAGATAGCCCAGCAGGCCTTGCCGGGCGCCCAGTGATGTGACACTAAGCGATGCATTTAATGCACCCTGTCAGCCTGCAGAGTTAGGTATGATAGCACTGTTTGTTATCATATCAGTGGATAATGACCACTTTGCCACCATGGTGACCCCTTAATCTATAAAGCGAGGCCCATGGCACTCGTAGTAGGGGTTAGAGGGTTGGAAAGTTGACAACTCCAAGCCACCACACGCACGTACACGCTGCAGGCAAACCTTGCCGGGCAAGTGTACTATGCACCACCACATTCATTCTTCCATCAATCCACTAAAGCAGGAGTAGGGTCTTACGCCTCGCGGCGGCTCGAACATGGGTATGCTTGTGTGCTCTCTGCTGCACTGCCATACGCTGGTCTGCTCTTTGTGCAACGCGTCGTCCCCCTGCCGACCAACAAGGGGCCCCCGGTCCCATAGGTGGTCGCGGAAATCCCGCGACAGCTGGGGTGGACGACGGCGCAGCAGGAGTGGGACAAACCACACAAGGTTTTCTTTGACAACTATCTGTAAGAGAAGTAATTATGTAAGGGCTCGTTTGAATTGGAGGATTCTAACAGCGCGGGATAGGAAATACAAAGCAATAGGATAGGAATGCACGTGCAAAAGATAGAATTTAAAAACACAGGATTTCGACCAATCTGGGTGTTTGGTTCACAAGAATTGGAAGATCAGAGGATGCAAAGAAGCATGCCAAGATTAAGTCAAACCACAAGAAAATGTACGGTTATAATGCTATTATGCTACTATCTCTTAGTCTAGTGCTTCATGAATAGGAATTTGAAAAGGAGGACAAGTGGATATTAGAATTCGTACGGGTTTTTTCAAAGAGACACTAAAGGAACAAATCCTAAAGTTTTCCTTTGCTCCATTCCTTTGAACCAAATGCATGAATAGTAGTAGCATAGGAAACTTTCCAATTCCTATGTTTTTCCTTCAGTTTTCCTTTCAAGCAGTGGCGATTCTAGTAGGCAGGCATGAGCAGGGAAAATCCTACACTAAAAAAATGATTCTGTGATACTTCTACTACTTTGGACCCAGGCCACTGCCCTACTAGCTCAACTCCCAAGCTCATCAACAAATGCACAGCTCAAACACGCAGAGATAAATAATGATGGCATTTAAGAGAGTCCATCAGGGATAGCTAAGTTGCCTGGTACCTCACTTCTTGTCATATAGTAGGAGAAACTAATCGTATTTCACGTTACTACGTGTGCTTAGTGGACTATATATATATAGAGTAAAAAAGCGATGCAACAAGTGTACAACCTCTTTGGCAAAGCCATGTCGATCTCAGCGTGATTGGGTTGGTTGGTGAGGATGCTCCGGCTGATTTGGCTGTCGGAGGAGGGGAAGAAGACCTTAGGCATCTAGAGATAGAGCCCGGGGTACTGCTCCACTGTGATGGAGGATTTCGTCGTTGGAGCAGCTCTGGTGAGTTGTATGACGGCGAGGCTGAAGCAGGACAAGAGAGACAACGTTAACCTAAGTGGAATTCTAATAGCATCTCCAATAGATGACGCAAAATATATAACCACAAAGTGCTAGATGTAAAATACTACATCAGCCGCTCATCTCTAAACTTAACTGTCGAAACTGAATTTAACTGTCGAAACTGAATTTTGCTATCGAAACTAAATTTTACTGTCGAAACTGAACTAACTAGTAGCAGAAAAGTAGTAGCAACAGCGTGTGCGAGAGCTGAGGCAACTAGTCATGTTGCAACATATCGAGTATCAGCTGCAAGGGCTCGAGGGAGAGTACGATCTGCTGCTCGTGTAGTAGCAGCGTGCAAGAGTAGAGCAGCAGTAGCATGCGCAAGAGTAGAGTAGCAGCATGAGCGAGAGCTAAAGCAGCAACAGCTCCTACTGACATGGATGTCGCCACCGAGTGAGCGACACCGTGGAGGAAGTGGCCGGCGACACCGCCATGGATGGAGCCGCGCCATGTCGGCCGGGGACCGAGCGCCGGCAGTATCATGAGATCGAATCAAGAAGAAAAGGCGGTGATTAGTGTACAACCTCTTTGGTGGCGCTGATTAGGCCTCAGCTTCATCCGAGGAAGCGGTGATGATGCTGCTCTTCCGATGGTGCAGGTGAAGATGGCGGTGTGGGAATGTAGGTGGCGGGAAAGACGAGGGGAACATCGAGGCAGCTCCTTGGAGGTGGAGGGTGGGGTGGCTGAACCGGCGGGGCGATGAGCTCGACGATGGATCCTCACCCGGTATGGTGGATGAGGGACGTCGAGGTGCTGCTATGGACGACGTCGTCGGGGAAGAGGGTCCGGCTGGGTGGCTGGCGGAGGAGGGTGTGGGGCTTCGCGGGTTTTCACGGCCTCGGTGTACAAATGCGTGGGCTGATGGGATGGGAGGGGGAACCACGGCTTAGGGACGCGGTGGTCCGAAATGTGGGGTAAGTTACGAAAGTACCTCCACCTATTTGAGCTAGGTGGTTCTTTCGGTTCAGGGGTATCACGGGCATTTCACATGTCGGGATTTTGCAGGAGGTGGGAGTTTTCGTGCACTTTGTAATTTTGGGATAGCAAGGCGTGGGTTGAGATGGAGGGAGTTTTTGAAGCACAATGAGACAAATATGTATCTTAAATATTTCAGGGTAACAAGGGGCAGGTTGAAATTTCTGGACAAGCCTAACGTGTCATGTACCAAATCAATTTGCACTTCCGTCGACGGAAAAACAAAAAGAAATCAATTCGACCACACAAGAGAGTCTAGTCCTATATACTATACCAAATCAATTTGCACTACAAATGCCATTAAAAACTTTGAATTCATGTTATGTTCAATTAAAATATTTCGCTACGTGTATAATGCATGCAACCTGCTACTCAAATGAACGTTTTTGTGCATTCCAAACGTATATACTACCACTTCAATATGAACTAAATTTGAATTCGTTTCTCTATTTGAATAAGATCTACAATCATGATTGTTGTGAAGTCAAACCATTTGAATTTGTTTCTCTATTTTAATAAGATCTACAATCATCATTATTGTCAAGTTATACCGTCGTTTGCGTATTATCTTCACATCACACCACATGATGACTGTCGAGTAAGATATGAACTATTGATACATCTCCAACGTATCTATAATTTATGAAGTATTCATGCCATGTTTACAATAGTTTTATATGGCTTTGGTATGATTTGTATGGAACTAACCCAGACTGACGTTGTTTTCAGCAGAACTGCCGTGGTGTTGTTTTTTGTGCAGAAATGAAAGTTCTCCAAATGAGCTGAAATTTTTGACGATTTTTTTGGAACAAAAGAGACCCCCGAAGCTTTGTGGGAGGGCCAGAAGAGCCACAAGGAGGGCACAACCCACCAGGACGTGCCTAGTGGGCCTGGCTTGCCCCGGTGGGTTGTGCTCACCTCAAGGCCCATCTTCACGTGAAACTGACGCTAAAAAATCCTATAAATAGAGAAACCATCAGAAATAACCCTATATCAAAAGTTTCGCTCCCGCAAGGCTCTATAGCGACCGAAAACCAATCTAGACCCCGTTCCGGCACCCTGCCGGAGGTGGGAATCATCTCCGGTGGCCATCTTCATCTTCCCGGCGGCCACCATGATGAGGCTGAGGTTTTGTACCAGTAGCTATGTGTTTAATCTCTCTCTCTCGAGTTCTTGAGATGTCATGATCTTGATGTATCACGGGCTTTGTTAATATAGTCGGATCATATGGTGTTTTCCTGTGGGGACCCCGACTCATAAGTCATGATCACCGAATGCACGTGTATAGTGATGCCAGAGATGAATGCTCACTGAACACACAGAAGCTGAATAACAAGAGTCTTACATCCATACATACCGTCTTACATAAATTATGACCGTTATGGTCGAGTCTTGAGTATAACTTCGCAGCGGAAATCTTCGTCGATAAATTGGACCCATGCCATCTGCCTTAACCGTACAGGCATTCTGACTGGGAAGCGTCCTAGCTCGCATGTTCGTCACTGAAGTATTCTTCATCATATCCTGTTCTTTCATGCCTGGCCAATAAAATAACCAGTGGAAAGCCAATGAGTACTTTGAATGTACTCGCAAGCAACCCAAGGGTGATACCATAATAATTATGCAAGGCTCTACTGCTAATTTGGTATTTTTGCGGAAAGCTAGTTTTTCTCATGCAAGTATGATCATCATTTATCATGGACATGAATGTGTCTGCAACAAGTATCAGGAGGTTATAGACATCAACATCGAGAAAGAGTTATGAACAACTCATGCTCAAGATCACCGTGACCTTCTCACGAATCACATCAATAGATTTACCAAACCGTGTTGTTTTCCAGAAACTATGGACATAGTCTAAGCAGCACCACCCAACTCTCCTTGACCGTGGACACGGCTATTCGAATAGTTTTACACTCTGCAGAGGTTGCACACTTTACCCACAAGATCCGGGGAACTTCCATGTCATCCACGACCCGTGATACCTCAAGTACCCGGGGTAAGCACCCGATCACTATCTTTCCCTAGACGACACTAACATAGAGTCCACTCGATTGGTAGCAACCCCCGTGCCCAACATTTCTCATCTTAAGAATTTGGAGCCACGTTCCCATATTCATCTCATACCACAAGCACGGGGTACCAACGGTGTGTCTGGTGCCCTGTAAAAACAGTCATGGCCACCCTACCTGGCACGACCCCGTCTCGAGAGAGCGCAACAACAACTCTCCCGTCACTAGTAATGCGGTCTCCAAGCTAGTATCGGCCTAGGTAATCAATAATGCCCTTTCCCATATAAGGGTAGAGTGGTTGCGCACGTAAGGTTGGGACAGTCAACAAATCTTAAATCTAATCCATTTTTGTAAACAACAATTTCATCAAGCCTCGGTACACTACCTCTCCACCAAGTAGTGACCTAACTCATCATCATCTCCAAGGGGCATTAGTAGCACCCACTGGGCTATATGCAAGTATGTCATCCACACTTTTTTCTTTCCATGCATAACCCTGACACCTTTTTGCGTAGCCAACTACTATAGCATATTTCTACAATCCATTAGCACAACTCTAAACAAGGATAGAGTCATGAACAATGCAAGTATCAACGGCTATGCAACAGAGGCAAGCCCAGCAAGGTTGCCATTCAAGAACCATCATGCACTAGATGAAACAGTGGAAATGTTCTCATGATATAGAAGGGTTTAACATGGACAAAGGGCTGCTTGCCTTATTCATCAGAGTCTTCAAATCTTCTGGCCCATCTCCGAGCATTTCGTCTACTTCGTCAACTAATGTCGTAAACAATCATAGTAAGCAACACAACAAGGCAGAAAATAAAAGTGCTCCAAAAATATTAATTGGACTTTTATAGGATACCTTTAGTCATATGTGGTATGACCAAAGTGGTTTCATTGGGATTGGGTCAGTGGATATTTCTGAACATTTCAATATGATGGAATTAATGGACTTATGGATTTGCAAGAAGTGTGCAAAAATATATTTTTTGAAAAATGAGCAGAGGCACCCATTTAACAAAGGATTATTTTAGAAGCATCTAGGATTTGGTTTCACTGGATTTGGAGTCAAAATGAATATTCTATGGATTTGCAAATTTGACAAACATGAAGAAATGGCTCATTATTTTGTGTGGCACAGAAAATATTAATAAAAATGTTCATAACCTAAGTTATAAACTCAGGAGCATCTAGAAATTTGAATCATGGCATTTGGATCAAAGATGATCTTTGTGTGATTTTCTAAAGTTCATCACAGAAATGGAAAATGGGATTTTATTTAATTTGTGTGAGGAAAGTTGTTCTGGAAAAATGTGCATGTTGCACCAAAAGGTAGATCAAGATTTATGGACTCACTAGAAATTTAAATTACTAGATTTGGAGTTCATAAGATTTATTTATGAATTTTACAATTTTATAGAAAAAGAAAAAGGAAAGGGAAAGGGTTTTAACCTTATGCTGCGCACCAGGCGGGAGATAGCAGTGGGCCGGCCTAGCGGCTCAGCTGCACGGGTGGCAGGGCGACTTCGAAGGCGCCACTGGCGGAGTACGCCTTTGCTGCGCATGTAGCGGGTTTACTCCCGGCCCGTCTCCACTTAAACGGGCGGGGCCCGCCCACCGGGTCGCTGACGAGCGGGGCCCGGTGCTCAGGCCGTCACCTACCTCCTGCTCGAACAGAGCAGAGGCAGGGGAGGCGAGGCCGAGAGGGTACCAGCGGCACCGGCCACCTCCGGCGATGCCCAGCACACCGACGGGTTTAGGAGGCTGCGCCGCATCCGCCGAGGTGCGCCAGGTCTGCAGGGGTGGTCGGATGCGAGCGCACCATCGACCGTGGCGGGCGAGGCTGGCGGTGGTGATGGAGCTCGATGGCACGGCCACGGGAAGGAGAGAAAGAAGTGCGGGAGGGTCCCTTCAGGATATTGGAGATGCTCTGGTGTGGTCTAGAGGGGAGGAGGAGGAGCGGTGGGTGCAAATTTAGGCGGAGACCGGCGGCTTGGCTCCGGCCATGGGGAGCGATGGAGGGCACGAGAGGAGGTGAAGGTTGGTCCAGGGGGTGCACGGGAGGGAGAGAGAGAGCCAAAGGAGTAGAGAGGGGGCAAGGTGCATAGCAGGGTCATGCGCCGGCGAGGCTGTAGCCGTCGCTGGAGGGCACAAGAGGGCTTGGCTTCGAGTCGGGGGTCTTCCTGGGCGTGGTCTACGGCCAGGGAAAGATAGAGGAAGAGAGGAGCGAGCGCAAGGCGGGCCAGGGACGCGGGCGACGATTGGCGGATGCGAGCGGCGCTCGGGCACGCGCCGCAGGGGCAAGAGGAGGGCGCGGGAGCAAGTGGGAGACCTGCTGGCGTGATGCAGACGCCGAGGCGCATCGACTGGCGCGAGGGGGAGGCTCGAGGTGGACGGGAGCACCGTGTCAATGGTGGGGAGCACGGTAGCATGCTCCAGAGCGCGTCTTTGGCTGGCATGCGCGGCTTTTCCACGCGCACTCACGCGTCCACTTGTGTCTAGTGGCTGCAGGGGGAGTAAACCAAGTGGAAATGGCATTGGATGCCTTGGGGAGCCAGTAGAAGAGAGGAGGGGTAGAGAGAGAGTGAAAATGTTGTTGTCCAGAGAAGAAAAATGGGGTTTCACCCCCCTCAATCATTGCCCCTTGGGCTGGAAAGCTTGTGGGAGGTTAAGCGGGACTAGATTAGGGTGTGGGTGGAGTTTCAACTCATGGAGATTAGTGGAAGGGGCTGAAACATGGAGTTTTAAATTTTGTCAGAAGGTGTTTGATGGTAGTTTGGGAAAGCAAATGCATTCTCCTTGCCATCATATTTAACAGGAGTGAGTGGCATCACATAAAAGTAGTGCCCACCAATTTTGAGGTCAAGTGGAGAAAGTGGCCAATGCAACTTTTGTAAACCCTAGAAATCAACAGAAATGACTTTTCCAAGATTTAGTCATGCAAATCTATTCTCCTTGATGCACCACTTGGTGTAGTGTCATCATTTGAGGATTTGAACATGTCCACAAAAATTCAGATCAAAAGGACACACTTGGCAATGTAGAGTTGTTCAAATTTGGTTCTGAACAGAAAAGGTTTTAGAACACTTTGATCATGATATCCTTCTCTCCAACTTATGCCATTTGTACAAGATGCATTATTACACCATTTGAGCATGTGCACCAAGTTTGAGGGCATTTGGACATGTTTGGCAGTGCAAAGTTGTTGAAACTTGAAAAAGGACAGAAATGGTTTTGAGAGGGTTTGGTGTGGCTATATTGTTCTCCATGACATGAGACTTTGAAGGATCCTCAAGTAGGTCATTTTGGACATGATAGAATTTTCCTGTATTTAATGGAGAATATTTTCTTTGTAAACATTTCAAAAGCTTGAAATGTCCAGAAATAGTTTTTGAGGGATTTGACCAATAATTCGAACATGACCATGTGTTGAAACTCTTATATATGGACAATATATGTCCACTGAGCTTCCCTAAATTTTCTCAAATATTTTTGAAACATTAAAATAATTTTAACCTATTAAAGAGCATTTCTGGCCTGAAGAAAAAGCCTTTAAATAAAATAGTAAAATAACTTCTAAAATTATATTTTTGTGGTTTATGGGAGCCCTATACCTAATATGTTTCAAATATACTTTTTGAAAGATTTTTCACACCCTTAATTAAGTACTTTTACTTCAAGTCTCAATTCAGGGGTTTTTGGAAAAAACCTAATTTAGAAAATACTTTTTGGCCAAAATATTTTTGAAAGAAGTTATTTTTATGTCCTCCACACATGGCATGATCATTGGGCAAGGTTTTGGATCAAGAAGAAGGAGTATAAGAGTTGGAGGATTTATTTGATTTTTAGAGCACTTGCAACCAATACACAAAAATCAAATCAAGCAAAGACCTAAACACTCAAAAGTTTTTGACAAACCACATTTATTATGATTTATTAGGTTAAGTGTTGTGGCATGAATATCAGGGTGTGACAGACCTACCCCCCCTTACAAGAATCTCGTCCCCGAGATTCCCAAACTAGGCGCGGAAAGGAATACGGAAACTTGGATCGAGGGTAGTCTTCACGTTCTCATACTGCTTCTGCTTCCGAGTGGTGCTCCATTGACCCTCAAAGTACATGATGATGTGGCTTTCTGTATGACGTTCTGCTTGATCCAGGTTGCCAAGGGGTCTCTTGCGTAAGTCAGGTTGGACCAGGGGTCGATGGCTCGGTGACCGATGTCCCGGTCGAGGTTGGGCTAGTTAGGAAGTTGGAAACACTCCCGAGGTTGTGTTGTGTGGGAAAACATTGTGCATAGTGGGTAACTCAGGTGGTAACTCCAGCTGGCAACTGTCTTCTCTTCCATCTCATTGCAATCTCGGCGGGGGTTGTTAAATCTTGGAGTGAGCTTCCCTTTGACATGGAAATGCTTGGTCCTTCGAGAGGAGTGGTTTGGAGATACACACGGTATTCGACGAGTAAGTTCACTTCTTGACGATGGTGGTTGGTATAGTTCTTCCTCCTTGACATGGCGGTCTTCAGAAGTTCCCTAACCAGCTGAACGGTTCTTCTTCTGTCTTCGGGTAGGCAAGTAGGTCACCAAATAAAGATGATAACCAACTTGTCCAAGTACTCCATGAAGACTCGTACATGGGGTACATAAAGTAGGATGGGGCATTGATGGTGGTCACAGTTGAGTATTGGCCAAGGTTTCCTTGTCCTAGAGCTAAAACCCATTGTCATGATCTGACCATGTTGTGGCTTGGTAGGGCTTAAGGGTTTCAAGGATTCTAGCGTGTGGGTGAACGTTTATCATCTAGCCCTTAAGCACAGTTTCTGAGATGCCAATAGTTCTATCTAGTCCTCTAAACAAATCACTTATACCACCGAAAGCATCATCTTGTATAGGCCAAATCCAATCATCACTCCTGTGATCCATATTCTCGTGACTCCCAAGAGGAGGTTTAACAGAATTATACATGTCTACGGTCCCCAAAAATCATATGTATGGCTACCCCTAAGAATCCATTGGTAGGGCACTCAAGCTGCTAAGCTTGAGTTGAACATGACAATTCAAGTGCTCATCCTATTTGCCCAAGGTCTAAGATAAAGCATCTCTATCCTAAGGAAACACGTCGTAAGCCACTCCAAAATCTTGTTTCCTTCCTATGAATCAAGTCCAACAACCCATTAACTTCCATCAATCACTACATAATCCATTAATTGTACAAATCCAATGTCTATGGTGTTCCACACAATCTTCTAAAGTCCCTATAATCCCCAAATACTTGAAAGGGATACCTTACTGTAGTTAGTCCACCAATTTCCGTTATCATGGTCAAGTAAACTCCAAGGTCAAGCTTATATAGATCCCTAAATCAACACCAACAATTTATCCATTCTCCTAGTTTATTGTCCTCCAAGAAACATGGTATCATGATTGAGATCATCAGTCTAAATCCAATTTACCCCGAACCATGTAGACTCACTTCAGCATCTATACTCCACTAGGATCACCTACTTAAATCCAGATATCGTGTTCAACGGGAATTCCTACATGTTTCCTTCAAGTTATTATCGTAATGTCAGCTATCTCCTATCAATGTCCCTTGGCTAAGTCTAATCCTTATGCTTCCAAGAATTTCAGCTTGCGACCATGATGGTCCTACTAAATCCAATTTACTCAGGGGTAATGAAAGCTATGGTAATCTAAAATCATGATCCCTCCAAGTTCATCTACCAACATGAAAGCCTTATAATCCACCAAAGAGTCTCAGATAATTCCTCAAAGTCATTGATATAAACTCATCAAGTTATTTTTACTCTATTCCTATATCCTCAAACTGGTCTTCCCTATGGCATTGTCAGTTCTGGTGCTATATTAGGATGATAATGTGCTTGTTCACTATGTCCACTAGTTCCATAATGAACCCGGTGGGAAGCAAGGGTTACTGAGGCTTCACTAGTTCCCTTGCAATTTGTAGGCACACGGTTAAGAATTCGAGCTAGGGTATCTCGTGAAGTCTCGAAGGGTCTAGGGATGGGTTTCTAGTCTGGAGGGTTAAACATAACTCTACAGGAGTTGCACCTGGTCGAGGAGGCGGTAGCAAAAAGTCTTCATTGCTAGTTGGTTGCCGAGGTAGAATCCTTGGTGTATCATGTCTTGCCGGTCTTCAATTGAGGAGAGAGATGAGAGGGAAAAGTATCATAGAGAAGGGTAATGCCTAAAGGGGGTTCTATAGTGCAGGTGCAAACAAACAGGTGCAAAATGGGCCAAACCAAATAAACAAGGTAAGGAAGGTGATATAGTCACGTACTTGTTGCCTAGGACAAAAGTGCGACCTATATCAAAACACAAACAAATAAAAACAAGCAACACACAATCATGGTTTATTCGAACCATCATACGGACTCGACTACGCATAGGGGGTACATGACTCATCCTACCCTAGGGGTTCTCGGATTCAGTATTCGTGCTTTGCTCCATGCCTCGTGCAGTCTTCTGGGTTTTCCTCAGGGGTTGCTACGTCTCTTGTAGTTGTTCGATGAAACAATCCGGGTTGAGACTGAAGATTCTTCAACAACTTCTCGCCTGTTGAAGTGATGGGGTGAAGGTGGCTCCTCGTAGCAGGCATTGACTCGGTCTTTTGGTGTCTTCTTAATCATGATGATCCCTTTTTTGTCTTCTAAGGCGTCGATGGTACCAAGTAGGTAATCCTTTATGCAATGACATTGACAAGGCATAGTAGAGGTCCAACATGTCGGTTACATTGATGACAACATCGACACCAAGAGCAGGGGATGAGGAGAACCGTTCTCCTGCTCACTATAGTGTGGCGGACCAAATGGCGAGGTTCTCATCCACCGGTGGTTGCCGATACAACAATGGTAAGGACATGATTGCTCTATTAGTGGTGTATATCATGATCCTGCATATCTTACACCCCGATCATCATAGGATCAGGTTGCATCATCCTGGGGCAAATTCAAAGGTGTCACCATCTTCCGAGTCTTGGTTTCCTCAATCATTGAGAAGGCATTTTTCATCTTGTCGTGGTGTCGCGAAGCTTGTGTTCAGAAGGTGTGGGTGAATGTCTGGCAAGACGTCTTCTTCTCGGTTACCCACGAGGATTACAGGGAATCCAATGGTCAGGGGCTTAAAGGTACTAGCGACCATTTGCAAAAGTTTTGAAGGGGAAGAGATCAATAAGGAAAATATATCTTAGTTTTTGAAAAACTTAGAAGGGGAGAGAAGTGTAGATAGTTTTTGAAAATTAGTAGTAGTTTTGAAAATAGTTTTAACCTGACTAACGACCATGCTAACTAAGGCTTCCTACAGTCAGGATGGCTCTGATACCAGCTCTGTGGGGACCCCGACTCATAAGTCGTGATCAACGAGTGCACGTGTATAGTGATCCCAGAGATCAATGCTCACTGAACACATAGAAAATGAATAACAAGAGTCTTACGTCCATATATACCGTCTTACATAAATTATGACCTTTATGGTCGAGTCTTGAGTATAACTTCGAAGCGGAAATCTTCATCGATAACTTGGACCCATGCCATATGCCTTAACCCTACAGGCATTCTGACTGGGAAGCGTCCTAGCTCGCATGTTCATCACCGAAGTATTCTTCATCATATCATGTTCTTTCATGCTTGTCCAATAAAATAACCAATGGCAAGCCAATGAGTACTTTGAATGTACTCGCAAGCAACCCAAGGGTGATAACATAATAATTATGCAAGGCTCTACCGCTAATTTGGCATTTTTGCGGAAAGCTAGTTTTTCTCATGCCAGTATGATCATCATTTATCATGGACATGAATGTGTCTGCAACAAGTATCAGGAGGTTACAGACATCAACATCGAAAAAGAGTTATGAACAACTCATGCTCAAGCTCACCGTGACCTTCTCACGGATCACATCAACAGATTTACTGTCAAGACCCCGATTCCAAGTCACATCGATCTAGCCGGTAACACCTCATATCACTTTGCGGCCTCACGCACGGTATTCCCACGGGTGTCGCCTTACCATGGCCCGGGACCATTTGCGCCTTTTGGCTCAAGTATATGATACTGTCGCTAGCATCCATATGACAGAGAACCCGGGCCGACATGACTAGTCGTGAACCCAAAGTGGCACTAACTTACGGGGACAGGCATACATGAATCAACATCGAGCATGTCGGTCAGCAGCATGCGAATCCAGGCTGTAGCACTGGGCTAACAGGACTCCGGGAACCCAGGCTATAGCAGGCTAGGCAGGACTCCGGATGTCACCGCGTGACATTTCCGAGAAGGGACAGACACAGGAACGAAGTGAAACACATGTCGGCCAGTCAAGTGTTCCAGAGCAGTAGTATGGGGCTAGCAGGACTCCGGTGAACCGGGCTGTAGCGGACTACTATGGCTCATGGAAGCACAAGACTACATTTCCCCATAAGAGAGGCTACCAAGGATAAACAACTAGGTTGTCGGATCTCACACATACCAAGCATTTCAATCATACACACAATATGCTCGATATGTGTAAATACAACATGGCATCACAACAAAACTCTACGACTCAAAGTATTATTCATTAGGCTCCGAGGAGCGAGATATTATAAACATGGGTCTCATGACCCAACATACAGAGCATATAAGCAACAAGCACATGCGTAAGCTTTACTTGTCTGAGTACAGACAACTACAAATGAAGAAGGTTCAGAAGCCTGACTATCTACAAGACCCTCCCAAGGGTACAAGATCATAGCTGAGGTAACAAGCTAAACGTCGAAGTCCATGTGGAACTACTAGCGAGACTGAAGTCTCTCTGCAAAATATAAATTAAGCAAACGTGAGTACAATGTACCCAGCAAGACTTACATCAGAACTAACTACATATGCATCGGTATCAACAAAGGGGGTGGTGGAGTTTAACTGCAGCAAGCCAGCTTTGACTCAGTGGCTAACCTGAACTACGACTGCAAGTTACTCTTTTGAGGTGGCGCACACGAGTCCACAAATTCACCATAACAATACACCACTATGGATCTGCTCCCGTCTCCCTGCGAGAACGCCATCCATAGCACTCACGCTTATCTTGCTAGTTTTAGAGTATCCACTTTCACTTGTCTATGAACTATTCAAGGGGTCCAAGTTTCCATATCCGAGGAATCCGGCTATTCGAATAGATAATGATAACCCTGCAGGGGTGTACTTCTTCACACACGCTCTCGCAACTTATCGCCCTGTACACGTCATGTACCTCGGCAACCTTCAAGCGGAAGCCGGGCGAGGGTGTCGGCCACGACCTGACTAACCACACAAGTCTCTCGTCCAGGTTTATCGCCTATTCGGGTTCCATCCGCAAGGAGATCCGGCCGGGGTGTCGCTCACGGCCCCAAACGATGTGTGCAGGGTTCCCAAGCCCACCATCCGGGTGCCACTGGGTACACCGTGCCACTGTGCTAGTCTGTCCCAAGCCCACTTGTACCGGGTGCCACTTGGTAGACTACTAACACTACCTACAAACACCAGAAACTAGTTGCAACTCCTGGACAGAGATTGAGTTGATTAATAAGCCGAGAGGGGCCGAGTTACCGGAACCCAATGTGTGGTAGTAACTGTTCATGGATCACAAACACAGAACTCAGTTCTTGAGAACGGCTGCACAAAGACAACCCACCATGTACTCCAACATGGCCTCTCACCGCTACCTTTACCAAATCGTGTTTACACACTTAGCTCTCAACGGTAGGACATGTTCACCACGTTCCAATTCATTCCCGATGAATCAGACCTGACTCAACTCTAAGCAGTATCAGACATGACAACAAGCATGAATGAGTAGGCACATCAGGGCTCAAACAATTCCTACTCATGCTAGTGGGTTTCATCTATTTACTGTGGCAATGATAGGTCATGCAAAGGAAAGGGGTTCAGCTACCGCAGCATGTAACAGTTGAAACGTTGTTGTCCTAATGCAGTAAAAGAAAGCAGGAGCGAGAGAGTGGGATTGTATCGGAATGACCAAGGGGGTTTTGCTTGCCTGGCACTTCTAAAGATAATATAGTTCTTCATCGGTGTCATCAATCTCATCATCGAAACCACATCTATCGAGAGGGGACAAACACCGGCAACATAGAAGGAGAGCACAATCAATGCAATGCAACAATATGATGTATGATCGTGACATGGCAACATGCTGGTGTTTGTTCTAATACAACAGAAAGTCATTTTAATTGAAGTGGAATTCAAAACTACATAAAATTCCAACTCCAAACCTATTATGAAATTTGCCCTAATCACGTTTCATCCTAAACAGTGAGGTTGACTTGCTCAAACATGCATGAAAATGGTGCGGATGGATAGATTGGATTTTTCTGATCATTTTTCATATATAAATCTTTGCATTTGGAGTTACAGTTGATTTTCTATGAATTTTAGAAGTTTTGGGCAATTTTTGGAATCTCCTGATTTATTTTAAATCCAGAAAATCAATTACTGCATCAGCATTGCATCTGGGTGACGTCAGCAGGGTCAACAGGCCGGTCCAGGTCAAACCTGGCTAGTGGGGCCCACTGGTCAGTGTCACGGTGCTAGTTAGGGTCACTGACATGTGGACCCAGTCAATGGCCACGTCAGCATGGTCAATGCTGACGCGTGGGGCCACTGTGATTAGTTAATACTAAGCAGAAACTAATCTAAGTTTAATTAGTTAGTGGGGCCCTGCTGTCAGTGAGCCAGTGGGTTAGTTAGTGGGTCATTAGCCACTAATGACGTTGCCACGTCAGCCCGCCGGAGTTGTACACCGGCGAGCACACGAACGCGGCAGCGACGCTCGGGAACGCGCTACGGACGGCGGCTGGACGCGCGAAGACCACCAGAGGGTAGCCCGCGCTCTCCCGCATCCAGCGGAGCAGGTGGGTGGCTGCGGGGGCACCGGAGCTCGCCGGAACGGAGCTCACGGCGTTGGGCCGGAGTTAGGTGAAGATGGAGAGAGCGCTATGATGCACGGGAGGAAGAGTGGGTAGGTGCTCTGGGTTCCTGGGAACGCGCTGAGGACAACTGCGTGCTCGGACGCGACGTGTGTGGGCTCTAGCCACAACGACCTCGTGGCCGGCGGCGATGAGCTCTCGGGCTCGACGGAGCCCGCGGTTAGAGGAAGAAATCGGCATCGGGGAGAGGGAGGTTCGGTGCGGAGGCTCACATCGAGTCCAACGAGCGCGAGGGCGAGGTCAGGGACGCCAGTAGCTCCCGAATCGACGGCGAGGATCCATAGTGGCTGGCGATGGAAACGGTGATGCTGGCGACGTTGTGGTGCGTCCTTCGTTCCAAGGCTCGGTGGAGAGGATGAGGAAGATGACCCGGAGCTCTTGGACACACTGGATGGGCGAGGGAGGGTCGGTGGCCGCGGCGAACGGTGGCGGTGGCGACGAGTTCCGCTCGGTGGTCTCGGGGAGAGGGGCAGACGAGGGAGAGACACGGGAGGGAGTGAGAGGGCGCCAAGGGGTCGTGTGGCATCCTCAGGGCGATGGGGAGTCAGGCAGGGAGGCAGGAGGTGGCCGGCGCGTGCCGGCGCGCGGCGAGCGCACGTCCCTGTCCTACTATCTCGAGGAGGTAGACGACAGGGAGGGCACTGGTGGGCTGGGCCCACTACTACAGCGGATGGCTGAGCTCTCTGGTGGGCTGCACATGTGAGACCAAGTAAGTTTCTCTCTTTTCCTATTTTTTCTGTTTTTTGTTTTCTGTAACTTCAGGGCTTTATTAAAAATGCCAGGGCATTTCCAAAAATCATGAAACTAATCAAGGCTACTGTTTAAAATGTATCCAACAGTAAACATTTTAGTTTATGATTATTTGAGCATTTAAAATATTTTATAGTATTTAAATGCCCAAATGCAAATACTATATGATTTAATTCAGTGACCCTCTGTTGTCCTAGAAAAGTGTGCACCATTTTTGTTAGAGGTTCTAGACCAAGACAAAGATGATAAGCATTTTAGAAGGGCATTTCAGATTCATTGAAAAAGTATTTTAGTAACCCTAGTTGGTTTGAGTGGTGCTGGGGGTTTCTGTCATCCCCATTTCAAGTTTCTGAGAAAATTAAACATGATGATATGATGATCATGCAAGGACAAGCAAAGGCTAAGCTAGGGTTGTGACAACTCGCCCCCACTAAACAAGAATCTCGTCCCGAGATTCAAGCGTAGAGTAAGATGAAGGGGGAACACAAACTAACATAATCTTCACGATCCAGGTTGCACTTCATAAAGGCGTTGATTCAATCACCATCTTTGTCTCGTCGTCTTGCTCTGAGAACTCCAGCAAACATGACAACGAGAGGAAAAGGAAACTCTGGAAGGATCGATCTTCTCGAGGATCGAACAACTCAGGATCAACTCACGGAATGAGACATAGCAACATCTCTCGAGCTGAGACACGAAGCACACATCTAGAGGGATGGAGTGGAACATATGACGAGGGTTCACTAGGTAGACAACAACTCCACACCTAAGAGGGTGGTGAACGGTGGTCAAAGTAGCGAGGATTTGAGTTGCCATGATACCATAACGAGACACCCTAGAGAAGGATGACTCATAGAATTATCCCTTAAGTGGCAAAAAGAATTACTTTTGATTCAGAGATCAATAAAATCCTCTATACCAGCCTAGGGCAATTCTCGAGCAATCGTTTGAAGGAGTTCAAAAGAATGCCATAACCTGACTAGAATGGATGATGTGGACTACCTTGTTGAGGACAACACAATGGATGATTTTTTTGCTTATCATCGGAAATGGATGGGACCCATGGCAGGACCACTTTTGAAGATGATCCCGAATAGCAATTACTAAGAAGGGCAACCCATAGTGGAATGGCACAAAGACGGTGCAAGCTGGGAACAAAATGCAATGCTGGGAATGATCCAATCATCATATCTGCCTGAGATTCAGATCTGGTTGGTAACAGAATATTTCAGACAGCATGTCTGGAAAAGGAAGGTTGCAACACAAGTCGACGACATGACGTTGCGAGATTCCCAGGAAATGAACTATGGTAGTAAGCTCCAAAACATGAGCTGGTTCTGCTACACACATATGAACACGTTGTCCTAGACAAGCATGACCACATAGTAGTCTTATAATAAAACACTTCCAAAGTTCCGGTGAGGAACCATCATCGAGGATATCGAAGTCCTTACACAAGTCCGGATTAGCTCTTAGGAAGGAACTTCTTCTCCTTGAACAAATCAATCAGTGGCTTGGTGTGCTAGGGAATACATATGGAGTGGAGGTAATTAATCTTCCAAACCATAGAATACTTCGCACGTATGCATGACTGATTTGGGATGATTCGAGAGGAAACAAAACAAACCTTTCTCAAATTCATGGCGGCATCTTACACCTAATGCATGTGAACTTAGAGAAAGTCACTTCTTTCACCAAAACATATACCTCATGAGCAGAACACGAAGGCAATGCTTACAAAGTTTCCAGCACTAGCTCAACGTTCAACATGAATCATGGGGGAGACAAAATGCTGCTGATGGGCTCAACAAAAACTCATCGGAATTTCCATATCACTAGAATTCCACCATTATGTGAACAATGTGATATATTGGTCAGACCAAAGGATGTAATGGTGTATGCCCAAGGGATCAACCACGAGTAAGACAACATTACGAACATTGTTGGTTCTGATTTGATGATAGCCCATACTCAAATCAAAGTTTTGATACGACAATAGGTCCAATGACTGATCACGAGGACCAATCGATCAAGGTATCATCTTTCTTCAACACACACACACACACACAAAGATATCCCTTAACATGAACTAGGCCAGACAAGCTTTTATCTTCCAACTCTCCAATTTATTGTTTAGCTTAACCAACTAGCTCAGGGTATCCAACACAGATTCTTGGAGAATGGGTGGTTTAGAGGAAAACCAACATGATCACGAGCTCAACATAGCAGTCAGGTGACAACCTGGTAACACTTCCGAGAAGATATTCGGAAAATCAGAACCACCGATATGTTACTAGGCTTGAGAACAATCTTGCTTTTCAGAGCAAGAAGATATGATCAAATAAGCAAGGATTGACACTATCCTAACTCATTGATCGAAAAGTGCACCGGAAATAAGGACTAGGTAGCACGATCAATCTTAGGATGATGATTTAATAACCAACACACTAAGAATGAGAATATTATCCATTTACTACCAAGCAACGAGTTGCTCGGAGTATTGATTTCACACATCACAATTCACTTGTCGGCATTCCGGTTAGAACAACACGGGGACCGAGGAATGAATTATGATGGTGAGAAGCATCACTACATCAAGAATTCATAAGAGATGGTGCAGTTCCTATGATATTCTTGACATAAATAGGGTAATACTCCAAGGTAGAATAGAACAAAAGCTGGTTTGGCATTTTGGTCTGTGGAATACAACTGCTTTGACCCAATCCTAGAAATGGATGAGGTACTGGAGTTTGTTTCTCCTAGTCATTCTGAAATAGAATGGCTCAACGGACCACGAGAATAATAAGCATCGATAACACAAATGCACAACTACTCCCGACTATCAATTGATAGACGAGGGTCAGAAAACAACTAAAGAGGGACAACTCAAAGGAACATATAACTTGCTGAGTTGTGGATGCATAGATTAGTATGTCGAATCAAGTTCAACAGGTTTCTTTCGAATAACCCATGCAGAGAGGTAGGATTGGCAGATTCACAATGTAAAATGGAGAACTCGTCAAGAGCACTCTGGTTGTGATCTTTTGGTTCAAAAGAACTTCTGCCATAAGCAGTTCATGGTATTTGGAAGAAGGAAATACCACAGACCTCGAGGGCTATCGCAAAGGTTACTAATATCTTAAGGGAACTAGCAAATACTAACAACATGAAGTAGGGTGAATCTCGGGTTCAAAACCCAGGAGTAGAATACCTACTAACTAAATAACATCATGAGATGCTTTCGAGAATGGTGGCCAGAATCATCACATTGGGAACACCAAACATGGCTAGATTACTAACTCTAAGATACCCTCGTGTCATAATAACAACTCCAACATATATGTCGAGGCAATAGAGTACCTCAACACACCGATTAGTGTGCTTTATCCGGCCCAAAAATACAATAGGAACATGGAGGAAATATTTGCAAGTGCATCAGACTATTTAGAAACTCGGGATGACTCGGACAGCATAAAGGCTGTAAATGCTCAAAATGATTTGAGACATCCTGCAAAAATGGTGGCATAACCACTCAACATCACAACGTCAAGGTTCTGAGGCCAGCTATGAACATATGGAAGTAGCAGGAACTGAATTGAGGCTTGAACTCAACAATCCTAGGCAACTACGGTATGGTAACATGTCATCCTGAGAGATAGAAGAGAAGCCTAGTTCTTAATCCCTGTAGAAAGGAAGAGGATGACTCAGATCAGAAGGTCATGAGGATAAGGAGTAAAAAGAGCCTTATGTTCCCTCCCACAATCAATTCCCCTACATAACTAAAGCATTTCTAGACTCAACTTCGACCAGTTTAGCTTGGTAATCCTACAGGCAGTCAGGCTCTAATACCAAAGCTGTCAAGACACCGATTCCAAGTCACATCGATCTAGCCGGTAACACCTCATATCACTTTGCAGCCTCACGCACGGTATTCCCACGGGTGTCGCCTTACCATGGCCCGGGACCGTTTGCGCCTTTTGGCTCACATATATGATTGTGTCGCTAGCATCCATATGACAGAGAACCCGGGCCGACATGACCAGTCATGAACCCAAAGTGGCACTAACTTACGGGGACAGGCATACATGAATCAACATCGAGCATGTCGGTCAGCACCGTGCGAATCCAGGCTGTAGCACTTGGCTAATAGGACTCCTGGAACCCGGGCTGTAGCAGGCTAGGCACGACTCCGGATGTCACCGCATGACATTTCCCCGAAGGGACAGACACAAGAACGAAGTGAAACACATGCCGGCCAGTCAAGTGTTCCGGAGCAATAGTGCGGGGCTAGCAGGACTCCGTTGAACCGGGCTGTAGCGGACTACTATGGCTCATGGAAGCACAAGACTACATTTCCCCATAAGAGAGGCTACCAAGGATAAACAACTAGGTTGTCGGATCCCACACATACCAAGCATTTCAATCATACACACAATATGCTCGATATGTGTAAATACAACATGGCATCACAACAAAACTCTACGAATCAAAGTATTATTCATTAGGCTCCGAGGAGCGCGATATTACAAACATGTGTCTCATGACCCAACATACAGATCATACAAGCAACAAGCACATGTGGAAGCTTAACTTGTCTGAGTACAGACAACTACAAATGAAGAAGGCTCAGAAGCCTGACTATCTACAAGACCATCCCAAGGGTACAAGATCATAGCTGAGGTAACAAGCTAAACGTCGAAGTCCACGTGGAACTACTAGCGAGACTGAAGTCTCTCCGCAAAACATAAATTAAGCAAATGTGAGTACAAATGTACCTAGCAAGACTTACATCAGAACTAACTACATATGCATCGGTATCAACAAAGGGGGTGGTGGATTTTAACTACAGCAAGCCAGCTTTGACTCAGTGGCTAACCTGAACTATGACTGCAAGTAACTCTTTTGAGGTGGCGCACACGAGTCCACAAATTCACCATACCAATACACCACTATGGATCCGCTCCCGTCTCCCTGCGAGAACGCCATCCATAGCACTCACACTTATCTTGCGAGTTTTAGAGTATCCACTTTCACTTGTCTATGAACTATACAAGGGGTCCAAGTTTCCATATCCGAGGAATCCGGCTATTCGAATAGATAAAGATAACCCTGCAGGGGTGTACTTCTTCACACACGCTCTCGCCACTTATCGCCCTGTACACGTCATGTACCTCGGCAACCTTCAAGCGGAAGCCGTGCGAGGGTGTCGGCCACGACCTGACTAACCACACAAGTCTCTCATCCAGGTTTATCGCCTATTCGGGTTCCATCGGCAAGGAGATCCGGCCAGGGTGTCGCTCATGGCCCCAAACGATGTGTGCAGGGTTCCCAAGCCCACCATCCGGGTGCCACTTGGTACACCATGCCACTGTGCCTAGTCTGTCCCAAGCCCACTTGTACCGTGTTCCACTTGGTAGACTACTAACACTACCTGCAAACACCAAAAACTAGTTGCAACTCCTGGACAGAGATTGAGTTGATTAATAAGCCGAGAGGGGCCGAGTTACCGGAACCCAATGTGTGGTAGTAACTATTCATGGATCACAAACAAAGATCTTAGTTCCTGAGAATGGCTGCAATGAGACAACCCACCATGTACTCCTACATGGCCTCTCACCGCTACCTTTACCAAATCGTGTTCACACACTTAGCTCTCAACGGTAGGACATGTTCACCATGTTCCAATTCATTCCCGATGAGTCAGACCTGACTCAACTCTAAGCAGTAGCAGGCATGACAACAAGCATGAATGAGTAGGCACATCAGGGCTCAAACAATTCCTACTCATGCTAGTGGGTTTCATCTATTTACTACAGCAATGACAGGTCATGCAGAGGAAAGGGGTTCAGCTACCGCAACATGTAACAGTTGAAACGTTGTTGTCCTAATGCAGTAAAAGAGAGCAGGAGCTAGAGAGTGGGATTGTATTGGAATGACCAAGGGGGTTTTGCTTGCCTGGCACTTCTAAAGATAATATAGTTCTTCATCGGTGTCATCGATCTCATCATCGGAACCACGTCTATCGAGAGGGGACAAACACCGGCAACAGAGAAGGAGAGCATAATCAATGCAATGCAACAATATGATGTATGATCATGACATGGAAACATGCTGGTGTTTGGGCTAATGCAACAGATAGTCATTTTAATTGAAGTGGAATTCAAAACTACATCAAATTCCAACTCCAAACCTATTATGAAATTTGCCCTAATCATGTTTCGTCCTAAACAGTGAGGTTAACTTGCTCAAACATGCATGAAAATGGTACAGATGGATAGATTGGATTTTTCTGACCATTTTTCATATATAAATCTTTGCATTTGGAGTTACGGTTGATTTTCTATGAATTTTAGAAGTTTTGGGCAATTTTTGGAATTTCCTGATTTATTTTAAATCTAGAAAATCAATTACTGCATCAGCATTGCATCTGGGTGATGTCAGCAGGGCCAACAGGCCGGTCCAGGTCAAACCTGACCAGTGGGGCCCACTGGTCAGTGTCATGATGCTAGTTAGGGTCACTGACATGTGGACCCAGTCAATGGCCACGTCAACATGGTCAATGCTGATGCGTGGGGCCACTGTGATTAGTTAATACTAAGCAGAAACTAATCTAAGTTTAATTAGTTAGTGGGGCCCTGCTATCAGCGATCTAGTGGGTTAGTTAGTGTGTCATTAGCCACTAATGACGTTGCCATGTCAGCACGCCGGAGTTGTACACCGGCGAGCATGCGAACGCGGCAGCGACGCTCGGGAACGCGCTACGGGCGACGGCTGGACGCACGAAGAACACCAGAGGGCCCGCGCTCTCCCGCATCCATAGGAGCCGGTGGGTGGCTTTGGGGGCACCGGAGCTCGCCGGAACGGAGCTCGCGACGGTGGCCGGAGTTCGGTGAAGATGGACATAGCGCTACGGTGCACGGGAGGAAGAGTGGGTAGGTGCTCTGGGTTCCTCGGAACGCGCTGAGGATGACAGCGTGCTTGGATGCGATGTGTGTGGGATCTAGCCACGGCGACTTCATGGACGGCGGCAATGAGCTCTCGGGCTTGACAGAGCCCGCGGTTAGAGGAAGAAATCGGCATCGGGGAGAGGGAGGTTGGGTGCAGAGGCTCACAACGAGTCCAATGAGCGCGAGGGCAAGGTCAGGGATGCCCGGTAGCTCCCGAATCGATGACGAGGATCCACAGTGGCCGGCGATGGAAACGGCGATGCTGGCGACGTTGTGGTGCGTCCTTCGTTCGAAGGCTCGGTGGAGAGGATGAGGAAGACGACCCGGAGCTCTTGGACACACTGGATGGGCTAGGGAGGGTCGGTGGCCGCGACGAACGGTGTCGGTGGCGACGAGCTCTGCTCGGTGGTGCTCGGGGGAGAGGAGCAGACGAGGGAGAGACACGGGAGGGAGGGAGAGGGCGCCAAGGGGTCGCGTGGCATCCTCAGGGCGATGGGGAGACAGGCAGGGAGGCAGGAGGTGGCCGACGCGTTCCGCCACGTGGCGAGCACACACCCATGTCCTACTGTCTTGAGGAGGTAGGCGACAGGGAGGGCGCTGGTGGGCTGGGCCGACTGCTACAGCAGATGCCTGAGCTCTCTGGTGGGCTGCACTGGTGAGACAAGGTAAGTTTCTCTCTTTTCCTATTTTTCTGTTTTCTATTTTCTGTAACTTCAGGGCTTCATTAAAAATGCCAGGGCATTTCCAAAAATCATGAAACTAATCATGGATACTGTTTAAAATGTGTCCAACAGTAAACATTTTAGTTTATGATTATTTGAGCATTTAAAATATTTTATAGTATTTAAATGCCCAAATGCAAATACTATATGATTTAATTCAGTGACCCTCTGTTGTCCTAGAAAAGTGTGCACCATTTCTGTCAGAGGTTCTAGACTAAGACAAAGATGATAAACATTTTAGAAGGGCATTTCAGATTCATTGAAAAAGTATTTTAGTAACCCTAGTTGGTTTGAGTGGTGCTGGGGGTTTCTGTCATCCCCATTTCAAGTTTCTGAGAAAATTAAACATGATGATATGATGATCATGCAAGGACAAGCAAAGGCTAAGCTAGGGCTGTGACATTTACCAAACCGTGTTGTTTTCTAGAAACTTATGGACATAGTCTAAGCAGCACCACCCAACTGTCCTTGATCGTGGACACGGCTATTCGAATAGTTTTACACTCTGGAGAGGTTGCACACTTTACCCACAGGATCCGGGGAACTTCCGTGTCATCCACGACCCGCGGTACCTCAAGTAACCGGGGTAAGCACCCGATCACAATCTTTCCCCAGACGACACTGACGTAGAGTCCACTCGATTGGTAGCAACCCCCGTGCCCAACATTTCTCATCTTAAGAATTTGGAGCCACTCTCCCATATTCATCTCATACAACAAGCACGGGGTACCAACGGTGTGTCTGGTGCCCTGTAAAACAGTCATGGCCGCCCTACCTGGCACGACCCCGTCTCGAGAGAGCGCAACAACAACTCTCCAGTCACTAGTAATGCGGGCTCCAAGCTAGTATCGGCCTAGGTAATCAATAATGCCCTTTCCCATATAAGGGTAGAGTGGTTGCGCATGTAAGGTTGGGACAGTCGACAAATCTTAAATCAAATCGGTTTCTGTAAACAACAGTTTCATCAAGCCTCGGTACACTACCTCTCCACCAAGTAGTGACCTAACTCATCTTCATCTCCCAGAGGCATTAGTATCACCCACTGGGCTATATGCAAGTATGTCATCCACACTTGTTTCTTTCCATGCATAACCCTGACACCTTTTTGCGTAGCCAACTACTATAGCATATTTCTACAATCCATTAGCACAACTCTAAACAAGGATAGAGTCATGAACAATGCAAGTATCAACGGGTATGCAATAGAGGCAAGCCCAGCAAGGTTGCCATTCAAGAAGCATCATGCCCTCGATGAAATAGTGAAAATGTTCTCATGATATAAAAGGGTTTAACATGGTCAAAGGGCTGCTTGCCTGGTTCATCAGAGTCTTCAAATCTTCTGGTCCATCTCTGAGTACTTCATCTACTTCGTCAACTAATGTCGGAAACAATCATAGTAAGCAACACAACAAGGCAGAAAATAAAAGTGCTCCAAAAATATTAATTGGACTTTTCTAGGATACCTTTGGTCATATGAGGAATGACCAAAGTGGTTTCATTGGGATTGGGTCAGTGGATATTTCTGAACATTTCAATATGATGGAATCAATGGATTTATGGATTTGCAAGAAGTGTACAGAAATATATATCTTGAAAAATGAGCAAAGGCACCCATTTAACAAAGGATTATTTTAGAAGCATCTAGGATTTGGTTTCACTGGATTTGGTTCAAAATGAATATTCTATGGATTTGCAAAGTTGACAAACAGGAAGAAATGGCTCATTATTTTGTGTGGCATAGAAAATATTAATAAAAATGTTCGTAACCTAAGTTATAAACTTAGGAGCATCTAGAAATTTGAATCATGGCATTTGGATCAAAGATGATCTCTCTGTGATTTTCTAAAGTTCATCACATAAATGGAAAATGGGATTTTATTTAATTTGTGTGAGGAAAGTTGTTCTGGAAAAATGTGCATGTTGCACCAAAAGGTAGATCAAGATTTATGGAGTCACTAGAAATTTGAATTACTAGATTTGGAGTTCATAAGATTTATTTATGAATTTTACAAGTTTACAGAAAAAGAAAAAGCAAAGGGAAAGGGTTTTACCCTTATCCTGCGCACCGGGCGGGAGATAGCAGTGGGCCGGCCTAGCGGCTCAGCTGCACGGGTGGCAGGGCGATGTTGAAGGTGCCACTGGCGGAGTACGCCTTCGCTGCGCGTGTAGCGGGTTTACTCCCGGCCCGTCTCCACTTAAACGGGGGAGGGCCGCCCACCGGGCCGCTAACGAGCGGGGCCCGGTGCTCAGGCCGTCTCCTACCTCCCGCTCGAACAGAGCAGAGGCAGGGGAGGCGAGACCGAGCGGGTACCGGCGTTCTCACTAGCGGCACCGGCCACTTCCGGCGATGCCCAGCACACCGGCGGGTTCAGGAGGCTGCGCCGCATCCGCCGAGGTGCGCCAGGTCCGCAGGGGTGGTCGGATGCGAGCGCACCATCGGCCGTGGCGGGCGAAGCTGGCGGTGGTGATGGAGCTCGATGGCACGACCACGGGGAGGAGAGAAAGTAGTGCCGGAGGGTCCCTTCGGGATGTTGGAGGTGCTCTGGTGTGATCTAGAGGGGAGGAGGAGGAGCGGTGGGTGCAAATTTAGGCGGAGTTCGGTGGCTCAGCTCCGGCCATGGGGAGCGACGTAGGGCACGAGAGGAGGTGAAGGTTGGTCCAGGGGGTGCACGGGAGGGAGAGAGGGCCAAAGGAGTAGAAAGGGGGATCGGGGTGGCCTTAAATAGAAGGAGGCAAGGTGCATAGCAGGGTCGTGCGCCGGCGAGGCTGTAGGCGTCGCTGGAGGGCACGAGAGGGCTTGGCTTCGAGTCGGGGGTCTTCCTGGGCGTGGTCTACGACGAGGGAAAGAGAGAGAGGAAGAGAGGAGCAAGCGCCAGGCGGGCCAGGGACGCGGGCGGTGATTGGCGGATGCGAGCGGCGCTTGGGCACGTGCCGCAGGGGCGAGAGGAGGGCGCAGGAGCAAGTGAGAAACCTGCTGGCGTGATGCGGACACCGAGGCACATCGACTGGCGCGAGGGGGAGGCTCGAGGTGGATGGGAGCGCCGTGTCAATGGCCGGGAGCACGGTAGCGTGCTCCAGAGCTGGTCTTTGGCTGGCATGCGCGGCTTTTCCGCGCGCACTCGTGCGTCCACTTGTGTCTAGTGGCTGCAGGGGGGAGTAAACAAAGTGGAAATGGCATTAGATGCCTTGGGGAGCCAGTAGAAGACAGGAGGGGTAGAGAGAGAGTGAAAATGCTGATGTCCAGAGAAGAAAAATGGGGTGTCACCCCCCTCAATCATTGCCCCTTGGGCTGGAAAGCTTGTGGGAGGTTAAGAGGGACTAGATTAGGGTGTGGGTGGAGTTTCAACTCATGGAGATTAGTGGAAGGGGCTGAAAGATGGAGTTTTAAATTTTGTCAAAAGGTGTTTGATGGTAGTTTGGGAAAGAAAATGCATTCTCCTTGCCATCATATTTAACAGGAGTGAGTGGCATCACATAAAAGTAGTGACCACCAATTTTGAGGTCAAGTGGAGAAAGTGGCCAATGCAACTTTTGTAAACCCCAGAAATCAGCAGAAATGACTTTTCCAAGATTTAGTGATGCAAATCTATTATCCTTGATGCACCACTTGGTGTAGTGTCATCATTTGTGGATTTGAACATGTCCACAAAAATTCAGATCAAAAGGACACACTTGGCAATGTAGAGTTGTTCACATTTGGTTCTGGACAGAAAGGGTTTTAGAACACTTTGATCATGATATCCTTCTCTCCAACTTGTGCCATTTTTCCTAGATGCATTATTCCACCATTTGAGCATGTGCACCAAGTTTGAGAGCATTTGGACATGTTTGGCAGTGCAAAGTTGTTCAAACTTGAAAAGGGACAGAAATGGTTTTGAGAGGGTTTGGTGGGGCTATATTGTTCTCCATGACATGAGACTTTGTAGGATCCTCAAGTAGGTCATTTTGGACATGATAGAATTTTCCTGTATTTAATGGAGAATATTTTCTTTGTAAACATTTCAAAAGCTTGAAATGTCTAGAAATAGTTTTTGAGGGATTTGACCAATAATTTGAACATGACCATGTGTTGAAACTCTTATATATGGACAATATATGTCCACTGAGCTTACCTAAATTTTCTCAAATATTTTTGAAACATTAAAATAATTTTAACCTATTAAAGACCATTTCTGGCCTTAAGAAAAAGCCTTTAAATAAAATAGGAAAATAACTTTTAAAAATATATTTTTGTGGTTTATGGGAGCACTTACCTAATAGGTTTCAAATATACTATTTGAAAGATTTTTCACACCCTTAATTAAGTACTTGTAGTTCAAGTCTCAATTCAGGGGGTTTTGGAAAAACCTAATTTAGAAAATACTTTTTGGCCAAAATATTTTTGAAAGAAATTATTTTTATGTCCTGCACACATGGCATGATCATTGGGCAAGGTTTTGGATCAAGGAGAAGGAGTATAAGAGTTGGAGGATTTATTTGATTTTTAGAGCACTTGCAACCAACACACAAAAATCAAATCAAGCAAAGACCTAAACACTCAAAAGTTTTTGACAAACCTCATTTATTATGATTTATTAGCTTAAGTGTTGTGGCATGAATATCAGGGTGTGACATTTCCCCTCTCTATCTTTTTGTGATGAATTGAGTTTTCCCTTTGAGATTTCGTTGTTATCGGATTGAACACTTTTATGGATTTGAGAACACTTGATATATGTCTTGCAATTGGATACTCGTGGTGACAATGGGGTATCGTATCGATTCACTTGATATATGTTTTGGCACTCAACTCGCGTATTCCCAAGGTGACATTAGGGTTATCTATGCATAGGGGTTGACGCAGGTTCTTGTCTTTCTTTCTCTGGTAGGAATCTTGGGGTACTCTTTGAAGTTCTTTATGTTGGATTGAGTATTATGAATATGAATTTGCTTTGGTATTATTTTCATAGGAACTCTAAAATAGATCGAACGGAAAGAATAGCTTTGTGTTATTTTAGTACGAACTCTTGAATAGATCGAACGGAAAGAATAGCTTTGAGGTGGTTTCATACCCTACAAATGATTTATTCGTATGTTCTCCGCTAGATAGAAACTTTGGAGTGATTCTTCGTTGCACATTGAGGGACAGTTATATGATCCAATTATATTAGCATCGTTGAGAGATTGTACTAGCGTAAGTACGGACCCTAGGCCTCAGTTTCAAGCATTGCAATACCATTTTGGTGCCCATTTACAATTTGCTACCTTGCTGTTTTTATTTATTGAGATTGTAAAAATATATTTCTACCATCAATATTACACTTTTATCACCATGTCTTCGCTAAACTAGTGCACCTATACAATTTGCCATTGTATTGGGTGTGTTGGGGAAACAAGAGATTCCTTGTATTTGGTTGCAGGGTTGTTTGAGAGAGACCATCTTTATCCTACACCTCCCACGGACTGATAAAACCTTAGGTCATTCACTTGAGGGAAAATTGCTACTGTCCTACAAAACTCAATGCTTGGAGGCCCAACATGAGTCTACATAAAGTTGTGTAGTAGACATCAAGCTCTTTTCTGGTGTCGTTGTTGGGGAGTCTATGTAAGTGGCACTCACATCCCGTCAACGAAGCTCTTTTCCGGCGTTGTTGCCGGGGAGGTGAGTGCTTGAAGGTATATCTTTAGATCTTGCAATCGAATCTTTTAGTTTCTTGTTTTATCACTAGTTTGGTTTATAAAAAGATAACTACATAAAAATGGAATTGAGGTTGCATCATATTATTGATCATCTTTCTTGAAAATAATGGAAAGGAAAATTGTGCTCAATTGGTAGAAGAAGAATTCAATAGAATGTTTGGTATAAATGATGAGCTTGATTGCAATGTTGTTAGTATGAATTCTTTGAATATCCATGATGCTAATGAGATGCAAAGCCATAAGCTTGGGGATGCTATGTCTGATGAAGATGATATTTTTAGTCCCCCAAGATTTGATGTGCAAATTTGTTATAATGATTGCATGCCTCCTATTTATGATGATTATTCTTATGAAAGTGGATTTGGAGAGGTCATGACTTTATTTAGTGATGAACCCACTATTTTGGAGGAGGTTGCAATTGACTATGACAACAAAGTTACTATCTGTGATGATTATGGTGATGATATCTATGCTATAAATAATAAGGATAACCATGAAACTTGTCATCATGTTTTTAATTCTCAATCACATGATAGTTATTTTGTTAAGTTTTCTCCCACTACTATTGATGAGAATAAATTTGCTTATGTGGAGAGTAACAAAATTTCTATGCTTATGCGTCATGAAAGGAATGATTTATGTGATAGATATATTGTTGAATTCATTCATGATGCTACTGAAAATTATTATGAGAGAGGAACATTTGCTTGTAGGTATTGCAATAATATCGAGTTTCCTCTTTATGTGTTGAAAGTTTTGAAGTCGCACTTGTTTCGCCTTCCTATGCTAGTTGATTCTTGCTCCCATATATTATTTGCTCACAAAATCCCTATTCACAGGAAGTGGGTTAGTCTTACATGTGCTTGCCATGTGATTCATGATCCTCTTGTTATGTTTCAATTCTTATCCTTTATGCGAGCATTATTGAAATCATCATGCCTAGCTAAAACGCATTAAAGAAAAGCGCTTGTTGGGAGACAGCCCAACACTTTTACCTACTGTTTTTGTGTGTTCACTTGATTAGGCTACTGTAGTAATCATGTTTTATTGCTTTTGTTTCAATAAAGTGCCAAGTAAATCCTTTGGGATGGCTTACGGTGATAATTGATTTGATCTTGCTGAAAAACAGAAACTTTTACACTCAGGAAAATAATTCTCACTCTTAATAGAAGCGTGGTAAAATACTGATTATTTTTGTGGAAGATTAATAGACAAATTTCCCAGGTTTTCCTAAATTATCAGAATTTTTGGAGGAACAGAAGTATGGTTGGAGTACAGGTTACTACAGGCTGTTCTATTTTTTGACAGATTCTGTTTTCAATGCATAGTTTGCTTGTTTCTAGTTTCTATGGCTTATATTGCTCAACATAAATTGTGGAAATGATATGCTACAATAGGCATTGTGTGAGAACAATTATGAATCTTGTCTTTGAAAGTACCAAAGTGAAATGGTTTGCTCTTTATCATACTAACCTATCTCACGAAGTTCCGTTAAGTTTTGTGTGATTGAAGTTTCCAAGTTTTGGGTGAGATGTCGATATGAGGAGAATAACGAGTGAAAAGACCCTAAGCGTGGGGATGCCCAAGGCACCCCAAGTTAATATCTAAGGAATATCCAAGAAACTAAGCTTGGGGATGGCCCGGAAGGCGTCCCCTCTTTCGTCTCCAACATTATCGGTAACCTCACTTGGAGCTATGTTTTCATTCATCACATGATATGTGCTTTGCTTGGAGCATCATTTTATTTTGTTAGTATTTGCTTTCTGTTATTTAGAATAATATTTTGCATCTTTCTTTTCAATAAAAATATCAAGTATAGCCTTTGCCATGCTTTTTTTTTGCAAGTCTACATGTTGCTGTTTCAAAACAGAAAGTTATCGATGTTGCAAAAAAACCCTAGAAAAGTAAGAATGTGATAAAATGTTGAAACTTTTTTCAAAATAAGCTCTGGTAAATTTTCTACAGTGTGGTAAAGTTTCATAACTTTTGGAGTTCGGGAAGTATTGATACTCTTGCATTCTTTACATACTGTACTCTTTTGGCAGATTGCTGTTATGTTTGCATTGTTTGCATATGTTTGCTTGTTTAATGATTCTATTTGAGGATAGGAGTACTAAATATACAGAGGAATTTAGTGTGCAATGTTGAATAATAATTTTAGTGATTTGCTACAGTTGAGAATGGTAAGGTTTTTGCATTGGTTTATACTAGCTTATCTCACGAGTCCTTGTTGAGTTTTGTGTGGATGAAACTTTTGAGATTTAGGAAAACTGTCATATGAGAAGAATTAAGAAGACACAAAAGCTCAAGCTTGGGGATGCCCAAGGCATCCCAAGATAATTTTTCAAGAAGTCTCAAGCATCTAAGCTTGGGGATGCCCCGGTAGGCATCCTACCTTTCTTCTTCTTCAACAATTATCGGTTAGTATCGGTTGAGCCTAAGTTTTTGCTTCTTCCCATGATCTGTGCTATTCTTGGAATGTCATTTTATTTTGTCTTTCTTGATCTTTTAATAAAATGCTTAGTTTTGATAGTTTTTGAATAAGAGAGAGTCCCCAAATAGCTACCTATTTACTTAACTACTCGCTTGATCTTCACTTATATCTTTTTTGGAGTAGCTCGTCATTTACTCTTGTGCTTCACTTATATCCTATGAGTAAATCATTGAATGAATTGAATATCATGAAGTTGAAATTATATCATTCCTAGTGGTAGCTTCACATTGGTTTTATAAAGTGAATCTTTTGAGGCTTGACAATCACAATATTGGTCATACAAGCAATTCACGAATAATTAGTATTAGGAAGAGAACTTTCACATGCAAATACACTATCATGGAAATCTTTTGTGATTATGAGGCCCCATAAAAATATTATAAGCCAAAATTGCTGACGTTTGACAAGGAAGACAACATAATGGTTTATGTTTGTTCATAGATCCTTCAACATGTGGTGCTTGCCCCCATCCTTGCTAGCTAAAAATTCCGCACCAAGTAGAGATACTACTTATGCATCCAAAAACCCTTAAACCCAAATCTTATCTTCAAAAGTCCACCATACCAACCTAAGGATTGAGCAAGATCCTTCAAGTAAGTTGTCATCGGTGCAATAAGGCAATAAAAATTGCTTCTAAATGTGTGAGATCATTTAGTGTAAGAGAAAATTGAGCATTGTATGAACTTGTGATGGTGAAGAATAAAAGCGACAGACTGCATAATAAAGGTTGCCATCACGAGGGGCAATACAACATGACATTCTTCTACACTAAGGGGTTGAGCTTACAAACAAATAAGCGCATGGCAACCTCTGCTTCCCTCTACGAATGGTCTATCTTTTAATTTTATGTATTTACTTTTATGCAAATAGTCAAAGTTCTTCTCTCTATTCCTTTTTATTTTTCTCTTTTCGCAAGCATCATGTGGTGAGGAAAGATCTAGGCACATATATCCAGTTGGATATGGGTAGCATGAGTTATTATTGTTGACATCGCCCTTGAGGTGAATACGTTGGGAGGCGAAATTATAAGCCCCTATCTATCTATGTGTCTGGTTGAAATGTTTTGCTCATGTCTATCCGGTGAGTGTTAGAAATCATAGAAGACTATATGATGGTTGAGTATGTGGAGCTCATACTTAAACTCAGTTGAATAAGTTGAATTACAATTGCTTGGTGACTGAGAACATAGGTTGTTGAGTTTCAATAGAATTCATCGTTTCAACCTTAACATGTGAACTGGTTGCTACTTTAACATGAGAAGTTTTATAAGAAAAAGTTGTTGTTATGATGCTAGGAAAAGTGATTGAAATTATCACTGATCGAACTTATGCACTTTGCTAGCATTCACACTTCATAAATTATTTCTTTTATCATTTACATACTCGAGGATGAGTAGGAATTAAGCTTGGGGATGCCGATACGTCTCCAATGTATCTATAATGTATGAAGTATTCATGCCGTGTTTGCAACAATTTTATATGGTTTTGGTATGATTGCATGGAACTAACCCGGACTGACACTCTTTTCAACAGAACTACCATGGTGTTGTTTTTTGTGCAGAAATGAAACTTCTCCGAATGAGCTGAAACTTTTTCATTATTTTTTTGCAACAAAAGAGACCCTCGAAGCTTCATTGGAGGGCCAGAAGAGGCACGAGGAGGCCACAACCCACCAGGGTGTGTCTGGTGGGCCTGGATTGCCTCGGTGGGTTGTGCTCACCTCCAGCCCATCTTCACGTGAAACCGATGCCAAAAACATCCTATAAATAGAGAAACCATCAGAAGTAACCCTAGATCAGAAGTTCTGCCGCCGCAAGGCTCTATAGCCACCAAAAACCAATCTAGACCCTGTTCCAGCACCCTGCCGGAAGGGGAATCATCTCTGGTGGCCATCTTCATCATCTCGGCGGCCACCATGATGAGGAGGGAGTAGTCCACCCTCGGGGCTGAGGGTTTGTACCAATAGCTATGTGTTTAATCTCTCTCTCTCTCTCTGTCTCTCTCTCGTGTTCTTGAGATGTCACGATCTTGATGTATCACGGGCTTTGTTAATATAGTCGGATCATATGGTGTTTCCCCCTCTCTATCTTGTTGTGATGAATTGAGTTTTTCCCTTTGAGATTTCGTTGTTATTGGATTGAATACTTTTTGGATTTGAGAACAATTGATATATGTCTTGCAATTAAATAATTGTGGTGACAATGGGGTATCGTATTGATTCACTTGATATATGTTTTGGCACTCAACTCATAGATTCCCGAGGTGGCATTGGGGTAATCTATGCATAGGGGTTGATGCACGTTATTGTCTTTGTTTCTCTAGTAGGAATCTTGGGGCACTCTCTGAAGTTCTTTGTGTTGGATTGAGTATTATGAATATGAATTTGCTTTGGTGTTATTTTAGTACGAACTCTAGGATAGATCGAACGGAAAGAATAGCTTTGTGTTATTTTAGCACGAACTCTTGAATAGATCGAACGGAAAGAATAGCTTTGAGGTGGTTTCCTACCCTAAAAACGATTTCTTCGTGTGTTCTCCGCTAGATAGGAACTTTGGAGTGATTCTTCGTTGCATATTGAGGGACAGTTATATGATCCAATTATATTAGCATCATTGAGAGATTGTACTAGAGAAAGTATGGACCCTAGGCCTCATTTTCAAGCATTGCAATACCGTTTTTGTGCTCGTTTACAATTTGCTACCTTTCTGTTTTTATTTATTCAGATTATAAAAATATATTTCTACCATCAATATTACACATTTATCACCATCTCCTCGCCGAACTAGTGCACCTATACAATTTTCCATTGTATTGGGTGTGTTGGGGACACAAGAGATTCCTTTCCTTTTGTTGGAGGGTTGTTTGAGAGACACCATATTCATCCTACACCTCCCACGGATTGATAAACATTAGGTCGTCCACTTGAGGGGAAATTGCTATTGTCCTACAAAACTCTGCGCTTGGAGGCCCAACACGAGTCTACAGGAATAAAATTGTGTAGTAGACATCAACTATGTGTACTATATGAACTCGGACTCGATTTTTTGAATCCACTTTATGTTGATTTCAAGTCACAGTACATTTCAAGCTCTAGCTAGATCTTCATAATCTAAACCATGTCTCATATGTATAATGTGTTTAACACATAATGTATGGTGCCCCACCCTGCGCCTACCAGTATTTAGATGTGAGTTGCAAACGCCACACATTACCGCAAATTCAAATAAAATGTGAGATTGTTCGATATATAGTATCGTTTAGATTGTTCGATATTTAGCTGTGAGTTGCAAGCGCCACACATTATCAAAAATTCAAATAAAATGTGAGATTGTTCGATGTATAGTATGGTTTAGATAGTTCGATATTTAGCTGTGAGTTCAAACACCATGCATTATCACATTATGGGATAACATGTCCAAAACTGCAACACGCGTATCACCGCTACATTCATGCATGCATATGTTTATAACACTATGATCTCCTATTCAAATATATGAATCCACTTTCATATCGAATTATGATCTTTGTTAGTATCTTACACCCACACAATCCTCTAACCTTTGTAGCTAGCACTAACTTTCTCTCGTGCATGCACACACCCTCCTCGCCCTCCCCCTCCCTCAGCATTCTATCCATCGCACACATTCAATTTTTTTTTCTTTAGGTCGTTCTCCCACAGTCTCCACAACTCCTTTCCAACACACACTGATCGATAAACCTCTCTAGCGATGTCTGCCTACAACATACACACACACCTTCCATCTCCTCCTTTCTGTGTCCATGCCTCGTGTCTCTCATACGGTCCCACTCACGTGTATACTCTCACCCCTCTTTGCATTGATCTGACAATCGCACACTCCTCCCCTTATCTAGCTAGTAGCTAGGCCTCTCGCACCACCACCTAGCTCCATTCTCTCTGTCTATCCGTCTCACTATGCCTTATTTGCCTCTAACAAATGGATGTACACCGACCAATCTCCTGCTATACATATAGCTAGCTAGGTTGTTATAACTCATTTTCACCATGCATTGATCGATCTACCTCATTGGTTATGTCTCTCCCTTCCTCCAACAAACAACAATTGATCTACTGATCTAGTTAGCTTTGCTTGCCAAACACATGGTCCCCCTTCATCATCCATGCATGTGTCCCGACACATCTACCACGCACATGCACACACAGAAACACATCCCCACTCTTATTGATAATATTGCAGTTCTACCCTTAGTTTGTCTAGTAGGCCTCTCCCACCATCTTCGAGAAGCAACTCCATCACCCATCCAACACTCTACCACTCTCCCTCCCTCCCTCCCTCCCTCTCTCTCTATCCCAACCTATTTGCCATCCTTAACTTATGTATGGATGTCGACCGATCTCCCTCAAGACATAGTTGGGTCTCTCCTTCTCAACACATATATGAGTCGTTCCACCTCTCTAGTTAGGCCTCTGCCTCCCCCCTCCCCCTCACACACGCACACCGATACATCGAGCGCTCTAGTCATGTCTCCCTGCCACACACAAACTTTCCATGAGCCCTCTGACGTTCCTGTAGGTCAGCCGCCCTATATCTTTGACTTGCACACACACAATTTTGATGGCTCTCTTCATCGATCTCGCACCCACCCACTTGACCCTCTCTTTGACTCTATCGATATCTATGACCCCTCCCTCTCTTCTCGTGGATCGCCCTCTCTATATGATATAGATAGGCCTCTATTTCACACACATTGCATGTGTCAAATTTTTGTTTGAGATATCATCGACACATATTCCCACAAATACATTCATGAAATCACCCCCAACAAAAAATACTCACGAACACACACGCCACCTATCTAGGTTTGTATCTCTCTCAGACACACCCACGTAGGTGGGGGACGTGCACAAAGAGAAGAGGTGCACGCACGGTGCACGTACTCCCGTCTCTTTCCCAACCACACCACGCGGGTACACGGTGGAGCTCATTTCTGTATGAAAAGGCAGCCCACGTGGTAATTTGACACGTGTACTGGTTGTCCAGTTGATGGAGGATCGTGTACCACGGGTGAACAAACAAACTGCGACTTGACGCGCTATGTTAAAAAAGAGGCGAACCATGTGGGGCCTACATTAGAGGCAAGGCTCTATGCACTGGAGATGCTCTGTACATATTACTTTTGATGTGTCCCGTCAACTCGCAAAATGAGGAGAAGCTTGCTTAGTACGCCGTCTCCCCCACCCACGGGCGCGGTGGCTCGCAGGATGAGGTGAAGCTTGCTTACTACTACACCTTACACCCGCTCCCTCGCCCACGCGCGTGGTGGCTCGTAGGACGAGGAGAAAATTTTACTAATCCCTCTGTTTACTCCTCATCCCTACCTTGGTTAGAGAGATTAGCATATTGTTTAAAATATATGTCCTTTAGTAGATTTCAATATGAACTACTAGTACATACTCCAAACACTGATGTATATCTCTACAAAAAAAGACACATTCATGACATTTTGGGCCGAACGAATTTTTTTTTTCTGTCATGCTTATGACACTTTTATGACGATAATTGTGACAAAACCCAGTATCATCATAGATGTGGTGGGCTCCTACTTCTATGACAAGAAATCATGATAGAAAATGGCCTTTTTGTCCTGGGCAGGCCGGAGATGCAACGACATGACATTCTTTGGGCCGTTCATTACGGAAAAAACCGTGGTAGAAGTGAGGGCGAGGAAAATATCGGGGAGTTCCCGGTTACGGTGGGTGGTCGGGGGCCGAGCGATGCACATTTCTCTCGTACACGTACGCGCCTAGGTATGCGGCATTGGGCTCTAACTAAACCCAAGTGAGGCGTTCGCCTACTGAACTCGAGTGATTGCACCGTAGGCTACGCGTCACCGAACCCGAGCGATCGATCGATCTGGCTGTTAACTGAACCCGGCCGAACGATTCCTCCGCTACTGCTACTAACTGAAGCCGACCAAACCCTGCTATGCTTCCTTCCCTTGATGAATAGTTAGCGTTGTTGGGGGGGGGGGTTGGATGAACAATTCCTGATGGGGGGTTGGATGAACAGGACCCCGTGGTAATAGAAGCCGTTGCCGCTGGATGAACAGGACCCTAATCGAGCCGGTTGGGGGTGGATGAACAGGACACATGGAGGTTTGGATGAACATGACCCCGTGGAGGGTTGGATGAATATGACGACCCCGTGGAGGGCTGGTTGAACAGTAGCCGGTGGAGGGCTGGAAGAACAGTAGCCCATGGATGGGTGGTTGAACAAGATCCCATGGAGAGGGCTGATTGAACAATAGCTGGTGGAGCAGCGGTGGAGGCTGGATGAACAAGAGCCCGTGGATGAACAGTCGCAGGCGGAGGATGGAGGAGGTCGACGGTGGATGAACAGTAGCCCGTGGAGGCTGGAGGAGGTCGACGGTGGAGATGAACAATATTCCGTGGAGTCCCGTTTTGCGGTATGCCACACCCCTCCCAATGAACAGGACCCCCATTTCAACCGTAGTGCTCCAACACAAGTCAATTTCCTCCGTTTTGCGCTACGCCACACCACTCCCAATCAACAGGACCCCGTTTTGACCGTAGGACGTCCAAGAGAAGTTTGTTTCCTTTATTTTGCGGTACGCCAGACCCCTCCCGATGAACAGGATCCCATTTCGACCGTGGCCGGTCGAACACAAGGCCATTTCCTCCATTATGTGGTACGCCGGGCTTTGTTTTGATCGGCTATTCCATCCAAGCTGGTTGGCTCCCAATGAAAACGACGACACAGTTTCTCCGTTCCAACCCAGCCATGTACACGAGCGCTAGCCGTATATATGCACGAGTAGGCGTTCGAGACCCCGCCCATATGTACCTACGTGGCCGTATTTACTTTCTTGCATCCTGGCTGTACGTACTTAGCCGTTTCTTGCACCCTTGTTGTACGTATGTGTATGTACCGCTACCGCTCCTTACTCAGCCACGGTTCATCGTGGCAGACAGATCGATCGACCGGTATGTACACAAACAACGTTGCGTACGCTTCGACCGGGTGGGTCCCAGCTGTCAGGGAGGATAAGGACGCACTTGCTTGCATGCGAAGATGTAGTTGGTGGGTCCCAGTAGTCAGGGGAAAACTTTTTTTAGAGAAATATGGTGGCCCATACGATGGGTCCCTACTATCAAGTGGAGGAATCATTATTTTGCGCGTAATAAGGAGGCATTTCCTTATGTGCGGCTGTGGACCCAGCTGTCAGCCTCTCCACGTAACAGTCCACTTCTGATGGATGTCGTTCGTTGACCATGTTGACCACGCCGCGCCGAGAGCACCAGGGCGGTGGACGATGGCGAGGCCTAGGAAGGGGACGGCGCGGAGGCGGGGAAGACGCTGCAGCGGATGCCCACGCGGAGAGGGGTACGAGTGTTCACTGGTTTGGCTATGCTGTGAAGCTATCATCGCTGCAGAATAACAAGGGGTATGGGTGAGTAGAGGGATGGCCTGGCCAGCAGCGAGAGTAGTAAGGGGTGGTGCGGCCTCTGCAGCAGAACAGACGGCCACGAGAGGCAGGAGCAGGGGGCACGACTGGCGCTGGTTTGGGCGGCTGGAGCAAGAAGACCAGAGGTTGAAGAAGCACTAGGGCCGTTGGATGGACATTGTATGGTCACCAGAGCTAAAATAATTCATATTGACTAAGTTGACAAGGCCCTCCATCCCCATCAAGTTAGTAGGCCCACAAGTTAGCCTCCCACTATGGTGGGTCCCAGCTAGCAGGGGGAGTATTCATTTTTGTGTGCGTAATAAGGAGGCACTTCCTTGCGTGCGAAGATATAGCTGGTGGGTCCGAGCTGACAGCGGGGGGGGGGGGGGGGGGGGGTGGGGGGGCGTTCTTTTCATGAAATATAGAGGCCCTTCAGGTGGGTCCCAGTTGTCAGGTGGAAGAATCATTATTTTGTGCATACTAAGGAGGCATTTCTTTGTGTGGGTCCCTACTGTCAGCCTCTTCCGATGGCTATTGTTTGTTGACCATGTAGACCTCACCGTGACGAGAGCACAAACGCGGTGGACGAGGGTGAGGCCCAGGAAGGGAACGACCTGGAGCCGGCGAAGCCACCACAATGGATGCCCATGCTGAGGGGAGTACGAGCGCTGACTGGTCGGCTGCGGGGTGAGGCTGACGTTGTCGGAAAATAACAGGATGTGCAGGTGGGTAGAGGGATGGCCTGGCGGCAGCACAGCCGGCCACGGGAGGAGGGAGCGGGCAGTCCCGCTGGCGCTAGTTTGGGCGGCTGGAGCAGGAAGATCAGAGATTGAAGAAGCACGGCGGCCATTGGATGGACATCCAACAGTCACTGCTCTGTGTTGACAAAGTTGAAAAAGCCTTGCGTACGCGTCAAAAAAATTAGGACATCGTCATCGTCAACCTAGTAGGCCCAAAAGTCAGGCTCCAAATCTGTGGAAAACAGCATACAACCCATTAGCCATTATTTTCAATAATTTATAGCCCATTTGCCAATTCTTAAGGATATTTGAAGCCCATATTTTTTATTAGCATTACAAACCATATATTCTAGGCACTGCTAAAACATTCAACGAAATTTTGCATATTTTGGTGGGGTCCGAACTCTTTTAATCACGAAATTTTGAGTCACGTTAAAAATAATTTTCAAACAATTATATCAAAATAAAATTCAAAAAACAATTCTCCACAAAAAATGAATGAAATTTAAAATCTTAACTAGCAAGATGCCTGTGCGTTGCACGGAACATGAAGATGCATTTGTATGAGTTTTATCTTGTGGGAGAAAAGGATGAACGAGGGAAGGCCGTATCTGCAAATGTGGAGAGGAGTGCGGGTAAGTTGTCATAGTTTCCTTCCTATCCGTTAGATGTATATAGGATGGCCTATATTGCAGGATGGCAGGCACACCATCATCACCCACTCTACTTTTTATAAGAGTAGAGAAATCCAGGAAAAACGATATTTTAATGTAATTGCCGGTTGGCTTTGGTTTAAAAATTTACACCCATTTCTTACAACTTATAGCCCATTTTCTGGGGAAGCCCATTTCTTACTACTTACATCCCTCCTCGTCTTGAAAGATTTGCAGCCCAGCAGGGCTGAGAAAAGCAAGTAGGCCTCGATTTTGGTATTCTCCAAAAAAAAAAGAACTGGGCTAGCCATTTTTAGAAAGAAAAAAGATATCAACTGGGCTCGTCATGTGCTTAAATAAAAGCGTAAGGATGGGCTAGACGGGCCACAGCCCCCGCACAGCATGCAGTTGAGTTCCGTCTCTAAAACTAAAAAACAACTGGGCAAGCTGCTGGGTCCCTGGTGTTATCCACTCATTGTGTAATTTTCTCGGTTATCGACTACATTGACAATTGCGTGGGACCTAGTTGTCAAACAATTAGGAGGAAGTATTTTTTTGGCTTGTAATAACAAGGCACCTGCTGGCGTAATGCAATGACGCTGGTGGGTCCTACTGTCAGCCTCTCCAGTTACAATCATCTCTTGATTCCTATTGATTGTTGACCATGTTGACAACGCCATACGACGGCAGGCACAACGAGCGAACCAAGGCGGAGAATGACAGCGAGGCCTCGGACGGGAACGAACAACAGCCATGGAAGATGCAGCAGTGTAGTGGCAGGTGGAGGGGAGTACGAGGGCAACAACATGCAACTCAAGCTTACAAATGGTACAAAAAGCCCAAGGACTAATTCTTCATCAAATTTAGACAAAACCCAGATTGAACATGGCAGTAACATCTAACCCAATCACTCTTTTTCGCTGTCACAAACAAATGGATCGGTCTGATCCATAAAATCAACATCCTGTGCAAAAATATATATTTCAGGATGACTACAATTTGTTGTAAATAGAAGCCAAGCACGTTTAGAAGCCCATTTGTCCACCTGAAACTTCTTTTTTGCTGTTCAATATGTCCGTCCGTGAGAAATCTCTTGCTTTAAAACTTAAGTCTCATGGACAATAGTAACCTCGCATTCAACAGGAAGAATGTGACAAAGGTTTTGTTTGCCTGGTTGGATGCATATCCTTCCATCATTATTGTCCTCAAACGAATGCCATTAGAACTGAGAAAATCCTGGTGCTTATTACGCCAGCAATTGGTTATACGTTTTGCTCCATGTGGTTGCAGTGCCTAAGTAGACATGAAGATTTGAAAACAGTTAAGGTCTGAAAAAAGAGTATGTCGAAAGAGCAACCGCTGAAGGGTTAATTCTAGTTCAATGTATACAGTCTTTCAATGTGCTTGAAATCATCACCTTTATATATAAGTTCTCTAGAGACCGAAAGCATCACATCAAGCCAATAATTATGTTCAGATCATAACTAAACATTCTGATATATAAGATCTTGACAGAATCTAGCAGCATTGATAGGCTATCCATGGATGAACTCTTCATTGAGCATATAACATAATATTAGTACCCAAAGTGTACTCCAGGATGATATAAAACTAATGCATACAAATGAAAAATGCAGATTATGATTACAAATGTGTAGATGATAATATACAATACCTGAAAAGGTATGGAGCCAAACACCAACTTCTTGTGATCATTAAACGGATCATGAATTACACCCAAGGTCTCCAGTTTGGGCACAGAGACAACAGTTATTTGCCAAGGTTTATAATAACAATCAAGGAGTAACCTTTGAAGTGAAGGGGCATCTTCGATGATGAGCTACTGTCCTTCAAAAGCAATACCAATGCTTTTAAGGTGAGGCGACTTTATTTGGAGACAACTGATATGGATTTCTATTCCCAAAACAATTAGCAAGCACTCCAGGGCAGGGCAACTGGAGTGGATGATGTTGTGCAGTGAGGCCTTCGACAGATAAACCAACACAAGCGAAAGTTTTTTTAGAAGTGGGAGTCGAAGCATTTGTACCAGATGATTTGGTAGATGGCACTGGGCAAAGGTGGCAGTGTGGAGAGGGGAGGAAAAGCACGAGACGGACAATGGAGGTGTGGGCACAAATTCTTGGTGTTCGGTCTCATGGTAATCGTATAACTCAAACTACTAGAGTTTTTCGAAATCAGGGGATGTCAGCCTAGCATTCACCGTGCCGGGTATGGACAACTGGTAGCGTGTCGGGATGCAGAGGCATTGAATGGGGCCCTGCTGGTGAGAGGAGACGATGGTTCTGAGGATATCAAATTCAGGAAGGACAGATATCTGACGACAGTCAAGATTGAGGGGCGCGGTGTGCCATAGAGGGCGCCACTGAGTTGAGAGGTCTTGTGTGCGGTAGCAATCCTTGGTGGGGAGAAGCGAGATGATCTCCTCAAGGATGACGTTTGGGAGATTGCGGATGCGGTCCACCGGAGATTCTACAGATTTCTCAGATCCGGGTGGGGGGCTCGCCGCTTCTCCCTGCGCTGCCGGGTGCGGGATCTACAACTGGCGTCACCACTGGTGGGAGCCTCATCTTCTTGGCGCTGGGGCCAACCGACTCCATTTTGCTTGAGGACGTCGTGCCGAGCTCACGGGTTTGAGAAGTGTAGCCAGAGACGAGCCTAGTGGCAGTGCGAGTGGGGAAGAAGGAGGGCTAGGGTTTTCTATAGGAGTGGAAGAAGAGGAGCATGTGTTTTCTGTATGAGTGAGGAAGAAGGTGAGCGGGGGTTTTCTGTACGAGTAAGGAAGATGGGGAGCGGGGGGAATTGGGGGGCGACGGAAGCGGGAGAGTCCAGCGAGCCGCAGTATAAGTGGAAGCGAGGAGGAAGGAGGGTTTTTCTGAGATCGCCCCATCTTCAAGAAATATGGGCTTCTCCTCGCAAAAAACAAAAACAAATGGGCTTTAAGATGGATACGCTTTTGTATCGTCCTAGTCGGCTGCCCGTGTTTCGTACTGGAGGGCCTTAACACTAGAGGTAGCCCATTAGAGACACTCTCCAGCTCTCCAGCTTATTTCCCATTTGAAAGAAAATAAGAGATGCCTCCAGCTTAATTATGGCTCCTCATCGGTAAATTTTTCAACCTAAAAAAAAAATTTATAGCTCCTTTCTTAGCATCCACCAAATTAGAGGATGGTGTACTGCATGAAGACACTCATACTGGTCATAGGCCGGCAAAATGAGGGGTCAAATAACATGCCCACAATATACATAGATTAACAGGGATTGTGGGGGATTAAATCATGTACAAGCCAAATTTCCCTCCATTCCTCTCCCAACCCCTTGGGAGGAGGTTGAACCAAACAAGGCCTAAGACTAACCATGGTGGGAACATACCCCTTAGGCCTCTCCCAGTGCTCCACCCTATATACAGGTGCTAAGCCTGCCACGTAGGCATAAAATATGATGTGGCAAGTTAATTAAGAAGAGAGACTAGTTTGGTGACCCCAGGAAGAAATGGTGCTAAGCGCGTGTACCTAGGTGAAAAGACAATTTTTACTCTATAGTTATTTAAATGAAGCAATCTTAGCAACAACAAACTAAGCACCAATGCATTGGAGACTTGAGTTGCTAAGCCATTTAATGCACTTAGCACCTCATCTAAGCACATTTGCATTGGAAGAGGTCTTAATTCCATACGGTATCATAATATGATACTCAACCCTCTCTTTCTTCATTTAATTCTACGCGACCTCATCAAATTTGCCTACTAATTGGCATGCATGATACTACTTATAATACTCCCATTACAACTAGCCTGATAGAATTAAAATACCTAATCTAAATGGTCGCCGCCCGATCTCTTTGTCCCCCTCCAGCATCCGGCACAAGAAGAATCGTGCAAGACACCGGTTGTATTCGCCGGCGTCACCTCGGGGGTGGTGTCGGGGATATATCCCGCGGTGTAACCCAGTTGGAAGTATAACCCGGCCGGACTTGGCGATTCACTGGTGACCCGCACTGACCAGACGGTTTACAAGCAACCTGACTCAATGGTAACCTGGCGGGCGGGACAGACGGATGACAAGGCCCAAGGCCCAGAAGACCGGTTTATGTTAATAGTGGGCCGGTTTAAGAGAAAAGGTGTGAGGAATATTTCCCTTAAAAGGAGTCAAGACCTGAACTTGTATCCGGTTTGTATTAGAAGATAGACTAGTCCTAATCCTAATAGGACTCCACATATAACCCGCCCCTTCAACATATATAAGGAGGGGCAGGGCTCCTCAAAGAGGGACAAGCAAGAAGAAACAATTTCCAGGGCTAGACACAAAGAGCCGGTTTACGGTGACTCCCTCGTGATGATAATGAGACCTAGCCACAAACAGCATGTAGGGCTATTACCGGATGATGTTTCCCGAGGCCCGAAGCTGTCTAAATCCTTGTCTTGTGTGTTGATCCACCCTGCATCTCTTGATTTCGATCAACCCCTCTCAAGCTACCGCATAGATGTGCGGCCTCACGACTAAGTCCTCACCCTAGGACATCTATCGTGACAATTCCACGACAGCTGGGTTCTTGGAGGGATTTCTTAAGGGATCGAGAAGCTCACGATGAGCCGGATGGAAAAGAGCCGGCGAAGAAGATAACATCATCAACGATCAGTTAAAGCAAGATATACAAGATTTTAGATCAAGAAAATTAGGGTAGCGTTTATGCGCCAGCACACTAGTCCAGATGCTTATCTGCTGAAGGAAAATACAAGTCATCGGTTCAAACCATTTGCAGCGAAACCGAGGGTTGGGCCCAGGCCTGAACATCGTATCAATGAAAGACAGACATGAAGGAAAGAATAGCCAAAACAAAGTCAATGGGATCTATCCATGTACAGAACTATGGGGTCGATGGCATCCAACCACACGGGAATTATTTAGCTTGGCATGGTTTTCGAGCAAGTTTAGTGAATCTACCATATGAAGCTACTAGTACGATACGGATTGGACTTTTCTCAGCTTACTATATTGAGCAAATCAATAAGTTATTCCAATTCAGACAGCCGGACGATCATCGACGGGAAGTCGGATCGTTCTTTTTGGTGTGTCATGGTAGGAAACTGAGATATCTTGCAAGTTTTTTGATTTGGTTTCGTCGAGTTCGCTGATGCAGCCTGAGCCGGCGTCATCTCCGCTGGCTTCGACCGAGCCGCCACCTCGCACTGCTTCAGCTGCTGCCTTGTGTCGGGCCGTTCTTATGGCCGCTACTAAACCAACTCGGTTCCCGCCACGGGTCGCGAGTGTCATCGCCTGCCGCGGCCACGAGCCGGCCCACCTTTACCGCTACGGCCTCGTCATGCTGCAGCCAAACAACAACGTACGGAGGCATCAACTCAGGACGCCAGACAACAACTCCAGATTTGACCGATCATTGACTCCTCTCTGGAAGACAAAAAACAAAGCATCAACTGGTACACCGTTGTCCGCTATGACGTACGGAGGCACTAGTACAGAGTGTTAGTCCAAACTTTATTTTTTACCATCAGATGTCACGGCCGCCGAGTCATATCACTAGTTGCAAAAAGTCGCTACACAACAGAATACACCGATCTAAGCCGGAAAGCTAGCACATTAAAAAAGGGAATGGTCAAACCAGCCGCGGCCCGGAGGGAGTGTTGGTTGTGGGGCACAGACTCGCACTGTCTCCGAACCGCAGGAGCAGGTTTCGGATCGCCACAGGCCTCTTCATCGCAGAATACATCAGATGATATCCATCCAGTTTATTTTTATCAGTATTTATTAATTTTTTGAAAACAACCACTCTGCCTGCCCTATACTGTTGTTATATACAGTCGTCACCCCTGCGGTCCGGTTTACATTAACGCGCCGGCCGACTCGCCCGTCCGCACCACCTTACAACGCCACGGACGACTCGCCCGTCCGCCTTCACCGCCGGTTCACGCGTCCGCACCGGCTTACAACGCGGAGGACAACTTGCTCGTCCGCACCGGCTTACAAACGTCGTGGCCGGTTTATCTATCTGCTCCCGCGACCGATTCACCCGTGAGGGATTTCAGTTTCACCTAGTGATCATCAACTTCATGGCGGATTATTTTCAGCCTAAACACATCAGGTGATATCCATCTAAAATATATTTTTAGCGCATATTATTTTTGTCAAAGAACAGTTTACCTTTGTCTTGGTCTGCAATATTGTTTATGCAGGACAATTGTTCACTACAAAAGCAATGGCTATGTCATGGGTGTATAAACTCGCGTCACTATTATAAATGCGCTAGTATCTTATCATGCAATCAAGCTTGATGAATATATGTGCAAACCGCCATTCTGCAGACCGGTTTACATCAACATGACGTGGCTAATTCGCCCGTCCACGCCGGTTTACAACGCCGCGACCAACTCATTTGTCTGTGCCGCCTCTGAAGCCGTGGTCGTCTTTGTCGCCCGTCTCTCGCGGCCTGGTCTACATCAACACACCGGGCCGCACCCGTCTGCATGAGCTGTTTATTGAGTATGAGCAAGTCACAGCTTGGGTAGCCCAGTTTTCTTTCAACAAAATGGAGGCAAATTATCATATACTATCAACCGCCATCTGCACTGGATGGCTCAATGAGCAGGCGCACAAGTCACCACCATTACAGTTTGGTTAACTTCAAATAGCCAGTTGGAAGGAACCATTGGCCGAGTTGCTGACACAGCTCATACGGGATCATTTATAACCTGCCACAGTGACCTCAACTTTCTATGGATTCACATCGTGCTATCAACACCAATGATATACAAATTATGCCAGTTTAAATCACGGTCAAATATGGAGAATCTCAAGCCAACTCCTCGAGTCACCTTGAGACTCGAGGGCTACGATGACATGACTCAGCAAATCTTGCCAGTTTCAGCAAATTTAAGAACCCCAGGACGATTGAGGGAAAGATAACCCGGTCCCGGAGGCTACTGTTATATTGATGAAAATTTAAAGGCCGTCAGAAAATTTCCGGCTTAAGAAGTGTATGACAGTTACAAAATCCCGGCTCAATGAAGAAGTTTCGGGTCATCAGAAAGGATTCCGGTTTAAAATCCGGTTCAAAGGAAATCTGTTCCCCCACAAAGCTCTGAAGCTCTCAAATCTGGTTTAAAAATGTCCGGTTCAAAAAGGAATTAGCTTCTCGCAAGTTCGAGTTTAAAGGCCGTCGGAAAATTTCTGGCTGAAAATGAAGATTCCGGCTTACAATCCGGTTCAAGGGAAAGATGTCTCCCATGAAGCTTTGAAGCTCTTAAATATCCGGTTTAACATCCGGTTCAAGAAGAAATATCTCTCGCAAAGTTCGAGTTCTCAGAAAAGTTAAAGGTTGCCGAAGAGGACCTGTTGCCATGATGCGCGGTTCAAACATGGGTTATCCTGCTTTATTGGTTTATCATATTATTGATCACATGTGGGATTCTGTTTATAAAGCGGAGTTCTGATTACATATTGATCCGGCTATCAAGCCAATATTATCATAAGAGCACAACTCTGGTTATTTCGGTAATCCGGCTATCAAGCCAATATTATCACAAGGGGCCAAAGAGAGTCTGTTCCACAACACAACTCAAACATGGGTATCCCTTGAGTACAACTCACAATATCACTTGGGGGCTATGCTCGAACCATAGTCACACCTCTTGATAGGCTTAAGGCCACCAGGGAAATCATTTGGGGGCTCTGGTCGTATCTGAACCATAGCTACACCTCTTGATAGGCATAAGGGCACCAAGGAAATCACTTGGGGGCTTGGTCGTATCCGAACCATAGCTACACCTCTTGATAGGCATAAGGCCACCAGGGAAATCACTTGGGGGCTATGGGTTCGAACCATAGTTACACCTCTTGATAGGCATAAGGGCACTAGGGAAATCACTTGGGGGCTTGGTCGTATTCGAACCATAGTTACACCTTTTGATCGGCGCAATGCCACAATTATGACTACATGGGGGCTCTGGTCATATCCGAACCATGGCTTAAACCCTCTTGATCATACATATACATCATCATATATTGCATCATACGTTGCATCATCATTACATCATCATAGCATGTATCATATGTGCATGGATTTACCGACGTTCATTAACCCAGCTTGACATTCAACGGCAAGTTGTTTGTACATGATCACTTATAATCCCGCGCTTATTAACCCGGTCTGGTTTTGACTAACAAGTCGCCAGTGTTATAAGGAAAATCCGGTGTTTATTATATCCCGGTACGGTTTATTATCATAATCCGGCAAATTAAAGGAAGGAGTTCTCAATACTCAAGATTGGGGTTACCACCCTCACTACAAGAATTGGTTAAACCAACGAGGTGATTCAATGTCACAGATAAGAATGCATTCGGGTGGCTACCCACCCTGGCTTTCAACGTTAAGTCGCCAGGGCATATGTTATTTACACTTTGAGCAGGATTTGCAGAATTATGACATATAAATTCAAGCTCATCATCAAAATTGATGCTTCAAAAGGGTTATCCATTTTGGATTTTCTCAAAGGCTATCAGCCGCCAGTTTATAAAAATTCCGGCTTACAATGAATGCGCATTAAGTCGCCATCGGCCAAGAGCCGTCGAGTATTTAAACTCCGGATTTACTTATCAACTGGTAAGATATTCATATCTTTCATAGCCAAAATTGGATGGATTTTCATGATGATATTGAATGATTGAGGTTTTTAAACCGGATTATATTATTCAAATCTTCAAATAGCCAAACATGGCTGGATTTCTTATGGTTATCAATAACTAGTATTATGATTGAGATTTTCAGAGTTGCTTTAAGCGCAATGGCTATTATCTTATAAATAGATATAATTTATTCTACAATTGAAGGAATAGTGCCGAGTCGCTGCTGGCTTACAACCCGGCACTTGGGGGCTACATTATTCAAGTTGAGATTACATTAAATATACAAGTCTCAAGTCGCTGCAAGCATGCACCATGACACTTGGGGGCTACCAATTGCTCCTTGGAGGCTACCAATTGCTCACCTTATTGAAGACCCGACTCATCACATTGTAATGAGCCGGCCCTTGGGGGCTACCAATTGCTCCTATCAATGATTCAAGGTACACAAGTCTTAATCCGTTATATCCAAGGGTCTACTGCTTAGTTGGTAAAACACAAAGCTCTTAACCTTGTGGACGTGGGTTCAAGCCCCAAGGTGGAGTTACATCATATGATATTATTTTCAATGAAGCATGATTATATTTATAAAGTCCCTGCTCATTACTGCATAATGACCTGGCCCTTGGGGGCTACACTGGTTGAAACTTTTTGAGCATCCGGCAATTACAAGTCCCAGGTTGCTGCAAGCATGACAACCCGACACTTGGGGGCTACATAATATGGAGTATTTAGTTTTTACTAAGCGACTGGGGTCAACAACATGGATTTCTTAAGTGGTAGTATTTATATTGAAGCAAGTCTTAAGTCATCACTTTGTTCTGTTCAAGACTTGGGGGCTATAGATAATATGGACATAAGGGAGAAAAATCTTCAAATTCTTAGTTTTGAATAAACCAGATTAACCCGGTGTCATCAATAATCATGAACCGGCATTGGCAACAATCATGAACCGGCATTGGCAACAATCATGACCTGAAATTATCAGTTTTTATAACCCACCGATTTTGGAAATCATAGCTTGGCGAGTTCTAGATTTTCAAGTCGGCTGAATATCAGTTGAATATTTGAAGACCAATATTTTTGTCAAGTCAGAGCATTGAAGGCCGACTCAAATGGATTCTTTATTTACAATATTTATTCTACAAGCAAATTGATTATGAAGCTGGTTTATTGACCCGGATTTTCTAGGAGGAAATGACAAGGACTTAAGGATGATCAGGTGCCGGTTTACAAGAATTCTTAACCCGGAGCACAACCTGTCAAATTTGTTCTTGTGTTTATTTTGCAGCATAAGTTTACCATGGATAAATCCAAGCTAAACTTGGGGGCTAATGTCGGGGATATACCCCGCGGTGTAACCTAGCCGGAAGTATAACCCAGCCGGACTTGGCGATTCACCGGCGACCCGCACTGACCAGACGGTTTACAAGCAACCTGCCTTACTAGTAACCTAGCGTGCGGGACAAACGGATGACAAGGCCCAAGGCCCAGAAGACCGGTTTATGTTAATAGTGGGACGGTTTAAGAGAAAAGGTGTGAGGAATATTTCCCTTAAAAGGAGGCAAGACCCGGGCTTGTATCCGGTTTGTATTAGAAGATATACTAGTCCTATTCCTAATAGGACTCCACATGTAACCCGCCCCTTCAACATATATAAGGAGGGGCAGGGCTCCCCAAAGAGGGACAAGCAAGAAGAAACAATTTCCAGAGCTAGACACAAAGAGCCGGTTTACGGCGACTCCCTCGTGATGATAATGAGACCTAGCCACAAACAGCATGTAGGGCTATTACCGGATGATGTTTCCCGGGGCGCGAAGCTGTCTAAATCCTTGTCTTGTGTGTTGATCCACCCTGCATCTCTCGATTCCGATCAACCCCTCTCAAGCTACCGCATAGATGTGCGGCCTCACAACTAAGTCCTCACCCTAGGACATCTGCCGTGACAATTCCACGACAGGTGGCCTTCATGGGATACAATCAGCGGCGGCCTCCTGTGTTCTACTTCTCCTCGATGATGGCGGCGCGCAGGGACATGCTGCCCATCACCTCATCGACATCTGCGTAATCGCGTCACCTCGTCGACATCCGCGACGACTTCTTTCTCTGCCTGCATGTCATGGCTACGCGCGCGTCGATGATGGATGGCGCAGTCACATGCACTGGAGGCGCTGTACGACGCGGCGGCGTCGAAGGCAGCGATGATGCCCGTGCCTCTGTGCTCCCCGACAAGCTCTTCCTCGAGCAAGTCGGCACTCTTCCTCGAGCTGTACTGGAGAGGCCAGCTGTGGATGCCGCCGTAAGAGTGGACAAAATGGTGTCAGGAGTAGCTTGGCCGGCGTCCTGCTCCTGAACGGACGTGTGTGGCCGGAGTTGGTTTCTCACATTCCACGCGGGTTTTTGAATGCGGCGAGGAGGCGGGTACGGATGGGAGTGCAGCAGGCGGTGCCCTGGGCCGGCACACAGCTTCAAATGGCGAACGCAGTGAGAGGTCGCGTCCGCCCTAACCCCCTTGACCGTGGACCTTGACGGTGTACGTCACCTTGTGTCCAGACAAACCCTCATAATTTTCCTAAAGATTAGCAAGATTCCCGTGCATTGCACGGAACATCAAGATCTTGTGGGAGAAAATGATGAACGAGGGAATAATTACTGTAAGTTGTCATAGTTTCCTGTAACCGTATAATTACTGTAAATTTTCATAGTTTCCTTCCTATCCGTTAGATACAGATCGGACGGCCTATATTGCAGGATGGCAGGCACACCATCATCACCAACTCTGCTTTTCGTAAGATTTTTATAAGAGTAGAGATAAATACACTGATGGTCACTGAAGTTGAGGTCGAAGCACGATACGACCATTGGACTTCAGAATATGCTCAATACAATCATTGAATACGAGTTACAGTAATTATACGGTCACTGGCTCACCGTAGGGCTTCGTATTTTGTCTAGTTGACTGGTCAAATTTGTATACGTGGAACCTACTATTGCATTGTCATTACTACATCCTGCCTGTCTCATGGGTCCCATGTGTCAACTGATGAATTAAATAAACATGTAAAAAAACAAGGACTATGCGCGCAGAATCTGGAATCTCCGGCTTGCTGATCACATAGTAGGCTAACTATTTTAATCAATACACTTGATTGCTAATGTATAGATCTTTTCTTTTTAAATAATTCCCATGCATGCACACACGGCGCATAAGACGTCCAGACATAACACACGGATACCCGTACCGACCTTCATGTGTGCCATCTGCGGCTAGGTGGAAGGGGGTTGTGTATGCATGCCGGACGCCCACACCACATAGCTGGTCACGTGCTCTGCTCTGCTTGACCCATTGTGCAGCACCACCACGACCACCACACATAGAAGCAGTAGCCAGCAAGTGAGGAGACCTCTCCGCATGCCGCTGCAACAACAGCTGATCACATGAGAAGGCAGGCACCCACCATCATGGCCTTCATTGTCCGGTTCATCGTGCTACAGGCAAGCTTCTCCAAAACACCACCCTGCTGTGCCATCTCTTGCAACACCTCTTTGTCGTCGTTGCTTGATGACCAAATGGAGATGAAGGCAAGGCAACAACGCTTCGGCCTTAGAGCACCGGTGGAATGCACGCGCACACACAAGGACATACGGACATTGGAGCACCGACCAACCCCTTCATCACCCTTGACATGCTCATGTTTTTCTTCTGCTCGCTGTCTTCTGCGGCCGATGTGCTCCTGCATGATATGCTTGGCATCAATGCGCTCCTGCATGGAGTCCTCCTCTCATGCGAACCACTCTTGATCACTGTTGAGCATCATTGTTAGATTAGTAATATAGGATAGACTAGGAAATATTCTGACTTGCCGTATACTCCAAGATGACCATGTACTCCTATATATATGCCCATGAGGCTCAAGAAATGCAATCGACTATTCCATCAAATCCCTCTCTACCTTCTAACAATCACCATGCCGGATCAGCCCCCCTGAGAACCACATCGCCTTGCGACCATTGGTCCACGGCCCTAGCTCCTGCTCTGCATCTTGTGCCTCCTGCCATCAGCCGTCTAGTCCATATTTTCATCATCTGAGTCCTAGAAGATCTCACCCACACCATCATTAGGCACGCAGCCACCTTCATAGACAACGTGCACAGAAGGAGTAGAGGTGACTGGCGATGCACCACGTCGTGGGCACTCCGTACGTGCTCGTGTGCGTGCAGCGTGCGTGCTTTTCCATCGGTGCTAGCTCTAAGGCCGAGGCTGCGGTTGCCTTCGTCTCCGGCTAGTGATTTAGCAACGACGACAAAGAGGTGCTGGAAGAGATGCGTCGACGCTGTTGTGTGCGAGCTTCACCGTAGCACGACGAACCGGACGTCACCGCAGATGGCACACGCCTCCATGCATCCGAGTGTGTGCGCAGGCATGTGTTATTCACGTGCATTATGTGGTCGAGTGTGTGTGCATGCATGCATGTGTTGTGTATGTGCATTGTGTGCTCCATGTTGTCCGCGTATGTGCATGAGTTAGTGCGTTGGCGTGTGTACATGCGTGGCTGCATGTGTCCTGTACATGCGTGGATGCTTGCGTGGTTATCAATATAAAATATAAAATATCTTCCACTTAGCATCCTAATGTATCGTCTCTAGTGGTTAGCGATAGTTCATGTTCTTTTATTTGTTTATAGGTGGGCAGGTGGCAAAAAATAGGGGAAAACGTGCAAGGTTCCTTGCAGATGCTCCACCCGATGTTCCTTGCTCCTTCTCGGTCGTCTGGAATCTATGTTCTTCCACTCTCTTTTTTGATGTGAGATTTGTTCATCCTTTTGCCAACACGCCAGACATCTAGCATCAAGGTGCATGTGTCATGCAAGAAAATGGAGATAATTAGATAATCAGTGCATAAGTGAGTCATGCACTTCGATGGCACCTACTACGCAATACTTTTTCTCCTCGATGGCACGTGAATAGTGCATGTACTCAACGACGGAGCACGGGATGGTAGCCATGACATGGTCAGTCCTTTTATGGAGAGAGTACATACTAAATAACTTTGATGTGTCCCGTCAACTCACAGAACGACGAGAAGCTTTCTTACTACGCCTTCTCCCTCGCTAACGCGTGCGCGGTGGCTCGTAGCCCGAGGAGAAACTTTTGCTTACAAGCGGTGGACGTGGAGCAGTTCATTTGGTGTCAGATTGCCAGAAGTACTACTATAGTACCATCATTATTGTTTGACTTCCAGAAGAGGCGAAGAGCCAAGCGCAAGGTCACCTACTAAGAGCATGGTTAGTAGTATAGCTAGCTGATGGCTTGTAACTGCCATGTCATGTATAGCCATCATTTATAGTCACTCATATAGTAGTGTGGGCTACAAGGTTGGCTATAACATTACTACTTTTTTCAACCTTCTCTCTTTCTATTTATTCACATTTATTCTATTTGTCTAGGAATCTGCATATAGCTAGGCTCTTGCATGAGAGCCCACTCCCCTTAGACTACACACAGTGGGAGTAACATAGATGGTAACATCACACATCTCAAGGCAAAACAGATGATGTGGCGAGTAATTAATGAGAAAAGAGAAGCATGTGGTAACATATCTAGTTACTGTAACATCACATATACCAAGACAAGATGAGTCTACAAACTAATAAATGAAGTGTTGCATGACACCACACACATTCCCCATAATAGAGGTAGTAACATAGACTAGTAACATATGCATGTTACTAGTATAAGTTACTACCCATTGTGATTAGCCTTACTTTTTCATCACTCTCTCCTCCACATAGGCAAAAATGCCATGTAAGCGGGCTATAAGCCCACTATTGTACTTGCTTTAAGAGCAAGTAGAATAGTGGTCTTATAGCTTGCTTACATGACATTTTTGCCTATGCGGAGGAGAGAGATGTGAAAAACTAAGGGGAGTGGGCTCTCTTGCAAGAGCCTAGCTATATACGCATTCCTAGGTAAATGCAACAAATGTGAAGAAAGAGATAGAGAGAAGATGCAAAAAAGTACTAATGTACTAATAGCCAACCTTATGGCCCACACTATTGTATGAGTGCATATAGATGATGGTTGTAGATGACATGGCGGTTCCCTGTAGCCATCAGTTGGCTATATTATTAATCATGCTAAGGTTAGTCATAGTGGGCAGTAATTTAGAGTAGTAACATATGCATGTTACTAGTTTATGTTACTATCATCATAGTGGGTAGTAACATAAATGTAGTGTCATGCAAGCCTTCATTTATCATGTTGTAGACTCATTTTGCATTGGTGTGCGTTATGTTAGGGTAACATATTATGTTACTACAAACACCTCTCTTCTCATTAACTCCATGGGATGCGTTATGTTCAAAAAACCTTCGATTACCATGTGTTCAAAAAACAAAAAAATGTCAAAAATTACAAAACAAAGACCTCGATGTTAACTAGACGACCAGCCTCAGCACAGTTAACTTGGGAGTGCTGTTAGATGAGCTATCGGTAGGGAAGTTGGTCCTTGCTGATATAGGATGCCTCTTTGTATCCTTTATGACGTAACTGGATAACCACATGTTGCCGCCCAATAGCCAATGCCACGTCCCCTGCGAATGTAGAAGCTTCCCTCCCTCATCTTGCTGGTTCACGCGTTCCCCTTGTTTTAAGCTGCCTACCCACCTATAGAACCACCTCTGGCCAATTCCTCTCCAAACACCTAGGTAGGCAGTTGAACCGAACAAGTCTAACTTGTTTCTAGTGAGTACACTGACATGGCATCGAAAGGGTGTGATGGCTGACTCTGGCAAAATAATTGACTAGAACCACGTTGGCATACATGAGCATGGGGCCCGGACACATCAAAAGTAGTGCATTAGTCTTCAAAAACGGTTGACCATGTCCATGGCTACCATCACGTGCTTTATCATTTAGTGTGTGCTTCTCGTTGTTCTGCAAGTTGACAGGACACATCAAAGTTAATACATATTTAGTACTCTCTCCAAAAAGGGCCGACCATGTCCATGGCTACCATCCCGTGCTCCGTCATTGAGTACGTGCACTATTCACATGCCATCGAGGAGGAAAAATATTGCATAGTACTAGGTGCCATCGTAGTGCATGACTCACTTAGGCACTGCTTATCTCCATTTTCTTGCATGACATGTGCACCTTGATGCTAGATGTCCCGCCTGTTGGCAAAAGGATGAACAAAGCTCATGTCAAAAAAAGAGAGTGGAAGAATATATATTTTTGACGACCGAGAAGGAGCAAGGAACCTCGTGGTGGAGCATCTGCACTCATAATATTTTATATTATTCAGGGATATAAAATCAACCAATCGTCTCCACAGTAGACCGGAAGAGTATGAAACATGGCAGCGCAGGGTAGTTACATCATACTACATGGCTAACCTACTCTATCACCATATTTCTTGGCCCCCGTGCGACACCTAGCTCTAGTAATCCACCAGCCCGCATTGCTTCTCGCTCCTCGTCTCTCTGAAAGTGTGGCAGGCTGGCATTTTTGCCGTCTATTGAGGTCGGTTAACTCATCACATGTTAGTGACTCTTGGGTGGGATAGTTTTTGTTGGTGGGTTTGGGGCACTCCAATTTAACCCTCATGTTTGGATACTTTAGGGCTATTTGAGCCCCAACTAGCTCAAACTAACTCTAACCCATGGATCCAAACAGGGGCAAAGTTAGTCTCGGAAAACGCATTAAGCCCTATATACTTGGACAAACGGAGTACATGATACTAGGGAACGGTCACCATTAGTAGTAGTTCATTGGTTGGTTTCGATTTTTGATTCAGTTGATGTGCTTCTACCGTCCAATATTCACGTGTGGTTGTTTCTAGAATAAAAAAGGAGGTACTCCCTCCTTTCTGGTTTATCGGGGATTAATTCCACCATTCATCATCTACCTCGGTTGAAGAGATTTCCAAATTAAGCCCTATAAACCGGAAAGGAGGGAGTAGTACTTACTATGGGAAATCTGAAGTGATGGTTGCTTCGCTCGAGCAACTTATTACTCTAGGAATATGGGAGTACCAACAGATTAAACGAACAGAGAAATGATGGTTGCTTCGTCCGAGCAACTTGCTGTGGCGAACTTGGGGCTCTATGATTTGACTGCTCACTAGTCATTCCTACTGTGGCGCAATGACTGGGGTGAATCTTTCCTACAGTTGTGCACTCAATATTGCTGCATGGCAGGTGGATCAGGATGAAGGATGTCCCACATGTTAGCGAAACAAAGTTGAATTGTTTCTGGCATTTCTATCAATCCTTTAGGATTTGTTTATATGTACGCATAATTTTAATGAAATTGTACTGTGATGCTATGAAGGTTTCAACTTTGGTTCCCGCAGGAAAAAAGGTTTCAACTTAGGATTCATGTGTCCTCTTGCCTCAAGATTATCTCGTTACAACATTCCAAACTACCATGGCTGCTAATGCATCTCAATGGTTCACAGATCAGCGCTAATATTCACATCACAACTGAAGACAAAGTTGTGAGAAGGTGTACAAATAAATAAAAATATATAATTGATCGATGCTGATCATAGGCATGGCTCCATTTCGGGGGCACAATGTTCATTGGTTGGCAGCTAGTTTCACCCAACTCTGTGGCCAAAAAAGAGGTGCATGGAGGACATCACAATCCGATCATTTTGTGCAGCTCCACAAAAATCATGCTGGCCATCCCTGTTTGCAAAGATATCCAGTCAGTGTGATTACAATAATAGACAAACTAGATAATGAAACAAAACACACGCAAATAGAAGCCAATCACCTCTGTGATCTCTCTTTAGGACTAACTAGTTGGAAAATATTAGGCACGGAGTTGGATGAGGAGGATAGCAAGACCAATATCCCTTTCTGCAGTGCCACAGAAATGTAAAAACGTTGCCCGTGTGACATTTTGGCGGAACTGCAGAAAACACTCTTAAGAAAAAGTGATTTGTGTAGTTCACCAAAAGGTCGCAATAACAACAAGGTGAAAGGGATAGCCTTGTTTGCACAAGGAGGTAGAAAGGAAACAATTACTGCCCAATAACATGAGTTTAAGACACATACGCCGACACAAAAGAAGCATATTCCATGTAATAAGGGAAAGATAGCAGCATGGTGGTTTATCAAAAATGGTTTGAGGACGAGATTGCAAGATGGAAAGTATGCCGGCCGAGATATGTTTTAAGCAAACAACTAAACAAGATCCACATGCAGGATTTTCCAGATGCAGCAATGTGGGAAGATGGGCAGTGGAGCAAGGCCGGAGGAAGCTGTACCTGAGGGTCGTCGGGATGAAACTAGGAGGGCGCCGACAGATGGGATCTTCCCATACTGCGGCAGCAAGCAAGTGGTGAAGGCCCTGCCGTGCCGGAGCTTGGTCAGAGAGAACGGGGGGTATTGTAGATCGGGATGTGCTGCCTCAACACCGTTGAATGGAGAAACGATGCAAATCCTCCCTTTTCGCCAGCGGACAGAATGCGGCCGGATCACTGACCAATGGTGAGAGAGAGAGAGAGGGAGAGAGAGAGAGAGAGAGGCCACCGCCACCTTGTGTGAGATGGTGTGACGAGAGACAAACCCCGGCAGGCAGGCTCTATTGTGTATAGTGGAGCGGATTTTTCTTTTTTCCCGACGACAATCCTTTTATATTCTGTGCGTGTCATTGAGGAATAAAATTTTATTTAATACTAACGCGTCAAGTTGAACTTTGTTCCGTCTACCTGTGGTACACGACCCTCCTTCAAGTAAACAATCGCTACATGTGTGAAATTATCTGTGGGTTGCCTTTTCGTACAGAAATGAACTCCATTGTACCCGCATGGGTGTGGCCGGGAATGAGATGTGAGTACGTGCGTCTTGCGTGCACCTCTTCTTTAGGTGCAGGTACGTATGTGGGTGGGTGTGAGAGAGATGGTTTGTGCGAAATAGAGGCAATGTGTCGATGATATCTCAAACAAAAAAATGTAACATATGCAATGTGTGTGAAACATAGTCATGGATATATCTGTCAGATTATGGGTTCCGGCAAACCCTTGAGGTTCGAACACTGGGGTGCCCACGAAGATCTCTCTCCCCCCAGCTCACACTCTCACCACAATCTCAAAGCCTAGGTCGCCGAACCCACGAAACAAGGGACACAAGAGTTTATACTAGTTTGGGCCACCATTGCGGTGTAATACCCTACTCCAGTGTGGTGTGGTGGATTGGCTTGTAGGCCGAGGATGAACAAGTACAAGGGAAGAACACCCTCCTGAGGAGAGGTGTTCTTGGGCTCGATGAGCTTGTGTGTGTGTGGATGGTCTGGTTTCTCTCCCCTTCATTGGTGGTGGCTAGTCCTATTTATAGAGGCCCTAGTCCTCTTCCCAAATATTAGGCGGGAAGGGATCCCACAATGGTCAATTTGAAGGGGGACAACTAGTATAAGTTGTACTGACAAAAGGTGGTCTTCGCCTGCCAAAGACTCTGGTGGTGACGCAGTTGTGGGCTCCATGATGATCTCCGTCCTGTCGTCCTGTTGGTCTTGGTCTCGCTGCACCAATATGGAAACCTTTGCCTGCTGCCTCGGGACTCCTCGCCCGCGCTTGCCTCTTTAGCACCAAAGAGGCAACTGGTACTCTGCGCCCGCTGGCGCCCACCTGGCCCTGGTCATCATGGCTCACGTCACGCGCTCCTCAGGAGGGTGCCCCTTGCATAGATATCTCCACTCCTCGGGAGCCATCCTAGGGAGGCCGCCCCGGAGGAGGTCTTGATGTCCTCCGCCTTGCGAGGCTTGGCCGCTCACGAGGGTCTTGAGTGGTTGCTGGTGAAGATGGGTCGTACCAAGCCGCTGGTGGAGCCATGCCCTGGGCCGCAGGCAGGCAAGTCTGGGGACCCCCATTCCCAGAACACCGAGAGTAGCCCCCGGGCCCAATGCGCGCTTGTACTTGGCTTCGCGGCGAAGCCAAGGGTCAAGTGTGGAGCGTTGCGGGCCCTAATAGCATGCGGCCTTGATTGACACGTGGCGATTGACCGGTCATGGGCATCTCCGCTTCCCCATGCTACCTCGGCAACTGCCCGACTTGACGAGTCCCTATTGCATGCAGAAAAAGGTCATCATTACCTTAGATCGTGGAGGCCGGCGGTTGGCCTCCCCTCGGCTATAAATGAGGGGGAGGAGCAGGGACCCCGTTGCTCATCTCTTCCCCCATTCCACTCGCTTCTTCTTCCTCCTTGCTTTGTCGCCTTGCAGTGGCACCCATGGCGCCAATTCGGAGGTTCTCTGCAGCTAAAAAGGGGAAAGCTCCCCGCGAAGAGCCGGGGCCGCTCCCGCCGAAGAAGAGGCTGGCTCACTCGCGTGATGTCGCTGTGAGGCTGGAGGTGATGAGTCCTTGGCACGAACAGCCTTCCCCCGGTATCCACTGCCTTTGTACGCCCAAGCAAAGGGCTCCAAAGGGGGAGGCAGGGACCGACGCCCCTCACGCCACGACCGCAGTGGCCGTGCAGTAGTGGCACGCGCTGCCGCCCCACAAACCCACGCCGAGGGCTCCTCGCATGAACTCGTGGTGTGGGCAGCGATGCCACCACGCACGTGGATCCGGTTCCCACCGTTGTTCACCGAAGACATGCTGTCGAGGGGCCACTATAGTTGTGCCTGCAGTATGCTGGTTGCGACACCCCGATGACACGGGCGAAGGTTGAGGTCATCTCCCCAGGCAAGGTCTTCATGACCCACGGATGGGGTGAGGTTGCTCACATCTGCCGTGCGGAGGGGGTGTTCGCCATCCATTTCATGTACGACAGCGCTTGTACACTGTTCTTCTAGGTCTTCGACGAGGAGGGAAATCGCCTGGAATGCTTCCCTGGAGGGGGCCGTTAGGACGGTGCGGTGGCAGGCGCTTAGCCCGCTCTTGGACCTGCCGACAGCTCCTCCAGAAGCAGCGACGGCTCTTGGGGGTCCAGCGACTCTCCCGAGCCTGATGAGACTCCAGAGATGAGTGACGACAGCTACGTGCAGCCGTGGCGTCCGCCCGTCGCCGCCGTTGATCTGGATGGGGTTGGCGTTGGCCTCCCATGGCCCACTGTTGATGTTGGTGTCGGCGGTGACGCTTGTAGATAGGGCTCCTAGAAACCTTCTTCTTTTGTTACCTGCGAGGAGTCGAGATGAACCCCATTGGAGCGTGTAAAGGATCTGTAGTGTCTTTTGTTAATATTTTCCTTATTATGAAGATCTATGACTGTGTGTCTTGCTTCGGCTCAGTCCCCCCTTTCCAACCTTGCGGTATCTTGGTGCTCTACACCAACAGGTCCTGGTCCCCAGGCAGGCTGCAGCCATCGCTGGTATGCCAGGTCGCGATGTCGTTGTCAAGGCCAGGAGGTGAGCGTCCCAAGGTCCAGTAAGAGCTCTAGAGACGCGATGCTCAAGAGGCCCCCTTTAGCGTGCAATCAACTACCTGAAGGTAGGAAAGGAAGGCGGCGTTGCCGTAGCAAGGCTGGAAGAGATGGGAATCCTGTGTCGTAGCGCTTGGCTGATCCGAGTGCGAGACTTATCTTAGCGGTCCAAAGTCAATTCCTTGTGCCGCGCCAGCTTCGTGCGTCAACTGGGTCAGGCTCACGAGAGCTTCCCCCTCCTTTCATGTCCTTCTATGTGCACTACGTCCTCAGGTCTCGGCCCTCGAACAAGATCAGTTGGCGCTGGTATGCCTGGTCGTGATGCCATGGTCATGGCCAGGGGGTGAGGGCCGGAGAGCCTGTAAGAGTTCCTGAGTCGCGATGTGTTGGGGAACGCAGTAATTTCAAAAAAAATCCTATGCACACCCAAGACCTATCTAGGTGATGCATAGCAATGAGAGGGGATAGATTTGTCTACGTACCCTTGTAGATAGTAAGCGGAAGCGTTATGACAATGCGGTTGATGTAGTCGTACGTCTTCATGATCCGACTGATCCTAGCATCGAAGGTACAACACCTCCGCGATCTGCACACGTTCAACTCGGTGACGTCCCCCGAACTCTAGATCCTGCTGAGTGTCGAGGGAGAGCTTCATCAGCATGACGGCGTGATGACGGTAATGATGAAGTTACTGACGCAGGGCTTCGCCTAAGCTCTACAACGATATGAACGAGGTGGAAATCTATGGAGGGGGGCACTGCACACGGCTAAAACAATCAACTTGTGTGTCTATGGGGTGCCCCCTCCCCCATATATAAAGGAGGGAGGGGGAGGCCGGCCGGCCCTCCTTGGCGCGCCCCCAAGAGGGGAATCCTACTAGGACTCCAAGTCCTAGTAGGTTTCCACCAAAAGGGAGAGAGGTGGAAGGAAGGAGAGGGAGAGGGGAAAGGAAAAGGGGGGCGCCGCCCCCCTTCCTAGTCCAATTCGGACTCAAGGGGGAAGGGGCGCGTGGCTTACCCTGGCCGCCCCTCTCTCTCTCCCCACTAAGGCCCATCGAGGCCCATTAGTTCCCTTGGGGGTTCTGATAACCCTCTGGCACTCCGGTTTTATCCGGAACACTTCCGGTGTCCGAACATATCTGTCCAATATATCAATCTTTATGTCTTGACCATTCCCTGACTCCTCGTCATGTCCGTGATCATATCCGGGACTACGAACTACCTTCGGTACATCAAAAACACATAAACTCATAATACTGATCGTCACCGAACGTTAAGCGTGCGGACCCTACGCGTTCGAGAACTATGTAGACATGACCGAGACTCACTTCCGGTCAATAACCAACAGTGGAACCTGGATGCTCATATTGGTTCCTACATATTCTACAAAGATCTTTATCGGTCAAACCGCATAACAACATACGTTGTTCCCTTTGTCATCGGTATGTTACTTTCCCGAGATTCGATCATCGGTATCTCAATACCTAGTTCAATCTCGTTACCGGCAAGTCACTTTACTCGTTCTGTAATGCAACATCCCGTAACTAACTCATTAGTCACATTGCTTGCAAGGCTTATAGTGATGTGAATTACCGAGAGGGCCCAGAGATACCTCTCCGATAGACGGAGTGAAAAATCCTAATCTCGATCTATGCCAACTCAACAAACACCATCAGAGACACCTAGAGCATCTTTATAGTCAGCCAGTTATGTTGTGACATTTGATAGCGCACTAAGTGTTCCTCCTGAAAGTGCGTTATATTGACTAGAGGGGGGGGGGGTGAATAGGTGATTTTTAATAATTCTTGACTGAGGAATTTGCAGGTGAGGAAATTCCTTAGTGAAGAACTACTAGCAGCGGAATAAGTACTCACAAGTAAACATAAGAGAGCACAAGCATAGTCATCATGATGAAATGAAGACAAGCACAGAGAACAGAAAGCGTAAGCACAGGATAACACAGGATGAAGACAAACAGACTGAATAAATTGAACTGATGAATTTGAGAAAGTCTTCAGTCAAAGTCTTCAAATACAGATATGAACAAGCACTCAACAGAGTTATGAGGAAATGGAAGAGTTGAGGAAATAGAACTAGTGAGCTTGGTGAAGACAATGATTTGGTAGACCAGTTCCAACTGCTGTCTCAGTTGTACATCTGGTTGGAGCAGCTAGGTATTTAAACCTGAGGACACACAGTCCTCACCGTATTCTCCTTGAGCTAAGGTCACATAGACCTCGCCCAACCACTCGTGGTAAGTCTTCAGGTGACTTCCGAACCTTCACAAACTTGGTCACTCGGCGATCCACAATTTCTCCTGGATACTCTAGACCTTGACGCCTAACCGTTTGGAAGAAGCACAATCTTCAAAGGTAACAAGCGTCGAGTCCACGCAGGATCAATCTCTTCAGTGATGCTCAATCACTTAGGGTTTGTAGGTGTTTGGGTTTCCTCACTTGATGATTTTTGCTCAAAGTCCTTGGAGGATGGGATGCTCTCAAATGACAAGTGTCAGTTTCTCTCGGAGCAGCCAACCAGCTAGTGGTTGTAGGGGGCGGCTATTTATAGCCTAGGGAGCAACCCGACATGATAAGACATAAATGCCCTTCAATGATATGACCATTAGGTGGGTAGATATTCTGGGACAGCTGGCGCATAGCACAGCAACGGTCAGAAATTTGAGTATCAAATTCCTCAGGGCTATCATGTTCCTCATTGTGTAGGTAATCCACACTGGCGAATTTCTAACTCCTCAGTCAGACCAAATTCCTCAGAGACCAGAAGAACTCCGTCTCTGTCACTGAAGAATATGACTGAACTGTATGAGATTTCCAATGACATCACTCGAAGGGATTGGTAGGTGTAGGATTTGAGTTGAGCATCAGATGGAAATTTTTCCTTAGTATGTCCTCGACCCCCTTTAACAGTATGGTGTTTCCTAAAACTCAAGAAAGAGAAAATGAAACTGCAAAAACAAAAGTCTTCACGCTTCATGTTCCTCAAATGAATGCCAAGTCTTTAGGATTGCACCAATTTCTTGACTTTCAAAGTCTTCAGGAAGTCTTCAGAAATCCAAAGTCTTCAGTCGAAGAACTTCATTTTTAGGGGTCGACTTTCTCTGTAAATATCAAACTCCTCATAGACTTATAGACCTGTGTACACTTAAAAACACATTAGTCCCTTAACCTATAAGTCTTCAATACACCAAAATCACTAAGGGGTACTAGATGCACATACAATCTCCCCCTTTTTGGTGGGTTAAGTTTTCAACGGGGACAAACATATGAAGTGTAAATACTGATATTGAAGAATTTGATTGCAAGATATAGAAGAACTCCCCCTGAAGATGTGCATGATGAGGAATTTGCTTTTGAAGCATGGCACACTTGAAGAGTAGAATCATGGAGATCTCCCCCTATATCTTGTAATGCATGATGAAATATGGTGACTGATGTAATTCAGCATGCGTGCATTAACATATATGAGGAATAAGCATGCAGAAAAAACATCAAAAGTATCAGAGCACCATCGGTTTTAAGTTTACAACTCGATCCAATAAAGTTTCAGAAGAACGAGAGTTGTAACTTAGCAAAAAAAACAACAACACGCCCATATAGATAGACCCGCTTGAAGACTAACTCAAAATTCTCCCCTTTGTCATCGAATGACCAAAAGGATCGAAAATGAGGACTAACGCCCCTGAAGAATATCAAGTTGACGAAGGAGCCCCAACGTTGTTGGGGTCATTTGTCATGGAAGGGCCTACTGCAGTGTCGTCCAAGTCTTCATGCTCGTCGGTGTCGCGGGATGAAGAATAGGAGCTGGACACCAAAGGAGGAACCTTGACCTTCTTGTATTTCTTCGGTGGAGGTGCAGACCAGTTAAAAATCTTCCTTGAGACCCATTGCCTTGAGATCTTCTTCACCATACAGATGTGATAGAATGGCCCAGGTGCGACCAAAGACTTCATGGAGGTAGTAATGGTTTTTCTTCACGGCATTGTGTGTAGTAGTCATGTTGTGAAGAAATGAACCAAACTGACGCTTAACCCATTTATGGTTTCAATCCACCTTCTGGTGAAGACTAAGCAGAAGCTCACGGTCAGTCATCACACGAGGAGCAGTGGATTGAGGAGTAGACTTGGGTGCATTGGCAGCAGAGTCATGTGTGGCAGAGTCATCATTGGTGGAATAAGATGCAACTTTGTGAAACTGACCATCCAATGGACGAATGCCTTCATCAATGACAATAGGGGCCTTGCCCTTTTCATCAGTTGAAGCAAAAACCTGCTTGAGGACTTCAATCGGGGGCAAATAGCTAAGGTGATTCTGAAAATCAGCCTTGTAGTTGAGTGAAGACCTTGTCCTAAGGAATCTCATAATCCAAGGTGCATAAGGCTTCAGCTCAAACGGAGAAAGTGCATCATTTGCCAGAGTCCTCATGAAGAAGTCGTGATAGTTGATAGGAATGCTATGTATGATGTTGAATAGCAGATTCTTCATGACGCCAACTATTTCCTCATCAGATGAGTCGTGGCCTTTGATGGGACTCATTGTCCTCGTCAGAATGTGATAGACAGTCCGAGGCACATATAGTAATTCCTTCACGAGGAATTTGGTTCGTGGGGCCTGACTTGGCTTCAAAGGCTTCATCAGAACTTGCATGTAGTGATTTGTAAGCTCAGGTTCACTATAGATGCAACGAGCAGCTTCAAGGGGAGGACTGAGTGGTAAAGCACGAAGAAATTCAGTAGCTGGTGTCGTGTAGTGAATGTTTTCAGACATCCAATCCAGCACCCATGAATTCACATCTTCAGAATCTCCTGTGATGTGCAGCGGCGCATAAAATTGAAGAATGAGTTCTTCATTCCAATCACAGATGTTAGTGCAGAAATTTAACAGTCCAACGTCATGAAGAACACTGAGGACTAGCTCGAAGCACGACAGCGATTCCATATCCACGTGAGGAAGGTGCTCATGGTAGAAGATTTTGTCTTTGTTAAACAGCACTGAGGAATAGAAAGTAGCCTGGTTGGCAGTCCAGAAACGCCTTTTCCTAATGCGAGCAGAGTCATAGGGGTTGTAGTCTGTGAAGAATACATGCTCGCCGAGGAAATCATCAACCTTGAATTTTTGCTTCCTGGAGAATGGATCCTTTGGCTTGAGTAGAGGATTGTCAGTGAGTTGCATCAGGACCTCATGAATCGCAATCTCAGGTTCTTCAGGATGAGGAATTTCTGGTTCCTCTTTAGTGGCAGTCTGCGTCTTCAGATGTTCAGCAGCAGCAGTTTCTTCATCACTAATGGCTGGAATTTCTTCACGTACACACGAAGTGGGGTGAGTTTCTTCAGAGCCCATTTGAACAGTTTGTGCAGGGGACTGAGGTATTTGCTATAAAGGTGTGAATAGTGGAGAGTTTGGATGCTGACTTTCCCAGAATTCATCACTTAGCTCAGGTGTGGTGCAGCCAATGTCCACATCTTCATCTTCCATCTCTTCAAGGCTAGCCTCTTCAGCTGTGAACTGAGGCATAGGCGAGGAAACAACTAATGTTGAAGGGATTTGATCCGCTTAAATTTCTTCATCCATCTGCTCTGACGAAGCAGCAGAAGATTTTCTTCATCAGATCTGCTAGGGATCACATATTCTTCATCAAAAGGAACAAGGTCCTTTGATGGCATGCTTGAGATCGGAATAGCATCAATGGGAGTTGCGAACGAACTTGTCATAGACTTCATTTTCTTTGGAGCTAAAGAATCTGAAGTAGCTGATGCTTTCCTTTTGTTCACAGCTGCCCGCTCTACAGCCTTGGTCTTCTTCACATCTGATGCGGATGGAAGGATCGCAGTTGGTGTAGGCGCAGGAGGAGCAGAGGAATCTGGTTGATTTTCTTCAGGCACAACTGGTGCAGTTGCCCTGATTTCTTCATTTTCTTCACGCGCACCACTAGTGGATGTCCTGACAACTTCTTTAGCGGCTGGAATGCAGTCATCAGCCCTAGAACTCACATTTTCTTTAGCAGCCTGAAAGTCATCAACGGTGCTGGCATGTTCTTCAGTTGGCTGAGAAGATGCTTCAGCCTGAGGACTTTCTTGTTGAGATGGAGCTGCAACATTTGAGGTGAACTTCTCAGTCAGTTTAGCAAACCTGACCTTGGCTCCTTGCCAATCAGCATAGTAGGCTTTGAAGTCATCGCTGAGGGTTTTGATTTCAGACTGGATTTTTACAAGTTCATCAGTTGTCATAGTGACAACGTTTTTCTTCAGAAATTTCTCCTTCTTATATTGAGCTTTCTTGATCTGCCTGGCCTTCTCATATTTCCATTTTTCTTCTTGGATGAAATGGGTCAGTGATAACCCACAAGTATAGGGGATCGCAACAGTTTTCGAGGGTAGAGTATTCAACCCAAATTTGTTGATTCGACACAAGGGGAGCCAAAGAATATTCTCAAGTATTAGCAGTTGAGTTGTCAATTCAACCACACCTGGAAACTTAATATCTGTAGCAAAGTGTTTAGTAGCAAAGTAATATGATAGTAGTGGTAACGGTAGCAAAAGGTAATAGTAGTAAAAGTAATGTTTTTGGTATTTTGTAGTGATGATAGCAATGGCAATGGGAAAGTAAATAAGCGAAGAACAATATGTGGAAAGCTCGTAGGCAATGGATCAGTGATGGAGAATTATGCCGGATGCGGTTCATCATGTAACAGTCATAACCTAGGGTGACACAGAACTAGCTCCAGTTCATTGATATAATGTAGGCATGTATTCCGAATATAGTCATACGTGCTTATGGAAAAGAACTTGCATGACATATTTTCTCCTACCCTCCCGTGGCACCGGGGTCCTTACGGAAACTAAGGGATATTAAGGCCTCCTTTTAATAGAGAACCGGAACAAAGCATTAACACATAGTGAATACATGAACTCCTCAAACTACGGTCATCACCGGTAAGTATCCCGATTATTGTCACTTCGGGGTTAACGAATCATAACACATAATAGGTGACTATAGACTTGCAAGATAGGATCAAGAACACTCATATATTGATGAAAACATAATAGGTTCATATTTGAAATCATGGCACTCGGGCCCTAGTGACAAGCATTAAGCATAGCACAGTCATAGCAACATCAATCTCAGAACATAGTGGGTGCTAGGGATCAAACCCTAACACAACTAACTCGATTACATGATAGATCCCATCCAACCCATCACTGTCCAGCAAGCCTACGATGGAATTACGCACGCACGGCGGTGAGCATCATGAAATTGGTGATGGAGGATGGTTGATGATGACGATGGTGACGGATTCCCCTCTCTGGAGCCCCGAACGGACTCCAGATCCGCCCTCCCGAGAGGTTTTAGGGCTTGGTGGTGGCTCCGTATCATAAAATGCGATGATTTCTTCTCCCTGATTTTTCCTCCCCGAAACTCAATATATGGAGTTGGAATTGGAGTCGGAGAGGCAACAGGGGGGCCATGAGGTAGGGGGGGCACGCCCTAGGGGGGCAGGCGCGCCCCCCACCCGCGTGGAAAGGTGGTGGGCCCCCTGGCCTTCATCTTTTGCAGGTATTTTTCTTATTTTCTGAAAAGTGGCTCCATGAAGTTTCAAGTCATTCCAAGAACGTTTGCTCCTGCACATAAATAACACCATGGTAATTCTACTGAAAACAGCGTAAGTCCGGGTTAGTTCCATTCAAATCATGCAAGTTAGAGTCCAAAACAAGGGCAAAAGTGTTTGGAAAAGTAGATAGATTGGAGACGTATCAACTCCCCCAAGCTTAAACCTTTGCTAGTCCTCAAGCAATTCAGTTGACAAACTGAAAGTGATAAAGAAAAACTTTTACAAACTCTGTTTGCTCTTGTTGTTGTAAATATGTAAAGTGAGAATTCAAGTTTTTATCAAAGATTATAACTAACCACATTCATAACAATGCATAGGTCTCAAGTTTACTCATATCAATAGCATAATCAACTAGCGAGCAATAATAATAAATCTCGGATGACAACACTTTCCCAAAACAATCATAATATGATATAACAAGATGGTATCTCGCTAGCCCTTTCTGAGACCGCAAAACATAAATGCAGAGCACCTTTAAAGACCAATGACTGACTAGACATTGTAATTCATACTAAAAGAGATCCACTCAAGTCATACTCAATGTAAACTAACAGTAATGAATGCAAATGACAGCGGTGCTCTCCAACTGTTGCTTTATAATAAGAGGATGATGACTCAGCATAAAAGTAAATAGATAGGCCCTTCGCAGAGGGAACCAGGGATTTGTAGAGGTGCCAGAGCTCGGTTTTGAAACAGAGGTGAATAATATTTTGAGCGGTATACTTTCATTGTTAACATAACAACCAAGAGATGGCAATATCTTCCATGCTACACACATCATAGGCAGTTCCCAAACAGAATGGTAAAGTTTATACCCCCTTCCACCAACAAGCATCAATCCATGGCTTGCTCGAAACAATGAGTGCCTCCAACTAACAAGAGTCCCATCGGTGTTTTGTTTGCAATTATTTTGATTTAGTTTGCATAAAGCATGGGACTGGGCATCCCGGTGACCAGCCATTTATCTTGTGAGTGAGGAGCGGAGTCCACTCCTCTTGAGAATAACCCGCCTAACATGGAAGATACAGACAGCCCTAGTTGATACATGAGCTATTCAAGCATACAAAATAGGATATTTATTTGAAGGTTTAGAGTTTGGCACATACAAATTTACTTGGAACGGTAGGTAGATACCGTATATAGGTAGGTATAGTGGACTCATGTGGAATAACTTTGGGGTTTAAGGAGTTTGGATGCACAAGCAGTATTCCCGCTTAGTACAGGTGAAGGCTAGCAAAATACTGGGAAGCGACCAGCTAGAGAGCGACAATAGTCATGAACATGCATTAAAATTAATCAACACCGAATGCAAGCATGAGTAGGATATAATCCACCATGAACATAAATATCGTGAAGGCTATGTTGATTTTGTTTCAACTACATGCGTGAACATGCGCCAAGTCAAGTCACTTAAATCATTCAGAGGAGGATACCACCCTATCATACCACATCATAACCATTTTAATAGCATGTTGGCACGCAAGGTAAACCATTATGACTCATAGCTAATCAAGCATGGCACAAGAAACTATGATCTCTAATTGTCATTGCAAACATGTTTATTCATAATAGGCCGAATCAGGAACGACGAACTAATCTTATTTACAAAAACAAAAGAGGTCGAGTTCATACCAACTTTTCTTATCTCAGCCAGTCCATCATATATCAACATAATTGCCTTTCACTTGCACGACCGAATAGTGTGAATAATAATAATAGTGCACGTGCATTGGACTAAGATGGAATCTGCATGCATTCAATAAATAGGAGAAGACAAGGCAATAAGAGCTCTTTTGTCAGATAAATAATAATGCATATAGGAGCAATTTCAACAATTTAATTATGGTCTTCTCCTATCGACCCCCAAAGGAAAGAAAAGAAATAAAACTATTTACACGGGAAAGCTCCCAACAAGCAAAAGAAGAACATGAAATATTTTTGGGTTTTCTTTTTAATTACTACTACAAACATGGAAATTAAACTGATTAAAAGCTACAACTAATTTTTTTGGTTTTTCTTAAGGTTTATTAAACACACAAGAAGAAAGCATAAAAAGGAAATTAAACTAGCATGGATGATACAATGAAAAAGTATGAGCACCGACATCTAGCAATGAGTGTGTGAACATAAATGTAATGTTAGTGGGAAATACGTACTCGCCCAAGCTTAGGCTTTTGGCCTAAGGTGGTCTATGGCCACGGCTGGCCTGGCGGATATCCATAATAATAGCTGGGGTCGTACTGTGATGCAGCAGCTATCGCCTGCTGAGCTGCAGCATGGCGACGAGCGGCCTCCTCTCTCATCTTGTACTCATCTACCTCCTGTCTGGTAATAGTATACCTTCCTCTTGCCTGATAATCAAAGAAGGCAGGAGCAGGGAGAGTAATACGGACAGCACGACGTCTGTCAAAGATTAGTCGATACTGGAGAGGTGATGCATTCCTCTCGACAAACTGGTGGTGAACCATAGCATTAAAATCTTGATAACCAGTAGGTAATTCAATATCATCATCGCGTATGGCTACACCAAGAAAATTAGCTATACGGGTTGCATAAATTCCACCAAAGAAATCTCCATTAAATCTATTAAGATGCAACCTACATGCAACGATGGCTCCCAAATTATAAGATTGGTCTCCTAACACAGCACTCCTAAGAATACTGAGGTCAGGGACACACATATGACATGCCTCATCTTTACCATTGATGCATCTACATATGAAGAGAGCAAAATAATGTATAGCAGGAAAGTGAATGCTCCCTATGGTAGCTTGTGTAATATCTCTAGATTCTCCCACAGTTATGCTAGCAAGAAAATCTCTAAATTCAGATTTGCGAGGATCCCTTATACTACCCCATTGTGGAAGTTTGCATGCAGTGGTAAAATCCTCTAACTCCATAGTGTAAGATTTATCATAAAGATCAAACAGGACAGTTGGAGAATTACGTGAAGTTGAAAGTTCAAACCTCCTCACATAGGTACTAGTGAGGTTGTGATACTGGCTGCACTTCTCTTCCTCGAAGCTCACAAGATCAGCGTTACGCAAATATGCGTTGAATTCTTCCTTAATTCCCGCTCGATCCATAAAGTTCTCAGAAGGCCATTCACAAGGACGCACTGGAGCGTCTCTTGGTGGCTCGTCATCAACATCACGCATTGCAAGCCTGGGTCCTTGCTTCCTTGAAGAACCACCTTGGAACATTTTCCTAAGCATATTTCTTCCTCTGAAAAATTCTGAAAAATTTTAGTGACTTCAAAATAAAAGTAAACCAAACTCAATAATACTGATAGCAACTACTCCTACAAGTGCCTAGGGCCTATATCATGCATCAAAACTACTTTTGACCATATAAATTTGACATGCAAGCTCAAGAACAGGGTCACCTAAACAGCAAAAATTTGCAATGAAAAAAGCACTAGAGCAAAAACTAATTGGACCAATGGAGGAGTCACATACCAAGGAACAATCTCCCCAAGCAGTTTTGTGAGAGGTGCTTTGCGCAAGGAGATCGAAAATGGCAGCACAACGAGCTTGGACTCGGGTTTGAGATGGTTATTCATGTTTGTGGGAGGAAGAAGAAGTGTATGGGTGAAAGAATAGGTGGAGGAGGGCCACCGTGGGCCCATGAGGTAGGGGGCGCGCCCAGGGGGTAGGGCACGCCCTCCACCCTCGTGGGCAGGTGGTTGACCCCCCTGCTGTGTTCATAGTGCCAGATATTCTCAAATATTCTAGAAAAAATCATATTTAAATTTAAGGGCATTTGGAGAACTTTTATTTTAGGGGTATTTTTATATTGCACGGATAATGAGATAACAGACAGAAAAATATTTATTTTTATTTTATTTAATATAAGTAACAGAAAATAAAAGTGGGGTACAAAAGGTTGTGTCTTCTAGTTTCATCCATCTCATGATCATCAAAAGGAATCCTCTAACAAGGTTGATCAAGTCTTGTTAACGAACTCATTCCGAATAACATGGAACCGGAGAAATTTCAAATAACACTATGTTACCTCAACGGGGATATGCACATCCCCAATAATAAGAATATCATATTTCTTTTTGACAGTAGGAAGAGGAAATTCAAAACCTCCATATATAATCGATGGAATTTTTCCAATAGAGTTGATACTATGAACTTGAGGTTGTTTCCTCGGAAAGTGTACCATATGCTCATTACCATTAACATGAAAAGTGACATTGCCTTTAGTGCAATCAATAACAGCCCCTGCAGTATTCAAAAAGGTTCTTCCAAGAATAATAGACATACTATCATCCTCGGGAATATCAAGAATAATAAAGTCCGTTAAAATAGTAATGTTTGCAACTACAATAGGCACATCCTCACAAATACCGACAGGTATAGCAGTTGATTTATCAGCCATTTGCAAAGATATTTCAGTAGGTGTCAACTTATTCAAATCAAGTCTACGATATAAGCAGAGAGGCATAACACTAACACCGGCTCCAAGATCACATAAAGCGGTTTTAACATAATTTCTTTTAATGGAGCATGGTATACTTGGTACGCCGGGAACTCCAGGTTTCTTTGGTATTCCACCCTTAAAAGTTTCTTTGGTATTTCAGCTTCCGGTATTTTTCTTTTATTTGTAATAATATCTTTCATGTACTTAGCATAAGGATTGGTTTTGAGCATATCAGTTAATCGCATACGCAAAAAGATAGGTCTAATCATTTCAGCAAAGCGCTCAAAATCCTCATCATCCTTTTTCTTGGATGGTTTGGGAGGAAAAGGCATGGGTTTCTGAACCATGGCTCTCTTCCTTTACCATGTTTCTTAGCAACAAAGTGTTTTTTTATCATAACATTGATTCTTTGATTGTGGGTTATCTAGATCAACAACAGGTTCAATTTCTATATCATTATCATTACTAGGTTAAGCATCATTATGAACATTATTATTAACATTATCACTAGTTTCAGGTTCATTACCAGATTGTGTTTCATCATCAGAAATAGAAATATCATTTGGATTCTCAGGTGTTTCAACAATAGGATCACTAGAAGCATGCAAAGTCCTATCATTTTTCTTTTTCTTCCTTTTAGAGGGACTAGGTGCATCTATTTTATTTCTCTGAGAATTTTGCTCAATTCTCTTAGGGTGGCCTTCAGGATACAAAGGTTTCTGAGTCATTCTACCAGTTCTAGTAGCCACTCTAACAGAATTATCATTGTCTTTACTATTCAATTCATTGAGCAAATCATTTTGAGCTTTAAGTACTTGTTCTACTTGAGTGGTAACCATAGAAGCATGTTTACTAATAAGTTTAAGTTCACCTTTGACATTAGCCATATAATCACCCAAGTGTTCAAGCATATTTGAATTGTATTTCAATTTTCTACCAAAATAAGCATTAAAGTCTTCTTGCTTAGCCATAAATTTATCAAACTCATCTAAGCATGGGCTAGCAAATTTAGTAAATGGGATTTCAGCTTTATCATAACTATAGAGAGAATTTTCCATTACTACCTATGTCGGGTTATCAAGACCATGAGTTTCTTCAATAGGTAATGGATTAAGATTATATGTTTCTTCAACAGGCGGTAAATTAAGACCATGTATTTCTTCAATAGGAGATAAATTCTTAACATATTCAGCTTTAATGCCCTTTTCTTTCATAGATTTCTTTGCCTCTTGCATATCTTCAGGACTGAGAAATATAATACCCCTCTTCTTCGGAGTTGGTTTAGTAATAGGCTCAGGAATTGGCTCCGGAGGTGTCCAATTATTTTCATTTGTTAACATATTATTCAATAGAATTTAAGCTTCATCCGGTGTTCTTTCCCTCAAAATAGAACCAGCACAACTATCCAGGTAATCTCTAGAGGCATCAGTTAGTCCATTATAAAAGATTTCAAGTATTTCATTTTTCTTAAGAGAATGATCAGGCAAAGCATTAAGTAATTAGAGAAGTCTCCCCAAGCTTGTGGGAGACTCTCTTCTTCAATTTGCACAAAAATATATATATCCCTTAAAGCAGCTTGTTTCTTATGAGCAGGGAAATATTTAGCAGAGAAGTAATAAATCATATCCTGGGGACTACGCACACAACTAGGATCAAGAGAATTAAACCATATCTTAGCATGACCCTTTAATGAGAACAGAAATATTTTGAGGATGTAAAAGTAACAAGTTCTCTCATCTTTAGTAAACAGGGTAGCTATATCATTAAATTTAGTAAGATGTGCCACAATAGTTTCAGATTCATAACCATGAAAAGGATCAGATTCAACCAAAGTAATTATATCAGGATCAACAGAGAATTCATAATCCTTATCCGTAACGAAGATAGGTGAAGTAGCAAAAGCAGGGTCAGGTTTCATTCTAGCATTTAGAGATTGCTTACTCCATTTAGCTAATAACCTTTTAAGTTCATTTCTATTTTTGCAAGCTAAGATAGGGAAAGAAGCTTCTTGATCGAAAACATAACCCTTAGGAATAACAAGTGATTCTTCATCATCACTTTCATCAGTATCATCAGATTCAATATTTTCAATCTCTCTAGCCCTAGCAATTTGTTCATCAAGAAAATCACTAAGTGGCATAGTAGTATTGTAACATCCCAAATTTTCAATTTGGAATGTTATACATTAGATCATCAATGCATATCATATTTTATTTTGCATTTTGGTTGATCCTAGAAATTCTACGCAACTCAATGACCCAAGGAGAGAGTTGGGGATTTCGTTATTTTCATATTTGAGTTCTCTCAAATTTTGAGAATAGGATCATTTGATTTTATTTATTTTATCATCAATTATTTCTATTACAAAAATATGAGAGAGGGAATAAAATGACTTTCCCAAAATAAAGAAATATTGAGGATTTAATAATAAAATCAAATAAGATTTTATTTCGGAGTTTTTTGGTGTTTTATTTGAATTTAGGAAAAAAGTGCGTTTTTCAAAATTGCATTTAGGGCCCAAATAAATGTTCACCTTGGGCGGCTTGATTTTAGAAGCCTGTGAAAATTTATTTCGGAATTTTTTGAGTCAGTTTAGTATTTCTTTTTATTTTTCTTCTGAGCGTAATAATTAAAAAAAACGAACCAACTTCGGGCCGTACCCGAGCGGGACACCGCCCGAGGGCAGACTTTAAATAGCACCGCCCCGAGCCGCCCCAGCCCATCAACCCCGCCTCGATCCGCGCGCGCCGCCGGAGCCGCCGCCGACGATGATCCCGCCGCCCGAGGTTCGTCGCGCCTCATTTTCCATGCCGAAAAAAAGAGAGAAAAAAATATTCGGCGTTCGTCGTTTTTCTTTTTCTCGGATTAAATCCGCGATTTTTCTGATCGCGATTCTTGATCCGATTTCCGTTTTAGTTTAACTTTTCGCTCGTTTATCGGAATCAGGCAATTCAAGCACCTAGGGATTCGTCTCGAAACCCTCTATCTGTTTAACCAACTTAAACAAGATTTTGCTACTGTAAAATTTGCCTTAGATCCAGATTACTAGAATGAAGTTGTTTTCTTTTGCCGTTTGACTTTCGTTGCTTCGTTCGATTTGATTCTTTTTGCCAACCGGAGTTCTTAAGTTGAACCTTCTGGTTAGATCTCTTATTTGAGTTTTACCTGTGCATTAGATGAGTACTTATTGTATGCTTGTTTGTTTGTCTGTGATAGAGTACCCGGAGTGCGCCGCCTGTTACTTCAAATCATTAGGTTTCGCGGATCATCAGCAAGGCAAGTAACACTTTGATCATACCTTTTCTACTACCCAGTTTTATTGCATTAGATCAATCCTCACACATTGCATGATTAGGATCTAATTAAATTGTGGGATGGGAAGTAGATGAGGTAGTACCTATTACCTGTTATTATCAAACCTTTGGGAGTTACTTCTGCGTTTGCTTATTATGCCATGCTATGCTAGTAGACGTGGATTGGGTGAGTGATATCCATGACAGATGTGAGTTTTGTTAATTAATGGTTTATCTAAGGTGGTAACTTAAACACACATCTCGGTGGATTGGGGCACCTGGGTATTCCAGGACTTGCCTGTTTTCTTTTGGACCGCCACCCAGGCTCAAAGGGATCATGAGACTATTCATACTAGAAACCTCCGTGTGTAGCCACAAGCTATTATGGGCTCTAGCATAGTTGACTAAGTCGTGCGAACTCTTACAGTGGTAGACTAGGAGATGTAGGGGATGTAGGTGGTACGGTCTACCCATCGTAAGGTGCTAGCGCTTCTGAAAGACTATGTCTCGGTCATCCGTCTTCTCAAACACCCTATAGTGCGAGAAACCAAACGGAGGTGATCGAGTCTTGTGGGGAAAAGTGCGCAAACCTCTGCAGAGTGTAACAAACTAATCATGGTTAGTTGTGTCCCCGATTATGGACATCTTGAGTATCTAGTACTTGGATTTTCATGTGAATCTCAACATGTTACTCTAAATTAATTTTGTTGGTTATGCTTAATGATGATGCTTAATTGGGATTGAGGATGCTGTCAACCATTCTCAATGTTTAACAACCACCATGATAGTAATTAAATTTTATTCCTTTGAAGTAGGGAAAAATGGCTTTATGCAAAATTTTAACCATAGAGCTTCCACCAGCCAAATATGCATATAGTATAGTTGTTTCATTCCATTACTCTCTATGTGTTACCTTGCCAGCATATTCCATGTGCTGACCCGTTTTCGGGCTGCAACGTTAATGTTGCAGACTTTTTTGGACGACGATTAAGGAGTTTTTAGGTCGTGGTTCTATACTCAGTGATGCCGTTGGAGTTGATGCACTCACTTATCTTCCAAGCCTTCCGCTGTTATTGTTATTAGATGGCCTTAAGCCATATTTATGGTAATAAGTTCTCTCTTAAGACACTCGATGTAATAAGTGTGTGATTGCTACTCTGCTATAAATCCTCCAAGTACTGTGTGGTGTCTGCATTACTGATCCAGGGATGACACCGGAGCACAGAGATCAGACTGTTTGAGGTCTGGTCGCTACAAGTATCAGACATAGAGGTAGTTTCATCATAAGTATCATGCATAGCAGAAGTGGCATCATCAATAACATGCGACATATCAGAACGAATAGCACAAGCAGGTGTAGGTGTCGCAAACTTACTCATAACAGAAGGTGAATCAAGTGCAGAGCTAGATGGCAGTTCCTTACCTTCCCTCGTAGTTGAGGGATAGATCTTGGTTTTTGGATCTCTTAAGTTCTTCATAATGATAAGTAGATATATATCCCAAGTGACACAAATAATAGAGCTATGCTCCCCGGCAACGGCGCCAGAAAATAGTCTTGATAACCCACAAGTATAGGGGATCGCAACAGTTTTCGAGGGTAGAGTATTCAACCCAAATTTGTTGATTCGACACAAGGGGAGCCAAAGTATATTCTCAAGTATTAGTAGCTGAGTTGTCAATTCAACCACACCTGGAAACTGAATATCTGCAGCAAAGTGTTTAGTAGCAAAGTAATATGATAGTAGTGGTACCGGTAGCAAAAGGTAACAGTAGGAAAAGTAATGTTTTTGGTATTTTGTAGTGATGATAGAAATAGCAACGGGAAAGTAAATAAGCGAAGAACAATATGTGGAAAGCTCGTAGGCAATGGATCAGTGATGGAGAATTATGTCGGATGCGGTTCATCATGTAACAGTCATAACCTAGGGTGACACAGAACTAGATCCAGTTCATTGATATAATGTAGGCATGTATACCGAATATAGTCATACATGCTTATGGAAAAGAACTTGCATGACATCTTTTGTCCTACCCTCCCGTGGCAGCGGGGTCCTTACGGAAACTAAGGGATATTAAGGCCTCCTTTTAATAGAGAACTGGAACAAAGCATTAACACATAGTGAATACATGAACTCCGCAAACTACGGTCATCACCGGTAAGTATCCCGATTATTATCACTTCGGGGTTAACGGATCATAACACATAATAGGTGACTATAGACTTGCAAGATAGGATCAAGAATACTCATATATTGATGAAAACATAATAGGTTCTGATCTGAAATCATGGCACTCGGGCCCTAGTGACAAGCATTAAGCATAGCAAAGTCATAGCAACATCAATCTCAGAACATAGTGGACGCTAGGGATCAAACCCTAACAAAACTAACTCGATTACATGATAGATCCCATCCAACCCATCACCGTCCAGCAAGCCTACGATGGAATTACTCATGCACGGTGGTGAGCATCATGAAATTGGTGATGGAGGATGGTTGATGATGACGATGGCGACGGATTCCCCTCTCTGGAGCCCTGAACAGACTCCAGATCAGCCCTCCCGAGAGGTTTTAGGGCTTGGCGGTGGCTCCGTATCGTAAAACACGATGATTTATTCTCCTTGATTTTTCTCTCCCCGAAACTCAATATATGGAGTTGGAGTCGGAGAGGCAACAGGGGGCCCACGAGGTAGGGGGCGCGCCCTAGGGGGCAGGGTGCCCCCACCCTCGTGGAGAGGTGGTGGGCCCCCTGGCCTTCATCTTTTGCAGGTATTTTTCTTATTTTTTGAAAAGTGGCTCCGTGAAGTTTCAGGTCTTTCCGAGAACGTTTGCTCCTGCACATAAATAACACCATGGTAATTCTGCTGAAAACAGCGTCAGTCCGGGTTAGTTCCATTCAAATCATGCAAGTTAGAGTCCAAAACAAGGGCAAAATTGCTTGGAAAAGTAGATACGTTGGAGACGTATCAGTCAGCATGTGACTTTGGCCAGGAGACAACTTGAAGTCAGGCATAGGAGTGTTTGGGTCCTTGTGCCAGAGATCAATATAGTCTAGGATCAACCTTGGATCCAAAAGCAGTGGCACATTTGTGCCTTTGGCTCTAGCGGCCCTGACTTGCCTATCTCTGATGATCTCAGCAAGTTCTTCATCATCAGCTTCGTCTTCTTAAGGCAGCACTTGGAAGGCGACCTGCTTCTTCTAAGGACCAGGGCGAGGACCTCGTCCAGCAGTGGCCTTTGTCTTCAGCAAATCGGGTCCCGTTGAAGAATTGGGTGCAGCTGAGGAACTAGCAAAAGCTCCTGAGGCAATAGAGATGCATGTAGTCCTTTGGCACGTGGCAAGATGCACAGGTGCAGAGGACTTTGTCGGAGCAGCTGAGGACTTTGGAGGAGCTGCTGAGGACTTTGGAGGAGCAGGATCAGCATGAGGAATTGGCCTTGAGGGCTTTGAAGATTCTGGCCGTGAGGGCATTGCTGAGGAACTTGGTCCGGAGGGCACTGCAGGTGAAGCACTTGCCTTGTGCGCAGGCTTCTTTGACATGGCCTTCTTAGGCTTGACAGAGGCCTCAGCGGCAGCAGCAGCAGACTCTTCGTTGAATTTCCTCACTGCTTCTTTTGCTTGTTTAGCCAACTTGGCCTGGCGCTTGGCCCATTCATGAGGATAATCCTCACCACGCTTGAGGCTGGTGGGATCAGCTATTTGTCCAGGTGCCAATGGAGGTCATGGGCATGGAGGATTGAGTGCGAATTTCTTCATGTATGTGGGAGTAACATACCTGTATTCCCTCCACTCTCTTGCCCATCTCCTCTCTATCCTCTGTATGCGCACCTTGCACTGATTTTTGTCCTCTTTTCCAAACTTGGCCTCATCAGGAGTGCAGTAATCTTTGTATATGTCATCAGGGATTTCAAAGGCAGTGTTGACCTTAGGCGTCTTTCCTCCTTTCTGTGGCTTCTTACCGTCAGCCATTTTCTTGAGTTGAGGAATTTGAACAATTGAATTCTCTGAAGAAGTATGCAACTTTTCTTCGAGGAACGCTGCAAATGAGTTAAGTTGATGAGAACCTAGTGATTCAGCAGCGGACATGAGTACCTTTGAACAGAGTATAGTTGCGGGGAATTTGGAGAGGTCATATGCGTTCTCAGAAGGTTTTGTAAAAAGAACAAGTTTGAGGAATTTGACCAGACGAGTCTTGAAGAATTTCACTGAGCGTTCTTAGTCTTAGGTTCCAGAGTTGTACAGATCAGAAATCCGCACAATTTCGTAGTCTTGAAGAGAAATTTGCATCTTAGATAAATGAATCAAGAATAGATGACATGTGAGGTGTTTTAGTGTGTGAAGATTTGAAGAAAAACACCTTTGAAGATTTTATAGATAATCATTTGAATCACAGAGGGCAGTAAAAGTAACTTTTAGTTACCCTGAACAAAGAACACGACGAACTGTGGGGTGGAGAAGTGAAGTTCGTCTGTGCAGATCTTCCATGCCCTAACTCGGCGGAGGAAGACGGCTATGACAGTGGCGGAGTGCAGATTTCCGCGGCCAGCACACGTATGGCGGCGACGAGGTCGAGGCAGTGAAGCTCTTCCTCACCGGCAACGATGAAGTAGCAGCGGCGCTAGGGTTTGAGAAGCTTGAGCTGGAGAGAGGTTGAGCGGAGCAAAGGAAGTGAGGAAGGGGAAGAGAGGTTGAGCTTGAGCTGGAGATGGCAATTTTGGCAGGCTTGTATTATTGATAGTGGAGAGTGTCTCGATCACTGCATCATAACATAAATTAGGAGGGGAACCAAACAGATTAATCATGAGTTATTGGCATATTACCTGGCCTAGATTTATTGGAAAGAAACAATGGGGTTGCCTTGCTGTTTTCAGATTTTGTCTTCTTATCTTCAGCAGCCTGCACCAAATTAAGGCACTAGCATTGCTATCATTGGCCAAGTCAGATAATAGGAAAGCAACATTGGCACAACGAACATTTGGGCAACTAGCCAACACCAAATTAACACAATATGGCACAACTATCATTAGCCAAGTAAGGTAATACGAAAGCAACATTGACACAATGAATGAATGGGCAACCAGAGCAGCACTACAATTCAGTAATGTGCATGATATGAGATAGTACACTCATGCAGCTCAGTATGCAAAACTACCAGGCAGTTTTCTTTACAAAAATCAACATTGGTGCCTTTAACATTTTGCTACAGCTAATTTTAAATTAGACAAAGGTTGGATTCACGCCAATTAACAAAATACATGCTGATGTAAAAATATAGTGATATACAATAGGTACTTAGATCAGCATTGGAGCACAGAGAATTCCCGCAATATATTTTCCTCGAATACAATCCCAATGAAGGAAATCTTCTATCATTTAACCTTATTTTCTAAAAGAGAGATGGGTAAGAAACATGTAGAAAATATGATCAGAATGCTATAAAAATTCATGATGCAAGGATACGCACACACTTCTTAGAATGGAGTTGACATTCTTTTGCTGGAGTGGAGCAGACTAGTTCTTTGGCCACTGGAATCTGCTTATTATCTGTGGGAGTTGGGTTTCTCTGTGCTGGAGCAGTATCTATGAAAAATGGAGTTGGTTTATTATCTCCTGGCATTTGGATCTTTTGCAAATACCTAGTTTGTAACCCTTCAGATTCTAACATAGCCGTCTTCCCCTTGCATGCCTTATATAGAAGAATGGTGCTTCAATTATAAAACATGCTACAACAGAGATGGAATAGGTACTGAAGAATAGAAATGCATGACATATTGACATGTATTCCCTCCATCCGGAAATAAATGGATGGGTCTAGGCATATTTCAGTTCTAGATACATCCAATTTTATCCATTTTAGCGACATGTAATCCGGACGGAGGGAGTATGATGTAAGAGCTAGGGATACGACAGGACAACATAGTAAAAAACACTGAAAACTCACTGCAGCTTAGGATGCAAAACTACCAGGCAGTTTTCCTTACAAAAATCAACATTGTGGCCTTTAATCATGCATTTTGCTACAACTAAATTTAGATCAGATAAAGGTTGGATACACGCCGATTAACAAAATACACGCTGATGTAAAAATATAGTGATATACAATAGGTACTTACATCTGCATTGGAGTACAGAGAATTTCTGCAAGAATCTTTCCTCATAGACGGTACCAGTGCAGAAATTCTTCTATCTGTTAAGCTTATTTTCTAGAAGAGAGATGGGTAAGAAACATGTAGAACATATGATCAGCATGCTATAAAATTTCATGATGCAAGGATATGCACACGCTTCTTAGAATGGAGTTCACATATTTTTGCTGGACTGGAGCAGACTAGTTCTTTGGCCACCGGAATCTGCTTATTATCAGTAGGAGTTGGGTTTCTATGTGCTGGAGCAGTATCTATAAAAACTAGGGTTGGTTTATTATCTCCTGGCGTTTGGATCTTTTGCAAAGACCTGGTTTGTAACCCTTCAGATTCTAACATAGTCGTCTTCCCCTTGCATGCCTTGTATAGAAGAATGGTGCTTCAGTTATAAAACATGCTACAGCAGAGAGATGGAATAGGTACTGAAGAATAGAAAGGCATGACATATTGACATGTATTCCCTCCATCCGAAAAAATGGATGGGTCTAGGCGTATTTCAGTTCTAGATACATCCTTTTCAATCCATTTCGTCAACATGTAATCCGAACGGAGGGAGTATGGTGTAAGAGCTAGGGATACGACAGGACAACACAGTAAAAAAACACTAGTTGAATGTAAAACTGTATGCTAGCGGAATACGTACAGAAAAAACTAAGGCAACATACACGTGTATGATTGGGAAACTAAGATGGCATTGCAACAGAGCACTAGAACACTACTTCAATGTAAAAAAACATGGTATGGTAGACAGTTGAAGTACATACTGATGAATAACAATGCATAAGATATTCAGAAGCATGATGTCCAAATTAAGCAGATGGCATTGCGATAGAGTAGAATGGCAGTACTTGAATTTGAAAACATGTTATCATGAATGGAATAGGTATTGAAAAACGGGAATGCATGACATATTTACATGAATTATCAACATGCTAAGCACATGGCATTGCAACAGAGTAGATACACTCCAGGACATTATATGCATGTTGTACCCGTATCATGGGCCAAGTTAGGGCAAGGACCTTGTGGGGTGAAGAGGATTCAACATCTTTCTGCAAGTCTTCTGAAGAACTGCCTTTACATGTTCCATCATATTGGGTATCATTGACATCAAGATTATTGGCCTTTACACTGCTCGGTGAGGTTCTTGTGGATATATCAGTGTGTGCAATTATATCTGACATGCATGGAAGACAAGTACTAGTTAGATTTATGTAATGAGTGCCTGTGGGAGACGACATAAATAGTAGGTGTAGCGACCCGACCTCACACGGTCAAGTCTCTGCGCTTAAGTGTCATCCCTGGATCGGTATGCTGACACACACAGTACTCGAGGATTTATAGCAGAGGTAAATCACATGTAAAAAGTAACGTAAATACTATTACCTCAATCCAAATAGCGGAAGTAACAAGGTTGTGGATTCCCATCAACACCAATGGCAAAGTTGAGTGTAGAAATAGTAACCCTAACGTATCACTTACTCGTCGTAAGATTCCTGCAACATGAGACGTTGCAGCCACAAAGGGTCAGTATATTGAATGTACTGGCAAATTCACACCATAGAGAATGATGAATAAAGGCTATGACTACATGCATATTTGGCTGGTGGAAAAGCTCTATGGTTATAAGGTTTTTGCGAAAAGCCAATTTTTCCCTACTACAAAGGAATAAATTTTATTTAACTATCATGGTGGTTGTTAATCATTGAGAATGGTTGACAGCATTCTCAATCCCAATTAAGTAACATCATTAAACCCAACAAAATTATTTGAAGTCACATGATGAGATTCACATGATAATCCAAGTACTAGATACTCAAAACGTCCATAACCGGGGACACGGCTAATCATGATTAGTTTATACACCCTGCAGAGGTTTGCGCACTTTTCCCCACAAGACTCGATCTCCTCCGTTGGATTTCTCGCACTAAATGGTGTTTGAGAAACAGATGACTAAGACATAGTCTTTCAGAAGCGTTTGCACCTTATGATGGGTAGACCGTACCACCTACAACCCCTACATCTGCTAGTCTACCACTTTAAGAGTTCACACGACTTAATCAACTATGCTAGAGCCCATAATAGCTTGTGGCTGCACACGGAAGTTTCTAGTATGAATAATCTCATGATCCCTTTGAGCCTGGGTGGCGGTCCATAAAAAAACAGGCAATCCTGAATACCCACCTGCCTCAATCCACCCAGATGTGTGTTAAAGTTGCCACCTTAAGTAAACCATTAATTAACAATCTCACATCTGTCATGAAATACTCTCAAACCCAATCCACGTCTACGAGCATAGCATGGCAATATAAGCATAACGTAATAGTAACTCCCAAGGTTTGAATGCAGGGCAATAGGTTCCTACCTCATCAACTACTTCCCAATACCCACATGTTATCAATCCTAGTCATGCAATGTTTGAGGTTGAAACTAATGCATAAGAACTTGGTGATAAAGGGGTATGATCAAAGTGTGAACTTGCCTGCAATGTTGATGAAGATGATTCGCACTCAAAACTCTTGATAGTTCTACTCGTCACACTCCGATCAATCTATCGTAAGCAAGCAATAGTAACCACACATAAGCAATCACTCAAAGATCGGAGAGAACAAAGAAAATAATTCGGAAAATGTCAAAACCAAGCAAATAACTCTTGCAACATGAAACAATTTCTAACAATACCAAAATTATGTGAATTTGGCCTTATTAGAAAGTTTAGGTCAAAAGCTTCGATTTGCAAAACAATCAACTCAAACGGAGCTACGAAACTCAAGTTATGATCAAACGAAGTTTGAATACAAATCTGGTCTAATTCAAATATTAAAATTTCAAAAACATGTTTGGGTTGGATTACTGGATAGAGGGGATCATAACGAAGAAGTGGGCGTTGGTTTCGTTGGATTTGGACAAACGAGTAAAAGTTATGGCTATTTGAAAAATCAGGGCCAAGTTGTTTTACGGAAGAAAAATAGCTACGGGCTAGGGTCTAATGTATAAGTACGTAGACTAATTGATAATATAATTATTTTATCATATTAGTCTACAAATAATAAACTACGGAAGTATAAAGAAAAATACCTTTATAAGGAGGAGAAAAGATGACTTTGGAGAGAAGAGAAAATTTCTAGAAGTCGCGCCGGACAGGAGATATATATTTTTCTTAAATGAATCTAGTCAAACCAAAATATTGATTTAACCCGAATCGGATGATTTTTGGAGGCTCTATGTGTCTATATTTTTTGGTGGAAAAGAGGCTTAGATGTCAAAGGCTAGGCAATGTGGGACTAAACGTAGACAAAAGTATACGAAATAGAGATGAAAAGAGGTGGCTCACATGGGCCTAAAGGTCTTCGGCCGGCCGCACGCGCACGCTGCGGCTGCAGTTTTTTTTAAACAAAATCAGCCTAAGAAAGAAAAAAATTGAAAAGGCTAGCTGGGCCTGGCCCATATAGGATAAAAAAAGATAGGGCGCCCGCTGGTACTATGATGCGCGCGTGGGCGACAGTTAGTTTCAGGCGCGCGCACAGTTATTATTATTATTTTTAAACAGAATGCGATAAACTGAAAAACGAAAATAAAAATAAAACTTTATATAGGCATATTATATATCAAAATTTTCAGAAAAAGATTTTCTATAAGATGAACATTTTCCTAGCATTAAATAAAATTCACACAAATTCAGATAATTCAAAGAGTGCTACTGGTCTAATAAAATCCAATAAAATCATTTTAGAAATACCAGAATGAATTCAAATTTATTTATCTCTAATTTTCTGATGTAGGGAATCATGTTACCCTATTTTCCATATATTTTATTTTTGGAGAAAAATAATTTGAATAAAACTCAAATAACTCCAAATTGAAAATAAATTCAAAAAGGACTTTAAATGTGATATTTGAAACTCCCAACTCATATTTCATAATTTGAAGAAGTCATTTTATCTTCTCTCGTGAAAATCATTGAGTTACATAAAGTTTCTGAATTGGAAAATATTTCCCAATGGAATTCAAATATTTTTCAAACACCCTTTTCATTTATTTAAATGGAAGAAGTCATGTCATCTTCTCTCTAGGGTTTTGTATTTGAAAAGAATTTGAATTCACGAAGATCATAAATGCAAAATGCAAGTTTGGGTAAGTCCTTTTATTCCCTCTCATTTAACTTTCAAAAAGGTTTCGAATTTCACTCAATTTCACACAATCAATCAAATCTATCTATTTATTATAACATTCCAAAATTTAGAATTTTGGGATGTTACAAACCTACCACCCTTAAAAGGAATATCGTCCTCGAGATTCGGAGAGGCTAGAAAGAAATAGGTTAGGTTCGGGGTCTCTTCAAAATTTCATCAACCGTCTCCGGGGTCTGGGGTGCTACCACCCTTAGAAGCATGGTTACGATTCCATCAAAACTCATATACTTCATCCATATTGTTAACAGTGTCGGTCTTCTCAGATCTTCAGGATAATTCCTTATCTGGGCTCTTTCAGTAGTGGCATAACCTTTTCCTCAATTCTTCTGTCTTTCATCTTGGTAAGGTTCTTCTATGACTGGGTCTTCTTAGCTGATGGGTCTGGCGCCAAAACTAAACAACTATCAATATCTCATGGTGGTCAACAATTTATGGTTCCTTCTGCAGGAAATGGGTCTGGTTGATCCTCACCGTATAACCTGCAGTTGGCAAAAGCTGCCTTGTACAAGGGAAAAAAATTCTTATACCATTCTAAGGTTTAAATAGGGTTTTGATCGTCGTCTCATTACTATAGGTAGGTCACTCAGATTTACCATCCCACATAGCAAGGCGAATAATAAGAGTAAGTCGGTATGGTGATCAATCCATCCTGCACCCAAATCATTACCTTGTTTATGGTTTAGCGAATCTCGCATTCTAACACTCGGTCATCCTCACAAGCATTGCAGAATTTCTCTTGTCGACGAACCAAGTTCGGATATATCCATAGATTCTGCAAGCCAGACAAACATCTATCGTTCCTTCACAACTCTCAGGTTTTGCGTAAACCCCTATAAAATCGTCTGTCGACAAAGGTATATCCTCTTCCAGGGTTTTTCCTTCAGCAAGACTGTGCTTGCTTCTTGGTAGGTCCTGGGGCCTGTGGGTTATGGCCCATCTCATCACTTGTAGTCCTTGAACTTATCATCGGGCAACTGATCATTATTCCAACTTCCAACTTCTTAGTATTCTTAAATCCATCCAATTGTACTGTCTTCCTTCCTTCTATTGGCACCAAACTAGGACATGTTTACTTAGACCCATCATGGAATTTCCATTGATCCATATTTCCAACATCATACCTCCTTTATATCCAATAGTAAGTTATCTCTTCATCCCCGTGGGATATCCCTCATACCGAGATAAAAACTTATACTTATGAAGTCCATATTCCACTTCGTGGAACATGATTATCCTTTCCAGGGTCAAGCGTCCTTACAGGGGAATATTGGCCATCTCTGCATGGCACTTCTTCAATTGGGAAACATGAAACACATCATGAACTCCTCACAGCCCTTCAGGTGACTCCAACTTGTTGGCCACTTCTCCCATATGCTCCAAAACTCGGTATGGTTGTAACGCCCCGAGACCGATGTGCCAGGTGTCCTCCAGTTATTCGTCATCGTGGCCATGTCATTCGCTTGCGTGTTGCATCTTGTCATGTCATCATGTGCATTGCATCTTCATGTTTTCAAAACTTGCATCCGTCTCGGCCTCCTCGTTCTCTCCGTTGTCCGTTCTGAGCCCAACCACACTTGCACGCGCCCGCGGCATGTCCGAAATAGTTTTTTATAAGTGGCCGGAAAATGTTCTCGGAATGGGTTGAAAGTTGGTGTGTGGTCTTATTATAGTGTAGATAGACCGCATGTCAAATTTCATCGCATTCGGAGTTCGTTTGATAGCCCAACCGTTAAACTATAGCGACATTATAGCCGGTCTTTTCGTCGGACGTTTTCGGTCTCCGGAAACAGTTGCGGGGCTGCACTCCTCTCCTCTCATCTCAGCCCAACCTCTTTTCACAACCCATCTGCAGCCCACCTAAACCCCCTCTATTCCGGACCGTCGGATCGCGATCGGAGGCTCCGAAACGCTTCTAAAACCCCTCCTAATCCCCCCTAACCCTAAACCTGCCCTATATAACACACCCTCCCTTCCATTTTTGGCAGCAGACAACTCCTTCCTTAAAAATCAGCGCCGCCGCCCTCATTTTTCGCACCGGCCAACCCCCCCCCCCCCGCCGCCACTTGTCGTCGTCCCACGGGCCAGCGCCGCCATCCCCGCTGCCCCGGGCCTATGGGAGCACGCCACATCGCTCCCCCTTGTCTTCCCCGCCGCCGAGGCCCGCCCGGCCCACGTTCGGCCCGCGCCGAGACGAAGCGGGCCTGAATCTCACCGCCGCGTGGATCTCCCCGCTTCCCCGGTGCCTCGCTCGATCCGGATCGGGGGCAGCCCGATCCCGAGCATCTCGCGCCGCCCGACCATCTTCTCCCCGCCACCGTCTCCGGCGATCAGGCCTCTGGATCCGCCGCCGCAAACCCCAAGTCGCGCCTTCTCTTCTCCTCCTTTTCTCCCATGCTCTCCCTCTGCTCTAAGTGCCACCCCATCTTCGCAGGATCCAACGCCGAGGCCATCACCGGCCTCCTTGGCCTCGTCCGTCGCCAGATCCGAGCTCTCCACGCCCGAATCTACTCATTCCTGGCCTTCCCCGCCTTACCCCATCATCATCCCTGCCGGATCTCCTTCGCCGGTGCCGCCATCTCGTCTTGAGCCGCCACCGACCTCGCCCGGCCTCCTGCTCGGGGGAGACGACCGAGTCGCTGCCTCCCTGGGCTAGCCTCGCGCCTAGGCCCAATGGTGCCCTAGACCAGCAGCCCAGCTCCTCCTGAGCCGGCCCATCTCCACGACGCCCTGCTGCCTGGGCCTCTCCAGTCGCAGCGCCCTAAGGCCCAGCGCTCCTCAACCGACCTGTAAGGCCCAATTTGAGCAGTCCAGCGCCCAACAGATTCAGCCTGAGTGTGTTTTTTTCCTGTCCAGCGATTTTCCAATTTATTCTTGAGACTGCAGTTTTACAGAAAAGACCCTCATGTTCATGCATATAATAACTCACAATTCGTGCATCGGTTTAAAATGATTTATATATGAAACTTGCTCAGAATTTTGTCTAGTTTAATAATATGTCACTTTCATCTATGTTTGAAATGTTTAAAATGTTGTTTGCATTAATTTGCCCCTATGCCATGCTAAAATGCTTTAATTCATAACTAAATAACCATAACTCCGAATTTAACAAACCTTATATGTAAATGGGGTAGAAAAATGCCTAGTTTAACATGGTGGCCTTATTTTGCATGCTTAACAACTCTAAAATCATGTTTAGGGCAGAACAGTACCAAACCTAATATATGCATATGGGGATTTACCGGAATTGTTGTTCGTTGCTTCCGGCCTCATTTAAACTTGACTAGATAGATAGTTTTTCTTTGCTTCACCCTCTTGCCATGCTAACAACATTTAATATTGTTGGGTACCTAACCGAGAGTGAACTAAATAAGTCATGTGGTGTTTCGTCAATATGCAACTCGTTGCATATTGAGCTCCACTTAATTTGTAGTATTGCTTGTGCATTTTGCCATGCCATGCTTCATTAAACCGGACATGCATCATACTTGATTGTGCATCATGACATGTTTATGTGATGGTTGTTTACTATGTTGTTTGCTCTTTTCCGGTGTTGTTTCTTCGGGTTGGTTCCGGTAACGCCGCGTTTGTGAGGACCCGTTTGACTACGTCCGCTTGTCTTCTTCATGGACTCGTTCTTCTTCCTTGCGAGATCTCAGACAAGATGATCATACCCTCGAAATCACTACTATCTTTGCTATGCTAGTTTGCTCACTCTTTTGCTATGCCTATGCTGCGATACCTACCACTTGCTTATAATGCCTCCCATATTGTCAAACCAAGCCTCTAACCCACCTTGTCCTAGCAAACCGTTGATTGGCTATGTTACCGCTTTGCTCAGCCCCTCTTATAGCGTTGTTAGTTGCAGGTGAAGATTGAAGTTTGTTCCTTGTTGGAACATGGAGATGTTGTTCCTTGTTGGAACATGTTTACTTGTTGGGATATCACAATATATCTTATTTAATTAATGCATCTATATACTTGGTAAAGGGTGGAAGGCTCGGCCTTATGCCTGGTGTTTTGTTCCACTCTTGCCGCCCTAGTTTTCCGTCATATCGGTGTTATGTTCCTGGATTTTGCGTCCCTTACGCTGTTGGGCTATAATGGGAACCCCTTGACAGTTCACCTTAAGTAAAGCTTCTCCAGCAATGCCCAACATTGGTTTTACCATTTTCCACCTAGCCTTTTCTTTCCCTTGGGTTCTGCAGACTCAAGGGTCATCATTATTTTACCCCCCGGGCCAGTGCTCCTCTGAGTGTTGGTCCACCTGTCAGCTGCCGGTGGCCACCAGGGGCAACTCTGGGCTGGCCTACCCGTACCTAAGACAATCTGAGTGTGCCCTGAGAAAGAGATATGTGCAGCTCCTATCGGGATTTGTCGGCGCATTTGGGCGGTGTTGCTGGCTTAGTTTTACCCTGTCGAAATGTCTTGTTGTACCGGGATACCGAGTCTAATTGGAATGTCTCGGGAGGAGGTCTATTCCTTCGTTGACCGTGAGAGCTTGTGATGGGCTAAGTTGGGACACCCCTATAGGGATTTGAACTTTCGAAAGCCGTGCCCGCGGTTATGGGCAGATGGGAATTTGTTAACGTCCGGTTGTAGAAAACCTGAAGTTGACCTTAATTAAAATGAATCAACCGCGTGTGTAACCGTGATGGTCTCTTTCCGGCGGAGTTCAGGAAGTGAACACGGTTGTTGGAGTTATGCTTGACGTAGGTAATCTAGGATCACTTCTTGATCATACTTTTATCGACCGTGCTTTACCTTCTCTTCTCGCTCTCATTTGCGTATGTTAGCCACCATATATGCTAGTCGCTTGCTGCAGCTCCACCTCATACTTTTACCTTACCCATAAGCTTAAATAGTCTTGATCGCGAGGGTGCGAGATTGCTGAGTCCCCGTGGCTCATAGATACTTCCAAAACCAGCTTGCAGGTGCCGATGAGTCCGTGCAGATGACGCAACCAAGCTCAGGAGGAGCTCGATGAAGATCTTGTCCTTTGTGTTGTTTCGTTCTAGTTGATCAGTAGTGGAGCCCAGTTGGGGTCGATCGGGGACCTTTGTCGCATTTGGGGTTCTTCTTTTATTTTGGTTCCGTAGTCGGACCTTGATTGTATTTGGATGTTGTAATGCTTTATTCATGTAATTGTGTGAAGTGGCGATTGTAAGCCAACTATGTATTTCCTTCCCTTATGTATTACATGGGTTGTGTGAAGATTACCTCACTTGCGACATTGCTTTCAATGCGGTTATGCCTCTAATTCGTGCTTCGACACGTGGGAGATATAGCCGCATCGAGGGCATTACAATGGTCCTACAAATCTCGGGGCTAACTTTCCCTTAACTCCAATTCATTTAACTCTTCACAGAGGGGACACACGAAGACATGCTCTATCTCCAATTTCATAGACTACCTCCTTGCATTTTTTAGTCTTTATAACTCTTCTGCCTGGAGTGAGCTACCTTCAGTCTATCTCGAATCAACTTAACATTCTCTTCTGGCTCCTTGATCACATTTGGTCCAAACAACTGACGGTCTCCAACTTCATCCCACATACTCTTGGGGCATCACACATATCGAGACAAAACTCATATTCATTTTATCCGAAATCCACTCAGTGGAGTATCCTTATCTTTTCCAGGGGTCAACGGTTCTTACAGGGTACTACCACCCTTAAAATGCACAAATCTTCCATAGACCATATTTCTCATATCCTCAGAATGGCCAAAATTATTCTTCATAGAGTAACAACTCATAAAATCCATATCAGTACCAACGATGCTAACTTTATTCATTCTCAAGTGATTACAATCTCTCGCTTTTCCATTACATGTCTCAACTCAACACCTCAATATAAAAGAAAATGTTCTCACTTCTACTACTCCATTTCTTTTGTTGCAAACTCAACTATCTAGCACAAGTTTCCTTCTCCTTGGGGCATTCTCTGGCAAAGTGCCCTGCTCTATTACAACGAAAACATATTACTTCTGACAAGTCTCCAGGTTTCCTTTTTGGGCAACTGCTGAGGTAGTGCCTGCCAGGACCTCGATTCCAAGTCACATCGATCTAGCCGGTAACACTTCATATCACTTTGCGGCCTCACGCATGGTATTCCCACGGGTGTCGCCTTACCATGGCCCGGGACCGTTTGCGCCTTTTGGCTCACGTATATGATAGTGTCGCTTGCACCCATATGACAGGGAACCCGGGCCGACATGGCTAGTCGTGAACCCAAAGCGGCACCAACATATGGGGACATGCATACATGAATCACGTCAAGCATGTCGGTCAGCAGCGTGTGAGTCCGGGCTGTAGCACTGGTCTAACAGGACTCCGGGAACCCGGGCTGTAGCAGGCTAGGCAGGACTCCGGATGTCACTGCGTGACATTTCCCCGAGGGGACAGACACAGGAACCAAGTGAAACACATGCCGACCAGTCAAGTGTCCTGAGCAGTAGTGCTGGGCTAGCAGGACTCCGATGAACCGAGCTGTAGTGAACTACTATGGCTCATGGAAGCACTAGACTACATTTTCCCATAAGAGAGGCTGCCAAGGATAAACACCTAGATTGTCGGATCCCACACATACCAAGCATTTCAATCATACACACAATATGCTCGATATGTGTAAATACAACATGGCATCACAACATAACTCTACGACTCAAATATTTATTCATTAGGCTCCGAGGAGCGAGATATTACAAACATGGGTGTTGTCGGTGTCAAAACCGGCGGATCTCGGGTAGGGGGTCCCGAACTATGCGTCCAGGCCGGATGGTAACAGGAGGCAAGGGACACGAAGTTTTACCCAGGTTCGGGCCCTCTCGATGGAGGTAAAACCCTACATCCTGCGTGATTAATATTGATGATATGGGTAGTACAAGAGTAGATCTACCACGAGATCAGAGAGTCTAAACCCTAGAAGCTAGCCTATGGTATGATTGTTGATGTGTATGTTGTCCTACGGACTAAAACCCTCTGGTTTATATAGACACTGGAGAGGCCTAGGGTTACATAGAGTCGGTTACAATGGTAGGAGATCTGAACATCTGTATCGCCAAGCTTGCCTTCCACGCCAAGGAAAGTCCCTTCCGGACACGGGACTGAGTCTTCAATCTCGTATCTTCATAGTCCAGGAGTCCGGCTGAAGGTATAGTCCAGGAGCTACTTCGGGCTGGTGCGGCGGCTGGTGGAGGCCTGTCCACGGCTCAAGGTCATCAAGCGCTCCGTCTGCATTGAAGGTGCCCGTAGGGCTCTTGCCCATGCGAAGGTGCACTGGGGCAAGCTGGATGCCGAGAAGCTTGTGAAGGACGGGCCATCGCCGGGGAAAGAGCATCACAAGCCCGAGAATTGTTATAAGGATGTTCTGAAGGGTGCCCGCCTTGTGGCGGATGAATGTTCTATGGATGTAATTTTTGAATAAAATTCGCTCATTTTGTCTTGTGCGCTGAAAACTTGTTCATATGCGCTTAAGCAATGATGTTTGAATTTAAAATATTACCTTCTGTGCGGCTGTTTATCAATTCTGAGAGATGGCGAGTCGTCGGCTTCTGCCCCCGTGCCGCTAGTGCTGGGCTGTCGAGGATAATCCTGAGGGCTCTTTTCCCATGTTTGGGTCCTTCGAGGGAGGCGCTCAGCCCAATGAACAAGGCAATCGGACTATAATGCGTGAACACTCTCACTTAGCCATAGAATTCTATAATTTTAAATTTCGGCAAAGCCCATGGTATTCGGAAGACCGAGTTCGGGGCGCTATCCACGCCTTGGCCGGACAGAGCCGGCTCCTTGCCCTAAGCGACATAAGTCTTTAAGGACTCAAAAAACCTCTCGAACAGCGACCAGCTCTCGCTTCAGCATGACAGTCAGTTTTAGCTTTCTCCACTGAGGTGCTCAACCCAGCTCAACCGGGGCACAATCGCAGTGGTTCTCCTAGTGCTACCTTAGCCGATATAGCGGAACTTAAGGCACCAAAACATAGGAGCCGCGCAAACCCAACTATTGACCCAAGACATGATTCGGAGCCGATGCATATAATGCTATAAGTTCGGGGTGCCGCACTTGTTAAAGTGTTCGGACTTCTCACACCATATTGAGGGGTGCTAAAGCCCCTGGCGTATTTTGGCCGTACCAAAGTGTACGGGTGCAACATGTCGTTTAAGGAACATATATAAATATAAAAAAGGTAATGCAAAAATAGACAAAAGCTATGCATTGTTTATTAAAGAGGGCTGCAATCAAAGTTGAACGATACAATTAATGCGATAAGCAAAAGGTTGGACTATTTAACATGTCCGCTCCAGGGGCAAGCTGCGGAATAATATGCGAAACAGGTATACTGCTCGTGATAGAGACCACCTGGGAGATCCATAATGCGGTGTGGCTTGTCCACTTCCCTGGTTCTTGCATCGTTTGTGCGGCAATTGAACTGCAGAACAGGCCTACCGAAGAGTGGAGTCTTGAAAGTAAGAGAAAAATTAAAAAAATCGGCAGCCCCTGGTACGGTTGAAGCCGTGTTTTGGGCGTGCCGTGATGGTGCCCTTCCCCCTGTGCCCATGGTATCTCTAGAGGTAGTTATGTACGCAAAGTACTAGCGTCGCCTTTTTGCGAGGGTTGGGGTTGGGGCCGCATTGCTACGCCTGCTCGAATCGTGCCAGGCGGTCTTGTTGTAGGTTACTCCGGGCGCGCTTGACGGTGTCCGGTCGTTTAGTGGCCGGACTGGAGAACTGCCTGGAGAGGCTGCTTTGAACTTCCGCTGCAAGGGCCGCTGTGTGCTCCTCTGTTCGGAGGGAGCGTTTGGTGTTTCCATTGACCGTAATTACTCCTCGAGGGCCTAGCATCTTGAGCTTAAGGTATGCGTAATGCGGTACCGCATTGAACTTAGTGAATGCAGTTCGCCCGAGCAGTGCGTGATAACCACTGCGAAACAGGACTATGTCGAAGATTAACTCCTCGCTTCGAAAATTATCCGGAGATCCGAAGACCACTTCAAGTGTGACTGAGCCTGTACAGTTGGCCTCTACACCTGGTATTACGCCTTTAAAGGTCGTTTTGGTGGGCTTAATCCTCGAGGGATCGATGCCCATTTTCCGCACTGTATCCTGGTAAAGCAGGTTCAGGCTGCTGCCGCCGTCCATGAGGACTCTAGTGAGATGGAACCCGTCAATAATTGGGTCTAGAACCAATGCGGCAAATCCGCCATGACGGATGCTAGTGGGATGGTCTCTTCGATCAAAGGTGATCGGGCAGGAGGACCATGGGTTGAACTTTGGGCCGACTGGCTCTACTGCATATACGTCCCTTAACGCGCGCTTCCACTCCCTTTTGGGGACGTGGGTGGCGTATATCATGTTCACCGTCCGCACTTGTGGGGGAAAACCCTTCTATCCATTGTTGTTCGGCGGCCGGGGCTCCTCGTCGTCATCGCTATGCAGCCCCTTGTCTTCATTGTCGGCGCTTAGCTTGCCTGCCTGCTTGAGCACCCAACAATCCCTGTTGGTGTGATTGGCCGGCTTTTCGGGGGTGCCATGTATTTGGCACAAGCGGTCGAGTATTCGGTCCAAGCTGGACGGACCCCTAGGATTCCTTTTGAATGGCTTCTTCCGCTGACCGGATTTAGAGCCTCTGAATACGGCATTAACTGCCGTATCCTCAGCATTGTTGCCGTTAATGCGGTGCTTCTTCTTGTTGCGACGCGACCTGCCACTAATGTCCCTAGTGTCCGAATTACCAGGGTTCTTGGTTATATTGTTGCTATGAGCAAGCCAGCTGTCTTCTCCCGCGCAAAGGCGGGTCATGAGTATCGTGAGTGCTGCCATAGATTTTGGCTTTTCCTATCCAAGGTGCCGGGCCAGCCACTCGTCACGGATATTGTGCTTGAAGGCTGCTAGGGCCTCAGCATCCGGATAGTCGACTATTTGATTTTTCTTTGTTAGGAACCGTGTCCAGAATTGCCTGGCTGATTCATCTGGCTGCTGAATTACGTGACTTAGGTCATCAGCGTCTGGGGGTCGCACATAAGTGCCCTGGAAATTGTCGAGGAATGCGGCTTCCAGGTCCTCCCAACAGCTGATTGATCCTGTTTGGAAGCTGTTAAGCCAATGCCGAGCTGGTCCTTTAAGCTTGAGTGGGAGGTATTTGATGGCGTGGAAATCATCGCCACGGGCCATGTGGATATGAAGGAGATAATCCTTGATCCATACCGCAGGATCTGTTGTGCCATCATATGATTTGATGTTTACGGGTTTGAAACCCTCGGGGATTTGATGATCCATTATTTCGTCTGTAAAGCAGAGTGGGTGTGCGGCGCCTCTGTACTGGGCTATATCATGACGTAGCTCCAATGAGCTTTGTCTACTGTGTTCGGCCCTGCCGAATTTGTGGCTGGCGTGACGGTTGCCGTCTCGAGCCGTGGGGCGCCCACGCGATCCGTAGATCGATCTTGTTTGCCTTGCCTTGTCCTCCAACATATCTCGTAAGTCTGGCGCATAGTCCCGTGCCTTGGTACAGGGTGCGGCTTGAGTGGAGGGCAGAGAGGCCTCTCTGTCGCGGCCACGAGGTGGCCAGTCGGCCGCGTCAAGTGCTTCCTCCTCTAATTGGGGTAGCAACCTGCGCTTTGGGTAGCTCTTGGAGGGGCGTTCGAGTTTATGCTCTTCGGCCGCAAGGACTTCAGCCCATCTGTCAACTAGCAAATCTTGATCAGCTCTGAGCTGTTGCTGTTTTTTCTTGAGGCTTCTTGCCGTGGCCATAAGCCTGCGTTGGAAACGCTTTTGCTCAACGGGATCCTCTGGCATGAAAAAATCGTCGTTGTCGAGGCTTGCCTCATCTTCGGAGGGAGGCATATAATTATCATCCTCGACCTCTCTATCTGCCGCTCTCTCATGAGGGCTGGTTTCTCCATCCTTCTGTGCTAAACCTTGCTGGAGGGGGTTTTCTTCAGCACTCTCCGGAGTATTATTATCTCCCGTGCTGGAATCACTGTTTTTGTGTTGGCGGGTTTTTGAGCGGCCCCGCTGACGCCGGCGCTTGGGTTGTTTCTTGGAGGGGTCCTCCTCCGCTGTTCCATCGCCCTCTCCCTCTTTTGGGGTGTCCACCATGTATATGTCATATGACGAGGTGGCTTTCCAGGGCCTAGTAGGCGCTGGTTCTTCATCATCTCCTTCATCGGCGTCCATACCATCGATGTCTTCGGAGTCGAAGTCGAGCATGTCGGTTAAGTCGTCGACAGTGGCTACAAAGTGGGCGGTGGGTGGGTTTTGAATTTCTTCATCGTCCGTACCCCAACCTTGCTGACCGTAGTCCGGCCAGGGCTCTCACGATAAAGGGAGAGACTTTAGTGGCCTCAGGATATCGCCGAAAGGCGAGTGCTGAAAGATGTCTGCGGCAGTGAACTCCATGACCGGCGCCCAATCGGATTCGACTGGCAGGGGCACGGAGGGTTCGGAGTCCGGAGAGGAGTCCGGCTCTTGGAGTCACGAGCCTCGCAGAGTACGGGGCTGGTGTTCAGCTCAACCGTCGTTGGGATTACAGCCCCCGAGGTGGCGTCCAACCGCCCGTCCTCGATCGGCGCAGTTGACTCCGAACTAAGGGTCGGAGCCGGTGCGGGTGCGGCCTCCAGGGCACCGTTCGGCGGCAGAACTAGATCATGCTCATCGTGACAGTGCGGCGCGCTCGGCGGTGGCTCGAATCCGTCGAAGATCAAGTCCCCGCGGATGTCAGCCGTGTAGGTTAAACTTCCAAATCTGACCTAATGGCCAGGGGCGTAACTTTCGATTTGCTCCAGATGACCAAGCAAATTGGCCCGCAGTGCGAAGCCGCCAAAGACGAAGATCTGTCCGGGGAGGAAGGTCTCACCCTGGACTGCATCGCCATTGATGATTGTAGGAGCCATCGAGCCTGATGGTGACGGCACAGAGGAACTCTCAGTGAAAGCACCAATGTCGGTGTCAAAACCAGCGGATCTCGGGTAGGGGGTCCCGAACTATGTGTCTAGGCCGGATGGCAACAGGAGGCAAGGGACACGAAGTTTTACCCAGGTTCGAGCCCTCTCGATGGAGGTAAAAGCCTACGTCCTGCTTGATTAATATTGATGATATGGGTAGTACAAGAGTAGATCTACCACGAGATCAGAGAGGCTAAACCCTAGAAGCTAGCCTATGGTATGATTGTTGATGTGTATGTTGTCCTACGGACTAAAACCCTTCGGTTTATATAGACACTGGAGAGGGCTAGGGTTACATAGAGTCAGTTACAATGGTAGGAGATCTGAACATCCGTATCGCCAAGGTTGCCTTCCACGCCAAGGAAAGATCCTTCCGGACACGGGACGGAGTCTTCAATCTCGTATCTTCATAGTCCAGGAGTCCGGCTGAAGGTATAGTTCGGCTATCCGAACAACCCCTAATCCAGGACTCCCTCAGGTCTGATGACCCAACAATCATAGCATACAAATCAAAGCACATGCGGAAGCTTAACATGTCTGAGTATAGACATCTACAAATGAAAAAGGTTGAGAAGCCTGACTATCTACCAGATCCTGCCGAGGGCACAAGATCGTAGCTGAGGTATCAAGCTAAACGTCGAAGTCCGCGCGAAACTACTAGCGAGACTGAAGTCTCTCTACAAAACATAAATTAAGCAAACGTGAGTACAAAAGTACTCAGCAAGACTTACATCAGAACTAGCTACATATGCATCGGTATCAACAAGGGGTTGGTGGAGTTTAACTGCAGCAAGCTAGCTTTGACTTGGTGGCTATCTTAAACTACGACTGCAAGTAACTCTTTTGAGGTGGCGCACACGAGTCCACATATTCACCATATCAATACACCACTATGGCTCCGCTCCCGTCTCCCTATGAGAACGCCATCCATAGCACTCACGCTTATCTTGCGCATTTTAGAGTATCCACTTTCACTTCTCTATGAACTGTTATAGGCAACCCAGAAGTCCTTTACTGCGGACACGGCTATTCGAATAGTTTTATACCCTGCAGGGGTGTACTTCGTCACACATGTTTCCACCACCTAGCATCTGCACACGACATCTGCTCGGCAGACTTCAAGCGAAAGCCGACGTGGGTGTAGACCACGACCTGACTAACCGCACAAGTCTCTAGCGCAGGTTTGTCGCCTATTCGGGTTCCATCCGCGAGGAGATCCGGCCGGAGTTTCGCTCACAGCCCCAAACGATGTGTGCAGGGTTCTTGAGACACCAAACGGGCGCCCGGTACACCGTGCCACGGTGTATCTACCGCATCATAGCCCACCCCTAGGGTCAGCGCTATGCACGGCCGCCAACACATATCCTATAAACACCAGAAACTAGTTGCAACTCCTGGACAGAGGACGAGAGGGGTCAGTAAGTCGAGCGGGGTCATATTTCAGGGCCCAATGTGTGGTAGTAGTTGTTTCATGGATCACAAACACAGAACCCAGTTCTTGAGAATGGTTTCATATATAATTTATTTGATTTGGAGCTACGGTTGATTTACTATGAATTTTAGAAGTTTTGCTAATTTTCTGGAATTTTCAGAATTATTTTAAATCCAGAAAACCATTACTGCGTCAGCATGACAACAACATTGCATCAGCAGGTCAACTGGGTTGACCCAGGTCAAACCTGACGCATGGGACCCAACAGTCAGTGTCTTAGGGCTGGTTATGGTCACAGACATGTGGGCCCAGTCAACAGCCATGTCAGCTTGGTCAAAGATGACACATGGGCCCACAGTGGTTAGGTTAAAAGTAAACAGGGGTTACCCCGTGGTTAATTTGAGTGGTGGGGTCTGCCTGTCAGTGACATAGGGCGAGGTTAACGCGGTAATTAACCTCAGGCTAATGACGCCACGCCAGCTCACCGGCGTTTAGCCGTCGATGAAACAAACCGCGGCGGAGACGCGTCGGGTTCGCGCTACAGGGCACCGTTTAGGCTGCGGTTGGGTTCTACGGCGAGCTGGAGGTGCGCTGCATCTAGTGGTGCAGGCGGTAGGGTGCGGGGAGGCCGGGAACGACAGCGATGACGACAACCGCGGTGGCCGGAGTTCGGACCTCGGCGAAAAAGGCGTTGCAACGCCCGGCAAGAGCAACTGGAGGGGGTTTTGGGCTTCTGGTATTGCGCTGAGCACAGCTGTGCGCTCGGTTGTAGCTCTAGGTGACGGTGGCCACGACGGCAACATGGCCGGCGGAGCCGAGCTCGTGGCTCCGGTGGAATCGGCGGCTACAGGACATGAATGAGCTCATGGAGGAGGGGGAAAGACGCAGCAGCTCACAGCGAGTTGAATGAAGGCCTCGGCGTGCTTGGGGAGTGGTTGGTGACGACGGGGGGTCGGTGGCGATCTCTGGCGGCAGAGGAGGAAGAAGACGAGGTAGCCGGTGATGCGGGGCACCTGGCGTCACGTGGCTCCTCATATATGGTCAATACGATGCTGCGGTTCTTCTGGGCGGGTTGGTAGGGCGAGGGAGGGCCAGTGGCAGTGGACGGCGGCGACGGGCTCGTTCGGCCGAGCTCGAGATCTAGTGGGGAGAAGGGGGAGATTGACCAGAGGAGAAGGGGGTCGGTTCGGGGCTTCGTCCACGTCTCCTGGGCGTCGCGAGAAGGGCTGGGAAAGGAGGAAGCAGACAGGGAGGTGGCCACGATGATCGCGCGCGCGTCGACACGCCTCTGCCAGTAGGCAGAGGTTGAAGACAGCGGTGCCCCTGGTGGGCTGGGCCGCCAAGTGGACAAGCCAGGTGGGCTGCCCAGCTGAGCACTCTCTCTCTCTGTTTTCCTATTTGTTTCCTCTTTTCTAATTTTTGCAGTTTGTTTTTGATTTAGTTTTAACACCAAATCAATTTTAAACTTCATGAAAATAATTGTGTGAACGAAATGGACTTATCCAAAGCCACGCAACAATTTTTTAGAATTATTGAACATATATTTAATATATAATAAATATAGATCCAATTCAAATATTTATTGGATTAATTCAAATGGCCAAAATAAATGTTTCTGAGCTCCTAAAAATATTGGTTTGAATTTTTCCTCTTGCCAATATTTTTATAGAATACCAGGGACATTTTCTTGGACTCATTAGAGAAGATTTTAAAGTTGGTTATTTTTGAACTGATTTCTGAGGGTTTCAACAAACCTCAATTCAACTTTCAGAAATTTTAGACATGATGCATGAGTGCAGATGCAACTATTTCACTCAGGTATTCTAGGGCTGTGACAACTCACCCCCACTAAACAAGAATCTCGTCCCGAGATTCAAGACGTGAGGTAAGAAGACAGAGGGGCACAAGACCAACACAATCTTCACGATCCAAGTTGCACCTCATAAGGTTGTTGACTCGTAGCATACGTTGGTCTTGACGTCCTCGCTTTTGAGATCTTCGCCCATGAGATGACGACGGAAAGAAACTCTACTAGGATTGATCTTCCCAAAGATCGAACTATACAATCTCAACTCGCAGAATGAGATGTTGAAACATCTCGAGTTGAGACACAAAACACATCGAGAGGAATGGAAGAACAAACGATGGGGTTTGATTTGGTGGGCAACAATTCCACGCTTAGAAAGATGGTGGATGGTGTCAAGGTGGCGGGGAAATAATTGCCATGATCCCGTAACGGGGCACCTTGGGAAAGGTGACTCAATGGATTGTTTGCTTAAGTGGCAACACGAATTACTTTTGATCCATAGATCATTGAAACTCTTCATACCAACTTAAGGCAATTTACAATTGATCGTTTGAAAGAGCTCGAAGAAATGGCAAACTTGGACTAGGATGGATAACGTGGACTACCTTGTTGAAGACAACACAATGGATGATTTTTGCTTATCATCGGAGATGGATGGGACCCGTGGTAGGACCACTTTGAGGATGATCCTGGTTAGTAATTACTGAGAAGGGTAGTCCGTAGTAGGATGACACAATGGTGGTGCAAGCTGGGAACAAAATGCAAATGCTAGGAATGATTCTAGTAACTGGGGAGAAACCCAACAGTAGAGAGAGATTCCACTGTTTGAAAGGTTATGGCATAATCGAAGAAACTGAGAACGGATCCCAATTATTGCCGACGATAAATCCTAGTGCTTGCGCGTGCTCTCAAGATCTTGAGCATTTCCGTATTCATCAAGGTTTTACCAATATCCGTGTCAAGGATCCTGGCAACACAACATGCTACCATGATGAATAATGGTGGAAGATGCAGATGCAAAGAAAGATAACACTTTCTCAGATTTCACCTTAGCGAGGCCAAGGGATCAAAATCTGGATGATCGACCAAGAGACATTTAGCGCTCCGCTTCTAATGCTCTCCTTGATGTGCTAGCCTAACCATTCTTTGGAAATGGTTTGGTGTATAGAACATCAAGTAGCAGGTCGGACTTCGGAAACACAAAAATCCATAAGGAACTACTATTGGATTAAATTCTACGAGATCCTTATGGGGAGGTGGCCAACTTACTTAATCAAGATACTAAAATAATAGGTCTTCCGGCTGGGTGTGTTGGTCACGACATCCACTTTACCGGGTTACAGAGAGATCAATATTATAGCTCTTGGGAAAATGTCCCAACCATCACATCTGCCTGAGATTCAGATCTGGTTGGTGTCAGGATATTCCATACTCATCGAGTCTAGAAAGAAAATGAAAGTTTAACACAAATCGACGAGATGACATTGCGAGATTCTCAGGAAATGGACCATGGTAGTAAGCTCCAAAACATGAGCTGGTTCTGCTAAACACATGTGAACATTGTTGTCCTAGACAAACATGACCACATAGTAGTCTTATAATAAAACACTACCGAGTCCTAGTTGGGAACCATCATCAAGGATATCGAAGTCCTTGCATAAGTCATATGACTAGCTCTTATGAAGAAACTTCTTTTCCCTGAACAAATCAGCCAGTGGCTTGGTGTGATAGGGAATACAAATGGAATGGAGGTAGCGAGCCTGTCAAACCATAGCATACTTCGCACATGCATGACTGACTTGGGATGGTACCAGAGGAAACAAAAACAACCTTTCTTGAACTCACGGTGGCAACTTGCATCGTTTGCACGTGAACTTAGAGGAGGTCACTACTTTCATCCAAACATATTCTATATGAACGGGGCATGAAGAAAATGCTTACACAAGTTTTCAACACTAGCTGGATGTTCAACACAAATCATGGAGGAGACAAAATGCTGCTAATGGGCTCAACAACAACTCATCGGGATTTCCATATCACCGGACTTCCACCACTATGTGAACAATGTGATAGTATTGGTCAGACCAAAAGATGTAATGGTGTATGCTCGAGGAGTCAACCACGAGTAAGACAACATTACGAATATCGTTGGTTCTGATTTGATTTGAGGATAGTCCATACTCAAGTCAAAGTTTTGACAAGGCAATAGATCCAACAACTGATCACGAGGACCAATCGATGGAGATATCATCTTTCTTCAACTCTCTCACACACAAAAAGATATCCCTTAACATGAACTAAGTCAGACAAGCTTTTATCTTCCAACTATCCAAGTTGTTGTTTGGCTTAACCAACTAGCTCAGGGATATCCGACACAGATTCTTGGAGAATGGATGGTTTGGAGGAAAACCAACATGATCACGAACTCAACATAGCAGTCAGGTGACAACCTGGTAATACTTTCGAGAAGATATTCGGAACATCACGAACCACCGATATGTTACAAGGCTCGAGAACAATCTTGCTCTTCAGGGCAAGACGATGTGATCAAGAGAGCGAGGGACTGACACAATCCTAACTCATTGATCGAAGAGTGCACCATAAATAAGGACTAGGTAGCACGATCAATCTTAGGATGATGATTTAATAACCAGCACACTAAGAATGAGAGTGTTGTCCATTAACTACCATGCAACGGGGTTGCTAGGAGTATTGATTTCACACATCACAGTTCACTTGTCGGCACTCCGGTTACAACAACACGGGACCGAGTAATGAATATTGATAGCGAGAAGTATCACTATGTCAAGAATTCATGAGAAATGGTGCAATTCTCCTGACAATCCTGACATAAAGGGGGTAATACTCCGAGGTAGAACAGAACAAATGCTGGATTGGCATTTTGATCTGCGGAACACAACTACTTTGACCACTCCAAGAAATGGATGAGGTGCTGGAGTTTGTTTCTCCTAGTCATTCCGGAATAGAATGGGTTCATGGACCACAAGAATAATAGGCATCGATAATAGGAATGCACAACTAGTCCTGACTATCAAATGATAGATGGGGTCAGAATACAACTAAAGAGGGACAACTTAAAGAACATATAACTTTCTGAGTTGTGGATGCATGGATTAGTATGTCGAACCAAGTTCAACAGGTTTCTTCCGGATAACCCATCCAGAAAGGTAGGATTGGCAGAGTCACAACATAGAATGGAGGACTCATCAAGAGCACTCTGGTCGTGACCTTTTGGTTGGAAAGAACTCCTGCCAAGAATGGTTCATGGTAACTGAAAGAAGGATGTACCACAAACCTCGAGGACTATCGCAAGGTTACTAATATCCTAAAGGAACTAGTAACACTATCAACATGAGGTAAGTAGGGTGAATCTCGGGTTCAAGAACCCAGGAATAGAATACCTACTACTAAATGGCATCACGGGATGCTTTCGAGAATGGGGCCAGAATTATCACACCGGGAACACAAAGCATGGCTAGATTACTAGGTGACTCCCTAAACACCTAGGGTCATATTAATAGCTCCATCACATATGTCGAGGCAACAGAGTACCCCCAACAGACCGTTTGGTGTGCTTAATCTGGCCCAAAAGGACATCGGAGATGGGAGGAAAGGATTTGCAAATGCATCAAACTATTTAGAGACCTGGGATGACTCGGACAGCATAACGGCTATAAAATGCTCAAAAATATTTGAGACATCATGCAAAAATGGTGGCATAACCTCTCAACATCATAATATCAAGGTTCTGAGATTAACTAACAACACACGGAAGTGGTAGAAATAGAACTGGGGATTAAATCCAACAATCTTATAAGTCTATGGATTAGTAACACGTCATCCTGATAGATAGATGAGAAGGCCTAGTTCTTATTCCCCGTAGAAAAGAAGAGGTTGACTCAGATCAGAAGGGCATAAGGTAAAGGAGTAAAAAGAGCCTTACATTCCCTTCCACAATCAATTCCCTTATATAACTAAAGCATTTCTAGACTCAACTTCGACCAGTTTGGCTTGGTAATCCTATAGGCAGTCAGGCTCTGATACCAAAGCTGTCAGGACCCCGATTCCAAGTCACATCGATCTAGCTGGTAACACTTCATATCACTTTTGCGGCCTCACGCACGGTATTCTCACATGTGTCGCCTTACCATGACCCGGGACCTTTTGCGCCTTTTGGCTCACGTATATGATAGTGTCGCTAGCATCCATATGACAGGGAACCCGGGCCGACATGGCTAGTCGTGAACCCAAAGCGGCACCAACATATGGGGACAGGCATACATGAATCACATCGAGCATGTCGGTCAGCAGCGTGTGAATCCGGGCTGTAGCATTGGGCTAACAGGACTTCGGGAACCCGGGCTGTAGCAGGCTAGGCAGGACTCCAGATGTCACCGCGTGACATTTCCCCGAGGGGACAGACACGGGAACCAAGTGAAACACATGCCAGCCAGTCAAGTGTCCTGAGCAGTAATGCTGGGCTAGCAGGACTCCGGTGAACCGGGCTGTAGCGGACTACTATGGCTCATGGAAGCACTAGACTACATTTTCCCATAAGAGAGGCTGCCAAGGATAAACAACTAGATTGTCGGATCCCACACATACCAAGCATTTCAATCATACACACAATATGCTCGATATGTGTAAATACAACATGGCATCACAACATAACTCTACGACTCAAATATTTATTCATTAGGCTCCGAGGAGCGAGATATTACAAACATGGGTCTCATGACCCAACAATCATAGCATACAAATCAAAGCACATGCGGAAGCTTAACATGTCTGAGTACAGACATCTACAAATGAAAAAGGCTGAGCAGCCTGACTATCTACCAGATCCTGCCGAGGGCACAAGATCGTAGCTGAGGTATCAAGCTAAACGTCGAAGTCCACGCGAAACTACTAGCGAGACTGAAGTCTCTCTACAAAACATAAATTAAGCAAACGTGAGTACAAAAGTACTCAGCAAGACTTACATCATAACTAGCTACATATGCATCGGTATCAACAAGGGGGTGGTGGAGTTTAACTGCAGCAAGCCAGCTTTGATTCGGTGGCTATCGTAAACTACGACTGCAAGTAACTCTTTTGAGGTGGCACACACGAGTCCACATATTCACCATATCAATACACCACTATGGCTCCGCTCCCGTCTCCCTATGAGAACACCATCCATAGCACTCACGCTTATCTTGCGCATTTTAGAGCATCCACTTTCACTTCTCTATGAACTGTTATAGGCAACCCAGAAGTCCTTTACCGCGGACGCGGCTATTCCAATAGTTTTATACCCTGCAGGGGTGTACTTCGTCACACATGTTTCCACCACTTAGCGTCTGCACACGACATGTGCTCGGCAGACTTCAAGCGAAAGCCGACGTGGGTGTAGACCACGACCTGACTAACGGCACAAGTCTCTAGCCCAGGTTTATCGCCTATTCGGGTTCCATCCGCGAGGAGATCCGGCCGGAGTTTCGCTCACAGCCCCAAACGATGTGTGCAGGGTTGCCGAGACACCAAACGGGCGCCCGGTACACCGTGCCATGGTGTATCTACCGCATCATAGCCCACCCCTAGGGTCAGCGCTATGCACGGCCGCCAACACATATCCTATACACACCAGGAACTGGTTGCAACTCCTGGAAAGAGGATGAGAGGGGTCAGTAAGTCGAGCGGGGTCATATTTCAGGGCCCAATGTGTGGTAGTAGCTGTTTCATGGATCACAAACACAGAACTCAGTTCCAGAGAACGGTTTCAATGATACAACCCACCATGTACTCCGACATGGCCTCTCACTGCTACCTTTACCAAATCGTGTTCACACACTTAGCTCACACACAGTAGGACATGTTCACAACTTTCCAATTCATCCCCAATGAATCAGACCTGACACAACTCTAAGCAATAGCAGGCATGACAAGCAAACATGAATGGGTAGGCACATCAGGGCTCAAACAACTCCTACTCATGCTAGTGGGTTTCATCTATTTACTGTGGCAATGACAGGTCATGCAAAGGAAAGGGGTTCAACTACCGCAGCATGTAACAGTTGAATCGTTGTTGTCCTAATGCAGTAAAAGAGAGCAGGAGCGAGAGAGTGGGTTTGTATCGGAATAAACAAGGGGTTTTTGCTTGCCTGGCACTTCTGAAGATAGTATAGTTCTTCATCGGTGTCATCGAACTCGTCGTCGAAACCACGTCTATCGAGAGGGGACAAATACTGGCAACAGAGAAGGAAAACACAATCAATGCAATGCACAATATGATGCATGATCAAGACATGTCAATATGATGTGTTTTGAGCTAATGCAACCAGCAACATGTTAAATGGAGTTGGTTTGAACCTTAGGTTCAAATTCAAACTCCATATGTGAGGGTTTAAATGCCATTTATATGATTTGGCCTAAACAGCAGCCATAAGTTGTTCCAACATGCATGAAACCAGTACAGATGGATAGATTGGATTTTTCTGATCATTCTTCATATATAATTTATTTGATTTGGAGCTACGGTTGATTTACTATGTATTTTAGAAGTTTTGCTAATTTTCTAGAATTTTTAGAATTATTTTAAATCCAGAAAACCATTACTGCGTCAGCAGGTCAACTGGGTTGACCCAGGTCAAACCTGACCCATGGGACCCAACAGTCAGTGTCTTAGGGCTGGTTAGGGTCACAGACATGTGGGCCCAGTCAACAGCCATGTCAGCTTGGTCAAAGCTGACACGTGGGCCCACAATGGTTAGGTTAAAAGTAAACAGGGGTTACCCCGTTGTTAATTTGAGTGGTGGGGCTTGCCTGTCAGTGACACAGGGCGAGGTGAACGCTGTAATTAACCTCAGGCTAATGACGCCACGTCAGCTCGCCGGCGTTTAGCCGTCGGTGTCACAAACCGCGGCGGAGACGCGTCGAGTTCGCGCTACAGGGCACCGTTTAGGCCGCGGTTGGGTTCTACGGTGAGATGGAGGTGCACCGCATCTAGTGGTGCAGGCGGTTGGGTGCGGGGAGGCCGGGAACGACGGCGACGACGACAACCGCGGTGGCCGGAGTTCGGACCTTGGCGAAAAAGGCGTTGCAACGCACGGCAGGAGCAACTGGAGGGGGTTTTGGGCTTCTGGTATTGTGCTGAGCACAGCTGTGCGCTCGGTTGTAGCTATAGGTGACAGTGGCCACGGCGGCAACATGGCCGGCGGAGCCGAGCTCGCGGCTCCGGTAGAATCGGCGGCTACAGGACATGAATGAGCTCGCGGAGGAGGGGGAAAGACGTGGCAACTCACAGCAAGTTGAACGAAGGCCTCGGCGTGCTCGGGGAGGGGTTGGTGACGACGGGAGGTCGGTGGCGATCTCCGGCGGCAGAGGAGGAAGAAGACGAGGTAGCCGGTGATCCGGGGCGCCTGGGATTGCGTGGCTCCTCGTATATGGTGAATACGACGCTGCGGTTCTTCTGGGCGGGTCGGTAGGGCGAGGGAGGGCCAGTGGCCGCAGTGGCAGTGGACGGCGGCGACGAGCTCGTTCGGCCGAGCTCGAGATCGAACAGGGAGAAGGGGGAGTGACCAGAGGAGAAGGGGGTCAGTTCGGGGCTTCGTCCACGTCTCCTGGGCGTCGCGAGAAGGGCCGGGAAAGGAGGAAGCAGACAGGAAGGTGGCCACGGCGATCGCGCGCGCGTCGACACGCCTCTGCAAGTAGGCAGAGGTTGAAGACAGCGGTGCCCCTGGTGGGCTGGGCCGCCAAGTGGATAGGCCAGGTGGGTTGCCCAGGTGAGCACTCTCTCTCTCTGTCTCTCTCTCTGTTTTCCTATTTGTTTCCTCTTTTCTAATTTTTGCAGTTTGTTTTTATTTAGTTTTAACACCAAATCAATTTTAAACTTCATGAAAATAATTGTGTGAACTAAATGGACTTATCTAAAGCCACGCAACAATTTTTCAGAATTATTGAACATATATTTATTATATAATAAATATAGATCCAATTCAAATATTTATTGGATTAATTGAAATGGCCAAAATAAATGTTTCTGAGCTCCTAAAAATATTGGTTTGAAATTTTCCTCTTGCCAATATTTTTATAGAATACCAGGGACATTTTCTTGGACTCATTAGAGAAGATTTTAAAGTTGGTTATTTTTGAACTGATTTCCGAGGGTTTCAACAAACCTCAATTCAACTTTCAGAAATTTTAGACATGATGCATGAGTGCAGATGCAACTATTTCACTCAGGTATTCTAGGGCTGTGACAGTGCCCTGACGTCTTGCATCTATAATAGGTGATATGACTCAGGTCCTTCCTGGTATCCAATCTACTTCTCTTCCTGGACTTTTCCGTTCCAATCATGGATTCTATTTCTTGTGGGTCATACTCTACTTCCTCCATCGGGAATTCTACTAGATCCCCATTCAAACAATTTTGGGAGATGTGTCCTTCTTCTCCACATGAATAGCAAGACTTAGTGCAGGGTTTACTCGGGTCCTCTTTAGGTGTGTCCTCCACATCTTCCTTCATCACAGGTTCTTCTAAAATTTCCATAAGGGCTCCTTTCTTTACTTCTTTCTTCTGCTGTACGGTTCTTCGTACCATGGGGTAAATGTGATACTGAGTAGGATAGTGGGTAATCCCTTCACACAAGAAACAAGTAATCTGCCTAGTTGGGCATTCTTCAACTGGGTGACTTCCTTCACAATTAGGGCATTCATCCTTGTGTTCTTTATGGGTGTGTCCTATTTCTCCACAAATCTTGCATGCACAAGGTTTCCTCATATCCTTTCCGTAAGGCTTGAATTTCTGGGACACAAGGTGAGATCTTTGCAGAGTCAACTTTAATTCTCTGCAAGTGGTTACTCCTTGCCATCCATTGATGGTTTGGTACATCCTCCACCAAGTAGCAGCACCTCTTTCAAAGCACCGAAGAGTATGTTGGGTCATATCCTTTCCGACTATAGGGTTATTCTCCATGTGATCCTCCATGTTCTGAATCCATCGGTCTGTCTCCAACTGACTCATCGGTCCAGAAAATACAAGCTCATCTCCATTCATCCTCTATTGGGTCCATGTGAGTTTGGGGTAAGATAAGAGATAGGGAGAGGGATACACACAGTACAAACATAAGTTTTGAAAGGACAGATTTTATTTGTGGCCCTCGGGAAAAACATCAAACAAATGACAGCTCACAAACGTCGCATCTAATGTAGGTATATAACAGGGGTTTGGTCTTCTAAAGGTCAATAAATCTTCAACGTCTCCAAACTCTTCAAGCCTTGTTCATGCCTCCAATGGCTTCTTCTGATCATGCTTGTCTTTCTCAAGTTCTTTTGCCAGATCAACTCTATTGACGCGAAGTCTCTTGTGACGTCCTTTAATATTCTAGAGTTGCGTTCCAAACTTCTGGTTTCAACATCCTTCACATGAACCATGTTCATACTGTCCTTCAGTTCCTGACAAATCTCCGGTATCTCGAGGTTGTAGCTCCTCTAGCTTGGCTACTTTCAGCTTTTGGTTCCTGAGTTCTTCACGAAATGCTTCCTTGTCTAATACGGCTTCATGGAGCTCCACCTTAAACTTCTTGATGTACTACTTCAGATCTTGGTGATACACCCGCTAAGGTTAAAACTTCATCTTACTAATAGGTGCTCCATCAGCCTTCTTCCATCAAATCCATTATGAAGAAATGCATCCTTAACTCAGCACGGTGACAATAGGATCAGCGGGCGATGACATCACGGATAACCGTATTTCTGCTCTTGTCATTCCCATGAGCTATCATTCCATAGTTGATATCTCCTGCCTTAGGGTTTTCTTTGACAAAACTTCAAGTTCTCATGCTCCTTGTTTCAGTCTTTCTCCGATAAACCTTGATCTCGGGTATTGACAACTTCCATAGTCTGCCAAGTTCCATAAGGGTAGCCTTCCTAGGTCATACAAATCTGGGAATTCTTCAGAGCCTTCAAATTCTACTTGTCTTCGGTCTTCAACCGTTGTAGTTTCCATTATTCAGATGCACGGAAAATACTCTTCATTCCGAGTGGTCTTAGTTGTCTGATATCTTGTACTTCTTGGAGTGGTCTCATCACTCGAATCTTCGTGTGGTCAAAAGGGGAAAGGGGTATGGTCTCACTAAAGGGAATTTTTGAATAAGCTCAGAAGAGAAGAGAGGTAAAAGATCTTTTTGAAAGGGAAAGTTGTAGAGAAAAATCTTTGCTATCGGCTTGCCAGTTTCTAGGGTCACATCCTACAGTCAACATGTGCTCTGATACCATCTTGTAGCGACCCGACCTCAGACGGTCAAGTCTATGTACTTAAGTGTCAACCCTGGATCGTTATGCTGACACACACAGTACTCGAGGATTTATAACAGAGGTAAATCACATGTAAAAAGTAACGTAAATACTATTACCTCAATGCAAATAGCGGAAGTAACAAGGTTGTGGATTCCCATCAACACCAATGGCAAAGTTGAGTGTGGAAATAGTAACCCTAACGTATCACTTACTCGTCGTAAGATTCCTGCAACATGAGACGTTGCAGCCACAAAGGGTCAGTACATTGAATGTACTGGCAAATTCACACCACAGAGAATGATGAATAAAGGCTATCACTACATGCATATTTGGCTGGTGGAAAAGCTCTATGGTTATAAGGTTTTTGCGAAAAGCCAGTTTTTCCCTACTACAAAGGAATAAATTTTATTTAACTATCATGGTGGTTGTTAATCATTGAGAATGGTTGACAGCATTCTCAATCCCAATTAAGTAACATCATTAAACCCAACAAAATTATTTAAAGTCACGTGATGAGATTCACATGATAATCCAAGTACTAGATACTCAAAACGTCCATAACCGGGGACACGGCTAATCATGATTAGTTTATACACTCTGTAGAGGTTTGCGCACTTTTCCCCACAAGACTCGATCTCCTCCGTTGGATTTCTCGCACTAAATGGTGTTTGAGAAACGGATGACCAAGACATAGTCTTTCAGAAGCGTTTGCACCTTACGATGGGTAGACCATACCACCTACAACCCCTACATCTGCTAGTCTACCATTGTAAGAGTTCACATGACTTAATCAACTATGCTAGAGCCCATAATAGCTTGTGGCTGCACACAGAAGTTTCTAGTATGAATAATCTCATGATCCCTTTGAGCCTGAGTGGCAGTCCATAAAAAATTAGGCAATCCTGGAATACCCAGGTGCCTCAATCCACCCAGATGTGTGTTAAACTTGCCACCTTAAGTAAACCGTTAATTAACAATCTCACATCTTTCATGAAATACTCTCAAACCCAATCCACGTCTACGAGCATAGCATGGCAATATAAGCATAACGTAATAGTAACTCCTAAGGTTTGAATGCAGGGCAATAGGTTCCTACCTCATCAACTACTTCCCAATACCCACATGTTATCAATCCTACTCATGCAATGTTTGAGGTTGAAACTAATGCATAAAAACTAGGTGATAAAGGGGTATGATCAAAGTGTGAACTTGCCTGCAATGTTGATGAAGATGATTCACACTCAAAACTCTTGATAGTTCTACTCGTCACACTCCGGTCAATCTATCGTAAGCAAGCAATAGTAACCACACGTAAGCAATCACTCAAAGATCAGAGAGAACAAAGAAAACAATTCGGAAAACGTCAATACCAAGCAAATACTCTTGCAACATAAAACAATTTCTAACAGTACCAAAATTATGTGAATTTGGCCTTATCAGAAAGTTTAGGTCAAAAGCTTCGATTTGCAAAAGAATCAACTCAAACGGAGCTACGAAACTCAAGTTATGATCAAATGAAGTTTGAATACAAATCTGGTCTAATTCAAATTTTAAAATTTCAAAAACTTGTTTGGGTTGGATTACTGGATAGAGGGGATCATAACGAAGAAGAGGGCGTTGGTTTCGTTGGATTTGGACAAACGTGTAAAAGTTATGGCTATTTGAAAAATCAGGGCCAAGCTGTTTTACGGAAGAAAAAATAGTTACGGGCTAGGTTCTAATGTATAAATACGTAGACTAATTGATAATCCAATTATTTTATCATATTAGTCTAGACATAATAAACTATGGAAGTATAAAGAAAAATACCTTTATAAGGCGGAGAAAAGATGACTTTGCAGAGAAGAGAAAATTTCTAGAAGTCGCGCCGGACAGGAGAAATATATTTTTCTTAAATGAATCTAGTCAAACCAAAATATTGATTTAATCCGAATCGGATGATTTTTGGAGGCTCTATGGGTCTATATTTATTGGTGGAAAAGAGGCTTAGAGGTCAAAGGCTAGGCAATGTGGGACTAAACGTAGACGAAAATATACGAAATAGAGATGAAAAGAGGTGGCTCGCATGGGCCAAAAGGCCTTCGGCCGGCCGCAGGCGCACGCTGCGGCTGCAGTTTTTTTAAACAACATCGGCCTAAGAAAGAAAAAAATGAAAAGGCTGGCTGGGCCTGGCCCATATAGGATAAAAAAAGATAGGGCGCCCGCTGATACTATGATGCGCACGTGGGCGACAGTTAGTTTCAGGCGCGCGCGTAGTTTTTTTAAACAGAATGCGATAAACTGAAAAATAAAAATAAAAATAAAACTTTATATAGGCATATTATATATCAAAATTTCCAGAAAAAGATTTTCTACAAGATGAACATTCTCCTAGCATTAAATAAAATTGACACAAATTCGGATAATTCAAAGAGTGCTACTGGTCTAATAAAATCCAATAAAAATCATTTTAGAAATACCAGAATGAATTCAAATTTATTTATCTCCAATTTTCTGATGTAGGGAATCATGTTACCCTATTTTCCATATATTTTATTTTGGGAGAAAAATAATTTAAATAAAACTAAAATAACTCCAAATTGAAAATAAATTCAAAAAGGACTTTAAATGTGATATTTGAAACTCCCAACTCATATTTCATAATTTGAAGAAGTCATTTTATCTTCTCTCGTGAAAATCATTGAGTTGCATAAAGTTTCTGAATTGGAAAATATTTCCCAATGGAATTCAAATATTTTTCAAACACCCTTTTCATTTATTTAAATGGAAGAAGTCATGTCATCTTCTCTCTAGGGTTTTGTATTTGAAAAGAATTTGAATTCACGAAGATCATAAATGCAAAATGAAAGTTTGGGAAAGTCCTTTTATTCCCTCTCATTTAACTTTCAAAAAGGTTTCGAATTTCACTCAATTTCACACAATCAATCAAGTCTATCTATTTATTATAACATTTCAAAATTTAGAATTTTGGGATGTTACAGTAGGACTGGGGTTAACTAGCAGCAACAGGTCTAAAAAACTAAAGGGAGAACACAGATGAAAGCTAAATATGTATCGTTTGTACTCGAGATTGACTAGATGGCACACAAAAGTATTAAAGAATAACATAGATAATACTAGAAGTGGTATAATACTATAATCACCAGCCTTTGGGATAGCATTGGCTGATGGACGGTAACTATGGAACAACGTTACTTAAAGAACAAGTATCTTAGCTGAACTATGGAACAACGTTAACTCCTGAACAAGACCCGTAAGAGATCAGTAAGAATATACTGTGAAATGTGATAATCTATTTTCCATGCTTAGATGAATAACAAAGCCATAAATGTTGCACACAAGTAAGATGAGGGTACAACCTATCTGGCCGCCATCCATAGGAGTGAGCATCATGTGCTGACTGGTCAATGGCCCTGCTATTGTTGTGGCTGTCCATGTCAGGCACGCACATTTGATGCAGGGAACTGTTGAGTGGGGACTATAGCTCCCTTCTGGTGTATGCTTCTCTTGTTGGAGCAGCTGCGGGGAGTCGGAAGACTGTGTAGCTGAAGATGCAGATAACGCATAATGTTAAGAATGACACATCTCTTTGATCTGAAGAAATACACTAAGAGATCAACAACAAGGTACGAGAGTGGTCACACGTCTGTTGACTGAGACTAAATTGGGGTCACATGATTTTATTTTATTTTGGTACTGTACGATCTACGCCGGATGGCTTGATGGCAGTCTTGTGTCTCCCGGCTGACACTGTTAGGAATCTTCCCCGAAGAGCCAGCCACCAATGGCAGAGCAGCTTGCGTCCGCCATCCTTGGCCCCGGCCAAAACCCCGCTCCCCGCCCCACCGCACTGCCGTGGTTGCGCTTGCGCCGCCCCCGGGCCAATCCACAAAGACTCCCCGTCATCCAGATCCAGCGGCGGCAGTGCCTTGAACCCACACAACTCTAAGATAGCCATCTAAGCGCTGCTTCCGCGGTGAACTTGCAGCCCCGCACCCTTACGTTAGACACCAGCCAACCGGCAGCCTAGGAGCTCCGCCGCCTCGAGGGGTGCTGCTTCCCATTGGGAATCAATGGGCCCAGAATAAAAATTCAGACAACTGACGCCTAAATAAAGTGATTTGACATGAGGGTGCGACCTATCTGGCGGCATGGTGAAGTAGGCAGGTCCAGCTGCCGAGTCGGTGAGGCCGGCGCGGTTGCGGTGGCCACCGGCGGCAGGGAAACAGCGATGTCGCGACGGTCTACGGCTACGGGGAAGCACCACCGGGACTCTGGACGGATCCTAAGTTCGAGCCGCTCCGGTGCCGTGAACAATGGCGGGGGTGAATCGGCTCCGGTACGGTTCACACGGCCATCGTTGAGGCAGCTCCAGCAGCATGGAGTAAGAGGCACACGGCCCAGTGCACGATGGCAATTGGACAGCGTCTCCGGCATTAGGAAGGAGGGAGGCTGTGAAATTGGTGCGGTGGGGGCGCCATGGAGGAGGGGCTGAGGTTTCGCGGCTCGAGAGAAGGGAGCTTCCGGGGAGAAGGTGATTTGGCGCCCACGAGGTATGAATGGGGGGGAATTGGGAGGGGAGTGGAACCATGTTGTACGGACGCATTTGTGTGAAATGTGAGGGGAGGTTACAGTTCTACCCCAGCCTTTAGGCTTCTCAGCTTGTGTCTCTGTACTGAGGGTCAGGGATGGTAGAGTAACTTGGCTTCTCCCCAAATAGTGGGCGGACGTGATTTCTGGCGAGGAGGGCGTGTTCTGAAATATATTGGGCGTGAGCGATTTTGGGCGAGGAGAGCGTGTTTTGAAATAGTGGGTGCGAGCTATTTCGAGCGAGGAGAGCGTGTTTTGCCGACCATGGTTTATGAATTATTCGGCACATGTCATTTTGGCCTAGGAGAATGCGTGCTTGGATGAAGTTACGAACCTACCATTGATGCACAACGGGCCAATTAATGTGTCTCCCACATAGGACGGTAATTTCGCGTCTCCCATTTATTTGCTCGGGCGAATTCCACCGAGCAGAGGATGTTTAAGGGTTCGTTCAAAATTTGGGAGAACGAGCATCCACGTCTACCTTACCAAGTCGATTCGAATCAAATTTAGAAATATTAGCTTGCCACTTCTTTTTTAGATGGAGAGATGATGCTCGGGAGTAATGTGTTTTTACATGCTCGTTGCTAGCGATTTACTATATGACAAATAGTTGACCCACTCAAAAAGGGAATCAAACCCAAAATGAAATATCTTGATCCAATGAAATAGCTCGTTCACCAGGTCAAAATAGTGAACTAAATCCAAAATTGAACACCTCAATCGAATAACATGTTGTACAATATTATAGTACTCCATGAACATGTTGAAAGTCAAATTAATGAACTTGTTTGATATATGCATATATCCGTTCATGTGTGGATTGCAGACAACATGTTCTCTAATTTAAATATTTGAATGCAAGTTTATATCGAAACATGGTATATATCAGTCTTTGATGCATAAAACGCGACCTCCCCCTCTCCCAGACTCATGCTCTCTCTATCTCTCTCTCTTTCTCTCTCGCCGACAATCTTCAATTCTGTCACACGCATCCAACACACAAACCTTGTTGGTCCTCTCTCTTTCTCTCCATCTCTCTCTCTCTCTCTCTCTCTCTCTCTCTCTCTCTTTGTGTGTGTGTGTGGGGGGGGGGGGTCTTTCTAGTTCGCATGCATATATACTCCATCTATAGGTCTCTCTTGCACACTATGTATGATTCTCTAGTCCAAGCTAGATATCTTGGGTACACTCATGATACGCACACAAATTTCTTGGCTCGTTGCCCGTAACTCTCTCACGCACCACTCTGTTGTCTCGGAGCTCTTCCCCCCCTCTCTCAAACTCTCCATCAACCTGGGTCACACATACACATGCATATCTCACTCGCACTCGATAGGCCCATCTAAAACTCTATCTGTCTCCCTCGTTCTCTCTCCATCTCACATGCACACACACACAATCTCATGCCTAGCTAGCCAAGTATGATGGTCTCTCACTCAATTGTAGGCACACGCAGTCCCCCTTATATGTATATGACTAGCTAATCTTAGTCTCCATCACAAACATGTGCATGGTCTATCTCGATTTCTCTCAGGGCATCTTTCTATCGTGCACGCACCTCCCTCGATCTCCCACCCATATAGTCCCCTCACGATCTCGAGGGGGTCTCTCTATCACAAAAACACCCTCTCGCCCTCCCCATGCGTCCATGTTCTCCATGTGTCCCTCTCGACCTTTGTTCCTTGTTGGCCAGACCTTTATTGGACATGTGCTATAGGGGTGTCTCTCTCCGTTGCAAACAATCACACACTAGCTATCTTTGTGTATCTCCTTGCCTCACTTTTCTATCTCGGAGATGCATGCATGATATGTTCGCCTAAGAAACGAAAACACACACACACACACACACACACACACTCTCTCTCTCTCTAATTTATCGTTTGTTGTCACTTTCTCTTTCACACACATACTCTTTTTGCACACTTACTCATTCTCCTTCACACGCACTTGATCCCTCTTGACTTAGGCACTCTCCTCGGTCCATAGCATATTGATTTATTGAAAAGTCAAACATCACAAAGTTTGACCATTTACGTGGAGAAAAACAATTACATCTGGAACAACAAACATATACCATTAGATTCACCATGAGATGTAGTTTCGTATGATGTATCTTTGGTATTGCAGATATAAATAACACTTGTGTAAACCTGATCAAAGTTTCCAAAGTTTGACTACTAAAAAAATTACATGCACTGCATTATCGAGCGGATGGAATATCTCTTTCCCCCTCTCAGCTATCTGACGCACCACTCAGCCTTATCGGGGCTCCTCAATCTCTGTAAAACTTTATATCTCCCTGGTTCACACATACACATTTCTCGCTCGTGCTATACATATAGACCCATCCAACACTCTCCGCCCTTGTTCTCTCTCTATGTGACACACCCCCCCCTAATAAGTACCATAATCCCTCACTCCATAGGCGCAAGCACTCCCCCCTAAGTATGATTATCTCTCACTAGCCATCAGGAACACACGTATTGTCTCCTTCCATCCATACATCTATCTAGATATCTCTCAGGGTATCTTCTATCGCGCGCACACCTTGTCACTCGATCTCCCACCCATGTGTCCCATCACGATCTCTAGGGGGTCTCCATACACTCTCTCCTCCCCATGTCTCCATTTTCTCCGTATGTCTCTCTCGACCTCTCTCCCTTGTTTGTCAGACCCCTCTTGGCCATGTGCTAGGGATCTTGCTCTCTCGGTTGCAAACAACCACACAGTATCTCCTCATCCTTGCTTCCGTTGTCGAAGATACATGTGTGATATGTTTGCATAAGACACACACGTTTTTTCTCAACTTTTATCGAGTGTTGTCCATGTCTCTTTGACACACGCACACACACTTTTTCCACTCACTCTTTCTATTTCACTCTCTCTCTCTAGTTAGGGACTCTCTCACGTCCATAAGCATATGGATGTTTTGAAAAGTCAAACCTTAGAAAAGTTTGACCAGGTATATGTGGAGAAAAACATTTACATCTAGAAAGATCATTAGATTCATCACAACATGTACTTACTTCATACTATCATTTATCTTTGGTATTGTAGATATAAGTAATTTGTTTATAAACTTGGTCAAAGTTTCAAAAGTTTGACTTTAAAAAAAATGTTGGAACTACATTATCGCAGGGAGGGAGTAGCTCTCTTTCTCTATTATCTCCCACGGGCCTCCCCTCTCACACGAACACTCTATACCGACGGATTATACGCTTGCCATGTCAGTGTATAGCTCCGTATATTGTTTAGTTGACCGGTCAACCAGTCCACATGCTGCCTTGTCAGCTCGTGTTCTGTATCTTCGTGTGCTGGCCCATGTGGCAGTGGGTGAAAATAAGTAAACTAGAGTCCCATCTGACACGCGGTGAAGTAAACAAAGTTGAAACCACTCAGGGTAGCACCCCGCACGCTAGTAAATTGAGGGCACACTTCTTCCGCGTGAAGGACGCACTAACGCACAATTCACCACTGTGCGGCGACATGCACAGAAGGACGCACTCGCGCACACCCAGCACACAACACACACCAACACACGTGTACAACGGCGTCGCCGCCGGTTGAGATGGACGGCGAGGAAGCCAACAAGCGGAGGCGGCTTGAGCCAAAACCGCATACAGCGAGCCTGGACTTCATCATCAGCCTCCCCAACGACATTCTACTCGTCATCATCGGCCTCCACCCCACCAAATCTGCCGTGTGGACCGCTCGGCTCTCCCGGCGGTGGCGCCCCCTCTGGCGCTGCATCCCCCTCAACCTCAACGTCGACAGCTACCTCTAAGACGGGGATTGCAAACGCATGGCCACAGTCTCCAAGATCCTTTCATCACACCCTGGGCCAGCCAGACGGCTTGACATCCGCATGTTCAGTACCAACTGCAAGGTCCAACCCAAGTTCGACAAGTGGTTCTTATCCCCCGCCCTAGATTAGCTGGTGGAGCTCAGCTTTGAAGCTGGATGATGTCGCTCTCTGCCGCCGTCCATGCTCCGCCTCGCGCCAACACTGCGCCACGCCAGCTTCAGCTCCTGCTATCTTCCCGAGATTAATGCCGCGTCCGCCCTTCTTCTCCCTCAACTCAAGTGGCTCGACCTCTTCGATATTGTCATCTCAAAGAAGGCTATGGAGCACCTGCTCCGCAGATCTACTACGCTCGAGTACCTTCGTCTTGAGCAGATCCACGGGTTCATTAGCCTCCACATCGCCTTGACGAATCTCCAATGGATTTATGTGTCTTGCTGGCCCCTCAACAAGACATCAATTGGGAAGAGATCACTCCAGCTATTCCACGTTATGGTCATTGAGAATGCACCTTTCCTTGAGAGATTGCTTGTATCAGATCTAGAAGGTCCAACAAAAATCAGGGTCATTGACGCACCAAAATTGACAGCATTGGTGCACTCATCTGCCACATTCTCCAAACTCTTTATTGGATCCGTAATCGTTCAGGTACAACACTCATCGTCTTCCCCGTCTTCTTGAAATTCACGTTTTTAAATTTCTTCTTGATGTATTTACGACTGTCTTCCAGAAAATGATTCCCACAAGCTTGACCCAGTCTATGCGCATAGTGAAGATCTTGGCAATAAAATCTATCGGCCCCAATCTAGATCAAGTTGTTGGATTTCTTACATACTTTCCGTGCACGGACAAGCTACTCATCGAGGTGAAACTTCTTTCCTATTAGTAAACGGTAATCACAACGTAGCTCAAATTTTTCATCATTTTCCCAAATTACGATGAGAAGTGTAGTGTTCAAAACTTCTTCTACGCACTGCACCGAAAGAAATGTTTTTAGTATTTTTTTCTCACATGATCACCTGCATCGTTTTTTTTGTTGTACTACTGTAGTAGCCTAGGCTAGTCATAGTGGAAAGTAATTTAGACTACTCCAGTAACTCTATGGTTACCCTAAGAGCAAGTACTACCTCCGTCCTGGTTTACTCTTATTTTGCAGTATCAAAATTTGACCATAGATTTAACTGGCAGAATGTTAATGCATGTCACTAAGAACTATATCGTTGGATTCGTATTTGGACATAATTTCAAATGGTGAAATTTTTAGTGACATGCATTGGCATTTTCTTACATAAATCTGTGGTCAAAATTTTATACTAATTAAGAGGTAGTAAAAAAGTGGGCTATAACGGCCCTCCACTATGTAGGGAAAAACACGTGCCAATTTCACTTGTGATGCATTTGGCATCGATGCCCCTCCATTGCTCACCTGGTGCCCCAATCTGGATCACCTACTTTGCTCCGGTGCCAAATTAATAACTCACGCAATGAAAAAACACTTGCGTGGGAGAGAGAGAGAGGACTGAGGCAATAAAAAAACCCTTGTTTGGGAGAGTGCGAGGCTGGTGTAGTTGGTTTGATTGATTTGTTTATACATGTGGGTCTGTGTGCACAGCGGTGCCTACTCTCTCACACTGCGAGAGTGGTGCCAAAATCTTTTGATTTGACATCGATGCATATTATGTGGCATACTTTTGCGAAATATGGCATGGGCCACATAGTGGAAGGCAACAAATTCCCAAGCTCTTCACGTACTCCTAGGTAAATGAGAGGAAAGAGAAAGATAGAGAGAGAGAGAGAGTGAAAAAAATATCACTAGCCATCCAACCCTATAGTATGAGCGAATGAAATTGGTACCTCTTGATGACATGGCAATCTTATACAGCCAGCTGCTCTAATATGTTCTCTTCTTTTGCAGATAAAAAAAGACCAGGAAGTGAAAAATGTGCTACACTATAACAATCTCATCGAATGCCTTGATCTCCATCTTACAGAAATTGATTTGATCGAGTACCGAGGTAGCACATCTGAGATTAAATTGGCCAGGTTCTTTGTTCTAGAGGCAAGTGTGATCAAGGTAATGAGGTTTGGCGTTCTCTGGCGCAACAATGAATGGCGTGCTGATCACCTCAAGCGTCTAAGCCTAAATGAAAAAGTCTCCGCATAAGCTGAATTTGTTTCTGAAACATCAACGGGCCAGAGACTCGAAAACTTATTTGCCCATTAGTGACTTGTCAGGGCAGTGGATTTTAGTTTGTACGATAATGCTTCCTAGTAATTCCCTCTTCGTAGGTGCAACATTACTCCTAGCATTTCTAATATCAGTTTGAAACTTGTAATATTGGCGTGTGCTATTCCTGCCTTTTCGAAATCCTGCGAATCAAACAGGTCCTGAGTTGGTGATGATGTTGTGCCTTCCATCTTTCACCAATAGCCGTCGGATCTAGATCTGACGCATACAAACCGAACTTCTCCAGTTTTGCGAAAATATGCCCGCACTTGTTCCCTGTTTACAAACAACTCCTTGTCTCTCACAATCAGCCTTATCTCCTCCCCACCACATCTAGAAGGCCATGGAAAAATCTGTCGCGATGGCCGCTGCCGGCGCTGTCCACCCCCCAATCTTGGTGTTCCGTGCAATGCACGGGCATCTATGCACGGGAAATTATGTTGAACGCGGCTAGTTGTAAGCAGGCTAGGTCTACAGCCATGATGATAGTGACTGCAGACGGTGAGGCTGACTATGGTATGCCGAACACGACACCTATACTGAGGTGTCATCTCCGGTGTAGGGTCTTGTCACTTCACTGTGAGGAGCAACACGCAATAATTTGACCAACGGGTAGTACTATGCTACTACATTGGTAGTACTACTAGTAGTACTAGCACCACCGTCTGGATTTAGTAGTACTACCACGTCCATCTGGATTTAGTATTTGACTAGCAATATCTAGTAATGCATGTCACAAAAAATGTACTACTCCCTCTGTAAGTAAATACATGGTGTATTGTTTTATTCCTATCGGCGAGATAACTTAATGTCTTTTTGTTACTTAATAGGATTACATGCAATGACCTAACCATTGCATGTGATGTTTGGTAGTCTCAAGTCATTGAAAGCATGCACGGGCATGGAGGGGGACACAGCTTCATTGACTTACTACACTTGCCTTTGGATGTATGACACATGGGCCCAACGGGTGGCTGGCCAACCTGTCATACAGCCAAAGGCAGGTGTGGTAGAGGGGCGAGGAGTAGATGGCCAACACGCACGTGAATTCAACGCAGTCTGCGCTTCTCATATAAAGTCTCCCGCCAGTCCAATCTACGAAATCCTACGCAGCTACGCACCCAAGGGAAAGGGTGATCCCTCCAATCGCAAGATTAGTTGACTAGAAGCTAGACCCGTGGAGGCGTGAGCGCGAGCATCAACTAGATGTGCCAGATGGTCCACGACATCGGCCTGCGGTCCGGCACCGAGGAACGTCTCCAGGTAGTGCTTGAGGCCACCAGGGCGAGGGGCCGCTTGGATGACAGCTTCGTCTCCTTGTTCGACGAGGTCCTCGTCGGCTTCCTCGACAAGTTCACCGTCATCAAGAAGCTCGCGAACGACCTTGACGTACGCCTCCAGCCCACGTGCCCAGGCTCTGTGATGCCTGCCACCCTCAACTGCCTCTATGGTGACAACCTCTTCGACGCACTGGTGGCCCTGCGACTGCCCGCCGTCGCGCTGGAGAATGTCCACCTCGAGGTCGCGCTCACCGCGCAGCGCCTGGCGCAACAAGACACCATCGACATAATCACCCACGTCTACACGCAAATCGTCCACAAGGACTACTACATGCAAGAGGAGGACGATAGGACGCTGGCCTCCATGGACCGCAGGGCAACCTTGGACGGCATTGTTCAGAAGCACGTTGAGCTTGCCGCCAATGCCGCTGCTCCTGACACGTCGGTTGGTGACCCGGTGCACTAGGGCATGAGGATGTCGTTGATGGATCCGTATGTACCTTTATCTTTCCGTCAAATCCATGTAGTAGTATACGGTACTACTAGTAATTATCTTACCTTTCGCATCAACTTCATAATTTTCCTACGTACTCCATGCATGAACCGCACCAGAACCAAACTTCTCATTACTCTAGGGAAAATCGTTATTTCTATCTATCAGTCGCGCCATGGAGAAAAACCAAATTTTACAAGTTACAAGTTCGAAAGGAAAAGCCTGCCGTGTTCGCGTCGCACCCCCACACGGTTGGTCCGGCACGCTGCTCAAGGGGAAATGCGTGCTGTGTTGCATTTTCACTTACAAGTGGGACCACAATTGAGCAAACCGACTATCGGCAAACCCCCACCCCGCCCACCATGCGATGGCTGAGGAAACAGGAGGGAGAAGAGATGGATGTAGCACGGACTCCAAGAAAATTGGTGTTGGATGGGACTCATGTGGGTGGCGTGTGCCGTACTGCTAGACATGAATGCTAGTTATGGCCCATGCCACCCCACTATATCGAGGTGCTGGTTACGTAGAACAAATTTCATGGAGTCCATGCTCAGCCCTCCTCTATCTCTCTTCTCAGCCAGCCAGCAGACGCGCGGAGCCCGTCGTCTGTTTGCTCATATGCGGTCCCACATGTGAGTGAAAACGCAAGAGGACCCACTGAACCTGCACATCGTTCACCTCGACGTGCTGGTGATGAAAAACAAATCCAATAAAGATCTTCGGTGGCCGCTTTTGTAGTTACTCACGAGTAGTTAGATTCTATTTACAGTTTAACCCAAGATGCACATCACGTGGCTTCAACTACCACTCTATTTTCTTGCATGACACGACCTGGATGCTGGATGTCCCACGTGTCGTCAAAAGGAGGAAGAACTCGACCAAATCTTCGGTTGTGCTCTCGGATTAGACTAGTTGTGCTAACTTAAAATTTTATTGTGTAGAATGGATGCAAGTTTTGGTATTGGGAAGAAGAGTACAACGATATATTGATAGAGCGCAATTTAGTAGATGTTCTAGCACTTTTGGCTAGCATAGAGGCTTAGAGATGAGACTAGTGCACTTGTTGATAGAATAGAGGCTAGACACGTCTACTTCTTCACACTTGAAGAAGAAAGAAGCATGCATGATCGAGCCTCCGCAGATCAACAATGAATGCATCGAGAAGGCACTAATTCAACTTATAGGAGCAGTTATGGAAGTTGGATATCTTCTAAAATGTATTCTTGTGATTCTTGTTTTTCTAGTCAAAAATTTTGTGATGTATTTCCATGTACCAAAAAATCAATGATGAAAAAAAGATATGTGTTTGCAAAGAAAAATGTACGCAGTCGGGATGCGTCCGCGCGTTCGGCGCACGGCCACCGCATCCAAGAAATGGCCCGGACACGACCCCATTGCCCTACCCAAACGGACAGAATCCGAGCAAAACGGAGGTTCGTTTGGGGTCGTGCATTGGAGTTGGCCTTACAAGTGGGACCGCAGTTGAGGAAATCGACTATCGGCAAACCCCCACCTCACCTGCCGCCTGATGGCTAAGTTAGAGAAACGACGAGGTTGAAGAGATTGCTGTAGTACAGAGTCCATCGTATATGGTGTCAGATAGAAGTCGTGCTAGTGGCGTGTGCCGTACTCCTGGACGTGAATGCTTGTTCTGGCCCATGCCACCCTACTACTCCTACTACTTATAGTAGTAGTATCGAGGATTCGAGGTGCTAGTTACGTACAGCGAACACATTAACATATGGCCCACCTCACACTGTGGCCAAATTTCTTGGAGTCTGTGCTAGGTTAAAAAGTGTTCTTTGTGAGGATGGGTGGCTGGTCTCAAGTTTAAAACTTGTTGTATTACGTACGTAGACGTAGAGATAGTGCAGCATGTGAAGCTAGTACAAATAGTGTACTATTGTTGATTGGCCTCATCCGATAACCTGTTGCAATGCACGTACAATTATGTATTCGGAAAATATTTTTTTGCCTCGTCGCAACACCCACTCAGAGAAGCGACTCGAAAGCCATTCATAAATTTAGTAAGTTTATCACAGGCATATCATTTTATTACATACAACAGGTCATCAACCCACAACGACAACGAGGATACATTATGAATACTAAAGTTTTCATCGCACAACAAATAACAAGCAATGAAATGAACTTCAACTCAACCAATCCTCGGCGTTGGAAACGCTTGCTTTGAACCACAAGTGATTCTCTGGGAATGGCCAGCTACTGGCAATCTCGAGACCAACGCAGGATTGATCATCCAGGCTGAAGCGACCTACTATATCATGACCAGGGTAGGGAACCACCACAATGTCCGACGTATAGATACAATTGCTTCTCATAAATGGTATTAACGTTGCGCAAACAGAATTTGGATCGCCTTCCACCATCATTGAATAGTTTTGTCCAAGGAAGAGCGAGTTTGCTCCAAGACTATCAATACTGTACCAGGGAGAAGGTGTTGGCACTAGCACAGTAGTATCCATCCCGAATACCATACAACAGGTGTTGGAATAGGTCCGGAGAGTGCAACCCTGGGAGACAACACCTGCTTCCTTAGTAGTAACATCAGTAGTGGGCTGTATACAGACAAGAAGGAGTGATCCATCGGAAGTTGCCAGGCGCCACTGAGTATATCGGCCCTCCTCGTCCTCATCTCCCCCTTGGTTATAATTTTTTTGAAGAATAGGTGGTGGAATGTCCACAAGACCTTGGAAACACAAGAAGAAGGTTAATTAGTAGAGAAGGGGAACTTGCTAACTCGCATGCATGTGGATGAAACGATTATAATTACGGTGGAAGACAAACGTACCGAAACTATGAGGATCCCATGCAAAAACAATGCCACGAGTGGTGGCAGCAAACACAAGACCCTCGTATTCAATTAAATCACAATACACATCCGTGTATAGAAACTGATTTTTGAGCAATATCCATCCAGTCGAACCACGACAGACAACAACAAACTTGTCGAAGATAGCAACAACTTGATAGTTCTTGTAATTCCAAGAGCGGTTGGGAACTCGAGAAATTGCTATCTTTCGTAGACGACAGTCACCATGATCATATTTGAATGTACATAGATCATCTGTGTGCTGAACCTCAGGGCACTCGGAGATTTTTGGAAGTGGAATCCACTGATGAGTGTACACATTCACAACTTCCCACTCGCAATTGTACCCAATATAAACAACCCAATCTCCATTTGCGCTTGCCCAAGCCTTTCCCTCAAGCGATGGCATCTTAACATCACATGTATCATTATCAAGCGGCATCAACTTGCACAAGGTGAGGCTTCCCTCGTCCCCGTGCCAGTCAGCAGGGTCACGGCGAAGAAGATATAGGAGATCAAACCGCTCCTGGACCCTTGGGTTCCTTGTAATGATGTTATTAGTTGAGTCGAGAATGTTCTTGAAAGAACCTGCCATGCTAGCCGAGGTGATGACATCGCACCGATCATTGAGTTCCCCCACCACGTCATCTTTCAGATCAGGGCAAGTATAACGGGGTCGTTTCCGGCTTGTTCCCTCCATAGAGAAGACGATCGATCAATGGCAGAAGGAAGGGTGAAGGCAAATGGAGGAGGGAGGAAGAGCGTGCAACAGTAGTTCCAAATCGAGAGGGAGAGGCGAAGAGTCGGTGGACGGTTGCCAGTTTGCCATGGTACACGAAGAGGCGCCCCGTCCTACACGTCCTTTAAAAAATTGTACAAAAGGACTCGCCGTCGTCTCACTGACATGTTGGAACGGAACCACATGTCAACGAAACATGGTGTGTAATTTCTCGTGCAAAATGCGATCTGGTCGGGCTGGCACAAGGTGCCACATTAGTTATGGACCTTTATTTTTTTAACATACAATCTGAGTGGATAGCTCCTGTGGTCATCACACATGAGCGGATATATAGGTGGGCTAGGTGGACAAGCGGCAACAATCTAAGTGCTAAAAGAGTTGATCTCAAAAAAAGAGTTAATCCAATGCTTGGTTTTGTTTGGATTTCCCAACTATGACCATTGGATAGAGTGAATCAATGGCTTACGTTCAAAGTGATTCTCATAGTACTATAGAATGGTATAGGAACATGGAGAGATTTGGTTGATTTTATATCGCTGAATAATATAAAATATTATGAGTGCAGATGCTCCACCCCGAGGTTTGTAGCTCCTTCTCGGTCGTCAAGAATCTATGTTCTTCCACTCTTTCGTTTAAGACATGAGCTTTGTTGATCCTGTTGACGGCAGGTGGGACATCTATATGCCTCCATTTTACAAAATCATACTATATGCCTCCATGACATGCGGGACATCTAGCATCAAGGTGGCGTGTCATGTAAGAAGATGGAGATATGCAGTGTGTAAGTGAGTCGTGCACTTCGATGGAACATAGTACTACGCAATATTTTTTCTCCTCGATGGCACGTGAATAGTGCACATACTCAATGACAGAGCACGGGATGGTAGCCATGGACATGGTCGGCCCTTTTCGAAGAGAGTACTAATAAATACATAACTTTGATGTGTCATGTCAACTCATAGAACGACAAGAATCTTACTTACTACGCCTTCTCCCTCGCCAACGCATGCGCGGTGGCTCGCAGCACGAGGAGAAACTTTTGCTTACAAGTGGTGGGCGTGCAGCAGTTCATTTGGTGTCAGATTGCCAGAAGTAGTACCATCATTATTGTTTGACTTCCGGAAGAGGAGAAGAGCCAAGCGCAAGGTCACCTACTAACCTAGTATAGTACTACTATAGCCAAAGCTGCTCCACCTTTTAGAGCATGGTTAATTAATATAGGCGGCTCTTGCAGCGGCACATCATTTAGAGCAAGTACTCTCTTCATAGGATCAAAGGAAGTGAAACAAAAGTTGGACTGGATGCTAGATTTCCAATTAAAACTTCATTACATAGGGAAAAAATCCTATAGCATTCTATCCTATGAATCAAACGACCAATGTAGGAAAATTATGAGGGGGGTCTCTCCAACAGTGTTCCTCGGCTCGCACCTAGCATCACGGTGGTCTAACTTGGAGTCATTCATCTGGTACACGTGGCATCTCAGATCTGGTACTCCAATATTAGGTTGGCTCTATGTATGTGGCAACTTCATATACTAACTAGATGCTGGCTATACTACTACGGTACTCACACTCCAAGAAGTGACTCGAAAAGCATTCATAAATTGAGTCTATGACACGCATTTTTAAATGTACCATTCATTACATACAACAAGTCATCAACACACAACGACAACGATGATACATGTTGGATTATAGATTATTTCCAACAAAACATTCTAGTAAATACTGAAGTTTTCATCACACAACAAATAACAAGCAATGAAATGAAATTCAAATCAACCAATCCTCAGCGTTGGAAACACTTGCTTTGAACCATAGGTGCTCTGGGAAGGGCCAGCTATTGTCAATATCGAGAGCAACGCAGGACTGGTCATCCAGGCTGATGCGGCATATATCAGGACTAGGGTAGGGAACCACCGCAATGTCCGAGGTATAGATACAGTTGCTTCTCATAAATGGTAGTAATGTTGTGTCAACAGCAGCTGGATCGCCTTTCACCGTCATTGGATATTTTTGTCCAAGGAAGAGCAAGTTTTCTCCAAGACTATCAATATTGTACCAGGGAGAAGGTGTTCGTGCTAGCACACTAGTATCCACCCCGAATACCCTTCAACGGGTGTTGGAATAGGTCCGGAGAGGGCGACCATGGGAGAGAATACCTTCTACCTCAGTAGTAATAATCACAGTGCACTGTATACAGACAAGAAGAGGTGATCCACTGGAATTATTTGCCACGCGCCACTGAGTATATAAGTTCTGCTCATCATCATGCTCGTGATCACCACCATCATCATCTCCCCCTTGGTTATAATTTTTTTCAACTATAGGTGGTGGAATGTTCACAGGACCTTGGAAACACAAGAAGAAGGTTAATTAGTAAAGGGAAACTTGCCAACCCACATGCATGTGGATGAAACAATTATAATTACGGTGGAAGGAAATCATACCGAAACTACAAGGATCCCATGCAAAAAAGTGCCATGAGTGGTGGCAGCAAACACAAGATCCTCGTCTTCAATTGCATCACAGTACTCATCCGTGTACAGAAACTGATTTTTGAGCAATATCCATGGACAAACCGTGGAATCAGTAAGGAAGGCAACAAGCTTGTCAAAGATAGCAACAACTTAATAGTTCTTGTAATTCCAAGAGTGCTTGGGAACTCGACAAATTGCTATATTCCGTAGACGATAGTCACCATGATCGTATTTGAACGTACGTAGATCATCTGTGTGCTCAACCTCAGGGCACTCTGAGATTTTTGGAAGTGGAATCCGCTGACAAGTGTACACATTCACAAGTTCCCACTCGCAATTGTACCCAATATAAACAACCCAATCTCCATTTGCGCCAGCCCTGGCCTTACCCTGAAGCGATGGCATCTTGACATCACACGTATTGTTATCAAGCAGCATCAACTTGCACAAGGCGAGGCCTCCGTCGTCCGCGCCCATGCAAACAGGCTTATAGCGAAGAAGAGAAGGGAGATCAAACCACTCCTAGACCCTTGGGTTCCTTGTAATGATGTTATTAGTTGACTCGAGAATGTTCTTGAACGAACCTGCCATGCTAGACGAGGTGATGACGTCGCACCGATCAATGAGTTCCCCCACCATGTCATCTTTCAGATCGGGGCAAGAATAACGGGGTCGTTTCTAGCTTCTTCTCTCCATGGAGAAGACAATCGAACAATGGCATAAGGAAGGGTGAAGGCAAATTGAGGAGGGAGGAAGAGCGTGCGACAACAGTTCCAAATCGAGAGGGAAAGGCGAAGAGTCGATGGACAGTTGCCAGTTTGCTACGGTACACAAAGAGGCGCCCCGGCCTACACGTCCTTTCGAAAATTGTACAAAAGGACTCGCCGTCGTCTCACTAACATGCTGGAACGGGACAACATGTCAACGAAACACGGTGTGTAATTTCTCGTGCAAAATGCGATCTGGCCACGCTGGCCCGAAGTGTCATATTATTTCTCGACTTTATTTTTTTTAATGGCGTGCTGTTTAGTTTTGAAGCACGACTAACTGGTACTATTTGGAGAGAAAATATAAACTACTCTACCACTACTCCACCTCTAGTACTAGTAGTATAAAAAGATATATAGGCTGGAGCTTCAGAGCTTTCTTGCTAAGGGCTGCCCACTTGCTTCTCACACTATCACCCTCTCTCCAGATCTAAAAAAGACGGCCTCTCTCTCCCTCCTCACCGGTGGTCACAGATCCGCCGGGGAAGAAAAGGACGTGTAGCATTGATGCACTCGTCGTCGGCAAGCGAGGTCATGCACTGATGACAAGGCCATCCTCTCAGACCTAACGCCCGCGCGGGATGGCCTTCGTCCCCATACTTGCTGCCGTAGTGCGTGCGGAGGAGGACGACCACGAGCGAAGCCACTTCTCGCTGACACAAACGAAAACCTTAATTTGCACTATTAAAGGAAACCCTACTTCATGGAGAGTAATCCATGTCTGGGTTGAATAAGGAAAGGAAGGGAGACTGTACTATCCAAGAGAGTAGGCATCGAACCCGCATCTAGGTTGAAAATAGGAAAATCAGTAGCTAAGGAACGAGTCTCGTGTCTCTTGGTCGAAGAAGGGTAGAAAGGCATGACAACGCAATAGAGAATGACCAGGTCGATCGGTTTGTTGTCCTCACATAGGAAAAAGGTGGCTAAACATAACAAAAATGGGACGTAATCCACATATGCTGCCTGGATATTTGTTGCTCTGGGCAACCATACCTCCCTCACCAGTCTATGCGTCCGTGGAGGTACATCGTACTGGTGCGCCCACTATCCGAATGGGCCTCCCATGCTCTTATTGTCACTTTTTTGCTATTAGTATAATGCCAACAGTCAAGTCAAGCAATGCTACTGCTAAAGTGATGCCACATTTAACTAATGCCGCACTCAGTCTAATGTCACCGATAAATTTAAGCAATGCCATTTAATGTCACTGGATTATTTCAGGGTTAGCTGTTGATTGTGGATGTATTAAAGATTTTTCAGCTAAGGCATTCTAATGTTGTTGCACAGCCAATATACCAACGATGAAACTTGTTACTACCTTCAGATTTTTTCACTGTTAATGCTTATAGATTACATACCTCAGTTTCATGAGATAAGTTAATTTTTGTACAGTGTCACCAAAATGCCAAGGCGCTGATGTCATTTTATTTTGGTTAAACTGCACAAAAAATTATGAAGACAAGAGGAAAGGTCAAGAGTGGGAACCTCCTCCCCCGGCTGTTCTCTTGATTCGTTCGTTCAAGCTTTTATGTTTGATCGATTATCAAGATTGGGATAGCAATTTTTAAGGTCCCCCTGAGTTCGAAATGATATTTACCTTGGAGGTACATGGTTTGCAATTTTTTTATACTGTCATTAGTTAATAATGCTAGTTACCTTCAGACTTTTGTATTTGGTTTAATGCTCATGCACAGGTAGTATACCAATGCTGAAACATGTTACCTTTACATTTTGTATTGTTAATTCTTATAGAAATCTTTTAGTGGCAGAGTTTATTGAAATCTATTCAGTAAAACCATTTTACTGTACCCTGTAATAAAATAACTACTCTACTGTTGCACTAGACACTGGATTAGTGTATATTTGTAGTATTCAAACTTTCGAATGGTGTTGCATTAGCGTATGTGCATAAATAAAGTGTGGAAAGCTTTCCCAAATACGTGCTCAAGAAAACTACAACCTATTTTTCTAAATACTAGACGTTTGGGTACTTTAAACTGAACCGCGAAAACGTCTTATATTAAGGAATAGAGGGTGTAGAGTTCACTCAAATTATCTCGGTAAAGCTAGTCACACCTTTGTTAAAATTAATGTTCATTATGTCATCGGAGGAGGTCTGTAAGTTTGTCTCTAATGCCTGTCGACTACATACCTGACATCATGATGTAATGTTAAGTCATTTCCTTTTGTACAGTGTCACTGAATTGTCAAGGCGGTGATGGCATTTTATTTTAGTTGAACTGCACAAAATATGCTTAAAAGAAGAGGAAAGGTCAGGAATCGATCATTCTTTCAGAAAGAACTATATATGCCTTTCTGACATCAGCCGTTGTTGCCTTATTTATTCCTTCAAACAGGTGGTTAGAAATAGTCTTGCAACCTTTTCCCATTAAGAAATTAGAATGCTTATATTTGTGAGTCTATGCTTCAACAAGTGCCACTTTTATAGTAATCACACTTTCAATATCTATGCAAACAGGGATGCTTGATTTTAGTGGAACTGCACAAAAAGTCCAACTGGTTCAACATTAGGAGCATGTTTTCTTCCAAACCTTTATATCCAATTGGTGGCACTATGAGCTGTTCATTAAGAAGGTACATGGTTTTCTACTATCTTTCTACTCTTTTTGTACTGTCATTAGATAGTAACACTAGTGGTTTGCATGTGAATTTATTGGCAGGGTGGACCTACATGGGAGGTGTAGGACAGGATTCAATGATTGGATGCTCAATTTCGGTTGTATCAATTTCACCTCTTCCATCACTGCGAACATGGATATCCTTGGTCTGATGAAGAATAGGTGCTATATTTCTGCTCTGAACAAGCAAATCAATTCAGTATGAAATTGTCTAGGACAAAACATGACTGTATCAAATTGTCTAGTGCAAAACATGGTAGATGCTAAGCGGAAGAGACATGTTTAAACCGAAAATACAAGGTGGGGTATATGTTTACTAGCTGCTTGATATTTGTGCAGATAGAGATGTCTGCCCGTTGCTATTTGTTAAGCACACAAAGTGACCGCAATTTTGGTTGAACTGCACAAGAGAATAGTATAGTCACTGCATGCAGTGCCATTTGAAAATAGACACAGAATGATTGGATAGTCACTTCATGGACTGCAGAAAAGTAGTAATGTACTATTTATTGGCCAACACTAGGTGCTTCATTGCTTTGGTTTGATTATACAATGGGCACCATTTTTCCTAAGTTAAAGTTTGTATTCCAAAAATAGTCTCGCCGTGTGATCGAGAGAAGACCAAATCATATTTAAGTGGATGTTCCTCCATCATGTGTGGTTCATTCTCATGGTTCCAGCTGTTGGTGAAACCACTTACGTTTGCAAGAGGAATTGTAGACTTCACAAACAAACTTTCTTTCAGTCTGTACTGAATGTTGGCCAAGAGAAGCATCCATGTTAGTAGGAAGAACATATGTTTTTTTAGATCTTTGCTTTTGGAGCTACATATTTGTATATGATCTATGAATCATTGAGATGCATTAACATGTTGATCTTATGTATGGGAATCATACTAGTTGTTTTAGTTGTGGCTGACCTTTGCTTTTGGAGCTACATATTTGTATATGATCTGTGAATCATTGAGATGCATTAACAGTTCCTTATATCTGTTCGCTCAGTGTTTAAAAGTTACTGATCAATCACTAGCTAGCCTACTAATGCGCTCCCTGGCAGTTTTAGTTGTGACGCAAGATCCGAAGTGGCAGTTTTTTGAATAAAAATGCCTACCTCTGAAGAAACTGACAAGCTACTCTGAAGAAAATGCCATGCGAATATGAAGAAACTGCCAGCGAAAATGTTCGCTAATGCCTTATCTCCCAGCCAAAGTTCATCAACTAATGCCCTCATCTGCGACTCGTTGCATGATGCTCCGCATACTGGCTGCGAGCGATTTTGAGTGCCTACATGCAGCCGGTCGTAATTAAGGCAGCTAACTGATGCGAAAAAGATGCGCTTTAATTTTTGCGGGCCTTTTAAATCCATGGAATCATTATTGGCAAGGTGGGAGATGATTCGAGTGCACTCGTTTGACCGTCATGCTGGCGTGCGACCCATCACGGACGGGACGGGACGGCACAGTCGGAATTTCAGTTTCTCTAGTTTTCCACGGCAAGCTGGCGCGCTAGGCCATGCCTGCTTAATTATGAATTGAATTCCGGTGACCATCGCGCTACCTTCTGCCTATAAGTAATGTTTCCCGGCCTTCTATGGTGGCACCGTGACCCAACTCGCCCTACCCTCATAAGCCCCCACTGGGCCGACGTCGCGTGCCACTTATCCTTGCTCTCGCCACGTCCGCCATGCCCCCGCCCGTCCGCGATAGGCGAGACCAGAGGCGGTCACCGCCTGAACTAGTGTTCGGTTTTTCACCGGAAGACAGACGGAGGGAGGAGGCATTCTATCGGTCTTTAGATGGCAATGCGGAGATCAAGGACTTGTTGGAGCGTGACTGCCTGGCGGAGGAGCAGGAGTTGTTGGAGCGTGACCGCTTGGCGGAGGAGCAGCATATCGCCGATTTGCGCCGCCAGCGGGACATGGAGCAGCAGCGCATCGACGCTCTGAGTCGCGAGCAGAGCGCCCGCAACTGGGCCGACTACGTGTAGGCCGGCGCCCGGCAAATAGCCATAGAGGCTGTCGGGCATGCACGTGTTCGCGACGCCGATTTTTACTACGAGCTCGTTAGGTGGGTTTCCCGCTTAGAAGCCGAAGCTTCGGTGGACCACGCCGACAAGGAAAGGGACAACGCGCGCAAGCAATGCGCCCTATCGCACCTCTGGCAAGTCCGAGGCGAGGCGGAGGACGCCGGTGCCAGCCTTTAGCGTGTACCGCAGATGGCGGCCGGCATCGTCTAGTTAGCTAAGAGTAAGTTAGTACTTGTACGCTACTAGAGTATTAGTGGGAGTAGATAGTTAACTTGGCTATGATGGTTGTCAACATGGAAGTTCAGTACTCTATATGTCGATCAGACTAGTTACTTTGCTCTGAATCTTGAACTTTCCGTTTGAACGTATGGAATGGGTTGTTATTTTTTTTTAAATGGGTTGTATTTGTCCTCCACGGGTTTAAAGGCTGACTTGTGGGCCTACCTAGTTGACGCATACACAATAAGGAGATGATTGTACGTGGAGAGGATGACACCAGGGACCCGCGAAGGCCTTGGCAGTACGCAAGCAAGTGCCTCTTTATTTCAAGCCAATAAAAAATTGGCTGCTCCTAATGGATTTCTGACATTTGGGTCCCATGCCATTGTCAACGTAGTCAATAAACAAGAGAATTGCACAACGAGCGGCTAACACCAGGGACCCAGCAACTCGCCCAGTTATTTTTGGTTTGGGTTAATTTGATAAATGCCACTCCAAATCTGGTGTTTCTGAGAAATGCCACTGCAATTTCCAAACTTTGAAAAATGCCATTTCCAGTGGCATTTTTTGAAGTCTGGAGTGGCGTTTGGCGTTTTTCAAAGTTTGCAAAGTGCAGTGGCATTTTCCAAAGTTTGCAAAAATTGCAGTGGCATTTTTCAAAGTTTGGAAATTGAAGTGGCAATTTTATGAATCGCAATAATTGGAGCGACATTTATCTAATTTGTTTTCGAGGCGGAAGCAGTATGTCAACTGGGCTGTGCGGGGCACTCTGGCCTGTCTAGACAGCCTTCTCTTTTATGTTTACCACAGACCAGCCCAGTAGTTTTTTTTCTTTCTGAAAATGGCTAGCCCAGTTTTTTGTGATTTGCCAAGTAAGTCGCTTTGTCAGGCCTGTTGGGATGCAAATCTTTCAAGACGAGGAGAGCTTCATTCGGCTGGACAAGATAATGGTCTATCAGTAATGAGAAATGGGCTGTATATTTTTAAAGCACATCAAACCGGCAATTAGTTTCAAATTTCTTTTTTTCATTTCGAGATTTTAAATTGCATTAATTTTTATGCGTGGAGAATTTGTTGGATTTTATATTGATATACATTTATTTTTTAAATCACTTTGAATGTGACTCGAAATTTCGAGATTAAAAGTAGTTCGGTCCACACCGAAATATGCAAAATTTTGTATGATTTTTTAACTGTGGCCACAATATGGGCTGTAATGCGAACGAGTGAACCGTCATACTCCTCTACGCGCGGGCATCCACAGCCGCGTCTTCCATTGATCCGCGTCGTCCCCTTCCTAGGCCTCGCTTTCGTCCACCGCGCTGCTGCTCTCGGCGTGGCATGGTCAACGTGATCAAGGAACGACTTCCATTGGAAGAGTACTATACGTTGAGAGGCTGACAGCTGGGTCCACGGCAGCCGCAAGGAAGTGCCTCCTTATTACGCCGAAAATAATTATTCCTCCACCTGACAGCAGAGACCCACCGTACGGGCCACTATATTTGGCGAAAAAAACGTTTCCCCCCTGACTGCTGGGACCCACAGGACGGGCCACTGTATTTCACGAAAAAAACGTTCCCCCCTCTGTCTGCTCGGACCCACCGGAAGTGCCGCCTTATTACGCACAAAAAAATGAATACTCCCCCTGCTAGTTGGGACCCACCTTGGTGGGTGGCTGACTTGTGGGCCTACTAAGTTCACGGGGACGGAGTGCTTTGTCAACTTAGTCAATATGAATGATTCTAGCTCCAGTGACTATACGATGTCCATCCAACGGCCGTAGTGCTTCTTCAACGTCTCGTCTTCTTGCTCCAACCGCCCAAAGCAGCGCCGGTCGTGCTGCATGCTCCTGCCTCCCGTGGCTGGCTGTGCTGCCGCGGAGGCCTCACCGCCTCCTACTATTCCCACCACAGGCCCGGCCCTGCGGCGACAACAGCCTCACACCGCAGCCGAACCAGTGAACCCTCGTACTCCTCTTCGTGTGGGCTTCCACTGTCGTGTCTTCCCCGACTCCGCGTCATCCCCTTCCTAGGCCTCGCCGTCGTCCACCGCCCTGGTGCTCTCATTGCGGCATGGTCAACGTGGTCAAGGAATGGCTTGCATCAGATCTGGACTGTACGTGGAGAAGCTGACAACTGGGTCCATGACCGCATCAAGGAAGTGCCTCCTTATTACACGCAAAATAATTATTCCTCCACCTGACAGCGGGGACCCATCGCACGGGCCACCGTATTTTGTGAAAAAATGTTTCCCCCTGACTGCTGGGACCCACCAGCTACATCTTCGCACGCAAGGAAGTGCGTCTGGGCAAAAAAATGATTCGTTCCCTGACTGCTGGCACCCACCAGCTACATCTTCGCATGCAAGGAAGTGCGTCCGGGCAAAAAAATGATTCACCCCCCTGACTGCTGGGACCCACCAGCAACATGTTTGCATGCAAGGAAGTGCCTGACAGTCGGGACCCACCTGGTCGAAGCGTACATAGCGTTGTCATTCGGGTCGCAAACGTGTACATATATACTGGTCGATGTAGAGGCGCGCACGTGTCGTAGTAGAGGCGCACACGTAGCATGTACATGTACGTATAGCAGCCAGTGTGCAAGAAAGAAACTATGGCCACGTACGTACATATGGGCATGGTCTTGAACGCCTACTAGCGCATACGTATGGCCAGGGCTCGTGTACATGGCTAGGTCGGAATGGAGAAATAGCGTCGTCGTCGTGTTCATGGGGATCCAGCCGGCTGGTTCGGAACGGAATGCGTCATCGTGTTCATCGGGAGGGCTTGGACAGAACAGCCGATGGAAACGAGGCCTGGCGTACCGCAGAACGGAGGAAACGGCCTTGTGTTCGACCGATCACTGTCGAAACGGGGGTCATGTTGATCAGGAGGGGTGTGGTGTACCGCAAAATGGAGGAAACGGGCCTCCTACAGTCGAAACGGGGGTCCTGTTGATCGGGAGGGGTGTGGCGTATCGCAAAATGGAGGAAATAGACTTGTGTTGGAGCACTACTGTCAAAACGGGGGTCCTGTTCATTGGGAGGGGTGTGGCGTCCTGCAAAATGGGACTCCACGAGATACTGTTCATCTCCACCGTCGACCCCCTCGAGCCTCCACGGGCTACTATTCATCCACCGTCGACCTCCTCCAGCCTCCACCTGCAGCTGTTCATCCACGGGCTCCTGTTCATCCAGCCTCCACCGTGCGCTACTCCACCGGCTACTGTTCAACCAGCCCTCTCCATGGGCTCCTGTTCAACCACCCCTCCACGAGCTACTGTCCAACCACCCCTCCACGGGCTACTGTTCATCCTGCCCTCCATGGGGTGGTCCTGTTCATCCAGCCCTCCAAGGGGTCCTGTTCATCCAGCCCCAACCGGCTCGATCGATCGGGGTCTTGTTCATACAGAGGCAACACCACGGGGTCTGGTTCATCCACCCCATCGGGAACTGTTCATCCAAACCCCCCATCAATGCTCACTTTTCATCCAGAGGCAACACCACGGGGTCCTGTTCATCCACCCCACCGGGAACTGTGCATCAAACCCCCCAGCAATGCTCACTGTTCATCTAGAGGCAGCATCGATCGGCTTCAGTTAGCAGCAGTAGCCATCCATCGATCGCTGGGGTTCAGTTAACAGCCATTGATCGATCGCTCGGGTTCAGTAACGCGTAGCCTACAGTGCAATCACTCGGCTTCAGTTAGAGCCCAACACTTTGCACCCACACGCGTGCGTGTACGAGAGAAACGCGCATCGCTCGGCCCCGACCACCCACCGTAACTAGGAACACCCCGATATTTTCCTCGCCATTGCTTCTACCACGATTATTTCCATCATGGACGGCCCAAAGAATGTCATGCAGCTGCGTCTCCGGCCTGCCCAGGACGAAAAGCCCATTTTCTGTCATGATTTTTTGTCATAGAAGTAGGACCCCACCACATCTATGATGATACCGGGTTTTGTCACAATTATCGTGATAGAAGTGTCATAAGTATGACATAAATTTTTTCCGTTCGGCCCAAAATGTCACAGATGTGTCTTTTTTTGTAGTGTAGTCATCAGCTTTGCTCTGCCAGACGTTCATAACATCTGGTGTTGCTAGCTCCTGCAGCGGGTTTGTCACCTAGCAGTGCTTCCAGGATGTAATTCTTTTTTGCAGCAATGAGGATAATCCTCAAGTTACGGACCCAGTCCGTGTAGTTGCTACCATCATCTTTCAACTTAGCTTTCTCTAGGAATGCATTAAAATTCAACAGAACAACAGCATAGGCCATCTATCTACAACAACATAGACATGCAAAATACTATAAGGTACTAAGTTCATGATAAATTAAAGTTCAAATAATCATATTACTTAAGAACTCCCACTTAGATAGACATCCCTCTAATCATCTAAGTGATCACGTGATCCATATCAACTAAACCATGTCCGATCATCACGTGAGATGGAGTAGTTTTCAATAGTGAACATCACTATGTTGATCATATCTACTATATGATTCACGCTCGACCTTTCGGTCCTAGTGTTCCGAGGCCATATCTGCATATGCTAGGCTCGTCAAGTTTAACCTGAGTATTCTGCATGTGCAAAACTGGCTTGCACCCGTTGTAGTGAATGTAGAGCTTATAACACCCGATCATCACGTGGTGTCTCGGCACGACAAACTGTAGCAACGGTGCATACATAGGGAGAACACTTGTACCTTGAAATTTAGTGAGAGATCATCTTATAATGCCACCGTTGAACTAAGCAAAATAAGATGCATAAAGGATAAACATCACATGCAATCAATATAAGTGATATGATATGGCCATCATCATCTTGTGCCTTTGATCTCCATCTCCAAAGCACCATCCTGATCACCATTGTCACCGGCTTGACACCTTGATCTTCACCGAAGCAACGTTATCATCTCACCAACTATTGCTTCTACGACTATCACTACCGCTTAGTGATAAAGTAAAGCAATTATATGGCGATTGCATTTCATACAATAAAGCGACAACCGTATGGGTCCTGCCAGTTGTCGATAACTCTATTACAAAACATGATCATCTCATACAATAAAGTTTAGCATCATGTCTTGACCATATGACATCACAACATGCCCTGCAAAAACAAGTTAGACGTCATCTACTTTGTTGTTGCAAGTTTTTTGTGGATACTACGGGCTGAGCAAGAATAGTTCTTACCTACGCATCAAAACCACAACACGGTATAGTGACTGCTTTTTGATCTTCAGAAAGAACCCTGTTCATTGAATCCGATTCAACTAAAGTTGGAGAAACTGGCACCAACTAGCCACCTGTGTGCAAAGCACGTCGGTAGAACCAGTCTTGCCTCAGTGTACACATAATGTCGGTCTGAGCCACTTCACCCAACAATACTGCTGAATCAAGAATCAACTACAGACGACAAGCAATATGTATATAGCCACGCCCACAACTCCTTTGTGTTCTACTCGTGAATATAACATCTACGCATAGACCTGGCTTGGATCCCACTATTGGGGAATGCAGTATTTTCAAAAAAATTCCTACGCACACGCAAGATCCATCTAGGTGATGCATAGCAACGTGAGGGGATAGAGTTGTCTACGTACCCTTGTAGACCAGAAGCAGAAGTGTTATGACAAAGCGGTTGATGTAGTCGTATGTCTTCACGATCCGACCGATCCTAGCACCGTAGGTGTGGCACCTCCACGATCAGCACACGTTCAGCTCGGTGACGTCCCATGAACTCTAGATCCAACTGAGTGTTGAGGGAGAGCTTCGTCAGCACGACGGCGTGATGACGGTGATGATGAAGTTACCGACGCAGGGCTTCGCCTAAGCTCTACAACGATATGACCGAGGTGGAAATCTATGGAGGGGGGCACCGCACACGGCTAAAACAATCAATTTGTGTGTCTATGGGGTGCCCCTCCCTTGTATATAAAGGAGGGAGGGGGAGGCCGACCGGCCCTCCTTGGCACGCCGCCAAGAGGGGAATCCTACTAGGACTCCAAGTCCTAGTAGGTTTCCACCAAAAGGGAGAGAGGGGAAAGGAAGGAGAGGGAGAGGGGAAAGGAAAAGGGGGGCGCCGCCCCCCTTCCTAGTCCTATTCGGACTCAAGGGGGAGGGGGGGCCTGCCCTGGCCGCCCCTCTCTCTCTCTCTCTCCACTAAGGCCCATCGAGGCCCATTAATTCCCTCGGGGGTTCCGATAACCCTCCAGCACTCCGGTTTTATCTGAAACTTCTCCGGAACACTTCTGGTGTTCGAACATATCCGTCCAATATATCGATCTTTATGTCTAGACCATTTTGAGACTCCTCGTTATGTCCGTGATCATATCCGGGACTCCGAACTACCTTCCGTACATCAAAACATATAAACTCATAATACTGATCATCACCGAACGTTAAGCGTGCGGACCCTACGGGTTCAAGAACTATGTAGACATGACCGAGACTCAGTCCGCTCAATAACCAATAGCGGAACCTGGATGCTCATATTGGTTCATCCATATTCTACGAAGATCTTATCGGCCAAACTGCATAACAACATACACTGTTCCCTTTGTCATCGGTATGTTACTTGCCCGAGATTCAATCGTCGGTATCTCAATACCTAGTTCAATCTCGTTATCGGCAAGTCTCTTTACTTGTTCTGTAATGCAACATCCTGTAACTAACTCAGTAGTCACATTGCTTTCAAGGCTTATAGTGATGTGCATTACCGAGAGGGCCCGAGATACCTCTCCGATACACGGAGTGACAAATCCTAATCTCAATCTATGCCAACTCAACGAACACCATCGGAGACACCTAGAGAGCATCTTTATAGTCACCCAGTTACGTTGTGACGTTTGATAGCACACTAAGTGTTCCTCCGGTATTCGGGAGTTGCATAATCTCATAGTCACAGGAACATGTATAAGTTATGAAGATAGCAATAGCAATAAACGAAATGATCAGAGTGCTAAGCTAACGGATGGGTAAAGTCAATCACATCATTCTCTAATGATGTGATCCCGTTCTTCAAATGACAACTGTTGTCCATGGCTAGGAAACTTAACCATCTTTGATTAACGAGCTTGTCAAGTAGAGGAATACCAGTGACACTCATTTTGTATATGTATTCACACATGTACTAAGTTTCTGGTTAATACAATTCTAGCATGAATAATAAACATTTATCATGCTATAAGGAAATATAAATAACAACTTTATTATTGCCTCTAGGGCATATTTCCTTCACGATGCTCAGGAGCCCCCCTTTAACATGCAAGCGAATTGTGTGAAAAAAGAAGGAGCCCGCGGTGTCACCCGCCATCAGCCTCCGGAGGTTCCTGCAGGTTAGTGCGAGGGAGGAATATAGGTTGCAACCGTGCTTGCTGGTCTGCCACTGATTGTTCCGCAAGAAGATGAAGGCACTGAGGGCCTGGTGAGGTGACGTGCGGAGCGCGTGCCGCGAGCCAGAGCTCGACAGTTCAGATTTGTCAGCGTTGCAGGGACAGACCCAAGCACCAGCGTCGTGCCAGCATGAGTAGCCCCCGTTGCAGGATGAGCAGGGGGCGATGGGCAGCACGGGTGGCCGCGATGGATCATAGGCAAGCAGGTGATAATCATGAAATGACTCAAGCAAAGAGGTAGGTTAGCTTAGATAGATGCAAGAATGATACATGCCACTGGGATGGACCCATGTGGCCTAGGGATGATGCAGCCCGAGGGGCGCCCCCATCAAAGTAAGCTGGAGATGCAAAAGGGTACATGTCACAGGGACAGGCCCGTGCGACTTGGGGATGATGCTGCCCAAGGGGCGCCCCCAACTGAATGAACTGGAAAGAGTCAGATGTTACCACAGCTGGAGTGGTGTTGGAGTAGCTGAAGGTGCATGCTGAAGGAGTCATTCCTCACGAGCCGCGAGGGCCCTAAGCCTCAGGAGGCTCCGTGGGCTCGGGTGGTTCCTTGAGGACCGTCACCATCTTCACCCGGACAGCTTGATGCCTGGCCTCTTGAGCCACTAGGATGCTCCGCGGGTGGCACTAGAAGGTGACGGACGCGCTTGGCAAGCCGAATGGCATGCGAACGTAGCTGTGAGGTGGACCCTCGCACCGACCAATGTGCGAAGGCCAGAAGCACTCCTGAGATGCAGATGCGCAGCCTGCCGTCCACGCCTGGATGGGGAGCTACGCCACGTGGCGGGGGGGCGGTCGCCATGTATGGCCCTTGCCTCTTGAAGCTTCTGGGTCGCCTTGACGATGAACTCCTGAGCACCAGGCGCTCGTCGCCCGGTGCCCTCCTGAGGGAAATGTGCGGTGAAACACACCTGCACATGGTGCCCGAGCGCCTCCCTCATGATGTTGGCTAGGTTTGAGGCCCTCCAGAAGGGAGTCCCCGAGCCTTGTCCGAGGAGGGTGCCAAGAGCGCCTTCCTATGCGAGGGAGGGAGGCGCCCCAACTGCGGGCGCGGATCCTGAGGTGGTGCCGCTGGAGACACCACTCTCCTTAGGCACTGGGTGGAGTAGCTGCTTCTTATTCTTGGGGATAGCCTTAGGAGTGTACATGGTGACTTTGTTGTCGGGGTCTTCGATCGCAGCGGTTTGGAAGGCGTGCTCAAGGGAGCACACCACATCTCTTTTTTCGCAGGGGACCGTGATGACTCTGCCACTCCCTGGCATCTTGAGGACATTGTAACCGTGGTGGGTCACTTGCATAAACTTGGCCAATGCTGGATACCCAAGGATGGCGTTGTACGACAGACAGATGTGGGTGACGTCAAAGTCGAAGCGCTCGGTGCGGTAGTTGTTACGCTGGTCGAAGGTGACAGGGAGGCGGACCTGCCCTATCGGGGTGGTGGACCCGTCGGTCACTCCTGAGAAAGGCTTGGTAGGCTGTAGCTGATCGTATGGCACTTGGAGGCTATCGAACGTCTCAACGCACAGGACATTGAGCCCTGCGCCGCCGTTGATGAGGGCCTTGGTGACTTGGACGTTGCTGATGACGGGTGAACAAAGCATCGGAAGGATGTCGGCGGTCGCCGCGCACTTGAGCTGGTCCGTCGATCTAAAGGTGATGGCGCACTTGGAGCACTTGAGCGGGTGCATGGCCTCGAGCCTGGGAAGGGCTCCGTTCACCTCACGAGCAAACTACTTGAAGATGCACTGGGAAGCTGGGGCCTGAGCACCGCCCAAGATGCAGGCCATAGTGCGTGGCTCCTAGAAGCCCCCAGCCCCCTCGTCCTGATGGTGGTCGTCGTTCCTCCTTGGTGGTGGCGGAAACGGAGGGAGGCTAGCATTGCCCTGAGGACGGTCCTCACGAGGCTGGTCCCTCCAGGTGCCCTTGCGAGGCTGTTCCTGCCAGTGGTCCTCACGAGACCGGTCGCGCCACTCCTAACGGGGGCCGCGGTCGTCCTAGCGTCCCCCACTTCGTCCTCCTCCTCGGCCGTAGCCCTGGTCATTGCACTCGGGGCGCTGACTGAAGCGTCCATCTTAAATGGCCCTGAGCTCTTGGCAGTCGTTGGTGTTGTGGTTGTGTACGTTGTGGAAGGCACAGAACGGACGACTGCTCCCAGACAACTCGGGGTGGTCCCGGCCGCGGTTCGTGTCCGGCTCCGCCGCGAGCACGGCTACTCCCTTGCACTTCATGACCTTGGCCTTGGCTTTCTGCTCTTCTGGGTCGACAGCAGGGAGCTCGAGGAGGGAGAGGCGCCCCTCCTCAGCTCTTGCGCACTTGGTACCATGTTGAACATCTCGAGTGGCCTGCATAGCTCCTCGTGGATGGTGAACTCTTCCTTCATCTTGACATCGCGGACACCATGAGAGGACGCTGACATGATGGCCTCGTTCGTCACCTTGGGAATCTTGAGGCGAACGTTGTTGAAGCACTGGATGTACTTCTGTAGGGTCTCTCTCGGCTGTTGTTTGATGCGGTGCAGGTCACCCGCGGCTGGTGGGCGGTCGCAAGTGCCCTGGAAGTTGGCGAGGCAAGTTCAGGAGCCACGAGCGAGCACCATCCTTGAGAGCCATGGGAAACCAGTTCGCCATGACTTTCTTGTCACTGTTGGTCGCCTCGATGCTCAGCTCGTAGAGCTGCAAGAACTCCGCAGGGTCGGGGGTGCCGTCGTAGCATGGAGGTAGGTCTGGCTTGAACTTGCCTGGCCAGACTATGCTACGCAGCTCCGGAGTGAAGACACGGCAGCCTACTGTGGCCACCGAGGCCCGTCACGGGGGCGGAGCATGATCTTGATGCCTACACACCGCCGCCGCAGGTGACACGCGGTCTTGACGTGGTGGCGCCGGGAGTGCAGGAGCATTTTTTGGTGGTCGGGGAACTTCTTGGCAGCTTCCTTCTTCACGCGCGGGCACCCGGCGTGACGGGTCGTGCCGAGGGGCCGCGCGTCTTGGTGCCAGGACGCCGTCTTGGTGTGGAGGTGGCGGAAGCGCTCCATGAGCTACGTCGCCCGCAGCTGGGGGAGGGTGAGGCAACAAGAGAGATGGTGCGGGGGAACCCCCAGGAGCGCTGACGAGCTCGGCGATGTGGTCCAGCCAGTCCTCGTAGAGGTCGTCGATCAGGCAGTAGCGTAGGAGCTCGCATGCCATGAGCAACATGGCCTGCGTGTCCATGTGTGCACGACGAGCATGGGACGATGAGCCGGCCAGAGTCAGCGACGGGGTGGCGGTGTAGCCGTCCCACCGCACAGAGGGGTGCAGCGATGACGCTTGCTGCTCATTTCCCACTAGGCCGATGGCGGTGTTGGCAGTGGGTGATGGAGAATGACGGGGAGGCCCGCCGATAGGAGCTGTTTGAGCGACACGGGCGTCTCGGCGCTCGGTGCGGGCTCGACATGCGTCCGCCATGGACGTGGTGGAGCGACGGAGCGTGGATCGACGGAAGAAAAGCTTCAGCGCACCCCTACTTGGTGCGCCACATGTCGGATTCTGGGTTCCAGCAAACCCTTGAGGCTTGAACACTAGGGTGCGTACGAAGATCTCTCTCCCCCTAGCTCACGCTCTCACCATGATCTCAAAGCCTAGGTCGCTGAACCCACGGGACAAGGGGCAAAAGAGTTTATACTGGTTCGGGCCACCATTGCGGTGTAATACCCTACTCTACCGTGGTGTGGTGGATTGCCTTGTAGGATGAGGATGAACAAGTACAAGGGAAGAATAGCCTCTTGAGGAGAGGTGTTCTTGGGCTTGATGAGCTTGTGTGTGTGGATGGTCTGCTTCCTCTCCCCTTCTTTGGTGGTGGCTAGTACTATTTATAGAGGCCCTGGTCCTCTTCCCAAATATTAGACGGGAACGGATCCCATAACGGCCAATTTGAAGGGGGACAACTAGTACAAGTTATCCTGACAAAAGGTGGTCTTTGCCTGCCAAAGACTCTGGTGGTGACGCCGTCATGGGCTCCGTGATGACCTGCATCCTGTCATCCTGCTGGTCTTGGTCTCGTTGCACCAATATGGAAACCTTTGCCTGCTGCCTCGGGACTCTTGGCCTACGCATGCCTCTTTAGCACCAAAGAGGCAACTGATACTCTGCGCCCGCTGGCGCCCGCCTGGCCTTGGTCGTCATGGCACATGTCACGCACTTCTCGCGAGGTGCCCCTTGCGTAGATATCTCCACTCCTCAGGAGCCATCCTAGGGAGGCTGCCCCGGTGGAGGTCATTGTCGGATTTCGGGTTCCGGCAGACCCTTGAGGTTCAAACACTGGGGTGCGCGTGGATATTTCACCTCCTACCCTCCTGCACCCCTCCGCCTTCCTAGGATCTAAACTATCGAAAGAACAACACAAGAGACACAAGGTTTATACTGGTTCGGGCCACCGTTGTGGTGTAATACCCTACTCCAGTGTGTGGTGTGTGGATTGCCTCTTGGGCTGATGATGATGAACAATACAAGGAAGAACAGCCTCGCGAGGGTCTGTTCTTAGCTGGGGCGATGAACTGCTGGGAGGAATTCAGTCACCTTTCTCTCTATCTCTCTCTCTGCTTCCAACCAGCCGACTTGTCGAGAGCCTTTGGAAGCGACCGACCCGAACCGAACTGACCCCTTTGCTATGTGGGTGGCCGGTCCTATTTATAGAGGCCCTGGTCCTCTTCCCAAATATCGAGCGGGAAGGGAGCCAACAATGGCGGGCTAATTTGAAGGGGGACAACAAGTATCAGCTATCCTGACAAAAGTAGTCTTCGCCTGCGCAAAGCTCTGGTGATGACGCCGTCTTGGGCTCCACGGTGACCTCCGTCTCATAGTCCTCCTGGTCTTGGTCTCGTTGCACCGAAATGGCAACCTTTGCCTGATGCCTCGGTACTCCGTGGCTGCGCTTGCCCCCTTTGCACCAAAGAGGAAAGGTGGACGCTGCGCGGGCTGGCGCCCGCCTGGCGCCCTGGGTCATCATGGCTTGCATCACGGGCACCTCGCGAGGTATCCTGCCTTGATCTCTCCGCCTCCTCGCGAGCCAGCCTGACGAGGCCGTGCTTGAGGAAGCTTCACGTCGTCCGCCCCACGAGGCTTGGCCCCTCGCGAGGGTCTTGGTTTTGTGTTGGTGAAGATGGGCCGTGCTGGGCCCCCCTTTGAGCCACGCCGCCGGCCGCAGGCAGGCAAGTCTGGGGACCCCCGTTCCCAGAATGCCGAAAGTAGCCCCTGGGCCTAAGGCGTGCCCGAACTTGGCCGTGCAGGGAGGCGGAAGGGCAAGAGCGAAGCGCCGCGGGCCCTAACAGCCTGCGGCCTTGGGCGCCGCGTGGCGGTTGACTGGACGTGGGCGCCTTAGCAACCGTGCGAGTTGATAAGGGAGTGGCATCCGCCTAGGCCCTTCTTCTTGCTTTCCCCAGTTGCTGCTCAGATCCCCTTTCTTGCGCCTCTCCTTCCTTCCTCCGAAATCTCCAGATTTGCTTTGACCGTGCGACCTAGGAAGCCATGGCGCCTCGCCAGCCCCCAGCCGCAGCGTGGTACTCATCTGCCTTGGACCCGCCGAACATGTCGGAGGCGGGCCATGCCCGGTTGCGCCGGATAGCGACGGCGCGAGGTATCGACGGGGCGAAGGTGTTGAAGGCCGGCTCCGCCACCCCTGAGGGTCAGAGGAGCACCTTCTATCTGCTCTTCATAACTGCCATTGTTGCTGGCCTGGTGCCTCCCTTCTCCGAGTTCTTCTTCTCTGTCCTCGGCCATTACAAGCTACAGGCTCTGCATCTCCATCCCAACTCCGTCCTTCTCCTCGCGATCTTTGCTTATTATTGTGAGGCCCACGTTGGGGTGCGGCCCTCAGCAGCCTTGCTGCGCCCCTACTTCTACCTCCGGACCTCTCGCGGTCCTGCTTCCGCGTGCGCAAGCTTCGTCGCGTACGGTGGCGCCATTGCCATCTCGAACCCTGGGAAGAGGATTGAGGGCTTCAGGAGCAAGTGGGTCTTGGTGGATGCTGAGCGCATCCACCCTCGGCTGATCTTGCCCATGGAGCAGCCCACGAGCTCCAGCAACTGGGGTCGAGCGGAGCTCACGGATCCCCGCGCGAAGATGGTGTTGGAGAAGATGGACGCGGATCTGAGGCCGGCCGACATGGCGGCGGCGAAGCTGACCGGCGCGTCGTTGCTGAGGGAGTTCCTGGAGCACCAGCTGGCTCCGCTTCGGCAGTACTCGCTTCCAATGTGGAGGCCCCGTCCGAGCCCCGCGGCCTGGGCCGACGGAGTCCTGGCTGCGGTTCTCCAATCTCTGGTCAGGGGCAATGTGGCGAGGTTGGAGGGCGCTCCTACGCCCTTGTTCCTCCGCGACGACTGGGAGCGGGTGGTGAAGTCCATGCCCGTCTTCAACGGGGAAGGGCCCGTGCCCCTGGAGGCTCCCGAGGGATCGGTGGCTGTGCCCTCCGACGACTCCAGCGAAGAGGAGGAAGGGCCTGACTCCGAGGCGACCGATGGAGAGTCGAGGGCTCCCTTCCCCCGGTGCAGGTCCCGCGTTCTCCGCCTCTCTCCGAGTGATGACGACGAGGATGACGACGAAGATGGCGACGAGTAGGACGGCGGGGGCTCGCCCCCGATCCCAAAGAAGGACAGGACCGGGCTGATCTCCCACAGGTCTGCCCCGGCCCTGGGGCGGGCCGCAGACGCACCTTCCGCCTGCAAGCTTCCCGAGGTTGACCCTTCCAGCCGGCTTTCAGGCTTCAAATTTGGTCGGAGGCCGCTTGAGCTCACTGGCGATGACCCATAAGTGTTCGATTCTTGTCCTTATTTCTTGCTCTACTTCTGAGGCTTGACGTTCGCATCCCTTGGATAGGCTGGCGCCCGCAGCGAAGAAGTCAAAGGGGGCTCCTGAGGTTCCATCCGTGGCAGCGCCCCTGCCTGCGAAGGAGGGTGACCGCGATGCGCAGGCTTCTCCTCCCCGGTCGTCCTCGTGAGGACTGGCTGAGCCGGCTGGGGCGAGCTCAGCCCCGACGGCCCTAGTGGCTCCCGAGGTGCTCTCGCCTGCCGCCGCCACCACAGCAGTCGGGGCGCGGCAGACTCCGCCTCAGGACGCTGCGGCCGTGCTGCCGCCTTCTCCTCCTACTCCACCGGCTGCTGTCTCTCCGACTCCTTGTGCCGTCCTAGATCGTGTTGTGGCTGAGCTAGACCGGCTGCGGCAGGATCTTCTCAGCGCCGACCCTTGCTTGCTGGCCGGGCGCTTGGAGATGGCTTCTGGATGGGTTCGCTCCGACGCTTCAATTCGGGCGGCGCTGGTCCAGGCCTTGACGGCATGCAACGAGGAGAAGCAGGCCGTCCTTGAGGCGAAGGCTGCTCGTGATGCAACCCTGGGAGAGGTGGTCGACGTTCGTGGCCGCTGTAAGGCACTGGAGGACGAGCTGCAGGGCCTACGGGATCAGCTCGCGAAAGAGGTCCGTCTTCGCCAAGAGCAGGAAGAAGGCGTGAAGGCTCGCGAGGCGGCCGTCGAGAGCCAGGAGGCCAAGCTCAAGAAATGCCGCGACCGCCTAGGCGCACTGGAGCAGGTGTTGGGGGCGAGGAAGGCGAAGCTGGACGAGAAGGCCATGGTCCTTGCCGAGGACCACGTGGCCTTCACGGAGTTGGAGGCGAGGGCTCGCTCCTTGCTGAGGACGCTTTACGACAGCGGCCTGGAGAGCCCGTTGGCCGGCGCCGAGGACGGCCCCGCCAAGCTGCTTCCCTTCTTGGTCCACGCTCTTGAAGATGTCGCCCTTGGCCTTGGCCCCACGGCTGAGGCCGAGGCGCGTGTTCTGTCTTCTGCAGCGCTGACGCGGGTCCTCACCCACATCCACCTTCGTGATCCCGGTTTCGACCTCGACAGCCTGCTGGAGCCCGTGAGCGGCGAGCGTGCCGCGGCTGCTGCCGAGGCCGTGAAGGGTCGTGCAGAGGCTCTGCTGGGGAAGTTCCGGGCCTTAAGCACCAAGTCGGAGCAAGGCGCTGCCGACCCCACTGCTCCGTGAGGCGAACCCACTCCGCGCTGCTCCCCCGCCGCCAAGTGACTCCATCGTGGCTCCTGTCCTGCTTTTGATTCCTGCACATGTATCATGCCTCGGGGAGGCGTTTAAACTTGCGTCTGATATTGGGATAACAGTGTGGACTGTAATATTTTCTTTCGAATTCCTATGAAATTTGCGCTTTTCCTTCCTACTTGCTTATGTTCTACGCCGGCAGGGCCCGCCCCGTGCGTACCTCACCCAGCAATAGCCCCGATCGGAAACCAGGACGGGACCAAGGAGTGAGGGGCTACGTGACAAGTTAGGCTCCTGAGTCGCGATGCTCAGGAGTCCCCCTTGGCGCACGAACAGCATGTAGGGAGGTATGATGTGGGTCGATCCACCGTTCTACGTCTGCAGAGCCCGGCCCTGCGCGTACCTCACCCAGCAATAGCCCCGACCGGAAACCAGGACGGGACCAAGGAGTGAGGGGCTACGTGACCAGTTAGGCTCTTGAGTCGCGATGCTCAGGAGTCCCCCTTGACACTCAAATGGCCTTCATACCTTGGCTCCGCTCGGGGAGAGGCGCGTGGTGAACCAGGCCCCGGGCGGGACCTGGCTGGGCGGCGTGCGTCCGGGCATGACCCAGGCGCAGCCCCCGTGCCCAGCCCCCTCGCGCGGCACTCCCGAGGGGAGGCGTTACGATGAGGCTAGACACTAAGCTCTGGGCTCCCTGAGGTTGATGCGGCCCGGAGGCCACCCTCAGTTGTTTATCACCAGCGCGGAGCATAGCGCTTCCGTATGTGTACGGGCAAAGCCGCTCCTCGGCAGTGTCGTCAGCCAGCGCGGAGCATGGTGCTTCCACTGGTACGTGGGAGGGGGCCTCCCTCCGGGAGGAGCCCCTGGGGTGTGTACAGCCCCGCCCTGACACGTGGCTGGCACGATAGGGCCTGGCGAGGTGTATCTGGGCACCCGTGAGCCAGCGCAGGACTCACGGGGCCCTACCTCTAAGCGGGTTGCGCCTGGCACTAGGCCTTATCTTGTGTTGTCTCCCTGCAAGTCTGGTTAGATGCCTGCACTCTATGTCCTCGGGTCCCAGCCCTCGAGCTGGTCTCAGCCGTCGCTGGTATGCCAGGTCGTGATGCCGTGGTCAAGGCCAGATGGTGAGGGCTGGAGAGCCAGTAAGAGCCCTGAGTCGCGATGCTCAGGTACCCCCCCTTTAATGTGCAAGTGGTCAGCATGGAGAAGAAGAGGTGCCATGGACCGGCATCAAATAATCAAGCATGGTGGTTCTAACGCATAACCGGAACTGAACGCAAATGGGGTACATGCCGCTGGGCCTGGCCCGGGCGGATTGGGGATCATGCAGCCCGAGGGGCGCCTCCAACAAGGTAAGCTAATCGACGTGAAATAAAAGGGATACACACCGCAAGGACGGACCCATGCGGCCTGGGAATAATGTAGCCCTGGGGGCGCTCCCAGCTGGAAGTGGAACTTGAAAGATGTCACCTGATGAGGCTGAAGACGAAGGGGTGTTGGTGTAGCAGACTCGGTGGGCTGCGGAAGCCGATCCTCATGAGCCCCCAGGCCCAGGGGCCTCGGGAGGCTCCGGAGGCGCTGGCGGTTCCTCGTGGACCATCTCCATCTCTGCCAGGGCTGCGGAGCGCCTGGCCTCTTGTGCCTCCGTGGTGCCCCTCATGAAGCACTGGTACATGTCAGCCGCGCTCGGCAAGCCGTAAGGCATGCGAACGTAGTTGTGGGGTGGACCTCTACAGCGCCCCACTTGCGAGGGCCAAAGGCGCTCCAGGGAGGCGACTCAGTTGAGCCCTGGTACATCGATGCAGACGCGCAGCCCGCCATCCTCGCCTGGATGGGGAGCTACTGCTGGTAGGCGGCGGGCGCCTCTCATGACTCTTGACTCCTGTAGCTCCTGAATGGCCTTGCTGACGAACTCCTATGGGTCTGGATCTCCTTGCCTTGCTCCTTCTTGAGGGAAACGTGCTTCGAAACACGCCTCCATGTGGTGCCCAAGCGCCATCCTCGTGACCCTAGCTAGGTCGGTGGCCCTCCAGGGGAGAGCCCCCGAGCCCTGCCTGAGGAGGGCGCCGGGCGCACTTTCCTATGCAATGGAAGGAGGTTCCCCCTGGGCAGGCATGGGCCCAGAGGGGCCTGCCTCCTGAGGGGCCAGGCCGGACAATGTCTTCTTCTTCTTAGGGGCGGTCTCGGGAGGCCTCCTGCTTCCACGATCCGGGTCTTCCAGTGACGTGGCCTGAAAGGGCACCGCGTCCTTCTCTTCACAGGGCACCGTGATGACTCCGCCGCTTCCTGGCATCTTGAGGACGTTGTAGCCGTGGTGAGTTACGGCCATGAACTTGGCCAGCGCTGGGTACCCAAGGATGGCGTTGTATGGCAGGCGAATGTGAGCGATGTTGAAGTTGATGAGCTCGGTGCGGTAGTTGTCGCGTGCCCTGAAGGTGACAGGGAGGCGGACCTGCCCGATCGGGACCGTGGAGCTGTCGGTGATACCGGAGAAGGGCTTGGTTGGCTGAAGCTGGCTGTAGGGCACTTGGAGGTTGTTGAATGTCTCCACGAACAGGACGTTGAGCCCTACCCCGCCATCGATGAGGGTCTTGGTGACCACCACGTTGCTAATGATTGGGGAACAAAGCATGGGGAGGACTCCGGCTGTAGCCGCACACTTGAGCTGATCTGCTAAGCTGAACGTGATGGCGCACGCCGACCACTTGAGAGGGCGCGTGGCTTCGAGCCTGGGGAGGGCTGCATTCACTTCGCGGGTGAACTGCTTGAAGATGCGTTGACAGGCTGGGGCTTGAGCTCCGCCCAGGATGCAGGCGATTGTACGCGGCTCCTGGAAGCCCCAGCCTCGTCGTCCTGGCAGCGGTCCTCGTTTCTCCTTGGCTGCGGCGGCAGCGGTGGGAGGCCTGCGTTGCCTTGCGGGCGATCCTCGCGAGGCTGATCCCTCCAGCCTCCCTCGCGAGGCGGGTCTTGTCAGCGATCCTTGCGAGGTTGGTCGCGCCACCCCTAGCGCGGGCCATGGTCTTCCCAGCGCCCTGTGTTCCTTCCTCCTCCTCGACCGTAGCCCCAGTCACCGCGGTCAGGGCGATGGCCGATCCTTCCTTCTCGCACGGCTCGGAGTTCTTGGCATTCGCTGGTGTTGTGGGTGTGGAGGTTCTGGTACACGCAGTACCGGCTGCCCTTGGGAGGTTCGGGCTGATCTCTGCCCCGCTTGGTGTCCGGTTCTGCCGCGAGCACAGCAGCCCCCTTGCGCTTCACATCCTTGGCCTTGAGCTTCTTCTCTTCTGGGTCTGTGGCAGGCAGCTCGAGGAGGGAGAGACGCCCCTCCTCAGCCCTGGCGCACTTGTTTGCAAAGTTGAACAGCTCCAAGGAAGTGCACAGGTCTTCATGCATCGCCAGCTCCTCCTTCATCTTGACGTCGCGCACGCCGTCGGAGAAGGCTGAGATGATGGCCTCTTCAGTCACCTTGGGGATCTTGAGGCGTGCGTTTTTGAAGCGCTGGATGTACTTCTGCAGGGTCTCCTCGGGTTGTCGCTTGATGCGGCGCATGTCGCTCACGGCGGGCGGCCAGTCGCGAGTACCTTGGAAGTTGGCGATGAAGCAGGTGCGCATCTCTTCCCAGGAGGAGATTGTAACTGGAGCCAGGTTCAGGAGCCAGGTGCGGGCCCCGTCCTTGAGCGCCATGGGAAACCAGTTCGCCAAGACCTTCTCGTCTCTGTTGGCGGCTTCGATGCCTAGCTCGTAGAGCTGGAGGAACTCCGCAGGGTCGGCCGTGCCGTCGTAGCGAGGAGGCAGGTCCGGCTTGAACTTGCCTGGCCACGCGATGTTGCGCAGTTCGGTGGAGTAGGCGCGGCAGCCTGCTGTGGCCACGGGAGGCCTTGGGTGATGGAGAGCCTGGTCTTGCATGTCCCCACGCGCCGGAGCAGGAGGATGGTCGCGACGCGCTGGAGCAGGGAGCGCCCGGGCAGCTTCTGGCGGGCGGGGGACTTCTTGGCAGCTCTGTTCTTGCCGCGCTGGCACCTGACGGAGCGGGTTCCGCCCAGGGGCCATGCGCCTTGGAGCCATGGCGTCTTCTTGAGGAGGAGGCGGCCGAGGCGCCGCCGGAGCCTCTTCGCCCGCGCGGGGCGGGGTGCGGTGCAGCAGAACGGACGGCGCGGAAGAGCCCCCTGCGGCGCGGACGAGCTCGGCGACGCGGCCGAGCCATTCTTTGTAGACGTCATCGACGGGACGGTAGCGCAGGAGCTCGTTTGCCGCGATGAGTGCAGCCCGAGCCTCCATGGGCGCGCGGAGCGCGTGGGACGAAGATCCAGCTAGAGCGAGCGAGGGAGTCGCGGTGCGGCCGTCTTGGCGCACGGATGGATGCTGAGGCGATGCTTGCTGCTCGTCCCCCGCCGGGCCGGTGGCGGCGTTGACGACAGGTGACGGGGAACGGCGAGGACGCCCGCCGATAGGGGCTGTCTGGGCGACGCGGGAAGCGAGGGCGGCCCGGCGCTCCGCGCGGGCCCGACGAGCGTCAGACATGAGCGTGATGGTCGGAGGAGAACGGGGTGATGGAAGACGAATTCCGGCGCACCCCTACCTGGCGCGCCAAATGTCGGATTTCGGGTTCCAGCAGACCCTTGAGGTTCGAGCACTGGGGTGCGCGCGGAGATTTCGCCTCCTACCCTCCTGCACCCCTCCGCCTTGCTAGGATCTATACTATCGAAAGAACAACACAAGAGACACAAGGTTTATACTGGTTCGGGCCACCGTTGTGGTGTAATACCCTACTCCAGTGTGTGGTGTGTGGATTGCCTCTTGGGCTGATGATGATGAACAATACAAGGAAGAACAGCCTCGCGAGGTTCTGTTCTTAGCTGAGGCGATGAACTGCTGGGAGGAGTTCAGTCACCTTTCTCTCTATCTCTTTCTCTCTCTGCTTCCAACCAGCCGACTTGTCGAGAGCCTTTGGAAGCGACCGACCCGAACCGAACTGACCCCTTTGCTATGTGGGTGGCCGGTCCTATTTATAGAGGCCCTGGTCCTCTTCCCAAATATCAAGCGGGAAGGGAGCCAACAATGGCGGGCTAATTTGAAGGGGGACAGCAAGTATCAGCTATCCTGACAAAAGTAGTCTTCGCCTGCGCAAAGCTCTGGTGATGACACCGTCTTGGGCTCCACGGTGACCTCTATCTCGTAGTCCTCCTGGTCTTGGTCTCGTTGCACCGAAATGGCAACCTTTTCCTGATGCCTCGGTACTCCGCAGCTGCGTTTCCTCCTTTGCACCAAAGAGGAAAGGAGGACGCTGCGCGGGCTGGCGCCCGCCCGGCGCCCTGGGTCGTCATGGCTTGCGTCACGGGCACCTCGTGAGGTATCCCGCCTTGATCTCTCCGCCTCCTCGCGAGCCAGCCTGATGAGGTCGTGCCTGAGGAAGCTCCGCGTCGTCCGCCCCGCGAGGCTTGGCCCCTCGCGAGGGTCTTGGTTTTGTGTTGGTGAAGATGGGCCGTGCTGGCCCCCCCTTTGAGCCACGCCGCAGGCCGCAGGCACGCAAGTCTGGGGACCCCCGTTCCCAGAACGCCGACAATCTTGGTGTCGTCCGCCTCGCAAGGCTTGGCCCCTCGCGAGGGTCCTAAGTGGTTGCTGGTGAATATGGACCGTACCAGGCCGCTGGTGGAGCCATGCCCTGGGCCGCGGGCAGGCAAGTCTGGGGACCCCCATTCCCGGAATGTCGACAATATCATATATAGATGGAGCGATCCATGAGAAGAGAGTGGTTCATCTGCAAGAGATATCGATAGAATCGAAAACAGGGATGAAGTGTGTGGCTGCAAAATCGATAAAGAGTGCCATCGAATTTGTGTTTCCCCACGTCAAAGATATAGGGCGGCTGGCCTACTGGAATTTGAGAGGGCAGAGGTGCAGTCTTTCTCTGTGGCATGGATACCTACCTACAATGTTCGACTATCGGTGTGTGTGTGTGTGGTGGGGGGGGGGAGGGGGCAGAGACCTAACTATGGAGACATAGATTGTCTAGTATATGTGTGGAGAAGGAGAGAGACCTAGCTATGTATAGAGGGAGATCGATCGGCATCCATGCATATGTGTAGCAGAGGAATAAGGTTGCGAGAAAGACAAAGGTAGAGTGTCGGAGGGTTGGTGGTGGAGTTACTTCTCACAAATGGTGGGAAAGGTCTGCTAGACAAACGGAGGGTACAAGTGCAATATCAATAAGAGAGGGCCGGGGATGTCTGCCTGTGTATGCACGCGCGTGTGAGAGACGGGTCGGGAGGTATGCAAGATGATGAGGGGGGACGACATGGTTGTGGCAAGCAAATGTAACTACATAGGAAGATCAATTGTCGTGTGTCTGAGAAAGGGAGAGACATAACTAGTGAGGCAAGTCTATCGGTGCGTGGGGAAAAATAATTATAGTCGACCTAGCTATATGTAGGGAGATCGGTACATATACATGCATGCATGTGTTAGAAGCTAATAAGGTCCGGAGAGACAGACAGGGGGAGAGGGGTGCGGCTAGGAGGTGGTGTGAGAGGCCTACTATGTCGAGCGGGGAGGAGTGTGCGAGTATGAGATTGATGAAAAGAGGGGCGGGAGTGTGCACGTGCGTGGAACCGTATTGGACATAGGGGGCATGGACGATGAGAAGAGAAGAGGGGAGGTGTGTGTTTGTGGTAGGCACACTTGGCTAGAGAGGTATATCAACCGGTGTGTGCCGGAAAGGAGCCGGGGGGCCTATACACACCATGGGCGAACGACCTAAAGAGAAATAATAAATGTGCGCGATGGAGGGGACGCTAAGGGAGGGTGAGAGGGGGGGCAGGCGTGTGCTTTCACGATAGAAACGTAGCGCTAGCTAGCTACAAAGAGAAGAGAATCATGAAGGTGTAAAAGACGAACAGAGATCATAATTCATTACAGAAAAGTGGATACATATACTTGAAGAAGATATCTAAATGTAGAACATTGATTATAATTTGGGATAATGTGTGGCTTTTGCAGCTCAGGGCTAAACACTTGTCATAACGTAGGGGGCGGGGCACTATACTTTGTGTGATAAACACGGTGTACGTATGGAACATGGTTTAGATTATGAATAACTAGTTAGTACATCAAATGTACTATTATCTGGAATCAACATGAAGTCTATTCAAAATATAGAATTCGAGTTCATATAGTACACATAGTTCATATCTATCTTTATAGTAATCATGTGGTGTGTTGTTAAGGTAATACACGAATGATGGTTGAAGTTGGCAACAATCATGATTGTAGATTCTTATTCAAATAGAGAAATGAACTCAAATTTAGTTCGAATTGCAGCGGTAGTATAGACGTTTGGAATGCACTAAAATGTTGGTATGAGTAGGTCACATGCATTATATAGCCAGTGAAAAAATTTAATTGGACATAACATGGATTCATAGCTTTGAATAGCATTTGTATAGTAAAATGGTACAAGACTCTCTCTTTGTGTGGTGTGAATAGTTATATTTTTTTCGTTGAGAGAAGTGCTACTTGATTTGGTACGTACAAGTACAATATTACACGTTAGGCTTCTCCCTAAAATTCAACCCGTGCCTTGTTATATCCCAAAAATTTAGGCATCCTTTGGTTCATAGGGTAGGAAAATTGTAGGAATAGGAAAGTCATAGGAAATGAGATGACATGTATCTCAAATCCTAGGAGTAGGAATAGGAAAGGAGCCCCTTTGATTCACATCATAGGAGTTTTTTTCATTGAGTCTAGGCTGGTGTCTATTTTCCTATGAAACGTGAAGGATATGAAGAATTCCTCCATGGGAATAGGATTCCATTCCTATAAACCAAAGGGCTATGCAGGATTTTTTTTCCTATAGAAATCCTATCCTATGAAATCCCTACAAGATTCCTCTAAACCAAAGGAGGCCTCAGATATCGTGCTCCCAAAACTCGTGCCTGCACAACCAGCGCCTTGCTATCCCGAAATTACAATGCGCACAAAAACTCCTTCCAGCTGCCAAATCCCGACAGGCGAAATCCCCCTAGTAACCCACAGCCGAAAGGGCCACAAGTTCAAATCGATGGGGGTACTTTTGTAACACACCCTACATTTTGGACAAGCGCGTCCCTAAGTCATGGTTCCCCTCCTCCCATCATGTCCTTTTTGCCATTCGAAATCCCAGGCCGCCATAACCTCTTTGCTACAGCCACGAAACCCCACCCTCCTCCGTCCACCACCTCACTGCTGCCCAGCTGGAGCCTCTTCCCCGACGACGTCGTCCACCACAATAGCTCGACGTCCCTCATCCACCTCCCCGGATGAGGATCTGTCATCCATCTGGTCGTCCCACCGGTTCAACCGCCCTGTCCTCCACCTCCAAGGAGCTTCTCCGACCATCGCCTCATCTATCGCGGCTGCTCCATCCCCATAGCGCCGCACTCATCGCATCGCACCTTCTCCATAACTCGACCTCCCGGCACCGACGACGCTCCATCCCGCACCCCCATGGAGCAGCTACCTCAAAGCCGGCATCACGGGCGACATATCCACGGCGGCTCTCCCCCAGTGCGAGGCCCCTTCAGCGGCGACGTCCAGCGGGATCTGCTGCTGCTGCTCTGGCTCTCGCTCGCTTGCGCTGCTGCTATTTCTCTTCGCCTCGCTCATGTTGTTGCTCTACTCCAATATAGTTACACTTCAGTCGACTGAATCGACTTTTGGATCAGTCGATTTTTAGGGGGTGGGGGGCTCACCAGAGTTAAGGAAGAACCACCCGCAGTGGGGAGGGGGCTCGCCGGAGAGGTACCCCACTATCTATCTTAGGGTTCATGGTGGGGCGGTGGTCGCAGGTGGTGGGGGGCACGGTGGTTGGGCGATGGCATGGGGATCACCAGAGAAAAATCTCGGCGCGCGGGGGGGGGGGGGGGTGAAGGAAATATGCCCTAGAGGCAATAATAAAGTTATTATTAATTTCCTCATATCATGATAAATGTTTATTATTCATGCTAGAATTGTATTAACCAGAAACATTATACATTTGTGAATACATAGACAAACATAGTGTCACTAGTATGCCTCTACTTGACTAGCTCGTTCATCAAAGATGGTTGAGTTTCCTAGCCATAGACATGACTTGTCATTTGATCAACGGGATCACATCATTAGGATAAAGATGTGATTGACTTGATCCATTTCGTTAGCTTAGCACTTGATCATTTAAGTTTACTGCTATTGCTTTCTTCATGACTTATACATGTTCCTATGACTATGAGATTATGCAACTCCCGAATACCGGAGGAACACTTTATGTGCTACCAAACATCACAACGTAAATGGGTGATTATAAAGGTGCTCTACATGTGTCTCCGATGGTGTTCGTGGAGTCGACATAGATCAAGAATAGGATTTGTCACTCCAATTGTCGGAGAGGTATCTCTGGGCCCTCTCGATAATGCACATCACTATAAGCCTTGCAAGAAATGTGACTAATGAGTTAGTTACAAGATGTTGCATTACAGAACGAGTAAAGATACTTTCCGGTAACGAGATTGAACTAGGTGTTGAGATACCGACGATCAAATCTCGGGCAAGTAACATACCGATGACAAAGGGAACAACATATGTCGTTATGCGGTTTGACCCATAAAGATCTTGGTAGAATATGTAGGAACCAATATGAGCATCCAGGTTCCGCTATTGGTTATTGACCGGAGACATGTCTCGGTCATGTCTACATAGTTCTCGAACCCGTAGGGCCCACACGCTTAAAGTTCTGTGACGATCGGTATTATGAGTTTTTGTGTTTTGATGTACCTAAGGTAGTTGGTGTCCCGGATATGATCACGGACATGACGAGGACTCTCAAAATGGCCGAGACATAAAGATCGATATATTGGATGACTATGTTCAGACACCAGAAGTGTTTCGGGAGGTTTCGGACGTTTACCTGAGTACCGGGGGCTTACCGGAACCCCCCGGGGAGTATATTGGGCCTAATGGGCCTTAGTGGGAGAAGAGGAGGGTGGCCAAGGGCAGCCGTGCACCCACGCCCCCTCTTGTCCGAATTGGACAAGGAGGGGGGTGGCGCCCCCCTTTCCTTCTCTTCCTCTCTCCCTTCCTTGTCCTCTCCTACTCCAACTAGGAAAAGAGGGAGTCCTAATCCCGGTGGGAGTAGGACTCCCCCCTTGGTGCGCCCTCCTCCTTGGCCGGCCGCCTCCCCCCAAGATCCTTTATATACGGGGGCAGGGGGGCACCCAGAGACACAACAATTGATCTGTTGATCTCTTAGCTGTGTGCAGTGCCCACTCCACTATAATCCACCTCAGTTTATATCGTAGCGGTGCTTAGGCGAAGCCCTGCGTCGGTAGCTTCATCAACATCGTCACCACGCCGTCGTGCTGATGAAACTCTTCCCTGAGCTCTATTGTATCATGAGTTTGCGGGACGTCACCGAGCTGAACATGTGCTGAATGCGGAGGTGCCGTACGTTCCGTGCTGAGGATCGGTCGATCGTGAGGACCATACGACTACATCAACCGTGTTGTTATAACACTTTCGCTTAACGGTCTACGAGGGTATGTGGACGACACTCTCTCCTCTTGTTGCTATGCATCACCATGATCTTGCATGTGCGTAGGATTTTTTTTGAAATTTCTACATTCCCCGACTGTGGCATCCGAGCCAGGTTTATGCGTAGATGTTATATGCACGAGTAGAACACAAGTGAGTTGTGGGCGATACAAGTCATACTGCTTACCAGCATGTCATACTTTGGTTTGGCGGTATTGTTGGATGAAGCGCCCTGGACCGACATTACGCGTATGCTTACGCGAGACTGGTTCTACCGACATGCTTTTCACACAGGTGGCTGGCGGGTGTCAGTTTCTACAACTTTAGTTGAACCGAGTGTGACTACACCCGGTCCTTGAGAAGGTTAAAACAACACTAACTTGACGAACTATCGTTGTGGTTTTGATGCGTAGGTAAGAACGGTTCTTGCTCGGCCCGTAGCAGCCACGTAAAACTTGCAAGAACAAAGTAGAGGACGTCTTACTTGTTCTTGCAAGGCATGTTGTGATGTGATATGGTCAAGACATGATGCTATATTTATTGTATGAGATGATCATGTTTTGTAACAGAATTATTAACAACTGGCAGGAGCCATATGGTTGTCGCTTTATTGTATGCAATGCAATCGCCCTGTAATTGCTTTACTTTATCACTAAGCGGTAGCGATAGTCGTAGAAGCAATAGATGGCGAGAAGACAATGATGCTAGTATGGAGATCAAGGTGTCGTGCCGGTGATGATGGTGATCATAACGATGCTTTGGAGATGGAGATCAAAGGCACAAGATGATGATGGCCATATCATATCACTTATATTGATTGCATGTGATGTTTATCCTTTATGCATCCTATTCTGCTTTGTTTGACAGTAGCATCATAAGATGATCTCTCACTAAATTTCAAGGTAAAAGTGTTCTCCCTGAGTATGCACCGTTGCCAAAGTTCGTCGTGCCGAGACACCACGTGATGATCGGGCATGATAAGCTCAACGTTCATCTACAACAGGTGTAAGACAGTTTTACACAAGCAGAATACTCGGGTTAAACTTGACGAGCCTAGCTTATGTAGATATGGCCTCGGAACACTGAGACCGAAAGGTCGAGCGTGAATCATATAGTAGATATGATCAACATAGTGATGTTCACCATTGAAAACTACTCCATTTCACGTGATGATCGGTTATGGTTTAGTTGATATGGATCACGTGATCACTTAGATGACTAGAGGGATGTCTATCTAAGTGGGAGTTCTTAAGTAATATGATTAATTCAACTTAAATTTATCATGAACTTAGTACCTGATAGCATTTTTGCTTGTCTATGTTATTGTAGATAGATGGCCTGTGTTGTTGTCCCGTTGAATTTTAATGCGTTCCTTGAGAAAGCAAAGTTGAAAGATGATGGTAGCAATTACATAGACTGGGTCCGTAACTTGAGGATTATCCTCATTGCTCCACAGAAGAATTATGTCCTAGAAGCACCGCTAGGTGCCAAACCCGCTGCAGGTGCAACACCAGATGTTATGAACGTCGGCAGAGCAAAGCTGATGACTACTTAATAGTTCGGTGTGCCATGCTTTACGACTTAGAAGCGGGACTTCAACGATGTTTTGAACGTCATGAAGCATATGAGAGTTGAAGTTAATATTTCAAGCAAATGCGTGGATTGAGAGATATGAAGTCTCCAATAAGTTCTACAGCTGCAAGATGGAGGAGAATAGTTCTGTCAGTGAACATATACTCACAATGTCCGGGGTACCATAATCACTTGACTCAACTGGGAGTTAATCTTCCGGTTGATAGTGTCATTGACAGAGTTCTTCAATCACTGCCACCAAGCTACAAAAGCTTCGTGATGAACTATAATATGCAAGGGATGGATAAGATGATTCCCGAGCTTTTCGCAATGCTGAAGGCTGCGGAGGTAGAAATCAAGAAGGAGCATCAAGTGTTGATGGTTAACAAGACCACCAGTTTCAAGAAAAAAGGGTAAAGGGAAAAACAAAGGGAACTTCAAGAAGAATGGCAAACAAGTTGCTGCTCAAGAGAAGAAACCCAAGTCTGGACCTAAGCCTGAGACTGAGTGCTTCTACTGCAAAGGGACTGGTCACTGGAAGCGAAATTGCCCCAAGTATTTGGCGGATAAGAAGGATGGCAAGGTGAACAAAGGTATATGTGATATACATGTTATTGATGTGTACCTTACTAGAGCTCGCAATAGCACCTGGGTATTTGATACTGGTTCTATTGCTAATATTTGCAACTCGAAACAGGGACTACGGATTAAGCGAAGACTAGCTAGGGATGAGGTGACGATGCGCACGGGAAATGGTTCCAAAGTCGATGTAATCGCCGTCAGCATGCTACCTCTTCATCTACCTTCGGGATTAGTTTAGACCTAAATAATTGTTATTTGGTGCCAGCGTTAAGCATGAACATTATATCTAGATCTTGTTTGATGCGAGACGGTTATTCATTTAAATCTGAGAATAATGGTTGTTCTATTTATATGAGTAACATCTTTTATGGTCATGCACCCTTCAAGAGTGGTCTATTTGTATTGAATCTCGATAGTAGTGATACACATATTCATAATGTTGAAGCCAAAAGATGTATAGTTGATAATGATAGTGCAACTTATTTGTGGCACTGCCGTTTGGGTCATATTGGTGTAAAGCACATGAAGAAACTCCATACTGATGGACTTCTGGAATCACTTGATTATGAATCACTTGGTACTTGCGAACCATGCCTCATGGGCAAGATGACTAAAACACCGTTCTCCGGAACAATGGAGCGAGCAACGGATTAGTTGGAAATCATACATACTGATGTATGTGGTCCAATGAATATTGAAGCTCGTGGCGGGTATCATTATTTTCTCACCTTCACAGATGATTTGTGCAGATATGGGTATATCTACTTAATGAAACATAAGTCTGAAACATTTGAAAAGTTCAAAGAATTTTAGAGTGAAGAGGAAAATCATCGTAACAAGAAAAATAAAGTTTCTACGATCTGATCTGGAGGAGAATATTTGAGTTACGAGTTTGGTCTACATTTGAAACAAAGTGGAATAGTTTCACAACTCACGCCACCCGGAACACCACAGCGTAATGGTGTTTCCGAACGTCGTAATCGTACTTTACTAGATATGGCGCGATCTATGATGTCTCTTATTGATTTACCGCTATCGTTTTGGGGTTATGCTTTAGAGACGGCTGCATTCATGTTAAATAGGGCACCATGGAAATCCGTTGAGATGATGCCTTATGAACTGTGGTTTGGCAAGAAACCAAAGTTGTCATTTCTTAAAGTTTGGGGCTGCGATGCTTATGTGAAAAAGCTTCAACCTAATAAGCTCAAACCCAAATCGAAGAAATGTATCTTCATAGAATACCCAAAGGAGACTGTCGGGTACGCCTTCTATCACAGATCCGAAGGCAATACATTAGTTGCTAAGAATGGATCCTTTCTAGAGAAGGAGTTTCTCTCGAAAGAAGTGAGTGGGAGGAAAGTAGAACTTGATGATGTAACTATACCTGCTCCCTTATTGGAGAGGAGTTCATCACAGAAACCGGTTCATGTGATACCTACACCAATTAGTGAGGAAGCTAATGATGATGATCATGAAACTTCAGATCAAGTAACTACTGAACCTCGTAGGTCAACCAGTGTAAGATCTGCACCAGCGTGGTATGGTAATCCTATTCTGGAGGTTATGTTACTTGACCATGACGAGCCTACGAACTATGAGGAAGCGATGATGAGCCCAGATTCCGCAAAATGGCTTGAAGCCATGAAATCTGAGATGGGATCCATGTATGAGAACAAAGTATGGACTTTGGTTGACTTGCCCGATGATCGGCAAGCCATCAAGAATAAATGGATCTTCAAGAAGAAGACTGACGCTGACGGTAATGTTACTATCTACAAAGCTCGACTTGTCGCAAAAGGTTTTCGACAAGTTCAAGGAGTTGACTACGATGAGACCTTCTCACCCGTACCGATGCTTAAGTCTGTCTGAATCATGTTAGCAATTGCCACATTTTATGATTATGAAATTTGGCAAATGGATGTAAAGACTGCATTCCTGAATGGATTTCTGGAAGAAGAGTTGTATATGATGCAACCTGAAGGTTTTATCGATCCAAAGGGTACTAACAATGTGCACAAGCTCCAGCGATCCATTTATGGACTGGTGCAAGCCTCTTGGAGTTGGAATAAATGTTTTGATAGTGTGATCAAAGCATATGGGTTTATACAGACTTTTGGAGAAGCCTGTATTTACAAGAAAGTGAGTGGGAGCTCTATAGCATTTCTAATATTATATGTAGATGACATATTGTTGATTGGAAATGATATAAAATTTCTGGATAGCATAAAAGGATACTTGAATAAGAGTTTTTCAATGAAAGACCTTGGTGAAGCTTCTTATATATTGGGCATCAAGATCTATAGAGATAGATCAAGACACTTAATTGGACTTTGACAAAGCACATACCTTGATAAAGTTTTGAAGAAGTTCAAAATGGATCAAGCTAAGAAAGGGTTGTTGCCTGTGTTACAAGGTGTCAAATTGAGTAAGACTAAATGCCCGACCACTGCAGAAGATAGAGATAAAATGAAAAGTGTTCCCTATGCTTCAGCCATAGGCTCTATCATGTATGCAATCTTGTGTACCAGACCTGATGTGTGCCTTGCTATTAGTTTAGTAGGGAGGTACCAAAGTAATCCAGGAGTGGATCAGTGGACAGCGGTCAAGAACATCCTGAAGTACCTAAAGAGGACTAAGGATATGTTTCTCATTTATGGAGGTGACAAAGATCTCGTCGTAAATGGTTACGTCAATGCAAGCTTTGACACTGATCCGGAGGATTCTAAATCGCAAACCGAATACGTGTTTATATTGAACGGTGGAGCTGTCAGTTGGTGCAGTTCTAAACAAAGCGTCGTGGCGGGATCTACGTGTGAAGCGGAGTACATAGCTGCTTCGAAAGCAGCAAATGAAGGAGTCTGGATGAAGGAGTTCAGATCCGATCTAGGTGTCATACCTAGTGCATCGGGTCCAATGAAAATCTTTTGTGACAATAGTCACAATACTGGTGCAATTGCCTTGGCAAAGGAATCCAGATTTCACAAGAGAACCAAGCACATCAAGAGACGCTTCAATTCCATCCGGGATCAAGTCCAGGTGGGAGACATAGAGATTTGCAAGATACATACGGATCTGAATGTTGCAGACCCGTTGACTAAGCCTCTTCCACGAGAAAAACATGATCGGCACTAAGACTCCATGGGTGTTAGAATCATTACTGTGTAATCTAGATTATTGACTCTAGTGCAAGTGGGAGACTGAAGGAAATATGCCCTGGAGGCAATAATAAAGTTATTATTTATTTCCTCATATCATGATAAATGTTTATTATTCATTCTAGAATTGTATTAATCGGAAACTAATACATGTGTGAATACATAGACAAACATAGTGTCACTAGTATGCCTCTACTTGACTAGATCGTTGATCAAAGATGGTTGAGTTTCCTAGCCATAGACATGAGTTGTCATTAGATCAACGGGATCACATCATTAGGAGAATGATGTGATTGACTTGACCCATTTCGTTAGCTTAGCACTTGATCGTTTAAGTTTACTGTTATTGCTTTCTTCATGACTTATACATGTTCCTATGACTATGATATTATGCAACTCCTGAATACCACCAAACATCACAACATAACTAGGTGATTATAAAGGTGCTCTACAGGTGTCTCCGATGGTGTTCGTGGAGTTGGCATAGATCAAGAATAGGATTTGTCACTTCAATTGTCGGACAGGTATCTCTAGGCCCTCTCGGTAATGCACATCACTATAAGCCTTGCAAGCAATGTGACTAATGAGTTAGTTATGGGATGTTGCATTACAGAACGAGTAAAGAGACTTGCCGGTAACGAGATTGAACTAGGTATTGAGATACCGACGATCGAATCTTAGGCAAGTAACATACCGATGACAAAGGGAACAACGTATGTTGTTATGCGGTTTGACCGATAAAGATCTTCGTAGAATATGTAGGAACCAATACGAGCATCTAGGTTCCGCTATCGGTTATTGATCGGACACATGTCTCGGTCATGTCTACATAGTTCTCGAACCCGTAGGGTCCGCACGCTTAAAGTTCAGTGACGATCGGTATTATGAGTTTTTGTGTTTTGATGTACCGAAGGTAGTTTGGAGTCCCGGATATGATCACAAACATGATGAGGAGTTTTGAAATGGTCGAGACGTAAAGATCGATATATTGGATGACTATATTCAGACACCGGAAGTGTTTCGGGAGGTTTCGGACATTTACCGAAGTACCGGGGGGTTACCGGAACCCCCCGAGGAGTATATTGGGCCTAATGGGCCTTAGTGGGAGAAGAGGAGGGGTGGCCAAGGGCAGCCGCGCTCCCCCTCCCCCTCTAGTCCGAATTGTACGAGGAGGGCACGGCGCCCCCCTTTCCTTCTCTTCCTCTCTCCCTTCCTTCTCCTCTCCTACTCCAACTAGGAAAAGAGGGAGTCCTACTCCCGGTGGGAGTAGGACTCCCCCCTCGGCCCGCCCTCCTCCTTGGTCGGCCGCCTCCCCCCTAGCTCCTTTATATGCGGGGGCAGGAGGCACCCCAGAGACACAACAATTGATTTGTTGATCTCTTAGCCGTGTGCGGTGCCCCCCTCCACCATAATCTACCTCGGTTATATCGTAGCGGTGCTTAGGCAAAGCCCTGCATCGGTAGCTTCATCAACATCGTCACCACGCCGTCGTGCTGGCGAAACTCTTCCCCGAGCTCTACTAGATCGTGAGTTCGTGGGACGTCACCGAGCTGAACGTGTGCTGATCGCGGAGGTGCCATACATTCGGTGCTGAGGATCGGTCGACCACGAAGACGTACGACTACATCAACCGCGTTGTTATAATGCTTCCGCTTAACGATCTACGAAGGTACGTGGACGACACTCTCCCCTCTCGTTGCTATGCATCACCATGATCTTGCATGTGCATGGGAAATTTTTTGAAATTACTATGTTCTCCAATAGGGGGGCTAGAGGGCTGGCCGGGGCGGCGGTGGACTAGCGGTGGGGAGTGGTTTCGGGGCGGTGAGGCGGCGCAGTAGTGCCGCCAGCCGCAGGCGGCAGGGGCCGGCGTTTCGGCCGATGGTGGCTGGTGGTTCAGGGGGTGCAGGTTGAAGATGAACCGCAGGCCCTCCCTTAACTACATGTGAATTGCCTCTTTGCTACCATTGCGTTCAGTTTCGACAGTAACATTCAGATTCCATAGTAAATTTTAGTTTTGACAGTTAAGTTCAGTGTCAACAGTTTTTACCTCATCTGTTGTAGTCCGGTGGTTTTTGGTGATGTAAATTTTACATCTATGAATTTTTGGTAATGTATTTTACATCATCTATTGGAGATGCTATTAGAATCCCATTTGAGATTAACGATGTCTGTCTTGTGCCGCTTCAGCCTCGACATCTTACGGCTCGCCGGAGCTGCTCCAATGACGGAACTATCCATCACAACAGAGCAGTGCCCTGGACGCCATCTACAAATTCCTTAGATCTCCGTCCACACCTCCGACAGCCACCTCTGCCTCAACTTCTTCAGGGACCAACCCAATGCTGCTGAGGTTGACACGGCTACGGCAAAGAGGTTGTACACTTTTTGGATCACTTATTACTCTACATTCATGTCGATCCATTAGGGCTATTATGGTTGAACGGAAAAACATAGCAATAGGAAATTTTCCTATGGCACTCTACTATTCAATTATTTATGCATTTTGTTGAAAGGAATGGAGCAAAACATCCACCTGGGCCTACTTTTTAAAACTATGCATGAAAACAAGACAAGTGCATTAGTGGGAGAATAACATTCTAACTATACACGCTTTCATATGGTTTCACTTTATTTTGGCCATGTTTCTTTGCATTCCTCTGCTCTTCCAATTCCTGTGAACCAAACACCCAAGTTAACAGAAATCCTGTGTTCACAAAAGCCTTTTTCCCATGTGTATCCCTATCCTATTCCGGTGTTTTTCCTATCCCTGCGTTTTTAGAATCATGCAAGCCAAATGAGCCCTTACATAATTACTTCAGTTACGGGTAGGTGTCGAAGAAAACTTTGTGTCTTTTGTCCTGCTCCTGCCGCGATGTCGTCCACCTCACCCGAGCTACTCCATTGACAGAAGCATCCACCAAACCAGACATCATGACTTGTGACCATCTTTTGCTGCCTCAGATCTCCTTCCCTGCCGCCGGCACCCACCGGAACGGCATCACCATCATCAACTCAGCAGATGAATCTGAGGAGTACATAGGTCCACAAGAGAGGTCGCACTCTTTTGTTTCTGCTTATGTTATGCATTGCTTAATATTACCTACTACTTTACCGTCCTGTTCACCTCTTAGACTCCAAGTCAGGTCCAAATTAATGTTCAAACTTGAGTTCAAAAATTAGTTGTGGGGCACATATCGAGGCAGCAATGAATAGTATCTCTGTCTAATATCTGGTTCACCTAGGGTATGCCTATGTTGTTCATCTTGGGTGGGAAATAAATAGTAAAGAAATCATCATCTATTTTTTGATTAAATTAAAGCAATCATCAGCCTGCTATCATTATTTTTGGATCCATCCACTGGTTGTTACCATCACTCTAGATTTCTGCATGCTCTCCTTACATAATCTCACTATATTTTTTTGGTATGCATGTCAGATATTGTACACAGTCATGCTGAGCATGTAGAGAAAAATAGAAGTGTTTTGCGCGGCAATACAATGTCATGTAGACATCGCTCCATGGTGGGTTCAATGGCAAACCCTCCCCCCCTCCAGATTGTAATCCAGAGGAAGATATCTGTTCTGAGGCGGATTCAGATGCAGCTGACCACTCCTATTTACCCCCCCCCCCAAGGTGTTTTCTCTAACTACATGATGATGTTAGTCATATCATGCATATGTTGCCTTGAAGTGCCTACTTTCGACATCATATATGTCATCTGCTTAGTTTAGACATGTTCTGTAATGCCACCTGTTTAGTTTCAATATCATATATGGGAATTATGCAGTCTCATGTCTTTTAGCCAGCCATAATATATGTGAAATGTGCAATGCCATCCTGTTTAACCATGCATCATATATTTGAATGATATCTTGCCCATCCCTTTATTCATTACATTTCCATTTGTCGACAATGTTTGTACATTAAACTACTCTTTCTGTGAATCAGCCATTTGAGTTGGTGATGGAAAAATCTGGAGTGAAAACAAGGCCTTCAGAGTAGACAGTGCTACCTGTCGAAGTAGATCTCTTGCTAGGTCCTGATAGCTCCTCAGAGATGGATTCAGAGACAGATGACCAGTCCTATTCCCCCACCGAGGTGTATGCTCTAACTTGGCATAGTTATACTGCTCATATCATGCAGATGGTGTCTTGCATTGCATAGTTTAGACATCATATACACAATATTCAATGCCATGTTCTTAGTCCAGATGTCATATATGTGAATGCCCTCTACTTAGCATATAAATCACATATGTGAATTAAATCATGCGATCCTGATTACTTAGATAACATGTATGTGAATTATGCCATGCGATCCTGTTTAGTTAGTCATAATATCTTTGAATTATTTTATGCTATGCTATCCAGTTTAGATAGACATCATATATGTGAAATTATGTCATGCTATCCATTTTAGTTAAACAATATAAATGTCAACTATTTCATGCCCTCTTTTCCACACTATCTATTGCATATGTCTCTCATACAATGTTTGTACATTCAACTACATTTCCTCTTTATCAGCCATTTGAATTGGAGCAGGTGATGGCAGTATCTAGCAGAGTAAAAACACGGTCATCAAATAAAGCAATATACCTCTTGGTGGAGATAGCACGTCGATTGTACATGCACGAGAACCAACCCTACCACACATAAACTAGACTCTCGCTGATTGTACCCTACTATGATGGACAGAGAACCAGCTTCACCCAATCTAACCCCAACACCAGAAGATAGTAACCCAGTTCTTGTTAACACAACACCATCTCCACCACAAATCTCGCAAACAAGAGCAGTTGGTAAGGCAGCTCTAGTGCCCAAAGCGCCAGTACTACCACGGCAAACCCCAACTCCACCAGTTAGTACACCTATTCCTGTGGAGGAAGCACAACCAGTCATTCATAGTTTAGCATCTATCGCATTTGATGTTGTTAGATCCTATGTGTGTATCTTCCCATCGTGGAAATATTATACTGAAGATGATGGAAAATGACAGTTGCAGGTGTTTGTCCAGGAGTTATGTGTAAGTAATGTTATTCATGGCAATTACTCCCTCCGTTCCGAATTACTTGTCACAGATATGGATGTATCTAGATATATTTTAGTTCTAGATACATACATTTCTGCGACGAGTAATTTGGAATGGAGGGAGTACTTTGCTTTGTCCCATACATTCTACCTCCATGATGGTTATAATACAACAAATTTTCCCATTTTTCTCTATAGAGAAGGACCGATTTGGAAACTCGGGATGAAGTAACCTGTGCTAATACCTCTGCTATCTTCAAGAATGCTTGGTGGCAGTATCAGAATTACCTAAAGAAAACGTACTTCACTGGCAAAGAAACTCATCAAATTCCCTTACGTTCTCTTGAGACACATTTATTGGACGATGGCTGGGAATGCCTTGTTCTGTAATGGTCCCGAACCAAGAATGTGGTAAGGTCTATGAGCTCATTTTTTTAAGTACTATATGCTTGCGTCTTACTATACTCTGTTCATGTAGAACAAGTGCTTAAACCTGAAGAACAACTGTTCTCATTTAAGATTCCATTCCTATCATGCCTACTGTTTTCCTCTTGTATCACTTTATTTAGTTATACAAACTAATTTTTAAATTGAAACTCCAATGGCACAACAGGTATGTTTACGCATGTTTCTTTAATGGGTTTGCTCTTATAAATAGCTCTGTTGATTTCAATTTCAATTGTGTATACAGTTGACTTCTCATATCATGCACATTAATAGCATCACAACAGAGCCAATAATGTTGTTGTACATGTAGACCCGTTGTACCCATCTGAAATCTTGTTGTGTCATGTAGTTTCCCATGCTTTGTATTCTTTCAGTGTTGCTTTCTCTTGAACTGATGTGATTTGAACCGTGTCTCTATTTTGATTTGGCAAGACAATGCATTGACCATAGGACATAGATATATGTTTGTTTGATGCTTTTATAATGTACTGCTTGGCAATAGAAGACTCGGTAGTTTAATCTTGTCCACCTTACTAATGAACTGGTTCACCGAAATGAGTTTCATATACTGCTAGTACATGCTAAACCTGTTATGTGTCTTCTTGTTTCTTCTTTTAGAATGCTGACAGAATATTGGGGAAGAGTGCCTTATTAAGCAAAGGTAAAGGAAGTAATGCAGATAAGGTTCAGGATAGTGAGACATCCTTGTTGGTCTCCAACAAAGCTGATAAAACAGCTAAGGAAAACTATATTGAAGACAGTGAGACAACCCTAAAGTCTGGTCTTGGTTTAGTGTTCGAGTTACTGGCCACTACTGCTTGCACAAGCTATTCCAACTCACTGTCTGAATCAGTTCGGTTTCTTGAGTCTCAACTACAAGCTGAAAGACATCGATCAGCTGTGCTACGACAAGAAGCGGAAGGACTGCGGAAGTCCCTGGAGCATTCAGATGCATACTTTCTGGTGCAACAGCAAGCGTTGGAGGATTTTAGCGCCAAAAAGGACAAAGCTAATAAGCTTGCCAAGCTTATTGCTAGCATGGTGGATACCCAGGATAACGTTTCTTGAGCTCTTCTGAAGTTGTTTCAGTTATGGACTTGTTTTGCTATCGCGTTTATTTGCACTGGTGGCCAATTTTGATGGCGAGTGTATGTAATATGCTGCTTTGTTCCCTATATTTGCACTGGTGGTGAACTTTGATGCCTAGTGGATGTAATATATGTAATAGTTGTAATAGGCTAGTGTTAGTTGCTTGCTTATTTATTTCCTTATTGTCTTGTTTAGTTATTTGCTTGTAGTCACTGCAGTTCTTTTTCTGCGTTTTTCTAGTGGCCACAATAACCTATTTTTGGTAACTAGGCCACAATAACCATGGCAACACACGGACTGTTGTAACCATGGGCCTCCTGCGGGCCGTAGGATCCATGGGCCTTCTATGGGCTGTAGGATCCATGGGCCTTCTATGGGCCATAGGATCCATGGGCCTTCTATGGGCCGTAGGATCCATGGACTTCCTACGAGCCGTATGCTCCATGGGCCTTCTACAGGTCGTAGGATCCATTGGTCTTCTACGGGCCGTAGGATCCATTGGTCTTCTACGGGCCGTAGGATCCATGGGCCTTCTATGGGGGTATAATCTTTTAACCAAACATGGGACGTACTATTCGTGGACCATAACGGGTCGTTAATAGGCTGTGTTTGATAACACTATGAAAACAGCCCAACGGGTTAATGGGCCACAAATGGGCCGAATGTAACCACGGCCTGAATTTGGCCCATAAACGGAACATGCCAGTAACAGTGCGTAACTAACCGAATTCTAGAAATGAGCCCAAGAATAAATGGGCCCTTAGAAGGCCGAGAGTTAACACAGGCTGGAAACGGCCGATGGAATAATGGTTCGTTAATGGGTATAAAGCGATACAGTATTCATTATGTGCTAGTTTCATCTCGGGCCTTTAATGGGCCTAGAGTTACAAAGGGCCTCATATGGGATGAAAGACATCATGGGCCATACATGGGCCGGAAGTTACAATGGGCTGGAATCATGTTGGACGGCCTAGATGATGCTAGTGGGCTTAATTCCGATAGGACGTAACGAGCGAGGAGTTAGCGGGCCGTAAATGGGCTATATACCAACAGGCTGTTAACAGGGTTTCTGTGGGCTGGCCCGTTACCTTTTGACCAAGTCAAACGGGCCGGCCTTTTCACTGGAATGGGCCTCTGTTGGGCCATGCCACGTGTTGACGTAACATAAGCGCCTCCTGTCCAATGAGTGGATGACATCTGTCCCAACGGTGAGCCAACAGGTGTTTCCTCCGGCCAATAAGAATTTTACATGTGGAAAATCCCCACTGGTCCAGGCTGTTAACGGGTTAGCGGATCCAAAATCGGACCCGATAGCTTAATGGCGACCTCTTACGGTGGATGCCACGTGTCGGTTACCCTTGACAAAAACACTTCCATGATGCGCCATTTATCGTCATGGAAGTGGACACTTCTGTGATGATAATTTTGGTAATGTCATGGAACACTTCTACGACAGCATAGATATGACTATCTTGATTCTGTCATAAAATCGTCATGGATGTACATGCATGACAGAAAACGCGACCTACTGTGACAAACACGTATCATCACGGAAGTGTATTTTTTAGTGTATAGACGTATTTTAGAGTGTAGATTCACTCATTTTGCTCCGTATGTAGTCCATATTGAAACGAACGTAATAGTACGCACTCTCCCTTGCCCCTCGCCCATGTGGTGGACGTGCAACAATTCATTCGGTCTCAGATAGCCAGAACAATATATATTGCAGTACCATTATTGCTCGACTTCCCAAAGAGGCCAAGAGCCAAGCGCAAGGTTAATACTTTGGAGATGCCAAGCGCAAGGTTTATAGGAGAACAAGTAGTAGTAGTACTAGTAGTACGTACCAGTAGCGCGTATTGTATGAGGAACAAGGCAACAATATGTATGTTTTGCGTGACTGTCTCTTCATACAGGATGTGCTAGACCTAGTGGACCTCATTGTTACAATGGGAGTACTCCCTATCATAGATGGCATGATTCAGAGTGGTGGGCAGCAGGCATTATTCGAAGCTTCATAATCTTAAACCCCATGAAGAAGTCCCATCGAAAGGAATAGCCATCCTCTACATGTGCTCCTATGTAAAATGAGTAAATGAGACAAAGAGAGAATGAGACAAAGTAAAAAAATCACCAGCCTTTGATCCATCCCTATTGTATCAGTGAATTATATTTCTATGTCGTGATTGACATGGCTATATTATTAACCATGCTACGGAAGTAGAAGCGGATTTTTATTTATTTGCAGAGGTAGCAGCGGATGGATATTCAACGAGGAATGAAATGATGGCTGCTTCCTCGGTCAAACATAGAGAAAGGTGGGACTCATGATTTGACGGCTTATTAGTTAGTATTACTGCCTATACTCTTTGCCCATATATAATAACCATGTGGTACAGTAGTGGGGTATATTTTTAATAACCATGCTCGAAGAGAAGAGGTGCACGCACCAACACACGTAGTACTAGTACACTCTTTGCGTCTTTTGCGTCTTCCCCAACCACACACGTGACACGGTGGAGCTCATTTCTGTAAGATGATGCAGCCCACGTGATAATTTGACGCGTCTAGTAGTAGTTACTCACTTATAAATAATGGAGGGTCGGGAACCATGCATGAACGATGCCACGTCATTTATAAATAAAGTTTTTTCTTGAGTGGCACGTACGCAATATAAATAGGTTCATATGGAGAGAAAAGGAAATCGCTCCACTATATACATAGCCAGGACGAGCCTACAGGGTTGCTCTCTTCACACTCTCTCACACAAAACGACTGTGGACACATCTCTAACATCCGGATGGATCACGTCCGCCCGGGGAAGGGGTCGATGCTTTGTGTAGATGTGGTCACCATTGCCGACCATGAAAATCCACTGTCGACACGTCCCAATCTGGGGTCCCCGCTGTTCTCTCTCACAAAGCCGGTGAGGTTGCCTTCGTCCCTTGCTCACTGCCGCGACATGGACAGTTGCCGCCTCCCGCCGCCCTCCTCTAGGTTGAGCTACGTCCCGACATCCCTCAGGTGCAACTTCCTTGCAGTCGGCTTGCACCACTGCCCCAGCTGCCCACATCGCTCCATGTGAATATTTCTCTACTTCTTTGACCCGCACATACCTCTATTGGCTTCTACTATATTTGTGATGAGTTTATATGTCATCAACTAGTACCAATAATCTTATTCTAATCACGCTTCTTCAATTTCTTTGCTACAGGCATGCTCATCTCGATTTTGGTGAAATTGCACAAAATGATCTGATGGTCAAAGGGTTGCAAACTTCATTTCTTCAGAAGCTTCAACGTTGCCAGCAAATTAAAGCCTGGTTAGGGTTTATGGTTCAAGGGCTAGGGACTGCATGGATCGTTTTTTCCTTTAGTTGTCTCTGTTCCAGAATAAGTGTCAACTTTAGTAGTAGTACAACTTTGTACTAAAGTTTGCATAAAGTTGAGACACTTATTTTGGAATGGAGGTAGTACATATTGGCTATGATTTGTCAATCATTGAGATGCAATAGCATGCATGTTAGTCTCCTTTGTATTTGATGAAATGTTGCAGAAGCTGGAAGCTTCATAGCATTGTACAAATTTATCTCGCTGAGAAAATACATTACGTACTATACTACTATGTAAAGAGTTAGGTTTCGCACGGTGTCCAGAAAATATGGTGATAGTGTGAGGTGGGCCATGTAATCACTGAGCCTGCGTGTTTTCACTACTTTCGCACTCCTCCCGCTGTAAGAATGGAGAAAATTGTAATGTAGTACCTCCTTTCGCTGAAGCATGGAACATCCAGCAGTCGTACCACCTCAATAATAGTGGCCAACGAGCTGTCAAATCACATAGACCCAGCAGTAAGTTGGACAGATGAAGAAACCATCACTCTTGAATCTGCTTCTCCCTTCAACGTAGGGGCCAATGAGAGGTCGCGCCCACTCTGCCCGGGCATGAATGCGGCACCGATTCTTTGGAGTGGCGCTGACCATTTTGGGAGGGAACCGCGCGCAGGCGATGGAGGAGCTTTGGGTGGGCCAGGCTGGTCAGGAGTGGGTGTGGTATCTGTCCTGACCGGACGCCCAGAAACGAGAGGATGCATCGACTCTCGTGGCTAAATCATACACTACACGCCATCTCTCTGAAAGAGTAGGTCGATGTGTGACTCTCTCTAACACACACACGTTGTTAAACACACACACACACACATGCACGCACACGCACACAGGTTCATAGAATACGAATATCGTGCGAGTGCAAAGCCACGGGAAGTGAGATACAAATGGAGTACGGACAAGAAGAGAAGAGGTGACGAATATTCCATCAAACCTGGACTGAGGAGTAGTAATCCCTCTATCTAGGTATTAAGTCATCTTACGAAAATCAGATATTCCAAAAATGTTTAGGCGTCATCCATTAACTTCGCATCTCAATCCCCTCCTGGCCTTGTTGCTAGCGAGCATTGTTACTTACTCTGCCTTGTTATCTCCCCCGAAAACCCAATGCATGGAGTGCACCTGCGTGTTGATCAGTCAAGAAATCAAAGTCGGCTTGCATGCGAGTTAATACGTGGCCTTGCATGGTAGCTAAAACAACATCTCTTAGTTTTGTGATTAATTGTTGCATTTAGAGGCAGAAATCGAGGCTTTGATTGGAGGAAGGACCGGTCAAGTTTCTCCTTCTCCTCCAATCTGCTTGCACCTTGGTCCCGCTGCACCTTCTAACGTGACTTACACCTAGACGGAGGGAGTAGTACGAGATACGGTGGCACACTGACTTAGGTCGAATACAAGTGCCCAAAATTATTACAAGAGAGCAAAGTGTACAAACTAAATAATTAAAAGAGTAAAATGCATTGTTGGTCATTGAACTTACCGTATAAGTTCAGTTTGGTCACTGCACTCAAGAATACGGTTGATATGGTCACTATATACATGATGAGGTGATTATACAGTCAATGCGAGATCGTATAGCTCTATATTCATCCATTTTGACCAATCAAAGAATCCTCCTGGCACCTTGTTAGTTCAGTTTTCTCTCTTTGTCATGTGGGTCCTACCTGTCATTGGGTGGAAGAAACAAGTTGAACGAAAATAAAAATATGCACGGGGTGTGGTTCGAACACTAGACCTCACGCTTTATACGGACCTCATGCTTTATACGAGCAAACAGGCTAACCAGCTACAACAACCTCCGATTGTTATTAACTAGTGGCCAATATAGTTTTCTACCTTTAGTAGCGGCACATGTATGCAGCGCGTAGCTTGCAGTGCATGCACATGCACTAGCACGGAATGTAGTCACACGCTAGCCTCTATTGCCGCAAGTTCGTGCAGTACCTCGCCTGTTGTCCGCCGTTCCCGTTGTTGACCCTGTCACTTGAGGTCGTCGACCCGTTGCTCTACCACTATGCCAAGTCTGAGATCTCGCTGCTTGTGGCGCAACGCATACGAATTCCATCTACGTGAGATGACATAGCCATCAATGATGATTATGATGACACCCACACATTGGTCCGCGTCGGTCCTAAATAAACAGTTTTTAACCCCTTTCCGCAACGGCATATGGAACCGTCTCCCAGTGAGTGTGGGCGATAGGGGGGTCCTTCCCACACGACCCAAAAACCGTCGGGGATAGGGAGCCTTGATGCATACAATTGTCCCTGTATAACCATTTCTGATATCTCGAACCTCCCAAACGCTTCATCCTTGCTACTCGTTTGTGCTCGCATTGCCATCGTAGTCGGAGTTTTGTGGTTCTGCCTAAAACCAGGCAGATTCTAGGCACGGGAGCTTTCCAGGCAGATTCTAGGCAGATTCCAGGCATGGGAGATTTACGATGCCTGGCACATCACAAATAGTTCATGATTATAACCGTGTACGATAGGTAGACAATCACACACATTTAGTTTTCCAGCACTGTATGTGATAGTGTATGACATCACACACACTTTGCGAATGACAACTGTGTGCATTCTTGCACACGTTTCCTCTCTGTGAGCCATCTCGGATTATGGTGTATATCGCAAAAGTTTGTGTTTTACCAACCGTGTGTGACGTAATGACCTGCACAACGTAATTTCTCCCTAATTTAATTGCTGTTATTTAAAATTGTACCTAATTTAAACTTGAAAGTAGGCTATAGCTTTATTCATATCCATCAAGTTCAAACCACCAATGCATTATTAGATTCACAGGCACATATGTTTAAGAATTACAGAAGCACCAAATAAAGAATGATGTACCAGGGTTCTATACTTGTACTATTACATATGGTAAAGAAAGAGGCGACAGACATTCCAGTTGCTGAACAAGGTGAAGCGGAATGGTCCTATTATGCTCTCCTAAATGCAGAAGGCATGCAGGACTCTAGTCCAACCCCTTGTGATGGCCGGCCACCAATCATGTAGTTTGAGAGGTAATCTTGAGTAAACTTCTTCAGGATGCACTACAAAAGAAAAAAGATTCAGATATTGTCATCTAACACAACTCATTACGGGAAGTAAAAAGAAGGCTGCAGGGTTCTTACTTACCATCCTGCAGTTCACTGTTGTCTTGCATAAAGTGTAAACAAATAGTTCGATTGACATCTTTTGACCCATTTTAGTAAAAATCTTTATCAGTTTCCTCACTTGATGCTGGTTCATGAATATCTCATTGCCCCATGCGTAGAAAGGGTCGAAGTGTGGATCTTTGGCAATGATATATGTACCTAAATGCACCAAGTTAATATTAGAAGCTAAACAACAATTGAAAAATGATGTAGTACAACATTCCATCCATCCCATTATTAAGATTTTATTACATGTATATCTAGACATCATCAGAACATTAAGGTAACACTCTTCCTTGTTGCTATGTAGCCTGGGATTGCATATTTAGTCATTCAGTACAATGCATGTTGATAAACAACAATTGAAAAACGAAAAGGCATGTTAACTGCAATATCCTTAATAGCATCCAAATATCGTAATTCATAGTGGTATTGTTGAAACTGTTTTTGATGAAATTTAACTGCACAGGAAATAGTTGCACATATAGAGCATCACATTGTAAAGAACTGAAATAAACAAGTCATAAGGACATCTCTAGGCGATCCTTAAAAAGTTAAAGGACTAAAACCCTTAGTGGATATATATATATATACTCCAGCAATTTTTGGCCTTTTTCTAGTCGATCCCCTAAACTTAAGGTTGTAAACTTCAATTTGATCAAGTTCAAAGCAGGTTCAACGAAAGTAGCATGCATTAAAACATAAACACAGATAGTTTTGCATAACCGAACATAAAACATAAATTTAAACTAAGCTAAACTACTTTCGGTCGAAGTAGAGGTCGAGCCAATTCTTCCTCGTCATGTATGGTGTGCCGCGAGCCGGGTCCGAGCCAGTACCATCGTCGGGGTCGTTGGGGAAGGCACTCCTCCACCCGTCGATGTCGATCTCCTCGTCCTAGGGGCCCACCTCGACGCCCTCCGCACCACCGTCGCCGCCGCCTTCGACCTCGCCATTAGAGGAGAGCGCGATAACCTCGCCGCCCTCCGCACCGCCGTCCTCGCTGCCTTCGCCCTCGTCATCGGAGGAGAGCGCGATAACCTTGCCGCCCTCCGCACCGGCAAAGATCGCCCGCTCTGCCTCCACGAGCTCCGGGTGCTGCCGGCGGAGCTCTTGCATGTAGGCCTCGTCGGCGGCCTCGGCCCCAAGACGCTCCCATGCCTCGCGGTCCTCCTGCGCTATAGTCGAGCTCACCACCCCTGGCTCCGGCGGAACGAGGTGGACCGCATGTGTGCCAAAGGGGAAATTGAGGCTAGCCCGACGCCATGGTAGCGGACCTGCCAGCGGTCGTACTCCATGGCCGCGAGCTCGGCCGTGTGGAAGCTACTGAGCCACCGGTGGGTGTGGGTCTCTCGATCTATAATCTCGGCGACCCACGTCCCCCACCGCTGCTGCCGGACCCCGAGGTAGGACTTCGTCGGCTGCCTGGTCCGAGGGAGGACGGGGAAGTCCTTGAAACGGCGTAGGGGCACGGCGGCGGGTGGATCGGGTTACCGGCAACGGAATCGGGCCCTCGGAGGACGACAGGGACACCTCGGCGGCCACCTTGCCGGCGTCGGGCGAAAAGGCGGCGATAAACCTCTTTTTGGCCATTTCTACTTGAGCTCCCCGGCACACAGGCAGAGGTTGAGGATGGAGGCACCGGCGATGGCGGTGACCTACCAATGGTTTCGAGGGTTGTGTGTGTATGTGTGAGCGGAGGTTGTGTTTGAGGAAATACTGCGGCAATGAAAATTTTACTAGGTGGGAGTAACAAGGTGGGGCTACTAAAAATTCGGATCAAGGGAGAGAAGATATTTTTGAGATTACGAGGGATGCAGAGACGGGAGTTAAATGCCGGGGTTACTGAAAATTTGAATTAAGGGACTGAAGAAGAGAGGGATGCAGAGGCGGCAGTTTTGGGGGAGTGAGCTAGTGTGCTTGACACACTGGCTGTGGACTATAGCCGATGCACCTTCTCGCGTAAGCCATAGGCGTACTATACACTGACGGTGCTCCAAGATATTTTGTACTACATCTCACAGGAGTGTTGTGTTCAATCTTGGAATTTTTCGGGGTTCGTTTGGCCTTTTTTATACATTAACTGGGTTTTCTAGGCACGTGCATAATTCAAATTTGAACTACAAGCACATGCTCCAACGCACCAAAGTTGGTTGAAAAATCACATGTGCGTCCTTGGGTGAATTTCTAGGTCCCATGCAAGAGATGGGAATAAATTTCAAACACCATGGCACTGTTGATTGCCGACAAAACGTTGAGATGCCAGGTTTTTAAATTCTAGGAAATCCAAAACTCGTCTAAAGTTCATGAAACTTGGCATGCTATCATGGAGCGGCATCAACATGCTGTGTTAAAAAAATTTGTCCCATTTGGGGCAGGTGTGGGTATATGCTTCTCACAAACCAAAGCTTCTCACAACAAGCATGATGGTTTCGGTACGGAACGTCCCACCTTTGGGTACGAAACGGTATCCGTTGCCTCTTATTGCTTTCAAAAAATTTCTCGTGTCAACATAGAACAACAGGAGTGTTGTGTCAATTTTTGGGATTTTTCGGGGTCCGTTTGGACATTTTTAGGCATTAACTGGGTTTTCTAGGCATTTAATGTGCATAATTCAAATTTGAACTACAAGCACATGATCCAATGCACCAAAGTTGGTTGAAAAATCACATGTGTGTCCTTGGGTGAATTTATAGGTCCCATGCAAGAGATGGGAATGAAATTCAAACACCATGGCACTGTTGATTGCCGGCAAAACGTTGAGATGCCTGGTTTTTAAATTCTAGTAAATCCAAAACTCGTCTGAAATTCATGAAACTTGGCATGCTATCATGGAGCGGCATGAACATGCCGTGGTGAAAATTGTGTCCCATTTGGGGCAGTTCGGGTATAAGCTTCTCACAACAAGCATGATGGTTTCGATAGGGAACGTACCACCTTTGGTGACGAGATGATTTCCGTTGCCTCTTATTGCTTTAAAACAATTCTCGTGTCAACATAGAATAACAAGAGTGTTGTGTCAATTTTATGGATTTTTTGGGGTTCGTTTGGACATTTTTATGCATTAACTGAGTTTTCAATGCATTTATATGTATAATTCAAATTTGGACTACATGCACATGCTCCAGTGCATATAAATTGGTTGAAAAATCAAATCTGTGTCCTTGGGTGCATGCTTAGCTCCCATGCAAGAAATGGGAATGAATTTCAAACACCAGGGCACCGTTGATTGCCGCAAAACATTGAGATGCCTTGTTTTTAAATTCTATTAAATCCGAAACTCGTCTGAAATTCATGAAACTTGGCATGCTATCATGGAGCGGCATCAGCATGCCGTGTCAAAAAATTTGTCCCATTTGGGGCAGGTTCGGGTATATGATTCTCACAAACCAGAGCTTCTCACAACAAGCATGATGGTTTTGGTAGGGAACGTCCCACCTTGGGGACGAAACCATATCCATTGCCTCTTATTGCTTTCAAAAAATTTCTCTTGTCAACATAGAACAACAGGAGTGTTGTGTCAATTTTTGGATTTTTCGGCGTTCGTTTGGACATTTTTATGCATTAACTGAGTTTTCAATGCATTTATGTGCATAATTCAAATTTGAACTACATGCACATGCTCCAGTGCATATAAATTGGTTGAAAAATGAAATTTGTGTCCTTGGGTGCATGCTTAGGTCCCATGCAAGAAATGGGAATGAATTTCAAACACCAGGGCACCGTTGATTGCCGACCAAACATTGAGATGCCTCGTTTGTAAATTCTAGTAAATCCAAAACTCGTCTGAAATTCATGAAACTTGGCATGCTTTCATGGAGCGGCATCAACATGCCGTGGTAAAATTTTTGTTCTGTTTGGGGCAGGTTTGGGTATATGCTTCTCACAAACCAGAGCTTCTCACAACAAGCATCATGGTTTCGGTAGGGAACATCCCACCTTTGGGGATGAAACGATATCCACTGCCTCTTATTGCTTCCAAATTTTTTCTCGTATCAGCATAGAAAAACATGAGTGTTGTGTCAATTTTTGTGAATTTTTGGGGTTCTTTTGGACATTTTTATGCATTAACTGAATTTTCAATGCATTTATGTGCATAATTCAAATTTGAACTACATGCACAAGCTCCAGTGCATATAAATTGGTTGAAAAATCAAATCTGTGTCCTTGGGTGCATGCTTAAGTCCCATGCAAGAAATGGGAATGAATTTCAAACACCAGGGCACCGTTGATTGCCGACAAAACATTGAGATGCCTCATTTTTAAATTTTAGTAAATCCAAAACTCGTCTGAAATTCATGAAACTTGGCATGCTTTCATGGAGCGGCATCAACATGCCATGGTAAAAATTTTGTTCTGTTTGGGGCAGGTTTGGGTATATGCTTCTCACAAACCAGAGCTTCTCACAACAAGCATCATGGTTTCGGTAGGGAACATCCCACCTTTGGGGATGAAACGATATCCACTGCCTCTTATTGCTTCCAAAATTTTTCTCGTATCAGCATAGAATAACATGAGTGTTGTGTCAATTTTTGTGAATTTTCGGGGTTCTTTTGGACATTTTTATGCATTAACTGAATTTTCAATGCATTTATGTGCATAATTCAAATTTGAACTACATGCACATGCTCCAGTGCATATAAATTGGTTGAAAAATCAAATATGTGTCCTTGGGTGCATGCTTAAGTCCCATGCAAGAAATGGGAATGAATTTCAAACACCAGGGCACCGTTGATTGCCGACAAAACATTGAGATGCCTCATTTTTAAATTCTAGTAAATCCAAAGCTCGTCTGAAATTCATGAAACTTGACATGCTTTCATGGAGCGGCATCAACATGCCATGGTAAAAAATTTGTCCTGTTTGGGGCAGGTTTGGGTATATGCTTCTCACAAACCAGAGCTTCTCACAACAAGCATCATGGTTTCGGTAGGGAACATCCCACCTTTGGGGATGAAACGATATCCACTGCCTCTTATTGCTTCCAAATTTTTTCTCGTATCAGCATAGAATAACATGAGTGTTGTGTCAATTTTTGTGAATTTTCGGGGTTCTTTTGGACATTTTTATGCATTAACTGAATTTTCAATGCATTTATGTGCATAATTCAAATTTGAACTACATGCACATGCTCCAGTGCATATAAATTGGTTGAAAAATGAAATTTGTGTCCTTGGGTGCATGCTTAGGTCCCTTGCAAGAAATGGGAATGAATTTCAAACACCAGGGCACCGTTGATTGCCGACAAAACATTGAGATGCCTTGTTTGTAAATTCTAGTAAATCCAAAACTCGTCTGAAATTCATGAAACTTGGCATGCTTTCATGGAGCGGCATCAACATGCCGTGGTAAAAATTTTGTTCTGTTTGGGGCAGGTTTGGGTATATGCTTTTCACAAACCAGAGCTTCTCACAACAAGCATCATGGTTTCGGTAGGGAACATCCCACCTTTGGGGATGAAACGATATCCACTACCTCTTATTGCTTCCATATTTTTTCTCATGTCAACATATAACAATAGGAGTGTTGTGTCAATTTTTGTGATTTTTTGGGGTTCTTTTGGACATTTTTATGCATTAATTGAGTTTCCAATGCATTTATGTTCATATAAATTGGTTGAAAAATCAGATCTGTGTCCTTGGGTGCGTGCTTAAGTCCCATGCAATAAATGGGAATGAATTTCAAACACCAGGGCACCGTTGATTGCCGACAAAACATTGAGATGCCTGGTTTTTAAATTCTAGTAAATGCAAAAATCGTCTGAAATTCATGAAAACCTGGCATGCTATCATGGAATGGCGCCCGACATGATCTGGTATTTTTCGTGTCCATTTTGAGAGAAGGCGCACTTGAATAATGACAGCCAACAAAGGCATTTTGAAAAGATAGCTGCCACTGAATATCTCAAACATTTGTATAATTCAAAACATGTGCGTTCTCTTAACCATTCACGTGATGCCATGTGTCTCCATTTTAATGGCTGTAGGAGGTGCCGTGCGGACAGCTGCTTGACCTTGACTGAACGGGAGGCGTTCGAGCACAGTCCGGTGTGCAGGCTGACCGAGAGGCGTGCAAGCTGTCCTCCAATGCGCAGGCTCGCCAGGAAGCGTGCGAGCTTTACGTTGCGCAGGCTCACTGGGAAGCGAGCCATGTGACTTCCATGGTCGCCCGCCTTCCTCTCCATTAATGGTGCCCGAGCAGCTGTTTAATATGGGTGGCCCTACTGTTCGCCTTCCATTCCCCTCCTCCCCACAGACCTCCACCGCCATGGCGCAGAATGATCATTTGCCACTAGTCTTCAAGTTTGGTGAAGTCGACTCCGAGCCGCAGGAGATACAAAATAAGGGGGAATGGGGCCTCATTGACATGGCCCAGAACGAGCTAGACGCAGCGGTTGCTGCCTCCGTTCCTGTCCCAGCTCCCATCCACGCGCCCGCGCCAGCGACCATCACCGTAGCATTGACTGGCTGGTCGCCAAGCACTATCGCTGAGCTAGAAGCCGCGGGCGTCAGCGAGGTCTCCGCGGATCCACGCGAGCTCGTGTACATGCCAGCGCCAGTGCCCGTGCTCGCGCGCGTCCCTCCACTCACTGTGACACTGGCCCCCATGTGTTTGCCTGCATCCACCGCGCCCGTGTGCGCCCCTCCACCCACCGTGGTGCCGGTCCCCGTGTGTTTGGCTGCACCCGCCACGCTCGTGCCCGTGCCCCCCTCAGCGGCATGGGACGCTGCCGTCAACCGCTACCTCTTAGCGGCGCCAGCTGCCGTCCTCCCACGCCCCGCCCGTCGATCACGCGACGACATGATGTTTGATTTACAAGTGAAGAACATTTTGTGCTGCCTTGAAGACTTCAACAATGGTGTCTCGGAGGACGACAACGACAACGACGGCACGACATGCTGCCTCCGCCGCCGCCGGAAATAGTTTTTTGGGGGTTTAATGATGTATCTTGAATTCTCGATCATATGAATATAAATTCGTAGTGTGACTGAATGAAAGATATGGTTTTGAACGAACTTGCGTTTTTCTTTCTTACTATATATATTTATCAAATGATTTTTTTTTGAAAAAATGTCAATGGTTTTTAAATATAAAACACTCATCGCAAATGTTTTAGTTAGAACACCCGTATGCAAACCGACGGCTTCCCCAGGAAGCCAAGGGAAAATGTGTCGAGAAGGGTTTCTGCATCCCTTCAACACAAACGGTTGTTTTGCATGACCCAGGTGCAACCACGTACAAACAATTGGGTAAGATTTGCATATCTGTCATTTTGGGTATGTTGCCATTTCTCAAACTGGAAAGATTGACATTTGTTTATCTAGTAACATTGCCATTTGTCAACCTTGTATCACTGGATTTGTCAAAATATGCAGCTACAAAATCACTAGCACTATCTAATTTTTGCAACTAAAATCACTAGCACTGTTCATATGGACAGCACTAGCAGGCGTGAGTTCATGGACGCATATACAAATGTACCATTGATTACATACAACAAGTCATCAACCCACAATGACAACGAGGATACACGTTGGATTATAGATCATTTCCAACAAAACATTCTAGTAAAGTTTTTCTCACACAAAAAATAACAAAGCGATGAAATGAACTTCAGCTCAACCACTCGTCGGCATTGGAAACGCTTGCTTTGAACCAGAAGTGACTCTCTGGGAAGGGCCAGCTACTGTCAATCTCGAGACCAACGCAAGACTGATCATCCAGGCTGAAGCGGTGTAACGCCCTCGATGTGGCTATATCTCCCACGTGTCAAAGCACGACTTAGAGGCATAACCGCATTTAAAGCAATGTCGCAAGTGAGGTAATCTTCACACAACCCATGTAATACATAAGGGAGAGAGATACATAGTTGGCTTACAATCGCCACTTCACACAATTACATGAATAAAGCATTACATCATCCAGGTACAATCAAGGTCCGACTATGGAACCAAAATAAAAGAAGACTACCCCAAATGCTACACAGATCCCCGATCGTCCCAACTGGGCTCCACTACTGATCAACTAGAACGAAACAACACAAAGGACAAGATCTTCATCGAGCTCCTCCTTGAGCTTGGTTGCGTCACCTGCTCGATAACATCGGCACCTGCAAACTGGTTTTGGAAGTATCTATGAGTCACGGGGACTCAGCAATCTCACACCCTCGCGATCAAGACTATTTAAGCTTATAGGAAGGGTAAAAGGTACGATGTGGAGCTGCAGCAAGCGACTAGCATATTTGGTGGCTAACATACGCAAAAAGAGAGCGAGAAGAGGAGGCAAAGCACGTTCGAGAAACTATGATCAAGAAGTGATCCTAGAACAACCTACGTCAAACATAACTCCAACACCGTGTTCACTTCCCGGACTCCGCCGGAAAGAGACCATCACGATTACACACGCGGTTGATGCATTTTAATTAAGGTTAACTTTCAGGTTTTCTACAACCAGACATTAACAAATTCCCATCTGCCCATAACCGCGGGCACGGCTTTCGAAAGTTCAAATCCCTGCAGGGGTGTCCCAACTTAGCCCATCACAAGCTCTCACGGTCAACGAAGGATATTCCTTCTAGCGGGAAAACCCGATCAGACTCGGAATCCCGGTTACAAGACATCCTCGACAATGGTAAAACAAGTCCAGCAACACTAGGGCGGCCAGAGTGGAACAAAACACCAGGCATAAGGCCGAGCCTTCCACCCTTTACCAAGTATATAGATGTGTTAAGTAAATAAGATATATTGTGATATCCCAACAAAATAACCATGTTCCAAACATGGAAAAAGCTCCAATCTTCACCTGCAACTAACAACGCTATAAGAGGGGCTGAGCAAAGCGGTAACATAGACAAACAACGGCTTTCTAGGACAAGGTGGGTTATAGGCTTGGTTCAACAATGTGGGAGGCATTATAAGCAAGTGGTAGGTATCGCAGCATAGGCATAGCAAAAGAGCGAGCAACTAGCAAGCAAAGATAGAAGTGATTTCGAGGGTATGGTCATCTTGCCTGAGATCCCGCAAGGAAGAAGAACGAGTCCATGAAGAAGACAAACTGACGTAGTCGAACGAATCCTCAAAAACGTGACTTATCGTAACTAACCCGAAGAAGCAACACCGGAAAAGAAGCAAACAACATAGTAAACAACCACCACGTAAACATGGCATGATGCACAATCAAGTATGATGCATGTCCGGTTTAATGAAGCATGGCATGGCAAAGTGCACAAACAATTCTATAAATTAAGTGGAGATCAATATGCAACGAGTTGCATATTGACGAAACACCACAACAATTTATTTAGTTCGATCTCGTTTATGTACCCACCAATATTAAATGTTGTTAAACATGGCAAGAGGGTGAAGCAAAGTAAAACTACCTATCTAGTCAAGTTTAAATGAGGCCGAAAACAACGAACAACACTTCCGGAAAATCCTCATATGCATTTATTAGGTTTGGTACTGTTCTGCCCTAAACACAATTTTAGAGTTATTAAACATGCAAACCAAGTACACCATGATAATCTATGCATTTTTCTACCCCATTTACATATAAAGTTTATTAAATTTGGAGCTACGGTTATTTAGTTATGAATTAAATCATTTTAGCATGGCATTTAAGAAAATTTAAACAAACAACATTTTAAACATAGATGAAAGTGGCAAATTATTAATCTACACAAAATTCTAAGCAAGTTTCATATTTAAAGTTATTTTAATCCGGTGTACCATTTGTGAGTTATTAAATGCGTGATGTTTAGGGTCCAAACTGTAAAAATGCAGTGCACTAGTTAAATAGCAAAAACGTTCTGCGGGAAAAAATGTGGCTCGGGCCGAAACTGACTGGCCCAACATGCATAGGAGAAGGGCTGGTGCTACTCACATAGGGCCTGTGAGGGTGTGTGTATGACAGTGGGGCCAGGATGTCATAGCCACAGTGATAAAATATAAGGCCACAGCCAAAACAAGTGGAGCCTGGGGCTCGAACCCAGGCCTCCTAGGTGGAAGAGAGGGGCACTGACCGCTGCGCTAGAGGGAGGACTTTGCACTAAGAGGGGCGCCTGGCTCTTTTGAACCAGCCCAGATGGCCGAGCCCTGTGCTCTACCGCGCACAGGAAGATGATGATGGTGCCGGCAGCCAACGGCGGCGACCACTGGAGCAGTGGAGCACCAGCGGGGGTGCGGGATTGCAAGGCGGTGCTGCTACGGGATGAGCGTGTGCATGTGCACATGAGTGCGTGCGCGCGGACAGGCTCTCGCGGCCATGGCAAAGCGGGGCAGCGAGGGTGGAGGCTATGGCCGAAGGCCGAGCCAGGCAAGGTGTCTATGCATGGGGCTGCAGCGATGCGGGAGCCAGGGCGGGAGCTGTCAAGGTGAGGTCCAAGCAAGGCGCTAGCATCCAAAGGACATGGAGACGTGGCCGGGGTGGCGATCTGCAGGTGTGGGCGCAGGAGTTCAGGCCGGAAGCGGCCATGGCGTTCCCTGATTCAGCAACGACAACAGCTTGCAGGAGGGGTCGCGGGGCACAGCGGCGGCTTGGAGATGGGCGCCAGCGTTGGGGCTTGCTGCCAGTGCGAGAAGGCAGCGGCGCGTGGCTTCCGTTGGCGAGGCTCCTACCCAACAGAGAAGAGAGGGAGAGCTGAGAGACCGAGGGAAGAAGAAATAGGAAGAGAAGGAAAAGAAAGAGGAGGAGGATGGCATCGCCTGGTCCGGCAGGTCGCCGTCGAGGCAGAGCGATGTGGAGCTGCTGGTCTAGCGACTGGACTCCGGCCAGTCGTCCATGGATCGGGACGAGGAGGCCGCGGCCTCGGGCGCAGATGCAGGGGAGCACAAGCGCAGGTGACGGGGATCGAGCTCCGCTCGGGAGCGAGGGGCGTTGGGTCTCTGTTCCCTAGCCGCTGGATCGATCCAGTGGCTGTTGGCAGTGGCGATGCTGGTTGGCCCGGGCTAAAGACGAGGTGGAGCTGTGGTTGGTGCGGGAGGGGATGAGGAGGAGATCTGGGAGGATCCCAAGGGAGATAGTGGCGGCGGCGGTTGAGGATATGGATGGGACATTGTCCCTAAAATTTAGGGTTGGACCTATATATATAGCAGGGGATTTTTGGGTAGGGTCTAATCCGTCCCTCCGATCGTAATCGGACGGTCGGGAAAAATAGGCTAGGGAGCCCAAATAAGAAAACGGAGACGTTTTGTAAATGTTTGGGGATGATCCGGACACAACGGTGGCGACAGTCCGGGTCGGGTTCGGGACAACTTTCGGACGCGCGCGAGGGGGGCTGCGGGCTGATGAGAGAGGTTAGGTTGGACCTGGCGGTAGGTAGTGAGCTGTGTAGACGGTCTCGAGCTGAGAGAAGAGAAGAGAGGGAGGCCCGGCGACTGTTTTCGGAGACCGAAAACGTCTGACAAAGAGACCGGCTATACTGCCACTATAGTTATCTGTTGGGCTATCAAACAGACTCCAAATGCGATGAAACTTGACAGGCGGTCTATGTACACTAAAATAAGACCGCATGCCAACTTTCAACCCATTCCGAGAACATTTTCCGGCCACTTATAAAATAATATTCGGATGTGCTGCGGGCGCGTGCGAGTGTGTTCAGGCTCAGAACGGACAACAGACGGAACTGGGGAACCCAGATGGATGCAAGTTTTGAAAACATGCAGATGCAATGCGGATGATCACATGACCATACGCGACACACAAGCAAATGACAAGGCAACAACAATGAATAACTGGAAGACACCTGGCGCAACGGTCTCGGGGCGTCACAAGCGGTCTACTATACCACGACCAGGGTAAGGAACCACCGCAATGTGCGAGGTATAGATACAGTTGCTTCTCATAAATGGTAGTAACATTGTGTCAACACCAGTTGGATCGCCTTCCAATACTGAACCAGGGAGAAGGTGTTGGCACTAGTACACCAGTATCCATCCCGAATACCCTGCAATGGATGTTGGAATAGGTCCGGAGAGTGCGACCATATGAGACAACACCTGCTTCCTTAGTAACATCAGTATTGCCCCGTATACAGACAAGAAGAAGTGATCCATCAAAATAAGTGTACACATTCACAAGTTCCCACTTGCAGTTGTACCCAATATAAACAACCCAATCTCCATTTGTGCCTGCCCAAGCCTTACCCTCAGGCGATGGCATCTTAACATCTTACGTATCATTATCAAGTGGCATCAACTTACACAAGCCGAGGCTTCCCTCATCCCCGCGCCAGTCAGCAGGGTCACGACAAAGAAGATAGGGGAGATCAAACCACTTCTGGACCCTTGGGTTACTTGTAATTATGTTATTAGTTGAGTCAAGAATGGTCTTGAACGAACCTGCCATGCTAGCCTAGGTGATAACGTCGCACCGACCAATGAGTTCCTCCACCGTGTCATCATTCAGATCGGGGCAAGAATAATAGGGTCGTTTTCGGCCTGTTCCATCCATGGAGAATACGATCAAACAATGGCAGAAGGAAGGGTGAAGGCAAATGGAGGAGGGAGGAAGAGTTAGCGTGCGACAGCAGTTCCAAATCGAGAGGGAAAGGCGAAGAGTCGGTGGACGGTTGCCACGGTACACGAAGCGGCACCTGGGGAGTGAACGGTCGCCACAGAGGTCACACACTGATGACAAGGGCCGAGTGAACCGCATGCAATCCCATCACACAACACACACGTCTTGTTAAGTTGAGCAGTTTCTGTACTCTTGTGTCAACGCAAACAGTTCATCCGAGTGAAACGCATGCCATATATCCCACACACCTTGATCTGACTAACCGTTTCTTTTGTGTTGCCTAATCGCAAACAGTTCATCCGAGTGAACCGTATGCTGTATATTGCACACACCTTCATCTGGCTGCCCGTTTCTTTTGTGTTGCCTAATCACAAATAGTTCATCCGAGTGAACCATATGTTGCGTATCGCACACGCCTTCATCTGGCTGCGCATTTCTTTTGTTCCTCCTAATCGCAAATAGTTAATTGAACTGAACCGTATGCCCTTCATCGCACACGCAACTAAAACCTGAATCGTGTTTGATGCATCCATCATCGCAAACATTTTATATGTTTTGACGGTTTTCATACAACACCATTTGCGATTATGGCATCGCACATAGTTTCTCGAAGGGCCTTTGATCGAAGTGTCGCGTTAGCAGCATCCTGTAGTAGTGACACTAGGTCACTCTACTCACCTTGTGCACACAATTGTCGTGCGGCTGCCGAAGTACGACCCTGCAGCCTCAATTTAGTCGCCGGTGTGTGTGTGATGTGTAGTAACTAGTGTGTGTCTGCCCGCTGCGTGCTAGTGTGTGAGTGCATGCATGTGTATTATGTGCATGTTATAATAAGGATTCACTTAAAATAGTACTTGAGCGAATAGAGGGATCAATTGGACAGTGTTCACAAGCAGTAGTGAGATGTGTGAGGTAAGATACACCGATGGTGCTTTTAATTTTTCTTATTAATTTGTTTGTTTCACCATATGATTGGTGGGACCCAACATACTACATGGCGAGAGGTAAGATAACTAAGGCTGCATTATTTCTGTACTACCAACACTACTTTAAATCCCAAAAGACCTTACCACCAAGGCCACATGACACGATTATGATTTAAATCCCAATGACTCCCACACAAAAAAACACGGCATGCTTGTCACACAAATGCAGGAATGTACAAAAGTTTATTTTCCTCTCATTAATCATAACATGAGGGTGGTGTAGCTGGTTAGCCTGTTCGCTCATCAAACCTGAGATCTCGGGTTCGATAATCGCACTTGAGCATAATTTTATTTTCGTTCGACTTCTTTCTTCCACCCAATGACAGGTAGGCCCCACATGACAGAGAGAGAAAGTGATCTGGGGTGGTGCCAGGAGGACTCTTTGACTGGTCAAAATGGATGGATACGGAGCTATATGATTTCGAAGTGACCGTATAATCACCTCATCACGTATATAGTGACCGTATTGACAGTATTCTTGAGTACAGTGACCAAAGTGAACTTAGCAATTACTCTCAATATACCCTAGTTTCTTGGCACCCGCTGTAACCCTTAGTACATACGGTGGCATACTGACTTAGGCCGAATATAAGTGTCTAGAATATTTAAAATTGGAGGATGGTGCAGCCCACCTTTCCAATATTTTGACCATGTGTGGTTCAGTTGTTGTTCACTTCGGAGGGCCGTGTACCACACATGAACGTTAGTAAGCGCGACCGGAAGGCGTGTAGCGTTAATTGCAAGTTGACTCCTTCGAGCGTTAAATTTTCTTCACGTATTAGCATTACCCCTAGTATTTTTCTTCACTGCATTAAATAAAGAGCTCCATTTCGTGCACAATTTAAAATGATTTTTATGGAGAGAAAAATAAAACCACTCCATCTAAATACACTAATTTCGGGGTGTCATGCGACATATGCCAAAGGATGGCTTATCATGGTGGGGGAGAGTAGTATATCGCCGGTGCCTGGAAACGGGATAAGGCGTAGATAGGTACGCCGACGCATCTTACCCAGGTTCGGGGCTCTCCTAGGAGATAACACCCCTAGTCCTGCTCTGCGGGGTCTCCGCCTAATCACTATCCCAACAAGTAGCTACAAGCTTTCTCCTTGAGCTCTTAGGCTAGAGAAGGAACAAGGGCAAGGCTAGCTCTATTCCTCCTTCTATGTGTGTGTGCTCTCTAAGAAGCTGAACCCTTTGCATGGGCGCCCTGGGGGGTTTGTGTAGGCCTACCCCCCAGGGGTACAATGGTAATCTGGCTGGGTGTAGGACCCAGTCGTCAGTGTCTCTGGTGGCCAGCTTCAACGCGGGCTACTAGGGCCCTGTAACAGCCCCAAAATTGGGTTATCAATTTTTGTGCTGATATTCCTTCCTAGCACTCATTTTTCAAAAATTTCTCCTGAGTTTGCTGGATGACTCTGACAATTCTTTTCATTTTCAACCTTTCAAAAACCTTGCTCATGTATTTGTCACTGGGCAAGCCTTCATTTGCATCATATCAATCCTCTCAAACCCTAATTCCAAATTTCTAGAATTTGGATATGTCATTTGTGCTTACAAAGGAGCCATCATTTTCCTTTATCTGTTGATCCTCCCAATTGTTCCCAGAGATCCTCCTATCTTTCTGATCCTTGGATGTGCAAAAATATTGCTAAGTCCCATGCAATATTTTTGAATTGTGATTTATTCCTTTTCTTGCCTTTCTGAGGAATAAAATCCAAAGGCATAACTAGCCATCTCCTAAATTCATGAGAATTGGTGGAGTTGATGCCTATTCCTAACCCAAGCTCTGGCAAATATATTGGCCATAATTAAATAAGGAAAATTGCCTTTTTCTATTCAATGCCAATATTGCATTTCTGCCATTTTCGAGAGGAACTACTATTTTTATAGCAGAGAAAATTCCCACATAAATTGTGGAGATTGTCCTTGCTATATAATCACTAGTTCCATCCTTATCTCATGTTCCACAGATCCAAAATTGGGCACATGATCCAATGCAAGTTTCTACCTTCTCTGAAATTTTGCAAAGGAGGTGCTTTATTCCTAATTCCAATGGAGCTGCAATTTGGCAGGGTGATTAACATGGATAAATAACCCATGGAGGCCAAATATGAGCTCAATCCATTCATCCTAGCTCCCTATGCAATTTTTTCAAAGTTTCTGACAAGAATACAACTTTGTGAAGGAAGTACCTTCATTAAGTTTCCAAATGGGATGAAACTTTTCCATCTTCGCAAGTATCTCAAATCTTTAGCCTCCACCTAAATTCAGTTCATTTCATCGAACTATGTGAGCACAGGAGCAATTCTTCAGTTTGTGAAGAAAGTGCATTTTGTCTTGCTCCATTATGGCTAAAAATATTCCCGTGCTTTCTCCTATCTATATGATCCATGCCTAAAATATTTTGGCTCATTTCAGTTAGCCATTTGCCATGAGGGTTTTTCTAAATTTTCTGGGCAGAAATAATACCTGTGAAAGAAATACCATTTTGGCAAGCCATTTGGTATGAAATTTGTACAGCATCAGGGCATGTTCAAATCATCAAGATTTTCCAAGTTTTAGCTCAATCCATCTCTCCTAGTGAGTGCTTTTTCATGACTCAGTTTCTGAGTCAGATTTGTTAGTTGTACAGCAACTATGGTAAATAGTTGTCCAAATTACCTCATAATCTCTAGGACCGTAGTCCTCGCTACCCTCAATCTCACAGACATCCAATTTACCTTTTACCCTCTCTGGTTTACTTTCTAGAGTGTGGCCAAGTTTGCAACAGCAAACTTGTGAAGCTTGGTTTACTCAGCTCCATTTGTCTCTGCCCGATCCTTTACTGTAGTAACAATCTATGTTCGACGGACTACGCGGTAGACATGAGCTGGCATCATTGAAAACTCCGGAGCGCGCCTTGTCCTTTGTCACCACGGGTGTAACCAGCCCAAAACGGTGGTCTAGCCATTGTTCGCATCGGCATCGCTGCTCCGACCGACTCTGCCTCGCCATTAATGCCCAATAGTTCCCCCTCGCCATCCTCTTCTCGCTGGACCGCTTGCCCCCTCTGTTTTCTTCTCCAACGAGCCATGCCAATGACCGAACAGTGAGCTCTCCTGTGCACCTTCGCCTTCCTCCTCCATTTTCTTACTCCCCGAGCCTCCTTGGCCTTGTGTTGCTCCGTGAGCCTCTACCGCTCGGCTGCTTCCTCCTCGTCGCCTTCCCACCGCTTCTCGTGAGCCTTGGCCGCACTTGCCGACACTGCACCGTCGCCGACGCACGGACACGTCGCCTGTCGCGTGCCACCTCCTCCCCTCCTCATCAAGCCCTCCTTGTGGCTATTTAAACACGCCCCTGGCTACCTCGTAGTCCAGAACCCCTTCCCAACCCCCGCAGCTCCTCCTCGAAGCCTTGGAGCTCCCCTGTCCCCTCCAATGGCCGAACCGTCGCCACTGATCCCCCACAGCCGTTTCTTCCCTTGGCCTTTCCCCTCCATTCCCTGGTGCCCTCAGTCCTCCCCTGGATCTTGTGTAGCTACCGTCGCCCTTTGTTCGCTCCAGGAAGCCCTGTCGGCGCACCTTCCCCGTTGAAGGTTTCGGCCGCCGCAGGCTTCCCCAAGTCCAGGCGCTGCAGCCCTTACCGAGCGGCCCCGCGGCCACTCGTGGGTGTGGCGTTGAGTGGCAGAGCCCCTCCGCTCGTCGGTCGGCCCTGGGGAGCAGCGAGACAATGGCTAGGCCGGCATCCGACTCCCTCTGTTGCCGGTGTCGGGAGCAAGAAGAAGACAGGAGGACGCATTGACCTGGCTAGGCGGGCCCCGCGCCTTTTCCCCGACCCCACTTGGCAGCGACCCAGGTGCCCGGCCCCGCTGCTGCAGTGTTGACCCAGTCCTGCCAGCGTGGATAAGTGGCGGCGCCCCCGCTGCGAAACCACTTTCCCCACGCGAAAGCGTGTTCCTGGGAAGTGCGCTTTCAATCGCCGAAAACATGCTCTTCCTCTTCTTCGACGGGGACTACATTTTCCTCTCTGGAAAACGTATTCTCAGAAAAGACACGTTCCGTTTAAACTACCAGGGACCTATTTGTAGAAATATTTTTACAGACTAGTTGTCAGGACCCCGATCCTAAGTCACACCGATCTAGCATGTAACACATCATATCACTTTGCGGCCTCACGCACGATATTCCCACGGGTGCCACCTTACCTGGCCCGGGACCGTTTGCGCCTTTTGGCTCACGTATATGATAGTGTCGCTAGCATCCATATGACAGAGAACCCGGGCCGACATGACTAGTCGTGAACCCAAAGTGGCGCTAACTTATGGGGACAGGCATACATGAACAAGCATCGAATGTGTCGGTCATTAGCGTGTGAATCTGGGCTGTAGCAACTTAACAGGACTCCGGGAACCCGGGCTATAGCACGCTAGCAGGACTCCGAAAGTCACCGTGTGACATTTCCCCGAAGGGACAGACACATGAACAAAGTGGATCACATGCCAACCAGTCTAAGTGTTCCGGTGCAGTAGTAACTAGGCTAGCAGGACTCCGGTAAACAGGGTTGTAGCAGACTACCATGGCTCAGTAGAAGAACTAGACTACATTTCCCCATAAGAGAGACTACCAAGGATAAACAACTAGGTTGTCGGATCCCACACATACCAAGCATTTCAATCATACACACAATATGCCCGATATGTGTAAATACAACATGGCATCACAACAAAACTCTACAACTCAAAGTATTTATTAGTTAGACTCCGAAGAGCCAGGTATTAAAAACATGGGTCTGATGACCCAGCATTCAAGTCATACAAGCAACAAGCACATGCGGAATATTATGTTGTCTGAGTACAGACAACTATAAATGAAAAAGGCTAAGAGGCCCGACTGTCTACAAGACCCTGCCAAGGGCACAGGATCGTAGCTGAGGTAATAAGCTAAACGTCGAAGTCCATGCGGAACTACTAGTGAGAATGACGTCTCTCTGCAAAACATTAGTTAAGCAAACGTGAGTACAAATTTATCCAGCAAGACTTACATCAGAACTAGCTACATATGGATCATTATCAACAAAGGGGGTGGAGTTTAACTGCAGCAAGCCAGCTTTGACTCAGTGGCTATCCTGACCTACGACTGCAAGTAACTCTTTTGAGGTGGCGCACACGAGTCGACATATTAATCAATCAATACACCACAATGGATCCGATCCCGTCACCCTACGAGAAGGCCATCCATAGCACTCACGCTTATCTTGCTCATTTTAGAGTATCCACTTTCACTTTTCTATGAACTGTACAGGCAACCCAGAAGTCCTTTATCGCGGACACGGCTATTCGAATAGATGATGTTAACCCTGCAGGGGTGTACTTCTTCACACACGCTCTCGCCAGTTACCACCATGTACACATCGTGTATCTCGGCAACCTTCAAGCGGAAGCCTGGCGAGGGAGTCGGCCATGACCTGACTAACCACACAAGTCTCTAGTCCAGGTTTATCGCCTATTCGGGTTCCATCCATGAGGAGATTCGGCTGGGGTTTCACTCACAGCCCCAAATGATGTGTACAGGGTTCCGCGACACCAAACGGGCGCCCAGCATACCCGGCCATGGTGTATCTACCGCATCATAGCCCACCCCTAGGATCAGTGCTACGCACGGCCTCCAACACATATGCTACAAACACTAGAAAATAGTTGCAACTCCTGGACAAAGATCAAGGCGATTAATAAGTCGAGAGGGGCACTTAAGCATTCCAATGCGTGGTAGTAACTGTTCATGGATCGTAAACACAGAACTCAGTTCCTGAGGATGGCTGCAATGAGACAACCCACCATGTACTCCTACATGGCCTCTCACCGCTACCTTTACCAAATCATGTTCACACACTTAGCTCTCAACAGTAGGACATGTTCACCACATTCCAATTCATCCCCGATGAATCAGACCTGACTCAACTCGAAGCAGTAGCAGGCATGACAACAAGCATGAATGAGTAGGCACATCAGGGCTCAAACAACTCCTACTCATGCTACTGGGTTTCATCTATTTACTATGGCTATGACGGGTCATGCAGAAGAATAGGGGTTTAACTACTGCAACATGTAACAGTTGAATCGTTGTTGTCCTAATGCAGTAAAAAAGAGCAGAAGCGAGAGAGTGAGATTGTATCGGAATGAACAAGGGAGTTTTGCTTGCCTGGCACTTCTGAAGATATTATAGCTCTTCATCGGTGTCATCGATCTCATCGTCGGAACGTCGTCTACTCAGAGGGGACAAACATCGGCAACTGAGAAAGAACACAATCAATGCAATGCAACAATATGATGCACGATCATGACATGGCAATATGCTGTGATTTGGGCTAATGCAATAGAAAGTCATTTTAATTGAAGTGGAATTCAAAACTACATCAAATTCCAACTCCAAACCTATTATGAAACTTTCCCTAATCATGTTTCATCCTAAGAAGTGAGGTTAACTTTCTCAAACATTCATGAACATGGCATAAACAGATTCTTTGGATTTTTCTGATCATTTTTCATATATAAATTATTTCATTTGGAGTTATGGTTGATTTTCTATGATTTTTAGAAGTTTGGGATATCTTCTGAAATAAATAAATCATTTATGATTTATTTTAAATCCTAGAAAATATTTACTGCGTCAGCATGATGTACCAGTGATGTCATAGGTCAACGGGCTGGCCCAGGTCAAACCTGACCAGTAGGGCCCACTGGTCAGTGATACATAGTCAGCAACAGAGGCTGACACATGGGACCGGGTCAATGCTCACGTGAGCAAGTCAAACTGACCGATGGGGCCACGACGTTAGCTTAATCTAAGTAGGGAGATAAACCTGTGAATATTAAAGGGCGCGGGGCCCATTTGTCAGTGCCCTAAGACTATCACGTTAGCGCCTAATCTGTAGTTAGGCCGGTGTTTAACCGGGGTTAACTCGTCTGCGAGGTTCCACGGCGGCGGGGTGGCTCGGGAATCGCCCACAGGGCATGGCTTGCGACGCGGTTCGGTCCTACGGCAAGCTGGGGCTCATGTGCATCCTGCGGTTGCAGTGAGAGGACGCGAGGTGGTCTATAGCGGCGGCAGCGGCGAGTTGGGCGGGGGGAAGCGTCGAAGCGAGCGGGCAGCGAAGGGGATCTCCGGTGAACCGAGGAGGAAGAAGGGGTTGGGGACATCGTCATGAAGCTCCTTGCGGCTCCTAGCTTGGTGCAGAGGACGCGGGGGTCGAGGCGGAGCTTGTGGCATATCCGGATGGGTGTGGGAAGGTCGGTGGTAGCGGCGAATGGCGACGGTGGAAGCGGCTCCGTTAGGTGGTGAGAGAGAGAGAGGTCCAGGGGAGAGGATGAGTACGAGGGAGAGCAAGAGAACGTCAAGGGGGTCACGTGGCGTCCTCATGGCGATGGAGAGACAGGCAGGGAGGCAGGAGGTGGCCGGTGCGCGACGAGCATGCGCCCCTGCCTTCTAGCGCGATGTAGGGGGTGACTGGCGCTGGCCAGTCGGCTGGGCCGGCACAGTGCCAGGCCAGCAGTGGCCCAGGTAGGCGTTCTCTCTCTCTTTTCTAAATTTTTTATGTTTCCTATTTTCTTTAACTTTGTTTTGATTTGATTTTCAACCCAAATCATTTTCCAAGCTTCTGTATATTGTTGTATGGACTAGTGACATTAATATAAAGCCCCACAACAATTTCCCGAATTATTGGATCATATTTGAAATATATCAAATATAAATCCAATGCAAATAGTTATTGAATTAATTCCAAATGCCCAAAATAAATGTTTATGAGCTCCTGAAAATATTGGTTTGAATTTTAGCTCTGGCCAATATTTGCAGAGAGAAACATGAACATTTTCTTGGACCCATTTGAAGCAATTTTTATCTTGGTCATTTTCAAAAATGATTTCTGGGGCTTTCACATGTCCCCATTTCAAATTCATTGAAATTTAAACATGATGCATGCATGACTAGCTAGTCCAGGTCATGCCAGAACTAGGGATGTGACAACTCACCCCCACTAAACAAGAATCTCGTCCTGAGATTCAAGACGTGAGGTAAGAAGACAGAGGGGACACTAAATCTCACAAACTTCATGAACCAAGTTGCAGCTCATAAGAAGGTCGATTCGATCATCATCTTTGTCTCAACGTCTTGCTCTGAGAACTCCAACCAACATGACAACGAGAGGAAAGGTAAAACTCTAGAAGGATCAATCTTCTCGAAGATCAAACAACTCAGGATCAACTCATGGAGTGAGGCATTGAAAACATCTCTCAAGCTAAGACACGAAGCATACATCCAGAGGGATGGAGTGAAACAGATGACGAAGATTCACTAGGTAGGCAACAATTCCACACTTAAGAAGGTGGTGAACGGTTGTCAACGTAGCGAGGAGTTGAGTTGCCATGATACCATAACGATACATCTTTGAGGAGGTCACTCGTAGAATTATTCACTTAAGTGGCAAAAAGAATTAGCTTTGATACAAAGATCATTGAAACTCTTTATACTAGCCTAAGGCAAATCACGATCGATCATTTGAAGAGGTTCGAGGGAACGACATATTCGGGCTAGATTGAATGATGTGGACTACCTTGTTGAAGACAACGCAATGGATGATTTTTTATTATCACTGGAAATGGATGGCACCCATGGTAAGTCCACTTTTGAAGATGATCTTGGACAACAACTGCTAAGAAGGCAACCCATGGGAAATTGGCACATGGCGGTGCAAGCAGGGAACAAAATGCAACCGTTGGGAATGTTCCAACCATCATATCTGCGTGAGATTCAGATCTTGTTGGTAACAGGATATTCCAGACTCTTCATGTCTGAAAGGAAGGATTGCAACACAAATTGATGAGATGACGTTGCAAGATTCTCAGGAAATGAACTACGATAGCAAGCTCCAAAACATGAGCGGGATTTGCTACAACATGTGAACACGCTATCCCAGACAAGCATGACCACATAGTAGTCTTATAATAAAACACTACCGAAGTTCAGGTCAGGAACCATCATCGAGGATATCGAAGTCCTTACATAAGTCCAGATTAGCTCTTAGGAAGGAACTTCTTCTCCTTGAACAAATCAATCAGTGGCTTGGTGTGCTAGGAAATACATATGGAATGAAGATGATCAGTCTATCAAACCATATAATACTTCGCACATGCATGACTGACTTGGGATGATTCCATAGGAAGCAAAACAAACTTTTTCGAATTCATGACGGCAACTTGCATCAAATGCACATGAATCAGAGAAAGTCACTTCTTTCATCCAACATATGCTTCATGAACGGGACATGAAAATAATGCTTTTAGAAGTTTCCAACACTAGTTGGATGTTCAACATGAATCATGGAGGAGATAAAAATGTTGCTGATGGGCTCAACAACCAGTCATCAAGATTTCCCATAAGATGGAATTCCACAACTATGTGAGCAAGGCGATAGCATTGGTCAGAACAAAACATATAATGGAGTATGCTCGAGGAATCAACCACGAGTAAGACAATATTATGAACATCATTGGTTCTCAGTTTGATTTGGTGCTCGCCCATACTCAAATCAAAGTATTGACAAGACAGTAGATCCAAGAATTGGTCACAAGGATCAATCAATGAAGATATTATCTTTCTTCAACACACACACACACACACACAGAAAACAAAGATATCCCTTTGGGATGAACCAAGTCGGACAATCTTTTATCTTCCAACTCTCCAAGTTGTTGTTTAGCTTAACCAACAAGCTCAGGGGTATCCAACACGGATTCCTGGAGAAGGGGTGGTGTACAAGAAACCAACTTGATCATGAACTCAACATAGCAGTCAGGTGACAACCTGGTAACACTTCCAAGAAGATATTCGGAAAATTACGAACCACCGATATGTTACTAAGCTCGAGAACAATCTTACTTTTCAGGGAAAGACGATGTGATCAAGAGAGTGAGGGATTGACACAATCCTAACTCATTGACCGAAGAGTGCACCAGAAATAAGAACTAGGTAGCAGGATCAATCTTAGAATGATGATCCAATAACCAACACACTAAGAATTAAATTATCATCCGTTAAGTACCAAGCAACACAGTTGCTAGGGGTATTGATTTCACACATCACGATTCACTTGTCAGCATTCCGGTTACAATAACATGGGAACCGAGGAATGAACAATGATGGAAAGAATTATCACTGCGTTAAGAATTCACAAGGGGTGGTGCAATTCTCATGACATTCTTGACATAAGATGGTAATACTTCAGGGTAGAATAGAATCAAAAGCTGGGTTGGCATTTGATTTGCGGATTACAACTGCTTTGACCCAATCCTTTTGATGGATAAGGTACTGGAGTTTGTTTCTGCTAGTCATTCTGGAATAGAATGGCTTGGCAGACCACAAGAATATGAGGTATCGATGAGCATGAATGCATGACATGCTCTTTACTATCAAATGATAGACGAAGATCAGGATACAACTAGAGAGAGGGACAACTCAAAGGAACATATATCTTTCAGAGTTGTGTATGCATAGATTTAGTATGTCAAACAAGTTCAACATATTTCTTCCAGATAATCCATGCAGAAAGGTAGGGCTGGCAGATTCACAATGCAGAATGGAGAACTCATGAACAACACTCTTATTGTGATGTTTTGGTTCAACAAGGAACTTCTTCCATAAGTAGTTCATGGTATTGGAAGAAGGATTTACCACGGATCTTCAGGACTATCACAAAGGTTACTAATATCCTAAAGGAACTAGCAAACACTATCAACATGAAGTAAGTAGGGTGAATTTTGGGCTCAAAAACCCAGGAGTAGAGTACCTACCACTAAGTAGCATCAAGGGATGCTTTCGAGAATAATGGCCAGAATCATCACATTGGGGATACAAAGCATTACTAGATTACTGAGTGGTTCTCTAAGACGACTGGGGTCATAACAATGGCTTCAACATATACGCCGAGGCAACGGACTACCTCAACAGACCATTTGGTGTGCTTAATCTGGCCCAAAAGGACATCACGAACAGAAAGAAGGAAGTTGCAAATGCATCAGACTATTTAGAAACATTGGATGACTTGGACAGCATAACGGCTGTAAATGCTCAAAAAAATATTTGAGACATCCTGCAAAATGGTGGCATGACCACTCAACATCACAATATCAAGGTTCTGAGGCCAGCTATGAACATACGGAAGTAGTGGAAACTGAACTGAGACTTGAAACTATCAATTCTATAAGTCTATGGATTATTAACACGTCATCCTGATGGATAGATGAGAAGGCCTAGTTCCTTAACACCGTAGGGAAGATAGGATGACTCGGATCAGAAGGGCATAAGGTAAAGGAGTAAAAAGAGCCTTACGTTCCCTTCCACAGTCAATTCCCTTATATAATTAAAGCATTTCTAGACACGACTTTGACCGGTTTGGCTTGGTAATCCTATAGGTAGTCAGGCTCTGATACCAAAACTGTCAGGACCCCGATCCTAAGTCACACCGATCTAGCATGTAACACATCATATCACTTTGTGGCCTCACGCACGGTATTCCCACGGGTGCCACCTTACCTGGCCCGGGACCGTTTGCGCCTTTTAGCTCATGTATATGATAGTGTCGCTAGCATCCATATGATAGAGAACCCGGGCCGACATGACTAGTCGTGAACCCAAAGTGGCGCTAACTTACGGGGACATGCATACATGAACCAGCATCGAATGTGTCGGTCATCAGCGTGTGAATCCAGGCTGTAGCAACTAGGCTAACAGGACTCCGGGAACCCGGGCTATAGCAGGCTAGCAGGACTCCGGAAGTCACCGCGTGACATTTCCATGAAGGGACAGACACATGAATGAAGTGGATCACATGCCGGCCAGTCTAAGTGTTTCGGAGCAGTAGTAATTGGGCTAGTAGGACTTCGGTAAACTAGGTTCTAGCAGACTACCATGGCTCAGTGGAAGCACTAGACTACATTTCCCCATAAGAGAGGCTACCAAGGATAAACAACTAGGTTGTCGGATCCCACACATACCAAGCATTTCAATCATACACACAATATGCCCGATATGAGTAAATACAACATGGTATCACAACAAAACTCTACAACTCAAAGTATTTATTCATTAGACTCCGAAGAGCCAGATATTACAAACATGGGTCTGATGACCCAGCATTCAAGTCATACAAGCAAGAAGCACATGAGGAAGATTATCTTGTCTGGGTACAGACAACTACAAATGAAAAAGGCTAAGAGGCCTAACTGTCTACAAGACCCTACCAAGGGCACAAGATCGTAGCTGAGGTAACAAGCTAAACGTCAAAGTCCACGCGGAACTACTAGTGAGACTGAAGTCTCTCTGCAAAACATAAATTAAGCAAACGTGAGTACAAATGTACCCAGCAAGACTTACATCAGAACTAGCTACATATGCATCAGTATCAACAAAGGGGTGGTGGAGTTTAACTGCAGTAAGCCAGCTTTGACTCGGTGGCTATCCTGAACTACAACTGCAAGTAACTCTTTTGAGATTGCACACACGAGTCCACATATTCACCATTCAATACACCACTATGGATCCGCTCCCGTCTCCCTACGAGAAGGCCATCCATAGCACTCACGCTTATCTTGCGCATTTTAGAGTATCCACTTTCACTTGTCTATGAAATGTACAGGCAACCCAGAAGTCCTTTACCGCGGACACGGCTATTTGAATAGATGACGTTAACCCTGCAGGGGTGTACTTCTTCACACACGCTCTCGCCACTTACCACCATGTACACGTCGTGTATCTCGGCAACCTTCAAGCGCAAGCCTAGCGAGGGGGTCGGCCATGACCTGGCTAACCACACAAGTCTCTAGTCCTGGTTTATCGCCTATTCGGGTTCCATCCGCGAGGAGATCCGGCCGGGGTTTCGCTCACAGCCCCAGATGATGTGTACAGGGTTCCATGACACCAAACGGGCGCCCTACATACCCGACCACGCTGTATATACCGCATCATAGCCCACCCCTAGGGTCAGCGCTATGCACGGCCTCCAACACATATACTACAAACACTAGAAACTAGTTGCAACTCCTAGACAGAGATCAAGGCGATTAATAAGTTGAGACGGGCACTTAAGCATTCCAATGCGTGGTAGTAACTATTCATGGATCACAAAGACAGAACTTAGTTCCTGAGGACGGCTGCAATTAGACAACCCACCGTGTACTCCTACATGGCCTCTCATCGCTACCCATACCAAATCATGTTCACACACTTAGCTCTCAACAGTAGGACATGTTCAATACATTCCAATTCATCCCTGTTGAATCAGACCTGACTCAACTCTAAGTAGTAGCAGGAATGACAACAAGCATGAATGAGTAGGCACATCAGGGCTCAAACAACTCCTACTCATGCTAGTGGGTTTCATCTATTTACTGTGGCAATGACGGGTCATGTAGAGGAAAAGGGGTTCAACTACCGCAGCATGTAACCTTTGAATCGTTGTTCTCCTAATGCAGTAACAAAGAGCAGAAGCGAGAGAGTGGGATTATCGGAATGAACAAGGGGGTTTGTCAGGACCCCGATTCCAAGTCACATCGATCTAGCCGGTAACACCTCATATCACTTTGTCGCCTCACGCACGGTATTCCCACGGGTGTCACCTTACCATCGCCCGGGACCGTTTGCGCCTTTTGGCTCACGTATATGATAGTGTCGCTAGCATCCATATGACAGAGAATCCAGGCCGACATGGCTAGTCATTAACCCAAAGCGGCACTAACCTATGGGGACAGGCATACATGAATCACATCGAGCATGTCGGTCAGCAGCGTGTGAATCCGGGCTGTAGCACCGGGCTAACAGGACTCCGGGAACCCGGGCTGTAGCAGGCTAGGCAGGACTCCGGATGTCACTGCGTGACATTTCCCCGAAGGGACAGACACAGGAACGAAGTGAAACACATGCTGGCCAGTCAAGTGTCCTGAGCAGTAGTGCTGGGCTAGCAGGACTCCGGTGAACCGGGCTGTAGCGGACTACTATGGCTCATGGAAGCACTAGACTACATTTCCCCATAAGAGAGGCTGCCAAGGATAAACAACTAGATTGTCGAATCCCACACATACCAAGCATTTCAATCATACACACAATATGCTCGATATGTGTAAATACAACATGGCATCACAACATAACTCTACAACTCAAGTATTTATTCATTAGGCTCCGAGGAGCGAGATATTACAGACATGGGTCTCATGACCCAACAATCATAGCATACAATGCAAAACACATGCGGAAGCTTAACATGTCTGAGTACAGACATCTACAAATGAAAAAGGCTGAGAAGCCTGACTATCTACCAGATCCTGCCGAGGGCACAAGATCGTAGCTGAGGTATCAAGCTAAACGTCGAAGTCCACACGGAACTACTAGCGAGACTGACGTCTCTCTGCAAAACATAAAATAGGCAAACGTGAGTACAAATGTACCCAGCAAGACTTACATCAGAACTATCTACATATGCATCGGTATCAACAAGGGGTAGTGGAGTTTAACTGTAGCAAGCCAGCTTTGACTCAGTGGCTAGCCTAAACTACGACAGCAAGCAACTCTTTGAGGTGGCGCACACGAGTCCACATATTCACCATTCAATACACCACTATGGATCCGCTCCCGTCTCCCTACAAGAAGGCCATCCATAGCACTCACACTTATCTTGCGAGTTTTAGAGTATCCACTTTCACTTGTCTATGAACTGTTATAGGCAACCCAGAAGTCCTTTACCGCGGACGCGGCTATTCGAATAGTTTTATACCCTGCAGGGGTGTACTTCGTCACACATGTTTCCACCACTTAGCGTCTGCACACGACATGTGCTCGGCAGACTTCAAGCGAAAGCCAACGTGGGTGTAGACCACGACCTGACTAACCGCACAAGTCTCTAGTCCAGGTTTATCGCCTATTCGGGTTCCATCCGCAAGGAGATCCAGTCGGGGTGTCCTCAACGGCCCCAAACGATGTGTACAGGGTCTCGAGACGCCAAACGGGCGCCCGGCATACCCGGCCACAGTGTATCTACCGCATCATAGCCCACCCCTAGGGTCAGCGCTATGCACGGCCGCCAACACATATCCTATAAACACCAGAAACTAGTTGCAACTACTGGACAAAGGACGAGAGGGGTCAGTAAGTCGAGCGGGGTCATATTTCAGGGCCCAAAGTGTGGTAGTAACTGTTTCATGGATCACAAACATAGAACTCAGTTCCTGAGAACGGTTTCAATGAGACAACCCACCATGTACTCCTACATGGCCTCTCACCGCTACCTTTACCAAATCGTGTTCACACAATTTGCTCACACACCGTAGGACATGTTTACACACCTCTGATTCATCCCCGATGAACCAGACCTGACACGACTCTATGCAATAGCAGGCAGGACAAACAAGCATGAATGAGTAGGCACATCAGGGCTCAAACAACTCCTACTCGTGCTAGTGGGTTTCATCTATTTACTGTGGCAATGACAGGTCATGCAGAGGAAAGGGGTTCAACTACCGCAACATATAACAGTTGAATCATTGTTGTCCTAATGTAGTAAAAGAGAGCAGGAGCGAGAGAGTGGGATTGTATCGGAATGAACAAGGGGGTTTTGCTTGCCTGGCACTTCTGAAGATAGTAATAGCTCTTCATCGGTGTCATCGAACACATCGTCAGAACGTCGTCTACTGAAGGGGGACAAGCACCGGCAAAAGAGAAGAACACAACCAATGCATATGCGACAATATGATGCATGATCATGACATGGCAATATGCTGTGATTTGAGCTAATGCATCTAGTTATGATTTAAATGAAGTTGGTTTGAATACAAGATTCAAATTCCAACTCCATATATGTTTATTTAAATGCCCTATATTTGTTTTGTCCAAAACAGAGGACAAACATTGTTCAAACATGCATTAAAAGGGTACAGATGGATTCCTTGAATTTTTCTGATAATTTTACATATATAATTTATTTTATTTGGAGTTACGGTTGAATTTCTATGATTTTTAGAAGTTTAGGCAATTTTCTGGAATTTTCTGAATAAACTTAAATCCAGAAAGTGATTTACTGCGTCAGCATGACCTCACAGTGACGTCAACAGGTCAACGGCTCGGTCCAGGTCAAACCTGACGTGTGGGGCCCGTTGGTCGGTCACACAATTAGTTAATTAACTAACTCAGATTAGTTTAAGTGCTAAGCTAGGTTAGTTAGCAGGCTGGGGCCCACATGTCAGTGAGTGAGGGGGTTAATTAGCAGGGTCATCAGCGACTAATGATGTGCCATGTCACCAGCCACCGGAGTTGAACTCCGACGACCTCACAGTGCGGTGGTGGCTCGCCGGAATCGCGCTATGGGCGTCGGTTAGACATGCCGAGGGCACCGGGCAATAGCCCTTGCTCCCGCGCATCTAGCGGAGGCAGCAGCAGGTCACGGGGTCACCGGAATCGACGCCGGTGACGAGCCGAGCGGCGGCTAGAGCTACGGCGTAATTGGGTTGGAGCTAGGGGCACGTGGGGAGAAGATGGTGCTAGCTATGGGCTCCTGGAGACGCGTTGAGCGCGATGGTGTGCTCAGCTTCGAGCTACAACGGCTCCAGCCACGGCGGCGATGAGGCACGGCGGTGGCGAGCTTCGGCCGTGGTGGTCAATGGGGCTAGAAGAGGAAATCAACAGAGGAGAGAGGGGGTTTGGGAGCAGGAGCTCACAGTGAGTTGAACGGGAGGGTCAGCGAGCTCGGGGAGGCACCGGAGGGAGCTAATCGACGGCGACGATCTTCAGTGGCCGACGAGGGGAACGGCGGTGCAGGCGGCATACAGGGGCTTCCGGCATCAGGCGGCTCGGTGAGGAGGAGGAGAGGGACTCGGCGGAGCTCGTGGGCAGCTCCAGGGGACGAGGGAGAGGCGATGGCCGCGGTGATGCTCGTCGGCGGCGGCGGGCGCGTTCGGTGAGGAGAACAGAGGAGGGGGAGGGCGTTCGGCGGAGAGAGAGAGGAACGAACGAGGGGGTCGAGGCGGCGCCGAGGAGAGGACGCGAGGCGTCGCGGTGGCCAGGCGACGCAGGCAGGCAGCCTGGTGGCGTGGCGCCCGTGGGCGCACCGTGCTCTGTCCCTCCTCTGCCTACTAGCAGAGGTTAGGGATGACTGGCACCGAGCCAGGTGGGCTGGGCCAGCACAGGTGAGGCCCAGATTGGCTTCTCTCTCTCTCTCTCTCTCTCTCTCTCTCTCTCTCTCTTCTGTTTTTGTTTTTCTATTTTTTTGCAGTTTGTTTGCGATTTAGTTTTAACACCAAATCAACTTTAAACTTCATGAAAATAATTGTGATAGCTAAGTGGACTTATCTAAAGCCACACAACAATTTTCAGAATTATTGAACATATATTTATTATATAATAAATATATATCCAATTCAAATAGTTATTGAATTAATTTCAAATGCCCAAAATAAATATTTCTGAGACTCCAAAAATATTGGTTTGAATTTTACCTCTTTCCAATATTTTTACAGAATAACAGGAACATTTCCTTGGACTCATTTGAAAAGACTTTCAATGTTGATTATTTTTGAAGTGATTTCTGAGGGTTTCAACTAACCTCAATTCAACTTTCAGAATTTAGACATGATGTATGGATGCTCTCTTATGCAACTATTGCAAACAATTCTAGGGTTGTGAGAACTCACCCCCACTAAACAAGAATCTCGGCCCGAGATTCGAGACGTGAGGTAAGAAGGAAGGGGGTCACTAAACTATCGCAGTCTTCTCGATCTAACTGCCCTTCCCGAGGATGTTGATTCATTGCATCATCTTGATCTTAACGTCTTTGCTTTCGGGATCTTCATCCAGCATGATGACGGCAGAAAGAAATTCTACAGGAATTGATCTCCTCGAGGATCGAGCACTCAAGATCAACTCATGGAGTGAGATATAAAACATCTCTTGAGCGGAGACACGAAACACACATCAGGGGTGATGGAAAGAAGCGGATGATAAAGGTTCAAATTTGGTAGGCAACAATTCCACGCTTAAGATGATGGTGCATGGTTTCAAAGTAGCGAGGAGATAATTGCCATGATACCATAACGGGACATCTTAAAGAAGGTGACTCGCAGAAATATTCCCTTAAGTGGCAAAAAGAATTACTTTTGATTCAGAGATCATTGAAACCCTTCTCACCAGCCTGAGGCAATCACAAATGATCGCGTGAAGGAGCTTGAAGAAATGGCATACTCATACTAGAATGGATGATGTGGACTACCTTGTTGAAGACAACACAATGGATGATTTATTCTTATCATTGAAAAAGGATAGGGTCTAGGGTAAGCCCACTTTTTGAGGATGATCCTAAATTAAAAATTACTGAGAAGGCAGACCATAGTAAAATGGCACAAAGGCGGGTGCAAGCTGGGAACAAAATGCAAATGCTGGGAATGATTCTAGTAACTGGAGAAAAACTCAAAGTGATTCCACTTTTGAGTAGTTATAGAATAACTAAAGAAACTAAGAGCACAAGAACCCCCAAGGAACAACTCCTAGAATAAGTTGCACTAAATCCTCATGGAGAAGATGGTCAAATAACTCAATCAAGTTACTACAATGATAGACCTTCCGGCTAGGTGTGTTGGCCAGAACATCAGCCTTGTCGGGCCTACATCATAAATCTTGGAATAGCTCCAACCATCATATCTGCCTGAGATTCAGATCTGGTTGGTAACGGGATATTTCAGACAACATGTCCGGAAAGAAAGTTTGCAACACAAACGACGAGACGATGTTGCGAGATTCTCAGGAATTGAACTACGATAGTAAACTCCAAAACATGAGCTGGTTCTGCTACATATATGTGAACACGTTGTCCAAGACAAGCATGACCATGTAGAAGTCTTACAACAAAATACTACCGTGTTCAGGTGGGGAACCATCATTGAGGATATCGAGGTCCTTGTGCATGAACTAGTATTCGCACAACAACCCCTTTTCCTTGAACAAATCAATCAGTGGCTTGGTGTGCTAGGGAATACATATGGAGTGGAGGTAATTAATCTACCAAACCATAGAATACTTCGCACATATGCATGACTGATTTGGGATGATTCCAGGGGAAACATAAAAAAACTTCCTCAAATTCATGGCGGCAACTTACACCTAGTGCACGTGAACTTGGAGAGGGTCACTTCTTTCATCCAAGCATAAGCTTCATGAACGGAACACGAAGGCATTGCTTACAAGGTTTTCAACACTAGGTTGATGTTCAGTCATGAATCATGGGGGAGACAAAATGTTGCTGATGGGCTCAACAACAACTCATCAGAATTTCCATATCACTAGACTTCCACCATCATGTGAACACGGTGCTAACATTGGTCAGACCAAAGATGTAATGGTGCATGCTCGAGGGATCAAACACGAGTAAGACAACATTATGAACATCGTTGGTTCTGATTTGACTTGACGATAGCCCATACTCAAGTCAAAGTTTTGACAAGATAATAGATCCAACAACTGATCACGAGGACCAATTGGTGAAGATATCATCTTTCTTCAACACACGCACAAACACAAAGATATCCCTTAACATGAACTAAGTCAGACAAGCTTTTATCTTCCAACTCTCCAAGTTGTTGTTTAGCTTAACCGACTAGCTCAGGGGTATCCCACACAGATTCTTGGAGAATGGGTGGTTTGGAGGAAAACCAACATGATCACGGACTCAACATAGCGGTCAGGTGACAACTTGGTAATACTTCCGAGAAGATATTCGGAACATCACGAACCACCGATATGTTACTAAGCTCGAGAACAATCTTGCTTTTCAGAGCAAGACGATATGATCAAATAAGCAAGGGATTTAATAATCCTCACTCATTGATCGAGGAGTGCACCAGAAATAAGGACTAGGTAGCACAATCTATCTTAGAATGATGATTTAATAACCAACATGCTAAGAATGAGAATATTGTCCATTAACTACCAAGCAACGGAGTTGCTAGGAGTATTGATTTCACACATCACGACTCACTTGCCGGCATTCCGGTTACAATAACACGGGAACCGAGGAATGAACAATGATGGCAAGAAGTATCACTGCGTCAAGAATTCATAAGAGAAGGTGCAATTCTCATGACGCTCCTGACATAAAGTGGGTAATACTTCAGGGTAGAGCAGAACCAAAAGGTGGGTTGCATTTTGATCTGCGGAATACAACTGCTTTGACCCAATCCTGGATATGGATGAGGTACTGGAGTTTGTTTATCCTAGTCATTCTGAAATAGAATGGCTTGACGAACCACTAGAATACTAGGCATCGATGAACACGAATGCATACATACTCCTCACTATCAATTGATAGACGAAGATCGGAATATAACGGAAGGGGGACAACATCAAAGGTACATATAACTTTCTGAGTTGTGGATGCATAGATTAGTATGTCGAACGAGTTCAACATATTTCTTCTGGATAACCCATGCAGAAAAGTAGGGTTGGCAGAGTCACAACATAGAATGGAGAACTCATCAGGAGCACTCTGTCGTGACCTTTTGGTTCAAAAGAACTCCTGCCAAGAATGGTTCATGATAATTGGAAGAACGATGTACCACGAACCTCGAGGACTATCGCAAAGGTTACTAATATCCTAAAGGAACTAGCAACACTATCAACATGAGGTAAGTAGGGTGAATCTCGGGTTCAAGAACCCATGAATAGAGTAGGCATCACGGGATGCTTTTGAGAATAATAGCCAGAATCACACACTGGGGATAAAACACATGGCTAGATCACTAGGTGACTCCCTAAAACACCTAGGCCATAAAAATAGCTCCAACATATATTAGTGTGGTTGAACTGGCCCAAAGGGACATCGGGAACGGAAAGAAGGGATTTGCAACTGCATCAGACTGTTTAGAGACCTGGGATGACTCAGATAGCATAACGACTGTAAATGCTCAAAATTATTTGAGACATCCTGCAAAAATGGTGGCATAACCACTCAACAACAAAATGTCAAGGTTCTGAGATCAACTGTCAACATACGGAAGTAGTAGGAACGGAACTGAGGCTTGAAACTATCAATTCTGTAAGTCTATGGATTAGTAGCACGTCATCCTGATAGATAGATGAGAAGGCCTAATTCTTAATCCCCGTAGAAAAGAAGAGGTTGACTCAGATCAGAAGGACATAAGGTAAGGAGTAAAAAGAGCCTTACGTTCCCTTCCAGAATCAATTCCCCTACATAACTAAAGCATTTCTAGACACAACTTCGACCGGTTTGGCTTGGTAGTCCTACAGGCTGTCAGGCTCTGATACCAAAGCTGTCAGGACCCCGATTCCAAGTTACATCGATCTAGCCGGTAACACCTCATATCACTTTGTGGCCTCACCCACGGTATTCCCATGGGTGTTGCCTTACCATGGCCCGGGACCATTTGCGCCTTTTGGCTCACGTATATGATAGTGTCGCTAGCATCCATATGACAGAGAATCTGGGCCGACATGGCTAGTCGTTAACCCAAAGCGGCACTAACCTATGGGGACAGGCATACATGAATCACATCGAGCATGTCGGTCAGCAACGTGTGAATCCGGGCTGTAGCACCGGGCTAACATGACTCCGGGAACCCGGGCTGTAGCAGGCTAGGTAGGACTCTGGATGTCACCGCGTGACATTTCCCCGAAGGGACAGACACAGGAACGGAGTGAAACACATGCTGGCCAGGCAAGTGTCCTGAGCAGTAGTGCTGGGCTAGCAGGACTCCGGTGAACCGGGCTGTAGCGGACTACTATGGCTCATGGAAGCACTAGACTACATTTCCCCATAAGAGAGGCTGCCAAGGATAAGCAACTAGATTGTCGGATCCCACACATACCAAGCATTTCAATCATACACACAATATGCTCGATATGTGTAAATACAACATGGCATCACAACATAAATCTACAACTCAAGTATTTATTCATTAGGCTCCGAGGAGCGAGATATTACATACATGGGTCTCATGACCCAACAATCATAGCATACAATGCAAAGCACATGCGGAAGCTTAACATGTCTGAGTACAGACATCTACAAATGAAAAAGGCTGAGAAGCCTGACTATCTACCAGATCCTGCCGAGGGCACAAGATCGTAGCTGAGGTATCAAGCTAAACATCGAAGTCCACACGGAACTACTAGCGAGACTGACGTCTCTCTGCAAAACATAAAATAGGCAAACGTGAGTACAAATGTACCCAGCAAGACTTACATCAGAACTATCTACATATGCATCGGTATCAACAAGGGGTAGTGGAGTTTAACTGCAGCAAGCCAGCTTTGACTCAGTGGCTAACCTGAACTACGATAGCAAGCAACTCTTTGAGGTGGCGCACACGAGTCCACATATTCACCATTCAATACACCACTATGGATCCGCTCCCGTCTCCCTACGAGAAGGCTATCCATAGCACTCACACTTATCCTGCGAGTTTTAGAGTATCCACTTTCACTTGTCTATGAACTGTTATAGGCAACCCAGAAGTCCTTTACCGCGGACGCGGCTATTCGAATAGTTTTATACCCTGCAGGGGTGTACTTCGTCACACATGTTTCCACCACTTAGCGTCTGCACACGACATGTGCTCGGCAGACTTCAAGCGAAAGCCGACGTGGGTGTAGACCACGACCTGACTAACCGCACAAGTCTCTAGTCCAGGTTTATCGCCTATTCGGGTTCCATCCGCAAGGAGATCCGGCCGGGGTGTCCTCAACGGCCCCAAATGATGTGCACAGGGTCTCGAGACGCCAAACGGTCGCCCGGCATACCCGGCCACAGTGTATCTACCGCATCATAGCCCACCCCTAGGGTCAGCGCTACGCACGGCCGCCAACACATATCCTATAAACACCAGAAACTAGTTGCAACTCCCGGACAGAGGATGAGAGGGGTCAGTAAGTCGAGCGGGGTCATATTTCAGGGCCCAAAGTGTGGTAGTAGTTGTTTCATGGATCACAAACACAGAACTCAGTTCCTGAGAACGGTTTCAATGAGACAACCCACCATGTACTCATACATGGCCTCTCACCGCTACCTTTACCAAATCGTGTTCACACACTTAGCTCACACACTGTAGGACATGTTTACACACCTCTGATTCATCCCTGATGAACCAGACCTAACACGACTCTATGAAATAGCAGGCATGACAAACAAGCATGAATGAGTAGGCACATCAGGGCTCAAACAACTCCTACTCATGTGTAACACCCTCGATGCGACTATATTTCCCACGTGTCGAGGCACGACTTAGAGGCACAATTGCATTGAAGGCATATGTCGCAAGTCGGGTAGTCATCACAAACATCCCATGTAATATACATAATGAAGAGGGATAACATAGTTGGCTTACACTCGCCATGTCAATCAAGTACATAAATAACATACATTATCCAAACACTCATGGCCCGACTACGGTGCCAAAATAAAAGACAACCCAACAAGCGACAAGGTCCCGATCACCCCAACTGGGCACCACTACTGATCATCAGGAAAAGAAACATAGTAACGCTGAGAGTCCTCGTCGAACTCCCACTTCAGCTCGTACGTGTCAGCTGGAGCGAAATCACCTGGACCTGCATCTGGAGTTATAGTATCTGTGAGCCACAGGGACTTAGCAATCTCGCACCCTCGCGATCAAGACTATTTAAGATTAATAGGTAGGATGGGGTAAATATATGTGGAGCTGCAGCAAGTGACTAGCATATATGGTGGCTAACTTATTCGCAAAAGAGAGCAAGAAGAGGAGGCAAAGCGCGAGCAAGAAACTAGAGAGCGACCTGCACAAACATTACTCCAACACCGTGTCCACTTCCCGGACTCCGCTGAGAAGAGGCCATCACGGCAACACACTCAGTTGATTCATTTTAATTAAATTAATGTTCAAGTTATCTACAACCAGACATTAACAAATTCCCATTTGCCCATAACCGCGGGCACGACTTTCGAAAGTTCAATCCCTGCAGGGGGTCCCAACTTAGCCCATGACAAGCTCTCACGGTCAACGAAGGAATAGACCTCCACCCGAGACATTCCGATCAGACTCGGTATCCCGGTACAACAAGACATTTCGACAGGTTAAAACAAGACCAGCAACACCGCCCGAATGTGCCGACAAATCCCGATAGGAGCTGCACATATCTCTTTCTCAGGGCACACTCAGATTGTCCAAACTTCCGGTAGGCCAGCCCTGAGTTGCCTCTGGTAGCCACCAGCGGCTGACAGTTTGGACCAACACTCAGAGGAGCACTGCCCCGGGGGGGTTTAAAATAAGATGACCCTCGGGCTCCGGAAACCCAAGGGAAAAGAGGCTAGGTGGCAAATGGTAAAACCAATGTTGGGCATTGCTGGAAAAGCTTTAATCAAGGCGAACTATCAAGGGGTTCCCATTATCACCCAACCGCGTAAGGAACGCAAAATCCGGGAACATAACACCGATATGACGGAAACTAGGGCGGCAAGAGTGGAACAAAACACTAGGCAAGAGGCCGAGCCTTCCACCCTTTACCAAGTATATAGATGCAATAAGATAACATGGCAATATAATGATATCCCAACAAGTAAATAAATGTTCCAACAAGGAACGGTCTCCAATCTTCACCTGCAACTAACAACGCTATAAGAGGGGCTGAGCAAAGCGGTAACATAGCCAATCAACGGTTTGCTAGGACAATGGTGGGTTAGAGGCTGAACTTGGCAATTTGGGAGGCTGACAAGCAAATGGTAGGCATCGTAGCATTGGCATAGCAAAAGAGCGAGCAAACTAGCATAGCAAAGATAGTAGTGATTTCAAGGGTATGATCATCTTGCCTGCAAAGTTGTCAGAGTTGACGGGATCCTCAAAAGCAAACTCAACGGGCTCCTCGTTAGCGAACTCGTCTCCTGGCTCTACCCAAACAAGACAAACAAGCAACAAGGATACAATCAACCACGTGCATACTCAAACAATAAGATGCAATGATGGTATGCTATGCGGGATGCGACGCGGGATGCATAATGCAAGATATGACAAGAAATGCATGAACCTGGCCCCAACTTGGAAAACCAAGTGTGCCACTGGAAAGATGGGATGAAATCTCTTGAAAACGATATAAAGAACGCCGGAATCGGAGTTACGGTTTGGAAATGGCAAGCGATTCAAAATTGACACCGGTCTACGATTTACAGCAAGTAGGCATCTAAATGCAATGAGATGAACATGCTACAGCACTCAAACAAGACATTAAAATACATGGCAGGGAAGCATTCAAGATGCTTAACAAAAGTCTAGCACTGAGCTACGACCAATTCATCCATTAAGAGGTTCAAACAAGCATGGCAAAAACGCAAATGCAAAACAGATTTCAGACTTAGTGAAATTAACACTTGTCTGGAATTTCAGATCATGAAGCCCTCTTCGGAGCAGCAAAACAACATGCTACAGGACCTAAACATGACAAAGAAAGACATGGCATGGAGCTACTCAACAAGCTTAACAAAAGTCCCTAAGTGACCTGGGGCCAAAAGGGATCACAAAATATACTAACAAGCACACGAACATAGCTAAAACACAAACAGTTTTCAGACTTAGTGAAAACTGGGACATGCTGAAATGTAACTCACGAAGGCATGTAAACGAGCTCGATGCACTCGCTACGGTGCAAGTCATGGCAAGGCAAGCATACATCCATTAAGAAGGCACAAAATGCAAGCTAGACATGGCAAGAACAATAGCATAGCATGCATGGATCAACTACAATAACATCGGCAAAATCGCAAACAAGTTGATGATCTGCCCAGATTTACCACGAAGCAAAAGTAGAGCTCGATTGACTCAAGCTAGGGTGCTCCACATATGCAAACAAAGACATGGATGGATAGATCATAACAAGATTAACAAAACTCCTTTACTGATGATCCTCAAAAGAGGCACGGATCACTAGGAAACAACATGAACATATGGCATCATGAACTAAATAATCCCAGACTTAGTGAAAACTACTAAGTCACTGAAAACAGATTTACCGGGTGCCTCACTTTGCAAGCTTGCACAAGTCACCACACACATCACAAAAATGCATGGGTTGCACCTCCGGAAAGATAACAAGATGCTTAACAAAACATATGAAGGACTCACAGGCATATCATGCACACAACAATCATGGCAAAAATGACAAAAGTCTAAGATGAACTAGCAGATCTGGCAATTAACTCATGAAGCCTCCTTCTAACAGCATTTCGGGCATCAAGATGAACTCAAATGAAAATGACGCAATGGAATGAAATGATGTACTCGTCGAGACGAACATTTCGATATACTATATGTCCAAAACGGAGCTACGGATGCGGAGATATGGCAGGTCAAAGTATGCTCGAAAATTAGGGGGGAGAGGGAAAAAGTCAACCGAGATTTTTAGATCCAGATCGGGATCTCGCGGGCACTGTTCACGACACTGTTCTTCGGTGCAGACCTCGAGGATTCCGGCGAGGTGGGTGATCTCCGGCGAGGTGGGACGAGGGGAGGCGAGGCCGAGGCGTCGCCGGCGTCGAGGCGGAGGAAGGAGGAGGACGGCGGGGCCCCCGCGGCTTCGGGCGGCGAGGCGAGGTGGCGCGGGGCGGCGGTCGCCGGAGCTCGGCGTCGGGCGAGGCGGCGGACGGCGGCAGCGCGCGGTGGAGGCAGGCGGCGGGCGGCGGACGGCATCGGGGAAGGAGACAGGCGGCGGCGGGCGGCGGGGTGGCCCGGGTAGGCGGCGGCGGGGGCCGGAGATGGGCCTTCGGGCCCGTGGCGGCGGCGAGGTGGCGGTGCCACGTGGCGGCGGCGGATTGGCTGAGGGCGTCGGTGGCGATTTTGTCCGGCCGGGTCGGACACGTCCGGCCGGCGCGAGGGGATGTTTAGGGTTTCGGGGAGAGAGAGAGATCCGAAATTCGGGGGTCCTATTTATAGGCATAAGTGGAGCTAGGAGAGTCCAAATGAGGTGCGGTTTTCGGCCACGCGATCGTGATCGAACGCTCTAGGTGATGGAGCAGAGTTTGGTGGGTTTTGGGCCAAATTGGAGGGGTGTTGGGCTGCAACACAAACGAGGCCTTTTCGGTCCCTCGGTTAACCGTTGGAGTATCAAACGAAGTCCAAATGGTACGAAACTTGACAGGCGGTCTACCGGTAGTAAACCAAGGTTGCTTGGCAAGTCTCGGTCCAATCCGGAAATGTTTAATCCCCACACACGAAAGAAAGCTAGAAATGACCACCGGAGGAGAACGAAGCGCCGGAATGCAAAACGGACAACGGGGAAAATGCTCGAATGCAAGAGATGAACACGTATGCAAATGCAATGCGCATGATGACATGATATGAGATGCATGAGAACGAAAACAACACACTGAGGCAAAGACCTGAACCCAAGAAATAAATATAACTTAACGCCGGAAACGGCAAGAGTTGGAGTACAAATTGGGAAAGTTACATCTGGGGCGTTACATCATGCTAGTGGGTTTCATCTATTTACTGTGGCAATGACAGGTCATGCAGAGGAAAGGGGTTCAACTACCACAACATATAACAGTTGAATCGTTGTTGTCCTAATGCAGTAAAAGAGAGCAGGAGCGAGAGAGTGGGATTGTATCGGAATGAACAAGGGGGTTTTGCTTGCCTAGCACTTCTGAAGATAGTAATAGCTCTTCATCGGTGTCATCGAACACATCGTCGGAACATCGTCTACTGAAGGGGGACAAACACCGGCAAAAGAGAAGAACACAATCAATGCATATGCGACAATATGATGCATGATCATGACATGGCAATATGCTATGATTTGAGCTAATGCATCTAGTTATGATTTAAATGAAGTTGGTTTGAATACAAGATTCAGATTCCAACTCCATATATGTTTATTTAAATGCCCTGTATTTGTTTTGTCCAAAACAAAGGACAAACATTGTTCAAACATGCACGAAAAGGGTACAGATGGATTCCTTGAATTTTTTGATAATTTTACATATATAATTTATTTTATTTGGAGTTACGGTTGAATTTCTATGATTTTTAGAAGTTTAGGCAATTTTCTAGAATTTTCTGAATAAACTTAAATCCAGAAAGTGATTTACTGCATCAGCATGACCTCACAGTGACGTCAGCAGGTCAACGGCTCGGTCCAGGTCAAACCTGACATGTGGGGCCCGTTGGTCAGTCACACAGTTAGTTAATTAACTAACTCAGATTAGTTTAAGTGCTAAGCTAGGTTAGTTAGCAGGCTGGGGCCCACATGTCAGTGAGTGAGGGGGTTAATTAGCAGGGTCATCAGCGGCTAATGATGTGCCACGTCACCAGCCACCGGAGTTGAAATCCGACGACCTCATAGTGCGGCGGTGGCTTGCCGGAATCGCGCTATGGGCGTCGGTTGGACGTGCCGAGGGCACCGGGCGATAGCCCTTGCTCCCGCGCATCTAGCGGAGGCAGCAGCAGGTCACGAGGTCACCGGAATCGACGTCGGCGACGAGCCGAGCGGCGGCCGGAGCTATGACGTAATCGGGTTGGAGCTAGGGGGCACATGGGGAGAAGCCGGTGCTGGCTACGGGCTCCTAGAGACGCGTTGAGCGCGATGGTGTGCTCGGCTTCGACCTACAACGGCTCCAGCCAAGGCGGCGATGAGGCACGGCAGCGGCGAGCCTCGGCCATGGTGGTTAGTGGGGCTAGAAGAGGAAATCGACAGAGGAGAGAGGGGATTTGGGAGCAGGAGCTCACAGTGAGTTGAACGGGAGGGTCAGCGAGCTCGGGGAGGCACCGTAGGCAGCTAATCGACGGCGACGATCTTCGGTGGCCGACGAGGGGAACGGCGGTGCAGGCGGCATCCAGGGGCTTCCGGCATCAGGCGGCTCGGTGAGGAGGAGGAGAGGGACTCGGCGGAGCTCGTGGGAAGCTCCAGGGGACAAGGGAGAGGCGATGGCCGCGGTGATGCTCATCGGCGGCGGCGGGCGCGTTCGGTGAGGAGAACAGAGGAGGGGGAGGGCGTTCGGGGGAGAGAGAGGAACGAACGAGGGGGTCGAGGCGGCGCCGAGGAGAGGACGTGAGGCGTCGCGGTGGCCAGGCGACGCAGGCAGGCAGCCTGGTGGCGTGGCGCCCGCGGGCGCACCGTGCGCTGTCCCTCCTCTGCCTACTGGCAGAGGTTAGGGATGACTGGCACTGAGCCAGGTGGGCTGGGCCAGCACAGGTGAGGCCCAGGTTGGCTTTTCTCTCTCTCTCTCTCTCTCTCTCTCTCTCTCTCTCTCTCTTCTGTTTTTGTTTTTCTATTTTTTTGTAGTTTGTTTGTGATTTAGTTTTAACACCAAATCAACTTTAAACTTCATGAAAACAATTGTGATAGCTAAGTGGACTTATCTAAAGCCACACAACAATTTTTAGAATTATTGAACATATATTTATTATATAATAAATATATATCCAATTCAAATAGTTATTGAATTAATTTCAAATGCCCAAAATAAATATTTCTAAGACTCCAAAAATATTGGTTTGAATTTTACCTCTTTCCAATATTTTTACAGAATAACAGGAACATTTCCTTGGACTCATTTGAAAAGACTTTCAATGTTGATTATTTCTGAAGTGATTTCTGAGGGGTTTCAACTAACCTCAATTCAACTTTTAGAATTTAGACATGATGCATGGATGCTCTCTTATGCAACTATTGCAAAACAATTCTAGGGCTGTGATAGGGTTTTGCTTGCGTGGCACTTCTGAAGATAATATAGCTCTTCAACGGTGTCATCGATCTCATCGTCGGAACGTCATCTACTCGGAGGGGACAAACACTGGCAATAGAGAAAGAACACAATCAATGCAATGCAACAATATGATGCATGATCATGACATGGCAATATGCTGTGATTTGGGCTAATGCAACAGAAAGTCATTTTAATTGAAGTGGAATTCAAAACTACATCAAATTCCAACTCCAAACCTATTATGAAACTTTCCCTAATCATGCTTCATCCTAAGAAGTGAGATTAACTTGCTCAAACATGCATGAACATGGCATAAACATATTCTTTGGATTTTTCTGATCATTTTTCATATATAAATTATTTCATTTGGAGTTATGGTTGATTTTCTATGATTTTTAGAAGTTTGGGATATTTTCTGAAATAAATAAATCATTGCTGATTTGTTTTAAATCCCAGAAAATATTTAATGGGTCAGCATGACATACCAGTGACGTCATAGGTCAACGGGCTGGCCCAGGTCAAACCTGACCAGTAGGGCCCACTGGTCAGTGATACACAGTCAGCAGCAGAAGCTGACACGTGGGGCTAGGTCAATGCTGACGTGGGCAAGTCAAACTGACTGGTGGGGCCACGACATTAGCTTAATCTAAGTAGGGAGATAAACCTGCGATTAATTAAGGGCACAGGGCCCATTTGTCCGTGACCTAAGACTATTAGGTTAGCGCCTAATCTGCAGTTAGGTAGATGTTTAACCGGGGTTAACTCGCCGGCGAGGTGCCGCGGCGGCGGGGTGGCTCGGGAATCGCCCACAGGGCATGGCTTGCGACGCGGTTGGATCCTACGGCGAGTTGGGGCTTGTGCGCATCCAGCGGTGGCAGTGAGATGACGCGAGGTGGTCTGTAGCGGCGGCGGCGCCGAGTTGGGCGGTGGCCGGAGCTCGGGTGTCGATGGAATCAAAGACACGGTGCACGGGAGGACCAGAGGTTTGCACCTACGTGTTCTATGAGAGCTCACGAACCCAACGGAGGCACGCACGGGACCATTTGGTCACCGGAGCCTCGTCGGCGACGAGCTCATGCGGCGGCGGCAGACGGGACTCGCGGTCATCAGCGTTGCAGTGAGAAATCGACCATGGGGAGAGGGGGGAGATGACAGCGGGGCTCACAGGGAGTTTGATGGGTTGCTCGTTTGGCTCGGGGAAGCATCGGAGCGAGGGGGTGGCGAAGGGGATCTCCGGCGACCCGAGGAGGAAGAAGAGGTCGGGGACGTCATGACGGAACTCCTGGTGGCTCCTGGCTTGGTGCAAAGGACGCGGGGGTTGAGGCGGAGCTCATGGCATATCGAAATGGGCATGGGAAGGTCGGTGGTAGTGACGAACGGCGACGGTGGCGGCGGCTCGGTTCGGTGGTGAGAGAGAGAGAGAGGTCCAGGGGAGAGGATGAGGATGAGGGAGAGCGAGAGAGCCTCAAGGGGGTCGCGTGGCGTCCTTAGGGCGACGAAGGGACAGGCAGGGGGGCAGGAGGTGGCCGGCGCATGGCCGGCGCGCAACGAGCATGCGCCCCTACCTTCTGGCGCGAGGTAGGGGGTGACTGGCGCTGGCCAGTCGGCTGGGCTGGCACAGTGCCAGGCCAGCAGTGGCCCAGGTAGGTGTTCTCTCTCTCTTTTCTAAATTGTTTATATTTCCTATTTTCTTTAACTCTTTTTTGATTTGATTTTCAACCCAAATCATTTTCCGAGCTTCTGTAAATTGTTGTATGGAGTAGTGACATTAATAATATAAAGCCCCACAACAATTTCTAGAATTATTGGATCATATTTGAAATATATCAAATATAAATCCAATGCAAATAATTATTGAATTAATTCCAAATACCCAAAATAAATATTTATGAGCTCTTGAAAATATTGGTTTGAATTTTAGCCCTTGCCAATATTTTTAGAGAGAAACACGAACATTTTATTGGACCTATTTGAAGCAATTTTTATCTTGGTCATTTTCATAAATGATTTCTGAGGCTTTCACATGTCCCCATTTCAAATTCATTGAAATTTAAACATGATGCACACATGACTAGCCAGTCTAGGTCATACCAGAACTAGGGATGTGACACTAGTCCTGAGCTTTAAACGTTTGTATCTTTTTACCCGTAACTCCGAATGAGGTGATTCCAACGCTCAGTTTCTCTGTTCATCGAGCCCTTTTCGATGGGACCATTTTATTGATGTTTGCACATTCTGAAAAAGACCATTTTTCCCTTGCCCGTAAACAGCCCCCTCTGAGAGAGAATTGTTTCCGGCAAATCTTTCCGTGATCATTTCACACTTCTTCCCGGAGTATTTGTCGACCCCCAGGCAAGCCAACCTCTTATCATGAGCCCCGAACTTGCATGTTGACTTTGCTTGCACCTTGTGTGTGTGTGTAGTTGTAGTTGTTTCCTTTCATTTTTGTTTGCAGTCATTCCGTTATGCTTATCTTGCATGCTTGTGCTTTCATGATATCTTTTGCCATGCTAATTATAATGTTGTTATTGTTAATGCCATGCCACTACTCTACTTTATTTTGATGTCATCGTTATAAAATGCCATGATGATTGTAAGGAACCGTTGATATGCTAGTACTTGGTAGTGTCATGTTCTTTGTGCTATAGTTGTTCACTAGAAAAGCTTGGTATTATGTTCAAGCATTTGTATGATGCATGCTCATTGTTGCATTCATGTTAAATATGTTCATGATGATGGAGAAGATAATAAAAATGACTTAAACATAACAACCTCCTCCGTCATCGATGGGATCGAGTCATAGTGCCACCAAATCAAACTTTTTCAGTGCAGCCACATTTGCCTTTATGGGAAGGCCTTAATGCGATCTATTGTCATGCCTCTCGCCGGTGCCTCCAAAGAGGGAAGGCTATGGGCACGTGCTACGCTGATCAGGTAGGCGGACATAAGCCTTGTGTACCCGTTGTTGTTGTTATGGTACCGGGTCCCCGTTTGGGACCGTTTATGTTTTGGCCACGACGGTGGTCGTTGTGTCTTTGGTAGACACGGGGCCACCTAGGACAAGCCCAGTGGGGAGTGAGTCGGAGTGGCCGGGACAGTGTCATGGCAGTAGTTCGGTTTCATCGGAATGCCGTTGGTCCACCCAAATGGGATGACGAGGCCATGAGTTCCGTGGTGTGGGTATAGTGTGCTACCTCTGCAGAGTGTTTATAAAGTCTATCAATATCAAAACAGTTCGTAGTAGGTCACACTATTGGGTCTTGGCTGAAATGGAGGATAAACCTGAAATAATTAAATAAATTAATGTGATAACAAGAATGTGGTGATTTGGACTATGAGATAGTCGTGAGAAGTCACGGCGATGTTTTGATATGATCACGAGACGAGGTCTCAGAGAGTGTTGGAGACCAAGTGTTGGTCATGGTTGTGATCGTCGGAAAGATCACCGTTTGAGACCAATTGTTGGTCGTGGTTGTGATCGCCGGAAAGATCATCGTTTGGTTGCGAGGCAACCCGTTGGTAAGAGATTCTGAGGGACTCAGTGCACAAGTTTGATTGCATTGCATGAGTAATATGTTGTCATTTGCATTTAAAGAACCATGGCAGAACAGAAGATGGCTGCATAAAGTTAACATGTTATGTATGCATTGAATATGATCGGTAGTTTATTTTCAGCATAGTTTCATGATGCCATGCCATGCTTGGATGGATTATGCCATGATTGAGATGATATTCTATGTTTTTCTATTGCCATGTTAGAAGCATGTTTTAATACGCCATGTTATTGCCATGATAGTAGATGCTATGAGGTTCAAGCTTAGTTGATCTTTATCATGCCATGGTTAGTAATTTACATGAGACAGGTTGTTGCATGCACTTGGTTCTTCCCTTGTCTTCTGCTTGATTGGATGCTATATGTTTGGTTGTCTTGCAAGTACATTCAATGTACTGACCAGGCGTGTCATGCTAGTTTTGTAGGTCATACCCGAAGTGTTCGCTTGGCCCGTCGTGCTAGGCCGTAACCTAGCCAGTCCTATGAGTTCTGGAGCCCAGCCAGAGTTGTTATGCTGCCAAACCAAGACTTCCGCCGCCATTTAAATAAATTGCCGCTGCCATTTAAATAGCCTTAGAGCTATGCCAGATAATTGTATTCATCAACGATGTAATCTTCTATACATGTATTTGCTGAATATTCGTGTACCTGGAATGTTGTATTATGGACGTGCCGTGCGTTAGGTGTTATCCTAGGCTGACGTGCGAGGGCCCCCTATTCCATGCAGAATGGGGCGCCACAGGACATGGTATCAGAGCAGCCAGGCTGGCATAGGTTATCCTAGTATTAGATCACCGCTCCCATTAAACCGTAATGACCCTAAGGGATTTGACTCATCCCTGGCATCCGGCATGGCCACTGTTAATGCATAGGTGGCGCAGTCGGAACCGACACGTCCTCACCCCGTTGTCCCCGCCTATTTATCCGTGGAACGAATAGCAACCATATCCTTTCTGGTCGGCCGCACCGCTTACCCTTCGCCATTAAGGGAAAGTGGCCACACCATGCAGGCATGTCCCGCATAGCTGCCTATAAAAGCCTCCTTTCCGCTAGCCGTATCGCTCACTCCTCATTCAGCCATGTCCCTGCAGAGAAGCCTAGCTAGTAACACTCCAGCCATGGCTAGCACCTTCAAAGCTACCAAGTTTCACACCCGCACAAGTGTCGTCAACCATACTGGCTTTCCACCCCTTCTTGCTAAAATGCTCGCCAAAGCCTTTGGCTATAATGCTATCCCCGATTACCTGGTGTTCCAGTCGACACACGTTCCTCACCTTCATTGCTTCGATGTAAGAGTGCACGTCGGCCCAGGTCCCGCAGCAGATGGCCAGCCGTTGGTTTTTCAGGGTAGAGCCATGCCTACCACTGATTTGGACATTCAGGTCGCTGAGGCTATCCTATACCTCCGAACCAAGTTCCCGCAAGTGGCAGATCGGAGGGAGTTCTGCTTCTTCCCCGTGGTGACAGAGTCGGGAATTCATCCTTCTCCCACTATCCAAGGAGATGACCCTCAATCGCTTTCCTGGTGCAATATATCACTGCCTAGGGGATGATGATTTCAAAGATACTTGCCGAATTGAGAACCTTGGACAACGATGCGGTACGAGTTGTCAAGGAAGCTTATCATGAGGCTCGTAAATTCGCATCTCAAGTTGTTCACCCAACGCCACCTGAGCCAGTGCTACCCTCTCAGCCTGTGTTGTGGCCTCGGCTAAACATCATCACCCTCGACAAGACTCTTTTCTGGATCCACCAGCAACATATGCTTGGATCAATTTCAGCCACACCCCCAGTAGCCGAACCCCAACCCATAGTGATCTTGGACGATGAAGATGGAGATTGGCTCAGTCTTCGTCCTCTTGGAGATCCCCAGCAAGGAAAGTCCTCTGCGTGACCTCGGTCACGCAGCAAGATGATCAGTCTGTCGGTTCATCCCCGATATGAGGATAGAACCATCTATCCCAGAGTGAGTAGTTTCGTTTAGCGCGTAGTGCGTTCATGCTTTGTTGTATGCTTGCACTATTGCAACTCGTATGATGTGTTTTATGTATGCTTTCTTGCTTTTGATTTTTGTGTTTGTTTTTGTTTGTCTCTCGGTCAAACAGAAATGTTTGTCAGGGTTGGCAATGGGTGCTAACAGGATTTTAATCAATAGAGCACATACACTAAAAACAACATTGGCTCGTCCGGAGTCTTTAATAAAATGCGCGCTAGTATAGGTATATATATATATATACCAGGATTATATATACCCACTAGCATTAAAACACCTTAGAATGATTTGTCTGCTATGTTTTTCATTGCATGTTTATTGCCTCTGTCTGTTTGCTAGCTTAGATTATTCTGCATACTACACGCATACCCGGTTCGCCCACGAGTACCTTCAGGGAGTACTCGGGGAAATACAAAATCACATGTTCCTTTCTATCTGTGCATACCCCGTGTGCCGGATTTTCAAATCCAAAACCTCGTAGAGGCATTTCCGTCTGGCAAATTCCTCCTCTCTAATTCTTTCTCCTGATTTCATTTCTGGGGTAACACTACCAACTTTATTTCCCTCGATCCAGTACATCTACCTCGATACAGATTTCAACTCCGATTCTACCTCGACACCTACTTTTTCGTGGAGCAATCCGCGAAATTTTCCCGTACCCCAGTGTGCTTCTGGAGCAGGTGCAACCACCTCACCTACATCTGGACCCCATCCCCACCATCTTCTGTACCTAGCGTGGCGCACGCAAGTTGCCACCCTGCTCCACCACCGCACGCGATTACTCCACCGGCGCAAAGCGACGGAGGATCAAGCGTGGCGGAGGACCATGCAGTGCACCACCTTCTCCTGCATCTCGAGCCACCGCACCCAACCGCGCATTGTCCCGAGCCCGATCATTCCTGATGAGTATCAGCAGGAGGATCGACGAGCCGATTAGCATTCCCAGCAGCGCCGCGAGGAACAACCGCAGCGCCGCCAAGAACATTTCCTCGCCGAAGGAGCTCGGCTCGATCTCGTCCAAACCGAAGAGTTAGTAGAGCGGCATTGTGTTGGTGTGTTGGAGGAGAGCCGCGCTGCCCTTTTTTATAGCCCAACCCCGGTGTATGGTGAGCGAGGTCCAGGAAAACCGCTCGTCGCTCGATCACCGGCGTCTAGGAGGAAAATCCGCGAGCAGTGCCGACAAGGTGCTGGCCCGCAACGTGAGTGCTCGCTGCACCGGCGCCGTGCACGCCGCGCACTATGGCACTAGAGTCCTCATCACCCTAGGATCTAGATGCGCGCTGCGCCAAGCCACACACAGAGCAGCGACGAAGAAGAAGAAGCAGCAAGCTGGAGGTAGAAGAAGGAGGCTGCCAGTGGGCCCTGGACCAACGTGTCAGCAGATGAAACCACTGTTCATTGTGTGCATCCAGCATTTTTCGGGAGTCTGGTCTCGAGTGCCCCTAGCGGTGGATATATCCAGGTTTGCCATATCCCTCCCCGGGTGTACCAATTATCGGTGCCCCCATCTCGTTTGAATTTAAACAAAGGGTTAAAATTAACCCCGTAGTTTTTCCTGGAGTGGTTATCGTTTCAGCTGTGCTGTAACCCTAGAAATCTCGAGGACGAGATCCTTTTTAAGGGGGGGGGGGAGTTGTAACAGCCCCAAAATTGGGTTATCAATTTTTGTGTTGTTATTCCTTCCTGGCACTCATTTTTCAAAAATTTCTCCTGAGTTTGCTGGATGACTCTGACAATTCTTGTCATTTTCAACCTTTCAAAAACCTTGCTCATATATTTGTCACTAGGCAAGCCCTCATTTGCATCATATCAACCCTCTCAAACCCTAATTCCAATTTTTTGGAATTTGGATATGTCCTTTGCGCTTACAAAGGAGCCATCATTTTCCTTTATATGTTGATCCTCCCAATTGTTCCCAGAGATCCTCCTATCTTTCTGATCCTTGGATGTGCAAAAATATTGCTAAGTCCCATGCAATATTTTTGAATTGTGATTTATTCCTTTTCTTGCCTTTCCGAGGAATAAAATCCAAAGGCATGACTAGCCATCTCCTAAATTCATGAGAATTGGTGGAGTTGATGCTTATGCCTAACCCAAGCTCTGGCAAATATATTGGCCATAATTAAATAAGGAAAATTGCCTTTTTCTATTTAATGCCAATATTGCATTTCTGCCATTTTCCAAAGGAACTACTATTTTTATAGCAGAGAAAATTCCCACATGAATTGTGGAGCTTGTCCTTGCTATATAATCACTAGTTCCATCCTTATCTCATGTTCAACAGATCAAAAATTGGGCACATGATCCAATGCAAGTTTTTGCCTTCTCTGAAATTTTGCAAAGGAGGTGCTTTAGTCCTAATTTCAATGGAGCTGCAATTTGTCAAGGTGATTAACATGGATAAATAACCCATGGAGGCCAAATATGAGCTCAATCCATTCATCCTAGCTCCCTGTGCAATTTTTTCAAAGTTTCTGACCGGAATACTACTTTGTGAAGGTAGTACCTTCATAAATTTTCCAAATGGGATGAAACTTTTCCATCTTCTCAAGTATCTCAACTCTTTAGCGTCCACCTAAATTCAGTTCATTTCATTGAACTATGTGAGCACAGGAGCAATTCTTGGTTTCTGTCAAAATTCTCAGTTTGTGAAGCAAGTGCATTTTATCTTGCTCCATTATGGCTGGAAATATTCCCTGGCTTTCTCCTATCTATATGATCCATGCCCAAAATATTTTGGCTCATTTCAGTTAGCCATTTGCCCTGAGGGTTTTTCTGAATTTTCTGGGCAGAAATAATAGCTGTGAAGGAAATACCATTTTGGCAAGCCCATTTGGTATGAAATTTGTACAGCATTAGGGCATGTTCAAAATCATCTAGCTTTGCCAAGTTTTAGCTCAATCCATCACTCCTAGTGAGTGCTTTTTCATGATTCAGTTTCTGGGTCAGATTTGGTAGTTGTACAGCAACTATGGTAAATAGTGGTCCAAATTGCCTCATAATCTCTAGGACCGTAGTCCTTGCTACCCTCAGCCTCACAGACATCAAATTTACCTTTTAACCTCTCTGGTTTACTTTCTAGAGTGTGGCCAAGTTTGCAATAACAAACTTGTGAAGCTTGGTTTACTCAGCTCCATTTGTCTATGGCCGATCCTTTACGGTAGTAACAATCTACCTTCAACGGACTACGCGGTAGACATGATTTGGCATTAGTGAAAACTCCGGAGCGCGCCTTGTCCGTGGTGACCACGGGTGTAACCAGCCCAAAACGGTGGTCTAGCCACTGTTCGCGTCGGCGTCGCTGCTCCGACCGGCTCTGGCCTCGCCATTAATGCCCAACAGTTCCCCCTCGCCGTCCGCTTCCGCTGGACAATTTCCCCCCTCTGTTTTCTTCTCCGGCGAGCCGTGCCAATGACCGAACAGTGAGCGCTCCTGTGCACCGTCGCCTTCCTCCTCTGTTTTCTTCCTCCCTGAGCCTCCTTGGCGTTGCGTTGCTCCGTGAGCCTCTGCAGCTCGGCTGCTTCCTCCTCGTCGCCTTCCTGCCGCTTCCCGTGAGCCTTAGTCGCGCCTGCCCACACTGCACCATCACCGACGCACGGACACGTCGCATGCCGCGTGCCACCTCCTCCCCTCCTCATCGAGCCCTCCCCGTGGCTATTTAAGCACTCCCCGGGCTCCCTCGCAGTCCAGAACCCCTTCCCAACCCCCGCAGCTCCTCCTCGAAGCCTTGGAGCTCCCATGTCCCCTCCAATGGCCGAACCGTCGCCACTGATCCCCCACGGTCGTTTCTTCACTGTGGCCTTTCCCCTCCATTCCCTGGCGCCCTCAGTACTCCCCTGGATCTTGCGTAGCCGCCACCGCCCTTTGTTCACTCTGGGAAGCCCTGCCGGCGCGCCTTCCACATTGAAGGTTTCGGCCGCCGCAGGCTTCCCCTGGTCCCGGCGCTGCAGCCCTTACCGAGCGGCACCGCGGCCATTGGTGGGTGCGGCGTTGAGTGGCGGAGCCCCTCCGCTCGTCGGTCGGCCCTGGGGAGCAGCGAGACGACGGCCAGGTCGGCGTCTGGCTCCCTCTATTGCCGGCGTCGCGAGCAAGAAGAAGACCGGAGGAGGCGTTGACCTGTCTAGCCGGGCCCCATGCCTTTTCCCCGACCCCACTTGGCAGCGACCCAGGCACCCGGCCCTGCAGCTGCCTTGTTGACCCGGTTGTGCCAGCGTGGATAAGTGGCGGCGCCCCCGCAGCGAAGCCGCTTTCCCCACGCGAAAGCGTATTCCTCGGAAGTACGCTTTCAGTCGCCGAAAATGTACTCTTCCTCTTCTTCGGCCGTGAATACGTTTTCCTCTCGGGAAAACGTATTCTCAGAAAAGACACGTTCTTTTTAAACTAACAGGGACCTGTTTGTAGAAGTATTTTTATAGACTAGTCCCTGAGCTTTAAACGTCCGTATCTCTTTACCCGTAACTCCGAATGAGGTGATTCCAACGCTCAATTTCTCTGTTCATCGAGCCCTTTTCGATGGGACCATTTTCTTGATGTTTGCACATTCTGAAAATGACCATTTGCCCTTGCCCGTAAACAGCCCCCTCCGAGAGAGAATTGTTTCCGGCAAATCTTTCTGCGATCGTTTCACACTTCTTCCGGAGTATTTGTCGACCCCCAGGCAAGCCAACCTCTTATCATGAGCCCCGAACTTTCATGTTGACTTTTGCTTGCACCTTGTGTGTGTGTGTAGTTGCAGTTGTTTCCTTTCGTTTTCGTTTGTAGTTATTCCGTAATGCTTATCTTGCATACTTTTGTTTTCATGATATCTTTTGCCATGCTAATTAGAATGTTGTTATTGTTAATGCCATGTCACTACTCTACTTTATTTTGATGTCATCGTCATAAAATGCCATGATGATTGTAAGGCACCGTTGATATGCTAGTACTTGGTAGTGTCATGTTCTTTGTGCTATAGTTGTTCAATGGAAAAGCTTGGCATTCTATTCAAGCATTTGTATGATGCATGCTCATTGTTGCATTCATGTTAAATATGTTCATGATGATGGAGAAGATAATAAAAATGACTTAAAGATAACAACCTCCTCCATCATCGATGGGATCGAGTCATAGTGCCATCAATCAAACTTTTTCAGTGGACACTTTTGCCTTTATGGGAAGGCCTTAATGCTATCTATTGTCATGCCTCTCACCGGTGCCTCCAAAGAGGGAAGGTTATGGGCGCGCGCTACCCTAATCAGGTAGGTGGACATAAGCCTTGTGTGCCCGTTGTTGTTGTTATGGTACCGGGTCCCCGTTTGGGACGGTTTATGTTTTGTCCACGACGGTAGTCGTTGTGTCTTTGGTAGACACGGGGCCACCCAGGACTAACCCAGTTGGGAGTGAGTCGGAGTGGCCGGGAGAGTGTCATGGCAGTAGGTTGGTTTCGTTGGAATGTCGTTGGTCCACCCGAATGGAATGATGAGGCCATGGGTTCCATGGTGTGGGTACAGTGCGCTACCTCTACAGAGTGTTTATAAATCTATCGATAGAAAAACAGTTCGTAGTAGGTCACACTATTGGGTCTTGGTCGAAATGGAGGATAAACCTGAAATAATTAAGTAAATTAATGTGATAACAAGAATGTGGTGATTTGGACTATAAGATAGTCATGAGAAGTCACAGTGATGTTTTGATATGATCACGAAACGAGGTCTCGGAGAGTGTTGGAGACCAAGTGTTGGTCATGGTTGTGATCGCCGGAAAGATCACCATTTGAGAGCAAGTGTTGGTCGTGGTTGTGATCGCCGGAAAGATCACCATTTGGTTGCGAGGCAACCCGTTGGTAAGAGAGTCTGAGGGACTCAGTGCACAAGTTTGATTGCATTGCATGAGTAATATGTTGTCATTTGCATTTAAAGAACCATGGCAGAACAGAAGATGGCTGCATAAAGTTAACTTGTTATGTCTGCATTGAATATGACCGGTAGTTTATTTTCAGCATAGTTTCATGATGTCATGCCATGCTTGGATGGATTACGTCATGATTGAGATGATATGCTATGTTTTGCTATTGGCATGTTAGAAGCATGTTTTGATATGCCATGTTATTGCCATGATAGTAGATGCTATGAGGTTCAAGATTAGTTGATCTTGATCATGCCATGGTTAGTAATTTATATGAGATACGTTGTTGCATGCGCTTGGTTCTTGCCTTGTCTTCTGCTTGTTTGGATGCTATGTATTTGGTTGTCTTGCAAGTACATTCAATGTACTGACCTGGTGTGTCATGCCAGTTTTGTAGGTCATACCCGAAGTGTTCGCTTGACCCGTCGTGCTAGGCCGTAACCTTGCTAGTCCTGTGAGCTGTGGAGCCGAGCCAGAGTTGTTATGCTGCCAAACCAAGACTTCCGCCGCCATTTAAATAGATTTCCGCTGCCATTTAAATAGCCTTAGAGCTATGCCAGATAATTGTATTCGTCAACGATGTAATCTTCTATACATGTATTTGCTGAATATTCTTGTACCTGGAATGCTGTATTATGGACCTGTCATGTGTCAGGTGTTATCCTGGGCTGACGTGCGAAGGCCCCCTACTCCATGCGGATCGGGGTGCCACAGGCCCGCCGCCTGGTGGGTCCCGCCGGCTATCTTGTAATTGGACGACGGGCCGCACCCGCCGCTTACGGGTCCTGCCGGCTGCTTGGTACTATAGCAATACCACTGATGATGTGTGACTTATCGAGAGGAGCGTGGCTACAATGCCGTCGCCTGGCGGGCGTTTACTATAGGCATTCCCCATCTCTTCTGATTAATGGTGCACAGACTTTGAGGGAAGGGGAGGGCCGCCTGCTAAGAGTCGGCCAACCCCGTGCCGGCTGGTCAGGGCCCGCCGCCTGCTGGCTTCTCATGGACAGGTAGGGCCCGCCGCTTGCGGGCCGTTCCGACAGCCCGTCGTGGGGGCGCCGCCCCCTAGGCCGTAGGTGATGTCATGGGCTGCGTGGCAACAGTGCTGCATCGAGTGAGGGATGTCCGCCCAGTATGAAGCATTGTGGCCTCGCTCTGCCCTGGATTCGGGGGTGGCAGGACGCACTGTGGCCACGCCCCGTCTCGTCATCGTTATTAGGTGCTAACTTCAAGGGAAAGGAGGGGGCCACCTGCTAGGAGTAGGCCTCTTTGGAGGCCGCCTGCTAGGAATCGGCCCACCTCATGGCCTCCCTCTAGGCTCCACTGCCTTCTAGCAGCCGGCTGCTTGGACCAACTGACCCAAAGGAGGCGGCACATCGTCTTTGAGGCTTTGAGGGGCGCAGCCAGCCCCGATGTCTTGAAATACCAAGGGGGGAAGATGAGGCTACCCGTGGTCATTTACTCCGACAGTAGTCCATGAGGCTGGTGCGGCGCCGCGGCTGAAGGGGCGAGGAGCCCGGGCAGCTTCCTACTCCGAATGGTCTAATAGTATTGCTTCATCTGTCTTTTGGAGTGCCGACAGCTAGGAGTCGGCCGTATTCAAGCAGGCCGCCTAGTGAATTCGAAACGTTTGCGGTGAGTCGGGTGGCTCGCGAGCCGGATGGTTGGCCTGCCGCCCGTAGCTTGCCCACCATGTGGTGCCAGCAGGCTAGGCCAACCTGCAAGCCCATGCGCGCGACGGGACGTCGCTGCAGGCTGGGGCTCGCCACTATAGGGCCTCGGCACACGCGCGGATCCGGTGCAGCCAAGGCGAGCGGTTGTGCTCCCGCGGCAGTTATCACGCGCCTTAATTGGTGCGACAATCGTGGGATCATGCGGGGAGTGGGCGCAGTTAATCCCATGCCCCCCACGTTCGCGCCTCCTCAGCTCTGCCGCCTGGGGCTATAAGTAGGGGGAGGAGGGGGCGTCAGACGCACATGTGCCCTCCTCGCCCCTCTCCTTTCTCCTTCCTCTCACTACCGCCGCAGCACTCCGCCTCTTGCCGAAGTGCTGTAGTAGCCCGCCGTCGCCGAACCCATCTTCCTCGTAGCGCAACAGCTCTGCTGCGAGCTCGCGCATTCGTTGCCGCACCGTGCCTCCGTCGGGCTCAGGCCTTCATGGCGCGCGAGAGGCCAGGCGCATGGGACGGCTCCAACGTCCACAAGGATCACCTCGCCTTCCTCCGCCAGACATGGCGGCTGCTGTAGGATCGAAAGTATGTCTAGAGGGGGGGGTGATTAGACTACTTGACCAAATAAAAGTTATCCTTTTCCCAATTTTAGTTCTTGGCAGATTTTAGCAACTTTGGACAAGTGAAGCAATCTTAACACAATTCAAGCAAGCATGCAAAGAGTATATGAGCAGCGGAAAGTAAAGCATGCAACTTGCAAGAATGTAAAGGGAAGGGTTTGGAGGATTCAAATGCAATAGGAGACACGAATGTTTTTGTCGTGGTTCCGATAGGTGGTGCTATCGTACATCCACGTTGATGGAGACTTCAACCAACGAAGGGTAATGGCTGCGCGAGTCCACGGAGGGCTCCACCCATGAAGGGTTCACGAAGAAGCAACCTTGTCTATCCCACCATGGCCGTCACCCACGAAGAACTTGCCTCATTAGCGATAGATCTTCACGAAGTAGGCGATCTCCTTGCCCTTACAAACTCCTTGGTTCAACTATACAATCTTGTCGGAGGCTCCCAAGTGACACCTAGCCAGTCTAGGAGACACCACTCTCCAAGAAGTAACAAATGGTGTGTTGATGATGAACTCCTTGCTCTTGTGCTTCAAATGATAGTCTCCCCAACACTCAACTCTCTCTCACAGGATATGGATTTGGTGGAAAGAAGATTTGAATAGAAAGCAATTTGGGGAAGGCTAGAGATCAAGATTCATATGGTAGGAATGGAATATCTTGGCCTCAACACAAGTGTAGGTGGTTCTCAGAAAAAGTAAGTTGGAAGTGTAGGTTTGTTCTGATGTCTCTCTCCATGAATGAAGAGGAGGTGGAGGGGTACATATATCCTCCACATAAAATCTAACCGTTACACACAACTTGCCAATCTTGGTGGGACCAAATTGGTAAACTCGGTCGGACCGATTCAGCAAATCTAGTGACAATTAGGATTTTCGGTGGGACCGACATGTAACTCGGTAGGACCGATATGGTTAGGGTTAGGGCATAACGTAATCTCGTGAGACCAATTACACAAACTCGGTGAGACCGATTTTGGTAATAAGCTAACCAGAGAGGTGGTCAGGTAAACTCGGTGGGACCGATTCGCTCATTTCGGTGATACCGAAATGTTACAAAAGGGAAAGAGTTTATATTGCAATCTCGGTGGGACCGAAACGTTACAAAGGGAAACAGAGAGATTACAATCCCATCTCGGTGAGACCGAGATCCCTATCGGTGAGACTGATTTGCCTAGGGTTTGTGGCAGTGGCTATGACATCTGAACTCGGTGGCGCCGGATAGAAAGAATCGGTGGGGCCGAGTTTGAATTTTGGTTTAGGTCATATGTGGATGTGAGAAAGTCGTTGAGGGCTTTGGAGCATATCACTAAGCATTTTGAGCAAGAGCCTCATTAAGCAACACCTCATCCCTCCTTGATAGTATTGGCTTTTCCTATAGACTCAATGTGATATTGGATCACTAAAATAGAAAATGAAGAGTCTTGAGCTTTGAGATTGAGCCAATCCTTTTGTCCTTAATATTTTGAGGGGTCCACTTTTCTCATCCATGCCATGCCAATCATTGAGCTTTCCTGAAATATTAATCTTGAAATAGCATTAGCTCAATGAGCTATATGTTCTTAGGAATTACCAAAACCACGTAGGGATAGTTGCACTTTTAATCTCCCTCTTTTTGGTAATTGATGACAACATATAGATCAAAGCTTCGAAAAATGATAATAAGAATGAAAAACATTGTCGCTTTGAGAAGTATGTGAAAAGCAAGAGCTCCCCCTAAATTTATGCATAGTTTAAGATTTTCTTTGGACTGCAAATGCACAATGAGTTAGGATCATGGGTTACTCTTCCATGTCACATACATCTTGGTGGAGCGCTCAAAATGATAATAATTAAGTACATGCACTCATCACCAAGCAAAGTGAATGATCATATGGGGATATAAAAGGATAATGTCATCCAACAAGCATTAAGGTAGCATATGATCAAACACATGATAATCCAAGTATCACACAAAAGCATAAAGTACCTCAACCAAGCAAATAACAAAGTTCAACCACCAAACAAGAAGAGAGAACAAAGAGCAACACTCTCTCTCGAAGCCTATGATCTATACATCTTCTCCCCCTTTGGCAACAAGTTACCAGAAAGTTCATAAAAATGCATAGTGCAAGATCGACTCTCAGGCTTGGTCTTCAGGTGGTGGTGTAGATAAAACTCCAAGGACGAAGGCATCCGTTGATGTAGATGGAGCTGGTGGAGTGGGTGCTGGAGCTGGTGGCACTGAAGCTGTAGTTGGTGCAGATGAAGTTGCTCTGGTGTCTGTAACTGGCACTGCAGTAGATCTCTGTCCTCTGGGCACTCTAGCAAAAGCATCAGTGGTAGACTTGCCCTTCTTCTCATGCACTTCATCCTGAAGTTGCTCAACAACTGACTGTATCTCTGTGACCTTCACATCTAAATCATAGAATTTCTGCCCCATGATCCTCTCCAAGCTCTCCTGGTTTTGAGTCAGGGTGGCCAATCCCTTCTCAGTCCTCAGAGTGGAGGCAATCAAGTAGCCAAGCTAATCTCGCTTGCTCTTCAGAAGATACTGAGATGCCTCATCAATGGTTGGCATCTTTGCAGCCTTTTCAGTCCTTGCCTTCTCCCTCTTTGCTTGTGCTTGCACAGAAGATGGTTCATTCTCATCCATCACCACAGTGTTGTCCTCAAAGTCTGGGTAGATGGGCATATGTTCCTTGTCCAAGAGATATGTGCCAGTGCCCATCTTGGAGTTGATTAGCTCCTGGATCTATGGGGCATACCCACAACTTCTCTTCTGATCTGCAGCTATTCGCTTTATAGTTCTCACAATTAGGCTCATGACTTTGAACTTTTGAGGCACATCAAATATGTGAAGGTTAATTGCATGGCCTCTGATCATCTTGTGATCACCTGACTTTGGCAATAGAGTGTGCCTGAGGATCCAGTTGATTGTTGGCAAACCTGACATAAGGTAATGTACTGAGCGTCTCAAGCGCAGCATCTGGGATCTCTCTGTACATAGGTGCCATGGTGTTGTGATCCTTCTTCTTCTTGGCATAGACATCCAAGTCATCTTCATTCTCCTTAGGATAATTGATCAATTTTGCCCATTCTTCAACTGTTGACTGGTACCTAGTACCTTCAGACATCCAGACAATCCTTCCATCTGGGTAGAAATGAGTTGTGGAGTAGAACTGCATAATAAGCTCATCATTCCACTTTGTGAGCTTCTGCCCAACAAAGTCCTCTACTCCACAAGACTTGAAACTATCATAGAGTCCAGGATAGTGTTCTTCATTTTCCCTAATGTACTCCCAGTCCACCCATCTCATATCACAGACTATAGGCTTCTTGTCAAGCAACACTGTCTCATAGAAGTCATGTTGTTCCTTTGTATGGAACCTGTAGTCCACAACAGTTTTTCTCTTGACCGCATAGGGATCAGTCAATCTCCACTGTCTGAGTCCTGATCCTTCCTGAGCTTCATGTCCTCAGCTACTGGATGAGCATCATTGTGATATGGAATTTTGGGCTTCAAGTTCCTCAAGACATGTGACTCATCATCTTCTTCTTCTATAGCAGCTTCAGGCACTGGGGCCTTATTCTTCTCTGCAGCTGGAATATTCCTTGTACTCCTCTTGGGTGTAGTTTTGGGTTTTGGAGCAGCTGCCTTGGGAGCTTATTTGTGCTTAGATGGAGCAGCCCCTGATCTTATAGCATCTCCCATAAGCTTTTGAGCTTTAGGTGCTGGTGCAACAACCTCTTCCTCTACCTCTTCCATCATTGAGGGCTTCCCAATTACTATGGCAATGGTCTTCTTGACCCTTTCTTTCCTCTTCTTACCATCTCCAGTTTCCTTGGGTTCAAGAGTGAACTCCATTGTTTCTCCTGTGGCAACTTTCCTTGCCTGAGACATGGGCTGTCTTCTTGCTGGCATCTTTGTTTTCATTCCTGGCTTAGTTGCAGTATCAGTGCAATATTCATTTTTTTAGAACTTTCCTCTTTGAGGTGGCCTCTTCCTTAATAGCCACATAGTCCTCATCCTCAGAATCTGAGGTTCTCTTCTTTCTGGCCCTGGTGGCTGCCTTAGGCAAGTTGCTGGGTGTACTCCTGCTTCCATCATCATAGCTGCTAGAGGGACTAGTGCCCTCACTCATGTGAACTTGCTCCTCAGACTTGTTCTGACTGTCACTCTAGTCTGACATGATGCAAACACTGACAGTAGACCCAGTGAATTGATATAGATGAGATAGATTGGATGAGCATCACAAAGTGCAGAGGTTTTTGCAAAAGAATGAGTCAAAAGCTTAGTTTCAGTTTTCCACAGAAAGCATTTCGAATCTACCGATTTGAAAACTCGATGATACCGAAGCAGCTTTTGGAACCTAAACTAGTGAACTTGGTCAGACCGAGTCATAGTTCGGTGGCACCGAGACTGCTAGGGTTTCACAAAGAATTGAATTCGGTCACACCGATTTGCAATTCTCGGTCAGACCGAGAATCACATGTGCAATGGCCTTAGCCAAATCGGTGGAACCGATTTCAACAACTCGGTTTGTCCGAGATGATTTCGGCGGAAACCTAACCCTAAATTTTCAATCCACAACTAAACTACAGAGTGATTTCGCTGGATAGAGTGATCTCAATCGTGGCAAGATACATGGCAAAACAATGTGCTAGGAATCAGAGTGAGATTAGCACAAGGATCAAGTCCATACCCTAAGTGCAGCGATGGACCTGCTACGGCGGCAACGACGGAGACGATTTCCGTTGACGGCGGCGAAGACCAGCGGTGGGAGGCAGCTGGCGATGAGGAGGACGATCCGGAGACCCAGGGAGGTAGAGCAGGCTAAGCGCGAGCGAAGGGGTTCGGAGAATTTTCCAAATTTTGGCCCGGGGATATATATAGCCTGACCCTGTCGGTGTGACCGAGTGGAACAACTCGGTGGCACCGAGATGCATAACTGCAAGAAATTACTACAACTCGGTGTGACCGAAAAGTTCAAATAGGTTGCACCGAGATTGAAAACCTAGATCGACTTAGTGATCTCTCTATGACCGAAATGGATGAATCGGTCAGACCGAAACGCACAAAGAAGTTTTGGAAGTTTAAGTCTATGATGAATCGGGGACTCCGAGTGCTCCTCACACAGAGTGGTTCGAATCTGACTTGATCAAACTTTGTGATGTAGCATGAATAGAGTTTGAGACAAGAAAAGCATAGATGGCTAGAGAAGGTTCTTAGGCGTTCTTGTCCATCCACTTGGCAAAAGAAAAAGGAACCAAACAGTCAAAACACCAAGTGGATGTCCTTGAATGAGTAAATTACGCAACCAACATGCTCACACAATAAAATGGCAAATGAAATATGTGGCAAAGCATGCACAACCAATTCTAGCATCTATCGAGCAAGTGGCGATGACTAGGTCATCTATATATGACTATATTGACTTAGGAGTCAAATGAGAACATTTGATCATAGGTCAGACTCATCGTCTAAGCACAAGTGGGGTTACCACTTTTACATAAAGCGTTGTTGTGTTCACACCATTAGAGTTGCTTTAGCTCAATTCTTAGAGTAAAGCTCCCCCTAGATGTGAGATCCCCCCTAAGAGGGATGAACTAACCTGGGGTTTTGTCGATGATGACTTCATGTAGGTGTTGAAGATGTGGATGCTCAATGTTGATGTAGATCATTTGGAGCAATCCTTTGGAGTGAGTTGCACTTTCAATACCTACACGGGTTAGTCCCACAAGGAACAAACAAGGATATCCATAGATATAGAGTGATGCACACACAAGATGATTTCTATGAAAGCATTAGGTTACCTTGTCCCTTGTCTTACCAATAAGAGGGTTTGTGACTCCTTGAACTAGTGCAAGATGTGGAAGTTGATTGCACTTGTTCTTGCCAAAATGATAAGATTGAAGTATGTTGGCGGAGTCAGCCTTAGGAATTCTCTAGTTCTTCTTCAGGATCCACATCATCTTGATGGGAATCCTTGGAGTTGTAGTCATACTTGATGAAGTAGAACTTGATGTAGTCTTGGGAACCCACTTGACCAAGGCCTTAGGAGCTTCTTCAAATGCATTAATATCCTCTTGAAGCTTATCCTTGCCTTTTTGCTTGTGGTCTTGTGGTGGAAGATCATCTTGATCTTGTGTCCCTTTGAAGGAAGTAGGATCATACTTCTTTTGTTGAGGAACAAACATTGTCTTGGGGTATTGATCTTCTTCCCACTCAACTCCATTGGCATTGAACTTTCATTCAAAACCAACACCTTGGTTCTTCCGGTGCCTTCCTTGCTTGTGTAAAATTTCCTCGAATTGCTTACTCCCGGCAAGGCTCTTGTAAACACCTTTCTCTATAATTCCCTTCAATAAGCTATTTTCTTGCTCAAGTGTAACTTGGCTAAAAGAATCATTAGTGGAATCAAGAGAACTACTAGAAGCAAGAACATTGGATTTAGCATGATTATTGTTACTACTAGAGGAAGAATCTTTCTTGTTCTTGTTAGTAGACTTGACTTGAGGCATGTAAGTGGATAAGAGTAAACGCTTGACAATGTAAGAAGAACTTTTCTTGCGAAGATCATCATTGATTGCCTTTAAGAACTCATGCTCTTGCTCAAGGTTAAGCTTTTCAAAACATAATTTCTCATGAGTCCTTAAAAGTTCTCGATGATCTCCTAAGATATTTTCATGAGCTAACTTAAGAGTGTTTAGTTCTTTAGTTAGTAACTAAATCTTCTCCTTATCATTGTCATCCGTTTTACCTTGATTAACATGATTAATTGACGTTTCATCATAGTATTCATCACTTGAGTTGTCAACAAGTAAATCATCATCACCTAACAAGTCATCTTCATCACTATTGAAATCAACATACTCGGGGTGTGATACCTTTGGGCCTTTAGCCATGAAGCATCTTCCAAGTCCTTCATTTGGTGAATCAAATATGTCATAGGAGTTGGTTGACACAAGTGCTAGACCGGCAGCACCTTCATCTTGAGTATATTCGGAATCAGAGTGATAGCTTCTCTCGAAGTGATTGTCGGAGTCGGAGTCGGATACCCATTCACCAACATGAGGTTGATGTCTTCGTTTTGTGTAGCTCCTTGATGACTTGTCCTTCCTTTCCGAATCCTTGCTTCTCTGGGATGTTCTTCGTTCATAACGATCATCTCTACTCCTCTCTCTTGATGGTGATTCTTCTCTTCTACTTCTTCTTTTTGGAGAATCTTCTCTTCTCTTGTAGGGTGACGTACACTCATTGGAATAGTGTCCAGGTCTTCCACAATTGTAGCAATTTCGCTCTCGACTAGAAGACCTTTTGTCATTGAAGGACCTTGACTTGGAAGTTCTCTCTTTGCTTCTACTGTTGTAGAACTTGTTGAACTTCTTCACCATTAGGCTCAGTTCTTCATTGAAGGTTTGTTTCTCACTTGATGATGTGGGAGCTTCACATGAGGCTTTGTAGGCACCACTTGACTTGTTATGGAGCTCCTCCTTATCCTTGAGTGACATCTCATGAGCAACAATTCTTCCAATGACTTACATTGGCTTGAGATCTTTGTAATTGGGCATCATTTGAATCAATGTGCATACGGTATCATATTTTCCGTCCAAAGCTCTTACGATCTTCTTAATGATGAATTTGTCGGTCATCTCTTCACTTCCTAAGCCGGCGATCTCATTTGTGATAAGAGCAAGCCTAGAGTACATTTCAGCGACACCTTCACCATCCTTCATTTTGAACTTGTCAAGCTGACTTTGAAGCACATCCAACTTGGATTCCTTGACGGAGTCGGTACCTTCATGCATATCAATCAAAGTATCCCAAATTACCTTTGCATTCTCAAGACGGCTGATTTTGTTGAATTCTTCGGGGCACAATCCGTTGAAGAGGATATCACAAGCTTGAGCATTGTATTGCAGCATCTTCAACTCTTCCGCGGTAGCTTCACGGTTCGGTTCTCTCCCATCAAAGAATTCACCTTGCAAGCCAATACACACAATAGCCCATACGGCGGGGTTATGTCCAAGAATAGGCATTTTCATCTTATGCTTCCAACTAGCAAAATTAGTACCATCAAAGTAAGGATCTCTAAAGTGGTAATCTCCCTCGCTAGATGCCATACTCTCCTAGGTTGTGAAACCAAGGCTATGATTACCAAAAGCTATGGAAATCAAAGCAAATGGAGACCAAAGCTTTGATACCACTTGTAGGATCGAAAGTATGTCTAGAGGGGGGTGATTAGACTACTTGACCAAATAAAAGTTTACATTTTAGTTCTTGGCAGATTTTAGCAACTTTGGACAAGTCAAGCAAACTTAACACAATTCAAGCAAGCATGCAAAGAGTATATGAGCAGCGGAAAGTAAAGCATGCAACTTGCAAGAATGTAAAGGGAAGGGTTTGGAGGATACAAACGCAATAGGAGACACGGATGTTTTTGTCATGGTTCTGATAGGTGGTGTTATCGTACATCCACGTTGATGGAGACTTCAACCCACTGCTACGTCTTGAGCTTGCGTTGGTTTTCCCCGAAGAGGAAGGGATGATGCAGCAGAGTAGCATAAGTATTTCCCTCAGTTTTTGAGAACCAAGGTATCAATCAAATTGGAGCCCACGCTCAAGTCCTATGTACCTGCACAAAGCGATAGCTACCCGCAACCAACGCGATTAGGGGTTGTCAAGCCCTTCACGGTCACTTACGAGAGTGATATCTGATAGATAGAATATTTTTGGTATTTTTGATATAAAGATGCAAAGTAAAAAGTAAAAGCAAAGTAAATAGCAAAACAATATAAAAGTGATGGAGATTGATACGATGAGAATAGACCGGGGGCCATAGGTTTCACTAGTGGCTTCTCTCGAGAGCATAAGTTTTCTACGGTGGGTGAACAAATTACTGTTGAGCAATTGACAGAATTGAGCATAGTTATGAGAATATCTAGGCATGATCATGTATATAGGCATCACGCCCGTGACAAGTAGATCGAAACGATTCTGCATCTACTACTATTACTCCACTCATCGACCGCTATCCAGCATGCATCTAGAGTATTAAGTTAAAAATAGAGTAACGCTTTAAGCAAGATGACATGATGTAGAGAGATAAATTCATGCAATATGAAATAAACCCCATCTTGTTATCCTCGATGGCAACGATACAATATGTGTCTTGCTGCCCCTTCTGTCACTGTGAAAGAACACCGCAAGATCGAACCCAAAGCTAAGCACTTCTCACATGGCAAGAACTACCAATCTAGTTGGCCAAACCAAACGGATAATTCGAAGAGACTTGCAAACATAACCAATCATACATAAAATAATTCAAAGAAGATTCAAATATTGTTCATAGATAGACTTGATCATAAACCCACAATTCATCGTTCTCAACAAACACACCGCAAAAGAAGAAGATTACATTGAATAGATCTCCACAAGAGAGGGGGAGAACATTGTATTGAGATTCAAAGAGAGAGAGAGAGAGAAGAAGCCATCTAGCTACTAACTATGGACCCGAAGGTCTGAGGTAAACTACTCACACTTCATCGGAGAGGCTATGATGATGTAGAAGCCCTCCGTGATGACGGCCCTCTCCAGCGGAGCTCCGGAACAGGCCCCGAGATGGGATCTCGTGGATACAGAAAGTTGCGGCGGTGGAATTAGGTTTTTGGCTCCTCTTCTGATCGTTTGGGGGTACGTGGGTATATATAGGAGGAAGGAGTTCGTCGGTGGAGCACCGAGGGTCCCACGAGGCAGGGGGTGTGCCCTAGGGGGGGGGGGCGCCCCTACCCTCGTGAGCACCTCTTTGCTTCCTTGCAGTAAAGTCTCCTGGATCACGTTTGGTGAGAAAATCACGTTCCCGAAGATTTTATTCCGTTTGGACTCTGTTTGATATTCCGTTTCTTTGAAACACTGAAATAGGCAAAAAAAACAGCAATTCTGGGCTGGGCCTCCGGTTAATAGATTAGTCCCAAAAATAATATAAAAGTGGAAAATAAAGCCCAATATAGTCCAAAACAGTAGATAATATAGCATGGAGCAATAAAAAATTATAGATACGTTGGAGATGTATCAGGCATCCCCAAGCTTAATTCCTGCTCATCCTCGAGTGGGTAAATGATAAAAAGAGAATTTTTGATGCTGAGTGCTACTTGGCATAATTTCAATGAAAATTTTCTTAATTGTGGTATGGATATTCAGATTAGAAAGATTCAAGACAAAAGTTCATATTGACATAAAGAATAATAGCACTTCAAGCATACTAATAAAGTAATTATGTCTTCTCAAAATAACATGGCCAAAGAAAGTTATCCCTACAAAATCATATAGTCTGGCTATGCTCTATCTTCACCACACAAAGTATTTAAATCATGCACAACCCCGATGACAAGCCAAGCAATTGTTTCATACTCTAACTTTTTCAAAACCTTTTCAATCTTCACGCAATACATGAGTGTGAGCCATGGACATAGCACTATGTGGAATAGAAGGGTGGTTGTGGAGAAGACAAAAAGAGGGGAAGATAGTCTCACATCAACTAGGCGTATCAATGGGCTATGGAGATGCCCATCAATAGATATCAATGTGAGTGAGTAGGGATTGCCATGCAACGGATGCACTAGAGCTATAAGTATATGAAAGCTCATCAAAAGAAACTAAGTGGGTGTGCATCCAACTCGCTTGCTCACGAAGACCTAGGGAAATTTGAGGAAGCCCATCATTGGAATATACAAGCCAAGTCCTATAATGAAAAATTCCCACTAGTATATGAAAGTGACATAACGAGAGACTCTCTATCATGAAGATCATGGTGCTACTTTGAAGCACAAGTGTGGTAAAAGGATAGTAACATTGTCCCTTCTCTCTTTTTCTCTCATTTTTTTATTTGGGCCTTTTTTGGCCTCTTTTTTTTCGTCCGGAGCCTCATCCCGACTTATGGGGGAATCATAGTCTCCATCATCCTTTCCTCACTTGGGACAATGCTCTAGAAAATGATGATCATCACACTTTTATTTTTCTTACAACTCAACAATTACAACTCGATACTTAGAACAAATATGACTCTATATGAATGCCTCCGGCGGTGTACCGGGATATGCAATGAATCAAGAGTGACATGTATGAAAGAATTATGAATGGAGGCTTTGCCACAAATACGATGTCAACTACATGATCATGCTAGCTATATGACAATGATGGAGCGTGTCATAAAAAACGGAACGGTGGAAAGTTGCATGGCAATATATCTCGAAATGGTATGGTGGCTGTTTTGAGGAAGGTATATGGTGGGTGTATGATACCGGCGAAAGGTGCGCGGTATTAAAGAGGCTAGCAATGGTGGAAGGATGGTAAAAAGTGCATATAATCCATGGACTCAACATTAGTCATAAAGAACTCATATACTTATTGCAAAAATCTAGAAGTTATCAAAGCAAAGTATTACGCACATGCTCCTAGGGGGATAGATTGGTAGGAAAATACCATCGCTCGTCCCCGACCGCCACTCATAAGGAAGACAATCAATAAATAAATTATGCTCAGACTTCATCACATAACGGTTCACCATACATGCATGCTACGGGAATCACAAACTTTAACACAAGTATTCTTTAAATTCACAACTACTAAACTAGCATAACTCTAATATTATCACCTGCATATCTCAAAACAATTATCATGCTTCAATCTTCTCTTAGTATTCAACGCACTCAAAAGAAAATTTCACATATCTTGAACACCAAGCATATTTATATTAAGCAAATTACCATGCTATTAAGACTCTCAAAATAATTTAAGTGAAGCATGAGAGATCAATAGTTTCTTTAAAACAAACCACCACCGTGCTCTAAAAGATCTAAGTGAAGCACATAGAGCAAAAATATAACGCTCAAAAGATATAAGTGAAGTGCATAGAGCAAGACTACATAGCTCAAAAGATTTAAGTGAAGCACATAGAGTATTCTATCAAATTTCAATTCAAGTATGGCTCTCTAAAAAGGTGTGTACAGAAAAGATGATTGTGTCACACTAACAAACAAAGACACAAATAATACAAGACGCTCCAAGCAAAACACATATCATGTTGGTGAATAAAAATATAGCTCCAAGTAAATTACCGATGGAAGTGGACGAAAGAGGGGATGCCTTCCAGGGCATCCCCAAGCTTTGACTTTTTGGTGTCCTTGGATTATCTTGGGGGTTCCATGGGCATCCCCAAGCTTAGGCTCTTGCCACTCCTTTTTCCATAATCCATCAAAAGAACTCACCCAAAACTTGAAAACTTCACAACACAAAACTCAAAATAGAAAACTCGTGAGCTCCGTTAGCGAAAGAAAACAAAATACCACTTCAAGGTACTGTAATGAACTCATTATTTATTTGTATTGGTGTTAAAACTACTGTATTCCAAGTTCTCTATGGATTATAAACTATTTTACTAGCCATAGATTCATCAAAATAAGCAAACAACACACGGAAAACAGAATCTGTCAAAAACAGAACAGTCTGTAGTAATCTGTAGCTAGCGCAAAATATGGAACCCCAAAAATTCTAAAATAAATTTATGGACGTGAGGAATTTATCTATTAATCATATGCAAAAATAATTAACTAAATATCACTCTTCAAATAAAAATGACAGCAGTTCTCGTGAGCGCTAAAGTTTCTGTTTTTACAGCAAGTTCAATAAGACTTTCCCCAAGTCTTCCCAACGGTTCTACTTGGAACAAACACTAATTAAACACAAAAAACACAACCAAAAGAGAGGCTAAATAATTTATTTATTACTAAACAGGAGCAAAAAGCAAGGAACAAAATTAAAATTGGGTTGCCTCCCAACAAGCGCTATCATTTAACGCCCCTAGCTAGGCATAAAAGCGAGGATAGATCTAGGTATTGCCATCTTTGGCATTAGGAAAGAAAAGAGCAAATTTCCTTTCTATGGCATTTATTCTCCTATTTTGGGAAAGCACATGGCCATTAATGGATGAAGTAAGATTAAGTGCGTTACGGAAATTTGCATCTATACTAGATTTCATCTCTTTGATAATTTCGTTTTCATAGAAGCATAAGAGGGTGGTAGATTCAACTTTATCATTCTGGGGTGCCCAAATATAGTTTTCATCATTTCATAAGTATCTATAGCATCCCCTCCAAGAAAACCCTCTTCAAAAATAGAATCTAGCACTTGTTTAAAAGAGGTAGGTAATCCGACATAAAAACCTTTTAAGTAAACCTCAATTTGATATTGTGGTATATAGCTAGCCCTAATCCTTAATAACCTATCCCAAGCATCTTTTAAAGACTCATCAATTAAATAGCGAAAAATTCCAGAGTAATCTTCATCAAGATTATTAAAACTCTCATTGGTGACCCCGGTGGGTCTCTCAATAGCATCATTATTTCTGAGTTTAGAGAGGATAGAGGGATCATCCAGGGTACTAAGACCTTGGAAAGGACCCTTTGTTCTATTTGATTCTGCCATGGCAACGGGAAGACAGGCGAGCAAAAGGCAAACGGAGAAGGAGAAGGAGAAGGAGAAGGAGAGAGAGGGCGAATAAAACGACAAGGGTGAATTGGGGGGGAGAGGAAAACGAGAGGCAAATGGCAAATAATGTAATGCGAGAGATAGGGATTGAAATGGGTACTTGGTATGTTGACTTTTTGCGTAGACTCCCCGGCGACGGCGCCAGAAATCCTTCTTTCTATGTCTCGAGCTTGCGTTGGTTTTCCCCGAAGAGGAAGGGATGATGCAGCAGAGTAGCGTAAGTATTTCCCTCAGTTTTTGAGAACCAATGTATCAATCCAGTAGGAGCCCACGCTCAACTCCCTCGTACCTGCACAAAGCGATAGCTACCGGCAACCAACGCGATTAGGGGTTGTCAAGCCCTTCATGGTCACTTACGAGAGTGAGATCTGATAGAGAGAATATTTTTGGTATTTTTGATATAAAGATGCAAAGTAAAAAGTAAAAGCAAAGTAAATAGCAAAACAATATAAAAGTGATGGAGATTGATATGATGAGAATAGACCCGGGGGCCATAGGTTTCACTAGTGGCTTCTCTCGAGAGCATAAGTTTTCTACGGTGGGTGAACAAATTACTGTTGAGCAATTGACAGAATTGAGCATAGTTATGAGAATATCTAGGCATGGTCATGTATATAGGCATCACGTCCGTGACAAGTAGATCGAAATGATTCTGCATCTACTACTATTACTCCACTCATCGACCGCTATCCAGCATGCATCTAGAGTATTAAGTTAAAAACAGAGTAACGCTTTAAGCAAGATGACATGATGTAGAGAGATAAATTCATGCAATATGAAATAAACCCCATCTTGTTATCCTCGATGGGAACGATACAATACGTGTCTTGCTGCCCCTTCTGTCACTGGGAAAGAACACCGCAAGATCGAACCCAAAGCTAAGCACTTCTCCCATGGCAAGAACTACCAATCTAGTTGGCCAAACCAAACGGATAATTCGAAGAGACTTGCAAAGATAACCAATCATACATAAAAGAATTTAGAGAAGATTCAGATATTGTTCATAGATAGACTTGATCATAAACCCACAATTCATCGGTCTCAACAAACACACCGCAAAAGAAGAAGATTACATCGAATAGATCTCCACAAGAGAGGGGGAGAACATTGTATTGAGATTCAAAGAGAGAGAGAAGAAGCCATCTAGCTACTAACTATGGACCCGAAGGTCTGAGGTAAACTACTCACACTTCATCGGAGAGGCTGTGATGATGTAGAAGCCCTCCGTGATGACGGCCTCTCCGGCGGAGCTCCGGAACATGCCCCAAGATGGGATCTTGCGGATACAGAAAGTTGTGGCAGTGTAATTAGGTTTTTGGCTCCTCTTCTGATCGTTTGTGGGTACGTGGGTATATATAGGAGGAAGGAGTACGTCGGTGGAGCACCGAGGGTCCCATGAGGCAGGGGGCGCGCCCCCTACCCTCGTGAGCACCTCTTTGCTTCCTTGCAGTAGGGTCCAAGTCTCCTTGATCACATTCGGTGAGAAAATCACGTTCCCGAAGATTTTATTCCGTTTGGACTCCGTTTGATATTCCGTTTCTTTGAAACACTGAAATAGGCAAAAAAGCAATTCTAGGCTGGGCCTCCGGTTAATAGGTTAGTCCCAAAAATAATATAAAAGTGGAAAATAAAGCCCAATATAGTCCAAAACAGTAGATAATATAGCATGGAGCAATCAAAAATTATAGATACGTTGGAGACATATCACCCATGAAGGGTAACGGCTGCGCGAGTCCACGGAGGGCTCCATCCACGAAGGGTCCACGAAGAAGCAACCTTATCTATCCCACCATGGTCGTCGCCCACGAAGGACTTGCCTCACTAGCGGTAGATCTTCACAAAGTAGGTGATCTCCTTGGCCTTACAAACTCCTTGGCTCAACTCCACAATCTTGTCGGAGGCTCCCAAGTGACACCTAGCCAATCTAGGAGACACCACTCTCCAAGAAGTAACAAATGGTGTGTTGATGATGAACTCCTTGCTCTTGTGCTTCAAATGATAGTCTCCCCAACACTCAACTCTCTCTCACGGGATATGGATTTGGTGGAAAGAAGATTTGAGTGGAAAGCAACTTAGGGATGGCTAGAGATCAAGATTCATATGGTAGGAATGGAATATCTTGGCCTCAACACAAGTGTAGGTGGTTCTCTCTCAGAAAAAGTAAGTTGGAAGTGTAGGTTTGTTCTGATGGCTCTCTCCATGAATGAAGAGGAGGTGGAGGGGTATATATAGCCTCAACACAAAATCTAACTGTTACACGCAACTTGCCAATCTCGGTGGGACCGAATTGGTAAACTCGGTCGGACCGATTCAGCAAATCTAGTGACCATTAGAATTTTCGGTGGGACCGACAAGCAACTCGGTAGGACCGATATGGTTAGGGTTAGGGCATAACATAATCTCGTGAGACCGATTACACAAACTCGGTGAGACCGATTTTTGGTAATAAGCTAACCAGAGAGTTGGTCACGTAAACTCGGTGGGACCGATTCGCTCATTTCGGGGAGACCGAAATGTTACGGAAGGGAAAAGAGTTTACATTGCAATCTTGGTGGGACCGATCGCTCATCTGGTGGGACCAAAACGTTACGAAGGGAAACAGAAAGATTACAATCCCATCTCGGTGAGACCGAGATCCCTATCGGTGAGACCGATTTGCCTCGGTTTTGTGGCAGTGGCTATGACATCTGAAGTCGGTGGCGTCGGATAGAAAGAATCGGTGGGGCCGAGTTTGACTTTTGGTTTAGGTCATATGTGGATGTGAGAAAGTAGTTGATTGCTTTGGAGCATATCACTAAGCATTTTGGGCAAGAGCCTCATTAAGCAACACCACATCCCTCCTTGATAGTATTGGCTTTTCCTATAGACTCAATGTGATCTTGGATCACTAAAATAGAAAATGTAGAGTCTTGAGCTTTGAGCTTGAGCCAATCCTTTTGTCCTTAGCATTTTGAGGGGTCCACTTTTCTCATCCATGACATGCCAATGATTGAGCTTTCCTGAAATATTAATCTTGAAATAGCATTAGCTCAATGAGCTATATGCTGTTAGGAATTACCAAGACCACCTAGGGATTGTTGCACTTCCAGCTGCCTGGCGAGAACTACGTACGGGTTCGCGTTTCGCTCGAGACAGAGATCTCGCCGGTGCCGGAAGATGGCGAACGCGTCGTCTTCCGGTCGCGTTTCCTTCACAGACTCGGCCTGCCGGCGAATAGTTTCTTTTGCTCTTTCCTTCGGTTTTATCAACTCCAGCCGCCCCACCTCACACCGAACACTGTGGTGCTGCTGTCGGCCTTCGTCAGGCTCTACAAGGGCTACCTCAGTGTTCTCCCCATCATCCAGCTCTGGGGGGAATTCTTATACACCAAGCTTGGCACCGCCGCCAAGAAGGAGGTGGCTCAGTGTGGAGCCTTCATCGCGGTGTGGCGTCCGAGCGCCGGGAACTGCTTCCCAGCCATCAGCTTGACAGAGTCAGTCAAGCGATGGCAAAAATCTTACTTCTATGTCAAGAACGTCCACCTGATGCTTGACTTCGTCAATCTGCCATATTATACGGTCGGCCCGCCGACTGAGCGCCTCACCAACTGGACGTTTCGGCCGAAGACGTTGTCAGCTGCCTCCTCCGCCACCATTGCCCAGCTCAAGGTGATGACGGAGTCAGAGGGGCTCAGGGCCTCGAACCTGCTGACCGCCTTCATGGTGCGCCGGGTGCTCGCTCTTCAATCCCGACCTCACATGATCAGCCGGATGAGAGGGCATCGAGACCCGTGCCGGATGTGCACCAAAGAGATGCCGGACACGGAGGTGGCCCGACTGGTGAACCATATCTTGAACTGCAAGCTCTCGGAGGTGGAGTGGCACTTTGGCAAGCGGATGTACTCCCACGCACACCCGCCGCCCGCGGTAAGTCCTTAGCTCTTTTCTTTCTCTCTATTTGTCGGGTTCTACTTTGCCACCTGATCAGTCGGTCACGATGAAGATCTTCACAACCCAGTCGGCAGCCGACGCCCTGGAGCAGGGTCACGAGTACCTGCCGGACCGGGCAGTGAGTGACGCGGATGACCCAAACTTGGGGGCGGCCGCCCTGGAAGAAGACAATGCCACAAGCGGCGGTGGCAGAGCAGGCGGCTCCGGAGAAGGTGTCATCAAGGGTTGGCTGGATGATGACGAGGAGGAGGCAGTGCCGCGCCGCCCGCACGGCACTGACAAGGCAGGCGTGAGCTCCTTGGCCGCGCCAACTGCACCACACGGCGCACCGAAGCGCGGAGCCGACTCATTACTGTTCGGCAGCCGGCCGAAGAAGCCGAAGAACATGGCCGCTGCGATCAGACGGCGGGAGGCCGCCCCGAAGGCGGCCCAGTTTCAAAGGGCCCCGAAGCAGCCTCCGATGGTGTCCGCGTAAGTGTTTGCTTTCTCTTGCATTTTCTTTTCTTCTTTCTTTTCTTCATTTCTGAGTTTCTTCTTATCTTGTTTGAACAGGGCCCCGCTCTTGCTTGAGCGGGCCGCCTCTGCTTCCGTGATTGGTGTGGCGGAGGGCTCCACCAACACCCGCCGCGTGGACCCACTTGCTGACCTCCGGGAGGCGACGGAGAGGAATGCGTGGAAGGCGCTCGAGGAGCGGGAGGAGGCGGAGCGGCAGAAGGCAGCGGCGGCCAAGGCGGCGCGGGAGGACGTGGATGCGGTGGCCAAGCCCCAAGCCGACGCCGCGGCCAAGGTCCAGGCGGACGCCGCAGCCAAGGCCCGGGCGGATGCGGCCGTTGAGGCACAAGTGGAAGAGGTCGCACGTGGCCAGGCTCCGCAATTCGTCATCCCTCTACGTGTTGTGCCACCGGTTCCAGACACCCAGGCACCGACTAGAGGAGCCGGCGATGAACAGCCGGTCGTGGAGAGGGGAGGAGGAGACGCCATCATCCTGGGGGCGGAGGCGCCACCGCAAGCACCGACTGTCGAGGCCCAAGGCAGTCGGCCTGACGTGCCACTGACGCTGCCGGTCGGTGGTGAGCTAGTGGTGGGGGCGACCCCTGTGGCGCGCACTCCGATACACCGGCGCATGGTGAAGGCGACCTCAATGCCACGGCCGCAGGAGATTGAGGCCGCGAGCTCGTCGGCCCCAGACGCAAAGGCCACCAGCGCTGTCCCGCCAGAATGGACGCCTGGGGGCGGGACGAGCGTGCTGAATAAGGCGGCGCAAGACGTTCAAGCCCAGCTTCAAGCCCAAGGCGCCGCCCTCCAGCAATACACGAAGGCATTCTTGCCGACGCGAGCGGCCATCTGGGTATGCTCCCTTGCTTTATTGTTGATTCTTGCAATATTCCGTGGGGGCATGCCAGTGCACCCACTAGGTGTAGCCCCCGAGTTCCGGGACGGATGCTGAGCAAGCGGCTCGGAACTTAAAGGTAAGTTCCGAGTGCTGACTTATTCTTTCCTTCTGTTGTCTTCATTACGGGACTACCACATCATCTGCACGGCCACCTTCAACTCCCAAGTCCAGGAGCTGGCCAAGCGGACCACCGCCTTGTCCGACAGCCGGAGTAAGCACCCAACTTTTCTCTCTTGCGGGGGCACGTCAGCGCACCCGCTGGGTGTAGCCCCTGAGATTCGGTCCAACTGCTGAGCAGTCTGGCCGGATCTCCCTGCAACCACTTTTATTTTTGGTCAACTTGTTGATTGTCCTATTTTCTTTGCCTTTGCAGGAGCCAGTGCCACCTTGTAGCAGCAGCTGGGCGAAGCCCAAACTTCACTGCGCGCCAAGGAGGAGGAGTGCAGGAAGGCAGCCCAGGAGCATGACCGCCTGGTCAAGGAGATGGCTGACCAGGCGGACCGGCACAAGCCGAACCTCCAGAAGGTGAAGGACAACGAGGCCGCCCTCCAGGCCGAGTTCGAGACTGAATGCTTGGGCTGGGCCGAGACGGAGAAAGCTCTGTCCGACGGCTACGGCGAGATTGAGGACATGCTCGATGGTAAGTTATCCTTTTCCTTTCTTTCATCTGCCGACTGTCATATGAGTCGGCTTGCGGCTTCATGCTTCTTTTTTCTTCATGAGCAGAGTATTTCCCTGGCCACGCCATCTCTGCCAGCCAAGCCATCAAAGCCCGTCGCGACGAGCGAAGACAAGCTGGAGCAGAAATTGTGCCCAACGCCCCTCGGACCCTTGTTGAGCAGCTTCTTGCCGTTCAAACTAATTTCTGGCCGGCTCATCGGGCACTCCGCCGTCTGCAGCGCATCGGAGCCCAGGTGGTTTCCGCCCTCTGGCCAGGCGTTCCAGCTCTGCGCACCCCCAGTCGGACCGCCGACTGGTTAGAGGTGGCTGTCGGCCGCTTCGAGACATGGAAGGGCTCCTTAGCACGGGCAGGCGTGCAACGGGCCTTGGAGTTTGTCAAGGCTTGGTATCCTGGGCTGAACCTAGCCTAGTTAGCCACACTTCGGCAGGAGGCCAAGGAAGAGCTGGCAGCGGTGGGGCCTTCCCTCACTCGACGCGCGGCGGCGATCGCCGAGTACACCGATACCAGTGTCTTCCTCCCCGAGCTGGACGAGGAGGGTGCCGAGGTGCCGCCGAACTAGTTCTGGCTGAACCCGAATGGCGACGAGGACTCGGTGGAGGGAATCACCTCTAGAGACGAGGGCGAGGACGCGGAAGGCGCGGATGGTGAAGACGACGCACCGAAGGACGGAGCGGCCACCAGCCTTAGCTTGATCGTGCATCGAGCAACGAGCCGCGTGCGAGTCCGCCGACTGCTGCCGATGGTGACCAAGCCAAGACTCGTCATACGGCCAACCCCCCCCCCCCCCCCCAGCCGGCGCCACCGACTCCACCAACCTGCCGGATCCGCCTACTGCTCCTCTGGCCTAGGCGGCCAGTTTATTTTATCTTTTCCTATTTTGGTAGTATTTTGAACAAACTTTTTAGACTTGCGCAGTTCCACCAGCTGGGGGTGTATTCAAACTTTGTTGAATGCTGGCGAAGGGCCTTTTGCTATGTAAACTAATTTCACTGAGTTCTAACTCGTCTTGCTTTTTTGTTCCTCTGGCTTTTTTCCTTTGCCGCCTTCCCTTGGCTGCCGCCTTGTCAGCCGGGCAGCCGCTCTATGGTCTGTGGCTGGGTCAAGTACTTAGCCATTTTTGGGAAGGAAAGTACTTTGGCTGTTTGGAACGTAGCAAGTTAAGTGAGAAGCTGGCCGGCCGGCTGCTCAGCAGCCGGTCGACGAGGTGAGGAGCCGGCTTGGCCTATGTGAGTGCTTTTGGTCCTTAGCCATTTTTCATGTGAGCACCATTGCCTGCCTTTAACTCTTGCTAGCTGAACAGTCGCTCTGTGAGCTGTGGCCTATGCCAAGAGAGGGCTTAGGTGCCGGCACATTACTTGTCCAACTACAGGTAGCACCGACATAGTACAAGGTGGCAAGCCCCCGGGCCGACTGGTCGAACCCGGTGCCAGCCAGAATAATAAAATAACACATTCATAGGCATGAAACTTATCATATAGATAAAAAGGGTAGCCCCCGAGTGCTCCTCGACGGCCCCGATGTCTTAGCGCTTTAACACAAAAGATAGCGTGGTACATACTGCATCAACTGTAAAAATCTTCGGAGCTGGTTTGCATTCCATGGGCTCTCCGATTTTTGCCAGAGTCGTCTCTCTTGCACGCTCTGGGCTTCTGTGCATCGATGAGGTAGTAGGAGTCATTGCCCAAAGCTTTGCTGATGACGAAGGGGCCTTCCCAAGGGGCCGAGAGCTTGTGCTGGCTGGCTATTCACTGGATCAACCGGAGCACAAGGTCTCCCTCTTGGAAAGATCTTGGCTTGACCTTCCGAATGTGGTAGCGGCGCAAACTCTGCGGGTAGATGGCGGACCGGCTGAGTGCCAACAGCCGGCCCTTTTCCAGCAGATCAACGCCGTCTTCTCGTGCTTCTTTCGCCTCCGCCTCCGTGTACATGGTGACGCGAGGTGCGTCGAATTCAATGTTAATTGGGATTACGGCCTCGGCCCTGTACACGAGGAGGAATTTAGTGAAGCCGGTTGACTTGTTCGGAGTGGTGCGGAGGCTCCACAGGACGGCCGATAGCTCGTTGATCCAGGAGCCGGCCGATCGCTCCAGTGGCTCGACTAGTCGGGGCTTGATGTAGGACAAGATGAGGCCGTTTGCTCGCTCGACTTGGCCATTTGACTACGGATGGGCAACGGACGGTAAGTCCAGTCGGATGCCCTGCGTCGCGCCAAAATGTGCCAAGGCACCTTTGGCATAGTTTGTACCATTGTCGGTGATGATACTTCGTGGCACACCGTATCGGACGGAGATATATGTGATGAAAGTCACGGCAGTCAGACCGTTTAACTTCTTGATTGTCTTTGCTTCAATCCACTTAGTGAATTTGTCCATGGCGACAAGCAAATGGGTCATGCCGCCGCGTGCTATCTTGAGTAGTCCCACCATGTCCAGCCCCCACACGACAAAGGGCCAAGTGAGGGGGTGATCTTGAGTGCAGAAGCCGGCAGATGTTGCTTGGAGCTGAATTTCTGGCACCCCTTGCAATGCTTGACCAACTCCTTGGTGTCCTCCAAGGCAGTTGGCCAGAAGAAACCATGGCGGAAAGCCTTGGCAACAAGGGATCTGGAGGTCGCGTGGTGGCCACACTCGCCTTGGTGGATATCTTTGAGGATTGCTTGGCCCATCTCTGGTTCTACGCAGCGCTGGAAGACTCCAGTCATGCTGCATCTGACAAGCTCTCTATTGACTATCGTGTAAGATCCTGCGCGGTGTTGTACCTGCCGGGCCGAGATCTCATCAGCCGGCAGCTCTCTATTCACCAGGAAATTGAGGATGGGCTACACCCAGGATGGTGCTTGAACTTTGTCCACTGTCATCATGGCCACTGGTACTAGGGCGGTTGGGTTGGGAGGTGGCGGGGTGGAGTTGGCCACTGCTTGCTGTGTTGTTGGAGTCTCCGGGCCGACTGTTGCAGCCCCCGAGCTGCTTGGTGAAGTCTTTGAGCCAGCTGCTGCAGCCCCCGGACCGGGTTTTGAAGTCCTGGGGCCGGGTGCGACTCCTGCAGTCCCCATGCCACCTGCCAAAGTCCCCGAGCCGCCTGCTGCAGCCCCAGAGTCGGATCCGACTGCTTCGAGAGTAGCCAGCACGAAGATGGACTCGGACTCTGGAGAAGGCTTGATAGACGGCTTGTGGGTGGAGCCAATCCGTGCCAGGGCATCAGCTTGCTCATTGTCGTTCCGTGTCACGTGAAGGAACTCACACCCGTCAAAGTATCTGCTGATCTGCTGGACCAGGAAGCGGTAACTTGCCATGTTTGCATCCTTGGCGTCCCAGTCACTAGACGATTGTTGGACCACCAAGTCCGAGTCGCCATAGCACAGGATCCGGCGGATGCCGATTTCTTTGGCCAGCCGGAGTCCGTGTACTAGCGCCTCATATTCGGCCACGTTGTTGGAGGTAGAAAAGTGAATTTGCAATGTGTATCTGAGCTTGTCGCCCTTGGGAGAGGTGAGGACAACGCCGGCTCCCAAGCCGGTGTGCATCTTTAAGCCATCAAAGTGCATCCGCCAATGAGTGGAATCTGGAGCTGGCGGCAGGTACTGGGTCTCGGCCTAGTCGACGAGGAAGTCGGCCAGTGCTTGGGACTTGATGGCGGTGCATGGCAGGTAGAAGATGGTGTAAGGGGCCAACTCGATGGCCCATTTGGCCACCCGGCCTGATGCATCTCTGCTGCCTATGATTTCAGTAAGTGGGGCAGTGCAGACTACCGTGATTGGGTTCTCTTGAAAGTATGGCTTCAGCTTCGTGGCGGCAAAGTGCGTGCCACAACACATCTTCTGGTAGTGGGGATAATTCTGCTTTGAGGTTGACAACACCTCTCTCAAATAGTACACGGGCCTCTGGACCAGTTGTGCTCTGCCGTCTTCTGGGTGTTCCACCACAATGACAGTGCTGACCACCCGACTGGTGGTAGCGATGTAGAGGTACATGGGCTCTTTAGCAGCCCGGGCCGCCACAATAGGCAGCGTAGTCAGCATCTTCTTCAGCTGGAGAAAGGCCTCGTCCGCCTTGTCGTTCCACTCGAAGTGAGTGTTTTCTTCATGAGTTGGTACAGGGGAAGAGCCTTCTCACCCAGCCGACTGATAAAGCGGTTGATGGATGCCAAGCAGCCGGTGAACTTCTGAACATCTCGTAGTCGGGTGAGTCTCTCCATCCTCTCAATGGCCTTGATCTTCATGGGATTGCACTCAATGTCGTGCTCTAAGACCAGGAAGCCAAGGAGCTGGCTCGCTGGTACCACAAAGATGCACTTCTCTGGGTTGAGCTTGATTTGAAAACGGCGCAGATTATCAAAAGTTTCCTTGAGATCTTCCAAGAGGGTACCGCGCTTCTCCGTCTTCACCACAATATCGTCTAACATAGACGTGGGCATTTCCGCCGAGTTGCTTGAGCAGGCACTTCTGCATGCAACGCTGAAATATGGCACCGACATTTCTCAAGCCGAATGTCATAGTCACGTAGCAGAAGGCTCTGAATGGTGTGATGAAGGCGGTCTTCAGGCGGACGGCTGGGTCCAACTTGATCTGGTGGTATCCTGAGTAAGCATCCAAGAAACTCAACAGCTCGCATCTGGCTGTGGAGTCTATTACTTGGTCAATCCGAGGAAAGGCAAACGGATCTTTGGGGTAGGCTTTATTGAGGCTTGTATAGTCAATACACATGTGCCACTTGTTCGTCTTCTTAAGTACAAGGACTGGGTTGGCTAGCCACTCTGAAAAAAATACTTCCATAATGAAGCCGGCTGCCAGAAGCCAGGCTATCCCTTCACCAACAATTCTTCTCTTCTCTTCCAACAGTCGGCGGAGGGGCTGTTTGACTAGTTTGGCATCTGATCTGACATGTAGCTTGTGCTCGGCGAAATCCGTCGAAACATTCGGCATGTCTTTGGGAGACCATGCGAAGATGTCCCGATTCTCACGGAGGAAATTGACGAGCTCGCTTTCCTATTTGCTGTCAAGGTTAGCCCCTATGACAGCGTACCTTTCCGGGTGCTTAGGGTCCAAGGGGATCTTCTTTGTTTCTTTGGCCAGCTGGAAGGAGCCCTGGGTCTCCGACTCTTTGGGATCTGGTGACAGGTCCGGCTACTTGCTGGCCATGGCCACCACCTGGTCCAGGAGCTTCTTCTCAGCTGCAATCATAAGGGACTCGGCCAGCCGACTGCTACCTGCAGCACAGGCGGCTGACTTCTCGTAGTCCCCGACTATCGTGATAATGCCCTTGGTTCTTGGTATCTTCATTTTGAGGTTGGCATAATGATGCACTGCCATGAACTTGGCTAGAGCTGGCCGGCCTAGGAGCACAAGATAAGGACTCTCTAGGTTAACCACCTCGAACCAAATTGCCTCGCGACAGAAGTGATCTTTGTCTCTGAAGAGGACGTCTATCTTGATCTTGCCGATTGGTGAGCAGGAAAGGCCGGGCACAATGCCATGAAACACAGTCCGACTAGGCTGGAGTCGTCTCTCTTTGATGCACAACTTCTCCATGGTGTCACGGTAGAGGATGCTGATGCTGCTACCGCCATCTATCAGAATCCAGGAGAAACAAGCAGCTCACCTCTCCGTTGCAAGGGTGGCATCTAACACAAAGGCGTAGGAACCCGGAGAAGGCATTACTTCTGGGTTGTCTGCGCGACTCCAACTAATAGGCTTCTCAGACCAGTGCATGAACTCTGGGACGGCTGAGGCGATGACGTTTACTTCATGGTGCTGCTAACGTCGGCTGTGCCGGTCATGAGCCACACTGGTGAAGACGACGCAAGCCCCATGCTCCTCGGGGTATTCATCTTGGACAGCGCCGACTGCTGGACGGGCCGCCAGCTGCTGGGGGAGGCGGCGGCTGGCCAGCAGGCGGTGGAGGCAGCAGTCCCTCGCCCTTGGAGAATCGAGTGAGCCAATGGCACTTCCGGGTGGTGTGGTTGGACAACTTCGTGCCACTGTGGAACTTGCATGGAGCATCAAGAGTTTATTCATAGGAGAAGGCAGGCAGCCAAGCAGACTTTCCGCCCTTCTGACGCTTGGGCCCGGGTTGCCCCTCCGGCTGCTGGTCCTCAACTCTCACCACCTGCCGCCTGGTGGGAGCCGGCTGCGGGGCCTTGCGTTGTTTTAAATATTTCCTTTCCTTTTTTCGAGCAAACAGGGATGCTAGCATTTAGTTGTCCTCTTGTCTTTGCACAGCAGGATCCTCCGAAGAAGAAGAAGAAGAATATGGAGTATGTGAAGTGCCTATTTTCGATTATGCCAGGATAAAAAGCCAAGCCTCTCTTCCTAAGAAGGGAGCAGCTGAGATGGTTACATTATTGCCCACAAGAATAAACTAACTTCAGCTTAGAAGGACTCACGGATCTCCATCTTTGTCGATGTGATGGCCAATACAATGTTGTGTTAGGATTCCTTCCGGTGAGTTCCATTTTTTTAAATGTGTGCTCTTCATGGACCATGTAGGTTGCCTGTTTAAACTGTCAATTCATAGTACAGTTTGCTTTATACTAATCACTTTTTCTATTTCTACAAACATTGGTGCTCAGCTTGATTTCAATGGGAACTACACAAAATGTTCATGAATACATCGAATCATTCATTTCCACCACAAGAAAGGAGGTGCCGATATGTTCAAGGTGTTGCAACATATAAAGGAGAAATCATACAAGCTACGCGCGAATTTGGTTGATTTTGGCGGAACTGATGGCAAACCCTGCCCATTCCATAATCGTAGGCATTTGATATTTTGGAATGGGAAAACCTTGTCAAAGTTTGCTCATTGATGTACACAAAACAACACGCATTTGACATTTTGGAATGGGACAACCTTGTCAAATTTTGCTCATTGATGTTAGCAAGAAGACATGCATTTGATATTTTCGAATGGGACGCCCTTTGCTGTCAGCATCAATCGTTTTTTGTTTATTCTTTAATTGTGAAGTAAATATTGGCTCTGACATGTGAATCGCTGAGATGCATAATCATCGATTGTTTTAAATGTTCCCTATGAATTGCCAGGCCTGTGTGTTTGATTGCAATGTACAGGAATGCTAAAAAGCTGCTCAAACCCTTTGTACTCCCTCTATTCCTTTTTACTTCGCATATTAGATTTCTTTCAAGTCAGTTGATTTTACATTGTGAATGTTCATACTTTTTTATTTAAGATTGGTCAAAATAGAGATACTTTCACTTAGACAAAACTTATATGCAGACTAAAAAGGACCGGAGGGAGTACATGTGAAACTGTTGCAAACAAGGTGATCACCCTGGGAATAATGCTAGTACGTATTGTTTTGCATGCTCATCCAATGTCAGTGATACAAGAATTTGAACTAATCGAACTAAATTCATTCATACACGGTCAGATTTCATATAAACATGTCGGATTTCATTATATTTCATACATTCATCAACTAAAAAGGTGTGCGCTGGAGGTATAATTAATTAACCAAAGCTACCAACCCGTGTCTGGCTGAGCCGAATAGGAGCTTCATCTCCAGCGCAGCTCTCCGACTCCACGTCCCCGCCAAGAAGATAATCGGCCGTCAATGGTCAACCTGCCTAGCTTGGCTTCAACCGGAGGGTAGCAGCAGTGGCCTTACTTGGACCTGAGCGGCGGCGACCTCCCTGTTCTACTCTTCCTTGTTTTATGTGTCGTGCGGCCTCGTTGGCAGCAGGGCGGGGCCTCGACGGAGCCGGCAATGTCCTCAGTCTCGTTGTCAGCGGGGTGGCGCCTCGGCGAAGCGGGGGAAATCCTCCCCCTCATTTCCGGTAGGGTGGGGCCTCGGCTGAGCCGGTGATGTCCTCTGCCTCGTTGCTGGCGGGGCGGGGCCTCGGCGGAGTAGGGCCTCAGTGAAGCCGGCGAGGTCCTCCGCCTTGGTGCCGACGGGTGGGGCCTCGATGGAGCCGGTGATGTCCTCTGCCTCGTTGTTGGCATGGCGGGGCCTCGGTGGAGCAGGGCCTTGCGGAAGACGACGAAATCCTTCGCCTCGGTGCCGGTGGGGCGGGGCATGGGTGGAGCTGGCGGTGTCCTCTGCCTTGTTGTTGGCACCGTGGGGCCTCGGTGGAGTAGGGCCTTGTCGACGCTGGCTCTCACGGGCGGAGCGGTACGAGTCGAGCAGCGCCTCCTGCTCTACCCGCTCCTCGATCTGCTCCTTCGCCTGCAGGTGCTCCTGGAGGAGATGGTGGTTGTAGGCGGTGAAGGCCTGCGCCTCCCGGAACTGCTCCTGCCACTTTTTCCTCACCGTGTCTATGTATTAGGCAAGGGCCTCGCTGATAGTCATGGTGCAATGCACCGTCGAGGATGGCACAGAGGAGGGGGTTGGCGTCGGGTCGTCGACCGCCATGTTCTCCATTAGGACGTCGTCGTCCTTCGGCTGCCTGCCGGCCAGCCAGTCGGCAGCAATGGCTGCCATCTCCTTGTGGTCTGTCGTCCGCCTGTCCCGAAGAGTGCTGGAGCACGAGGAAGCAATGGTGGGCGGTAGTGGTATGGACAGGAGAAAGGGAACAGAGGTGGATGACTGTGGCTATGGCCGGTGCAACAGTTTATATAGCAATGGTGGGCAACAGGGGGATGGACGGGTGGCACCAGAGTAGCCGCCTCGGCAATCGCGTATCATTAATAAGGGAGGCAGACGGATGGATGGAAGGCACTTGTGTCGTTTGAACACAGAGCAATCGCCTCACCTGGAAGCGGCGCGGGCGGCGCTGACAATTTCGGGCAGAAAGTGCGCGCGGTCGAGGGAGGCGGTCTGGGTGGGCCAGGGCGGTCAGACTCATGCTTGGCAGCGGGTTGGTCCAGCAGCTGGACATGCTGGCTTGCCAGCGAGCTCACCGAGCTGAGCGACAACAATCAGACAATGGACGTAGCTTCCGACCAGGAGCCGGCGCCACTGTCCAAGCCGGTTCATGTCGTGTTCACCATAGAGCAGGTGTGGCCGCACTTTGATGCCTTAATGGCGGAAGAGCTACCAACGCAGGAGGACCTGTGCCGCAACCTCTGTCTCCTTAACGAGCACCGGCGAACAAGCGAACAACAATGGCATCGCGGACATGTGGCCCTATGATCTTGGCTTCCTGAATGAGCAGCAGGCGCTGTATCAGACCATCCGTAGGGCCCGTAAGGCCCTCTCAGTCGTCCTTCGAGTTGTTGCGCTCACCGTGGCACCGCCGTCTCGCGTTGTCAACATGGTCAACGGACATGAGGAATGAGGAGATGACTTTACTTGGAGAGGACGAAAGTGGGGACCCACCAGGGCCATAGCCGCATGTACGCAAGTGCCTCCTTATTATATACAACTATAATTTTTTTTGCTTCCTCCTGGTTTCCTGACATCACGGTCCTACACCATTGTCAACCTATGTAGTCAATAAACGAGAGAATTGCACAAGGAGCGGCTGACAGCTGGGACCAAGCAGCAAGAGCAATATTTGTGTTTCTGAGGTGTGAGCATTGCAGAGTTTTTCTTGAGCGATGTTTTTGTTGTTGTTCAGAGGAGAGCAGGGTATTAACTGGGCGGGCTATGGCCTGTCTAGCCTAGGACAGATATCCAGCCCAGATATTAAGTTTTTTCAAGCTGAAAATGGCTAGCCCAGCTATACTTTTTTTGAGGAATACCCAGGCAAGGTCAACTTGTTATTCTCCGCCCCTCTGGGCTACAAATCTTTCCTAGGAGGCATGCATTAGGCCTAACATGAAAATGGCCTTTAAGAAATAATAAATGGGATGTAATTATAAAAACTGGGCAGTAACTATTAAAAAAATGCACCAAACACATAATTAGTATTAAAAATTATTATTTTTGGATTCTGAGAATTTTAATTTCATTAATTGTTGCGCGCACAATATTTTGTTGGATTTTTACGTAATACAAATTTATTTTGAAATTATATTTAATTTGACTAGAAATTTTGGGATAAAAATATTTCGGATCCTATCAAAATGTGAGAAATTTTATTGAATTCTGTTTTGAGCGGTTGGCTGAAATTATTAATCGTTGTCCTAGCTACAAAATGGGTTGTACTTTTAACAAACTATAAATGGGATGTAGTAAATTCCATTAGAATTCAAAAATGGGTTGTACATTATTATAAATCACAAATGGTCTATATGTTCTCTACCACACACTTGTGGGCCTACAAAGTTGATGCGTCCCCTAAATAAACTAAGTTGACGCATATGGAAGGCTTTGTCAACTTATAGTCAACACACGGTTCTAGCCGCAGTGGCCGTTGGATGTCCATGCAACGAATGTTGTGTTTCTTTTTCAATCTCAGATATTCTTGCTTCAGCCGCCCAAAAAATGATTCCTCCCCCTGACATGTGGGGCGCACTGTTTCGTAGGCTGACATGTGGGCCTACTAAGTTGACGCGTACCATGGGCTTTGTCAATTTAGTCAATATAAACGATTCTAGCTGCAGTGACCGTATGATGTCCATCCAACGACCGTCGTGCTTCTTCAACCTCTGGTCTTCTTGCTCTAGCCGCCCAAACCAGCGTCAGTCGTGCTGCCTGCTCCTGCCTCCCGTGTCCGGTTATGCTTCCACCGCTGGCCATGACATCCCTCTATACTCACGCACACCTCTTGTTATTCTCCTACGGCAGCACCCTCACACCGCAGCTGAAGCAGTCAACCGACGTACTCCTCTCCACGTGGGCATCCACTGTCGCGTCATCCCTGCCTCCGCATCGTTCCCTTCCTAGGCCTCGCCATTGTCCACCGCCTTGGTGCTCTCGGCTCGGCGTGGTCAACGAAGGACAACCAGCGGAAGAGGACTTTAGGCGGTGAGGCAGACAGCTGGACCCACCAGCTACATCTTCGAACACAAGGAAGTGTCTCCTTATCACTCGCAAAATAAAAACAATTCCTCCCCTGACAGCTGGGACCGAGCTGCTATATCTTCACACGCAAGGAAGTGAATCTTTATCCTCCCTGACCGTTGGGACCCACCTGGTCAAAGCATACGTAGCGTTGTCTGACTGGTCGTGAACATGTAGGTACATACTGGTCGATCGGTCTCTCTACAAGTATGAACCGTGGCCGAGTAAGTAGCGGCACGTGTCATTGTAGAGCACCCGACATAGCAGTTCACGCAGTCCTGTACACGTACGTACAACCACAGGGAAAAAAATACGGCCACGTACGTACATACGGGCGGGGTCTCGAGCGTGTACTCGCGCATATATACGGACGGCCAGGGCTTGTGTACATGGAGAGGCAACAGACGGCAGCAACGACATCCTGTTCATCGGGCAGCGAACCAGCTGGGTCAGAATAGAGAAACAACTCCTGTTCATCGGGAGGCAACTGACTGGTTGGAATGCGTTGTGTTGATTGGGAGCCAACCGGCTTGGATGGAACAGCCAATCGAAACGAGGCCTGGCATACCGCCGAACGGAGGAAACGGCCTTCTGTTCGACCAGCCACGGTCGAAACGGGATCCTGTTCATTGGGAGGGGTCTGGCGTACCGCAAAACGGAGGAAACGGACTTGTGTTTGAGTGCCTATGGTCAAAATAGGGTCCTGTTGATTGGGAGTGGTGTGGTGTACCGCAAAACGGAGGAAACTGACTTGTGTTGGAGTGCTACGGTCAAAACGAGGTCCTGTTCATCGGGAGGGTTGTGGCGTACCGCAAAACGGGACTCCACGGGCTACTGTTCATATCCACCGTCGACCTCCTCCAGCCTCCACGGGCTACTGTTCATCCATCATCGAGCCTCCACCTGCGACTGTTCATCCATGGGCTCCTGTTCATCCAGCCTCCACCGCTCCTCCACCGGCTACTATTCAACCAGCCCTCTCCATGGGGTCCTGTTCAACCACCCCTCCACGGGCTACTATTCATCCAGCCCTCCACCGGCTACTTGTCAACCAGCCCCCCATGGGGTCCTATTCATCCATCCCTGCACGGGGTCCAGTTCATCCACCCCCAACCGACTCGATCGAGGTCTTGTTCATCCAGTGGCAACAGCCTCTACTACCACGGGGTCCTGTTCATCCAACCCCCACCGGGAACTGTTCATCCTGCCCCCCAACAACACTCACTATTCATCAAGAGGCAGCAGGTTCGATCAGCTTCAGTTAGCAGCAGTAGCGAAGGAATCACTCGATCGGGTTCAGTTAACAGCCAAATCGATCGAACGCTCGGGTTCAGTAACGCGTAGCCTGCAGTGCAATCGCTCGGGTTCAATAGGCGAACGCCTTGCTCAGGTTTAGTTAGAGCCCAACACTTCGCACCCATGTACGAGAGAAACGTGCACCGCTCGGCCCCCGACCACCCATCGTAACCGGGAACCCCCCCAATATTTTCCTCCCCTCGCCTCTACCACGATTTTTCTGTCTTGGACGGCCCAAAGAATGTCATGCAGCTGCGTCTCTTGCCCGCCCAGGACGAAAAGCCCATTTTCTATCATTATTTTTTGTCATAGAAGTAGGAGCTCACCACATCTATGATGATACTGGGTTTTGACACAATTATCATCATAGAAGTGTCATAAGCATGACAAAAAAATCGTTCGGCCCAAAATGTCATGGATTTGTCTTTTTTTTGTATTGAGGTAATGATGTTTGGCGTTCTCTGGTGCAACAATGAATGGTGTGCTTATCACCGCAAGTGTCTAAGCCTAAATGACAAAGGCTCCGTAGAAGCTGAATTTGTTTTTGAAACATCAAGTGCCGCAAGAGACTAAAAACTTTATTTACCCATTAGTGACTTGTCAGGACGGTGGATTTCAGTTTGTATGATAATGCAGCATCCACCTAAAGTAATGAAAGTTATTACGTAAACTTCCTAATAATTCCCTCTTTGTAGGTGCAACATTACTCCTAGCCTTTGTAATATCAGTTTGAAACTTATAATATTACGACTATCCAGCATGAGGTACTATGTTACGATAAATTCGCGTACATAGGTGCGGCAACGATATACCCATTACTCGAGTACAATATTTATTATTACTCGTGGCAACGCACGGGAAATTATGTCGAACACGGCTAGTTGTAAGCAGGCTAGATCTACAACCATGATGATAGTGACTACACACGGTGAGGCTGACTTTGGTATGCCGAACACGGTGCCTACACTTAGGTGTCATCTCCGGTGTAGGGTCTTGTCACTTCACTGTGAGGAGCAGCACGTAATAACTTGACCAACGGGTAGTGCAGTACTACTACATTGGTAGTACAATTAGTACTAGAACCACCGTCTGGATTTAGTAGTACTACCACCTCTGTCTGGATTATATTTAGTATTTGACTAGCAATATCTAGTAATGCATGTCACAAAAAATGTACTACTCCCTCTGTAAATAAATACATGGAGTATTGTTTTATTCGGTTTTGAATGTAGTTCTTGATGATATTATACACTCTCCCTTGCGGTAGATGGCTCAAATCTGAAATCCCATCAATCAGACTACTATTTTACTCCCTTCGTACTGGTGCATTAGTCACGTTACGAAAACTAAATAATTCAAAAACTTTTAGGTGCGGTGCATTAACTACCCACCTCGTTTCTTTTTTTGGTCACGAAAAAAGAAATCAGCTAATAGGAGACTTGGGGTGGGGTGTGTATGAATGACTTGAGACTACTTAGCACAACATGTGATGCTCAATTCTCTGCATTCAATGACATTAATTACAAAATAAATATCAAATTCTCTCTATTTTCCCCAACTTGGTCTCGGTAAGATGAATATAGTGCACCAGTACGGAGGGAGTAAGGGCCGAGGAGTAGATGGACAACACACACGTGAATGCAATGCAATTTGTACTTCTCATATAAAGGCTCCCCACCAGTCCAGTCCATCTATGAAATCCTACGCACCAACGCGCCCAGCAAGAGTGATCACTCCAATCGCAAGATCAGTTGACCAGAAGCTAGACCCATGGAGGCGATGAGTGTGAGCATGAGCCGGCTGGGCCAGATGGACCATGATGCCGGCCTGCGGCCCAACACCGAGGAACGTCTCTTGGTCTTCTTGAGGCCGCCAGGGCGAGAGGCCTGTTGGACGAGAGCTTCGTCTCCTTGTTCGACGAGGCCCTCGTCGCCTTCCTCAACAAGTTCACCATCATGAAGAAGCTTGCACACGACCTTGACATACGCCTCCATCCCACACGCCCAGGCTTTGCGATGCCCTCCACCCTCAATGGCATCTATGGTGACAACCTCTTCAACGCACTAGTGGCCCTGCGACTGCCCGCCATCGTGTGGGAGAATGTCCACCTCGAGGTCACATGCTCGCCATGTAGTGCCTGGCTCAGCAAGACACCATCGATATAATCACCAACGTCTATTAGCAAATCATCCACAAGGACTACTACGTGCCAAAGGAGGACGATGGGATGTTGGCCTTCTTCGACCGCAGGGCAACCTTGGACGACATTATTCAGAAGCACATTGAGCTCGCCGCTGTCGCCGCTGCTTCTCACCCATCTGTTGGTGACCCGGCGCACTAGGGCGAGAGGATGACGTTGATGGATCTGTATGCATCTTTATTTTTGTGTCAATTCCATGTATACTATAATTTTCTTACCTTTTGCATCAACTTCATAACTTACGTACGTACCATGCATGAACCATGTCACAACCAAACTTCTTATATATTAATATTAACATGTAATGGGAATGTTTATGTCCCATGCAATAAATGGGAATGGATTTCAAACTTCTGGGCGTGGTGGTTCAATTTGCGAAGGCGCACAACAACCAAAACAAAGTCATTTTGGAACAAAGAGCTGCCACGTTACAATCAGAAACAGAAGTAGTATTGAAACCGTAGTTGTTCTACTAACCATTTAAGTGCTGGCACGCGTCCCTCTATTAATTAGCTACTAGGAGGTGCCGTGTGGGTTTTACTACCTCTGTCGTAGTTTATTGCTCCCCTTAGTGTTTTGTGCCAAATTTTGACTATAAATTCAATTTACAAAATGTTAACGCACGACACAAAAAATAGTTTCATTGGAAACTATGTTCAAATACGAATCCAACCATATAAATGTTTACAACATGCATTAAAAATTTATCAATTAAATCTATGGTCAAAATTTGACACAAAATACGAAAGGACCAAGAAATCAGGACAGAGTCTTTGAGTAGACCAAAGGCATGTGAGCATACCTCTACGCAAGATCACCCCTAGATGGGCGTTCCGGCCCGCCCCTCAACGCACAGTGTCTAGGCATATCACTTACATGTGGGACCGCATGTAAGGAAAGCAATGATGGCTGAAATTGGCAAAACTCCCTTGTTTATCATGCTAGAAAAGCCGAGTGCTAGTGTTTTGAATCATCATTTCTATTTTTGAGGGAAAATCGTTCACACCAGGAGCAGAACAAAGTGTTACAACTTAATAGTCACTAGTAAAAGTTCAAAAGGAAAAGCCTACCATGTTCATGTCGCACCCCCACACGGTTGGTCTGGCACGCCACTCAAGGGGGGGGGGGTCTCTCGATAATGCTAGTGCAATCTCTCAACAAAGCTAATATTATTGGATCATATAACCATCCCTCAACATGCGATGAAGAATCACACCAAACTTCCTATCTAGCGGAGAACATAAGAAGAAATTGTTTTTAGTTATTCTTTCCGATCGATCTATCCAAGAGTTCATACTAAAATAACACCAATTTATTCTTTCGGATCGATCTATCAAGAGTTCGTACTAAAATAACACTAAGTTATTCTTTCCGGTCGATCTATCAAGAGTTCATACTAAAATAACACCAAAGAAAATTCAGATTCATAATACTCTATCCAACGCAAAGAATCTCAAAGAGTGCCCCAATATTTCTACCGGAGAAACAAAAGATGAGAACATGCATCAACCCTTATGCATAGATTACCCCAATGTCACCCCAGGAATCCGCGAGTTGAGTGCCAAATCATATACCAAGTGAATCGATATAATACCCCATTGTCACCACGGGTATTCATATGCAAGACATATATCAAGCGCTCTCAAATCCATAAAAGTATTCAATCTGATAAGAATGAAATCTCAAAGGGAAAACTCAATTCATCACAACAAGATAATGAAGGAGAAACACCATATGATCCAACTATATTAACGAATCCCGCGATACATCAACATAGTGACATCTCGAGAACACGAAAGAGAGACAGAGAGAGAGAGAGAGAGAGAGAGAGAGAGTATAAACACATAGCTACTGGTACAAACCCTCAGCTCCGAGGGTGGACTACTCCCTCCTCACATGGTGGCCGCTGGGATGATGAAGATGGCCACTGATGATGATTTCCCCCTCCGGCAAGGTGCTAGGACGGGGTCTAGATTGGTTTCTCATGGATACAGAGGCTTGCGGTGGCGGAACTTCCGATCTAGGGTTATTTTCAGGGGTTTTGGAATATTTGGGAATTTATAGGGCAAAGAGGCGGTGCGGGAGGCCACCGAGGTGGGCACAACCCACTAGGGCGCGCTTGGGCCCCCAAGCGCACCCTGCTGGGTTGTGCCCCCTCGGGGCATGTAACATCCCAAAATTCTAAATTTTGGAATGTTATATTAAATAAATAGATTTGATTGATTGTTTGATTGTTGTGTGATTGATTGACTGAAAGTAAGTGCAATTCGAAACTTTTTGAAAGTTAAATGAGAGGGAATAGAAGGACTTTCCCAAACTTCTATTTTCTTCTATGATCTTCGTGAATTCAAATACTTTTCAAATACAAAACCATAGAGAGAAGATGACATGACTTCTTCCATTTAAATAAATTAAAAGGGTTTTTGAAAAGATTTGAACTTCATTCGGAAATATTTTCAATTCATAAACTCGATGCAACTCAATGATTTTCATGAGAGAAGATAATATGACTTTTTCGAACCATATGAAATATGAGTTGGGAGTTTAAAAGGATCAAATTTAAAGTCCTTTTGAAATTATTTTCAATTTGGAGTTATTTGGGTTTTATTCAAATTATTTTTCTCCAAAATAAAAATATATGGAAAATAGGGTAACATGATTCCCTACATCAATAAATTGGAGAGAAATAAATTTGAATCATTTTGTTTTTTTAAATGATTTTTATTGGGGTTTATTGCATCAGTAGCATTCTTTGCTTTTTTTTTGAAATTTTGTAGATTTTTTATTTGACATTAGTAAAATTTTCATGTCGTAGAAAATCTTTTTCTGAAAATTTCGATATATAATATGCCTATACAAAATTTTAATTTATTTTTGTTATTTGGTTTTCATTCTGTTTCTATTCAAAAAACAAAACTGAACATATGACCCATAATTATTTGTCGCCCACACGCGTAGCATAGTGGCAGCGGACGCCTCATCTTTTTTTTCTTTCTCCTAAATGGACCAGGCCCAGCCAGCCATAATCTTTTCCAGTCTTTTCTTTCTTTTCTTTTTCAGCCAAAATTCAAAAAAAAACTGCAGCGCTGTGTACGCGCGCTTGGCCGACCCACATTGATTTTTTAACCCATGCGGTTCCCCGTTTATTTTATTTGTTCGTCTACGTTTATTCCCACATTGCCTAGCCTTTGACCTTTAAACCTCTTTTCCACCTATAAATATAGATCCATAGAGCCTCCAAAAATCATCCGACTCGGGTTAAATCAATATTTTGGTTTGACTAGATTCAATCAAGAAAAATATTTTCCTCCTCTCCGGCACGACTTCTGGAAATTATATTTTCTCTCTGAAGTCGTCTTTTCTCTACCTTATAAAGGTATCTTTCTTCGTTTTTTACTCTTTTTATACTCCCGTAGCTTATTACTTCTAGACTTGTACGGTAGAATAATTAGATTACCAATTAGTCTCTGTATTTATACATTAGACCTAAAATTCTTCTAGTTGTAGCTATTTTTCTTTCGTAAAACAGCTTAGCCCTGATTTTTAAAATAGCCATAACTTTTTACTTGTTCATCCAAATTCGATGAAACCAGCGCCTATAGTTTTGTCTTGTTTTCACCTATCCAGTGAACTCGTCACATCAACTTTTTTGAAATTTTCAAATTTCGAATTTGTTCAGATTCATATTCAAACTTCTTTTGATCATAACTCGAGTTTTATAACTCTGATTTGGTTGATTCTTTTTACAAATTAAAGCTCTTGACCTAAACTTTCTGATAAGGCCAAATTCACATAATTTTGGTACTGTGAGAAATTGTTTTATGATGCAAGAGTTATTTGCTTGGTTTTGATGTTTTCCAAATTGTCTTCTTCATTCTTTTCGATCTTTTGAGTGATTGCTTATGTGTGGTTACTATTGCTTGCTTACGATAGATTGACCAGAGTGTGACAAGTAGAACTATCAGGAGTTTTGAGTGTGAATCATCTTCATCAACATTACAGGCAAGTTCACACTTTGATCATATCCCTTTCATACCCAATTTTTTGTGCATTACTTTCACCCTCAAACATTGCATGAGTAGGATTGATAACATGTTGGTATTGGGAAGTAGTTGATGAGGTAGGAACCTATTGTCCTTTATATCAAACCCCTGGGAGTTACTTCTATGTTATGCTTATACTGCTATGCTATGCTCGTAGACATGGTTGGTGTGAGTGATTCATGACAGATGTGAGAGTTATTATTAATGGTTAAACTTAAGGTGGCTACTTTAATACAGATCTGGGTGGATTGGTTGGGGCACCCTAGAGCACCCAGTGGTTTGTTCAGGCACCTGGAGAAACCAGTGCTTGCCCAAGGGGATCCCGGAGGACCCGTGTGATCACCCTATGGAATGCCACCCAGGCTCAAAGGGATCATAAGATTATTCATGCTAGAAACTTCCGTGTGCAGCCACAAGCTATTATGGGCTCTAGCATAGTTGAGTATGTTGCATGACTTCTTTCAGTGGTGGGCTATCAGATGTAGGGGAAAGTAGGTGTAACTGTCCACCCAGGGTAAAGAGTTAATGTTTCTGAAAGATTGTGTCTCGGTCATCCGTTTCTCAAACACCACGTAGTGCGACAAATCAAACGGAGGAGATCGAGTCTTGTGGGGAAAACTGCGCAAACCTCTGCAGACTGTACAAAGTAATCATGATTAGCCGTGTCCCCGGTTATGGACAATCTTGAGTATCTGGTTCTTGAATTATCATGTTGATCTCAACACTTTATTTAATTAATTTGATGGGGTTAATGATTATTATTTTGGGATTGAGTTGGAGGAACCTTCTTAATATTTATCAACCAACTTTGTAGTTAAATAAAATATATTCCTTTGATGTAGGGAAAAATTGGCTTTTAGCAAAAACTTTATAACCATAGAGCATCCACCAGCCATATATGCATGTAGTGATAGTTATTATTCATCATTATCCTATGGTGTGAATTTGCGAGTACATTCAGTGTACTAACCCTTCGTGGCTGCAACATCTCATGTTGCAGGATTCTTACGACGAGTAAGTGATACGATAGGGTTACGATTTCTACACTCAACTTTGCCGTTGGTGTTTATGGGAATACACAACCTTGTTGTTACTTCCGCTATTTGGATTGAGGTAATAATATTTACATTATTTTATACATGTGATTTACCTCTGTTATAAATCCTCGAGTACTGTGTGTGTCAGCATACCGATCCATGGATGACACTCAAGCATAGAGACTTGACCGTCTGAGGCCGGGTCACTACAAGATGGTATCAGAGCACATATTGATTGTAGGACGCGACCCCTAGAAACTGGCAAGCCCGTAGGAAATATTTTTCTCTACAACTTCATTTTCGAAAAGATCTTTTCCTCTCTTCTTTTTCTAAGCTTATTCAAATATTCCCTTTTAGTGAGACGAAATACCCTTTTCCCCTTTTTGACCACATGAAGATTCAACTGATGAGACCACTCCAAGAAGTGCAAGATATCGGACAACTAAGACCACTTCAGAATCAAGAGGATTTTGTTGTGCATTATAATAATGGAAACTACAATGGTTGAAGACTCCGAAGAATAGGAGAATTTGAAGGCTCTGTAGAATTTCCAGATTAGTATGACCTAAGAAAGCTACCCTTATGGAATTGTCAGACTACTGGAGATGTCAATACCCAAGATCAAGGTGTGTCGGAGAAAGACCAGAACATGGAGCATTAAAACTCATTCTTTTGTCAAGAAAACCCAAAGGCAGGAGATATCAACTATGGACTGATAGCTCATGGCAAAGACATGGCCATAAGCATGGCTATCCATGATGTTATCGCCCGCTCCTGCTATTGTCACCGAGCTGAGTTAAGCATGCATTTCTTAGGAAGGATTGGATGGTAGAAGGGCGATGGAGCATTTGTCAGCAAAAGATGAACTTTTAACCTTAGCTGGTGTAACGCTAGGATCCGGAGTATTACATAAAGAAGTTTAAGATGGACTTGCAGGAAGCCGTATTTGCCAAGGAAGAATTTCGTGAAGAACTCAGGATCGAGAAGCTGAAAGTAGCCAAGCTAGGGGAGCAAAACCTTGAGATACGGGAGATTTGTCAGGAACTGAAGGACAGTAGGACCAAGGTTCATGCCAAGGATGTTGAAACCCAGAAGTTTGGAATGCAACTCCAGAATATTAAAGGACGTCACGAGAAACATTTTGTCAAAAGAGAGGATTTGGCAAAATAACTTAAGAAGGACAAACATGATCAGAAGAAGCCCATCGGAGGCAGGAACAAGACTTGAATAGTTTGGCGACCTTGAAGATTTATTAACCTTTAGAGGACCAAACCCCTACTATATACCTACGTTAGATGCGATGTTTGTGTGCTAACATGTAACACCCACAATGCGGCTATATCTCCCACGTGTCGAGGCACGACTTAGAGGCATAGCCGCATGGTAGGTTTGTCGCAAGAGGGGTAATCTTCACACAATCCCATGTATTGAATAAGAAAGGGATAAAGAGTTGGCTTACAATTGCCACTTCACACAAATACAAGTTAAACATACATCATCCAGAAAACAAGCAAGGTCCGACTACGGAACCAAAATACAAGAAGACAACCCCAAATGCTAGATCCCCGATCGACCCAACTGGGCTCCACTACTGATCAATCGGTAAAGACACAAAACAATGAACACAATCTTCATTGAGCTCCCACGTCACCTGCACTAGTATCATCGGCACCTGCAACTTTTTGGAAGTATCTGTGAGTCACGAGGACTTAGCAATCTCACACTCGCGAGATCAATACTATTTAAGCTTATGGGTAAGAAAGGGTAGTGAGGTGGAGCTGCAGCAAGCACTAAGCATATATGGTGGCTAACTTACGCAAATAAGAGCGAGAAGAGAAGCAACGCACGGTCGAGAAGCTATAAGTGATCAAGAAGTGATCTTGAAGCTACTTACGTTAAAGCATAACACAAGACCGTGTTCACTTCTCGGACTCCGCCGGAAAGAGACCATCATGGCTACACACGCGGTTGATTTATTTTAAATAAGTTAAGTCTCAAGTTCTCCACAACCGGATATTAACAAATTCCCATCTGCCCATAACCGCGGGCATGACTTTCAAAAGTTCAAACCCTGCAGGGGTGTCCCAACTTAGCCCATCACAAGCTCCACGGTCAAAGAAGGATATTCCTTCTCCCAGGAAGACCCGATCAGACTCGGAATCCCGGTTACAAGAAATTTCGACAATGGTAAAACAAGACCAGCAAGACCGCCCGATGCGCCGACATCCCGATAGGACCTGCACATATCTCGTTCTCAGGGCAACACCGGATGAGACATCCTACGAGTAAAACCAAACCTCAAGTTTCCCCGAGGTGGCCCCGCAGTCTACTCGGTTCGGACCAACACTTACAGAAGCACTGGCCCGGGGGGGGGGGCTTAAAATAAAGATAACCCTCGGGAGTGCGACTCCCAAGGGAAAAGTAGGTGGTGGTGAGGCAAATGGTAAAACCAAGGTTGGGCCTTGCTGGAGGAGTTTTATTCAAAGCGAACTGTCAAGGGGTTCCCATAATACCCAACCGCGTAAGGAACGCAAACTCAAGGAACATAACACCGGTATGACGGAAACTAGGGCGGCAAGAGTGGAACAAAACACCAGGCCTAAGGCCGAGCCTTCCACCCTTTACCAAGTATATAGATGCATTAAAATAAATAAGAGATATTGTGATATCCCAACAATATCCGTATTCCAACATGGAACGAACTTCATCTTCACCTGCAACTAGAAATGCTATAAGAGGGGCTGAGCAAAGCGGTAATATATCCAAACAACGGTTTGCTAGGAAGGTGGGTTAGGGGCTTGACATGGAAATATGAGAGGCATGTTATAGCAAGTGGTAGGTATCTCGGCATAGCAATAGAGCGAGCAACTAGCAAGCAAAGATAGAAGTGATTTCGAGGGTATGGTCATCTTTCCTGAGATCCCGCAAGGAAGAAGGACGAGTCCATGAAGAAGGCAAACGGACATAGTCGAACGGATCCTCACAAACGCGATGTTATCGGAACTAACCTGAAGAAGCAACACCGGAAAGAAGCAAACAACATAGTAAACAACCATCACATCAACATGGCATGATGCACAACCAAGTATGATGCATGTATGGTTTAATGAAGCATGGCATGGCAAAGTGCACAAACAACACTACAAGTTAAGTGGATCTCAATATGCAACGAGTTGCATATTGACGGAACACCACATTCAAGTTATTTAGTTCGATCTCATTTATGTACCCAACAATATTAAATGTTCTTAACATGGCAAGGGGTGAAGCAAATGAAAACTACCTATCTAGGCAAGTTTAAATGAGGCCGGAACAACAAGCAACAAGTCCGGAAAAATCCTCATGAGCATATATTAGATTTGGTACTGTTCTGCCCTAAACCAAATTTTAGACTTGTTAAAGATGCAAAGTAAAGCCACCATGTTAAACTAGGCATTTTCCTACCCCATTTACATATAAAGTTTATTAAAAACCGAGCTACGGTTATTAAGTTATGAATTAAAGCATTTTAACATGGCAATAGGCAAATTATATGCAAACAGAATTTTAAACATTTTAAACATGTATGAAAGTGGCAAATTATTAATCTACATAAAATTCTAAGCATTTTACATGTAAAGTTTGTTTTAATCCGACGCACGGTTTATGAGTTATGAAATGTATGAAGCTTAGGGGGTTTTCTATAAAACAGGTAAATCACTGGTTATTAGACAAATTAACAGCACGGGAAAAAAACATAGGCGGGCTGAAAACTGGGCGCTCACATTGGGCCAGGCCCAGTCGGTGGAGACGGAACGCTGGCTGGGCCAGATCGGCCGCTGGCCCTCTGGAGCGCTGGGCCTCGCGCAGGACGCGGTCCACTTGCTTGCGGTCGGGCAGAGGAGGTTGGCGAGCTGGGCACTCGTCCTCCTCGCATTCAGGGAGCTGCAGCGGCGGACTCTGGTGGCGCGAAGGTGTAGCGGGGTCGAGGAGGAGCGGGATCCGGCCTGAATGGATGCGGGGCGGCGCGGGCTTCCCAGATCTGCCAACAGGGAGGCCGGATCGGGTGACTGGCGGCTTATTCCGGCGACGGCGGCGTAGATCCGAGGCCATGGAGGCTCTGCTGGGGTCGCCGGTGGCGGCTCCGGTGACATTGGTCTCCGACGAGCGATGGGGTGGAGTCAGCGGGTGACTGGCGATGAAGCTCGGGGCGAAGCTCAGCGCGGGGAGCGGGGCCCTCCTGCAGCGCACGGGCGGCGTTGCGGTGAGGGCACCCCAGGCCCGGTTGTGGCCCGGGGCGGGCTCCAGATGGGCCCTGAGGGCCGCCGCGAAGTGGGGTACTGGAGAGGCGACGTGGAGGGCTGCGAGTGGCTGTAGGAAGCAGGGAGATGACGTGGCAACTCTCGATTGGTCGGGGCGACGCCTCAGGTGGCGGCGCGGCCTCTGGGCCGGTGACAAGTGGCGGTGGCGGGGTGGCTTGGCGCTGAAATCGAGGAGGAAGGAGGCTGGCGGCTGTGGGGATCCCGAGGGGAAGGCTAGATGGTAGGTGGAGGCTAGGGGATGCCCAAATTTAGAATGGGAGGTGTATATATAGGGTAGTAGCTAGGGTTTGGGGGGTTTTGGGGGCTTCCGGACCCTCGGATCGCGATCGTGCGGCTCCAGACAAAGAGGAACTAGATGGACTATAGGTGGGCTATGCAGAGTGCGATGGGCTGAGAGGAGAGAAGAGAAGGCAGCCCGACAATGGTTTCCGGAGACCGAAAACGTCCGACGTTTGATCGGCTATAATGTCGCTATAGTTGTTCGTTGGGGCATCAAACGGACTCCAAATGGGATGAAACTTGGCAAGCGGCCTACTGACAACATAACAAGACCACACGCCAACTCTCATCCCATTCCGAGAAAATTTTCCGGCCACTTATAAAATAATATTTTGGACGTGCCGCGGGCGCGTGCGAGTGTGTCTGGGCTCAGAACGGACAATGGACGGAACTGGGGGAACCCGAACGGATGCAAGTTTTGAAAACATGATGATGCAATGCACATGATGACATGACAAGATGCAACACGCAAGCGAATGACATGGCAATGACGGCGAATAACTGGAAGACACCTGGCGCATCGGTCTCGGGGCGTCACATGTCATTTCTTTGATGTTTTTCCGACAGCCACAAAAATAAAATATGTATTTTCAAAACTATCGGTTGCATTGTGTGTATCCCTCTCTACCTCTTTTATCTCACCCCAAACCACATGGACCCAATAGAGGATGAATGGAGATGAGCTTGTGTTTTCTGGACCGATGAGTCAGTTGGAGACAGACCGATGGATTCAGAACATGGAGGATCACATGGAGAACAACCCACCAGAAATGATATGACCAAGCATGCTCTTCAGTGCTTTGAAAGAGGTGCTGCTACTTGGTGGAGGATGTACCAAACCATCAATGGATGGCAAAGAGTAACCACTTGGAAAGAATTTAAGTTGACTTTGCTAAAGTCTCGGGTTGTATCCCAGAAATTGAAGCCTTATGGAAGTAATATGAAGAAACCTTGTGCATGCATGATTTGTGGAGAAATAGGACACGACCATAAAGAACACAAGGATGAATTCCCTAATTGTGAAGGAAGTCACCCAGCCGAAGAGTGCCCAACTAGGCAGAATACTTGTTTCTTGTGTGAAGGGACTACCCACTACCCTACTCACTGTCACATTTACCTCGTGTTTCAAAGAACCATCCAATAGAAGAAAAAAGCAATGAAGGAGCCCTCATGGAAATTCTAGAAGAACCTACGGTGAAGGAAGAGGTGGAGGACACATCCGAAGAAGATCAAATTCAACCTTGCACCAAGTCATGCTATTCATGTGGAGATGATGGACACATCTCCCAGAATTGTCTGAATGGGGATCTAGTAGAATTCTCGACGGAGGAAGTAGAGTATGACCCACAGGAAATAGAAGCCCAGATTGGAACAGAAAAGTCCAGGAAGAGAAGTAGATTGGATACCAGGAAGGACCTGAGTCATATCACCAGTTTTAGGTGCAAGGAGTCAGGGCACTACTTCAGCGGTTGCCCAAAAAGGAAGCTGAGGACCCAAGGAGGCTTTGAAATCACAAGGAAACCTCGAGACTTGTCAGAAGTAATATGTTTCCGTTGTAATGAAGAAGGGCACTTTTCTAGAGATTGTCCCAAAAAGAAGGAGACTTGTGATAATTAGTTGTGTTTGTGAGAAGTATAGTAGTAGTAGTGAGAACATTTCCTTTATATTAAGGTGTTGAGTTGAGGCATGTAATGGAAATGCAGGAGATTGTAAGAATTTGAGAATCAATAAAGTTAGTATCGCGGATACTGATTTGGATTTTATGACTTGTTATTCCATGAAGGAAGATTTTGACAATTTCTAAGGATATGAGAAATATGGTCTATGGAAGAATTGGAGCATTTAAGGGTGGTAGTACCCTGTGAGGACATTTGACCCCTACAAAAGGATAAGGATATTCCACGGAGTGGACTTTGGACAAAATAAGTATGAGTTTGGTCTCGATATGTGGGATACCCCAAGAGTATGAAGGGATGAAGTACTATTGGATATAAAGGAGGTATAATGTTGGTAATATGGAGCAAGTGTAACCCCACGATGAGTCTGAGTAATCACGTCTTAATTTGGTACAAATAGAAGGAAAGGAGACATTATAATTGGATGGATTTAAGAATGCTAGGAAGCTGGATGTTGGGGTAATAGCAGTTGCCCCGATGATGAGTTCAAGGTTTACAAGTGATGAGATGGGCCATAACCCACAGGCCCCAGGACCTGCCAAGAAGTAAGCACACTCTTGCTGAAGGGAAAACCCTAGAAGAAGATATGACTTTATTAACAGATGGTCTTATAGGAGTAACGCAAAACCTGAGAGTTGTGAAGGAACAATAGATGTTTGTTCAGCTTGCAGAACCGATGGATTCATCCGAACTTGGTTCGTTGATAAGAGAAATTCTGCAATGCTGGTGAGGATGACCAAGTGTTAGAATGCGAGATTCGCTAAACCATATATAGGGTAATGATTTGGGTGCGGGATGGATTGATCACCATACCGACTTACTCTTATTATTCGCCTTGCTATATGGGATGGTAAATCTGAGTGACTTACCCATAGTAGAGCGATGACGATCAAAACCTTGTTTAAACCTTAGAATGGTATAGGTATTTTCCCTTGTACAAGGCATCTATTGCCAACCGTAGGTTATACGGTGAGGTTCAAGCCCAGACCCGTTTTCTGCAGGGACCCAGTCAAATTGTTTGATGACCACCATGAGATATCAATAGTTGTTTAATATTGGCGCCCGAACCATCAGCTAAGAAAACCCAGTCTCGGAAGAACCTTACCAAGATGAAAGGAGACAAGAATGGAGGAAAAATGTTATGCCACTACCGGAAGAGCCAGAGTAGGAATTTTCCCGAGGATCTCAGAAGACTGACCCTGTCAACAATAAGGATGGAGTATATGAGTTTTGATGGAACCATAACCATGCTTCTAAGGGTGGTAGCACCCGAGACCCCGGAGACGATCGATGGATTTTGAGGGGACCACAAACCCTAACCTATTTCTTGCTAGCCTCTCCGAATCTCGAGGACAAGATTCATTTTAAGGGTGGTAGGTTTGTAACAACCCAAAATTCTAAATTTTGGAATGTTATATTAAATAAATAGATTTGATTGATTGTTTGATTGTTGTGTGATTGATTGACTGAAAGTGTGCGCAATTCGAAACTTTTTGAAAGTTAACTGAGAGGGAATAAAAGGACTTTCCCAAGCTTTCATTTTCTTTTATGATCTCCGTGAATTCAAATACTTTTCAAATACAAAACCCTAGAGAGAATATGACATGACTTCTTCCATTTAAATAAATGAAGAGGGTTTTTGAAAAGATTTGAGCTTCATTCGGAAATATTTTCTATTCATAAACTCCATGCAACTCAATGATTTTCATGAGAGAAGATAATATGACTTCTTCAAGCCATATGAAATATGAGTTGGGAGTTTAAAATGATCAAATTTAAAGTCCTTTTGAAATTATTTTGAATTTGGAGTTATTTGGGTTTTATTCAAATTATTTTTCTCCAAAATAGAAATATATGGAAAATAGGGTAACATGATTCCCTACATCAAAAAATTGGAGAGAAATAAATTTGAATCATTTTGTTTTTTTTAAATGATTTTTATTGGGTTTTATTGCATCAGTAGCACTCTTTTCTTTTTTTTCGAAATTTTGTAGATTTTATTTGACGTTAGTAAAATGTTCATGTCATAGAAAGTCTTCTTCTGAAAATTTTGATATATAATATGCCTATATAAAATTTTAATTTATTTTTTATTTAGTTTTCCTTCTGTTTCTATTTAAAAAACAAAACTGAACGTACGGCCCATAATATGCCTCATCTTTTTTTATTTTTCTTTCTCCTCACATTGCCTAGCCTTTAACCTTTAAACCTCTTTTCCATCTATAAATATAGACCCGTAGAGCCTCCAAAAATCATCTCATTCGGGTTAAATCAATATTTTGGTTTGACTAGATTCATTTAAGAAAAATATTTGTCTCCCCTCCGGCGCGACTTCTGGAAATTATCTTTTCTCTCCGAAGTCGTCTTTTCTCTACCTTATAAAGGTATCTTTCTTCGTTTTTTCTTTTTATACTCCCGTAGCTTATTACTTCTAGACTAGTACGGTAGAATAATTAGATTACCAATTAGTCTCTGTATTTATACATTAGACCTAAAATTCTTTTAGCTGTAGCTATTTTTCTTCCGTAAAACAGCTTAGTCCCGATTTTTCAAATAGCCACAACTTTTTACTTATTCATCCAAATTCGATGAAACCAGCGCCTATAGTTTTGTCTTGTTTTCACCTATCCAATGAACTTGTCACATCAACTCTTTGAATTTTTCAAATTTCAAATTTTTCAGATTCATATTCAAACTTCTTTTGATCATAACTCGAGTTTTTAACTCCGATTTAGTTGATTCTTTTTGCAAATTAAAGCTCTTGACCTAAACTTTCTGATAAGGCCAAATTCACCTAATTTTGGTACTATTAGAAATTGTTTTATGTTGCAAGAGTTATTTGCGTGGTTTTGATGCTTTCCGAATAGTCTTCTTCGTTCTTCCGGATCTTTTGAGTGATTGCTTATGTGTGGTTACTATTGCTTTCTTATGATGGATTGACCGGAGTGTGACGAGTAGAAATATCAGGAGTGTTGAGTGCGAATCATCTTTATCAATAGTACACGCAAGTTCACACTTTGATCATATCCCTTTCATACCCAGTTTTTTATGCATTAGTTCCACCCTCAAACATTGCATGAGTAGGATTGATAACATGTGGGTATTGGGAAGTAGTTGATGAGGCAGGAACCTATTGTCCTTTATATCAAACCCCTGGAGTTACTTCTACGTTATGTTTATACTGCTATGCTATGCTCGTAGACGTGGTTTGGTTTGAGTGATTCATGACAGATGTGAGAGTTATTATTAATGGTACTTAAGGTGGCTACTTTAATACACATCTGGGTGGATTGGTTGGGGCACCCTGGAGCACCCAATGGTTTGCCTGGGCACCTGGAGAACCCAGTGCTTGCCCAAGGGGATCCCGGAGGACCAGTGTGATCACCCTATGGAATGCCACCCAGGCTCAAAGGGATCTTAAGATTATTCATGCTAGAAACTTTCGTGTGCAGCCACAAGCTATTATGGGCTCTAGCATAGTTGAGTATGTTGCATGACCTCTTTCAGTGGTGGGCTAGCAGATGTAGGGGAATGTAGGTGTAACTGTCCACCCAGAGTAAAGAGTTAATGTTTTTGAAATACTGTGTCTCGGTCATCTGTTTCTCAAACACCATGTAGTGCGACAAATCTAACGGAGGAGATCGAGTCTTGTGGGGAAAAGTGCGCAAACCTCTGCAGAGCGTACAAACTAATCATGATTAGCCATGTCCCCGGTTATGGACAATCTTGAGTATCTGGTTCTTGAATTATCATGTTGATCTCAACACTTTATTTAATTAATTTGATGGGCTTAATGATTATTATTTTGGGATTGAGTTGGAGGAACCTTCTCAATATTTATCAACAAACTTTGTAGTTAAATAAAATATATTCCTTTGATGTAGGGAAAAAATGGCTTTTCGCAAAAAATTTATAACCATGGAGCCTCCACCAGCCATATATGCATGTAGTGATAGTTATTATTCATCATTATCGTATGGTGTGAATTTGCCAGTACATTCAATGTACTGACCCTTCGTGGCTGGAACGTCTCATGTTGCAGGATTCTTACGACGAATAAGTGATACATTAGGGTTACGATTTCTACACTCAACTTTGCCATTGGTGTTGATGGGAATCCACAACCTTGTTGTTACTTCCGCTATTTGGATTGAGGTAATAATATTTACGTTATTTTATACATGTGATTTACCTCTATTATAAATCCTCGAGTACTGTGTGTGTCAGCATACCGATCCAAGGATGACACTTAAGCACAGAGACTTGACCGTGTGAGGTCGTGTCGCTATAGGGCACCCCAATGGTACTTCTTTGGCCCACCAAATGTCTTCTGGTCCAAAAAATCTCCAAAAAGTTTCACTGCATTTGGACTCCGTTTGGTATTGATTTTCTACGATGTCAAAAACAAGCAATAAAACAACAACTAGCACCGGGCACTATGTCAATACGTTAGTCCCAAAAAATGACATAAAGTTGCTATAAAATGATTGTAAACCATTCAACAATGATAATATAGGAGCATGAATACTTCATAAATTATAGATACATTGGAGACATATCAGCATCCCCAAGCTTAATTCCTACTCGTCCTCGAGTACGTAAATGATAAAAGAAATAATTTATGAATTGTGAATGCTAGCAAAGTGCATAAGTTTGATCAATGATAATTTCAATCACTTTTTCTCGCATCATAACATCAATTCTTTGTTATAAAAATTCTCATGTTAAAGTAGCAACCAATTCACATGTTAAGGTTGAAACAATGAATTACCTTGAAACTCAACAACCTATATTCTTAGTCACCAAACAATTGCAATTCAACTTATTCAACAGAGTCTAAGTAAGAGCTCCACATACTCAATCATCATATAGTCTTCCATGATTGCTAGTACTCAAAGCATATTCTTAGAACGAATGGCATCCATGGAACATAGAAAAAGATAGGGGCTTAATATTTTTCCTCCCAACTCATTTAATTATCATAGATATAATTGTCAACAATAATAAATCATGATCAAATATATTTGACTGGTCATATGTGCCTAGATCTTTCCTCACCACATGATGCTTGCCAACTAGAGAATAATTGAGATTGAAATGAGAATGCATACTATGAACTCTTTGCATAAAAGTAAATACTGAAAAGTACAAGATAGGCCCTTCGCAGAGGGAAGCAGAGGTTGTCATGTGCTTTTTATTTGGATGCTCAAGCTCTTAATGCAAAGGAACGTTACGTTATATTGACCCTTATGATAGCAACATTTATTATGCAGTCTGTCGCTTTTATTACTTTGCCATCACAAGTTCGTACAATGCTCAATTTTCCCTTGCAATAAAAGATCAAACATATTTATGAGCAATTTTTATTGCTTTATGCACCGATGACAACTTACTTGAGGGATCTTATTCAATCCATAGGTAGGTATGGTGGATACTCATGGCAAGAAACTAGGTTCAAGGGGTTTTTGGATGCACAAGTAGTATCTCTACTTAGTACGAATTTTTGGCTGGCAAAAGATTCTAGGCAAACACCACATGTTGGAGGATCCATGACAATATAACTTCTATGCAAATATACACAACCATAACTCATTACGTTGTCTTCCTTTTCCAACTTCAACTAATTTGCTCAAGTTTGACAATAACTAATGGGTATTCACAATCATAGAAGATGTCCAAGATAATATATTTGCATGTGAAAGTTCTCTTCCTTATAGTAATCATTCATGAATTGCTTGTATGACCAATATTGTGATTGTCAAGCTTCAAAAGATTTCACTTTGTAAACCCAATGTGAAGCTACCACTAGGAATGATATGAACATATAATTTCAACTTCATTACATTCAATTTATTCAGCAATTTACTCATACGATATAAGTGAAGCATGAGAGTAAGTGACAAACTACTCCAAAAAGATATAAGTGAAGATCAAGTGAGTAGTTAAGTAAATGGGTAGCTATTTGAGGACTCTCTCATATTTAAAAATTTCATATCTAAGTATTTATTAAAACAACAAGCAAAACAAAATAAAATAACATTATAAGAATATCACAACTCATGTGAAGAAGTAAAAAACTTAGGCGCAACCAAGGCTAACCGATAATTGTTGATGAAGAAAGGTGGGATGCCTACCGGGGCATTCCCAAGCTTAGATGGTTGAGACTTCTTGGAATTTAATCTTGGTATGCCTTGGGCATCCCCAAGATTGAGCTTTTGTGTCTCCTTAATTCCTTTTATATCAGGGTTCCCCTAATCCTTAAAAACTTCATCCACACAAAACTCAACAAGAACTCGTGAGATACATTAGTATAAAACAATGCAATTGTTGGGTAATGCAGTAATTTAAAAAAAAATCCTACGCACACGCAAGATCATGGTGATGCATAGCAATGAGAGGGGAGAGTATCGTCTATGTACCCTCATAGACCGTAAGAGGAAGTGTCATGACAACGCGATTGATGTAGTCGTACGTCTTCACGGTCGACCGATCTCAACACCGAAGGTATGACACCTCCGTGATCTGCACACATTCGGGTCAGTGACGTCCTGTGAACTCACGATCCAGTAGAGCTTCGAGGGAGAGCTTCTTAGCACGACGGCGTGATGACGGTGATGATGTTGCTACCAGAACAGGGCTTCACCTAAGCACAACTACGATATGACCGAGGTGGATTATGGTGGAGGGGGGCCCCACACACATCTTGGAACAATCAACTTGTGTGTTCTAGGGTGCCCCCCTGCCCCCGTATATAAAGGAGCAAGGGGGGAGGCCGGTCAGCCCTAGTGGCACCCAAGGAGAGGAGGGATCCTCCTCCTAGTAGGAGTAGGATTCATCCTTTCCTAGTCCTACTAGGAAGGAGGAAGGGGGGAGGAAAGAGAGGGAGAGGGAAAGGGAAAGAGGGGCCGTGCCCCCGCCCCCTCCCCTAGTCCTATTCGGACTCCCCTTGGGAGGGTGCCACCTCCTGGGTTGTTGCCCCCTCTCTCCCCTAAGGCACACTAAGGCCCAATACTTCCCCCCCCCGGGGGGGGGGGGCGGGTCCGGTAACCCCTCTGGAACTCCGGTTTTCTCCAAAATAACCCGGAACACTTTCGGTGTCCGAATATAGCTGTCCAATATATTAATCTTTATGTCTCGACCATTTTGAGACTCCTCGTCATGTCCGTAATCATATCCGGGACTCCAAAATACCTTTGGTAAATCAAAACACATAAACTCATAATACCGATCGTCACCAAACGTTAAGCGTGCGGACCCTATGGGTTCAAGAACTATGTAGACATGACCGAGACTCATGTCCGGTCAATAACCAATAGCGGAACCTGGATGTTCATATTGGTTCCTACATATTCTATGAAGATATTTATCAGTCAAACCACATAACAACATACGTTGTTCCCTTTGTCATCGGTATGTTACTTGCCTGAGATTCGATCATCGGTATCTCAATACCTAGTTCAATCTCATTACCGGCAAGTCTGTTCACTCGTTTTGTAATGCTACATCCCGTAACTAAATCATTAGCTACATTGCTTGCAAGGCTTATTGTGATGTACATTACCGAGAGGGCCCAGAGATACCTCTCCGACAATCGGAGTGACAAATCCTAATCTTGATCCATGCCAACTCAACAAACACCATCGGAGACACCTATAGAGCACCTTTATTATCACCCAGGTACGTTGTGAAGTTTGGTAGCACACAAAGTGTTCCTCCGGTATTCGAGAGTTGCATGATTTCATAGTCATAGGAACATATATAACAATAGCAACATACTAAATGATCATCGTGCTAAGCTAACGGATGGGTTAAGTCAATCACATCATTCTCGAATGATGTGATCCCATTAATCAAATGACAACTCATGTCTATGGTTAGGAAACATAACCATCATTGATTCACGAGCTAGTCAAGTAGAGGCAAACTAGTGACACTCTGTTTGTCTATGTATTCACACATGTACTAAGTTTCCGGTTAATACAATTCTAGGATGTATTATAAACATTTATCATGATATAAGGCAATATAAATAACAACTTTATTATTGCCTCTAGGGCATATTTCCTTCAGCAACACCTTATCATTTTCTACTGTAGAAAATCACTAAAAATATTATTTAACATTGTTTACTAAATGCCTATGCATATTTAATAGTCCTATCCTCAAATAGAATCATTAAACAAGCAAACATATGCAAACAATGGAAACATAACCGCAATCTGTCAAAACAGTACAATCTGTAAAGAATGCATGAATATCAATACTTTTTTAACTACAATTATGAAAATTTAACACAGTTTAGAAAATTTATCAGATCTTATTGTGCAAAAAATTTCAACATTTTATCACATTCTGACTTTTCTCGGGAATTTTTGCAATACCAATAAACTTTCTATTTTCAAACAGCCACCTATAGACATGCAAAATAATCATGGCAAATGCTATACTTGACTTTTTTATTGAAATAAAAGATGAAAAATATTTTTATAAATAATAACAAGAATATAATAAAAAATAAAATGACGCTCCAAGCAAAACTCATATCATGTGATGAATGAAAATATAGCCCCAAGTAAGATTACCGATAATGTTGGAGACGAAAGAGGGGATGTCTTCCGGGCATCCCAAGCTTAGTTGCCTGGATATTCCTTGAATATTAACTTGGGGTGCCTTGGTCATCCCCAAGCTTAGGGTATTGCCACTCCTTATTCTCCTCACATGGATATCTCACCCAGAACTTGAAAACTTTAATCACACAAAACTTAACAGAACTTCGTGAGATAGGTTAGTATAATAAAGCAAATCATTCACTTTGGTACTGTCAAAGACAAAATTAATAATTGTTCCCACACAATGCCTACTGTAACTTATAATTTCCACAATTTATATTGAGCAATATAAGACATAGAAACTAGGAAACAAGCAAACTATCCATTGAAAACAGAATTTGTCAAAAACAGAACAGTCTGTAATTATCTGGACAACAACCATACTTCTGCTACTCCAAAAATTCTGAAAAATTAGGACAACCTGGGAAATTTGTATATCAATCTTGTGAAAGAAAAATCAGGATTTTATCAAACTTATTTAAAAAATGAAAATTATTTCACTGGGTGCAAAAGTTTATGTTTTTCAGCAAGAACAAATCAACTATCACGATAGACCATCCCAAAGGTCTTACTTGGCACTTTATTGAAACGAAAGCTATAAAAATGATTACTACATTAGCATAATAATGTGAACACACAAAAACATTAGGGGTAAATGTTGGGTTGTCTCTCAACAAGTGCTTTGCTTTAATGCCTTTTAAGCTAGGCATGATGATTTCAATGATGCTCGCATAAAAGATAAGAATTGAAACATAATGGGAGCATCATGAATCACATGGTAGAGATTTTGTGAGCAAACAATTTGTGGGAACAAGAATCGACTAGCATAGGAAGGAAAAAGAAGTGCAACTTCAAAACTTTCGACATAAAGAGAGTGTCGGTGTCAAAACCGGCAGATCTCGGGTAGGGGGTCCCGAACTGTGCGTCTAAGGCAGATGGTAACAGGAGGCAGGGGACACGATGTTTTACCCAGGTTCGGGCCCTCTTGATGGAGGTAAAACCCTACGTCCTGCTTGATTAATATTGATGATATGGGTTGTACAAGAGTAGATCTACCGCGAGATCAGAGAGGCTAAACCCTAGAAGCTAGCCTATGGTATGATTGTATGTTATTGTGTCCTACGGACTAAAACCCTCCGGTTTATATAGACATCGGAGAGGGTTAGGGTTACACAAGGTCGGTTACAAAGGAGGAGATATCCATATCCATACTGCCTAGCTTGCCTTGCACACCAAGTAGAGTCCCATCCGGACACGAGACGAAGTCTTCAATCTTGTATCTCCATAGTCTAACAGTCCGGCCCAAGGATATAGTCCGGCTGTCCGGAGACCCCATAATCCAGGACCCCCTTAGTAGCCCCTGAACCAGGCTTCAATGACGATGAGTCCGACGCGTAGTGTTGTCTTCGGCATTGCAAGGCGGGTTCCTCCTCCGAATACACCACGGAAGAATTTGAATACAAGGATAGTGTCCGACCCTGCAAAATAAGTTCCACATACCACCGTAGAGAGAATAATATTTCCACATATCTAATTTGCTGACTTGTTTTGGCGATACGACATTATGCCATGGCCCGGTGATTATTTGAACCGTTTCCTTTAACTAGCCCCGCGCATAACGCGAGGCAGTTTTTTGACACGTCTTGACAAAGCAGAGATCGTGTCCCCCTTATTACGTGATTCTCATCAATACAGGCGTGGGTAACCCAACCGTGCCATCGATTACGGTGCTTGGGGGATAAGAGAGTTTTACCAGGCTAGTGGGGACGTATAGTTTCGGCCGCCCATATAAAGGGACAAGGATTCACCTTTTCATCCACGCCTTCTTCCTCCTTTGCTCATCCATTTTCACACATTCGAGCTCCAGCGCCCAAGTCCGCATTTCCCACCTCAACTTTCTCCAACCATGTCCAGAGCGGGAGGCAGGTGGATGGTCTCCTCCATCATGGAGGGACACATCAAGAAGCTGCGGAGAGCCGGATACCTACACGACGACATCGCGCACCGGCTCCCAGATGAAGGGAAGCTCATCCCCTCCCCTTGGCCCCACGAGAGGGTAGTGTTCCTTTCCCATTTCCTCCATGGACTGGGATTCCCTCTCCACCCATTCGTCCGGGGGCTCATGTTCTACCACGACCTGGATTTCCATGATCTGGCCCCGAACTTTATCCTCGGCATTTATCGTCGTTTGCGAGGCCGTCCTCCGCATAAAGCCCCACTTCGGCTTATGGCTAAAGACCTTCAATGTCAAGCCGAAGGTAGTGAGCGGCCGCCAGGCGGAGTGCGGAGGCGCCATGGTGGGCAAGATGCCCAACGTCACATGGCTCGAGGGCTCCTTCGCGGAGACCATAAAGGGGTGGCAATCGGGGTGGTTCTACATCACCGAGCCGCGTGACCCTGCATGGGCAGCGGCCCCCCGAGTTCCGATCTGGCATCCCCACGCGGCTCACCTCCTGGCAAGAGAAGGGCCTGTCCTGGGGTAGTTCGAGAGAGCTGACCGGAATCTAAACATGTATCCAAAACATGGTGAGCAAGAAGCTCAAACTCGTCAACGTAGTCCAGGTCATGCTCATTCGCCGGATCCTCCCGTGTCAACCACGGGCTTTCAACTTGTGGGAGTTCGACCCGGCCCAACACCAAACTCTGAATAGGCTCTTCAACACAACACACAAGGATGCCTGGAAGGTTCTATTCAAGGGCGCCGAGGTTCCCCCTCCCACTACTGAGGATCTGGATTCTGCGCGAAGCGCCAAGCCAGTGCGGTAAGCTGTTTTATCTCTTATAGGATACTTGTTTTTCATAGTTTGACTCTATGCGGGATCCAAGCTCCTGTACCTTTGACAGGACTGGTAGGAGACGGCCAGATAGATCGACTGTCCGGCTCCTTTGCCCGAAGGCCCAGCAGACGTTCTCCTGACGAAGATGCTGACTCCGGCTCCTTACAAGGTGCCGGAGAAGACCAAGAAGGCCAAGGGAACCCGAAAGAGTTCCCGGCGCCAGGTGATATCGGACTCATCGTCCGAGGACTCCTCAGCGCACTCCTCCCACGAAGAAGAGGAGGAAGATGAAGACGCTCCCCCTCCAGTCGAGGGAGACAAGAAAAGGAAGGCCGCCCCAACTGGGGGGGGGGCAAAGGGTCCAAGAAGGGAAGGACTCTCCTTCCGGACAGTTCCACCACCGCCGCTGAAGGGGAAGACGAGTGGCTGCCCAGGGCTAAGCCCCTGGGGAGGTCGTAAGTATTCGGATGCCAAAGTAACTCATAGCATTCCTTTGGTGCACCGCTTCTCCTAATGCCGAATTATGACTATGCAGACCGCCACGAGCCTGTATCGACGTATCATTGGACGGCTCCCTGGGCTCGTCGGATATGGATAGTGATCCACTTCCGACCGCCACCTCCCCTTGCCCTACGGACAACGCTGAGGTATTGTCTAAAGAGGCACCGGGTCGGGGGGAGACAGTCCCGAAGGCGCCTCAAGGCGACCTTCCAGACTCCGGGAGCAGAGGGGACAAGGCCCCCGAGGGCTCCAAGTTCGGCCCTCGGTCGAACACCGCGCCGGAACCTCCAGCTATTCCGGATTCGGGCAGGCGGCCTCCTTCCAAGAGGGGCAAGACGCCTGTGCCGGTGACCTCTGTCCATCCAGAGGCACCGGACAATCTGCTGGGAGCGCTTCGCAGCGCTTCCATCGACGAGGAGCACCGTACTATTATGAGTGCGGTGGTCCAGAAGGTTCAGTCCGCCAAGAGCGGACTGACTAAAGCCTGTGCCAGCCTTCTAACAGGCTTTGAGGTAAGTGTTTGAAATATGGGGAAAAATATTACCGCATAGACAATAGCCCCTGATCCTCTGTTCGGTGTTCACAAAGAAAAGCCGAACAGAGGATCAAACAATATCGCAGGAGTCTAATATAAGTATGTCGATATGCGTATGCAGGCTTCGCTGCTGGCCGCTGCCGCATAGACTGCGGAGGTTGCCGCATTGAAGCAGGACCTCGAGGGGTCCAAGAAAGAGCTCGACCTTGCCAAGAGGCAGCTCAAGGAGAACAAGGGTAAGTAATACCCTGTCTATAGATATGTACATATAAAAGAAGACGCGATAGCAAAATGACAGGATCATCATGAATTTGCCAGGGGCCACGACCGAGGTGGCGACCCTGAAGCAAGTGCTATCCGAGGCCGAAAACAAAGTGGCCAAGGAGCGCACCGAGCGGGAAAGGCATGAGGCACGAGTGGGCGAGGTGCAGCAAGAGCTCCAAGCTCTCGTGATGAAGCACGAGGCATTGGAGCTTGACTTGAAGACGTGAGAGTCTGAGCTTGCCGTGGCTCTCGAGAGCGCAAAGAGTGCCAAGGCCGAAGCCTAAAAGGCCCTCCAGGAGATTGATGCGGTGAAGAAGATAGCGGTGGGTAAGGCATTCTATATGCAAAGCAAGCATGTGAAAGTAAGTTACTTGTTACTTACCCAAATCCGGAGCTCTCCAGGAGCATTCGCAGATTTGCAGCATGTCGGATGCCGCAACGTTTTACTAGGCCGAGGAGGGAAGCTCATCGGAGAAGTTGTTCTGGGCCCAATATACTGGGACCGAACACCCGGTGCCTATGAGCGACCAGCTAAAGTAGCTGGTCGAGCTACACAAGGCGGCTGAATAGGCCATGAAGGGCTTTATAGTCCGGCTGTGGCCTGGCGACGCCCTTCCGAACAGCTACTTTGGCCTGGTGAGGCGGCTTGTGGATGCCTGCCCATTGCTAGAAGTCGTCAAGCGGTCCGTCTGCATCGAAGGTGCACGCCGGGCTTTCGCCCGTGTGAAGGTGCAATGGGCCAAGCTAGATGCCGTGAAGGTGATCCAGGAAGGGCCGCCGCAGGGCAAGGAGCATCGCCACCCCGAGATGTACTATGAGGGTGTCCTGAAGGGTGCCCGTCTCGTAGAGGACGAGTGCGCAAAAGATGTAATATTTGAATGAACTTGCTCGTGTAATCCTGTATTATGAAAACTTGTTCATATGCGCTATGCAACGCTTGTTTGGATTTAAAATATTACCTTCTGTTCGGCTGTTTATCAAATCTGAGAGATGGCTAGTCGTCGGCTTCTGCCCCCATGCCACAAGTGCTGGGGTGTTCGGGATAAACCTGAGCACTCTTGTTCCCATTTTTCGGTCTTTCGAGGGAGGCGCTCAACACGACGAACAAGGCAATCGGACTAATAATGCTTTATCACTCTCACTTAGCCATAGAATTCTATAATTTTAAATTTCGGCGAAGCCCCTGGTATTCGGAAGGCCAAATCTGGGGCGCGATATGCGCCTTAAGCCGGACAGGGCCGACTCCTCGCTCTAAGCGGCATAAGTCTTTAAGGACTCGAAAACCTCTCGAACAGTGACCAGTCTCTTGCCTTATCATGACAGTCAGTTTTAGCTTTCTCTACTGAGGTGCTTAGCCAGCAGAACCGGGGCAAAATCGTAGTAGTTCTCCCAGTGCTACCTTAGCCGATATAGCGGGACGTAAGGTACCAAAACATGGGAGCCGGGCAAACCCAACTATTGACCAAAGACATGATTCGGAGCTGATGCATATAATGCTATAAGTTCGGGGTGCCGCACTTGTGAAAGTGTTCGGACTTCTCACACCATATTGTGGGGTACTTTAAGTCCCTGGTGTTTTGGTCGTACCAGAGTGTACGGGTGGTGGATGTCATGAATGAATATATATATATATATATATATATATAAAAGAAGAATGCAATAATAGTCTTAATGCTATGCATTTTTTATTCAAAAAGGTGCGTTAAAGCAAAATGATACATGCGGTGCAATAAGCAAAAAGTAGGATTATGCCCCTCCAAGGGCAAGCTGAGAAATAATATTAACGCGAGTATTTCACTCATTATCGTAATCCACCTGGGAGTTCCGTGGTGTGATGTAGCTTTCTGCCTCCTTGGTTGCTGCATCATGTGTTCGGCAATCATGCTGCCGGACAGGGTTTCCAGAGATTAATGTCCTGAAAGAGAGAAAAATAACAAAGCGGGAAGCCCCTAGTGCGGTTTAAGCCGCGTCTTGGGGCGTGCCGTAGTCGTGTCCCCTCCCTACCTGTGCCCATGGTATTTTTAGTGCTTAATTATGTACGTGTGGTACACATTTCACCATTTGGTTTGGGCCGGGGTGGGGGCCGCATTGCTATGCGAGCTCGGAACGTGCCAGGCGGTCCTGTTGCCGATTACTCCGGGCGTGCTTGAGGGTGTTCGGTTCCTTAAACGCCGAACTAGTGGATTGCCTTGAGAGGCTGCTTTGCGCTTCCGCTGCGAGGGCCGCAGTGTGCTCCTCCGTTCGGAGAGAGCGCTCTGTGTTTCCGTTAACTGTAATGACCCCCTGAGGTCCTGGCATCTTGAGCTTGAGGTATGCATAATGCGGTACCGCATTGAATCTCGCAAATGAGGTTCGCCCGAGCAGTGCATGATAACCACTACGGAACAGGACTATATCAAAGATTAACTCTTTGCTTCGGAAGTTATCCGGGGATCCGAAGACCACTTCCAGTGTGACTGAGCCTGTGCAATGGGCCTCTACACCTGGTATGACGCCTTTAAAGGTCGTTTTTGTGGGTTTGATCCTTGAGGGGTTTATACCCATTTTGGGCACCGTGTCCTGGTAAAGCAGGTTCAGGCTGCTGCCGCCATCCATAAGGACTCGAGTGAGGTGAAATCTGTCAATAATTGGGTCTAAGACCAGTGCGGCGAATCCGCCATGACGGATACTAGTGGGATGGTCCCCATGATCGAAGGTGATCAGACAGGAGGACCATGGGTTGAACTTTGGGGCGACTGGCTCCAACGCATATACATCCCTGAGCGCACGCTTCTGCTCCCTCTTGGGGATGTGGGTTGCATATATCATGTTCATCGTCCGCTATGTGGCCCCTTATCTTTGTTTTCGGCAATTAACTTGCCGGCCTGCTTGAACACCCAACAATCCTTGTTGGTGTGGTTGGCTGGCTTGTCGGGGGTGCCGTGTATTTGACACGAGCGATCGAGTATACGGTCCAAACTGGACGGGCCCGGAGTGCTTCTTTTGAATGGCTTTTTCCGCTGACCGGGTTTAGAGCCTTTGAATCCGGCATTGACTGCCGTATCCTCAGTATTGTGGCTGTTAATGCGGCGCTTATATTTGTTGCGACGTGACCTGCTATTGCCGTCCTTGGTAGCCAAAGTACCATGGTTCTTTGATATGTTATTACTGCGAGCCAGCCAGCTGTCTTCTCCTGCACAAAAGCGGGTCATGAGTGTCGTGAGGGATGCCATAGCTTTCGGCTTTTCCTGACCAAGGTGCCGGGCTAGCCACTCGTCGCGGATGTTGTGCTTGAAAGCTACTAGAGCCTCTGCATCCGGACAGTCGACAATTTGATTTTTCTTTGTTAGGAACCGTGTCCAGAATTTCCTGGCCAATTCCTCTGGCTACTGAATTATGTGGCTCAAGTCATCGGCATCTGGTGGTCGCACATAAGTGCCCTGAAAGTTGTCGAGGAATGCGGCTTCCAGATCCTCCCAATAGCAATGGACTCTGCTGGCAAGCTATTGAGCCAATGCCGAGCTGGTCCTTTGAGTTTGAGTGGGAGATATTTAATGGCGTGTAGATCATCACCGCGTGCCATGTGGATATGCAGGAGGAAATCCTCGATCCATACCGTAGGATCTTTTGTGCCATCGTATGATTCTATATTTACGGGTTTGAAACCCTATGGGATTTGATGATCCATTACTTCGTTTGTGAAGCATAAGGGGTGTGCGGCGCCTCTGTACTGGGCTATATCGCGACGCATCTCCAATGAGTCTTGCCCGCTGTCTTCGGCCTGGCCGGATTTACTTTTGCTGTATCCGGCGTGACGATTATCGTCTCGCGTAGTGGCGCGCCCTCGTGATCCGTAGATCGATCTTGCATGTTTTGCTTTGTCCTCCAATACGTCTCGCAGGTCTAGCGTATTTCCCCATGCCTTTTTACTTGAATGGCATCGGGGTGCAGGATGAGCTTTTGGCTGGAATGCTTCTCTGTCGCGGCCACGGGGTGGCCGATCAGCCGCATCATACGCTTCTTCCTCCAGTCGGGGTAGCAACCTGCACTTTGGGTAACTCTTGGAGGGGCGTTCGAGTTTAAATTCCTCGACCGCCAGGACTTCAGTCCATCTGTCAGCTAGCAGATCTTGATCAGCTTGAAGCTGCTGCTGCTTTTTCTTAAGGCTATTTGCCGTGGCTATAAGCCGGCGCTTGAAGCGCTTTTGTTCGACGGGATCCTCTAGCATGACGAATTCGTCATCATCGAGGCTTGCCTCGTCTTCGGAGGGAGGTATGTAATTATTATTCTCTTCCTCTCTATCTGCCGCTCTTTCATGAGGGCTGGCTTCTCCATCCTCCTATGCTGAATCTTGCTGGAGGTGGTTGTCTTCGGCACTATCCGGGGTGTTGTTATCTCCTGTGCTGGTATCACCGTTTTTGCTTTGGCGGGACTTAGAGCGGCACCGCTGACGCCAGCGCTTAGGTTGCTTCCTGGAGGGGTCATCCTCCGCTGTCTCGTCGCCATTGCCTTCTTTGGGTGTGTCCACCATGTATCGTGGCTGTCCAGTGCCCTGTGGGCAGTGGTTCCTCTTCGTCTCCCGCATCGTCGTCCATACCGTCGATGTCTTCGGAGTCGAAGTTGAGCATGTCGGTTAAGTCGTCGACAGTGGCTGCTAAGTGGGTGGTGGGTGGGCAGCGAATTTCTTCGTCATCCGCATCCCAATCCCGCCGGACATAGTTCAGCCAGGATCCTCCTGACAAGGAGGGAGACCTTAATGAGTTCAGTATGTCGCCAAAGGGCGAGTGCTGAAAAATATCCGCGCAGGTAAACTCCATGATCGGCGCCCAATCGGAATCGCTAGGAACGGGCGCAGGCGGTTCGGAGTCCGTGGCCGGAAAAGACCGGCAGTCTGACAACACGTCTCTCGTGTAGGGTAAGGTCGATGTTCGGCTCGATCGCCGCTGAGGGTAAGGCCTCCGTGGCGGGATCCATCCACCCGTCCATGGACGACACAATGGGCTCCGAATTGAGGGTCGGAGCGGCTGCCGGTGCGATCTCCTGAACAATGTCTGATGGCAGAGCTAAATCGTACTCATCGTCACCGCGTGACGCACAAGGCAGAGGCTCGAATCCGTCAAAGATCAAGTCTCCGCGGATATCGGCTGTGTAGTTTAAGCTTCCAAACCTGACCTGGTGGCCAGGGGCGTAACTTTCAATCTGCTCTAGATGGCCAAGCGAGTTGGCCCACAGTGTGAAGCCGCCAAACACAAAGATCTCTCTGGGGAGAAAAGTCTCACCCTGGACTGCATCGCTATCGATGATCATAGGAGCCATCAAGCCTAACGGCGATGACACAGAGGAACTCTTAATGGAAGCACCAATGTCGCTGTCAAAACCGGCGGATCACGGGTAGGGGGTCCCGAACTGTGCGTCTAAGGCGGATGGTAACAGGAGGCAGGGGACACGATGTTTTACCCAGGTTCGGGCCCTTTTGATGGAGGTAAAACCCTACGTCCTGCTTGATTAATATTGATGATATGGGTAGTACAAGAGTAGATCTACCGCGAGATCAGAGAGGCTAAACCCTAGAAGCTAGCCTATGGTATGATTGTATGTTATTGTGTCCTATAGACTAAAACCCTCCGGTTTATATAGACACTGGAGAGGGTTAGGGTTACACAAGGTCAGTTACAAAGGAGGAGATATCCATATCCGTACTGCCTAGCTTGCCTTCCATGCCAAGTAGAGTCCCATTCGGACATGAGACGAAGTCTTCAATCTTGTATCTCCATAGTCTAACAGTCTGGCCAAAGGATATAGTCCGGCTGTCCAAAGACCCCCTAATCCAGGACTCCCTCAGAGAGGAAACTTGATATTTTTGAGATGCCTACAGGCATATGTTCCTCTCTCATAATAATTTTCAGTGGCAGAATGAATGAATTCAACAATATAACAATCACATAAAGCATTCTATTCATGATCCACAAGCATAGAAAGTTTCTTACTCTCCACATAAGCAAATTTATTCTCATGAATAGTAGTGGGAGCAACCTCAACAAAATAACTATCATGAGATTGAAAATTAAAATCATGATGCCAAGTTTCATGGTTATCATTATTCTCTATAACATATATGTCATCACCATGATCATCATAGATAGCAACTTTATTGTCATAATCAATTGAAACCTCTTCCAAAATAGCGGATTCATCACTAATTAAAGTCATGACCTCTCCAAATACACTTTAATAATTATTAGAATAAGATTCAACACCCTCCAAAATAGTGGGATCATTAGTACCTAGAGTTGACACTCTTCCAAACCCACTTTCATAAATATAATCATCATAAATAGGATGCATGCTTTCATCATTATAAATTTTCTCATCAAAACTTAGCGGAGTAAAAATATCATCTTCATCAAACATAGCATCCCCAAGCTTATGGATTTGCATATCATTAGCATAATGAATATTCAAAGATTGCATACCAACAATATTGCAATCTTGCTCATCATTCAAAGATTTTTTGTCAAACATTTTATAGAATTCTTATTCTATCAATTGAGCACAATTTTCCCTTCCATCATTTTCATGAAAGACATTATATAGATGAATTATATGATGCAACCTCAATTCCATTGTTTTGTAGTTTTATTTTTATAAACCAAACTAGTGATAAAATAAGAAACTAGAAGATTCGGTTGCAAGATCTAAAGATATACCTTCAAGCACTCACCTCCCGGCAACGGCGCCAAAAAAGAGTTTGATGTCTACTATGTTTGAGATTGGTTGAATAAAAAGCTCCTCCTCATTACCTGATTCATCATAAGAAAAAATATGAGGATATTGGGAAACCTCTTCCCCTTCAGTAGTATTCTCTTCATCTTCTATTTGTTTTCTTGTCTTTAAGTAATTGGCAATATAAGGATTCTCAATGCAATTTACCACACCATACTTATAAATTTCCACTAGATCACAATCAAGAAATCTTTCAAGGTTATGTTATGGAATACCTTAGTTATACATTTCATTTCTTCATAACCCAGAAGCAAACTAAGTTCATTATAATGTTCAAGGGAAATCTAGTCATCACAATTTTTGGACACAATTCGATCATGAAACAATTTGCATTGGAGATTTAAATGACCACGTTCATTGCAAAGTTCACAAGGACGACGAAAGATATTAAATTTTTAAGCACAAACATCTAGCCTCTCTTGAAACCATTTAGTTTCTAAATACTTATGCCTCTTGCAAAATCTATCTTCCCTATTTGGTATCTAATAGCCGTTGGGAAACGTAGCATGCAATTTCAAAAAACTTCCTACGCTCATGCAAGATCTATCTAGGAGATGCATAGAAATGAGAGGGGGAGAGTGCGTCCACGTACCCTCGTAGATCGAAAGCAGAAGTGTTAGCTCAACGCGGTTGATGTAGTCGAACATCTTCTCGATTCAACCGATCAAGCACCGAACATACGGCACCTTCGAGTTCTACACATGTTCAGCTCGATGACGTCCCTCGAATTCTTGATCCAGCAAAGTGTCAACGGAGAGTTCCGCCAGCACGACCGCGTGGTGACGGTGATGGTGAAGTGATCCGCGCAAGGCTTCGCCTAAGCACTACGTGAATATGACCGGAGGCTTAAACTGTGGAGGGGGCGCCGCACACCGGTTGGAACAGTTGATGTGTGTTAGGGGCGCCCCCACCCCCATATATAAAGGAGGGAGAGGAGAGGATGCTGGCCCTAGGCGCGCGCCAAGTAGGGGAGTCCTACTTGGGCTCCTAGTAGGATTCGCCCCCTTTCCTTTTACTGGAAGGGGAAAGGGGAAGGAGAGAGAGGAGGAGAAGGAAAGGGGGGCGCTGCCCCCTCCCCTAGTCCAAATCGGACTCCTCCCTTGGGGGGCACCCCTTGTGGGCTGGCTTGCCTCCCTCCTATGGCCCATATGGCCCATATCTTCCCCCTGGGGGTTCCGGTAACCCCCTGGTAATCCAATATGTACCCGATACATTCCAAAACACTTCCGGTGTCTGAATACTATCATCCAATATATCAATCTTTACCTCTCGACCATTTTGAGACTCCTCATCATGTCGGAGATGTCATTCGGGACTCCAAACAACATTCCGTCACCAAATCACATAACTCATATAATACAAATCGTCATCGAACGTTAAGCATGCAGACCCTACGGGTTCGCGAACTATGTAGACATGATCAAGACGCCTATCTTGTCAATAAACAATAGCGGAACCTGGATGCTCATATTGGTTCATACATATTATACAAAGATCCTTATCGTTCAAACTATAATGACAACATATGTCATTCCCTTTGTCATCAGTATGTTACTTGCCCGAGATTCGACCGTCGGTATCTTCATACCTATTTCAATCTTGTTACCAGAAAATCTCTTTACTCGTTCCGTAATGCATCATCCCGCAACTAACTCATTAGTCACATCGCTTGCAAGGCTTATCATGATGTGCATTACCGACAGGGCCCAAAGATAACTCTCTAATACTCGGAGTGACAAATCCTAATCTCGATCTATGCCAACCCAACAAACACCTTCGGAGATACCTATAGAGCATATTTATAATCACCCAGTTACGTTGTGACGTTTGATAGCACACAAGGTATTCCCTCGGTATTCAGGAGTTGCATAATCTCAAAGGAATATGTATAAGTCACGAAGAAAGCAATAGCAATAAAACTTAATGATCATTATGCTAAACTAACGGATGGGTCTTGTCCATCACATTATTATCCTAATGATGTCATCCCATTCATCAAATGACAACTCATGTCAACGAGCTAGTCTAGTAGAGGCTTACTAGGGACACTATGTTTTGTGTATGTATTCACACATGTATCAAGTTTCCAGTTAATACAATTCTAGCATGACTATTAAAAATTTATTATGATATAAGGAAATATAAATAACAACTTTATTATTGCCTCTAGGGCATATTTCCTTCAACAACAAACTCTATGCACTCCACAAAAATAGACATGCTTATAAGAAACATTTTTACCATGACTTGTGCAATCATCCTTAGTACTATGGATATTTAAAGAATTCATACTAACAACATTGCAATCATGCTCATCATTCAAAGATTTAGTGGGAGGCAGTTTAATGCATTCTTCTTCTAACACTTTGGAATAATTATCAGAATCCTTATTTTCATGAAAGACAATAAAAAGATGAAGCATATGAGCAAACCTCACACTACTGGAATCAGCTTCTTTGCCGTCTGCCCATTCTTTGTCGTCCGCTTGCTGACGGCAAAGAAGGTCTTTGCCGTCAGCCACAAGAAAACAGACGGCAAGATGTGGCTGATGGCAAACGAGGTCTTTGCCATCAGCCCATTCTTTGCCGTCTGCTGGCTGACGGCAAAGAATCTTTGTCGTCCGCTAGCAGACGGCAAAGAGGTGGGTGGGTCCTGTTATTGTTTAACCAACTCAAGCCCACCGACCCCACCTCGTTGCCGACCGTTGGCGGACGGCAAAGAGGCGGGTACGTTAACGGCCGTCCCGCCCCCCTCTCTTCTCTCCACCCTCTCATTCGTCCCCACCCACACCCGTGCCGCCGCCGACCCCGTATGCCCTGCACCCCTCCCCTGCGGCCCCCCGACCTCCACCGCACCCTCGCCGCCCCTTGCACGTCACCCCACCCTCCCGCCCCCTCCCCTCTGTCGCCATCCCCCACCCACACCGGCCCACGCCGTCACCGCCGACCCCGTCTGGCGTAGCCGACCGCCTCGCCGCCCCGCACCCCTCCCCAACCTCCACCGCGGCCCCGCCTCCTCTTCCACGTCGGGCAACCATGCCGCAGCCGTCCTGTAACGCCCTGAGACCGATGTGCCAGGTGTCCTCCAGTTATTCGCTGTTTTGCCTTGTCATTGCTTGCGTATCATGCATGCCTTATCATGTCATCATGTGCATTTCATTTGCATACATGTTCGTCTCATGCATCCGAGCATTTTCCCCGTTGTCCGTTTTGCAATCCGGCGCTCCTCTGTCACCCGGCGTCTGTTTCTACCTCTTTTCGTGTGCGGGTGCTAAACGTTTTCAAATTGGAACGAGACTTGTCATGCGGCCTTGGTTTACTACCGGTAGACCGCCTGTCAAGTTTCGTGCCATTTGGACTTCGTTTGATACTCCAACGGTTAACCGAGTTACCGGAAAGGCCTCGTGTGTGTTGCAGCCCAACACCCCTCCAAAGTGGCCCAAACCCACCTAAACCCCCTCCATCATCTCGGTAGTTCGATCACGATCGCGTGGCCGAAAACTGCACCTCATTTGGACTCTCCTAGCTCCCTCTACCTATAAATATGTGCCTCCCTCCGAAATTCTCGCGCACACAAAACCCTAATTTTCCCTCCGCGCCGCGCCGGACATGTCCGACCCCGCACCGGACGCGTCCACCCCAGCCGGCCACCTCACTCCGACCAATAACAGTGTGCCACGCCACCGCCGCCACCGCCCTCATCCACTCACGCGTTGCCACCTCACCCTCTCTCTCCTCCCCACTTCGCCGGGCCCGCCGGAGCCCATCCGTGGCCCGCCTTGGGCCGATCCAGGCCGAGGTGCACGCCGCCCTTGCCCTCATCCGCCGCCGCCCGATTGGGGTCCCGCCGCCGCCGGAGGTCCTCGCCTCCGGCCACCTTCTCCGGCGACCCTTCGCCGGAACCACGCAGCCTCCGCCGCCGATGCACGGACCGCGCCGCCTGCTCTCCTCCCGCGCGCATGCGCGACGCCGCCGGAGCACCTTGCCGGAGCATCCTCCCGCGCCTCGCCTCCCACTCTGGCCGAGCTCCGCCACTTCGCTGTTCGCCGCCGCCGCCGCCAGACGCCATGGGCGCCGCCTCACCTCCCGAGCGGGCCACGGGCCACCTTGCCCCGCCGCCCGCGCCACTCGCGCCGCCCAAGCCGGAGGCTGCCTCCCCGCGCCGCCCTCGTCGAGATCCGGCCGGATCCGCCAACTCGGGCCAACTCCGACCTCGCCGGACTTCCTCGAGCTCGCCGGAGACGAAGATGGGTGAGATACACCAGGAGATGAACCAAACACCGCCCCCTCGATCCGGATCTCCTCATCCCGCTTCGCCTCGTCCCCGCGTTGACTTTTCGCGGAGGTAGAATTTCACGAAGTGCCCGGAATTTCCAGATTCATATGCCTCTTTTCATCGCAATCACAACTCTGTCATCGTGGCTTCTATTTGTGTGTGTAGCATATCAAAATGTTCGTCTCGACGAGTACATCATTTCATCTCATTGCATAATTTTCTTTTGAGCTCATCTTGATTCCCGAAATGCTGTTGGAAGAGGGCTATGTGATGAATTTATCCGATCTGTTTCAGCAAATGGCATTTTGTCATTTTTGCCGTGATTAATGTGTGCATGCTATCATCCTGAGCTCTACATGTGTTTTGTTATATGCCATGCCATCTTTACAGAGGTGCTAACCATGTACTTTTCTGATATTTGTGGTGACTATCATGAGCTTGCAAAGTAGCGTAATCGCTAATGCTTATTTCAGGGACTTAGATTTTGTCCAAGTTCTTATCCTGATTTTGTTGTTATGCCTTATGTTCATGTTGTTTCCTAGTGATCCGTGCCTCTTTTAAGGATGATTAGTAAGGATGTTTTGTTAACATTGTGGTGCTCTATCCATCCATGTCTTTTTTTTGCATTTATGGAGCACCCTAGCTTGAGTCAACCGAGCTCTACTTTTGCTATAAAATGTTCCTGGCAGATTGTTAACTTGTTTAGCGATTTTTCCGAGCTTGTTGCTAATGATCCGTGCATGCTATGTTGTTCTTCTTGCCATGTATAGCTCCTATGCCATGTATTCTTGATGGGTGTATGCTTAGATTGTCATGCCATACTTTGTAGTGAGTGCATCGAGCTTGTAAACATGCCTACTCGTTAACTAATTTGCATGCTCCAGTTTTTCACTAAGTCCGAATCTGTTTATGTTTTTTGCTATGTTCACATGCTTGCAATTGTATTTTCTGATCCCGTTTGGTTCAAGGTCACTAAGGGACTTTTGTTAAGTGCTTTGAGTAGCTTCATGCCATGCCTTGCCTTACCATGTTAAGTTCCTGTAGCTTGTAGTTTTCATGCTCTAAAGTTTGCTTCCTGATGATAAATTCCAGACTTGTGTTAATTTCACTAAGTCTGAAACCTGTTATCATTTGCACTTTTTCCATGCTTGTTTGAACCTGTTAATGGATGAATTAGCCGTAGATCAGTGTTCATCTTTTGTCAAGCATCATGAGTGGATCCCTTCCATGTATTTTGTTGTCATGTTTGAGTGCTGTAGCATATTTATCCTGTTGCATTTAGATGACTACTTGCTGATTATCACAGACCGGTGCCATATTTGTTTTGCTTGCCATTTCCAAACCGTGCATCCGATTCCGGTGATCTTTATATTGATTTCAACTGAAACCATCTCCTATTTCCAGTGGCACTCTTGGATTTCCAATTTGAGGACAGGTTCAGTCATTCGTTTGCAAATCACGCATATGCATCGCATACCGCATCCCGCATATCATACCATGTTCGTGTGTGGTTTGTTTACTATGTTGTGTGCTTCTTTCCGGTGTTGCTTCTTCGGGTTGGTTCTGATAACATCGTGTTTGTGAGGACCCATTCGTCTACGTCCGTGTGTCTTCTTCGTGGACTCGTTCTTCTTCCTTGCGGGATCTCAGGCAAGATGACCATACCCTCGAAATCACTTCTATCTTTGCTTGCTTAGTTGCTCGCTCTTTTGCTATGCCTATGCTGCGATACCTACCACTTGCTTATCATGCCTGCCATATTGTTAAGACAAGCCTTGAACCCACCTTATCCTAGCAAACCGTTGTTTGGCCATGTTATCGCTTTGCTTAGCCCCTCTTATAGCGTTGTTAGTTGCAGGTGAAGATTGAAGTTTGTTCATTGTTGGAACATGGAGATGTTGTTCCTTGTTGGAACATGTTTACTTGGTCAGATATCACAATACCTCTTATTTAATTAATGCATCTATATACTTGGTAAAGGGTGGAAGGCTCGGCCTTATGCCTGGTGTTTTGTTCCACTCTTGCCGCCCTAGTTTCCGTCATATCGATGTTATGTTCCCGGATTTTGCGTTCCTTACGCGGTTGGGTTATAATGGGAACCCCTTGACAGTTCGCCTTGAATAAAACTCCTCCAACAATGCCCAACATTGGTTTTACCATTCGCCACCTAGCCTTTTTCTTTTCCCTTGGGAGTCGCGCTCTTGAGGGTCATCATTATTTTACCCCCCGGGCCAGTGCTCCTCTGAGTGTTGGTCCAAACTAGAGCCCTGTGCAGCGCCCCCTCGGGGAAACTCGAGGTTTGGTTTTAGTTGTATGGAGTGCTCATCTGAGTGTGCCCTGAGAACGAGATATGTGCAGCTCCTATCGGGATTTGTCGGCACATTCGGGCGGTGTTGCTGGTCTTGTTTTACCATTGTCGAAATGTCTTGTAACCGGGATTCCGAGTCTGATCGGGTCTTCCGGCTAGAAGGAATATCCTTCGTTGACCATGAGAGCTTGTGATGGGCTAAGTTGGGACACCCCTGCAGGGATTTGAACTTTCGAAAGCCATGCCCGCGGTTATGGGCAGATGGAAATTTGTTAATGTCCGGTTGTAGAAAACCAGAAGTTCATCTTAATTAAAATGCACCTACCGCGTGTGTAACCGTGATGGTCTCTTCTCGGCGGGGTCCGGGAAGTGAACACGGTGTTGGAGTTATGCTTGATGTAGGTTGTTCTAGGATCACTTCTTGATCATAGTTGTTCGATCGTGCTTTGCCTTCTCTTCTCGCTCTCTTTTGTGAATATGTCAGCCACCATATATGCTAGTCGCTTGCTACAGCTCCACCTCATACCTTTTACATACCTATAATCTTAAATAGTCTTGGTCGCGAGGGTGTGAGATTGCCGAGTCCCCGTGACTCACAGATACTTCCAAAACTAGTTTGCAGGTGCCGATGATACCGTGCAGATGACGCAACCAAGCTCAAGGAGGAGCTCGTTGGAGATCTTGTCCTTTATGTTGTTTCGTTCTAGTTGATCAGTAGTGGAGCCCAGTTGGGGTCGATCGGGGATCAGTGTAGCATTTGGGGTAGTCTTCTTTTATTTTGGTTCCGTAGTCGGACCTTGATTGTATCTGATTGATGTAATGCTTTATTCATGTAAATGTGTGAAGTGGTGATTGTAAGCCAACTATGTATCTCTTTCCCATATGTATTACATGGGTTGTGTGAATATTACCTCACTTGCGACATTGCTTTCAATGTGGTTATGCCTCTAAGTCGTGCTTCGACACGTGGGAGATCTAGCCGCATCGAGGGCGTTACAAGTTGGTATCAGAGCCTTCCCTGACCTTAGGAGCCCCCTTCTTGATCGAATCGCTGGCGTTATTGAGACTAGAAATGTTTTGAGTCATTTAGGAATTATATATATATATATATATTGGAGAGTTAGGACTTCTTTTTACTCCTCAGTCCCTTCGTCGCTCTGGTGAGGCATCCTGACATAGAGTTTTGACTCTTCTCTTCTCAAATTTCACTAAAAAAATTTAGGATCATGCGGGTATCTTGGAATCGTTCCGATGGTTTTGTGACGAGAACATTGTTCTTGGTGCCTCCTGTCATTTAGGGGTTGTGGCAGTGTCCCGGGGAGTTGAGCTCCGAGGTGTTGTCGTCACAATTTTATCGTTGAGATTATGGAATACCTGAGTTCCGCCGACATCTAAAATCTCTTTTATGCAGTTGTTGGTGAGATAACCTCAACGCCACCCAGTACTGGGGCGGGAGTTCGGGAGTATTGCGATAACTCGTATAACAGATGCTTTTCAAAGGTTGAGGTAAACGATTTCCGAAGGTTTCTTGGTTATGTGTTGAAGGATGGATACAGCTGGATGTAGAATTTGCTAGATTTGGGTGAGATATTATGCTTCCCCTGTATCCCCAACACCTGATTGCATAACCGGAAAATTTCGGGAGTTTCATAGGTGGGAATTCAAGTAGCTCTTAGGATATCTTTCCGACAGATGTATGATATGAAATTGGGGTTCGACGTCTAGTGGTCCGCCTATCCACGGTTGGTTTTACAGTGGTCTCGTTGTGTCTTAAAGAGTCCTTGGCTATGCCGACTCGGGGACGCTTCATTTGTCATGTGCACTGCCTTGTACATGATGGTGCTGTAAGATCGAGCCCGTGTAGGCCCCACCACGAAAACTTCGGACGAAATCTCTATCATATGTTTGTTCCGGCTTACTCGGCAAGCCAATCCTTTGTTTTGTTTTGAGCTGTGGTATTCGAGTTGCTTCGAAGTCAAATGTCGATTCCATACTTTTTCCGAAACGGTGTTCTCATACTCCGATGTGGATACCAATCCTCATGATAATCGAGATTGTCATGTCAATCCTTTTCAACCGGCGTGTTTTCTCTTCAAGTGGTTCCGATCATTTCAACATCAGTAAGATCATTTATCAGTTCTTCTCAACGGTGTTTGTTTTCATCCGTCTCCAAGTTGCCTTTGTTTTCCCTGCCTCCCACCCTTGTTTCTTCAAGGAACCAGATTTCTTATTCAAGTATCCTTTTATTGTTGTGAAGTCTCTCCATTCCTTTTCCGTCAATTTTCTTATCCGCTGATTCTCATGAAGATTCTAACGGAGCCTCAAGTTCATCATTGTTCGTTCCCTTTCTTCTCCGGTGGATTCAAGTCAAGCTTTGTTGATCACATCCTTTTCCTCGTTTCAAATGTGTTCTTATGCCGGTGCACCTCTTAATCTTCCCCGCTTGCTATTCTATTGTTCCGGAGTGCTGAAGATATCTCGAAGATTCGTGTTTCCACTCTACATTCATTCAAGCTCTTTCGAGGATGTTATCTCATTCAAGTCATTTAATTCAACTGGTGCATTCTCCTTTTCAAGTAATCTTTTCAACGGTGTTTCTTTTGAGTGGGCCCTAACCCACAGGTCTTTTCCCAGGATCTTACCTGACTCTTCCAATTTTTACCGGAGCTATTCTCAAATCTTTTAAAGTTTGACGTAAGAATGAATTATCATCAGTCAAATGTATTTCTCCAAGATCTTTTAAATTCTTTTCATCGTTGGCTCAACCTTTTCCATTCTTCATTCCGGAGTGCCTCAACAATTCTTGGTGGTGTTTCTCGTCGTCATTCTTGGATTTTGAAGACCGAAGAAGAGTTTTACCTCCATATCTTATCCGTTCTCTCAGAGATTCGTGGTTCTAGTTCAAGGCCATCCTCTCATAATTGCTTTGATCGCGAAAATTCTTTTCCTTCCTCCGGAGCCCATCATTTGAGAAGACTTATTCATTCTCAACCTTCAGCTATCATTCTCCAAATTTTACCGGTGCATCGATCAAATATCCTCTAATCAGTGCATGATCTCTTCGTTCTCTCATATATAAATTCTCTCAAGCATCTTCATTCATTTGCTCATTCTTCCCGGTGTTTTCTTTATCTTCTCTTCGTTCATTTTTTTATTCTTACGGTGGTTCGTTCAAGAGATCTCGTCATTCGTTATCATATCAATTTGTTCGTTGTTTTCAATCCTACCGGTGGTTCGTTGAAGACCTTCCCAAGTTGCGCAATGTCTATCTTAATCTTTTTTATGAGAATAAGTGGTATGCCAAATCCTTTGTTTGTCATCAATTTTAATTGATGAAGGATAAGCATAATGTAATTCTTATTCGTGTTTCATCCAAGAGATTAATTCCTTATTCCGGAGGTTCATCAAATTCCCGGTGTCTTTTGGTTCATCTTTTCTTTTCCCGGGGTTCCAAGCTCTCTCTATTATTTTATCATGAAGATCAATCTAAATCATTGCAAGGATTCACCTTGTGTTTTCAACTTCTTTGTCCTTCCATTTGATCATTCTTTTGTTTAACGGAGTTCTTCATGGAGGCTCTGCATGATGGGTCATCAAGGATTTAATTCCTTCTCGAAGTGTTCATCGAGATCCTTTCCAGAGGAGCTCAAGCATTCTTCATCTTGCAATCCGGAGTGCAATTCTTCCTACCATACTAATTGGAGGTGGTATTATGTCATTCTTGATAATTTGAGTTCATGTTTCATGATTCACATGTCGTTAAGAATGAGATATTTTAAATCCACCAATCTCTTCATTGGAGTTACCTTGGGCTATATTTCACATAAAGCTTTCCTCTAAGGATTGTCGCTCTTATGGTATTTATCAATGATCCAAGTTGTTCGTTTATCCTCCTGGTGAAATAAGTTTCTCGTCTCCTTGTTCGTATCAATCCAATTCTTTTCCCGTGAGTGGCAGGTTGTCACCTCATATTTTTGAGATGTATTCCATAAGACCATATCAAGCTTATTCTTTTCGTTGTTGGTGTTCCAACAACTCCGCTCGACCCGTCTCCTAAGGATGCCTTCTCAAGCTCTTTTGTGGCATAAGATGGCATTTTCTTCTCCATTCTCCTATTTCAATGATCTAACTTCTATTCTTTTCTTCCGGAGGCATTGTGATGTTGCTCTCTTCAACCATCTTTTCGTTTTGTCAGGATCGTGTTCTTTTCATGCCTATCTATTTAACCGGAGTGTTGTGCCATTTTGCTCAAGTTCTTCATTTTATCAAGCCTTGCATATCTTTTCAACCGGAGTGCTGTTTGAAGTTGTTCTCCCTTGTTCCTCTTTTCTAACGGAGTGTTTTTAGCTTCGTCATCTCCGTTGTATTCTTTTCTCGAAATGGCTTAACCTTTGGAAGGTTCTTTGGTATCACTCGTTTGTCAAATAAGCAACTTAGTTTTACCTCTTCTCTTTCTCTTCCGTTTTCCCTCCGATGCCATTCTAGATCTCGGGACGAGATCCTCTCGTAGTGGTGGAGTGTTGTAACGCCCCGAGACCGATGTGCCAGGTGTCCTCCAGTTATTCGCTGTTGTGCCTTGTCATTGCTTTCATGTCATGCATGCCTTATCATGTCATCATGTGCATTTCATTTGCATACATGTTCGTCTCATGCATCCGAGCATTTTCCCCGTTGTCCGTTTTGCAATCCGGCGCTCCTATGTCACCCGTCATCCGTTTCTACCTCTTTTCGTGTGCGGGTGCTAAACGTTTTCGGATTGGACCGAGACTTGTCATGCGGCCTTGGTTTACTACCGGTAGACCGCCTGTCAACTTTCGTGCCATTTGGACTTCGTTTGATACTCCAACGGTTAACCGAGGAACCGAAAAGGCCTCGTGTATGTTGCAGCCCAACACCCCTCCAAAGTGGCCCAAACCCACCTAAACCCCCTCCATCATCTCGATCGTTCGATCACGATCGTGTGGCCGAAAACGGCACCTCATTTGGACTCTCCTAGCTCCCTCTACCTATAAATATGTGTCTCCCTCCAAAATTCTCGCGCAGACGAAACCCTAATTTTCCCTCCGCACCGCGCCGGACATGTCCGACCCCGCACCAGACGCGTCCACCCCAGCCGGCCACCTCACTCCGACCAATAACAGCGTGCCATGTCACCGCCGCCACCGCCCTCATCCACTCACGCGCTGCCACCTCACCCTCTCTCTCCTCCCCACTTCGCCAGGCCCGCCGGAGCCCATCCGCGGCCCGCCGTGGGCCGATCCGGGCCGAGGTGCATGCCTCCCTTGCCCTCATTCGGCGCTGCCCGATCCAGGTCCCGCCGCCGCCGGAGGTCCTCTCCGCCGGCCACCATCTCCGGCGACCCTTCGCCGGAACCGCGCAGCCTCCGCCACCGATGCGCGGACCGCGCCGCCTGCTCTCCTCCCGCGCGCATGCGCGACGCCGTCGCAACACCTTGCTGGAGCTTCCTCCGGCGCCTCGCCTCCCACTCCGATCGAGCTCCGCCACTTTGCTGTTCGCCGCTGCCGCCAGACGCCATGGGCGCCGCCTCACCTCCTAAGCGGGCCATGGGCCACCGTGCCCCGCAGCCTGCGCCACTCGTGCCGCCCAAGCTGGAGGCTGCCTCCCCGCGCCGCCCTCGTCGAGATCCGGCCGGATCCGGCCAGATCCGGCCTGGAACCGCCAACTCCGGCCAACTCCGACCTCGCCAGACTTCCTCGAGCTCGCCGGAGATGAAGATGGATGAGATCCACCAAGAGATGAACCAAACACCACCCCCCTCGATACGGATCTCCTCATCCCGCTTCGCCTCGTACCCGCGTTGACTTTTCGCGGAGGTAGAGTTTCACCAAGTCCCCGGAATTTCCAGATTCATATGCCTCTTTTCATCGCAATCACAACTCTGTCATCGTGGTTCCAATTTGTGTGTGTAGCATATCAAAATGTTCGTCCCAACGAGTACATCATTTCATCTCATTGCATCATTTTCTTTTGAGCTCATCTTGATGCTCGAAATGCTGTTGGAAGAGGGCTATGTGATGAATTTGTCCGATTTGTTTCAGCAAATGGCATTTTGTCATTTTTGCCTTGATTAATGTGTGCATGCTATGATCCTGAGCTCTACATGTGTTTTGTTATATGCCATGCCATCTCTTACAGAGGTGCTTACCACGTATTTGTTTGATATTTGTGGTGACTAGCACAAGCTTGCAAAGTAGCGTAATTGGTAATGCTGATTTTAAGGACTTAGATTTTCTCCAAGTCCTTATCCTGATTTTGTTGTTATGCCTTATGTTCATGTTGTTTCCTAGTGATCCGTGCCTCTTTTGAGGATGATCAGTAAGTATGTTTTGTTAACATTGTGGTGCTCTATCCATCCATGTCTTTGTTTGCATTTATGGAGCACCCTAGCTTGAGTCAACCGAGCTCTACTTTTGCTATAAAATGTTCCTGGCAGATTGTTAACTTGTTTAGCGATTTTGCCGAGGTTGTTGCTATTGATCCGTGCATGCTATGTGGTTGTTCTTGCCATGTATAGCTTCTATGCCATGTATTCTTGATGGGTGTATGCTTAGATTGTCATGCCATGCTTTGTAGTGACTGCATCGAGCTTGTAAACATGCCTACTCGTTAACTAATTTGCATGCTCCAGTTTTTCACTAAGTCTGGATCTGTTTATGTTTTTTGCTATGTTCACATGCTTGCAATTGTATTTTCTAATCCCTTTTGGCTCAAGGTCACTAAGGGACTTTTGTTAAGTGCTTTGAGTAACTTCATGCCATGCCTTACCTTACCATGTTAAGTTCCTGTAGCTTGTAGTTTTCATGCTCTAAAGTTTGCTTCCTGATGATAAATTCCAGACTTGTGTTAATTTCACTAAGTCTGAAACCTGTTATCATTTGCACTTTTTCCATGCTTGTTTGAACCTGTTAAAGGATGAATTAGCCGTAGCTCAGTGTTCATCTTTTGTCAAGCATCATGAGTGGATCCCTTCCATGTATTTTTTCGTCATGTTTGAGTGTTGTAGCATATTTATCTTGTTGCAGTTAGATGACTACTTGCTGATTATCGGAGACCAGTGCCATATTTGTTTTGCTTGCCATTTCCAAACCGTGCATCCGATTCCGGTGATCTTTATATCGATTTCAACCGAAATCATCTCCTCTTTCCAGTGGAACTCTTGGATTTCCAATTTGAGGCTAGGTTCAATCATTCCTTTGCAAATCACGCATATGCATCGCATATCGCATCCTGCAAATCATACCATGTTCGTGTGTGGTTTGTTTACTATGTTGTGTGCTTCTTTCCAGTGTTGCTTCTTCGGGTTGGTTCCGATAACGTCGCGTTTGTGAGGACCCGTTCATCTACGTCCGTGTGTCTTCTTCATGGACTCGTTCTTCTTCCTTGCGGGATCTCAGGCAAGATGACCATACCCTTGAAATCACTTCTATCTTTGCTTGCTTAGTTGCTCGCTCTTTTGATATGCCTATGTTGTGATACCTACCACTTGCTTATCATGCCTGCCATATTGTTAAGCCAAGCCTCTAACCCACCTTATCCTAGCAAACCGTTGTTTGGCTATGTTATCGCTTTGCTCAGCCCCTCTTATAGCGTTGTTAGTTGCAGGTGAAGATTGAAGTTTGTTCCTTGTTGGAACATGGAGATGTTGTTCCTTGTTGGAACATGTTTACTTGTTGGGATATCACAATACCTCTTATTTAATTAATGCATCTATATACTTGGTAAAGGGTGGAAGGCTCGGCCTTATGCCTGGTGTTTTGTTCCACTCTTGCCGCCCTAGTTTCCGTCATATCGGTGTAATGTTCCTGGATTTTGCGTTCCTTACGCGGTTGGGTTATAATGGGAAGCCCTTGATAGTTCGCCTTGAATAAAACTCCTCCAACAATGCCCAACATTGGTTTTACCATTCGCCACCTAGCCTTTTTCTTTTCGCTTGGGAGTCACGCTCCTGAGGGTCATCATTATTTAACCCCCCCCCCCCGGGCCAGTGCTCCTCTGAGTGTTGGTCTAAACTAGAGCCCTGTGCAGCACCCCCTCGGGGAAACTCGAGGTTTGGTTTGAGTTGTATGGAGCCCTCATCTAAGTGTGCCCTGAGAACGAGATATGTGCAGCTCCTATCGGGATTTGTCGGCACATTCAGGCGGTGTTGCTGGTCTTGTTTTACCATTGTCGAAATGTCTTGTAACCGGGATTCCGAGTCTGATCGGGTCTTCCTGCTAGAAGGAATATCCTTCGTTGACCATGAGAGCTTGTGATGGGCTAAGTTGGGACACCCCTACAGGGATTTGAACTTTCGAAAGCCATGCCCGTGGTTATGGGCAGATGGGAATTTGTTAACGTCCGGTTGTAGAAAACCTGAAGTTGATCTTAATTAAAATGCACCAACCGCATGTGTAACCGTGATGGTCTCTTCTTGGCGGGGTCCGGGAAGTGAACACGGTGTTGGAGTTATGCTTGACGTAGGTTGTTCTAGGATCACTTCTTGATCATAGTTGTTCGATCGTGCTTTGCCTTCTCTTCTCGCTCTCTTTTGTGAATATGTTAGCCACCATATATGCTAGTCGCTTGCTGCAGCTCCACCTCATACCTTTTACCTACCTATAAGCTTAAATAGTCTTGATCGCGAGGGTGTGAGATTGCTGAGTTCCCGTGACTCACAGATACTTCCAAAACTAGTTTGTAGGTGCCGATGATACCGTGCAGATGACACAACCAAGCTCAAGGAGGAGCTCGTTGGAGATCTTGTCCTTTGTGTTGTTTCGTTCTACTTGACCAGTAGTGGAGCCCAGTTGGGGTCAATCGGGGATCTGTGTAGCATTTGGGGTAGTCTTCTTTTATTTTGGTTTCGTAGTCGGACCTTGATTGTATCTGGTTAATGTAATGCTTTATTCATGTAAATGTGTGAAGTGGCGATTGTAAGCCAACTATGTATCTCTTTCCCTTATGTATTACATGGGTTGTGTGAAGATTACATCACTTGCGACATTGCTTTCAATGCGGTTATGCCTCTAAGTCGTGCTTCGACGCGTGGGAGATATAGCCGCACCAAGGGTGTTACATGTCCCCGCCCCGACCAGCCACGGCCGTCCGGCCTCCCCCTCCACTGGGTCACCGCCTCCTCCAGCGGCCGCCATAGCCATCCAGCCTCCCCCTCCACCAGGTGAGCTCCTCCCCCCTTTTTGTTTAATTAGTTTATTTTTGTTTCTTTTGGTTTAGTTTATGTTTTAGTCATAGTTATAGTTTAGTTTTAGTTTTAGTTTAGTTTAGATTAGTTTTAGTTTTAGTTTAGTTTATTTTAAATTAGTTTTAGTTTTAGTTTATTTTAGTTTAGTTTATTTTAGATTAGTTTTAGTTTTAATTCAGAAGAAGAAGTAGAAGGATGAGGGAGGAACAGGAGGAGGGAGAAGAAGAAAGAAGAAAAGAAGAAGAGGAGGAGAAGAAGAAGAAGAGAAGAAGAAGAAAAGAAAAAAAAAGAGACCCCGACCCGACCCCCGACACCCGATCGACACCCCGGCACGACACCCCGACTCCGACCCCCGACACCCTGACACCACACCCCGACCCCGACCCCTGACCAACCGACACCCTGACACCACACCCCGACCGCGGTCGACCCCGACCCCGAGCCCGACACCCTGACACCCCGACCCCGACACGACACCCCGGCACGACACCCCGACCCCGACACCCCGGCACCCTAACACCACACCCCGACCCGACCCCGACCACCGACACCCCGACACCTGACACCCCGACCACCGACACCCTGACACCACACCCACCCTTACCCCGACCCACGACACCCTGACACCACACCCCGACCCCGACCCTGACACCCCGACCCCGACACCCCAACACCCTGACACCACACCCCGATCCCATATATATTTGTGTTGATCGGGTGTATTTTTATTATGGTCATGATTATGATACACTTAAATTATGTACATATTATTATGTTCATGTCAGGTATCCAAATTTTTTATGTTGTACTAATTTCGTTTACTTTTTGTCATTGCAGGTGTTGGCAGGATGGTGGGCCAGGGTCCAGAGCGCCCCGATCCTCCTGTGAGCGCTACTGGGATGGGTGGTTCCATTATTCCAGCCCGGCCCCTCCGAAGAGCACTGCTAGACAGTATGCAGACAACTGCGGTGGGCGCTTCTTCTTCGGCTGGGAGAGGTCGGGGGAAGACGAAGAAGCCTGCTAGAGGTGGACGTGGCAGCGGGAGAGGTAGGAACGCTGTTACGCCTTCCTCGCCGCCACCCTCAGCTGATTCACCCGACCACAGGAGTGCTGCGTCTGACAAGGACCCATCTCGGACTCCGGTCCATGAGCCTCCGATCGCTGATCCTTCCCCCGACCAAACTTGGGTCGCCGATCCTTCGCCCCACATGAGTCCGGTCCCAGAGTATTTGTCTCAGAAGACTCCTGTCACGGGATCTTTGTCCTAGAAGACTCTAGTCACGGGGTCTTCGTCCCAGAAGACTCCGGTCACGGGGTCTTCGTCCCACGAGACTCCGGAGGCTAGTGGCTCGGAGGATGGTAGCGAGGACACCTTTTTAGATGATAGCTACAGCGGCGACGAGCTAGTTGAGAAGGGCAAGAAGGTCTACAAGCGTGGCACTACAAAGCTCCCGCCCGTGCCGACGACCCCCGACCAGAGGTGGTTGATTGCGCCTAAAGGGTTGAAGTAAGTGCATTTACTATTTTTTAACCTTTTGCCTTCATATTCCTTCAAATTAATATCTAATGCGTTGGCCTTGTCATACTGTAGGGGATGGGTACGCCCCCATGGTTCCCATAGGCCCAACCAGGTCCTTGGTGTGCTTTGCCGGCAGCACTTCCCTGGGTGGGTCACGTTGCCCGGTGAGGGTCAGGTTCCACAGCTAGCACTGACCAAGCGCAGAGTTTTGTAGGATAGTAGAAAATTTCCCTCAAGTGGATGACCTAAGGTTTATCAATCCATGGGAGACATAGGATGAAGATGCGCTCTCTCAAACAACCCTACAACCAAATAACAAAGAGTCTCTTGGGTCCCCAACACACCCAATACAATGGTCAATTGTATAGGTGCACTAGTTCGGTGAAGAGATGGTGATACAAGTGTAATATGGATAGTACATATTGATTTTTGTACCAAGAACAATAAGAACAGCAAGGTAGCAATTGATAAAACGGAGCACAAATGGTATTGCAATGCTTGAATATGAGGCCTAGGGTTCGCACTTTCGCTAGTGCAATCTCTCAACAATGCTAATATTATTGGATCATATAAACCATCCCTCAACGTGCGATGAAGAATGACTCCAAAGTTACTGTCTAGTGGAGAACGTAAGAAGAAATTGTTTGTAGCTATTCTTTCTGATCGATCTATCCAAGAGTTTGTACTAAAATAACACCAAGTTATTCTTTTCGATCAATCTATCGAGAGTTCATACTAAAATAACACTAAGTTATTCTTTCCAATCGATCTATCAAGAGTTCATACTAAAATAACACCAAAGCAAATTCCGATTCATAATACTCAATCCAACACAAAGAACCTCAAAGAGTGCCCCAAGATTTTTACTAGAGAAACAAAAGACCAGAATGTGCATCAACCCCTATGCATAGATTACCCCAATGTCACCTCAAGAATCTGCGAGTTGAGTGCCCAAACATATACCAAGTGAACCAATATAATACCCCATTGTCAGCACGTGTATTCATATGCAAAGACATTTATCAAGTGCTCTCAAATCCATAAAAGTATTCAATCCGATAAGAACGAAATCTCAAAGGGAAAACTCAATTCATCACAACAAGATAGAGCAGGAGAAACACCATATGATCCAACTATATTAACTAAGCCTGCGATACATCAAGATGGTGACATCTCAAGAACACTAGAGAGCGAGAGATTAAACACATAGCTATTGGTACAAACCCTTAGCCCCGAGGGTGGACTACTCCCTCCTCATCATGGTGGCTGCCGGGATGATGAGGATGGCCACCGGTGATGATTTCCCCCTCTGGTAGGGTGCCGGAACGGGGTCTAGATTGGTTTCTCATGGATATAGAGGCTTGCGGTGGGAATTTATAGGGCGAAGGGGCGGTGCGGGAGGCCACCGAGGTGGGCACAACCCACCAGGGCGCACCTGGACCCCCAAGCGCGCCCAGGTGGGTTGTGCCCCCCTTGGGGCACCCCTCTGGTACTTCTTTGGTTCACTGGATCTCTTCCGGTCTTAAAAAATCTCCAAAAAGTTTCTCTGTGTTTGGAATCTGTTTGGTATTGATTTTCGGCGATGTAAAAAACAAGCAAAAAACAGCAACTGGCACTGGACACTGTGTCAATAGGTTAGTCCCAAAAATGATATAAAGTTGCTATAAAATGATTGTAGAACATCCAAGAATGATAATATAGCAGCATGAATACTACATAAATTATAGATACGTTGGAGACGTATCATGCAGCAGTTTTAAAAAGTTTGAATCCAAACATCAGAATGCAATTTCTACCATTGATTGGACTCATCCGACGACCTAGGATGATGGGATTCGCACCTATAGTAAAAACACCCGCCCGCCGCGCGAAGCATGTGAAGCTAATATAACTAGTAGGAGTAGGAGTAGTGTTATTGTTGATTGGACTCATCCGATAACCTGTTGCAATGCACATACAATTATCTATTAGGGTTTTTTGCCTTGTCGCAGCACCCACTCTGAGAAGCAACTTGAAAGCCATTCATAAATTTAGTAAGTTTATCACAGGCATATCATTTAGTATTACATAATACAGCAGGTCATCAACGCACAACGACGACAAGGATACATTACAAATACTAAAGTTTTTCTCACACAACAAATAACAAAGCGATGAAATAGACTTCAGGTCAACGAATCCTTGGTATTGGAAACGCTTGTTTTGAACCATAAGCAATTCTCTAGGCAGGGCCAGCTATTGTCAACATCGAGACCAACGCAAGACTCATCATTCAGGCTGAAGCGGCCTATATCAGGATGTACATTGTGATTGCCAGAATAGGTAACCATAGCAATGTCCGATGTGTAGATACAATTGCTTCTCATTAATGGTAGTAACGTTGTGCCAACAGCAGCTAGATCGCCTTTCGCCATCATTGGATAGTTTTGTCCAAGGAAGAGAGAGTTTTATGCAAGACTATCAATACTAAACCAGGCAGAAGGTGCTGGCTCTATCACACTAGTATCCCTCCCGAATAACCTACAACGGATGTTGAAATAGGTTCGGATAGTGCGACCATGGGAGACAACACATGCTTCCTTAGTAACATCAACAATGCCCTGTATACAGAGAAGAATAGGTGATCTATCGTAATAAGTTGCTAGGCGCCACTGAGTATGTAGGCCATGCTCGTCTTCATGCTCGTGATCATCACCATCATCATCACCCCTTTGGTTATTAAAATTTCCAAGTATTGGTGGGGGAATGTTGACAGGACCATGGAAAACACAAGAAGGTTAATTAGTGTATGGGAATACTAAACTCAAATGCATGGTGAATGAAACAATCATAATTACAGTGGAAGGCAAACGTACCGAAACAATAAGGATCTCATGCAAAAATAGTGCCACGAGTGGTGGAAACAAACACAAGACACTTGTATTGAATTACATCATAGTACTCATCCATGTACAGAAACTGATTTTTGAGCAATATCCATGGAGGCGTGGAAATAAGGGCAGCAACAAGCTTATCGAAGATAGCGACAACATAATAGTTCGTATAATCCCAAGAGTGATTGGGAACTCGACAAATTGATATCTTCTGTAGATGTCAGTCACCATGATCGTATTTGAACATACGTAGATCATCTGTGTGATCAACCTCATGGAAGTCTGAGATTTTTGAAAGTGGAACCCGGTGATGAGTGTACACATTCACAAGTTTCCACTCACAGGTGTACCCAATATAAACAACCCAATATCCATTTGCGCCTACTGATGACCAACAAGTATAGGGGATCTATCGTAGTCCTTTCGATAAGTAAGAGTGTCGAACCCAACGAGGAGCAGAAGGAAATGACAAGCGGTTTTCAGTAAGGTATTCTCTGCAAGCACTAAAATTATCGGTAACAGATAGTTTTGTGATAAGGTAATTCGTAACGGGTAACAAGTAATAAAAGTAAACAAGGTGCAGCAAGGTGGCCCAGTCCTTTTTGTAGCAAAAGACAAGCCTGGAAAAACTCTTATATAAAGGAAAGCGCTCCCGAGAACGCATGGGAATTATCGTCAAGCTAGTTTTCATCATGCTCATATGATTCACATTCGTTACTTTGATAATTTGGTATGTGAGTGGACCGGTGCTTGGGTACTGCCCTTCCTTGGACAAGCATCCCACTTATGATCAACCCTCCTCGCAAGCATCCGCAACTACGAAAGAAGAATTAAGGTAAACCTAACCATAGCATGAAACATATGGATCCAAATCAGCCCCTTACGAAGCAACGCATAAACTAGGGTTTAAGATTCTGTCACTCTAGCAACCCATCATCTACTTATTATTTCCCAATGCCTTCCCCTAGGCGAAAAAAATGGTGAAGTGTCATGTAGTCGACGTTCACATAACGCCACTAGAGGAAAGACAACATACATCTCATCAAAATATTGAACGAATACCAAATTCACATGACTACTTATAGCAAGACTTCTCCCATGTCCTCAGGAACAAACGTAACTACTCACAAGTCATATTCATGTTCATAATCAGAGGGGCATCAATATGCATAAATGAGCTGAACATATAATCTTCCACCGAATAAACCAACTAGCATCAACTACAAGGAGTAATCAACACTACTAGCAACCCACATGTACCAATCTAAGGTTTTGAGAAAAAGATCGGATACAAGAGATGAACTAGGGTTTGAGAGGAGATGGTGTTGATGAAGATGTTGATGGAGATTGACCCCCTCTCGATGAGAGGATCGATGGTTATGACAATGGTGACGATTTCCCCCTCTTGGAGAGATGTTTCCTCAGCAGAACAGCTTCGCCGGAGCCCTAGATTGGTTCCGCCCAGGTTCCGCCTCGAGACGGCAGCGCTTCATCCTGAAAACTTTCTTATGATTTTTCTAGGGTGAAAGACACCTTATACCAGGAGATAGGCATTAGACGCCTGCCAGGTGGCCCACGAGGCAGGGGGCGCGCCCCCACCCTCGTGGACGGTGGCTGGCTCCCCTCTGGTTCTTTCTTTGCCCAATATTTTTATTATATTCCAAAACTGACTTTTGTGGAGTTTCAGGACTTTTGGAGTTGTGTAGAATAGGTCTCTAATATTTGCTCCTTTTCCAGCCCAGAATTCAAGCTGCCGACGTTCTCCCTCTTCATGTAAACCTTGTAAAATATTTGAGAAAAGGCATTAGTATCGTGACATAAGGTGTAATAACAGCCCATAATGCAATAAATATCGATATAAAAGCATGATGCAAAATGGATGTATCAACTCCCCCAAGCTTAGACCTCGCTTGTCCTCAAGCGGAAGCCGATATTGAAAAATATGTCCACATGTTTAGAGATAGAGGTGTCGATAAAATAAAATACGGACATGGGGGCATCTGATATTCATTCGATATATAGTCATATGGTTTCTTATGCTAAAGTAACAATCTTATTCACAATGTAAAGTATGAATCATAAACTTCATTGAAAACTAGTGAACTATAATCTCAATCATTGAGGTAATTGCAATTTATCATAACTTCGGAAAAAGTCAATATAAGAGCTTTTTAGCAAATGCACATACTCAACTATCATTTAGTCTTTCACAATTGCTAACACTCACACAATACTTATGGGTATGAAGTTTTAATCGGACACAGAGAAAGATATGGGCTTATAGTTTTGCCTCCCAACCTTTTACTTCAAGGGTAATGTCAACAATAATGCTTTATGAGAACCCACATCCAATTAGCTATATATATCAGGATCTTTCGAACATATAGTGCTTGCCAGAGGATAAAATGTAAAAAGGAAAGGGGACGACCACCTTGACTTGTATAAATTACAAGACAAAAATAAAAGATAGGCCCTTCACAGAGGGAAGCAGAGGTAGTCATGTGCTTTTATGGTTGGATGCACAAAATCTTAATGCAAAAGAACGTCACTTTATATTGCCACTTGTGAAAGGGCCTTTATTATGCAGTCCGTCGCTTTTATTTGTTCCATATCACAAGCTCGTATAAAACTTATTTTGTCCACACTAATAGATCATACATATTTAGAGAGAAATTTTTATTGCTTGTAACAATGACAATTTACTTGAAGGATCTTAATCCATAGGTTGATATGGTGGACTCTCATGGCAAAACTGGGTTTAATGATATTTGGAAGCACAAGTAGTATCTCTTCTTGGTGCAAAGAATTTGGCTAGCATGAGGGGGAAAAGGCAAGCTCAACATGTTGGATGATCAATAACAATATAATTTATTTTGGATATAAGAAAACATAACCCATTACATTGTCTTCCTTGTCCAACACCAACTTTTTAGCATGTAATATTTTAATGAGTGCTCACAATCATAAAATATGTCCAAGATAGTATATTTATATGTGAAAACCTCTCTTTCTCTATTACTTCCTATTAATTGCAACGATGACCAAAACTATGTTTGTCAGCTCTCAACAACTTTTATTCATCATACTCTTTATATGTGAAGTCATTACTCTCCATAAGATCAATATGATCTCTTTATTTCTTTTTATTATTTCTCCTATTTTTTTATTTTATTCCCTCAAGATCATAGCAAGATAACCAAGCCCTCGACTCAAGACTAATCTTTATTATATATAGCTCGCGGACTCGATTACTGTAACACCCCGGATATGATTTACCCAATATGTAATCCAACTCTTGCCGTTTCCGGTCTTAAGTTATTTTATTTTCTCGGGTTCGGGTTTTTGTCTCTGTGTGTTGTTGTCGTTGTCATGCATCTCATATCATGTCATCATGTGCATTGCATTTGCATACGTGTTCGTCTCATGCATCCGAGCATTTTCCCCGTTGTCCGTTTTGCATTCCAGCGCTTCGTTCTCCTCCGGTGGCCATTTCTACCTTTCTTTCGTGTGTGGGGATTAAACATTTCCGGATTGGACCGAGACTTGCCAAGCGGACTTGGTTTACTACCGGTAGACAGCCTGTCAAGTTTCGTACCATTTGGACTTCGTTTAATGCTCCAACGGTTAACCGAGGGACCGAGAAGGCCTCGTGTGTGTTGCAGCCCAACACCCCTCCAATTTGTCCCAAACCCCACCAAAACCCTCCCCATCATCTAGAGCGTTCGATCACGATCGCGTGGCCGAAAACCGCACCTCATTTGGACACTCCTAGCTCACTCTACCTCTATATATAGACCCCCTCCTCAAAATTCGCGGATCCCCTCGCCCGAAACCCTAGATCCACCCTCTCCGCGCGGCCGGACACGTCCGCCGCCGCCCGCGACCAATCGCAGGGCACCACGTGTCGCCGCCGCCTCCACCAACCGCGCCGGCCCGGAGAGCCCACGCGCGGCCCTCCCGGCCCGGGTCGCCACCGCCGCCGCCCAGGGCTTCCTCCGCGCCGCGCCTCCTCGCGCCGCCGCGCTCCCGCTCGACGGCCGCCGTACCTCCTCGCCGCCGGAGCCCGCGACAGCAACTCCGGCGAGCTCCGGTTGCTGCCCCCGCCGCGCCCTCGCCGCCCGACGCCGCGGCCGCGCCGCCTCACGCCCCGGCGAGCCCCGGCCTTCCTCCTCCCTCCTCGACGCCCGCAGTCCGACTCCGGCGCCGGCCTCCCCGGTGAACCTCGGAAAACGCGTCGCCGCTACAGTACCCTCCAGATCCAGATCGGGATCGGTTGACTTTTTGCCCGAAACCCTAATTTTTTCGCTATGTTCATCGCATCATAACTCCGCATCCATAGCTCAGTTTTGGGCATATAGCATATCAAAATGTTCATCTCAAAGAGTACATCATTTCATCTCATTGCATCATTTTCATTTGTGTTCATCTTGATGCCCGAAATGCTGTTGGAAGAGTGCTATTTGAGTTAATTGTCAGATCTGCTGCTCCAATTAGATATTTGTCATTTTTGCCATGATTAATGTGTGCATGATATGCCCCTGAGCTCTACATGTGTTTTGTTATATGTTTTGCCATCTATCCATAGGTGCAACCCATGTATTTTTGTGATGTGTGTGGTGACTAGCACAAGCTTGCAAAGCGGTGCATTTGTTAAGGCTGATTCCTGGGACTTAGCAATTTCACCAAGTCCTAGGACTGTTTATCTCAATATGCCATATGTTCATGTTGTTTCCTAGTGATCCGTGCCTCTTTTGAGGATGATCAGTAAGGATGTTTTGTTAATCTTGTAGTGCTCTATCCATACATATCTTTGTTTGCAATTATGGAGCACCCTAGCTTGAGTCAATCGAGCTCTACTTTTGCTATTTCGTGAATCTGGGCAGATTGTCTACTTGTTAGCGACTTTGCCGAGGATGTTGTAATTGATCTGTGCATTCTATGTTATTGTTCTTGCCATGTCTAGCTTGCATAATGTGTATTCTTTTTGGGTGTATGCTTAGATGGTCATGACTTGCTCTGTAGTGAGTGCATCGAGCTCGTAAATATGCCTAATTGATATCTGATTTTGCATGCTCCAGTTTTCACTAAGTCTGAGAATTGATTATGTTTTTGCCATGTTCACATGCTTGCAAATGTATTTTCTGATGCCTTTTGGCTCAAGGTCACTAAGGGACTTTTGTTAAGCTCTTTGAGTAGCTCCATGCTATGCTTTACTTTGCCATGTTCAGGTCCTGTAGCATATAGTTTTCATGCTCCAAAGTGTGCTATCTGATCGGAAATTCCAGACAAGTGTTAATTTCACTAAGTTTGAAATCTGTTTACCAAATGCATTTTTGCCATGCTTGTTTGAACCTGTTAATGGATGATTTGGCCGTAGCTCAGTGTTCATCTTTTGTTAAGCATCATGAATGGATCACTGCCATGTATTTTGTTGCCATGTTTGACTATTGTAGCATGTTCATCTTGTTGCATTTAGTTGGCTACTTGCTGTAAATCGCAGACCGGTGCCATATTTGAATTGCTTGCCATTTCCAAACCGTGACTCCGATTCCGGTGATCTTTATATAGTTTTCAAGAGATTTCATCTCATCTTTCCAGTGGCACACTTGGATTTCCAAGTTGAGGCAAGGTTCTTTCATTACTTGTCAAATATTGCATATGCATCACATATCGCATCCCGCATAGCATACCATGTTTGCATCATATTGTTTGAGCTTTGCACGTGGTTGATTGTGTTCTGTTTGCTTGTTTGTCTTGTTTGGGTAGAGCCGGGAGACGAGTTCACTAACGAGGAGCCCGTTGAGTTTGCTTTCGAGGATCCAGTCAACTCTGACAACTTTGCAGGCAAGATGATCATACCCTCGAAATCACTACTATCTTTGCTTTGCTAGATGCTCGCTCTTTTGCTATGCCTATGCTACGATGCCTACCACTTCCTTATCATGCCTCCCAAATTGCCATGTCAAACCTCTAACCCACCATGTCCTAGCAAACCGTTGATTGGCTATGTTACCGCTTTGCTCAGCCCCTCTTATAGCGTTGCTAGTTGCAGGTGAAGATTGGAGACCGTTCCTTGTTGGAACATTATTTACTTGTTGGGATATCATTATATTGCCATGTTATCTTAATGCATCTATATACTTGGTAAAGGGTGGAAGGCTCGGCCTCTCGCCTAGTGTTTTGTTCCACTCTTGCCGCCCTAGTTTCCGTCATATCGGTGTTATGTTCCCGGATTTTGTGTTCCTTACACGGTTGGGTTATAATGGGAACCCCTTTATAGTCCGCCTTGAATAAAACTGCTCCAGCAATGCCCAACCTTGGTTTTACCATTTGCCACCTAGCCTTTTCCATTGGGTTTCGCGGACTCAAGGGTCATCTTATTTTAAACCCCCGGGCCAGTGCTCCTCTGAGCATTGGTCCATCCTAGAGCACCGTGCGGGGCCGTCCCTTGGCAACTTGGGTTACGTTGGCTCCCGTATGCTTAGCTTATCCGGTGTGCCCTGAGAACGAGATATGTGCAGCTCCTATCGGGATTTGTCGGCACAGCGGGTGGTGTTGCTGGACTTGTTTTACCATTGTCGGAGTTGTCTTGTAGAACTGGGATACCGAGTCTGATCGGAATGTCTTGGGAGGAGGTCTATTCCTTCATTGACCGTGAGAGCTTGTCATGGGCTAAGTTGGGACTCCCCTGTAGGGATTTGAACTTTCGAAAGCCATGCCTGCGGTTATGGGCAGATGGGAATTTGTTAATGTCCGGTTGTTGATAACTTGAACCTTAACTTAATTAAAATGAATCAACTGTGTGAGTTACCGTGATGGTCTCTTCTCGGCGGAGTCCGGGAAGTGAACACGGTGTTGGAGTAATGCTTGCCGCAGGTTGCTCTCTAGTTGTTCGTTCGCGCTTTGCCTTCTCTTCTCGCTCTCTTTTGCAAACAGGTTAGCCACCATATATGCTAGTCACTTGCTGCAGCTCCACTTTTTTTACCTTGCCTTACCTATAAGCTCAAATAGTCTTGATCGCGAGGGTGCGAGATTGCTGAGTCCCTGTGGCTCACAGATTACTTTCAAACCAGATGCAGGGCCTGATGACTCCGTTCCAGATGACGCACTTGAGCTCAAGTGGGAGTTCGATGAGGACTCACGCCGTTACTATGTTTCTTTCCCTGATGATCAGTAGTGGTGCCCAGTTGGGGCGATCGGGACCATGTCGCATGTTGGGTTGTTCTTTTATTTTGGCGCCGTAGTCGGGCCATGAGTGTTTGGAGTATGTAATGCTATTTATGTACTTTGATTGACGTGGCGAGTGTAAGCCAACTATGTATCTCCCCTTTTATTATCTATATTACATGGGATGTTGTGAAGATTGCCTAACTTGCGACATTGCTTTCAATGCGGTTATGCCTCTAAGTCGTGCCTCGACATGTGGGAGATATAGCCGCATCGAGGGCATTACAAGTTGGTAATCAGAGCCTTCCCCGACTTCAGGAACCCCACTGATTGATCGTTTTTAGCAGCCGTTGTTGAGTCTAGAAAAAAATGTTTTGACTCATTTAGGAATTATATATCAGAGAGTTTAGGAATTCTTTTTACTCCCTAGTCTCCTCATCGCTCTGGTAAGGCATCCTGATGTAGAGTTTTGACTCTTCTCTTCTCAAATTTCACAAAAAAAATTAGGATCACGCGGGTATCTTGGAATCGTTCCGATGATTTTGTGACGAGAACATTGTTCTTGGTGCCTCTTGTCTTTAGGGGTTGTGGCAGTGTCCCGAGGAGTTGAGCTTCGAGGTGTTGTCATCACAATTTTATCGTTGCAGTTATGGAATACCTGAGTTTAGTACGCCGACATCGAAAATCTCTTTTATGCAGTTCGTTGGTGAGATAACCTCGATGCCACCCAGTACTGGGGCGGGAGTTCGGGAGTATCGCCATAACTTGTATAATGGATGCTTTTCGAAGGTTGATGTAGATGGTTTCCGAAGTTTTTCTCGGTTATGTGTTGAAGGATGGATACAGCTGGATGTAGGATTTGCTAGATTTGGGTGAGATATTATGCTTCCCCAGTATCCCCAACACCTGATTGCATAACCGAAAAGGTTCGGGAGTTTCATAGGTGGGAATTCTTGTAGCTCTAGCTCTTCTTCCACGGATATTTGGATTGAGATTGGGATTTCTTACCGAGTATTCGTTCTTGATTTGTACCTTGTTGATTTATTTGTCTACCTAAATTCTAAGTGGCTTCTCAATTTATGGATATGTCACCATTTCAAGTGGAATGCACTCGTTCATTTTGTTCGGATGTGAAGACTATATGTTGCAATTTTCATTCCATTGGATTCAGCTTCAATATTTGCCTATCAATGTGCTAGTGGATGTCAACCTCTTCAGGATGGCTCCTCCAACGCGCACGACTCCGAATCCTGATCCGCCACCACCTCCACCTCCTCCGGAGGCATGGCAAGCTGTGATGGCCGCAACCAATGCAAACACGCAGTTGATCATGCAAATTCTTCAAGAGCGCAATCAAGCGAACCAAGGCAACCAAGGCAACAATCAGAATCACTTTGCTACACTCAACCAGTTCCTTGCAAATCAGCCAAAGACTTTCAGCAATTGTGTTGAGGAAACTGATGCTGACGATTGGCTTGTGGACTTGTGCAAGCATTTCTAGTGCAGTAACGTCAGGCCTGAGGACTTTGTCAAGTTCGCATCCTTCCAACTCAAAGACCAAGCTGCAGAGTGGTTCCAGCAGTACAAAGATTCCAAAGGAGGCCGTGTGATTACCTGGGATGAATTCCGTCAAGATTTCAAAGCTCATCATATTCCTCAGAGCGTGGTTGAAAGCAAGCGCGAGGAATTCCGCAACCTGAAGCAAGGCTCTTTGTCTGTCTATGACTACAACAAGTTGTTCCAGAAGCTCGCCCACTTTGCTAAGCAGGACGTCCCTGATGAGAAGAGCATGATATACCAGTTCAGGGGTGGTCTCAGAGAAGAAATCCAGCTAGATCTTGTTCTCTTTTAGCCCTTGAGGTACGATGAGTTCTACAACATGGCATTGAAGCAAGAGGCTGCTCAACTGAAGTGTGATGCTTCCAAGAAGCGAGTCAGAGATGCTACTCCTTCTTCCTCTACTCAAGTGGCCAAGCAGCAGAAGTATTGGCTTCCTCCTCCTTCGTTCCGTCAGCCATATCAGAAGAGCAAAGGTGGCAGTGGATCTTCCCACCCACCCAACCCTGGCTTTTAGAACAAGACTTTGTCTCAAGCTCCAAGATCGAGTGCTTCATATCACCGTCCGCTTTCAGAGGTCACGTGCAACAAGTGCCAACAGAAGGGCCATTATGCCAACAAGTGCTTCAACCAGAGGCGCCTCCCTCCTCCTCCTCCTGTGAGATCAGCAAGTACAACTATGGTCAAGCATAACATGGTGAATGCAGCTCAGGCAGAGGACTCGTCAGATGTCATCATGGGTAACTTTCCAGTTAACTCTTTTCCTGCAAAAGTTCTTTTTGACACTGGTGCATCGCATTGTTTCATGCCAAGATCATTTGTTTCTAAGAATGACTTCGTTTCGCAAATGTTGGGTAAACCTATGGGAGTGGTTTCTCCGGCTAAGTCTATGAGGGCTACTTTAATAGTCCCGGATGTTTCTATCATGATGGGTGATTTCAAGTTTCTGGCTTCTCCAATGGTTCTTGGTAACTCGGATATTGATCTTATTCTCGGAATGGATTGGCTTTCTAAGCACAAGGTTCAGCTTGATTATGCAGCCAGGCAGATTCAATTGACTCATTCGTCTGAGGATGTAATTGTCTTTGCCGCTAATGACGATACCATCCGTCTGTTTTCTCTCAATGAGAAGGGTGAACTGGATGCTATCTCGCAAATTCCAGTCGTTTGCGAATATCAAGACGTCTTTCCAGAAGAGCTTCCAGGAATGCCTCCGCACCAGCCAGTTGAATTCGTCATTGATCTTGAGCCTGGTACGGAACCTGTGTGCAAGCGTCCTTACAAGCTCGAACCTGAAGAGTTGAAGGAGCTGAAGAAGCAACTCGATATTCAAGAGAGAATGGGTCTCATCTAACCTAGTTCTTCTCCGTGGGGTTGTGGTGTTCTTTTTGTGCAGAAGAAGGATGGAACAGACCTACTTTGTGTTGATTACCGTCCATTGAACAAGAAGACCATCAAAAACAAATACCCACTTCCCAACATCAACGAGCTGTTCGAACAACTCAAAGGCGCCCAAGTATTCTCCAAGCTTGATCTCCGTATGGGTTATCACCAGATTCGAATCCGTGAGCAAGATATTCCCAAGACGGCTTTCAGGACAAGCTATGGTTCATATGAATACACTGTCATGTCTTTTGGCCTCGTCAACACTCCTCCAACGTTCTCTCGTATGATGAACTTCATCTTCAATACCTACACCAATGACTTCATTTTGGTCTATCTCGATGACATTCTGGTCTTTTCGACAAACAAGGAAGATCATGCCAAGCACTTGCGTTTGGTACTGTATAAGCTCAGGGAACACCAGTTCTATGCCAAGTTCTCCAAGTGCGAATTTTCGCTTGATGAGGTTCTTTATCTTGGTCATATCATCTCTGCCAAGGGCATTGCGGTGAATCCTGAGAAGGTGTCTGCAATTGTGAATTGGGAACCACCTCAGAATGTGAAGCAACTCCGTAGCTTCCTCGGTCTCGCAAGCTACTGTCGAAGATTCGTTCAAAACTTTTCTAAGATTGCGAAGCCTCTCTCAAATCTTCTCCAGAAGCACGTCAAGTACGTTTGGTCTCCGGAATGTGACATCGCTTTCAACACTTTGAAAGAGAAATTGGTCACGGCTCCAGTTCTGACTCCTCCTGATGAATCCAAACCGTACGAGGTCTTTTGCGATGCCTCTCTCCAAGGTCTTGACACAGTGTTGATGCAAGAGAAGAAAGTTGTGGCTTATACCTCTCGCCAGTTGAAGCACAACGAGAAGAACTACCCCACTCATGACCTCGAGTTGGTGGCAGTTGTGCATGCTCTTTTGACTTGGAGACATCTCTTATTGGGAAGAAAAGTGGACATCTTCACTGATCACAAGAGTCTCAAGTACATCTTCACTCAGCCTAATCTCAACCTCAGGCAGACTCGATGGGTCGAAATGATTCAAGAGTATAATCCGAGTATCGAGTATACTCCAGGCAAGGCCAATGTGATTGCTGACGCATTGAGCAGGAAGGCTTATTGCAACAGTCTGATTCTCAAGCCTTATCAACCCGAGCTTTGTGAATCTTTCCGCAAACTTAATCTGCAAGTTGTTCCTCAAGGTTTCCTTACCAACCTTCAAGTCTCTCCTACCTTGGAAGACTAGATTCGCCAAGCTCAGCTTCTTGATGCTATGGTGAAGAAGGTGAAGATTGGGATTGCCAAGAGTCAACCCAAATACAAGTGCTACCGCCTTGATGACAAGGATACTCTCTTCTTCGAGGATCGTATTGTTGTGCCCAAAGGTGACCTTCGTAAAGTGATCATGAACGAAGCTCACAATTCTCTCCTCTCCATCCACCCTGGGAGCACGAAGATGTATCAGGACCTCAAGCAGGCTTATTGGTGGACTCGAATGAAGCGCGAGATTGCTCAATTCGTGAATGAGTGTGATGCCTGCAGAAGAGTGAAGGCAGAACACCAAAGGCCAGCTGGTCTCCTCCAACCTCTTGCCATTCCAGAATGGAAGTTTGACCACATTGAGATGGACTTCGTGACTGGGTTTCCAAAGTCCAAGCATGGCAATGATGCTATATTCGTTGTCATCGACAAACTCACTAAAGTGGCTCACTTTCTGCCTATCAAAGAGTCTATCACTTCAGCTCAATTGGCGGAACTCTATACCTCTCAGATTGTCTCTCTGCACGGTATTCCGCAAGTGATCTCTTCAGACCGTGGCAGCATCTTTACCTCCAAGTTTTGGGATTCTTTTCAGAAGGCCATGGGCACCAACATCCGCTTCAGCACAGCTTTCCATCCTCAAACTAGCGGTCAAGTCGAGCGTGTCAACCAGATTCTTGAAGATATGCTTAGGGCTTGTGTGATCTCCTTCGACATGAAGTGGGAGGATTGTCTTCCATATGCTGAATTCTCCTACAACAACAGTTTTCAAGCAAGTTCGGGCAAGGCCCCATTTGAAATTATGTATGGCAGGAAGTGCCGTACCCCTCTCAACTTGTCTGAAACCGGTCAACGTCAGCTTTTTGGTAATGACTTAATCACAGAGGCAGAGGAAATGTGCAAAGTCATTCGATATAACCTCAAAGCAGCCCAATCCCGCCAGAAGAGCTACTATGATAGTAAGCACCGTGATTTGGCTTTCGAGATCGGAGATCATGTTTACCTCCGCGTCTCTCCAATGAAAGGTACTCATCACTTCGGTATCAAAGGGAAGCTTGCCCCTAGATACGTGGGACCTTTCAAGATTGTCAGCAAGAGAGGCGATCTCGCCTATCAACTCGAGCTTCCTTCAAACTTTGCAAATGTGCATGACGTGTTCCATGTCTCTCAGCTCCGAAAATGCTTCAAGACTCCTGACCGCACCGTCAACTTCGAAGACATTGAGCTCCAAGCAGATCTCTCTTATCGTGAGCACCCCGTTGCTATTCTTGAAGAGACTGAACGCAAGACTCGCAACAAGTAAATCAAATTCCTCAAAGTCAAGTGGTCACACCATTCCGACCGTGAAGTTACCTGGGAACGCGAGGATCACCTCCGTTCTGAGTACCCGGCGTTCTTTCAGTCCTAGATCTCGGGATGAGATCCTTTCGTAGTGGTGGAGTGTTGTAACACCCCGGATATGATTTACCCAATATGTAATCCAACTCTTGCCGTTTCCGGTGTTAAGTTATTTTATTTTCTCGGGTTCGGGTTTTTGTCTCCGTGTGTTGTTGTCGTTGTCATGCATCTCATATCATGTCATCATGTGCATTGCATTTGCATACGTGTTTGTCTCATGCATCCGAGCATTTTCCCCGTTGTCCGTTTTGCATTCCGGTGCTTCGTTCTCCTCCGGTGGCCATTTCTACCTTTCTTTCATGTGTGGGGATTAAACATTTCCGGATTGGACCGAGACTTGCCAAGCGGCCTTGGTTTACTACCGGTAGACCGCTGTCAAGTTTCGTACCATTTGGACTTCGTTTGATGCTCCAACGGTTAACCGAGGGACCGAGAAGGCCTCGTGTGTGTTGCAGCCCAACACCCCTCCAATTTGGCCCAAAACCCACCAAAACCCTCTCCATCATCTAGAGCGTTCGATCACGATCGCGTGGCTGAAAACCGCACCTCATTTGGACACTCCTAGCTCCCTCTATCTCTATATATAGACCCCCTCCTCAAAATTCGCGTATCCCCTCGCCCGAAACCCTAGATCCACCCTCTCCGCGCGGCCGGACACGTCCGCCGCCGCCCGCGACCAATCGCAGGGCGCCATGTGTCGCCGCCGCCTCCACCAACCGCGCCGGCCTGGAGAGCCCGCGCGCGGCCCGGCTCGCCACCGCCGCCGCCCGGGGCTTCCTCCTCGCCGCGCCTCCTCGCGCCGCCGCGCTCCCGCTCGCCGGCCACCTCACCTCCTCGCCGCCGGAGCCCGCGACAGCAACTCCGGCGAGCTCCGGTCGCCGCCCCCGCCGCGCCCTCGCCGCCCGCCGCAGGCCCCGGCGAGCCCCGGCCTTCCTCCTCCCTCCTCGACGCCGTCAAGTCCAACTCCAGCGCCGGCCTCCCCGGCGAACCTCGGAAAACGTGCCGCCGCTACAGTACCCTCCAGATCCAGATCGGGTGTCACACCCTAGCTAGTCCATGCATTAGATTGTGCATCATGTTTACTTTCATCAGAAACTTGAAATGGGGAAGGCAGAACCCCCAGCACCCCTTTTGAAATCAACTAGGGTTTACTAAAAATAATTTCAATGAACCTGAAATGCCCTTCTAAAATGTTCACCCTCTTTGCCTTGGGTTAGAACCTCTGGCAAAATTTGGTGCACAATTTTCTACGTCAACAGAAGGTCATTGATTTAAATCATAAATATTTAAATTTGGGCATTTAAATGCTATAAAATAATTCAAATGCTCAAATAATTCGGGAAATAAATGCCTAAGTATTTGAGTAAGTGCCTAAGTATTTTAAATAAAGCCCTAAAGCTACAGAAAAATAGAAAAGGAAACAAAATAAAAAAAGGGGGGAGAAAGAAGCCAACCTGGGCCTTACCTGGCTCGGCCCAGCCTACTGGCTCGGCCAGTCACCCCCTACCTCGCGCCAGGAGGCAGGGGCGCGTGCTCGCCATGCGCCGGCCACGCGCCGGCCACCTCCTGCTTCTGCCAACGCTGGGAGGCGCCCAGAGACGCCACGAGACCCCTCGTCCCCCTCTCGTCCTCTCTCACTCTCCCCCTCGTCTCCCTCATCCTCTCCCGCGATGGCCGAGCGCGCCCCTCGCCGCCGATCTCCGTAGTCGCCGCCAGAGACCTCCCCTCGCCCCTCCGACGAGCCCATCAGCTCCGCCTCGACTCCATCGTCCTCCCCACCGAGCCACGCTTCGCCGGAAGCCCTGCAACACCGCCTTCGCCCTCGTCTTCAACCTCGGGCATCCGAGATCGCCGGCGACCGTGCGCCCGCTCCGTTGCGTCCCCGAGCTTCCCAAGACCACTGCTGCGCTCCTCGTGAGCTTCTCCTTCGATCCCCACCTTCCCCTTGCTCGTTTGCGCCCTGTAGCTCCGATTTCCACCGCGGCCGAAGCTCGCCAGCGCCGTGCCTCATTGCCGTCGTGGCCAGAGCCACCGTGGCTTGAAGCCAGGCACACCACCGTGCTCAGCGCAGTCCCAGGAACCTAACGCACCACTCCCCGCGCCTTGCCGTGCCCCGTAGCGTCGGGTTCAACCATGCCCGAACTCCGGCGACCGCCGGCGTCGTTGCCGGCCACCCCGAGCCCAACTACCACCACCAAACGATGCGGCTCGCTCCTCGCATCGCGTAGCACATCTCCACCGTCATTTTGGTCGCCTAAGGGCGTTTTCCGAAGCCCTCCACCGTCTCGGGCCTCGCCGGCGTCGAGCCGCCGGCGAGTTGACCCTGTTTGACCCCTGGGTGGGCCCGGGTAGACCCCCCCTGAGTCTATGATAGGTGGGGCCGGCCTATTAACTAATTTAGGTTTAGTTTTAATTAATTTTAATTAAATTAGTCACTGACATGTGGGCCCAGGCCCCACTCACAGCTAATTAGTGTTAATCTAATTCTGCTAATTAACTGAGAGGCTGGCAGAAGGGGCCCACCAGTCAGGTTTGACCTGGGCTGGCGCCTTTGACCTGCTGAGGTCAGCATGACGCAATGTTGACGCAGTAATTGAATTTCTAGATTTATTTTTATACAGGAAATTCCAGAAAATAGTTCAAACTTCAAAAATTCATAGAAATTCAACCGTAACTCCAAATGAAATAATTTATATATGAAAAATTATCAGAAAAATTCAATCTATCCATCTGTAATGGTTTCATGCATGACAAAACAAGTTTACCTTGCTGTTTAGGCAGAATAAGGAAATGCACTATTAAGGCCATGTTTAATGAGCTAATATTTGAATCTTTGATTCAAATGAGTTCATCCCTTTCTATTCTAGCTTGCATTAGGCCAAGACACAATCATATTGCCATGTCATAGCATGCATCATATTGTTGCATATCGTCATGTGTTGATTATGTTCTGATGTGTTCTTCGTGGTAGGTTCTGCCTCCGAGGATATTCACGAGTATCCAACTGAAGGGCAGTATCCCGCTACCACTCCATCAGGCAAGAAACCCATTGATCATCCCGATACAAACCCATGTTCCCGCTTCTGCTCTTGTTTACTGCATTAAGACATCGCGATTCAAACTGCTGTGTGTTACGGTAGTTGAACCCTTATCCTCTGCATGACCTGTCATTGCCACAGTAACTAGATGAAACCCACTAGCATGTGTAGGAGTTGATTGAGCCATGTATGTGATTCCTACCTTGCTATGCCTGCTATGCTTAGAGTTGTGTCAGGTCTAGTTCATCTGGGTGATGGGCTAGAGTGAAATGCTTATGTCGGTAATATGAGGGATGTGTTGAACATGTTTTGATAAAGGTATCGATGAGAGGCCATGTAGGAGTACATGGTGGGTTGTTTCATTGAGGCCGTCCCTAAGAACTGAGATCTGTATGGGTGATTTAAGATTCAGCTACTACCACACATTGGGCCCTGAGATATGACACCGCTCGACTTACTGACCCCTCTCGCCTCTGTCCAGGAGTTACAACTAGTTTCTGGTGTTTGTAGGACATGTATTGGCGGCCGTGCGTAGCGCTGACCCTAGGGGTGGGCTATGTTGCGGTAGATACACCATGGCACGGTGTACCGAGTCACTCGTTTGGTGTCTCGGGAACCCTGTTCACATCGTTTGGGGCCATTGAGGACACCCCGGCCGGATTTCCTTGCGGATGGAACCTGAATAGGCGATGAACCTGGACTAGAGACTTGTGAGGTTAGTCAGGTCGTGGTCTACACCCACGTCGGTTTTCGCTTGAAGTCCGCCGAGCACATGTCGTGTGCAGACGCTAAGTGGTGGAAACATGTGTGACGAAGTACACCCCTGCAGGGTATAAAACTATTCGAATAGCCGCGTCCGCGGTAAAGGATTACTTGGTTGCATATACAGTTCATAGACAAGTTAATGGATACTACTAAAAGACTCAAGATAAGTGTGAGTACCGAGGATGGCCCTCTCGCAGGATGACGAGGGAGGATCCCCGGTGGAGTATTGTGTTGGTGAGTAGTGGACTCGTGTGCGAAAACTATTTACTAGAGAGGTTCCGTAGGATAGCTTAGCCAAGAGTCAAAGCTGGCTTGCTGCATAACCCCACCACCTTCTTGAGAATAAGCATGTATAGTAGGTTCTGATGTAAGACTTGCTGAGTACCTTTATACTCATGTTTGCTTATTTATTGTTTTCAGACGACAACACTGCCCCCTCCGATGGGTTTTATGTAGACCTTGACATCGACGAGTGACTAGCCACCCAGGTGGTGATCCTGGCCATGGAGGGCCCTATGTAGATAGACAGGCTTTGAAAAGCCTTCTTTCTTTTTAGAGTCTGTACTCAGACTAGTTGCTTCCGCATGTGCTTGTATGATTGTATGACTTGAGTGTCGGGTCTTGTGACTCCTATCTGTATGACATGTTATGTATGGCTCTCTGGAGCCTTTAAATAAAGACTTGAGTTGTAGAGTTTAGTTGTGATGCCATGTTGTATGTACTCATATCGGGCATATTGTGTGTATGATTGAAATGCTTGGTATGAGTCGGATCCGACAATCTAGTTGTTTATCCTTGGCAGCCTTTCTTATGGGGAAATGTAGTCTAGTGTTCCTCGAGCCATAGTAGTCCGCTACAGCCCGGTTCACCGGAGTCCTGCTAGCCCAGCACTACTGTTCAGGACACTTGACTGGCCGGCATGTGTTTCACTTCGTCCCTATGTCTGTCCCTTCGGGGAAATGTCACGCGGTGACTTCTGGAGTCCTGCCTAGCCTGCTACAGCCCGGGATCCCCGGAGTCCTGTTAGCCCAGTGCTATAGCCCGGAATCACTCGTTGATGACCGACACGTTCGACGTGATTCATGTATGCATGTCTCCATAGGTCTGTGCCGCTTTGGGTTCACGACTAGCCATGTCGGCCCGGGTTCTCTGTCATATGGATGCTAGCGACACTATCATATACGTGAGCCAAAAGGCGCAAACAGTTCCGGGCCATGGTAAGGCGACACTCGTGGGATACCGTGCGTGAGGCCGCAAAGTGATATGAGGTGTCACCGACTAGATCGATGTGATTTGGAATCGGGGTCCTGACAGCGTTGGCATCAGAGCCGGACTGCCTGTAGGTTCGTTGAGCCAAACTGGTCGATGTCGAGTCTAGAAATGCTTTAGTTATATGTAGGGGAATTGATTGTGGGAGGGAACGTAAGGTTCTTTTACTCCTTTACCTTATGCCCTCTGATCTGAGTCATTCTCTTCTCATTCAACGTGGGTTAAGGACTAGGCTCTCTTCTTCTATCAGGTTCACGTGTTACTAATCCGTAGTAGCTTATAGGATTATTGTTACAAGTCCCAGTTCAGTTTCTACTATTTTTAGTATGTTGCTATTTGAATCAGAACCTTGATATGATGTTGTTGAGCGGTATTGTGAACTGTTGTGGATGTCTCAAATCTTTTTCTGAGCATTTACAGCCGTTATGCTGTCCAATTTTCCCTAGAAATTCTAATGTCTTTGCATTGTGGTTGTGCTTTCAGATGGCCAACCGTGTTCATAACCAAGTGGTTGGCCTGACCAGGTGCCTCGACGTGCCCGGTCATACTGCTATGTTAGTCCGGGTCATGATCGAGACGGGTTACCGTTGGTATCCCGAATACACCGTCGAAGAGCAGTTCCGCGACTTTAATCAAAGCCAGTACTTCTACACCGTCAGGATATTTCCTTGTTATCCTGGATCTATCGAGCCCCTTAACTGTTCCTATGGACTCGGGGTTACCGTTGAGATGGCTGTGCAGGATGCTGCCTATTCCATGATGACCATCATGCAAGTCCGGACTGGCCTGCTTCGGAACACTGATTTCTGTTACATGCCAGCTTCACTTCCGGGAGCGCAAGGGTATCTTCAGGCTATCTATGCTGACTCCACTCAGGAGGATTCATTAACTCGTACCACTGCTGAGATGCTCGAAGATAAGGACCGAGAGAATCGGGCCTTGAGGTTGGAGCTTTTTAATACTCGTGCTGATCATTGGGCCACATTGACTCGGTTTGCACCTGCGGTGCAAGCTGGATGTATGGATACAAGGGATCTATATCCTGTGAGGTCTGCTTTGCCAGACATGGTGGATTGGCGTGATGTGGGAGGCATCACCCCACCCCGTGGTCCCCGCAGGCCACCGTTTGTTAGTCCAAGACCCCATCCTAGCCCCTATGGTCCACAGGCTCCTCAGGACCGTCTGTTCCCGGATGGTCACGTTGAACTTCCAGGCTATGGAGCTGACTTCTATGAGGACTACTACGGAGCTGTCTGAGTTAGTAGTAGTACCACTAGTATTGTTGTAGTTGTATCTCCACTGTCCTGCGTGACTTGCGGAATATGTCTTTGCGTGTAATCGATTCCGGAGGTGTAGACAAATAATGTATAGGAGCTTCGAATGCCTCCGATGAGATGTAACGTCTTTCATCATAGTTGTACTGTAGCCTGGGCTTGTACTAAACTATGTATGATGTGTATGACCGTTGGTATATATATGGCAGTTTTATATTACCATGACATACGGATGAACATCTCTGCATTCCGTGTTATCCATTACATTCTGCACTTCCTTGCTAAGTATGAGCCATCCTTGTCTAAACGGTTGTCTTGTTTTCTCCTAGGATGGTCAACACCCGCAGCAACCCTGCTGCCCCGGAGCAGGGGGAAGCCAGTGCTGCTAGAGGTGAAAATCTGCCTCACCCGCCTTCTCTGGCCGAAGTAATGCTCGAGGTGGAAAGAAACAAGCGTGAGACCAACCGCCTGCTGGAGCGGATTGAGCAGAACACTGCACGCCACCCGCGAAATGACTTGGTGTCAACCAATGACTTTATCAAGCTGTACCCACCAAAGTTTAATCATTCCGTCGAGCCCCTCGACGCGGATGACTGGCTTCGCAGCATCACCCACAAGCTACGTTCTGCCAACGTAGCCGAAGCCGACAAGGTTACCTATGCTGCCTATCACCTCGAAGGCCCTGCTAGCCATTGGTGGGAAAACTTCAAAGCTATGCGCCCGGTCGGTCAAATCACTACTTGGGCTGAATTCAGTGAGGCTTTCCATGAGCATCACATTCTGGAAGGTCTCATGGATCGCAAGAGGGAGGAGTTCTATAACTTCACCCAAGGGATACTGACCGTGGATGCTTACAGTCGTGAATTTGGGAACCTGGCACGTTATGCCCCTGAAGAGGTATCTACTGACGCTAAGAAGCAGGCAAGGTCCCGCAAGGGACTTAGCCCTAAGCTTCGCCGCGATCTTCATTTGCACGAGTGCGCATCCTTTCAGAAGTTGGTCAACAAAGCCATCAGTGCTGAGACAGGCCAGACTGATTATGACGCTACACGCAAGCACTCCCGTGATTTTGGCTCTTCATCCGGCTCTGGAGCTCAGAAGCGCCGGGTGTGGATTCCAAGCACGGCACTGCCACCCAGGTTCATTCCGAGGCCATCCTTTGAGGCGCCTCGTCCCAACCAACAATTTGCACCGCCCAAGCCCTATGGTGGCCCCGCTGCTAATGCTGCTCCATGCCCCAATGTGGTGACATGCTTCAAGTGTGGAGAGCCGGGTCACTATAGCCAAGAGTGTCCCCAGAACAACAACCCCAATCAAACTGGAAAGTCCGTTGGCCGTGGTAAGCCAACGGGAAAGACTTTCTACGCCAAGCCGGCCACCACTGCACGTGGCCATGTCAATTATGTTTCAGCCGAGGAGGCTCATGAGGATCCTAACGTCGTCCTTGGTACGCTCCTTGTTAACTGCCATCCGACATCTGCTCTTTTCGATACTGGAGCATCTCATTCATTCATATTCGAGAGCTATGCTCGATTGCATAGCATGACATTCTGTGACATGCCCACTTCCATGGTAATTCAAACTCCGGGTTCCAAATGGCAAACTTCTAGGGTAAGCCATGGGAACGAAATTCTTGTCGATAGACTTGTCTTCCTTGCATCCTTAATAGCTCTCAAGTCCTCCGACATAAACATCATCTTGGGTATGGACTGGATGTTAGCTCATTATGCTAAGATTGACTGTGCCACTAGAACCGTTAAACTTACTCACCCATCGGGCAAGACAGACAATGTCTTAATTCGAGTGGCCAAGCGCCAGCTTTACTCCCTAAATTCCAACCCTCTTCCAGACCATGAGGATGTTCCGGTAGTCCGAGACTTTCTGGATGTCTTTCCAGAAGAACTGCCAGGTGTTCCACCTGACAGGGATGTCGAGTTTGTGATAGACCTTGTTCCAGGAACCGTTCCAATTTCTAGAAGACCCTATAAGATGGCACCCCTAGAACTAGCCGAGCTTAAGAACCAACTCGATGAGTCCTTGAACAAGGGTTTCATCCGTCCTAGTTCCTCTCCTTGGGCTTGCCCCGTCCTCTTCGTCAAGAAGAAGGATGGAACAGATCAAATGGTTGTGGATTACCGAGCCGTCAACTTGGTCACCATCAAGAACAAATACCCGCTTCCCAGGATCAACGATCTGTATGATCAGCTCGCTGGATCCTCAGTCTTTTCCAAGATGGATTTGAGGTTGGGTTACCATCAAATCAAAATTAGAAACGGGGACATCCCCAAAACGGCCTTTGTTACTCGTTATGGCCAATACGAGTACACCGTTATGTCCTTCGGTTTAACCAATGCCCCAGCCACCTTCTCCCGGTTAATGAACTCGGTTTTCATGGAGTACTTGGATAAATTCGTCGTAGTATACCTCGATGACATACTCATCTACTCCAAGAATGAAGAGGAACATGCCGAACATCTAATGCTGGTATTGATGAAACTTTGAGAGCATCGCCTTTATGCCAAATTCTCTAAGTGTGAATTTTGGTTGCCAGAAGTGACCTATCTAGGCCATGTAATCTCTGGTAAGGGTATTGTTGTCAATCCCGAGCGAGTTCAAGCCTTCCTTGATTGGACTCCACCTGAGACGGTCAAGCAAGTTCGGAGCTTCCTTGGCTTAGCGAGCTATTGCCGCCGCTTCGTCGAAAATTTCTCCAAGGTTGCTAAACCTCTAACTGAACTCCTCAAGAAAGATAAAAGGTTCGAGTGGACTCCGCAGTGCGAGTTCAGCTTTCAGGAACTGAAAATACGCCTGACATCTGCCCCCGTACTGGTACCACCAGACTTCTCCAAGGACTTTATTATCTATTGCGACGCCTCGCGACAAGGACTAGGTTGCATACTCATGCAAGATCGTCAGGTAATTGCCTATGCTTCACGGCAATTACACCCACATGAGGAAAATTATCCCACACATGATCTAGAGCTTGCAGCTATAGTCCATGCACTTAAAACCTGGCGACATTACCTTCTCGGTAATCGTTGCGAGATCTTCACCGATCACCAAAGTTTGAAATATATCTTCACCCAACCAGATTTGAATCTCAGGCAAAGACATTGGGTCGAGTTAATCTCGGATTACGACTTAGGAATAACTTACACCCCGGGCAAAGCCAATGTCATGGCTGATGCACTAAGTCGTAAGTCCTATAGTACCAACCTGATGTTACAACAAAGCCAACCACTTCTCCATGAGGAATTTCGTAAGCTTAATCTTCACATTGTTCCTCGAGGATTCCTATCCACCCTGGTGGCGAAACCTACCCTTATGGATCAAATCATAGCTGCCCAGAAGCGTGATAAGGGCATATCCCAGATTAAGGAAAACATCATTAGCGGAGTTGCTAAATGTTTCTCCATGGATGAGCATGGTGCTGTCTTCTTCGAGAACCGTCTGGTGGTTCCCAAGAAACAACATCTACGCCAGTTGATCCTTAAGGAAGCTCATGAATCCCCTCTCACCATTCATCCCGGTAGTACTAAAATGTATCAAGACCTACGCCAGAGGTTTTGGTGGACTAGGATGAAGAGAGAAATCGCTCAATACATTGCTAGCTGCGACGTTTGTCGTCGTGTTAAAGCAGAGCATCAACGGCCTGCTGGCACCCTTCAACCTTTGGCTATTCCTGAATGGAAATGGGATAAAATCAGTATGGATTTCATCACTGGGTTTCCCAGGACCAAGAGAGGGAATAATGCCATCTTCGTCGTGATCGACCGACTTTCCAAGGTAGCCCACTTTCTACCTGTTCGTGAGAGTAACACAGCTAGCCAGCTAGCCGATTTATACATCTCCCGAATAGTGTCTCGTCATGGTGTCCCATTGGAAATTAACTCAGACCGTGGGAGTCTCTTCACCTCTCGATTTTGGGAAAGTTTCCAAAATGCTATGGGAACTCATCTCTCCTTTAGCATCGCCTTCCATCCTCAATCAAGTGGTCAAGTTGAGTGAGTCAATCAAATTCTGGAAGATATGCTCCGAGCATCTGTTATCTCGTTCGGAATGAGTTGGGGGAAATGCCTTCCATTCGCAGAGTTTGCTTATAACAATAGTTATCAAGCTAGCTTGGGCAAGGCTCCTTTCAAAGTTCTTTATGGACGAAAATGTCGAACGCCTCTTAACTGGTCAGAAACCGGGGAAAGACAACTCTTTGGCCCGGATATGATTCAGGAAGCAGAAGAGCAGGTTCGCGTTATTCGTGAGAAATTGAAAACAGCCCAATCTCGTCAAAAGAGTCAATATGATCGCAAACATAAGCCTATGACTTATGAAGTCAACGAGAAGGCTTACCTTTGGGTTACTCCGTTAAAGGGAACCCATCGTTTCGGTATCAAAGGCAAATTGGCTCCTTGTTACATTGGACCCTTTCGCATTCTTGCCAAACGAGGAGAAGTTGCCTACCAATTGGAACTACCTTCGCATCTTTCCAGAGTTCACGATGTCTTCCATGTTTCACAACTCAGGCGTTGCTTCGCGGATCCTATCCGTGGAGTGGACCACGAAATGCTTGATCTACAAGATAACCTCTCTTATCGGGAATATCCCGTTCGTATCCTTGATCAAGCCGAGCATACCACTCGACGTCATGATATCAAGTTTCTCAAGGTTCAATGGTCACACCATTCCGAGAAAGAAGCCACTTGGGAAAGGGAGGACCGTCTTCGACTTGAGTACCCTACCTTCTTTCCAGAGGATCCTAAATCTCGGGACGAAATTGTCAGGACCCCGATTCCAAGTCACATCGATCTAGCCGGTAACACCTCATATCACTTTGCGGCCTCACGCACGGTATCCCACGGGTGTCGCCTTACCATGGCCCGGGACCGTTTGCGCCTTTTGGCTCACGTATATGATGGTGTCGCTAGCATCCATATGACAGAGAACCCGGGCCGACATGGCTAGTCGTGAACCCAAAGCGGCACTAACCCATGGGGACAGGCATACATGAATCAACCTCGAGCATGTCGGTCAACAACGTGTGAATCCGGGCTGTAGCACTGGGCTAACAGGACTCCGGTAACCCGGGCTATAGCAGGCTAGGCAGGACTCCGGATGTCACCGCGTGATATTTCCCCGAAGGGACGGACACAGGAACGAAGAGAAACACATGCCGGCCAGTCAAGTGTCCTGAGCAGTAGTGCTGGGCTAACAGGACTCCGGTGAACCGGGCTGTAGCGGACTACTACGCTCAGAAAGCACTAGACTACATTTCCCCATATGATAGGCTGCCAAGGATAAACAACTAGATTGTCGGATCCCACTCATACCAAGCATTTCAATCATACACACAATATGCCCGATATGAGTACATACAACATGGCATCACAACAAGACTCTGCGACTCAAGTATTTATTCACTAGGCTCCGAAGAGCGAGATATTACAAACATGGGTCTCATGACCCGACATACAGAGCATACAAGCAAAAAGCACATGCGGAAGCTTAACTTGTCTGAGTACAGACAACTACAAATGAAAAAGGCTGAGAAGCCTGACTATCTACCAGATCCTGCCGAGGGCACGAGATTGCAGCTGAGGTAACAAGCTAAACGTCGAAGTCCACGTGCAACTAATAGCAAGACTGAAGTCTCTCTGCAAAACATAAAATAAGCAAACGTGAGTACAAATGTACCCAGCAAGACTTACATCAGAACTAACTACATATGCATCAGTATCAACAAAGGGGGTGGTGGAGTTTAACTGCAGCAAGCCAGCTTTGACTTAGTGGCTAACCTGAACTACGACTGCAAGTAACTCTTTTGAGGTGGCGCACACGAGTCCACAAATTCACCATACCAATACACCACTATGGATCCACTCCCGTCTCCCTACGAGAAGGCCATCCATAGCACTCACGCTTATCTTGCGCATTTTAGAGTATCCACTTTCACTTGTCTATGAACTATGCAAGGGGTCCAAGTTTCCATATCCGAGGAATCCGGCTATTCGAATAGATAATGATAACCCTGCAGGGGTGTACTTCTTCACACACGCTCTCGCCACTTATAGCCCTGTACACGTCATGTACCTCGGCAACCTTCAAGCGGAAGCCGGGTGAGGGAGTCGGCCACGACCTGACTAACCAACAAGTCTCTCGTCCAGGTTTATCACCTATTCGGGTTCCATCCGCAAGGAGATCCGGCCGGGGTGTCGCTCACGGCCCCAAACGATGTGTGCAGGGTTCCCAAGCCCACCATCCGGGTGCCACTTGGTACACCGTGCCACGGTGCCTAGTCTATCCCAAGCCCACCTGTACCGGGTGCCACTTGGTAGACTACTAACACTACCTACAAACACCAGAAACTAGTTGCAACTCCTGGACAGAGATCGAGTTGATTAATAAGCCGAGAGGGGCCGAGTTACCGGAACCCAATGTGTGGTAGTAACTGTTCATGGATCACAAACACAGAACTCAATTCCTGAGGACGGCTGCAATGAGACAACCCACCATGAACTCCTACATGGCCTCTCACCGCTACCTTTACCAAATCGTGTTCACACACTTAGCTCTCAACAGTAGGACATGTTCACCACATTCCAATTCATCCCTGATGAATCAGACCTGACTCAACTCTAAGCAGTAGCAGGCATGACAAACAAGCATGAATGAGTAGGCACAACAGGGCTCAAACAACTCCTACTCATACTTGTGGGTTTCATCTATTTACTGTGGCAATGACAGGTCATTCAGAGGAAAGGGGTTCAACTACCGCAGCAGGTAACAGTTGATTCGTTGTTTTCCTAATGTAGTAAAAGAGAGCAGGAGCGAGAGAGTGGGATTGTATCGGAATGAACAAGGGGGTTTTGCTTGCCTGGCACTTCTGAAGATAATATAGCTCTTCATCGGTGTCATCGATCACATCGTCGGAAACATCGTCGACTGAGAGGGGACGGTTACCGGCAAACAGAGAAGGACACAATCAATGCAATGCAACAATATGATGCATGATCATGACATGACAATATGCTGTGATTTGAGCTAATGCATCTAGCTATGATTTAAATGAAGTTGGTTTGAGTAAAAGATTCAAATTCCAACCCCATATATGATTATTTAAATGCCCTTTATTTGTTTTGTCCAAAACAGAGGACAAACATTGTTCCAACATGCATGAAAATGGTACAGATGGATTCCTTGAATTTTTCTGATAATTTTTCATATATAAATTATTTCATTTGGAGTTATAGATTATTTTCTATGATTTTTAGAAGTTTTAGCTATTTTCTGAAATTAATAAATCATTTCTGATTTATTTAAAATCCCAGAAAAGCTTTACTGTGTCAGCATGATGTCACTATGATGTCATTAGGTCAATGGGGTCGGTCCAGGTCAAACCTGACCAATGGGGCCCACTGGTCAGTGACTCAGGGCCAGTTAGTGTCGCTAACAGGTGGGGTCCGGTCAACATGTGACGTGGCCAGGTCAAACTGACATGTGGGGCCCTTGTGGTTAGTTTAAAACTAAACAGAAACTAAACCAGGTTAATTAGAGAGTGGGGCCCATCCGTCAGTGTGAGAGAGGGTTAATTAGCTGGGCTATTAGCCCCTAATGACGGTGCCACGTCAGCGTCACCGGGATCTCGCCGACGGCTTGTCGCCGGCAACGACAGAAATGGCGGGGTGGCTCGGAAAGGCGATACAGGGAACCATTCGAGGCGCCGTTGGGATCTACGGAAAGCTGGCGATCCCGCGCATCCAACGATGCAAACGGGGTGAGCTGGGGTGGCCGTAATCCTCGCCGGCGTCGAGCTCAGCGGCTGCCGGACTTCGGGCGTGCTTGGAATCGGCGTTGTGGTGCACGGTGGGACGAACGGGTGGCTAGTTCGGCTCCTGGGAGCAGCACGAGCGCGATGACGTGCTCAGGGGCAAGCTGGGCTTGCTCTAGCCACGGTGACGACTTCGCCGGCGGCGTGAAGCTCGCGGGCACGGTGGAGAGTGATGCTACGGCGAGCTACATACCATGGGGATAAGGGGAAAACAGTGGCGGAGCTCACGTCGGTGCCGTAGGGATGGTTAGCGGACCCGGGGACGCTCGGAGGTGTCGAATCGGCGGTGGCGATCTCCGGTGGCCGTCGGTGATGATGACGACGATGGCGACGCGTAGGGGCTCTTCCGGTCGCGTGAGACGAGGTGGAGGACGAGGGAGGCACGGCGGAGCTCGGGGCCGCGTCGGAGAGGTGAGGGGGTGGTGGTGAGCGCGGCGAACGGCGTCGGTGGTCTCGGGTGTGCTCGGCGGCGCGAGGAGGAGAGGCCAGAGGAAGGGGGCGAAGCAGAGGAAGGAGGTCTAAGTGAGAGGGGGCTAGGGGGTGTCGTGGCGCTGTCTAGGCGCGACGAGGAGGAGCCAGGCAGGCAGCTGCCGGCGTGGCGCGCCGTGGCGCCGTGCTTGGCCTTGCCTCTGCCAGTAGGCAGAGGTCGAAGACAAAGATGCCCCTGGTGGGCTGGCTAGTTTGTTGGGCCGCGAGGTAAGAAGACCCAGGTGAGTCCTTCTCCCTCTCTCTCTCTTTCTAATTTATCTAATTCTGTTCTGTTTTCTATTTTGCAGGTTTGTTTTGAATTTGGTTTTGAAACCAAATCAATTTTGTTGCTTCTAGAAATATTTTTAGAAGCTAAAAGAATTAAACCAAAGCTCCATAAAATATTTCAGAATTATTGGACATATATTTATTTAATAGTAGATATAAGTCCAATTCAAATAATTATTGATTTAAAATTAGAGCCCAAATAATTCCTTAGAAATGTTCCAAAATTTTGGTTTGATTTATAACTCTTGCCAAAATTGTCAGAAATATTTCTAGGGCATTTTGGATTCATTGATTGCAATTTAAAAGGTGATTGCCCTTCTTTTAATCAGTTTTCTGAGGTTTCAACAATCCTCAATTCAAGTTTCAGAATTTTAACATGATGCATAGATGATCTCGGATGCAACTAAATACAAGCAGTTCTAGGGTTGTGACAACTCACCCCCACTAAACAAGAATCTCGTCTCGAGATTCAAGTCGTGAGGTAAGAAGACAGAGGGGACACAAAGCTAACAACACGATCTTCATGATCCAACTGGTCTTCTCGAAGAGGTTGATTCATTGCATCATATTGATCTTGACATCTTTGCTTCGAGAACTTCATCCAACATGGCGACAAGAGAGCAAGACAACCTCACAAGAGTGGATACAAGATCAACTCACGGAATGAGACGTAAGAACACCTCTTGAGTTGAGACACAAAGCACATATCAGAATCCATGAAAAGAAGCAGATGACAAGGCTCAATTTGGTAGGCAACAAACCACGCTGGAGTAGGATGGTGTATGGTTTCAAGGTAGCAAGGAGATTGATTGTCATGATTCCATAACGGAACACCTTAGGGAAAGGTGACTCGTAAAATTATTACCTTAAGTGGCAAAAAGAATTACTTTTGATCCATAGATCATTGAAACTCTTTATACCAGCCTAAGGCAATCACAATCGATCATTTGCAGGAGTTCAAGAGAATGACATACTTGGACTAGAAAGGATGATGTGGACTACCTTTTTGAAGACAACGCAATGGATGACTTTTGCTTATCATCAGAAATAGATGGAACCCGTGGTAGGACCACTTCGAAGATGATCCTGATCAGTAATTACTGAGAAGGGTAGTCCGTAGTAGGATGACACAAGGAAGGTGCAAGCTGGGAACAAAATGCAAATGCTGGGAATGATTCTGGTAACTGGGGAAGAACTCAACAGTCGAGAGTGAGTCCACTGTCTGAAAAGGTTATAACATAACCGAGGAAACTGGAAGCAAATCCCAGTTAACGCCAACGGTAAAACCTAGTTCTTGCGCGTGCTCTCAAGAACTTGAGCATCTCCATATTCATCAAGGTTTTACCAATATCCGTGTCAAGGATCCTGGCAACACAACGTACCACCATGATGAATGGTGATGGATGATGCAGATGCAAAGGAAGATAACATTTTCTCAGATTTCACCTTAGCGAGGCCAAGGGAACAAAATCTGGATGATCGACCCGGAGACATTTAGCACTCCGCTTCTAATGTTCTCCTTGATGTGCTAGGATAACCCATTTATTGATACGGTTTGGTATCTAGGTCATCAAGTAAAAGGTCGGACTTCGGGAGCACAAGAATCCGTAAGGATTTGCTACGGAGGTAAATCCTATGAAATCCTCATGGGGAGGTGGCCAACTTTCTTCAATCGAGATACTACAATAATAGGTCTTCCGGCTGGATGTGTTGGCCACGACATCCACTTTACCGATTATCGAGAGACCAATATTATAGTTCTTGGAAAATGCTCCAACCATCATATCTGCCTGAGATTCAGATCTGGTTGGTGACAGGATATTCCAGACTCATCGAGTCTAGAAACAAAATGAAAGTTTGCAACACAAATCGACGAGATGACATTGCGAGATTCTCGGGGGAATGAACTACGGTAGTAAGCTCCAAAACATGAGCTGGTTCTGCTAAACACATGTGAACACGATGTCCTAGACAAGCATGGTCACCTGGTAGTCTTAAAATGAAACACTACCGAGTTCAGGGGGAACCATCAACGAGGATATCGAAGTCCTTGCGTAGGTCTAACCCTTAATAAGAAACTTCTTCTCCTTGAACAAATCAATCAGTGGCTTGGTGTGCTAGGGATACGTATAGAATGTAGATGATCAGTCTATCAGACCATAGAATACTTCGCACATGCATGACTGACTTGGGATGATTCCAGAGGAAGCAAAAACAAACTTTCTTGAATTCACGGCGGCAACTTACATCAGATGCACATGAATTAGAGGAAGTCACATCTTTCAACTGGACATATGCTTCATGATCGGGACATGAGGGCAATGCTTATAAAGTTTCCAACACTAGCTGGATGTTCAACACAATCATGGAGGAGACAAAATGCCGCTGATGGGCTCAACAGCAACTCATCGGAATTTCCATATCGCTGGACTTCCACCACTATGTGAACAATGTGATAGTATTGGTCAGACCAAAGATATAATGGTGTATGCTCAAGGGACAACCGTAAGTAAGACAACATTACGAACATCGTTGGTTCTGATTTGATTTGACAATAGCCCACACTCAAATCAAGGTTTGGACAAGATAATAGATTCAACAGCTGATCACGGGGATCAGTCGATGAATATATCATCTTTCTTCAACACACACACACACACAAGGATATCCCTTAGGGATGAACTAAGTCGGACAAGTTTTCATCTTCCAACTCTCCAAGTTGTTGTTAAGCTTAACCAACTAGCTCAGGGGTATCCAACACAGATTCTTGGGGAAAAGTGGTTTATTGAAAAACCATCTTGATCACGAACTCAACATAACGGTCAGGTGACAACCTGGTAACACTTCCGAGAAGATATTCGGAAAATCACGAACCACCGGTATGTTACTAAGCTCAAGAACAACCTTGCTTTTCAGGGCAAGATGATATGATCAAAGAGTGAGGGATTGGCACAATCCTAATCCATTGATCGAAGTGTGCACCAGAAATATGGACTAGGTAGCACGATCAGTCTTAGAATGATAATTCAATAACCAACGCGCTAAGAATGAGGGTATTGTCCATTAACTACCAAGCAACGGGGTTGCTAGGAGTATTGATTTCACACACCACGATTCACTGGTCGACATTCCGGATGCAACAACACTGAAACCGAGAAATGAATAATGATGGAGAGAGTATCACTGCATCAAGAATTCATAGGAGAAGGTGCAATTCTCACGACGCTCTTGACATAAAGTGGGTAATACTTCAGGGTAGAACAGAACCAAAAGCTAGATTGGCATTTTGATCTGCGAAATACAACCACTTTGACCCGATCCCAAAAATGGATGAGGTACTGGAGTTTGTTTCTCCTAGTCATTCCGAATAGAATGGCTTGACGGACCACAGAAGTAAAAGGCACTGATGAACATGAATGCACGACTACTTCTGACTATCAAGTGATAGACGAAGGTCGGAATATAACTGAAGGGGGGAACAACTCAAGGAACATATAACTTTCTGAGTTGTGGATGCATAGGTTAGTATGTCGAACGAGTTCAACATATTTCTTCCGGATAACCCATGCAGAAAGGTAGAACTGGCAGAGCCATAATATAGAATGGAGAACTCATCAAGAGCACTCTGTCGTGACCTTTTGGTTCAAAAGAACTCCTGCCATAGGTGGTTCATAGCATTTGGAAGAAGGAAATACCACAGACCTCAAGGACTATCGCAAAGGTTACTAATATCCTAAAGGAACTAGCAACACTATCAACATGAGGTAGGTAGGGTGAGTCTCGGGTTCAAGAACCCATGAATAGAATACCTACCACTACATGGCATCACGGGATGCTTTTGAGAATAATGGCCAGAATCATCACACCGGAACACAAAACATGGCTATATTACTAGGTGATCCTCTAAGACACCTAGGGTCATAATAATAGCTCCAACATATATGCCGAGGCAACGGAGTACCTCAACTTGACGATTAGTGTGATTAAACTGGCCCATAAGACATCTAACACAGGAGAAAGGGATTTGCAAATGCATCAGATTGTTTAGAAACCTGGGATGACTCGGACAGCATAACGGCTGTAAATGCTCGAAAAGATTTGAGACAACCTGGAAAAATGGTGGCATAACCACTTAACAACATCATAATATCAAGGTTCTGAGGCCAGCTATGAACATATGGAAGTAGTAGGAACTGAATTGAGGCATGAACTGAACAATCCTAGGCAACTACGGTTTAGTAACACGTCATCCTGAGAGATAGAAGAGAGGCCTAGTTCTTAACCCCCGTAGAAGAGAAGAGGTTGACTCAGATCAGAAGGCCATGAGGTATAAGAAGTAAAAAGAGCCTTACGTTCCCATCCACAATCAATTCCCTTATATAACTAGAGCATTTCTAGACACGACTTTGACCAGTTTGGCTTGGTAATCCTACAGGCAGTCAGGCTCTGATACCAAAGCTGTCAGGACCCCGATTCCAAGTCACGTCGATCTAGCCGGTAACACCTCATATCACTTTGCGGCCTCACGCACGGTATCCCACGGGTGTCGCCTTACCATGGCCCGGGACCGTTTGCGCCTTTTGGCTCACGTATATGATGGTGTCGCTAGCATCCATATGACAGAGAACCCGGGCCGACATGGCTAGTCGTGAACCCAAAGAGGCACTAACCCATGGGGACAGGCATACATGAATCAACCTCGAGCATGTCGGTCAACAACATGTGAATCCGGGCTGTAGCACTGGGCTAACAGGACTCCGGTAACCCGGGCTGTAGCAGGCTAGGCAGGACTCCGGATGTCACCGCGTGACATTTCCCCGAAGGTACAGACACAGGAACAAAGAGAAACACATGCCGGCCAGTCAAGTGTCCTGAGCAGTAGTGCTGGGCTAACAGGACTCCGGTGAACCGGGCTGTAGCGAACTACTACGCTTAGAAAGCACTAGACTACATTTCCCCATATGATAGGCTGCCAAGGATAAACAACTAGATTGTCGGATCCCACTCATACCAAGCATTTCAATCATACACACAATATGCCCGACATGAGTACATACAACATGGCATCACAACAAGACTCTATGACTCAAGTATTTATTCACTAGGCTCCGAAGAGCGAGATATTACAAACATGGGTCTCATGACCCGACATACAGAGCATACAAGCAACAACCACATGCGGAAGCTTAACTTGTCTGAGTACAGACAACTACAAATGAAAAAGGCTGAGAAGCCTGACTATCTACCAGATCCTGCCGAGGGCACAAGATCGTAGCTGAGGTAACAAGCTAAACGTCGAAGTCCACGTGCAACTAATAGCGAGACTGAAGTCTCTCTGCAAAACATAAAATAAGCAAACGTGAGTACAAATGTACCCAGCAAGACTTACATCAGAACTAACTACATATGCATCAGTATCAACAAAGGGGGTGGTGGAGTTTAACTGCAGCAAGCTAGCTTTGACTCAGTGGCTAACCTGAACTACGACTGCAAGTAACTCTTTTGAGGTGGCGCACATGAGTCCACAAATTCACCATACCAATACACCACTATGGATCCACTCCCGTCTTCCTACGAGAAGGCCATCCATAGCAGTCACGCTTATCTTGCGCATTTTAGAGTATCCACTTTCACTTGTCTATGAACTATGCAAGGGGTCCAAGTTTCCATATCCGAGGAATCCGGCTATTCGAATAGATAATGATAACCCTGCAGGGGTGTACTTCTTCACACACGCTCTCGCCACTTATAGCCCTGTACACGTCATGTACCTCAGCAACCTTCAAGCGGAAGCCGGGCGAGGGAGTCGGCCACGACCTGACTAACCAACAAGTCTCTCGTCCAGGTTTATCGCCTATTCGGGTTCCATCCGCAAGGAGATCCGGCCGGGGTGTCGCTCACGGCCCCAAACGATGTGTGCAGGGTTCCCAAGCCCACCATCCGGGTGCCACTTGGTACACCGTGCCATGGTGCCTAGTCTGTCCCAAGCCCACCTGTACCGGGTGCCACTTGGTAGACTACTAACACTATCTACAAACACCAGAAACTTGTTGCAACTCCTGGACAGAGATCGAGTTGATTAATAAGCCGAGAGGGGCCGAGTTACCGGAACCCAATGTGTGGTAGTAACTGTTCATGGATCACAAACACAGAACTCAGTTCCTGAGGACGGCTGCAATGAGACAACCCACCATGTACTCCTACATGGCCTCTCACCGCTACCTTTACCAAATCGTGTTCACACACTTAGCTCTCAACAGTAGGACATGTTCACCACATTCCAATTCATCCCCGATGAATCAGACCTGACTCAACTCTAAGCAGTAGCAGGCATGACAAACAAGCATGAATGAGTAGGCACAACAGGGCTCAAACAACTCCTACTCATACTAGTGGGTTTCATCTATTTACTGTGGCAATGACAGGTCATGCAGAGGAAAGGGGTTCAACTACCGCAGCAGGTAACAGTTGATTCGTTGTTGTCCTAATGCAGTAAAAGAGAGCAGGAGCGAGAGAGTGGGATTGTATCGGAATGAACAAGGGGGTTTTGCTTGCCTGGCACTTCTGAAGATAATATAGCTCTTCATCGGTGTCATCGATCACATCGTCGGAAACATCGTCGACTGAGAGGGGACGGTTACCGGCAAATAGAGAAGGACACAATCAATGCAATGCAACAATATGATGCATGATCATGACATGGCAATATGCTGTGATTTGAGCTAATGCATCTAGCTATGATTTAAATGAAGTTGGTTTGAGTAAAAGATTCAAATTCCAACCCCATATATGATTATTTAAATGCCCTTTATTTGTTTTGTCCAAAACAGAGGACAAACATTGTTCAAACATGCATGAAAATGGTACAGATGGATTCCTTGAATTTTTCTGATAATTTTTCATATATAAATTATTTCATTTGGAGTTATAGATTATTTTCTATGAATTTTAGAAGTTTTAGCTATTTTCTGAAATTAATAAATCATTTCTGATTTATTTAAAATCCCAGAAAAGCTTTACTGCGTCAGCATGATGTCACTATGATGTCATTAGGTCAATGGGGTCGGTCCAGGTCAAACCTGACCAATGGGGCCCACTGGTCAGTGACTCAGGGCCAGTTAGTGTCGCTGACAGGTGGGGTCCGGTCAACAGGTGACGTGGCCAGGTCAAACTGACATGTGGGGCCCTTGTGGTTAGTTTAAAACTAAACAGAAACTAAACCAGGTTAATCAGAGAGTGGGGCCCATCCGTCAGTGTGAGAGAGGGTTAATTAGCTGGGCTATTAGCCCCTAATGACGGTGCCACGTCAGCGTCACCGAGATCTCGCCGACGACTTGTCGCCGGCGACGATAGAAACGGCGGGGTGGCTCGGAAAGGCGATACAGGGAACCATTCGAGACGCCGTTGGGCTCTACGGAAAGCTGGCGATCCCGCGCATCCAACGGTGCAAACGGGGTGAGCTGGGGTGGCCGTAATCCTCGTCAGCGTTGAGCTCAGCGGCTGCCGGACTTCGGGCGTGCTTGGAATCGGCGTTGTGGTGCACGGTGGGACGAACGGGTGGCTAGTTCGGCTCCTGGGAGCAGCACGAGCGCGATGATGTGCTCAGGGGCAAGCTGGGCTTGCTCTAGCCTCGGTGACGACTTCCCCGGCGGCGTGAAGCTCGCGGGCACGGCGGAGAGTGATGCTACGGCGAGCTACATGCCACGGGGATAAGGGGAAATGGTGGCGGAGCTCACGTCGGTGCCGTAGGGATGGTTAGCGGGCCCGGGGATGCTCGGAGGTGTCGAATCGGCGGTGGCGATCTCCGGTGGCCGTCGGTGATGATGACGACGATGGCAACGTGTAGGGGCTCTTCCGGTCGCGTGAGACGAGGTGGAGGACGAGGGAGGCACGGCGGAGCTCGGGGCCGCGTCGGAGAGGTGAGGGGGTGGCGGTGAGCGCGGCGAACGGCGTCGGTGGTCTCGGGTGTGCTCGGCGGCGCGAGGAGGAGAGGCCAGAGGAAGGAGGGGAAAGTGAGAGGGGGCCAGGGGGTGTCGTGGCGTTGTCTAGGCGCGACGAGGAGGAGCCAGGCAGGCAGCTGCCGGCGTGGCGCGCCGTGGCGCCGTGCTTTGCCTTGCCTTTGCCAGTAGGCAGAGGTTGAAGACAAAGATGCCCCTAGTGGGCTGGCTGGTTTGTTGGGCCGCCAGTAAGAAGACCCAGGTGAGTCCTTCTCCCTCTCTCTCTCTTTCTAATTTATCTAATTCTGTTCTGTTTTCTATTTTGCAGGTTTGTTTTGAATTTGGTTTTGAAACCAAATCAATTTTGTTGCTTCTGGAAATATTTTTAGAAGCTAAAAGAATTAAACCAAAGCTCCATAAAATATTTCAGAATTATTGGACATATATTTATTTAATAGTAGATATAAGTCCAATTCAAATAATTATTGATTTAAAATCAGAGCCCAAATTCCTTAGAAATGTTCCAAAATTTTGGTTTGATTTATAACTCTTGCCAAAATTGTCAGAAATATTTCTAGGGCATTTTGGATTCACTGATTGCAATTTAAAAGGTGATTGCCCTTCTTTTAATCAGTTTTCTGAGGTTTCAACAATCCTCAATTCAAGTTTCAGAATTTTAACATGATGCATAGATGATCTCGGATGCAACTAAATACAAGCAGTTCTAGGGTTGTGACAGAAATTCTTTTGAGTGGGGGTGAGTTGTCACACCCTAGCTAGTCCATGCATTAGAGTGCGCATCATGTTTACTTTCATCAGAAACTTGAAATGGGGAAGGCAGAACCCCCAGCACCCCTTTTGAAATCAACTAGGGTTTACTACAAATAATTTCAATGAACCTGAAATGCCCTTCTAAAATGTTCACCCTCTTTGCCTTGGGTTAGAACCTCTGGCAAAATTTGGTGCACAATTTTCTAGGTCAACAGAAGGTCATTGATTTAAATCATAAATATTTGAATTTGGGCATTTAAATGCTATAAAATAATTCAAATGCTCAAATAATTCTAGAAATAAATGTTTGCTGTTAGGAATAATTCCAACAGAGCCCACAATTATTTTCAGGATTTTAGTAAGTGCCTAAGTATTTTAAATAAAGCCCTAAAGCTACAGAAAAATAGAAAAGGAAACAAAATCAAAAAAGGGGGGGAGAAAGAAGCCCACCTGGGCCTTACCTGGCTCGGCCCAGCCTACTGGCTCGGCCAGTCACCCCCTACCTCGCGCCAGGAGGCAGGGGCGCGTGCTCGCCGTGCGCCGGCCACGCGCCGGCCACCTCCTGCTTCTGCCGACGCTGGGAGGCGCCCAGACACGCCACGAGACCCCCTCGTCCCCCTCTCGTTCTCTCTCACTCTCCCCCTCGTCTCCCTCATCCTCTTCCACGATGGCCGAGCGCGCCCCTCGCCGCCGATCGCCGTAGTCGCCGCCAAAGACCTCCCCTCGCCCCTCTGACGAGCCCATCAGCTCCGCCTCGACTCCCTCGTCCTCCCCACCGAGCCACGCTTCGCCGGAAGCCCTGCACCGCCGCCTTCGCCCTCGTCTTCAACCTCGGGCATCCGAGATCGCCGGCGACCGTGCGCCCGCTCCGTTGCGTCCCCGAGCTCCCCAAGACCACTGCTGCACTCCCCGTGAGCTTCTCCTTCGATCCCCACCTTCCCCTTGCTCGTTTGCGCCCTGTAGCTCCGATTTCCACCGCAGCCGAAGCTCGACGGCGCCGTGCCTCATCGCCGTCGTGGCCAGAGCCACCGTGGCTCGAAGCCAGGCACACCACTGTGCTCAGCGCAGTCCCAGGAACCTAACGCACCACTCCCCGCGCCTCACCGTGCCCCGTAGCGTCGGGTTCAACCATGCCCGAACTTCGGCGACCGCCAAGGTCGTCGCCGGCGTCGTTGCACATCTCCGCGGTCGTTTTGGTCGCCTGAGGGCGTTTTCCGAAGCCCTCCGCCGTCTAGGGCCTCGCCGGCGTCGAGCCGCCGGCGAGTTGACCCAGTTTGACCCCTGGGTGGGCCCGGGTAGACCCCCCCTGAGTCTATGACAGGTGGGGCCGGCCTGTTAACTAATTTAGGTTTAGTTTTAATTAATTTTAATTAAATTAGTCACTGACATGTGGGCCCAGGCCCCACTGACAGCTAATTAGTGTTAATCTAATTCTGCTAATTAACTTAGAGGCTGACAGAAGGGGCCCACCAATGAGGTTTGACCTGGGCTGGCGCCTTTAACCTGCTGAGGTCAGCATGACGCAATGCTGACGCAGTAATTGAATTTCTGGATTTATTTTTATACAGGAAATTCCAGAAAATAGTTCAAACTTCAAAAATTCATAGAAATTCAACCGTAACTCCAAATGAAATAATTTATATATGAAAAATTATCAGAAAAATTAAATCTATCCATCTGTAATGGTTTCATGCATGACAAAACAAGTATACCTTGCTGTTTAGGCAGAATAAGGAAATGCACTATTAAGGCCATGTTTAATGAGCTAATATTTGAATCTTTGATTCAAATGAGTACATCCCTTTCTATTCTAGATTGCATTAGGCCAAGACAAAATCATATTGCCATGTCATAGCAGGCATCATATTGTTGCATATCGTCATGTGTTGATTATGTTCCGATGTGTTCTTCGTGGTAGGTTCTCCCTCCGAGGATATTCACGAGTATCCAACTGAAGGACAGTATCCCGCTACCACTCCATCAGGCAAGCAACCCATTGATCATCCCAATACAAAGCCATGTTCCCGCTTCTGCTCTTGTTTACTGCATTAAGACATCGCGATTCAAACTGCTGTGTGTTACGGTAGTTGAACCCTTATCCTCTGCATGACATGTCATTGCCACAGTAACTAGATGAAACCCACTAGCATGTGTAGGAGTTGATTGAGCCATGTATGTGATTCCTACCTTGCTATGCCTGCTATGCTTAGAGTTGTGTTAGGTCTGGTTCATCTGGGTGATGGGCTAGAGTGAAATGCTTATGTCGGTAATATGAGGGATGTGTTGAACATGTTTTGATAAAGGTATCGATGAGAGGCCATGTAGGAGTACATGGTGGGTTGTTTCATTGAGGCCGTCCCTTAGAACTGAGATCTGTATGCGTGATTTAAGATTCAGCTACTACCACACATTGGGCCCTGAGATATGACCCCGCTCGACTTACTGACCCCTCTCGCCTCTGTCCAGGAGTTGCAACTAGATTCTGGTGTTTGTAGGACATGTGTTGGCGGCTGTGCATAGCGCTGACCCTAGGGGTGGGCTATGTTGCAGTAGATACACCATGGCACGGTGTACCGAGTCACCCGTTTGGTGTCTCGGGAACCCTGTTCACATCGTTTGGGGCCGTTGAGGACACCCCGGCCGGATTTCCTTGCGGATGGAACCTGAATAGGCGATAAACCTGGACTAGAGAGTTGTGAGGTTAGTCAGGTCGTGGTCTACACCCACGTTGGTTTTCGCTTGAAGTCTGCCGAGCACATGTCGTGTGCAGACGCTAAGTGGTGGAAACATGTGTGACGAAGTACACCCCTGCAGGGTATAAAACTATTTGAATAGCCGCGTCCGCGGTAAAGGACTACTTGGTTGCATATACAGTTCATAGACAAGTTAATGGATACTACTAAAAGACTCAAGATAAGTGTGAGTACCGAGGATGGCCCTCTCATAGGATGACGAGGGAGGATCCCCGGTGGAGTATTGTGTTGGTGAGTAGTGGACTCGTGTGCGAAAACTATTTACTAGAGAGGTTCCGTAGGATAGCTTAGCCAAGAGTCAAAGCTGGCTTGCTGCATTACCCCACCACCTTCTTGAGAATAAGCATGTATAGTAGGTTCTGATGTAAGACTTGCTGAGTACCTTTGTACTCATGTTTGCTTATTTATTGTTTTCAGATGACAACACTGCCCCCTCCGATGGGTTTTATGTAGACCTTGATGTCGACGAGTGACTAGCCACCCAGGTGGTGATCCTGGCCATGGAGGGCCCTATGTAGATAGACAGGCTTTGAAAAGCCTTCTTTCTTTTTAGAGTCTGTACTCAGACTAGTTGCTTCCGCATGTGCTTGTATGATTGTATGACTTGAGTGTCGGGTCATGTGACCCCTATCTGTATGACATGTTATGTATGGCTCTCTGGAGCCTTTAAATAAAGTACTTGAGTTGTAGAGTTTTGTTGTGATGCCATGTTGTATGTACTCATATCGGGCATATTGTGTGTATGATTGAAATGCTTGGTATGAGTGGGATCCGACAATCTAGTTGTTTATCCTTGGCAGCCTTTATTATGGGGAAATGTAGTCTAGTGTTCCTCGAGCCATAGTAGTCCGCTACTGCCCGGTTCACCGGAGTCCTGCTAGCCCAGCACTACTGTTCAGGACACTTGACTGGCCGGCATGTGTTTCACTTCGTCCCTATGTCTGTCCCTTCGGGGAAATGTCACGCGGTGACTTCCGAAGTCCTGCCTAGCCTGCTACAGCCCGGGATCCCCGGAGTCCTGTTAGCCCAGTGCTACAGCCCGGAATCACTCGTTGATGACCGACATGTTCGATGTGATTCATGTATGCCTGTCTCCATAGGTCTGTTCCGCTTTGGGTTCACGACTAGCCATGTCGGCCCGGGTTCTCTGTCACATGGATGCTAGCGACACTATCATATACGTGAGCCAAAAGGCGCAAACGGTTCCGGGCCATGGTAAGGCGACACCCGTGGGATACCGTGCGTGAGGCCGCAAAGTGATATGAGGTGTCACCGGCTAGATCGATGTGATTTGGAATCGGGGTCCTGACATCGGGATAGGTTGACTTTTTGCCCGAAACCCTAATTTTTTCGCTATGTTCATCGCATCGTAACTCCGCATCCGTACTTCCGTTTTAGGCATATAGCATATCAAAATGTTCATCTCAGAGAGTACATCATTTCATCTCATTGCATCATTTTCATTTGAGTTCATCTTGATGCCCGAAATGCTGTTGGAAGAGTGCTATTTGAGTTAATTGTCAGATCTGCTGCTCCAATTAGATATTTGTCTTTTTTGCCATGATTAATGTGTGCATGATATGCCCCTGAGCTCTACATGTGTTTTGTTATATGTTTTGCCATCTATCCAGAGGTGCAACCCATGTATTTTTGTGATGTGTGTGGTGACTAGCACAGGATTGCAAAGCGGGGCATTTGTTAAGGCTGATTCCTGGGACTTAGCAATTTCACTAAGTCCTTGGACTGTTTATCTCAATATGCCATATGTTCATGTTGTTTCCTAGTGATCCGTGCCTATTTTGAGGATGATCAGTGAGGATGTTTTGTTAATCTTGTAGTGCTCTATCCATCCATGTCTTTGTTTGCAATTATGGAGCAACCTAGCTTGAGTCAATCGAGCTCTACTTTTGCTATTTCGTGAATCTGGGCAGATTGTCTACTTGTTAGCGATTTTGCCAAGGATGTTGTAGTTGATCCGTGCAAGCTATGTTATTGTTCTTGCCATGTCTAGCTTGCATAATGTGTATTCTTGTTGGGTGTATGCTTAGATGGTCATGACTTGCTCTGTAGTGAGTGCATCGAGCTCGTAAACATGCCTAATTGATATCTGATTTTGCATGCTCCAGTTTTCACTAAGTCTGAGAACTGATTATGTTTTTGCCATGTTCACATGCTTGCAAATGGACTTTTGTTAAGGTCTTTGAGTAGCTCCATGCCATGCTTTACTGTGCCATGTTCAAGTCCTGTAGCATATAGTTTTCATGCTCCAAAGTGTGATGTCTGATCCGAAATTCCAGACAAGTGTTAATTTCACCAAGTCTGAAATCTGTTTACCAAATGCATTTTTCGCATGCTTGTTTGAACCTGTTAATGGATGATTTGGCTGTAGATCAGTGTTCATCTTTTGTTAACCATCATTAATGGATCACTGCCATGTATTTCGTTTCCATGTTTGAGTGCTGTAGCATGTTCATCTGGTTGCATTTAGATGGCTACTTGCTGTAAATCGCAGACCGGTGCCATATTTGAATTGCTTGCCATTTCCAAACCGTGACTCTGATTCTGGTGATCTTTATATCGTTTTCAAGAGATTTCATCTCATCTTTCCAGTGGCACACTTGGATTTCCAAGTTGAGGCAAGGTTCTTTCATTCCTTGTCAAATCTTGCATATGCATCACATATCGCATCTCGCATAGCATACCATGTTTGCATCATATTGTTTGAGCTTTGCACGTGGTTGATTGTGCTCCGTTTGCTTATTCGTCTTGTTTGGGTAGACCCGGGAGATGAGTTCACTAACGAGGGGCCCGTTGAGTTTTCTTTTGAGGATCCAGTCAACTCTGACAACTTTGCAAGCTAGATGATCATACCCTCGAAATCACTACTATCTTTGCTTTGCTAGATGCTTTCTCTTTTGCTATGCCTATGCTACGATGCCTACCACTTGGTAAAGGGTGGAAGGCTCGGCCTCTCGCCTAGTGTTTTGTTCCACTCTTGCCGCCCTAGTTTCCGTCATATCGGTGTTATGTTCCCGGATTTTGCGTACCTTACACGGTTGGGTTATAATGGGAACCCCTTTATAGTCTGCCTTGAATAAAACTCCTCCAGCAATGCCCAACCTTCGTTTTACCATTTGCCACCTAGCCTTTTCCATTGGGTTTCGCGGACTCAAGGGTCATCTTATTTTAAACCCCTGGGCCAGTGCTCCTCTGAGCGTTGGTCCATCCTAGAGCACCGTGCGGGGCCATCCCTTGGCAACTTGGGTTACGTTGGCTCCCGTATGCTTAGCTTATTCGGTGTGCCCTGAGAACGAGATATGTGCAGCTCCTATCGGGATTTGTCGGCACAGCGGGTGGTGTTGCTGGACTTGTTTTACCATTGTCGGAGTTGTCTCGTAGAACCGGGATACCGAGTCTGATCGGAATGTCTCGGGAGGAGGTCTATTCCTTCGTTGACCGTGAGAGCTTGTCATGGGCTAAGTTGGGACTCCCCTGCAAGGATTTGAACTTTCGAAAGCCGTGCCCACGGTTATGGGCAGATGGGAATTTGTTAATGTCCGGTTGTAGATAACTTGAACCTTAACTTAATTAAAATGAATCAACTGTGTGAGTTACCGTGATGGTCTCTTCTCGGCGGAGTCCGAGAAGTGAACACAGTGTTGGAGTAATGCTTGCCGCAGGTTGCTCTCTAGTTGTTCGTTCGCGCTTTGCCTTCTCTTCTCGCTCTCTTTTGCGAACAGGTTAGCCACCATATATGCTAGTCGCTTGCTGCAGCTCCACTTATTTTACCTTGCCTTACCTATAAGCTTAAATAGTCTTGATCGCGAGGGTGCGAGATTGCTGAGTCCCTGTGGCTCACAGATTACTTCCAAACCAGATGCAAGGCCTGATGACTCCGTTCCAGATGACGCACTTGAGCTCAAGTGGGAGTTCGACGAGGACTCATGCCATTACTATGTTTCTTTCCCTGATGATCAGTAGTGGTGCCCAGTTGGGGCGATCGGGACCGTGTCGCATGTTGGGTTGTTCTTTTATTTTGGCGCCGTAGTCGGGCCATGAGTGTTTGGATGATGTAATGCTATTTATGTACTTTGATTGACGTGGCGAGTGTAAGCCAACCATGTATCTCCCCTTTTATTATCTATATTACATGGGATGTTGTGAAGATTGCCTAACTTGCGACATTGCTTTCAATGCGGTTATGCCTCTAAGTCGTGCCTCGACACATGGGAGATATAGCCGCATCGAGGGCGTTACAATTACATAGATAAGGATCAACACAAAAACTCAAAGCTAGATCATACTAAACTTTATTCTACTAGATCAAGATATAACCAAAAGGATCGAACTAAAAAAATGGTAAAGATAGAAGTGTGATGGTGATACGATACCGGGGCACCTCCCCCAAGCTTGGCAGTTGCTAACGGGAGTGCCCATACCCGATACTCAGTTTTCCGGAGGTGGTGATGATGGAGTTGTTGATGATGGTGTGTCGCACATCGGGCATAGGAGATCCTCCAACTTGCGGATAATGACCTTGAGTACGGTGATATGCTCTTGCAACAAAAGATTTTCACGTGTGAGATACTTATTTTGTATGCGAGCTAGCTCCACTACAAAAAAAGACACATCCGTGGCATTTTGGGCCGAACAAAAAAAAATTCTGTCATACTTATGACACTTCTATGACGATAATTGTGACAAAACCCGGTATCATCATAGATGTGGTGGGGTCCTACTTCTACGATAAAAAATCATGACAGAAAATGGGCTTTTCGTCCTGGGCGGGCCGGAGACGCACCTGCATGACATTCTTTGGGCCGTCCATGATGGAAAAAACCGTGGTAGAAGCGAGGGCGAGGAAAATATCGGGGTGTTCCCGGTTACGGTGGGTGGTCGGGACCGAGTGATGCACGTTTCTCTCATACACGCACGCGCTTGGGTGCGAGGCGTTGGGCTCTAACTGAACCCGAGCGAGCCATTGGGCTCTAACTGAACCCGAGCGATTGCACTGTAGGCTACGTGTTACTCAACCCGAGCGGTTGATCGATGGCTATTAACTGAAACCGATCGAGTGATTCCTTCGTTGCTGCTAACTGAAGCGAATTGATGCTGCTTCTGGATGAACAGTGAGCGTTGCTGGGGGGGTTGGATGAATAGTTCCTGGTGGGGGTGGATGAACAGGACCCCGTGGTGTTGCCTCTGGATGAACAGGACCCCGATCGATCGAGCCGGTTGGGGCTAGATGAATAGGACCCCGTGGAGGGCTGGATGAACAGTAGACGTTGCAGGGCTAGATGAATAGTAGCCCGTGGAGGGGTGGTTAAACAGGAGCCCGTGGAGAGGGTTGGTTGAACAGTAGCCGGTGGAGTAGCGCGCGCTGGAGGCTGGATGAACAGGAGCCCGTGGATGAACAATCATAGGTGGAGGCTGGAGGAGGTCGACGGTGGATTAACAGTAGCCCGTGGAGGCTGGAGGGGGTCGACGGTGGAGATGAACAGTATCCTGTGGAGTCTCGTTTTGCGGTACGCCATACCCCTCCCGATGAACAAGACCCCCGTTTTGACCGTAGCGCTCCAACACAAGTCCGTTTCCTCCGTTTTGCGGTACGCCACACCCCTCCCGATCAACAGGACCCCCGTTTCGACTGTAGGAGGTCCGTTTCCTCCATTTTGCGGTATGCCAGACCCCTCCCGATGAAAAGGATCCCATTTCGACCGTGGCCGATCGAACACAAGGCCGTTTCCTCCGTTCTGCGGTACGCCAGGCCTCGTTTCCATCAGTTGTTCCGTCCAAGCCCTCCCGATGAACACAACGACGCATTCCGTTCCAACCCAGCCGGTTGGCTCCCCATGAGCACGACGACGACGTTGTTTCTCCGTTCTGACCCAGCCATGTACACAAGCCCTGTCCATACGTATGCGCGAGTAGGCGTTCGAGACCCTGCCTGTATGTACGTACGTGGTCGTATTTTCTTTCTTGCAGATTGGCCGCTGTACGTACGTGTACATGCTACGTGCGCACCTCTACATCGACCAGTATGTACGTACACGTTCGCGACCAGAATGACAACGCTATGTATGCTTCGACCAGGTGGGCCCCGACTGTTAGGCACTTCCTTGCGTGCAAAGATGTAGCTGGTGGGTCCTAGCAGTCAGGGGGTGAATCGTTTTTTTTTTTGCCCAGACGAACTTCCTTGCGTGTGAAGATGTAGCTGGTGGGTCGCAGCAGTCAGGGGGAAATGTTTTTTTCACGAAATACGGTGGCCCGTCCGGTGGGTCCCTGCTGTTAGGTGGAGGAATAATTATTTTGCGCGTAATAATGGTGCACTTCCTTCCTGCGGCCGTGGACCCAGCTGTCAGCCTCTCCATGTATAGTCCATGTCCGATGGAAGCCATTCCTTGACCACGTTGACCACACTGCGCTGAGAGCACTAGGGCGGTGGACAACGGCGAGGCCTAGGAAGGGGACAAAGCGGAGCCAGGGAAGACGCGGCAGTGGAAGCCCGCGCGGAGAGGAGTACGAGGGTTCAGTGGTTCGGCTGCGGTGTGAGGCTTCTGTGGCCTAAGGGCCTGACCAGCGGTGGGAGTAGTAGGGGGCGGTGAGGCCTCTGCGGCAGCACAGCCAGCCACGGGAGGCAGGAGCATGCGGCACGACCGGCGCTGCTTTGGGCGTCTGGAGCAAAAAGACCAGATGTTGAAGAAGCACTACGGCCGTTGGATGGACATCGTAAGGTCACTCGAGCTAGAATCGTTCATATTGACTAAGTTGACAAAGCACTCCATCCCCGTCAACTTAGTAGGCCCACAAGTCAGCCACCCACCAAGGTAGGTCCCAACTAGCAGGGGGAGCATTCATTTTTTGTGCGTAATAAGGAGGCACTTCCGGTGGGTCCGAGCTGATAGCGAGGGAACGTTTTTTTCACGAAATACGGTGGCCCGTCCGGTGGGTCCCAGCAGTCAGGGGGGAAACGTTTTTTTGCCAAATACGGTGGCCCGTTCGGTGGGTCCCTGCTGTCAGGTGGAGGAATAATTATTTTTCGTGTAATAACGAGGCATTTCCTTGCGGCTGCCCTGGACCCAGCTGTCAGCCTCTCGACGTACAGTACTCTTCCGATGGAAGTCGTTCCTTGACCACTTTGACCACGCCGCGCCAAGAGCACCAGGGCGGTGGACGATGGCGAGGCCTAGGAAGGGGACGACGCGGTAGTGGATGCCCACGCGTAGAGGAGTATGAGGGTTCACTGGTTCGCTGCGGTGTGAGGCTGTCGTCGCTGTAGAATAACAGAGGGTGTGGGTGAGTAGTGGGATGGCCTGGCCAGCGGTGGGAGTAGTAGGGGAGGTGAGGCCTCCGCCGCATCGCAGCCGGCCACGGGAGGCAGGAGCACGAGGCACGACCGGCGCTGGTTTGGGCGGCTGGAGCAGGAAGACCAGAGGTTGAAGAAGCACTATGGCTGTTGGATGGACATCGTACGGTCACTAGAGCTAGAATCATGCATACTCACTAAGTTGACAAAGCCCTCCGTCCCCGTGAACTAAGTGGGCCCACAAGTCAGCCTGCCACTGTACTGGGTCCCAGCTAGCAAGGGGAGTATTCATTTTTTTGTGCGTAATAAGGAGGCACTTCCTTGCGTGCGAAGATATAGCTGGTGGGTCCAAGCTGTCAGAGGCGGTAACATTTTTTCGCGAAATACAAATGCCCTTTCGGTGGGTCCCAGATGTCAGGTGGAGGAATCATTATATTGCGCGTAATAAGGAGGCATTTCCTTGCGTGCGGCCATGGACCCAGCTGTCAGCCTCTCCACGTACAGTCCACTTCAGATGCATGTCGGTCATTGACCCCGTTGACCAGGCCACGCTGAGAGCACCAGGGCGGTGGACGATGGCAAGGCCTAGGAAGGGAATGACACGGAGGCAAGGAAGACTCGGAAGTTGTTTCCCACGTGGAGGGGAGTACGACCGTACGAGGGTTTACTGGTTCGTCTGCCGTAGCCGGAGAATAACAACAAGTGTGGGTGAGTAGAGGGATGTCTAGGCCAGCGATGGGAGTATGGTGCGGTGGTGAGGCCCGCGCGGCAGCGCAGCTGGTCGTGGGGAGGAGAGAGCAGGCAGTCCCGTCGGCAATTGTTTGAGTGGCTGGAGCAGGAAGAGCAGAGATTGAAGAAGCACGACGGCCATTGGATGCACATCCAATAGTCATTGCTTGTGCGTCATCTTTTTTTAGGAAAGCCTCAAATCTTTGGAAAACATCATACAGCCCATCTGCCATTATTTCTAATAATTTACAGCCCATTTGCTAATTCTTAAGGTTTTTCTGGAGCCCATATACTTTTTGTTAGCATTACAGCCCATATTGTGGCCACGGTTAAAAAATTATACGAAATTTTGCACATTTCGGTGCGGTCCGAACTGTTTTTAATCCTGAAATTTCGAGTCACATTCAAACTGATTTTAAAAATAAATAAATATATATATATATAAATATAAAATCCAACAAATTGTCCACGCATAAAAATCAATGCAATTTAAAATCTTGAAATGAAAAAAAAAGAAATTTGAAACTAATTGCCGGTTTCATGTGTTTTAAAATGTATAGCCCATTTCTCATTACGGATAGGCCATTTTCTCGGCCAGCCGAATGAAGCTCTCCTCGCCTTGAAAGATTTGCAGCCCAACAGGCCAGACAAAGCGACTTACTTGGCAAATCACAAAAAAACTGGGCTATGGTCGTGGACCCAGCTGCAGTCGTGGACCCAGCTGTCAACCTCTCCACGTACAGTACTCTTCCGATGGAAGTCAGTCATTGACCACATTGACCACGCCGCGCCGAGAGCACCAAGGCGGTGGACGGCGGCGAGGCCTAGGAAGGGGACGACGCGGAGCCGGGGAAGACGCGGTAGTGGATGCCCATGTGGAGAGGAGTATGAGGGTTCACTGGTTCGGCTGCGGTGTGAGGCTGCTGTCACCGCAGAATAACAGGGGGTGTGGGTGAGTAGAGGGATGCCCTAGCCAGCGGTGGGAGTAGTAGGGGGTAGTGAGGCCTCCGCGACATCACAGCCGGCCACGGGAGGCAGGAGCACGAGGCACGACTGGCGCTGGTTTGGGCGGCTGGAGCAAGAAGACCAGAGGATGAAGAAGCACTACTGCCGTTGGATGAACATCGTACAGTAACTGGATCCAGAATCGTTCATATTGACTAAGTTGACAAAGCCCTCCATCCCCGTCAACTTGGTAGGCCCACAAGTCAGCGTCCCACGATGCTGGGTTCCAGCTGGCAATGGGAGTATTCAATTTTTTGTGCGTAATAAGGAGGCACTTACTTGCGTGCGAAGATAGCTGGTGGGTCCGACCTGTCAGTGGGGGGCACATTTTTTCGCAAAATACAGAGGCCCTTCTGGTGGGTCCCAGATGTCAGGTGGAGGAATCAAAGACTTGAGAAGGCGTATAGAACAAGCTAGTGTACCAGGAAAGAGACATTGCTGAGTTTTAGAAACAAGAGAGACGTGCTCCTGTAGCTGGTTCGAATCCAAACCTAGACTATGACTATATATGGTGCTATGCTACTCTACAAGTAATGAAACTGACATATCCAACGTTCGCTTCTCCTCTTCTCTACTTACTCTGCCTAGCATCAGAAGCTCTGGCCGCAGCAACCATGTCCGCTGGCTGCTCGTCCACCTGCTCTTCAGCAGGCAACAACCAAATACGTGCCAAGTCGCCACCCATACCATCGCCTATGGGTCTCATCACACCCCCGCTGGCACACGCACCACAACCGGTTGCTCATCACAACCCGCTGCCGTTGGTGTGGTGCCACGGTTGCAAATCACATAGAGTCATCCGTCGCGTCTCAGCCACAATCCTCAACCCTGGCCGAGTCTTCTACAAATGCCCGAATCATAGGGTAATAATATGTTTAAGTGTTGTTCTGCTGCTTTCAGTTGCTGATTTTTTTAATAGTTTGGTTGATGATCTTCCAATTTGATTCGTGCAGAAAAGGGAAGATTCGTGTGATTTGTATTTCTGGGAAGTTGCAGATGTGGGGGAGTGCAACTATGCTGATTATTTGGTTAGCCGAGGAATCCCAATACTAGCAGGTTAGGGTGTTGCACAAGTAACTGAAGGAACGACAGAAGAGGAAGATGCAGACCAGAAGGTTAAAGATGCAGTTCCTCTGATCATGGCCAAGCAATAGCTGCTGAACAACCTTGACATCAATGAGGAGATGAAAGAGCTTGTGAATATAATGGGCAAAATCAATGTGCTCTGTAGGATGATCGTCTCTTTATTTGCAGTGTATGTAGCACTAGTGATGTATTCAATGGCTATGACATGAGCACTTTGCTCAAACTAGTAATGAATGAAACCTGTGTAGCAGGCTGGGTGTAGTGTTGTAAACTTCTAATGATTTCTATTAACGGAAATCAAGGGGTATCCCCTTTTTATCATAAATAAATAAATAGCAAAGGCTCTTTTGGTAATAAATAAATAAATAAATTAGCAGAGGACCTGTCGGGTCAGCTTTGTTCTCATTCGAAGACGTCGAGCAAATTGCAGTCCAACAGCAAACTATGTCATCAAATTCAAGTTTCACAGCCAAATATGAGTATAGCTAAACAACAATGTCATCATGTTTTAGTCGTCATACAATCACCAAACACAAATCAGCATACATAACAAGTGATGTTCTCACAGGAAAATACTAAACAACATGTTCATCAGGTTTCAGTTGTCATAGCAAACACAATTTCACATAGTAGATAAAAAACGTCTTCTGACAGGCAAATATGACAAAAGCAATGTAATCATCATCCGCAACAGCAGCGTCAACATCTTCACCATGTGTATCAATCTGAATCATAATTCTCCATGGTGTCATCTTCTTCTTTGTCCTCAATGTCCTCAAACATTGGCTTCTTCTTGATCAACTCTTGTATGTCCACATCACGACAGGCAATCTTTTTGCCGGCGTCATTGACGTGATGGTTCTCAAAGATATTAGGAACATCTATGTTATCTTGTACATCAGGAGCAGTGTAAGCATCATCTTGTTGTGCAACTTCATTAAACGAATTCCTCTACTCAAACCTTTGCAATACTCTCCAGTCATCACTACATGCAAATGTGTCTTCCAAGAAAAATATCTGTGTTGCTTGATTTGCCAAAATAAAAGGCTCGTTGGTCTGGTACGCCACCTTGACATTGATGGATTTGAAATAATGATCAGCTCTGGGTTTTGCGATCCTGGAAAACAGGTTATACCAACGACAACACAACAGAACCACACATCGATGATCCTCGAAACTGGAGATATACTGCAACTGAACAATGTGTGTTATGTTAGCATACATTTTAGTTGTCTCTTTGTCATACGTATCCGTGCTCATGATGGCATTGTTTTGTATCTTCCTGCCTTCGTCTCATGCAAGGGTGTTGTAGCGCACATCTCCAACAACGCAAGATTCATAATGTCTTACCCGAGTATCAGGACCCATTGCTAGTGAGTAAAGGGCATCATCAACTACCTGCCCATCCTCTCGCATCTTCTTAACCTATGGTTAGAAAATAGACAAGCTGATCATCTTATGTACTCAATATATTAAAAAAACTGACAGTGCAATTCAAAAGCTTACATGGCTCTTGAACCATTTCGCAAATCCAACCATAACCAGTTTGTCAATGTTTCTTGGATTTTGCGGCAGTAACTCCTTTTTGTAGATGCTGCACAACATAGTGATCGCGTCAAACATCTAAATATATAAGAATGTGCTGCAAGTTCAGCAGATTATGATGTATAAGCTGCAGTACTTAGCACTTACTTGATATAAGGTAGTATCTCAGGAGAGTTATTCAACACATACCAAACCATTTTCTCCAAATCTTTAGGTTTGTCCTCTTGTCGACTCTTCCCTATAACTCGAACAGAATAATCGAAAACATTGAGCCCGTGATTGTCTTCATCCACCTCTTTGCTAAGCTGATTAGCTGTTTCACTGTATTTTGAGTAGAATGTCAACGCTTCTGTAGCAATGTAGGCCTCTGCAATGGAACCCTTGGGTCTAGCTCTGTTCCTAACATAGCCCTTGAAAGTGCCTAGCCGCCTTTCAATAGGGTACATCCAGCCATACTGTACTGGACCTCTAAGTAGTGCCTCATCAGGTAGATGAACAGCCAAATGCACCATCACATCAAAGAAGGCTGGAGGATATATCTTCTCAAGGTCGCATAGGATAGTTGGTATCTTGTCTCTAAGACACTCCAAAGCATCTATCCTGATATTTCTACTGAAGAGTTCCCTAAAGAATTGTCCCAACTCTGCAACTGCTCTGTATAAGTCAGGACGGCCCAATCCTCTAAGGATAATAGGTAAAACCCTTTGAAGTAGGACGTGGCAGTCATGAGTTTTCAACACTTGTACCTTGTTTCCATCTGCACTGACTCTCCTTTCAGTGTTGGAAGCAAATCCATGTGGGAATCTCACACGTGACAGGACCTCGCAGAATTCTTTTCTTTTTACCTTGTCCAAGACATACACAGCTGGTGCCACATCCCGTGGTTTACCTTCATCTTGTACCTGCAAATCCTGTCTGATACCCAGGTGTGTCAAATCAATCCTAGATTTTAAGGTATCTTTCGTCTTGCCTTCAATATTAAGAAGTGTGCCGATAATGTTGTCACATATATTTTTCTTGATGTGCATCACATCAAGATTATGCCGCAGATCCAAATCTTTCCAATACTCCAAGTCCCACAAAGTGGATCTGTGGGTAAACAATAATCTCTCTTCTGCCCTGCCACGCTTCCTTTTCCCGCTACCATTACCAAGATGGTTTCCTGGTGTAATGTCAGGACCCCGATCCTAGGTCACACCGATCTAGCATGTAACACATCATATCACTTTATGGCCTCACGCACGGTATTCCCACGGGTGCCACCTTACCTGGCCCGGGACCGTTTGTGCCTTTTGGCTCACATATATGATAGTGTCGCTAGCATCCATATGACAAAGAACCCGGGCCGACATGGCTAGTCGTGAACCCAAAGCGGCACTAACCCATGGGGACAGGCATACATGAATCAACCTCGAGCATGTCGGTCAACAGCGTGTGAATCCAGGCTGTAGCACTAGGCTAATAGGACTCCGGTAACCCGGGCTGTAGCAGGCTAGACAGGACTCCGGATGTCACCGCGTGACATTTCCCCGAAGGGACAGACACAGGAACGAAGTGAAACACATGCCGGCCAGTAAAGTGTCCTGAACAGTAGTGCTGGGCTAGCAGGACTCCGGTGAACCGGGCTGTAGCGGACTACTATGGCTCGAGGAACACTAGACTACATTTCCCCATAAGAAAGGCTGCGAAGGATAAACAACTAGGTTGTCGGATCCTACACATACCAAGCATTTCAATCATACACACAATATGCTCGATATGTGTAAATACAACATGGCATCACAACAAGACTCTACGACTCAAGTATTAATTCATTAGGCTCCGAAGAGCCAGATATTACAAGCATGGGTCTCATGACCCAACAATCATAGCATACAATGCAAAGCACATGCGGAAGCTTAACATGTCTGAGTACAGACATCTATAAATGAAAAAGGCTAAGAAGCCTGACTATCTACCAGATCCTGTCGAGGGCACAAGATCGTAGCTGAGGTATCAAGCTAACGTCGAAGTCCACGCGGAACTACTAGCGAGACTGGAGTCTCTCTGCAAAACAAAAATTGAGCAAACGTGAGTACAAATGTACCCAGCAAGACTTACATCAGAACTAACCACATATGCATCGGTATCAACAAAGGGGGGTGGAGTTTAACTGCAGCAAGCCAGCTTTGACTCAGTGGCTAACCTGAACTACGACTGCAAGTAACTCTTTTGAGGTGGCGCACACGAGTCCACAAATTCACCATACCAATACACCACTATGGATCTGCTCCCGTCTCCCTACGAGAACACCATCCATAGCACTCACGCTTATCTTGCGCATTTTAGAGTATCCACTTTCACTTGTCTATGAACTATGCAAGGGGTCCAAGTTTCCATATCCGAGGAATCTGGTTATTCGAATAGATAATGATAACCCTGCAGGGGTGTACTTCTTCACACACGCTCTCGCCACTTATAGCCCTGTACACGTCATGTACCTCGGCAACCTTCAAGCGGAAGCTGGGCGAGGGAGTCGGCCACGACCTGACTAACCAACAAGTCTCTCGTCTAGGTTTATCGCCTATTCGGGTTCCATCCGCAAGGAGATCCGGCCGGGGTGTCGCTCACGGCCCCAAACGATGTGTGCAGGGTTCCCAACCCCACCATCCGGGTGCCACTTGGTACACCGTGCCATGGTGCCTAGTCTGTCCCAAGCCCACCTGTACCGGGTGCCACTTGGTAGACTACTAACACTACCTACCAACACCAGAAACTAGTTGCAACTCCTGGACAGAGATCGAGTTGATTAATAAGCTGAGAGGGGCCGAGTTATCGGAACCCAATGTGTGGTAGTAACTGTTCATGGATCACAAACACAGAACTCAGTTCCTGAGGACGGCTGCAATGAGACAACCCACCATGTACTCCTACATGGCCTCTCACCGCTACCTTTACCAAATCGTGTTCACACACTTAGCTCTCAACAGTAGGACATGTTTACACACCTCCGATTCATCCCGATGAATCAGACCTGACCCAACTCTAAGCAGTAGCAGGCATGACAAACAAGCATGAATGAGTAGGCACATCAGGGCTCAAACAACTCCTACTCATGCTAGTGGGTTTCATCTATTTACTGTGGCAATGACAGGTCATGCAGAGGATAAGGGGTTCAACTACCGCAACAAGTAGCAGATGATCGTTGTTGTCCTAATGCAGTAAAGGAGAGCAGGAGCGAGAGAGTGGGCTTGTATCGGAATGAACAAGGGGGTTTGCTTGCCTGGCACTTCTGAAGATAATATAGCTCTTCATCGGTGTCATCGATCACATCGTCGGAAACATCGTCGACTGAGAGGGGACGGTTACCGGCAAACAGAGAAGGACACAATCAATGCAATGCAACAATATGATGCATGATCATGACATGGCAACATGCTGTGATTTGAGCTAATGCATCTAGCTATGATTTAAATGAAGTTGGTTTGAGTACAAGATTCAAATTCCAACCCCATATATGATTATTTAAATGCCCTTTATTTGTTTTGTCCAAAACAGAGGACAAACATTGTTCAAACATGCATGAAAATGGTACAGATGAATTCCTTGAATTTTTCTGATAATTTTTCATATATAAATTATTTCATTTGGAGTTACGGTTGAATTTCTATGATTTTTCAAAGTTTTGGATATTTTCTGAAATAAATAAATCATTTAAGATTTATTTAAATCCCAGAAAAGGATTATTGCGTCAGCATGACATCATCATGACGTCAGCAGGTCAACGGGGCAGGGTCCAGGTCAAACCTGACCAGTGGGACCCACTGGTCAGTGACCCAGTGCCGGTTTGTCTCACAGACAGGTGGGGCCAGTCAATTGCCACGTCAGCGTGGTCAACGCCGACGCGTGGGGCCACTGTGTTTAGATTAAGTCTAATCTAAACTTAACCCGAGGTTACTTAGTCGGTGGGTCCCTATTGTCAGCGGCTGAGGTGATTAAGCTAAACGTGATTAGGCCATAATCTCGACGCCACGTCAGCAGTCGCCGGGGTTAAACGCCGGCGCTAGCAGAGGGCACCGGAGTTGCCTTCCCGGCCGTTTCCGGCGACGGGAGCAAGCGGGGCTGGGCTCTATGGACGCGTTGTGGTGAGGCGCATCTAGTGGAGCACGCGGGGCGAGCTGGGGTGGTCAGTGGCAGCGACGGTAGCGAGCTGGGCGGCCGCCGGAGCTCGGACATCGACGAAACCGATGACGCAGCGCGCGGAGAAACTAGCGGTTAGCACCTACGTGTTCCTCGCGTGCACACGAGGCCAACGGACATATGCACGGGACCAAAAGGTCACCGGAAGGACGCTGGCGTCGAGCTCGTGCGGCGGAGCGTCTCGGCTCCGGTGGAGGAGGCGGCTAGAGGAAAGGGTTGACCGCAGGGAGAGGGGGAAAATGCTCAGGGGCTCACTGCGGTGCCATAGGGATGGCCAGCGTGCTCGGGGCAGCTCGGACGGCGTCGAATCGTCGACGCTTGTCATCGGATCCCACGGAAGAAGACGAAGGCGAGGACGACGGCATGGGGCTCCCGACGTCACGTGTCTTGGCGATGAGGAAGAGGGCGTTGCGGCGGAGCCTATGGGCATGTTGGCAGGGGGTGCGGTGGTAGGTGGCCACGGCTACGGCGATCAGCAGCGACGGCAACGCTCGGGTGTGTGTGAGAGATCGAGACAGGGGAGGGGATGAGGGCGAGGGAGAGTGTGAGAGAGGTCGGGGGCTGCGTGGCGTCGCGAGGGAGGGCCAGAGCGATGAGGGGGCAGCCAGGCAGGGTGGAGGTGGCGCGCGCGCGGCGAGCACACGCCCGGTGTCCTCCTGGCAGCAGCTGGAAGCAGACAAGGAAGGAGGTGGGCTGGGCCAACAGTGCCGGGCCACAGCTGGGCCGCCAGGTTTGCTTTCTCTCTCTCTGCTTTCTGTTTTAATCTGTCTTTTGCCACTGTTTTTCAAATTCAAAACAGAATTCAAACAGTGCCAATAAACCTTTGAATATTTTTATGTTGCTAAATGGATTGTTCCTGATGCACATAAAATATTTCAAAGTTATTTGAATATATATTCTATATATTAAGAATATAGATCCAAATTCAAATACAATATGATTTCAATCCAATGTCCCAAACTATTCCATAAAAATGTTCCAGAATTTTGGTTTGATGTATAGCTCTTTCCAAAATTACGAAAACTATTTTTAGGGCATTTTGGCTTCACTGAATGCATTTTCAGGGTTCTTGCCCTTATTTTGTGTTTTGGTTCCTGTTTTCTATTTCTGACATTTGTTCTAATTTGATTTTTGAACCAAACTAATTTTTCTGCTTCTGACAATTTTTGCAGGGACTAAATGGCTTATTCCAAAGCCCCTCCACAATTATCAGAATTATTGGACATATGGTTAATATATCACCTATATAAATCCAATGCAAATAGTTATTGGATTAACTCAAATGCCCAAATAAATATTTCTATGACTCCAAAAATATTGGTTTGAATTTTACCTCTTGCCAATATTTTTATAGCTTTAACAGGAACATTTTCTTGGGTTTATTTGAAGCAATTTTTAATGTTGATCTTTTTTTCTGAAATGATTTCTGAGCCTTTCAGCTTTCCCCAATTCAACTTTCAGAAATTTAAACATGATGCAAGCAAGATGCAAACACTAGGCAGCACCAGAAGCTAGGGATGTGACATGTAATATGCCTGACCTTCTCTAATTCCACTTGCAAATCATCGGCGATGAGCCTCTTTGGCGCATCACGGATTCCATGCTTTGCATTGAACACATGTCTTCGGTATTTTCTAGGATGAGGCTTGTCCTTGGCAAGGAAACGGCTGTGTCCAATGTAACAGATCTTGCTAAGTATTGCGTATGACAGCGGATTCCTGTCACAACAAACACATGCATTGTAGCCATGTGTCGTTCGCCCTGACATAGTGCCCAAAGCCGGATAATCATGGATGCACCAAATTATAACAGCACGCAGAAAGAAATCAGCTGGTGGGCTGCTATATAGGTCTCCAGTGAGAACACCCCTCCATAGCTATTGAAGTTCCTCCACAAGAGGCTCCATGAACAAATCAAAATCCTTTCCAGGACTTTTTGGACCTGGGATGAGCAAGGCCATCATGTAGTTTGATTCTTTGGTGCAGACATTTGGAGGCATGTTGTAAGGGATAACAAGCACTGGCCACATGCTATATGTGGCGCTCTGGTGGCCAAATGGGTTAAATCCATCTGAAGCTAAGCCAAGTCTAATGTTTCTCGGGTCAGCAACAAACTTTTCGTGCTTCTGATTGAAGCTTTTCCACTCACTACCATGTGATGGATGGCTCATTAAATTCTGATCTGTGTACTCCTGGTTCCTAGAATGCCACAGTACATCCTCTCTTGTTTCAGCATCATGAAACAACCTCTGCAATCTTGGTGTAATTGGAAAATGTCTCAGAACATTATGAGGGATCCTCTTCACAGCATCGCCATATTTCCATCTTGATGATTTGCATTTTGGGCATTCACTTAAGTTGGCATAATCCTTCTGGAACAGAACACAATTATTCTTACAAACATGGATCATATCATATCCAATTCCAACTGCACGAACGAAATTCTTCATTTTACTGTAGGTTTGTGGCAGCTCAGACGCATCTGGGAAAGCTTTGCGGAAAGTAGCCAACATCGCATCGAATGATTTGTTGGTCATCCGCTCAGATGTCTTCACCTGAAGAAAGGTGACCATAGCTGAGAATACTGACAGCTTATTTCCTGGGGTGACAGTCACGTTGCATTGTTCCAACATGCGGGCCCACCGTTTTTCTTCTGCAGGTGAAAGTTCACGAAATGCATGAGAATTTTGTAGCATTGTTTCAATGTTGTTCAAACTCACTGGCTCTGCCACCACCTCCTCCTCCTCCTCTTCCACCTGAGCATCAGGCAGATCAAGATGGTGATCTGCTGCTTCCACGTAGTCAATAACATTGATGTTCATAGCTTCACCATGATGAACCCACCTAGTATATGTGACCGACATCCCATACAAGTGTAGATGATTTTGCACAGTTGACTGGGGTCTTGTAACTAAATTCATACAACTGCTACACGGGCAGAGCGCATCCGATTTCAGACCACCGTACTCGGCTCTAATAAAGTTCATGAAGTTTTCAACCCCCTCGACATATGCAGCGGGAATCTTCGAGCAGAATTATCCAACTCTTGTCCATCTGTTAGACATACAAATTAGTTCTTGTACTAGATATTATAGGAAAAACATATATGCTTTTTTATGAGGTCTAGATGAAAATACCTAGGTCGATGTCTAAAGCTATGCCAAGATATTTGGACGAGCAGATCTAAGTAACGAAATATATGTAAAGCTAATTCAGCAAACAGATTTGAGTCCTAAATTATGGCAGGATGTTTCAGCAGTCAATGAGGCCGAGCACATAGCCATCGAACTATCGAAGGCCATCGCAGCAACAATGGTCGAGTATAAAACAGTGTAGAGCTATTTCACCTAATAGATTGGCTACTAGACCATGGCAATCTACATCACAATAAATATATGGCATGGTATTTTAGCAACTAATCGGCCTTGGCATGCCATCTCAGCTAAGCAGATTGAGTGCAGAACAGGGCAAGGAAGCTTCTTAAGCTGAGCATATTGACTGTAAACTACTTCGGCAAACAGTGAGATTAACAGCGTCTATCAGCTAACATTCAGCGCTACGCCGACATGCACGGGGCCTCAGTCTAGAATGTGCGTACCGTGGGAGAAGCTGACAGTCGTGCATCTCCACACGAACGTCGCCAGCGGTGGCGGCGCTGACCGCCATGCGCCTCCACAAGAACGTCGCCAGCGGTGGCGGCGCGGCTAGAGGACGGCAGTCTACGAGAGTGTACTGTGGGAGCGAGAGGATCACCGTGCGTCCCCTCAATGAACCGCGGCGCTGACCTATCGGCGTGGCGGGGAGGGCGGCTTTGGCGGAGCAAATGGAGTGAAGGGGGACGGGGGGAGGGGGTTTGGGGAATATTATTGGCTAGTTGACCAAAGGGCGGTTGAATCTAGGATTTGGGGGAAATATTTGGGTGGGGGTGGGAAGATTTTCGCGCAGTGGGCGGGGGAAGTTTGGCGCATGGTCGGTTTCTCCAAGTGCAGTCCCACGTGTTAGTGAAGTGGCAAGCCGAAGCGCGCTCTGTTTGCGTGAGCCGTGTGCAGGACCGAACGTGTGTGGGGTGCAATGCGACCGCGACAGGGGTGTTGTGAGTGTACCGCCTTTTTCCTTTTAAACTAGGTGCTTCCCCCCTCAAAGAAAAACTTGTTGCTTCACGCGATCCATCGATACTACTACTAGTAATCCGGTAATCCCAACTAAAACGGCGCGGCCGGGTCTTTTCCCGCGTGATATGCTAGGAGGTTGGCTTAGTTGGGTTTTTTAGGATGAGTAATGCTACACCTACATAGTCCCAGTTATGTAATTAACATTATGTGAATGGTGTGAGCTGTTGATTGTAGATTGGGGGGAGGGAGGGGCCAACCACCATGAAAATCAGGGGAGGAGAGAGAGAGGAAATTTACATTAACCCTTTCGTAGGTTCCCGTAGATGTAGAAAGATGTGAAATGTGTGAATGTGCATTTGTAGATAAGGCCTTCCCTCATTCATCCTTTTCTCCCACAAGATCTTGATCTTCCGTGCAACGCACGGGCATCTTGCTAATACTCCTACAATATACTATATTATTGTGAAAGTTCATATACACCGGCCGAGATTAATGCAAACACGACAGATTTTCATTAGATTTCGAACTTTTATAGGACAGAAAAATAAAAGAAACCCGACCCTAAACCTATTCTACGGTGGCGACCGACGTCCTCCATCTGCGATCTCCATGTACGGGGGCGGGGTTCAAGACCGATGAAGTGAAGGTGCGGTCTCTGGCGAGGAAAAGTAGAACACGGGAGACAGACCGGCCAGTTGGCACACCAAGCCCTGCCGCCTCCCATGCCCTACTCATCCTCGGAGGAGTCCCCGACCTCGTCTGTGCCGGACGTTGGACGGCGGCAAGTAGGACGCGTGGCTGACGGTGCTCCCGTCGTCGGCCGCCGGCCGCCGGCGTGGCCACCGCTTGTGCGGCGACTTGAGCAAGGGCGGCGACCTCGAGCTCCATCCCCGAAGACAAGCTCTCCCGCAGAGCGTTCGCGCTTGCGGTCATGGCGGATGTGGTGCCATGTAGGAGGACGATGCGCTATGGTGTGGCGGTTAGCTGGGCATTGCCGCTTTAAGTAGCGCATTCCGGTGAGGCCAAGCGTCATGGTGCGTCATTAAGTCACCGGAGTTGGTTCCTCGGGCATCGAGCCTCTTAACGACGGCATATGGACGGACGACATGAATGCTGGCAGCTGGCGCCGGCTGGGAATGCACCACGCGATGACGCGAGGGACGAGGGTTTTTGATGTCCCAGGGTAGTCAGCTGCGGTCGTGGCAACGTTGGAGATGCCCTTTTCTCACATGCGATCGATGCATGTCATTGAAAAAGCAAGACGACCATGTCTAGCGACGATGAGCGTGTCACTCACCGTGATCGTCGTGTCCAGAGGCGGTGCTGGAGCTGTGCTACGTTGTTGGCCCCCACGACCCACATGAACGGTTGCCGGTGGTGAAGAGGTCATGGGCCAGCTCCTCCATTGGACTAGTTTGCGCTACGTCGTCCCGACAGGTGTGCCCCACATTTCGGTTTCCCTGTTTTCCCTTCCATATTCGAGCGTCAGTGCTCCGCGTTGCGCATTAGGCCTTTCACTATGTAGGCCAAGCGAGACAACTTATTGTTTATTTGAGCCATTCAAGTATAATCATGTGGCATTTGCTTATTTCTCATTCCTCTCCAACCCTCTTCTTAGTCGATCATGTCGCCCTCAGGTCGAGTCCATCCTCCCGCATGCCTCATTTGAACATTCCGCCGAGTATCATTCGCATGTGGGCCTAGACCATGCTTGTATTTCTAATGTTTATTTGTAATTTGTCCGACATGCATACAAACAAACGGTTCGTTTGAAGTTTCACTTTGCCTCCACTACGTGCCGCTTCGCGTCTTAGTTTTGACATCCCATTCGGTTCATACCCCGACACATGTTGACGAGATCGATTGATGTTCAGAGATCAATTGTGTGTTGTGCAAGGAGATAAAGGTTTGGTCTGTTTCTATGATAGAAATGACCCGCGGGGGGGGGGGGGTATGTGGGGATCAGAGGGAGTATATTGTATGTTCATAAGCGAAACGAACGTATTGTACCCGCCCTAATCCTCTTTCAATCAATCTTCGGAGCATGAGATGAAATCGAGAGAGAACAAGTGGAGGCATGTGTGATACCTAAGGCGGATTCAAAATTTTGAACCGGTGATCATAGCATCTGCGAATCATATATAAAGGGTATTCAATGTTCGTTTCATTTTTGAACGTACCATATACTCCCTCCTATCCTTTCTAGTTTACATATAAGTTTTATGTGTAGTCAAAGTATCTCTACTTTGATAAAAAAAAGTATCAACATTCAACAATGCCCAATCAATATTGTTAGATTCGTACGTACTCCTAGATTTGTACTCGAGATGGTTTCCAATTTGTTTTCAACCATGTGAATGTGCTTGTTCTCGCGCATGCTCTTCCTACTAGGATTTCTTCACATATAGCCAGTCCAATAGTAACTTTTTTAAGCTCCCTGTCCGATAGTACTAGTGGAGTACTGACAACATCTGTACTAGAGTATGCAGTGCTCATAGTTGTACTCCCTCCTTCCATTTATATAGGGCCTATGTGGAGGAGAGAGATGTGAAAAAGTAAGGGGAGTGAGCTCTCATGCAAGAGCCTAGCTATATACGCATTCCTAGTTAAATATGTACAATAAATATGAAGAAAGAGATGGAGAGGAGATGGAAAAAAGTACTAATACAATAGCCAACCTTATAATTTTTTTGCGAGAAATAGCCAACCTTATAGCCCACACTACTGTATGAGTGCATATAATAGATGATGGCTATAGATGACATGGTAGTTCCTTATAGCCATCCACTGGCTATAAACCATGCTCTAATGCGTTTTTCAAAACTGCATTTGACTATTGACAAGATTAATAGTACATGAGATGTATAATGTGAAAATTATATCATTGGAAGCTCCTTTCACATATGTATCCATGCCTTACCCTCCCTTTTGGTCACTTACTGGCAGACCCCATGCTTGTTAGGCCTTGCATGTCAGTTACTCAATGGGTTCGGCCACGTCAGGGGATCCTCATCCATAGTATACTCCCTCTGTTTTTATTTACTTCGCATAAAATGACGTGTGCGGGGGAGGGGGAGGGACGTCGGTTTGCTCTCAACTGCGGTCCCACAAGCAAGCAAAAACGCAAGACAAAGCGCGTTCCATTTAGTGAGCGACGTGGAGGGTCCAGTGTACCGGGCTGCAATGCGAACGCGACAAGAGAGATGTACAGTCAAAACCAATTGACCGGTCGTCACCGAAACCACTATTCACACCAGAACCTTCGCTGCTCGGCCTATGCCAGCCACTGCCCTAAAACCACACCTAATCTCCAGCCCCTTCACCCACCTTTTGATCCCCTAGCTCACATCAAGCATCCCCTAGTTCACCGGAAAGCCATGGTGCGCCGCAAGATCACGTACTACAAGATGCTAACGCCGGAGCGCCACACAGAAATCGCGGCGGCGGTCAGCGCCAGACACCTCCGTTCCCAAGGTCGCTATGCGGCGGGCCAATCCCCGAGTTCTCTGGAGCCAAGATACGAGGAGGTGGAAGCCGATCCAATGTTCATGGTGGAGGTCGCAACGTAGAAGGCCCCCGATGGGTATGAGACAATGGACGTAGACTTCGTGCCGGTGTCCGAGTCCCCCATGGTGCAGGCGGACCAGCAGTTCAACCTGGTGATACTAAAGGAGGACCGGGAGGCAGAGGCTCAACTCGACGCGGAGCACGCGCATGCCGCTGCCATCGAGGCTCTCCTGCAGGCGGAACCAGATGTCGTCGATGTGAACCGGGCCGCGGAGGCTCAACTTGAGGCGGAGCCCGCAGATGCCGCTGCCATCGAGGCCCTCCTGCAGGTGGAACCGGACATCCTGGACTTGAACCGGACGGCAGAGGTTCAACTCGACGCGGAGCACACGGATGCCGCTCTCATCAAGGGCCTCCTGCAGGCAGAACCGGACGTCCTGGACTTGAACCGGGCGGCAGAGGCTCGACTTGACGTGGAGCGCGCGGATGCCGCTGCCATCGAGGCCCTCCTGCAGGCAGAACCGGACATCCTCGACTTGAAAAGGGCGGTGCTCTTGTCCGTGCAGAGAGCCCGCACACTTCGCGTGAACGAGTAGCTGGAGGCCGAGGACAACCACGGTGCGGAGACACACGTTGGTAGCTACAACTGGTTCACGCTGGCAGCCAAAGACGACGAGGCCGTCTCGTTCCTCGAGCAGTGATAGTTTTTCTTTATGTTTTTGTTTTTATGGATCATTTGTTGTGTAAAAACATATATTGTTATGCAAGTCGCTTGACTTGGGTCAGTCTACTATTTCAGGCGGTTGGATGAATATCCTACGTCTCCTAACCCTTCTTCCTCACCTCTTCTTCTTCCCCAATAGACCACCGCACGGGCCGTACGGATACTCCCCAACATGCGGTTGGATAAACATACTCTATGAACGAAAATTATGTGTCAGCGGTAGGATGGCTGAGTTTGGTTTGTTCACATGCGACAACATGTGTCAGTGAGGGTGTGTTCCCTTGGTTGGGTTTGTGGCGTGCAGGAGCGACTGTGCATGTGAGGGTGCGGTGCAATCGCGGCGTGCAGGAGCGACCGTGTGAGGCTGCGGTGCGACCGGGACAGCCGTGCACAAGTGTACCTCCTTTTCATTTTGAAAACTTTAGGCAAGCTTGGCAAAAATGTGTGGCAAAGTATGGCAATGCAAGGCCTAGACCCAAACAGGATAAGTACGTAGTATGTACTACATACTAGGAGTACTAGTGTTAAAAAAGAAAGGCGGGGTGTTCCTTCGCGGGATTAATCAATACAAATCCTCATTTCACATGTCAATTAATGCGTATTTTTTTCTCAAAAGCCCAAAGAGCTAACCATCTCACTCCTCATTGCTTGATTAATGCAGCGCCATGAAAAACAACCTTCTCACTTCCGCATGCATGCAGGGGGTATTAATGTCCTTGGTTGCTAGTACGAGGCAAACCCCATCAATTTTGCCTCGATTAGTGTTAGTGGCCTTTTGCAAATTGTAATTTTGATATAATGGCCTTGTGTATAAAAAATGGAGGTAGTAACTATATTTAACTTCCTTCCCCATTGCTGTGACATCGACGATATCTCGAACGTTGTGGTTTGGCAAAGTGGGTTTGACAAAGAACACCATTGAGGGAGACCATGGTAAGTCATTCGCAAGTGCCGCCTGCAAGCCGAGACAACAGCCTTATTTGCATCCAGGAAGTCCGTTGAACCAAAGGACGTGTAAATGTACTAGTACTACTCGTACACAATAGCGTCGTCCATCCAGCTTAGTGCGGTGCGATGGTTTCTCGAAGAATACGATGGAGAAGCGGAGTCATCGAATAGTGAAATGATGGTTGCTTTGTCCGTGCTTTGTGATTTGACGCCTCACTACTTTGTGATTTGTGATAGAAGGGATAGGGGAGTAGACTCTGTCCTCTATACTGTACATGCGTCCAAGCATGGGAGAAAGACGAGATACGTCGCATTTTTCTATTCCTTCAATCAATCAATCAGGGAGCTTCAGTAACATCCTTTTGGCTTTGGCAACACTGTCCACAATGGTTCCCATGATGCCAAAAGCTATTTTCACATTTGGCTACACATTGTGGAGGCCCTTAATCGTACCACTTGGTTTTTCTCCTGTGTGCTATCTATACAAATCTCAATTATATTGATCTAAAAAATTATAGAATCAAGATTAGTAAAAAGGAGGTGATTTTGCCACGCAGATGGCGGGGGAGGTTTCTTATTTTTAGAGGACGTTGTCTTGGAGGTTTGCTAACATGCGGTCCCACGTGTCAGTGCTTTACCAAGCCGATCCGCTTCCCACATGAGGCAGAACAACGGTAAAAGCAACATGTGGTTAACTTGAAGAAGATGAGGGAGAAGCGGATTCAGCAACGAGTGAAATGATGGTTGCTTCATCCCTCCAACTTCTCTTTTTTAGCATTATTACTTCGTCCCTCCAACTTAACTGCAGGAAAGGTGCAGCTTTGTGATTTGACGCCTCATTGCTCATTACTACGCCAGCACCATGACTGGGTGCTTCACCCCGGCTGCTCTGCACTGTATTCCGGTATGGCACGTGGACCCAGTAGCTTGATGCCCGACATGTCAGCGAAAGGGACTAGAAGATTTATGAAAGCGAGCGCTCCACTCTTACGACGGAGGAGTACACGACACGACGACCCAGTGAACTGTCACTTGTACTGTATATAGTACTATAGTTTTGCTATTTCGCATGATCCATCGATACAAAACTGATTAAACAGGAAAGGGCGGGATTTTTCCCGCGCGGTATATGATACTGGCCATACATTTAAAAGGCAGTTTTAATGTATGCAAACTGAATAATTAAGTAACAATATGATACCTAGTAAAACTAAAAACACATACTATGATTTATTGTGTTAGAGTGTAGTAGTAGTGCTGCATTGCATAGTTGTTAGATGTAGCATGCGAGAACATGTAGAGATGTAGTTTTGGAGGGCCTACAGAGTGAAAAGCGTAATACGTTCACCGAACTTTAGAATAAGCTGATTACGGTCACTATAATGTTTTGCGGTGATTATATGGTCTCTTGCTCACGGTTCAACATCGGATTGCACTCTGTTGACCGGCCAAATAGTCTGCGTGGCACCATGTTGACTAGTTAAATCGACCATGTTCCTTGTGGGTCCCACCTATCAGTTCGCATAGGGAAAATGTCAGATAAACACAAATTTACGTAGGCGCGACAAGACTCCTCCCCGTGCGCGGGAATCACCTGGTTGTGTATGTGTCTGTCAGGGCCTGATGTGTGCACATGCACGTGTAGGTTGAGCACTTGAGCGTGAGAGTGTGTGTTGGTCGTGTGGTGTACTGGTGTGTGCATGCATGCGTGCGTGTGTGCGTGTGAGTGTTGCCTGCGTTTGTGGCTATGTGTGTACATGTGAGTGTTGCGTGCGTGCGTGGGTGCATGTGTTCGTGTGAGTGTTGTGTGCATGTAGTTCGTGTGCATGCGTGCATGTGTGTATAATCACCACACCAGCTCCTGTGTGTTAAAATAGATGGCTCGGCATACCAATACAAGGCCACCTTGTCCGCTGTGCCCGCGGTCATGACTTCGAACCACCATCCAATATTTTTTTGTCGTTTGTTTTCATTCTTACTAGCAAGATGCCCGTGCGTTGCACGTAACATCAAGATGCATTTGTATGACTAGTTTATCTTGTGAGAGAAAAGGATGAATGAGGGAAGGCCTTATTTGCAAATGTGGAGAGGTGTGTGGGTACCTTTTTGCAGAGTTGTCAAAGTTTCTTTCCTATCCTTCAGATATAAATCGGATGGCCTATATTGCAGGATGGCAGGCACACCATCATCACCAACTCTGTTTTTTATAAGAGTGTATTTTATCCCTACTCTTATAAAAGGCACAGTCGGTGATGATCGTGTGACTGCCATCCTGCAATATAGGCCGTCCAATCTATATCTGATGGATAGGAAGGAAACTATGGCAATTTTGCAAAAAGATACCCACACCCCTCTCCACACTTGCAAATAAGGCCTTCTCTTGTTCATCCTTTTCTCCCACAAGATAAACTACTCATACAAATGCATCTTGATGTTCCGTGCAACGCATGGGCATCTTGCTAGTATTTTATAAGAGTGTAGACGTAGAGTAGATACAAGCCGACAGGTGGGCCCGATGGTAGTGAGATAATGTGATGCAACACTAGAGGTACCACGTGGAGCATTTAACTGGTCAACTAGTCATGTCTTGAGCAAATACAGAGTTGTACGGTGAGCCCGTGACTGTATAATAACCACAAAACGTAAATGGTGACCGTAATGAGTGGATTCTGAAGTCCAATGTACGTATCGTGCTTTCGCTTCAAATACAATGATCGTCATTGTATATATCGCGAGAGAAATATGAAACATGCGTGAATGTCTTGGGGGGCTTACTATTAGAGGACCTGGAGATAGTTTGTGTGCGTACGTGAAATGGACGTAGGGGGGGTATGTGATGGAGAGAGAGATGCTCTACGTTTCTCTTTATTATGACTAACTTTATATATAGTATAAAAAATATACAAATTCACGATGCGGAACAAATATCATTGTGGGCACCATGCAATGCAAGCGTGCATACTCCTCCATATAACTTTGTAATGTTGTATATATGCAGAAATTCTAAAATATTTTCTTGGCCACACTTTATTCAAAAGGAATGTTGTATGCAAAATAAACGTGAAGAGAGGGCTTTTTAGATCAATGGGGTACGTGATGTAACATGTGTGAATGTGTAGTTGATGCATTTGGCAGGGCCTAGAGAGGTATGTGTGTGTAATACGTATTCAAGAGAGGCATGGATAGAGGGGCCGATAGGGGGGCGTGGGAGAGATAGCACGAGAAAGGAGAGTGGTCTAGAGAAAGAGAGACGAATATGACATCACGGCGAGAGATTCCCTTGAATGTGTATATGCAAGGGGCGAGTGGATAGAGGCACCAGGAGAATATTTTTTTGTGTGTGGTGTCTGTGTTGGTATGTGCGGGTCTGAGAAGATAACGAGACGTGGGGGCAGAGGGTGTGTCACCGCGTGAGGTCCGGTGGGTCGAGGTGAGGCCCTTCGTTCGGTTCTGTCATGCGCCACATTGGTCGGCCCATGACACATTTAGGGAGACCCGTGGATGACTAGTCGTACAAGACAAAGATAGCATAATTATGAAGGACTCTATGTCCACTGACAAAGTCGGCTAGGATTTGTAACCATAGGTTCTCGGACTAAGGTAACCCCTTTATCTCCGATATTACTATTCATCCAACCTAACTTTAAGGGGCATCCTACAGAATGCTCTGCTAGAATCATACTCGTCGATTAGGAAGAGAGGTGTGAGACAATGCGTGAGAGATAGGCCTAAAGATAATGTGTGTACAGGAGACACGTAGGCAGGTCTATGTATATAGAAAGGGTTGATGGGGATTGTGCGTGTGTATGCTTGCGAGAGGAAGAGTGCTTGTGATAAAGGTTAGTGAAAATAGTCGTAAATGGTTACGAGAGGGAGGGAGGGTTATATCGAGAGCATGTGTGCGAGAAACACACCTCGGGAGAGAGTGTGTGAGCATGTGTGAGATACCACAGATGGAGAGTGAAACTACACATACAAGACTGCTGTACACATTGATTAAAGATATAAATTGCATCCAAATATTAGGACGGGATCATGATATTTGCAATTAACGTAAGGAATGGTCTTCGATCCATCAGACATCTAGATTCTATCGAATTTGAGCATGTCTATGCTATTATTTGACACAATTGATCCACATAGTTAGTATTTTGAACTCCAGACAATGCATCGCTTTAGCAATCGAATATAAACGTGAGTATAGTTCATGATGTGTGTGTAAAGCACATTATACATATGAAAGTTACACAATGAACATTATAAATAGCTACCTATGAACTAGCATACATTTGAATTCAACTTAAGGTGGTTTAAAAAATTGAATTCAACATGAAGTCCATTCAATTATTTGATTTCGATATCATGGCATTTGTAAATCATACCTAAATTATGGGGACAACAATCTTTGCTCTGATTTTGTACATAATAGCATATGTAGTCGTGTACAAAATAGATTCTAATTTGGCTCCTCCATTCCAAAATAATCGTAGTTATAGGATTTTCAAGTGTCAAAATTTCAAAAAGAAGCAGATAATTTAATGAGGTTTTCAAACATACAAGGTCAAATTTAACATTGTCTATTTAGGACAATCCTCAAAGTTCAAGAGTACTCTAAACGTGAATGCTTGTGTTTCAAAATTTCGAACGAAGCGCCAAAAGAGCATCTACTCGCTTGAAACCGCGTGAGACCAATGTTTGGTAGTACAAGGAAATTACTTTTCTAATAACTTCGACCCGTGAAACCTACCGGGCCGACGTCCAAAGGTCTAAACCGGGGTAGGTTTGTATCTTCATCTAGACGCCATGCAACCGCCTCCGAAAAACATTCATACACAATGGCCGCCTAAGCACACATGCGCTTGGCCGAAATCGCTCCCGCCCACTATTTGGGACACCTGGGATTACTATCCTACCCCCAACCCGCAGTAGGTCCGAAATTTAAGAGGGGCCGAAGTTTGTACTTTCCCCAAATTTCAAACAAGCGCGTCCCATCTTTTGTTCAAAAAAAGCCAAAAACAAGCGCGTCCCAGACCGAAACATGGTTCTCCCCCCTCCACCAGCCCACCCATCCGATTCCCCATTCATACTCCATGGGCACAAAACTACCTCTCCACCAGTGGCGAAACCCCGGCGTCCTCCATCCGCCACTCCATTCCACCCATCAACCGCTCCCCTCCTCCATGTAACGCCCCGAGACCGATGCGCTAGGTGTCTTCGAGTTATTCGCTGCCATTGCCATGTCATTCGCTTGCGTGTTGCATTTTATCATGTCATCATGTGCATTGCATCATCATGTTTTTAAAAAACTTGCATCCGTTCGGGTTCCCCCAGTTCCGTCCGTTGTCCGTTCTGAGCCCAGACACACTTGCACGCACTCGCGGCACGTCCGAAATATTATTTTATAAGTGGCCGGAAAATGTTCTCGGAATGGGTTGAAAGTTGGCATGCGGTGTTGTTATGTTGTAGGTATGCCACCTGCCAAGTTTCATCGCATTCGGAGTTCATTTGATGCCCCAATGATTAACTATAGCGGCAGTATAGCCAGTCTAATGTCGGACATTTTCGGTCTCCGGAAACAGTCGTCGGGCCTCTCCTCTTCTCTCTTCTCAGCCCTTTGCCTTCTGCCTAACCTCTCTCGTCAGCCCGCGGACCTCCTCCCGCACGTGTCCGAAATCTGTCCCGGACCCGACCCGGACAGTCGTTACCGCTGTGTCCGGATCAACCCCAAACATCTACAAAACGTCTCCGTTTTGTTAATTGGACTTCCTAACATATTTTTTTCCGTCCGTCCGATTACGATCGGAGGGACGAGATAGCCCCTAACCAAACCCACTCGCTGTATATATTAGCATAACCTAGACCAAATCCCTAATTCCTAGGGATCCATCCCACCGCCGCCACTCATTTCCTCGGGTTCCACGCCGAACCAATCCCTGCATCCCTCTCGATCCAAATCCTCCTTGTTTTCTCTCCTGTCAGATCCAACTAGCGCCTCGCCTCTTCTTCGAACCGGGGAGCAGAGAGCAAGGCCGCCTCGAGCTCCATCGTTGTGCTATGCCACCTCCTCCTGGGATCCTCGCCGTTTCCTGCTCCCCGCGTTTTCCTTCTCGCCGGAGCCAAGCCTTCGTTGCCGCCCCGCAATCCCCGTCGCTGCCTCATCTGCTCTTTCCCGAAGATAGTGACCTCACCATCCCCAACCTCCATGGAGGGCCTCCCTGATCCAGCCGAAGATCCCTGCAGCCTCGTGCGGCCAAGGTCCCGAGCAAGAGCACCGTTCCTGTCTCCTCGCGACCTTGAGCATGACCTCGCTCGCGCCTCCTGTGGTTCCCGGGGCCTAGCCGCCCCGTGCCCGCAGCCCTGCGTCGCCTTCTCCCCATGTTGCCTCGCCGGTGACTGATGCTACCTCCGGTGAGTCGCCCGATCTTGTTGCCCCGTTTTTCTCCCTGTCTCTCCTCTCTGAGCTCTCTCTCGCTCTCTGTTTTCTTCACAGGAAAGCATCCCCGATGCCGGTCATCGTCCACAGCACCTCGGTGCCGCCGCGCCCCGTTTTCGACCCGATCTGGCCGAGATGGGTCGGGCCTGCGTTAGATCCCGGCGTCCCCAGCTTACCTGCTGCGCCGCCAAGCCCTCCCGCCGGCCTCCCCTGTTTTTGTGTGCAGGGACGACGACCAGAGGCACGCCCCTCGTCCCGCCTCTGCTCGCGTTGACCGTGCCAAGTTCCATGACCGACCGCACGCACCTGGGCTGCCTCACCTTCGCCTGTTTACCGCGTCGAACGAGCTCGATCCACCAGCGCCCGCGCCTGGGCCACCTCTGCTCTGGCCCAGCGGCTCCCCTCCGTCGCGCGAGGCCCAGCGCCAGATCGCAACCCGGCCTGCCAGCACCCAGGCCCACTCCGCCCGGCCTACCTCTCCAGCCGCAGCGCCTAAGGCCCGACCTGCTCCCTTCCAGATCCAGCAAGGCCCAGTCAAGCCCAATGTGAGCAGCGCTCTAGATTCGGCCCAGCTCTATATTTTTTCTGCCAGAACGTTTTTCCTTTTATCCTGAGACTGCAGATTTGCAGAAAAGTCCCTAGAGTTCATGCATTTAATAACTCATGAACCGTGCATCGGATTAAAATGATTCGAACATGTTAAATGCTTAGAATTGCATCTAGTTTCATAATATGCAACTTTCATGCATGTTTGAAATGTTTAAAATGATGTTTGGTCAAATTTACTCCTATGCCATGTTAAAATAATTTAATTTGTAACTAAATAACCGTAGCTCCGATTTTAATAATCTTTATATGTAAATGGGGTAGAATTTTGCCTAGTTTATCATGGTGACATTGTTTTGCATGTTAAACAACTCAAAAATATGGTTTAGGGCAGAACAGGACCTAACCTAATATATGCACATGAGGAGTTTCCGGATTTGTTGTTCGTTGCTTCCGGCCTCATTTAACCTTGACTAGATAGGTAGTTTACATTTGCTTCACCCTCTTGCCATGTTTAACAACATTTAATATTGTTGAGCACCTAAACGAGAGAGAACTAAATAAGTCATGGGGTGTTTTCTTCAATATGCAACTCCGTTGCATGTTGAGCTCCACTTAATTTGTAGGATTGTTTGTGCACTTTGCCATGCCATGCATATTTAAACCGGACATGCATCATACTTGATTGTGCATCATGCCATGATTATGTGATGGTTGTTTACCATGATTGTTTGCTTCTTTCCGGTGTTGCTTCTTTGGGTTGGTTCCGATAACGTCGTGTTGTGAGGATTCGTTCGACTTCGTCCGTGTGTCTTCTTCATGGACTCGTTCTTCTTCCTTGCGGGATTTCAGGCAAGATGACCATACCCTTGAAATCACTTCTATCTTTGCTTGCTAGATGCTCGCTCTTTTGCTATGCCTATGCTGTGATACCTATCACTTGCTTATCATGCCTCCCATATTGTTGAACCAAGCCTCTAACCCACCTTGTCCTAGCAAACCGTTGTTTGGCTATGTTACCGCTTTGCTCAGCCCCTCTTATAGCGTTGTTAGTTGCAGGTGAAGATTGAAGTTTGTTCCTTATTGGAACATGGAGATGTTGTTCCTTGTTGGGACATGTTTACTTGTTGGGATATCACAATATCTCTTATTTAATTAACGCATCTATATACTTGGTAAAGGGTGGAAGGCTCGGCCTTATGCCTGGTGTTTTGTTCCACTCTTGCCGCCCTAGTTTCCGTCATATCGGTGTTATGTTCCCGGATTTTGCGTTCCTTACGCGGTTGGGTAATAATGGGAACCCCTTGACAGTTCGCCTTGAATTAAAACTTCTCCAGCAATGCCCAACATTGGTTTTACCATTCGCCACCTACCCCTTTTCTTTCCCTTGGGTCAGCCAGCCCAAGGGTCATCTTTATTTAAACCCCCCGGGCCAGTGCTCCTCTGAGTGTTGGTCCGAACTAGAGTCCTGTGCAGCGCCCCCTCGAGGAAACTCGAGGTTTGGTTTTAGTTGTATGGAGAGCTCATCTGAGTGTGCCCTGAGAACGAGATATGTGCAGCTCCAATCGGGATTTGTTGGCACATTCCGGCGGTGTTGCTGGTTTAGTTTTACCCTGTCGAAATGTCTTGTAGAACCGGGATACCGAGTCTGATCGGAATGTCTCGGAAGTAGGTCTATTCCTTCGTTGACCGTGAGAGCTTGTGATGGGCTAAGTTGGGACACCCCTGCAGGGATTTGAGCTTTCGAAAGCCGTGCCCGCGGTTATGGGAAGATGGGAATTTGTTAACGTCTGGTTGTAGAAAACCTGAAGTTCACCTTAATTAAAATACATCAACCGCGTGTGTAACCGTGATGGTCTCTTTCCAGCGGAGTCCAGGAAGTGAACACGGTGTTGGAGTTATGCTTGACGTAGGTTGCTATAGGATCACTTCTTGATCATACTTTTATCGACCGTGCTTTGCCTTCTCTTCTCACTCTCTTTTGCGAATAGGTTAGCCACCATATATGCTAGTCGCTTGCTGCAGTTCCACCTCATACCTTTACCTTACCCATAAGCTTAAATAGTCTTGATCGCGAGGGTGTGAGATTGCTGAGTCCCCGTGACTCACAGATACTTCCAAAACCAGCTTGCAGGTGCCGATGAGTCCGTGCAGATGACGCAACCAAGCTCAAGAGGAGCTCAATGAAGATCTTGTCCTTTGTGTTGTTTCGTTCTAGTTTGATCAGTAGTGGAGCCCAGTTGGGGTCGATCGGGGACCGTGTCGCATTTGGGGTTCTTCTTTTATTTTGGTTCCGTAGTCGGACCTTGATTGTATTTGGATGATGTAATGCTTTATTCATGTATTGCGTGAAGTGGCGATTGTAAGCCAACTATGTATCTCATTCACTTATGTATTACATGGGTTGTGTGAAGATTACCTCACTTGTGACATTGCTTTCAATGCGGTTATGCCTCTAAGTCGTGCTTCGACACGTGGGAGATGTAGCCGCATCGAGGGCATTACAAGTTGGTAGCAGAGCCTTCCCCGACCTTAGGAAACCCCATTGCTTGATCGTTTTTAGCAGCCGAGTTGTGTCTAGAAAAATGTTTTGAGTCATTTAGGAATTATATATCGGAGAGTTTAGGAATTATTTTTACTCCCCAGTCTCCTCATCGCTCTGGTAAGGCATCCTGACGTAGAGTTTTGACTCTTCTCTTCTCAAATTTCACTAAAAAAAATTTGAGGATCACGCGGGTATCTTGGAATCGTTCTGATGGTTTTGTGACGAGAACATTGTCTTGGTGCCTCCTGTCAGGGGTTTTGTGGCAGTGTCCCAGGGAGTTGAGCTCCGAGGTGTTGTCGTCACAATTTTATCATTGCAGTTCTGGAATAGCTGAGTTTAGTTCGCTGACATCGAAAATCTCTTTTATGCAGTTCGTTGGTGAGATATCCTCGACGCCACCCAGTACTGGGGCGGGAGTTCGGGAGTATCGCCATAACTTGTATAACGGATGCATTTCGAAGGTTGAGGTAGATGATTTCCGAAGGTTTCTTGGTTATGTGTTGAAGGATGGATACAGCTGGATGTAGGATTTGCTAGATTTGGGTGAGATATTATGCTTCCCCTGTATCCCCAACACCTGATTGCATAACCGGAAAGGTTCAGGAGTTTCATAGGTGGGAATTCAAGTAGCTCTTAGGATATCTTTCCGACAGATGTATGATATGAAATTGGGGTTCGACGTCTAGTGGTCCGCCAATCCACGGTCGGTTTTACAGTGGTCACGTTGTGTCTTAAAGAGTCCTTGGCTATGTCGACTCGGGGACGCTTCGTATGTCATGTGCACTGCCTTGTACATGATGGTGTTGTACGATCGAGCCCGTGTAGGCCCCACCACGAAAACTTCGGACGAAATCTCTATCATATGTTTGTTCCGGCTTATTCTGCAAGCCAACCCTTTGTTTTTGTTTTGAGTTGGGGTATTCGAGTTGCTTTGAAGTCAAATGTTGATTCCATCCCTTGTTTAAGTGGTGTTCTCATACTCCGATGTGGATACCAATCCTTCTTGATCATCAAGATTGTCTTGTCAATCCTTTTCACCGGCGTGTTTTTCTTCAAGTGGATCCGTCCATTTTCAACATCCGCAAGATCGAGTATCAGTTCTTCTCAATGGTGTTCATTTCTTCCATCTCCAAGTTGCCTTTGTTTTTCGCACCCTCCCACCCTTGTTTTCTTCAAGGACTCAGATTTCTTAATCAAGTATCCTTTTATTCTTGAGAAGTCTCTCCATTCTTTTCCGTCAATATTCGTATCCGGTGATTCTCAGGAACATTCTAACAGAGCTTCAAGTTCATCATTATTTGTTCTCTTTCTTCTCCGGTGGATTCAATTCAAGCTTTGGTATTGGGTATAGTCCTTTCATTTTGGCCAATGCTTTTCTCATGCCGGTGCACCTCTTTATCATTCACTTCGCACTATTCTTTTGTTCCACAGTGCTAAAGATATCTCAGAAGATTCGTGTTTCCACTCTTAATCCATTCAAGCTATTTTGAGGATGTTATCTCATTCAAGCCTTTTTATTCAACCGGTGCAATCTCTCCTTCAACTCGTTCAACGGTGTATCTTTTGAGTGGGCCCTAACCCACAGGTCTATTCCCAGGATCTTACCTGACTCTTCTTATTTCCCGGAGATATCCTCAAATTTCTTGTCAAAGTTTGACGTAAGAATGAATTATCATGAGTCAAATGTATTTCTCCAAGATCTTTCAAATTCTTTTCATCGTTGGCTCAACCTCTCCTCTTTTAATCATCCCGGAGTGTCTCAATAATTCTTGGTGGTGTTTTTTTTCATCGTCATTTGAAGACCGAAGAAGAGTTTTACCTCCATATCTTATCCGTTCTCTCAGAGATTCGTGGTTCTAATTTGAGGCCATCCTCTCATAATTGTTTTGATTGTGAGAATTCTTTTCACCTATCCGGAGCAATTCAAGATTCTGTTCAGTTTGATTATCCGGAGCCTATCATCTAAGATTTATTCATTCCGGCTTTCAGCTCTCATACTCTAAAGCATACCGGTGTCTAAATCAAGGGTTCTCTAATCATCTCAGAATCTCTTCGTTTCAGTTGTATCTAAATTCTCTCAAGTATCTTCGTTCTTTTTATAATTCTTCCAGGTGTTTCTTTATCTTCTCTTCGTTCATTTTTAATTCTTACGGTGGTCCGTTCAAGAGTTCTTTTCCTTGGTCACCATATCAATTTATTCGTTGTTTCAACCCTTCTGGTGGTTCGTTGTAGGCCTTCTCAAGTTTGTGCTATATCTCTCTTAATCCTTTCTACGAGAATAAATTGTGTGCTAAATTCGTTGCTTGTCATCAATTTAAATTGGTGAAGGATATGCATAACTTAATTCTTATTCTTGTTTCATCCAAATGATTAATTCTTTATTCCGGAGGCACTTCAAATTCTCGGTTTCATTTGTTTCATCTTCTCTTTTTCCGGAGTTCCAACCTCTTTCAATTATATTATCACGGGGATCTCTATCTAAATCATTGCGAGGCTTCAATCTTATTCTTTTCATCAGTCAATTATTTTGGATCATTCTTTTATTACCGGAATTCTTCATGAAGGTTCTACATGATGGTTCATCAAGGATTTAATTCCTTCTCGAAGTTTTTCATCGAGATTCGTTTCTAAGGAGCTCAAACATTCTTCATCTTGCAATCTGGAGTGCAATTTTTTCAACCGTACCATTCGAGGTGGTATTATGTCATTCTTGATAATTTGAGTTCATGTCTCATGATTCCCATGTTGTTAAGAGTGAGATATTTTAAATCCATCAATCTCGTCATTGGAGCTATCTTGGGTTATATTTCACCTAAAGCTTTCCCTAAGGATTGTTGCTATCTATGGTGCTTATAAATGATCCAAGTTCTTCATTTATCCTCCCGGTGAATTAAGTTTCTCGTCTCCTTGTTGATATCAATCCAATCCATTGTTTCCGTTTGTGGCAGAAGTTCACCTCATAATTTTGAGATGTCTTCCATAAGCCCACAACAAGCTTACTCTTTTCGTTGTTATCCAACAACTCTGTTCGACCCTTATCCTAAGGATGCCTTTTTCAAGCTCATTTGTGGCAGAAGTTGTCATTTTCTTCTCCACTCTGTTATTCCAATGATCTATTTTTTTTATTTTTCCTTCCGGAGGCATTGTAATGTTTCTCTCTTCACTCATCATCTTGAATTGTGAGGAGCATGTTCTTTTCGTGCTTATCCATTTAACCGGTGTGTCTTCTCCTCTTTTCAAGTTCTTCCCATTTTTTTATCAAGTTTCACTTCTCTTTTCTATCGGAGCGCTTCCTGCATCCATTCGGTCTTATCCCGTGCTTATTCCGTTTCAATCGGAGTGGTTACATGTCCTTCCTAGTCACGGGATCTCTTCATTCATGTATGTGCAACCCCAAGGTTTTCACAATGTTCCTTGTTCCTGTTTTCTAACGGAGTGTTTTTAACTTTGTTCATCTCCGTTCCATTCTTTTCTCGAATGGCTTAACCTTCTCAAGGTTCTTTGGTTTCACTCATTTGTCAAAGAAGCAACTTAGTCTTACCTCTTCTCTTTCTCTTCCGTTTTCCCTCCGGTGCCATTCTAGATCTCGGGACGAGATCCTCTTGTAGTGGTGGAGTGTTGTCATGGCTATTGTAGGGGCCACGTCTGAGGTGGCGACCCTGAAGCAAGCGCTGCTCGAGGCCGAGAATAGGTCGGCCGCGGAGCGTGTTGAGCGAGGGAAGTATGAGGCCGAGGTTGGCAAGGTGCGGCAAGAGCTCCAGGCTCTCATGGAAAAACATGAGAGTTTGGAGCGTGACTCAAGGACGCGAGCGTCCGAGCTCACGGCGGCTACTGAAAGTGCCAAGTCTGCCAAGGCCGAAACCCAGAAGACCCTCCAGGAGTTGGATGAGGTGAAGATGATAGCGGCGGGTAAGGCATTCTTTATGCAAAGTAAACACATAAGCGTGGGTTACTTGTTACTTACCCAAATCCGGAGTTCTCCAGGTGTGTTCGCAGACCTTCCCCGGAGTGTATCTGATGCCGCCGCATTCTATCGAGCCGAGGAGGGCAGCTCGATGGAGAAGGTGTTCTGGTCTCAGTACGCTGAGGCCGGACACCCCGTGCCCCTGAGCGACTGTTGAAGCAACTGGTCGAGCTCCACAAGGCGGCCGAACAGGCCATGAAGGGCCTCATAGTTCGGTTGTGGCCTGGAGAGGCTTAGCCTCGGAGCTATTTCGGGCTGGTGCGGCAGCTGGTGGAGGCCTGTCCATGGCTCGAACTCATCAAGCGCTCCGTCTGCATTGAAGGTGCCCGTAGGGCCCTTACCCGTGCGAAGGTGCACTGGGGCAAGCTGAATGCTGAGAAGCTTGTGAAGGACGGGCCACCGCCGGGGAAAGAGCATCGTAAGCCCAAAAATTATTATAAGGATGTTCTGAAGGGTGCCCGCCTTGTGGTGGAGGAATGTTCTATGGATGTAATTTTTGAGTAAAACTCGCTCGTTTTGTCCTGTGCGCTGAAAACTTGTTCATATGCGCTTAAGCAATGCTGTTTGAATTTAAAATATTACCTTCTATGCGGCTGTTTATCAATACTGAGAGATGGCGAGTCGTCGGCTTCTGCCCCCTTGCCGCAAGTGCTGGGGTGTTCGGGGATAAACCTGGGCGCTCTTTTTCCCATATTTGGGTCCTTCGAGGGAGGCGCTCAGCCCGACGAACGAGGCAATCAGACTATAATGCATGAACACTCTCACTTAGCCATAGAATTCTATAATTTTAAATTTCGGCGAAGCCCCTAGTATTCGGAAGACCGAGTTTGGGGCGCTATCCACGCCTTGGCCGGACAGAGCCGGCTACTCGCCCTAAGCGGCATAAGTCTTTAGGGACTCGAAAAAACCTCTCGAACAGTGACCAGCTCTCGCCTCATCATGACGGTCAGTTTTAGCTTTCTCCACTGAGGTGCTTGACCCAGCTCAACCGGGCACAATCGCAGTGGTTCTCCTAGTGCTACCTTAGCCGATATAGCGGAACGTAAGGCACCAAAACATAGGAGCCGGGCAAACCCAACTATTGACCCAAGCATGATTCGGAGCCGATGCATATAATGCTATAAGTTCGGGGTGCCGTACTTGTTAAACTGTTCATACTTCTCACACCATGTTGAGGGGTACGAAAGCCCCTGGCGTATTTTGGCCGTACCAAAGTGTACGGGTGCAACATGTCGTTAAGGAACATATATAAATATATAAAAAAAGTAATGCAAAAATAGACAAAAGCTATGCATTGCTTATTAAAAAGAGCTGCGATCAAAGCAGAACGATACAAATAATGCGATAAGCAAAAGGTTGGACTATGTAACATGTCCGCTCCAGGGGCAAGCTGCGGAATAATGTGCGAAACAGGTATAGTGCTCGTGATAGAGACCACCTGGGAATTCCGTAATGCGGCGTGGCTTGGCTGCTTCCCTGGTTCTTGCATCGTTTGTGCGGCAACTGAACTGCTGGACAGGCCTTCCGAAGAGTGGAGTCCTGAAAATAAGAGAAAATTTAAAAAATCGACAGCCCCTAGTGCGGTTTAAGCCGTGATTCGGGCGTGCCGTGGTGGTGCCCCTCCCCCTGTGCCCATGGTATCTCTAGAGCGTAGTTATGTACGCGAAGTACTGGCGTCGCCTTTTTGCAAGGGTTGGGGTTGGGGCCGCATTGCTACGCCTGCTCAGATCATGCCAGGCGGTCTTGTTGTAGGTTACTCCGGGCGCGCTTGACGGTGTCCGGTCGTTTAGTGGCCGGACTAGAGAACTGCCTAAAGAGGCTGCTTTGAACTTCCGCCGCAAGGGCCGCCGTGTGCTCCTCCGTTCGGAGGGAGCGTTCGGTGTTTCCATTGACCGTAATTACTCCTCGAGGGCCTGGCATCTTGAGCTTAAGGTATGCGTAATGCGGTACTGCATTGAACTTAGCGAATGTGGTTCGCCCGAGCAGTGCGTGATAACCACTGTGAAACGGGACTATGTCGAAGATTAACTCCTCGCTTCGGAAATTATCCGGAGATCCGAAGACCACTTCAAGTGTGACTTAGCCTGTATAGTTGGCCTCTACACTTGGTATTACGCCTTTAAAGGTCGTTTTGGTGGGCTTAATCCTCGAGGGGTCTATGCCCATTTTCCGCACTGTATCCTGGTAAAGTAGGTCCAGGCTGCTGCCGCCGTCCATAAGGACTCTAGTGAGATGAAACCCGTCAATAATTGGGTCTAGAACCAATGCTGCGAAGCCGCCGTGACGGGTGCTGGTGGGGTGGTCCCTTCGATCAAAGGTGATTGGGCAGGAGGACCATGGGTTGAACTTTGGGGCGACTGGCTCTATCACGTATACGTGCCTTAACGCGCGCTTCCGCTCCCTCTTGGGGATGTGGGTTGCGTATATCATGTTCACCGTCCGCACTTGTGGGGGTAAACCCTTCTGTCCCCTGTTGTTCGGCGGTCGGGGCTCCTCGTCGTCATCGCTATGCAGCCCCTTGTCTTTGTTTTCGGCGTTTAGCTTGCCTGCCTGCTTGAACACCCAACAATCCCTGTTGGTGTGATTGGCCGGCTTTTCGGGGGTGCCATGTATCTGGCATAAGCGGTCAAGTATTCGGTCCAAACTTGACGGGCCCCTAGGATTCCTTTTGAATGGCTTCTTCCGCTGACCGGATTTGGAGCCTCTGAATCCGGCATTAACTGCCGTATCCTCAGCATTGTCGCCGTTAATGCGGCGCTTCTGCTTGGTTCGATGCGACCTGCCACCACTGTCCCTGGCGTCCGAATTACCAGGGTTTTTGGTTATATTGTTGCTACGAGCAAGCCAGCTGTCTTCTCCCATGCAAAAGCGGGTGATGAGTGTCGTGAGTGCTGCCATAGATTTCGGCTTTACCTGTCCAAGGTGCCGGGCTAGCCACTCGTCGCGGATATTGTGCTTGAAGGCTGCTAGGGCCTCAGCGTCCGGACAATCGACTATTTGATTTTTCTTTGTTAAGAACCGTGTCCAGAATTGCCTGGCCGATTCATCTGGCTGCTAAATTATGTGGCTTAGGTCATCGGCGTCTGGGGGTCGCACATAAGTGTCCTGGAAATTGTCGAGGAATGCGGCTTCCAGGTCCTCCCAACAACTGATTGATCCTGTTGGCAAGCTGTTAAGCCAATGCCGAGCTGGTCCTTTAAGCTTGGGTGGGAGGTATTTGATGGCATGGAAATCGTCACCGTGGGCCATATGTATATGAAGGAGATAATCCTCAATCCATATCGCAGGATCTGTTGTGTCATCATATGATTCAATGTTTACGGGTTTGAAACCCTCGGGGATTTGATGATCCATTATTTCGTCTGTGAAGCAGAGTGGGTGTGCGGCGCCTCTGTACTGGGCTATATCAGGACGTAGCTCCAGTGAGCCTTGTCTACTGTGTTCGGCCCTACCGAATTTGTGGCCGGCATGACGGATGTCGTCTCGAGCCGTGGGGCGCCCATGCGATCCGTGATTATCTTGTTTGTTTAGCCTTGTCCTCCAACATATCTCGTAAGTCCGGCGCATAGTCTCGTGCCTTGGTACGGGGTGCGGCTTGAGTGGAGGGCCGAGAGGCCTCTTTGTCGCGGCCACGAGGTCGCCGGTAGGCCACGTCGAGTGCTTCCTCCTCTAATTGGGGTAGCAACCTACGCTTTGGGTAGCTCTTGGAGGGGCGTTCGAGTTTATGCTCTTCGGCCGCAAGGACTTCAGTCCATCTGTCAACTAGCAAATCTTGATCAGCTCTGAGCTATTGCTGTTTTTTCTTGAGGCTTCTTGCCGTGGCCATAAGCCTACATTGAAAATGCTCTTGCTCGACGGGATCCTCTGGCACAATGAATTCGTCGTCGTCGAGGCTTGCCTCATCTTCGGAGGGAGGCATATAATTATCGTCCTCGACCTCTCTGTCTGCCGCTCTCTCATGAGGGATGGTTTCTCCATCCTCCTGTGCTAAATCTTGCTGGAGGGGGTTTTCTTTGGTGCTTTTCGGAGTGTTATTATCTCTCGTGCTGGAATCACCATTTTTGTCATTGTTGCGGCGCTTTTGTCTGTTACGACGTGGTCTGCCGTTGGCATCTTTGGTATCCGAAGTGCCTGGATTCCTTGATGTGTTGTTGCTGCGAGCCAGCCAGCTATCCTCACCCGTGCAAAAGCGGGTCATGAGTGCTGTGAGGGCTGCCATAGACTTCGGCTTCTCCTGGCCGAGGTGTCGGGTGAGCCACTCGTCATGGATGTTATGCTTGAATGCCGCTAAGGCCTCTGCATCCGGACAGTCGACAATTTGGTTTTTCTTAGTTAGGAACTGTGTCCATAATTGCCTGGCCGATTCCCCTGGCTGCTGAGTTATATGGCTCAAGTCATCAGCATCCGGTGGTCGCACATAAGTGCCCTGGAAGTTGTCAAGGAATGCGTCTTCCAAATCCTCCCATCTGCCGACGGAGTCTACTGGCAAGCTATTCAGCCAATGCCAAGCTGGTCCTTTGAGTTTTAGTGGGAGGTACTTGATGGCGTGCAGATCATCACCGCGAGCCATGTGGATGTGGACGAGGAAATCCTCAATCCATACAGCTGGATCTATTCATATGATTCGATATTTACGGGTTTAAAACCCTCCGGGAATTCATGATCCATAACTTCATCAGTGAAGCATAGGGGGTGTGTGGCGCCTCTGTGCCGGGCTATATTGACCTTGCATGTTTTTCCCTGCTGTCCAATATGTATCGCAGGTCCCGTGTGTTACCCCGGGCCTTGGTATTTTTGATTGAGTGGTGGCGGGTGCAGGCTGAACTTCAGGCTGAAACGCCTCTCTGGCCCGGCCACGAGGTGGCCGGTCAGCCGCATCGTACACTGGTGATGTAGGTTTCAATGCTTCCTCCTCGAGGTGAGGTAGCAACCTGCGCTTTGGGTAACTCTTGGAGGGGCACTCGAGTTCATATTCCTCGGCCACAAGGACTTCGGTCCATCTGTCTGCTAGCAAGTCTTGATTAGCTTGAAGCTGTTGTTGCTTTTTCTTCAAGCTATTTGTTGTGGCCATAAGCCGGCGCTTGAAGCGCTCCTGCTTGACGGGATCCTCAGGCACGATAAATTCTTCGTTGCTGAGGCTTACCTCGTCTTCGGAGAGAGGCATGTAATTGTCCTCCTCCGATTCTCCATTTGCTGCCTGCTCTGGTGGGCTGGCTTGTTCACCCTCCCGCTCTAAATCGTGCTGGAGGGGATTGTTGTTGTCTTCGGCACTATCTGGAGTGTTATTGTCTCTTCTGCTGGTATCACTACTTTTGCTATGGCGGGACTTAGAGCGGCGCCGCTGACGTCGGCGCTTGGGTTGCTTCTTGGAGGGGTCATCCTCCGCTGTCTCGTCGCCATTGCCTTCTTTGGGAGTGTCCACCATGTATATATCATATGATGAGGTGGCAGTCCAGTGCCCTGTGGGCGGTGGTTCCTGTTCGTCTCCTGCATCGTCTTCCATACCCTCGATGATTTTGGAGTCGAAGTCGAGCATGTTGGTTAAATCGTCGACAGTGGCTATTAAATGGGTGGTGGGTGGGGAGCGAATTTCATTGTCGTCCGCATCCCATTCTAGCCGGACATAGTTCGACCAAGGTTCCCCTGACAAGGAGAGAGACCTAAATGAATTTAGTGGATCGCCGAAAGGCGAGTGCTGAAAGATATCCGCTGAAGTAAACTCCATGATCGGTGCCCAATCGGATTTGATAGGCACGGATGTATGCGGCTCAGAGTCCGTGGCCGGAGACGAATCCAGTGGTTTGGCAACATGGCTCTCGTAAAGGGTGAAATTAGTATCCGGCTCCATCGCCACTGAGAGTGCGGCCTCCATGGCGGGGTCTATCTCTCCGTTCTCGGATGGCGCAATTTGCTCCGGATTGAAGGCCAGAGTAGTTGTAGGTGTGGTCTCCCGAACACTGTCCGATGGCAGAGCTAAATCATGCTCGTCGTGACCGTGCAGCGCACCTGACATGGGCTCGAATCCGTCGAAGATCAAGTCTCCGCGGATGTCGGTAGTGTAGTTTAGGTTTCCGAACGTGACTGATGGCCAGGGGCGTAGCTCTCGATCTGCTCCAGATGTCCAAGCGAGTTGGCCCACAGTGCGAAGCCGCCGAATACGAAGATCTGTCCGGGGAGGAAAACCTCGCCCTGGACTGCATTGTTACCGATGATCAAAGGAGCCATCAAGCCTTACGGTGACGGCATAGTGGAACTCTCAATGAAAGCACCAATGTCGGTGTCAAAATCGGCGGATCTCAGGTAGGGGGTCCTGAATTGTGCGTCTAAAGTGGATGGTAATAGGAAGCAGGGGACACGATGTTTTACCCAGGTTCGGGCCCTCTTGATGGAGATAATACCCTACGTCCTGCTTGATTGATCTTGATGATATGAGTATTACGAGAGTTGATCTACCACGAGATCATAGAGGCTAAACCCTAGAAGCTAGCCTATGGTATGATTGTGTGTTGTCCTACGGACTAAACCCTCCGGTTTATATAGACACTGGAGGGGGCTAGGGTTACACAAAGTCGGTTACAAGGGAGGAGATCCACATATCCGTATTGACAAGCTTGCCTTCCACGCCAAGGAAAGTCCCATCCGGACACGGGACGAAGTCTTCAATCTTGTATCTTCATAGTCCAACAGTCCGAATAAAGGATATAGTCCGGCTGTCCGGAGACCCCCTAATCCAGGACTCCCTCATTCGCTCTATCGCTATGTCGCACTACCTACCACTTGCTATATGATGCCTCCTATATTGCCATGGCAAGCCTCTAACCCACCTTCCTAGCAAACCGTTGTTTGGCTAAGTTACCGCTTTTGCTCAGCCCCTCTTATAGCATTGTTAGTTGCAGGTGAAGTTGAAGATTGTTCCATGTTGGAACATGGATATGTTGGGATATCACAATATCTCTTATTTTAATTAATACATCTATATACTTGGTAAAGGGTGGAAGGCTCGGCCTTATGCCTGGTGTTTTGTTCCACTCTTGCCGCCCTAGTTTCCGTCATACCGATGTTATGTTCTTTGATTTTGCGTTCCTTACGCGGTTGGGTGTTATGGGAACCCCTTGACAGTTCGCTTTCAATAAAATTCCTCCAGAAAGGCCCAACCTTGGTTTTACATTTGCCTAACAACCTATTACCCTTCCCTCAGGTCGGCCAACCTGAGGGTCATCTTTATTTTACCCCCCCCCCTGGGGCCAGTGCTTCTCTAAGTGTTGGTCTGAACCAGATCCACTTGCGGCGCCACCTCAGGGAAACTTGAGGGCTGGTTTTAGCTATACGTAGTGTTCATCTGGTGTTGCCCTGAGAACGATATATGTGCATCTCCTATCGGGATGTCAGCGCATCGGGCGGTCTTGCTGGTCTTGTTTTACCATTGTCGTAATGTCTTGTAAGCGGGATTCCGAGACTGATTGGGTCTTCCCGGGAGAAGGAATATCCTTCGTTGACCATGAGAGCTTGTGATGGGCTAAGTTGGGACACCCATGCAGGGTTTTGAACTTTCGAAAGCCGTGCCCGCGGTTATGTGGCAGATGGGAATTTGTTAATATCTGGTTGTAGAGAACTTGAAACTTAACTTAATTAAAATGCATCAACCGCGTGTGTAGCCGTGATGGTCTCTTATCGGTGGAGTCCGGGAAGTGAACACGGTTCTTGTGTTATGCTTGAACATAAGTAGTTTCAGGATCACTTCTTGATCATTTCTAGCTTCTCGACCATTGTGCTTCTTCTCTTCCCGCTCTTATTTACGTATGTTAGCCACCATATATGCTTAGTGCTTGCTGCAGCTCCACCTCACTACCTTCCCCTACCCATAAGCTTAAATAGTCTTGATCTCGCGGGTGTGCGATTGTTGAGTCCTCGTGACTCACAGATACTTCCAAACAGTTGCAGGTGCCGATGATACCAGTACAGGTGACGCAACCCAGCTCAAGTGGGAGTTCGATGAAGATCTTGTTTGTTGTGTTGTTTCGTTTCCTATTGATCAGTAGCGGAGCCCAGTTGGGACGATCGGGGATCTAGCAATTGGGGTTGTCTTCTTTTATTTTGGTTCCGTAGTTGGACCTTGATTGTATTCTGGATGATGTATGTTTAACTTGTATTTGTGTGAAGTGGCGATTGTAAGCCAACTCTTTATCCCTTTCTTATTCAGTACATGGGATGTGTGAAGATTACCCCTCTTGCGACAAGCCTATCATGCGGCTATGCCTTTAAGTCGTGCCCCGACACGTGGGAGATATAGCCGCATTGTGGGTATTACAAGTTTGTATCAGAGCCATCCCCAACTTAGGAGCCCCCTGCTTGATCGAATCGTTGACGTTGTTGAGTCTAGAACAAAATGTTTTAAGTCTTAGGAATATATATATCGGAGTGTAGGATTCTTTTTACTCATCAGTCCCTTCGTCGCTCTGGTGAGGCCACCTGACGTAGAAGTTTTGACTCTTCTCTCCTCAAATTTCAAGAAAAAAATTTAGGATCACGCGGGTATCTTGGAATCCTTCAAACAGTCTTGTGACGAGAACATTGTTCTTGGTGCCTCCTGACATTTAGGGGTTGTGGCAGTGTCCCGGGGAGTTGAGCTCCGAGATGTTGTCGTCACAATTTTATCGTTGCAGTTCTAGAATACCTGAGTTTCGCCGACATCGAAAATCTCTTTTATGCAGTTGTGGGTGAGATAACATCAACGCCACCCAGTACTGGGGTAGGAGTTTGGGAGTATTGCCATAACTTGTATAACAGATGCTTTTCGAAGGTTGAGGTACACGATTTCCGAAGGTTTCTTGGTTATGTGTTGAAGGATGGATACAGCTGGATGTAGGAATTGTTAGTTTGGGTGAGATATTATGCTTCCCCTGTATCCCCAACACCTGATTGCATAACCAGAAAATTTCAGGAGTTTACAAGTGGGAATTCAAGTATCACCTAGGATATCCTTCCAATAGACACATGATACGATATGGGGTCTATCATATGTTTGTTTCCGGTTTATTCTGCAAGCCAATCTTTGTTTTGTTTTCAGTCGTGGTATTCGAGTTGCTTCAATGTCAAGTGTTGATTCCATACCTTTCCTAAGTGGTGTTCTCATATTTCTATGTGAATACTAACCCTTCTTATTTATCGAGATTGTCGTCTCAATTCTATTTCCAACCGGTGCGATTCTGTTCAAGAAGATCCTATCATTTTTCCCATTTGCAAAATTCAATCTCAGTTTTCTCATCGGTGTTTGTTTCATCCGTCTCAAGTTGTCTTTGTTTTCCTGCCCTCCCATCCCTTTTTCTTCGAGGACTCAGATTTCTTAATCAACTATCCATTTTATTGATGGAATCCTCTTCATTCTTTTCCGTCAATGTTCTTATCCGGTGATTCTCATAAAGATATTAACGGAGCTTCAAGTTATCATTCTTCGTTCTCTTTTCTTCTCCGGTGGATTCAATCCAAGCTTTGTCGATCATATGCTTTTCTCGTTCCAAATGCCTTCTCATGTCGACGCATCTCTTAATCATCCACCTCTCGCTATTCATTTGTTCCGGAGTGCTAAAGATATCCCAGAAGATTCAAGTTTCCATTCCTAGATCCGTTCAACCTATTTCGAGGTTGTTATCTCATTCAAGCCATTAAATTCATCCGGCGCAATCTCTCTCTTAAATCGTTCAACGGTGTTTCCTTTTGAGTGGGCCATAACCCACAGGTCTTTTCCAAGATCTTACCTGACTCTTCTATTTTTTCCCGGAGCTATCCTCAAATTCTCTCAAAGTTTGACGTAAGAATGAATTGTCATCAGTCATATGTCTTTCTCTAAGATCTTTCAAATTCTTTTCCCTTTTGATTCAACCTTTATATTCTACATTATTCCAGAGTGTCTCAAAAATTCATGGTGGTGTTTCTCGTCGTCATTCTCGGATTTTGAAGACCAAAGAAGAGTTTTTCCTCCAAATCTTATCTGTTCTCTTGGAGATGCGTAGTTCAAGCTTGCTGCCATCCTATCATAATTATTTTTGATTGTGAAAATTATTTTCACCCATCCGGAGCAATTCAGGTGTCTTTTCAGTTTGGGTTCTCCGGAGGCCATCATTTCAGGTTTATTCATTCTCAGCTTTCAGCTCTTATTCTCCAAATCTTACGGTGCATCATTCAAATATTCTCTATTCATCTCGTGTTCTCTTCGTTCTTATGTATCTAAATTCTCTCAAGTATTTTCATTCGTTCTCTAATTCTTCCCGGTGTTTCTTTATCTTTTCTTCGTTCATTTTCAATTCTTACGGTGGTTCGTTCAAGAGTTCTCTTACTTGATTATCATATCAATTCATTCGTTGTTTCCAAATCCTACCGATGGTTCGTTCAAGACCTTCCTAAGTTTGCGCTATATCTATCTTAATCCTTTCCACGAGAATAAGTAGTATGCCAAATCCGTTGCATGTCATCAATTTAAATTCGTGAAGGATAAGCATAATGTAATTCTTATTCTTGTTTCATCGAGTGAATTCAATTCCTTATTCTAGAGGTTCATCAAATTCTCGGTTTCAATTGGTTCATCTTTTCTTTTCCCGAAGTTATAATCTCTCATTATCACGAAGATCCATCTAATCATTGGAAGGCTTCAACCTTATTCTTTTCATCCTTTATTTTGTTTGATCATTCTTTTATTATCGGAGTTCTTCATGGAGGCTCTACATGGTGGTTCATCAAGGATTTAATTCCTTCTCGAAGTGTTCATCGAGATTCTTTTCAGAGGAGTTCAAGTATTCTTCATCTTGCATTTCGAAGTGCAATTCTTTCTACCGTATCAGTTGAGGTGGTGTTATGTCATTCTTGACAATTTGAGTTCGTGTTTCATGATTCACATGTTGTCAATAATGAGGTATTTTAAATCCATCAATTTCTTTATGGTGCTGTCTTGGAAAAATTCATCTAAAGCCTTCCATTGGGAATGCTGCTATCATGGAGTTTGTCAATGATCCAAGTTTCTCCTTCTCTTCTCGGCGAAAGAGTTTTCATCTTCGTGTTGCTCTCAAGCAATCAATTGTTTTCCGTAGTGGCATGTTTTCACCTCTAAGTTTTGAGTTGATTCCATAAGCCCACAACAAGCTTATTATTACTGTTTTTGTTCATTTCCCAACAACTCCGTCCAATCCTCTATGGAAGGATGTTTTCAAACTCATTCGAGGTAGAAGATGTTGTTTTCTTCTTTGTTACTTTCAGTCTGTTCTATCTTTTGTTCCGGAGGCATTGTGATGTTGCACGCTTTGACCCATCATCCCATTTTTCTCAATGATCATATTCTTTCCTTTGCTTATCCATTCAACCGGAGTGTTGTGTCCTCTTTTCAAGTATCCTCTCATCTTGTGAAGTTCATGATTCTAACTCCTTCCATTTACAGTCGGAGTGCTGCCCAAATTTTATCATTCTTATTCCTTCTCTATCTTGTTTAACCAGAGTGTTGTGTCTATCATTCCTCTTCTAATCGGACTCTCATCCAAGTGCTTTCATTTTGCCAAGATCATATTCTTTACCTTCCATTTCCAACCGGAGTGTTGTCGTAATTGACCTTTATCATTCCTTGTACATCTCGTTTCTATCAGAGTGCTTGCATCAACCTCTTGCCCATTTCTTATGTCTTTCGACCTACAAGGTTCTAGTAATGACCCTTGTTTCTCTTATCTAACGGAGTGTTTTCAACTTTGTTCATCCTCGTTGTATTCTTTCTTTCAATTTGTTCAACCTCGCAAGGTTCTTTGGTTTCACTCTTTTGTCAAGAAGCAACTTTGTTTTACCTCTTCCTTTTCCGCTATCTCTCCGGTGCCATCCTAGATCTCGGGACGAGATCATCTCGTAGTGGTGGAGTGTTGTGACGCCCCGAGACCAACGCTCCAGACGGATTCCATGTTTTTTCGTTGTTGTCATGTGTTTCGTTTGTTTGTTGCTTTCATCATGTCATCTTTTTGCATTACATCATGTCATCATGCCATTAATATTGCAACCGTTTCTAAACTCTTTTAAATAAATCGTATGGATCTTTGATCCATTTAAATCGAGGGAAGAGTGACTTCTCTTTATAACTTATCCTCCCAATATTAGGGAGCTATAATAAATATTCCAATATTTTCGAATTCACCTTAACATACTAGCAAAACAAATTCCATGCCTTTTCTATCTCAATTTTCTTGACCTCAAACTTTTCCCATAAATCCTTTCATCACTTTCCCGAGCTCCACCAAAATTCCGAACATTTTTGGACTCTCCAAAAATGTTTTCCTAATTCAAACTTATTTGAATCACATTCAAATTACGTTTGAATGCAATCCTTCCAAGCGCTGCCAAATGTATTTTCCTTGGGTCGTGCACAATTTTGTGAGTCCAGGAAAATTATCCCCGTGCCCAAACTCTTTCTCTAACCTTTTATTTCTTCCCTTTTCTTTCTCTTTATTTTCTGTTTTGAAAAGAATAAGAGAAGAGAGGAGAGAGGAGCCAGCCAAGCTGGCCCACCTAGGCCATCCTCTCCCTAGGCCCAATTCCACTGCTGGCCTCTTGGGCCTGACATCCAGCCGGCCCACTCCCTCCCGAACCCTAGGCCGACCGCTCCCTAGCCCGACCGATTCCCCTCTCCCTCTCGTTCTCCCTCACGCCACCTCCCTCGCGCAGCAAGCTCCTGATCCCCTCGCCCTCTCCCGATCCATCTCTTCTCCCTTCGTCCTCCTCCCGCGGCGCACCCACAGGCAGAGAGGAGCGAGCGCCACCACCTCGTTCCCCATCCCCACTATCCCTCTCCTCGAGCGCGTCGCCCCTGCAGACTCCCGTCGCCCGCCTCCGTTCGGCTCCCTCGCTGCGGCCTTGCCAGACGTCGGCGACCTTGACCGTCATGCCTCCCCGCGCCATGACCGCAGGGGCCAACTCCGGCGGCCCCAGCGCCCGCGCCAAGCTGCGGTCAGGTCCCGCGTCGCCATCCAAGACATCGCCGGCCTCCCCTGCTTTTGTTGCTCGGGAACGACGCATCGAGCGCCCATCTACAGCCATGGTCGCCTCACTGTAAAGCCCCGCATGATGCCCGGCAAGCTCGCCCCTGCTTCTTCCTCGTCAAATCCGGCGACCTTCGCTTTGAACCCGTCATCTCCGTCTCGTTCTGGGCCTGCCCCGCGCAGCCCCTCCTCTGCCATGGCCTTCCTCCTCCAGCAGCTCGAGCAGCCTCCACGCGCCTCCAATGACCTCCCGAGGTAGGGCCTTTGCTAGCCCCTCGATGCCCCTTCAGTTTACCAAGTACACCACCAGCAACACCCGGACTCCAAACGCAAGTACAACTACGGCAAGATGCACCCTGGGTTCGCCAAAACCCTATGTTGGACCTTGTGGACGGCTACAGAACCCGAGACCAGGATTTTGGCCAAGTCCCTCGACGACAATTGCATGACTATGCGGATTACACCAAGTACCCCTTTGTTTCGTCGAGATCGGTAAGTCCGAAAACCCCAAGTACCACGACAATCCCGAAGGGATTCAAATCCGTCAAGTTCCTCTACCGACGACTCGAACGACTGCGAAACGTGTACCACTACCGTCGACCCACAAAGACCTCGTGGACGTCAAGTTCCGTGTCGTGACCCCGAACATCTACGGACATGAATGACTACCTCTACTACGAACGTCCCGAGAACGCCTACTTCCTCTACTTTGCACCGAATGAGAATCGTCCCATTTGCATGCTTCAAAGGTATAACCCCGAGATGAGCGCCCGTGAACAAATGCATGTGTTGTATGAGATGCATGTTTGGATGTTGTATCCTCCCATGAACGTTAGTTGTTTCCCTCTCTTGGCACCGTTGTCGACCCGTGGGAACCCGGTATCCGGGATCACCCCACCATCCTTGCATGACACGCTCCCATCACTTCCTTCTGCACCAGCATGTCAATTGAGTTGTCGGATCATCAGAATGTTGTCGTGCATCATTTCCGTTGTCGTTGCCATGGCACACCTTTCTTTCCGCCGTGGTGACCATAATGCTCCACATCTTATAACTTGTCAACATTTTCATAAAACTTGCATATAACTTGCACATGTCATCCGCATCATGATAACAACACCAAGAATGTTTAAATTGTTGTTTGCTTCAATTGCTAAATGCATATGGGGATTTACCGGAATTGTTGTTTGATGTTTCCGGCCTCATTCAATTTGTTTGGATTGTGTAGCTTACTTTTGCCTCACCTCTTGCCATGTTTAACAACATTTAATTTTGTTGAGTAGCACAAACGAGAGTGAACTAAATAAGTCATGTGGTGTTTCGTCAATATGCAACTAGTTGCATATTGAGCTCCACTTAACTTGTAGTTTTGCTTGTGCACTTTTCCATGTCAGGCCTCATTAAACCGGACATGCATCATACTTGTTTGCGCATCATGCGATGCTTATGTGATGGTTGTTTACTATGTTTTTTGCCTCTTTCCGGGTTGCTTCCCATGTTAGCGTCGGTTCCGATCTGGAGTTGTGAGGATTCGTTTGACTACGTCTGTTTGTCTACTTCATGGATCCGTTCTTCTTCCTTGCGGGATTTCAAGCAAGATGACCATACCCTCGAAATCACTTCTATCTTTGCTTGCTAGTTGTTCGCTCTATCGCTATGTCGCGCTACCTACCACTTGCTATATCATGCCTCCTATATTGCCATGTCAAGCCTCTAACCCACCTTCCTAGGGAACCGTTGTTTGGCTAAGTTACCGCTTTTGCTTAGCCCCTCTTATAGTGTTGTTAGTTGCAGGTGAAATTGAAGATTGTTCCATGTTGGAACATGGATATGTTGGGATATCACAATATCTCTTATTTTAATTAATACATCTATATACTTGATAAAGGGTGGAAGGCTCGACCTTATGCCTGATGTTTTGTTCCACTCTTGCCGCCCTAGTTTCTATCATACCAGCGTTATGTTCCTTGATTTTGCGTTCCTTACGCGGTTGGGTGTTATGGGAACCCCTTGACAGTTCGCTTTGAATAAAACTCCTCCAGCAAGGCCCAACCTTGGTTTTACATTTTCCAACCTATTACCCTTCCCTTGGGTCGGCCAACCCGAGGGTCATCTTTATTTTAAACCCCCCCGGCCAATGCTTCTCTAAGTGTTGTTCTGAACCAGATCCCCTTGCGGCACCACCTCGGGGAAACTTGAGGGCTGGTTTTAGCTGTACGTAGTGTTCATCCGGTGTTGCCCTGAGAACGAGATATGTGCAGCTCCTATCGGGATGTCAGTGCATTGGGCGGTCTTGCTGGTCTTGTATTACCATTATCGAAATGTCTTGTAACCGGGATTCCGAGACTGATCGGGTCTTTCCGGGAGAAGGAATATCCTTCGTTGACCGTAAGAGCTTGTGATGGGCTAAGTTGGGACACCCCTGCATGGTTTTGAACTTTCGAAAGCCATGCCCGCGGTTATGTGGCAGATGGGAATTTGTTAATATCCGGTTGTAGAGAACTTGAAACTTAACTTAATTAAAATGCATCAACCGTGTGTAGCCGTGATGGTCTCTTCTCGGTGGAGTCCGGGAAGTGAACACGGTTCTTGTGTTATGCTTGAACGTAAGTAGTTTTAGGATAACTTCTTGATCATTTCTAGCTTCTCGACCGCTGCGTTGCTTCTCTTCTCGCTCTTATTTGCGTATGTTAGCCACTATATATGCTTAGTGCTTGTTGTAGCTCCACCTCACTACCTTCCCCTACCCATAAGCTTAAATAGTCTTGATCTCGCGGGTGTGAGATTTGTTCACACACGAACACGTCACCTTGTACCCTCGACGTCGAGCGCGATACGCAAGACACATCGCCGAAGGAGGCTCACCGGAAGCGCGATACGCAAGACAATCCGGCGAGCTCTTTTGAAGACCCGAAACCCCACGCGGCCGGGAGAGACCCCGTCTGGACGCACGGCAGTGATGGGATGCCCTAGGTCGGTTCACCCGCCCCTAGGGCTTCGTAGATCGAAGCTCTCCGAAGCGAAGAACACCGATGAACGAGAAGCAGAAAACTAGGGTAGGAGATGAAAGTTTGTAGATGGGTTTTGCGATTGTGTGTTGTTGTTCAATCGGCCGTCACCCCTTAGGTATATAAGAGGCGGCTGGACTTCCCGTGCAAGGAAAAGGCTTGGATTCACGTCCAAAACCCTAGTTTGGGTCCAACTCGGAGTCAAACTTTCCAAAACGGTTCGGTTTACAACCTCGCTGCACATTGCGGGTCATGTTTGAGGCAGTAAACGACCTCCGATGGAAACGAGTCCAAAAGCAATCTTGAGCGTTTTGATGAGACGAAAAACTTTTGTGTTGAACATTTTTTGATCAGAGGTAATATTGCAGGTCAAATAGGCTCGCACGAAACGGACTGTTACGCAAAACACCCGTTCCCTCGTGCTACCCATCACACATAGGTCTGGTGGGGTGCGCCACATCACACCTCATAACAGGGCCGCACTCCGATAGCTCTAATTTTTGCATACGAACTCAGATTGATACGATTTTTATATCAGAACCGATCGTTTCGACGAGACAAAGACAATCCGTGTAGATCATTTTTCCATACGAGTCGGTCTTGAGGGCGTAATGAGCCGAATAGTGTTCTGAATACAAAATCTCAGTATTTCGAACACAACTTCAGCCTGCGAGATGAGATCGGATGGCGATGGCCCAAACTTCGAAGATGTTCATATCGACAATATGGAACTTTTTTTATATAGATCACTTCTCCATTTGAGGCCATATTAATTAAGTTCTTGACTGTGCCAAAATCTAGTGTCAACACATGCCCCCCTATTTTTCGGCAAAGCTAGCGTGCCGAAAAATAACTTGTACCTTGTTTGTTCTAAGGGCGATGTAAACACTCCATCGGCCATTTATAGTTTCTTAGGGCGATAATTATATATCAGCCATGTTTATGCTAAGGGCGATAGCTATTTATTGGCCATGCCGTTGCTTAGGACGATAGTGACATATCGGCCATTGCCTATCTAGGCTTCTTGCCACACACTTGGGTGATATTTCTTTAAATATTTGCCATTGAGAGCTCGAGGTAATAATGTGCCTTGTACGGATTCCACCAAATATAAGTTTCTGGGAACCACTCTTGTAATCTTAAAAGGACCTTCCCAACTTGGAGACCACTTCCCGAATTTTCTATCTTTTGAACCAATTGGTAGAATCACCTTCCACACAAGATCGCCAACTTGAAAACTCTTCAACTTGACCTTCTTATTATAAGCTCTTGCAACCCTCAACTTATCTCTCTCTATGGCATTCAAAGCAGACAAACGTTTATCGTCGACTTCATCAATAGTGTCCATCATCAAGTTATAGAAGTCCACCGCCGATAAATCATTTTGTTTGGCTATTCTCAAAGCATTCAAATTCACTTCCACCAGTAAAATGGCCTCTTGACCATATACGAGCTCATATGGAGTTACCTTTGTAGCACCATGCCTTGAGATTCTATGCGCCCACAAAGCTTCACACAGTGTCTCATGCCATCTCCTTGAATTATCCTCAATCTTCTTCTTGATGAGTTTGATTAAAATTTTATTGCTAGACTCAGCTTGTCCATTGGCTTGGGCATAATATGGAGAGGAATTGAGCAACATTATGTTATAAGATTCGGCAAATTCTCTAACTTGGTGTGACATAAAAGATGAGCCTTGATCTATAGTCAGCATTTGAGGAATACCGAATCTATGAATAATGTGCTCGGTTATGAATTTAATTACCTCCACATGTGTCATGTTCTTGAGAGGTACTGCTTCAGACCATTTAGTGAAATAATCGGTTGCCACCAATATGAACCGATGCCCCTTTGAGGAAGAAGGGTGAATTTGTCCAATAAAGTCTAAACCCCATCCTCTGAAAGGCCACAACTTGATAATGGGATGTAACATAGAAGCAGGAGCCAACTGAATATCACCAAATTTTTGACAAGCTTCACACCCTTTGTAATATCTGAAGCAATCATTAATCATAGTCGGCCAATAAAATCCAGCACGTCGTAGCAACCATTTCATCTTGGGAGCCGACTGATGAGTGCCACAAATACCTTCATGGACCTCCCCCATAGCAACTCTCGCTTGGTCCTCGTCCAAGCACTTTAGAAGAACATCATCAACCGTTCGGCGATAGAGACCATCATCTCTCATTGTGTATTTAAAAGCCATACGCCGACCAGCCCTGTCCATCCTTCTACTAGGATCACGCAAATAATCAACAATGGGTCTCCTCCAGTCTTGATTTTCTCCTGCATTGAATATTTCATTAGTGGCCGAAATGGTGGGCTCCGGTTCGTCCTCCCCTCTGTTAGAAAGACTAGACATCGGCCTTTGAGAAATATGAAACATGCCATGATCCACATGATAGCAGGATGCTTGTTGTGCCAACCCATTTGCTTTCCAGTTGTCATGTCTAGATATATGAGCAGTGCTAAAATAATCCAAAGTAGAAATTATATCTAGACACTTATCAAGATAAACATTAAGTGATTAGTCAAAACACTGAAAAACTTTGGATATTTGCTACACTACTAATAACAAATCACCAAAAGCCTCAATATGTGTAGCACCTATGGCTAGCAACATCTCTAAGCCGAATAACAATGCTTCATATTCGGCTTGATTATTTGTGCAAAAATATTCTAAGCGGCACGAGGCTTCAAAAACAGCACCATGAGGAGATATATAAACAATACCAACACCTTGGCCATTGCTACAAACCGAACCATCAAAATATAATCTCCATGATACTAACGAGACAAGGTTTATATCAATATCATGTTTGTCATCAATCCGATGCTCAACAATAAAATTAACAACGATTTGGCCTTTCATGGATTTCAGAGATTCATAAGCCAAATCATATTCAATTAAAGCATAAGCCCACTTGCCAATTCTACCACTAAGAATTGGCGTATGCAACATGTACTTGATGACATCGGTTTGACAAGCTATAATGCAAGTACTAGGCACTAGGTAATGTCTCAATTTTGTACAAGCATAATATAAGCATAAGCATAATTTCTCAATAAATATATACCTTGTCTCAGTGTCCAATAAGCGTCGGCTTAAATAAGTAATAACATGATCCTTCCCTTCGGTCTCTTGAGTTAAAATAGCACCAATAACACCTTGTTTCGCTGCAATGTAAAGTCTAAATGGCTCCCTATGCTTGGGCGCTTTCATAACCGGAGGATTGCACACATATTTCTTAATTATATCAAATGCCTCTTGCTGTTTTGCCCCCAAGTAAAGTTAACATCATTCTTTAACCGAAGTATAGGAGTAAATGCATCAACCTTTCCTGATAGATTGGCTATGAACCTCCTCAAATAATTGACCTTGCCAAGGAATTTTTGCATATCTCTCTTGCATGTTGGAGCCTCTACTTTTTGTATAGCTTCTATCTTTTTGGGATCAATTTCCACGCCATCTTCATGAATAATGAAACCCAGAAACTTCCCAGCCGATACACCAAAGGCACACTTCAAAGGATTCATTTTCAGCCCATATTTCTTCATTCTTTCAAAAGCTAAGCGCAAATCGGCTAGATGAGATTCAAAAGCATCCGATTTGACAAAAATATCATCAATATAAACCTCAAGTATAACACCAAGTAAATCATGAAAAATTAAATTCATAGCCATTTGATATGTGGCACCGGCATTTTTTAATCCAAAGGTCATCATTGTCCACTCAAATAAACCAAGGAAACCGGGACATCGAAAAGCTGTTTTGGACATGTCCTCTTCGGCCATAAAAATCTGATTATACCCCGCATTACCATCAAGAAAGCTAATGACCTTATGTCCAGAAGCATCATTAATAAGCATGTCGGCTATTGGCATAGGATATTCGTCTTTAGGTGTAGCTCTATTCAAATCTCTGAAATCAATGCACACCCTCAACTTGCCGGAGCCTTTCTTCTCTACTAGTACAATGTTAGAAATCCACTCGGCATACCTGCAAGGTCTAATAAAATTAGCTTTAAGCAAACGATCGATCTCTTCCTTGATCCGGTCATACGTTTTTGGATTAAACTTTCTGGCCGATTGCTTATATGGCCTAAAACCGGCCTTTATAGGTAACTGATGCTCCACTAGCTCTCGACTTAAACCTGGCATCTCATGATATTCCCATGCAAAGCAACAAACATATTCTTTTAATAGCTCGATCAACTTAGCCTTATGATCGCCTCTTAAATTTTCGTTTACAAATGTCGGCCTAGGAATTGAACCATCTCCTATATCTATCTCTTCTAATGGATCGGCCGATGTAAAACCTTGTCCTAATTTATCCATATGATCTAACTCTTCTATGGACTCATACATATCGTTCTCATCAGACCGATATTCTATAAGACGTTTCTGTAACCACTCTGAGTTAGGATCCATTTAAATACATCATACCTTGGAGCCGATTACCGCCAACCGGCTTTAAAGAAACGGGCACAAAACCACTTTTCGTGGCACTAAGAAAATCATATTATGATAAGTCGTGCCCCGTCAGGCAAGTAGCATTGGGATGTTGCCAATCCACTGATGCATCGGCCAAAGCAACACAAGCCGAATTATCCGCATGAATGACTTCTACTTCATCATCAACCCATTGAATTAAAAACTGTGGCATAGTAGATGGCACGCATTGGTTTGCATGAACCCAATCGCGCCCTAATATCACATTGTAGTTACCTTGCACCTCGGTGACAAAGAAGGCGGTAGCCAAAGTTTTGCTTCCCACCATAAGCTCCACATACATTACACCTTTGGCTTCAGTTTTCTCTTTGCCTTCAAATCCATTAAGCACCATGTTGGTCTTTATTAACTCTTCATCATGCGGCCCCAATTTTTTGAAAACCGAATATGGCATAAGATTAACCACAGCACCACCATCGACAAGCATTCTAGCAACTGGCGATCCATTAACATGACCTTTAAGGAAGAATGACTTCAAGTGTGTCACCGGTTCTTTTGGCTTCTCGAATATAGCATTTTTAGGACCAAAATCTAGCTGAGCTACTTCCCCTTCTTCATCTATGGCACGAAATTCAGCGGGTAAGTAATACACCATATTAATATCCATACATTCATGAACCGGTGTAGAGTCATAATCAAGCATTTCATCTTCTTCCGCAAGCATGTCCACTAACTCCGAAATATCTTCAAGGGAAGAGGAAGTAGTAGGCAAAGTGGATGATGTAATAGTAGCCGCATCGTCCTCCGTTGGTGGTGTAGGTGTTGCTATGATCAATGCAGAAGCTGCTATGTTTTCCTTTTGCTTTGGCCTCCACACTTGTTTTGGGGGTACCATGGGACGACTTTCATTGAAAAATTTATCCCTTAGCTTTTCTGCTTCTTGTTCCTCCTTCTCATGACTCCTCATGCGCTGCAATCTCCTTTTTTGCGCCTTGGTCAGACCGGAAGGACACGACTTAGGCTGAGTATATTTTGGATCCCTCAACTTGGCCTTGCTTGTGCTAGCTTTGTGATCATTAGCCATGGGACCCTGCTGGACAGCAGCCACATCTTTATTAGAATCAGCCGGATTAGCACCAATAATCGGCTCTTTGATTGTTAATTCTTTAGTGCCTATCATAATAGTTTCAGCACTAGTATTCTTCTCCTTTTGCTTGCCAGGCTCTGAAATTTCAGCACTTGGTGATTTAGCATGCCACACTTGCTTGCCAACCCTTCCATGATTATCTTGCATTGGCCGATTGACACCGTTGTTGAAACGACCTCGTGTGGGATAAAAAAGCCTCTCATGAACGGGCCTCCTTGGTTCAGCCCAACCTGGATGAAAAGCATAAGGGGCTATTGGGGGCTGCCCCCATCCTCCATTGTAGCCTCCCCATGTAGTATGGCGCATATGGGGGTGGCGCCATCCATGGTCCCGGTGCCCATGATCCATATGGCATTGCGTGATGCTGAAATTCTTCCCGAGGAGGTGACCTTGAGAGCTTCAAATTTAATGCCCGGTCAGAGCTAGAACCGGCCGCTTGATTGGCATACTTGGACAACAGCATATCAACAGTTGGCTTCATTCTCTTGCGCTACACTTTAGCTTCATTCGTCTTCCACTTGCCATCCTCTGGACTCTTGGGCTTAACAAATTTGACATGAGTGTTCTCTTGCACTTGTGGTTGCCCCCCCCCCCCGAGTGTAGGATTCTTGATGGTGATCTTGATTACCTCCTTTCCACCGGGTTGCTTGTCAAGCACAACTTGTCTCCCCAAGATCTTGTCGCTCTCCTTATTTTTCCTGGGCTCACCAATGACACTATTATTTTTATTAGCTGATTCGGCTATGTTGGGCCGAATTAACATCTTCTTCCCCTCCAAAATGGTGTTCATTGGGAAAGGCTGCTTATCAACTTGCATCTCAGAAAAATTCAATCGTCCGTCATTAATGGCCGATTGTATCTGTCGTCAAAAAACATTAAAATCATTAGTAGCATGAGAAAAAGAATTATGATACTTGCAATAAGCACGCTGTTTCAGTTCTTCGAACGGCGGTAAAGTATGAGATATTCTAATAATCTTGGCTTGCAACAAAGCATCAAATATTTTATCACACTTAGCAATGTTGAAAGTAAATTTCATCTCTTCATCATGATTCTTACGAATCGGCTTTAAATCATTGCAAGTAAACGGTTTGGCCGTAGATGGACAAACAAATTCAGCAGCATAAATATCACCCTCATCGTCCGAGTGATCACTATCATACTCAACCATATTCATCTTAGGACGATCAGTTTTATATCTATGCACCTCTTTAAGATCTTTGCTTCGGCTTTCCTGAGCCAAAGCCCTTTGCAAGACTTGGTAGATATTTAAAAACTCATGTCCTTCTAGCCTTTCTCTAATGTGAGTTCTCAAACCACTAAGCACAAGATCAGCCAAATCTCTCTCGGTTATCACCAAACTATAGCACCGGTTTTTTGTATCTCTAAATCTTTTGACATAATCGGAGACCGATTCATCATGCTTTCGCTTAACCGATGTAAGATGGGATAGTTTAAGCTCATTGTCACCATAGTAGAAGTGATCATGAAACTTTTGCTCCAATTGAAACCATGTAGTAATAGAACCGGGTGGTAATGTAGAAAACCACGAGAAAGCAGTACTGGTTAAAGATAAAGGAAAATAACGTACTTTCCACTCGTCTCGTGAACTTGCCTCACCTAATTGTGCCAAGTATTGACTAACATGCTCCCATGTAGTCTTTTTTCCCTCGCTGCTAAACTTACAAAATCTGGAACTTTATATCCGGGAGGACATGGGACGGCATCAAAAATTTCTAGATATGGTTTCCTGGAAATTCGTGGTTTAGGTAGTTCAATCCCACAATGCTCTCGGAACACCCTAGACATTTCCTCTATGACATTAGCCAAAATATCAATCGTATTGAGTGACATTGCGTGTGGTTGTGGCACATGGTGAATATGATTTCTAATAGTTGGTGCAGTGATAGTCGAAAGAGATGGTGGCGTGTATGTTGTACCATAGTTCGGCAGCAATCCACTTGGACTTGCCGAACTGTAACCTAGCAATGCAGTTGGATTCACTGAACTTGGTATGTTCATGGTAGGATAAAAGGATGGAGCAACAAGTTGGTTTGTCTGACTGGGATAAGAATTCAACGGCACGGGCGGCGCCGATGAAATAGGTAAAGTTGGACTAAAGTTTTCCACACCAACAGACATACTACCACTACCATGATACGACTAAGGAGTATTATTTTGAGCAGTATTATTGTCTATGATAGCTTGGTAAATAAGGTCATTATTCTGAGCAATAAGAGTAGTAATTTCAGCCGACTGTTCAGGAGACAAGATTTTGCTTACAACCGGTTCTACCTGCTCATTGTGAAGAGGAGGAAACTTGATTTCTTCAATTGAAGTGATGTTGCATTGGCGATCCTTTTTGAACTTAGCAAGGAACTCATGCATCTCCTTCTCTTCACGCGCCTTCTTGTACTCCTCAAAAGCTTGGCGATGTTTTGCTGATAATTCCTCAAAATTGGGGTTGATAATGTTATCGGCATCCACTTCAGATGGCTTGGGAAGATCGACCATGATGGATGATGATGATTGCTCTTTGTCCCCAGCGGAGTCGCCAAAAAGTGTGTTCGCACACGAACACGTCACCGTGTACCCTCGATGTTGAGCGCGATACGCAGGACACATCGCCGAAGGAGGCTCACCGGAAGCGCGATACGCAAGACAATCCGGCAAGCTCTTTTGAAGACCCGAAACCCCACGCGGCCGGGAGAGACCCCGTCTGGACGCACGGCGGTGATGGGCTGCCCTAGGTCGGTTCGCTCGCCCCTAGGGCTTCGTAGATCGAAGCTCTCCGAAGCGAAGAACACCGATGAACGAGAAGCAGAAAACTAGGGTAGGAGATGAAAGTTTGTAGATGGGTTTTGCGATTGTGTGTTGTTGTTCAATCAGTCGTCACCCCTTAGATATATAAGAGGCGGCTGGACTTCCGTGCAAGGAAAAGGCTTGGATTCACGTCCAAAACCCTAGTTTGGGTCCAACTCGGAGTCAAACTTTCCAAAACGGGTTGGTTTACAACCTGGCTGCACCTTGCGGGTCATGTTTGTCGTAGTAAACGACCTCGGATGGAAACGAGTCCAAAAGCAATCTTGAGCGTTTCGACGAGACAAAAAACTTTTGTGTTGAACTTTTTTGATCAGAGGTCATCTTGAAGGTCAAATCGCTCGCACAAAATGGACTGTTACGCAAAACACATGTTCCCTCGCGCTACCCATCAGACATAGGTCTGGCGGGGGCGCCACATCACGCCTCATGACAGGGCTGCACTCCGATAACTCTAACTTTTGTATACGACCTCATATTGAAACAATTTTTATATCAAAATCGATCAATTCAACGAGACGAAGACATTCCGTGTAGATCATTTTTCCATACGAGTCGGTCTTGAGGGCGTAATGAGCCGAATAGTGTTCTGAATACAAAATCTCAGTATTTCGAACACAACTTCGGCCTACGAGATGAGATCGGATGGTGATGGCCCAAACTTCAAAGATGTTCATATCGACAATACGGAACTTTTTTATATAGATTGCTTCTCCATTTGAGGCCATATTAATTAAGTTCTTGACCGTGCCAAAATCTGGTGTCAACAAGATTGCTGAGTCCTCGTGACACAGATACTTCCAAACAGTTGCAGGTGCCGATGATACCAGTACAGGTGACGCAACCCAGCTCAAGTGGGAGCTCGATGAAGATCTTGTTCGTTGTGTTGTTTCGTTTCCTATTGATCAGTAGTTGTGGCACCCCAGCTCAGAGAAAACCGGAACACCGCGTATTCCAGCCCAGAGATCGAGGAGAAGTCTTCTGAAATATGGCACTGCTTAGCATAGAACAAACCAGCTTTCTATTATTACACGAATATGATTACAAGGTATCCGATATTACAATGAATAACATCGGCACGGCGACACTACGCCATCCTCAGTTGCTCTATGCAAGCAGCAGAACAACTCGAAGCAGCGGAATAGCTCTAGCAGCGGAAAAACTACTGGCAGCGGAACAACGACGACGGTGGTGAACTCCAATCAGCAGGGACTCTGGCTGGAACGCTTATCCTAACTCGCAAATAAAGAATCCACGGCAAACAAGCATGCAATCCAGGCATGACCTGCAAGCTGGCATGACACGCCAGGTCAGTACATTGAATGTACTTGCAAGCTCACAATAAACCAGAAGCATTCAAGACAAACAACAGCATGGAAATTACATGTTAAGCAGGAATTAACATGAGATCCTCATAATAACATGACATGAACAACATGACATCCAAAGTAGTACTCCCAAAATAACACCAGCTACCATCATGAAAATAATCATAATAGCCACTAAAAATCCAAAGGCAACATGAACATGATACCGCTAGAACAATATGAGCATAGCATGAACATATGAATCTGATGATACTAGCATGTAGCATGATAACACTACATGCACCAATTATTCTGCTCGGGTTATCTTGTAACCATCACACGCAACACTTACCAACCTCGGACATCACACGATCATCTCAGGATCAAATCAAGCTTTCTATAAACAATACCGTAGTAATCATTAAATGAACACAAGGAGCTTGATCTTTACCCATGATTCTCGCACAACATCACGAATATCCAACAACTCGGTATCCTCGATACCACCGTGATCCTTCCGGCGATCACAACCACGACCAACACTTGGTCTCAAACCGTGATCCTTACGGCTATCACAACCACGACCAATATTTGGCCCGTGATCCTTACGGCAATCACAACCACGACCAATATTTGGCCCCTGATCCTTACGGCGATCACAACCAACTTATCTTATCTTCGAACTGGGGTTGTTATTAATCAAGTTATTATTAATACTGTTGACTCACGGTGGGACCGACACGAACTAGGCCCTCATCCGCGGGCGCGGCTATCAATATATTAATATACACTCTACAGAGGTTAGCACACTGTACCCACATCACGGAACCCATGGCCTCGCCCTCCCATTCGGGTGGACCAACGGCGTTCCGACAAAACCGATCTATTGTCATGACACTCTCCCGGCCACTCCGACCCACTCCCAACTAGGTTAGTCCTGGGTGGCCCCGTGTCTACCAAAGACACCCCGACCAGCGTCGTGGTCAAACTCCCTCACGGGGAAAACTCCCTCACGAGGACCGGATCCATAAAAACAACGGGCGTACAAGGTTATGTCTGCTTACCGGGCCAGGGTACGCACGTCCATAAACTTCCCAAGTTGGAGGCACCGGCAAGATGCATGACAATAGACCCAGTTAGGACCTTACCCATACGGTAAGCGTGGTTGCACTGGTCAGTTTCGATCTGGCGGCACCATGACTCAGCCAGCAGTTGTTCAAGTTCAATTAAATCCGGTTAAACTTGAATGCAATATGCTGAGCCATGATAAAATAACATGATGCATTTACAAAGCATGAGCATGATATCAACATAAGCACAGGATGCAGCACAACTATCCATCATATCAACTATGAAATAATCTCAAACTGAACATGGCATAATGACGAGCATAAATATTACAAGTGCAACACTACTCATAGTATAACATAACATCACCACTAGCATTAACCATAAATAACAGGCAAGAACTTATCAATAACATCACCGAGTAACACTTAACCAACTAACAGCAACAGAACAATCCCTATTAACAGTACTCGGTAACCGACATTAGTCATGCACCGAAGAGCATGACCAACCCAACATGACTACTATCAAGCATGGCAATATGAAAGTAATACTAACAACTAGTAGGGCATGATAACCAGGTGCATAACAACATAGCAAACAAGTAAGCACAATCCCAGAAGCATTTCCGACACAACGATAACCATATTTTAAACAAGCAATCATTTAATAAATATTCAAGTTGAAAACCATGGCTACTGCATGACTATCATGCAAGTGGGTATTGTGGCTTGCCTGGGGATGAAGAATACTCCGGTAAGAAGTGCGGTGAAGCCGCGGAAAGATTTGCCAGAAACAGTTCTCTCTCGGAGGGGCTGTTTACGTGCAAGGGCAAAAAGGTCATTTTCACAGTGTCAAACCATAGTGATAATGAAACCAACAGAACGGGTTCGACGAGACGAGACGAAGAAATGGGCTTTGGAATCACCTCATTTGGAGTTGTGGTTAAAAAGATATGAGGTGTTTTTTGCCAGGGACCCATCTGTAATGAAAAACTTCAAAATCTGGGCCTGGACAGAAAAGCAGAAAGCGCAATCCGCGAAATACGCTTTCACTGAACTGAAAACGCGTTCTGGGCTAAAGAAGAACGGAAATACGCTTCCTCTAAAGGAAAACGTATTCACAGGAAAATACGCTTTCTAAGTTTGAAAACATACTTCTGGAATGTGCGCTTCCACTTATCCAGTCAGCAAGGCGGGGCCGCGGCGCTGTGCGGCTGACAGGCGGGGCCCATGGGCTGTGGGCCCCATCACTTATCCACGCTGGCTGCCCGGGGTCAACGCTGCTGAGGCTGCCGTGCGGGGCACGCGGAGTCATCTCTCTCTCTCCTCGTGCGCCTGTCTTCCTCCTCCCGATCGGGGACATGAGCGAGGCGAGGGAGAGCGCTGCCGACGAGGGCCCAGCCGGCTCCGGCCATCTCCCACCTGGCTGATGGCACTGGCGGGTGCGTAGAGACCTGCCGCACCCATCCAGAGGGTCGGCCGGCGCCGGGGAGGAGTAGGGAGGCGGCGACGCACGGGAACAGAGGGCGCATGCGAGGGCTCGGGTAGGAGGAGACCCGCGGCCATGGTGGTTCCGCTGACGAATGGAGGGTTGGGGGAGGAGCTATGGGGTCCGGGCAGTCCTCTGGTGAGGTCAGGAGGGAGGGAGAGGGCTCGGGTCGACCGAATTTAGCCGAGGCTGTGCGGCGGCAATGGAGACTCCAGAGAGCTCCTTGGGCTCGAGGGGATGGCTAGGCGGGAACGGAGGAGGGATGTGAGGCTGGTGCTGAGCTCGGAGGTGCTCGTGAAGGAAATATGCCCTAGAGGCAATAATAAAGTTATTATTTATTTCCTTATATCATGATAAATGTTTATTATTCATGCTAGAATTGTATTAACCGGAAACATAATACATGTGTGAATACATAGACCAACAGAGTGTCACTAGTATGCCTCTACTAGACTAGCTCATTAATCAAAGATGGTTATGTTTCCTAACCATGAACAAAGAGTTGTTATTTGATTAACGAGGTCACATCATTAGTTGAATGATCTGATTGACATGACCCATTCCATTAGCTTAGCACCCGATCGTTTAGTATGTTGCTATTGCTTTCTTCATGACTTATACATGTTCCTATAACTATGAGATTATGCAACTCCCGTTTACCGGAGGAACACTTTGGGTACTACCAAACGTCACAACGTAACTGGGTGATTATAAAGGAGTACTACAGGTGTCTCCAATGGTAGATGTTGGGTTGGCGTATTTCGAGATTAGGTTTTGTCACTCTGATTGTCAGAGAGGTATCTCTGGGCCCTCTCGGTAATACACATCACATAAGCCTTGCAAGCATGATAACTAAGATGATAGTTATGAGATGATGTATTACGGAACGAGTAAAGAGACTTGCCAGTAACGAGATTGAACTAGGTATTGGATACCGACGATCGAATCTCGGGCAAGTAACATACCGATGACAAAGGGAACAACGTATGTTGTTATGCGGTCTGACCGATAAAGATCTTCGTAGAATATGTAGGAGCCAATATGGCATCCAGGTCCCGCTATTGGTTATTGACCGGAGACATGTCTCGGTCATGTCTACATTGTTCTCGAACCGTAGGGTCCGCACGCTTAACGTTACGATGACAGTTATTATGAGTTTGTGCATTTTGATGTACCGAAGGTTGTTCGGAGTCCCGGATGAGATCACGGACATGACGAGGAGTCTCGAAATGGTCGAGACGTAAAGATTGATATATTGGAAGCCTATGTTTGGGCACCGGAAGCGTTCCAGGTGAAATCGGGATTTTTCCGGATTACCGGGAGGGTTACCGAAACCCCCCGGGAGGTAAATGGGCCTATTGGGCCTTAGTGGAAAAGAGAGAAGAGGCAGCCCACACCTTGCCGGCGCCCCCCACCTTTCCCAAGTCCTAGTAGGACTAGGAGAGGTGGGCCGGCCCCCTCTTTCTCCTTCTTCCCCAAGAATCCTAGTTGGAATAGGATTGGGGGGAAGGAGTCCTACTCCCGGTGGGAGTAGGACTCCTCCCTGCGCCTCCCACCTGGCCGGCCGAACCCCCTGCCCCTGGCCTTTATATACGGGGGCAGGGGGCACCCCAAGACACACAAGTTAATCGTTCCTTAGCCGTGTGCGGTGCCCCCTGCCACCAAATTCCACCTCGATCATACCGTTACAGTGCTTAGGCGAAGCCCTGCGTCGGTAGTACATCAAGATCGTCACCACGCCGTCGTGCTGACGGAACTCTTCCTCGACGCTTTGCTGGATCGGAGCCCGAGGAACGTCATCGAGCTGAACGTGTGCTAAGAACTCAGAGGTGCCGGAGTAACGGTGCTTGGATCGGTCGGATCGGGAAGAAGACGTACGACTACTTCCTCTACGTTGTGTGATCGCTTCCGCAGTCGGTCTGCGTTGGTACGTAGACATCACTCTCCCCTCTCGTTGCTGTGCATCACCATGATCTTGCGTGTGTGTAGGAAATTTTTTGAAATTACTACGTTCCCCAACAGTGGCATCCGAGCCTAGGTTTTTATGGTTTGATGTTATTTGCACGAGTAGAACACAAGTGAGTTGTGGGCGATACAAGTCATACTGCCTACCAGCATGTCATACTTTGGTTCGGCGGTATTGTTGGACGAGACGATCCGGACCAACCTTACGCGTACTCTTACGCGAGACCGGTTCCCTCGGCGTGCTATGCACACAGATGGCTTGCGGAAGACTGTCTCTCCAACTTTAGTTGAACCAAGTGTGACTACACCCGGTCCTTGAGAAGGTTAAAACGGAGTCTATTTGACGAACTATCGTTGTGGTTTTGATGCGTAGGTGAGATGAGTTCTTACTTAAGCCCGTAGCAGCCACGTAAAACTTGCAACAACAAAGTAGAGGACGTCTAACTTGTTTTTGCAGGGCATGTTGTGATGTGATATGGTCAAGGCATGATGCTGATTTTATTGTATGAGATGATCATGTTTTGTAACCGAGTTATCGGCAACTGGCAGGAGCCATATGGTTGTCGCTTTATTGTATGCAATGCAATCGCGATGTAATGCTTTATTTTATTACTAAGCGGTAGTGATAGTCGTGGAAGCATAAGATTGGCGAGACGACAACGATGCTACGATGGAGATCAAGGTGTCGCGCCGGTGACGATGGTGATCATGACGATGCTTCGGAGATGGAGATCACAAAGCACAAGATGATGATGGCCATATCATATCACTTATATTGATTGCATGTGATGTTTATCCTTTTATGCATCTTATCTTGCTTTGATTGACGGTAGCATTATAAGATGATCTCTCACTAAATTATCAAGGAGTGTTCTCCCTGAGTATGCACCGTTGCAAAAGTTCTTCGTGCTGAGACACCACGTGATGATCGGGTGTGATAGGCTCTACGTTCAAATACAACGGGTGCAAAACAGTTGCACGCGCGGAATACTCAGGTTATACTTGACGAGCCAAGCATATACAGATATGGCCTCGGAACACGGAGACCGAAAGGTCGAACGTGAATGGTATAGTAGATATGATCAACATATTGATGTTCACCATTGAAAACTACTCCATCTCACGTGATGATCGGTTATGGTTTAGTTGATTTGGATCACGTAATCACTTAGAGGATTAGAGGGATGTCTATCTAAGTGGGAGTTCTTAAGTAAATTAACTGAACTTAAAATTATCATGAACTTAGTACCTGATAGTATCTTGCTCGTTTATGTTGATTGTAGATAGATGGCTCGTGCTGTTGTTCCGTTGAATTTTAATGCGTTCCTTGAGAAAGCTAAGTTGAAAGATGATGGTAGCAATTACACGGACTGGGTCCGTAACCTGAGGATTATCCTCATTGCTGCACAGAAGAATTACGTCCTGGAAGCACCGCTGAGTGCTAGGCCTGCTGCAAGAGCAACACCAGAAGTTATGAACGTCTGGCAGAGCAAAGCTGATGACTACTCAATAGTTCAGTGTGCCATGCTTTACGGCTTAGAACCGGGACTTCAACGACGTTTTGAACGTCATGGAGCATATGAGATGTTCCAGGAGTTGAAGTTAATATTTCAAGCAAATGCCCGGATTGAGAGATATGAAGTCTCCAATAAGTTCTATAGCTGCAAGATGGAGGAGAACAGTTCTGTCAGTGAGCATATACTCAAAATGTCTGGGTATAATAATCACTTGATTCAATTGGGAGTTACACTTCCGGATGATTGCGTCATTGACAGAATTCTCCAATCACTGCCACCAAGCTACAAAAGCTTTGTGATGAACTATAATATGCAAGGGATGAACAAGACTATTCCCGAGCTCTTCGCTATGCTGAAAGCTGCGGAGGTAGAAATCAAGAAGGAGCATCAAGTGTTGATGGTTAACAAAACCACTAGTTTCAAGAAAAAGGGCAAAGGGAAGAAGAAAGGGAACTTCAAGAAGAACGGCAAGCAAGTTGCTGCTCAAGAGAAGAAACCCAAGTCTGGACCTAAGCCTGAAACTGAGTGCTTCTACTGCAAGCAGACTGGTCACTGGAAGCGGAACTGCCCCAAGTATTTGGCGGATAAGAAGGATGGCAAGGTGAACAAAGGTATATGTGATATACATGTTATTGATGTGTACCTTACTAATGCTCGCAGTAGCACCTGGGTATTTGATACTGGTTCTGTTGCTAATATTTGCAACTCGAAACAGGGACTACAGAATAAGCGGACACTAGCAAAGGACGAGGTGACGATGCGCGTGGGAAACGGTTCCAAAGTCGATGTGATCGCGGTCGGCACGCTACCTCTACATCTACCTTCGGGATTAATATTAGACCTAAATAATTGTTATTTGGTGCCAGCGTTGAGCATGAACATTATATCTGGATCTTGTTTGATGCGAGACGGTTATTCATTTAAATCAGAGAATAATGGTTGTTCTATTTATATGAGTAATATCTTTTATGGTCATGCACCCTTGAAAAGTGGTCTATTCTTATTGAATCTCGATAGTAGTAATACACATATTCATAATGTTGAAGCCAAAAGATGCAGAGTTGATAATGATAGTGCAACTTATTTGTGGCACTGCCGTTTAGGTCATATCGGTGTAAAGCGCATGAAGAAACTCCATGCTGATGGGCTTTTGGAACCACTTGATTATGAATCACTTGGTACTTGCGAACCGTGCCTCATGGGCAAGATGACTAAAACACCGTTCTCCGGTACTATGGAGAGAGCAACAGATTTATTGGAAATCATACATACCGATGTATGTGGTCCGATGAATATTGAGGCTCGTGGCGGATATCGTTATTTTCTCACCTTCACAGATGATTTAAGCAGATATGGGTATATCTACTTAATGAAACATAAGTCTGAAACATTTGAAAAGTTCAAAGAATTTCAGAGTGAAGTTGAAAATCATCGTAACAAGAAAATAAAGTTTCTACGATCTGATCGTGGAGGAGAATATTTGAGTTACGAGTTTGGTGTACATTTGAAAAATTGTGGAATAGTTTCGCAACTCACGCCACCCGGAACACCACAACGTAATGGTGTGTCCGAACGTCGTAATCGTACTTTACTAGATATGGTACGATCTATGATGTCTCTTACTGATTTACCGCTATCATTTTGGGGTTATGCTTTAGAGACGGCCGCATTCACGTTAAATAGGGCACCATCTAAATCCGTTGAGACGACGCCTTATGAACTATGGTTTGGCAAGAAACCAAAGTTGTCGTTTCTTAAAATTTGGGGCTGCGATGCTTATGTAAAAAAGCTTCAACCTGATAAGCTCGAACCCAAATCGGAGAAGTGTGTCTTCATAGGATATCCAAAGGAAACTATTGGATACACCTTCTATCCCAGATCCGAAGGCAAGACTTTTGTTGCTAAATTCGGAAACTTTCTTGAGAAGGAGTTTCTCTCGAAAGAAGTGAGTGGGAGGAAAGTAGAACTTGACGAGGTAAATGTACCTACTCCGTTATTGGGAAATAGTACATCACAGAAAACTGTTTCTGTGAGATCTACACCAATAAGAGAGGAAGTTAATGATGATGATCATGAAACTTTAGATCAAGATACTACTGTACCTCGTAGATCAACCAGAGTAAGATCCGCACCAGAGTGGTACGGTAATCCTGTTCTGGAAGTCATGCTACTAGATCATGATGAACCTACGAACTATGAAGAAGCGATGGTGAGCCCAGATTCCGCAAAGTGGCTTGAAGCCATGAAATCTGAGATGGGATCCATGTATGAGAACAAAGTATGGACTTTGGTTGACTTGCCCGATGATCGGCAAGCAATTGAGAATAAATGGATCTTTAAGAAAAAGACTGACGCTGATGGTAATGTTACTGTCTACAAAGCTCGACTTGTCGCAAAAGGTTTTCGACAAGTTCAAGGAGTTGACTACGATGAGACTTTCTCACCCGTAGCGATGCTTAAGTCTGTCAGAATCATGTTAGCAATTGCCGCATTTTATGATTATGAAATTTGGCAAATGGATGTAAAAACCGCATTCCTGAATGGATTTCTGGAAGAAGAGTTGTATATGATGCAACCAGAAGGTTTTGTCGATCCAAAGGGAGCTAACAAAGTGTGCAAACTCCAGCGATCCATCTATGGACTGGTGCAAGCATCTCGGAGTTGGAATAAACGCTTTGATAGTGTGATCAAAGCATTTGGGTTTATACAGACTTTTGGAGAAGCCTGTATTTACAAGAAAGTGAGTGGGAGCTCTGTAGCATTTCTGATATTATATGTGGATGACATATTACTCATTGGAAATGATATAGAATTTCTGGATAGCATAAAGGGATACTTGAATAAAAGTTTTTCGATGAAAGACCTCGGGGAAGCTGCTTACATATTAGGCATAAAGATCTATAGAGATAGATCAAAACACTTAATTGGACTTTCACAAAGCACATACCTTGATAAGATTTTGAAGAAGTTCAAAATGGATCAAGCAAAGAAAGGGTTCTTGCCTGTATTGCAAGGTGTGAAATTGAGTCAGACTCAATGCCCGACCACTGCAGAAGATAGAGAGAAAATGAAAGATGTTCCCTATGCTTCAGCCATAGGCTCTATCATGTATGCAATGCTGTGTACCAGACCTGATGTGTGCCTTGCTATAAGTTTAGCAGGGAGGTACCAAAGTAATCCAGGGGTGGATCACTGGACAGCGGTCAAGAACATCCTGAAATACCTGAAAAGGACTAAGGATATGTTTCTCGTATATGGAGGTGACAAAGAGCTCACCGTAAGAGGTTACGTTGATGCAAGCTTTGACACTGATCCGGACGATTCTAAATCGCAAACCGGATACGTGTTTACTTTAAACGGTGGAGCTGTCAGTTGGTGCAGTTCTAAACAAAGCGTCGTAGCGGGATCTACATGTGAAGCGGAGTACATAGCTGCTTCGGAAGCAGCGAACGAAGGAGTCTGGATGAAGGAGTTCATATCCGATCTAGGTGTCATACCTAGTGCATCGGGTCCAATGAAAATCTTCTGTGACAATTCTGGTGCAATTGCCTTGGCAAAGGAATCCAGATTTCACAAAAGAACCAAACACATCAAGAGACGCTTCAACTCCATCCGGGATTTAGTCCAGGTGGGAGACATAGAGATTTGCAAGATACATACGGATCTGAATGTTGCAGACCCGTTGACTAAGCCTCTTCCACGAGCAAAACATGATCAGCACCAAGACTCCATGGGTGTAAGAATCATTACTGTGTAATCTAGATTATTGACTCTAGTGCAAGTGGGAGACTGAAGGAAATATGCCCTAGAGGCAATAATAAAGTTATTATTTATTTCCTTATATCATGATAAATGTTTATTATTCATGCTAGAATTGTATTAACCGGAAACATAATACATGTGTGAATACATAGACCAACAGAGTGTCACTAGTATGCCTCTACTAGACTAGCTCGTTAATCAAAGATGGTTATGTTTCCTAACCATGAACAAAGAGTTGTTATTTGATTAACGAGGTCACATCATTAGTTGAATGATCTGATTGACATGACCCATTCCATTAGCTTAGCACCCGATCGTTTAGTATGTTGCTATTGCTTTCTTCATGACTTATACATGTTCCTATAACTATGAGATTATGCAACTCCCGTTTACCGGAGGAACACTTTGGGTACTACCAAACGTCACAACGTAACTGGGTGATTATAAAGGAGTACTACAGGTGTCTCCAATGGTAGATGTTGGGTTGGCGTATTTCGAGATTAGGTTTTGTCACTCTGATTGTCAGAGAGGTATCTCTGGGCCCTCTCGGTAATACACATCACATAAGCCTTGCAAGCATGATAACTAAGATGTTAGTTATGAGATGATGTATTACGGAACGAGTAAAGAGACTTGCCAGTAATGAGATTGAACTAGGTATTGGATACCGACGATCGAATCTCGGGCAAGTAACATACCGATGACAAAGGGAACAATGTATGTTGTTATGCGGTCTGACCGATAAAGATCTTCGTAGAATATGTAGGAGCCAATATGGGCATCCAGGTCCCGCTATTGGTTATTGACCGGAGACATGTCTCGGTCATGTCTACATTGTTCTCGAACCATAGGGTCCGCACGCTTAACGTTACGATGACAGTTATTATGAGTTTGTGCATTTTGATGTACCGAAGGTTGTTCGGAGTCCCGGATGAGATCACGGACATGACGAGGAGTCTCGAAATGGTCGAGACATAAAGATTGATATATTGGAAGCCTATGTTTGGGCACCGGAAGCGTTCCGGGTGAAATCGGGATTTTTCCGGATTACCGGGAGGGTTACCGGAACCCCCCGGGAGGTAAATGGGCCTATTGGGCCTTAGTGGAAAAGAGAGAAGAGGCAGCCCACACCTGGCCGGCGCCCCCCACCTTTCCCAAGTCCTAGTAGGACTAGGAGAGGTGGGCCGGCCCCCTCTTTCTCCTTCTTACCCAAGAATCCTAGTTGGAATAGGATTGGGGGGAAGGAGTCCTACTCCCGGTGGGAGTAGGACTCCTCCCTGCGCCTCCCACCTGGCCGGCCGAACCCCCTGCCCCTGGCCTTTATATACGGGGGCAGGGGGCACCCCAAGACACACAAGTTAATCGTTCCTTAGCCGTGTGCGGTGCCCCCTGCCACCAAATTCCACCTCGATCATACCGTTACAGTGCTTAGGCGAAGCCCTGCGTCGGTAGTACATCAAGATCGTCACCACGCTGTCGTGCTGACGGAACTCTTCCTCGACGCTTTGCTGGATCGGAGCCCGAGGAACGTCATCGAGCTGAACGTGTGCTAAGAACTCGGAGGTGCCGGAGTAACGGTGCTTGGATCGGTCGGATCGGGAAGAAGACGTACGACTACTTCCTCTACGTTGTGTGATCGCTTCCGCAGTCGGTCTGCGTTGGTACGTAGACATCACTCTCCCCTCTCGTTGCTGTGCATCACCATGATCTTGCGTGTGCGTAGGAAAATTTTTGAAATTACTACGTTCCCCAACAGCTCGGGGATGGCTTAAATAGCCAGCGGGGGAGGAGGTCGAGCTGGCACCCCCGCGGACGCGTGTACGGTGCCGCGGATGCGTGTGCACACGCTCGAGCTCAGGGAAGGCGACGGGGGAGGCACAGGGGAGAGCTTCACGGGGCAGAGGAGACCATGGGAGCGCAGAGAGAAGGATCTGAACGCCATTAATGCATTGTCGGCACTGTGCGCTCATGGACGTGCGGTGGCTTGCGTCGGTGAGCAAGCGGACGAAGGGGGAGAGGGGTCCAGGTGATCGGCAATGACGAGAGGAGGACGATGGACATGCTCACGAGCTCAAAGACGCAGAGAGGAGGAGGGGGTCCAACACAAACAGCGTTCTGGGCGCGGCCATTGCACGCCAAAACGGTGCTCACCGCGCAGACTGGCATCAAGAAGAGCCAAATGGCTGGCAATTGTTGTCTAGGGGTTGGTCCTTACTGGGGAGGTTGCAACCGCGGTGGTAGATTGATTAAAAGTGACAAGGTTGAATGGCAGTTAACACCTGAAGTTTACTGCAGTAAACTTGATCGTGTACTGCTGCTCAACAGGGAGGTGATTGGGTCAAATGGAGTTGTCTGGTAAGTTCAGGGTAAGAAGGACTTACATCCTGGTAACTTGGAGAGGATTTGGATCAAGTATTAATGGAGTTGCTTTGCAACTGCCAAATCTGGTCCACAATGAAGATCATGATGATGCTCTCAAATGGAGAAGCCACTTGAGCTGAACTTTGACAAGGCAGGCTTATTTGGCCATATGAAGATGCTGCAAAAGGTTTCATACCAATTGGATAAACAAAAATGGTACTTCCTTCATAAACATTTTCATTGACCAGAAACTTGCAAAACTTCTAGAGGATAAATGGATTGATGAAACATGCCAAAAATGGGTGGAGGTAAGTTATATGGGTAAAATAAGTCCTAGAAAAAATGGCAGCCATAATGGAGCAAGATAAAATAAACTTGCTTCATAATCTGAAATTTTGGGCAGAATCAAAGAATTGAAGGTGAGCTCACCTGGAGGCATGACAGGAGCTATTATTTGGTGGAGGGCTATGATATGATGATATGAGAGATCATGCAAAATGGCAACTCATTTGGATATGCCTAGCTTGTGCTTCCTTCACAAGCAGTTCCCTCAGATAGGAACTTTGGAAAATCAGAATTAAATGATTACTAGGCAAAAGAGGTTGCACTTTGGCATGTGGCAATGATATGGACGGGAAAAGGTGTCCAAGGAGTTTGAGGTCAATTGGGAAAAGATAAATGGCACTTGCTTCACATTGTGCCATTTAGGGCAGAATAGGAAATGAATTATTTGAGTATGGTTATAGACATGACAAATGAAATATTTTCCCATATTTGAGAAAGATATGACCCAAACAATTTATGAGAATTATTTGGGAATTTTAGGAGTGATGGAAATTAAGGTTGCTTCACAACCTAGGGCAATTTGGGTTATTCCTTTAATAGAAAAGGAATATTCCCAAGGAAAAGAATATTGGGATTTGGGCTAGGATGAAAATGACAGGGTCTAGGGAAGTATTTGGGTATGACAAGCCACTCTGGAAGCAAAGAAGAAGGCATGTTCTTCACTTTCCAGACCATGAAGCCACGGAAAAAGATAACTCAAGCAAAAACCTCAGAAAACAAAAGAAAAAGAAAGGGCCAAAAATCAGGCTGTCACAAACCTTACCCCTTAAAGAAATCTCGTCCTCGAGATTTGGTTGCTCAGGGAACATGTATGAAGATACAGACTTAAGGAAACCATTTCCAACTCGGGTATCCTTTTTCTTATTTTTGTTCCCACTAAATTTTTATCTGACTGGCCCTGGGGTGGTTTGCTTAAATATATCCATATTCTGACAGATCTTACCTTGCTTGTTCATGCTTGTACAGGCTCCAATTTCTTTTTAGATCTGCTGACTTAACTGACTGTGATGGATTCTCACGACTGAAATATCTGTCGGTCTCACAATTCCAAGAGTGATTTCCGCTGGGTGTGTCATCCGGCACTGACAATCTTTCATGAAGTGGTGATCAGATTTTTCTAGTGGACACCCAAGCTCTAACTCCTTGCATTGGGTTTCTCCATTAAATGTAGGTCCTTCGGGTTCCGAACAGTGAGTTGGGTCATAATCGCTTTCCTGACAGATTCTGGCTTATCGCGAAAGTTTCTGAATCATCTTAACTGGTTCCACTGTCTTGAGTATCGGATCCGTACCAAATATTTGATTGTCGCCTATCGTGGCTAGCATAAGAGTTTGACCTATATGATAACATCTGCAGACTTGACTGGCGGTGGTTCTGCACCATGCGGGTCTTGCAACAATTTTTATATCCACATCACTAGTCTTACTCCTTCATTATTGTTTTCTTGGGCTAGATCATTGGCTGAAAGAGCTAGGTCATATTGCTTCTTCGTATCACCATAGGTACTGTCGGTGCAATTCTTCGGCAATTGCATCTTATCCTCATTTTTCTGACAGGGTACCCCATTAAATTGCAGGTTCAACACCACTCAAGTCCTGACTGCAGGAAAATGATCATCCAGACATTGAGCTCATTGATGTCGTCAATCCTCGTAATCCTTTGTCACACTGCTGTGTATACTGGCTTGCTTCTCTTAACCATCCTCACGTGGTTGTCAGATCCTCATCCGAGTGACTTGTAAGATCTTGGTGGTATGCTCACCGCATATATATATGAGAATCTGATTCCCGAGACAGACGTGTATTCTGACTGATTCTTGCTTTTGACCAAAATATTGCGGATCTGATTCTTGGGATTCACTGCCATATGTTGTCAATTCACAGTGTGCTATCTTGTACCAATGTCTTACTGAGGAAGATTGGATGGCTTGTGCTCGAAACTTTCATTGGACAGCTTGCTGAAGAAGACTAGGTATCGTGCTTTAGAAGCTTACCCCCTTAAAGACTTTGCTGGGGAAAGACTCAGTACCTTATGCCGGAAACTTTTCTGGTTGCCTACTTAAGAAGGCAGAGTACCTTGTACGGGAAATCATCCATGTATCATACTAAGGAAGATAGATGAATCTTGCCTTGGAAGCTTTTCGGGTATCTTGCAAAGGAAGATTGAGTTACTTATACCAGAAACTTTTTATTGTGATATGCGGACCGATTTCCACATGTATAACGATCTTAAAAATTTTGTTCTTGATTTCTTGCATGAAACAGGACTATCCTCCTTTTCTGAGGACATGCCATATTTTTGGCTTGCTTCCAGGTACATCGGGTTCCAAAATCATCCTCAACAAAAAATTAAACTTGTATCTGAACCATACCTCTGATAATATTCTGTCAACCTTGCACACAATTTATCTCGTTGCTGATTTGATCATTTCTGCTATAAGGAGTGCATGCTGAGTGAGACTTAACACTCAGTAACATGATCAGATATCCCCCAATCTGAATGCAGTCGGCTGAGAATTCTGTATTGTTGTGAGGAGTGCATGTTAATGCAAACTTTATACTGACATTCCATCCAGGATTTCTTTTGTATTCAGACGAGCTATTCCCAATTTCACTGCAGTCTGCTGACAATTCCATTTAGCCGAGTTTCCAAATATATGCACTTCTTGCTGACTCTTCGGGTCCGGTGTCGGCTGACGAGCAACTTTAATAGGGGAAAATTTGTAACACCGAAGGCCCAAAGAAAGAAACAAAAGAAACGACTAAAACAAAAGCACACAAGCATACTACTAATATAATTAATCAAGCAATCATCACATATTACTGCTACTCACGCAATAATATCCATGCACACCTAAGCACACAAATCTCGCAGAAACTCTAGTATTACGGTCTAATATGTTGTGGCGGTGTGCACGAAAATTATATCCATGTGTGAGGAGTTGGCATAACGGAAGCCACACCATGCACGGGCTGACCAGTGGCTGGATCTGGATGGATACACAGGTGAGAACGGGCTTGACGATCAAGTAGCGAGACACAAAAGTCACAACCACCTCATTATCAAGCGTACGAAGGGAATCATACCCGTCCAAAGAATGAAATGACATGGCAAGATAACAGTGGAAGACTAGGTAGGGTGGTGGTGGAAAAACAAGGCTCGCTGGCATTGCCCTTTTTTGATAACCAAGATCAGCAAGGGTTGCCAAGGGGACGAGATGGATGGCATGATTCGGGATAGAAACAAGCCTATCACCGAAATAATATGGTGGGTGGCAGAAAAATATATGCGACACATGAGCATAACTCCTGCAAATGGTGTCTGGAACTCTGGGTACCAGGGCATCACTCCGCTGGGACAGAGATGACTTTGAACACCAAAGAGCAGACATGCTAAGAAAGAGGGTGCAGGTGGTGGACCGAAAATGATGCCGCCTACACTCACAAGATTAACAGTTAGTGACAAAATAATAATCTATATGCATGCTACGCGACAAACAAATGCAACAATCAAGTGCAACAAACCAACTTGGGTCTATACTACCGCTTTCTAAAGTTCACGCGGGCTAGGGCATCCTATAGCTAGACTTGCTCTGATACCAAGCGATGTGGCACCCCGGCTCAGAGAAAACTAGAACGCCCCGTATTCCAGCCCAGAGATCGAGGAGAAGTCTTCTGGAATACGACACTGCTTAGCATAGAACAAACCAGCTTTCTATTATTACACGAATATGATTACAAGGTCTCCAATATTACAATGAATAACATCGGCACGGCGACACAATGCCATCCTCAGTCGCCCTATGCAAGCAGCAGAACAACTCGAAGCAGCGGAATAACTCTAGCAGCGGAAAAACTACTGGTAGCGGAACAACGATAACGGTGGTGAACTCCAATCCGCAGGGACTCTGGCTGGAACGCTTATCCTAGCTCACAAACAAAGAATCCACGGCAAACAAGCATGCAATCCAGGGACGACCTGCAAGCTGGCATGACACGCCAGGTCAGTACATTGAATGTACTTGCAAGCTCACAATAAACAAGAAGCATTCAAGACAAACAACATCATGGAATTACAGGTTAAGCAGGAATTAACATGAGATCCTCATAATAACATGACATGAACAACATGACATCCAAAGTAGTACTCCCAAAATAATACCAGCTACCATCATGAAAATAATCATAATAGCCACTAAGAATCCAAAGGCAACATGAACATGAAACCGCTACAACAATATGAGCATAGCATGAACATATGAATCTGATGATACTAGCATGCAACATGATAACACTACATGCACCAATTATTCTGCTCGGGGTTATCTCGTAACCATCACACGCAGCACTTACCAACCTCGGACATCACATGATCATCTCAGCATCAAATCAAGCTTTCTATAAACAATACTGTAGTAATCATTAAATGACCACAAGGAGCTTGATCTTTACCCATGATTCTCGCACAACATCACGAATATCCAACAACTCCATATCCTCGATACCACCGTGATCCTTCCGGTGATCGCAACCACGTCGAACACTTAGTCTCAAACCGTGATCCTTACGGCGATCACAAACACGACCAATATTTGGCCCGTGATCCTTATGGCGATCACAAACACGACCAATATTTGGCCCGTGATCCTTACGGCGATCACAACCAACTTATCTTATCTTCGAACCGGGGTTGTTATTAATCAAGTTGTTATTAATACTATTGACTCACGGTGGGACCTACATGAACTGGGCCCTTATCCGCAGGCGCGACTATCGATATATTAAATAAACTCTCCAGAGGTTAGCACACTATACCCACACCACGGAACCCATGGCCTCGCACTCCCATTCGGGTGGACCAACGACGTTCCGACAAAACCGATCTATTGTCATGACACTCTCCCGGCCACTCCGAACCACTCCCAACTGGGTTACTCCTGGGTGGCCTCGTGTCTAAGAAAGACACCCCGACCACCGTCATGGTCAAACTCCCTCACGGGAAAAACTCCCTCACGGGGACCGGATCCATAAAAACAACGGGCACACAAGGTTATGTCTACTTACCGGGCTAGGGTACGCACGCCCATAACCTTCCCTAGTTGGATGCACCGGCGAGATGCATGACAATAGACCCAGTTAGGACCTTACCCATACGGTAAGCATGGTTGCACTGGTCAGTTTCGATCTGGCGGCACCATGACTCAGCCAACAGTTGTTCAAGTTCAATTAAATCTGGTTAAACTTGAATGCAATATGCTGAGCCATGATAAAATAACATGATGCATTTACAAAGCATGAGCATGATATCAACATAAGCACAGGATGCAACACAACTGTCCATCATATCAACTATGAAATAATCTCAAACTGAACATGGCATAATGACGAGCATAAATATTACAAGTGCAACACTACTCATAGTATAACATAACATGACCACTAGCATTAACCATAAATAACATGCAAGAACTTATCAATAACATCACCGAGTAACACTTAACCAACTAACAGCAACGGAACAATGCCTATTAACAGTACTCGGTAACCGACGTTAGTCATGCACCGAAGAGCATGACCAACCCAACATGTATTACTATCAAGCATGGCAATATGAAAGTAATACTAACAACTAGCAGGGCATGATAACCAGGTGCATAACAACATAGCAAACAAGTAAGCACAATCCCAGAAGCATTTCCGAAACAACGATAACCATATTTTAAACAAGCAATCATTTAATAAATATTCAAGTTGAAAAGCATGGCTACTGCATGACTATCATGCAAGTGGGTATTGTGGCTTGCCTGGGGATGAAGAATGCTCCGGGAAGAAGTGCGGTGAAGCCACGGAAGGATTTGCCAGAAACAGTTCTCTCTCAGAGGGGCTGTTTGCGTGCAAGGGCAAAAGGTCAATTTCATAGTGTCAAACCATAGTGAAAATGAAACCAATGGAACAAGTTCGATGAAGCGAAGAAATGGGCTTTGGAATCACCTCATTTGGAGTTGTGGTTAAAAAGATATGAGGTGTTTTCTGCCAGGGACCCATCTGTAACTTTAAAATCTGGGCCTGGACAGAAAAGCAGAAAGCGCAATCAGCGAAATACGCTTTCACTGAACTGAAAACGCATTCGGGGCTGAAGAAGAATGGAAATACGATTCCTCTAAAAGAAAACATATTCATAGGAAAATACGCTTTCTAAATATGAAAACGTACTTCTGGGATGTACGCTTCCACTTATCCAGTAAGCAGGGCGGGGCCGCGGTGCTGTGCGGCTGACGGGCAGGTCCCATGGGCTGTGGGGCCCGTCACTTATCCACGCTGGCTGCCCGGGGTCAACGCTGCTGAGGCTGCCGTGCGGGGCCCGCGGAGTCATCTCTCTCTCCTCGTGCGCCCGTCTTCCTCCTCCCGATCGGGGACAGGAGCGAGGCGAGGCAGAGCGCTGCCGGCAAGGGCCCGGCCGGCTCCGGCCATCTCCCGCCTGGCTAATGGCACCGGCAGGTGCACAGTGGCCTGCCCCACCCATCCAGAGGGTCGGCCGTCGCCGGGGAGGAGTAGGGAGGCGGCGACGCACGGGAACAGAGGGCGCGTGCGAGGGCTCGGGTAGGAGGAGACCCGCGACCATGGTGGTTCCGATGACGAATGGAGGGTTGGGGGAGGAGCTATGGGGTCCGGGCAGTCCTCTGGTGAGGTCAGGAGGAGGGAGAGGGCTCGGGTCGGCCGAATTTAGCCGAGGCCGTGCGGCGGCAATGGAGACTCCAGAGAGATCCTTGGGCTCGAGGGGATGGCTAGGCGGGACCGAAGGAGGGTTGTGAGGCTGGTGCAGAGCTCGGAGGTGCTCGGGGACGGCTTAAATAGCCAGTGGGGGAGGAGGTCGAGCTGGCACCGCCGCGGACGCGTGTGCACGCGCTCGAGCTCGGGGGAAGGTGATGGGGGAGGCACAGGGGAGAGCTTCACGGGGCAGAGGAGACCAAGGGAGCATAGAGAGAAGGATTCGAACGCCATTAATGCATTGTCGATGCTGTGCACTCGTGGATGCGCAGCGGCTTGCGTCGGTGAGCAAGCGGACGAAGGGGGAGAGGGGTCCAGGTGATCAGTGATGACGAGAGGAGGACAATGGACATTCTCACGAGCTCGAAGACGCCGAGAGGAGGAGGGGGTCCAGCACAAACAGCGTTCTGGGCGCGGCCATTGCACACCAAAACGGTGGTCACCATGCAGACTAGCATCAAGAAGAGCCAAATGGCTGGCAATTATTGTCTAGGGGTTGGTCCTTACTGGGGAGGTTGCAACCGTGGTGGTAGATTGGTTAAAAGTGACACAGTTGAATGGCAGCTAACACCTGAAGTTTACTGCAGTAAACTTGATCGTGTACTGCTGCTCAACAGGGAGGTGATTGGGTCAAATGGAGTTGTCTGGTAAGTTCAGGGTAAGAAGGACTTACATCCTCATAACTTGGAGAGGATTTGGATCAAGGATTAATGGAGTTGCTTTGCAACTGCCAAATCTGGTCCAGAATGAAGATCATGATGATGCTCTCAAATGGAGAAGCCACTTGAGCTGAACTTTGACAAGGCGGGCTTATTTGGCCATATGAAGATGCTGGAAAAGGTTTCATACCAATTGGATAAACAAAAATGGTACTTCCTTCACAAACATTTTCACTGACCAGAAACTTGCAAAAATTCTAGAGGATAAATGGCTTGATGAAACATTCCCAAAATGGGTGGAGGTAAGTTATATGGGTAAAATAAGGCCTAGAAAATTTGGTATCCATAATGGAGCAAGATAAAATATACTTGATTGACAATCTGAAATTTTGGGCAGAATCAAAGAATTGAAGGTGAGCTCACCTGGAGGCATGACAGGAGCTATTATTTGGTGGAGGGCTATGATATGATGATATGAGAGATCATGCAAAATGGCAACTCATTTGGATATTCCTAGCTTGTGCTTCCTTCACAAGCAGTTCCCTCAGACAGGAACTTTGGAAAATCATAATTAAATGATTACTAGGCAAATGAGGTTGCATTTTGGCATGTGGCAATGATATGGACAGGAAAAGGTGTCCTAGGAGTTTGAGGTCAATTGGGAAAAGATAAATGACACTTGCTTCACATTCTACCATTTAGGGCAGAATAGGAAATGAATTATTTGAGCATGGTGATAAACATGACAAATGAAATATTTTGTCATATTTGAGAAAGATATGACCCAAAAAATTTATGAGAATTATTTGGGAATTTTAGGAGTGATGGAAATTAAGGTTGCTTCACAACCTAGGGCAATTTGGCTTATTCCTTTAATAGAAAAGGAATATTCCCAAGGAAAAGAATATTGGGATTTGGGCTAGGATGAAAATGACAGAGTCTAGGGAAGGATTTGGGTATGACAAGCCAATCTGGAAGCAAAGAAGAAGGCATCTTCTTCACTTTCCAGACCACAAAGACATGGAAAAAGAAAACTCAAGCAAAAACCTGAGAAAAACAAAAGAAAAAGAAACGGCCAAAAATCAGGCTGTCGCAATAGTGGAGCCCCTTTGGGACGATCGGAGATCTAGCAATTGGGGTTGTCTTATTTTATTTTGGTTCCGTAGTCGGACCTTGATTTTATTCTGGATGATGTATGTTTAACTTGTATTTGTGTGAAGTGGCGATTGTAAGCCAACTCTTTATCCCTTTCTTATTCAGTACATGGGATGTGTGAAGATTACCCCTCTTGCGACAAGCCTACCATGCGGCTATGCCTCTAAGTCGTGCCCTGACACATGGGAGATATAGCCGCATTGTGGGTGTTACAATTAGTCCCCCCTGGGGTTTCCGATAACCCCCCGGCACTCCGATATTTATCCGGTGACCCCGGAACTCATCTGGTGTCCGAATAACATCGTCCAATATATCAATCTTTATGTCTCGACCATTTCGAGACTCCTCGCCATGTCTGTGATCACATCTGGGACTCTAAAATATCTTCGATACATCAAAACACATAAACTCATAAGAACGATCGTCATCGAACGCTAAGCGTGCGGACCCTATGGGTTCGAGAACTATGTAGATATGACCGAGACTCATCTCTGGTCAATAACCTATTGCAGAACCTGGATGCTCATATTGTTTCCTGCATATTCTATGAAGATCTTTATCGGTCAAACCGCATAACAACACACATTGTTCCCTTTGTCATCAGTATGTTACTTGCCCGAGATTCGATCGTCGGTATCTTAATACCTAGTTCAATCTCGTTACCGGCAAGTCTCATCACAACAAAAGAAATACACTTCCGTGATGATACGTGTTTGTCACAGTAGGTCGCGTTTTTTGTCATGCATGTACATCCATGACAAATTTATGACAGAATCAAGATAGTCATACCTGTGTTGTCGTAGAAGTGTTCCATGACATTACCAAAATTATCATCACGGAAGTGTCCACTTCCATGATGATAAATCGCGTGTCACAGAAGTGCTTTCATCAAGGGTGACCGACACGTGGCATCCACCATAACGGAACGCTGTTAAGCTATCGGGTCAGGTTTTGGATCTGATAACCCATTAACAGCCCTAACCAATGGGGATTTTCCACGTGTAAAATCATCATTGGCTGGAGGAGACACGTGTTAGGTCTACGTTGGCATAGGTGTCACCCATCCAATGGGCGAGACGCGCCTATGATATGTTGACACGTGGTCCGGCCCATCAAGTTTAAATGGGCCGGCCCAACTGAAGGCCCACAAGATTTTGCGGACCATAATGGGCTGGCCCAGCTAAAGGCCCACGAGATTTTGCGAACCATAATGGGCTGGCCCGGCTAAAGGCCCACAAGATTTTGCGGGCCATAATGGGCCGGCCTAGGTAAAGGCCCACAAGATTTTTGTGTGCCATAATGGGCTGGCCCAGGTAAAGGCCCACAAGATTCTTGCGGATCTTAATGGACCGGCCCAGCTAAAGTCCCCCGAGATTTCGCCGACATTAATGGGCCGGCCCAGCTGTAGGCCCACAAGATTTTGAGGACCCTAGTAGGCCGGCCCATTAACTGGCTGCCATGTTTTGGGCCAAATGTCGGCCCATATTTGATCTGGTCCATTAATGGCCTGGCACGCTCTGGGCCTAATAGTGGCCCATATGAGATCCGGCCCGTTAAAAGCCTACCACGTTCTGCGCCAAATTACGGCCCAGATCAGGTCCGACCCTTTAAGAGGCTTTGGGCTCAATTATGGCCCATATCAGATTTGGCCCGTCAACTGGAGACTATGCTTTTGGGCCCACTTGCTAAAGGCCCACTTAGTAATTCGGCCTGATATTAGTTTTGGCCTGTTAAGGGCCCGTTTAACATTTTGGCCCTATATTAATTTTGGCATGTTAAAAGCTCGTCATATAGTTAGGCCTAACTATGGCCCGGTTTGCATCCGGCCTGCTCGCAGCCAATATCTGATTGGGCCAAACAAGGACCGAGACAATTTTGGCCTGTTAAAAGCCCATGATTTGATTCGCACAATCATGGACCGGGGTTCATTTCGGGCTGTTGCCGGCCCGTGAGCTGTTCGACACGTTTCAGGCCCAACCTACATTGTGATTGCATGACGGGTCGATTATGTACCGTAATTTTATGGTTTGGCCGGTTTATTGCGAAGACAGGATATATATACAGTAATATAACTGCAGCATCATGAATAAGAAAAAACCTAGACTATACAATAAAGAAATTACTGCATATTACATCCACTGGGCATCAAAGTTCACCACTATGATAATAAAGCACAAGCAGACAGCAGATTACATACACTGGGCATCAAAGATCGCCACCAGTGCAAATAAACACGCCGACAAAATAATATAAAAACCGACAACACTTCAATAGAGTTCAAGAAAGGTTAGCCCTGGTGGGGAGCTGCAGCGCAAGCAGCTGAGCAAGATGATGAGACTGCGCTTGTTCAACACTTATATCTTCCTCACTCTGAAAGATAAACAAGCAGACAGATGACAGGTTTTGCACATAAAAGTACCAGTGCTGACAATTCATCACATTTCTTATTGACAAATAAAGTGACACCGTTTAAAATTGCATTAGCACAATATGGTATTGTTCAGGTCAAGACATGGCAGGAAATGACATTGTGAAGGAGTTGGCAGCTTCACGACACCACTGGATTACAGATCGAGAACTCATAAGTATCAATGGTTAGTGTGATGTCAATTTATACCATTTCAAATTGGCAAATAAAGAGACGGTTTAAATAATAGTAGAATGATATGACATTGTTCATAGTTAAGACATTGCAGAATATGACATTGTGGTGTAGTGGGTAGGTTCACCACACCACTGGATTATGGATGAAGAACAGAAGCATACATGCAGTGCAAAAGAAGATCACTTGCTCTGTATAGTTTAATTTACATGGTATCAAGAAGGAACTTGGTTGTACAACTAAAAACTTAAATTGAGAAAGGACAAACTTTTGTTTACGAACTACATAATAAACTTTAAACAAGAAATTTGATGGAAACACCAAAAATAAACATCTGTTGCAGTCATGCCTAACCAAATATATACAACAAAGTTTGAAGGCTTGAGATGGAAAAACTTACATTATTGGTGAAGACAGGCTCTATAAAGGCCTTGTCCATGCTGATGGGGGGATTCAAGAAGTTTACCACAAAATCTTCTTCAAAAGCATTGCCTTTATTCTACATTTTGTTAAGAGTAAATATAGATGTGATAATATACGAAAAAATGGTAACTATTTAAGATAAGATGAAGAGTGATGCTACATAACCAAGTAGCTATAAATGTAAGTGCAGCGATACAGGCAAAAGGTACAGCCAAGAGCAATGCACAACTAAACTTCTTCAGTACCAATCTTATGGTAAGAGTAAATATAGATCTGATGTGTAGAAAATGGAGGGCAAAGGAAAATAAGCTGCAGAGTGATGGTACATGAACAACTACCTATCATTGTAAGTACACTGATAAAGGACAGCATGTACTTACAAGAACAATGTAGAGCTAAAAAACATTGGCATTGGATATATTCTACACTAATGTAACCATTCATACAGATCAGATAATTTGGGGCGAACAATTGATAAGCAAGCTATCATGCATACTGCTGTCACATAATGAACCAGGTATGTATGCAAGTACAGTGATACAGGACAACAGGTAATAACAAGAGCAAAGTATTGGGCAGAATATTTGCGATATCATGTCGTTCTTGTCAAACCGGAATTCTTCTTCGAGCAGATTTCCTGCAAAAAAAACCGTAAGGCACATGCGCAAAAGTAGAAGTTCAAATTGTCATGGGATTTCATAGACAGTACCTCATCCTGGGAATGAGACCAGTGCATAACAAGGTTTTTCCATTCAATGTCTTCTAAATTTAGCACATGAGACTTCACCGAAAATTCGTTTATAGACTTGCCATCAAAGTGTGATTTCCTTAGGTAACACCGATACTGCTGCAATGCTTCCTTGAAAAGCACAAGCAAGCTTTGCTCGTCATGACTATCCAGATTGACCCTCGCCTAGTTACAACAATGTAATGTAAATCATTGATGTGTTCAATCAGCAGAAAAAAGGAAAATAATAACCATGAATAATAGCACTTACACGTAAGTTGGACAAGAAGATATGAAAATTGTGTTTGTCATCACAATAATCTTCCCATGATGGGAATATATGCACGTAGTCCCTAACAACATTGAAAGCATTGTCTTTTAAACTGGGAATAAATGGAATGGGGTTCCAATCTGTAGGAATTGGCCGTCTCTGCAGTTGGGATAGGTCTTCGGCCGGTGGACTTGTTGTACTTTTTGCTGGAGTGGGATTTTTCTGTGGTACAGCTGGAGCTATGGCAAATGAAATCGGTATACCTTTTGCTGGAGTGCAGGTCCTGTGTGGTGGGGCTAGTGGTGTGGCCAGCGAAGTATGGGTACAGTCTGCTGGAGTCGGTCCTACATTTTGTGTCACTGGTTGTACAGCCAATATAAGTGGGGTGCTGTCTGATTTCTTCGGCAGCACCACGTTTTTCAAGGACTTTGCTGGTGCTCCTTCAGGTTCGGCAATCACCCTCTTCCTTTTTGATGTCTGATGCACAAGAACAACATTTGAGTGGAAAAACATGGTATGATGACAGATGGAATATGTATTGATAATGGATGGGCATGGCATCTCGACATATATGATGAGTAAACTAAGCAGATGGCGGTGCAACAAAGTAGAAGAAATGCTAGACAACATATGCAAGATACCCGCAATCAATAAAACATTGCCAAATTAGAACAGGCACATTGATGGGTGAACAGGACAGGCCATCTGCCTTTGACTCCTCGAGGTTAGAATAGTCATTAGGATCATATTCTGAACAAGAATCAACAGGTGGGGAGCGTATGAATTCCATTGCATCCAAAATGGAACTCAATGCCTTGGTGCCAATTTTGTAAGTCATTGCAGTGTTTAGCTTCAAGAGTGGACTGCTGCTAGTGCGACACAAAGCAGCTACACGGATCATAGTGTAGATATAACGGGAAAACCTTAAGCATCAGAGTAAAATCAGCAAAGTGGAACTTGCTGGAATATATGTGCTAGTATTGCCGGTACGGCTAGAAAGGCTTCGGATAACAGCTCTCTTCAAGTGAAGGTGTGGTACTGTTAATATCAATGTAACTCTCAAAGGCGACACCACTCCCCCATTTCCTTGCTATTCTTATAGGATTCAAGTGGGCAGGCCACTACAAATCATATTCCTATGTTTACAAGATCCTACGAATCAAAGAGGCTCAAAGTGTCCATCACAACCAACCGTATAGACCTCTACACTACAAATGTCCCTGCTCATCTTCAATACAAGGAACATACTGTACTACTATCATACTCCCTCCATTCCAAAATATAAGTCTTGGTAGAGATTTCCACTATGGATCACATACAGATGTATCCAGATACATTTTAGAGTGTAGATTCACTCATTTTGCTCCATACGTAGTCCATGGTGGAATCTATACAAAGACTTGTATTTAGGAACGGAGAGAGTACATACTAAAGAAGAACGGAAGAGGAACATGGTGAAGAAGAGCAAGTAGATTTTGGATAATAAAATGTTGGTTGCGCAGTGCCCACACATGATGAACCAGAGCGCATTAAGAATGCAACTCCCAACTATCTCTCGACCATTTTAGGCGGTTGGATGAAGATCCTGCGTCTCCTAACCCTTCTTCTTCCTCGTCTCTGATTCTTCCCATACAGAACACTGCACGGGCCGCTGGTCGGACCACCGGTCCCCACCGCTTGTGTTCCTCCACCACCCCACCCCCGCCTCAACCCCCTCCCGCGTTGAGTTTTCTTCGTTCGACGAGGCCCCACAACCACTCGAGCCCCTTCGATCGCACCGGCGAACTCCGGCGAGCTTTGAAAAATCGAGTGACCCAATTTTGAAATTCAGTCTACTGTGATTTAACTAGTGTGGAATATAAAAGGGGAAAACCATAAGCATTGGGAGTATAGTGTTGAGCATGCCATGGTGGATCTGAAGGTGCAAACCAGACAAAGGCAACTTCGCAACCAAGACAAGAAATCAGAGTAAAGAAGTGGCGATCTATTTTCTTGATGCGATAAATAAGTTGAGCAGATACGAAAGAGTACCGCCTCTGGTGCGGCGCCGTGTATGCATCTGCTGAGAATTAGACGGTGGCGGTGGCCGCGATGGACGAGATGGTCGTAGGAGCGGCACCGGCAAGGTGGACGATGGCGGGGATGAAGCAAGAGGACGGGATGCAAGGATCCCGGTCTGAAGCCGTGGATGAGAGAGGTCAATCTCTTGTAATGGACGGCAGCGGGGGGGAGGGGGGTATCAGCTCCGGTATGGTGGAGGAGGACGGCAGTGGATGGGGTGCCGGACGACGGCGGACGGAGGAGGGTGGGGTGGAGAGGGTGTTTTGGCGCCCACGAAGTACGAATGGGGAAAAGGGAGGTAGAGAGGAAGGGGGAACCATGTATTCAGGGTGCGCTTGTCTCAAATGCGAGGAAATTTACAAAGTTAGCCCCCGTTTCAAATTTCTACTACATCACAGCAACATTAGTCGGTTGGGGATAGGATGGTAATCTCGTATAGACCGAATATTTGCCGATGAGAGTTTGTTTTTTGCGCCCACCGTGTATGAATATGAATCGGGAGGGAGTCGATTTCGGCCGAGGACACACTGTGTTTTGACGCCCACCGTGTATGAATCTGGGTGAGAGGCAGTTACGTCACGTTTGGGTGAAATTAAAAACCTACCCCCTATCGAAATCTATAGAAGTCCAGTAGATAGGCTTTGCGTGGCAGGGATAGGCAGTAGTGATTTCCATCTCGGAGATTTTGGTTTCGGGCGGTTACTGCGACTTTCCCCGCTTCGTTCAAATTTTGCAGAGTGCACGTTTACCGTGCCAACTCAATTCGAATCCCGTTTGTATTCTATTTTTTTGGGCGGGGTCCATTTTCAATTGGAATTACATTCTATATACATCATTTTTTATATATACTTTCAAAAGCACAACAAAGAATTCTGCTCCTTTATATGTATACTATGATTTACAAATACAACGATCTCGAAATCTTAAGGTTGAATTCGAAAAAAATTAACCAAATTATGTTCTACTAAAATGTATGGATCAGTAATATCTACATATTAAATAACATAGATGTGCATGAATCATATGAGTATGCATGTTTGATAGATCAATTTTGGTTCGAGTATGGATTACATGTATCATCATCTCGAATTCAAATATTTGAATCCCTTTTTTTGTTCACTCCTTTCACGCCCATCTCTCTCGCATGCATGCTCCTTCAGGTAGCTATCACTCTCTTTTCTCCAGCTCACCCGCACTCTCACTTCATGTTTCTCCTATCCTCGCAAACATGGTATATCGACGTCTCCCTTGAGAAGTGTCACACTCTCCCTATCATTATACATTACACGGTTTTCATTATCTCTCACGTCTCTATTGTTCTTTGGTATCACTCGGTACCTAAGCTTTGTTTTTCACCGCCACACACACAGTCTCCACTCATCTTTCACTTTGTCTTTCTCTCTATGGGATTCTCTCACACACCCTATATGTCTCTACATGTGAATCATACCACTAAAATTACTCTCTCTCTCTCTCTCTCTCTCTCTCTCTCCTGTAGACACAACATTTGTTGCGGTCTCCTTTTTGTCTCCATCCTAGACTGACATTATTCATTTGTTTACCCATCAGACAACCCTGACTACTGTCTCCTCTCTCTCTCTCTCTCTCACAGACACACACACAACTCCTACTTCCACTCCCCTTCCCGACTACCGTCTCTCTCGCACACACACAAAACTCTCGCTTTCACACCCCGACTCGTATTTCTCTCACAAAAATTAATCGACTAGCTAGCCTGTAGATAGGTTTATACACCCGCACACTTATGCTTCCACCATCGCATACATGTCTCTCTCCCGCTCCTTGTATCTATGTAGATTTTTCTTCCCATCTTGAGACACGCCCTCTTGATCGTGCACACACACACTATCACCTCATTTTAAGCTGATACCTATCGCACACACACTCCTTGTGTCTTTGTCACACATGCACTCCGTCCTCCTCCACTCTCCCTCTCTCTCTCACACACACATGGGCTTTTTGCAACAACTAGCAAGATGCCCATGCGTTGCACGGAACATCAAGATGCATTTGTATGAGTAGTTTATCTTGTGGGGGAAAAGTATGAATGAGGGAAGGCCTTATTTGCAAATGTGGAGAGGGGTGTGGGTATCTTTTTGAAAAATTGCCATACTTTCCTTCATATCCGTCAGATATAGATCGGACGGCCTATATTGCAGGATGGCAGGCACACGATCATCACCGACAATGCTTTTTATAAGAGTAGGGATAAAAAATAGAGTTGGTGATGATGGTGGGCCTGCCATCCTGCAATGTAGGTCGTCCGATTTATATCTGACGGAGAGGAAGGAAAATATGGCAATTTACCCGCACTCTTCACCACATTTGCAGATAAGGCCTTCCCTCGTTCATCCTTTTCTCCCACAAGATCTTGATGTTCCGTGCAACGCACGGGCATATTGCTAGTAAGAGTAGAAATTAGACATATACCACTTCTCGAATCTTGAAACCAATAACATTCCTCCCTTATCTCATCAAAACCGCCAAAGGAATATATTTTGAGTGAAACATAACATATTTTTAGTGATATACGTATTTGAAAACTAGACTTTTTTCTATCAAATCGATGAATATGTATTAATCTACTTTGATCATGTGGCAACGCATTGGCACATTGCTAGTAGTTATTATAATTTTTTGGACACCAGACAAACGGTGGAGTACATATACGAAGAGAAGAGGCGCACGCACGCAGTCGGCCTCTCGTTGTCTCGCACACATGAGTGTTACGTAAAGGCGACGTTAACAAATAAACCCTAAAACCCTAGGTGCATGATTGCTGCATTCGCGGGTACCGGGTACATGGTGGAGCACCTTTGTAGGAATAGTCAGCTCGCGTGATAATTTGATCCGTAGGAGTTGATGCTCGGGACCACAGGTGAACGACTTGGAGCACGGTGGCTCGCCAGTTGCCACAGATCGAGTAGCCACATTTAAAATATCGTTTTTAGCGGGGTTGAGAGTTCCGATGTTCAATGGCATGTTATAAGTAGTAAGCAGTTTTTAGAACGATTGGTATGGAGCGAAAATGGAATTCATAGTACTACGGACCTCCTTGGCGTATGGTTGTATGGTTTTTTTGCAATGGAGGTTGTATGGGTTTATGTTGCGAGATGTTGAACCTGGTAGTTCTAGGGCAAATACTATGGTTTAGATTTTGATGCTGGTTTTCAATAATGAAAATCGGAAGGGGAAACCCTTCTTTGATTAAAAAACTACTACCTCCATTCTGGTTTACTAGTCCCCATCATACTTTGGGTCAAAGTTTGTCCATGAATTTTACTTGTAAAATGTGAATGGAAAATGAGATTTTGTTATACCCAAACAAAAAAGGACTGGAGGGAGTGATTGCTCTGACGCGGACACGACCTCTCATAGCGCAGGCATTGAACCGGCGCGCCGGCCAAGAGGGCCGCACTCGCTGCAGGCCCGGCTGAGCACGCCTCCTCGCCGTGTGCAACCAGCTTAAGACTGCCCTGCCTGCCTTCATTGAATCTGCGCATGTGCTGGCAACACGTCCTCCCGCGAGCCGGCAGGCATTTTAGAACACAAAAAATGACTAAAATATAATTAATTTACGCATGGTCTTGACTTGTTGTGCTCGCACTGGTAGCAGGAACTTGTAGAGGATTTTCTTTATTTATAACTCTCCTCACATTTTTTTGGCTTTGAAGTGAATCATGGTTGTGGACATTATGTATGAATGTGCAGATATCTGTGAACATGAGTTTGATGTGGAAGTTGAACTTGGAATGTCGGGCTTGCGTGTGAACTATACCATGTCCAATGCTTCGTCTGTTATTGTTTGTAAAGTAAATGTTATTATTACATGACCCGAAAAAAACATTTTGTGCCACATCAGTAGATGCACAGACATCACAACAGGCATGCTGACTGGATAAAAAATTTGAACCTAGCTATTATGAAGGAAATTTTGTATTGACAACAGTTTTAGATAGCAGGAGACGCCTAGCCTGCTCTGCCTCTGCTAGCTTATTTCTGGCTTCTTCCATCTCTTCTTTGGCTTGGGTGAAGAGAGCATCTGATTGCTCTTTTTGCTTCTTCAGGAACTCAGCTACATTCTCAAGGGCTGTTGCACGCTTTCTTTCAGCCTTTACTAATGCCACGAGGACATGAACAACTAACGACTCCACCTGGCTTGTGTGTAATCCAGCATCATCTGGGAATTTGCACCTTGTGTCTAATCTAGCATCATTTGGGAAATGGCACCTTGTGTGTAATCCAGCCTCATTTTGGAAACATGATCTCGAGGTTGACCATACTTCCCTCCTCGCAGGAACTGCATCCTGACATGAAGTTACTTCTTTTTTAGATCAATACTCAGAGCAACCTAGATCCATTTAGTAGAAGCAAGATAAACAGAACTCGGAGAAGTGAATTCAAAAGGAAAAAAAATAAAAACAGACTACAAGGTGAGAACACCCACTTCCTACATCAAGCTAAAAACGAAAGCATCAGGACGATTAAGACTCTTCTTATTACACATCGAAGAACACCATGCTTAAGAGTAACAGAAACTACAACATATACACAGCGAAGAACACGAGGCCACACAAAAGTAATTTAAAGGGTGTTACTTACCAAAGCTCGTTTTACAGGTTCGGTGCAGCTCCTCTTTAACTTGCCACGCTCCTTGAAGATGTCCCGAATATCCCGTGTTTGGTCTTCATTGCTCCTCTGCATGTTCGCACTCATGGTTTTAAAATCTCAACATGGAAAGAAAAATATACTACTAGTAATACTCGCGCATCTTGTGGGCAACATTAAAGCACTCGTCTGTCATGTTAGAGCATCTCCAACAGAATCACAACGCGTAGCACTTTAAAAATCTCAACATGCTATCTCTACTCTCTTCTCTACTGTTATATTTATTTAATATTTATCTCTACTTCCTTTACTGTCTACTTTTTTCTCTATACTTTTTTTCTTGCAATATAGGCCATCCGATTTATATCTGACAGATAGGAAGGAAACAAATAGGAATTTTACAAAAAGATACCCATACCCCTCTCTAGATTTTCATATAAGGCCTTCCCTCGTTCATCCTTTTCTCCTGCAAGATAAACTACTCATACAAATGCATCTTGATGCGTGCAACGCATGTGCGTCTTGCTAGTTCTAAAAACCTTTCCATCTTTGCCACACTACTGGTTGCAGATGAAAAACCTACCCAAGCACAGAGCGATACAAGAGCGACGCACAATTACAAGATAATATTTTGTTGGACAATGGAGGCTATAACCAATTACTTTTATGGGAACAATAGCACCCAGGAAATTTGAAGGGTAGGTATGAACAAAATTGGAACTGCACATGTACTGCTAAGTGATTCAATACACACATTACCAATCGAGGAGGAGAACGATGGTCGCCGCGGCCTCTGTGAGTCATGGTCGGCAACGGGGGTCAGTTCATTGTCCACGATGGTGGTACTTCTGTGCTTGGCGTCAGCTTCCGGGAAGCAGATCCGAGACCGTGGAAGACGATGTCGGGGAAGAGGCTCCGTGTACGACAACGACGGTTGACCGGCTCTAGTGCGGCGTATGAGGTCATCGATGAGGCAGATGCACTGCGGTGGACGAGTGTGCCGATGTAAAGGGGAGGAGCACGAAGGCTGCGGTGCCATGTTGAAGTCTATTTTGCGGTGGGTATAGAAAATGGGGAGTATTCAGGTGTACTACTCTGGGTGCCGGGGTGGGGTTGGCTGGGTAGGGTGAACCTGAAGTTATGAAAACAGCCCCCTACCAAGCGTCATCCGTAGGCCTGTTCCGAAGGCTATGATGGTAACTTCCCACTGCTCGAATCAGGGTCGCGGGAGATTTTCCCGCCGACCTCAAAATTTTGTGACACTAGACTCCTCGTGTGGCATGTTGAGTGATTCGGCTAAGCAACTAGCGAGTAGTAGTAGTAGTAAACTCTACATATTAGGTTTGCCCGAAGTCAAACTTCCTAAAGTTTGACCAAGTTTATAGAAAAATATAAACATTTACCATAACAAATATGTATGATGTGAAAGTACATTCAATAATGAATCTAATGGTATTTATTTGTTATTGTATATGTTAATATTTTTTGTTATAAGCTTTCTGAGAGTTTACAAAACTTGACTTTGACCAATGCTAATACGCGGACTTAAATAAAAACGGAGGGAGTACACATTTGTTTTCTTAGTTTGTAGTGAACTAATCATTTGTTGAAATTGTGAAATAAATATATTAGGCTATTGACTTCGAATGTAATGGTCTATACAGTTTAATAGTTACAATCATTGTCGAATCCCAAGATGTATACAAGGTCTATAGTACTTCACAACATGCTCAGACTCACATAATCCCAGTCAACTGAGAATCTAAATGCATTTCATAGTTATTACTTTGTAGGATGCAACAAAAACAACCATAACTCTACATCAGCTATTATAGAAGCAACATTTTGACATATCCCAATGTGTGAATGAAACATGCAGAGAGAGCTTTTGAAGATGGAGCAGATAGGGCGGGAAAGATTGTATGTATGTGGATGAGAGAGTAGGAGAGAAACCTAACAAGACAGAGAGAGAGATAGAGAGAGAAAGAGAGAGGAAGAAGTTAGGTCTGTGAGAAAGATGGACACATGTAATATACATGATATGTGTGTGCATATGGATTCTGTATACGTGGAAGGAGAAGAGACAACATGTCTGATGAGAGAGCTGGAAAAACATGGACGAGAGGGGAAGGATCTCGTGGGTTGAGGGATTGACAATTTTGTTTGGGGGGAGAGGGATTGGTAATTTTGTGCAAGAGAGAGAGGGTGGGGGAGGAGTCAGTCAGCCGTCGTCACATCACCCTGCTTCCAAATGACCCCGCATTCTCTAGCACGGTGTGGTCGCCGTCTTTGATCTGCTCGATGCCCTCTTTGAAGATTGAGGTGTTGTGCATGTTGGGGTGCAAAGAAGCACACGCGAGAGTGGTCGCCGTATAACCTTGGATGGGGATGAATTGTGTGCTCGGGGGAGTATGTGTGTGTGTGTTGTGTTGCATGTGTCTCTGTGTGTGTGTGTCAGATATTGAGAGAAACCAAACCTAAGGAGAGAAATGGGTATTCACGAAGAGATTGTGCGGGCCTTGAGGTGGGCAGGGGCCGGGTGAGGGTGTCAAAATGTGCGCGTTGATGCATGTGTTGCATGCGACCGTGCGAGGGACGGATGAATCGAGAGATATGGTTGTTGTGTTACGGATGCTCCTCTCTCTGTCTCTCTCTCTCCCTCTCTCTCTCTTTCTCACACACACACACACACAAGTAAACTAGAAGACCGTTCTCTCATGTATACACAATGTATCGACATCTGTCTATGTCTCACTCATGCATGATCATTTGCACATTCACACCTCTCTATGTCTGTATCACACACACACCATCTCCACATTGTCCTTCCGCCACAACACACATATGGACACATACACACGTTCTCTCTCAGTCACACACAAAAAATCAGTATTAAAAACACTAGGGCGCACCTAAAACGTCCAAATCCAAATAAACATGAACTGGAGCTAAATTCAAATATATGGAAATATTGTAGCGTCAAGAACTTTCACAGGAAAAAAAGTTGAGTAATATTCAAGGATTGTTTTCACGCACACAAAAAGGTCTGGTGGATGTCCTTTGAGCGCGACATGGTGATGCACCGTTCGATCGACCGCGCGGCCGCTATTCATGCGCTTGCACAGGATTCCGTATCGTGGCTGTGGTACTAACTAATAAAAGCACTGCCTAAGTCTAATGTTTACGTGTACTAGTACAGTTTTCTTTTAAGTTTGACCAACCTTATATATAAAACTAAAGTAAGCTCCCACATGCGCACTCATCAATATGTCGCCGCCGCCGTTGCGCATGCCGGCGCCCGCCTGCTCCGGCCAACTTCTCGCCCATCACCGTCGTGTCACTGCCATCCTTGTGCCATGAAGCCGAAGGCCCGCCCGCTCATGTCGTTTGCAGTCCCTCCTCGCGATGCCGCCGCGCTGCCAAGCACGGGAGCAGCTGGTGGAGCCGCGTCTATGCACGCAGCGTACGAAGAGGAGGACGGGCGCGTGCTCCAGCACGCCGGCGAGGAGGAACTAGCATGTCATTGACGTCTCCACCTGCGCGGAGGAGGCGCGCATGGTGGTTGTCGCGGCGGAAGCCGGTCACGCACACGTCGAGCCCGCAAACCGGGTGCGGACACGGAATCTACCTTCGAGACCTTGAATGCCACGTGGATCCTCCCATCTGAAGGAGCAATTTGGGTCAGTCGATTCATGTGAGCCGTTTGATGCAACATGGATGGCTAGAAGGGCTTCTTCCACCTCTTCTGCCATCTTCTTCCTTCACTCTGTCGAACTTATTTCACAAATTGACTCACCCAAATTATACTACTAGCATGAACGTATTAAGTAAAGTAGGAACACGAAGATACGAGCAGTAGTACCAACTACAAGAAGAACAATAGTAAGACATAGTACTCGTACTACTGTATGTACTAAGGAGTTCAAATAACGAGAAAGAACATAAACATAGTTCTGCTGGGGCCTCAGAACAACACACCCTTGAAAATGAACTAAGCAACTAGTCCGCTTGACACTGCAGTAGAACCAGCATGAGCGACGGCACTGCCACCTACTCGGAGTCTGAGTCCACGTCCTCGACTTCGTCCTCGTCCCTCTTCCTCTTCCTCTTCGCCGACGCTTCTTTGCTTGAACCGGACACTGGGCTCTGCTTCTTCATCCAACCCTTGTAGATATTTAAACAAAGGTAGGCATCCATTGCTGCGTAGAGGATGTGATCTTCATCTAATGTCTTCGACTCCCATGCATGATGAAACTCGTGATGAGGTTTCTTCAGTTTAGCATGCGAAGGATCAATCATGGCTGCTGCCAGGGTCAGCATTGAAGGTTGAGAGGAGGACACCAGGCTTGCCTTCTAGAGATCGAAGGGCTGGCCTACAACAAGACCTATCCGACACAGGACATCCCTGTCATTCTTAAAGCCTACAATAACGAATTTCACTCTTTTGTCCTTGAGGAAGTTCTTAAAATCCTGGCACTCAATGTCGGCATGGCATATGTGGTAGACCAAGCAAACGTTATGTACGCAAACTTGGATCACGACGGGCTTCTTCCTCTCTTCGTCCTTTAGATCCTTCTCTCGTCCCAGGACTGTGGTGTACTCAACATCTAGCCCAGCAACCCACTCATCCGTTGAACTATTGAACATGCGTAGGAAGCGAGCAAGCCATGCTTTCACCGTCTCGGATCCACGTGTGTAGATGACGATGAACTGATCGCCGGTGATGGCTCTAACCTGGTACTCAGCGGCGACCATGGAGATTTGGGAGGCCATGGATTTTGGAGGAGGGTTAGGAGAAGTTGAACTATTGTACCCCGCAAAAAAAACTGGGAGCGAACTAATGTGAAAGGACGGGACGACTGGGAGCGAACTATTGTAAGGTAGAAGACGGGGATGAGTAGGGCGTGCGAATGGCGTGGGGTTGCTGCCTTGCCTGGTGGATAAACGGCTGCAAGCCCCCAAAGAGTTCTCGAGAACTATGCGGGACCCACTAGATGTCATGTCTACTAGACCCATATCATAGGCCTGACGGTATAGCTTTTGCCTGTTCACACGCCATGCCGGCGCATGGATGTAAATTCACTTAATTTGTCAAATGTCGCGCCTCCCACGACCTTCGCCTCCCTCGCACGGTCGCGCCCTTTGAGACTTCGACCGACTATAAATGAGCAATTTTTTTGCCTTTTTTAGACAAGAATTTTTTTTGCCTACTCCGCATGCATGATACTCCCTCTGGTCCTTTTTACTCCCGTCAACCGTTTGCAAAGTGTTTGACCAAATTTATACTGTTTTTAACACCACCTTATATTAATTAACCAACCACACCAGTACACTCATTCGATACAATATTCACCACACAGGGCGGTACGTTATTTACAAGAATACCATCTAATCTATTGTCAAAGCTATACTTAGCGATTAAGTGTGCCACCTTATTGGCCGAACGGCTAATCTTTGACAATTGAAGATTGTTGATCAACTTCGAGATGCTCAACACTTTCATCTTCAGGTCACGCATAGCAGACCTGTCGTAGTCCCCCGATGCAAGAGATGCTACCACAAAAGCGCAATCAGTCTCTAAAATTACAGGATTATGAAGAGAAATACCTATGTAGAGACCGGCAATGCAAGCCCTAAGCTCCGCTTCCTCCATGCTTTGGCAGGCATCAATGAAATCCCACGACCAAATTTATACTAAAAATATCAATATTTACAATACTGATTATAATGAGTATAAGAACTACGTTTTATAATGAGTGTAAAAATATTGATTTGACATTGTCAATGTTGACACATTTTTCTATAAGTCTGGTGAAAGTAGAGGTACATTGACTTCAAACAAAACTTAAATGCACAATGCAGACTAGTTCCTCCATCCAGGTGCGTACCATGTCCTATCTTGTCATCACAACAAGGTTATCTATTAGAGTACCACTACCTCCCTTCTAGTTTAAAGGGCTCGATTCAAAATTTTCACCTACTCTTAGCAAGATAGTAGAGGCGGTGGAATAGTTTTTGAAGTCTGCAAAAGTACTCAACTAGTGTTGTAGTTCTTCACACAAAAATGTGTTTACCAATGCATGCATGAACACTAGTTACTCTAACCCCCCTCTCTTCTAATTCTTTGCCACATCAGCATGTTTGCTATTCTCGTGTGCATGATACCAGCTAAGATACCACCATTATGGCCAGCCTTAATCATCGCATGCAATAATTTAGTGCACCTTGAAATATGAACATGCGTGGGGCGTGTATGTTTTTAATGACTTGAGACTATACCTAGCCCGGCATGCAAGATGACTTATTATGCACCGTTCCCCATACCTGCAGGAAGCCTGTTTGTCTCCAAATCTTTTCCTCTCCATGTGTGGAAACACTATGCCTGCCAAACTCTCCTTCTCCCTCCGGCGGTCCCACCACTCCACCTCGTGTGAAAAAATCTGCATGCATGACTCTCCTCCCCCACGCTCGTCCAATCCGTTGTGACCAGCAATATTTCCACCCCTTCGCTCCCCCGTAATTTACTCCAACAAATATGCCCATGTAGCTGTTACTTAACTACAGGTGCATTGGGCCACTGACATATGGGCCCAACAGGGGTCTGGCCCACATGTCAGTGACGCAACTGGACCTGTAGTTTATTCAGTGCAGCTCAGTCCATATCTTACGTAGGTGTGCCATTGCTCGCTATAAATACTGCGCCTCCCACGAATTGCTATCTCCTCCCCCTCACGTTCACATTCATCGCTATCTCCTCCCCCTCCCTCTCACGTCGACCACTATGGCATCGCCCCTCCCAAGCCCTAGGAGCCCCTCGCTGCACCGCGCGGATGGTCACGCGTCGCCGTTCCGATCCTCACCGCCACTAGTCGAGGAGGACGCGTCGGTGTTCCGCTCCTCGCCGCTACGCGACATGTTGTCGTTCTGTTCCTCGCCGCCATTAGTCGAGGAGGACGCGTCGGCGTCCCGCTCCTCGCTGCGACGCGACGCATCGCCGTTCCGTTCCTCGCCGTCACTAGTCGAGGAGGACGCGTCGGCATTCCGCTCCTCGCCGCGACGTGTTGAGGTGGACGCGTCGGCGTTCCCAATCTTGCCAGCACGCGTGCCGGAGGATGCGTCGGCTCCCCGCTACGAGGAGAACGCCGTGCCGCCCACCGAGCCCCCCATCCTTGAGGAGCTTTGGAAAGAAATGGATGTCGCCTTGTGCGAGGCTTTGCCTCCAGCAGAGCGCGCCAAAATAGAGGCGGAGAAGAAGGCCGATGAAGAGAAGCGCAGCGCGGAACAAGCTGACTGGGAGGCCTATGTCGCGTCCAAGAGAGTCATGCGATTGGCTCTTTGGCAGAAGGCTCATGCGAGGACCGTGAGGGTGGCGGAGGACGCCCGTGCTGGCACCCTGAGTGCAGTCGGGCCCAAGCGCCTCATCTACACTTGGCGGTACGTGGACCGGGTGCACACTTCCAGCAAGGAGGAGTACCTGTTGGTGCCGGATCACCACACCGGTGAGATCGCGCTCGCCTGCCGGCAAGCCGCCAATCAGCACCTCGTGAGTTGCGAGGCTGAGGAAGAGGCGTTGTGTTGGCGCGCTGGGAAACGGTCGCGCACCAGGGCACTCGTGGCGCGCCGCAAGCGCTCCTGCAAGCATTGTGGCTTTTAGGAGGAGTATAATTTTTGTTTCGTAAGGCCATCTCATTAGTTTTGGGATGCAAATGATAAATCCCGAACGTTCAGGAATTTTTAGCGTCCTTAATTAAGTATGTAAAAGGGAAAGTTTGGAAACCTTGTGTATTCGTACGCATTTTGCAAGTACATGCATATAGCACAAACTTTACTATATACTATCACACTACACGTCTCTCTCGATATATGCTTGAAGACTGTGCTACTCCCTCCGTCCAGGTCAATAAGTCATCTTTGGTTGTGCACCGTGACCAAGAAGGAGGGAAGACTTATACACCTAGAAGGAGGGAGTACTACTATTACTTATGTACGTGCAAATGCACGTTTTAACATTATGATGCGGTTTTTGTAAAAGTAGAAAAACAGCACTAGTCAAGCTTGTGAAACGATTCAATGCAAAACAAATGCAAAAATGCTCATTTGATTGTTTACTTTTAGCTTCCTTCTCTGTGGTTATTTCTCTGTCGTACTTTGTACGGAGTATCTCACTAGTTGGAAAGGCATGAAAATTCCCAAACCGCTTCCTACACCCTGTATCGAATTTTTTGCCTAACAAGTTGTGCCGTGCAATTGGAATTCCAACTTGAGTACTACTAGTAGTAGGAGTACCAGGGGCCAGTTCTTTTAGGCTTGTAGATTAGTAATCCCATAACTACTACCTCCGTCCTAGTTTATTGGTCCCCGTTGTAATCTGTGTCAAATTTTGATCATAAATTTAACTAATGAAATGTTAGTGCATGTCACATGCACTACTCCATCCGTCTAGGTGAGTAAGTCATCTTAGGCTGTGCACCATGACCAAGGAGGAGGAGAAAATGAGAAACATTAATGTTTATTTGCTAATTAATAGTATTGCATGCAATGAAGTAACCACTGCATGTCGTGTTTGATATCTCAAGTCATTAAAAGGATGCACACTCTTTATCTCTTATTGGTTGATATGTCAAGAAACAAGAAACGAGTTAGAAGTTAATGCACCGTGCCTAAGTGTTTTGGGATTATTTGGTTTTCGTAAGATGACTTACACACCTATACGGAGGGATTACAATGGTGAGGAATAAAGCAGTTAAATCTTTGGTCAAAATTTAGCACAAATTACAATGGTGAGGAATAAACCAGGATGGAGTAGTAGTTTAGAAGCCCAAATAAATGATTAGTACTCTCCACTATGACTAGTCTTGTGGGAAAAGCTGGGGAAGCCGCCAAAAGAACTGGCCGTAGGAGTAGTAGCTAGGGATCGAGTGTGCGAGATGAACCGGAGAAAGTAAATGCAGAGAGATGAAATGCAAAAAAGACGGAGGGATGTGATGGTTGCTTTTCCGTTTATTTTACCAGGCCACTTATTACCGGGAGTGGTTGGGTTTTGTGATATGACGGCTTTACTGCCGCGCCACGAGCGGGGTGAGAGGTGAGACTCTCGTGCAGCGCCGCCCTCTACACTTGTACTACATCGGTCGTGGTTTATTAGTCCCCCATTGAATTTGACTGAAGATTTAACTGACAAAATGTTAGTGCATGTCAACAAAAACTATATCGTTGGATTCGTATTTGAACATAGTTTTGAATGATATAATTTTAGGTGACATGCATCAGCATTTATCGTACTATATATAATGTTAGTTCAATTTTTGGTCGTACTAATCTATAGTAGTAAGGTGCCTATGTGTTTCACCGAAGAGTGAAATGCATTGATCGGGGAGTTGTTTATTTTGACAAAGGTTGTGGGGGTCATCTCATGTGTAACGGGTATCGATAGGTTTCTTCGGATATTATTTCATCTCTAGAGCTCACAAACATCCGGGTGAAATAGATAAAAAGGTATCTTTTGCAAACAAAAGCGTTCAACTATTCAACCTGCATCCAAAACTTGTGAAGAAATAACACTTATTGTGCTTTGCAAGAAATGATCTTTAAGAATTAGTTTTTGAGTATCGATTGTTATACATGTTGGCTACAAATGACATGGCACTTTCTTATAGTCAACAGTTGGCTATACTATTAAGTAATATTAACCATGCCCTTATACACCTAGACGGAGGGATTAAATCAGGATGACTTGCAAGCGGGCAGAGGAGATGTAAGAAATGGTTCATCGTAAGTCTTTCACCAGTACTGTAGTAAAAATTCATACATGGAAGATTCTAGACTAAACCATAAACGGATACACTTTTATTCATGCGCGATACTCCAATAGAGCAAGATCCTGCATGGGAGTCTCCACATGCTTAGACAGCGGATTACATTGAGCGATTTCGAACAGGAAGGACAGAAACACATACGGTGCAACGGGAGCAGCACCATTGGCGTTGAAGTTGTCGCCCATGTCCAGACACCACGTAGACACGGTCTTTGAGCACGGCTCGTAGTCGTTACACGCTCAGGCATTGAAGTTTGTATATATTTTAGATTAGAATATACTACTACTCCGGTGCTAGTAGTAGAGCAGAGTCCTACTCTACTACTCTACTCAAGCAAGTTAGGGCGTAGCACTGTAGGGAGTACCAGTATTGTGATCAGTCAAGCAAGTTGTCTGGCATCGACATGACCCTACGCTGCTGGTATGTGTCTCGTAAGTCAAGCGGCGTGTTGTAGTCATCATCACCTGTCCACTTCCCGCAGCACATATTCGCTTCTCCATCTTTGTCCGCATATAATCTCATCCAATCTTCCATCCCCGCTAAGGCGCCTCCCCCCTCATCCGAAACCCAAGCACTAACAATTGTAGAACCGAGCAGCGTCCGCCAAAAGAATGGCTGGAATTCGCTCCACATAGAGGTAATCAAGCTCATTGTTTCGCGTGTGGACAATCTCAGTACCATGCCGCTCGCCGCGTGCTCGTCGGGGCTGTACTGTTTACTCAAAACCCTTAGGCCGGAGCTTTTTAAGCCAGCTCCTTGCATGCTGATGCTGCCTAATCTTCAGAAACGGCGTGTCACGCAGCATAACGATTGTAGGGCGGCGAGCATCAACCCCCTTGACTGCGATCCGATCCCCGTCAGCCTCGACTACATTAACGGTATGTACTGGGTCGGTATGAACACGTCTTGGATGGTGCTCGTCGACGGTCGCGGCAGCTGGATGCTCGTGGAGGTCTACACCCGGCGATTGATCCCCCTTCCTTTGGTTAACACTGCATTGCTTTGGCACCGCAGCCCAGAATACTCGGAATCTTACAGTAGCCAACATCATACCAAGTTTGATTTGCTCAAGGTTGTAATCTGCCAAGTGCCCACAAGATCTACGAATTATAAAGACTTCAGGCTAATTGCGTTCTTCAACCGCGGTCTCGCCTATCTAACAGGTCACTGCGGTAAGTGGATAAATCTGCACGTCCATCGCAGGATCATACATCCTCCATGGTTCTCTGATGCCATTGAACACAAGGTCTTCATTTACGCTGTCGACTCCTTCTATGGCTGGACGTATTGCTGGCCTACTCCAGTCATCACTACAAATGGCTGTTACAGCAGTATGTTACTTTCCTATGATATCATGATGGCTTGCTTATATTACTGTCAACATTTGCTGAAAAAATATTCATGCTCATAACATGTTGTTCTTAAGATTGACTAAATCAAGAGCCCTTTTTTATTTGACTCCAACTTGATACAATGTTGTAGGCTGCCTGGTGTCCCTACCCTTCCTAATCCCAGAACCTTTCAAAGAAAAGCGGCATGGCAGTTGCAGGTGGTTCCTGGCTCGATCAGACGACGTCGAAAGATTGATGATCGTTCGCACGTAGCGGGCGTGTTGTTTCGCGGAATACAATCACAGTCACTGCAAGGTCTTTGAGCAGGATCCCAGCTTCTCTAGGCCTTCAAGAATTTTTGACTGGAGGCTGGTAAGTAGCCTTGGTACACGCTCTCTGTTTGTCGGACTGAATTATCCGATTAACCAGGAGATAACCGACGGCAAGGATCATGATGGCAGCGTGGTTTCGTTCATCAGGCAAAACTGTGTGTACACAGCGTACCATGTGTCTCTGCATGCACCATACCCTGATATGTGCCGCCACGCTCTACAGCCCAAAGTAGGAGAGAGGGTTGCAAGTATGCTGGCTGGAGTTTCCCCCGTCAGGCATCCATCTGGTTCAAGCCGTCAGCCAATCTCCACAGCTTAATAAATAGTAACGTCTAACTGAGCCAGTTAGTTAGATGCGTACACTTGGTGTAGTAGGATCTTTATTTAGTTTTATGCATACACTTGTTCTTTTTTGGTAGCCCTTTTGTAATGATGGCTGATGTTTGGTTTGGAAGAGAGAGCTACATCTTCACTCTTCTGGCCTACTTACTGCTTTTGTTGCACCCCCAGCCCTGGTTGCTGCCGCTACTGTTTTCAATGTACAATCAGTAGTATATTTCGTCTGTTGGTTGAATAAATGTGTTGTTAGAACGACAAACACAATGTTTTGGAAGTCGTTGCACGGTCCGATCCTTTAGTGCCCCGTACCGTACGTAGCACATACTATTTTTCGTACGGAACACATTTTCCACTTGTTGATAACATGCAGCCCACTGATGAAGGCCCAATAGAGAAGCCCATAATTAACTGGAAGGGAGGCTCTCACATGAATCCGGACCAGGTACATGCTCATGGTCCCCTAAACATAAATAAGTAAATAAATAAATAAATAAAGCTAAATGCTCATGCACTAGTTCTTTGGGAAAATAGGTAGCCCGGTATTTCTTTTTGAAGAATACCCAAGCTAGGCCTATTTGTTTTCTCCGAATTACTAGGATGCAAATCTTTCAAGACGAGGAGGGATGCATTCCGGCCTGGCTTAAGAGTATGGTCAATGTCTGTTAAAAGTAATATCAAAAGGGGTTGAAAATTCCAAAAAAATTATAGCAAATGGGATATAAGTTTCTTTTTTTTGTTTTTGTTCTTCACTGATATCTTATACGTATTTCATTGGATTTAACATGACATAGTACTAATTTATTTTTAAATTTGTTTTAGTATGGCAATTAATTTTTGGATTAAGAATATTTCGTTCCCCAGCAAAAAAATGCGATTTTTTTCAAAATTTCCCACATTTAGTTAATTTTTTGACCCTCGTACTGACAAGAAAATGGCCAGCAATTCTAAAAATGGAAAACGGGCTGCAATAAATTCCATATGAATTAGAAAATGAGTAAAAATTATAAAAATAATAGCAAATGGACTGTACACGCCACAGATTTCGAGGCTGACTTGTTTACGCAAGTCTTTGTCAGTGAGCACACGATTCTAGTAGCAGTGACTGTTGGATGTCCATCCAACAGCCGACGTGCTTCTTCAATCTCTGATCTTCCTGCTCCAGCCGCCTAAACTAGCACCAGCGGGACTTCTTGCTCCCTCCTCTTGTGGCCCGCTGTGATGCCGCGCAGGCTTCCCTGGCCCACCCTACTCCCTCCGCTGGCCTGGCCGCACGCAATCAACTGCCTCCTTATTACACAAAAAAAATGATTCCTCCCACTGACATCTGGGGTGCACCGGTTGGGAGGCTGACATGTGGGCCTACTAAGTTGATGCGTACGCAGGGCTTGTCAACTTAGTCAACAAACGATTCTAGCAGCAGTAACCGTTGGATTTGAATTGAACGGTCCTGCTGCTTCTTCAATCGCTGCTCTTCTTGCACCAGCCGCCCAAACTAGCGCCGGGGAGACCGCCTGCTCCTGCCTCCAGTGGCCAGCTGTGCTGCAGTTGAGTCCTCATCGCCCCCTACTACTCCCACCGCTAGCCAGGCCCTGCAGCGACGACAGCCTCACACCGCAGCCGAACCAGTGAACCCTCATACTCCTCTCCGCGTGGGCATCCACTGCCGCGTCTTCCCCGGCTCCGTGTCGTCCCCTTCCTAGGCCTCGCAGTCGTCCACCACCTTGGTGCTCTTAGCGCGGTGTGGTTAACGTGGTCAACGACATTCCATAGGAAGAGTATTGTACGTGGAGAGGCTGACAGCTGGGTCCATGGCCACAGCCCAGTTTTTTTGTGATTTGCCAAGTAAGTTGCTTTGTCCGGCCTGTTGGGCTGCGAATCTTTCAAGACGAGGAGAGCTTTCATTCGGCTGGCCGAGAAAATGGCCCATCAGTAATGAGAAATGGGTTGTACATTTTTAAAACACATCAAACCGGCATTTAGTTTCAAATATGTTTTTTTTTCATTTCGAGATTTTAAATTACATTAATTTTTATGCGTGGAGAATTTGTTGGATTTTATATTGATATACATTTATTTTTAAAATCAGTTTGAATGTGACTCGAAATTTTGGGATTAAAAACAGTTCGGACCGCACCGAAATATGCAAAATTTTGTATAATTTTTGAACCGTGGCCACAATATGGGCTGTAATGCTAACAAAAAGAATATGGGCTCCAAAAAAAGTTAATAATTAGCAAATGGGCTATAAATTATTAGAAATAATGGCGGATGGGCTATATGCTATTTTCCACAGATTTGAGGCTTTCCTAAAAAAAAGGTTGACGCACAAGCAGTATAGTGGAAGGCTTACTTGTGGGCGTACTAAGTTGACGGGGACGGAGGGCTTTGTCAACTTAGTCAATATGCATGATTCTAGCTCCAGTGATCGTACGATGTCCATCCAACGGCCGTAGTGCTTCTTCAACCTCTGGTCTTCTTGCTCCAGCCGCCCAAACCAGCGCCGGTCATGCCTCATGCTCCTGCCTCCCGTGGCCGGTTGCGATGCGGCGGAGGCCTCACCGCCCGCTACTACTCCCACCGCTGGCCAGGCCATCCCTCTACTCACCCACACCCCTTGTTATTCTGCGGCGACGGCAGCCTCACACCACAGCGAACCAGTGAACCCTCGTACTCCTCTACGCTTGGGCATCCACTGTCGCATCTTCCCCGGCTCCGCGTCGTCCCCTTCCTAGGCCTCGCCGTCGTCCACCGCCCTGGTGCTCTTGGCATGGCGTGATCAACATGGTCAAGGAACGGCTTCCATCAGACATGGACTGTACATGGAGAGGCTGACAGCTGGGTCCACAGCCGCAGCAAGGAAGTGCCTCCTTATTACGTGCAAAATAATTATTCCTCCACCTGACGGCGGGGACCCACCGGACGGGCCACCGTATTTCACGAAAAAATGTTTCCCCCCCGACCGCTGGGACCCACTAGCTACATCTTCGCACGCAAGGAAGTGCCTGACAGTCGGGACCCACCTGGTCGAAGCGTACGTAGCGTTGTCATTCTGGTCGCGAACGTGTACGTACATATATACTTGTGGATGTAGAGGCGCGCACATGTCGTAGTAGAGGCACGCACGTAGCATGTACACGTACGTACAGCGGCCAGGGTGCAAGAAAGAAAATATGGCCACGTATGTGTACATACGGGCGGGGTCTCGAACGCCTACTCGCGCATACATACGGCCAGGGCTCATGTACATGGTTGGGTCGGAATAGAGAAACAGCGTCGTCATCGTGTTCATGGGGAGGAAACGGAATGTGTCGTGTTCATGGGGAGGCAACGAAATGAATCGTGTTCATCGGGAGGCAACGGAACGCGAGGGAGCCAACCGGCTGGGTCAGAACGGAATGCGTGGTCATGTTCATCAAGAGGGCTTGGACGGAACAGGCGATGGAAACGAGGCCTGGTGTATCGTAAAACGTAGGAAACGGACCTCCTACATTCGGAACGGGGTCCTATTTATCGGGAGGGGTGTGGCGTACCGCAAAATGGAGGAAACGAACCTCCTACTGTCGAAATGGGGGTCCTGTTGATCGGGAGGGGTGTGGCATACCACAAAACGGACGAAACGGACCTCCTACGGTCGAAACGGGGGTCCTGTTGATTGGGAGGGGTGTAGCGTACCGCAAAACGGAGGAAACGGACCTCCTACGGTCGAAACGGGGGTCCTGTTCATCGGGAGGGGTGTGGCGTACCGCAAAATGGGACTCCACGGGATACTATTCATCTCCACCGTCGACGTCCTCCAGCCTCCACGGGCTACCGTCGACGTCCTCTAGCCTCCACGGGCTCCTGTTCATCCAGCCTCCACCGCGCGCTACTCCACTGGCTACTATTCAACCACCCCTCCACGGGCACCCCTCCACCATCTACTGTTCATCCATCCCTCCACACCACGGGGTCCTGTTCAACCACCCCTCCACGGGCACCCCTCCATCGTCTACTGTTCATCCAGCCCTCCACCACACCACGGGGTCCTGTTCATCTAGAGGCAACGCCACCGCTCACTGTTCATCCACACCCCCCGGCAACGCTCACTGTTCATCCAATTGATCGGCTTCAGTTAGCAGCAGTAGCGAAGGAATCGCTCGATCGGGTTCAGTTAACAGTCATCGATCGATCGCTCGGGTTTAGTAACGCGTAGCCTGCAGTGCAATCGCTCGGGTTCAGTTAGAGCCCAACGCCTCGCTCGGGTTCAGTTAGAGCCAACGCCTCGCACACATGCGCGTACGTGTACGAGAGAAACGTGCATCGCTCGGCCCCCGACCTCCCACCGTAACTGGGAACTCCCCGAAATTTTCCTCACCCTCGCTTCTACCACAGTTTTTTCCGTCATGGACGGCCCAAAGAATGTCATGCAGCTGCGTCTCCGGCCCGCCCAGGACGAAAAGCCCATTTTCTATCATGATTTTTTGTCATAGAAGTAGGAGCCAACCATATCTATGATGATACCGGGTTTTGTCACAATTATCATCATAGAAGTGTCATATGTATGACAGAAAAAAATCATTCGGCCCAAAATGTCACGGATGTGTCTTTTTTTGTAGTGTATTAGTCGTTCCGTAATGCAACATCCCGCAACTAACTCAGTAGTCACATTGCTTGCAAGGATTATAGTGATGTACATTACCGAGAGGGCCCAGAGATACCTCTCTAATACACGGAGTGACAAATCCTAATCTCGATCTATGCCAACTCAACAAACACCATTGGAGACACATGTAGAGCATCTTTATAGTCACCCAGTTACGTTGTGATGTTTAATAGCACACTAAGTGGTCCTCTGGTATTCGGGAGTTGCATAATCTCATAGTCATAGGAACATGTATAAGTCATGAAGAAAGCAATAGCAATAAACTAAACGATCATAGTGCTAAGCTAACGAATGGGTCAAGTCAATCACATCATTCTCTAATGATGTGATCCCGTTCATCAAATGACAACTCATGTCTATGGTTAGGAAACTTAACCATCTTTGATTAACGACCTAGTCAAGTAGAGGCATACTAGTGACACTCTGTTTGTCTATGTATTCCCACATGTACTAAGTTTCCAGTTAATACAATTCTAGCATGAATAATAAACATTTATCATGATATAAGGAAATATAAATAACAACTTTATTATTGCCTCTAGGGCATATTTCCTTCAGTCTCCCACTTGCACTAGAGTCAATAATCTATATTACATAGTAATGATTCTAACACCCATGGAGTCTTGGTGCTGATCATGTTTTGCTCGTGAGAGAGGCTTAGTCAACGGGTCTACAACATTCAGATCTGTATGTATCTTGCAAATCTCTTTGTCTCCCTCCTTGACTTGATCGCAGATGGAATTGAAGCGTCTCTTGATGTGCTTGGTTCTCTTGTGAAATATGGATTCCTTTGCCAAGGCAATTGCACCAGTATTGTCACAAGATTTTCATTGGACCCGATGCACTAGGTATAACACCTAGATCGGATATGAACTCCTTCATTCAGACTCCTTCATTTGCTGCTTCCGAAGCAGCTATGTATTCCTCTTCACACGTAGATCCCGCCACGATGCTTTGCTTAGAACTGCACCAACTGACAGCTCCACCATTCAATAAAAATATGTATCCGGTTTGTGACTTAAAGTCATCCGGATCAGTGTCAAAGCCTGCATCAACATAACCATTTACGACGAGCTCTTTGTCACCTCCATAAACGAGAAACATATCCTTAGAACTTTTCAGGTATTTCAGGATGTTCTTGACCGATGTCCAGTGATCCACTCCTAGATTACTTTGGTACCTCCCTGCTAAACTAATAGCAAGGCACACATCGTGTCTGGTACACAGCATTGCATACATGATAGAACCTATGGCTGAAGCATAGGGAATGACTTTCATTTTCTATCTATCTTCTGCAGTGGTCAGGCATTGAGTCTGACTCAACTTCACACCTTGTAACACAGGCAAGAACCCTTTCTTTGCTTGATCCATTTTGAACTTCTTCAAAACTTTATCAAGGTATGTGCTTTGTGAAAGTCCAATTAAGTGTCTTGATCTATCTCTATAGATTTTTATGCCCAATATATTATTAGCTTCACCGAGGTCTTTCATTGAAAAGTTCTTATTCAAGTATCCTTTTATCCTATTCAGAAATTCAGTATCATTTTTGATCAACAATATGTCATCCACATATAATATTAGAAATGCTACAGAGTTCCCACTCGCTTTCTTGTAAATACCGGCTTCTCCAAAAGTCTGTATAAAACCATATGCTTTGATCACACTATCAAAGCATATATTCCAACTCCGAGATGCTTGCACCAATCCATAAATGGATCGCTGGAGCTTACACACTTTGTTAGCACCTTTTGGATCGACAAAACCTTCTAGCTGCATCATATACAACTCTTCTCTAAGATATCCCTTAAGGAATGCAGTTTTGACATCCATTTGCCAAATTTCATAATCATAAAATGCGGCAATTGCTAACATGATTCGAACAGACTTAAGCATCGCTACGGGTGAGAAGGTCTCATCATAGTAAACTCCTTGAACTTGTCGAAAACCTTTCACAACAAGTCGTGCTTTGTAGACAACAACATTACCGTCAGCATCAGTCTTCTTCTTGAAGATCCATTTATTCTCTATGGCTTGTCGATCAACGGGCAAGTCAACCAAAGTCCACACTTTGTTCTCATACATGGATCCCATCTCGGATTTCATGGCCTCAAGCCATTTTGCGGAATCTGGCCTCATCATCGCTTCCTCCTAGTTCATAGGTTCGTCATGGTCAAGTAACATGACTTCCAGAACAGGATTACCGTACCACTCTGGTGCGTATCTTACTTTGGTTGACCTACGAGGTTTGGTAGTAACTTGATCAAAAATTTCAGGATCATCCTCATTAGCTTCCTCACTAATTGGTGTAGGAATCACAAGAACTAATTGCTATGATGGACTACTTTCCAATAAGGGAGTAGGTACAATTACCTCATCAAGTTCTACTTTCCTCCCACTCACTTCTTTCGAGAGAAACTCCTTCTCTAGAAAGGATCCATTCTTAGCAATGAATATCTTGCCTTCGGATCCGTGATAGAAGGTGTACCCAACAGTCTCTTTTGGGTATCCTATGAAGACACATTTTTCCGATTTGGGTTCGAGCTTATCAGGTTGAAGCTTTTTCACATAAGCATTGCAACCCCAAACTTTAAGAAATGACAACTTGGGTTTCTTGCCAAACCATAGTTCATAAGGTGTCGTCTCAACGGATTTCGATGGTGCCATATTTAACGTGAATGCAGTCGTCTCTAAAGCATAACCCCAAAACGATAGCGGTAAATCAGTAAGAGACATCATAGATCGCACCATCTTTACCTAATATTAAAGGAAGGATTGTTTCTCTAGTTTTTTTGGTTTATGGTGGGATCCAAAAAAATCCGTATGTCAGTCGTTTCCTCGTGCGAGCGTTTTCTCCTTCTCCAGATTGGCTTCTGTCAAAAAAATATCACGTGATGCACAGAGCAGCAATGGCCCGACCCATTAGCATACACACAGCCCACGCCAGTAAAAAAATTCAAAGAAAAAACATTGCGCGACGAGGGATCGAACCCAGCTCCTCACAACTTGATCGCTCATAATGGTAGCCACTAGAATAAATAAGATTTGGTGTTTAATTGGCAGCGCAAAATTTAAAATTAAGCACGTAGTCATGTCAAATACTGAGAGAAAAAGTTATTTTTAGAAAAAGTGAATATATTTTAGAACGCGAAAATTTTGCAAAGTTGGTAATAAAAAATGAAACTCGAACTTTTTTAAAGAATAATTTTTTATTTTTTTTGAAACCTGACAATTTTTTAAAGCACAAACAAGTTCTACATCTAGGAGGTACTGTTGTGATTATTTTTCGAATTTGCAAACATTTGAAAAAACAAATATATTTTTAGCTTTTAATTTGAAGTCTCTCCCATGCAAAACAAGAATTTGAAAAGTCAAATCGTTTTTTAAAACAAGATTTTTTTTTAAAAAAACTGAGAGGTACTGTAGCTAAATTACCTATACCTACTAATAAAACTTGGTGAGTTTTTTAAATATTCCCACCTGATGCATTGTTTTAGTTCAATTTATTAAACTAGGGATATGGAAAGAATATTTTTTGCTGTCACGTCTTCACGTACGACCAGTCTCACTCAGCCCAGTGACTCCTGTCAAAATACATGAGGAGTCCAGCTAAGGTTTCATGGTCTATCTAACATAAACTACTCAATTTACATGATCACACAGACCTATATTATGTGCAGTGATTTTCCCTATTATATTAGCCAAATGATAAAAAAACTTTCTTCAATGCTCTTGATCTTTGTCGGACACGAAGGTGGCTCAACAATCCAGTTATTGGACCTGTCCAACCTTGGTGAGTGACAACTGGTGCTACGACCATCGGCGGCGAGGACGGCAAAGGCGACAAGTGAAAACATGTGTCTGATGTTATATTAAAATGTAGGATGTCAACCTGAGGATGAGGTATTAGTCATGTTTATTATGTTATGGGCACGAGGGTGAGGTCTTTAGCCATGCTCAGTGGGTAAAGACGTGTGAGGGCTGTTTTCTCCCGTTGCAACGCACGGGTATATTTGCTCGTATCTAATAAAGTGCGGTTACGATGTTCGGACACACCATTACGCTGTGGTGTTCCAGGTGGCGTGAGTTGTGAAACTATTCCGCATTGTTTCAAAGGAAGATCAAACTCGTAACTCAAATATTCCCATCCACGATCAGATCATAGAAACTTTATTTTCTTGTTACGATGATTTTCCACTTCACTCTGAAATTCTTTGAACTTTTCAAATGTTTCAGACTTATGTTTCATCAAGTAGATATACCCATACCTACTCAAATTATCTGTAAGGTCAGAAAATAACAATACTCGCCATGAGCATCAACACTCATCGGACAGCATACATCAGTATGTATTATTTCCAATATAAGTCTGTTGCTCGTTCCATTGTTCTGGAGAACAGAGTCTTAGCCATCTTGCCCATGAGGCATGGTTCGCAAGCATCAAGTGATTCCAAAAGTCCATCAGCGTGGAGTTTCTTCATGCGCTTTACACCAATATGACCTAAACGGCAGTGCCACAAATAAGTTGCACTATCATTATTAAACTTATATCTTTTGGCTTCAATACTATGAATATGTGTATCACTACTATAAAGAGTTAGTAAAAATAGACCACTCATCAAGGGTGCACGACCAGAAAAGATATTACTCATATAAATAGAACAACCATTATTCTCTGATTTAAATGAATAACCGTCCCGCATCAAACAAGATCCAGATATAATGTCCATGCTTAACGTTGGCACCAAATAACAATTATTCAGGTCTAAAACTAATCCTTAAGGTAGATGTAGAGGTAGCGTGCCAACGGCGATCACATCAACTTTGGAACCATTTCCCACGCACATCATCACCTCGTCCTTAGCCAATCTTCGCTTAATTTGTAGCCCCTATTTCGAGTTGCAAATATTAGCAACAGAACCAGTATTAGATAACCAGGCGCTACTGCGAGCATTAGTAAGGTACACATTAATAACATGTATATCAGATATACCTTTCATTTTTTCATCCTTCTTATCCGCCAAATACTTGGGGCAGTTCCGCTTCCAGTGACCAGTCCTTTTCCAGTAGAAGCACTCAGTCTCAGGCTTAGGTCCAGACTTGGGCTTCTTCACTTGAGCAGCAACTTGCTTGTTGCTCTTATTGAAGTTCTCCTTCTTCCCTTTGCCCTTCTTCTTGAAACTGGTGGTCTTGTTGACCATCAACACTTGATGCTCCTTGATTTCTACCTCCGCAGCCTTTAGCATTGCGAAGAGCTCAGGAATTGTCTTATCCATCCCTTGCATATTATAGTTCATCATGAAGCTCTTGTAGCTTGGTGGCAGTGATTGAAGAACTTTGTCAATGACACTATCATCAGGAAGATTAACTCCCAGCTGAGTCAAGTGGTTGTGGTACCCAGACATTCTGAGTATATGTTCACTGACAGAACTATTCTCCTCCATTTTGCAGCTCTAGAACTTATTGGAGACTTCATATCTCTCAATCCGGGCATTTACTTGAAATATTAACTTCAACTCCTGGAACATCGCATCTGCTCCATGACGTTCAAAACGTCGTAGAAGTCCTGGTTCTAAGCCGTAAAGCATGGCACACTGAACTATCGAATAGTCATCAGCTTTGCTTTGCCAGACGTTCTTAACGTCGTCGGTAGCATCTGTCGCAGGCCTGTCACCCAACGGTGCTTCCAGGACGTAATTCTTCTGTGCAGCAATGAGGATAATCCTCAAGTTATGGACCCAGTCCTTATAATTGCTACCATCATCTTTCAACTTAGCTTTCTCTAGAAACGCATTAAAATTCAACAGAACAATAGCATGGGTCATTTATCTACAACAACATAGACATGCAAAATACTATCAGGTACTAAGTTCATGATAAATTAAAGTAAAGTTAATCATATTACTTAAGAACTCCCACTTAGATCGACATCCCTCTATGCATCTAAGTGATCACGTGATCCATATCAACTAAACCATGTCCGATCATCACGTGAGATGCAGTAGCTTTCAACGGTGAACATCACTATGTTGATCATATCTACTATATGATTCACGCTCGACCTTTCGGTCTCAGTGTTACGAGGCCATATGTGCATATGCTAGGCTCGTCAAGTTTAACCCGAGTATTCTGCTTGTGCAAAACTGGCTTACACCCGTTGTATGTGAACATAGAGCTTATCACACCCGATCATCACGTGGTGTCTCGGCACGACGAACTGTAGCAACGGTGCATACTCAGGGAGAACACTTATACCTTGAAATTTAGTGAGAGATCATCTTATAAAGCTACCCCCGTACTAAGAAAAATAAGATGCATAAAGGATAAACATCACATGCAATCAAATAAGTGATATGATATGGCCATCACCATCTTGTGCCTTTTGATCTCCATCTCCAAAGCACTGTCATTATCACCATCATCATCAGCTTGACACCTTGATTTCCATCAAAGCATCGTTGCCGTCTCGCCAACTATTTCTTCCACGACTATCGCTACCGCTTAGTGATAAAGTAAAGCAATTACATGGTGATTGCATTTCATACAACAATTTATATAATCATGTCTTGACCATATCACATCACAACATGCCCTACATAAACAAGTTAGATGTTGTCGGCGTTCTGTGAACGGGGGTCCCCAGACTTGCCTGCCTGCGACCTGCGGCGTGGCTCAAGGAGGAGCCCAGCACGGCCCATCTTCATCAACACAGACCCAAGACCCTCGCGAGGGGCCAAGCCTCGTGGGGCGGATGACACGAAGCTTACTCAGGCACGGCCTCATCAGGCTGGCTCGGGAGGAGGCAGAGAGATCAAGGCGGGGTACCTCACGAGGTGCCCGTGACGCAAGCCATGACGACCAAGGGTGCCAGGCGGGCGCCAGCCCGCGCAGTGTCCTCCTTTCCTCTTTGGTGCAAAGGGAGCAAGCGCAGGCGAGAGCATCAAGGAAAGGCACCCGTTTCGGTGCAACAAGACCAAGACCAGTCCAACGGTAGGGAGGAAGTCATTGTGCAGCCCAAGCCAGCGTCACCACGAAAGCCTTTGGCAGGCGAGGACCAACTTTAGTCAGGATATGTGCACCAGATGTTCCCCTTCAAAATGGCCAATTGTTGGCGCCCTTCCCGCTCAATATTTGGGAAGAGGCCCAGGGCCTTTGCCTATAAATAGGACTAGCCACCCTCCAGGGTAGGGGGGATCGAAATCGGGGAGAGAATCGAGAAGAGGGAGAGAGAGAAGGGTGACTGAACTCCTCCTAGCAGTTCATCCCCTCAGCCAAGAACAGACCCTCGCGAGGCTGTTCTTCCTTGTATTGCTCATCATCATCAGCCCAAGAGGCAATCCATCACACCACACACTGGAGTAGGGTATTACACCACAACGGTGGCCCGAACCAGTATAAACCCTGTGTCTGTTGCACTGTTCTTTCCATATCTTAGATCTTAGCGAGGCGGAGGGGTGCAGGTAGGTAGAAGGCGAAATCTCCGCGCGCACCCCAGTGTTCGAACCTCAAGGGTCTGCCGGAACCCGAAATCCGACATTTGGCGCGCCAAGTAGGGGTTCACCGGAGTTTTCCCTTCCGCCACCGCCACGACCTACCTCGCGATGAGTAGCGCGTCGCCTGCTCCGGCCGCCGGCGCCATCACGGGGGCCAGGGGGCTCCGAGCCTTGGCCCCAGCCCTGCAACGGGTATGGTGGCCGGACAAGTTCGGGCCAACGACGCCGCCGCGCTACAGCGGCGCGACTGATCCGCTGGCCTTCTTGCTGGCGTACGAGGAGGCCATCCTCGAAGCTGGAGGTGACGATAGGGTCATGGCCAACTAGATCCCCATGGCCCTCACCGGCGCTCCGTGCGCATGGCTGCTCCACCTGCCGACAACCTCCGTGGCCTCTTGGGAAGAGCTCCGCAGCCTCTTCCCCGCCCACCACGCTACACCAACACCCCCGGTCGTCGCGGCCCTCCTGGGCGGCTCGCAGGCGCCGCCTACAAGTCACCACGTCAAGCCGTTCATCCGCCGGGTCAGCGCCGCTTCCACGCGGCAGGGGGCTCTCCCGGACCGGGCGGCGCCCAAGGCCGGCCTGACCTTCAGCTCGGAGGACCACCCCTCCAACTCAGCCTGCTCGGGTGCGCTCCCCATGCTGTGCACCCCCACCATCTGCCAGGTGGCCGTCACCAGAACTCTCATCGATGGCGGTGCGGGCCTCAGCGTGCTCTCGGTTGAGGCCTTCAACCTCCTCTACATACCCCTGGAATGGCTGCAACCCAGCCGGCCCTTCTCAAGCATTGGGGGCGGATCATCCAGCTCCTTGGGACAAATCCGGCTCCCAATAACCTTCGGCACCTACAACAACTTCCGCACGGAGCTGGTCGACTTCGACATCGCCCCCATCGGCCTCCCCTACAACGCCATCCTCGGCTACCCAGCGCTGGCCCAGTTCATGGCCACGATGCACCCGGCGTACAACCTCATGAAGATGCCCGGGAGCAGTGGTGTCCTCACCGTGCACGGGGACACCGGAGACGCGCTGCGAGTGCTCAAGCTCGCCTTCAAGACGGCGGCGTTGGCACAGCCCGCCGACTCGGAGACCCCCGAGCCCAAGGGGGCTGCACCCGCCAAGAAGAAACAGTTGTTCACCCAAGACAGGGCAGAAACCAAGCAGATACCCGTCGATGAGGACGGGTCCACCAATGCCACTTTCACCATATGCGCCAACCTCGAGCCCGAGCAGGAGGAGGCCCTGGTCAGGTTCCTGCGCGCGAACAAGAAGGTATTCTCTTGGGAGCCTGACCAGTTGGCGAGGATCCCTAGGAGCGTAATCGAGCATCACCTCAACGTGTGTCCCAACGTGCGCCCTGTGAAGCAGAAGGCAAGGCGGCAGTCCACAGAAAAGCAGGCCTTCATCGTCCAAGAGACCCGCAAACTAGAAGCCGCTGGGGTCATTCGCGAGGTCCGATACCTGGATTGGTTGGCCAACCCTATCGTTGTGCCAAAGAAGGGAGGGAAGGATCGCATGTGTGTCGACTTCACCAGCCTCAACAAGGCATGCCCGCAAGATCGGTTCCTGCTCCCCCGCATCGACCAGATCGTCGATTCCACTGTAGAATGCGACCTGCTATGCTTCTTGGACGCCTTCTCTGGGTATCACCAGATCAAGATGGCGGTAGAAGACGTCGAAAAGACAGCCTTCCTAACCCCGTGTGGGGTGTACTGCTACACATGCATGCCATTCGGGCTGCGTAACGCAGGGGCGACCTTTCAGCGGCTGATGCACATCACCTTGGGCCCGCAGCTCGAGAAGAATGTTGAGGCTTACGTCGATGACATTGTGGTGAAGTCCCGGGAGGCCAGGACCCTGATACAAGACCTGGAGGAAACCTTCACGAGCCTCAACACAGTGAACCTGCGGCTCAACCCAGAGAAGTGTGTGTTCGGAGTCCCCTCGGGCAAGCTGTTGGGTTTCCTCGTGTCCCACCGAGGCATCGAGGCTAACCCGGAAAAGGTCAAGGCGGTCGAGGACATGAGCCCGCCAAAGACCCTCAAAGAAATGCAGAAGCTCACTAGGCGCGTGATCGCGCTAGGGCGCTTCATCTCCAAGTTGGGGGAGCGAGCGCTGCCCTTCTTCCAGCTAATGAAGAAAAAGGGGCCCTTTGAATGGACTGAAGAGGCCGACAAGGCGTTCCAGGATCTCAAGAGATACCTGACCAGCCCTCCGGTCATGGTGGCTCCGCGCCCTCAAGAGCCCCTGGTGCTTTACCTCGCCGCCACTCCCTACTCCGCCAGTGCAGCCCTGGTGGCGGTTAGGGAGGAGCGTCGAATCAAAACCACAGCAGCAGCCTGGGACAAGGCAAAACAGGAACAAGGAAGGCCCACGGAAACCGCCACCGCGGCTGAGGAGGATCAGCTGCCGCAGAGGAGTGCTCCGGAGGCGGAAGAGGCCCCTCTCCCAGATGGCCAGCCTCAGGAGGCCTCATCGCCTCAGGAGGCACCATGGTCTTCGGAGGGCGCCACCAGCACTGACGCACCCAACCTCGTTGAGCACCCAGTGTACTTCGTTAGCACGGTGTTGCGAGATGCGAGGGCATGGTACCCCATGCCTCAGAAGCTCCTCCTCGCGCTACTGGTGGCCTCGCGCAAGCTGCGGCACTATTTTCAGGGTCACCCCATCAAGGTCGTCTCGTCATACCCCCTAGAGAGAGTGCTCAGGAGCCCTAACTCAGCTGGAAGGGTCGCTGAGTGGAACATAGAACTGCAAGTGTTTCAGCACGACCAGAGTCATCAAGGGAACAGCATTAGCGGATTTTGTGGCAGAATGGACAGAGGCACCAAGCCTCAAGGCCGACGAGGATCGGTTCCTCTCCCCGGGAAGCGAGGCGCCAGAAGGCTGGGTCATGTACTTCTATGGGCATTCTCCAGGCATGGCGCTGGGGCTGGAGCGGTGCTTATATCGCCCACTCAGGACAAGCTCTACTATGCTGTACAGCTCTGTTTCTAGCAAGGTGAAAAAGGTATCCAACAACATAGCGGAGTATGAAGGTTTAATAGCGGGCTTGAAGGCCGCAGCTGCCCTGGGGGTGAGACGCCTCACCATCAAGGGCAATTCGCAGCTCCTTGTCAATTTCTCCAACAAGGTGTACGAGCCGAAAGATGATCACATGGAAGCCTACCTTGCGGAGGTCCGCAGGATGGAGAAGCAGTTCTGGGGGTTGGAGTTGCAGCATGTGCCCCGTGGCACCAATCAGGAGGCTGACAACATCGCCAAACGGGCGTCCAGGCGGTTACCTCAGGAGCCTGGCGTCTTCGAGGAGCGGCTCTTCAAGCCCTCGGCCCTGCCGTCATTGTCAAACATGGCTCAGCCTCGGGAGGAGCTCCCCCAGCCACCTGCCTCAGGAGCCCTGGTCTGTGGCCCGGCCTCAGGAGCACGCCTGCTCCTGACGATGGAACCTCAGGAGGGGTGCTGGATCACGGAGCTCCGGAGTTACTTAACACAAGGGACCCTTCCGGAGAAGGAGGAGGAAGCGGAGCGTGTGGCACGGCAGGCCACGGCATACTGCATCAAGGATGGAGAGCTCTACCGGAAGCAACCAAACGATGTATCCCGGCGCTGCATCTCCAGGGAGCAAGGAAAGGAACTACTGGAAGATATACACGGCGGAGACTATGGACACCATTCATCATCACGGACCCTCGTCGGCAAGGCGTTCCGCAGTGGGTTTTATTGGCCCACCGCACTCAATGACGCCGTCGAACTGGTGAAAGCTTGTGAGGCCTGCCAGTTCCACGCCAAGAAGATCCATCAGCCGGCAGGAGGCCTGCAGACTGTACCCCTTTTGTGGCCATTCGCAGTCTGGGGGCTGGACATCCTGGGCCCGTTTCCTCGGGCGCCAGGGGGCTACCGCTACCTCTACGTTGCCGTGGACAAGTTCACCAAGTGGGCTGAAGTGGAGGCCATCCGCACCATCCCCGTGGGTTCCGTGGTCAAGTTCATCAGGGGCATTGTGAGCCGGTTCGGGGTGCCGAACCGCATCATCACAGACAACGGTTCGCAGTTCACTAGTAACCTCTTCAAAACATACTGTGCTAACCTTGGAACGCAGATATGCTACGCTTCGGTGGCACACCCTCGAAGCAACGGCCAGGCCGAGCGAGCCAACGCAGAGGTCCTGAGAGGCCTCAAGACCAGGACGTTCAAGAAGAACCTGGAGACCTGCGGTAGAGGTTGGTACGACGAGCTTCAGTCCATGTTGTGGTCCATCCGCACAACCGCGACCAAGCCGACTGGAGAGACCCCGTTCTTCCTGGTCTACGAAGCCGAAGCGGTCCTCCCTCACGAGGTCATACGTCGCTCCGCGCGGGTCCTGGCATTCGACGAGGCGCAGCAGGATGCCATGCGCGGGATGGACCTTGTGCTGGGGGAGGAACGTCGCCGAGAAGCCGCGCTGCGAGCGGCGAGGTACCAACAAGCACTGCGACGATATCACTGCCGCAACATCCGCCCCAGAACTCTCGAGGTAGGAGACCTCGTGCTCAGGCGGGTTCTCTCCAGGGAGGGACTGCACAAGCTCTCTCCCATGTGGGAGGGCCTGTTCAAGGTTGTTCCTGTTTCCAGGCCCGGCTCCGCGCGCTTGGAGACTCAGGAGGGGGTGCCGGTCCAGAACGCATGGAACATCCAGCACCTCCGGAGGTTCTACCCCTAAAAAGGCCCAAAGCCTGTGAAGAAGGCGAATGCCTGTGAAGCTATCGTGTTTTGGAAAAGGCCCAGAGCCTGTGAAGAAGGCGAATGCCTATGAAGCTATCGCGTTTTTGAAAAGGCCCAGAGCCTGTGAAGCTGTCGCGTTTTGGAAAAGGCCCAGAGCCTGTGAAGAAGGCGAATGCCTGTGAAGCTGTCGCATTTTGGAAAAGGCCCAGAGCCTGTGAAGAAGGTCAATGCCTATGAAGCTGTCGCGTTTTGGAAAGGGCCCGGAGCTTGTGAAGAGGGCAAATGCCCATGAAGCCTGCTTCCCCCAAGAAAGGCCCAGAGCCTGTGAAGAAGGCCAACGCCTGTGAAGCTCGCCACCCGTGACACTCTCACGTAATAATGAGTTGGGGCTGTACACGCCCCGGAGTCTCGGGAGCGCCGGCCTCAGGCCCTGGGCTCCCTCCCACGCCCAGTGGCAGCACTTAGCTCCGCGCTGGTGAGAAGACGTCGAAGACTAAATTAGGTGCCGGACGCGGCTTTTTCATTTGCTTTCCGTAGTTGGCTTGTTCATTCTCATTCGGAGTTTTATTGAAGTTGTTGTCATCTTTGACTTGTGGTTCTTTGGCTTTTCACTCTCCTACCTCGATTTCTCTTATGCAAGGCCTCGCGAGGGGGGCAGCCGAGCGCCCTCGCGAGTGTTCCTGTCCTAGTCGTTCAAAGGTTTCACGACCTGGGTCCATTACAGGAGCACCCCTCCAGTCCCTGCCCCACGGGCACCGCGACACGAACACAGGGCGTCGGTTGGTCGCCCCCCCCCCCACGGCTGGGGCCGGGAACTATCCACGCAAGGGCACGTAGCCGGAAGGCACGATAACGGAAGCAAAGCGATGATTAACAACAATAACCCAAACACGCCCTCGCGGGGCTCCCCGCTATTGTCTTTTTACGCAGGAAAAAGGAAAAGAAAGAACAAATCAGGCGCAACTTGCCTCACACCAGCCCGCAGGGAAGACTCCAGTTGTCTCCGGGGCTCAGGTAGACTCCCTCTCGTGCTTCACCGAGGCGCGATGGCGGGCAGACACGCTACCACCTCCCAAGCAGGTACGACGGCGTGGAGGCTGACCGCGGCCACCGCTAGAAGAGTCGCCACCTGAAGCAGAACAGGTGAAGCTTGGGGAACCCTGAGCGCCGCCAATCACGCGAGCGTTGTCCTCTCCATCATCGTCGGGGCTGGGTTCCCGGCCGCGGTCGTCGTCCTCAGGGAAGCACCCTGCGCGGCGACCATCTTCCCCAAACACCCTCACGTAGAGGGTGGCATCGCCATCAAACTTGAAGTGCAGGGTGCACTGACGGCTCAGGCCACGCGCGCGGGCAAACATCTACCAACCGCGGGTCAAGGCCAGGCTCCCGGCTGCAGAGACCTCCAGTGAAGCCCATGAGGCCCGGCTGCAGCAGCCGTCTGCCTGAAGCCAGAGGCCGCCCGGGGCGCCGGCCAGGAGCTCGCCGAGGAGGAAGCGAGGAAGTTGAAGCCGAGTGCTAGTCGGCTCCGCCGACCACACAACAAACTCTGGCAGCACCTCTGCAGCGCAAAAGCGCGGCCTAGGGTAACACACGACCGAAGCGCGCCCCCCGGCCACAGCAATCCGCCCGTCACCGTGCTGGAAACCGCCTCCACAGCCGCGGGGAGCTGCCGTGGTGGCCACAAGATGTTTGCGAGGGCGCCCTCGGCCGCGCTTGGGCGGGGCAGAGGCAGGCTCAACCTGGCAAGCCTTCCCCTTCTCTGCGGCCGAGAACCTCCTTGACGGGGCCATGAAGAAGAAGGAGAAGCAAGGGGGGATGAACTGGAAGGGCGCGCGCCGATCCGTACTTATGGTCGGCGAAGGCCAACCGCCGACCTCCACGATCGCAGGTAATCATGGCCCGCTTTGCATGTAGGGACTTGTCCAATCCGTGCAGTTGCCGAGGCGCCGTGGGGAAGTGGAGACGCCCACATCCAATCAACCGCCACGCGGCGCCCAAGGCCGCAGGCTGTTAGGGCCTGCAGCGCTTCGCTCTTGCCCTTTCGCCTCCCTGCACGGCCAAGTCCGGGCGCGCCTTGGGCCCAGGGGCTACTGTCGGCGTTCTGGGAACGGGGGTCCCCAGACTTGCCTGCCTGCGGCCTGCGACGTGGCTCGAGGAGGAGCCCATCACGGCCCATCTTCATCAACACAAACCCAAGACCCTCGCGAGGGGCCAAGCCTTGTGGGGTGGACGACACGGAGCTTCCTCAGGCACGGCCTCATCAGGCTGGCTCGCGAGGAGGCGGAGAGATCAAGGCGGGGTACCTCACGAGGTGCCTGTGACGCAAGCCATGACGACCAAGGGTGCCAGGCGGGCGCCAGCCCGCGCAGTGTCCTCCTTTCCTCTTTGGTGCAAAGGGAGCGAGCGCAGGCGAGAGCATCAAGCAAAGGCACCTGTTTCGGTGCAACGAGACCAAGACCAGTCCAACGGTAGGGAGGAACTCATTGTGGAGCCCAAGCCAGCGTCACCACCAGAGCCTTTGGCAGGCGAGGACCAACTTTAGTCAGAATAAGTGTACCAGATGTTCCCCTTCAAAATGGCCAATTGTTGGCGCCCTTCCCGCTCAATATTTGGGAAGAGGCCCAGGGCCTTTGCCTATAAATAGGACTTGCCACCCCCCAGGGTAGGGGGGATCGAAATCGGGGAGAGAATCGAGAAGAGGGAGAGAGAGAAGGGTGACTGAACTCCTCCTAGCAGTTCATCCCCTCAGCCAAGAACAGACCCTCGCGAGGCTGTTCTTCCTTGTATTGCTCATCATCATCAGCCCAAGAGGCAATCCACCACACCACACACTGGAGTAGGGTATTACACCACAACGGTGGCCCGAACCAGTATAAACCCTGTGTCTCTTGTGCTGTTCTTTCCATAGCTTAGATCTTAGCGAGGCGGAGGGGTGCAGGTAGGTAGAAGGCGAAATCTCCGCACGCACCCCAGTGTTCGAACCTCAAGGGTCTGTCGGAACCCGAATCCGACATATGTCCTCTACTTTGTTGTTGCAAGTTTTACGTGTCTGATACGGGCTTCTAACAAGAACCGTTCTTACCTACGCATCAAAACCACAACGTACTATACTGATTGCTTTTTGATCTTTAGAAAGAACCATGTTCATTGAAACCGATTCAACTAAAGTTGGAGAAACAGTCACCCACTAGCCACCTATGTGTGAAGCAAGTTGGTAGAATCAGTCTCACGTAAACGTACGCGTAATGTCGGTCTGAACCGCTTCATCCAACAATACCGCCGAATCAAGAATCAACGCATATGTATATACCCATGCCCAAAACTCCTTTGTGTTCTACTCGTGCATATAACATCTACGCATAGACCTGGCTCGGATGCCACTGTTGTCGAACGCAGTATTCCAAAAAAAATTCCTACGATCACGCAAGATCTATCTAGGATATGCATAGCAACGAGAGGGTAGAGTGCGTCCACATACCCTCGTAGACCGAAAGCAGAAGTGTTAACGCGGTTGATGTAGTCAAACATCTTCACGATCCAACCGATCAAGTACCGAACGTACGGCACCTCCGCAATTTGCACATGTTCAGCTCGGTGACGTCCCTCATACTCTTGATCGAGTTGATCCCGAGGGAGAGTTTCGTCAGCATGATGGCATGACGAAGGTGATGATGAAGTTACTGACGCAGGGCGTCGCCTAAGCACTGCAACGATATGACCGGGGTGTAAATCTGTGGAGGGGGGCACTGCACACGGCTAAAACAACTGTCAACTTGTGTGTTCTAGGGTGCCCTCCAGCCCCGTATATAAAGGAGCAAGGGGGAGGCCGGCCGGCCCTCATGGGCCGTGCCCCAAGTAGGATTCCTACGAGGAATAGAAATCCTATTCCTGGTAGGTTTCCAACAAGGGAAGAGAGGGGGAAGGAAGGAGAGGGAGAGAGGGAGAAGGAAAGGGAGGGGGCGCCGCCCCCTCCTAGTCCAATTCGGACTCCTCAAGGGGGGCGCGCGGCCAGCCCTAGGGCCCTCTCCTCTCTCTTTCACAAGGCCCATGTTGGCCCATTAGTCCCCCGGGGGTTTTCGATAACCCCCCGGCACTCCGATATTTATCCGGTGACCCCGGAACTCATCCGGTGTCCAAATAACATTGTCCAACATATCAATATTTATGTCTCGACCATTTCGAGACTCCTCGTCATGTTTGTAATCACATCTGGGACTCAGAACTATCTTCGGTTAATCAAAACACATAAACTCATAATACCGGTAGTCATCGAACGTTAAGCGTGCAGACCCTACGGGTTCGAGAACTATGTAGACATGATCGAGACTCATCTCTGGTCAATAACCAATAGCGGAACCTGGATGCTCATATTGGTTCCTACATATTCTACGAAGATCTTTATTGGTCAAACCACATAACAACATATGTTGTTCCCTTTGTCATCGGTATGTTACTTGCCTGAGATTCGATCGTCGGTATCTGAATACCTAGTTCAATCTCGTTACCGGCAAGTCTCTTTACTCATTCCGTAATGCAACATCCCGCAACTAACTCAATAGTCACATTGCTTGCAAGGCTTATAGTGATGTGCATTACTGAGTGGGCCCAGAGATACCTCTCCGACAATCGGAGTGACAAATCCTAATCTCAAAATACGCCAACTCAACAAGTACCTTCGGAGACACCTGTAGAGCACCTTTATAATCACCCAGTTACGTTGTGACGTTTGGTAGCACACAAAGTGTTCCTCCGGTAAACGGGAGTTGCATAATCTCATAGTCATAAGAACATGTATAAGTCATGAAGAAATCAATAGCAACATACTAAACGATCACGTGCTAAGCTAACGGAATGGGTCAAGTCAATCACATCATTCTCCTAATGATGTGATATAATTAATCAAATGACAACTCATGTCTACGGCTAGGATACACAACCATCTTTGATCAACGAGCTAGTCAAGTAGAGGCATACTAGTGACACTCTGTTTGTCTATGTATTCACACATGTACTATGTTTCCGGTTAATACAATTCTAGCATGAATAATAAACATTTATCATGATATAAGGAAATATAAATAACAACTTTATTATTGCCTCTAGGGCATATTTCCTTCATGTGAGATCCCATCTAGGGGCCTTTTCCGGCATCCTGCCGGAGGGGGATTCGATCACAGAGGGCTTCTACATCAACACCATTGCCTCGCCGATGAAGTGTGAGTAGTTTACCACAGACCTACGGGTCCATAGCTAGTAGCTAGATGGCTTCTTCTCTCTCTCTTTTTTCTCAATATCATGTTCTCCTCGATGTTCTTGGAAATCTATTCGATGTAATACTCTTTTGCGGTGTGTTTGCCCAGATCCGATGAATTGTGGATTTATGATCATCTTATCTATGAATATTATATGAATCTCCTCTGAATTCTTATATGCATGATTTGATTTCTTTGCAAGTCTCTTCAAACTATCGATTTGGTTTGGCCAACTAGATTGGTTTTTCAAGCAATGGGAGAAGTGCTTAGCTTTGGGTTCAATATTGCGGTGCTCGATCCTAGTGACAGAAGGGGAACCGACACGTATTGTATTGTTGCCATCGAGGATAACAAGATGGGGTTTTCATCATATTGCTTGAGTTTATGCCACTACATCATGTCATCTTGCTTAATGTGTTACTTTGTTCTTCATGAACTTAATACTCTAGATGCAGGCAGGAGTCGGCCAATGTGTGGAGTAATAGTAGTAGATGCAGGAAGGAGTCGGTCTACTTGATACAGACATGATGCCTATATTCATGATCATTTCCTTAGATATCGTCATAACTTTGCGCTTTTCTATTAATTGCTCTGCAGTAATTTGTTTACCCACCATAATATTTTATATCTTGAGAGAATCCTCTAGTGAAACCTATGGCCCCCGGGTCTATTTTCCATCATATAAGTTCCCGATCTACAATTTTAGTTTCCTATTTACTTTCTTTGCAATCTTTTACTTTCCGATCTATAAACCAAAAATACCAAAAGCATTACTTTACCATTTATCCATCTATATCAGATCTCACTTTGCAAATAACCATGAAGGGATTGACAACCCCTTTATCACGTTGGGTGCAAGTTAGTGTTTGTTTGTGTAGGTATTTAGTGGCTTGTGTGTTGTCTCCTACTGGATTGATACCTTGGTTCTCAAAAGGTGAGGGAAATAGTTACTCTACTTTGCTGCATCACCCTTTCCTCTTCAAGGGAAAAACCAACGCAAGCTCAAGAGGTAGCATAGGACATGATTATATGATTGGATGCTCAATTTTGGTTGTATGGATTTCACCTTTTCCATCACTGCAAACATGGATATCCTTGGTCTGATGAAGAATAGGCGCTATATTTTTGCTCTGTACCAGCAAATCAGTTTAGTACCAAATTGTCTAGTTCAAAACATGACAGATGCTAAGCAGAAATGACTAGTAGAGGCGTGTTTAAACCAAAAATACAAGGTGGGGTATGTGTTAACTAGCTGGCTGATATTTGTGCAAACAAAGTGACCTCAATTTTTGTGGAACTGCACAAGAGAATAGTATAGTCACTGTATGCAGTGCCATTTGAAAATAGACATAGAAAGACAGGATAGTCATGGACTCCACAAAAGTAGTATTGTACTATTTATTGGCTAACACTAGGTGCTTCGTTTCTTTGTTCTGATTATCCAATGGGCATCATTTTGCCAAAGTTAAAGTTGTATTCTGAAAATAGTCTCGCCTCTTGATAGATACATGACCAACTTATATTTCAGTGGATGTTCCTCCATCATGTGTGATTCACTCTCATGGTTCCATCTTTTGGTGAAAGCACTTACGTTTGCAAGTGGAAATGTAGACCTCACAATCAAATTTTATTTCACTATGTCCTAAATGTTGGCCTAGAGAAGCATCCATGTTAGAGCATCTCCAGCCGTTGGCCCCCCAAGAGGCATATTTTTCACCGCTTGGGGGCTGCCGGCGAAATTTTTGGCCTGGGGGGGGGGGCAAAGTTTCCCAGTTGTTGTGCCCCCCACGAGCAGCGTCTTCCTCGCCGTCAACCCCTCCTCCGAATCCATGGCCTCGCCCGACCTCGGTCGCCTCTTCCCATGCAGCGTCCAGCCACGCGCCCGCCCCCTTGCGGTTCGCTGAGCCCCTCGCACAGGTATGCGAGTCACCGCGTCTGGCACCGCCCGTGCCGCGCCTCAGGACACCACGGTGTCGTGCTCGTCGTGCCCCGCGTTGGCGCCGCATTCATCGTGCCTCCCCTTCTTGTCGCCTTGTTGTGCCCCTGCTGTCACCGTCATGCCGTGCCACCACCCGGCGCTCTGCCTGCCCAGACTGCCACTACTGCAGTGCTCCTCATCGCCAGGCCGCATCCGCCGCCTCCCCGCACCGATGCTGTGGCCCCGCCCTTGGCATGTGCTCGCCGATGGCCACGCTGGGGGCGAGGCTAGCCGAGGGCCGCCAAAACCATTCTCTGGAAGGACTATGACGGGCGCAAGGCTGGAAGCGGTGTGTGTTCGTTCGTCGCGGTGCAACGTGGTGGCCGTGTCGGGGCTTGAGAGGTTCGTGGTGCTGCGGTGGATGAGCGACGGCAGCTGCCGACCTTGCACCGCCCGCACCCCGCCGAGCTCGACCACGCCCCACACCCTGTTGTGGCTTCCCGCCCTGCTGTGCCAGTGGGTGGAGAGAAGGAGGAGAGAAGAGAGAAGCACGTGGGTGGGCCTCGGAGGAAAAGTGAGGAGAGAGGTGTTGGAAATATGCCCAGAGGCAATAATAAAGTGGTTATTATTATATTTCCATGTTCATAATAATTGTCTATTGTTCATGCTATAATTGTACTAACCGGAAACCGTAATACATGTGTGAATACATAGATCGTAATATGTCCCTATTAAGCCTCTAGTTGACTAGCTCGTTGATCAATAGATGGTCATTGTTTCCTGACCATGGACATTGGATGTCATTGATACTGGGATCACATCATTGGGAGAATGATGTGATGGACAAGACCCAATCCTAAGTGTAGCACAAGATCGTGTAGTTTGTTTGCTAAAGCTTTTCTAATGTCAAGTATCATTTCCTTAGACCATGAGATTGTGCAACTACCGGACACCGTAGGAATGCTTTGGGTGTACCAAACCTCACAACATAACTAGGTGGCTATAAAGGTGTACTACAGGTATCTCCGAAAGTATCTGTTGGGTTGGCACGACTCGAGACTGGGATTTGTCACTCCGTATGACGGAGAGGTATCTATGGGCCCACTTGGTAATGCATCATCATAATGAGCTCAATGTGACTAAGGAGTTAGCCACAGGATCATGTGTTATAAAACGATTGCCGGTAACAAGGATGAACGAGGTATGGGAGTACCGATGATCGAATCTCGGGCAAGTAACATACCGATTGACAAAAGGAATTGTATACAGGATTGATTGAATCCCCGACATCGTGGTTCATCCGATGAGATCATCGTGGAACATGTGGGAGCCAACATGGGTATCCAGATCCCGCTGTTGGTTATTGGCCGGAGAAATGTCTCGGTCATGTCTGCATGGTTCCCGAACCTGTAGGGTCTACACACTTAAGGTTCGGCGATGCTAGAGTTGTTATGGGAAATAGTATGTGGTTACCGAAGGTTGTTCGGAGTCTCGGATGAGATCCCGGACGTGACGAGGAGTTTCGGAATGGTCCGGAGATGAAGATTTATATATGGGAAGTCCTTATTCGGTCGCCGAAAGTGTTCGGGGGGTTACCGATATTGTACCGAGACCACCGAAGGGGTTCCGGGGGTCCACCTGCCCCGGAGGGCCCTATGGGCTGAATATAGAGGGGAACCAGCCCCTAGCTGGGCCGGGCGCCAACTCCCCCTAGGGCCCATGCGCCTAGGGTTGGGGGAAACCATAGAGGGGGCGCCCCCACCTAGCTTGGGTGGCAAGCCTCCCCCTTGGTCGCCCCCCTCTAGATGCATCTAGGGGGGTCGGGCCCCTCTCCCTTGCCCCTATATATAGTGTGGGAGTCGGAGGGCAGCCATACCCTTCCCCTGGCGCAGCCCTCCCCCTCTCCAACGCTGCCTCCTCCTCCGTAGCGCTTGGCGAAGCTCTGCCGGAGAACCACGAGCTCCATCACCACCACGCCATCTTATTGTTTCGGTGTTCTCCCTCAACTTCTCCTATCCCCTTGCTAGATCAAGAAGGAGGAGACATCCCCGGGCTATACGTGTGTTGAACGCGGAGGCGCCGTTGTTCGACGCTTAGATCGGAATCGGTCGCGATCTGAATCGCTGCGTGTACGACTCCACCAACCGCGTTCTAGCAACGCTTCCGCTTAGCGATCTTCAAGCGTATGAAGATGCACTCCCTCTCTGTCGTTGCTAGCATCTCCTAGATTGATCTTGGTGACATGTAGGAATTTTTTTGAATTATTGCTACATTCCCAATAGTGGCATCATGAGCCAAGTCTATGCGTAGATTCTATGCACGAGTAGAACACAAAGAAGTTGTGGGCGATGATTTGTTCAATTTTCTTACCGTTACTAGTCTTATCTTGATTCGGCGGCATTGTGGGATGAAGCGGCCTGAATCGACCTTACACGTACGCTTACGTGAGACTGGTTCCACCGACTGACATGCACTTGATGCATAAGGTGGCTAGCGGGTGTCTGTCTCTCCCACTTTAGTCGGATCGGATTCGACGAAAAGGGTCCTTATGAAGGGTAAACAGCAATTGGCATATCACCATTGTGGTTTTGCGTAGGTAAGAAACGTTCTTGCTAGAAACCCGCAACAGCCACGTAGAACATGCAACAACAATTAGAGGATGTCTAACTTGTTTTTGCAGGGTATGCTATGTGATGGGATGATACGTCTCCAACATATCTATAATTTTTGATTGTTCCATGCTATTATATTATCAACCTTGGATATTTTATATGCATTTATATGCTATTTTATATGATTTTTGGAACTAACCTATTAACCTAGAGCCCAGTGCCAGTTTCTGTTTTTTCCTTATTTTAGAGTATCGAAGAAAAGGAAAATCCAACGGAGTCCAATTGACCTGAAACTTCACGGAACTTATTTTTGGACCAGAAGAAGCCCACGGAGTATCGGAGTTGGACCAGGAGAGTCCCGGGCTGCCCATGAGGGTGGGTGGCACGGCCAACCCCCTGGGCGCGCCCCCTGCCTCGTGGACAGCCCGGAGGTCCACCGAAGTACTTCTTCCTCCCATATATACCCATATACCCTAAAAACTTCGGAGAGGAGAATAGATCGGGAGCTCCGCCGCCACAAGCCTCCGTAGCCACCAAAAACCAATCTAGACCCGTTCCGGCACCCTGCCGGAGGGGAAATCCCTCTCCGGTGGCCATCTTCATCATATCGACGCTCTCCATGATGAGGAGGGAGTAGTCCACCCTCGGGGCTGAGGGTATGTACCGGTAGCTATGTGTTTGATCTCTCTCTCTCTCGTGTTCTTGAGGTGATACGATCTTGATGTATCGCGAGCTTTGCTATTATAGTTGGATCTTATGATGTTTGTCCCCCTCTACACTCCTGTAATGGATTGAGTTTTCCCTTTGAAGTTATCTTATCTGATTGAGTCTTTAAGGATTTGAGAACACTTGATGTATGTCTTGCGTGGGATACCCATGGTGACAATGGGGTATTCTATTGATCCACTTGATGTACGTTTTGGTGATCAACTTGCGGGTTTCGCCCATGAACATATGCATAGGGGTTGGCACACGTTTTCCTCTTGACTCTCTGGTAGAAACTTTGGGGCACTCTTTGAAGTACTTTGTGTTGGTTTGAATAGATGAATCTGAGATTGTGTGATGCATATCGTATAATCATACCCACGGATACTTGAGGTGACATTGGAGTATCTAGGTGACATTAGGGTTTTGGTTGATTTGTGTCTTAAGGTGTTATTCTAGTACAAACTCTATGATAGATTGAACGGAAAGAATAGCTTCATGTTATATTACTTCGGACTCTTTAATAGATCGATCAGAAAGGATAACTTCGAGGTGGTTTCGTACCCTACCATAATCTCTTCGTTTGTTCTCCGCTATTAGTGACTTTGGAGTGACTCTTTGTTGCATGTTGAGGGATAGTTATATGATCCAATTATGTTATTATTGTTGAGAGAACTTGCACTAGTGAAAGTATGAAACCTAGGCCTTATTTCCTAGCATTTCAATACCGTTTACGCTCACTTTTATTACTTGTTACCTTGCTGTTTTCACATTTTCAGATTACAAAAACCTTTATCTACCATCCATATACCACTTGTATCACCATCTCTTCGCCGAACTAGTGCACCTATACAATTTACCATTGTATTGGGTGTGTTGGGGACACAAGACACTCTTTGTTATTTGGTTGTAGGGTTGCTTGAGAGAGACCATCTTCATCATATGCCTCCTACGGATTGATAGACCTTAGGTCATCCACTTGAGGGAAATTTGCTACTGTCCTACAAACCTCTGCACTTGGAGGCCCAACAACGTCTACAAGAAGAAGGTTGTGTAGTGGACATCAAGCTCTTTTCTGGCGCCGTTGCCGGGGAGGTGAGTGCTTGAAGGTATATCTTTAGATCTTGCACTCGAGTCTTTTAGTTTCTTGTTTTATCACTAATTTAGTTTATAAAAGAAAATTACAAAAATGGAATTTAGTTTGCCTCATACACTTCATCTTTCTAATTTCTTTCGTGAGTATGATGGAAAGGAAAATTGTGCCAAAGTGTTAGAAGAAGAATACATTAAAATGTTTGGCACTAAATCTTTGAATGATGAGCATGATTGCAATGTTGTTAGTATGAACAACTTGAATATCCATAATACTAATGATGATTGCACTAGTTATGATGAAAATGTCTCCTATAAACATGGCAATTTTTGTGGAGTGCATTGGGTTTGCAAGTACACACCAAATAGGGAAGATAGATATTGCAAGAGGCATAAGCATTTAGAAACTAAATTGTCTCAAGAAAGGATAGATGTTTGTGCTGAAAGATTCAATATTTATCGCCATCCTTGTGAACTTTTTAATGAACATGGTCATTTAAAGCTTCGATGCTATTTGTTTCATGATCAAGTCGTGTCCAAAAATTGTGATAACTTGATTACCCTTGAGCATCATAAAGAGCGTAGTCTTCTATTGGGTTATGAAGAAATGAAACGTATAACTGAGGGTATTCCAAAATTTAATCTCGATAAATTTCTTGATTTTGATCTAGAGGAAATTTATATGTATTGTGCGGTGAATTGCATTGAAAACCCTTATATTGCCAATCACATAAAGAAAAGAAAACAAATAGAAGATGAAGAGAAAACTAATGCAAGGGAAGAGACTTCCCAATATCCTCCTATTATATCTTATGATGAATCAGGTAACGAGGAGGAGCCTTCTATTGAACCAATCTCATTAATAAGGAGCTCCAAAAAGAAGATTAAACCCACACATGATGTGAAGAAGAAAAAAAAGACGGAGAAGCAAAGGTAGAAAGGTATCTCTCCCAAATAATGTTGCTCCTATTACTCATTGTGATGATGATAATTGCTATACTATCAGTGTTATCCATACTATTGATGATGAGAGTGATTATGCTTATGATATGAAAAGGCCCAAGCTTGGGGATGCTATGTTTGATGAAGATGATGTTTTTGAGAATATATTTGCTGCAATTAATGTTTGTCCCAAGCTTGGGGATGCTACGTTTAATGAATATGATATTTAGTCTCCCAAGTTTTGATATGCAAATTTATAATGATGATATCATGCTTCCTACTTATCATGATTATATTGTTGAAAGTGGATTTGGAGAGGTCATGACTTTATTTAGTAATGATTCCACTATATTGGAAGAGGTTTCAATTGATTATGATGAGAACAAAGTTGCTACTTATGATGATTATTGTGATGACACTTATGCTATAAAAAGTAGTGATGATTATATTTATAGAACTTGTCATGATTATGATTACCCTTTTCTGAACATTACTCTTTTAATGTGGAAACAATTTATAGTATTTGAGTCTCTTATGATACTCCCACTATTCCGAATGAGAAGAATTTTGCTTCTGTGGAGAGTAATAAAATTTGTATGCTTGTAGATCATGAAAAGAATGCTTTAGGTGCTGGTTATATTGTATAATTCATTCATGATTCTTCTGAAAATTATTATGAGGTAGGAATATATGCTTGTAGGAATTGCAATAATATCAAGTTTCCTCTCTATGTGCTTGAAGTTTTAAAGTTATGCTTGTTTTGCCTCCCTATGCTAGTTGATTATTGCACCCATAAATTGTTTGATCACAAAATCCCTATGCATAGGAAGAGTATTAGACTTAAATGTGCTAGTAATATTCTTCATGATGCTCTCTTTATGTTTCAACTCTTACCCTTTATGTGAGCATCGTTGAAATCATCATGCCTAGCTAGGGGCGTCAAACGATAGCGCTTGTTGGGAGGCAACCCAACTTTATTTTTGTTCCTTGCTTTTTTCTCCTGTTTAGTAATAAATAATTCATCTATCCTCTGTTATGATTGAGTTTTTATGTTTTAACTAGTGTTTGTGCCAAGAAGAACCGTTGGGAAGACTTGGGGAAAGTCTTGTTGATCTTGCTGTAAAAAACAGAAACTTTAGCGCTCACGAGAATTGCTGCCATTTTTATTTGGATAGTGATATTTAGTTAATTCTTTTTGAAGATTATTAATAGATATATTCCTCACGTCCAGCAATTTATTTTAGAATTTTTGGGTTCCATAAGTTTGCGTTAGTTACAGATTACTACAGACTGTTCTGTTTTTGACAGATTCTGTTTTTCGTGTGTTGTTTGCTTATTTTAATGAATCTATGGCTAGTAAAATAGTTTAAAAACCATAGAAAAGTTGGAATACAGTAGGTTTAACACCAATATAAATAAATAATGAGTTCATTACAGTACCTTGAAGTGGTGTTTTGTTTTCTTTCGCTAACGGAGCTTACGAGTTTTCTGTTAAGTTTTGTGTTGTGAAGTTTTCAAGTTTTGGGTAAAGATTCGATGGACTATGGAATAAGCAGTGGGAAGAGCCTAAGATTGGGTATTCCCAAGGCACCTCAAGGTAATATTCAAGGACAACCAAAATCCTAAGCTTGGGGATGCCCCGGAAGGCATCCCATCTTTCGTCTTCGTTCATCGGTAACTTTACTTGGAGCAATATTTTTATTCGCCACATGATATGTGTTTTGCTTTGAGCGTCATTTTATTTTATTTAGTTTTTCTTGCTGTTTGAATAAAATACCAAGATCTGAAATTCTTAAATGTTAGAGAGTCTTCACATAGTTTCATAATTATTAAACTACGCATTGATCTTCACTTATATCTTTAGGAGTAGTTTGTTGTTGCTCTAGTGCTTCACTTATATCTTTTTAGAGCACGGCGGTGGTTTTATTTTATAGAAATTGTTGAACTCTCATGCTTCACTTATATTATTTTGAGAGTCTTTATAACAGCATGGTAATTTGCTTTGGTTATGAAACTAGTCCTAATATGATGGGCATCCAAGAGGGATATAATAAATACTTCCATATAAAGTGCATTGAATACTATGAGAAGTTTTATATTTGATGATTGTTTTGAGATATGGAGATGGTGATATTAGAGTCATGCTAGTTGAGTAGTTGTGAATTTGATAAATACTTGTGTTGAAGTTTGTGATTCCCGTAGCATGCACGTATGGTGAACCATTATGTGAAGAAGTCGGAGCATGATTTATTTATTTATTGTCTTCCTTATGAGTGGCGGTCGGGGACGAGCGATGGTCTTTTTACCAATCTATCCCCCTAGGAGCATGTGTGTAGTACTTTGTTTTGATAACTAATAGATTTTTGCAATAAGTATGTGAGTTCTTTATGACTAATGTTGAGTCCATGGATTATACGCACTCTCACCCTTCCACCATTGCTAGCCTCTCTAGTACCGCGCAACTTTCGCCGGTACCATAAACCCACCATTTACCTTCCTCAAAACAGCCACCATACCTACCTATTATTGCATTTCCATAGCCATTCCGAGATATATTGCCATGCAACTTTCCATTGTTCCGTTTATTATGACACGCTTCATCATTGTCATATTGCTTTGCATGATCATGTAGTTGACATTGTATTTGTGGCAAAGCCACCGTTCATAATTCTTCCATACATGTCACTCTTGAGTCATTGCAGATCCCGGTACACCACCGGAGGCATTCATATAGAGTCATATTTTGTTCTAAGTATCGAGTTGTAATTCTTGAGTTGTAAGTAAATAAAAGTGTGATGATCATCATTATTAGAGCATTGTCCGAGTGAGGAAAGGATGATGGAGACTATGATTCCCCCACAAGTCGGGATGAGACTCCGGACTAAAAAAAGGGGGGCATAAAAAAAGAGAAAAGGCCCAAATAAAAAAATAAAAAATGAGAGAAAAAGAGAGAAGGGGCAATGCTACTATCCTTTTACCACACTTGTGCTTCAAAGTAGCACCATGATCTTCATGATAGAGAGTCCCCTATGTTGTCACTTTCATATACTAGTGGGAATCTTTCATTGTGGAACTTGGCTTGTATATTCCAATGATGGGCTTCCTCAAAATGCCCTTGGTCTTCGCGAGCAAGCAAGTTGGATGCACACCCACTAGTTTATTTTGTTGAGCTTTCATACATTTATAGCTCTAGTGCATCCGTTGCATGGAAATCCGTACTCACTCACATTGATATCTATTGATGGGCATCTCCATAGCCCGTTGATACGCCTAGTTTGTGTGAGACTATCTTCTCCTTTTTGTCTTCTCCACAACCACCATTCTATTCCACCTATAGTGCTATATCCATGGCTCACGCTCATGTATTGCGTGAAGATTGAAAAAAATTGAGAACACCAAAAGTATGAAACAATTTCTTGGCTTGTCATCGGGGTTGTGCATGATTTAAATACGTTGTGTGGTGAAGATGGAGCATAGCCAGACTATATGATTTTGTAGGGATAGCTTTCTTTGGCCATGTTATTTTGAGAAGACATGATTACTTTGTTAGTATGCTTGAAGTATTATTATTTTTATGTCAATATTAAACTTTTGTCTTGAATCTTATGGATCTGAATATTCTTGCCACAATAAAGAAGATTACATGGATAAATATGTTAGGTATCATTCCACATCAAAAATTCTGTTTTTATAATTTACCTACTCGAGGATGAGCAGGATAAGCTTGGGGATGCTGATACGTCTCCAACGTATCTATAATTTTTTATTGTTCCATGCTATTATATTATCAACCTTGGATGTTTTATATGTATTTATATGCTATTTTATATGATTTTTGGGACTAACCTATTAACCCAGAGCCTAGTGCCAGTTTTTGTTTTTTTCCTTGTTTTAGAGTATCGCAGAGAAGGAAAATCAAACGGAGTCCAATTGACCTGAAACTTCACGGAACTTATTTTTGGACCAGAAGAAGCCCACGGGGTATCGGAGTTGGACTAGGAGAGTCCTGGGCTGGCCACGAGGGTGGGGGGCACACCCACCCCCTGGGCGTGCCCCCTGCCTCGTGGACAGCCCAGAGGTCCACCGACGTACTTCTTCCTCCCATATATACCCATATACCCTAAAAACTTCAAGGAGGAGAATAGATCGGGAGGTCCGCCGCCAGAAGCCTCCGTAGCCACCAAAAACCAATCTAGACCCATTTCAGCACCCTGCCAGAGGGGAAATCCCTCTCCGATGGCCATCTTCATCATCCCGGCGCTCTCCGTGACGAGGAGGGAGTAGTCCACCCTCGGGGCTGAGGGTATGTACCAGTAGCTATGTGTTTGATCTCTCTCTCTCTCTCTCTCTCTCTCTCTCTCGTGTTCTTGAGGTGATACGACCTTGATGTATCGCGAGCTTTGCTATTATAGTTGGATCTTATGATGTTTCTCCCCCTCTACTCTCTTGTAATGGATTGAGTTTTCCCTTTGAAGTTATCTTATCGGATTGAGTCTTTAAGGACTTGAGAACACTTGATGTATATCTTGCGTGGGATACCCGTGGTGACAATGGGGTATTCTATTGATCCACTTGATGTATGTTTTGGTGATCAACTTGAGGGTTCCGCCCATGAACCTATAAATAGGGGTTGGCACACGTTTTCGTCTTGACTCTTCGGTAGAAACTTTGGGGCACTCTTTGAAGTACTTTGTGTTGGTTTGAATAGATGAATCTGAGATTGTGTGATGCATATCATATAATCATACCCACGGATACTTGAGGTGACATTGGAGTATCTAGGTGACATTAGGGTTTTGGTTGATTTGTGTCTTAAGGTGTTATTCTAGTACGAACTCTATGATAGATTGAACGGAAAGAATAGCTTCATGTTATTTTACTACGGACTCTTGAATAGATCGATCGGAAAGGATAACTTTGAGGTGGTTTCGTACCGTACCATAATCTCTTCGTTTGTTCTCCGCTATTAGTGACTTTGGAGTGACTCTTTGTTGCACGTTGAGGGATAGTTATATGATCCAATTATGTTATTATTGTTGAGAGAACTTGCACTAGTGAAAGTATGAACCCTAGGCCTTGTTTCCTAGCATTGCAATACCATTTACGCTCACTTTTATTACTTGTTACCTTTCTGTTTTTACATTTTCAGATTACAAAAACCTTTATCTACCATCCATATACGACTTGTATCACCATCTCTTCGCCGAACTAGTGCACCTATACAATTTACCATTGTATTGGGTGTGTTGGGGACACAAGAGACTCTTTGTTATTTGGTTGTAGGGTTGCTTGAGAGAGACCATCGTCATCCTACGCCTCCTACGGATTGATAAACCTTAGGTCATCCACTTGAGGGAAATTTGCTACTGTCCTACAAACCTCTGCACTTGGAGGCCGAACAACGTCTACAAGAAGAAGGTTGTGTAGTAGACATAATGTGATATGGCCAAAAGGATGTGATGAATGATATATGTGATGTATGAGATTGATCATGTTCTTGTAATAGGAATCACGACTTGCTTGTCGATGAGTTTGACAACCGGCAGGAGCCATTGGAGTTGCCTTAATTTATTGTATGACATGCGTGTCAATGAAAATGCCATGTAATTACTTTACTTTATCGCTAACCGTTAGCCATAGTAGTAGAAGTAATAGTTGGCGAGACAACTTCATGAAGACACGATGATGGAGATCATGGTGTCATGCCGGTGACGAAGGTGATCATGTCACGCCTCGAAGATGGAGATTAAAAGGCGCAAGATGATATTGGCCATATCATGTCACTTTATGATTGGTATGTGATGTTTTTCATGTTTACATCTTATTTGCTTAGAATGACGGTAGCATAAATAAGATGATCCCTCACTAAAATTTCAAGAAAAGTGTCCCCCCTAACTGTGCACCATTGCGACGGTTCGTTGTTTCGAAGCACCACGTGATGATCGGGTGTGCTAGATTCTAACGTTTGCATACAACGGGTGTAAGCCAGATTTACACATGCAAAACAGTTAGGTTGACTTAACGAGCCTAGCATGTACAGACATGGCCTGGAACACGAGAGACCGAAAGGTCGAACATGAGTCATATAGTAGATACGATCAACATGGAGATGTTCACCGTTGATGACTAGTCTGTCTCACGTGATGATCGGACATGGCCTAGTCGATTCGGATCATGTATCACTTGGATGACTAGAGGGATGTCTATCTGAGTGGGAGTTCATTAAATAATTTGATTAGATGAACTTAATTATCATGAACTTAGTCTAAAATGTCTTTACAATATGTCTTGTAGATCAAATGGCCCATGCTAATGTTGCCCTCAACTTCAACATGTTCCTAGAGAAAACCAAGTTGAAAGATGATGGTACCAACTATATGGATTGGGTCCGTAACTTGAGGATCATCCTCATAGCTGCCAAGAAAGCATATGTCCTTGAAGCACCGCTAGGTGACGCACCCATTTTCCCAGCAACTCAAGACATTATGAACGCCTGGAAGTCGCGTAGTGATGATTACTCCCTGGTTTAGTGCGGCATGCTTTACAGCTTAAAACCGGGGCTCCAAAAGCGTTTTGAGCAGCACGGAGCATATGAGATGTTCCAAGAGCTAAAAATGGTTTTCCAAGCTCATGCCCGGGTCGAGAGATATGAAGTCTCCGACAAGTTCTACAGTTGTAAGATGGAGGAAAACAGTTCTGTTAGCGAGCATATACTCAAAATGTCTGGGTTGCACAACCGCTTGTCTCAGCTGGGAGTTAATCTTCCATATGACTCGGTCATTGACAGGATCCTCCAGTCACTTCCACCTAGATACAAGAGGTTCGTGATGAACTACAATATGCAAGGGATGGAGAAGTCCATTCCTGAGTTATATTCAATGCTAAAATCAGCGGAGGTGGAAATCAAAAAGGAACATCAAGTGTTGATGGTGAATAAAACCACTAGTTTCAAGAAAGGCAAGGGTAAGAAGAACTTCAAGAAGGACGGAAAGGGAGTTGCCGTGCCCGGTAAATCAGTTGCTGGGAAGAAGCCAAATAATGGACCCAAGCCCGAGACGCAGTGCTTTTATTGTAAGGGAAATGGTCACTAGAAGCGGAACTGCCCCAAATACTTAGCGGATAAAAAGGCCGGCAACGCCAAAGGTATGTGTGATATACATGTTATTGATGTGTACCTTACCAGCACTCGTAGTAGCTCCTGGGTATTTGATACCGGTGTGGTTGCTCATATTTGTAACTCAAAACAGGAGCTGCCGAATAAGCGGAGACTGGCGAAGGACGAGGTGATGATGCGCGTCGGGAATGGTTCCAAGGTCGATGTGATCGCCGTCCGCATGCTCCCTCTACATCTACCTACGTGATTAGTTTTAAACCTCAATAATTGTTATTTAGTACCAGCTTTGAGCTTGAACATTGTATTTGGATCTCGTTTAATGCGAGATGGCTACTCATTTAAATCCGAGAATAATAGTTGTTCTATTTATATGAGAGATATGTTTTATGGTCATGTCCCGTTGGTCAATGGTTTATTTTTGTTTAATCTCAAACATGATGTTACACATATTCATAGTGTGAATGCCAAAAGATGTAAGGTTGATAATGATAGTCCCACATACTTGTGGCACTACCGCCTTGGTCACATTGGTGTCAAACGCATGAAGAAACTCCATGCAGATGGACTTTTGGAGTCTCTTGATTATGAATCATTTGACACGTGCGAACCATACCTCATGGGCAAAATGACCAAGACTCCGTTCTCCGAAACAATGGAGCAAGCAACCAACTTATTGGAAATCATACATACTGATGTGTGCGGTCCGATGAGCGTTGAGGCTCGCGGTGGCTATCGTTATGTTCTCACCCTCACAGATGAGTTAAGTAGATATGGGTATGTATACTTAATGAAACACAAGTCTGAGACCTTTGAAAAGTTCAAGGAATTTCAGAGTGAGGTAGAGAATCAACATGACAGGAAAATAAACTTCTTCGATCAGATCATGGAGGAGAATACTTGAGTCACGAGTTTGGCACGCACTTACAGAAATGTGGAATTGTTTCACAACTCACGCCGCCTGGAACACCTTGGCGAAATGGTGTGTCCGAACGTCATAATCGCACTCTATTAGATATGGTGCGATCTATGATGTCTCTTACCGATCTACCGCTATCATTTTGGGGTTATGCTTTAGAGACTGCCGCATTCACTTTAAATAGGGCTCCGTCGAAATCCGTTGAGACGACACCGTATGAATTATGGTTTGGAAAGAAACCTAAGCTGTCATTTCTAAAAGTTTGGGGATGCGATGCTTATGTCAAGAAACTTCAACCTGAAAATCTCGAACCCAAGTCGAAAAAATGCATCTTCATAGGATACCCTAAGGAAACTATCGGGTATACCTTCTACCTTAGATCCGAAGGCAAGATCTTTGTTGCCAAGAATGGATCCTTTCTAGAGAAAGAGTTTCTCTCGAAGGAAGTAAGTGGGAGGAAAGTAGAACTTGATGAGGTACTACCTCTTGAACCGAAAAGTAGCGCAGCTCAGGAAGATGTTTCTGTGGTGCCTGCACCGACTAGAGAGGAAGTTAATGATGATGATCATGAAACTTCGGATCAAGTTGCTACTGAACTTTGTAGGTCCACGAGGACATGCCCCGCACTAGAGTGGTATGGCAACGCTGTCCTGGAAATCATGTTGTTAGACAACGGTGAACCTTTGAACTATGAAGAAGCGATGGCGGGCCCGGATTCCAACAAATGGCTTGAAGCCATGAAATCCGATATAGGATCCATGTATGAAAACGAAGTATGGACTTTGACAGACTTGCCCGATGATCGGCAAGCGATAGAGAATAAATGGATCTTTAAGATGAAGACTGACGCGGATGGTAACGTGACCATCTATAAGGCTCATCTTGTCGCTAAGGGTTATTGACAAGTTCAAGGGGTTGACTATGATGAGACCTTCTCACCCGTAGCGAAGCTGAAGTCTGTCCGAATCATGTTAGCAATTGCCGCATTCTATGATTATGAGATATGGCAAATGGACGTCAAAACGGCATTCCTTAATGGTTTCCTTAAGGAAGAATTGTATATGATGCAGCAGGAAGGTTTTATCAATCCTAAGAATGCTGACAAGGTATGCAAGCTCCAGTGCTCAATCTATGGGCTGGTGCAAGCATCTCGGAGTTGGAACATTCCCTTTGATAAGATGATCAAAGCGTTTGGGTTTACATAAACTTATGGAGAAGCATGTGTTTACAAGAAAGTGAGTGGGAGCTCTGTAGCATTTCTCATATTATATGTGGATGACATACTATTAATGGGAAATGATATAGAATTTTTGGGAAGCATAAAGGCCTACTTGAATAAGTGTTTTTCAATGAAGGACCTTGGAGAAGATGCTTACATATTAGGCATCAAGATCTATAGAGATAGATCGAGACGCCTCATTGGTCTTTCACAAAGCACATACCTTGACAAGATATTGAAGAAGTTCAATATGGGTCAGTCCAAGAAGGGGTTCTTGCCTGTATTGCAAGGTGTGAAATTGAGCACGACTCAATGCCCGACCTCGGCAGAACATAGAGAAAAGATGAGTGTCATCCCTATGCCTCAGCCATAGGGTCTATTATGTATGCCATGCTGTGTACCAGACCTGATGTGAACCTTGCCGTAAGTTTGGTATGGAGGTACCAAAGTAATCCCGGCATGGAACACTGGACAGCGGTCAAGAATATCCTAAAGTACCTGAAAAGGACTAAGGATATGTTTCTCATTTATGGAGGTGACGAAGATCTCGTCGTAAAGGGTTACGTCGATGCTATCTTCGACACAGATCTGGATGACTCCAAGTCGCAAACCGGATACGTGTACATTTTGAATGGTGGGGCAGTCAACTGGTGCAGTTGCAAGCAAAGCATCGTGCCGGGATCTACATGTGAAGCGGAGTACATAGCAGCCTCGGAGGCAGCACAGGAAGTAGTCTGGATGAAGGAGTTCATCACTGACCTAGGAGTTCATCACTGACCCAGGCAGCACAGGCCTGATGACTCTCTTCTGTGACAACACTGGAGCTATTGCCCTTGCCAAGGAGCCCAGGTTTCACAAGAAGACCAGGCATATCAAGCGTCAACTCCATTCATGAATATATTCAGGATGGAGACATAGATATTTGTAAAGTGCAAACGGGAATGTCACAGATCTGTTGACTAAACCTCTTCCGCGAGCAAAACATGATCAACACCAGAACTCTATGGGTGTTCGATTCATCACAATGTAACTAGATTATTGACTCCAGTGCAAGTGGGAGACTGTTGGAAATATGCCCTAGAGGCAATAATAAAGTGGTTATTATTATATTTCCGTGTTCACGATAATTGTCTATTGTTCATGCTATATTTGTATTAACCGGAAACCGTAATACATGTGTGAATACATAGATCGTAATATGTCCCTAGTAAGCCTCTAGTTGACTAGCTCGTTGATCAATAGATGGTCATGGTTTCCTAACCATGGACATTGGATGTCATTGATAACGGGATCACATCATTGGGAGAATGATGTGATGAACAAGACCCAATCCTAAGCGTAGCACAAGATCGGGTAGTTCGTTTGCTAAAGCTTTTCTAATGTCAAGTATCATTTCCTTAGACCATTAGATTGTGCAACTCCCGGACACCATAGGAACACTTTGGGTGTACCAAACATCACAACGTAACTGGGTGACTATAAAGGTGCACTACATGTATCTCCGTAAGTATCTGTTGGGTTGGCACGAATCGAGACTGGGATTTGTCACTCCGTATGACGGAGAGGTATCTCTGGGCCCAGTCGGTAATGCATCATCATAACGAGCTCAGTGTGACTAAGGAGTTAGCAATGGGATCATGCGTTACGGAACGAGTAAAGAGACTTGCCGGTAACGAGATTGAATGAGGTACGGGGATACCGACGATCGAATCTCGGGCAAGTAACATATCGATTGACAAAGGGAATTGTATACAGGATTGATTGAATTCCCGGCATCATGCTTCATCTGATGAGATCATCGTGGAACATGTGGGAGCCAACATGGGTATCCAGATCCCGTTGTTGGTTATTGGCCGGAGAGATGTATCGGTCATGTCTACATGGTTCTCGAACCTTTAGGGTCTACACATTTAAGGTTCAGTGATGCTAGAGTTGTTATGGGAAATAGTATCTGGTTATCGAAGGTTGTTTAGAGTCCCGGATGAGATCTTGAACGTAACGAGGAGTTTAGGAATGGTCTGGAGATGAAGATTTATATATGGGAAGTCCTTAATCGGTCGCTGGAAGTGTTCAAGGGGTTACCGGTATTGTACTGGGACCACCGAAGGGGTTCCGGGGGTCCAGCGGGAGGGTCCACCTGCCCCGGAGGGACCTATGGGCTGAATATACAAGGGAACTAGCCCCTAGGTGGGCTGGGCACCAACTCCCCCTAGGGCCCATGCGCCTAGGGTTGGGGGAAACCCTAGAGGGGGCGCCCCTACCTAGCTTGGGGGGCAAGCCTCCCCCTTGGCCGCTGCCCCCCCTCTAGATGCATCTAGTTGGGCGGCCCTTCTCCATTGCCCCTATATATAGTGGGGGTGGGAGGGCAGCCATACCCTTCCTGTGGCGCAGCCCTCCCCCTCTCCAACACCTCCTCCTCCTCCGTAGCGCTTGGCGAAGCTCTGCCGGAGAACCACGAGCTCCATCACCACCACGCCATCGTGCTATCGGAGTTCTCCCTCAATTTCTCCTCTCTGTTAGTGTCAAAACCTGTAGATCTCGGGTAGGGGGTCCCGAACTGTGCGTCTAAGGTCGATGGTAACAGGAGACAAGGGACACGATGTTTACCCAGGTTTGGGCCCTCTCTATGGAGGTAATACCCTACGTCCTGCTTGATTGATATTGATGAATATGAGTATTACAAGAGTCGATATACCTCAAGATCGTAATGGCTAAACCCTAGAGGTGTAGCTTGTATGGCTATGATAATGAATATCCCCTATCCGGACTAAGTCCTCCGGTTTATATAGACATCGGAAGGATCTAGGATTACACAAGGTCGGTTACAAAGAAGGGAATCTACATAGTCAGTCGCCAAGCTTTCTGTCCATGCCAAGGAGAGTCCCATCCATACATGGGTGCAATCTTCGGTCTTCTTATCTTCACAACCCATCAGTCCGGCCCATGGCTAACAGGACGGGCGCCCGAGGACCCATTAGTCCAGGACTCCCTCAATATCCTCTAAACCAGACTTCAATTATGAGGTGTTTGGCGTGCAGACTATCTTCAGCATTGCAAGGCGGGTTCCTCCTCCACCATCTTCCAAGTAATGTGTTCGGCTTTCAATTCAATGCCGCACCCCTCGGCTTCTGTGCATTTATGACCTCATCCTCCACGTGTCGGGCGAATGTGGATGGTCAGGGTATTTTTCTCAAATAACATCCTAGCCCTGCAAGAAAGAATGTCTATTTGAAGGGATCAGATCTCAGATCCTTTCGGCATCACGCAGAGAAAATCCTTAGATACTGCCAGGCGAAACCATTCCAGCATGGACAACATTCCCAGCTCCTCTTCTTGTTCCAACCTAGAGAGAGGCGTGTGGGAGAGGTGCTCCGTGCCCCACAGCCAACTGGTGAAGCTGCGAACGCAGGGGTTTCTCCCTCCTTCAGATCTGGTCCCCGTTCGAGCAGGACTGGCCTCCTTCAACTGCAAAACCCAAGCAGAGTATTTCCCCAATCCATCTGGGGGAGAACGAGTGTGCTTCGTCCCCTATCTACTGAGGGGCGTGGGATTTCTAATTCACCCATTCCTCCAAGGGCTTCTGGAGTACTATGGCTTCCAGCTGCATAATTTTACCCCGGCCTCCGTCTTGCACATCGCGGGTTATGTCGCTTTATGCAAACTATTCCTGGGTTGCGAGGCCCATTTCAATTTTTGGAGAAGATTGTTCTGCCTCGTCCCTCGCAATCAAGGTGGGTCAATTTTTGAAGTGGGAGGAGCCGAAGTGTGGCGCATCGCCGGGACCGGATACCTGTCTGGCACGCCGAAGAAAGCTCCCGAAGAGTGGCTTCTGAATGGTTCTACATCGACGACGTTGCTCTACCCGACCCCGTCTGCATGGGCCTCCCCGAGTTTTCAAATGCTCCGCTGAAGAAACGCCACAGCTGGCGTCCTCGGAGCCTCGAGGAAGAGGATAGTGCAGAGATCAGCCTGCTGGTGTGCAAGATTAAGACACTTGCCCAGTCCGGATTGTCAATAGCCGAGGTGATGGTGATTTCAATAACGCGGGGGTTTCAACCACTTCAATACAGAGGGCTGCCCATGTGGCATTATAACGGAGAAGACGACGCCTCACGCTATGGCCGAAAGGGCCCGAAGACTCCCGCCGCCCTAGCCAAAATACTGGCCGAGCTGTATAAAGGGGAGAAGGAGGAGTTCACCCATCTCCAAATTCGAGATGGGTTTTCCATGTATAATCCTCCCAGCTGGGTAAGATTCAGCTGCACTATTTTCTTCTTGTCCCTGAATCATTCTTAACAAGCAGCATCTTATCTTGCTCATAATAGGAATGGCAAAAGGCTGTCGAGGGGATCCATGACCCTGCCCCTCAGCCGGAGAATCGCAACCGGGATCTCGACCCCGGATATGAGGAAGATCCAAACATATTTGTGGAGCTTGAGGATGGAATATTCTATCAGATGAGCTACGACGGTACATATGTACCCATTATCGCCGATTACCCTGGCCTCCTTCCTGCTTCACGTGTAAGTAATCTGAAGACACCTTATCCAAAAGAGTTTTCTCATTCCTCCTTACCCACCACACTATCTTGTGCTTAGGAGGGGAAGCGTTCGGCGTGCCATGCTGCCCCGGGAGCATCTCCGATGAGAGCGTCCGCCATACCAGGCAAGCCTTCTAAGAGGAAGGCAAACGAAGATACAACCGAGCCTTCATCAAAGAGGTATGAATTTGCAAGTATGCACCTTCGTAGTCATATCCAACTGTGACCTTTCCATTTACTCTGTATCAGGAAAAAGGTGTGTCGGACTATATCCGGGGGTCCGGCCAGTCATACTCCCTGCAGCAAGGATTCAAATCCTGCCGTGAAGACGGGGACTAATGCGGGGGTGACACAGGACTGTCCTCCAGCCGAGGACTCAGATGATGTATCCGTCACCAACTCGTAAGTGGAGAGCGCCATGAATCATCGGCGCTGCAGGGCCGTTTTACGAGACCCTGGCTTTTCAGAAGAGTCATTCAACGCCTTCAGCTCGGCCGATGCATATATCCGAGCTGCTCGAGATGGGCTTAATAGAGCCACAAAACAGCATTTAAAAGATGCGCATGTAAGTTTGTTTTGTCTGACTATGATAACCATATGCCAGTAGCCCCCGAGACTTAAAGTAGTTGAAACAACTGATTTAAGGATCAATGTACAACCAGCTGCTTACGGAGAAGAACACCCTGTTAACTCAAGAACTAGAAAAGTGTCGGAGGCAGCTGTCCACTGCCAATGCTGAACTGGAGAAATCAAAGAAGGCATCCCCCGGTAATGTTTCCCTCCATCGAGAAATCATAATTGTACACTAATAATGCTGATCTGGTTGCTTATCTTTGTATTGGATCGTTAGACCAACTGCGAGAGAAGTTGGACGCCGCTCAAAGCGAAGAACACGGAGCCAAAAAACTGCTAGCACCAGGCGAGCGTGTGTTAACAAAAGTCGTTCAGGAGAAAAATAAGCTCTAGGATTCGAACACCAAACTGGGCGAAGAACTGAAAGATGTGCGAGCTCAGCTAGCTGACTCCGTGAAGGAGAACAAAAAACTGTGAGGCAGCATATTCAGTATGTGGTCGCATTTATCTTATACAAGTTTGGAAGTAAAAGTACCTAATATAGATGTGATTGCAGGTATATTAATGGGCCGTCCCGAAGAGCAGGTGTCCAGATCATCAAGTGATCTTCTGCAAGGGCTATTGTAGTTGCACGAGCAAGCTCGGCAGGCAATGCGGAGTGTAGCCAAGGCCTTATGGCCATCCGACTCCCCTCCAGGGAGTATGGAGAAGCTTGTAGAGCTGTTCAAGGGAGCGCAGCGGCATATCCGACTATGGAAGATATCGGCCTGCCGAGAGGGTGCGCGAGAAGCCTGGGCCATGATAAAAACACGATATACCAAGTTGGATCCGAATCACATGGCCCGAGTCGGACCACTAGGGTCGAATGGGAAGAAATTCCCATTAGTTTAGTATATGGCCAAGTAGAGGTGGCTGCTAGATACTCCCAACAAGATTGTAAATTAGACCACCTGTTGGATGGTATAGAGGAGGAAGTTTTTGGGTCCTAAGTGACTATGTACTTTCCTTCTAGCTGGATAATAAGAACAATTGAAGCCATGCAACCCTGCTTGGCCAAAACTTAAGTCATATCGATGCATATGGTGGCGAAGAAAAGGTGCATATGGAAAAACGTATATGTGGTGAGATTGATGCTCGAAGAATAATAGCAAGCTTCTGTACGAGAAGCCCCAGGTATAATGAACATACATATGTAGAGATGCACGCATCAGGTAAAGACAGTCTAGCCGTAATGAAGCCGTAAGGCTAAAAACGAAAAAAAAAGATAAAAAATGAACAGAGAGAAGAAATAACGTTAATAACAGGGGGAGGAGACGAACACAGAGTTCGGCGCTAGGCATAAAATTGGCATAGTCTAGCCGCATTCCAGGGGTTCGGCTCCATGTGATTGTCTGACGCGTCACGCAGGCGGTACGCTCCTCCGGTGAGAACTTCGTCAATGATGAAGGGACCCTCCCACTTGGGCTTGAGTTTGCCCTTTTTCTTCTCCGGTAGGCGTAGAACGAGTTCATCAACGTTATAAATCTTGGCCCGCACTTCTCTGCTCTGGTACCTGTGAGCCTATTGTTGATAAAATGTGGAACGGGCCCTCGCGATGTCGCGCTCCTCCTCCAAGGCATCTAGGATGTCCTGCCGATCAAGCTCAGCTTCTCTCTCTTCGTACATGCGCACTCTAGGTGAGTCATGAATAATATCGCAGTGTAACACTGCTTCTACATCGTACACCATGAAGAAACGTGTATATCCAGTAGTGCGGTTGGGTGTGGTCCGCAGCCCCCAGAGTATGGAGTCAAGTTCCTCCACCCAGAGCTTGTCTGATTCTTTTAAAGACTGCACTAGTCTAGGTTGGATGCCGCTCATAATAAGACCATTAGCCCCTTAGACTTGACCGTTTGTCTGTGGGTGATAGACAGAGGCGTAACTGAGCTTAATGCCTAGAATAGTACACCAGGTTTTCACTTCATCGGCTGTGAAATTAGAGCCATTACCGGTGATTATGCTGTGTGGGACACCATAATGGTGTACCACGCCGAATATGAAATCTATTACTAGCCCCGCTTCGGCCGTTTTGATTGGTTTGGCCTCTATCCATTTAGTGAATTTATCCACCATGACCACCAGATACTTTCTCTTATGGCTTCCTCCTTTAAGGGATCCGACCATATCGAGTCCCCAGACCACAAAAGGCCAAGTAATGGGGATTGTTTGTAAGGCAGTGGGGGCATATGGCTTTGGTTGGCAAAGAGTTGGCATCCGACGCAACGTTGGACGAGGTCCTGTGCATCTGCTCGGGCCATCAGCCAATAAAACCCTGTACGGAAGGCCTTGCTAACAAGGGCCCGAGCTACGGCGTGGTGACCGCCGAGTCCGGCATGAATTTCAGCCAAGAGCTGCTGCCCCTCTTCCTCGGAGATACATCATTGAAGAACTCCGGTAGCGCTTTTCTTATAGAGCTCTCCTTCATGAACCTTGTAGGCCTTCGAATGCCAGACAATGCAGCGGGCCTCATTCTATACCTCAGGAAACTCCTTCCTGCTAACGTAGGCCAGGAAGGGTTTGGTCCATGGGGCAATGACTGCCATGATGAGATGCGCTGACGGTGTTATTTCGGTGGCTGAGCCTCCGATGACGTTGGTGTTTCTGGGGTCTGGGGTTATGTTTGGATCCGGACTGGTGTTGTCGTTCTCCCCCTACCACACCACGGATGGCTTAAAAAGCCTTTCCAGAAAGATATTAGGTGGGACGTGGTCGCGCTTAGCGCCGATACGAGAAAGAACGTCCGCCGCTTTATTACTTTCTCGAGCCACATGATGGAACTCGAGCCCCTCGAACCGGGCCGACATTTTTATGGCTGCGTTACGATAAGCTGCCATCTTCGAATCTCTGGTGTCAAAGTCTCCATTTATTTGAGATATTGCGAGGTTTGAGTCCCCGCGCACTTCTAGGCGTTGTATGCCCATGGAGACAGCCATCCGAAGAGCATGTAATAAGGCCTCGTATTCGGCCACGTTATTGGAGTCTGTGTAGAGTATTTGGAGTACGTACTGAATGACGTCTCCAGTAGGGGACGTTAAAACGACGCCCAATCCTAGCCCTGCTAGCATTTTGGAGCCATCGAAATACATAACCCAATTGGAATATGTGTCGTACTCTTTAGGGAGTTCGGCCTCTGTCCATTTGGCGACGAAGTCAGCTAGTACTTGGGATTTAATAGCTCGACGCGATTTATATGTAATGTCGAATGGAAGGAGCTCAATGGCCCATTTGGCCATCTGGCCCGTGGCATCGCGGTTATTTATAATGTCATTGAGGGGTACTTCGGAAGCTACCATGATCGAACACTCCTGGAAGTAGTGACGGAGCTTTCGGGATGCCATGAAGACCGCGTATGCTATCTTTTGATAATGGGGGTACTGGGATTTGCATACTGTAAGGACAGTGGATACGTAGTATACTGGCTTCTGAAGCGGGAATTTATGTCCGTCCTGTTCTCGCTCGACGGCGAGTACGGCGCTCACCACCTGATGTGTTGCCGATATATATAATAACATCGATTCGCTGGCGTTTGGTGCGGCCAGGATTGGATTGCTCGCAAGGAGGGTTTTTATTTCCTCCAGTCCGGCTTTTACCGCGTCCTTCCACTCGAAGTGATTGGTTCGCCGTAAAAGGCGATAGAGTGGCAGTGCCTTTTCTCCTAATCTGGAGATGAAGCGGCTTAGAGCTGCCACGCAACCCGCGAGTTTTTGAACTTGTTTAAGGTCTGTTGGCGTAGCCAATTGCGACAAAGCTTGGATTTTAGCTGGATTTGCTTCGATTCCTCTATTGGAAACGATGAAGCCCAGCAGTTTTCCGGCCGGGACGCCGAAAACGCACTTTTCCGGATTGAGCTTAATGTCATACATGCGGAGGTTGTTGAAGGTGAGATGTAAATCGTCTATTAGTGTTTCGACGTGCCTAGTTTTGATGACGACGTCATCCACATAAGCTTCAACTATCTTGCCGATCTGTTTCTCCAGGCATGTCTGAATCATGCGTTGGTATGTGGCGCCGGCGTTCTTGAGCCCGAAGGGCATGGTGTTGAAGCAGAATGGTCCATATGGGGTAATGAATGATGTTGCAGCTTGATCGGACTCCTTCATTTTGATTTGATGGTATCCGGAATATGCATCCAGGAAACATAGTGAGTCGTTCCTGCAGTGGCATCAATCATTTGATCAATGTGGGGGAGGGGGAAGGGATCCTTAGGGCAAGCCTTATTGAGGTCTTTAAAATCGACACACAACTGCCAGGATTTGTCCTTCTTTGGTACCATCACCAAGTTTGCCAGCCAGTCCGGATGTTTTATTTCTCTGATGAATCTGGCCTCAATTAGCTTGGCTAGCTCCTCCCCCATAGCTTGACGTTTGGGTTTGGAAAAGCGCCGCAGTGTTTGCTTGATCGGTTTATATCCCTTTAATATATTAAGGCTATGTTCGGCCAACTTGTGTGGGACTCCTGGCATATCAGAAGGGTGCCAGGCGAATATATCCCAATTATCGCGCATGAACTCTCAATAGCGCAGCGTCAACCGTTGGGTCCAATTGTGCTTCGATGGATGCTATCTTCTTGGGGTCCGTTGGATGGACTTGGAATTTGACTATTTCTTCTGCTGGCTTGAAGGAGGTGGATTTGGGTCGTTTGTCTAGGACCACATCATCCCTGTCCACCGTAGAGCGCAGCGCAGCTAATTCTTCGGCCGTGAGGGCTTCAGATAATGCCTCGAGGGCCAAGGATGCGGTTTTGTTCTCAGCGCGGAGTGCTATGTCCGGATCACTAGCTAGAGTGATTATACCGTTGGGCCCCGTAATGGGGTACCACTTGGAAGTGCGTAAATGCATCTCGCCCTAAGAGGGCGTGATACCCATTGTTGAAAGGGGCCACTTGGAAGGTTATTTCTTCGGACTGATAATTCTCCGGCGTGCCGAATACCACGTCGAGTGTTATTTTTCCCACACACCGCGCCTCCTGGCTGGGGATAATTCCTCGAAAGGTCGTGCTGCTTTGCTCAATGCGGCTCCTGTCTATTTCCATTTTGTGGAGTGTATCTTCGTAGATGAGGTTTAGTCCGCTGCCGCCGTCCATAAGGACCTTGGTAAGCCGAAAGCCGTCCACAATTGGACTGAGGACCAAGGTGGATGGTGCTCAGACTGTCCTGTATTTTGGTTCGTCGCCGGCATTAAAAGTTATAAACATGTCTTCCCAAGGGTTTATTGCTGCTATTTGACAAACTTCGGTGAGTCCGTGTAGTGATCTCTTGTTCCTATTGTTTGAGGCGAATGTCTCGAAGACCGTCAGTACTTTGGGGCCGTTGTCCTCTGGGGGTGTTGTTCTAGGTTATTCTTGGTGAGGATATCCTCGCCGCTCTTGGCCACTTGTCGGAGTATCCAACATGCTCTAAGGCTATGTGTTGGTATGTTATCCGGTGTTGCGCATATTTTGCATGGCCCATCGAGCCATCCTTCCAGAATGGTTCCGCGCCCCATACTAGACTTGTATTTATTTACTATTGAACCGGGCATGTTGCAAGGGTGCGCCCTTTTCGCTTGAATGAGGGGTTGAGTGGGGAGCTGCTTGAGTTTTCCAAGAGCTTTCCATTGCACTGTACTTCTGTACGATGGTTGCCAAGTCAGTGAAGTCTAGGATGCGATGGCGGTTGATGGCGTTGAGGATTCCTTTGTCCCTGTAATTGTTGCGGAACACTGAGATCGCTTCCTCGTCGCAACAATCTTTAATCTTGTTTTTTGACAAGAAGGAATCTGGCCCAGAAGTGGTGGACTGTTTCCTGAGACTGTTGTTTTATGCTCATGAGAGCGCTTCTATTCGGGTGGGTGGGTGGATTTAAATCTGAACCCCGCCCTAGTTTTGGATCTGGAGTCTGAAGGTCTTCCAAACTTAACAGATCGGGCTCCGGGATGTCCACTAATTTCTTAGGCCCGTCATCCGATTCTATGTTCGGAAGATGGGATGCTTCACCTCGCGGGTAGGTGTCCGGATCTTCGAGACCGGAGATCCGTACATAGTCCATCCTCAATATGGAGGAAGAGTTATCGACTCGCTCCTCGACTACAGCTATCTGGTGGGTGATCGGCGGAGATTTTATTTCTCTCTGATCGGGTTTAAGCCCAATCCGATCGTAGTCTGTAGCAACCCCCAGGGCGGCGATGCGATCTAGGAGCTCATTTAAAGACGAGAGCTCTGCTGGATCCATCTGCTTGGAGTATTCAAAGTTGATACGAAGGGCTTTTCGATGACCCAAGAGGTCATCGTCGGCTTAATGAGCGAATGGGCGGTCATGGTAAAGCTGCCTAGCCGGAGGGTTTGGCCTGGAGCCAGCGTTCCTCCGGTGGTGATATTATCCTTGAGAACAAGGCGAGATATCGATCTTGTTGTCGACGGCATAGTGGAACTCTCAATGAAAGCACCAATGTCGGTGTCAAAACCGGCGGATCTCAGGCAGGGGGTCCCGAACTGTGCGTCCAAGGTCGATGGTAACAGGAGACAAGGGACACGATGTTTACCCAGGTTCAGGCCCTCTCTATGGAGGTAATACCCTACGTCTTGCTTCATTGATATTGATGAATATAAGTATTACAAGAGTCGATCTACCTTGAGATCGTAATGGCTAAACCCTAGAGGTCTAGCTTGTATGGCTATGATAATGAATGTCACCTATCCGGACTAAGTCCTCCGGTTTAAATAGACACCGGAAGGATCTAGGGTTACACAAGGTCGGTTACAAAGACGGGAATCTACATATTCGGTCAGCAAGCTTGCCTTCCACGCCAAGGAGAGTCCCATCCGGACACGGGTGCAGTCTTCGTTCTTCGTATCTTCATAGCCCATCAGTCAGGCCCATGGCTAACAGGCCGGACGCCCGAGGACCCCTTAGTCCAGGACTCCCTCACTCTCACCTTGCTGGATCAATAAGGAGGAGACATCCTCGGGTTGTTCGTGTGTTGACCATGGAGGCGCCATTGTTCGGCTCTTAGATCGGAATCGACCGTGATCTGAATCACTGCGTGTACGACTCCACCAACCGCGTTCTTGCAACGCTTCCGCTTAGCGAGCTTCAAGGGTATGAAGATGCACTCCCTCTCTCTCATTGCTAGCATCTCCTAGATTGATCTTGGTGACACGTACGCATTTTTTTTGAATTATTGCTACGTCCCCAACAAGAGGGAGTGGGAGGCTGACGGTAGGCCCAATGGCATGCAAAGCAGTCTCTCTCCTCCCCCAGCTGCCCCCCATGATATTGGGTTTGGGGGGGGGGTTCGCCGGCCACACTTTTTCCCAAATCCGTCGATAATTGAGGTTGTGGGCGCGAATGGATCTTGTTTTGACCGCTGGCGACGAAAAAGTGCTTTGGGGGCCATCCTGGGGGCGGCTAGAGATGCTTAGTAGCAAGAACAAATGCTTTTCTTGATCTTTGCTTTAGGAGCTACATATTGTATATGATCTGTGAATCATTGAGATGAATTAACATGTTGATCTTATGTATGGGAATCGTACTAGTTGGTTGCGAATTTGGGCTATTAATGGGAATATATTACAAAGCCATGCTTGTGAGTCTCGTGTGAACATTTTGAATAGATCGGCTCTTACTACTGTGCACAGCATGATCCTTATTTCTGTGTGCTCAGTGTTCACAAGTTACGAGCAGTTCCTTATTTCTGTTTGCTCAGCGTTTACAAGTTAGTGGTCAATCACTAGCTAGCATACTAATACGCTCCTAACAGTTTTAGTTGTGATGCAAGATCCAAAGTGGAAATTTTTGAATAAAAATGCCTACCTCTGAAGAAATTGACGTGTTGTTCTGAAGAAAATGCCATGCGAATCTGAAGAAACTGCCAGCAAAAATGTTTGCAAATGCCTTATCTCCCGGCTATCATTCATCGGCTATTACGATCCTACACGTACACTATCTGACCAACTCGATCCTACGCGAATAACTAGCGGATCACGCACGTATGTCATCTAGATGAATCGAGTGCACTTCTTTGACCGCCATGCCGATATGCAACCCAGCACAGATGGGATGCGCCACTGGCAGGACGGGACGGGATGGCACAGTCATAATTTTAGTTTTTCTAGTTTTCCACAGCAAGCTGGAGCGCTAAGCCATGCCTGCTTATGCATTGGATTTCTATGACCGCGATGACCGTCATGTTTCCCGCGACACGCTGGTTCACCTACCTTCACTACAAAAAAATACACTTCCATGATGATAAGTGTTTGTCGTAGTAGGTCACTTTTTTGTCATGCATGTACATCCATGACAAATTTATGACAGGATCAAGATAGTCATACATGTGCTATCGTAGAAGTGTTCCATGACATTACCAAAATTATCATCACGGAAGTGTCCACTTCCATGACGATAAATCGCGCGTCACAGAAGTGCTTTCGTCAAGGGTGACCGACACATGGCATCCACCGTAACGGAACGTCGTTAAGCTATCGGGTCGGGTTTTGGATCCGATAACCCGTTAACAGCCCCGACCAATGGGGATTTTCCACGTGTAAAATCATCATTGGCTAGAGGAAACACGTGTCGGCTCATCGTCGGGACAGATGTCATCCACTCACTGGACAGAAGGCGCCTATGATACGTCGACACGTGGCACGACCCAACAAGTTTAAATGGGCCGACCCAACTAAAAGCCCACAAGATTTTGCGGACCATAATGGGCCGGCCCAGCTAAAGGCCCACGAGATTTTGCGGACCATAATGGGCTGGCCCAGCTAAAGGCCCACAAGATTTTTTGGGCCATAATTGGCCGGCCCAAGTAAAGGCCCACAAGATTTTTGTGTGCCATAATGGGCCGGCCCAGGTAAAGGCCCACAAGATTCTTGCAGGTCATAATTAGCCGGCCCAGCTAAAGGCCCACGAGATTTCACTGACATTAATGGGCCAGCCCAGCTGTAGGCCCACAAGATTTTGAGGACCCTAGTAGGCCGGCCCATTAACTGGCTGCCATGTTTTGGGCCAAATGCCAGCCCATATTTGATCTAGTCCATTAATGGCCTGCCACGCTCCGGGCCTAATAGTGGCCCATATGAGATCCGGCCTGCTAAAATCCTACCACGTTCTGGGCCAAATTACGGCCCAGATCAGGTCCGCCCCTTTAAGAGGCTTTGGGCTCAATTATGGCCCATATCAGATTCGGCCCGTCAACTGGACACTATGCTTTTGGGCCCACTTGCTAAAGGCCCACTTAGTAATTCGGCATGATATTAGTTTTGGCCTGTTAAGGGCCCGTTTAACATTTCAGCCCTATATTAATTTCGGCATGTTAAAAGCCCGTCATATAGTTGGGCCTAACTACGGACCGGTTTGCATCCGGCCTGCTCGCAGCCGATATCTAATTGGGCCAAACAAGGATCCAGACAATTTTGGCCTGTTAAAAGCCCGTGATTTGATTCGCACAATCATGGGCCAGGGTTCATTTCGGGCTACTGCGCAACTAGTAGGAATTAAGAACAAACCTACTCTATACAATAAAGAAATTATGGCATAGTAACTAAGAATAAACCTACACTACACAATAAAGGATTTAAGGTATATTACATCCACTAGGCATCAAAGCTCGCCACCAGTGATCATAAAGCGCAACGAAGAAGTAGATTGCAAAAACTGGGCACCATTACAGGGTAACAAAATAATACTGAACCGAGACCACTTCCAAGACAGTTCAAGAAAGGTTAGCCTTGCGGGGGAACTGCTGCGCAAGCTGCTGAGCAAGGCTATGAGACCGGCCTAGCATGTCGGTCATAGCTTCCAGGTGTAGCTGTTTAGCGATGAGGTTCTCATTGGTGTTCTCCGCAATCTAACTTAGAGATAGGACTTCAAGTCGAAGTTGAGTTGCAGAATGCCTTTCTGCTAGAACTTGGGACTGAAGAAGTCGAACTAATTCAGACAACGAATTCTTTGAGCTTGTCTGACTGTTAGTCTCAAGTAACTTGAACACTACATCAAGACAATACTTTGGGGTTGTCTCGCTATTTTCAAGATGTTTTGCCTTCTTTGCTGCAATATATGTTGGGTTTGTCTCACAGCCTTCAGCAGACTTGTGCATGCCATCAGGCATATCACCCTGAAACAAAGCAGAGAGATGACATGTTTTGCATGTGTATAAACAAAGATGATACCTGTTCTGTCAATTCTATCCAATTTCAAATTAGAAAATAAAGAGTATGTTCAAAATATCAATAGCATAATTTGGCATTGTTCATAATGCGGGGAGCTTCACCACACTACTAGATTACCATGTCAACATAACAAGCATAGATGAAGGGCAAAGCAAATCATTGTATCTATTTGGATAATGTGCATGGCATGTTGTTCATATCATCAGCCACATTAGTAAGATAAAACAGGAGATGACAAGGTGCAAACGTGGGCTGCTTCACCACACACTGGATTATAGATCCACAAAAACAAGCATACATATAGGGAGTATTAAGTAATGTGCATGGTATGAATAAGGAATTTGGTTTTACAAGTAAAACTTAGAACTTACAGTTCTTAAGAACATGCATTTTGGTAGAAACAGCAAACTAAACAGCAGTAAACGATAGGGAGTATGAGAAAATTAAACAGCAGTTGAGGATAAAGGCTTTAGAAGGACTGACTTACATTAACAGTTAACACCGGCTTTATAATTCACTTCTCCATGGCAAGGGAAGGATAACTCAAGAATTTCAGCACAGAATCTTGTTCATAAGCATTGCCTGTACTCTACATTTTGTAGAGAGTAATTATAGATATGATAATACTGCAAGGGATAGAGGATAATGAAGATAAGATGCAGATTGATGCTACATAATCAACTACCAATCCCTGGATTTACAAGCGTTACAGGACAAAATGTACTGACAAGAGCAATGGGCTACACTTCTACACTGGCGTTGTCTGTGTATTCTACTTGTTGGTAAGATTAAATATAGATCTGATCTTTTTTAGTAAATGGTGGGCGAGGGAGATAAGATGCAGAATGCTACAAAATGAACCAATCCCTCTTCCCATAATACAAGAGTGTTTTGAACACTGGTGTACTGTACAAAACGTTCTTATATTATGGGACGGAGGGAGTAGCTGTTAATGTAAGTACAGTGATAGACCACGTTCAGTCCTTACAAGAGGACTGCAGAGCTAAACCTCTTCAAAAGCATTGGGTTGACTCTAAATTTATGTAAGAGTCCATACGGATCTTATAATGTCCACCAAATGGACGATTACGAGGCTAACATGTGGAGTGATGGTACATAATCAAATAGCTATGAAAGTAAGTATGGTCATACAGGGCAAGAGGTACTCACAAGAGCAATGCAGTGTGCAGTATAGTTGCGAGATTCTATGGTCCCTTGAGAACGAATGTTCTTCTGCTAACAGTTTTCATACAAGTGAGACATTAAGGCAAATGCAGAAATGTAGTTCAAATTGTGATGTGATATCATAGATAGTACCTTACGCTACAGCCGAGACCAATGTGTAACAAGATTATTCCAGTCACCATCGGATAAATGTAGCACCGGAGACTTCATAGAAATTTCGTTCAGAGGCTTGCCATCGAAGTGTGCTTGCCTCAGGTAGGAACGATACTTCATCAACGAGTGCTTGAAAAGCGCAACCAACCCTTGCTTGTCATCACAATCCAGTTTGCGCCTCGCCTATTTAAAAGAATGAAATCTTGTGTCTTCTGTCAACGGAAACATATGCAGTAATGACCATGAATAACATTAGTACATTACTTACGCGTAAGTTGCGGAGGAAGACTGGAAATTGTTATGTGTCTGTGGTATAATCTTTCCACGAAGGAAAGATGTGCAAAAAGTTCCTTACAACAACATAAGCTTCGTCTTCTAAACTGGGAAGAAATGGAACAGGGGTCCTATTTGCTGCAATTGGGGCTCTCTCTGGTTCGAAAAGGGATTTGGCAACTGGACTTGGTGTACTCTTTGCTGGAATGGGGGTTTTGCGTCATACAGCTGGTGCTATGTCAACTGGCATAATCATACTGTTTGCTGCAGTTGAGGTCTGCTGAGTTGGGGCATCAGAAATGACCAGTGTAGTAGGGCTAGAGTCTACTGGAGTTGGGGTATTTTGTGGGTCAGGTGATATTGCAACTACACCTAATGGGCTATTTGATTTATCAGGTGCCACTACCTTTTCCAAATACTTTGCTTGTGCTCCTCCACGGTCAGCAATCGCCCTCTTCCTTTTGAACGTCTGATACACAAGAACAGCATTTGAATGGATAAATATGGTATGATGATAGATGGAATATGTACTGAAAATGGATAGGCAGGGCGTATTCACATACATGATGTGTAAACTAAGCTAATGGCAGTTCAACAAAGTAGAAGCAATGCAAAGCATCAGTTGCAAGATATGTGCGAGCAATGTAACCTTGGAAAGTTAGAGCAAGTACCTTGATGGGTGAATAAGATAGGGCATCTTCCTCTGACTCCTCCACTAGGGAGCTACATTGACTTAGGTCTCCCTCTAGCTCAGAATCACTGCTAGGATCATATTCTGAGCATGAATCTGTAGGTGGACAGTGTTTGCATTGCATTGCATCCAGACTTGATTTCAGTCCCTTAATGCCAAGTTTGACAGCCATGGCATTGTTCTGCTTTATTCTTTTCATGCGTGCAAGCTCATAACCATTATGGTGCTGTTCAGAATTTGAGATTCATGAAAACATAAAAAGTAGTCAAATTATCTATGGAATGCATTGTGGTTTCAACTCGGAGAGTGTCTCCCTATAAACCCCTGCATATGCAAAGTTCACCTCCCCAACCGTGCTGACCAGACCACACACAGAGATACACACCCGAGCGGCGAACATGCATTTTCGAAACTAATTTAGGAACATTTAGCTGACCAATTAAACAACTTTGTTTTAATAATATCAGATTCGTATTTGAACAACTAAGCTTGTTTAGCTTGATGGGTGGAGCAGTGTTATTATGACACGAAGCATGTATTCTGATCGTATAGTGATCATAAAAGGGGGAAACTCTAAGCATATATTTTTTAGCAAAAGAGGGTTTCCCCTCTGATTTCTATTAAAGAAACCACCACGGAACCAACATGATCAATTAAACCCTAAGCATGATCAATTAAACCGTATTATGGCTGTGCCATGGCAGATTTGAAGCTGCAAACAGGAGAAATGATATTTAGCATCCATTGTTTGCTTCGAACTAAGAACTAAATTCTAAGAGCTGAAAAGAAAGTAGAGTAACCAGGTTAAGATCTATTTTTTGGTTGGGATCAAAAAGTTGAGGAGATATGAAGTACCACCTCTCTTGCGGCGTGGTGTAGGCATCGGGGGTGCGATGGCTGTCGGTGGCGTTGAGGCAGATCTGCGACGGTAGACGGGTGCATCGGGGGATAAGTCCCGTTGCGGTGGAAGAGAAGGTCGTGTGAGCGGCCCCGACAAAGAGGACGGCGGTGCCGATGAAGCGAGAGGACGCGATGTAAGGCTATTGGTCCATCGTCGGGGATGAGAAACGTCCATCTCTAGCAGTGGACGACGCGGTCTTGGTAGGCGCTCCGGCATGGTGGAGGACGGTGGCGATGGATGTGGTGGAGGACGGCGGTGATGGATGGGGTGGCGAACGGAGGCTGGTGTGGGAATGGGGTGTTCTAGCGCGGACGGTGTATGAATGGGAAAATGGAGGGAGAGGTACGGGGAACCATGTTTTTGGGACGCGCCTGTCTGAAATATGGGAAAGTTACGAACTTATCCCCTGTTTCAAATTTGGACATCCCGTCGGTTGGGGATAGGACGGTAATCTCGCATCTCCCAAATATTGGCCGGTAACTATTTCAAGCGAGGAGAGGGTGTTTTGCCGCCCACGGTTGGCGCCCACGGTGTATGAACGGGGCTGACAGGTAGGGCGGTTGTGTCACGTCTGATGGAAGTTACACATCTGCCCCTATTTAAAATATTAGCCTATATCTATTTCAGACGAGGAGAGGGTGTTTTGCCGCCCACCATGTATGAATGGGGAATGGAGGGAGAAACAGAGGTCTTTTGGACGAGCTTGAATCAAATGAGTTTTGCCGCCCATGTTTGACGCCCACCGTGTCAGAATGGGCTTAGAGGCGGTCGTGTCACGTCTAATTGAAGTTACTAACCTACCCCTATTTAGAGTAGTGGAAATCGGGCCGATGGATTGTCCGTGTAATGGGTAGACAGTAATTTCCATCTCCCAAACACTTGGCTTCGGGCAGCCGATGTGGGAGTGGACATTTTCCTGTTTCTTTCGAATTTTGGGACAATAAGCATCCACGTTTACCCTAGCCACTAAATTCGAATCCATTTTGTATTCCTATATGAATCTTTATAAATCATTCTATGTGTTTTTATATACCTTCAAAAGGACGACAAAGATGTATTCCACTGTCATATATGAATATGGTTTACAAATGCCGATACTCAAATTCAGAAACTAGAATCCAGTTTAAGGTGAATTCGAATATTTGGAACACTTCATGTCCAACTCAAATGTCACACGCAGCATAATGTGTACTCCCATTTAGATATGTACACAAGCGATGTATCAAGATTCAAATACCGAGTCAATCAACCAAGAATGTACGGAACTAACAGACATATAAACACTTATAGAGTATATGGATCAATAATATGAACTAACATACATAAGCCAGGCCGCTGTACTTTTTTTTGGCTACAACAGCATCCTTTTTTTAGCCGGCATCTTGGCCCTTTCCGATGCGTGCCACTTATGGTCCATCTATACTACTATTGCTGAATGCACATTCAGCCCGATTGGCATATTTTTAGGTCTGGCACAGCAATCCAAATGAAATGTCTCTGAGTCTTATCAATTAATACAGACTTGTGCTCAAATAAAATTACAAACAAAAAAACAATTATTACATGATCTCTAAAACAAATGGTTTGATTGATTACATGAACAGACAACACAAAGGTTATTCAACTATGGAAAGAACATTTCACCTATGATTTACCAATTAGGAATTTAATTTCCTTTTTTCCTTCAGGACCTTAACAATCTGGTTAGTCTCAGCTTGCTTCATTTTGAAATCCACCAAATATTTAATGGTTGTCTTGAGTACTGCTTGTGATTGTGTTGTTTGCTTCCTCAACATGTCAACTTCATCTCTAAGTGTAGAAGCAGAATCTCTTTCTACCACTAGTTTAGCCTCTAGAGCATCAGCAGTTGGCAATTCATAATGCACGATTGGGCCGGTGCCACTGCTGTGGGATGATGCAACGTCCATGGGGACCTCGCTCTTTGATCTTGGGCTAACCTGTTTTGCCATTAAAGTTCTATTGGATTCAAAAAAGTTGAAGTTAGCAAAACATCTCAACTGGGAGTTATAACAGCAAACTAGTTAAACAAACAAGGAATTAAAGAGTTCCAATTGGATGCTGAAAAGTAGTTATTAACATCATTGTAACCCGTTGTTGCAGCAGCAAAGCAGTTAAACAAACAAGTAGATATTTAAGTTAAGGCAAACAGGTAATTCTTAACAGTAAGTATCAAACACATAGATAGGCACAGTCTACAATATGATTAACAGGTTGTGCCATTATGTAATCAGTAGCAAACTAAATTAAGCCAAGCAACGTAATTGAACAATTTTGCAATAAGTGGCTAACTAAAATTCCGAGAAGTAGGTAACTGAACTTACGCTAGTTCTTTGTACAGGCACACTGCAACTTCTTTTTCGCTTACAAGGTTGTATGAAGGAGTCCATGGCATCAATTGCTTGGATACGCAGTCCCAATGCTTCTTTCTTCCCACACTGCATGGGTAAGTCGAATGGTTAATCTGGTAAGATGGTGTGTCCTTGATATGTTATATGAGGACGTGTAGTCGGACTAGTTGTAGCCAAACACATCACACTGGCTTTTACTGTACATTATTGGCGAACTCAGTTCATAGAAACAAGCAATTCAACCATTCCGTGGGCAAATCAAAAGTGCCACTGGAATATTTTTCACTATCCAATCATACACGCAAAAAGGGGCGACGCCACCATAGGGGCTGGTATGGGCAGCCGCCTCAGGTGGCTAGAAAGTGTGCACCTAGTTTGAGTCGTCCAGGTTGGCCCACGCTAGTTTTATTCGTCCCAACGCACGAGCAGGCAATGTAAAAAATGAAGAAAAATGTTTCAATTTGGATGGGCCAATAACATAAGTGCAAGGCAGGCCCTATAGCAGGCTCGCCGCCCAAACGAGCGCCTCCCATATCGATCGACACCGGGAAAAATCCCAATTCATTCGCTCCAGCCTCCAGTCTGGTTCGCTCCTAACCTAGCCGCCGCTGGACAGACCGACACAGCACTTCCTCGCGCCCTCGTTGGAGGGCGGTCGCCAGGCTTCAAGCGAACGGAAGGACAAGAAGATGAAGATCCAACCCTGGGTGTAGCCTGTGTGGGAGGCAGCGGCGGCAGCACGGGCATGGCATCGAGCTTGCGCAAACGGATGGTCGCAGCTTGCAAGAGTAGCATGCGCAATGAGCAGGTACATCACATCCCTGATTACATCTAATTCAACTTTTCAATTTCTGGCCAATAGTTAAACCTGATGGTGTTGTAAAACTGCTTGTATGTAGGGAATCTATGAGAAAATGAAACCAATTTCTACTTATTTTATAACTCCCCCAATCAATACTGAACTGACTGAATCTGATGTCTCTAATCAAGTTTCCTGTGCAACATACAAGCTCATGTTGTTCTTGAGCCTAAAGTGTCTAATGAACAGACTGCTAATGAAGGATTTGATGCAAACATTTTACATGCTCCTGGTGATGAACATATAGTGTCTAATGAGGGATCTAATGCAAGCATTTTGCAAGCTCATTGAAGGATTTAGTGTCTAATGATGATCTACTATGTTGAGAGAGATAGAGATTTGCAGGCATTGATGACAAGCAAATTACAGTGCATTTTCATAGCTTGAGGAAATGTCGAGGCCATCTACCAGAAAGTCCCCGTATCATGACAACATAGAATAAATACTTTTCTAATCTATTGTTTGAAACTATTGGCATACTTGTGCAGGATAGATATATTGATATGCAGTTTGCGCACTGGTTATACGTGCAATTACACTTCGATATTTTCAGCCAGAGAACAAATAATTCAAGCAGGTACAGACCATGTTTGTAGTCCTTGTACACCATGTTGCATGTTGTGTTTTTTGGTGCTTGCATCATTTAGTGTTTATAATCTGAACTACTTTAGATCATTAGCTAGTTTTCAAAGTGCATGTAGCTTCACATTTCTCAAGTTATGTTGATTTCTGTAGTGCAAGTTCCTTCGTATTTTTTAAGTTAAATGTTCGCCCCTGGTAACTTGAATTCGTGGATTAGCCACTGCACACAAATCATACACGAATGCCAGTACGAATTAAATGAAATGCAGGGAGTTACGCTAGCTCGTTGTCCAGGCTCACTGCAGCTCTACTTGCGCTTGGGATGTTCCATGTACAAGTCCATGTTACCACTTGCTTGGATGTGCAGGCCTTGTGCTCCTTGCATCCCCCTCTGCATTTTTAACACGGCGAATGGTTGATCAAATAAGAGGAATCAACCTTGATGTTGTACCGGAGGACAGATACTTACAAGGTTATACGGGTGTGTAGGATGTGTACCAGATCCCGTAGCGCCATCATGCTTCGCTAAAATATGGATTTGCTTGTTTCAGATGATATCTCCATAAGAAATAAGAGTTAAGGTCAGAGTTGCATAGGCATGTAAGCTAAGAGAGTAGTGAAAGGATATCCAAACATCGTCAGAACAGTGCACAAGGGAGTGATGTGTGGATACCTAGTTCGGGCCGGCATTTAGGCATGCTCGCCTAGCTAGAGTGCGGGTCACATTAGAGCTGTTGAGGGTGATGTGCTGGCGTTGGCTGGCTGCGCACGGATGCAGATCTTGAGTGGCAGCAGAGGGCTACGATGCGGTGGACGAGACCGTTGGTGAAGCCCCAACGGCCTCAGGGGGCGGAGGTGCGACGATGTGCTCGGTGAAGTAGCCCCGGTGAGCTGGGAGACGACGTCGGTGAAGCACACCTGATGTGGTGGAACTCGGTGTCTGTGAGGCACGTTGGTAGCGGCGGCCGACGTTGTCGGTGGACGAGGGTGTAGATGAGGTAGCTCCGGTGCGGTGGTGAAGCGCGGCCGTCGTCTTCGTCGTCGTCGTCCGGCACAGAGGTGGGGAACAGTGGGGAAAGAGACAAGGCGAGGGACGATTCGAGGGTTGGTGGCGAATTAGGGATTTGAGCAATCTGGGCGCGGAAGGGGACGGTGGAGAAGAGAGATTTTGCAGCACCCCGCCGAGACTACCGCAGACAAGCTCAAAGCCATCGCCCTGTCCAAGCCCCCCTCTCCGGGATCTCTCATTAAGCAAGTTCAGGTAATATCTCTTCTTGACGATCTTTTTCTCGATCTTGATCGTGTTTTTTCATCTAACACGTAGTACTAGTACTAGTAGTACAACCTTCTGGGTGATCTTGCATGTGATTTTTGTGTGCCAAATGACGGTTCTAAATTCCTCTTTTGACCAAAACATGCGAGAGGTTGACACTGATTTCTTATAGATTACTTTCAACTACTCCCTTTGTCCCAAATTTCTTGTCTTAGATTTGTCTAGATACGGATGTATCTAATACTAAAATGTGACTTGATACATCCGTATCTAGACAAATCTAAGACAAGAATTTTGGGACGGAGGGAGTACTTTATGAACATCAATGCTACCTTTTAAGAGGGTATATTTGCCTTTGTAACTTGTGTTATGGATATTGCATGTAATCCCTCTGCTCTCATACCTTCGAAGACATGTTCTAGTGTCTTTGTTCACTCATTTCTGTGCGTATATGTAGTCATATATGGAGTATAATATCGAAAATCATCTTATATTTCTGAACAGAGGTAGTAATAAAATATGGTTTCTGTTTGAATTAGAACCAGGTCCGCGGTGGAGATGAAGTTCTCAAAGTCATGTCGTGTGAACTGGAAGACCTGATGATGAGTTCTACTGCTGAACTATCCAGTTGATGTGTCCTTGTCGCCATGTGTCCTCAACTAGTGTTTTCCTGTAGCATTGTTGTCAGGCGTGTTCTCAAGGCTGTACTTGACCACAACAATTTCCTGGTTGTGCCTTCGATTACGAAGGGTGTGGTTCTTGTAAAGCTTCCCAACAAATCTGATGCGGCTTGTCTTCATCATCATGTTTATGAGTGGAAAGACCACTCTGTTAGGTTCTCCAAGGTTGACAAGATGGTGATGGTGCATGTAGACATCTCACACGAAGTCCATGGCCTAGTCAGTTATGCGGGGTTCATCCCATAGGTTGGTGGCAAAAAATAGTCTACAGAGTTTAGTTAGTGCAACTTTGCTTGTCTGTAGTAAGTACTACTCCCTCTGTTCCTTGATATAAGGTGTATAGATTTTTGAGAAAAAGTTCGTAATATAAGGTGTATTGCGTTGCACCACTCATTTGGATAATTATTTTAGGGATTTGATTACATTTCCTCATATGAGGCAAGCTCCTCTATTTTCTCATGTCAATTAGTCAGGTATAATCTCGCCCCAAACGTGTGAAAATTTCCCTCCATGTGCGTTCTTTAATTTCCGTGCCAAAAACTATACACCCTATATTTAGCAACGGAGGGAGTATTGTTTAGTACTTGATTTGTGTTTGTGAACCCTATATTGTTTATTAGTACTGTCGCTTTTGGTGTGTGGTCAGTACTGACAACGTTCTATGTTAATGTCTGTCCACTCAATTCAGTCTGTATATTTTGAAGTATCCATATCATATTTTTTGTGAGGACGGTCTATCAATTATGGTTACACTCCAATATCTGTATGCATTGCAGGATTTATCGCACCCACCAGGATTCCAGCCCCATGGATGTTTGGTCCATATGATTTGTCACGACATTTGGATTGTCCTGCTTGTGGAAGTAGGCAGGGCCCCTGCATGCGCGTAGTTGGACGATCAATCTTCTGTTTAGTACTTCAACATAGTGATTTCCTGGTAAGGATTCACTCGTGTCACATCAAGTAAATCTTATTGATTTACTGTCTAAATCTTATTGATTTAATGCCATGTTTTCTTTCTTTTCCTACAATTTTACGATGCAGGTTTTGTCATGTGACATTCATCACAGAATAAACCATTTGGTTTGCTCTACGATCGCTATTTTTGCAGGTTTCACTTCTTATGTCGTGTCAGTAACGAAGGCACTGTCCATCACTTATATTACTGGAAAAAATTGGATCAGTCTGTTGTCTGAGTACAAGCTGAATCCCTATGATGAACTGCAGTTTGGTTTAACAAAAACGCCACAATTAGTCCTTCTCGTATTTAAAAGAAGTGAAGAAAAAAACTGGATCACGGTCATGGATCCTAGTCAAGTTAAAAAGTTGATCATAGCAGACCAGACACGATCGCCGCTGTCTCGCACAGATCGAGCACCGACAGTTGCTCTAGCACTGACAGCGGCAGCAGCTCAGTATGATCCAGCTGAGGATTGGGCATCGACCGCGTCAGCGGATCAGTCTGATCTACCGGAGGATCGGGCATCGACACCGGCACCAGCTCTACAAGGAGCATCATCTCCAGCAGCAGCGGCGGCTTTGGCACCTGCACCAACACTTGCACTTGCATCTGCTCCGGCCCGTGCAGTTGCACCGGCAACAGACTGGGTTGCAGTTCGCACTTCATATACCAAACTCCTTACAAAAACCGACATGTCCACCTTCTTGGTAAGCATTGGCCTCCCAAGTGCTTCGTTCTTTTTTCTTTCCATGTTGTTTCACATGATTCACTGTGTTGATCTAACTGTTTGGGTATGTCTTCTTGTTTGCAAACAGAGAATTCCTAGAGCAACGAGGGAGTCGTTCAACAATCCAGGCGACCGCGGCCAAGTTTCTCTTACCATGCGCAGCCTTGGTGTGAATGAACCTGCTCAATATATCGTAAGTACAAAGGATGGTCGCATGATGATTGATGTTAAAGGATGGTCAAGGTTCAAATCTAAATCATATCTTGCGGTAGGCGATGATGTCAAAATCGAACTTTCTCGGCAAGGAGAGCTGGTCCAAATCAACTTTGAAATTCTTCAGTAGCAGCACGCAACTGCCTAACTGATCTATCCTCCGAGAGATTTTGATGTAATAATCTGGCATGGTGAAACAAGTGTCCTGTGTGTATAAGTAGTACGATAGTATTATTTATCACATGGTATATCGTTGATAGAATTGCAACTCTGATTGCTGGTTAGGAACTGTCGTTCGATTTCATTCCAACAGCTGCCGTGCTTTATTCAATTTTGTGTATTCGCCTTGCAACAACATCTAAAACCAGCGTCGTACCGATCTCTTGCAATATGAAAAGCGCTGAGGTAGAACACATGGGCCCCCAAACATGCAGGGTCGTCCTACGGCCCAAAGTCCAGAACCTGGTTTCGAGAAGCACTAGCTCAGTGCAGAAGTGACGTCCTCCTCCTGCTGTGGGTTGGGCGAAGATGAATGTTGATGTTGCGTTATCTCGCAATAGTGAAAGGGAAGCCCTGGCAGTTGTGAGCCGGGATCATACAGGCTTCTTCCTTAGAGCATCGGCACTGGTGTGCGAAAGTGTTACTGATCCAGAGATCCTAGAGGCAATGGCATGTTGTCAGGGGCTATCTCTGGCTCTTGACTTAAACCTGCAACAAGTTCAGATTAGCACTGATTGTTCAGCAACAGTCAAGCATATCGGAGAGGCATACTTGGGGCCCAGCAAAGTTATTATGGATGAGATCAAGATGAAGAAGAATATTTTCCAAACCATGGAGATCATACATGAAAAATGCGAGTGTAATGTTGAAGTGCATGTGCTCGCAAAAGCTGCTACTTCTTTGCCCTATGGACACCATCTTTGGCTCATAGGAACCCCCGAAATTATTTGTATACCTATGACTATTAATCTTCAATAAAGCAGCTTTTATCCCTCAAAAAAAATCTGAGTATTATATTCTCAGCTGAACCCCCATAATTCCCGTGCGTTGTAGAGGGAGTATATTTCTCGGCAAGGTGAGCCTGTGATATAAAAGATTTGTATATTTCTTTATAGAGGGAGTATCTCTCTGTCAAAAAATATATTTATGTGTAACTAGTTACTCCTGTCTTTCTACTTCCTTTCGCTGATATGTGGGGCAACCGGCAACGGGGTCCACGTGTCATATGCAAAAATTAGAGTGCACAACTTCACGGTAGACACACCCCGGCCGTAGCACCACAGTAATGCCCAATGAGCCGTCAAATCACAACCCCCCTTTCCAGATTTAGCAGTAAGCTGGACGGACGAAGCGGCAATATTTCACCTGGCCCGAATCCCCTTCTCCCTCGCCTGCTTGTTCAGAGAAAACCCCCTCTCAGCGATTGCATAGGGTTTTCTCATGGAGAACCAGGTACGAATTCTTCATCCATCCCCGATAAACCCAAGTCCCTTGGTCGCAGGTAATCCTAGGATGGCAACTGCCGCCGTTGATGCATTTTTCTTCCTACTGAATCTAGTGTGTTTCATTTGCAATGCCCGAAGTGCGAGTACCCTACAGGTTTCTGCGCCCTCGGCGAGACGCCACACTTGTTCTTTCTCATCCTAACACAGCATTTTGAAACGCGCACAATATGTTCCTAGAATCCTCTTTTCTATCCGGGAGGGTGGGGTTTTTTCGAACATGTTGTGTTCTCATATTATTTTTCCTGCAGTGTATGTATTATTTGCTCTGCCAGAACACATGTACTCAAGATGCTCGGCCTTGCCATAACTGAATACACTAGTTTAATGGTCACAGTGAAGACAAGCCATGGATATAAGTTCCGAGTTGGGTTCATGAACCAAGAAGATCGTTGCTTTTTTATGGCCGAACTTGGATAAACTTTCTCAAGTGTTATGGATTGAAAGTTGGCGCACGAATGTTGATGGAAATAGCAGAACCTAGTCTCATCTTCACTGCGATCTTCCACCCCGACGTCGTTCCAATTGTTCATCCATGTTAATTTTGTATCCGGTTCTTGGTTGTTGCCTCGATTACTTCTTAATCCACCTATTCTATCTAACTAATCACAATTTAACTTTAGAAGTAGCAATGAATCTCTCACGAAGATGCTACTTCTAACTAATATTTTCTTATAATTGGTGGCACGTGTAGGTTTTTTCAGAGTTAAGCAGTCTACTCGTTTGTTACTCTATAATAACTCGGCTGTTACTAATGGCACTGAAGTTGACTGGATCGACATCCACAAGTTCCTACACTTTATTGATCGTCTTGAGGTCCTTGTGGGGCGTTTCAATGGTGGAAGGCCACGTGGGATATGTGTGCCACTGCTGCACTTGTTGAACAGGTCCAACTGTGTCGAGAAACTTATGGTATGAGTTGTTTTCTGTTATATATGTTGTTCATAAACTATTGCCTATACACAGTTTTACAGTTGTGATCTTCTTGAAAAAGGAACTGCCGAGTTCTATTGTTCCTATACAGATGCATGACCATGGTTGGGTCAGACTTGCGCTTGGTCACAACATGATGTTTATGTCGACCTACTCAATTCCCCTTGGAGGTGAAAATATACTTATTCATGGGTGGTCTCAAATAATGAAGGCCCATCCATCTTGGAGAATAGGACAGAAGATTATGTTCATGCTTTTCCATGGCTCTAAAGCGAATATCCTGTTTAGTGACCACGTTGCGAGATGAAGCCGCTTTCAGAAGGTTGTGGATGTGCGGGGTGGCGCCTGGGCCTTGTCCTGGGGCTTGGCGGCCTCACCCTTGGTTAACTGTAGGCAAAGTAGCACTGTTCGAGGCGTGCTTTGTACGGTTGAACCTGTATAAGTACTCATACCGCTTTCAGCTTTGGTTGTTAAGTTCCCCTGCTGGTTTCAGTTAAGGTTGTTAAGTACTCGTGCTGCTTTTACAGTCTGTCGTGTTTGTTCAGTCCTATCTTCCTCCAGCCACCAAAACTAAACCAGCGCCGGCGGGGCCGCCTGCTTCTGCCTCCCATGGCTGGCGGCGCCTCAGCGCACGCATCGTCGCCCCACCGTCTCCTAAATCGTTAACGCCGACGTCCTCCGCGCGCTTTGGTGCGCTTGCCACAGCGCCGCCCTCTCGCGTTGTCAACATGGTGAACAAACAATAGGAATCGGCAGAAGTATGTGGAGAGGATGACAGTAGGGGCCCACCACGTCAGTGTATGGAAAAATAAAATGCTTCCTCCTAGTGTTTTCCTGACATCTAGGACCCACAACATTGTGAGCGTATATAGTCAATAGACAAGAGAACAACACAAGATCGGCTGACACCTGGGACGTAGCTACTTGAAAAGTATTTTTTTGTTTGGTATTGTTGAGACGGAGCAGGGTTTGAACTGGGTTGTGGCCCGTCTAGCCCAGGCTTATACTTTATGTTCACCATGTGACCAGCCCAGCTATTTTTTCTTTGTGAAAACGAGCCCAGTTTATTTTTTCTGAAGAATACCCAATCCAGTCCTACTTATTTTTCTATGCCCTAATGGGCTGCAACTCTTTCAAGACGCCTGCAAATCTTGAAAGTAATATGAAATGGGTTGTAAATATAAAAACAGATGACAAATTGGCAATTACTTTATAATTTCTGAATTTTATTACATTTTCAGATTCCTATTTCACTGGGCATTAACCTAATTTAAATATATCTTCAAAGTACTTTAAATATGGCTGGACATTTTGGTATTAAAAATAGTTTGGAACCCACAGAAATATGTGAAATTGGCCCTGGCCAACCAAAAAAACGACTGCAATAAATTGCATAAGAAGTTGCCATGAGCTATATATAAATTATTAAAAAAAAGGGAGTGGTCTGACTATGGGCCTATTTAGTTGACGCGTATGCAAGATTTTTTTTAGTTATTATATACGTCAACAAACGATTCTAGCAGACGTAACCGTTGGATGTCAATCCAACGGCCATCGTGTTTCTTCAATCCCTGGTCTTCTTGCTCCAGCCGCCAAAGCAGCACTGGCGGGACCGCCTACTCCTGCCTCCCATGGCCGGCTGTGCTACCGCGCAGGCCTTAGCGCCCCCTACTACTCCCACCACTGGCCAGGGCATCCCTCTACTCACCCACACCCCCTGTTATTCTGCGGCGACGGCAGCCTCACACCGCAGCCGAACCGGTGAACGCTCGTACTCCTCTCCGCGTGGGCATCCACTGCCGTGTCTTCCCCGGCTCTGCGTCGTCCCCTTCCTATGCCTCGTCGTCGTCCACCGCTGTGGTGCTCTCGGCGCGGCATGGTCAATGTGGTCAATGACCGACTTCCATCGGAAGAGTACTGTACGTGGAGAGGCTGACAGCTGGGTCCACGGTAGCCGCAAGGAAGTGCCTCCTTATTACGCGGAAAATAATTATTCCTCCACCTGACAGCAGGGACCCACCGGTCGGGCCACTAGTATTTTTCGAAAAAAATCGTTTCACCCTGACTGCTGGGACTGTCGTGGTTCTAAGTCTGACAGTGAGGTAGGGGGGTATGTATGAAGAGGCTAGGCCTTAGCTATTGGGAAGTTGTAAGCACGCAGGGTTTACGAGTTCAGGCCCTTCTCTGAGGAAGTAACAGCCCTACGTCTCGGTGCCCGGAGGCGGTCGATTGGATTATGCGTGAGTAAGATTACAGGGGTGCGAACCCTTCATACTGAGGAGGGGGGTGGCTTATATAGAGTTCGCCAGCCCTCTCTTGCCCTCAGTAATGCAGGGTTTAAGGTATATTTAAGGTGGGCGTTACTGATAACGTCCCTAATAAAGCATCATGATGATCATAAAGACTACTTAATAGCTGACCGTTTGCCTGGGAGCGATTTGAGATCTCCTGGTGGTCGAGTGGTTGGCTTGTTGGTCGAGTGACAGCTTCTTAGTCGAGTGCCTTGGCCCTGTCGAGTGGGATATCTTCAAGTTGTCTGAAAGGTGACTTCCTCTAAGGACGTCCTACGGTAGGGCTCTTAGGACGGGTCCGTGTCCCTACCGTAGGTATATGACTACATCATTAGCCCCCGAACGGATCGAGGCTGGAGTGGAAAAAGAGGTTAGGGACCTTTTCATCCGACCCCTCGGGTTGTTATGGGTGCTTCATTCTGGGTCGACTGTCACGGATGACGTCATTAACCTTTTTCAGTCAACTTGATCCGTTCCAAGTCTTTCGTCGAATGGATTTCTTCACTTGCGAGGCATCGAGCGCTGGCGTGCGCGGGATTGCCGTTTCGCCAAGTTGTTCTGCAGCTGGCGGAGATCGCGGGATTCGGATTTTTTGGGAAGCGCGCGGAACGGGAGCGGCCGCAGTAATCGGGAGCGACAGTGCGAAGGCTCCTCGATCCCCGCGCCGCCTTTTTCGCCACGTACAACGCGTGCGCCTGCCGAGGGATTTGACTGGATAGCTCGGGCCTACCTGTCAGCCACTCGGGAGTGGCCCCTTATAAATAGTTGGCCCGGAGTCCTTCTTCAGTACGCGTGCTCATCTCTTCTGCCCCTCTCTCTGTCTCTCCGTCGTCTCCTCCGCTTCCTTCGCTCTCGCCCTGTCGCCATAAAAACCAGCCCGAGACCTTGCCGGCGGCAATGGTGAAGAGCAAGACGACCGCCTTGGAGCGTGCGAAGAAGGCGGCGGCGGCCGGGAAGGGGAAGAAGTCTGCGCGCGGGGGCTCTTCTTCTCGGACGGCCCTGCCCAAGGTGTGGATCCAGGGCGACTGGATGCCCACGGTGCTTCGTCAGGAGGACCTCGACGATATGGTCGAGGGAGGAGTCATCCTCCACAAGGCGGCGCGTCTTCCGGGGAGAGAAATCGAGCCCCAGCCACGTGACGGTGAGCGCGTCCTCCTGGCGACTCACATTGATCGTGGTTTCTCCTTGCCGCCCCACCCTTTTTTCCGCAATTTCCTGAATTTCTTCGGGGCGCAGCTCCACCACTTCACTCCGAACTCCATAGTCTATCTCGCCGCTTTCATTTCTATGTGCGAGGCGTTTCTGGGGTGCCGCCCGCACTGGGGACTCTTCAAGCATATCTTCACCGTTCGCTCTCAGTCGGTGAAGAAGGCTAAGTCGAGTGACGAGAGGACACAGGTGATCCAGTTGTGCGGAGGCTTGGCGATCCAGACAAGGGGGAAAAGTTGTTTTCCCTCCATCACTTTCCCGAAGTCAGTTCGAGGGTGGCAGGCGACTTGGTTCTACTGCTAGGATCAAGTGACCCCGGGGCAGTCAACCGGACTCCCACCTTTCACCCTCGACCGAGCTGAAAAGCCGGCTTCTCTGAAGGTGACGCCCGAAGAAAAGGCCCATGTCAAGACACTGGCGGGTCGAGTGGTCGAACTTGTCCGTGAGGGCGTGACGGGGATGGACCTGCTCGAAGTCTTCCTCAAGAGGAGAATCCAACCCCTCCAGGCTCGGGATCACCCGATGTGGTTGTACTCCGGCCTTGAGGACTCCACTCGGGTCCACCCAGAGGAGGTCACCGACGAGATGCTGGAGGGGTGGCTGTCAAGCATTACAGGGAACAAAGACAACCCCCGAGGAGCCAGGAGGGTCGTTCCACTCGACAGCTCTTATGAGGTCGACCAGGTGTGTATTTGCATTTTCGACTGAAATCTTGCTTTCTGCACTGGTCTTCTTTTAAGCGAGTCGACTGACTTTCCATTCTGCCTGCTGTCTTTTAGGCGACCACCGAGATGTATTCGACGCCCAACGGGGCGCAGGGGTCGACTGAGGAAGGTGAGGGAAGCGGAGGCGAGAGCGGCGACGACCAGGGCGAGTGGGAGTCAGACGGCGAAGGAGAGGAAGGCGACGACATCTTCTCCAGCGAGGAGGAGGAGGAAGAAGGCGAACCTCCCCGCCCAGAGAGACGATCCAAGCTCGTGCACGACCCGGCGCAGGGACGTGGTCAGGCGACTGCCTCTGTCGGGCCATCGTCGAAACGCCCTCGGACCTCCTCTCCGACACCGACTGGGAAGGTTCCCAAGCAACCGCGCACGATGCAGTCCAAGCCGCCCAAGACTCTGTCGAAGATGAAGATAACTGTCCCTGTCATCTCTGGGTAACAAGCTTTGACTTCTTTCCTCGATTGGAGGACAGATCCTGAGTCGACTCATTATGCTGAACTGGTTGATTCTTCGAAATTTGCAGTGCTGCTACCTCTGAGGTCTCAGCCAAGGACGACGACCAAGAGATGGGGGACGCTGCAACCTCCAACCCTGGTACGATCATCGACGTTTTGTTTTTGAGTTGACTTGGTCGTTTCTTGCAATTCTTGTCGATTGAAAGTTCTTCCCGCAGCTCCTCCTCAAGTTATCGACCTCCCGGATGATGATGACAATGAGTCGCTGAGGATAGGGAGGACCAGGAGGCCGCCGACTGACAAGGCTCCCCAGCCTGCTCTGGCGCCTGAGGCCGTGGCACGGGACGGCGGCGATGCCCCTCGGGCCTCTGTATCTTCGCCAATCCCCTGTCGAGTGTGCAGCCTTCGGCGTCGGCTGCCGATCCGACTGCCAATCCTCCGTCAAGTGCGCAGCTCTCGGCGTCGACTGCCGATCCGACTTCACTCTTTGTCGCGTACTCTGCCCCTGAAGACGAAGTGGCCGCTGCGAAGGAGGCCATACGCCAGGCAGGGGTCATGATGGAGCAGGTGAAGAGGGCTCGGGAGGCCAGCCAGGCGGCTTACGACGCGAGTTCGGCACTTCAGAGTAATGTCCAGGTCAGTTGATTTGATGTTTGTTTGTTTGAAGAGTCTTTCTCTCTCTTTTTCTTCCTTTTTTGAAGATCTTTGTTTCTGTATCTGTACACCCACTGGGTGTGTTTTCTCTTTGGTCGAACCAGTGGGGGCGCGCTGAGTGCACCCACTGGGTGTAGTCCCCGAGACTACGGTGGACTGCTGGCAGTCGACTGTAGTCTGTATATTGTGGTTGTGAATCTGAACTTCTTCACTCGGTCTGCCCTGTCAGGTCGAGCGGTCCGTGGCCTGTCGACTGTATGCATTCTTTTTTTTTGGTCGAACCAGTGGGGGCACGCTGAGTGCACCCACTGGGTGTAGTCCCCGAGACTACGGTCGAATATTTTTTATTCGGCTGTGGTCTTAGAAACGTCACCATTGTTCCTTAGTTACTCGGGAGCAACTTATCTCAAATGTCTGTCGGCTGGTTTTTTCTTTTGCAGAGATCCTGTGAACTTGTCGCTCGTTATGCTGAATTGGAGAAGCAGAAGATTCAGCTGGACCTTGATTTAGAGCTGGCCAGGACGGAGTTGCAGAAGGTCAGGGAGGGCGCTGCAGGTAAAGCAACTTTGTCGACTGGTTCTGTTTTCAGGCTCGGGCATTCCTTTGCTGTTTCTGATTCCGTCGCCGTTTCTTTGTAGGTGAATTGGAAAGAGCGTTGGCGAGGAAGGATCAGGACCTGCTGTCGCCCGTAAGGCGGCTGACGACAAGATGGTTCTGGCCGAACAGAAGCTGGCTTCGGTCGGCCAGTTGGAGCAAGAGAACGTTAGGTTGCAGGCCGCTCTGACTGATGCCAACAAGCTGGCTGCCGGTTGGAAGAAGAAGCACCTCCTCTTGGGTGAGGAGATGGAAGGCGTCGCCCGTAGGAGGGACGACCTGGAGAGCTTCCTGAGGAGCCTCGCCAAGAGGCTGTACATCAAACTTGAAGGTGCTCCTCTAATTTTGACTATTTTGTACTTTTTGTGTCGACTCAATCCTGTGTTCGTTGGCTTATCCTTAGGTCTTGTGTGCAGAATTCTGTGAGAACTTCGAAGAGGAGACTGGGCAGATCGAAACGGGTCTTGACCCAATCAATTCCCCGGTGAAAGACGACACTGCCATGAACTTGCTCCGACTGGAATCTCGAATCGACGGCGCCGTGGATTACCTGGCTCGACTGAAGGTTGCCGTGTCGCGGATCGACTCGACACTTTGGCCAGAATCTGCGCTCCAGAACGATCTCGAGTCTCTTATGGCTTGACTTGACAAAATCCCCGATCGAGTGCAGGAGTGGAAGAAGTCCTCTGCCCGGTGCGGTGCTGACGTGGCTCTATCCTTAGTCCGCGTTCATTGCAAGGAGGCGGGAGAAGAAAAGCTGGCCGCCATCCAAGTCGCCAATACCAAGAGGCACAGCTTCCAGGACTTCATGGAGACCTTCATCGCTGCAGCTACTCGCATTGCGGACGGGATCGACTTGGATGAGTTCGTCGCTCCTGCCAGCCCTCCTCTTGAGGAGTGAGAAAACTTTTCATGCCTTTCCTTAAATTAGCCTCGGGATGCCGAGTGGATTTGTAGTCGTTTAAACTCTGCTGAGCCGAGGGCTCGAGTACTTTGATTCGGGGCCCGGGGCCTTTTAAGATTTATCCGAACTTTATTTTTGCTGAATGTCTCTGTGATCTGGAACTGTCGTGAGAGGCTTGATGGCCGGCCCCCACCCTGTCGTTGTACATTGTATTTGTGGCGGAGCTCTCGGGAGAAGGTGGCAGTCGACCCATGCTCCGTTGTTGTACATTGTATTTGTGGCGGAGCTCTCGGGAGAAGGTGGCAGTCGGCCCACACTCCGTTGTTGTACATTGTATTTGTGGCAGAGCTCTCGGGAGAAGGTGGTAGTCGACCCATACTCCGTTATTATACATTGTATTTGTGGCGGAGCTCTCCACTTGGTAGCATTTTTCAAACTTAGGCGAGTGTCTGACTGCAGCTAAGTCTCTTCGTGGAGAACTTAGGCGAGTGCTGAACTGCAGCTAAGCCCCCGAGTGGGAGGGTTGCTCTCCACTCGGTAGGATTTTTCAAACTTAGGCGAGTGCCTGACTGCAGCTAAGTCTCTTCGTGGAGAACTTAGGTGAGTGCTGAACTGCAGCTAAGCCTCCGAGTGGGAGGGTTGCTCTCCACTCGGTAGGAATTTTCAAACTTAGGCGAGTGTCTGACTGCAGCTAAGTCTCTTCGTGGAGAACTTAGGCGAGTGCTGAACTGCAGCTAAGCCCCCGAGTGGGAGGGTTGCTCTCCACTCGGTAGGATTTTTCAAATTTAGGCGAGTGTCTGACTGCAGCTAAGTCTCTTCGTGGAGAACTTAGGCGAGTGCTGAACTGCAGCTAAGCCCCCGAGTGGGAGGGTTGCTCTCCACTCGGTAGGATTTTTCAAACCTAGGCGAGTCTCTGACTGCAGCTAAGTCTCTTCGTGGAGAACTTAGGCGAGTGATGAACTGCAGCTAAGTCCCCGAGTGGGAGGGTTGCTCTCCACTCGGTAGGATTTTTCAAACTTAGGCGAGTGTCTGACTGCAGCTAAGTCTCCTCATGGAGGACTTAGGCGAGTGCTGAACTGCAGCTAAGCCCCCGAGTGGGAGGGTTGCTCTCCACTCGGTAGGATTTTTCAAACTTAGGCGAGTGTCTGACTGCAGCTAAGTCTCCTCGTGGAGAACTTAGGCGAGTGCTGAACTGCAGCTAAGCCCCCGAGTGGGAGGGTTGCTCTCCACTCGGTAGGATTTTTCAAACTTAGGCGAGTGTCTGACTGCAGCTAAGTCTCCTCGTGGAGGACTTAGGCGAGTGCTGAACTGCAGCTAAGCCCCCGAGTGGGAGGGTTGCTCTCCACTCGGTAGGATTTTTTAAACTTAGGCGAGTGTCTGACTACAGCTAAGTCTCCTCGTGGAGAACTTAGGCGAGTGCTGAACTGCAGCTAAGCCCCCGAGTGGGAGGGTTGCTCTCCACTCGGTAGGATTTTTCAAACTTAGGCGAGTGTCTGACTGCAGCCAAGTCTCTTCGTGGAGAACTTAGGCGAGTGCTGAACTGCAGCTAAGCCCCCGAGTGGGAGGATTGCTCTCCACTCGGTAGGATTTTTCAAACTTAGGCGAACCGGATTCGCAACTAAGTCACCCACTGGGGGATTTCGGACACATACAACAGTGACAACAATTATTGGAACACTCTTATTTCTGATAAAAATGAACCTTAGGAGTTTTTCTTATTACATCTGGTTTAAGAGCGGACTCAAGTGTAAAAGGGGCGGAGAAGCTCCGCGTTCCAAGCTCGAGGTTCGTCGATTTGTCGATCAACATTGTAAAGATGGTATGCTCCATTGTGGAGGACTCTGGTGATGATGAAGGGGCCTTCCCAAGTGGGAGCGAGCTTGTGAGGTTTCTGTTGATCCACTCGGAGGACCAAATCTCCTTCTTGAAAGGCTCGACTCTTCACATTCCGGGCGTGGAACCGACGCAAGTCCTGCTGGTAAATGGTCGATCTGATCATTGCCATCTCCCTTTCTTCCTCCAAGAGGTCGACTGCGTCTTGCCGGGCCTGCTCTGCTTCATCTTCGGTGTAAAGTTCAACTCGAGGCGCATTGTGAAGGAGATCGCTTGGCAGGACAGCTTCGGCTCCATAAACCAGAAAGAACGGGGTCCTTCCAGTCGACCGGTTAGGGGTAGTCCTTAATCCCCACAGCACTGACGGAAGCTCGTCGACCCAAGCGCCTGCCGCGTGCTTGAGATCGCGCGTCAGCCGAGGTTTTAGCCCTTTGAGAATCAGACCATTTGCTCTCTCAGCCTGTCCATTCGACTGGGGATGAGCGACTGAGGCGTAGTCGACTCGTGTGCCTTGAGAAGCGCAAAATGCCCTGAAATCGTTCGAATCAAAGTTTGACCCGTTATCAGTGATGATGCTGTGTGGGACTCCATATCTGAATGTCAACCCTCTGATGAAACTGATAGCGGTGCTAGCGTCAAGGCTCTTTATGGGCTTAGCTTCGATCCATTTGGTAAACTTGTCGACTGCCACAAGCACGTGAGTGAACCCACTCCTGCCCGTTCTCAAGGGGCCAACCATGTCCAATCCCCAGACGGCAAAGGGCCAGACGAGCGGAATGGTTTTCAGGGCTGACGCGGGCTTGTGTGACATGTTGGAGTAGAACTGGCAGCCCTCGCACCTGTCGACTATCTCTTTTGCCATCTCATTTGCCCTTGGCCAATAAAATCCAGCTCGGTATGCTTTAGCCACAATGGTCCGAGAGGACGCATGGTGACCGCAAGTTCCCGAGTGGATATCGTTGAGGATTATTTGACCTTCTTCTGGCGTTATGCATTTCTGGCCGACTCCGGTCGCACTTTCTCTGTACAGCTGTCCCCTTATGACTGTGAAGGCCTTAGATCTACGGACGATCTGTCGAGCCTCCTCCTCGTCCTCCGGGAGTTCTTTCCTTAGGATATATGCAATGTATGGTATCGTCCAGTCGGGGGTGATTGCCAAGACTTCCATGATCAGGTCGACTACTGCAGGCACTTCAACTTCAGTCGGGTCCGCGGCACTTTTCGGCTGCGGGGCTTCTTCTGTGAAAGGATCTTCTTGTACTGACGGCGAGTGAATGTGTTCCAAGAACATGTTGCTTGGAATGGCTTCTCTCTTGGAGCCTATCTTTGCCAAGTCGTCGGCTGCCTGGTTTTTCAGTCGAGGGATGTGGTGGAGTTCCAACCCCTCGAACTTCTTCTCTAGCTTCCGTACTGCATTGCAGTATCCAATCATTGCCGGATTCCTGACATCCCATTCCTTCATCACTTGATTAACCACCAGATCTGAGTCGCCATAGACCATGAGGCGACGGACGCCGAGTGAAATGGCCATGCGCAACCCATACAAAAGTGCTTCATATTCTGCTTCGTTATTGGAGGAATCGAAGTGAATCTGGAGAACGTATCTGAGCTTGTCTCCTCGGGGGGAGACCAGAACTACCCCCGCGCCCGAACCATTCAGCATCTTGGATCCATCGAAGAACATAGTCCAGTGTTCCGAGTAAACTTGAGTCGGAAGTTGCTGTTCAATCCACTCGGTGATAAAATCAGCGATTGCTTGAGACTTGATGGCTTTCTTTGCTTCAAACTTGATGTCCAAAGGAAGGAGTTCAATCACCCACTTGGCCACTCGACCAGTTGCATCTCTGTTATGCAGGATCTCCGATAATGGAGCGTCACTGACGACTGTAATGGAGTGGTCAGAGAAATAGTGTGCAACTTTCTTCGTGGTCATGTAAATCCCATATACAAGCTTCTGGTAGTGGGGGTATCTTTGTTTTGAAGGGGTCAAAACTTCAGACACATAATAAACAGGGCGTTGAACTTTGAAGGCCTTCCCTTCCTCTTCTCTCTTGACCGTAAGTACTGTACTGACAACTTGTCCCGTGGCTGCAATATAAAGCAGCAGAGGCTCTTTGCTGATTGGAGCAGCTAGCACCGGCTGGGTGGAGAGCAGAGCTTTGAGCTCCGCAAACGCTGCATCAGCTTCTGGAGTCCATTCGAACTTGTCGGACTTTTCCATCAGTCGGTAAAGAGGCAACGCTTTTTCACCGAGTCGAGAGATGAATCGACTTAAGGCGGCCAAGCAGCCTGTGAGTTTTTGGACATCATGCACACGTACAGGACGCTTCATCCGGAGTATGGTTCCAATTTTTTCAGGATTGGCGTCGATTCCCCGTTCGGAAATGAGAAAACCGAGTAGCTTGCCACCTGGAACTCCGAAAGTGCATTTTGACGGATTGAGCTTGATATCGTACCTCCTGAGGTTGGCGAAGGTTTCAGTAAGGTCAGCCCGTAGGTCGGAACCTTTCCGAGACTTGACTACGATATCGTCCATGTACGCCTCCACATTCCGACTGATTTGAGTGAGTAAACACTTCTGGATCATTCTCATGAATGTGGCTCCGGCGTTCTTGAGGCCGAACGGCGTGGTGACGTAACAGAAGCATCCGAATGGAGTGATGAAAGCTGTTTTGATTTCGTCGGGTCCATACAGACGGATCTGATGGTACCCGGAATAGGCATCTAGAAAAGACAATCTCTCACATCCCGCAGTTGAGTCGACAATTTGGTCGATGCAAGGAAGAGGAAAATGATCTTTCGGGCAGGCCCGATTGATATGCTTGAAATCAATGCACATGCGGAGTGACTTGTCCTTCTTGGGGACCATGACAACATTGGCGAGCCACTCGGAGTGGTAGATCTCTCGAATGAACTCAGCTGCTAAGAGCCGAGCCACCTCTTCGCCGATAGCTTGTTTTTTCTGGACGGCGGACCGTCGCAGATGTTCCTTCACGGGTTTAAACTTTGAGTCGACTCGTAGGCGGTGCTCAGCCAGCCCCCTGGGAACTCCGGGCATGTCAGAGGGTTTCCATGCGAAGATGTCCCAGTTCTCACGGAGGAGCTGGATGAGCGCTTCTTCCTATTTGGAGTCGAGAGTTGTTGAGATGTGAGTCGGAGCTGCGTCGGGGTCGGTCGGGTGAATGTGGACCGTCTTTGTGTCGCCGGCCGACTGAAAAGCTGACTCGGAGGCAGGCTTCTTAGCCCGCAGCAATTCACTCGGGTCGACAGTCTTCTGGTACTCTTTCAGCTCGACTACTGCCATCTGAGCGTCGGCGATCTTTGATCCCTTCTGGAAACATTCTTCCGCCTTCTTCCGGTTGCCTGTAACAGTGATCACGCCTTTGGGACCAGGCATCTTTAATTTAAGATACACGTAGCATGGTCGAGCCATGAAGCGTGCATAAGCCGGTCTGCCCAAGATGGCGTGATAAGCACTCTGGAAGTCCACAACTTCAAACGTTAACTTTTCTTTGCGGTAATTCTTTGAATCACCGAAAACCACGTCAAGAGCAATTTGGCCGAGTGACTCGGCTTTCTTCCCAGGAATGACTCCGTGGAAGCTCATGTTACTGGCGATGAGTCTGGACATCGGAATGCCCATTCCTTTCAAGGTTTCCGCGTACAGTATGTTCAGGCCACTGCCACCGTCCATTAGGACTTTGGTCAGTCGAGTGCCTTCGACAACTGGGTCGACCACCAAAGCTTGCCTCCCAGGGGTGGCAATGTGTGTTGGATGATCGGATTGGTCGAACGTGATGGCCGTTTGGGACCACTTTAGGTAACTGGGAGTTGCAGGGGCAACCATGTTCACCTCCCGGTTAATGACTTTCAGTCGACTTTTGCTTTCGACATCGGCAAAAATCATCAGGGTGGAATTGACCTGGGGGTATCCATCGTCACTATCATCCCTGTCCTCAACTCTGTCCGGCTCTTTCTCTTTATCCTTGGGCTGCTTGCCCTGAAACTGTTGGATCAGGAGCCGGCATTGTCGAGTGGTATGTTTGGGGTAAATAAAATTACCCTCTTCGTCTTTCTTGGTGTGGATGTGACATGGCAAATCCAAAACATCATTCCCATCCTGATCCTTGACTTTCTTGGGCTTCCAAGTGTTCTTGGGTTTCCCCTTGAAGTTTCCCTGAGCCACAGCTAAGGCCTCCCCGGGAGCGGCTGGCTCGGCCTTCCGCTTTTGCTTCCGAATGGAGTTTCCTCCAGTTTCTTGGGCGACTGATTTAAGTTTGCCGCTTCGGAGTCGGTCTTCGTCTTCTCCATTAGCGTACTTGGTGGCAATCTCCATCATCCGATTAAGGGACATCTCTCCGGTCCGGCCAAATTTCAGATTCAACTCCCTGTACTTGACCCCTTCCTTGAAAGCGCAGACTGCTTGATGGTCAGGCACGTTTTCGACCGAGTGGTGCAGTGTGATCCACCTTTGGATGTATTCCCTCGGTGTTTCATTCGGCTTCTGTATGCAAGACCGCAGCTCTGTAAGGCCTGCAGGGCGCTTGCATGTCCCTTCGAAGGTTGTAACAAACACTCGGGAGAGATCCTCCCAAGTGTAAATGCTGCTGGGCGCCAGCTGATTTAGCCACGCCCTAGCTGAGCCTTCCAACATGAGGGGTAAATGCTTCATGGCCACCTCGTCGTTGCCGCCACCGATCTGCACAGCCACTCGGTAATCTTCGAGCCACGTGTCAGGCTTGGACTCGCCGGTGAACTTGCTGATTCCAGTCGCCAGCCAGAAGTTGGGTGGGATCACCGCGGCTCTGATGGCTCGACTGAAACACTCAGGCCCCGAGGCGTGTGCCCTGTTGTCGGTAGGCGTATCCCTGTTGTGGCCCTCACGATGAGCCCTGTTCCTGTCCACCAGACCTTGAACGAGGATGGATCTCGCGTCAAAGCCTGGGTCTCTGGGGTCGACTGGGACCCTCTGCCCAGTGTGATGAGGGCGCCTGTCGTCTCGATGTCGAGGTGCATACGACCCACTCCGTAGAGGAGGGGACGGCACCCGACGCCCATCATCACGGTTGAGTCGGTGATCGTATTGCTCGTTCCCCCTATACCGATCGTGCTGGTCTCCACGCCCCTCACGCCTCGGGGGCGATCTCGGGCTGTGAGCCGACTGGACGGTCTCCGTTGCGACGGATCGACTGTGGATCCTGTCCCGCGACTGAGAGATGGCGGAATTCTGATTCCCCGCTGCTCGGAGCAATGCTCTGATCTGCAGCAATCCTCTTCCGGCCTCCGACTAGGAGGGCTGGATCGACTCCGCTATGCGGGCCGCGGCAGCCAGGTTCTGAACCGGAGTTCAGTACACCTGTGGTGACGGGAAGAGCTGCCGTCGACTGGGTTCGGGTGCCGGTTGGCGTCGACTGGACTCGGGAGCCCGCTGACGTCGACTGGACTCGGGAGCCCGCTGACGCGCCTGCTCGTCGAGAGCTCGCTGTAGGTTTTCCAGTCGAGTGCGCTCGGCTAGATTAGCCAAGCGCACATCCTCCAAGGCCCGGGCCTCGGGGGTTTCTCCAACAATAGGTGTGTAGAGCGCGTCCATGTTCCGGCGACGAAGCTCCTCCCGCTGCAACGACGTCAGAGGTTCGGGGAGGTATTCGTCGTGAGGGCGCGACGGATCGCCCCTGTCGGCACCATCGTCAGTACGAGGGAATCCGGGGGGACTGCGCATCCCCTCGACCGCCAGGACCTCTGCCAGGGGGTCGCTGTTGTCGCACTCAGAAGCGGACTCCATGGAGCCAGTCGACAGATCGAACAGGCCGCAGAGGGATTCGTTAGGCTCGATTGCAGCGACCTGCTGGGTCGCCGACTGGCGGGCCAGGGCGTGCTTCATCCACCGCTGGAGCCTCGACCGACCCGAGCGCTTGCGCTGGCGGGAGACAGGAGGGGGAGATGGCACGGGAGTCGACCGATATGGGGTCGAGGGCTGCCTCAGGAGGACGCCACGGATGCACGCGCGGAAGTGCATCGCACCGCGGACGGGGAGTGCGTCGACGTCGAGCGGCGCCTCCTGGAGCCAAGCGGAGTCATCGGCGATGAAAGTAAGTCGGCCGAGACGGATCTCGCGGCCCGCCGCCAAGGCTCCGCAGGAAAACATGATCGAGTGGATCGACGAAAATCGCAACTTCTCCAAATTAGGCGCTACATCAGGGACCCACCGGACGGGCCACCATATTTCGCGAAAAAAACGTTCCCCCCACTGTCAGCTCGGACCCACCGGAAGTGCCTCCTTATTACGCACAAAAAAATGAATACTCCCCCGGCTAGCTGGGACCCACCTTGGTGGGAGGCTGACTTGTGGGCCTACTAAGTTGACGGGGACGAAGGGCTTTGTCAACTTAGTCAATATGAACGATTCTAGCTCCAGTGACCATACGATGTCCATCCAACGGGCGTAGTGCTTCTTCAACCTCTGGTCTTCTTACTCCAGCCGCCCAAAGCAGCGCCAGTCGTGCCGCATGCTCCTACCTCCCATGGCCGGCTGTGCTGCCGTGGAGGCCTCACCGCCCCCTACTATTCCCACCGCTGGCCAGGCCCTACGGCCACGGCAGCCTCACACTGCAGCCGAACCAGTGAACCCTCGCACTCCTCTCCGCGCGGGCTTCCGCTGCCGCATCTTCCCCGGCTCCACGTCGTCCCCTTCCTAGGCCTCGCCGTCGTCCACCGCCGTGGTGCTCTCGGCGCGGCATGGTCAATGTGGCCAACAGCCGACTTCCATCGGAAGAGTACTGTGCGTGGAGACGATGACAGCTGGGTTGACGGCCGCAGCAAGGAAGTGCCTCCTTATTACACGCAAAATAATTATTCCTCCACCTGACAGCGGGGACCCACCAGACGGGCCACCGTATTTCGCGAAAAAAATGTTTGCCCCTGACTGCTGGACCCACCAGCTACATCTTCGCACACAAGGAAGTGCCTGACAGTCGGGACCCGCTTGGTCGAACCGTACGTAGCGTTGTCATTCTGGCCACGAATGTGTACGTACATATATACTGGTCGATGTAGAGGCGCGCACGTGTCGTAGTAGAGGTGCACACGTAGCATGTACACGTACGTACAGCAGCCAGGGTGCAAGAAAGAAAATACAGCCACATATGTGTACATACGGGCGGGGTCTCGAACGCCTACTCGCGCATACGTACTACCAGGGCTCGTGTACATGCTTGGGTCGGAACGGAGAAATGGCGTCGTCGTCGTGTTCATGGTGAGGCAACGGAATGCGTCGTGTTCATGGGGAGGCAACGGAATGCGTCGTGTTCATGGGGTGGCAACGGAATGCGTCGTGTTCATCGGGAGGGCTTGGACGAAACAGGCGATGGAAACGAGGCCTGGTGTACCGCAGAACGGAGGAAACGGCCTTGTGTTCGACCGGCCACGTTCGAAACAGGATCCTGTTCATCGGGAGGGGTCTGGCGTACCGCAAAACAGAGGAAACGGACCTCCTATGGTTGAAACGGGGGTCCTGTTGATCAGGAGGGGTGTGGCGTACCGCAAAACGGACGGAACGGACTTGTGTTGGAGCGCTACGGTCGAAACGGGGGTCCTGTTCATCAGGAGGGGTGTGGCGTACCGCAAAAGGGACTCCACGGGATACTGTTCATCTCCACCGTCGACCCCCTCCAGCCTCCATGAGCTACTATTCATCCACCATCGACCTCCTCCAGCCTCCACCTGCAACTGTTCATCCACGGGCTCCTGTTCATCCAGCCTCCACCGCGCGCTACTCCACCGGCTACTGTTCAACCAGCCCTCTCCATGGGCTCCTGTTCAACCACCCCTCCACGGGCTACTGTTCATCCTTCCCTCCATCGTCTACTGTTCATCCTGCCCTCCACAGGGTCCTGTTCATCCAGCCCCAACCGGCTCGATCGATCGGGGTCCTGTTCATCCAAAGGCAACACCAGGGGTCCTGTTCATCCACCCCCACCAGGAACTGTTCATCCAAACCCCTCCCCCCCCCCCTGCAACGCTCACTGTTCATCTAGAGGCAGCATCGATCGGCTTCAGTTAGCAGCAGTAGCGAAGGAATCGCTCGATCGGGTTCAGTTAACAGCCATCGATCGATCGCTCGGGTTCAGTAACACGTAGCCTGCAGTGTAATCGCTCGGGTTCAGTTAGAGCCCAACGCCTCACTCGGGTTCAGTTAGAGCCAACGCCTCGCACACACACGCATACATGTACGAGAGAAGCGCGCATCGCTCGGCCCCCGACCTCCCACCGTAACCGGGAACTCCCCGAAATTTTCCTCCCCCTCGCTTCTACCACGGTTTTTTCCATCATGGATGGCCCAAAGAATGTCATGCAGCTCCGTCTCCGGCCCTCCCAGGACGAAAAGCCCATTTTCTGTCATGATTTTTTGTCATAGAAGTAGGAGCCCACCACATCTATGATGATACCGGGTTTTGTCACAATTATCGTCATAGAAGTGTCATATGTATGACCGAGAAAAATTCATTCGGCCCAAAATGTCATGGATGTGTCTTTTTTTGTAGTGCTTCCACCTATAATTACTGGTTCCCAGCGTTCTCCGGTGGCACCATCACCCAGCTCGCCCTATCCTCATAAGCCCCCACCGGCCCGACGTCGCTCACCACTTGCCCTCACTCTCTCCATGTTTGTCATGCCGCCACCCATCCACAATAGGCGACGCTGGAGGCGGCCACCGCCGAAACTAGTGCTTGGTTTTTCACCAGAAGGCAGACGAAGGGAGGAGGCATTCTATTGGTCTTTAGATGGCAATGCGGAGTATGAGGACCTGTTGGAGCGCGACCGCTTGGCGGAGGAGAAGCATATCGCCGATTTGCGCTGCCAACGGGGCATGGAGCAGCAGCGCACCGATGCTCTGAGTCGCGAGCAGAGCGCCGGCAACTAGGCCGACTACGTGGAGGCCGGCGCCCAGTGCTACTTCTTGAGCTTGCGTTGGTTATTCCCTTGAAGAGGAAAGGGCGATGCAGCACAATAGAGATAAGTATTTCCCTCAGTTAAGAACCAAGGTATCAATCCAGTAGGAGAAGAACGCTCAAATCACCAATACCTGCACAAACAATCAAACACTTGCACCCAACGCGATAAAGGGGTTGTCAATCCCTTCACGGTTACTTGCAAAGGTGAGATCTGATAGAGATAGATAAATAAAACTAACCGAAAGATAAAATATTTTTGGGTTTTTTGGTTTATAGATCTGAAAAATAAAAGATTGCAAAATAGTATATCAGAAATTAATATGATGGAAAATAGACCCGGGGGGCATAGGTTTCACTAGAGGCTTCTCTCTTGAAGGCAAATAATACGGTGGGTGAACAAATTACTGTCGAGCAATTGATAGAAAAGCGCAAAGTTATGACGGTATCCAAGGCAATGATTATGTAATATAGGCATCATGTCCGTGTCAAGTAGACCGACTTCTACCTGCATCTACTACTTTTACTCCACACATCGACCGACTCCCGCCTGCATCTAGTGTATTAAGTTCATGAAGAACAGAGTAACGCTTTAAGTAAGATGACATGATATAGAGGAATAAACTCAAGGAATATGATGTAAACCCCATCTTTTTTGTTGGGGAACGTAGTAATTTCAAAAAAAATTGTACGCACACGCAGGATCATGGTGATGCATAGCAACGAGAGGGGAGAGTGTGATCTACATACCCTTGTAGACCGACAGCGGAAGTGTTAGCACAACGCGGTTGATGTAGTCGTACGTCTTCACGGCCCGACCGATCAAGCACCGAAACTACGGCACCTCCGAGTTCTAGCACACGTTCAGCTCGATGACGATCCCCGGACTCCGATCCAGCAAAGTGTCGGGGAAGAGTTCCATCAGCACGACGGCGTGGTGACGAGCTTGATGTACTACCGTCCCAGGGCTTCGCATAAGCACCGCTACAATATTATCGAGGATTATGGTGGAAGGGGGCACCGCACACGACTAAGAATATGATCACGTGGATCAACTTGTGTGTCTAGAGGTGCCCCCTGCCCCCGTATATAAAGGATCAAGGGGGGGTGCGGTCGGCCAGGAGGAGGGTGCGCCAGGAGGAGTCCTACTCCCACCTGGAGTAGGATTCGCCCCCCCCCCCTTTCCTAGTTGGAATAGGATTCGGGAGGGGGAAAGAGGAGAGAGAGAAGGAAGGGGGCGCCGCCCCCCTCTCCTTGTCCTATTCGGACTAGGGGGGAGGGGCGCGCGGCACAGCCCTGGCCACCTCTCCTCTCTTCCACTAAAGCCCACTAAGGCCCATATACCTTCCGGGGGGTTCCGGTAACCTCCCGGTACTCCGGTAAAATCCCGATTTCATCCGGAACACTTCCGATATCCAAATATAGGCTTCCAATATATCAATCTTTATGTCTCGACCATTTTGAGACTCCTCGTCATGTCCGTGATCACATCCGGGACTCCGAACAAACTTCGGTACATCAAAATGCATAAACTCATAATATAACTATCATCGAAACCTTAAGCGTGCGGACCCTACGGGTTCGAGAACAATGTAGACATGACCGAGACACGTCTCCGGTCAATAACCAATAGCGGAACCTGGATGCTCATATTGGCTCCTACATATTCTACGAAGATCTTTATCGGTCAGACCGCATAACAACATACGTTGTTCCCTTTGTCATCGGTATGTTACTTGCCCGAGATTCGATCGTCGGTATCTCAATACCTAGTTCAATCTCGTTACCGGCAAGTCTCTTTACTCGTTTCATAATACATCATCTCACAACTAACTCATTAGTTGCAATGCTTGCAAGGCTTATGTGATGTGCATTACCGAGAGGGCCCAGAGATACCTCTCCGACAATCGGAGTGACAAATCCTAATCTCGAAATATGCCAACCCAACATGTACCTTTGGAGACACCTGTAGAGCTCCTTTATAATCACCCAGTTACGTTGTGACATTTGGTAGCACACAAAGTGTTCCTCCGGTAAACGGGAGTTGCATAATCTCATAGTCATAGGAACATGTATAAGTCATGAAGAAAGCAATAGCAACATACTAAACGATCGGGTGCTAAGCTAATGGAATGGGTCATGTCAATCACATCATTCTCCTAATGATGTGATCCCATTAATCAAATGACAACACATGTCTATGGTTAGGAAACATAACCATCTTCGATTAACGAGCTAGTCAAGTAGAGGCATACTAGTGACGTTTGGTTTGTCTATGTATTCACACAAGTATTATGTTTCCGGATAATACAATTCTAGCATGAATAATAAACATTTATCATGATATAAGGAAATAAAATAATAACAATAATGTTGCCTCTAGGGCATATTTCCTTCAGTCTCCCACTTGCACTAGAGTCAATAATCTAGATTACATAGTAATGATTATAACACCCATGGAGCTTTGGTGCTGATCATGTTTTGCTCGTGGAAGAGGCTTAGTCAACGGGTCTGCTATGTTCAGATCCGTATGTATCTTGCAAATCTCTATGTCTCCCACCTAGACTAGATCCTGGATGGAATTGAAGCGTCTCTTGATGTGCTTGGTTCTCTTGTGAAATCTGGATTCCTTTTCCAAGGCAATTGCACCAGTATTGTCACAAAAGATTTTCATTGGACCCGATGCACTAGGTATGACACCTAGATCGGATATGAACTCCTTCATCCAGACTCCTTCGTTTGCTGCTTCCGAAGCAGCTATGTACTCCGCTTCACATGTAGATCCCGCCACAACGCTTTGTTTAGAACTGCACCAACTGACAGCTCCACCGTTTAATGTAAACACGTATCTGGTTTGCGATTTAGAATCGTCCGGATCAGTGTCAAAGCTTGCATCAACGTAACCATTTACGATGAGCTCTTTGTCACCTCCATATATGAGAAACATATCCTTAGTCCTTTTCAAGTATTTCAGGATGTTCTTGACCGCTGTCTAGTGATCCACTCCTGGATTACTTTGGTACCTCCCTGCTAGGCTTATAGCAAGACACACATCAGGTCTGGTACACAGCATTGCATACATGATAGAGCCTATGGCTGAAGCATAGGGAACATCTTTCATTTTCTCTCTATCTTCTGCATTGGTCGGGGATTGAGTCTTACTCAATTTCACACCTTGTAACACAGGCAAGAATCCTTTCTTTGCTTGATCCATTTTGAACTTCTTCAAAACTTTGTCAAGGTATGTGCTTTGTGAAAGTCCAATTAAGCGTCTTGATCTATCTCTATAGATCTTAATGCCCAATATGTAAGCAGCTTCACCGAGGTCTTTCATTGAAAAAACTCTTATTCAAGTATCCTTTTATGCTATCCAGAAATTCTATATCATTTCCGATTAGCAATATGTCATCTACATATAATATCAGAAATGCTACAGAGCTCCCACTCACTTTCTTGTAAATACAGGCTTCTCCAAAAGTCTGTACAAAACCAAATGCTTTGATCACACTATCAAAGCATTTATTCCAACTCCGAGAGGCTTGCACCAGTCCATAAATGGATCGCTGGAGCTTGCACACTTTGTTAGCTCCCTTTGGATCGACAAAACCTTCCGGCTGCATCATATACAACTCTTCTTGCAGAAATCCATTCAGGAATGCAGTTTTGACACCCATTTGCCAAATTTCATAATCATAAAATGCGGCAATTGCTAACATGATTCGGACAGACTTAAGCATCGCTACGGGTGAGAAGGTCTCATCGTAGTCAATCCCTTGAACTTGCCGAAAACCTTTTGCAACAAGTCAAGCTTTGTAGACAGTAACATTACCGCCAGCGTCAGTCTTCTTCTTGAAGATCCATTTATTCTCAATTGCTTGCCGATCATTGGGCAAGTCAACCAAAGTCCATACTTTGTTCTCATACATGGATCCCATCTCAGATTTCATGGCTTCAAGCCATTTTGCGGAATCTGGGCTCACCATCGCTTCTTCATAGTTCGTAGGTTCATCATGATCTAGTAGCATGACTTCCAGAACAGGATTACCGTACCACTCTGGCGCGGATCTTACTCTAGTTGATCTACGAGGTTCAGTAGTATCTTGTTCTGAAGTTTCATGATCATTATCATTAGCTTCCTCACTAATTGGTGTAGGTGTCACAGAAAAAGGTTTCTGTGATGTACTACTTTCCAATAAGGGAGCAGGTACAGTTACCTCGTCAAGTTCTACTTTCCTCCCACTCACTTCTTTCGAGAGAAACTCCTTCTCTAGAAAGTTTCCGAATTTAGCAACAAAAGTCTTGCCTCCGGATTTGTGATAGAAGGTGTATCCAATAGTTTCCTTTGGATATCCTATGAAGACACATTTCTCCGATTTGGGTTCGAGCTTATCAGGTTGAAGTTTTTTCACATAAGCATCGCAGCCCAAACTTTCAAAAACGACAACTTTGGTTTCTTGCCAAACCATAGTTCATAAGGCGTCGTTTCGACGGATTTTGATGGTGCCCTATTTAACGTGAATGCGGCCGTCTCTAGAGCATAACCCCAAAACGATAGCGGTAAATCAGTAAGAGACATCATAGATCGCACCATATCTACTAAAGTACGATTACGACATTCGGACACACCATTACGTTGTAGTGTTCCGGGTGGCGTGAGTTGCGAAACTATTCCACATTGTTTCAAATGTACACCAAACTCGTAACTCAAATATTCTCCTCCATGATCAAATCGTAGGAATTTTATTTTCTTGTTACGATGATTTTCATCTTCACTCTGAAATTCTTTGAACTTTTCAAATGTTTCAGACTTATGTTTCATTAAGTAGATATACCCATATCTGCTTAAGTCATCTGTGAAGGTGAGAAAATAACGATATCCGCCACGAGCCTCAACATTCATCGGACCACATACATCTGTATGTATGATTTCCAATAAATCTGTTGCTCTCTCCATAGTACCGGAGAACGGTGTTTTTGTCATCTTACCCATAAGGCACGGTTCGCAAGTACCAAGTGATTCATAATCAAGTGGTTCCAAAAGCCCATCAGTATGGAGTTTCTTCATGCGCTTTATACCGATATGACCCAAACGGCAGTGCCACAAATAAGTTGCACTATCATTATCAACTCTGCATCTTTTGGCTTCAACACTATGAATATGTGTGTCACTACTATCGAGATTTAATAAGAATAGACCACTCTTTAAGGGTGCATGACCATAAAAGATATTACTCATATAAATAGAACAACCATTATTCTCTGATTTAAATGAATAACCGTCTCGCATCGAACAAGATCCAGATATAATGTTCATGCTTAACGCTGGCACCAAATAACAATTATTTAGGTCTAATACTAATCCCGAAGGTAAATGTAGAGGTAGCGTGCCGACTGCGATCACATCGACTTTGGAACCATTTCCCACACGCATCGTCACCTCGTCCTTAGCCAATCTTCGCTTAATCCGTAGTCCCTGTTTCGAGTTGCAAATATTAGCAACAGAACCAGTATGAAATACCCAGGTGCTACTGCGAGCATTAGTAAGGTACACATCAATAACATGTATATCACATATACCTTTGTTCACCTTGCCATCCTTCTTATCCGCCAAATACTTGGGGCAGTTCCGCTTCCAGTGACCGGTCTGCTTGCAGTAGAAGCACTCAGTTTCAGGCTTAGGTCCAGGTTTGGGTTTCTTCTCTTGAGTAGCAACTTGCTTGCTGTTCTTTTTTAAGTTCCCCTTCTTCTTCCCTTTGCCCTTTTTCTTGAAACTAGTGGTCTTGTTGACCATCAACACTTGATGCTCCTTCTTGATTTCTACCTCTGCAGCTTTCAGCATTGCGAAGAGGTCAGGAATAGTCTTATTCATCCCTTGCATATTATAGTTCATCACAAAGCTCTTATAGCTTGGTGGTAGTGATTGGAGAATTCTGTCAATGACGCAATCATCTGGAAGATTAACTCCCAATTGAATCAAGTGATTATTATACCCAGACATTTTGAGTATATGCTCACTGACAGAACTGTTCTCCTCCATCTTGCAGCTATAGAACTTATTGGAGACTTCATATCTCTCAATCCGGGCATTTGCTTGAAATATCAACTTCAACTGCTGGAACATCTCATATGCTCCATGACGTTCAAAACGTCGTTGAAGTCCCGATTCTAAGCCGTAAAGCATGGCACACTGAACTATTGAGTAGTCATCAGCTTTGCTCTGCCAGACGTTCATAACATCTGGTGTTGCTCCAGCAGCAGGCCTGGCACCCAGCGGTGCTTCCAGGACGTAATTCTTCTGTGCAGCAATGAGGATAATCCTCAAGTTACGGACCTAGTCCGTGTAATTGCTACCATCATCTTTCAACTTTGCTTTCTCAAGGAACGCATTAAAATTCAACGGAACAACAGCACGGGCCATCTATCTACAATCAAACATAAACAAGCAAGATACTATCAGGTACTAAGTTCATGATAAATTTAGGTTCAATTAATCATATTACTTAAGAACTCCCACTTAGATAGACATCCCTCTAATCCTCTAAGTGATTACGTGATCCAAATCAACTAAACCATGTCCGATCATCACGTGAGATGGAGTAGTTTCATTGGTGAACATCACTATGTTGATCATATCTACCATATGATTCACGCTCAACCTTTCGGTCTCCGTGTTTCAAGGCCATATCTGTATATGCTTGGCTCGTCAAGTATAACCTGAGTATTCCGCGTGTGCAACTGTTTTGCACCCGTTGTATTTGAACGTAGAGCCTATCACACCCGATCATCACGTGGTGCCTCAGCACGAAGAACTTTCGCAACGGTGCATACTCAGGGAGAACACTTCTTGATAATTAGTGAGAAATCATCTTATAATGCTACCGTCAATCAAAGCAAGATAAGATGCATAAAAGATAAATATCACATGCAATCAATATAAGTGATATGATATGGCCATCATCATCTTGTGCTTGTGATCTCCATCTTCGAAGCACCGTCGTGATCACCATCATCACCGGCGCGACACCTTGATCTCCATCATAGCATCGTTGTCATCTCGCCAGTCTTATGCTTCCACGACTATCGCTACCGCTTAGTGATAAAGCAAAGCATTACAGCGCGATTGCATTTCATACAATAAAGCGACAACCATATGGCTCCTGCCAATTGCTGATAACTCGGTTACAAAACATGATCATCTCATACAACAAAATTTAGCATCATGTTTTGATCATATCACATAACAACATGCCCTGCAAAAACAAGTTAGACGTCCTCTACTTTGTTGTTGCAAGTTTTACGTGGCTGCTACGGGCTTAAGCAAGAACCAATCTTACCTATGAATCAAAACCACAACGATAGTTTGTCAAGTTGGTGTTGTTTTAACCTTCGCAAGGACCGGGCGTAGCCACACTTGGTTAAACTAAAGTTGGAGAAACTGTCACCCGCTAGCCACCTTTGTGCAAAGCACGTCGGGAGAACCGGTCTCGCGTAAGCGTACGCGTAATGTCGGTCCGGGCCGCTTCATCCAACAATACCGCCGAACCAAAGTATGACATGCTGGTAGGCAGTATGACTTATATCATCCACAACTCACTTGTGTTCTACTCATGCATATAACATCAAACCATAAAACCTAGGCTCTGATACCACTGTTGGGTTACGTAGTAATTTCAAAAAATTTCCTACGCACATGCAAGATCATGATGATGCATAGCAACGAGAGCGGAGAGTGTTGTCTACGTACCCTTGTAGACCGACAGCGGAAGCGTTAGCACAACGCGGTTGATGTAGTCGTACGTCTTCACGGCCCGACCGATCAAGCACCGAAACTACGGCACCTCCGAGTTCTAGCACACGTTCAGCTCGATGACGATCCCCGGACTCCGATCCACCAAAGTGTCGGGGAAGGGTTCCATCTGCACGACGGCGTGGTGACGATCTTGATGTACTACCGTCGCAGGGCTTCGCCTAAGCACCGCTACAATATTATCGAGGATTATGGTGGAAGGGGGCACCGCACACGTCTAAGAATATGATCACGTGGATCAACTTGTGTGTCTAGAGGTGCCCCCTGTCCCGTATATAAAGGATCAAGGGGGGTGCGGCCGGCCAGGAGGAGGGCGCGCCAGGAGGAGTCCTACTCCCACCGGGAGTAGGATCCCCCCCCTTTCCTAGTTGGAATAGGATTCGGGAGGGGGAAAGAGGAGAGAGAGAAAGAAGGGGGGCGCCGCCCCCCTCTCCTTGTCCTATTCGGACTAGAGGGGAGGGGTGCACGGCCCAGCCCTGGCCACCTCTCCTCTCTTCCACTAAAGCCCACTAAGGCCCATATACCTCCCGGGGGGTTCCGGTAACCTCCCGGTACTCCGGTAAAATCCCGATTTCATCCGGAACACTTCCGATATCCAAATATAGGCTTCCAATATATCAATCTTTATGTTTCGACCATTTCGATACTCCTCGTCATGTCCGTGATCACATCCGGGACTCCGAACAAACTTCGGTACATCAAAATGCATAAACTCATAATATAACTGTCATCGAAACCTTAAGCGTGCGGACCCTACGGGTTCGAGAACAATGTAGACATGACCGAGACACGTCTCCGGTCAATAACCAATAGCGGAACCTGGATGCTCATATTGGCTCCTACATATTCTACGAAGATCTTTATCGGTCAGACCACATAACAACATACGTTGTTCCCTTTGTCATCAGTATGTTACTTGCCCGAGATTCGATCGTCGGTATCTCAATACCTAGTTCAATCTCGTTACAGGCAAGTCTCTTTACTCGTTTCATAATACATCATCTCACAACTAACTCATTAGTTGCAATGCTTGAAAGGCTTATGTGATGTGCATTACTGAGAGGGCCCAGAGATACCTCTCCGACAATCGGAGTGACAAATCCTAATCTCGAAATACGCCAACCCAACATGTACCTTTGGAGACACCTGTAGAGCTCCTTTATAATCACCCAGTTACGTTGTGACGTTTGGTAGCACACAAAGTGTTCCTCCGGTAAACGGGAGTTGCATAATCTCATAGTCATAGGAACATGTATAAGTCATGAAGAAAGCAATAGCAACATACTAAACGATCGGGTGCTAAGCGAATGGAATGGGTCATGTCAATCCCATCATTCTCCTAATGATGTGATCCCATTAATCAAATGACAACACATGTCTATGGTTAGGAAACATAACCATCTTCGATTAACGAGCTAGTCAAGTAGAGGCATACTAGTGACGTTTGGTTTGTCTATGTATTCACACAAGTATTATGTTTCCGGATAATACAATTCTAGCATGAATAATAAACATTTATCATGATATAAGGAAATAAAATAATAACAATATTATTGCCTCTAGGGCACATTTCCTTCATTTTTATCCTCAGTGGCAACAATATAATACAATACATGCCTCACTGCCCCTACTTTGTCACTGGGTGAGCACACCGCAAGATATAACCCAAAGCTAAGCACTTCCCCCATTGCAATAAAAATCAATCTAGTTGGCCAAACCAAATCGATAGTTCGAAGAGAATTACAGAGATATCAAATCATGCATATAAGAATTCAGAGAAGATTCAAATAATATTCATAGAGAATCTGATCATAAATCCATAATTCATCGGATCTTGACAAATACACCGCAAAAGAAGATTACATTGGATAGATCTCTAAGAACATCAAGGAGAACATGGTATTGAGAATCAAAAAGAGAGAAGAAGCCATCTAGCTCCTAGCTATGCACCCGTAGGTCTGAGGTAAACTACTCGCACATCATCGGAAGGGCAATAGAGTTGATGTAGATGCCCTCCGTGATCGAATCCCCTCCGGCGGGATGCCAGAAAAGGCCCCAAGATGGGATCTCATGGGAACAGAAGGTTGCGGCGGTGGAAAAGTGTTTTCGTGGATGCCTCTGGAGGTTCGGAATATATGTGAATATATAGTAGGAAGAACTAGGTCAGGGGAGTCACGAGGGGCCCACAAGGTAGGGGTGCCCCCTAGGGCGCGCCCTCCACCCTTGTCGCCGCCTCGTGGCTCTTCTGACTTGAACTCCATGTCTCCTGAGTGTCTTTTGGTCCAAGAAAAATCATCGTGAAAGTTTAATTCCATTTGGACTCCGTTTGATATTCCTTTTCTGCGAAGCTAAAAAAGGAAAAACATAAACTGGCACTGGGCTCTAGGTTAATAGATTAGTCCCAAAATAATATAAAATAGCATATTGATGCATATAAAACATCCAAAAGATATAATAGAATAGAATGGAACAATCAAAAATTATAGATACGTTGGAGACGTATCAAGCATCCCCAAGCTTAATTCTTGCTCATCCTCGAGTAGGTAAATGATAAAAACAGAATTTTTCATGTGGAATGGTACCTAACATATTTATCCATGTAATTTTCTTTATTGTGGCATGAATGTTCAGATCCATAAGATTCAAAACAAAAGTTTAATATTGACATAAAAACAATAATACTTCAAGCATACTGACAAGGCAATTATGTCTTCTAAAATAACATGGCCAAAGAAAGCTATCCCTACAAAATCATATAGTCTAGCTATGCTCCATCTTCATCACACAAAATACTCAAATCATGCACAACCCTGATGAGAAGCCAAGCAATTGTTTCAAACTTTTGGTGTTCACATACCTTTTCAACTTACACGCAATACATGAGCATGAGCCATGGACATAGCACTATAGGTGGAATAGAATATGGTGGTTGTGGAGAAGACAAAAAAGAAGTAGATAGTCTCACCTCAACTAGGCGTATCAACTTGCTATGGAGATGCCCATCAATAGATATCAATGTGAGTGAGTAGGGATTTCCATGTAACGGATGCACTAGAGCTATAAGTGTATGAAAGATCAAAAATAAACTAAGTGTGTGTGCATCCAACTTGCTTGCTCATGAAGACCTAGGGCAATTTGAGGAAGCCCATCGTTGGAATATACAATCCAAGTTCTATAATGAAAAATTCCCACTAGTATATGAAAGTGACAACATAGGAGACTCTCCATCTTGAAGATCATGGTGCTACTTTGAACAGAAGTGTGGAAAAAGGATAGTAACATTGCCCCTTCTCTCTTTTCTCTCATTTTTTGGCATCATTTTTTGTTGGCTTCTTTGGCCTCTTTTATTTTTTCCTCACATGGGATAATGCTCTAATAATGAAGATCATCACACTTTTATTTACTTACAACTCAAGAATTACCGCTCGATACTTAGAACAAAAATATGACTCTATATGAATGCCTCCGGTGGTGTACCAGGATGTGCAATGACTCAAGAGCGACATGTATAAAAAATGATGAATGGTGGCTTTGCCACAAATATGATGTCAACTACATGATCATCCAAAGCAATATGACAATGATGAAGTGTGTCATAATAAACGGAACGGTGGAAGTTGGATGGCAATATATCTCGGAATGGCTATGGAAATGCCATAATAGGTAGGTATGGTGGCTGTTTTGAGGAAGGTATATGGTGGTGTAAGGTACCGGCGAAAGTTGGTGGTACTAGAGAGGCAAGCAATGGTGGAAGGGTGAGAGTGCGTATAATCCATGGACTCAACATTAGTCATAAAGAACTCACATACTTATTGCAAAAATCTATTAGTCATCGAAACAAAGTACTAAGCGCATGCTCCTAGGGGTATAGATTGGTAGGAAAAGACCATCGCTCGTCCCCGACCGCCACTCATAAGGAAGGCAATCATTAAATACATATGCTCCAACTTTGTTACATAATGGTTCACCATATGTGCATGCTACGGGAATCACAAACTTTAACACAAGTATTTCTCCAATCCACAATTACTCACTAGCATGACTCTAATATCACCATCTTCATATCTCAAAACAATCATAAGGAACCAAACTTCTCCTAGTATTCAATGCACTTTATATGAAAGTTTTTATTATATCCCTCTTAGATGCCTATCATATTAGAACTAAATTCATAACCAAAGCAAATTACCATGCTGTTTAAAGAGACTCTCAAAATAATTTAAGTGAAGTATGAGAGTTCAATAATTTCTACAAAATAAAACCACCACCGTGCTCTAAAAGATATAAGTGAAGTACCAGAGCAAAATTGCCTAGCTCAAAAGATATAAGTGAAGCACATGGAGTATTCTAATAAATCACAATTCATGTGTGTCCCTCTCAAAAGGTGTGTACAGCAAGGATGATTGTGGCAAACTAAAAATGAAAGACTCATATCGTACAATACGCTCCAAGCAAAACACATATCATGTGGTGAATAAAAATATAGCCTCAAGTAAAGTTACCAATAGATGAAGACGAAAGACAGGATGCCTTCCGAGGCATCCCCAAGCTTAGGCTATTGGTTATCCTTGAATATTACCTTGGGGTGCCTTGGGAATCCCCAAGCTTAGGGTATTGCCACTCCATATTCCATAGTCCATCAAATCTTCACCCAAAACTTGAAAACTTCACAACACGAAACTCAACAGAAAATCTTATGAGATACGTTAGTATAAGAAAATAAATCATCACTTTTGGTATTGTTGTGAACTCATTCTTTATTTATATTGGTGTAATATCTACTGTATTCCAACTTTTCCATGGTTCATACCCCCGATACTACCCATAGATTCATCAAAATAAGCAAACAACACAAAGAAAACAGAATCTGTCAAAAACAGAATAGTTTGTAGCAATATGTAACTCTCAAATACTTCTGTAACTCCAAAAATTCTGAACAAAATAGGACAACAGAGGCAATTTGTATCTTAATCTTCTTCAAAAAGAATCAGTATTTTATCATGCTTCTGTTAAAAATGGGAATTGTTTTCCTTAGCGCAAAAGTTTCTGTTTTCAGCAAGATCAAAACAGCTATCACCGTAAGCTATCCCAAAGGTCTTACTTGGCACAACGCACTAATTAAAACACAAAAACACATCTAACCAGAGGCTAGATGAATTATTTATTGCAAAAAAGAAATAAAAATATTGGGTTGTCTCCCAACAAGAGCTTTTCTTTAAAGCCTTTTAGCTAGGCATTGATATTTCAATGATGCTCACATGAAAGATAGCAATTGAAACACAAAGAGAGCATCATGAAACATGTGACAAACAAGTTTAAGTCTAACATGCTTCCTATGCATAGGGATTTTATAAGCTAACAAATTAACAAGACAAGCAAAAACTAGCATATGCAAGGAAGGAGAAAGAAACAATAGCAATCTCAACATAACGAGAGGTAATTTAGTGACATGAAAATTTCTACAACCATATTTTCTCTCTCGTAATAATTACATGTAGGATCATAATAAAATTCAACAATATATCTATCACATAAAATTTTCTCTTCATTATCCACATGCATGCAAAGTTGACACTCTTCTGAAATAGTGGGATTATCATAAAATAAAGTCATGACCTCTCCAAACCCACTTTTATCAAAAAAATCATAAGACTTATCAATCTCCAAAGTAGTGGGATAATTTTCTCCTAAAGTTGGCACTCTTCCAAACCCACTTCCAATATTATAGCAAACATATTCATCATGAGGCTTAAAAAAATTTCAAGATCATAAGAAGCATTATCACCCCAATCATGATCATTGCAATAAGTAGAGGACATGGCAAAACTAGCATCCCCAAGCTTAGGGTTTTGCATATTATTAGCAGAATTAACATTAATAGAGTTTATAATAACATCATTTCAATCATGCTTTTGATTCAAGGAACTATCAAGTATGGGTGCAATAGCAATAATCTCGTGTTTAACATAAGGAACTATAGCAAATTCATCTCCATCAATATTGGCATCATGGCCACAAGAATAGCAAGCATCATATTCATCAAGTTATATTTCAATCAAATCATTGGAATCATAACTATCTATAGATTCATGCATATCATTATTTTCTTCCAAAGCAACCATCATTCTCTCAATAAATTCATTGACATGGGCATTGTGAGCATAGTTTTCATAGCAATATTTAAGTATGTCAAAATTTTCAGATTTGTAGAGAGTAATATCATACTTTTCAATCAAAGAAGCAACTTCATAGGCACCCTTAAAAGCAAAAAATTCTTCAATTTTTTTGATATCATAGTAACTGTAAACACCCTTTTCATAAGAAGATTGGATTTCATTATCATTAAACTCACATAGGTAGGGAAGGTGTTTTTTAGGGTTCTTAGAGCAACATGTAAAAACACAAAGTTCACAAAGATTCCAAGCATAACATAGCAAACAACTTATTTGATTCCATAAGAGTCTCCCTTTTAAGAAAAACGGTGACGCACAAAATGAGCATGTTCATCTAAAGATTTTCCCTCAACTAAACTAGTTAGAGTTTCAGCACAAGCACATATGGATCGAAGATGATCCAAGTAGAAAACTTTAAGTGGATCCATATCAATAGATTTTTAGCAAGTAAAGATGCAAACAAATAGAAGGCACATGGAAACACAAGCAAAGATAGCAAACGGGCAAAAGGCATACGAAAAGAAGGGCAAAGAAAAGGGCAAATCTTTTTGAAAATTGTTTTAGAAGTGGGGGAGAGGAAAACAGAGGAAAATGGCAAAAAAATGTAATGCAAGAGATGAGAGTTTATGATGGGTACTTGGTAGGCTTGACTTGGCGTAGATCTCCCAGCAATGGTGCCAAAAATTCTTCCTGCTACTTCTTGAGCTTGTGTTGGTTTTTCCATTGAAGCGGGAAGGGTGATGCAACACAGTAGAGATAAGTATTTCCCTCAGTTAAGAACCAAGGTATCAATCCAATAGGAGAAAAACGCGCAAATCACCAATACCTGCACAAATAATCAAACACTTGCACCCAACGCGATAAAGGGGTTGTCAATCCCTTCACGGTCACTTGCAAAGGTGAGATCTGATAGAGATAGATAAATAAAACTAAACAAAAGATAAAATATTTTTGGGTTTTTTGGTTTATAGATCTGAAAATAAAAGATTGCAAAATAGTAGATCGGAAACCAATATGATGGAAAATAGACCCTGGGGCCATAGGTTTTACTAGAGGCTTCTCTCTTGGAGGCAAATAATACGGTGGGTGAACAAATTACCGTCGAGCAATTGATAGAAAAGCGCAAATTTATGACGATATCCAAGGCAATGATTATGTAATATAGGCATCACATCTGTGTCAAGTAGACCGACACCTGCTTGCATCTTCTACTATTACTCCACACATCGACCGACTCATGTGTGCATCTAGAGTATTAAGTTCATGAAGAACAGAGTAACGCTTTACGTAAGATGACATGATGTAGAGGAATAAACTCAAGCAATATGATGTAAACCCCATCTTTTTATCCTCGATGGCAACAATACAATACATGCCTCGCTACCCCTACTTTGTCATTGGGTGAGGACACCGCAAGATTGATCCCAAAGCTAAGTACTTCTCCCATTGCAAGAAAAATCAACCTAGTTGGCCAAATCAAACTAACAGTTCGAAGAGAATTACAAAGATACAAATCATGCATATAAGAATTCAGAGAAGATTCAAATAATATTCATAGATAATCGGATCATAAATCCATAATTCATCGGATCTCGACAAACACACCGCAAAAGAAGATTACATCGGATAGATCTCCAAGAACATCGAGGAGAACATGGTATTGAGAATAAAAGAGAGAGAAGAAGCCATCTAGCTACTAGATATGGACCCATAGGTCTGAGGTAAACTACTCACGCTTCATCGGAAGGGCAATAGAGTTGATGTAGATGCCCTCCGTGATCGAATCCCCCTCCGATAGGATGCCGGAAAAGGCCCCAAGATGGGATCTCACGGGAACAGAAGATTGCGGCGGCGGAAAAGTATTTTCGTGGCTTGTTCTGCGGGTTTGGGAATATTTGTGAATTTATAGGACGAAGAGGTAGGTCGATGGACTCCCGAGGGGGCCACAAGCTAGGAGGTGCCCCCCTAGGGCGCGCCCCTACGGCTTGTCGTCGCCTCGTGGGTCTTATGACTTCATCTCCAAGTCTCATAGTTGTCTTATGGTCCAAGAAAAATCATCGCGAAAGTCTTATTCCGTCTGGACTCCGTTTGATATTCCTTTTCTGCGAAACTCAAAAACAAAGAAAAACATAAAGTGGCACTAGGATCTAGGTTAATAAGTTAGTCCCAAAAATAATATAAAATAGCATAATAAGGCATATAAAACATCCAAAATAGATAATATAATAGCATGGAACAATAAAAAATTATATATAAGTTGGAGACGGATCACATACCCCCCGATACTACCCATAGACTCATCAAAATAAGCAAACAACACATAGAAAACAGAATCTGTCAAAAACAGAATAGTTTGTAGTGATCTGGAAACTTCGTATACTTTTGTAACTCCAAAAATTCTTAAAATTTAGGAAAATCTAGGTAATTTGTATATAAATGTTGTGTAAAAACTTCAGATCAAAAGCACGCTTCTATGATTTTCTAAAATTCTGGCAATGAGCGCAAAAGTTTCTGTTTTCAGCAAGATCAAATCAACTATCACCATGGACCATCTCAAAGGTCTTGGCACAAGCACTAATTAAAAACACTAAAACACAATTACTATAGAAGTAATAATGTGTGTTTATTCAAGAACAGTAGAAAAAACAAAAAATAAAATTGGGTTGCCTCCCAACAAGCGCTATTGTTTAACGCCCCTAGCTAGGCATATTGCATAGATCTAGGTATTGTCATCATTGGTATTAAATCTATAAGTAGCCATCATAGTAGATTCATAAGGAAAATTAATTTTCTTTCTTGGAAAGTGTTCCATGCCCTTCCTTAACGGAAGTTGAAATCTATTGTTTCCTTCTTTCATATCAATAATTGCACCAATCATTCTAAGGAAAGGTCTACCAGGTATAATGGGGCATGAAGGATTCCAATCTATATCAAGCACAATAAAATCTACATGCACATAATTCCTATTGGCAACAATAAGAACATCATTAATCATTCCCATAGGTTTCTTAATAGTGGAATCTGCTAGATGCAAATTCAAAGAACAATCATCAAATTTATGGAAACCTAGCACATCACATAAAGTTTTTGGAATCGTGGAAACGCTAGCACCCAAACACAAAGCATTGCACTCATAATATTTTATTTTAATCTTAATAGTAGGTTCTCATTCATCATAAAACTTTCTAGGGATTGAAACTTCCAACTCAAGTTTTTTCTTCAAACGATTTCATCATAACATCCATGATATGTTTAGTAAAAGCCTTATTTTGATTGTAAGCATGAAGTGAATTTATCATGGATTGCAACAAGGAAATACAATCAATCAAAGAACAATGATCATAATTAAAGTCCTTGAAATCCAAAAGAGTGGGTTCATTGCTACCTAAAGTTTTGACTTCGCCAATCCCACTTTCATCAATTCTTTCAATAAGATCTTCACCCTCCAAATTATTGGGATGCCTTCTAGCTAAAGTTGTCTCATCTCCAGTCCCATCTTTATCAAGTTTTATATTAGCAAATAAAGATTCAATAGGAGTCACACCAATCACTTTAAGATCTTCATCATTATTATCACAAAAACTAGAAGAACATGCTTTTACAAACCAATCTCTCTTAGCACGCATCCTAGCGGTTCTTTCTCTACTTTCATTAATAGAAACTTGAATAGTATTTAGAGATTCATTAATATCAATCTTGGGTGGCATAGATCTAATCCTAAAATAATCAATCGCATGTGAAATTCTATCAACGTTCCTAGCCAAATCATCAATCTTAAGCAATTTTTCTTCAACATAGCATTGAAAATCTTTTGAGAATTAATGAAATCTTTAATATTAATCTCAAGATCAGTAGATATTTTATTATAATTTCCATAAGAATTGATAATTATTAGAGGAATTACTAGGAGACGTGTCGTGGGTTTGTCACGGCAGATGTCCTCATGAAAGGACTTAGTCGTGGAGCCATCGCTACGGGTTAGCTTACGGGGTTAAACCAGACAAGGGACACGGGGAATTTTATACTAGTTCGGCCCCTTCGAGGAAGGTAAAAGCCTACGTCTAGTTGTGATTGGTATTGCTAGGGTTTCAAAGGCCAGGGAGCGAATCCGCTTTGTCTGGCTCTCGAGTTGTTGTTGTCTGTCCCTAAACCACGGCCGAGTCGTCCCTTTATATACATAGGTTGACGCCCGTCGGACTACAGAGCCCCAAAGCCGGATCATAGACGTGTCCGGTTCGGTCTCTACTTTCCCTATCTTATCATACAAGTTATTTGACTAGGTCGGTTTACATTTACAGGCTATAACCCGCCTTTGGACCTTGGGCCTTCCTTAAAGCGCCATTATCCTCACATCTTCATGGGATTCTAATCTTCAAAGAGTCAATCTGGCTACATAAGGCCGGTTTACCTCCAGTAGTAATATCCCCAACATTAGGCCCTAGATTGGTTTGAACTTGTTCATGTCACTCCTCCATACTTTGAAAAAATCTTCTCTCCTATCTTCACTTTGATCTTGTAAACCGCCATGACGTCATATTTCAAAATTATGATAAACTGCTCTGATGTCATCCATCCATTGATGTCGGAGATTAGCTTCATTTAATATATATTCAGTCATCGAGGTGACACCTTTATTAACTTATCCATTTTTTGGGCTCCTCGATTCTCGTGCTTGCCGTTTTATCGCTTCACCTTATAAATAGGGCCAAGGGGTCATTTTCACCTCCCCCCCCCCCCGTGCCTCTTCGCGTCATCTTCCTTGCGCCGCTCAGCCTCTGGAGCTCCGCCGCCACCATTGGCCGTCGCCTATGCTCCGACCCTGGCCGCTACATCACCCTGAACGCACCAGAATACTGCGGCGCCTTTCCGCTTCCTCACCAGCTCCGGTAAGTTCTCTGCTTTTTCCGCCACAGATCTGTTCTAGGGTTTCGACGTTCTTGCTGTTCTTCCTTTAGTATGTAGATGAACACTTCATGCTTGACGTATCTCTTGCCATAGCTAACCTACCATGGCCATCACAAATCCTTATGCGCAAAGAACTGATCTAGTCTATCATAAATTGCTTCAGTTCTGCACCCCTTCAAGATCCAATTATTTTTGCTTTTCTGTCTTATCTTAGATCCAAAAGTTTTATATGTCATTGTGAGATCTGTTTCTATGTTCCTGTGAGATCCGTTTCTCCTCGCACCAATATAGGCGGTTTGACCTTGTATGAACAGTCTATGCCATTAGCCCTCTGATAAACCGGAGGAGCATTTTACCTTCATAATTATGCTCCGGTTTAACAGTATCTGAGCAATCCTGTGCTAGTATACCCTTGTTTTCTTATTGCATTAGTCTCTGGGTTGTACCATTTCACATATCAGTATGTTTCTTACTCCGTTGTCTCTTGTATATAATCATGCATAATTTATAAACCGGCCTTTCATTTTTAGTTTGTTTGCTTTGCAATGGCCAAACAATTCACTGCATGCAACTGGGCTCGTTCCCGGGTTACTGAGGCTCAGTTGAATGATATGGTTGGGATCGACTCTCTGCCTAAGAAAACTGAGATCAAATGACGAGTACCAGGAACAGAAAATCCTCCAACCTCAAGGCAGGGCGAGGTGGTGGTCTTTGTTGACCATATGGGCCGTGGTTTCAAACCACCAGGGTCAAAGTTTTATCGAGATGTGCTTGCCAGCTTCCAGCTGCATCCACAAGATATTGGTCCCAACTCAGTTTCCAACTTATGCAACTTCCAGGTCTTCTGTGAAGTATATTTACAAGAAGAACCAACTGCAGAACTGTTCCGGGATTTCTTTCACTTAAACCGGCGCACAGAGTTTGTAAATGGCCCGAACACAGAACGTGGTGATGTCTCGATTCAGAAGCGGAAAGAAGTGGAATTTCCTCATGCCAAACATCATAGTCACCCAAAGGAATGGAACCAAACATGGTTTTATTGCAGAGACACTTCGCCTAAGGATGAAAATCCCCTCCCCGGCTTTCGTGATCATAGACTATCCAATACTCACCCAATGCCACAACGCCTGAGCTCTTCAGAACGGGCGAAATACGCTCCTCAACTCGCCAAGCTCCGGGCCTTTATGGCAAATGGTTTAACAGGCGTGGATTTTTGCACTGTTGGATATCGTGGAGTATCTTGCTGCTAAGCCGGCGTCCCGGTTTAATGTGCGAATATACCGGTGAGGTTGACGACCCCCAACGCCATTGCAACATCCAATTATCTGAAGAAGAAGTTATTGAAGGTGTAAAGAAGATTCTGAATGAATCGGAACTGGTCTGTAGTCAAACCGGTCTGAGTCCCTTCTATGCCAAGAACAAACCGCCTGCTGTAAGCATTACACTTCCTCTTCATCTCTAATATCTTTAACTTATACAATCTGTAACCCTTCTTCTTTATATGTATAGGGTGATGACCCCTTTTGGAAACAGAAATCCATAGAGAAAGCGGCAAAGCCAACTGGAGAGAAAGCGGTGAAGCCATCCCGCCCAAAGACCAAAGCAATAAAACGGACGTCAAAGCGGAAAACGGCTGACCGGATTAATATGGAGCTTGATGATGATACTGATGATCCAGAAGTTGAGGTAGAACTTGACTCACTTGGCTCTCTTTTTATGCATCTTGTTCACAATGATCTTCCTCAGGAGGATGCAGAAGCTAGTCAAGCTGATGACGTAGAGGTAATTACCCTTTCCTCCGGTTCAGACTCTATGCCAACACAAAAAACTCGCCAAGCAATCCGGAAAGTAAGCTTTTCTCATCCTCTTGCTCACTTGGATCCAACATTTATTTTGAAGACTCAATAGCATGAAGCTCGCCGGACAACCCGGCACAGTGGCCAATAGGTCACTTCAACCGGTTTACCTGACACTCTGGTTCGGAAGCGCCGGTCTGAGGTCTCTCCTACTTCTGACCATTCTTACCCCAAGGTAGGTTATTTTAGACAGCCTCTTAATCCGTCCAATTCAAATTATCAGGTGACACCTCCTTCCTCTTCTGGTGAATCGACAGCAACTCAACTCCCCCCTTTGAAAATTGTGGCCGGGTGAGTTGTAAAAACCTTTCCTTTCAATGCGCCCTACATCCTTTGAATATGATGTTAATCCTTTTTTATTCTGTTTGCAGGCCCAAAGCCAGACCCAGCAAGAAAGCTCGGGTCACCAATCCGCCAGAAGACCCTGTCGCCGGAGAAGAAGAACCAAGAGGTGAACCGGAACAGACTGGTGAACCGGAAGGCCCCCATCCTAAAACTACTTTTGATGATCCGCCCCTTCAAGGCCAACATACCGATGAACCAACAGATGCTGAGCCTGCCACACCCGATACTGAACCGGCAGAACCAAACTGGGCCAGTCCGATGAAAGACACTAAAATTCCATCATCATCCACCAAAAATCCTGAAGGCCAAGGTGATGACGTTATTATTACTGGAATAGGCCACAGCTCTCCGGCCATCCCATTATTTTAGCTCAGCATAGTGCCAAAGAAGAGCAAATTGCTAGGGATAAAGGTAAATGGAGCAACGACTTATCAAACTATGCTCATCTTAACGCTGATGAGCTTCATTCCGGCTTCTTGAACCGTCTGCACTCAAACCGGGATTATGAAGCCAGTTTGGTGAACTTGATGAAAGAGCGATATGAGGTAAATTCTTCTCCCTTTGTATATTGATTTATAGCTGAAACACTATCCCAAGTAGCCCCCAAGGGCCGTTTTATGATTGTTAATCACAAACCAGGTCTTTGTAACACTTCAAGCATCCCATCATTGATCCTTGCAATGGTGTGTCGCCAATAATAGATAAGACTCATCTTGAAAAAATTAGATAACTTTCTGCAGCATAGCCCCTAAAGGCTGGTTTAACTTGGCAAGTTAATCCGGTTTTTAATCCACACAGCCGTTTTAGAACAGACGCACATTAGCCCCCAAGTGTCAAGGATAATGCTTGCATTGTTCTGGAGACTTGTATAGAGTGTAGTATTTGAGAGCAAATAGGCATTAGCCCCCAAGTATGAAGTGTATAACTTGTTATATGCTTTATACTTAGTGCATAAATATGTTGTGTGTTGAATATACCTTCAATGTTGTAGGCTGAACTGAGAAACAAAGATGCCCGAAATTCTGATTTGCAAGAAAATGTGAAATCTCAACAAGCCGAAGCTGCAAAAGCCAAAGAGGAGCTGACCCAGGCCTTGGCCAGAATGGAAAAGCTAAAAGAATCCTTCAACCAAGATCGTGCTGAATGGGAAACCGAAAAGGCCGGTTTAACCAAGAGAGTTGTAGACGCCGAGGCAGCCCTGAAACCGGTGGTTGAAGAACTAGCCGGTTTGAAGCGCCAAATCAATGCTATGACCTCTGCTATCTTTGGTAAGTGTCTGCTTATGTATGTTGCGCCAGTCAATGAATCTTAAAACTGACCAAAATGTTGATAAAATCTTTGGCAGGCACTCGGATCACTCATCTTGGTGTAGATATGCGGATGAAGCTCAAAGCGGCATATACATTGGTTGAGCAGCTGTACTCTGGGTCTCAGCGGGCCATTAGTATGGCGGCTTATAACAAACCAGCTCCAACTTTGATTAAGGAGACCCTTGAGAAGCTGGGCATGTTACCAGCCCGTATTGCCGAGTTGAAGAGAGCCGCTGCCAGAGCAGGAGCTTTAACCACCCTTATTCAAGCCAAGGCCTAGATTCCAGACCTTGAAGCGGAGGATATCATTAAAGGATATCCAGGCGTTAAAGAAGACGGTTCAAACTTTGACAATGATGATCTTCGGTGGCTAACCAAACAGATGCGGCCAGCGGCCAGCAAGTTGGCTGAGGATACCGATTTGTCCCATTTTCAACCGTTTTATGATGCAGAAGGGAAAAGACAGCCGACCGATATCCATGAAGTCGAAGAACTTGTGCCTCCGATTCGTAAGCACACTTACGCCCCTGATATTAACCCTTCTGATCTTATCCATGAGGAAGCAGTGTTCCAAGCTTTAACCGGAATCAATTTGTCAACGGCTGATTTCCAGCGTCTGGGGAGGGATGAAGAAGTGCCTACATCAACTGATCTGCAACCGTCAAACCGTCGTGATGAAGAGTCCTGATCCGGTCGCCGGTTTATATGGCTACTGTGAAAAACAATGGCACTGTTTGAGATGCTTTGAAGCTTCATGTAATAGGATAGCTGAAACTCTGTTTATCTGCCATGCCATCGAGCATCTTTCGTAATGCTTTGTGACAATCTGTGCCGCCCTTCGGGATATATTTTATGCATAACCCATGATGAATTGCCTACCTGGGTACAAAAAACTTAAAAGTGTCTAGCGGTTTACCGCTAGACATGTCATAATATCCAAGAACTGTATAGTACTTTAGATGAATAATCAAATGTTTGTACAAAAAATAATGTACAGAACATACCTCATTGATTGACCAAACGTGTATACAGCAAAGGTGTTAACAGCAATCCGGGACGTTTGATAATTTCATCTTCTTAATGCTGGTCTATATATTAAACCGGACCTGTATAACTACCGGATTTTCTTTATAACACTGGTGATTTAGTCAAACCAGACCGGGTCAATGAACACCGGTTTATAATTGATCATGTGCCAACAACTGGTAGTTGAGAGGCAAACCGGGTCAAGGACGCCGGTTTAGCAAAAACAAATACTTATGATTTTCAATAAACAAAATTCAAATAGGAAAATATGTGAGGCTTTTTACGAGCTGCCAGGCTCCAAATCGAGGCTTTTCATGGGCTGCCAGGCCTCTGAGTTAAAGCATTTAACAAAGCCTTTTAAGATGGGCCTCCAATTAACCAATCATTGTTTTAACTGTGACAAGTTCAGGGCCTGTAAAAGATTGACTTGTCAAACGTTCGATGGGTCACACCAAGATTACCTGGATAGGAGTGGCTTACTTGATGAAGGCAGGCTAACCCGGGTTTTTAGGTGAATACACCAGGCTTCCAAGCCGTGGCTTGATAGCCAATTACGAGGGTCCTTTCAAACTCTTTATTGCTTTGCAAAAAAGAGCCCCCAAGTAACTTTGTGAGCGATGCTCAGTGTGCGCCTATGTTTGAGTCTGTACTGTGTACAACACTCTCTTTGGCTCCACAAGTTTTTCCTTTTGTGGCTGAAACGCCTATCAAGAGGTGTAGCTGTGGTTCAAACATGACCAAGCCCCCTAGTGATTTTCTTTATCTCTATGCAGCTGCTAAAGCCGGTTTAACAAAGACTCCGCTTTGTCAGTTAACTTGTAAAAGCACACACATGATATAAGAAAGAACAGATACCCCGCTTATAACGGAGGCTCCAGTTTGTTATATGATATATACACTGTCATAAATATGTACAGATGAAGAACCTATGGCTTCAAGTATAGTAAGGACAAAGGAGAGCTATGTTCCATGGCCTCTTTGTCTCCTCCTCCGATTGACGTGAGTCTTCATGCTCTCGAACATCAATGAGGTAGTAAGATCCATTGTGCAGATTTTTGTTGACCACAAAGGGTCCTTCCCAAGGGGGGGTAACTTGTGCATATCAGTCTGATCCTGGATGAGCCGAAGCACCAAATCACCTTCTTGAAAGGTTCTAGTTTTAACCCGGCGGCTGTGATAACGTCGAAGATCTTGTTGATAAATCGTCGAACGTGCTGCTGCAAGATCATGCTCTTCATCCAATAGGTACAGAGAATCCTGACGTGCCTTCTCATTATCAGTTTCAACATAAGCTGCCACACGGGGCGAATCGTGACGGATGTCACTAGGAAGAACTGCCTCCGCTCCATAAACCATGAAGAAAGGTGTGTAACCCGTAGACCTATTGGGTGTGGTGTTGATGCTCCATAACACCGAAATTGTTCCTATTCACATCCATAGATTCATTATTCTTCTCAATCAAAGTGGACAAAGGCATATCATTAGGATCAATAGGATCACTCTTACTAGCAATGAATTTCACAAGTTCATCCATCTTTCCACTCAAAGTATTAATTTCTTCAATCGCATGCACCTTTTTACTAGTTGAAGATCGTTCGGTATGCCATTGAGAATAATTTGCCATAGTATTATCTACTAGTTTGGTAGCTTCTCCTAATGTGATTTCCATAAAAGTACCTCTCTTGGCGGAATCTAAAAGATTTCTAGATGCAAAATTCAATCTGGCATAAAAATCATATGATCATCCATAAACTTAAACCATGAGTGGGGCAATTTCTTATCATAAATTTCATCCTTTTCCAAGATTGTGCAACATGTTCATGATCAAGTTGCTTAAAATTCATTATATCGTTCCTAAGGGGGATGATCTTAGAAGGAGGAAAATACTTGGAAATAAAAGCATCTTTACACTTATTACATGAATCAATACTATTTTTAGGCAAATATGGAAACCAAGTTTTAGCACGATCTCATAGGGAGAACGAAAATAGCTTCAATGTGACAATATCATTGTACACATATTTTTCCTTTTGCATATCACACAACTCAATGAAAGTACTTAGATGGGATGCAGCATCTTCATTAGGACTACCGGAAAATTGTTCTTTCATAACAAGATTCAACAAAGCGGCATTAATTTCATAATATTCCGCACTAGTTGCGGGAGCAATGGGAGTATTAATAATATCATTATTATTAGTGTTGGAAAAGTCACACGACTTGGTATTTCTTGAGACATCATGACTAAGCAAGCAATCTAGCACACAAGCAAATGAAAAGACTAACGGAAAGAAGGCAAATAAAAAGGAAATATTTTTGTGTTTCTCTGAGAACATTTTAGAAGTGGGGTAGAGGAAAACGAGAGGCAAATGGCAAATAATGTAAGTAGGAAAGGGTGATGTTAGGCAAGTCCTTATTATTTTTGTGTTTCCCCGGTTGATACATAATCAACCAGGGACCCAGCAGCTTGCCCAGTTCTTTTTGTTTTTGAGACGGAGAAGGGTGTCAACTAGGCTATGCGGGGCACTCTGGCCTGTCTAGCCAGCCTTTTATTTTATGTTTACCACAAGACCAGCCCAGTAGTTTTTTTTATTTCTGAAAATGGCTAGCCCAGTTTTTTGGTTCTTTTGCAGAATACCCAACCGAGGCCTACTTGCTTTTGTCAGCCTTGCTGGGTTGCAAATCTCTCAAGATGAGGAGAGTTTCATTCGGCTTGCCCAGAAAATTGGCTATCAGTAATGAGAAATGTGTTGTGCATTTTTAAAACATAGCAAACCAACAATTAGTTTCAAAATTCTTTTTTTATTTTGAGATTTAAATTCCATTGATTTTTATGTGTGAACAATTATTTGGATTTTATATTGATATAAATTTATTTTCCAAATTAGTTTGAATGTGACTCGAAATTTTGGGATTAAAAACATCTCGGACCGCACTGAAATATGCAAAATTTCGTAGAATTTTTTACTGTGGCCACAATATGGGCTGTAATGCTAACAAAAAGAATATGGGTTCCATAAAAATCCTTAAGGCAAATGGGTTGCAAATTATTAGAAATAATGGCAGATAGGTTGTATGTTGTTTTTCATGTATTTGAGCTCACTTGTGCGCCTACTATAGGTTGACGTGTACACTTTCCTAAAAAAAGGTGGCGTGCACTCAAGGCCGTGTCAACTTAGTCAACACACGAGAGCAGTGACTGTTGGATGTCCATCCAACAGCCGTCGTGCTTCGTCAATCTCTGCTCTTCCTGCTGTAGCCGCTCAAACCAGTGCCGGCGGGACTGCCTGCTCCCTCCTCCCGTGGACGGCGACGGCAGACGAACCAGTAAACCTCATACTCCCCTACGTGTGGGAAACAACTGTCGAGTCTTCCCTGGCTCCATGTCATTCCCTTCCTAGGCCTCTCTGTCGTCCATCGTCCTGGTGCTCTCGGCGCGGCGTTGTCAACGTGGTCAACAAACGACATCCATCAGAAGAGGACTGTATGTGGAGAGGCCGACAGTTGGGTCCACGGCTGCACCCAAGGAAGTGCCTCCTTATTACGCGCAAAATAATGATTCCTCCACCTGACAACGGGTACCCACCAGAAGGGCCTCTGTATTTCGCGAAAAAATGTTCCTCTCGCTGACAGCTCGGACCCACCAGCTATATCGTCGCATGCAAGGAAGTGTCTCCTTATTACACAAAAAATAATACTCCCCCTGCTAGCTGGGACCCATCTGTTGGGTTACGTAGTAATTTCAAAAAAATTCCTACGCACACGCAAGATCATGATGATGCATAGCAACGAGAGGGGAGAGTGTTGTCTACGTACCAACGCAGACCGACTGCGGAAGCGATCACACAACGTAGAGGAAGTAGTCGTACGTCTTCCGGATCCGACCGATCCAAGCACCGTTACTCCGGCACCTCCGAGTTCTTAGCACACGTTCAGCTCGATGACGATCCTCGGGCTCCGATCCAGCAAAGCGTCGAGGAAGAGTTCCGTCAGCACGACGGCGTGGTGACGATCTTGATGTACTACCGACGCAGGGCTTCGCCTAAGCACTACAACGGTATGATCGAGGTGGAATTTGGTGGCAGGGGGCACCGCACACGGCTAAGGAACGATCTCAAGGATCAACTTGTGTGTCTAGAGGTGCCCCCTGCCCCCGTATATAAAGGATGAGAGGGGGAGGGCTGGCCGGCCAAGCAAGGGAGGCGCAGGAGGAGTCCTACTCCTACCGGGAGTAGGACTCCCCCCTCCAATCCTAGTCCAACTAGGTTTTCTCAAGTGGGAAAGAGAGAGGGGTTGGCCGGCCACCTTCCCTAGTCCTAATAGGACTAGGGGAAGGGGGGAGGCGCGCAGCCCATGGGGCAGCCCTTTCACCTTTCTCCCAAGGCCCATGTTGGCCCATTTGGCTCCCGGGGGGTTCCGGTAACCCTCCCGGTAATCCGGTAAAATCCCGATTTCACCCGGAACACTTCCGATGTCCAAACATAGGCTTCCAATATATCAATCTTTATGTATCGACCATTTCGAGACTCCTCGTCATGTCCGTGATCACATCCGGGACTCCGAACAACCTTCGGTACATCAAAATGCATAAACTCATAATAATTGTCATCGTAACGTTAAGCGTGCGGACCCTATGGTTCGAGAACAATGTAGACATGACCGAGACACGTCTCCGGTCAATAACCAATAGCGGGACCTGGATGCCCATATTGGCTCCTACATATTCTACGAAGATCTTTATCGGTCAGACCGCATAACAACATACGTTGTTCCCTTTGTCATCGGTATGTTACTTGCCCGAGATTCGATCGTCGGTATCCAATACCTAGTTCAATCTCGTTACTGGCAAGTCTCTTTACTCGTTCTGTAATACATCATCTCACAACTAATATCTTAGTTATAATGCTTGCAAGGCTTATGTGATGTGTATTACAGAGAGGGCCCAGAGATACCTCTCCGACAATCGGAGTAACAAACCCTAATCTCGAAATACGCCAACCCAACATCTACCATTGGAGACACCTGTAGTACTCCTTTATAATCACCCAGTTACGTTGTGATGTTTGGTAGTACCCAAAGTGTTCCTCCGGTAAACGGGAGTTGCATAATCTCATAGTTATAGGAACATGTATAAGTCATGAAGAAAGCAATAGCAACATACTAAATGATCGGGTGCTAAGCTAATGGAATGGGTCATGTCAATCAGATCATTCAACTAATGATGTGACCTCGTTAATCAAATAACAACTCTTTTGTCTATGGTTAGGAAACATAACCATCTTTGATTAACGAGCTAGTAAAGTAGAGGCATACTAGTGACACTTTGTTTGTCTATGTATTCACACATGTATTATGTTTCCGGTTAATACAATTCTAGCATGAATAATAAACATTTATCATGATATAAGGAAATAAATAATAACTTTATTATTGCCTCTAGGGCATATTTCCTTCAGTCTCCCACTTGCACTAGAGTCAATAATCTAGATCACATCACCATGTGATTAACATCGATAGTTCACATCATCATGTGATTAACACCCAGATTTCACATCGCCATGTGACCAATACCCAAAGGGTTTACTAGATTCAGTAATCTAGTTCACATCGCTATGTGATTAACACCCAAAGAGTACTAAGGTGTGATCATGTTTTGCTTGTGAGAGAATCTTAGTCAACGGGTCTGCCACATTCAGATCCACATGTATTTTGCAAATTTCTATGTCAACAATGCTCTGCATGGAGCTACTCTAGCTAATTGCTCCCACTTTCAATATGTATCTAGACCGAGACTTAGAGTCATCTAGATTAGTGTCAAAACTTGCATCGGCGTAACCCTTTACGACGAGCCTTTTGTCACGTCCATAATCGAGAAACATATCCTTATTTCACTAAGGATAATTCTGACCGCTGTCCAGTGATCTACTCCTAGATCACTATTGTACTCCCTTGCCAAATCAGTGCAGGGTATGTAATAGATCTGGTATACAGCATGACATACTTTATAGAACCTATGGCCAAGGCATAGGGAATGACTTTCATTCTCTTTCTATCTTCTGCCGTGGTCGGGCTTTGAGTCTTACTCAACTTCACACCTTATAATACAGGCAAGAACTCTTTCTTTGACTGCTCCATTTTGAACTACTTCAAAATCTTGTCAAGGTATGTACTCATTGAAAAAACTTATCAAGCGTCTTGATCTATCTCTATAGATCTTGAAGCTCAATATGTAAGCAGCTTCACCGAAGTCTTTCTTTGAAAAACTCCTTTCAAACACTCCTTTATGCTTTACAGAATAATTCTACATTATTTCCGATCAACAATATGTCATTCACATATACTTATCAGAAATGTTGTAGTGCTCCCACTCACTTTCTTGTAAATACAGGCTTCTCCAAAAGTCTGTATAAAGCCAAATGCTTTGATCACACTATCAAAGCGTTTATTCCAACTCCGAGATGCTTGCACCAGTCCACAGATGGATCGCTGGAGCTTGCACATTTTGTTAGCACCTTTCGGATTAACAAAACCTTCTGTTGTATCATATACAACTCTTCTTTAATAAATACATTAAGGAATGCAGTTTTGTTTATCCATTTGCCATATTTCATAATCATAAAATGCGGCAATTGCTAACATGATTCTGACGGACTTAAGCATCGCTACGGGTGAGAAGGTCTCATCGTAGTCAACCCCTTGGACTTGTCGAAAACCTTTTGCGACAAGTCGAGCTTTATAGACAGTAATATTACCGTCGGCGTCAGTCTTTTTCTTGAAGATCCATTTATTCTCAATTGCTTGCCGATCATCGGGCAAGTCAACCAAAGTCCATACTTTGTTCTCATACATGGATCCCATCTCAGATTTCATGGCCTCAAGCCACTTTGCGGAATCTGGGCTCACCATCACTTCTTCATAGTTCGTAGGTTCATCATGATCTAGTAGCATGACTTCCAGAATTGGATTACCGTACCACTCTGGTGCAGATCTCACTCTGGTTGATCTACGTGATTCGGTAGTAACTTGATCTGAAGTTACATGATCATCATCATTAGCTTCCTCACTAATTGGTGTAGGTGTCGCAGAAACAGTTTTCTGTGATGTACTATTTTCCAATAAGGGAGCAGGTACAGTTACCTCGTCAAGTTCTACTTTCCTCCCACTCACTTCTTTCGAGAGAAACTCCTTCTCTAGAAATGATCCATTCTTAGCAACGAATGTCTTGCCTTCGGATCTGTGATAGAAGGTATACCCAACAGTCTCCTTTGGGTATCCTATGAAGACACATTTCTCCGATTTGGGTTTGAGCTTATCAGGATGAAACTTTTTCTCATAAGCATCGCAACCCCAAACTTCAAGAAACGACAACTTTGGTTTCTTGCCAAACCACAGTTCATAAGGCGTCGTCTCGACGGATATAGATGGTGCCCCTTTTTTAACATGAATGCAGCTGTCTCTAATGCATGACCCCAAAAACGATAGTGGTAAATTGGTAAGAAACATCATAGATTGCACTATATCCAATAAAGTACGGTTATGACGTTCGGACACACCATTATGCTGTGGTGTTCCAGGTGGCGTGAGTAGTGAAACTATTTCACATTGTTTTAACTGAAGACCAAACTCGTAACTCAAATACTCTTTTCCACGATCAGATCGTAGAAACTTTATTTTCTTGTTACAATGATTTTCCACTTCACTCTGAAATTATATGAACTTTTCAAATGTATCAGACTTCTATTTCATTAAGTAGATATACCCATATCTGCTCAAATCATCTGTGAAGGTCAGAAAATAATGATACCCGCTGCAAGCCTTAATATTCATCGGACCACATACATCAGTATGTATGATTTCCAACAAATCTGTTACTTGCTCCATTGTTCTGAAGAACGGCGTTTCAGTCATCTTGCCCAAAAGGCATGGTTCGCAAGCATCAAGTGATTCATAATCAAGTGATTCCGAAAGCCCATCAGCATGGAGTTTCTTCATGCGCTTTATACCAATATGACCTAAACGGCAGTGCCACAAATAAGTTGCACTATCATTATTAACTTTGCATCTTTTGGTTTCAATATTATGAATATGTGTATCACTACGATCGAGATCCAACGAACTTGTTTCATTGGGTGTATGACCATCGAAGGTTTTATTCATGTAAACAGAACAACAATTATTCTCTGACTTTAATGAATAACCGTATTGCAATAAACATGATCAAATCATATTCATGCTCAACGCAAAAACCAAATAACACTTATTTAAGTTCAACACTAATCCCGAAAGTATAGGTGAGTGTGTGATGATGATCATATCAATCTTGGAACCACTTCCAACACACATCGTCACTTCACCCTTAACTAGTCTCTGTTCATTCTGCAACTCCTATTTCGAGTTACTACTCTTAGCAACTGAACCAATATCAAATACTGAGGGGTTGCTATAAACACTAGTAAAGCACACATCAATAACATGTATATCAAATATACTTTTGTTCACTTTGCCATCCTTCTTATCCGCCAAATACTTGGGGCAGTTCCGCTTCCAGTAACCAGTCCCTTTGTAGTAGAAGCACTTAGTCTCAGGCTTAGGACCAGACTTGGGCTTCTTCACTTGAGCAGCAACTTGCTTGCCGTTCTTCTTGAAGTTCCCCTTCTTCCCTTTTGCCCTTTTCTTCAAACTAGTGGTCTTGTCAACCATCAACACTTGATGTTTTTCTTGATTTCTACCTTCATCGATTTCAGCATCACGAAGAGCTTGGGAATCGTTTCCGTTATCCCTTGCATATCGTAGTTCATCACGAAGTTCTACTAACTTGGTGATGGTGACTAGAGAATTCTGTCAATCACTATCTTATCTGGAAGATTAACTCCCACTTGATTCAAGCGATTGTAGTACCCAGACAATCCGAGCACATGCTCACTAGTTGAGCGATTCTCCTCCATCTTTTAGCTATAGAACTTGTTGGAGACTTCATATCTCTCAACTCGGGTATTTGCTTGAAATATTAACTTCAACTCCTGGAACATCTCATATGGTCCATGACGTTCAAAACGTCTTTGAAGTCCCGATTCTAAGCCATTAAGCATGGTGCACTAAACTATCAAGTAGTCATCATATTGAGCTAGCCAAATGTTCATAACGTCTGCATCTGCTCCTGCAATAGGTCTGTCACCTAGCGGTGCATCAAGGACATAATTTTTCTGTGCAGCAATGAGGATAAACCTCAGATCACGGATCCAATCCGTATCATTGCTACTAACATCTTTCAACACAATTTTCTCTAGGAACATATCAAAATAAACATATGAAAGCAACAACGCGAGCTATTGATCTTCAACATAGATATGCTAATACTACCAGGACTAAGTTCATGATAAATTAAAGTTCAATTAATCATATTACTTAAGAACTCCCACTTAGATAGACATCCCTCTAATCCTCTAAGTGATCACGTGATCCAAATCAACTAAACCATAACCGATCATCACGTGAGATGGAGTAGTTTTCAATGGTGAACATCGCTATGTTGATCATATCTACTATATGATTCACGCTCGACCTTTCGGTCTTCGTGTTCCGAGGCCATATCTGCATATGCTAGGCTCGTCAAGTTTAACCTGAGTACTCTGCGTGTGCAAAACTGGCTTGCACCCGTTGTAGATGGACGTAGAGCTTATCACACCTGATCATCACGTGGTGTCTGGGCACGACGAACTTTGGCAACGGTGCATACTCAGGGAGAACACTTCTTGATAATTTAGTGAGAGATCATCTTATAATGCTACTGTCAATCAAAGCAAGATAAGATGCATAAAAGATAAACATCATATGCAATCAAAATATGTGACATGATATGGCCATCATCATCTTGCTTCTTTGATCTCCATCTCCAAAGTACTGTCATGATCTATATCGTCACCGGCATGACACCATGATCTCCATCATCTTGATCTATATCAATGTGTCGTCGCGTGGTCGTCTCACCAACAATTGCTCTTGCAACTATTGCTATCGCATAGCGATAAAGTAAAGCAATTATTGGACGCTTGCATCTCATGCAATAGAGAGACAACCATAAGGATTTTGCCAGTTGCTGATAACTTCAACAAAACATGATCATCTTATACAACAACTTATAACTCATCACGTTTTGACCATATCACATCACAACATGCCCTGCAAAAACAAGTTAGACGTCCTCTACTCTGTTGTTGTAAATTTTACGTGGCTGCTACGGGCTTAGCAAGAACCAATCTTACCTACGCATCAAAACCACAACGATAGTCTGTCAAATAGACTCCATTTTAACCTTCGCAAGGACCGGGCGTAGCCACACTCGGTTCAACTAAAGTTGGAGAAACAGTCACCTGCAAGTCACCTATGTGCAAAGCACGTCGGGGAAACCGGTCTCGCGTAAGCGTACGCGTAATGTCGGTCCGGGCCGCTTCATCCAACAATACCGCCGAACCAAAGTATGACATGCTGGTAGGCAGTATGACTTATATCGCCCACAACTCACTTGTGTTCTACTCATGCATATAACATCAAACCATAAAACCTAGGCTCTGATACCACTGTTGGGTTACGTAGTAATTTCAAAAAGATTCCTACGCACACGCAAGATCATGATGATGCATAGCAACGAGAGGGGAGAGTGTTGTCTACGTACCAACGCAGACCGACTGCGGAAGCGATCACACAAAATAGAGGAAGTAGTCGTACGTCTTCCCGATCCGACCGATCCAAGCACCGTTACTCCGGCACCTCCGAGTTCTTAGCACACGTTCAGCTCGATGACGATCCTCGGGCTCCGATCCAGCAAAGCGTCGAGGAAGAGTTCCGTCAGCACGATGGCGTGGTGACGATCTTGATGTACTACCGACGCAGGGCTTCGCCTAAGCACTACAACGGTATGATCGAGGTGGAATTTGGTGGCAGGGGGCACCGCACACGGCTAAGGAACGATCTCAAGGATCAACTTGTGTGTCTAGAGGTGCCCCCTACCCCTGTATATAAAGGATGAGAGGGGGAGGGCTGGCCGGCCAAGCAAGGGAGGCGCAGGAGGAGTCCTACTCCTACCGGGAGTAGGACTCCCCCCTCCAATCCTAGTCCAACTAGGTTTTCTCAAGTGGGAAAGAGAGAGGGGTTGGCCGGCCACCTTCCCTAGTCCTAATAGGACTAGGGGAAGGGGGGAGGCGTGCAGCCCATGGGGCAGCCCTTTCACCTTTCTCCCAAGGCCCATGTTGGCCCATTTGGCTCCCGGGGGGTTCCGGTAACCCTCCCGGTAATCCGGTAAAATCCCGATTTCACCCGGAACACTTCCGATGTCCAAACATAGGCTTCCAATATATCAATCTTTATGTCTCGACCATTTCGAGACTCCTCGTCATGTCCGTGATCACATCCGGGACTCCGAACAACCTTCGGTACATCAAAATGCATAAACTCATAATAACTGTCATCGTAACGTTAAGCGTGCGGACCCTACGGTTCGAGAACAATGTAGACATGACCGAGACACGTCTCCGGTCAATAACCAATAGCGGGACCTGGATGCCCATATTGGCTCCTACATATTCTACGAAGATCTTTATCGGTCAGACCGCATAACAACATACATTGTTCCCTTTGTCATCGTATGTTACTTGCCCGAGATTCGATCGTCGGTATCCAATACCTAGTTCAATCTCGTTACTGGCAAGTCTCTTTACTCGTTTCGTAATACATCATCTCACAACTAACATCTTAGTTATAATGCTTGCAAGGCTTATGTGATGTGTATTACCGAGAGGGCCCAGAGATACCTCTCCGACAATCGGAGTGACAAACCCTAATCTCGAAATACGCCAACCCAACATCTACCATTGGAGACACCTGTAGTACTCCTTTATAATCACCCAGTTACGTTGTGACGTTTGGTAGTACCCAAAGTGTTCCTCCGGTAAACGGGAGTTGCATAATCTCATAGTTATAGGAACATGTATAAGTCATGAAGAAAGCAATAGCAACATACTAAATGATCGGGTGCTAAGCTAATGGAATGGGTCATGTCAATCAGATCATTCAACTAATGATGTGACCTCGTTAATCAAATAACAACTCTTTTGTCTATGGTTAGGAAACATAACCATCTTTGATTAACGAGCTAGTCAAGTAGAGGCATACTAGTGACACTCTGTTTGTCTATGTATTCACACATGTATTATGTTTCCGGTTAATACAATTCTAGCATGAATAATAAACATTTATCATGATATAAGGAAATAAATAATAACTTTATTATTGCCTCTAGGGCATATTTCCTTCACCATCATATTTGGAGGCTGACTTGTGGGCCTACTAAGTTGACGCGGACAGAGGGCTTTGTCAACTTAGTCAATATAAACGATTCTAGCTGTAGTAACTTTACGATGTCCATCCAACGGCTGTCGTACTTCTTCAACCTCTGGTCTTCTTGTTCCAGCCGCCCAAACCAGCATCGGTCGTGCCGCCTACTCCTGCCTCCCGTGGCCAGCTATGCTACCGCGCAGGCCTCACCACCCCATCCTACTCCCATTACTGGCTTGGCCATCCCTTTGCTCACCCAGACCTCCTATTATTCTCCGGCGACAGCAGCCTCACACTGCAGCCGAACTAGTAAACCCTCGTACTCCCGTTCGCGTGGCAAAAAACTGCCGAGTCTTCCCCACCTCCGAGTCATTCCCTTCCTAGGCATCGCTGTCGTTCACCGCCTTGGTGCTCTCGGTGCGGCTTGGTCAACGTGGTCAAGGAATGACTTACATCGGAAGAGGACTGTACATGGAGAGGCTAACAGCTAGGTCCACCGCCGCAGCAAGGAAGTGCCTCCTTATTACATGCAAAATAATGATTCCTCATCTTGACAGCGGGGACCTATTGGAAGGGCCTCTGTATATTTTCTTAGCTGTATTTTGTGAAAAAACGTTTTCCCCCTGACAGCCGGGACCCACCAGCTACATCTTCGCACGCAAGGAAGTGCGTCCATATTACACGCAAAAAGATGATTCTTCCGCATGAAAACTATGACCCACCAGCTATATCTTCGCACGCAAGGAAGTGCCTCCTTATCTTCCCTGACAGTTGGGACCCACCCGGTCGAAGTGTATGTAGCATTGTCTGTCTGGTCGCGAACATGTACATACATACTGGTCGATCGGTCTCTCTACAACGATGAACCGTGGCTGAGCAAGCAACGACACGTGTAGTAGTAGAGCCCCCGACGTAGCAGTTTAGGCAATCCCTTCTAAACCGTGTACATGTACGTACAACCAAATGCCAAAAAAATACGGCCAAGTACATACATACGGGCGGGGTCTCGAACGCCTACTCGCGCGTACGTACGGCCAGGGCTCGTGTACATGGAGAGGCAGCAGACGGCAGCAACGGCGTTCTGTTAATCGGCAGCCAACCGGCTGGGTCAGGATGGAGAAATTGTGTTGTGTTCATCGGGAGGCAACGGAATGCGTCGTGTTCATCAGGAGCCAACTGGCTTAGACGGAATAGCCAAAACGAGGCCTAGCGTACCGCAGAACAGAGGAAACAGACTTCTGTTCGAGCTCCTACGGTCAAGGACGGGTTCGTCGGGCTCAATCACCACGATATGCAGGGCCGCAACCCAAAGGGCCGCCGCATGCTTGATCCACCGCTGGAGCCGTGAGTGTCCGAAACGCTTGCAACGGCGGCCAGCGGACCGGAGAGATGCCAATTGGTATGGGACAGATGGCTATCAAAGGAGAATGCTGAAAGTGCTCACGTGGAAGTGCCCTGCACCATGGACAGATAGCACCTCAACGTCCAGCCGGGCCTCTTGGAACCATGTCGAACCATCAGCGACAAAGCTGAGGGCGCCGAAGTGGATCTCGTCACTGAGTGTCAGTCCGTCGCTGGAAACCATGGTGAAGGTGAAAAAATCGCAACTACGCCGGAAGTCGTTAAACGCCTGCCCCACGGTGGGCGCCAACTGTCGTGGGTGTAAGTATGACAATAGTGTATATGGGTAAGAATTAGAGGGCACAGCCTAGCTACGGTGCAGTTGTTACACTTGGACTTACGAGTTCAGGCCCCTCGGGGTGGAGGTAATAGCCCTACATCTCGGTGCTTGGGAGCTTTGATTGACTTGAGTGTATGGATTACAAAGGATTTGTGAACCCTTGCCATGGAGCATGGGGGAGGCTTATATAGAGCGCACCTCCGCCCCATGAATGCTGCCATTACCAAGGGTTTAAATGAGGGTTTAAGGACTGCGGTTAGTGGTAACAGACATATTAATTACACTTGATGAGGGTGGATGCACGTCCTGACCGTTGTAGTTCCAAGGAGTATCCTGGTCTTCATTATCCGAGTGTTGATAGGTCTGGTCGAGTGAAGGAGGCCGGTTGAGTGGAACTCTATCCTCCGAGTGGATTATCTGGTTGCAGAGCATCTGAATGATCGCCTGGCCCTGGGGCCCAGTATAAGGTGTATGGTGTCCTAGGGTAGGGTCTATAGGTCAGCCTGTCACCCTACCCCTAGTCCATGCCCCCATCAGCGAGTGACATTATGGCGTGTTGAAACCAACATCTCAGATTACTGTGACCTATGTGACAACGAGCTGCAACCATGGATGAATGCTGGATGGTGCACACGGAGAGCTCTGATTGGAGAGGAAGAAAGCTACAACCTGTGATGGAAAAAGTTTCGACCAACGACGAGGAAAGCTGAAACTGTCGATGGTGGTGCTACAATCGACCACCGCACACCGGGAAAAAATGTTGCGACTGGCGATGACGAAAGCTTCGACCAACAACCGAAAAAGTTGCAACTAGCATGGAAGGATGTTGCGATTGGCAACGGAAAAAACTCCAACCAGCGACTGGCATACCTACGACCGGCGATCCCGGAAGCTGTAACTGGCAACAACGGGTGCTATGGCTGGCGATTGAGGCACAGTGTGCCGCGAGCGCCACCGTGCTATGAGCAGTGGCGACCTCCGCTTTATGGAAGGAGTGAGTGATGAGGGGCAGGATTAACTTTTTTATCTCTACAACTAGACAATTGCCCGTGCATTACAATGGGAATATAAACATTCTAGTTGATTAGCTTGTGACTGCGCGTCTATTATTATATTGACGCACTAAAAATCCTAGAAAGTTTTTGTATGCAATCGCCATGATTTACCTGTCATTTTATTTTTAAGCACTTATTTGGCAAGAATTTAATTACTTACCAAACAAAATGTGTTTTTTGGTAAGTTAATAAAACATGAGATAATTGGTTCTCTTTTAGGGAGAATTGATGGGAGAAAAATTAGAGATGACAACAAAAAACAAAGAGAAGGAAAGAGTGGGACATATATAAGAGCATCTCCAACAGGCGCACACAAGTTTTGCGTGCTAAAATAGTCTTAGTGCGCCACTAATAGCGCTTTTTAGCGCGTGCCCAAACCTTTTTTACACGTGCACTATTATACAACATCTGCTGGAGCTGTCCGGCGCCCAAAAAATCCAAATTTTAGCATGCGGATCAGTTTTTGTGTGCCTGTTGGAGATGCTCTAAAAAAGGTTAGATGAAAGAGAGGTGAAATAAGAACCTTACATTTTTTAAGTAGTACAGATAGATATTAGAGGGTTATTTGTGGCTAGATTGGAGGCCAGCACAGCGACCGACACATATTCTGCCCTTTGAGTATTGGTACAACCACACTAATTTGTGTGGAACTAAATTTATGACTTGGTGGGTAAAGCACGTACTATTGACTAGTACTGCATCCTCTATAACAATATTCTCTCTAGTTTTAAAGAGCCCACATTCGATTGAGGTCTTTAATTGGAATTAGGTCATCTGATTTTAACCGGGTCAACAATTTCTCAAAGCTCTCTTATTCAATTTATTTTATACTACACACTATGGTTGCTAAGGCTACACAATTAATTAAGGTCCTCAAATTGGAAATGGGTCACTTGATTTTGACCGAGTCAACAATTTCTCAAGGAACTTTCCTAGTCAAATTTTTTAATTCACTATTGAAAGATCGTGGATGTCACCTAGAGGGGGGTGAATAGGTACTTTAAAATAATTATGGTTTAGGCTTGAACAAATACGGAATAAAACTAACATTTAATTTGTCAAGCACAAAACCTAAAAAAACTAGGCTCACCTATGTGCACCAACAACTTATGCTAAGATAAACAACTAGGTGATAGCAAGATATATATCATGAAACATTATGTTTATCACAAAGTAAAAGTGCACAAGCAAATGGCTCGGGTAAGAGATAACCGAGGCACGTGGAGACGATGATGTATCCCGAAGTTCACACCCTTGAGGATGCTAATCTCCGTTTGAGCGGTGCAGAGGCACAACACTCCCCAAAAATCCACTAGGGCCACCGTAATCTCCTCACGCCCTCGAACAATGCAAGATGGCGTGATTCCACTAAGGGACCCTTGAGGGCGGACACCGAACCCGTACAATTGGCAACCCTTGGGGTGATCACCAAACCCGTACACATTGGAAACCCTTGGAGCGGTCACCGGAACCCGTACAAATTGCTCGGGGCAATCTCCACAACTTAATTGGAGACCCCGACGCTTGCCTGGAGCTTTACACCATAATGATTGAGCTCCACAACACCACCAACCATCTAGGGCGCCCAAGCACCCAAGAGGAACAAGCTCTAGGGTACCAAGCACACCAAGAGTAATAAGCTTCTCAACTTTTCACTTCCACGTATCACCGTGAAAAACTCAAACCGATGCAACTAATGCAATAGCAAGAAAACACGAAGTGGTCAAGTCCCTCACTCCCAAATCCCACCAAAGCAACAAAAGCTATGGAGGAATATGAGAGGAAGAACAAGAAACACCAAGAACTCCAAGATCAAGATCCAAGGGGTTCCCCTCACATAGAGGAGAAAAGTGATTGGTGGAAACGTAGATCTAGACCTCCTCTCTCTTTTCCCTCAAGAAGTAGCAAGAATCATTGGAGGGATTGAGAGATAACAAGATCGTAGAAGGTCAACAATGGGGGCAAAACACGAGCTCAAAGTATAAGGTCCATTGGGGAAGAAATCCCCTTTTATAGGTGGGGGAAAATCCAACCATTATGCCTTCAGCGCACACACAAGCGGTACTACCGCTTGGGGCATCAGTCCTAGGTGTAGCACTGAGAGAAAGCAAGTCCAAGCGTGGTAGTGCCACCGGAGCGGTACTACCACTTAGTGTCTCAGGACACGGACAACTAGCTGTAGTAGAGGGAGGGTAGGACAGTGATACGTCCATTTTGTATCATGCTTTTATATTGATATTTATTGCATTATGGGCTGCTATTACACATTATGTCACAATACTTATGCCTATTCTCTCTTATTTTACAAGGTTTACATAAAGAGGGAGAATGCTGTCAGCTGGGATTCTGGGCTGGAAAAGGAGCAAATATTAGAGACCTATTCTGCACAGCTCCAAAAGTCCTGAAACATCACGGAAGCCATTTTTAGAATATATAAAAAATACTGAGCGCAAGAAGTTCACCAGGGGGGCCACACCCTGCCCACGAGGGTGGAGGGCGCGCCCTACCCCCCTGGGCGTGCCCCCTACCTCGTGGACCCCCTGGTGGCCCTCCGATGACCATCTTCTGCTATATGGCGTCTTTCGATGAGGAAACAAAATCATAATCCATCTTTCCGGATGAGACTCCGCCACCACGAGGTGGAACCTTGGCGGAACCAATCTAGGGCTCTGGCGGAGCTGTTCTGCCGGAGAAACTTCCCTCCGGGAGGGGGAAATCGTCGCCATCGTCATCACCAACGCTCCTCTCATCGGGAGAGGGCAATCTCCATCAACATCTTCACCAGCACCATCTCCTCTCAAAACCCTAGTTCATCTCTTGTATCCAATTCTTGTCTCCAAGTCTGGGATTGCTACTTGTGGGTTGCTAGTAGTGTTAATTACTCCTTGTAGTTGATGCTGGTTGGTTTATTTGGTGGAAGATCATATGTTCAGATCCTTTATGCATATTAATACCCCTCTGATTATGAACACGAATATGCTTTGTGAGTAGTTACGTTTGTTCCTGAGGACATGGGAGAAGTCTTGCTATTAGTAGTCATGTGAATTTGGTATTCGTTTGATATTTTGATGAGATGTATGTTGTCTCTCCTCTAGTGGTGTTATGTGAACGTCGACTACATAACACTTCGCCATTATTTTGGGCCTAAAGGAAGGCACTGGGAAGTAATAAGTAGATGATGGGTTGCTAGAGTGACAGAAGCTTAAACCCTAGTTTATGCGTTGCTTCGTAAGGGGCTGATTTGGATCCATATGTTTCATGCTATGGTTAGGTTTACCTTAATACTTTTGTTGTAGTTGCGGATGCTTGCAATAGAGGTTAATCATAAGTGGGATGCTTGTCCAAGTAAGGAAAGCACCCAAGCACCGGTCCACCCACATATCAGATTATCAAAGTACCGAACGCGAATCATATGAACGTGATGAAACCTAGCTGACGATATTCCCATGTGTCCTCGGGAGCGCTTTACATCATATAAGAGTTTTTCCAGGCTTGTCCTTTGCTACAAAAAGGATTGGGCCACCTTGTTGCACTTTATTTACTTTTGTTACTTGTTGCTTGTTACCAATTATCTTATCACAAAACTATCTGTTACCTATTATTTCAGTGCTTGCAGAGAGTACCTTGCTGAAAACCGCTTATCATTTCCTTCTGCTCCTCGTTGGGTTCGACACTCTTACTTATCGAAAGGACTATGATAGATCCCCTATACTTGTGGGTCATCAGACGGCAGTGCCACATAAAGCGGTACTACCGCGCCCTACTACCGCTCTACTACCATGGCGGCTGGGAGGGACTACAAAAGCAAGAAGATAAGCGAAAGTGCAAGTGGAGATAGAATGCACGCAGTACCACACAAGTGGTACTATCGCTCGATCTCAACGGTACTACCTCTTATATTCCTAGGGCTACAACAAGAGTTGCGGTAGTGGGGCAGAAGTGTGAGCCGCAGTGTTGCTTGAGCGGTACTACCGCTCACCACTACTTTCCTACTACCGCTGAAGCACAAAAGAGTCCAGTAGCCCTAATACAAGCGGTAGTGCTACGACACTGGAATCACGGAAGTACAGCGCAAGTAGTACTACCGCTACCCAAGGCGGTACTACTGCTAGCGAGCTTCAAAATAGCCCAAGCAAAACAGATGGATGCAAGAAAACCAGAACTACCATAACTTCTGCAAATGAGCTCTGAATAGAGCAAACTCAACCTGGTTGGACAGATGACAACAAGTACTACCTAATAGTAAGAAGTGGTAAGGGAGATATGCCTATGATATAGAGATGTGAAACCTCTATGAATGAAGAACTGGCATAAACTCCAACATTGAAAACATCATAGAAGATGTATACGAACTTCGTTTTCGATGAACTCGAGCTTGTCACGAAGATGACCACAAGCTTAAAAACTCACACGGAGGAAAGCCAAACAAGAACCAAGAAAGATGATGCAAGGATGCAATGGTGTGAGCTCTCTACGAACGATACGATCAAGCTACTCACTCAAGAGCCCCCCTTGATAGTACGACAATCGATCCTATAACCCGGTCTCCCAATTACCACCATGAGACCGGTAAAATAGAAAACCTATCAGGGGCAAATCTTTGCCTTGCACAAAGTCCACTTGATCTAGAGGATGACAATCTTGACTTCCTCAAATTGGACCACCTTTCTTGATTGCGTTGGCTCGGTGAAGACTAGTGGATTGCTTCCCCATACTCCACTATGGGTGAGCCACTCTTCAGCACATCTTCACAATTCCATTGTCACCACAATGGACGGAAAGCTTCAAGGACATGATCTCTTCGTGATGCTCCACTTGAACTTGCACACCGCAACCTAAACCCACATAGAACTCTCACGTAGACCATGGATTAGTACACAAAGTGTAATGGATAATGCTTACCATACCATGGGATCACTTGACCCCTTTCAGCACATCTTTTATGCTTTGCGTGTTGGTCAACTTGATTCACTCTTTGACTTGGTCTTGATCAACCTTGTATCATGTCTTCTACATGACCAATCTTTGGATAATTCCTTGAATAGCACATTGGTCGTCTCTTAAACTCTTTGAAACCAATACATGGACTTCAAGAAATGCCCATGGACAAATCCTTCAAATATAACTCAAGGCAACCATTAGTCCATAGAGAATGTCATCAATTACCAAAACCACACATGGGGCACCATGCTCTTTCAACTATGTTCTCTAATGTTGAAACTCCTTCATTCAATTGAGATCTTCAATTTTGAATCTGGTTTATGATTTTGAGCCGGCCAACAATTTTCCAAATAAGCAACCGGCCTATAAAAACATATCAATCCCGTGCACCTTTCCATCACCTAGAAAAAAGAAGTGCCACCATGTGATGCTGTAGCAGCAATGTGCAACCATTGGCATAGAAATTTTTCCACGTAAATATCGATTGATTAGCGGATACCACATACTCACACCACGAACGGTCGACCAAATCACTACATTATAAATAAAATAAAACACACTACATCATCTCCCCCACCCGGCAAACTAAATATTCCATCAGTTTAAAAATGTAAGGGATATTAGTTTTTTTGGAAAGTTAATTTTCTATAACTTTGACCAAGTTCAGAGCAAAAAACATTGACATCCACAATATTAAACAAACAACTATGGAAATTCATTCCATGATGAATCTAATCATACTGATTTGATATTATTGATTTTGATATATTTCTCTACAAATTTGATCAAACTTAAAAGAACAACAACACAAATGGCGTAGCAAAGCGTGCCCAACCCTTCTAGTGTAGGACTATCCTTGAAGAGAAGATCCATCCCAAACTTTTACCATGCTCACCCTGGAACCATACTATGTGGAGGTAGGAACCTAATACGCGTTTACTGGGTGGGCTAGAAATCCAAATTTTGTTGTTGGTCTGAACTTGCAGTGAACAACCGACCCTTTGATCCAAATTAATTATTGCAACTCTGGTACAAGTTATATTAGAGCTGAATTGGAGGGAGTAGTAATTTTAACAACACTATGTAAAATGAACAACCTAGCAGTACGACATGAAATTTTATTGCAAAATGCGTAGGAAAAATGAAGTAAAACAAGGAGAAGAGATAACTGCCCCGCACCAGGTTGGGTGTTGGGGCCGTAGTCGGCGATGACTGCACCGAACTTCGCGTCCGGTGAACTATCCTCTCCAACCTTGGGTCCACCAACGCCATTGATCATAAATTGAAAGTTGCTTGGCGACTGAAAGAGCCAATGGACAAGAGTGTCTAAGACTTATAATAAGTCTTTTTGTCGCCACTTATAATAGCTTTTTATAATACTCCCTACAATCCATTATAAGTGTCGTGGTTTTAGTTCAAATTTGAACTAAAATCACAATACTAATTATGGATCGAAGGTAGTTTTTTTTGGGGTGAAACCAAACTTTATTCATTAAATACCATAGTTTGTGGGATATAGAATGGATCATGCGGTTGAATCAACCACACATGATGCCCCTGGCCTAAAGATAGAGAAATCTAGGTAAGTTATGAGCTATACCGATTGCCACCCGTCCTTCAAACATAAAATTACAAGTATAGTTGTTGCCCTGGTTCTAATTTCAGAGATGACCGAGCCATACCGGCCTCGACTATTCTTTCCAATATCGCTTACCACCTGTTTAGCATCAGAGGCAATTGCGAAGCTTTGAAGGCCTCAATCTTTTGCCAGAGACAAGCCTTCACGGCACGTGATAGCTTGCAATGTAGAGCCTTTTTATAGTCCCAATATGACAAGAGGGAGCTTCCCAAATAATTTCCAAACTAGTCAAGGAACACTACACTATAGCAACGGAGCCCCTCATATTTGTGTTTGAAATGCGAGCATCGACATGGATTTTTGCAAACCCTGTCGGAGGAGCCCTTGGTCGGGTGGTCCTTCCTGTCATAGTTGAGTCACATGTCTGTTAGCGATCGTTGACCCCTACTCCTTAGGGAAAGTACAATAACAGACTTGTTACTGGCTCACTTGTCAATTTTTCCTATGTGAAAGAGAAAGACATGGCAGACTAAGGCATGGTCTAGTGGTGGGAAGGGGTTGATGCCTTCCCACCCATCCAGGTTCAAGGCATGGTACTTGCAAATTGGGTTTGTTGCACCAATTATACTGTAGGGGTCTTCCTTACGGTCTTTCTTTCAAAAAAAGAGAAAGACATGAAAAAGTAAGGGGAGTGGACACACATGCAAGAGCCTAGCTATAGACATGCTCCTAGGCAGATACAGTAAATATGAGGACAGAGAGAGAAGATGGGAAAAGTACTAGTCTTATAGCCAACCATTGTATGGGTGAGTATAAGTGATGACTATAGATGACATGACAACATCATATTGCTAGCAGTTGACTGTGCTATTAACAATGCTCTTAAGGTTTCAAGCTCCGGGATGGACTGTTCAACGAATGAATGAGTCGTGTGGGGACCTATGCACCTTGTATAATAGGTTTTTTTAGCGGTAATGGATAACTTTATTGATCAATCAAAATGTTTAATCAAATACAAACCGGATCATGGAGGTGCATCAAGCCACAAGTGGCGAACCTCATATGAAGAAGTCAAAATTCGGCCAAACTATGTGCTTTCTTGTTACTCTCCTTACCTTCACAAATAAACTCACATTTTCTAAACAGATGTAAATTCTCTTTAATCTCTCTAATAATTGGGTTATGTCTACCTTCAGAATTAGTCTTAATATCTTGAACTACCTACCAGTAGTCACATAGAATAATGATGTCATCCCGCAACAGATCAATGGCCAAAGCCTGAGCTTCATGGCAAGCCATGGCTTGCAGATATGTCGAGTCTATGGCTCTCGGGAAAAGAACAACTGAAGATCCAATATATAAGCCATCATGGTTGTGACAAACTATTGAAACAACATCGGTCTTGCCACTCCGAGAGAGGCCACCGTCGACTTTGATCATTGCTATCCCTGAAGGTGGAGGATTCCATGCCTGTTGTTGCCTTGGAGCTCGAACTGTGGCCAGGCCTTCTCACGCAGGGACCTTTAGACTACCCATCTCATAAATAAAATGTTCAACGAAAAGATGAGTTGCAAAGGGACTTTGGAAGACCCCCTCATGGATTGATTTTCTTCTTGCTGTCCCTATGGCCTAGAGTGTAAGACATCAAACATGGAAAGCAACCACTGTTTGGCATTAGGTTCACTTGCTACTATCAGGTGTTCTGCAAGGTCCTCATCGACCAACATCCATATGCATCTTTCCATTGTGCACTCAAGTAGCGAATGATGACACGAGTCTCTAGCACCACAAACTTGACAACAATCGGACTGTGACATCTTCCTGTGGTGTCGAACATCCTCAAAAAGGCAATGAGTGCTTAGCTAGCCTCCACAAAAAGTTTGAAGCTTCTTTGGAACATCCACATTCCATAACTTACTCCACGGTTTGGAATCTGTAACATGATCAGAGGAAGATGCACGGCCTTTTAGCCAATCCTCCCGTCTTTTCTTCGTTGTGACTAGCATACGGTATGCCAACCTTACGGTAAAATTTCCATTCTTTTCAAAGTTCCATGCCCAAAAGTCCTCAACCTTCCTTGTGCAAAGAGGTATGCTCATAATTGTAACTGCATCAAAGGGTAAGAACGTTTACTCAATCACATCAAGCCTCCATATAGCACCCGTACTATCAATGAGCTCACTGACATAAGTTGGCGGTACAGCCGAAATACAAGCAATATGTATCATATTTTTCATCCCTGGGAATCCAATTATGAGTCCAAATTCTCGAACTCACCATCTCCGATCCTTCTAATCAAACCTTGGCCAAGAACATCTCTTCCTTCAAGCACCGAGCGTCAAATTTGAGAAGGGTGGTTGCCCAGCTCTGCTGGAATAATAGTGCCAGATGGAAATTAAATAGCTTTAAGCATTTTTTTTCAACAAAAGATCAGGAAACTGAAGTATGCGTTGTGACTGCCTAGCTAAGAGAGCTAAGTTGAACAACTTGAAATCTTTGAAACCCAATTCTCCCATATAGTTCAGTTGTGTCATGTCTTCCCAAAAAACCATGCTGGTTTATGTTGTCCTGCTTTACTTTCCCACCAGAATTGCCAGATTATTTTATTAGCAGTGGCGGAGCGTGACCAACAATAGGGGGGGGGGGCAAAATTCAAAATGAAAGCAAAATACATATGAAAACAAGTGCGGCTCACATGAAATTACGCGCCAATCAAATACATTTTGCTTCTTGATTCCTTTGGCAGGTCCATGCATATGTGGCACAAAGTAGTCGGGCCGACGGCCGTGCGACGGATGGAAGCCCAAGCCGAGAAGGAAAATAAGGGAATTGGGCGGACGACTTAGAAATTAAATCGCCGTAGATGGAGGCGCGTCACGAAGAGATGACATTGAATTATAGGGAAAATAAGAGACGGACGTCCCAATATATGTATGTTTTAGCTTATCACACGAGTTGTTGCCGAGGGTTTTCACCTAGAGAGCTTTACATACGTGAAGCTTCACGTATACAAAAGTCGATTAAGCTAGCTATGCACGTACTCTCCAATTCAATCAAGTACATGATAAGCTGGGGCACTGGACTAGAACGATCTGTATACATTATTGAAAAGTTTGCACTTTGGAAGAGGGGAGGGGGCAGAGCCTGGAATTGTCCCCGAAAGGCTCTGCCTCTGTTTATTAGGGTGGTCACATAAAATTCTTGGCAACTTAAAACATGACTTGGAGAAAACTGACATCGCCTGTGCCACAGATTTGACCAATATCTCCTTAGTTGATGAGAAATTTTCCTCAATCCATCCTTTTACTTTGCTCTATTTTTTTTAGTAATAGGTTTACTAGAAGAAGAAGAAGAAGAAGAAGAAGAAGAAGAAGAAGACTCGTATTGGGCCGGGGCTTCGAGTTTTTCCCCTTTTGCAACGAACGCCTTTTTAGTTGGGCTCTTGAAGCTTTGCGGTCTCTTGGTAGGCCGGACCCAGTACTTGTTCTCCATCGTGCCGCCAGTCAACTCGCCGCCGCCGTCCCCCTCTCGCTCCCTCTCCCTTTGTCGCGCCGCCGCCACCGTCTCTTGTCTAGCCTGTCGCCACCTCAAGATGTGGGGCGGCGACGACGGAGGGACTCCGGAGGTCACCCTGGAGACCTCCATGGGCGCCTTCACCGTCGAGGTACGGAAGCCGGAAATTTCTCTTCCCTTCTTCTTCTTCGTGTTGCTGGTGCTGACAGTTGGGTCGATTTTGTTGCTACGTGCTCCAACCCGGCAGATGTACCACAAGCACGCGCCCAAGACCTGCAGGAACTTCGTCGAGCTCGCGCGCCGCAAATACTACGACAACGTCGTCTTCCACCGCATCATCAAGGTCCGTACTCACTTTCCCTCCATGCTCCCTTCTCGTCTGGCACGCAAGTTCTCTACGCCTGCTCCGTTGGGCGAGCGGTGTTCCTCATCAGGTGGTGTTGATGCAGGATTTCATCGTGCAAGGTGGGGATCCTAGTGGAACAGGCAGGGGCGGCGAATCCATCTACGGGTGAGTTACCAAATCCATCCCATCTTAAATAGCTTTGTCTTTCTTCTCGGGTCGAGGTTATTCAAGTGTCACTCTAGGCTAGAGGAAGCTCGTTAATGCTGTTTACCGTTTAATCTGGATAAGGCTGTGTTACAAATTAGCAATTGTGTAGCAATATCTTGGTCGCTGTTATACATAGCATTGTTTTCGGCCTGCCGGAGTTTGTTGCTTGGCAAGAAGCTAAATATGTGTATTGTCCATCAGCCTTAGGTTGGCAGTGTGAGGGTTGATTCGTTGATGTTTGGATCCTAAGGTTGACATATGGACATTGTTGCTGTCTTTGCAGAGCAAAATTTGAGGACGAGATAAGGCCAGATCTGAAGCACACCGGGGCTGGGATTCTATCAATGGCAAACGCTGGTCCGAATACAAACGGGAGCCAGTTCTTCATCACTCTTGCACCTTGTCAATCACTGGATGGTGAGACTAGCATTTCAAAACTCCGCCCTATGTTGTTGTTCTTGCTTGTTTGCTTTATTGGACCAGGGTTTGGGTTTTCCCCATGCCCTTGAATTCGTTCCACACACATGGATTCATCGATAGCATTTTTCTGGTTCACCTGGAAGCTTGGAAATGATAAGTGCCACACGTCAGGTGCATGGCACTCCGGCCCTGACGTTTTTCGATGGCAATTCCAGTCACGCACGGATGGCAAATTCCAGTGACACACGGCAAGTTTCTGTTAAAAATAAACTGAAGCACGAAAGTTGTCATGCTTGCCAACTAAAGTTGCCATCCTCACGTAACTAAACTTGCCATAAAAAATGTTCGGAGTTGCCATGTGCTTGTACCTGATGTTCGACACTTATCAGGGTCCTTTATTTAACAGATTGATTAATTGGATCTCATAATGATTACAGAGAAGTGGAACTAAGATGGCTTGATATTTAAGAGCATTTTGGAGAATTACTTTATTGTTCAAGCTTAACTCATATTGTCCTTGAAATATGGGACCAGCATAGCCATGTTTTCCTCGTCATTGCCAATCCTAGGAAATTTTACTAGCCAGGATCAGAAATATGAAATATGGTCACATCTGAATTGGACATCATAGATTGTGCCACCTTACCGTTTTTCTTCTTCCTTGCGGGAATTGTCCATGTTGAGCTTTGCATCATCACATTGTTCTTGCATGCCAATGAACTAACGTAATTTAATGTTCCAGGTAAGCACACAATTTTTGGAAGAGTATGCAGAGGAATGGAAATTGTTAAGCGCCTTGGAAGTATTCAGACCGACAAAAATGATAGGTAACACTTCAACTATATCCATATGTTTACATGACCACACCAGGCAGCGAACCCCATGCACACTAGGGCTTGCCGTATATCTATCTATTATCGTTTGTGTAAATGCAAAGGCACATGATCTCTCATCTCAATTCATCTATGGTGTCCAGTATTAACCATGGGATCGAGATTTGAAAGTTTCCATGGAAACCGATGTTGTTGAAGTGTTGGATCTAACTCGGATTTATTACTTTGTCCAGGCCCATCCATGAAGTGAAAATCCTGCGGACTGTTGTTAAAGATTGAAGCACGGCTGTTGTCATGGAACTCTTAATCTTTGGTTGTAGCTGTTTCACATGAGCATGTATTCCCAGTTTGATTGGGAGGTCTTGTAATGTCAACTTGTACTTTGGTGTTCCTTTTTTTAACGATGAATCTTGCTTGCATATGATCATTTGACGAGTACCAAAAAAAATATGATTAGTTATCTTTGCTGTGCATCGTGCGATATTATACTTTGCTAAACCATTCCTCCACGGCAGGTTAAGCCGACACTGTTTTACATGGGAAACGACAGATTTTACTAGTGCCATTTGTCAGTTCCCTTATCTGAAGAAATGGAGCTCCCTGTTTCCGTGTTTCGGATGGTTTTCGAGCCATTGATTGGTTATCCTGCGGCTCTCATGTTACAATTGTTGTTGCCGCTCTCTCTCTCTCATGCCAGACGGAGGTGAAAGAAGGAGCACACCTTTTTTTTCGGCGACCAACGCCCCGGCGTCCAAACGCCTCCTTTATATTCAGCATACAGGCTACATCACAACAACTCTGCATGATTACACATTCTGACCAAGGCTGGCTTTATAGCCTAATCACATTCTGACCAAGGCTGGCTGTATAGCCGTCCGGTGACGTAGCACCCACGCACCCATGCACTTCCATATCTTGATGCATGCACGCACCCACTAACCAACTAACTTGCTAACTAACTTAGCCATGCATTGCCATGCACTAACAGCCCACAACTCTAGCTAACAGCCGCTGCTTACGAACTGAACTCGGAGTGCGCGCATGCATCGGACACCTCTACCACATGCATGGCTTATTGCCATCACTCACCCCCTAAGCCATGACATCGTCGTCGTCGAAGTTGTTGCAGCTCCCGTCGTCGATGTCGCCACGACCGTGACCCAGCCTGCAGACCTGACCTGGCGCAACGATGCCGGTCGCACCATGCTCCGTCACGACTCCGGCGACACACGTCGAGCTCCTTCTTCACCGGCGACACACGCCTGGCGTCCCTTTGCGCCCCGCATGTCCCGCGCGCACCCGACGCGCCCGACCGCACCAGTGCGTCCCGCACGTCCCGCGCGCATCCGACACGCCCGACGAGCCCGACAGCACCAGACGCTCACCGCGTGCCGTCTCCGCGTCCGCCATGGCAGCCGCCAGCGACAAACGCCGGAAGGATGTAGCCGAACTCGAGCACGGACTCGAGCACCACGGTGACATACGCCTCCTCCCAACGTCAACCGCACGCTCGTACGCGCGCCCGCGGTCCTGTCGCGCCCGACACGTCCAGTGCGCATCCATAACACGCACCGGTCGCGCCCGGCTCGCTGCCGTGGCTTATTGCCCTGCACCGCTGCGGTCTCAACCGCATCGCACCACCTCCATGCCGTCACGCCGCGCCACCACAGCCTCTGCGCCACCACGCAGGTCCACCGCAGCCGCCGCGGCTCGGTGCCAAGCGCCTCCACGGTTGTCGCTCCGAGTCGTCGCGACCTCTGCGCCGCCACGCAGATCCTCCATGACCTCCTCGTCTCCGCGACCACCGTGCTCTTCGCGCGCACGACATCACACCGCACAGCCGCGGACTCGCCATGCGTCGCCGTCGCCACGCACTCGCCGCGCGCCGCAGTCGATGCCTCCATGTCGGCCGCGCATGCCGCGTCCGGCGCGGACGCCACCGCACGCCACGGCCGCCCCTCGAACCTTGTGGCTCTGATACCAATTGTTGTTGCCACTCTCTCTCTCACGCGGTGGAAGAAGGAGCACACCTTTTTTCCCAGCGACCAACGCCCCGGCGCCCAAACACCTCCTTTATATTCAGCACACAGGCTACATCACAGCAACACCAGCAACTCTGCGTGATTACACATTCTGACCAAGGCTGGCTTTATAGCCGTCCGGTGACGCAGTACCCACACACCCATGCACTTCCATATCCTGATGCATGCACGCACGCACTAACCAACGAACTTGCTAACTAACTTAGCCATGCATTGCCATGCACTAACAACCCACAACTCTAGCTAACAGCCGCTGCTTATGAACTGGACCCGGAGTGTGCGCATGCACCGGACACCTCTGCCACATGCATGGCTTATTGCCATCAACAATAACAGTTTGCCGGCATGACGCCCTCTCGCTCGTTGATTCTTCATCGGACAGTATGGAGAAGCTCCCGCGTCGTTGTTCACTTTCGGGCACCTCTATGTTTCTTCTCTCCGTTTGCTTTTCACCCGCTCATCCGTAATGGCTATAAAGCCTCTCCTTCTCTCCATTTCGGGTTATGCTTATGTAAATTGGGTTGTAAACCCTGGCTATCGGAGGCGTGCTATAGCCTCTGGTTGAATTTATCCTGATCATTTGTTGAATTCAGCTTAAATTTAGAGAAAGTGCGGGTCTAGGCCTGAAAATTGCGACCAGAGTCAGTGGAACTTCGGAGGTGGCGTGAATCTGGAGTGTTGTGGGGTATGGGATCTCTCGTAAAATCCCTCCTCGAGCTCGGATTCTGGCGACAGCGTGGTTGTTGGTGGCGTCCGGAGTGGCACTCATCAGATTGCTTTTATCATAGTTCTTGCTTATCCTTCGATTGCTTGCAGGAATTGGACCTTCATGGTTAGGTTTATCATGCTCTGACGTGGTCAATAACCTTCAAGAGATTGTTTTAGCGGTTGCTAAAGCGCAACATCGTCGCACATTTGTAGTCGAGTCATCAAAGTTGACTCCACAAAAATTGATAACTACGTCTCATCGAAAGATCAGGACACCCGTTGGAAGTCAGATATATCTGTGCAGTCCAAATCCGAGTCCACAAAGTGGGGGACTTAGTCTCTAGAACAATGACGTGAGAGGTGACGATGATCTAAGTTGATGTTGCTTCCAAAAGAAGAGTAGAGGGATCAACTTCTCCACGGATGAGGATAACGTATTAGTCATGGCATGGAAAGTGTGAGCATTGATCCAGTACCAAGGACCGATCAAAGCATGAAGACCTACTAGATGTGCTTTAGATCACTATCATCACAATGTAACATATATATGTCATATGTATGCTAGTCTAAAGAGAAATTAAAAAGAATATAGGGGAAAATGTGTAGGGAACTACTAAAGCACCTCACCTACAAACATCCCCTAAATGATATGTGCACCCATATAACTATTTTTAGCAGACTTGTTGGACATGCTCTATAGTCATATACATGTTGATAAAAGAACTTCTATATATATATATATATATATATATATATATACCAGTATAAAAAGACTCAAATGGGTAGATCCAATTAATCTCGGTCATCAAATCATGTTAATTCAACGTCCGGCATGACCTATATTACTTTAATGGTGAGCGCTCGACATGTTTAGCATGTAATCAATATCATACCAAATATCAACATCTATTCTAATCATATAATTAATTCGTAATTGATATCCTATCCAATATAGTCATGCAATTAATGCATAACTAATGTCCTGGCTAATATAAACGTGTCTAATATTAATGTGCATTGTACGTACACATTTAGTGTCATCAAGAAAGACAACAAAACATATTATATGAGTAATTATATCTTAGATGCAAACCGTCCTCTCTTCGAACTCAACAATTATCCTACATGACGCTAGTTTTTGGTTCCCAACCCTAGCCGACATCACTTCCCTACATGCCCCTGCCTCGGTCCCCTTCCTCTTTCTTGTCTGGTGGCCTCGTCAGCGGCAAGATGACTAGGGACCCATATGTATGTCTCTTTTTTGTCTTAGGTTTTTGGTTCTACAATGACATCAAAGAGGTGGTAGCAGCAATGGTGTGTTGAAATAAGGTATATCCGGTCTCTCCCTACCTCGATGACGTCCGATCCGATGCCAACGAAGGGCCTGTACGAGTTTGTGTCCCTAGATCTGTTGGTTTCTTCAAATTTTGATAGTCCATGTGTCTTTCAAGGAGAGTTATTGGCTGTCTATTGGTGTGGAAACTTCGACATCTTCTTCCGTGTTATTCTGTGGCTTCGCTCCGTTTCTCCAACCCTCTAACTGGTGGCAATTGATTGTGAAAGTGCTAGTTATCGACTAGAGGGGGGGGGTGAATAGACGATTTTTATGAAAGTCTTCAGAACATAAGGTCTTGAAGACAAACAGTATAAATGAGCCTATTGATATGCAGCGGAAGGAAGGCTACACTAGACAAGCCATAGTCAAGAATGCAATGAAGTGAAAGCACGAAGATTATCAACAGCTAGGTAGAATGGATTATGATGGAAGACAATATGAAGCCAAATAGTAAACAGTCTTCACTTAGTGAAGTCAATCAGATCAAACAAGAAGGCAATGACTTCACGAAGACAAACTGTAAAGTAAAGGGAAGTGGGAGGTAGAACCAGTTGCTTGGTGAAGACAGAGATTTGGTAGACCAGTTCCAGTTGCTGTGACAACTGTACGTCTGGTTAGGGAGGCTGAGATTTAACTCAAAAGACCGTGTCTTCACCTTATTCCCCTTGAGCTAAGGACACCCAGTCCTCGTCCAATCACTCTGGTAAGTCTTCAAGGTACACTTCCAAACCTTCACAGACTTCGTTCACTGGCAATCCACAATGGCTCTTAGATGCTCGGAACGCTACGCCTAACCAGCTAGAGGATTAACAGTCCTCAAGTGCAACAAGTCTTGAAGTCACGCGGACAGAATGACTTCAGTGATGCGTAACACGCTTTGGCTCCGGGCATTTTGGGCTTTGTCCTCGCAAGGATCTCTCTCTCAAATGCTTCGGGGGTGGGTTGCTCTCAAACGACAAAAGTCGTGCACTAACTCTGAGCAGCCACCAATTTATGGTGTAGGGGTGGGCTATTTATAGCCCGGAGGCAACCCGACATGATATGTCCGAAATGACCCTAGGTCACTAAGGAACCGACACGTGTCCAACGGTCGGATTTCAAACGCATGCGACATCTTGACTTGGGATACAAGTAAAGTTGACTCATCTAGCTCTGGATAAGATTTGCTCTCATTGTATTTGCTCGAAGACATAGGATTTTGGTTGAGCATCACTTCAGTTACTCTGACTTTGTTCACTTGGAACCTACTTAACAGTACGGTGGTTCCTATGACTCAACAAAGAAGAAAAGGAAACTACGAAACAACTATGTCTTAGCACTCCATAGTCTTCACATGAATGTCTTCTCACGTCATAATCTTCACTGTGAATGTCTTCACAGACCACCATTGTCTTCAATGTTTTCACACATTTTTAGGGGTCATCTCTTGTAGGTAAACAAAATCAATAAGGGACTACTACCTGTGTTATCCTGCAATTCTCACAAACACATTAGTCCCTCAACCAAGTTTGTCGTCAATACTCCAAAACCAACTAGGGGTGGCACTAGATGCACTTACAATCTCCCCCTTTTTGGTGATTGATGACAAACTGGTTGAAATTTTCAACGGGGATAAAAGTATGTGAGAGTTAAGGATAAGGGCATTGTCTTCATAAGTTGCAAAAAGGCTCCCCCTAAAGGTGTGCATATAAGTAGTTTGCTTTTGAATGCAAATGCACATGGCAGGTTTTACTTTGTGGAGATCCTCTACAACTTGCGATGACAATTCATCATGCATATATAAGAGTAACGAAGATAATGACATGCACAATGAAAAATGGGCGTATGCAGAATGACTTCATGCGGAATTTATCATCGCATCACAAAGTAGCAGCAAGACATAGCAGACGACCATCAAGTTTAAGTGTTACAACTCAAAAACCAAATAGTTTCAAAACGAGAGTTGTAAGAACTTAGCAAAAATAATGCAACCACCCATATGGACCCGCTTGAATACTATCAACCTCATATGCTTCTCCCCCTTTTGTCAGTAATGACCAAAAATATTTGAAGGCAGAGAGGATCTACTCGTTCCCAGTTGGAGTAGACGATGGAGCAGGGTCGATGTTGGAGTTTGGTGGTGCAGACGGGCCTGACGCAGTATCATGATGTAGTGCAGCCAAGGTTGGGGAAGTGGTGTCGTCTTCTTCATCGACGACTCTTGAAACAACAGTTGCAGCCGAAGATGAATGCTCAGAATCTTCGATAGAGGGAGTGCGACACCAGCTTGGATTTTGAGGAGGCCTGGAGTCAAACTTGAAGTTCTCTATGAAGCCATCTTCGTGAAGATCTTCTTCAGTACAGAGCATTGTGAGGCTCTTCCAGGACCGCCTACAGGCTTTATGTGCAACAAACGAGTTCTTGGTCGCCAAGTTGCGAATTCGATTGACATCCACCAAGAGACTCTGCATCTGACGCTTCAGCCAGTCATGATGCCTATCCTGCTTCTAATGTAAAGCCACCAGAAGCTCACAGTCGTTGAGGACACGAGGACGCTTCTGGGGCCTTTGAGCAATTGTGCTTGCAGTGGCTTCAGTATTGGCGTGGTGCGGAAAGCGCATGTTGCCAGCTAGAGGGTATGCATGAGTTGCAGCATTGGGCACATGGATTCCTTCGATTGGCTGTGTGAAGCTTTGAAATTTAGCATTCTGAAGGTGGAGTGGCTTCTTGGTAGGCTCAGGGTAGATGGCTTCAGTGGACATATCAACTTCAGGCAGAAAGACAACATGGTTGCGCGCTGAAGGCTGATAGTCAATGGTGGAATGTAGCTTGATCAGGCGCATCACCCATGGAGCATAGAATTTCAGACCAAATAGATCAATCCCAGAAGCATCAAGTTGTCTGATGAAGAAATCCTGAGTGTTGAATCTGATGCACTAATAATATAGAACACCAAAGTCTTCATAGCACCTTCAAGTTTAGCTTCAGAAGCATTTCCTTTGATGGGCCAGAGAGTAAGCCTTAGAATGTGGTACACTATGAGTGGCAAGTACTCTAGGTCCTTAACAAAGAACTCCTTTGCGTATTCGGCATCTTGTGGCAATGGCTTCATCATGCTAAGAATCTGGCTCATATTTGGCTCTGGCTTCTGAAAAATACTCTGCAGCTCATTCTGATGAAGCTGACAACCAGGTTCGTACAACTCACCTGGAGTGGGCAGGGAAGTAAGCTCGATGATATCTTGAGCTTTGGCTTCGTGATGAACATCACCTGTCATCCACTCAAGGACCCAATGTTGGAAATGTGCCCTAGAGGCAATAATAAAGTGGTTATTATTATATTTCCTTGTTCATGATAATTGTCTATTGTTCATGCTATAATTGTATTAACCAGGAACCATACATGCGTGAATACATAGATCGTAATATGTCCCTAGTAACCCTCTAGTTGACTAGCTCATTGATCAATAGATGGTCATGGTTTCCTGACCATGGACATTGGATGTCGTTGATAACAGGATCACATCATTAGGAGAATGATGTGATGGACAAGACCCAATCCTAAGCATAGGACAAGATCATGTAGTTCATTTGCTAAAAGATTTTCTAATGTCAAGTATCATTTCCTTAGACCATGAGATTGTGCAACTCCTGGATACCGTAGGAATGCTTTGGGTTTACCAAACGTCACAACGTAACTAGGTGGCTATAAAGGTGCACTACAGGTATCTCCAAAAGTGTCTGTTGGGTTGGCACGAATCAAGACTAGGATTTGTCACTCCGTATGATGGAGAGGTATTTCTAGGCCCACACGGAAATGCATCATCATAACGAGCTCAATGTGACAGGAGTTAGTCACAGGATCATGCATTAGAGAACGAGTAAAGTGACTTGCCGGCAACGAGATTGAACGAGGTATAGAGATACAGATTGTAACACCCACGATGCGGCTATATCTCCCACGTGTCGAGGCACGACTTAGAGGCATAACCGCATGGTGGTTTAGTTGCAAGTGGGGTAATCTTCACACAATCCCATGTACACTGAATAAGAAAGGGATAAAGAGTTGCCTTACAATCGTCACTTCACACAAACAACAAGTTAAACATACATCATCCAGAGTACAATCAAAGGTCCGACTACGGAACCAAAATAAAAGAAGACAACCCCAATTGCTAGATCCCCGATCGTCCCAACCAGGCTCCACTACTGATCAACCGGAAAAGACACATAACAACAATCGAGATCTTCATCGAGCTCCCACTTGAGCTCGGTTGCAACACCTGCACTGGTATCCTCGGTACCTGCAACTGTTTGGAAGTATTCGTGAGTCACGAGGACTCAGCAATCTCACACCCGCGAGATCAGGACTATTTAAGCTTATGGGTAGGATAGGGTAATGAGGTGGAGCTGCAGCAAGCACTAAGCAAATATGGTGGCTAACATACACAAATAAGAGCGAGAAGAGAAGCAACACAACAGTCGTGAAGCTAGAAGTGATCAAGAAGTGATCCTAAAACTACTTACGTTCAAGCATAACACAAGACCGTGTTCACTTCCCGGACTCCGCTGAGAAGAGACCATCACGGCTACACACGTGGTTGATGCATTTTAATTAAGTTAAGTGTCAAGTTCTCTACAATCGGACATTAACAAATTCCCATATGCCACATAACCGCGGGCATGGCTCTCGAAATTTTATACCCTGCAGGGGTGTCCCAACTTAGCCCATCACAAGCTCTCACGGTCAATGAAGGATATTCCTTCTCCCGGGAAGACCCGATCAGTCTCGGAATCCCGGTTACAAGACATTTCGATAATGGTAAAACAAGACCAGCAAAGCCGCCCGGATGTGCCGACAAATCCCGATAGGAGCTGCACATATCTCGTTCTTAGGGCACACCAGATGAACACTACGCACAGCTAAAACCAGCCCTCAAGTTTCCCTGAGGTGGCGCTGCAAGTGGCTCTGTTTTGGACCAACACTCAGAGGAGCACTGGCCCCCCCCGGGGGGGGGGGGGGGAGGGGGTTAAAATAAAGATGAACCTCGGGCTCTGGAAACCCAAGGGAAAAAGGCTTAGGTTGTCAGGCAAATATAAAACCAAGGTTGGGCCTTGCTGGAGGAGTTTTATTCAAAGCAAACTGTCAAGGGGTTCCCATAACACCCAACCGCGTTAGGAACGCAAAATCAAGGAACATAACACCGGTATGACGGAAACTAGGGCGGCAAGAGTGGAACAAAACACCAGGAATAAGGCCGAGCCTTCCACCCTTTACCAAGTATATAGATGCATTAATTAAAATAAGAGATATTGTGATATCCCAACATATCCATGTTCCAACATGGCATAAACTTCAACTTCACCCGCAACTAGCAATGCTATAAGAGGGGCTGAGCAAAAGCAGTAACATAGCCAAACAACAGTTTGCTAGGAAGGTGGGTTAGAGGATTGACATGGCAATATGGGAGGCATGATATAACAAGTGGTAGGTAGTGCGACATAGCGTAGAACGAACAACTAGCAAGCAAAGATAGAAGTGATTTTGAGGGTATGGTCATCTTTCCTGAGATCCCGCAAGGAAGAAGAACGAGTCCAAGAAGTAGACGACGCAACGTAGTCGAACGAAATCCTCACAACTCCGGACCGAAACCGAAGCTCACAAGGGAAGCAAACCAGAAAGAAGCAAGCAACAAGGTGAACAACCATCACATAAACATGGCACGATGCACAACCAAGTATGATGCATGTCCGGTTTAAAGAGGCATGGCATGGCAAAGTGCACAAACAAAACTACAAGTTAAGTGGAGCTCAATATGCAACGAGTTGCATATTGACGAAACACCACATAACTTATTTAGTTCTCTCCCGTTTATGTACTCAACAATATTAAATGTTGGTTAGCATGGCAAGGGGTGAAGCATAATAAAACTACCTATCTAGGCAAGTTTAAATGAGGCCGGAACAACAAGCAACAATTCCGGAAAATCCCCATATGCATATAAAGATTATTTAAAATTGAGATACAGTTATTTAGTTATGAAATAAAGCATTTTAACATGGCAATAGGCAAATTATATTCAAACATCATTTTAAACATTTTAAACATGGTTGAAAGTTGCATGGCATGAAACCAGATGCAATTTTAAGCATTTTACATATATGGATCACTTTAATCCGATGCACGGTTATTTAGTTATTAACAATTTGAAACAAGGGCATTTTCTGTAATTATGCATGCACAGGAAAATAGATAAATTCGCAGAACGAAAAAAACGTCTATGGGCCGAATCTGGCCGGCCCAAAAGTGCACAGGGGCGGGGGTTGCTCACTAGGCCTCATGGGCCGGTTCGATGGAGCAGTGGCCGGCTGGTGCGCTGGGCCTTGGCGCCGAATGCGTGCATAGCTGGGCCTCACTGGAAGAGGCAGGACACGGTCAACGCGGCTGGGACTAGCGTGCATCCTCTACTCGATAGGAACCAGAGCCGCGGCGGCGCGGGCAACTCCGCAGGAGGACGGAGCAAGAGGAACGAGAGGAGTTCGCCGGATCTGGCACAGGGCTGCCCGGATCTCGACGGAGATGAAGCAGATCGGGTGGTGGCGCAACAAACGTGGCCGGCGGTGAGCTCCTGTCCATGGGGGAAAAAGAGAGAGACCACAGGTGAGGGATACAGAGAGCAAATGGGGGAGAAAGAGAAGGGAGGCGAGGTCGGCCTATTCCGGCGGTGCTCCGACGGGATCCGGTCGCCGGAGGAGGGCGGCGGCGAGGCGGCGGGGTCGAGCAGGAGGAGGCGCTCGAGGAGGTTGGTGAGGGCGAACTTGGTGCGGGGAGCAACGGCGTATGGGCGGCGGCGCGGTCCAGGCCCAGGAGGGCTCGCGATGGGCTTCGCAGGGCCGCGCGACTGGAGGTGGAGACAGGGGCGACAAGTGGCGGGGTGGAGTGGGCAGGAGCAGATTTTCTGGAAGGGGGTAGGGTTTCCAAATCTGGAGGCCTAGGCCGTCTTTTGAAAGCATGGAGGGATAGGTTTTTCATGTCTGAGGGGGCTTCGCAACCATTCGATCGCTATCCAACGGTCGGGAAAAAATGGGTTAGGGGAGTCCAATGAAGAAACCACATATATTTGGAGGATGATAGGTGTTGATCCGGACCCATCGGTAATGACTGTCCGGGTCGGGTTCGGGTAAGTTTCGGACACGCGCGAGGGGTCGATGCACTGTGCAAAGAGGGGTTTCGGGGCCTGGCGGTTGGTAGTGGGCTGTGTAGATGGTCTAGGGAGGAAAGAGAGGGAAAGCCCGGCAATAATTTTCGGAGACTGGTAATGTCTAACGATAGACCAACTATATTGCAGCTATATGTTTAACGGTTGGGCTATCAAACGAACTCCGAATGCGACGAAACTTGACAAGCAGTCTATCTACACTATAATAAGACCGCACGCCAACTTTCATCCCATTCCGAGAACATTTTCCGGCCACTTATAAAATACTATTTCAGAGGTGCTGCGGGCGCGTGCAAGTGTGTCTGGGCTCAGAATGGACAGCGAAGAGAACAGGGGAACCCAGACGGATGCAAGTTTTGAAAACACGATGATGCAATGCACATGACGACATGACCAAGATGCAACACGCAAGCGAATGACAAGGCAACAACAACGGATAACTGGAGGACACCTGGCGCAACTGTCTCGAGGCGTTACACAGACGATCAAATCTCAAGCAAGTAACATACCGGTAGACAAAGGGAATTGTATACGGGATTGATTGAATCCTTTACATCGTGGTTCATCCGATGAGATCATCATAGAACATGTGGGAGCCAACATGGGTATCCCGATCCCGCTGTTGGTTATTGGCTGGAGAGATGTCTCGGTCATGTCTGCATGGTTCTCGAACCCATAGGGTCTACACACTTAAGGTCCGGTGACGCTAGAGTTGTTATGGGAAATAGTATGTGGTTACCGTAGGTTGTTCAGAGTCCCGATGAGATCCCAGACGTCACGAGGAGTTCCGGAATGGTCCGTAGGTGAAGATTTATATATGGGAAGTCCAGTTTCAGTCGCCAAAATAGTTTCAGGGGTTATCGGTATTGTACCGGGACCACCGAAAGGTGTCCCGAGGTCCATCGGGTGGGGCCACCTACCCCGGTGGGCCAAGTGGGATGAACAAGGGTGGAAACCAGCCCCCTAGTGGGCTGGTGCGCCCCCCAAGGGCCCAAGGCGCCTAGGGTTGAAAACCCTAGGGGGTGGGGGCGCCTCCCACCAAACTTGGGGGGCAAGTTCCCCCCTTGGCCGCCGCGCCCCCTGTAGATGGGATCTAAGGGGGACGGCCCCCTCTCCCCTTCACCCTATAAATAGAGGGGGGTGGGAGGGCATCCACACCCTTCCCCTGGCGCATCCCTCCCCCTCTCCAACACCTCCTCCTCCGTAGTGCTTGGCGAAGCCCTGCCAGAGAACTGCAAGCTCCACCACCACGCCGCCGTGCTTCCGGAGATCTCCCTCAACTTCTCCTCTCCCCTTGCTAGATCAAGAAGGAGGAGACGTCCCCGGGCTGTATGTCTGTTGAACGCGGAGGCACCATTCGTTCGGCGCTTGATCGGATCTTCCGCGATTTGAATCGCTGTGAGTACGACTCCATCAACCACGTTCTTGTAATGCTTCCGCTTAGCGATCTTCAAGGGTATGAAGATGCACTCCCTCTCTCTCTCTCGTTTCTAGCATCTCCTAGATTAATCTTGGTGACACGTAGGAAAATTTTGAATTATTACTACGTTCCCCTACAATAGCATCATGAGCTAGGTCTATGCATAGATTCTATGCACGAGTAGAACACAAAGTAGTTGTGGGCGATGATTTGTTCAATTTGCTTACCGTTACTAGTCTTATCTTGATTCAGCAGCATTGTGGGATGAAGCGGACCAGACCGACCTTACACGTACGCTTACGTGAGACTGGTTCCACCGACTGACATGCACTTGACGCATAAGGTGGCTAGCGGGTGTCTGTCTCTCCCACTTTAGTCGGATCGGATTTGATGAAGATGGTCCTTATGAAGGGTAAATAGCAATTGGCATATCACCATTGTGGCTTTTGCGTAGGTAAGAAACGTTCTTGCTATAAACCCATAGCAACCACGTAAAACATGCAACAACAATTAGAGGACGTCTAACTTGTTTTTGCAGGGTATGCTATGTGATGTGATATGGCCAAAAGGATGTGATGAATGATATATGTGATGTACGAGATTGATCATGTTCTCGTAATAGGAATCACGACTTGCATGTCGATGAGTATGACAATCGGCAGGAGCCATAGGAGTTGTCTTAATTTATTGTATGAACTGCGTGTCAATGAAAACGCCATGTAATTACTTTACTTTATTGCTAACCGTTAGCCATAGTAGTAGAAGTAATAGTTGGCGAGACAACTTCATGAAGACACGATGATGGAGATCATGATGATGGAGATCATGGTGTCATGCCGGTGATGATGGTGATCATGCCGTGCCTCAAAGATGGAGATCAAAGGCGCAAGATGATATTGGCCATATCATGTCACTTTATGATTGGCATGTGATGTTTGTCATGTTTGCATCTTATTTTCTTAGAACGACGGTAGCATAAATAAGATGATCCCTCACTAAAATTTCAATAAAAGTGTTCCCCCTAACTGTGCACCGTTGCAAAGGTTCATTGTTTCGAAGCACCATGTGATGATCGGGTGTGATAGATTCTAACGTTCGCATACAACGGGTGTAAGCCAGATTTACACATGCGAAACACCTAGGTTGACTTGATGAGCCTAGCATGTACAGACATGGCCTCGAAACACGAGAGACCGAAAGGTCGAACATGAGTCGTATAGTAGATACGATCAACATGGATATTTTCACCGTCGATGACTAGTCCGTCTCACGTGATGACCGGACACAGCCTAGTCGATTCAGATCATGTATCACTTAGATGACTAGAGGGATGTCTATCTGAGTGGGAGTTCATTAAATAATTTGATTAGATGAACTTAATTATCATGAAATTAGTCTAAAATATCTTTACAATATGTCTCGTAGATCAGATGGCCCATGCTAATGTTGCCCTCAACTTCAACGCGTTCCTAGAGAAAACCAAGCTGAAAGACGATGGTAGCAACTATACGGACTGGGTCCGTAACTTGAGGATCATCCTCATAGCTACTAAGAAAGCATATGTCCTTGAAGCACCGCTAGGTGACGCACCTATTTTCCCAGTGATAACCCACAAGTATAGGGGATCGCAACAGTTTTCGAGGGTAGAGTATTTAACCCAAATTTATTGATTCGACACAAGGGGAGCCAAATAATATTCTCAAGTATTAATAGTTGAGTTGTCAATTCAGCCGCACCTGAAAGACTTAATATCCGCAACAAAGTATTTAGTAGCAAAGTAATATGGAAGTAACTGTAATGGTGGCAAAAGTAATCTCTACTCCTAATGTCTCAGTACGTAAGTCGTTCGTTCGTTTCGTTCGTTCCTACCCTCCATCGATCTCCCCCCACCAGGCGATTTCCCTCCACTGATTTTTTTTCCTCCCTCCAAAAACCAAGACCGGTTTTAATTCATGCATCATCAGAACCAAACCAACCCATCCACCCTTCCATTGATCCCACCCTTCCATATAAAACACCAATCCTTCCATCCTTCCCTTCTATATACGACGCCAATCAAATAAGTTCAGGATTGTTGAGTGGATTAGCGGCTGGCCCAACAATAAGGAAAGGCCAGGAGAGGTGGCTGGTTTTTCGGGTTTCCGTGTGCGTGCATTTGCATGATTTGTTTTTTTTGCCGTGGAGAAAAGGGTGAAGGGGAGGGGCGAACAATGGAAGGGGTAGCGATCAACGCACGACGTACGAACGAACCACGTAGATATCTTGCCATCCCACCTCTCGATTGTATGACAGGTGGGGTAACGTCGTTCGTTCGTCCTCCCATCCCACCTCTCGATCGATAAGCCTCGTATAATCCCACCTCCTTACCCCTTCCACCGATTTACTTTTGAACCAAACCCCACCGATATTTTCTGGTTTTTTCTCCATCATGTATCCCACGTCTCAGCCCTCCCAGTACGCTCACCCTGATCGATCATTGACCGACGAGGTATCCTTTTTTTGCGTGGAGACGAGGGATCCTTTTCCTTCCCACAAATCTCAATAGAATAAAATCTTTCCCAAACCACAACAGAATCAAAGACTTTCATGCCACGGATTCCCTCCTGTTCCTTCCCCAACATATCTCAAACGAATAAAATTATCTCAATCAATAGAGTAAATCAGGAGTACATCGCGTACGTATGCCCAGAAAAAAATTCGGGACATGATCCCCTGAATCTTTCTGTACATACTCCTTGTAGATCGCTGCTGGTAGTCTTGGTCTCTTGGAACATGAAGGGCACCAGCTTGTGAGCCAAGATCTTTTCGATCTCATGCTGCTCCAGTGGTAAATTATCTTAGTATATTGTTCTAAGTTCTAACCCTCCGTGTTATCTATGGATTTCTCAAGCATGAATCATGCCGCTGATGATGCATCGCAAACATGCAATGGTAAGATACCTCTGATCTCTGTTTTCCCCGTAAATCCCTCTCCTCTCTCTATGGTTCGGGTCTCTAATCTCGGCATGATGCACCCGGGCCTGCCATTGCAAACATAGCCGACATGAGGGCCGCCGTCAATCCCGCCGCCGAAACCACCCACCCAATGTGGCCAAGCCATCTGGTCCTCGCCAACGAGTACCGCTCCTCTGGAGCTTGCAAGGTTTTCTCCTCCACACGAGTTGAGGAAGTCATCTTTGATCTTGCCGCTCGGGGTTGTGTGTCTTGGATCTCATGAGTGGCAGCAGTTCGATCGACGCAGGAGGTGGCCGTGGGCGAGGTGTTATTGTGTTAACTGATGTCACCCACCCGAGGTGGACGACCCTTGCCGCCACCAAGCTCCTCCCGCAGGTGACCCAGTGCGGGGGAGTGGTGTTGCCTGCAGTCGGTGGCTTCTCCAAGGGTGAGCGCAAGCGTGGCGAGCCAGCGGCGCCGTGGGCTACGCTCAGCGCCATGGTGTGGCTGCAGGGGTGGACATCGTGTGGCATGGCCACGAGGCCAAAGCAAGATCATTAGATCAGGCTGGGCTGCTACTGGTTGCCGTTCCTCGTTGCTCGAAGGTGAAAATCTCATGCTGCCATGTGCTTGTCCTCTCATGTATGAATCCTTTGCAGATGCAGGTAATGTGCACATATCTTTATGCCTGGAGTATTTGGCAATTTATGCAGGTGATGATCCAGCGCCATGATGCAAAATTCAGTTTATGTGTTATGTGTCTTCAAAGGATTTGGCAGTTTTGGCACCAGGATTTTTTGGCCAAATGCGTCATTTCAACCATAAGTAGAATACGAACTTGTGAGACAGAGCTGATTGATACGTTTGTGGACCTTTAAAAAATGTAGAACTGAGTAGTTTTCTTTAGTAATTATACCAATTAGCTACCTACTTACATTTAAGTTCTTTGTGAACTACTGTAATTGTTAGATACGGCTGACTTTGAATAATTATTAGTAGCACGTACACGTCTATCATTACTGATAATGCTAAGTAGTCCCTCCATTCGGAATTACTTGTCATAGAAATGGGTGTATCTAGACGTTCTAGATACATCCATTTCTACGACAAGTAATTCCGAACGGAGGGAGAAGGTCCATTGTTTAATGAAAGCTATACAGTTTCGGTATTGTAATAGGTTATTTGTTGACTGATGCTTATCTTGTTCCCTGGTTGATCTCAACATCAAATGTTCTACGCTTCCTTTTTGATAGCCGGGAGGTGTACTATGAAAGGAAGACTTGCTCCAAAGGTTGTAATGCAATTTACTATGCAGATGATTCTGGCAACTTCTCAAACAAGTCAACATTATCATTCACCCTGTAGATGGTTGGAGAATGCACAGAGCGCGAATGACAGCCTCAAACAAATGTTGCAGAGCAAGGTGATGAATTCTCCCATGTTTTGTAATCTAAATCTTCACTAGAATCTCTCGATTGTTCGATCTAGTTTGTTGTTATAGTACAATTATTCCTAATCTGGATCTTTGCTCGAATAGCTTGATCGATCCAGTATGTCATTGTGGTGCCGGTCCCTGGCCCCGACATACTAATCCTCGTAGCTTGTGCCTCCGACACGGCCTCCCTCATCAACGTGACCAAGTTTGGGATGATGCATAAGCATGCAGCTTCCCTCTTGAAGAAGAAGCAGGAGCTGCTCCTTCACACCCTCCTCATATAGATGGGTTGACATTTATCTCACGTTGTTTCAAACATAAATTGATTGTCCATCAAGTAGGAAATTTTGGTTTTCTCTACATGGCATGATATTATTCCCTTTTCTAGGTCTAGTTTATGAAGAAACTAGTACAGAGGATCTTCTAGAAAGAAACCCTTTTCTAGGTCTAATTGATGACGAGGCTTTGCTATGCCGTGTGTTTGAATGATTTCTTCAGAGTGTTGTCATTGTGAAACTAAATATGTGCGATAATTATTCAGTTGGCGGCTGTGCCCGTGTTTTTCAGGTTTATCTTGAATAATGAACTTTAGCGACTGTTTTTGCACTGTGCGAATTGTTATAAACATGTTAATACCAAGTGTGTATTGATGAGTAATAAAAAGAAAAATCATCCTTTGCATGAATGGTTGATCTGATATGGTGCTTCCAGTTTGATGCGTTGTTCCTGTGTTTTTGGTTTGGTCTGCTAGAGCAGGAGGAGTTCTATAAAAGTGTATTGATCTGTGTGTGTAATTCTGAAAACTGTATTGCCACCATGGTTTCTTTGTATTGAATTTTAAACTAAACATAAGTTGGTTATCTTTTCTTGTTCGATGGGCCTTGGAATTGAATTTTGGGGACATGGCAGTCAGGGGTACAACTGTGACAAGTGCGTGCATGTGTGAGGTTGCCCACCCAAAGTTCGAATTTCAAATGAAAAGAGCAGGAGAAACAAAGGTTGTTTTTACATAAACACCAGCAGAGTCACTCCTCCGCCATTCTTGCCCCATTTGATGCATTCCATCATCGAGTTTGAAGAGGACTGAAGAGTAGAGGTTAGGAGTTGTGTTGATGGCTCCTTCAGTGCTATCTCTGTCGGGGTCTGGCGCTACGAAGTCGGATATAACTTCGAAGCTGAATGTACTTTCTCTTGAGGTAATTCTAATTACTGTAGGATCGGAAGTATGTCTAGAGGGGGGGGGGGGTGATTAGACTACTTGACCAAATAAAAACTTAACCTTTTCCCAAATTTAGTTCTTGGCAGATTTTACCTATCTTAGGGCAAGTCAAGCAATCATCACACAATTCAAGCAAGCATGCAAAGAGTATATTGCCAGCAGAAAGTAAAGCATGCAACTTGCAAGAATGTAAAGGGAAGGGTTTTGAGGATTCAAACGCAATTGGAGACACGGATGTTTTTCCCGTGGTTCGGATAGGTGGTGCTATCCTACATCCACGTTGATGGAGACTTCAACCCACGAAGGGTAACGGTTGCGCGAGTCCACGGAGGGCTCCACCCACGAAGGGTCCACGAAGAAGCAACCTTGTCTATCCCACCATGGCCATCGCCCACGAAGGACTTGCCTCACTAGCGGTAGATCTTCACGAAGTAGGCGATCTCCTTGCCCTTACAAACTCCTTGGTTCAACTCCACAATCTTGTCGGAGGCTCCCAAGTGACACCTAGCCAATCTAGGAGACACCACTGTCCAAGAAGTAACAAATGGTGTGTTGATGATGAACTCCTTGCTCTTGTGCTTCAAATGATAGTCTCCCCAACACTCAACTCTCTCTCATAGGATTTGGATCTGGTGGAAAGAAGATTTGAGTGGAAAGCAACTTGGGGAAGGCTAGAGATCAAGATTCATATGGTTGGAATGGAATATCTTGGTCTCAACACATGAGTAGGTGGTTCTCTCTCAGAACATATGAGCTGGAATGGTGTATGTGTTCTGATGGCTCCCTCCACAAGTGAAGAGGAGGTGGAGGGGTATTTATAGCCTCCACACAAAATCCAACCGTTACACACAATTTACCAATCTCGGTGGGACCGAATCAGAAAACTCGGTCGGACCGAAATAGTAAACCTAGTGACCGTTAGGAATTTCGGTGGGACTGACATGCAACTCGGTAGGACCGATTTGGTTAGGGTTTGGGCATAACGTAATCTCGGTGAGACCGATTGCACAAACTCGGTGAGACCGAGTTTGGCAATAAGCTAAAGAGAGAGTTGGTCAGGCAAACTCGGTGGGACCGACTCGCTCTTTCGGTGAGACCGAAAAGTTACAAGTAGGAAACATAGAGTTTACATTGCAATCTCGGTGGGACCGATTCGCTCTTTCGGTGAGACCGAAAAGTTACAAAAGGGAAACAGAGAGTTTGCAATCCCATCTCGGTGAGACCGAGATCCTTATCGGTAGGACCGAATTGCCAGGGTTTGGCAGTGGCAAGTGACAAGTGAAACTCGGTGACGCCGGATTGAAAGAATCGGTATGACCGAGTTTGGCTTAGGGTTTAGGTCATTTGTGGATATGGGAAAGTAGCTGAGGATTTTGGAGCATATCATTAAGCACATAAAGCAAGAGGCTCATTAAGCAACACCTCATCCCTCCTTGATAGTATTGGCTTTTCCTAAAGACTCAATGTGATCTTGGATCACTAAAATATAAAATGAAGAGTCTTGAACTTTTGAGCTTGAGCCAATTCTTTGTCCTTAGCATTTTGAGGGTTCCACTTTCACATCCATGCCATGCCAATCATTGAGCTTTCCTGAAATAATCATCTTGAAATAGCATTAGCTCAATGAGCTATATGTTGTTATGAATTACCAAAACCACCTAGGGATAGTTGCACTTTCAATCTCCCCCTTTTTGGTAATTGATGACAACATATAGATCAAAGCTTCGACAAATGATAATAAGCATGAAATATATCGTCGCTTTGAGAAGTATGTGACAAATAAGAGCTCCCCCTAAATTTGTGCATATTTAGAATTTGCTTTGGACTGCAAATGCACAAGGAGTTAGAGTCATGGGTTACTCTTCCATGTCACATACATCTTGGTGGAGCGCTCAAAAATGATAAGATTGAAATACATGCACTCATCACCAAGATTAGTGAGTGATCACATAAGATAGATAGAATAATAATAGTAGCATTAAGCAAACATTATGTAACACCCTCGATGCGACTATATCTCCCACGTGTCAAGGCACGACTTAGAGGCATAATCGCATTGAAGGCATATGTCGCAAGTGAGGTAATCTTCACACAACCCATGTAATATAATAAGGAATAAGATACATAGTTGGGTTACAATCGCCACTTCACACAATTACATGAATAAACATTACATCAATCAAATATACTCATGGTCCGACTACTGAACCAAATTAAAAGAAGAACCCCGAATGCGACAAAGGTCCCCGATCGACCCCAACTGGGCTCCACTACTGATCAACTAGAACGAAACAACACAACGGACAAAGGCTTCATCGAGCTCCTCCTGAGCTTGGTTGCGTCATCTGCACAGACTCATCGGCACCTGCAAACTGGTTTTGGAAGTATCTGTGAGCCACAGGGACTCAGCAATCTCGCACCCTCGCGATCAAGCCTATTTAAGCTTATGGGTAAGGTAAAGGTATGAGGTGGAGCTGCAGCAAGCGACTAGCATATATGGTGGCTAACCTATTCGCAAACGAGAGCGAGAAGAGAAGGCAAAGCACGGTCGATAAAATATGATCAAGAAGTGATCCTGGACTACCTACGTCAAGCATAACTCCAACAACCGTGTTCACTTCCCGGACTCCGCCGAAAAGAGACCATCACGGATACACACGCTGTTGATTCATTTTAATTAAGGTCGACTTCAGGTTTTCTACAACCGGACATTAACAAATTCCCATCTGCCCATAACCGCGGGCACGGCTTTCGAAAGTTCAAATCCCTCCAGGGTGTCCCAACTTAGCCCATCACAAGCTCTCACGGTCAACGAAGGAATAGACCTCCACCCGAGACGTTCCGATCAGACTCGGTATCCCGGTACAACAAGACATTTCGATAGGGTAAAACTAAACCAGCAACACCGCCCGATGCGCCGACATCCTGATAGGAGCTGCACATATCTCGTTCTCAGGGCAACACCGGATAAGAAGTCCGTACAACTAAAACCAGCCCTCAAGTTTCCCCGAGGTGGCGCTGCAAGGGGCTCTAGTTTGGACCAACGCTTAGACAAGCACTGGCCCGGGGGGATTAAAATAAAGATGACCCTCGGGATGCGTGACTCCCAAGGGAAAAAGGCTAGGTGGCAAATGGTAAGACCAATGTTGGGCATTGCTGGAAAAGCTTTACTTAAGGCGAACTGTCAAGGGGTTCCCATTATAGCCCAACCACGTAAGGGACGCAAAATCCGGGAACATAACACCGATATGACGGAAACTAGGGCGGCAAGAGTGGAATAAAACACCAGGCATAAGGCCGAGCCTTCCACCCTTTACCAAGTATATAGATGCATTAATTAAATATGATATATTGTGATATCCCGACAAGTAAATATGTTCCAATAAGGAACGATCTCCATGTTCCAACAAGGAACAAACTTCAATCTTCACCTGCAACTAACAACGCTATAAGAGGGGCTGAGCAAAGCGGTAACATAGCCAATCAACGGTTTGCTAGGACAATGGTGGGTTAGAGGCTGAACATGGCAATTTGGGAGGCTGACAAGCAAGTGGTAGGCATCGTAGCATTGGTATAGCAAAAGAGCGAGCAAACTAGCATAGCAAAGATAGTAGTGATTTCGAGGGTATGATCATCTTGCCTGAAATCCCGCAAGGAAGAAGAACGAGTCCATGAAGAAGACAAACGGATGTAGACGAACGGATCCTCACAACACGACGTTACCGGAATCAACCTGAGGAAGCAATTACCGGAAAAGAAGCACACAACATAGTAAACAACCAACACATCAACATGGCATGATGCACAATTGAGTATGATGCATGTCCCGTTTAAGTATGCATGGCATGGCAAAGTGCACAAGCAATCCTACAAATTAAGTGGAGCTCAATATGCAACGGGTTGCATATTGACGAAACACCACATCAAGTTATTAGTTCTCTCTCATTTATGTACCCAACAATATTAAATGTTGATTAACATGGCAAGGGGTGAAGCAAATGAAAACTACCTATCTAGTCAAGGTTAAATGAGGCCGGAAGCAACGAACAACAATTCCAGTAAATCCCCATAGCATATTTTAAGGTTTGGTCCTGTTCTGCCCTAAACATAATTTTAGAGTTGTTTAACATGCAAAGTAAGGTCACCATGATAAACTAGGCAAAATTCTACCCCATTTACTTATAAAGATTATTTAAATCAGAGCTACGGTTATTTAGTTATGAATTAAATCATTTTAGCATGGCATAGGGGAAAATTAATGCAAACAACATTTTAGACATTTTAAACATGGGTGAAAGTTGCATATTATTAATCTACACAAAATTCTGAGCAAGTTACATATATAAATCATTTTAATCCGATGCACCATTTGTGAGTTATTAAATGCATGAACTAGGAGGACTAAACTGCAAAACTGCTGCCTTCGGAATAATTAGGAAAAATCTCAGGTGTTGAAAAAAAACATGACGGGTTGAATCTGGGGCAAGCCCAACAAAGAAAAAAATCAAGAGGAGGGGGGTGCTAGGGTGTGGCTCACCCATGGGCTTGGCCCGGTTCGGTGGGTGGAGGGAGAGGCAGGCCGAGGCGGATGGGCCGGCTGGAGCTGGATGCGGAGGCTGGGCCGGTCGGGGAAGGAGGCCGAGGTGGGCGGCGCGCTCCGGGCCTGGGAGGCCAAGGCGGCGCTGGGCCTGGGACGGAGGAAGCGGCCCACGCGGAAGGGGAAGCAGGCCGGCGATGCTGGGCCGGACTCGGGCGACGGTCAACGGGGCCGAGGAGGGAGTGGCTGGATCGGGCTCCTCCCGATCCATGGCGGCGGCGGAGCTGGTGGACTCCGGCGAGGCTCGAGGCAACGCCGGCGGTCGGAGGACGATAGGGAACGCCGGGGACGCGCGGGGGCTGCCGGATCTGGCCGGAGGTGGCCGGATCCGGGCGATGGCGACGTGGAGTGAGGCACCGGAGCGGACGGCGCTCGCCGGCGAGTTGTGCCGCGGCGGAGGCGGCGAGTGGCGCGGCGATCTGGCGCGGGGATGAAGGAGGCAGCGCGCGGCGGGGCGCTTCGGGCCCGGGAGGGCCGGTTGCGGGCCTTCGCGGGCGGCGGCGGGCGGCGGCGAAGTGGGGCTCCCACTTGCCACGTGTCGGGTGCTGGGTGGCGGCGGTGGATTCCGGACACGTCCGGCTCGGTGCGGACGTTGTCCGGCGGCGGCGGAGAGGGATGGATCTAGGGTTTGGACGAGGGGGGGATCCGGATTTGAAATGGGGGGGGGGGTCTATATTTATAGGTAGAGGGAGCTAGGAGAGTCCAAATGAGGTGCGGTTTGCGGCCACGCGATTGTGATCGAACGACCGAGATGATGGAGCAGAGTTAGGTGGTTTTTTGGGCCAAATTGGAGGGGTGTTGGGCTGCAACACACACGAGGCCTTCTTGGTCCCTCGGTTAACCGTTGGAGTATCAAACGAAGTCCAAATGGTACGAAACTTGACAGGCGGTCTACCGGTAGTAAACCAAGGCCGCATGACAAGTCTCGGTCCAATCCGGAAATGTTTAACCCCCACACACAAGAGGAAGGTAGAAATGACCACCGGAGGAGAACAAAGCGCCGGAATGCAAAACGGACAACGGGGAAAAAGCTCGGATGCATGAGACGAACACGTATGCAAATGAAATGCGCATGATGACATGATATGCAATGCATGACACGCAAGCAATGACAAGGCAACACCAGCGAATAACTGAACGACACCTGGCACATCGGTCTCGGGGCGTTACAACACTCCACCACTACGAGAGGATCTCGTCCCGAGATCTAGAATGGCACCGGGGAAACAACGGAAGGGAAAAAGAAGAGGTAAAACTAAGTTGCTTCTTTGACAAACGAGTGAAACCACGAACCTTGAGAGGTTGAACAAATCGAGAAAAGAATACAATGAAGGTGAACAAAGTCGAAAACACTCCATTAGAAAAGAGGGACAACGAGCATTGCGAAAAAAAGAAAAAAAACCTTGAGGTTGAAGGGCAAGATATATATAGAAAAACACTCCGGTTAAGGAAGGAGATCAAGGAGAAACCAAAATTCGGGCAGCACTCCGGTTGAAAAGAAAAGGAATTGAATAAGGTCTTGATAAGATGAGAAGATATTTGATGAAATCACAACACAATGCCACCGGAACTATTGAATGAATGGAACAAGGGGTAAGAAAGATCTCAGACAGCCTCCGGTTGAGAAGGGGTACAAAATTTGATAAGATGAGAGAGCTCAAATGAACACACGACACTCCGGTTGAGAAAGGGATGCAAGACTTGATAAGGCGACAAGAACTTGAACAAAGGGGCACAATACTCCGGTTAATCAAGATAGGGAAGGAATAAGAGTGATATAATTTGGACAGCACTCCGTCTGTAAATGGAAGGAATTGAACAAGACAAGATGAGAGGATACTTGAAAAGAGGACACAACACTCCAATAAAAGTATAGGCATGGAAAGATCATGATCTTTGACAAAACGAGATGATGGGTTGAAAAGATGAACATCACAATGCCTCCGGAACAAAAGTAAGAATGGAATGGAGTGAACGAAGGAAAACAATATCTTGAGAGAGCACGGTTACAACAGAAGCTAGAACGGAGTTGTTGGAAAACCCACAACGAAAATAATAAGCTTGATATGGTCTTATGGAATACCTCTCAAATTAAGAGATGAAAAACCTGCCACTCACGGGAAAATAATTGGATTGATAAGAACAAAGAGACGAAAAACTTATTTCACCGGGAGGATAAAAGAAGAACTTGGGTCATTTATAAGCACCATAGATAGCAACAATCCTTAGGGAAGGCTTTAGTGAAATATAATCCAAGATAATTCCAATGAATAGGTTGATGGATTTAAAATACCTCATTCTTAATAACATGTGAGTTATGAAACATGAACTCAAATTATCAAGAATGACATAATACCACCTCTATTGATACGGAAGGAATAATTGCACTCCGGATTGCAATATGAAGAAGGCTTGAGCTCCTTTGAAAAGAATCTCAATGAACACTTCAAGAAGGAATTAAATCCCTTATGAACCATCATGTAGAGCCTCCATGAAGAACTCCGGTAATAAAAGAATGATCCAAAATAATTGAATGATGAAAAGAATAAGATTGAAGCCTCGCGATGATTTAGATAGAGATCTCCGTGATAATATAATTGAAAGAGGTTGGAACTCCGGGAAAAGATAAGATGAACAATTGAGATCAAGAATTTTTGATGAGCCTCCGGAATAGGGAATTAATCATTTGGATGAAACAAGAATAAGAATTACATTATGCACATCCTTCACCAAATTAAATTGATGACAATCCACGGATTTGGCATATTACTAATTCTTGTAGAAAAGATTAAGAGAGATATCGCGTAAACTTGAGGAAGTCTTGAACGAACCACCGGTAGGGTAGAAACACCGAATAAATTGATGAGGAAGAGAAATCTTGAGCAAACCACCGTAAGAATTAAGCATGAACAAAGAGCAGATAAAGAACACACCGGGAAGAATTAAGCAAATAAACGAAGATGCTTGAGAGACTTTAGGTCCATGAGAACGAAGAGATCACGAACTGATTAAAGATCACTTGAACGAAGCACCGGTAAAATTGAAGAACGAGAGCTGAAAGCTGAGAATGAATAAATCTTAGATGATGGACTCCGGATAACAATTGAGAAGACTCTTAAATCTCTCCGGAAGGGTGAAAAGAATTCTCACGATCAAAACAATTATGAGAGGATGACAACAAGCTAGAATCACGAAACTTGAAGAGAATGGAGCGAGGTTGAAAGAAGAATCTTCTTCGGTCTTCCAATGATGAGAATGACGACGAGAAACACCACCAAGAATTAATTAGACACTCCGGAATGAAGAATAGAAAGGTTGAGCCAATGATGAAAAGAATTTGAAAGATCTTGGAGAAATACATTTAACTGATGATAAATCCTTCTTACGTCAACTTTGAAAAGAATTTGGGAGTAACTCCGGAAAGAATGGAAGAGTCAGGTAAGATCCTGGGAAAAGACCTGTGGGTTAGGGCCCACTGAAAAGTTACACCGTAGAACGATTACAAAGAGAGATTGCACCGGTTGAAATTAAATGGCTTGAAAGAGATAACATCCTCGAAAGAACTTGAACGAAAGTAGAGTGGAAACACGAATCTTCGAGATATCTTGAGCACTCCGGAACAATTGAATAGAGAGAAATTAATTATTAAGAGGTGCACCGGTATGGAAAGGCATTGCGATGAGGAAAGGGTAAGATCAACAATGCTTGACTTGAAACCACCGGAGAAGAAAGAGAACGAACAATGATGAACTTGAGGCTCCGTTAGAATCTTCATGAGAACCACTGGATAAGAATATGAAGGAAACAATAATGGAGAGGCTTCTCATCAATAAGATGATACTAGATTAAGAAATCTGAATCCTTGGAGAAAAACAAAGGGAGGGAGGGCGGGAAAAAAAACAAAGGCAACATGGAGACGGATGAAACAAACACCGTTGAGAAGAACTGATAATTGACCTTGCGGAAGTTGAAATGATCGGATCCACTTGAAGAGAAGCACACCGATTAAAAAGGGTTGACAAAACAATCTTGATGATCAAGAAGGATTAGTATTCACATCGGAGTATGAGAACACCATTTCGGAAAGGTATGGAATCAACACTTGACATTGAAGCAACTCGAATACCACAACTCAAAACAAAAATAAAAGGGTTGGCTTGCGAAATAAGCCGGAACAAACATATGATAGAGATTTCGTCCGAAGTTTTCGTGGTGGGACCTACACGGGCTCGATCGTACAGTACCATCATGTACAAGGCAGTGCACATGACATACGAAGCGTCCCCGAGTCAGCATAGCCAAGGACTCTTTAAGACACAACGAGACCACTGTAAAATCGACCGTGAATAGGCGAACCACTAGACGTCGAACCCCAATTTCATATCATACATCTGTCGGAAAGATATCCTAAGAGCTACTTGAATTCCCACCTATGAAGCTCCTGAAACTTTCCGGTTATGCAATCAGGTGTTGGGGATACAGGGGAAGCATAATATCTCACCCAAACTAGCAATACCTACATCCAGCTGTATCCATCCTTCAACACATAACCAAGAAACCTTCGGAAACCATCTACCTCAACCTTCGAAAAGCATCCGTTATACAAGTTATGGCGATACTCCCGAACTCCCGCCCCAGTACTGGGTGGCGTCGAAGGTTATCTCACCAACGAACTGCAGAAAGGAGATTTTCGATGTCGACGTACTAAACTCAGGTATTCCAGAATTGCAACGATAAAATTATGATGACAACACCTCAGAGCTCAACTCCCCGGGACACTTCCACTAAACCCCTGACAGGAGGCACCAAGACAATGTTCTCATCATAAAACCATCGGAACGATTCCAAGATACCCGCGTGATCCTAAATTTTTTTTAGTGAAATTTGAGAAGAGAAGAGTCAAAACTCTACGCCAGGATGCCTTACCAGAGCGATGAGGAGACTGGGAAGTAAAAAGAATTCCTAAGCTCTCCGATATATAATTCCTAGATGACTCAAAACATTTTTTTCTAGACACAACTCGGCCGCTAAAAACGATCAATCAGTGGGGGCTCCTAAGGTCGGGGAAGGCTCTGATACCAACTTGTAACACCCTCGATGCGACTATATCTCCCACGTGTCGAGGCACGACTTAGAGGCATAATCGCATTGAAGGCATATGTTGCAAGTGAGGTAATCTTCACACAACCCATGTAATATAATAAGGAATAAGATACATAGTTGGCTTACAATCGCCACTTCACACAATTACATGAATAAACATTACATCAATCAAATATACTCATGGTCCGACTACGGAACCAAATTAAAAGAAGAACCCCAAATACGACAAAGGTCCCCGATCGACCCCAACTGGGCTCCACTACTGATCAACTAGAACGAAACAACACAACGGACAAAGGCTTCATCGAGCTCCTCCTGAGCTTGGTTGCGTCATCTGCACGGACTCATCGGCACCTGCAAACTGGTTTTGGAAGTATCTGTGAGCCACAGTGACTCAGCAATCTCGCACCCTCGCGATCAAGACTATTTAAGCTTATGGGTAAGGTAAAGGTATGAGGTGGAGCTGCAGCAAGGGACTAGCATATATGGTGGCTAACCTATTCGCAAACGAGAGCGAGAAGAGAAGGCAAAGCACGGTCGATAAAATATGATCAAGAAGTGATCCTGGACTACCTACGTCAAGCATAACTCCAACAACCGTGTTCACTTCCCGGACTCCGCCGGAAAGAGACCATCACGGATACACACGCTGTTTATTCATTTTAATTAAGGTCGACTTCAGGTTTTCTACAACCGGACATTAACAAATTCCCATCTGCCCATAACCGCGGGCACGGCTTTCGAAAGTTCAAATCCCTGCAGGGTGTCCCAACTTAGCCCATCACAAGCTCTCACGGTCAATGAAGGAATAGACCTCCACCCGAGACGTTCCGATCAGACTCGGTATCCTGGTACAACAAGACATTTCGACAGGGTAAAACTAAACCAGCAACACCGCCCGATGCGCCGACATCCTGATAGGAGCTGCACATATCTTGTTCTCAGGGCAACACCGGATAAGCAGTCCGTACAACTAAAACCAGCCCTCAAGTTTCCCCGAGGTGGCGCTGCAAGGGGCTCTAGTTTGGACCAACGCTTAGACAAGCACTGGCCCCGGGGGGGTCAAAATAAAGATGACCCTCGGGATGCGCGACTCCCAAGGGAAAAAGGCTAGGTGGCAAATGGTAAGACCAATGTTGGGCATTGCTGGAAAAGCTTTACTTAAGGCGAACTGTCAAGGGGTTCCCATTATAGCCCAACCGCGTAAGGGACGCAAAATCCGAGAACATAACACCGATATGACGGAAACTAGGGCGGCAAGAGTGGAACAAAACACCAGGCATAAGGCCGAGCCTTCCACCCTTTACCAAGTATATAGATGCATTAATTAAATACGATATATTGTGATATCCCAACAAGTAAATATGTTCCAATAAGGAACAATCTCCATGTTCCAACAAGGAACAAACTTCAATCTTCACCTGCAACTAACAACGCTATAAGAGGGGCTGAGCAAAGCGGTAACATAGCCAATCAACGGTTTGCTAGGACAATGGTGGGTTAGAGGCTGAACATGGCAATTTGGGAGGCTGACAAGCAAGTGGTAGGCATCGTAGCATTGGCATAGCAAAAGAGCGTGCAAACTAGCATAGCAAAGATAGTTGTGATTTCGAGGGTATGATCATCTTGCCTGAAATCCCGCAAGGAAGAAGAACGAGTCCATGAAGAAGACAAACGGAAGTAGACGAACGGATCCTCACAACATGACGTTACCGGAATCAACCCGAGGAAGCAATCACCGGAAAAGAAGCACACAACATAGTAAACAACCAACACATCAACATGGCATGATGCACAATCGAGTTTGATGCATGTCCGGTTTAAGTATGCATGGCATGGCAAAGTGCACAAGCAATCCTACAAATTAAGTGGAGCTCAATATGCAACGGGTTGCATATTGACGAAACACCACATCAAGTTATTAGTTCTCTCTCGTTTATGTACCCAACAATATTAAATGTTGATTAACATGGCAAGGGGTGAAGCAAATGAAAACTACCTATCTAGTCAAGGTTAAATGAGGCCGGAAGCAACGAACAACAATTCCGGTAAATCCCCATAGAATATTTTAAGGTTTGGTCCTGTTCTGCCCTAAACATAATTTTAGAGTTGTTTAACATGCAAAGTAAGGTCACCATGATAAACTAGGCAAAATTCTACCCCATTTACATATAAAGATTATTTAAATCGGAGCTACGGTTATTTAGTTATGAATTAAATCGTTTTAGCATGGCATAGGGGCAAATTAATGCAAACAACATTTTAGACATTTTAAACATGGGTGAAAGTTGCATATTATTAATCTACACAAAATTCTGAGCAAGTTACATATATAAATCATTTTAATCCGATGCACCATTTGTGAGTTATTAAATGCATGAACTAGGAGGACTAAACTGCAAAACTGCTGCCTCCGGAATAATTAGGAAAAATCTCAGGTGCTGAAAAAAAACATGACGGGCTGAATCTGGGGCAAGCCCAACAGAGAAAAAAAATCAAGAGGAGGGGGGTGCTGGGGTGTGGCTCACCCATGGGCTTGGCCCGGTTCGGTGGGTGGAGGGAGAGGCAGGCCGAGGCGGATGGGCCGGTTGGAGCTGGATGCGGAGGCTGGGCCGGTCGGGGAAGCAGGCCGAGGCGGGCGGCGCGCTCTGGGCCTGGGAGGCCAAGGCGTCGCTGGGCCTGGGACGGAGGAAGCGGCCCACGCGGAAGGGGAAGCAGGCCGGCGATGCTGGGCCGGACTCGGGCGACGGTCAACGGGGCCGAGGAGGGAGTGGCTGGATCAGGTGAAGGAAATATGCCCTAGAGGCAATAATAAAGTTATTATTTATTTCCTTATATCATGATAAATGTTTATTATTCATGCTAGAATTGTATTAACCGGAAACATAATACATGTGTGAATACATAGACCAACAGAGTGTCACTAGTATGCCTCTACTTGACTAGCTCGTTAATCAAAGATGGTTATGTTTCCTAACCATGAACAAAGAGTTGTTATTTGATTAACGAGGTCACATCATTAGTAGAATGATCTGATTGACATGACCCATTCCATTAGCTTAGCACCCGATCGTTTAGTATGTTGCTATTGCTTTCTTCATGACTTATACATGTTCCTATAACTATGAGATTATGCAACTCCCGTTTACCGGAGGAACACTTTGGGTACTACCAAACGTCACAACGTAACTGGGTGATTATAAAGGAGTACTACAGGTGTCTCCAATGGTAGATGTTGGGTTGGCGTATTTCGAGATTAGGGTTTGTCACTCCGATTGTCGGAGAGGTATCTCTGGGCCCTCTCGGTAATGCACATCACATAAGCCTTGCAAGCACTGCAACTAATATGTTAGTTGTGAGATGATGTATTACGGAACGAGTAAAGAGACTTGCCGGTAACGAGATTGAACTAGGTATTGGATACCGACGATCGAATCTCGGGCAAGTAACATACCGATGACAAAGGGAACAACGTATGTTGTTATGCGGTCTGACCGATAAAGATCTTTGTAGAATATGTAGGAGCCAATATGGGCATCCAGGTCCCGCTGTTGGTTATTGACCGGAGACGTGTCTCGGTCATGTCTACATTGTTCTCGAACCGTAGGGTCCGCACGCTTAACGTTACGATGACAGTTATTATGAGTTTATGCATTTTGATGTACCGAAGGTTGTTCGGAGTCCCGGATGAGATCACGGACATGACGAGGAGTCTCGAAATGGTCAAGACGTAAAGATTGATATATTGGAAGCCTATGTTTGGACATCGGAAGTGTTCCGGGTGAAATCGGGATTTTACCGGATTACCGGGAGGGTTACCGGAACCCCCCGGGAGCCAAATGGGCCAACATGGGCCTTAGTGGAAAGGTGAGAGGGCAGCCCACATAGGGCTGCGCCTCCCCCCCTCTCCCTAGTCCTATTAGGACTAGGAGAGGGGCCGGCCACCTCTCTCTCTCCCCCCTTTAAAGGATTCCTAGTTGGACTAGGATTGGAGGGGGGAGTCCTACTCCCGGTAGGAGTAGGACTCCCCCTGCGCCTCCCTCTCTCTGGCCGGCCAGCCCCCCTCCCTCCAACCTTTATATACGGGGGCAGGGGACACCCCAAGACACACAAGTTGATCCTTGAGATCGTTCCTTAGCCGTGTGCGGTGCCCCCTGCCACCAAATTCCACCTCGATCATACCGTTGTAGTGCTTAGGCGAAGCCCTGCGTCGGTAGTACATCAAGATCGTCACCACGCCGTCGTGCTGACGGAACTCTTCCTTGACGCTTTGCTGGATCGGAGCCCGAGGATCGTCATCGAGCTGAACGTGTGCTAAGAACTCGGAGGTGCTGGAGTAACGGTGCTTGGATCGGTCGGATCGGGAAGAAGACGTACGACTACTTCCTCTACGTTGTGTGATCGCTTCCGCAGTCGGTCTGCGTTGGTACGTAGACAACACTCTCCCCTCTCGTTGCTGTGCATCACCATGATCTTGCGTGTGCGTAGGAACTTTTTTCGAAATTACTACGTTCCCCAACAGTGGCATCCGAGCCTAGGTTTTATGGTTTGATGTTATTTGCACGAGTAGAACACAAGTGAGTTGTGGGCGATACAAGTCATACTGCCTACCAGCATGTCATACTTTGGTTCGGCGGTATTGTTGGATGAGACGATCCGGACCAACCTTACGCGTACTCTTACGCGAGACCGGTTCCCTCGACGTGCTTTGCACATAGATGGCTTGCGGAAGACTGTCTCTCCAACTTTAGTTGAACCGAGTGTGGCTACGCCCGGTCCTTGAGAAGGTTAAAACGGAGTCTATTTGACGAACTATCGTTGTGGTTTTGATGCGTAGGTGAGATTAGTTCTTGATTAAAGCCCGTAGCAGCCACATAAAACTTGCAACAACAAAGTTGAGGACATCTAACTTGTTTTTGCAGGGCATGTTGTGATGTGATATGGTCAAGGCATGATGCTGATTTTATTGTATGAGATGATCATGTTTTGTAACCAAGTTATCGGCAACTGGCAGGAGCCATATGGTTGTCGCTTTATTGTATGCAATGCAATCGCGATGTAATGCTTGACTTTATTACTAAGCGGTAGTGATAGTCGTGGAAGCATAAGATTGGCGAGACGACAACGATGCTACGATGGAGATCAAGGTTTCGCGCCGGTGACGATGGAGATCATGACGGTGCTTCGGAGATGGAGATCACAAGCACAAGATGATGATGGCCATATCATATCACTTATATTGATTGCATGTGATGTTTATCCTTTTATGCATCTTATCTTGCTTTGATTGACGGTAGCATTATAAGATGATCTCTCACTAAATTATCAAGAAGTGTTCTCCCTGAGTATGCACCGTTGCCAAAGTTCTTCGTGCCCAGACACCACGTGATGATCGGGTGTGATAAGCTCTACGTTCAAATACAACGGGTGCAAAACAGTTGCACACGCAGAATACTCAGGTTAAACTTGACGAGCCTAGCATATGCAGATATGGCCTCGGAACACAGAGACCGAAAGGTCGAGCGTGAATCATATAGTAGATATGATCAACATAACGATGTTCACCATTGAAAACTACTCCATCTCACGTGATGATCGGTTATGGTTTAGTTGATTTGGATCACGTGATCACTTAGAGGATTAGAGGGATATCTATCTAAGTGGGAGTTCTTAAGTAATATGATTAATTGAACTTAAATTTATCATGAACTTAGTCCTGGTAGTATTTTGCAAATCATGTTGTAGATCAATAGCTCGCGTTATTGCTTCCCTGTGTTTATTTTGATATGTTCCTAGAGAAAATTGTGTTGAAAGATGTTAGTAGCAATGATGCGGATTGGATCCGTGATCTGAGGTTTATCCTCATTGCTGCACAGAAGAATTATGTCCTTGATGCACCGCTAGGTGACAGACCTATTGCAGGAGCAGATGCAGACGTTATGAACGTTTGGCTAGCTCAATATGATGACTACTTGATAGTTTAGTGCACCACGCTTAACAGCTTAGAATCGGGACTTCAAAGACGTTTTGAACGTCATGGACCATATGAGATGTTCCAGGAGTTGAAGTTAATATTTCAAGCAAATACCCGAGTTGAGAGACATGAAGTCTCCAACAAGTTCTATAGCTAAAAGATGGAGGAGAATCGCTCAACTAGTGAGCATGTGCCCAGATTGTCTGGGTACTACAATCGCTTGAATCAAGTGGGAGTTAATCTTCCAGATAAGATAGTGATTGGCAGAATTCTCTAGTCACCATCACCAAGTTAGTAGAACTTCGTGATGAACTATAGTATGCAAGGGATGACGAAAACGAATCCCGAGTTTTTCATGATGATGAAATCGACGAAGGTAGAAATCAAGAAAAACATCAAGTGTTGATGGTTGACAAGACCACTAGTTTGAAGAAAAGGGCAAAAGGGAAGAAGGGGAACTTCAAGAAGAACGGCAAGCAAGTTGCTGCTCAAGTGAAGAAGCCCAAGTCTGATCCTAAGCCTGAAACTAAGTGCTTCTACTGCAAAGGGACTGGTCATTGGAAGCGGAACTACCCCAAGTGATTGGCGGATAAGAAGGATGGCAAAGTGAACATAAGTATATTTGATATACATGTTATTGATGTGTACTTTACTAGTGTTTATAGCAACCCCTTAGTATTTGATGCTAGTTCAGTTGCTAAGAGTAGTAACTCGAAACGGGAGTTGCAGAATAAACAGAGGCTAGTTAAGGGTGAAGTGACGATGTGTGTTGGAAGTGGTTCCAAGATTGATATGATCATCATCGCACACTCCCTATAATTTCGGGATTAGTGTTAAACCTAAATAAGTGTTATTTGGTGTTTGCGTTGAACATGAATATGATTTGATCATGTTTATTGTAATACGGTTATTCATTTAAGTAAGAGAATAAATTGTTGTTCTGTTTACATGAATAAAACCTAATATGGTTACACACCCAATGAAAATAGTTCATTGGATCTCGATCTTAATAATACACATATTCATAATATTGAAACCAAAAGATGCAAAGTTAATAATGATAGTGCAACTTATTTATGGCACTGCTGTTTAGGTCATATCAGTGTAAAGCGCATGAAGAAACTCCATACTGATGGGCTTTTGGAACCACTTGATTATGAATCACTTGGTACTTGCGAACCGTGCCTCATAGGCAAGATGACCAAAACACCGTTCTCCGGTACTATGGAGAGAGCAACAGATTTATTGGAAATCATACATACCGATGTATGTGGTCCGATGAATATTGAGGCTCGTGGCGGATATCGTTATTTTCTCACCTTCACAGATGATTTAAGCAGATATGGGTATATCTACTTGATGAAACATAAGTCTGAAACATTTGAAAAGTTCAAAGAATTTCAGAGTGAAGTGAAAAACATCGTGACAAGAAAATAAAGTTTCTACGATCTGATCGCGGAGACAAATATTTGAGTTACGAGTTTGGTCTTCAGTTAAAACAATGTGAAATAGTTTCACTACTCACGCCACCTGGAACACCACATCATAATGGTGTGTCCGAACGTCATAACCGTACTTTATTGGATATAGTGCAATCTATCATGTCTCTTACCGATTTACCACTATTGTTTTTGGGTCATGCATTAGAGACAGCTGCATTCACGTTAAAAAAGGGGCACCATCTATATCCGTCGAGACGACGCCTTATGAACTATGGTTTGGCGAGAAACCAAAGTTGTCGTTTCTTAAAGTTTGGGGTTGCGATGCTTATATGAAAAAGTTTCATCCTGATAAGCTCAAAACTCAAATCGGAGAAGTGCATCTTCATAGGATATCCAAAGGAAACTATTGGATACACCTTCTATCACAGATCCGAAGGCAAGACTTTTTGTTGCTAAATTCGGAAACTTTCTGGAGAAGGAGTTTCTCTCGAAAGAAGTGAGTAGGAGGAAAGTAGAACTTGATGAGGTAACTGTACCTGCTCCCTTATTGGAAAGTAGTACATCACAGAAAAATGTTTCTGTGACACCTACACCAGTTAGTGAGGAAGCTAATGATGATGATCATGAAACTTCAGAACAAGACACTACTGAACCTTGTAGATCAACCAGAGTAAGATCCGCGCCAGAGTGGTACGGTAATCCTGTTCTGGAAGTCGTGCTACTAGATCATGATGATCCTACGAACTATGAAGAAGCGATGGTGAGCCCAGATTCCGCAAAGTGGCTTGAAGCCATGAAATCTGAGATATGATCCATGTATGAGAACAAAGTATGGACTTTGGTTGACTTGCCCGATGATCGGCAAGCCATAGAAAATAAATGGATCTTCAAGAGGAAGACGGACGCTGATAGTAGTGTTACTATCTACAAAGCTAGAATTGTCGCAAAATGTTTTCGACAAGTTCAAGGTGTTGACTACGATGAGATTTTCTCACTCGTATCTATGCTTAAAGTCTGTCCGAATCATGTTAGCAATTGCCGCATTTTATGAAATCTGGCAAATGGATAAACAAAACTGCATTCCTTAATGGATTTTCTAAAGAAGAGTTGTATACGATGCAACTAGAAGGTTTTGTGAATCCGAAAAGTGCTAACAAAATGTGCAAGCTCCAGCGATCCATCTGTGGACTGGTGCAAGCATCTCGGAGTTGGAATATACGCTTTGATAAGTTGATCAAAGCATATAGTTTTATACAGACTTGCGGTGAAGCCTGTATTTACGAGAAAGTGAGTGGGAGCACTACAGCATTTCTGATAAGTATATGTGAATGACATATTGTTGATCGGAAATAATGTAGAATTATTCTGTAAAGCATAAAAGGAGTGTTTGAAAGGAGTTTTTCAAAGAAAGACTTTGGTAAAGCTGCTTACATATTGAGCTTCAAGATCTATAGAGATAGATCAAGACGCTTGATAAGTTTTTCAATAAGTACATACCTTGACAAGATTTTGAAGTAGTTCAAAATGGAACAGTCAAAGAAAAAGTTTCTTGCCTGTGTTACAAGGTGTGAAGTTGAGTAAAGACTCAAAGCCTGACCACGGCAGAAGATAGAAAGAGAATGAAAGTCATTCCCTATGCCTCATTCATAGGTTCTATAAAGTATGCCATGCTGTGTACCAGATCTATTATATACCCTGCACTGATTTGGCAAGGGAGTACAATAGTGATCTAGGAGTAGATCACTGGACAGCGGTTAGAATTATCCCTAGTAAAATAAGGATATGTTTCTCGATTATGGACGTGACAAAAAGGTTCGTTGTAAAGGGTTACGTCGATGCAAGTTTTTGACACTGATCCAGATGAATCTAAAGTCTCAATCTGGATACATATTGAAAGTGGGAACAATTAGCTAGAGTAGCTCCGTGTAGAGCATTATAGACATAGAACTTGCAAAATACTTACGGATCTGAATGTGACAGACCCGTTGACTAAAATTATCTCACAAGCAAAACATGATCACACCTTAGTACTCTTTGGGTGTTAATCACATAGATATGTGAACTAGATTACTGACTCTAGTAAACCCTTTGAGTGTTGGTCACATGACGATGTGAACTATGGGTGTTAATCACATGGTGATGTGAACTATTGCTGTTAAATCACATGGCGATGTGAACTAGATTATTGACTCTAGTGCAAGTGGGAGACTGAAGGAAATATGCCCTAGAGGCAATAATAAAGTTATTATTTATTTCCTTATATCATGATAAATGTTTATTATTCATGCTAGAATTGTATTAACCGGAAACATAATACATGTGTGAATACATAGACCAACAGAGTGTCACTAGTATGCCTCTACTTGACTAGCTCGTTAATCAAAGATGGTTATGTTTCCTAACCATGAACAAAGAGTTGTTATTTGATTAACGAGGTCACATCATTAGTAGAATGATCTGATTGACATGACCCATTCCATTAGCTTAGCACCCGATCGTTTAGTATGTTGCTATTGCTTTCTTCATGACTTATACATGTTCCTATAACTATGAGATTATGCAACTCCCGTTTACCGGAGGAACACTTTGGGTACTACCAAACGTCACAACGTAACTGGGTGATTATAAAGGATTACTACAGGTGTCTCCAATGGTAGATGTTGGGTTGGCGTATTTCGAGATTAGGGTTTGTCACTCCGATTGTCGGAGAGGTATCTCTGGGCCCTCTCGGTAATGCACATCACATAAGCCTTGCAAGCACTGCAACTAATATGTTAGTTGTGAGATGATGTATTACGGAACGAGTAAAGAGACTTGCCGGTAACGAGATTGAACTAGGTATTGGATACCGACGATCGAATCTCGGGCAAGTAACATACCGATGACAAAGGGAACAACGTATGTTGTTATGCGGTCTGACCGATAAAGATCTTTGTAGAATATGTAGGAGCCAATATGGGCATCCAGGTCCCGCTGTTGGTTATTGACCGGAGACGTGTCTCGGTCATGTCTACATTGTTCTCGAACCGTAGGGTCCGCACACTTAATGTTACGATGACAGTTATTATGAGTTTATGCATTTTGATGTACCGAAGGTTGTTCGGAGTCCCGGATGAGATCACGGACATGACGAGGAGTCTCGAAATGGTCGAGACGTAAAGATTGATATATTGGAAGCCTATGTTTGGACATCGGAAGTGTTCCGGGTGAAATCGGGATTTTACCGGATTACCGGGAGGGTTACCGGAACCCCCCGGGAGCCAAATGGGCCAACATGGGCCTTAGTGGAAAGGTGAGAGGGCAGCCCACATAGGGCTGCGCCTCCCCCCCTCTCCCTAGTCCTATTAGGACTAGGAGAGGGGCCGGCCACCTCTCTCTCTCCCCCCTTTAAAGGATTCCTAGTTGGACTAGGATTGGAGGGGGGAGTCCTACTCCCGGTAGGAGTAGGACTCCCCCTGCGCCTCCCTCTCTCTGGCCGGCCAGCCCCCTGAAGGAAATATGCCCTAGAGGCAATAATAAAGTTATTATTTATTTCCTTGTATCATGATAAATGTTTATTATTCATGCTAGAATTGTATTAACCGGAAACATAATACATGTGTGAATACATAGACCAACAGAGTGTCACTAGTATGCCTCTACTAGACTAGCTCGTTAATCAAAGATGGTTATGTTTCCTAACCATGAACAAAGAGTTGTTATTTGATTAACGAGGTCACATCATTAGTTGAATGATCTGATTGACATGACCCATTCCATTAGCTTAGCACCCGATCGTTTAGTATGTTGCTATTGCTATCTTCATGACTTATACATGTTCCTATAACTATGAGATTATGCAACTCCCGTTTACCGGAGGAACACTTTGGGTACTACCAAACGTCACAACGTAACTGGGTGATTATAAAGGAGTACTACAGGTGTCTCCAATGGCAGATGTTGGGTTGGCGTATTTCGAGATTAGGGTTTGTCACTCCGATTGTCGGAGAGGTATCTCTGGGCCCTCTCGGTAATACACATCACATAAGCCTTGCAAGCACTGCAACTAAATAGTTAGTTGTGACATGATGTATTACGGAACGAGTAAAGAGACTTGCCGGTAACGAGATTGAACTAGGTATTGGATACCGACGATCGAATCTCGGGCAAGTAACATACCGATGACAAAGGGAACAACGTATGTTGTTATGCGGTCTGACCGATAAAAGATCTTCGTAGAATATGTAGGAGCCAATATGGGCATCCAGGTCCCGCTATTGGTTATTGACCGGAGACGTGTCTCGGTCATGTCTACATTGTTCTCGAACCGTAGGGTCCGCACGCTTAAGGTTACGATGACAGTTATTATGAGTTTATGCATTTTGATGTACCGAAGGTTGTTCGGAGTCCCGGATGAGATTACGGATATGACGAGGAGTCTCGAAATGGTCGAGACGTAAAGATTGGTATATTGGAAGCCTATGTTTGGACACCGGAAGCGTTCCGGGTGAAATCGGGATTTTACCGGATTACCGGGAGGGTTACCGGAACCCCCCGGGAGACTAATGGGCCTATTGGGCCTTAGTGGAAAAGATAAAAGAGGCAGCCCTCTAGCTGGCCGGCGCCCCCTAGAGTCCTATTAGGAATAGGACAAGGGGCCGGCCCCCCTTCTCTCTCTTTCCCCCCCCGAGAGTCCTAATTGGATTAGGATTGGGGGGGAGGAGTCCTACTCCCGGTGGGAGTAGGACTCCCCTGCGCCTCCCCCTCTTGGCCGGCCAGCCCTCCCTCCTCCAACATATAAATACAGGGGCAGGGGACACCCCAACACACACAAGTTGATCCTTGAGATCGTTCCTTAGCCGTGTGCGGTGCCCCCTGCCACCAAATTCCACCTCGATCATACCGTTACAGTGCTTAGGCGAAGCCCTGCGTCGGTAGTACATCAAGATCGTCACCACGCCGTCGTGCTGACGGAACTCTTCCTCGACGCTTTGCTGGATCGGAGCCCGAGGAACGTCATCGAGCTGAACGTGTGCTAAGAACTCGGAGGTGCCGGAGTAACGGTGCTTGGATCGGTTGGATCGGGAAGAAGACGTACGACTACTTCCTCTACGTTGTGTGATCGCTTCCGCAGTCGGTCTGCGTTGGTACGTAGACAACACTCTCCCCTCTCGTTGCTGTGCATCACCATGATCTTGCGTGTGCGTAGGAATTTTTTTGAAATTACTGCGTTCCCCAATAGTGGTATCAGAGCCTAGGTTTTATGGTTTGATGTTATATGCACGAGTAGAACACAAGTGAGTTGTGGGCGATACAAGTCATACTGCCTACCAGCATGTCATACTTTGGTTCGGCGGTATTGTTGGTTGAGATGATCCGGACCAACCTTACGCATACTCTTATGCGAGACCGGTTCCCTCGACGTGCTTTGCACATAGATGGCTTGCGGAAGACTATCTCTCCAACTTTAGTTGAACCAAGTGTGACTACGCCCGGTCCTTGAGAAGGTTAAAACGGAGTCTATTTGACGAACTATCGTTGTGGTTTTGATGCGTAGGTGAGATGTGTTCTTACTTAAAGCCCGTAGCAGCCACGTAAAACTTGCAACAACAAAGTAGAAGACGTCTAACTTGTTTTTGCAGGGCATGTTGTGATGTGATATGGTCAAGGCATGATGCTGATTTTATTGTATGAGATGATCATGTTTTGTAACCGAGTTATCGGCAACTGGCAGGAGCCATATGGTTGTCGCTTTATTGTATGCAATGCAATCGCGATGTAATGCTTTACTAGATTACTAAACGGTAGTAATAGTCGTGGAAGCATAAGATTGGCGAGACGACAACGTTGCTACGATGGAGATCAAGGTGGCGCGCCGGTGACGATGGTGATCATGACGATGCTTCGGAGATGGAGATCACAAAGCACAAGATGATGATGGCCATATCATATCACTTATATTGATTGCATGTGATGTTTATCCTTTTATGCATCTTATTTTGCTTTGGTTGACGGTAGCATTATAAGATGATCTCTCACTAAATTATCAAGGAGTGTTCTCCCTGAGTATGCACCGTTGCAAAAGTTCTTCGTGCTGAGACACCACATGATGATCGGGTGTGATAGGCTCTACGTTCAAATACAACGGGTGCAAAACAGTTGCACACGCAGAATACTCAGGTTATACTTGACGAGCTATGCATATAAGATATGACCTCGGAACACGGAGACCGAAAGGTCGAGCGTGAATCATATAGTAGATATGATCAACATATTGATGTTCACCATTGAAAACTACTCCATCTCACGTGATGATCGGTTATGGTTTAGTTGATTTGGATCACGTGATCACTTAGAGGATTAGAGGGATGTCTATCTAAGTGGGAGTTCTTAAGTAAATTAACTGAACTTAAAATTTATCATGAACTTAGTACCTGATAGTATCTTGCTTGTCTATGTTGATTGTAGATAGATGGCTCGTGCTATTGTTCCGTTGAATTTTAATGCGTTCCTTGAGAAAGCTAAGTTGAAAGTTGATGGTAGCAATTACACGGACTGGGTCCGTAACCTGAGGATTATCCTCATTGCTGCACAGAAGAATTACGTCCTGGAAGCACCGCTAAGTGCCAGGCCTGCTGCAAGAGCAACGCCAGAAGTTATGAACGTCTGGCAGAGCAAAGCTGATGACTACTCAATAGTTCAGTGTGCCATGCTTTACGGCTTAGAACCGGGACTTCAACGACGTTTTGAACGTCATGGAGCATATGAGATGTTCCAGGAGTTGAAGTTAATATTTCAAGCAAATGCCCGGATTGAGAGATATGAAGTCTCCAATAAGTTTTATAGCTGCAAGATGGAGGAGAACAGTTCTATCAGTGAGCATATACTCGAAATGTCTGGGTATAATAATCACTTGATTCAATTGGGAGTTACACTTCCGGATGATTGCGTCATTGACAGAATTCTCCAATCACTGCCACCGAGCTACAAGAGCTTTGTGATGAACTATAATATGCAAGGGATGAACAAGACTATTCCCGAGCTCTTCGCTATGCTGAAAGCTGCGGAGGTAGAAATCAAAAAGGAGCATCAAGTGTTGATGGTTAACAAAACCACTAGTTTCAAGAAAAAGGGCAAAGGGAAGAAGAAAGGGAACTCCAAGAAGAACGGCAAGCAAGTTGCTGCTCAAGAGAAGAAACCCAAGCCTGGACCTAAGCCTGAAACTGAGTGCTTCTACTGCAAGCAGACTGGTCACTGGAAGCGGAACTGCCCCAAGTATTTGGCGGATAAGAAGGATGGCAAGGTGAACAAAGGTATATGTGATATACATGTTATTGATGTGTACCTTACTAATGCTCGCAGTAGCACCTGGGTATTTGATACTGGTTCTGTTGCTAATATTTGCAACTCGAAACAGGGACTACAGAATAAGCGGACACTAGCAAAGGACGAGGTGACGATGCGCGTGGGAAACGGTTCCAAAGTCGATGTGATCGCGGTCGGCACGCTACCTCTACATCTACCTTCGGGATTAATATTAGACCTAAATAATTGTTATTTGGTGCCAGCGTTGAGCATGAACATTATATCTGGATCTTGTTTGATGCGAGACGGTTATTCATTTAAATCAGAGAATAATGGTTGTTCTATTTATATGAGTAATATCTTTTATGGTCATGCACCCTTGAAAAGTGGTCTATTCTTATTAAATCTCGATAGTAGTAATACACATATTCATAATGTTGAAGCCAAAAGATGCAGAGTTGATAATGATAGTGCAACTTATTTGTGGCACTGCCGTTTAGGTCATATCGGTGTAAAGCGTATGAAGAAACTCCATACTGATGGGCTTTTGGAATCACTTGATTATGAATCACTTGGTACTTGCGAACCGTGCCTCATGGGCAAGATGACTAAAACACCGTTCTCCGGTACTATGGAGAGAGCAACAGATTTATTGGAAATCATACATACCGATGTATGTGGTCCGATGAATATTGAGGCTCGTGGCGGATATCGTTATTTTCTCACCTTCACAGATGATTTAAGCAGATATGGGTATATCTACTTAATGAAACATAAGTCTGAAACATTTGAAAAGTTCAAGGAATTTCAGAGTGAAGTTGAAAATCATCGTAACAAGAAAATAAAGTTTCTACGATCTGATCGTGGAGGAGAATATTTGAGTTACGAGTTTGGTGTACATTTGAAAAATTGTGGAATAGTTTCGCAACTCACGCCACCCGGAACACCACAACGCAATGGTGTGTCCGAACGTCGTAATCGTACTTTACTAGATATGGTGCGATCTATGATGTCTCTTACTGATTTACCGCTATCATTTTGGGGTTATACTTTAGAGACGGCCACATTCACATTAAATAGGGCACCATCTAAATCCGTTGAGACGATGCCTTTTGAACTATGGTTTGGCAAGAAACCAAAGTTGTCGTTTCTTAAAGTTTGGGGCTGCGATGCTTATGTGAAAATACTTCAACCTGATAAGCTCGAACCCAAATCGGAGAAGTGTGTCTTCATAGGATATCCAAAGGAAACTATTGGATATACCTTCTATCACAGATCCGAAGGCAGGACTTTTGTTGCTAAATTCGGAAACTTTCTTGAGAAGGAGTTTCTCTCGAAAGAAGTGAGTGGGAGGAAAGTAGAACTTGACGAGGTAACTATACCCACTCCATTATTGGGAAATAGTACATCACAGAAAACTGTTTCTGTGAGAACTACACCAATAAGAGAGGAAGTTAATGATGATGATCATGAAACTTTAGTTCAAGATACTACTGTACCTCGTAGATCAACCAGAGTAAGATCCGCACCAGAGTGGTACGGTAATCCTGTTCTGGAAGTCATGCTACTAGATCATGATGAACCTACGAACTATGAAGAAGCGATGGTGAGCCCAGATTCCGCAAAGTGGCTTGAAGCCATGAAATCTGAGATGGGATCCATGTATGAGAACAAAGTATGGACTTTGGTTGACTTGCCCGATGATCGGCAAGCAATTGAGAATAAATGGATCTTTAAGAAAAAGACTGACGCTGATGGTAATGTTACTGTCTACAAAGCTCGACTTGTCGCAAAAGGTTTTCGACAAGTTCAAGGAGTTGACTACGATGAGACTTTCTCACCCGTAGCGATGCTTAAGTCTGTCAGAATCATGTTAGCAATTGCCGCATTTTATGATTATGAAATTTGGCAAATGGATGTAAAAACCGCATTCCTGAATGGATTTCTGGAAGAAGAGTTGTATATGATGCAACCAGAAGGTTTTGTCGATCCAAAGGGAGCTAACAAAGTGTGCAAACTCCAGCGATCCATCTATGGACTGGTGCAAGCATCTCGGAGTTGGAATAAACGCTTTGATAGTGTGATCAAAGCATTTGGGTTTATACAGACTTTTGGAGAAGCCTGTATTTACAAGAAAGTGAGTGGGAGCTCTGTAGCATTTCTGATATTATATGTGGATGACATATTACTCATTGGAAATGATATAGAATTTCTGGATAGCATAAAGGGATACTTGAATAAAAGTTTTTCGATGAAAGACCTTGGGGAAGCTGCTTACATATTAGGCATAAAGATCTATAGAGATAGATCAAAACGCTTAATTGGACTTTCACAAAGCACATACCTTGACAAGATTTTGAAGAAGTTCAAAATGGATCAAGCAAAGAAAGGGTTCTTGCCTGTATTGCAAGGTGTGAAGTTGAGCCAGGCTCAATGCCCGACCACTGCAGAAGATAGAGAGAATATGAAAGATGTTCCCTATGCTTCAGCCATAGGCTCTATCATGTATGCAATGCTGTGTACTAGACCTGATGTGTGCCTTGCCATAAGTTTAGCAGGGAGGTACCAAAGTAATCCAGGGGTGGATCACTGGACAGCGGTCAAGAACATCCTGAAATACCTGAAAAGGACTAAGGATATGTTTCTCGTATATGGAGGTGACAAAGAGCTCACCGTAAGAGGTTACGTTGATGCAAGCTTTGACACTGATCCGGACGATTCTAAATCGCAAACCGGATACGTGTTTACTTTAAACGGTGGAGCTGTCAGTTGGTGCAGTTCTAAACAAAGCGTCGTAGCGGGATCTACATGTGAAGCGGAGTACATAGCTGCTTCGGAAGCAGCAAACGAAGGAGTCTGGATGAAGGAGTTCATATCCGATCTAGGTGTCATACCTAGTGCATCGGGTCCAATGAAAATCTTCTGTGACAATACTGGTGCAATTGCCTTGGCAAAGGAATCCAGATTTCACAAAAGAACCAAGCACATCAAAAGACGCTTCAACTCCATCCGGGATTTAGTCCAGGTGGGAGACATAGAGATTTGCAAGATACATACGGATCTGAATGTTGCAGACCCGTTGACTAAGCCTCTTCCACGAGCAAAACATGATCAGCACCAAGGCTCCATGGGTGTTAGAATCATTACAGTGTAATCTAGATTATTGACTCTAGTGCAAGTGGGAGACTGAAGGAAATATGCCCTAGAGGCAATAATAAAGTTATTATTTATTTCCTTGTATCATGATAAATGTTTATTATTCATGCTAGAATTGTATTAACCGGAAACATAATACATGTGTGAATACATAGACCAACAGAGTGTCACTAGTATGCCTCTACTAGACTAGCTCGTTAATCAAAGATGGTTATGTTTCCTAACCATGAACAAAGAGTTGTTATTTGATTAACGAGGTCACATCATTAGTTGAATGATCTGATTGACATGACCCATTCCATTAGCTTAGCACCCGATCGTTTAGTATGTTGCTATTGCTATCTTCATGACTTATACATGTTCCTATAACTATGAGATTATGCAACTCCCGTTTACCGGAGGAACACTTTGGGTACTACCAAACGTCACAACGTAACTGGGTGATTATAAAGGAGTACTACAGGTGTCTCCAATGGCAGATGTTGGGTTGGCGTATTTCGAGATTAGGGTTTGTCACTCCGATTGTCGGAGAGGTATCTCTGGGCCCTCTCGGTAATACACATCACATAAGCCTTGCAAGCACTGCAACTAAATAGTTAGTTGTGACATGATGTATTACGGAACGAGTAAAGAGACTTGCCGGTAACGAGATTGAACTAGGTATTGGATACCGACGATCGAATCTCGGGCAAGTAACATACCGATGACAAAGGGAACAACGTATGTTGTTATGCGGTCTGACCGATAAAAGATCTTCGTAGAATATGTAGGAGCCAATATGGGCATCCAGGTCCCGCTATTGGTTATTGACCGGAGACGTGTCTCGGTCATGTCTACATTGTTCTCGAACCGTAGGGTCCGCACGCTTAAGGTTACGATGACAGTTATTATGAGTTTATGCATTTTGATGTACCGAAGGTTGTTCGGAGTCCCGGATGAGATTACGGATATGACGAGGAGTCTCGAAATGGTCGAGACGTAAAGATTGGTATATTGGAAGCCTATGTTTGGACACCGGAAGCGTTCCGGGTGAAATCGGGATTTTACCGGATTACCGGGAGGGTTACCGGAACCCCCCGGGAGACTAATGGGCCTATTGGGCCTTAGTGGAAAAGAGAAAAGAGGCAGCCCTCTAGCTGGCCGGCGCCCCCTAGAGTCCTATTAGGAATAGGACAAGGGGCCGGCCCCCCTTCTCTCTCTTCCCCCCCCCCCCCCGAGAGTCCTAATTGGATTAGGATTGGGGGGGAGGAGTCCTACTCCCGGTGGGAGTAGGACTCCCCTGCGCCTCCCCCTCTTGGCCGGCCAGCCCTCCCTCCTCCAACATATAAATACAGGGGCAGGGGACACCCCAACACACACAAGTTGATCCTTGAGATCGTTCCTTAGCCGTGTGCGGTGCCCCCTGCCACCAAATTCCACCTCGATCATACCGTTACAGTGCTTAGGCGAAGCCCTGCGTCGGTAGTACATCAAGATCGTCACCACGCCGTCGTGCTGACGGAACTCTTCCTCGACGCTTTGCTGGATCGGAGCCCGAGGAACGTCATCGAGCTGAACGTGTGCTAAGAACTCGGAGGTGCCGGAGTAACGGTGCTTGGATCGGTTGGATCGGGAAGAAGACGTACGACTACTTCCTCTACGTTGTGTGATCGCTTCCGCAGTCGGTCTGCGTTGGTACGTAGAAAACACTCTCCCCTCTCGTTGCTGTGCATCACCATGATCTTGCGTGTGCGTAGGAAAATTTTTGAAATTACTGCGTTCCCCAACACCCCCCTCCCTCCAACCTTTATATACGGGGGCAGGGGACACCCCAAGACACACAAGTTGATCCTTGAGATCGTTCCTTAGCCGTGTGCGGTGCCCCCTGCCACCAAATTCCACCTCGATCATACCGTTGTAGTGCTTAGGCGAAGCCCTGCGTCGGTAGTACATCAAGATCGTCACCACGCCATCGTGCTGACGGAACTCTTCCTCGACACTTTGCTGGATCGGAGCCCGAGGATCGTCATCGAGCTGAACGTGTGCTAAGAACTCGGAGGTGCTGGAGTAACGGTGCTTGGATCGGTCGGATCGGGAAGAAGACGTACGACTACTTCCTCTACGTTGTGTGATCGCTTCCGCAGTCGGTCTGCGTTGGTACGTAGACAACACTCTCCCCTCTCGTTGCTGTGCATCACCATGATCTTGCGTGTGCGTAGGAATTTTTTTCGAAATTACTACGTTCCCCAATAGTGGCATCCGAGCCTAGGTTTTATGGTTTGATGTTATTTGCACGAGTAGAACACAAGTGAGTTGTGGGCGATACAAGTCATACTGCCTACCAGCATGTCATACTTTGGTTCGGCGATATTGTTGGACGAGACGATCCGGACCAACCTTACGCGTACTCTTACGCGAGACCGGTTCCCTCGACGTGCTTTGCACATAGATGGCTTGCGGAAGACTGTCTCTCCAACTTTAGTTGAACCGAGTGTGGCTACGCCCGGTCCTTGAGAAGGTTAAAACGGAGTCTATTTGACGAACTATCGTTGTGGTTTTGATCCGTAGGTGAGATTAGTTCTTGCTTAAAGCCCGTAGCAGCCACGTAAAACTTGCAACAACAAAGTAGAGGACGTCTAACTTGTTTTTGCAGGGCATGTTGTGATGTGATATGGTCAAGGCATGATGCTGATTTTATTGTATGAGATGATCATGTTTTGTAACCAAGTTATCGGCAACTGGCAGGAGCCATATGGTTGTCGCTTTATTGTATGCAATGCAATCGCGATGTAATGCTTGACTTTATTACTAAGCGGTAGTGATAGTCGTGGAAGCATAAGATTGGCGAGACGACAACGATGCTACGATGGAGATCAAGGTTTCGCGCCGGTGACGATGGAGATCATGACGGTGCTTCGGAGATGGAGATCACAAGCACAAGATGATGATGGCCATATCATATCACTTATATTGATTGCATGTGATGTTTATCCTTTTATGCATCTTATCTTGCTTTGATTGACGGTAGCATTATAAGATGATCTCTCACTAAATTATCAAGAAGTGTTCTCCCTGAGTATGCACCGTTGCCAAAGTTCTTCGTGCCCAGACACCACGTGATGATCGGGTGTGATAAGCTCTACGTTCAAATACAACGGGTGCAAAACAGTTGCACACGCAGAATACTCAGGTTAAACTTGACGAGCCTAGCATATGCAGATATGGCCTCGGAACACAGAGACCGAAAGGTCGAGCGTGAATCATATAGTAGATATGATCAACATAACGATGTTCACCATTGAAAACTACTCCATCTCACGTGATGATCGGTTATGGTTTAGTTGATTTGGATCACGTGATCACTTAGAGGATTAGAGGGATATCTATCTAAGTGGGAGTTCTTAAGTAATATGATTAATTGAACTTAAATTTATCATGAACTTAGTCCTGGTAGTATTTTGCAAATCATGTTGTAGATCAATAGCTCGCGTTATTGCTTCCCTGTGTTTATTTTGATATGTTCCTAGAGAAAATTGTGTTGAAAGATGTTAGTAGCAATGATGCGGATTGGATCCGTGATCTGAGGTTTATCCTCATTGCTGCACAGAAGAATTATGTCCTTGATGCACCGCTAGGTGACAGACCTATTGCAGGAGCAGATGCAGACGTTATGAACGTTTGGCTAGCTCAATATGATGACTACTTGATAGTTTAGTGCACCACGCTTAACAGCTTAGAATCGGGACTTCAAAGACGTTTTGAACGTCATGGACCATATGAGATGTTCCAGGAGTTGAAGTTAATATTTCAAGCAAATACCCGAGTTGAGAGACATGAAGTCTCCAACAAGTTCTATAGCTAAAAGATGGAGGAGAATCGCTCAACTAGTGAGCATGTGCCCAGATTGTCTGGGTACTACAATCGCTTGAATCAAGTGGGAGTTAATCTTCCAGATAAGATAGTGATTGGCAGAATTCTCTAGTCACCATCACCAAGTTAGTAGAACTTCGTGATGAACTATAGTATGCAAGGGATGACGAAAACGAATCCCGAGTTTTTCATGATGATGAAATCGACGAAGGTAGAAATCAAGAAAAACATCAAGTGTTGATGGTTGACAAGACCACTAGTTTGAAGAAAAGGGCAAAAGGGAAGAAGGGGAACTTCAAGAAGAACGGCAAGCAAGTTGCTGCTCAAGTGAAGAAGCCCAAGTCTGATCCTAAGCCTGAAACTAAGTGCTTCTACTGCAAAGGGACTGGTCATTGGAAGCGGAACTACCCCAAGTGATTGGCGGATAAGAAGGATGGCAAAGTGAACATAAGTATATTTGATATACATGTTATTGATGTGTACTTTACTAGTGTTTATAGCAACCCCTTAGTATTTGATGCTAGTTCAGTTGCTAAGAGTAGTAACTCGAAACGGGAGTTGCAGAATAAACAGAGGCTAGTTAAGGGTGAAGTGACGATGTGTGTTGGAAGTGGTTCCAAGATTGATATGATCATCATCGCACACTCCCTATAATTTCGGGATTAGTGTTAAACCTAAATAAGTGTTATTTGGTGTTTGCGTTGAACATGAATATGATTTGATCATGTTTATTGTAATACGGTTATTCATTTAAGTAAGAGAATAAATTGTTGTTCTGTTTACATGAATAAAACCTAATATGGTTACACACCCAATGAAAATAGTTCATTGGATCTCGATCTTAATAATACACATATTCATAATATTGAAACCAAAAGATGCAAAGTTAATAATGATAGTGCAACTTATTTATGGCACTGCTGTTTAGGTCATATCAGTGTAAAGCGCATGAAGAAACTCCATACTGATGGGCTTTTGGAACCACTTGATTATGAATCACTTGGTACTTGCGAACCGTGCCTCATAGGCAAGATGACCAAAACACCGTTCTCCGGTACTATGGAGAGAGCAACAGATTTATTGGAAATCATACATACCGATGTATGTGGTCCGATGAATATTGAGGCTCGTGGCGGATATCGTTATTTTCTCACCTTCACAGATGATTTAAGCAGATATGGGTATATCTACTTGATGAAACATAAGTCTGAAACATTTGAAAAGTTCAAAGAATTTCAGAGTGAAGTGAAAAACATCGTGACAAGAAAATAAAGTTTCTACGATCTGATCGCGGAGACAAATATTTGAGTTACGAGTTTGGTCTTCAGTTAAAACAATGTGAAATAGTTTCACTACTCACGCCACCTGGAACACCACATCATAATGGTGTGTCCGAACGTCATAACCGTACTTTATTGGATATAGTGCAATCTATCATGTCTCTTACCGATTTACCACTATTGTTTTTGGGTCATGCATTAGAGACAGCTGCATTCACGTTAAAAAAGGGGCACCATCTATATCCGTCGAGACGACGCCTTATGAACTATGGTTTGGCGAGAAACCAAAGTTGTCGTTTCTTAAAGTTTGGGGTTGCGATGCTTATATGAAAAAGTTTCATCCTGATAAGCTCAAAACTCAAATCGGAGAAGTGCATCTTCATAGGATATCCAAAGGAAACTATTGGATACACCTTCTATCACAGATCCGAAGGCAAGACTTTTTGTTGCTAAATTCGGAAACTTTCTGGAGAAGGAGTTTCTCTCGAAAGAAGTGAGTAGGAGGAAAGTAGAACTTGACGAGGTAACTGTACCTGCTCCCTTATTGGAAAGTAGTACATCACAGAAAAATGTTTCTGTGACACCTACACCAGTTAGTGAGGAAGCTAATGATGATGATCATGAAACTTCAGAACAAGACACTACTGAACCTCGTAGATCAACCAGAGTAAGATCCGCGCCAGAGTGGTATGGTAATCCTGTTCTGGAAGTCATGCTACTAGATCATGATGATCCTACGAACTATGAAGAAGCGATGGTGAGCCCAGATTCCGCAAAGTGGCTTGAAGCCATGAAATCTGAGATATGATCCATGTATGAGAACAAAGTATGGACTTTGGTTGACTTGCCCGATGATCGGCAAGCCATAGAAAATAAATGGATCTTCAAGAGGAAGACGGACGCTGATAGTAGTGTTACTATCTACAAAGCTAGAATTGTCGCAAAATGTTTTCGACAAGTTCAAGGTGTTGACTACGATGAGATTTTCTCACTCGTATCTATGCTTAAAGTCTGTCCGAATCATGTTAGCAATTGCCGCATTTTATGAAATCTGGCAAATGGATAAACAAAACTGCATTCCTTAATGGATTTGCTAAAGAAGAGTTGTATACGATGCAACTAGAAGGTTTTGTGAATCCGAAAAGTGCTAACAAAATGTGCAAGCTCCAGCGATCCATCTGTGGACTGGTGCAAGCATCTCGGAGTTGGAATATACGCTTTGATAAGTTGATCAAAGCATATAGTTTTATACAGACTTGCGGTGAAGCCTGTATTTACGAGAAAGTGAGTGGGAGCACTACAACATTTCTGATAAGTATATGTGAATGACATATTGTTGATCGGAAATAATGTAGAATTATTCTGTAAAGCATAAAAGGAGTGTTTGAAAGGAGTTTTTCAAAGAAAGACTTTGGTAAAGCTGCTTACATATTGAGCTTCAAGATCTATAGAGATAGATCAAGACGCTTGATAAGTTTTTCAATAAGTACATACCTTGACAAGATTTTGAAGTAGTTCAAAATGGAACAGTCAAAGAAAAAGTTTCTTGCCCGTGTTACAAGGTGTGAAGTTGAGTAAAGACTCAAAGCCTGACCACGGCAGAAGATAGAAAGAGAATGAAAGTCATTCCCTATGCCTCATTCATAGGTTCTATAAAGTATGCCATGCTGTGTACCAGATCTATTATATACCCTGCACTGATTTGGCAAGGGAGTACAATAGTGATCTAGGAGTAGATCACTGGACAACGGTTAGAATTATCCCTAGTAAAATAAGGATATGTTTCTCGATTATGGACGTGACAAAAAGGTTCGTCGTAAAGGGTTACGTCGATGCAAGTTTTTGACACTGATCCAGATGAATCTAAAGTCTCAATCTGGATACATATTGAAAGTGGGAACAATTAGCTAGAGTAGCTCCGTGTAGAGCATTATAGACATAGAACTTGCAAAATACTTACGGATCTGAATGTGACAGACCCGTTGACTAAAATTATCTCACAAGCAAAACATGATCACACCTTAGTACTCTTTGGGTGTTAATCACATAGATATGTGAACTAGATTACTGACTCTAGTAAACCCTTTGAGTGTTGGTCACATGACGATGTGAACTATGGGTGTTAATCACATGGTGATGTGAACTATTGCTGTTAAATCACATGGCGATGTGAACTAGATTATTGACTCTAGTGCAAGTGGGAGACTGAAGGAAATATGCCCTAGAGGCAATAATAAAGTTATTATTTATTTCCTTATATCATGATAAATGTTTATTATTCATGCTAGAATTGTATTAACCGGAAACATAATACATGTGTGAATACATAGACCAACAGAGTGTCACTAGTATGCCTCTACTTGACTAGCTCGTTAATCAAAGATGGTTATGTTTCCTAACCATGAACAAAGAGTTGTTATTTGATTAACGAGGTCACATCATTAGTAGAATGATCTGATTGACATGACCCATTCCATTAGCTTAGCACCCGATCGTTTAGTATGTTGCTATTGCTTTCTTCATGACTTATACATGTTCCTATAACTATGAGATTATGCAACTCCCGTTTACCGGAGGAACACTTTGGGTACTACCAAACGTCACAACGTAACTGGGTGATTATAAAGGAGTACTACAGGTGTCTCCAATGGTAGATGTTGGGTTGGCGTATTTCGAGATTAGGGTTTGTCACTCCGATTGTCGGAGAGGTATCTCTGGGCCCTCTCAGTAATGCACATCACATAAGCCTTGCAAGCACTGCAACTAATATGTTAGTTGTGAGATGATGTATTACGGAACGAGTAAAGAGACTTGCCGGTAACGAGATTGAACTAGGTATTGGATACCGACGATCGAATCTCGGGCAAGTAACATACCGATGACAAAGGGAACAACGTATGTTGTTATGCGGTCTGACCGATAAAGATCTTCGTAGAATATGTAGGAGCCAATATGGGCATCCAGGTCCCGCTGTTGGTTATTGACCGGAGACGTGTCTCGGTCATGTCTACATTGTTCTCGAACCGTAGGGTCCGCACGCTTAACGTTACGATGACAGTTACTATGAGTTTATGCATTTTGATGTACCGAAGGTTGTTCAGAGTCCCGGATGAGATCACGGACATGACGAGGAGTCTCGAAATGGTCGAGACATAAAGATTGATATATTGGAAGCCTATGTTTGGACATCGGAAGTGTTCCGGGTGAAATCGGGATTTTACCGGATTACCGGGAGGGTTACCGGAACCCCCCGGGAGCCAAATGGGCCAACATGGGCCTTAGTGGAAAGGTGAGAGGGCAGCCCACATAGGGCTGCGCCTCCCCCCTCTCCCTAGTCCTATTAGGACTAGGAGAGGGGCCGGCCACCTCTCTCTCTCCCCCCTTTAAAGGATTCCTAGTTGGACTAGGATTGGAGGGGGGAGTCCTACTCCCGGTAGGAGTAGGACTCCCCCTGCGCCTCCCTCTCTCTGGCCGGCCAGCCCCCCTCCCTCCAACCTTTATATACGGGGGCAGGGGACACCCCAAGACACACAAGTTGATCCTTGAGATCGTTCCTTAGCCGTGTGCGGTGCCCCCTGCCACCAAATTCCACCTCGATCATACCGTTGTAGTGCTTAGGCGAAGCCCTGCGTCGGTAGTACATCAAGATCGTCACCACGCCGTCGTGCTGACGGAACTCTTCCTCGACGCTTTGTTGGATCGGAGCCCGAGGATCGTCATCGAGATGAATGTGTGCTAAGAACTCGGAGGTGCCGGAGTAACGGTGCTTGGATCGGTCGGATCGGGAAGAAGACGTACGACTACTTCCTCTACGTTGTGTGATCGCTTCCGCAGTCGGTCTGCGTTGGTACGTAGACAACACTCTCCCCTCTCGTTGCTGTGCATCACCATGATCTTGCGTGTGCGTAGGAATTTTTTTCGAAATTACTACGTTCCCCAACATCAGGCTCCTCCCGATCCATGGCGGCGGCGGAGCTGGTGGACTCCGGCGAGGCTCGAGGCAACGCCGGCGGTCGGAGGACGATAGGGAACGCCGGGGACGCGCGGGGGCTGCCGGATCTGGCCGGAGGTGGCCGGATCCGGGCGATGGCGACATGGAGTAAGGCACCAGAGCGGACGGCGCTCGCCGGCGAGTTGTGCCGCGGCGGAGGCGGCGAGTGGCGCGGCGGCGCCGGCGATCTGGCGCGGGGACGAAGGAGGCAGCGCGCGGCGGGGCGCTTCGGGCCCGGGAGGGCCGGTTGCGGGCCTTCGCGGGCGGCGGCGAAGTGGGGCTCCCAGTTGCCACGTGTCGGGCGCTGGGTGGCGGCGGTGGATTCCGGACACGTCCGGCTCGGTGCGGACGTTGTCCGGCAGCGGCGGAGAGGGATGGATCTAGGGTTTGGACAAGGGGGGATCCGGATTTGAAACGGGGGGGGGGGGTCTATATTTATAGGTAGAGGGAGCTAGGAGAGTCCAAATGAGGTGCGGTTTGCGGCCACGCGATCGTGATCGAACGACCGAGATGATGGAGTAGAGTTAGGTGGGTTTTTGGGCCAAATTGGAGGGGTGTTGGGCTGCAACACACACGAGGCCTTCTCGGTCCCTCGGTTAACCGTTGGAGTATCAAACGAAGTCCAAATGGTATGAAACTTGACAGGCGGTCTACCGGTAGTAAACCAAGGCCGCATGACAAGTCTCGGTCCAATCCGGAAATGTTTAACCCCCACACACAAGAGGAAGGTAGAAATGACCACCGGAGGAGAACGAAGCGCCGGAATGCAAAACGGACAACGGGGAAAAAGCTCGGATGCATGAGACGAATATGTATGCAAATGAAATGCGCATGATGACATGATATGCAATGCATGACACGCAAGCAATGACAAGGCAACACCAGCGAATAACTGAACGACACCTGGCACATCGGTCTCGGGGCGTTACACATTAAGTGTAGCTTATGATCAAACACATGATCATCGATGTCTCACAGATAAGGACGTAGTATCTCACGCACAAGCAAACAAAGTTCGAAAAACCACCAAATAAAACAAGAGAGAATAAAAGCAACACTCTCTCTCGAAGCCTATGATCTATACATTTTCTCCCCCTTTGGCAACAAGTTACCAAAAAGTTCCTAGAAAATGCATAGTGCTAAGTCGACGCTCAGGCTTGATCTTCAGGTGGTGGTGGAGTCCGGAGTACTCCAAGGACGAAGCCTTCGGTAGACATGGTCGGAGTTGAGACTGAAGTGGATGCTGGAGCTGGTGGAACTAAGGCTATGGCTGGCGCAGATGTGGTAGCTCTGGTGTCAGCAACTGGCATTGCAGACGACCTCGGACCTCGTGGCACCCTGGCAAAAGCATCAGTCGTAGTCCTGCCTCTCCTCTCATTCATGTCATCCTGGAGCTGCTCCACGGCAGTCTGTATCTCTGTCACCTTGATGTCCAAATCATAGAACCTTTGTTCCATGATCCTCTCTAAGCTTTCCTGGTTCTGAGTTAGGGTGGCTAGTCCTTGCTCAATCCGCAGGGTGGACGCAATCAGGTAACCAAGCTGCTCTTGTTTGGTTTTCAGAAAATATTCAGATGCCTCCTCTTGAGTAGGCATCCTGGCAGCTTTCTCCTTCTTGGCTTGTGCTTGGGCAGATGATGGCTCATTCTCAGTCATGACCACTTGGTTATCTTCAAAATCTGGACGGATGGGCAGGTGTTCCTTATCCAAGAGGTATATGCCCGTGCCCATCTTGGAGTTGATGAGCTCCTGAATTTGTGGGGCATATCCACAGCTCCTCTTCTGGTCTGCTGCTGTCCTCTTAATGGTCTCTACCATTAGGCTCATCACCTTGAATTTCTGAGGCACGTCAAAGATATGAAGCAAGTTGATTGCGTGGCCTCTGACCATCTTGTGATCTCCAGATTTGGGCAATAAGGTGTGCCTTAGAATCCAATTGATAGTGGGCAGTCCTCATAGAAGATAATGCACTGAGCCAAACTTGAACGTGTCAAGTGCTTCATTCGGAATCTCCTTGTACATGTTGGACATAGAGTTGTGGTCCATCTTTTTCTTGGCATAAATGTCCAAGTCATCATCCTACTCTTCTGGGGCGTTGATCAGCTGAGCCCATTCAGCAACTGTGGACTGGTACCTCGTACCTTCTAACATCCATACAATCCTGCCATCTGGATAGAAATGTGTTGTGGAGTAGAATTGCATGATTAGCTCCTCGTTCCACTTTGTGAGCTTCTTCCCAACAAAGTCTGCAACTCCACACGCACTAAAGCTGTCATACACTCCAGGATAGTGTTCCTCATTTTCCTTCATGTAGGTCCAGTCGACCCATCTCATGTCACATACTATTGGCTTCTTGTCAAGCAAAACTGTCTCATAGAAATCCTGCTGCTCCTTGGTGTGAAATCTGCAGTCCACTGCAGTCCTTCTCCTAGAAGCATACGGATCTGCTTCTCTCCACTTCCTCGGCCCTGAATCTCTCCTGAGCTTCATATCCTCAGCCACAGGATGAGCATCGTTGTGGTCTGGGATCTTGGGCTTGAGCTTTCTAAGGACATTCTCTTCCTCTTCCTCTGCAGCTTCAGGCACTGGGGCCTTGTTCTTTTTAGTGGCTGGGATGCTTCTTGTGTTTCTCTTTGGCTTTGGCTTTGGAGCTGACTTGGCCTTGGAAGCAGCTCCCCCTGATTTTATGGCATCACCCATTAGCTTGGGTGCCTTGGGTGCTGGTGCAGCAACCTCTTCTTCTTCCTCCTCATCTACCATGATGGAGGCCTTGCCAAGCACTCTGGCTACAGTCTTCTTGACCCTTTCCTTCCTCTTTTTGCCTTCAGCAGCAACTGGCTCTGTGGGTGCAGGCTTCACAGTTGAAGCTCTAACCATAGACATGGGCTGCCTGCCTGCTGGCCTTTTGAACTTCAACCCTGGCTTTGTAACTGCTGCTGGCTCAACTCTCTTGGAGGTGGCTTCCTCCTCTGCCACATAATCCTCATCTTCAGAATCTAAGGTTCTCTTCTTTCTCTGACATGTGGCAGCTTTAGGCAGATTGCTGGGGGTGCTCCTGCTGCCATCATCTGAGGACCTTGAGGGGCTAGTGCCCTCACTCAACTGCACTTGCTGCTCTGACAAGTTCTGGCTGTCACTCTGGTCTGACATGATGCAAACTCTGACTGCTGACCCTGTGAATAGATTATAGATGAGATAGAGTGGATGAGCATCACAAAATGCAGAGATTTTTGCAAAAGAATAATTCAAAAACTTAGTTTTAGTTTCCCACTGAAATCATCTCGGATCTACCGATTTTCAAACTCGGTGACACAGAAGCAGTTTTGGCACCAGAACTAGTGAACTCGGTCAGACCGAGTCACAGTTCGGTGGCACCGAGACTACTAGGGTTTCACAGAGTTCCAAAATCGGTCACACCGATAAGTAATTCTCGGTCAGACCGAGTTTTACTTGTGCAATGGCATAAGCCAAATTGGTGGGACCGAGTTTTTCAACTCGGTGGGTCCGAGATGGTTTCGGCGGAAACCTAACCCTAAAATTTTCGAATTAAATCTAATCTACGAGTTCATTGACTGGATAGGAGTTTATCAAACGTGGCAAGAATCATGATGATCACAATGTGCTAGGAATCGGATTGGAGAATAGCACAAAGATCGAGTCCATACCCTAGTTTGGCGGAGACTCGCTACGGCGGCAACGACGGGGCAGAATTCCTATTGACGGCGACGGAGACCAGCGACTGGAGGCTGCTGGCGGCGAGGAGGATGATCCGAAGACCCAGGAGGCAGAGCGAGCTATGCGCGGGCGAAGAGGATTTGGAGAAATTTCCAAAATTCTGCCCGTCACTATATATAGCCCGACCCTGTCGGTGTGACCGAGTGGAACAACTCGGTGGCACCGAGATGCAAAACTGTATACAGTTATTGCAACTCGGTGTGACCGAGTGGTTCAAATCGGTTGCACCGAGATCGAAAACCTAGATCAACTTAATGATCTCAGTAGGACCGAAAATATGGTATCGGTCAGACCGAGAATCACAAAGAGGTTTTGGAAGTTTAAGTCTATGGCGAATCGGGGACTCCGAGCGCTCCTCACACAGAGTGGTTCGAATCTGACTTGATCAAGTTTTGTGATGTAGCATGAATAGAGTTTGAGACGAGAAAAGCATAGATAGCTAGAGGAGGTTCTTAGGCATTCTTGTCCATCCACTTGGCAAAAGAAGATAAAGCCAAACAATCAAAACAACAAGTGGATGTCCTCGAATGAGTAAAATATACAACCAACATGCTCACACAATAAGATGGCAAATGAAATATGTGGCAAAGCATGCACAACCAATTCTAGCATCTATCAAGAAATTTGCGATGACTAGGTCATCTATATATGAGTATATTGACTTAGGAGTCAAGTGAGAACACTTGATCGTAGGTCATACTCATCGTTTAAGCTCAAGTGGGATTACCACTTTTACATAAAGCATTGTTGTATTCACATATTTAGAGTTGCTTTAGCTCAAGTCTTAGAGTAAAGCTCCCCCTAGATGTGATATCCCCCCTAAGAGGGATGAACTAACCTTGGGTTTTGTCGATGATGACTTCATGTAGATGTTGAAGATGTGGATGCTCAATGTTGATGTAGATCACTTGGAGCTATCCATTTGAGTGAATTGCACTTTCAATACCTACATGGGTTAGTCCCACAAGGAACAAACAAGGATATCCATAGACATAGAGTGATGTATACACAAGATGATGTCCATGAAAACTTTTGGTTACCTTGTCCCTTGTCTTACCAACAAGAGGGTTTGTGACTCCTTGAACTAGTGCATGATGTGGAAGTTGATTGCACTTGTTCTTGCCAAAATGATGAGAGTGAAATATGTTGGCCGAGTCACCCTCAAGAACTCTCTAGTTCTTTTTCTTTTGGATCCACACCATATTGATGGGAATACTTGGAGTTGTAGTCGTACTTGATGAAGTGGAACTTGACGTGGTCTTGGGAATCCACTTGACTAAGGTCTTAGGAGCTTCTTCAAATGCATCAATCTCCTCTTGAAGCTTGTCCTTGCCTTTTTGCTTGTAGTCTTGTGGTGGAAGATCATCTTGAGCTTGTATCCCCTTGAAAGAGGTGGACTTCTCTTGTTGAGGAACAAACTTTGTCTTGGGGTATTGATCTTCTTCCCATTCAACTCCATTGGCATTGAACTTTCGTTCAAAACCAACACCTTGATTCTTCCGGTGCATTCCTTGCTTGCGCACAATTTCCTCGAATTGCTTACTCCCGGCAAGGCTTTTGTACACTCCTTTCTCTATAATCCCCTTCAATAAGCTATTTTCTTGCTCAAGTGTAACTTGGCTAAGAGAATCATTAGTGGAATCAAGAGAACTACTAGAAGCAACAATATTGGATTTAGCATGATCATTGTTACTACTAGAGGAAGAATCTTTCTTGTTCTTGTTACTAGACTTGACTTGAGGCATGTAAGTGGATAATAGTAAACGCTTGGCAATGTAAGAAGAACTTTTCTTGCGGAGATCATCATTGATTGCTTTTAAGAACTCATGCTCTTGCTCAAGATTGAGCTTTTCAAAGCGTAATTTCTCATGAGCTCTTAAAAGTTCTCGATGATCTTCGAAGATAGTTTCATGAGCTAACTTAAGAGTGTTTAGTTCTTTAGTTAGAGCCTCAATCTTCTCCTTATCATTGTCATTCGTTTTAGCATGATTAATTGATGTTTCATCATAGTACTCATCACTAGAGTTGTCAACAAGCAAGTCATCATCACCTAACAAGTCATCTTCATCACTATTAAAATCAACATACTCGGGGTGTGTTACCTTAGGACCTTTGGCCATGAAGTATCTTCCAATTTCTTCATTTGGTGAGTCAAATATGTCGTAGGAGTTGGTTGACACAAGTGCTAGACCGGCAACACCTTCATCTTGAGTATCTTCGGAGTCGGAGTGATAACTTCTCTCGGAGTGGCTGTCGGAGTTGGAGCCGGATACCCATTCACCAACATGAGCTTGATGTCTTCGTTTTGTGTAGCTCCTTGATGATTTTTCCTTCCTTTCCGAGTCCTTGCTTCTCCGTGAGTATCTCCGTTCATAACGATCATCTCTACTCCTTCTCTCTCTTGGTGGTGATTCTTTGCTTCTTCTTTTTGGAGAATCTTCTCTTCTCTTGTAGGGAGCCGTACACTCACTGGAATAGTGTCCGGGTCTTCCACAATTATAGCAGTTTCGCTCTCGACTAGAAGATCTTTTGTCATTGTAGGACCTTGACTTGAAGCTTCTATCTTTGCTTCTACTCTTGTAGAACTTGTTGAAGTTCTTCACGATTAAGCTCAATTCTTCACATGAGTACATTTCGGCGACACCTTCACCATCCTTCATCTTGAACTTGTCAAGTTGACTTTGGAGCACATCCAACTTGGATTCCTTAACAGAGTCGGTACCTTCGTGCATATCAATCAAAGTGTCCCAAATTTCTTTTGCATTCTCAAGACGGCTGATTTTGTTGAATTCTTCGGGGCACAATCCGTTGAAGAGAATATCACAAGCTTGAGCATTGTATTGCAACATATTCAACTCATCCGCGGTAGCTTCACGGTTTGGTTCCCTCCCATCAAAGAACTCACCTTGCAAACCAACACAAACAATAGCCCATACGGCAGGGTTATGTCCAAGAATATGCATTTTCATTTTATGCTTCCAACTAGCAAAATTAGTACCATCAAAGTAAGGACCTCTACGGTGATAATTTCCCTCGCTAGACGCCATACTTTCCTAGGTTGTGAAACCAAGGCTATGACCACCAAAAGCTATGGAGATCAAGGCAAATGGAGACCAAAGCTCTGATACCACTTGTAGGATCGGAAGTATGTCTAGAGGGGGGGTGATTAGACTACTTGACCAAATAAAAACTTAACCTTTTCCCAAATTTAGTTCTTGGCAGATTTTACCTATCTTAGGGCAAGTCAAGCAATCATCACACAATTCAAGCAAGCATGCAAAGAGTATATTGGCAGCGGATAGTAAAGCATGCAACTTGCAAGAATGTAAAGGGAAGGGTTTTGAGGATTCAAACACAATTGGAGACACGGATGTTTTTCCCGTGGTTCGGATAGGTGGTGCTATCCTACATCCACGTTGATGGAGACTTCAACCCATGAAGGGTAACGGTTGCGCGAGTCCACGGAGGGCTCCACCCACGAAGGGTCCACGAAGAAGCAACCTTGTCTATCCCACCATGGCCATCGCCCACGAAGGACTTGCCTCACTAGCGGTAGATCTTCACGAAGTAGGCGATCTCCTTGCCCTTACAAACTCCTTGGTTCAACTCCACAATCTTGTCGAAGGCTCCCAAGTGACACCTAGCCAATCTAGGAGACACCACTCTCCAAGAAGTAACAAATGGTGTGTTGATGATGAACTCCTTGCTTGTGTGCTTCAAATGATAGTCTCCCCAACACTCAACTCGTGTGCTTCAAATGAACTCACGAATGAAGAGGAGGTGGTGGGGTATTTATAGCCTCCACACAAAATCCAACCGTTACACACAATTTACCAATCTCGGTGGGACCTAATCAGAAAACTCGGTCGGACCGAAATAGTAAACCTAGTGACCGTTAGGAATTTCGGTGGGACTGACATGCAACTCGGTAGGACCGATTCGGTTAGGGTTTGGGCATAACGTAATCTCGGTGAGACCGATTGCACAAACTCGGTGAGACCGAGTTTGGCAATAAGCTAAAGAGAGAGTTGGTCAGGCAAACTCGGTGGGACCGACTCGCTCTTTCGGTGAGACCGAAAAGTTACAAGTAGGAAACATAGAGTTTACATTGCAATCTCGGTGGGACCGATTCGCTCTTTCGGTGAGACCGAAAAGTTACAAAAGGGAAACAGAGAGTTTGCAATCCCATCTCGGTGAGACCGAGATCCTTATCGGTAGGACCGAATTGCCAGGGTTTGGCAGTGGCAAATGACAAGTGAAACTCGGTGGCGCCGGATTGAAAGAATCGGTATGACCGAGTTTGGCTTAGGGTTTAGGTCATTTGTGGATATGGGAAAGTAGCTGGGGATTTTGGAGCATATCATTAAGCACATAAAGCAAGAGGCTCATTAAGCAACACCTCATCCCTCCTTGATAGTATTGGCTTTTCCTAAAGACTCAATGTGATCTTGGATCACTAAAATATAAAATGAAGAGTCTTAAACTTTTGAGCTTGAGCCAATTCTTTATCCTTAGCATTTTGAGGGTTCCACTTTCACATCCATGCCATGCCAATCATTGAGCTTTCCTGAAATAATCATCTTGAAATAGCATTAGCTCAATGAGCTATATGTTGTTACGAATTACCAAAACCACCTAGGGATAGTTGCATTTCAATTACTCTGTAAACGTTTCACTAGGTTGGATTTGCACAAACTTTCAATCAGCAAGTTTAGCTCGCGTGTAGGGTTCAACTGATATGAAATTTCAGTTAACCAGACATCAGAGATGTGTGTCAGGTACTCTGGTGTCTTTGACAATGTAAGCATAACGCCTGTGTAGGCAACTGTGCATTAAGATCGTGTCCATAATCTGTAATTTGGTGGCCCACTACATCAAGCTTGGGCATTAAGATATCTATTGACCTATCCATGTGGAATTAAGACGTCTATTGACCTATCCACGTGTATTACTTCAGATTATCAATTTTGGCACTCCAGTTTAGAAAGTTAAGCAGTTGGCAATTATATGTGAAGTTTCAAGTGGAAGTGAGGTTAGTAATCAATTTTCTATGAAAGAGAAACACGCATAAATAAATAATAGAAAAGCTTAAAAAAATCCAAAATAAATGAAAACTTTGGTGTTCATAATTTTCTCTTTGTTCATTATATTTTCTTGATTGTTGTATCATGCAATATTAATCAAATATCTACATTTGAGCTACATTTTTTTATTTTATCTCAGAACTTTTAAAATCCAAAATACCTCGGAACATTTTGAATGTTATCTCTTTAGGTTATCATATTTAGCTCACGGCTCCAACTTCTCTTGAAGGGAAACTCATGGTTCCAACTTGATGTAGATGGATTTCATTTGGTTTATTAGAGCATATAATTTGTAAAATTGTTGACCTAAAAGCAGTTTTAGGTATAGGAGACGGTAATCTTTTGTTTTTGCTCTTCTCTAACGAATACATAAATTTGTACCATGAGTCAGGCATACGCATCAGGGAGGGAATAAGAGAGAAACATCGACATTTTTCATGCTTTGGATGATCATTTCTATTCATAGCTTTCTTTTTTGCTTGGCAACACATGAGTGTGGCTCAGTCGTGGTAGAACTCGGGATCATGAGTGGGTCCAATATAGAACCAGGAGATATAATACTAAGATGGGAAGGCGGTTGCCGCCCTTGTTTCTTGTTGTTGTCCTGTCACGACAACATCTATCACTGGCTCACTTAGAACCCGAGTTAGTGGATTTTGTAATAATAGTGAGGATTGAGAGTAAGTGGGATGGGGGTTGGGGTTCGTCTATTCAGTATTGTTGTTTGAGTGCAATAATTTCCCTACTTTAGAAAATGTGGCAAATTATATTTCACTCGAGATGGTTTCATAGCAAATTGAATGAGCGAATGGTTCATTTTTTTCTATAAGTCATAGAATATTTTTGTAATATAGAAGGGTAAATGCATTGGTTGATTGCTTCAAGAGTTAATAACGGATAAGATGTCATATCAGTTGCATGCCCAACAATGAGTATCATATTTATGTTTTGTGAACATGCATGACATTCCACTATTATTTATGTTTTGTGAACATGCATGACATTCCACTATATGTTACAACGTGGTAATGTTTCAGAAGACATTGGATCTGCCCTTTAGGCTCAGAGGGGCGGCACGGGCGGCGCATGCCTCCTCCCCCTTGATGGCGGTGGTGGATCGGCACAAACACGTGGGGAGGAGGCAAAGAGCGAGGCGATTGGCGGGGGGCTCCTCCTTGGCGGTCCGTGGGGAAGTATAGTGTGAATGAGGGAGGGTCCATGATGATGGTGAGGCGCGTGTCATCTTGTTTTAAAGAAGAGGGGTCCAGTGAGAAATGTCCTGCTACGGCGGGAGACCGAGATGGAAGGGAGGGTTCGAGCATGAAAAGGAAAGGATTCTTCTTACGGTGGTTTTTTTGGTTGGGGCCGTGTGTTGGGGATCACATCGCGGATAGTCCGCACAACCATACCCCCCCCCATACGGGCCCTCTGGGCGCCCGTTTGATATCCAAACACGTCCGAACGTATGCAAGAGAAATGGGCTTCGACCTTGAAGATCATCTTAATCATTTATTTGATTCATTTATATGTGTTATAGCCCGTAGCAACGCACGGGCGTTCTACTAGTAGTATTGGTTTCGTAGTGATTGTAACAGTAGCAACGGAAAAGTAACTAAGCAAAGATCAATATATAAAAGCTCGTAGGCAATGGATCAATGATGGATAATTATGTCGGATGCGATTCCTCATGTAAAAGTTATAACACAGGGTGACACAGAACTAGCTCCAATTCATCAATGTAATGTAGGCATGTATTCCGAATATAGTCATACGTGCTTATGGAAAAGAACTTGCATGACATCTTTTGTCCTACCCTCCCATGGCAGCGGGGTCCTATTGGAAACTAAGGGATATTAAGGCCTCCTTTTAATGGAATACCGGACCAAAGCATTAACACTTAGTGAATACATGAACTCCTCAAACTATGGTCATCATCGGGAGTGGCCCTAATTATTGTCACTTCGGGGTTACCGGATCATAACACATAGTAGGTGACTATTGACTTGCAAGATAGGATCAAGAACTCACATATATTCATGAAAACATAATAGGTTCAGATCTGAAATCATGGCACTTGGGCCCTAGTGACAAGCATTAAGCATAGCAAAGTCATAGCAACATCAATCTCAGAACATAATGGATACTAGGGATCAAACCCTAACAAAACTAACTCGATTACATGATAAATCTCATCCAACCCATCACCGTCCAACAAGCCTACGATGGAATTACTCACACACGGCGGTGATCATCATGAAATTGGTGATGGAGGAAGGTTGATGGTGACGATGGTGACAGATTCCCCTCTCCGGAGCCCCGACACTACAAAAAAATACACTTCCGCGATGATACATGTTTGTCATAGTAGGTCATGTTTTCTGTCATGCATGTACATCCATGACAATTTTATGACAGAATCAAGATAGTCATACATGTGCTGTCGTAGAAGTGTTACATGACATTACCAAAATTATCATCACGGAAGTGTCCACTTCCATGACGATAAATCGGGCGTCATAGAAGTGCTTTCGTCAAGGGTGACCAACATGTGGCATCCACCGTAACGGAACGCCGTTAAGCTATCGGGTCTGGTTTTGGATCCGATAACCCGCTAACAGCCCGGACCAATGGGGATTTTCCACGTGTAAAATTCTGATTAGCTGACGGAAACACGTGTCAGCTCTACGTTGGCACAGGTGTCACTCATCCAATGGGCGAGATGCGCCTATGATATGTTGACACGTGGACCGGCCCAAAAGTGGCCCATATAGTTTAAATGGGCCGGCCCAACTAAAGGCCTGCAAGATTTTGCGGACCATAATGGGACGGCCCAACTAAAGGCCCACGAGATTTTGCAGACCATAATGGGCTGGCCCAGCTAAAGGCCCGCGAGATTTTGCGGGCCATAATGGGCCGGCCCAGGTAAAGGCCCACAAGATTTTTGTGGGCCATAATGGGCTGGCCCAGGTGAAGGCCCACAAGATTTTTGTGGACCATAATGGGCCGGTCCAGCTAAAGGCCCACGAGATTTTGCCGACATTAATGGTCCGACCCAGCTGTAGGCCCACAAGATTTTGAGGACCCTAGTAGGCCGGCCCATTAACTGGTGCCATGTTTTGGGACAAATGCCGGCCCATATTTGATCTAATCCATTAATGGCATGCCACGTTCCGGGCCTAACAATGGCCCATATGAGATCCGGCTCGTTAAAAGCCTAGCACGTTCTGGGACAAATTACGGCCCAGATCAGGCCCGGCCCTTTAAGAGGCTTTGGCCTAAATTATGGCCCATATCAGATTTGGCCCGTCAACTGGACGCTATGCTTTTGGGCCCACTTGCTAAAGGCCCATTTAGTAATTTGACCTGATATTAGTTTCGGCCTGTTAAGGGCCCGTTTAACATTTCGCCCTATATTAATTTCGGCCTGTTAAAAGCCTGTCATATAGTTGGGCCTAACTACGACCCGATTTGCATCCGGCCTACTCGCAACCGATAATCTGATTGGGCCAAACAAGGACCGAGACAATTTTGGCCTGTTAAAAGCCCGTGATTCGATTGGCACAATCATGGCCCGGGGTCCATTTCGGGCTACTGCCGGCCCGTGAGCTGTTCAGCACGTTTCAGGCCCAACCTACTTCTCAGCCTCCTAAAAGCCCATTGAGTTTTCTTGCGAAAAGAGGGTTGGCGGTTTACTCGGCCTATTAAAGGCCCGAATCTACTAGTGGGCCAATTTACATTTAGGCCTTCTAATGGACCAAGATGACAGGGCCCATGATGCGGATCATACATCGTGATTGCATGACGGCCCGATTATGTACCGTAATTTTACGGTTTGGCCGGTTTACTGCGAAGACATGATATATATACAGTAAAATAACTGCAACATCGTGAATAAGAAAAAAACCTAGACTATATAATAAAGAAATTACGGCATATTACATCCACTGGGCATCAAAGTTCACCACTGTGATAATAAAGCACAAGCAGACAGCAGATTACATACACGGGGCATCAAAGACCGACACTAGTGCAACTAAACACGCCGAAAAAATAATATACAAAACTGACATCACTTCAATAGAGTTCAAGAAAGGTTAGCCCTGCTGGGGAGCTGCAGCGCAAGCAGCTGAGCAAGCTGATGAGACTGCGCTTGTTTAACACTCATATCCTCCTCACTCTGAAAGTTAAACAAGCAGACAGATGACAGGTTTTGCACATAAAAGTATCAGTGCTTACAATTCATCACATTTCTTACTGACCAATAAAGTGACACAGTTTAAAATTACATTAACACAATATGGTATTGTTCAGGTCAAGACATGGCAGGAAATGACATTGTGAAGGAGTTGGCAGCTTCACGACACCACTCGATTACAGATCAAGAACTCATAAGTATCAATGGTTAGTGTGCTGTCAATTTATCCCATTTCAGATTGGCAAATAAAGAGACAGTTTAAATAATAGTAGAATGATATGACATTGTTCATAGTTAAGACATTGCAGAATATGACATTATGCTATAGTGGGTGGGTTCACCACACCACTGGATTACGGATCAAGAACATAAGCATACATGCAGTGCAAAAGAAGATCACTTGCTCTGTATAGTTTAATTTACATGGTATGAAGAAGGAACTTGGTTGTACAACTGAAAACTTAAATTGAGAAGGACAAACTTTTGTTTATGAACTACATAATAAACTTTAAACATGCAATTTAATGCAAACACCAAAAATAAACAGCTGTTGCAGTCATGCCTAACCAAATACACACAACAAAGTTTGAAGGCTTGAGAAGGACAAACTTACATTATTGGTGAAGGCATGCTCTATAAAGCCCTGTCCATGCTGATGGGGGGGATTCAAGAAGTTTACCACAGAATCTTCTTCATAAGCATTGCCTTTATTCTACATTTTGTTAAGAGTAAATATAGATGTGACAATATAAGAAAATATGGAGACTATTTAAGATAAGATGAAGAGTGATGCTACATAACCAAGTAGCTATAAATGTAAGTACAGTGATACAGGCAAAAGGTACAACCAAGAGCAATGCAGAGCTAAACTTCTTCAGTACCATCTGTGTTATCCAACCTTATGGTAAGAGTAAATATAGATCTTATGTGTAGAAAATGGAGGGTAGAGGAAAATAAGCTGCAGAGTGATGGTACATGAACAATTACCTGTCAATATAAGTACACTAATAAAGGACAGAAGGTACTTACAAGAACAATGCAGAGCTAAAAATTTTCATTGGCATTGGATATATTCTACACTAATGTAACCATTCATACAGATCAGATAATTTGGAGCAAACAATTGATAAGCAAGCTATCATGCATACTGCTGTCACATAATGAACCAGGTATGTATGCAAGTACAGTGATATAGGACAACATGTACTAACAAGAGCAAAGCAGCGGGCAACATATTTGCGATATCCTGTCATTCTTTTCAAACCGAATTTTTTTCCGAGCAGATTTCCTGCAAAAAAGATACGTAAGGCACATGCGGAAAAGTAGAAGTTCAAATTGTCATGCGATATCGTAGACAGTACCTCATCCTCGGAACAAGACCAGTGCATAACAAGGTTTTTCCATTCAATGTCTTCTAAATTTACCATAGGAGACTTCAACAGAAATTCGTTTATAGACTTGCCATCAAAGTGTGATTTCCTCAGCAGGTAACAGCAATACTGCTACAATGCTTCCTTGAGAAGCGCAATCAAACTTTGCTCGTCATGACTATCCAGATTAACCCTCGCCTACTTACAACAATGTAATGTAAATCATTGATTTGTTTAATCTGCAGAAAACAGGAAAATAATCACCATGAATAATAGCACTTACACGTAAGTGGGACATGAAGATGTGAAAATGGTGTTTGTCTTCACTATAATATTCCCATGATGGGAATATATGCACGTAGTCCCTAAAAACATTGAAAGCATTGTCTTTTAAACTGGGAATAACTGGAATGGGGTTCCAATATGCAGGAATTGGCCGTCTCTACAGTTGGGATAGGTCTTCAGCCGGTGGACTTTCTATACTTTTTGCTGGAGTGGGATTTTTCTGTGGTACGGCTGGTGCTATGGCAACTGAAATCGGCATACCTTTTGCTGGAGTGCAGGTCCCGTGTGGTGCGGCTAGTGGTGTGGCCAGTGAAGTATGGGTACAGTCTGCTGGAGCCGGTCCTACGTTTTGTGTCACTGGTTGTACAGCCAATATAAGTGGGGTGTTGTCTGATTTCTTCGACACAACCATGTTTTTCAAGGACTTTGCTGGTGCTCCTTCAGGTTCGGCAATCACCCTCTTCCTTTTTGATGTCTGATGCACAAGATGTCACAGCCCCAGTTCAGCCCTTGCTTGACTTTGCTTGTTCTTCATGCCATCATGTTTTAATTCCAAAGAAACTTGAAATGGGGATTGTTGAAACCCTAGCACCAAATGAAATTCACTAGGTTCAACTAAAAATATTCTCAATGAATCCAAATGGTTTTCAAAAATGTTCATCATTTCTGGAAAATGCTGGAAGCAATAACCAGAGGTGTTGCACATTTTTCCATGACATATTTGGGCTCTGAATTAAATCATATTATATGTGCATTTGGGCATTTAAATTCTATAAAATATTCTAAATGCTCAAATAATCATAAACTAAAATGTTTACTGTTGGATATATTATAAACAGCAGCCATGATTAGTTTCATGATTTTTGGAAATGCCTTAGCATTTTATTTAAGTCAAAACAATTGCAGAAAAAATAGAAAACAGAAACAATTTAGGAAAGAGAGAGAGAGAACGCCTACCTGGGCCACATACCTGGCCACCCACCTGTGCAGGCCACCAAAGCCGACCCAGCTGGCTGGCCCAGCCCACCAGGGGCACGCTTGTCTTCTTCCCCTTGCCAGCGCATGAAGCAGCTCGGTGGCGAGCGCCGACGTCGCGCATGGCCACCTCCTGCTTGCTGTCGCCTCCCCGACGTCGCCCTGGAGACGCCACGCGCCCCCAGGCCCTCTCGGCATCTCCCCGAGCTCCCCTCCTCCTCTGGCTCTCTCGCACGCAAACCACCGAGCGCTGTCGTCGCCATCGACGAGCGCAACCGCGGCCATCGCCTTCCCCTCGCCTCTCTGTGTTGTCCAGAGGCTCCGCCTCGACGCCACGGAGCCCCAAGACGAAGCACGCGGCTGCGGAATGCCCTAAGCGACGCCATTATCCTCATCCTTGCTGTCGGACGCTGGAGATCCCTCTCACCACCCGCTCGCTCCAGAACCACCCCGAGCTCGCCGTTCGCCTCGTCGGAACCGCCGTGAGCTCCTGACCCAGCTTCCCCTCTCCGCTCCCTCTCTCGCACGCCGTAGGTGCCGCACCGCGTCCACCCGCACGCGCCGCCGCCTGTGCTCGCCGCCGACGTGCCCTCGGCCACTCAACAGCCCGACCGTCGTGCCCCGCTTGATCCCCACTCCGCGTAGAGCCTATTGATGCCTCGCACGCGCCGCCTCGCTCGCCGTAGCCTCGGCCCCGAGCTCACCCGAGCTCCGGCTGCCACCAAAGTCGTCGCCGGCGATGACTCCGGCCACCACAGGACCGGCCACCACTACCATCCGACGCACGCCGGCAAGGGCTCTCCAATGAGCCCATCCGTATGACCTCTCGTCGCCGGAAACGGCCGGACGAGGACCTCCGCCGTGTCCTGCCTAGCACCGGCGGCTAATCGCCGGTTAGCCGACGTGGTCGTCATTAGTTTAGGGGCTAACTAACCCTGTTAATTTAACACAAGACACTGACCAGTGGGACCCGCCTTGTTAGTTTACTGGATAACCAAAATAATTAGGTTAACTAATATAATCAGTGGACCCACGCGTTAGCATTGACCGTGCTGGTGTGGCCTTTGACCGGGCCCGCATGTCTATGAGCCTAGCCATCACTGTGAGACTGACCAGTGGGACCCACTGGTCTGGTTTGACCTGGACCTGGCATGTTGACCTGCTGATGTCACACTGATGTCATCCCGATGCAATAATCTATTTTCTGGATTTATTTTTACTCAGGAAATTCCAAAAAATGCCCAAAACTTCTAAAAATCATAGAAAATTATCTATAACTCCAAATAAGATAAATTATATATGAACAATGATCAGAAAAATCCAATCTTTCCATCTGTATTAGTTTCATGCATGTTAGAACACTTTAACCTTGCTGTTTAGGTGAAACAAGTTAATGCACTAATATGACTTCATAAAATGGGTTTGCATTTGAATCTTTGGTTCAAATGGACTCATTTCAATATGCTGTAGCTTGCATTAGCCCAAAACACATTCATATTAACATGTCATAGCATGCATCATATTTTTGCATATCGTCATGTGTTGATTGTGTTCTTTCTCAGTTGCCGGTGTTTGTCCCCCCTCAGTAGACGTTGATCCAGCGATGAATTCGATGACACCGATGAAGACCTATACTATCTTCAGAAGTGCCAGGCAAGCAAAACCCCCTTGTTCATTCGGATACAAACCCACACTCCCGCTCCTGCTCTCTTTTACTGCATTAGGACAACAACGATTTAACTGTTACATGCTGCGGTAGTTGAACCCCTTTCCTTTGCATGACCTGTCATTGCCACAGTAAATAGATGAAACTCACTAGCATCAGTAGGAGTTGTTTGAGCCCTGATGTGCCTACTCATTCATGTTTGCTTGTCATGCCTGCTATTGCTTAGAGTTGTGTCAGGTCTGATTCATTAGGGATGAATTGGAAAGTTATGAACATGTCCTACTGTGTGTGAGCTAAGTGTGTGAACACGATTTGGTAAAGGTAGCGGTGAGAGGCCATGTAGGAGTACATGGTGGGTTGTCTCATTGAAACCGTTCTCAGGAACTGAGTTCTGTGTTTGTGATCCATGAAACAGCTACTACCACACATTGGGCCCTGAAATATGACCCCGCTCGACTTACTGACCCCTCTCATCCTCTGTCCAGGAGTTGCAACTAGTTTCTGGTGTTTATAGGATATGTGTTGGCGGCCGTGCGTAGCGCTGACCCTAGGGGTGGGCTATGATGCGGTAGATACACCATGGCACGGTATACCAGGCACCCGTTTGGTGTCTCGGGAACCCTGCACACATTGTTTGGGGCTGTGGGCGAAACTCTGGCCGGATCTCCTCGTGAATGGAACCCGAATAGGCGATAAACCTGGACTAGAGACTTGTGCGGTTAGTCAGGTCGTGGTCTACACCCACGTCGGTTTTCGCTTGAAGTCTGCCGAGCACATGTCGTGTGCAGACGCTAAGTGGTGGAAACATGTGTGACGAAGTACACCCCTGCAGGGTATAAAACTATTCAAATAGCCGCGTCTGCTGTAAAGGACTTCTGGGTTGCCTATAACAGTTCATAGACAAGTGGAAGTGGATACTCTAAAATGCGCAAGATAAGCGTGAGTGATATGGATGGCGTTCTCATAGGGAGACGGGAGCGGATCCATAGTGGTGTATTGATATCATGAATATGTGGACTCATGTGCGCCACCTCAAGAGAGTTGCTTGCAGTCATAGTTCAGGTTAGCCACTGAGTCAAAGCTGGCTTGCTGCAGTTAAACTCCACCACCCCCCTTGTTGATACTGATGCATATGTAGTTAGTTCTGATGTAAGTCTTGCTGAGTACATTTGTACTCACGTTTGCTTAATTTATGTTTTTGCAGAGAGACTTCAGTCTCGCTAGTAGTTCGACGTGGACTTCGATGTTTAGCTTGTTACCTCAGCTACGATCTTGTGCCCTCGGCAGGATCTGGTAGATAGTCAGGCTTCTTAGCCTTCCCATTTGTAGATGTCTGTACTCAGACATGTTAAGCTTCCGCATGTGCTTTGAATTGTATGCTATGATTGTTGGGTCATGAGACCCATGTTTGTAATATCTCGCTCCTCGGAGCCTAATGAATCAATACTTGAGTTGTAGAGTTATGTTGTGATGCCATGTTGTATTTACACATATCGAGCATATTGTGTGTATGATTGAAATGCTTGGTATGTGTGGGATCCGACAATCTAGTTGTTTATCCTTGGCAGCCTCTCTTATGGGGAAATGTAGTCTGGTGCTTCCACGAGCCATAGTAGTCTGCTACAGCCCGGTTCACTGGAGTCCTGCTAGCCCAGCACTACTGCTCAGGACACTTGACTAGCCGGCATGTGTTTCACTTCGTTCCTGTGTCTGTCCCTTCGGGGAAATGTCACGCGGTGACATCCGGAGTCCTTCCTAGCCTGCTACAGCCCGGGTTCCCGGAGTCCTGTTAGCCCAGTGCTACAGCCCGGACTCACACACTGCTGACCGACATGCTCGACGTGATTCATGTATGCATGTCCCCATAGGTTAGTGCCGCTTTGGGTTCACGACTAGCCATGTCGGCCCGGGTTCTCTATCATATGGATGCTAGCGACACTATCATATACGTGAGCCAAAAGGCGCAAACGGTCCCGGGCCATGGTAAGGCGACACCCATGGAATACCGTGCGTGAGGCCGCAAAGTGATATGAGGTGTTACCGGCTAGATCGATGTGACTTGGAATCGGGGTCCTGACAGCATTGGTATCAGAGCCTGAATGCCTGTAGGATTGCCAAGCTAAACCGGTCGAAGTTGTGTCTAGAAATGCTTTAGTTATGTAGGGGAATTGATTGTGGAAGGGAACGTAAGTCTCTTTTTACCCCTTATACCTTATGCCCTTCTGATCTGAGTCAACCTCTTCTTTTCTACGGGGTTAAGAAACTAGGCCTTCTCATCTATCTATCAGGATGACGTGTTACTAATCCATAGACTTATAAGATTGTTGGATTTAAGCCTAGTTCAGTCTCTACTACTTCTGTGTGTTCATAGTTGGTCTCGGAACCTTGATATTGTGATGCTAAGTGGTTATGCCACCATTTTGCAGGATGTCTCAAATAATTTTGAGCATTTACAGCCGTTATGCTGTCCGAGTCATCCTAGGTCTCTAAATAGTCTGATGCATTTGCAAATCCTTTCTTCCCGTTCCTGATATCCTTTTGGGCCAGATTAACCATACCAATCGGTGAGTTGAGGCACTCTGTTGCCTCGACATATAGGTTGGAGCTAGTATTATGACCCTAGGTGTCTTAGAGGATCACCTAGTAAATCTAGCCATGTCTTGTGTTCCCAGTGTGATGATTCTGCCCATCATTCTCGAAAGCATTCCGTGATGCCATTTAGTTAGTAGGTATTCTATTCCTGGGTTTGAACCCGAGATTCACTCTAGTCACCTCCTGTTGATAGTGTTTGCTCGTTCCTTTAGGATTATAATAACCTTGCGACAGTCCTCGAGGTCCGTGGTATTTCCTTCTTCCAAATACCATGAACCATTAAGGTAGAAGTTCTTTGAACCAAAATATCACAATTAGAGTACTCTTGAGGAGTTCTCCATTCATAATTGTGATTCTGCCAGTTCTACCTTTCTGCATGGGTTATTTGGAAGAAACCTGTTGAACTTGGTTCGACATATTAATCTATGCATCCACAACTCCGAAAGATATATGTCCTCTTGAGTTGTCCCTCTTCATTTATATTCCGACCATCGTCTATCAATTGATAGTCAGGAGTAATTGTGCATCCGTATTATCAATGTTTATTATTCTCATGGTCCGTTAAGCCATTCTATTTCAGAATGATTAGGAGAAACAAACTCCAGTACCTCATCCATATCCAGGATTGGGTTAAAGTAGTTGTGTTCTGCAGATCAAATGCCAATCCAGCTTTTGCCCTATTCTACCCTGGAGTATTACCCCCTTTATGTCAGGATTGTCATGAGAATTGCACCCTCCCTCATGAATTCTTGACGCAGTGATACTTCTTACCATCATTTTTCATTCCTCGGTCCCGTTTTGTCGCAACCGGAATGCCGTCAAGTGAACCATGATGTGTGAAATCAATACTCCTAGCAACTAGTTGCTAGGTAGCTAATGGACAATAATTTCTTTCTTAGCGTGTTGGTTATTGAATCATCATCCTAAGATTGATCGTGCTACCTACTCCATTTTTCCTGGTGCACTCTTCGATCAATGAGTTAGGATTGTGTCAGTCCCTCGCTCTCTTGATCATATCGTCTTGCTCTGAAAAGCAAGATTGTTCCCGAGCTTAGAAACATATCGGTGGTTCGTGATTTTCGGAATATTTCCTCAGAAGTATCACTAGGTTGCCCCCTGACTGTTATGTTGAGCTCGTGATCAAGTTGGTTTCTTGTAAATGACCCCTTCTCCAAGAATCTGTGTTGGATACCCTGAGCTAGTTGGTTAAGCTGAACAACAACTTGGAGAGTTGGAAAACCAAAGCTTGTCCGGCTCAGTTCATTCCAAAGGGATATCCTTGTGTGTGTGTGTGTTGAAGAAAGATGATATTTTCATTGATTGTTCCTCGGGATCGGTTGTTGAATCTATCGTCTTGTCCAAACCTTGATTTGAGTGTGGGCTATGGTCAACTAAAATGAGAACTAACGATGTTCATAATGTTGTCTTACTCGTGGTTGTTTCCTCGAGCATACACTATTATATCTTTTGGGTCTGACCAATGCTATCACCTTGTTCACATAATTATGGAATTCCATATTCACGGAAATCTTGATGACCTGTTGTCGAGCCCATCGACAATATTTTCATCTTATCCATGATTCATGTTGAACATTAAGTTAGTGTTGGAAACTTTGAAAGCATTTCCTCATGCTAGCTCATGAAGCATATGTTTGGTATAAGAAGTGACTTCCTCTAGTTCACGTGCATTTGAAGCAAGTTGCCGCCATGAATTTGGGAAAGTTTGTCTCGCTTTCTCTGGAATCATCCCATGTCAGTCATGCATACGTGCAAAGTATTCTATGGTCTGGAGACTTGCAACCTTCATTCTATATGAATCCGTAGCACACCAAGCCACTGATTGATTTGTTCAAGGAGAAGAAGTTTCTTCTTAAGAGCTAGACTTACGCAAGGACTTCGATATCCTCGATGATGGTTCCCCATCTGGACTTGGTAGTGTTTTATTATAAGACTACTATGTGGTCATGCTTGTCTAGGACAGCGTGTTCACAGGTTTGTAGCAAAACCGGCTCATGTTTTGGAGCTTACTATCGTAGTTCATTTTCTGAGAATCTCGCAACATCATCTTGTCAGTTTATGTTGCAAACTTTATTTTCAAGACATGCTGTCTGAAATATCCGATTACCAACCAGATCTGAATCTCAGGCAGATATGATGGTTGGAACTTTTTCAGGATCTATGATGTAGGTCCCGACAGGGTTGATGTTCTGGCCGACACACCTTGCCGGAAGATCTGTCATTATAGTATCTTTGCCCATCTTTCGATGAGGATTTCGTGCGACTTATTATAGAAGTTGTTCCTTAGGGATCCTTGTGCTCTCAGTTTCTTCGATGATTCTATAACCATTGAAACATTGGAAACACTCTCGATTGTTGAGTTTTTCCCCAGTTACCAGAATCATTCCTAGCATTTGCATTTTGTTCCCAACTTGCACCTCAATAGTAGTTGTCCAGGATCATCTTCAAAAGTGGACTTACCATGGGTCCCATCCGTCTCCGATGATAAGCAAATCATCCATTGCGTTGTCTCCAACAAGGTAGTCCACATCATTCATCCTAGTCCGAGTATGCCATTTCTTCGAGCTCTTTCAAACGATCAATTGAAAATTGCTTTAAGTTGGTATGAAGAGTTTCAATGATCTATGGATCAAAAGTAATTCTTTTTGCCACTTAAGGGAACAATCCAATGAGTCACCTTTCCCAAGGTGCCCCATTACGGGATCATGGCAATTATTTCCTCGCCACCTTGACACCATCCACCATCTTTCTAAGCGTGGAATTATTGCCCACAAATCAAACCTCGTCGTTTGTTCTTCCATCCCTCTCGATGTGTTTTGTGTCTCAACTCGAGATGTTTCAACATCTCATTCTGCGAGTGATATTGTATAGCTTGATCTTCGAGAAGACCAATCCTAGTAGGGTTTCTTTCCGTTGTCATCGCATGGATGAAGATCTCAAAAGCGAGGATGTCAAGATCAACGTATGCAACGAATCAACAACCTTATGAGGTGCAACCTGGATCGTGAAGATTATGTTAGCTTGTGTTCCCACCTTCACCTTACCCTACGCTTGAATCTCGGGACGAGATTCTTGTTTAGTGGGGGTGAGCTATCACAGCCCCAGTTCAGCCCTTGCTTGACTTTGCTTGTTCTTCATGCCATCATGTTTTAATTCCAAAGAAACTTGAAATGGGGATTGTTGAAACCCTAGCACCAAATGAAATACACTAGGTTCAACTAAAAATATTCTCAGTGAATCCAAATGGTTTTCAAAGATGTTCATAATTTCTGGAAAATGTTGGAAGTAATAACCAGAGGTGTTGCACATTTTTCCATGACATATTTGGGCTCTGAACTAAATCATACTCCCTCCGTTCCTTGATATAAGGTGTATAGTTTTTTGAGAAAAAAACCAAAATATAAGGTGTATTGTGTTGCACCACTCACTTGGATAATTTTTTTAAGGATTTGATTACATTTCCTTATATCAAGCAAGATCCTCTATTTTCTCATGTCAATTAGTCAGGTGAAATCTCGCCCAAAACTTGTGAAATTTTTCCTCCATGCGCGTTCTTTAATTTCCGTACCAAAAACAATACACCCTATATTTAGGAATGGAGGGAGTATTATATTTGCATTTGGGCATTTAAATGCTATAAAATATTCTAAATGCTCAAATAACCATAAACTAGAATGTTTACTGTTGGATATATTATAAACAGTAGCCATGATTAGTTTCATGATTTTTGGAAATGTCTTAGCATTTTATTTAAGTCAAACAATTGCAGAAAAAATAGAAAACAAAAACAATTTAGGAAAGAGAGAGAGAATGCCTACCTGGGCCACTTACCTGGCCACCCACCTGTGCAGCCCACCAAAGCCGGCCCAACTGGCTGGCCCAGCCCACCAGGGGCGCGCTTGTCTTCCTCCCCTTGCCAGCGCACGAAGCAGCTCGGTGGCGAGCACCGACATCGCGCCTGGCCACCTCCTACTTGCTGCCGCCTCCCCGACGTCGTCCTGGAGACGCCACGCGCCCCCCAGGCCCTCTCAGCCTCTCCTCGAGCTCCCCTCCTCCTCTGGCTCTCTCGCACGCAAACCACCAAGCGCTGTCGTTGCCGCCGACGAGCGCAACCGCGGCCATCGCCTTCCCCTCGCCTCTCCGTGCTGTCCAGAGGCTCTGCCTCGATGCCACGGAGCCCCAAGACGAAGCACGCGCCCGCGGAACGCCCTAAGCGACGCCATCATCCTCATCCTTGCTGTCGGACGCCGGAGATCCCTCTCCCTGCCCCGCTCGCTCCAGAACCTCCCCGAGCTCGCCGTTCGCCTCGTCGCAACCGCGGTGAGCTCCTGACCCAGCTTCCCCTCTCCGCTCCCTCTCTCGCACGCCGTAGGTTCCGCACCGCGTCCACCCACACGTGCCGCCGCCTGTGCTCGCCGCCGACGTGCCCTCGGCCACTCAACGGCCCGGTCGTCGTGCCCCGCTTGATCCCCGCTCCGTGTAGAGCCTGTTGATGTCTCGCATGCGCCGCCTTGCTCGCCGTAGCCTCGGCCCCGAGCTCACCCGAGCTCCGGCTGCCACCAAAGTCGTCGCCGGCGATGACTCCGGCCACCACAGGCCCGACCACCACCACCATCCGACGCGCGCCAGCAAGGGCTCTCCAACGAGCCTATCCGCACGACCTCTTGTCGCCGAAAACGACCGGACAAGGACCTCCGCCGTGTCCTGCTTAGCGCCGGCGGCTAATCGCCGGTTAGTCGACGTGGCCGTCATTAGTTTAGGGGCTAACTAACCCTGTTAATTTAACACAAGACACTGACCAGTGGCACCCGCCTTGTTAGTTCACTGGATAACCAAAATAATTAGGTTAACTAATATAATCAGTGGACCCACGCGTCAGCATTGACCGTGTTGACGTGGCCTTTGATCGGGCCCACATGTTTGTGAGCCTAGCCATCACTGTGAGACTGACCAGTGGGACCCACTGGTCAGGTTTGACCTGGACCTGGCGTGTTGGCCTGCTGATGTCACACTGATGTCATGCCGACGCAATAATCTATTTTCTGGATTCATTTTTACTCAGGAAATTCCAGAAAATGCCCAAAACTTCTAAAAATCATAGAAAATTATCTATAACTCCAAATAAGATAAATTATATAATAAAAATGATCAGAAAAATCCAATCTTTCCATCTGTACTAGTTTCATGCATGTTAGAACACTTTAACCTTGATGTTTAGGTGAAACAAGTTAATGCACTAATATGACTTCATAAAATGGGTTTGCATTTGAATCTTTAGTTCAAATGGACTCATTTCAATATGTTGTAGCTTGCATTAGCCCAAAACACATACATATTGCCATGTCATAGCATGCATCATATTGTTGCATGTCGTCATGTGTTGATTGTGTTCTTTCTCAGTTGCCGGTGTTTGTCCCCCCTCAGTAGACGTTGATCCAGCGATGAATTCGATGACACCGATGAGGAACTATACTATCTTCAGAAGTGCTAGGCAAGCAAAACCCCCTTGTTCATTTCGATACAAACCCACACTCTCGCTCCTGCTCCCTTTTACTTTATTAGGACAACAACGATTCAACTGTTACATGCTGCGGTAGTTGAACCCCTTTCCTTTGCATGACCTGTCATTGCCACAGTAAATAGATGAAACCCACTAGCATGAGTAGGAGTTGTTTGAGCCCGGATGTGCCTACTCATTCATGTTTGCCTGTCATGTCTGCTATTGCTTAGAGTTGTGTCAGGTCTGATTCATTGGGGATGAATTGGAAAGTTGTGAACATGTCCTACTGTGTGTGAGCTAAGTGTGTGAACACGATTTGTTAAAGGTAGCGGTGAGAGGCCATGTAGGAGTACATGGTGGGTTGTCTCATTGAAACCGTTCTCAGGAACTGAGTTCTGTGTTTGTGATCCATGAAACAGCTACTACCGTACATTGGGCCCTGAAATATGACCGCGCTCGACTTACTGACCCCTCTTGTCCTCTGTCCAGGAGTTGCAACTAGTTTTTGGTGTTTATAGGATATGTGTTGGCGGCCGTACGTAGCGCTGACCCTAGGGGTGGGCTATGATGCGGTAGATACACCGTGGCACGGTGTACCGGGCGCCCGTTTGGTGTCTCGGGAACCCTGCACACATCGTTTGGGGCTGTGAGCAAAACTCCGGCCAGATCTCCTCGCGGATGGAACCCGAATAGGCGATAAACCTGGACTAGAGACTTGTGCGGTTAGTCAGGTCGTGGTCTACACCCACGTCAGTTTTCGCTTGAAGTCTGCCGAGCACATGTCATGTGCAGACGCTAAGTGGTGGAAACATGTGTGACGAAGTACACCCCTATAGGGAATAAAACTATTCGAATAGCCGCGTCTGTGGTAAAGGACTTCTGGGTTGCCTATAACAGTTCATAGACAAGTGGAAGTGGATACTCTAAAATGCGCAAGATAAGCGTGAGTGCTATGGATGGCGTTCTCGTAGGGAGACGGGAGCGGATCCATAGTGGTGTACTGATATGGTGAATATGTGGACTCGTGTGCGCCACCTCAAGAGAGTTGCTTGCAGTCGTAGTTCAGGTTAGCCACTGAGTCGAAGCTGGCTTGCTGCAGTTAAACTCCACCCCCCCCCCTTGTTGATACCCATGCATATGTAGTTAGTTCTGATGTAAGTCTTGCTGAGTACATTTGTACTCACATTTGCTTAATTTATGTTTTTGCAGAGAGACTTCAGTCTCGCTAGTAGTTCGGCGTGGACTTAGACGTTTAGCTTGTTACCTCAACTACGATCTTGTGCCCTCGGCAGGATCTGGTAGATAGTCAGGCTTCTTGGCCTTCCCATTTGTAGATGTCTGTACTCAGACATGTTAAGCTTCCGCATGTGCTTTGAATTGTATGCTATGATTGTTGGGTCATGAGACCCGTGTTTGTAATATCTCGCTCCTCGGAGCCTAATGAATAAATACTTGAGTTGTAGAGTTATGTTGTGATGCCATGTTGTATTTACACATATCGAGCATATTGTGTGTATGATTGAAATGCTTGGTATGTGTGGGAACCGACAATCTAGTTGTTTATCCTTGGCAGCCTCTCTTATGGGGAAATGTAGTCTGGTGCTTCCACGAGCCATAGTAGTCCGCTACAGCCCGGTTCACCGGAGTCCTGCTAGCCCAGCACTACTGCTCAGGACACTTGACTGGCCGGCATGTGTTTCACTTCGTTCCTGTGTTTGTCCCTTCGGGGAAATGTCACGCGGTGACATCCGGAGTCCCGCCTAGCCTGCTACATCCCGGGTTCCCGGAGTCCTGTTAGCCCAGTGCTACAGCCCGGATTCACACGCTGCTGACCGACATGCTTGATGTGATTCATGTATGCCTGTCCCCATAGGTTAGTGCCACTTTGGGTTCACGACTAGCCATGTCGGCCCGGGTTCTCTGTCATATGGATGCTAGCAACACTATCATATACGTGAACCAAAAGGCGCAAACGGTCCCGGGCCATGGTAAGGCAACACCCGTGGAATACCGTGTGTGAGGCCGGAAAGTGATATGAGGTGTTACCGGCTAGATCGATGTGACTTGGAATCGGGGTCCTGACATAAGAATACCATTTGAGTGGAAAAACATGGTATGACGAAAGATGGAAAATGTATTGATAATGGATGGGCCTGGCATATCGACATATGATGAGTAAACTAAGCAGATGGTGGTGCAACAAAGTAGAAGAAATGCAAGACAACATATGCAAGATACGTGAAATCAATAAAACCTTGCCAAATTAGAACAGGCACCTTCATGGGTGAACAGGACAGGCCATCTGCCTTTGACTCCTCGAGGTTAGAATAGTCATTAGGATCATATTCTGAACAAGAATCAATAGGTGGGGAGCGTATGCGTTTCATTGCATTCAGAATGGCACTCAATGCCTTGGTGCCAATTTTGTAAGTCATTGCGGTGTTTAGCTTCAAGAGTGGACTGCTGCTAGTGCGACACAAAGCAGCTACACAGATCATAGTGTAGATATAACGGGAAAACCGTAAGCATTAGAGTGAAATCAACAAAGTGGAACTTGCTGGAATATATGTGCTAGTATTGGTACGGCTAGAAAGGCTTCGGATACCAGCTCTCTTCAACTGAAGGAGCGGTACTGTTAATATCAGTGTAACTCTCAAAGGCGACACAGCTCCCCGCATTTCCTTGCTATTCTTATAGGATTCAAGTGGGCAGGCCACTACAAATCCTATTCCCATGTTTAAAAAATCCTATGAATCAAAGAGGCCCGAAGAGTTCAAAGTGTCCATACCAACCGACCGTATAGACCTCTACACTGCAAATGTCCCTGCTCATCTTCACTACAAGGAACATACTATACTACTGGCATACTCCCTCTGTTCCAAAATATAAGTCTTGGTAGAGATTTCCACTATGGATCACATACAGATGCATCCAGATACATTTTAGAGTGTAGATTCACTCATTTTGTTCCATATGTAGTCCATGGTGGAATCTATACAAAGACGTGTATTTAGGAACGGAGAGATTACTTATTAAAGAAGAACGGAAGATGAACATGCTAAAGAAGAGCAAGCAGATTTTGGATAATAAAATGTTCGTTGCGTAGTACCCACACATGATGAACCAGAGCGCATTAAGAAAGCAACTCCCTGCTGTCTCTCTATATGTGGTGCACGTGCTTTTTCGAAAGTAAAGTAGGAACATTAGCTCACCAATTAAATGTTATATGTTTTTAGTAAGATCAGCATCACATCAGATTCGTACTTGAGAAACAAGTTTGGAATTATGAGTGGCACGTTGTTTAGCTTGATGGATTCAGGAGGAGTGCTAAGAAGGTACGATGATGGTACTGAATATAAAGGCATGTCTGCATGCAAGTCGCGTGACTTTTGTCATTTGGGTCAGTCGACCATTTCAGGCGGTTGGATGAAGATCCTACGTCTCCTAACCCTTCTTCTTCCTCGTCTCTAATTCTTCCCATACAGAACACCGCACGGGCCGCCGGCCGGACCATCGTCCCCCACAGCCTGTGTTCCTCCGCCACCCCCACCCCCACCCCGCCCCCACCCGCGTCGAGTTTTCTTCGTTCGGCGAGGCCCCACCACCGCCCACCCCACAACCAAAGTCCCCACCCGAGACCCTTCGTTCGCACCGGCGAATTCCGGCGAGCTCTAAAAAATCGACTAACCCAATTTTGAAATTTAGTCTATTGTGATTTAACTAGTGTGGAATATAAAAGGGGAAAACCATAAGCATTGGGAGTATAATGTTGAGTGTGCCATGGCGGATCTGAAGGTGAAAACTGGACAAAGGCAACTTCGCAACCAATGTTTGCTTTCAACTAGCAAGTAAGTGATGGACAAGAAATCGGAGTAAAGCAGTGGCGATCTATTTTCTTGCTGCGATAAATAAGTTGAGCAGATACGAAAGAGTACTGCCTCTGGTGTGGCGCCATGTATGCATCTGCTGAGAGTTTGACGGTGCTGCGGTAGCGATGGCTGTCGGTGGCGTGGAAGAAGATTTAGGAGGGTAGACGGTGGCGGCGGGGCGCGGTGGACGAGACGGTCGTAGGAGCGGCGCCAGCAAGGTGGACGACGGCTGGGATGAAGCGAGAGGACGGGATGCAAGGATCCCGGTCCGAAGCCGTGGATGAGAGAGGTCGATCTCTTGTAATGGACGACGACGTCGGGGTATCAGCTCCGGCATGGTGGAGGAGGACGGCGGTGGATGGGGTGGCGGACGGAGGAGGCTGGGGTGGAGAGGGTGTTTTGGCGCCCACGGAGTACGAATGGGGAAATGGAGGTGGAGAGGAAGGGGGAACCATGTCTTTAGGGCGCGCTTGTCTCAAATGCGAGGAAATTTACAAACTTAGCCCCCGTTTCAAATTTCCTACATCACAACAATATTAGTCGGTTGGGGATAGGACGGTAATCTCGCATACACCGAATATTTGCCGACGAGAGTTTGTTTTTGGCACCCACCGTGTATGAATCGGGGAGGGAGTCGATTTCGGCCGAGGACACACTGTGTTTTGGCGCCCGCCGTGTATGAATCCAGGTGAGAGGCGGTTATGTCACGTTTGAGTGAAATTACAAACCTACCCCTATTGAAACCTATAGAAATCGAGCAGATAGGCTTTGCGTGGCAGTGATAGGTAGTAGTAATTTCCATCTCACAGATTTTGGTTTCGGGCGGTTACTGCGACTTTTCCCGCTTCGTTCAAATTTTGCAGAGTGCATGTTTACCGTGCCAACTCAATCCGAATCCCGTTTGTATTCTATTTTTTTTGGTCGGGATCCATTTTCGATTGGAATAAAATTCTATATACATCATTTTTTATATATACCTTCAAAAGCACAACAAAGAATTCTGCTCCTTTATATGTATAATATGATTTACAAATACAATGATCTCGAAATCATAAGGTTGAATTCAAAAAATTAAACCAAATTATGTTCTACTAAAATGTGTGGATCAGTAATATCTACATATTAAATAACATAGATGCGCGTGAATTCATATGAGTATGCATGTTTGATAGATCAATTTTGGTTCGAGTATGGATTACATGTATCGTCATCTCGAATTGAAATATTTGAATCCCTTTTATGTTCACTCCTTTCACGCCCATCTCTCTTGCATGCTTGCTCCTTCATGTAGCTATCACTCTCTTTTCTCCAGCTCACCCGCACGCTCACTTCATGTTTCTCCTATACTCACAAACATGGTCTCTCGACGTCTCCCTTAAGAAGTGTCACTCTCCCTATCATTATACATTACACGGTTTTCATTATCTCTCACGTCTCTACCGTTCTCTCGTATCACTAGGTACCTAAGCTTTCTTTTTCACCGCCACCACACAGTCTCCACTCGTCTTTCACTTTGTATTTCTCTCTATGGGATTCTCTCACACACCCTATATGTCTCTAGATATGAATCATACCACTAAAATTACTCTCTCTCTCTCCTGTAGACACAACATTTGTTGCAGTCTCCTTTTCGTCTCCATCCTAAACTGACATTATTCATTTGTTTACCGATCAGACAAACTCCCCCCCCCCTCTCTCTCTCTCACACACACACACAACTCCTGCTTCCACTCCCCTTCCCGACTACCGTCTCTCTCTCACCCACAAAACTCTCGCTTTCGCACCCCGACTCGTATTTCTCTCACAAACACTTATCGACTAGCCTCTAGATAGGTTTATACACCCGCACACTCGTGCTTCCACTATCGCATACATGTCTCTCTCCCGCTCCTTGTGTCTATGTAGATTTTTCTTCCCTTCTTGAGACACGCCCTCTCGATCGTGCACACACACACACTATCGCCTCATTTTAAGCTGATACCTCTCGCACACACACTCTTTGTGTCTTTGTCACACATGCACTCCATCCTCCTGCTCTCTCTCCCTCTCTCTCTCTCACACATGGGCTTTTTGCAACAACTAGCAAGATGCCCATGCGTTGCATGGAATGTGAAGATGCATTTGTATGAGTAGTTTATCTTGTGGGAGAAAAGGATGAACAAGGGAAGGCCTTATTTGCAAGTGTGGAGAGGGGTGTGGGTATCTTTTTGCAAAATTGCCATAGTTTCCTTCCTATCCGTCAGATATAGATCGTACGGCCTATATTGCAGGATGGCAGGCACATGATCATCACTGACTATGCTTTTTATAAGAGTAGGGATAAAAAACATAGTTGGTGATGATGGTGGGCCTGCCATCCTGCAATATAGGCCGTCCGATTTATATCTAATGGATAGGAACGAAACTATGGCAATTTACCGACACTCCTCTCCACATTTGCAGATAAGTCCTTCCCTCATTCATCCTTGTCTCCCACAAGATCTTGATGTTCCGTGCAACGCACGGCCATCTTGCTAGTAAGAGTAGAAATTAGACATATACCACTTCTCGAATCTTGAAACCAACAACATTCCTCCCTTATCTCATCAAAACCGCCAAAGGAATATATTTTGAGTGAAACATAATATTTTTTAGTGATATACATATTTCAAAACTAGACTTTTTTTCTATCAAATCGGTGAGTATGTATTAATCTACTCTGATCGTGTGGCAACACATTGGCAGATTGCTAGTAGTTATTATATTTTTTGGACACCAAACAAACGGTGGAGTACATATACGAAGAGAAGAGACACACGCACGCAATCGGTCTCTCGCTGTCTCGCACACATGAGTGTTCTGTAAAGGCAACATTAACAAATAAACCCTAAAACCCTAGGTGCACGATTGCTGCATTCACGGGTACCGAGTACGTGGTGGAGCGCACCTTTGTAGGAATAGTCAGCTCGCGTGATAATTTGATCCGTAGGAGTTGATGGTCGGGACCACATGTGAACGACTTGGAGGCAGTGGCTCGCCAGTTGCCATAGATCGAGCAGCCATGTTTAAAATATCATTTTTTAGCGGGGTTAAGAGTTCCGATTTTCAATGGCGCGTTATAAGTACTTAGTTTTTAGAACGATTGGTATGGAGCAAAAATGGAGTTCATAGTACTACGTACCTCCTTGGCGTATGGTTGTATGGGTTTATGTTGCGAGATGTTGAATCTGGTAGTTCTAGGGCAAATACTATGGTTTAGATTTAGATGTTGGTTTTCAGTAATGAAAATCGGAAGGGGGAAACCCTTCTTTGATTAAAAAAATAACTACTACCTCCGTTCTGGTTTACTAGTACCCATCGTATTTTGGGTCAAAGTTTGTCCATGAATTTTACTTGTAAAATGTGAATGGAAAATGAGATTTTGTTATAAGCAAACAAAAAAGGACTGGAGGGAGTGCTTGCTCTGACACGGACGAGACCTCTCATAGCGCAGGCATTGAACCGGCGCGCCGACCAAGAGGGCCCCACTCGCTGCAGGCCCGGCTGAACACGCCTCCTCGCCGCATGCAACCGGCTTCAGACTGCCTCGCCTGCCTACATTGAATCCACGCGTGTGCCGGCAACACGTCATTCCACGAGCCGTCCAGCATTTTAGAACACAAAAAATGACCAAAACATAATTAATTACGCATGGTCTTGACTTGTTGTGCTCGCACTGGTAGCAGGAACTAGAGGTTTTTCTTTATTCATAACTCCCCTCAATTTTTTTGGCTTTGAAGTGAATCATGGTTGTGGACATTATGTATGAATGTGGAGATATCTGTGAACATGAGTTTGATGTGGATGTTGAACTTGGAATGTCGGGCTTGTGCGTGAACTATACCATGTCCAATGCTTTGTGTGTTATTGTTTGGAAAGTAATTGTTGTTATTACATGACCCGAAAAAAATTGTGCCACATCAGTAGATGCACGGACATCACAACAGGCATGCTGACTGGATAAACATTTGAACCTAGCTACTATGAAGGAAATTTTGTATTGACAACAGTTTTAGATAGCAGGAGATGCCTAGCCTGCTCTGCCTCTACTAGCTTATTTCTGGCTTCTTCCATCTCTTCTTTGGCATGGGTGAAGAGAGCATCTGATTGCTCTTTTTGCTTCTTCAGGAACTCAGCTACATTCTCAAGGGCTGCTGCATGCTTTCTTTCAGCCTTTACTTGAGCCACGAGGACACGAACAGCTGACGACTCCACCTGGCTTGTGTGTAATCCAGCATCATCTGGGAATTTGCACCTTGTGTCTAATCCAGCATCATTAGGGAACTGGCACCTTGTGTGTAATCCAACCTCATTCTGGAAACATGATCTTGAGGTTGACCATACTTCCCTCCTTGTAGGAACTGCATCCTGACATGAAGTTACTTCTTTTTTAGATCAATACTCAGAGCAACCCAGATCCATTTAGTAGAAGCCAGATAAACAGAACTGGGAGAAGTGAATTCAAAAGAAAAAAAAATAAAAATAGACTACAGGGTGAGAACACCCACTTCCTACATTAAGCTAAAAACAAAAGCATTAGGACTATTAAGACTCTTCTTATGACACATCGAAGAACACGAGGCTTAAGAGAAACAGAAACTACAACATATACACATCGAAGAACATGAGGCTAAACGAAAGTAATTGAAAGGGTGTTACTTACCAAAGCTCATTTTACAGGTTCGGTGCATCTCCTCTTTAACTTGCCATGCTCCTTGAAGATGTCCCCAATATCCCGTGTTTGCTCTTCATTGCTCCTGTGCATGTTCGCACTCGTGGTTTTAAAATCTCAACATGGCAAGAAAAATGGAGGCTATAACCAATTACTTTTACGGGAACAATAGCACCCAGGAAATTTGAAGGGTAGGTATGAACAAAATTGGAACTTCACATATACTGCTAAGTGATTCAATATACACATTACCAATCGAGAAGGAGAACGATGGTCGCGGCGGCCTCTGTGAGCCATGGTCGGCAACGAGAGTTAGTTCATTGTCCACGACGGTGGTGCTTCTGCGCTTGGCGTCGGCTTCCGGGAAGCAGATCTGAGACCGTGGAACACGGTGCCGGGGAAGAGGCTCCGTGTACGACGACGACGGTGGACTGGCTCCAGTGCAGTGTACGAGGTCGTCGATGAGGCAGATGCGCTGTGGTGGACGAGTGCGCCGATGTAGAAGGGGAGGAGCATGAAGGCTGCGGTGCCGTGGAGAAGTCTATTTTGCGGTGGGGATAGAAAATGGAGAGCATTCAGGTGTACTACTCTGGGTGCCGGGGTGAGGTTGGCTGGGTAGGGTGAACCTGAAGTTACGAAAATAGCCCCCTACCAACCGTCATCCGTAGTCCTGTTCCGAAGGCTATGATGGTAACTTCCCACTTCTCAAATAAGGGTCGCGGGAGATTTTCCCGCCGACCTCAAAATTTTGTGACATTGAACTCCCCGTGTGGCGTGGTGGGTGATTCGGCTAAGCTACTAGCGAGTAGTACTAGTAAACTCTGCATATTAGGTTTGACCGAAGTCAAACTTCCTAAAGTTTGACCAAGTTTATAGAAAAATATAAACATTTACCATAACAGATATGTATGATGTGAAAGTACATTCAATAATGAATCTAATGGTATTTATTTGTTATTGTATATGTTAATATTTTTTGTTATAAACTTTCTGAGAGTTTACAAAACTTGACTTTGACCAATGCTAGTACGCGGACTTAAATAAAAACGGAGGGTGTACACATTGGTTTTCTTAGTATGTAGTGAATTAATCATTTTTTGAAATTGTGAAATAAATATATTAGGCTACTAACTTCGAATGTAATGGTCTATACAATTCAATAGTTACAATCATTGTTGAATTCCAAGATGTATACGAGGTCTATAGTACTTCACAACATGCTCAAACTCGCATAATCCTAGTCAAATGATAATCAAAATGCATTTCATAGTTATTACTTTGTAGGATGCAACAAAACCAACAATAACTCTACATCATCCATTATAAAAGCAACATTTTGAACATATCCCAATGTGTGAATGAAACGTGCAGAGAGAGCTTGCGAAGATGGAGTAGATAGGGTGGGAAAGACTGTATGTATGTGGATGAGAGAGTAGGAGACAAACCTAACGAAACAGAGAGAGGGAGATAGAGAGAGAAAGAGAGAGGAAGAGGTTAGGTCAGTGAGAAAGATGGAGACATGTAATATACGTGAGATGTGTGTGCATCCGGATTCTGTACACATGGAAGGAGAAGAGACAAGAGGTTTGATGAGAGAGCTGGAAAACATGGACGAGAGGGGAAGGATCTCGTGGGTTGAGGGATTGATAAATTTGTGTGGGGGGAGAGAGGGATTGGTAATTTTGTGCAAGAGAGAGGGTGGGGGGAGGAGTCAGTCAGCCGTCGTCACATCATCCTGCTTCCAAATGGCCCCGCATTCTCTAGCGTAGTGTGGTCGCCGTCTTCGATCTCCTCGATGCCCTCTTTGAAGATTGAGGTGTTGTGCATGCTGGGGTGCAAAGAAGCATAAGCGAGAGTGGTCGCCATATAACCATGGATGGGGATGAATTGTGTGCTCGGGGAAGGGTGTGTGTGTGCTGTGTGTGTGTGTGAGAGAGAGAGAGATATTGAGAGAAAACAAACCTAAGGAGAGAAATGTGTGTGTATGTGATGGAAAGCTACATGCTAAATAGGGTATTCACGAAGAGATTGTGCGTGCGAGATAGAGAGCGATGTGCGGGCCTTGAGGTGGGCAGGGGCCAGGTGAGGGTGTCAAAATGTGCGCGTTGATGCATGTGTTACATGCGATCGTGCAAGGGACGGACGAATCGAGAGAGACGGTTGTTGTGTTATGGATGCTCCTCTCTCTCTCTCTCTCACACACACACACAAGTAAAATAGAAGACCGTTCTCTCATGTATACACAAGTACACAACGTATCGGCATCTGTCTATGTCTCACTCATGAATGATCATTTGCACATTCAAACCTCTCTATGTCTCTATCACACCCACACCATATCCACATTGCCCTTCCAGCACAACACACATATGGACACATACACACGTTCTCTCTCAGTCACACACACACAAAATCGGTATTCAAAAAAACTAGGGAACACCTAAAATGTCCTAATCCAAATAAACACGAACTAGAGATAAATTCAAATATATGGAAATATTGTAGCGTCAAGAACTTTTCTAGGAAAGAATGTTGAGTAATATTCGGGGATTGTTTTCACACACACAAAATGGTTTGGTGGATGTCCTTCGAGCGCGACGCGGTGACGCACCGTTCGATCGACCGCACGGCCGTGGTTCACGCGCTTGCACAAGATTCCGTATCGTGGCTGTGGTAACCAGTAAAAGCGCTGCCTAAGTCTAATGTTTATGTGTACTAGTACGGTTTTCTTTTAAGTTTGACCAACCCTATATAAAACTAAACTAAGCTCCCATAAGCGCACTCATCAATATGCCGCCGCCGCCGTTGCGCATGCCGGTGCCCTCCTGCTCCGGCCAACAATTTCTCGCCCATCACCGCCGTTTCACCGCCAAGCCGAAGGCTCGCCCGCTCACGTTGTCTGCAATCCCTCCTCGCGATGCCGCCGCGCTGCCAAGCACGCGAGCAGCTGGTGGAGCCGCGTCTATGCATGCATCGTACGAAGAGGAGGACGAGCGTGTGCTCCGGCACGTCAGCGAGGAGGAACTAGCGTGTCATTGTCGTCTCCGCCCGTGCGGAGGAGGCGCGCATGGTGGCTGTCGCGGCGGAAGCCGATCGCGCGCGTGTCGAGCCCGCAAACCGGGTGCGGACGCGGAATCTACCTTTGAGACCTTGAATGCCACATGGATCCTTCAATTTGAAGGAGCAATTTGGGCCAGTCGACTCTTGTGAGCCATTTGATGCAACATGGATGGCTAGAAGGGCTTCTTCAACCTCCGAAATTGATGCACGGTTCATCTTCTCAGCCCGCCACACGCCTAACTGCCTGCCGCCGCCGCGCCCTCCCCTAAACCGCCTGCTACTACCATGCTCCCCCACCCCGCCATCCGTTTAACCCCGGGCACGATCCATTTTTTTCCGGCGAACTGCATTCGACACCCAACACTCATAAGATAGATCATGGGCACCTTGCCACCCTAATATAGATACGGGGGTAGCTTCTCTGCCGTCTTCTTCCTTCGCTCCGTCGAACTTCTTTCACAAATCGACTGACCCAAATTATACTACTAGTACGAACATATTAAGTACAGTAGGAACACGAAGATACGAGTAGTAGTACCAACTGCAAGAAGAACAGTAGTAAGACATAGTACTAATACTATTGTATGTACTAAAGAGTTCAAATAACGCGAAAGAACATAAACATAGTTCTGTTGGGGCCTCAGAACAACACACCCTTGAAAATAAACTAAGCAACTAGTCCTCTTGACACTGCAGTAGAACCAGCATGAGCGACGGCACTGGCACCTACTAGTCCACGTCCTCGACTTCGTCCTCGCCCCTCTTCCTCTTCCTCTTCGCCAACGCTTCTTTGCTTGAACTGGACACTGGGCTCTGCTTCTTCATCCAACCCTTGTAGATACTTAAACAAAGGTAGGCATCCATTGCTGCGTACAGGATGTGATCTTCATCTAATGTCTTCGACTCCCATGCATGATGAAACTCGTGCCTTCAGTTTAGTGTACGAAGGATCAATCATGGCTGCTGCCAGGGTCAGCATTGAAGGCTGAGAGGAGGACACCAGGCTTGCCTTCTGGAGATCGAAGGGCTGGCCTACAATGAGGCCTATCCGACCCAGGACATCCCTGTCATTCCTAAAGTCTACAGTAACGAATTTCACTCTTCCGTCCTTGAGGAAGTTCTTAAAATCCTGGCACTCAACATCAGCATGGCATATGTGGTAGACCAAGCACATGTTATGTACGCAAACCTGGATCACGGCGGGCTTCTTCTTCTCTGCCTCCTTTAGTTTCTTCTCTCTTTGTAGGACTGTGGTGTACTCAACATCTAGCCCAGCGACCCACTCATCCGTTGAACTGTTGAACATGCGTAGGAAGTGAGCAAGGCATGCTTTCTCCATCGCGGATCCACGTGTGTAGATGATGAAGAACTCATTGCCGGTGATGGCTCTAACCTGGTACTCAGCGGCGACCATGGAGATTTTGGAGGCCATGGATTTTGGAGGAGGGTTAGGAGAAGTTGAACTGGTGTAATGTGAAAGGACGGGATGACTGGGAGCGAACTATTGTAAGGTACTATATTAGTAGAAGACGGGGACGAGTAGGGCGTGCGAACGGCGTGGGGTTGCTGGCTTGCCCGGTGGATAAACGGCTACAAGCCCCTAAAGAGTTCTTGAGAACTATGCGGGACCTAGTAGATGTCATGTCTACTAGACCCATATCGTAGGCCTGACGGTATAGCTTCTGCCTGTTCGCACGCCATGCCGGCGCGTGGGTAACTTCACTTAATTCCGTCAACCGGCGCGCCTCCCATGACCTTCGCCTCCCTCGCGTGGTCGCGCCCTTTGAGACTTCGACCGGCTATAAATGAGCAATTTTTTTTGCCTACTCCGCATGCATGATACTCACTCTGGTCCTTTTTACTTCCGTCAACCGTTTGCAAAGTGTTTGACCAAATTTATACTAAAAATATCAATATCTACAATACTGATTATAATGAGTATAAGAACTACTATTAGATGAGTTAAAGATTCTAATCCTGAACTAACCCTGAAGTAACTCTAGCGAAAGACGTGTTTGGATGACTGGGTTAGATGGAGCGCAGATACGGCAAGGTGCCTTCATGGGAGGTGCAAGAGGGAGGGAGGGAGGGAGGGAGAGGACGACAAGCTTCGAGGAAGTGGGGAGGGATCTGCTGCGGGGCGAGCGAGATAAAAATGTGTTTTTTAGTGTCCCGAGTAGAACTAACCCAAATAAGCACCTTTGGGTTGGTTAGATTTTTTTGGGTTAGTTGAATTCAAACTAACCCAAACTAACTCTAACACATGGATCCAAACAGGGCCAAGGTTAGCTATTAGAGTACTACTACCTCCCTTCTAGTTTAAATAACTCGATTCAAAAATTCCACCTACTCTTAGCAAGATAGAGGCAGTGGAATAGTTTTTGTAGTTCTTCACAAAAAATGTGTTTACCAATGCATGCATGAACACTAGTTACTCTAACCCCCTCTCTTCTTTAATTCTTTGCCACGTCAGCATGTTTGCTATTCCCGTGTGCATGATACCAGCTAAGATACCACCATTATGGCCAGCCTTAATCATCACATGCAATAATTTTGTGCACCTTGAAATATGAACATGTCTGGGGTGTGTATGTTTTTAATGACTTGAGACTATACCTAGCCCGACATGCAAGATGAGACTTATTATGCCCCGTTCCCCATACCTGCAAGAAGCCCGTTCGTCTCCAAATCATTTCCTCTCCATGTGTGGAAACAATATGCCTGCCAAACTCTCCTTCTCCCTCCGGCGGTCCCACCACTCCACCCCGTGTGGAAAAAAAATCTGCATGCATGACTCTCCTCCCCCCGCACTCATCCAATCCATTGTGACCAGCAATATTTTCACCCCTTCCCTCCCCCGTAATTTACTCCAACAAATATGCCCACGTAGCTGTTACACGCAACATATTTTCCGGGACGTTGCTTCAGTTACTTAACTACAGGTGCATTGGGTCACTAACATATGGGCCCAATAGGGGTCTGGCCCACATGTCAGTGATGCAACTGGACCTGCAGTTAAGTCAGTGCAGCTCAGTCCATATCTTACGTAGGTGTGCCGTTGCTCGCTATAAATACTGCACCTCCCACGACATCGCTATCTCCTCCCCCTCACGTTCACGTTCATCGCTATCTCCTCCCCCTCCCTCTCACGTCGACCACCATGACATCACGCCTCCCAAGCCCTAGGCGCCCCTCGCTGCACCGCGTGGACGGTCATGCATCGCCATTCCGTTCCTCGCCGCCACTAGTCAAGGAGGACGCGTCGGTGTTCCACTCCCCGCTGCGAAGTGTCGAGGTGCACGCGTCGCCGTTCCATTCCTCGCCGCCACTAGTCGAGGAGGACGCATCAGCGTTCCGCTCCTCGCCGCAACGCGTTGAGGTGGACACGTCGGTGTTCCCAATCTTGCCAGCATGCGCGTCGAAGGACGCGTCAGCTCCCAGCGATGAGGAGAACGCCATGCCGCCCGCCGAGCCCCCGGCCTTGAGGAGCTTTGGAAAGAAATGGATGTCGCCTTGTGGGAGGCTTTGCCTCCAGCAGAGCGCGCCAAAATAGAGGAGGAGAATAAGGCCGAGGAAGAGAAGCGCACCGCGGAACAAGCTTCCTGGCAGGCCTATGTCGCATCCAAGAGAGTCAGGCAATTGGCTCTTTGGCAGAAGGCTCGTGCGAGGGTCGTGAGGGTGGCGGAGGATGCCCGTGCCGAAGGCCTGAGTGTAGTCGGGACCAAGCGCCTCATCTACGCTTGGCGGTACGTGCACCGGGTGCACGCTTCCAGCGAGGAGGAGTACCTGTTGGCGCTGGATCACAACACCGGTGAGATCGCGCTCGCCCACCGACAAGCCGCCAATCAGCACCTCACGAGTTGTGAGGCTGAGGAAGAGGCGTTGTGTCGGCGCGCTCGGAAACGACCGTGCACTAGGGCACTCGTGGCGTGCCGCAAGCGCTCCTGCGAGCGCCGTGGCTTTTAGTAGGAGTATAATTTTTGTTTTCGTAAGGCGATCTCATTAGTTTTGGGATGCAAATGATAAATCCAAACGTTCAGGAATTATTAGCGTCCTTAATTAAGTATGTAAAAGGGAAAGTTTGGAAACCTTGTGTATTCGTATGCATTTTGTAAGTATGTGCATATAACACAAACTTTACTATATACGATTGCACTACATGTCTCTCTCTATATATGCTTGCAGACCGTGCTACTCCCTCCGTCTAGGTCAATAAGTCATCTTTGGTTGTGCACCGTGACCAAGAAGGAGGGAAGACTTATACACGTAGACGGAGGGAGTACTACTATTACTTATGTACGTGGAAATGCACGTTTTAACATTACGATGCAGTTTTTGTAAAAGTAGAAAAACAACACTAGTCAAGCTTGTGAAATGATTCAATGCAAAAAAAATGCAAAAATGCTCGTTTGATTGTTTACTTTTAGCTTCCTTCTCTGTGGTTATTTCTCTGTCGTACTTTGTACGGAGTATCTCACTGGTCGGAAAGGCATGCAAATTCCCAAACTGCTTCCTACATCTTGTATCGAATTTTTTGCCTAACAAGTTGTGCCATGCAATTGGAATTCCAACTTGAGTACTATTACTAGTAGGAGTACCAGGGGATAGTTCTTTTTGGCTTCTAGATTAGTAATCCCATAACTACTACCTCCGTCCTGGGTTATTGGTCCCCATTGTAATCTGTGTCAAATTTTGATCATAAATTTAACTAATGAAATGTTATCTTTGGTCAAAATTTAGCACAAATTACAATGGTGAGGAATAAACCAGAACAGAGGTACTACAAGTAGTAGTTTAGAAGCCCAAATAAATGAGTGAGGCGCCTTAATGTTACTCTCCACTGTGACTAGTCTTATGGAAAAGCTGGGGAAGCCGCGAAAAGAACTGGCCCTAGGAGTAGTAGCTAGGGATACTAGGAGTAGTAGCTAGGGATCGAGTGTGCGAGATGAACCAGAGAAAATAAATGCAGAGAGATGAAATGCAAAAAAGACGGAGGGATGTGATGGTTGCTTGTATGTTTATTTTACCAGGCCACTTATTACTGGGAGTGGTTGGGTTTTGTGATATGACGACTTTACTGTCGCGCCACGAGCGGGGCGAGACTCTCGTGCAGCGCCGCCCTCTACACTAGTACTCGGTCATGGTTTACTACATCGGTCGTGGTTTATCCCCATTGAATTTGACTGAAGATTTAATTGACAAAATGTTAGTGCATGTCAACAAAAACAATATAGTTGGATTCGTATTTGAACATAGTTTTCAATGATATAATTTTAGGTGACATGCATCATCATTTATTGTACTATATATAATGTTAGTTCAATTTTTGGTTGTACTAATCTATAGTAAGGTGCCTGTGCGTTGCACGGAAGAGTGAAATGCATTGATCGGGGAGTTGTTTATTTTGACAAAGGATGTGGGGGTCATGTCATGTGTAACAGGTATTGATAGGTTTCTTCGGATATTATTTCATCTCTAGAGCTCACAAACATCCGGGTGAAATAGATAAAAAAAAGTATCTTTTGCAAACAAAAGCATTCAACTATTCAACCTGCATCCAAAACTTGTGAAGAAATAACTCTTATTGTGCTTTGCAAGAAATGATCATCAAGAATTAGTTTTTGAGTATCCATTGTTATACATGTTGGCTACAGATGACATGACACTTTCTTATAGTCAACAGTTGGCTATACTATTTAAGTATTAACCATGCCCTTATACACCTAGACGGAGGGATTAAACCAGGATGACTTGGAAGGGGGCAGAGGATATGTAAGAAATGGTTCATCATAAGTCTTTCACCAGTACTATAGTAAAAATTCATACATGGAAGATTCTAGACTAAACCATAAATGGATACACTTTATTCTTGCGCGATACTCCAATAGAGCAAGATCATGCGTGGAAGTCTCCACATGCTTAGACAGTGGATTACATTGAGCGAAGACTAATGATCAACATTTAACTTGATAATGCAGATGTCCAGGTGAACCTCCTTGGAGTCCTTGTGCACATTGTTGGGGGTCAAATAATACCGTGCGTCTTCCATGTCCACATCGGCGGGAAGGTCCCCGCTCGGCAGAGTCCAAGTCAGCTTGACGTAGCCAGTGTCGCCGCCCACGTACCTCCGAGGGTGTAGGATCTAGAAAAGGGGTGTCTAGAGGGGGGGTGAATAGACACTTAATGCTAAAGTTGCACTTTTTAAGCTTTTTCGGTTTAAGTGGAGTTCGGGCACAATTTTAACATACACAATACATATCAAGCAAGCATGCAAAGAGTATATAGGCAGCAGAAAGTAAAGCATGCAACTTGCAAGAATGTAACGGGAAGGGTTTGGAGGATTCAAACGCAATTGGAGACACGGATGTTTTTCCCGTGGTTCGGATAGGTGGTGCTATCCTACATCCACGTTGATGGAGACTTCAACCCACGAAGGGTAACGGTTGCGCGAGTCCACGGAGGGCTCCACCCACAAAGGGTCCACGAAGAAGCAACCTTGTCTATTCCACCATGGCCATCGCCCACGAAGGACTTGTCTCACTAGCGGTAGATCTTCACGAAGTAGGCGGTCTCCTTGCCATTACAAACTCCTTGGTTCAACTCCATAATCTTGTCGGAGGCTCCCAAGTGACACCTAGCCAATCTAGGAGACACCACTCTCCAAGAAGTAACAAATGGTGTGTTGATGATGCACTCCTTGCTCTTGTGCTTCAAATGATAGTCTCCCCAACACTCAACTCTCTCTCATAGGATTTGGATCTGGTGGAAAGAAGATTTGAGTGGAAAGCAACTTGGGGAAGGCTAGAGATCAAGATTCATATGGTAGGAATGGAATATCTTGGTCTCAACACATGAGTAGGTGGTTCTTTCTCAGAACATATGAGTAGGAATGGTGTATGTGTTCTGATGGCTCTCTCTACGAATGAAGAGGTGGTGGAGGGGTATATATAGCCTCCACACAAAATCCAACCGTTACACACAGTTTTCCAATCTCGGTGGGACCGAATCATCAAACTCGGTCGGACCGAAATGGTAAACCTAGTGACCGTTAGAGATTTCGGTGGGACTGAGATGCAACTCGGTAGGACTGATTCGGTTAGGGTTTGGGCATAACGTAATCTCGGTGAGACCGATCGCACAAACTCAGTGAGACCGAGTTCGGCAATTAGCTAACCAGAGAGTTGGTCAGGCAAACTCGATGGGACCGACTTGCTCTTTCAGTGAGACCGAAAAGTTACAAGAAGGAAACAGAGAGTTTGCATTGCATTCTCGGTGGGACCAATTCGCTCTTTCGGTGAGACCGAAAAGTTACGAAAGGGAAACAGAGAGTTTGCAAGCCCATCTCGGTGAGACCGAGATCCGTATCGGTAGGACCGAATTGCTAGGATTTGGCAGTGGCAAATGACAAGTGAAACTCGGTGGCACCGGATTGACAGAATCGGTATGACCGAGTTTGGCTTAGGGTTTAGGTCATTTGTGGAAGTGGGAAAGTAGCTGAGGATTTTGGAGCATATCATTAAGCACATAAAGCAAGAGGCTCATTAAGCAACACCTCATCCCTTCTTGATAGTATTGGCTTTTCCTAAAGACTCAATGTGATCTTGGATCACTAAAATATATAAAATGAAGAGTCTTGAGCTTGAAGCTTTAGCCAATCCTTTGTCCTTAGCATCTTGAAGAGGTTCCCACAACCTTTAGTCCATGCCACTCCATTGTTGAACTTATCTGAAATATACTAGGTAAAGGTATTAGTCCAACAAGAGATATGTTGTCATCAATTACCAAAACCACCTAGGGAGCACTTGTGCTTTCAATCTCCCCCTTTTTGGTAATTGATGGCAACATACATCAAAGCTTTAGATAAAGATATAAAGAACAACAAGTAAAGCTTTGGAAGGACATGTAACAAGCATAGGCTCCCCCTACATGTATGCACTCATGTGAATATGAAATATAGAGGCATGTGAGGGCATAGCCATGACAGAGTGGGCAATGTGTTACATGTATCTTGGCCATATGCATCAGAGTAAAAGATTGTTAAGGAAAATACCTCCATGATCATGAGTCCTTCTTGCAAACAGTATGTACATAAGCAAGAACTTCTCATACTCATGATTTTGATGCGTACACTTACCTTGTAGTCTTTGGTTGACTTAGGACGGAATGAACCTGCACAAACAAGGTCAGATAACACAGGTACATCCACTAGCCAGAGTAAACTGAAGAAACCACAAGAATACCAAGACTGGGATGACATGTAGAGAGTAAGTACTAGGTACTGCATTGAATTCAACATGTCCCCAAGAGTAAAGATATGCAATGAATTTGACTGATTTCTTTCCCATAGGTGTCTTGATCCCCCTGAATCTTATATGGGATATTGGGAGAAGATAGGGAATAGAAAATCAGAGCTGAAAGAAACAAAACAAATAAACATGTCTTTCCCCCTAAAAAGACATGTGACATCTCTCCTCTTGATCATCAAGCATCTGGGATCCTTGAGTATTTTCTCCCCCCCTAGGGATCTCTTTCTGCCCCTTAATACATTATCTGGGACATCTGGGATCCTTGAGATGTTCTCTCCCCCTTTAGTGCTTTGATGTGATCTCTTTCTCCCCGAAGATAAGCTTTGATGTGATCTCTCTCTCCCCCTTTGACATCAATTTCCAAGAAGGTTCTTCTAGAATCCGTCCAAAAGGTTTGGTCCTTGAGACTCAGCATAAAGCAAAGAATAAAATTGGGATGCTTGTAGAGGACAAGATTCATTGAGTGGAGCTGGATCAGAAGAATTATAGGTTATGTGACAAACTGTTTTTCCTGTTGCGAAGTCGGTGGCACCGAGTGGTATGATTCGGTGGTACCGAAGGAATTTGGTTGGACCGAAAATTACAATTCGGTGAGACCGAGTTCACATAGAGAAAAACACTTGTCACCTCAGCTCACTAGACATGCAGGATCTCACAAAGATTTGCAATGAATTGAATGCGGAAAATGCAGAATAAAAAGAAAATAAAAGAAACTGAAGGATCTAGATGAAGTAGAAGGAAACAAATAAACAAGCATGAGACAAATGCAGTAACACAGAAAGAAACACAAGAGAACTTCATCTAGAGTTGGGTGGTGACATAGTCACCTATGTTAGAGTATATTGACTTAGGAGTCAAGTGAGAACACTTGATCATAGGTCATACTCATCGTTTAAGCTCAAAATGGGGTTGCCATTTTTCGTTTAAGCATCTTGATGTATTCACATCTTGTTGAGTTGCTTTGACTCATGTCTTGGAGTAAAGCTTCTCTAAGATGGGATAACATACCTTGGGTGGTGGAGTGGTTCTTGCTGATGAAGTTGAACTTGTGTGGGTGCTCAAGGTTGATGTAGTCCATCAAGAATTTGGAGCACCACTTGGAGTTTGAGTTCATCTACCTACATGGGTTAGTTCTTGCAAGGAAGAGCACTTGTGTATCCAAAAATGACAATCATGAAGCTCAACATAGAATTTGTCAAAGGATATGTTTGAATGGTTTTGTGCTGACTTGTCTTCAACCACCATTGTGTAGAGACTTGGTGATGTAAAGATTGCTCAAGATGTGAGTGAGTCGCAATCCCATGGAATTAGTTTCAACCAAGTACCTACATGGGTTACACAACATGCAAGGTACAAATATATCCAAGACATAAGATAGTCATCATAAGAGATATATCATGGATTAGTCATAAGCTCATGTCTTGCATGTGTCCAATGGAGTTCCTACTCCATGTTTGAAGCATCAATGATGTTCAATTCTCCTCTTAGCCTGCAAAATACTTTCTCATCAAGTGGTTTAGTGAATATATCCGCTAATTGCTTGTCAGTGCGAACATGCTTAAGATTAATGTCACCCTTAGCAACATGATCTCGAATGAAATGATGACGAACTTCAATATGCTTAGTTCGAGAATGTTGTACGGGATTATGACCAATTTTGATAGCACTTTCATTGTCACAAAGCAGTGGAACATGTTTCACATAAATTCCATAATCTTTAAGAGTTTGGGTCATCCAAAGTAATTGAGCACAACATGAACCAGCGGCAATGTATTCCGCTTCGGCGGTGGATAAGGATACCGAGTTTTGTTTCTTGGAGGACCAAGACACAAGAGATCTGCCAAGAAATTGACAAGTACCCGAAGTGGACTTCCTATCAACCTTGTCTCCGGCATAATCCGAGTCAGAATAGCCAACAAGATCAAAAGAAGACCTCTTAGGATACCAAATGCCAAAGTTTGGTGTGTGAATTAAGTATCTCACTATCCTTTTCACAGCCTTAAGATGACATTCTTTAGGAGCAGCTTGATATCGTGCACACATGCATACACTTAGCATAATATCGGGACGTGAAGCACATAGGTATAGTAATGAACCAATCATAGAACGATAAACCTTTTGATCAACCGGTTCACCACCTTTGGTCAAATCATTATGTCCACTAGTGGGCATGGGTGTAGACATACCTTTGAACTCTTGCATATTGAACTTCTTGAATAAGTCCTTGGTGTACTTCGTTTGAGAGACAAATGTACCTTCCTTAGTTTGCTTGATTTGCAAACCAAGAAAGAATTTGAGTTCACTCATAATAGACATCTCATACTTCTTTGACATTAGCTTTCCAAACTTTTCACTAAAGAGAGGGTTAGTTGAACCAAATATGATATCATCAACATAGATTTGACATACAAATAGTTCTCCATTAACCCTTTTAGTGAAGAGAGTAGAATCAATTTTACCAATTTCAAAACCACTTGCAATAAGGAACTTGGTCAAGCATTTATACCATGCTCTAGGAGCTTGTTTAAGACCATAAAGAGCTCTGTGAAGTTTGTAAACATGATTAGGTTTCTTAGGATTGAAAAAGCCGGGAGGTTGTTTGACATAAACTTCCTCCTCTATTTCACCATTTAGAAAAGCACTCTTAATGTCCATTTGGTACAAGGTGATATTATGGTGATTAGCATAGGCAAGTAAGATGCGAATGGACTCAAGTCTAGCAACGGGAGCATATGTCTCACCATGGTCCATACCTTCGACTTGTGTGTACCCTTGGGCGACGAGACGTGCTTTGTTGCGGACCACTTGTCCATCTTCATCTTGCTTGTTGCGAAACACCCATTTGGTACCAATGATGTTGTGGTTGTTGTCAGGCTTCTCAACCAATGTCCAAACTTGGTTTCTCTCAAAATTGTGTAGCTCTTCATGCATAGCGTTTATCCAATCCGGATCTTCCAATGCTTCTTCAACCTTCATAGGTTCAATGCTACAGATGAATGAATAGTTTTCACAAAAGTTAGCTAAACGAGTTTTTGAGCGAGTGATTCTCCCGGTTTGTATATCATTGAGGATTTGCTCGACGGGATGATCTTTGGCAATTCTTGCTCGAACTCGTGAGAGCTTTTGCTTGGGTCTTCGTTGAGCATCTTCTTCATCTTGTTCTTCTTCTTGGCCTTCTTCATTGTTGACGTTGTCATTCTCTTGTCGTGGTGGGGAAGGAGGTTGTTGATGTTCGTCTTGATGTACTTCCTCGTCTTCTTCATCTTGGTGTGTCCCACTTGTGGATGCTTCCGTGTCGATTCTTGGTTCACCTTGTCGTGAAGTAGAGGCTTCCACTTGGACGGATGACGTACTCTCCTTCACCTCCGTTGGACTAACTTTGCCAATGGACAAGTCTTGGATTGCTTCTGAAGGGTCTTTGTCTCCTACATCAATTGGCAATTGCTCTACTTGCGAGCCATTAGATTCATCAAACTTCACATCTACCGTCTCTTCAACCTTTTGGGTGAAATTGTTGTAGACACGGTAAGTGTGAGAGTTTGAGCCATAACCGAGTAGGAAGCCTTCATGAGATTTAGGAGCAAACTTTGAACAACGATGCTTATCAAGAATGTAGCACTTTGAGCCGAATACTCGAAAGTATCCAACTTGGGGTTTGTTACCGGTGAGGAGCTCGTATGTTGTCTTGCCGAGTAGCTTGTGAAGATACAAGCGATTTGTTGCGTGACAAGCCGTCTCAACCGCTTCTGCCCAAAAGTGCTTTGGCGTCTTGTATTCATCAAGCATCGTTCTTGCCATTTCGATGAGCGTCCGGTTCTTCCTCTCAACAACTCCATTTTGTTGAGGTGTGTACGTAGCCGAGAACTCGTGTGAAATCCCTTCTTCGTCAAGAAAGGTGTCCACATTTGCGTTCTTGAACTCCGTTCCGTTGTCACTCCGAACCTTCTTGATCTTCACTTCAAACTGATTTTGGGCTTTCCTAGCGAAGTTTTTGAAGATCTTCTGGACCTGCGACTTGTCATTAAGAAAGAACACCCACGTAAATCTTGAAAAATCATCAACTATAACTAGACCAAAAGAATTTCCACCGAGACTTTTGTAGGCGTTGGGACCAAAAAGATCCATATGAAGTAGCTCGAGTGGCCTCCTTGTGGTCATGATGTTCTTCACAGGATGCCTTCCTCCAACCTGTTTACCTGCTTGACAAGCACTACAAAGTCTATCCTTATCAAATATGACATCGTTAACTCCAAGAATATGATTTCCTTTAATAAGCTTGTCAAGATTTCTCATGCCAACGTGACCTAGTCGTCTATGCCACAACCAACCTTTTGAGGATTTAGCAATGAAGCAAGTTTTAGGTTGTGCCTTTTTAGAGAAATCGACAATGTAAAGATCACCTCTACGCATACCGGTAAAGACCATTTTATGATTGTCTCGACGAAACACTTGGCAATCTACCTCAGTAAATAGAACATTTAGGCCAAAATCAGCAAGTCTAGATACTGAAAGTAAATTGTAGCCGATAGATTCAACGAGCATGACATTTTGAATGGAACTATCATGTGAGATGGCCACCTTACCAAGGCCAACTACTTTACCCTTTGAATTATCACCAAAGGTGACATATTTTCGAGGGCCGTCATTTTCAGCAAGCTCACGGAACATCTCTTCATCTCCGGTCATATGATCAGTACATCCACTATCAAGAACCCATTCCTTTCCACCTGACGCATATCCTCGAAGATTTGCCGTAAGACCAAAATGTCTCATTGCATCATCAAGATCGAAGTCACTATCATCATCATCATAGTTGTAAGTGCATCTAGTGCCACCCCTAGTTGGTTTTGGAGTATTGATGACAAACCTAGTTGAGGGACTAATGTGTTTGTGAGAATTGCAGGATAACACAGGTAGAAGTCCCTCATTGATTCGGTTTAGTTACCAGAGATGACCCCTAAAAATGTACGAAGACATTGAAGACAATGGTGGTTCATGAAGACATTCATGTCGAAGACAATGACATATGAAGACTCCCCATGAAGCCTATGGAACTCGAAGACTTAGATCCTTCGTAGTTTTACTTTATTCATGTTGTGTCATAGGAACCACCGTACTGTTAAGTGGGGTCCAAGAGAACCAGTCAGGATGACTGAAGTGATGCCTAATTCAAATCCTATGTCTTCGAGTGAAGACAATGAGAGAAAATCTTGTCCAGAGTCAGACAAGTCAGCTTTACTTGCAGCCCAAGTAAAGTTGTCGTGAGAGTTCGAAATCCGACCGTTAGTACACGTGTCAGTTCCTTAGTGGCCCAGGGTCATTTCGGACAAATCAGGTCGGGTTGCCAAGTGGCTATAAATAGTCCACCCCCACAACCATAAACGGTTGGCTACTCAGATTTCAGTGCACGGCTTTTGTCGTTTGAGAGCAACCCACCTCGAAGCCTTTGAGAGAAAATCCTTAGTGAGGAGAAAATCCCTAACCACCCAGAGCCAGAGTAATTGGGCATCACTTAAGTCTTCTTGTCTGAGTGATCTGAAGACTTATTACACTTGAGGACTGTGCATCCTCCAGACGGTTAGGCGTCGCGTTCTGAGCATCCAAGAGGAATTGTGGATTGCCGGTGAACGAAGTCTGTGAAGGTTTGGGAGTCTACCTTGAAGACTTACCAGAGTGATTGGGCGGGGTCTGTGTGACCTTAGCTCAAGGAGAAAACGGTGAGGACTGGGTGTCCTGAGCTGCGTGTTCAGGACTGGGTGTCCGGGACTGTGTGTCCTTTGGTTTAAATACCTAGCCGCTCCAACCATACGTACAGTTGTCACAGCAACTGGAACTGGTCCAACATATCATTGTCTTCAACGTGTCACTGGTTTCATCTTCGCCTCCCTTTACTTACCAGTACACATTGTGAAGCTATTGCATGCTTGCTTTATCTTCTGTCTTCACAACTTGACTGTATGATCTGTTTGGCTTCATAACTTCTTCCAACCTGATCCTCATTACACTGAAGCTGTTTGTCACTGTGCTTTCACTATATTGTATACTTGACCATGGCTTGCGTTGTGTAATCTAACTTCCGCTGCATAGTGATAGGCTTGTTCACTCTGTTTGTCTTCATAACTTCCACGTTTCGAAGACTTTCATAAAAATCGCCTATTCACCCCCCCTCTAGTTGATATAACGCACTTTCAATTGGTATCAGAGCAAGGTGCTCCCTTGTTCTGTGTGATTCGGTTTAACCACCTGGAGTTTTAGCTATGTCGACTGCAGGGATAATTAAAGTCTCCGTTGCGTGCCCCGTCTTCGATGGAACTAAATATCCCTACTGGAAGAATAAGATGCGCATGCATCTTGAAGCCATTGACGTCGACCTATGGTATGTCGTCGAAAACGGCGTTCCCAAGGCTAGAGAAGGTGTCACTGCGGCTGATGTCAAGAAGTTCACTCAACTGGACTCCACTGCCAAGAATATTATCTGTGGTCATCTGACCAAGGGACAGTACGGCCGTGTGAGTGCCTTGAAGACATCCAAGCTGGTTTGGGACTGGCTCTCCAAGGTCAATGAAGGCATCTCAACCCAGAGAGATCAGAGAATCAGTGTTCTTCGCAATCTCTTCAACCGCTTCAAGCGAAATGACAATGAGAATGTCCAGCACACATTTGACCGGCTCACTGACATCACAAATGAGCTTCAAGCCCTCGGCGCCACTGAGATCACCAAACATGAAATCGTCAAGACGCTGCTAAGATCACTTGACAGTTCATTTGACATCCTAGCCCTGATGATTCAAGAACGTCCGGACTTCAAGACACTCGATCCGTCTGACATACTTGAGGGGCTCAACACACATGAGTTTCAGCTTTCTGAGAAAAGAGATATCTACGGTCCAAACTATGGGCGAACTCGTGCCTTGAAGGCAAAAGCTGTGTCCTCATCTGAAGAAGAATCTGACAGCAGTTCTGATGATCCTGAAGACATTGGAAGGGAACTTGCAATGCTAGTGAAGAAGTTCCAGAAATTCACCAAGAAGAAAGGCTTCAGAAAGTCTTCACGATCAAGCTCAAGGAATGATGAAGCTTCTGCTCATGACTACAAGAAGAAAACATGTCACAAGTGCAAGAAAACTGGAGACTTCATCTCTGAGTGTCCACAGTGGGACAATGAGAACAGAAAGAAGAAGAAGAGCAAGGAATATGACTCTGACGATAAGAAGACGAAGAAATACTCAAAGTCTTCGTCCAAGTCTTCCTCAAAGTCTTCATCACACAAGAAGAGTTCATCTGGCAAGGCTCGTGCGTTTGTTGGCAAGGAAATGGATTCAGAGGAGGAGTCCGCTTCTGAGGAGGCAGAGGTGGAGTCTGAGGAGGAGTCTGATTCAGGCATTGCGAGTCTGGCTACAGCCTACGTCGCCAAGTCCATCTTCAACACTGAAGACAATGACTCCATCACCAACACCGATGCAAATGACAAGGACGACTCTACTCCTACCTACTGCTTCATGGCACGTGGTGCCAAGGTAAACACACGCACTACTCACTATCAAACATCCAGTGACGATGACTCTGATTGTGATTCAAAACCCAGTTACAAAACACTTGCTAAAATTGCAACTGAACAACAAAAGGCCATGGAACATATTCAAAAACTGTTAGACAGAAGCGATGATCTGTTGGGTGCTGAAATGACTCGTTCTGAATCCTTAATTGAAGACATAAAAAATCTTCATGTTAAGTATCAGGAACTCGAAGATCGTCTTGAGACTCTCTCAACTACTCATGAAAAGCTTTCCTATGATTATCTTCAAAAGAAGCAAGATCTTGAGAAGTTGAGAGCGGATCATGAAGATCTTCAAAAGGAAAACGAGTCACTTCGAGCCGAACAGATCAGTTCTGCTCAGGAAGGATTTGAACCACCATGCCTTAAATGCATTGAGCGTGATAATGCTATTTCTGTTGCTGAATGTTCCACTGCTACTGCTGTTGCAATATCTTCAACTGTTGAAGTGGTAACTAACCCCTCTGCTGAGGATACCACTGCTATTGCTGATGAAAATGCTAGGTTGAAGACATTGCTTGAAACAGGGATGTACAAAAGTCTCAAAGGACATCAGACATTATGTGATGTCCTCAAGAAGCAGATTCTGAACCGAAACCCTAGGAAAGAGGGTGTTGGGTTCGTGAGGAAAATTAATGCAGATGGCTCTTACTGGAAACCTGAGCAGTACCCCAAAACCACATGGGTTGCTGCAAAGGAATCCTCAGCAGATCCATCCAATCTATCTGGCTTCACTTGTGCTAATCCAATTATCATTGATGAATCCTTTGATGCAAACTATAAACTGTTTAAGAATCAGAATGGTGAAGTATTTGCCAGGTACATTGGTACTAACTGCAGGAATGGACCGCCTATGAAGAAGATCTGGGTTCCAAAAACATGTCTTGAGAATCTTCCTGTGAATGTCCTCATGACACCTCACATGAAGAAGACAAACCTCAGACCAAAGGCTTCATATGGTCCAAAGGCTTCATACAGGCAGAGGACTCATTTGAGTCGCACTAACACAAATGTTTTGCAGGGAAACCATGCTCAGGCATATGAGAGCGGTTCTTCAAACCGTCATTCTCATATGACCAAAAACTATTCTGCCTATTCTTATGAGTACTATTGCCCACCTGCTAGACTATTTGCTAGGGCTCCAAAGCCAAAATTTTCAGATGCTGCACTTAGACTTATTGCTTCTAAGCCACCCTTGAAGATGTGGGTGGTTAAGAAAGCTTAACTCTCTTTTGCAGGGAAAGGTCTCTAGCACAAAACCAAAATCTTCTGACGCTATTGCTGGGGACCTTAAAAATCTTGTGGGGCGCAAGATCAAATGCCCGAATGGCATCACTATGTATTTCATACCCGAATCGCATGCTACTCTCCCTACTTGTCCTAACCTGGATCTAAGTTTTCATAATCCACTGGTTCGTCAAATGTTTTTGCTTCACAACACTCTTCGTGAAGCCTATCCCCCTAACTGCACTATAGGGTACGACACCAGTGACTTCAGAGTCTTCAGAATGGATTATTGACAGTGGGTGTACAAATCACATGACTGGCAAAAGAAGTCTCTTTATGGACTCAACCTTACGTCCATCTGACAAGAGCCACATCACATTCGCTGACACTGGTAAAAGTAAGGTACTGGGTCTAGGTAGAGTTGCAATCTCAAAGGATCAACACATGGATAAAGTCATGTTTGTTGAATCCCTTGGCTTCAACTTAATGTCTGTCTCAATGCTTTGCGATTTGAACATGATTGTAATCTTTGGAAAATATCGTTGTCTGGTACTAATGGAATCTGACAAGTCTCTAGTGTTTGAAGGGTATCGAAAAGATGATTTGTACGTGGTAGATTTCTCAGCAGGGCCACAGCTTGCAGTTTGTCTTCTCGCAAAGGCTTCAGAATGCTGGCTTTGGCATCGAAGACTTGGGCATGCTGGCATGAGGAACCTCCACACCCTTGCGAAGAAGAAGCATGTCATAGGCATCGAGGGCGTCAAGTTCAAGAAAGATCACTTATGCGGTGCCTGTGAAGCTGGGAAGATGACAAGGGCAAAACATCCTTCAAAGACAATCATGACCACTACTCAACCCTTCGAACTGCTTCACATGGATCTCTTCGGTCCCACTCACTACTCAACTTTTTCCACTACTGCTTGCCTCTATGGCTTCGTCATTGTTGATGATTACTCTAGATATACTTGGGTGCACATAATCCTTTACAAGACTGAAGTGCAGGATGTCTTCAGACGCTTCGCAAATCGGGCTATGAACAATTATGGCGCCAAGATAAAGCACATCAGAAGTGAGAATGGCACAGTATTCAAGAACACTGGCCTTGACACATATCTTGATACATTGGGCATCACTCATGAATTCTCAGCTCCATACACGCCACAACAGAATGGCATCGTCGAACGCAAGAATAGAACACTCATTGAGATGGCCAGAACAATGTTAGATGAGTACAAGACACCAAGAAAATTCTGGACTGAAGCCATTGACACTGCATGCCATACTATCAACCGTGTATATCTTCACAAGCTGCTGAACAAGACATCTTATGAACTTCTGACTGGCAAGAAGCCAAATGTCAGTTACTTCAGAGTATTTGGATCAAGATGCTGGATCAAGGACCCTCACCACACCTCAAAATTTGCTCCAAAAGCACATGAGGGCTTCATGCTTGGATATGGAAAGGATTCGCACTCCTACAGAGTCTTCAATCTCTTTCACTACAAAGTGGTTGAAACAGTGGATGTGCGGTTCGATGAGACCAATGGGTCACAAAGAGAGCAACTACCAGATGTGCTAGATGAAGTTCCAGCCAGTGAATCAATCAAGCTAGTGGGAACTGGAGAAATTATACCTTCTGAAGCTTGTCCTGAAGAAGAACTTATCATCTCAGCACCTGATCCACATGAAGACAATGCTCAGCCTGAAGACATTCCTCCCCATGACAACGTAGATCAGCAAGAGCAAAGTCTTCGACCCCTACATCCTCGTGTTGCCAATGAAGTGCAGATTGACAGAATAATTGATAGCATCAATGCACCTGGTCCACTGACTCGTTCAAGGGCAACTCAACTGGCAAACTTCTGCGGACACTTCGCATTCGTTTCAATCACAGAACCCAAGAAAATTGATGAAGCCTTTATGGAACCTGAATGGATTCAAGCTATGCAAGAAGAGCTTCAACAATTTGAGCTGAACAATGTATGGGAGTTGGTTAAGCGTCCTGATCCACGGAAGCATAACATAATAGGCACCAAATGGATATACCGCAACAAGCAAGATGAGCATGGCCAAGTCGTCAGAAACAAGGCTCGTCTCGTTGCTCAAGGATATACTCAAGTGGAAGGCATTGACTTCGATGAAACATTTGCTCCTGTTGCCAGACTTGAAGCCATCCGTATACTGCTGGCCTATGCAAATCATCACAACATAATTCTGTATCAAATGGATGTAAAAAGTGCCTTCCTCAATGGCAAAATTGATGAAGAAGTGTATGTTGCACAACCACCTGGGTTTGAAGATCCAAAACATCCTGACATGGTTTACAAGCTCAAAAAGGCACTATATGGCCTCAAACAAGCCCCTCGGGCCTGGTATGATACACTCAAATACTTCCTGAAGAGCAAAGGCTTCATACCTGGTTCCCTGGATCCCACTGTCTTCACAAAGACATATGATGGTGAACTGTTTGTGTGCCAAATATATGTGGATGACATTATCTTCGGCTGCACCAATCAGAAGTACAGTGAGGAGTTCAGATATATGATGCCAGAGCAATATCAGATGTCTATGATGGGGGAGCTGAAATTCTTCCTCGGTCTTCAGATACGGCAACAACGCAATGGCATCTTCATATCTCAAGAGAAATATCTAAAAGATTGCCTGAAGAAGTTCGGTATGCAAGACTGCAAAGGCTTCACAACACCAATGCCAGCCAAACATCATCTGGGTCCTGACGACAATGGTAAAGAGTTCGATCAAAAGGTATACCGCTCCATGATTGGTTCTTTGCTTTATTTATGTGCATCTAGGCCAGATATTATGCTTAGTGTTTGCATGTGTGCTCGGTTCCAAGCGGCACCAAAGGAGTCGCATCACTTAGCTGTGAAGCGAATTCTTCGATATTTGGCTCACACCCCAACTCTAGGGTTATGGTATCCAAAGGGCTCAGAGTTTGATCTGGTTGGATTTTCAGATGCTGATTACGCTGGTGACAAGGTTGATCGGAAGTCCACATCAGGCACATGTCACTTTCTGGGCCGATCACTTGTCTGTTGGTCTTCAAAGAAGCAGAACTGTGTATCTCTCTCCACTGCTGAATCTGAATACATTGCTGCTGGATCCTGCTGCGCTCAGCTTCTATGGATGAAGCAAACCCTCAAGGATTATGGCATTCATCTGAAGCAAGTGCCACTTTACTGCGACAACGAAAGCGCCATCAAGATCGCCAACAACCCAGTTCAGCACTCGAAGACAAAGCACATTGAAATTCGTCATCATTTTCTCAGAGATCATGTTGCAAAGGAAGACATTGATATCATACACGTCAACACTGAAGAGCAATTGGCAGATATCTTCACCAAGCCCTTGGATGAGAAGAGATTTTGCAAGTTACGGTGTGAGCTAAATATCTTGGAATCCTCAAATGTCCTGTGATCAGGCACACATCCTAACACTTATGCATGCTGATGACTTAGATGTGCAACACACAAAGTACCGTGTATCTTCAATCAATGAAGACATACATTCTAAGTGTGAATACATTAACATGGAATTTGACTTCGGAGCGCCACGATAATTGTGCGCCGTGTCTGGGTCTAATACTTCCCATACGGTGGGTAACGCCACCACCAAATTTTCTGTTTGAAGTGTTCCACTCAAGGCGTCACATTTGCTATGTTTTCACATTTGGTTTGGCTTCAATCTCAATTTGTCTTCATGATTATCTTCAATATGTAGATTATATATATGTACTGGTGTTCTGTCCTCTACAGCATTCACTTATAGCTATGCCTTCTTGTTTGAATCTTTTGAACTAAGTGAATGTGATCGGACCCTAACCTCTCCATGCTTCCTACCTCAAACTCTATCTCTCCAAGTCATATGCATTCTATTGAAACTGTCCAATGTCTTCACTCCATCCTTGTCAGATGAAGGCACAGAGACAAACTTTAAAACTGCTTTCAATGTTATTCCATCAACAAGAAATCCGGAGAAGTAGGAACGGCTCCCGACAAACAAGGCGTGCGTGGGGTGAAACTGCCCCCACAATTCCGCATGCTGGCCACGTACTGATCAGATGCGAATCGCTAGGGGCACCTGAGTAATAGCGCAGTGCCGCCCATATCCCTATAAATACACGTTTCACTGCGGTCATTATCTCTTCTTCCACCCTCGCACGAACCCTAGCGCCACCGCTAACTCTCAACGACGCCGGCGACGAAGTGCTTCACTGCCGCAACCTCTCCGACGCCGTTCTGACGCCGACTGCGGACATCCATCTCTCCGCCGTCGCCGTAGGTGTCTTCCGTCGCCAAGTTAGGGCACGGAGGATCGAACTGCTCGGCCTCAACTCTCACCTCGTCTAGCAGTTCCAAGTCTGGTAAATAACAAGTCCTTTTAACAGCCTCTTTTGATCCTATAGCTTCATCACTTTCTGCCAAAAGAGGTTTCCATTCACACAAGTTTCATCCCTCTCATCTGCAACTCATAACTTGCCTAGTATATTCACTTGTTCTTCATGAAGTAGTTAGATTCCTCACTTGTACTGATCTATAGGTTAGTACAAATCTGGAACCAACTTCTTTTCTATAAAGTGAATGTCTTCGCATGATGAGGTCAATATCTTCTAAACTGATTTGTCTTCAAAATCTTCTGAGAATGCATATGACCTCTTCCCCTTCCCTTGCACCTTAATGCTGTCACAGGTACATGTCCGTGGGAGAATCTTTTGGTTCTCATAGTCTGCATTCATTTGCAGAGTTCCTACAGCGTCACATCAATTCACCCGCAGCAAGTTCCTGTTGGTCAAGCAAAAGGAAGCCTTTGAAGACTTTGAATCTGAAGCCTTCCAAGTTAAGCTTCATGGCAGCAGAAAAACCAGCGAGGAAGGGAGGCAGACAGAGACGTGGTGAAACGTCTAAGGATCTGCCTGAGGATTTGGCAGAGATGTACCAAACTGATCCTGAAGAGAGCTATGGTCAGCGCAAGACACGAATCCAATGGATTCGAAGATATTGGGCAGAACAGTGGTTCCAATACCGCTTCATAACCAAGGAATATGCAAAAAAGTGCGCCATCAAGAGACCATGGGGAGACGCACTGTACAAAAACCTTGTACCCCGAACCAGAGATGAAGCCATTGCTCAAGGCTTATTTCCATGCATGGTCAGGGGACAACAGCCAGCTGACGCACATCCGTCATCCCTTCTCTGGTGTCGCGATGACACTCTGTTCAAGCGCAACTTCCAATTTGCTCAAAACTCTGCGAAGCAAAACAAGAAGGCGTTTGGGTTGGACTTCAACCCTGGTCCCTCCAAACCAAGGGCAGATGGCACACGCGACGCAAATCCCAATGTCATCGGGCCGTATGCCAATCTCGAAGGCCTCATCACTCGCATTCTAGTCCAAGGGACTGCCGTGAACGTACTCGTACGCTCACTGACCGTGAACTTCTTGTGGCTCTGCACCAAAAGCAAGATAGGCATCACGACTAGCTCAAACGGCAGATGCGCAGTATCATGCAAGATGTCAATCGCATCAGGAATCTGGCCACAAAGAATGCCTTTGTCACACATGAAACCTGTCGCCGCACTTGGAAAGGCCTCACCATGATGTGCACTGAAGCTGAACTGCAAGAGGATGGCTTCAAAGAGAGATTCAAGTTTGACTCCACACCCCCCAGAAGAGCTATGTTGCGTGGAACTCCGTCGCTTGAAGAATCAGAGTTCTCTTCCTCTGCTGCCACAGTGACTGGAAAAATCATTAAGGAAGAAGACGACGCTACATCACCACCACCTTCTTCAGCACGCGTCGTCACTGCACCAAGCTCGCCAGCTCCACCAAACGCCTCCACCGACCCTGCTGCGCCTGGGAACGCGTAGAAAACTCTATGTCTTCAAACCTTTTTGGTCATCACTGACAAAAGGGGGAGAAGCATATGATGTTTATAGTCTTCAAGCGGGTCAATAATATGGGCGGGTGCTTTATATTTTGCATTTTACTTCGTGCTTACAACTCTCGTTTTGCTGCATTTGGTTCTTTGAGTTGTAACACTTAAACTTGATGGTCGTCTGCTACTATGTTTGCCACTGTGTTTTTGCGAAGATAAATTCCGCATGTACGACGATAATTTCCGCACTTATATCATTTCGCAGACGTCCATTTTTCATTATGCATATCATTATCTTCATATATCTTTACATACATGATGGATTGTCATCATAAGTTGAAGTGGATTCCCACAAATACAACCTGCTATGTGCATTTGCGTTCCAGAAGCAAATCACTTATATGCACATCTTCAGGGGGAGCCCTTGCAGCTTATGAAGACAATTCCTTTACAATTTCACAAATTATATTCCCCGTTGAAAACTTCAACTAGTTTGTCATCAATCACCAAAAAGGGGGAGATTGTAAGTGCATCTAGTGCCACCCCTAGTTGGTTTTGGAGTATTGACGACAAACCTAGTTGAGGGACTAATGTGTTTGTGAGAATTGCAGGATAACACAGGTAGAAGTCCCTCATTGATTTGGTTTAGTTACCAGAGATGACCCCTAAAAATGTACGAAGACATTAAAGATAATGGTGGTTCATGAAGACATTCATGTCGAAGACAATGACATATGAAGACTCCCCATGAAGCCTATGGAACTCGAAGACTTAGATCCTTCGTAGTTTTACTATATTCATTTTGTGTCATAGGAACCACCGTACTATTAAGTGGGGTCCAAGAGAACCAGTCAGGATGACTGAAGTGATGCCTAATTCAAATCCTATGTCTACAAGTGAAGACAATGAGAGAAAATCTTGTCCAGAGTCAGACAAGTCAGCTTTACTTGCAGCCCAAGTAAAGTTGCCGTGAGAGTTTGAAATCCGACCATTAGTACACGTGTCAGTTCCTTAGTGACCCAGGGTCATTTCGGACAAATCAGGTCGGGTTGCCAAGTGGCTATAAATAGTCCACCCCCACAACCATAAACGGTTGGCTGCTCAGATTTCAGTGCACGGCTTTTGTCGTTTGAGAGCAACCCACCTCGAAGCCTTTGAGAGAAAATCCTTAGTGAGGAGAAAAGCCCTAACCACCCAGAGCCAGAGTAATTGGGCATCACTTAAGTCTTCTTGTCTGAGTGATCTGAAGACTTATTACACTTGAGGACTGTGCATCCTCCAGACGGTTAGGCGTCGCGTTCTGAGCATCCAAGAGGAATTGTGGATTGCCGGTGAACGAAGTCTGTGAAGGTTTGGGAGTCTACCTTGAAGACTTACCAGAGTGATTGGGCGGGGTCTGTGTGACCTTAGCTCAAGGAGAAAACGGTGAGGACTGGGTGTCCTGAGCTGCGTGTTCAGGACTAGGTGTCCGGGACTGTGTGTCCTTTGGTTTAAATACCTAGCCGCTCCAACCAGACGTACAGTTGTCACAGCAACTGGAACTGGTCCAACATATCATTGTCTTCAACGTGTCACTGGTTTCATCTTCGCCTCCCTTTACTTACCAGTACACATTGTGAAGCTATTGCATGCTTGCTTTATCTTCTGTCTTCACAACTTGACTGTATGATCTGTTTGGCTTCATAACTTCTTCCAACCTGATCCTCATTACACTGAAGTTGTTTGTCACTGTGCTTTCACTATATTGTATACTTGACCATGGCTTGCGTTGTGTAATCTAACTTCCGCTGCATAGTGATAGGATTGTTCACTCTGTTTGTCTTCATAACTTCCACGTTTTGAGGACTTTCATAAAAATCGCCTATTCACCCCCCCCCCTCTAGTCGATATAACGTACTTTCAATAGTATCCATGTTCATCATGATCTTGTGACTCATCATTTCCTAGAGAGGGTAATTCATTAGATAAATGGTCATCAAAGTGGTCACTTTTATGAATTCTTATAGCTTCAAATATAATATCACTAATGATTCCAACATCTCCTTTAGCATGCTTGAGATTGGTAAGGTCAAATAGACAATCACCAAACTTAGTATCACTAGAGTTCATCTTACTCAAGGCAATAGATTTATGGAGAATTTTATCCAAATTTTTCAAGGAATGATCGGGAAATCGTTCCTTAAGAAATTTCCATATAGTATAGGCACAATTAAGAGTAGGCAAACTAGCAATCAAATTTTTGGGCAATCCTCTAATGATGAGCTCAATGGTTCTAAGATTGCGAATCATGTCAATATCTTCATCTAGGGTAGGATGCAAAGGATCAATATGAGGTGCACAAGGGCTAACAATATACTTGTTTAAATGATATTGATTAAAGATTACAAGCATCTCATTTTTCCACTCATGAAAGTACTCTCCATCAAGAATAGGCACTCTATGTCTAAGACTCCCTAAAGTAGACACATCCATCTTCCTCCAATGATGATTAAATCAAGGCAATGGAGACCAAAGCTCTGATACCACTTGTAGGATCTAGAAGAAGGAGTGTCTAGAGGGGGGGTGAATAGACACTTAATGCTAAAGTTGCACTTTTTAAGCTTTTTCGGTTTAAGTGGAGTTCGGGCACAATTTTAACATACACAATACATATCAAGCAAGCATGCAAAGAGTATATAGGCAGCGGAAAGTAAAGCATGCAACTTGCAAGAATGTAACGGGAAGGGTTTGGAGGATTCAAACGCAATTGGAGACACAGATGTTTTTCCCGTGGTTCGGATAGGTGGTGCTATCCTACATCCACGTTGATGGAGACTTCAACCCACGAAGGGTAACGGTTGCACGAGTCCACGGAGGGCTCCACCCATGAAGGGCCCACGAAGAAGCAACCTTGTCTATTCCACCATGGCCATCGCCCACGAAGGACTTGCCTCACTAGCTATAGATCTTCACGAAGTAGGCGATCTCCTTGCCCTTACAAACTCCTTGGTTCAACTCCACAATCTTGTCGGAGGCTCCCAAGTGACACCTAGCCAATCTAGGAGACACCACTCTCCAAGAAGTAACAAATGGTGTGTTGATGATGAACTCCTTGCTCTTGTGCTTCAAATGATAGTCTCCCCAACACTCAACTCTCTCTCATAGGATTTGGATCTGGTGGAAAGAAGATTTGAGTGGAAAGCAACTTGGGGAAGGCTAGAGATCAAGATTCATATGGTAGGAATGGAATATCTTGGTCTCAGCACACGAGTAGGTGGTTCTTTCTCAGAACATATGAGTAGGAATGGTGTATGTGTTCTGATGGCTCTCTCTACGAATGAAGAGGCGGTGGAGGGGTATATATAGCCTCCACACAAAATCCAACCGTTACACACAGTTTTCCAATCTCGGTGGGACCGAATCATCAAACTCGGTCGGACCGAAATGGTAAACCTAGTGACCGTTAGAGATTTCGGTGGGACTGAGATGCAACTCGGTAGGACCGATTCGGTTAGGGTTTGGGCATAACGTAATCTCGGTGAGACCGATCGCACAAACTCGGTGACACCGAGTTTGGCAATTAGCTAACCAGAGAGTTGGTCAGGCAAACTCGGTGGGACCGACTTGCTCTTTCGGTGAGACCGAAAAGTTACAAGAAGGAAACAGAGAGTTTGCATTGCATTCTCGGTGGGACCGATTCGCTCTTTCGGTGAGACCGAAAAGTTACGAAAGGGAAACAGAGAGTTTGCAAGCCCATCTCGGTGAGACCGAGATCCGTATCGGTAGGACCGAATTGCTAGGGTTTGGCAGTGGCAAATGACAAGTGAAACTCGGTGGCGCCGGATTGACAGAATCGGTATGACCGAGTTTGGCTTAGGGTTTAGGTCATTTGTGGAAGTGGGAAGTAGCTGAGGATTTTGGAGCATATCATTAAGCACATAAAGCAAGAGGCTCATTTAAGCAACACCTCATCCCTTCTTGATAGTATTGGCTTTTCCTAAAGACTCAATGTGATCTTGGATCACTAAAATATATAAAATGAAGAGTCTTGAGCTTGAAGCTTTAGCCAATCCTTTGTCCTTAGCATCTTGAAGAGGTTCCCACAACCTTTAGTCCATGCCACTCCATTGTTGAACTTATCTGAAATATACTAGGTAAAGGTATTAGTCCAACAAGTGATATGTTGTCATCAATTACCAAAACCACCTAGGGAGCACTTGTGCTTTCAGAGGGGTAGTAATAGTGAGCACGCACCCGTACATCGGCCTCGTGTCAGTGTCAGCATCAGCGGCGTCGCCCCTGACGCACACTAAAGAGACGGGGCAGCGGCCTGCGCAGGCCTCGCCAGTGCCCACGATCAAGAGGAAGACGATGCCGTCCTCCTCCAAGACTAGCAGACGGTGGTGATCCTCCGGCGACTCCGTCACGGTGAACGGGTAGCACGTCTCGTACTTGATGTTCTTCGCCAAGGGCCAGTAGTGATCGCCGCACGCATGCGTCAGGCGATGCACGACGTCCGCCGGCGAGCCCCAAAACGGCACCGGGCACTCATAGCAGTAGACGAAGGGCTCCTTGGAGGCATCGACCAGGCCATCCATGAAACGGGAGTGGCTGTAGGGGACGTTCCGCCAGTTGAATATATGAGCAAGTTACTACGAGATTTAGTCCGAATAAGCACAAAATAAATCATGACGGCTATAACAGAGATTAAACTAATCATGCGGACTAGCATAGTAGATGAATAGATTGAATCTAGGACACAGACTAGCAACATGAATTCTACCACGATTTCGAACAGGAAGGACAGAAACACACACGGTGCAACAGGAGCAGCACCATTGGCGTTGAGGTTGTCGCCAATGTCGTTGAGGAAGAGGTTGCCGAGGTCAGGGAAGAAGTCGTCGCTGCTAGCAGTTGCGAGAGTGCGCTCCCCAAGTTTCAACGGCACCCGCCGAATGGAGCGCAGGAGGGAGTGGCTGTAGGGGACGTTGCGGCCGTCGAATGGAGCGCAGGAGTAGCCCACGAAGCAGTAGATGGTGCTCCTCCCTAGTCTCTATTCTTATCTCTATCTCTACTACTCTTCTTTGTTTTTTATCTATACTACTATATAGTGTACCAATTTTGAAATTTTGAAACATGGGCCTAAGAAGTAATTTCAGCCATCGATAGTGTCAATCCTATGGTTCAGAATGCACGGATTCACGTCTACAGTATCCACCATGCAGCTGGTTGTTCATTCTAGAGAAATCTAGGCCCACCCGAATTGTTTATTGCAGGACGTCACGTTTGTGCACTGCAACGTTGGACCACGTAGATAGGACACTGACCGGCCATGGACTGATGGACCTTGTCGGCGTTCTGGGAATGAGGGTCCCCAGACTTGCCTGCCTACGGCCCACGACGTGGCTGGGCTGGCAGGTCTGTACGGCCCACCTTCATCGACAAGGCATTCAAGACCCTCGCGAGGGGCCAAGCCTCATGAGGCGGACGACACAAGACATCCTCAGGAGTGGCCTCGCCAGACAGGATCATGAGGGGCGGAGAGATCAAGGTAGGGCAAACCTCGCGAGGTCCTCGTGATGTGAGCCATGACGATCGAGACCAGGCGGGTGCTAGGTGGGCGCCAGCGCGCGCAGTGTCCTTGTTTCCCCTTTGGTGCCAAGGGGGGAAGCGCAGGCGTGGAGTACCAACGCATCAAGCAAAGGTTTCCATATTGGTGCAACGAGACCAAGACTAGAAGGACGGCAGGACGGAGGTCACCATGGAGCCCAAGACGGCGTCATCACCAGAACCTTTGGCAGGCGAAGACCACCTTTTATCAGGATAACTTGTACTAGCTGTCCCCTTTTGAATTGGCTGTTGTTGGATCCCTTCCCGCTCAATATTTGGTGAGAGGACCAGGGCCTATATAAGTAGAACTAGCCACCACAGTAGGAGGGAGGATCAACCTTATCACATGTCGAGAGCGGATCCAAGATCATCTCACCCACACAAGTTCACCAAGCACAAGAACACCTCAACCTCAGGAGGCTGTTCTTCCCCTTGTACTGTTCATCATCAGCCTAAGAGGCAATCCACCACCACCACACTTGAGTAGGGAATTACACCACAACGGTGGCCCGAACTAGTATAAATCTTGTGTCTTTCTATGTTGTGAGTTCGTTGAGTTCGTCCGCAAGATCTTAGAGAGCTAGGGCATTGATCGATAGGGAAAAAACCTATGTGCGCACCCCAGTGTTCGAACCTCAAGGGTTTACCGGAACCCGTGATCCGACATTTGGCGCACCAGGTAGGGGTGCGCCGAAGCTTCTTTCCATCGCTCCGCGCCCCGTTGCTTCGTCATCTCCATGGCAGACGCGCGCCGCGCTCGTGCTGAGCATCGAGCTGCCCTCGCCGCCCACGTTGCTCAGAGGGCTCCCATTGGCGGGCCACCTCATCGTTCCCCGTCGCCTGCCGCCACCGGCCCAGCGGGTAACGAGTAGCAAGCATCCTCGCTGCATCCCTTAGTGCGGCGGGATGGCCGCACCGCCACTCCATCACTGACCCCGGCCGGTTCTTATTCCCATGCACATCGTCCTCCCATGGACGCACGGGCCGCACTCCTCATGGCGCATGAGCTCCTGCGCTACCGACCAGTCAACGACCTCTACGAGGACTGGCTCGACCGCATCACCGAGCTTGTCCGTGCCATAGGGGGCTCTCCCGCGCCGTCCCTCTCTTTGCCTTGCCCTCCGCCAGCTACGGGTGACGTAGCTCACGGGGCGCCTCCACCACCTCAGCCCCAAGACGGTGCCCTGGCACCAAGACGCGCGGCCCTGCGACGCGACCCACCGCATACCGCGCCCGTGCGTGAAGAAAGAAGCTGTCAAGAGGTCGCTTGACCGCAAGAAAACGCTCCGCCGCACCTCGCACCACCGCGCCGGGACCGGCTGCAGCGGCAAGATCACGCGCCACCCATAGCGGCAGGGCGCAGACCCCATCAAGACCAAGCTCCACCCGCAAGGCGGGTCCAAGTGACCACAGCTGGCTGCCGCGCCTTCACCCCCGAGCTGCGTAGCGTCACCTGACCGGGCAAGTTCAAGACAGATCTGCCTCCTCTCTACGACGGCACCCCGACCCGAGGAGTTCTTGCAGTTCTATGACCTGAGCATCGAAGCGGCCAACAACGACGAGAAAGTCATGGCGAACTGGTTTCCCATGGCTCACAAGGAGGGCGCCCACTCCTGGCTCCTGAACCTGCCTCCAGGCTCAATTTCCTCCTGGGACGAAATGTGCACCCGCTTCGTCGCCAACTTCCAGGGTACTCGCGACCACCCCGGTCTTGGGCAACCTGCGCCGCATCAAGCAACAACCAGGAGAGACCCTGCAAAAGTACATTCAGCGCTTCAACAACGCACAGATCAAGATCCCCAAGGTGACTGATGAGGCCATCATCTCTGCATTCTCTGATGGTGTCTGCGACTTTAAGATGAAGGGGGAGCTCGCCATCCATGAAGAGCTGTGCACGACCCTGGAGCTGTTCAACATCGCGACCAAGTGTGCTAAAGCTGAGGAGGGGCACCTCTCCCTCCTCGAGCTCCCTGCTGCGGACCTAGAGGAGAAGAAAGCCAAGGCCAAGGACGTGAAGCGCAAAGGAGCAGCCGTGCTCGCAGCGGAACCAGACACCAAGCGTGGCAGAGACCAGCCAGAGTCATCCAAGGGCAGCCGTCCGTTTTGTGCCTTCCACAACCTGAACACCCACAACACCAGTGACTGTCAAGAGCTAAGAGCTATTCGCGAAGGGTGCTTCGGCCGACGCCTCGAGCGCGGCGACCGGGGCTACGGCCGAGGAGGAGGACGTGGTGGCGGACTGTGGCACCCCGGCCTAGAGAAAATCGGAATGCCCGTATTCCAGCCCAGAGACCGAGGAGAAGTCTTCTGGAATACGACACTGCTTAGCATAGAACAACCCAACTTTCTATTATTACACGAATATGATTACAAGGTCTCCGATATTACAACGAATAACATCGGCACGGCGACACTACGCCATCCTCAGTTGCTCTATGCAAGTAGCAGAACAACTCGAAGCAGCGGAATAACTCTAGCAGCAGAAAAACTACTGGCAGCGGAACAACTACGACGGTGGTGAACTTCAATCCGCGGGGACTCTGGCTGGAACGCTTATCCTAGCTCGCAAACAAAGAATCCACGACAAACAAGCATGCAATCTAGGCACGACCTGCAAGATGGCATGACACGCCAGGTCAGTACATTGAATGTACTTGCAAGCTCACAATAAACCAGAAGCATTGAAGACAAACAACAACATGGAAATTATAGGTTAAGCAGGAATTAACATGAGATCCTCATAGTAACATGACATGAACAACATGACATCCAAAGTAGTACTCCCAAAATAACACCAGCTACCATCATGAAAATAATCATAATAGCCACTAAGAATCCAAAGGCAACATGAACATGATACCGCTAGAACAATATGAGCATAACATGAACATATGAATCTGATGATACTAGCATGCAACATGATAACACTACATGCACCAATTATTCTGCTCGGGTTATCTTGTAACCATCACACGCAACACTTACCAACCTCGCACATCACACGATCATCTCAGGATCAAATCAAGCTTGGTATAAACAATACCGTAGTAATCACTAAATGACCACAAGGAGCTTGATCTTTACCCATGATTCTCGCACAACATCACGAATATCCAACAACTCGGTATCCTCGATACCACCGCGATCCTTCCGGCGATCACAACCACGACCAACACTTGGTCTCAAACCGTGATCCTTACGGTGATCACAACCACGACCAATATTTGGCCCGTGATCCTTACGGCGATCACAACCACGACCAATATTTGGCCCGTGATCCTTACGGTGATCACAACCAACTTATCTCATCTTCGAACCGGGGTTGTTATTAATCAAGTTATTATTAATACTGTTGACTCATGGTGGGACCGACACGATCTGGGCCCTTATCCGCGGGCGCGGCTATCGATAGATTAATATACACTCTGCAGAGGTTAGCACACTGTACCCACACCATGGAACCCATGGCCTCGCACTCCCATTCGGGTAGACCAATGGCATTCCGACAAATCCGATCTATTGTCATGACACTCTCCCGGCCACTCTAACCCACTCCCAACTGGGTTAGTCCTGGGTGGCCCCGTGTCTACCAAAGACACCCCGACCACCGTCGTGGTCAAACTCCCTCACGGGGTAAACTCCCTCACGGGAAAAACTCCCTCACGGGGACCGGATCCATAAAAACAACGGGCACACAAGGTTATGTCTGCTTACCGGGCCAGGTTACGCACGCCCATAACCTTCCCTAGTTGGAGGCACCGGCGAGATGCATGACAATAGACCCAGTTAGGACCTTACCACTAGTAGAAAACCGGGCAATAGCACCGGTTCGTAAGGGCCTTTAGTGCCGGTTATGGAACCGGCACTATTATTTCGGCACTAAAGCCCCCCCCCCTTTAGTACCGGTTCAGCACGAACCGGCGCTAAAGTGCCACCACGTGGCGTGAGCTCGCGCCCTGGTACGGGGGACCTTTAGTACCGGTTGGTGTTACCAACCGGTACTAAAGGTTTTTTTTTTAATATTTTTTTTGAAAATTTTGGAAAAAAAAATTTGTTTTTTTTATTTTTAATTTTTCTGAATTATTTGATGATTTAGTCTCTAATCACCTCTCTTGACTGCTCAAGTGTGGATCACTCATTCCAAATCATCTAACTTCCCGACCGGTCACCCATCCCTCTCACTACTCCAGCCCGAGCACGCTTAACTTCCAGGTTCTATTCTCCCTCGCTCCAAGTCTGCACTTGTTGTTTTCGTGACAATAGTAAGATGTCAATCCTATTAACCTTCAGGAATTTTGCTTGAGCATGAAGTGACACATTTCACTGTTTGAGTTTGAAACTATTGTTTTAAAAAACAATAACTATTTAATAACACTAATATTTCTTGAATAATTAGTTTGACCATTGTTTGACCACAGTTTGACCAGATTTGACCAAAATTGAAATAACTAAAATAATTATTTAGTAACACTAATATTCTAGAATAATTAGTTTGACCATTGTTTGACCACAGTTTGCCCACTGTTTGAATATTTTTCAATTTTTTCCACTCTAGATCTTAAAAGCCCCGTAACTTTTTTTCTATTAGGTTTTTGAGGATTTTAAAAATGTTTAACGGGGTTCCCAATGTTAAATTTGGATGTAACTTTTCGAGTAGATGATTTTTCATGTAAAAAACTTTTTCATCCGAGTTAGTATGCAAAAGTTATGCCCATTTTTACAAATTTCAGAGAGATTTTGCAAATAAAGTCAAAATTCACATTTGCAAATTTTCCCAACAACTAGACCACATATCACATGAGAAACTTATTTTCTTTTATTTTTTTGACATTTCCATTATTTTCTTTTATTTTTTTTAAACTAAAAAGGCGATCCACGGGGGGGGGGGGGGGTAGAGTTTGAAAATGGGACCTTTAGTACCGGTTCGTGGCACGAACCGGTACTAAAGGTGATCGTGGGGCCCCGGCCTGACGCCAGCCTGCCACCACCCCTTTAGTACCGGTTCGTGCCACGAACCGGTACTAAAGGTTCAACACGAACCGGCATTAATGCAAATTCGTTCGAACCGGCACTAATGGTACCATTAGTGCCGGCTCAAATACAAACCGGCACTAATGTGCTTCACGTTTGACCCTTTTTCTACTAGTGTACCCATACGGTAAGCGTGGTTGCACTGGTCAGTTTCTATCCGGCGGCACCATAACTCAGCCAACACTTGTTCAAGTTCAATTAAATCCGGTTAAACTTGAATGCAATATGCCAAGCCATGATAAAATAACATGATGCATTTACAAAGCATGAGCATGATATCAACATAAGCACAGGATGCAACACAGCTGTCCATCATATCAACTATGAAATAATCTCAAACTGAACATGGCATAATGACGAGCATAAATATTACAAGTGCAACACTACTCATGGTATAACATAACATGAACACTAGCATTAACCATAAATAACATGCAAGAACTTATCAATAACATAACCGAGTAACACTTAACCAACTAACAGCAACGGAACAATGCCTATTAACAGTACTCGGTAACCGACGTTAGTCATGCACCGAAGAGCATGACCAACACAACATGTACTACTATCAAGCATGGCAATATGAAAGTAATACTAACAACTAGCAGGGCATGATAACCAGGTGCATAACAACATAGCAAACAAGTAAGCACTAACCCAGAAACATTACCGAAACAACGATAACCATCTTTTAATCAAGCAATCATTTAATAAATATTCAAGTTGAAAACCATGGCTACTGCATGAATATCATGCAAGTGGGTATTGTGGCTTGCCTGGGGATGAAGAATACTCTGGGAAGAAGTGCGGTGAAGCCGCGGAAAGATTTACCGGAAACAGTTCTCTCTCGGAGGGGCTGTTTACGTGCAAGGGCAAAAAGGTCATTTTCACAGTGTCAAACCATAGTGAAAATGAAACCAACAGAACGGGTTCGACAAGACGAAGAAATGAGCTTTGGAATCACCTCATTTGGAGTTGTGGTTAAAAAGATATGAGGTGTTTTCTGCCAGGGACCCATCTGTAACGAAAAACTTCAAAATCTGGGCCTAGACAGAAAAGCAAAAAGCGTAATCAGCGAAATACACTTTCGCTGAACTGAAAACGCATTCGGGGCTGAAGACGAACGGAAATACGTTTCCTCTAAAAGAAAACGAACCCACGGGTAAATACGCTCTCTGAAGATGAAAATGTGCTTCTGGGATGTATGCTTCCACTTATCCAGTCAGCAGGGCGGGGCCACGGCACTGTGTGCCTGACAGGTGGGTACCACGGGCTGTGGGGCCTGTCACTTATCCACGCTGGCCGCCCGGGGTCAACGCTGCTGAGGCTGCCGTGCGGGGCCCGCGGAGTCATCTGTCTCTCCTCGTGCGCCTGTCTTCCTCCTCCCGATCGGGGACAGGAGCGAGGCGAGGAAGAGCGCTGCCGGCGAGGGCCCGACCGGCTCCGGCCATCTCCCGCCTGGCTGATGACACCGGCGGGTGCGTAGAGGCCTGCCGCACCCATACAGAGGGTCGGCCGGCGCCGGGGAGGAGTAGGGAGGCGGCGGCGCACGGGAACAGAGGGCGCGGGCGAGGGCTCGGGTAGGAGGAGACCCGCGGCCATGGTGGTTCCGGCGACGAATGGATGGTTGGGGGAGGAGCTATGGGGTCCGGGAAGTCCTCTGGTGAGGTCAGGAGGGAGGGAGAGGGCTCGGGTCGGCAGAATTTAGCCGAGGCCGTGTGGCGGCCATGGCGGCAATGGAGACTCCATAGAGCTCCTTGGGCTCGAGGGGATGGCTAGGCGGGACCGGAGGAGGGTTGTGAGGCTGGTGCTGAGCTCGGAGGTGCTCGGGGACGGCTTAAATAGCCAGCGGGGGAGGAGGTCGAGCTGGCACCGCTGCGGATGCGTGTCCGGCGCCGCGGACGCGTGTGCACGCGCTCGAGCTCGGGGAAGATGACGGGGGAGGCACAGGGAAGAGCTTCACGGAGCAGAGGAGATCAAGAGAGCGCAGAGAGAAGGATCCGAACGCCATTAATGCATTGTTGGCACTGTGCGCTCGTGGACGCGCGGCGGCTTGCGTCGGTGAGCAAGTGGACGGAGGGGGAGAGGGGTCCAGGTGATCGGCGACGACGAAAGGAGGACAATGGACATTCCCACGAGCTCGAAGACGCCGAGAGGAGGAGGGGGTCCAGCACAAACAACGTTCTGGGCGCGGCCATTGCACGCCAAAACGGTGGTCACCGCGCAGACTGGCATCAAGAAGAGCGAAATGGCTGGCAATTGTTGTCTAGGGTTTGGTCCCGTGAGACGGTTGAATGGCAGTTAACACCTGAAGTTTACTGCAGTAAACTTGATCGTGTACTGCTGCTCAACAGGGAGGTGATTGGGTCAAATGGAGTTGTCTCGTAAGTTCAGGGTAAGAAGGACTTACATCGTGGTAACTTGGAGAGGATTTGGATCAAGGATTAATGGAGTTGCTTTGCAACTGCCAAATCTGGTCCGGAATGAAGATCATGATGATGCTCTCAAATGGATAAGCCACTTGAGCTGAACTTTGACAAGGCAGGCTTATTTGGCCATATTAAGATGCTGCAAAAGGTTTCATACCAATTGGATAAACAAAAATGGTACTTCCTTCACAAACATTTTCACTGACCAGAAACTTGCAAAAAATCTAGAGGATAACTGGCTTGATGAAACATGCCCAAAATGGATGGAGGTAAGTTATATGGGTAAAAGAAGGCCTAGAAAAATTGGCAGTCATAATGGAGCAAGATAAAATATACTTGCTTCACAATCTGAAATTTTGGGCAGAATCAATGAATTGAAGGTGAGCTCACATGGAGGCATGACATGAGATATTCTTTGGTGGAGGGATATGATATGATGATATGAGAGATCATGAAAAATGGCCACTCATTTGGATATGCCTAACTTGTGCTTCCTTCACAACCAGTTCCCTCAGGTAGGAACTTTGGAAAATCATAATTAAATTATTACTAGGCAAATGAGGTTGCACTTTGGCATGTGGCAATGATATGAACAGGAAAAGGTGTCCAAGGAGTTTGAGGTCAATTGGGAAAAGATAAATGGCACTTGCTTCACATTTTGCCATTTAGGGCAGAATAGGAAATGAATTATTCGAGCATGATGATAAACATGACAAATGAAATATTTTTCCATATTTGAGAAAGATATGACCCAAAAAATTTATGAGAATTATTTGGGAATTTTAGGAGTGATGGAAATTAAGGTTGCTTCACAACCTAGGGCAATTTGGGTTATTCCTTTAATAGAAAATGAATATTCTCAAGGAAAAGAATATTGGGATTTGGGCTAGGATGAAAATGACAGTGTCTAGGGAAGGATTTGGGTATGAGAAGCCACTCTGGAAGCAAAGAAGAAGGCATCTTCTTCACTTTCCAGACCACAAAGCCACGGAAAAAGAAAACTCAAGCAAAAACCTCAGAAAAACAAAAGAAAAAGAAAGGGCCAAAATCAGGGTGTCACACGGACGCTGGGACGACTGTGGCCCGCGCCAGGAGTGGCGCGACCGGCCTCGTGAGAACCGCTGGCAGGATCAGCCTAGCGAGGGCGCCTGGAGGGATCAGCCTCGTGAGGATCGTCCTCAAGGCAACGCCGGACTCCCTTCGCTGCCCCCACCGCCAAGAAGGAATGACGAACACCATCAGGACGAGGGGGCTGGGGGCTTCCAGGAACCGCGTGCTATCGCCTGCATCTTGGGTGGAGCCCAGGCCCCAGCCTCGCAACCTATCTTCAAGCAGTTTGCTTGTGAAGTGAATGCAGTCCTCCCCAAGATCGAAGCCACGCGCCCGCTCAGATGGTCCTAGTGCCCCATTACGTTCAATTCGGCAGACCAGCTCAAGTGCGCAGCTACCGCTGGCGCCCTCCCGATGCTTTGCTCCCCAGTCATCAGCAACGTGTAAGTTACCAAGACCCTCATCGACGGCGGCGCAGGGCTCAACGTCCTGTCCGTCGACACGTTCGACCGCCTCCAAGTGTCGTATGACCAGCTTCAGCCCACCAAGCCTTTCTCAGGAGTGACCGACGGTTCCACCACACCGATAGGGTAGGTCCGCCTCCCTGTCACCTTCGGGGAATGCAAGTACTACCGCACCGAGCTCATCGACTTCGACGTCGCGCACATCTGCCTGTCGTACAACTCCATCCTCGGGTATCCAGCCCTGGCCAAGTTCATGCTGGTGACCCATCACGGCTACAATGTCCTCAAGATGCCGGGAAGCGGCGGGATCATCACGGTCCCATGTGAAGAAAGAGATGCGGTGTGCTCCCTCGAGCGTGCCTTCCAAGCTGCAGCAATCGACGACCCCGACAGCAAGGGCGAGGGTCGTCCTAAGGCCATCCCCAAGAAGAAGAAGAAGAAGCAGTGCCGCACAGGACCTCAGGAGGGTGGCATCACGGCCGGAGCCTCGTCAGGATCAGCGCCCGCTCCAGGGGCGCCTCGCTCCATTGCATAGGAAGGCGCGCCCGATGCCCTTCTCGGGCAGGGCTCGGGGGCTTTCTTCTGAAAGGCCTCAGACCTTGCCCACATTAGGAGGGAGGCGCTCGGGCACCACTTGGAGGTGTGCTTCCTGACACATTTCCCTCAGGAGGGCACATGGCAAGGATTGCCCATCGTTCAGGAGTTCATCACCAAGATGACCCAAGAATTGCAAGACGCAAGGGCCATGCACGGCAACCGCCACTCACGAGACATAGCTTCCCATCCAGGTGAGGATGCCGGGCTGTGTGTTTGCATCGACGTTCTAGGGCTCAACAGGGCCGCTTCTCAGGAGCTTTTCTGGCCTTCGTGCGTGGGACGCTACGAGGGCCCATCGCACAACTACCTTCGCATGCCCTTTGGCCTACCGAGAGTATCGTCCGCCTACCAGCGCAACTTGCGGCGCATCCTAGCGGCTCAGGAGGCCAGGCACCACGCTTGGGCCTGACCCAGTGGTACGTATCTCTCATGCAGTTACTTAAGCATGTTACTCTCATGTTCGATCCACCTATGATTACTACCTGCTCAATCATTGCCTCCCAAGGCCCCCCCTCACGCCGGCACGGCGCTGGTGCACGGGTCCATCCCTACCACGTCAATAAACCTGAGCGGTCGAGCTCTGGCTCGCGGCACGCCCCGCGCACATCACCTCACCAGGCCCTCAGTGCGTTCACCCCTTCACGGAGCAACCAGCGGCAGGCTGGCAACCATAACGACAGATCATGTTCTTCCTTGTGCTGGCTCGCAGGAATCTCACGAGGATAGCACTAGGCGGCACCACGAGCTCCCACCTCTTCCAAGTAATCCGCTTGCACGTTAAAGGGGGGGCTCCTGAGCATCGCGACTCAGGAGCTCTTACTGGCTCTCCAGCCCTCACCCTTGGCCTTGACCACGGCACGCGACATGGCATACCAGTGGCGGCTGAGCTCGCTCGAGGGCCGGGACCTAAGGACGTAGAGCACAAAGGAGAGCATAGGAAGGGGGAAGGATCGTATGGGCCTGACCTAGCTACGCTATGGATGATCGCGCACCGGGCTGGCACATCATGAAGAATCGACCCCAAACCGCCAAGATAAGTCATGAGCTCAGATCAACCAATCGTTGGGACCTAGGGGACATGCTCGCCGCAGCCCTGTTGCGGCATCGCCTCCCTTTCTTACCATACCACGGTTGCTTGAGTGCTAAAGGGGACCCCCTGAGCATCGCGCCTCAGGGGCTCTTACTGGACTTCAGGCCGCTCACCTCCTGGCCTTGACCATGGCACACGACCTGGCATACCAGCGACGGCTGAAGCTTGCCTGGGGACCGGGATCTGTCGGCGTAGAGCAACAAGTTGTCGCGAGGTTGGAAAGGGAAGACCGAGCCTAAACAGGACTTGCGCTAACAAGGCTTCCTTAATTAGGATAACATCAACAAAGACATTGCAAACCCTTTACACGCCCCCACGGGGTACTTCTTGATTCCTCGCAGGGAACAAAGGACACGAACCTAGGAGAATCCTATCTACAACCCCCGTGGCCGACGCCATCATCAACAGTGGGCCGCGGGAGGCCAGTGCCAACCCTATCCAGATCAGCGACGGCGGGGGCCGGACATTGCGGCCCTGCTCCGAGCGCGGCGAGAGCTCGGGGGCACGTAGCTGTCATCGCTCATCTCCGGAGTCTCGTAGAGCTCGGGAGAACCGCTGGACTCCCAAGAGTCGCTGCTACTGGAGCAGCCACGAGCAGGGCGCGCCTCATCCTGGCGCACGCCTTCGGGGCAACACTCCAAGCGGCGACCCTCCGCGTCGAAGACCTTGAAGAACAGCGTGAAGGCATCGTCGTACTCGAAGTGGATCGCGAGGGCGCCCTCCGCATGGCAAACCCGCGCGACCTCCCCCAGCCGTGGGTCATGAAGATCTTGCCGATGGACACTGCTTCAACCTCTGCTCTGGTCGCCGGAGTGTCACAGTCAGCATGTTGCAACCAGAGCTCAAGAGGCCCCCTCGGTGGCATCATGTCGGAGAAGAAGCGCGGAAAGCGGATCCAGGAGCTTGGGGGCATCGCCGCCCACGACACGAGCTCATGCGAGGAGTCTGCAGCGTGGACTCCAGGAGCGACGGGACTCATCGCCGCGGCGCGTCGACCTTGGCCGCGGTGCGTGCGCTGATGCCCGTCGCTTCTTCCCCCCGAGCCCCCGGCTTGGGCATACAAGGGCAGTGGATACCCAGGAGGAGGCCGCTCGCACCAAGGCCTCGTCACCACCCGCATCTCCGCGGCGTCGCGGTGGTGGACTGACCTCTTCTTTGGTGGAAGCAGCGCCGACACGTCAAGGGGAACCTTTCCCTTCTCCATTGAGGCTGCTACTAGCAGTGGAGCGGAGGAAGAAGAAGCGAGTGGAATGGGAAGAGATGAGCGACAGGGGCTCTACCCCCTACCCATTTATAGCAGGAGAAGGCCAACCAGCACCCCCATGATTGCAAGTAATGATGGTTTTCCTTGCATGTCGCAGGCACTTGTCAAGTCGGGCTGTTGCCGAGGTAGCATGGGGAAGCGGAGACGTCCACATCCAATCAAATCCCACACATAAACTGAGGCCGCATGCTTTTTGGGGCCCACGGTGCTCTGCGCTTGATCCTCTGGCTTCGCCTCGAAGCCAAGACTGAGCACGCCTTGGGCCCGGGGGCTACTGTCGGCGTTCTAGGAACGGGGGTCCCCAGACTTGCCTGCCTGCGGCCCACGGCGTGGCTGGGCTGCCAGGTCTGTACGACCCACCTTCATTGACAAGGCATTCAAGACCCTCGCGAGGCAGATGACACAAGACCTCCTTAGGAGCGGCCTCGCCAGGCAGGCTCACGAGGGCGGAGAGATCAAGGTAGGGCAAACCTCGCGAGGTCCTCGTGACGTGAGCCATGATGATCGAGACCAGGCGGGTGCCAGAGGGTGCAGTGTCCTTGTTTCCCCTTTGGTGCCAAGGGGGGAAGCGCAGGTTTCCATATTGGTGCAACAAGACCAAGACTAGAAGGAAGGCAGGACGGAGGTCACCATGGAGCCCAAGACGGCGTCATCACCAGAACCTTTGGCAGGCGAAGACCACCTTTTGTCAGGATAACTTGTACTAGCTGTCCCCTTTTGAATTGGCCGTTGTTGGCTCCCTTCCCGCTCAATATTTGTGGAGAGGACCAGGGCCTATATAAGTAGAACTAGCCACCACAGTAGGAGGGAGGATCGACCTTATCACAAGTCGAGAGCGGATCCAAGATCATCTCACCCACAAAAGTTCACCAAGCACAAGAACACCTCAACCTCAGGAGGCTGTTCTTCCCCTTGTACTGTTCATCATCAGCCCAAGAGGCAATCCACCACCAGCACACTGGAGTAGGGTATTACACCACAACCGTGCCCAAACCAGTATAAATCTTGTGTCTTTCTCTGTTGTGAGTTTGTTGAGTTCGTCCGCAAGATCTTAGAGAGCTAGGGCGTTGATCGATAGGGAGAAAACCTTCACGCGCACCCCAGTGTTCGAACCTCAAGGGTTTGTCGGAACCCGTGATCCGACAGACTTGTAGCGCAGTAAGCCACAGTCACGCCAGACTTTCGGTCCTGTACTCCCATCTCCATCCTTCTCCTAGAGCGTATCAAAGTACTGGTAGCTTTTCATGTGTCCCAAGGCATCACATGATTTCATATAGCCTAACTTTGCATCCTATCCGTCCATGAAATATCATTTTTTAGGGAATACGACATGTATATGATAGTACAATGGTTAAGTCATCTGTCACAATGCACAAATACATGAGATGGACAAAAATTTATGTTACCAAGTTTTGCAACCATGAAAATATTTTTCTTCGAAGAAAAAATGTGACTAGGACATTTTGATTAGTGAAATTAGGATAGCTCTCATGGTAACTTTGCATACAAATAAAACAGAATTGTTGATTTGGTAGACTTTTCAAGGACTTCTTTTTTGAAGAAAAAAAATCAGCGTGGGAGATCTGTTTTCACGAATTGAACTTTGCACGTGCTATGCACGTACCCGCGTACTAGTAATATCCTAGTTGTAGTTGTCAAATCAAATAGTACTACGCCATCCACTGCACGCCCGGCTGAACACGCCTCCTCGCCTCCATCAAACCCCTCCGTTAAACCCGCATGCAAACCGAGAAACCTACTCCGGCCCGCGGGAGGAAATTTGCCGGTTGTCGTTGGAGAATAATAGAGTCACGCCCAATCCATTTGAGTTAATTGCGTGTATGATTCTCCATTTATAAAAAGTTAATTGCATCCTTAATCTTGTATTCTAAGTACTCTGTGGGTTCCACTGTCAGTACAGTGTACATGACTTCCAGGCTGGCTACAGATTCGTACAGAAAGTTAAAAAGAAACAAATCCATCCTTAATCCTGTATTCTAAGTACTCTATGGGTTCCACTGCCAGTACAATAGCGAAAAAGGTATAGTATATATTCAAAAAATATATAAAAAGTTAAAGTTTAGGACATAATTTGAACTCAGGTCATCGTGCTGCGAGCATCCGGCCCGGACCAGTACACTAGGTGTTGGTTGCGAAGAATGCAAGAGATAAACCTTTATAACAATGAGCCCGTCCGTTGCAACGGATCCAAAGTAGAATAATACATATTCACAAATTTGAAAGAAAACAGTTTACTTTTGATATACGTATCACTAAAAATATCTTATGTTTCACTCCAAACAGTTTACTTTTGATATAACAATGATTGGACCAGTACTGTGATCACTCAAGCAAGTTGTCTGACTTCGATATGACCCTACGCTGCTGGTATGTGTCTCGTAAGTCAAGCGACGTGTTGTAGTCATCATCACCTGTCCACTTCCCGCAGCACATATCCGCTTCTCCATCTTTGTCCGCTCTTCCATCCCCGCTAAGGCGCTTCCCCCCTCGTCCAATCTTCCATCCCCGCTAAGGCGCCTCCCCCCTCGTCCGAAACCCAAGCACTAACAATGGCAGAACCGACCAGCGACCGCCGAAAGAGTGGCTGGAATTCGCTCCCCACAGAGGTAATCAAGCTCATTGTTTCGCGTGTGGACAATCTCAGTACCATGCCGCTCGCCGCGTGCTCATCGGGGTTGTACCGTTTACTCAAAGCCCTCAGGCCGGAGCTTTTTATGCTAGCTCCTTGTTTTCTGATGCCACCTGATCTTCAGAAACGGCGTGTCACGCAGAATAACGATCGTAGGCTGGCAAGCATCAACCCCCTTGACTACGATCCGATCCCTGTCACCCTCAACTACATTAACGGTATGTACTTTGTCGGCATGAACACGTCTTGGATGGTGCTCGTCGACGATCGCGACAGCTGGATGCTTGTGGAGGTCCACACCTGGCGATTGACCCCCCTTCCTTCGATTAACACTGCACTGCTTTGGCACCGCGGCCCAGAATACTCGAAATCTTACTATAGCCAACATGATACCAAGTTTGATTTGCTCAAGGTTGTAATCTGCCAAGTGCCCACAAGATCTATGAATTATAAAGACTTCAGGCTAATTGCGTTCTTCAACCGCGGTCTCGCCTATCTGACAGGTCACTGCGGTAAGTGGATAAATCTGCACGTCCATCGCAGGATCATACATCCTCCATGGTTCTCTGATGCCATTGAACACAAGGGCTTCATTTACGCCGTCGACTCCTTCTATGGCTGGACGTATTGCTGGCCTACTCCAGTCATCGCTACAAACGGCTGTTACAATAGTATGTTACTTTGGTATGATATCATGATGGCTTGCTTATATTACTGTCAACATTTACTAAAAAAATATTCATGCTCATAACATGTTGTTCTTAAGATTGACTACATCAAGAGCCCTTTTTTATTTGACTCCAACTTTTTTTGAGGGTTATTTGACTCCAACTTGATATGATGTTGTAGGCCGCCTGGTGTCCCTACCCTTCCTAATCCCAGAACCTTTCAAAGAAAAACGGCATGGCAGTTGCAGGTGGTTCCTGGCTCAATCAGACAACGACAAACGATTGATGATCATTCGCACGTACCGGATGTGTTGTTTCGCGGAATACAATCACAGTCACTGAAAGGTCTCTGAGCAGGATCCCAGCTTCTCTGGGCCTTCAGGAATTTATTACTGGAGGTTGGTAAGTAGCCTTGGTACACGCTCTCTGTCTGTCGGACTGAATTATCCGATTAACCAGGAGATAACCGACGGCAAGGATCATGATGGCAGTGCAGTTTCATTCATCAGGCAAAACTGTGTGTACACAGCATACCATGCGTCTCTTCATGCACCATACCCTGATATGTGCCGCCATGCTCTGCAGCCCAAAGTAGGAGGGAGGGTCGCAAGTATCAGACTTCGACCTGCTGGCTGGAGTTTCCCCCGTCAGGCACCCATCTGGTTCAAGCCATCAGCCAATCTCCATAGCTTAATAAATAGTAATGTCTAACTGAGCCAGCTAGTTAGATGCATACACTTGGTGTAGTAGGATCTTTATTTAGTTTGATGCATACACTTGTTCTTTTTTGGTAACCCTTTTGTAATGATGGCTGATGTTTGGTTTGGAAGAGAGAATTGTGTCTTCACTCTTCTGGCCTGCTTACTGCTTCTGTTGCACTCCCAGCCATGGTTGCTGCTGCTGCTATTTTCAATGGACAACCAGTAGTATATTTCGTCTGTTGGTTGAATAAATGTGTTGTTAGAACGACAAACACAATGGTCTGGAAGTCGTTGCACGGTTCGATCCTTTAGTGCCTCGTATCGTACGTAGCACATACTATTTTTCATACGGAACACATTTTCCACTTGTTGATAACATGCAGCCCACTGATGAAGGCCCAATAGAGAAGCCCATAATTAACTGGAAGGGAGGCTCTCACATGAATCCGGCCTAGGTACATGCTCGTGGTCCCCTAAACATTAATAAGTAAATAAATAAATAAAGCTAAATGCTCATGCACCAGTTCTTTAAATTCATGATTTAACAGGAGGATACTATTTCCTATGATAGTGTCGTTACATTCAGTCGATATTATTCTTCGGCAAAGATAGCGACAGTCTTCTTTCTCCCAACATTTTCTCCCTGCAACCAGCGGACCCATGCAAATCCTAGTCAAACGTCGTAAATAGCTCTGGTCCATTTTTATTTTTCAATAAGAATGTCCAACCCAGCCGAGCACATTGGCGACAGCACATTATCCTCCGCCTTGGTGCGCTCGCCGTGGCGCCACCGTCCGTCCCTGTCAACATAGTTTTTCGAAACGGTCCCTGTCAACATAGTGAATTGGGAGAGGACTGTAGTTGTGAGTATGACAGTACAGACCCACCAGGTCCACTCCCGAACACAAGCAAGTGCCTCTTTTACTACTCAGATGAACCCCTCGTTTTTAAACTCTAATCCACCCTGCTGATAGCTGGGACCCACATCATTTTCAACGTATAGTCAATTAATGACAGAATTGCACAACTTTTTTAGTAGTAATTCGGAGGAGCAGGCTATAAACTGGGTTGTGCAGTCTCTGTGGCCCGTCTAACAACATGACCAGCCCAACAGTTTTTTCTTTGGGAAAATAGGTAGCCCAGTATTTCTTTTTGAAGAATACCCAAGCTAGGCCTATTTGTTTTCTCCGACTTACTGGGCTGCAAATCTTTCAAGATGAGGAGGGATGCATTCCGGCCTGGCCAAAGAGTATGGTCAGTGTCTGTTAAAAGTAATATCAAAAGGGGTTGAAAATTCCAAAAAAATTTATAGCAAATGGGATATTAGTTTCTTTTTTTGTTTTTGTTCTTCACTGATATCTTATACTCCCTCCATCCCAAAATTCTTGTCTTAGATTAGTCTAGATACAAATGTATCTAATACCAAAACATGACTTGATACATCCGTATTTAGACAAATCTAAGACAGGAATTTTGGGACGGAGGGAGTATTTTATTGGATTTAACATGACATAATACTAATTTATTTTTGAATTTGTTTTAGTATGGCTACTAATTTTTGGATTAAGAATATTTTTCCCCAGCAAAAATTTGTGAATTTTCAAAATTTGCCACATATTTAGTTAAATTTTTAACCCTGGTACTGACCAGAAAATGGGCAGCAATTCTAAAAATGGAAAACGAGCCGCAACAAATTCCATATGAAATAGAAAATGAGTAAAAATTATAAAAATAATAGCAAATGGGCTGTACACGCCACAGATTTCAAGGCTGACTTGTTTATGCAAGGCTTTGTCAGTCAACACATGATTCTAGCAGCAGTGACTGTTGGATGTCCATCCAATGGCCGACGTGCTTCTTCAATCTCCGATCTTCCTGCTCCAGCCGCCTAAACTAGCGCCGGCGAGACTGCCTGCTCCCTCCTCTTGTGGCCCGTTGTGATGCCGCACAGGCTTCCCTGGCCCACCCTACTCCCTCCACTGGGCTGGCCGCACGCAATCATCTGCCTCCTTATTACGTGAAAAAATGATTCCTCCCACTGAGATCTGGGGCGCACCGGTTGGGAGGCTGACCCGTGGGCCTACTAAGTTGACGCGTACGCAGGGCTTGTCAACTTAGTCAACAAACGATTCTAGCAGCAGTAACTGTTGGATTTGAATCGAATGGTCCTGCTGCTTCTTCAATCGCCGCTCTTCTTGCACCAACCGCCCAAACCAGCACCGATGAGACCGCATGCTCCTGCATCCAATGGCCGGCTGTGCTGCCGTTGAGGCCTCACCGCCCCTACTACTCCCATCGCTAGCCAGGCCCTGCGGGGACGACAGCCTCACACTGCAGCCGAACTAGTGAACCCTCGTGATCCTCTCCGTGTGGGCATCCACTGCCATGTCTTCCCTGGCTCCGCGTCATCCCCTTCCTAGGCCTTGCCGTCGTCCACCGCCTTGGTGCTCTCGGTGCGGCGTGGTCAATGTGGTCAACGACCGACTTCCATCGGAAGAGTACTATATGTGGAGAGGCTGACAGCCAGGTCCACGGCCGCAGCTGGGTCCACGGCCACAGCCTAGTTTTTTTGTGATTTGCCAAGTAAGTCACTTTGTCAGGCCTGTTGGGCTGCAAATCTTTCAAGACGAGGAGAGCTTCATTCGACTGGCCAACAAAATGGCCTATCAATAATGAGAAATGGGTTGTACATTTTTAAAACACATCAAACCGACAATTAGTTTAAAATTTCTTTTTTTCATTTCAAGATTTAAAATTGTATTGATTTCGGGTCGTACTCCCCTCCGCGCGGGAAACAATGGCCGAGTCTTCCCTGGCTCAATGTTGTTCCCTTCCTAGGCCTCGCCGTCGTCCACCGCCCTGGTGGTCTCGGTGCAGCCTGGTCAACGTGGTCAATGACCGACATGCATCTGAAGTGGACTGTGCGTGGAGAGGCTGACAGCTGGGTCCACGGCCGCACGCAAGGAAATGCCTCCTTCTTACGCGCAAAATAATGATTCCTCCACCTGACATCTGGGACCACCGAAAGGGCCTCTGTATTTCGCGAAAAAAGCGTTAACGCCACTGATAGCTCGGACCCACCAGCTATATCTTCGCACGTAAGGAAGTTCCTCCTTATTACGCACAAAAAAGTGAATACTCCCCCTGCTAGCTAGGACCCAGTATAGTGCGAGGCTGACTAGTGGGCCTACTAAGTTGACGGGGACAGAGGGCTTTGTCAACTTAGTCAATATGCACGATTCTAGATCCATTGACCGTACAATGTCCATCCAACGGCCGTAGTGCTTCTTCAACCTCTGGTCTTCTTGCTCCAGCTGCCCAAACCAGCGCCGGTTGTGCTTCGTGCTCCTGCCTCCCGTGGCCGGCTGCTATGCCGCGGAGGCCTCACCGCCCCCTACTACTCCCACCACTGGCCAGGCCATCCCTCTACTCACCCACACCCCCTGTTATTCTGCGGCGACGGCAGCCTCACACCACAGCCGAACCAGTGAACCCTCGTACTCCTCTCCACGCGGGCTTCCACTATCGCGTCTTCCCCGACTCCTCGTCGTCCCCTTCCTACACCTCGGCATCGTCCACCACCCTGGTGCTCTTGGTGCGGCATGGTCAACGTGGTCAAGGAACGGCTTCCATCGGACGTGGACTGTACATGGAGAGGCTGACAGCTGGGTCCACGACCGCAGCAAGTAAGTGCCTCCTTATTACGCGCAAAATAATTATTCCTCCACCTGATAGCGGGGACCCACCGGATGGGACACCGTATTTCATTAAAAAACATTTCCCCCTGACTGCTGGGACCCACTAGCTACATCTTCGCACGCAAGGAAGTGCGTCCGGGCAAAAAAAACCGATTCGCCCCCTGATTGCTGGGACCCACCAACTACATCTTCGCACACAAGGAAGTGCGTGACAGTCGGGGCCCACCTGGTCGAAGCATACGTAGCGTTGTCATTTTGGTCGCGAACGTTTATGTACATACTAGTCGATGTAGAGGCGCACACGTGTCGTAGTAGAGGCGCGCACATAGCATGTACACATACGTACAATGACCAGTGTGCAAGAAAGAAAATATAGCCACATATGTACATACGGGCAGGGTCTCGAACGCCTACTCACGCATACGTACGGCCAGGGCTCGTGTACATGGCTGGGTCGGAACGGAGAAGCTGCGTCGTCGTGTTCATGGGGAGCCAACCGACTGGGTCCGAACAGAATGCGTCATCGTGTTCATCGGGAGGGTTTGGACAGAACAACCGATGGAAACGAATCCTGGCGTACCATAGAACGGAGGAAACGGCCTTGTGTTCGACCGGCCACCTTCGAAACGGGATCCTGTTCATCGGGAGGGGTCTGGCGTACCGCAAAACGGAGGAAACGGACCTCCTACGATCGAAACAGGGGTCCTATTGATCGGGAGGGGTGTGGCGTACGGCAAAACGGAGGAAACTGACTTGTGTTGGAGCGCTATGGTTGAAATGGGGGTCCTGTTCATCGGGAGGGGTGTGGCGTACTGCAAAACGGGACTCCACGGGATACTATTCATCTCCACCATCGACCCCTCCAGCCTCCACGGGCTACTGTTCATCCACCGTCGACCTCCTCCAGCCTCCACCTGCGATTGTTCATCCACGGGCTCCTGTTCATCCAGCCTCCACCGTGCGCTACTCCACCGGCTACTGTTCAACCAGCCCTCTCCATGGGCTCCTGTTCAACCACGCCTCCACAGGGTACTCTTCATCTAGCCCTCCACCGTCTACTGTTCATCATGCCCTCCACGGGGTGGTCCTGTTCATCCAGCCCTCCACGGGGTCCTGTTCATCCAGCTCCAACCGGCTCGATCGATCAGGGTCCTGTTCATCCAGAGGCAACACCACGGGGTCCTGTTCATCCACCCCCACTAGGAACTGTTCATCCAAACCCCCAGCAATGCTCACTATTCATCCAGAGGCAGCATCGATCGACTTTAGTTAGCAGCAGTAGCGAAGGAGTCGCTCGATCGGGTTCAGTTAACAGCCATAGATCGATCGCTCGGGTTCAATAACGCGTAGCCTGCAGTGCAATCGCTTGGGTTCAGTTAGAGCCCAACGCCTCGCACCCATGCGTGTGCGTGTACGAGAGAAACACACATCGCTTGGCCTCGACCACCCACCGTAACCGGGAACACCCCGATATTTTCCTCGCCCTCGCTTCTACCATGGTTTTTTCCATCATGGACGGCCCAAAGAATGTCATGCAGCTGCGTCTCCAGCCGGCCCAGGACGAAAAGCCCATTTTCTGTCATGATTTTTTGTCATAGAAATAGGACCCCACCACATCTATGTGAAGGAAATATGCCCTAGAGGCAATAATAAAGTTATTATTTATTTCCTTATATCATGATAAATGTTTATTATTCATGCTAGAATTGTATTAACCGGAAACATAATACATGTGTGAATACATAGACAAACAGAGTGTCACTAGTATGCCTCTACATGACTAGCTCGTTAATCAAAGATGGTTATGTTTCCTAACCATGAACAAAGAGTTGTTATTTGATTAACGAGGTCACATCATTAGTTGAATGATCTGATTGACATGACCCATTCCATTAGCTTAGCACCCGATCGTTTAGTATGTTGCTATTGCTTTCTTCATGACTTATACATGTTCCTATGACTATGAGATTATGCAACTCCCGTTTGCCGGAGGAACACTTTGGGTACTACCAAACGTCACAACGTATCTGGGTGATTATAAAGGAGTACTACAGGTGTTTCCAATGGTAGATGTTGGGTTGGCGTATTTTGAGAATAGGATTTGTCACTCCGATTGTCGGAGAGGTATCTCTGGGCCCTCTCGGTAATACACATCACATAAGCCTTGCAAGCATTATAACTAAGATGTTAGTTGTGAGATGATGTATTACGGAACGAGTAAAGAGACTTGCCAGTAACGAGATTGAACTAGGTATTAGATACCGACGATCGAATCTCGGGCAAGTAACATACCGATGACAAAGGGAACAACGTATGTTGTTATGCGGTCTGACCGATAAAGATCTTCGTAGAATATGTAGGAGCCAATATGGGCATCCAGGTCCCGCTATTGGTTATTGACCGGAGACGTGTCTCGGTCATGTCTACATTGTTCTCGAACCGTAGGGTCCGCACGCTTAACGTTACAATGACAGTTATTATGACTTTATGCATTTTGATGTACCGAAGGTTGTCGGAGTCCCGGATGTGATCACGGACATTACGAGGAGTCTCGAAATGGTCGAGACATAAAGATTGATATATTGGAAGCCTATGTTTGGACATCGGAAGTGTTCCGGGTGAAATCGGGAATTTTACTGGAGTACCGGGAGGTTACCGGAACCCCCCGGGAACCAAATGGGCCTTATTGGGCCTTAGTGGAAAGGTGAAAGGGGCAGCCCAAGGTGGGTTGCACGCCTCCCCCCTCCCCTAGTCCTATTAGGACTAGGAGAGGTGGCCGGCCCCCTTCTCCCCCCTCTCTCTCGAGGAATCCTATTAGGAATAGGATTGGGGGGGGGGGAGTCCTACTCCCGGTAGGAGTAGGACTCCTCCTGCGCCCTCCTCCTTTGGCTGGCCAGCCCTCCCCCTGGCAACCTGTATATACGGGGGTAGGGGGCACCTCTAGACACACAATTGATCATTGAGATCGTTCCTTAGCCGTGTGCGGTGCCCCCTGCCACCAAATTCCACCTTGATCATACCGTTGTAGTGCTTAGGCGAAGCCCTGCGTCGGTAGTACATCAAGATTGTCACCACGCCGTCGTGCTGATGGAACTCTTCCTCGATGCTTTGCTGGATCGGAGCCCGAGGATCGTCATCGAGCTGAACGTGTGCTAAGAACTCAGTGGTGCCGGAGTAACGGTACTTGGATGGGTCGGATCGGGAAGAAGACGTACGACTACTTCCTCTACATTGTGTCAACGCTTCCGTTGCGATCTCCAAGGGTACGTAGATCAGACTCTCCCCCTCGTTGCTATGCATCACCATGATCTTGCGTGTGCGTAGGAATTTTTTTGAAATTACTACGTTCCCCAACAGTGGCATCCGAGCCTAGGTTTTATGGTTTGATGTTATTTGCACGAGTAGAACACAAGTGAGTTGTGGGCGATACAAGTCATACTGCCTACCAGCATGTCATACTTTGGTTCGGCGGTATTGTTGGACGAGACGACCCGGACCAACCTTACGCGTACGCTTACGCGAGACCGGTTCCCTCGACGTGCTTTGCACATAGATGGCTTGCGGGCGACTGTCTCTCCAACTTTAGTTGAACCAAGTGTGGCTACGCCCGGTCCTTGAGAAGGTTAAAACGGAGTCTATTTGACAAACTATCGTTGTGGTTTTGATGCGTAGGTGAGATGAGTTCTTGTTTAAGCCCGTAGCAGCCACGTAAAACTTGCAACAACAAAGTAGAGGACGTCTAACTTGTTTTTGCAGGGCATGTTGTGATGTGATATGGTCAAGGCATGATGCTAAATTTTATTGTATGAGATGATCATGTTTTGTAACCAAGTTATCGGCAACTGGCAGGAGCCATATGGTTGTCGCTTTATTGTATGCAATGCAATCGTGATGTAATGCTTTACTTTATTACTAAGCGGTAGTGATAGTCGTGGAAGCATAAGATTGGCGAGACGACAACGATGCTACGATGGAGATCAAGGTGTCGTGCCGGTGACGATGGTGATCATGACGGTGCTTCGGAGATGGATATCACAAGCACAAGATGATGATGGCCATATCATATCACTTATATTGATTGCATGTGATGTTTATCCTTTTATGCATCTTATCTTGCTATGATTGACGGTAGCATTATAAGATGATCTCTCACTAAATTATCAAGAAGTGTTCTCCCTGAGTATGCACCATTGCCAAAGTTCGTCGTGCCCAGACACCACGTGATGATCGGGTGTGATAAGCTCTACGTCCATCTACAACGGGTGCAAGCCAGTTTTGCACACGCAGAATACTCAGGTTAAACTTGACGAGCCTAGCATATGCGGATATGGCCTCGGAACACAGAGACCGAAAGGTCGAGCGTGAATCATATAGTAGATATGATCAACATAACGATGTTCACCATTGAAAACTACTCCATCTCACGTGATGATCGGTTATGGTTTAGTTGATTTGGATCACGTGATCACTTAGAGGATTAGAGGGATGTTTATCTAAGTGGGAGTTCTTAAGTAATTTGATTAACTGAACTTAAACTTATCATGAACTTAGTACCTGATAGTATCTTGCTTGTTTATGTTGATTGTAGATAGATGGCTCGTGCTGTTGTTCCGTTGAATTTTAATGCGTTCCTTGAGAAAGCAAAGTTGAAAGATGATGGTAGCAATTACACGGACTGGGTCCGTAACCTGAGGATTATCCTCATTGCTGCACAGAAGAATTACGTCCTGGAAGCACCGCTGGGTGCCAGGCCTGCTGCTGGAGCAACACCAGATGTTATGAACGTCTGGCAGAGCAAAGCTGATGACTACTCGATAGTTCAGTGTGCCATGCTTTACGGCTTAGAATCGGGACTTCAATGACGTTTTGAACGTCATGGAGCATATGAGATGTTCCAGGAGTTGAAGTTAATATTTCAAGCAAATGCCCGAATTGAGAGATATGAAGTCTCCAATAAGTTCTATAGCTGCAAGATGGAGGAGAACAGTTCTGTCAGTGAGCATATACTCAAAATGTCTGGGTATAATAATCACTTGATTCAGATGGGAGTTAATCTTCCAGATGATTGCGTCATTGACAGAATTCTCCAATCACTGCCACCAAGCTACAAGAGCTTCGTGATGAACTATAATATGCAAGGGATGAACAAGACCATGCCCGAGCTCTTCGCAATGCTGAAAGCTGCGGAGGTAGAAATCAAGAAGGAGCATCAAGTGTTGATGGTCAACAAGACCACTAGTTTCAAGAAAAAGGGCAAAGGGAAGAAGAAGGGGAACTTCAAGAAGAACAGCAAGCAAGTTGCTGCTCAGGAGAAGAAACCCAAGTCTGGACCTAAGCCTGAAACTGAGTGCTTCTACTGCAAGCAGACTGGTCACTGGAAGCGGAACTGCCCCAAGTATTTGGCGGATAAGAAGGATGGCAAGGTGAACAAGGGTATATGTGATATACATGTTATTGATGTGTACCTTACTAGAGCTCGCAGTAGCACCTGGGTATTTGATACTGGTTCTGTTGCTAATATTTGCAACTCGAAACAGGGACTATGGAATAAGCGGACACTAGCAAAGGACGAGGTGACGATGCGCGTGGGAAAAGGTTCCAAAGTCGATGTGATCGTGGTCGGCACGCTACCTCTACATCTACCTTCGGGATTAATATTAGACCTAAATAATTGTTATTTGGTGCCAGCGTTGAGCATGAACATTATATCTGGATCTTATTTAATGCGAGACGGTTATTCATTTAAATCAGAGAATAATGGTTGTTCTATTTATATGAGCAATATCTTTTATGGTCATGCACCTTTGAAGAGTGGTCTATTTTTGATGAATCTCGATAGTAGTGATACACATATTCATAATGTTGAAACCAAAAGATGCAGAGTTGATAATGATAGTGCAACTTATTTGTGGCACTGCCGTTTAGGTCATATCGGTATAAAGCGCATGGAGAAACTCCATAATGATGGACTTTTGGAACCACTTGATTATGAATCACTTGGTACTTGCGAACCGTGCCTCATGGGCAAGATGACTAAAACACCGTTCTCCGGTACTATGGAGAGAGCAACAGATTTATTGGAAATCATACATACCGATGTATGTGGTCCGATGAATATTGAGGCTCGTGGCGGATATTGTTATTTCCTCACCTTCACAGATGATTTAAGCAGATATGGGCATATCTACTTAATGAAACACAAGTCTGAAACATTTGAAAAGTTCAAAGAATTTCAGAGTGAAGTTGAAAATCATCGTAACAGGAAAATAAAGTTTCTACGATCTGATCGTGGAGGAGAATATTTGAGTTACGAGTTTGGTGTACATTTGAAAAATTGTGGAATAGTTTCGCAACTCACGCCACCCGGAACACCACAGCGTAATGGTGTGTCCGAACGTCGTAATCGTACTTTACTAGATATGGTGCGATCTATGATGTCTCTTACTGATTTACCGCTATCATTTTGGGGTTATGCTTTAGAGACGACCGCATTCACGTTAAATAGGGCACCATCAAAATCCGTTGAGACGACGCCTTATGAACTATGGTTTGGCAAGAAACCAAAGTTGTCGTTTCTTAAAGTTTGGGGCTGTGATGCTTATGTGAAAAAGCTTCAACCTGATAAGCTCGAACCCAAAGCGGAGAAATGTGTCTTCATAGGATACCCAAAGGAGACTGTTGGGTACACCTTCTATCACAGATCCGAAGGCAAGACATTCGTTTCTAAGAATGGATCATTTCTAGAAAAGGAGTTTCTCTCGAAAGAAGTGAGTGGGAGGAAAGTAGAACTTGACGAGATAACTGTACCTACTCCCTTATTAGAAAATAGTACATCACAGAAAACTGTTTCTGCGACACCTATACCAATTAGTGAGGAAGCTAATGATGATGATCATGAAACTTCAGGACAAGATACTACTGAACCACGTAGATCAACCAGAGTGAGATCCGCACCAGAGTGGTACGGTAATCCAATTCTGGAAATCATGCTACTAGATCATGATGAACCTACGAACTATGAAGAAGCGATGGTGAGCCCAGATTCCGCAAAGTGGCTTGAAGCCATGAAATCTAAGATGGGATCCATGTGAGAACAAAGTATGGACTTTGGTTGACTTGCCCGATGATCGGCAAGCAATTGAGAATAAATGGATCTTCAAGAAAAAGACTGACGCTGACGGTAATATTACTGTCTATAAAGCTCGACTTGTCGCAAAAGGTTTTCGACAAGTTCAAGGGGTTGACTACGATGAGACCTTCTCACCCGTAGCGATGCTTAAGTCTGTCAGAATCATGTTAGCAATTGCCGCATTTTATGATTATGAAATTTGGCAGATGGATGTCAAAACTGCATTCCTGAATGGATTTCTGGAAGAAGAGTTGTATATGATGCAACCGGAAGGTTTTGGCGATCCAAAGGGAGCTAACAAAGTGTGCAAACTCCAGCGATCCATTTATGGACTGGTGCAAGCATCTCGGAGTTGGAATAAACGCTTTGATAGTGTGATCAAAGCATTTGGCTTTATACAGACTTTTGGAGAAGCCTGTATTTACAAGAAAGTGAGTGGGAGCTCTGTAGCATTTCTGATATTATATGTGGATGACATATTGCTGATTGGAAATGATATAGAATTTCTGGATAGCATAAAGGGATACTTGAATAAAAGTTTTTCGATGAAAGACCTCGGGGAAGCTGCTTACATATTAGGCATAAAGATCTATAGAGATAGATCAAGACGCTTAATTGGACTTTCACAAAGCACATACCTTGACAAGATTTTGAAGAAGTTCAAAATGGATCAAGCAAAGAAAGGGTTCTTGCCTGTGTTACAAGGTGTGAAGTTGAGTCAGACTCAATGCCCGACCACTGCAGAAGATAGAGAGAAAATGAAAGATGTTCCCTATGCTTCAGCCATAGGCTCTATCATGTATGCAATGCTATGTACCAGACCTGATGTGTGCCTTGCTATAAGTTTAGCAGGGAGGTACCAAAGTAATCCAGGAGTGGATCACTGGACAGCGGTCAAGAACATCCTGAAATACCTGAAAAGGACTAAGGATATGTTTCTCGTATATGGAGGTGACAAAGAGCTCACCGTAAGAGGTTACGTTGATGCAAGCTTTGACACTGATCCGGACGATTCTAAATCGTAAACCGGATACGTGTTTACTTTAAACGGTGGAGCTGCCAGTTGGTGCAGTTCTAAACAAAGCGTCATAGCGGGATCTACATGTGAAGTGGAATACATAGCTGCTTCGGAAGCAGCGAACGAAGGAGTCTGGATGAAGGAGTTCATATCCGATCTAGGTGTCATACCTAGTGCATCGGGTCCAATGAAAATCTTTTGTGACAATACTGGTGCAATTGCCTTGGCAAAGGAATCCAGATTTCACAAAAGGACCAAACACATCAAGAGACGCTTCAACTCCATCCGGGATCTAGTACAGGTGGGAGACATAGAGATTTGCAAGATACATACGGATCTGAATGTTGCAGACCTGTTGACTAAGCCTCTTCCACGAGCAAAACATGATCAGCACCAAGGCTCCATGGGTGTTAGAATCATTACTGTGTAATCTAGATTATTGACTCTAGTGCAAGTGGGAGACTGAAGGAAATATGCCCTAGAGGCAATAATAAAGTTATTATTTATTTCCTTATATCATGATAAATGTTTATTATTCATGCTAGAATTGTAGTAACCGGAAACATAATACATGTGTGAATACATAGACAAACAGAGTGTCACTAGTATGCCTCTACATGACTAGCTCGTTAATCAAAGATGGTTATGTTTCCTAACCATGAACAAAGAGTTGTTATTTGATTAACGAGGTCACATCATTAGTTGAATGATCTGATTGACATGACCCATTCCATTAGCTTAGCACCCGATCGTTTAGTATGTTGCTATTGCTTTCTTCATGACTTATACATGTTCCTATGACTATGAGATTATGCAACTCCCGTTTGCCGGAGGAACACTTTGGGTACTACCAAACGTCACAACGTAACTGGGTGATTATAAAGGAGTACTACAGGTGTTTCCAATGGTAGATGTTGGGTTGGCGTATTTCGAGAATAGGATTTGTCACTCCGATTGTCGGAGAGGTATCTCTGGGCCCTCTCGGTAATACACATCACATAAGCCTTGCAAGCATTATAACTAAGATGTTAGTTGTGAGATGATGTATTACGGAACGAGTAAAGAGACTTGCCAGTAACGAGATTGAACTAGGTATTGGATACCGACGATCGAATCTCGGGCAAGTAACATACCGATGACAAAGGGAACAACGTATGTTGTTATGCGGTCTGACCGATAAAGATCTTCGTAGAATATGTAGGAGCCAATATGGGCATCCAGGTCCCGCTATTGGTTATTGACCGGAGACGTGTCTCGGTCATGTCTACATTGTTCTCGAACCATAGGGTCCGCACGCTTAATGTTACGATGACAGTTATTATGAGTTTATGCATTTTGATGTACCGAAGGTTGTTCGGAGTCCCGGATGTGATCACGGACATGACGAGGAGTCTCGAAATGGTTGAGACATAAAGATTGATATATTGGAAGCCTATGTTTGGACATCAGAAGTGTTCCGGGTGAAATCGGGAATTTTACCGGAGTACCGGGAGGTTACCGGAACCCCCCGGGAAGCAAATGGGCCTTATTGGGCCTTAGTGGAAAGGTGAAAGGGGCAGCCCAAGGTGGGCTGCGCGCCTCCCCCCTCCCCTAGTCCTATCAGGACTAGGAGAGGTGGCCGGCCCCCTTCTCCCTCTCTCTCTCGAGGAATCCTATTAGGAATAGGATTGGGGGGGGGGGTCCTACTTCCGGTAGGAGTAGGACTCCTCCTGCGCCCTCCTCCTTTGGCCGGCCAGCCCTCCCCCTGGCAACCTTTATATACGGGGGCAGGGGGCACCTCTAGACACACAAGTTGATCATTGAGATCATTCCTTAGCCGTGTGCGGTGCCCCCTGCCACCAAATTCCACCTCGATCATACCGTTGTAGTGCTTAGGCGAAGCCCTGCGTCGGTAGTACATCAAGATCGTCACCACGCCGTCGTGCTGACGGAACTCTTCCTCGACGCTTTGCTGGATCGGAGCCCGAGGATCGTCATCGAGCTGAACGTGTGCTAAGAACTCGGAGGTGCCGGAGTAACGGTACTTGGATCGGTCGGATCGGGAAGAAGACGTACGACTACTTCCTCTACGTTGTGTCAACGCTTCCGTTGCGATCTACAGGGGTACATAGATCAGACTCTCCCCCTCGTTGCTATGCATCACCATGATCTTGCGTGTGCATAGGAAATTTTTTGAAATTACTACGTTCCCCAACACTATGATGATACCGGGTTTTGTCACAATTATCGTCATAGAAGTGTCATAAGTATGATAGAAAAAAAATTTCGTTCGGCCCAAAATGTCACGGATGTGTCTTTTTTTGTAGTGCAAACGGACTCCAGATCAGCCCTCCCGAGAGAGATTAGGGCTTGGCGGCGGCTCCGTATCGTAAAACGCGATGAATCCTTCTCCCTGATTTTTTTCTCCCTGAACATGAATATATAGAGTTGAAGTTAAGGTCGGTGGATCTCCAGGGGGCCCACGAGGCAGGGGGCGCGCCCCGGGGGGGGGGGGGGGGGTGGTAGGCACGCCCCCACCCTCATGGACAGGGTGTGGGCCCCCTGGTCTTGTTTCTTTCGCCAGTATTTTTTTATATATTCCAAAAATATTCTTCATGAAGTTTCAGGTCATTCGGAGAACTTTTATTTCTGCACAAAACTAACACCATGGCAATTCTGCTGAAAACAGCGTCAGTCCGGGCTAGTTCTATTCGAATCATGCAAGTTAGAGTCCAAAACAAGGGTAAAAGTGTTTGGAAAAGTAGATACATTGGAGACGTAGCAACTCCCCCAAGCTTAAACCTTTGCTTGTCCTCAAGCAATTCAGTTGACAAACTGAAAGTGATAAAGGAAAACTTTTACAAACTCTGTTTGCTCTTGTTGTTCTAAATATGTAAAGCCATCATTCATGTTTTTAGCAAAGATTATGAACTAACCATATTCACAATAACACTTAGGTCTCATGTTTACTCATATCAATGGCATAATCAACTAGCAAGCAATAATAATAAATCTCAGGTGACAACACTTTCTCAAAACAATCATAATATGATATAAGAAGATGGTATCTCGCTAGCCCTTTCTGAGACCGTAAAACATAAATGCAGAGCACCTTTGAAGTTCAAGGGCTGACTAAACATTGTAATTCATGGTAAAAGAGATCCAGTCACAGTCATACTCAATGTAAACTAATAATAATACATGCAAATGACAGCGGTGCTCTCCAACTGGTGCTTTTTAATAAGAGGATGATGACTCAACATAAAAGTAAATAGATAGGCCCTTTGCAGAGGGAAGCAGGGATTTGTAGAGGTGCCAGAGCTTGGTTTTTGAAATAGAGATGAATAATATTTTGAGCGGTATACTTTCATTGTCAACATAACAACCGAGAGATCTCGATATCTTCCATGCTACACACATTATAGGCGGTTCCCAAGCAAAATGGTAAAGTTTATACTCTCCCTACCATCAAAAAATATCAATACATGGCTTGTCCGAAACAACGGGTGCCTCCAACTAACAACAATCCCGGGGGAGTTTTGTTTGCAATTATTTTGATTTGATTTGAGGATGGGACTGGGCATCCCGGTTACCAGACATTTTCTCATGAGTGAGGAGCGGAGTCCACTCCTCTTAAGAATAACCCACCTAGCATGGAAGATATAGACAACCCTAGTTTATACGTGAGCTATTTGAGCATACAAAACAGAATTTTATTTGAAGGTTTAGAGTTTGGCACATATAAACTTACTTGGAACGGCAGGTAGATACCGCATATAGGAAGGTATGGTGGACTCATATGGAATAACTTTTGGGGTTTATGGAAGTGGATGCACAAGCAGTTTTCCCGCTTAGTACAAGTGAAGGCTAGAAAGAGACTGGGAAGCGACCAACTAGAGAGCGACAACAGTCCTGAACATGCATTAAAATTAATCAACACTGAATGCAAGCATGAGTAGGATATAATTCACCATGAGCATAAATATCGTGGAGGATATGTTGATTTTGTTTCAACTACATGCGTGAACATGTGCCAAGTCAAGCCACTCAAATCGTTCAAAGGAGGATACCACCCTATCATACCATATCACAACCATTTTAATAGCATGTTGGCACGCAAGGTAAACCATTATAAACTCCTAGCTACTTAAGCATGGCATGAGCAACTATAATCTCTAATTGTCATGGCAAACATGTTTCATTCATAATAGGCTGAATTAGGAACGATGAACTAATCATATTTACAAAAACAAGATAGGTCGAGTTCAAACCAACTTTTCTCATCTCAATCAGTTCATCATATATCGCCATTATTGCCTTTCACTTACACAACCAAACGATGTGGATAATAATAATAGTGCACGTGCATTGGACTAAGCTGGAATCTACAAGCATTCAATATAAGGGAGAAGACAAGGTAACATGGGCTCTTGGTTAGATCAACAATAATGCATATGAGAGCCACTCAACACTTTCATCATGGTCTTCTCGTCTCGACCCCCAAAGAAAAGAAATAAAACTATTTACACGGGAAAGCTCCCAACAAACAAAAGAAGAACGAGAAATCTTTTTAGGGTTTCTTTTAATTATTACGACTACATGCATGGAAAGTAAACTAGCGAAAAGCTACAACTAATTTTTTTTTGGTTTTTCTTAAGGTTTTTCAAACACGCAAGAAGAATGCTTAAAATGAAAATAAACTAGCATGGATGATACAATGAAAAAGTATAAGCACTGACAACTGGCATGAGTGTGTGAACATGAATGTAATGTCGGTGAGAAATACATACTCCCCCAGGCTTAGGCTTTTTGCCTAAGTTGGTCTATGCCCATGGATCAAAGTGACCCTCTCTGGTGTGCGGAGGAGTGTCGTCTGGGTTCCACTGGTTGGCAATCTCCTCCGGATTCCATTGATAAACAGACTGTCGATAAGGGTCAAGTGGTGGTTCTGGCTTAGGCTTTACAGCTGGTGTCAGGCTCCAGTATGCATAAACGGCCTTCGGCAAGATGAGGTACGTGCTTGAAAATATGTTAAACAAAGAGGGCGCATGCAAGATAATAATCTCACAATAATTTTTATCAAATATCACTATATATTTAAGCATCTTCTTCTTATCTTTAACAATAAAATCATGTGCTACCATACTCTTATAATCTAGAAAAATAGGAGGCAGCAACTTTTCTTCTTTCTCATAATGCCTAATAGGTATGTTGAAGTGTGCAGCAAGGCATGAAGGAAAGATGCCTCCAAAGATGGGAACCTTCATACGGTTCAGATTTAACCATTTAGCAACAATAGTGCCTAAACTGAAAGTAGCATCACGAAACAAGGCATGGCGCAAAATAACAATATCAAGGGCACTAAGGTTTCCACTGTTCCCACGACCAATCAAGCATCTACTAGCAAATATTGCAAAGTAACGTAGAATAGGAAAATGTATGCTAGTAATTCTTGCATCGGAAACTTTCCTTGTTTCCCCTACAACAATCATATCAATAAATCCTTCCACATCATTACGGCGTGGTTCCTCTATGCTGCCCGCAAAGGGTAACTTGCAAAACGCACAAAAATCATAAAGTGACATCTCCTTAAACTCATCATATAAATAAAAATCCACCGAAGGTGGCGATCTCCTAGCATGGAAATGAAATTTTTGCACAAAAATATTAGTAAGTAGGAGATACTGTTCGCGCTGGTCACGGAGGAAGTCGACGAGACCAGCATTCTCAGCCAAATAATAGAAGTCATCATGAATCCCGGCTACTCTCAAGAATTCATCACAAGGCCATTCACACGGCCGAACCTCTGCAGTGCGACGGAGATTATATTTGGGCTACTTATTCTCTTGTAACGCCCCATATGTAACCTGCCATATTTGTATTCCAACTCTTGCCAATTTCGGCACTAAGTTATGATATTCCTCATTGTTGGGTTTTGTCTCTGTGTTGCTTTTGTCTTTGTCATGCATCTCATATCATGTCATCATGTGCATCGCATTTGCATACGTGTTCGTCTCATGCATCCGAGCATTTCCCCCGTTGTCCGTTTTGCATTCCGGCGCTCCTATGTCCTCCGGTGTCCCCTTTTACCTCTTTTTGTGTGCGGGTGTTAAACATTCTCGGATTGGACCGAGACTTGCCAAGTGGCCTTGGTATACTACTGGTAGACAGCCTGTCAAGTTTCGTACCATTTGGACTTCGTTTGATACTCCAACGGTTAACCGAGGAACCGAAAAGGCCTCATGTGTGTTGCAGCCCAACACCTCTCTAAAGTGGCCCAAAACCCCCTCCATCATCTCGGTCGTTCAATCACAATCGCGTGGCCGCAAATCGTGCTCAATTTGGAGCCTCCTAGCTCCTTCTATGTATAAAAAGGCACCTCCACCAAAAATCCTGGATCCATTCTACCCTAACCCTAGCTCCCTCGTCCCTCTGCGCGCCGGACACGTCCGGTCCGTGCCGGACGCATCGCCGCCGCCCACTCCCATGCCGACACGTGGCAACCGCGACCACTTCGCTGCCTCCCGCCGCCGCCGGCCCGCCAGGCCCGAGAGGGGCCCCCGAGGCCCATCAGCCGCCCCGCGCCGCCCGGTCGTCTCCCCGCCGCTCGACCGACCCGCGCCGCCCTCCGCCTCGCCGCTGTTCGCCTCACCGCCGCCAGCCACCACAGCCGCCCTCGCCGGTCGCCGTCGACACCGGCAAGCCACGCCGACCCCGCGCCACCCCGACGCCGCGCCAGCTACGGCCCCGCGCCACCTCCGGCGACCTCCGCTGCCCCGGCCGGCCTCCGCTTCCTCTTCTCCAGCAACTCCAGCCGCCACCGCCCGTCTACTCCGGCGAGAAGCTCCGGCGAGCTCGAGATCCAACCTCGGTTCGCGTGCCCCGGACGAACCCTAGATCCCGAAGGTCGTTTTTCTATTAAGTCCCCAGCATTTTTAGCATATTTCATCATGTCATATCTTTGCAACCGTGGCTCCGTTTTGGGCGTGTAGCATATCAAATTGTTCGTCTCGATGTGTACTTCATTTCATTCCATTGCACCATGTTCATTTGAGTTCATATTGATGCCCTAAATGCTGTTGCAAGAGTGCTATGTAATGTTAGTTTCAGATTCTTAACAGATTATGGACATTTGTCATTTTTGCCATGTTTAATGTGTGCCTCCTAGGAACTTGAGCCCTACATGTGTTTTGAAGTATGCCATTCCATCTTTCCAGGGGTGTATGCCATGTATTTTTGTGATCATTGTGGTGACTAGCACAAGCATGCAAAGTAGCTCTCGTGATGTTGCTGATTTCAGGGACTTAGAAATCTTTTGTCTTTTCCCTGATAATATTTTTATGCCATGTATTCATGTTGCTACAGAGTGATCCCTGCCTCTTTTGAGCATGTTTAGTAAGGGTGATTTTGAGATATTGTTATGCTCTATCCATCCATGTCTTTGTTTGCAATTATGGAGCACCCTAGCATTACTCAATCTTGCTCTACTTTTGCTATAAAATATTCCTGGCAGATTGTTTACATGTTAATCAATTTTGCCGAGGTTGTTATAGTTTATCCATGCATTCTATGAGAGTGTTCTTGCCATGGTTAGCTTATTCATCATGTCTACTTGCTGGGTGTATGCTTAGTTTGTCGTGCAATGCCTTGTGGTGAGTGCATCGAGCTCGTAAACATGCCTATGTAAATCTGTTTTGCCATGTTCCAGTTTTCTGCTAAGTCTGAATCTGTTAACGAAACTTGCTATGTTCACATGGTTGCCATTGTATTTTGTGATCCCTTTTGGCTTATGGTCAGTAAGTGAATTTGGTTATATGCTTTGTGAAGTTTCATGCCATGCCTTGCTTTTCCATGATATGTTCCTGTAGCACGTTGTTATCTTGCTCTAAACATTGCTTCCTCATGTTAAATTCTGACATGTTATTTTCACTAAGTCTGTGAACCTGTTATCTTTTGCACTTTTGCCATGCTTATTTGAACCTGCTATTGTGTGTATTAGCCGTAGCCCAGTGTTCATCTTTCGTCAAGCATCTTGAGTGGATCACTGCCATGTGCTTTGTTGTTATGTTAGAGTGCAGTAGCTTGTTGTTCTTGATGCATTTAGATGGCCTCGTGCTGTTAATCGCAGCTTTGTGCCATTATTGTTTTGCTTGCCATTTGCAAACCGTGCATCCGATTCCGGTGATCTTTATATCGATTTTGACCGAAATCAACTCATCTTTCTAGCGGCACTCTTGGTTTTCAAAGTTGAGGCCTGGTTCAATCTTTTCCTTCTGGAGCATGCATATGCATTGCATATTACAACCCGCATATCATGCCATGTTTTGCATCATGTTGTTTGCGCATTGCACCATGGTTGATTGTGTCTCCCTTTGCTTGTGTTCTTGCTTTGGGTAGAGCCAGGAGACGAGTACGTGATCGAGGAACCCGTTGAGAACGTTTACAAGGATCAAGCTTACGTCAACTTGGAGAACTTTGCAGGCAAGATGACCATACCCTCGAAATCACTTCTATCTTTGCTTGTTAGTTGCTCGCTCTATTGCTATGCCTATGATATGATGCCTACCACTTGCTTATCATGCCTCCCATATTGCCATGTCAAACCTCTAACCCACCTTGTCCTAGCAAACTGTTGTTTGGCTATGTTACCGCTTTGCTCAGCCCCTCTTATAGCGTTGCTAGTTGCACGTGAAGATTAGAGTTTGTTCCTTGTTGGAACATGTTTATTGTTGTGATATCACTATTATATCTTGTCTATTTTAATGCACCTATATACTTGGTAAAGGGTGGCAGGCTCGGCCTTATGCCTGGTGTTTTGTTCCACTCTTGCCGCCCTAGTTTCCGTCATACCGGTGTTATGTTCCTTGATTCCGCGTTCCTTACACGGTTGGGTTATAATGGGAACCCCTTGACAGTTCGCCTTGAATAAAACTCCTCCAGCAAGGCCCAAACTTGGTTTTACCATTTGCCACCTAGCCTCTTTTTCCCTTGGGTTCCGCGGACTCAAGGGTCATCTTTATTTTAAACCCCCGGGCCAGTGCTCCTCTGAGTGTTGGTCCAACTTGTCAGTTGCCGGTGGCCACCAGGGGCAACTCTGGGCTAGCCTACCGGAAGTTTGGACAATCCGGTGTGCCCTGAGAACGACATATGTGCAGCTCCTATCGGGTTTTGTTGGCACATTCGGGTGGCTTTGCTGGTTTAGTTTTACCTTTGTCGAGATGTCTTTTAACCGGGATTCCGAGTCTGATCGGGCTGTCCTGGGAGAAGGAATAACCTTTGTTGACCGTGAGAGCTTGTGATGGGCTAAGTTGGGACACCCCTGCAGGGATTTGATCTTTCGAAAGACGTGCCCACGGTTATTGGCAGATGGGAATTTGTTAATGTCCGGTTGTAGAAAACTGAAACTTAACTTAATTAAAATGGATCAACAGCGTGTGTAGCCGTGATGATCTCTTTTCGGCGGAGTTCGGGAAGAGAACACGGTCTCGTGTTATGCTTGAACGTAGGTTGTTCTAGGATCACTTCTTGATCATAGTTTCTCGATCGTGCCTTGCCTTCTCTTCTCGCTCTCATTTGCGTATGTTAGCCACCATATATGCTAGTGCTTGCTGCAGCTCCACCTCATACCTTTTACCTACCTATAAGCTTAAATAGTCTTGATCGCGAGGGTGTGAGATTGCCGAGTCCCCGTGACTCACAGATTACTTCAAAACCAGATGGAGGGAACGATGATACCGTTCCAGGAGATGCGACTGAGCTCAAGTGGGAGTTCGATGAGGACTCAGGACGATAGTACGTTTCCTTTCCAGACGATCAGTAGTGGAGCCCAGTTGGGGCAATCGGGGACATTATGCATTTGGGGTTGTCTTTATTTTGGTTCCGTAGTCGGACCTTGATTGTATCTGGATGATTGTAATGACATATTTATGTATTATGTGACATGGCGATCGTAAGCCAACTATGTACCTCTTTTCTTATTCAGTACATGGCATGTGTTAAGATTACCCCTCTTGCGACATTGCTTACAATGTGGTTATGCCTGTAAATCGTGCTCCAACACATGGGAGATATAGCCGCATCATGGGCGTTACAAGTTGGTAATCAGAGCCTTCCCCGACTTATGAGCCCCCTGCTTGATCGAATCGTTGGCGTTGTTGAGTCTAGAAAAATGTTTTGAGTCTTTTAGGATTTATATATATCGGAGAGTAGGAGTCTTTTTACTCCTCAGTCCCTTCGTCTCTCTGGTGAGGCATCCTGACGTAGAGTTTTGACTCTTCTCTTCTCAAATTTCACTAATTGTTTTTAGGATCACACGGGTATCTTGGAATCGTTCCGATGGTTTTGTGATGAGAACATTGTTCTTGGTGCCTCCTGACATTTAGGGGTTGTGGTAGTGTCTTGGGGAGTTGAGCTCCGAGGTGTTGTCGTCACAATTTTATCGTTGCAGACCTGGAATACCTGAGTTTCGCCGACATCGAAAATCTCTTTTATGCAGTTGTTGGTGAGATAACCTCGACGCCACCCAGTACTAGGGCGGGAGTTTGGGAGTATTTCCATAACTCGTATAATGGATGCTTTTCGAAGGTTGAGGTAAATGATTTCCGCAGGTTTCTTGGTTATGTGTTGAAGGATGGATACAGTTGGATGTAGGATTTGCTAGATTTGGGTGAGATATTATGCTTCCCCTGTACCCCCTACACCTGATTGCATAACCGGGAGAACTCCGGGAGTTTCATAGGTGGGAATTCATGTAGCTCTAGTATTTCTTCCGCAGATATTTGGTTTGTGATTGGGCAATCCTCACCAAGTATTTGTTCATGTCCGTACCTTGTTGTTTTATTCACCTATGTCTATCTAAGTGGCTTCTCAATTTATGGAAGTGTGACCATTTAATTTGGAATTCATTCGTTCATTCTTGTTCGAATGTTAAGACTATATGTTGCAATTTCGATCCATTTGATTCAGCTTGAATATATGTCTATCAAGATGCTAACAGATGTCACCCTCTTCAGGATGGCTCCTCCAACGCGTCAGAATCCTGAATCGCCGCCACCACCTCCACCTCCGGAGGCATGGCAAGCTGTGATGGCCGCTACAAACGCCAACACGCAGATGCTCATGCAACTCTTGCAAGAGCACAACCAAGGAAATCAAGGCCATGGCAACAATCAGAATCAGTTTGCTACACTCAACCAGTTCCTCGCAAACCAGCCAAAGACCTTCAGTAACTGTGTCGAAGCAATAGATGTTGATGATTGGCTCATGGATATCTGCAAGCATTTTGAGTGCAGCAACGTCAGGCCTGAGGACTTTGTCAAGTTTGCCTCGTTCCAACTCAAAGACCAAGCTGCAGAGTGGTATCAGCAATACAAAGATTCAAGAGGAGGTCGTGTGATTACCTGGGATGAATTCCTCCAAGACTTCAAAGCTCACCACATTTCTTAGAGTGTTGTTGAGAGCAAGCATGAGGAGTTCCGCAATCTGAAGCAAGGCAGCTTGTCTGTTTACCAGTATAACATCATGTTCTAGAAGCTCGCTCGTTTCGCCAAGCAAGACATCCCTGACGAGAAGAGCATGATTTATCAGTTCAGAGGTGGCCTTAGAGAAGATCTGCAACTAGCTCTCGTGCTTTTCGAGCCGAAGAAGTACGATGAGTTCTACAACATGGCACTGAAACAAGAGACTGCTCAACTCAAGTGCGTTGCTTCCAAGAAACGTGTCAGGGATGCAACTCCTTCTTCCTCAGCTCAAGTGGCAACTAAGCAGCAAAAGTATTGGTTGCCTCCTCCTCCGTTCCATCAGCCTTATCAGTAGAAGAGCAAAGGTGGCAATGGATCTTCCCACCCACCCAACCCAGGCTTTCAGAACAAGAGTTCGTCTCATGCTCCAAGATCAAGTGCTCCGTATCACCATCCGCTCTCGGAGGTTACGTGCAACAAGTGTCAGCAGAAGGGTCACTATGCCAACAAATGCTTCAACCAGAGGCGTCTTCCTCCTCCTCCTCCTGTGAGATCTGCCAGCACCGCAGTGGTCAAGCATAATCCCAAGTTTGCAAAGGTCAACATGATGAACACAGCTCAGGCAGAGGACTTGTCAGATGTGATCATGGGTAACCTTCCTATTAATGATATTCCTGCTAAAGTTCTTTTTGACACTGGTGCATCGCATTGTTTCATCTCAAGACCATTTGCATCTAAGCATGAGTTGGTTTTCCAAGATTTGCATAGTCCGTTAGCAGTTGTTTCACCGGGTAAATGCTTGCATGCAAGCTACGTGGTTCCAGATGTTTCTATCACGTTGGGCGACTATAAGTTTCTGTCTTCTCCAATGGTCCTTGGTAACTCGGATATTGATCTTATTCTCAGAATGGACTGGCTTTCTAAGCACAAGGCTCAGCTTGATTGGGCTGCCAGGCAAATTCAATTGACACATTCGTCTGAGGATGTAATCGTCTTTGCCGCTCGTGATGATACCATCCGACTGTTTTCTCTCAACGAGAAGGGCGAGTTGGATGCCATATCTCAGATTCCAGTCATCTGCGAATATCAAGACGTCTTTCCAGAAGAGCTTCCAGGAATGCCTCCTCACCGGCTAGTTGAATTCGTCATCGATCTTGAGCCTGGCACGGAACCTTTTTGCAAACGTCCTTACAAGCTTGGACCTGAAGAGTTGAAGGAGCTGAAGAAAGAACTCGATATTCAAGAGCGTATGGGTCTCATCCGACCAAGTTCTTCTCCATGGGGTTGTGGAGTTCTTTTCGTCAAGAAGAAGGATGGAACGGACCGACTTTGTGTCGACTACCGTCCATTGAACAAGGAAACCATAAAGAACAAGTACCCACTTCCCAACATCAATGAGCTTTTCGAACAACTCAAAGGTGCTCAAGTGTTCTCCAAGCTTGACCTTCGTATGGGCTATCATCTGATTCGCATTCATGAAGAAGATATCCCCAAGACAGCATTTAGAACAAGCTATGGTTCATATGAATACACTGTCATGTCTTTCGGCCTTGTCAACGCTCCTCCAACATTCTCTCGCATGATGAACTTCATCTTCAATGCCTACACAAATGACTTCGTCTTGGTCTATCTCGATGACATTTTGGTCTTTTCCAAGAACAAGGAGGATCATGCCAAGCACTTGAGATTGGTGCTGGATAAACTCAAAGAACATCAGTTCTATGTGAAGTTTTCAAAGTGCGAGTTTTGGCTCAATGAGGTTGTCTACCTTGGGCATATCATCTCCGCCAAGGGCATAGCTGTTAATCCTAAGAAGGTGTCTGCAATTGTGAATTGGGAACCACCTCAGAATGTGAAGCAACTCCGCAGCTTCCTTGGGATCGCAAGCTATTGTCGAAGGTTCGTTGAGAACTTCTCTAAGATCGCAAAGCCTATTTCCAACCTTCTCCAGAAGCATGTGAAGTATGTCTGGTCGCCTGAATGTGACATCGCTTTCAACACCCTCAAAGAGAAGTTAGTCACAGCTCCAGTTCTGACTCCTCCTGATGAATCCAAACCATTCGAGGTTTTCTGTGATGCTTCCCTCCAAGGTCTCGGTGCAGTATTGATGCAAAAGAAGAAAGTTGTGGCCTATACCTCTCGCCAGTTGAAGCCCAACGAAAAGAACTACCCCACTCATGACCTTGAGTTGGCAGCAGTTGTCCATGCTCTTTTAACATGGAGACATCTCTTGTTGGGAAGGAAAGTTGACATCTTCACTGATCATAAGAGTCTCAAGTACATCTTCACTCAGCCCAACCTCAACCTCAGGCAGACTCGTTAGGTCGAATTGATTCAAGAGTACAATCCGAGTATTGAATAGACTCCAGGCAAGGGCAATGTAATTGCTGACACATTGAGCAGGAAGGCTTACTGCAACAGTTTGATTCTCAAGCCCTACCAACCAGAGCTTTGTGAAGCTTTTCGCAAACTTAATCTCCAAGTTGTTCCTCAAGGATTCCTTGCCAACTTCCAAGTCTCTCCTACTTTGGAAGATCAGATTCGTGAGGCTCAACTTATTGATGCTATGGTGAAGAAGGTGAAGGCTGGGATTGCTAAGAGTCAACCCAAGTACAAGTGCTATCGCCTTGATGACAAGGATACTCTATTCTTCGAGGATCACATTGTTGTTCCTAAAGGTGACCTTCGTAAAGTCATTATGAACGAGGCTCACAATTCACTCCTCTCTATTCACCCTGGAAGTACAAAGATGTACCATGACCTCAAGCAGTCGTATTGGTGGACTCGAACGAAGCGCGAGATTGCTCGGTTCGTGAGTGAATGTGATGTCTGTAGAAGAGTGAAAGCAGAACACCAATGACTAGCTTGTCTCCTCCAACCTCTTGCCATTCCAGAATGGAAGTTTGACCATATCGAGATGGACTTCGTGACTGGATTTCCAAAGTCCAAGCGTGGCAATGATGCTATCTTTGTTGTCATCGACAAGCTCACTAAAGTGGCTCATTTTATTCCTATCAAAGAATCTATCACAGCAGCTTAGTTGGCAGAGCTATATACCTCCAGGATTGTCTCCTTGCACGGTAGTCCGCAGTTGATATCTTCAGATCGTGGAAGCATCTTTACCTCTAAGTTCTGGGACTCCTTTCAGAAGGCCATGGGCACCAACATTCGCTCCAGCACAACTTTTCATCCTCAAACTAGTGGCCAAGTCGAGCGAGTCAATCAAATTCTTGAAGATATGCTCAGGGCATGTGTCATTTCTTTCGGTATGAAGTGGGAAGATTGTCTTCCATATGCCGAGTTCTCCTACAACAACAGCTTCCAAGCGAGTTCGGGCAAGGCCCCATTCGAGATTCTCTATGGCAAGAAGTGTCGTACTCCTCTTAACTGGTCAGAGACTGGTGAACGCCAACTTATTGGCAATGACTTGATCACAGAGGCTGAAGAAATGTGCGAAGTCATTCGTGAAAATCTCAAAGCCACGCAATCGTGCCAGAAGAGTTACTATGATGTAAGCATCGTGACTTGGCTTTCGAGATCGGAGACCATGTCTACCTCCGTGTCTCTCCAATGAAAGGTACTCATCGCTTCGGTATCAAAGGGAAGCTTGCCCCTAGATACGTGGGTCCTTTCAAGATCATTGGCAAAAGAGGCGATCTAGCCTATCAACTTGAGCTTCCATCCAACTTTGCAAATGTGCACGATGTGTTTCATGTGTCTCAGCTCTGCAAGTGTTTCAAGACTCCTAACCGCACCATCAACTTTGAACAGATTGATCTCCAAGAAGACCTGTCTTAACATGAGCATCCCGTTGCTATTCTTGAAGAAACTAAGCGCAAGACTCGCAACAAGTCTATTAAATTCCTGAAAGTGAAGTGGTCACATCATTCAGACCGTGAAGCCACCTGGGAGCGCGAGGACCACCTCCGTTCCGAATATCCGGAGTTTTTCCAGTCCTAGATCTTGGGACGAGATCCTTTTGTAGTGGTAGAGTGTTGTAACGCCCCATATGTAACCTGCCATATTTGTATTCCAAATCTTGCCAATTTCGGCACTAAGTTATGATATTCCTCGTTGTTGGGTTTTGTTTCTGTGTTGCTTTTTTCTTTGTCATGCATCTCATATCATGTCATCATGTGCATCACATTTGCATACGTGTTCGTCTCATGCATCCGAGCATTTTCCCCGTTGTCCGTTTTGCATTCCGGCGCTCCTATGTCCTCCGGTGTCCCCTTTTACCTCTTTTCATGTGCGGGTGTTAAACATTCTCGGATTGGACCGAGACTTGCCAAGTAGCCTTGGTATACTACCGGTAGACCGCCTGTCAAGTTTCGTACCATTTGGACTTCGTTTGATACTTCAACTGTTAACCGAGGAACTGAAAAGGCCTGATGTGTGTTGCAGCCCAACACCTCTCTAAAGTGGCCCAAAATCCACAAAAACCCACTCCATCATCTTGGTCGTTCGATCACGATCGCGTGGCCACAAACTGTGCTGAATTTGGAGCCTCCTAGCTCCTTCTATGTGTAAAAAGGCACCTCCACCAAAAATCCCGGATCCATTCTACCCTAACCCTAGCTCCCTCGTCCCTTCGCGCGCCAGACACGTCCGGTCCGCGCCGGACGCACCGCCGCCACCCACTTCGACACCGACACGTGGCAACCGCGCCCACTTCGCCGCCTCCCGCCGCCGCCAGCCCGCCAGGCCCGAGAGGGGCCCCTGAGGCCCATCCGCCGCCCCGCGCCGCCCGGTCGTCTTCCCGCCGCCCGACCGACCCGCGCCGCCCTCCGCCGCCGTTCGCCTCCACCGCCGCCAGCCACCGCAGCCTCCCTCGCCAGTCGCCGTCGACGCCGGCAAGCCACGCCGACCCCGCGCCGCCCCGACGCCGCGCCCGCTCCGGCCCCGCGCCACCTCCGGCGACCTCTGTTGCCCCGGCCGGCCTCTCCTTCCTCTTCTCCGGCAACTCCGTCCGCCACCGCCCGTCTACTCCGGGGAGAAGCTCCAGCGAGCTCGAGATCCAACCTCGGTTCGCGTGCCCCAGACGAACCCTAGATCCCGAAGGTCGTTTTTCTACTAAGTCCCCAGCATTTTTAGCATATTTCATCATGTCATATCTTTGCATCCGTGGCTCCGTTTTGGGCATGTAGCATATCAAATTGTTCGTCTCGATGTGTAGTTCATTTCGTTCCATTGCACCATGTTCATTTGAGTTCATCTTGATGCCCTAAATGCTATTGCAAGAGTGCTATGTAATGTTAGTTTCAGATTCTTAACAGATTATGGACATTTGTCATTTTTGCCATGATTAATGCGTGCCTCCTAGGAACTTGAGCCCTACATGTGTTTTGAAGTATGCCATGCCATCTTTCCAGGGGTGTATGCCATGTATTTTTGTGATCATTGTGGTGACTAGCACAAGCATGCAAAGTAGCTCTCGTGATGTTGCTGATTTCAGGGACTTGGAAATCTTCTAAGTCTTTTCCCTGATAATATTTTTATGCCATGTATTCATGTTGCTATAGAGTGATCCATGCCTCTTTTGAGCATGTTCAGTAAGGGTGATTTTGAGATATTGTTATGCTCTATCCATCTGTCGGGGGTTGGGTGTGACATATGCCAATGGATGGCTTACCATGGTGGGGGCGAGTAGAACGTCGCCGGTGCCTGGAAACGGGATTAGGCGTAGACACGAATGCCGGCGTACTTTACCCAGGTTCGGGGCTCTCCTAGGAGATAACACCCCTAGTCCTGCTCTGTGGGGTCTCTGCATGATCACTAAGGCAAAGTGAGTACAAAGGTGCTCCTCGAGTTGTATTTGTGGACAGGATGAGGCTAGGCTGGCTCTCCCTCTTCTCTAAGGTCTGGTCTAGTGCTAATGAATCGGAACCCTTTGCATGGGTGCCCCGGGGGGTTTATATAAGCCTACCCCTCGGGGATACAATGCTAAACTGTAGGGACGCAAGGCCCAATTGTCAGTCTCTTCTCCTGCGGGCCCTCCTGCCGACTGCTGGGGCCCGCCGATTGGTGGGCCCAGCCGACTGGCCAAGTACGGAGCCGACAGGCCGCACCCGCCGTTGGCGGGTCCTGCCGGCTGCTGATTACTGTAGCCATGCCTCTAATGACATAGGCTTGGTCATGGGGTCATGGCTACAGTCCTGCCGCCTGGCAGATGATTACTGTAGCCACTCCCCGTCTCGTCTGGTTAATGGCGCGGGAAACCAGTAGGAGGGGCAGGCCGACTTCCGGAGGCCGGTTCCCTACTGGTCCGACTTGGGACGCTCTCGCCGTCTTCTGGACTCTCACTATCTGGTGGGGCCCGTCTTCCGTGGATCGTACTGTCAGACGTCATGGGTACAGGACTCTGCCCACTATTGCTGGCGTCAGGGATGGCATGGCACAGTGCGGTGCCGGACGGAGATCTCCACTGGTACGGTGCACTGTGCTCTGGCCATCCCTCGGAAAAAGGGGAGGGAGTGGGCTTCACTGTCGCCACTGCCTGTCCCATCCCCCCTGATGAGGGCATGGGCTTCGTTGACGTCGTGGGCCAACTTCCCGCGGCCGGCGACTCCGGAAGCCGCCAGTCGGAGTCAGCCGATCTCGATCTCATCCGCAGGACTCGGACGCTTATGGGCAGACGGCCATTCCTTCAGTTGCCCTCCCGAAGTTGGCTCTCCGTCCGTGTCTTGAGGGGCGCAGTCAGCCCCGAAGTCTTGAAAGGCTGTGGGCCTCGGGTTAGCCTACCCGTGACCCATTACTCCGACAGTAGTCCCCAAAGCTGATGAGGCTCCGCGATTAATCAGCCGAGGAGCCTCAGTAGCTTCATTCTCCGAGTATTCGTGGTGACTCCGCCGGGCAGGCTGGTAGGAGTTGGATTCACCTGACTTTGACTTGTCCGAAAATGCCTTCGAATCCCATGGCAGGAACTCAGTAGCGTATGAGCTAAGCTTCCTGACCGCCACCCACTCTGTGCCCACCATGTGGTAACCAGTGGCCGGGTGAGCCTGCCTACCCATCCATGAGATGGGACATGTCTGCAGGCGGGGCCCGCCACTACCACGCCTCAGCATGCGAGCGGATCCGCTGCGGCCGTGGGGGGCAGTTGAGGTTCCCACGGAGTTACCGCACGCAGTAACTTTGCGCGATAAACGTGGGGGCATGGGGTAGTGGGCGCAGTAAATCCCATAACCGCACCCTCGGCTTCGTAGCCCACTGGGCTATAAGTAGGGGGAGGAGGGGAAGCGGCGGAGCAGGCGCGTCCCACCTCCCCACTGCTTCTTCTCCTTCTTCTCCCTCTCCACTCCTCGAGCCTTGTCAAATGTCACGGCGGTCTGCTCATGATGAGCTCTTCCTCGCCGTTACGCCCCCAACGGCGCACTCCGGCACCTGGGATGGTTCGGTGGTCCACGAGGATCACATCGACTTCCTCCGCAAGACGCGTCGACTGCCTGGCGAGGACCTCATGAGGGTCCACCTCGCGTGGAGGGGAGAGATCTCGCCGGTGCCGCAGGAGGGCGAGCGGGTCGTCTTCCGCTCGCACTGCCTGCGCGGCCTGGGCCTATCGGCAAGCAACTTCTTCCGCTCCTTCCTTGAGTTCTACGGACTCCAGCTGCATCACCTCACCCCCAACACGGTGGTGTTGCTGTCCGCCTTCGTCACCCTGTGCGAGGGCTTCATCGGCGTTCTCCCCACCATGGAGCTCTGGGGGAGTTCTTCTTCTCCAAGCTCGGCACCCAGGCCGCGGGCATGCCGGCTCAGTGAGACGCACTTATCCCCGTGCGGAGGTCGGGGGCCGACAACCCGTTTCCCTCCATCAGGCTGATCAAATCGGTGAAGATGTGGCAGCGGTCGTACTTCTACGTGAAGAACGTCTCCGCGGAGGGCGACTGGATCAACCTGCCGGCCTATGTAGCCGGCCCGCCGGCTGGGAGGCAGCCCAACTGGTCGCACCGGGCCCGGACGTTGACACCTGCGAGAGCCGGCGCCGTTGCGCGGCTTCAAGTACTCGCGCAGTCAGAGGGCCTGACTGTGCCAGACTTGCTGGCCGCCTTCGTGGCGCGCCGAGTGCTGCCCCTCCAAAGTCGCCTCCACATGATCTGCCAGATGAGCGGGCACCGAGACCTGAGCCGAATGTGCACCAAGGAGATGCCTCACGAGGAGGTAGCCTACATGGTGAACTACCTTGCGAGCTGCGAGCTCAATGAAGAGTGGCAGTTCGGCAAGGACCGTATTCGCGTGCCACCCCTCCGCCTCTTGTGAGTCGTTTCCCTTCTCTCTTTTTCTTCGATTTTCTTGACTTCTTTGCTATCGAGTCCGTCTTGCTTGTTCTGACCAGTCGGCTTTGGTTAGAACCCCCTCCTCCAGCCAGCAGCCGACACCATGGGACCGGACCGCGAGTTCCTCCCCGACCGAGCGGAGAGCAATGTGGACGACCCCGACATTGGGGCAGCGGCCCTGGAGGATGACGCCGAGGGGGGAGGCGGCATATCAGGCGGCCCGAGACTTGGGGCCAGTCTTGAGGACTGGCCTGATGATGACGAGGAGGTTGTCCCATGCCACTAGCCAGGAGCCGGCCAGCCGGGCGCGGGCTCGTCAGCCCCGCCGGACGCTCAAGGCGGCGGCAAGAAGCGCAGGGCCGGGACGAGCCTGTTTGGCAGCCGGCCGAAGAAGCCCAAGGGCTCAGCCACGGCAACCAAGCGGGATGAGGCGGCCGCAAAGGCCAACTGCTTCCGCAAGGTGGTGAAGACGCTGCAGCTTATTTCAGCGTAAGTACCACCTCCCTTCGTACCTTCATATTTCTTTATTGAGTCTGTCTGAAATTCCTTTACTTTGTTTCTCGGCTTTAGGGCCCCTCTCTCTCTTGAGAAGTTGGCCGCCGGCTCCGTCGTGAAGTCGGCGAAGACCTCCTCCACCACCCGGCGGATTGATCCCGCCGCCGACCTCCGGGAGGCGACGGAGCGGAACGCGCGGGAGGCGCGTGAGGAGCGGGAAGCCGCCCGCCAGAAGAAGGCGGAAGCTAACAAGGCGGAGGCCGCCACTCTGAAGAAGCTGGCGGAAGCCGAGGCCACCGATGCGGAGAAGAAGCGCGTGGAGGAAGCCGCACGCCACCAGTTGGCAGTGTTTGTCGTCCCCTTGAACTCTACACCACCACCACCGGAGTTCTCGGCGCAGACTGGGGAAGCCGGTGACGAGAACCCGGTCATGGAGAGGGACGCCGACGTCACCACCACGCCAGAGGTCATTGTGCCGCCACCGCCACCCTCCGGAGGTGCGCCAGGCGGACAACCGGTGGACCCGCCAGTGCCGCCAACCGGAGGCGCGGCGGCGACGAGCCTGACCCTCGAGGTCAGTACGCCGACGCGCCGCCGTCTCACGAAGGCGGCCTCAACGCCGCGTCCTCTGGAGACCGGCGCTGCGAGCTCCTCGATCTCGGACACCGAGGTGTCGAGCGCCATGCCCACCGGGTGGGTGCGGGGAGGCGGGACGGGCCCGTTGAACCGGGCGCTCTTGGACATCCAAGCCAAGCTCCGGGCCGAGGGCGACGCCATCAAGGAGTGCACCAAGGCAAACCTGGCGTCACGAACGGCCATTCGGGTACGCATCCTTTCTTTGCTTTGCTTCCTTGTTTTTTCTTTGTGGGGGCGCGCCAGCGCACCCACCGGGTGTAGTCCCCGAGTTTCGGGCCGGCTACTGAGCAGGCGGCTCGGAACTCTAATCGGCGAGTTCCAAGTACCAACGCTTTTTCCTGAAATTTTGATGCAGGATTACCACAATCTTCGCGTGACATCCTTCAATGCCAATGTTGAGGAGCTGGCCAAGCAGACCGCCGACTTGTCAGACAGCCGGGGTGAGTTTTCTTCTTTCTCTGCGGGGGCGCGCTAGCGCACCCGCGGGTTGTAGTCCCCGAGATTCGGGCTGACTACTAAGCAGTCGGGCCGGATCTCTCCGGCGACCTTTCTTCTTTGCTGACGATTGACATCCCTCCCCCTCCTTTTTCAGAGGCCAACGCCGCCCTTCATCAGCAGCTGGGCGAAGTCAAAACCGTGCTGCGTGTCAGGGAGGAGGAGTGCGACCGGCTGATGGAGGAGCGCGACTGGCTGGCTACACAGCTGGCGGAGCATAAGGAGCTGCTCCAGAGGGCCCAGAAGGAGGCGGAGGACAAGGAGACCGCCCTTCTTGCTGAATTTGCGTCCGAGCGCTCCTCCTGGACCGACAAGGAGGCGATGCTGGTCTCCGGCTTCCAAGCAATCGAAGATCTTGTCGATGGTGAGCTTCCACTTGTTTCCTTTTCCGGGCTGCCGATTGCTAGTCGAGTCGGCGTTAAATTTTTTACTTTGTTTCTTTGCTCTTCTTCCTTAGCAGACTTCTTCCCCGGCCATTCTGATGCCGCCAATCAAGCCATCGAGGCTGACCGTGAAGCACGGAGGGCGGACGGCGCACAGGTCACCGCCGACGCCCCTCGAACTCTTAATGAGTAGATTCTAAGCATCGAGGCCCGTCTTTGGCCAGCCCACCGGTTGCCGCGTCGGCTTCAATGTGTCAGCGCCCAGGCGATTTCCGCCCTGTGGTCGGACATGCAGGCGCCACGCACCCCTAGTCAGACTGCCGACTGGTTGGAGGTGGTAGCCGGCCGTCTTGAGGCCTGGAAGGGCTCTTCAGCCCGGGCTGGAGCCCGCTGGGCTTTATAATTCGCCAGGGTGTGGTATCCTGGGCTGAGTTTAGCCCACTTAGCCATGTTCCCGCTGGAAGCTCAGGCGGAGCTGGAAACGGTGGAGGACGATCTTGTCGAGCGTGCACCGTCGATCGCTGAGTACACTGATACTAGCGTCTTCGTCCCAGAGCGGGCTGAGAACGGCGAGGAGGCGCCGCCGGAGTGGTTCGGGCTGAACCCGGATGACGGCGAGGACTCGGCGGAGGTGATCGACTCCAGTGGCGAAGAGGAAGCCGAGGAGGAGGAGTGAGAAGAGGAGGAGGCACCAGAGGTCGAGGCAGACGGCCAGCCCCAGCCCGACCGCGCCTCTAGCAACGAGCCGCGCCCAACTGAGCCAGCTGTCGCCAGAGGTGCTCAGGCGGAGACCAACCAGCTGACTACCCCGGCAACTGGCACCGCCGACCCCTCCAGTCCTCTTAGTCCATCCGCGGCTTCCTAGGCTGCCACTTTATCTTTGTTTTACCTGCTTTGTAGTCTCGATGAACTTGTTATTTTGCACAATTCCACCCACTGGGTGTATCTTGAACTTCTGCTTGATGATTCGGCCAAGGGCCTTTTTATGTAAATATTTATCCGTATTCTATCTTTTCTTGCTCTTTGCTCTTTGACTTTTTCCTTTGCCGCCTTCCCTTAGTTGCCGTTTTGCTGGTCGGGCAGCCGCTCTGCGGACTGCCGCTAGATCAAATAGCTCATTGAGCTAATGCAACTAACCCTAGGTGGTTTTGGTAATTCATAACAACATATAGCTCATTGAGCTAATGCTATTCCAAGATGATTATTTCAGGAAAGCTCAATGATTGGCATGGCATGGATGGTGAAAGTGGAACCCTCAAAATGCTAAGGACAAAGGATTGGCTCAAGCTCAAAAGCTCAAGACTCTTCATTTTATATTTTAGTGATCCAAGATCACATTGAGTCTATAGGAAAAGCCAATACTATCAAGGAGGGATGAGGTGTTGCTTAATGAGCCTCTTGCTTCATGTGCTTAGTGATATGCTCCAAAACCCTCAACTACTTTCCCATATCCACATTTTACCTAAACCCTAAGCCAAACTCGGTCCTACCGATTCTTTCTATCCGGCGCCACCGAGTTTCACTTGTCATAAGCCACTGCCAAACCCTAGCAATTCGGTTCTACCGATAGGGATCTCGGTCTCACCAAGATGGGATTGCAAACTCTCTGTTTCCCTTCCGTAACTTTTCGGTCTCACCGAAAGAGCCGATCGGTCCCACCGAGATTGCAATGTAAATTCAGTGTTTCCTTTTTGTAACTTTTCGGTCTCACCGAAAGAGCAAATCGGTCCCACCGAGTTTACCTGACCAACTCTCTGGTTAGATTATTACCAAAATCGGTCTCACCGAGTTTGTGTAATCGGTCTCACCGAGATTACGTTATGCCCTAACCCTAACAAGATCGGTCCTACCGAGTTGCATGTCAGTCCCACCGAAAATCTCTAACGGTCACTAGGTTTACTATTTCGGTCTGACCGAGTTTGTTGATTCGGTCCCACCGAGATTGGTAAATTGTGTGTAATGGTTGGATTTTGTGTGGAGGCTATATATACCCCTCCACCTCCTCTTCACTCGTGGAGAGAGCCATCAGAACACATCTACACTTCCAACTCATATGTTCTGAGAGAGAACCACCTACTCATGTGTTGAGACCAAGATATTCCATTCCTACCATATGAATCTTGATCTCTAGCCTTCCCCAAGTTGCTTTCCAGTCAAATCTTCTTTCCACCAGATCCAAATCCTATGAGAGAGAGTTGAGTGTTGGGGAGACTATCATTTGAAGCACAAGAGCAAGGAGTTCATCATCAACGCACCATTTGTTACTTCTTGGAGAGTGGTGTCTCCTAGATTGGCTAGGTGTCACTTGGGAGCCTCCGACAAGATTGTGGAGTTGAACCAAGGAGTTTGTAAGGGCAAGGAGATCGCCTACTTCGTGAAGATCTACCTCTAGTGAGGCAAGTCCTTCGTGGGCGATGGCCATGGTGGGATAGGCAAGGTTGCTTCTTCGTGGACCCTTCGTGGGTGGAGCCCTCCGTGGACTCGCGCAACCGTTACCCTTCGTGGGTTGAAGTCTCCATCAACGTGGATGTAGGATAGCACCACCTATCCGAACCACGGGAAAAACATCCGTGTCTCCAATTGCGTTTGAATTCTCCAAACCCTTCCCTTTACATTCTTGCAAGTTGCATGCTTTACTTTCCGCTGCCACTATACTCTTTGCATGCTTGCTTGAATTGTGTGATGATTGCTTGACTTGTCCTAAAATAGCTAAAATCTGCCAAGAACTAAAATTGGGAAAAGGTTAAGTTTTTATTTGGTCAAGTAGTCTAATCACCCCCCCTCTAGACATACTTTCGATCCTACAAGTGGTATCAGAGCCTTGGTCTCCATTTGCTTTGATTTCCATAGCTGTTGGTGGTCATAGCCTTGGTTTCACAACCTAGGAGAGTATGGCGTCTAGCGAGGGAAATTATCACCGTAGAGGTCCTTACTTTGATGGTACTAATTTTGCTAGTTGGAAGCATAAAATGAAAATGCATATTCTTGGACATAACCCCGCCGTTTGGGCTATTGTGTGTGTTGGTTTGCAAGGTGACTTCTTTGATGGGTTGAAGATGTTGCAATACAATGCTCAAGCTTATGATATTCTCTTCAACGGATTGTGCCCCGAAGAATTCAACAAAATCAGCCGTCTTGAGAATGCAAAGGAAATTTGGGACACTTTGATTGATATGCATGAAGGTAGTGACTCTGTCAAGGAATCCAAATTGGATGTTCTTCAAAGTCAACTTGACAAGTTCAAAATGAAGGATGGTGAAGGTGTCGCTGAAATGTACTCTAGGCTTGCTCTCATCACAAATGAGATTGCCGGCTTAGGAAGTTAAGAGATGACCGATAGATTCATCATCAAGAAGATTCTAAGAGCCTTGGATGGAAAATATGATACCGTGTGCACATTGATCCAAATGATGCCCAATTACAAAGATCTCAAGCCAACAGAGGTAATTGGAAGAATTGTTGCTCATGAGATGTCACTTAAGGATAAAGAGGAACTTCACAACAAATCTAGTGGTGCCTACAAAGCCTTATGTGAAGCCCCTACATCATCAAGTGAGAAACAAAACTTCAATGAAGAATTGAGCTTAATGGTGAAGAACTTCAACAAGTTCTACAAGAGTAGAAGCAAAGATAGAAGCTCCAAGTCAAGGTCCTACAATGACAAAAGATCTTCTAGTCGAGAGCGAAACTGCTACAATTGTGGAAGACCCGGACACTATTCCAATGAGTGTACGGCTCCCTACAAGAGAAGAGAAGACTCTCCAAAAAGAAGAAGCAAAAGAGAAGAATCACCACCAAGAGAGAGAAGGAGTAGAGATGATCATTATGAACGAAGATACTCACAGAGAAACAAGGATTCGGAAAGGAAGGAAAAATCATCAAGGAGCTACACAAAACAAAGACATCAAGCTCATGTTGGTGAATGGGTATCCGGCTCTGACTCCGACAGCCACTCCGAGAGAAGTTATCACTCCGATTCCGAATATACTCAAGATGAAGGTGTTGCCGGTCTAGCACTTGTGTCAACCAACTCCTACGACATATTTGACTCACCAAATGAAGGAATTGGAAGATGCTTCATGGCCAAAGCTCCTAAGGTAACACACCCCGAGTATGTTGATTTTAATAGTGATGAAGATGACTTGTTAGGTGATGATGATTTACTTGTTGACAATTCTAGTGATGAATACTATGATGAAACGTCAATTAATCATGCTAATCAAGATAAAACGAATGACAATGATAAGGAGAAGATTGATGCTCTAACTAAAGAACTAAACACTCTTAAGTTAGCTCATGAAACTATCTTCGAAGATCATCGAGAACTTTTAAGAGCTCATGAGAAGTTACGCTTTGAAAAGCTCAATCTTGAGCAAGAGCATGAGTTTTTAAAGGCAATCAATGATGATCTCCGCAAGAAAAGTTCTTCTTACATTGCCAAGCGTTTACTCTTATCCACTTACATGCCTCAAGTCAAGTCTAGTAACAAGAACAAGAAAGATTCTTCCTCTAGTAGTAACAATGATCATGCTAAATCCAATATTGTTGCTTCTAGTAGTTCTCTTGATTCCACTAATGATTCTCTTAGCCAAGTTACACTTGAGCAAGAAAATAGCTTATTGAAGGGAATTATAGAGAAAGGAGTGTACAAAAGCCTTGCCGGGAGTAAGCAATTCGAGGAAATTATGCGCAAGCAAGGAAGGCACCGGGAGAATCAAGGTGTTGGTTTTGAACGAAAGTTCAATGCCAATGGAGTTGAGTGGGAAGAAGATCAATACCCCAAGACAAAGTTTGTTCCTCAACAACAGAAGTATGATACTTCCTTCAAGGGGACACAAGCTCAAGATGATCTTCCACCACAAGACTACAAGCAAAAAGGCAAGGACAAGCTTCAAGAGGAAATTGATGCATTTGAAGAAGCTCCTAAGACCTTAGTCAAGTGGATTCCCAAGACCACTTCAAGTTCCACTTCATCAAGTACGACTACAACTCCAAGGATTCCCATTAGGATGGTGTGGATCCAAAAGAAGAAGAACTAGAGAGTTCTTGAGGGTGACTCCGCCAACATACTTCACTCTTATTATTTTGGCAAGAACAAGTGCAATCAACTTCCACATCTTGCACTAGTTCAAGGAGTCACAAACCCTCTTTTTGGTAAGACAAGGGACAAGGTAACCTAAAAGTTTTCATGGACACCATCTTATGTGTGCATCACTCTATGTCTATGGATATCCTTGTTTGTTCCTTGTGGGACTAACCCATGTAGGTATTGAAAGTGCAATTCACTCAAATGGATAGCTCCAAGTGATCTACATCAACATTGAGCATCCACATCTTCAACATCTACATGAAGTCATCATCGACAAAACCCAAGGTTAGTTCATCCCTCTTAGGGGGGATATCACATCTAGGGGGAGCTTTACTCTAAGACTTGAGCTAAAGCAACTCTAAAGATGTGAACACAACAATGCTTTATGTAAAAGTGGTAACCCCACTTGAGCTTAAAACAATGAGTATGACCTATGATCAAGTGTTCTCACTTGACTCCTAAGTCAATATACTCATATATAGATGACCTAGTCATCGCAAATTGCTTGATAGATGCTAGAATTGGCTGTGCATGCTTTGTCACATATTTCAATTGCCATCTTATTGTGTGAGCATGTTGGTTGCATATTTTACTTATTCGAGGACATCCACTTGTTGTTTTGATTGTTTGGTTTTATTTCCTCTTGCCAAGTGGATGGACAAGAATGCCTAAGAACCTTCTCTAACTATCTATGCTTTTCTCGTCTCAAACTCTATTCATGCTACATCACAAAATTTGATCAAGTCAGATTCGAACCACTCTGTGTGAGGAGCACTCGGAGTCCCCGATTCGTCATAGACTTAAACTTCCAAAACCTCTTTGTGATTCTCGGTCTGACCGATATCCTACTTTCGGTCTTACCGAGATCATTAAGTTGATCTATGTTTTCGATCTCGGTGCAACCGATTTGAACCATTCGGTCACACCGAGTTGCAATAACTGTATACAGTTTTGCATCTCGGTGCCACCGAGTTGTTCCACTCGGTCACACCGACAGGGTCGGGCTATATATAGTCACGGGCAAAAATTTGGGAATTTCTCCGAACCCCTTCGCCCGCGCGATAGCTCGCTCTGCCAATGTGGTCTCCGGATCGTCTCCTCGCCGCCAGCCGCCTCCAGTCGCTGGTCTCCATCGCCGTCAACGGGAATCAACCCCGCCGTTGCCGCCGTAGCAAGTGTTCGCCGAACTAGGGTATGGACTCGATCTTTGTGCTATTTCCCAATCCGATTCCTAGCACATTGTGATCATAATGATTCTTGCCACGTTTGATAAAGTTCTATCCAGTCAATGAATTCGTAGATTAGGTTTGATTCGAAAATTTTAGGGTTAGGTTTCCACCGAAACCATCTCGGACCCACCGAGTTGAAAAACTCGGTCCCACCGATTTGGCTTATGCCATTGCACAAGTGAGACTCGGTCTGACCGAGTATTACTAATCGGTGTGACCGATTTTGGAACTTTGTGAAACCCTAGCAGTCTCGGTGTCACCGAACTGTGACTCGGTCTGACCGAGTTCACTAGTTTAGGTTCCAAAAACTGCTTCGGTATCGCCGAGTTTAAAAATCGATAGATCCGAAATGCTTTCTGTGGAAAACTAAAACTAAGTTTTTGAATCATTCTTTTGCAAAAACCTCTGCATTTTGTGATGCTCATCCACTCTACCTCATCTATAAACTATTCATAGGGTCAGCAGTCAGCTTGTTCATCATGTCAGACCAAAGTGATAGCCAGAATTTGTCAGAGCAGCCAGTGCAAATGAGTGAGGGCACTAGTCCCTCCAGTTCTTCAGATGATGGCAGTAGGAGCACCCCTAGCAACCTGCCAAAAGCTGCCACCAGACAGAGGAAGAAGAGAACTTCAGATTCTGAGGATGAAGATTATGTGGCAGAGGAAGAGGAAGCCACATCAAAGAGAGTTGTGCTCATGAAGGAATATGGCTCAACTCAAGGCACAAAGCCAGGCTTAAAAATCAAAAGGCCAGCAGGTAGGCAGCCTATGCCAAAGGCCAGAGCTTCAACTCAGATTCCTGCAACCATAGAGCCAGTTGCTACTGAAGGAAAGAAAAGGAAGGAAAGGGTCAAGAAGACCGTAGCCAGAGTGCTTGGAAAGGCTTCCATCATGGAAGAAGAGGAAGAAGAAGAGGTTGCTGCACCAGCACCTAAGGCACCTAAGCTTATGGGTGATGCTATCAGGACATGGACTGCTGCATCCAAGCCCAAAGAAGCACCCAAAGCTGCCTCCAAGCCCAAGTCTGCCCCAAAGAGAAATACGAGGAGCATACCTGCAACTGAGAAGAACAAGGCCCCAGTGCCTGAAGCTGCCGAAGAAGATGATGAAGAGCATGTTCTGAGAAAGCTCAAGCCCAAGCTCCCAGACCACAATGATGCTCATCCTGTGGCTGAGGACATGAAGCTCAGAAGAGACTCATGGCTGAGGAAGTGGAGAGAAGCAGATCCATATGCTTCAAGGAGAAGAACTGTTGTTGACTACATGTTCCACACTAAGGAACAGCAGGACTTCTATGAGATAGTCTTGTTAGACAAGAAGCCAATTGTATGTGATATGAGATGGGTCAACTGGGAATATATCAAGGAGAATGAAGAGCACTACCCTGGAGTGCAGGACATCTTCAAGGCATGTGGAGTAGCAGACTTTGTTGGGCAGAAGCTCACAGAGTGGAATGAGGAGCTTATCATGCAGTTCTACTCCACAGCACATTTTTATCCAGATGGGAGGATTGTTTGGATGTCTGAAGGTACGAGGTACCAATCAACAGTTGCTGAGTGGGCACAGCTTATCAATGCCCCAGAGGAAAATGAAGATGACTTGGATGTCTATTCCAAGAAGAAGATGGATCATAACTCTATGTCCAATATGTACAAGGAAATTCCAAATGAGGCACTTGATACTTTCAAGTTTGGGTCTGTGCATTATCTTCTGTCAGGATTGCCAACCATCAACTAGATCCTTAGGCACACACTTTTGCCCAAGTCTGGAGATCACAGGATGATCAGAGGTCATGCCATTAACTTGCTACATATCTTTGATGTGCCTCAGAAATTCAAGGTCATGAGCCTCATGGTAGAGACTATCAAGAGGACTGCAGCAGATCAGAAGAGGAGCTGTGGATATGCCCCTCAGATCCAGATGTTGATTAACTCAAGAATGGGCACAACCACATACTTGTTGGACAAGGAACATTTTCCTATCTATCCTGATTTCGAGGACAACCAAGTTGTGATGACTAAAGATGAACCATCTTCAGCCCATGCACAAGCCAAGAAGGAGAAGGCAATAAAGGAGAAAGCTGCCAAGATGCCAACTCAAGAGGAGGCATCTGAGTACTTCTTGAAGAACAAGCAAGAGCAGCTCAGTTACTTGATTGCATCCACCCCGCGGATTGAGAAAGGACTGGCCACCCTAACTCAAAACCAGGCAAGCCTAGAGAGAATCGTAGAACAAAAGTTCTATGACTTGGATATCAAGGTGACAGAGATTCAGACTGCAGTGGAGGAGCTCCAAGATGACATGCAGGAGAGGAAAGGGAAGACAACCACTGATGCATTTGCCAGAGTGCCACGAGGTCCGAGGTCGTCTGCAGTGACAGTTCCTGACACAAGAGCAACCACCTCAGCTCCAGCTGCAGCACCAACCCAACCTGCTCCAGCATCTACTTCAGCCTCAACTCCAACCGCGTCTACGGAAGCCTTCGTCCTTGGAGTGATCCGGACTCCACCACCACCTGAAGATCAAGCCTGAGTGTCGATTTAGCACTATGCATTTTCTAGGAACTTTTTGGTAACTTGTTGCCAAAGGGGGAGAAAATGTATAGATCATAGGCTTCGAGAGAGAGAGTGTTGCTTTTCTCTCTTGCTTTATTTGGTGGTTTTTTCAAACATTGTTTGCTTTTGGTCGAGATACTTTGATATGCTTGTGAGACATTGATGATCATGTGTTTGATCATAAGCTACACTTATGCATGCTATTATCTTATCTATCTTATGTGGTCATTCACTTTTCCTTGGTGATGAGTGCATGTATTTCATTCTTATCATTTTAAGCGCTCCACCAAGATGTATGTGACATGGGAGAGTAACCCATGACTCTTAACTCTTTGTGCATTTGCAGTCCAAAGCAAATCTTAAATATGCACAAGTTTAGGGGGAGCTCTTACTTATCACATACTTCTCAAAGCGACGATATCTTTCATTCTTATTATCATTTGTCGAAGCTTTGATCTATATGTTGTCATCAATTACGAAAAAGGGGGAGATTGAAAGTGCAACTATCCCTAGGTGGTTTTGGTAATTCATAACAACATATAGCTCATTGAGCTAATGCTATTCCAAGATGATTATTTCAGGAAAGCTCAATGATTGGCATGACATGGATGGTGAAAGTGGAACCCTCAAAATGCTAAGGATAAAGGATTGGCTCAAGCTCAAAATCTCAAGACTCTTCATTTTATATTTTAGTGATCCAAGATCACATTGAGTCTTTAGGAAAAGCCAATACTATCAAGGAGGGATGAGGTGTTGCTTAATGAGCCTCTTGCTTCATGTGCTTAGTGATATGCTCCAAAACCCTCAACTACTTTCCCATATCCACATTTTACCTAAACCCTAAGCCAAACTCGGTCCTACCGATTCTTTCTATCCGGCGCCACCGAGTTTCACTTGTCATAAGCCACTGCCAAACCCTAGCAATTCGGTTCTACCGATAGGAATCTCGGTCTCACTGAGATGGGATTGCAAACTCTCTGTTTCCCTTTCGTAACTTTTCGGTCTCACCGAAAGAGCCGATCGGTCCCACCGAGATTGCAATGTAAATTCAGTGTTTCCTTTTTGTAACTTTTCGGTCTCACCGAAAGAGCAAATCGGTCCCACCGAGTTTACCTGACCAACTCTCTGGTTAGATTATTACCAAAATCGGTCTCACCAAGTTTGTGTAATCGGTCTCACCGAGATTACGTTATGCCCTAACCCTAACAAAATCGGTCCTACCAAGTTGCATGTCAGTCCCACCGAAAATCTCTAACGGTCACTAGGTTTACTATTTCGGTCTGACCGAGTTTGTTGATTCGGTCCCACCGAGATTGGTAAATTGTGTGTAACGGTTGGATTTTGTGTGGAGGCTATATATACCCCTCCACCTCCTCTTCACTCGTGGAGAGAGCCATCAGAACACATCTACACTTCCAACTCATATGTTCTGAGAGAGAACCACCTACTCATGTGTTGAGACCAAGATATTCCATTCCTACCATATGAATCTTGATCTCTAGCCTTCCCCAAGTTGCTTTCCACTCAAATCTTCTTTCCACCAGATCCAAATCCTATGAGAGAGAGTTGAGTGTTGGGGAGACTATCATTTGAAGCACAAGAGCAAGGAGTTCATCATCAACACACCATTTGTTACTTCTTGGAGAGTGGTGTCTCCTAGATTGGCTAGGTGTCACTTGGGAGCCTGTGACAAGATTGTGGAGTTGAACCAAGGAGTTTGTAAGGGCAAGGAGATCGCCTACTTCGTGAAGATCTACCGCTAGTGAGGCAAGTCCTTCGTGGGCGATGGCCATGGTGGGATAGACAAGGTTGCTTCTTCGTGGACCCTTAGTGGGTGGAGCCCTCCGTGGACTCGTGCAACCGTTACCCTTCGTGGGTTGAAGTCTCCATCAACGTGGATGTAGGATAGCACCACCTATCCGAACCACGGGAAAAACATCCGTGTCTCCAATTGCATTTGAATTCTCCAAACCCTTCCCTTTACATTCTTGCAAGTTGCATGCTTTACTTTCCGCTGCCAATATACTCTTTGCATGCTTGCTTGAATTGTGTGATGATTGCTTGACTTGTCCTAAAATAGCTAAAATCTGCCAAGAACTAAAATTGGGAAAAGGTTAAGTTTTTATTTGGTCAAGTAGTCTAATCACCCCCCCTCTAGACATACTTTCGATCCTACACTCTTTGACTTTTTCCTTTGCCGCCTTCCCTTAGTTGCCATTTTGCTAGTCGGACAGCCGCTCTGCGGACTGCCGCTAGATCAAATACTTGGCTTCTCTGGGAAGGCAAGTACTTAGCCTTTTAGAGCTTTTAGCATGTTAATTTAGGAAACGGCAAGCCGGCTGCTAAAGAGTCGGTTGTAAAGGATTGAAAATTGTCCCTAAGCTATGAGCGAGCTTTGAGTCCCTAGCCATTTTTCATATGGGCACCCATTCTACCTTACTCCTGTTCGCCGGATAGTCGCTCTGTGATCTGCGGCTTCTAACTGGAGATGGCTTAAGTGCCACACATTACTTGTCCGGCTGCAGGAAGTCGTTTCATTGCTCAAGTCGGCGAGTGCCCAGGCCGACTAGTCAAACCCGGTGCCAAGTAGCATAACGAATAATAACATATTCGTAGGCATAACTCTTTATCATATAGATAAAAGAAGGCAGTCCCCAAGATCTTCTCGGGGGGCCTGAAGTCTTCGTATTTTAATACAAAAGGTAGCGTGATACATACTGCATTAACTGTAAAATCTTCAGAGGAGATTTGCATTCCATGGCCGCTCCGTCTCTTTGCCGGGGTCATCTCTTTTGCGTGCTCGGGGTTTCTGAGCGTCGATCAGGTAATAGGTGTTAGGGAACGCAGTAATTTCGAAAATTTTCCTACGCACACGCAAGATCATGGTGATGCACAACAACGAGAGGGGAGAGTGTTGTCTACGTACCAACGCAGACCGACTGCGGAAGCGATCACAAAACGTAGAGGAAGTAGTCGTACGTCTTCTTCCCGATCCGACCGATCCAAGCACCGTTACTCCGGCACCTCCGAGTTCTTAGCACACGTTCAGCTCGATGACGTTCCTCGGGCTCCGATCCAGCAAAGCGTCGAGGAAGAGTTCCGTCAGCACGACGGCGTGGTGACGATCTTGATGTACTACCGACGCAGGGCTTCGCCTAAGCACTGTAACAGTATGATCGAGGTGGAATTTGGTGGCAGGGGGCACCGCACACGGCTAAGGAACGATCTCAAGGATCAAGTTGTGTGTCTTGGGGTGCCCCCTGCCCCCGTATATAAAGGCCAGGGGCAGGGGGTTCGGCCGGCTAGGAGGGAGGCGCAGGGAGGAGTCCTACTCCCACCGGGAGTAGGACTCCTCCCCTCCAATCCTATTCCAACTAGGACTCTTGGGGGGAAGGAGAAAGAGGGGGCCGGCCCACCTCTCCTAGTCCTATTAGGACTTGGGAAAGGGGGGGGCGCCGGCTAGGCTTGTGGGCTGCCTCTTCTCTCTTTTCCACTAAGGCCCAATAGGCCCATTTGCCTCCCGGGGGGGGGGGGGTTCCGGTAACCCTCCCGGTAATCCGGAAAAATCCCGATTTCACCCGGAACGCTTCCGGTGCCCAAACATAGGCTTCCAATATATCAATCTTTACGTCTCGACCATTTCGAGACTCCTCGTCATGTCCGTGATCTCATCCGGGACTCCGAACAACCTTCGGTACATCAAAATGCATAAACTCATAATAACTGTCATCGTAACGTTAAGCGTGCGGACCCTACGGTTCGAGAACAATGTAGACATGACCGAGACACGTCTCCGGTCAATAACCAATAGCGGGACCTGGATGCCCATATTGGCTCCTACATATTCTACGAAGATCTTTATCAGTCAGACCGCATAACAACATACGTTGTTCCCTTTGTCATCGGTATGTTACTTGCCCGAGATTCGATCGTCGATATCCAATACCTAGTTCAATCTCGTTACTGGCAAGTCTCTTTACTCGTTTTGTAATACATCATCTCACAACTAACATATTAGTTGCAGTGCTTGCAAGGCTTATGTGATGTGTATTACCGAGAGGGCCCAGAGATACCTCTCCGACAATCGGAGTGACAAACCCTAATCTCGAAATACGCCAACCCAACATCTACCATTGGAGACACCTGTAGTACTCCTTTATAATCACCCAGTTACGTTGTGACGTTTGGTAGTACCCAAAGTGTTCCTCCGGTAAACGGGAGTTGCATAATCTCATAGTTATAGGAACATGTATAAGTCATGAAGAAAGCAATAGCAACATACTAAACGATCGGGTGCTAAGCTAATGGAATGGTCATGTCAATCAGATCATTCAACTAATGATGTGACCTCGTTAATAAAATAACAACTCTTTGTTCATGGTTAGGAAACATAACCATCTTTGATTAACGAGCTAGTCTAGTAGAGGCATACTAGTGACACTCTGTTTGTCTATGTATTCACACATGTATTATGTTTCCGGTTAATACAATTCTAGCATGAATAATAAACATTTATCATGATATAAGGAAATAAATAATAACTTTATTATTGCCTCTAGGGCATATTTCCTTCAGTCTCCCACTTGCACTAGAGTCAATAATCTAGTTTCACATCGCCATGTGATTTAGCAGCAATAGTTCACATCACCATGTGATTAACACCCATAGTTCACATCGTTATGTGACCAACACTCAAAGGGTTTACTAGAGTCAGTAATCTAGTTCACATCTCTATGTGATCAATACCCAAAGAGTACTAAGGTGTGATCATGTTTTGCTTGTGAGATAATTTTAGTCAACGGGTCTGTCACATTCAGATCCGTAAGTATTTTGCAAAATTCTTTGTCTATAATGCTCTGCACGGAGCTACTCTAGCTAATTGCTCCCACTTTCAATATGTATCTAGACCGAGACTTAGAGTCATCTAGATTAGTGTCAAAACTTGCATTGGCGTAACCCTTTACGACGAACCTTTTTATCACGTCCATAATCGAGAAACATATCCTTATTTCACTAAGGATAATTCTGACCGCTGTCCAGTGATCTACTCCTAGATCACTATTGTACTCCCTTGCCAAATCAGTGCAGGGTATACAATAGATCTGGTATACAGCATGACATACTTTATAGAACCTATGGCCAAGGCATAGGGAATGACTTTCATTCTCTTTTTATCTTCTGCCGTGGTCGGGCTTTGAGTCTTTACTCAACTTCACACCTTATAATACAGGCAAGAACTCTTTCTTTGACTGCTCCATTTTGAACTACTTCAAAATCTTTGTCAAGGTATGTACTCATTGAAAGAACTTATCAAGCGTCTTGATCTATCTCTATAGATCTTGAAGCTCAATATGTAAGCAGCTTCACCGAAGTCTTTCTTTGAAAAACTCCTTTCAAACACTCCTTTATGCTTTACAGAATAATTCTACATTATTTCCGATCAACAATATGTCATTCACATATACTTATCAGAAATGCTGTAGTGCTCCCACTCACTTTCTTGTAAATACAGGCTTCACCGCAAGTCTGTATAAAACTATATGCTTTGATCAACTTATCAAAGCGTATATTCCAACTCCGAGATGCTTGCACCAGTCCACAGATGGATCGCTGGTGCTTGCACATTTTGTTAGCACCTTTTGGATTGACAAAACCTTCTAGTTGCATCACATACAACTCTTCTTTAATAAATCCATTAAGGAATGCAGTTTTGTTTATCCATTTGCCAGATTTCATAAAATGCGGCAATTGCTAACATGATTCGGACAGACTTAAGCATAGATACGAGTGAGAAAAACTCATCGTAGTCAACACCTTGAACTTGTCGAAAACTTTTGCGACAATTCTAGCTTTGTAGATAGTAACACTACTATCAGCGTCCGTCTTCCTCTTGAAGATCCATTTATTTTCTATGGCTTGCCGATCATCGGGCAAATCCATCAAAGTCCATACTTTGTTCTCATACATGGATCATATCTCAGATTTCATGGCCTCAAACCATTTCGCGGAATCTGGGCTCATCATCGCTTCCTCATAGTTCGTAGGTTCATCATGATCTAGTAGCATGACTTCCAAAGAAGGATTACCGTACCGCTCTGGCGTGGATCTTACTCTGGTTTACCTACAAGGTTCGGTAGTAACTTGATCTGAAGTTACATGATCATCATCATTAGCTTCCTCACTAATTGGTGTAGGTGTCACAGAAACAGTTTTCTGTGATGTACTACTTTCCAATAAGGGAGCAGGTACAGTTACCTCATCAAGTTCTACTTTCCTCCCACTCACTTCTTTCGAGAGAAACTCCTTCTCCAGAAAGTTTCCGAATTTTAGCAACAAAAGTCTTGCCTTCGGATCTGTGATAGAAGGTGTATCCAATAGTTTCCTTTGGATATCCTATGAAGACGCACTTCTCCGATTTGAGTTTGAGCTTATCAGGATGAAACTTTTTCATATAAGCATCGCAACCCCAAATTTTAAGAAACAACAACTTTGGATTCTCGCCAAACCATAGTTCATAAGGCGTCGTCTCGACGGATATAGATGGTGCCCCTTTTTAACGTGAATGCAGCTGTCTCTAATGCATGACCCAAAAACAATAGTGGTAAATCGGTAAGAGACATCATAGATTGCACTATATCCAATAAAGTACGGTTATGACGTTCGGACACTCCATTATGATGTGGTGTTCCAGGTGGCGTGAGTAGTGAAACTATTTCACATTGTTTTAACTGAAGACCAAACTCGTAACTCAAATATTTGTCTCCGCGATCAGATCGTAGAAACTTTATTTTCTTGTCACGATGTTTTTTACTTCACTCTGAAATTCTTTGAACTTTTCAAATGTTTCAGACTTATGTTTCATCAAGTAGATATACCCATATCTGCTTAAATCATCTGTGAAGGTGAGAAAATAACGATATCCGCCACGAGCCTCAATATTCATCGGACCACATACATCGGTATGTATGATTTCCAATAAATCTGTTGCTCTCTCCATAGTACCGGAGAACGGTGTTTTGGTCATCTTGCCTATGAGGCACGGTTCGCAAGTACCAAGTGATTCATAATCAAGTGGTTCCAAAAGCCCATCAGCATGGAGTTTCTTCATGCGCTTTACACCGATATGACCTAAACAACAGTGCCACAAATAAGTTGCACTATCATTATTAACTTTGCATCTTTTGGTTTCAATATTATGAATATGTGTATTATTAAGATCGAGATCCAATGAACTATTTTCATTGGGTGTGTAATCATATTAGGTTTTATTCATGTAAACAGAACAACAATTTATTCTCTTACTTAAATGAATAACCGTATTACATTAAACATGATCAAATCATATTCATGTTCAACGCAAACACCAAATAACACTTATTTAGGTTTAACACTAATCCCGAAATTATAGGGAGTGTGCGATGATGATCATATCAATCTTGGAACCACTTCCAACACACATCGTCACTTCACCCTTAACTAGTCTCTGTTTATTCTGCAACTCCCGTTTCGAGTTACTACTCTTAGCAACTGAACTAGCATCAAATACTAAGGGGTTGCTATAAACACTAGTAAAGTACACATCAATAACATGTATATCAAATATACTTATGTTCGCTTTGCCATCCTTCTTATCCGCCAATCACTTGGGGTAGTTCCGCTTCCAGTTACCAGTCCCTTTGCAGTAGAAGCACTTAGTCTCAGGCTTAGGATCAGACTTGGGCTTCTTCACTTGAGCAGCAACTTGCTTGCCGTTCTTCTTGAAGTTCCCCTTCTGCCCTCTGCCCTTTTCTTGAAACTAGTGGTCTTGTCAACCATCAACACTTGATGTTTTTCTTGATTTCTACCTTCGTTGATTTCAGCATCACGAAGAGCTTGGGAGTTGTTTCCGTTATCCCTTGCATATTATAGTTCATCACGAAGTTCTGCTAACTTGGTGATGGTGACTAGAGAATTCTGTCAATCACTATCTTATCTGGAAGATTAACTCCCACTGGATTCAAGCGATTGTAGTACCCAGACAATCTGAGCACATGCTCACTAGTTGAGCGATTCTCCTCCATCTTTTAGCTATAGAACTTGTTGGAGACTTCATATCTCTCAACTCGGGTATTTTCTTGAAATATTAACTTCAACTCCTGGAACATCTCATATGGTCCATGACGTTCAAAACGTCTTTGAAGTCCCGATTCTAAGCCATTAAGCATGGTGCACTAAACTATCAAGTAGTCATCATATTGAGCCAGCCAAACGTTCATAACGTCTGCATCTGCTCCTGCAATAGGTCTGTCACCTAGCGGTGCATCAAGGACATAATTCTTCTGTGCAGCAATGAGGATAAACCTCAGATCACAAATCCAATCCGCATCATTGCTACTAACATCTTTCAACATAATTTTCTCTAGGAACATATCAAAATAAACACAGGGAAGCAACAACGCGAGCTATTGATCTATAACATAATTTGCAAAATACTACCAGGACTAAGTTCATGATAAATTTAGGTTCTATTAATCATATTAATTAAGAACTCCCACTTAGATAGATATCCCTCTAATCCTCTAAGTGATCACGTGATCCAAATCAACTAAACCATAACCGATCATCACGTGAGATGGAGTAGTTTTCAATGGTGAACATCATTATGTTGATCATATCTACTATATGATTCACGCTCGACCTTTCGGTCTCCGTGTTCCGAGGCCATATCTGTATATGCTTGGCTCGTCAAGTATAACCTGAGTATTCTGCGTGTGCAACTGTTTTGCACCCGTTGTATTTGGACGTAGAGCTTATCACACCCGATCATCACGTGGTGTCTGGGCACGATGAACTTTGGCAACGGTGCATACTCAGGGAGAACACTTCTTGATAATTTAGTGAGAGATCATCTTATAATGCTACCGTCAATCAAAGCAAGATAAGATGCATAAAAGGATAAACATCACATGCAATCAATATAAGTGATATGATATGGCCATCATCATCTTGTGCTTGTGATCTCCATCTCTGAAGCACCGTCATGATCACCATGGTCACCGGCGCGACACCTTGATCTCCATCGTAGCATCGTTGTCGTCTCGCCAATCTTATGCTTCCACGACTATCACTACCGCTTAGTAATAAAGTAAAGCATTACATCGCGATTGCATTGCATACAATAAAGCGACAACCATATGGCTCCTGCCAGTTGCCGATAACTCGGTTACAAAACATGATCATCTCATACAATAAAATCAGCATCATGCCTTGACCATATCACATCACAACATACCCTGCAAAAACAAGTTAGACGTCCTCTACTTTGTTGTTGCAAGTTTTACGTGGCTGCTACGGGCTTAAGAAAGAACTCATCTCACCTACGCATCAAAACCACAATGATAGTTCGTCAAATAGACTCCGTTTTAACCTTCTCAAGGACCGGGCGTAGTCACACTTGGTTCAACTAAAGTTGGAGAGACAGTCTTCCGCAAGCCATCTATGTGCAAAGCACGTCGAGGGAACCGGTCTCGCATAAGAGTACGCGTAAGGTTGGTCCGGATCGTCTCACCCAACAATACCGCCGAACCAAAGTATGACATGCTGGTAGGCAGTATGACCTGTATCGCCCACAACTCACTTGTGTTCTACTCGTGCAAATAACATCAAACCATAAAACCTAGGCTCTGATACCACTGTTGGGGAACGCAGTAATTTCGAAAAATTTCCTACGCACACGCAAGATCATGGTGATGCACAGCAACGAGAGGGGAGAGTGTTGTCTACGTACCAACGCAGACCGACTGCGGAAGCGATCACAAAACGTAGAGGAAGTAGTCGTATGTCTTCTTCCCGATCCGACCGATCCAAGCACCGTTACTCCGGCACCTCCGAGTTCTTAGCACACGTTCAGCTCGATGACGTTCCTCGGGCTCCGATCCAGCAAAGCGTCGAGGAAGAGTTCCGTCAGCACGACGGCGTGGTGACGATCTTGATGTACTACCGACGCAGGGCTTCGCCTAAGCACTGTAACGGTATGATCGAGGTGGAATTTGGTGGCAGGGGGCACCGCACACGGCTAAGGAACGATCTCAAGGATCAAGTTGTGTGTCTTGGGGTGCCCCCTGCCCCCGTATATAAAGGCCAGGGGCAGGGGGTTCGGCCGGCTAGGAGGGAGGCGCAGGGAGGAGTCCTACTCCCACCGGGAGTAGGACTCCTCCCCTCCAATCCTATTCCAACTAGGACTCTTGGGGGGAAGGAGAAAGAGGGGGCCGGCCCACCTCTCCTAGTCCTATTAGGACTTGGGAAAGGGGGGGGGGGCGCCGGCTAGGCTTGTGGGCTGCCTCTTCTCTCTTTTCCACTAAGGCCCAATAGGCCCATTTGCCTCCCGGGGGTGTTCCGGTAACCCTCCCGGTAATCCGGAAAAATCCCAATTTCACCCGGAACGCTTCCGGTGCCCAAACATAGGCTTCCAATATATCAATCTTTACGTCTCGACCATTTCGAGACTCCTCGTCATGTCCGTGATCTCATCCGGGACTCCGAACAACCTTCGGTACATCAAAATGCATAAACTCATAATAACTGTCATCGTAACGTTAAGCGTGCGGACCCTGCGGTTCAAGAACAATGTAGACATGACCGAGACACGTCTCCGGTAAATAACCAATAGCGGGACCTGGATGCCCATATTGGCTCCTACATATTCTACGAAGATCTTTATCGGTCAGACCGCATAACAACATACGTTGTTCCCTTTGTCATCGGTATGTTACTTGCCCGAGATTCGATCGTCGATATCCAATACCTAGTTCAATCTCGTTACCGGCAAGTCTCTTTACTCGTTCTGTAATACATCATCTCACAACTAACATATTAGTTGCAGTGCTTGCAAGGCTTATGTGATGTGTATTACCGAGAGGGCCCAGAGATACCTCTCCGACAATCGGAGTGACAAACCCTAATCTCGAAATACGCCAACCCAACATCTACCATTGGAGACACCCGTAGTACTCCTTTATAATCACCCAGTTACGTTGTGACGTTTGGTAGTACCCAAAGTGTTCCTCCGGTAAACGGGAGTTGCATAATCTCATAGTTATAGGAACATGTATAAGTCATGAAGAAAGCAATAGCAACATACTAAACGATCGGGTGCTAAGCTAATGGAATGGTCATGTCAATTAGATCATTCAACTAATGATGTGACCTCGTTAATCAAATAACAACTCTTTGTTCATGGTTAGGAAACATAACCATCTTTGATTAACGAGCTAGTCTAGTAGAGGCATACTAGTGACACTCTGTTTGTCTATGTATTCACACATGTATTATGTTTCCGGTTAATACAATTCTAGCATGAATAATAAACATTTATCATGATATAAGGAAATAAATAATAACTTTATTATTGCCTCTAGGGCATATTTCCTTCAATAGGAGTCGTTGCCCAACACCTTGCTGATGATGAAGGGGCCTTCCCAAGGTGCTGAGAGCTTGTGCTGGCCAGCTCTTCGCCGAATCAGCTGAAGCACAAGGTCTCTTTCTTGTAAAGATCGCGGCTTGACCTTCTGATTGTAGTATTGGCGTAAGCTCTGCTGGTAGATGCTGGATCGACTGAGTGCCAACAGCCGGCCCTCTTCCAGCAGACCGACGCCGTCTTGACGTGCTTCCTCTACTTCCTCCTCGATGTACATGGTGACTCGAGGGGAGTCGAACTCTATGTCCGTTGGGATGACGGCTTTGGCATCGTACACGAGGAATAAGGGTGTGAAGCCGGTTGACTTGTTTGGAGTCGTGCGCAGGCTCCAGAGGACGGCTGGCAACTCATCAAGTCAGCAGCCTGCCGACTGCTCCAGAGGCTCGATCAGCCGAGGCTTGATGCCGGATAGGATTAGGCCATTTGCTCGCTCTACCTGGCCGTTGGACTGCGGATGGGCAACGGACGGTAGGTCCAGTTGGATGCCCTGCGTCACGCAGATACAGGCCAAGGCACCTTTGGCAAAGTTTGTGTCGTTATCGATGATGATGCTATGCGGTATGCCGTACCGAATTGTGATGTCGGAGATGAAGGTCACATCAGTCGGACCATTTAAACTCTTGATTGGTTTTGCTTCTATCCACTTGGTGAACTTGTCTACTGCAACAAGTAAATGAGTCAAACCACCTCGTGCCGTCTTGAATGGTCCGACCATGTCCAGGCCCCAAACAGCAAAGGGCCAGGTAATAGGAATAGTTTTGAGTGCCGAAGCCGGCTGATGAGGCTTAGAGCGGAACTTCTCGCACCCCTTGCATTTTTGGACCAAAGACTTGGCGTCTTCAAGAGCAGTCGGCTAGAATAAGCCATGGCGGAAAGCTTTGGCGACGAGTGCTCTTGAAGCCGCATGGTGGCCACATTCGCCTTGATGGATGTCTTTGAGGATTGCTTGGCCTTGCTCTGGCTCCGCACATCGCTGGTGAATACCAGTGACGCTGCGCCTTACGAGCTCTCTATTGATGATGGCGTATGCTGCCGCCCGGCGTTGTACTTGCCGAGCCGAGATCTCGTCGGTTGGAAGCTCTTTGTTTACCATGAAATTGAGGATGGGCTGGGCCCATGAAGGTGCTACAATTTCTGCAACTACCAAGACTGCGACTTGGACGAGGGCGGCTGGGCTGGGGGGTCGCGGGCTAGAGTCGACATCCGCTTGTTGTGTTGACGAAGTCCTCGGGCGGATTGGCGCAGTCCCTGGGCCGGGCTCTGAAGTCTCCAGGCCGAGCTCTGATGTCTCCCTGCCGCTTGCTGCAGTCCCCGAGCCGGCTGCGACTACCACGATTCCCGTGCCATCCGCTGGAATGCTCGTGCTGTCCGCGGGGGCTCTTGAGTCGGATCCGGCTACTTCTGGAGGAGCCGGCATGAAGATGGAGTCTGACTCTGGTGATGGCTTGACGAACGGCTTGAGGAGGTGCTGGAGGGCGACGCCGGACGGTATCGCCTGACGGGTGGAGCCGATTCGCGCCAGGGCGTCTGCTTGGTCGTTGTCGTTTCTTGGTACATGGAGAAACTCGCACCCCTCAAAATATCCGCTGAGTTGTTGTACGAGGAAGCAGTAGCTTGCCATGTTTGCGTCCTTAGCGTCCCAATCGCCTGACGACTGCTGGACCACCAAGTCGGAGTCACCATAGCACAGGATCCGGCGAATGCCGAGCTCTTTGGCTGCTGGAGCCCGTGAATGAGTGCCTCATACTCTGTGACGTTGTTGGAGGCGGCAAAATGGATTTGCAGCACATACTTGAGCTTGTCGCCCTTGGGAGAGGTGAGGACGATGCCGGCTCCCAAGCTGGTGCGCATCTTGGAGCCGTCGAAATGCATTCGCCAATGGGTGGAGTCGGGCGCTGGCGGTAGATACTGGGTTTCGGCCGAGTCGACGAGGAAGTCAGCCAGCGCTTGTGACTTGATGGCAGTGCGACGTTGGTAGTAGATGGTGTAGGGGGCCAAATCTATGGCCAACTTGGACACTCGTCCCGAAGCGTCTCGGCTGCCGATGATCTCGGCTAGAGGAGCCGTGCAGACCACAGTAATTGGTTGTTCTTGGAAGTAAGGCTTCAATTTCTTGGCGGCAAAACACACACCATAGCACATCTTCTGGTAGTGAGGGTAGTTTTTCTTGGAGGTCGACAATACTTCACTCAAATAATATACTGGTCTCTGAACTGGTAGTGCTTTGCCTTCCTCCTTGCGTTCTACTACAATGACTGTGCTGACCACTCGGCTGGTGGCGGCGATGTAGAGGAGCATGGGCTCCTTAGGAGCCGGAGCCGCCAGGACAGGTGGAGTAGTCAGCACCTTCTTTATTTGAAAAAATGCTTCGTCCGCCTTGTGGTTCCACTCAAAAAAAGTGGTCTTCTTCATGAGTTGGTACAGGGGAAGAGCCTTCCTGCCTAGTCGACTGATGACTCGGCTGATGGACGCCAAACAGCCGGTGAACTTTTGTACGTCCCGCAGTCGGCCGGGTACCTCCATCCTTTCAATTGCCTTGATCTTCACAGGGTTGCATTCTATGCCGCGTTCGGAGACCAGGAAGCCAAGGAGCTGGCCGGCTGGTACTCCGAAGACGCACTTCTCCAGGTTGAGCTTGATCTAAAATCGGCGCAAGTTCTCGAAGGTCTCTTTGAGGTCCTCCAGCAGTGTTCCACGCTTCTCCATTTTTACCACCACGTCATCCACGTAAACATGAGCATTTCTGCCGAGCTGCTTGAGGAGGCACTTCTGCATGCATCGTTGGAAGGTGGCGCCGGCGTTCCTTAAGCCAAATGTCATTGTTAGGTAGCAGAAAGCTCCAAACGGCGTGATGAAGGCGGTCTTCAGCCTATCGGCCAGGTTCATCTTGATCTGGTGATACCCTGAATACGCATCCAGGAAACTCAATAGCTCGCATCCGGCTGTGGAGTCTATCACTTGGTCAATCCTTGGCAAAGAGAACGGGTCCTTGGGGCATGCTTTGTTGAGGCTAGTGTAATCAATACACATTCGCCATTGCTTGTTCTTCTTCATTACCAAGACCGGGTTGGCCAGCCAATCTGGGAAGAATACTTCTATGATGAAGCCGACTGCAAGTAGCCGGGCTATCTCTTCTCCAACAACTCTCCTCTTCTCCCCTGACAAGCGGTGCAAAGGCTGTCTGACTGGTTTGGCATCAAATCGGACGTGTAATTTATGCTCGGCGAATTCCGTCGGGACACCTGGCATGTCCTTGGGGGACCATGCGAAGATGTCTCGATTCTCACGAAGGAAATCGACGAGCTCACCTTCCTATTTGCTGTCGAGGTGGGCGCCTACGACAGCGTACCTCTCTGGGTGCTCTGGGTCCAAAGGTATCTTCTCTGTTTCCTTGGCCGGCTTGAATGAGCCCTCAGCTTCAGACTCTCTGGGGTTAGGCGGCATCTCTGGCTGCTTGCTTGCCATTGCCACAACTCGATCTAGCTGCCACTTCTCAGCTGCGATCACGAGGGACTCTGCCAGCCGACTGCTCTCTGACGCGCAGGCAGACGACTTCTCATAGTCGCCATTTATGGTCAGGATCCCCTTGGAACTCGGCATCTTCATCTTGAGGTAGGCACAGTGGGGGACGGCCATGAACCTGGCCAGGGCTGGCCGGCCAAGCAGCGCATGGTATGGGCTCTCTAGGTCCACCACCTCGAACCATATCGACTCTCGGCGGAAATGATCTTTGTCTCCGAAGAGGACATCGATCAAGATCTTGCCGATTGGCGAGCAGGAAAGGCCAGGAACTATGCCATGGAACACCGTCCGGCTGGACTGTAGTTGCCTCTGCCTGATTCCTAACTTCTCCATGGTGTCTCTGTACAGGATGTTGATGCTGCTGTCGCCGTTTATCAGGACTCTGGAAAAGCGAGCAGTTCGCTTATCCGTGGCAAAGGTGGCGTCCAAAACCAAAACGTAGGAGCCGGGTTTGGGCATCACTTCTGGATGGTCAGCTCGGCTCCAGCTGATGGGATTCTCAGACTAGTGCATGAACTCTGGGGCGTCAGTTGCTACTGCATTCACCTCCTGCTACTACAGTCGCCTGCTGCGTCGCCCGCCGGCCACACTGGTGAACATGATGTATGCCCCCTTCTCTTCTAGGTACTCGTCTTGTACTACGCCGACTGGTCTGACCGCCGGCTGCTGGGGCGGAGGAGGCGGCTGCACCGCAGGTGGAGGAGGCAAAAGCCCGTCTCCCTTGGCTATCCTAGTGACCCAGTGGCATTTCCGAGTGGTGTGGTTGGACGGCTTCGTACCACTGTGGAACTTGCAAGGTCCATCCAGAGTCTGCTCATATGAGAAAGCCGACTGCCAGTTGGACTTGCCGCCCTTCTGGCGCTTGGGCAGGGGCTGCCCTTCTGGCTACTGATTTTTGATTATCGCCACCTATCGGCTAGTGGTAGTCGGCGGTGGGGCTTTGCGCTTATGGTTGTTCTATGGTTGACACCGACTGGTGTCTCCGCCTGGGGTTCGGGGATGAAAGTGCGTTATATCGACTAGAGGGGGGGGGGGGGTGAATAGGCGATTTTTATGAAAGTCTTCAAAACGTGAAGGTTATGAAGACAAACAGTATAGATATGCCAATCACTTAAGCAGCGGAAGTTAGATTACACTAGGCAAGCCATGGTCAAGTATTCAATAGAGTGAAAGCACAAGACAAGTAGCTGCAGTGTAATAAGGATCAGGTAGGAAGAAGTTATGAAGCCAAACAAATCATACAGTTATGTTGTGAAGACAGAAGATAAAGCAAGCATGCAATGGCTTCACAGTGTGTAACAGAAAGTAAAAGGAAGTGAAGATGAAACCAGTGACACGCTGAAGACAATGATTTGTTGGACCAGTTCCAGTTGCTGTGACAACTGTACGTCTGGTTGGAGCGGCTAGGTATTTAAACCAAAGGACACACAGTCCCGGACACCCAGTCCTGAACACGCAGCTCGGGACACCCAGTCCTCACCGTTTTCTCCTTGCGCTAAGGTCACACAGACCTCGCCCAATCACTCTGGTAAGTCTTCAAGGTAGACTCCCAAACCTTCACAGACTTCGTTCACTGGCAATCCACAATTTCTCTTGGATGCTCAGAACGCGACGCCTAACCGGCTGGAGGATGCACAATCCTCAAGTGTAATAAGTCTTCAGATCACTCAGACACGAAGACTTAAGTGATGCCCAATTTACTCTGGCTCTGGGTGGTTAGGGCTTTTCTCCTCGCTAGGAATTTTCTCTCAAAGGCTTCGAGGTGGGTTGCTCTCAAACGACAAAAGCCGTGCACTGAAATCTAAGCAGCCAACGTTTATGGTTGTAGGGGATGGACTATTTATAGCCACTGGGCAACCCGACCTGATTTGTCCGAAATGACCCTGGGTCACTAAGGAACTGACATGTGTACCAACGGTTAGATTTCAAACTCACACGACAACTTTACTTGGGCTACAAGTAAAGCTGACTTGTCCGACTCTGGACAAGATTTGCTCTCATAGTCTTCGCTCGAAGATATAGGTTTTGAATTAGGCATCACTTCAGTCATTCTGACTGGTTCTCTTGGACCCCACTTAACAGTACGGTGGTTCCTATGACTCAACACAAATGAAATAAAACTACGAAGAATCTAAGTCTTCGAGTTCCATAGGCTTCACGTGGTGTCTTCTCTTGTCATAGTCTTCAATGTGAATATCTTCAAATACCACCATTGTCTTCAATGTCTTCGTACATTTTTAGGGGTCTTCTCTGGTAGTAAAACTGAATCATTGAGGGACTTCTACCTGTGTTATCCTGCAATTCTCACAAACACATTAGTCCCTCAACTAGGTTTGTCGTCAATACTCCAAAACCAACTAGGGGTGGCACTAGATGCACTTACAATCTCCCCCTTTTTGGTGATTGATGACAAACTAGTTGAAGTTTTCAACGGGGAATATAATTTGTGAAATTGTAAAGGAATTGTCTTCATAAGCTGCAAGGGCTCCCCTTGAAGATGTGCATATAAGTAATTTGCTTCTGGAATGCAAATGCACATGGCAGGTTGTACTTGTGGAAATCCACTTCAACTTATGATGACAATCCACCATGCATGTAAAAGTATATGAAGAGAATGACATGCATAATGAAAAATGGACGTCTGCGGAATGATATAAGTGCAGAAATTATCGTCGTACATGCGGAATTTATCTTCGCAAAAACATAGTGGCAAACAAGTAGCAGACGACCATCGAGTTTAAGTGTTACAACTCAAAGAACCAAGTGTAGCAAAACGAGAGTTGTAAGCACGAAGCAAAATGTAGCAAAATATAAAGGCACCCGCCCATAGTGACCCGCTTGAAGACTATAAACATCATATGCTTCTCCCCCTTTTGTCAGTGATGACCAAAAAGGATTGAAGACATAGAGTTTTCTACGCGTTCTCAGGTGCAGCAGGGTCGTTGGAGTTGTTTGATGGTGCTGAAGAGCTTGGTGCAGGGTCGACGCGCGCTCAAGGAGGTGGTGGTGATGTAGCGTCGTCTTCTTCCTCGATGATTCTTGCAGTCACCGTGGCAGCAGAGGAGGAGAACTCAGAATCTTCAAGTGATGGAGTTCCACGCAGCACAACTCTTCTGGGGGGTGTGGAGTCAAACTTGAATCTCTCTCTGAAGCCATCCTCATGAAGATCAGCTTAAGGGCATAGCATTGTGAGGCCTTTCCAGGTGCGGCGACAAGTTTCATGAGCAACGAATGCATTCTTGGTGGCAAGATTTCTGATGCGATTGACATCCACCAAGAGGCTTTTCATCTATCTCTTCAACCAGTCGTGATGCCTATCTTGCTTTTGGTGAAGGGCCACAAGAAGCTCTCGGTCATTGAGGGCACGAGCGCGCTTCTTGGGTCGCTGAGCAGTTGTGCTGTCAGTGGCTTCAGTGGATGCAAGTGCACGTGTAGTGCCAGCCAACGGGTACACCCTGGAGATGGCTTCAACACCTTCAACGTTCTGCGTGAAGCTCTGGTGTTCTGCATTCTGAAGACTTAAGGGTTGCTTGGCAGGCTCAGGATATACCACTTCAGCAGAGGTGTCCACATCTGGCAAGAAGATCCGATGGTTGCGGGCTGAGGGCTGATATGAAATCGCAGAATGATGCTTGATCAGCCGCATAACCCAAGGAGCATAAAACTTCAAGCCAAATAAATCTGAGCCGGATGCCGCAAGTTGGCGTATGAAGAAATCCTGTGCGTTGAAGCATTTGCCATGAAGGATATAGAATATGAGAGTCTTCATTGCACCCTCAACCTTGGCATGTGGAGAGTGTCCCTTAATGGGCCAGAGAGTCCGCCGGATGATGTGATATATGGTTCTGGGCAGGTACTCTAGGTCTTCAATGAAGAACTCAGTTGGATATGGTGCATCATGGGGCAATGGCTTCATCATTGAGAGCATCTGACTCATATTTGGTTCAGGCCTCTGGAATATGCTCTCAATAGCTTCAGCATGTAGTTGACAACCCTCCTCGAAGAATTCACCAGGAGTGGGTAGGCCGGTAAGCTCAATGATATCAAATGCATTGGCTTCGTGATGGACATTGCCGGTCATCCACTCCAGGATCCAAGTCTTTGGATCTCTGTTGTATCCTTTAGTGTGGAGGGTGGCATAGAATTGAAGCAGAAGCTCCTCATTCTAGTGCTCTTCATCAGTTACGAACTGCAGCAGACCCACTTGCTTAAAGCAATCCAAAGCTTCCTCCAAACAGGGCAGTCCAGCAATGGCTTCAACATCAAGGCGCTTGTGCGGGAAGATGCGACCTTGGTTGTAGAGGATGCAGGAGTAGTAGTTGCGCTGAGGATAGCTCCAGAACCTATCAGATACAATCCTTTCCCTTGAATAGGGGTTCTTGGAGCTGTTGAAGAACGTGTTGTTGGCCTTGAAGCTAGTGATGTTGAAGGAGCCAGGAGCTGATGCAGGACCTGGGAACCTTGGCAGTCGAGGGATTGGCGTCTGGACCCGAGGCTTGTGCTCAACATGGTAATCAAATTGAGGACCTGTAGCAGACTCAGGAACAGACGTATCTGGATCAGTAGCTTCACTGTCTTCAGAAGCTTTGGGTGGGGAGGGCGCCACATTGGCTTCGGTGTTGGTTGTGGCAGCCTCAACATTTTCAGCCTCCACTTGTGTAGTTGGAGGGACAGACTCCGGCACGTTCTCCTAGAGAACGGTTTCTTGTTGGAGCGGGGGAGTTGGAGCTTGTGGTACTTCTTCATGCTCTTCGGCTGTTGCAGCCGGAATGTCGTCAGTAGAGTCCTGAGGCCTTGGACCTTTGCGAAGCCTGCGAAATGCAGACGACGCCTGTGGAGTTGGAGTGGGCTGGACCTCAGATTCTTCTTCCACTTGTGGGCGATCCGCCCATGATGCATCTTGTGCAATTGGCGTCAGAGGACGACTAATGCTGATGAGTTCGCTTGTCTCAAGCTGAGGAAGGGTTGCATCATCTTGTACATTATCCTGATGACCAATGTCTTTAGCAGCGATGGGGTCGGCTGCTGGAATGTCTTCAGCTTCAGGAGCCTCTGTGGAAGCAGGCTCATGAACTGTGAGTTGGTGTTCTGCGTCAGGATAGATGACAGAGAGGGGTTCAACCATCAAGGGCTCTGTGGGAGCAGCCCGAGCTTTCTTGATCTTGCGCTTCTTCTTGTTGGGGTCAGAAGGAGAGGCTTCAGAGTGTTTCCTCTTCCTAGGTTCAGCCTCTGCAGTCTGTGTCTTCTTGAGCTCTGAAGCGGTTGATCGGCCCTTTGGCTTCGAGCCAGTCGTAGCAGTGGGGAAGACAATTGGAACAGCTTCTTGCCTTGGTGCCTCTGGTTTAGCCACAGCAGGCTTCTTCTTTTTCTTCGCGGCCATCCTGGGGTCGATGCCGGGACGCCCAAGTGCCTTGCGCTTCTCGGCCTCATTGTAGGCCTGCACACAGCGATCAGCCAGAGTCTTCATTCGCTCCCGCGAACCCTGAGCTTCTGCACGTTTCTTCAGAAAGTTTTCCTTTAACTCGTGCAACATGATCTTGAAGTCCTTGACTTCTTGGACGCTGAGCCTGGCCATATTCTGCTTGAACTGAGCCTTTTCAAAATCAATTTTCTGCTTCAGTTTAACAACGCGCTGGGCAATTGCAAGTTCTGAAGCAATAGCGCCTTGGAAGGCGACACTGAGGCCAATGGGCAACTACAGATCATCGAAGCTGATATTTGGTGTAGCAAACCACTCATCGATGAAGTTGTGGATGATTGCTACATCAAACAGAGGTAGATTGTTGAAGATTTCAGCCTCTTCCTTGCTCTTGATGAGCTGCTCAAGAGCGTCATCTCCAAGATCTTGATCGCTTGACAGATCAATAGTTTCACTGCGCAGAATGGCATCAGCTGGGAGCTCTTTGCCTGTGTGTGGCTGAGGCTTCTCGGCTTCCTGGGGCTTGGAGACTCGTGATAAGTCTTCAGACTGCACACTGGCTTCAGGAGGTGCAGTTGCCAATGGCTTCGCTCTTGAGATTTTGGGTGAAGGGGCCGGCTTGGAAGCTTTTGGCTTCTTCATCTGCTTTGGCTTCGGTGCAGCAGGCGCGTCATCAGACTCAGTGTCTGCTGGAGGGTCATTCACGGCAGTCCCTTGGACTAGGATGCGGGTGATGAGGCCAGCAAGATTGTCATACGGACCGATGATATTGGGTTCGGTGTCGCGTGTGCCATCCGCCCTTGGAGAGGAGGGACCAGGGTTGAAGTCTAACCCCAACTTCTTTTTGTTTTGCTTCGTAGAGTTCTGGGCAAACTAGAAGTTGCGCTTGAACAGATTGTCATCGCGACACCAGAGGAGAGATGACGGATGTGCTTCAGCTGGCTGTGGTCCTCAGACCATGCATGGGTAGAAGCCTTGAGCAATGGCTTCGTCTCTGGTCCTGGGTACGAGATTTTTGTATAGTACGTCTCCCCACGGTCTCTTGATGGTGCACTTCTCCGCATACTCCTGAGTGACGAAGCGGTAGTGGAACCATTGTTCTGCCCAATATCTTTGAATCCATTGGATTCGAGTCTTGCGCTGACCATAGTTCTCTTCAGGGTCTGTTTTGTACATCTCTGCCAGTTCATCAGGCAGATCTTTGGATGTTTCCCCACGTCTCTGTCTGCCCCCCTTCCTTGCTGCTGTTTCTGAAGCCATAAACCTTAACTTGGAAGGCTTCAAGATGTTCAAAGGCTTCCGTTTGCTTGACCAACAGGAACTGGCTTCAGGAGAGTTGATGTGATGCTGTAAGTACTCTGCAAATGAATGCAGACTATGAGAACCAAAGGATTCTCCCACGGACATGTACCTGTGACAGCATTAAGGTGCGAGGGAAGGGGAAGAGGTCATATGCATTCTCAGAAGATTTTGAAGATAAATCGGTTTAGAAGACATTGACCTTAGCGTGCGAAGACATTCACTCATAGAAAAGAAGTTGGTTCCAGATTTGTACGAACCCACAGATCAGTACAAGTGAGGAATCTAACTACTTCATGAAGCACAAGTGAATATACTAGGCAAGTTATGAGATGCAGACTGAGAGAGATCTAACTTGTGTGAACAGAAACTTCTTATGGCAGAAAGTGACCGAACTATAGGATCAAAAGAGGCTGTAAAAAGAGGTTTTATTTACCACACTTGGAACTGCTAGACGGAGTGGGAGATGAGGCCGAGCAGTTCGATCCTCCGTGCCCTAACTTGGCGACGGAAGACACCTACGACGACGATGGAGAGAACGATGTCCGCGGTCAGCGTGAAAACGGCGTTGGAGAGGTTGCGGCAGTGAAGCGCTTCATCGCCGGCGTCGTCGAGAGCTAGCGGTGGCGCTAGGGTTCGTTCGAGGGTGGAAGAAGAGATAATGACCATGGTGAATCGTGTATTTATAGGGATAGAGGCGGCACTGTGCTATTACACAGGTGCCCCTGGCGATTCACATCTGAACAGCACGTGGCCATCATGCGGAGTCTCGGGGGCAGTTCCACATCCCACGCACGCCTGGATTGTCGGGTGGTCGTTCCTACTTCTCCGGATTTCTTGTGGATGAATGAGCACTAAAAACGGTTTTAAAGTTTGTCTCTGTGTCTTGTGCTGACAAGGACAAAGAGAAGACATTCGACAGTTTCAATAGGATGCATATGACTTGGAGAGATAGAATTTGAGATAGAAAGCATGGAGAGATTAGGGTCCGATCACATTCACTTAGTTCAAAAGATTCAAAACAAGAAGACATAGCTATAAGTGAATGCTGTAGAGGACAGAACACTAGTATATATATATCTACATAATCCACGTACTGAAGATAATCATGAAGACATGTAGAGATTGAAGCCAAACCAAATGTGAAGACATTGCTAGGTAACGCCATGAGTGAAACACTTCAAAAATAGAATGTTTGGTGGTGGCGTTACCCACCGTATAGGAAGTATTAGACTCAGACACGGCACACAATTATCGTGGCGCTCCGAAGTCAATTTCCACATTAATGTATTCACACTTAGAATATATGTCTTCATTGATTGAAGATATACGTTACTTTGTGTGTTGCACATCTAAGTCATCAATATGCATAAGTGTTAGGATGTGTGCCTGATCACAGGACATTTGAGGATTCCAAGATATTTAGCTCACACCGTAACTTGCAAAATCTCTTATCATCCAAGGGCTTGGTGAAGATATCTGCCAATTGCTCTTCAGTGTTGACGTGTATGATATCAATATCTTCCTTTGCAACATGATCTCTGAGAAAGTGATGACGAATTTCAATGTGCTTTGTCTTCGAGTGCTGAACTGGGTTGTTGGCGATCTTGATGGCGCTTTCGTTGTCGCAGTAGAGAGGCACTTGCTTCAGTTGAATGCCATAGTCCTTGAGGGTTTGCTTCATCCACAGAAGCTGAGCGCAGCAAGATCCAGCAGCAATGTATTCAGATTCAGCAGTGGAGAGGGATACACAGTTCTGCTTCTTTGAAGACCAACACACAAGTGATCGTCCCAGAAAGTGACATGTGCCTGATGTAGACTTTCGATCAAGCTTGTCACCAGCATAATCAGCATCCGAGAATCCAACCAGATCAAACTTTGAGCCCTTTGGATACCACAATCCTAGAGTTGGGGTGTGAGCCAAATATCTAAGAATTCACTTCACTGCTAAGTGATGCGACTCCTTTGGTGCCGCTTGAAATCGAGCTCACATGCAAACACTAAGCATAATATTTGGCCTAGATGCACATAAATAAAGCAAAGAACTAATCATGGAGCAGTATACCTTTTGATCGAACTCTTTACCATTGTCGTCAGGACCCAGATGATGTTTGGCTGGCATTGGTGTTGTGAAGCCTTTGCAGTCTTGCATACCGAACTTCTTCAGGCAATCTTTGAGATACTTCTCTTGAGATATGAAGATGCGATTGCGTTGTTGCCGTATCTGAAGACCGAGGAAGAATTTCAGCTCCCCCATCATAGACATCTGATATTGCTCTTGCATCATATATCCGAACTCCTCACTGTACTTCTGATTGGTGCAGCCGAAGATAATGTCATCCACATATATTTGGCACACAAACAGTTCACCATCATATGTCTTCGTGAAGAGAGTGGGATCTAGGGAGCCAGGTATGAATCCTTTGCTCTTCAGGAAGTATTTGAGTGTGTCATACCAGGCCCGAGGGGCTTGTTTGAGGCCATATAGTGCCTTATTGAGCTTCTAAACCATGTCAGGATGTTTTGGATCTTCAAACCCAGGTGGTTGTGCAACATACACTTCTTCTTCAATCTTGCCATTGAGAAAGGCACTCTTCACATCCATTTGATATAAAAGTATGTTATGATGATTTGCATAGGCCAGCAGTATACGGATGGCTTCAAGTCTGGCCACAGGAGCAAATGTTTCATCGAAGTCAATGCCTTCCACTTGAGTATATCCTTGAGCAACGAGACGAGCTTTGTTTCTGACAACTTGACCATGCTCATCTTGCTTGTTGCGGTATATCCATTTGGTGCCTATTATGTTATGCTTCCGTGGATCAGGACGCTTAACCAATTCCCATACATTGTTCAGCTCAAACTGATGAAGCTCTTCTTGCATTGCTTGAATCCACTCAGGTTCCATAAAAGCTTCTTCAACTTTCTTGGGTTCTGTGATTGAAACGAATGCGAAGTGTCCGCAGAAATTTGCCAGTTGAGTTGCCCTTGAATGAGTCAGTGGACCAGGTGCATTGATGCTGTCAATTATTCTGTCAATCTGCACTTCATTGGCAACCCAAGGATGTATGGGTCGAAGACTTTGCTCTTGCTGATCTATGTTGTCGTGGGGAGGAATGTCTTCAGGCTGAGCATTGTCTTCATGTGGATCAGGTGCTGAGATGATAAGTTCTTCTTCAGGATGAGCTTCAGAAGGTATAATTTCTCCAGTTCCCATTAGCTTGATTGATTCACTGGCTGGAACTTCATCTAGCACATCTGGCAGTTGCTCTCTTTGTGAACCATTGGTCTCATCGAACCGCACATCCACTATTTCAACCACTTTGTAGTGAAAGAGATTGAAGACTCTATAGGAGTGCGAATCCTTTACATATCCAAGCATAAATCCCTCATGTGCTTTTGGTGCAAATTTTGAGGTGTGGTGTGGGTCCTTGATCCAGCATCTTGAGCCAAATACTCTGAAGTAACTAACATTTGGCTTCTTGCCAGTTAGAAGTTCATAAGATGTCTTGTTCAGAAGCTTGTGAAGATAAACACGGTTGATTGTATGGCATGCAGTGTCAATGGCTTCAGGCCAAAATTTTCTTGGAGTCTTGTACTCATCTAGCATTGTTCTGGCCATCTCAATGAGTGTTCTGTTCTTGCGTTCGACGACGCCATTCTGCTGTGGCGTGTACGGAGCTGAGAATTCATGTGTGATGCCCAAGGTATCCAGATATGTATCAAGGCAGTGTTCTTGAATTCAGTGCCATTGTCACTTCTGATGTGCTTTATCTTGGCGCCATAATTGTTCATAGCCCGATTTGCGAAGCGTCTGAAGACATCCTGCACTTCAGTCTTGTAAAGGATTATGTGCACCCAAGTATATCTAGAGTAATCATCAATTATGACAAAGCCATAGAGGCAAGCAGTAGTGGAAAAAGTTGAGTAGTGAGTGGGACCAAAAAGATCCATGTGAAGCAGTTCGAAGGGTTGAGTAGTGGTCATGATTGTCTTCGAAGGATGTTTTGCCCTTGTCATCTTCCCTGCTTCACAGGCACCGCATAAGTGATCTTTCTTGAACTTGATGCCCTCAATGCCTATGACATGCTTCTTCTTCGCAAGGGTGTGGAGGTTCCTCATGCCAGCATGCCCAAGCCTCCGATGCCAAAGCCAGCATTCTGAAGCCTTTGCTAGAAGACATACTGCAAGCTGTGGCCCTACTGAGAAATCTACCACATACAGATCATCTTTCCGATACCCTTCAAACACTAGAGACTTGTCAGATTCCATTAGTATTAGGCAACGATATTTTCCAAAAATTACAATCATGTTCAAATCGCAAAGCATTGAAACAGACATTAAGTTGAAGCCAAGGGATTCAACAAACATGACTTTATCCATGTGTTGATCCTTTGAGATTGCAACTCTACCTAGACCCAATACCTTACTTTTACCAGTGTCAGCAAATGTGATGTGGCTCTTGTCGGATGGACGTAAGGTTGAGTCCATAAAAAGACTTCTTTTGCCAGTCATGTGATTTGTACACCCACTGTCAATAATCCATTCTGAAGACTCTGAAGGCGCTTGTGTCGTACCCTACAGTGCAGTTAGGGGGATAGGCTTCACGAAGAGAATTGTGAAGCAAAAACATTTGACGAACCAGTGGGTTATGAAAACTTAGATCCAGGTTAGGACTAATAGGAGGAGTAGCATGCGTTTCAGGTACGAAATACATAGTGATGCCATTCGAGCATTTAATCTTGTGTCCCACAAGATTTTTAAGGTCCCCAGCAATAGCGTCAGAAGATTTTGGTTTTCTGCTGGAGACCTTTCCCTGCAAAAGAGAGTTAAGCTTTCTTAACCACCCACATCTTCAAGGGTGGCTTAGAAGCAATAAGTCTAAGTGCAGCATCTGAGAATTTTGGCTTTGGAGCCCTAGCAAACAGTCTAGCAGGCGGGCAATAGTACTCATAAGAATAGGCAGAATAGTTCTTGGTCATATGAACATGACGGTTTGAAGAACCGCTCTCATATGCCTGAGTATGGTTTCCCTGCAAAACATTTGCGTTAGTGCGACTCAGTCGAGTCCTCTGTCTGTATGAAGCCTTTGGACCATATGAAGCCTTTGGTCTGAGGTTTGTCTTCTTCATGTGAGGTGTCATGAGGACATTCACAGGAAGATTCTCCAGACACGTTTTTGGCACCCAGATCTTCTTCATAGGTGGTCCATTCCTGCAGCTAGTACCAATGTACCTGGCAAACACTTCACCATTCTGATTTCTAAACAGCTTATAGTTTGCATCAAAGGATTCATCAATGATAATAGGGTTAGCACAATTGAAGCCAGATAGATTGGATGGATCTGCTGAGGATTCCTTTGCAGCAACCCATGTGGTTTTGGGGTACTGCTCAGGTTTCCAGTAAGAGCCATCAACATTCATTTTCCTCAGGAACCCAACACCCTCTTTCCTAGGGTTTCGATTCAGAATCTGCTTCTTGAGGACATCACATAATGTCTGATGTCCTTTGAGACTTTTGTACATCCCTGTTTCAAGCAATGTCTTCAAGCTAGCATTCTCATCAGCAATAGCAGTGGTATCCTCAGCAGAGGGGTTAGTTACCACTTCAATAGTTGAAGATATTGCAACAGCAGTAGCAGTGGAACATTCAGCAACAGAAGTAGCATTATCACGCTCAATGCATTTAAGGCATGGTGGTTCAAATCCTTCCCGAGCGGAACTGATCTGTTCGGCGCGAAGTGACTCGTTTTCCTTTTGAAGATCTTCATGAGCCGCTCTCAATTTCTCAAGATCTTGCTTCCTTTGAAGATAATCATAGGAGAGCTTTTCATGAGTTGTTGAGAGAGTATCATGACGATCTTCAAGTTCCTGATACTTAACATGAAGATTTTTTATGTCTTCAATTAAGGATTCAGATCGAGTCATTTCAGCACCCAACAGATCATCGCTTCTGTCTAACAGTTTTTGAATATGTTCCATGGCTTTCTGTTGTTCAGTGGCAATTTTAGCAAGTGTTTTGTAGCTGGGTTTTGAATCACAATCAGAGTCATCGTCACTGGATGTTTGATAGTGAGTAGTGCGTGTGTTTACCTTGGCACCACGTGCCATGAAGCAGTAGGTAGGAGTAGAGTCGTCCTTGTCATTTGCATCAGTGTTGGTGATGAAGTCATTGTCTTCAGTGTTGAAGATGGACTTGGCGACGTATGCTGTAGCCAGACTCGCAATGCCAGAATCAGACTCCTCCTCAGACTCCACCTCTGCCTCCTTAGAAGCGGACTCCTCCTCTGAATCCATTTCCTTGCCAACAAACGCACGAGCCTTGTCAGTTGAGCTCTTCTTGTGTGATGAAGACTTTGAGGAAGACTTGGAAGAAGACTTTGAGTATTTCTTCTTCTTCTTCTTCTTGTCGTCAGAGTCATATTCCTTGCTCTTCTTCTTCTTTCTGCTCTCATTGTCCCACTGTGGACACTCAGAGATGAAGTGTCCAATTTTCTTGCACTTGTGACATGTTTTCTTCTTGTAGTCATGAGCAGAAGCTTCATCATTCCTTGAGCTTGATCGTGAAGACTTTCTGAAGCCTTTCTTCTTGGTGAATTTCTGGAACTTCTTCACTAGCATTGCAAGTTCCCGTCCAATGTCTTCAGGATCATCAGAACTGCTGTCAGATTCTTCTTTAGATGAGGACACAGCTTTTTCCTTCAAGGCACGAGTTCGCCCATAGTTTGGACCGTAGATATCTCTTTTCTCAGAAAGCTGAAACTCATGTGTGTTGAGCCTCTCAAGTATGTCAGACGGATCGAGTGTCTTGAAGTCTGGACGTTCTTGAATCATCAGGGCTAGGATGTCAAACGAACTGTCAAGTGATCTCAGCAGCGTCTTGACGATTTCATGTTTGGTGATCTCAGTGGCGCCGAGGGCTTGAAGCTCATTTGTGATGTCAGTGAGCCGGTCAAATGTGTGCTGGACATTCTCATTGTCATTTCGCTTGAAGCGGTTGAAGAGATTGCGAAGAACACTGATTCTCTGATCTCTCTGGGTTGAGATGCCTTCATTGACTTTGGAGAGCCAGTCCCAGACCAGCTTGGATGTCTTCAAGGCACTCACACGGCCGTACTGTCCCTTGGTCAGATGACCACAGATGATATTCTTGGCAGTAGAGTCCAGTTGAGTGAACTTCTTGACATCAGCAGTAGTGACACCTTCACTAGCCTTGGGAACGCCGTTTTCGATGACATACCATAGGTTGACGTCAATGGCTTCAAGATGCATGCACATCTTATTCTTCCAGTAGGGATATTCAGTTCCATCGAAGACGGGGCACGCAACGGAGACTTTAATTATCCCTGCAGTCAACATAGCTAAAACTCCAGGTGGTTAAACCGAATCACACAGAACAAGGGAGCACCTTGCTCTGATACCAATTGAAAGTGCGTTATATCGACTAGAGGGGGGGGGGTGAATAGGCGATTTTTATGGAAGTCTTCAAAACGTGAAGGTTATGAAGACAAACAATACATATATGCCAATCACTTAAGCAGCGGAAGTTAGATTACACTAGGCAAGCCATGGTCAAGTATTCAATAGAGTGAAAGCACAAGACAAGTAGCTGCAGTGTAATAAGGATCAGGTAGGAAGAAGTTATGAAGCCAAACAAATCATACAGTTATGTTGTGAAGACAGAAGATAAAGCAAGCATGCAATGGCTTCACAGTGTGTAACAGAAAGTAAAAGGAAGTGAAGATGAAACCAGTGACACGCTGAAGACAATGATTTGTTGGACCAGTTCCAGTTGCTGTGACAACTGTACGTCTGGTTGGAGCAGCTAGGTATTTAAACCAAAGGACACACAGTCCCGGACACCCAGTCCTGAACACGCAGCTCAGGACACCCAGTCCTCACCGTTTTCTCCTTGAGCTAAGGTCACACAGACCTCGCCCAATCACTCTGGTAAGTCTTCCAGGTAGACTCCCAAACCTTCATAGACTTCGTTCACTGGCAATCCACAATTTCTCTTGGATGCTCAGAACGCGATGCCTAACCGGCTGGAGGATGCACAGTCCTCAAGTGTAATAAGTCTTCAGATCACTCAGACACGAAGACTTAAGTGATGCCCAATTTACTCTGGCTCTGGGTGGTTAGGGCTTTTCTCCTCGCTAGGAATTTTCTCTCAAAGGCTTCGAGGTGGGTTGCTCTCAAACGACAAAAGCCATGCACTGAAATCTAAGCAGCCAACGTTTATGGTTGTAGCGGATGGACTATTTATAGCCACTAGGCAACCCGACCTGATTTGTCCGAAATGACCCTGGGTCACTAAGGAACTGACACATGTACCAACGGTCAGATTTCAAACTCACACGACAACTTTACTTGGGCTACAAGTATAGCTGACTTGTCCGACTCTGGACAAGATTTGCTCTCATAGTCTTCGCTCGAAGATATAGGTTTTGAATTAGGCATCACTTCAGTCATTCTGACTGGTTCTCTTGGACCCCACTTAACAGTACGGTGGTTCCTATGACTCAACACAAATGAAATAAAACTACGAAGAATCTAAGTCTTCGAGTTCCATAGGCTTCACGTGGTGTCTTCTCTTGTCATAGTCTTCAATGTGAATATCTTCAAATACCACCATTGTCTTCAATGTCTTCGTACATTTTTAGGGGTCATCTCTGGTAGTATAACCGAATCATTGAGGGACTTCTACCTGTGTTATCCTGCAATTCTCACAAACACATTAGTCCCTCAACTAGGTTTGTCGTCAATACTCCAAAACCAACTAGGGGTGGCACTAGATGCACTTACAGGGGAGCCTGAGGAGCCACTTTGCCGGTTGCGATGACTTGAATATCCGTCTTCATGGAGGAGTCGACCGTGGCGTACTTGTCTGCTATGATCAGCAACTCGTCAAGGGTTTCTGGCTCGTCACAGAGAAGCTTGTGCTTGAGGAGGGTGCCCTCTCGACATCCCGTGGTGAAGTACTCGATGGCCTGCACCTCGTGCACGCCTTCGCAGGAGTTGCGAAGCTCGGCCCAGCGCGTGAGGTAGTCGCGGGTTGACTCGCCGGGGCCCTGCACACATAAGGAGAGCAGGCGAGGCTTGGGAGGCCGCTTGTACGTGTTGGTGAAGTTGCAGAAGAAGGCTTCGGTGAAGTCGACCCAACTATTGATGCTGCTGGGCCTCAAGCTATTTAGCCAAGTCCGGGCCGTGCCTTGGAGCATGAGCGGAACGTACTTCACTGCAACACGCTTGTTGCTGTTTGCTATGCTGACTGCCGTGGAGTAGTCGACCAGCCAGTCTTCCGGCTTCACGGAGCCGGTGTATTTGGGTGTGTCTCTGGGGAGCGTGAACCCTTTGGAAAAGGGCTCGTCTCGGATGCGGGGGCTGAAGCACGGTGGACCCAACTCATCTTCTTCTTCAAGCGCCAGGGATCGATGGAGATGGTCGATCCGGTGGCGGGCGTCGTTCTCTCCGACTCCCTCTCGGCGGCCAAGGCGGTCGCCGAGCGTCGGGTGAACAACAGGCGGCGGGGAAACTCGCCTTTCCCTCCGAGGGGGAGGAGGCGGACACTCATCCCGTCATTCCACTGTTCTCGGGCGACCGTCTCAGTCGCGCTCTATGGTGATGCGAGTCCGACTGCGGCTGGCAGCCGGCTCCTTGTCTTTACTTCCGCCGAAGCTGCCAGTTGGCGTCCGAGACTCCACGCCTTGGTCTCGGCGCGGAAGCAGTTTGTCATTCCGTCGGCGCGGCGCATCAGTGTGGCCGCCAGCCTCGTTCTGCTCAGCGGCCGCGTCAAGGAGTCGCTAGACGTGCTCCGTCATCAAGCGACGTTCTTCGCCCTCGAACTTGTCCAGCTCATTCACCGCCGCCTGGGTGGCTCGAATGTTCCCTGCAGGCGTGGCGTAAACGGGGCAATTCGCCCCGAACAGACGGCGATAGCCGCGCCGCTCTGCTGGACCGTGCCAAGGCGGCTAGGCCTAGCCGTAGCCGGCGTGCCACCCACAGCGCGGTCCATCTCGCGCTGGTAGGCTTCTGACAGGCGTCTCACGCTGGCCAGCTTTTTGGCACCTTCGACTAGCTGAAGGCGGCGTGCCTCCAGCGTCTCGGCGTCGGCATCTTCAGGGATGGGCGCTGCCAGGTCTTGCAGCGCCGCGTGGAGCAGGACATAATCACCCCCGCCGGAGTGCTCGCCATGATCGATGACAAGCACTTCCGTGACGGTGCTTCCGCCGCTCTCCGCGTGAGGAAGCGGCTCGTCGTAGACCACCACGTTGGTGGGGAACGTGTCAAGCGACACGGTGTCGGAGTCGACCAACATCTGATCGGTGGATCCTACGGACTCCAAGTCCCCGGCTGGCTCGCTGGCGACGTGGAGTTGATCGAGGAGGCCCGCGAGGAGGCTCTCGGGGCCGCCTATGCCCGCGTCAGATGCGGGCTCATCGAAGAGGCAGACCTCGCCTACAAGATCGGTGAGGCAACTGGCCGTGCAGGCGATTTCAACGCCATGCAGCCCATCGGCGCAGACTATGTCTGGCGTGCCGGGCTGGCTGCGCTCGCGAGGGATGAAAAGGGTTCTCGTCCAGAACAGGTCTCCGAACGAAGGTGCACCTGGCCCCACGGTGGGCGCCAAATATCGGGGGTTGGGTGCGACATATGCCAATGGATGGCTTATCATGGTGCGGGCGAGTAGAACGTCGCCGGTGCCTGGAGACGGGATGAGGCGTAGACACAAACACCGGCGTACTTTACCCAGGTTCGGGGCTCTCCTAGGAGATAACACCCATAGTCCTGCTCTGCGGGGTCTCCGCATGATCACTAAGGCAAAGTGAGTACAAAGGTGCTCCTCGAGCTGTATCTGTGGACATGATGAGGCTAGGCTGGCTCTCCCTCTTCTCTAAGGTCTGGTCTAGTTCTAATGAATCGGAACCCTTTGCATGGGTGCCCTGCGGGGTGTATATAAGCCTACCCCCGGGGGTACAATGGTAAACTGTAGGGACGCAGGGCCCAATTGTCAGTCTCTTTGCCTGCGGGCCCTCTTGCCGACTGCTGGGGCCCGCCAATTGGTGGGCCCAGTCGACTGGCCAAGTATGGAGCCGACAGGCCGCACCCGCCGCTGGCGGGTCCTGCCGGCTGCTGATTACTGTAGCCGTGCCTCTAATGACGCAGGCTTGGTCATGGGGTCGTGGCTACAGTCCTGCCGCCTGACAGATGATTACTGTAACCACTCCCCGTCTCGTCTGGTTAATGGCGCGGGAAACCAGTAGGAGGGGCAGGCCGACTCCCGGAGGCCGGTTCCCTACTGGTCTGATTTGGGGCGCTCTCGCCGTCTTCTGGACTCTCACTGTGTGGTGGGGACCATCTTCCGTGGATCGTACTGTCAGACGTCGTTGGTACAGGACTCCACCCACTGTTGCTGGCGTCAGGGATGGCATGGCACAGTGCTATGCTGGACAGAGATCTCCACTGTTACGGTGCACTGTGCTCTGGCCATTCCCCGGAAAAAGGGGAGGGAGTGGGCTTCACTGTCGCCACTCCCTGTCCCATCCCCCCAGATGAGGGCATGGGCTTTGTTGACATCGTGGGCCGACTTCCCGCGGCCGGCGACTCCGGAAGCCGCTAGTCGGAGTCAGCTGGTCTCGATCTCATCCGCAGGACTCGGACGCTTATGGGCAGCCGGCCGTTCCTTCAACCGCCCTCCCGAAGCCGTCTCTCCGTCCGTGTCTTGAGGGGCGCAGTCAGCCAAGTCTTGAAAGGCTATGGGCCTCGGGTTAGCCTACCCGTGACCCATTACTCCGACACCATCCATGTCTCTGTTTGCAATTATGGAGCACCCTAGCATGACTCAATCTTGCTATACTTTTGCTATAAAATGTTCCTGGCAGATTTTTTACATGTTAATCAATTTTGCCGAGGTTGTTTATAGTTTATCCATGCATGCTATGAGAGTGTTCTTGCCATGGTTAGCTTATTCATCATGTATACTTGCTGGGTGTATGCTTATTTTGTCATGCAATGCCTTGTGGTGAGTGCATCGAGCTCATAAACATGCCTATGTAAATCTATTTTGCCATGTTCGAGTTTTCTGCTAAGTCTGAATCTGTTAACGAAACTTGCTATGTTCACATGGTTGCCATTGTATTTTCTGATCCGTTTTGGCTTATGGTCAGTAAGGGACTTTTGTTATATGCTTTGTGAAGTTTCATGCCATGACTTGCTTTGCCAGGATATGTTCTTGTAGCATGTTGTTATCTTGCTCTAAATATTGCTTCCTGAGGTTAAATCCTGACATGTTATTTTCACTAAGTCTGTGAACCTGTTATCTTTTGCACTTTTGCCATGCTTGTTTGAACCTACTATTGTGTGTATTAGCCGTAGCTCAGTGTTCATCTTTTGTCAATCATCTTGAGTGGATCACTGCCATGTGCTTTGTTGTTATGTTAGAGTGCAGTAGCTTGTTGTTCTTGATGCATTTAGATGGCCTCGTGCTGTTAATCGTAGCTTTGTGCCATTATTGTTTGGCTTGCCATTTGCAAACCGTGCATCCGATTCCGGTGATCTATATATCAATTTCGACTGAAAGCAACTCATCTTTCCAGCGGCACTCTTGGTTTTCCAAGTTTAGGCCTGGTTCAATCTTTTCCTTCCGGAGCATGCATATGCATTGCATATCACAACCCGCATATCATGCCATGTTTTGCATCATGTTGTTTGCGCATTGCACCGTGGTTGATTGTGTCTCCCTTTGCTTGTGTTCTTGCTTTGGGTAGAGCTGGGAGACGAGTACGTTATCGAGGAACCCATTGAGAACGTTTACGAGGATCAAGCTTACATCAACTCAGAGAACTTTGCATGCAAGATGACCATACCCTCGAAATCCCTTCTATCTTTGCATGTTAGTTGCTCGCTCTATTGCTATGCCTGTGCTACGATGCCTACCACTTGCTTATCATGCCTCCCATATTTCCATGTCAAACCTCTAACCCACCTTGTCCTAGCAAACCGTTGTTTGGCTATGTTACCGCTTTGCTTAGCCCCTCTTATAGCGTTGCTAGTTGCAGGTGAAGATTGGAGTTTGTTCCTTGTTGGAACATGTTTATTGTCGGGATATCACTATTATATCTTGTCTATTTTATTGCACCTATATACTTGGTAAAGGGTGGAAGGCTCAGCCTTATGCCTGGTGTTTTGTTCCACTCTTGTCACCCTAATTTCCGTCATACCGGTGTTATGTTCCTTGATTTCGCGTTCCTTACATGGTTGGGTTATAATGGGAACCCCTTGACAGTTCGCCTTGAATAAAAATCCTCCAGCAAGGCCCAACCTTGGTTTTACCATTTGCCACCTAGCCTCTTTTTCCCTTGGGTTCCGCGGACTCAAGGATCATCTTTTTTTAAACCCGCGGGCCAGTGCTCCTCTGAGTGTTGGTCCAACTTGTCAGCCGCCGGTGGCCACCAGGGGCAACTCTGGGCTGGCCTACTAGAAGTTTGGATAATCCGGTGTGCCCTGAGAACGAGATATGTGCAGCTCCTATCGGGATTGTCGGCACATTCGGGTGGCTTTGCTGGTTTAGTTTTACCTTTGTCGAGATGTCTTGTAACCGGGATTCCAAGTCTGATCGGGCCGTCCTGGGAGAAGGAATAACCTTCGTTGACCGTGAGAGCTTGTGATGGGCTAAGTTGGGACACCCCTGCAGGGATTTGATCTTTCGAAAGCTGTGCCCGCGGTTATGGGCAGATGGGTATTTGTTAATGTCCGGTTGTAGAAAACCTTAAACTTAACTTAATTAAAATGGATCAACAGCGTGTGTAGTCGTGATGGTCTCTTTTCGGCGGATTCTGGGAAGAGAACACGGTCTCATGTTATGCTTGAACCTGGGTTGTTCTAGGATCACTTCTTGATCATAGTTTCTTGACCGAGCCTTGCCTTCTCTTCTCGCTCTCATTTGCATATGTTAGCCATCATATATGCTAGTGCTTGCTGCAGCTCCACCTCATACCTTTTCCCTACCTATAAGCTTAAATAGTCTTGATTGCGAGCGTGTGAGACTGCTGAGTCCCCGTGACTCAGAGATTACTTCAAAACCAGATGCAGGGACCGATGATACCGTTCTAGGAGATGTGACTCAGCTCAAGTGGGAGTTTGATGAGGACTCAGGACGATACTACGTTTCCTTTCCAGACGATCAGTAGTGGAGCCCAGTTGGGCTGATCGGGGACATTATGCATTTGGGGTTGTCTTTATTTTGGTTTCGTAGTCGGACCTTGATTGTATCTGGATGATTGTAATGACATATTTATGTATTGTGTGACGTGGCGATTGTAAGCCAACTATGTACCTCTTTTCTTATTCAGTACATGGGATGTGTTAAGATTACCCTTCTTGCGACATTGCTTACAATGCGGTTATGCCTCTAAGTCGTGCTCCGACACGTGGGAGATATAGCCGCATCGTGGGCATTACATCTCTTCACTTTGCTTATCTTTCGAGCTCTGGCTCGAAGATCCCCCCAACAATCTCTTCATTATTTCCTCTGAAAAATTTCTGAAAATTTTAGTGACTCAAAATAAAAGTGAACCAAACTCAACAAGATTGATAGCAACTACTCCTACAAGTGCTTAGAGGCCATATCATGCATTAAAACTACTTTTGACCACATAAATTTGACATGCAAGCTCAAGAACAAGGTCACCTAAGCAGCAAAAAATTGCAATAAATAAAGCACTAGAACAAAAACTAATTGGACCATTGGAGGAGTCACATACCGAAGAACAATCCCCCAAAGCAGTTTTCTGAATGGATCTTTGAGCAAGGAGATCGAAAATGGCAGCAAGATGAGCTAGAACTCGGGTTTGAGCTGGTGGAGGATTTTTTCTAGAGGAAGACGAAGTGTGTGGGGGCAGCAATAAGTGGAGGGTGGCCACGTGGGGTCCACGAGGCAGGGGGGCGCCCAGGGGGGTGGGCGCGCCCTCCACCCTCATGGGCACATGGTGGGTCCCCCTGGTGTGTTCTCAGTGCCAAATATTCTAGAAAAAACATATTAAATTTTTAGGACATTGGGAGAACTTTTATTTTTGGGGTATTTTTTATTGCAAGGATAATTCAGAAAACAAACATAAAATACTATTTTTGCTTTATTTAATCTAAATAACAGAAAGTAAAAAGAGGGTACAGAGAGTTGTGCTTTCTAACTTCATCCTTCTCATGCTCATCAAAAGGAATCTACTGACAAGGTTGATCAATTCTTGTTAACAAAGTCTTTCCGAATAACATGAAACCGGAGAATTTTCGAATAACACTAGGTTACCTCAACGGGGATATGCACATCCCCAACAATAAGAATATCATATTTCTTCTTGACAGTAGGAAGAGGAAATTCAAAACCTCCAATAGTAATTGTTGGATTTTTTCCAATAGAATTGATACTGTGGACTTGAGGTTGTTTCCTTGGAAAGTGTACCGTATGCTCATTACCATTAACATGAAAAGTGGCATTGCCTTTGTTGCAATCAATAACAGCCCCTGCAGTACTCAAAAAGGGTCTTCCAAGAATAATGGACATACTATCGTCCTCGGGAATATCAAGAATAACAAAGTCTGTTAATATAGTAACGTTTGCAACCACAATAGGCACATCCTCACAAATACCGACAGGTATAGCAGTTGATTTATCAGCCATTTGCAAAGATATTTAGTAGGTGTCAACTTATTCAAATCAAGTCTACGATATAAAGAGAGAGGCGTAACACTAACACCGGCTCCAAGATCACATAAAGCAGTTTTAACATAGTTTCTTTTAATGGAGCATGGTATAGTTGGTACTCCAGGATCTCCTAGTTTCTTTGGTATTCCACCTATAAAAGTAGAATTATCAAGCATGGTGGAAATTTCAACTTCTGGTAGCTTTCTTTTATTTGTAACAATATCTTTCATGTACTTAGCATAAGGATTCATTTTAAGCATTTCAGTCAAACACATACGCAAAAAGATAGGTCTAATCATTTCGGCAAAGCGCTCAAAATCCTCATCATCCTTTTTCTTGGATGGTTTAGGAGGAAATGGCATGGGTTTTTGAACCCATGGTTCTCTTTCTTTACCGTGCTTCCTAGCAACAAAGTCTCTCTTATCATAACGTTGATTCTTTGATTGTGGGTTATCAAGATCAACAGCAGGTTCAGTATCTACATCATTGTTATTACTATGTTGAGCATCAACATGAACATCATCATTAATATTATCACTAGTTTCATGTTCATTACCAGATTGTGTTTCAGCATCAGAAATGGAAATATCATTGGGATTCTCAGGTGTGTCAACAACAGGTTCACTAGAAGCATGCAAAGTCCTATCATTTTTCTTTTTCTTCTTCTTAGAAGAACTAGGTGCATCAATATTAGTTCTCTGAGAATCTTGCTCAATTCTCTTAGGGTGGCCCTCAGGATACAAAGGTTCCTGAGTCATTTTACCCCCTCTAGTCACAACTCTAACAACATTATCATTTTTCTTATTATCTAATTCATTGAGCAAATCATTCTGAGATTTAAGTACTTGTTCTACTTGAGTGGTAACCATAGAAGCATGTTTACTAATAAGTTTAAGTTCACCTTTAACTCTAGACATATAATCACTCAAGTGTTCAATCATATAAGCATTACATTTCAATTGTCTACCAACATAACCATTGAAGTTTTCTTGTTTAACAATAAAATTATCAAACTCATCTAAGCATTGGCTAGCAGACTTATTATGAGGAATATCACCTTCATCAAATCTATAGAGAGAATTTACCTTTACTACCTGTGTCAGGTTAACAAGACCATGTATTTCTTGAATAGGTGGTAAATTCTTAACATCTTCAGCTTTAATACCTTTTTCTTTCGTAGATTTCTTTGCCTCTTGCATATCTTCATGACTAAGAAATAGAATACCCCTTTTCCTCGGAGTTAGCTTAGGAGTTGGTTCAAGAAGTGTCCAATCATTTTCATTACTCAACATATTATTCATAGAAATTCAGCTTGATCAACAGTTCTTTCCCTGAAAACACAACCAGCACAACTATCCAGGTGGTCTCTGGAAGCATCAGTTAGTCCATTATAAAAGATATCAAGTATTTCATTTTTCTTGAGAGGATGATCAGGCAAAGCATTAAGTAATCGAAGAAGCCTCCCCCAAGCTTGTGGGAGACTCTCTTCTTAAATTTGCACAAAATTATATATTTCCCTTAAGGCAGCGTGTTTCTTATGAGCGGGGAAATATTTAGCAGAGAAGTAATAAATCATATCCTGGGGACTATGCACATAACCAGGATCAAGAGAATTAAACCATGTGTTAGCATCACCCTTTAATGAGAACGGAAATAACTTAAGGATAAAGTAATAGCGAGTTTTCTCATCATTAGTGAATAGGGTGGCTATATTATTTAATTTAGTAAGATGTGCCACAACAGTTTTAGATTCATAGCCATAGAAAGGATCAAATTCAATCAAAGTAATTATCTTAGGATCTACAGAGAAATCATAATCCTTATCGGAAATATAGATAGGTGAAGTTGCAAAAGCAGGGTCATATTTCATTCTAGCATTCAAAGATTTTTCTTTAAGCTTAGCTAATAATTTCTTAAGATCATATCTATCATTGCAAGCTAAGAAGTCTCTAGCAGTTTCGTCATCCATAACATAAACCTCAGGCACCACAGGCAATTCATATCTAGGGGGAGAATCTTCATCATCACTTTCATCAATATTATCAGTTTCAATAATTTCATTCTCTGTAACCCTAGCAAGTTGTTCATCAAGAAATTCACCTAGTGGCACAATATTATCAAGCATAGAAGTAGTTTCACCATAAGTATCATGCAAAGAAGAAGTGGCATCATCAATAACATGCGACATATTAGAATGAATAGTAGGTGTAGGTGTCGCAAGTTTACTCAAAATAGAAGGTGAATCAAGTGCAGAGCTAGATGGCAGTTCCTTACCTCCCCTCGTAGTTGAGGGAAAAATCTTGGTTCTTTCATCTTTCAAGTTCTTCATAGTGATCACCAGATATAAATCCCAAGTGACTCAAAGAATAGAGCTATGCTCCCCGGCAACGGCGCCAGAAAATAGTCTTGATAACCCACAAGTATAGGGGATCACAACAGTTTTCGAGGGTAGAGTATTCAACCCAAATTTATTGATTCGAAACAAGGGGAGCCAAAGAACATTCTCAAGTATTAACAGTTGAGTTGTCAATTCAACCACACCTGAAAGACTTAATATCTGTAGCAAAGTATTTAGTAGCAAAGTAATTTGGAAGTAACGGTAACGGTGGCAAAAGTAACAGTATTGGTTTTGTAGTGATTGTAACAGTAGCAACGGAAAAGTAACTAAGAAAAGATCAATATATGAAATGCTCATAGGCAATGGATCAGTGATGGATAATTATGTCGGATGCGATTCCTCATGTAACAGTTATAACATAGGGTGACAGAACTAGCTCCAATTCATCAATGTAATGTAGGTATGTATTCCGAATATAGTCATACATGCTTATGGAAATGAACTTGCATGACATCTTTTGTCCTACCCTCCCATGGCAGTGGGGTCCTATTGGAAACTAAGGGATATTAAGTCCTCCTTTTAATAGAGTACCGGACCAAAGCATTAACACTTAGTGAATACATGAACTCCTCAAACTACGGTCATCACCGGAGGTGGTCCCGATTATTGTCACTTCGGGGTTACCGGATCATAACACATAGTAGGTGACTATTGACTTGCAAGATTGGATCAAGAACTCACATATATTCATGAAAACATAATAGGTTCAGATCTGAAATCATGGCACTCGGGCCCTAGTGACAAGCATTAAGCATAGCAAAGTCATAGCAACATCAATCTCAGAACATAATGGACACTAGGGATCAAACCCTAACAAAACTAACTCGATTACATGATCAATCTCATCCAACCCATCACCGTCCAGCAAGCCTACGATGGAAATACTCATGCATGGAGGTGAGCATCTTGAAATTGGTGATGGAGGAAGGTTGATGATGACGATGGCGAAGGATTCCCCTCTCCGGAGCCCTGAACGGACTCCAGATCAGCCCTCCCAAGAGAGATTAGGGCTTGGCGGTGGCTCCGTATCGTAAAACGTGATGAATCCTTCTCCCTGATTTTTTTCTCCCCGAACATGAATATATAGAGTTGGAGTTGAGGTCGGTGGAGCTCCAAGGAGCCCATGAGGCAGGGGGCGCGCCCAGGGGGGTAGGCGCGCCCCCACCCTCATGGACAGGGTGTGGGCCCCCTGGTCTTGATTCTTTCGCCAGTATTTTTTACATATTCCAAAAATATTCTTCATGAAGTTTTAGGTCATTCTGAGAACTTCTATTTCTGCACAAAAATAACACCATGGCAATTCTGCTGAAAACAACGTCAGTCCGGGTTAGTTCTATTCAAATCATGCAAGTTATAGTCCAAAACAAGGGCAAACGTGTTTGGAAAAGTAGATACGTTGGAGACGTATCACCCAGCAACTCAAGACGTTATGAACGCCTGGCAGTCGCATAGTGATGATTACTCCCTGGTTTAGTGCGGCATGCTTTACAGCTTAGAACCGGGGCTCCAAAAGCATTTTGAGCAACACAGAGCATATGAGATGTTCCAAGAGCTGAAAATGGTATTCCAAGCTCATGCACGGGTCGAGAGATATGAAGTCTCCAACAAGTTCTACAGTTGTAAGATGGAGAAAAACAGTTCTGTCAGTGAGCATATACTCAAAATGTCTGGGTTTCACAACCGCTTGTCTCAGCTGGGAGTTAATCTTCCAGATGACTCGGTCATTGACAGGATCCTCCAGTCGCTTCCACCTAGCTACAAGAGCTTTGTGATGAACTATAATATGCAAGGGATGGAGAAGTCCATTCCCGAGTTATATTCAATGCTGAAATCATAGGAGGTGGAAATCAAAAAGGAACATCAAGTGTCGATGGTGAATAAAACTACTAGTTTCAAGAAAGGCAAGGGAGTTGCCGCGCCAGGTAAATCAGTTGTCGGGAAGAAGCCAAAGAATGGACCCAAGCCCGAGACTCAGTGCTTTTATTGCAAGGGAAATGGTCACTAGAAACGGAACTGCCCTAAGTACTTAGCGGATAAGAAGGCCGGCAACACCAAAGGTATATGTGATATACATGTTATTGATGTGTACCTGACCAACGCTCATAGTAGCTCCTCGGTATTTGATACCGGTGCGGTTGCTCATAATTGTAACTCAAAACAGGAGCTGCGGAATAAGCGGAGACTTGCAAAGGACACGGTGACGATGCGCGTCGAGAATGGTTCCAAGGTCGATGTGATCGCCGTCGGCACGCTACCTCTACATATACCTTCAGGATTAGTTTTAAACCTCAATAATTGTTATTTAGTGCCAGGTTTGAGCATGAACATTGTATCTGGATCTCGTTTAATGCGAGATGGCTACTCATTTAAATTCGAGAATAATGGTTCTATTTATATGAGAGATATGTTTTATGGTCATTCCCCGCTGGTCAATGGTTTATTTTCATTTAATCTCGAACGTGATGTTACACATATTCATAGTGTGAATGCCAAAAGATGTAAGGTTGATAATGATAGTTGAGGGAGTCCTGGACTAAGGGGTCCTCAGGCATCCGGCCTGTTGGACATGGGCCGGACTGATGGGCTATGAAGATACAAGACCGAATACTTTCACCTGTGTCTGGATGGGACTCTCCTTGGCGTGGATGGCAAGCTTGGCGTTCGGATATGAAGATTCCTTTCTCTGTAACCGACTTTGTATAACCCTAGTCTCCTCCGTGTCTATATAAAATGGAGGGTTTTAGTCCGTAGGGACAATCATAATCACATAGGCTAGAGTTCTAGGGTTTTACTCATTATGATCTCGTGGTAGATCAACTCTTGTAACACCCATACTCATCAATATTAATCAAGCAGGACGTAGGGTTTTACCTCCATCAAGAGGGCCGAAACCTGGGTAAATATCGTGTCCCCTGTCTCCTGTTACCATCAACCTCAGACGCATAGTTCGGGACCCCCAACCCGAGATCTGCCGGTTTTGACACCGACATTGGTGCTTTCATTGAGAGTTCCTCTGTGAGGTCGAAGTCAGGGTTGATGGTTCACCTTTTGATCAAGGGCAATATCACAGCCGAAGGAGCTCTGGCCCCAGGCCAAACCCTCCGGCTAGGTGGCTTCATCATGACCGCCCGTTCGGCCGATGAGCCGATGATGACTTCCCGGGTCATCAAAAATCGTCTCCGAATTGACTCTGAATACTCCAAACGGATGGATCCAATGGAATTGTCGTCCTTGAACGAACTCCTGGATCGCATCGCCACCTTGGGGGTCGCTACAGACTACGATCGGATTGGGCTTAAACCCGATCGGAGAGAAATCAAATCTCCACCGATCACCCATCAGATAGCGGTAGTAGAGGAGGAAAACAACAACTCTCCCTCTATATTAAGGACGAACTATGTTCGGATCTCCGAGCTCGAAGAGCCAGATACCTGTCTGCGGAACGGCATGCCTTGCTCTCAAAACCTGGAATCAGACGATAGACCTGAAAAATTGGTCGATATCCCGGAGCCCGAACTATCAAGCTCGAAAATTTCTCAAACTCCGGATCCCAAATTGGGTCAGGATTCGGATTCAAATCCCCCACCCACCCAGATATATGCGATCTCACATATCTATGGTAGCAGTCTCAGGAAACAGTCCATCACTTTTGGGCCAGATTCCTCCTTGTCAAGGACAAGATTAAAGATTGCCGCGACGAAGATGCGATCTCAATATTCCGCAGTAATTGTATGGATGAAGGAATCCTCAACGCCATCAACCGCCATCACGTGTTACACTTCCCGGACTTGGCAGCCATAGTACAGAAGTACTGTGCAATGGAAAGTGCCTGGTAAACTTAGGCAGCTCGCTGGGAACCACCAGTTTCCACTCAACCCTTCATCCGGGCAAAAAGGATGCACCCTCACGGGGCATCTGACACAGCAGTAAATCAATCCGAACCCATTACGGGGCGCGGAACCGTTCTAGACTGGATGGCTTGATAGGCCATGCAAAATACACACAACACCGGATACCATACCTACCCACAGCCTTAGAGCATGTTGGTACTCCGGCAAGTGGCCAAGAGTGGTGAGGATATCCTCACCAAAAATACCTCAGAGCAACAACCCCCGGAAGGGGACGACCTCAGGGTATTGACGGTCTTTGAGACTTTTGCTTAAAACAATCGGCGCAAAAGGGCCCTCCGCGACCTCGCCGAAGTCTGCCAAGTCACAACAATAAACCCTTGGAATGACACGACCATAACCTTCAATGCCAGTGACGAACCAAAATTCCGGACAGCCCGGGCACCAGCCGCCCTGGTTCTCAATCCAATTATGGACGGCTTTCGGCTCACCAAAGTGCTCATGGATGGCGGCAGTGGACTAAACCTCATCTACGAGGATACCCTCAATAAATGGAAATAGACAGGAGCCGTATCGAGCAAAGTAGCACGACCTTCCGAGGAATCATTCCCAGCCAGGAGGCACGATGTGCGGGAAAAATTACACTTGACGTGGTATTCGGCACACCGGAGAACTATCGGTCCGAAGAGATAAACTTCCAAGTGGCCCCTTTCAACAGTGGATACCACGCCCTGTTGGGGCGAGATGCATTCACACGCTTCCAAGCCATACCTCATTATGGGTATATGAAGCTCAAGATGCCCGGGCCCAATGGTATTATCACTCTCACTAGTGATCCGGATATAGCCCTCCACGCCGAAAACAAAACAGCATCCCTAGCCCTTGAGGCACTATCTGAGGCCCTCGCGGCCAAGGAGTTAACCGCGCTACGCTCGACGGTGGATAGAGACGACGTAATCCTTGATAAGCACTCCAAATCCACCTCCTTCAAACCAGCAAACAAAATAGTCAAATTCCAAGTCCACCCGACGGACCCAAAGAAGACAACCTCCATCGGGGCACAACTGGACCTAATGGTGGATGCCGCACTACGAGCGTTCCTACGCGAGAACTGGGACATATTCGCCTGGAACCCTTATATGCCAGGAATACCACGCAGGTTGGCCGAGCACAACCTCAATATATTGAAGGGATACAAGCCAGTCAAGCAAACACTGTGACGCTTTTTCGAACCCAAATGACAAGCTATGGGGGAGGAGCTAGCCAAGTTAATTGAGGCTGGATTCATCACAGAAATAAAACACCTGGACTGGCTAGCAAACCTGGTGATGGTGCCAAAGAAGGATAAATCCTGGCGCCTATGCATCGATTTCAAAGAACTTGACAAAGCTTTCCCTAAGGATCCCTTCCCCCTCCCCCGCATCGATCAAATTATTGATGCCACTTCAGGACACAACTCACTGTGTTTCCTCGATGCATATTCCGGATACCACCAAATTAAAATGAAGGAATCCGACCAACCCGCAACGGCATTCATTACCCCATATGGCCCTTTCTGCTTCAACACTATGCCCTTTGGGCTTAAAAACGCCGCCACCACCTACCAACACATGCCTCAAACATGCCTGGAGAAACAAATCGGCAAGATAGTTGAAGTATATGTGGACGACATCGTCATCACGACTAAGCACGTCGAGTCATTAATAGACGACTTACGCCTCACATTCGATAATCTCCGGACATATGACATTAAGCTCAATCCAGAAAAATGTGTTTTCGGCGTTCCCTCTGGAAAACTACTGGGCTTTATTGTTTCTAGTAGAGGAATCGAGGCAAATCCAGCCAAAATCCGAGCTTTATCACAATTGGCTACACCATCAGACCTTAAACAGGTCCAAAAACTAGCTGGATGTGTGGCAGCTCTAAGCCGCTTTATCTCCAGACTAGGAGAAAAAGTATTGCTACTTTATCAACTTCTTCGACGCACCGACCACTTCGAGTGGAAGGATGCGGCAACGGCCGTATTGGAAGAAATAAAGGCTCTTTTGGCGAGCAACCCGATCCTGGCTGCGCCAAGCGTCGGCGAACCAATGTTATTATGCATCTCTGCAACACACCAGGTGGTGAGCGCAGTACTCGTCATCGAGCGAGAGGAGGACGGACACAAATTCCCACTCCAGAAGCCGGTATACTACGTATCTACTATCCTAAATCCATGCAAATCCCGGTACCCTCATTATTAAAAGATAGCATACACGGTCTTCATGGCATCCCGGAAGCTACGACACTATTTCCAAGAATGTTCGATCACGGTGGCTTCCGATGTACCACTGAATGACATAATAAACAACCGCGACGCCACGGGCCGGATTGCCAAGTGGGTCATTGAGCTCCTTCCATACTACATAACATATAAGCCACGCTGGGCCATCAAATCACAAGTACTAGCGGACTTCGTCACCGAATGGACTGAGGCCGAACTCCCTAAAGAGTACGACACATATTCCAACTGGGTCATGCACTTCGATGGTTCTAAAATACTGGCGGCCTTAGGTGTGGGCATTGTCTTAACGTACCCCACCGGAGACACAGTTCAGTACGTACTCCAAATATTATACACAGACTCCAACAATGCAGCCGAATACAAGGCCTTATTGCATGATCTTGGGATGGCTGTCTCCATGGGTATACAGTGGCTGGAAGTGCGCGGGGACTCGAACCTTGCAATATCTCAAATAAATCGAGATTTTGATGCCAAAGATCCGAAAATGGCGGCTTACCGTAACGCCGTTCTCAAAATGTTGGCTCGGTTCGAGGGGCTCGAGTTTCACCATGTGGCTTGAGAAAGTAATCAAGCGGAGGATGTCCTTTCTCGCATCGGTGCTAAGCGTGACTCCTTCCCACCTAACATCTTTCTGGAAAGGCTTTTTAAGCCATCCTTGGTGTGACAAGGGGAGAGCGGCAACACCAGTCCGGATCCGATCATAAACCCAGATTCCAAATACACTGATATAATCGGAGGCTCAGCCACCAAAATAAAACCGTCGGCCCCTCATATCATGGCAGTCATTGCCTCATGGACCGAACCCTTCTTGGCCTACCTTAATAGGCGAGAGCTCCCTAAGGATCAGAATGAGGCTCGCTGCATTGTTCGGTTTTCGAAAGCCTACAAGGTCCATGAAGGAGAGCTCTATAAGAAAAGCGCTACCGGAGTACTTCAAAGATGTATCTCCGAGGAAGAGGGGCGGCAGCTCTTGGCTGAAATTCATGCCGGTCTCGGTGGCCACCATGTCGCGGCTCGGGCCCTTGTAAGCAAGGCCTTTCGTATAGGTTTCTATTGGCCGAAGGCCTGAGCAGATGCATAGGACCTTGTCCAACGTTGTGTAGGATGCCAGCTTTTCGCCAACCATAGCCATATGCCACCCACCGCTCTACAAACAATCCCCATTACTTGGCCTTCGGTCTGGGGGCTGGATATGGTCGGACCCCTTAAAGGAGGCATCCATAAGAAAAACTATCTGCTGGTTATGGTAGATAAGTTCACTAAGTGGATAGAGGCCAGACCAGTGAAAACGGCCGAAGCCGGACTAGTGATAGACTTTATATCCGGTGTCGTACACCGTTATGGTGCCCCACACAGTATCATCACCGACAACGACTCCAATTTTACAGCCGATGAGGTGAAAGCCTGGTGCGCTAATCTAGGCATTAAGCTCGATTGCGCCTCTATCTATCATCCACAAACAAATGGTCAAGTCGAACGAGCCAATGGCCTTATTATGAGCGGCATTAAACCCAGACTAGTGCGGTCTTTGAAAGAATCAGACAAGCACTGGGTTGAGGAGCTCGACTCCGTACTCTGGGGGCTGCGGACCATGCCCAATCGTACTACCAGATATACACCTTATTTATGGTGTACGGTGCAGAGGCTGTGTTACCCTGCGACATTATTCATGACTCACCTCGAGTGCGCATGTACGAAGAGAGAGAGGCCGAGATGGATCGGTAGGACAGCTTAGATGCCCTGGAGGAGGAGCGCGACATTGCAAAAGCCCGTTCTATATTTTATCAACAGCAGGCCCGCAGATATCAAAGCAGAGAAGTGCGGGCCAAGACTTATAATTTTGGTGAACTAGTTCTATGCTTGCCGGAGAAGAAAAAGGACAAACTCAAGCCCAAGTGGGAGGGTCCCTTCATCATTGACGAGGTTCTCACTAGAGGAGCGTACCGCCTGCGTGATGCATCAGACAATCGCCTAGAGACGAACTCCTGGAACGCGGCCAGACTCCGAAGATTCTATGCCTAGCAGCGAACTCTTCGTTCGTCTCCTTCTCCCTATTGTCTCCATTATTTTTTCTCCTCTCTTTTCGCTTTTTATTTTTTAGGCTTAAAGCTTTCGTACGGCCAAAACATGCACATATGACATACACATCTTCAAATGTAAACGTCCTTTATACCTAGGGGCTTCTTGCACCGAAGCTTATTATTGTTATTTTTCGAGCATCAAGCTCATCACATATGCGTTTTATCCCCATATGTACCTTTTGTTTCGCCATTATATGCATCGATATGACTTAAGTTTTGGCCAAGCTAGGCTGCCTGGCTCCTGTGCTTATGTCATATGTTCTCGTTAGTTCGGCTAGGGCATAAAGGGAGCACCTCTGCGATTGCTACTGCCGGGTCATCCGGATGTGTACCTTAGACTGGGTGAAGCCGAAAGCTAGCATTCTTAAGGAAATATTCGGTAGGCGGACTAAAGATGTTTATATATTCCTCCCACTATGAACCCCTAGATGTTACATATACTATGATCTTTTCAATCATAGTTCGGACATGCATATTAACGCATGTACACCCAGGGAAAGGAACCTTTAACAGAACTATTCTCTCTGGAAGATGTTTCTTACAATCACAGTGTAATATAACATAGCTAGCCAGATACAACTTGTTTGTTCAAGCAACTATGACCCCTACGCCTGGTTTCCATGCATACCTCGGTCTATTTTGCCACTCCAGTATTCAGAAACACTCCGCACCTTCGGGTCCAGAGGTAGAAGCGAAAAGGTTGGCCATGTCAATGAAAGTACATAGTCACTTGGACTCAAAAATTTCCTCCTCTATACTGTCTAACAGGCTGTCTAGCTTACAATCCTGTTGGGAATATTTGGCGGCCACTTCTACTTGATCATACACCAAATTAACAGGAATTTCTTTCCCATCTGACCCTAGAGGTTCGACTCGGGCCATATGATTGGGATCAAGCTTGGTATACCGTGTTTTTACCATGCCCCAGGCCTCTCGCGCACCTTCCCGACAGGCTGATATCTTCCATAATCAAATACGCCGTCGTGCTCCTTTTTGAACAGCTCCACGAGCTCTGCCATACCTCCTGGAGGAGAGGCGGATGGCCATAAAGCCTTGGCAACACTTCGCATTGCTTTCCGAACTCGCTCGTAAATCTAGCTCTTGTAGCAGGCCGCCTTGAGATCCAGACATTTCCTCTTCGGGACGACCAGTCAGCATACCTGCAGACATAAATCTGCCAGTTTCGGCCCTCGTAGAATTATAGGGAGGCAAATTTGAAGAGCACACTGAATATGCTACCTTGTAGCCTCCTATTCTCGTTAACAGCGCCAACTAGCTGGGCTCGAACATCTTTCAGTTCTTCGCCAAGTTGGGTATGGGAATCCTGCAGCTTGTTCTTCTCATCCCTGACCCGCGTCAGCACACATTTGCCTGCCACATGTTGTCTTTTGGCCTCTTTTTCACCAGCCTGGGCTTCCTTCAGTTTCCCTCTCAATTGCTCTACTGATTCTGTCAGCAGAAACACAACAGTATTAATACAACTGGTACTTGATTATACTTTTATCTAATGGGGAGAAGCATTACTAGGAGGTGCCTCCTTGGATTTTTCCAATTCGGCGGTAGCCGCAGTTAGCTGAGTCGGACACTTTGCCAGCTCTTGAGACACCATGCTATTCTTCTCCATAAGTGCCTGATTACACAATGATCCTTCAATCAGTTGTATCAACTGCTTTAAGTCTTGGGGGCTACTAGTATATGATTATTAAATCTACACTTACCCGCATATCTTTTAGATGCTGGTCCGTGGCTGTGGAAAGTCCATCCTGAGCAACTCGGATGTATGCATAGGATGACGTGAAAGCATCGAATGCCTCCTTTGAAAAGCCGGGGTCACGTAGAACGGCCCTCCGACAACGATGATTCATGGTGCTCTCCACTTCAGAGTTCGTGACAGACATATCGTAAGAATCCTCTGCGGAAGGATAGTTCGGCGCCACTCCCGTGTCAGCCCCCATCCTTAGGGCAGGGTCTGGAACCTGGCTAGTGGAGGCACGACCGGTAGGATCCCCGGACATAGTCTGGCGGACACTTTTCTTGATAAAATGCGGCGAATGACATCATGAATTGATGTGGCGACCAGGAGGCGTATTTTTAAAAGAAAGCCTTACCTATTTGATGAAGGTTCTGCTGTATTATCGTTTGCCTTTCTTTTTGAAGACTTGATTGGTGCGGGCGCCGCTCTCCTCGAAGATGCTTCTGTTGCGCATTGCGGCATCGAGCGCCTCCCCTTTGGAGCACGAAATAGTGCGGTGGGTGATGCATAATAAGGAAGCTATTTTGAAGAAGGTGACTGCTAAAATTACTTACATGCAAAGCAGGGAGGAGGCCAGGATAATCGGCAATGATGGGCACTTCCGTACCATCATAGCTCGTCTGGTAGAACACTCCATTTTCAAGCTCCACAAACATGTCCGGGTCCTCTTCGTATCCGGGGTCAAGGTCCCGGTTGTGCCCCTCTGGCTGGGGGGCGGGGCTATGGATGCCCTCGGTAGCCTTCCACCATTCCTATTGCGTGCGGATAGGTTACTATCCATTAGAAATGATTTAGGGTGAGAATTGAGTAAAATGGTAGAATTGGAACTTACCCAGCTAGGAGGATTATACATGGAAAATCCATCTTGACATTGGAGAGGAGCGAACTCCTCCTTCTACCCTTTGTACAGTTCGACCAATATTTTGGCCAAAGCGGAAGGGGTTTTTGGTCCCTTCCGACCGCAGCGTGAGGCGTCATCTTCCCCATTATAATGCCACATGGGAAGCCCTCTATATTGGAGTGGTTGCCCCCCCCCCCCCCGCACTATAGAAATCACCATTACCTCAATTGTTGATAATCCGGACTGGGCGAGCATCTTAATATTGCCCATCAACTGACTGACTTCTGCGCTATCCTCCTCCTTGAGGCTCCGAGGGCGCCAGCTGTGGTGTTTGTTCAATGGAGCGCTTGAAAATTTGGGGAGACCCGTCCGAACTGGGTCAGGAAGAGCAACTTCTTCAATATAGAACCATTCGGAAGGCCACTTTTCAGATGCCTTCTTCGGCATGCCGGATAGGTATCTGGTCCCGGCGAAGCGCCATACCTCAGCTCCTCCCACTTCGAATATTGACCCCCCTTGGTTACGAGGGACGAGGCAGAACAGTTTCCTCCATAATTCAAAATGGGCCTCACAGCCCAGGAATAGCTCACAAAGAGCAACGTAACCCACAATGTGTAGGATGGAGGCAGGAGTAAAATTGTGCAGTTGGAGGCCATAATACTCCAGAAGTCCTTGGAGGAATGGGTGGATTGGAAATCCGACACCCCTTAGCAAGTAGGGAACAAAGCACACTCGTTCCCCTGGATGGATTGGGGAAATTCTCCGCCTGAACCCTGCCGTTAAAGGACGTCGATCCTACTCGGACGGGGACTAGATCCACGGGGGAAAGAAAGCCCTGTTTTGCAGCTTCGTCAGCTGACCATGAGAAACAGAACATCTCTACCAATCACCTTTTTCGGAGCCGTGGGGGCGGGAGGAAGAGCTGGGAACGCTAGCATGTTGGAGTGGTTTCTCCTAGCGAGCTCTGAGGATTTTTTTCGCAGGGTGTGGAATGGATATGAGATCTGATCTCTTTAAATAGGCGTCTTTCTTGTATGGTCAGGGTGATATGTGCAAAAATACCCCGACCTCTCGTATTCACTCGACACATGGAGGCTAATGTCAGGAAGGCGTGGAAGCCGATGGGCGCGACATTAAATGTAAATTCGATTATTGCTCTTTAAGTCAGGGACTTTGAAGTAATCGGAGGAGGAACCTGCCTTGCAATGCCTAAGACAACCTGCGCGCCGGACACATCGTCATTGGAAGACTGGTTCGGGGGCTACTGAGGGAGTCCTAGACTAAGGGGTCCTCGGGCATCCGGCTTGTTGGACATGGGCCGGACTGATGGGCTATGAAGATATAAGACCAAAGACTTTCACCTGTGTCCGGATGGGACTCTCCTTGGCGTGGATGGCAAGCTTGGCGTTCGGATATGAAGATTCCTTTTATCTATAACCGACTTTGTATAACCCAAGTCTCCTTTTATGTCTATATAAACTGGAGGGTTTTAGTCCATAGGGACAATCATAATCACATAGGCTAGACTTCTAGGGTTTTAGCCATTACGATCTCGTGGTAGATCAACTCTTGTAACGCCCATACTCATCGATATTAATCAAGCAGGACATAGGGTTTTACCTCCATCAAGAGGGCCCGAACCTGGGTAAACATCGTGTCCACTGTCTCCTGTTACCATCAACCTCAGACGCACAGTTTGGGACCCCCTACCCGAGATCCGCCGGTTTTGACACCGACAATAGTCCCACATACTTGTGGCACTATCGTCTTGTTCACATTGGTGTCAAACGCATGAAGAAACTCCATGCCAATGGATTTTTGGAGTCTCTTGATTATGAATCATTTGACACATGCGAACCATGCCTCATGGGAAAAATGACCAAGACTCCGTTCTTCGGAACAATGGAGCGATCAACCAACTTATTGGAAATCATACATACTGATGTGTGCGGCCCAATGAGCGTTGAGGCTCACGGTGGCTATCGTTATGTTCTCACCCTCATTGATGACTTAAGTAGATATGGGTATGTCTACTTAATGAAACACAAGTCTGAGACCTTTGAAAAGTTCAAGGAATTTCAGAGTGAGGTAGAGAATCAACGTGACAGGAAAATAAAGTTCCTATGATCAGATCGTGAAGGAGAATATTTGAGTCACGAGTTTGGCATGCACCTAAATAAATGTGGAATTGTTTCACAACTCACGCCGCCTGGAACACCTCAGCATAATGGTGTGTTCGAACGTCGTAATCACACTCTATTGGATATGGTGCAATCTATGATGTCTCTTACCGATCTACCGCTATCATTTTGGGGTTATGCTTTAGAGACTGCCGCATTCACTTTAAATAGGGCTCCATCAAAATCCGTTGAGACGACACCGTATGAATTATGGTTTGGGAAGAAACCTAAGCTATCGTTTCTAAAAGTTTGGGGATGCGATGCTTATGTCAAGAAACTTCAACCTGAAAAGATCGAGCCCAAGTCGGAAAAATGCGTCTTCGTAGGATACCCTAAGGAAACTATTGGGTATACCTTCTACCTCAGATCCGAAGGCAATATCTTGGTTGCCAAGACTGGATCCTTTCTAGAGAAAGAGTTTCTCTTGAAAGAAGTAAGTGGGAGGAAAGTAGAACTTGATGAGGTACTGCCTCTCGAACCGGAGAGTAGCGCAGCTCAGGAAGATGTTTCTGTGGTGCCTGCACCGACTAGAGAGGAAATTAATGATGAAGATCATGAAACTTCGGATGAAGTTGCTACTGAACTTCAAAGGTCCACGAGGACAAGTTCCGCACCAGAGTGGTACAGCAGCCCTATCCTGGAAATCATGTTGTTAGACAACGGTGAACCTTTGAACTATGAAGAAGCGATGGCAGGCCCGGATTCCAACAAATTGCTTGAGGCCATGAAATCCGAGATAATATCCATGTATGAAAATGAAGTATGGACTTTGACAGACTGGCCCGATGATCGGCAATCCATAGAGTATAAATGGATCTTTAAGAAGAAGAATGACGCAGATGGTAATGTGACCATCTATAAGGATCGGCTTGTCGCTAAGGGTTATCGACAAGTTCAAGGGGTTGACTACGATGAGACCATCTCACACGTAGCGAAGCTGAAGTCCGTCCGAGTCATGTTAGCAATTGCTGCATTCTATGATTATGAGATATGGGAAATGGTCGTCAAAACGACATTCCTTAATGGTTTCCTTAAGGAAGAATTGTATATGATGCAGCCGGAAGGTTTTGTTGATCCTAAGAATGCTGACAAGGTATGCAAGCTCCAACGCTCTTTCTATGGGATGGTGCAAGCATCTCGGAGTTGGAACATTCGCTTTGATGAAATGATCAAAGCGTTTGGGTTTATGCAGACTTATGGAGAAGCCTGTGTTTACAAGAAAGTGAGTGGGAGCTCTGTAGCATTTCTCATACATACTCTTAATGGGAAATGATATAGAAATTTTGGAAAGCATAAAGGCCTACTTGAATAAGTGTTTTCCAATGAAGGACCTTGGAGAAGCTGCTTACATATCAGGCATCAAGATCTATAGAGATAGATCGAGACGCTTCATTGGTCTTTCGCAAAGCATGTACCTTGACAAGTTATTGAAGAAGTTCAATATGGATCAGTCCAATAAGGGGTTCTTGCCTGTATTGCAAGGTTTGAGGTTGAGCACGGCTCAATGTGCAACCTTGGCAGAAGATAGAGAAAGGATGAGTGTCATCCCCTATGCCTCAGCCATAGGGTGTATTATGTATGCCATGCTGTGTACCAGACCTGATGTGAACCTTGCCGTAAGTTTGGTAGGGAGGTACCAAAGTAATCCTGGTATGGAACACTGGATAGCGGTCAAGAATATTCTAAAGTACCTGAAAAGTACTAAGGATATGTTTCTCGTTTATGGAGGTGACAAAGAGCTCGTCGTAAAGGGTTACGTTGATGCTAGCTTCGACACAGATTTGGATGACTCCAAGTCACAAACCGGATACATGTATATTTTGAATGGTGGGGCAGTCAGCTAGTGCAGTTGCAAGAAAAGCGCCATGGCGGGATCTACATGTGAAGCGGAGTACATAGCTGCCTCGGAGGCATCACAGGAAGCAGTTTGGTTGAAGGAGTTCATCACCGACCTAGGAGTCATTCCCAATGCGTCGGGCCCGATGACTCTCTTCTATGACAACACTGGAGCTACTGCCCTTGCCAAGGAGCCCATGTTTCACAAGAAGACTAGGCATATCAAGCGTCGCTTCAACTCCATTCGTGAATATACTCAAGATGGAGACATACATATTTGTAAAGTGCATACAGATCTCAATGTCGCAGATCCGTTGACTAAACCTTTTCCACGAGCAAAACATGATCAACACCAGAACTCTATGGGTGTTCGATTCATCACAATGTAACTAGATTATTGACTCTAGTGCAAGTGGGAGACTGTTGGAAATATGCCCTAGAGGCAATAATAAAGTGGTTATTATTATATTTCCTTGTTCATGATAATGGTCTATTGTTCATGCGATAATTGTATTAACCGGAAACTGTAATACATGTGTGAATACATAGATCGTAATATGTCCCAAGTAAGCCTCTAGTTGACTAGCTCTATGATCAATAGATGGTCATGGTTTCCTGACCATGGACATTGGATGTCGTTGATAATGGGATCACATCATTAGGAGGATGATGTGATGGACAAGACCCAATCCTAAGCATAGCACAAGATCGTGTAGTTCGTTTGCTAAAAGCTTTTCTAATGTCAAGTATCATTTCCTTAGACCATGAGATTATGCAACTCCTGGATACCGTAGGAATGCTTTGGGTTACCAAACGTCACAACGTAACTGGGTGGCTATAAAGGTGCACTACAGGTATCTCCAAAAGTGTTTGTTGGGTTGGCACAAATCGAGACCGGGATTTGTCACTCCGTATGACGGAGAGGTATCTCTGGGCCCACTTGGTAATGCACCATCATAACAACCTCAATGTGACTAAGGAGTTAGCCACAGGATCATGCATTATGTAATGAGTAAAGAGACTTGCCGGTAATGAGATTGAACGATGTATAGAGATACCAACGATCGAATCTCGGGTAAGTAACATACCGGTAGACAAAGGGAATTGTATACGGGATTGATTGAATCCTCGACATTGTGGTTCATCCGATGAGATCATCATGGAACATGTGGGAGCCAACATGGGTATCCAGATCCCATTGTTCGTTATTGGCCGGAGAGATGTCTCGGTCATGTCTACATGGTTCCCGAACTCGTAGGGTCTACACACTTAAGGTTCGGTGACGCTAGAGTTGTTATGGAAATAGTATGTGGTTATCAAAGGTTGTTTAGAGCCCTGGATGAGACCCCGGACGTCACGAGGAGTTCCAGAATGGTCTGGAGGTGAAGATTTATATATGGGAAGTCCAGTTTCAGTTGCCGGAATAGTTTTGGGGGTTATCGGTATTGTACCGGGACCACCGAAAGGTGTCTGGAGATCCACCGAGTGGGGCCACCTGCCCCGGTGGGCCAGCTGGGCTGAACAAGGGTGGGAACCAGCCCCCTAGTGGGCTGGTGCGCCCCCCAAGGGCCCAAGGCGCCTCCCACCAAACATGGGGGGGAAGTTCCCCCTTGGCCGCCGCCCCCCTCTAGATGGGATCTAAGGGGGCCGGCGCCCTCTCCAGTTCACCCTATAAATAGAGGGGTGGGGGTGGGAGGGCAGCTGCACCCTTCCCCTGGTGCAGCCCTCCCCCTCTCTAACACCTCCTCCTCCTCCATTATGCTTGGCGAAGCCCTGCCGGAGAGCTACAAGCTCCACCACCAGGCCGTCGTGCTGCCGGAGCTCTCCCTCAAATTCTCCTCTCCCCTTGCTGGATCAAGAAGGAGGAGACGTCCCCGGGCTATACGTGTGTTGAACGCGGAGGCGCCGTCCGTTTGGCTCTTGATCAGATCTTCCGCGATTTGAATCGCCGCGAGTATGACTCCATCAACCGCGTTCTTGTAGCGCTTCCGCTTAGCGATCTTCAAGGGTATGAAGATGCACTCCCTCTCTCTCTCTCGTTGCTAGCATCTCCTAGATTGATCTTGGTGACACGTAGGAAAATTTTCAATTATTACTATGTTCCCCTACACCCAAATCTTCGGATCCCTGTTGTAGCCTCGAATGTGTAGAGTGGCATAAAACTGCACCAGAAGCTATTCATTCCAGTGTTCCTTGTCAGTCACAAAGGTCAGAAGACCAACATCCCGAAAGCAGTCAATGGCCTATTCAAGACATGGCAGCCCAGCCATAGCTTCACAATCCAGACGCTTGTGTGGAAAAATACGGTCTTGATTGTACATGATGCAAGAGTAATAGCTTCGCTGAAGATGGCTCCAAAATCTATCAGAGGAGATCTTGGGCGTCGTGTATGGGTTCTTGGCGCTGTCAAAGAAAGTATTGTGCTCTCTGAAACTGAGCACGCTGAATGAGTCATGAGTGGTGACAACACTTGGAAGCCTTGGCAAATGTGGCTTGGGCTTCTAAACTTGAGGCCTCTGCTCCACATGATAGTCATACTGTGGCCCGGGAGCAGTGGGTGGAACTAGAATTGGCCATCTCACAATTACCAATTCACCACGATTGAATGCACATTCCATAGTGTGTGGCCTTGGTGGAGGAACGGCGCCATCAGAGGTGATTGGCGTCGTAGTGGTGTCAGCTTGCACATTGGCTTTAGGCTCCACATTGTCTTCAGCCATGACGGAGTCATAGCCTTCAATGACGTTGTTGGTGGCAGCCTCATTGTTTTCAACCTCCATCTGTTCAACGACTGGAGGGTCGGGCATGATCAAATTCTCTTCAAGAATGACAGGATAACTGGCAGGGGGTGTGGCTTCTCTTTCTTGTTCTCTTTCTTCTCCTTTTTCTTCTTCGGCTGATGCAGCCGGAATGTCTCCAGCAGTCTTGGCTTCAAACTCAGAGGCAGTCGTAGAAGGAGTGGCTTCAAGAAACACTTGACGTGCTACTGAGCTTGTGTGTTGCGCTTCTTCTTCTGCGATGCTCGACATGGAGACCTGTGGCCTGAGGCCCTTGCGAAGCCCGCGGAACGCTGGCGATGCCTTTGGAGAAAGGGTGGTCTGTTCCATGTAGTCTTCATCATCAAGTACTGAAGAAGTAACTTGAGTAGGGGGAGTACGTGGTGTCTCATCATGCACTGGGGTGTCTTGTTGTTGGCGCTCGGCCCATGAGTCATCTTGATCTATTGGCGTCAATGGACGACCAATGATAATAAGTTCACTGCTCATTGGAGCAGGCGATGATACCGATCGGGGCTCGAGCTAAGGAAGGACTTCATCATCATGCACATTGTCTTCATAACCAATGTATTCAGCTGCGTTGGGGTCAATAGCTGGAACTTCTTCACTTTCTGGAGCCTCTCTGGAAGCAGGCTCATGTATCACAAGGCGAAGTTCTTGGTTGGTTGAAGCAGGAAGAGCAACTGAGATAGGTTCAACTACGAGGGGCACTGGGGCAGAAGCACGCTCTTTCTTTGAAGACTTTGAAGCCTCTGTATTTAATCTCTTCTTAGAGGGAGCATCATCAGAGGTGTTCTTGAGCTTCCTCTTCCTGGCTTCGGCCTCGGCTTGTTGTGTCTTCTTCATTTCTGAAGCTGCTGAGGGGACCTTTGGCTTCAAGCCAGTCATGCTGGCAGGGAAGACAATGCTTGGCTGATCCTGCCGTTGAGCTTCGGGTTGGGCTTCAGCAGACTTCTTATTTTGCCTGGCAGCCATCCTGGGGTCGATGCCAGGACACCCAAGATCCTTTTGCTTCTCAGCTTCATTATGCGCTTGAACACATTTATGTGCATAGTACTTCATGTGCTCGCGAGAGCCTTTGGCTTCTTCACGCTTCTTCTGGAATTCATCCGGGAGATCATGCAACATCTTCTTTAAGATTTGCACATTAGCCATACTGAGCTTGGCCATGTGCTTCTTGAAATGCGCCTTCTCATGATCAATCTTGTTCTTGAGCTCGACGATTTTCTGAGCTAAGGCCAATTCATTTGCAATAGCTCCATGAAAAGTGATGTTGATGTCCACGGGCAGCTGCAAGTCATCAATACTGATTCTCTGGTCGTCAAACCATTCATCGATGAAGTTGTTCAAAATGTCAGCATCAAAGAGGGGCAGATCATTGAAGATCTCCGCCTCTTGCTTGCTCTTGATCAGCATCTCTAGAGCTTCATCACCAAGATCTTCATCGCTGGACAGACCAATGGTGTCTTCCTCGTTGCGCAGAACGGCAGCAAGAGTCAGGTCATGCCCAGAAATCTTCTTGGGCTTCTTGGTATTCTTGGTCCTCTTGGAGACACGAGACAAGTCTTCAGACTGCACATTGGGTTCAGGAGGTGCAGTCTTCAATGGCTTTACAGTTGAAGCGGTTTGGGGCAGCAGAGGGCTTTGAAGCTTTTGACTTCTTCTTGTGCTTTGGTGGTGCTGGAGCATCTTCAGAGTCCGTGTCATCAGCAGATTGATCCACCGTGGCCCTCTAAGCAGCAATGTGAGAGAGGAGCCCATTGAAGCTAGTGAATGGGCTGATGACATTTGCATTGGCTTCACGTGACTCATCTTGTCTTGGGGCAGAAGGACCGGGGTTGAAGTTGAGTCCAAGCTCCTTTCTGTTCTTGGCAGCTGACTCCTTAGTGAACTGGTAGTTGCGCTTGAAGAGATTGTCTTCACGACACCATAACAACGATGATGGGTCGGCATTTTCAGGCTGCGGTACTCTGACCATGCAAGGATAAAAACCTTGAGCAATAGCTTCAGGCTTCGACTTGGCTTGCAGATTCTTATAGAGAATATCGCCCCACTAGCGCTTGATAGCATTCTTCCTAGCATATTCGGCAGTAAAAAATTGTACTTGAACCACTGTTCTGCCCAATATCTTCGAATCCATTGAATCCGGGTCTTGCACTGATTGTAGTTCTCCTCAGGATCTGTCTTGTATAGTTCATATAGATCCGGAGGCAGATCTAGAGCAGTATTTCCACGACACTATCTACCACCCTTCCTAGCAGATTTCTCAGTGGCCATGATATTCAGACAAATAGGCTTCAGAACAGTGAAAGGCTTTTGTCTACTTGTCAGACAAGAACTGGCTTCAGGGGAGTGAATATGATGTTGTAAGAACTCTGCAAATGAATGCAGACTATGAGAACCAAGGGATTCTCCCACGGACATGTACCTGTGACAGCATTAGAGATGGAAGGGAAGGGAAGAGGTCATATGCATCCTTAGAAGATTTTGAAGATAAATCAGTTTGAAGGCATTGACCTCATAGAGCAAAGACATTCACTTATTTGAAGAGAGTTGGTTCCAGATTTGTATGAATCCATGAATAAGTACAAGTGAGGAATCTAACTAGTTATGAAGCATAAGTGAATATACTTTGCAAGATATGAAATTTAGAAAGAGATAAATCCAGATTTGGAAGTATAAAAACCACTTTTGTTTGAAGTGGATGGATTTGTCAGATCAAAAAGACTGTAAAAAGTGAGACTTATTTACCCAAAACGAACTGCTAGACAAGGCGGAAGGGAGGCCGAGCAGTCCAATCTCCCATTCCCTTACTTGGCAGCGGAAGACACCTACGGCGGCGGTGGAGAAGACGAGGTTCGCGACCGGCATGAGAACGGCGTCGAAGAGGTCACGACAGCTAAGCGCTTCGTCTCCGGCGTCGACGTGAGCTAGCGGTGGCTCTAGGGTTTATGCAAGGTGGCGAGGTGGAAGAGGAGATAATGACCGCACGGGATGGGTATTTATAAGGTAGAGGGCTGCACAGCGCAATTACGCAGGTGCCCCTAGCGGTTCACATCTGATGGACACGTGGCATGCATGCAACTAATTGAAAGTTGTTCCATGTTCCCACGCACGCCTGGTTTGTCGGGTGGTCGTTCCGGCTTCTTCGGCATTCAGGCAAAAGAGATATAACATTGAAAGCAGTTTTAAATGCGTTTCTTCGCATCTTCAGCTGACATGGACGCAGTGAAGACATTTGACAAGTTTCAACATAATGCATATGACTAGATAGAGAGAGTTTGGGGAAGAAGCACATAAGGGGTTAGGGTCCGATCACATTCACTTAGTTCAAAAAATGGCAAAGTCAAAGACATAGTATAAGTGAATGTTGTGGAGGATAGAACACGCATATATATGTATGTATGTATATATATATATATATATATCATAAAAGGACCAAATCAACATTGCGAAGATAAACCTTGAAGTCAAATCAATGTTGAAGACAAACCAAATGCAAAGATAAAACAATCATGACGCCAAATGAAAATCTTCGAGAAAGTTTGGTGGGCATTACCCACCGTATAGGAAGTATTAGACTCAGACATGGCGCACAATTATCGTGGCGCTCCGAAGTCAAATTCCACGTTAATATATTCACACTTAGAGGGTAAGTCTTCATTGATTGAAGATATACGTTACTTCGTGTTGCACATCTAAGTCATCAATACGCATAAGCGTTAGGATGTGTGTCCAATCACATGACATTTGAGGATTCTAAGATATTTAGCTCACACCGCAACTTGCAAAACCTTTTCTCATCCAAGGGCTTTGTGAAGATATCTGCCAATTGCTCTTCAGTGTTGATGTGAATGATATCAATATCTTCCTTCATGACATGATCTGTGAGAAAGTGATGACAAATCTGAATGTGCTTTGTCTTCGAGTGCTGACTGGGTTGTTGGCAATATTGATGGCGCTTTCATTATCGCAGTAGAGTGGCACATGCTTTAGGTGGATGCCATAGTCCTTGAGAGTTTGCTTCATCCATAGAAGCTGAGCGCAGGAAGATCCAGCAGCAATGTACTCGGATTGAGGAGTGGAGAGAGATACACACTTCTGCTTCTTTGAAGACCAACAGACAAGAGATCGTCCAAGAAAGTGACATGTGTCTGATGTGGACTTGCGATCAACCTTGTCACCAACATAATCAGCGTATGAGAATCCAACCAGATCAAACTCTGAGCCCTTTTGGATACCATGCATAATCCTAGTGTTGGGGTGTAAGCCAAATATCAAAGAATTCACTTCACCGCTAAGTGGTGTGATTCCTTTGGTGTCGCTTGGAATCGGGCACACATGCAAACGCTAAGCATTATATCAGGCCTAGATGCACATAAGTAGGGTAAAGAACCAATCATCAAGTGGTATACCTTTTGGTCGAACTCTTTACCATTGTCGTTGGGGCCCAGATGGCCTTTGGTTGACATTGGCGTCGTGTACCCTTTGTAGTCTTGCATTCCAAACTTCTTCAGGCAATCTTTGAGGTATTTTTCTTGTGATATGAAGATCCCATTACTCTGCTAACGGATTTGAAGACCAAGGAAGAATTTCAGCTCACCCACCATGGACATCTTATATTGCTCTTGCATCATATGCCCAAACTCATCACTGTATCTCTTGTCAGTGCAGCCAAAGATAATATCATCCACATAGATTTGGCATACAAATAGTTCACCATCATATGTCTTCGTGAAGAGAGTGGGATCTAGAGAACCGGGTTTGAAGCCTTTGCTCTTCAGAAAGTCTTTGAGTGTGTCATACCAAGCACGAGGTGCTTGTTTGAGGCCATATAGTGCCTCGTTGAGCTTGTATACCATGTCAGGACGCTTTGGGTCTTCAAAACTAGGTGGTTGTGCAACATACACTTCTTCTTCAATTTTGCCGTTGAGAAAGGCACTTTTGACATCCATTTGATATAGAAGAATATTGTTGTGGTTGGCATATATAGGCTAGCAGTATGCGAATGGCTTCAAGACTAGCCACATGAGCAAATGTTTCATCGAAGTCAATCCCTTCAACTTGTGTGTAACCTTGAGCAACGAGACGAGCCTTGTTTCTGACGACTTGACCATGCTCATCTTGTTTGTTGCGATAGATCCATTTGGTACCGATGATGTTGTGCTTGCGAGGATCTAGACGCTTTACAAGCTCCCACAATTGTTTAACTCGAACTGTTGAAGCTCTTCTTGCATACCTTGGATCCATTCAGGTTCCATGACAGCTTTGTCAACTTTCTTGGGTTCAGATATTGAGACAAAAGCAAAGTGCCCACAGAAATTTGCTAGCTGTGTTGCTCTTGAACGAGTGAGTGGACCAGGTGCATTGATGCTATCAATTATCTTCTCAATATGTACTTCATTTGCAACACGAGGATGAACTGGACGAAGATTTTTCCCTTGCTAATCATTGTCTTTGTTTTCAGCACTGGCTTCATGTTGAGCAGTGTCTTCAGGCTGATTAGGTGCAGAAATGATGATTTCCTCTTCAGCCTGTGCCTCTGAATGTATGATTTCTCCAGTACCCATAAGCTTGATAGATTCACTTGGTGTAGCTTCATCTAGCACATTTGGCAGGTGCTCTCTTTGCGAGCCATTAGTCCCATTGAACCGCACATCCATAGTTTGAACCACTTTGTAGTGAAATAGGTTGAAGACTCTGTAGGAGTGTGAATCCTTTCCATAGCCAAGCATAAAGCCTTCATGTGCTTTCGGTGTGAATTTTGAAGTGTGATGCAGATCCTTGATCCAGCACCTAGCACCAAATACTCTGAAATAGCTGACGTTTGGCTTCTTACCAGTCATGAGCTGATATGATGTCTTCTTTAGGAACTTGTGAAGATAAACATAGTTGATGATGTGGCATGCAGTATCAATAGCTTCAAGCCAGAACTTCCTTGGAGTCTTGTACTCATCGAGCATCGTCCGTGCCATCTCGATGAGGGTTCTGTTCTTGCGCTCCACGATGCCATTCTATTGAGGTGTTTATGGAGCCAAGAACTCATGTGTGATGCCCAATGTATGAAGATAAGTGTCGAGGCCGGTCTTCTTGAATTCAGTGCCGTTTTCACTTCTGATGTGCTTGATCTTGATGCCATAATTAGTCATGGCATGATTGGCAAATCGTCTAAAGACATCCTGCACTTCAGTCTTGTAGAGAATTATGTGCACCCTTGTATATCTTGAGTAATCATCAACAATGATGAAGCCATAGAGGCAAGCAGTGGTAGTAAGGGTAGAGTAGTGAGTAGGGCCTAATAAATCCATGTGAAGCAGCTCGAAGGGATGTGTCATCATCATGATTGTCTTCAAGGGATGCTTGGCCCGAGTGATCTTTCCAGCATCACAGGTGCCGCACAGATGATCCTTCTTGAACTTTACGACTTCGATGCCTATGACATGCTTCTTATTCGCGAGAGTGTACAAGTTCCTCATGCCCACATTACCTAGCCTCTGATGCCAGAGCCGGCATTCTAAAGCTTTTGCTAGAAGACATACAACCAGTTGTGGTCCTGCGAAGAAGTCTACCATATACAGATCGTCCTTTCGATATCGTTCAAAGACTAGAGATTTTTCAGATTCCATAAGCACAAGGCAGCGATATTTTCCAAATATCACAATCATGTTTAGGTCATAAAGCATTGAGACGGACATTAAGTTGAAACCAAGGGATTCAATAAGCATCACTTTATCCATGTGCTGATCCTTTGAGATTGCATCTCTACCTAGGCCTAATATCTTGCTTTTACCAGTGTCACAAATGTGATGTGACTTTTGTCAGACAAGCGTAGGGTTGAATCCATAAGAAGACTTCGATCACCGGTCATGTGGTTAGTGCATCCACTGTCCATGATCCACTCATAAGCCTTTGGTGTCGTACCCTACAGTGCAGTTTGGGGGATAGGCTTCACCAAGGGAAATGTGAAGCATAAACATTTCACAAACAAGCATATTGTCAGAGTTCAGATCCTTGTTAGGGTAGATAGGATGTTTGTCAAGAAATCCTGGGACGAAATAGATAGTAAGACCATCCTGGAATTTTATCTTGCGTCCCACAAGATGTCTTAGGTCCCGAGCATAAGCATCAGAAGCCTTTGATTTCTGGCTGGAGATCTTTCCCTGCAAAAGAGAGTTAATTTTTCTTAACCACCCACATCTTCAGGGGTGGCTTAGAAGCAATGAGTATAAGTGTAGCATCTGAGAACTTTGGCTTTGGAGACCTAGCAAATAGCCTTGCAGGAGGTTAATAATACTCATAAGAATAAGAAGAAAAGTTCTTGGTCTTATGAACATAGCGGTTTGATGAAACACGATCACATTCATAAGTCTAAGTATGGTTTCCCTGCAAAACATTGGTGTTAGGGCGACTCTGACGAGTCTTCTATCTGTATGAAGCCTTTGGGCCATGTGAAGCCTTAGGTCTGGGGTTTGTCTTCTTCCCAGGTGGTGTCATGATGACATTCACTAGAAGCTTCTCAAGACAACTTTTGGGCACCCAGATGTTCTTCAAAGGTGATCCATTCCTGCAGTTAATACCAATATACCTTGCAAACACTTCACCATTCTGATTCTTAAACAATTTATAGTTTGCACCAAAGGATTCATCAATGATAATCGGGTAGTCAATCCAGATAAGGTAGATGGATTCACTGAAGGACCCTTTGCAGCAACCCATGTGGTTTTGGGGTACTGCTTAGGCTTCCAGTATGAACCATCAATGTTCATTTTCCTCTCGAACCCAACACCCTCTTTCCTAGGGTTTCAGTTCAGAATCTGTTTCTTGAGGACATCACATAGAGTTTGATGCCCTTTGAGGCTTTTCTACATCCCTGTTTCAAGAAATGTCTTCAACCTAGCATTCTCATCGGCAATAGTAGTGGTATCCTCAAAAGAGGGGTTAGTTACCACATAAGTAGTTGAAGATATAGCAACAGTAGCAGCAGTAGAACATTCAGTAATAGAGACATCATTATCACGCTCAAGACATTTTGAACATGGTGGCTCAAAGTCTTCCTGAGCGGTACTGATCTGTTGAGGGCGAAGTGACTCGTTCTTGTTGGGGAACATAGTATTTCAAAATTTTCATACGATCACGCAAGATCTATCCAGGAGATGCATAGCAACGAGAGGGGGAGAGTATGTATATGTACCCTCGTGGACCGAAAGCAGAAGCATTATGAAACACGGTTGATGTAGTCGAACGTCTTCATGATCCAACCGATCAAGTACCGAAAGCACGGTGTCAGTGTCAAAACCGGCGGATCTCGGGTAGGGGGTCCTGAACTATGCGTCTAAGGTCGATGGTAACAGGAGACAGGGGACACGATGTTTACCCAGGTTCAGGCCCACTTGATGGAGGTAATGACCTACGTCCTGCTTGATTGATCTTGATGAGTATGAGGATTACAAGAGTTGATCTACCACGAAATCGATGTGGCTAAACCCTAGAAGTCTAGCCTGTATGATTGTGATTCTTTTCTACGGACAAAACCCTCCGATTTATATAGACACCGGAGGGGCCTAGGGTAATACAAAGTCGGTTACAGAGAAAGGAAATAATACATTCGGATGCCTAGCTTGCCTTCCACGCAAATAAGAGTTCCATCCGGACACGGGAGGAAGTCTTGTATCTTGTATCTTCATGGCCCAATAGTCCGGCCCATGTCACACAGGCCAGTCGCCCGAGGACCCCTTAATCCAGGACATCCTCAGTACCCCCTGAACCAGGCTTCAATGACGAGGTGTCCGGCGTGCAGATTATCTTCAACATTGCAAGGCGGGTTCCTCCTTCGAATATTTCAAAGTAGTCCTCAAACACAGAGAACGTTTCCAGCTCTGCAAAACGGGCTCCATAAAGAGTATACTATTTAACAAGTCCCATCTACTGACATTTTTGGAGTGAGACGCCACGTCTTTGTCCGGTCATTATTTCGAACCATTTTTAGCCTCCCGTTCCACGTTTCGAGATGCGGTTTCATTGGCACGTCTTGTCAAAGCAGAGATCGTGTCCCTTTATTGCGGGATTCTCATCAATACGGGCGTGGTTAATCCAACCGTGCCGCCTGCACGACCCTTGGGGAATAGGCGAGTTTTAAGGCATGTGGGGAGGCGCTTGATATTCGCTTCCTTTATAAAGAGATAAGGATTCACCTCTTTTACCCACGCCTTCCTTCTCTCTGCTCATCCATTCTCGAGCTCCAGCACCCAAGCTCCCATCTTTTCCACCTCAAAGAAGCACTCCAGCCATGTCCGGATCCGGAGCACAGGGCAAGTGGATGGCCTCCTCCGTCACAGAGAAGGACATTACGAAGCTCCAGGAGGCGGGGTATTGGCCCCGGAAATCTCCCAGCGGCTTTCGGCCAAGGGGCAGGTCGTCCCCACCCCTAAGTCTCATGAGAGGGTGGTATTCATCCCCCACTTCATCCGCGGGCTGGGATTTCCTCTCCACCCATTCGTCCGCGGACTCATGTTTTAATACGAGCTAGATTTCCATGATCTGGCCCCAAATTCGTTCCTCAACATCTCGGCATTCATTATCATGTGTGAGGCCTTCCTCCGCATCCCACCTCACTTAGGCCTGTGGCTGAAGACCTTCAATGTGAAGCCGAAGGTGGTGGGCAGTCAACACGTAGAGTGCGGAGGCGCCATGGTGAACAAGATGTCCAACGTCCCATGGCCCAAAGGTACCTTTGTCGAAACCGTCAAGGGGTGGCAGAAGCAGTGGTTCTATGTCACAGAGCCCCGCGACACCACCTGGGCCGCAGCTCCTGAATTCAAATCCAGGCCCCCAATGTGGCTTACCTCCTGGAAAGAGAAGGGCCTAGAGTGGGCATCATCGAACAAGCTGGTTGCGCTGTAAATGCGCATCAAGAGCATGGTGGACAAGAATATCAAGCTCTTCAATGTGATCCAGGCAATGCTTTTTCACCGGATACTTCCTTGCCAGAGCGGACTTGCAATTTATGGGAGCTCGATCTGGCAAAGCACCAGACCCTTCAACAGTTCTTCGGCGCTACTCACGAAGACATCTGGAGAGTGCTTTTTAAGGCCAATGAAATGTGGCTGAAGACGAACGAGGACCATGGGTACAACCTGGCCCATCCTGCTGGTCTGGTAATTTTTTTGTATTTCGAGATGTATCCTTCACCTATATATTCAAGGAAGACGTCTAAGCGTCCCTATCTATCTTTCCAGGTCTGGACAAACAAGGTGGAGCGGATCCAGTGTCTGGCTCCACTTCCCGAAGACCCAGCAATCCCACTTTTTAACGAAGATGCTGGTTCCGGCGCCTTACCGGGCGTCGGAGAAGAGGGGCAATAAGAAGGCCAAGGAGACCTGAAGTGGCCTCTACAGTAAAGCCACTTCAGACGTGACATCCGAAGATGCCGAAAACCATTCCTCCCCTGCCGCCGAAGACGACGAGGAGGAGGAAGAAGAGGAGGAAAGCAACTTTCCCCCCGAGGGGGAAGGAAGAAAAGGCCGGCCTCCACGGATCTGGAGGCAGAGGCGCCCAAGAAGGGGAGGGCCCCCCTCGCGGACAACTCCGCGTTGGATACGGACAGCAGCTCCGAGTGGCGCCCTAGGGAGAAGCCCCTGGCCGAATCATGAGTACTCAAAAGCACCTATGAGCACGTATATCCACCTTCTTTATTTCATGGATTTAATGTGTCGAATCATGCGCTGCAGTCTGGCTCATGCCCGCCCCCAGCGATCCTCATCTTCGGGGAGCTCGCTGGATCCAAAGGTGATGGACATCGGGTCACTTTCGTAGGCCTTCCCTCCCAAGGCCATGGACGACGCTGAGGTGTTGTCCCGAAGGACCTTCCCAGGCCAGGGAGAGGAACAAGAGGCCGTCAGGGCGGCGCCGGAAGGTGAGACCTCGGCTGCCGGACACATGGGGGAGCAAATCTCCCCAGAGACTGGCAATGGGGGCCATGTCCAATTCAGCCCCTAGCCAAACACTATTCCGGAGGCCCATACGGCTCTGGAATCAAGCAAGCAGCCTCCTTCATGAGAAGGAGGTGCACCTATTCTGCCGGTGACCTCTGTCCACCCAGAGGCGCTGGATACTTTACTGGAAGCACTGCAAAGTGCTTCCATTATTGAAGAGCACCGTACCTTCATGGGTATGGTGGTTGAGAGTGTTCAGTCCGCTAAGAGCGGACTAACCGAAGCCTACACCAGCTTGCTGACAGGCTTTGAGGTATGCGACATAATTTATGTAAAAAAGAATATCATAGTATAGAAAGTAGCCCCTGAGGCACTGTCTGGTGCTCGAAAAGAGAAGCCAGACAAAGGATCCAATAATTTTCGCAGGAGACTAACCAATATATGTCTATATGAATAAGCAGGCGTCCATGTTGGCTGCGACCTCTCATTCTGCCGAAGTCTCTAAACTGAAGCAGAGTTTGGAGCGGGCCGAGGAGGAACTCGGCCATGTTAAAAAACAACTAGAGGACCAGCAAGGTATGCAATGGTATATTCGGATGTAGAAAGATATGAATTGTGTATGTTGATCATACTATCATGATATTTCGTTGGGGCTGCGACCGAGGTGGAGACCCTCAAGAAGTCGTTGGCCGAGGCCCAAGAGAGAGCGGCGAAGGAACATGTCGCCCATGAAAAGCACAAGGCTAGGGTCGGGGAGGTCCAGCAGGAGCTCCAGGATGCCAGAAAGAAATATGAGTCCCTGGAGCGCAAGGTTTCGGACCAGGAGTCTGAACTTGCTAAGGCTCTCCAAAGCGTGCAAGAGGCCGGGGCCGAAGCCCAGGGCGCCCTCCAGGAGATCCAGGAAGCCAGGAAAATTGCGGCGGGTAAGGCCTTTATTATGCAGAGCAAATTTGAGAAGAAAAGGTACCTCTTACTGACCCGGATTTGGAGTTCTCCAGGAGCGTTTGCGGATATGCCGCGCAGTGTTGCTGACGTAGCGGAGTTTTCTGAGCTGAGGAGGGGAGCTCAACAGAGAAGCTGTTCTGGTCGCAATACCTTGCACTAGAACATCTAGTGCCCTTTAGCGATCAGCTGAAACAGCTGATCGAACTGCATGGGACGACCGAACTGGCAATGAAGGATTTTATAATCCGGCTATGGCCTGCTGACACCCTGCCCAGCAGCTACTTCGGACTTGTGAAGCAGCTGGTCAATGTCTGCCCTCGGCTTGATGCCATCAAACGGTCGGTCTGCATCGAAGGTGCGCGGATGGCCTTCACCCGCATCAAGGTGCAGTGGGTGAATATGGATGATGTGAAGCTCCCCACCGAGGGACTGCCCGTGGGCAAGGAGCACTGCACGCCTGAGCGGTATTTGGAGGATGTCCTGAAGGAATCCCGCATTGTAGAGGGCCAGTTTTCGAAAGACGTTATCTTGGAATGAATACACTCATGTTATCCCGTCCTGTATTATGCAAACAAGGCCGATATGTAATATAATGCCAGCTGTTTATTTAAAATTTTACCTCATGTGCGACCGTTTTATTAAATCTGAGAATTGGCCAGTCGTCGGCTTCAACCCCCACGTAGGTAGTACAGGGGTTTTCGGGTTGGAACCTAAATACTCTTGATCCAAGATTTTGGTCATTGAAGGAGGTGTTTAGCGCATCAAACCAGGCAATCGGACTATGTGGCTTTATCACCCTCACTTAGCCATAGGAGTTTGACAATAGAAATGTAGGTGCAGCCCCTAGTTGGCACTTGTTAATCCGGACTAGGGTGCTGTAGACAGCTGATCGGGTGGATGCCGATCCGTCGTATAACGCGGAAAAAATTGCAAGAGATTTTAACCTTCGAACAGCTCACCAGCTCTCATCGCATCATGACAGTCAGTTTTTGGCTTTCTCTACTGAGGTGCTCATTCAGATAAACTAGGACACAATCGCAGTAGTTCTCCCTTTACTACCCTAGATGATAGGACGGAACGTAAGGTAGCAAGCACATGAGCCGAGCAGCCCAACTATTGACTGAAGACATGATTCAGAGCCGATGCATATAATGCTAAATTTGGGGTGCCGGACTATACTGAAAAATGTTTCGACTTATTGCCATAGCATGGGCGCCATGAAGCCCCTGGCGAATTAAGGCGTACCAAAGTGTACGGATGCCATCAATAAGAATAGAGAAATAAAATGAAGTAGAAAGCCAGTGCCACATGAGTTGGGCCGCAAACTATTTTCATTATAATTTGATTAATACGTCAAAGCTTTTTTGTACAAATAGTACGATAAGCAACGGGGCTATTTAACATGCCGAGACCAAGGTGGAGCTTCGCGCAGGTCCTGAAAACAGGTGGTGATCATCAAGAAGACCACCTAGAGATTCCCCCACACCTCAATGCTACTTGCCACCTTGGTATATCCATCCTTCGAAAGGATCGATGATCAGGCCGTCGAGAGGGGCCTGTGGAGAAGAAACCTAAAAAGGGTAAAAAAGGAAAGGGAAAATATCTGTGTCCAGTGGGGGTCGAGCCATATTATGGACCACAATCGAGTGACGCCTCCGTCTTTGCCCATGGTATTTTGAGTGCGTAGTTATGTAAGCGCGGTACATATGCTGCTATGTGTTCGGGACTGAGACAGAGGCCGTATTGCTAGTCGAACTCTTGACGAGCTGGACTATCCTGCTGCGGAGTAGTCCGGACTCGTTTGACAACGTCCGGGAGCTTGGCCGCCGAATTAAAATTCTGCTTGATAAGGCCGCTCTGTACTTCCTCTGCTAGGGTTGCGGTGTGCTCCTCGATACAGAGGGAGCGTTCCGTGTTTCCATTAACTGTTATGACACCGCGTGGTCCGAGCATCTTGAGTTTGAGATAAGCATAGTGCGGCACCGCATTGAATCAAGCAAATGCGGTTCATCCGAGCAGTGCTTGATAACCGTTGCGAAAAGGGACGATATCGAAGATCAAGTCTTCGCTTCGGAAGTTTTTCGGGGATCCGAAGACGACTTCCAATGTGATGGAGCTTTTGCAGCGGGCCTCTACACCTGGTATTACTCCTTTAATGTTAGTTTTTGTGGGCTTGACCCTTGATGGATTGATGCCCATCTTGCGGGTTGTGTCCTGATATAGCAGGTTGAGGCTGTTGCCGCCGTCCATGAGGACGCGCATAAGGTGGAATCCATGAATGATTAGGTTGAGGACCAATGCGACTGAACTGCCATGATGGATACTAGTTGGATGATCCCTGCGATCGAAGGTGATCGGATGGGACAACCATGGGTTGAGTTTTGGGGCGACTGGCTCTATCGCATCGACGTCCCTGAGCGCTCGTTTGCACTCCCTTTTAGGTATATGGGTAGCGTATATCATGCTCACCGTTTTAACCTGGGGAAAACTTCTTCTGCCCCCCTGTGTTCGGCGGACGGGGCTCCTCGTCGTCAGTCTCACTTTGCGACCCCTTCTCCTTGTCTTCGGCATTTTACTTGTCGGCCTGTTTAAAGACCCAACAACTCCGGTTGGTATGATTAGCTGGTTTATCAGGGGTGCCGTGGATCTGACATGGACAATCGAGTATGCGGTCCAAGCTGGAAGAGCCCAAATTGTTCCTTTTATATGGCTTCTTCCACTGACCGGACTTGGAGCCACTGAATCCGGCGTTGACCGCCGTGTCATCAGTATTGTCACCATTGTTTTGATGCTTATGCCTGTTGTGTCGGGGCTTCCCATTGCTATTCTTGGCTTTGGAGGTGCCAAGTTCACTTGCATTATGATTGCTATGGGCTAGCCAACTATCTTCGCCCACACAAAAGTGGGTCATAAGTGTCATGAGGGCCGCCATGGACTTTGGCTTTTCTTGGCCGAGGTGTCGGGCGAGCCATTCATCGCAGATGTTGTGCTTAAAGGCCGCTAGGGCTTTGGCATCCGGGCACTCTACGATCTAGTTCTTTTTAGTTAAGAATCTTGTCCAGAATTTCCTGGCTGACTATCTGGGCTGTTGAACTATGTGACTTAAGTCGTCAGCATCCGGGGGTCGGACGTATGTGCCTTGGAAGTTGTCATGGAAGGCGTCTTCCAAGTCCTCCTAGCTGCCAATGGAGTTTTCAGGCAGGCTGTTCAACCAGTGTCGAGCTGGTCCCTTGAGTTTTAGCGGGAGGTATTTGAAGGCATGAAGATCATCACCGCGGGCCTTATGAATATGGAGAATAAAGTCCTCAATCCATACTGTGGGATCTATTGTTCAATCATATGATTCGATATTTACGGGTTTAAATCCTTCCGGGAAATCATGCTCCATTACTTCATCAGTGAAGAAGAGGGGGTGTGAGGCGCCTCTATATCGGGCCAGGTCGCGACGTAGTTCGGATGGAGTCCGTCTGCGGTTTTCGACCTGGGCGTGATTATGCTTGTCATGTTTGGCTTGATAGTCGTCGTCTAGCATCGGGGCACGCCCCCGCGATCCGTAGATCCATCTGGCCGGACCTACTCTATTCTTCAGTTCCTGCCACAGGTCATATGTGTATCCCTAAGCTGTTGTGTCTCTGCCCTTACGGCGAGATAGTATGGACCGGTGTTCGACTTGAGTTGCCGTTTTGTCCCGGCCACGTGGTTGTCGGCCAGCCGTATCACGTACTGCTGGTGTGGGCTCAAGTGCCTCATTGTCGAATTGAGGTAGCAGTTTATGCTTCGGGTAACTTTTGGTTGGGCGCACGAGGACGTATTCCTCGGCTGCCAGGACATTAGTCAATCTGTCTTTGAGTAGATCTTGATCAGCCTGAAGCTGTTGTTGTTTATTTTTCAAGCTCCTTGCAGTGGCTATTAGCCGTTGCTTAAAGCGCTCCTGCTTGAGAGGTTCCTCAGGCACGATAAAGTCTTCGTCGCCGAGGCTGACCTCATCCTCGGAGAGTGGAAGGTAATTACTGTCCTCTGAGTCTTCGTTTGTGGCCTGTTCATCAGGGATAACTTGTCCATCCTCCCGATTGTCTTGTTCAGAGTTTTGCTTGATGAGATTTTCTTGTTCTTCGGCATTGTCCAGAGTATTGTTGTCTCTCGTGCCAGTATTGATGTCTCTGCCGCAACGTGGTTTAGAGCGGCGTCGTCGGCGTTTTGGTTGTATCTCAGGAGGTTTATCCTCTACTGGATTTTTCTCATTATTGCCATCACTCTCTTTGGGAGTATCCACCATGTATACGTCATACAAAGAGGTGGCCGTCCAGCGTCCGGTAAATGGTGGGTTTTGGGCCTGCTCTTCTCCAGCATCGTCATTCGTACCGTCGATGTCTTTAGAGCCGTAATCGAGCATGTCAGTTAAGTCCTCGACAGTGGGGATGAAGTGGTTGGTGGGTGGGACGTAAAATTCCCCTCTCTCAGCCCCTAGTCCGGGCTGGGCGTAGTTTGGATGTTGCTCCTCTGTAATAACGAGGGATCGCATCAAGTCCAGAGCCTCGCTTAAAGGCGAGGTTTGTCCAGGGAGAAAAGAATTCATGGAGTACGGCGGGAAGGGAACTCCATGGCCGACCTCACATGATGCTGTCCACCAGGGTTCAGAGCTAGTGTCCGGGGAAGAGTCTGGCTTTGTGATGGTTGCCAGCTACACTACTTCCTCCGACTCTCCGTACTGGGCTTAGTAGCCGTAGATAGTCCGGCGGGTTTAGAAATCCCGTCTTTGGACCTGGCGACGTGCTTCGGCTCTAAGGCCAAAGCAGAGGTTGGGGTCGTGAATCCTTGGAAGATCAAGTCTCCTCGGATATCAGTGACATAATCCAGGTTTCCAAAACTAATCTGGTGACCTGGGGCGTAACTGTGGATCTGCTCTACATGGCCAAGCGAGTTGGCCCGCAGTGCGAAGCCGCCGAATATGAAGATCTGGCCGGGAAAAAAAACCTAACCCAGGGCAGCATCGTTGCGGACGATTGATGGAGCCATCGAACCTTCTGGCGGTGACACAATGGAACTCTCAATGAAAGCACCAATGTCGGTATCAAAACCGGCGGATCTCGGGTAGGGGGTCCCAAACTGTGCGTGTAAGGTCGATGGTAACAGGAGATAGGGGACACGATCTTTACCCAGGTTCAGGCCCTCTTGATGGAGGTAATACCCCACGTCCTACTTGATTCATCTTGATGAGTATGAGGCTTACAAGAGTTGATCTACCACGAGATCGATGTGGCTAAACCCTAGAAGTCTAGCATGTATGATTGTGATTCTTTTCTACGGACTAGACCCTCCGGTTTATATAGACACCAGAGGGGCCTAGGGTTATACAAAGTCGGTTACAGAGAAAGGAAATAATACATCCAGACGCCTAGCTTGCCTTCCATGCAAAGGAGAGTCCCATCCGGACACGGGAGGATGTCTTCTATCTTGTATCTTCATGGCCCAACAGTCCGGCCCATGTCACATAGGCCGGTCGCCCGAGGACCCCTTAATCCAGGACTCCCTCACACGACACCTCCATGATATGCACACGTTCATCTTAGTGACATCCCTCGTACTCTTGATCCACCTGAGGCCGAGGAAGAGTTTCGTCAGCACGACGGCGTGATGATGGTGATGATGAAGTTACCAACGCAGGGCTTCACCTAAGCACTACAACGATATGACCGAGGTGGAATTCCGTGGAGGGGGCCACCGCACACGGCTAAACAATCAACTTGTGTGTCTATGGGGTGCCCCCCTCCCCCGTATATAAAGGGGTGGAGGAGCGGGCTGACCGACCACCTTGGGTGCACCCCCAAGGGGGGAATCCTACTCCTGCTAGGAGTAGGTTCCCCCTTTCCTAGTCCTACTAGGATGGGAAGGAAGGGAGAGATGGGGAGGAAGGAAAGGGGGGCCGACCCCCCTCCCAATTCGCATTGGGCTTGGGGGGGCGCCCCTCCTGCTGGCCTTCTCCTCTCTTCCACTAAAGCCCATGTAGGCCCATTAAGCCCCCAGGGGGTTCCGATAACCTCCCGGTACTCCGGTAAATACCCGAACTCATCCGGAACCATTCTGGTGTCCAAACATAGCCTTCCAATATATTGATCTTTATCTCTCGACCATTTCGAGACTCCTCGTCATGTCCGTGATCACATCCGGGACTCCGAACTACCTTCGGTACATCAAAACACATAAACTCATAATACCGATCATCATCGAACGTTAAGCATGCGGACCCTACGGGTTCGAGAACTATGTAGACATGACTGAGACTCACTTTCGGTAAATAACCAATAGAGGAACCTGGATGCTCATATTGGTTCCTATATATTCTACGAAGATCTTTATCGGTCAAACCGCATAACAATATATGTTGTTCCCTTTGTCATCAGTATGTTACTTGCCTGAGATTCGATCGTCGGTATCTCAATACCTAGTTCAATCTCGTTACGGGCAAGTCTCTTTACTCGTTTCGTAATGCACCATCCTGCAACTAACTCATTGGTCACATTGCTTGTAAGGCTTATAGTGATGTGTGTCGGTGTCAAAACCGGCGGATCTCGGGTAGGGGGTCCCGAACTGTGCATCTAATGTTGATCGTAATAGGAGACATGGGACACAAAGTTTTACCCAGGTTTGGGCCCTCTCGATGGAGGTAATACCCTACGTCCTGCTTGATTGATATTGATGAGTATGGGGGTTACAACAGTTGATCTACCACGAGATCGTAATGGCTAAAACCCTAGAAGTCTAGCTTGTCATATTATGATTGCCTCTATGGACTAAACCCTCTGGTTTATATAGACACCGGAGGGGCCTAGGGTTATACAAAGTCGATTACATAGAAAGGAAATAGTACATCCGGCCGCCTAGCTTGCTTTCCATGCAAAGGAGAGTCCTATCCGGACACAGGAGAGAGTCTTATGTCTTGTATCTTCATAGCCCATTAGTCCGGCCCATTTCCAACAGGTCGGACACCCGAGGACCCCTTAATCCAGCACTCCCTTAGTAGCCCCTGAACCAGGCTTCAATGACAAGGTGTCTGGTGCGCAGATTGTCTTCGGCATTGCAAGGAGGGTTCCTCCTCCAATCACTTCAAAGTACTTGACTTAAAGAGCTGTATTTGGCCCTTCATTTAATGTCGCACCCATCGGCTTCTGTGCCTCCACCCCTTTCTGCTTCCACGTTTCAAATTAATACGAGAGCTCGGGGTATTTTTTACATAACCCCTCTCTGGCCACATAAGAAAGGCCTCTATTTAAAGGGATTGGATCTCATATCCATTCCACACTCAGCAGAAAATCCTTAGAGTCTTGCCAGAGGAAACCATTCGACATGGCTAGCGTCCCTAGTTCCTCCTCCCGCCCTCACGGCTCCAAAAAAGGCGATTGGGAAAGATGATATGTATCCCATGAGCAGTTGGTTAAGCTTTAAACACAAGGATTCCTTCCCCCCGTGGATCTGGTCCTCGTTCGAGCGGGATTGACTTCCTTCACAGGTGAAGTTCTGGCAGAAATTTTCCCCAATCCAACCAGGGAGGAATGGGTGTGCTTCGTATCTTACTTGTTGAGAGGCGTCGGGTTTCCAATCCACCCCTTCCTCCATGGACTCCTGGAGTATTACGGCCTCCAATGGCACAACCTCACGCCGACCTCTATCCTGCACACCGCGGGTTTTGTTGCCCTCTGCGAGCTTTTCCTAGGTTGTGAGGCCCACTTTGATTTGTGGAGGAAGCTATTCTGCCTCGTCCCTCGCAACCGAGAAGTGTCGATATTCGAGGTGGGCGGCGCCAAAGTATGGCGCATAGCCGGGACCGGATACCTGTCCGGTATTCCGAAGAAGGCGCCTTCAGAATGGCCCTTAGAATGGTTCTATATTGAGGATGTTGCTCTCCCCAACCCAGTGCGAAGGGGTCTTCCCGAATTTTCAAGTGCTCCATTGATGGAACGCCACAGTTGGCGCCCCTGGATCCTCGAGGAGGAAGATATCACGGAAGTCCGTCAATTGATGGGCAAGATAAGGACACTTGCCCAGTCTGGATTATCAATAATCGAGGTGATGGCGACTTCCATAGTGCGGGGGGTCCAACCACTTCAATACAGAGGGCTTCCCATGTGGCACTATAATGGGGAGGCCTCACACTGCGGTCGGAAGGGTCCGGACACCCCCGCCGCTTTGGTCAAAATATTAGCCGAACTATACAGAGGGGAGAAAGAGGAGTTCACTCGTCTTAAACATCGAGATGGATTTTCTATGTACAATACACCGAGCTGGGTGAGCTCTAATCCCACCACTTTACTCAATCTTCTCCCTGAATCGCTTTTAATGGATATTAACCCATCTATTCGTAACAGGAATGCCAGAAGGTCGTCGAGGGGATTTATGGCCCTGCCCCATAGCCAGAGGATCCCAACCGAGACCTAGACCCCGGATTCGAAGAGGATCCAGACATATTTGTGGAGCTTGAGGATGGAGTATTCTACTAGGCGAGTTATCATGGCACAGTAGTGCCAATCGTGGCCAACTATCATGGCCTCCTTCCCGCCTCACATGTAAGTAATCAAGAGACACCTTCTTCGAAAGAGCTTCCTCATTACGCCTCACCTATCGCACTATTTTGTGCTTCAAAGGGGAGGCGCTGGACGCCACAACGTGCACCAGAGGTATCTCCTAGGAGAGCAGTGCCTGCACTAAGCAAATCTTCAAAATGAAAGGTGAACGACAATATGGCAGAACCTTCATCAAAGAGGTTCATGCCTCCACTAGTCGGATTCCAGACCCTGCCCTAAGGACGGGGCACGACATGGGAGTGGCGCCGGACTGCCCTTCCGCGGAGGATTCAGATGATATGTCCGTCACAAACTCTGAAGTGGAGAGCGCCATGAAAGATCAGCGCCGGAGGGCCGCTCTCCGCGACCCCGGCTTTTCAAAAGAGGCATTTAATGCCTTTAGCTCGACCGATGCATACATCCGAGCTGCTCGGGATGTACTTACCAGAGCTACGGACCCACATTTACCAGTAGCCCCTGAGACTTGAAGCAGTTGATACAACTGATTTAAGGATCATTGTATAATCAGGTACTCATGGAGAAGAATAGCCTGTTATCTCAAGAGCTGGAAAAGTGTTAGACCTAGCTAGCTATGGCTACCACCGAATTGGAGAGATCCAAGGGGGCATCGCCGGGTAATGTTTCCCCGCATCAGAAAAAAGTATAATCATATACCAGTAATATTAATACTGTTGTGTTTCCGCTAACAGGATCAGTAGATCAAATGAGGGAAAAGCTGTTAATCGCCCAGGCTGGTGAACAGGAGGCCGAAAGGCAATATGCGGCAGTCGAGCTTGTGCTGACGCGGGTCAGGGATGAAAACAACAAGTTGCAGGATTCCAATACCTTGTTGGGCGAAGAACTAAAAGATGTGCGAGCCCAGCTAGCTGACGCTGTCAAAGAGAATAGGAGGCTACAAGGCAGCATATTCAGTATGCGTTTGACTTTACCTTTATGTAATTCAGCGAAGAAATGATCTGACAGATTTATGTCTGCAGGTATGTTGACTAGCCGTCTCGAAGAGGAAATGTCCGACTGTCAAGGCGACCTTTTGCAAGAGTTGTCCCAATTGCACGAGCGAGCTCGGCAAGCAATGCGGAGCATTGCCAAAGCTTTGTGGCTATCTGCCTCTCCCCCAGGGAGTATGGAGGAGCTTGTGAAGCTATTCCAGGGAGCTCGGCGACGCTTCCGATTATGGAACATATCAGCCCGCCGAGAAGGTGCGCGGGAGGCCTGGGCCATGGTAAAAACATAGTACACCAAGCTCGATCTGAATCATATGGCCTGGGTCAGACCTAAAGGGTCAGATGGAAAAGAAATTCCAGTTAGTTTGGTATACGACCAAGTAAAGGTAGCCGCCACATACTCCTAACAGGATTGTAAGCTACACAGCATGTTAGATGGCATAGAGGAAGAAGTTTTTGAGTCTAAATGACTATGTACTTCAATTGACAAATTTGTCCCTAGCCGGATTGTAAAATGATTGTCATGGCAAACCTTTTCGCTTCGACCTCCAGACCCGAAGGCTCGAAGTGTTTTCGAATACCCGCTCAGTAATATAAACCGGGGCATGCGTGGAAACCAGGCGTAGGGGTCATAGTTGCTTGAACAGACAAGTTGTATCCGGCTAGCTATGTTATATTACATTGTAATTGTAAGAAATATCTTCCAGGGAGAATATATCCGTTAAGGGTTCCTTTCCCTGGGCGAATATGCGTTAGTATCCATGTCCGAACTGTGATTAAAAAAATCACAGTGTGAGTGACATCTGCGGGTTCATAGTGTAATGAGTGTAACACGTATTTAGTCCACCGACCCAATATTCCCTTAAGAATGCTAGCTTTCGGCTTCACCCAGTCTGAGGTACACGGCCGGATGACCCAGCAGTAACAATCGCAGAGGTGCTCCCTTTATGCCCTAGCCGAACAAATAGGACCGTAGGGCATAAGCACAGGAGCCAGGCAACCCAGCTTGGCCAAAACTTAAGTCATAACGATGCATATAATGACAAAGAAAAGGTACATATGCGGAAGAGGACACATATGTGTTGAGCTTGATGCTTGGAAAAGAATCATAAGCTTCTGTAAAAGAAGCCCCCAAGTATTATAAGTGTATACATTTAAGGATGTGCACATCATAGGTGTACGGTTTGGCCACACAAGAGCTAAAGAGCTAAACGAGAAGTTAAAGAAAGGAAAAAGTAAATAATGGAAACAAAGGGAGAAGAATACGAACAAAGAGTCTAGCTCTAGGCATAGAATCTTCGGAGTCTGGCGGCATTCCACGGGTTCGGCTCTAAGAGGTTGTCCAATGCGTCACGCAAGCGGTACTCTCCTCCAGTGAGAACTTCATCGATGATGAATGTGTTGGGGATCGTAGCAGAAATTCAAAATTTTCTATGCATCACCAAGATCAATCTATGGAGTAATCTAGCAATGAGGGGAAGGAGAGTGCATCTACATACCCTTGTAGATTGCTAAGCGGAAGCGTTCAAGTGAACAGGGTTGATGGAGTCGTACTCGCCGTGATCCAAATCACCGATGATCCTAGTGCCGAACGGACGGCATCTCCGCGTTCAACACACATGCAGCCCGGTGACGTCTCCCATGCCTTGATCCAGCAAGGAGAGAGGGAGAGGTTGGGGAAGACTCCGTCCAGCAGCAGCACGATGGCGTGGTGGTGGTGGAGGAGCGTGGTACTCCAGCAGGGCTTTGCCAAGAACCGCAAGAGACGAGGAGGGAGAGGGGTAGGGCTGCGCTAAGAAGGAGATGTTCCCGTGTGTATGGCAGCCCAAAACCCCACTATATATAGGGGAAAGGGAGGGGCTGCGCCCCCACCTAGGTTTCCACCCCTAGGGGTGGCGGCCAGCCCTAGATCCCATCTAGGGGGGTGGCCAAGGGGGGAGAGAGGGGGGGCGCACCACTAGGTGGGCCTTAAGCCCATCTGAGCCTAGGGTTTCCCCCTTTTCCCTTCTCTCTTCGCCTTGGGCCCTGGTGGGGGGGCGCACCAGCCCACCTGGGGCTGGTCCCCTCTCACACTTGGCCCACGCAGCCCTCTGGGGCAGGTAGCCCCACCTGGTGGACCCCCGAGACCCTCCCGGTGGTCCCGGTACATTACCGATAGCACCCGAAACTTTTCCGGTGACCAAAACAGGACTTCCCATATATAAATCTTTACCTCCGGACCATTCCAGAACTCCTCGTGATGTCCGGGATCTCATCCGGGAGTTCAAAAAACATTCGGTAACCACGTATATCTATTCCCTATAACCCTAGCGTCATCGAACCTTAAGTGTGTAGAGCCTACGGGTTTGGGAACCATGTAGACATGACCGAGACGTTCTCCGGTCAATAACCAACAGCGGGATCTGGATACCCATGTTGGTTCCCACATGTTCCATGATGATATCATCGGATGAACCACGATATCAAGGGTTCGATCAATCCCATACTCAATTCCCTTTGTCTAGCGGTATTGTACTTGCCCGAGATTCGATCATCGGTATCCGATACCTTGTTCAATCTCGTTACCGGCAAGTCTCTTTACTCGTTCCGTAACACATCATCCCGTTATCAACTCCTTGGTCACATTGCACATATGATGATGTCCTACCGAGTGGGCCTAGAGATACCTCTCCGTCACACGGAGTGACAAATCCCAGTCTTGATTCGTGCCAACCCAACAGACACTTTCGGAGATACCCGTAGTGTACCTTTATAGCCACCCAGTTACGTTGTGACGTTTGGCACACCCAAAGCATTCCTACGGTATCTGGGAGTTGCACAATCTCATGGTCTAAGGAAATGATACTTGACATTAGAAAAGCTTTAGCAAACGAACTACACGATCTTGTGCTAGGCTTAGGATTGGGTCTTGTCCATCACATCATTCTCCTAATGATGTGATCCCATTATCAACGACATCCAATGTCCATGGTCAGGAAATTGTAACCATCTATTGATCAACGAGCTAGTCAACTAGAGGCTTACTAGGGACATGGTGTTGTCTATGTATCCACACATGTATCTGAATTTCCTAACAATACAATTCTAGCATGGATAATAAACGATTATCATGAACAAGGAAATATGATAATAACTAATTTATTATTGCCTCTAGGGCATATTTCCAACAGTCTCCCACTTGCACTAGAGTCAGTAATCTAGTTCACATCGATATGTGATTAACACTCAAGGTCACATCCCCATGTGACTAACACCCAAAGAGTTATGGGTTAGATCATGTTATGCTTGTGAGAGAGGTTTCAGTTAACGGGTCTGCAACATTCAGATCCGTATGTACTTCACAAATTTCTATGTCATCTTGTAGATGCAACTACTACGCTACATTTGGAGCCATTTCAAATAACTCTTCTACTTGGAGCTATTCTAAATTGTTGCTCCATTATACATATCCGGTATCTCTACTCAGAGCTATCCGGATAGGTGTTAAGCTTGCATCGACGTAACTCTTTACATCGAACTCTTTATCACCTCCATAACCGAGAAACATATCCTTATTCCTCTAAGGATAATTTAGACCGCTATCTGGTGATCTACTCCTAGATTACCTTTGTACCCTCTTGCCAAATATGTGGCAAGGCACACATCAGGTGCGGTACTCAGCATGGCATACCGTATAGAGCCTATGACAAAAGCATAGGGGACGACCTTCGTCCTTCCTCTTTCTTCTGCCGTGGTTGAACTTTAAGTCTTAACTTCATACCTTACAACTCATGCAAGAACTCCTTCTTTGACTGATCCATCTTGAACACCTTCAAGATCATGTCAAGGTATGTGCTCATTTGAAAGTACCATTAAGCGTTTTGATCTATCCTTATAGATCTTGATGCTCAATGTTCAAGTAGCTTAATCCAGGCTTTCCATTGAAAAAGCACTTTCCAAATAACCCTATATGCTTTCCAGAAATTCTACGTCATTTCTGATCAACAATATGTCAACAACATATACTCATCAGTGCTCCCACTCACTTCTTTGGAAATACAAGTTTCTCATAAACTTTGTATACACCCAAAATCTTTGATCATCTCATCAAAGCATACATTCCAACTCCAAGATGATTACTCCAGTCCTTAGAAGGATTGCTGGAACTTTGCATACTTGTTAGCATCTTTCAGGACTGACAAAACCTTCCGGTTGTATCACATACAACCTTTCCTCAAGAAAATCGTCGAGGAAACAATGTTTTGATATCCTATCTGCAAGATTTCATAAATAATGCAGTAATCGCTAATATAATTCCAATAGACTCTTAGCATCGCTACGAGTGAGAAAGTCTCATCGTAGTCAACTCCTTGAACTTGTCGGAAAACATCTTAACGACAAGTCGAGCTTTCTTAATGGCCATACTTACCATCATTGTCCGTCTTCCTTTTGAAATCCATGTGTACCTAATAGCCTTACGACCATCAAGTAGTTCTTCCAAAATCTACACTTTGTTTTCATATATGGATCCTCTCTCGGATTATATGGCCTCGAGCCATTTAGGAATCCAGGCCCACCATCGCTTTTCCATAGCTCGTAGGTTCATTTTTGTCTAGCAACCTGACTTCCAAGACAGGATTACGTACCACTCTGAAGTAGTACGCATCCTTGTCATCTCGCAAGGTTTGGTAGTGACTTGATCTGAAGTTTCATGATCACCATCATAAGCTTCCACTTCAATTGGTGTAGGTGCCACAGGAACAACTCCCTGTGCCCTGCCACACACTAGTTGAAGAGACGGTTCAATAACCTCATCAGGTCTCCACCATCCTCCCACTCAATTCTTTCGAGATAAACTTTTCCTCGAGAAAGGACCCGATTCTAGAAACAATCCCTTATTTCTTTCAGATCTGAGACAGGAGGTATACCCAACTGTTTTGGGTGTCCTATGAAGATGCATTTATCCGCTTTGGGTTCGAGCTTATCAGCCTGAAACTTTTCACATAAGCGTCGTAGCCCCAAACCTTTTAACAAATGACAGCTTAGGTTTCTCTAAACCATAGTTCATACGGTGTCATCTCATCGGAATTACGTGGTGCCCTATTTAAAGTGAATGTGGTTGTCTCTAATGGCTAACCCATAAACTATCGTGGTAATTCGATAAGAGACATCATGGTATGCATCATATCCAATAGGGTGCAGTTATGATGTTCGGACACACCATCATACTATGGTGTTTCAGGCTGTATTAGTTGTGAAACAATTTCCACAATGTCTTAATTCTATGCCAAACTCGTAATTCAGATATTCATCTCTATGATCATATCATAGATATTTTATCCTCTTGTCACGACGATCTTTCAACTTCACCCTGAAATTACTTGAACCTTTCAATAATTCAGACTCATGATTCATCAAGTAAATGTACTCAACATCTACTCAAATCATATGTGAAGTAAGAACATAACGATATCCACTACACGCCTCAGCACTCATTGGACTGCACACATCAAAATGTATTACTTCCAACAAGTTGCTTTCTAGTTCCATTTTACTGAAAACGAGGCTTTTAGTCATCTTGCCCATGTGGTATGATTTGCATGTCTCAAGTGATTCAAAATCAAGTGAGTCCAAACGGTCCATTTGCATGGAGTTTCTTCATGCATATACACCAATAGACATGGTTCGCATGTCTCAAACTTTTCAAAAACGAGTGAGCCCAAAGATCCATCAACATGGAGCTTCTTCATGCGTTTTATACCAATATGACTTACGTGGCAGTGCCACAAGTAGGTGGTACTATCATTACTATCTTATATCTTTTGGCATGAACATGTGTATCACTACGATCGAGATTCAATAAACCATTCATTTTAGGTGCAAGACCATTGAAGGTATTATGCAAATAAACAAAGTAACCATTATTCTCCTTAAATGAATAACCATATTGCGATAGACATAATCCAATCATGTCTATGCTCAACGCAAACACCAATCTCGATGGTAGAGGGAGCGTGCGATGCTTGATCACATCAAGCTTGGGAAAAACTTCCAACACATATCGCCAGCTCACCTTTAGCTAGTCTCCGTTTACTCCGCAGCCTTTTATTTCGAGTTTACTAACACTTAGCAACCGAACCGGTATCTAATACCATGGTGCTACTAGGAGTACTAGTAAAGTACACACTAACACAATGTATATCCAATATACTTCTATCGACCTTGCCAACCTTCTCATCTACCAAGTATCTAGGGTAATTCTGCACCAGTGGTTGTTCCCCTTATTACAGAAGCACTTAGTCTTGGGTTTGGTTTCAACCTTGGGTTTCTTCACTAGAGCATCAGCTGATTTTCCGTTTCATGAAGTATCCCTTCTTGCCCTTGCCCTTGCCCTTCTTGAAACTAGTGGTTTCACCAACCATCAACAATTGATGCTCCTTCTTGATTTCTACTTTTGTGGTGTCAAATATCGCGAATATCTCAAGGATCATCATATATGTCCCTGATATATTATAGTTCATCACGAAGCTCTAGCAGCTTGGTGGTAATGACTTCGGAGAAACATCACTATCTCATCTGGAAGATCAACTCCCACTCGATTCAAATGATTGTTGTACTCAGACAATCTGAGCACAAGCTCAACAATTGAGCTTTTCTCCCTTACTTTGCAGGCTAAGAAAATCCTCGGAGGTCTTATACCTCTTGATGTGGGCACGAGCCTGAAATCCCAATTTCAGCCCTCGAAACATCTCATATGTTTCGCGACGTTTCAAAACATCTTCGGTGCCTCAACTCTAAACCGTTTAACTGAACTATCACGTAGTTATCAAAATGTGTATGTCAGATGTTCGCAACATCCACAGACGACGTTCGAGGTTCAGCACACTGAGCGGTGCAATAAGGACATAAGCCTTCTATGAAGCAATGAGGACAATCCTCAGTTTACGGACCTAGTCCGCATAATTGCTACTATCAACTTTCAACTAAATTTTCTCTAGGAACATATCTAAACAGTAGAACTGAAGCGCGAGCCACGACATAATTTGCGAAGACCATTTGACTATGTTCAGGATAATTAAGTTCATCTTATGAACTCCCACTCAGATAGACATCCCTCTAGTCATCTAAGTGATTACATGATCCGAGTCAACTAGGCCGTGTCCGATCATCACATGAGACGGACCAGTCATCATCGGTGAACATCTTCATGTTGATCGTATCTACCATACGACTCATGCTCGACCTTTCGGTCTCTTGTGTTCCAAGGCCATGTCTATACATGCTAGGCTCATCAAGTCACCTAAGTGTTTCATGTGTGTAAATCTGTCTTACACCCATTGTATATGAACGTTAGAATCTATCACACCCGATCATCACGTGGTGCTTCGAAATGACGAACTTTCACAACGGTGCACAGTTAGGGGGAACACTTTCTTGAAATTTTAATGAGGTATCATCTTATTTACTACCGTCGTTCTAAGCAAATAAGATGCAAAAACATGATAAACATCACATGCAATCAAAAAGTGACATGATATGGCCAATATCATTTTGCTCCTTTTGATCTCCATCTTCGGGGCTCCATGATCATCATCGTCACCGGCATGACACCATGATCTCCATCATCGTGTCTCCATGAAGTTGTCTCGCCAACTATTACTTCTACTACTACAGCTAATGGTTAGCAATAAAGTAAAGTAATTACATGACGTTTATGTTGACACACATGCCATAAATAAATTAAGACAACTCCTATGGCTCCTGCCGGTTATCATACTCATCGGCATGCAAGTCGTGATTCCTATTACAAGAACATGATCATCTCATACATCACATATATCATTCATCACATCCTTTGGCCATATCACATCACAAAACACTTGCTGCAAAAACAAGTTAGACGTCCTCTAATTGTTGTTGCAAGTTTTTTTACGTGGCTGCTATAGGTTGCTAGCAAGAACGTTTCTTACCTACGCCAAAACCACAACGTGAATTGCCAATTTCTATTTACCCTTCATAAGGACCCTGTTCATCGAATCCGATCCGACTAAAGTGGGAGAGACAGACACCCCCCAGCCACCTTATGCAACTAGTGCATGTCAGTCAGTGGAACCGGTCTCACGTAAGCGTACGTGTAAGGTTGGTCCGGGCCGCTTCATCCCACAATGCCACCGAATCAAGATAATACTAGTAACAGCAAGTAAATTGACAAAATCGACGCCCACAACTACTTTGTGTTCTACTCGTGCATAGAAACTACGCATAAACCTGGCTCTGATACCACTGTTGGGGATCGTAGCGGAAATTCAAAATTTTCTATGCATCACCAAGATCAATCTATGGAGTAATCTAGCAACGAGGGGAAGGAGAGTGCATCTACATACCCTTGTAGATCGCTAAGCGGAAGCGTTCAAGTGAACGGGGTTGATGGAGTCATACTTGCCGTGATCCAAATCATCGATGATCCTAGTGCCGAACGGACGGCACCTCCGCGTTCAACACACATGCAGCCCAGTGACGTCTCCCATGCCTTGATCCAGCAAGGAGAGAGGGAGAGGTTGGGGAAGACTCCGTCCAGCAGCAGCACGATGGCGTGGTGGTGGTGGTGGAGCGTGGTACTCCAGCAGGGCTTCGCCAAGCACCGCAAGAGACGAGGAGGGAGAGGGGTAGGGCTGCGCCAAGAAGGAGATGTTCCCGTGTGTATGGCAGCCCAAAACCCCACTATATATAGGGGAAAGGGAGGGCCTGTGCCCCCACCTAGTTTTCCACCCCTAGGGGTGGCGGCGAGCCCTAGATCCCATCTAGGGGGGCGGGCAAGGGGGGAGAGGGGGGGGGCGCACCACTAGGTGGGCCTTTGGGCCATCTGAGCCTAGGGTTTCCCCCTTTTCCCTTCTCTCTTCGCCTTGGGCCCTGGTGGGGGGGGGCACCAGCCCACCTGGGGCTGGTCCCCTCTCACACTTGGCCCACGCAGCCCTCTCGGGCGGGTAGCCCCACCTGGTGGACCCCCGGGACCCTCCCGGTGGTCCCGGTACGTTACCGATAGCACCCGAAACTTTTCCGGTGACCAAAACAGGACTTCCCATATATAAATCTTTACCTCCGGACCATTCCAAAACTCCTCGTGATGTCCGGGATCTCATCCGGATGTTCGAAAAACATTCGGTAACCACGTATATCTATTCCCTATAACCCTAGCGTCATCGAACCTTAAGTGTGTAGACCCTACGGGTTCGGGAACCATGCAGACATGACCGAGAAGTTCTCTGGTCAATAACCAATAGCGGGATCTGGATACCCATGTTGGTACCCACATGTTCCACGATGATCTCATCAGATGAACCACGATGTAGAGGATTCGATCAATCCCGTATGCAATTCCCTTTGTCTAGCGGTATTGTACTTGCCTGAGATTCGATCATCGGTATCCGATACCTTGTTCAATCTCGTTACCGGCAAGTCTCTTTACTCGTTCCGTAACACATCATCCCATGATCAACTCCTTGGTCACATTGCGCATATGATGATGTCCTACTGAGTGGGCCCAGAGATACCTCTCCGTCACACGGAGTGACAAATCCCAGTCTTGATTCGTGCCAACCCAACAGACACTTTCGGAGATACCCGTAGTGTACCTTTATAGCCACCCAGTTACGTTGTGACGTTTGGCACACCCAAAGTATTCCTACGATATCCGGGAGTTGCACAATCTCATGGTCTAAGGAAATGATACTTGACATTAGAAAAGCTTTAGCAAACGAACTACACGATCTTGTGCTAGGCTTAGGATTGGGTCCTGTCCATCACATCATTCTCCTAATGATGTGATCACATTATCAACGACATCCAATGTCCATGGTCAGGAAACCGTAACCATCTATTAATCAACGAGCTAGTCAACTAGAGGCTTACTAGGGACATGGTGTTGTCTATGTATCCACACATGTATCTGAGTTTCCTAACAATACAATTCTAGCATGGATAATAAACGATTATCATGAACAAGGAAATATGATAATAACTAATTTATTATTGCCTCTAGGGCATATTTCCAACAGAACGGACCCTCCCACTTGGGCTTGAGTTTGTCCTTTTTCTTCTCTGGAAAGCGTAGAACGAGTTCGCCAATGTAATAAGTCTTGGCCCACACTTCTCTGCTTTGATATCTGCGAGCCTGCTGTTGATAAAATGCGGGACAGGCTTTTGCGACATCGCGCTCCTCCTCTAGGGCATCTAAGCCGTCCTAATGATCAAGCTCGGCCTCTCTCTCTCTCTTCAAACATGCGCACTCTAGGTGAGTCATGAATAATGTCACAGGGAAAAACAGCCTTTGTGTCGTACACCATGAAGAATGGTGTATATCCGGTAGTGCGATTGGGCGTGGTCTACAGCCCCCAGAGTATGGAATCAAGCTCCTCAACCCAGTGCTTGTCTGATTCTTTCAATGACCGCACTAGTATAGGCTTAATCCCGCTCATAATAAGACCTTTAGCTCGTTCGACTTGACCGTTTGTTTGTGGATGATAGACCGAGGTGTAATCGAGTTTAATGCCCAATTTAGCACACCAGGATTTCACTTCATCGGCTGTGAAATTGGAGTCGTTATCAGTGAAGATGCTGTGTGGGACACCATAACGGTGCACGACACCAGATATAAAGTCTATCACCGGTCCAGCTTCGGCCGTTTTCACTGGTTTTGCCTCTATCCACTTGGTGAATTTATCTACCATGACTAGCAGATATTTTTTTCTTATGGCTCCCTCCTTTAAGGGGTCCCAACATATCAAGCCCCCAGACCGAAAAGGCCAAGTAATGGGGATTGTTTGTAGTGCAGTAGGCGGCATATGCCTTTGATTGTCAAAGAGCTAGCATCCAAGACAACGTTGGACCAAGTCCTGTGTGTCTGCTCGGGCCGTCGGCCGGAAGAAACCTATATGAAAGGCCTTACTTACAAGGGCCCGAGCCGCGGCATGGTAACCGCCGGGGCCAGCATGAATTCTGGCCAGGAGTTGCCGTCCTTCTTCCTCGGAGATACATCTTTGAAGGACTCCGGTAACACTTTTCTTATAAAGCTCTCCATCATGGACCTTGTAGGCTTTCGAGCGCCGAACAATGTAGCGAGCCTCATTCTAGTCCTCAGGGAGCTCTCGCCTATTAAGGTAGGCTAAGAACGGTTCGGTCCATGGGGCAATTACTGCCATTATTAGATGGGTCGATGATGTTATTTCGCTGGCTGAACCCCCGATTATATCGGTACTTTGTTCGGAATATGTGGGTATAGTCGGATCTAGGCTAGTGTTGCCACTCTCATCCTGCCACACCACGGATGGCTTGAAGAGCCTTTCCAAAAAGATGTTAGGCGGGATGGGGTCGCGCTTAGCACCCATGCGAGCAAGGACGTCCGCCGCTTGATTAGTTTCTCGAGCCACATGATGAAACTCGAGTCCCTTGAACCAAGCAGATATCTTGAGTACGGCGTTACGGTAGGCCGCCATCTTCGAATCCTTGGCATCGAAGTCTCCATTAGTTGGGATATTGCGAGATTTGAATCCCCGTGCACCTCCAGGCGTTGTATGCCCATGGAGGTAGCCATCCGAAGACCGTGCAATAAGGCCTCGTATTCGGCTGCGTTGTTGGAGTTTGTGTATAATATTTGGAGTACATACTGGACTGTGTCTTCGGTGAGGGACGTTAAAACGACGTCTGCTCCTAAACCAGCCAACATTTTAGAGCCATCAAAGTACATGACCCATTTGGAATATGTTCCATACTCTTTAGGGAGTTCAGCCTCTATCCATTCGGCGATGAAGTTGGCCAATACCTAGGATTTAATGGCCCAACGTGGTTTGCATGTTATGTCAAATGGTAAGAGCTCAATAGCCCACTTGGCAATCCGACCCGTAGCGTCACGGTTATTTATTATATCATTGAGTGGTACTTCGGAAGCTATCGTAATCGAATTCTCTTGGAAGTAGAGTCGTATCTTCCGGGATGCCATGAATACCGCATATGCTATCTTTTGCTAATGAGGGTATCGGGATTTGCATGGTGTGAGGACAGTGGATACGTAGTACACCGGTTTCTGGAGTGGAAACTTGTGTCCGTCCTCCTCTCGCTCAGCGACGAGCACTGCGCTCACCACCTGGTGTGTTACAGAGATGTATAATAACATCGGTTCACCGACTTTTGGTGTGGCCAGGATTGGGTTGCTCACTAAAAGAGCCTTTATTGCCTCCAGTCTGGCTATTGCTGCTTCTGTCCACTCGAAGTGGTTGGAATGTCGTAGAAGGCGATAAAGTGGCAATGCTTTTTCTCCTAGTCTCGAGATAAAGCGGCTTAAAGCTGCCACGCATCCGGCTAGTTTTTGGACCTGTTTAAGGTCGGTTGGCGTAGCCAATTGTGACAAAGCTCTAATTTTGGCTGGATTTGCCTCAATTCCTCTATTGGAAACGATGAAGCCCAGCAGCTTTTCAGCGGGAATGCCGAAAACACACTTTCCTGGATTGAGCTTAATGTCGTATGTCTGGAGATTGTCGAATGTGAGAGTAAGTCGTCTATTAACGACTTGACATGTCTAGTTTGATGGCAACGTCATCTAGATATGCTTCCACGGTCTTGCCGATTTGCTTCTCTAGGCATGTTTGAATCATGCGTTGGTAGGTGGCGCCGGCGTTTTTAAGCCCAAAGGGCATAGTGTTGAAGCAGAAAGGCCCGTATGGGGTGATGAATGCCGTTGCGGCTTGATCGGATTCCTTCATTTTAATTTGATGGTATCCGGAGTATGCATCGAGGAAACACAGTGAGTTGTGTCCTATAGTAGCATCAAGATCTGATCGAGGAGGGGGAATGGATCCTTAGGGCAAGACTTATTGAGGTCTTTGAAGTCGACACACAGGCGCCAGGATTTGTCCTTCTTTGGTACCATCACCAGGTTTGCTAGCCAGTCCGGGTGTTTTATTTCTCTGATGAATCCGGCCTCGATTAACTTGGCTAGCTCCCCCCATGGCTTGTCGTTTAGGTTCGGAAAAGTGCCGCAATGTTTGCCTGGCCGGTTTATAGCCCTTCAATATATTGACGTTGTGTTTAGCCAGCCTGCGTGGGATTCCTGGCATATCAGAAGGGTGCCAGGAGAATATATCCCAGTTCTCGCGCAGGAACGTTTGTAGTGCGGTGTCAGCCGTTGGGTCCAGTTGTGCCCCGATGGAAGCTGTCTTCTTGGGGTCCGTCGGGTGGACTTGGAATTTTACTATTTTGTCTGCTGGTTTGAAGGAGGTGGATTTGGGATGCTTATCAAGGATTACATCGTCCCTATCCACCGTAGAGCGTAGTGCAGTTAACTCTTCGGCCACGAGGGCCTCGGACAGTGCCTCGAGGGCTAGGGATGTTGTTTTGTTTTTGGCGCGGAGGGCTATGTCCGGATCACTAGAAAGAGTGATAATACCATTGGGCCCGGGCATCTTGAGCTTCATATACCCGTAATGAGGTATAGCTTGAAAGCGTGTGAATGCATCTCGCCCCAATAGGGCATGATATCCACTGTTGAAAGGGGCCACTTGGATGGTTATCTCTTCAGACCGATAGCTCTCCGGCGTGCCGAATACCACATCGAGTGTGATTTTCCCCGCGCATTGTGCCTCCCGGCTGGGAATGATCCCTCAGAAGGTTGTATTACTATGCTCGTTGTGGCTCCTGTCTATTTCTATTTTATTCAGTGAGTCCTCATAGATGAGGTTTAGTTCGCTGCCACCGTCCATGAGCACTTTAGTGAGCCGAAAGCCATCCACAATAGGGTTGAGGAACAAGGTGGTTGGTGCCCGTACTGACCGGATTTTGGTTCGTCACTAGTGTTGAAGGTTATGGCCGTCTCGTTCCAAGGATTTATTGTTGCGACTTGGCAGACTTCGGCGAGGTCGCGGAGTGCCCTCTTGCGCCGATTGTTGAAGCGAAAGTCTCGAAGACTGTCAATACTTTGTGGTCGTTGTGTTCCGGGGGGAGTTGCTCCACGGTGTTTTTAGTGAGGATATCCTCACCGCTCTTGGCCACTTGCCGGAGTATCCAACATGCTCTATGGCTGTGGGTTGGTATGGTATCCGGTGTTGTGTGTTTTTTGCATGGCCTATCGAGCCATCCCTCCAGAACGGTTCCACGTCCTGTGATGGGTTTAGATTTCTTTACTATTGGGTCGGGCACCCCATGAGGCTGCATCCTTTTTTCACGGACGAGGTGTTGAGTGGAAACCGGTGGTTCCCAGTGAGCTGCCTGAACTTTCCAGGCGCTTGCCATTGTGCAGTACTTCTGCAGTATGGTTGCCAAGTCAGCAAAGTGTAGTACGTGACAGCGGTTGATGGCATTGAGGATTCCTTCGTCCGTGCAATTATTGCAGAATACTGAGATCGCATCTTCGTCGCGGCAATCTTTAATGTTGTCATTGATAAGGAGGAATCTGGCCTAAAAGTGATGGACTGTTTCCTGTGACTGTTGTCGTATGCATGTGAGATCACGCATATCTGGATGGGTGGCTGGCTTTAGATCCGAAACCTGACCCAATTTGGGATCCGGAGTCTGAGTAACTTCCTAGCTTAATAGTTTGGGCTCCAGGATATCAACCGATTTTTGAGGTCCGCCGTCCGATTCTAGGTTCGGAGGACGGGGTGTGTTGTTCCGCGAATGGGTATCCGGCTCTTTGAGGTCGGAAATCTGAACATAGTTCTTCCTCAATGTAGAGGAAGAGTTGTTAATTTGCTCCTCTACCACTGCTATCTGATGGGTGATCGGTCGAGATTTGATTTCTCTCTGATCGGGTTTAAGCCCAATCGGATCGTAGTGTGCAGAGACCCCCAAGGCGGCGATGCGATCCAGGAGCTCGTTTAAAGATGAAAACTCTATCAGATCCATCCGTTTGGAGTATTCGGGGTCAACACGAAGGCGATTTCCAATGACCCGAGATGTCATCGTCGGCTTAACGACCGGACAGGTGATCAGGGTAAAGCCGCCCAACCGGAGGGTTTGGCCAAAGGCCAGGGCTCCTCCGGAGCTGATATTGTCCTTGAAAACAAGGCGAGTTATCAATCCTGTCTTCGATGTCATAGAGGAACTCTCAATGAAAGCACTAATGTCGGTTTCAAAACCGGCGGATCTCGGGTAGGGGGTCCCGAACTGTGCATCTAAGGTTGACGGTAATAGGAGACAGGGGACATGAAGTTTTACCCAGGTTTGGGCCCTCTCGATGGAGGTAATACCCTACGTCCTGCTTGATTGATATTGATGAGTATGCAGGTTACAAGAGTTGATCTACCACGAGATCGTAATGGCTAAAACCCTAGAAGTCTCGCATGTCAGATTATGATTGCCTCTATGGACTAAACCCTCTAGTTTATATAGACACCGGAGGGGCCTAGGGTTATACAAAGTCGGTTACATAGAAAGGAATTAGTACATCCGGCCGCCTAGCTTGCTATCCACACAAAGGAGAGTCCTATCCGGACACTAGAGAGAGTCTTCTGTCTCGTATCTTCATAGCCCATTAGTCCGGCCCATGTCCAACAGGTCGGACACCAGAGGACCCCTTAATCCAGGACTCCCTCAATGTGCATTACCGAGAGGGCCCAGAGATACCTCTCCGATACATGGAGTGACAAATCCTAATCTCGATCTATGCCAACTCAACAAACACCATCGGTGACACCTATAGAGCATCTTTATAGTCATCCAGTTACGTTGTGACGTTTGATGGCACACCAATTGTTCCTTCGGTATTCAGGAGTTGCATAATCTCATAGTCATAGGAACATGTATAAGTTATGGAGAAAGCAATAGCAATAAACTAAACGATCATAGTGCTAAGCTAACGGATGGGTCATGTCAATCACATCATTCTCTAATGATGTGATCCCATTCATAATGACAACTCATGTCTATGGTTAGCAAACTTAACCATCTTTGATTAACAAGCTAGTCAAGTAGAGGCATGCTAGTGACACTCTGTTTGTCTATGTATTCACACATGTACTAAGTTTCCGGTTAATACAATTCTAGCATGAATAATAAACATATATCATGATATAAGGAAATATAAATAACAACTTTATTATTGCCGCTAGGGCATATTTCCTTCAGTCTCCCGCTTGCACTAGAGTCAATAGTCTAGATTACATTGTAATGATTCTAACACCCATGGAGTCTTGGTGCTGATCATGTTTTGCTCGTGAGAGAGGCTTTGTCAACGGGTCTGCAACATTCAGATCCGTATGTATCTTGCAAATCTCTATGTATCCCTCCTTGACTTGATCGCGGATGGAATTGAAGCATCTCTTGATGTGCTTGGTTCTCTTGTGAAATCTGGATTCCTTTGCCAAGGCAATTGCACCAGTATTGTCACAAAATATTTTCATTGGACCCGATGCACTAGGTATGACACCTAGATCGGATATGAACTCCTTCATCCAGACTCCTTCATTTGCTGCTTCCGAAGCAGCTATGTACTGCACTTCACACATAGATCCCGCCACGACGCTCTGCTTGGAACTGCACCAACTGACAGCTCCACCATTCAATAAAAATATGTATCCGTTTTGTGACTTAGAGTCATCTGGATCAGTGTGAAAGCTTGCATCGATGTAACCGTTTGCGATGAGCTCTTTGTCAGCTCCATAAACAAGAAACATATCCTTAGTCCTTTTCAAGTATTTCAGGATGCACTTGACCACTGTCCAGTGATCCACTCCTGGATTACTTTGGTACCTCCCTGCTAAACTAATAGCAAGGCACACATCGGGTCTGGTAGACAGCATTGCATACATGATAGAACCTATGGCTGAAGCATAGGGAATGACTTCCATTTTCTCTCTATCTTCTGCAGTGGTCGGGCATTGAGTCTGAGTCAATTTCACACCTTGTAACACAGGCAAGAACCCTTTCTTTGCTTGATCCATTTTGAACTTCTTCAAAACTTTATCAAGGTATGTGCTTTGTGAAAGTCCAATTAAGCGTCTTGATCTATCTCTATAGATCTTGATGCCCAATATATAAGCAGCTTCACCGAGGTCTTTCATTGAAAAATTCTTATTCAAGTATCCTTTTATGCTATTCAGAAATTCAGTATCATTTTCGATCAGCAATATGTCATCCACATATAATATCAGAAATGCACTCACTTTCTTGTAAATACAAGCTTCTCCAAAAGTCTGTATAAAACCATATGCTTTGATCACACTATCAAAGCGTATATTCCAACTCTGAGATGTTTGCACCAGTCCATAAATGGATCGTTTTAGCTTACACACTTTGTTAGCACCATTTGGATCGACAAAACCTTCTAGTTGCATCATATACAACTCTTCTTTAAGATATCCATTAAGCAATGCAGTTTTGACATCCATTTGCCAAATTTCATAATAATAAAATGCGGCAATTGCTAACATGATTCGGACGGACTTAAGCATCGCTACGGGTGAGAAGGTTTTATCGTAGTCAACTCCTTGAACTTGTCGAAAACCTTTCACAACAAGTCAAGCTTTGTAGACAGTAACATTACCGTTAGTGTCAGTCTTCTTCCTGAAGATCCATTTATTCTCTATGGCTTGCCGATCATCAGGCAAGTCAACCAAAGTCCATACTTTATTCTCATACATGGATCCCATCTCATATTTCATGGCCTCAAGCCATTTTGCGGAATCTGGGCTCATCATCGCTTCCTCATAGTTCGTAGGTTCGTCATGGTCAAGTAACATGACTTCCAGAACAGGATTACCGTACCACTCTGGTGCGGATGTTACTTTGGTTGACCTACGAGGTTCGGTAGTAACTTGATCAGAAGTTTGATGATCCTCATCATTAGCTTCCTCAATAATTGGTGTAGGGATCACATGAACTAATTGCTGTGATGTACTACTTTCCAATAAGGGAGCAGGTACAATTGCCTCATCAAGTTCTACTTTCCTCCCACTCACTTCTTTTGATAGAAATTCCTTCTCTAGAAAGGATCCATTCTTAGCAACGAATATCTTGCCTTCAGATCTGTGATAGAAGGTGTACCCAACAGTTTCCTTTGGGTATCCTATGAAGACACATTTCTCTAATTTGGGTTCGAGCTTATTAGGTTGAAGCTTTTTCACATAAGCATCGCAGCCCCAAACTGTAAGACACGGCAACTTGGGTTTCTTGCCAAACTACAGTTCATAAGGTGTCGTGTCAACGGATTTCGATGGTGCCCTATTTAACGTGAATGCAGTCGTCTCTAAAGCATAACCCCAAAATGATAGCGGTAAATCAGTAAGAGACATCATAGATCGCACCATACCTAATAAAGTGCGGTTACGACGTTCGGACACACCATTACGTGTGGTGTTCCAGGTGGCATGAGTTGTGAAACCATTCCACATTGTTTCAAATGAAGACCAAAACTCGTAACTCAAATATTCTCCTCCACGATCAGATCGTAGAAACTTTATTTTCTAGTTACGATGATTTTCCACTTCACTGTGAAATTCTTTGAACTTCTCAAATGTTTCAGACTTATGTTTCATAAAGTAGATATACCCATATTTGCTCAAATCATCTGTGAAGGTTAGAAAATTATGATACCCGCCACAAGCATCAACACTCATTGGTCCGCATACATCATTATGTATTATTTACAATAAGTCTGTTGCTCGTTCCATTGTTCTGGAGAACGGAGTCTGAGTCATCTTGCCCATGGGGCATGGTTCGCAAGCATCAAGTGTTTCATAATCAAGTGATTCCAAACATCCATCAACATGGAGTTTCTTCATGCACTTTACACCAATATGACCTAAACGGTAGTGCCACAAATAAGTTGCACTATCATTATTAAACTTATATCTTTTGGCTTCAATACTATGAATATGTGTATCACTACTATCAAGATTTAGTAAAAATAGACCACTCATCAATGGTGCATGACCATAAAAGATATTACTCATATAAATAGAACAACATTATTCTCTAATTTAAATGAATAACCGCCTCACATCAAACAAGATCTAGATATAATGTTGTAGGATCAAAAGTATGTCTAGAGGGGGTGATTAGACTACTTGACCAAATAAAAATCTATCCTTTTCCCAATTTTAAGTCTTGGCAGATTTTAACAACTTAGCACAAGTCAAGTAATTAACCTACACATGCAATTCTAAGAGTATAGCAGCAGAATGTAAAACAATTGCATATGAAGGTAAAGGGAGGAGTTTGAGGGAGCAAACGCAATGTAGACACAGAGATTTTTGGCGTGGTTCCGATAGGTGGTGCTATCGCACATCCATGTTGATGGAGACTTCAACCCACGAAGGGTAACGGTTGCGCGTGTCCATGGAGGGCTCCACCCATGAAGGTTCCACGAAGAAGCAACCTTGTCTATCTCACCATGGCCATCGCCCACGAAGGACTTGACTTACTAGGGTAGATCTTCACGAAGTAGGCGACCTCCTTGCCCGTAAAAACTCATTGGTTCAACTCCAGAATCTTGACCGAGGCTCCCAAGTGACACCTAACCAATGTAGGAGACACCACTCTCCAAAAGGTAATAGATGGTGTGTTGATGATGAACTCCTTGCTCTTGTGCTTAAAATGATAGTCTCCCCAACACACAGCTCTCTCTCATAGGATTGGATTTGGTGGAAAGAGGGTTTGAGTGGAAAGCTACTTGGGGAAGGCTAGAGATCAAGATTTGTGTGGTTGGAATGGAATATCTTGACCCCAACACAAGTGTAGGTGGTTCTCTCTCAGAAAATGTATGTTGGAAGTGTAGGCATGTTCTGATGGCTGTCTCCATGAATGAAGAGTGGGTGGACGGGTATATATAGCCTCCACACAAAATCTAACCGTTACACACAAATCACTAAACTCGGTGGGACCGAATCATGAAACTCGGTCAGACCAATTTAGTACAAAATGTGAACGTTAGGATTTTTGATGGGACCGACATGTCAACTCGGTGGGACCGATTCCATTAGGGTTAGGGCATAACGTAATCTCGGTGAGACCGATTACACAAACTCGGTGGGACCGATTTTGGCAATAGGCAAACAGAGAGTTGGTCCGGCAAATTCGGTGGGACCGATTCGCTCATCTCGGTTAGACTGAAACGTTACGAAGGGGAAATAGAGAGTTTGCATTTCAATCTCGGTGGGACCGATCGCTCATCTCGGTCGGACCAAAACGTTACGAAGGGAAACGGAGATGTTGAAATCCCATCTCTGTGAGACCGAGATCCCTATCGGTGAGACCGAAATGACTAGGGTTTGTGGCAGTGTCTATGTCAAGTGAACTTGGTGGCGCCGGGTAGGAAATTTTGGTAGGGCCGAGTTTGACTTTTGGTTTGGGACATATGTGGATCTGAGAAAGTAGTTGAGGATTTTTGGAGCATATCACCAAGCATTTTGAGCAAGCAACTCATTAAGCAACACCTCATCCCCTTTTAATAGTATTGTCTTTTCCTATGGACTCAATGTGATCTTGGATCACTAAAAGTAAAATGTAGAGTCTTGAGCTTGAGCCAACATGTGTTCTTAGTATTTTGAGGGGTCCACTTTCTAATCCATGCCATGCCAAACATTCAGCTGTCCTGAAATATTTATCTTGAAATAGCATTAGCTCAATGGGCTATGTGTTGTTAGGAATTACCAAAACCACCCAGGGATAGTTGCACTTTCAATCTCCCCCCTTTTTACTAATTGATGACAACATATAGATCAAAGCTTCGACAGATGATAATAAGATTGAAAAACATCGTCACTTTGATAAGTATGTGATAAGTAAGAGCTCCACCTAAATTTGTGCATTATTTAAAATTTGCTTTTGAACGCAAATGCACAATCGATTAGGATCATGGGTTACTCTTCCATGTCACATACATCTTAGTGGAGCGCTCAAAATGATAGAAATTAAAAGCATGCAGTCATCACCAAGCAAGTGAATGATCATATATGGATATAAAAGATAGTATCATCTAAACAAGCAAATGATCAATCACATGATCACACAAGTATCTCACACAAGGACATAAAGTATCTCACACAATAAAAAGTTCAACCAAAGGCAAAGACGCAAAACACTCTCTCGAAGCCTATAATCTATACATATTTCTCCCCCTTTGGCAACACGTGTCGGCATTCTGGGAACGGGGGTCCCCAGACTTGCCTGCCTGCGGCCTGCGGCGTGGCTCAAAGGGGGGGGGGGGCAGCACGACCCATCTTCATCAACACAGACCCAAGTCCCTCGCGAGGGGCCAAGCCTCGCGGGGCGGACGGCACGGAGCTTCCTTAGGCACGACCACATTAGGCTGGCTCGCGAGGAGGCAGAGAGATCAAGGTGGGGTACCTCACGAGGTGCCCGTGACGCAAGCCATGACGACCAAGGGTGCCAGGCGGGCGCCAACCCGCGCAGTGTCCTCCTTTCCTTTTTGGTGCAAAGGGAGCAAGCACAGGCGAGAGCATCAAGCAAAGGCACCCATTTCGGTGCAATGATACCAAGACCAGTCCAATGATAGGGAGGAAGTCATTGTGGAGCCCAAGCCAGCGTCACCACCAGAGCCTTTGGCAGGCGAGGACCAACTTTAGTTAGGATAAACGTACCAGTTGTTCCCCTTCAAAATGTCCAATTGTTGGCGCCCTTCCCGCTCAATATTTGGGAAGAGGCCCAGGGCCTTTGCCTATAAATAGGACTAGCCACCCCCAGGGTAGGGGGGATCGCAATCAAGAAGGGAGAATCTAGAAGCCAAGAGAGAAACTAGCTAGGATCGGATTGAGTAGCATCACACACACACACACACACACACACACACACACACACACACACACACACACAGAGAGAGAGAGAGAGAGAGAGAGAGAAGGGCGACTGAACTCCTCCTAGCAGTTCATCCCCCCAGCCAAGAACAGACCCTCGCGAGGCTGTTCTTCCTTGTATTTCTCATCATCATCAGCCCAAGAGGCAATCCACCACACCACACACTGGAGTAGGGTATTACACCACAATCGTGCCCCGAACCAGTATAAACCCCGTGTCTCTTGTGCTGTTCTTTCCATAGCTTAGATCTTAGCGAGGCGGAGGGGTGTAGGCAGGTAGAAGGCGAAATCTCCGCATGCACCCCAGTGTTCGAACCTCAAGGGTCTGCCGGAACCCGAAATCGGCATTTGGCGCGCCAGGTAGGGGTGCGCCGAAATTCGTCTTCCACCACCCCGTTCTCCTCCGACCATCGCGTCCATGTCTCACGCTCGTCGGGCCCGCACCGAGCGCCGGGCCGCTCTCGCTTCTCGCGTCGCCCAGATGGCCCCTGTCGGTAGGCGTCCTCGCCGTTCCCCGTCACCTGCCGTCAATGCCGCCACCGGCCCAGCAGGGAACAAGCAGCAAGCGTCATCTCAGCATCCGTCCATGCAGCAAGACGACCGTACCGCTACTCCCTTGCTCACCCCAGCTGGTTCTTCGTCCCGCGCGCTCCGCGCACCCATGGAGGCTCGAGCTACGCTCACCGTGGCAAACGAGCTCCTGCGCTACCGTCCCGTCGACGACGTCTACGAAGAATGGCTCGGCCGCGTCGCCGAGCTCGTCCGCGCCGCAGGGGGCTCTCCTGCACCGTCCATTCCGCTGCACCGCACCCCGCCCCGCGCGGGCGACGAAGCTCCGGGGGCGCCCCAGCCGCCTCCTCCTCAAGAAGGCGCCATGGCTCCAAGGCGTGTGGTCCCTGGGCGGAACCTGCTCCGTTAGGTGCCAGCGCGGCAAGAGCAGAGCTGCCAAGAAGTCCCTCGCCCGCAAGAAGCTGCCCGGGCCCTCCCTGCTCCAGCACGTCGCGACCATGCTCCTGCTCCCGCACATCAAGACCCCGCGCTGCTCCCAGCTGCAGCGCATGGGGACATGCAAGACCAAGCTCTCCGTCACCCAAGGCATCCCGTGGCCACAGCAGGCTGCCGTGCCTTCACCACCGAGCTACGCAGCGTCGCGTGGCCCGGCAAGTTCAAGCCAGACCTGCCTCCTCGTTACGACGGCACGGCCGACCCTGCGGAGTTCCTCCAGCTCTATGAGCTGGGCATCGAAGCTGCCAACGGACACGAGAAGGTCATGGCGAACTGGTTTCCCATGGCGCTCAAGGATGGGGCCCGCACCTGGCTCCTGAACCTGGCTCCAGGCATGATCTCTTCCTGGGACGAGATGCGCACCCGCTTCATTGCCAACTTCCAAGGTACTCGCAACCGGCCACCCGCCGTGAGCGACATGCACCGCATCAAGCAACAACCCGGAGAGACCCTGCAGAAGTACATCCAGCGCTTCAACAACGCACGCCTCAAGATTCCCAAGGTGACCGAGGAGGCCATCATCTCAGCTTTCTCCAACGGCGTGCGCGATGTCAAGATGAAGGAGGAGCTGGCGATGCATGAAGACATGTGCACTTCCTTGGAGTTGTTCAACTTGGCAACTAAGTGCGCCAGGGCTGAGGAAGGGCGTCTCTCCCTCCTTGAGCTGCCTGCCGCAGACCCAGAAGAGAAGAAGCCCAAGGCCAAGGATGTGAAGCGCAAGGGGGCTGCCATGCTCGCGGCAGAACCAGACACCAAGCGGGGCAGAGATCAGCTCGAGTCTTCCAAGGACAGTCGGTACTGTGTGTACCACGACCTCCACACCCACAACACCAACGAATGTCAAGAGCTCCGAGCCGTGCGAGAAGGAAGGATCGGCCGTCGCCCCAACCACGGGGACCAGGGCTACGAACGAGGAGGAGGAAGGAACGCAGGACGCTGGGAAGACCGCTGCCCGCGCCAAGGGTGGCGTGATCGACCTTGCGAGGATCGCTGGCAAGACCCGCCTCGCGAGGGAGACTGGAGGGATCAGCCTCGTGAGGATCGCCTGCAAGGCAACGCAGGCCTCCCTCCGCTGCCGCCACAGCCAAGGAGAAATGAGGACCGCCATCAGGACGAGGGGGCTGGGGGCTTCCAGGAGCCGCGCGCGATCGCCTGCATCCTGGGCGGGGCTCAAGCCCCAGCCTCTCAACGCATCTTCAAGTAGTTCGCCCGCTAAGTGAATGCAGTCCTCCCCAAGCTCGAAGCCACGCGCCCTCTCACGTGGTCGGCATGCGCCATCACGTTCAGCTCAGCAGATCAGCTCAAGTGTGCGACCACAGCCGGAGTCCTCCTGATGCTTTGTTCCCCAATGATCAGCCACGTGATGGTCACCAGGACCCTCATCGATGGCGGGGCAGGGCTCAACATCCTGTCCGTGGAAACATTCAACAATCTCCAAGTGCCCTACAACCAGCTTCAGCCAACCAAGCCTTTCTCCGGAGTCACTGACGGCTCCACGGCCCCGATTGGGTAGGTCCGCCTCCCTGTCACCTTCGGGGCACGCGACAACTACCGCACCGAGCTCATCGACTTCGACGTCGCTCACATTCGCCTGCCGTACAACGCCATCCTTGGGTACCCAGTGCTGGCCAAGTTCATGGCCGTAACTCACCACGGCTACAACGTCCTCAAGATGCCAGGAAGTGGCGGAGTCATCACGGTGCCCTGTGAAGAGAAGGACGCGGTGTGTTCCCTGGAATGAGCCTTTCAGGCTGCATCACTGGAAGACCCGGATCACGGAAGTAGGAGGCTTCCCGAGAGCGCCCCCAAGAAGAAGAAGACATCATTCGGCCCGGCCCCTCAGGAGGCAGGCCCCTCAGGGCCCGCGCCTGCCCAGGGGGAACCTCCTTCCATCGCATAGGAAAGCGCGTCGGGCGCCCTCCTCAGGCGGGGCTCGGGGGCTTTCCTCTGGAGGGCCACCGACCTGGCTAAGGTCACGAGGGAGGCGCTTGGGCACCACATGGAGGCATGTTTCGAAGCACGTTTCCCTCAAGAAGGAGTAAGGAAAGGAGGGCCAGACCCTCAGGAGTTCGTCAGCAAGGCCATTCAGGAGCTGCAGGAGTCAAGAGTCATGAAAGGCGGCCATCGCCTACCAGCGGTGGCTCCCCATCCAGGCGAGGATGGTGGGTTGCGCGTTTGCATCGACATACCAGGGCTCAATCGAGTCGCCTCTCTGGAGCACCTCTGGCCCTCGCGAGTGGGGCGCTGCAAAGGTCCACCCCACAGCTACATTCACATGCCTTACGGCTTGCCGAACACGGCTGCCACGTACCAGCGCCTCATGAGGGGCATCATGGAGGCTCAAGAGGCCAGGCGTTCCGCAGCCCTGGCAGAGATGGAGATGGTCCGCGAGGAGCCACCAGCGCCTCCGGAGCCTCCCGAGGCCCCTGGGCCTGGGGGCTCGTGAGGATCGGCTTCCGCAGCCCACCGAGTCTGCTACACCAACACTCCTTCGTCCTCAACATCATCAGGTGACATCTTTCAAGTTTCATTTCCAGCTAGGAGCGCCCCCCAGGGCTGCATTATTCCCAGGCCGCGTGGGTCCGTCCTTGCGGCATGTATCCCTTTTATTTCATGTTGTTAGCTTACCTTGTTGGGGGCGCCCCACGGGCTGCATCATCCCCAAGTCGCTCGGGCCAGACCCAGCGGCATGTATCCCTTTTGCATTTATTTCTGGCTATGCGTTCGACCCACCATGCTTGATTATTTGATGCCTGTCCACGGCACCTCTTCTTCTCCATGCCGACCACTTGCACGTTAAAGGGGGGTACCTGAGCATCGCGACTCAGGGCTCTTACTGGCTCTCCAGCCCTCACCCTCTAGCCTTGTCCACGGCATCGCGACCTGGCATACCAGCGACGGCTGAGACCAGCTCGAGGGCCGGGACCCTAGGACGTAGAGTGCCGACATCTAACCAAATTTGCAGGGACACATCACAAGATAAGGCCCAGTGCCAGGTGCAACCCGCCTAGAGGTAGGGCCCCGTGAGTCCCGCGCTGGCTCACGGGTGCCCAGATACACCTCACCAGGCCCTACCGTGCCAACCACGTGTCAGGGCGGGGCTGTACACGCCTCGGGGCTCCTCCCGGAGGGAAGCCCCCTCCCACGTAATAGTGGAAGCACCATGCTCGGCGCTGGCTGACGACACTGCCGAGGAGCGGCTATGCCCGTACACATAAGGAAGCGCTATGCTCCGCGCTGGTGAAAAACAACTGAGGGTGGCCCCCGGGCCGCATCAACCTCAAGGAGCCCAGAGCTAAGTGTCTAGCCTCATCGTAACGCATCCCCTCGGGACTACCGCGCGAGGGCGCTGGGCATGGGGGCTGCGCCTGGGTCACGCCCAGACGCACGCCACCCAGCCAGGCCCCACCGGGCTTGGTTCGTCGCACGTCTCTCCCCGAGCGGGGCCAAGGTACGAAGGCCGTTTGAGTGTCAAGGGGGACTCCTGAGCATCGCGACTCAGGAGCCTAACTGGTCACATAGCCCCTCACTCCTTAGTTCCGAAAGGCTAACGGCGGTTGAGGTATGCGCGTGACCGGGCTCTGCAGACGTAGAACGGTAGATCCACCCACATCACACATCCCTACTTGCTGTTCATGCGCCAAGGGGGACTCCTGAGCATTGCGACTCAGGAGCCTAACTTGTCACGTAGCCCCTCACTCCTTGGTCCCGTCCTGGTTTTCGGTCGGGGCTAACGGCGGCTGAGGTATGCGCGAGGCCGGGCTCTGCCGGTGTAGAACATAAGCAAGTAGGAAGGAAAAGCGTAAATTTCAAGGAATTCAAAAGCAAATATTACAGTCCACACTGTTATCCCAATGCCAAACACAAGTTTAAACGCCTCCCCGAGGCATGATACATGTGTAGGAATTAAAGGCAGGACAGGAGCCACAACGGAGTCACTTGTCGGCGGTGGAGCAGCGCGGAGTGGGTTCGCCTCATGGAGCAGCGGGGTCGGCAGCGCCTTGCTTCGGCTTGGTGCTGAAGGCCCATAACTTCCCCAGCAGAGCCTCCACGCGACCCTTCACGGCCTCGGCAGTGGCAGCGGCACGCTCGCCGCTTACTGGCTCCAGCAGGCTGTCGAGGTCGACACCGGGATCGTGAAGGTAGATGTGGGTGAGGACCCGCGTCAGCGCAGCAGAAGACAGGACACGCGCCTCGGCCTCGGTCGTGGGGCCAAGAGCGCGAACCAGGAAGGGAAGCAGCTTGGCAGGGCCGTCCTCGGAGCCAGCCAGCGGGCTCTCCAGGCCGCTGCCTTCGCCTCCATCTCCGCAAAGGCCACGCGGTCCTCGACAAGAACCTGGGCCTTGTCGTCCAGCTCGACCTTCCTCGCCCCCAACTCCTGCTCCAGCGCGCCTAGGCGGTCGTGGCGCTTCCTAAGCTTGGCCTCACGGCCCTTGATGGCCACCTCGCAAGACTTCATGCCTTCTTCCTGCTCTTGGCGAAGGCGGGCCTCATTCGCGAGCTGGTCCCGCAGGCCTTGCAGCTCGTCCTCCAGCGCCTTGCAGTGACCACGGACGTCGACCCCCTCCCCCAGGGCTGCGTCACGAGCAGCCTTCGCCTCAAGGACGGCCTGCCTCTCCTCATCGCAAGCCGTCGAGGCCTGGACCAGCGCCACCGAATCGAAGCGTCGGAGCGAATCGGAGCGAATCCATCCTGAAGCCAGCTCCAAGCGCCCGGCCACCAAGCGAGGGTCGGCACCAAGAAGATCCTGCAGCAACACGATCCAGAACGGCAGGAGGAGTCGGAGAAACAGCAGTTGGTGGAGTAGGAGGAGAAGGCGGCAGCGCGACCACAGCATCCTGAGGCGGAGCCTGCTACACCCCAACGGCTGTAGCGGCGCAAGCAGGCAAAGGCACCTCGGGAGTCACTTGGGCCATGGGGGCTGAGCTCGCCCCAGCCGGCTCAGCCAGGCCTCGCGAGGACGACCGGGAAGGAGAAGCCCATGCGTCGCGGTCACCTTCCTTCGCGGGCAGAGGTGCTGCCACGGATGGAACCTCAGGAGCTCCCTTCGGCTTCTTTGCTGCGGGCGCCAGCCTGTCCAAGAGATGTGGACGTCAAGCCTCAGCAGCAGAACAAGAAATAAAGACAAGAATCAAGCACTTACAGGTCGTCGCCAGTGAGCTTAGGCAGACTCCGGCCAAATTTGAAGCCCGAAAGCCGGCTGGAAGGGTCAACCTCGGGAAGCTTGCAAGCGGAAGGCGCGTCTGCGGTCCGCCTCGGGGCCGGGGCAGACCCGCGGGAGATCAGCCCGGTCCTGTCCTTCTTCGGGATCGGGGGCAAGCTCCCGCCGCCCTACTCGTCATCATCCTCGTCGTCATCGCTCGGAGAGAGGCGGAGAGCGCGGGACCTGCGCTGGGGGAGGGGAGCCCTCGACTCTCCGTCAGTCGCCTCGGAGTCAGGCCCTTTTTCCCGCTCCCCTCCTTCCTCCTCTTCGCTGGATCTTCAGAGGACACGTCCACCAGTTCCTCGGGAGTTTCCATGGGCACGGGCCCGTCTCCGTTGAAGACGGGCATGGACTCCACTACCTGCTCCCAGTCGTCGCGGAGGAACAAGGGCGTAGGAGCGCCCTCCAACCTCGCCACATCGCCCCCGACCAGAGATTGGAGGACCGCAGCCAGATCTTCGCCGGCCAAGGCCGCGGGGCTTGGATGGGGCCTCCACATCGGAAGTGAGTACTGCCAAAGCGGAGCCAGCTGCTGCTCCAGGAATTCCCTCAGCAGCGACGCGCCGATCAGCTTCGCCGCCGCCATGTTGGCCGGCCTCAGATCCGCGTCCATCTTCTCCAACACCAGCTTCGCGTGGGGGTTCGTCAGCTCCGCTCGACCCCAATCGCTGGAGCTTGTGGGTTGCTCCGTGGGCAAGATCAGCTGAGGGTGGATGCGCCCAGCATCTGCCAAGACTCACTTTCTCCTGAAGCCCTCAATCCTTTTCCCGGGGTTCGAAATGGCAATGGCGCCACCGTACGCGATGAAGCTCGCGCACGCGGAAGCAGGACCGCGAGAGGTCCGGAGATAGAAGTAGTGGCGCAGCAAGGCCACCGAGGGATGCACCCCCACGTGAGCCTTGCAGTAATAGGCAAAGATTGCCAGGAGAAGGACGGAGTTGGGGTGGAGATGTAGAGCCTGTAGCTTATAATGGCGCAGGACAGAGAAGAAGAACTCAGAGAAGGGAGGCACCAGGCCAGCAGCAATGGCGCTTACAAAGAACGGATAGAAGGTGCTCCCTTGGCCCTCAGGGGTGGCGGAGCCGGCCTTGAACACCTTTTCCCCATCGATGCCCTGCGCTGCCGCCATCCGGCGCAACTGGGCAAGGCTCGCCTCCGACACGTTCAGCAAGTCCAGGGCAGACGAGTACCAAGCTCCGGCCAGGGAATGATGAGGCGCCATGGCTTCCTAGGTCACGCGGTCGGAGTAGATCTGGAAATTTTGGAGGAAGGAAGGAGAGGCGCAAGAAAGGGGATCTGAGCAGCAACCGGAGAAAGCAAAAACCAAAGCCTTGGCAGATGCCACTCCTTTATCAACTCACGCGGTTGCTGAGGCGCTCACGTCCAATCACTCGCCACGCGGCGCCCAAGGCCGCAGGCTGTTAGGGCCCGTGGCGCTTCGCCCTTGCCCTTTCGCCTCCCTGCACGGCCAAGTTCGGGCGCGCCTTGGGCCCGGGGGCTACTGTCGGCGTTCTGGGAACGGGGGTCCCCAGACTTGCCTGCCTGCGGCCTGCGGCGTGGCTCAAAGGGGGGGCCAGCACGGCCCATCTTCATCAACACAGACCCAAGACCCTCGCGAGGGGCCAAGCCTCGCGGGGCGGACGACACGGAGCTTCCTCAGGCACGGCCTCATCAGGCTGTCTCGCGAGGAGGCGGAGAGATCAAGGCGGGGTACCTCACGAGGTGCCCGTGACGCAAGCCATGACGACCAAGGGTGCCAGGCGGGCGCCAGCCCGCGCAGTGTCCTCCTTTCCTCTTTGGTGCAAAGGGAGCAAGCGCAGGCGAGAGCATCAAGCAAAGGCACCCATTTCGGTGCAACGAGACCAAGACCAGTCCAACGGCAGCGAGGAAGTCATTGTGGAGCCCAAGCCAGCGTCACCACCTGAGCCTTTGGCAGGCGAGAACCAACTTTAGTCAGGATAAGTGTACCAGATGTTCGCCTTCAAAATGGCCAATTGTTGGCGCCCTTCCCGCTCAATATTTGGGAAGAGGCCCGGGGCCTTTGCCTATAAATAGGACTAGCCACCCCCAGGGTAGGGGGGATCGCAATCAAGAAGGGAGAATCTAGAAGCCAAGAGAGAAACTAGCTAGGATCGGATTGAGTAGCATCACACACACACACACACACACACACACACACACACACACAGAGAGAGAGAGAGAGAGAGAGAGAGAGAGAGAGAGAAGGGTGACTGAACTCCTCCTAGCAGTTCATCCCCCCAGCCAAGAACAGACCCTCGTGAGGCTGTTCTTCCTTGTATTGCTCATCATCATCAGCCCAAGAGGCAATCCACCACACCACACACTGGAGTAGGGTATTACACCACAACGATGGCCCGAACCAGTATAAACCCCATGTCTCTTGTGCTTCTCTTTCCATAGCTTAGATCTTAGCGAGGCGGAGGGGTGCAGGTAGGTAGAAGGAGAAATCTCCATGCGCACCCCAGTGTTCGAACCTCAAAGGTCTGCCGGAACCCGAAATCCGACAACACGTTACCAAAAGGTTCAAATATGCATAGTGCTATGCGTCTCTCGGGCTTGGTCTTTGGGAAGTGGTGTAGAGAGAACTCCAAGGACAAAGGCATCTGTTGATGTAGTTGGAGCTGGTGGAGTGGCTGCTGGAGGAGGCACTGGAGCTGTAGCTCCTGGTGCTGATGCTGTAGCTCTAGAATCTGTCCCTGGCATGGCAGCAGACCTCTGACTCCTTGGCACTCGCTGAAATGCATCTGTGGTTGCCTTGCCTCTCTTCTCTTCTGCTTCCTCCTGAAGCTGCTCAACTGCTGTTTGAATCTCAATTACCTTCATATCAAGATCATAAAATTTGGTCTCTATGATCCTCTCCAAGCTCTCCTGGTTTTGAGTCAGGGTGGCCAAGCCCTTCTCAATCCTCAGTGTAGACTGGATCAGATATGCAAGTTGATCTTGCTTGCTCTTCAGGAAAACTTGAGATGCCTCTTCAACACTTGGCATCTTGGCAGCTTTCTCAGCCTTTGCTTTGGCTCTCTTCTCCTGTGCTTGAACTGATGATGGTTCCTCCTCTTGCTAAAAGAGTTTTATTCAAAGCGAACTGTCAAGAGGGTCCCATACCCATCATCGTGTTGGGGATGCAAAATCAAGGAACATAACACTGGTATGACGGAAACTAGGGCGCCAAGAGTGGAGCAAAACACCAGGCATAAGGCCGAGCCTTCCACCCTTTACCAAGTATATAGATGCATTACTTAAATAAGAGATATTGTGATATCCCATGATATCCATGAAATCCATGTCCCAACATGGAATAACCTGCAACTGTACCTTCAACTAGCAATGCTATAAGAGGGGCTGAGAAAAGCGGTAACATAGCCAAACAATGGTTTGCTAGGAAGGGTGAAAAGGGTTAGAGGCTATCATGGCAATTTGGGAGGCTTGAGAAACAAGTGGTAGGTAGCGTGGCATAGCGATAGCATCGAGACAACTAGAACAACAAAGATAGTAGTGAGATCAGAGGTGAGGGTCATCTTGCCTGAAATCCCGCTAGGAAGAAAAACGAGTCCATGAAGAAGACAGAACCACGTAGACGAACGAATCCACACAATCACAATGAAACAGGAACTATCGAGAAGGAGCACAACCGGAAAGAAGCAAACAACAAGGTAAACACACAAGCATAAACAAGACATGTTGCTCAACCAAGTACTATGCATGACAAAGCTATGTGATGCTACTCATGGCAAGAGATGATGCATACAAGAGCCACACATCAAAGCAAGTTTAAATGAGGCCGAAAACAACATATAACAAATCTGGTAAGTCCTCATATGAAAATTTCGAAACTGGTCCAGATCATATTAGAACACAATGTTGAAGTTGCTAAACATCAAGTCAAAATGCACCAAGATGATCTATAAGGTTTTCTAGTCAAGTTACATACAAAGTTCGTTTAATACGGAGCTACAGCCTAGAAGATATAAGAACAATAAGTTAAACAGGACATTGATGCAAAAGGCATACAAACATCAAGCAAACACACTCAAAATATGGATGCTACAAGGTAAGATGAAACTACATGCAAAACTAAGCAAGTCATTCATCACAACAGTATTATCTTCAAAATCAGTATACAGGGGTAGATGCTCCTTATCCAATAGATATGTTCATGTGCCCATCTTGGAGTTGATGAGCTCATGAATGTGTGGAGCATACCCACAGCTTATCTTCTGGTCAGCAGTAGTTCTCTTGATTGTCTCTACAATCAGACTCATGACCTTGAACTTCTGAGGGACATCAAAAAGCTATAGTAGGTTGATAGAGTGTCATCTGATCATCTTGTGATCTCCTGACTTGGGTAGCAGAGTGTGCCTTAGGATCCAGTTGATAGTAGGCAGGCCAGACAACAAGAAATGTACAGATCCAAGCTTGTGAGTCTCCAAAGCTTTATCTGGGATCTCCTTGTACATGTTAGCCATAGTGTTGTGGTCCTTCTTCTTCTTGGCATACACATCCAAGTCATCTTCATGTTCTTCTGGGGCATTTATCATTTTTCCCCATTCTTTAACTATGGATTGGTACCTAGTACCTTCTGACATCCTTATGATCTTCCCATCTAGGTAAAAGTGAGCAGTGGAGTAAAACTGCATGATCAGCTCATCATTCCATTTTGTGAGCTTCTATCCAACAAACTCATCTACTCCACATGCTTTGAAGCTGTCATAAACTCCTGGAAAGTGATCTTCATTATCCTGGATGTATTCCCAATCAACCCATCTCATGTCACAGAAAATGGGCTTCTTTTCAAGCAAAATAGTTTCGTAAAAGTCTTGTTGTTCCTTTGTATGAAACCGACAGTCAACCAGAGTCCTCATCCTCATAGCATAAGGATCAGACTCTCTCCACAATCTCAGTCCTGGATCTTTCCTGATGTGCATGTTCTTGGCGACTGGATGAGTATCATTGTGATCTGGAATCTTGGGCTTCAATTTTCTCAAAATAAGAGACTCATCATCTTCTTCAGCCTGGGGCACTGGGGCCTTGTTCTTTTCTTCAGCTGGTATACTTCTGGTGTTCCTCTTGGGCTTACTAGGCTTCTGAGCTAGAGCTTTGGGAGCTGTCTTGGGCTTTGATGGAGCAGCCCGTGATTTCATAGCATCTCCCATAAGCTTCTGAGCTTTGGGTGCTGGTGCAGCATCCTATTCCTCTTCCTCTTCTTCAGAGGGATCTCTTATCATGGAGGGCTTGCCAATGACTCTGGCAATGGTCTTCTTGACCCTCTCCTTCCTTTTCTTGACTTCTCCACCTTCTTTGGGTTCAAGAGTGAACTCCATTGTCTCTTGAGTAGAGGCTCTAGCCTTAGACATAGGAATTCTCTTTGCTGGAGCCTTCTTATTCACTCCTGGCTTAACTGTAGCAGCTGTGCCATACTCCTTTTTCAGCACCTTCTTCTTGGAGCTTACTTCCTCCTTAGTGGAAACATAATCCTCATCCTTGGATTCTGAGGTTCTCTTCTTCCTAGATCTGGTGGCTGCCTTTGGCAAGTTGTTGGGAGTGCTTGAGGGATCTGAACCCTCACTCAACTGCACATGTTCCTCAGACCTGTTCTGACTGTCACTCTGATCAGACATCTGTGCAAACTCACTGACAGCAGACCCTGTGAATAGATGTAGATGAGATAGAGTGGATGAGCGTCACAAAGGCTAGAGTTTTTGCAAAACAGATGACTTAAAAACTAAGTTTTAGTTCTCCACAGAAAGCATTTTGGAGCTACCGATTTGTAAACTCGGTGATACCAAAGCAACTTTTGGAACCTAAACTAGTGAACTCGGTCAGACCGAGTCACAGTTCAGTGGCACCAAGACTGCTAGGGTTTCACAGAGAATCGAACTCGGTCACACTGATTTGCAGTTTTTGGTCAAACAGAAAATTGCAAGTGCTATGGCCTAAGCCAAATCGGTGAGAACAATTTCTACAACTCGGTCGGTCCGAGATGAGTTCGGCGAAGACCTAACCATAAATTTTCAAATCAAATCTAACCTAAAGGATGTTTTGAGTGGATAGAGTGTTTGCATTCGTGGTAAGGATCATGGCAAAACAATGATCTATGAATCAGAGGTAAAAGAATAGCACAAGGGTCGAACCCATACCCTAGTTCGGCGGGAGTTCCCTACGGCGACAACGGCGGAGTAGATTTCCGTTGACGGCTATGGAAACCAGCGGCGGGAGGTCGCTGGCGGTGAGGAGACAATCCGGAGACCTGAGGAGGCAGAGCAGGACACACGCGCGGGCTGATGAGTTTGAAGAAATTTCCAAAATCTCACCCGTGGGTATATATATCCCCACCCTGTCGGTGTGACCGAGTGGAACAACTCGGTGGCACTGAGATGCAGAATCGCAAGCGGTTACCGCAACTCGGTGTGACCGAAAAGTTCGAATCGGTTGCACCGAGATTGAAAACCTAGATCAACTTAATGGTTTTGGAAGTTTAATTTGACAAATCGGGGACTCTGAGTGCTCCTCACACAGAGTGGTTCAAATCTGACTTGATCAAACTTTGTGATGTAGCATGAATAGAGTTTGAGACGAGAAAAGCATAGATATCTAGAGGAAGTCCTTAGGCATTCTTGTCCATCGATTGGGAAAAAGATAAAAAGCCAAACAATCAAGGCAACAAATGGATGTCCTCGAATGAGTAAAATATGCATCCAACATGCTCACACAATAATATGGCAACTGAAATATGTGGCAAAGCATGCACAATCACTCTAGCATCTGTCAAGCAATTTGGCGATGACTAGGTCATCTATATATGACTATATTCACTGAGGAGTCAAATGAGAACATTTGATCGGAGGTCATACTCATCGTTTAAGCACAAGTGGGGTTACCACTTTTACATAATGCATTGTTGTGTTCACATCGTTAGAGTTGCTTTAGCTCAATTGATTAGAGTAAAGCTTCCCATAGATGTGATATCCTTGTCGGATTCCGGGTTCCGGCAGACCCTTGAGGTTCAAACACTGGGGTGCGCACGGAGATCTCTCCCCTACCGATCTACGTCCGATCCTCTCGTGCGAACTAAGATGCAAATGATGAACAACACAAGAGACACGAGGTTTATACTGGTTCGGGCCACCGTTGTGGTGTAATACCCTACTCCAGTGTGTGGTGTGATGGATTGCCTCTAGGGCTGATGATGGACAGTACAGGGGAAGAACAACCTCGCGAGGGGTGTTCTTGAGCTGGTGCGGTGTGTTCTACTTAGTCTCTACTGGGTTCTCCTTCCACTCCTTCTCTTTTTCTTCTCTCTCTGCTAGGGTTCTACCAGATCTCCCTCCCCTACTCTGTGGTGGCTAGCTCTATTTATAGAGGCCCTGGGCCTCTCCCCAAATAATGAGCAGGAAGGGCGCCAACACTTGGCCATTTTGAAGGGGAACATATAGTACAAGTTATCCTGACCAAAGGTGGTCTTCGGCTGCCAAAAGCACTTGTGATGACGCCGTCTTGGGCTCCACGGTGACCTCCGTCCTGCCGCTCTGCTGGTATTGGTCTTGTTGCACCGGAATGGCAACCTTTGCCTGATACCTTGATCTGTGCTTGCCCCCTTTGCACCAAAGGGGAAAGAAGGACACCGCGCAGGCCGGTGCCCGCCTGGTCTCGATCGTCATGGCTTGCGTCACGGGTTCCTCGCGAGGTACCCCTGCCTTGTTCTCTCCGCCTCCTCGTGAGCCTGCCTGATGAGGCTGCCTCTGAGGAAGCTTCCTGTCATCCGCCCCACGAGGCTTGGCCCCTCACGAGGGTCTTGAGCTTGCGCTGATGAAGATAGGCCGCGCTGGGCCCCCACTTGAGCCACGCCACAGGCTGCAGGCAGGCAAGTCTGGGGACCCCCGTTCCCAGAACACCGACAATCCTCCCTCGGAGGGATGAACTAACCTTGGGTTTTATCGATGATGACTTCATGTAGGTGTTGAAGATGTAGGTGCTAAAAGTTGATGTAAATCATTCGGAGCAATCCTTTGGAGTGAGTTGCACTTTCAATACCTACACGGGTTAGTCCCACAAGGAACAAACAAGGATATCCATAGACATAGAGTGATATTCACATGAGATGATGTCCATGAATGCATTAGGTTACCTTGTCCCTTGTCTTACCAACAAGAGGGTTTGTGACTCCTTGAACTAGTGCAAGATATGGAAGTTGCTTGCACTTGTCCTTGCCAAAACGATATGAGTCTAGTATGTTGGCGGAATCACCCTCAAGAACTCTCTAGTTCTTCTTCTTCTGGATGCACACCATCTTGATGGGAATCCTTGGAGTTGTAGTCGTACTTGATGAAGTAGAACTTGATTTAGTCTTGGGAACCCACTTGACCAATGCCTTAGGGGCTTCTTCAAATGCATCAATCTCCTCTTGAAGCTTGTCCTTGCCCTTTAGCTTGTGGTCTTGTGGTGGAAGATCATCTTGAGCTTGTGTTCCTTGGAAAGAAGTAGGATCATACTTCCCTTGTTGGGGAACAAACTTCGTCTTGGGGTATTGATCTTCTTCCCACTCAACTCCATTGGCATTGAACTTTCATTAAAAACCAACACCTTGATTCTTCCGGTGTCTTCCTTGCTTGCGTAAAATTTCCTCAAATTGCTTACTTCCGGCAAGACTCTTGTAAACACCTTTCTCTATAATTCCCTTGAATAAGCTATTTTCTTGCTAAAGTGTAACTTGGCTAAGAGAATCATTAGTGGAATCAAGAGAACTACTAGAAGCAACACCATTGGTTTTAGCATGATTATTGTTACTACTGGAAGAAGAATCTTTCTTGTTCTTGTTGCTAGATTTAACTTGTGGCATGTAAGTAGACAAGAGTAAATGCTTGGCAATGTAAGAAGAACTTTTCTTGTGAAGATCATCATTGATTGCCTTTAAGAACTCATGCTCTTGCTCAAGGTTGAGCTTTTCAAAGCGTAGCTTCTCATGAGTCCTTAAAAGTTCTCGATGATCTTCCAAGGTACTTTCATGAGCTAACTTAAGAGTGGTTAGTTCTTTAGTTAGATGCTCAATCTCCTTCTTATCATTGTCACTCATTTTATGTTGTTTAGCATGATTAATAGCAAGTTCATCATAGTTTTCATAACTAGAGTTGTCAACAAGTAAATCATCATCACCTAGCAAATCATCTTCATCACTATTGAAATCAACATACTCGGGGTGTGATACCTTTGGGCCTTTAGCCATGAAGCATCTTCCAATTCCTTTATTTGGTGATTCAAATATATCGTAGGAGTTTGTTGACACAAGTGCTAGACCGGCAACACCTTCATCTTGAGTGTATTCGGAGTCAAAGTGGTAACTTCTTTCGGAGTGATTGTCACAGTCAGAGCCGGATACCCATTCACCAACATGAGCTTGATGTCTTCGTTTTTTGTAGCTCTTTGATGACTTGTCCTTCCTTTCTGAATCCTTGCTTCTCCAAGAGGGTCTTCGCTCATAACGATCATCTCTACTCCTTCTCTCTCTAGGTGGTTATTTGTAACAACCACGATGCGGCTAGATCTCCCACATGTCGAGGCACGACTTAGAGGCATAACCGCATTGTGGTTTAGTCACAAGAGGGGTAATCTTCACACAATACCATGTACTGAATAAGAAAGGGATAAAGAGTTGGCTTACAATCACCACTTCACACAAATACAAGTTAAACATACATCATCCAGAATACAAACAAGGTCCGACTACGGAACCAAAATAAAATAAGACAACCCCAAATGCTAGATCCCTGATCAACCCAACTGGGGTCCACTACTGATCAACAGGAAACGAAACAAAACAACGATCAAGATCTTCATCGAGCTCCCACTTGAGCTGGGTTGCGTCACCTGCACTGGTATCATCGGCAGCTGAAACTGTTTGGAAGTATCTATGAGCCACGAGGACTCAGCAATCTCACACCCGCGAGATCAAGACTATTTAAGCTTATGGGATGGAAAAGGTAGTGAGGTGGAGCTACAGCAAGCACTAAGCATATATGGTGGCTAACTTACAGAAATGAGAGCGAGAAGAGAAGCAAAGCACGGTCGTGAACTAGAAGTGATCCTGAAACTACTTACATTCAAGCATAACACAAGAACCGTGTTCACTTCCCGGACTCTGCCGGAAAGAGACCATCACGGCTACACACGCGGTTGATCCATTTTAATTAAGTCAAGTGTCAAGTTCTCTACAACCGGACATTAACAAATTCCCATCTGCCCATAACCGCGGGCACGGCTTTCGAAAGTTCAAAACCATGCAGGGGTGTGCCAGCTTAGCCCATCACAAGCTCTCACGGTCAACGAAGGATATTCCTTCTCCCAGGAAGACCCGATCAGACTCGGAATCCCGGTTACAAGACATTTCAACAATGGTAAAACAAGACCAGCAAGACCACCCGTTGTGCCAACAAATCCCGATAGGAGCTGCACATATCTCGTTCTCACGGCACAGCGGATAAGCTAAGCGTACGGGAACCAACATAACCCAAGTTGCAAAGGGACGGCCCAGCACGGTGCTCTAGTTTGGACAAACACTCAGAGGAGCACCGGCCTGGGGTTTTAAAATAAAGATGACCCTTGAGTCTGCAGAACCCAAGGGAAAAAGTCTTAGGTGGCAAATGTTAAAACCAAGGTTGGGCCTTGCTGGAGGAGTTTTATTCAAAGCAAACTGTCAAGGGGTTCCCATAACACCAAACCCCGTAAGGAACGCAAAATCAAGGAACATAACACCGGTATGACGGAAACTAGGGCGGCAAGAGTGGAGCAAAACACTAGGCATAAGGCCGAGCCTTCCACCCTTTACCAAGTATATAGATGCATTATTAAATAAGAGATATTGTGATATCCAAAAAAATATCTATGTTCCAACATGGAACAAACTTCAGCTTCACCTGCAACTAGCAACGCTAAAAGAGGGGCTGAGCAAAGCGGTAACATAGCCAAACAACGATTTACTAGGAAAGGTGGGTTAGAGGCTTGACATGGCAATATGGGAGGCATGATATAGCAAGTGGTAGGTATCGTGGCATGGCAATAGAGCGAACAAGTAGCAAGCAAAGATAGAAGTGATTTCGAGGGTATGGTCATCTTGCCTGAAATCCCGCAAGGAAGAAGAACGAGTCCAAGAAGAAGTTAAACAGACGCAATCGAACGGATCCTCACAACTCCGGAACGATACTGTAGCTAACGAGAGAAGCAACCCAGAAAGAAGCAGGCAACATGGTAAACAACCATCACATAAACATGGCATGATCCACAACCAAGTATGATGCATGTCCGGTTTAATGAAGCATGGCATGGTAAAGTGCACAAACAAAACTACAAGTTAAGTGGAGCTCAATATGCAACGAGTTGCATATTGACGAAACACCACATCAATTATTCAGTTCTCTCCCGTTTATGTACCCAACAATATTAAATGTTGTTAAGCATGGCAAGAGGTGAAGCATAACAAAACTATACCATCTAAACAATTTAAATGGGGCCGAATATAACAAACAACAAATCCGGTAAATCCCCATACGCATTTAGCAAATTAATGCAAACAACAATTTAAACATTCTTGATGTTGTTATCATGACGCGGATGACCTTTGCAAGTTTTTTGCAGTATTTATGAAAATGTGACATGATAAGATATGAGGCATTTGTCTTCATGGCGGAAACGGAAGGGGTGCCACGACAACGAATCCGAAAATGATGCCACGGCAACATTCCGATGATCCAGTAGCTCACAGGGATTCCGGTGCAAAAGGAAGTGGGTGTGAGTGTGGCATGCAAGATGATGGGGTGATCTCGGTTGCCGTGTTCCCACGGGTTGATGGCATGGCAACAAGGAAATCGCAAAGAACAACTCGGACACGGAGCAACACACGGTTCAACTCATACATCGCAAACATTCAGTCCACGGGCAGTCGTATTGGGGTTATACCTTCGAAGCATGTGTTTCGGGCAGAACGAGTTCGTAGTGGAAGTAGTCGTTCACGGTTCGTCGAGGGAAGTAGTGTTTCACGTTCATTTTCGAAGAGGTAGTTGACGAATCCAAGGTTTCCAGGGGCGACGGTAGTAGAACTTGGCGAATCCGAGTTCTTCGGAGGTCGTCATCGAACTTTGTCAAATACACGATGTGGGTAGACGTTCACTCGACGGCCTTCGGCGACAGTAGTTGTACACGGGTCTTCGGCCACGGAAGTAGGCATACATGTTTTCATAGAGGTTTGGGGTCAACGACACGGAACTTGACGTCCACGGGGTCTTTGCGGGTCGACGGTAGTGGTTCATGTTTTGTAGTCGTTCGAGTCATCGGTGGAGGAACTTGGCGGTCCATGTAGTCGAACTTGGTGCATCCGGATGGTACTTGGCAAATCCCCGTAGTCGAACTTGGTGGCCTTGACGAACCGAAGTGGTAGTAGGCAAAAAACACGGTCATGGTAGTCCCCGGAGATGTGGTCTCGTGTACAGAACTTGACGGGTCAGGAGACCTCGGGAAGGAAGAAGCTCGGTTCATGCCAAGGTCGCAGAGGGGCCATGCATGGCGTTCCTGATAGGCGGGCGAGGCAGCACAGATTTCTAGAAGACCACGGGCGCGCGAGGAGGCAAGATGGTGCGGCAACAGCGCAAGAATAGCGGCTCTAGCGTGGGGTTGCCGAGATCTCGTCGGAGACATGGCCAGAGGCGGGCGGTGCGGCTTCCTGAGGAGCCTAGGGCTGCCATGTAGGAGAAGGAGGCGCAGGCAGGAGGAGGCACTAAGGCGGACGGGTGAGGGGATAGCCACGGCGGCGCTGGCCACCGGCATCAGGCCGCATGGCCCGCGGACAAGCAGCAAGGGCAGGGAAGGCAGCACCAGGTGCTAGAAGAGCAGCAGCAGAGCAGCTCGCGCGTGGAGGCTGATGCTCGCCGAAGTTGATGGCCAGCGCGGCGGCAAAGACTTGCTGGCATCCATGGCGGGGCAAGGCAGGGGTGCTCGTTGGAGGAGCTAGCGCGCGGGACGGCGGTCTGGTGGCGGACGAAGGGAAGGAGAGGTAGCGAGTGAGGGAGAGATCGAGAGGGAGAAAGGGTCACGGACGAGAAGAGGGGGTCGAGCATTGTGCGCTCCTCTCCTGGCAGCGCGAGGTGCGAGGGAGGGATCGAGAGGGAGAGGTGCGCGACAGGGATCAGGCTAGGTAGCGCTAGGGTTAGAGCTGGGCCTTAGGAGAGGGATTAGGAGGGGGGTTCGGCTGGGCCTACAGATGGGCCGGCCAGCTTGGGTGTTGCACTACCTTCCCCCTCATCTTTCTTTTAAAAGAAAAGAATTACAGAGAAGAAAAGAAAAGGAGGGTTAGGGAAAGGATTTGTGCAAGGGGGCTATTTTCCCAGACTCACAAAAATGCGTTGGTTCCAAGAAAATAGAAATGGCCAAGATCAAACGAAAAGAATTCAAACTCATTTGAATTTAATTCAAATGGGTTTGAACTAGGACGAGGTTTTAGGAGTATCCAAAAATGTTGAGAATTTTGGTAGAGCTCCGGAAAATGGTAAAAGAATTATTGGCAAGGCTAGAGAGTCGAAACTTGAAGAAGAAAAGGCCAAGGGATTTAATATGCAAGTGGGTTCATGAGTGATTCCAAAACAATGGAATATTTTAAAATAGCTCCCTAATATCGGGAGGATGTGTTATAAAGAGAAGACACCCTTCCCTCGGTTTAAATGGACAGAAGATCCATGCAATTTATTTAAGTGAGTTTTAGTTGGCTTGGAGAAATTGATGGCATGATGACATGATGTAATGCACATGATGCAATGCTGAATGCAATAAGAAAAAACAAATCACACCACGAAACTCGGAAACCAAGGAAGGCATCTGAAGCTCCGGTCTTGGGGCGTTACAACACTCCACCACTATGAGAGGATCTTGTTCCGAGATCTAGGATGGCACCTGAGAGAAACGGAAGAGGAAGAGGAGAGGTAAAACTAAGTTGCTTCTTTGACAAACGAGTGAAACCAACGAGCCTTGAGAGGTTAAACAAATTTAAAGAAAGAATGCAACAAAGAAGAACAAAGTTGAAAACACTCCTTTAGAAAAGAGGAACAAGGAACCTTACGGGAACCTTGTAGGTTGAAAGACATAAGAAAAAGGGTTGTAATGGAGAAGAAGTACATGCAAGCACTCAGGTAGAAACGAGATGTACAAGGATCGATAAAGATCAATTATGACAACACTCGGGTAGAAACAAGATAGAGAAGGAATAAAAATGATATAATTTTGGCAGCATTCCAACTGTAAATGGAAGGAATTGAACATGATCTTGACAAAACAAGAAGATGGGTCAAAGAGAGCAACATCACAATGCCTCCGGAAGAAATGAGAGAATTGAATGGAATGAACGGAGGAGAAAACAATATCTTCTACCTCGAATGAGCTTGAAAAGCATCTTTAGGAGAAGGATCGAACAGAGTTGTTGGAAATCCAACAACGAAAAGAGTAAGCTTGTTGTGGGCTTATAGAAAACATACCGAAATCTTGAGGTGAAATTCTGCCACTAACGGAAACAATAGATTGGATTGATATGAATAAGTAGACGAGAAACTTAATTCACCGGCAGGATAAATGAAGAGCTTGGGTCATTTATGAGCACCATAATTAGCAATAATCCTTAGGGAAAGATTTAGGTGAAATATAACCCAAGATAATTCCAATGAAGAGATTGATGGGTTGAAAGGATCTCTTGTACGAAGAGAAAATGATGGATTTAAATATCTCATTCCTGACAACTTGTGAATCATGAAACACGAAGGGAAATTGTCAAGAATGACATAACACCATCTCAAAAGATAAGGTAGAAGGAATTTCACTTCGGAAGACAATATGAAGAATACTTGAGCTCCTCTGAAAAGAATCTCGATGAACACTTCAATAAGAATTAAATCCGTGATGAATCACCATGTTGAGCCTCCATGAAGAACTCCAGTAATAAAAGAATGATCAAAAGAAATGAAGGATGAAGAGAATAAGATCGAAGCCTTGCAATGATTAGATAGAGCTTTGAAATGATATAATTGAAATAACTTGGAGCTCCGGAAAAGAAAGGTGAGCAACTTGAATCAAGAATTGATACCACGAATGAACTCCGGAGGAAGGAATTAAACACTTGGATGAAGCAAGAATAAGAATTATGTTATGTGTATCCTTCACCAATTTAAATTGATGACCATCAACGGATTGCGTACAACTTATTCTCGTAGAAAAATTTATATATATATATATATATAGCGTCAACTTGGGAAGGTCTTCTACGAACCGCTGGTAGGATTGGAAAGAACGAACGAATTGATATGATAACCAAGGAAGAAGAAACTTTGAACAAACCACCGTAAGAATTGGAAATGAATGAAGTAAAGGGATGAATCACCGGTAAGAATTTGAGAACGAATGAAGATACTTGAGGGAATTTGATACAAGAGAACGAAGAGATCACGAGCTGATTAGAGGATATTTGATCGATGCACCGGTAATATTTCGATAAACAAGAGCTGAAAGCTAGAATGAATAATTCTTAGATGATGTGCTCCGGAGAAACAAACTGAAAAGACTCCTGAATTTCTCCGGATGGGTGAAAAGAAATGACACAATCAAACACAATTATGAGAGGATGGCGACAAGCTTGAACTACGCATCTTTGAGAGAACGGTTAAGATTTGGAGGAAAACTCTTCCTCGGTCTTCAAAATCTGGGAATGACGATGAGATACGCCACCATGAATTATTGAGGCACTCCGGAATGAAGAATGAAAAGAATTTGAAAGATCTTGGAGAAGGCATTTGACTGATGATAACTCATTCTCACGTCAAACTTGGAAAAGAATTTGAGAATAACTCCGGAAAAAGACGAGTCAGGTAAGATCCTGGCAAAAGACCTGTGGGTTAGGGCCCACTCAAGAGAAACACTGTTGAACGATTTTGAAGAGAGATTGCACCGGTTGATTTAAATGGCTTGAATGAGATAATATCCTCAAAAGAACTTGAGAGAATAGAGAATGGAAACTTGAATCTTCTGAGATATCTTCAGCACTCCGGAACAATTGAATAGCGACAAATCAATGATTAATAGGTGCAGCGGCATGAGGAAGCATTTGAAATGAGGAAATGATATGATCGACAAAGCTTGACTTGAATCCACCGGAGAAGAAAACGAGTGAAAAGTGACGAACTTGAGGCTTCCTTAGTATCTTCATGAGAATCACCAGATAAGAACATTAACGGAAAAGAATGGAGAGACTTCACATGAATAAAATGAATACTTGATTCAGAAATCTGAGTCCTTGAAGAAAAAGGGTGGGAGGGCGGGAAACAAAAGCAACTTGGGTAGATGGAAAGGATACCATTGAGAAAACTTAGAGTTGATCTTGCGGATGTTGAAAAATATCGGATCCATTTGAAGAGAAACACACCGGTTGAAAAGGATTGACATGACAATCTCGATTATTATGAAGGATTAGTATTCACATAGAAATGTGAGAACACCACTTAGGAAGGTATGGAATCAACACTTGACATTGAAGCAACTCGAATACCACAACTCAAAACAAAACAAAGGATTGGCTTGTAGAATAAGCCGGAAACATACATATGATAGATCCCATGTCGTATCATGTGTCTGTTGGAAAGATATTCTAGAAGCTACTTGAATTCCCACTTATAAACTCCCAAAACTTTCTGGTTATGCAATCAGGTGTTGGGGATACAGGGGAAGCATAATATCTCACCCAAAACTAGCAAATTCTACATCCAGCTGTATCCATCCTTCAACACATAACCAATAAACCTTCAGAAATCATTTACCTCAACCTTCGAAAAGCATCTGTTATATGAGTTATGGCAATACTCCTGAACTGCCGCCCCAGTACTGGGTGGCGTCGAGGTTATCTGACCAACAACTGCATAAAAGATATTTTCCATGTCGGCGAACTCAGGTATTCCAGAAACTGCAACGATAAAATTGTGACGACAACACCTCGAAGCTCAACTCCCCAAGACACAACCACAACCCCTAAATGTCAGGAGGCACCAAGAACAATGTTCTCGTCACAAAACCATCAGAACGATTCCAAGATACCTGCGTGATCCTAAAATTTTTCGTGAAATTTGAGGAGAGAAGAGTCAAAACTCTACGTCAAGAGGCCTCACCAGAGCGACGAAGGGACTGAGGAGTAAAAAGAATCCTACTCTCTGATATATATAATCCTATAAGACTCAAAACATTTTTCTAGACTCAACAACGTCAGCGATTCGATCAAGCAGGGGGCTCCTAAGTCGGGGAAGGCTCTGATTACCAACTTGTAACACCCACGATGCGGCTATATCTCCCACATGTCGAGGCATGACTTAGAGGCATAACCGCATTGTTGTTTAGTCGCAAGAGGGGTAATCTTCACACAATCCCATGTACTGAATAAGAAAGGGATAAAGAGTTGGCTTACAATCATCACTTCACACAAATACAAGTTAAACATACATCATCCAGAATAGAAACAAGGTCCGACTACGGAACCAAAATAAAAGAAGACAACCCCAAATGCTAGATCCCCGATCGTCCCAACTAGGCTCCACTACTGATCAACAGGAAATGAAACAAAACAACAATCAAGATCTTCATCGAGCTCCCACTTGAGCTGGGTTGCATCACCTGCACTGGTATCGTCGGCACCTGCAACTGTTTGGAAGTATCTGTGAGCCACAAGGACTCAGCAATCTCACACCCGCGAGATCAAGACTATTTAAGCTTATGGGTTGGAAAAGGTAGTGAGGTGCAGCCGCAGCAAGCACTAAGCATATATGGTGGCTTACTTACGCAAATGAGAGCGAGAAGAGAAGCAAAGCATGGTCGTGAAGTAGAAGTGATCAAGAAATGATCCTAAAACTACTTACATTCAAGCATAACACAAGAACCGTGTTCACTTCCCGGACTCCGCCGGAAAGAGACCATCACGGCTACACACGCGGTTGATCTATTTTAATTAAGTCAAGTGTCAAGTTCTCTACAACCGGATATTAACGAATTCCCATCTGCCCATAACCGTGGGCACGGCTTTCGAAAGTTCAAAACCCTGTAGGAGTGTGCCAACTTAGCCCATCACAAGCTCTCACGGTCAATGAAGGATATTCCTTCTCCCAGGAAGACCTGATCAGACTCAGAATCCCGGTTACAAGACATTTCGACAATGGTAAAACAAGACCAGCAAGACTACCCGCTGCGCCGACAATTCCCGATAGGAGCTGCAGATATCTCGTTCTCAGGGCACACCGGATAAGCTAAGCCTACGGGAACCAACATAACCGAAGTTGCCAAGGGAGGGCCCCACACGGTGCTCTAGTTTGGACCAACACTCAGAGGAGCACTAGCCCGGGGGTTTAAAATAAAGATGACCCTTGAGTCTGCAGAACCCAAGGGAAAAAGGCTTAGGTGGAAAATGTTAAAACCAAGGTTGGGCCTTGCTGGAGGAGTTTTATTCAGAGCGAACTGTCAAGGGGTTCCCATAACACCCAACCGCGTAAGGAACGCAAAATCAAGGAACATAACACTGGTATGACGTAAACTAGGGCGGCAAGAGTGGAACAAAACACCAGGCATACGGCCGAGCCTTCCACGCTTTACCAAGTATATAGATGCATTAATTAAATAAGAGATATTGTGATATCCCAACAATATCCATGTTCCAACATGGAACAAACTTCAGCTTCACCTGCAACTAGCAACGCTAAAAGAGGGGCTGAGCAAAGCGGTAACATAGCCAAACAACGGTTTGATAGGAAAGGTGGGTTAGAGGCTTGACATGGCAATATGGGAGGCATGATATAGCAAGTGGTAGGTATCGCGGCATGGCAATAGAGGGAACAACTAGCAAGCAAAGGTAGAAGTGATTTCGAGGGTATGGTCATCTTGCCTGAAATCCCGCAAGGAAGAAGAACAAGTCCAAGAACAAGTCAAACGGACGCAGTCAAACGGATCCTCACAACTCCGTAACGAAACCGAAGCTAACGAGAGAAGCAACCCGGAAAGAAGCAGGCAACATGGTAAACAACCATCACATAAACATGGCATGATTCACAACCAAGTAGATGCATGTACAATTTAAAGAAGCATGGCATGGCAAAGTGCACAAACAAAACTACAAGTTAAGTGGAGCTCAATTTGCAACGAGTTGCATATTGATGAAACACCACATCAATTATTTAGTTCTCTCCCGTTTATTTACCCAACAATATTAAATATTTTTAAGCATAGCAAGAGGTGAAGCATAACAAAACTATACCATCTAAACAATTTAAATGGGGCCGAATATAACAAACAACAAATCCGGTAAATCCCCATAAACATTTAGCAAATTAATGCAAACAACAATTTAAACATTCTTGATGTTGTTATCATGATGCAGATAACCTTTGCAAGTTTTATGCAGTATTTATGAAAATGTGACATGATAAGATATGAGGCATTTGTCATCGTGGCGGAAACGGAAGGGGTGCCATGGCAACGAATCCGAAAATGATGCCACGACAACATTCCGATGATCCGGTAGCTCACAGGGATACCGGTGCAAAAGGAAGTGGGTGTGAGTGTGTCATGCAAGATGATGGGGTGATCCCGGTTGCCGGGTTCCCGCGAGTGGATGGCATGGCAATGAGGAGCTCGCAAAGAACAACTCAGACACGGAGCAACACACAGTTCAACTCATACATCGCAAGCATTCGGTCCACGGGCGGTCATCTTGGGGTTATACCTTCGAAGCATGCGTTTCGGGAGGAACGAATTCGTAGTGGAAGTAGTCGTTCACGGATCGTCGAGGGAAGTAGTGGTTCACGTTCATTTTCGGAGAGGTTCTTGACGAATCCAAGGTTTCCGGGGGCAACGGTAGTAGAACTTGGCGAATCCGAGTTCTTCGGAGGTCGTCATCGAACTTGGTCAAATATACGATGTGGGTAGACGTTCGCTCGACGGCCTTCGGCGACGGTAGTTGTACATGGGTCTTCAGCCACGGAAGTAGTCGTACACGTTTTCATAGAGGTTCAGGGTCAACGACACGGAACTTGACGTCCACGGGGTCTTTGCGGGTCGACCGTAGTGGTTCATGTTTTGTAGCCGTTTAAGTCATCGGTGGAGGAACTTGGCGGTGCATGTAGTCGAACTTGGTGCATCCGAATTGCATTCGGCAAATCCCCGTAGTCGAACTTGGTGGCCTTGACGAACTGAAGTTTAGTAGGCAAAAAACACGGTCACGGTAGTCCCCGGAGATGTAGTCTCGTGTACAGAACTTGACGGGTCAGGAGACCTCGGGAAGGAAGAAGCTCGATTCATGCCAAGGTCGCGGAGGGGCCAGCCATGGCGTTCCTGATAGGCGGGCGAGGCAGCGCAGACTTCTGGAGGACCACGGGTGCGCGAGGAGGCAAGATGGTGGGGTGGCAACACAGGAACGGCGGCTCCGGCGTGGGGCTGTCGGGATCTCGTTGGAGACATGGCCAGAGGCGGGCGGCACGACTTCCAGAGGAGCCTAGGGCGGCCATGTAGAAGAGGGAGGCGTAGACAGGAGGAGGCGCCGAGGCGGACGGGTGAGGGGACAGCCACGGCGGCGCTGGCCGCCGGCATCAGGCCGCGTGGCCCGCGGGCAAGCAGCAAGGGCAAGGAAGGCAGCACCAGGCGCTAGAAGAGCAGCACCAGAGCAGCTCGCGCGTGGAGGCTGCTGCTCGCCGGAGTTGATGGCCAGCGCGGTGGCAAAGACTTGTGGGCATCCATGGCGGGGCAAGGCAGGGGTGCTCGTTGGAGGAGCTAGGGCACGGGACGGCGGTCTGGTGGCGGACAAAGGGAAGGAGAGGTAGAGAGTGAGGGAGAGATCGAGAGGGAGAAAGGTTCACGGGCGAGAGGAGGGGGTCGAGCACGGTGCGCTCCTCTCCTGGTGGCGCGAGGTGCGAGGGAGGGATCAAGAAGGAGAGGTGCGTGATAGGTATCGGGCTAGGTAGCGCTAGGGTTAGAGCTGGGCCTTAGGAGAGGGATTAAGAGGGGGGTTCGACTGGGCCTGGAGATGGGCCGGCCAGCTGGGCTGTTGCACTACCTTCCCCCTCATCTTTCTTTTAAAAGAAAAGAATTGGAGTGAAGAAAAGAAAAGGAGGGTTAGGGAAAGGATTTGTGCAAGGGGGCTATTTTCCCGGACTCACAAAAATGTGTTGGTTCCAAGAAAATAGAAATGGCCAAGATCGAACGAAAAGAATTCAAACTCATTTGAATTTAATTCAAATGGGTTTGAACTAGGACGAGGTTTTAGGAGTATCCAAAAATGGTGAGAATTTTGGTAGAGCTCCGGAAAATGGTAAAAGAATTATTTGCAAGGCTAGAGAGTCGAAACTTGAAGAAGAAAAGGCCAAAGGATTTAATATGCAATTGGGTTCATGAGTGATTCCAAAACAATTTAATATTTTATAATAGCTCCCTAATATCAGGAGGATATGTTATAAAGAGAAGTCACCCTTCCCTCGGTTTAAATGGACCGAAGATCCATGCAATTTATTTAAGTGAGTTTTAGTTGGCTTTGAGAAATTGATGGCATGATGCAATGCACATGATGCAATGATGAATGCAACAAGCAAAAACAAATCACACCACGAAACTCAGAAACCAAGGAAGGCATCTGAAGCTCCAGTCTTGGGGTGTTAATTTATTCTTATCTTCTACTTTTTCTTTTGGGAGAATCTTCTCTTCTTTTGTAGGGAGTCATACACTCATCGGAGTAGTGTCCGGGTCTTCCACAATTGTAGCAATTATGTTCATGACCTGAAGATCTTTTGTCATTGTAGGACCTTGACTTGGAACTTCTTTCCTTGCTTCTACTCTTGTAGAACTTGTTGAAGTTCTTCACCATTAGGCTCAATTCTTCATTGAAGGTTTGTTTCTCGCTTGATGATGTGGGAGCATCACATGAGGCTTTGTAAGCACCACTTGACTTGTTGTGGAGCTCTTCCTTATCCTTAAGTGACATCTCATGAGCAACAATTCTTCCAATGACTTCCGTTGGCTTGAGATCTTTGTAATTGGGCATCATTTGGATCAATGTGCACACGGTATCATATTTTCCATCCAAGGCTCTTAAGATCTTCTTGATGATGAATCTGTCGGTCATCTCTTCACTTCCTAAGCCGGCAATCTCATTTGTGATGAGAGCAAGCCTAGAGTACATTTCAGTGACACGTTCATCATCCTTCATTTTGGACTTGTCAAGTTTACTTTTAAGCACATCCACTTTGGATTCCTTGACGGAGTTGGTACCTTCGTGCATATCAATTAAAGTATCCAAAATTTCCTTGGCATTCTCAAGACGGCTGATTTTTTTGAATTCTTCAGGGCACAATCTGTTGAAGAGACTATCACAAGCTTGAGCATTGTATTGCAGCAACTTCAACTCTTTCGTGGTAGCTTCACGGTTCGGTTCTCTCCCATCAAAGAATTCACCTTGCAAGCCAATACACACAATAGCCTGAACAACGGGGTTATGTCCAAGAATATGCATTTTCATCTTATGCTTCCAACAAGCAAAATCAGTACCATCAAAGTAAGGACCTCTATGGTGGTAATTTCCCTCGCTAGACGCCATACTCTCCTAGGTTGTGAAACCATGGCTATGATCACCAAAAGCTATGGAAATCAAAGCAAATGGAGATCAAAGCTCTGATACCACTTGTAGGATCGAAAATATGTCTAGAGGGGGTGATTAGACTACTTGACCAAATAAAAATCTATCTGTTTCCCAATTTTAAGTCTTGGCAGATTTTAACAACTTAGCACAAGTCAAGTAATTAACCTACACATGCAATTATAAGAGTGTAGCAGCAGAATGTAAAACAATTGCATATGAAGGTCAAGGGAGGAGTTTGAGGAGCAAACGCAATGTAGACACGGAGATTTTTGGCGTGGTTCCGATAAGTGGTGCTATCGTACATCTACGTTGATTGGAGACTTCAACCCACGAAGGGTAACAGTTGCGCGAGTCCACGGAGGGCTCCACCCATGAAGGGCCCACGAAGAAGCAACCTTGTCTATCCCACCATGGCCATCGCCCACGAAGGACTTTCCTTACTAGGGTAGATCTTCATGAAGTAGGCGATCTCCTTGCCCGTACAAAATCCTTGGTTCAACTCCACAATATTGACGGAGGCCCCCAAGTGACACCTAGCCAATCTAGGAGACACTACTCTCCAAAAGGTAATAGATGGTGTGTTGATGATGAACTCCTTGCTCTCATGCTTCAAATGATAGTTTCCCCAACACTCAGCTCTCTCTCATAGGATTGGATTTGGTGGATAGAGGGTTTGAGTGGAAAGCAACTAGGGCAAGGCTAGAGATCAAGATTTATGTGGTTGGAATGGAATATCTTGACCTCAACACAAGTGTAGGTGGTTCTCTCTCAGAAAATGTATGTTGGAAGTGTAGGAATGTTCTGATGGCTCTTTCCACGAATGAAGAGTGGGTGGAGGGGTATATATAGCCTCCACACAAAATCTAACCGTTACACACAAATCACCAAACTTGGTGGAACCGAATCATGAAACTCGGTCAGACCGATTTAGTTCAAAATGTGAACATTAAGATTTGCGGTGGGACTGACATGTCAACTCGGTGGGACCGATTCCATTAGGGTTTGGGCATAACGTAATCTCAGTGAGACCGATTACACAAACTCCGTGGGACCTATTTTGGTAATAGGCAAACAGAGAGTTGGTCAGGAAAACTCGGTGGGACCGAAATGTTACGAAGGGTAAACAAATAGTTTGCATTGCAATCTTGATGGGACAGATCGCTCATCTCGGTTGGACCGAAACGTTACGAAGGGAAACAGAGAGGTTGCAATCCCTTCTCGGTGAGACCGAGATCCCTATCGGTGAGACCGAAATGACTAGGGTTTGTGGCAGTGGCTATGTTAAGTGAACTCGATGGCACTAGGTAGGAAATTTCGGTGGGGACGAGTTTGACTTTTGGTTTGGGACATATGTGGATCTGAGAAAGTAGTTGAGGGTTTTTGGAGCATATCACTAAGCATTTTGAGTAAGCAACTCATTAAGTAACACCTCATCCCCTTTTAATAGTATTGGCTTGTCCTATGGACTCAATGTGATCTTGGATCACTAAAAGTAAAATGTAGAGTCTAGAGCTTGAGCCAACATGTGTGCTTAGTATTTTGAGGGGTCCACTTTCTAATCTATGCCATGCCAAACACTGAGCTTTCCTGAAATATTTATCTTGAAATAACATTAGCTCAATGGGCTATATGTTTTTAGGAATTACCAAAACCACCCAGGGATAGTTGCACTTTCAAATGTTCATGCTTAACGCTGGCACCAAATAAAAATTATTCAGATCTAAAACTAATCCTGAAGGTAGATGTAGAGGTAGTGTGCCGACGGCGATCACATTGACTTTGGAACCATTTCCCACGCGCATCGTCACCTCGTCCTTAGCCAATCTTTGCTTAATTCATAGCCCCAGTTTCGAGTTGCAAATATTAGCAACAGAACCAGTATCAAATACCCAGCCGCTACTGTGAGCATCAGTAAGGTACAGATCAATAACATGTATATCAAATATACCTTTCACTTTTCCATCCTTCTTATCCGCCAAATAACTAGGGCAGTTCCGCTTCTAGTGACCAGTCCTTTTGCAGTAGAAGCACTCAGTCTCAGGCTTAGGTCCGAACTTGGGATTCTTCACTTGAGCAGCAACTTGCTTGCTGTTCTTCTTGAAGTTCCCCTTCTTCCCTTTGCCCTTCTTCTTGAAATTGGTGGTCTTTTCGACCATCAACACTTGATGCTCCTTCTTGATTTCTACCTCCACAGCCTTTAGCATTGCGAAGAGCTCGGGAATCGTCTTATACATCCCTTGCATATTATAGTTCTTGTAGCTTGGTGGCAGTGATTGAAGAACTCTGTCAATGACACTATTATCAGGAAGATTAACTCCCAGCTGAGTCAAGTGGTTGTGGTACCCAGACATTTTGAGTATATGTTCACTGACAGAACTATTCTCCTCCATTTTGCAGCTGTTGAACTTATTGGAGACATCATATCTCTCAATCTGGGCATTTTCTTGAAATATTAACTTCAACTCCTGGAACATCTCATATGCTCCATGATGTTCAAAACATCGTTGAAGTCCCAGTTCTAAGCCGTAAAGCATGGCACATTGAACTATCGAGTAGTCATCAGCTTTGCTTTGCCAGACGTTCTTAACATCGTCGGCAGCATCTGCAGCAGGCTTGTCACCCAGTGGTGCTTCCAGGACATAATTCTTCTATGCAGCAATGAGGATAATCCTCAAGTTACGGACCCAGTCCGTGTAATTGCTACCATCATCTTTGAACTTAGCTTTCTCTAGGAACGCATTAAAATTCAATGGAACAATAGCACGGGCCATAGAGATGCAAAATACTATCAGGTACTAAGTTCATGATAAATTAAAGTTCAATTAATCATATTACTTAAGAACTCCCACTTAGATAGACATCCCTCCAATCATCTAAGTGATCACGTGATCCATATCAACTAAACCATGTCCGATCATACACGTGAGATGGAGTAGTTTTCCATGGTGAACATCACTATGTTGATCATATCTACTATATGATTCACGCTCGACCTTTCGGTCTCAGTGTTCCGAGGCCATATCTGCATATGTTAGGCTCGTCAAGTTTAACCCGAGTATTCTGCGTGTGCAAAACTGGCTTGCACCAATTGTATGTGAACGTAGAGCTTATCACACCTGATCATCACGTGGTGTCTTGGCACGACGAACTGTAGCAACGGTGCGTACTCAGGGAGAACACTTGTACCTTGAAATTTAGTGAGAGACCATCTTATAATGCTATAGCCATACTAAGCAAAATAGGATGCATAAAGGAGAAACATCACATACAATAAAATAAGTGATATGGTATGGCCATTGATACGTCTCCTTAGTATCTATAATTTTTGATTGTTTCATGCCAATATTCTACAACTTTCATATACTTTTGGCAACTTTTTATACTATTTTTGGGACTAACATATAGATCCAGTGCCCAGTGCCAGTTCCTGTTTAATGCATGTTTTTTGCTTCACAGAATATCCATATCAAACAGAGTCCAAACGGGATAAAAACTGACGGAGATTTTTTTGGGAATATGTATGATTTTTGTGAAGGAAAATCCATGTGAGACGATGCCTGAGGGGGCCACGAGGTAGGGGGCGCGCCCCTGACCCTCGTGGCCACCCCGTAAGGTGGTTGATGCCCTTCTTTCGCCGCAAGAAAGATAATATCTGGATAGATATCGTGTTAAAATTTCAGCCCAATCGGAGTTACGGATCTCCGGGAATATATGAAACGGTGAAAGGGTAGGATCTGAGAACGCACAACCAGAGAGAGACAGAGAGACAGATCCAATCTCGGAGGGGCTCTCGCCCCTCCCATGCCATGGAGGCCAAGGACATGAGGGGAAACCCTTCTCCCATCTAGGGAGGAGGTCAAGGAAGAAGAAGACGAAGGGGCCCCCTCTCCCCTTCTCTTCCGGTGGCGCCGGAACGCTTCCGTGGCCATCATCATCATCATCACCGCGATCTACACCAACACCTCCGCCATCTTCACCAACATCTCCATCACCTCCCCCCTCTATCTACCGTGGTCCACTCTCCCGCAACCCGTTGTACCCTCTACTTGAACATGGTGCTTTATGCTTCATATTATTATCCAATGACGTGTTGCCATCCTATGATGTCTGAGTAGATTTTCGTTGTCCTATCGGGGGTTGATGAATTGCTATGATTGATTTAATTTGCTTGTGGTTATGTTGCTGTCCTTTGGTGCCCATCATATGAGTGTGCGCGTGGATCACACCCTAGGGTTAGTTGTATGTTGATAGGACTATGTATTGGGGGGCAAGAGTGATAGAAGCTTCAACCTAGCATAGAAATTGATGCATATGGGATTAAAGGGGGACCAATATATCTTAATGCTATGGTTGGGTTTTACCTTAATGAACGTTAGTAGTTGCGGATTCCTGCTAATAGTTCCAATCATAAGTGCATAGAATTCCAAGTCAGGGATGACATGCTAGCAGAGGCCTCTCCCACATAATACTTGATATCGGTCTAGTAAAGTAGTCAATTGCTTAAGGGGCAATTTCACAACTCCTACCACCACTTTTACACACTCGCTATATTTACTTTATTGCTTCTTTACTTACAACAGCCCCTACTTTTTATTTACATAATATTTATTATCTTGCAAACCTATCCAACAACACCTACAAAGTACTTCTAGTTTCATACTTGTTCTAGGTAAAGCGAACATCAAGCGCGCGTAGAGTTGTATCGGTGGTCGATAGAACTTGAGGGAATATTTGTTCTGCCTTTAGCTCGTCGTTGGGTTCGACACTCTTACTTATCAAAAACTATTGCGATCCCCTATACTTGTGGGTTATCAAGACCTTTTTCTGGCGCCGTTGCTGGGTACCAATAGCGTGTGGTGAATATTCTCGTGTGTGCTTGTTTGCTTTATCACTAAGTAATTCTTATTTGCTGTTCTTAGTTTTTTTCTATCTTTACCTATGTGTAGGAAACACAAAATACCAAAAAAAATAGTTGTACCTACTAAACCAACGGTAGAAGAACCACTCAAAATCTATCACACTGCTGAAGCTTATTACTTGGATCATCTTCGATCCCTATGTGCTCGTGCTGAAACCCCAACTAGCTTAGTTGAGGCAAATCCTTAGATGAGAATGCTTGTTATGTGCGACACCGAATATCTGAAAAAGGGAAAATTTTACTGGGTCAAATTCATCCTTTGCAATGCTATGCTTGGAATTTATGCGAAATATATGATATTACTTGTTTTTCTGAAAACCCTAAGAAATACCTTCCCTATCAATGTGAGTTTAGCAATAACGGAATCATATCTTCATATGCTAAGGGTGTTTATAGTTACTATGATGTTCAACAAATTGAAGAATTTGTTGCTTTTAAGGGTGCTTATGAAATTGCTTCTTTGATTGAAACGTATGATGCTACTCTTTACAAATCTGAAAAAAATTCCATACTTAAATATTGCTATGATAATTATGCTTCTAATTCCTATGTTGACCATATATTGAGGACTACCCCGCTGTGCAAGAAGAGACTAATATTTTGCAGGAGTCTATGGAAGAAGAAATTGATGAAACTATGAGCTCATTGGATGAAAAAGATGAGGAGGAGAGCGAAGAACAAAAGGAGGAAGAGCGGATTAGCTACCCGTGCCCACCTTCTAATGAGAGTAACTCTTCAACTCATACATTGTTTAATTTCCCTTTGGGCTTACCGAAGGATATGATTGCTATGATGATTGTTATGATCCCTTTGATTCTCTTGAAATATCCCTTTTTGATGATGCTTGCTATGCTTGTGGCCAAGATGCTAATATGAATTATTCTTATGGAGATGAACTTTCTATAATTCCTTATGTCAAACATGAAATTGTTGCTATTGCATCCACGCATGATAGTCCTATTATCTTTTTGAATTCTCCCGACTACACTATATCGGAGAAGTTTGCACTTATTAAGGATTATATTGATGGGTTGCGTCTTACAATTACACATGATGATTTTGATGAATATAATATGCATCTGCTTGCTGCTCCTACTTGCAATTATTATGAGATAGGAACTATATCTCCACCTCTCTATGTTTCCAATACGATAAAATTGCAAGAAACTGTTTATACTAGGCATTGGCCTTTACTATGTGTGCATGAATTGTTCTTTTATGACATGCCGATGCATAGGAAGAGAGTTAGACTTTGTCATTGCTTGATATATGTTGCTTTGTGCTCACTACTAAATTACAAATCATTTTTAATTAAAATTGGCTTTGATATACCTTGGGATCCGGGTGGATTCACTACTTGGGCACTATATGCCTAGCTTAATGGCTTTAAAGAAAGCGCTGCTAGGGAGACAACCCGTAATTTTTAGAGAGTCATTTATTTCTGTTGAGTGCTTTCATATAGTTTAAAAACAACAAAAATAAAGAAGGGAACCCAAAACTTTTTCAAAAAGGAAAGTGAAAGTGAGAAAGACAAGCATTGTTGAAGTGGGAGAGCTCCTTGAACTTTGTTCATGCTCACGGCAACTTTGTGAATATTGATTACAGAAACTTTTCAACAAAAATAATTATCCACTTGTACAATTCCATTGTATTATAAAAATAATGTGCCAAGGTTTGCCTTTAGGATGTTTACATTTGCTTGATGGTCTGTACGGTGCAGGACAGAAACTTTGGCTGTAGTGCGCAATTTTACATTTTTTACTGGAACGTCAAATGGTTCTGATTCTTTTTGAATTGTATTTCTATACAAATTTTTTATTTTTCCTAATTTTGGCAGAAGTTTTCAAGTATCAGAAGTATGGTGAATGTTCAGATTGTTACAGACTATTCTGTTTTAGATAGATTCTGTTTTTGATGCATAGTTTGCTTGCTTTGATGAAACTAACGATTTATATCGGTGGATTAAGCCATGAAAAAGTTATATTACAGTAGACACAATGCAAAAAAAAATATGAATTGGTTTGCAACAGTACTTAGAGTAGTGATTTGCTTTATTATACTAACGGATCTTACCGAGTTTTCTGTTGAAGTTTTGTGTGGATGAAGTGTTCGATGATCGAGAAGGTATCGATGTGAGAAGAAGGAAGAGAGGCAAGAGCTCAAGCTTGGGGATGCCCAAGGCACCCAAAGTAAATATTCAAGGAGACTCAAGCGTCTAATCTTGGGGATGCCCCGGAAGGCATCCCCTCTTTCTTCAACAAGTATCGGTATGTTTTCAGATTCGTTTCGTTCATGCGATATGTGCAATCTTGGAGCGTCTTTTGCATTTAGTTTTCATTTTTATTTTATGCACCATGCTGGTATGAGATAGTCCTTGGTTGATTTATATAATGCTCTATGCACTTCACTTATATCTTTTGAGTATGGCTTTATAGAATGCTTCATGTGCTTCACTTATATCATTTGAAGTTTGGATTGCCTGTTTCTCTTTACATAGAAAACCGCCATTTGTAGAATGCTATTTTGCTTCACTTATATTTGTTAGAGCGTGGGATATCTTTTGTAGAAAGAATTAAACTCTCTTGCTTCACTTATATCTATTTAGAGAGATGACAGGAATTGGTCATTCACATGGTTAGTCATAAAATCCTACATAAAACTTATAGATCACTGAATATGATATGTTTGATTCCTTGCAACAGTTTTGCGATATAAAGATGGTGATATTAGGGTCATGCTAGTGGGTAGTTTTGGATTGTAGAAATACTTGTGTTGAAGTTTGTGATTCCCGTAGCATGCACGTATGGTGAACTGTTATGTAACAAAGTCGGAGCATGATTTATTTATTGATTGTCTTCCTTATGAGTGGTGGTCGGGGACGAGCGATGGTCTTTTCCTACCAATCTATCCCCCTAGGAGCATGCGCGTAGTACTTTGTTTCTATGACTAATAGATTTTTGCAATAAGTATGTGAGTTCTTTATGACTAATGTTGAGTCCATGGATTATACGCACTCTCACCCTTCCACCAGTGCTAGCCTCTCTAGTACCGCGCAACTTTTGCCGGTACATTAAACCCACTATATACCTTCCTCAAAACAGCCACCATACCTACCTATCATGGCATTTTCATAGTCATTCCGAGATATATTTCCATGCAACTTCCATCATCATCATATACATAACTTGAGAATTTATTGTCATATTGCTTTGCATGATCGTAAGATAGCTAGCATGATGTTTTCATGGCTTGTCCATTTTTTGATGTTATTTCTACGCTAGATCATTGCACATCCCGGTACACCACCAGAGGCATTCATATAGAGTCATATATTTGTTCTAGTATCGAGTTGTAATATCAAGTTGTAAGTAAATAAAAGTGTGATGATCATCATTATTAGAGCATTGCCCAGTGAGGAAAGGATGATGGAGACTATGATTCCCCCACAAGTCGGGATGAGACTCTGGACTTTAAAAATAAATAAAAGAGGCCAAAGAAGCCCAAATAAAAAATAAAGAGGCTAAAGAAGCCCACCAAAAAAAGAAAAAAAAGAAAAAATGAGAGAAAAGAGAGAAGGGGCAATGTTACTATCCTTTTACCACACTTGTGCTTCAAAGTAGCACCATGTTCTTCATATAGAGAGTCTCTTGAGTTATCACTTTCATATACTAGTGGGAATTTTTCATTATAGAACTTGGTTGTATATTCCGATGATGGGCTTCCTCAAATGCCCGAGGTCTTCATGAGCAAGCAAGTTGGATGCACACCCACTTAGTTTCAGTTTGAGCTTTCATACACTTATAGCTCTAGTGCATCCGTTGCATGGCAATCCCTACTCACTCACATTGATATCTATTGATGGGCATCTCCATAGCCCGTTGAGACGCCTAGTTGATGTGAGACTATCTTCTCCTTTTTTTGTCTTCTCCACAACCTCCACCATCATATTCTATTCCACCTATAGTGCTATATCCATGGCTCATGCTCATGTATTGCGTGAAAGTTGAAAAAGTTTGAGAACATCAAAAGTATAAAACAATTGCTTGGCTTGTCATCGGGGTTGTGCATGATTTGAATATTTTGTGTGGTGAAGATGGAGCATAGCCAGACTATATGACTTTGTAGGGATAACTTTCTTTGGCTTTGTTATTTTGAAAAGACATGATTGCTCTATTAGTAGGCTTGAAGTATTATTATTTTTATGTCAAATGATAGACTATTTCTTTGAATCACTCATATCTTAATATTCATGCCATGATTAGATATGTGATCAAGATTATGCAAGGTAGCATTCCACATCAAAAATTATCTTTTTTATCATTTACCTACTCGAGGACAAGCATGAATTAAGCTTGGCAATATCCAATCTTAATTCATATACTTTTGGTTGTTCCATGCCAATCTTAATTATCTCTGTCGTATCAATAATTTTTGATTGTTCCATGCCAATATTCTACAACTTTCATATACTTTTGGCAACTTTTTATACTATTTTTGGGACTAACATATTGATCCAGTGCTCAGTGTCAGTTCCTGTTTGTTGCATGTTTTTTGTTTCGCAGAATATCCATATCAAACGGAGTCCAAATGGGATAAAAACTGACAGAGATTTTTTTGGAATATATATGATTTTTGGGAAGAAAAATCCATGCGAGACGATGCATGAGGGGGCCATGAGGCAGGGGGCGCGTCCCAAGGGGGCAGGCGCGCCCTTGACTGTCGTGGCCACCCCGTAAGGCGGTTGATGCCCTTCCTTCGCCGCAAGAAAGCTAATATCCGGATAGAGATCGTGTTAAAATTTCAGCCCAATCGGAGTTACAGATCTCCGGGAATATAAGAAACGGTGAAAGGGTAGAATCTGAGAATGCAGAACTAGAGAGAGACAGAGAGACAGATCCAATCTCAGAGGGGCTCTCGCCCCTCCCATGCCATGGAGGCCAAGGACCAAAGGGGAAACCCTTCTCCCATCTAGGGAGGATGTCAAGGAATAAGAAGCGAAGGGCCCCCTCCCCCCCTTCTCTTCCGGTGGTGCCGGAACGCTGCCGTGGCCATCATCATCATCACCGCGATCTACACCAACACCTCCGCCATCTTCACCAACATCTCCATCACCTTCCCCCTCTATCTACAGCGGTCCACTCTCTCGCAACCCGCTGTACCCTCTACTTGAACATGGTGCTTTATGCTTTATATTATTATCCAATGATGTGTTGCCATCCTATGATGTCTGAGTAGATTTTTGTTGTCCTATCGGTGGTTGATGAATTGCTATGATTGATTTAATTTTCTTGTGGTTATGTTGCTATCCTTTGGTGCCCATCATATGAGTGCGCACGTGGATCACACCCTAGGGTTAGTTGTATGTTGATAGGACTATGTATTGGAGGGCAAGAGTGACAGAAGCTTCAACCTAGCATAGAAATTGATGCATACGGGATTGAAGGGGGACCAATATATCTTAATGCTATGGTTGGGTTTTACCTTAATGAACGTTAGTAGTTGCGGATGCTTGCTAATAGTTCCAATCATAAGTGCATAGAATTCCAAGTTAGGGATGACATGCTAGCAGTGGCCTCTCCCACATAATACTTGCTATCGGTCTAGTAAAGTAGTCAATTGCTTAAGGGGCAATTTTGCAACTCCTACCATCACTTTTCCACACTCACTATATTTACTTTATTGCTTCTTTACTTACAACAGCCCCTACTTTTTATTTACGTAATCTTTATTATCTTGCAAACCTATCCAACAACACCTACAAAATACTTCTAGTTTCATACTTGTTCTAGGTAAAGCAAACATCAAGCGTGCGTAGAGTTGTATCGGTGGTCGATAGAACTTGAGGGAATATTTGTTCCGCCTTTAGCTCCTCGTTGGGTTAGACACTCTTACTTAACGAAAACTGTTGCGATCCCCTATACTTGTGGGTTATCAAGAGCCATCATCATCTTGTGCCTTTTGATCTCCATCTCCAAAGCACCGTCATGATCACGATCGTCATCGGCTTGACACCTTGATCTCCATCAAAGCATCATTGTCGTCTCGCCGACTATTGCTTCTACGACTATCGCTACCGCTTAGTGATAAAGTAAAGCAATTACTTGGCGATTGCATTTCATGTTGGGGAACGCAGTAATTTCAAAATATTTCCTACGCACATGCAAGAACATGGTGATGCATAGCAATGAGAGGGGAGAGTGTTGTCTACGTACCCTCGTAGACCGTAAGCGGAAGCGTTATGAAAATGCGGTTGATGTAGTCGTACTTCTTCATGATCGGCCGATCCTAGTACCGAAAGTACGGCACCTCCACAATCTGTACACGTTCATCTCGGTGACGACCCACAAACTCATGATCCAGCAGAGTGTCGAGGGAGAGCTTCGTCAGCACGACGGCGTGTTGACGGTGATGATGATGCTACGGAAATAGGGCTTCGCCTAAGCACCGCGACGATATGACCCAGGTGGATTATGGTGGAGGGGGGCACCGCACACGGCTAGAAATAATCAACTTGTGTGTTCTAGGGTGCCTCCTGCCCCCGTATATAAAGGATCAAGGGGGAGGCCGACTGGCCTAGGGGCGTGATACGTCTCCAACGTATCTATAATTTTTGATTGCTCCATGCTATATTATCTACTGTTTTGGACTATATTGGGCTTTATTTTCCACTTTTATATTATTTTTGGGACTAACCTATTAACCGGAGGCCCAGCCCAGAATTGCTGTTTTTTGCCTATTTCAGTGTTTCGGGGAAACAGAATATCAAACGGAGTCCAAACGGATTAAAATCTTCGGGAACGTGATTTTCTCACTGAACGTGATCCAGGAGACTTGGACCCTGCTCCAAGGAACAAAAGAGGCGGTCACGAGGGTGGGGGCGCGCCTCCCCCTAGGGCGCCCCCCCTGCCTCATGGGCCCCTCGTTGCTCCTCCGGCGTACTTCTTCCTCCTATATATACACACGTACCCCCAAACGATCAGAACAGGAGGCAAAAACCTAATTCCACCACCACAACTTTCTGTATGCACGATATCCCATCTTGGGGCCTGTTCCGGAGCTCCGCCGGAAGAGGGCCGTCATCACGGAGGGCTTCTACATCATCCTAGCCCCTCCGATGAAGTGTGAGTAGTTTACCTCAGACCTTTGGGTCCATAGTTAGTAGCTAGATGGCTTTTTCTCTCTCTTTGAATCTCAATACAAAGTTCCCCCCTCTCTTGTGGAGATCTATTCGATGTAATCTTCTTTTTGCGGTGTGTTTGTTGAGACCGGTGAATTGTGGGTTTATGATCAAGTCTATCTATGAATAATATTTGAATCTTCTCTGAATTCCTTTATGTATGATTGGTTATCTTTGCAAGTCTCTTCGAATTATCCGTTTGGTTTGGCCAACTAGATTGGTAGTTCTTGCCATGGGAGAAGTGCTTAGCTTTGGGTTCGATCTTGCGGTGTCCTTACCCAATGACAGAAGGGGCAGCAAGGCACGTATTGTATCGTTGCCATCGAGGATAACAAGATGGGGTTTATTTCATATTGCATGAATTTATCTCTCTATATCATGTCATCCTACTTAAGGCGTTACTCTGTTTTTAACTTAATACTCTAGATGCATGCTGGATAGCGGTCGATGAGTGGAGTAATAGTAGTAGATGCAGAATCGTTTCGATCTACTTGTCACGTACGTGATGCCTATATACATGATCATACCTAGATATTCTCATAACTATGCTCAATTTTGTCAATTGCTCAACAGTAATTTGTTCACCCACCGTAGAATACTTATGCTCTTGAGAGAAGCCACTAGTGAAACCTATGGCCCCAGGGTCTATTCTCATCATATCAATCTCCATCACTTTAATCTTGCTTTGCTTTTTACTTTGCTTTTACTTTTTTACTTTTCATCTTTATACCAAAAATATTATATCTACCAGATCTCACTCTCGTAAGTGACCGTGAAGGGATTGACAACCCCTAATCGCGTTGGTTGCGAGTAGCTATCGCTTTGTGCAGGTACGAGGGACTTGAGCGTGGCCTCCTACTGGATTGATACCTTGGTTCTCAAAAACTGAGGGAAATACTTACACTGCTCTGCTGCATCATCCCTTCCTCTTCGGGGAAAACCAACGCAAGCTCAAGACGTAGCAAGAAGGATTTCTGGCGCCGTTGCCGGGGAGTCTACGAAAAAAGTCAACATACCAAGTACCCATCACAATCCCTATCTCTCGCATTACATTATTTGCCATTTGCCTCTCATTTTCCTCTCCCCCCAATTCACCCTTGCCGTTTTATTCGCCCTCTCTCTCTCTCTGTCTCTCTCTCTCTATCCTCTCTCTCTATTTGCCTCTTTTGCCTGCTTGCTTTTTGTTTGCTCGTGTGTTAGATTGCTTGTTTGTCGCGATGGCTCAAGATACTACCAAATTGTGTGACTTCACCAATACCAATAATAATGATTTCCTTAGCACTCCGATTGCTCCTCTTACCGATGCTGAATCTTTTCAAATTAATACTGCTTTGTTGAATCTTGTTATGAAAGATCAATTCGCCGGCCTTTCTACTGAAGATGTCGCTACTCATCTGAATAGCTTCGTTGATTTATGTGATATGCAAAAGAAAAAAGATGTCGTTAAATTTAAGCTATTTCCTTTTTCGCTTAGAGACCGTGCTAAAGCTTGGTTTTCGTCTTTGCCTAAAAATAGTATTGATTCATGGAACAAGTGCAAAGATGCTTTTATCTCTAAGTATTTTCCTCCCGCTAAGATCATCTCTCTTAGAAATGATATTATGAACTTTAAACAAATTGATCATGAACATGTTGCACAAGCTTGGGAGAGAATGAAATTAATGATACGTAATTGCCCTACTCATGGTTTGAATTTGTGGATGATTATACAAAAATTTTATGCCGGATTGAATTTTGCTTCTAGAAATCTTTTAGATTCGGCCGCGGGAGGCACTTTTATGGAAATCACTTTAGGAGATGCTACTAAACTCCTAGATAATATTATGGTTAATTATTCTCAATGGCATACTGAAAGATCTTCTAATAAAAAAAGTGCATGCGATAGAAGAAATTAATGTGTTGAGTGGAAAGATGGATGAACTTATGAAATTATTTGCTACTAAGAGTGTTTCTTCTGATCCTAATGATATGCCTTTGTCTACTTTGATTGAGAATAACAATGAATCTATGGATGTGAATTTTGTTGGTAGAAATAATTTTGGTAACAACGCTTATAGAGGGAATTTTAATCCTAGGCCATATCCTAGTAATCCTTCTAATAATTATGGGAATTCCTACAACAACTCTTATGGAAATTATAATAAGATGCCCTCTGAATTTGAGAATAGTGTTAAAGAATTTATGAACTCACAAAAGAATTTTAATGCTTTGCTTGAGGAGAAATTGCTTAAAGTTGATGATTTGGCTAGAAACATTGATAGAATTTCTCTTGAGGTTGATTCTTTAAAGCTTAGATATATTCCTCCTAAGCATGATACAATGAGTCTCTCAAAGCCATGAGAATTTCCATTGATGAGTGCAAGGAAAGCACCGCTAGAATGCGTGCTTCCAAAGATGCCTTTATTAAAGTGTGTTCCTCCAATTCCTATGAAAATCAAGATGAAGATATAAAAGTTATTGATGTGTCCCCTATTAAATCTTTGTTTTGCAATATGAATCTTGATGAAACTGAATATGATCTTCCTTTACCTAGAAGGCGTTCTAAAAAATTGGATTATTTAGATCTTAATGATGAAATTGATGAAAGTGGGATTGAAAGAAATAAAAATCTAGATGTTGCTAAACCCACTATATTGGATTTCAAGGAATTTAATTATGAAAGTTGTTCTTTAATTGATTGTATTTCCTTGTTGCAATCCGTGCTAAATTCTCCACATGCTTATAGTCAAAATAAAGCCTTCACCGAACATATTGTTGATGCCTTGACGCAATCTTATGAAGAAAAACTTGATTTGAAAGTTTCTATACCTAGAAAACTCTATGATGAGTCGGAACAAACTATTAAAATTAAAATTAAATATAATGAGTTTTATGCTTTGTGTGATTTGGGTGGTAGTGTCTCTACTATTCCCAAGACTTTGTGTGATTTGCTAGGTTTCCGTAATTTTGATGATTGCTCTCTAAACTTGCATCTTGCGGATTCCACTATTAAGAAACCTATGGGAAGAATAAATGATGTTCTTATTGTTGCAAATAGGAATTATGTGCCCGTAGATTTCATTGTTCTTGATATAGATTGCAATCCTTCTTCCCCTATTATTCTTGGTAGACCTTTCCTTAGAACGGTTGGTGCGATTATTGATATGAAGGAAGGGAATATTAGATTTCAATTTCCATTAAAAAAGGGCATGGAACACTTTCCAAGAAAGAAAATAAAATTACCATATGAAACTATCATGAGAGCAACTTATGGATTGCCTACCAAAGATGGCAATACCTAGATCTATCCTCGCTTTTATGCCTAGCTAGGGGCGTTAAACGATAGCGCTTGTTGGGACGCAACCCAATTTTATTTTTACTCCTTGCTTTTTGCTCCTTCTTAGTAATAAATAAATTATCTAGACTCTGTTTTGGTTGTGTTTTTTGTGTTTAATTAGTGTTTGTGCCAAGTAGAACCATTGGGAAGACTTGGGGAAAGTCTTGTTGAACTTGCTGTAAAAACAGAAACTTTAGCGCTCACGAGAACTGCTGTAATTTATATTTTAAGAGTGATATTTAGTTAATTCTTTTTGAAGATGATTAATAGATAAATTCCTCACGTCGAGAAATTTATTTTAGAATTTTTGGGGTTCCAGATCTTGCGCTAGCTACAGATTACTACAGACTGTTCTGTTTTTGACAGATTCTGTTTTTCGTGTGTTGTTTGCTTATTTTGATGAATCTATGGCTAGTAAAATAGTTTATAATCCATAGAGAAGTTGGAATACAGTAGTTTTAACACCAATATAAATAAATAATTAGTTCATTACATCACCTTGAAGTGGTCTTTTGTTTTCTTTCGCTAACGGAGCTCACGAGTTTTCTATTTTGAGTTTTGCGTTGTGAAGTTTTCAAGTTTTGGGTGAATTCTTTTGATGGATCATGGAACAAGGAGTGGCAAGGGACTAAGCTTGGGGATGCCCATGGCACCCCCAAGATAATCCAAGGACACCAAAAATTCAAAGCTTGGGGATGCCCCGGAAGGCATCCCCTCTTTCGTCCACTTCCATCGGTAATTTTCTTGGAGCTATATTTTTATTCACCAACATGATATGTGTTTTGCTTGGAGCATGTTGTATTATTTGTGTATTTGTGTCTTAGTATGCCACAATCATCCTTGCTGTACACACCTTTTGAGAGAGCCATACATGAATTAAAATTTGATAGAATACTCTATGTGCTTCACTTATATCTTTTGAGCTAAGTAGTTTTGCTCTATGTGCTTCACTTAGATCTTTTAGAGCACGGTGGTGGATTTGTCTTAAAGAAACTATTGATCTCTCATGCTTCACTTAAATTATTTTGAGAGTCTCTTAATAGCATGGTAATTTGCTTAATAATAATATGCTTGGTATTCAAGATTTGTGAAACTTTCTTTTGAGTGTGTTGAATACTAAGAAAAGATTAAAACATGATAATTGTTTTGAGATATGGAGGTGGTAATATTAAAGTCATGCTAGTTGAGTAGTTTTGAATTTAAAGAATACTTGTGTTAAAGTTTGTGATTCCCGTAGCATGCACGTATGGTGAACTATTATGTGATGAAGTCGGAGCATGATTTATTTATTGATTGTCTTCCTTATGAGTGGCGGTCGGGGACGAGCGATGGTCTTTTCCTACCAATCTATCCCCCCTAGGAGCATGTGCGTAATACTTTGCTTTGATAACTTCTAGATTTTTGCAATAAGTATATGAGTTCTTTATTACTAATGTTGAGTCCATGGATTATACGCACTCTCACCCTTCCACCTTTGCTAGCCTCTTTAATACCACGCACCTTTCGTCGGTATCATACACCTACCATATACCTTCCTCAAAACAGCCACCATACCTACCTATTATGGCATTTCCATAGCCATTCCGAGATATATTGCCATGCAACTTTCCACCATCTAGTTCATCATGACACATTCATCATTGTCATATTTCTTAGCATGATCATGTAGTTGACATAGTATTTGTGGCAAAGCCACCGTTCATAATTTTTTCATACTTGTCACTCTTGATTCATTGCATATCCCGGTACACCACCGGAGGCATCCATATAGAGTCATACTTTATTTTAGAATCGAGTTGTAATCATTGAGTTGTAAATAAATAAAAGTGTGATGATCATCATTCAATAGAGCATTGTCCCAAATAAAAAAAAAGAGAAAGGCCAAAGAAAAAAAAGAAGGCCCAAAAAAGGGGGCAATGCTACTATCCTTTTTTCCACACTTATGCTTCAAAGTAGCACCATGATATAGCGAGTCTCATATATTGTGCTTCAAAGTAGCACCATGTTCTTCATATAGAGAGTCTCATATGTTGTCACTTTCATATACTAGTGGGAATTTTTTATTATAGAACTTGTCTTGTATATTCCAGTGATGGGCTTCCTCAAAATTGCCCTAGGTCTTCATGAGCAAGCGAGTTGGATGCACACCCACTTAGTTTCTTTTGTTGAGCTTTCATACATTTATAGCTCTAGTGCATCCGTTGCATGGCAATCCCTACTCACTCACATTGATATCTATTGATGGGCATCTCCATAGCCCGTTGATACGCCTAGTTGATGTGAGACTATCTTTCCCTCCTTTTTGTCTTCTCCACAACCACCCTTCTATTCCACCTATAATGATATATCCATTGCTCACGCTCATGTATTGCGTGAAGATTGAAAAAGTTTTGAAAAAGTTAGAGTATGAAACAATTGCTTGGCTTGTCATCGGGGTTGTGCATGATTTAAATACTTTATGTGGTGAAGATGGAGCATAGCCAGACTATATGATTTTGTAGGGATAACTTTCTTTGGACATGCTATTTTGAGAAGGCATAATTGCTTTGTTAGTATGCTTGAAGCATCATTATTTTTGTGTCAATATAAACTTTTGTTTTGAATCTTTCTAATCTGAATATTCATACCACAATTATGCCAAGTAGCACTCCGCATCAAAAATTCTCTTTTTATTATTTACCTACTCGAGGACGAGCAGGAATTAAGCTTGGGGATGCCTGATACGTCTCCAATGTATCTATAATTTTTGATTGCTCCATGCTATATTATCTACTGTTTTGGACTATATTCGGCTTTATTTTCCACTTTTATATTTTTTGGGACTAACCTATTAACCGGAGGCCCAACCCAGAATTGTTGTTTTTGCCTATTTTAGTGTTTCGGAGAAACAGAATATCAAACGAAGTCCAAACGGAATAAAATCTTCGGGAACGTGATTTTCTCACCGAACATGATCTGGGAGACTTGGACCCTGCTCCAAGGAACAAAAGAGGCGGTCACGAGGGTGGGGGGATGCCCCCCTAGGGCGCGCCCCCTGCCTCGTGAGCCCCTCGTTGCTCCTCCGGCGTACTTATTCCTGCTATATATACACATGTACCCCCAAATGATCACAACAGGAGCCAAAAACCTAATTCCATCGCCGCAACTTTTTGTATCCACGAGATCCCATCTTGGGGCCTATTCCGGAGCTCCGTCGGAAGAGGGCCGTCATCACGGAGGGCTTCTACATCATCCTAGCCCCTCCGATGAAGTGTGAGTAGTTTACCTCAAACCTCCGGGTCCATAGTTAGTAGCTAGATGGCTTTTTCTCTCTCTTTGAATCTCAATACAAAGTTCTCCCCCTCTCTTGTGGAGATCTATTCGATGTAATCTTCTTTTTCCGGTGTGTTTGTTGAGACTGATGAATTGTGGGTTTATGATCAAGTCTATCTATGAATAATATTTGAATCTTCTCTAAATTCTTTTATGTATGATTGGTTATCTTTGCAAGTCTCTTCGAATTATCCGTTTGGATTGGCCAACTAGATTGGTAGTTCTTGCCATGGGAGAAGTGCTTAGCTTTGGGTTCGATCTTGCGGTGTCCTTACCCAGTGACAGAAGGGGCAGCAAGGCACGTATTGTATCGTTGCGATCGAGGATAACAAGATGTGGTTTATTTCATATTGCATGAATTTATCTCTCTACATCATGTCATCTTGCTTAAGGCGTTACTCTGTTTTTAACTTAATACTCTAGATGCATGCTGGATAGCGGTCGATGAGTGGAGTAATAGTAGTAGATGCAGAATCGTTTTGATCTACTTGTCACGGACGTGATGCCTATATACATGATAATGCCTAGATATTCTCATAACTATGCTCAATTCTGTCAATTGCTCAACAGTAATTTGTTCACCGACCGTAGAATACTTATGCTCTTGAGAGAAGCCACTAGTGAAACCTATGGACCCCGGGTCTATTCTCATCATATCAATATCCATCACTTTAATCTTGCTTTGCTTTTTACTTTGCTTTTACTTTTTACTTTGCATCTTTATACCAAAAATACCAAAAATATTATATCTATCAGATCTCACTCTCGTAAGTGACCGTGAAGGGATTGACAACCCGTAATCGCGTTGGTTGCGAGTAGCTATCGCTTTGTGCAGGTACGAGGGACTTGAGCGTGGCCTCCTACTGGATTGATACCTTACGCTACTCTGCTGCATCATCCCTTCCTCTTCGGGGAAAACCAACGCAAGCTCAAGACGTAGCAGGGTGCCCTAAGGAGAGGGAGGGGTCCTCCTCCTAGTAGGAGTAGGACTCCCCTTTTCCTAGTCCAACTAGGAAGAAAGAGGGGGAAGGAAAGAGAGAGAGAGGGAGGGAAAGAGGGGGCGCCACCCCCTTCCTTGTCCAATTTGGACTCCCGAGGGGGGGGCAGCCTTACGGCCCCTCCTCTCTCACACACAAGGCCCATGTTGGCCCATTAGTTCCCCCGGGGGTTCCGATAACCCCCTGGCACTCCGATAATTATCCGGTGACCCCCGTAACTCATCCAGTGTCCGAATATAGTCATCCAATATATCAATATTTATCTCTCGACCATTTCGAGACTCCTCGTCATGTCCGTGATCACATCCGGGACTCTGAAATAACTTTGGTACCTCAAAACACATAAACTCATAATACCGAACGTTAAGCATGCGGACCCTATGGGTTTGAGAACTATGTAGACATGACCGAGACACGTCTCCGATCAATAACCAATAGCGGAACCTGGATGTTCATATTGGCTCCCACATATTCTATGAAGATCTATATCGGTCAAACCGCATAACGATATAGGTTGTTCCCTTTGTCATCGGTATGTTACTTGCCCAAGATTCGATCATCGGTATCTCAATACCTAGTTCAATCTCGTTACCGGCAAGTCTCTTTACTCGTTCCGTAATGCATCATCCTGCAAATAACTCATTAGTCACATTGCTTGCAAGGCTTATATTGATGTGCATTACCGAGAGGGCCTAGATATACCTCCACGACAATCGGAGTGACAAATCCTAATCTCGATCTATGCGAACTCAACAAACACCATCATAGACACCTTTATAATCACCCAGTTACGTTGTGACGTTTGGTAGCACACAAAGTGTTCCTCCAGTATTCCGGAGTTGCATGATCTCATAGTCATAGAAACATGTATAAGTTATGGAGAAAGCAATAGGAACAAACTAAACAATCATCGTGCTAAGCTAACAGATGGGTCAAGTCAATTACATCATTCTCAAATGATGTGATCCCGTTAATCAAATGAAAACTCATGTCTATGGTCAGGAAACATAACCATCATTGATTCAACGAGCTAGTCAAGTAGAGGCATACTAGTGACACTATGTTTGTCTACATATTCACACATGTACTAAGTTTCCGGTTAATAAAATTCTAGCATGAATAATAAACATTTATCATGATATAAGGAAATACAAATAACAACTTTATTATTGCCTCTAGGGCATATTTCCTTCAGTCTCCCACTTGCACTAGAGTCAATAATCTAGATTACATTGTAATGATTCTAACACCCATGGAGTCTTGGTGCTGATCATGTTTTGCTCATGAGAGAGGCTTAGTCAACGGGTCTGCAACATTCAGATCCGTATGTATCTTGAAAATATATATGTCTCCCTCCTTGACTTGATCACGGATAGAATTGAAGCGTCTCTTGATGTGCTTGGTTCTCTTGTGAAATCTGGATTCCTATGCCAAGGCAATTGCACCAGTATTGTCACAAAATATTTTCATTGGGCCCGATGCACTAGGTATGACACCTATATCGGATATGAACTCCTTCATTCGTTGCTTTCGAAGCAGCTATGTACTCCGCTTCACATTAGATCCCGCCACGACGCTCTGCTTAGAACTGCACCAACTGACAGCTCCACGATTTAATAAAAACATGTATCCGGTTTGTGACTTAGAGTCATCTGGATCGGTGTCAAAGCTTGCATCGACGTAACCGTTTACGACGAGCTCTTTGTCAGCTCCATATACGAGAATCATATCCTTAGTTCTTTTTAGGTATTTCAGGATGTTCTTGACCACTTTCCAGTGATCCACTCTTGGATTACTTTGGTACCTCCCAGCTAAACTGATATCAAGGCACACATCAGGTCTGGTACACAACATTGCATAGGGAACACCTTTCATTTTCTCTCTATCTTCTGTAGTGGTCGGGCATTGAGTCTGACTCAACTTCACACCTTGTAACACAGGCAAGAACCCTTTCTTTGCTTGATCCATTCTGAACTTCTTCAAAACTTTATCAAGGTATGTGCGTTGTGAAAGTCCAATTAAGCGTCTTGATCTATCTCTACAGATCTTGATGCCCAATCTATAAGCAGCTTCACCCAGGTCTTTCATTGATTTTTTTATTCAAGTATCCTTTTATGCTATTCAGAAATTCAGTATCATTTCCGATCAACAATATGTCATCTACATATAATATTAGAAATGCTACAGAGCTCCCACTCACTTTCTTGTAAATACAGGCTTCTCCAAAAGTATGTATAAAACCATATGCTTTGATCACACTATCAAAGCGTATATTCCAACTTCAAGAGGCTTGCACCAGTCCATAAGTGGATCGCTGGAGCTTGCACACTTTGTTAGCATCTGTTGGATCAACAAAACCTTCTGGTTGCATCATATACAACTCTTCTTTAAGGTATCCATTAAGGAATGCAGTTTTGACATCCATTTTCCAAATTTCATAATCATAAAATGTGGCAATTGCTAACATGATTCAGACAGACTTAAGAATCGCTACGGGTGAGAAAGTCTCATTGTAGTCAACTCCTTGAACTTGTCGAAAATGTTTGCAACAAGTCGAGCTCTGTAGACAGTAATATTACCATCAGTGTCAGTCTTCTTCTTGAAGATCCATTTATTCTCTATGGCCTGCTGATCATCGCGCAAGTCACCCAAAGTCCACACTTTGTTCTCATACATGGATCCCATCTCAGATTTCATGGCCTCAAGCCATTTTGCAGAATCTGGGCTCATCATCGCTTCCTCATAGTTCATAGGTTCATCATGGTCAAGTAACATGACATCAAGAACATGATTACCGTACCATTCTGGTGCGGATCTTACTCTGGTTGACCTACGAGGTTCGGTAGTAACTTGATCAGAAGTTTCATGATCATCATCATTAGCTTCCTCACTTACTGGTGTAGGAATCACTAGAACTGATTTCAGTGATGAACTATTTTCCAATAAGGGAGCAGGTACAATTACCTCATCAAGTTCTACTTTCCTCCCACTCACTTCTTGCGAGAGAAACTCCTTCTCTAGAAAGGATCCATTTTTAGCAACGAATATCTTGCCTTCGGATCTGTGATAGAAGGTGTACCCAACAGTCTCCTTTGGGTATCCTATGAAGACACATTTCTCCGATTTGGGTTTGAGATTATCAGGTTGAAGTTTCTTCACATAAGCATCGCAACCCTAAACTTTAAGAAACAACAACTTGGGTTTCTTACCAAACCACAATTCATAAGGTGTCGTCTCAATAGATTTAGATGGTGCTCTATTTAATGTGAATGCAGCCGTCTCTAAAGCATAACCCCAAAATGATAGCGGTAAATCAGTGAGAGACATCATAGATCGCACCATATCAAGTAAAGTATGATTACGACGTTCGGACACACCATTACACTGTGGTGTTCCTCGTGGCGTGAGTTGCGAAACTATTCCGCATTGTTTCAAATGAAGCCCAAACTCATAACTCAAATATTCACCTCCATGATGAGATCGCAGAAACTTGATTTTCTTGTTACGATGATTTTCCACTTCACTCTGAAATTCTTTGAACTTTTCAAATGTTTTAGACTTATGTTTCATTAAGTAGATATACCCTTATCTGCTCAAATCATCTGTGAAGGTGAGAAAATAACGATATCCGCCGTGAGCTTCAATGTTCATTGAGACCACATACATCATTATGTATGATTTACAATAACTCTGTTGCTCGCTCCATTGTTCCGGAGAACGGAGTTTTAGTCATCTTGCCCATGAGGCATGGTTCGCAAGTACCAAGTGATTCATAATCAAGTGATTCCAGAAGCCCATCATAATGGAGTTTCTTCATAAGCTTTACACCAATATGACCTAAATGGTAGTGCCACAAATAAGTTGCACTACCATTATCGACTCTGCATCTTTTGGCATCAATACTTTGAACATGTGTATCACTACTATCAAGGTTTAGTAAAATAGACCACTCATCAAGGGTGCATGACCATAAAAGATATTACTCATATAAATAGAACAACCATTATTCTCTAATTTAAATGAATAACCATCTCGCATTAAACAAGATCCAGATATAATGTTCATGCTCAACACTGGCACCAAACACTACTGTAGGATGCTGCTAACGTGACACTACGATCAGAGTGAAGGAAATATGCCCTGGAGGAAATAATAAAGTTATTATTTATTTCCTTATATCATGATAAATGGTTATTATTCATGCTAGAATTGTATTAACTAGAAACATAATACATGTGTGAATACATAGACAAAAAGAGTGTCACTAGTATGCCTCTACTTGACTAGCTCGTTGATCAAAGATGGTTATGTTTTCTAACCATAGACACGAGTTGTCATTTTATAAACAGGATCACATCATTAGGTGAATGATGTGATTGACTTGACCCATTCCGTTAGCTTAGCACTTGATCGGTTTAGTTTACTGCTATTGCTTTCTTCATGACTTATACATGTTCCTATGACTACGAGATTATGCAACTCCCGATTACCGAGGAACACTCTGTGTGGTACCAAACGTCACAACATAACTAGGTGATTATAAAGGTTCTCTACATGTGTCTCCGATGGTACTTGTTGAGTTGGCATAGATCAAGATTAGGATTTGTCACTAGAATTGCCGGAGAGGTATTTCTGGGCCCTCTCGGTAATGCACATCACCATAAGCCTTGCAAGTAATGCAACTAATGAGTTAGTTGCGGGATGATGCATTACGGAACGAGTAAAGAGACTTGCCGGTAACGAGATTGAACTAGGTATTGAGATACCGATGACAAAGGGAACAACGTATGTTGTTACGCGGTTTGACCGATAAAGATCTTCGTAGAATATGTAGGAACCAATATGAACATCCAGGTTCCGCTATTGGTTATTGACCGGAGACATGTCTCGGTCATGTCTACATATTTCTCGAACCCATAGGGTCCGCATGCTTAACGTTCGATGACGATCGGTATTATGAGTTTATGTTCTTTGATGTATCGAAGGTAGTTTGAAGTCTCGGATGAGATCGGGGACATGACGAGGAGTCTCGAAATGGTCGAGACGTAAAGATCGATATATTGGACGATTATATTCGGACATCGGAAAGGTTCCGAGTGATTCCGGTATTTTTCGGAGTACCGGGGAGTTACGGGAATACGGGAAGAAGTATTGGGCCTCATGGGCCAAGTGGTGGAAGAGAGGAGGCAGGGCGCGCGGCCCCCCTAGCCCAAACCGAATTGGACTAGGGGGGCGACCCCCCTTTCCTCCTTTCCTCCCTCTCCTTCCTTCTCCCCTTCCCCCTTCCTTTCCTCCTCCTAGTAGGAGTAGGAAAGGAGTCGTCCTACTCCTACTAGGAGGAAGACTCCTCCTCCTGGCGCACCCTACAGGGGCTGGCTGGCCTCCCCCTTGCTCCTTTATATACGGGGCAGGGGGCACCCTAGAACGCACAAGTTGATCATTGATCCCTTAGTCGTGTGCGGTGCCCCCCTCCACCATAATCCACCTCGATCATATCGTAGCGGTGCTTAGGCGAAGCCCTACGTCGGTAGCAACATCATCACCGTCATCACGCCGTCGTGCTGACGGAACTCTCCCGTGAAGCTCTGCTGGATCGGAGTTCGTGGGACGTCATCGAGCTGAACGTGTGCTGAACTCGGAGGTGCCATACGTTCGGTACTTGGATCGGTCGGATCGTGAAGACGTTCGACTACATCAACCGCGTTCTCACAACACTTCCGCTTACGGTCTACGAGGGTACATGGACGATACTCTTCCCTCTCGTTGCTATGCATCACCATGATCTTGCTGTGCGTCGGAATTTCTTTGAAATTACTACGTTCCCCAACACAGAGACCCTTCGAGAAACTGTGTGTGATGCCATAATCGCAAACAGTGTTGTATGAAAACTATCAAAAAGGTGAAAACATTTGCGATGGAGCATGCATCAAACACGGTTCAGATTTTAGTTGCGTGTGTGATCCAGGGCATACGGTTCAGTCCAATGAACTGTTTGCAATGTGGGGGAACAAAAGAAACGGGCAGCCTGATGAAGGCGATTGCGATATAGAGCATACGGTCCACTCGAACGAATTGTTTGTGATTAGGCAACACAAAAGAAACGGGAAGCCAGATGAAGGTGTGTGCGATATACAGCATACAGTTCACTCGGCTGAACTGTTTGTGATTAGGAAACACAAAAGAAACGGTTAGCCAGATCAAGGTGTGTGTGATTGAGGGCATACACTTCAGAAGGATTAACTGTTTGCAATTAGGCAACAGAACAGAAACGGGTAAGCCAGATCAAAGTGTCTGTGATTGATGGCATACACTTCACATGGATGAATTATTTGCGATTAGCCACAACAAACTGAAACAGTTAGATAGATCAACGTGTGTGCGCTAGACGGACACACCCATTCTAATTAAAAGAAGTGTGCTAACATTGCCTATTGTGGTGCACCCTATGGTGCAAACGCCACGTACGCGGCCGAGAAGGCATACGTGCCCATGTTACGCCTTTCGGGAATAGTGCCGCACTTATAACTGTCAGTAAATTTTGAGCATGCGTCCCGTCACATTCCAAATTGCAAACCTGTTCACACCAATCAAAACCTAAACGGTTTCCCTCTTAGGAGCGTATTACTACGTGGTTATAAATACTTCTACTCCAAGATGACTGCACATTCCTCCTCAACTCCTCATCCACAAAAAGTCAAAAACAAACAAGTCATTCATCATTGTTCCCTAGCGTCCACCATGTCCAGCGTGAGTTCTGGATCGAGAGATTGCGACGAGGGAGAGGCGAGCCTGGAAGCGGGAGCATGAGAGATGTTCCCCCTCACCGCGATAGAAGCCAACATGTCCCGCCGCATGACTGTAGCAGCAGAGAGGTCCCGCCGCGCCACCGAAGCAGCACGGAGGACCTGCCGCACCGTCGATGCAGTAGAATGGTCCGGTCGCGCCGTGGAAGCAGAAGAGATTTCCCGCCGCACCGCGAGTGCAATAGAGATGTCCTCCCTTGCCGTGGCGGCCTGGGAAAATGCCTCATGGGTAGGCGAGGACTCTTACAGGCGCATGCGTGCCCTCGTCCATAGGCAAATGGATTAGATCTCCAGGTGGGCGAGGTTGTAGGATGACCTGCAAGCCTCATTTGAACAGTCCACTAACATCATCCAGTAACTAAATGAGAGCAATGCGAAGCTCCGGGCCGAGCGCGACCTGCTGAGGGCGAAGATCATCGGAAGTGCGAAGCAGCAGGAGTAGACCACTGCCTTGTTGAAGAGGACCGGCGTCATCGTCGAGAAACTTATGCACGAGAATAACAAGCTGCGCATCGAGCGCAGAAGGCTGGTGGAGGAATCTGTGGATGCTCTCAAGCAGCATTTTGAGGAAAAGAAAGAGCTTGTCGCCGCTCGCCGCGGAGACTAGTTCCCGCGGCCTGCAGCAACGCATCAAGAAAGTAGAGATCAACGAGCCAAATCGTTGTCTTCCTTCTTCTTTTACCCTTGTGTATTTCGAGCGTTGCCGCATGTGGCTTTTTTAATTATGTTTCTAAATATGTAAGACAATTATTATCCACTATCATCATCCTTATATTCATCATGCTTGCTATAAGTCATAGTCGATGCTATATAGGCCCGTCAGATCTTACATCAAGATCCGTGCAAAACTTTCTTTTCAGATTTTCATTTTTCTCTCTTAAATCTCAGTCCAGCGAGACATAGCCACACCGTAGAACAGGTGCTCGGGCGCCATTAATGGATACGTTGGGAGGGAGGTGCACGACGGGTAACGGTTAAAGGGCTCTCCTCCTGATGAGCACGCGTAGGGGTCTGATCGCATGCCTCCCAAACTCAAATAGCTACCCCGCACGGCACCTCCTAGCCAATAAAAAAGGGGATGTGTGGCCGCACGTAATTGGTAAGTCGAACGCCCATGGTTTCAATAATACTTGTGTTTCCGATTTGTAACGTGACAGCACTTGTTACAAAATGACTTCATCGATTGTTAATGTGTGGGCCTTTGCAAATCGAACAGAAAAATTACCACAGCATGTCGGTGCCATGTCATGAGACCATGCCAAGTTTCATGATTTTCAGGCGTGTTTTGGAATTACAGGAATTAGAAAAGCAAGTTTCTCAATTCCGGCCGAGCCACGACGCCCAGATGTTTGATTTTCACTCCCATCTCTTGCATGGCACCTAGAAATTCACCCAAGGACACACATGTGATTTTTCAAACAACTTTGGTGCACTTGAGCATGTGCTTGTAGTTCAAATTTGAATTATGCACATTAAATGCCCAAAAACTCAATTAATGTATAAAAAAGGCCAAATGAACCCGGAATAATTCCAAAATTTAGCACGTTACTTCTATTTGGTCTAATCTGGCTTTGTTTAAAAATTAAGGTGGGAGAAGGCAGTGTACGTATGTCGTTTCACACACGGAGGTGACACGTTCCCTCTCGGAAACACGAGCCTTCTTGAGGGAAGCTCCGGTTTGCAAGAATCTTACACCAAAGCTTGTCCAAATTCGGCCAAAAATATTACTGCAGCATGTTGGCACCATGTCATGACACCATGCCAAGTTCCATGATTTTCAGGCGTGTTTTGGAATTACAGGAATTAAAAAACCAAGTTTCTCAATATTTCCGGCCGAGACACAACGCCCAAATGTTTGAATTTCACTCCCATCTCTTGCATGGGACCTAGAAATTCACCCAAGGACACACATGTGATTTTTCAAACAACTTTGGTGCACTGGAGCATGTGCTTGTAGTTCAACTTTTAATTATGCACATTAAATGCCAAGAAACTCAATTAATGCATAAAAGGGCAAAATGAGCCCGGAATAATTCCAAAATTTAGCACGGTACTTCTATTTGGTCTAATCTGGTTGTGTAAAAAATAAGGCGCGAGAAGGCAGTGTACGTATGTCGTTTCGCACATGGAGGTGACACGTTCCCTCTCGGAACCACGAGCCTTCTTGAGGGAAGCTCCGGTTTGCAAGAAGCTTACACCAAAGCTTGTCCCAATTCGGCCAAAAATATTACCGCAACATGTTTGTGCCATGTCATGACACCATGCCAAGTTTCTTGATTTTCAGGCGTGTTTTGGAATTACAGGAACTAAAAAACCAAGTTTCTCAATTCCGGCCGAGCCACGACGCCCAGATGTTTGAATTTCACTCCCATCTCTTGCATGGAACCTAGAAATTCACCCAAGGACCCACATGTGATTTTTCAAACAACTTTGGTGCACTAGAGCATGTGCTTGTAGTTCAAATTTGAATTATGCACATTAAATGCCCAGAAACTCAATTAATGTATAAAAAAGGCAAAATGAACCCGGAATAGATCCAAAATTTAGCACGTTACTTCTATTTGGTCTAATTTGGCTTTGTATACAAATTAACGCGGGAGAAGGCAGTGTACGTATGTCGTTTCGCACACGGAGGTGACACGTTCCCTCTCTGAAACACGAGACTTCTTGAGGGAAGCTCCGGTTTCCAAGAAGCTTACACCAAAGCTTGTCCCAATTCGGCCAAAAATATTACTGTAGTATGTTGGCGCCATGTCATGACACCATGCCAAGTTCCATGATTTTCAGGCGTGTTTTGGAATTACAGGAATTAAAAAACCAAGTTTCTCAATATTTCCGGCCGAGACATGACGCCCAGATGTTTGAATTTCACTCCCATCTCTTGCATGGGACCTAGAAATTCACCAAAGGACACACATGTGATTTTTCAAACAACTTTGGTTCACTGGAGCATGTGCTTGTAGTTCAAATTTTAATTATGCACATTAAAAGCTCAGAAACTCAATTAATGCATAAAAAGGGCTAAACGAGCCCGGAATAATTCCAAAATTTAGCATGGTACTTCTATTTGGTCTAATTTGGTTGTGTAAAAAATAAGGAGGGAAAAGGTAGTGTACGTATGTCGTTTCGCACATGGAGGTGACACGTTCCCTCTCGGAACCACGAGCCTTCTTGAGGGAAGCTCCGGTTTGCAAGAAGCTTACACCAAAGCTTGTCCCAATTCGGCCAAAAATATTACCGCAGCATGTTGGTGCCATGTCATGACACCATGCCAAGTTTCATGATTTTCAGGCGTGTTTTGGAATTACAAGAACTAAAAAACCAAGTTTCTCAATCTTTCTGTCGGATTTCGGGTTCCGGCAGACCCTTAAGGTTCGAACACTGGGGTGTGTGCGGAGATTACGCCTTCTACCTCTCCGTCTCGCAAAGATCTAGACTACTGAAAGAACTACACAAGAGACACAAGGTTTATACTGGTTCGGGCCATCGTTGTGGTGTAATACCCTACTCCAGTGTGTGGTGGGTGGATTGCCTCTTGGGTCTGATGATGATGAACGATACAAGGAAGAACAGCCTCGCGAGGGTCTGTTCTTGACTGGGGTGATGAACTGCTGGGAGGAGTTCAGCCACCTTTCTCTTTCTCTCTCTCTCTCTCACACACACTCACTGCCTTACTCTTACTCGCCCCCTTGCTATGTGGGTGGCTGGTCCTATTTATAGAGGCCCTGGTCCTCTTCCCAAATATCGAGCGGGAAGGGAGCCAACAATGGCGGGCTAATTTGAAGGGGGACAACAAGTATCAACTATCCTGACAAAAGCAGTCTTCGCCTGCGCAAAGCTCTGGTGATGACGTCGTCTTGGGCTCCACATTGACCTCCGTCTCGTAGTCCTCCTGGTCTTGGTCTCGTTGCACCGAAATGGCAACCTTTGCCTGATGCCTCGGTACTCCACGGCTGCGCTTGCCCCCTTTGCACCAAAGAGGAAAGGAGGACGCTGCGCGGGCTGGCGCCCGCCTGGCGCCCTGAGTCATCATGGCTTGCGTCACGGGCACCTCGCGAGGTACCCCACCTTGATCTCTCCGCCTCCTCGTGAGCCAGCCTGACGAGGCCGTGCCTGAGGAAGCTCCATGTCGTCCGCCCCGCGAGGCTTGTCCTCTCGTGAGGGTCTTGAGTCTTGTGTTGATGAAGATGGCCCATGCTGGCCCCCTTTGAGCCACGCCGCAGGCCGCAGGCAGGCAAGTCTGGGGACCCCCGTTCCCAGAACGCCGACAGTAGCCCTCGGGCCCAAGGCGCGCCCGGACTTGGCCATGCCGAGAGGCGAAAGGGCAAGGGTGAAGCGCCGCGGGCCCTAACAGCCTGCGGCCTTGGGCGCCGCGTGGTGGTTGATTGGACGCAAGTGCTTCAGCAACCGCGCATGTTGATAAAGGAGCGGCATCTGCCCAGACTTTGCCTTTTGCTTACTCCGGTTGCTGCTCAGATCCCATTTCTTGCGCCTCCCCTTTCTTCCGCTAAATTTCCAGATCTACTCCGGCTGCGTGACCTAGGAAGCCATGGCGCCTCGTCAGTCTCCGGCCGAAGCTTGGTACTCACCTGCTCTGGACCTGCCGAGCGTGTCCAAGGCGGGCCTTGCCCGGCTGCGCCAGATGGCGGTGGCGCAGGGCATCAATGGGGCACAGGTGTTCAAGGCCGGCTCCGCCACCCCTGAGGGCCGAGGGAGCACCTTTTATCCTCTCTTTGTAAGCTCCATTGCTGCGGGCCTGGTGCCTCCCTTCTCCGAGTTTTTCTTCTCTGTCCTTCGCCATTACAACTTGCAGGCTCTGCATCTCCACCCCAACTCCGTCCTTCTCCTGGCGATCTTCGCTTATTACTGCGAGGCCCACGTAGGGGTGCAGCCTTCAGTGGCCTTGCTGCGCCACTACTTCTCCCTCCGGGTCTCTCGCGGTTCTCCTTCCGCGTGCGCGAGCTTCGTCGCGTATCGCGGCACCATTGCCATCTCGAATCCCGGGAAGAGGATTGAGGGCTTCAGGAGCAAGTGGTTCTTGGTAGATGCCGGGCGCATCCACCCCAGGATGATCTTGCCCGTGGAGCAGCCCGCGAGCTCCAGCGACTGGTGCTGAGCGGAGCTCACGGACCTCCGCGCGAAACTGGTGTTGGAGAAGATGGACGCGGACCTGAGGCCGGTCAGCATGGCGGCGGCGAAGTTGACCGGTGCGTTGCTGCTGAGGGAGTTCCTGGAGCACTAGCTGGCTCCACTCCGGCAGTACTCACCTCCGATGTGGAGGCCTCATCCGAGCCCCTCGGCCTTGAGCGGCGAAGATTTGGCCGCGGTCCTCCAATCTCTGGTCGGGGGCGAGGTGGCAAGGTTGGAGGGCGCTCCCAAGCCCTTGTTCCTTCGCGACGACTGGGAGCAGGTGGTGGAGTCCATGCCCGTTTTTAGCGGGGACGGGCTCGTGCCCGTGGCGGCTTCTGAGGGACTGGTGGACGTGCCCTTCGGTGACTCCAACAAGGAGGAGGACGAAGAGGAGCTAGAAAAGGGGCCCGACTCCGAGGCGACCGACGGAGAGTCGAGGGCTCCCCTCCCCCGGCGCAAGCCCCACAATCTCTGCCTTTCTTCGAGCGATGATGACGAGGATGGAGACAAGCAGGTCGGCGGGAGCTTGCCCCTGATCCAGAAGAAGGACAGGACCGGGCTGATCCCCCGCGGGTCTACCCCTGCCCCGAGGCAGTCTGCAGACGCGCCTTCTGCTTCCGAGGTTGACCCTTCCAGCCGGCTGTCAGGCTTCAAATTTGGCCGAAGGCTGCCCGAGCTCACCGGCGATGACCCGTAAGTGCTTGACCGTTGTCTTTATTTCTTGTTCCGCTGCCGAGGCTTGACGTTCGCATCTCTTGAATAGGCTGGAGCCTGCGGAGAAGAAGCCGAAGGGGGCTCCTGAGGCTCCATCCGCGGCAGCGCCTCCGCCTGTGGAGGAGGGTGACCGCGGCGCACGGGCTTCTCCTGCCCGGTCGTCCTCGCGAGGCCTGGCCGAGCTGGCTGGGGCGAGCTCAGCCCCCATGGCCCAAGTGACTCCTGTGGTGGCTTTGCCCACTGCCGCCACCACAGCCACTGGGGCGAAGCAGGCTCCACCTCAGGACGCTGTGGTCTTGCCGTCGCCGCCTTCTTCCCCCGTTCCGCTGACGGTCGCAGACATGGAGAAGAAGGCTCGTGCTTTGCTGAAGATGCTCTACGCCAGTGGCCTGGAGAGCCCGCTGGCCGGCGCCGAGGACGGCCCCGCCAAGCTGCTTCCCTTCCTGGTTCGTGCTCTTGAGGATGTCACCCTTGGCCTTGGCCTCACGGCCGAGGCCGAGGCACGTGTCCTGTCTTCTACTGCGCTAACGCGGGTCTTCACCCACATCTACCTTCGCGACCCCAGCGCCGACCTCGACAGCCTATTGGAGCCAGTAAGCGGAGAGGGTTCTGCGGCCGCTGCCGAGGCCGTGAAGGGTCGCGCGGAGGCTCTGCTGGGGAAGTTCCGGGCCTTCAGTACCAAGTCGAAGCAGGATGCTTCTGGTCCTACTGCTCCATGAGGCGGGGCCACCCGCGCTGCTCCACCGCCGCCAAGTGACTCCGCTACTGCTCCCGCCCTGCTTTTAATTCCTGCACATGCATCATGCCTTGGGGGGCGTTTAAACTCGCATTTGGTATTGAGACGACAGTATGGACTGTAATATTTGCTTTTAAATTCCTTGAATTTTATGCTTTCCTTCCCTACTTGCTTCTTTTCTACGACGGCAGAGCCCGGCCCCGCGCGTACCTCACCTAGCATTAGCCTTGAGCGGAAACGAGGACGGGACCAAAGGAGTGAGGGGCTACGAAGCCAGTTAGGCTCCTGAGTCACGATGCTCAGGAGTCCCCCTTGGCGCACGAACAACAAGTAGGGAGGTGTGATGTAGGTGGATCTTCCGTTTTACGTTTGCAGAGCCCGACTCCGTGCGTACCTCACCCAGCATTAGCCCCGACCGGAAACCAGGACGGGACCAAAGGAGTGAGGGGCTACGGAGCCAGTTAGGCTCCTGAGTCGTGATGCTCAGGAGTCCCCTTTGATGCGCAAACAACAAGTGATGAGGTGAGATGCGAGTGGGACCACCGTTCTACGTCTGCAGAGCCCGGCCCCGCGCGTGCCTCACCCAGCATTAGCCTTTCGGAACTAAGGAGTGAGGGGCTACGGGACCAGTTAGGCCCCTGAGTCGCGATGCTCAGGGATCCCCCTTGACGCTCAAACGGCCTTCATACCTTGGCTCCTCTTGGGGAGAGGCGCGCGACGAACCAGGCCCGAGGGGCCTAGCTGGGTGGCATACGTCTGGGTGTGACCCAGGCGCAGCCCCCGTGCCCAGCCCCCTCGCATGGCGCTCCCGAGGGGAGGTGTTGCGATGAGGCTAGACACTGAGCTCTGGGCTCCCTGAGGTTGATGCGGCCCGGGGGCCACCCTCAGTTGTTTATCACCAGCGCGAAGCATAGCGCTTCCGCATGTGTACGAGCATAGCCACTCCTCGGCAGTGTCGTCCGCCAACGCGGAGCATGGTGCTTCCACTGGTACATGGGAGGGGGCTCCCCTCCGAGAGGAGCCCCCGGGGCGTGTACAGCCCGCCCTGACACGTGGCCGGCACGGTAGGGTTAGGTGAGGTGTATCTGGGCATCCGTGAGCCAGCGCGGGACTCACGGGGCCCTACCTCTAGGCAGGTTGCGCCTGGCACTGGGCCTTATCTTGTGCTGTGTTCCTGCAAATTTGGTTAGATGCCGACACTCTACATCCTCGGGTCCCGGCCCTCGAGCTTGTCTCAGCCGTCGCTGGTATGCCAGGTCGCGATGCTGTGGACATGGCTAGAGGGTGAGGGCTGGAGAGCCAGTAAGAGCCCTGAGTCGCGATGCTCAGGTACCCCCCTTTAACGTGCAAGTGGTCGACATGGAGAAGAAGAGGTGCCATGGAAAGGCATCAAGTAATCAAGCATGACGGGCGAATGCATAGCCGGAAATAAATGCAAGAGAGATACATGCCGCTGGGCCTGGCCCGAGCGACTTGGGGATGATGCAGCCCGAGGGGCGCCCCCAACAAGGCAAGCTAACGACATGAAATGAAAGGGATACATACCGCAGGGACGGACCCACGCGGCCTGGGAACGATGCAGCCCCTGGGGGGGGGCTCCCAGCTGGAAATGAAACTTGTAAGATGTCGCCTGAGGGTGTCGAGGGCGAAGGGGTGTTGGTGCAGCAGACTCGGTAGGCTGCGGAAGCCGATCCTCACGAGCCCCCAGGCCCAGGGGCCTCGGGAGGCTCCGGAGGCACTGGTAGCTCTTCACGAATCATCTCCATCTCCACCAAGGCTGCGGAACACCTGTCTTCTTGAGCCTCCATGATGCCCCTCATGAGGCGCTGGCACGTAGCAACCGCGTCCGGCAAGCCGTAAGGCATGCGAACGTAGCTGTGGGGCGGACCCCCACAGCGCCCCACTCGCGAGGGCCAGAGGCGCTCTATCATAGCGACTTGGTTGAGCCCTGGTACGTCCATGCAGACGCGCAGCCCACCATCCTCGCCTGGATGGGGAGCCACAGTCGGTAGACGGCGGCAACCTCTCATGATTCTTGATTCCTGTAGTTCTTGAATGGCCTTGTCGACGAACTCCTGCGGGTCTGACCTTCCTTTCCTTGCTCCTTCTTGAGGAAAACGTGCTTCGAAACACGCCCCCATGTGGTGCCCAAGCGCCTCCCTCGTGACCCTGGCCAGGTCGGTGGCCCTCCAGGGGAGAGCCCTCGAGCCCTGCCTGAGGAGAGCGCCGGGCGCGCTTTCCTATGCAATGGAAGGAGGTTCCCCTGGGCAGATGCGGGCCCTGAGGGGCCCGCCTCCCGAGGGGCCGGTTCGGACGATGTCTTCTTCTTCTTGGGGGTGGTCTCGGGAAGCCTCCTGCTTCCGCGATCTGGGTCTTCCAGTGACGCGGCCTGCAAGGCTCGCTCCAGGGAACACACTGTATCCTTCTCTTCACAGGGCACCGTGATGACTCCGCCACTTCCTGGCATCTTGAGGACGTTGTAGCCATGGTGAGTCATGGCCATGAACTTGGCCAGCGCTGGGTACCCGAGGATGGTGTTGTACGGCAGGCGGATGTGGGCGATGTCGAAGTCGATGAGCTCAGTGTGGTAGTTGTCGCGTGCCCCGAAGGTGACAGGGAGGCGGACCTACCCAATCGGGACCGTGGAGCCGTCGGTGACTCCGGAGAAGGGCTTGGTTGGCTGAAGCTAGTCGTATGGCACTTGGAGATTGTTGAACGTTTCCACAGACAGGACGTTGAGCCCTGCCCCACCATCGATGAGGGTCCTGGTGACCAGTACATTGCTGATGACTGGGGAGCAAAGCATCGGGAGGACTCCGGCTGTGGCCGCACACTTGAGTTGATCCGCTGAGCTGAATGTGATGGCGCATGCCGACCACCTGAGAGGGCGCATTGCTTCAAGCATGGGAAGGACTGCGTTCACTTCGCGGGCAAACTGCTTGAAGATGCGTTGGGAGGCTTGGGCTTGAGCCCCGCCCAGGATGCAGGCGATTGCGCGCGGCTCATGGAAGCCCCCAGCCCCTTCGTCTTGATGGCGGTCCTCGTTCCTCCTTGGCTGAGGCGGCAGTGGAGGGAGGCATGCGTTGCCCTGTGGGCGATCATCACGAGGCTGATCCCTCCAGTCCCCCTCGAGAGGCAGGTCTCGCCAGCGATCCTCGAGAGGTTGATCGCACCACCCTTGGCACGGGCCGCGGTTGTAACGCCCCAGATATAACTTTCCCAATTTGTACTCCAACTCTTGCCGTTTTCGGCGTTAAGTTATAGTTATTTCTCGGGTTCGGGTCTTTGTCTCCGTGTGTTGTTTCCGTTTTCATGCATCTCATATCATGTCATCACGTGCATTGCATTTGCATACATGTTCATCTCTTGCATTCGAGCATTTTCCCCGTTGTCCGTTTTGCATTCCGGCGCTTCGTTCTCCTCCGGTGGTCATTTCTAGTTTTCTTTCGTGTGTGGGGATTAAACATTTCCGGATTGGAACGAGACTTGTCATGCGTCCTTGGTTTACTACCGGTAGACCGCCTGTCAAGTTTCGTATCGCTTGGACTTCGTTTGATACTCCAACGGCTAACCGAGGGACCGAAAAGGCCTCGTGTGTGTTGCAGCCCAACACCCCTCCAATTTGGCCCAAAACCCACCAAACTCTGCTCCATCATCTAGAGCGTTCGATCATGATCGCGTGGCCGAAAACTGCACCTCATTTGGACTCTCCTAGCTCCACTTATGCCTATAAATAGCCCCCTCCAAATTCGGATCTTCTTCCCCGTCCAAACCCTAGTCTAAAAAACACAGAGATCCCGCCGCCGACGGACATGTCCGGAGCCTAGCCGGACACGTCCGCCACGCCCGCTCGCCCACTCCCCAAGCGCCACGTGGCACTCCAGCTCTCTGCCGCCGCCGGCCCGGGAGGCCCAGGAGGGGCCCCCGCGAGCCCATCCACGCCGCCGCCGCCCAGGAGCTTCTTCCCCGATACCGCTCGCCTCCCCGCCATCCGGCGCCGCCGCGGGCCGCTTCTTCCCCGGCCGCCGCCTCGCCCTTAAGCCGCGCCGCCGCCCGACTTCCTCCTCGCGCCGCCCAGGAGCTTCGCGGCGCCGCCTCGGCGACCTCACCGGAGCCCAAGTCCGGCCGGCCAAGTCCCGGCCTCCTCTTCTTCCTCTCCGGCCACGACGAACGCCAGCGACCTCAACTCCGGCGACGAACCTCGAAGTCCGTGCCCATGAACATTGCAGATCTCAGATCCAGATTCGATTCGGTTGACTTTTCTCTCCTAACCCTAATTTTCGAGCAAACTTTGACCTGCCATATCTCCGCATCCGTAGCTCCGATTTGGACATATAGTATATCAAAATGTTCGCCTCGACGAGTAAATCATTTCATTCCATTGCATCATTTTCATTTGAGCTCATCTTGATGCCCGAAATGCTGCTAGAAGGAGGCTTCGTGAGTTAATTGTCAAATCTGCTAGTTCATCTTAGACTTTTGTCATTTTTGCCATGATTGTTGTGTACATGATATGCCTGTGAGTCCTCCATATGTTTTGTTAACCATTTTGTCTTTTTCCAGAGGTGCAACCCATGCATTTTTAGGATGTGTGTGGTGACTTGTGCAAGCTTGCAAAGTGAGGCACGTGGTAAATCTATTTTCAGGGACTTAGTTGTTTTCACTAAGTCTGGGATTGTTTAGTTCACGATGCCATATGTTCATATTGTTTCCTAGTGATCCGTGCCTCTTTTGAGGATGATCAGTAAAGGAGTTTTGTTAATCTTGTTATGCTCTATCCATCCATGTCCTTGTTTGCATATGTGGAGCACCTTAGCTTGAGTCAATCGAGCTCTACTTTTGCTTCGTGGTAAATCTGGGCAGATCGTCAACTTGTTTGCGATTTTGCCGATGTTATTGTAGTTGATCCGTGCATGCTATGCCATTGTTCTTCCCATGTATGGCTAGCATTTTGTGCCTTTTTAATGGATATATGCTTGCCTTGCCATGACTTGCACCGTAGTGAGTGCATCGAGCTTGTTTACATGCCTTCGTGAGTTATATTTCAGCATGTCTCAGTTTTCACTGTCTGAAAACTGATTGTGTTTTAGCTATGTTCGTGTGCTCGTTAGTATATTTTGTGATCCCTTTTGGCCCAGGTCACTTTGGGTCTTTTGTTAAGCTTGTTGATTAGCTCCATGCCATGTTCTTACTTATCATAATCAGGTCATGTATCATGTTGTTTTGCTGCTCCGAAGAGGGCTTCATGATCTGAAATTTCAGACAAGTGTTAATTTCACTAAGTCTGAAATCTGTTTTGCGTTTGCCTTTTTGCCTTGCTTGTTTGAACATCATAATGGATGAATTGGCCGTGGCTCAGTCCTAATGTTTTGTTAAGCATCTTGAATGCTTCCCTGCCATGTATTTTGTTGTCATGTTTGGGTGCTGTAGTATGTTCATTTCGTTGCATTTAGATGCCTACTTGTTGTAAATCGTAGACCGGTGTCATATCTTAAAATGCTTGCCATTTCCAAACCGTAACTCCGATTCCGGCGTTCTTTATATCGTTTTCAAGCGATTTCATCCCATATTTCCAGTGGCACACTTGGTTTTCCAAGTTGAGGCCAGGTTCATGCATTTCCTGTCACGTCTTGCATTTTGCATCCCGCATCGCACCCCGCATAGCATACCATCATTGCATCTTATTGTTTGAGTTTGCACGTGGTTGATTGTATCCTTGTTGCTTGTTTGTCTTGTTTGGGTAGAGCCGGGAGACGAGTTCGCTAACGAGGAGCCCGTTGAGTTTGCTTTTGAGGATCCAGTCAACTCTGACAACTGTGCAGGCAAGATGATCATACCCTCGAAATCACTACTATCTTTGCTATGCTAGTTTGCTCGCTCTTTTGCTATGCCAATGCTACGATGCCTACCACTTGCTTATCAGCCTCCCAAATTGCCATGTTCAGCCTCTAACCCACCATTGTCCTAGCAAACCGTTGATTGGCTATGTTACCGCTTTGCTCAGCCCCTCTTATAGCGTTGTTAGTTGCAGGTGAAGATTGGAGCCGTTCCTTGTTGGAACATTTATTTACTTATTGGGATATCATTATATTGCCATGTTATCTTAATGCATCTATATACTTGGTAAAGGATGGAAGGCTCGGCCTCTCGCCTAGTGTTTTGTTCCACTCTTGCCGCCCTAGTTTCCGTCATATCGGTGTTATGTTCCCGGATTTTGCGTCCCTTATGCGGTTGGGCTATAATGGGAACCCCTTGATAGTTCGCCTTGATTAAAGCTTTTCCAGCAATGCCCAACATTGGTTTTACCACTTGCCACCTAGCCTCTGAGTGTGCCCTGAGAACGAGATATGTGCAGCTCCTATCGGGATTTGTCGGCACATTCGGGCGGTGTTGCTGGTCTTGTTTTAACCTGTCGAAATGTCTTGTTGTACCGGGATACCGAGTCTGATCGGAATGTCTCGGGTGGAGGTCTATTCCTTTGTTGACCGTGAGAGCTTGTTATGGGCTAAGTTGGGACCCCCCTGCAGGGATTGATCTATCGAAAGCCATGCCCGCGGTTATGGGCAGATGGGAATTTGTTAATGTCCGGTTATAGATAACTTGAACCTTAATTAATTAAAATGAATCAACAGAGTGTGTTACCGTGATGGCCTCTTCTCGGCGGAGTCCGGGAAGTGGACACGGTGTTGGAGTTATGTTTGCGCAGGTTGCTCTCTAGTTTCTCGCTTGCGCTTTGCCTCCTCTTCTCGCTCTCTTTTGCGAATAAGTTAGCCACCATATATGCTAGTCGCTTGCTGCAGCTCTACTCAAATTTACCCCATCCTACCTATTAAGCTTAAATAGTCTTGATCGCGAGGGTGTGAGATTGCTGGGTCCCTGTGGCTCACAGATTACTATTACACCAGTTGCAGGGACAGATGATAGAGCTCCAGATGGTGCGCTTGAGCTCAAGTGGGAGTACGACGAGGATTCTCAGCATTACTATGTTTCTTTTCCTGATGATCAGTAGTGGTGCCCAGTTGGGGTGATCGGGACCTATGTCGCTTGTTGGGTTGTCTTTTATTTTGGCGCCGTAGTCGGGCCATGAGTGTTTGGATGACGTATGTTATTTATGTACTTTGATGTGATGTGGCGAGTGTAAGCCAACTATGTATCTCCCCTTTTATTCTATATATATTACATGGGATGTTGTGATGATTGCCTAACTCGCGACATTGCTTTCAATGCGGTTATGTCTCTAAGTCGTGCCTCGACACGTGGGAGCTATAGCCGCATCGAGGGCGTTACAAGTTGGTAATCAGAGCCTTCCCCGACCTTAGGAGCCCCCACTGATTGATCGTTTTTAGCAGCCGAGTTGTGTCTAGAAAAATGTTTTGAGTCATTTAGGAATTATATATCGGAGAGCTTAGGAATTCTTTTTTACTTCCCAGTCTCCTCATCGCTCTGGTAAGGCATCCTGACGTAGAGTTTTCACTCTTCTCTTCTCAGATTTCACTAAAAAAAAATTTAGGATCACATGATTATTTTGGAATCGTTCCGATGGCTTATGATGAGAACACTGTCTTGGTGCCTCCTGTCAGGGGTTTAGTGGAAGTTTCCCGGGGAGTTGAGCTCTGAGGTGTTGTCATCATAATTTTATCGTTGCAATTCTGGAATACTTGAGATAGGTTCGCCGACATCGAAAATCTCTTTTATGCAGTTCGTTGGTGAGATAACCTCAACGCCACCCAGTACTGGGGCGGGAGTTTGGGAGTATCGCCATAACTTGTATAACGGATGCTTTTCGAAGGTTGAGGTAGATGGTTTCCGAAGGTTTCTTGGTTATGTGTTGAAGGATGGATACAGCTGGATGTAGGATTTGCTAGTTTGGGTGAGACATTATGCTTCCCCTGTATCCCCAACACCTGATTGCATAACCAGAAAGTTTCGGAAGTTTCATAGGTGGGAATTCAAGTAGCTCTTAGGATATCTTTTCCGACAGATGTATGATATGAAATTGGGGTTCGACGTCTAGTGGTTCGCCTATTCACGGTCGATTTTACAGTGGCCTCGTTGCGTCTTAAAGAGTCCTTGGCTATGCTGACTCGGGGACGCTTCGTATGTCATGTGCATTGCCTTGTACATGATGGTGTTGTACGATCGAGCCCGTGTAGGTCCCACCACGAAAACTTCGGACAAAATCTCTATCATATGTTTGTTTCGGCTTATTCCGCAAGCCAATCCTTTGATTTGTTTTGAGTTGTGGTATTCGAGTTGCTTCGAAGTCATATGTTGATTCCATCCCTTGTTGATTTACCTCTTCTACCTAATTCTACGTGGCTTCGCAATTTAGGGATATGTGACCACTTCAAGAGAAATACATTCGTTCATTTTGTTCGGATGTGACGACTTTATGTTGCAATTTTCATTCCGTTGGATTTAGCTTCAATATTTGTCTGTCTATGTGCTAATGGTGGTCAACCTCTTCAGGATGGCTCCTCCAACACGCACGACTCCGAATCCTGATCCGCCACCACCTCCACCTCCTCCGAAGGCTTGGCAAGCTGTGATGGCCGCAACCAATGCAAACACACAGTTGATCATGCAAATCCTCCAAGAGCGGAATCAAGGTAGTCAAGGGAACCAAGGCAACAATCAGAACCATTTTGATACACTGAACCAGTTCCTTGCTAATGGGCCGAAGACGTTCAGCAATTGTGTTGAGGCAACCGATGCTGACGATTGGTTGGTGGATCTGTGTAAGCATTTTGAATGCAGCAACGTCAGGCCTGAAGATTTTGTCAAGTTCGCTTCCTTCCAACTCAAAGATCAGGCTGTAGAGTGGTTCCAGCAGTACAAGGATTCCAGAGGTGGACGTTTGATCACTTGGGATGATTTCCGTCAAGATTTCCGAGCTCATCACATCCCTTAGAGTGTGACTGAAAGCAAACGTGAGGAATTCCGCAACCTGAAGCAAGGCTCTTTGTCTGTCTATGACTACAACAAGTTGTTCCAGAAGCTCGCCTGCTTTGCCAAGCAGGATGTTCCTGATGAGAAGAGCATGATATACCAGTTCAGGGGTGGTCTCAGAGAAGAAATTCAGCTCGTTCTTGTCCTCTTTGAGCCGTTGAGATACGATGAGTTCTACAACATGGCACTAAAGCAAGAGGCTGCTCAGTTGAGGTGTGATGCTTCCAAGAAGCGAGTTAGAGACGCTACTCCTTCTTCCTCTACTTAAGTGGCCAAGCAGCAGAAGTATTGGCTTCTTCCTCCTCCGTTCCATCAGCCGTATCAGCAGAAGAGCAAAGGTGGCAGTGGTTCTTCCCACCCACCCAACCCTGGCTTTCAGAACAAGACTTCGTCTCAAGCTCCAAGATCGAGTGCTCCGTACCACCGTCCGCTTTCAGAGGTCACGTGCAACAAGTGCAAACAGAAGGGTCACTATGCCAACAAGTGTTTCAACCAGAGGCGTCTTCCTCCTCCTCCTCCTGTTAGATCGGCAAGTACAGCTGTGGTCAAGCATAATCCCAAGTCCGCCAAGGTCAACTTGACGAACGCAGCTCAGGCAGAGGATTCGTCAGATGTCATCATGGGTAACCTTCCTGTTAATGATATCCCTGCAAAAGTTCTTTTGGACTCTGGTGCATCGCACTCCTTCATGTCATTCCCATTTGCATCGGAGAACAATTTTAGCACTAAGGCATTACCTAGAGCTATGCAAGTTGTCTCTCCGGCTAAGCGTCTGAGTTCTAGTATGATGATTCCGGATATTTCTATCGTGATGGGTGATTTCAAGTTTCTGGCTTCTCCTATGGTTCTTGGTAACTTGGATATCGATCTTATTCTTGGGATGGATTGGCTCTCTAAACACAAAGCTCAGCTTGATTGTGCAGCCAGGCAGATTCAATTGACTCATTCGTCTGAGGATGTAATTGTCTTTGCTGCTCGGGATAATACCATCCGGTTGTTTTCTCTCAATGAGAAGGGTGAATTGGATGCTATCTCGTAGATTCCAGTTGTTTGCGAGTATCAAGACGTCTTTCCAGAAGAGCTCCCAGGAATGCCTCCGCACCGGCCAGTTGAATTTGTTATTGATCTTGAGCCCGGTACAGAACCTGTGTGCAAGCGTCCTTACAAGCTCGGACCTGAAGAGTTGAAGGAGTTGAAGAAACAACTCGATATTCAAGAAAGAATGGGTCTCATCCGGCCTAGTTCTTCTCCGTGGGGTTGTGGTGTTCTTTTTGTGAAGAAGAAGGATGGAACGGACCGACTTTGTGTTGATTACCGTCCATTGAACAAGAAGACCATCAAGAACAAATACCCACTTCCCAATATCAATGAACTGTTCGAACAACTCAAGGGTGCCCAAGTATTCTCCAAGCTTGATCTCCGTGTGGGTTATCATCAGATTCGAATCCGTGAGGAAGATATTCCCAAGACGGCTTTCAGGACAAGCTATGGGTCATATGAATACACTGTCATGTCTTTTGGCCTCGTCAACGCTCCTCCGACGTTCTCTTGCATGATGAACTTCATCTTCAACCCCTACACCAATGACTTCGTTTTGGTCTATCTCGACGACATTCTGGTTTTCTCGAAGAACAAGGAAGATCATGCAAAGCACTTGCGTTTGGTTCTTGATAAGTTGAGGGAACATCAGTTCTACACCAAGTTCTCCTATAAGTGCATCTAGTGCCACCCCTAGTTGGTTTTGGAGTATTGACGACAAACCTAGTTGAGGGACTAATGTGTTTGTGAGAATTGCAGGATAACACAGGTAGAAGTCCCTCATTGATTCGGTTAGCTACCAGAGATGACCCCCAAAAATGTACGAAGACATTGAAGACAATGGTGGTTCATGAAGACATTCATGTCGAAGACAATGACATATGAAGACTCCCCATGAAGCCTTTGGAACTCGAAGACTTAGATCCTTCGTAGTTTTACTTATTCATGTTGTGTCATAGGAACCACCGTACTGTTAAGTGGGGTCCAAGAGAACCAGTCAGGATGACTGAAGTGATGCCTAATTCAAATCCTATGTCTTCGAGTGAAGACAATGAGAGAAAATCTTGTCCAGAGTCAGACAAGTCAGCTTTACTTGCAGCTCAAGTAAAGTTGCCGTGAGAGTTCAAAATCCGACCGTTAGTACACGTGTCAGTTCCTTAGTGACCCAGGGTCATTTCGGACAAATCAGGTCAGGGTTGCCAAGTGGCTATAAATAGTCCACCCCCACAACCATAAACGGTTGGCTGCTCAGATTTCAGTGCACGGCTTTTGTCGTTTGAGAGCAACCCACCTCGAAGCCTTTGAGAGAAAATCCTTAGTGAGGAGAAAAGCCCTAACCACCCAGAGCCAGAGTAATTGGGCATCACTTAAGTCTTCTTGTCTGAGTGATCTGAAGACTTATTACACTTGAGGACTGTGCATCCTCCAGACGGTTAGGCGTCGCATTCTGAGCATCCAAGAGGAATTGTGGATTGCCGGTGAACGAAGTCTGTGAAGGTTTGGGACTCTACCTTGAAGACTTACCAGAGTGATTGGGCGGGTTCTGTGTGACCTTAGCTCAAGGAGAAAACGGTGAGGACTGGGTGTCCGGGACTGTGTGTCCTTTGGTTTAAATACCTAGCCGCTCCAACCAGACGTACAGTTGTCACAGCAACTGGAACTGGTCCAACACATCATTGTCTTCAACGTGTCACTGGTTTCATCTTCACCTCCCTTTACTTACCAGTACACATTGTGAAGCTATTGCATGCCTGCTTAATCTTTTGTCTTCACAACCTGACTGTATGATCTGTTTGGCTTCATAACTTCTTCCAACCTGATCCTCATTACACTGAAGCTATTTGTCTCTGTGCTTTCACTGTACTGTATATTTGACTATGGCTTGCGTTGTGTAATCTACCTTCCGCTGCATAGTTATAGGCTTGTTCACTCTGTTTGTCTTCATAACTTCCACGTATTGAAGACTTTCATAAAAATCGCCTATTCACCCCCCTCTAGTCGATATAACGCACTTTCAATTGGTATCAGAGCAAGGTGCTCCCTTGTTCTGTGTGATTCGGTTTAACCACCTGGAGTTTTAGCTATGTCGACTGCAGGGATAATTAAAGTCTCCGCTGCGTGCCCCGTCTTCGATGGAACTGAATATCCCTACTGGAAGAATAAGATGCACATGCATCTTGAAGCCATTGACGTCGACCTATGGTATGTCGTCGAAAACGGCGTTCCCAAGGATGGAGAAGGTGTCACTGCGGCTGATGTCAAGAAGTTCACTCAACTGGACTCCACTGCCAAGAATATTATCTGTGGTCATCTGACCAAGGGACAGTACGGCCGTGTGAGTGCCTTGAAGACATCCAAGCTGGTCTGGGACTGGCTCTCCAAGGTCAATGAAGGCATCTCAACCCAGAGAGATCAGAGAATCAGTGTTCTTCGCAATCTCTTCAACCGCTTCAAGCGAAATGACAATGAGAATGTCCAGCACACATTTGACCGGCTCACTGCCATCACAAATGAGCTTCAAGCCCTCGGCGCCACTGAGATCACCAAACATGAAATCGTCAAGACGCTGCTAAGATCACTTGACAGTTCATTTGACATCCTAGCCCTGATGATTCAAGAACGTCCAGACTTCAAGACACTCGATCCGTCTGACATACTTGAGAGGCTCAACACACATGAGTTTCAGCTTTCTGAGAAAAGAGATATCTACGGTCCAAACTATGGGCGAACTCGTGCCTTGAAGGCAAAAGCTGTGTCATCATCTGAAGAGGAATCTGACAGCAGTTCTGATGATCCTGAAGACATTGGAAGGGAACTTGCAATGCTAGTGAAGAAGTTCCAGAAATTCACCAAGAAGAAAGGCTTCAGAAAGTCTTCACGATCAAGCTCAAGGAATGATGAAGCTTCTGCGCATGACTACAAGAGGAAAACTTGTCACAAATGCAAGAAAACTGGACACTTCATCTCTGAATGCCCACAGTGGGACAATGAGAACAGAAAGAAGAAGAAGAGCAAGGAATATGACTGTGACGATAAGAAGACGAAGAAATACTCAAAGTCTTCGTCCAAGTCTTCCTCAAAGTCTTCATCACACAAGAAGAGCTCATCTGGCAAGGCTCGTGCGTTTGTTGGCAAGGAAATGGATTCAGAGGAGGAGTCCGCTTCTGAGGAGGCAGAGGTGGAATCTGAGGAGGAGTCTGATTCAGGCATTGCAAGTTTGGCTACAGCCTATGTCGCCAAGTCCATCTTCAACACTGAAGACAAAGACTCCATCACCATCACCGATGCAAATGACAAGGACGACTCTACTCCCACCTACTGCTTCATGGCACGTGGTGCCAAGGGTACGACACCAGTGACTTCAGAGTCTTCAGTATGGATTATTGATAGCGGGTGTACAAATCACATGACTGGCAAGAGAAGTCTCTTTATGGACTCAACCTTACGTCCATCTGACAAGAGCCACATCACATTCGCTGACACTGGTAAAAGCAAAGTACTGGGTCTAGGTAGAGTTGCAATCTCAAAGGATCAACACATGGATAAAGTCATGTTTGTTGAATCCCTTGGCTTCAACTTAATGTCTGTCTCAATGCTTTGCGAATTAAACATGATTGTAATCTTTGGAAAATATCGTTGTCTGGTACTAATGGAATCTGACAAGTCTCTAGTGTTTGAAGGGTATCGAAAAGATGACTTGTACGTGGTAGATTTCTGAGCAGGGCCACAGCTTGTAGTTTGTCTTCTCGCAAAGGCTTCAGAATGCTGGCTTTGGCATCGAAGACTTGGGCATGCTGGCATGAGGAACCTCCACACCCTTGCTAAGAAGAAGCATGTCATAGGCATCGAGGGCGTCAAGTTCAAGAAAGATCACTTATGTGGTGCCTGTGAAGCTGGGAAGATGACAAGGGCAAAACATCCTTCGAAGACAATCATGACCACTACTCAACCCTTCGAACTGCTTCACATGGATCTCTTCGGTCCTACCCACTACTCAACTTTCTCCACTACTGCTTGCCTCTATGGCTTTGTCATTGTTGATGACTACTCTAGATATACTTGGGTGCACATAATCCTCTGAAGTGCAGGATGTCTTCAGACGCTTCGCAAATCGGGCAATGAACAATTATGGCGCCAAGATAAAGCACATCAGAAGTGACAATGGCACAGAATTCAAGAACACCGGCCTTGACACATATCTTGATACATTGGGCATCACTCATGAATTCTTAGCTCCATACATGCCACAACAGAATGGCATCGTCGAACGCAAGAACAGAACACTCATTGAGATGGCCAGAACAATGTTAGATGAGTACAAGACACCAAGAAAATTCTGGACTGAAGCCATTGACACTGCATGCCATACTATCAACCGTGTATATCTTCACAAGCTGCTGAACAAGACATCTTATGAACTTCTGACTGGCAAGAAGCCAAATGTAAGTTACTTCAGAGTATTTGGATCAAGATGCTGGATCAAGGACCCTCACCACACCGCAAAATTTGCTCCAAAAGCACATGAGGGCTTCATGCTTGGATATGGAAAGGATTCGTACTCCTACAGAGTCTTCAATCTCTTTCACTACAAAGTGGTTGAAACAGTGGATGTGCGGTTTGATGAGACCAATGGGTCACAAAGAGAGCAACTACCAGATGTACTAGATGAAGTTCCAGCCAGTGAATCAATCAAGCTAATGGGAACTGGAGAAATTATACCCTCTAAAGCTCGTCCTGAAGAAGAACTTATCATCTCAGCACCTGATCCACATGAAGACAATGCTCAGCCTGAAGACATTCCTCCCCATGATAACGTAGATCAGCAAGAGCAAAGTCTTCGACCCCTACATCCTCGTGTTGCCAATGAAGTGCAAATTGACAGAATAATTGATAGCATCAATGCGCCTGGTCCACTGACTCGTTCAAAGGCAACTCAACTGGCAAACTTTTGCGGACACTTCGCATTTGTTTCAATCACAGAACCCAAGAAAATTGATGAAGCCTTTATGGAACCTGAATGGATTCAAGCTATGCAAGAAGAGCTTCAACAATTTGAGCTGAACAATGTATGGGAGTTAGTTAAGCGTCCTGATCCACGGAAGCATAACATAATAGGCACCAAATGGATATATCGCAACAAGCAAGATGAGCATGGCCAAGTCGTCAGAAACAAAGCTCGTCTCGTTGCTCAAGGATATACTCAAGTGGAAGGCATCGACTTCGATGAAACATTTGCTCCTGTGGCCAGACTTGAAGCCATCCGTATACTGCTGGCCTATGCAAATCATCACAACATAATCCTGTATCAAATGGATGTAAAAAGTGCCTTCCTCAATGGCAAAATTGAAGAAGAAGTGTATGTTGCGCAACCACCTGGGTTTGAAAATCCAAAACATCCTGACATGGTGTACAAGCTCAAAAAGGCACTATATGGCCTCAAACAAGCCCCTCGGGCCTGGTATGATACACTCAAATACTTCCTGAAGAGCAAAGGCTTCATACCTGGTTCCCTGGATCCCACTCTCTTCACAAAGACATATGATGGTGAACTGTTTGTGTGCCAAATATACGTGGATCACATTATCTTTGGCTGCACCAATCAGAAGTACAGTGAGGAGTTCGGATATATGATGCAAGAGCAATATCAGATGTCTATGATGGGGGAGCTGAAATTCTTCCTCGGTCTTCAGATAAGGCAACAACACAATGGCATCTTCATATCTCAAGTGAAATATCTCAAAGACTGCCTGAAGAAGTTCGGTATGCAAGACTGCAAAGGCTTCACAACACCCATGCCAGCCAAACATCATCTGGGTCCTGACGACAATGGTAAAGAGTTCGATCAAAAGGTATACCGCTCCATGATTGGTTCTTTGCTTTATTTATGTGCATCTAGGCCAGATATTATGCTTAGTGTTTGCATGTGTGCTCGGTTTCAAGCGGCACCAAAGTAGTCGCATCACTTAGCAGTGAAGCGAATTCTTCGATATTTGGCTCACACACCAACTCTAGGGTTATGGTATCCAAAGGGCTCAGAGTTTGATCTGGTTGGATTTTCTGACGCTGATTACGCTGGTGACAAGGTTGATCGGAAGTCCACATCAGGCACATGTCATTTCCTGGGCCGATCTCTTGTCTGTTGGTCTTCAAAGAAGCAGAACTGTGTATCTCTCTCCACTGCTGAATCTGAATACATTGCTGCTGGATCCTGCTGCGCTCAGCTTCTATGGATGAAGGAAACCCTCAAGGATTATGGCATTCATCTGAAGCAAGTGCCACTTTACTGCGACAACGAAAGCGCCATCAAGATCACCAACAACCCAGTTCAGCACTCGAAGACAAAGCACATTGAAATTCGTCATCATTTTCTCAGAGATCATGTTACAAAGGAAGACATTGATATCATACACGTCAACACTGAAGAGCAATTGGCAGATATCTTCACCAAGCCCTTGGATGAGAAGAGATTTTGCAAGTTACGGTGTGAGCTAAATATCTTGGAATCCTCAAATGTCCTGTGATCAGGCACACATCCTAACACTTATGCATGATGATGACTTAGATGTGCAACACACAAAGTAACGTATATCTTCAATCAATGAAGACATACATTCTAAGTGTGAATACATTAACGTGGAATTTGACCTCGGAGCGCCACGATAATTGTGCGCCGTGTCTGGGTCCAATACTTCCTATACGGTGGGTAGCGCCACCACCAAAATTTTTCTGCTTGAAGTGTTTTACTCATGGCATTACATTTGCTATGTCTTCACATTTGGTTTGGTTTCAATCTCAACATGTCTTCATGATTATCTTCACTATGTTGATTATATATCCACTGGTGTTCTGTCCTCTACAGCATTCACTTATAGCTATGTCTTCTTGTCTGAATCTTTTGAACTAAGTGAATGTGATCGGACCCTAACCTCTCCATGCTTCCTACCTCAAACTCTATCTCTCCAAGTCATATGCACTCTGTTGAAACTGTCGAATGTCTTCACTGCATCCTTGTCAGAAGAAGACACAGAGACAAACTTTAAAACAACCTTCAATGTTTTTCCATCAACTAGAATTCCGGAGAAGTAGGAACGACTCCCGACAAACCAGGCGTGCGTGGGGTGAAACTGCCCCCACAATTCCGCATGCTGGCCACGTACTGATCAGATGCGAATCGCCAGGGGCACCTGAGTAATAGCGCAGTGCCGCCCATATCCCTATAAGTACACGTTTCACTGCGGTCATTATCTCTTCTTCCTCCCTCGCACAAACCCTAGCGCCACCGCTAACTCTCAACGACGCCGGCGACGAAGTGCTTCACTGCCGCGACCTCTCTGACGCCGTTCTCACGCCGACTGCGGATACCAGTCTCTCCGCCGTCGTCCTAAGTGTCTTCCGTCGCCAAGTTAGGGCACGGAGGATCGAACTGCTCGGCCTCACCTCTCTTCTCGTCTAGCAGTTCCAAGTCTGGTAAATAACAAGCTTTTTACATCCTCTTTTGATCCTATTGATCCATCACTTTCTGCCAAAAGAGGTTTCTATTCCTTCAAGTTTCATTCCTCTTGTCTGAATCTCATAACTTGCCTAGCATATTCACTTGTTCTTCATGAAGTAGTTAGATTCCTCACCTGTACTGATCTATGGGTTCGTACAAATCTGGAACCAACTTCTTTTCTATAAAGTGAATGTCTTCGCATGATGAGGTCAATGTCTTCTACACTGATTTATCTTCAAAATCTTCTGAGAATGCATATGACCTCTTCCCCTTCCCTCGCACCTTAATGCTGTCACAGGTACATGTCTGTGGGAGAATCTTTTGGTTCTCATAGTCTGCATTCATTTGCAGAATTCCTACAACGTCACATCAATTCACCCGAAGCAAGTTCCTGTTGGTCAAGCAAAAGGAAGCCTTTGAAGCCTTTGAAACCTTTGAAGCCTTTGAATCTTTTGAAGCCTTCCAAGTTAAGCTTCATGGCATCCGAGAAACCATCAAGGAAGGGAGGCAGACAGAGACGGGGTGACACATCTAAGGATCTGCCTGAAGATTTGGCAGAAACGTACCAAACAGATCCTGAAGAAACCTATGCTCAGCGCAAGACACGAATCCAATGGATTCGCAGGTATTGGGCAGAGCAGTGGTTCCTATACCGCTTCGTCACCAAAGAATATGCAGAGAAGTGCGCCATCAAGCGGCCATGGGGAGATGCCTTGTACGAGAATCTCGTACCCCGAACCAGAGATGAAGCCATTGCTCAAGGCTTCTTTCCATGCATGGTCAGGGGACAACAGCCAGCTGATGCACATCCATCATCCCTTCTCTGGTGTCGCGATGACACTCTGTTCAAGCGCAACTTCCAATTTGCCCAGAACTCTGCGAAGCAGAACAAGAAGGAGTTTGGATTGGACTTCAACCCTGGTCCCTCCAGACCAAGGGCAGATGGCACACGCGACGCTAATCCCAATGTCATCGGGCCATTTGCCAATCTCGACGGCCTCATCACTCACATTATAGTCCAAGGGACTGCCGTGAACGACCCTCCAGCAGACACTGAGTCTGATGATGCTCCTGCTGCCCCAGAGCCGAAGCAGATGAAGAAGAAGCCAAAAGCTTCCAAGCCAGTCGCCTCCCCCAAGATCTCCAAAGCGAAGCCATTGGCCACTGCACCTCCTGAAGCCAGTGTGCAGTCTGAAGACTTATCAAGAGTCTCCAAGCCTCAAGAAGCAAAGAAACCACAGCCACACACCAGCAAAGAGCTAACCGTTGCTGCCGTTCTTCGCTGCGAAGCCATTGATCTGTCCAGTGACGAAGATCTTGGTGATGACGCTCTTGAGCAGCTCATCAAGAGCAAGGAGGAGGCTGAAATCTTCAACAATCTGCCTCTGTTCGATGCAAAAATCATCCACAACTTCATAGATGAGTGGTTTGACACACCCAAGATCAGCTTTGATGATCTGCAGCTGCCCATTGGCTTCAGCGTAGCCTTCCAAGGAGCTATCGCTTCAGAACTTGCTATTGCCCAGCGCATCGTGGAACTGAAGCAAAAGATAGATTTTGAAAAAGCTCAGTTTAAGCAGAACATGGCCACGCTCAGCGTCCAAGAGATCAAAGACTTCAAAGTCATGCTGCATGAGCTGAAAGAAAACTTTATGTAGAAACGTGCAGAGGCTCAGGGTTCACGCGAGCGCATGAAGAATTTGGCTGATCTCTGCGTACAGGCCTACAATGAGGCCGAGAAGCGAAAGGCACTTGGGCGTCCCGGCATCGACCCCAGGATGGCCGCTAAGAAAAAGAAGACGCCCACTGTGGCTGAAGAAGAGGCCCCACGTCAAGAAGCTGTTCCAATTGTCCTCCCCACCGCCAAGCCAAGCTCGAAGCCAAAGCGCTCACCCGCTTCAGAGCTTAAGAAGACAAGGACAGCCGAAGCTAAAGCAAGGAAGAGGAAACACTCTGAAGCCTCTCCTTCAGACCCCACCATCAAAAAGCGCAAGTCCAAGAAGTCTCGGGCTGCTCCCACAGAGCCCCTGATTGTTGAACCCCTTTCCGTTCGCCGTCCTCATGAGGATCGACAGATAACCGTCCATGAGCCTGCTCTCACCGAGGCTCAGCATGATGAAGACATTCCAGCAGCCGACCACACTGCTGCTGAAGACATTGGTCTCCAAGACAATGTACAAGATGATGCAATCCTTCCTCAGCTCGAATCGAGTGAATTGCTCAGCATTGGTCGTCCCCTGACGCCAATCACACAAGATGCATCGTGGGCAGATCGCCCACAGGAGGAAGAGGATGAGCCCCAGCCCACTGCAACTCCACCGGCGTCGCCTGCATTCCGTAGGCTTCGCAAAGGACCAAGGGCTCAGACTGCTAACGACTTTCCGGCTGCATCAGCCGAAGCACAAGCAGAAGAGCATGAAGAACCTCAAGCTCCATCTCCCCCACACCAGCAAGAAGAAATTCTCAAGGAGGCTGACACTACTGCGGCTGCCACACATAATACTGAAGCATTTGTGGAGCCAGACCAACCAACAGCTTCAAGAGATACTGAAGCAACTGCCTCTGACCCTTCTGTGCCTGTGTCTGCTGCCGGACCACAGTTCAATTATCATATTGCACACAGGCCCCAGGTACAGAAGCCAATCCCACGACTGCCAAGGTTCCCAGGTCCAGTCACTGCTCCTGGCTCCTTCAATGTCAATAGATTCAGGGCAGACAACACTTTCTTCAACCGCTCCAAGAACCCTTACTCAAGGGAAAAGATTGTGTCAGATAGGTTCTGGAGCTACCCACAGCGCAGCTACTACTCCTGCGTCCTCTACAACCAGAACCGTATCTTTCCACATCAGCGCCTTGAAGTTGAAGCTTTTGTTGGTCTGCCTGGTCTGGAAGAAGCCCTGGACTGCTTCAAGCAAGTTGGCCTGCTGCCGTTTGTTACGGATGAAGAGCACTGGAACGAAGAGCTTCTGCTTCAGTTCTATGCCACATTGCACATCAAGGGCTACAACAGAGATCCGAAGACTTGGGTCCTGGAGTGGATGACCGGCAACGTCCATCATGAAGCCAATGCATTTGATATCATTGAGCTCACCGGCCTACCCACTCCAGGCGAACACTTCGAAGAAGGCTGCCAACTCCATACTGAAGCAGTTGAGAGCATATTTCAGCGACCTGAGCCGAATATGAGTCAGATGCTCTCAATGATGAAGCCATTGCCTTCTGACGCACCTTACCCAACGGAGTTCTTTGTTGAAGACTTAGAGTACCTACCTAGAACTATCTATCACATCATCAGGCGGACTCTATGGCCCATTAAGGGGCACTCTCGATATGCCAAGGTTGAAGGTGCCATGAAGACTCTCATCTTCTGCATCCTACACGGCAAATGCTTCAATGCCCAGGATCTCTTCATACGTCAACTTGCTGCGTCTGGCTCAGATCTCTTTGGTCTGAAGATTTATGCTCCATGGGTTATGAGGCTAATCAAGCTCCACTCTGCGATATCATATCAGCCCTCAGCCCGCAATCACAGAATCTTCTTACCCGATGTGGACACCTCTGCTGAAGCTATTTATCCTGAGCCTGCCAAACAGCCACTAAGTCTTCAGAATGCAGAACACCAAAGCTTCACTCAACATGATGAAGGTGTTGAAGCCATTTCCAGAGTCTATCCAATGGCTGGCACCACACATGCCCCTGCATCCACTGAAGCCACTGACAGCGAAGCTGGGCAGAGACCCAAGAAACGCGCTCGTACACTCACTGATCGTGAACTTCTTGTGGCTCTGCATCAAAAGCAAGATAGGCATCACGACTGGCTCAAGAGGCAGATGCACAGTATCATGCAAGACGTCAATCGCATCAGGAATCTGGCTACCAAGAACGCCTTTGTCGCACACGAAACCTGTCGCCGCACTTGGAAAGGCCTCACTATGATGTGCACTGAAGCTGAATTGCAAGAGGATGGCTTCAAGGAGCATTTCAAGTTTGACTCCACACCCCCAGAAGAGCTGTGTTGCGTGGGACTCCTTCACTTGAAGAATCCGAGTTCTCTTCCTCTGCTGCCACCGTGACGGGAAAAATCATTGAGGAAGAAGACGACGCCACATCACCACCAATGTCTTCAGCGCGCGTCGTCACTGCCCCAAGCTCGCCTGCACCACCAAACGTCTCCACCGACCCTGCTGCGCCTGGGAACGCATAGAAAACTCTATGTCTTCAACCCTTTTTGGTCATCACTGACAAAAGGGGGATAAGCATATGAAGTTTATAGTCTTCAAGCGGGTCAATAATATGGGCGGGTGCTTTATATTTTGCATTTTGCTTCGTGCTTACAACTCTCGTTTTGGTACATTTGGTTCTTTGAGTTGTAACACTTAAACTTGATGGTCGTCTGCTACTATGTTTGCCACTGTGTTCTTGCGAAGATAAATTCCGCATGTACGACGATAATATCCGCACTCTTATCATTTCGCAGACGTCCATTTTTCATTATGCATATCATTATCTTCATATATCTTTACGTGCATGATGGACTGTCATCATAAGTTGAAGCGGATTCCCACAAATACAACCTGCTATGTGCATTTGCATTCCAGAAGCAAATCACTTAATATGCACATCTTCAGGGGGAGCCCTTGCAACATATGAAGACAATTCCTTTACAATTTCACAAATTATATTCCCCGTTGAAAACTTCAACTAGTTTGTCATCAATCACCAAAAAGGGGGAGATTGTAAGTGCATCTAGTGCCACCCCTAGTTGGTTTTGGAGTATTGACGACAAACCTAGTTGAGGGACTAATGTGTTTGTGAGAATTGCAGGATAACACAGGTAGAAGTCCCTCATTGATTCGGTTAGCTACCAGAGATGACCCCCAAAAATGTACGAAGACATTGAAGACAATGGTGGTTCATGAAGACATTCATGTCGAAGACAATGACATATGAAGACTCCCCATGAAGCCTTTGGAACTCGAAGACTTAGATCCTTCGTAGTTTTACTTATTCATGTTGTGTCATAGGAACCACCGTACTGTTAAGTGGGGTCCAAGAGAACCAGTCAGGATGACTGAAGTGATGCCTAATTCAAATCCTATGTCTTCGAGTGAAGACAATGAGAGAAAATCTTGTCCAGAGTCAGACAAGTCAGCTTTACTTGCAGCTCAAGTAAAGTTGCCGTGAGAGTTCAAAATCCGACCGTTAGTACACGTGTCAGTTCCTTAGTGACCCAGGGTCATTTCGGACAAATCAGGTCAGGGTTGCCAAGTGGCTATAAATAGTCCACCCCCACAACCATAAACGGTTGGCTGCTCAGATTTCAGTGCACGGCTTTTGTCGTTTGAGAGCAACCCACCTCGAAGCCTTTGAGAGAAAATCCTTAGTGAGGAGAAAAGCCCTAACCACCCAGAGCCAGAGTAATTGGGCATCACTTAAGTCTTCTTGTCTGAGTGATCTGAAGACTTATTACACTTGAGGACTGTGCATCCTCCAGACGGTTAGGCGTCGCGTTCTGAGCATCCAAGAGGAATTGTGGATTGCCGGTGAACGAAGTCTGTGATGGTTTGGGAGTCTACCTTGAAGACTTACCAGAGTGATTGGGCGGGGTCTATGTGACCTTAGCTCAAGGAGAAAACGGTGAGGACTGGGTGTCCTGAGCTGTGTGTTCAGGACTGGGTGTCCGGGACTATGTGTCCTTTGGTTTAAATACCTAGCCGCTCCAACAAGACGTACAGTTGTCACAGCAACTGGAACTGGTCCAACACATCATTGTCTTCAACGTGTCACTGGTTTCATCTTCACCTCCCTTTACTTACCAGTACACATTGTGAAGCTATTGCATGCCTGCTTAATCTTCTGTCTTCACAACCTGACTGTATGATCTGTTTGGCTTCATAACTTCTTCCAACCTGATCCTCATTACACTGAAGCTATTTGTCTCTGTGCTTTCACTGTACTGTATATTTGACTATGGCTTGCATTGTGTAATCTACCTTCCGCTGCATAGTTATAGGCTTGTTCACTCTGTTTGTCTTCATAACTTCCACGTATTGAAGACTTTCATAAAAATCGCCTATTCACCCCCCCTCTAGTCGATATAACGCACTTTCATCTCCAAGTGTGAATTTTGGCTCGATGAGGTGCTTTATCTTGGTCATATCATCTCCGCCAAGGGCATTGCCGTGAATCCTGAGAAGGTGTCTGCAATTGTTAATTGGGAACCTCCTCAGAACGTGAAGCAACTCCGTAGCTTCCTCGGTCTCGCAAGCTATTGCCGAAGATTCGTTGAAAACTTTTCTAAGATCGCGAAGCCTCTCTCGAATCTTCTTCAGAAGCACGTCAAGTACGTTTGGTCTCCGGAGTGTGATATTGCTTTCAGCACTTTGAAAGAGAAATTGATCACTGCTCCAGTTCTGACTCCGCCTGATGAATCCAAGCCGTACGAGGTCTTTTGTGATGCCTCTCTCCAAGGTCTTGGCGCAGTTTTGATGCAAGAGAAGAAAGTTGTTGCTTATACCTCTCGCCAGTTGAAGCCTAATGAGAAGAACTACCCCACTCATGATCTCGAGTTGTCTGCAGTTGTGCATGCTCTTTTGACTTGGAGACATCTTCTATTGGGAAGAAAAGTGGACATTTTGTCACATCCCTAGCCCTACTTTGGCCTTGGACTAGCTTGGTGGTTGCATCATGTTTAAATTCAAATAAAATTTGAATTGAGGAATTTTCAAGCCTCAGAATCCCTTTAAAAAAAATGATCAAGATAAAATTTCTTCAAATAAGTCCAAGAAAATGTTCCTGTTAAGCTATAAAAATATTGGCAAGAGGTAAAATTCAAACCAATATTTTTGGAATCTTAGAGATATTTATTTTGGGCCTTTGAATTAATTCAATAACTATTTGAATTGGATTTATATTTACTATTAAATAAATATAGGTCCAATAATTCTGAAATATTTTTGTGGAGCTTTGGTTTAATTCCCTTAGCTTCTAAAAATATTTCCAGAAGCAACAAAATTGATTTGGCTTCAAAACCAAATTCAAAACAAACCTGCAAATTAGAAAACAGAATTAAATTAAAAAAAACAGGAGAGAGAGTGCTCACCTGGCAAAGCCCCCCGGCCCAGCTCCTGTGCAGCCTACCTAACCACCTGGCGGCCCACTTACCAGGCCCAGCCCACCAGTGCCGCCACCGTCTCCCACCTCGCGCCAGAAGGACGCGAGGCGTGTGGCCACCGCGCACCGGCACGCGCCCGGCCACCTCCTCCCTCCCTGCCTGGCTGGCTCCTCCTCGACGCGTCCGGACGACGCCACGCTACCCCCTGGACCCCCTTGACGCTCTCGCACTCTCCCTCGCCCTCATCCCCTCCCCTGTTTCGATCTCTCACACAAACCCGAGCGTTGCCGTCGCCGCCGATCGCCGTAGCCGTGGCCACCGACCACCGCACCCCCTGCCAACATGCCCATAGGCTCCGCAGCAACGCCCTCTTCCTCATCGCCAAGACACGTGACGCCGGGAGCCCCATGCCGTCGTCCTCGCCTTCGTCTTCTTCCGCGGGATCTGATGACAAGCGTCGACGATTCGACGCCGTCCGAGCTGCCCCGAGCACGCTGGCCATCCCTACGGCACCGCAGTGAGCCCCTGAGCATTTTCCCCCTCTCCCTGCGGTCAACCCTTTCCTCTAGCCGCCTCCTCCACCGGAGCCGAGACGCTCCGCCGCACGAGCTCGACGCCAGCGTCCTTCCGGTGACCTTTTGGTCCCGTGCATATGTCCGTTGGCCTCGTGTGCACGCGAGGAACACGTAGGTGCTAACCGCTAGTTTCTCCGCGCGCTGCGTCATCGTTTTCGTCGATGTCCGAGCTCCGGCGGCCACCCAGCTCGCTACCGTCGCTGCCACTGACCACCCCAGCTCGCCCCGCGTGCTCCACTAGGTGCGCCTCACCACAACGCGTCCATCGAGCCCAGCCCCGCTTGCTCCCGTCGCCGGAAACGGCCGGGAGGGCAACTCCGGTGCCCTCTGCTAGCGCCAGCGTTTAACCCCGGCGACTGCTGACGTGGCGTCGAGATTATGGCCTAATCACGCTTAGCTTAAATCACCTCAGCCGCTGACAATAGGGACCCACCGACTAAATAACGACGGGTTAAGTTTAGATTAAACTAAATCTAAACACAGTGGCCCCACGCGTCGGCGTTGACCACGCTGACGTGGCAATTGACTGGCCCCACCTGTCTGTGAGACAAACCAGCACTGGGTCACTGACCAGTGGGTCCCACTGGTCAGGTTTGACCTGGACCCTGCCCCGTTGACCTGCTGACGTCATGACGATGTCATGCTGACGCAATAAACTATTTTTTGGGATTATTATAATTCAGGAAATTCCAGAAAATGCCCAAAACTTCTAAAAATCATAGAAATTCAACCGTAACTCCAAATGAGATAAATTATATATGTAAAATTATCAGAAAAATTTAAGGAATCCATCTGTACCATTTTCATGCATGTTTGAACAAGTTAACATCACTGAATAGGACAATTCATGGTTATGGAATAAATAGTAATTAGTTTTGGAGTTGGAATTTGCTATAGGGTTGAATTCCACTTCAATGAATATGACTAACTATTGCACTAGGTCAATTCAGTACCTTAATATGACATATCATTCATATGTATGTGCATTGCATTGATTGTGGTTCCCTTTTGTGTTTGTCGGTGTTTGTCCCCTCTCGATAGACGTTGTACCGATGATGTGATCGTTGACACTGATGGAGACCCAATGATATCTTCAGAAGTGCCAGGCAAGCAAAACCCCCTTGTTCATTCCGATACAATCCCCCTCTCTCGCTCCTGCTCTCTTTTACTGCATTAGGACAACAACGATTCATCTGTTACTTGTTGCGGTAGTTGAACCCCTTATCCTCTGCATGACCTGTCATTTCCACAGTAAATAGATGAAACCCACTAGCATGAGTAGGAGTTGTTTGAGCCCTGATGTGCCTACTCATTCATGCTTGTTTGTCATGCCTGCTACTGCTTAGAGTTGAGTCAGGTCCGATTCATTGGGGATGAATCGGAGGTGTGTAAACATGTCCTACTGTTGAGAGCTAAGTGTGTGAACATGATTTGGTAAAGGTAGCGGTGAGAGGCCATGTAGGAGTACATGGTGGGTTGTCTCATTGAAACCGTCCTCAGGAACTGAGTTCTGTGTTTGTGATCCATGAAACAGCTACTACCACACGTTGGGCCCTGAAATATGACCCCGCTCGACTTACTGACCCCTCTCGTCCTCTGTCCAGGAGTTGCAATTAGTTTCTGGTGTTTATAGGATATGTGTTGGCGGCCGTGCGTAGTGCTGACCCTAGGGGTGGGCTATGTTGCGGTAGATACACTGTGGCACGGTGTACCGGGCGCCCGTTTGGTGTCTCGGGAACCCTGCACACATCGTTTGGGGCTGTGAGCGAAACCCCGGCCGGATCTCCTCGCGGATGGAACCCGAATAGGCGATAAACCTGGACTAGAGACTTGTGTGGTTAGTCAGGTCGTGGTCTACACCCACGTCGGCTTTCGCTTGAAGTCTGCCGAGCACATGTCATGTGCAGACGCTAAGTGGTGGAAACATGTGTGACGAAGTACACCCCTGCAGGGTTATAAATGATCTATTCGAATAGCCGTGTCCACGGTAAAGGACTTCTGGGTTGCCTATAACAGTTCATAGACAAGTGAAAGTGGATACTCTAAAACTCGCAAGATAAGTGTGAGTGCTATGGATGGCCTTCTCGTAGGGAGACGAGAGCGGATCCATAGTGGTGTATTGAATGGTGAATATGTGGACTCGTGTGCGCCACCTCAAAAGAGTTGCTTGCAATCGTAGTCCAGGATAGCCACCGAGTCAAAGCTGGCTTGCTGCAGTTAAACTCCACCACCCCCCTTGTTGGTACCGATGCATATGTAGTTTAGTTCTGATGTAAGTCTTGCTGAGTACCTTTGTACTCACGTTTGCTTAATTTATGTTTTACAGAGAGACTTCAGTCTCACTAGTAGTTCCGCGTGGACTTCGACGTTTAGCTTGATACCTCAGCTACGATCTTGTGCCCTCGACAGGATCTGGTAGATAGTCAGGCTTCTTAGCCTTTTTCATTTATAGATGTCTGTACTCAGACATGTTAAGCTTCCGCATGTGTTTGATTGGTGTGCTATGATTGTTGGGTCATGAGACCCATGCTTGTAATATCTGGTTCTTCGGAGCCTAATGAATAAATACTTGAGTTGTAGAGTTATGCTGTGATGCCATGTTGTATTCACACATATCGAGCATATTGTGTGTATGATTGAAATGCTTGGTATGTGTGGGATCCGACTATCTAGTTGTTTATCCTTGGCAGCCTATCATATGGGGAAATGTAGTCTAGTGTTCCTCGAGCCATAGTAGTCCGCTACAGCCCGGTTCACCGGAGTCCTGCTAGCCCAGCACTACTGTTCAGGACACTTGACTGGCCGGCATGTGTTTCACTTCGTTCCTATGTATGTCCCTTCGGGGAAATGTCACGCGGTGACATCCGGAGTCCTGCCTAGCCTGCTACAGCCCGGGTTACCGGAGTCCTGTTAGCCCAGTGCTACAGCCCGGATTCACACGCTGTTGACCGACATGCTCGAGGTTGATTCATGTATGCCTGTCCCCATGGGGTAGTGCCGCTTTGGGTTCACGACTAGCCATGTCGGCCCGGGTTCTCGGTCATATGGATGCTAGCGACACTATCATATACGCGAGCCAAAAGGCGCAAACGGTCCCGGGCCAGGTAAGGTGGCACCCGTGGAAATACCGTGCGTGAGGCCACAAAGTGATATGATGTGTTACATGCTAGATCGGTGTGACCTAGGATCGGGGTCCCGACAGCGTTGGTATCAGAGCCTGACTGCCTGTAGGTTTACCAAGCCAAACTGGTCGAAGTTGAGTCTAGAAATGCTTTAGTTATGTAAGGGAATTGATTGTGGAAGGGAACGTAAGGCTCTTTTTACTCCTTATACCTCATGCCCATCTGATCTGAGTCAACCTCTTCTTCTACGGGGATTAAGAATTAGGCCTTCTCATCTATCTATCAGGATGACGTGTTACTAAACCGTAGTTGCCTAAGATTGTTGGATTTAAGCCCAGTTCAGTTTCTACTACTCCCATATATTCATAACTGGCCTCAGCACCTTGATATTGTGCTTCTGAGTGGTTATGCCACCATTTTTGCAGGATGTCTCAAATCTTTTTGAGCATTTACAGCCGTTATGCTGTCCGAGTCATCCCAGGTTTCTAATAGTCTGATGCATTTGCAAACCTTTTCCCCTGTTCCTGATGTCCATTTGGGCCAGATTAATCACACTACTTGTCAGTTGGGGTATTCTTTTGCCTCGACATATATTTTGGAGTTATTATTATGACCCTAGGTGTCTTAGAGGATCACCTAGTAATCGAACCATGTTTTGTGTCCCCAGTGTGTGATTCTGGCCATTATTCTCAAAAGCATCCCGTGATGCCATGTAGTGGTAGGTATTCTATCCCTGGGTTTTGAACCCGAGATTCACCCTACTTCATGTTGTTAGTATTTGCTAGTTCCCTTAAGATATTAGTAACCTTTGCGATAATCCTCGAGGTCCATAGTATTTCCTTCTTCCAAATACTATGAACCACTTATGGCAGAAGTTCTCGAACCAAAGGATCACAACCAGAGTGCTCTTGATGAGTTCTCCATTCTATATTATGGCTCTGCCAGTTCTACCTTTCTGCATGGGTTATCCGGAAGAAATATGTTGAACTCGTTCGACATACTAATCTATGCCTCCACAGCTCAGAAAATTATATGTTCCTTGAGTTGTCCCTCTTTAGTTGTTTTCTGACCTTCGTCTATCAATTGATAGTCAGGAATAGTTGTGCATTTGTGTTCATCGGTGCCTTTTATTCTTGTGGTCCGTCGAGCCGTTCTATTCTAGAATGGCTAGGAGAAACAAACTCCAGTACCTCATCCATTTCTCGGATCGGGTCAAAGTGGTTGTTTTCCGCAGATCAAAATGCCAATCCAGCTTTTGTTCTGTTCTACCTTGGAGTATTACCCACTTTATGTCAAGAGCGTCGTGAGAATTGCACATCTCTCATGAATTCTTGATGCAGTGTTACTTCTTACCATCATTCTTCATTCCTCGGTCCCGTGTTGTCGCAACCGGAATGCCGACAAGTGAACCGTGATGTGTGAAATCAATACTCCTAGCAACTCCGTTGCTTGGTAGTTAATGGACAATATTCTCATCCTTAGTATGCTGATTATTGAATCATCACCCTAAGGTTGAACGTGCTACCTAGTCCATATTTCTGGTGCACACTTCGATCAATGGGTTAGGGTTGTGCCAATCCCTCACTCTTTGATCATATCATCTTGCCCTGAAAAGCAAGGTTGTTCTCGAGCTTAGTAACATACCGGTGGTTCGTGATTTTCCGAATATCTTCTCGGAAGTGTTACCAGGTTGTCACCTGACCGTTATGTTGAGTTCGTGATCAAGTTGGTTTTCCGATAAACCACTTTTCTCCAAGAATCTGTGTTGGATACCCCTGAGCTAGTTGGTTAAGCTTAACAACAACTTGGAGAGTTGGAAGATGAAAACTTGTCTGACTTAGCTCATCCCTAAGGGATATCCTTGTGTGTGTGTGTGTGATGAAGAAAGATGATATCTTCACCAATTGGTCCTCGTGATCAGTTGTTGTATCTATTATCTTGTCCAAACCTTGATTGAGTGTGGGCTATCGTCAAATCAAATCAGAACCAACGATGTTCGTAATGTTGTCTTACTTGCGGTTGTCCCTCGAGTATACACCATTATATCTTTGGTCTGACCAATACTATCACATTGTTCACATAGTGGTGGAAGTCCAGTGATATGGAAATTTCAATGAGTTGCTGTTGAGCCCATCAGCGGCATTTTGTCTCCTCCATGATTGTGTTGAACATCCAGCTAGTGTTGGAAACTTTATAAGCATTGCCCTCATGTCCCGATCATGAAGCATATGTCCGGTTGAAAGATGTGACTTCTTCTAATTCATGTGCATCTGATGTAAGTTGCCGCCGTGAATTCGAGAAAGTTTGTTTTTGCTTCCTCTGGAATCATCCCAAGTCAGTCATGCATGTGCGAAGTATTCTATGGTCTGATAGACTGATCATCTACATTCTATACGTATCCCTAGCACACCAAGCCACTGATTGATTTGTTCAAGGAGAAGAAGTTTCTTCTTAAGGGTTAGACCTACGCAAGGACTTCGATATCCTCGTTGATGGTTCCCCCTGAACTCGGTAGTGTTTCATATTAAGACTACCAGGTGACCATGCTTGTCTAGGACAACGTGTTCACATGCTTGTAGCAGAACCGGCTCATGTTTTGGAGCTTACTACCGTAGTTCATTCCCCGAGAATCTCGCAATGTCATCTCGTCGATTTGTGTTGCAAACCTTCATTTTCCTTTCTAGACTCGATGAATCTAGAATATCCTGTCACCAACCAGATCTGAATCTCAGGCAGATATGATGGTCGGAGCACTTCCCAAGAACTATAATACTGGTCTCTCGATAAACGGTAAAGTGGATGTCGTGGCCAACACATCCAGCCGGAAGACCTATTATTGTAGTATCTCGATTGAAGAAAGTTGGCCACCTTCCCATGAGGATTTCGTAGGATTTACTCCAGAAGTTGTTCCTTATGGATCCATTGTATTCCGAAGTCCGACCACTACTTGGTGGCTATGCCGATGCTTAAAGCATGACCGTGGTAACCAATACATCAAGAGAACATTAGAAGTGGAGTGCTAAATGTCTCTCGGTCGATCATCCAGATTTTGTTTCCTTGGCTTCGCTAAGGTGAAATCTGAGAAAGTGTTATCCTCCTTTGCATCTGCATCTTCCACCCTTATTCATCATGGTAGCATGTTGTGTTTCTAGGATCCTTGACACGGATATTGGCAGAACCTTGATGAATACGGAAATGCTCAAGTTCTTGAGAGCACGCTCAGGCACTAGGTTCTGACGTTGTCATTAACTGGAATGTGCCTCCGTCCTCGCAGTTGTTGATAGCCATCCAATTGGTGGAATCACCTTTGCCGGTGAACCTTCTCCCCAGTTACTAGAATCATTCCCAACATTTGCATTTTGTTCCCAGCTTACACCTCAGTAGTTGTTGTTCATGGTCATCTTCAAAAGTGGACTTACCATGGGTCTCATCCATTTCTGATGATAAGCAAAAATCATCCATTGCATTGTCTTCAACAAGGTAGTCCACATCATCCATCCTAGTCCGAGTATGTCATTCTTTCCAACTCCTTCCACTGATCGTTTGTGATTGCCTTAGGCTGGTATAAAGAGTTTCTATGATCTCCGAATCAAAAGTAATTCTTTTTGCCACTTAAGGGAATATTTATGCGAGTCACTTTCCTTAAGATGTCTCGTTATGGTATTATGGGCAACATAACTTCTCGCTACTTTGAAACCCCCTCACCATCTATTTAGGCATAGAATTGTTGCCTACCAAATTTGAACCTTTATCATCCGCTTCTTCCCATCACCCCTGTTGTGTGTTTCATGTCTCAGTTCGCGAGATGTTTCTATGTCTCACTCCATGAGTTGATCTTGAGTGCTCGATCTCCGAGGAGATCGATTTCTGTAGAATTTCTTTCTGCCATCATCATGCTGGATGAAGATCCCGAAAGCAAAGACCTCAAGATCAAGATGACGAAATGAATCAACATCCTCGGGAAGGGCAGTTGGATCGAGAAGACTGCGATAGTCTTGTGAACCCCCCCCCCCTTCCTTCTTACCTCACGTCTTGAATCTCGGGACGAGATTCTTGTTTAGTGGGGGTGAGCTGTCACATCCCTAGCCCTACTTTGGCCTTGGACTAGCTTGGTGGTTGCATCATGTTTAAATTCAAATAAAATTTGAATTGAGGAATTTTCAAGCCTCAGAATCCCTTTAAAAAAATGATCAAGATAAAATTTCTTCAAATAAGTCCAAGAAAATGTTCCTGTTAAGCTATAAAAATATTGGCAAGAGGTAAAATTCAAACCAATATTTTTGGAATCTTAGAGATATTTATTTTGGGCCTTTGAATTAATTCAATAACTATTTGAATTGGATTTATATTTACTATTAAATAAATATAGGTCCAATAATTCTGAAATATTTTTGTGGAGCTTTGGTTTAATTCCCTTAGCTTCTAAAAATATTTCCAGAAGCAACAAAATTGATTTGGCTTCAAAACCAAATTCAAAACAAACCTGCAAATTAGAAAACAGAATTAAATTAAAAAAAACAAGAGAGAGAGTGCTCACCTGGCAAAGCCCCCCGGCCCAGCTCCTGTGCAGCCTACCTAACCACCTGGCGGCCCACTTACCAGGCCCAGCCCACCAGTGCCGCCACCGTCTCCCACCTCGCGCCAGAAGGACGCGAGGCGTGTGGCCACCGCGCACCGGCACGCGCCCGGCCACCTCCTCCCTCCCTGCCTGGCTGGCTCCTCCTCGACGCGTCCGGACGACGCCACGCTACCCCCCTGGACCCCCTTGACGCTCTCGCACTCTCCCTCGCCCTCATCCCCTCCCCTGTTTCGATCTCTCACACAAACCCGAGCGTTGCCGTCGCCGCCGATCGCCGTAGCCGTGGCCACCAACCACCGCACCCCCTACCAACATGCCCATAGGCTCCGCCGCAACGCCCTCTTCCTCATCGCCAAGACACGTGACGCCGGGAGCCCCATACCGTCGTCCTCGCCTTCGTCTTCTTCCGCGGGATCTGATGACAAGCGTCGACGATTCGACGCCGTCCGAGCTGCCCTGAGCACGCTGGCCATCCCTACGGCACCGCAGTGAGCCCCTGAGCATTTTCCCCCTCTCCCTGCGGTCAACCCTTTCCTCTAGCCGCCTCCTCCACCGGAGCCGAGACGCTCCGCCGCACGAGCTCAATGCCAGCGTCCTTCCGGTGACCTTTTGGTCCCGTGCATATGTCCGTTGGCCTCGTGTGCACGCGAGGAACACGTAGGTGCTAACCGCTAGTTTCTCCGCGCGCTGCGTCATCGTTTTCGTCGATGTCCGAGCTCCGGCGGCCGCCCAGCTCGCTACCGTCGCTGCCACTGACCACCCCAGCTCGCCCCGCGTGCTCCACTAGGTGCGCCTCACCACAACGCGTCCATCGAGCCCAGCCCCGCTTGCTCCCGTCGCCGGAAACGGCCGGGAGGGCAACTCCGGTGCCCTCTGCTAGCGCCAGCGTTTAACCCCAGCGACTGCTGACGTGGCGTCGAGATTATGGCCTAATCACGCTTAGCTTAAATCACCTCAGCCGCTGACAATAGGGACCCACCGACTAAATAACCACGGGTTAAGTTTAGATTAAACTAAATCTAAACACAGTGGCCCCACGCGTCGGCGTTGACCACGCTGACGTGGCAATTGACTGGCCCCACCTGTCTGTGAGACAAACCAGCACTGGGTCACTGACCAGTGGGTCCCACTGGTCAGGTTTGACCTGGACCCTGCCCCGTTGACCTGCTGACGTCATGACGATGTCATGCTGACGCAATAAACTATTTTTTGGGATTATTATAATTCAGGAAATTCCAAAAAATGCCCAAAACTTCTAAAAATCATAGAAATTCAACCGTAACTCCAAATGAGATAAATTATATATGTAAAATTATCAGAAAAATTCAAGGAATCCATCTGTACCATTTTCATGCATGTTTGAACAAGTTAACATCACTGAATAGGACAATTCATGGTTATGGAATAAATAGTAATTAGTTTTGGAGTTGGAATTTGCTATAGGGTTGAATTCCACTTCAATGAATATGACTAACTATTGCACTAGGTCAATTCAGTACCTTAATATGACATATCATTCATATGTATGTGCATTGCATTGATTGTGGTTCCCTTTTGTGTTTGTCGGTGTTTGTCCCCTCTCGATAGACGTTGTACCGATGATGTGATCGTTGACACTGATGGAGACCCAATGATATCTTCAGAAGTGCCAGGCAAGCAAAACCCCCTTGTTCATTCCGATACAATCCCCCTCTCTCGCTCCTGCTCTCTTTTACTGCATTAGGACAACAACGATTCATCTGTTACTTGTTGCGGTAGTTGAACCCCTTATCCTCTGCATGACCTGTCATTTCCACAGTAAATAGATGAAACCCACTAGCATGAGTAGGAGTTGTTTGAGCCCTGATGTGCCTACTCATTCATGCTTGTTTGTCATGCCTGCTACTGCTTAGAGTTGCGTCAGGTCCGATTCATCGGGGATGAATCCGAGGTGTGTAAACATGTCCTACTGTTGAGAGCTAAGTGTGTGAACACGATTTGGTAAAGGTAGCGGTGAGAGGCCATGTAGGAGTACATGGTGGGTTGTCTCATTGAAACCGTCCTCAGGAACTGAGTTCTGTGTTTGTGATCCATGAAACAGCTACTACCACACGTTGGGCCCTGAAATATGACCCCGCTCGACTTACTGACCCCTCTCGTCCTCTGTCCAGGAGTTGCAATTAGTTTCTGGTGTTTATATGATATGTGTTGGCGGCCGTGCGTAGTGCTGACCCTAGGGGTGGGCTATGTTGCGGTAGATACACTGTGGCACGGTGTACCGGGCGCCCGTTTGGTGTCTCGGGAACCCTGCACACATCGTTTGGGGCTGTGAGCGAAACCCCGGCCGGATCTCCTCGCGGATGGAACCCGAATAGGCGATAAACCTGGACTAGAGACTTGTGTGGTTAGTCAGGTCGTGGTCTACACCCACGTCGGCTTTCGCTTGAAGTCTGCCGAGCACATGTCGTGTGCAGACGCTAAGTGGTGGAAACATGTGTGACGAAGTACACCCCTGCAGGGTTATAAATGATCTATTCGAATAGCCGTGTCCACGGTAAAGGACTTCTGGGTTGCCTATAACAGTTCATAGACAAGTGAAAGTGGATACTCTAAAACTCGCAAGATAAGTGTGAGTGCTATGGATGGCCTTCTCGTAGGGAGACGAGAGCGGATCCATAGTGGTGTATTGAATGGTGAATATGTGGACTCGTGTGCGCCACCTCAAAAGAGTTGCTTGCAATCGTAGTCCAGGATAGCCACCGAGTCAAAGCTGGCTTGCTGCAGTTAAACTCCACCACCCCCCTTGTTGGTACCGATGCATATGTAGTTTAGTTCTGATGTAAGTCTTGCTGAGTACCTTTGTACTCACGTTTGCTTAATTTATGTTTTGCAGAGAGACTTCAGTCTCACTAGTAGTTCCGCGTGGACTTCGACGTTTAGCTTGATACCTCAGCTACGATCTTGTGCCCTCGACAGGATCTGGTAGATAGTCAGGCTTCTTAGCCTTTTTCATTTATAGATGTCTGTACTCAGACATGTTAAGCTTCCGCATGTGTTTGATTGGTGTGCTATGATTGTTGGGTCATGAGACCCATGCTTGTAATATCTGGTTCTTCGGAGCCTAATGAATAAATACTTGAGTTGTAGAGTTATGCTGTGATGCCATGTTGTATTCACACATATCGAGCATATTGTGTGTATGATTGAAATGCTTGGTATGTGTGGGATCCGACTATCTAGTTGTTTATCCTTGGCAGCCTATCATATGGGTAAATGTAGTCTAGTGTTCCTCGAGCCATAGTAGTCCGCTACAGCCCGGTTCACCGGAGTCCTGCTAGCCCAGCACTACTGTTCAGGACACTTGACTGGCCGGCATGTGTTTCACTTCGTTCCTATGTCTGTCCCTTCGGGGAAATGTCACGCGGTGACATCCGGAGTCCTGCCTAGCCTGCTACAGCCCGGGTTACCGGAGTCCTGTTAGCCCAGTGCTACAGCCCGGATTCACACGCTGTTGACCGACATGCTCGAGGTTGATTCATGTTTGCCTGTCCCCATGGGGTAGTGCCGCTTTGGGTTCACGACTAGCCATGTCGGCCCGGGTTCTCGGTCATATGGATGCTAGCGACACTATCATATACGCGAGCCAAAAGGCGCAAACGGTCCCGGGCCAGGTAAGGTGGCACCCGTGGAAATACCGTGCGTGAGGCCACAAAGTGATATGATGTGTTACATGCTAGATCGGTGTGACCTAGGATCGGGGTCCCGACACATTTTCACTGATCACAAGAGTCTCAAGTACATCTTCACTCAGCCTAATCTCAACCTCAGGCAAACTCGATGGGTCGAAATGATTCAAGAGTATAATCCGAGTATCGAGTATACTCCAGGCAAGGCCAATGTGATTGCTGATGCTTTGAGCAGGAAAGCGTATTGCAACAGTCTGATTCTCAAGCCTTATCAACCTGAGCTTTGTGAAGCTTTCCGCAAACTTAATTTGCAAATTGTTCCTCAAGGTTTCCTCGCCAACCTTCAAGTCTCTCCTACCTTGGAAGACCAGATTCGCCAAGCCCAGCTTCTTGATGCTATGGTGAAAAAGGTGAAGATTGGGATTGCTAAGAGTCAGTCCCAGTACAAGTGCTACCGCCTTGATGACAAGGACACTCTCTTCTTCGAGGATCGTATTGTTGTACACAAAGGTGAACTTCGTAAAGTGATCATGAACGAGGCTCACAATTTCCTCCTCTCCATCCACCCTGGGAGTACGAAGATGTATCAAGATCTTAAGCAAGCTTATTGGTGGACTCGAATGAAGCGCGAGATCGCTCAATTCGTGAATGAATGTGATGTCTGCAGAAGAGTGAAGGCAGAACACCAAAGGCCAGCATGTCTCCTCCAACCTCTTGCCATTCCAGAATGGAAGTTTGACAACATTGAATTGGACTTCGTGACTGGGTTTCCAAAGTCCAAGCGTGGCAATGATGCTATATTTGTTGTCAACGACAAGCTCACCAAAGTGGCTCACTTTCTGCCTATCAAAGAGTCGATCACTGCAGCTCAATTGGCGGAACTCTATACCTCTCGAATTGTCTCTCTGCACGGTATTCCTCAAGTGATATCTTCAGACCGTGGCAGCATCTTTACCTCCAAGTTTTGGGATTCTTTTCAGAAGGCCATGGGCACCAACATTCGCTTCAGCACAACTTTCCATCCTCAAACAAGCGGTCAAGTCGAGCGTGTCAACCAGATTCTTGAAGATATGCTCAGGGCTTGTGTGATCTCTTTTGGCATGAAGTGGGAGGATTGTCTTCCTTATGCTGAATTCTCATACAACAACAGTTTTCAAGCAAGTTCGGGCAAGGCCCCATTTGAAATTCTGTATGGTAGGAAATGTCGTACCCCTCTCAACTGGTCTGAAACCGGTGAACGTCAGCTGCTGGGTAATGACTTAATCACAGAGGCAGAAGAAATGTGCAAAGTCATTCATGATAACCTCAAAGCAGCCCAATCCCGCCAGAAGAGCTACTATGATAGTAAGCACCATGATTTGGCTTTCGAGATCGGAGATCATGTTTACCTCCGCGTCTCTCCTATAAAAGGGACTCGTCACTTCGGTATCAAAGGGAAGCTTGCCCCCAGATACGTCGGACCTTTCAAGATTGCCAGCAAGAGAGGCGACCTCGCCTATCAACTCGAGCTTCCGTCAAACTTTGCAAACGTTCATGACGTGTTCCATGTCTCTCAGCTCCGAAAGTGCTTCAAGACGCCTGACCGCACTGTCAACTTTGAGGGCATTGAGCTCCAAGAAGATCTCTCCTATCGTGAGCACCCAGTTGCAATCCTTGAAGAGACTGAACGCAAGACTCGCAACAAGTCAATCAAATTTCTCAAAGTAAAGTGGTCACACCATTCCGACCGTGAAGCTACCTGGGAACGCGAGGATCACCTCCGTTCTGAGTACCCGGAGTTCTTTCAGTCCTAGATCTCGGGACGAGATCTTTTCGTAGTAGTGGAGTGTTGTAACGCCCCAGATATAACTTTCCCAATTTGTACTCCAACTCTTGCCATTTCCGGCGTTAAGTTATATTTATTTCTCGGGTTCGGGTCTTTGTCTCCGTGTGTTGTTTCCATTTTCATGCATCTCATATCATGTCATCACGTGCATTGCATTTGCATACATGTTCATCTCTTGCATTCGAGCATTTTCCCCGTTGTCCGTTTTGCATTCCGGCGCTTTGTTCTCCTCCGGTGGTCATTTCTAGTTTTCTTTCGTGTGTGGGGATTAAACATTTTCGGATTAGACCGAGACTTGTCACGCGGCCTTGGTTTGCTACCGGTAGACCGCCTGTCAAGTTTCGTATCGTTTGGACTTCGTTTGATACTCCAACGGTTAACCGAGGGACCGAAAAGGCCTCGTGTGTGTTGCAGCCCAACACCCCTCCAATTTGGTCCAAAACCCACCAAACTCTGCTCCATCATTTCGGTCGTTCGATCACGATCGCATGGCCGAAAACCGCACCTCATTTGGACTCTCCTAGCTCCCTCTACCTATATATATGTGCTCCCCTCCCGAAAATTCGCGGATGAACCCTATCCTTCGTCCACCTCGCGCCACCGGACAAATTCCTCACCGGCCGGACATGTCCAACCCGCCCGGCCACCTCACCCGGACCAATGGGGGGACGCCACATCGCTGCCGCCGCCACCTTCAGCCACTCAGCCGCCGCCACCTCACCGCGCCGACCCTCCTCCTCTCTACTCCGCCGCCACGGGCCCGCGCTGCCCAGATCTGGCCTGCGGGGCCCGGATCCGCCGCCGCCCACCGCGGTCGCCGCCCCGCCCGCGACCCTCCGTCGCTGCCCGGCCGCATCGCCGCCTCCTCGCGCCGCCTATCCCTCGCGCCGGTCGCCGTGCCACCCCAAGCCTCGCCGCGCCGTCCCAAGCATCGCCGCGCCACGCAGCTCGCCGGCCGGAGCTGCTTCCCGGCCGAAGCTCCTCGCCGGTGCCCGCTCGCCGCCCGGCCGAGTCCCCGCCGACCACCGCCCTTCGCCGGCACGGCCCGCCTCCGCCACTGAGGCTCCTCGCCACCATCGCCGGAACCGGCCATCGCCGGAGTTCGGACCTTCTCGCTGGAATCCGCTCCGGTCAGATCCGGGCGGGTGGATGAGATCCACCCGTCCCCCGATCTAAACGCAGTCATCTCGATCCGGATCCACCCCGTCCCGCACCGCTCCGTCCCGTTGACTTTTGCCGGAGAGGTATAAATTTTGGCTAAGTCCCCAGATTACAGATCCATGTGCTCATGTTCGAGGCCTCGTATCTTTGCATCCGTAGCTCCGTTTTGGACATATGATATATCAAAATCTTCGTCTCGACATGTACATAATTTCATCCCATTGCATCATTTACATTTGAGTTCATCTTGATGCCCAAAATGCTGCTAGAAGGAGGCATCGTGAGTTAAATTGCAGATCCGTTAGTTCATCATAGACTTTTGTCATTTTTGCCATGATTATTGTGTGCACGATATGCCTGTGAGTCTTTGGGATGAATTGTTAAGCATTTTGTATTCTTTCCAGAGGTGCCACCCATGAATTTTTAGGATGTGTGTGGTGACTTGTGCAAGCTTGCAAAGAGAGGCACCTGAGAATTCTGTTTTCAGGGACTTAGTAGTTTTCACTAAGTCTGGGATATTTTAGTTCATGATGCCATGTGTTCAGCTTGTTTCCTAGTGATCCGTGCCTCTTTTGAGGATGATCAGTAAGGGAGTTTTGATATTCATGTTATGCTCTATCCATCCATGTCTTTGTTTGCATAGGTGGAGTGCTCTAGCTTGAGTCAATCGAGCTCTACTTTTGCTTCGTGGTAAATCTGGGCAGATCGTCAACTTGTTTGCGATTTTGCCGATGCTATTGTTAGTGATCCGTGTATTCTATGCCATTGTTCTTGCCATGTCTAGCTAGAATTTTGTGCCTTCTTTATTGATATATGCTTGCCTTGCTATGACTTGCACCATGGTGAGTGCATCGAGCTCGTTTACATGCCTTCGTGAGTTATATTTCAGCATGTCACAGTTTTTCACTAAGTCTGAAAACTGATTGCGTTTCATCTATGTTCGTGTGCTCGTTAGAGTATTTTGTGAACCCTTTTGGCCCCAGGTCACTTTGGGTGTTTTGTTAAGCTTGTTGAGTAGCTCCATGCCATGTTCTTACTTGTCATGTTCAGGTTATGTATCATGTTGTTTTGCTGCTCCGAAGAGAGCATCGTGGTCTGAAATTTCAGACTAGTGTTAATTTCACTAAGTCTGAAATCTGTTTTGCATATTCATTTTTGCCATGCTTGTTTGAACCTCATAATGGATGAATTTGGCCGTGGCTCAGTGCTAGTGTTTTGTTAAGAATCTTGTGTACATCCCTGCCATGTATTTTTTTGTCATGTTTGGTGGCTGTAGCATGTTCATTTCGTTGCATTTAGGAGCCTACTTGCTGTAAATCGCAGACCGGTTCATTTCGTAAAACGCTTGCCATTTCCAAACCGTAGCTCCGATTCCTATGATCTTTATATCATTTTCATGTGATTTCATCCCCTCCATCTTACATTTTGCATACCGCATCGCATCCCGCATCTCGCATATCATACCATGTTCATGTGTTGGTTGTTTACTATGTTGTTTGCTCCTTTCCGGTGTTGCTTCTTCGGGTTGGTTCCGATAACGTCGAGTTTGTGAGGATCTGTTCGACTACATCCGTTTGTCTTCTTCATGGACTCGTTCTTCTTCCTTGCGGGATTTCAGGCAAGATGATCATACCCTCGAAATCACTACTATCTTTGCTATGCTAGTTTGCTCGCTCTTTTGCAATGCCATTGCTACGATGCCTACCACTTGCTTGTCAGCCTCCCAAATTGCCATGTTCAGCCCCTAACCCACCTTTGTCCTAGCAAACCGTTGTTTGGCTATGTTACCGCTTTGCTAAGCCCCTCTTATAGCGTTGTTAGTTGCAGGTGAAGATTGAAGTTTGTTCCTTGTTGGAACATGGAGATCGTTCCTTTTTGGAACATGTTTACTTGTTGGGATATCACAATATATCATATTTAATTAATGCATCTATATACTTGGTAAAGGGTGGAAGGCTCGGCCTTATGCCTGGTGTTTTGTTCCACTCTTGCCGCCCTAGTTTCCGTCATATCGGTGTTATGTTCGCGGATTTTGCGTTCCTTACGCGATTGGGCTATAATGGGAACCCCTTGACAGTTCGCCTTAAGTAAAGCTCTTACAGCAATGCCCCAACATTGGTTTTACCATTCGCCACCTAGCCTTTTCTTTCCCTTGGGTTCTGCAGACTCAAGGGTCATCATTATTTTACCCCCCCCCCCCCCCCGGGCCAGTGCTCCTCTGAGTGTTGGTCCAAATGAGCGATGTCCGAGGCTACCAGGGGCAACTCTGGGCTGGCTTACCCGACGTCTGGCTCATCTGAGTGTGCCCTGAGAAAGAGATATGTGCAGCTCCTATCGGGATTTGTCGGCACATTCGGGCGGTGTTGCTGGTTTAGTTTTACCCTGTCAAAATGTCTTGTTGTACTGGGATACCAAGTCTGATCGGAATGTCTCGGGCGGAGTTCTATTCCTTCGTTGACAGTGAGAGCTTGTCATGGGCTAAGTTGGGACACCGCTGCAGGGATTTGAACTTTCGAAAGCCGTGCCCGTGGTTATGGGCAGATGGGAATTTGTTAACGTCCGGTTGTAGAAAACCTGAAGTTGACCTTAATTAAAATGAATCAACCGCGTGTGTAACCATGATGGTCTTTTTCCGGCGGAGTCCGGGAAGTGAACACGGTTGTTGGAGTTATGCTTGACGTAGGTTGTTTTAGGATCACTTCTTGATCATACTTTATTGACCGTGCTTTGCCTTCTCTTCTCGCTCTCATTTGCGTATGTTAGCCACCATATATGCTAGTCGCTTGCTGCAGCTCCACCTCATACCTTTACCTTACCCATAAGCTTAAATAGTCTTGATCGCGAGGGTGCGAGATTGCTGAGTCCCCGTGGCTCATAGATACTTCCAAAACCAGCTTGTAGGTGCCGATGAGACCGTGCAGATGACGCAACCCAGCTCAGGAGGAGCTCGTTGAAGACCTTGTTCATTTGTGTTGTTTCCGTTCTAGTTGATCAGTAGTGGAGCCCAGTTGGGGTCGATCGGGGACCTTTGTCGCATTTGGGGTTCTTCTTTTATTTTGGTTCCGTAGTCGGACCTTGAGTGTATTTGTATGATGTAATGCTTTATTCATGTATTTGTGTGAAGTGGCGATTGTAAGCCAACTATGTATCTCTGTCCCTTATGTATTACATGGGTTGTGTAAAGATTACCTCACTTGCCACATATGGCTTCAATGCGATTATGTCTCTAAGTCGTGCCTCGACACCTGGGAGCTATAGTCGCATCGAGGGTGTTACATCTATTCCTTCGTTGACCGTGAGAGCTTGTTATGGGCTAAGTTGGGACCCCCCTGCAGGGATTGATCTTTCGAAAGCCGCACGGTTATGGGCAGATGGGAATTTGTTAATGTCCGGTTGTAGATAACTTGAACCTTAATTAATTAAAATGAATCAACAGAGTGTTATACCGTGATGGCCTCTTCTTGACGGAGTCCGGGAAATGGACACAGTGTTGGAGTTATGTTTGCGCAGGTTGCTCTCTAGTTTCTCGCTCGTGATTTGCCTCCTCTTCTCGCTCTCTTTTGCGAATAAGTTAGCCACCATATATTCTAGTCGCTTGCTGCAGCTCCACTCAAATTTACCCCATCCTACCTATTAAGCTTAAATAGTCTTGATCGCGAGGGTGCGAGATTGCTGAGTCCCTGTGCCTCACAGATTACTATTACACTAGTTGCAGGGACAGATGATACAGCTCTAGATGGCGCGCTTGAGCTCAAGTGGGAGTACGACAAGGATTCTCAGTGTTACTATGTTTCTTTTCCTGATGATCAGTAGTGGTGCCCAGTTGGGGTGATCGGGACCTATGTCGCTTGTTGGGTTGTCTTTTGTTTTGGCGCCGTAGTCGGGCCATGAGTGTTTGGATGATGTATGTTATTTATGTACTTTGATGTGATGTGGCGAGTGTAAGCCAACTATGTATCTCCCCTTTTATTCTATATATATTACATGGGATGTTGTGATGATTGCCTAACTTGCGACATTGCTTTCAATGCGGTTATGTCTCTAAGTCGTGCCTCGACACGTGGGAGCTATAGCCGCATTGAGGGCGTTACAGCGGTCTTCCCAGCGTCCTGCATTTCTCACTCCTCCTCGGCCGTAGCCCCGATCGGCGCGGTCAGGACGACGGCCGATCCTTCCTTCTCGCATGGCGCGGAATTCTTGGCATTCGTTGGTGTTGTGGGTGTGGAGGTCGTGGTACACACAGTACCGGCTGCCCCTGGAGGACTCAGGCAGATCTTTGCCCCGCTTGGTGTCTGGTTCTGCCGCGAGCACGGCAGCCCCCTTGCGCTTCACGTCCTTGGCCTTGGGCTTCTTCTCCTCTGGGTCTACGGCATGCAGCTCGAGGAGGGAGAGGCGTCCCTCCTCAGCCCTGGCGCACTTGGTCGCCAAGTTGAACAGCTCCAGGGAGGTGCACAGGTCTTCATGCATCGCCAGCTCCTCCTTCATCTTGACGTCGCGCACACCATCGGAGAAGGCCGAGATGGCCTCCTCGGACACCTTGGGGATCTTGAGGCGCGCGCTGTTGAAGCGCTGGATGTACTTTTGCAGGGTCTCTCCAGGTTGTTGCTTGATGCGGCGCATGTCGCTCACGGTGGGTGGCCGGTCGCGAGTACCTTGGAAGTTGGCGATGAAGCGGGTGCACATCTAGTCCCAGGAAGAGATCGTGCTTGGAGCCAGATTCAGGAGCCAGGTGCGAGCTCCTTCCTTGAGCGCCATGGAGAACCAGTTCGCCATGACCTTCTCGTCCCTGCTAGCAGCTTCAATGCCCAGCTCATAGAGCTGGAGGAACTCTGCAGGGTCAGTCGTGCCATCGTAACGAGGAGGCAGGTCTGGCTTGAACTTGCCGGGCAGCTCCTTGCGGGCGAGGGACTTCTTGGCAGCTCTGTTCTTGCTGCGCTGGCACCTGACGGAGCGGGTTCCGCCCAGGGGCCATGCGCCTTGGAGCCACGGCGTCTTCTTGGAGAGGAGGCGGCTGGTACTCCCCTGGAGCTTCGTTGCCCGCGCGGGGCGGGGTGTGGTGCAGCGGAACCGACGGCGCAGGAGAGCCCCCAGCGGCGCAGACAAGCTCGGCGATGCGGTCGAGCCGCTCTTTGTAGACGTCGCCGACAGGACGGTAGCGCAGGAGCTAGTTTGCCGCGATGAGCGCAGCTCGAGCCTCCAAGGGTGCGCATAGCGCGCGGGATGAAGAACCAGCTGGTGTGAGCGATGGAGTAGCGGTGCGGCCGTCTTGCCGCACGGATGGATGCTGAGACGACGCTTGCTGCTCGCCCCCCGCCGGGCCGGTGGCGGCGTTGATGGCGGGTGACGGGGAACGACGAGGATGTCCGCCGACGGGCGCCGTCTGGGCGACGCGGGAAGCGATGGCGGCCCGGCGCTCGGCGCGGGCCCGACAAGCGTCGGACATGGATGCGACGGTCGAACGAGAACGGGGCGGTGGACGACGAATTCCGGCGCACCCCTACCTGGCGCGCCAAATGTCGGATTTCGGGTTCCAGGAGACCCTTAAGGTTCGAACACTGGGGTGCGCACGGAGATTACGCCTTCTACCTCTCCGTCTCGCAAAGATCTAGACTACTGAAAGAACTGCACAAGAGACACAAGGTTTATACTGGTTCGGGCCACCATTGTGGTGTAATACCCTACTCAAGTGTGTGGTGGGTGGATTGCCTCTTGGGGCTGATGATGATGAACGATACAAGGAAGAACAGCCTCGCGAGGGTCTGTTCTTGGCTGGGGTAATGAACTGCTGGGAGGAGTTCAGCCACCTTTCTCTTTCTCTCTCTCTCTCTCACTCACTGCCTTACTCTTACTCGCCCCCCTTGCTATGTGGGTGGTTGGTCCTATTTATAGAGGCCCTGGTCCTCTTCCCAAATATCGAGCGGGAAGGGAGCCAACAATGGCGGGCTAATTTGAAGGGGGACAACAAGTATCAACTATCCTGACAAAAGCAGTCTTCGCCTGCGCAAAGCTCTGGTGATGACACCGTCTTGGGCTCCACGGTGACCTCCGTCTCGTAGTCCTCCTGGTCTTGGTCTCGTTGCACCGAAATGGCAACCTTTGCCTGATGCCTCGGTACTCCGCGGCTGCGCTTGCCCCCTTTGCACCAAAGAGGAAAGGAGGACGCTGCGCGGGCTGGCGCCCGCCGGGCGCCCTGAGTCGTCTTGGCTTGCGTCACGGACACCTCGCGAGGTACCCCGCCTTGATCTCTCCGCCTCCTCGCGAGCCAGCCTGGCGAGGCCGTGCCTGAGGAAGCTCCATGTCGTCCGCCCCGCGAGGCTTGGCCTCTCGCGAGGGTCTTGAGTCTTTTGTTGATGAAGATGGGCCGTGCTGGGCCCCCTTTGAGCCATGCCGCAGGCCGCAGGCAGGCAAGTCCGGGGACCCCCGTTCCCAGAACACCGACAATTTCCGGCCGAGCCACAACGCCCATATGTTTGAATTTCACTCCCATCTCTTGCATGGGACCTAGAAATTCACCCAAGGACACACATGTGATTTTTCAAACAACTTTGGTGCACTGGAGCATGTGCTTGTAGTTCAAATTTGAATTATGCACATTAAATGCCTAGAAAATCAATTAATGTATAAAAAAGGCAAAAAGAGCCCGGAATAATTCCAAAATTTAGCACAGTACTTCTATTTGGTCTAATCTAGTTGTGTAAAAAAATAAGGCATGAGAAGGCAGTGTACATATGTCCTTTCGCACATGGAGGTGACACGTTCCCTCTCCGAACCACGAGCCTTCTTGAGGGAAGCTTCGGTTTGCAAGAATCTTACACCAAAGCTTGTCCTAATTCGGCCAAAAAAATTACCGCAACATGTTGATGCCATGTCAAGACACCATGCCGAGTTTCATGATTTTCTGGCGTGTTTTGGAATTACAGGAATTAAAAACCAAGTTTCTCAATCTTTCGGCCGAGCCACGACGCCCAGATGTTTAAATTTCACTCCAATCTCTTGCATGGGACCTAGAAATTCACCCAAGGACACACATGTGATTTTTCAAACAACTTTGGTGCACTGGAGCCTGTGCTTGTGGTCCAAATTTGAATTATGCACATTAAATGCCCAGAAACTCAATTAATCTATAAAAAGGTGAAACGATCCCGTAATAACTCCAAAATGTAGCACGGTACTTCTATTTTGTCTAATATGTATGTGCAAAAAAATTAAGGCGGGAGAAGGCAGTGTACGTATGTCATTTCGGACACGGAGGTGACATGTTCCCTCTCGGAACCACGAGCCTTCTTGAGGGAAGCTCCGGTTTGCAAGAAGCTTACACCAAAGGTTGTCCCAATTCGGCCAAAAAAATTACCGTAGCATGTTCGTGCCATGTTATGAGACCATGCCAAGTTTCATGATTTTCAGGAGTGTTTTGGAATTACAGGAATTAAAAAAACCAAGTTTCTCAATCTTTCCGGCCGAGCCACGATGCCCAGATGTTTTAATTTCACTCCCATCTCTTGCATGGGACCTAGAAATTCACCCAAGGACACACGTGTGATTTTTCAAAAAACCATGGTGCACTGGAGCACGTGCTTGTAGTTCAAATTTGAATTATGCACATTAAATGCCCAAAACTCAATTAATGTATAACAAAGGCCAAATGAACATGGAATAATTCCAAAATTTAGCACGATACTTCGATTTGGTCTAATCTGCCTGTGTAAAAAAATTAAGGCGAGAGAAGGCAGTGTACGTATGTCGTTTCGCACACGGAGGTGACACGTTCCCTCTAGGAACCAGGAGCCTTCTTGAGGGAAGCTCCGGTTTGCAATAAGCTTACACCAAAGCTTGTCCCAATTTGGCCAAAAAATTTACTGCAGCATGTTGGTGCCATGTCATGACACCATGCCAAGTTTCATGATTTTCAGCCATGTTTTAGATTTACTGGAATTAAAAAACCAAGTTTCTCAATCATTTCGGCTGAGCCACGACACCCAGATGTTTGAATTTTATTCCCATTTCTTGCATGGGACTGATAAATTCACCCAGAGACACACATTTGGTTATTCAGCAAACTTTGGTGCATTGGAGCATGTGCTTGTAGTTCAAATTTGAATTATGCACATTAAATGCCCAGAAACTCAATTAATGCATAAAAATGCCAAAGGAACCCGGAATTATTCCAAATTTAAACACGACACTCATGTACTAGTTGCATGTTCATCGTACGTAAATGTTCTAGCAATTCAAATACCATCCTTTCCCACCGTAACACCATTTTGTCTTTCAAAACATAATGAAAAAAATCAGCTATACCACAAACAGTTTACTAGAAAGAATCGTGTGGGATCCGATATAAAATATCTTGGTGCACCGTCTTGTCTGGCTTACGCAGGAAGCTTCATCGTCTACAGTCCACCGCCCCTGCTTGAACCACACTTGCGCGCCAGTTTCTCGCGGCACCGAGCAAATTTTTTTGCCACCATGTAAATATCTATCTCCCCGCCCCCTCCGTCCTACCAAAAGCCACATTTCAACTGTTCATCCTTGCTTTACAAGTTCAAACCTTCACTGCTGCTTACTGGCAGCTCAGCTTCCTCGCCGGTGACCCTTCTTCTTGCAGCGCCACCTCCTCACCGGCTACCCTTCTTCTAGCGCCACCTCCTCGCCGGCGACCCTTCTTCTTGCAGCACCAACTACTCGCCGGCGACCCTTCTTCCTGTTGCGCGGCCTCCTCACTGCTGACCCTTCTTCTTGCTGCGCGGCCTCGTCGATATGGTCAGGTAATCCACACCCCACCCACACCATCCTCCTCCTTTCCCATCCCACATCCCCAACTGACGGAGCGACACCTTCCACCGAAATCACTGCCCCCCTCCTCCAATTAAGCGCCGCTCACACCCATTTTACATGCAGTATAACGTGGAGCTGAGTAGCATGCGGCCGCATGCGCAAACGAGGTCGCTATGGCTGAATGCGTGTCGACTGCCAAATCTTAGAGGATCACCTTGTCTTTGAGGCCACCGTCGACACCGTCGCGCGGTTGTCTACTTTAAAATACAGTTCGTGATGTTTTCTCAAGGCCACCGCAGTGCCTTCTAGTGATTTGTCCTCTATAATGTTAATTTGCAATCTGATGTTTAGTTAATAGTTTGGTCCTCTGAAATGTAATGTTTAGTTAACACTTTGGTCCAACAATTGCTACATTTCGTAGTACTGTTCTCAAGCATTCTTTGTTTTGTTAACTATCTTATCTTCTAGTACATGTTTCTATTCTGCAATGTCGTGCTCAGTTAAATATTTTGGTTCATTTGGTTTGTTGTCCATTTAACTGTTTGGTTCAGTTCTGCAATTTGATTTTCATTTGATGTGGGTACAATTTTGTATTGTGATGCATGTGACACCAATCGAATTTGGTTGTACTCAATACATATTCTACTGATAGTATGGCAACTCTCAGTTAACCTGATCAAGATATTCCTTATGTGCGTTGTAGGGAAACAATGGGAGACACTGCGGTTTACCATCGAGGTTTGTTAGAGCAGGGTCCTTTGGATAATAGCACATTATTGTGCAGTTGCAGGAATCATTCTAATATTTAGGTTTCTTACAATTTGGTCTTGCACATGTAGGTCCTACTGTTAAAGGCATAGACCCACTGTTCGACCCATTTTGCATATGGGGAAATGAGAGGTCCATGAATATCAGTCAAGTCAAGAAACTCAGAAAGATTGTTAGGATGAAGAAACTTGCAAAGAATAATAGCAAGATCTTTGTTTGCACAATGAAGAAGACATCAGTCAACTATAGGATGGTACCAACTCTTTTACCTTGTTTCTACCCCTTGCGCCATTTCAAAATTTACAACAGTGATTTATGCATAGCTTTGTTTTCAGTACTTTTCAAAGCAGTTCACCGATGATTACCTCTCAAACCACCTGCATGGTCAAGAGGCGAGGAAGGTATTCATTCAACACCCATGGTAAAATATTGAAGTCTTACTGAAGAGGACGAAGGTTGGGCGGGCAATTATCCATAGCCACTGGCATAATGTTGCAAGGACATTCAACATCAATGAAGGCTCAACATTTGCCTTCTGCTTCTGCAGTTTCCCAGATGAGATTCATCTTTCTATTTACCATGTATGATGCTACTTTCTAAAGGTTTTTGATGCTGCATGTGAAACTTGGTGCTATTGTGTAATGGCGTAACTGACTGCCAAAGCTATCTAATGTAATTCAATTATGAAATCCTAGTTGCTTTTATACGGATATGAAATATCTGGCGTGTTTTATAAGAAATATCAGTTTGATTAGTACATGGATTATCAATAATAGGCTAATTACCCTGCTTATTGGGGTTTTCTATTGCAAACAGTTACTCAGACAACACTGTGGGCGATGAACTCAGACAACCCGCACGGTTTCTAGAAAGTAGGCGTGTTCTATCAACTAACAATCACACATGGCTTCCAGCAGCGAACTGTTTGCGCTAGGCCACCTTGCACACATGTTTCCACACAAAGAACTGTGTGGGATGTACATACCTATGGAAATGATTTTCTGGGATTCACCATGTGGGATGTACATACCTACGAAAATGATTTCTGGGATTTACCGTGTGGGATGAACATACCTACAGAAATGATTTCTGGGATTCGCTATGTGGGATGTACATACGTACGGAAATTATTTCTGGGATTCACCGTGTGGGATGTACATACCTACGGAAATGATTTCTGGGATTCACCGTGTGGGATGTACATACCTACGGAAATGATTGGGTTTCCACGCCTCGCCCGATCACACACGGCCTCGGCCTGGATCCCACGAGGGCCTATCCCCGACGACTTCTGGGTCGTGTGGGAAGGACCCCCCCTATCGCCCACATTCACTTGGTGATGGTTCAAAAGGCCGTCGTGGAAAGGGGTTTTAAACCGTTTGTTTAGGATGTCACTGTACCAGTGAAATAATAGTTATTTAGGTCTAAAACTAATCCCAAAGGTAGATGTAGAAGTAGCGTGCCGACGGCGATCACATCAACTTTGGAACCATTTCCCACGCGCATCGTCACCTCGTACTTAGTCAATATTCGCTTAATCCGTAGCCCCATTTTCGAGTTGCAAATGTTAGAAACTGAATCAGTATCAAATACCCAGGCACTACCGCGAGCATTAGTAAGGTACACATCAATAACATGTATATCAAATATACCTTTCACTTTGCCATCCTTCTTCTCCGCCAAATACTTGCGGTAGTGCCGCTTCTAGTGAACAGTCCCTTTGCAGTAGAAGCACCCAGTCTCAGGCTTAGGTCCAGACTTGGGTTTCTTCACTTGAGCAACAACTGGCTTGCTGTTCTTCTTGAAGTTCCCCTTCTTCTCTTTACCCTTTTTCTTGAAACTGGCGGTCTTGTTGACCATCAACACTTGATGCTCCTTCTTGATTTCTACCTCCTCAGCCTTTAGCATTGCGAAGAGATCAGGAATCGTCTTATCCATCCCTTGCATATTATAGTTCATCATGAAGCTCTTGTAGCTTGGTGGCAGTATTTGAAGAACTCTGTCAATGACACTATCATCAGGAAGATTAACTCCCAGCTGAGTCAAGTGGTTGTGGTACCTAGACATACTGAGTATATGTTCACTGACAGAACTATTCTCCTCCATTTTGCAGCTGTAGAATTTATTGGAGACTTCATATCTCCCAATTTGGGCATTTGCTTGAAATATTAACTTCAACTCCTGGAACATCTCATATGCTTCATGACGTTCAAAACATCGTTGAAGTCCCGGTTCTAAGCCATAATGCATGGCACACTGAACTATCGAGTAGTCATCAGCTTTGGTCTGCCAGGTGTTCATAACATCTGACGTTGCTCCTGCAACGGGTTTGTCACCTAGCGGTGCTTCCAGGATATAATTCTTCTGTGCAGCAATGAGGATAATCCTCAAGTTACGGACCCAGTTCGTGCAGTTTCTACCATCATCTTTCAACTTAGCTTTCTCTAGGAACTCATTAAAATTCAATGGAACAACAACAAGGGCCATCTATCTACAACAACATAGACATGCAAAATGCTATAAGGTACTAAGTTCATGATAAATTAAAGTTCAATGAATAAAATTACTTTAAGAACTCCCACTTAGATAGACATCTCTCTAATCATCTAAGTGATCATGTGATCCATATCAACTAAACCATGTCCGATCATCACGTGAGCTGGAGTAGTTTTCAATGGTGAACGTCACTATGTTGATCATATCTACTATATGATTCACACTCGACCTCTCAGTGTTCCGACGCCATATCTGCATATGCTAGGCTTGTCAAGTTTAACCCAAGTATTCTGTGTGTGCAAAACTGGCTTGCACCCGTTGTATGTGAACATAGAGCTTATCACACCCAATCATCACGTGGTGTCTCGGCACGAGGAACTGTAGCAACGGTGCATACTCAGGGACAACACTTATACCTTGAAATTTAGTGAGAGATCATCTTATAATGCTACCGCCGAACTAAGAAAAATAAGATGCATAAGGGATAAACATCACATGTAATCAATATAAGTGATATGATATGGCCATCATCATCTTGTGCCTTTGATCTCCATCTCCAAAGCACCGTCATGATCACCATCGTCACCGGCTTGACACCTTGATCTCCATCGAAGCATCGTTGTCGTCACGCCAACTATTACTTCTATGACTATTGCTACCGCTTAGTGATAACGAAAAAGCAATTACATGGCGATTGCATTTCATACAATAAAGCGACAACCATATGGCTCCTGCGAGTTGCCTATAACTCCGTTACAAAACATGATCATCTCATACAATAAAATTTAGCATCATGTCTTGTCCATATCACATCACAACATGCCCCACAAAAACAAGTTAGACGTCCTGCTACGGGCTGAGCAAGAACCGTTCTTACCTACGCATCAAAAACCACAACGCGGTATAGTGATTGGTTTTTGATATTCAGAAAGAACCCTGTTCATTGAATCTGATTCAACTAACGTTGGAGAAACTAACACCCATCAGCCACCTGTGTGCTAAGCACGTCGGTAGAATCAGTCTCGCATAAGCGTACGCGTAATGTCGGTCTGGGCCGCTTCATCCAATAATACCGCCGAATCAAGAATCAACTAGTGATGGCAAGAAATATATCTGTATATACCCACGCCCACAACTTCTTTGTGTTCTACTCGTGCATATAACATCTACGCATAAACCTGGCTTAGATGCCACTGTTGGGGAATGCAATAATTTCAAAACAATTCCTACGCACACGCAAGATCATGGTGATGCATAGCAATGAGAGGGAAGAGTGTTGTCTACGTACCCTCATAGACCGTAAGCGAAAGCGTTATGACAACGCGGTTGATGTAGTCGTACATCTTCACAATCGACCGATCCTAGTACTGAAAGTACGGCACCTCCGCGATCTGCACACGTTTAGCTCGGTGACGTCCCATGAACTCACGATCCAGCAAAGTGTCGAGGGACAGCTTCATTAGCACGATGGCGTGATGACGGTGATGATGATGCTACCGGAAAAGGGCTTCGCCTAAGCACCGCTATGATATGACCGAGGTGGATTATGGTGGAGGGGGGCACCGCACACGGCTAGAAACAACCAACTTGTGTGTTCTAGGGTGCCCACTGCCCCGGTATATAAAGGAGCAAGGGGGAGGCCGGCCGGCCTAGGGGCGCGCCAAGGAGAGGGAGGAGTCCTCCTCCTAGTAGGAGTAGGACTCCCCTTTTCCTAGTCCAACTAGGAAGAAGGAGGGGGGAGGAAAGAGAGGGAGAGAGGGAGGGAAAGAGGGGGCGCCGCCCCCCTCCTTGTCCAATTCGGACTCCCAAGGGGGGCACGCGGCCAGCCCTATGGCCCCTCCTCTCTCTCTCTCTCACAAGGCCCATGTTGGCCCAATAGTTCCCCCGGGGGTTCCGATAACCCCCTGGCACTTTGATAAATATCCGGTGACCCCCAGAACTCATCTGATATCCGAATATAGTCATCCAATATATCAATCTTTATGTCTCGACCATTTCAAGACTCCTCGTCATGTCCGTGATCACATCCGGGACTCTGAACTACCTTTGGTACATCAAAACACATAAACTCATAATATCGATCGTCACCGAACGTTAAGCGTGCAGACCCTACGTGTTCGAGAACTATGTAGACATGACCGAAACACGTCTCCGGTCAATAACCAATAGCGGTCAAACCGCATAACGATATACGTTGTTCCCTTTGTCATCGGTATGTTACTTGCCCGAGATTCGATCATCGGTATCTCAATACCTAGTTCAATCTCGTTACCGGCAAGTCTCTTTACTTGTTCCATAATGCATCATCCCGCAACTAACTCATTAGTCACATTACTTGCAAGGAATATATTGATGTGCATTACCGAGAGGGCCCAAATATACCTCTCCGACAATCGGAGTGACAAATCCTAATCTCTATCTATGCGAACTCAACAAACACCATCGGAGACACTTATAGAGCACCTTTATAATCACCTAGTTACGTTGTGATGTTTGGTAGCACACAAAGTGTTCCTCCGGTATTCGGGTGTTGCATGATCTCATAGTCATAGGAACATGTATAAGTTATGGAGAAAGCAATAGCAACAAACTAAACGACCATCATGCTAAGCTAACGGATGGGTCAAGTCAATCACATCATTCCCTAATGATGTGTGGCATCCCGACTCAGAGCAACCGGTTTACCTTGCATTGCCAGCCCAGAGATCTTCTCTTCTGGCAATACCCAACATCTTGGTACAGAAAGCAGCCTCTTTATTTATGCTAGCGGAACATAGTTCATATTACAACAAGTTGCGAGGCCAAGCGGCACACATGGTGCGGCTGAACAATATGTACATTATTTAGTGAACATAAAGGGGCCTCGATCATGAAAACTATGCGGCAGCGGAACGACGACGAAGTGGGACTCCATAGCATAGGGACACCAATGTGGACACGATCTAGACACGGACATCACTCCTTTCCAATTAGACTTTCCAGAAAGCTGGCATGACACGCCAGGTCAGTACATTGAATGTACTTGCAAGCTCACAATAAGCATAAGCATAATGGCAAACAATATCATGATAATTAACCAATTGAATCATTAATGAAAAATCATACTTGGGATGCAGTCATCATGATCTCGTGACTTAAGTCCCTCGGACTTTCTTACCAAACGGTGATCCATCTTGGACCACAAACTGACCAACATATTGGTCTTTAATCGGGTTACCTCGTAACCAAACAGTGATTGTACTCGGATCACAAACTGACCAACAACTTGGCCTCCAGCATGAAGATGATTTCTCAACCATCCTCTCTCCAACAGTGCAAGGTTATTATCTTTGTGTACAAAATTATTTAAATGTTTATCCATGGTGTGACCTACTTCCGAGCTTGTCCATAACCGTGGACTCGGCTATCGATAGATTTAATACACTCTGCAGAGGTAGCGCGCTGTACCCACACCACGGAACCCATGGCCTCGCACTCCCATTCGGGTGGACCAATGGCATTCAGACAGAACCCCTCCATTGCCATGATACTCTCCCGGCCACTTCAACTCACTCCCGACTGGGCTAAGTCATGGGTGGCCCCGTGCCTACCAAAGACACCAACGGCCACCGTCGTGGCAAAACATAAACAGTCCCACCGAGGACAAGGTACCATAACAACAACGGGCACACAAGGTTATGTCTACTTACCGGGCCAGGGTAGCGCGCGCCCATGACCTTCCCTCGTTGGAGGCACCGCCCAAAGGCATGACAACGGACTGAATAAACGCCTTCCCACAAAGGCAAATGTGGTTGCACTGGGGAAAATCTCGATTCAGTGGCACCATGACCCGATCAACGATATGTTCAAGTTGAATTTTTATCAGGTTTAACTTAAAGAGAAAGTAACTGGTGTCATGATATGCCATGAAAATGCAACACTAATATATATGCATCACAAATCATCGGAAATAACTGGGTCAACTTCATCCAATATGAAGCATAAATCTCAATAACTCACAACACCTCTCTGGTTATTAGCAAATAAACCATGATAATACCTTAGCATAATTCTTTTCCCACTCAAGAAAATATTAAGCCAACTAATTCCTTTTTCATAAACATATTACTTCTTCATAATCTAATATTACTTCTAATGACTTAAACTAAATTAGTTAGTTGTAAACTTCTGTAGACTAAACATATCAACTTAAACAAGCATCCAACAGAATATATATATATATATATTAGTGAATTAAATGCATGGATTAAATCATTTGTTCCAGTTGAAAAATCACAAATATTGCAATGACACCATGAAAATGTTGTTGTGGCTTGCTTTAGTGCAGGTGAGGGTCACACTCCTCCTGGTGATCCTCAAGACAAGCTTCACCTTCTGGAAACAATTATAAAAACAAAAAGAAAATATCAAGCACCACTCTAAAATTCACCAGAAAATCTAGACAGCAGAGAAAAATCTCATTTTTGGTGAGCTGCTAGATCTTTTCATTAAGAACAAAATGCAAAAATAATCAATTCATTTGGACTTATGATTAAAAAGTTGTGCTTGTTTGAAGCTCTCTGGAATAATTTGAATTTGATTTAAATAAAACAGAACCGGGGGGGTGACGTCGAAGGCGTAAACCCGCGGGGTGCCTCCACTCGTACCGCTTCGGGCGCGGCCTGAGTGGCTGACTAGCAAGCCCCGCTAGTCAGGTGAGAGGGAGGGGAGAGGGAAACAGAGCACGGTGGAGCTTTGCCGAAGCTCATGCCGGCGAGGAGGGCGTCTTGGCCCGAGCTAAAGGGATGGATCGAAAGAGAAGAAAAAGGTGCACCTTCCCGTACCCATACATTAGCTAGGGGTGGTCAAATGACGTCGGAACGAGCCTCTCCAGCAGCGACAGAGGGCAGAGCTCGCTGGAGTTGGAGATGATGGCGACCAGAGGATGCACCAGTGGCCCCAACCGGGTCGGACGGCACCACTGACAGATGACTGAGGCTCTGGAAGAGTGGCCCAAGCTTGGGAGGGGAGCTGCAGGGACGACCCAAGGGGATCGCCAGCGAGCTCGAGCTCGGGGACGGCGGCCCGAGGCCTGCCCGGCCAGGCTACGGCTTCCTACTGGTTTGTGGAGTGTGTGGGAGAGCTTGGTGATGCTCGAGAGGGTTACGGGCTGTATTTATAGCCGAGCAAGCTGGGGGCTTCGGGCTCCGCCGGAGGACACCTGGACATGGCGCCTGGTGACGAACGGTGTCAGTGAGCGAGGGGGAAGGCGACGCAGCTCACGCGGGCACTGTGAGCGGACGGAGATGAGCACAGGAACGAGGGAGTGGCGAACGAACACAGTGCGCGGCGCACTGTTAGGTTGGCCGGACCGCGCCCGTGCTCGCTGCGGCAAGCTCCGGCGTCGACAAGCGCTAGGAGGGAGTTAAGGGAGTGGAGACGGAGATGTGGCACATTTTGGTGAGGTGCAAAAGGCGGGGAAGCAAGCACGCGCCAAACAGAGTGCTTAGCGACACTCAGAGCGTGGCGACTAGCGGGTTGGCACCATGCACACGCGTGGTCACCGCATGAACTTCGGCATAGAACCACGGTCGGCCCCAATTTCATGTCTGGTGTGTATTCCTTAGTGTTTTGGGTAGAGCCAATGCTTGGAGCCGAGCTTAGATGCAGTAAGATGGAGTTTCACTACAAGGTAAGTTTCTGGACAGTAACTTTGAGAGCTTACTGTGGTCAAAATACTAAGAGTTTGGAGCTGAGCTTTGGAGGTTAGCAATCATCTAGCAGGGTGGTGATGCACAAGGTTTCAGCAGCATTGGAGCAAGTAAAATGGTAGTCACTATAGAGACTACCATTTCTGTCCAGAACAGAGAACATTTTCTGTAGCAAAAATATTCCAAAAAGTGATGCAATATTTTTGCTCAGGAAGGTGTCCTAGGATTCAAAGAATATTTGCGAATTTTCTCAGATTTTTGTGGGCAAGAAAAATTGGGGTTGCTTTGGAGCACAAATGGCTGGTTGGGGTTTTAGAGGATAAAATGAATATTTTTCATTTAAGAAAAATATTCATAATACTATTTTGAGGTTGATCAGAGAAGAAATGATGACTAGAGAGAGAAATGAGTCACGTGGGTGAAAGTCAAGGTAGTGCCCAAGTGTTTAAGTCCAATTGAAGAGATTCAAAACTCCAAATTTAAATCAAAACCAAATGAAATCAGAAAAGGAAGTGGGGGCAAAAATCAGGCTGTCACAAACCTCCCCCACTTAGGATGAATCTCGTCCTCAAGATTCGGTTGCTCGGGAAAACAATTATGGATAATGTGACTTTAGAAATTCTTCTCGTTCCCAAGTGGCTTCTGCCTCTGTGTGATGCTCCCACTGAACCTTGTAAAACTTTCTTGTTTTACTATGAGTGACCCTTTCCATCTCATCCAAAATTCTTAACAGTCTCTCTTCATATGTTAAATCCTTAGCCAACTCTATTTCTGCCATAGCAGTCCTTTTCTCGGGCGGCGATATACATGGAACACATTGTGCACTTCTGACAATTCTGGGGGCAGTTCCAACTGATATGCAACAGTACCTATTGGTGTCAAAATCGGCGGATCTCAGGTAGGGGGTCCCAAACTGTGCATCTGAGGTCGATGGTAACAGGAGACAAGGGGCACGATGTTTACCCAGGTTCGGGCCCTCTCTATGGAGGTAATACCCGACGTCCTGCTTGATTGATATTGATGAATACGAGTATTACAAGAGTTGATCTACCTCGAGATCGTAATGGCTAAGACCTAGAGGTCTAGCTTGTATGGCCACGGTAATGAGTCTTCCCTCCTCCGGACTAAGTCCTCCGGTTTATATAGACACCGGGGAGATCTAGGGTTACACAAGGTCGGTTACAAAGAAAGGAATCTACATATTTGGTCGCCAAACTTGCCTTCCACGCCAAGGAGAGTCCCATCCGGACACGGGTGTAGTCTTCGGTCTTCGTGTCTTCACAGCCCATCAATCCGGCCCATGGCTAACAGGCCAGACGCCCGAGGACCCCTTAGTCCAGGACTCCCTCAGTAGCCCCCGAACCAGTCTTCAATGACGAGGAGTTCGGCACATAGATTATCTTCGGCATTGCAAGGCCGGTTCCTCCACCGATGACTTCCAAGTAGTGTGTTCGGCCTTCCATTTAATGTTATACTCCTCGGCTTCTGTGCATCAACAACTTTAGTTTCCATGTGTCAAGTGAATGTGAGAGGTCGAAGTATTTTTGCATATACCACCCCGACCGTACCACAAAGGTGCCTATTTAAAGAGAATAGATCTCAGATCCATTCCAAACCCCGCGAAAAATCCTCAAAGCTTGCTAAGAAAAACCACCCCAACATGGCTAACACTCCCGGCTCTTCCTCTCGTCCCCACGGCTCCAAGAAGGGCGATTGGGAGAGATGTTCTGTATCCCACAGTCAGCTGGCGAAGCTGCAAACATAGGGCTTTCTTCCCCCTGTGGACCAAGTTCCCGTACGAGTAGGGATGACGTCCTTCAAGGGCGGGGCACAAACGGAGAACTTCCCCAATCCGTCCAGGGGGGAGTGAGTATGCTTCGTCCCCTTCTTGTTAAGAGGTGTCGGATTTTCGATCCATCCCTTCCTCCGAGGACTGCTGGAGTATTACGGCCTCCAACTGCACAGTCTCACTCCCGCATCTATCCTTCATATTGCGGGTTACGTCGCTTTATGCAAGCTATTCCTGGGCTGTGAGGCCCACTTCGATTTGTGGAGAAGATTGTTTTGCCTCATCCCTCGTAATCAAGGTGGGTCAATTTTTGAAGTGGGAGGCACTGAAGTGTGGCGCATCACCGGGACTGGATACCTATCCGGCACGCCGAAGAAAGCCTCCGAAGAGTGGCCTTCCGAATGGTTCTACATCGATGATGTCGCTCTACCCGACCCCGTCCGTATGGGCCTCCCCGAGTTTTCAAGTGCACCGCTGAGGAAATGCCATAGCTGGCGTCCTCGGAGCCTGGAGGAAGAGGATAGCGCAGAGATCAGCCTGCTGCTGGGCAAGACGCTTGCCCAGTCGAGATTATCAATAGTTGAGGTAATGGCGACCTCTATAGCACGGGGGGTCCAGCCACTCCAATACAGAGGGCTGCCCATGTGGCATTATAACGGGGAGGACGACGCATCATGCTATGGTCGGAAGGGCCCGAAGACCCCCGCCGCCCTGGCCAAAATACTGGCCGAGCTGTATAAAGGGGAGAAAGAGGAGTTCACCCGTCTCCAACATCGAGACGTATTTTCCATGTATAATCCTCCTAGGTGGGTAAGCTTCAGCTCCACTACTTTACTCCTGTCCCTGAATCATTCTTGACAGGCAGTATCTTATCTGCTTATAATAGGAATGGCGAAAGGTTGTCGAGGGGGTCCATGACCCCGCCCCTCAGCCGAAGAATCGCAACCGAGATCTTGACCCCGGATATGAGGAAGATCCGGACATATTTGTGGAGCTCGGGGATGGAATATTCTATCATATGAGCTATGACGGTACATATGTACCCATCATCGTCGATTACCCCGGCCTCCTTCCTGCTTCACATGTATGTAATCCGGAGATACCTTGTCCAAGAGAGTTTCCTCATTTCTCCTTACCCACCGCACTATCCTGTGCTCAAAAGGGAGGCGCTCGGTGCGCCATGCTGCCCCAGGGGCATCTCCGAAGAGAGCGTCCCCCACACCAGGCAAGCGTCCGAAGAGTAAGGCAAAGGAAGATACGGCCGGGCCTTCATCAAAGAGGTATGAATTTGCAAATATGCACCTTGGCAGTCACGTCCAACTGTGACCTTTCTGTTTATCCAGTATCAGGAAAAAGGTGTGCCGGACTATATCCGGGGGTCTGGTCGGCCATACTTCCCGCGGCCAGGATCCAGATCCTACCATGAAGACGGGGGCTGATGCAAGGGTGACTCCGGACTGTCCTCCAGCCGACGATTCAAATGACGTATCCGTCACAACTCGGAAGTGGAGAGCGCCATGAATCATCGGTGCCGCAGGGCCGTTTTACAAGACCCTGGCTTTTCAGAAGAGGCATTTAACGCCTTCAACTCGGCTGATGCATATATCTGAGCTGCTCGAGATGGGCTTTATGGAGCCACAAGCAGCATTTAAAAGATGTGCAGGTAAGCGTAGATTTAATAAGTATATACCAGTAGCCCCCGAGACTTAAAGTAGTTGATGCAACTGATTTAAGGGTCAATGTATAACCAGGTGCTTATAGAGAAGAACATCCTGTTAGCTTTGGAACTAGAAAAGTGTCAAAACCAGCTAACTGCTGCCAATGCCGAACTTGAGAAATCCAAGAAAGCATCCCTGGTAATGTTTCCCTCCATCGAGAAAACACAATGGTACACTAATAATGCGAACTTAGTTGCTTACCTTTTTGCCGGATCATTAGACCAACTGCATGAATAGCTGGACGCCGCTCAAAGCGGAGAACATGGAGCCAAAAAACTGCTAGCAGCGGGCGAGCGTGTCCTAACAAAAGTCATTTAGGAGAAAAACAAGCTCCAGGATGCGAACACCCAAATGCGCGAAGAACTGAAAGATGTACGGGCCCAGCTGGCAGACTCCTTGAAGGAGAACAAAAAACTGCGAGGCGACATATTCAGTATGTGGCCGTATTTACCATAGAATAGTTTGGAAGTAAAAGTAGCTAATATAGCTGAGATTGCAGGTATATTAATGGGCCATCCTGAAGAGGAGGTGTCCGGATCATCAAGTGATCTTCTGCAAGGGCTGTCGCAGTTGCACGAGCAAGCTCGGCAGGCAATGTGGAGTGTAGCCAAGGCCTTATGGCCATCCGACTCCCCTCCAAGGAGTATGGAGAAGCTTGTAGAGCTGTTCAAGGGAGCGCGGCGGCGTATCCAACTGTGGAAGATATCGGCCTACCGAGAGGGTGCGCGAGAAGCCTGGGCCATGGTAAAAACACGATATACCAAGCTGGATCCGAATCACATGGCTCGGGTCGGACCGCTAGGGTGAAATGGGGAAGAAATTCTCGTTAGTTTAGTATATAGCCAAGTAGAGGTGGCTGCTAGATACTCCCAATAGGATTGTAAATTAGACCGCCTGTTGGACGGTATAGAGGAGGAAGTTTTTGAGTCCTATGCGACTATGTACTTTCCTTCTAGCTGGATAATAAAAACAATTGTGATGGCCGACCTTTTCGCTTCGACCTCTGGACCCGAAGGTGCGGAGTGTTTCCGAATACCCTAATGGTAGAATATACCGGGGTATGCATGGGAACTAGGCATAGGGGTCATAGTTGCTTGAACAGACAATGTGTATCCGACTAGTTATGTTATATTACATTATGTAAGAAACATCTTCCAGAGAGAATAGTTCCGTTAAGGGTTCCTTTCCCTGGGTGTGCATGCGTTTAATGTGCATGTCCGAACTGTGATTGAAAAAATCGCAGAGTAAGTAACTTCTGGGGTTTCACAATGGAGTGAATGCGGAAAAATCTTTAATTCATCGACCGAGTATTCCCTTAAGAATGCTAGCTTTCAGCTTCACCCAGTCTGAGGTACACATCTGGATGACCCGGCAATGACAATCACAGAGGTGCTCCCTTTAAGCCCTAGCCAAACTAACGGGAATGTAGGGCATAAGCACAGGAACCAGGCAACCCAGCTTGGCCAAAACTTAAGTCATATCGATGCATATAATGGCGAAGAAAAAGGTACATATGGAAAAAACGCATATGTGGTGAGCTTGATTCTCAAAGGATAATAGCAAGCTTTTGTACGAGAAGCCCCCAAGTATAATGAACGTACATATGTGGAGATGTACGCATCAGGGGAGGACGGTCTAGCCGTACTAAAGCTGTAGGGCTAAAAAGCAAAACAAAAAAAAGATAAAAAACAAAAAGAGAGATAAAAAATAACGTTAATAAGAGGAGGAAGGAGACGAACACAGAGTTCGACACTAGGCATAAAATCGTTAGAGTCTGGCCGCGTTCCAGGGGTTCGGCTCCAGGTGATTGTCTGATGCATCACGCAGGTGGTACGCTCCTCTGGTGAGAACTTCGTCAATGATGAAGGGACCCTCCCACTTGGGCTTGAGTTTGTCCTTTTTCTTCTTCGGCAGGTGTAGAACGAGTTCACCAACATTATAAGTCTTGGCCCACACTTCTTTGCTTTGATACCTGCGGGCCTGCTGTTGATAAAATGCGGAACAGGCTTTTGTGATGTCGCGCTTCTCCTCCAGGGCATCTAAGCTATCTTGCCGATCAAGCTCGGCTTCTCTATCTTTGTACATGCGCACTCGTGGTGAGTCATGAATAATGTCGCAGGATAAAACTTCTTCCGCACCGTACACCATGAAGAAAGGTGTATATCCAGTAGTGCGGTTGGGCATGGTCCGCAGCCCCCAGAGTACGGAGTCAAGTTCGTCCACCCAATGCTTGTCTGATTCTTTCAAAGACCGCACTATTCTAGGTTTGATGCCGCTCATAATAAGACCATTAGCCCGTTCGACTTGACCATTTGTCTGCAGGTAATAGACAGAGGCGTAATCGTGCTTAATGCCCAGATTAGCGCACCAAGTTTTCACTTCATCGGCTGTGAAATTAGAGCCATTAAAGATGTTGTGTGGAATACCATAACAGTGTACCACGCTGGATATGAAATCTATTACCCCCCCCCCCCCCCCCCGCCTCGGCCGTTTTGACTAGTTTGGCCTCTATCCACTTAGTGAATTTATCCACCATGACCAGCAGATACTTTCTCTTATGGCTTCCTCCTTTAAGGGGTCTGACCATATCGAGTCCCCACACCGCAAAAGGCCAAGTGATGGGGATTCTTTGTAAGGCAGTGGAGGGCATATGGCTTTGGTTGGCGAAGAGTTGGCATCCGACGCAATGTTGGACAAGGTCATGTGCATCTGCCCGGGCTGTCGGCCAATAAAACCCTGTACAGAAGGCCTTGCTAACAAGGGCCCGAGCTGCGGCGTGGTGCCCGCTGAGTCCGGCATGAATTTCGGCCAAGAGCTGTCGCCCCTCTTCCTCAGAGATACATCTTTGAAGAACTCCGGAAGCGCTTTTCTCATAGAACTCTCCATCATGAACCTTGTAGGCCTTCGAACGCCGGACAATGCAGCGAGCCTCATTCTGGTCCTCGGGAAGCTCCTTCCTATTAAGGTAGGCCAGGAAGGGTTCGGTCAATGGGGCAATGACTGCCATGATGAGATGCGTCGAAGGTGTTATTTCGGTGGCTGAGCCTCCGATGATGTCATTGTTTTCGGAATCTGGGGTTATGTTCGGATCGGGACTAGTGTTACGGTTTTGCCCCTGCCACACCACGGATGGCTTTAAAAGCCTTGCCAGAAAGATATTAGGCGGAATGGGGTCGCGTTTAGCGTCGATACGAGCAAGGACGTCCGCCCCTGATTACTTTCTCGAGCCACAAGGTGGAACTCAAGCACCTCGAACTGGGGTAACATTTTTATGACGGCATTACGGTAAGCTGCCATCTTTGGATCTTTGGCATCGAAGTCTCCATTTATTTGAGATATTGCAAGGTTTGAGTCCCTGCGCACTTCTAGGCGTTGTATGCCCATGGAGGAAGCCATCTGGAGACGATGCAATAAGGCCTCGTATTCGGCTGCATTGTTGGAGTCTGTGTATAGTATTTGGAGTACATACTGAACGACGTCTCCAGTTGGTGACGTTAAGACGACGCCCACCCCTAGCCCTGCCAGCATTTTGGAGCCATCAATACATAACCCAATTGGAATATGCGTTGTACTCTTTAGGGAGTTCGTCCTCTGTCCATTTGGTGATGAAGTCAGCCAGCACTTGGGATTTAATAGCTCGATGTGGTTTGTATGTAATATCAAATGGAAAGAGCTCAATGGCCCATTTGGCAATTCATCCTGTGGCATCACGTTGTTTATAATGTCATTGAGTGGTACTTCGGAAGCCACCGTGATCGAACACTCCTGGAAGTAGTGACGGAGCTTTCAGGATGCCATGAAGACCGCGTATGCTATCTTTTGATAGTGGGGGTACCGGGATTTGCATGGCGTAAGGACAGTGGATACGTAGTATACTGGCTTCTAAAGCGGGAGTTTGTGTCCGTCCTGTTCTCGTTCGACGACGAGCACGACGCTCACCACCTGATGTGTTGTCGATATGTATAATAACATCAGTTTGCCGACGTTTGGCACGGCCAGGATTGGGTTGCTCGCAGGAAGGGTTTTTATTTCCTCCAGTCCGGCTGTTGCCGCGTCCGTCCACTCGAAGTGATCGGTTCGCCGTAGAAGACGATAGAGTGGCAGTGCCTTTTCTCCCAATCTGGAGATAAAGTGGCTTAGAGCTGCCACGCAACCCGCGAGCTTTTGGACTTGTTTAAGGTCTGTTGGCGTAGCCAATTGTGACAGAGCTCAGATTTTGGCTGGATTTTCTTCAATTCCTCTGTTGGAAACGATGAAGCCCAGCAGTTTTCCGGCGGGGATGCCGAAAACGCACTTTTCACGGTTGAGCTTAATGTCATACGCGTGGAGGTTATCGAATGTGAGATGTAAATCATCTATTAATGTTTCAACGTGCCTAGTTTTGATAACGACGTCGTCAACATAAGCTTCAACTATCTTGCTGATATGTTTCTCCAGGCATGTTTGAATCATGTGTTGGTATGTGGCGCCGGCGTTCTTGAGCCCGAAGGGCATGGTGTTGAAGCAGAATGGCCCGTATGGGGTAATGAATGCTATTGCAGTTTGATCGGACTCCTTCATTTTAATTTGATGGTATCCGGAATATGCATCAAGGAAACACATTGAGTCGTGTCCTGCGGTAGCATCAATGATTTGATCAATGCGGGGAGGGGGAAGGGATCCTTAGGGAAAGCCTTATTGAGGTCTTTAAAATCGGCGCACAACCGCCAGGATTTGTCCTTCTTTGGTACCATCACCGAGTTTGCCAGCCAGTCCAGATGTTTTATTTCTCTGATGAATCCAGCCTCAATTAGCTTGGCTGGCTCCTCCACCATAGCTTGACATTTGGGTTCGGAAAAGCGCCGCAGTGTTTGCTTGACCATTTTATATCCCTTTAATATATTGAGGCTGTGTTCGGCCAACTCGTGTGGGATTCCTGGCATATCAGAAGGGTGCCAGACGAATATATCCCAATTCTCGCGCAGGAACTCTCGTGGCGTGGTGTTAACTGCTGGGTCTAATTGTGCTCCGATGGATGCAGTCTTCTTGGGGTCCGTTGGATGGACTTGGAATTTGACTATTTTCTTCAACTGGTTTGAAGGAGGTGGATTTGGGTCGTTTGTCTAGGACCACATCATCCCTGTCCACCATGTAGCGTAGCGCGGTTAATTCTTCGGCCGCGAGGGCTTCAGACAATGCCTCGAGGGCCAAGGATGCGGTTTTATTCTCGACACGGAGTGCTATGTCCGGATCACTAGCTAGAGCGATTATACCGTTGGGCCCAGGCATCTTAAGCTTCATGTATCCATAATGGGGTACCGCTTGGAAGCGTGTAAATGCATCTCGCCCTAAGAGGGCATGATATCTACTGTTGAAAGGGGCCACTTCGAAGGTTATTTCTTTGGACCAATAATTCTCTGGCGTGCCGAATACCACGTCGAGTGTTATTTTTCCCGCACATCGTGCCTCCCGACTAGGAATAATTCCTCGGAAGGTTGTGCTGCTTTGCTCAATGCGGCTCCTGTCTATTTCCATTTTGTGGAGTGTATCTTCATAGATGAGGTCTAGTCCGCTGCCGCCGTCCATGAGGACCTTGGTGAGCCGAAAGCCGTCCATGATTGGACTGAGGACCAAGGCGGCTGGCGCTCGGACTATCCTGTATTTTGGTTCATCGCCAGCATTAAAAGTTATAGCCGTGTCGTTCCAAGGGTTTATCGCTACTATTTTACAGACTTCGGCGAGTCCGCGTAGTGCTCTTTTGCGCCTATTGTTTGAGGCGAATGTCTCGATGACCATTAGTACTTTGGGGTCGTTGTCCTCTGGGGGTGTTGTTCTGGGTTATTCTTGGTGAGGATATCCTCGCCGCTCTTGGCCACTTGCTGGAGTATCCAACATGCTCTGAGGGTATGTGTTGGTATGTTATCCGGTGTTGCATGTATTTTGCATGGCCCATCGAGCCATCCTTCCAGAACGGTTCTGTGCCCCATACTGGACTTGTATTTCTTTACTATTGAATCAGGCGTGTTGCAAGGGTGCGCCCTTTTCGCCTGAATAAGGGGTTGAGTGGGGACCGATGATTCCCAACGAGCTGCTTGAGTTTTCCAGGTGCTTTCCATTGCACTGTACTTATGTACGATAGTTGCCAAGTTAGCGGAGTGTAGGATGCGACGGCGGTTGATGGCGTTGAGGATTCCTTCGTCCCTGCAATTGTTGCAGAACACTGAGATCGCTTCCTCGTCGCGGCAATCTTTAATCTTGTTTTTGACAAGAAGGAATCTGGCCCAGAAGTGGTGGACCATTTCCTGAGACTACTGTTTTATGCTCATGAGAGTGCTTGTATTCGGATGGGTGGGTGGATTTAAATCTGAACCCTGCCCCTGTTTTGGATCCAGAGTCTGAAGGTATTCCGAACTTAGTAGATCGGGCTCCGAGATGTCCATTGATTTCTTAGGCCCGTCGTCCGATTCTATGTTCGGAGGGCAGGATGCTTCACCTCGCGTGTAGGTGTCTGGCTCTTCGAGACTGGAGATCCGGACAAAGTCTGTCTTTAATATGGCGGAAGAGTTGTCGACTCACTTGTCGACTACCGCTATCTGGTGGGTGATCGGCGGAGATTTGATTTCTCTCTGATCGGGTTTAAGCCCAATCCGATCATAGTCTATAGCGACCCCCAGGCGGCGATGCGATCTAGGAGCTCGTTTAAGGACGAAAGCTCCACCGGATCCATCTTCTTGGAATGTTCGGAGTCGATACGAAAGGTGTTTTCGATGACCTGAGAGGTCATCATTGGCTTAATGACCGAACGGGCGGTCATGGTAAAACCGCCCAGCCGGAGGGTTTGGCTAGGAGCCAGTGTTCCTCCGGTGGCGATATTATCCTTGAGAACAAGGCCAGACATCGATCTTGTTGTCGACGACACAGTGGAACTCTCAATGAAAGCACCAATGTCGGTGTCAAAACCGGCGGATCTCGGGTAGGGGGTCCCGAACTGTGCGTCTGAGGTCGATGGTAACAGGAGACAAGGGACACGATGTTTACCCAGGTTCAGGCCCTCTCTATGGAGGTAATACCCTACGTCCTGCTTGATTGATATTGATGAATGCGAGTATTACAAGAGTTGATCTACCTCGAGATTGTAATGGCTAAGTCCTAGAGGTCTAGCTTGTATGGCTACGGTAATGAGTCTTCCTTCCTCCGAACTAAGTCCTCCGGTTTATATAGACACCGGGAAGATCTAGGGTTACACAAGGTCGGTTTCAAAGAAAGGAATCTACATATTCGGTCGCCAAGCTTGCCTTCCACGCCAAGGAGAGTCCCATCCGGACATGGGTGCAGTCTTCGGTCTTCGTGTCTGCACAGCCCATCAGTCCGGCCCATGGCTAACAGGCCGGACGCCCGAGGACCCCTTAGTCCAGGGCTCCCTCAGTACCCACCTTGGACATAACTGGGAATGGACCAATAAACATGGGTGCCAATTTTCCATGAGTATGGAATCTCTTGACTCCCTTCATAGGAGTGACTCGAAGGTATACATGTTCTCCAGGTTCAAAAATGATCTGTCAGTGTTTTGCATAATAATAACTCTTTTGTCGAGATTTAGCCCATTGCAAATTTCCTTGACTTGCATTTCAACTTCCATCATGAGATCCATTCCGAAAATACGGCTATCTCCAGTTTGAGACCAATTCAACGGAATGCGGCACTTACGGCCATACAAAGCCTCATAAGGTGACATCTTTAAACTGGTCTGGAAGCTGTTGTTGTAGGAGAAGTCGGCATACGGCAGACAGTCTTCCCATTTAGGTCCTTGGGCCAAGGCACATGCTCGAAGCATATCTTCGAGTATTTGGTTTACATGCTTAGTCTGTCCATCGGTCTAAGGATGATAAGCGGTACTATATTTTAGTGCTGTCCCCAAGGCTTGGTGGAGACATGACCAGAAAAAGGAGGTAAAAAGTGACCCCCGGTCGGAAGTGATTGTTCGCGGTACTCCATGCAGACTGACTATTTTGGACACATGCAGTTGTGTGAGCTGATCGGCTCGGTATGTGGTTTTGATGGGGATAAAATGAGCTACCTTGGTTAAGGTGTCCACTATGACCCATATTGCGCCATTGCCTCGCTGAGTCTTTGGTAGCCCTGTGACAAAATCCATGTAGACATCATCCCACTTCCATTGTGGAACGGGCAATGGTTGGAGGAGTCCAGCTGGTTTCTGGTGTTCTGCCTTCACTTTGTTGCATATGTCGCAACAGGGCACAAAATAGGCAATGTCTTTCTTCATCCCATCCCACCAGAGTATTTGTCGAAGGTCTTCGTACATTTTAGTACCTCCGAGGTGAATACAATACGAAGATTCGTGTGCTTCTAACAGTATTCTCTTCCTTAAATCTTCTTGTCTGGGTACACAAATCCTTCCACGGAATCGTAGTGTACCTTGTTGTTCCTTAGAAAAATCTGAGGTCTGTCCTGCTAACATACGACTGGCATGTTTCTGTAGGACTGTGTCATGTGGCTGGACCTTGCGGATCTCTTCCTAGAGGGTAGGAGTAATTTCCATGATATTAGCAAGACCAGCGCCAACTATGACCAGGTTGAGCTGAGCAATCTCTTTTTGAAGTTTAGGAGGCAAAGATCCCATTATAGTATTCAGGCTGATAGGCTTTCGGCTGAGTGCATCGGCAACCACGTTGGCCTTACCCGGGCAGTAATTTATTCTAAGATCATAGTCCTTCACTAACTCAAGCCATCTTTGTTGGCGGAGATTTAAATCTGGCTGAGTAAATATGTACTTGATACTTTTGTGGTCAGTAAATATTTGGCACCTCTTCCCAATGAGCTAGTGCCTCCAAATTATTAGAGCATGAACCACCGCGGCTAATTCCAGATCACGAGTAGGATAGTTTCCCTCGTGGGGTCGTAGGTGTCGAGATGCATATGCTACCACCTTGCCATCTTGCATAACTACGCATCCAAGACCTTGTATGGAGGCGTCACAATACACATCAAAGCTGCGGTAGATGTCTGGAAGAGTCAACACAGGTGTTGTTGTCAGTCTGATTTTCAGCTCATTTAAACTTTTCTCACAATCTTCGGTCCAGTCAAATATCTTATCTTTCTTGAGCAATTCCGTCATTGGTTTGGCAATCTTGGAGAAACCTTCAATGAAACGATGGTATTATCCAGCTAATCCAAGGAAACTCCAGATTTGGGATACTGTCGTGAGTGCCAACCAATTGAGCACGTCCTTTACTTTGCTCGGGTTCACAACTATACCTTCTGTAGAAAGCACATGCCCAAGAAATCCAACTCGCTTGAGCCAAAACTCACATTTACTGAATTTGGCGTACAACTGATGGTCGCGAAGTCATTGTAATATGACTATGAGGTGTCCTTTGTGCTCCTCTTCACCCTTTGAGTATATGAGTATGTCATCGATGAAGACCACCACAAATTTATCTAGGAAGTCCATGAACACCTTGTTCATCCTATGCATGAAGAAAGCAGGGGCATTGGTGAGCTGAAGGACATAACGGTATATTCATAAAGACCGTACCGGTGTGGCACCCTAGCTCAGAGCGACCGGTTTACCATGCATTGCCAGCCCAGAGACCATGTCTTCTGGCAACACACAACATCTTGGTACAGAAAACAACCTCTTTATTGATGCTAGCGGAACATAGTTTATATTACAACAGATGTCGAGGCCAAGCGGCACACCCGGTGCGGCTGAACAATATGTACATTATTTAGTGAACATAAAGGGGCCTCGATCAGGACAACTACGTGGCAGCGGAATAACGTTGTAGCGGAAGCTCCATATCACAGGGACACCGATGTGGACACGATCTAGACTCGAGCAGCACTCCTCTCCAACGAGACTTTCCTAAAATCTGGCATGACACGCCATGTCAGTACATTGAATGTACTTGCAAGCTCACAACAGGCATAATTATAATGGCAAACAAACATGTTGTGATCATGCTCGAACGTCCCTCGGGACAACTTACCAACCATGTTCATTCCCAGATCACAAACAAACCACCAATGTGGTCTTAACAAGAGTAACTTGTGATCCTTATGGCGATCACAACCACGACCAATATCTGGTCCCAAATATCTCGATGGCCTTTCTGCCATTCTCAATAATTTAAAGTTCATAGCTTAGTGTGCAAATTTTATTAAACGTTGACTCATGGTGGGACCTACTACGAGGTGTCCGTGACCGTGGACTCGGATATCGATAGATTATACACTCTGCAGAGGTAGCACATTGTACCCACACCACGGAACCCATGGCCTCGCACTCCCATTCGGATGGACCAACGGCATTCCGACAAAACCCTTCCATTGCCATGACACTCTCCCGGCCACTCCGACCCAATCCCTGACGGGCTAGTCCTGGGTAGCCCCGTGTCTACCAAAGACACACCGACCACCGTCGTGGCCAAAACAATCCCACTCGAGGACCCGGTACAATAATCTCAACAACGGGCACACAAGGTTATGCCTGCTTACCGGGCCAGGGTGAGCACGACACAACCTTCCCTAGTTGGAGGCACCGACCAGAGGCAATGTCAATGGACCGAATCAAGGCCTTCCCAAAAAGGCAAATGTGGCTGCACTGGGAAAACTCCATTCAGCAGCACCATGACCCAGTCAACATTATATTGAAGATGAGTTATAATCAGGTACAACTTAAGATGAAATGACCGGTGTCATAGCATGCCATGAAATGCAAAACTACACATGCATCACTTAATATTCAAAAAAGGCCGGTTGTCATCCGTATACACACTAAGCATAAACATCAACAACTCATATTACTTTGCGGATCAATATAACTCACATATTTACCATAATATTTTGTAGCAAGTTTTAAAATCTTCTCATGCAAGAACGCAACTCTGATTAATTTCTCACGTGAATAATAAAGATTTTCCCACAAACAATTCCTAATTTCTTTCCCATCCAAGTTAGGTTCAAACATCTGCAAGTCAAGTAAAATGACTAAACAAGTACTTAATAGAATATTTTCTTAGCAAATTTTTTATCATTTTATTTAAGGCAAGAGAATAACTTTAAATAATTACTAACATGCATAACAAAATCATTCCTATCATCACCACAAATAAATCTTAACTTGGCTCTCCCAACTAAACTAATTACAACATTTTGTAAATCAAGCATAATAACTCACAAACATTTAACCAAATAAAAATAACACCATAGTTATTTAAATGCATGGATTAATCATTTAATTCAAGGAAGAAAATCACAAATGAAATGACACCATGAAAATGTTGTTGTGGCTTGCCTTAGTGCAGATGAGGTTCACAAGCCTTCTGGTGATCCTCAAGACATGCCTCACCTTCTGAAAATAAATTTAAACACAAAAGCAAATATCAAGAACACTTCTGAAAATCACCAGAAATTCTAAACAACTCAGAAAAATCTCATCTTTGGTGAGCTGCTAGATTTCTTTTCAAAGAACACAATGCAAAAAGAATCAATTCATTTGGACTTATGGTTGAAGAGTTATAACTGTTTGAAGCTCTCTGGAATTTAAATGATTTTGAATTTAAATAAACAGTGAGGGGGTGACATCGAAGGCGTAAAACCTCAGGGCGCCACCACTCGTACCGCTTCGCAGCATACAGAGTGGCTGACTAGCGGGGCCCGCTAGTCAGGTGGGGGAAGGGGGAGAAGGAAACAGAGGAGGCCGCGGCTTCGCTGGAGCTCTCGCCAGCGACGAGGGATTCTTGGCCAAAACGAGAGGGAGGGATTTAGAGAGGGGACGGTGGCGCACCTGCCGATACCCGTAGCGTGGCTAGGGGTGGTCGGACGGCGTCGGAATCAAGCTCGCAAGCGGAGGCAGAACATAGTGGTTGTCGGAGTTGAGGAAGACGGCGAACGGAGGCCACTCTAGGGGCTCCAAGCGGGCGAGACGGCCTCACCGGAGAGAGGCGGAGGCCCTGGAGGGGACGCCCAAGCCTGGGAGGGGCTGGAGCTACCGTGGCAACTAGAGGGGATCACCGGCAAGCTCGAGCTCGGGGACGGCGGCCCGAGGCCTGCCCGGCCGGGCTCCAGCTTCCTACGCGATTTGTGAAGTGTGTGGGAGTGCTGGATGGTGCTCGAGGAGGCTGGGGGTGGCTCCATTTGTAGGCGAGCGGTGAGGGGGTTTCGGGATCCGTGGTGGACACCTGTCCACGGCGCTCGGCGATGAGCGGTGTCAGTGAGAGGGGAAGAAGGCGACGCAGGTCACGCGGCAACTATGGGCGGACAAAGACGAGCACAGGATCGAGGGGAAGGCGATGAGCACACTACGCTCCACACTGTTAGGCTGGCCAGACCTTGCCCATGCTCGCTACGGCGAGCTCCAGCGTCGGCGAGTGCCAGAGGGAGGTTAATGGCATTGAGACGAATATAGTGGCACGGTTTGGCACGCTCGGGCAGGCGAGGGAAGCGAGCACGCGCGAACAGAGCGCTCGGCGGCACTCAGAGTGCGTCGACACGCATGCCAACACCCCTGGACGAACGTGGTAACTGCGTGAACTATGACATCAGGCCGATCTAAGCATAAACTTCTTGTCTGGCATGTTGTTCGTGGTAGTTTTGTGTGTTGCCACGATTTGGTTTGGATCCAGGTGCAGTAGAGAGGTTTTTACAAGCCATGTAAGTTTCTGATCAGTAACTTTGAACAGTTGCTGTGGTCAAAGGGCTGGGAGTTAGAGGCTGTGCTTTGGAGGCTAGTCATGAGTTACTAAGGTAAAGACGCACAAGAAAGTTCAGGTCAAAAGGGGCAAGTAAAATGGTAGTTGCTGTAGAAACCACCATTTCTGTCCAGAACAGAAAATATTTTCTGTAGCAAAAATATTCCAAAAAGTTATGAAATATTTTTGCTCAGGGAGGTGCCCTAGGGTTCACAGAATATTTGTGAATTATCTCAGATTTTTCTGAGCGATAAAAATTAGGGTTGCTTTGAAGCAAACTGATCTGGCTAGGGTTTTTGAGAGAAAATGAATATTTTTCATTTAATAAAAATATTCCAAAGATTATTTTTGGGGTGGATCAGAAGAGAAATGATGATTTAGGAGGGAAGTGGATCACTTGGGTGAAAGCCAAGGATGCCCAAGTGTTTAAGTCCATATGAAAAGATTCAAGAACTCCAAGTTTCAGAAAATTTTCAAATGAAGATCAATCAAATAAGAGCGGGCAAAAACCAGGCTGTCACAAACGTCCCCCACTTAGAATGAATCTCGTCCTCGAGACTCGGTTGCTTGGGAAAACCACTCTGGATACTGATCCCTAAGGAATTCTTCCCGCTCCCAAGTCGCTTCTAATTCTGTGTGATGCTCCCACTGAACCTTGTAAAATTTTCTGACTTTACTGCGAGTGACCCTTTCCATCTGATCCAAAATTTTAAACGGCCTCTCTTCATAAGTTAAATCTTTTGTCAACTCTATCTCAGCCATAGCAGTCCTTTTCTCAGGCGGGGATATGCACCGTCTCAATTGCGAAACATGGAACACGTTGTGCATGTTTGCCAATTCAGGGGGTAGTTCCAGTTGATATGCAACAGTACCCACTCGAGACATAATCGGGAATGGGCCAATATATCTGGGTGCCAGCTTTCCACGAGTCTGAAATCTCTTGACTCCTTTCGTAGGAGTGACTCGGAGGTATACGTGTTCTACGGGTTCAAAACTGACCTGCCGATACTTTGCATCATAATACCTCTTCTGTCGAGATTTGGCCAATTGCAATCTGTCTCTGATTTCCCTAACTTGTTTCTCAGCTTCCATCATGAGATCCGTTCCGAAGATACGGCTATCTCCAGTTTGAGACCAATTTAAAGGAGTGCAGCACTTACGGCCATATAGAACTTCATATGGTGACATCTTTAGGCTGGTCTGGAAACTGTTGTTATAAGAAAACTCGGCATATGGCAAGCAATCTTCCCATTTAGCCCCTTTGGCTAGCACATAGGCTCGCAACATATCTTCGAGTATTTGATTTACCCACTCTATCTGTCCATCTGTCTGAGGGTGATAAGCAGTACTATATTTCAGAGCTGTCCCCAAGGCTTGATGGAGACGGGACCAAAAAGCGGAGGTAAATAAGGAACCTCGGTCAGAAGTGATAGTTCGGGGTACTCCACGCACACTGACTATTCTGGATACATACAGCTGTGCAAGTTCATTTGCCCTGTATCTGGTGCTGATGGGAATGAAGTGAGCGACCTTGGTTAGGGTATCCACTATAACCCAGATTGCATCCTTGCCTCGCTGAGTCTTAGGCAATCCCGTAATGAAATCCATACAAACATCATCCCATTTCCACTGTGAAACTAGCAGCGGTTGAAGGAGTCCGGCTGGCTTCTGATGCTCTGCCTTCACCTTGTTGCATATGTCGCAACAGGCTACGAAATAGGCAATGTCTTTCTTCATTCCATCCTGATACGTCCCCAACGTATCTATAATTTTTGATTGCTCCATGCTATATTATCTACTGTTTTGGATGTTTATGGGCTTTATTATACACTTTTATATCATTTTTGGGACTAACCTATTAACCCAGAGCCCAATGCCAGTTTCTGTTTTTACCTTGTTTTAGGGTTTCGAAGAAAAGAAGAATCAAACGGAGTCCAATTAACCTGAAACTACACAGAACTCATTTTTGGAAGGAAAGAAGCCCAGAAGACTTGAAGTGCATGTAAGGCAAGCTTCGAGGAGGCCACGAGGTAGGGGGGCATGCCCACCCCCCTAGGGCATGCCCTCCACACTCGTGGGCCCCTCGTGGCCCCCCTGACGTACTTCGTCCCCCTATATATCTCCATATACCCTAAAAACATTGGGGAGCACAATAGATCGAGAGTTCCGCCGCCAGAAGCCTCTATAGCCACCGAAAGCCAATCTAGACCCGTTCCGGCACCCTGCCGGAGGGGGGAATCCCTCTCCGGTGGCCATCTTCATCATCCCGGTGCTCTCCATCTTGAGGAGGGAGTAGTTCTCCCTCGGGGCTGAGGGTATGTACCAGTAGCTATGTGTTTGATCTCTCTCTCTCTCTCTCGTGTTCTTGATTTGGCACGATCTTGATGTATCATGAGCTTTTCTATTATTGTTGGATCTTATGTTTCTCCTCCCCCTCTACTCTCTTGTAATGAATTGAGTTTCCCCTTTGAAGTTATCTTATCGGATTGAGTCTTTAAAGATTTGAGAACACTTCATGTATGTCTTGCCGTGCGTATATGTGGTGACAATGGGATACCACGTGATTCACTTGATGTATGTTTTGGTGATCAACTTGCGGGTTCCACCCATGAACCTATGCATAGGGGTTGGCACACGTTTTCGTCGTGATTCTCCGGTAGAACTTTGGGGCACTCTTTGAGGTTCTATGTGTTGGTTGAATAGATGAATCTGAGATTGTGTGATGCATATCGTATAATCATACCCATGGATACTTGAGGTGACATTGGAGTATCTAGGTGACATTAGGGTTTTGGTTGATTTTTGTCTTAAGGTGTTATTCTAGTACGAACTCTTAGGCTGTTTGTGACACTTATAGGAATAGCCCAACGGATTGATTGGAAAGAATAACTTTGAGGTGGTTTCGTACCCTACCATAATCTCTTCGTTTGTTCTCCGCTATTAGTGACTTTGGAGTGACTCTTTGTTGCATGTTGAGGGATAGTTATGTGATCCAATTATGTTATTATTTTTTAGGGAACTTGCACTAGTGAAAGTATGAACCCTAGGTCTTGTTTCAACGCATCGCAATACCGTTTACGCTCACTTTTATCATTAGTTACCTTGCTGTTTTTATATTTTCAGATTACAAAAACCTATATCTACTATCTATATACCACTTGTATCACCATCTCTTCGCCGAACTAGTGCACCTATACAATTTACCATTGTATTGGGTGTGTTGGGGACACAAGAGAGCCTTTGTTATTTGGTTGCAGGGTTGCTTGAGAGAGACCATCTTCATCCTACGCCTCCTACGGATTGATAAACCTTAGGTCATCCACTTGAGGGAAATTTGCTACTGTCCTACAAACCTTTGCACTTGGAGGCCCAACAACGTCTATAAGAAGAAGGTTGTGTAGTAGACATCAAGCTCTTTTCTGGCGCCATTGCCGGGAAGGTTAGCGCTTGAAGGTATATCTTTAGATCTTGCAATCGAGTCTTTTAGTTTCTTGTTTTATCACTAGTTTAGTTTATAAAACAAAACTATAAAAATGGAATTGAGTTTGTCTCATACGCTCCACCTTTTTAATATCTTTCGTAAGTATGATGGAAAGCAAAATTGTGCTCAAGTGTTAGAAGAAGAAATCTATAAAATGTTTGGCACTAAATATTTGAATGATGAGCATGATTGCAACGTTGTTAGAATGAATTCCTTGAATACCCATGATGCTAATGATATGCAAAGAGACAAGCTTGGGGAAGCTATGTATGATGAAGATGATATTTTTTGTCCCCCAAGCTTTGATGAGCAAATTTACTATGATGAAAGCATGCCTCCTATATATGATGATTATTGTGATGACACATATGCTTTAAAGAATAATGATAACCATGAAACTTGTCATCTTGATCTTAATTTTCAATCACATGATAATTATTTTGTTGAGTTTGATCCCACTATTATTCATGAGAAGAATTTTGCTTATGTGGAGAGTAGTAAAATTTCTATGCTTGTAGATCATGAAAAGAATGCTTTAGGTGCTAGTTATATTGTTGAATTCATTCATGATTCTACTGAAAATTATTATGAGGGAGGAATATATGCTTGTAGAAATTGCAATAATATCAAGTTTCCTCTCTATGTGCTTAAAATCTTGAAGTTATGCTTTTTTTACCTTCCTATGCAAGTTGATTCTTGTTCCCATAAGTTGTTTGATCACAAAATCCCTATGCATAGGAAGTGGGTTAGACTTAAATGTGCTAGTCATATTCTTCATGATGCTCTCTTTATGTTACAATTCTTATCCTTCATGTGAGCATCATTGAAATCATCATGCCTAGCTAGGGGCGTTAAATGATATCACTTGTTGGGAGGCAACCCAATTTTATTCTTGTTCCTTGTTTTTTGTTCCTATTTAGTAATAAATAATTCATCTAGACTGTGTTTAGATGTGGTTTTATGCTTTTAATTAGTGTTTGTGCCAAGTAGAACCTTTGGGAAGACTTGGGGAAAGTCTTGTTGATCTTGCTGTAAAAAACAGAAACTTTAGCGCTCACCAGAATTGCTGCCATTTTTATTTGGAGAGTGATACTTAGTTAATTCTTTTTGAATATGATTAATATATAAATTCCTCAGGTCCAGCAATGTATTTTAGAATTTTATGAGTTTCAGAAGTATACGTTTGATCCATATTACTACAGACTGTTCTGTTTTTGACAGATTCTGTTTTTCATGTGTTGTTTACTTATTTTGATGAATCTATGGCTAGTAAAAGAGTTTATAAACCATAGAGAAGTTGGAATACAGTAGTTTTAACACCAATATAAATAAAGAATTAGTTCATTACAGTACCTTGAACTGGTGATTTATTTTCTTATACTAACGGAGCATACGAGTTTTCTGTTAAGTTTTGTGTTGTGAAGTTTTCAAGTTTTGGGTAAAGATTCGATGGACTATGGAATAAGGAGTGGAAAGAGCCTAAGCTTGGGGATTCCCAAGGCACCCCAAGGTAATATTCAAGTACAACCAAGAGCCTAAGCTTGGGGATGCCCCGGAAGGCATCCCCTCTTTCGTCTTCGTTCATCGGTAACTTTACTTGGAGCTATATTTTTATTCACCACATGATATGTGTTTTACTTGGAGCGTCAATTTATTTTGTTAATATTTGCTTTTTGTTATTTAGAACAATGTTTTGCATCTTTTATTTCAATAAAAGTGGCATCAATAGTCTTTACTATGCCTATGTTACAAGTCTTCATGTTGCTGTTCGAAAACAGAAAGTTTACCGCTGTTGCAATAATTCCCTAGAAAAGTCAGAATGTGATAAAATGTTGAAACCTATTGCATATTAAGATCTGATAAATTTACTACAGTGGGAATTTTATTTCATAATTTTTCGAGCTAGGGAAGTATGGATCTTGCTGCACTCTTTACAGACTGTCCTGTTTAAGAATATTGCTGTTATGTTTGCATTGTTTGCATATGCTTGCTTCTTTAATGATTCTATTTGAGGATAGGACTACTAAATATACAGAGGCATTTAGTATGCAATGTTGAATAATAATTTTAGTGATTTGCTACAGTAGAGTATGATAAGGTTTTTGCAATGGTTTATACTAACTTATCTCACGAGTCCTTGTTGAGTTTTGTGTGGATGAAGCTTTTGAGATTTAGGGAGACCTTGATATGAGAGGAATTAAGGAGACACAAAAGCTCAAGCTTGGGGATGACCAAGGCACCCCAGGATAATATTTCAAGAAGTCTCCAGCATCTAAGCTTGGGGATGCCCCGGTTGGCATCCCACCTTTCTTCTTCAACAACTATCTGTTAGTTTCGATTGATCCTAAGTTTTTTCTTCTTCACATGATGTTTGCCATTATTAGAATGTCATTTTATTTTGCTTTGCTTGCTGTTTGAATAAAATACCAAGATCTGAAATTCTTAATTGTTAGAGAGTCTTCATATAGTTGCATAATTATTCGACTACTCATTGATCTTCACTTATATCTTCCGGAGTAGTTTATTGTTTGCTCTAGTACTTCACTTATATCTTTTAGAGCGTGGTGGTAGTTTTATTTTATAGAAATAGATGAACTCTCATGCTTCACTTATATTATTTTGAGAGTCCTAAACAGCATGGTAATTTGCTATGGTTATGAATTTAGTCCTAATATGATGGGCATCCAAGAGGGATATAATAACAACTTTCATATGAAGTGCATTGAATACTATGAGAAGTTTGATACTTGATGATTGTTTTGAGATATGGAGATGGTAATATTAGAGTCATGCTGGTGAGTAGTTGTGAATTTGATAAATACTTGTGTTGAAGTTTGTGCTTCCCATAGCATGCACGTATGGTGAACCGTTATGTGATAAAGTCGGAGCATGATTTATTTATTGATTGTCTTCCTTATGAGTGGCGGTCGGGGACGAGCGATGGTCTTTTCCTACCAATCTATCCCCCTAGGGGCATAAGCGTAGTACTTTGTTTCGATTACTAATAGATTTTTGCAATAAGTATATGAGTTCTTTATGACTAATGTTGAGTCCATGGATTATACGCACTCTCACCCTTCCACCTTTGCTAGCCTCTCTAATACCGCGCACCTTTTGCCGGTATCACACACCCACCATATACCTTCCTCAAAACATCCACCATACCTATCTATTATGGCATTTCCATAGCCATTCCGAGATATATTGCCATGCAACTTTCCACCGTTCCGTTTATTATGACACGCTTCAGCATTGTCATATTGCTTTGCATGATCATGTAGTTGACATTGTATTTGTGGCAAAGCCGCCGTTCATACTTCTTTCATACATGTCACTCATGAGTCATTCCACATCCTAGTACACTGCCGGAGGCATTCATATAGAGTCATATCTTGTTCTAAGTATCGAGTTGTAATTCTTGAGTTGTAAGAAAATAAAAGTGTGATGATCATCATTATTAGAGCATTGTCCCAAGTGAGGAAAGGATGATGGAGACTATGATTCTCCCATAAGTCGGGATGAGATTCCGGACGAAAATAAATAAATAAATAAATAAAAGAGGCTAAAGAAGCCCAAAAAAAGAGGCCATAAAAAAGAGAAAAGGCCCAAATAAAAAAATGAGAGAAAAAGAAAGAAGGGGCAATGCTACTATCCTTTTACCACAGTTGTGCTTCAAAGTAGCACCATGATCTTCATGATAGAGAGTCTCCTATGTTGTCAATTTCATATACTAGTGGGAATCTTTCATTATAGAACTTGGCTTGTATATTCCAATGATGGGCTTCCTCAAAATTCCCTAGGTCTTCGTGAGCAAGCAAGTTGGATGCACACCCACTAGTTTCTTTTGTTGAGCTTTCATACACTTATAGCTCTAGTGCATCCGTTGCATGGCAATCCCTACTCACTCACATTGATATCTATTGATGGGCATCTCCATAGCCCATTTATACGCCTAGTTGATGTGAGACTATCTTCTCCCTTTTTGTCATCTCCACAACCACCCTTCTATTCCACCTATAGTGCTATGTCCATGGCTCACGCTCATGTATTGCGTGAAGATTGAAAAGGTTTGAGAACATCAAAAGTATGAAACAATTGCTTGGCTTGTCATCGGGGTTGTGCATGATTTAAATACTTTGTATGGTGAAGATGGAGCACAGCCAGACTATATGATTTTGTAGGGATGAACTTTCTTTGGCCATGTTATTTTGAGAAGACATGATTGCTTAATTAGTATGCGTGAAGTATTATTATTTTTATGTCAATCTGAACTTTTGTCTTGAATCTTATGGATCTGAATATTAATGCCACAATTAAGAAGAATTACATTGAAATTATGCCAAGTAGCACTCCGCATCAAAAATTCTGTTTTTATCATTTACCTACTCGAGGACGAGCAGGAATTAAGCTTGGGGATGCTGATACGTCTCCAAAGTATCTATAATTTTTGATTGCTCCATGCTATATTATCTACTGTTTTGGATGTTTATGGGCTTTATTATACACTTTTATATCATTTTTGGGACAAACCTATTAACCCAGAGCAAAGTGCCAGTTTATATTTTTACCTTGTTTTAGGGTTTCGAAGAAAAGGAAAATCAAACTGAGTCCAATTGACCTAAAACTTCACGGAACACTTTTTGGAAGGAAAGAAGCCCAGAAGACTTGAAGTGCACGTAAGGGAAGCTTCGAGGAGGCCACGAGGTAGGGGGCGCCCCCACCCCCCTAGGGCGCGCCCTCCACCCTCGTGGGCCCCTCGTGGCCCCCCTGACGTACTTCTTCCTCCTATATATCTCCATATACCCTAAAAACATCGGGAAGCACAATAGATCGGGAGTTCCGCCGCCAAAAGCCTCCGTAGCCACCGAAAGCCAATCTACACCTGTTCCGGCACACTGCCAGAGGGGGGAATCCCTCTCCGGTGGCCATCTTCATCATCTCGGGGCTCTCCATGACAAGGAGGGAGTAGTTCTCCCTCGGGGCTGAGGGTATGTACCAGTAGCTATGTGTTTGATCTCTCTCTCTCTCTCTCTCTCTCTGTCGTGTTCTTGATTTGGCACGATCTTGATGTATCGTGAGCTTTGCTATTATAGTTGGATCTTATGTTTCTCCTCCCCCTCTACTCCCTTGTAATGAATTGAGTTTCCCCTTTGAAGTTATCTTATCGGATTGAGTCTTTAAAGATTTGGGAACACTTGATGTATGTCTTGCCGTGCGTATCTGTGGTGACAATGGGATACCACATGATTCACTTGACGTATGTTTTGGTGATGAACTTCCAGGTTCCGCCCATGAACCTATTCATAGGGGTTGGCACACGTTTTCGTCGTGATTCTCTGGTAGAACTTTGGGGCACTCTTTGAGGTTCTATGTGTAGGTTGAATAGATGAATCTGAGATTGTGTGATGCATATCATATAATCATACCCACGGATACTTGAGGTGACATTGGAGTATCTAGGTGACATTAGTGTTTTGCTTGATTTGTGTCTTAAGGTGTTATTCTAGTACGAACTCTAGGGTTGTTTGTGACACTTATAGGAATAGCCCATCGGATTGATTGGAAAGAATAACTTTGAGGTGGTTTCGTACCCTATCATAATCTCTTCGTTTGTTCTCCGCTATTAGTGACTTTGGAGTGACTCTTTGTTGCATGTTGAGCGATAGTTATGTGATCCAATTATGCTATTATTGTTGATGGAACTTGCACTAGCGAAAGTATGAACCCTAGGCCTTGTTTCAACGCATTGCAATACCGTTTACACTCACTTTTATCATTAATTACCTTGCTGTTTTTATATTTTCAGATTACAAAAACCTATATCTACAATCCATATACCACTTGTATCACCATCTCTTCGCCGAACTAGTGCACCTATACAATTTACCATTGTATTGGGTGTGTTGGGGACACAAGAGACTATTTTTTATTTGGTTGCAGGGTTGCTTGAGAGAGACCATCTTCATCCTACGCCTCCTACGGATTGATAAACCTTAGGTCATCCACTTGAGGGAAATTTGCTACTGTCCTACAAACCTCTGCACTTGGAGGCCCAACAACGTCTACAATAAGAAGGTTGTGTAGTAGACATCACATCCCACCAGAATATTTGTCTAAGATCCTCATACATTTTCGTACCTCCCGGGTGAATGGAATATGAGGATTCGTGTGCTTCTGACATGATTTTCTTCTTCAAGTCCGGTTGATTGGGCACACAAATTCGTCCACGGAATCGGAGGGTACCGAATTTGTCCTTGGAGAAATCAGGGGCCTGATCTCCCATCTGGCTCTTGGCACGTCTTTGTAGCTTGGCGTCTGCGGACTGGGCCTTGCGGATCTCCATCTCAAGTGTGGGCATAACTTCCAAAATATTAGCGAGGCCAGCATCCACTATGATCAGGTTGAGTTGAGCAATCTCATCTTGTAGTTCGGGAGGCAATGATCTCAAGATGACATTTAAGTTGACGGGCTTTCGACTGAGTGCATCTGCAACCACGTTGGCCTTACCCGGGTGGTAATTTATTCCAAGGTCATAATCCTTGACCAACTCTAGCCATCTTCGCTGACAGAGATTTAGGTCTGGCTGAGTAAAGATGTATTTGAGACCCTTGTGGTCGGTAAAAATTTGGCACTATTTTCCAATGAGATAGTGTCTCCAAATTTTTAACGCATGAACCACCGCAGCCAATTCCAAATCATGAGTAGGGTAATTTCCCTCCTGGGGTCGTAGATGTCGTGATGCATATGCCACAACCTTGCTGTCTTGCATAAGTACGCAGCCAATGCCTTGCCTGGAGGCATCACAATACACATCAAAACTGCGGTAAATGTTTGGGAGAGTCAATACAGGTGCGGTTTTCAGACGTATCTTTAACTCATTAAAACTTTTCCCACAGTCCTCCGTCCATTCAAACTTCTTGTCCTTTTTGTGCAGTTCCGTCATGGGTTTAGCAATCTTGGAAAACCCTTCAATAAAACGACGGTAATATCCCGCCAATCCGAGAAAACTCCGGATCTGCGTCACAGTCGTGGGCGGCACCCAATCGAGCACATCCTTTACTTTGCTCGGGTCCACGGCTATACCTTTGGCGGATAGTACATGCTCGAGAAATCCAACTTGCTTGAGCCAAAATTCGCATTTACTGAATTTGGCGTATAGCTGATGGTCGCGGAGTCGTTGCAGCACTGCTCGGAGGTGATCCTTGTGCTCTTCTTCACCCTTGGAGTAAATGAGGATGTCATCGATGAAGACTACCACGAATTTGTCGAGGAAGTCCATGAATACATTGTTCATCATATGCATGAAGAAAGCTGGGGCATTGGTGAGACCAAAGGGCATCACAGTATATTCATAAAGACCATACCGAGTAGTGAATGCGGTCTTAGGAATATCCTCCTTTTTAATCTTGAGATGATGATATCTGGTCCGTAAATAGATTTTAGAGAATACCTTAGCCTCACTGAGCTGATCAAACAGATCATCAATCCTTGGCAGCGGATATTTATTTTTTATGGTGACCTCATTCAGCTGGCGGTAATCTACGCACATGCGGAGACTACCATCCTTTTTGTCCACGAAAATAGCAGGTGATCCCCATGGTGAAGAGCTGGGACGAATATAACCTTTCTGGAGCAATTCATCAAGTTGTTTCTTTAGCTCCACTAATTCTGATGAGAACATCCGGTAATACTTCTTGTATAATGGTGCAGTTCCGGGCACAAGATCTATTGCAAACTCCAGTTCCTGATCTGGTGGCATGACTGGCAGTTCTTCAGGAAATAAATCAGGGTACTCGCTGACCACATGAATAATTTCCAATTCAGCCACAGCCGTGCTGTAACGCCCTCGATGCAGCTATATCTCCCACGTGTCGAAGCACGACTTAGAGGCATAACCGCATTGAAAGCAATGTCGCAAGTGAGGTAATCTTCGCACGACCCATGTAATACAATAGGGGAAAAGATACATAGTTGGCTTACAATCGCCACTTCACACAATTACATGAATAAAGCATTACATCATCCGGATACAATCAAGGTCCGACTATGGAACCAAAATAAAAGAAGAACCCCAAATGCGACACGGTCCCCGATCGACCCCAACTGGGCTCCACTACTGATCAACTAGAACGAAACAACACAAAGAACAAGATCTTCATCGAGCTCCTTCTGAGCTTGGTTGCATCATCTGCACGGTCTCATCGGCACCTGCAAGCTGGTTTTGGAAGTATCTGTGAGCCACGGGGACTCAGCAATCTCGCACCCTCGCGATCAAGACTATTTAAGCTTATGGGTAAGGTAAAGGTATGAGGTGGAGCTGCAGCAAGCGACTAGCATATATGGTGGCTAACATACGCAAATGAGAGCGAGAAGAGAAAGCAAAGCACGGTCGATAAAAGTATGATCAAGAAGTGATCCTATAGCAACCTATGTCAAGCATAACTCCAACACCGTGTTCACTTCCCGGACTCCGCCGAGAAGAGACCATCACGGTTACACATGCGGTTGATGTATTTTAATTAAGGTCAACTTCAGGTTTTCTATAGCCGGACGTTAACAAATTCCCATCTTCCCATAACCACGGCCACGGCTTTCGAAAGTTCAAATCACTGCAGGGGTGTCCCAACTTAGCCCATCACAAGCTCTCACGGTCAACGAAGGAATAGACCTCCTCCCGAGACATTCCGATCAGACTCGGTATCCCGTTTCTACAAGACATCCTCGACAATGGTAAAACAAGTCCAGCAAGATCGCCTGATGCGCCGACATCCTAATAGGAGCTGCACATATCTCGTTCTCAGGGCAACACCGGATGAACATAACGTACAGCTAAAACCAGCCCTCAAGTTTCCCCGAGGTGGCGCCGCAAGTGGCTCTAGTTTGGACCAACACTTAGACAATCACTGGCCCGGGGGGGTTAAAATAAAGATGACCCTCAGGAGCGCGACTCCCAAGGGAAAAGAAAAGGCTAGGTGGCAAATGGTAAAACCAATGTTGGGCATTGCTGGAGGAGTTTTACTCAAGGCGAACTGTCAAGGGGTTCCCATTATAGCCCAACCGCGTGAGGAACGCAAAATCCGGGAACATAACACCGATATGACGGAAACTAGGGCGGCAAGAGTGGAACAAAACACCAGGCATAAGGCCGAGCCTTCCACCCTTTACCAAGTATATAGATGCATTAATTAAATAATATATATAGTGATATCCCAACAAGTAAACATGTTCCAACAAGGAACACCATCTCCATGTTCCAACAAGGAACAAAACTTCAATCTTCACCTGCAACTAACCTCGCTGTAAGAGGGGCTGAGCAAAGCGGTAACATAGCCAAACAACGGTTTGCTAGGACAAGGTGGGTTATTGGCTTGGTTCAACAATATGGGAGGCATGATAAGCAAGTGGTAGGTATCGCAGCATAGGCATAGCAAAAGAACGAGCAACTAGCAAGCAAAGATAGAAGTGATTTCGAGGGTATGGTCATCTTGCCTGAAACCACGCAAGGAAGAAGAACGAGTCCATGAAGAAGACAAACGGACGTAGTCGAACGGTTCCTCACAAACGCGACGTTAACGGAACCAACTCGAAGAAGCAACACCGGAAAGAAGCACACAACATAGTAAACAACCACCAACGGTTCCTCACAAACGCGACGTTAACGGAACCAACTCGAAGAAGCAACACCGGAAAGAAGCACACAACATAGTAAACAACCACCACAAAATCATGGCATGGTGCACAACAAGTATGATGCATGTTCGGTTTAATGAGGCATGGCATGGCAAAGTGCACAAAAAATTCTACAAATTAAGTGGAGCTCAATATGCAACGAGTTGCATATTGACAAAACACCACAACAAGTTATATAGTTTGATCTCGTTTATGTACCCAACAATATTAAATGTTGGTTAACATGGCAAGAGGGTGAAGCAAAAGAAAACTACCTATCTAGACAAGTATAAATGAGGCCGGAAACAACGAACAACAATTCCGGTAAATCCCCATGTGCATATATTAGGTTTGGTCCTGTTCTGCCCTAAACCATATTTTATAGTTATGAAACATGCAAGATGATGCCACCATGTTAAACGAGGCAAAATTCTACCCCATTTACATATAAAGTTTGTTAAAAACGGAGCTACGGTTATTTAGTTATGAAATAAACCATTTTAACATGCTATTATGCAAATTAATTCAAACATCACATTTAAACAGTTTAAACATGGATGAAAGTTGGATATTATTAAACTACACAAATTTCTGAGCATTTTACATATATGAAGTTTTTACGTATGATGCATAGTTTAAGAGTTATTATATGCATGAAGACTAGGGACTAAACTATAAACTGGCAGTTTTCTGGATAAATAGGAAATTCGTCCAACGGAAAAACGTGCACTAGTCTGAAACTGGCTGTCCCAACATGCACAGGAGAGGGGCTGGGCGCTGCTCACCATGGGCTTTGTCCCAGTTGATGGAGAGGCTTGGGCAGGCAGAACTAGCTGGTCCTTGGAGAGGCGCTGGCCTCGTGCGTGCGAACAGAGGAGGCCACGCGAGGAGGCAATCGGCGACGAGGCTGGGACGGCACGAGGACGACGCCGACAAGCTCCACGGCCATGGCGAACGGCGGAACTTGGCGGATCTGGATGGACTCGAGGGAAGGGGGGTGGCTTGGTGTTGCAGGAAGCAGCAGAGGCCGGCGGCGAGGCTGGAGGTCGACGGCGAGGGGAAACCACGGCGGTGCAGCGGTTCCAGGCGGAAGGCGAGGATCTACGGCGAGGCAGGGCTTGGCGCGGGGTCGAAGAGGGGGATCCGGCGCGGATGGAGCTCAGGGGCGTCGTTGGGGACGAAATCGAGGCCGGCCATGGCGTCGGGCGCCGTGCTCCTCGTTCCCTGCAGGCGGACGACGACGGGAGAGCGAGGTACATGAGAGAGAAGAAATCCAGAGAGGGAGGAGAAGGAGATAAAGAGGAGGAGCAGAGCTCCTGGAGGCTGGCGATGGGGATGCTCCTGCTAGAGGCAGCGAGGCGATGGAGCTCATGCTCCTGGACGACGGAAGGCTCGGGGCATGAGCAGGGGCTGTGCTTGGACGCGAATCACTCGATCCATCGAGATGCTCAGGCGGCTGCACGGAAAATCAGGGATCTGGTCGGAGGCTGTGGTTGGTGGGGATGGATCCCGAGGGAAGAATGAGAGCGGTGGCGGCGCGGATGGAACTGGGTTAGACTAGGGTTAGACTGATTTGGTTAGGGGGGTGGTCTAATATATGGCAAGTGGAATTTTGGTAGGGGCATATCCATCCCTCCGATCGTAATCGGACGATCGGGAAAATAGGCTAGGGAGCCCAAATGAGAAAACGGAGACGTTTTGTAGATGTTTGGGGATGTTCGGGATCCAACGATGACGACAGTCCGGTTCGGGTCAGGGACAGCTTTTCGGACGCGCGTGCGAGGAGGTCCGTGGACTGACGAGAGAGCCTAGGTTGGGCCTGACGGTGGTAGAGGACTGTGAAGAAGGCCTCACGCTGAGAAAAGAGAAGAGAGAAAGGCCCGGCGACTGTTTCCGGAGACCGAAAACGTCCGACGATAGACCGACTACTATGCCGCTATAGTTTAACGGTTGGGCTATCAAACGAACTCCAAATGCGATGAAACTTGACAGGCGGTCTATCTACACTATAATAAGACCACACGTCAACTCTCATCCCATTCCGAGAACATTTTCCAGCCACTTAGAAAATAATATTTCGGACGTGCCGCGGGCGCGTGCAAGTGTGTCTGGGCTCAGAACGGACAACGGAAGGAACTGGGAAACCCGTACGGATGCAAGTTTTGAAAACATGATGATGCAATGCACATGATGACATGGCAAGATGCAACACGCAAGTGAATGACACGGCAACGACAACGAATAACTGGAGGACACCTGGCACATCGGTCTCGGGGCGTCACACGTGCAAACATTGTTTGGGTATATTCTTGCGAGCATAGAATTTGGTAGACTGCCCATTCAGACTGGTCAAAGTGACTTCTTGGGTTGCACAGTTTATGCCAACTTGATATTTGGTCAGCCAATTCATACCCAATATAATATCCAACTTTTCAGACTCAATGAGGATCAGAGAGGTTGGAAAGTAGACTCTGTTCATATTGATTTCCGAATCATGGCAGACCCGATTGCTCTTGATTATAGATCCCGGGGTTTGTACCAGCATGTTTTTGCCCAAAAGCATGCAAGGAAAGTTGTTTTGGGCAGCAAATCTCCGAGAAATAAAAGAATGGGAAGCCCCAGAGTCAAATAAAATTATGGCAGGTATGTCATTAATAGAAAACATACCAATGACAACTTCTGGCTTCTCTCGGGCTTCATCGGCGGAGATATGATTCACGTGCCCCGTGAAGTTTTGCTGGGTTGGCCATGACTCCATAAAGTTGACTTCTGGCCTGCATAGGGCATTCATCTTGTTTTTCTTGGGGCACTGTCTGGCATAATGTCCGTTTTACCCACAATTGAAGCAAGAACTATTGCGCTGACGGTCCTCACATGTTGGGTTGGTCACGACATTCTTGACTTGAGTGGTGGTCTTGTTACCATTCTGCTGCCAATTTGGCTTATATTCCACCTGAGTCTGCTGCCAGGTACGAGCCTTTTGCGTGGATTTCCCATCCTTCTTTGGCTCAAACTTACGCTTGTTGTCGTTGTTAACTGGCCTAGTATCTGTTATAAGCTTGTGCTCCTGTTCCGCAATGAAAGCCTTGTTCACTAGAGTTTGGAAATCGGGGAAATCAAGCATACTGAGAGTAAACTTGAGTTGCAGATTTAGGCCTCCAAGAAATCTGTCAATCTTCCTTCCTTCGGTGGCCACATCATAAAGAGAGTAACGGGCCAGATGATTGAATTTTTGCAAATATTCTGCCACAGACTGATTTCCTTGGACGAGTGCGAGAAATTCTTGTTTCTTGGTCTTCATAACTCCCGCAGGGATATGATATTTTCGGAACTGGTCTTTGAACCTTTCCCAAGTGATTTCCTCATCAACCGGCCACATTGCTTTTGTATTTTCCCACCATATGGCAGTTGCGCCTTCAAGATAATGAGTTGCAAATGGAACTTTATCATTTTCTTCAGTACGAGCAGTCTCAAGCTTTTTCTCAATGGTGTGCAACCAATCGTCTGCATCCAATGGGTCAACAATCTGACTGAAACTGGGTGGCTTGGTCCTTTGAAAATCTGACAGCTTTGAGAGATGACCATTCTGATTTCCATTCTGTCCAACCATAGCTTGCACACTTCTTAATTTTTCAATCAGATCACTGTTCCTTCTTTCCTCAAACATAGGCAGAATTTGCTCGGTGGAGGTGGTGGCGGAACGTACGGTTCGGGAGAATGTCCTGCTTGTCATGCGGAATGATGAACAGGGGTTCCCTCATGAATGTTGCTACTTCTGCCTCCCCGCGTCATCCTATTGTGGAATTTTCCCAAGATAACGTAATCGAGATGAGAAACATCCAAGAACAAAATTGGGGAAAAGCCAGCGACAAATCCTGGAAGAAAACAAAAGAGCGAAGAAAATACGGCGAATAAAGTCTCAACATAATTATACATAGACTCATACATGAAAGATAAACAACATGACTAGTTCAACTACTCTCATACATGCAACAAAACATCATGACTTGTACGACCACATCCGTACATCATCCAGACAACTGCGAATGCTCAAAGATACTACTGCTCTGCTGGTGCTATGGCGTCCTCCCCTGAAGCGGTCTCAGTTCCCGAACTGACGTGGTTAATGGAAACCTCCGTGTTAAAGGTAATATGACGGCGCTGCCTCGAGGGCTCTCCCTCAGGGCCAGGGGTAGGATGAAGCATCAGGGCTACAGGAGTAGCGAGAAGTGAGACCCACTCGGCAGGAGTACGAAGAGGGTTCACGGCCGAGATGCCCGTGCTACTAGGAGGAGTAACCGGCGAAATAGGGGGGCTAGAGCTAACGGTGTCGGATTCGCGGGTTCCGGCAGACCCTTAAGGTTCGAACACTGGGGTGCGCGCGGAGATCACACCTTCTACCTCCCCGTCTCACAAAGATCTAAACTACTAAAAGAACTGCATGAGAGACACAAGATTTATACTGGTTCGGGCCACCGTTGTGGTGTAATACCCTACTCCAGTGTGTGGTGGGTGGATTGCCTCTTGGGGCTGAGGATGATGAACGATACAAGAACAGCCTCGTGAGGGTCTGTTCTTGGCTGGGGGGATGAACTGCTAGGAGGAGTTCAGTCACCCTTCTCTCTCTCTCTCTCTCTCTCTCTACTTGCGAACCGGACGAACTAACTCCGCGAACCGAACCCCTTGCTACGTGGGTGGCCGGTCCTATTTATAGGCAAGGGCCCTGGGCCTCTTCCCAAATATTGAGTGGGAAGGGCGCCAACAATTGGCCAATTCGAAGGGGAACATCTAGTACACTTATCCTGACTAAAGTTAGTCTTCGCCTGCCAAAGACCCTGCGATGACGCCGTGTTGGGCTCCATGGTGACCTCCGTCTCGTAGTCCGCTTGGTCCTGGTCTTGTTGCACCGAAATGGCAACCTTTGCCTAATGCCTCGGTACTCCGCGACTGCGCTTGCCCCCTTTGCACCAAAGAGGAAAGAAGGACGCTGCATGCGCTGGCGCCCGCCTGGCACCCTCGATCGTCATGGCTTGCGTCATGGGCACCTCGCGAGGTGCCCCGCCTTGACTCCTCCGCCTCCTCGCAAGCCAGCCTGAGGAGGCTGTGCCTGGGGATGCGCCGTGTCGTCCGCCCCGCGAGGCTTGGCCCCTCGCGAGGGTCTTGAGTCTTGTGTTGATGAAGATGGGCCATGTTGGGCCTCCTTTGAGCTATGCCGCAGGCCGCAGGAAGGCAAGTCTGGGGACCCCCATTCCCAGAACGCCGACAGTAGCCCCCGGGCCCAAGGCGCGCATGGGCTTGGCCGTGCCGAGAGGCGAAAGGGCAAGGGCGAAGCGTCGCGGGCCCTAACAGCCTGCGGCCTTGGGCGTCACGTGGCGGTTGACGAGACGTGGGTGCTTCAGCAACCGCGCAGGTTGGTAAGGGAGGGGCATCTGCCCAGACTTTGCCTTTTGCTCTCTCCGGTCGCTGCTCAGATCCCCTTTCTTGCGCCTTCCCTTTCTTCCTCCAAACTTCCAGATCTACTCCAGCTGCGCGACCTAGGAAGCCATGGCGCCTCGCCAGCCTCCGGCCAAAGCTTGGTATTCTCCTGCTCTGGACTTGCCGAATGTGTCCAAGGCGAGCCTTGCCCGGCTGCGCCGGATGACGATGGCGCAGGGCATCAACGGGACGGAGGTGTTCAAGACCGGCTCCGCACCCCTGAGGGCCGAGGGAGCACCTTTTATCCTCTCTGTGTAAGCTCCATTGCTGCGGGCCTGGTGCCTCCCTTCTCCGAGTTCTTCTTCTCCGTCCTCCGCCATTACAACCTGCAGGCTCTGCATCTCCACCCCAACTCTGTCCTTCTTCTGGCGATCTTCGCTTACTACTGCGAGGCCCACGTAGGGGTGCAGCCTTCGGTGGCCTTGTTGCGCCACTACTTCTCCCTCTGGGTCTCTGGCAGCTCCCATTCTGCGTGCGCGGGCTTCATCGCGTATGGCGGCACCATTGCCATCTCGAATCCCCGGAGGAGGATTGAGGGCTTCAGGAGCAAGTGGGTCTTGGCAGATGCCGAGCGCATCCACCTTCGGCTGATCTTGCCCGCGGAGCAACCCATGAGCTCCAGCGACTGGTGCCGAGCGGAGCTCACGGACCCCCGCACGAAACTGGTGTTGGAGAAGATGGACGCGGACCTGAGGCCGGCCAACATGGCGGCGGCGAAGTTGACCGGTGCGTCGCTGCTGAAGGAGTTCCTGGAGCACCAGCTGGCCCCACTCCGGCAGTACTCTCCTCCAATGTGGAGGCCTCATCCGAGCCCCGAGGTTGTGGATGAAGAGGATGTGACCGCGGTTCTCCAATCTCTGGTCGGGGGCGAGGTGGCAAGGTTGAAGGGCGCTCCCAAGCCCTTGTTCCTTCGCGACGACTGGAAGCGGGTGGTGAAGTCCATGCCTGTTTTTAATGGGGACGGGCTCGTGCCCGCGGCGGCTTCTGAAGGACCGGTGGATGTGCCCTCCGGCGACTCCAGCGATGAGGAGGAGGAAGAGGAGCGGGGAGAGGGGCCCGACTCTGAGGCGACTAATGGAGAGTCAAGGGCTCCCCTCTCCTGGCGCGGGTCCCGCACTCTCCGCCTTTCGCCGAGCGATGATGATGATGACGACGATGATGTACTGGGTAGCGGGACCTCGCCCACGATCCCGAAGAAGGACAGGACCGGGCCGATCTCCCGCGGGTCCGTCCTGACTCCGGGGCGAACCGTGGATGCGCCATCTGCTTCTAAGGTCGACCCTTCCAGCCGGCTGTCAGGCTTCAAGTTGGGCCGGAGGCTGCCCGAGCTCACCGGCGATGACCCGTAAGTGCTTGATCCTTGATCTTTTGTTTCTCGTTCCGCCGACGAGGCTTGATGATTGCTTCTCTCGAATAGGCTGGCGCTAGCGGCGAAGAAGCCGAAGGGAGCCCCGCGGCCCCACCTGCGGCGACGCCTTCGCCTGCAGGGGAGGGAGATCATGACGCGCGGGCCTCTCCTGCCTGCTCATCCTTGCGGGGCTTGGCTGAGCTGGCTGGGGCGAGCCCAGCCCCCATGGCTCGAACGACTCCGAAGGCACCCTCGTTTGGCGCCGCTGCCACGGCTGTGGAGGCACAGCGGACTCCGCCTCGAGACACTGCGGCCTCGCCGCCGCTACTTTCTCCTCCCGTTCCACTGACCGTTGCTTCCCTGGCTCCTCCTGTTGTCTTGGGGCGCACCGATGTTTCTCCGCCTCCTTCTTCCATCTTGGAGCGTGTCATTGCTGAACTGGACCGGCTGCGGCAGGATCTTCTCGGCGCCGACCCTCTCCTGGTGGCCGAGCGCCTGGAACTGGCATCGGGGTGGATTCGTTCTGATGCTTCGATCCGGGCGGTGTTGGTTCAGGCCTCAACGGCCTGTGACGGAGAGAGGGAGGCCACCCTCGAGGCGAAGGCTGCCCGGGACGCGGCCCTGGGAGAGGTGGTTGAAGTCCACGGTCGTTGCAAGGCGCTAGAGGATTAGCTGCAAGGCCTGCGGGACCAGCTCGCGAAGGAGGTTCGTCTTCGCCAGGAACAAGAGGAAAGCATGAAGGCTCGCGAGGCGGCCATCGAGGGCCGGGAGGCCAAGCTCAAGAAGCGCCGCGACCGCCTAAGTGCGCTGGGGGAGGAGCTAGAGGCGACGAGGGTCGAGCTGGACAGCAAGGCCAAGGTTCTTGCCGAGGATCGCGTGGCCTTCGCGGACATGGAGAAAGATGCCCGTGCTTCGCTGAAGACGCTTTACGAGAGCGGCCTGGACAGCCCGCTAGCCGGTGATGGTGACGGCCCCACCAAGCTGCTTCCTTTCCTGGTTAAGGCCCTTGGGGATGTCGCCCTTGGCATCAGCCCCACGGCCGAGGCCGAGGCGCGCGTCCTGTCTTCTGCTGCGCTGACGCGGGTCTTTGCCCACATCTACCTTCGTGATCCCAACGCCGACCTCGACGGCCTGCTGGAACCGGTGAGCGGCGAGGGTGCTTCCGCCGCTGTCGAAGCCGTGAAGGGGCGCACGGAGGCGCTGCTGGGGAAGTTCTGGGCCTTCAGCACCAAGCCAAAGCAAGGCGTTGCCGGCCCTGCTGCTCCACGAGGCGAAGCCACTCCGCACAGCTCCACCGCCAACGAGTGACTCCGTCCCATCCCTGTTTTTCTTTCAACTCCTGCACATGCATCACGCCTCGGGGAGGCATTTAAACTTGCGTTTGGTACTGAGATGACAGTATGGGTTGTAATATTTGCTTTTAAGTTCCTTGGATTTTATGTTTGTCTTCCCTACTTGCTTCTGTTCAACGTCGGCAGAGCCCGGCCCCGCGCGTGCCTCACCCAGCATTAGCCCCGACTGGAAACCAGGACAGGACCAAAGGAGTGAGGGGCTACGTGACAAGTTAGGCTCCTGAGTCGCGATGCTCAGGAGTCCCCCTTGGCGTGCGAACAACAAGTAGGGAGGCGCGGTGTAGGTGTATCTTCCGTTCTACGTCTGCAGAGTCCGACTCCACGCGTACCTCACCCAGCATAGCCTTTCGGAACTAAGGAGTGAGGGGCTACGGAGCCAGTTAGGCTCCTGAGTCGCGATGCTCAGGGGTCCCCCTTGACGCGCAAACGGCGGGTGATGAGGTGCGATGTAAGCGGGGCTACCGTTCTACGTCTGCAGAGCCCGGCCCTGCGCGTACCTCACCCAGCATAGCCTTTCGGAACTAAGGAGTGAGGGGCTACGGGACCAGTTAGGCCCCTGAGTCGTGATGCTCAGGGGTCCCCCTTGACGCGCAAACGGCCTTCATACCTTGGCTCCGCTCAGGGAGAGACGCGCAACGAACCAGGCCCGAGGGGCCTGGCTGGGCGGCGTACATCTGGGCATGACCCAGTCGTAGCCCCCGTGCCTAGCCCCCTCGCGCGGCACTCCCGAGGGGAGGCGTTGCGATGAGGCCAGCCACTGAGCTCTGGGCTCCCTGAGGATAATGCGGCCCGGAGGCCACCCCCAGTTGTTTATCACCAGCGCGGAGCATAGCGCTTCCGTATGTGTACGGGCATAGCCGCTCCTCGGCAGTGTCGTCAGCCAGCGCGGAGCATTGTGCTTCCACTGGTACGTGGGAGGGGGCTCCCCTCCGGGAGGAGCCCCCGGGGCATGTACAGCCCAGCCCTGACACGTGGCCAGCACGGTAGGGCTAGGTGAGGTGTATTTAGGCACCCGTGAGCCAGCGCAGGACTCACGAGGCCCTACCTCTAGGCGCGTTGCGCCTGGCACTGGGCCGTATCTTGAGATGTGTCCCTGCAAAATTTGGTTAGATGCCGGTACTCTACGTCCTCGGGTCCCGGCCCTCGAGCTTGTCTCAGCCATCGCTGGTATGCCAGGTCGCGATGCCGTGGACAAGGCCAGAGGGTGAGGGCTGGAGAGCCAGTAAGAGCCCTGAGTCGCGATGCTCAGGCACCCCCCGTTTAACGTGCAAGTGGCCGACATGGAGAAGAAAGGATGCCGCGGAGAGGCATCAAGCAATCAAGCGTGATAGGCGAATGCATAGTTGGAAATAAACGCGAGGGAGATACACGCCGCTGGGCCTAGCCCGAGCGGCTTGGGGATGATGCAGCTCGAGGGGCGCCCCCAGCAAGGCAAACTAACGACCGAGAAATAAAAGGGGATACATGCCGCAGGGACGGACCCACGCGGCCTAGGAGTGATGCAACCCTGGGAGGGCGCTCCTAGCTGGGAATGAAGCTTGAAAGATGTCACCTGAGGAGGTCGTCGGCGAAGTGTCATTGGTGCAGCAGACTCGGTGGGCTGCGGAAGCTGATCCTCACAAGCCCCCAGGCCCCGGGGCCTCGAGAGACTCTGGAGGCGCTGGTGACTCCTCGCGAGCTGTCTTCATCTCCGCCAAGGCCGCGGAACGCCTGTCTTCCTGAGCCTCCATGATGCCCCTCATGAGGTGCTGGTATGCCGCAGCCATGCTTGGCAGGCCGTAAGGCATGCGAACATAGCTGTGGGGCGGGCCCCCGCAGCGCCCCACTTGCGAGGGCCAAACACGCTCCGTCGTGGCGATCTGATTGAGCCCTGGTATGTCGACGCGGACGCGCAGCCCACCATCCTCGCCTGGATGTGGGGCCACAGCTGGTAGGTGGCGGCAACCTCTCATGATCCTTGACTCATGTAGTTCTTGAATGGCCTTGTTAACGAACTCCTGCTGGTCTGACCTTCCTTGCCTGGCTCCTTCTCGGGGGAAACGTGCTTCGAAGCACACCTCCACATGGTGCCCAAGCGCCTCCCTCGTGACCCTGGCTAGGTCGGTGGCGCTCCAGGTGAGAGCCCCCGAGCCCTGCCTGAGGAGGGCGCCGGGCGCGCTTTCCTATGCGATGGATGGGGGTCCCCCTAGGAGACACGGGCCCTGAAGGGCCTGCCTCCTGAGGGGCTGAGCCTGACGATGTCTTCTTCTTCTTGGGGGTGGTCTCAGGAAGCCTCCTGCTTCCGTGATCTAGGTCTTCTAGCGACGCGGCCTGATAGGCCCGCTCCAGGGAACACACTGCATCCTTCTCTTCACAGGGCACCGTGATGACGCCGCCACTTCCTGGCATCTTGAGGACGTTGTAGCCATGGTGAGTCACGGCCATGAACTTGGCCAGCGCTGGGTACCCGAGGATGGCGTTGTACGGCAGGCGGATGTGGGCGACGTCGAAGTCAATGAGCTCGGTGCCGTAGTTGCTGCGGGCCCCGAAGGTGACAGGGAGGCGGACCTGCCCGATCGGGACTGTGGAACCGTCGGTGATTCCGGAGAAAGGCTTGGTTGGCTGAAGCTGGTCATAGGGTACTTGGAGATTGTTGAATGTTTCCACGGACAGGACGTTGAGCCCTGCCCCGCCATCGATGAGGGTCTTTGTGACCAGCACGTTGCTGATGACCGGGGAGCAAAGCATCGGGAGGACTCCTGCCATGGCCGCGCACTTGAGCTGGTCTGCTGAGCTGAACGTGATGGAGCACGCCGACCACCTGAGGGGGCGCGTTGCTTCGAGCTTGGGGAGAACTGCATTCACTTCGCGGGCAAACTGCTTCAAGATGCGTTGAGAGGCTGGGGCTTGAGCTCCGCCTAGGATGCAGGCGATTGCGCGCGGCTCTTGTAAGCCCCCAACCCCATCGTCTTGATGGCGGTCTTCGTTCCTCCTTGGCTGAGGCGGCAGCGGAGGTAGGCCTGCGTTGCCGTGAGGGCGATCCTCACGAGGCTGATCCCTCCAGTCTCCCTCGCGAGGCAGGTCCCTCGCGAGGTTGGTCGCGCCACCCCAGGCGCGGGCCGCGATCTTCCCAGCATCCTGGGTTTCTTCCTCCTCCTTGGCCGTAGCCCCGGTCAGCACGGTCAGGGCGACGGCCGATCCTTCCTTCTCGCACGGCACGGAGTTCTTGGCATTCGTGGGTGTTGTGGATGTGGAGGTCGTGGTACACACAGTACCGGCTGCCTCTAGAGGATTCGGGCAGATCCTTGCCCCGCTTGGTGTCTAGTTCTGCGGCGAGTACGGTAGCCCCCTTGCGCTTCACGTCCTTGGCCTTGGGCTTCTTCTCTTCTGGGTCCGCGGCAGGCAGCTCGAGGAGGGAGAGACGTCCCTCCTCAGCCCTGGCGCACTTGGTCGCCAAGTTGAACAGCTCCAAGGAGGTGCAGAGGTCTTCGTACATAGCCAGCTCCTCCTTCATCTTGACGTCGTGCACGCCATCGGAGAAGGCCGAGATGATGGCTTCCTCGGACACCTTGGGGATCTTGAGGCACGCGCTGTTGAAGCGCTGGATGTACTTTTGCAGGGTCTCTCCGGGTTGTTGCTTGATGCGGCGCATGTCGCTCACGGTGGGTGGCCGGTCGCGAGTACCTTGGAAGTTGGCGATGAAGCGGGTGCGCATCTGGTCCCAGGAGGAGATCGTGCCTGGAGCCAGATTCAGGAGCCAGTGAAAGTGCAACTATCCCTAGGTGGTTTTGGTAATTCATAACAACATATAGCTCATTGAGCTAATGCTATTCCAAGATGATTATTTGAGGAAAGCTCAATGATTGGCATGGCATGGATGTGAAAGTGGAACCCTCAAAATGCTAAGGACAAAGGATTGGCCCAAGCTCAAAAGCTCAAGACTCTTCATTTTATATTTTAGTGATCCAAGATCACATTGAGTCTTTAGGAAAAGCCAATACTATCAAGGAGGGATGAGGTGTTGCTTAATGAGCCTCTTGCTTCATGTGCTTAATGATATGCTCCAAAATCCTCAGCTACTTTCCCATATCCACAAATGACCTAAACCCTAAGTCAAACTTGGTCATACCGATTCTATCTATCCAGCGCCACCGAGTTTCACTTGTCATAAGCCACTGCCAAACCCTAGCAATTCGGTCCTACCGATAGGGATCTCGGTCGCACCGAGATGGGGTTGCAAACTCTCTGTTTCCCTTTCGTAACTTTTCGGTCTCACCGAAAGAGCGAATCGGTCCCACCGAGATTGCAATGTAAACTCTGTGTTTCCCTTTTGTAACTTTTCGGTCTCACCGGAAGAGCAAATCGGTCCCACCGAGTTTGCCTGACCAACTCTCTGGTTAGCTTATTACCAAACTCGGTCTCACCGAGTTTGTGTAATCGGTCTCACCGAGATTACGTTATGCCCAAACCCTAACAGAATCGGTCCTACCGAGTTGCATGTCAGTCCCACCGAAAATCTCTAACGGTCACTAGGTTTACCTTTTCGGTCTGACCGAGTTTATTGATTCGGTCCCACCGAGATTGGTAGATTGTGTGTAACGGTTGGATTTTGTGTGGAGGCTATATATACCCCTCCACCTCCTCTTCATTCATGGAGAGAGCCATCAGAACACATACACAATTCCAACTCATATGTTCTGAGAGAGAACCACCTACTCATGTGTTGAGACCAAGATATTCCATTCCTACCATATGAATCTTGATCTCTAGCCTTCCCCAAGTTGCTTTCCACTCAAATCTTCTTTCCACCAGATCCAAATCCTGTGAGAGAGAGTTGAGTGTTGGGAAGACTATCATTTGAAGCACAAGAGCAAGGAGTTCATCATCAACATATCATTTGTTACTTTTTGGAGAGTGGTGTCTCCTAGATTGGCTAGGTGTCACTTGGGAGCCTCCGACAAGATTGTGGAGTTGAACCAAGGAGTTTGTAAGGGCAAGGAGATCGCCTACTTCGTGAAGATCTACCGCTAGTGAGGCAAGTCCTTCGTGGGCGATGGCCATGGTGGGATAGACAAGGTTGCTACTTCGTGAACCCTTCGTGGGTGGAGCCCTCCGTGGACTCGCGCAACCGTTACCCTTCGTGGGTTGAAGTCTCCATCAACGTGGCTGTAGGATAGAACCACCTATCCGAACCACAGGAAAAACATCCGTGTCTCCAATTGCGTTTGAATTCTCCAAACCCTTCCTTTTACATTCTTGCAAGTTGCATGCTTTACTTTCCGCTGCCAATATACTCTTTGCATGCTTGCTTGAATTGTGTGATAATTGCTTGACTTGTCCTAAGATAGCTAAAATCTGCCAAGAACTAAAATTGGGAAAAGGTTAAGTTTTTTATTTGGTCAAGTAGTCTAATCACCCCCACTCTAGACATACTTTCGATCCTACAAGTGGTATCAGAGATTTGGTCTCCATTTGCTTTGATCTCCATAGCTTTTGGTGGTCATAGCCTTGGTTTCACAACCTAGGAGAGTATGGCATCTAACGAGGGAAATTATCACCGTAGAGGTCCTTACTTTGATGGTACTAATTTTGCTAGTTGGAAGCATAAAATGAAATTGCATATTCTTGGAAATAACCCCACCGTTTGGGCTATTGTGTGTGTTGGTTTGCGAGGTGACTTATTTAATGGGAGAGAACCAAACCGTGAAGCTACCGCGGATGAGTTGAAGATGTTGCAATACAATGCTCAAGCTTGTGATATTCTCTTCAACGGATTATGCCCCGAAGAATTCAACAAAATCAGTCGTCTTGAGAATGCAAAGGAAATTTGGGACACTTTGATTGATATGCACGAAGGTACCGACTCCGTCAAAGAATCCAAGTTGGATGTGCTTCAAAGTCAACTTGACAAGTTCAAAATGAAGGATGGTGAAGGTGTCGCTGAAATGTACTCTAGGCTTACTCTCATCACAAATGAGATTGCCGGCTTAGGAAGTGAAGAGATGACCGATAGATTCATCATCAAGAAGATTCTAAGAGCCTTGGATGGAAAATATGATACCGTGTGCACATTGATCCAAATGATGCCCAATTACAAAGATCTCAAGCCAACGGAAGTGATTGGTAGAATTGTTGCTCATGAGATGTCACTTAAGGATAAAGAGGAACTTCACAACAAATCAAGTGGTGCCTACAAAGCCTCATGTGAAGCACCTACATCATCAAGTGAGAAACAAAACTTCAACGAAGAATTGAGCTTAATGGTGAAGAACTTCAACAAGTTCTACAAGAGTAGAAGAAAAGATAGAAGCTTCAAGTCAAGGTCCTACAATGACAAAAGATCTTCTAGTCGAGAGCAAAACTGCTACAATTGTGGAAGACCCAGACACTATTCCAATGAGTGTACGGCTCCCTACAAGAGAAGAGAAGATTCTCCAAAAAGAAGAAGCAAAGATTCACCACCAAGAGAGAGAAGGAGTAGAGATGATCGTTATGAACAAAGATACTCACGGAGAAGCAAGGATTCGGAAAGGAAGGAAAAATTATCAAGGAGCTACACAAAACGAAGACGTCAAGCTCATGTTGGTGAATGGGTATCCGGCTCCGACTCCGACAGCCACTCCGAGAGAAGTTATCACTCCGACTCCGTAGATACTCAAGATGAAGGTGTTGCCGGTCTAGCACTTGTGTCATCCAACTCCTACAACATATTTGATTCACCAAATGAAGTAATTGGAAGATGCTTCATGGCCAAAGGTCCTAAGGTAACACACCCCGAGTATGTTGATTTTAATAGTGATGAAGATGACTTGTTAGGTGATGATGATTTGCTTGTTGACAACTCTAGTGATGAATCCTATGATGAAACGTCAATTAATCATGCTAATCAAGATAAAACGAATGACAATGATAAGGAGAAGTTTGAGGCTCTAACTAAAGAACTAAACACTCTTAAGTTAGCTCATGAAACTATCTTCGAAGATCATCGAGAACTTTTAAGAGCTCATGAGAAATTACGCTTTGAAAAGCTCAATCTTGAGCAAGAGCATCAGTTTTTAAAAGCAATCAATGATGATCTCCGCAAGAAAAGTTCTTCTTACATTGCCTTGCGTTTACTCTTATCCACTTACATGCCTCAAGTCAAATCTAGTAACAAGAACAAGAAAGATTCTTCCTCTAGTAGTAATAATGATCATGCTAAATCCAATATTGTTGCTTCTAGTAGTTCTCTTGATTCCACTAATGATTCTCTTAGACAAGTTACACTTGAGCAAGAAAATAGCTTATTGAAGGGAATTATAGAGAAAGGAGTGTACAAAAGCCTTGCCGGGAGTAAGCAATTCGAGGAAATTGTGCGCAAGCAAGGAATGCACCAGAAGAATCAAGGTGTTGGTTTTGAACAAAAGTTCAATGCCAATGGAGTTGAGTGGGAAGAAGATCAATACCCCAAGACAAAGTTTGTTCCTCAACAAGAGAAGTATGATACTTCCTTCAAGGGGACACAAGCTCAAGATGATCTTCCACCACAAGACTACAAGCAAAAAGGCAAGGACAATCTTCAAGAGGAAATTGATGCATTTGAAGAAGCTCCTAAGACCTTAGTCAAGTGGATTCCCAAAACTACTTCAAGGTCCACTTCATCAAGTACGACTACAAGTCCAAGGATTCCCATCAAGATGATGTGGATCCAAAAGAAGAAGAACTAGAGAGTTCTTGAGGGTGACTCCGCCAACATACTTCACTCTTATCATTTTGGCAAGAACAAGTGCAATCAACTTCCACATCTTGCACTAGTTCAAGGAGTCACAAACCCTCTTGTTGGTAAGACAAGGGACAAGGTAACCTAAAAGTTTTCATGGACATCATCTTTTGTGTGCATCACTCTATGTCTATGGATATCCTTGTTTGTTCCTTGTGGGACTAACCCATGTAGGTATTGAAAGTGCAATTCACTCAAATGGATAGCTCCAAGTGATCTACATCAACATTGAGCATCCACAAATTCAACATCTACATGAAGTCATCATCGACAAAACCCAAGGTTAGTTCATCCCTCTTAGGGGGGATATCACATCTAGGGGGAGCTTTACTCTAAGACTTGAGCTAAAGCAACTCTAAAGATGTGAACACAACAATGCTTTATGTAAAAGTGGTAACCCCACTTGAGCTTAAACGATGAGTATGACCTATGATCAAGTGTTCTCACTTGACTCCTAAGTCAATATACTCATATATAGATGACCTAGTCATCGCAAATTGCTTGATAGATGCTAGAATTGGTTGTGCATGCTTTGTCACATATTTCATTTGCCATCTTATTGTGTGAGCACGTTGGTTGCATATTTTACTCATTCGAGGACATCCACTTGTTGTTTTGATTGTTTGGCTTTATTTCCTTTTGCCAAGTGGATGGACAAGAATGCCTAAGAACCTCCTCTAGCTATCTATGCTCTTCTCGTCTCAAACTCTATTCATGCTACATCACAAAATTTGATCTAGTCAGATTCGAACCACTCTGTGTGAGGAGCGGTCGGAGTCCCCGATTCGTCATAGACTTAAACTTCCAAAACCTCTTTGTGATTCTCGGTCTGACCGATTCCCCACTTTCGGTCCTACCGAGATCATTAAGTTGATCTAGGTTTTCGATCTCGGTGCAACCGATTTGAACTTTTCAGTCACACCGAGTTGCAATAACTGCTCGCAGTTATGCATCTCGGTGCCACCGAGTTGTTCCACTCGGTCACACCGACAGGGTCGGGCTATATATAGTCACGGGCAAAAATTTGGAAATTTCTGCGAACCCCTTCGCCCGCGTGATAGCCTGCTCTGCCAACTTGGTCTCCGGATCGTCTCCTCGCCGCTAGCCGCCTCCAGTCGCTGGTCTCCGTCGCCGTCAACGGGAATCAACCCCGCCGTTGCCGCCGTAGCGAGTCTCCGCCGAACTAGGGTATGGACTCGATCTTTGTGCTATTCTCCAATCCCATTCCTAGCACATTGTGATCATCATGATTCTTGCCACGTTTGATAAACTCCTATCTAGTCAATAAACTCGTAGATTAGGTTTAATTCGAAAATTTTAGGGTTAGGTTTCCGCCAAAACCATCTCGGACCCACCGAGTTGAAAAACTCGGTCCCACCGATTTGGCTTACGCCATTGCACAAGTGAGACTCGGTCTGACCGAGAATTACTTATCGGTGTGACCGATTTTGGAATTCTGTGAAACCCTAGTAGTCTCGGTGCCACCGAACTGTGACTCGGTCTGACCGAGTTCACTAGTTTAGGTTCCAAAACTGCTTCGGTATCACCGAGTTTAGAAATCGGTAGATCCGAGATGCTTTCAGTGGGAAACTAAAACTAAGTTTTTGAATTATTCTTTTGCAAAAATCTCTGCATTTTGTGATGCTCATCCACTCTACCTCATCTATAAACTGTTCACAGGGTCAGCAGTCAGCTTATTCATCTTGTCAGACCAAAGTGATAGCCAGAATTTGTCAGAGCAGCAAATGCAAATGAGTGAGGGCACTAGTCCCTCCAATTCTTCAGATGATGGCAGCAGGAGCACCCCTAGCAATCTGCCAAAAGCTCCCACAAGACAAAGAAAGAAGAGAACTTCAGATTCTGAAGATGAGGATTATGTGGCAGAAGAGGAAGCAACCTCCAAGAGAGTTGAGCCAGCACAGGGTATAAAGCCAAGGTTGAAGCTCAAAAGGCCAGCAGGCAGGCAGCCTATGTCAAAGGATAGAGCTTCAACTGAGAAGCCCACTCCCATTGAGCCAGTTGCTGCTGAGGGCAAGAAGAGGAAAGAAAGGGTGAAGAAAACTGTTGCCAAAGTGCTTGGCAAAGCTTCCATCATGGAAGATGAGGAGGAAGAAGAAGAGGTGGCTGCACCAGCACCAAAGGCACCCAAGCTGATGGGTGATGCCATAAGATCAGGGGCAGCTGCTTCGAAGGCCAAGTCGGCTAATGCCCAAGCCAAAGAGGAATACAAGAAGCATCCCAGCTCCTGAGAAGAACAAGGCCCCAGTGCCTGAAGCTGCAGAAGAAGAGGAAGATAATGTTCTTAGGAAGCTCAAGCCCAAGATCCCAGACCACAACGATGCTCATCCTGTGGCTGAGGATATGAAACTCAGGAGAGATTCAGGGCTCCGGAAGTGGAGAGAAGCAGACCCGTATGCTTCAAGGAGAAGGACTGCAGTTGACTACAGGTTTCACACAAAGGAGTAGCAAGACTTCTATGAGACAGTGCTGCTAGACAAGAAGCCCATTGTCTGTGACATGAGATGGGCCGATTGGCAATACATCAAGGACAACGAGGAGTACTACCCTGGAGTGCAGGACAGCTTCAAGGCGTGTGGAGTAGAGGACTTTGTTGGGTAGAAGCTCACAAAGTGGAACGAGGAACTCATCATGCAATTCTACTCCACAACCCATTTTTATCCAGATGGTAGGATAATTTGGATGTCAGAGGGTACGAGGTACCAGTCTACAGTTGCTGAATGGGCTCAGCTAATAAATGCCCCAGAGGAGTAAGCAGATGACTTGGACGTTTATGCCAAGAAGAAGATGGACCACAACTCTATGTCCAACATGTACAAGGAGATTCCAAATGAAGCACTTGACACTTTCAAGTTTGGCTCAGTACGTTATCATCTATCAGGGCTGCCCACTATCAATTGGATACTGAGGCTCACCTTATTGCCCAAGTCCGGAGATCACAAGATGATCAAAGGCCACGCGATCAACTTGCTTCATATCTTTGACGTGCCTCAGAAATTCAAGGTGATGAGCCTAATGGTAGAGACCATTAAGAGGACAACAGCAGACCAGAAGAGGAGCTGTGGATATGCCCCACAGATTTAGGAGCTCATCAACTCCAAGATGGGCACGGGCATATACCTGTTGGACAAGGAACACCTGCCTATCCGTCTGGACTTTGAAGATAACCAAGTGGTCATGACTGAGAATGAGCCATCATCTGCCCAAGCACAAGCCAAGAAGGTGAAGGCTAGGAAGGAGAAAGCTTCCAAGATGCCTACTCAAGAGGAGGCATCTGAATATTTCCTGAAAACCAAACAAGAGCAGCTTGGTTACTTGATTGCATCCACCCTGCGGATTGAGCAAGGACTAGCCACCCTAACTCAAAACTAGGCAAGCTTAGAGAGGATCATGGAACAAAAGTTCTATGACTTGGATGTCAAAGTGATAGAGATTCAGTCTGCAGTGGAGCAGCTCCAGGATGACATGCAGGAGAGGAGAGGCAAGACTACAACTGATGCCTTTGCCAGAGTGCCCCGAGCTCCGAGGTTGTCAGCAGTGCCAGTTCCTGACACAAGAGCAACCGCCTCAGCTCCAGCCGCAGCATCAGCTCCAACTCCAGCATCTACTTCAGCTCCAGCGTCTACTTCAGCATCTACGGAAGCCTTCGTCCTTGGAGTGATTCGGACTCCACCACCACCTGAAGATCAAGCCTGAGTGTCGACTTAGCACTATGCATTTTCTAGGAACTTTTTGGTAACTTGTTGCCAAAGGGGGAGAAAATGTATAGATCATAGGCTTCGAGAGAGAGTGTTGATTTTATTCTCTCTTGTTTTATTTGGTGGTTTTTCGAACTTCGTTTGCTTTTGTGTGAGATACTACGTCATTATCTGTGAGACATCGATGATCATGTGTTTGATCATAAGCTGCACTTAATGTTTGCTTAATGCTATTATCCTATCTATCTTATGAGATCATTCACTATTCTTGGTGATGAGTGCATATATTTCATTCTTATCATTTTGAGCGCTCCACCAAGATGTATGTGACATGGAAGAGTAACCCATGACTCTAACTCTTTGTGCATTTGCAGTCCAAAGCAAAATTTAAATATGCACAAATTTAGAGGGAGCTCTTACTTGTCACATACTTCTCAAAGCGACGATATATTTCATGCTTATTATCTTTTGTCGAAGCTTTGATCTATATGTTGTCATCAATTACCAAAAAGGGGGAGATTGAAAGTGCAACTATCCCTAGGTGGTTTTGGTAATTCATAACAACATATAGCTCATTGAGCTAATGCTATTCCAAGATGATTATTTCAGGAAAGCTCAATGATTGGCATGGCATGGATGTGAAAGTGGAACCCTCAAAATGCTAAGGACAAAGGATTGGCCCAAGCTCAAAAGCTCAAGACTCTTCATTTTATATTTTAGTGATCCAAGATCACATTGAGTCTTTAGGAAAAGCCAATACTATCAAGGAGGGATGAGGTGTTGCTTAATGAGCCTCTTGCTTCATGTGCTTAATGATATGCTCCAAAATCCTCAGCTACTTTCGCATATCCACAAATGACCTAAACCCTAAGCCAAACTCGGTCATACCGATTCTATCTATCCGGCGCCACCGAGTTTCACCTGTCATAAGCCACTGCCAAACCCTAGCAATTTGGTCCTACCGATAGGGATCTCGGTCTCACCGAGATTGGGTTGCAAACTCTCTGTTTCCCTTTCGTAACTTTTTGGTCTCACCGAAAGAGCGAATCGGTCCCACCGAGATTGCAATGTAAACTCTGTGCTTCCCTTTTGTAACTTTTCGGTCTCACCAAAAGAGCAAATCGGTCCCACCGAGTTTGCCTGACCAACTCTCTGGTTAGCTTATTACCAAACTCGGTCTCACCGAGTTTGTGTAATCGGTCTCACCGAGATTACGTTATGCCCAAACCCTAACAGAATCGGTCCTACCGAGTTGCATGTCAGTCCCACCGAAAATCTCTAACGGTCACTAGGTTTACCTTTTCGGTCTGACCGAGTTTATTGATTCGGTCCCACCGAGATTGGTAGATTGTGTGTAATGGTTGAATTTTGTGTGGAGGCTATATATAGCCCTCCACCTCCTCTTCATTCATGGAGAGAGCCATCAGAACACATACACAATTCCAACTCATATGTTCTGAGAGAGAACCACCTACTCATGTGTTGAGACCAAGATATTCCATTCCTACCATATGAATCTTGATCTCTAGCCTTCCCCAAGTTGCTTTCCACTCAAATCTTCTTTCCACCAGATCCAAATCCTATGAGAGAGAGTTGAGTGTTGGGAAGACTATCATTTGAAGCACAAGAGCAAGGAGTTCATCATCAACATACCATTTGTTACTTTTTGGAGAGTGGTGTCTCCTAGATTGGCTAGGTGTCACTTGGGAGCCTCCGACAAGATTGTGGAGTTGAACCAAGGAGTTTGTAAGGGCAAGGAGATCGCCTACTTTGGGAAGATCTACCGCTAGTGAGGCAAGTCCTTCGTGGGCGATGGCCATGGTGGGATAGACAAGGTTGCTTCTTCGTGGACCCTTCGTGGGTGGAGCCCTCCGTGGACTCGCGCAACTATTACCCTTCGTGGGTTGAAGTCTCCATCAACGTGGATGTAGGATAGCACCACCTATCCGAACCATGGGAAAAACATCCGTGTCTCCAATTGCGTTTGAATTCTCCAAACCCTTCCCTTTACATTCGTGCAAGTTGCATGCTTTACTTTCCGCTGCCAATATACTCTTTGCATGCCTGCTTGAATTGTGTGATGATTGCTTGACTTGTCCTAAGATAGCTAAAATCTGCCAGGAACTAAAATTGGGAAAAGGTTAAGTTTTTTATTTGGTCAAGTAGTCTAATCACCCCCCCCCCTCTAGACATACTTTCGATCCTACAGCCAGGTTCGAGCTCCTTCCTTGAGCGCCATGGGGAACCAGTTCGCCATGACCTTTTCATCCCCGCTGGCAGCCTCGATGCCCAGCTCATAGAGCTGGAGGAACTCTGTGGGTTCAGTTGTGCCGTCGTAGCGAGGAGGCAGGTCTGGCTTGAACTTGCTGGGCCACGCGACGCTGCACAGCTCAATGGTGTAGGCACGGCAGCCAGCGGTGGCCACGAAAGGCTTCGGCTGATGGAGAGCTTGGTCTTGAGGGTCCCCACGCGGTGCAGCTAGGAGCAGAGTGGGGTCTTGGTGCGCCAGAGCTAGAGCAGGTTCTCGGCGTGCCGGAGCAGGGAGCGCCCTGGCAGCTCCTTGCGGGCGAGGGACTTCTTGGCAGCTCCGTTCTTGTTGTGCCGGCACCTGACAGAGCGGGCTCCGCCCAGGGACCAAGCGCCTTGGAGCCATGGCATCTTCTTGGAGAGGAGGCGGCTGGTGCGCCTTTGGAGCTTCGTTGCCCGCGCGGGGTGGGGTGTGGCGCAGAGGAACGGACGGCGCGGAAGAGCCCCCCTGCGGCGCGGACAAGCTCGGGAACGCGGTCGAGCCACTCTTCGTAGACGTCGTCGACGGGGCGGTAGCGCAGGAGCTCGTTTGCCGCGAGGAGCGTAGCTCGAGCCTCCAAGGGTGCGCGGAGCACGCGGGATGAAGAACCGGCTGGTGCGAGTGATGGAGTAGCGGTGCGGCCGTCTCGGCGCATGGACGGATGCTGAGACGACGCTTGCTGCTCGCCCCCCGCCGGGCCGGTGGCGGCGTTGACGGCGGGCGATGGGGAGCGATGGCGGCCCGGCGCTCGGCGCGGGCCCGACGAGCGTCGGACATGGATGTGACGGTCGGAGGAGAACGGAGTGGTGGAAGACAGATTCTGGCGCACCCCTACCTGGCGCGCCAAATGTCAGATTCGCGGGTTCCGGCAGACCCTTAAGGTTCGAACACTGGGGTGCGCACGGAGATCACACCTTCTACCTCCCCGTCTCACAAAGATCTAAACTACTAAAAGAACTGCATGAGAGACACAAGATTTATACTGGTTCGGGCCACCGTTGTGGTGTAATACCCTACTCCAGTGTGTGGTGGGTGGATTGCCTCTTGGGGCTGATGATGATGAACGATACAAGGAAGAACAGCCTCGCGAGGGTCTGTTCTTGGCTGGGGGGATGAACTGCTAGGAGGAGTTCAGTCACCCTTCTCTCTCTCTCTCTCTCTCTCTCTCTCTCTCTACTTGTGAACCGGACGAACTAACTCTGCGAACCGAACCCCTTGCTACGTGGGTGGCCGGTCCTATTTATAGGCAAGGGCCCTGGGCCTCTTCCCAAATATTGAGCGGGAAGGGCGCCAACAATTGGCCAATTCGAAGGGGAACATCTAGTACACTTATCCTGACTAAAGTTGGTCTTCGCCTGCAAAAGACCCTGCGGTGATGCCGTGCTGGGCTCCATGGTGACCTCCGTCTTGTAGTCCGCTTGGTCCTGGTCTCGTTGCACCGAAATGGCAACCTTTGCCTGATGCCTCGGTACTCTGCGGCTGCGCTTGCCCCCTCTGCACCAAAGAGGAAAGAAGGACGCTGCGCGCGCTGGCGCCCGCCTGGCACCCTCGATCGTCATGGCTTGCGTCATGGGCACCTTGTGAGGTACCCCGCCTTGATTCCTCCGCCTCCTCGCGAGCCAGCCTGAGGAGGCTGCGCCTGGGGATGCGCCGTGTTGTCCGCCCCGCGAGGCTTGGCCGCTCGCGAGGGTCTTGAGTCTTGTGTTGATGAAGATGGGCCATGCTGGGCCTCCTTTGAGCCACGCCGCGGGTCGCAGGCAGGCAATTCTGGGGACCCCCATTCCTAGAACGCCGACAGACAGGAATATAAGGGGTAAATCCCAAAGAAGATGGAGTAGTGGAGGATCTAGAAGTGACTAAAGTAGCGGCTAAAGCAGTACGGGCACGAGTCGGCTCTCGAGCCAGCTCGTGGATCATGAGATAGCTAGCAGTGACATAACGAGCAAGGTGGCTAGCAACACTATGAGACTCCGGATCAATGAGAGGGAAACGGACACGACCATTGTCGTGCAGAGATGGTAGTAATAGAAACCTGGGTGGTTCTGCATTCGGACCTCGTTGTAGCGAAGCTCGACAAGGACCTCGAATGCAGCAAACTGGACAGCCTGAGAAGCAGTGGAGGCGTAACCGCTTCGAGAAGTACGAGTGTAAGAGCTGGAATCGGAACTAGTGCGCAGAGTGACCACTGTGTGATACTCATACACGGAATCAGCTAGATGCTCCTTGTACACACGATAGACTGGGTCGTCTCCGAGACGGTACAGCCGACGCCACACGTTGCGAAGGAGGTGCGATGACGTGTACGACATCAGCTCCAACTGGCATGGATACGGCACCGGAGCCATCTACACACACAACCATTAGCAGGTTAGCATAAAAAATATAAACCATATCCATGCAACGCAACAATTAGCACAAATTACTACCAGCACTCAACTTAAATGCGTATCTAACATCGAGTTAACACGTCGCAGTCTAGCGTGGCCTACGGTCAGCGCGGCTCTGATACCAAGCGTTGTGGCACCCCGGCTCAGAGCGACCGGTTTACCATGCATTGCCAGGCCAGAGACCATGTCTTCTGGCAACACACAACATCTTGGTACAGAAAACAACCGCTTTATTGATGCTAGCGGAACATAGTTTATATTACAACAGATGTCGAGGCCAAGCGGCACACCCGGTGCGGCTGAACAATATGTACATTATTTAGTGAACATAAAGGGGCCTCAATCAGGACAACTACGTGGCAGTGGAATAACGTCGTAGCGGGAGCTCCATATCACCGGGACACCGATGTGGACACGATCTAGACTCGAGCAGCGCTCCTCTCCAATGAGACTTTCCTGAAATCTGGCATGACACGCCAGGTCAATACATTAAATGTACTTGCAATCTCACAACAGGCATAATCATAATGGCAAACAATATCATGATACTTAACCAAGTATTAATAATGCAACACTACATGTCAAACATGTTGTGATCATGCTCGAACGTTCCTCGGGACAACTTACCAACCATGATCATTCCCGGATCACAGACAAACCACCAACGTGGTCTTAACAAGAGTAACTCGTGATCCTTACGGCGATCACAACCATGACCAATATCTAGTCCCGAATATCTCGATGGACTTTCTGCCATCCTCAATAATGCAAAGTTCATAGCTTAGTGTGCAAATTTTATTAAACGTTGACTCATGGTGGGACCTACTATGAGGTGTCCATGACCGTGGACTCGGCTATCGATAGATTATACACTCTGCAGAGGTAGCACAGTGTACCCACACCACGGAACCCATGGCCTCGCACTCCCATTCGGCTAGACCAATGGCATTCCAACAAAACCCTTCCATTGCCATGACACTCTCCCGGCCACTCCGACCCAATCCCCAACGGGCTAGTCCTGGGTGGCCCCGTGTCTACCAAAGACACACCGACCACCGTCTTGGCCAAAACAATCCCACTCGGGGACCCGATACCATAATCTCAACAATGGGCACACAAGGTTATGCCTGCTTACCGAGCCAGGGTGAGCACGACACAACCTTCCCTAATTGGAGGCACCGACCAGAGGCACTGTCAATGGACCAAATCAAGGCCTTACCAAAAAGGCAAATGTGGCTGCACTGGGAAAACTCGATTCAGCGGCACCATGACCCAATCAACATTATATTCAAGTTGAGTTATAATCAGGTTCAACTTAAGATGAAAATGACCGGTGTCATAGCATGCCATGAAATGCAAAACTACACATGCATCGCTTAATATTGAAAAAAGACCGATTTTCATCCGTATACACACTAAGCATAAACATCAACAACTCATATTACTTTGCTGATCAATATAACTCACATATTTACCCTAATATTTTGTAGCAAGTTCTAAAATTTTCTCATGCAAGAACGTAACTCGGATTAATTTCTCATGTGAATAATAAAGATTTTCCCACCAACAACTCCTAATTTCTTTCCCATCCAAGTTAGGTTCAAACATTCTGCAAGTCAAGTAAAATGACTAAACAAGTACTGAACAGAATATTTTCTTAGCAAATTTTTATCATTTTATTTAAGGCAAGACAATAACTTTAAATAATTACTAACATGCATAACAAAAGCATTGCTATCATCACCACAAATAAATCTTAACTTGGCTCTCCCAACTAAACTAATTACAACATTCTGTAAATCAAGCATAATAACTCACAAACATTTAACCGAATAAAAATAACACCATAGTTATTTAAACGCATGGATTAATCATTTAATTCAAGTATGAAAATCACAAATATTGAAATGACACCATGATAATGGTGTTGTGGCTTGCCTTAGTGCAGATGACGTTCACAAGCCTTCTAGTGATCCTCAAGACAAGCCTCACCTTCTGAAAATAAATTTAAACACAAAAAGCAAATATCAAGAACACTTCTGAAAATCACTAGAAATTCTAAACAGCTCAGAAAAATCTCATGTTTGGTGATCTGCTAGATTTCTTTTCAAAGAACACAATGCAAAAAGAATCAATTCATTAGGACTTATGGTTGAAGAGTTATAACTATTTGAAGCTCTCTGGAATTTAAATGATTTTGAATTTAAATAAACAGCTGAGGGGGTGATGTCGAAGGCGTAAAACCACAGGGCGCCACCACTCGTACCGCTTTGCACGCGTACAGAGTGGCTGACTAGCGGGCCCCACTAGTCAGGTGGGGGAAGGGGGAGAAGGAAACAGAGGAGGCCGCGGCTTCGCCAGAGCTCTCGCCGGCGACGAGGGCTTCTTGGCAAAAACAAGAGGGAGGGATTTAGAGAGGGGACGGTGGCGCACCTGCCCGTAGCTGTAGCGAGGCTAGGGGTGGTCGGACGGCGTTGGAATCAAGCTCGCAAGCGGAGGTAGAACATGGTGGTTGTTAGGGTTGAGGAAGAAAGCGAACGTAGGCCACTCGAGGGGCTCCAAGCGGGCGAGACAGCCTCACCGGAGAGAGGCGGAGGCCCTGGAGGGGTTATCCAGGCCTGGGATGGGCTGGAGCTACCGAGGCGACCAGAGGGGATCACCAACAAGCTCGAGCTTGGGGACAGCGGTCCGAGGCCTGCCCGACTGGGCTCCAGCTTCCTACGCGGTTGTGGAGTGTGTGGGAGTGCTGGATGGTGCTCGAGGAGGCTGGGGGTGGCTCCATTTATAGGCGAGCGTCGAGGGGGTTTCGGGCTCCGCCGGTGGACACCTATCCACGGCGCTCGGCGACGAGCGGCGTTAGTGAGAGAGGGAGAAGGCGACGCAGGTCACGCGACAACTGTGGGTGGATGGAGACGAGCACAGGATCAAGGGGAAGGCGACGAGCATAGTGCGCTCTGCCCTGTTGGGCTGGTCGGACCTTGCCTGTGCTCGCTGCGGCGAGCTCCGGCGTCGACGAGCGTCAGAGGGAGGCTAATGGCATTGAGACGAAGATGGTGGCACGGTTTGGCATGCTCGGGCAGGCGAGGGAAGCGAGCACGCGCGAACAGAGCGCTCGGCGGCACTCAGAGCGCGTCGACACGCATGCCAACACTGCTGGACGAATGTGGTCACCGCGTGAACTATGATATCAGGCCGATCTAAGCATAAACTTCATGTCTGGCATGTTGTTCATGGTAGTTTTGAGTGTTACCATGATTTGGTTTGGATCCAGGTGCGGTAGAGAGGTTTTTACAAGCCATGTATGTTTCTGATCAGTAACTTTGAACAGTTATTGTGGTCAAACGGCTGGGAGTTAGAGGCTGTGCTTTGGAGGCTAGTCATGAGTTACTAAGGTAAAGATGCACAAGAAAGTTTAGGTCAAAAGGGGCAAGTAAAATGGTAGTTGCTGTAGAAACCACCATTTTTGTCCAGAACAGAAAATATTTTCTGTAGCAAAAATATTCTAAAAAGTGATGAAATATTTTTTTCTCAGGGAGGTGCCCTAGGGTTCACAGAATATTTGTGAATTATCTCAGATTTTTCCGAGCCATAAAAATTAGGGTTGCTTTGAAGCAAACTGATCTGGTAGGGTTTTTGAGAGAAAATCAATATTTTTCATTTAATAAAAATATTCCAAAGATTATTTTTGGGGTGGATCAGAAGAGAAATGATGATTTAGGAGGGAAGTGGAGCACTTGGGTGAAAGCCAAGGATGCCCAAGTGTTTAAGTCCATATGAAAAGATTCATGAACTCCAAGTTTCAGAAAATTTTCAAATGAAGATCAATCAAATAAGAGAGAGCAAAAACCAGGCTATCACAACCGGGTAGTGAACGCGGTCTTAGGAATATCTTCCTTTTTAATCTTGAGTAGGTGGTATCCTTTCCTTAAATCAATCTTGGTAAATACCTTTGCGCCGCTGAGTTGATCAAACAGATCATCGATCTTGGGCGGCGGATATTTGTTTTTCATGGTGACATCATTTAGCTGACGGTAATCCACACACATACAGAGACTACCATCTTTCTTATCCACGAATATAGCAGGTGATCCCCATGGTGAAGAGCTGGGACGGATATATCATTTCTAGAGCATCTCGTCAAGCTGTTTCTTTAGCTCCACTAATTCTGACGGAGGCATCCGATAATACTTCTTGTATAACGGTGCGGTCTCGGGCACAAGATCTATTGCAAACTCTAGCTCTTGATTCGGCGGCATGCCTAGCAGTTCTTCTGGGAATACATCGGGAAACTCGCTTGCCATAGGAATTAATTCCAATTCACTAGCCACATCGGTCAAGACCATTTCTTTCTTGGGTATGCTCCTGCGGGCATAGAATTTTGTAGTCTGCCCCTCTTGAATTGTCAAAGTGAGTTCTCAGGTAACGAAATTAATGCATACTTGATATTGGGTTAACCAATTCATCCCCAAAATAATGTCCAACTTGACGGACTCAATCACTATCAAGGAAGTTGGAAAACAGACTCCGTTGATATTAATTTCCAGATTACGACAGACCAGATTGCTTCTGAGCAACGATCCCGGGGATTGTACCAGCATATTCTTGCTCAAAACTGAACAAGGAAATTTTTTTTGGGCAACAAAACTCCGCAAAATAAAAGAGTGGGAAGCCCTAGAGTCGAATAAAATAATGGCAGGTATGCTATTAACAGAAAACATACCAATGACGACCTCGGGGTTCTCTTGGGCTTCATCTATGGAGAGGTGATGAACTTTCCCAGTGATGTTTTGCTGGACAGGATATGACTCCATAAAGTTGACTTGAGGCCTGAATGGAGCATTAGTCTTGTCGTTCTTGGGACACTATCTGGCATAATGTCCGGTTTGCCCACGGCTGAAACATAATTGTTGCGCTGGCACTCTTCTCGCACCGGGTTGGTCACGACATTCTTGACTTGAGTAGTGGTTTTGTTAACATTTTGCTGCAAATTGGGCTTGTACTCTACTTGAGTATGCTGCCAGGTACGAGCCTTTTGCATTGGCTGCACTTCCTTCCTTGGCTCGAACTTGCGCTTGTGATCATTATTTGCAGACTTATTGTCATGTATAAGCTTGTGCTCCCTTTCAGCAATGAGGGCGTTGTCTACCAGAGTTTGGAAATCCGGGAAGTCATACATACTGAGGGTGCATCAGAGATGCTGGTTTAATCCCCCAAGAAACATGTCAATCTTTCTTTCTTCGGTGGCCACATCATAAAGAGAGTAATAGGCCAAATGATTGAATTTATGCAAATATTCACTCACAGAGTGACTTCCTTGGAGGAGCTCGAGGAATTCACGCTGCATGATCTTCATAATTCCAGTTGGAATATGGTATTTACGAAAGTGATCCTTGAATTTTGTCCAGGTGATTTCTTCATCAGCAGGCCACATGGCTTTTGCATTTTCCCACCATATGGCGGCAGCGCCTTCAAGATAATGAGTTGCAAACGGAACCTTGTCATCCTCTTCAGTACGAGCAATATCAAGCTTGTTCTCAATAGTTCGTAACCAGTCGCCTGCGTACAAGGTATCAATAACCTGACTGAAACTGGAAGGCTTGGTTCTCTGAAAATCTGACAGCTTGGAGTGATGACTGTTCTAATTTCCATTCTGTCCGACCATAGGTTGCACACTCCTTAATATTTCAATCAGATCATTATTTATCCTTTCCTCAAACATACGCAAAATTTTCTCGGTGGAGGGCGGATTTGGCGGTGGTGGAACGTACGGCTCGGGGGAGTGTCCTGCCTGTCGTGCGGAGCAGCGAACAGGGACATCCTCACAAGCGGCACTACTGCCGCCTCCACGCGTCATCCTATTGTTTGTTTTTTCAAAGACAATACAGCCGAGATGAGAAACATCCAAAAATATAGTGGAGAAAAGCCAGTGACAAAACCCGAAAGAAAACGAAATACGAACGAAGCACAACAAAAAAAGAAAGTTCCAACATAATTATACAAAGACTCATACATAAAAGATAAATGACATGATAAGTTCGACTATTCTCATACATAGAACTGAACATCATGACGCATACAACTACATCCGTACATCAACCTGACAACTGTGGATACTCGAGTGCTCTAAAGCTCTGCTGGTGCTGCGGGGTCCTCTCCTGAAGCGGACTCGGATCCTGAACTGACGACGTTAACCGAAACCTCCGGGTTAAAGGTAACACGACAATGCTGCCTCGAGGGCTCTCCCTTCGAAGCAGGTGCAGGATGAGGGTGGAGCATCGGGGCTACTGGGGTAGTGAGAAGGGAAACCCACTCAATAGGAGCACTGAGAGGATTCACGGGCGAGGTGCCCGAGCTACTTGGAGGAGTAACCGGTGAAATAGGTGAACTAGAACTGGAGGGAATATAAGGAGTAAATCCCGTAGATGATGGAGTAGTGGAAGCTCTAGTAGCGGCTAAAGCAGTGCAAGCACGAGTCAGCTCTCGAGCCAACTCGTGAATCATAAGATAGCTAGCAGTGATATAACGAGAAAGGTGGCTAGCAGTACTATCAGACTCCGGATCAATGATAGGAAAATGGACACGACCATTGTCATGCAGGGAGGGATAGTAGTGGAAACCTGGATGGTTCTGCATTCGGACCTCATTATAACGCAACTCGATGAGGACCTCAAATGCAGCAAACTGGACAGCCTGAGAAGCGGTAGAAGTGAAACCGCTCCTGGAGGTACGAATATAAATGCTGGAAGATGAACTGGTGAGCAGAGTGACCACTGCGTGATACTCATACACTGAGTCTCCTAGATGCTCCTGGTACACACGATAGACTGGGTAGTCACCGAGGGGGCACATCCGACACCACATGTTATGGACGAGATGCGGCGACGTGTATGGCATCAGCTGCAACTGGCACGGATACGGCACCGGAGCCATCTACACCCACAGCCATTAGTAGGTTCGAATAAAAATAAACGAGCACATGCAATTCCACAACAAGCTACAATCACTACCGGCACTCAACTTATACCCTGACTAATGTCCAGTTAACACGTTGGCAGCCTAGCGTGTCCTACAGTCAGCGCGGCTCTGATACCAAGCGTTGTGGCACCCCGGCTCAGAGCAACTGGTTTACCTTGCATTGCCAGCCCAGAGATCTTGTCTTATGGAAATTCCCAACATCTTGGTACAGAAAGCAACCGCTTTATTGATGCTAGCGGAACACAGTTCATATTACAACAAGTTGCAAGGCCAAGCGGCACACACGGTGCGGCTGAACAATATGTACATTACTTAGTGAACATAAAGGGGCCTCCATCATGACAACTATGCAGCAGCGGAACAACGACGAAGCGGGACTCCATAGCACAGGGACACCGATGTGGACACGATCTAGACTCGGACAACACTCCTTTCCAATGAGACTTTCCGGAAAGCTGGCATGACACGCTAGGTCAGTACATTGAATGTACTTGCAAGCTCACAACAAGCATAAACATAATGACAAACAATATCATGATAATTAACCAATTGAATCATTAATGCAAAATCATACTTGGGATGTAGTGATCATGATCTCGTGACTTAAGTCCCTTGGACTTGCTTACCAAACGGTGATCCCTCTTGGACCAAAAACTGACCAACATCTTGGTCTTTAATCGGGTTACCTCGTAACCAAACAGTGATCATACTCGGATCACAAACTGACCAACAACTTGGACTCCAGCAGGAAGATGATTTCTCAACCATCCTCTCTCCAACAGTGCAAGGTTATTATCTTAGTGTGCAAAATTATTTAAACGTTGATCCATGGTGTGACCTACTTTCGAGCTTGTCTGTAACCGTGGACTCGGCTATCGCTAGTTTTAATACACTCTGAAGAGGTAGCGCACTGTACCCACACCACGGAACCTGTCGGGGATATACCCCGCGGTGTAAACCGGCCGGAAGTATAACTCGACCGGACTTGGTGTTTTACTTGAGACCCGGCTGAGACTTAATGATTCACTGGCGACCCATTTGGACTTGGCGGTTTACGATTCATTGGTAATCCGGCAGGCGGGTCAGAGGAGTGACAAGACCCAATGGCCCAACGGGCGGTTCATGAAGGCCGCTTCATACTATGGTGGGCCGGTTTAAGAGGAAAGGCGTGAGGAATATTTGTCTTACAAGGAGTTAAGACCTGGACTTGTATCTGGTTTGTATTAGAGATAGACTAGTCCTAATCCTAATAGGACTCCACATGTAACCCACCCCTTCAACTTATATAAGGAGGGCCAGGGCTCCCCAAAGGGAGAGGAGAAGAAGAAACAATCTCTAGGGCTATACACAGAGAGCCAGTTTCCCAGCGACTCTCTCGTGATCATAATGAGACCTAGCCTCAAACAGCACGTAGGGCTATTACCGGATGATGTTTCCCGGGGCCCGAAGCTGTCTAAATCCTTGTCTTGTGTTGCGTCTCTCGATTCCGCTCAACCCCACTCAAGTTACCACATAGATGCGTGGACTCGCGACTAAGTCCTGACACTAAGGACATCTTCCGTGACAAAACCGCGACAGTTGGCGCCCACCGTGGGGCCTGCGCACGGTGATATTGAGTTCTTGAAGGGATCTCTTCAAAGGATCGAGAAATTAACGATCGGCTGGATTAGGAAGAACCGTCTCGAAAGTACATTGACTACGAGTTCATCAATCAAGATTGAAAGGTTAAACTTCAGTGGCAGTCACGACGACGTGAACAAGTTCTAAGTTCGATGGGATCTAGGGTTTGGAGATTCTTCGGCTTATGGATACGACCCGGTTCGTCGAATCCGAATAAAGATTAGTTTTATGTGCTATTATTACGTGTCGCCGAGACCAAGATGAAGCTTTCCACTGCAGTTTTTCTTTCTCGCATTGCGGGATGGATATACCAAGGACGACTCGAAGCAGTCCTGCGGTATGGTCAAGTCGCCGTAGTCCTTTATATTTCTCCAGCAGGCCAAGCTAGGCACGTGGACAGGGGTCGGTCCTGCTGCGGTGTCTTCACGAGAAGCCTGAAGACGCCTCTGTTCGTACGAGGCAACAGTGACAATCAAACTGCTTCAATTAGCGGCTGTTTGGTTCTAGGACTAGCATTACCACACTTTGCCACACATTTTTGCCAAGCTTGCCTAAGGTTAGTTCATCAAAATGAAAGCCACAAGTTGGCAAGCCTAAGGGAATCTTGCCACACTTTTTGTGAGTATGCCATGTGGGGTCTAAGTGTGGCTTGCCAAAGGTGTGGCTTGAACCAAACACTCACCTAAGTTGGTCAAACTTGCCTAAGCTTAGGTGTGGCAATCTTTGGCAAAGTTAGTCTCAAACCAAATAGCCCCTTAGTACTTTGCCACGCATTGGTCAGGTTGTTCTACAAGTCCAAATTGTTTACTTACCAAAAGCTGCTGCATGGGGAGGCAAACAAGACAATGTTGGAAATATGCCCTAGAGGCAATAATAAATTGATTATTATTGTATTTCCTTGTTCATGATAATCGTTCATTATCCATGCTAGAATTGTATTGATAGGAAACTCAGATACATGTGTGGATACATAGACAACACCATGTCCCTAGTAAGCCTCTAGTTGACTAGCTCATTGGTCAATAGATGGTCACGGTTTCCTGACCATGGACATTGGATGTCGTTGATAACGGGATCACATAATTAGGAGAATGATGTGATGGACAAGACCCAATCCTAAGCCTAGCACAAGATCATGTAGTTCGTATGCTAAAGCTTTTCTAATGTCAAGTATCATTTCCTTAGACCATGAGATTGTGCAACTCCCGGATACCGTAGGAGTGCTTTGGGTGTGCCAAACGTCACAACGTAACTGGGTGGCTATAAAGGTACACTACAGGTATCTCCGAAAGTGTCTGTTGGGTTGGCACGAATCAAGACTGGGATTTGTCACTCCGTGTAAACGGAGAGGTATCTCTGGGCCCACTCAGTAGGACATCATTATAATGTGCACAATGTGACCAAGGAGTTGATCACGGGATGATGTGTTACGGAACGAGTAAAGAGACTTGCCGGTAACGAGATTGAACAAGGTATCGGGATACCGACGATCGAATCTCGGGCAAGTATCGTACCGATGGACAAAGGGAATTGCATACGGGATTGATTAAGTCCTTGACATCGTGGTTCATCCGATGAGATCATCGTGGAACATGTGGGAGCCAACATGGGTATCCAGATCCCGCTGTTGGTTATTGACCGGAGAGTCATCTCGGTCATGTCTGCATGTCTCCCGAACCCATAGGGTCTACACACTTAAGGTTCGATGACGCTAGGGTTATAGGGAATAGATATACGTGGTTACCGAATGTTGTTCGGAGTCCCGGATGAGATCCCGGACGTCACGAGGAGTTCTGGAATGGTCCGGAGGTAAAGATTTATATATGGGAAGTCCTGTTTTGGTCACCGGAAAAGTTTCTGGTTTTATCGGTAACGTACCGGGACCACCGGGAGGGGCCCGGGGGTCCACCAAGTGGGGCCACAAGCCCCAGAGGGATGCATGGGCCAAGTGTGGGAGGGGACCAGCCCCAGGTGGGCTGGTGCCCCCCCACCAAGGCCCAAGGCGCAAGGGAGAGGAGAAGGGGGCAAAGCCTAGGGCAGATGGGCCCTAAGGCCCACCCTGGTGCGCCTCCCCCTCTCCCCTCCCCTTGGCCGCCCCTAGATGGGATCTAGGGGGCTGCCGCCACCCCTAGGGAGGGAACCCTAGGTGGGGGTGCAGCCCCTCCCCTTCCCCTATATATAGTTGAGGTATGGGCTGCCCAATACACGATTTCCTCTCCTCTTGTTGGCGCAGCCCTACCTCTCTTTCTCCTCGTTTCTTGCGGTGCTTGGCGAAGCCCTGCTGGAGTACCACGCTCCTCCACCACCACCACGCCGTCGTGCTGCTGTTGGATGGAGTCTTCCCTAACCTCTCCCTCTCTCCTTGCTGGATCAAGGCATGGGAGACGTCACCGGGCTGTACGTGTGTTGAACACGGAGGTGCCGTCCGTTCGGCACTAGGATCATCGGTGATTTGGATCACGATGAGTACGACTCCATCAACCCTGTTCTCTTGAACGCTTCCGCTTAGCGATCTACAAGGGTATGTAGATGCACTCTCCTTCCCCTCGTTGCTGGTCTCTCCATAGATAGATCTTGGTGACACGTAGGAAATTTTTGAATTTCTGCTACGTTCCCCAACAGTGGTATCAGAGCCAGGTTTATTGCGTAGATTTTATGCACTAGTAGAACACAAAGTAGTTGTGGGCGTTGATTTTGTCAATTTACTTGCCGTTACTAGTCTTATCTTGATTCGGCGGCATCGTGGGATGAAGCGGCCCGGACGGACCTTACATGTACTCTTACGTGAGACTGGTTCCACCGACTGACATGCACTAGTTGCATAAGGTGGCTAGCGGGTGTCTGTCTCTCCCACTTTAGTCGGATCGGATTCGATGAAAAGGGTCCTTATGAAGGGTAAATAGCAATTGGCATATCACGTTGTGGTTTTTGCGTAGGTAAGAAACGTTCTTGCTAGAAACCCAAAGCAGCCACGTAAAACATGCAAACAACAATTAGAGGACGTCTAACTTGTTTTTGCAGGGTATGCTATGTGATGTGATATGGCCAAGAAGAATGTGATGAATGATATGTGATGTATGAGATTGATCATGTTCTTGTAATAGGAATCACGACTTGCATGTCGATGAGTATGACAACCGGCAGGAGCCATAGGAGTTGTCTTTATTTATTGTATGACCTACGTGTCATTGAACAACACCATGTAATTACTTTACTTTATTGCTAACCGTTAGCTGTAGTAGTAGAAGTAATAGTTGGCGAGACAACTTCATGAAGACACGATGATGGAGATCATGGTGTCATGCCGGTGACGATGATGATCATGGAGCCCCGAAGATGGAGATCAAAAGGAGCAAAGTGATGATGGCCATATCATGTCACCTTTTCATTGCATGTGATGTTTATCATGTTTTTGCATCTTATTTGCTTAGAACGACAGTAGTAAATAAGATGATCCCTAATTAAAATTTCAAGAAAGTGTTCCCCCTAACTGTGCACCGTTGCGAAAGTTCATCGTTTCGAAGCACCACGTGATGATCGGGTGTGATAGATTCTTACGTTCACATACAACGGGTGTAAGCCAGATTTACACATGCGAAACACTTAGGTTGACTTGACGAGCCTAGCATGTACAGACATGGCCTCAGAACACAAGAGACCGAAAGGTCGAGCATGAGTCGTATAGAAGATACGATCAACATGAAGATGTTCACCGATGTTGACTAGTCCGTCTCACGTGATGATCGGACACGGCCTAGTTGACTCGGATCATGTAATCACTTAGATGACTAGAGGGATGTCTATCTGAGTGGGAGTTCATAAGATGAACTTGTTTATCCTGAAGATAGTCAAAAGGATTTTGCAAATTATGTCGTAGCTCGCGCTTCAGTTCTACTGTTTAGATATGTTCCTAGAGAAAAATTAGTTGAAAGTTGATAGTAGCAATTATGCAGACAGTAAAAGGCTTATGTCCTTAATGCACCGCTCAGTGTGCTGAACCTCGAACGTCGTCTGTGGATGTTGCGAACATCTGACATACACATTTTGATAACTACGTGATAGTTCAGTTAAACGGTTTAGAGTTGAGGCACCGAAGATGTTTTAAAACGTCGCGAAACATATGAGATGTTTCGAGGGCTGAAATTGGGATTTCAGGCTCGTGCCCACGTCAAGAGGTATAAGACCTCCGACGATTTTCTTAGCCTGCAAACTAAGGGAGAAAAGCTCAATTGTTGAGCTTGTGCTCAGATTGTCTGAGTACAACAATCATTTGAATCGAGTGGGAGTTGATCTTCCAGATGAGATAGTGATGTTTCTCCGAAGTCATTACCACCAAGCTGCTAGAGCTTCGTGATGAACTATAATATATCGGGGACATATATGATGATCCTTGAGATATTCGCGATGTTTAACACCACAAAAGTAGAAATCAAGAAGGAGCATCAATTGTTGATGGTTGGTGAAACCACTACTTTCTAGAAGGGCAAGGGCAAGAAGGGATTCTTCATGAAACGGCAATTCAGCTGCTGCTCTAGTGAAGAAACCCAAGGTTGAACCCAAACCCGAGACTAAGTGCTTTTGTAATAAGAGGAACAGCCACTGGAGCAGAATTACCCTAGATACTTGGTAGATAAGAAGGCTGGCAAGGTCGATAGAAGTATATTGGATATACATTGTATTAATGTGTACTTTACTAGTACTCCTAGTAGCACCATGGTATTAGATACCGGTTCAGTTGCTAAGTGTTAGTAAACTCGAAATAAAAGGCTACGAAGTAAACGGAGACTAGCTAAAGGTGAGCTGGCGATATGTGTTGGAAGTTTTTCCCAAGCTTGATGTGATCAAGCATCGCACGCTCCCACTACCATCGAGATTGGTGTTTGCGTTGAGCACAGACATGATTGGATTATGTCTATCACAATACGATTATTCATTTAAGGAGAATAATGGTTACTCTGTTTATTTGAATAATACCTTCAATGGTCTTGCACCTAAAATGAATGGTTTATTGAATCTCGATCGTAGTGATACACATGTTCATGCCAAAAGATATAAGATAGTAATGATAGTACCACCTACTTGTGGCACTGCCACGTAAGTCATATTGGTATAAAATGCATGAAGAAGCTCCATGTTGATGGATCTTTGAGCTCACTCGTTTTGAAAAGTTTGAGACATGTGAACCATGTCTGTTGGTGTATACGCATGAAGAAACTCCAGTAAGATGGAGCGTTTGGACTCACTTGATTTTGAATCACTTGAGACATGCAAATCATACCACATGGGCAAGATGACTGAAAGCCTCGTTTTCAGTAAAATGGAACTAGAAAGCAACTTGTTGGAAGTAATACATTTTGATGTGTGCAGTCCAATGAGTGCTGAGGCTTGTAGTGGATATCGTTATGTTCTTACTTCACAGATGATTTGAGTAGATGTTGAGTATATTGACTTGATGAATCACGAGTCTGAATTATTGAAAGGTTCAAGTAATTTCAGGGTGAAGTTGAAATATCGTCGTGACAAGAGGATAAAAGATCTATGATATGATCATAGAGATAAATATCTGAATTACGAGTTTGGCACAGAATTAAGACATTGTGGAAATTGTTTCACAACTAATACAGCCTGGAACACCATAGTGTGATGGTGTGTCCAAACATCATAACTGCACCCTATTGGATATGATGCATACCATGATGTCTCTTATCGAATTACCACGATAGTTTATGGGTTAGGCATTAGAGACAACCACATTCACTTTAAATAGGGCACCACGCAATTCCGATGAGATGACACCGTATGAACTATGGTTTAGAGAAATCTAAGCTATCATTTCTTAAAAGTTTGGGGCTGCGACGCTTATGTGAAAAAGTTTCAGGCTGATAAGCTTGAACCCAAAGCGGATAAATGCATCTTCATAGGACACCCAAAACAGTTGGGTATACCTCCTGTCTCAGATCCGAAAGCAATAAGGGATTGTTTCTAGAATCGGATCCTTTCTCAAGAAAAAGTTTCTCTTGAAAGAATTGAGTGGGAGGATGGTGGAGACTTGATGAGGTTATTGAACCGTCTCTTCAACTAGTGTGTGTCAGGGCACAGGGAGTTGTTCCTGTGGCACCTACACCAATTAAAATGGAAGCTTATGATAGTGATCATGAAACTTCAGATCAAGTCACTACCAAACCTAGTGGGATGACAAGGGCGCGTACTACTTCAAAGTGGTACGTAATCCTGTCTTGGAAGTCATGTTGCTGGACAACAATGAACCTACAAGCTATGGAGAAGCGATGGTGGGCCTGGATTCCAAAATGGCTCGAGGCCATATAATCCGAGAGAGGATCCATATATGAAAACAAAGTGTAGACTTTGGAAGAACTACTTGATGGTCGTAAGGCTGTTAGGTACATATGGATTTTAAAAGGAAGACGGACAATGATGGTAAGTATCACCATTAAGAAAGCTCGACTTGTCGTTAAGATGTTTTCCGACAAGTTCAAGGAGTTGACTACGATGAGACTTTCTCACTCGTAGCGATGCTAAGAGTCTGTTGGAATTATATTAGCGATTACTGCATTATTTATGAAATCTTGCAGATAGGATGTCAAAACATTGTTTCCTCAATGATTTTCTTGAGGAAAGGTTGTATATGATACAACCGGAAGGTTTTATCAATCCTGAAAGATGCTAATAAGTATGCAAAGCTCCAGCAATCCTTCTAAGGACTGGAGTGAGGATCTCGGAGTTGGAATGTATGCTTTGATGATGATCAAAGAATTTTTGGGTTTATAGAAAGTTTATGAGAAACTTGTATTTCCAAAGAAGTGAGTGGGAGCACTATAGAATTTCCGATGAGTATATGTTGTTAACATGTTGTTGATCGGGAATGATGTAGATTTTCTGGAAAGAATGCAGAGTTATTTGAAAAGTGTTTTTCAATGGAAAACCTGGATTAGGCTACTTGAGTATTGAGCATTTAGATCTATAAGGATAGATCAAAACGCTTAATAGTACTTTCAAATGAATACATACCGTAACAAGATTTTGAAGGAGTTCAAAATGGATCGGCAAAGAAGGAGTTCTTGGATGTGTTATAAGGTGTGAACATTGAGTAAGACTCGAAACCTGATCGCGGCAGAATAGAGAGAAAGGGCGAAGGTCGTCCCCTATGCTTTAGACGTAGGCTCTACATTATCCTATGCTGTGTACCGCACCTGAAGTGTGCCTTGCCATGAGTCAGTCAAGGGGTACAAGAGTGATCCAAGAATGGATCACAGGACAGCGGTCAAAGTTATCCTTAGTAACTAGTGGACTAAGGAATTTTCTCAATTATGGAGGTGGTAAAAGAGTTCGTCGTAAAGGGTTACGCCGATGCAAACTTTGACACTAATCCAGATTATTCCGAGTACTAAACTGGATTCGTATAGTAGAACAGTTATTTGGAATAGCTCCAAATGTAGCGTAGTAGTTGCATCTACAAGATGACATAGAAATTTGCGAAGTACATACGGATCTGAATGTTGCAGACCCGTTGACTGAAACCTCTCTCACAAGCATAACATGATCAAACCCAGAACTCTTGGGTGTTAGTCACATGGGTATGTGACCTTGAGTGTTAATCACATATCAATGTGAACTGGATTATTGACTCTAGTGCACGTGGGAGACTGTTGGAAATATGCCTTAGAGGCAATACTAAATTGATTATTATTATATTTCCTTGTTCATGATAATCGTTTATTATACATGCTAGAATTGTATTGATAGGAAACTCAGATACATGTGTGGATACATAGACAACACCATGTCCCTAGTAAGCCTCTAGTTGACTAGCTCGTTGATCAATAGATGGTCACGGTTTCCTGACCATGGACATTGGATGTCGTTGATAACGGGATCACATCATTAGGAGAATTATGTGATGGACAAGACCCAATCCTAAGCCTAGCACAAGATCATGTAGTTCGTATGCTAAAGCTTTTCTAATGTCAATTATCATTTCCTTAGACCATGAGATTGTGCAACTCCCGGATATCGTAGGAGTGCTTTGGGTGTGCCAAACGTCACAACGTAACTGGGTGGCTATAAAGGTACACTACAGGTATCTCCAAAAGTGTCTGTTGGGTTGGCACGAATCAAGACTGGGATTTGTCACTCCGTGTAAACGGAGAGGTATCTCTGGGCCCACTCGGTAGGACATCATTATAATGTGCACAATGTGACCAAGGAGTTGATCACGGGATGATGTGTTACGGAACGAGTAAAGAGACTTGCCGGTAACGAGATTGAACAAGGTATCGGGATACCGACGATCGAATCTCGGGCAAGTATCGTACCGATGGACAAAGGGAATTGCATACGGGATTGATTAAGTCCTTGACATCGTGGTTCATCCGATGAGATCATCGTGGAACATGTGGGAGCCAACATGGGTATCCAGATCCCATTGTTCGTTATTGATCGGAGAGTCATCTCGGTCATGTCTGCATGTCTCCCGAACCCGTAGGGTCTACACACTTAAGGTTCGATGACGCTAGGGTTATAGGGAATAGATATACGTGGTTACCGAATGTTGTTCGGAGTCCCGGATGAGATCCCGGACATCACGAGGAGTTCCGGAATGGTCCGGAGGTAAAGATTTATATATGGGAAGTCCTGTTTTGGTCATCGGAAAAGTTTCGGGTTTTATCGGTAACGTACAGGGACCACCGGGAGGGTCCCGGGGGTCCACCAAGTGGGGCCACAAGCCTCGGAGGGATGCATGGGCCAAGTGTGGGAGGGGACCAGCCCCAGGTGGCTGGTGCGCCCCCCATCAAGGCCCAAGGCGCAAGGGAGAGGAGAAGGGGGCAAACCCTAGGGCAGATGGGCCCTAAGGCCCACCCTGGTGCGCCTCCCCCTCTCCCCTCCCCTTGGCCACCCCTAGATGGGATCTAGGGGGCTGCCGCCACCCCTAGGGAGGGAACCCTAGGTGGGGGCGCAGCTCCTCCCCTTCCTCTATATATAGTTGAGGTATGGGCTGCCTAATACACGAATTCCTCTCCTCTTGTTGGCGCAGCCCTACCTCTCTTGCTCCTCGTTTCTTGCGGTGCTTGGCGAAGCCCTGCTGGAGTACCACGCTCCTCCACCACCACCACGCCGTTGTGCTGCTGCTGGAGGGAGTCTTCCCTAACCTCTCCCTCTCTCCTTGCTGGATCAAGGCATGGGAGACGTCACCGGGCTGTACGTGTGTTGAACACGGAGGTGCCGTCCGTTCGGCACTAGGATCATCGGTGATTTGGATCATGACGAGTACGACTCCATCAACCCCGTTCTCTTGAACGCTTCCGCTTAGCGATCTACAAGGGTATGTAGATGCACTCTCCTTCCCCTCGTTGCTGGTCTCTCCATAGATAGATCTTGGTGACACGTAGGAAATTTTTGAATTTCTGCTACGTTCCCCAACAGACAATCCATCATGGTGTTGGATTAGACTAGCCACAATGGGTAGTAACATAGAGTAGTAACATGCCCATGTTACTACTCTGTTACTATCTCTATAGTGGGGAGTAACATATGTGTGGTAACATGCAACACTTCATTTATTATGCTATAGACTCATCCTGCCTTGATATGTGTGATGTTACTCATATTAGTAGTACCTAGCTATATTACTACATATCTCTCTTTCTTCATTTATTGCTTGCCACATCATCTATTTTGTCTAGATATGTGTGATGTTATTATCTATGTTATTTCCATTGTGGTTAGTCTTAGTAAAGTCAGATTCACGGCCTCGCCCTGCCGCCTGCTTCAGACCGTAAGGCCTCAAGTCTCTGTCTCGTATTCTGTGCCAAGTCGCCGCCATTTGTCATCTCACCGAGCTATCGAAGGGCGCCTTGTTTGTGTGTAGTTTCAACTCGGCCCCCTGTTGCCGTTGAGCCGCCCCGGCTGTCCCTGTGAGACCCTCCCGGGTTGCTTCCGGTTGTGTCCGGCCACGAGCCGCCCTGCTCTGGGCCCGCGCCGGTCGATGGCGTCGCTCCCGCACTGCTTCTCTGTGCGCCCAAATCCGCTCACCCGCGGGCCTACGGATCTCCGAGGCGGCCGTTACTGTGAGCTTTGACTTGGCTTCGCCACCTCTACCTGAGCTGCTGTTTCTACGCCTGTGACTCGCCGTCGCTGAGCCGGCCAGTTTCGTCAAGTCGCCGCCGTCGCGCCCGTGAGCCGCCCTGAGTGCGTATGCTACTGCGTCCGAGAACCGCCGCTGCTCATCTCCCACTTCCAAGCCGCCCCGGGCCGACCCTGCTGACTCCGTCGCCCTGGCCTCGCTCTGAACAGCCGCCCGAGCCCGTCTATGGAAGTTGCCGCCCACTCTGGTGAATAGTGTCCTGCTTGGTCCTTGCTCTGTACTGGTCAATTGCGGCGAGCCTGCTATGACAGTTGTTGTCACAAGTCCCAGCGAGCAAGTATATTGACACTAGAACTAATGCGTACTACTGTTGTTACAAATCCGGCCTCCAGCACGAACCATCATAGCGTCGCGTCCGTAAGGTTAAGGTTTCAGCACATCGATGGCAGCCAAAAATGGACGGAAGCAAGAGCAATCACAGAAACAACAACAAGCTTTAATACACGGCTGCTCCAATAACGACGACCAAGAGAGCATAAAGAATTGTTCAGATGAACATTTGGTTGTGTTCAAAAAGTTTCAATATATTCAGATCATCCTGATCAGTTAATTTACTACCCAAACAATATCATTCCGCGGACACCAACTCCGCCCTCATCAAACACAACCATAGAAAGATTTTTGTCATGACCGCTGCAGACGATCTGGTGCAGTCTGTGTTGGCTGTCATAAGAAGATGCAACAACAATGAATCGGCCTGATACTACTAGTGTTAATTGAAAGGCACAATGACACAATTTCCAAGAAAGGCTAGCCAAAGTGATGAATCAATTACTCCATTATTGGTGATATTTTGTTATTACTACTTGTCTATCCAAAACAAGACCGACAGAATAGAAAGTGCGTCCGCTGCTCTAGCTCAGAGTTCGCATTTGTCTGACAAGCATACCAGGTGCTATCTCTTTCATCTATTTTACCAGCACATATAAATTATTTATGAACAATTACTTGTCTGTGGTATTTTTTCGCAGAAACATTAATTAGGTGTCGCATGAAGGGCGCGCGTCAGCATTAATTTTGCACTAGCGCTTGTCAGTGACGTGCTGCTGGACGGATACGTGCATAAATCGCCGCCCCCGCTACATCAACACGTGTGATTGACTTGCCGTCCGTGTACCCACGATTGACTCGCCCGTCCGCACCGGCTTACAACACCGTGGCCGACTCTCCTGTCCGCACCGGTTTACAACGCTGCTGCTGACTCTCCCGTCCGCACCGGCTTATAAATCCGCGGCCGGTTCATTCATCTGCTCCCGCGGCCGACTCATCCGTGATTGATTTCGACTTGGTGATCGTCAACTCCGTACACAAGTTATATCACTGAGTTGTTGACTGACTCATACCGGTTTATATCACGGTCGAATATGGAGACTTTCAAGACAACTCCTCGAGTCGCCTTGAGACTCGGGGGCTATGATGACATGACTTAGTAAATGACTGCCAATTTAAAACAGATTCAAGAACTTCGGATCATTGGAGGGAAAAATAACCCGGCCCCGGGGGCTATTGCCTTATTGGCGAATATTTAAAGGCCGTCAGAAAATTTCCGGCTTAAAAAGAAAGATTCTAGTTCAAAATCCGGTTCAAGGGAAATCTGTCTCCCATAAAGCGCTGAAGCTCTCAATATTCATTTTAAAATCCGGCTCAAGGTAAACCTGTCTCCCACAAAGCTTTGAAACTCTCAATATCCGGTTCAAAATCCCGGTTCAAGAAGAATTTATCTCTTGCAAAAAGTTAAAGGTTGCCGAAGAGGACCTGCTGCCATGATGCGCGGTTCAAACATGGGTATCCTGCCATATTGGCTTATTATATTATTGATCACGTGGGGGCTTCTGTTTATAAAGTGGAGTTTTGATTACCCATTGATCCGGCTTATAAAGCCATATAAAAAAATCACTTGGGGGCTTGGTCATATTCGAACCATAGCTACACCTCTTGATAGGCGTTTAGCCACAAAGGAAATTATGTGGGGCCAAAGAGAGTGTTGCACAAAGCACAAACTCAAACATGGGCACCCACTGAGCACAGCTCACGAAGTTACTTGGGGGCTTTTTGTGCAAAGCAACAAAGAGTTTGAAAGGACCCTTGTAATTGGCTATCAAGCCACGGCTTGGAAGCCTGGTGTATTCACCTAAAACCCCGGGTTAACCTGCCTTCATCAAGTAAGCCACTCCTGTCCAGGTAATCCTAGTATGACCCGCCGAACGTTTGACAAGTCAATCTTATATAGACCCTGAACTTGTCAAAGTTAAAACGACGATTGGTTAATTGGAGGCCCATCTTAAAAGTATTTGTCAAATGGTTTAACTCAGAGGCCTGGCAGCCCATGAAAACCCTTGATTTGGAGCCTGGCAGCTCGTAAAAAGCCTTGCATATTTTTTGACTCTTATTTGTTAAGTTTTTTGACTTTATAGAGGTTCATAATATCTCCTAATAAACCGGTGTCCTTGACCCGGCTTTGCTTTCAACTAACAAGTTGTCAGTACATGATCAGTTATAATCCGGAGACTATCAGCCCGGTCTGGTTCTGACTCAAAGTCACCAGTATTGAATAAACCGGTGTTTATCACAACCCGGAACGGTTTTGTCATAAACTGGCAAAATATGGGAGGAGTTATCAGTACTCAAGATTTGGGTTATCACCCTTACTACAAAAAGTTGGTAAGCCAACGATGTGATTCAATGTCACATGTATGATATATTTCATATTTGATTATTCTTAAGTGCAGCCTTGGTTATACACCCGGGTTATATGTTGGGCATTATGACCCGTCCGGCGGTAAACCGCCAGGACACTTTAAATTTGTTGTATACAGAAACGGGTTGAATAAAGCATGATTATTCATCACCGACGTTTATTAACCCGGCCTGGCTTTCGACTATAAGTCACCAGTATGATGATAAATTATCCAGTGTTTATTAAACCGGTCTGGCTTTGGACTATAAGTCACCAGTATATATATTTGGATTGCGCCATTGGAATCATTTGCTTATCAATCATTGAGTATATTATTCAAATCTTTAAATAGCCAACATGGCTGGATTTTTTATTATGGTTATCAACAGATGAGGTATTCAAAGTCACTTTGGCGCAATGGCTATTACTTTATCAATGGATATAATTTATTCTACAATGGAAGGAATAGTCTTGAGTCGCTGCAGGCTTACGACCCGGCACTTGGGGGCTATATTATTCAAGTTGAGATTACATCAAATATGCAAGTCCCATGTCACTGCCAGCATGCACCATGGCACTTGGGGGCTAATGCAAAGACAATTTTACTGGCCTTATTGAAGACCCGACTCATCACATCATAATGAGCCGGCCCTTGGGGGCTACCAATTGCGCCTGTCAACAATTCAAGGTACATAAGTTTTATTCCATTAATTGAAGGGTCCACTACTCAGTTGGTAAAGCACAAAGCTCTTAACCTTGTGGACGTGGGTTCAAGCCCCATGATGGGGGTTACATCATATGATGTTCTTTCCAAAAGAAGTATATATAAAGTCCCATCTCAATATTATCTTACTGAGCCGGCCCTTCTGGGCTACACATCACTGCTAAAATCTACATGATTATATTTACAATGTCCCTGCTCATTATTGCATAATGACCCGACCCTTGGGGGCTACACTGATTGAAGTTTTTATAAGCAATTATAAGTCCCAGGTTGCTGCAAGCATGACAACCTGGCACTTGGGGGCTACATATATGGAGTATTCAGTTTATATGATTGAGATGAACAAACTGGATTTCTTCAAGGTTGAAACACTTATTGGAGCAAGTCTTAAGTTATCACTATGTTCTCCTCTTAAGACTTGGGGGCTACAGGTATTATGCATATAAAGGAGGAACGTCTTTAGTTTATCAGTTTTGAGCAAATCAGGAAGATCAATTACATGACCCGGTGTCGACAACAATTATGACCCGGTGCCATCAATATTTATAAACCAGCAATTTTGGTAATATTAAACCGGCAAGTTTTACATCTTCAAACCGGCTGAATATCGGTTAAGTATTTCAAGACCCATATTTCTTAAACCAGCGCTTTGGAAGCCGACTCAGGTGGATTATTCTTCACAATATTTCTCTATGGGAAACCAATGTCAGCAAATTGAGTATGAAGCTGGCTTGTTAACCCGGATTTTCTAGAAGGAGGAAATGACAAAGACTTAAGGATCATCAGATGCCTGTTTACAAGAATTCTTAACCCGGAGCATAATCTGTCAAATTTGGTCTTGTGTTTGTTTAGAGGATCAGTTTAACATGGATAAATCAAAATTAAACTGGGGGCTAATGTCGGGGATATACCCCCCGGTGTAAACTGGCCGGAAGTATAACCAGACCGGACTTGGTGTTTTACTTGAGACCCGGCTGAGACTTAACGATTCATTGGCGACCCATTTGGACCTGGCGGTTTACGATTCATTGGTAATTCGGCAGGCGGGTCAGAGGAGTGACAAGACCCGATGGCCCAACGGGGGGTTCATGAAGGCCGGTTCATACTATGGTGGGCCGGTTTAAGAGGAAAGGTGTGAGGAATATTTGTCTTACAAGGAGTTAAGACCTGGACTTGTATCCGATTTGTATTAGAGATAGACTAGTCCTAATTCTAATAGGACTCCACATGTAACCCCCCCCCCTTCAACTTATATAAGGAGGGGCAGGGCTCCCCAAAGGGAGAGAAGAAGAAGAAACAATCTCTAGGGCTAGACACAAAGAGCCGGTTTACCGGCGACTCTCTCGTGATCATAATGAGACCTAGCCTCAAACAACACGTAGGGCTATTACCGGATGATGTTTCCCGGGGCCCGAAGCTATCTAAATCCTTGTCTTGTGTTGCGTCTCTCGATTCCGCTCAACCCCTCTCAAGCTAACACATAGATGAGTTGGGCTCGCGACTAAGTCTTGACACTAAGGACATCTGCCGTGACAAAACCAAGACAGAACCCATGGCCTCGCACTCCCATTCGGGTGGACCAACAGCATTCCTACAAAACCCCTCCATTGCCATGACACTCTCCCGGCCACACCAACCCACTCCCCACTAGGCTAAGTCATGGGTGGCCCCGTGCCTACCAAATACACCAACGACCACCATCGTGGCAAAACATAAACGGTTGAAAGTGCAACTATCCCTGGGTGGTTTTGGCAATTCCTAACAACATATAGCCCATTGAGCTAATGCTATTTCAAGATAAATATTTCAAGAAAGCTCAATGTTTGGCATGGCATGGATTAGGAAGTGGACCCCTCAAAATACTAAGAACACATGTTGGCTCAAGCTCAAGACTCTACATTTTACTTTTAGTGATCCAATATCACATTGAGTCCATAGGAAAAGCCAATACTATTAAAAGGGGATGAGGTGTTTCTTAATGAGTTACTTTCTCAAAATGCTTAGTGATATGCTCCAAAACCCTCAACTACTTTCTCATATCCACATATGTCCCAAACCAAAAGTCAAACTCGGCCCCACCGAAATTTCCTACCCAGCGCCACCGAGTTCACTTGACATAGCCATGCCACAAACCCTAGTCGTTTCGGTCTCACCGGTAGGGATCTCGGTCTCACCGAGATGGGATTGCAACCTCTCTGTTTCCGTTCGTAACATTTCGGTCCAACCAAGATGAGCAATCGGTCCCACCGAGATTGCATTGCAAACTCTCTGTTTCCCCTTTGTAATGTTTTGGTCTCACCGAGATGAGCGAATCGGTCCCACCGAGTTTGCCTGACCAACTCTTTTTTTGCCTATTACCAAAATCGGTCCCATCGAGTTTGTGTAATCGGTCTCACCGAGATTACGTTATGCCCTAACCATAATGGAATCGGTCCCACCGAATTGACATGTCGGTCCCACCGAAAATCCTAACATTCACATTTTGAACTAAATCGGTCTGACCGAGTTTCATGATTTGATTCCACCGAGTTCGGTGATTTGTGTGTAACATTTAGATTTTTTGTGGAGGCTATATATACCCCTCCACCCACTCTTCATTCGTGGAGAGAGCCATCAGAACATGCCTACACTTCCAACATACATTTTCTGAGAGAGAACCACCTACACTTGTGTTGAGGTCAAGATATTCCATTCCAACCACATAAATCTTGATCTCTAGCCTTCCCCAAGTTGCTTTCCACTCAAACCCTCTTTCCACCAAATCCAATCCTATGAGAGAGAGCTGAGCGTTGGGGATACTATCATTCGAAGCACAAGAACAAGGAGTTCATCATCAACACACCATCTATTACCTTTTGGAGAGTGGTGTCTCCTAGATTGGTTAGGTGTCACTTGGGAGCCTCCGTCAAGATTGTGGAGTGAACTAATGAGTTTGTACGGGCAAGGAGATCGCCTACTTCGTGAAGATCTACCCTAGTGAGGCAAGTCCTTTGTGGGCGATGGCCATGCTGGGATAGACAAGGTCGCTTCTTCGTGGGCCCTTCGTGGGTGGAGCCCTCCGTGGACTCGCGCAACCATTACCCTTTGTGGGTTGAAGTCTCCATCAACGTGGACATACGATAGCACCACCTATCGGAACCACGCCAAAAATCTCCGTGTCTACATTGCGTTTGCTCCGTCCAAACTCCTCCCTTTACCTTCATATGCAATTGTTTTTCATTCTGCTGCTATACTCTTAGAATTGCATGTGTAGGTTGATTACTTGACTTGTGCTAAGTTGTTAAACTCTGCCAAGAATTAAAATTGGTAAAAGGCTAGATTTTTATTTGGTCAAGTAGTCTAATCCCCCCCTCTAGACATACTTTCGATCCTACAACTAGTATTAGAGATTTGGTCTCCATTGGCTTTGATTTCCATAGCTTTTGGAGATCATAGCCTTGGTTTTACGACCAAGGGGAGTATGGCGTCTCACGGGTGAGATTTCGGAAATTTATTTAAACTCCTCAGCCCGCGCGTGTGTCCTGCTCTGCCTCCTCGGGTCTCTGGAGCGTCTCCTTGCCGCCAGCTACCTCCCACCACCGGTTTCCATCGCCGCCAATGGAAATCTACTCCATCGTTGTCGCCATAGCGAACCCACGCCGAACTAGGGTATGGGTTCGACCTTTGTGATATTCTTTTACCTCTGATTCATAGCACATTGTTTTTGCCATGATCCTTACCACATATGCAAACACTCTATCCACTAGAAACATCCTTTAGGTTAGATTTGATTTGAAAATTTAGGGTTAGGTCTCCGCCGACCTCATCTCGGACCAACCGAGTTGTAGAAATTGATTTCACCGATTTGTCTTAGGCCATAGCACTTGCATTTTTCGGTCTGACCGAAAACTGCAAATCGGTGTGATCGAGTTCGATTCTCTGTGAAACCCTAGCAGTCTCGGTGCCACCGAACTGTGACTCGGTCTGACTGAGTTCACTAGTTTAGGTTCCAAAAGCTGCTTCAGTATCATCGAGTTTACAAATTGGTAGCTCTGAAATGCTTTCTGTGGAGAACTAAAACTAATTTTTTAAGTTGTCTGTTTTTGCAAAAACTCTGCACTTTGTGATGCTCATCCACTCCATCTCATCTACATTCACAGGGTCTACTGTCAGCTAGTTTGCAAAGATGTCTGACCATAGTGATAGTCAGAACAAGTTTGAGGATCATGTGCAGCTGAGTGAGGGTTCAGATCCCTCGAGCACTTCTGATGATGGCAGCATGAGCACTCCGAGCAACTTGCCAAAGGCAGCCACCAGATCTAGGAAGAAGAGAACCTCAGAATTTGAGGATGAGGATTATGTTGCCACTGAGGAGGAAGTAAGCTCCAAGAAGAAGGTGCTGAAAAAGGATGAATAGGAAGGCTCCAGCAAAGAGAATTCCTTTGTCTAAGGCCAGAACCCCTACTCAAGAGACAATGGAGTTCACTCTTGAACCCAAAGAAGCTGGAGAGGGAAAGAAGAAAAAGGAAAGAGTCAAGAAGACCATCGCCAGAGTCATTGGCAAGCCCTCAATGATAAAAGATCCCTCTGAAGATGATGAAGAAGAAGGGGATGCTCCAGCACCCAAAGCTCAGAAGCTTATGGGACATGCTATAAAGTCAGGGGCTACAACATCAAAGCCCAAAGTTGCCCCCAAAGCTCAAGCTCAGAAGCCTCTTAAGCCCAAGAGGAACACCAAAAGTATACCTGTTGAAGAAAAGAACAAGGCCCGAGTGCGTGAAGCTGAAGAAGAAGATGATGAGTCTCTTATTTTGATAAAATTGAAGCCCAAGACTCCAGACCACAATGATGCTCATCCATTCGCTGAGAACATGCACATTAGAAAAGATTCAGGACTGAGATTGTGGAGACAATCTAATCCCTATGTTGTGAGGAGAAGGACTGCAGTTGACTACAGGTTTCACACAAAGGAATAGCAGGACTTCTATGAAACTATTCAGCTTGACAAGAAGCCCATTGTGTGTGACATGAGATGGGTTCATTGGGAATTCATCCAGGAGAATGAAGATCACTTCCCAAGAGTTTATGATAGCTTCAAAGCATGTGGAGTAGATGAGTATGTTGGGCAGAGCTCACAAAATGGAATGATGAGCTGATCATGCAGTCTTACTCCACTGCTCACTTTTACCCAGATGGGAAGATCATATGGATGTCAGAAGGTACTAGGTACCAATCCAGAGTTGAAGAATGGGCAAAATTGATAAATGCCCCAGAAGAACATGAGGATGACTTGGATGTGTATGCCAAAAAGAAGAAGGACCACAACACTATGGCTAACATGTATAAGGAAATCCCAGATAAAGCTTTGGAGACTCACAAGCTTGGGTCCGTACATTTCTTGTTGTCTGGTCTGCCTACTATCAACTGGATCCTAAGGCACACTCTACTACCCAAGTCAGGAGATCACAAGATGATCAGAGGGCACTCTATCAACCTGCTACAGCTTTTTGATGTCCCTCAGAAGTTCAAGGTCATGAGTCTGATTGTAGAGACAATCAAGAGGACTGCTGCTGACCCGAAGAGAAGCTGTGGGTATGCTCCACACATTCAGGAGCTCATCAACTCCAAGATGGGCACAGGAACATACCTGTTGGATAAGGAGCATCTACCCCTATATCCTGATTTTGAAGATAATACTATTGTGATGAATGAGGAGGAACCATCATCAGTTCAAGCACACGGAGGAGAAGAGAGCCAAAGCAAAGGCTGAGAAAGCTACCGAGATGCCAAGTGTTGAAGAGGCATCTTGGGTTTTCCTGAAGAGCAAGCAAGATCAACTTGCATATCTGATCCAGTCTACACTGAGGATTGAGAAGGGCATGGCCACCCAGACTCAAAACTAGGAGAGCTTGGAGAAGATCGTAGAAACTAAATTTTATGATCTTGATCTGAAGGTAACTAAGATTCAAACAGCAGTTGAGCAGCTCCAGGAAGAAGCAGGGGAGAAGAGAGGCAAGGCAAGGAAACTACAGATGCATTTCAACGAGTTCCTAGAGGACAAAGGTCTGTTGCCGTGCCAGTGATAGATTCTAGAGCTACAACATCAGCACCAGCAGCTATAGCTCCAGTACCACCTTGTCGGATTTCGGGTTCCGGCAGACCCTTGAGGTTCGAACACTGGGGTGCGCGCGGAGATTTCGCCTCCTACCTACCTGCACCCCTCCGCCTTGCTAGATCTAAGCTATAGGAAGAACGACACAAGAGACACATGGTTTATACTAGTTCGGGCCACCATTGTGGTGTAATACCCTACTCCAGTGTGTGGTGTGGTGGATTGCCTCTTGGGCTGATGATGATGAACAATACAAGGAAGAACAGCCTCGCGAGGGTCTGTTCTTGGCTGGGGGGACGAACTGCTAGGGTGAGTTCAGTCTCCCTTCTCTCTCTCTCTCTCTGATTTTGATCCCCTCTTCTTCCAACCTCCAACCTCTCCGATCCTTTGGGTGGCTGGTCCTATTTATAGAGGCCCTGGTCCTCTTCCCAAATATCGAGCGGGAAGGGAGCCAACAATGGCGGGCTAATTTGAAGGGGGACAGCTACTACTAGCTATCCTGACAAAAGTAGTCTTCGCCTGCACAAAGCTCTGGTGGTGACGCCCTCTTGGGCTCCACGATGACCTCCGTCTTGCAGTCCTCCTGGTCTTGGTCTTGTTGCACTGAAATGGCAACCTTTGCCTGATGCCTCGGTACTCCGCGGTTGCGCTTGCTCCCTTTGCACCAAAGAGAAAAGGAGGACACTGCGCGGGCTGGCGCCCGCCTGGCGCCTTCGGTCGTCATGGCTTGCGTCACGGGCACCTTGTGAGGTACCCCGCCTTGATCTCTCCGCCTCCTCGCGAGCCAGCCTGATGAGGCCGTGCCTGAGAATGCTCCGTGTCGTCCGCCCCGCGAGGCTCGGCCCCTCGCGAGGGTCTTGGGTCTGTGTTGATGAAGATGGGCCGTGCTGGGCCCCCCTTTGAGCCACGCCGCAGGCCGCAGGCAGGCAAGTCTGGGGACCCCCGTTCCCAGAACGCCGACAGTAGCCCCCGGGCCCAAGGCGCGCCCGGACTTGGTCGTGCAGGGAGGCGGAAGGGCAAGGGCGAAGCGCCGCGGGCCCTAACAGCCTGCGGCCTTGGGCACCGCATGGCGGTTGATTGGACATGGGCGGCACTGTTCCCCCATGCCCCCTTATTTTGCGCCATGCTAGGCGGACTCGTAGTTGTACACAGCCACTCCCCTTTCTGTCGCTCGAGCGCCCTCTGTCCTTCCTCCGCTCGAACTCCAGCTTCTGTTTTCAACCCAATCTCGAACTCCCCCACCCTTTCCCATCGCCATGGCTCCGACGAAGAAGGGAAGATGGAAGAAACCCGTGCCTCCGCCTTGCTGGCCGCCATTGGCAGCCCCCGCCGAGGGCTTGGGCAAGGTCAGCTCGGCTCTGGCCACTATTTTCAACGAATGCGGGAGGACGACGGCCTGGCCTGCGTCCCACTTCTCCATCGACAGGATAGTCACCGAGGTCTCGTATTTTGCTGACGCCCTATGGGCGGGTCTGGTTCCTCCTTTTTCCGATTTCTTCAATGCCGTGCTTTCCCACTATCAGATCCACATGATGCATCTGGGTCCTGAATCCATCACCCTCCTTTCGGTCTTTGCCTTTGTTTGCGAGGCTATGATGGGAATCCTTCCTTCGGTTGCCTTGCTGCGCCACTTCTTCTCACTGCGCCTTGTCGATCCTACCCAATGCTGGCCATGCGTGAGCTTCATTGCCGTGTCTGAGACAGCGGCCTCTGGGATTGACTTCAAGCTCCCTCTGCCCGCGGCCGAGTTCCGCGAGCGGTGGTTGTATGTGGACGCAGGGGTGCCCAGCCCCCTGCTATCGGAGCGAACTTCGCCTGCTGTCCCCAATTCGGGCTGAGGCCAGGAGACGCTTGAGAGCCCCCGGCTTGTCTTCGTTTGTCACCGCTTCGCGTTCTTGAGGTCGCTTGGCGTGATAGCGCCCAATGTGGTGAAGAAGTTCCTGCTACGCCGCGTTGCTCCTCTCCAACGCCACTCCCGCCGGATGTGGGCCCTCAGCGGGCGCGATGATCGTATGAGGCTCCAGGAAGAGGACCTGACGCCTGAAGTGCTGAGGACAGCGCTCTTGACCCTGACTGGGGACCCCAACCCTCGCAGCATCCAGCAGGGAGGGGCCTTGTTGTTCCTCTAGCAGAGCAGGGGCGATTTTGTGAAGCAGATGCCTATCTTTGATGAGTGGGGGTCGCGCCCCGCCGGCCTCCAGGGACCTCGCGAGAACCCAGTGATGGTGACTGCCCTTCCAGTCGGCCACAACAACTCTTCCAAAAGCGGCGGAGCAGGGAGGCATGAGGCGCCAGAGGCCGAGGGGGCTCCCGGCGGGGTGATAGCGCAGGGCGATGCTCATGAGGGAGCAGCTCTTGGGGCCCATGCCGCTGAGGCTGAGGATGGCAAGCAGCTCTCAGCGCCTGTGGATGAGGCCCCTGAGGCTCCAGCTGCTTCTCTTGGCGAGGCGATTGGCAGCGTGCATCAGGCGGGCGCCTCTGACGCAGATCACCTTGACGCTCCGTCTTCGTCGCAGGTTGATCCATGCGCCCAACTCTTGGGCCGTTTCTGCGTGGACTTTGAGGCCCTTCGGAGGAGAAGGGAGGCCCTGGGCACGATTACCCATGTCGCCTGCTGAAGCGTAGGAAGTACTTTGCCACTGATGAGTAAGACTTCTCCTTTCCCAGCTCCCGATCCTTCTGTTGCTTTTACTGACCCTTGCTCCGCAGGCCCCTTCCAGCCGAGCTCGCGGAGACGGCTGAGGTGCCGTCCCCCTTTGCTTCGTCCCCTCCACCGTCCTCAAGTGCTCCTAGCAGCAGAGCCCTTGTGGTGAGGGCGATCGGAGAGGCGAACCGTCTTGAGGCACATCATGGCCCTGCGCACCTCGCGATCCTCCTTCGCGGGCCTTCTCGTGGCATAGCCAGCCTGCCATGGGCCTCTCGCCTGGTCGTGGACTGCGATTGGATGAGGCGCTCCCTGTGCTCTTCACCTGGGGACGGGCTGGCTCCAGGCCGGGCTTCTGGCGTGGCGTGCCCGGCCGTTGCGAGGGTGCCAGCCCCCAGCCCCCTGCCCGAAGGGGGAGTGCTAATTCGTGGCCCCCGACACTTGCTTGGGGCATATGATGGAGTGGAAGACCTACTCGAGCGTGCTCGGGAGCGTCGCGCTCTCCGCCAAGGATTCCTTCGAAGGGCCGCTGACGCAGTAAGCCTGCTTGGTGAGGAGCTTGCTGATGAAGACGCGCGCCTTGAGGCCGAGGGCCTACGCCTGGCGGCAGAGAGGCGCAACCTGGAGGGTGCCGTTGCCCTTGCGCGTCGTCAGCGCGATCATGACGACGCAGAGGCCAAGGCGTCGATGGTGGCCTCTCGGGAGGCCCGATCTTGGGCAACCGAGGAGGCCCGGGAAGCTGACCGGCGGCGAATGGCGGCGGAGGAGCGGGCTCAGGAGCTCCTGGCCTGGTACCACTCACTGGAGGAGCAAGTGGAGCTGCGCGAGGCAGCCCTCGTGTCGATGAAGGTGGCCTCTGGCGACTCAGTAGAGCTCCAGAAGCATGAGGAGGCGCTGACGCTGGAAGCCGCCGAACGTACCCGCGAGTACAAGCGTCTGGAGACGAGGGAGCGCTTGGTGACGTAGGCGGAGGATGATGTCGCCGCACAGGAAGCCTGTGTCCTGGAGGAGGTCGGACATCGGGTGGCGATGGCGCATTTGAACCTCGAGCACGAGTTCAAACACAAGCTGGGGTTGATCCGGGCCGAGGCTGAAGGCAGGACTGTTGCCTCGAGGGCCAAGCTGGAGGAGGCGATGCGGCGGGCCGATGTTTCTGGGCCGCCCTTGAGGTGGCGCAAGGTGAGTTAACCACCTCCCAGGCCGAGGTGCTCCTTCTCCGCCAGCGGGTGGAGGAGGCTGAGGTCGTTGCGCGCCAGAATGCGGATGAGATACATTAGCGGCGGATCCTGGAGCATGAGCACGGCCCCATGCTCACCACGCTCCGGGAGAGAGCCAACGCAGCCTTGGGCAGCATCTGCGAGGCGGCTGTTGGTGAGCCGCAGGTAGTCAACTACGCCGGCAATCTTCAGTTCTTCACTCGCGTGGTGACGCAGCTGGAGGCGCGGTCGGTCAGGGCTGACAGGTTGGTGGAGGAGAGGAGCCGCGCCCTGCTCGGGCGCGCCTTTTCTCGCGTCTTTCGCCATCTCCGGAACATGGATCCTCACTTCAATTTCGACGCCGCCATCGCCCCAGTCCCCCAGGCCGTCTGAGACGATCTGGCGCACTGGGTGGAAGACAATGTGGATGCTCTTATCAGGGCCTTCGCTTCAGACAACGACGACGTGATCGTGGCTGCCGATGACCGCGGTGTGGTGAACGGCCCTGACGCCGCTGGCGGTGACGCGGATAGCGACGGCGAGTTCAGCGACGCCAGCAACGACTCGGGTGGTGCTCCTGAGGATGCATTGGGGGATTTATCCGACTGATTGTGCATCATTCCTACTTCCTTACCCTGCACGAATAGAACTCAGGTTTTGGCCTGATGGCGGTGAGAGCATTTTGGAGGGGGAGCCCCTTATGTAAAACTTATGTTCATCGTATTAGTAGACGCTACATTTCCCATGCGCCCGTGCCAAGTGGTTGGCTTAAGTGACGCGCTGGTCGGCTAGTTTACCTTTTTCCCGTGCTGGCCCTGAGGTAGCCCGTGGGAGGCTGCGGTGTCCTGAGTGTTCCCTGATTGAATCCGTAGGATCTGCAGTAAAACACCCTCCTGAGAGGACGCGACAGCGACAGTCTGGGCTGCGCACAAGCTAGGCCTGACCCGGCTCGCGAGGGGCTCACGAGGGGAGGCAGCTGAGGCGAAGTGGTAACCAAAACGTGAGAAATTGCTCGAACGAGACTAAGCAACCCTTCCCCGAACACACGCAAATCTCAAATTCGAATCCAACTTGAATCCAGCAGGGGAAAGCGACAACGAAAGGGAAAAGCAATGAAAGCAGACAAAAGGCCGCGTCCGTCACCTAATCTAGTCTTGGACGTCTTCTCACCAGTGCGGAGCTAAGTGCTGCCACTGGGCGTGGAACGGAGCCCCAGGGCCTGAGGCTGGCACCCCTGAGACTTCGGGGCATGTACAGCCCCACTCATTATTACGTGAGAGTGTCACGGGGCGGCGAGCTTCACAGGCACTGGGCCTTCTTCACAGGTACCGGACTTGCTTCATATCGCCAGACAAGGGCCCCGCCTTGCGCCACACTCTAGTGCCATCAACGATGACCGGAAACCAGGACGCCGCCGATGGGCTAGAGCGGTCGCCAGCGGTTCCCCCGACGACCACGGGTCCTCCGCCAGGGGCAGGCCTTGAGGCACCTCCCCAGCGGAGGGCCTACCTCCTGAGAACACCTTGCTCCGAGCGCCGCGGTGGTGATGTCGGATCTCGGCCCCTCTCCTGCAGCCCCCTGCGCCCTCCTCCCGAGGGGTAGGAGACTGTGGGAGCGGGGCAGCTGCTCGCTGTGGCGACCTGCACCTCCTGCGATCCATGGTTAGCGTATGCCTGCTCTTGAAGAATCAGCGGTACTCGATAATCGTTGCCTCCAGTGTGCCCAGTGGGACCGTCCTGGGACTCCTGGAAGGGCTCAGCTTCTGGCGCCTTGTCCCCCCAGCTTGGGCTCAGGGGCGTGCCTTGTTCGCCCTCGTGAGGGTGTCCCTGGTCCATCATGAGGGGCATGTATTCTTCTGGTGCCGTCATCCCGAAGGCCGTGCCATGGTGCTCCGCGAGCCACGCAGCTCTGCTCAACGCGCCCACCGTGGGGTGGTAGCGCGGCTGCCCACTGGGGCCGTGAGTCGCGTCGCGCCCTCCTTCTTCGCAGACCGGGAGCGGGGGCAGCGCCGCCGCCGGTCCGGTACTGACAGCTTTGCTAGCGTTGGAGTAGCCTTGGAGCCCGCGGGCGCACGCGGAGCCCCCGCGCGGGCCGCCCTGGGCTTGAGATGGGAGCTGGGTGCAGAAGGGGTGAGCCCCCGAGGCGGCAAGGACCAGGAGCTCTGCCATCCGCTCCAGCAGCACGTCGCGGCCACCCTCCAGCAGCCTGCACTACAGCAGCTCTGGGGCCACCGTGAGCGTGGCCCTCGAGTTCGTCTGCTCCCGGCGGGTGTACGATGTCGTGGTCGCGGCGTGATTGGAGGCCCTTGCTGCCGACCGCGCCTACCGCGGTGTGAGAGCTGTCGAAGCCTGTCCCCGCCGCCCGCGGCTCGCAGCACCCTGTGGACCGCGAGCTGCCTGGGGCACGGGGTCGCCCGAGGTGAGCGGCTCTGCGCGTGCGGCCACGCCGCCCATGGATCTGGGTTGCCCGCCTGGTCGCCGGACATGGCGATGACGACGCGATGGGGCACGAAGCGGTAGAAGGTGGATTCCGGCGCACCCCTACCTGGCACGCCAAATGTTGGATTTCGGGTTCCGGCAGGCCCTTGAGGTTCGAACAGTGGGGTGCGCGCGGAGAGTTCGCCTCCTACCTACCTGCACCCCTCCGCCTCGCTGGATCTAAGCTATAGGAAGAACGACACGAGAGACACATGGTTTATACTGGTTCGGGCCACCATTATGGTGTAATACCCTACTCCAGTGTGTGGTGTGGTGGATTGCCTCTTGGGCTGATGATGATGAACAATACAAGGAAGAACAGCCTTGTGAGGGTCTGTTCTTGGCTGGGGGGGGGGGACAAACTGCTAGGGGGAGTTCAGTCTCCCTTCTCTCTCTCTCTGATTTCGATCCCCTCTTCTTCCAACCTCCAACCTCTCCGATCTTGTGGGTGGCTGGTCTTATTTATAGAGGCCCCTGGTCCTCTTCCCAAATATCGAGCGGGAAGGGAGCCAACAATGGTGGGCTAATTTGAAGGGGGACAGCTAGTACTATCTATCCTAACAAAAGTAGTCTTCGCTTGCACAAAGCTCTGGTGGTGACGCCGTCTTGGGCTCCATGATGACCTCCGTCTTGCAGTCCTCCTGGTCCTGGTCTTGTTGCACTGAAATGGCAACCTTTGCCTGATGCCTCGGTACTCCGCGGTTGCGCTTGCTCCCTTTGCACCAAAGAGGAAATGAGGACATTGCGCGGGCTGGCGCCCGCCTGGCGCCTTCAGTCGTCATGGCTTGCGTCACGGGCACCTCGTGAGGTACCCCGCCTTGATCTCTCTGCCTCCTCGCGAGCCAGCCTGATGAGGCCGTGCCTGAGGATGCTCCGTGTCGTCCACCCCGCGAGGCTCAGCCCCTCGCGAGGGTCTTGGGTCTGTGTTGATGAAGATGGGCCGTGCTAGGCCCCCCTTTGAGCCATGCCGCAGGCCGCAGGCAGGCAAGTCTGGGGACCCCTGTTCCCAGAACACCGACACACCTCAAGCAGCCACTCCACCAGCTCCAACTACATCATCGAAGATCTTTGTCCTTGGAGTTCTCTCTACACCACCTCCCGAAGACCAAGCCTAGGAGACGCATAGCACTATGCATATTTGAACTTTTTGGTAACTTGTTGCCAAAGGGGGAGAAATATGTATAGATCATAGGCTTCGAGAGAGTTTTGCTTCTTTGCCTTTGGTTGAACTTTTATTGTGTGAGATACTTTATATCCTTATGTGAGATACTTTTGTGATCATGTATTTGATCATTTGCTACCTTAATGCTGCTTAGATGATACTATCTTTTATATTCATATATGATCATTCACTTGCTTGGTGATGAGTGCATGCTTTTAATTTCTATCATTTTTAGCGCTGAACCAAGATGTATGTGACATGGAAGAGTAACCCATGATCCTAATCGATTATGTATTTGTATTCAAAAGCAAATTTTAAATAATGCACAAATTTAGGGGGAGCTCTTGCTTATCACATACTTCTCAAAGCGACGATGTTTTTCAATCTTATTATCATTTGTCGAAGTTTTGATCTATATGTTGTCATCAATTACCAAAAAGGGCGAGATTGAAAGTGCAACTATCCCTGGGTGGTTTTGGTAATTCCTAACAACATATAGCCCATTGAGATAATGCTATTTCAAGATAAATATTTCTGGAAAGCTCAATGTTCGGCATGGCATGTATTAGAAAGTGGACCCCACAAATACTAAGAACACATGTTGGCTCAAGCTCAAGACTCTACATTTTACTTTTGCTGATCCAAGATCACATTGAGTCCATAGGAAAAGCCAATACTATTAAAAGGGGATGAGGTGTTGCTTAACGAGTTACTTGCTCAAAATGCTTCGTGATATGATCCAAAAGCCTCAACTACTTTCTCATATCCACATATGTCCCAAACCAAAAGTCAAACTCGGCCCCACCGAAATTTCCTACCCGGCGACACCGAGTTCACTTGACATAGCCACTGCCACAAACCCTAGTCGTTTCAGTCTCACCGATAGTGTCGGCATCCTGGGAACGGGGGTCCCCAGACTTGCCTGCCTGCGGCCCACGGTGTGGCTAGGCTGGCAGGTCTATATGGCCCATCTTCATCAACAAGGCATTCAAGACCCTCGCGAGGGGCCAAGCCTCGCAAGGCAGACGACGCAAGACCTCCTCAGGAGCGCCCTCGCCAGGCAGGCTCGTGAGGGGCAGAGAGATCAAGGCAAGGCAAACCTCGCAAGGTCATCGTGATGTGAGCCATGACGATTGAGACCAGGCGGGCGCTAGGCAAGCGCCAGCGCGCGCAGTGTCCTTGTTTCCTCTTTGGTGCCAAGGGGGCAAGCGCAGGCGCGGAGTACCGAGGCATCAGGAAAAGGTTTCCATATTGGTGCAACGAGACCAAGACCAGAAGGACGTCAGGACGGAGGTCACCATGGAGCCCAAGACGGCGTCACCACCAGAGCCTTTGGCAGGCGAAGACCACTTTTGTTAGGATAGCTTGTACTAGTTGTCTCCCTTCGAATTTGGCAGTTGTGGGATCCCTTCCTGCTCAATATTTGGTAAGAGGACCAGGGCCTCTATAATAGCCACCACCAAGGGAGGCAACTTATTCAGACCCCGATCATCCCGGACCACACAAGCTCACCACGCACCAGAACACCTCTCCTCAAGAGGCACTGCGTCCCCCTGTAACTATTCTTCATCGGCCCAAGAGGCAATCCACCACACCACACTAGAGTAGGGTATTACACCACAACGGTGGCCCAAACCAGTATAATCTTGTGTCTTTCTGTGTTGTGAGTTCGTTGAGTTCATCTGCGTGATCTTAAAGAGCTAGGGCATGGATCGATAGGGAGGAAACCTTCATGTGCACCCCAGTGTTCGAACCTCAAGGGTTTGCCGGAACCCGTGATCCGACATTTGGCTCGCTAGGTAGGGGTGCGCCGTAGCTTCTCTTTTGTCGATCTGCCCTCCGACGACACCGCGCTTTGCCCGCATGGCAGGCACCCTGCCGCCAACTCCAACGGCCAGTGTTGACGACGGGGCCAGGGGCTCCGAGCCCTGGCCCCCGCCCTGCAGCGGGTGAAGTGGCCGCCCAAGTTCAAGCCAAAGATACTGCCACACTACGACGGTGCGGCAGACCCGTCAGCTTTCCTGTTGGCGTAGAAGGAGGCCATCATCGTAGCCGGGGAGACGACAAGGTCATGGCCAACTGGCTTCCCATGGCCCTCGCTGGCGAGCCGCGTGCCTGGCTGCGCAACCTTCCCGGGTCCACAGTGGCGTCTTGTGAGGAGCTTCATGGCCTCTTCACTGCGCGCTACGCTGCACCGGCGCACCACGCGGTCGCGGCCCTGCTAGGCGGCTCGCAGGCGCCACCCTCAGAGCGCCACATCAAGCCGTTCCTCCGCTAGATCGGCGCCGCTTCCACGCGCTCAGGGGCTCCACCGGGCTGGGCCGCACCTGAGGCCGACCTCACCTTCAGCTCAGAAGACCACCCCGTCACCACCACCGGCTCGGGCATGCTTCCGATGCTCTACACGCCTACCATCTGCAACGTGGCCGTCACCAAGACCCTCATCGACGGCGGCGCAGGCCTCAACTTGCTCTCCATGGATGCCTTGAGCATGCTTCACGTGTCGCTCGAACGACTCAGCCTCAGCAAGCCTTTCTCAAGAGTTGGTGGTGGCACTGCCCGCTCCCTGGGGCAGATCCGCCTTCCAGTCACCTTTGGCATGCGCGACAACTATCGCACCGAGCTGGTCAACTTCTACATCGCCCGTATCGGCCTCCCGTACAACGCCATCCTCGGGTACCCAGCCCTGGCACAGTTCATGGCGGCGACTCATCCAGCCTACAATCTCATGAAAATGCCGGGGAGCAAGGGTGTCCTCACCATCAAAGGGGACACTAAGGAGGTCGTGACGGCGCTCAAACTTGCCTTCAGGACCGCTGTGGCGGCACAACTGTAGGATCGAAAGTATGTCTAGAGGGGGGTGATTAGACTACTTGACCAAATAAAAACTTAACCTTTTCCCAATTTTAGTTCTTGGCAGATTTTAGCTATTCTAGGACAAGTCAAGCAATCATCACACAATTCAAGCAAGCATGCAAAGAGTATATTGGCAGCGGAAAGTAAAGCATGCAACTTGCAAGAATGTAAAGGGAAGGGTTTGGAGAATTCAAATGCAATTGGAGACACGGATGTTTTTCCCGTGGTTCAGATAGGTGGTGCTATCCTACATCCACGTTGATGGAGACTTCAACCCACGAAGGGTAACAGTTGCGTGAGTCCACGGAGGGCTCCACCCACGAAGGGTCCACGAAGAAGCAACCTTGTCTATCCCACCATGGCCATCGCCCACGAAGGACTTGCCTCACTAGCGGTAGATCTTCACGAAGTAGGCGATCTCCTTGCCCTTACAAACTCCTTGGTTCAACTCCACAATCTTGTCGGACGCTCCCAAGTGACACCTAGCCAATCTAGGAGACACCACTCTCCAAAAAGTAACAAATGGTGTGTTGATGATGAACTCCTTGCTCTTGTGCTTCAAATGATAGTCTCCCCAACACTCAACTCTCTCTCATAGGATTTGGATCTGGTGGAAAGAAGATTTGAGTGGAAAGCAACTTGGGGAAGGCTAGAGATCAAGATTCATATGGTAGGAATGGAATATCTTGGTCTCAACACATGAGTAGGTGGTTCTCTCTCAGAACATATGAGTTGGAAGTGTAGATGTGTTCTGATGGCTCTCTCCATGAATGAAGAGGAGGTGGAGGGGTATATATAGCCTCGACACAAAATCCAACCTTTACACACAATTTACCAATCTCGGTGGGACCGAATCAACAAACTCAGTCCGACCGAAAAGGTAAACCTAGTGACCGTTAGAGATTTTCGATGGGACTGACATGCAACTCGGTAGGACCGATTTTGTTAGGGTTAGGGCATAACGTAATCTCGGTGAGACCGATTACACAAACTCGGTGAGACCAATTTTGGTAATTAGCTAACCGGAGAGTTGGTCAGGCAAAATCGGTGGGACCGATTTGCCCTTTCGATGAGACCGAAAAGTTAGAAAAAGGAAACAGAGAGTTTACATTGCAATCTCGGTGGGACCGATCCGCTCTTTCGGTGAGACCGAAAAGTTACGAAAGGGAAACAGAGACTTTGCAATCCCATCTCGGTGAGACCGAGATCCCTATCGGTAGAACCGAATTGCTAGGGTTTGGCAGTGGCTTATGACAAGTGAAACTCGGTGGCGCCGGATAGGAAGAATCGGTAGGACCGAGTTTGGCTTAGAGTTTAGGTCATATGTGGATATGGGAAAGTAGTTGAGGGTTTTGGAGCATATCACTAAGCACATGAAGCAAGAGGCTCATTAAGCAACACCTCATCCCTCCTTGATACTATTGGCTTTTCCTAAAGACTCAATGTGATCTTGGATCACTAAAATATAAAATGAAGAGTCTTGAGCTTTTGAGCTTGAGCCAATCCTTTGTCCTTAGCATTTTCAGGGTTCCACTTTCACCATCCATGCCATGCCAATCATTGAGCTTTCCTGAAATAATCATCTTGGAATAGCATTATCTCAATGAGCTATATGTTGTTATGAATTACCAAAACCACCTAGGGATAGTTGCACTTTCAATCTCCCCCTTTTTGGTAATTGATGACAACATATAGATCAAAGCTTCGACAAATGATAATAAGAATGAATTACATCGTCGCTTTGAGAAGTATGTGATAAGTAAGAGCTCCCCCTAAATTTGTGCATATTTAAAATTTGCTTTGGACTGCAAATGCACAAGAAGTTAGAATTATGGGTTACTCTTCCATGTCACATACATCTTGGTGGAGCGCTCAAAATGATTAATAATGAAATACATGCACTCATCACCAAGAAAAGTGAATGATCACATAAGATAGATAAGATAATAGCATTCACCAAGCATTAAGTGTAGCTTATGATCAAACACATGATCATCAATGTCTCACAAGCATATCAAAGTATCTCGACCAAAAGCAAACAATGTTCGAAAAACCACCAAATAAAGCAAGAGAGAAAAGCAACACACTCTCTCTCTCTCTCGAAGCCTATGATCTATACATTTTCTCCCCCTTTGGCAACAAGTTACCAAAAAGTTCCTAGAAAATGCATAGTGCTAAATCGACACTCAGGCTTGATCTTCACGTGGTGGTGGAGTCCGGATCACTCCAAGGATGAAGGCTTCCGTAGACACAGTTGGAGTTGAAGCTGAAGTTGATGCTGGAGCAGGTGGGGCTGGTGCTACGGCTGGAGCTGAGGCGGTTGCTCTTGTGTCAGGAACTGGCACTGCAGACGACCTCGGACCTCGTGGCACTCTGGCAAAGGCATTAGTGGTTGTCTTCCCTTTCCTCTCCTGCATGTCATCTTGGAGCTGCTCCACTGCAGTCTGAATCTCTGTCACCTTGATATCCAAGTCATAGAACTTTTGTTCTACGATTCTCTCTAGGCTTGCCTGGTTCTGAGTTAGGGTGGCCAGTCCTTTCTCAATCCGCAGGGTGGATGCAATCAAGTAACTGAGCTGCTCTTGCTTGTTCTTCAAGAAGTACTCAGATGCCTCCTCTTGAGTTGGCATCTTGGCAGCTTTCTCCTTTATTGCCTTCTCCTTCTTGGCTTGTGCATGGGCTGAAGATGGTTCATCTTTGGTCATCACAACTTGGTTGTCCTCGAACTCTGGATAGATAGGCAAATGTTCCTTGTGCAACAAGTATGTGTCTGTGCCCATTCTTGAGTTAATCAAGATCTGGATTTGAGGGGCATATCCACAGCTCCTCTTCTGATCTGCTGCAGTCCTCTTGATAGTCTCTACAATGAGGCTCATGACCTTGAATTTCTGAGGCACATCAAAGATATGTAGCAAGTTAATGGCATGACCTCTGATCATCCTGTGATCTCCAGACTTGGGCAAAAGTGTGTGCCTAAGAATCCAGTTGATGGTTGGCAGCCCTGACAGAAGATAATGCACTGAGCCAAACTTGAACGTATCAAGTGCTTCATTTGGGATCTCCTTGTACATGTTTGACATTGAGTTATGATCCATCTTCTTCTTGGAATAGACATCCAAGTCATCTTCATGCTCTTCTGGGGCATTGATCAGCTGAGCCCATTCGGCAACTGTAGATTGGTACCTCGTACCTTCAGACATCCAAATAATCCTCCCATCTGGATAAAAATGTGTTGTGGAGTAGAACTGCATGATAAGCTCCTCATTCCACTTTGCGAGCTTCTGCCCAACAAAGTCCTCTACTCCACATGCCTTGAAGCTGTCCTGCACTCTAGGGTAGTGCTCTTCATTCTCCTTGATATATTCCAGTTGACCCACCTCATATCACATACAATGGGCTTCTTATCTAGCAGCACTGTCACATAGAAATCTTGCTGTTCCTTGGTGTGAAACATGTAATCAATAGCAGTCCTCCTCCTAATAGCATAGGGATCTGCTTCTCTCCACTTCCTCATCCCTGAGTCTCTTCTGAGCTTCATATCCTCAGCCACAGGATGAGCATCATTGTGGTCTGGGATCTTGGGCTTGAGCTTTCTCAGAACATGCTCTTCATCATCTTCTTCAACAACAGTCTCAGGCACTGGGGCCTTGTTCTTCTCAGCAGCTGGGATGCTTCTTGTATTCCTCTTTGGTTTTGGCTTTGGAGCTGGCTTGGCCTTGGAAGCAGTTGCTCCTGATCTTATGACATCACCCATCAGCTTGGGTGCCTTAGGTGCTAGTGCAGCAACCACTTCTTCTTCTTCCTCTTCTTCCATGATGGAAGCATTTCCAAGCACTTTGGCTATGGTCTTCTTGGCCCTCTCCTTCCTTTTCTTTCCTTCTGCAGCAGCTGGCTCTATGGGAGTGGGCTTCTCAGGAATCTGAGTTGAGGCTCTGGCCTTTGGCATAGGCTGCCTGCCTGCTGGCCTTTTGACCTTTATCCCTGGCTTTATGCTCTGTGCTGGGCCATATTCTTTCTTGAGCACAGTTCTCTTTGATGTGGCTTCCTCTTCCTCTGCCACATAATCTTCATCCTCAGAATCTGAAGTTCTCTTCTTTCTTTGTCTTGTGGCAGCTTTTGGCAGGTTGCTAGGGGTGCTCCTGCTGCCATCATCTGAAGAACTTGAGGGACTAGTGCCCTCACTCATTTTGAACTTGTCAAGTTGACTTTAAAGCACATCCAATTTGGATTCCTTGACGGAGTTGGTACCTTCGTGCATATCAATCAAAGTGTCCCAAATTTCCTTTGCATTCTCAAGACGGCTGATTTTGTTGAATTCTTCGGGGCACAATCCGTTGAAGAGAATATCACAAGCTTGAGCATTGTATTGCAACATCTTCAACTCATCCGCGGTAGCTTCACAGTTTGGTTCTCTCCCATCAAAGAAGTCACCTTGCAAACCAACACACACAATAGCCCAAACGGCGGGGTTATGTCCAAAAATATGCATTTTCATTTTATGCTTCCAACTAGCAAAATTAGTACCATCAATGTAAGGACCTCTACGGTGATAATTTCCCTCGCTAGACGCCATACTCTCCTAGGTTGTGAAACCAAGGCTATGACCACCAAAACCTATGGAAATCAAAGCAAATGGAGACCAAAGCTCTGATACCACTCGTAGGATCGAAAGTATGTCTAGAGGGGGGGTGATTAGACTACTTGACCAAATAAAAACTTAACCTTTTCCCAATTTTAGTTCTTGGCAGATTTTAGCTATTCTAGGACAAGTCAAGCAATCATCACACAATTCAAGCAAGCATGCAAAGAGTATATTGGCAGCGGAAAGTAAAGCACGCAACTTGCAAGAATGTAAAGGGAAGGGTTTGGAGAATTCAAACGCAATTGGAGACACAGATGTTTTTCCCGTGGTTCGGATAGGTGGTGCTATCCTACATCCACATTGATGGAGACTTCAACCCACGAAGGGTAACGGTTGCGCGAGTCCACGGAGGGCTCCACCCACGAAGGGTCCACGAAGAAGCAACCTTGTCTATCCCACCATGGCCATCGCCCACGAAGGACTTGCCTCACTAGCGGTAGATCTTCACGAAGTAGGCGATCTCCTTGCCCTAACAAACTCCTTGGTTCAACTCCACAATCTTGTCGGAGGCTCCCAAGTGACACCTAGCCAATCTAGGAGACACCACTCTCCAAGAAGTAACAAATGGTGTGTTGATGATGAACTCCTTGCTCTTGTGCTTCAAATGATAGTCTCCCCAACACTCAACTCTCTCTCATAGGATTTGGATCTGGTGGAAAGAAGATTTGAGTGGAAATCAACTTCGGGAAGGCTAGAGATCAAGATTCATATGGTAGGAATGGAATATCTTGGTCTCAACACATGAGTAGGTGGTTCTCTCTCAGAACATATGAGTTGGAAGTGTAGATGTGCTCTGATGGCTCTCTCCACGAATGAATAGGAGGTGGAGGGGTATATATAGCCTCCACACAAAATACAACCGTTACACACAATTTACCAATCTCGGTGGGACCGTATCAACAAACTCGGTCCGACCGAAAAGGTAAACCTAGTGACCGTTAGACATTTTCGGTGGGACTGACATGCAACTCGGTAGGACCGATTTTGTTAGGGTTAGGGCATAATGTAATCTCGGTGAGACCGACTACACAAACTCGGTGAGACCGATTTTGGTAATTAGCTAACCAGAGAGTCGGTCAGGCAAACTCGGTGGGACCGATTTGCTCTTTCGGTGAGACCGAAAAGTTACAAAAAGGACACAGAGAGTTTACATTGCAATCTCGGTGGGACCGATCCGCTCTTTCGGTGAGACCAAAAAGTTACGAAAGGGAAACAGAGACTTTGCAATCCCATCTCGGTGAGACCGAGATCCCTATCGGTAGAACCGAATTGCTAGGGTTTGGCAGTGGCTTATGACAAGTGAAACTCGGTGGCGCCGGATAGGAAGAATCGGTAGGACCGAGTTTGGCTTAGGGTTTAGGTCATATGTGGGTATGGGAAAGTAATTGAGGGTTTTGGAGCATATCACTAAGCACATGAAGCAAGAGGCTCATTAAGCAACACCTCATCCCTCCTTGATAGTATTGGCTCTTCCTAAAGACTCAATGTGATCTTGGATCACTAAAATATAAAATGAAGAGTCTTGAGCTTTTGAGCTTGAGCCAATCCTTTGTCCTTAGCATTTTGAGGGTTCCACTTTCACCATCCATGCCATGCCAATCATTGAGCTTTCCTGAAATAATCATCTTGGAATAGCATTAGCTCAATGAGCTATATGTTTTTATGAATTACCAAAACCACCTAGGGATGGTTGCACTTTCAACAACCCATCGGCACCGGTACCCCCGAGGCCAAGGAGGCCGCGCCGACCAAGGAGAAGCGGTTGTTCACCCAAGACAAGGCAGAGACAAAGCAGGTGCCAGTCCACGAGGACGGCTCTTCAGGAGCCACCTTCACCATAGGTGCCGGCCTTAACCCCAACCAAGAGGAAGCATTGGTGAAGTTCTTGCGCACGAACAAGGACATATTCGCATGGGAGCCCAATCAACTGGTGGGGGTCCCGAGGGAGGTAATTCAGCACCACCTGAGGGTGTGCCCCAATGCGCACCCTGTGAAGCAGCGAGCAAGGCGGCAGTCCACGGAGAAGCAGGCCTTCATCGTCCAAGAGACCAGCAAGTTGGAGACGGCGGGTGCCGTTCGTGAGGTCAGGTACCCTGAGTGGCTAGCGAACCCATTTGTGGTGCCAAAGAAAGGTGGGAAGGAGTGAACGTGTGTCGACTTCACCGACCTCAACAAGGCGTGCCCTCAGGATCCGCCCCCCTCCCATGCATCAAACAGATCATCGACTCCACCGCTGAGTGCGACCTACTGTGCTTCCTGGATGCATTCTCAGGGTATCACCAAATCAAGATGGCGGTGGAAGATGTAGAGAAGACATCCTTCTTGACCCCATGTGGGGTGTACTACTACACCTGTATGCCCTTCGGACTACGCAACGCGGGAGCTCCCTTTCAGTGGCTGGTGCACATCACTTTAGGGCGACAACTCGGGAGGAACACGGAGGCCTACGTCGATGACATTGTGGTGAAATCTCGGGAGGCGAGAACCTTGATCCAATACCTGGAGGAGACCTTCGAGAGCCTGCGCCAGGTGAACCTACGGCTTAACCCAGAGAAATGTGTGTTTGGTGTTCCTTCCGGCAAGCTGCTGGGGTTCCTCGTGTCGCACAGAGGGATCAAGTTGGACCCAGAGAAGATCAAGGCCATTGAAGGCATGAGCCCGCCGCAGACCCTCAAGGAAATGCAGAAGCTGGTTGGTCAGGTGACCGAATTAGGGCGCTTCATCTCCAAGCTGGGAGAGCGCGCCTTACCCTTTTTCATGATGATGAAGAACAAGGGACCATTCGAGTGGACTCCGGAGGCCGACTGGGCCTTCCAAGACCTCAAGAGATACCTGACCAGCCCACCGGTATTGGTGGTGCCGCGACCTCTCGAGCCCCTGGTGCTCTATCTTGCCGCCACCCATACTCCGCCAGCGCTGCGCTAGTGGTAGTTCGGGAGGAGCGCCAGGCCAAGAGTGCGCCATGCCAAGCTACGTTGCCAGCTGAGATGACGCAAAGTCAGGAAGGCGCGGCAAGAGCCGTAGCGGTGGCAACAGAAGACCGAGATCGGCTGGATGACACCGTAGAGACCCCGGCAAGCGACCAGGCGCCAGAGGTCCCACCACCTCAAGAGGCACCCTAGCTTGCGCAAGATGCAAGCCTCACCAACACACCGGTTCTCGTAGAGCACCCGGTGTACTTCGTCAGCATGGTGCTACGGGACGCAAGGGCATGTTATCCCATGCCTCAGAACCTCGTTCTCATGCTCCTGGTGGCCTCGCGTAAGCTACCGCACTACTTCCAGGGCCACCCCATCAAGGTCGTCTCGGCCTACCCGTTGGAGAGGGTGCTCAGGAGCCCCAACTCTGTTGGAAGGGTCGCCAAGTGGAACATCGAGCTATAGGCATTTCAGTTGGAGTTCAGCACCACCAGGGTCATCAAGGGAGCCGCACTCATTGACTTCATGGTGGAATGGACGGATTCCCCGGCGCTGGAAGCAGGCGAGGACCAGTCCACCTGGCCAGGAAGTGAGGCGCCAGATGGATGGGTCATGAATTTCGACGGTGCCTTCGCGCACCAGGGCGCGGGGGCTAGAGCAGTGCTCATCTCACCCATGCAGGATAAGCTCTATTACGCTGTGCAGCTTTGCTTTCAGCGGGGAGAGAAGGTCTCCAACAACATCACGGAATATGAAGGCCTCATAGCTGGCCTGAAGGCCGTGGCAGCTCTAGGGGTGAAGTGCCTCACAGTTAGGGGCGACTCATGAGTCCTCATCAACTTCTCCAACAAAGTGTACGAGCCAAACGACGAGCACATGGAGGCGTACCTCACGGAAGTACGTAAGATGGAAAAGCAGTTCCTAGGCATGGAAGTGCAGTATGTGCCCCGTGGCACCAACAAGGAAGCCGACAACATCGCCAGGAGGGCATCCAAGCGGCACCACCAAGAGCCTGGCGTCTTCGAGGAGCGGCTCTTCAAGCCGTCAGCGACGCCACCGCCTTCAAGCACGACATGGCCTCGGGAGGAGCTCCCACAACCGCCAGCCACGGGAGCCCCAGCTTGTGGCCCAACTTCAGGGGCTCGCTTGCTCTTGGCGCTCGAGCCTGAAGAGGGATGTTGTACCAAGGAATTCAAGGATTATCTGATGCAAGGGGCGCTACCAGAGAAGGAGGAGGACGCGGAGCGTGTAGCCCAGCAAGCCACGACGTACTGCATCCAGGACGGTGAGTTGTACAGGAAGCGACCAAACGATGTTTTGTTGTGTTGCATTTCCAGGGACCAGGGGAAGGAGTTGCTGATTGACATACATGGCGGGGACTGCGGACATCACTCATCATCACGGACTCTTGTCGGCAAGGTGTTCTGCAGTGGATTCTACTGGCCCACGGTGCTCAACGACGCAGTTGAGCTAGTGAGGTCCTACAAAGCTTGCCAGTTCCACGCCAAGAAGATCCACCAACCTGCTCAGGGCCTCCAGACTATACCACTCACATGGCCGTTCGCAGTCTGGGGGCTGGATATCTTGGGCACATTCCCTCGAGCGCTAGGGGGCTACTGCTACCTCTACGTCGCCATTGACAAGTTCACCTAGTGGGCGGAAGTGGAAGCCGCCCGCACCATCCCAGCCGGTTCCGTGGTTAAATTCATCAAGGGCCTCGTTAGCCGTTTCGAGGTCCCCAACCGCATCATCACCGACAACGGCTCATAGTTCACCAGTAACATCTTCAAAACATACTGTGCTAACCTTGGAACGCATATCTGCTACGCGTGGCGCACCCCAGGAGCAATGGCCGGGCTGAGCGCGCAAATGCGGAGGTCCTGAGAGGCCTCAAGACCAGGACCTTCAAGAAGAAGCTCGAGGCCTGCAGCAAGGGTTGGCACGACGAGCTCCAATTTGTGTTGTGGTCCATCCGCACCACCGCCACGAAGCCGACGGGCGAGACCCCATTCTTCCTTGTCTACGGAGCCGAAGCGGTCCTTCCTCACGAGGTCAAGCATCGCTCCGCATGCGTCCTGGCGTTTGATGAAATGCAGCAGGACGCCATGCGGGGCGTGGACCTCGTACTGGGGGAGGAACGACGCCGTGAAGCAGCACTGAGGGCGGCAAGGTACCAGCAGGAGCTGCAGCAATACCACTACCGCAACATCCGCTCCAGGACGCTCAAGGTAGGCGACCTCGTCCTGAGGCGGATCCTCTCTAGGGAAGGGTTGTACAAGCTCTCACCCATGTGGGAGGGCCCGTTCATGTCTCCAGGCCTGGTGCCGCGCGCCTGGAGACGTAGGACGGGATGCCCGTCTAGAACGCCTGGAACATCCAGCACCTCCGGAAACTCTACCCATGAAGCAAGGCCCAGTGCTTGTGAAGCAAGGCCCAGTGCTCGTGAAGCAAGGGCCGGTGCCTGTGAAGAATCGCCGCCTGTGACACTCTCACGTAATAATGAGTGGGGTTGTACATGCCCTAGAGTCTCCGGAGAGCCGCCCTCGGGCCTCGGGGGCTCCCTCCCATGCCTAGTGGCAGCACTTAGCTCCGCGCTGGTGAGAAGACATCGAAGACTAGACTAGGTGTCGTACGCGGCTTTTCATTTTCTTTCCATAGTTGGCTCGCCTTCTCTTAATCAAAGTTGCCTCTGGTGTCCCTTGCTAATTTGGTTTCGCCGCCTTTTGCCGCCTTTTCTGAATTTACTTCGCTTGTGCTCTCTCTCTCGCATACCTTGCGAAGGGGCTAGGCCGGTGCCTTCGTGAGGGTTTCTTCTTCCTGAGTTGGTCCTTCTCTCTGCCTTCAGTCTGCCTTCTCACGAGGCACGCTTGTTCGAGCCCGCCACCGACACATCTCTCCTAATCCATGCCCCCAGGGCACCGTGATGTGAAGCGCTGGGTCAAGGCTGTCGGCGTTCTGGGAACGGGTGTCCCCAGACTTGTCTGCCTGTGGCTTGCAGCGTGGCTCAAAGGAGGCCCAGCATGGCCCATCTTCATCAGCACAAGACTCAAGACCCTTGCGAGGGGCCAAGCCTCGCGAGGCGGATGACATGGAGCTTCTTCAGGCACGGCCTCGTCAGGCTGGCTCGTGAGGAGGCGGAGAGATCAAGGCAGGGTACCTCGCGAGGTGCCCGTGACGCAAGCCATGACGACTCAGGGCGCCAGGCGGGTGCCAGCGCGCGCAGCGTCCTTCCTTCCTCTTTGGTGCAAAGGGGGCAAGCGCAGCCGCGGAGTACCGAGGCATCAGGCAAAGGTTGCCGTTTTGGTGCAACGAGACCAAGACCAGGAGGACTACAAGACAGAGGTCACCGTGGAGCCCAAGACGGCGTCATTACCAGAGCTTTGCGCAGGCGAAGACTGCTTTTGTAAGGGTAGTTGATACTTGTTGTCCCCCTTCAAATTAGCCCGCCATTGTTGGCTCCCTTCCCGCTCAATATTTGGGAAGAGGACCAGGGCCTCTATAAATAGGGCCAGCCGCCCATGTAGCAAGGGGTTCGAGCTTTTGGTTCGGTTGGCTAGTAAGAGTAAGAGAGAGAGAGAGAGAAAGAGAAGGGTGGCTGAACTCCTCCTAGCAGTTCATCACCCCAGCCAAGAACAGACCCTCGCGAGGCTGTTCTTCCTTGTACTATCCATCATCATCAGCCCCAAGAGACGATCCACCAACCGCACACTGGAGTAGGGTATTACACCACAACAGTGGCCCAAACCAGTATAAATCTCGTGTCTCTTGTGTAGTTCTTTTAGTAGTTTCAGATCTTTGCGAGGCGGGGAGGTAGAAGGCATAATCTCCGCGCGCACCCGAGTGTTCGAACCTTAAGGGTCTGCCGGAACCCGAAATCCGACATTTGGCGCGCCAGATAGGGGTCCGCCGGAATTCGTCGTCCACCGCCCCGTTCTCCTCCGATCGTCGCATCCATTTCTAACGCTCGTTGGGCCCGCGCCGATGAAAGTGCAACTATCCCTAGGTGGTTTTGGTAATTCATAACAACATATAGCTCATTGAGCTAATGCTATTTCAAGATGATTATTTCAGGAAAGCTCAATGATTGGCATGGCTTAGATGTGAAAGTGGAACCCTCAAAATGCTAAGGACAAAGAATTGGCTCAAGCTCAAAAGTTCAAGACCCTTCATTTTATGTTTTAGTGATCCAAGATCACATTGAGTCTTTAGGAAAAGCCAATACTATCAAGGAGGGATGAGGTGTTGCTTAATGAGCCTCTTGCTTTATGTGCTTAATGATATTCTCCAAAATCCTCAGCTACTTTCCCATATCCACAAATGACCTAAACCCTAAGCCAAACTCAGTCATACCGATTCTTTCATTCCGGCGCCACCGAGTTTCACTTGTCATTTGCCACTGCCAAACACTAGCAATTCGGTCCTACCGATAAGGATCTCGGTCTCACCGAGATGGGCTTGCAAACTCTCTGTTTCCCTTTCGTAACTTTTCGGTCTCACCGAAAGAGCGAATCGGTCCCACTGAGAATGCAAGGTAAACTCTATGTTTCCTTCTTGTAACTTTTCGGTCTCACCGAAAGAGTAAGTCGGTCCCACCGAGTTTGCCTGAGCAACTCTCTGGTTAGCTTATTAACAAACTCGGTCTCACCGAGTTTGTGCAATCGGTCTCACCGAGATTACGTTATGCCCAAACCCTAACCAAATTGGTCCTACCGAGTTGCATGTCAGTCCCACCGAAATTCCTAACGGTCACTAGGTTTACCATTTCGGTCCAACCGAGTTTTCTGATTCGGTCCCACCGAGATTGGTAAATTGTGTGTAACGGTTGGATTTTTTGTGGAGGCTATAAATACCCCTCCACCTCCTCTTCACTTAAGGAGAGAGCCATCAGAACACATACATCATTCCAACTCATATGTTCTGAGAGAGAACCACCTACTCATGTGTTGAGACCAAGATATTCCATTCAAACCATATGAATCTTGATCTCTATCCTTCCCCAAGTTGCTTTCCACTCAAATCTTCTTTCCACCAGATTCAAATCATATGAGAGAGAGTTGAGTGTTGGGGAGACTATCATTTGAAGCACAAGAGCAAGGAGTTCATCATCAACACACCATTTGTTACTTCTTGGAGAGTGGTGTCTCCTAGATTGTCTATGTGTCACTTGGGAGTCTCCATCACCATGGACTCGCACAACCATTACCCTTCGTGGGTTGAAGTCTCCATCAACGTGGATGTAGGATAGCACCACCTATCCGAACCACAGGAAAAACATCCGTGTCTCCAATAGCGTTTGAATTCTCCAAACCCTTCCCTTTATATTCTTGCAAGTTGCATGCTTTACTTTCCGCTGCCAATATACTCTTTGCATGCTTGCTTGAATTGTGTATTGATTGCTTGACTTGTCGTAAGATAGCTAAAAACTGCCAAGAACTAAAATTGGGAAAAGGTTAAGTTTTATTTGGTCAAGTAGTCTAATCACCCCCCTCTAGACATACTTTCGATCCTACAAGTGGTATCAGAGCTTTGGTCTCCATTTGCCTTGATCTCCATAGCTTTTGGTGGTCATAGCCTTGGTTTCACAACCTAGGAGAGTATGACGTCTAGCGAGGGAAACTATCACCGTAGAGGTCCTTACTTTGATGGTACTAATTTTGCTAGTTGGAAGCATAAAATGAAAATGCATATTCTTGGACATAACCCCGCCGTATGGGCTATTGTTTGTGTTGGCTTGCAAGGTGAGTTCTTCGATGGGAGGGAACCAAACCGTGAAGCTACCGCGGATGAGTTGAAGATGTTGCAATACAATGCTCAAGCTTGTGATATTCTCTTCAATGGATTGTGCCCCAAAGAATTCAACAAAATCAGCCGCCTTGAGAATGCAAAGGAAATTTGGGACACTTTGATTGATATGCACGAAGGTACCGACTCCATCAAGGAATCCAAGTTGGATGTGCTCCAAAGTCAACTTGACAAGTTCAAGATGAAGGATGGTGAAGGTGTCGCCGAAATGTACTCTAGGCTTGCTCTCATCACAAATGAGATTGCCGGCTTAGGAAGTGAAGAGATGGCCGATAGATTCATCATCAAGAAGATCCTAAGAGCCTTGGATGGGAAATATGACACCGTGTGCACACTGATTCAAATGATGCCAAATTACAAAGATCTCAAGCCAACGGAAGTGATTGGAAGGATTGTTGCTCATGAGATGTCACTCAAGGATAAAGAGGAACTTCACAACAAATCAAGTGGTGCCTACAAAGCCTCATGTGAAGTCCCCACATCATCAAGTGAAAAGCAAACCTTCAATGAAGAATTGAGCTTAATGGTGAAGAACTTCAACAAGTTCTACAAGAGTAGAAGCAAAGATAGAAGCTTCAAGTCAAGGTCCTACAATGACAAGAGATCTTATAGTCGAGAGCGAAACTGCTACAATTGTGGAAGACCTAGACACTATTCCAATGAGTGTACGACTCCCTACAAGAGAAGAGAAGATTCTCCAAAAAGAAGAAGCAAAGAATCACCACCAAGAGAGAGAAGGAGTAGAGATGACCGTTATGAACGGAGATCCTCATGGAGAAGCAAGGATTCGGAAAGGAAGGGAAAATCATCAAGGAGCTACAAAAAACAAAGACATCAAGCTCATGTTGGTGAATGAGTATCCGGCTCCGACTCCGACAGCCACTCCGAGAGAAGTTATCACTCCGACTCCGAAGATACTCAAGATGTAGGTGTTGCCGGTCTAGCACTTGTGTCAACCAACTCCTATGACATATTTGACTCACCAAATGAAGGAATTGGGAGATGCTTCATGGCCAAAGGTCCTAAGGTAACTCACCCCGAGTACGTTGACTTTAATAGTGATGAAGATGACTTGTTAGGTGATGATGACTTGCTTGTTGACAACTCTAGTGATGAGTACTATGGTGAAACATCAATTGATCATGCTAAAACGAATGACAATGATAAGGAGAATATTGAGGCTCTAACTAAATAACTAAACACTCTTAAGTTAGCTCATGAAACTATCTTCAAAGATCATCGAGAACTTTTAAGAGCTCATGAGAAATTACGCTTTGAAAAGCTCAATCTTGAGCAAGAGCATGAGTTCTTAAAGGCAATCAATGATGATCTCCGCAAGAAAAGTTCTTCTTACATTGCCAAGCGTTTACTATTATCCACTTACATGCCTCAAGTCAAGTCTAGTAACAAGAACAAGAAAGATTCCTCCTCTAGTAGTAACAATGATCATGCTAAATCTAATATTGTTGCTTCTAGTAGTTCTCTTGATTCCACTAATGATTCTCTTAGCCAAGTTACATTTGAGCAAGAAAATAGCTTATTGAAGGGAATCATAGAGAAAGGAGTGTACAAGAGCCTTGCCGGGAGTAAGCAATTCGAGGAAATTGTGTGCAAGCAAGGAATGCACCGGAAGAATCAAGGTGTTGGTTTTGAACGAAAGTTCAATGCCAATGGAGTTGAATGGGAAGAAGATCAATACCCCAAGACAAAGTTTGTTCCTCAACAAGAGAAGTATGACACTTCTTTCAAGGGGACACAAGCTCAAGATGATCTTCCACCACAAGACTACAAGCAAAAAGGCAAGGACAAGCTTCAAGAGGAGATTGATGCATTTGAAGAAGCTCCTAAGACCTTAGTCAAGTGGATTCCCAAGACCACGTCAAGTTCTACTTCATCAAGTACGACTACAACTCCAAGGATTCCCATCAAGATGGTGTGGATCCAAAAGAAGAAGAACTAGAGAGTTCTTGAGGGTGACTCCGCCAACATACTTCATTCTCATCATTTTGGCAAGAACAAGTGCAATCAACTTCCACATCATGCACTAGTTCAAGGAGTCACAAACCCTCTTGTTGGTAAGACAAGGGACAAGGTAACCTAAAGTTTTCATGGACATCATCTTGTGTATGCATCACTCTATGTCTATGGATATCCTTGTTTGTTCCTTGTGGGACTAACCCATGTAGGTATTGAAAGTGCAATTCACTCAAATGGATAGCTCCAAGTGATCTACATCAACATTGAGCATCCACATCTTCAACATCTACATGAAGTCATCATCGACAAAACCCAAGGTTAGTTCATCCCTCTTAGGGGGGATATCACATCTAGGGGGAGCTTTACTCTAAGACTTGAGCTAAAGCAACTCTAAAGATGTGAATACAACAATGCTTTATGTAAAAGTGGTAACCCCACTTGAGCTTAAACGATGAGTATGACCTACGATCAAGTGTTCTCACTTGACTCCTAAGTCAATATACTCATATATAGATGACCCAGTCATCGCAAATTGCTTGATAGATGCTAGAATTGTTTGTGCATGCTTTGCCACATATTTCATTTGCCATCTTATTGTGTGAGCATGTTGGTGCATATTTTACTCATTCGAGGACATCCACTTGTTGTTTTGATTGTTTGGCTTTATCTTCTTTTGCCAAGTGGATGGATAAGAATGCCTAAGAACCTCCTCTAGCTATCTATGCTTTTCTCATCTCAAACTCTATTCATGCTGCATCACAAAACTTGATCAAGTCAGATTCGAACCACTCTGTGTGAGGAGCGCTCGGAGTCCCCGATTCGTCATAGACTTAAACTTCCAAAACCTCTTTGTGATTCTCGGTCTGACCGATACCATACTTTCGGTCCTACCGAGATCATTAAGTTGATCTAGGTTTTCGTTCTCGGTGCAACCGATTTGAACTACTCGGTCACACCGAGTTGCAATAACTGTATACAGTTTTGCATCTCGGTGCCACCGAGTTGTTCCACTCGGTCACACCGACATGGTCGGGCTATATATAGTGACGGGCAGAATTTTGGAAATTTCTCTGAAACCTCTTCGCCCGCGCATAGCTCGCTCTGCCTCCTGGGTCTCCGGATCGTCCTCCTCGCCGCCAGCAGCCTCAAGTCGCTGGTCTCCATCGCCGTCAACGGAATTTCTGCCCCGCCGTTGCCGCCGTAGCGAGTCTCCGCCGAACTAGGGTATGGACTCGATCTTTGTGCTATTCTTCAATCCGATTCCTAGCACATTGTGATCATCATGATTCTTGCCACATTTGATAAACTCCTATCCAGTCAATGAACTCGTAGATTAGGTTTAATTCGAAAATTTTAGGGTTAGGTTTCCGCCGAAACCATCTTGGACCCACCGAGTTGAGAAACTCGGTCCCACCGATTTGGCTTATGCCATTGCACAAGTAAAACTCGGTCTGACCGAGAATTACTTATCGGTGTGACCGATTTTGGAACTCTGTGAAACCCTAGCAGTCTCGGTGCCACCGAACTGTGACTCGGTCTGACCGAGTTCACTAGTTCTGGTGCCAACACTGCCTTGGTGTCACCGAGTTTGAAAATCGGTAGATCCGAGATGATCTCAGTGGGAAACTAAAACTAAGTTTTTGAATTATTCTTTTGCAAAAATCTCTGCATTTTGTGATGCTCATCCACTCTATCTCATCTATAATCTATTCACAGGGTCAGCAGTCAGTTTGCATCATGTCAGACCAGAGTGACAGCCAGAACTTGTCAGAGCAGCAAGTACAGTTGAGTGAGGGCACTAGCCCCTCAAGTTCCTCAGATGATGGCAGCAGGAGCACACCCAGCAACCTGCCTAAAGCTGCTACACATAAAAGGAAGAAGAGAACCTCAGATTCTGAAGATGAGGACTATGTGGCAGAGGAAGAGGCCACATCAAAGAGAGGTGAGCCAGCAGCGGGCACAAAGCCAGGCCTGAAAATCAAAAGGCCAGCAGGCAGGCAGCCCATGTCAAAGGCTAGGGCTTCAACTATGAAGTCTGCTCCCATTGAGCCCATTGCTGCTGAGGGCAAAAAGAGGAAAGAACGAGTGAAGAAGACTATGGCAAGAGTGCTTGGGAAGGCCTCCATCATGGTAGATGAGGAGCAGGAAGAAGAAGAGGTTGCTGCACCAGCACCCAAGGCAGCCAAACTTATGGGAGATGCCATAAGATCAGGGACAGCTGCATCCAAGCCCAAGGCTGCATCTAAGCCTAAGAGTGCACCCAAGAGAAACACCAGAAGCATCCCAGCCACTGAGAAGAACAAGGCCCCAGTGCCTGAAGTTGCAGAGGAAGAAGAAGAAGAGCATGTCCTTAGGAAGCTCACGCCCAAGATCCCAGACCACAACGATGCTCATCCTGTGGCTGAGGATATGAAGCTCAGGAGAGATTCAGGGCTGAGGAAGTGGAGAGAAGCAGATCCGTATGCTTCTAGGAGAAGAACTGCAGTGGACTACCGATTTCATACCAAGGAGCAGCAGGATTTCTATGAGACTGTTTTTCTTGACAAGAAGCCAATTGTGTGTGACATGAGATGGGTCGACTGGACCTACATAAAGGAGAATGGGGAACACTACCCTGGAGTACATGACAGTTTCAGTGCGTGTGGAGTGGCAGACTTTGTTGGGCAGAAGCTCATAAAGTGGAACGAGGAGCTAATCATGCAATTCTACTCCACAGCACACTTTTATCCGGATGGCAGGATCACTTGGATGTCAGAGGGTACAAGGTACCAATCCACTGTTGAGGAATGGGCAAGGTTGATCAATGCCCCAGAGGAGCAAGCAGATGACTTGGACATTTATGCCAAGAAGAAGATGGACCACAAACCCCATGTCCAACATGTACAAGGAGATTCCAAATGAAACACTTGACACGTTCAAGTTTGGCTCAGTGCACTATCTTCTTTCAGGATTGCCTACGATCAACTGGATCCTTAGGCACACTCTTCTGCCCAAGTCTGGAGATCACAAGATGATTAGAGGTCACGCGATCAATTTGCTTCATGTTTTTGACGTGCCTCAAAAATTCAAAGTCATGAGTCTCATAGTGGAAACAATCAAGAGGACAGCAGCAGACCAGAAGAGGAGCTGTGGATATGCCCCACAGATTCAGGAGCTCATCAACTCCAAGATGGGCACGGGCATATACCTCTTGGATAAGGAACATCTGCCCATCCGTCCAGATTTCGAGGATAACCAAGTGGTCATGACTGAGAATGAGCCATCATCTGTCCATGCACAAGCTCAGAAGGAGAAGGCAAAGAAGGAGAAAGCTGCCAGGATGCCTACTCAAGTGGAGGCATCTGATTACTTCCTGAAAACCAAACAAGAGCAGCTTGGTTACCTGATTGCATCCACCCTGCATATTGAGCAAGGACTTGCCACCCTGACTCAGAACCAGGCAAGCCTAGAGAGGATCATGGAACAGAGGTTCTATGACATGGACATCAAGGTGACAGAGATACAGATCGCCGTGGAGCAGCTTCAGGAGGACATGAATGAGAGGAGAGGCAGGACCACGACTTATGCTTTTGCGAGGGTGCCACGAGGTCCGAGGTCGTCTGCACTACCAGTTGCTGACACCAGAGCCACAATGTCTGCGCCAGCCACAGCCTCAGTTCCACCAGCTCCAGCATCCACTTCAGCCTCGACTCCGACCACGTCTACCAAAGGCTTCGTCCTTGGAGTGCTCCGGACTCCACCACCACCTGAAGATCAAGCCTGAGCGTCGACTTAGCACTATGCATTTTCTAGGAACTTTTTGGTAACTTGTTTCCAAAGGGGGAGAAAATGTATAGATCATAGGCTTCGAGAGAGAGAGTGTTGCTTTTATTCTCTCTTGTTTATTTCGTGGTTTTTTCGAACTTTGTTTGCTTGTGTGTGAGATACAATGCCCTTATGTTTGTGAGACATCGATGATCATGTGTTTGATCATAAGCTACACTTAATGTTTGCTTAATGCTTGCTTAAATATTATCATTCTATCTATCGTTTGTGATCATTCACTAGTCTTGGTGATGAGTGCATGTATTTCAACCTTATCATTTTTGAGCGATCCACCAAGATGTATGTGACATGGAAGAGTAACCCATGATTCTAACTCCTTGTGCATTTGCAGTCCAAAGCAAATTTTAAATATGCACAAATTTAGGGGGAGCTCTTATTTGTCACATACTTCTCAAAGCGACGATATATTTCATGCTTATTATCATTTGTCGAAGCTTTGATCTATATGTTGTCATCAATTACCAAAAAGGGGGAGATTGAAAGTGCAACTATCCCTAGGTGGTTTTGGTAATTCATAACAACATATAGCTCATTGAGCTAATGCTATTTCAAGATGATTACTTCAGGAAAGCTCAATGATTGGCATGGCTTGGATGTGAAAGTGGAACCGTCAAAATGCTAAGGACAAAGAATTGGCTCAAGCTCAAAAGTTCAAGACTCTTCATTTTATGTTTTAGTGATCCAAGATCACATTGAGTCTTTAGGAAAAGCCAATACTATCAAGGAGGGATGAGGTGTTGCTTAATGAGCCTCTTGCTTTATGTGCTTAATGATATGCTCCAAAATCCTCAGCTACTTTCCCATATCCACAAATGACCTAAACCCTAAGCCAAACTCGGTCATACCGATTCTTTCATTCCGGCGCCACCGAGTTTCAATTGTCATTTGCCACTACCAAACCCTAGCAATTCGGTCCTACCGATAAGGATCTCGGTCTCACCGAGATGGGCTTGCAAACTCTTTGTTTCCCTTTCGTAACTTTTTGGTCTCACCGAAAGAGTGAATCGGTCCCACCGAGAATGCAAGGTAAACTCTATGTTTCCTTCTTGTAACTTTTCGGTCTCACCGAAAGAGCAAGTCGGTCCCACCGAGTTTGCCAGACCAACTCTCTGGTTAGCTTATTGCCAAACTCGGTCTCACCGAGTTTGTGCAATCGGTCTCACCGAGATTATGTTATGCCCAAACCCTAACCGAATCGGTCCTACCGAGTTGCATGTCAGTCCCACCAAAATTCCTAACGGTCACTAGGTTTACCATTTCGGTCCAACCGAGTTTTCTGATTCGGTCCCACCGAGATTGGTAAATTGTGTGTAACGGTTGGATTTTGTGTGGAGGCTATAAATACCCCTCCACCTCCTCTTCACTTAAGGAGAGAGCCATCAGAACACATACATCATTCCAACTCATATGTTCTGAGAGAGAACCACCTACTCATGTGTTGAGACCAAGATATTCCATTCAAACCATATGAATCTTGATCTCTAGCCTTCCCCATGTTGCTTTCCACTCAAATCTTCTTTCCACCAGATTCAAATCATATGAGAGAGAGTTGAGTGTTGGGGAGACTATCATTTGAAGCACAAGAGCAAGGAGTTCATCATCAACACCCCATTTGTTACTTCTTGGAGAGTGGTGTCTCCTAGATTGGCTAGGTGTCACTTGGGAGCCTCCGACAAGATTGTGGAGTTGAACCAAGGAGTTTGTAAGGGCAAGGAGATCGCCTACTTCGTGAAGATCTACCGCTAGTGAGGCAAGTCCTTCGTGGGCGATGGCCATGGTGGGATAGACAAGGTTGCTTCTTCGTGGACCCTTCGTGGGTGGAGCCCTCCGTGGACTCGCGCAACCATTACCCTTCTTGGGTTGAAGTCTCCATCAACGTGGATGTAGGATAGCACCACCTATCCGAACCACGGGAAAAACATCCGTGTCTCCAATAGTGTTTGAATTCTCCAAACCCTTCCCTTTATATTCTTGCAAGTTGCATGCTTTACTTTCCACTGCCAAGAACTAAAATTGGGAAAAGGTTAAGTTTTCATTTGGTCAAGTAGTCTAATCACCCCCCCCCCTCTAGACATACTTTCGATCCTACAGCCGAGCGCCGGGCCGCCATCGCTTCTCGCGTCGCCCAGACGGCGCCCGTTGGCGGATGCCCTCGTCGTTCCCCGTCGCCCGCCGTCAACGCCGCCACCGGCCCGGTGGGGGGCGAGCAGCAAGCATTGTCCCAGCACCCATCCGTGCGGCAAGACGGCCGCGCCGCTACTCCATCACTCGCACCAGCTGGTTCTTCGTCCCGCGCGCTCCGCGCACCCTTGGAGGCTCGAGCTGAGCTCCTCGCGGCAAACGAGCTCCTGTGCTACCATCCCGTCGATGACGTCTACGAGGAGTGGCTCGACCGCGTCGCCGAGCTTGTCCGCGCCGCAGGGGGCTCTCCCGCGTCATCCGTTTCTCTGCGCCACACCCCGCCCCGCGCGGGCAATGAAGCCCCGGAGGCGTACCAGCCGCCTCCTCTCCAAGAAGACGCTATGGCTCCAAGGCGCGTGGCCCCCGGGCGGAACCCGCTCCGTCAGGTGCCAGCGCAGCAAGAACGGAGCTGCCAAGAGATCCCACGCCCGCAAGGGGCTGCCCGGGCGCTCCTTGCTCTGGCACGCCGCGACCCTGCTCCAGCTCCGGCACGCCAAGACCCCGCGCTGATCCTGGCTGCAGCGCGTGGGGACCCTCAAGACCAAGCTCTCCACCAGCCGAGGCCTTTCGTGGACATCGCGGGCTGCCGTGCCTACACCACTGAGCTGCGTAGCGTCACGTGGCCTGGCAAGTTCAAGCCAGACCTGCCTCCTCGTTATGATGGCACGCCCGACCCTATAGAGTTCCTCCAGCTCTATGAGCTGGGCAACGAAGCTGCCAGCAGGGACGAGAAGGTCATGGCGAACTGGTTCCCTATGGCGCTCAAGGAAGGAGCTCGCACCTGGCTCCTGAATCTGGCTCCAGGCATGATCTCTTCCTGGGACCAGATGCGCACCCCTTCATCGCCAACTTCCAAGGTACTCGCGACCGGCCGCCCGCCGTGAACGACATGCGCCGCATCAAGCAACAACCTGGAGAGACCCTGCAAAAATACATCTAGCACTTCAACATCGCGCGCCTCAATATCCCCAAGGTGTCCGAGGAGGCCATCATCTCGGCCTTCTCCGATGGCGTGCACGACGTCAAGATGAAGGAGGAGCTGGTGATGCATGAAGACCTGTGCACCTCCCTGGAGCTATTCAACCTGGCAACCAAGTGCGCCAGGGCTGAGGAGGGACGCCTCTCCCTCCTTGAGCTGCCTGCCGCAGAACCAGAGGAGAAGAACCCAAGGCCAAGGACGTGAAGCGCAAGGGGGCTGTCGTGCTCGCAGTAGAACCAGACACCAAGTGGGGCAAAGATCTGCCTGAGTCCACCAGGGGCAGCCGGTACTGTTTGTACCACGACCTCCACACCCACAACACCAACGAATGCCAAGAACTCCGCGCCGTGTGAGAAGGAAGGATCGGCCGTCGTCCCGACAGCGCCGATCGGGGCTACGGCCGAGGAGGAGGGAGAAACGCAGGACGCTGGGAAGACCATGGCCCGCGCCAAGGGTGGCGTGATCAGCCTCGCGAGGATCACTGACGAGACCTGCCTCGCGAGGAGGACTGGAGGGATCAGCCTCGTGAGGATCACCCACAAGGCAACGCAGGCCTCCCTCCACTGTCGCCTCAGCCAAGGAGGAACGAGGACCGCCACCAAGACGAGGGGGCTGGGGGCTTCCAGGAGCCGCATGCAATCGCTTGCATCCTGGGCGGAGCTCAAGCCCCGGCCTCCCAACGCACCTTCAAGCAGTTTGCCCGTGAGGTGAACGCAGCCCTCCCCAGGCTCGAAGCAACGCGTCCTCTCAAGTGGTCGGCGTGCGCCATCACATTCAGCTCAGCGGATCAACTCAAGTGTGCAGCCACATCTGGCATCCTCCCGATGCTCTGCTCCCCCTTCATCAGCAATGTACTGGTCACCAAGACCCTCATCGATGGTGGGGCAGGGCTCAATGTCCTGTCCGTGGAAACATTCAACAATCTCCAAGTGCCCTACAACCTGCTTCAGCCAACCAAGCCCTTCTCCGGAATCACCGACGGCTCCACGGTCCCGATTGGGCAGGTCCGCCTCCCTGTCACCTTCGGGGCACGCGACAACTACCGCACTGAGCTCATCGACTTCGACGTCGCCCACATCCGCCTGCCGTACAACACCATCCTCGGGTACCCAGCGCTGGCCAAGTTCATGGCCGTGACTCACCATGGCTACAACGTCCTCAAGATGCCAGGGAGTGGCGGAGTCATCACGGTGCCCTGTGAAGAGAGGGATGCAGTGTGTTCGCTGGAGCGAGCCTTTCAGGCCACGTCACTGGAAGACCCGGATCGCGGAAGCAGGAGGCTTCCCGAGGCCACCCCCAAGAAGAAGAAGACATCGTCCGGACCAGCCCCTCGGGAGGCAGGCCCCTCAGGGCCCGCGTCTGCCCAGGGGGAGCCTCCTTCCATCACATAGGAAAGCGCACCCGGCGCCCTCCTCAGGCAGGGCTCGGGGGCTCTCCCCTGGAGGGCCACCGACTTAGCCAGGGTCACGAGGGAGGCGCTTGGGCACCACGTGCAGGCGTGCTTCGGAGCACGTTTCCCTCAAGAAGGAGCAAGGCAAGGAAGGTCAGACCCGCAGGAGTTCGTCGACAAAGCCATTCAAGAACTACAGGAATCAAGGATCGTGAGAGGTTGCCGCCGTCTGCCAGCTGCGGCTCCCCATCCAGGCGAGGATGGTGGGCTGCGCGTCTGCATCGATGTACCAGGGCTCAACCAAGCCGCTACGATGGAGCGCCTCTGGCCCTCGCGAGTGGGGCGCTGCCAAGGACCGCCCCACAGCTACGTTCGCATGCCTTACGGCCTGCCGAGCATGGTTGCCACGCGCCAGCGCCTCATGAGGGGCATCATGGAGGCTCGAGAAGACAGGCGTTTCGCAGCCCTGGCGGAGATGGAGATGATTCGTGAAGAGCTACCAGTGCCTCTGGAGCCTCCCGAGGCCCCCGGGCCTGGGGGCTCATGAGGACCGGCTTCCGCAGCCTACCGAGTCTGCTACACCGACACCCCTTCGCCCTCGACACCCTCAGGTGACATCTTACAAGTTCCGTTTCTAGCTAGGAGCGCCCTCCCAGGGCTGCATCGTTCCCAGGCCGCGTGGGTCCGTCCCTGCGGTATGTATCCCTTGTTATTTTCATGTCATTAGCTTGCTTTGTTGGGGGCGCCCCTCGGGCTGCATCACCCCCAAGTCGCTCGGGCCAGGCCCAGCGGCATGTATCTCCCTTGCGTTTATTTCCGGTTATGCATTCGCCCATCATGCGTGATTACTTGATGCCTGCCCACGGCACCTTTTTCTTCTCCATGTCGACCACTTGCACGTTAAAGGGGGGGTTCTTGAGCATCGCGACTCAGGGCTCTTACTGGCTCTCCAGCCCTCACCCTCTGGTTATGTCCACGGCATCGCGACCTAGCATACCAGCGACGGCTGAGACAAGCTCGAGGGCCGGGACCCAAGGACGTAGAGTGCCGGCATCTAACCAGATTTGCAGGAACCCAGCACAAGATAAGGCCCAGTGCCAGGTGCAACCCGCCTAGAGGTAGGGCCCCGTGAGTCCCGCGCTGGCTCACGGGTGCCCAGATACACCTCACCTAGCCCTACCGTGCCAGCCACGTTTCAGGGCGGGGCTGTACATGCCCCGGGGGCTCCTCCCGGAGGGGGCCCCCTCCCACGCACCAGTGGAAGCACCATGCTCCGCGCTGGCTGATGACACTGCCGAGGAGCGGCTATGCCCGTACACATGCGGAAGCGCTATGCTCCGCGCTGGTGATAAACAACTGAGGGTGGCCCCCGGGCCGCATCAACCTCAGGGAGCCCAGAGCTCAGTGTCTAGCCTCATCGCAACGCCTCCCCCCGGGAGCGCCGCACGAGGGGGCTGGGCACGTGGGCTGCGCCTGGGTCACGCCCGGACGTACGCCACCCAGCCAGGCCCCTCGGGCCTGGTTCGTCGCGCGCCTCTCCCCGAGCGGAGCCAAGGTATGAAGGTCGTTTGAGCGTCAAGGGGGACCCCTGAGCATTGCAACTCAGGGGCCAAACTGATCCCGTAGCCCCTCACTCCTTAGTTCCGAAAGGCTATGCTGGGTGAGGCACGCGCGGGGCCGGGCTCTGCAGACGTAGAACGGTGGTCCCACTCGCATCTCACCTAATCACATGCTGTTTGCGCGTCAAGGGGGACTCTTGAGCATCGCAACTCAGGAGCATAACTGGCTCCATAGCCCCTCACTCCTTTGGTCCCGTCCTGGTTTCCGGTCGGGGCTAATGCTGGGTGAGGTACGCGCGGAGTCGGGCTCTGCAGACGTAAAACAGAAGATTCACCTACATCACACCTCCCTACTTGCTGTTCGTGCGCCAAGGGGGACTCCTGAGCATCGCGACTCAGGAGCCTAACTGGCTCCGTAGCCCCTCACTCCTTTGGTCCCGTCCTGGTTTCCAGTCGGGGCTAATGCTGGGTGAGGTACGCGCGGGGCCGGGCTCTGCCAGCGTAGAACACAAGCAAGTAGGGAGGGAAAGCATAAAATTCAAGGAACTTAAAAGCAAATATTACAGTCCATACTATTGTCTCAATACCAAACGCAAGTTTAAACGCCTCCCTGAGGCATGATACATGATGCAGGAATTAAAAGCAGGGCAGCAGCGGAGTAACTTGGCGGCGGTGGAGCAGCGCGGGTGGCCCTGCCTCACGGAGCAGCAGAACCGGAAGCACCCTGCTTCGGCTTGGTACTGAAGGCCCGAAACTTCCCCAGCAGAGCTTCCGCGCGACCCTTCACGGCCTCGGCAGCGGCAGTAGCACCCTCGCCGCTTACTGGCTCCAGCAGGCTGTCGAGGTCGGCGCTGGGGTCGCGAAGGTAGATGTGGGTGAAGACCCGCGCCAGCGCAGCAGAAGACAAGACACGCGCCTCGGCCTCGACCGTGGGGCCAAGGCCAAGGGTGACATCCTCAAGGGCACGCACCAGGAAGGGAAGCAGCTTGGCGGGGCCGTCCTCGGCGCCGGCTAGCGGGCTCTCCAGGCCACTGGCGTAGAGCATCTTCAGCGAAGCACGAGCCTGCTTCTCCATGTCGGCGAAGGCCACGCGATCCTCGGTAAGAACCTTGGCCTTGCGGTCCAGCTCAACCTTCGTCGCCTCCAGCTCCTCCCCCAGCGCACTTAGGCGGTCGCGGCGCTTCTTGAGCTTGGCCTCCCGGCCCTCGATGGCTGCCTCGCGAGCCTTCATGCCATCTTCTTGCCCCTGGCGAAGACGAACCTCCTTCGCGAGCTGGTTCCGCAGGCCTTCGCCGCCAGACTTGCCTGCCTACGGCCCACGGCATGGCTAGGCTGGTAGGTCTATATGGCCCATCTTCATCAACAAGGCATTCAAGACTCTTGCGAGGGGCCAAGCCTCGCGAGGCGGATGACGCAAGACCTCCTCAGGAGCGCCCACGCCAGGCAGGCTCGCGAGGGGAGGAGAGATCAAGGCAAGGCAAACCTCGCGAGGTCCTCGTGACGTGAGCCATGACGATCGAGACCAGGTGGGCGCCAGCGCGCGCAGTGTACGTGTTTCCTCTTTGGTGCCAAGGGGGAAAAGCGCAGGCGCAGAGTATCGAGGCATCAGGCAAAGGTTTCCATATTGGTGCAACGAGACCAAGACCAGAAGGACGTCAGGACGGAGGTCACCATGGAGCCCAAGACGGCGTCACCACCAGAGCCTTTGGCAGGCGAAGACCACTTTTGTCGCGATAGCTTGTACTAGTTGTCTCTCTTCGAATTTGGCCGTTGTGGGATCCCTTCCCGCTCAATATTTGGGAAGAGGACCGGGGCCTCTATAAATAGGACTAGCCACCACCAAGGGAGGCAACTGATTGAGACCCCGATCATCCCAAACCACACAAGCTCACCACACACCAGAACACCTCTCCTCAGGAGGCAGTTCTTCCCCCTGTAACTGTTCTTCATCAGTCCAAGAGGCAATCCACCACACCACACTAGAGTAGGGTATTACACCAAAATGGTGGCCCGAACCAGTATAAATCTTGTGTATTTCTATGTTGTGAGTTCATTGAGTTCACCTGCGAGATCTTAAAGAGCTTGGGCGTGGATCAATAGGGAGAAACCTTCGTGCGCACCCAAGTGATCGAACCTCAAGGGTTTGCCGGAACCCGTGATCCGACAGATAGGGATCTCGGTCTCACCGAGATGGGATTGCAACCTCTCTATTTCCCTTCGTAATGTTTCGGTCCAACCGAGATGAGCGATTGGTCCCACCGAGATTGCAATGCAAACTTTCTATTTCCCCTTCGTAACGTTTCGGTCTAACCGAGATGAGTGAATTGGTCCCACCGAGTTTGCCTGACCAACTCTCTATTTGCCTATTACCAAAATTGGTCCCACCAAGTTTGTGTAATCGGTCTCACTGAGATTACGTTATGCCCTAACCCTAATGGAATCGGTCCCACCGAGTTGACATGTCGGTCCCACCGAAAATCCTAATGTTTGCATTTTGAACTAAATCGGTCTGACCGAGTTTCATGATTCGGTCCCACCGAGTTTGGTGATTTGTGTGTAACGATTAGATTTTGTGTGGAGGCTATATATACCCCTCCACCCACACTTCATTCATGGACAGAGCCATCAGAACATGCCTACACTTCCAACATACATTTCCTGAGAGAGAACCACCTACACTTGTCTTGAGGTCAATATATTCCATTCCAACCACATAAATCTTGATCTCTAGCCTTCCCCAAGTTGCTTTCCACTCAAACCCTCTTTCCACCAAATCCAATCCTATGAGAGAGACAGAGCATAGTGTTGGGGAGACTATCATTTGAAGCACAAGAGCAAGGAGTGCATCATCAACACACCATCTATTACCTTTTGGAGAGTGGTGTCTCCTAGATTGTTTAGGTGTCACTTGGGAGCCCCTGTCAAGATTGTGAAGTTGAACCAAGGAGTTTGTACGGGCAAGGAGATCGCCTACTTCGTGAAGATCTACCCTAGTGAGGCAACTCCTTCGTGGGCGATGGCCATGGTGGGATAGACAAGGTTGCTTCTTCATGCACCCGTCATGGGTGGAGTCCTCCATGGGCTCGCGCAACCGTTACCCTTCATGGGTTGAAGTCTCCATCAACGTGGATCTACGATAGCACCACCTATCAGAACCACGCCAAAAATCTCTGTGTCTACATTGCGTTTGCTCCCTCCAAACTCCCCCCTTTACCTTCATATGAAATTGTTTTCCATTCCGCTGCTATACTCTTAGAATTGCATGTGTAGGTTGATTACTTGACTTGTGCTAAGTTGTTATAATCTGCCAAGAATTAAAATTGGTAAAAGCCTAGATTTTTATTTGGTCAAGTAGTCTAATCCCCCCCTCCAGACATACTTTCGATCCTACAAGTGGTATCAGAGTTTTGGTCTCCATTTGCTTTGATTTCCATAGCTTTTGGTGATCATAGAGTTGGTTTCACAACCTAGGAGAGTATGGCGTCTAGCGAGGGAAATTACCACCATAGAGGTCCTTACTTTGATGGTACCAATTTTGCTAGTTGGAAGCATCAGATGAAAATGCATATTCTTGGACATAACCCCGCCGTTTGGGCTATTGTGTGTATTGGCTTGCAAGGTGAATTCTCTGATGGGAGAGAACCGAACCTTGAAGCTAATGCGGAAGAGCTAAAGATGTTGCAATACAATGCTCAAGCTTGTGATATTCTCTTCAATGGATTGTGCCCCGAAGAATTCAACAAAATCAACCGTCTTGAGAATGGAAAGGAAATTTGGGATACTTTGATTGATATGCACGAAGGTACAAACTCCGTCAAGGAATCCAAATTGGATGTGCTTCAAAGTCAACTTGACAAGTTCAAAATGAAGTATGGTGAAGGTATCTCTGAAATGTACTCTAGGCTTGCTCTCATCACAAATGAGGTTGTCGGCTTAGTAAGTGAAGAGATGACCGACAGATTCATCATCAAGAAAATCCTAAGAGCCTTGGATGGAAAATATGATACGTGTGCACATTGATCCAAATGATGCCCAATTACAAAGATCTCAAGCCAACGGGAGTCATTGGAAGAATTGTTGCTCATGATATGTCACTTAAGGATAAGGAACAACTCCACAACAAGTCAGGTGGTTTTTACAAAGCTTCATGTGATGCTCCCACATCATCAAGTGAGAAACAAATCTTCAATGAATAATTGAGATTAATGGTGAAGAACTTCAACAAGTTCTACAAGAGTAGAAGCAAGGAAAGAAATTCCAAGTCAAGGTCCTACAATGACAAAAGATCTTCAAGTCGTGAACGTAATTGCTACAATTGTGGAAGACCCGGACACTACTCCAATGAGTGTACGGCTCCCTACAAAAGAAGAGAAGATTCTCCCAAAAGAACAAGTAGGAGAGAAGAATCACCACCAACAGAGAGAAGCGGCAGAGATGACACTTATGAACGAAGACATCACGGAGAAGCAAGTATTCGGAAAGGAAGGACAAATCATCAAGGATCTACACAAAACAAAGACATCAAGCTCATGTTGGTGAATGGGTATCTGTCGGAGTAAATAGCCATGGGTAGCCTAGCCGGCTTCCCCTGGCCCTTCTGAAAAAATTACGAGCCCGACTGGCTCTCAAAGAACTCAAGACCTGGAGCCACCTTCCCCCTGCCGGCTATCTTCTAGGCCGGCTTCGGGGGGGCGGCCCGCCCTTTGCCCTCATGAAGGAGGCCATGGGAGGGCCGACTTCGAGAAACCGGCCGCAAGAGGGCCGACTCCAAGAGGCCGGCCGCAAGAAGGCCGACTCCAAGAAGCCGGTTCCCATAAAGCAGTCAAGATCGTACCCGCGAAGTCCGCGTCCACCCAGCAATGATGAAGCGGGGCGTGGCTACAGTAAAGCCTGCCACCCCCAAAACCCGGAGCACGCCTAGCACAGTGCGCCGTACGGGTGGCCACGACCCGTCCGGCACGGCACTGTTGCCACGGCGACCCTGACGCCGTCCATGACGGGCCACCAGCGTGGCCCCCGAGGCGGTGGGCCCCTTCGGGCAGAGAGATACCGAAGGCGGCCGCACCTCCTCCCAGGTCGGCCAGATGGAGAGCCGGCCCCTCATAGCCGGCCTGCCATCCTCCTCGAAGGAGACGCCCCATTAAGAAGACAAGAGACGGTGGGACTACAGTAATCACCCGCCAGGGCGGCAGTACTGTAGGCACGCTTACCCCGACCAAGCCCGCGTCATCAGCAAAGAGCAACAGTAACCAGCCACCGACCAGGCCCTGGACAGTGGGGCCTGCCTGTCGACCAGGGTGCCAGCAGCCGGCGGGACCCACCAGTCGGCGGGCCCCAGCAGCCGGCGCAGAAGCCGGCGAGCATAGTCACGGATAGCTGGGCCCCGCGCCCAGCTGGATTACCATTGTACCCCCGGGGGTAGGCCTATATAAACCCCCCGGTGCACCCATGCAAAGGGTTCGACCCCCAAGCTAGTCTTAGACACCATACGAGGAGAGGAAGCGAGCTAGCCGTGCCCTTCTCCCTCCTTCCACCAAAACAGCTCAAGGAGCATTGTGCAGCTACTTGTTCATCTAGTGATCATGCGGAGACCCCGCAGAGCAGCAATAGGGGTGTTATCTCCACGGAGAGCCCTGAAGCTGGGTAGAGTACGTCGGCGAGCTTGTCTTCGCCTCATCCCGTTTCCAGGCACCGGCGACGTCTTATTGGCTCCCACAATGATAAGCCACCCGTTGGCATATGTCGCACCTACCACCCGACATTTGGCGCCCATCGTGGGGCCAGGTGCACCGTCGTCCGGAGACCTGTTCTGGACGGGAAACCTCTTCCTCCCTAGCGAGCGTAGCCAGCCCGGCACGCCCGATGGCGCTTGCCACGACGCGCTGCAAGGCGTCGCCAGCATCTGTGCGGCGAGCAGCCTTGCCGATCTCCTCCACGAGGCCCGCATCTCCGACGAGCTTGCCTTCGATGCGGGCACCGACCACCTCGCCAACCTCCTTGGCCAGCTCCATGTCTCGAGCGAGCCTGCTGCGGATCTGGAGTCGGTTGGCTCCACCGACCCGATGCCTGTCGACTCTTTCGACTCTGACACGGCCTCCTACGACACCTTCCCCACCAACGTCACGATCTACAACGACCCACTCCCTCGGACCGACGATCGGGATACTGTCACCACTGAGGTGATGGTTATCGGCCACGGCGATCCGGCCGACGAGAGCGCCCACGACGCCCCGCGTGTGGCGGCCCATGACTTGTCCGTCCCCCTCCCGACCGATGCCGACGACGAAGCACTGGAGGCACGCCGTCTCGCCCTCCTCGCGGAGGGCCGGAGGCTGGCTTCCGTGAGACGCCTCACTGAGGCTTACCAGTGCGAAGCTGATCGCGCCGCCTTCGGCACGCCGGCCCCGGCTGGTCCAAGCCGGGCTGGTGCTGTCAGGCAACGCGGCGCCGTCATCACCGACAAACTGGGAGTCGACCGCCCGGTCTATGCCACTCCGCTCGAGAACCTACGCGCCGCCCAGGCGGCCGTGGACGAGTTGGATGGCTTGGAGGCCGAAAACCTCCCCCACATGACCCGGCGCATACAGCAACTGATTGACGCGGCCGCTCAGCGGCACGAGGCCGACGCCCGCACGGGAAGCCCACCCCCGCGTCGGGATCACGGCGCGACATCCCGGACGCCGACTATGAATAACATCCGCGCACGGCGCGAGAAAGAGCCGGCTGCTAGCCGAAGCCGGACCCGAGTCTCCATCGAGCGTGACGCGGACGGCCGTCCCCGAGCCATGGAATGGCGGGGCAGCCCGCCTCCGCCTCGGGCTCGTGGAGAAAGATACCCCACCCCACCGCTAGTGGCGCACCCGACTCTCAGCGGCCGACTAGGTCGCCGTGAAGGAGTCGGCGAGAACGACGCCCGCCATCGGATCGACCGCCTGGCCAGATCCCTGGCGCTGGAAGAAGAAGATGATGTCGGCCCGCCCTGTTTCGGCCCCTGTATCCGCGACGAGCCCTTCCCCAAAGGGTTCTCGCTCCCAAGAGACACGCCCAAGTACAACGGCTCCGTGAAGCCAGAAGACTGGCTGATCGACTACTCCACGGCCGTTAGCATAGCCAATGGCAACCGGCGCGTTGCCGTGAAGTACGTGGCCCTCATGCTGCAAGGCACGGCACAGACTTGGCTTAACAGCCTCAAGCCTCTCAGCATCAACAGCTGGGTAGATTTCACCGAAGCCTTCGTTCGCAACTTCACCAGCACCTACAAGCGGGCTCCCAAGCCCAGGCAGCTCTCCCTGTGCGTACAGGGCCCAGCCGAGTCCACTCGCGACTACCTCACGCGTTGGCCCGAGCTTCGCAATTCTTGTGAAGGGGTGCACGAGGTGCAGGCCATTGAATACTTCACTGCCGGGTGCCGAGAAGGCACCCTCCTGAAGCACAAGCTTCTCTGCGACGAGCCGACTACCCTTGACGAGCTTCTGAACATCACCGACAGATACGCCACCGCCGACTCTTCGATGAAGACCGAGCTCCGGGTAGACGCGTCCGGGAAAGTTCTTAACCCGGCGCCCAAGACACCGGCAGGAGATTCCAGCCGACGCCAGCACCCGAACGACCAGAAGCGTAAAGGCCCTGCGCCGCCTCCCGCTAGCCGGCAGGTGGCCACGGTCGAAGACACACCGCCTGAGGGGCGACCGGGGCCCAAGAAGCCCAAGGGCGGCCAGCCGGCTTGGCAGCCGGCTTTCTCCTACGAGAAAACTCTTGACGCCCCGTGCAAGTTCCATAGCGGCGCAAAGCCGTCCAACCACACAACCCGAAAGTGTAACTGGCTCGCCCGAATCTCCAAGGGCGAAGGGCTCATGCCGACTCCTCCTGCCGGCCCGCCGCCTCCGGCTCGGCCGCCTCAGGCCGCCCGGCCCGCAGTCGGCGCCGTGCAGGACGAGTTCCCCGACGAGCAAGCATCCTACGTCATCTTTACGAGCCAGCCCGAAGACCGGCGCAGCAAGCGCCGAGAGCATCAGGAAGTCAGTGTGGTCCCTGCTAACCCAACCGGACACATGCATTGGTCAGAGAAACCCATCAGCTGGAGCCGGGCCGACCACCCAGAGGTGATGCCATCTCCCGGCTCCTATGCTTTGGTCCTGGAGGCCACCCTCGCGACGGACAGACGCGCCGCCCGCTTCTCCCGCGTGCTGATAGATGGCGGAAGCAACATCAACATCCTGTACTGCGACACCCTGGAGAAGTTAAGTGTCAAGACGAAGCAGCTTGTGCCGACTAGGATAGTGTTTCACGGCATCATACCTGGCTTGTCCTGCGCCCCCATTGGCAAGATCAAGATCGATGTACTCTTTGGGGACAAGGAGCATTTCCGCCGGGAAGCGATCTAGTTCGAAGTGGTGGACCTGGAGAGCCCTTACCATGCATTGCTTGGCCGACCCGCCTTGGCCAAGTTCATGGCGGTCCCCCACTACGCATACCTCAAGATGAAGATACCAAGCTCCAAGGGCATCATCACCGTAGCCGGCGATTACAAGAAGTCTGCCGAGTGCGCTGCGGCCAGCAGCCGGCTAGCCGAGTCCCTTGTGATTGCTGAAGAAAAGAAGACGCTGGACCGGGTCGTGGCCCTGGCCAGCAAGCAGCTGAGCCAGCCCACCGACTCCAAGGAGCATGATGCCCAAGGATCTTTCCAGCCGGCCAAGGAAACCAAGAAGATACCTCTTGACCCCGAGCACCCCGAGAGGTTTGCCGTCATTGGGGCAAGCCTGAACAGCAAATAGGAAGGCGAGCTCGCCGATTTCCTCCGTGAGAATCGGGATATCTTTGCATGGTCCCCCAAGGACATGCCGGGTGTTCCGAAGGATTTCGCCGAGCACAAGCTACACGTGCGAGAAGACGCAAAACCAGTCAAGCAGCCTCTCCGCCGACTGTCAGAGGAGAAGAGAAGGATCGTACGGGAGGAGAAAGCCCGGCTTCTGGCAGCTGGCTTCATTATGGAAGTTTTCTTTCCAGAGTGGCTTGCCAACCCAGTTCTTGTGCTGAAGAAGAATAACAAGTGGCGCATGTGTATAGACTACACAAGCCTCAACAAGGCCAGCCCTAAAGATCCCTTCGCCCTGCCAAGAATTGACCAAGTGATAGACTCCACAGCCGGATGCGAGCTGTTGAGTTTTTTGGATGCTTATTTAGGATACCACCAGATAAAACTAAACCCGGATGACCGCCTGAAGACCGCCTTCATCACGCCATTTGGAGCCTTCTGCTACCTGACCATGACATTCGGCTTGAGGAATGCCGGTGCCACTTTTCAGCGTTGCATGCAGAAGTGCCTCCTCACGCAGCTCGGCAAAAACGCTCACGTCTACGTGGACGATATCGTGGTGAAGACGGAGAAGCGCAGCACCTTGCTGGAAGACCTGAAAGAAACATTCGAGAACCTGCGCCGGTTCCGAATCAAGCTCAACCCCGAGAAATGCGTGTTCGGAGTACCAGCCGGCCAGCTCCTAGGCTTCCTGGTCTCCCAACGCGGCATCGAGTGCCACCCAGTGAAGATCAAGGCAATCGAGAGAATGGCGATCCCCACCAAGCTTCGAGAAATCCAGAAGTTCACCGGGTGCTTGGCCTCTTTGAACCGCTTCATCAGCCGGCTCGGAGAGAAAGCCCTCCCTCTCTACCGCCTCTTGAAGAAGAGCACTCACTTCGAGTGGAACGACCAGGCCGATCAAGCCTTTCACGAGCTGAAGAAGATGCTGGCCACGCCGCCTGTCTTGGCGGCGCCGACTGAGAAAGAGCCCATGCTCTTTTACATCGCCGCAACCAGCTGGGTGGTCAGCACCGTCATCGTAGTCCAATGCCTAGAAAGAAGGCCGAGCCCAGCCGGTCCAGAGGCCGGTGTATTACTTGAGCGAGGTGATGTCCGCCTCAAAACAGAACTACCCGCACTACCAGAAGATGTGCTACGGCGTGTACTTCACCGCCAAGAAGCTGAAGCCCTACTTTCAAGAGCATCCCATCACGGTCGTATGCACTGCCCCGCTGGCCGAGATCATAGGCAGCCGGGATGCATCCAGCCGGGTGGCGAAGTGGGCCATCGAGCTGGCCCCTTACACAATCTTTTACCAGCCCCGCACTGCCATCAAGTCCCAAGCATTGGACGACTTCCTCGTCGACTGGGCTGAGACCCAGTACCTGCCGCCGGCTCCTGACTCCACCCATTTGCGCATGCACTTTGACGGGACCAAGATATGCACCGGCTTGGGAGCCAGCGTCGTCCTTACCTATCCCAAGGGCGACAAGCTTAGATACACGCTGCACATCCACTTCGCCGCCTCCAACAATGTAGCCGAATACGAGGCGCTCATACATGGGCTCCAGCTTGCCAAGGAACTCGGCATCTGCCGGATCCTATGTTATGGCGACTCGGATTTGGTGGTTCAACAATCATCCAGCGACTGGGACGCCAAGGACGAAAACATGGCAAGCTACCGCTTCCTGGTGCAGCAAATCAATGGATACTTTGAAGGATGCGAGTTCCTCCACGTACCGCGAGCCGACAACGAGCCAACCGATGCCCTGGCCCGAATAGGCTCCACTCGGCAAGCAATACCAACCGGTGTCGCTCTACAACGCCTCCTCAAGCCGTCCATCAAGCCGTCACCAGAATCCGACTCCATCTTCGTGCCACCCAACCCCGACGGGGCCGGGTCCGGCTCGAAGAACCAAGCAGGCGACCCGGGGACTTCAGTACTCGGCCCGGGGACTGTAGTAGCCGGCCCGGGGACTGCCGCACCCGGCCCGGGGACTGCGGTAGCCGGCCCGGGGACTGCAGTAGCCGGCCCGGGGACTGCGTCAACACAACAGTCGGCGGCCGACTCCAGCACTTCATCACCCAGCCCGCCCACCCTGGTGGTAGTAGCCACATTGGCGGTAGGGGAAGTCGCAGCTCCATCATGGGCTCAATCCATCCTCAACTTCCTAGTAAACCAAGATCTGCCGGCTGACGAAACAGAAGCGAGACAAGTCCAACGTCGAGCCGGAGCATACACGATCGTCAACAGAGAACTGGTCAAGCGCAGTGTCACTGGAGTCCTCCAACGGTGCGTCGAGCAAGAGAAGGGCATTGCAATCCTCAGAGATATACACCAAGGAGAATGCGGCCACCATGCCGCCTCAAGATCACTTGTCGCCAAAGCTTTTCGCCACGGCTTTTTCTGGCCGACCGCTTTGGATGACGCCAAAGAATTAGCCAAGTACTGCAAAGGCTGCCAACTTTTCAGCTCCAACCAACACATGCCGGCTTCGGCACTCAAGACCATTCCCATCACTTGGCCCTTCGCCGTTTGGGGATTGGACATGGTGGGCCCATTCAAGACGGCGCGCGGCGGCATGACACATTTGCTCGTCGCCGTGGATAAATTCACCAAGTGGATCGAGGCAAAGCCGATCAAGAAGCTGAATGGGCCGACTGCCGTGACATTCATCGCAGACATAACAACTCGGTATGGCGTGCCACACAGCATCATCACCGACAATGGCACGAATTTTGCCAAAGGAGCCTTGGCACGTTTCTGCGCTGCACAAGGTATCCGGCTGGACTTAGCATCCGTCGCCCACCCGCAGTCAAACGGCCAGGTCGAGCGAGCCAACGGTCTCATCCTCTCCAGCATCAAGCCCCGACTGGTCGTACGTCTGGAGCGTTCAGCCGGCTGTCCTCTGGAGTCTGCGCGCCACCCCAAACAAGTCAATCGGCTTCACTCCTTTCTTCCTCGTGTACGGTGCCGAAGCAATCATCCCAACCGACATCGAGTTCGACTCACCTCGGGTGACCATGTACATGGAGGCGGAGGCCAAGGAAGCACGAGAAGACGGCGTCGACCTGCTGGAAGAAGGCCGTCTGTTAGCCCTCAGCCGGTCTGCCATCTACCAGCAGGGGTTGCGCCGCTACCACAGTCGGAAGGTCAGGCCAAGATCCTTCCAGGAGGGCGACCTTGTGCTCCGGCTGATCCAGCGAATAGCCGGCCAGCACAAGCTCTCGGCCCCCTGGGAAGGCCCCTTCGTCATCAGCAGAGCTCTAGGCAACGACTCCTACTACTTAATCAACGCACAGAAACCCAAGGCACGCAAGAGAGACGACTCCGGCAAGGAGTTGGAATGACCATGGAACGCCAACCTCCTTCGAAGATTTTACAGTTGAAATGCAGTATGTATCACGTTAACTTTTGTACTAAGTACGAGACAATAGCCCCCCCGAGGAGGACTCGGGGACTGCCATCTTTTATCTATGAATGAACAATATCATGCTTATGACCTTGTCATTTCATTTACTTATTCTGTCTGGCACCGGGTTCGACCAGTCGGCCCGGGGACTAACCGACTAGAGTTATATTAGAAGTCTTACCCGCGGTTAGGCAAGTAGTGTGCCGACACCCAGGCTTAGCTCTTGCCAAAGCCGCAGTTCAAAGAACCGGCTGTTCGGCTGGCAAGAGTCAAAAGCAGGAAAGGGTGCGCACACGAAAAATGGCTAGGGACCAGCGGACTAATATAACAGGGGCCGGTTTTCCGCCTACTGCCGACCGACTACCATAGTAGCCGGCCGGCCGGTTTCCATTTACTTCACTTCAAATCCAAGAAAGCTTGAGTACTTGCCTCCCCAAAGTGGGAAGGCGGCAAAGGAAAAAGCCTAAGGATAACAAGCGTATGCGAATGGAAACCAAACATGCACATAGTAATATTTACATAAAAAGACCTCTAAGAGGCCGACATCCAACATAGTTTGATACACCCCCAACGGGTGGAATTGTAAAAGCTTAAAAGATTGTTCAAAAAGACAACAAGCAGGAAAAATAAAGATGGTAGGTCAAGCTGGCGGAGCGGTTGACGAGCTGGGCTGGTCGGTGGAGACGGTTGCGTCGGCTGAGGGAGCGGCCGGCTGGTGAAATTCGGCTTGATCACCGCCTCCTGCAGAGGGCGCGGTTCCATGCGCCTCGTTGCTGGAGGCACGATCAGCTGGAGGCTGGCCAGTTGTTCCTCTAGCTGGCTCGACGTCTTCGCCGTCTTCGTCCTCGTCATCCTCGCCCTCATCGCTGGAGGCGATCTCCTCGGCCGAGTCCTTGCCCACCGCCGGGTCCAGGCCGAACCAGTCCTCCGGCTGGGCAACGCCATCATCATTGATCTCGGGCGCAAAGACGCTAATGTCCGTACACTTGGCGATTGTCGAGGCGCGCTGGGTGATTGCTGGCCGCACTTCCTCCAGCTCCGCATCGGCTTCCAGCCTCCAAGTACGCGGCTGGTCCAGGCTCAGCCCTGGGTACCAGGCGCGGACGAACTCCAATGCCCGCCCGGCTCCGAGACGGGCCGCCGATGCCTTCCAAGCTTCGAAACGGCCGACTGCGACCTCCAGCTAGTCGGCGGTCCGGCTTGGGGTGCGGGGGATCGTCTGGCCGGGCCAGAGGGCGGCCAGCATCTGCGCCCCGGCACGTTGAAGCCGGCGAAGCATCCGGTGAGCCGGCTGCAGCCGCGCTTGGACGGCCACGAGCTGCTCCTCCAGCGTCCGATTTGCGTCCAGCGCGACATTGACGCCCGCCTGACGGCGCGCCTTGCGATGAGCCTCGATGGCTTGGACGGCGAGGGTAGAGTGGCCGGGAAAGTAATCTGCACCAGAAAACGGGCGGCAGCACAAGTCAGCCCACGACCCCAGGCGGCCAGCAGGCAGAAGAAGGGCGAGAAAAGCAGCTTACCATCGATCAAGTCTTCGATGCGGCCGAAGCCCGCATCCAGTGCTGGACGAGTCTCAGCCCAGCTTGCCGCCTTGGTCTCAAACTCCGCCTTCAGGGCGGCCTCGCTCTCCTGTGCCTTCTGCAGGGCCGCCTTGTGGCTTTCTTCCTGATCAGCCAGCTTCTTGGCCAGGCGATCGCGCTCCTGGGCCAAGGTGGCATACTCGGCGTCCCTGATATGAAGGGCGGTCTGCGCCTCGCCAAGCTCTTTCCGCAAGTCGGCGTTGGCTCCTGCAAAAGAGCAAAAGACAAAAAGAAAAAACCAATGAGGGAAAGGTCGTCAAGGAAGATCCGACCCGACTGCTCAGCAGTCGGCCCGAATCTTGGGGACTACACCCAGTGGGTGCGCTGACGCGCCCCCACAGGAAACAGATAAAAACAAGCACTTACTTCGGCTGTTGGCCAGGTCGTCGATCTTCCGACCCAACTCCTGAGCCTGGGAGTTGAAGGCGGCAGCACGGGAATTATGATATTCCTGGAAGTCAAGATAGAAAGCAAAGATAAGACGGTTGCCAATAAAGATCCGACCCGACTGCACAGCAGTCGACCCGAATCTCGGGGACTACACCCAGTGGGTGCGCTGACGCGCCCCCATGGAAGAAATCAAGGAACCAGAGCGGTTAAGAGCAAAAAACTTACCCGGATGGCGGCTCACGTCGACAGGAACTCCTGCGTGTATTGCTGTAGGAGGGCGGCCTGAGCTCGCAGCCGACTACGGACCTCTTGGGCCGCCACATTCAGCTCGCCGGTCCCCGCGCTGGAAGTCCACCCGGACGTTGCGGAGTTGGCCGCCTCCAAAGCCTCCGCCGACTGGCCGGCGCCTGCGGCTTGGCGTGACTCCGGCGGAGCGGCGCTTCCCCCTGCGCGCTGGCGCGTCACCGGCTGTATTTCGAGGCTGGCTCCGACTTCATGCGCGCCCCTAGCCGGCTCCATTGGCGCCGTCGACGACTGGCCGCCTTGGCCCGCGCCGACTGGCGCGGCCGGCGGCGTCCTCCCCGCGAAAACCTCGAAGAGCTCCTCCCTTTGCATCGACGGCGGTCTTGGATGATCTCCTCCGCCAGGGGCAATCGGGTGTCCGGGGCTATGGTTCGGAGTGGGATGGCGAGCAGCGGGGGTTTGTCGCGCGAGCACTCCGCCTCTGTCTCCATAGTTGCCCGCTCCGCCTGAGCCCTGGCCGCCGCCTCGGCCCGCTCCTTTGCCACCTGAGCGGCCTCCTGATCTGCCGCCTCCCTCTCTTCCTGCGCCTCACGAGCATTCTGCTCTATGGCTTCCATGAGATCGGCGCGGGGATCCACGCGGCCGGAGCCTGAAGACCCTCCAATCGGCCCGACGATAGAGCCGCCTGGGCCCCGCTCTAGAGAAAGCGGCGCCCTGCTCAGAAAACGGAGAAAAGTCAGGAAGAATGATTCAAACAGAAGAACACAGCAAAACAAGCATACAAACAGTTGGATGCTTACGCCAAGACCGTCTGGGGCTGCTTCACCGCTTTCCGAAAGCGGGCCGCCTTCACTGCCGCCTCGTCTCTCTTCGTCGCTGCGGCGGAGGTTTTGGGCTTCTTCGGCCGACTGCCGAAGAGAGCTGACGCGGCCCGGCGCTTCGGAGCGCCGCCGCCTGCAGCCGGCGCGGCAGACGAGCCCATGCTTTGGCGGTCGGGCGCCGGCTGGCGATATGGGACTTCTTCGGCGTCGGCGTTGTCCGGCCAGTCCTCGAAGCTGGCGGAAAGCCCCGTGCCTCCAGGCTCGATGTTGTCCCCCACGACGGCCTCCTCCATGGCGGCCGTCCCCAAGTCCGGGTCATCAACATCGTCCACCATGCGATCGGGGGCGTACTGACGCTCGATCCCTGCCTCCCCAGCCGGCGGCGGAAGAAGGGGGTTCTGCTAACAAAAACCGGCTGATCAGAAGCCGGCCATCATGGAGTCAGCTGACAACAAAAAGAAGATAGAGAGAGAAGCTTACCACAGGCGGAGGATTGGCGCGAGAGTACGGCGCCTTGCCGTATCGCCAATCCCCGGCGAGCTTGCAGTTGGCGATGTAATTGACCATGAGCGCCACCTCCGCGTGCGGCATTTCCCGTGTGCTCAGCCGGCTTGGGTCGAAACGGCCGCTCATCTGGCACATCATGTGGGGCCGACTTTGAAGAGGAAGAATCCAGCGCTCCACAAAGGCGGCCACCAAATCGGATCCGCGCAGACCCTCCGACTGGATCATCACCCGAAGCCGGGAGATGGCGGCGTTCCCAGCCGGAGACAGGGACTTGGACCGGTAACTCCATGACGGCTGCCTCCTAGCCGGCCTACGTAGCCGGCCCGCGTGGGGAGCACGCCCAGGGACTTGGACTGGTCCAACGAGACCAAGACCAGAAGGACGTCAGGACGGAGGTCACCATGGAGCCCAAGACGGCGTCACCACCAGAGCCTTTGGCAGGCGAAGACCACTTTTCTCAGGATAGCTTGTACTAGTTGTCTCCCTTCGAATTTGGCCGTTGTGGGATCCCTTCCCACTCAATATTTGGGAAGAGGACCGGGGCCTCTATAAATAGGACTAGCCACCACCAAGGGAGGCAACTGATTGAGACCCCGATCATCCCGAACCACACAAGCTCACCACACACCAGAACACCTCTCCTCAGGAGGCAGTTCTTCCCCCTGTAACTGTTCTTCATCAGTCCAAGAGGCAATCCACCACACCACACTGGAGTAGGGTATTACACCAAAATGGTGGCCCGAACCAGTATAAATCTTGTGTATTTCTATGTTGTGAGTTTGTTGAGTTCACCTGCGAGATCTTAAAGAGCTAGGGCGTGGATCGATAGGGAGAAACCTTCATGCGCACCCAAGTGATCGAACCTCAAGGTTTCCCAGAACCCGTGATCCGACAGATAGGGATCTCGGTCTCACCGAGATGGGATTGCAACCTCTCTATTTCCCTTCGTAACGTTTCGGTCCAACCGAGATGAGCGATTGGTCCCACCAAGATTGCAATGCAAACTTTCTGTTTCCCCTTCGTAACGTTTCGGTCTAACCGAGATGAGTGAATTGGTCCCACCGAGTTTGCCTGACCAACTCTCTATTTGCCTATTACCAAAATCGGTCCCACCGAGTTTGTGTAATCGGTCTCACTGAGATTACGTTATGCCCTAACCCTAATGGAATCGGTCCCACCGAGTTGACATGTCGGTCCCACCGAAAATCCTAATGTGTACATTTTGAACTAAATCGGTCTGACTGAGTTTCATGATTCGGTCCCACCGAGTTTGGTGATTTGTCTGTAACGATTAGATTTTGTGTGGAGGCTATATACACCCCTCCACCCACTCTTCATTCATGGAGAGAGCCATCAGAACATGCCTACACTTCCAATATACATTTTCTGAGAGAGAACCACCTACACTTGTCTTGAGGTCAAGATATTCCATTCCAACCACATAAATCTTGATCTCTAGCCTTCCCCAAGTTGCTTTACACTCAAACCCTCTTTCCACCAAATCCAATCCTATGAGAGGGAGAGCAGAGTGTTGGGGAGACTATCATTTGAAGCACAAGAGCAAGGAGTTCATCATCAACACACCATCTATTACCTTTTGGAGAGTGGTGTCTCCTAGATTGGTTAGGTGTCACTTGGGAGCCCCTGTCAAGATTGTGAAGTTGAACCAAGGAGTTTGTATGGGCAAGGAGATCGCCTACTTCGTGAAGATCTACCCTAGTGAGGCAACTCCTTCGTGGGCGATGGCCATGGTGGGATAGACAAGGTTGCTTCTTCATGGACCCGTCATGGGTGGAGTCCTCCATGGGCTCGCGCAACCGTTACCCTTCATGGGTTGAAGTCTCCATCAACGTGGATGTACGATAGCACCACCTATCAGAACCACGCCAAAAATCTCTGTGTCTACATTGCGTTTGCTCCCTCCAAACTCCCCCCTTTACCTTCACATGCAATTGTTTTCCATTCCGTTGCTATACTCTTAGAATTGCATGTGTAGGTTGATTACTTGACTTGTGCTAAGTTGTTATAATCTGCCAAGAATTAAAATTGGTAAAAGCCTAGATTTTTATTTGGTCAAGTAGTCTAATCCCCCCTCCAGACATACTTTCGATCCTACAAGTGGTATCAGAGTTTTGGTCTCCATTTGCTTTGATTTCCATAGCTTTTGGTGATCATAGAGTTGTTTTCACAACCTAGGAGAGTATGGCGTCTAGCGAGGGAAATTACCACCGTAGAGGTCCTTACTTTGATGGTACCAATTTTGCTAGTTGGAAGCATCAGATGAAAATGCATATTCTTGGACATAACCCCGCCGTTTGGGCTATTGTGTGTATTGGCTTGCAAGGTGAATTCTTTGATGGGAGAGAACCGAACCGTGAAGCTAATGCGGAAGAGCTGAAGATGTTGCAATACAATGCTCAAGCTTGTGATATTCTCTTCAATGGATTGTGCCCCGAAGAATTCAACAAAATCAGTCGTCTTGAGAATGCAAAGGAAATTTGGGATACTTTGATTGATATGCACGAAGGTACAAACTCCGTCAAGGAATCCAAATTGGATGTGCTTCAAAGTCAACTTGACAAGTTAAAAATGAAGTATGGTGAAGGTATCTCTGAAATGTACTCTAGGCTTGCTCTCATCACAAATGAGGTTGTCGGCTTAGTAAGTGAAGAGATGACCGACAGATTCATCATCAAGAAAATCCCAAGAGCCTTGGATGGAAAATATGATACCTGTGCACATTGATCCAAATGATGCCCAATTACAAAGATCTCAAGCCAACGGGAGTCATTGGAAGAATTGTTGCTCATGATATGTGACTGAAGGATAAGGAACAGCTCCACAACAAGTCAGGTGGTTTTTACAAAGCTTCATGTGATGCTCCCACATCATCAAGTGAGAAACAGATCTTCAATGAATAATTGAGATTAATGGTGAAGAACTTCAACAAGTTCTACAAGAGTAGAAGCAAGGAAAGAAATTCCAAGTCAAGGTCCTACAATGACAAAAGATCTTCAAGTCGTGAACGTAATTGCTACAATTGTGGAAGACCCGGACACTACTCCAATGAGCGTACGGCTCCCTACAAAAGAAGAGAAGATTCTCCCAAAAGAACCAGTAGGAGAGAAGAATCACCACCAACAGAGAGAAGCGGTAGAGATGACACTTATGAACGAAGACATCACGGAGAAGCAAGTATTCGAAAAGGAAGGACAAATCATCAAGGATCTACACAAAACGAAGACATCAAGCTCATGTTGGTGAATGGGTATCTGTCGGAGTAAATAGCCATGGGTAGCCTAGCCGGCTTCCCCAAGCCCTTCTGAAAAAATTACGAGCCCGACTGGCTCTCAAAGAACTCAAGACCTGGAGCCGCCTTCCCCCTGCCGGCTATCTTCTAGGCCGGCTTCGGGGGGGGGCGGCCCGCCCTTTGCCCTCATGAAGGAGGCCGTGGGAGGGCCGACTTCGAGAAACCGGCCGCAAGAGGGCCGACTCCAAGAGGCCGGCCGCAAGAAGGCCGACTCCAAGAAGCCGGTTCCCATAAAGCAGTCAAGATCGTACCCGCAAAGTCCGCGTCCACCCAACAATGATGAAGCGGGGCGTGGCTACAGTAAAGCCTGCCACCCCCAAAACCCGGAGCACGCCTAGCACAGTGCGCCGTACGGGTGGCCACGACCCGTCCGGCACGGCACTGTTGCCACGGCGACCCTGACGCCGTCCACGACGGGCCACCAGCGTGGCCCCCGAGGCGGTGGGCCCCTTCGGGCAGAGAGATACCGAAGGCGGCCGCACCTCCTCCCAGGTCGGCCAGATGGAGAGCCGGCCCCTCATAGCTGGCCTGCCATCCTCCTTGAAGGAGACGCCCCATTAAGAAGACAAGACACAGTGGGACTACAGTAATCACCCGCCAGTGCGGCGGTACTGTAGCCACGCTTACCCCGACCAAGCCCGCGTCATCAGCATAGAGCAACAGTAACCAGCCACCGACCAGGCCCTGGACAGTGGGGCCTGCCTGTCGACCAGGGTGCCAGCAGCCGGCGGGACCCACCAGTCGGCGGGCCCCAGCAGCCGGCGCAGAAGCCGGCGAGCATAGTCACAGACAGCTGGGCCCCGCGCCCAGCCAGATTACCATTGTACCCCTGGGGGGTAGGCCTATATAAACCCCCCCCCCCCCCCCCCGGTGCACCCATGCAAAGGGTTCGACCCCCAAGCTAGTCTTAGACACCATACGAGGAGAGGAAGCGAGCTAGCCGTGCCCTTCTCCCTCCTTCCACCAAAACAGCTCAAGGAGCATTGTGTAGCTACTTGTTCATCTAGTGATCATGCGGAGACCCCGCAGAGCAGCAGTAGGGGTGTTATCTCCACGGACAGCCCTAAAGCTGGGTAAAGTACGTCGGTGAGCTTGTCTTCGCCTCATCCCGTTTCCAGGCACCGGCGACGTCTTATTGGTTCCCACAATGATAAGCCACCCATTGGCATATGTCGCACCTACCACCCGATAGTATCCGGCTCCGACTCCGACAATCACTTCGAGAGAAGTTATCACCCCGACTCCGAATATACTCAAGATGAAGGTGTTGCCGGTCTAGCATTTGTGTCAACCAACTCCTATGACATATTTGAGTCACCAAATGAAGGAATTGGAAGATGCTTCATGGCTAAAGGCCCAAAGGTATCACACCCCGAGTATGTTGATTTCAATAGTGATGAAGATGATTTGCTAGGTGATGATGATTTACTTGTTGACAACTCTAGTTATGAAAACTATGATGAACTTGCTATTAATCATGGTAATCGAGATAAAACGAATGATAATGATAAGAAGGAGATTGAGCGTCTAACTAAAGAACTAAACACTCTTAAGTTAGCTCATGAAACTACCTTGGAAGATCATCGATAACTTTTAAAGACTCATTAGAAGTTATGCTTTGAAAAGCTCAATCTTGAGCAAGAGCATGGGTTCTTAAAAGCGATCAATGATGATCTTCACAAGAAAAGTTCTTCTTACATTGCCAAGCGTTTACTCTTGTCTACTTACATGCCACAAGTTAAATCTAGCAACAAGAACAAGAAAGATTCTTCTTCTAGTAGTAATAATAATCATGCTAAATCCAATGATGTTGCTTCTAGTAGTTCTCTTGATTCCACTAATGATTCTCTTAGCCAAGTTACACTTGAGCAAAAAATAGCTTATTGAAGGGAATTATAAACAAAGGTGTTTACAAGAGTCTTGCCGGAAGTAAGCAATTTGAGGAAATTGTACGCAAGCAAGCAAGACACCGGAAGAATCAAGGTGTTGGTTTTGAACAAAAGTTCAATGCAAATGGAGTTGAGTGCGAAGAAGATCAATACCCCAAGATGAAGTTTGTTCCTCAGCAAGAGAAGTATGATCCTACTTCTTTCCAAGGAACACAAGCTCAAGATGATCTTCCACCACAAGACCACAAGCTAAAGGGCAAGGACAAGCTTCAAGAGAAGATTGATGCATTTGAAGAAGCCCCTAATGCATTGGTCAAGTGGGTTCCCAAGACTACATCAAGTTCTACTTCATCAAGTATGACTACAACTCCAAGGATTCCCATCAAGATTGTGGATCCCGAAGAATAAGAACTAGAGAGTTCTTGAGGGTGACTCCGCCAACATACTTCACTCGTATCATTTTGGCAAGGACAAGTGCAAACAACTTCCATATCTTGCACTAGTTGAAGGAGTCACAAACCCTCTTGTTGGTAAGACAAGGAACAAGGTAACCTAATGCATCCATGGACATCATCTCATGTGAATGTCACTCTATGTCTTTGGATATCCTTGTTTGTTCCTTGTGGGACTAACCCGTGTAGGTATTGGAAGTGCAACTCACTCCAAAGGATTGCTCCGAATGATCTACATCAACTTTGAGCACCTACATCGTCAATGCCTACATGAAGTCATCATCGACAAAACCCAAGGTTAGTTCATCCCTCCTAGGGGGGATATCACATCTAGGGGGAGCTTTACTCTAATCAATTGAGCTAAAGCAACTCTAACGATGTGAACACAACAATGCATTATGTAAAAGTAGTAACCCCACTTGTGCTTAAACGATGAGTATGACCTATGATCAAATGTTCTCATTTGACTCCTCAGTCAATATACTCATATATAGATGACCTAGTCATCGCCAAATTGCTTGATAGATGCTAGAGTGATTGTGCTTGCTTTGCCACATATTTCATTTGCCATCTTATTGTGTGAGCATGTTGGTTGCATGTTTTACTCATTCAAGGACATCCATTTTTTGCCTTGATTGTTTGGCTTTTTCACTTTTGCCAAATGGATGGACAAGAATGCCTAAGGACTTCCTCTAGCTATCTATGCTTTTCTTGTCTCAAACTCTATTCATGCTACATCACAAAGTTTGATCAAGTCAGATTCGAACCACTCTGTGTGAGGAGCACTCGGAGTCCCTGATTCGTCATAGACTTAAACTTCCAAAACCACTTTGTGCATTTTGGTATGATCGAGTCATCCATTTTGGTCACACCGAGATCATTAAGTTGATCTAGGTTTTCAATCTCAGTGCAACCGATTTGAACTTTTTGGTCACACCGAGTTGCAGTAACCGCTTATAGTTCTACATCTCGGTGACACCGAGTTGTTCCACTCGGTCACACCGACAAGGTCAGGATATATATACCCACGGGTGAGATTTTGGAAATTTCTTCAAACTCCTCAGCCCGCGCGTGTGTCCTACTCTACCTCCTCGGGTCTCCGTAGCGTCTCCTCGCCGCCAGCGACCTCCCGCCACTGGTTTCCATCACCGCCAATGGAAATCTGCTCCGTCGTTGTCGCCCTAGCGAACCCCTGCCGAACTAAGGTATGGGTTTGACCTTTGTGCAATTCTTTTACCTATGATTCATAGAACATTGTTTTTACCATTTAGGGTTAGGTCTCCGCCAAACTCATCTCAGACCGACCGAGTTGTAGAAATCGGTCTCACCGATTTGGCTTAGGCCATCGCACTTGCAATTTTCGGTCTGGTGTGACCGAGTTCGATTTTTTGTGAAACCCTAGCAGTCTCGGTGCCACCGAACTGTGACACGGTCTGACTGAGTTCACTGGTTTAGGTTCCAAAAGCTTCTTCGGTATCACCGAGTTTACAAATCAGTAGCTCCGAAATGCTTTCTATGGAGAACTAAAACTAAGTTTTTAAGTCATCTGTTTTTGCAAAAACTCTGGACTTTGTGATGCTCATCCACTCTATCTCATCTACATCTATTCACAGGGTCTGTTACCAGTGAGTTTGCAAAGCTGTCTAATCAGAGTGATAGTCAAGACAAGTTTGAGGAACATGTGCAGCTGAGTGAGGGTTCAAATCCCTCGAGCACTTCTGATGATGGCAGCGGGAGCACTCCCAGCAACTTGCCAAAGGCAGCCACCAGATCTAGGAAGAAGAGAACATCAGAATATGAGGATGAGGATTATGTTGCCACTGAGGAGGAAGTAAGCTCCAAGAAGAAGGTGCTGAAAAAGGAGTATGGCAAAGCTGCTACAGTTAAGCCATGGATGAATAGGAAGGCTCCAGCAAAGAGAATTCCTATGTCTAAGGCCAGAGCCTCTACTCAAGAGACAATGGAGTTCACTCTTGAACCCAAAGAAGCTGGAGAGGGAAAGAAGAGAAAGGAAAGAGTCAAGAAGACCATCGCCAGAGTCATTGGCAAGCCCTCGATGATAAAAGATCCCTCTGAAGATGAAGAAGAGGAGGAGTCTCCAGCATCCAAAGCTCAGAAGCTTATGGGAGATGATATAAAGTGAGGGGCTACAACATCAAAGCCCAAAGCTGCCCCAAAGATCAAGCTCGGAAGCCTCCTAATCCCAAGAGGAACACCAGAAGTATACCTGCTGAAGAAAAGAACAAGGCCCCAGTGCCTGAAGCTGAAGAAGAAGATGATGAGTCTCTTATTTTGAGAAAATTGAAGCCCAAGATTCAGACCACAATTATGCTCATCCAGTCGCTGAGAGCATGCACATTAGAAAAGATTCAGGACTGAGATTGTGGAGACAGTCTGATCCCTATGCTGTTAGGAGAAGGATTGCAGTTGACTACAGGTTTCACACAAAGGAACAGCAGGACTTCTATGAAACTATTCTTCTTGACAAGAAGCCCATTGTGTGTGACATGAGATGGGTTGATTGGGAATTCATCCAGGAGAATGAAGATCACTTCCCAGGAGTTTATGACAGCTTCAAAGCATGTGGAGTAGATGAGTTTGTTGGACAGAAGCTCACAAAATAGAATGATGAGTTGATCATGTAGTTTTACTCCACTGCTCAGTTTTACCCAGATGGGAAGATCATATGGATGTCAGAAGGTACTAGGTACCAATCCACAGTTGAAGAATGGGAAAATTGATAAATGCCCCAGAAGAACATGAGGATGACTTGCGTATGCCAAGAAGAAGAAGGACCACAACACTATGGCTAACATGTAGAAGGAGATCCCAGATAAAGCTTTGGAGACTCACAAGCTTGGATATGTACATTTCTTGTTGTCTGTTCTATCTACTATCAACTGGATCCTAAGGGACACTCTGCTACCCAAGTCAGGAGATCACAAGATGATCAGAGGGCACTCTATCAACCTGCTACAACTTTTTGATGCCCCTCAGAAGTTCAAGGTCATGAGTCTGATTCTAGAGATAATCAAGAGGACTGCTGCTGACCAGAAGAGAAGTTGTGGGTATGCTCCACACATTCAGGAGCTCATCAACTCCAAGATGGGCACAGGAACATATCTGTTGGATAAGGAGCATCTACCCCTGTATCCTGATTTTGAAGATAATACCGTTGTGATGAATGAGGAGGAACCATCTTAGTTCAAGCACATGAGAAGAGAGCCAGAGCAAAGGCTGAGAAAGCTGCCAAGATGCCAAGTGTTGAAGAGGCATCTCAGGTTTCCTCAAGAGCAAGAAAGATCAACTTGCATATCTGATCCTATCTACACTGAGGATTAAGAAGGGCTTGGCCACCCTGACTCAAAACCAGGACAGCTTGGAGAGGATCGTAGAAACTAAATTTTATGATCTTGATCTAAATGTAACTAAGATTCAAACAGCAATTGAGCAGCTCCAGGAGGAAGCAGAAGAGAAGAGAGGCAAGGCAAGGAAACCACAAATGCATTTCAGTAGTGCCTAGAGGACAGAGATTTGCTGCCATACCAGTGACAGATTCTAGAGCTACAACATCAGCACCAGCAGCTACAGCTCCAGTACCACCTCCAGCTGGCACTCCACCAGCTCCAACTACATCATCAAAGGCCTTCGTCCTTGGAGTTCTCTCTACACCACCTCCCAAAGACCAAGCCTGAGAGACGCATAGCATTATGCATATTTGAACTTTTTGGTAACTTGTTGCCAAAGTGGGAGAATTATGTATAGATCATAGGCTTCAAGAGAGTGTTTTGCTTCTTTGCCTTTGGTTGAACTTTTTATTGTGTGAGATACTTTATGTCCTTATGTGAGATACTTGTGTGATCATGTGATTGATCATTTCCTACCTTAATGCTTGTTTAGATGATACTATCTTTTATATCCATATATGATCATTCACATGCTTGGTGATGAGTGCATGCTTTTAATTTCTATCATTTTGAGCGCTCCAGCAAGATGTATGTGACATGGAAGAGTAACCCATGATCCTAATCAATTGTGAATTTGCATTCAAAAGAAAATTTTAGATAATGCAAAAATTTAGGGGGAGCTCTTGCTTATATACTTCTCAAAGCGATGATGTTTTTAAATCTTATTATCATTTGTCGAAGCTTTGATCTATATGTTGTCATAAGTTACCAAAAAGGGGGAGATTGAAAGTGCAACTATCCATGGGTGGTTTTGGTAATTCCTAACAACATATAGCCCATTGAGCTAATGCTATTTCAAGATAAATATTTCAAGAAAGCTCAATGTTTGGCATGGCATGGATTAGAAAGTGGACCCCTCAAAATACTAAGAACACATGCTGGCTCAAGCTCAAGACCCTACATTTTACTTTTAGTGATCCAAGATCACATTGAGTCCATAGGAAAAGCCAATACTATTAAAAGGGGATGAGGTGTTGCTTAATGAGTTACTTGCTCAAAATGCTTAGTGATATGCTCCAAAACCCTCAACTACTTTCTCATATCCACATATGTCCCAAACCAAAAGTCAAACTCGGCCCCACTGAAATTTCCTACCCAGCGCCACCGAGTTCACTTGACATAGCCACTGCCACAAACCCTAGTCATTTCGGTCTCATCGATAGGGATCTCGATCTCACCGAGATGGGATTGCAACCTCTATGTTTCCCTTCGAAACGTTTTGGTCCAACCAAGATGAGCGATCGGTCCCACCGAGATTGCAATGCAAACTCTCTATTTCCCCTTCATAACGTTTTGGTCTAACTGAGATGAGTGAATCGGTCCCACCGAGTTTGCCTGACCACCTCTCTGTTTGCCTATTACCAAAATCGGTCCCACCATGTCGGTGTTCTGGGAACGGGGGCCCCAGACTTGCCTGCCTGCGGCCCACGGCGTGGCTCTTCGAGCGGGCCCGTACGAACCATCTTCACCAACAAGCATTCAAGACCCTCCCGAGGGGCCAAGCCTCGCGAGGCGGACGACACAAGACCTCAGGAGCGGCCTCACCAGGCTGGCTTGCGAGGGGTGAAGAGATCAAGGCTAGGCAAACCTCGCCAGGTTCCAATGACGTGAGCCATGACGATCGAGCCCAGGCGGGCGCCAGGCGGGCGCCAACACTCACAGTGTCCTTGTTTCCTCTTTGGTTTAAGGAGGCAAGCGCAGACGAAGAGTGCCGAGGCATCAAGAAAAGGTTTCCATATCAGTGCAACAAGACCAAGACCAGCAGGACGGCAGGATGGAGGTCATCGTGGAGCCCAAGACGGCGTCATCACCAGAGCCTTTGGCAGGCGAAGACTGCTTTTGTTAGGATAACTTGTACTAGTTGTCCCCTTTCAAATTGGCCGTTGTTGGCTCCCTTCCCGCTCAATATTTCGGGAGAGGACCAGGGCCTCTATAAATAGGATTAGCCACCACAGTAGGAGGGGACCAGATCGACCTCATCTTGAATCAGAGCAATTCCATCCTTAGCCTCGTATCCACCAAGCATAAGAACACCTCGCCTCAGGAGGCTGTTCTTCCTCTTGTACTGTTCATCCTCAGCCCGAGAGGCCATCCACCGCACCACACTGGAGTAGGGTATTACACCACAACGGTGGCCCAAACCAGTATAAATCTTCTGTCCCTTGTGTTGCAAGTTCGTCGAGCTAGCCTTTGAGATCATGTAGTGCTTGAGGGCGTGATCGGTGAGGGAGAGATCTTCGCGCGGACCCTAGTGTTCGAACCTTAAGGGTTTTGCCAGAACCCAAAATCTGATATTTGGCGCGCCAGGTAGGGGGTGCGCCAAAGTTCTCCTTTCGCTGATTTGCGCTCCACCATCTTCACGCTCATTCTCCATGGCTGGCGCCACCCTTCCGGCTGGATCTACGGGTGCCCACAGTGACGCTCGAGGGCTCCGAGCCCTTGCTCCCGTCCTGAGGCAGGTGTAGTGGCCACCCAAGTTCAAGCCGGAGATGTCGTCGCGCTACGATGGCACGGCGGACCCATCGGCTTTCCTACTGGTGTATGAGGAGGCCGTCCTTAAGGCTGGGGCGACGACAAGGTCATGGCCAATTGGCTTCCCATGGCCCTCACCGGCGCGCTGTCAGGACCCCGATTCCAAGTCACATCGATCTAGCCGGTAACACCTCATATCACTTTGCAGCCTCACGCACGGTATTCCCACGGGTGTCGCCTTACCATGGCCGGGACCGTTTGCGCCTTTTGGCTCACGTATATGATAGTGTCGCTAGCACCCATATGACAGAGAACACGGGCCGACATGGCTAGTCGTGAACCCAAAGCGGCACTAACCCATGGGGACAGGCATACATGAATCAACTTCGAGCATGTCGGTCAGCAGCATGCGAATCCAGGCTGTAGCACTGGGCTAACAGGACTCCGATAACCCGGGCTGTAGCAGGCTAGGCAGGACTCCGGATGTCACCGCGTGACATTTCCCCGAAGGGACAGACGCAGGAACGAAGTGAAACACATGCCGGCCAGTCAAGTGTCCTGAGCAGTAGTGCTGGGCTAGCAGGACTCCGGTGAACCGGGCTGTAGCGGACTACTATGGCTCCTGGAAGCACAAGACTACATTTCCCCATAAGAGAGGCTGCCAAGGATAACAACTAGATTGTCGGATCCCACACATACCAAGCATTTCAATCATACATACAATATGCTCGATATGTGTAAATACAACATGGCATCACAACATAACTCTACGACTCAAAGTATTTATTCATTAGGCTCCGAGGAGCGAGATATTACAAACATGGGCCTCATGACCCAACATTCAGAGCATACAAGCAACAAGCACATGCGGAAGCTTAACATGTCTGAGTATAGTCATCTACAAATGGAAAAGGCTGAGAAGCCTGACTATCTACCAGATCCTGCCGAGGGCACAGGATCGTAGCTGAGGTATCAAGCTAAACATCGAAGTCCAAGCGGAACTACTAGTGAGACTGAAGTCTCTCTGCAAAACATAAAATAGGCAAACGTGGGTACAAATGTACCCAGCAAGACTTACATCAGAACTAACTACATATGCATCGGTATCAACAAAGGGGGTGGTGGAGTTTAACTGCAGCAAGCCAGCTTTGACTCAGTGGCTAACCTGAACTACGACTGCAAGTAACTCTTTTGAGGTGGCGCACACGAGTCCACAATTTCACCATACCAATACACCACTATGGATCTGCTCCCGTCTCCCTACGAGAACACCATCCATAGCACTCACGCTTATCTTGCGCATTTTAGAGTATCCACTTTCACTTGTCTATGAACTATGCAAGGGGTCCAAGTTTCCATATCCGAGGAATCCGGCTATTCGAATAGATAATGATAACTCTGCAGGGGTGTACTTCTTCACACACGCTCTCGCCACTTATAGCCCTGTACACATCATGTACCTCGGCAACCTTCAAGCGGAAGCCGGGCGAGGGAGTCGGCCACGACCTGACTAACCAACAAGTCTCTCATCCAGGTTTATCGCCTATTCGGGTTCCATCCGCAAGGAGATCCGGCCGGGGTGTCGCTCACGGCCCCAAATGATGTGTGCAGGGTTCCCAAGCCCACCATCTAGGTGCCACTTGGTACACCGTGCCATTGTACCTAGTCTGTCCCAAGCCCACCTGTACCGGGTACCACTTGGTAGACTACTAACACTACCTACAAACACCAGAAACTGGTTGCAACTCCTGGACAGGGATCAGGTTGATTAATAAGTCGAGAGGGGCACTTAAGCATTCCAATGTGTGGTAGTAACTATTCATGGATCACAAACACAGAACTCAGTTCCTGAGGATGGCTGCAATGAGACAACCCACCATGTACTCCTACATGGCCTCTCACCGCTACCTTTACCAAATCGTGTTCACACACTTAGCTCTCAACAGTAGGACATGTTTACACACCTCCGATTCATCCCCGATGAATCAGACCTGACCCAACTCTAAGCAGTAGCAGGCATGACAAACAAGCATGAATGAGTAGGCACATCTGGGCTCAAACAACTCCTACTCATGCTAGTGGGTTTCATCTATTTACTGTGGCATTGACAGGTCATGCAGAGGATAAGGGGTTCAACTACCGCAACAAGTAGCAGATGATCGTTGTTGTCCTAATGCAGTAAAAGAGAGCAGGAGCGAGAGAGTGGGCTTGTATCGGAATGAACAAGGGATTTGTGCTTGCCTGGCACTTCTGAAGATATTATAACTCTTCATCGGTGTCATCGATCTCATCGTCGGAAGCATGTCTATCGAGAGAGGACAATCACCGACTAGCAAAGAAGGAAAACAATCAATGCAATGCACATTCACATGAATGACATGTCATGTTAAGGTACTGAATTTACTTAATGCAATATCTAGCCAAGTTAATTGAAGTGGAACTCAAACAAGATCAAATTCCAACTCCCAATGTTATTTCATAAATTGCCCTAATCATCATTTGTCCTATTCAGTGGGGTTAACTTGTTCAAACATGAATGAAAATGCCATATTCAGATTCCTTGGATTTTTCTGATAATTTTTCATATATAATTTATTTAATTTGGAGTTATGGTTGAATTTCTATGATTTTTAGAAGTTTTGGACATTTTTCTAAATTAAATAAATCATTTCTGATTTATTTAAAATCCCAAAAAAGCTTTACTACGTCAGCATGATGTCACTATGACATCATCAGGTCAACACAGCTGACCGGGGTCAAACCTGAGTTGTGGGTCCCACATGTCGGTGTAACAGGGTCAGCAGCAGAGGCTGACCAGTGGGGCCAGGTCAACACTGAGGTGGCAAGGTCAAACTGACCAGTGGGCCATGGACATTAGCTTAATCTAAGAAGGGGGATAACCTGCGATTAATTAAGGATGTGGGTCCATTTGTCAGTGACCAGGGGTTAGTTAAGCATGTGATTAACCCTAAACTAATGAAGCCACGTCACCTAATCCGTGGTTAACCGCCGGTGACCGCAGCCGACGGCGGCGGCACGCCGGAGATGCTCGGGCTCGCGCTACAGGCGGTGGTTTGTGGCGGGGTTTGGCTCCACGCGAAGAGCACGCTCGCGCGCTTCCAACGCAGCAAGCAGCGGTGGCTGGGGTGCACGGAAACGACGCCGACGGTGAGAAGTGCGGCGGCCGGAGTTCGGGCGTCGAACGAATCGACGTCGCAGGGCACGGCAAGAGCAACGGGTGGTGGCTACGGCTCCATGGTGATGCGCTGAGCGTAGTGGCGCACTCGATTTCGAGCTCCGGTGGACGTGGTCACGGCAGCGAGGAGCTCAGGCGGCGGCCGGAGCTCGGCGTCCGTGCAGCTAGGCCCTAGAGGACGCGGAGAGGCCGGGGAAGAGGGGGAGTCGAAGCGGACGCTCACAGGGAACACACAGGGATGGTCAGCGGCCTCGTGGACGCGTCGGAGCCGGCGAATCGACGGCGGTGAGCTTCGGCACCCGAGGAGGAAGACGACGGTGGTGACGGCGCTTCGAGGCGTCCGGCGGGGCGCGGCTCGGTGTAGAGGAAGAGGAGGACGCGGCGGTGCTTCTGGGCTGCTCGAGGGAACGAGGGGGAGGCGATGGCCGAAGTGGTGCTCGTCGTCAGCGGCAGGCGCGTTCGGTCTAGCAGGAGAAGAACGAGGAAGAGGCAGAGGAGGGGAGAGTGGCGTCCGAGGGGTCGAGGCGGCACCGAGGAGAAGACGCGAGGCGTCGCGGTGGCCAGGCGACACAGGCAGGCAGCCTGGTGGCGTGGCGCCCGCGCACGCGCCGTGCGTTGTCCCTCCTCTGCCTACTGGCAGAGGTTGGGGATGACTGGCGCGGCCAGATGGGCCGAGCCGTGCTGGGCCTAGCCAGGTAAGCAGCAGGTAAAAACCCTCTCTCTCTCTCTCTCTTTCTGTTTTATCTAATTCTATTTTGTTTTCTATTTTGCAGGTTTGTTTTGAATTTGGTTTTGAAACCAAATCAATTTTGTTGTTTCTGGAAATATTTTTAGAAGCTAAAAGAATTAAACCAAAGCTCCATAAAATATTTCAGAATTATTGGACATATATTTATTTAATAGTAGATATAAATCCAATTCAAATAATTATTGATTTAAAATCAGAGCCCAAATAATTCCTTAGAAATGTTCCAAAATTTTGGTTTGATTTATAACTCTTGCCAAAATTGTTAGAGCTATTTCTAGGGCATTTTGGATTTACTGATTGCAATTTTAGGGTTTCTTGCCCCTTTATTAAAATGATTTCCGAGGATTTCAATTTCCTCAGTTCAAATTTCAGAATTTAGACATGGTGCACACATGAAGCTAGCCTAGAGCATTACCAGAAGCTAGGGATGTGACAGCTCACCCCTACTAAACAAGAATCTCGTCCCGAGATTCAAGCGTAGGGTAAGATGGTGGGGGAATGCAACTAATGCAATCTTCACGATCCAGGTTGCACTTCAAATGAACGTTGATTCAGTCACCATCTTTGTCTCAATGTCTTGCTCTGAGAACTCCAACTAACATGACAATGAGAGGAAAGGGAAAACTCCAGAAGGATCGATCTTCTCGAAGATCGAACAACTCAGGATCACTCATCGAGTGAGACTTTGAAACATCTCTCGAGCTGAGACACGAAACACATCGAGAGGGATGGAAGAACAGGCGACGGGGTTTGATTTGGTGGGCAACAATTCCATGCTTAGAAAGATGGTGGATGTTGTCAAGGTGGCGAGGAAATAATTTCCATGATCCCGTAACGGGGCACCTCAAGGAAGGTTACTCGAAGAACTATTCCCTTAAGTGGCAAAAGAATTACTTTTGATACGGAGATCATTGGAACTCTGCTTACCAGCCTAAGGCAATTTACAAACGATCATTTGATGGAGTTCGAAAGAGTGGCATACTCAAACTAAAGTGGATGATGTGGACTACCTTGTTGAAGACAACGCAATGGATGATTTTTGCTTATCCCCGGAAATGGATGGGACCCATGACAAGTCCACTTTTGAATATGATCCTGGACAACAACTATTGAGGTGCAAGCTGGGAACAAAATGCAAATGCTGGGAATGATTCTGGTAACTGGGGAAAACTCAAAAGTCGAGAGTGAGTCCACTGTTTGAAAAGGTTATAACATAACCGAGGAAACTGGAAGCAAATCCCAGTCAACGCCAACGGTAAAACCTAGTTCTTGCGCGTGCTCTCAAGAACTTGAGCATCTCCATATTCATCAAGGATTTACCAATATCCGTGTCAAGGATCCTGGCAACACAACATACCACCATGATGAATGGTGATGGATGATGCAGATGCAAAGGAAGATAACACTTTCTCAGATTTCACCTTAGCGAGGCCAAGGAAACAAAATCTGGATGATCGATCGAGAGACATTTAGCACTCCGCTTCTAATGTTCTCCTTGATGTGCTAGGATAACCCATTTATAGATATGGTTTGATATATAGAACATCAAGTAAAAGGTCAGACTTCGGGAGCACAAGAATCCGTAAGGATTAACTATGGAGGTAAATCCTACGAAATCCTTATGGGGAGGTGGCCAACTTCCTCAATCAAGATACTACAATAATAGGTCTTCCGGCTGGGTGTGTTGGCCACGACATCCACTTTACCGGTTACAGAGAGACCAATATTATAGTTCTTGGAGTGTGTTCCAACCATCATATCTGCCTGAGATTCAGATCTGGTTGGTGTCAGGATATTCCAGACTCATCACGTCTAGAAAGAAAAATGAAAGTTTGCAACACAAATCGACGAGATGACGTTGCGAGACTCTCGGGGGAATGAACTACGGTAGTAAGCTCCAAAACATGAGTTGGTTCTGCTACACACATGTGAACATGTTGTCCAAGACAAGCATGACCATAGAGTAGTCTTACAATAAAATACTACCGAGTTCAGGTGGGAAACCATCAATGCGGATAACGAAGTCCTTGATTAAGCCTGGGTTAGCTCTTAAAAAGGAACTTCTTCTCCTTGAACAAATCAATCAGTGGCTTGGTGTGCTAGGAACACATATAGAATGAGGGTTGCAAGTCTCCAAACCACAGAATACTTCGCACATATGCATGAATGATTTGGGATGATTCCGGAGGAGGCAAAACAAACTTTCTCTAATTCATGGTGGCAACTTGCATCAAATGCACATGAATTAAAGGAAGTCACTTCTTTCATCCGAACATATGCTTCATGACCGGAACACGAAGATAATGCTTATAAAGTTTCCAATACTAGCTGGAGGTTCAACATGAACCATGGGGGAGACAAAATGCTGCTGATGGGCTCAACAACAACTCATCGGAATTTCCATATCACTGGACTTCCACCATCATGTGAACACGGTGATAGCATTGGTCAGACCAAAAGATATAATGGTGTATGCTCGAGGGATCAACCACGAGTAAGACAACATTACGAACATCGTTGGTTCTGATTTGACTTGACGATAGCCTATACTCAAGTCTAAGTTTTGACAAGGCAATAGATCCAACAACTGATCACAAGGACCAATCGTTGGAGATATCATCTTTCTTCAACACACACACACACACACACACACAATAAAAAGATATCCCTTAACGTGAACTAAGTCAGACAAGCTTTTATCTTCCAACTCTCCAAGTTGTTGTTTAGCTTAACCAACTAGCTCGATGATATCCAACACGGATTCTTGGAGAAAGGCATGGTTACAAGAAACCAACTTGATCACGAACTCAACATAGTGGTCAGGTGACAACCTGGTAACACTTCCGAGAAGATATTCGGAAAATCACGAACAATCGATATGTTACTAAGCTCGAGAACAATCTTGCTTTTCAAGGCAAGACGATGTGATCAAGAGAGTGATGGATTGACACAATCCTATCTCATTGATCGAGGAGTGCACCAGGAAAAATGGACTAGGTAGCACGATCAATCTTAGAATGATAATTCAATAACCAACACGCTAAGAATGAGATTGTTGTCCATTAACTACCAAGCAACGTGGTTGCTAGGAGTATTGATTTCACACATCACGATTCACTTGTCGGCATTCTGGTTGCGACAACACGACACCGAGGAATGAATAATGATGGCGAGAAGTATCACTGTGTCAGGAATTCATAAGATGGTGTGCAATTCCCATGACATTCTTGACATAAGACGGTAATACTTCAGGATAGAACAGAATCAAAAGCTGGATTGGCATTTTGATCTGCGAAATACCACTACTTTGACCCAATCCTAGATATGGATGAGGTGCTAGAGTTTGTTTCTCCTAGTCATTCCGGAGTAGAATGGCTTGACGGACCACAAGAATAAAAGGGCATTGATGAACACAAATGCACACATACTCTTGGCTATCAACTGATCGAGGATGGTCGGAATACAAGTGAAGGGGAACAACTCAGGGAACATATAATTTTCTGAGTTGTGGATGCATAGATTAGTATGTCGAGCAAAGCTCAACATTTCTTCCGGACAACCCATGCAGAAGGGTAGGAGTGGAAGATTCACAATTATGGATGGAGAACTCCTCAAGAGTACTCTGATTGTGAGCTTTTGATCCAACAAACTTCTGCCATAAGTGGTTCATAGTATTTGGAAGAAGGAAATACCACGGACCTCGGGACTAATGGAAAGGTTACTAACATCCTAAAGGTACGAGCAACACTATCAACAGGATGTAAGTAGAATAAATCTTGGGTTTAAGGGCCCAGAAATAAAATACCTACTAATTAAATGGCATCACGGGATGCTTTCGAGAATGGTGGCCAGAATCATCACACCGGAACACAAATCATGACTAGATTACTAGGTAATCTTCTAAGACACTTAGGGTCGTAATAATAACTCCAACTTAAGTGTCGAGGCAAAAAAATTTACCTCAACGCACCGGATAGTGTGGTTAGACTAGCCCAAAAGACATCGAACACAGGAGAAAGGGATTTGCAAATGCATCAGATTGTTTAGAAACCTGGGATGACTCGGACGGCATAATGGCTGTAAATGCTCAAAAAGTTTTGAGACATCCTGCAAATTGATGGCATAACCACTCAGAAGCACAATATCAAGGTTCCGAGACCAACTATGAACACACGGAAGTAGTAGGAACTGAACTGAGGCTTGAACTCAACAATCCTAGTCAGCTACGGTTTAGTAACACATCATCCTGTGAGATAGAAGAGAAGCCTAGTTTAACCCCATAGAAAAGATAAGGTGACTCAGATCAGAAGGTCATGAGGATAAGGAGTAAAAGAGCCTTACGTTCCCTTCCACAATCAATTCCCTTATATAACTAAAGCATTCCTAGACACGACTTCGACCAGTTTGGCTTGGTAATCCTACAGGCAGTCAGGCTCTGATACCAACGCTGTCAGGACCCCGATTCCAAGTCACATCGATCTAGCCGGTCACACCTCATATCACTTTGCGGCCTCACGCACGGTATTCCCACGGGTGTCGCCTTACCATGGCCGAGACCGTTTGCGCCTTTTGGCTCACGTATATGATAGTGTCGCTAGCACCCATATGACAGAGAACCCGGGCCGACATGGCTAGTCGTGAACCCAAAGCGGCACTAACCCATGGGGACAGGCATACATGAATCAACTTCGAGCATGTCGGTCAGCAGCATGCGAATCTGGGCTGTAGCACTAGGCTAACAGGTCTCTGGTAACCCGGGCTGTAGCAGGCTAGGCAGGACTCCGGATGCCACCGCGTGACATTTCCCCGAAGGGACAGACACAGGAACGAAGTGAAACACATGCCGGCCAGTCAAGTGTCCTGAGCAGTAGTGCTGGGCTGGCAGGACTCCGGTGAACCGGGCTGTAGCGGACTACTATAGCTCCTGGAAGCACAAGACTACATTTCCCCATAAGAGAGGCTGCCAAGGATAAACAAGTAGATTGTCGGATCGCACACATACCAAGCATTTCAATCATACATACAATATGCTCGATATGTGTAAATACAACATGGCATCACAACATAACTCTACGACTCAACGTATTTATTCATTAGGCTCCGAGGAGCGAGATATTACAAACATGGGCCTCATGACCCAACATTCAGAGCATACAAGCAACAAGCACATGCGGAAGCTTAACATGTCTGAGTACAGACATCTACATGTGGAAAAGGCTGACAAGCCTGACTATCTACCAGATCCTGCCGAGGGCACAGGATCGTAGCTGAGGTATCAAGCTAAACGTCGAAGTCCAAGCGGAACTACTAGTGAGACTGAAGTCTCTCTGCAAAACATAAAATAGGCAAACGTGAGTACAAATGTACCCAGCAAGACTTACATCAGAACTAACTACATATGCATCGGTATCAACAAAGGGGGTGGTGGAGTTTAACTGCAGCAAGCCAACTTTGACTCAGTGGCTAACCTGAACTACGACTGCAAGTAACTCTTTTGAGGTGGCGCACACGAGTCCACAATTTCACCATACCAATACACCACTATGGATCTGCTCCCGTCTCCCTACGAGAACACAATCCATAGCACTCACACTTATCTTGCGCATTCTAGAGTATCCACTTTCACTTGTCTATGAACTATGCAAGGGGTCCAAGTTTCCATATCCGAGGAATCCGGCTATTCGAATAGATAATGATAACCCTGCAGGGGTGTACTTCTTCACACATGCTCTCGCCACTTATAGCCCTGTACACGTCATGTACCTCGGAAACCTTCAAGCGGAAGCCGGGCGAGGGAGTCGGCCACGACCTGACTAACCAACAAGTCTCTCATCCAGGTTTATCGCCTATTCGGGTTCCATCCGCAAGGAGATCCGGCCGGGGTGTCGCTCACGGCCCCAAATGATGTGTGAAGGGTTCCCAAGCCCACCATCTGGGTGCCACTTGGTACACCGTGCCACTGTGCCTAGTCTGTCCCAAGCCCACCTGTACCGGGTACCACTTGGTAGACTACTAACACTACCTACAAACACCAGAAACTGGTTGCAACTCCTGGATAGGGATCAGGTTGATTAATAAGTCGAGAGGGGCACTTAAGCATTCCAATGTGTGGTAGTAACTGTTCATGGATCACAAACACAGAACTCAGTTCCTGAGGATGGCTGCAATGAGACAACCCACCATGTACTCCTACATGGCCTCTCACCGCTACCTTTACCAAATCGTGTTCACACACTTAGCTCTCAACAGTAGGACATGTTTACACACCTCCGATTCATCCCCGATGAATCAGACCTGACCCAACTCTAAGCAGTAGCAGGCATGACAAACAAGCATGAATGAGTAGGCACATCAGGGCTCAAACAACTCCTACTCATGCTAGTGGGTTTCATCTATTTACTGTGGCATTGACAGGTCATGCAGAGGATAAGGGGTTCAACTACCGCAACAAGTAGCAGATGATCGTTGTTGTCCTAATGCAGTAAAAGAGAGCAAGAGCGAGAGAGTGGGCTTGTATCGGAATGAACAAGGGGGTTGTGCTTGCGTGGCACTTCTGAAGATATTATAACTCTTCATCGGTGTCATCGATCTCATCGTCGGAAGCATGTCCGTCGAGAGGGGACAATCACCGACTAGCAAAGAAGGAACACAATCAATGCAATGCACATTCACATGAATGACATGTCATGTTAAGGTACTGAATTTACTTAATGCAATATCTAGCCAAGTTAATTGAAGTGGAACTCAAACAAAATCAAATTCCAACTCCAAATGTTATTTCATAAATTTCCCTAATCATCCTTTGTCCTATTCAGTGGGGTTAACTTGTTCAAACATGCATGAAAATACCATATTCAGATTCCTTGGATTTTTCTGATAAGTTTTCATATATAATTTATTTCATTTGGAGTTACGGTTGAATTTCTATGATTTTTAGAAGATTTAGACATTTTTTTGAATTAAATAAATCCTTTTTGATTTATTTAAAATCCCAGAAAAGCTTTACTGCGTCAGCATGACGTCACTATGACATCATCAGGTCAACACAGCTGACCGGGATCAAACCTGAGTTGTGGGTCCCACATGTCGGTGTAACAGGGTCAGCAGCAGAGGCCGACCAGTGGGGCCAGGTCAACGCTGAGGTGGCAAGGTCAAACTGACTAGTGGGCCACGGGCATTAGCTTAATCTAAGCAGGGGGATAACCTGCAATTAGTTAAGGATGTGGGTCCATTTGTCAGTGACCAGGGGTTAGTTAAGCATGTGATTAACCCTAAACTAATGAAGCCACATCACCTAATCCGTGGTTAACCGCCGGTGACCGCAACCGACGGCGGCGGCACGCCGGAGATGCTCGGGCTCGCGCTACAGGCGGTGGTTTGCGGCGGGGTTTGGCTCCACGCGAAGAGCACGCTCGCACGCTTCCAACGCAGCAAGCAGCGGTGGCTGGGGTGCACGGAAACGACGCCGACGGCGAGAAGCGCGGCGGCCGGAGTTCGGGTGTCGAACGAATCGACATCGCAGGGCACGGCAGGAGCAACGGGTGGTGGCTACGGCTCCGTGGTGATGCACTGAGCGCAGTGGCGCGCTCGGTTTCGAGCTCCGGTGGACGTGGCCACGGCAGCGAGGAGCTCAGGCGGCGGCCGGAGCTTGGCGTCCGTGCAGCTAGGCCCTAGAGGACGCGGAGAGGCTGGGGAAGAGGGGGAGTCGAAGCGGGCGCTCACAGGGAACACGCAGGGATGGTCAGCGGCCTCGCGGACGCGTCGGAGACGGCGAATCGACGGCGGTGAGCTTCGGCACCCGAGGAGGAAGACGATGGTGGTGACGGCGCTTCGAGGCGTCCGGTGGGGCGCGGCTCGGTGAAGAGGAAGAGGAGGACGCGGCGGTGCTTCTGGGCTGCTCGAGGGAACGAGGGGGAGGCGATGGCCGCAGTGGTGCTCGTCGTCGGCGGCAGGCGCGTTCGGTCTAACGGGAGAGGAACGAGGGAGAGGCAGAGGAGGGGAGAGTGGCGTCCGAGGGGTTGAGGCGGCGCCGAGGAGAAGACGCGAGGCGTCGCGGTGGCCAGGCGACGCAGGCAGGCAGCCTGGTGGCGTGGCGCACGCGCCGTGCGTTGTCCCTCCTCTGCCTACTGGCAGAGGTTGGGGATGACTGGCGCGGCCAGATGGGCCGGGCCATGCTGGGCCTAGCCAGGTAAGCAGTAGGTAAAAACCCTCTCTCTCTCTCTTTCTGTTTTATCTAATTCTGTTCTGTTTTCTATTTTGCAGGTTTGTTTTGAATTTGGTTTTGAAACCAAATCAATTTTGTTGCTTCTGGAAATATTTTTAGAAGCTAAAAGAATTAAACCAAAGCTCCATAAAATATTTCAGAATTATTGGACATATATTTATTTAATAGTAGATATAAATCCTATTCAAATAATTATTGATTTAAAATCAGAGCCCAAATAATTCCTTAGAAATGTTCCAAAATTTTGGTTTGATTTATAACTCTTGCCAAAATTGTTAGAGCTATTTCTAGGGCATTTTGGATTTACTGATTGCAATTTTAGGGTTTCTTGCCCCTTTATTAAAATGATTTCCGAGGCTTTCAATTTCCTCATTTCAAATTTCAGAATTTAGACATGGTGCACACATGAAGCTAGCCTAGAGCATTACCAGAAGCTAGGGATGTGACACGCACCACGCGCCTGGCTGCTCAATCTCCCCGGATCCACGGTGGCGTCCTGGGAGGAGTTGCGCGGCCTCTTCGTTACGCGCTACGCAGCGCCGACGCACCACGCGGTTGCAGCCCTCCTCGGCGGCTCACAAGCACCGCCCTTGGATCGTCACGTCAAGCCATTCTTTTGCCAGATCGGCGCCACTTCCAAGCGCCCGGTGGCTCCGCCGGGTTGGCCCGCGCCTGAGGCCGACCTCATCTTTGACTCAGGGTATCATCCCGCCTCCACCGTCGGCTCGAGTGCGTTCCCAATGCTTTGCACGCCCACCATCTGCCACATGTCCATCATCAAGACGCTCATCGACGGCGGCGCCGGTCTCAACGTGTTCTCCGTCGAGGCCTTCAGCCTTCTTCACGTACCGCTCGAGCGGCTTCGCCCTAGCCTGCCTTTCTCAGGGGTTGGTGGAGGCTCCATCCGCTCCCTGGGGCAGATCCACCTCCCCGTGACCTTCGGCACGCGCGAGAACTACCGCAGCGAGGTCGTTAACTTCAACATCGCCCACATAGGCCTCCCGTACAACGCCATCCTCGGGTACCCGGCCCTGGCTCAGTTCATGGCAGCGACCCATCCGACCTACAACCTCATGAAGATTCCCGGGAGCAAGAGTGTCCTCACAGTAGTCGGGGACACCAAGGAAGCCTTGATGACGCTCAAGCTCACCCTCAAGACCACCGCAACAGCGCAGCCCACCGACGCGGATACCTCCAAGGCCAAGGGAGCCGCACCAACCAAGAAGAAGGAGCTTTTCACTCGGGACAAGGCAGAAACCAAGCAACTGCCGGTTGAGGAGGACAGGTCCTCAGGGGCAACCTTTACCATTGGCACCAACCCTGAGCTTGATCAGGAGGAGGCGCTGGTGAAGTTCTTGTGCATAAACAAGTGTTCGCTTGGGAGCCCGATCAGCAGGTAGGGGTCCCATGAGGGGTGAAGCAGAAGGCGAGGCGGCATTCTACAGAGAAGCAAGCTTTCATCGTCCAAGAGACCCGCAAGTTGGAGGCTGCGGGTGTCATTCGCAAGGTCCAGTACCCCGAGTGGCTGGAAAACCCCGTAATCGTCCCCAAGAAAGGCGGGAAAGGGAAGATGTGCGTCGACTTCACCAACCTCAACAAGGCCTGCCCCCAAGATCCGTTCCCGCTTCCACGCATCGACCAGATCGTCGACTCCACTGCCGAGTGCAACTTGTTGTGCTTCCTGGATGCATTCTCAGGATATCACCAGATCAAGATGACGGTAGAAGATGTGGAGAAGACAGCTTTCCTGACCCCGTGTGGGGTGTACTGCTACACTTGCATGCCTTTCGGACTGCGCAACGCAGGCGCAACCTTCCAGCGGCTCATGCACATCGCCTTGGGTCGGCAGCTCGGGTGGAACGCTGAAGCCTACGTCAATGACATCGTGGTGATGTCTCGGGAGGCGAGGACCTTGTTCCAAGACCTGGAGGAAACCTTTGAAAGCCTCTGCCAGGTGGACTTGCGGCTCAACCCGGAGAAGTGCGTGTTTGGCATCCCTTCCAGCAAGCTGTTGGGCTTCCTCGTGTCCCACAGGGGGATCGAGGCCAACCCAGAGAAGGTCATGGCCATTGAAGACACGAGTCCACCGCAAAACCTCAAGGAAATGCAGAAGCTTGCTAGACGGGTGATTGTGTTGGGATGCTTTATTTCCAAGCTAGGAGAGCATGCCCTACCCTTCTTCAAGCTGATGAAGAAGAAGGGCCCATTCGAGTGGACCCCGGAGGCCAACCGAGCATTTGAAGACCTCAAGAAATACCTGACTAGCCCTCCAATGATGGTGGCGTCGCGACCTCTCGAGCCCCTAGTGCTTTATCTTGCTGCCACTCCCTACTCCGCCAGCGCGGCTCTAGTGGCGGTTCGGGAAGAACACCAATCCAAGGGCGCATCGCGCCGAGCTACGCCCCCAGCAGAGATAACGCAAGACCTGGAGGGCGCCACAAGGGCCGCAACAGCAACAACAGAGGGTCAAGCTCAACAGGATGACGCTCCTGAACCCGCAAAGGCCCCGACAAGCAATCAAGCGTTGGGGGATCCACCACCACAGGAGGCACCCCAACTCTCGGAAGACGCAAATCTCATCAGCGCGCCTACCCACGTCGAGCACCCGGTATACTTCGTCAGCACAGTGTTGCGGGATGCAAGAGCACGGTACCCCATGCCTCAGAAGCTCTTACTCGCTCTCCTGGTGGCCTCACAAAAGCTGCGGCACTACTTTCAAGGCCACCCCATCAAGGTGGTCTCAGCCTACCCACTGGAGAGGGTGCTCGGGAGCCCCAATTCCACTGGGAGGGTCGCCGAGTGGAACATCGAGCTGCAGGGATTCCAGTTGGAGTTCAGCACCACCAGGGTCATCAAAGGGTCCACGCTCGCCGATTTTGTGGCAGAATGGACGGACGGCCCGACGCTTGAAATAGGCGAGGACCGGTCCCTCTCGCCGGGAAGTGAGGCACCCGACGGCTGGGTCATGTATTTCGATGGTGCCTTCCTGCGCCAAGGCGCGAGGGCTGGAGCAGTGCTCATCTTGCCCACTTAGGACAAGCTCTACTACACCGTGCAACTCTGCTTCCAGCAAGGCGAGAAGGTCTCCAACAACATTGCAGAGTACGAAGGCCTCATAGACGGCCTGAAGGCTGCGACGGCACTTGGGGTGAAGCATCTCACCATCAGGGGTGACTCACAGCTCCTCATCAACTTCTCCAACAAGATATATGAGCCGAAGGATGAACACATGGAGGCATACCTCACAGAAGTACACAAGATGGAGAAGCAGTTCCTTGGCCTGGAATTGGAGCACGTGCCCTGGGGAACCAACAAGGGAGCCGACGACATCGCCAGAAGGGCATCCAAGCGACAGCCCCAAGAGCCTAGCGTCTTAGAGGAGCGGCTCTTCAAGCCATTAGCGACACCACCGCTTTCAAGGACAGCGCAGCCTTGGGAGGAGCTCCCGCAGCAGCCTGCCGCGGGAGCCCCATCGTGTGGCCCGACTTCGGGAGCGCATCTACTCTTGGCACTCGAGCCCCAGGAGGGATGCTAGACCAAGGAATTCAAGGAATACCTGATACAAAGGACACTGCCAGAGAAGGAAGAGGACGCGGAGCATGTGGCCCGGCAAGCCGTGGCATACTGCATCCGGGACGGTAAGTTATATAGGAAGCGGCCAAATGACGTTTCACTGTGTTGCATCTCTAGGGAATAGGGGAAGGAGTTGCTAGCCAACATACATGGCGGGGACTGCGGGCACCACTCGTCGTCACAAACCCTCGTCGGCAAGGCATTTCGAAGTGGATTCTACTGGCCTACGGTGCTCAATGATGCAGCTGAGCTGGTGAAGTCCTGCGAGGCCTGCCAATTCCACACCAAGCAAATCCATCAGCCAGCTCAGGGCCTCCAGACCATTCCTCTCTTGTGGCCGTTCGCATTCCAGGGACTGGATATCCTGGGCCCATTCCCTTGGGCGCCTAGGGGCTATCGATACCTCTACGTCACGATCGACAAGATCACAAAGTGGGCGGAGGTGGAAGCCATCCGCACCATCCCAGCTGGCTCTGCGGTCAAGTTCATCAAGGGTCTCATGAGCTGTTTTGGGGTCCCCAACCGCATCATCACCGATAATGGTTCGCATTTCACCAGTAATCTCTTCAAAACATACTGTGCTAACCTTGGAACGCAGATCTGCTACACTTCGGTAGAGCACCCGAGGAGCAATGGCCAGGCCGAATGCGCCAACGCGGAGGTCCTAAGAGGCCTCAAGACCAGGACCTTCAAGAAGAAGCTCGAGGCATGCGGCATGGGCTGGCACGATGAGCTCCAGTCCGTGATGTGGTCCATCCGCACCACGCCACCAAGCCGACGGGCGAGACCCCGTTCTTCCTCGTCAACGGAGCAGAAGCAGTCCTCCCTCACGAGGTCAGACATCGCTCTGCACGGGTCCTGGCGTTCGATGAAATGCGGCAGGATGCCAGGCGGGGGATGGACCTCGTGCTGGGGGAGGAACGCCGCCGCAAAGCTGCACTACGGGTGGCAAGATACCAGCAGGCACTGCGGCGGTACCACAATTGCAGCATCCGCTCTAGGACGCTCGAGGTGGGTGACCTTGTCCTGAAGCGGGTGCTCTCCGGGGAAGGGCTGCATAAGCTCTCACCCATGTGAGAGGGCCCGTTCAAGGTCGTCCATTTCTCCAGGCCTGGCGCTGCGCGCCTGGAGTCATAGGACGGGGTACCCATCCAGAACGCCTGGAACATCCGGCACCTCCGGAAGTTCTACCCCTGAAGAAAGGCCCAACGCCTGTGAATAAATGCCCAGCGCCTGTGAAGCAAGGCCCCGTGCCTGTGAAGGTCTCCGCTAGTGACACTCTCACCTAATAAGGAGTGGGGTTGTACATGCCACCGAGTCTCATGAGTGCCGCCCTTGGTCCTCGGGTGCTCTATCGGTGTCAAAACCAGCAGATCTCGGGTAGGGGGTCCTGAACTGTGCGTCTAGGATCGATGGGAATAGGAGACAGGGGACACGATGTTTACCCAGGTTCGGGCCCTCTCTATGGAGGTAATACCCTACTTCTTGCTTGATTGATCTTGATGAATATGAGTATTACAAGAGTTGATCTACCACGAGATCGTAATGACTAAACCCTAGAAGTCTAGCCTATGAATATGGTAATGAGTATATGTGTGTTGTCCTTTCTGGACTATCCCCTTCGGTTTATATAGACACCGAGGGGATCTAGGGTTTACATGTAGTCGGTTACATAAAAAGGAATCTTCGGTCGCCAATCTTGCCTTCCACGCCAAGTAGAGTCCAATCCGGGCACGGTGCAATCTTCGGTCTTCATGTCTTCATAGCCCATCAGTCCGGCCCATGGATAACAGGCCGGACGCCCGAGGACCCTTAGTCCAGGACTCCCTCAGTAGCCCCTGAACCTGGCTTCAATGACAAGGAGTCCGGCGCGCAGATTTGTCTTCGACATTGCAAGGCGGCTTCCATCCTTCCAAACTCCAGAATAGTCTTCGGACGAAGTAAGTATATCCGGACCTGTGTATATAATGGCAGAAAATATAACACCCCACGAGCCCAACTTGTTGATAACTGTTCATGACGTCGTATCATGCCTGCCCGGTTGCTATTTCCAAATGTCAGCTAGCGAACCGCCCCACGTCTCGGGGTGCGGTTTTACTGGCACGTCTCATCAGGGCAGAGATCGTTTCCCTTTATTTACGGGATTTTCATTAATGCAGGCGAGGGTAACCCAACCATCCCCTGGGTACAACTCCTTGGTGATAGGTAAGTTTGGAGACCCTGGGGGGGACGCCCAATATTCGGGCCTTTATACAGAGAGCCAGTCTTGTTTTCTTCCCTTGCGCATGCTCCTTCCTCAACCCCGGCCACCCGAAGTTCCAACCCTCGGGTTCCAAACGCCACCAGCCCTTGTCATGTCCAGATCCAACCATCAGGGCCAGTGGGTGGCTTCTTCTGTCATGGAGGAGGAGATTGCGAAGCTCCGCGCAGCGAGGTATCTGAACTTGGAAATCTTTCATCGGCTCCCGGCACAAGGGCAAGTCATACCGACCCCCAGATCTGGCGAGAGGGTAGTGTTTGTGTCCCACTTTCTTCACGGGCTAGGGTTCGTGCTTAACCCCTTCATTCGAGGACTCATGTTCTACTATGGGCTAGATTTTCACGATCTGGCCCCGGACTCTATTCTCCTCATCTCGACATTTATCGTCACGTGTGAGGCCTTACTCTGGACTCCTCCGCACTTTGGTTTGTGGCTCAAGACCTTTGATGTGAGGCCGTAGGTGGCAAAAGAGGAGCAGGCAGAGTGTGGCAACATCATAATAGGCAAGCTGGTCAGTGCTATTTGGCCCGAAGGATCTTTCGCCACATCTTCCGAACCATGGCAGCAGGGGTGGTTTTATATCAACGAGCCGCGGGGCCCCAAGTGGGCGGCAACACCTGTGTTTCGACCCGGCCCTCCAATTCAGCTCGCTTCGTGGGTCAATAAGGGATTGGACCGGGGATCCATCGATGAAGTGCAGACTCTGCAAAGTCACATATGAAGCCTTATCGAGAAGGGCATCGATCTTGCAAATGTTGTTCAAATAATGCTAGTCCACCGGATCCTGCCAAGTCCGCGGCGGCCTCTTCGTATGTGGGAGTTTAACCCAGAAGGGCGGCGGACACTACAGCACTTCTTCGGCACCACGCATGAAGGAATGTGGAAGTTATATTTCGGGGAGCAAGACCAATGGCCAGACACCACCGAAGATGTTGGCCTTGACTGCAATCATCCGGGCACTTCGGTAAGTACTCGATATCCGAGCACCTTCCATTTAGGTATCCCTTAATCAAGATACTGAACAATCCGTCCCTGTACAGGACTGGATAAAGAAAGCGGTGCTAATCTGGTGGCCGGCGCCCCTTCCCGAAGGCCCTGCGACCGACTTGTTGACGAGAATGTTGATTTCGACACCGTACCAGGTGGCTGCGTTCGGGGAAACCGAAATCCCTTTGCCCAAGGGCAAGAGTGCAGAGGGGGTGCTCCAAGGCAAGAAGAGGGTCTCCTCCAAATATCAGGAGGGGAAGCCTTCCAAGAGAGGAAAAACACCGTCGTCGAGCAGCTTGGGCTGGGCAAGCGAGGCTACCGTAGAGTTTGATGACGAGGATGAGCCTCGAGGAAGACCATAAGTGAGGCTGGGGTACTTTAAACGCACCTCATTCTTTTCCTATTAGTGAAGTAATCGTCCGATATATGTTCATCCACGCAGGTTAACGCCTGGTGCTTCTCAATCGTCCTCCTCCTCAGGAGATCTTCTTTTGGAGATGATGGAGAGTGACACGCCTCCTCCAGCCTCATCGCCCAACAGGGGAGATGATACCGAGGTATCGTCCCGACAGGCTTCTCCTAAACACCAAGTAAACCCTAGAAGCTATCCTATGGTATGATTGTATGTTGTCCTACGGACTAAAACCCTTCGGTTTATATAGACACCGGAAGCGGCTAGGGTTACACAAGGTCGGTTGCAAAGGAGGGGATATACATATCCGTATTGCCTAGCTTGCCTTCTACGCCAAGTAGAGTCCCATCCGGACACGGGACGAAGTCTTCAATCTCGTATTTTCATAGTCCAACAGTTCGGCCAAAGGATATAGTCCGGCTGTCCGGAGACCCCCTAATCCAGGACTCCCTCACCCGGACACCCCAAGTTCCAACCCTCGGGTTCCAATTGCCACCAGCCCTAGTCATATCTGGATCCGGCCATCAGGGCCGGTGGGTGGTGTAAGTGCATCTAGTGCCACCCCTAGTTGGTTTTGGAGTATTGACGACAAACCTAGTTGAGGGACTAATGTGTTTGTGAGAATTGCAGGATAACAGAGGTAGAAGTCCCTCATTGATTCGGTTTAGCTACCAGAGATGACCCCCAAAAATGTACGAAGACATTGAAGACAATGGTGGTTCATGAAGACATTCATGTCGAAGACAATGACATATGAAGACTCCCCATAAAGCCTTTGGAACTCGAAGACTTAGATCCTTCGTAGTTTTACTTTATTCATGATTGTGTCATAGGAACCACCGTACTGTTAAGTGGGGTCCAAGAGAACCAGTCAGGATGACTGAAGTGATGCCTAATTCAAATCCTATGTCTTCGAGTGAAGACAATGAGAGAAAATCTTGTCCAGAGTCAGACAAGTCAGCTTTACTTGCAGCCCAAGTAAAGTTGCCATGAGAGTTCAAAATCCGACCGTTAGTACACGTGTCAGTTCCTTAGTGACCCAGGGTCATTTCGGACAAATCAGGTCAGGGTTGCCAAGCGGCTATAAATAGTCCACCTCTACAACCATAAACGGTTGGCTGCTCAGATTTCAGTGCACGGCTTTTGTCGTTTGAGAGCAACCCACCTCGAAGCCTTTGAGAGAAAATCCTTAGTGAGGAGAAAAGCCCTAACCACCCAGAGCTAGAGTAATTGGGCATCACTTAAGTCTTCTTGTCTGAGTGATCTGAAGACTTATTACACTTGAGGACTGTGCATCCTCCAGACGGTTAGGCGTCGCGTTCTGAGCATCCAAGAGGAATTGTGGATTGCCGGTGAATGAAGTCTGTGAAGGTTTGGGAGTCTACCTTGAAGACTTACCAGAGTGATTGGGCGGGGTCTGTGTGACCTTAGCTCAAGGAGAAAATGGTGAGGACTGGGTGTCCTGAGCTGCGTGTTCAGGACTGGGTGTCCGGGACTGTGTGTCCTTTGGTTTAAATACCTAGCCGCTCCAACCAGACGTACAGTTGTCACAGCAACTGGAACTGGTCCAACATATCATTGTCTTCAACGTGTCACTGGTTTCATCTTCACCTCCCTTTACTTACCAGTACACATTGTGAAGCTATTGCATGCTTGCTTTATCTTCTGTCTTCACAACCTGACTGTATGATCTGTTTGGCTTCATAACTTCTTCCAACCTGATCCTCATTACACTAAAGCTATTTGTCTCTGTGCTTTCACTGTATTGTATATTTGACTATGGCTTGCATTGTGTAATCTACCTTCCGCTGCATAGTGATAGGCGTGTTCACTCTGTTTGTCTTCATAACTTCCACGTTTTGAAGACTTTCATAAAAATCGCCTATTCACCCCCCCTCTAGTCGATATAACGCACTTTCAATTGGTATCAGAGCAAGGTGCTCCCTTGTTCTGTGTGATTCGGTTTAACCACCTGGAGTGTTAGCTATGTCGACTGCAGGGATAATTAAAGTCTCCGCTGCGTGCCCCGTCTTCGATGGAACTGAATATCCCTACTGGAAGAATAAGATGCGCATGCATCTTGAAGCCATTGACGTCGACCTATGGTATGTCGTCGAAAACGGCGTTCCCAAGGCTGGAGAAGGTGTCACTGCGGCTGATGTCAAGAAGTTCACTCAAATGGACTCCACTGCCAAGAATATTATCTGTGGTCATCTGACCAAGGGACAGTACGGCCGTGTGAGTGCCTCGAAGACATCCAAGCTGGTCTGGGACTGGCTCTCCAAGGTCAATGAAGGCATCTCAACCCAGAGATATCAGAGAATCAGTGTTCTTCGCAATCTCTTCAACCGCTTCAAGCGAAATGACAATGAGAATGTCCAGCACACATTTGACCGGCTCACTGACATCACAAATGAGCTTCAAGCCCTCGGCGCCACTGAGATCACCAAACATGAAATCGTCAAGACGCTGCTAAGATCACTTGACAGTTCATTTGACATCCTAGCCCTGATGATTCAAGAACGTCCAGACTTCAAGACACTCGATCCGTCTGACATACTTGAGAGGCTCAACACACATGAGTTTCAGCTCTCTAAGAAAAGAGATATCTATGGTCCAAACTATGGGCGAACTCGTGCCTTGAAGGCAAAAGCTGTGTCATCATCTGAAGAAGAATGTGACAGCAGTTCTGATGATCCTGAAGACATTGGAAGGGAACTTGCAATGCTAGTGAAGAAGTTCCAGAAATTCACCAAGAAGAAAGGCTTCAGAAAGTCTTCACGATCAAGCTCAAGGAATGATGAAGCTTCTGCGCATGACTACAAGAGGAAAACTTGTCACAAGTGCAAGAAAACTGGACACTTCATCTCTGAATGCCCACAGTGGGACAATGAGAACAGAAAGAAGAAGAAGAAGAGCAAGAAATATGACTCTGACGATAAGAAGACGAAGAAATACTCAAAGTCTTCGTCCAAGTCTTCCTCAAAGTCTTCATCACACAAGAAGAGTTCATCTGGCAAGGCTCGTGCGTTTGTTGGCAAGGAAATGGATTCAGAGGAGGAGTCCGCTTCTGAGGAGGCAGAGGTGGAGTCTGAGGAGGAGTCTGATTCAGGCATTGCGAGTTTGGCTACAGCCTATGTCGCCAAGTCCATCTTCAACACTGAAGACAATGACTCCATCACCATCACCGATGCAAATGACAAGGACGACTCTACTCCCACCTACTGCTTCATGGCACGTGGTGCCAAGGTAAACACACGCACTACTCACTATCGAACATCTAGTGACGATGACTCTGATTGTGATTCAAAACCCAGTTACAAAACACTTGCTAAAATTGCAACTGAACAACAAAAGGCCATGGAACATATTCAAAAACTGTTAGACAGAAGCGATGATCTGTTGGGTGCTGAAATGACTCGTTCTGAATCCTTAATTGAAGACATAAAAAATCTTCATGTTAAGTATCAGGAACTCGAAGATCGTCTTCAGACTCTCTCAACTACTCATGAAAAGCTTTCCTATGATTATCTTCAAAAGAAGCAAGATCTTGAGAAGTTGAGAGCGGATCATGAAGATCTTCAAAAGGAAAACAAGTCACTCCGAGCCGAACAGATCAGTTCTGCTCAGGAAGGATTTGAACCACCATGCCTTAAATGCATTGAGCGTGATAATGCTATTTCTGTTGCTGAATGTTCCACTGCTACTGCTGTTGCAATATCTTCAACTGTTGAAGTGGTAACTAACCCCTTTGCTGAGGATACCACTGCTATTGCTGATGAAAATGCTAGGTTGAAGACATTGCTTGAAACAGGGATGTACAAAAGTCTCAAAGGACATCAGACACTATGTGATGTCCTCAAGAAGCATATTCTGAACCGAAACCCTAGGAAAGAGGGTGTTGGGTTCATGAGGAAAATTAATGCAGATGGCTCTTACTGGAAACCTGAGCAGTACCCCAAAACCACATGGGTTGCTGCAAAGGAATCCTCATCAGATCCATCCAATCTATCTGGCTTCACTTGTGCTAATCCAATTATCATTGATGAATCCTTTGATGCAAACTATAAACTGTTTAGGAATCAGAATGGTGAAGTATTTGCCAGGTACATTGGTACTAACTGCAGGAATGGACCGCCTATGAAGAAGATCTGGGTTCCAAAAACGTGTCTTGAGAATCTTCCTGTGAATGTCCTCATGACACCTCACATGAAGAAGACAAACCTCAGACCAAAGGCTTCATATGGTCCAAAGGCTTCATACAGGCAGAGGACTCATCTGAGTCGCACTAACACAAATGTTTTGCAGGGAAACCATGCTCAGGCTTATGAGAGCGGTCCTTCGAACCGTCATTCTCATATGACCAAAAACTATTCTGCCTATTCTTATGAGTACTATTGCCCACCTGCTAGACTGTTTGCTAGGGCTCCAAAGCCAAAATTCTCAGATGCTGCACTTAGACTTATTGCTTCTAAGCCACCCTTGAAGATGTGGGTGGTTAAGAAAGCTTAACTCTCTTTTGCAGGGAAAGGTCTCCAGCACAAAACCAAAATCTTCTGATGCTATTGCTAGGGACCTTAAAAAACTTGTGGGGCGCAAGATCAAATGCCCGAATGGCATCACTATGTATTTCATACCTGAATCGCATGCTACTCTCCCTGCTTGTCCTAACCTGGATCTCAGTTTTCATAATCCACTGGTTCGTCAAATGTTTTTGCTTCACAACACCCTTCGTGAAGCCTATCCCCCTAACTGCACTGTAGGGTACGACATGAGTGACTTCAGAGTCTTCAGAATGGATTATTGACAGCGGGTATACAAATCACATGACTGGCAAAAGAAGTCTCTTTATGGACTCAACCTTACGTCCATCTGACAAGAGCCACATCACATTCGCTGACACTGGTAAAAGTAAGGTACTGGGTCTAGGTAGAGTTGCAATCTCAAAGGATCAACACATGGATAAAGTCATGTTTGTTGAATCCCTTGGCTTCAACTTAATGTCTGTCTCAATGCTTTGCGATTTAAACATGATTGTAATCTTTGGAAAATATCGTTGTCTGGTACTAATGGAATCTGACAAGTCTCTAGTGTTTGAAGGGTATCGAAAAGATGATTTGTACGTGGTAGATTTCTCAGTAGGGCCACAGCTTGCAGTTTGTCTTCTCGCAAAGGCTTCAGAATGCTGGCTTTGGCATCGAAGACTTGGGCATGCTGGCATGAGGAACCTCCACACCCTTGCGAAGAAGAAGCATGTCATAGGCATCGAGGGCATCAAGTTCAAGAAAGATCACTTATGCGGTGCCTGTGAAGCTGGGAAGATGACAAGGGCAAAACATCCTTCGAAGACAATCATGACCACTACTCAACCCTTCGAACTGCTTCACATGGATCTCTTCGGTCCTACCCACTACTCAACTTTCTCCACTACTGCTTGCCTCTATGGCTTCGTCATAGTTGATGATTACTCTAGATATACTTGGGTGCACATAATCCTTTACAAGACTGAAGTGCAGGATGTCTTTAGACGCTTCGCATATCGGGCAATGAACAATTATGGCGCCAAGATAAAGCACATCAGAAGTGACAATGGCACAGAATTCAAGAACACCGGCCTTGATACATATCTTGATACATTGGGCATCACTCATGAATTCTCAGCTCCATACACGCCACAACAGAATGGCATCGTCGAACGCAAGAACAGAACACTCATTGAGATGGCCAGAACAATGTTAGATGAGTACAAGACACCAAGAAAATTCTGGACTAAAGCCATTGACACTGCATGCCATACTATCAACCGTGTATATCTTCACAAGCTGCTGAACAAGACATCTTATGAACTTCTGACTGGCAAGAAGCCAAATGTGAGTTACTTCAGAGTATTTGGATCAAGATGCTGGATCAAAGACCCTCACCACACCTCAAAATTTGCTCCAAAAGCACATGAGGGCTTCATGCTTGGATATGGAAAGGATTCGCACTCCTACAGAGTCTTCAATCTCTTTCACTACAAAGTGGTTGAAACAGTGGATGTGCGGTTTGATGAGACCAATGGGTCACAAAGAGAGCAACTACCAGATGTGCTAGATGAAGTTCCAGCTAGTGCATGAATCAAGCTAATGGGAACTGGAGAGATTATACCTACTGAAGCCCGTCCTGAAGAAGAACTTATCATCTCAGCACCTGATCCACATGAAGACAATGCTCAGCCTGAAGACATTCCTCCCCATGACAACGTAGATCAGCAAGAGCAAAGTCCTCGACCCCTACATCCTCGTGTTGCCAATGAAGTGCAGATTGACAGGATAATTGATAGCATCAATGCACCTGGTCCACTGACTCGTTCAAGGGCAACTCAACTGGCAAACTTTTGCGGACACTTCGCATTCGTTTCAATCACTGAACCCAAGAAAATTGATGAAGCCTTTATGGAACCTGAATGAATTCAAGCTATGCAAGAAGAGCTTCAACAATTTGAGCTGAACAATGTATGGGAGTTGGTTAAGCGTCCTGATCCACGGAAGCATAACATAATAGGCACCAAATGGATATACCGCAACAAGCAAGATGAGCATGGCCAAGTCGTCAGAAACAAGGCTCGTCTCGTTGCTCAAGGATATACTCAAGTGGAAGGCATTGACTTCGATGAAACATTTGCTCCTGTTGCCAGACTTGAAGCCATCCGTATACTGCTGGCCTATGCAAATCATCACAACATAATCCTGTATCAAATGGATGTAAAAAGTGCCTTCCTCAATGGCAAAATTGAAGAAGAAGTGTATGTTGCACAACCACCTGGGTTTGAAGATCCAAAACATCCTGACATGGTGTACAAGCTCAAAAAGGCACTATATGGCCTCAAACAAGCCCCTCGGGCCTGGTATGATATGCTCAAATACTTCCTGAAGAGCAGAGGCTTCATACCTGGTTCCCTGGATCCCACTCTCTTCACAAAGACATATGATGGTGAACTGTTTGTGTGCCAAATATACGTGGATGACATTATCTTCGGCTGCACCAATCAGAAGTACAGTGAGGAGTTCGGATATATGATGCAAGAGCAATATCAGATGTCTATGATGGGGGAGCTGAAATTCTTCCTCGGTCTTCAGATACGGCAACAACGCAATGGCATCTTCATATCTCAAGAGAAATATCTCAAAGACTGCCTGAAGAAGTTTGGTATGCAAGACTGCAAAGGCTTCACAACACCAATGCCAGCCAAACATCATCTGGGTCCTGACGACAATGGTAAAGAGTTCGATCAAAAGGTATACCGCTCCATGATTGGTTCTTTGCTTTATTTATGTGCATCTAGGCCAGATATTATGCTTAGTGTTTGCATGTGTGCTCGGTTTCAAGCGGCACCAAAGGAGTCGCATCACTTAGCTGTGAAGCGAATTCTTCGATATTTGCTCACACCCCAACTCTAGGGTTATGGTATCCAAAGGGCTCAGAGTTTGATCTGGTTGGATTTTCGGACGCTGATTACGCTGGTGACAAGGTTGATCGGAAGTCCACATCAGGCACATGTCACTTTCTGGGCCGATCTCTTGTCTGTTGGTCTTCAAAGAAGCAGAACTGTGTATCTCTCTCCACTGCTGAATCTGAATACATTGCTGTTGGATCCTGCTGCGCTCAGCTTCTATGGATGAAGCAAACCCTCAAGGATTATGGCATCCATCTGAAGCAAGTGCCACTTTACTGCGACAACGAAAGCGCCATCAAGATCGCCAACAACCCAGTTCAGCACTCGAAGACAAAGCACATTGAAATTCATCATCATTTTCTCAGAGATCATGTTGCAAAGGAAGACATTGATATCATACACGTCAACACTGAAGAGCAATTGGCAGATATCTTCACCAAGCCCTTGGATGAGAAGAGCTTTTGCAAGTTACGGTGTGAGCTAAATATCTTGGAATCCTCAAATGTCCTGTGATCAGGCACACATCCTAACACTTATGCATGATGATGACTTAGATGTGCAACACACAAAGTAACGTATATCTTCAATCAATGAAGACATACATTCTAAGTGTGAATACATTAACATGAAATTTGACCTCGGAGCACCACGATAATGTGCGCCGTGTCTGGGTCCAATACTTCCTATACGGTGGGTAGCGCCACCACCAAAAAATTTCTGCTTGAAGTGTTTCACTCATGGCATTACATTTGTTATGTCTTCACATTTGGTTTGGCTTCAATCTCAACATGTCTTCATGATTGTCTTCACTATGATGAGTATATATGTACTGGTGTTCTGTCCTCTACAGCATTCACTTATAGCTATGTCTTCTTGTTTGAATCTTTTGAACTAAGTGAATGTGATCGGACCCTAACCTCTCCATGCTTCCTACCTCAAACTCTATCTCTCCAAGTCATATGCACTCTATTGAAACTGTCGAATGTCTTCATTGCATCCTTGTCAGAAGAAGACACAGAGACAAACTTTAAAACAGCTTTCAATGTTTTTCCATCAACTAGAATTCCGGAGAAGTAGGAACGACTCCCGACAAACCAGGCGTGCGTGGGGTGAAACTGCCCCCACAATTCTGCATGCTGGCCACGTACTGATCAGATGCGAATCGCCAGGGGCACCTGAGTAATAGCGCAGTGCCGCCCATATCCCTATAAATACACGTTTCACTGCGGTCATTATCTCTTCTTCCTCCCTCGCACAAACCCTAGCGCCACCGCTAACTCTCAACGACGCCGGCGACGAAGTGCTTCACTGCTGCGACCTCTCCGACGCCGTTCTCACGCCGACAACGGCCATTAGTCTCTCCGCCATCGCCCTAGGTGTCTTCCGTCGCCAAGTTAGGGCACGGAGGATCGAACTGCTCGGCCTCAACTCTCACCTCGTCTAGCAGTTCCAAGACTGGTAAATAACAAGTCTTTTTACAGCCTCTTTTGATCCTATAGCTCCATCACTTTCTGCCAAAAGAGGTTTCCATTCTCACAAAGTTTCATCCCTCTCATCTGTATCTCATAACTTGCCTAGTATATTCACTTGTTCTTCATGAAGTAGTTAGATTCCTCACTGGAACCAACTTCTTTTCTATAAAGTGAATGTCTTCGCATGATGAGGTCAATATCTTCTAAACTGATTTATCTTCAAAATCTCCTGAGAATGCATATGACCTCTTCCCCTTCCCTCGCACCTTAATGCTGTCACAGGTACATGTCCGTGGGAGAATCTTTTGGTTCTCATAGTCTGCATTCATTTGCAGAGTTCCTACAGCGTCACATCAATTCACCCAAAGCAAGTTCCTGTTGGTCAAGGAAAAGGAAGCCTTTGAAGCCTTTGAATCCTTTGAAGACTTTGAATCTCTTGAAGCCTGTCAAGTTAAGCTTCATGGAAACCGAAAAACAATCTAGGAAGGGAGGCAGACAGAGACGGGGTGACACATCTAAAGATCTGCCTGAAGATTTGGCAAAAATGTACCAAACAGATCCTGAAGAAAGCTATGGTCAGCGCAAGACACGAATCCAATGGATTCGAAGATATTGGGCAGAGCAGTGGTTCCATTACCGCTTCGTCACCAAGGAATATGAAGAGAAGTACGCCCTCACGAGGCCATGGGGAGATGTCTTGTACAAAAATCTCGTACCCCGAACCAGAGACGAAGCCATAGCACAAGGCTTCTTTCCATGCATGGTCAGGGGACAACAGCCAGCTGATGCACATCCATCATCCCTTCTCTGGTGTCGCGATGACACTCTGTTCAAGCGCAACTTTCAATTTGCCCAGAACTCTGCGAAGCAGAACAAGAAGGAGTTTGGGTTGGACTTCAACCCTGGTCCCTCCAAACCAAGGGCAGATGGCACACGCGACGCAAATCCCAATGTCATTGGGCCGTTTGCCAATCTTGAAGGCCTCATCACTCGCATTATAGTCCAAGGGACTGCCGTGAACGACCCTCTAGCAGACACTGAGTCTGATGATGCTGCTGCTGCCCCGGAGCCGAAGCAGATGAAGAAGAAGCCAAAAGCTTCCAAGCCAACCGCTTCTCCCAAGATCTCCAGAGCGAAGCCATTGGCCACTGCACCTCCTGAAGCAAGTGTGCAGTCTGAAGACTTGTCACGAGTCTCCAAGCCTCAAGAAGCTAAGAAGCCACAGCCACACACTAGCAAAGAACTCATTGCCGCTGCCATTCTGCGCTGCGAAGCCATTGATCTGTCGAGTGACGACGATCTTGCCGATGACGCTCTTGAGCAGCTAATCAAGAGCAAGGAGGAGGCTGAAATCTTCAACAATCTGCCTCTGTTCGATGCAACAATCATCCACAACTTCATAGATGAGTGGTTTGACACACCCAACATCAGCTTTGATGATCTGTAGCTGCCCATTGGCCTTAGCGTAGCCTTCCAAGGAGCTATTGCTTCAGAACTCGCAATTGCCCAGCGCATCGTGGAACTGAAGCAAAAGATAGATTTTGAAAAGGCTCAGTTCAAGCAGAACATGGCCACGCTCAGCATCCAAGAAGTCAAAGACTTCAAAGTCATGCTGCATGAGTTGAAGGAAAACTTTATGCAGAAACGTGCAGAGGCTCAGGGTTCACGCGAGCGCATGAAGAATTTGGCTGATCTCTGTGTGCAGGCCTACAATGAGGCCGAGAAGCGAAAGGCACTTGGGCGTCCCGGCATCGACCCCAGGATGGCTGCTAAGAAAAAGAAGACGCCCACTATGGCTGAAGAAGAGGCCCCACGCCAAGAAGCTGTTCCGATTGTCTTCCCCACCGCCAAGCCTAGCTCGAAGCCAAAGCAGCGCTCAACCGCTTCAGAGCTTAAGAAGACAAGGATAGCTGAAGCTAAAGCAAGGAAGAGGAAACACCCTGAAGCCTCTCCTTCAGACCCCACCATCAAGAAGCGCAAGACCAAGAAGTCTCGGGCTGGTCCCACAGAGCCCTTGATAGTCGAACCCCTTTCCATTCGCTTTCCTCATGAAGATCATCAGATGACCGTGCATGAGCCTGCTCTCAGAGAGGCTCCGCATGCTGAAGACATTCCAGCAGCCGACCCCAACGCTGCTGAAGACATTGGTCTCCAAGACAATGTGCAAGGTGATGCAGTCCTTCCTCAGCTCGAAACGAGCGAAATGATCAGCATTGGTCGTCCCTTGACGCCAATCACCCAAGATGCATTGTGGGAAGATCGCCCGCAGGAGGAAGAGGATGAGCCCCAACCCACTGCCACTCCACCAGCGTCGCCTGCATTCCGTAGGCTTCGCAAAGGGCCAAGGGCTCAGACTGCTGACGACATTCCGGCTGCATCAGCCGAAGAACATGCAGAAGAGCATGAAGAACCTCAAGCTCCATCTTCCCCACACTAGCAAGAAGAAGTTCTCAAGGAGGCTGACACCACTGCGGCTGCCACACATAATACTGAAGCATTTGTGGAGCCCGACCAACCAACAGCTTCAAGAGATACTGAAGCTACTGCCTCTGACCCTTCTGTGCCTGTGTCTGTTGCCGGACCACAGTTCAACTATCATGTTGCGCACAGGCCCCAGGTACAGAAGCCAATCCCACGACTGCCAAGGTTCCCAGGTCCAGCCACTGCTCCTGGCTCCTTCAATGTCAATAGCTTCAGGGCAGATAACACCTTCTTCAACCGCTCCAAGAACCCTTACTCAAGGGAAAAGATTGTGTCAGATGGGTTCTGGAGCTACCCACAGCGCAGCTACTACTCCTGCGTTCTCTACAACCAGAGCCGTATCTTTCCACATCAGCGCCTTGAAGTTGAAGCTTTTGCTGGTCTGCCTGGTCTAGAAGAAGCCCTGGACTGCTTCAAGCAAGTTGGCCTGCTACCGTTTGTCACGGATGAAGAGCACTGGAACGAAGAGCTTCTGCTCCAGTTCTATGCCACATTGCACATCAAGGGCTACAACAGAGATCCGAAGACTTGGGTCCTGGAGTGGATGTCCGGCAACGTCCATCATGAAGCCAATGCATTTGATATCATTGAGCTCACCGGCCTACCCTCTCCAGGCGAACTCTTCGAAGAAGGCTGTCAACTCCATGCTGAAGCAGTTGAGAGCATATTTCAGCGACCTGAGCCAAATATGAGTCAGATGCTCTCAATGATGAAGCCATTGCCTTCTGACGCACCTTATCCGATGGAGTTCTTCGTTGAAGACTTCGAGTACCTGCCTAGAACTATCTATCACATCATCAAGCGGACTCTATGGCTCATTAAGGGGCACTCTCGATATGCCAAGATTGAAGGTGCCATGAAGACTCTCATCTTCTGCATCCTGCACGGCAAATGCTTCAATGCCCAGGATCTCTTCATACGTCAACTTGCTGCGTCTGGCTCAGATCTCTTTGGTCTGAAGATTTATGCTCCATGGGTGATGAGGCTCATCAAGCTCCACTCTGCCATATCCTATCAACCCTCAGCCCGCAACCACAGAATCTTCTTACCTGATGTGGACACCTCTGCTGAAGCTATTTATCCTGAGCCTGCCAAACAGCCACTCAGTCTTCAGAATGCAGAACACCAAAGCTTCACTCAACATGATGAAGGTGTTGAAGCCATTTCCAGAGTCTATCCAATGGCTGGCACCACACATGCCCCTGCATCAACTGAAGCCACTGACAGCGAAGCTGCACAGAGACCCAAGAAACGCGCTCGTACACTCACTGATCGTGAACTTCTTGTGGCTCTGCACCAAAAGCAAGATAGGCATCATGACTGGCTCAAGAGGCAGATGCGCAGTATCATGCAAGACGTCAATCGCATCAGGAATCTGGCCACCAAGAACGCCTTCGTCGCACATGAAACCTGTCGCCGCACTTGGAAACGCCTCACAATGATGTGCACTGAAGCCGAACTGCAAGAGGATGGCTTCAACGAGAGATTCAAGTTTGACTCCACACCCCCAGAAGAGCTGTGTTGCGTGGGACTCCGTCTCTTGAAGAATCCGAGTTCTCTTCCTCTGCTGCCACAGTGACGGGAAAAATCATTGAGGAAGAAGACGACGCTACATCACCACCACCTTCTTCGGCGCGCGTCGTCACTGCACCAAACGCCTCCACCGACCCTGCTGCGCCTGGGAACGCATAGAAAACTCTATGTCTTCAAACCTTTTTGGTCATCACTGACAAAAGGGGGAGAAGCATATGATGTTTATAGTCTTCAAGCGGGTCAATAATATGGGCAGGTGCTTTATATTTTGCATTTTGCTTCGTGCTTACAACTCTCGTTTTGCTACATTTGGTTCTTTGAGTTGTAACACTTAAACTTGATGGTCGTCTGCTACTATGTTTGCCACTGTGTTTTTGCGAAGATAAATTCCGCATGTACGACGATAATTTCCGCACTCTTATCATTTCGCAGATGTCCATTTTTCATTATGCATATCATTATCTTCATATATCTTTACGTGCATGATGGATTGTCATCATAAGTTGAAGTGGATTCCCACAAATACAACCTGCTATGTGCATTTGCATTCCAGAAGCAAATCACTTATATGCACATCTTCAGGGGGAGCCCTTGCAGCTTATGAAGACAATTCCTTTACAACTTCACAAATTATATTCCCCGTTGAAAACTTCAACTAGTTTGTCATCAATCGCCAAAAAGGGGGAGATTGTAAGTGCATCTAGTGCCACCCCTAGTTGGTTTTGGAGTATTGACGACAAACCTAGTTGAGGGACTAATGTGTTTGTGAGAATTGCAGGATAACACAGGTAGAAGTCCCTCATTGATTCGGTTTAGCTACCAGAGATGACCCCCAAAAATGTACGAAGACATTGAAGACAATGGTGGTTCATGAAGACATTCATGTCGAAGACAGTGACATATGAAGACTCCCCATGAAGCCTTTGGAACTCGAAGACTTAGATCCTTCGTAGTTTTACTTTATTCATGATTGTGTCATAGGAACCACCGTACTGTTAAGTGGGGTCCAAGAGAACCAGTCAGGATGACTGAAGTGATGCCTAATTCAAATCCTATGTCTTCGAGTGAAGACAATGAGAGAAAATCTTGTCCAGAGTCAGACAAGTCAGCTTTACTTGCAGCCCATGAGAGTTCAAAATCCGACCGTTAGTACACGTGTCAGTTCCTTAGTGACCCAGGGTCATTTCGGACAAATCAGGTCAGGGTTGCCAAGCGGCTATAAATAGTCCACCTCTACAACCATAAACGGTTGGCTGCTCAGATTTCAGTGCACGGCTTTTGTCGTTTGAGAGCAACCCACCTCAAAGCCTTTGAGAGAAAATCCTTACTGAGGAGAAAAGCCCTAACCACCCAGAGCCAGAGTAATTGGGCATCACTTAAGTCTTCTTGTCTGAGTGATCTGAAGACTTATTACACTTGAGGATTGTGCATCCTCCAGACGGTTAGGCGTCGCGTTCTGAGCATCCAAGAGGAATTGTGGATTGCCGGTGAACAAAGTCTGTGAAGGTTTGGGAGTCTACCTTGAAGACTTACCAGAGTGATTGGGCGGGGTCTGTGTGACCTTAGCTCAAGGAGAAAACGGTGAGGACTGGGTGTCTTGAGCTGCGTGTTCAGGACTGGGTGTCCGGGACTGTGTGTCCTTTGGTTTAAATACCTAGCCGCTCCAACCAGACGTACAGTTGTCACAGCAACTGGAACTGGTCCAACATATCATTGTCTTCAACGTGTCACTGGTTTCATCTTCACCTCCCTTTACTTACTAGTACACATTGTGAAGCTATTGCATGCTTGCTTTATCTTCTGTCTTCACAACCTGACTGTATGATCTGTTTGGCTTCATAACTTCTTCCAACCTGATCCTCATTACACTAAAGCTATTTATCTCTGTGCTTTCACTGTATTGTATATTTGACTATGGCTTGCATTGTGTAATCTACCTTCCGCTGCATAGTGATAGGCGTGTTCACTCTGTTTGTCTTCATAACTTCCACGTTTTGAAGACTTTCATAAAAATCGCCTATTCACCCCCCCTCTAGTCGATATAACGCACTTTCAGGTGGCTTCTTCTGTCACGGAGGAGGATATTGCAAAGCTCCGCGCAGCGAGGTATCTGACCTCAGAAATCTTTCATCGGCTCTCGGCACAAGGGCAAGTCATGCCGACCCCCAGATCTGGCAAGAGGGTAGTGTTTGTATCCCACTTTCCTCATGGGCTAGGGTTCGCGCTTAACCCCTTCGTTCAAGGGCTCATGTTCTACTATGGGCTAGATTTTCACGATCTGGCCCCGGACACTATTCTCCTCATCTCGACATTTATCGTCTCGTGTGAGGCCTTACTCTGGACTCCTCCGCACTTTGGTTTGTGGCTCAAGACCTTTGATGTGAGGCCACAGGTGGCAGAAGAGGAGCAGGCAGAGTGTGGCAGCGTCATAATAGGCAAGCTGGTCGGTGTTGTTTGGCCCGAAGGATCTTTAGCCACATCTTCCGACCCATGGCAGCAGGGGTGGTTTTATATCAACGAGCCGCGGGGCCCCATGTGGGCGGCAACACCTGTGTTTCGACCCGGCCCTCCAATTCAGCTCGCTTCGTGGGTCAATAAGGGATTGGACTGGGGATCCATCGATGAAGTGCAGACTCTGCAAAGTCACATCCGAAGCCTTACCGAGAAGGGCATCGATCTTGCAAACGTCGTTCAAATAATGCTAGTCCGCCGGATCCTGCCATGTCCGCAGCGGCCTCTTCGTATGTGGGAGTTTAACCCAGAAGGGCGGCGGACTCTACAGCACTTCTTCGGCACCACGCATGAAGGAATGTGGAAGATATATTTCGGGGAGCAAGAGCAATGGCCGGACACCACCGAAGATGTTGGCCTTGACTGCAATCATCCGGGCGGTTCGGTAAGTACTCGATATCCGAGCACCTTCCATTTAAGTATCCTTTAATCAAGATACTGAACAATCCATCCCTGTACAAGACTGGATAACGAAAGCGGTGCTAATCTGGTGTCTGGCGCCTGTTCCAAAAGGCCCTGTGACTGACTTGTTGACGAGAATCTTGATTTCGACACCATACCAGGTGGCTGCATTCGGGGAAACCGAAATCCCTTTGCCCAAGGGCAAGAGTGCAGAGCGGGCGCTCCAAGGCAAGAAGAGGGTCTCCTCCAAAGATCAGGAGGGGAAGCCTTCCAAGAGAGGAAAAACGCCGTCGTCGAGCAGCTTGGGCCGGGCGAGCGAGGCTGCCGTAGAGTTTGATGACGACGATGAGCCTCGAGGCAGACCGTAAGCGAGCCTGGGGTACTTTAAACACACCTCATTCTTTTCCTATTAGTGAAGTAATCGTCCGATATATGTTCATCCACGCAGGTTAACGCCTGGTGCTTCTCAATCGTCCTCCTCCTCAGGAGATCTTCTTCCGGAGATGATGGAGAGTGACACGCCTCCTCCAGCCTCATCGCCCAACAGGGGAGATGATACTGAGGTATCGTCCCGACGGGATTCTCCTAAACACCAAGTAAACCCTAGAAGCTAGCCTATAGTTTGATTGTATGTTGTCCTATGGACTAAAACCCTCCGGTTTATACAGACACCGGAAGGGGCTAGGGTTACACAAGGTCGGTTACAAAGGAGGGGATATACATATCCGTATTGCCTAGCTTTCCTTCTACACCAAGTAGAGTCCCAACCGGACACGGGACGAAGTCTTCAATCTCGTATTTTCATAGTCCAACAGTTCAGACAAAGGATATAGTCCGGCTGTCCGGAGACCCCCTAATCCAGGACTCCCTCACCCGGCCACCCCAAGTTCCAACCCTCGGGTTCCAATCGCCACTAGCCCTAGTCATGTCCGGATCCAGCCATCAGGGCCGGTGGGTGGCTTCTTCTGTCACGGAGGAGGATATTGCGAACCTCCGCGTAGCGAGGTATCTAACCTCGGAAATCTTTCATCGGCTCCCGGCACAAGGGCAAGTCATATCGACCCCCAGATCTGGCGAGAGGGTAGTGTTTCTATCCCACCTTCTTCACCGGCTAGGGTTCGCGCTTAACCCCTTCGTTTGAGGGCTCATGTTCTACTATGGGCTAGATTTTCACGATCTGGCCCTGGACTCTATTCTCCTCATCTCAACATTTATCGTCACGTGTGAGGCCTTACTCTGGACTCCTCCACACTTTGGTTTGTGGCTCAAGACCTTTGATGTGAGGCCGCAGGTGGCAGAAGAGGAGCAGGCAGAGTGCAGAAGCGTCATAATAGGCAAGCTGGTCGGTGCTGTTTGGCCCGAAGGATCTTTCGCCACATCTTCCGACCCATGGCAGCAGGGGTGGTTTTATATCAACGAGCCGCGGGGCCCCAAGTGGGCGGCAACACCTGCGTTCCGACCCGGCCCTCCAATTCAGCTCGGTTTATGGGTCAATAAGGGATTGGACTGGCGATCCATCGATGAAGTGCAGACTCTGCAAAGTCACATCCGAAGCCTTACCGAGAAGGGCATCGATCTTGCAAACGTCGTTCAAATAATTCTAGTCTGCCGGATCCTGCCATGTCAGCGGCGGCCTCTTCATATGTGGGAGTTTAACCCAGAAGGGCGGTGGACTCTACATCACTTCTTCGGCACCATGGATGAAGGAATGTGGAAGTTATATTTCGGGGAGCAAGAGCAATGGCCGGACACCACCGAAGATGTTGGCCTTGACTGCAATCATCCGGGCACTCCGGTAAGTACTCGATATCCGAGCACCTTCCATTTAGGTATCCCTTAATCAAGATACTGAACAATCCGTCCCTGTACAGGACTGGATAAAGAAAGCGGTGCTAATCTGGTGTCTGGCACCCCTTCCCGAAGGCCCTGCGACCGACTTGTTGACGGGAATGCTGATTTCGACACCGTACCAGGTGGCTGTGTTCGGGGAAACCGAAATCCCTTTGCCCAAGGGCAAGAGTGTAGAGGGGGCGCTCCAAGGCAAGAAGTGGGTCTCCTCCGAAGATGAGGAGGGGAAGCCTTCCAAGAAAGGGAAAACACCGTCGTCTAGCATCTTGGGCCGGGCAAGCTAGGCTGCCGTAGAGTTTGATGACGAGGATGAGCCTCGAGGCAGACCATAAGCGAGGCTGGGGTACTTTAAATGCACCTCATTCTTTTCCTATTAGTGAAGTAATCGTCCAATATATGTTCATCCACGCAGGTTAACACCTGGTGCTTCTCAATCATCCTCCTCCTCAGGAGATCTTCTTCCGGAGATGATAGAGAGTGACACGCCTCCTCCAGCCTCATCGCCCAACAGGGGAGATGATACCGAGGTATCGTCCCGACGGGCTTCTCCTAAACACCAAGTAAACCCTAGAAGCTAGCCTATGGTTTGATTGTTTGTTGTCATACGGACTAAAACCCTCCGGTTTATATAGACACTGGAAGGGGCTAGGGTTACACAAGGTCGGTTACAAAGGAGGGGATATACATGTCAGTATTGCCTAGCTTGCCTTCTACGCCAAGTAGAGTCCCATCCGGACACGGGACGAAGTCTTCAATCTCGTATTTTCATAGTCCAACAGTTCGGCCAGAGGATATAGTCCGGCTGTCCGGAGACCCCCTAATCCAGGAATCCCTCACCCGGCCACCCCAAGTTCCAACCCTCGGGTTCCAATCGCCACCAGCCCTAGTCATGTCCGGATCCAGCCATGAGGGCCTGTGGGTGGCTTCTTCTGTCATGGAGGAGGATATTGCGAAGCTCCGTGCAGCGAGGTATCTGACCTCAGAAATATTTCGTCGGCTCCCGGCACAAGGGCAAGTCATATCGACCCCCAGATCTGGCGAGAGGGTAGTGTTTGTATCCCACTTTCTTCACGGGCTAGGATTCGCGCTTAACACCTTCATTCGAGGGCTCATGTTCTACTATGGGCTAGATTTTCACGATCTGGCCCCGGACTCTATTCTCCTCATCTCGACATTTATCGTCATGTGTGAGGCCTTACTCCGGACTCCTCCGCACTTTGGTTTGTGGCTCAAGACCTTTGATGTGAGGCCGCAGGTGGTAGAAGAGGAGCAGGCAGAGTGTGGCAGCGTCATAATAGGCAAGCTGGTCGGTGTTGTTTGGCCTGAAGGATCTTTCGCCACATCTTCCGACCCATGGCAGCAGGGGTGGTTTTATATCAACGAGCCGCGGGGCCCCAAGTGGGCGGCAACACCTGTGTTTCGACCCGGCCCTCCAATTCAGCTTGCTTCATGGGTCAATAAGGGATTGGACTAGGGATCCATCGATGAAGTGCAGACTCTGCAAAGTCACATCCGAAGCCTTACCGAGAAGGGCATCGATCTTGCAAACGTCGTTCAAATAATGCTAGTCCGCCGGATCCTGCCATGCCCGCGACGGCCTCTTCGTATGTGGGAGTTTAACCCAGAAGGGCGGCGGACTCTACAGCACTTCTTCGGCACCACGCATGAAGGAATGTGGAAGTTATATTTCGGGGAGCAAGAGCAATGGCCGGACACCACCAAAGATGTTGGCCTTGACTGCAATCATCCGGGCACTTCGGTAAGTACTCGATATCCGAGCACCTTCCATTTAAGTATCCCTTAATCAAGATACTAAACAATCCGTCCCTGTACAGGACTGGATGAAGAAAGCGGTGCTAATTTGGTGTCTGGCGCCCCTTCCCAAAGGCCCTGCGACCGACTTGTTGACGAGAATGTTGATTTCGACACCGTACCAGGTGGCTGCATTCGGGGAAACCGAAATCCCTTTGCCCAAGGGCAAGAGTGCAAAGGGGCGCTCCAAGGCAAGAAGTGGGTCTCCTCCGAAGATCAGGAGGGGAAGCCTTCCAAGAAAGGAAAAACGCCGTCGTCGAGCATCTTGGGCCGGGCGAGCTACGCTGCCGTAGAGTTTGATGACGAGGATGAGCCTCGAGGCAGGCCGTAAGCGAGGCTCGGGTACTTTAAACGCACCTCATTCTTTTCCTATTAGTGAAGTAATCGTCCAATATATGTTCATCCACGCAGGTTAACGCCTGGTGCTTCTCAATCTTCCTCCTCCTCGGGAGATCTTCTTCCGGAGATGGTGGAGAGTGACACGCCTCCTCCAGCCTCATCACCCAACAGGGGAGATGATATCGAGGTATCGTCCCAACGGGCTTCTCCTAAACACCAAGTAGTATAGGAAGCAAAGGAGGTGTTACCCGAATGCGGTGTCTCTATGACTCGGGGTTCCGGGATCAAGGCTGGTATCTCCGAACCGTATGGTTTACAGCCGGAGACGACTCTGGAGGAATGTAAGCGGGTTCCTTCACAGGAATGTTGTACTCCGGCGGTGGTTTCCGAAGACCCAGGAGCGTCGAACATGCTGACGGGCTTGCTACGACGGTCATCCATTTTAGAAGAGCACCGTACCTTGATGGCTACGGTGGTCAAAAGGGTTCTATCTGCGAAGAGTGGATTGAACGAGGCCTTTACGAGCCTTCTGAGAGGTTTTGAGGTTTGTGATGTAGTTTTGTCAATTGAATTTTATTGACAGAATGGACCTGTTGTATATGCAGTAGCCCCTGAGACTCGGATTGTCTTCCGAAGGAAGCGATCGGAGGATCAAAGTGATATGCTCAGGTAATGACCTTGGTTTAATTTGCAATATAGGCTGCTGCCCCTCCTGTGGCTGCCCAGAATATGGAAGTGGCCGAACTATAGCAAAAGCTGGATATTATGGAGGATGACATTGCATTGATCAACAGGCGTCTTGACGACTCGCAAGGTATGTATTTCGAGCATTCTTTACACCAGTGTGCTTGATGCGGGAAAGTGTTGTATATTAAATGTGCATATAATGCAGATGGTGTTGCCGCTGTGGAGGCTCTTCGGGCGGAGCTAGTCCGGGCCAAGGAGCGGGTCCGGCTTAGTGATGCTGCTGCTAAAGAGGCATCGGTTGAACTGAAGGCCGAACAAGCCGCGTGGTGCCAGGGCGAGGAGAAGGTATCCCGGATGACACTCGCTTTGGAAAATGCCACTGGCCGCTGCGAATTTCTTGAGAAGGAGAATGAAGCCTTAACGGCTGAACTGGACAAGGCCCGACATGAGGCAAGAGAAGCGTGATCAGAGTCCAGAGCACTCTGTGAGGAGGTTCGGCAAGAGAAAGAGATATTGGCTGGAAAGCCTTTTCTGCTGCAGACTAAGTTCGGTGACTCGGACTATGCTCAGCTGAACCAAGTGTGGAGTTCTCCGGACAAGTATTTGGACTTGCCGAAGAGTTCTTCCGATGTAGTGCGGTATTACCAAGCACGAGCTGGATGTGCAACGGAGAAGCTTTTTTTGTCACAATTCGGTGCGTCTAAGCGCCCGCTGCTACTTAATGAATAGATGTCCCAATGGGTCGAACTTCATAGGGTATCTAGCACTGCCATGAAGGATGTGGTAATCCGGCTGTGGCCAACTGAGCCTATGCCGAGTAGCTATTTTTGTTTGGTGCAGATGCTTGTCGACATGGTGCCGCGAATCGATGTTGTGAAGTGATCGGCGTGCATTGAAGGTGCACGGATGGCCCTTGCCCGAGTCAAGTTGTTCTGGGGAAAGATGAAGCCCATCAACGTCATCACGAAGGGTTCGCTTGGAGGCAGGGACCGTCCAGAACCGGAGAGCTATTTTGAAGACGTCCTGGAGGCCGCCCGCTTGATAGAGGGTCAATGCTCAAAAACATAATGTTCGAGTGAGGTGTATGATGATTGTAAAAGACAACTTTATGGTTAATCTATTTATGTTTTGCTCGAAAGCTTGAATTCCTCCTTTGCGGTTGTTTTAATATAATCTGAAAGTTTTCCAGTCGTCGGCTTCAGCCCCCTCGTAGGAAGTACGGGGGTGTTCGGCAAAGCATTTAATCACTCTGTATCCAATGCCTTGGTCCATGAAGGAGGTGATAATGCGGAGAACACTTTCACTTAACCATAGGAGTTTTATGGTGGGGCTACGACATAGCCCCTGGTGTGTATGCGGCGTGTGGTGCCGTGCATATCTGATTTGAAAAAGATCCTTCGTGTTACACGGAGAATTGCTAAGGATTCCAATAAGTCGTCAAGTGCTTGACCAGCTATCGCCGCATCATGACAGTCAGTTTTCGGCTTTCTCTACTGAGGTGCTCATCCGGTCTAGGCCAGGGCACAATCGCAGTAGTTCTCTCATTACTACCCTAGCCGATAGAGCGGAACGTAGGGTAGCGAACACAGGAGTCGGGCAACCCAACTATTGGCCCAAGACAATGATTCGGAGTTGATGCGTATATGGCCAAACTTGCGATGCTGAAGTACGCTACAGAGCTGTTCGGACTTTTACTGGCAGCTCATTCGTTCCCATGCCGAGCCCCTGGCAGGGTATGCCGAGGTGTATCTGCAGAGCAGCCGTTAAGGCCGTACTTATTGTTGAAAGAGTATGAAAGATCGGTTCAGATGAGACTTACTGAGAATGGAGCGATGTGCCAATGATAAATTTATGTATATATATAATAATAATAATAATAAAGAAAAAGAAAAGAAACCGTGAACCTGGCTATTTGACATGCTCGGGGTCGGGATCAGGGGAAAAAGGGCATATTACAGGCTCGGAATAAAGAGTATGGTCCACAAAAAGTTATTTTGGACCTCCTGTGGCACGTCTGTGTCGCCCGTCCTCGGGGAGGGGAATCCTTAATGGAAGTAGCCCCTTGGGTGAGCATACAGATCCGAACTCCGATAGAGTCCGTTGTAGATGCTGTCCAGCTGGTCACCTGTTCTTTGGGGATGATACAGAAAAATAGAGTAAGCAGATAAAAAACGTTACGGGAATGCTTGTAGGGTGGTCCGTATTGTGCTTCCGCCGATGCCCATGGTATCATGAGTGCGTAGTGATGTGCGCGTGGTGCGAATTTTGCTAATACATTACGTGGGTGGCGGAAGACGAACCGCTACTTGCGTTCTGGGAGTGGTCGAACATCGGAGGGGAACTGTTTCTGGCCCCTGGCGTTCTGCTGTCGAGCCGATCCGTCATCTTTATCGCCTGGTGGCCTCCTTCCCTTGTGGTCAGTGTTAAGCTTGCCTGCCTACTTGAAGACCCAACAGTTTCGGTTGGTATGATTAGCTGGCATATCAGGGTGACCGTGAATCTGACAAGGTCGGTCTAATACCCTATCAAGGGTGGATGGTCCATCCTAGTTTGCCTTTAGTGGCTTCTTCCGTTGGCCGGGCTTCGGATTATGAAATCCGGCATTCGCCGCTGTGTCGCGTATATTACTGCGACTGTTGTGTTCGGTTCGCCGTGGCTTGCCGTTGCCATCTCGGATTTCGGAGGTGCCCGGGCTGCTGGCATCGTTGCTTTTATGAGCAAGCCAGTTGTCTTATCCCTCACAGAAGCGGGTCATTAGAGCGGTAAGGGCTTCCATGGATTTGGGTCCTTCCTGGCCGAGGTGACGCGCGCTAGCCATTCATCCTGGACGCTATGTCTGAAGGCCGGAAGGGCTTCTGTGTCCGGACAGTCGATAATTTGGTTCTTTTTGACTAAGAACCTGGTCCAGAGCTCCCTGGCTGACTCGTCGGGCTCCTGGACAATGTGACTTGAGTCATCGGCGTATAATGGCCGGGCATATGTTCCCTAGAAGTTGTCTCGAAAGGCGTCTTCCAAATCTTCCCAGCTCCCAATGGAATTTTCTGGCAAACTGTTTAGCCAGTACCGAGCTGGCCCTTTAAGCTTGAGAGGTAGGTATTTAATGGCGTGGAGGTCGTCTCCACGGGCCATGTGAATATGGAGGAGGTAATCCTTGATCCATACCGTGGGATATGTTGTTCCATCGTATGATTCGATGTTGATGGGTTTAAACCCGTCTGGAAATCCATGCTCCATTACTTTGTTAGTGAAGCAGTGAGGGTGTGCGGCTCCTCTATGTTGGGCCACACTATGAAGCACCTCCGACGAGTTCCATTTACGGTGTTCGGTCTGGGCATGGTCGGCTTTATAGCGTACGAATAGGCGACCATCATCGTCGGTCGGGGTATGTGATCTGTACGTCGATCGTGTGCGTCCTCCTCTTCGCTCTGTGTATTGGTTGATATCACAGGTATTCCCCCAAGCTGTTTTGTTTTGACGACCGAATGGGTTGGTATGGTGCTCTGCTTGGGCTGCTGCTTTGTCTGGACCGAACTGTGGTCGACCCACCGCATTGTTCGATGGTGGTATTACCCTGCCATCGTATTGAGGGAGCCGCCTATTCTTGGGGTGGCTTTTGACTGGGCTGCTGGGGCCATATTCTTCGGCGGCCAAGACCTCGGTCCATCTATCATTGAGCAAATCTTGGCTTGCTTGAAGATGCAGCTGCTTCTTTCCTAGGCTCCTTGCAGTGGCTATAAGCCGGCATTTAAAGCGCTCCTGCTCGAGAGGTTCCTTGGGCATGGTAAAATCTTCGTTGCCGAGGATCTCCTCTTCCTCGGAGAGTGGGAGATAATTGCTCTCCTCTAAGTCCCCATATGTGGTATGTTCACGAGAGTTGTCTTGCCTACCTCCTTGCTCATCCTGCTCGGATTCTACCTCCACGGAGTCTTTGTTGTCCGGAGTATCGTCTTTTCTGGTGCTGGCAGTGTTTTCTCTTGGGCGATGTGACCTATGATGTCGGTGTCCGGGCTGTGTACCAGGCGGTTTATTCATGACTGAATCCTCCTTGTCATCGTCGAGAACGCCGTAAGGTGTGTCTACCATACACACGTCATACCAGGAAGTGGTCATCCCGTGTCGAACGGGTAGTAAGCTCTGGCCTTGCCCCTCATCGTCGTCCACACCGTCGATGTCTTCGGAGCGGGGTCAGGCGTGTTAGTTAGGTCTTCAACAGTGGCTACCAAGTGGGCGGTAGGTGGGAAACAAAATTCTCCATCGTCCGTACAAAGTTCGAACCAAACATAGTCCGGCGACGCGTCGCTTGCCAGTGATAGGTTTTTTAGCGAGTTTAGTATGTCACCCATGTGCGAGTGTTGGAAGACATGTCCGGCGCTGAACTTGAGGATCAATAACCGATCGAGTTCGGTATACGCGGGCTCGCAGGGTTCGAAGTTCGACATCAGAGGCGAGTCCGAGGTTCCGTTGATGCGGGTATCGTATGAAGTGGAATCTGCGTGCGGCTCCAGCGCCGCGGAATCGGTACCCCCATGATGGGGTCGAGCTTCCCGTCTTCGGGCGACTTGATCTGCTCCGGATTTAAGGCCAGAGCTGTTACAGGAGCTATCTCCTGGATGTGGCCCGATGACAGGTTTAAGCCATGTTCATCGAGATGATGGGGAGCGGTTGCCGCGGTCTCGAATCCATCGAAGATCAAATCTCCATGGACATCCGCGACGTAATTCACGCTTCCGAATCTGACCTGGTCGCCAGGGGTGTAGCTATCGATCTGCTCCAAATGGACAAACGAGTTGGCCCGTAGTACGAAGCCGCCGAATATGAAGATCTGTCCGGGGAGAAAGGTTTCTCCCTGGACAATGTCATTACTGATGATCGAAGGGGCCATCGAGCCTTCTGTCGACGGCACAGTGGAACTCTCAATGAAAGCACCAATGTCGGTGTCAAAACCGGCGGATCTCGGGTAGGGGGTCCCGAACTGTGCTTCTAGGATTGATGCTAACATGAGACAGGGGACACGATGTTTACCCAGGTTCGGGCCCTCTCTATGGAGGTAATACCCTACTTCCTACTTGATTGATCTTGATGAATATGAGTATTACAAGAGTTGATCTACCACGAGATCGTAATGACTAAACCCTAGAAGTCTAGCCTATGAATATGGTAATGAGTATATGTGTGTTGTCCTTTCCGGACTATCCCCTTCGGTTTATATAAACACCGAGGGGATCTAGGGTTTACATGGAGTCGGTTACATAAAAAGGAATCTTCGGTCGCCAAGCTTGCCTTCCACGCCAAGTAGAGTCCAATCCGGACACAGTGCAATCTTCGGTCTTCATGTCTTCACAGCCCATCAGTCCAGCCCATGGATAACAGGTCGGACGCCCGAGGACCCCTTAGTCCAGGACTCCCTCAGGCTCCCTCCCACGTCTTAGTGGCAGCACTTAGCTCCGCGCTGGTGAGAAGACATGAAGACTAGACTAGGTGTCGGACGCGGATTTTCATTTGCTTTCTGAAGTTGGCTTGCCCCTCTTTTAATTGAAATTTTCTTTCTGGTGTCTCTTGCTGGTCTCGCCCTGTCGCTTTCTTCCTCTGTTTCTGCCTTCATTTCTCTAGTCGACCTGTACTCTCTCTCGCGTCCCTCGCGAGGGGGCTGAGCAGGTACCCTCATGAGTTTCCTTCTTCTGTTTTTCGCGAGGTACCCTCGTTCGAGCATGCAAACTGGCGCACCTCTCCTAATCCGTGCCCTCGGGTACCATGATATGAAGCGTTGGGTCAAGGCCAGCGACACTTGTGACCAAGGCTCGGGTGAACGATAAGCCTCTTAACTAATTTTTTGCAGTTCCTAAGCGCCTACCAGGCCAAGGAGGCCTCGGCAGGCACCAGGAAGCAAGCGCCTCGTGAGGAGGAGACCACTCCGAGCAAGTCAAGCTAAGTTATCTCTACATAAAATGATGATGTTGCGGCACAGCACGGAAACGCTAAACATAGCATAACAATTGAGAAATCATAGTTCATCGCACGCCCGTCCGGGGCCCATACTGGTTTCTTTCTTGATGTGGGAAGGAAAGGAAAAACAAAATAAAATCGGCGCATGCCCCTACAGCGGTCTGCGAGGGAAGGCTTTAGCGTCGTCCCGAGCTCAGCCAGACCCACTGCCGCCTTCGAAGCGAGCGCGGCGGCTGGTCGTAACCGCCGTTGCTGGAGCTGTTGCCGGAGGAAGAGCCGCCATAGCTGGATGAGACGCGGTCGGCCCCAAGGGCAGGTTCGCCCTCATCCTCATCACGACCATCGCCATGGCCGAGCACCTCCTCGCTGTCGTTGACCTCGGGGTAGCACCCGGCGCGGCGACCATCTTCCCCAAACACCCTCATGTAGAGGGTTGCGTGATACGTCTCCAACGTATCTATAATTTTTAATTGCTCCATGCTATATTATCTACTATTTTGGACATTATTGGGCTTTATTATCCACTTTTATATTATTTTTGGGACTAACCTATTAACCGGAGGCCCAGCCTAGAATTGTTTTGTTTTGCCTGTTTTAGGGTTTCAAAGAAAAGGAATATCAAACGGAGTCCAAACGGAATGAAACCTTCGGGAACGTGATTTTCTCACCGAATACAACTCAGGAGACTTTGACCCTACGTCAAGCCAACTAACAGGAGGCCACGGGGTAGGGGGCGCGCCTGCCCCCCCCCCCCTCCCCCAGGCATGCCCTCGACCCTCATGGGCCCCTTGTTGCTCCACCGACGTACTTCTTCCTCCTATATATACCCACGTACCCCCAAACGATCAGATACGGAGCCAAAACCCTAATTCCACTGCAATAACTTTCTGTATCCACGAGATCCCATCTTGGGGCCTGTTCCGGAGCTCCGCCGGAGGGGGCATCGATCACGGAGGGCTTCTACATCAACACCATAGCCTCTCCGATGAAGTGTGAGTAGTTTACTTCAGACCTACAGGTCCATAGTTAGTAGCTAGATGGCTTCTTCTCTCTTTTTGGATCTCAATAGAATGTTCTCCCCCTCTCTTGTGGAGATCTATTCGATGTAATCTTCTTTCTGCGGTGTGTTTGTTGAGACCGATGAATTGTGGGTTTATGATCAAGTCTATCTATGAATAATATTTGAATCTTCTCTGAATTCTTTTATGTATGATTGGTTATCTTTGCAAGTCTCTTAGAATTATGAGCTTGGTTTGGCCTACTAGATTGATCTTTCTTGCAGTGGGAGAAGTGCTTAGCTTTGGGTTCAATCTTGCGGTGTCCTTTCCCGGTGACGTAAGGGCAGCAAGGCACGTATTGTATTGTTGCCATCGAGGATAACAAGATGAAGTTTTCTTCATATTGCATGAGTTTATCCCTCTACATCATGTCATCTTGCTTAAGGCGTTACTCTGTTTCTAACTTAATACTCTAGATGCATGTTGGATAGCGGTCGATGAGTGGAGTAATAGTAGTAGATGCAGGCAGGAGTCGGTCTACTTGTCTCGGACATGATGCCTATATACATGATCATACCTAGATATTCTCAGAACTATGCTCAATTCTGTCAATTTCTCAACAGTAATTCGTTCACCCACCGTAGAATACTTATGCTCTCGAGAGAAGCCACTAGTGAAACCTATGGCCCCCGGGTCTATCTTTATCATATCAATCTCCTACTACTTATTTATTTACTTTGCCTTTATTTTACTTTGCATCTTTATCATAAAAATACCAAAAATATTGTCTTATCATATCTATCAGATCTCACTCTCGTAAGTGGCCCTATAGGGATTGACAACCCCTATTTGCGTTGGTTGCGAGGATTTATTTGTTTTGTGCAGGTACGAGGGACTCGCACGTAGCCTCCTACTGGATTGATACCTTGGTTCTCAAAAACTGAGGGAAATACTTACACTACTTTGCTGCATCATCCCTTCCTCTTCAGGGAAAACCAACGCAGTGCTAAAATAGGTAGCATCGCGTCACCGTCATACTTGAAATGGAAGGTGCACCACCTGCTCAGGCAACGCGCGTGGGCAAACGTCTGTCAGCCGCAGGCCAGGGCTATGTTGCCCACGACGGAGACCTCAATAGTGACCCAGGAAGCCCTGCTGCAGCAGTCGTCCGCCTGTAACCAGAGCCCGCCTGGACCTAAGGCCGGCAGCTTGTCGGCGAAGAAGCGCGGGAGCTGAAGCCAGTTGCCGGCCGGGTTCTCTGACCAGATGACGAACTCCGGTAGCCCTCCACCGAGTGGAAGCGCAGCCGGGGAGGCCGCGCGACCACGGCACGTCTCCCTTCATCAATAGGACTGCCATGACCAGAGCTACCCCTACCACGCGAAGCGGCACCGCCACGGCCGCGCTGGGCCGCGATCGGAGTCGCGGTGTGCTTGTGTGGGCGGCCGCGTCCATGCTTGGGCACCAGAGAGTCGGGCCCCTCACAAGGGGCCTTCCCCTTATCTGCGGCGGAGAACCTGTTCGACGGCGCCATTGGTGTCGCAACTATCAATGGAGCAAAGGGGAAGAAGCGAGCGGAATGGGAAGAGATGGGCGACGGGGGCTCTGTCCCCCTCCCCATTTATAGCAGGAGAAGGCCAACCAGCACCCCCCACGGTCATAGGTAATGATGGTTTTTCCTTGCATACAACAGGGACTCGTCAAATCGGGCAGTTGTCGAGGCTGCGTGGGTAAGCGGAGACGCCCACGTCCAATCAACCGCCACGCGTTGACCAAGGCCGCAGGCTATTGGGGCCCATGGCGCTCCGCACTTGCCCCTTCGCTTCGCCTCGAAGCCAAGCCCGAGCGCGCCTTGGGCCCGGGGGCTACTATAGGCGTTCTAGGAACGGGGGTCCCCAGACTTGCCTGCCTGCGGCCCACGGCGTGGCTCTGAGAGTGGGCCCGTACGGCCCATCTTCACCAACAAGCATTCAAGACCCTCGAGAGTGGCCAAGCCTCGCAAGGTGGGCGACACAAGACCTCCTCAGGAGCGGCCTCACCAGGTTGGCTCGCGACGGGCAGAGAGATCAAGGCCAGGCACACCTTGCGAGGTTCCAATGACGTGAGCCATGACGATCGAGACTAGGAGGGTGCTAGGCGGGCGCCTGCACTCACAGTGTCCTTGTTTCCTCTTTGGTATTAAGGAGGCAAGCGCAGACGAAGAGTACTGAGGCATCAAGCAAAGGTTTCCATATCGGTGCAACGAGACCAAGACCAGCAGGACGGCAGGACGGAGGTCATCGTGGAGCCCAAGACAGCGTCACCACCAGAGCCTTTGGCAGGCGAAGACTGCTTTTGTCAGGATAACTTGTACTAGTTGTCCCCTTTCAAATTAGCCGTTGTTGGGTACCTTCCCGCTCAATGTTTGGGGAGAGGACCAGGGCCTCTATAAATAGGATTAGCCACCACAGTAGGAGGGGACCAGATCGACCTCATCATGGATCGGAGCCATTCCATCCTTAGCCTTGCATCCACTAAGCATAAGAACACCTTGCCTCAGGAGGCTGTTCTTCCTCTTGTACTATTCATCCTCAGCCCGAGAGGCAATCCACCGCACCACACTGGAGTAGGGTATTACACCACAACGGTGGCCCGAACCAATATAAATCTTGTGTTCCTTGTGTTGCGAGTTCGTTGAGCTAGCCTTTGAGATCGCATAGTGCTTAAGGGCGTGATCGGTGAGGGAGAGATCTTCGCGCGCACCCCAGTGTTCGAACCTTAAGGGTTTTGCCGGAACCCGAAATCCGCACACCGAGTTTGTGTAATCGGTCTCACCGAGCTTACGTTATGCCCTAACCCTGATGGAATCGGTCCCACCAAGTTGACATGTCGGTCCCACCGAAAATCCTAAAGTTCACATTTTGAACTAAATTGGTCTAACCGAGTTTAATGATTTGGTCCCACCGAGTTTGGTGATTTGTGTGTAACAGTTAGATTTTGTGTGGAGGCTATCTATACCCCTCTACCCACTCTTCATTCATTGAGAGAGCCATCAAAACATGCCTACACTTCCAACATACATTTTCTAAGAGAGAACCACCTACACTTGTGTTGAGGTCAAGATATTCCATTCCAACCACATAAATCTTGATCTCTAGCCTTCCCCAAGTTGCTTTCCACTCAAACCCTCTTTCCACCAAATCCAATCCTATGAGAGAGAGCTGAGTGTTGGGGAGACTATCATTTGAAGCACAAGATCAAGGAGTTCATCATCAACACACCATCTATTACCTTTTGGAGAGTGGTGTCTCCTAGGTTGGTTAGGTGTCACTTGGGAGCCTCCGTCAAGATTGTGGAGTTGAACCAAGGAGTTTGTACGGGCAAGGAGATCGCCTACTTGATTAAGATCTACCCTAGTGAGGCAAGTCCTTCGTGGGCGATGGCCATCGTCGGATAGACAAGGTTGCTTCTTCGTGGACCCTTCGTGGGTGGAGCCCTCCGTGGACTCGCGCAACCGTTACCCTTCGTGGGTTGAAATATCCATCAACATGGATGTACGATAGCACCACCTATCGGAACCACGCCAAAAATCTCCATGTCTACATTGCGTTTGCTCCCTCCAAACTTCTCCCTTTACCTTCATATGCAATTGTTTTTCATTCCACTGCTATACTCTTAGAATTGCATGTGTAGGTTGATTACTTGACTTGTGCTAAGTTGTTAAAATCTGTCAAGAATTAAAATTGGTAAAAGGCTAGATTTTTATTTGGTCAAGTAGTCTAATCCCCCCCCCCCTCTAGACATACTTTCAATCCTATAACGGTCCCAACGGGGACAAGGTACCATAACAACAACGGGCACACAAGGTTATGTCTGCTTACCGGGCCAGGGTAACGCATGCCCATAACCTTCCCTCGTTACAGGCACCGACCAGAGGCATGACAACGGACCGAATAAAGGCCTTCCCACAAAGGCAAATGTGGTTGCACTGGGGAAAATCTCGATTCAGTGGCACCATGACCCGATCAACGATATGTTCAAGTTGAATTTTTATCAGGTTTAACTTAAAGTGAAAGTAACCGGTGGCATGTATGCCATGAAAATGCAACACTAATACATATGCATCACAAATCATGGGAAATAACTGGGTCAACTTCATCCAATACTAAGCATAGATCTCAATAACTCAGAACACCTCTCTGGTTATTAGCAAATAAACCATGACAATAACTTAGCAAAATTCTTTTCTCACTCAAGAAAATATTAAGCCAAGTAATTCCTTTTTCATAAACATATTACTTCTTCATAATCAAATATTACTTCTAATGACTTAAACTAACTTAGTTAGTTGTAAACTTCTGTAGACTAAACATATCAACTTAAACAAGCATCCAACAGAATATATATATATATATATTAGTGAATTAAATGCATGGATTAAATCATTTGTTCAAGTTGAAAAATCACAAATATTGCAATGACACCATGAAAATGTTGTTGTGGCTTGCCTTAGTGCAGATGAAGGTCACACTCCTCCTGGTGATCCTCAAAACAAGCTTCACCTTCTAGAAACAATTATAAACACAAAAAGAAAACATCAAGAACCACTCTGAAATTCACCAGAAAATCTAGACAGCATAGAAAAATCTCATTATTGGTGAGCTGCTAGATCTTTTCATTAAGAACATAATGCAAAAAGAATCAATTCATTTGGACTTATGATTAAAAAGTTGTGGCTTTTTGAAGCTCTATAGAATAATTTGAATTTGATTTAAATAAAACAGAACTGGGGGTGACGTCGAAGGCGTAAACCCGTGGGGCGCCTCCACTCGTAAGGCGCGGCGTGAGCGGATGACTAGCGAGCCCCGCTAATCAGGTGAGAGGGAGGGGGAGAGGGAAACAGAGCACGGCGGAGCTTCGCCGGAGCTCACGCCGGCAAGGAGGGCGTCTCGGCCCAAGCTAAAGGGATGGATCGAAAGAGAAGGCGAAGGCGCACCTGCCCATACCCGTAGATTAGCTAGGGGTGGTCAGACGGCGTCGGAACGGGCCTCTCCAGCGGCGACAGAGGGTGGAGGTCTTCGGAGTTGGAGATGACGGCGACCAGAGGCTGCACCAGTGGCCCCAACCAGGTCAGACGGCACCACTGACGCATGGCAGAGGCTCTGGAAGAGTGGCCCAAGCTTGGGAGGGGTTGGAGCTACGGGGACGACCCGAGGGGATCGCCGACGAGCTCGAGCTCGGGAACGGTGGCCCGAGGCCTGCCCGTCTGGGCTACGGCTTCCTACTGGTTTGTGGAGTGTGTGAGAGGGTTTGGTGATGCTCGAGAGGACTGGGGGCTGTATTTATAGCCGAGCGAGGTGAGGGGTTCGGGCTCTGCCGGAGGACACCTGGACATGGCGCCCGGCGACGAACAGCATTAGTGAGCGAGGGGGAAGCCGACGCAGCTCACATGAGCACTATGAGCTGGCGGAGAAGAGCACGGGAACGAGGGAGTGGCGACGAACACAGTGTGCGGCGCACTGTTGGGTTGGCCGGACCACGCCCGTGCTCGCTGCGGCGAGCTCCGGCGTGGTGGAGCGCCAGGAGGGAGTTAAGGGAGTAGAGACGGAGATGGTGGCGCGGTTTGGCGAGGTGCGGCAAGCGGGGAAGCGAGCACACGCCAAACAGAGCGCTCGGCGGCACTCAAAGCGCGGCGATTAGCGGGTTGGCACCATGCACACGCGTGGTCACCGCGTGAACTTCGGCATAGAGCCACGGTCAGCCCCAATTTCATGGCTGGCGTGTAGTCCTTAGTGTTTTGGGTAGAGCCAATGCTTGGAGCCGAGCTCACATGCAGTAAGATGGAGTTTCACTACAAGGTAAGTTTCTTGACAGTAACTTTGAGAGCTTACTATGGTCAAAATACTAAGAGTTGGGAGCTGAGCTTTGGAGGTTAGCAATCATCTAGGAGGGTGGTGATGCACAAGAAAATTCAGCAGCATTGGAGCAAGTAAAATGGTAGTTGTTGTAGAAACTACCATTTCTGTCCAGAACAGAAAACATTTTCTGTAGCAAAAATATTCCAAAGGTTATGCAATATTTTTGCTCAGGAAGGTGTCCTAGGGTTCAAAGAATATTTGTGAATTTTCTTAGATTTTTGTGGGCAAGAAAAATTGGGGTTGCTTTGGAGCACAAGTGGTTGGTTAGGGTTTTAGAGGAGAAAATGGATATTTTTCATTTAAGAAAAATATTCATAATATTATTTTGAGGTTGATCAGAGAAGAAATGATGACTAGAGAGACAAATCAGTCACTTGGGTGAAAGTCAAGGTAGTGCCCAAGTGTTTAAGTCCAACTGAAGAGATTCAAAACTCCAAATTTAAATCAAAACCAAATAAAATCAGAAAAGGAAGAGGGGGGAAATACCAGGCTGTCACATGATGTGATCCCGTTAGTCAAATGACAATTCATGTCTATGGTCAGGAAACATAACCATCGTTGATTCAACGAGCTAGTCAAGTAGAGGCATACTAGTGACACTCTGTTTGTCTATGTATTCACACATGTACTAAGTTTTCGGTTAATACAATTCTAGCATGAATAATAAACATTTATCATGATATAAGGAAATATAAATAACAACTTTATTATTGCCTCTAGGGCATATTTCCTTCATTTCATACAATAAAGCGACAACCATACGGCTCCTGCCAATTGCCGATAACAGTGTTACAAAACATGATCATGTCATACAACAATTTATATAATCACGTCTTGACCATATCATATCACAACATGCCCTGCAAAAACAAATTAGACGTCATCTACTTTGTTGTTGCAAGTTTTACGTGGCTGCTACGGGCTTCTAGCAAGAACCGTTCTTACCTACGCAACAAAACCACAACGTAGTATAGTGATTGCTTTTTGATCTTCAGGAAGAACCCTATTCATAGAACCCGATTCAACTAAAGTTGGAGAAACAGACTCCCACTAGCCACCTATGTGCGAAGCACGTCGGTAGAACTAGTCTCGCGTAAGCGTAGGCGTAATGTTGGTCTGAGCCGCTTCATCCAACAATACCGCTGAATCAAGAATCAACTAGTGACGGCAAGCAATATGTATATACCCACGCCCACAACTCCTTTGTGTTCTACTCGTGCATGTAACATCTACGCATAGACCTGGCTCGGATGCCACCGTTGGCAAACGCAGTATTTCAAAATTTTCCAACGATCACGCAAGATCTATCTAGGAGATGCATAGCAACGAGAGGGGGAGAGTATGTCTACGTACCCTCGTATACCGAACACGAAAGTGTTATGAAACATGGTTTATGTAGTCGGACGTCTTCGCGATCCAACCGATCAAGTAACGAATGCACGGTGATACGTCTCCAAGGTATCTATAATTTTTTATTGTTCCATGCTATTATATTATCTGTTTTGAATGTTTAATGGGCTTTAATATGCACTTCTATATTATTTTTGGGACTAACCTATTAAACCGAAGGCCCAGTGCAAATTGTAGTTTTTTGCCTATTTCAGTGTTTCGCAAAAAAAGAATATCAAACGGAATCCAAACGGAACGAAACCTTCGCGGGGATCTTTTTTGGAACAAACGCAATCGAGGAGACTTGGAGTGGAAGTCAAGGAAGCAACGAGGCGGCCACGAGGTAGGGCGGCTCACCCAAGGGGGTAGGCGTGCCCCCCACCCTCGTGGGCCCCACGGAGCTCCACCGACCAACTTCTTTCACCTATATATACTCTTATACCCTAAAAACATCTAGGGGAGCCACGAAACCACTTTTCCACTGCCGAAACCTTCTGTACCCGTGAGATCCCATCTGGGGACCTTTTCCGGTGATCTGCCGAAGGGGGATTCGATAACGAAGGGCTTCTACATCAACACCATAGCCTCTCCGATGATGTGTGAGTATTTTACCATAGACCTTCGGGTCCATAGTTTTTAGCTAGATGGCTTCTTCTCTTTCTTTTGTTCTCAATACAAAGTTCTCCTCGATGTTCTTGGAGATCTATTCGATGTAATACTTTTTGCGGTGTGTTTGCCGAGATCCGATGAATTGTGGGTTTATGATCAAGATTATCTATGAACAATATTTGATTCTTCTGTGAATTCTTATATGCATGATTTGATATCTTTGCAAGTCTCTTCGAATTTTCAGTTTGGTTTGGCCTACTAGATTGATCTTTCTTGCAATGGGAGAAATGCTTAGCTTTGGGTCCAATCTTGCGGTGCTCGATCCTAGTGATAGAAAGGGAACCGACACGTATTGTATTGTTGCCATCGAGGATAAAAGGATGGGTTTTATATCATATTGCTTGAGTTTATCCCTCTACATCATGTCATCTTGCCTAATGTGTTACTCTATTCTTATGAACTTAATAATCTAGATGCATGCTGGATAGTGGTCGATGTGTGGAGTAATAGTAGTAGATGCAGAATCGTTTCGGTCTACTTGTCACCGACGTGATGCCTATGTTTATGACCATGCCTAGATATTCGCATAACTATGCGCTTTTCTATCAATTACTCGGCAGTAATTTTTTGACCCACCGTAATATATGCTATCTTGAGAGAAGCCACTAGTGAAACCTATGGCCCCCAGGTCTACTTTACATCATATAAGTTTCCGATCTACAATTCTAGTTTACTATTTATTTTATTTTGCAATCTTTACTTTTCAATCTATACAACAAAAATACCAAAAAATATTTATCCTATTATCTTTATCAGATCTCACTTTTGCGAGTGGCCATGAAGGGATTGACAACCCCTTTATCGCGTTGGTTGCAAGGTTCTTATTTGTTTGTGCAGGTACTAGGCGACTTGCGTGTAGTCTCCTACTGGATTGATACCTTTGTTCTCAAAAACTGAGGGAAATACTTACGCTACTTTGCTGCATCACCCTTTCCTTTTCAAGGGAAAACCATGCTCAAGAGGTAGCAAGAAGGATTTCTAGCACCGTTGCCGGGGAGATCTATGCCAAGTCAAGACATACCAAGTACCGATCACAAACTCTTATCCCTCGCATTACATTATTTGCCATTTACCTCTCTTTTTCCTATCCCCCACTTCACCTATGTCGTTTTATTCGCCATTTTCCATTCGCTTCTTTTTGCTTGCCTCTTGTTTGCTCGTGTGTTGGATTGATTGTTTTTCAAGATGGCTCAAGATAATACTGAATTATGTGACTTTTCCAATACCAACAATAATGATTTTATTAGCACTCTGATTGCTCCTACTATAGATGCTGAATCTTGTGAAATCAATACCACTTTGTTGAATCTTGTTATGAAAGATCAATTTTCTGGCATTCCTAGTGAAGATGCCGCTACCCACATAAACAACTTCGTTGATTTGTGTGATATGCAAAGGAAGAAAGATGTGGATAATGATATTGTTAAATTGAAGCTATTTCCGTTTTCGCTTAAAGATCATGCTAAAACTTGGTTCTCTTCTTTGCCTAAAAATAGTATTGATTCATGGAATAAGTGCAAAGATGCTTCTATCTCTAAGTATTTTCCTCCCGCTTAGATCATCTCTCCTAGAAATGATATTATGAATTTTAAGCAACTTGAGCATGAGCATGTTGCACAAGCTTGGGAGAGGATGAAATTAATGATACGTAATTGCCCTACACATGGTTTGAATTTATGGATGATTATACAAAAAAATTATGCTGGATTGAATTTTACTTCTAGAAATCTTTTAGATTCGGCCGCGAGAGGCACTTTTATGGAAATCACTTTAGGAGAAGCTACTATACTCCTAGATAATATTATGGTTAATTATTCTCAATGGCACACCGAAAGATCCAATAGTAAAAAAGTTCATGCTATTGAAGAGATTAATGTTTTGAGTGGAAAGATGGATGAACTTATGAAATTGTTTGCTAATAAGAGTGTTTCTTCTGATCCTAATGATATGCCTTTGTCCACTTTGATTGAGAATAATAATGAATCTATGGATGTGAATTTTGTTGGTAGGAACAATTTTGGTAACAACGCGTATAGAGGAAATTTTAATTCTAGGTCGTTTCCTAGTAATTCCTCTAATAATTATGGTAATTACTACAACAACTCTTATGGAAATTATAATAAGATGCCCTCTGATTTTGAGACTAGTATTAAAGAGTTTATGAATTCACAAAAGAATTTTAATGCTTTGCTTGAAGAAAAGTTGCTTAAGATTGATGAGTTGGCTAGGAACGTGGATAGATTTTCTCTTGATGTTGATTCTTTGAAACTTAGATCTATTCCACCTAAGCATGATATCAATGATTCTCTCAAAGCCATGAGAATTTCCATTGATGAGTGTAAAGAAAGAAGCGCTAGGATGCGTGCTAAAAAAGATCGCTTTGTGAAAGCGTGTTCTTCTAGTTTTCATGATAATAATGATGAAGATATAAAAGTGATTGATGTGTCTCCTATTAAATCTTTGTTTTCCAATATGAATCTTGATAAAGATGGGACTGCAGATGAGTCAACTTTAGTTAGAAGGTGTCCCAATGAGTCGGAGTTTTTAGATCTTGATGCAAAAATTGGTAAAAGTGGGATTCAAGAGGTCAAAACTTTACATAGCAATGAACCCACTATTTTGGATTTCAAGGAATTTAATTATGATAATTTCTCTTTAATAGATTGTATTTCCTTGTTGCAATCCATGTTAAATTCTCCTCATGCTTATGATCAAAACAAAGCTTTTCCCAAACATATCGTTGATGCTTTAATACAATCCTATGAAGAAAATCTTGAATTAGAAGATTCTATCCCTAGAAAACTTTATGATGAGTGGGAACCTACTATTAAAAACTTTGTGTGATGTGTTAGGTTTCCGTGAATTTGATGATTGTTCTTTAAATTTGCATCTTGTGGATTCCACCATTAAGAAACCTATGGGAAGGATTAATGATGTTCTTATTGTCGTAGATAGGAATTATGTGCCCGTAGATTTCATTGTTCTTGATATAGATTGCAATCCCACATGTCCTATTATTCTTGGTAGACCTTTCCTTAGAACGATTGGTGCAGTTATTGACATGACAGAAAGAAATATTATATTCCAATTTTCGTTAAGGAAAGGCATGGAACACTTCCTAAAAATAAAATAAAATTACCTTATGAATCAATTATGAGAGCCACTTATGGATTGCATACCAAAGATGACAATACCTAGATCTATTCTTATTTTTATGCCTAGCTAGGGGCGTTAAATGATAGCGCTTGTTGGGAGGCAACCCAATTTTATTTTTGTTCCTTGCTTTTTGTTCCTGTTTAGTAATAAATAATTCATCTATCATATGTTATGATTGTGTTTTTTATGTTTTAATTAGTGTTTGTGCCAAGTAAAGCCTTTAGGATCTTCTTGGGTGATTGTTATTCGATCTTGCTGAAAAAAACAGAAAGTATGTGCTCACGAGAATAATTTTCATTTTTTACCCGAGAGTAATAAAATACCAATTCCAACTGAAGTAGGTCAATATACAAATTATTTAGGATGTCCTAATTTCTCAGGATTTTTGGAGTTCCAGAAGTATTCGAAACCTACAGATTGCTACAGACTGTTCTGTTTTTGATAGATTCTGTTTTTCGTGTGTTGTTTGCTTATTTTGATGAATCTATGGCTAGTATCGGGGGGTATGAACCATAGAGAAGTTGGAATACAGTAGGTTTAACATCAATATAAATAAATAATGAGTTCATTACAGTACCTTAAAGTGGTGGTTTGTTTTCTTGTACTGACGGAGCTCATGAGATTTTCTGTTGAGTTTTGTGTTGTGAAGTTTTCAAATTTTTGGGTAAAGATTTGATGGATTTTGGAACAAGGAGTGGCAAGAGCCTAAGATTTGGAATTCCCAAGGCACCCCAAGGTAAAATTCAAGGACAACCAAAAGCATAATCTTGGGGATGGCCCGGAAGGCATCCCCTCTTTCGTCTTCGTCTATCGGTAACTTTACTTGAGGCTATATTTTTATTCACCACATGATATGTGTTTTGCTTGGAGCGTCTTGTATGATTTGAGTCTTTGTTTTTTGGTTTACCACAATCATACTTGATGTACACACCTTTTGGAGAGACACACATAAATCGGAATTTATTAGAATACTCTATGTGCTTCACTTATATGAGCACGTTGGTGGTTTTATTTTATAGAAATTATTGATATATCATGATTCACTTATATTATTTTGAGAGTCTTTTAGAACAGCATGGTAATTTTCTTTGGCTATAAAACTAGTCCTAGTATGATAGGCATCCAAGATGGGTATAATAAAAAACGTTCATATAAAGTGCATTGAATACTATGAGAAGTTTGATTCCTTATGATTGTTTTGAGATATGAAGATGGTGATATTAGAGTCATGCTAGTTGAGTAGTTGTGAATTTGAGAGATACTTGTGTTAAAGTTTTTGATTCCCGTAGCATGCACGTATGGTGAACCGTTATGCGATGAAGTTGGAGCATGATTTATTTTTTGATTGTCTTCCTTATGAGTGGCGGTCGGGGACGAGCGATGGTATTTTCCTACCAATCTATCCCCCTAGGAGCATGCGCGTAATACTTTGTCTCGATAACTAATAGATTTTTGCAAGAAGTATATGAGTTCTTTATGACTAATGTTGAGTCCATGGATTATACGCACTCTCACCCTTCCACCATTGCTAGCCTCTCTAGTACCTCGCAACTTTCGCCGGTACCATAAACCCACCATTTACCTTCCTCAAAAAAGCCACTATACCTACCTATTATGGCATTTCCATAGCCATTCCGAGATATATTGCCATGCAACTTTCCATCGTTTCGCTTATTATGACACGCTCCATCATTGTCATATTGCATTGCATGATCATGTAGTTGACATCGTATTTGTGGCAAAGCCACTGTTCATAATTTTTCATACATGTCACTCTTGATTCATTGCACATTTCGGTACACCGCCGGAGGCATTCATATAGAGTCATATTTTGTTCTAAGTATCGAGTTGTAATTCTTAAGTTGTAAGTAAATAGAAGTGTGGTGATCATCATTATTAGAGCATTGTCCCAGCGAGGAAAGGATGATGGAGACTATGATTCCCCCACAAGTCGGGATGAGACTCCAGACGAAAAATAAAGAAAAGAAGAGGCCATAAAAAAGGGGGAAAAGCCCAAATAAAAAATGTGAGAAAAAGAGAGGAGGGGCAATGCTACTATCCTTTTTCCACACTTGTGCTTCAAAGTAGCACCATGATCTTCATGAAAAAGAGTCTCTTATGTTGTCACTTTCATATACTAGTGGGAATTTTTCATTATCGAACTTGGCTTGTATATTCCAATGATGGGCTTCCTCAAAATGCCCTAGGTCTTCGTGAGCATGAAAGTTGGATGCATGCCCACTTAGTTTCTTTTGTTGAGCTTTCATACATTTATAGCTCTAGTGCATCCATTGCATGGCAATCCCTACTCACTCACATTAATATCTATTGATGGATGAGGGAGTCCGGGATTAGGGGTCTCCAGACAGCCGGATTATATCCTTTGGCCGGACTGTTGGACTATGAAGATACAAGATTAAAGACTTCATCTCGTGTCCGGATGGGACTCTACTTGGCGTGGAAGGCAAGCTAGGCAGTACGGATATGGATATCTCCTCCTTTGTAACCGACCTTGTGTAACCCTAGCCCCCTCTGGTGTCTATATAAACCGGAGGGTTTTAGTCCATAGGACACAATAACATACAATCATACCATAGGCTAGCTTCTAGGGTTTAGCCTCTCCGATCTCGTGGTAGATCAACTCTTGTAATACCCATATCATCAAGAATAAATCAAGCAGGACGTAGGGTTTTACCTCCATCAAGAGGGCCCGAACCTGGCTAAAACATCGTGTCCCCTTCCTCCTGTTACCATCCACCTTAGACGCACAATTCGGGACCCCCTACCCGAGATCCACCGGTTTTGACACCGACATTGGTGCTTTCATTGAGAGTTCCTCTGTGTCGTCGCCGATAGGCTTGATGGCTCCTTCGATCATCGTTAGCGATGCAGTCCAGGCTGAGACTTTTCTCCCCGGACAGATTTTTGTATTTGGCCGCTTCGCACTGTGGGCCAACTCGCTTGGCCATCTGGAGCAGATCGAAAGTTACGCCCCTGGCCACCAGGTCAGGTTTGGAAGCTTAAACTACACGGCCGATATCCGTGGAGACTTGATCTTCGATGGATTTGAGCCTCTGCCCTGTGCGTCACGTGGTCACGATGAGTACGATTTAGCTCTACCATCAGACAATGTTCAAGAGATCGCACCGCAGCCGCTCCGACCCTCAATTCGGAGCCAGTTGTGCCGTCCATGGACGGGTGGATAGACCCCGCCACGGAGGCCTTACCCTCAGCGGCGATCGAGCCGAACATCGACCTTACCCTGCACGAGAGCCGTGTTGTCAGACTGTCGAATCCTTCTCCGGCCATAGACTCCGAACCGCCTGCGCCCGTTCCTAGCGAATCTGATTGGGTGCCGATCATGGAGTTTACCTCAGTGGATATTTTTCAGCACTCGCCCTTTGATGACATACTGAACTCATTAAGGTCTCTCTCCTTGTCAGGAGGATCCTGGCCGAACTATGTCCGGCAGGATTGGGATGCGGACGACGAAGAAATTCGCTGCCCACCCACCACCCACTTAGTAGCCACTGTCGATGACTTAACCGACATGCTCGACTTCGACTCCGAAGACATCGACGGTATGGACGACGATGCGAGAGAAGAAGAGGAACCACTACCCACAGGGCACTAGACAGCCACCTCATCATACGATATATACATTGTGGACACACCCAAAGAAGGCAATGGCGACGAGACAGCGGAGGATGACCCCTCCAAGAAGCAACCCAAGCGCCGGCGTTAGTGGCGCCGCTCTAAGTCCCGCCAAAGCAAAAGTGGTGATACTGGCACAGGAGATAATAACACTCCGGATAGTGCCGAAGATGGCAACAATCCCCTCTAGCACGATTTGGGATAGGAGGATGGAGAGCCCAGCCCTCCAGAGAGAGCGGCAGATGGAGAGGCGGAGGACGATAATCACATGCCCCCCTCCGAAGATGAGGCAAGCCTCGATGATGACGAATTCGTCGTGCCTGAGGATCCTGTCGAACAAGAGCGCTTCAAGCGCCGGCTTATAGCCACGGCAAGTAGCCTTAAGAAAAAGCAGCAGCAGCTTCAAGCTGATCAAGATCTGCTAGCTGACAGATGGACTGAAGTCCTCGCGGCCGAGGAATATAAACTCGAACGCCCCTCCAAGAGTTACCCAAAATGCAGGTTGCTACCCCGATTGGAGGAAGAATCATATGATGCGGCTGATCGGCTACCCCGTGGCCGCGACAGAGAGGCATTCCAGCCAAAAGCTCAGCCTGCACCCAGCGTCATTCAAATAAAAAGGCATGGGGAAATACGCCAGACCTGCAAGACGTATTGGAGGATAAAACAAAACATGCAAGATCGATCTATGGATCACAAGGGCGCGCCACTATGCGAGACGATAATCGTCACGCCGGATACAACAAAAGTAAATCCGGCCGGGCCGAACACAGCGGGCAAGACTCATTGGAGTTGCGTCGCGATATAGCCCAGTACAGAGGCGCCGCACACCCCTTATGCTTCACAGACGAAGTAATGGATCATCAAATCCCAGAGGGTTTCAAACCCATAAATATAGAATCATACAACGACACAACAGATCCTGCGGTATGGATCAAGGATTTCCTCCTGCATATCCACATGGCACGCGGTGATGATCAACACGCCATTAAATATCTCCCACTCAAACTCAAAGGACCAGCTCGGCATTGGCTCAATAGCTTGCCAGCAGAGTCCATTGGCTGTTGGGAGGATCTGGAAGCCGCATTCCTCGACAACTTTTAGGGCACTTATGTGCGACCACCAGATGCCGATGACTTGAGCCACATAATTCAGCAGCCATAGGAATCGGCCAGGCAATTCTGGACACGGTTCCTAACAAAGAAAAATCAAATTGTCGACTATCCGGATGCAGAGGATCTACCAGCCTTCAAGCACAACATCCGCGATGATTGGCTAGCCCGGCACCTTGGTTAGGAAAAGCCGAAATCTATGGCAGCCCTCATGACACTCATGACCCGCTTTTGTGCGAGAGAAGATAGCTGGCTGGCTCGCAGTAATAACATATCAAAGAACCATGGTACTTTGGTTACGAAGGACGGCAATAGCAGGTCATGTCGCAACAAACATAAGCGCTGCATTAACAATGACAATACCGAGGATACGGCAGTCAATGCCGGATTCAAAAGCTCTAAACCCGGTCAGCGGAAAAAGCCATTCAAAGAAGCACTCCGGGCCCGTCTAGTTTGGACCGTATACTCGATCACTCGTGTCAAATACACGGCACCCCCGACAAGCCAGCCAACCACACCAACAGGGATTGTTGGGTGTTCAAGCAGGTCGGCAAGTTAATTGCCGAAAACAAAGATAAGGGGCCACATAGCGATGACGAGGAGGAGCCCCGGCAGCCAAGTACCGGAGGACAGAAGAGGTTCCCCCACAAGTGCGAACGGTGAACATGATATACGTAACCCACATCCCCAAGAGGGAGCGGAAGCGTGCGCTCAAGGATGTATATGCGTTGGAGCCAGTCGCCCCAAAGTTCAACCCATGGTCCTCCTGTCCGATCACCTTCGATCACAGGGACCACCCCACTAGTATCCGTCATGGCGGATTCGCCGCACTGGTCTTAGACCCAATTATTGACGGATTTCACTTCACTCGAGTCCTTATGGATGGCGGTGGCAGCCTGAACCTGCTTTACCAGGACACTGTGCGCAAAATGGGTATAAACCCCTCAAGGATCAAACCCACAAAAACGACCTTTAAAGGCGTCATACCAGGTGTAGAGGCCCATTGCACAGGCTCAGTCACACTAGAAGTGGTCTTCGGATCCCTGGATAACTTCCGAAACGAAGAGTTAATCTTCAATATAGTCCCGTTCCGCAGTGGTTATCATGCACTGCTCGGGCGAACCGCATTTTCGAGATTCGATGCGGTACCGCATTATGCATACCTAAAGCTCAAGATGCCAGTACCTCAGGGGGTCATTACAGTTAATGGAAACATAGAGCGCTCTCTCCGAACGGAGGAGCACACTGCGGCCCTCGCAGCGGAAGCGCAAAGCAGCCTCTCAAGGCAATCCACTAGTTCGGCGTTTAAGGACCCGAACACCTTCAAGCGCGCCCGGAGTAATCGGCAACATGACTGCCTGGCACGTTCCGAGCTCGCATAGCAATGCGGCCCCCATCCCGGCCCAAGCCAAACGGCGAAATTCGTGCCACACGTACATAATTACGCATTAAAAATACCACGGTGCACCCCCAAGATGCGGCTTAAACCGCACTAGGGGCTTCCCGCTTTGTTATTTTTCTTTCAGGACATTAATCTCTGGAAACCCTGTCCGGCAGCATGATTGCCGAACACATGATGCAGCAACCAAGGAGGCAGAAAGCTACATCACAAAATGGATCTCCCAGGTGGATTACGATAACGAATGAAATACTTGCCTTAACATTATTCCTCAGCTTGCCCTTGGAGGGGATATAGTCCTACTTTTTGCTCTGCATGTATCATTCCGCTTTAATGCACCTTTTTGAATAAACAATACATAGCATTAAGACTATTATTGCATTCTTCCTTTTTTATATATATGTGTTCATTAATGACACCTTGAAACCGTACACTTTGGTACGGCCAATACACCAGGGGCTTAAGTACCCCACAATATGGTGTGAGAAGTCCGAACACTTTCACAAGTGCGGCACGCCGAACTTATAGCATTATATGCATCAGCTCCGAATCATGTCTTTGGTCAATAGTTGGGTTTGCCCGGCTACCATGTTTTGGTACCTTACGTTCCGCTATATCGGCTAACATAGCACTAGGAGAACTACTGCGATTGTGCCTCAGTTCAGCTGGGCTAAGCACCTCAGTAGAGAAAGCTAAAACTGACTGTCATAATAAGGCGAGAGACTGGTCGCTGTTCGAGAGGTTTTTGAGTCCCTAAAGACTTATGCCGCTTAGAGCGAGGAGTCGGCCCTGTCCGGCTTAAGGCGTGTATCGCGCCCCGAATTCGAACTTCCGAATACCAGGGGCTTCGCCAAAATTTAAAATTATAGAATTATATGGCTAAGTGAGAGTGATAAAGCATTATTAGTCCGATTGCCTTGTTCGTTGTGCCGAGCACCTCCCTCGAAGGACCCAAAAATGGGAACAAGGATGCTCAGGTTTATCCCAAACACCACAACACTCGTGGCATGGGGGCAGAAGCCGACGACTAGCCATCTCTCAGATTTGATAAACGGCCGAACAGAAGGTAATATTTTAAATTCAAACAAGCGTTGCATAGCGCATATGAAACAGGTTTTCAGCATACAGGATCACACGAGCAAATTCATTCAAATATTACATCTTTCGTACACTTGTCCGCTACGAGACGGGCACCCTTCAGGGCACCCTCATAGTACATCTCGGGGTGGTGATGCTCCTTGCCCGCCGGTGGCCCTTCCTTGATCAGCTTCACAGCGTCTAGCTTGGCCCATTGCACCTTCACACGGGCGAAAGCCCGGCGTGCACCTTCAATGCAGACGGACTGCTTGACGACTTCCGGCTGTGGGCAGGCATCCACAAGCCGCCTCACCAGGCCGAAGTAGCTGTTCGGAAGGGCGTCGCCAGGCCACAGCCGGACTATAAAGCCCTTCATGGCCTGTTCGGCCGCCTTGTGTAGCTCGACTAGCTGCTTTAGCTGGTCGCTCATAGGCACCGGGTGTTCGGTCCCAATATATTGGGCCCAGAACAACTTCTCCGTTGAGCTTCCCTCCTCGGCCTGGTAAAAAGTTGCGGCATCTGACACGCTGCGGGGCAAATCTGCGAATGCTCCTGGAGAGCTCTGGATTCGGGTAAGTAACGGGTAATTTACTTTCACATGCTTGCTTTGCATATAGAATGCCTTACCCGCCGCTATCTTCTTCATCGCATCAATCTCCTGGAGGGCCTTCTGGGCTTCGGCCTTGGCATTTTTCGTGCTTTCAAGGGTCGCGGCAAGCTTGGACTCTCGCATCTTCGAGTCATGCTCCACCGCCTCATGCTTCGACATGAGAGCTTGGAGCTCTTGCTGCACCTCGCCCACCCATGCCTCTTGCCTTTCCCGCTCGGTGTGCTCCTTGGCCGCTTTGTCTTCGGCCTCGGATAGCGCTTGCTTTAGGGTCGCCACCTCGGTCATGGCCCCTGGCAAATATACGATGATCCTGTCATTTTGCAATCGCGTCTTCTTTTATATATACATATCTATAGATAGGATATTACTTACCCTTGTTCTCCTCGAGCTGCCTCTTGGCAAGGCCGAGCTCTTTCTTGGACCTCTCGAGTTCCTGCTTCAGTGTGGTGACCTCTGCAGTCAGTGCGGCTGAGGCCAGCAGCGAAGCCTGCATACGCATATAGGCATACTTATGTTAGACTCCTGCGGTATTATTTGATCCTCTATTCGGCTTTTCTTTTTGAACACCGAACAGAGCATCAGGGGCTACTGTCTATGCGGTAATATTTTTCCTATATTTCAAACACTTACCTCAAAGCCTGTTAGAAGGCTGGCACAGGCTTTAGTCAGTCCGCTCTTGGTGGACTGAACCTTCTAGACCACCACACTCATAATAGTACGGCGCTCCTCGTCGATGGAAGCGCTGCGAAGCGCTCCTAGCAGATTGTCCGGTGCCTCTGGATGGACAGAGGTCACCGGCACCGGCGTCTTGCCCCTTTTAGAAGGAGGCCACCTGCCCGAGTCCGGAACCACTGGGATTCCGGCGCGGTGTTCGGCTGAGGGCCGAACTCGGAGCCCTCGGGAGCCTTGCTCCCTCTGCTCCCGGAGTCCGGAAGGTCGCCATGAGGCGCCTCCGGGATTGTCTCCCCTCGGCCAGGTGCCTCTTGAGACAATACCTCAGCGTTGTCCGTAGGGTAGGGGGAGGTGGCGGTCGGAAGTGGATCGCTATCCATATCCGACGAGCCCAGGGAGCCGTCCAATGATACATCGATACGGGCTCGTGGCGGTCTGCATAATCATAATTCGGCGTTAGAGGAAATAGTGCGACAAATGAATGCTATGAGTTACTCTGGCATCCGAATACTTACAACTTTGCCAGGGGCTTGGCCCTGAGCAGCCACTCATCTTTGCCTTCGGCGGCGGTGGTAGAGTAGTCCGGAAGGAGAGTCCTTCCCTTCTTGGACCCTTCGCCCCACCGGTTGGGGCGGCCTTCCTTTTCTTGTCTCCTCCAACTGAAGGGGGAGCATCTCTTCTTCCTCCTCGTCTTCAGGGAAGGAGTGTGCCGCAGAGTTATCGGACGATGAGTCCGATAACGCCTGGCGTCGGGAACTCTTTCGGGTTCCCTTGGCCTTCTTGGTCTAATCTGGCACCTTGTAAGGAGCTAGAGTCAGCATCTCCGTCAGGAGAGCGTTTGCTGGGCCTTTGGACAAAGGAGCCGGACAGTCAATCTGTCCGGCTGTTTCCTGCCAGTCCTGTCAAAGGTACGGGAGCTTAGATCCCGCATAGAGTCAAACTACGAAAAACAAGTATCCTATAAGAGGTAAAACAGCTTACCGCGCTGGCTTGGCGCTTCGCGCAGAATCCACGATCCTCGGTAGTGGGAGGGGGAACCTCGGCACCCTTGAATAGCACCTTCCAGGCATCCTCGTGTGTTGTGTCGAAGAGCCTGTTCAGAGTTTGGTGCTGGGCCGGGTCGAACTCCCACAAGTTGAAAGCCCGTTGTTGACGCGGGAGGATCCGGCGGATGAGCATGACCTGGACTATGTTGACGAGTTTGAGCTTCTTTCTCACCATGTTCTGGGTACATGTTTGGAGTCCGGTCAGCTCCCCCGAACTACCCCAGGACAGGCCCTTCTCTTGCCAGGAGGTGAACCGCGTGGGGATGCCAGATCGGAACTCGGGGGCCGCTGCCCATGCAGGGTCACGCGGCTCGGTGATGTAGAACCACCCCGATTGCCACCCCTTTATGGTCTCCACGAAGGAGCCCTCAAGCCATGTGACGCTGGGCATCTTGCCCACCATGGCGCCTCTGCACTCCGCCTGGCGGCCGCTCACAACCTTTGGCTTGACATTGAAGGTCTTCAGCCATAAGCCGAAGTGGGGCTTGATGCGGAGGAAGGCCTCGCACACGACGATAAACGCCGAGATGTTGAGGATGAAGTTCGGGGCCAGATCGTGGAAATCTAGGCCGTAGTAGAACATGAGCCCCCGAACGAATGGTTGGAGAGGGAATCCCAGTCCGCGGAGGAAATGGGTAAGGAACACTACCCTCTCGTGGGGCCTGGGGGTGGGGATGAGCTGCCCCTCATCTGGGAGCCGGTGCGCGATGTCGTCGGGCAGGTATCCGGCTCTCCTCAGCTTCTTGATGTGTCCCTCCGTGACGAAGGAGACCATCCACCTGCCTCCCGCTCCAGACATGGTTGGAGAAGGTTGGGTGGGAAATGCGGACTTGGGCGCTGGAGCTCGAGTGTGCGAAAATGGATGAGCAAAGGAGGAAGAAGGCATGGATGAAAAGGTGAATCCTTGTCCCTTTATATGGGCGGCCGAAACTATGCGCCCCCACTAGCCTGGTAAAACTCGCTTATCCCCCAAGCGCCGTAATCAATGGCGCGGTTGGGTTACCCACGCCCGTATTGATGAGAATCCCGTAATAAGGGCACACGGTCTCTTCTTTGACAAGACGTGTCAAGAAACTACCTCGCGTTATGTGCGGGGCTAGTTAAAGGATGAAGGAAATATGCCCTAGAGGCAATAATAAAGTTATTATTTATTTCCTTATATCATGATAAATGTTTATTATTCATGCTAGAATTGTATTAACCGGAAACATAATACATGTGTGAATACAAAGAAAAACAGAGTGTCACTAGTATGCCTCTACTAGACTAGCTCGTTAATCAAAGATGGTTATGTTTCCTAACCATGAGCAAAGAGTTGTTATTTGATTAACGAGGTCACATCATTAGTTGAATGATCTGATTGACATGACCCATTCCATTAGCTTAGCACCCGATCGTTTAGTATGTTGCTATTGCTTTTCTTCATGACTTATACATGTTCCTATGACTATGAGATTATGCAACTCCCGTTTGCCGGAGGAACACTTTGGGTGCTACCAAACGTCACAACATAACTGGGTGATTATAAAGGAGCATTACAGGTGTCTCCAAAGGTACATGTTGGGTTGGCGTATTTCGAGATTAGGATTTGTCACTCCGATTGTCGGAGAGGTGTCTCTGGGCCCTCTCGGTAATACACATCACATAAGCCTTGCAAGCATTATAACTAAGATGTTAGTTGTGAGATGATGTATTACGGAACGAGTAAAGAGACTTGCCAGTAACGAGATTGAACTAGGTATTGGATACCGACGATCGAATCTCAGGCAAGTAACATACCGATGACAAAGGGAACAACGTATGTTGTTATGCGGTCTGACCGATAAAGATCTTCGTAGAATATGTAGGAGCCAATATGGGCATCCAGGTCCCGCTATTGGTTATTGACCGGAGACGTGTCTCGGTCATGTCTACATTGTTCTCGAACCGTAGGGTCCGCACGCTTAATGTTACGATGACAGTTATTATGAGTTTATGCATTTTGATGTACTGAAGGTTGTTCGGAGTCCCGGATGTGATCACGGACATGACGAGGAGTCTCGAAATGGTCGAGACGTAAAGATTGATATATTGGAAGCCTATGTTTGGACATCGGAAGTGTTCCGGGTAAAATCGGGATTTTACCGGATTACCGGGAGGGTTACCGGAACCCCCCGGGAGCCAAATGGGCCAACATGGGCCTTAGTGGAAAGTTGAAAGGGCAGCCCACATAGGGCTGTGCGCCTCCCCCCTCTCTCTAGTCCTATTAGGACTAGGAGAAGGTGGCCGGCCCCCCTCTCTCCCTTTCCCACTTGGGAATCCTAGTTGGACTAGGATTGGAGGGGGAATCCTACTCCCAGTGGGAGTAGGACTCTCCTGCGCCTCCTCTCCTGACCGGCCAGCCCTCCCCCTCTCATCCTTTATATACGGGGGCAGGGGACACCTCTAGACACACAAGTTGATCCTTGAGATCGTTCCTTAGCCGTGTGCGGTGCCCCCTGCCACCAAATTCCACCTCGGTCATATTGTTGCAGTGCTTAGGCGAAGCCCTGCGTCGGTAGTACATCAAGATCGTCACCACGCCATCGTGCTGACGGAACTCTTCCTCGACGCTTTGCTAGATCGGAGCCCGAGGATCGTCATCGAGCTGAACGTGTGCTAAGAACTCGGAGGTGCCGGAGTAACGGTGCTTGGATCGGTCGGATCGGGAAGACGTACGACTACTTCCTCTACGTTGTGTGATCGCTTCCGCAGTCGGTCTGCGTTGGTACGTAGACAACACTCTCCCCTCTCGTTGCTATGCATCACCATGATCTTGCGTGTGCGTAGGAAATTTTTTGAAATTACTACGTTCCCCAACAGTGGTATCAGAGCCTAGGTTTTATGGTTTGATGTTATTTGCACGAGTAGAACACAAGTGAGTTGTGGGCGATACTAGTCATACTACCTACCAGCATGTCATACTTTGGTTCGGCGGTATTGTTGGACGAGACGACCCGGACCAACCTTACGCGTACGCTTACGCGAGACCGGTTCCCTCGACGTGCTTTGCACATAGATGGCTTGCGGGCGACTGTCTCTCCAACTTTAGTTGAACCGAGTGTGGCTACGCCCGGTCCTTGAGAAGGTTAAAACGGAGTCTATTTGACAAACTATCGTTGTGGTTTTGATGCGTAGGTAAAGATGAGTTCTTGCTTAAGCCCGTAGCAGCCACGTAAAACTTGCAACAACAAAGTAGAGGACGTCTAACTTGTTTTTGCAGGGCATGTTGTGATGTGATATGGTCAAGGCATGATGCTGATTTTATTGTATGAGATGATCATGTTTTGTAACCAAGTTATCGGCAACTGGCAGGAGCCATATGGTTGTCGCTTTATTGTATGCAATGCAATCGCGATGTAATGCTTTACTTTATTACTAAGCGGTAGTGATAGTCGTGGAAGCATAAGATTGGCGAGACGACAACGATGCTACGATGGAGATCAAGGTGTCGCGCCGGTGACGATGGTGATCATGACGGTGCTTCGGAGATGGAGATCACAAGCACAAGATGATGATGGCCATATCATATCACTTATATTGATTGCATGTGATGTTTATCTTTTATGCATCTTATCTTGCTTTGATTGACGGTAGCATTATAAGATGATCTCTCACTAAATTATCAAGAAGTGTTCTCCCTGAGTATGCACCGTTGCCAAAGTTCGTCGTGCCCAGACACCACGTGATGATCGGGTGTGATAAGCTCTACGTCCATCTACAACGGGTGCAAGCCAGTTTTGCACATGCAGAATACTCAGGTTAAACTTGACGAGCCTAGCATATGCAGATATGGCCTCGGAACACGGAGACCGAAAGGTCGAGCGTGAATCATATAATAGATATGATCAACATAGTGATGTTCACCAATGAAACTACTCCATCTCACGTGATGATCGGACATGGTTTAGTTGATTTGGATCACGTGATCACTTAGAGGATTAGAGGGATGTCCATCTAAGTGGGAGTTCTTAAGTAATATGATTAAATTGAACTTAAATTTATCATGAACTTAGTCCTGGTAGTATTTTGCAAATTATGTTGTAGATCAATAGCTCGCGTTGTTGCTTCCCTGTGTTTATTTTTGATATGTTCCTAGAGAAAATTGTGTTGAAAGATGTTAGTAGCAATGATGCGGATTGGATCCGTGATCTGAGGTTTATCCTCATTGCTACACAGAAGAATTATGTCCTTGATGCACCGCTAGGTGACAGACCTATTGCAGGAGCAGATGCAGACGTTATGAACGTTTGGCTAGCTCAATATGATGATTACTTGATAGTTTAGTACACCATGCTTAATGGCTTAGAATCGGGACTTCAAAGACGTTTTGAACGTCATGGACCATATGAGATGTTCCAAGAGTTGAAGTTAATATTTCAAGCAACTACCCGAGTTGAGAGATATGAAGTCTCCAACAAGTTCTATAGCTAAAAGATGGAGGAGAATCGCTCAACTAGTGAGCATGTGCTCAGATTGTCTGGGTACTACAATCGCTTGAATCAAGTGGGAGTTAATCTTCCAGATAAGATAGTGATTGACAGAATTCTCTAGTCACCATCACCAAGTTAGTAGAACTTCGTGATGAACTATAATATGCAAGGGATAACGGAAACAACTCCCAAGCTCTTCGTGATGCTGAAATCAACGAAGGTAGAAATCAAGAAAAACATCAAGTGTTGATGGTTGACAAGACCACTAGTTTCAAGAAAAGGGCAAAGGGAAGAAGGGGAACTTCAAGAAGAACGGCAAGCAAGTTGCTGCTCAAGTGAAGAAGCCCAAGTCTGATCCTAAGCCTGAGACTAAGTGCTTCTACTGCAAAGGGACTAGTCACTGGAAGCGGAACTACCCCAAGTATTTGGCGGATAAGAAGGATGGCAAAGTGAACAAAAGTATATTTGATATACATGTTATTGATGTGTGCTTTACTAGTGTTTATAGCAACCCCTCCGTATTTGATATTGGTTCAATTGCTAAGAGTAGTAACTCGAAACAGGAGTTGCAGAATAAACAGAGACTAGTTAAGGGTGAAGTGACGATATGTGTTGGAAGTAGTTCCAAGATTGATATGATCATCATCGCACACTCCCCTATACTTTCGGGATTAGTGTTGAACTTAAATAAGTGTTATTTGGTTTTTGCATTGAGCATGAATATGATTTGATCATGTTTATTGCAATACGGTTATTCATTAAAGTCAGAGAATAATTGTTGTTCTGTTTACATGAATAAAACCTTCGATGGTCATACACCCAATGAAACAAGTTCGTTGGATCTCGATCGTAGTGATACACATATTCATAATATTGAAACCAAAAGATGCAAAGTTAATAATGATAGTGCAACTTATTTGTGGCATTGCCGTTTAGGTCATATTGGTATAAAGCGCATGAAGAAACTCCATGCTGATGGGCTTTCGGAATCACTTGATTATGAATCACTTGATGATTGTGAACCATGCCTTTTGGGCAAGATGACTAAAACGCCGTTCTCCGGAACAATGGAGCAAGCAACAAATTTGTTGGAAATCATACATACTGATGTATGTGGTCCGATGAATATTTAAGGCTTGCAGCGGGTATCATTATTTTCTGACCTTCACAGATGATTTGAGCAGATATGGGTATATCTACTTAATGAAATAGAAGTCTGATACATTTGAAAAGTTCATATAATTTCAGAGTGAAGTGGAAAATCATCGTAACAAGAAAATAAAGTTTCTACGATCTGATCGTGGAAAAGAGTATTTGAGTTACGAGTTTGGTCTTCAGTTAAAACAATGTGAAATAGTTTCACTACTCACGCCACCTGGAACACCACAGCATAATGGTGTGTCCGAACGTCATAACCGTACTTTATTGGATATAGTGCAATCTATGATGTTTCTTACCGATTTACCACTATCGTTTTTGGGGTCATGCATTAGAGACAGCTGCATTCACGTCAAAAAAAAGGGGCACCATCTATATCCGTCGAGACGACGCCTTATGAACTATGGTTTGGCAAGAAACCAAAGTTGTCGTTTCTTGAAGTTTGGGGTTGCGATGCTTATGAGAAAAAGTTTCATCCTGATAAGCTCAAACCCAAATCGGAGAAATATGTCTTCATAGGATACCCAAAGGAGACTGTTGGGTACACCTTCTATCACAGATCCTAAGGCAAGACATTCGTTGCTTATAATGGATCCTTTCTAGAGAAGGAGTTTCTCTTGAAAGAAGTGAGTGGGAGGAAAGTAGAACTTGATAAGGTAATTGTACCTTCTACCTTATTGGAAAGTAGTTCATCACAAAAAAACTGTTCTTGTGACTACTACACCAATTAGTGAGGAAGCTAATGATGATGATCATGTAACTTCAGATCAAGTTACTACCGAATCTCGTAGGTAAACCAGAGTGAGATCCGCACCAGAGTGGTACGGTAATCCTGTTCTGGAGGTCATGTTACTTGACCATGACGAACCTACGAACTATGAGGAAGCGATGATGAGCCCAGATTCCACGAAATGGTTTGAGGTCATGAAATCTGAGATATGATCCATGTATGAGAACAAAGTTTGGACTTTGGGTGACTTGCCCGATGATCGGCAAGCAATGAGAATAAATGGATCTTCAAGAGGAAGACGGACGCTGATAGTAGTGTTACTATCTACAAAGCTAGAATTGTCGAAAAAGGTTTTCGACAAGTTCAAGGTGTTGACTACGATGAGTTTTTCTCACTCGTATCTATGCTTAAGTCTGTCCGAATCATGTTAGCAATTGCCGCATTTTATGAAATCTGGCAAATGGATAAACAAAACTGCATTCTTTAATGGATTTATTAAAGAATAGTTGTATGTGATGCAACTAGAAGGTTTTGTCAATCCGAAAGGTGCTAACAAAATGTGCAAGCTCCAGCGATCCATCTGTGGACTGGTGCAAGCATCTCGGAGTTGGAATATACGCTTTGATAAGTTGATCAAAGCATATAGTTTTATACAGACTTGCGGTGAAGCCTGTATTTACAAGAAAGTGAGTGGGAGCACTACAGCATTTCTGATAAGTATATGTGAATGACATATTGTTGATCGGAAATAATGTAGAATTATTCTGTAAAGCATAAAGAAGTGTTTGAAAGGAGTTTTTCAAAGAAAGACTTCAGTGAAGCTGCTTACATATTGAGCTCCAAGATCTATAGAGATAGATCAAGACGCTTGATAAGTTTTTTCAATGAGTACATACCTTGACAAGATTTTGAAGTAGTTCAAAATGGAACAGTCAAAGAAAGAGTTCTTGCCTGTATTACAAGGTGTGAAGTTGAGTAAGACTCAAAGCCCGACCACGACAGAAGATAGAAAGAGAATGAAAGTCATTCCCTATGCCTTGGCCATAGGTTCTATAAAGTATGTCATGCTGTATACTAGATCTATTGTATACCCTGCACTGATTTGGCAAGGGAGTACAATAGTGATCTAGGAGTAGATCACTGGACAGCGGTCAGAATTATCCTTAGTGAAATAAGGATATGTTTCTCGATTATGGACTTGACAAAAGGTTCGTCGTAAAGGGTTACGCCGATGCAAGTGTTGACACTAATCTAGATGACTCTAAGTCTCGGTCTAGATACATATTGAAAGTGGGAGCAATTAGCTAGAGTAGCTCCATGCAGAGCATTGTTGACATAAAAATTTGCAAAATACATGTGGATCTGAATGTGGCAGACTCGTTGACTAAGATTCTCTCACAAGCAAAACATGATCACACCTTAGTACTCTTTGGGGTTAATCACATAGCGATGTGAACTAGATTACTAAATCCAGTAAACCCTTTGGGTGTTGGTCACATGGCGATGTGAACTATGGGTGTTAATCACATGGTGATGTGAACTATTGCTGTTAAATCACATGACTATGTGAACTAGATTATTGACTCTAGTGCAAGTGGGAGACTGAAGGAAATATGCCCTAGAGGCAATAATAAAGTTATTATTTATTTCCTTATATCATGATAAATGTTTATTATTCATGCTAGAATTGTATTAACCGGAAACATAATACATGTGTGAATACATAGACAAACAGAGTGTCACTAGTATGCCTCTACTAGACTAGCTCGTTAATCAAAGATGGTTATGTTTCCTAACCATGAACAAAGAGTTGTTATTTGATTAACGAGGTCACATCATTAGTTGAATGATCTGATTGACATGACCCATTCCATTAGCTTAGCACCCGATCGTTTAGTATGTTGCTATTGCTTTTCTTCATGACTTATACATGTTCCTATGACTATGAGATTATGCAACTCCCGTTTGCCGGAGGAACACTTTGGGTGCTACCAAACGTCACAACGTAACTGGGTGATTATAAAGGAGCATTATAGGTGTCTCCAAAGGTACATGTTGGGTTGGCGTATTTCGAGATTAGGATTTGTCACTCCGATTATCGGAGAGGTATCTCTGGGCCCTCTCGGTAATACACATCACATAAGCCTTGCAAGCATTATAACTAAGATGTTAGTTGTGAGATGATGTATTACGGAACGAGTAAAGAGACTTTCCAGTAACGAGATTGAACTAGGTATTGGATACCGACGATCGAATCTCGGGCAAGTAACATACCGATGACAAAGGGAACAACGTATGTTGTTATGCGGTCTGACCGATAAAGATCTTCGTAGAATATGTAGGAGCCAATATGGGCATCCAGGTCCCGCTATTGGTTATTGACCGGAGACATGTCTCAGTCATGTCTACATTGTTCTCGAACCGTAGGGTCCGCACGCTTAATGTTACGATGATAGTTATTATGAGTTTATGCATTTTGATGTATCGAAGGTTGTTCGGAGTCCTGGATGTGATCACGGACATGACGAGGAGTCTCGAAATGGTCGAGACGTAAAGATTGATATATTGGAAGCCTATGTTTGGACTTCGGAAGTGTTCCGGGTAAAATCGGGATTTTACCGGATTATCGGGAGGGTTACCGGAACCCCCCGGGAGCCAAATGGGCCAACATGGGCCTTAGTGGAAAGTTGAAAGGGCAGCCCACATAGGGCTGTGCGCCTCCCCCCCCCCCCCCTCTCTCTAGTCCTATTAGGACTAGGAGAAGGTGGCTGGCCCCCCTCTCTCCCTTTCCCACTTGGGAATCCTAGTTGGACTAGGATTGGAGGGGGAATCCTACTCCCAGTGGGAGTAGGACTCTCCTGCGCCTCCTCTCCTGGCCAGCCAGCCCTCCCCCTCTCATCCTTTATATACGGGGGCAGGGGACACCTCTAGACACACAAGTTGATCCTTGAGATCGTTCCTTAGCCGTGTGCGGTGCCCCCTGCCACCAAATTCCACCTCGGTCATATTGTTGCAGTGCTTAGGCGAAGCCCTGCGTCGGTAGTACATCAAGATCGTCACCACGCCGTCGCGCTGACGGAACTCTTCCTCGACGCTTTGCTGGATCAGAGCCTGAGGATCGTCATCGAGCTGAACGTGTGCTAAGAACTCGGAGGTGCCGGAGTAACGGTGCTTGGATCGGTCGGATCGGGAAGACGTACGACTACTTCCTCTACGTTGTGTGATCGCTTCCGCAGTCGGTCTGCATTGGTACGTAGACAACACTCTCCCCTCTCGTTGCTATGCATCACCATGATCTTGCGTGTGTGTAGGAAATTTTTTGAAATTACTACGTTCCCCAACAAAGGAAATGGTTCGAATAATCACCGGGCCATGGCATGATTTCATGTTGCCAAAGCATGTCAGCAGATTAAGATTTGTGGAAATATTATTCTCTCTGCGGTGGTATGTGGAATTTATTTTGCAGGGTCGGACACTATCCTGGTATTCAAACTCTTCTGTGATATGTTCGGAGGAGGAACCCGCCTTGCAATGCCGAAGACAACACTGCGCGCCAGACTTAGCGTCAATGAAGCCTGGTTCAGGGGCTACTGAGGGAGTCCGGGATTAGGGGTCTCCGGACAGCCGGATTATATCCTTTGGCCGGACTGTTGGACTATGAAGATAGAAGATTGAAGACTTCGTCTCGTGTCCGGATGGGACTCTACTTGGCGTGGAAGGCAAGCTAGGCAGTATGGATATGGATATGTCCTCCTTTGTAACCGACCTTGTGTAACCATAGCCCCTCCAGTGTCTATATAAACCGGAGGGTTTTAGTCCGTAGGACACAATAACATACAATCATACCATAGGCTAGCTTCTAGCATTTAGCCTCTCCGATCTCGTGGTAGATCAACTCTTGTAATACCCATATCATCAAGAATAAATCAAGCAGGACGTAGGGTTTTACCTCCATCAAGAGGGCCTGAACCTGGGTAAAACATCGCGTCCCCTGCCTCATGTTACCATCCTCCTTAGACGCACAGTTCGGGAACTCCTACCCGAGATCCGCCGGTTTTGACACCGACAATGGGCATCTCCATAGCCCGTTGATACGCCTAGTTGATGTGAGACTATCTTCTCCATTTTGTCTTCTCCACAACCACCATTCTATTCCACCTATAGTGCTATGTCCATGGCTCACGCTCACGTATTGCGTGAAGATTGAAAAAGTTTGAGAACATCAAAAGTATGAAACAATTGCTTGGCTTGTCATCAGGGTTGTGCATGATTTAAATATTTTGTGTGATGAAGATAGAGCATAGCCAGACTATATGATTTTGTAGGGATTGCTTTCTTTGGCCATGTTATTTTGAGAAGACATAATTGCTTGGTTAGTATGCTTGAAGTATTATTGTTTTTATGTCAATATTAAACTTTTGTCTTGAATCTTTCGGATCTGAATATTCATGCCACAATAAAGAGAATTACATTGCAAATTATGTTAGGTAGCATTCCACATCAAAACTTCTGTTTTTATCATTTACCTACTCGAGGACGAGCAGGAATTAAGCTTGGGGATGCTTGATGCGTCTCCAACGTATCTATAATTTTTTATTGTTCCATGCTATTATATTATCTATTTTGGATGTTTAATGGGCTTTAATATGCACTTTTATATTATTATTGGGACTAACCTATTAACCGAAGGCCCAGTGCAAATTGATGTTTTTTGCCTATTTCAGTGTTTCGCAGAAAAGGAATATCAAACGGAATCCAAATGGAACGAAACTTTCGCAAGGATATTCTTTGGAACAAACGCAATCCAGGAGACTTGGAGTGGAGGTCAAGGAAGCAACGAGGCGGTCATGAGGTAGGGCGGCGCGCCAAGGGGGTAGGCGTGCCCCCCACCCTCGTGGGCCCCACGAAGATCCACCGACCTACTTCTTTCGCCTATATATACTCTTATACCCTGAAAACATCCAGTGGCACCACGAAACCACTTTTCCACCGCCGCAACTGATGCGGAGCATCCTACCATCATCCCCATGGACCTACCATCGCCTCAACAAGAGCCAAGAGGACCCATGACACGAGCTAGAGCTAGAGCTCTCGAGAATGAGGTGACTTCCTTCAGTGATATTACATATGATCCTCTTGAGACATGGCTACTACCTAAGTCCGAGATGTTGTGCATTATTAGGTACCAAGAGGACCCTCCCGATGATGCACGTGAAGGTGAACAAGTCCCCAAGTTCATGGATGAAGAGAACCAATGGAAGGAGTCAAGAACACCTCCCAGGACCCAGACATCCGGCCACGACCCCGGACGTCCGGCCCCTAGAGCATCGTCCACCACTAGCTGCACAGCCGCCAAGCATCTACAAGCCCCGGACATTCGGCCCCGCCAGCTCGCACATCCGGCCGTTCCCGAGCTCCCGGATATCCGGCCTCCAGCCCGGAAATTCAAACCCCTCTGAACCCGAGAGCAACAAAGCCCACCGCTCCAGCCCGGACATCCAGCCTCCCCTACCCGGACATCTGGCCCGACTCCCGGACGTCCGGCCTCCCCTGTCTGCGCACAATGAAGGGTCGAGGCCCGTGTAACCCTTCAACCCCCTAGACTATATATACACCTCATCGTCCCTCATTTTAGGGTTAGCATTGGTTTAGCTCATATGTAGGGATAGAGCATTGCTCATCCACATCGGATCTACTCCACGAGAGAGACTGCGGCCCCTCGACGAAGAAGATCCCTTTGGATTCAAGACCCCGCTACGGGAAGATCCCCTTGTGGATTCAAGACCTCCTCATAGAGAAGACCGGCTACCTTTGTATCGTCCTTAGTTGTCCGTGGATCGTGAGATTTCCTATGTACTTGAGGATCTAGCACATGTGTGACTATTTCTTGTTGGTTTAGTGTTTCTCTTATGTTTCCCCCATGTTTTCCCTCATTTCCCTCCTTGTGTTCTTCGCGGGATCCACTCATTTCATGAAAGATCGGCCGATTAGGGTTCTACCCTACATCATCTTGGTATCAGAGCCACGTTGATCATGATTTCGGAGCCTCCCCATTGTGTTTCTAGCCTTGTTTTTGTTGATTTTGTCCCTAATTCGAAAATTCCCCACAAGAATAGCCCCAATTTTTTTGTGATTTGTTGGTGTGATGAAGTTTTGTTGGATAAGATCCGCGGATTTCGTGTGTTGCAGGTAGATCTAACTTTCCTTCCACTTTTCCCCAATTTCCATCCACAAATTCCTCTGAATTTTGCCCGGATTTGACCTCTCCACGCGGTGTTCATCACGTTCGTCCCCAGATCCAGAGCCCGGACATCCGGCACCCTGGACATCTGGCCATCAAGCCCAGACATCCGGCCCCTGGAAGCATCACTTCCTCTCCACCACCCATTTTCCGTCCATATTTTGCCAAATTTTGTTCCGGTGCCCACATATATGTAACGCCTCCGATGTAACTTGCCATATTTGTGTTCCAACTCTTGTCATTTCGGCTCTAAGTTATGATATTCCCTCGTGGTTGGGTTTTGGCTTCGTTTTGCTTTTTGTCCATGTCATGCATCTCATATCATGTCATCATGTGCATCGCATTTGCATACGTGTTCGTCTCCTGCATCCGGGCATTTTCCCCATTCTCCGTTTTGCATTCCGACAATCCTACGTCCTCCGGCGCCCCCTTTTGCCTCTTTTCGTGAGCGGGCGTTAAACGTTCTCAGACTGGACCGAGACTTGCCAAGCGGCCTTGGTACACCACCGGTAGACCGCCTGTCAAGTTCCATGTCATTTGGAGTTCGTTTGATACTCCGATGGTTAACCGGGGAACCGTAAAGGCCTCGTGTGTGTTGTAGCCCAACACCCCTCCGAAGTGGCCCAAAACCCATCCAAACCACCTCCATCCTCTCGGCCGTTCGATCACGATCGCGTGGCCGAAAACCGCACCTAATTTGGACTCTCCTAGCTCCCAGCATCTATAAATAGGTGCTTCTCCCCGAAAATCCAGCGATCCTCGGTTTCCGCACCGCCCAGATCTAGATCAGGTCAAACCCTAGGTTGACCCCGAAATACCTAAGTCCTTTTATTTTTGCATTTTCAAGCACTTTTCATCATGTCATATATCTGCCATCGTAGCTCCGTTTTGGGCGTGCCATATATCAAAATGTTCGTTGGGATGTCCTCTTCATTTTGTTCCTTTGCACCATGCTTGTTTGAGTCCATCTTGATGCCTAAAATGTCTGTTGCAAGAGTGCTATAAAATGTTAGTTTCAGTTTCTTATCAGATTATGAGCATTTGTCATTTTTGCCATGATTATTGTGTGTTGCGTATGGACTTGAGCTCTACATGTGTTTTGGGCTATGTCATGCCATCTTTACAGGGGTGTATTCCATGTATTTTTGTGATCAATGTGGTGACTAGCACAAGCATGCAAAGTAGCTGTCATGATGTTGCTGATTTCAGGGACTTAGATTTTCACTAAGCCATTTCCCTGTTGTTATTTTAATGCCATGTATTCATGTTGCTACAGAGTAATACATGCTTCTTTTGCGCATGTTCAGTAAGGATGATTTGGGCATATGGTTATGATCTATACATCCATGTCTTTGTTTGCATTTATGGAGTACCCTAGCATGACTCAATCTTGCTCTACTTTTGCTATAAAATGTTCCTGGTAGATTGTTTACACGTTATTCAATTTTGCCAAGGTTGTTGTAGTTGATCCATGCATGCTATGAGATGGATTTTGCCATGGTTAGCTTCTAGAACATGTCTTCTTGCAGGGTGTATGCTTAGTTTGTCATGCAATGCCTTGTGGTGAGTGCATCGAGCTCGCAAACATGCCTACTTAACTCTGTTTTTGCCATGTCCAGTTTTCTGCTAAGTCTGAATCTGTTAACGAAACTTGATATGTTTACATGGGTGCCATCATGCTTTCTGTGCCCTTTTGGCTATGGTCAGTAAGGGACTTTTGTTATATGCTTTGAGTATATTCATGCAATGCCTTTGTTTGCTATGTCATGTTCCTGTAGCATGTTGTTATCTTGCTCTAAACATTGCTTGCTGATGTTAAATCCTGACATGTTAGTATTTTCACTAAGTCTGTGATGTTGTTATCTTTTGCACTTTTGCCGTGCTTGTTTGAACCTGCTATTGTGTGATTTAGCCGTAGCTCAGTGTTCATATTTTGTCAAGCATCTTGATTAGATCACTTCCGTGTGCTTTGTTGCTATGTTAGAGTGCAGTAGCTTAGTTTATTGTTGCATTCTAGATGGCATCGTGCTGTTAATCGCAGAATCGTGCCATTATTGTTTTTGCTTGCCATTTGCAAACCGTGCATCCGATTCCGGTGATCTTTATATCGATTTCGACCGAAATCAACTCATCTTTCTAGCAGCACTCTTGGTTTGCCAAGTTGAGGCCTGGTTCAATCTTTTCCTTCCGGAGCACGCATATGCATTGCATATTACATCTCGCATATCATGCCATGTTTTGCATCATGTTGCTTGTGCATTGCACCGTGGTTGATTGTGGTTTCCTTTGCTTGTGTTCTTGCCTTGGGTAGAGCTGGGAGACGAGTTCGTGGTCGAGGAACCCGTTGAGTACGCTTACGAGGATCAAGCTTACGTCAACTCGGAGAACTTTGCAGGCAAGATGACCATACCCTCGAAATCACTTATATCTTTGCTTGCTAGTTGCTCGCTCTATTGCTATGCCTATGCCGCGATACCTACCACTTAGTATATCATACCTCCCACATTACCATGTCAAGCCTCTAACCCACCTTGTCCTAGCAAACCGTTGTTTTGCTATGTTACCGCTTTGCTCAGCCCCTCTTATAGCGTTGCTAGTTGCAGGTGAAGATGCAGTTTGTTCCTTGTTTGGAACATGATTATCGTTGGATATCATTATTATATCTTGTTTACTTTAATGCACCTATATACTTGGTAAAGGGTGGAAGGCTCGGCCTTATGTCTGGTGTTTTGTTCCACTCTTGCCGCCCTAGTTTCCATCATACCGGTGTTATGTTCCGTGATTTTGCGTTCCTTACGTGGTTGGGTTATAATGGGAACCCCTTGACAGTTCACCTTGAATAAAACTCCTCTAGCAAGGCCCAACCTTGGTTTTACCATTTGCCACCTAAGCCTTTTTCCCTTCGGTTCCGCGGACTCAAGGGTCATCTTTATTTTAAACCCTTGGCCCGGTGCTCCTCTGAGTGTTGGTCCAACTTGTCAGCCGCCGGTGGCCACCAGTGGCCAACTCTAGGTTGGCCTACCGGATGTTTGGACAATCCGGTGTGCCCTGAGAACGAGATATGTGCAGCTCCTATCGGGATTTGTCGGCACATCCGGGTGGCTATGCTGGACTTGTTTTACCATTGTCGACAAGTCTTGTAACCGGGATTCCGAGTCTGATCGGGTCGTCCTGGGAGAAGGAATATCCTTCGTTGACCGTGAGAGCTTGTGATGGGCTAAGTTGGGACACCCCTGCAGGATTTTGAACTTTCGAAAGCCGTGCCTGCGGTTATGGGCAGATGGGAATTTGTTAATATCCGGTTGTGGAAAACCTGACACTTAACTTAATTAAAATGAATCAACCGCGTGTGTAGCCATGATGGTCTCTTTTCGGCGGAGTCCGGGAAGAGAACACGGTCTCGTGTTACGCTTGAACGTAAGTAGTTCTAGGATCACTTCTTGATCATAGTTTATCGACTATGCTTTGCTCCTCTTCTCGCTCTCATTTGCGTATGTTAGCCACCATATATGCTAGTGCTTGGTGCAGCTCCACCTCACTACCTTTTCCTACCCATGAGCTTAAATAGTCTTGATCGCGAGGGTGTGAGATTGCTGAGTCCCCGTGACTCATAGATGACTTTCAAAACCAGATGCAGGTGCCGGTGATGCCATTACAGGGGATGCGACCGAACTCAAGTGGGAGTTCGACGAGGATTCGAGACGTTACTATGTTTCCTTTCCAGATGATCAGTAGTGGAGCCCAGTTGGGGCGATTGGGGATCTTATGCATTTGGGGTTGTCTTTATTTTGGTTCCATAGTCGGACCTTGATTCTATTCTGGATGATGTAATGCTATATTTATGTATTGTGTGAAGTGGCGATTGTAAGCCAATTCATTATCTCTTTCTTATTCAGTACATGGGACGTGTAAAGGTTACCCCTCTTGCGACATGCCTACAATGCGGTTATGCCTCTAAGTCGTGCTCCGACACATGGGAGATATAGCCGCATCGTGGGTGTTACAAGTTGGGATCAGAGCCATCCCCGACTTAGGAGCCCCCTACTTGATCGAATCGTTGGCGTTGTTGAGTCTAGAAAAATGTTTTGAGTCTTATAGGATTATATATCAGAGAGTAGGATTCTTTTACTCCTCAGTCCCTTCGTCGCTCTGGTGAGGCTTCCTGACGTAGAGTTTTGACTCTTCTCTTCTAAAATTTCACGAAAAAAATTAGGATCACACGGGTATTTTGGAATTGTTCCGATGGTTTTGTGACGAGAACATTGTTCTTGGTGCCTCCTAACATTTAGGGGTTGTGACAGTGGCCCGGGGAGTTGAGATCCGAGGTGTTGTCATCACAATTTTATCGTTGCAGTTCTAGAATACCTGAGTTTCGCTGACATCGAAAATCTCTTTTATGCAGTTGTTGGTTAGATAACCTCGACGCCACCCAGTACTGGGGCGGGAGTTCGGGAGTATTGCCATAACTCGTATAACGGATGCTTTTCGAAGGTTGAGGTAAATGATTTCCGAAGGTTTCTTGGTTATCTGTTGAAGGATGGATACAGCTAGATGTAGGATTTGCTAGTTTTGGGTGAGATATTATGCTTCCCCTGTATCTCCAACACCTGATTGCATAACCGGAAAGTTTCGGGAGTTTCATAGGTGGGAATTCATGTAGCTCTAGTATTTCTTCCACAGATATTTGGTTTGTGATTGGGTAATCCTTACCAATTATTTGTTGATATCCGTACCTTGTTGTTTTATTCATCTACCTCTATCTAAGTGGCTTATCAATTTATGGAAGTGTGATCATTTACTTTGGAATTCATTTGTTCATTCTTGTTCGAATGTTAAGGCTATATGTTGCAATTTCGATCCATTTGATTCAGCTTGAATATATGTCTTTCCAGATGCTAACGGATGTCACCCTCTTCAGGATGGCTCCTCCAACGCGTCAGAATCTAGAACCTCCGCCACCACCTCCACCTCCGGAGGCATGGCAAGCTGTGATGGCCACCACCAACGCCAACACGCAGATGCTTTTGCAACTCTTGAAAGAGCATAACCAAGGAAATCAAGGCCATGGCAACAATCAAACTCAGTTTGCTGCCCTCAACCAGTTCCTCGCAAACCAGCCAAAGTCTTTCAGTAACTGTGTCGAGGCCACAGACGCTGACAGTTGGCTCATGGATATCTGCAAACATTTTGAGTGTAGCAACGTCAGGCCTGAGGACTTTGTCAAGTTTGCTTCATTCCAACTCAAAGACCAAGCTGCTAAGTGGTGTCAACAATACAAAGATTCCAGAGGAGGTCGTGTGATTACCTGAGATGATTTCCGCCAAGACTTCAAAGCTCACCACATTCCTCAGAGTGTTGTTGAGAGTAAGCGTGAGGAGTTCCCAATCTGAAGCAAGGCAGCTTGTCTGTTTACCAATACAACATCATGTTCCAGAGGCTCGCTCGCTTCACCAAACAAGACGTCCCTGATGAGAAGAGCATGATTTATCAATTCAGAGGTGGCCTCAGAGAAGATCTGCAACTAGCTCTCGCGATTTTTGAGCTGAAACAGTATGATGAGTTCTACAACATGGCACTAAAGCAAGAGGTTGCTCAGCTCAAGTGCGATGCTTCCAAGAAGAGAGTCAGGGATGCAACTCCTTCTTCTTCTTCAACTCAAGTGGTAGCTAAGCAGCAAAAGTACTGGTTGCCTCCTCCTCCTCCGTTCCGTCAGCCTTATCAGCAGAAGAGCAAAGGTGGCAATGGATCTTCCCACCCACCCAACCCAGCCTTTCAGAACAAAGCTTCGTCTCATGCTCCAAGGTCAAGTGCTCCGTATCACCGTCCGCTTTCAGAGGTTACGTGCAACAAGTGTCAGCAGAAGGGTCACTATGCAAACAAATGCTTCAACCAGAGGCGTCTTCCGCCTCCTCCCCCTGTGAGATCTGCCAGCAATGTAGTGGTCAATCATAATCCAAAGTTTGCAAAGGTCAACATGATGAACACAGCTCAGGCAGAGGACTCTTTAGAAGTGATCATGGGTAACCTTCCTGTTAGCGATATTCCTGCAACAGTTCTTTTTGATACTGGTGCATCACATTGTTTCATCTCAAGACCATTTGCATCTAAGCATGACTGGGTTTTCCAAGATTTGCCTAGTCTGTTAGCAGTTGTATCACTGGGTAAATGCTTGCACACAAGCTACATGGTTCTGGATGTTTCTATTAAGATGGGTGACTATAAGTTTATGTCTTCTCCTATTGTTCTTGGTGACTCGGATATTGATCTTATTCTCGGAATGGACTGGCTTTCTAAGCACAAGGCTCAGCTTGAGTGTGCTGCCAGGCAGATTCAGTTGACACACTCGTCTGAGGATGTGATCATCTATGCCACTCGTGACGATACCATTCGACTGTTTTCTCTCAATGAGAAGGGAGAGCTGAATGCCATCTCTCAGATTCCAGTCGTTTGTGAATATCAAGACGTCTTTCCAGAAGAGCTTCCAGGAATGCCTCCTCACCGGCCAGTTGAATTCGTCATCGATCTTGAGCCTGGCATGGAACCTGTTTGAAAACGTTCTTACAAGCTTGGATCAGAAGAGTGGAAGGAGATGAAGAAACAACTTGATATAAAAGAGTGTATGGGTCTGATCCGACCGAGTTCTTCTCCATGGGGTTGTGGTGTTATTTTTGTCAAGAAGAAAGATGGCACGGACCGACTTTGTGTCGACTGCCGTCCATTGAACAAGACCATAAAGAACAAGTACCCACTTCCCAACATCAATGAGCTTTTCGAACAACTCAAAGGTGCTCAAGTATTCTCCAAGCTTGACCTCCGTATGGGTTATCATCAGATTCGCATTCGTGAACAAGACATCCCCAAGACAGCATTTAGAACAAGCTATGGTTCTTATGAATACACTATCATGTCTTTCGGCCTTGTCAATGCTCCTCCAACATTCTCTCGCATGATGAACTTCATCTTCAACCCCTACACAAATGACTTCGTCTTGGTATATCTCGATGACATTTTGGTCTTTTCCAAGAACAAGGAGGATCATGCCAAGCATTTGGGATTGGTGCTGGACAAACTCAGAGAACATCAGTTCTATGCGAAGTTTTCAAAGTGCAAGTTTTGGCTCGATGAGGTTCTCTACCCTGGCATATCATCTCAGCCAAGGGCAGAGCTCTTAATCCTGAGAATGTGTCTGCAATTGTGAATTGGGAACCGCCTCAGAATGTGAAGCAACTCCGCAGCTTTCTTGGGCTCGCAAGCTATTGTCGAAGATTCGTTGAGAATTTCTCTAAGATCACAAAGCCTCTTTCCAACCTTCTCCAGAAGCATGTGAAGTATGTCTGGACGCCTGAATGTGACATCGCTTTCAACACCCTCAAAGAGAAGTTAGTCACAGCTCCAGTTCTGACTCCTCCTGATGAATCCAAACCATTCGAGGTTTTCTGTGATGCTTCCCTGCAAGGTATCGGTGTTGTGTTAATGCAAGAGAAGAAAGTTGTGGCCTATACCTCTCGCCAGTTGAAGCCCAACGAAAAGAACTACCCCACTCATGACCTCGAGTTGGCGGCAGTTGTCCATGCTATTTTAACATGGAGACATCTCTTGTTGCGAAGGAAAGTGGACGTCTTCACTGATCATAAGAGTCTCAAGTGCATCTTCACTCAACCCAACCTCAACCTCAGGCAGACTCATTGGGCCAATGTCATTGCTGACACTTTAAGCAGGAAGGCTTACTGCAACAGTTTGATTCTCAAGCCCTACCAACCGGATCTTTGTGAAGCTTTCCGCAAACTTAATCTCCAAGTTGTTCCTCAAGGATTCCTTGCCAACCTCCAAGTCTCTCCTACTTTGGAAGATCAGATTCGTGAGGCACAACTTCTTGATGCAATGGTGAAGAAGGTGAAGATTGGGATTGCCAAGAGCCAACCCAAGTACAAGTGCTATCGCCTTGATGAAAAAGATACTCTATTCTTTGAGGATCGCATTGTTGTTCCTAAAGGTGACCTTCGTAAAATCATTATGAACGAGGCTCACAATTCACTCCTATCTATTCATCCGGGAAGTACAAAGATGTACCATGACCTCAAGCAGTCGTATTGGTGGACTCGAATGAAGCGAGAGATTGCTCAGTTCGTGAATGAATGTGATGTCTGCAGAAGAGTGAAAGCAGAACACCAACGGCCAGCTGGTCTCCTCCAACCTCTTGCCATTCAAGAATGGAAGTTTGATCATATTGAGATGGACTTCGTGACTGGATTTCCCAAGTCCAAACGTGGAAATGATGCTATCTTCGTCGTCATCGACAAGCTTACTAAAGTGGCTCATTTTCTTCCTATTAAAGAATCAATCACAGCAGCTCAGTTGGCAGAGCTATATACCTCCAGGATTATCTCTTTGCACGGCATACCGCAGGTGATATCTTCAGATTGTGGAAGCATCTTTACCTCTAAGTTCTGGGATTCCTTTCAGAAGGCCATGGGCACCAACATTCGTTTAGCACAATCTTTCATCCTCAAACCAGTGGACAAGTCGAGCGAGTAAATCAAATTCTTGAAGATATGCTCAGGGCTTGTGTCATTTCTTTCGGTATGAAGTGGGAAGATTGTCTTCCAGATGTCGAGTTCTCCTACAACAACAGCTTCCAAGCGAGTTGGGGCAAGGCCCCATTCGAGGTTATCTATGGTAGAAAGTGTCGTACTCCTCTTAATTGGTCAGAGACTGGTGAACGCCAACTTCTTGGCAATGACTTAATCACAGAAGCTGAAGAAATGTGCAAAGTCATCCGTGAAAATCTCAAAGCCGCGCAATCGCGCCAGAAGAGTTACTATGATAGCAAACATCGTGACTTGGCTTTCAAGATCAGAGACCATGTCTACCTCCGCGTCTCTCCAATGAAAGGTACTCGTCGCTTCAGTATCAAAGGGAAGCTTGCCCCTAGATACGTGGGTCCTTTCAAGATCATTGGCAAAAGAGGCGACCTCGCCTATCAACTTGAGCTTCCATCCAACTTTGCAAACGTGCATGACATGTTTCACATGTCTCAGCTTCGCAAGTGTTTCAAGACTCCTGACCGCACCATCAACTTCGAAGATATTGATCTCCAAGAAGACTTGTCTTATCATGAGCATCCCGTTGCTATTCTTGAAGAAACTGAGCGCAAGACTCGCAACAAGTCTATCAAATTCCTGAAAGTCAAGTGGTCACATCATTCCGACCGAGAGGCCACCTGGGACCACCTCCGTTCCGAATATCCAGAGTTTTTCCAGTCCTAGATCTCGGGACGAGATCCTTTCCTAGTGGTGGAGTGTTGTAATGCCCCTGATGTAACTTGCCATATTTGTATTCCAACTCTTGCCATTTTCGGCTCTAAGTTATGATATTCCCTCGTGGTTAGGTTTTGGCTTCGTTTTGCTTTTTGTCCATGTCATGCATCTCATATCATGTCATCATGTGCATCGCATTTCCATATGTGTTCATCTCATGCATCCCAGCATTTTCCCCGTTGTCCGTTTTGCATTCCGGCACTCCTACGTCCTCCGGCGCCCCCTTTTGCCTCTTTTCGTGAGCGGGCGTTAAACGTTCTCGGATTGGACCGAGACTTTCCAAGCGGCCTTGGTACACCACCGGTAGACCGCATGTCAAGTTTCGTGCCATTTGGAGTTTGTTTGGTACTCCAACGGTTAATCGGGGAACCGTAAAGGCCTCGTGTGTGTTGCAGCCCAACACCCCTCCAAAGTGGCCCAAAACCCATGCAAACCCCCTCCATCCTCTCGGCCGTTCTATAAATAGGTGCTTCCCCCGAAAATCCGGTGATCCTCGGTTTCCGCGCCGCCCAGATCTGGATCGGGTCAAACCCTAGGTTGACCCCGAAATGTCTAAGTCCTTTTATTTTTGCATTTTCAAGCACTTTTCATCATGCCATATCTCTGCCGTCATAGCTCCGTTTTGGGCGTGCCATATATCAAAATGTTCGTTAGGATGTCCTCTTCATTTTGTTCCATTGCACCATGCTTGTTTGAGTCCATCTTGATGCCCAAATGTCTGTTGCAAGAGTGCTATAAAATGTTAGTTTCAGTTTCTTATCAGATTATGAGCATTTGTCATTTTTGCCATGATTATTGTGTGCTGCATATGGACTTGAGCTCTATATGTGTTTTGGGCTATGCCATGCCATCTTTACAGGGGTGTATTCCATGTATTTTTGTGATCAATGTGGTGACTAGCACAAGCATGCAAAGTAGCTCCCGTGATGTTGCTGATTTAGGGACTTAGATTTTCAATAAGTCATTTCCCTGCTGTTATTTTAATGCCATGTATTCATGTTGCTACAGAGTAATACATGCTTCTTTTGAGCATGTTCAGTAAGGATGATTTGGGCATATGGTTATGATCTATACAACCATGTCTTTGTTTGCATTTATGGAGTACCCTAGCATGACTCAATCTTGCTCTACTTTTGCTATAAAATGTTCCTGGCAGATTGTCTACATGTTATTCAATTTTGCCAAGGTTGTTGTAGTTGATTCATGCATGCTATGAGATGGATCTTGCCATGGTTAGCTTCTTGAACATGTCTTCTTGCTGGGTGTATGCTTAGTTTGTCATGCAATGCCTTGTGGTGAGTGCATCGAGCTCGCAAACGTGCCTACTTAACTCTGTTTTTGCCATGTCCAGTTTTCTGCCAAGTCTGAATCTGTTAACGAAACTTGCTATGTTTACATGGGTGCCATCATGTTTTCTGTGCCCTTTTGGCTTATGGTCAGTAAGGGACTTGTTTTATATGCTTTGAGTAGATTCATGCTATGCCTTTGTTTGCTATGTCCTGTTCCTATAGCATGTTGTTATCTTGCTCTAAACATTGCTTGCTGATGTTAAATCCTAACATGTTAGTATTTTCACTAAGTCTGTGACGTTGTTCTCTTTTGCACTTTTGCCATGCTTGTTTGAACCTGCTATTGTGTGATTTAGCCGTAGCTCAGTGTTCATCTTTTGTCAAGCATCTTGATTAGATCACTGCCATGTGCTTTGTTTCTATGTTAGAGTGCAGTAGCTTAGTTTATTGTTGCATTCTAGATGGCATCGTGATGTTAATTGCAGAATCATGCCATTATTGTTTTGCTTGCCATTTGCAAACTGTGCATCTGATTCCGGTGATCTTTATATCGATTTCAACCAAAATCAACTCATCTTTACAGCGGCGCTCTTGGTTTGCCAAGGTGAGACATGGTTCAATCTTTTCCTTCCAGAGCACGCATATGCATTGCATATTACATCCCGCATATCATGCCATGTTTTGCATCATGTTGCTTGTGCATTGCACCGTGGTTGATTGTGGTTTCCTTTGATTGTGTTCTTGCCTTGGGTAGAGCCGGGAGACGAGTTCGTGGTCGAGGAACCCGTTGAGTACGCTTACGAGGATCAAGCTTACGTCAACTCGGAGAACTTTGCAGGCAAGATGACCATACCCTCAAAATCACTTCTATCTTTGCTTGCTAGTTGCTCGCTCTATTGCTATGCCTATGCCGCGATACCTACCACTTGCTATATCATACCTCCCACATTACCATGTCAAGCCTCTAACCCACCTTGTCCTAGCAAACTGTTGTTTGTCTATGTGACCACTTTGCTCAGCCCCTCTTATAGCATTGCTAGTTGTAGGTGAAGATGGAGTTTGTTCCTTGTTTGGAATATGATTATTGTTGGGATATCATTATTATATCTTGTTTACTTTAATGCACCTATATACTTGGTAAAGGGTGGAAGGCTCGGCCTTATGCCTGGTGTTTTGTTCCACTATTGCCGCCCTAGTTCCCATCATACCGGTGTTATGTTCCTTGATTTTGCGTTCCTTACACGGTTGGGTTATAATGGGAACCCCTTAACAGTTCGCCTTGAATAAAACTCCTCCAGCAAGGCCCAACCTTGGTTTTACCATTTTCCACCTAAGCCTTTTTCCCTTGGGTTCCGCAGACTCAAGGGTCCTTTATTTTAAACCCCCAGGCCAGTGCTCCTCTGAGTGTTGGTCCAACTTGTCAGCCGCCGATGGCCACCAGGGGCAACTCTGGGTTGGCCTACCGGAAGTTTGGACAATCCGGTGTGCCCTGAGAACGAGATATGTGCAGCTTCTATCGGGATTTGTCAGCACATCCGGGTGGCTTTGCTGGACTGGTTTTACCATTATCGAGATGTCTTGTAACCGGGATTCCGAGTCTGACCGGGTCGTCCTGGGAGAAGGAATATCCTTCATTGACCATGAGAGCTTGTGATGGGCTAAGTTGGGACACCCCTGCAGGGTTTTGAACTTTCAAAAGTCGTGCCCGCGGTTATGGGAAGATGGGAATTTGTTAATATCCGGTTGTAGAAAACCTGACACTTAACTTAATTAAAATGAATCAACCGCGTGTGTAGCCGTGATGGTATCTTTTCGGCGGAGTCCGGGAAGAGAACACGGTCTTGTGTTATGCTTGAACGTAAGTAGTTCTAGGATCACTTCTTGATCATAGTTTATCGACCGTGCTTTGCTCCTTTTCTCGCTCTCATTTGCGTATGTTAGCCACCATATATGCTAGTGCTTGCTGCAGCTCCACCTCACTACCTTTTCCTACCCATGAGCTTAAATAGTCTTGATCGTGAGGGTGTGAGATTGCTTAGTCCTCGTGACTCACAGATTACTTTCAAAACCAGATGCAGGTGCCGATGATGCCATTACAGGGGATGCGACCGAACTCAAGTGGGAGTTCGACGAGGATTCAAGACGTTACTATGTTTCCTTTCCAAACGATCAGTAGTGGAGCCCAATTGGGGCGATCGGGGATCTTATGCATTTGGGGTTGTATTTATTTTGGTTCCGTAGTCGGACCTTGATTGTATTCTGGATGATGTAATGCTATATTTATGTATTGTGTGAAGTGGTGATTGTAAGCCAATTCCTTATCTCTTTCTTATTCAGTACATGAGATGTGTAAAGGTTACCCCTCTTGCGACATGCCAACAATGTGGTTATGCCTCTAAGTCGTGCTCCGACACGTGGGAGATATAGCCACATCGTGGGTGTTACAATATACTTCCGCATACCACCAACACCTCCGCATAGCACCGCTCTATATCACATACACCACCATTGCTTACCACTTCCAACTCTGACAATTTTTGTCCAATTTTGCTTTGAGAATTTGAATTGCGGTTCCGTGTCCTACTTGTGTTTCGGCTATTTAGGTTCGGTTCGACATCAATATCACCGCCGCTCATCTTCACCACGGACGCGTCATCAACAACGACCACCTCGACTACATCTTGGTATTCATGCCACCATTTTGACACCATACCGTACGCAAGAACGGTAACCTCACCTTGGTATTGGACATACCATTCTTGCCATTACATTGATAGCCATCATAGCCTTACTCCTTTGCGTCGCTTACCCACCGAGACTAGCCGTTGAGTATTGCCGTCAATGAGACTTGTGCAGATTAGTGATCATACTTCCCATAGCATACATACATAATTGTTGCATATCTTGGTATCATCTCTTGTGTCACAAGGTTGTCATCGCATACACAATTGCTATCTTGGTTCGTGAAGCATTGCATGAGAAAAGAGCTCAAACAACAAAGAGCCAAACAAGCTTTTAAGCAAAAGGGAAAGATAAGCAAAGAGCTTTTAAGCAAGAACCATAGCATCATACAACATTAAGATTGTCATATCAGATCATCTTGGATCATTTCATCAAAACACCTTGCATAGAGCATACTTGGGATAGAAGTCGTTACATATTTGCTTAGTAGGTTGTGCACAAGTCTTGTATCCACCTATTATGCAATCGTGCTAGCGTCTCTCTAGTGTTGTGCAACAAGAGCATTTTTGTGGATTCCACATTATGGCTCACCCTTGGTTGCACGACCCCACTTACCTTTTTGTGTGTGTGTTTCCGTGTACCGTATATTGTTTGGTCTACTTGTTGCATTGCAATCTTGCGAATCTTTTCCAACATTATTGAAGCTCACTTACAATTGCAACAAATTTTGTGCCACCATCCTAACCAAGCTCCACCATAAGCTTTTACTTGTGTAGGTGTGAGAAACTGATAAGAATTGGTACCAATTGTGCTATTTCCTTGTCCACATTGGAGTGATCATTGATCCACCTTCAACTTTGGTCAAGGTACATTTGGTATACGTTCTTCTCTTTCTACCACTCACATTTTTCCCTTGAAATGATGGATAGGCCAAGTACTTCTACCAACCCACTCTTCATTGAGAACAACGACGGCATGAACTCCTACATCACCAAGAGCCACCCCTTTGGTGTAAAACGTGCTTTGCATCAAGAGCAACAAGCAATGAGTGAACGCATCGACAACCTCACCGCCGACTTGCGACTCTCCGAGAAACGTACAAGGGACTACTTCGATCACAAGCTCGATGATCACAAGCAAGAGAATGACGCAAGAATGGACGAGATTCGTGCTTTTTTGCTCAACCGCTCTTCTTCCACTTCGTCCTCTTCAAGAAGGAGCCGCTCAAGTCGACACTCCGACTTCACCCTCTCCGGCTCAAGTACACCGACATCGAACACTCTTCGACGTGCCGCGCGCAACAATCGTCAAGCAAGCCTCAATCCCCTACGCAACACTGACTCTCAAGAGCACCGACAACGTCAAACCAAGAGGCGTTCGTGCTAGCACGAGAACAGCAACGACAACGCCAACATGAAGAGGAAGAGCGAGCGCGGCTACACCAAGTTGCACAATATGCCGAGGCACAACGTCAAGAACAACAACTCCGTGAAGCTCAAGCACTTGAGGCGCAACAAGCCCTCCAAGATGGAAGTCGAGCCGTAGCCAACCGAGGCCGACAAGCTCGTGATCATGAAGAATCACTTCGTGAAGAAGCTCACGAATGACGACATCAAGCTCGCGTGCAACGTCAAGCTCGACAAGTTCCTCCACAAGTTTACCAAGAGCATGAAGACAATGGGAATCCTCCAAGACAAGAGCAACATGAGGTTGACAACCCCCCTCATCAAGAGCAACACGAGCTTGACAATCATCAGCAACATGGGCGTAATCATCCTCGACCCCAACACAATGAAGATCAGTGCTATGGCAAGCTAAAGTTCACCATGCCCAAGTTTTCCGGAAGCAATGATCCCGAAGAGTACCTATCATGGGCATTGAAGGTCAACAAAATCTTCCGCTTGCACAACTATGACAAAGAGAAGAAGATCGCGATGGCATCCCTTGAGTTCCAAGACTATGTCCTCATTTGGTGGGAACAAGTTATCGAGCGCCGAGAGGCAAGAGGTGAACCACCCATCACTACTTGGGCGCAAATGAAAGATCTCATGAGAGCATGCTTCATGCCTACCTGCTACAACCGCGACCTCTTCAAGAAACTTCAACTACTCAAGCAAGGAACCAAGAGAGTTGAAGAATACTATAAGGAGATGGAGATTGCCATGATAAGAGCCAATGTCATGGAAGATGATGAGCAAACAATGGCACATTTCTTGAATGGACTCAACCATCCTATCAAGAAGATCGCCGACTTCCAACCATGCTCGAACCTCATCGAGCTCGTGCATCAAGCTACAAAAGCGGAACGTCAAGTGCAAGACGATTACAAGTATGCCAAGTTCTCATCCAAGTCCTACGGCTTCTCCGACACCCAAGCTTCAACGACTCCAACAACGTCTACCAAGCCTTCTAGAAGCAACATCGACAAGTCGAGTTCCAAGAAAGCTTCATCAACTCCAAGTCATCCCTCTACTACAAGCAACTTCAAGCCGGGAGCTTCATCGTCATCAACCCCCACCGATGATATCGTCAAGACAAGTTCCTTCAAATGCTTCACATGCAGAGGCCGAGGCCACAAGTCCTATGAGTGCACCAACAAGCGGACCATGATCCTCAATGATGACGGCACTTATGACTCAATGAGTGAAGGATAAATGGATGCTATTGAGCAAGTCTCCATGCATCGGCAAGTGAACGATGAAGAAGAACAAGTCTTTTGCGATGAAGATTCAAGCCCCGCTCTTGTTGCCTCCAAGGTCTTGACTCTCCAACATCACCAAGAAGAAGACCAACGATGCCACATCTTTCATACCAAGGCCGACATCAATGGACAATCCGTCAAGGTCATCATCGATGGAGGGAGTTGTCATAATCTCGCAAGTGAAGAACTTTGCTCCAAGCTCCAATTGCCCAAGATGAAGCACCCACATCCATACAAAGTGCAATGTCTTAGTGACTCCGGCACTATCCAAGTCGAGCATCGAGTAAAAATCTCCTTCAAAATTGGCGCCTACGAAGACACCTTAGAGTGCGACGTCTTTCCAATGACCGTTTGCCACCTTCTCCTTGGACGCCCATGGCAATTCGATAGATGTGTGATCCACAACGGCCGAATGAACCACTACATTTTCAAGATGAAAGGAAAGGAGTACATACTTCGCCCCATGTCGCCAAGCCAAGTGATCGCCGACAAGCAAGCCACCCATCGTGGAGAGAATAGTGAGAGAGCTTGCCACCAAAAAGAGTGAGCGCCGCAAGCCCAAATTGAGTGCCTCCACGATGAGCGACAAGAAGAACTTAGTTCTATTTGCCACCAAAAATGAGATAAGAGGAGTGTGTGAGAACCCATCTAGTGTCCTACACTACATCCTTTTGTGCAAGGACAATGCAACACAAGCTAACACTTCTCACACTCTACCTTCAGTGTTGTCTTCTCTTTTGCAGGAATTTCAAGATGTTTTCCCCGATGAGCTACCTCCGGGACTACCTCCACTACGAGGCATCGAGCACCACATCGACCTCATCCCCAGAGCACCTCTTCCGAACAAAGATCCCTACCGCGTCAACCCCAAAGAAACCAAAGAAATACAAAGGCAAGTAAAGCATCTCATAGACCATGGACATGTGCGTGAAAGTTTGAGCCCTTGTGCCGTCCCAGTCATTCTTGTGCCAAAACGAGACGGTAGCTTTCGCATGTGCTCCGATTGTAGACCTATCAATGCTATCACCGTTTGCTATAGGTATCCCATTCCATGCCTTGACGATATGCTTGATGAACTTAGTGGTGCCACTATCTTTTCAAAAATTGATCTTAAGAGTGGTTACTATCAAATCTGCATACACAAGGGTGATGAATGGAAAACCGCTTTCAAAACCAACTTTGGCTTGTATGAGTGGTTAGTCATGCCTATGGGTCTATCAGAAGCACCGGGTACTTTTATGCGTCTTATGAATCATGTCTTTCGCCCTTACATTGGTGTGTTTGTTGTGGTCTACTTCGATGATATCCTTGTTTTAGAAAGTCTCTCAAAGAGCATGTCACCCATGCCCGAACCGTTTTACAAACTCTTCGAAAAGAGTGTTGTCGGTGTCAAAACCGGCGGATCTCGGGTAGGGGATCCCGAACTGTGCGTCTAGGCCGGATGGTAACAGGAGGCAGGGGACACAAAGTTTTACCCAGGTTCAGGCCCTCTCGATGGAGGTAAAACCCTACGTCCTGCTTGATTAATATTGATGATATGGGTAGTACAAGAGTTGATCTACCACAAGATCAGAGAGGCAAAACCCTAGAAGCTAGCCTATGGTATGATTGTAGATGTGTATGTTGTCCTACGGACTAAAACCCTCCGGTTTATATAGACACCGGATAGGGTTAGGGTTACATAGAGTCGGTTACAATGGTAGGAGATCTGAACATCCGTATCGCCAAGCTTGCCTTCCACGCCAAGGAAAGTCCCTTCCGGATACGGGACAGAGTCTTCAATCTAGTATCTTCATAGTCCAGGAGTCCGGCTTGAAGGTATAGTTTGGCTATCCGAACACCCCCTAATCCAGGACTCCCTCAGTAGCCCCTGAACCAGGCTTCAATGACGACGAGTTCAGCGCGCAAATTGTCTTCGGCATCGCAAGGCGGGTTCCTCCTCCAAATACTTCATAGAAGATCTTGAACACAACGATAGTGTCCGGCTCTGCAAAATAAGTTTCCACATATTGCCATAGAGAGAATAATAATATTAACACAAATCTAATCTGCTGACGTATTCCGTGGTGTGACACACCATGGCCAAGCCTTTATCCGAGTCGTTTAATTACCCACCTCAGCGTGTTATGTGAGGTGGTTTCCCTGGCACGTCTTGTTAAAGCAGAGATCGTGTCCCCTTATTACGGGATTCTCATCAATACGGACATGGGTAACCCAACCGCTTCTAGGACTCCCAGATCATAGGCAAGTCCAAACGGACATGGGGATGACGCTTGATATCCACCCTCTTTATAAAGGGGAAAAGCTTTTACTTTTCCCTCCCGTGCTCAATCGAATCCTTCCCCCGCCTCAAGCTCAAACGCCCAAAGCTCAGGTCAGGTGCTCCGAACCTTCAGTCATGTCCGGATCCATCCTTCAAGGCCGATGGATGCCCTCCTCTGTCACAGAAGAAGACATCAAAAAGTTGAGTGAGGCCAGGTATCTGACCGCCGAAATATCGCATCGGCTGCCTCCCCGGGGACAGACCGTCCCCTCTCCCAAACCCAACGAGAGCGTTGTGTTCGTCCCCCACTTCCTCCGGGGTCTAGGTTTTGCATTGGATCCTTTCGTCAGGGGCTTGATGTTTTATTACGGGCTAGATTTCCATGATCTAGCTCCGGACTCCTTCCTGCATATCACGACTTTTGTTGTCGTATGCGAGGCCTTCCTCCGGGTTACCCCCCACTTTGGCTTATGGCTCAAGACCTTTGAAGTAAAGCCGACGGTGATCGAAGTGCAACATGCAGAGTGTGGAGGCGCCTCAATACGCAATATGATGGGAGCTCCGTGGCCCAAAGGTTCCATCCCAGAGGTATCTACATTGTGGCAACAGGAGTGGTTCTACATCACGACTCCTAGAAGTGCCAAGTGGGCGGCCGCCCCCGTTTTTTGCTCGGGCCCTCCACCACGACTGATGTCATGGATCAGCAGAGGACTAAGCTGGGGTCCAGCCAAGGACGTGCCTTCACTGCAAAGCCGCATTCGAGATCTCTTCAACGGAGATCTCAGTTTGGTCGCGGTAATACAAGTTATGCTGGTTCGTCAAGTCCAGCCTTGCAAACGTCGGCCCCTTCGCTTGTGGGAGTTCAATCCCGAGGGTCCGCGTGCCATTCAAAATTTTCTCGGCCTGACGCACGAGGATATGTATAAGTCATCCTTCGGACCTCAAGTAGAGTGTCCGGAAATCACCGAGGACGTGGGCCTGAGCAGTAACCGCGCTGCCGAACAGGTAAAGAATCTTTCGGCCGAGCATATTATCTTTCCTTTGTTACGAAGTTATTTCTGAGAGTTTGCTTTTTCGACCTGGACTGGCTAACAAAGGCGAAGTTGATTCGGTGTTCGGCCCCCCTCCCTGAGGGTTTGGAGAACCTGGTATTGGAAAATATGCTCTAGACCACACCTTGCCCGGATCCCTTGAAGGAAGATACTGTGGAGGGTAATGCGGGCGGACGTGGGCCCCCAACGCTACCTATTCTAACCGAGGGAGGAGTGTCTCCGTGAAGGAAGACGACCGGAAGAGGAAAAGGACTGCGCCTGGGAATTCAGAAGCCGAAGCTTCCAAACGGGAGAAGAAATCTTCCACTGGGGGCCCTACCTTGGGGGGCGCTGCTGCCGCACAAAGTCCGCGGGGGGATCAATTCTCCCGGGAGTCGTAAGTGACCCGAAGACTTTAATAGTACAGATATGCCATCTTTTTCTTCTGAGAAAATAACCACCACATATATTTGTGCAATTCGGGCCTTATCCCCTCTCAAATGAGCTCGTCTTCGGGGGATCTTCTTCCAGAGATGATGGAGAGCGAGAGGCCTCCTCCGGACTCCTCCGCTCCAGAAGCGGGCGACCCTGAAGTGTCGTCGCGGAGGGCCTCTCCGAGTGCGGAGAGGCCAGAAGGTGATCCAATTGATCCCCGAGGTTCCCAGTGTCCGGCACCCGAAGAGAGTAGACAAAAGAGTCCAGCGATGTCTAGTGTGCGATCGGACGTTATGAGGGAGTTGGTGGGGCGAGCGTCCATCTCAGATGATCACCGTGTGCTGATGAATATGGTGATGGAGAGGGTATCGTTCGTCGAAAGCGGGTTGCGTGAAGCTTTTATGAGTCTACTGATAGACTTTGAGGTATGTAAAAAGGAATGTGTAATAGTCCTGCATGTGTTAGGTGTGCCCTGTGTAGATAGTAGCCCCTGAGACTCTGACTGTCGTCGGAAACAATGACGAACGGAGGATCATACACCCAGGTAATAACCATACTGCCTTTATGTGCAGGAGATGGAAGCTCCGGTGGCCAGCCGGACTAGCCAGTTTGCCCGTTTAGAACGGCAGATGCTGATATCGAGCTTGTTAACAGAAAGCTTGACGAGGCGCAGGGTAAGTATCCCTGTCTGGTAAATGCCACATAGGAAGAGTATGATGCCAGTGTTTTTAACATGTTATGACTGCAGATGGGTCTGCCACTGTTGAAGCCTTGCGGGCGGAACTTGCCCGAGCCAAGGAACAAGCAAAATTGGGTAATGCGGCTGCTTTGAAGGTGGCCGAAGAGTTGCGGGCCGAGAAGGCCGCACATGGCGAGAGCCGGAAGAAGATGGCCAATATGGCCGTAGAATTAGAAGCCGCCGTAGACCGTTGCCGGGCTCTTGAAAAGGAAGACCAGGCGAAGGCATCGGACCTTGAGAAGGCTGCTGTAACGGGAAAAGACCTCCGCTCTGCTGTGAGGGCAAAGAAGGAGGAACTGCGAGAAGCCGGGGATATTGTAGCCGGGAAGTCCTTTATGCTGCAGAGGAAGTACGGAGATCCACGGTATGCCCCTCTGGATCGGCTGTGGAGTTCAGAGGACGCGTATATGGATTTGGCGGCGAGCGCTGCCGATGCGGCCAAGTACTTCCAGAGTCAGACGGACCGTGAAGTAGACCAGCTATTTTGGAAGCAGTTCCTTTCTCCCGAGCGTCCGCTTTCATTGACGGACCAATTATCCGAATGGGCCGAACTAAATAGGTTGTCCGGACTCTCCATGAGGTCTGTTGTGGGTCAACTATGGCCCGGAAGGTCAAAACCGAGCAGCTATTTCAGCTTGGTGCAGCAGGTCCTTGATGTGGTGCCGCGCATAAATGCGATGAAGAGGTCGGCATGCATAGAAGGCGCACGGATGGCCTTTTCCCGTGCTAAAGCATACTGGACAGAGATGGATGCTACCACTGTTGCAGCGCAGGATTCGGCCATAGGTCGAAGGGCTGCTGAGCACTACTTTGAGGAAGTTCTTGAGGGTGCTCGTTTGATAGAGACCCAGTGCTCAAAAAATATTATGTTTGAATGACATGTAATCTCATTGTAAGAGAAATGCTTTTTAAATTTTTATGAGGCTACTTTTATACTTTTTCCTGAAAGTAATGTGATGCCTCCTGGGCGACCGTTTATGTATACATGTGTATAACCTGAAAGATTGCAGTCGTCGGCTTCAACCCCCACGCATATAATGCGGAGGTGTTCGCAGAAACACGTGTTCACACTTAACCCAACGTCTTGGTCCTATTAAGGAGGTGATAGCGAAGCGGCGAGGCAACCAGACTATAATTCTTTAACACTTTCACTTAGCCATAGGAGTTTGACAGTGGGGCTACTAGATAGCCCCTGGTGGCTCCGCACTCTCCTGATCCCGGGGTGCGTATATGCCTGGCCGGAAAGCGGCCCTTCGTTAAGGCGGAGGAATTCTAACATTCCCATGGGTCATCGAGTGGTTGACCAGTCTCACGCTAGATCATGACAGTCAGTTTTCGGCTTTCTCTACTGAGGTGCTCGTCCGGATAAAACAGGGCACAATCGTAGTAGTTCTCCTGGTGCTACCTTAGCCGGTAAAGCAGAACCTAAGGCACCAAAACACAGGAGCCGGGCAAACCCAACATTTGACCAAGGACTATGATTCAGAGTTGATGCATATAGGGCCAAACTCGCGATGCCGAACACTCCCTAGGATATTCGGTCTTTGTGGTATAAACCGGGCCTGAAGAATGGCCTTTGTAAGAAGCCCCTTGTGTCCAGGTACGTGCATTCTTCTGGCGTGGCCACATGCCAAGACGTCAGCATCCTTCTTAACGGTGGATATGTATCAACAAGAGACAGTAAAAAAGGTTTACGCAGGGTCTTAATCTAAAAAGAATCCTTGGGTCGGGTCCCTGCTGCACGTTTGCGCCTGTGTCTCTGTTGTGCCGTATCCTGGACGGGTGTAGCGCGATGATCATCTGTAAAAGAGAGGAATTTAGGTAAAAAGGTTGTCGTGCAAAAGGATAGTTTTCTAAAGAAACCATGTATAATTCAAAATAAGAAGAAATCGCCACTCGTCTGCGTGCGTTGAGCCCCTTGTACTTTTGAAAGATAGGGGTGTGGCCATCTATTTGATATGAGTAGCGGCGCCGGACTTGGTTAGTTGTGTCTGAGGTCTTGACGACCTATTGGATACTTTTGCTGGTCCGGGCACCTTTAGTGTGCGGATGCCAAGGCAGCCTCACTCTCTTCGGTGCGCAAAGATCGCTTGATACTTCCGTGTACTGAAATGATGCCACGTGGACCGGGCATCTTGAGTGTTAGGGAGGCATAGTGTGGTATTGCATTAAAGCGAGCAAAAGCTTCGCGTCCGAGTAGTGCTTGATAGCCACTTTTAAACGGAGCGATGTGGAAAGTTAAATGCTCGCGACGGAAGTTATCGGGGGAGCCGAATATAACTTGTAGTAGGAGGGAGCCCGTGCAACGAGCCCCTGGGCCTGGCGTTACTCCTTTAAAGGTAGTATTGCTATGGCGAATTTGTGTTGGGTCTAACCCCATCCCGCGGATTGTATCCTGATATATTAGGTTTAGGCTACTGCCGCCATCCATCAAGACTCGTGTGAAGTGGTATCCGCCAATTACTGGGTCTAATACCAGTGCAGCCCATCTCGCGTGTCGGATACTTGATGTGTAATCACGATGGTCGAAGGTGATCGGTTGAGACGACCAGTGGCGGGACTTCACGGTGACGGGCACTTGGGTATATTTTTCAGGGAGTGCCGCATTGTTTTTTCTCTTGATCACGTGTTACACGTTTATTGTTTTGACTTCGGGTGGAAATTTCTTTTGTTCCCCCTTGTCTTGCTTGGGAGGCTCGTCCTCGTCTTTACTTGGTGTATCTTCCCCCTTGTGTATGGCGTTAAGCTTGCTGGACTGCTTGAAGACCCAACATTCTCTATGGGTATGATTAGCAGGTTTGCTAGGGGTACTATGGATCTGACATATTTGGTCCAGAATTTTGTTGAGGCTGGACAGTTCATCCCTAGTGCCTTTGGAGGGCGGCTTTTGGTTTGGCCGAGGGACTTTGAATCCGGCATTTACTTTCGTGCCCTTCGTGTTGTCTTCTTTATGCCGGCGTTTGTTATTGCTGTTGCGCCATGATTTTCCGTTTCCATCTCTAACTTCAGATGTACTAGGGTCGCTGGTGCTGCATCTGGCTAGCCAGCTGTCCTCACCCGCGCAAAAGCTGGTCATGAGGTTTGTTAATGCGGCCATCGTTCTCGGCTTGTTTTGGCTGAGGTGTCTGGCGAGCCATTCGTCGCGGACGCTGTGCTTGAAATCCGCTAAGGCTTCGGCATCCCGACAGTCGACAATCTGGTTCTTTTTAGTAAGAAACCTATTCCAAATCTTTCGGGCTGACTCTTCGGGCTATTGAGTTATGTGGCTCAGGTCGTCCGCATCCAGAGGTCGGACATAAGTCCCTTGAAAGTTTGCCCGAAAGGCCTCTTCGAGCTCTTCCCAACCTCCAATGGAGCTTTCGGGGAGGCCTTTGAGCCAGTGACGAGCTGGCCCTTTGAGTTTGAGAGGTAAGTACTTGATGGCATGGAGGTCATCCCCTCGAGCCATATGTATATGAAGGATATAGTCCTCAATCCGGACCCCGGGGTCTGTTGTTCCATCGTATGCCTCTATGTTTACGGGCTTGAATCCCTCTGGAAATTCATGGTCCAGTACCTCATCGGTGAAACATAGGGGGTGTGCGGCACCCCTGTAGTTGGGTGTGCCGCGTTGTTCGGATGTTTGTTGTGTTGCATTGTATGCTGGGGCGCACTTGCGTGGTCCATAGATGGATCTTGTTGCACCGTCCTTTGGGTGCGAGCCCTCGCATGGGTCGTGTGTTGTATTGTGAGCGGCGTTGAATGCCATTCTGTGGTGGTAGAGGGGTCGTCTATCTGACCAGGTGGCTGCTTTGATATTTGGTTGTGGGGGGTCTGAGGCCTCCTCATCGAATTCGGGTAGCAGCTTCCGCTTTGGGTAGCTCTTGGAGGGGCGATTGTCGCCGTACCTTGCTACAGTGTTGAGTATTTTGCTCCATCTGAATTGGAGCGTGTTTTGCGTGGCCTTGAGCCTCTGCTTCTGCTTTTTGAGGCTCCTTGTGGTGGCAACGAGCCTATTACGGGCATTCTGCTGCTCCGAGTGCCTGTCCGGCGTTATGTCGTCCAGACCATTATCATTGATAGGATTTGTTTGTTCGGTTTGATTATCCGGATTGCCGTTGTCTGGCAGCGGTTCGCCCTGCTCCAGCGCTGGATCAGTGTGATCGCTATTTCTGTTGAGGCGGGATTTGGGGCGGCGCTTGCGTCACCGCTTTGACTGCTTTTCGAGGGAACAATCCTTCGGTGCGTCCTTCCATTCCTCGCCGTCATCTTTGGGTGCGTCCACCATGTATACGTCATATGACGAGGTGGCGTCCCAGGGCTCGATAGGTGCTGATTCTTCATCGTCTCCTTCATCGGCGTCCATACCGTCAATGTCTTCGGAGTCAAAGTGGAGCATGTCGGTTAAGTTGTCGACGGTGACTACAAAGTGGGTGGTGGGTGGGTTTCGAATTTCTTCATCGTCCATACCCCAACCTTGCTGACCATAGTCCGGCCAGGGCCCTCCTGATAAAGAGAGAGACTTCAGTGACTTCAGGATATCGCCAAAAGGCGAGTGCTGAAAGATGTCTGCGGCAGTGAACTCCATGATCGGCGCCCAATCGGATTTGACTGGCAGGGGCGCGGAGGGTTTGGAGTCCGGAGAGGAGTCCGGCTCCTTGGAGTCACGAGCCTCGCAGAGTACGGGGCTGGTGTTCGGCTCAACCGCCATTGGGATCACAGCCCTCGAGGTGGCGTCCAACCGCCCATCCTCGATCGGTGCGGTTGGCCGATGTGGGAGCGGCCTCCAGGGCACTATTCGGCGGCAGAGCTAGATCATGCTTATCGTGACAGTGCGGCGCGCTCGGCAGTGGTTCGAATCCGTCGAAGATCAAGTCCCCGCGGATGTCGGCCCTGTAGTTTAAACTTCCGAATCTGACCTGACGGCCAGGGGCGTAGCTTTCGATCTGCTCTAGATGGCCAAGTGAATTTGCCTGCAGTGCGAAGCCACCAAAGACGAAGATCTGTCTAGGAAGGAAGGTCTCACCCTGGACTGCATCGCCATTGATGATCGTAGGAGCCATCAGGCCTGACGGCGACGGCACAGAGGAACTCTCAATTAAAGCACCAATGTCAGTGTCAAAACTGGCGGATCTCGGGTAGGGGGTCCCGAACTGTGCGTCTAGGCCGGATGGTAACAGGAGGCAGGGGACACGAAGTTTTACCCAGGTTCGGGCCCTCTCGATGGAGGTAAAACCCTACGTCCTGCTTGATTAATATTGATGATATGGGTAGTACAAGAGTTGATCTACCACGAGATCAGAGAGGCTAAACCCTAGAAGCTAGCCTATGGTATGATTGTAGATGTGTATGTTGTCCTACGGACTAAAACCCTCTGGTTTATATAGACACCGGATAGGGTTAGGGTTACATAGAGTCGGTTACAATGGTAGGAGATCTGAACATCCTTATCGCCAAGCTTGCCTTCCACGCCAAGGAAAGTCCCTTCCGGACACGGGACGGAGTCTTCAATCTAGTATCTTCATAGTCCAGGAGTCTGGCTTGAAGGTATAGTTCGGCTATCCGAACACCCCCTAATCCAGGACTCCCTCAAGCGTCTCTATGCTAATATGGAGAAATGCCTTCTTGGCGTTGATAAGCTTGTTTTCTTGGGTTTTGTTGTACACTACTAGGGAAAAGCCTAGCAGCAGCGCGGGTTTTGGGCCTATTAGTAGCGTGGGGGCCGGCGCTACTAATAAGGCGCTACAGCTAACGTATAGCAGTAGCGCGGGTGCCACCCGCGCTACTACTACGTCCGTTAGTAGTAGCGTGGGTAAAAACCCGCACTACTACTAACCCGTGCTTTGAAAAATACAATGGAATTTTTTTCCGATTTTTTTGCCCTAATTTTCAAATTTCTGAATTATTTTAACCTCTAATCTCTAATCAACCCTCATCGCTGCTCAATTTAATCTCTAATCACCCCTCATCATTCCAAATCATCTAACTTCCCGGACGGTCACCCATCCTCTCACTACTCCAGCCTGAGCACGCTTAACTTCCGGGTTTTATTCTCCCTCGATTCCAAGTTTGCACTTGTTGTTTTCCTGACAATAGTAAGATGTCAATCCTATTAACCCTCGGGAGTTTAGCTTGAGCATGAAGTCACACATTTCACTGTTTGAGTTTAAAACTATTGTTCTAAAAACAATAATTATTTAGTAACACTAATATTTCTTGAATAAGTAATTTGACCACATTTTGACCAAAGTTTGACCAGATTTGACCAAAATTCCAAAAAACTGAAATAATTATTTAGTAACACTAATATTCTTGAATAATTATTTAGTAACACTAATACTTCTTGAATAAGTAGTTTGATCACAATTTGACCAGATTTGACCAAAATAAAAAAACTGAAATTTGAGCATAACTTTTTTTCCTTTTAGAATTTGAGGATTCTAAAATTTTGCAAACAGGTCGTAGGCGGTCTCCATCAGATGCGGATTTTCGTGCTGAACCTTTTGATATATTATACATTTTTTATGACATCGTATGCAAAAGTTATAGCCGTTTTACATTTTCCCTACACTTTTTGCAAAACATGTCCAAATTTAAGTTTTTAAATTTTCCTAACTAGTAGATGTAGTAACATAACTACATCTTGAAGGATTTTAATTTTTGAAACATTTTGATATATTATACTTTTTTTCTAACATCGTATGCAAAAGTTATAGCCGTTTTACATTTTCCCTACACATTTTGCAAAACATGTCCAAATTTAAGTTTTTAAATTTTCCTAACTAGTAGATGTAGTTACATAACTACATCTCGAAGGATTTTAATTTTTGAAGTTTTTATCATTTTCTTTTGCTTTTTACAAAACCGAAAAGGCGATCCACGCGGGGGGGGGGGGTAGAGTTTCAAAATGGGACCTTTAGTAGTAGCGAGGGTTTTTACCCCTCGCTACTACTATGGCATGTCCCGGAGGGGCGCGGTTGAGACCTCTTAGTAGTAGCGAGGGGTAAAAACTTAGTAGTAGTGCGGGTTTATAACCCTCGCTACTACTATGGCATGGCCCAGGGGCACGGTAGAGACCGTTTAGTAGTAGCGAGGGGTAAAAACCAGCGCTACTGCTATCAACTTAGTAGTAGCGAGGGTTAAAAACCCGCGCTACTACTATGGCATGTCCCGCGGGGCACGGTAGAGACTGCTTAGTAGTAACGAGGGTTAAAAACCAGCGCTACTGCTATCAACTTAGTAGTAGCGAGGGTTAAAAACCCGTGCTACTAGTAAGTAGCAGTAGCGAGGGATATAAACCCGCGCTGCTAGTAAGCGTCTGTGTATAAGCTTTTCCCTAGTAGTGGTATCTTCTGAGGGTGTTCATGTAGACGAGTCCAAGATAAATGCTATTAAGACTTGGCCCCAACCAACCAACTTGCTTCAAGTGCGTAGCTTTCTTGGCCTTGTGGGTTTCTATCGTCGCCTTGTGAAAGATTTTGGCACCATTGCATCGCCCTTGCATGCTTTGAGCAAGAAGAATGCGCCTTTTGTTTAGGGACCATCCCAAGATACCGCTTTCAATGAGCTTAAGAATTTGCTTACTCATGCTCCCGTGCTTGCATTATCCAACTTTGACAAACCCTTTGAGATTCATTGCGATGCTAGCGATAATGGCATAGGAGGTGTGTTAACGCAAGAGAAGAGCCCCATAGCTTACTTCAGTGAGAAACTCTCCGGAGCGCAACTCAATTACCCCATATATGACAAAGAGCTATATGCTTTAGTCTGCATTTTGTATGAATGGGAACACTATCTTCGCCCTCATGAATTTATCATTCATACCGATCATGAAACGCTTAAGTACCTTAAAGGTCAAACCAAGTTGAACAAGCGTCATGCTAAATGGAGTGAATTTATTGAATCTTTTCCTTATGTCATCAAGTACATCAAAGGTAAGGACAACGTTGTGGCGGATGCCCTTTCCCGCATATGCATGCTTGTTACTAAACTTGAATTGGATGTTATTGGCTTTGAGCACATAAAATACTTATATGAGCATGATTCTACTTTTGCTACTCCTTATGCCAAGTGTTTGACGCACACATCTTGGGAACACTATTACATCAAAGATGCATATCTTATGGAGCTAACAAGCTTTGCATCCCCGAGTCTTCTCTTCATTTGTTGCTTTTGTAGGAATCTCATGGAGGAGTATTAATGGGACATTTTGGACGCGACAAGACGTTCGCTATGCTCTCAAAGAACTACTATTGGCCCAAGATGTTTCGTGACGTCAACCGCTTCATCAACTGATGCTCTACATGTCGCAAAGCTAAGTCTAAAGCTCAACCCCATGGCCTTAACATGCCTCTCCCAATTCCATATCAACCATGGGAAGACATTAGCATGGATTTTGTACTTGGCTTACCTAGGACTAGAAATGGGAAGGATTCGGTATTTGTCGTTGTGGACCGATTCTCTAAGATGGCACATTTCATTCCTTGCAACAAGATAGACGATGCTTCACATGTTGCCAATATCTTTTGTAGGGAAATATTGCGTCTTCATGGAGTGCCAAAGACGATCGTCTCGGACCGCGACGTCAAGTTCCTTAGCTACTTTTGGAAGACCCTATGCACCAAGCTCGGAATCAAGCTACTCTTCTCCACGGCGTATCATCCACAAACCGAAGGCCAAACGGAGGTGATCAATTGCACACTCTCCGTTCTACTTCGAGTACTCATCAAGAAGAACATCAAGGAGTGGGAGGAGTGTCTACCTATCGCCGAGTTTGCCTACAACTGAGCAAGACACTCAACAACCGGCAAGTCCTCCTTGGAGGTCGTCTACGGATTCAACCCATTGTCACCATTGGACATTCTTCCTCTACCACTACAAGAGCGCATCAATATGGACGCAAGTGCACGTGTGAACCATCTCAAGAAGGTGCATGAAGATACAAGGCACACCATCGAGCGCCAAGTACAACGACTTGCGACCAAGCTCAACATCAACAAGCACCATATGATATTCAACATTGGAGATCTTGTGTGGCTACATCTTCGCAAGGACCGCTTCCCCCACGAACGCAAGTCCAAGCTTCGACCACGAGCGGATGGACCTTTCAAGGTGCTTGCATGCTACAACAACAACGCATACAAGATCGACATCCCGCGCGACAAGTACGCCGTGAGCGACATCTTCAACATCAAAGATCTCTCACCCTACCATGGTTATGATGATTTTGATCTGAGGTCGGATCTTCCCCAAGGGAGGGGAGATGATACGGAGCATCCTACGGTCATCCCCATGGACCTACCATCGCCCCAACAAGAGCCAAGAGGACCCATGACACGAGCTAGAGCTAGAGCTCTCGAGAACGAAGTGACTTCCTTCCTTAGAGATATTACATATGATCCTCTCAAGACATGGCTACTACCTAAGTCCGAGACGTTGTGCGTGATTAGGTACCAAGAGGACCCTCCCGAAGATGCACGTGAAGGTGAACAAGTCCCCAAGTTCATGGATGAAGAGAACCCATGGAAGGAGTCAAGAACACCTTCCAGGACCCGGACATCCATCCACGACCCTGGACGTCCGGCCCCTGGAGCGTCGTCCACCACTAGCTGCACAGCCACCAAGCATCTACAGGCCCCGGACATCCGGCCCCGCCATCCCGGACATCCGGCCCTTCCCGAGCTCCCGGATATCTAGCCTCTAGCCCGGAAATCCGGACCCCTCCGAACCCGAGAGCAACAAAGCCCACCGCTCTAGCCCGGACATCCAGCCTCCCCAGCCCGAACATCCGGCCCCGTGTGAAAGCCCGGACATCCGGCCCGATGCCCGGACGTCCGGCCTCCCCTCTCTGCGCACAGTGAATGGCCAAGGCCCGTGTACCCCTTCAACCCCCTAGACTATATACACTCCTCCTCATCCCTCGTTTTAGGGTTAGCATTGGTTTAGCTCATATTTAGAGATAGAGCATTGCTCATCCACATCGGATCTACTCCACGAGAGAGACCGTGGCCCCTCTTCGGAGAAGATCCCTTTGGATTCAAGACCCCGCTACGGGAAGATCCCTTTGTGGATTCAAGACCTCCTCACGGAGAAGACCGTCTAACTTTGTATCGTCCTTAGTTGTCTGTGGATCATGTGATTTCCTATGTATTCGAGGATCTAGCACATGTGTGACTATTTCTTGTTGGTTTAGTGTTTCTCTTGTGTTTCCCCCGTGTTTTCCCTCGTTTCCCTCCTTGTGTTCTTCGCGGGATCCGCTCCTTTCGTGAAAGATCGTCCGATTAGGGTTCTACCCTACATCAGCAACCTTCTGTACCCGTGAGATCCCATCTGGGGACCTTTTCCGGCGATCTGTCGGAGGGGGATTCAATCACGAAGGGCTTCTACATCAACACCATAGCCTCTCCAATGATGTGTGAGTATTTTAACACAAACCTTCGGGTCCATAGTTATTAGCTAGATGGCTTCTTCTCTCTCTCTTTTGTTCTCAATACAAAGTTCTCCTCGATGTTCTTGGAGATCTATTCGATGTAATACTTTTTGTGGTGTGTTTGCCGAGATACGATGAATTGTGGGTTTATGATCAAGACTATATATGAACAATTTTTGATTCTTCTCTGAATTCCTATATGCATGATTTGATATCTTCGCAAGTCTCTTCGAATTTTCAGTTTGGTTTGGCCTACTAGATTGATCTTTCTTGCAATGGGAGAAGTGCTTAGCTTTGGGTTCAATCTTGCGATGCTCGATCCTAGTGACAGAAAGGGGACCGACACGTATTGTATTGTTGCCATCGAGGATAAAAATATGGGGTTTATATCATATTTCTTGAGTTTATCCCTCTACATCATGTCATCTTACCTAATGCGTTACTCTATTCTTATGAACTTAATACTCTAGATGCATGCTGGATAGCGGTCAATGTGTGGAGTAATAGTAGTAGATGCAGAATCGTTTCGGTCTACTTGTCACGGACGTGATGCCTATGTTTATGATCATGCCTGAATATTCTCATAACTATGCGATTTTCTATCAATTGCTCGGCAGTTATTTGTTCACCCACCGTAATATATGCTATCTTGAGAGAAGCCACTAGTGAAACATATGGCCCCCGGGTCTACTTTACATCATATAAGTTTCCGATCTACAATTCTACTTTACTATTTATTTTATTTTGCAATCTTTACTTTTCAATCTATACAACAAAAATACCAAAAATATTTATCCTATTATCTTTATCGGATCTCACTTTTGCAAGTGGCCGTGAAGGGATTGACAACCCATTTATCGTGTTGGTTGCAAGGTTCTTATTTGTTTGTGCGGGTACTAGGCGACTTGCGTGTAGTCTCCTACTGGATTGATACCTTGGTTCTAAAAAACTGAGGGAAATACTTACGCTACTTTGCTGCATCACCCTTTCCTCTTCAAGGGAAAACCAACGCATGCTCAAGAGGTAGCACACGGCACCTCCGTGATCTGCACACGTTCAGCTGGGTGACGTCCCTCGTATTCGTGATCTAGCTGAGGCCGAGGGAGAGTTTCGTCAGCACGACGGCGTGATGACGATGATGATGAAGTTATCGACGCATGGCTTTGCCTAAGCACTACAACGATATGACCGAGGTGGAATTCTGTGGAGGGGGCACCGCACACGGCTAAACAATCAACTTGTGTGTCTATGGGGTGCCCCCTCCCCCGTATATAAAGGGGTGGAGGAGGGGCCGGCGGGCCACCTTGGGCGCGCCCCCAAGGGGGGATCCTACTCCTACTAGGAGTAGGTTCCCCCCTTTCCTAGTTGTACTAGGAGGGGGGGGGAAGGGAGAGAGGGGAGGAAGGAAAGGGCCCCCCTCCCAATTCGGATTGGGCTTGAGGGGGGCACCCCTCCTCTTGGCCTTCTCCTCTCTCTTCCACTAAAGCCCATGTAGGCCCATTAAGCCCCCGGGGGGTTCTGGTAACCTCCCGGTACTCCGGTAAATGCCCAAACTCATCCGGAACCATTCCGGTGTCCAAACATAGCCTTCCAATATATCGATATTTATGTCTCGACCATTTCGAGACTCCTTGTCAAGTTCGTGATCACATCTAGGACTCTGAACTACCTTTGGTACATCAGAACACATAAACTCATAATACCGATCGTCATCGAACGTTAAGCGTGCGGACCCTACGGGTTCGAGAACTATGTAGACATGACCAAGACTCACTTCCGGTCAATAACCAATAGCGGAACCTGGATGGTCATATTGGTTCCTACATATTCTACGAAGATCTTTATGGGTCAAACCGCATAACAACATACGTTGTTCCCTTTGTCATTGGTATGTTACTTGCCCGAGATTCGATCGGCGGTATCTCAATACCTAGTTCAATCTCATTACCGACAAGTCTCTTTACTCATTCCGTAATGCATCATCCCGCAACTAACTCATTAGTCACATTGCTTGCAAGGCTTATAGTGGTGTGCATTACTAAGAGGGCCCAAAGATACATCTCCGATACACGGAGTGACGAATCCTAATCTCGATCTATGCCAACTCAACAAACACCATCAGAGACACCTGTAGAGCATCTTTATAGTCACCCAATTACGTTGTGACGTTTGATAGCACACTAAGTGTTCCTCCGATATTTGGGAGTTGCATAATCTCATAGTCATAGGAACATGTATAAGTTATGGAGAAAGCAATAGTAATAAACTAAACGATCATAGTGCTAAGCTAACGGATGGGTCAAGTCAATCACATCATTCTCTAATGATGTGATCATGTTCATCAAATGACAACTCATGTCTATGGTTAGGAAACTTAACCATCTTTGTTTAATGAGCTAGTCAAGTAGAGGCATACTAGTGACACTCTGTTTGTCTATGTATTCACACATGTACTAAGTTTCCGGTTAATACAATTCTAGCATGAATAATAAACATTTATCATGATATAAGGAAATATAAATAACAACTTTATTATTGCCTCTAGGGCATATTTCCTTCAGTTCTCCTTTTGAAGATCTTCATGAGACGCTCTCAGGTTCTCAAGTTCTTGCTTCCTTTGAAGATAATCATAGGAAGCTTCTCATGAGTAGCTGAGAGTGTTTCATGACGACTTTCAATTTCTTCGTACTTAATGCGAAGATTTTTAATGTCTTCAATTAAGGACTGAGTTCGAGCCATTTCCGTGTCCAACAGGTCATCGCTTTTGTCTAGCAACTTTTGAATGTGTTCCATAGCATTTTGTTGTTCCGTTGCAATTTTAGCAAGTGTTTTGTAGCTAGGTTTAGATTCACATTCAGAGTCATCTTCACTAGATGTTTGAAAGTAAGCATCGTGTGAGTTTACCTTGGCACCACGTGCCATGAAGCAGTAGGTAGGAGCAGAGTCATCCTCATCATCAGCATCAGTGTTGGCGACGATGTCATTGTCTTCGGTGTTGAAGATGGACTTGGCGACATAAGCTGAAGCTAGAGCCAGGATTGCCATGCCTGAATCGGACTCCTCCGACTCCACCTCCGCCTCCTCAGAAGCAGACTCCTCTGAATCCATCTCCTTGCCAACAAACGCACGAGCCTTGCTTGATGAGCTCTTCTTGTATGACGAAGGCTTTGATGAAGACTTTGAAGAAGACTTTGAGGATTTCTTCTTCTTCTTATCATCAGAATCATATTCCTTGATCCTCTTCTTCTTGGTCTCATTGTCCCACTAAGGACACTCAGAGATGTAGTGACCAGGTTTCTTGCATTTGTGGCACGTTCTCTTCTTGTAGTCACGAGTGGAAGCTTCGTCGTTTCTTGAGCTGGATCTTGAAGACTTTCTGAAACCTTTCTTTTTGAAGAACTTCTGGGACTTCTTCACGAGCATAGCTAGCTCCTTTCCAATGTCTTCGGGATCCCCAGAGCTGCAGTCAGATTCTTCTTCAGATGAGGACACAACCTTTGCCTTCAAAGCCCGGGTTCGGCAATAGTTGGGGCCATAGATATCTCTCTTCTCGGATAACTGGAACTCATGTGTGTTGAGCCTCTCAAGTATGACAGACAGATCGAGAGTCTTGAAGTCAGGACGTTCTTGAATCATCGGGCCTAGAGTGTCAAATGAGCTGTCAAGTGATCTCAGCAGCTTCTTGACAATTTCGTGCTTGGTGATCTTAGTGGCGCCAAGTGCTCGAAGCTCATTTGTGATATCAGTGAGGCGATCAAATGTGAGCTGGACATTCTCATTGTCGTTTCCCTTGAAGTGCTTGAAGAGGTTGCGAAGAACATCAATCCTCGAATCTCTCTGAGTTGAGACGCCTTCGTTGACCTTGGAGAGCCAGTCCCAGACCAGCTTCGCAGTTTCTAGTGCACTCACACGGCTATACTATCCTTTGGTCAGATGACCACAGATGATGTTCTTGGCAGTCGAATCCAGATGAATGAACCTCTTGACATCAGCAGCGGTGACACCTTCATTGACCTTGGGAACGCCATTCTTGACGACATACTAGAGGTCGACATCAATGGATTCAAGATGCATACGCATGTTATTCTTCCAGTAGGCGTAATCAGTGCCATCGAAGACTGAGCACGCAGCAGAGACCTTGATTATCCATGCAGTTGACATAGCTAAAACTCTAGGTGGTTAAACCGAATCACACAGAACAAGGGAGCACCTTGCTCTGATACCAATTGGAAGTGCTTGTTATCGACTGGAGGGGGGTGAATAGGCGATTTTTATGAAAGTCTTCAAAATACGAGGTCTTGAAGACAAACAGTAGAAATAAGCCTATTGATATGCAGCGGAAGGAAGACTACACTAGACAAGCCATAGTTAAGAATGCAATGAAGTGAAAGCACGAAGACTATCAGCAGCTAGGTAGAATGGATCATGATGGAAGATAGTATGAAGCCAAACAGTAAACAGTCTTCACTTAGTGAAGTCAATCAAATCAGACAAGCAGGCAATGACTTCACGAAGACAAACTATAAAGTAAAGGGAAGTGGGAGATAGAACCAGTTGCTTGGTGAAGACAGAGATTTGGTAGACCAGTTCCAGTTGTTTTGACAACTGTACGTCTCGTTAGGGAGGCTGAAATTTAACTCAGAAGACCATGTCTTCACCTTATTTCCCTTGAGCTAAGGACACCCATTCCTCACCCAATCACTCTGGTAAGTCTTCAAGGTAGACTTCCAAACCTTCACAGACTTCGTTCACTGGCAATCCACAATGGCTCCTGGATGCTCAGAACGCGACGCCTAACCGATTGGAGGATTCACAGTCCTCAAGTGTAATAAGTCTTCAGGTCACGCGGACGGAAAGACTTCAGTGATGCCTAACACTCTTTGGCTCTAGGTGTTTTGGGCTTTGTCCTTGCAAGGATCTCTCTCTCAAATGCTTCGGAGGTGGGTTGTTCTCAAACAACAAAAGCCGTGCACTAACTCTGAGCAGCCACCAATTTATGGTGTAGGGGGTGGGCTATTTATAGCCCGGAGGCAACCCGACATGATATGTCCGAATGACCCTGGGTCACTAAGGAACCGACACGTGTCCAATGGTCGGATTTCAAACACATGCGGCAACTTGACTTGGGCTACAAGTAAAGCCGACTCATCCAACTCTAGATAAGATTTTCTCTCATTGTCTTCGCTCGAAGACATAGGATTTTGGCTGAGCATCACTTCAGTCACTCTGACTTTGTTCACTTGGACCCCAATTAACAGTATGGTGGTTCCTATGACCCAACAAAGAAGAAAAGGAAACTACGAAACAACTATGTCTTCGCACTCCATAGTCTTCACATGAATGTCTTCTCACGTCATAATCTTCACTGTGAATGTCTTCACAGACCACCATTGTCTTCAATGTCTTCACACATTTTTAGGGGTCATCTCTGGTTCATAAACCGAATCAATAAGGGACTACTACCTGTGTTATCCTATAATTCTCACAAACACATTAGTCCCTCAACCAAGTTTGTCATCAATACTCCAAAACCAACTAGGGGTGGCACTAGATGCACTTACAGATTGCATGTTTGTTTAGCGTGGGGTGATGCTCTAGCCAATGTTGCTTCAACTTTTTTTTGCGAAAAGATCAGATCTATTACAAAGATTCACTGGAAGTACAAAACATCTCAAGCATAATAAAAATTACATTGAGGTCCATGGACCACCTAATGACCATTGTCGTCGCCAGAACGAGCCGACGACGCGCCACTGTCGGCACTCCCATATCGAAGCCTGCCTGACCTTGTCGATGACAGCCAGGAAGTCTTCGTGCATGCGCCCCTAAGGGCCAGCGTCCAGATCCGCAGTCGTTGTCGTTGAATTCTTGAATCAATCTGAAGAATTTGATACCAAATATTGCCGCTGCGTGCGCACGGCGAGAAACCCTAACCTCACCGCCCCGAGGAGCTGGCAGGAATCTACGCCGGAGCTCCGTCTAGTCTGTCCCAGCGGAAGAACATGAGGAGGATCAGAGCCCGAAATACTGACTCGAAGAATAAGTGCCGCCATCCGTCCAAACACCGCCCCTGAGAGAACTAAAACCGTACCTATCTACTAGCCGGTGACGAGGAACTAGAAATCCCCTCCCCGCCACCAGCCGCCTGAGTGTTAGGAGGAGGGGAGGCAAATTCACGGGCTCGCTAGCGGGGATCGAGGGGAGGAAGGCTTTCCCTAGTCGCCTGGCGAGAGGGGAAAGAAAAGCAATCTCACGTTGTATCTTCTTTAATGCTTCAACGACTTATTGATCTCGTCTCAAGGGATGTTCTGCGTGGGTGATGCTCTAACCGATGTTAGTTAAATGATTTATATATCTCGTCTATGAGTGGCTATTGCGGTATTCAAAACTTGATATGATGAGGGTGTTTGCAGGTGTCGCCTTACTTTATTGTTCTCTTGTGGGCACTGTATAATCAGGGGGAAAATACGCTCTTCAATGTAATTCTTGTTTTTATTGGTTGTTCAAAAATGCGTCTAATTTATCCATTGTACTGGCCTTTTGCTTTCCTCGATATTAATCAGATTTAAGATGCCTTTGGGTGTTTTTATTAAAAATAATATCATACATAACATTGCTAAAATATCAGATTTAAGATGCCTTTGGGTGTTTTTATTAAAAATAATATCATACATAACTAAAATAGCGGCATTGCACATGTCTTAAGTAGGCCACTGCTTGCATATTTTCGTCCAAGGATGCTTCGAACACGTCACTTGCTTGCTTGCAAGACTAATTGGTTTGATGTCAAATGTTAGCATGTCAAAGTCACTTGCTTGCTTGCAAGGCTAATTAGTTTGATACCAAAAATTGGCATGTCAAATTTTGGTAACTGCCAAAGCCACTTGCTTGTTTGCAAGACTAATTAGTTTGATGCCAAAAGTTGACATGTCAAATTTTAGCAACTGTCAAATGTTGGCTAGAGATGGTTGCACATCAATTATCGCTGCCAATCTCACAAAAGGTTGTCAAATGTTGGCAACTTTTGATTTTACCAGTTATTGGCTTGCCAAATGTTGGCAATGCCAAATGTTTGACCAAGGATGCTTCGAACACGCCATTTGCAAAGAGGTTACCCCTAAACCTTCAAGATCCAGAACCAACGATAACATGTCTCTCCAAATATATGGGCTGGCAGTGCAATCTGCATTCTGCAAGACGAAAGAAAAACGAGAACCATGTGGTGGTGACCCATACCATACAACCAAATGCGCAAAAGGGCGACAAATATTTGGTCCAGCAACGATACAAAGTTCCCAGTTATCAATGTTTATGGTCCCTGGATTATATCCTGAACAAGCGCGGCAAACCGAAAACAAAGCAAAGCTAGCGCTATCAACGCTTTACAGAATTTATTCTTCCATCTCTGGACATCTATAAACACAAATGTCCCCAGATGCGTCCAAGATGGGGTCACCTTCAGGCAGGCGAAGATCGCTCCTAGTTAGTTCCCTCGGCCTTCTGTCAGGATGAAGAGATGTGTTAGTAACAGCGCAGACTAATGTTGCAGTGATAAGAGTGCAAAAGGCAGCGCAAATCGCATATATATGAAGGGCAGCAATTACTTAGAAACTGGTAAACTGCATTACTCTACAAGAAGCATGGCATGCCCATAAATCAAGGGAAAATCTGAGCATTTAGCTTTTCTTACATCAAAAGGGCCAAAGCCCTGCTCCATTTCATTGAAATGAAACATCATATAGTAAGTGGTCGTCAAAATCTGCCAAACAATGCTCCACATTTGGAGGAATCCACACATTATGCTAAAAGGGTGTTTGCGACATAAATCAGATTTGATACACTAGAACACGATTAAGAACTTGTTTTGGCAAATGACGTGAACCTTTCCCAAACAAACATAATTGGATTGCCTTTTCTTTTCAGAATTATGTAAATAGATGGATATTAAGAATCAATATTACCTGAATTCCAGGAAAAAGGAAGATTTCATGGTATTTCAAACACATTGATGCTGATGAATTGATTAGAAAAGGTTTTACTCGGAAAAAATTGTGTTGCTTTCGTCAGATTATAGTGTGCACGGTAAACCTTTCCCAAATAAACACAATTGGACTGTTTCCCCTTTTCCAGGATTATGTAAATAGATGGACATTAAGAACCAATATTTTCTGATTATAGCGGGAAGAAAAGACTTCACAGTATTTCAAACACATCGATGTATTGATTAGAACTAGTTTTACTCAGAAAAATTAGAGAGTGTTGCTTTCATCAGACTATAGTGTGTACGACGGTGTATCAACATGTACTTAGCCAAATCATATCACAGCTGAACTCAAAATAGATAATCATCAATGCTTCACTTGAGCACACAATGTCTTTCAGCTCAAACACTTCATTGACCTTTCCATCTACTCTATCACAAAGTTAACAATTAAACAAGCCGTTCCCATGATGCAACCATCTTCGTAGGTAACACATGATCAAAACATTCACATACCCTCCATAACAAAACTTGGAAGGTATTCTTGCCAAAAGCTGGTAACATCCCTACACACTTTTCTCAGGGATGGAGGAGTTCCCGTGTAATGCTACATCAACGGGGGATTTTAATACGGGGTTCACGGGCTAGATGAGGTGGACCAGTAGAATTGCAGATTAGGAGGGGAAGGCCCCACACCCCCTGAAAATCAGGGGGGGCAGAGAGATTTGTTTAGAAGTAAGCCCCGTAAAACGCCCGTGATTGTCCGTGACTCTAGCATTGTTGAGGAGTTCCCGCACCTTCTAGCCACATCGACTTGGCATCTACCATTCAGAGAGCAAGTGGTTTGACACTTGGCACTTGTAATATTACAGAATTGCAATAACTTCAAATGACCCACGCAGCTGCAGTTACCCCAAATGTATGGGTAGCAGAAAGTGCATACATAGTACTCTTTTTATTTATGTTAGTATTCCTATAAGCCATTGAGAGTCTACGCAATAAACTATAACCTAGAGGGCGGTGTCGTATACCTTGCCGTCGGCGCCGGACTTAGCCTTGTCGGCCGCATCCTTCTCCTGTTCGAGCTTTTTCTTGAGCTTCTCCTGCCTCTCCCTCTCCATCTTCTGCTCCCAACCGCAAAATCAAAACGAAACACCACCATGTTACAGATGAGTATCAGATCGGATGACGAAGGATTAAGGGCATGTGTTAAATAGGGCTTTGGGTGGGGTGCGACCGACCTGGATGTAGACGTTCTCCTTGGCGCGCTCCTCCTCGCTGAGAACGCGCCCCTTCCCGTCACTCAGAAGGCGCCGCGTCCCGCTGGCTACCACCGCCGGGGACCGGAGGCGCGCGGGGAGCGAGGTCAGCGCGCATCTCATCGCCATTTTGGTCGCACTCTCTCGAGCTCTCGCGAATCTGTCGGGTCTTTGGGCCTTTGGGGTATCTCGGTGTTCGGTGGGGTTGTTGGTGTATCATTACTCCTAATGTCTGAGTTGATGATAGTCTTTATGGTTTATTATCGTTTCATCATTTTTAACTGTTTTTTTACTGGTTTTTTAGTCCCCTCCTCACCTCACGGGCAGCAAAAAAACACCTGAAAAGAAAACACTCTCATCGATTTCCTTCCTATCGTTCCCTTTGTCGCCGTCCTCGCACTCGCGTCAAGCGCCCTCGATCCCTGCGCTAGCTCCCTTCGCCGTCGCTGCCACAGATCCCTTCCTCGCTTCAGGAGCCGCCGATGATCCCTTTTAGGAGCCACGAGCATCTTCTCTCTCGGGACGCTGCTCCGACACGACCCGGTAAGGAGACATGCCTCCGTGTGCGGCAACGAAGGCGGCGAGCGGCGGGCGACGGCCGACCCTTCACTCCGCCTCCGGCCCTCTCGGCCTCTCCTCCGCAAGTCCGCCTTCACCCACATGCGCCCTTCACGGCTCCACGGCTGACGGCTCCAGTGCTCCACTCCCGGCAGTCCGACACTGCCTTCGTCGCTGCAGTGGACTACGTAGCCGTCAGACTTCGTCGCTGCAGTGGACTACATCGATCCAACCATCCCTCATACATCTACTGATCTACAAGCACCAGCTATCCCCTCTATTTTTAAACAAATCTGATTTTTTTTGTAAATTGCCACTGCCACTGATTGCTAGAAGGAGTAGAACTACGTACGTGACATTAGATTTGGCACCAGCTTCTAACTCGATGTATTACTAATAGAATTGTTCACGGGATCGCATTCTGAGCATGAGCTTGCCATGCTTTTTCTTTGTTTCCGGCGTTGCCAGTTTACATGTGGTCCTCCTATATCAGCCTGATAGCTTCAGCAACGCAACATATATGTGGCATCTTCGCCCACTTGAAATGGTAGTACATCTATATATTTTGGCAGGCATCTATTTTGTATGCTTGATTAAAAATGAGTTTTGAGTATACATTGTACGTCATGGAAGGAGCCGGCGCTGGAGCTGCGCGCTCCTGGACGGGGACGGCGGCCTGGACATGCTCCAAGAGATGTTCGTCGTGTCGAGCATCCTACCCATTGGCAGCCAGAGATCCTCGACGTTTCCGTGTGGCCTTAACCGTCGCTAGGCTCCCTGCACGCATGCCCCAATTCTTCTACCTCCTCTCAGGTATATGTTATGTCTCCTTTCCTTTATTTTTCTCTTTTATGGTACTTCCGACGGCTGCTGGTATGTGTGTCGGTAGCTGCATAAGGATGGGATTGCAGGTTAGAATGTAATTTTCCTGTTAAAGTGACACTCCATGGTATGTTTGCTTTGAGAAATTTGTTCCTATTTTTCTTTTTCTACAATGTAGAGCACAGTTTACACATGTTTCCTTTCTTAAATCAATCTATTCCTGAAACTTTATATTGATATGGCCTTGGTGGTCTTTAGTTTTGGTAATTAATCTGAAGGTCTACCTTTCTGATTTTAATTACTTATGTGTGTATAGATGCCCATCTTTTCACAACGTGTTGTTCTTGCAAGTATGATGTTATATCAATGAAAACCTTGCAAGGTAAAATGATGGTCCTGAATGGGTTAGACACACATATACTGCATCAATGGAAACAAAGGCGACACCTCTCTCTATTGTGCTTCTATATGTTCTGTGGATCAATTCAAAATGTTGATCGTTATGGGTCGATAAAAAATGTCCAGAATCTGATGTGTGGTGATCAGATGGTCAAAAAAGTGATGGTGTGTAACGATCGGACGACCGGATAATCGGACGTCTTCTTCTTCAAGCTCCCAGCATGCCGTACTCTCCATCTCTTGTCTCTTTCGCACGGCGCGGCACAGGGAGTTGATCGAGGACCGCATCGTTGGCGACACAGTTATCTTCTTCTCCACTATCTCGATCATGCACCCTTTGTCTAATATGCAATGACACATGGCATTGACAGGTGCAAGCACGTGGCAGCGACTACGATGCACATCAGACTACTATTCTTCTACCGGTACGCAGCGGCCGTGTGCCACCACCGAGCTCTTCATTGGCGTCCTCCCGGGACACCATCATGCAGCACCAAGGTTAAAAAAAAGCGCCATATTGTTGGTCCGTTTCAATTGAAATATTCCTTTTATATGCTCAGGTCATAAGTATGTGATCTGCAAGGTTTATATAAAAAAGGATTTCCAATTATGATAAGTTGTAGCTTATTGATCCCAACCGTTAGACCATGTATGCTCACTGATTTCCCCGTATGAATGTCCGTACACTGAAACAAACGTAGCAGTCGTATGCCAGCTGCTTGTCAAGTTGCATCATTAGCCTAAGCAGATAGCCATCTTGCATATTGTTTGCCCCAATAATATTTCTCATTTTTGCTGATGCATCTTTTGCCCCCATTGGAGTTATGGTTATCTTCTTACATGGTTAACATGTCAATTTTGTAAACGAGGAACCAGTCATAACCAACAATCTTGATTAGCTTATACCCGTTGCCTCGTATCAATTTTGAGTCTTAGTTTATTCACCATCATCAATAAGTGGGACCTTTCATTTCTTCACAAATGTCGGCGAACTCACCAAATCGTTCAACTCATCAACTCACAAAATGCACGACCATCAAGCAAGCTAGCACATGCTATTTAACTAAAGAAAAGGCACTCTGTAATGTGACTAGAAATTAGATTACAGAGGAAAGTTTGCAAATCACTAGCTCTGAAAGCATAAAATATATTTCAATTTCTAGGCCGCTACATAATTTTGAAACATGAGCTTTTTTAAAAGTGAGTGTTTGACGTAGCTTGTTGTTATTGTTAAACTGAAATAGCGAGTATATGCTGCTTTTTGTTTAGGGAAGTGAAAAAAACAAGATGCCGTTTGCATGCCAGGAATGGCATATGTGAACGACTTGGGTGGCAGTTTTTAGGGTAGGGGCAGGGGGGATTTTTTACAAACTACCATGGCAGTTCTTTAATTTTACTACAATTTTTTGAGAAACTGCCATCCACAGGATCTTGATTGTGTAGTTTCAGGGAGCCCCGTCGCATTCTCATAGAATTTTGTTCAAATATAAATTTGTCTGTTACCAACAATACATTGAATTATAATTATACTATTGCAGGAACAAATGTCATGTGAAGCAAATAATTTCCTTAGAAAAAAAGTAAGCTCCGTTTACACTATTAATTAGGTTTCTGAGTTATTTTGCTTCACAAGAGAAATGGTGTTGGGGAACGCGGTATTTCAAAAAATTTACCTACGATCACGCAAGATCTATCTAGAAGATGCATAGCAAAGAGAGGGGAGGGTGTGTCTACATGCCCTGGTAGACCGAAAGTGGAAGCGTTTAGTAACGCGGTTGATGTAGTCGAACGCCTTCGTGATCCAACTGATCCAAGTACGGAACGCACGGCACCTCCGCGATCAGCACACGTTCAGCTCGATGACGTCCCTCGAACTCTTGATCTAGTTGAGGCCGAGGGAGAGTTTCGTCAGCACGACGGCGTGGTGACGGTGATGATGAAGTTATTGACGCATGGCTTCGCCTAAGCACTACAACGATATGACCGAGGTGTGTAACTGTGGAGGGGGGGCACCGCACACGGCAAAAAGATCAACTTGTGTGTCTTTGGGGTCCCCCCCTCCCCACATATATAAAGGGGGGAGGAGGAGGATGTCGGCCAAGGTGTGACGCGCCAAGGGTGGGAGTCCTACTTGGACTCCCGGTCCAAGTAGGATTCCCCCCCTTCCTACTCCTACAAGGAGAAGGGGGGAAAGAGGAGAAAGAGAGAAGGAAAGCCCGCCCTAACCCTAACCCAATTAGGATTGGGCTTGGGGGGGGGGCCTCCACCTGTCTGCCGCCTCCTCTCTTTCACTAGGGCCCATGAAGGCCCATTAACCCCCCAGGGGGTTCCGGTAACCCCCCTAGTACTCCGGAAAATGCCCGAACCTATCTGAAACCATTCTGGTGTCCAAACATAACCTTTCAATATATCAATTTTTATGTCTCGGCCATTTTGAGACTCCTCGTCATGTCCATGATCTCATCCAGGACTCCAAACAAACTTCGGTTCATCAAAACACGAAACTCATAATACAAATCGTCATCGAACGTTAAGTGTGCGGACCCTACAGGTTCTAGAACTATGTAGACATGACCGAGACATATCTCCGATCAATAACCAATAGCGGAACCTGGATGCTCATATTGGTTCCTACATATTCTATGAAGATCTTTATCGGTCAAACCGCATAACAACATACGTTGTTCTCTTTGTCATCGGTATGTTACTTGCTCGAGATTCGATCGTCGGTATCATGATACCTAGCTCAATCTCGTCACCGGCAAGTCCCTTTACTCGTTCCATAATGCATCATCCCGTGTCTAACTCATTAGACACATTGCTTGCAAGGCTCATAGTGATGTGTGATACGTCTCTGTCGTATCTACTTTTCCAAACACTTTTGCCCTTGTTTTGGACTCTAACTTGCATGATTTGAATGGAACTAACCCGGACTGGCGCTGTTTTCAGCAGAATTACCATGGTGTTATTTATATGCAGAAACAAAAGTTGTCGGAATGACCTGAAACTTCACGGAACGTCTTTTGGAAATAATACAAAATCCTTGCAAAAGATGAAGACCAGGGGCCCACACCCTAGCCACGAGGGTGGGGGCGCGCCTGCCCCCCCTGGGCGCCCCCCTACCTCGTGGCCCCCCTGGAGCTCCTCCGACCTCAACTCCAACTCTATATATTTGCTTTCGGGGAGAAAAAAATCAGAGAGAAGGATTCATTGCGTTTTACGATACGGAGCCGCCGCCAAGCCCTAAAACCTCTCGGGAGGGCTGATCTGGAGTCCGTTCGGGGCTCCGGAGAGGGGGATTTGTCGACGTCGTCATCATCAACCATCCTCCATCACCAATTTCATGATGGTCACCGCCGTGCGTGAGTAATTCCATCATAGGCTTGCCGGACGGTGTTGGGTTGGATGAGATTTATCATGTAATCGAGTTAGTTTTGTTAGGGTTTGATCCCTAGTATCCACAATGTTCTGAGATTGATGTTGTTATGACTTTGCCATGCTTAATGCTTGTCACTAGGGCCCGAGTGCCATGATTTCAGATCTGAACCTATTATGTTTTCATCAATATATGAGAGTTCTTGATCCTATCTTGAAAGTCTATAGTCACCTACTATGTGTTATGATCCGACAACCCCGAAGTGACAATAATCGGGACCACTCCCGGTGATGACCGTAGTTTGAGGAGTTCATGTATTCACTATGTGTTAATGCTTTGGTCCGGTACTCTATTAAAAGGAGGCCTTAATATCCCTTAGTTTCCATTAGGACCCCGCTGCCACGGGAGGGTAGGACAAAAGATGTCATGCAAGTTCTTTTCCATAAGCACGTATGACTATATTCGGAATACATGCCTACATTACATTGATGAATTGGAGCTAGTTCTGTGTCAGCCTAGTTTATGACTGTCACATGATGAACCACATCCGGCATAATTCTCTATCACCGATCCATTGCCTACGCGCTTCCCATATATTGTTCTCCGCTTATTTACTTTTCCGCTGCTATTGTTACAATCACTACAAAATACCAAAAACATTACTTTTGCTATCATTACCTTTTTCTACCATTACCACTACTATCATATTACTTTGCTACTAAACACTTTGATGTAGATATTAAGTTTCCAGGTGTGGTTGAATTGACAACTCAGCTGCTAATACTTGAGAATATTCTTTGGCTCCCTTTGTGTCGAATCAATAAATTTGGGTTGAATACTCTACCCTCGAAAACTGTTGCGATCCCTATATTTGTGGGTTATCAATGTGCATTACCGAGAGGGCCAGAGATACCTCTCCGAAACACGGAGTGACAAATCCTAATCTCGATCTATGCCAACTCAAAAAACACCATCGGAGACACCTGTAGAGCATCTTTATAATCACCCAGTTACGTTGTGACATTTGATAGCACACAAGGTGTTCCTCCGGTATTCGGGAGTTGCATAATCTCATAGCCTGAGGAACATGTATAAGTCAGGAAGAAAGCAATAGCAGAAAAACTAAAAGATCATTATGCTAAGCTAACGGATGGGTCTTGTCCATCACATCATTCTCTAATGATGTGATCCCATTCATCAAATGACAACACATGTGTTGGGGAACGCAGTATTTCAAAATTTTCCTACGACCACGCAAGATCAATCTAGGAGATGCATAACAACGAGAGGGGGAGAGTATGTGTACGTACCCTCGTAGACCGAAAGCGGAAGCGTTATGAAATGAGGTTGATGTAGTCGAACGTCTTCGTGATCCAACCGATCAAGTACCGAACGCACGGCACCTCCGTGATCTACACACGTTCAGCTCGGTGACGTCCCTCGTACTCTTGATCTAGCTGATTCCAAGGGAGAGTTTCGTTAGCACGACAGTGTGATGACGGTGATGATGAAGTTACCGACGCAGGGCTTCACCTAAGCACTACAACGATATGACTGAGGTGGAATTCTGTGGAGGGGGCACCGCACACGGCTAAACAATCAACTTGTGTGTCTATGGGGTGCCCCTCCCCCGTATATAAAAGGGTGGAGGAGGGGGCCGGCCGGCCGGCCACCTTGGGCGCGCCCCCAAGGGGGGAATCCTACTCCTACTAGGAGTAGGTTCCTCCCTTTCCTAGTCCTACTAGGAGGGGGAAGGAAGGGAGAGAGGGGAGGAAGGAAAGGGGGGCCGCCCTCCTCCCAATTCGGATTGGGCTTGGGGGGTAGGGGCGCACCCCTCCGCTTGGCCTTATCCTCTCTCTTCCACTAAAGCCCATGTAGGCCCATTAAGCCCCCGGGGGGTTCCGGTAACCTCCCGGTACTCCGGTAAATGCCCGAACTCATCCGGAACCATTCCGGTGTCCAAACGTAGCCTTCCAATATATCGATCTTTATGTCTCGACCATTTCAAGACTCCTCATCATGTCCGTGATCACATGCGGGACTCCAAACTACCTTTGGTACATCAAAACACATAAACTCATAATATCGATTATCATCGAACGTTAAGCTTGCGGACCCTACGGGTTCGAGAACTATGTAGACATGACCGAGACTCACTTCCGGTCAATAACCAATAGTGGAACCTGGATGCTCATATTGGTTCCTACATATTCTACGAAGATCTTTATCGGTCAAACTGCATAACAACATACGTTGTTCCCTTTGTGATCGGTATGTTACTTGCCTGAGATTCGATTGTCGGTATCTCAATACTATTGGACCGAAAGTATGTCTAGAGGGGGGGTGATTAGACTACTTGACCAAATAAAAATCTAGCCTTTTCCCAATTTTAAGTCTTCGCAGATTTTAGCAACTTAGCACTAGTCAAACAAACAACCTACACATGCAAGTCTAAGAGTATAGCAGCGGAATGTAAAACATTGCACATGAAGGTAAAGGGAGGAGTTTCGAGGGAGCAAACGCAATGTAGACACGGAGATTTTTGGCGTTGTTCCGATAGGTGGTGCTATCGTACATCCATGTTGATGGAGACTTCATCCCACCAAGGGTAACGGTTGTGCGAGTCCACGGAGGGCTCCACCCACGAAGGGTCCATGAAGAAGCAACCTTGTCTATCCCACCATGGCCATCGCCCATGAAGGACTTGCCTCACTAAGGTAGATCTTCATGAAGTAGGTGATCTCCTTGCTCGTACTAACTCCTTGGTTCAACTCCACAATCTTGACAGAGGCTCCCAAGTGACACCTAACCAATCTAGGAGACACCACTCTCCAAAAGGTAATAGACGGTGTGTTGATGATGAACTCCTTGCTCTTGTGCTTCAAATGATAGTCTCCCCAACACTCAACTCTCTCTCTCTCACTGATTTGGATTTGGTGGAAAGATGATTTGAGTGGAAAGCAATTTGGAGAAGGCTAGAGATCAAGATTCATATGATTGGAATGAAATATCTTGACCTTAACACATGAGTAGGTGGTTTTCTCTCAGAAAATGTATGATGGAAGTGTAGGCATGTTCTGATAGCTCTCCTCACGAATGAAGAGTGGGTGGAGGGGTACTTACAGCCTCCACACAAAATCTAACCGTTACACACAAATCACCAAACTCGGTGGGACCGAATAATGAAACTCGGTTGGACCGATTTAGTTCAAAATATGAATGTTAGGATTTTCGGTGGGACCGACATGTCAACTCGGTGAGACCGATTTCATTAGGGTTAGAGCATAACGTAATCTTGGTGAGACCGATTACAGAAACTCGGTGGGACCGATTTTGGTAATGAGCTAACCAGAGAGTTGGTCAGGCAAACTCGGTGGGACCGATTCGCTCATCTCGGTTGGACCGAAACATTATGAAGGGGAAACAGAGAGTTTGCATTGCGAACTCGGTGGGACCGATCGCTCATTTCGTTTGGACAGAAACGTTATGAAGGGAAACAGAGAGTTTGCAATCCCTTCTCGGTGAGACCGAGATCCCTATCGGTGAGACTGAAAAGACTAGGGTTTTGTGGCAATGGCTATGTCAACTGAACTTGGTGGCGCCAGATAGAAAGTTTCGGTGGGGCCGAGTTTGACTTTTGGTTTGGGACATATGTGGATATGATAAAGTGGTTGAGGGTTTTGGAGCATATCACTAAGCATTTTGAGCAAGTAACTCATTAAGAAACACCTCGTACCCTTTTAATAGTATTGGCTTTTCCTATGAACTCAATGTGATCTTGGATCACTAAAAGGTAATCTGTAGAGTCTTGAGCTTTAGAGCTTGAGCCGATCTTTTGTCCTTACCATTTTGAGGGGTCCACATTTCTAATCCATGCCATGCCAATCATTGAGCTTTCCAAAAATATTTATCTTGAAATAGTATTAGCTCAGTGAGCTATATGTTGTTAGGAATTACCAAAACCACCTAGGGATAGTTGCACTTTCAATCTCCCCCTTTTTGGTAATTGATGACAACATATAGATCAAAGCTTCAACAAATTATTATAAGATTGAAATACGTCATCGCTTTGAGAAGTATGTGATAAGCAAGAGCTCCACCTAAATTTGTGCATTATTTAAAATTTGTTTTTTAATACAAATGCACAATCGATTAGGATCATGGGTCACTCTTCCATGTCACATACATCTTGGTGGAGTGCTCAAAATTATAAATATTAAAAACATGCACTCATCACCAAGCAAAGTGAATGATCATATATGGAATATAAGAGATAGATAATATCATCCAAGCAAGCATTAAGGTAGCATATGATCAATCACATGATCAAACAAGTATCTCACACAGACAAAGACATAGTGTATCAACCAAGTGCATAAAAGGTTCAACCAAAAACAAGAGAGATAAAAGGAAAAACATTCTCTCTCGAAGCCTATGATCTATACATATTTCTCCCCCTTTGGCAACAAGTTACCAAAAAGTTTGAAAATGCACAATGCTATGCGTCTCTCAGGCTCGGTCTTCGGGAGGTGGTGTAGAGAGAACTCTAAGGACGAAGGCATCTGTCGATGTAGTTGGAGCTGGTGGAGTGGCTGCTGGAGGTGGTACTGAGGCTGTAGCTGCTGGTGCTAACAAAGTAGTTCTAGAAACTGGTACTGGCACTGCGGCAGACCTCTGACCTCGTGGCACACGCTGAAAAGCATCAATAATTGCCTTCCCTTTCCTCTCTTCTGCTTCCTCCTAGAGCTGCTCAACTGCAATTTGTATCTCAGTTACTTTGAGGTCAAGATCATAAAACTTTCTCTCAACAATCATTTCCAGGCTCTCCTGATTCTGAGTCAGGGCGGCCAAGCCCTTCTCAATCCTAAGTGTAGCTTGAATCAGATAGCCCAATTGATATTGTTTTGAGGAACACCTGGGATGCTTCTTCTGCACTTGGCATCCTTGCAGCTTTATCTGCCTTAGCTTTGGCTCTCTTCTCCTGTGCTTGAGCTGATGATGGTTCATTCTCATTCATGACAACTTCATTATCTTCAAATTCAGGATATAGGGGTAGATGCTCCTTGTCCAACAAGTATGTTCCTGTGCCCATCTTAGAATTGATGAGCTCCTGAATATGTGGAGCATACCCACAACTTCTCTTTTCGTCAGCAGTTGTCCTTTTGATTGTCTCTACAATCAGACTCATGACTTTGAACTTTTGAGGGACATCAAAGATTTGCAGCATGTTGATGGAGTGTCCTCTAACCATCTTGTGATCTCCAGACTTGGGTAGCAATGTGTGCCTAAGGATCCAGTTGATGGTAGGCAGACCAGACAACAAGTAATGTACTGATCCAAGCTTGTGAGTCTCCAAAGCTTTATCAGGGATCTCTTTGTACATGTTTGCCATGGAGTTGTGGTCTTTCTTCTTATTCTTGGCATACACATCCAAGTCATCCTCATGTTCCTCTGCGGCATTGATCAGCTTGGCCCATTCTTCAACAGTGGATTGGTACCTAGTACCTTCAAACATCCATATGATCTTCCCATCTGGGTAAAAGTGAGCAGTGGAGTAAAACTGCATGATCAGCTCATCATTCCATTTAGTGAGCTTCTGTCCAATAAACTCATCTACTCCACATGCTTTGAAGCTGTCATATACTCCTGGGAAATGATCTTCATTCTCCTTGATGTATTCCCAATCAACCCATGTCATGTCACAAACAATGGGATTCTTGTCAAGCAAAATTGTCTCATAGAAGTCTTGCTGTTCTTTTGTATGAAATCTGTAATCAACTATAGTCCTCCTCCTAACAGCATAGGGATCAGACTGTCTCCATAATCTCAGTCTAGCATCTTTTCTGATGTGCATATCTTCAGCTACTGGATGAGCATCATTGTGGTCTGGGATCTTGGGTTTCAATTTCCTCAAAACAAGAGACTCATCATCCTCTTCTTCAGCTTGAGGCACTGGGGCCTTGTTCTTCTCTTCAGCAGGAATACTTCTAGTGTTCCTCTTGGGCTTTGACTTCTGAGCTTGAGCTTTGGGAGCAGACTTGGGCATTGATGTTGCAGCCCCTGACTTGATAGCATCTCCCATAAGCTTCTGAGCTTTGGGTGCTGGAGCATCCTCTTCCTCTTCTTCTGTTGGATCCTTAAACATGGATGATCTCCCTAGGACTCTGGCAGTGGTCTTCTTGACCCTCTCTTTTCTCTTCTTGCCTTCTCCAGCCTCTTTGGGTTCAAGAGTGAACTCCATAGTTTCTTCCAAGGCTGCTTTCCTAGGCTTGGATGTTGGCGTTCTCTTGGTAGGTGCCTTCTTGTGCATCCCTGGCTTTGTTGTAGCAGTTGAGCCATACTCCTTCTTCAGCACTTTCTTCTTTGAGGTGGCCTCATCCTCAACAGCCACATAGTCTTCATCCTCAGAGTCTGAGGTTTTCTTCTTCCTTGCTCTAGTGGCTGCCTTGGGCAAGTTACTGGGTGTGCTTCTACTGCCCTCATCATAGCTGCTTGAGGGATCTGAACCCTCACTTAATTGCACATGTTCCTCAGATTTGTTCTGACTGTCACTCTGGTCAGACATCTTGGCAATCACTGAGAGCAAACTCTATGAATAGATGTAGATGAGGTAGAGTGGATGAGCATCACAAAGTACAGAGTTTTTGCAAAACAGATGACTTAAAAACTTAGTCTTAGTTCTCCACAGAAAGCATTTAGGAGCTACCAATTTGATAAACTCGGTGATACTGAAGCAACTTTTGGAACCTAAACTAGTGAACTCGGTCAGACCGAGTTACAGTTCGGTGGCACCGAGACTTTTAGGGTTTCACAGAGAATCGAACTTGGTCACACCGATTTGCAAATTTCGGTCAGACCGAAAATGCATGTTCTATGGCCTAAGCCAAATCGGTGAGACCGATTTCTACAATTCGGTCGGTCCGAGATGAATTCGGTGGAGACCTAACCCTAAATTTTCAAATCCAATCTAACCTAAAGGAAGTTTTCAGTGGATGGATGGTTTGCATACGTGGTCATGATCATGGCAAAGTAATGTGCTATGAATCGAAGTTAAGGAATTAGCTCATAGAGTCGAACCCATACCCTAGTTCGGCAGAGGTTCGCTACGGCGGCAATGGCGGAGCAGATTTCCGTTGACGGTGTTGGGAACCAGCGGCGGGAGGTCACTGGCAGCGAGGAGACGATCCGTAGACCTGAGGAGGCAGAGCAGGACACACGCGCGGGCTGAGGAGTTTGAAGAAATTTCTAAAATCTCACCCGTGGGTATATATATCCCGACCCTGTTGGTGTGACCGAGTGGAACAACTCGGTGGCACCGAGATGCAGAATCGTGAGCGGTTACTGCAACTCGGTGTGACCGACAAGTTCAAATCGGTTGCACCCAGATGGAAAACCTAGATCAACTTAGTGAACTCGGTGTGACCGAAGTGGATGACTCGGTCATACCAAAATGCACAAAGAGGTTTTGGAAGTTTAAGTCTATGATGAATCGGGGACTCCGAGTGCTCCTCACACAGAGTGGTTTGAATCTGACTTGATCAAACTTTGTGATGTAGCATGAATAGAGTGTGAGACGAGAATAGCATAGATAGCTAGAGGGGGTTCTTAGGCATTCTTGTCCATCCACTTGGCAAAGGAGAAAAATGCCAAAAAAATCAAGACAACAAGTGGATGTCCTCGAATGAGTAAAATATGCAACCAACATGCTCACACAATAAAATAGCAAATGAAATATGTGGCAAAGCATGCACAAAAACTCTAGCATCTATCAAGCAATTGGCGATGACTAGGTCATCTATATATGAGTATATTGACTGAGGAGTCAAATGAGAACATTTGATCATAGGTCATACTCATCGTTTAAGCACTAGTGGGGTTGCCACTTTTACATAAAGCATTGTTGTGTTCACACCATTAGAGTTGCTTTTAGCTCAATTGATTAGAATAAAGCTCCCCTAGATGTGATATCCCCCCTAAGAGGGATGAACTAACCTTGGGTTTTGTCGATGATGACTTCATGTAGGTGTTGAAGATGTACATGCTCAATGTTGATGTAGATCATTTGGAGCAATCCATTGGAGTGAGTTGCACTTTCAATACCTACACGGGTTAGTCCCACAAGGAACAAACAAGGATATCCATAGACATAGAGTGATGTTCACATAAGATGATGTCCATGTAAGCATTAGGTTACCTTGTCCCTTGTCTTACCAATAAGAGGGTTTGTGACTTCTTGAACTAGTGCAAGATATGGAAGTTGTTTGCACATGTCCTTGCCAAAAGATATGAATGAAGTATGTTGGCGGAGTCACCCTCAAAAACTCTATAGTTCCTTTTCTTCAGGATCCACACCATCTTGATGGTAATCCTTGGAGTTGTAGTCGTACTTGATGAAGTGGAACTTGATGTAGTCTTGGGAACCCACTTGACCAAGGCCTTGGGAGCTTCTTCAAATGCATCAATCTCCTCTTGAAGCTTGTCCTTGCCTTTTTCTTGTGGTCTTGTGGTGGAAGATCATCTTGAGCTTGTGTTCCTTGGAAAGAAGTAGGATCATACTTCTCTTGTTGAGGAACAAATTTTGTCTTGGGGTATTGATCTTCTTCCCACTCAACTCCATTGGCATTGAACCTCCGTTCAAAACCAATTCCTTGATTCTTCCGGTGTCTTCCTTGCTTGCGTACAATTTCCTCAAATTGCTTACTTCCGGCAAGGCTCTTGTAAACACCTTCCTCTATAATTCCCTTCAATAAGCTATTTTCTTGCTCAAGTGTAACTTGGCTAAGAGAATCATTAGTGGAATCAAGATAACTACTAGAAGCAACAACATTGGATTTAGCATGATTATTGTTACTACTAGAAGAAGAATCTTTCTTACTCTTGTTGCTAGATTTAACTTGTGGCATGTAAGTAGACAAGAGTAAACGCTTGGCAATGTAACAAGAACTTCTCTTGCGAAGATCATCATTGACCACTTTTAAGAACCCATGCTCTTGCTCAAGGTTGAGCTTTTCAAAGCGTAACTTTTCATGAGTCTTTAAAAGCTCTCGATGATTTTCCAAGGTAGTTTCATGAGCTAACTTAAGAGTGTTTAGTTCTTTAGTTAGATGCTCAATCTCCTTCTTATCATTGTCATTCATTTTATCTTGATTAGCCTGATTAATAGCAAGTTCATCATAGTTTTCATCACTAGAATTGTCAACAAGTAAATCATCATCACCTAGCAAATCATCTTCATCACTATTGAAATCAACATACTCGGGGTGAGATACCTTTGGGCCTTTAGCCATGAAGCATCTTCCAATTCCTTCATTTGGTGACTCAAATATGTCGTAGGAGTTGGTTGACACAAGTGCTAGACCGGCAACACCTTCATCTTGAGTATATTCGGAGTCGGAGTAATAACTTCTCTTGGAGTGATTGTCGGAGTCGGAGCCGGATACCCATTCACCAACATGAGCGTGATGTCTTCATTTTGTGTAGCTCCTTGATGATTTGTCCTTCCTTTCCGAATCCTTGCTTCTCCGTGATGTTCTTCGTTCATACCAGTCATCTCTACTCCTTCTCTCTCTTGGTGGTGATTCTTCTCTTCTACTTCTTCTTTCGGGAGAATCTTCTCTTCTTTTGTAGGGAGCCGTACACTCATTGGAGTAGTGTCCGGGTCTTCCACAATTGTAGCAATTACGTTCATGACTCGAAGATCTTTTGTCATTGTAGGACCTTGACTTGTTGTGAAGCTCTTCCTTATCCTTAAGTGACATCTCATGAGCAACAATTCTTCCAATGACTTCCGTTGGCTTGAGATCTTTGTAATTGGGCATCATTTGGATCAATGTGCACACAGTAACATATTTTCCATCCAAGGCTCTTAGGATCTTCTTGATGATGAATCTATCGGTCATCTCTTCACTTCCTAAGCCGGCAATCTCATTTGTGATGAGAGCAAGCCTAGAGTACATTTCAGCGACACCTTCACCATCATTCATTTTGAACTTGTCAAGTTGACTTTGAAGCACATCCAATTTGGATTCCTTGACGGAGTCGGTACCTTCGTGCATATCAATCAAAGTATCCCGAATTTCCTTTGCATTCTCAAGACAACTGATTTTGTTGAATTCTTCGGGGCACAATCCGTTGAAGGGAATATCACAAGCTTGAGCATTGTATTGCAACATCTTCAACTCTTCCGCGGTAGCTTTAGGGTTCGGTTCTCTCCCATCGAAGAATTCACCTTACAAGCCAATACACACAATAGCCCAAACAGCGGGATTATGTCCAAGAATATGCATTTTCATCTTATGCTTCCAACTAGCAAAATTAGTACCATCAAAGTAAGGACCTCTACGGTGGTAATTTCCCTCGCTAGACGCCATACTCTCCTAGGTTGTGAAACCAAGGCTATGATCACCAAAAGCTATGGAAATCAAGGCAAATGGAGACCAAAGCTCTGATACCACTTGTAGGATCGAAAGTATGTCTAGAGAGGGGGTGATTAGACTAATTGACCAAATAAAAATCTAGCCTTTTCCCAATTTTAAGTCTTGGCATATTCTAGCAACTTAGCACTAGTCAAGCAAACAACCTACACATGCAAGTCTAATAGTATAGCAGCGGAATGTAAAACATTGCACATGAAGGTAAATGGAGGAGTTTGGAGGGAGCAAACACAATGTAGACACGGAGATTTTTGGCGTGGTTCTGATAGGTGGTGCTATCGTACATCCACGTTGGTGGAGACTTCAAACCACCAAGGGTAACGGTTGCGTGAGTCCATGGAGGGCTCCACCCACGAAGGGTCCACGAAGAAGCAACCCTGTCTATCCCACCATGGCCATCGCCCACAAAGAACTTGCCTCACTAAGGTAGATCTTCACGAAGTAGGCGATCTCCTTGCCCATACAAACTCCTTGGTTCAACTCCACAATCTTGACAAAGGCTCCCAAGTGACACCTAACCAATCTAGGAGACACCACTCTCCAAAAGGTAATAGATGGTATGTTGATGATGAACTCCTTGCTCTTGTGCTTCAAATGATAGTTTCCCCAACACTCAACTCTCTCTCACCGATTTGGATTTGGTGGAAAGATGATTTGAGTGGAAAGCAATTTGGAGAAGGCTAGAGATCAAGATTCATATGATTGGAATGAAATATCTTGACCTCAACACATGAGTAGGTGGTTCTGTCTTAGAAAATGTATGATGGAAGTGTAGGCATGTTTTGATAGCTCTCCTCATGAATGAAGAGTGGGTGGAGGGGTATTTATAGCCTCCTCGCAAAATCTAACCGTTACACACAAATCACCAAAATCGGTGGGAACGAATAATGAAACTCGGTTGGACCGATTTAGTTCAGAATGTGAACGTTAGGATTTTCAGTGGGACTGACATGTCAACTCGGTGAGACCAATTTCATTAGGGTTAGGGCATAACGTAATCTCGGTGAGACCGATTACACAAACTCGATGGGACTGATTTTGGTAATGAGCTAACAAGAGAGTTGGTCAGGAAAACTCGGTGGGACAGATTCTCTCATCTCGGTTGGACCGAAACGTTACGAAGGGGAAACAGAGAGTTTGCATTGCGAACTCGGTGGGACCAATCGCTCATTTCGGTTGGACCGAAACATTACAAAGGGAAACAGAGAGTTTGCAACCCATCTCGGTGAGACCGAGATCCCTATCGGTGAGACCGAAAAGACTAGGGTTTTGCGGCAATGGCTATGTCAACTGAACTCGGTGGCGGCGGATAGAAAGTTTCGGTGGGGTCGAGTTTGACTTTTGGTTTGGGACATGTGTGTATATGAGAAAATGGTTGAGGGTTTTGGAGCATATCACTAAGCATTTTGAGCAAGTAACTCATTAAGCAACACCTCATCCCCTTTTAATAGTATTGGATTTTCCTATGAACTCAATGTGATCTTGGATCACTAAAAGGTAAACTGTAGAGTCTTGAGCTTTACAGATTGAGCCAATCTTTTGTCCTTAGCATTTTGAGGGGTCCACATTTCTAATCCATGTCATGCCAATCATTGAGCTTTCCTGAAATATTTATGTTGAAATAGTATTAGCTCAATGAGCTATATGTTTTTAGGAATTACCAAAACCACCTAGGGATAGTTGCACTTTCAAATACCTAGTTCAATCTCGTTACCGGCAAGTCTCTTTACTCATTCCGTAATGCATCATCCCGCAACTAACTCATTAGTTACATTTCTTGGAAGGCTTATAGTGATGTGCATTACCGAGAGGGCCCAGGGATACCTCTCCGATACATGGAGTGACAAATCCTAATCTCGATCCATGCCAACTCAACAAACACCATCAGAGACACCTATAGAGTATCTTTATAGTCACCCAGTTACGTTGTGATGTTTGATAGCACACTAAGTGTTCCTCCGATATTCGGGAGTTGTATAATCTCATAGTCATAGGAACACTAAGTGTTCTTGACTGTTGTCTAGTGATCCACTCCTGGACTACTTTGGTACCTCCCGGCTAAACTAATAGCAAGGCACACATCAGGTCTGGTACACAGCATTGCATACATGATAGAACCTATGGCTGAAGCATAGGGAATGACTTTCATTTTCTCTCTATCATCTGCAATGGTCGGGCATTGAGTCTGACTCAACTTCATACCTTGTAACACAGGAAAGAACCCTTTCTTTGCTTGATCCATTTTGAACTTCTTCAAAACTTTATCAAGGTATGTGCTTTGTGGAAGTCCAATTAAGCGTCTTAATCTATCTCTATAGATCTTGATGCCCAATATATATGCAGCTTCACCGAGGTCTTTCATTGAAAAATTCTTATTCAAGTATCCTTTTATGCTATTCAGAAATTCAGTATCATTTCCGATCAGCAATATGTCATCCACATATAATATCAGAAATGCTACAGAGCTCCCACTCACTTTCTTGTAAATACAGGCTTCTCCAGAAGTCTGTATAAAACCATATGCTTTTATCACACTATCAAAGCGTATATTCCAACACCGAGATGCTTGCACCAGTCCATAAATGGATCACTAGAGCTTACACACTTTGTTAGAACCTTTTGGATCGACAAAACCTTCTGGTTGCATCATATACAACTCTTCTTTAAGATATCCATTAAGGAATGCAGTTTTGGCATCCATTTGCCAAATTTCATAATCATAAAACGCAGCAATTGCTAACATGATTTAGATGGACTTAAGCATCGCTACGGGTGAGAAGGTCTCATCGTAGTCAACTCCGTGAACTTGTCAAAAACCTTTCGCAACAAGTCGAGCTTCGTAGACAGTAACATTACCGCCAGCGTCAGTCTTCTTCTTGAAGATCCATTTATTCTCTATGGCTTGCTGATCATCGGGCAAGTCAACCAAAGTCCACACTTTGTTCTCATACATGGATCCCACCTAGAATTTCATGGCCTCAAGCCATTTTGCAGAATCTGGGCTCAACATTGCTTCCTCCTAGTTTGTAGGTTCTTCGTGGTCAAGTAACATGACTTCCAGAACAGGATTACCCTACCACTCTGGTGCGGATATTACTCTGGTTGACCTATGAGGTTCGGTAGTAACTTGATCAGAAGTTTCATGATCATCATCATTAGCTTCCTCACTAATTGGTGTAGGGATCACAAGAACTGATTGCTGTGATGAACTACTTTCCAATAAGGGAGCAGGTACAATTACCTCATCAAGTTCTACTTTCCTCCCACTCACTTCTTTCGAGAGAAACTCCTTCTCTAGAAAGGATCCATTCTTAGCAACGAATATCTTGCCTTCGGATCTGTGATAGAAGGTGTACCCAACAGTCTCTTTTGGGTATCCTATGAAGACACATTTCTCTGATTTGTGTTCGAGCTTATCAGGTTGAAGCTTCTTCACATAAGCATCGTAGCCCCAAACTTTAAGAAACGTGTTGGGGAACGCAGTAATTTCAAAATTTTCCTACGCACACGCAAGATCCATATAGGTGATGCATAGGAACGAGAGGGGATAGAGTTGTCTACGTACCCTCGTAGACTGTAAGCGGAAGCGTTTTGACAACACAGTTGATGTAGTCGTACATCTTCACGATCCGACCGATCGTAGCACCGAAGGTACGGCACCTCCGCGATCTGCACACGTTCAGCTCAGTGACGTCCCATCAACTCTAGATCCAGCTGAGTGTCTGATAACCCACAAGTATAGGGGATCACAACAGTTTTCGAGGGTAGAGTATTCAACCCAAATTTATTGATTCGACACAAGGGGAGCCAAAGAATATTCTCAAGTATTAGCAACTGAGTTGTCAATTCAACCACACCTGGAAACTTAATATCTGCAGCAAAGTTTTTAGTAGCAAAGTAATATGATAGTAGTGGTAACGGTAGCAAAATTAATGTTTTTGGTATTTTGTAGTGATGATAGCAATAGCAACGGAAAAGTAAATAAGCGAAGAACAATATATGGAATGCTCGTAGGCAATGGATCGGTGATAGAGAATTATGCCGGATGTGGTTCATCATGTAACAGTCATAACCTAGGGTGACACAGAACTAGCTCCAATTCATCAATGTAATGTAGGCATGTATTCTGAATATAGTCATACGTGCTTATGGAAAAGAACTTGCATGACATATTTTGTCCTACCCTCCCGTGGCAGCGGGGTCCTAATGGAAACTAAGGGATATTAAGGCCTCCTTTTAATAGAGTACCGGACTAAAGCATTAACACATAGTGAATATATGAACTCCTCAAACTACGGTCATCACCGGTAAGTATCCCAATTATTTTCACTTCGGGGTTAACGGATCATAACACATAATAGGTGACTATAGACTTGCAAGATAGGATCAAGAACTCTCATATATTGATGAAAACATAATAGGTTCAGATCTGAAATCATGGCACTCGGGCCCTACTGACAAGCATTAAGCATAGCAAAGTCATAGCAACATCAATCTCAGAACATAGTGGATACTAGGGATCAAACCCTAACAAAACTAACTCGATTACATGATAAATCTCATCCAACCCATCACCGTCTAGCAAGCCTACGATGGAATTACTCACGCACGGCGGTGAGCATCATGAAATTGGTGATGGAGGAAGGTTGATGATGACGATGGCGACAGATTCCCCTCTCCGGAGCCTCGAACGAACTCCAGATCAGCCCTCCCGAGAGGTTTTAGGGCTTGGCAGCGGCTCCGTATCGTAAAACGCGATGAATCCTTCTCTTTGATTTTTTTTCTCCCCGAAAACAAATATATAGAGTTGGAGTTGAGGTCGGAGGAGCTCTAGGGGGGGCCACGAGGTAGGGGGCGCGCCCCCACCCTCGTGGCTAGGGTGTGGGCCCCCTGGTCTTCATCTTTTGCAAGGATTTTTTATTATTTCCAAAAAGTTGTTCTGTGAAGTTCCAGGTCATTCCGGGAACTTTTATTTCTGCACATAAATAAAACCATGGCAATTCTGCTGAAAACAACGTCAGTCTGGGTTAGTTCCATTCAAATCATGCAAGTTAGAGTCCAAAACAAGGGCAAAAGTGTTTGGAAAAGTAGATATGACGGAGACGTATCACCCCCCCCAAGCTTAAACCTTTGCTTGTCCTTAAGCAATTCAGTTGATAAACTGAAAGTGATAAATAAAAACTTTTACAAACTCTGTTTGCTCTTGTTGTTGTAAATATGTAAAGCCAGCATTCAAGTTTTCAGCAAAGATTATGAACTAACCATATTCACAATAACGCATAGGTCTCATGTTTACTCATATCAATGGCATAATCAACTAGCGAGCAATAATAATAAATCTCGGATGACAACACTTTCTCAAAACAACCATAATATGATATAACAAGATGGTATCTCGCTAGCCCTTTCTGAGACCGCAAAACATAAATGCAGAGCACCTTTAAAGATCAAGGACTGACTAGACATTGTAATTCATGGTAAAAGAGATCCAGTCAAGTCATACTGAATGTAAACTAACAATAATGAATGCAAATGACAGCGGTGCTCTCCAACTGGTGCTTTTTGATAAGAGGATGATGACTCAACATAAAAGTAAATAGATAGGCCCTTCATAGAGGGAATCAAGGATTTGTAGAGGTGCCAGAGCTCGGTTTTGAAATAGAGGTGAATAATATTTTGAGCGGTATACTTTCATTGTCAACATAACAACCAAGAGATGGCGATATCTTCCATGCTACACACATTATATGCGGTTCCCAAACAGAATGGTAAAGTTTATACTCCCCCTCCACCAACAAGCATCAATCCATGGCTTGCTCGAAACAACAAGTGCCTCCAACTAACAAGAGTCCCAGGGGGAGTTTTGTTTGCAATTATTTTGATTTGATTTGCATAAAGCATGGGACTGGGCATCCCGGTGACCAGCCATTTTCTCGTGAGTGAGGAGCGGAGTCCAGTCCTCTTGAGAATAACCCGCCTAACATGGAAGATACTGACAGCCCTAGTTGATACATGAGCTATTCGAGCATACAAAACAGGATATTTATTTGAAGGTTTAGAGTTTGGCACATACAAATTTACTTGGAACGACAGGTAGATACCGTATATAGGTAGGTATGGTGGACTCATATGGAATAACTTTGGGGTTTATGAAGTTGGATGCACAAGCAGTATTCCCGCTTAGTACAGGTGAAGGCTAGAAAAAGACTGGGAAGCGACCAGCTAGAGAGCGACAACAGTCATGAACATGCATTAAAATTAATCAACACCGAATGCAAGCATGAGTAGGATATAATGCACCATGAACATAAATATTGTAGAGGCTATGTTGATTTTCTTTCAACTACATGTGTGAACATGTGCCAAGTCAAGTCACTTAAATCATTCAGAGGAGGATACCACCCTATCATACCACATCACAACCATTTTAATAGCATGTTGGCATGCAAGGTAAACCATTATAAGCTCCTAGCTAATTAATCATGGCATAAGAAACTATGATCTCTAGTTGTCATTGCAAACATGTTTATTCATAATAGGCTGAATCAGGAACGATGAACTAGTTATATTTACAAAAACAAGAGAGGTCGAGTTCATACCAGCTTTTCTCATCTCAATCAATCCATCATATATCATCATAATTGCCTTTCACTTGCACGGCCGAATGATGTGAATAATAATAAGAGTGCACGTGCATTGGACTAAGCTGGAATCTGCAAGCATTCAATAAACAGGAGAAGACAAGGCAATATGGGCTCTTTTGTCAGATCAACAATAATGCATATAAGAGCCACTTCAACAATTTAATCATGGTCTTCTCCTATCGACCCCAAAGAAAAGAAAAGAAATAAAACTATTTACACAGGAAAGCTCCCAACAAGCAAAAGAAGAACATGAAATCTTTTTGGGTTTTCTTTTTAATTACTACTACAAGCATAGAAATTAAAAACTAGCTAAAAGCTACAACTAATTTTTTTTGTTTTTCTTAAAGTTTATTAAACACACAAGAAGAAAGCATAAAAAGGGAAATAAACTAGCATGGATGATACAATGAAAAAGTATGAGCATCGACATCTAGCAATGAGTGTGTGAACATGAATGTAATGTCGGTGGGAAATACGTACTACCCCAAGCTTAGGCTTTTGGCCTAAGTTGGTCTATGGCCACGGTTGGCCTGAGGGATATCCATAGTAATAGTTGGGGTCGTACTGCGATGCAGCGGCTATCGCCTCCTGAGCTGCAGCGTGGCGGCGAGCTACCTCCGCCCTTCTCTCGTACTCATCTGTCTCCTCTCTGGTAATAACATATCTTCCTTTTGCCTGATAATCAAAGAAGGCAGGAGCAGGGAGAGTAATACGGACAGCATGATGTCTACCAAAGATTAAGTGATATTGGAGAGGTGATTCATTCCTCTCAACAAACTGGTGGTGAACCATAGCATTAAAGTCTAGGTAAGCAGGAGGCAATTCAATATCATCATTACATATGGTTACACCAAGAAAATCAGCTATACGGGTTGCATAAATTCCACCAAAGAAATCTCCATTAAATCTATTAAGATGCAACCTACGTGCAACAATGGCTCCCAAATTATAAGATTTGTCTCCTAACACAACACTCCTAAGAATACTGAGGTCAGGGACACACATGTGACATGCCTCATCTTTACCATTAATGCATCTACCTATGAAGAGAGCAAAATAATGTATAGCAGGAAAGTGAATGCTCCCTACGGTAGCTTGAGTTATATCTCTAGATTCCCCCATAGTTATACTAGCAAGAAAATCTCTAAATTCAGATTTGTGAGGTTCCCCGACACTACCCCATTGTGGAAGTTTGCAAGCAGTGGTAAAGTCCTCTAAGCCCATAGTGTAAGAATTCTCATAAAGGTCAAACAGGACAGTTTGAGAATTACGTGAAGATGAAAATTCAAACCTCCTCACAAAGGAACTAGTGAGATAGTGGTACCGATGACATTTTTGTTCCTTGAAGCTCACAAGATCAGCGTTACGCAAATATGCATTGAATTCTTCCTTAATCCCTGCTCGATCCATGAAGTCCTCTGTAGGCCATTCACAGGGCCGCACTGGAGCGTCCCTTCGTGGCTCATCATCAGCATCACGCATTGCAAGCCCGGGCTCTTGTTTCCTTGAAGAGCCACCTTGGTACATTTTCCTAAACATATTTCTTCCTCTGAAAAATTTCTGAATTTTTTAGTAACTTCAAGTAAAAGTGAACCAAACTCAACAATATTGATAGCAACTACTCCTACATGTGCCTAGAGCCTATATCATGCATTAGAACTACTTGGGAACATATAAATTTGACATGCAAGCTCAAAAACAGGGTCACCTAGGCAGCACAAATTTGCAATGAATAAAGCACTAGAACAAAACTAATTGGACCAATGGAGGAGTCACATACCAAGGAACAATCCCCCAAGCAGTTTTGTGAGAGGTGCTTTGAGCAAGGAGATCAAAAATGGCAGCAAAATGAGCTTGGACTCAGGTTTGAACTGGATAATGGTGTTTGTGGGAGGAAGAAGGAGTGTGTGGGTGCAGGAATAAGTGGAGGAGGGCCACCATGGGCCCACGAGGCAGGGGGCGCGCCCTCCACCCTCGTGGCCAGGTGGATGCCCGCTGCTGTGTTCTCAGTGCCAAATATTCTCCAATATTCCAGAAAAAATCATATTTAAATTTCAGGGCATTTGGAGAACTTTTATTTTTGGGGTATTTTTATATTGCACGGATAATTCAGATAACAGACGGAAAATACTTATTTTTATTTTATTTAATATAAATAACAGAAAGTAAAAGGAGGGTACAGAAGGTTGTGCCTTCTAGTTTCATCCATCTCATGCTCATCAAAAGGAATCCACTAACAAGGTTGATCAAGTCTTGTTAACGAACTCATTCCGAATAACATGGAACCGGAGAAATTTCGAATAACACTATGTTACCTCAACGGGGATATGCACATCCCCAATAATAAGAATATCATATTTCTTTTTGACAATAGGAAGAGGAAATTCAAAACCTCCAAAAATAATCGATGGAATTTTTCCAATAGAATTGATACTATGAACTTGAGGTTGTTTCCTCGGAAAGTGTACCGTATGCTCATTACCATTAACATGAAAAGTGACATTGCCTTTAGTGCAATCAATAACAGCTCCTGCAGTATTCCAAAATGGTCTTCCAAGAATAATAGACATACTATCGTCCTCGGGAATATCAAGAATAACAAAGTCTGTTAAAATAGTAACATTTGCAACTACAACAGGCACATCCTCACAAATACTGACAGGTATAGCAGTTGATTTATCGGCCATTTGCAAAGATATTTCAGTAGGTGTCAACTTATTCGAATCAAGTATACGATATAAAGAGAGAGGCATAACACTAACACCGGCTCCAAGATCACATAAGCAGTTTTAACATAGTTTCTTTTAATGGAGCATGGTATAGTGGGTACTCCTGGATCTCCAAGTTTCTTTGGTATTCCACCTTCAAAAGTATAATTAGCAAGCATGGTGAAAATTTCAGCTTCCGGTATCTTTATTTTATTAGTAACAATTTCTTTCATGTACTTAGCATAAGAATTCATTTTGAGCATATCAGTTAATCGCATACGCAAAAAGATAGGTCTAATCATTTTAGCAAAGCACTCAAAATCCTCATCATCCTTTTTCTTGGATGGTAGGAAAAGGCATGGGTTTTTGAACGCAAGGCTCTCTTTCCTTACCGTGTTTCCTAGCAACAAAGTCTTTCTTATCACAACATTGATTCTTTGATTGTGGGTTATCAAGATCAACATCAGGTTCAATTTCTATATCATTATCATTGCTAGGTTGAGCATCAACATGAACATTATCATTAGTTTCAGGTTCATTACCAGATTGTGTTCCAGCATCCGAAATAGAAATATCATTTGGATTCTCAGGTGTTTCAATAACAGGTTCACTAGAAGCATGCAAAGTCCTATCATTTTTCTTTTTCTTCTTTTTAGAAGGACTATGTGCATCTATATTATTTCTCTGAGAATCTTGCTCAATTCTCTTAGGGTGGCCTTCAGGATACAGAGGTTCCTGAGTCATTTTACCAGTTCTAGTAGCCACTCTAACATCAAAATCATTATTCTTACTATTTAATTCATTGAGAAAATCATTTTGAGCCTTAAGTACTTGTTCTACTTGAGTGGTAACCATAGAAGCATGTTTACTAATAAGTTTAAGTTCACCTTTGACATTAGCCATATAATCACCCAAGTGTTCAAGCATATTTGAATTGTATTTCAATTTTCTACCAAAATAAGCATTGAAGTCTTCTTGCTTAACCATAAATTTATCAAACTCATCTAAGCATGGGCTAGCAAACTTAGTAAATGGGATTTCAGCTTTATCATATCTATAGAGAGAATTTACCTTTACTACCTGTGTCGGGTTATCAAGACCATGTATTTCTTCAATAGGTAATGGATTAAGATCATATGTTTCTTCAACATGCGGTAGATTAAGACTGTGTATTTCTTCAATAGGAGGTAAATTCTTAACATCTTCAGCTTTAATACCTTTTTCTTTCATAGATTTCTTTGCCTCCTGCATATCTTCAGGACTGAGAAATAGAATACCTCTTTTATTCGGAGTTGGTTTAGGAATAGGCTCAGGAAGTGTCCAATTATTTTCATTTGTCAACATATTATTCAATAGAATTTCAGCTTCATCCGGTGTTCTTTCCCTGAAAACAGAACCAACACAACTATCCAGGTAATCTCTGGAAGCATCGGTTAGTCCATTATAAAAGATATCAAGTATTTCATTTTTCTTAAGAGGATGATCAGGCAAAGCATTAAATAACTTGAGAAGCCTCCCCCAAGCTTGTGGGAGACTCTCTTCTTCAATTTGCACAAAATTATATATATCCCTCAAAGCAGCTTGTTTCTTATGAGCAGGGAAATATTTAGCAGAGAAGTAATAAATCATATCCTGGGGACTACACACACAACCAGGATCAAGAGAATTAAACCATATCTTAGCATCACCCTTTAATGAGAACGGAAATATTTTAAGGATATAAAAGTAGTGAGTTCTCTCATCATTAGTGAACAGGGTGGCTATATCATTTAATTTAGTAAGATGTGCCACAACAGTTTCAGATTCATAGCCATGAAAAGTATCAGATTCAACCAAAGTAATTATATCAGGATCAACAGAGAATTCATAATCCTTATTAGTAACACAGATAGGTGAAGTAGCAAAAGCAGGGTCAGGTTTCATTCTAGCATTAAGAGATTGCTGCCTCCATTTAGCGAATAACCTCTTGACCTCATATCTATCTTTGCAAGCTAAAATAGCTAGAGCAGCTTCTTTTTCAAAAACATAACCCTCAGGAATAACAGGCGATTCATATTTATTAGGGGGAGAGTCTTCATCATCACTTTCATCAATATTATCAGTTTCAATAATTTCAGTCTCTCTAACCCTAGCAAGTTGTTCATCAAGAAATTCACCAAGTGGCACAGTAGTATCAAGCATAGAAGTAGTTTCATCATAAGTATCATGCATAGCAGAAGTGGCATCATCAATAACATGCGACATATCAGAACGAATAGCAGAAGCAGGTTTAGGTGTCACAAGCTTACTCAAAATAGAAGGTGAATCAAGTGCAGAGCTAGATGGCAGTTCCTTACCTCCCCTCATAGTTGAGGGATAAATCTTGGTTTTTGGATCTCTCAAGTTCTTCATAATGATAAGCAGAGATAAATCCCAAGTGACTCAAAGAATAGAGCTATGCTCCCCGGCAATGGCGCCAGAAAATAGTCTTGATAACCCACAAGTATAGGGGATCCCAACAGTTTTCGAGGGTAGAGTATTCAGCCCAAATTTATTGATTCGACACAAGGGGAGCCAAAGAATATTCTCAAGTATTAGCAGCTGAGTTGTCAATTCAACCACACCTGGAAACTTAATATCTGCAGCAAAGTGTTTAGTAGCAAAGTAATATGATAGTAGTGGTAACGGTAGCAAAAGTAATGTTTTTGCTATTTTGTAGTGATGATAGCAATAGCAACGGAAAAGTAAATAAGCGAAGAACAATATATGGAAATCTTGTAGGCAATGGATCGGTGATAGAGAATTATGCCGGATGCGGTTCATCATGTAACCGTCATAACCTAGGGTGACACAGAACTAGCTCCAATTCATCAACGTAATGTAGGCATGTATTCTGAATATAGTCATATGTGCTTATGGAAAAGAACTTGCATGACATCTTTTGTCCCACCCTCCCGTGGCAGCGGGGTCCTAATGGAAACTAAGGGATATTAAGGCCTCCTTTTAATAGAGTACCGGACCAAAACATTAACACATAGTGAATACATGAACTCCTCAAACTACGGTCATCATCGGTAAGTATCCCGATTATTGTCACTTCGGGGTTAACGGATCATAACACATAATAGGTGACTATAGACTTGCAAGATAGGATCAAGAACTCTCATATATTGATGAAAACATAATAGGTTCAGATCTGAAATCATGGCACTCGGGCCTTAGTGACAAGCATAAAGCATAGCAAAGTCATAGCAACATCAATCTCAGAACATAGTGGATACTAGGGATCAAACCCTAACAAAACTAACTCGATTACATGATAAATCGCATCCAACCCATCACCGTCCAGCAAGCCTACGATGGAATTACTCACGCACGGCTATGAGCATCATGAAATTGGTGATGGAGGAAGGTTGATGATGACGATGTCGACGGATTCCCCTCTCTAGAGCCCTGAACGGACTCTAGATCAGCCCTCCCGAGAGGTTTTAGGGCTTGGCGGCGGCTCCGTATCGTAAAACGTGACTAATCCTTCTCTCTGAAAGCAAATATATAGAGTTCGAGTTGAGGTCGGAGGAGCTCCAGGGGGCCCACGAGGTAGGGGGGCGCGCCCTAGGGGGGGGGCAGGTGCGCCCCCACCCTCATGGCTATGGTGTGGCCCCCCTGGTCTTCATCTTTTGCAAGGATTTTTTATTATTTCTGAAAAGATGTTCCGTGAAGTTTCATGTCATTCCGAGAACTTTTGTTTCTGCACATAAATAACACCATGGCAATTCTGCTGAAAACAACGTCAGTTCGGGTTAGTTCCATTCAAATAATGCAAGTTAGAGTCCAAAACAAGGGCAAAAGTGTTTGGAAAAGTAGATACGACGGAGGCGTATCAGTGTCGAGGGAGAGCTTCATCAGCACGACAGCGTGATGACAGTGATGATGAAGTTACCGATGCAGGGCTTTGCCTAAGCTCTACAACCGTATGACCGACGTGGAAATCTGTGGAGGGGGGCACCGCACACGGCTAAAATAATCAACTTGTGTATCTATGGGGTGTCCCCCTCCCTCGTATATAAAGGAGGGAGGGGGAGGCCGGCCGACCCTCCTTGGCGCGCCCCCAAGAGGGGAATCCTACTAGGACTCCAAGTCCTAATAGGTTTCCACCAAAAGGGAGAGAGAGGGAAGGAAGGAGAGGGAGAGGGGAAAGGAAAAGGAGGGCGCCGCCCCCCTTCCTAGTCCAATTCGGACTCAAGGGGGAGGGGGAGCGCGGCCTGCCCTGGCCGCCCCTCTATCTTTCTCCACTAAGGCCCATCGAGGCCCATTAGTTCCCACGAGGGTTCCGATAACCCTCCGGCACTCCGGTTTTATCCGAAACTTCTTCGAAACACTTCCGGTCTCCGAACATATCCGTCCAATATATCAATCTTTATGTCTCAACCATTTCGAGACTCCTCGTCATGTCCGTGATCATTTCCGGGACTCCGAACTACCTTTGGTACATCAAAACACATAAACTCATAATACCGATCGTCACCGAACTTTAAGCATGCGGACCCTACGGGTTCGAGTACTATGTAGACATGACCGAGACTCACTTCCGGTCAATAACCAATAGTGGAACCTGGATGCTCATATTGGTTCCTACATATTCTACGGAGATCTTTATCGGTCAAACCGCATAACAACATACATTGTTCCCTTTGTCATCGGTATGTTACTTGCCCGAGATTCGATTACCGGTATCTCGATACCTAGTTCAATATCGTTACCGGCAAGTCTCTTTACTCGTTCCGTAATGCAACATCCCGTAACTAACTCATTAGTCACGTTTCTTGCAAGGCTTATAGTGATGTGCATTACCAAGAGGGCCCAAAGATACATTAATTTTTTTTTACTAATGGCGCACCGTGGGAGTGGTGCGCCATTACTAGTTGAACTAGTAATGGCGCACCACATTAATTTTTTTTACTAATGGCGCACCCGCGGATGTGGTGCGCCATTAGTATTTGGACACTAATGGCGTACCAACACATGGTGCGCCATTAGTATATAGTAATGGCGCACCACATGTCTGGTGCGCCATTAGTGTCAATTCCATCTATAGCCCTTTTCCTAGTAGTGGATACCTCTCCGATACACAGAGTGACAAAATCCTAATCTCGATCTATGCCAACTCAACAAACACCATCGGAGACACCTGTAGATCATCTTTATAGTCACCCAATTACATTGTGATGTTTGATAACACACTAAGTGTTCCTCCGATATTTGGGAGTTGCATAATCTCATAGTTATAGGAACACGTATAAGTTATGGAGAAAGCAATAGCAACAAACTAAACGATCATTGTGCTAAGCTAACGGATGGGTCAAGTCAATCACATCATTCTCTAATGACGTGATCCCGTTCATCAAATGACAACTCATGTCTATGGTTAGGAAACTTAATCATCTTTGATTAACGAGCTAGTCAAGTAGAGGCATGCTAGTGACACTCTGTTTGTCTATGTATTCACACATGTACTAAGTTTTCGGTAAATACAATTCTAGCATGAATAATAAACATTTATCATGATATAAGGAAATATAAATAACAACTTTATTATTGCCTCTAGGGCACATTTCCTTCAGTCTCCCACTTGCACTAGAGTCAATAATCTAGATTACGTAGTAATGATTCTAACACCCATGGAGTCTTGGTGTTGATCATGTTTTGCTCGTGAGAGAGGCTTAGTTAATGGGTCTGCAACATTCAGATCCGTATATATCTTGAAAATATCTATGTCTCCCTCCTTGACTTGATCGCGGATGGAATTGAAGCGTCTTTTGATGTGCTTGGTTCTCTTGTGAAATCTGGACACCTTTGGCAAGGCAATTGCACCAGTGTTGTCACAGAAGATTTTCATTGGACCCGATGCACTAGGTATGACACCTAGATTGGATATGAACTCCTTCATCTAGACTCCTTCATTTGCTGCTTCCAAAGCAACTATGTACTCCGCTTCACACGTAGATCCCACCACGACGCTCTGCTTGGAACTGCACCAACTGACAGCTCCACCATTCAATAAAAATACGTATCCGGTTTGTGACTTAAAGTCATCCGGATCAGTGTCAAAGCTTGCATCATCGTAACCGTTTACGACGAGCTCTTTGTCACCTCCATAAATGAGAAACATATCCTTAGTCCTTTTTCAGGTATTTCAGAATGTTCTTGACCGCTGTCTAGTGATCCACTCCTGGATTACTTTGGTACCGCCCTGCTAAACTAATAGCAAGGCACACATCAGGTCTGGTATACAACATTGCATACATGATAGAACCTATGGCTGAAGCATATGGAATGACCTCCATTTTTTCTCTATCTTCTGCAGTGGTTGGGCATTGAGTGTGACTCAACTTCACACCTTGTAACACAGGCAAGAACCCTTTCTTTGCTTGATCCATTTTGAACTTCTTCAAAACTTTATCAAGGTATGTGCTTCGTGAAAGTACAATTAAGCGTCTTGATCTATCTCTATACATCTTGATGCCCAATATATATGCAGCTTCACCGAGGTCTTTCATTGAAAAATTCTTATTCAAGTATCCTTTTATGCTATTCAGAAATTCAGTATCATTTCTGATCAGCAATATGTCATCCACATATAATATCAGAAATGCTACAGAGCTCCCACTCACTTTCTTGTAAATACAAGCATCTCCAAAAGTCTGTATAAAACCATATGCTTTGATCACACTATCAAAGCGTACATTCCAACTCGGAGAGGCGTGCACCAGTCCATAAATGGATCGCTAGAGCTTGCACACTTTGTTAGCACCTTTTGGATCGACAAAACCTTCTGGTTGCATCATATACAACTCTTCTTTAAGATATCCATTAAGGAATGCAGTTTTGACATCCATTTGCCAAATTCCATAATCATAAAATGCAGCAATTGCTAACATGATTCGGACGGACTTAAGCATCGCTACGGGTGAGAAGGTCTCATCGTAGTCAACTTCTTGAACTTGTCGAAAACCTTTTGCAACAAGTTGAGCTTTGTAGACAGTAACATTACCGTCAGCATCAGTCTTCTTCTTGAAGATCCATTTATTCCATATGGCTTGCCGATCATCATGCAAGTCAACCAAAGTCCACACTTTGTTCTCATACATGGATCCCATCTCATATTTCATGGCCTAAAGACATTTTGCGGAATCTGGGCTCATCATCGCTTCCTCATAGTTCGTAAGTTCGTCATTGTCAAGTAACATGACCTCCAGAATAGGATTACCATACCATTCTGGTGCGGATCTTACTCTAGTTGACCTACGAGGTTCGATAGTAACTTGATCAGAAGTTTCATGATCATCATCATTAGCTTCCTCACTTACTGGTGTAGGAATCACTGGAACTGATTTCTGTGATGAATTACTTTCCAATAAGGGAGCATGTACAGTTACCTCATCAAGTTCTACTTTCCTCCCACTCACTTCTTTGGAGAGAAACTCCTTCTCTAGAAAGGATCCATTCTTAGCGACGAATATCTTGCCTTCGGATCTGTGATAGAAGGTGTACCCAACAGTCTCCTTTGGGTATCCTGTGAAGACACATTTCTCCAATTTGGGTTCGAGCTTATCAGGTTGAAGCTTTTTCACATAAGCATCGCAACCCCAAACTTTAAGAAACGACAACTTGGGTTTCTTGCCAAACCACAGTTCATAAGGTGTCATCTCAACGGATTTCGATGGTGCTCTATTTAACGTGAATGTAGCCGTCTCTAAAGCATAACCCCAAAACGATAGCGGTAAATCAGTAAGAGACATCGTAGATCGCACCATATCTAATAAAGTGCGGTTACGACATTCGGACACACCATTACGCTGTGGTGTTCCAGGTGGCGTGAGTTGCGGAACTATTCTGCATTGTTTCACATGAAGACCAAACTAATAACTCAAATATTGACCTCCACGATCAGATTGTAGAAACTTAATTTTATTGTTATGATGATTTTCCACTTCACTCTGAAATTCTTTAAACTTTTCAAATGTTTCATACTTATGTTTCATCAAGTAGATATATCCATATCTGCTCAAATCGTCTGTGAAGGCAAGAAAATAACGATACCCGCCGCGAGCATCAACACTCATCGGACATCATACATCAGTATGTATTATTTCCAACAAGTTTGTTGCTCGCTCCATTGTTCCGGAGAATGGAGTCTTAGTCATCTTTCCCATGAGGCATGGTTCGCAGGCAACAAGTGATTCATAATCAAGTGATTCCAAAAGCCCATCAGCATGGAGTTTCTTCATGCGCTTTACACCAATATGACCTAAACGGCAGTGCCACAAATAAGTTGCACTATCATTATTAAACCTGTATCTTTTGGCTTCAATAGTATGAACATGTGTATCACTACTATAAAGATTTAGTAAAAATAGACCACTCATCAAGGGTGCATGCCCACAATAGATATTACTCATATAAATAGAACAACCATTATTCTCTGATTTAAATGAATAACCGTCTCGCATCAAACAAGATCCAGATATAATGGTCATGCTCAATGCTGGCACCAAATAAAAATTATATAGGTCTAAAACTAATCCCGAAGGTAGATGTAGAGGTAGCGTGCCGATGTCGATCACATCGGCTTTGGAACCAATTCCCACGCGCGTTGTCACCTCGTCCTTAGCCAATCTTCGCTTAATCCGTAGCCCCTATTTCGAGTTGCAAATATTAGCAACAGAACCAATATCAAATACACAGGCTCTACTGCGAGCATTAGTAAGGTACACATCAACAACGTGTATATCCAATATACCTTTCACTTTGCCATCCTTCTTATCCGCCAAATACTTGGGGCAGTTCTGCTTCTAGTGACCAGTCCCTTTGCAGTAGAAGCACTCACTCTCAGGCTTAGGTCCGGACTTGGGCTTCTTCACTTGCGCAACAACTTGCTTGTTGTTCTTCTTGAAGTTCCCCTTCTTCCCTTTGCCCTTCTTCTTGAAACTGGTGGTTTGTTGACCATCAACACTTGATGCTCCTTCTTGATTTCTACCTCTGCAGCCTTTAGCATTGCGAAGAGCTAGGGAATTGTCTTATCCATCCCTTGCATATTATAGTTCATCACGAAGCTCTTGTAGCTTGGTGGTAGTGATTGAATAACTTTGTCAATGATACTATCATCAGGAAGATTAACTCCCAGCTAAGTCAAGTGGTTGTGGTACCCAGACATTCTGAGTATATGTTCACTGACAGAACTATTCTCCTCCATTTTGCTGCTATAGAACTTATTGGAGACTTCATATCTCTCAATCCGGGCATTTGCTTGAAATATTAACTTCAACTCCTGGAACATCTCATATGCTCCATGACGTTCAAAACGTCGTTGAAGTCCCGGTTCTAAGCCGTGAAGCATGGCACACTGAACTATCAAGTAGTCATCAGCTTTGTTCTGCCAGACGTTCATAACATCTGGTGTTGCTCCTGCAGCGGGTTTGTCACCTAGCGGTGCTTGCAGGACGTAATTCTTCTGTGCAGCAATGAGGATAACCCTCAAGTTACGGACCTAGCCTATGTAGTTTCTACCATCATCTTTCAACTTAGCTTTCTCTAGGAACGCATTAAAATTCAACGGAACAGCAACATGGGCCATCTATCTACAACAACATCGACATGAAAAATACTATCAGGTACTAAGTTCTTGATAAATTAAAGTTCAATTAATCATATTACTTAAGAACTCCCACTTAGATAGACATCCCTCTAATCATCTAAGTGATCATGTGATCCATATCAATTAAACCATGTCCGACCATCACGTGAGATGGAGTAGTTTTCAATGGTGAACATACTATGTTGATCATATCTACTATATGATTCACGCTCGACCTTTCGGTCTCAGTGTTCTGATGCCATATCTGCATTTGCTAGGCTCGTCAAGTTTAACCCGAGTATTCTGCATGTGCAAAACTGGCTTGCACCCTGTCAGCATTCTGGGAACGGGGGTCCCCAGACTTGCCTGCCTGCGGCCCACATCGTGGCTCCACCAGCGGCCCTGTACGGCCCATCTTCACTAGCAAACACTCAAGACCCTCACGAGGGGCCAAGCCTCGTGAGGCGGATGACACAAGACCTCCTCAGGGGCTGCCTCACCAGGCTGGCTCGCGAGAGGCGGAGAGATCAAGGAAAGGGACACCTCGCGAGGTTTAGGTGATGCAAGTCATGACGACTGGAGCCAGGCGGGTGCCAGTGCGCAGTGTCCTCATTTCCTCTTTGGTGCTAAAGAGGCAAGCGCAGGCGAGGAGTCCCGAGGCATTAGGAAAAGGTTTCCATATTGGTGCAACAAGACCAAGACCAGCAAGACAGCAGGACGAAGGTCACAATGGAGCCCAAGACGACGTCACCACTAGAGCCTTTGGCAAGCGAAGACTATGTTTGTCAGGATAGCTTGTACTAGTTGTCCCCCTTGAAACTGGCCGTTGTGGGATCCCTTCCTGCCTAATATTTGGGAAGAGGACCCGATCCTCTATATATAGGACTAGCCACCACCGTAGGGAGGCAACTGACAACGGATCGGCTCATCGAGAAGCTGAGGAGCTCATCCAGATCATCCCCAAACACACAAGTTGACCGATCACAAGAACACCTCTCCTCAGGAGGCTGTTCTTCCCTTGTAACTGTTCATCCTCAGCCCAAGAGGCAATCCACCACACCACACTGGAGTAGGGTATTACACCACAATGGTGGCCCGAACCAGTATAAATCTTGTTACTCGTGTTCTTTGGGCTCATTGAGCTAAGCAACGAGATTGTGGAGTGTGCGAGCTAGAGAGGGGGAGAGATCTTTGTGCGCACCCCAGTGTTCGAACCTCAAGGGTTTTGCCGGAACCCGAAATCCGACATTTTGCGCGCCAGGTAGGGGTCCGTCGAAGCTTTCCTCTTCGTCGATCCGCACTTCACCACTCCACCAAGTTCATGGCCGACGCTCGCCAGGCCCGCGCTGAGCGCCGGGCCGCCCTCGCCACCCGCATCGCTCAGACAGCCCCTATCGGCCGGCCTCTCCGTCGTTCTCTGTCACCCGCTGCCAACGCCGCCACCAGCCCGGCGGCAAACGAGCAGCAAGCCTCTTTGCTGCACCCCTTCGTGCACCGTGACGGTCGAACCGTCACCCCGTCGCCGACTCCGGCTGGCTCATCGTCTCACGCTCGCTGCGCCCCCACGGAAGCGCAGGCCGCTCTGCTCATGGCATGCGAGCTCCTGCGCTACCCCCCGGTCGACGACCTCTACGAGGACTGGTTGGAACGCATCGCTGAGCTTGTCAGCGCCGCGGGGGGCTCTCCTACACCATCCGTCTCGCTGCCTCGTCCGCCCCCAGCTGCGGGCGATGTGGCTCATGGAGCACCTCTGACTCCTCCCCAACAAGATGCCGCCCTCGTACCGAGGCGTGCGGCTCATGGAGCGCCTCCGCCTCCCCCGTGTCAAGACGGCGTCCTCGCTCCAAGATGTGCGGTCCCACGGCGTGATCCACCACGCCGTGTGCCCGCACACGAGGAAAGAAGCTGCCAAGAGGTTCCCCGTCTGCAAAAAAATGCTCAACCGCTCCCAGCACCACCATGTTAGGATCGCTTGCTGCGGCAGGGCCATGCGCCACTTGTCGTGGCGGCGCAGGGACACCAAGATCAAGCTTCACCTCCGTGACGGGCCCTAGTGGCCACGGCAGGCTACCGGGCCTTCACTCCCGAGTTGCGTAGCGTCGTCTAGCCAGGCAAGTTCAAGCCTGATCTGCCTCCTTGCTATGATGGCACCCCCGACCTTGCAGAGTTCTTGCAGCTCTACGAGCTGAGCATCGAGGCAGCCAATAGTGATGAAAAGGTCATGGCGAACTGGTTTCCCATGGCTCTCAAGGACGGTGCTCGCTCATGGCTCCTGAACCGGCCCCCAGGCTCGATCTCCTCCTGGGATGAGATGCGCGACCGCTTCGTTGCCAACTTCCAGGGCACTCGCGACCTCCCCCCAGCCATGGGTGACTTGCGCCGCATCAAGCAACAGCCGGGAGAGACCCTGCAAAAGTACATCCAGCGCTTCAACGACATGCGCATGAAGATCCCCAAGGTGACTGACGAGGCCATCATCTCAGCGTTTTTCGACGGCGTCCGCAGCATCAAGATGAAGGAGGAGCTTGCCATCCATGTGGAGCTGTGCATGACTTTGGAGTTGTTCAACATAGCAACCAAGTGTGTAAGAGTTGAGGAGGGGCGTCTCTCCCTCCTCGAGCTCCCCACTGCAGATCCAGAGGAGAAGAAGGCCAAGGTCAAGGACGTGAAGCGCAAAGGGGTGGCCGTACTCGCGGCAGAATCGGAGACCAAGCGTGACCGAGATCTTCCCGAGTCGTCCAAGGGTAGCCATACGTTCTGCGCCTTCCGCAACGTGCGCACCCACAACACCAACGATTGTCAAGAGCTCAGGGCAATTCGAGATGGACGCTTTGGTCGACGCCCCGAGCGCAATGACCGGGGCTACGACTGAGGAGGTGGAGGACGTTGGGATGACCATGGGCCCCTCCAGGAGTGGTGCAATCAACCTCGCGAGGACCGTTGGCAGGATCAGCCTCGTGAGGGCGCCTGGCGCGACCAGCCTTGCGAGGACCGTCCTCAGGGCAACCCTGGTAACCCTCTGCCGCTGGCGCCACCAAGGAGGAACGACGATCACCAATAGGATGAAGGGGCTGGGGGCTTCTAGGAGCCGCGCGCCATCGCCTGCATCTTGGGTGGCGCTCAGGATCCAGCCTCCCAGCGCATCTTCAAGCAGTTCTCTCGTGAAGTGAATGCAGCCCTCCGCAAGCTCGAGGCCACGCGCCCGCTCAGTGGTCCAAGTACGCCATCACCTTTAGCTCGGCGGACTAGCTCAAGTGTGCGGCAACCGCTGGCGTTCTCCTGATGCTCTGTTCACCCGTCATCAGCAATGTCCAAGTCACCAAGACCCTCATCGACGGCGGCACAGGGCTCAGTGTCCTGTCCGTCGAGACATTCGACAGCCTTCAAGTGCCATATGATCAGCTCCAGCCCACCAGGCCTTTCTCAGGAGTGACCGGCGGCTCCACCACCCTGATAGGGCAAGTTCATCTCCTTGTCACCTTCGGTCAGCGCGACAACTACCACACCGAGCTCGTCGACTTCGACGTCGCCCACATCCTCCTGCCGTACAATGCCATCCTTGGGTACGCAGCACTAGCTAAATTCATGGCAGTCACCCACCATGGCTACAATGTCCTCAAGATGCCGGGAAGCGGCGGAATCACCACAGTCCCCCGCAAAGAAAGAGACGCGGTGTGCACCCTCGAGCGCGCCTTCCAAGCTGTGTCAATCGAAGACCCTGACAGCACGGGTGCGTAGTACCCTCCTGAGGCCAACCCCAAGAAGAAGAAGCAGTTACTCCACACTGGACCTTAAGGGAGCGGCACCTCTAGCGGAGCCACCTCAGGATCTGCGCCCGCGTCCTGGGGCGCCTCCCTCCCTCGCATAGGGAGGCACCCCCGACGCCATCCTCGGGCAGGGCTCAGGGGCTCTATTCTGGAGGGCCTCGGACCTGGCCAACGTCATGAGGGAGGCGCTCGGGCACCATGTGGAGGCGTGCTTCGCGGCACATTTCCCTCAGGAGGGCACCGGGCGAGGAGCGCCCGGCACTCAGGAGTTCATCGTCAAGGCCACTCAGGAGCTTCGGGAAGCAAGAACCATACGCGGCGACCACCGCCCACCAGGCACTGCTCCCCACCCAGGCGAGGGTGGTGAGCTGCGCGTCTGCTCGACATCCCAGGGCTCAACAGGGCCGCATCTCAAGAGCGCTTCAGGCCTTCGCGTGCTGGCCGGTGTGAGGGTCCGCCTCACAGCTACGTTCGCATGCCGTTCGGCCTGCGAGCGTGGCTGCCGCCTTCCAACGCAATCTGCAGATCATCCTGGCAGGTCAGGAAGCCAGGCACCACGCAGTCCTGGCGGAGATGGAGACGGTCCTCAGGAGGTCACCCGAGCCTCCAAAGCCTCCCGAGGCTCAGGGCCTCGACGGCTCGTGAGGAGCAACTTCTTCGCTACATATCCTTAGCTACCCTAACACTCCTTCAACAACCAAACCCGGTGACATCTTTCCAAGTTCATTTAGCTGGGAGCGCCCCTGGGCTGCATCATTCCCAGTCCGCGTGGGTCAGTCCCTGCGGCATGTATCCGCTTGCATTTTTAGTTCACCTTGCTGGGGGCGCCCCTCGGGCTGCATCATGCCCAATCCGCTCGGGTCCGACCTAGTGGCATGTATCGTTCTCGCATTTACCTAAGCTAGTTTGCTTCTCATGCATAATCCATCTATGGTTATCACCTGCTTGATTGTCACCCACCATGGGAGCCGCGCGCCGATCGTCTTTCTTTAGGATCCTTCACATAAGAAGGCTAGGCACGGCGTCTGTGCTCGGACCCGTCCCTGCAGTGTCGATAAATCCAACGGCTGAGCTTCGTCAGGTGGGCCGGCCCCGTTCACGTCACCTCCTGGGGTCATTGGTGCTTGGCCTTCTCGTGCGATAACCTCAGGAAATTCATTCGGCGCAGGTTGTCTAACCATCTCATAGGAACGCCACAGCTATCAAGAACCAAGACCAAGAGCAACCTGCCTCGAGGTAGGGCCTCGTGAGTCCCACGCTGGTTCATGAGTGCCCAGACACACCTCGTCTAACCCTACCGTGCAAGCCACGTGTTAGGGCAGGGATGTACACGCCCTGGGGGGATCTTCGCAGTAGGGAGTCCCCTCCCATGTACCAATGGCGGACCAGCAATCACCATGGCAATTTGTACCCTTCCTCACGCTAACTTGCAGGAACTTCCTGAGGACTACAGCGGGCAGTACCGCGGACTCTCTCTCTTCTCCCATGCAATTCGCTTGCGCGTTAAAAGGGGGACTCCTGAGCATCGTGACTCAGGAGCTCTTACTAGCTCTCCAGCCCTCACCCCCTGGCCTTGACCACGGCATCGCGACCTGGCATACCAGCGGCGGCTGAGCTCGCTCGAGGGCCGGGACCTGAGGACGCAGAGCACCCAGTGTTGGTGTCAGAACCGACGGATCTCGGGTAGGGGGTCCCGAACTGTGCGTCTAGGATCGATGGTAACAGGAGATGAGGGACACAATGTTTACCTAGGTTTGGGCCCTCTCTATGGAGATCTTGATGAATATGAGTATTACAAGAGTTGATCTACCACGAGATTGTAATGGCTAAACCCTAAAAGTCTAGCCTGGCTAAACCCTAAAAGTCTAGCCTGGCTATGATTATTCGAGTCTATCTACGGACCTAGCCCTCTGGTTTATATAGACACAGGAGGGATGTAGGGTTACACAAGGTCGGTTTACAGAGAAAAGAACATTCATATTTGGTCGCCAAGCTTGCCCTCCACGCCAAGGAGAGTCCCATCCGGACACGGGCAGAGTCTTCGGTCTTCGTATCTTTACAACCCATCAGTCCGGCCCATATCTAATAGGTCGGATGCCTGAGGACCCCTTAGTCCAGGACTCCCTCAGTAGCCCCCGAACTAGGCTTCAATGACGAGGTGTTCGACATATAGATAGTCTTCGGCATTGCAAGGCGGGTTCTTCCTCCTATGACTTTAAAGTGATGTATTTGACTATCCATTTAATGTCGCACCCCTCGGCTTCTGCGCCTTCCTAACTTCAGCTTCCACGTGTTGAATGAATACAAGAGGTCGGGGCAATTTTACATATACCACCGTGACCGTACTAGAAAGGTGCTATTTAAAGAGAATAGATCTCAGATCCCCTCCAAATCCCACGGAAGAAACCCTCAAAGCTTGCGGAGCAGAACCACCCCAACATGGCTAGCGCTCCCAGCTCTTCCTCTCGTCCCCACAACTCCGAAAAGGGGGATTGGGAGCGATGTTCAGTTTCTCACAGTCAGCTGGTGAAGCTGCAAACATAGGGCTTTCTTCCCCCCGCGGATTTGGTCCCTGTACGAGCAGGGATGACGTCCTTCAATGGTGGGGCTCAAGCGGAGAACTTCCCCAATCCATCCAGGGGAACGAGTATGCTTTGTCCCCTTCTTATTAAGAGGTGTCGGATTTCTGATCCATCCCTTCCTCCAAGGTCTGGTGGTGTATTACGGCCTCCAACTGCACAGTCTCACTCCCGCCTCTATCCTAAATATTGCGGGTTATGTCGCTCTATGAGAGCTATTCCTAGGCTGCGAGGCCCATTTCGGTTTATGGAGAAGACTGTTCTGCCTCGTCCCTCGTAATCAAGGAGGGTCAATTTTTGAAGTGGGGGGAGCCGAAGTGTGGCGCATCACCGGGACCGGATACCTGTCTGGCACGTCGAAGAAGGCTTCTGAAGAGTGGCCTTCATAATGGTTCTATATAGATGACGTCGCTCTTCCCGACCCCGTCCGTATGGGCCTCCCCGAGTTTTCAAGTGCTCCATTGAAGAAACGCCATAGCTGGCGTCCTCGGAGCCTCAAGGAAGAGGACAGTGCAGAGATCAGCCTGCTGCTGGGCAAGACTAAGATGCTTGCCCAGTCTGGATTGTCAATTGTCGAGGTAATGGCGATCTCCATATCGCGGGGGAGGGGGGTCCAACCACTGTAATACAGAGGGCTGCCCATGTGACATTACAACGGGGAAGACGACACCTCATGCTACGGTCGGAAGGGCCCAAAGACCCCCGCCGCTCTAGCCAAAATATTGGCCGAACTGTATAAAGGGGAGAAGCAAAAGTTCACCCGTATCCAATATCGAGACGGATTTTCCATGTATAATCCTCCTAGCTGGGTAAGCTCTAACTCTACTATTTTACTCCTGTCCCTGAATCATTTCTGACACGCAGTATCCTATCCGCCTATAACAGGAATGGCGAAAGGCCGTCGAAGGGATCCATGACCCTGCCCCTCAGCCGGAGAATCGCAACCGAGATCTTGACCCCGGATATGAATAAGATCCGGACATATTTGTGGAGCTCGAGGATGGAATATTCTATCAGACGAGCTATGACGGTACGGATGTACTCATTGAGGGAGTCCTGGACTAAGGGGTCCTCGGGCGTCCAACCTGTTAGCCATGGGCCGGACTGATGGGCTCTGAAGATACAAAGACGGAAGACTACACCCGTGTCTGGATAGGACTCTCCTTGGCGTGGAAGGTAAGATTGGCGACCAAATATGTAGATTCCTTTCTTTGTAACTGACCTTGTGTAACCCTAGATCCTCCCGGTGTCTATATAAACCGGAGGACTTAGTCCGGAGGAGATACATTATCATAACCACACAAGCTCGACCTCTAGGGTTTAGCCATTATGATCTCGTGGTAGATCAACTCTTGTAATACTCATATTCATTAAGATCAATCAAGCAGGACGTAGGGTATTACCTCCATAGAGAGGGCCCGAACCTGGGTAAAACATTGTGTCCCCTGTCTCCTGTTACCATTGACCTTAGACACACGGTTCGGGACCCCCTACCCGAGATCTGCCGGTTTTGACACCGACATTGGTGCTTTCATTGAGAGTTCCACTGTGCCGTCATCAAGAGGTTTGATGGCTCCTTCAACCATCTACAACGATGCTGCCCAAGGGGGAGCCTTCTTCCCCGGACAGATCTTCGTGTTCGGCGGCTTCGCGCTGCGGGCCAACTCGTTTGGCCACTCGGAGCAGATCGATAGCTACGCCCCTGGCCATCAGGTCAGATTTGGGAGCTTGAATTATGTTGCGGACATCCGTGGAGATTTGATCTTCGCCAGATTCAAGACCGCGGGGACCGCTCCTGGTCACCTTGATGAACATGACCTAAATCTGTCGTCAGACCGCATCCAGGAGATAGCTCCTATAACCACTCTGGCCTTAGATACAGAGCGCACTGCGGCATCCAAGGATCGGAGGCTCAACCCCGCCATGGAGGCCACAGATTCCCCAGCGTTGGAGCCGCACATGGACTTAACCCCACACAATACTCGTGTCACCGGAACTCTGGACTTTTCTCTGGGTGTAAGCTCCGAACCATGTGAGCCCACGGACGCTGAACTTGATCGTTTATCGGTCTTCCAATTCAGTGCCGCAGACATCTTCCAGCACTCGCCTTTGGGCAACATGCTAAACTCATTAAAAAACCTGTCCTTGGTGGGGGACTCACAGTCGAACTATGTTCGGTTCGAACTAGGGGCTGATGATGGAGAATCTTGCTTCCGACCCGCCACCCACTCCATAGCCACTGTCTAGGACTTAACCGACATGCTCGATTACGGCTCCGAAGACTTCGATAGTATAGACGATGTTGCCGGAGAAGAGCAGGGCCGAAACTCGCCACTCACCGGACGCGGGAAGGTCACTTCTTCATACGACGTATACATGGTGGATACACCTAAAGAAACTAACGACGATGACAAAGAAGATCCAGTTGAGGATAAACCTCCTGAGACATAGCCCAGGCACCGGCGTCAGCGGCGCCGCTCTAAGTCACGTCGCGCAAAAGACAGTAATACCGGCACCGGAGAAAACAACACCCCGGACGATGCCGAAGACAATGAAGCCCCTGTTGGGACAACATCCGAACAGGATGAATTGGAACACGGGCATGATAGCCCGCATGAACAGGCCATACACAAAGACTCGGAGGACAGTAATTATCTTCCGCTCTCCGAGGATGAGGAAAGCCTCGGCGGCGAGGATTTCATCGTGCCTAAGGAACCTCTTGAGAAGGAGCGCTTTAAACCCCGGTTATTAGCCACGACAAGGAGTCTGAAAAAAGAAACAACAACAGCTTCAAGCTGACCAAGACCTGTTCAAGGACAGATGGATAGACATCCTAGTGGCCAAAGAATACGGTCCCCAAACACACAACCAAGGGTTACCCGAAGCACAGATTGCTACCTCAGTTCGATGAGGAGGCGCCGACACTTGTACCACGCGGTCGGGACAATGCGACTAACTGACCACCGTGCAGTCGGGATAAAGCGGCAGCTCAAGCCGAACAGCAGCCCGCCTCACCCCAAAGAAAAAACAGAGACAAAACAGCTCGGGGTCATACAAACGACCCTCGGTAGAACCTGGACAGTAGAGCACGACACAACAGGTCGATCTACGGACCGTGAGGATGTGCCTCGACACGTGACATCGGCTACCTATTCGGATGGGACAAGTCTAGTTATGCCCGGGCCGAAAACTGCAGACGGACTCCATCTAAGCTACGTCGCGACGTGGCCCAATATAGAGGCACCGCACACCTACTCTACTTCACCAGCGAAGTAATGAAGCATGAATTCCTAGAAGGGTTTAGACCCGTGAATATCGAATCATATGATGGAACAACTGATCCCGCTGTATGGATCGATGATTTTCTTCTCTATATTCACATGGCTCGCGGAGACGACCTTCATGCCATCAAATACCTCCCACTAAAACTCAGAGGACCAGCAAGGTACTGGTTAAATAGTCTGCCTGAAAACTCTATTGGCAGCTGGGAGGATCTGGAAGACACTTTCCGCGACAACTTCCATGGTACATATGCCCGGCCACCAGACGCCGATGACTTAAGTCACATCGTCCAACAACCCGAAGAGTTAGCCAGAAATCTCTGGACTAGGTTCTTAGTTAAAAAGAACCAAATCGTAGACTGTCTGGATGCGGAAGCCCTAACGTCCTTTAAACACAGTGTCCGGGATGAGTGGCTCGCCCGCCACCTCGGCCAGGAAAAACCAAAATCTATCTCAGCCCTTACTGCTCTGATGACCCACTTTTGCGCGGGAGAAGACAGCTGGCTCGCTCGTAGAAGCAACAGTGCCACCGACCCGGGCACTTTCGAAGTTCGAGATGGCAACGGGAAACTACGACGCAATAAGCACAAATGTGGCAATAGTAATGAGGGAGCGCACGACACAGCGGTCAACACCAGATCCAGCGGCCCCAAACCCGGTCAACGAAAGAAGCCATTCAAGGCAAACAGAGACGGACTATGTCGGCGTTCTGGGAATGGGGGTCCCCAGACTTGCCTGCCTGCGGCCTGCGGCGTGGCTCAAAGGGGGGCCCAGCACGGCCCATCCTCACCAACGCAGACCCAAGACCCTCGCGAGGGGCCAAGCCTCGCGGGGCGGACGACGTGGAGCTTCCTAAGGCATGGCCTCATCAGGCTGGCTCGCGAGGAGGCGGAGACATCAAGGCGGGGTACCTCACGAGGTGCCCGTGACGCAAGCCGTGACGACCAAGGGTGCCAGGCAGGTGCCAGCCCGCGCAGTGTCCTCCTTTCCCCTTTGGTGCAAAGGGGGCAAGCGCAGCCGCGGAGTACCGAGGCATCAGGCAAAGGTTGCCATTTCGGTGCAACAAGACCAAGACCCGGAGGACTGCAAGACGGAGGTCATCGTGGAGCCCAAGACGGCGTCACCACCAGAGCTTTGTGCAGGCGAAGCCTACTTTTGTCAGGATAACTGGTACTAGCTGTCCCCTTTCAAATTAGCCCGCCATTGTTGGCTCCCTTCCCGCTCGATATTTGGGAAGAGGACTAGGGCCTCTATAAATAGGACCAGCCACCCGCAAGTTAGGAGAGAGTTTTTAAGGAGGCGGCCAGAGGCAGCTAGGTTGAGGGCTAAGAGATCGAAATCCGAGAGAGAAAGAGAGAAGGGTGACTGAACTCCTCCCAGCAGTTCATCACCCCAGCCAAGAACAGACCCTCGCGAGGCTGTTCTTCCTTGTATTGTTCATCATCATCAGCCCGAGAGGCAATCCACCACACCACACACTGGAGTAGGGTATTACACCACAACGGTGGCCTGAACCAGTATAAACCCTGTGTCTCTTGTGTTGTTCTTTCCACAGCTTAGATCTTAGCAAGGCGGAGGGGTGCAGGTAGGTAGGAGGCGAAATCTCCGTGCGCACCCCAGTGTTAGAACCTCAAGGGTCTGCCGGAACCTGGAATCCAACATTTGGCGCGCCAGGTAGGGGTGCGCCGGAATTCGTCTTCCACCACCCCGTTCTCCTCCGACTATTGCGCCCATGTCTGACGCTCGTCGGGCCCGCGCCGAGCGCTCGGCCGCTCTCGCTTCCCGCGTCGCCCAGACGGCCCCTGTCGGCGGGCGTCCTCGCCGTTCCCCGTCACCTGCCGTCAACGCCGCCAACGGCCCGGCGGGGGACAAGCAGCAAGCATCGTCCCAGCATCCGCCCATGCGACAAGACGGACGCACCGCAACTCCCTCGCTCACCCCGGCTGGTTCTTTGTCCCGCGCGCTCCGCGCACCCATGGAGGCTCGAGCTACGCTCATCGCGGCAAACGAGCTCCTGCGCTACCGTCCCATCGACGATGTCTACGAAGAATGGCTCGACCGCATCGCCGAGCTCGTCTGCGCCGCAGGGGGCTCTCCTGCGCCGTCCGCTCCGCTGCACCGCACCCCGCCTCGCGCGGGCGACGAAGCTCCGGCGGCGCCTCAACCGCCTCCTCCTCAGGAAGGCGCCATGGCTCCAAGGCGCGTGGTCCCTGGGCGGAACCCGCTCCGTCAGGTGCCAACGCGTCAAGAGCAGAGCTGCCAAGAAGTCCCTCGCCCTCACGAAGCTGCCCGGGCGCTCCCTGCTCCAGCACGTCGCGACCATGCTCCTGCTCCCGCACGTCAAGACCCCGCGCTGCTCCCAGCTGCAGTGCATGGGGATATGAAAGACCAAGCTCTCCGTCACCCAAGGCCTCCCGTGGCCACAGCAGGCTGCCGCGCCTTCACCACCGAGCTACGCAGCGTCACATGGCCCGGCAAGTTCAAGCCAGACTTACCTCCTCGTTATGATGGCACGGCTGACCCTGCGGAGTTCCTCCAGCTCTACGAGCTGGGCATCAAAGCTGCCAACGGAGACGAGAAGGTCATGGCGAACTGGTTTCCCATGGCGCTCAAGGACGGGGCCCGCACCTGGCTCCTGAACCTGGCCCCAGGCACGATCTCCTCCTGGGACAAGATGCGCACCCGCTTCATCGCCAACTTCCAAGGTACTCGCAACCGGCCACCCGCCATGAGCGACATGCGCCGCATCAAGCAACAACCCGGGGAGACCCTGCAGAAGTACATCCAGCGCTTCAACAATGCACGCCTCAAGATTCCCAAGGTGACTCAGGAGGCCATCATCTCAGCCTTCTCTGACGGCGTGCGCGATGTCAAGATGAAGGAGGAGCTGGCGATGCATGAAGACCTGTGCACTTCCTTGGAACTGTTCAACTTGGCAAACAAGTGCGCCAGGGCTGAGGAAGGGCGTCTCTCCCTCCTCGAGCCGCCTGCCGCAGACCCAGAAGAGAAGAAGCCCAAGGCCAAGGATGTGAAGCGCAAGGGGGCTGTTGTGCTCGCGGCAGAACTAGACACCAAGCGGGGCAGAGATCAACCCGAACCTTCCAAGGGCAGTCGGTATTGTGTGTACCACGACCTCCACACCCACAACACCAACGAATGTCAAGAACTCCGAGCCGTGCGAGAAGGAAGGATCGGCCGTCACCCTAACCGCGGTGACCGGGGCTACGGTCGAGGAGGAGGAAGGAACGCATGACGCTAGGAAGACCGTGGCCCGCGCCAAGGGTGATGCGATCAACCTCGCGAGGATCGCTGGCAAGACCCGCCTCGCGAGGGAGACTGGAGGGATCAGCCTCGCGAGGATCGCCCGCAAGGCAACGCAGGCCTCCCTCTGCTACCGCCGCAGCCAAGGAGAAATGAGGACCACCACCAGGACGAGGGGGTTGGGGGCTTCCAGGAGCCGCACGCGATCGCCTGCATCCTGGGCGGGGCTCAAGCCCCAGCCTCTCAACGCATCTTCAAGCAGTTCGCCCGCGAAGTGAATGTTGTCCTCCCCAGGCTCGAAGCCACGCGCCCTCTCAGGTGGTCGGCGTGCGCCATCACGTTCAGCTTAGCAGATCAGCTCAAGTGTGCGGCTACAGCCGGAGTCTGTCGGTGTTCTGGGAATGGGGGTCCCCAGACTTGCCTGCCTGCAGCCTGCGGCGTGGCTCAAAGGGGGGCCCAGCATGGCTCATCTTCATCAACACAAGACTCAAGACCCTCGCGAGGGAACAAGCCTCGTGAGGCGGACGACACGGAGTTTCCTCAGGCACGGCCTCGTTAGGCTGGCTCGCGAGGAGGCAGAGAGATCAAGGCGGGGTACCTCGCGAGGTGCCCGTGATGCAAGCCATGACGACTCAGGGCGCCAGGCGGGTGCCAGCCCGCGCAGCGTCCTCCTTTCCTCTTTGGTGCAAAGGGGGCAAGCGCAGCCGTGGAGTACCGAGCCATCAGGCACAGGTTGCCATTTCGGTGCAACGAGACCAAGACCAGGAGGACTACGAGATGGAGGTCACCGTGGAGCCCAGGACGGCGTCATCACCAGAGCTTTGCGCAGGCGAAGACTGCTTTTGTCAGGATAATTGATGCTTGCTGTCCCCCTTCAAATTAGCCCGCCATTGTTGGCTCCCTTCCCGCTCGATATTCGGGAAGAGGACCAGGGCCTCGATAAATAGGACCAGCTGCCCACATAGCAAGGGGTTCGGTTCAAAGGGGTTGGCTAGTTCGTTCGGTTGGCGTGTAAGTGAGAGTAAGACAGCCAGAGAGAGAGAGAGAGAGAGAGAGAAAGGGTGGCTGAACTCCTCCTAGCAGTTCATCGCCCCAGCCAAGAATAGACCCTCGCGAGGCTATTCTTCCTTGTATTGTTCATCATCATCAGCCCCAAGAGGCAATCCACCCACCGCACACTAGAGTAGGGTATTACACCACAACGGTGGCCCGAACCAGTATAAACCTTGTGTCTCTTGTGCAGTTCTTTCAGTAGCTTAGATCTTTGCGAGACGGAGAGGTAGAAGGCGCAATCTCCGCGCGCACCCCAGTGTTCGAACCTTAAGGGTCTGCCGGAACCCGAAATCCGACATTTGGCGCGCTAGGTAGGGGTGCGCCGGAATTCGTCGTCCACCGCCCCGTTCTCCTCCGACCGTCGCATCCAAGTCCGACGCTCGTCGGGCCCGCGCCGAGCGCCGGGCCGCCATCGCTTCCCGCGTTGCCCAGACGGCGCTCGTCGGCGGACGTCCTCGTCATTCCCCGTCGCCCGCCGTCAACGCCGCCACCGGCCCGGCGGGGGGCGAGCAGCAAGCGTCGTCTCAGCATCCGTCCGTGCGGCAAGACGGCCGCACCGCTACGCCATCGCTCGCACCAGCTGGTTCTTCGTCCCGCGTGCTCCGTGCCCCCATCGAGGCTCAGGCTGCACTCATCACGGCAAACGAGCTCCTGCGTTGCTTCCCCGCCGACGACGTCTACGGGGAATTGCTCGACCGCGTCGGCGAGCTCATCCGCGCCGCAGGGGGCTCTCCTGCGCCGTCCCATCGTGCTACACCAACACCCCCAGTCATCACGGCCCTCCTGGGCGGCTCGCAGGCACCGCCCACAAGTCACCACGTCAAGCCGTTCATCCGCCAGGTCAGCGCCGCTTCCACGCGGCAGGGGGCTCTCCCGGATCGGACGGCGCCCGAGACCGGCCTGACCTTCAGTTCGGAGGACCACCCCTCCAACTCGGCCTGCTCGGGCGCGCTCCCCATGTTGTGCACCCCCACCATCTACCAGGTGGCCGTCACCAGAACCCTCATTGATGGCGGCGCGGGCCTCAGCGTGCTCTTGGTCGAGGCCTTCAACCTCCTCCGCATACCCCTGGAACGGCTGCAACCCAGCCGGCCCTTCTCGGGCGTCGGGGGCAAGTCGTCCAGCTCCTTGGGGCAGATCCGGCTCCCTGTCACCTTCGGCACCTATGACAACTTCCGCACGGAGCTGGTTGACTTCGACATCGCCCCCATCGGCCTCCCCTACAACGCCATCCTCGGCTACCCAGCGCTGGCCCAATTTATGGCCGTGACGCACCCGGCGTACAACCTCATGAAGATGCCCGGGAGCAACGGTGCCCTCACTGTGCACGTGGACACCGGGGACGCGCTGCGGGCGCCCAAGCTCGCCTTCAAGACGGCGGCGTCGACACAGCCCGCCGACGTGGAGACCCCCGAGGCCAAGGGGGCTGCACTCGCCAAGAAGAAGCAGTTGTTCACCCAAGACAAGGCCGAAACCAAGCAGATACCCGTCGATGAGGACGGGTCCACCAACGCCACTTTCACCATAGGCGCCCACCTCAAGCCCGAGCAGGAGGAGGCCCTGGTCAGGTTCCTGCGCGCAAACAAGAAGGTATTTGGTTGGGAGTCGGACCAGTTGGTAGGGATCCCCAGGAGTGTAATCGAGCATCACCTCAACGTGTGCCCCAACGTGCGCCCTGTGAAGCAGAAGGCGAGGCAGCAGTCCACAGAAAAGCAGGCCTTCATCGTCCAGGAAACCCGCAAATTAGAGGCCGCTGGGGTCATCCGCGAGGTCTGATACCCAGATTGGTTGGCCAACCCTGTCGTCGTGCCAAAGAAGGGAGGGAAGGAGCGTATGTGTGTCGACTTCACCAACCTCAACAAAGCGTGCCCGCAAGATCCGTTCCCGCTCCCCCGCATCGACCAGATCGTCGATTCCACTGTGGAATGCGACCTGTTATGCTTCCTGGATGCCTTCTCTGGGTATCACCAGATCAAGATGGCGGTAGAAGACGTCGAGAAGACAACCATCCTAACTCCGTGTGGGGTATACTGCTACACGTGCATGCCGTTCGGACTGCGTAACGCAGGGGCAACCTTTCAGCGGCTGATGCACCTCACCTTGGGCCCGCAGCTTGGGAAGAATGTTGAAGCTTACGTCGATGACATTGTGGTAAAGTCTCGGGAGGCCGGGACCTTGATACAGGACCTAGAGGAAACCTTCGCGAGCCTCAACGCAGTGAACCTACGGCTCAACCCAGAGAAGTGTGTGCTCGGAGTCCCCTCGGGCAAGCTCTTGGGTTTCCTCGTGTCCCACCGAGGCATCGAGGCTAACCCAGAGAAGGTCAAGGCGGTGGAAGACATGAGCCCGCCAAAGACCCTCAGAGAAATGCAAAAGCTCACGGGGCACGTGACCGCGCTAGGGCGCTTCATCTCCAAGTTGGGGGAACAAGCCCTGCCCTTCTTCCAGCTAATGAAGAAAAAAGGGCCCTTTGAGTGGACTGAAGAGGCCGACAAGGTGTTCCAAGATCTCAAGAGATACCTGACCAGCCCACCGGTCATGGTGGCACCGCGCCCTCAGGAGCCCCTGGTGCTTTACCTCGCCGCCACTCCCTACTCTGCCAGCGCAGCCTTGGTGGCAGTCAGAGAGGAGCGCCGAATCAAAACCATGGCAGCAGCCCGGGGCAAGGCAGAACAGGGACAAGGAAGGTCTACAAAAACCGCCACAGCAGCTGAGGAGGATCAGCCGCCGCAGAGGGGCGCACGAGAGGCAGAAGGGGCCCCTCTTCCAGACGGCCAGTCTCAGGAGGCCTCATTGCCTCAAGAGGCGCCCCGGTCTCCCGAAGGAGCCACCAGCACTGACGCACTCCGCCTCGTTGAGCACCTAGTGTACTTCGTCAGCACAGTGCTGCGGGATGCAAGGGCACGGTACCCCATGCCTCAGAAACTCCTCCTCGCGCTACTGGTGGCTTCGCGCAAGCTGCGGCACTATTTCCAGGGTCATCCCATCAAGGTCGTCTCGTCATACCCCTTGGAGAGAGTGCTCAGGAGCCCTAATTCAGCTGGAAGGGTCGCTGAGTGGAACATAGAATTGCAAGCGTTTCAACTCGAATTCAGCACGACCAGGGTCATCAAGGGAGCAGCGTTGGCGGATTTTGTGGCAGAGTGGACGGAGACGCCAGGCCTCAAGGCCGATGAGGATCGGTCCCTATCCCCGGGAAGCGAGGCGCCAGAAGGCTAGGTCATGTACTTCGATGGGGCGTTCTCCAGGCATGGCGCTGGAGCAGGGGCGGTGCTTATATCGCCCACACAGGTCAAGCTGTACTACGCCGTGCAACTCTGTTTCCAGCAAGGCGAAAAGGTCTCCAACAACATAGCAGAGTATGAAGGTTTAATAGCAGGCTTGAAGGCCACGGCCGCCCTGGGAGTGAAACGCCTCACCATCAAGGGCGATTCACAGCTCCTCGTCAATTTCTCCAACAAGGTGTACAAGCCGAAGGATGAGCACATGGAAGCCTACCTTGCGGAAGTCTGCAAGATGGAGAAGCAATTCTGGGGGTTGGAGTTGCAGCATGTGCCCCGCGGCACCAATCAAGAGGCCGACGATATCGCCAAACGCGCGTCCAGACGGTTACCCCAGGAGCCTGGCGTTTTCGAGGAGCGGCTCTTCGAGCCCTCGGCTCTGCCGTCATTATCAAACACGGCTCAGCCTTGGGAAGAGCTCCCCCAGCCACCTGTCTCAGGAGCCCCGGCCTGTGGCCCGGCCTCGGGAGCGCGCCTGCTCCTGACGATGGAACCTCAGGAGGGATGTTGGATCATAGAGCTCCGGAGCTACTTAGCGCAAGGCACCTTGCCGGAGAAGGAGGAGGAAGCGGAGTGAGTGGCACGCCAGGCCACGGCATACTGCATCAGAGACAGAGAGCTCTACCAGAAGCGACCAAACGATGTATCCCTGCGCTGGATCTCCAGGGAGCAAGGGAAGGAACTACTGGAGTGTCAGGACCCCGATTCCAAGTCACATCGATCTAGCGGGTAACACTTCATATCACTTTGCGGCCTCACGCACGGTATCCCACGGGTGTCGCCTTAACATGGCCCGGGACCGTTTGCGCCTTTTGGCTCACGTATATGATAGTGTCGCTAGCATCCATATGACAGAGAACCCGGGCCGACATGGCTAGTCGTGAACCCAAAGCAGCACAGACTTATGGAGACAAGCATACATGAATCACATCGAGCATGTCGGTCATCAACGAGTGATTCCGGGCTGTAGCACTGGGCTAACAGGACTCCGGGGAACCCCGGGCTGTAGCAGGCTAGGCAGGACTCCGGAAGTCACCGCGTGACATTTCCCCGAAGGGACAGACATAGGAACGAGGTGAAACATATGCCGGCCAGTCAAGTGTCCTGAACAGTAGTGCTGGGCTAGCAGGACTCCGGTGAACCGGGCTGTAGCGGACTACTATGGCTCGAGGAGCACTAGACTACATTTCCCCATAAGAAAGGCTGCCAAGGATAAACAACTAGATTGTCGGATCCCACTCATACCAAGCATTTCAATCATACACACAATATGCCCGATATGAGTACACACAACATGGCATCACAACAAAACTCTACAACTCAAGTACTTTATTTAAAAGCTCCAGGGAGCCATACATAACATGTTCATACAGATAGGGGTCACATGACCCGACACTCAAGTCATACAATCATACAAGCACATGCGGAAGCAACTAGTCTGAGTACAGACTCTAGAAAGAAAGAAGGCTTCTCGAAGCCTGTCTATCTACATAGGGCCCTCCATGGCCGGGATCACCACCTGGGTGGCTAGTCACTCGTCGGCGTCAAGGTCTACATAAAACCCATCGGAGGGGGCAGTGTTGTCGTATGAAAACAATAAATAAGCAAACATGAGTACAAAGGTACTCAGCAAGTCTTACATCAGAACCTACTATACATGCTTATTCTCAAGAAGGTGGTGGGGTTAATGCAGCAAGCCAGCTTTGACTCTTGGCTAAACTATCCTACGGAACTTCACTAGTAAAATAGTTTTCGCACACGAGTCCACTACTCACCAACACAATACTCCACCGGGGATCCTCCCTCGTCATCCTACGAGAGGGCCATCCTCGGTACTCACACTTATCTTGAGTCTTTTAGTAGTATCCATTAACTTGTCTATGAACTGTATAGGCAACCAAGTAGTCCTTTACCGCGGATGCGGCTATTCGAATAGTTTTATATCCTGCAGGGGTGTACTTCATCATACACGCTTTCACCACTTACCGCCGTTTACACGACATGTACTCGGCAACCTTCAAGCGGAAGCCCAGCGAGGGTGTCGGCCACAGCCTACCTAAACACTTAAGTCTCTAGTCTAGGTTTATCGCCTATCCAGGTTCCATCCGCAGGGAGTCCGGCCGAGGTTTCCACATACGGCCCCGAGCGATGTGAATAGGGTTCCCGAGACACCAAACGGGTGACTCGGTACACCGTGCCATGGTGTATCTACCGCAACATAGCCCACCCCTAGGGTCAGCGCTACGCACGGCCGCCAACACATAACCTACAAGCACCAGAAACTAATTGCAACTCCTGGACAGAGTACTGGGGTGACTAAGAAGCCGAGAGGGTCCATTGGTTTCGGGCCCAATGTACGGTAGTAACTGCATCTTAAATCACACATACAGATCTCAGTTCTTATGGACGGCCTCAATGAAACAACCCACCATGTACTCCTACATGGCCTCTCATCGATACCTTTACCAAAACATGTCCAACACATCCCTCATATTACCGACATAAGCATTTCACTCTAGCCCATCACCCAGATGAACCAGACCTGACACAACTCTAAGCATAGCAGGCATAGCAAGGTAGGAATCACATACATGGCTCAATCAACTCCTACACATGCTAGTGGGTTTCATCTAGTTACTGTGGCAATGACAGGTCATGCAGAGGATAAGGGTTCAACTACCGTAGCACACAGCAGTTTGAATCGCGTTGTCTTAATGCAGTAAACAAGAGCAGAAGCGAGAACATGGGTTTGTATCGGAATGATCAATGGTTGCTTGCCTGATGGAGTGGTAACGGGATACTGCCCTTCAGTTGGATACTCGTGAATATCCTCGGAGGCAGAACCTACCACGAAGAACACATCAGAACACAATCAACACATGACGATATGCAACAGTATGATGCATGCTATGACATGGCAATATTATTGTGTCTTGGCCTAATGCAAGCTAAAATAGAGAGGGATGAACTCATTTGAATCAAAGATTCAAATATTAGCTCATTGAACATGGCATTTATAGTGCATTTCCTTATTCTGCTTAAACAGCAAGGTAAACTTGTTTTGTCATGCATGAAACCATTACAGATGGATAGATTGAATTTTTCTGATAATTTTTCATATATAATTTATCTCATTTGGAGCTATGGTTGAATTTCTATGAATTATTGAAGTTTGAACTATTTTCTGGAATTTCCTAGATAAGAATAAATCCAGAAAATCAATTACTGCATCAGCAATGCGTCAGGGTGACGTCAGTAGGTCAAAGGCGCCAGCCAGGTCAAACCTAACTGGTGGGGCCCACTGGTCAGTGTCTCTGTGCACCAACTATGTTTAGTTAGCCTAATTAACTGGCAGGGCCCACTAGTCAGTGACTATACTAATTAAACTAACCTATTTAGTTAGCACTAACAGGGTAATTAGTCGGGCGGGGCCCGCATGTCGGTGAGAGAGAGGGGGGAGGTCAACCCACGTCAGCAGGTCAACCTCGCCGGTCAGCGGGTCAAAACCTGCCGGCGTTTAGCCGCCGGCGAGGCCAGACGCGGTGGCGCGCTGCGGAAATCGCCCACAGGGCACCAATTGATGCGCGGAGAGCAGCTACGAGTAGCTGGGGACGAACCGCGGCGTTTGGTGGTGGTGGTTGGGCTCAGGGTGGCCGGAAACGGCGCCGGCGACGAGCCTTGCGGTCGCCGGAGTCGGGTGAAAATGAGCCCGAGGCTACGGGGCATGGCGAGGCGTGTGGTGAGGTGCGTTGTGCCCCTAGGGATGCGGTGGACTGGTTAGACTAGGTGGCGTGGCCGGAGTTTGGCCGGAGACACGTCGGCGACGAGCTCCACGACGGCGCGTGCAGGTGAGCTTCGTGTGCTCGTTGTGGTGCACGAGAAGAGGAACGGAAAGGTTGGGGAGGTGCAGCAGCTCACGGCGATCACGTAGAAGTAGACGGCGCGGTCGGGGACGAGTCGATGCGGCGGCGACGTCGAAAGGGATCTCCGGCGATGCTCGGTGAAGATGAGGTCGAAGAAGACGTTGCAGAGCGTGTGGGAACTCGGGGCTCGGCTGCTCGACGGAGTCGACGATGGCAGAGAGGATGGACACGGTGGTGCAACACGGGGACGTCGGTGGACGCGGTTTCACGGTGGCGCGAGCTCGGCAGCGTCGGCCATGGCGAAGGGGAGCGAGAGAGTGAGGCAGGGGGCGAGTGAGCGTGTCCAGGGAGTCGAGGCGGCGACGCGGAGCCTGTCCAGGCCAGCAGGGCGGCGAGGGGAGGAAGCAGGGTGGCAGCCAGCTGCGTGGCGCGCGCTGGTGCCGCCGTCGAGCACCTGCCTGCCTGCCTTGCCAAGCCAAGCTGCTCGCTGGCGCGGTGGCTGGGCTGGGCCGACAGGTGGGCCTAGTGGGTGGCGCCAGGTGAGTCTTTCTGCTTTGTTTTTTTGTTTTGTTTTCTATTTTTTTGTAGCTTTAGGGCTTTATTTAAAATACCTAGGCACTTTCTAAAATCCTGAAAATAATTGTGGGCTCTGTTGGGATTATTCCTAACAGCCCTGACTTAATTCCAGAATTTTTTGAACATTTAAAATATTTATTAGCATTTAAATGTCCAAAGGCAACATACATATGATTTAATCCAGTGACCTTTTGTTGACCTAGAAAATTGTGCACCTATTTTTCCAGAGGTTCTAACCCAAGGCAAAGAGGGTGAACATTTTAGAAGGGCATTTCAGGTTCATTGAAATTATTTTTAGTAAACCCTAGTTGGTTTCAAGAGGGGTGCTGGGGGTTCTGCCTTCCCCATTTCAAGTTTCTGATGAAAGTATGCACACTCTAATGCATGGACTAGCTAGGGTGTGACAACTCACCCCCACTCAAAAGAATCTCGTCCCGAGATTTAGGATCCTCTGGAAAGAAGGTGGGGTACTCGAGTCGAAGACGATCCTCCCTTTCCCAAGTGGCTTCTTCCTCGGAATGGTGTGACCATTGAATCTTGAGAAACTTGATATTACGACGTCGAGTGGTACGCTCGGCTTGATCAAGGATACGAATGGGATATTCCCGATAAGAGAGGTTATCTTGTAGATCAAGCGTTTCGTGGTCCACTCCACGGATAGGATCCGCGAAGCAACGCCTGAGTTGCGAAACATGGAAGACATCATGAACTCTGGAAAGATGCGGAGGTAGTTCCAATTGGTAGGCAACTTCTCCTCGTTTGGCAAGAATGCGGAAGGGTCCAATGTAACGAGGAGCCAATTTGCCTTTGATACCGAAACGATGGGTTCCCTTTAACGGAGTAACCCGAAGGTAAGCCTTCTCGTTGACTTCATAAGTCATAGGCTTATGTTTGTGATCATATTGACTCTTTTGACGAGATTGGGCTGTTTTCAAATTCTCACGAATAGCGCGAACCTGCTCTTCTGCTTCCTGAATCATATCCAGGCCAAAGAGTTGTCTTTCCCCGGTTTCTGACCAGTTAAGAGGCGTTCAACATTTTTGTCCATAAAGAACTTCGAAAGGAGCTTTGCCCAAGCTAGCTTGATAACTATTGTTATAAGCAAACTCCACGAATGGAAGGCATTCCTCCCAACTCATTCCGAACGAGATAACAGAAGCTCGGAGCATATCTTCCAGAATTTCATTGACTCGCTCTACTTGACCACTTGATTGAGGATGGAAGGCAGTGCTAAAAGAGAGATGAGTCCCCATAGCATTTTGGAAACTTTCCCAAAATTGAGAGGTGAAGAGACTCCCACGGCCTGAGTTAATTTCCAATGGAACACCATGAAGAGACACTATTTGGGAGATGTATAAATCAGCTAGCTGGCTAGCGGTGATACTCTCACGAACAGGTAGAAAGTGGGCTACTTTGGAAAGTCGGTTGATCACAACGAAGATGGCATTATTCCCTCTCTTGGTCCTGGGAAACCCAGTGATGAAATCCATACTGATTTTATCCCATTTCCATTCAGGAATAGCCAAAGGTTGAAGGGTGCCAGCAGGCCATTGATGCTCTGCTTTAACACGACGACAAACGTCGCAATTAGCAATGTATTGAGCGATTTCTCTATTCATCCTAGTCCACCAAAACCTCTGGCGTAGGTCTTGATACATTTTAGTACTACCGGGATGAATGGTGAGAGGGGATTCATGAGCTTCCTTAAGGATCAGTTGCCTCAGGTTTCGCGCCTTTGGAACCACTAGGCGATTCCCAAAGTATACGACACCTTGATCATCAATGGAGAAACAATTCACGACTCCTTTCTTAATGTTTCTCTTGATACGGGAGATTCCCGGATCTACCTTCTGTGCCTTGATGATCTGATCCGTAAGGCTAGGTTCCGCCACCAGGGTGGATAGGAATCCTCGAGGAACAATGTGAAGGTTTAGCTTACGAAATTCCTCATGGAGAAGTGGTTGACTTTGTTGTAACATCAGGTTGTTACAATAGGACTTACGGCTTAGCGCATCAGCCATGACATTGGCTTTGCCCGGGGTGTAAGTTATTCCTAAGTCGTAATCCGAGATCAACTCGACCCAACGTCGTTGCCTGAGATTCAAATCTGGTTGGGTGAAGATATATTTCAAACTTTGGTGATTGGTGAAGATCTCGCAACGATTACCGAGAAGGTAATGTCGCCAAGTTTTAAGTGCATGGACTACAGCTGCAAGATCTAGATCATGTGTGGGATAATTTTCCTCATGTGGGTGTAATTGCCGTGAAGCATAGGCAATTACCTGACGATCTTGCATGAGTATGCAACCTAGTCCTTGTCGTGAGGCGTCGCAATAGATAATAAAGTCCTTGGAGAAGTCTGGTGGTACCAGTACGGGGGTAGATGTCAGGCGTCTTTTCAGTTCCTGAAAACTGATCTCGCACTGTGGAGTCCACTCGAACTTTTTGTCTTTCTTGAGGAGTTCAGTTAGAGGTTTAGCAACCTTGGAGAAATTCTCGACGAAGCGGCGGCAATAGCTCGCTAAGCCAAGGAAGCTCCGAACTTGCTTGACCATCTCAGGTGGAGTCCAATCAAGGACGGCTTGGACTCGCTCGGGATTGACAGAAATACCCTTACTAGAGATTACATGGCCTAGATAGGTCACTTCTGGCAACCAAAATTCACACTTGGAGAATTTGGCATAAAGGCGATGCTCTCGAAGTTTCATCAATACCAGCCTTAGATGTTCGGCATGTTCCTCTTCATTCTTGGAGTAGATGAGTATGTCGTCGAGGTATACTATGACGAATTTATCCAAGTACTCCATGAAAACCGAGTTCATTAACCGGGAGAAGGTGGCTGGGGCATTGGTTAAACCGATGGACATAACGGTGTACTCGTATTGGCCATAACGAGTAACAAAGGCCTTTTGGGAATGTCCCCGTTTCTGATTTTGATTTGATGGTAACCCAACCTCAAATCCATCTTGGAGAAGACTGAGGATCCAGTGAGCTGATCATATAGATCGTTGATCCTGGGAAGCGGGTATTTGTTCTTGATGGTGACCAAGTTGACGGGTCGGTAATCCACAACCATTCGATCTGTTCCATCCTTCTTCTTGACGAAGAGGACGGGGCAAGCCCAAGGAGAGGAACTAGGACGGATGAAACCCTTGTTCAAGGACTCATCGAGTTGGTTCTTAAGCTCGGCTAGTTCTAAGGGTGCCATCTTATAGGGTCTTCTGGAAATTGGAATAGTTCCTGGAACAAGGTCTATCACAAACTCGACATCCCTGTCAGGTGGAACACCTGGTAGTTCTTCTGGAAAGACATCCAGAAAGTCTCGGACTATCGGAACATCCTCAAGGTCTGGAAGGGGGTTGGCATTTAGGGAGTAAAGTTGGTGCTTGGCCACTCGAGTTAAGACATTAACTGTCTTGCCCGAGGGGTGAGTAAGTTGAACGGTTCTAGTGGCACAATCGATCTTAGCATAATGAGATGACATCCAGTCCATACCCAAGATGATGTTTATGTCGGAGGACTTGAGAGCTATTAAGGATGCAAGGAAGACAAGTCTATCGACAAGAATTTCGTTCCCATGGCTTACTCTATAAGTTTGCCATTTGGAACCCGGAGTTTGAATTACCATGGAAGTGGGCATGTCACAGAATGTCGTGTTATGCAACCGAGCATAGTTCTCGGATATGAATGAATGAGATGCTCCAGTATCGAAAAGAATAGATGCCGGATGGAAGTTAACAAGGAGCGTACCAAGGACGACATTAGGATCCTCATGAGCCTCCTCGGCTGAAACATAATTGACATGGCCTCGTGCAGTGGTGGCCGGCTTGGCGTAGAACGTTTTTCCCGCGGGCTTACCACGGCCAACGGACTTTCCAGTTTGATTGGGGTTGTTGTTCTAGGGACACTCTCGGCTATAGTGACCCGGCTCTCCACACTTGAAGCATGTTACCACATTGGGGCGTGGAGCAGCGTTAGCAGCGGGGCCACCATAGGGCTTGGGCGGTGCAAATTGCTGGTTGGGACGAGGCGCCTCAAAGGATGGCCTCGGGATGAACCTGGGTGGCAGTGCCATGCTTGGAATCCACACCCGACGCTTCTGAGCTCTAGAGCCGGATGAAGAGCCAAAATCACGGGAGTGCTTGCGTTTAGCGTCATAATCAGTCTGGCCTGTCTCAGCACTGATGGCTTTATTGACCAACTTCTGAAAAGATGTGCACTCGTGCAGACGGAGATCGCAGCAAAGCTCAGGGCTAAGTCCCTTGCGGAACCTTGCCTGCTTCTTGGCGTCAGTAGAAACCTCTTCAGGAGCATAGCGTGCCAGATTCCCAAATTCACGACTGTAAGCATCTACAGTCAGTCTTCCTTGGGTGAAGTTGCAAAACTCCTCCCTCTTGCGATCCATGAGACCTTCCGGAATGTGATGCTCATGGAAAGCCTCACTGAATTCAGCCCAAGTAGTGATTTGACCGACTGGGCGCATAGCTTCGAAGTTTTCCCACCAAAGGCTAGCAGGGCCTTCGAGATGATAGGCAGCATAAGTAACCTTGTCGGCTTCGCCTACGTTGGCAGAACGTAGCTTGTGGGTGATGCTGCGAAGCCAATCATCCGCGTCAAGGGGCTCGACGGAATGGTTGAACTTTGGTGGGTACAGCTTGATAAAGTCATTGATTGACACCAAGTCATTTCATGGGTGGCGTGCAGTGTTCTGCTCAATCCGCTCCAGCAGGCGGTTAGTCTCACGCTTGTTTCTTTTCGCCTCTAGCATCACTTCGGCCAGAGAAGGTGGGTGAGGCAGATTTTCACCTCTAGCTGCACTGGCTTCCCCCTGCTCCAGAACAGCAGGGTTGCCGCGGGTGTTGACCATCCTAGGAGAAAACAAGACAACGGTTTAGACAAGGATGGCTCAAACTTAGCAAGGAAGTGCATAATGTAATGGATAACACGGAATGCAGAGATGTTCATCCGTATGTCATGGTAATATAAAACTGCCATATATATACCAACGGTCATACACATCATACATAGTTTAGTACAAGCCCAGGCTACAGTACAACTATGATGAAAGACGTTACATCTCATCGGAGGCATTCCAAGCTCCTATACATTATTTGTCTACACCTCCGGAATCGATTACACGCAAAGTCATATTCCACAAGTCACGCAGGACAGTGGAGATACAACTACTACAATACTAGTGGTACTACTACTAACTCAGACAGCTCCGTAGTAGTCCTCATAGAAGTCACCTCCATAGCCTGGAAGTTCAACGTGATCATCCGGAAACAGACGGTCCTGAGGAGCCTGTGGACCATAGGGGCTAGGATGAGGTCTTGGACCAACAAACGGTGGCTTGCGGGGACCACGGGGTGGGGTGATGCCTCCCACATCACGCCAATCCACCATGTCTGGCAGAGCTGATCTCACAGGATACAGATCCCTTGTATCCATACATCCAGCTTGCACCGCAGGTGCAAACCGAGTCAATGTGGCCCAATGATCAGCACGGGTATTGAAAAGCTCCAACCTCAAGGCCCGATTCTCTCGGTCCTTATCTTCGAGCATCTCGGCAGTGGTACGAGTTAATGAGTCCTCCTGAGTGGAGTCACCATAGATGGCCTGAAGATACCCTTGCGCTCCCGGAAGTGAAGCTGGCATGTAACGGAAGTCGGTGTTCCGAAGCAGGCCAGTCCGGACTCGCATGATGGTCATCATGGAATAGGCAGCATCCTGCATAGCCATCTCAACGGTAACCCCGAGTCCATAGGAACAGTGAAGGGGCTCGGTAGATCCAGGATAAGAAGGAAATATCCTGACGGTGCAGAAATACTGGCTTTCATTAAAGTCGCGGAACTGCTCTTCAATAGTGTATTTGGGATACCAACGGTAACCCGTCTCGATCATGACCCGGACTAACATAGCAGTATGACCGGGCACGTCGAGGCACCTGGTCAGGCGAACCACTTGGTTTTGAGGATGGTTGGCCATCTGAAAGCACCACCACAATGCAAAGACATTAGAATTTCTAGGGAAAATTGGACAGCATAACGGCTGTAAATGCTCAGAAAAAGATTTGAGACATCCACAACAGTTCACAATACCACTCAACAACATCATATCAAGGTTCTGATTCAATTGGCAACATACTAAGAATAGTAGAAACTGAACTGGAACTCGTAACAATAATCCTATAAGCTACTACGGATTAGTAACACGTGAACCTGATAGAAGAAGAGAGCCTAGTCCTTAACCCACGTTGAATGAGGAGAGAATGACTCAGATCAGAGGCATAGGTAAAGGAGTAAAAGAACCTTACGTTCCCTCCCACAATCAATTCCCCTACATATAACTAAAGCATTTCTAGACTCGACATCGACCAGTTTGGCTCAACGAACCTACAGGCAGTCCGGCTCTGATGCCAACGCTGTCAGGACCCCGATTCCAAGTCACATCGATCTAGCGGGTAACACTTCATATCACTTTGCGGCCTCACACACGGTATCCCACGGGTGTCGCCTTACCATGGCCCGGGACCTTTTGCGCCTTTTGGCTCACGTATATGATAGTGTCGCTAGCATCCATATGACAGAGAACCCGGGCCGACATGGCTAGTCGTGAACCCAAAGCGCCACAGACTTATGGAGACAGGCATACATGAATCACATCGAGCATGTCGGTCATCAACGAGTGATTCCGGGCTGTAGCACTAGGCTAATAGGACTCCGGGGAACCCCGGGCTGTAGCAGGCTAGGCAGGACTCCGGAAGTCACCGCGTGACATTTCCTCGAAGGGACAGACATAGGAACAAGGTGAAACACATGCCGGCCAGTCAAGTGTCCTAAACAGTAGTGCTGGGCTAGCAGGACTCCGGTGAACCGGGCTGTAGCAGACTACTATGGCTCGAGTAGCACTAGACTACATTTCCCCATAAGAAAGGCTGCCAAGGATAAACAACTAGATTGTCGGATCCCACTCATACCAAGCATTTCAATCATACACACAATATGCCCGATATGAGTACACACAACATGGCATCACAACAAAACACTACAACTCAAGTACTTTATTTAAAAGCTCCAGGGAGCCATACATAACATGTTCATACAGATAGGGGTCACATGACCCGACACTCAAGTCATACATCATACAAGCACATGCGGAAGCAACTAGTCTGAGTACAGACTCTAGAAAGAAAGAAGGCTTCTCGAAGCCTGTCTATCTACATAGGGCCCTCCATGGCCGGGATCACCACCTGGGTGGCTAGTCACTCGTCGACGTCAAGGTCTACATAAAAGCCATTGGAGGGGGCAGTGTTGTCGTCTGAAAACAATAAATAAGCAAACATGAGTACAAAGGTACTCAGTAGGTCTTACATCAGAACCTACTATACATGCTTATTCTCAAGAAGGTGGTGGGGTTAATGCAGCAAGCCAGCTTTGACTCTTGGCTAAACTATCCTACGGAACTTCACTAGTGAAATAGTTTTCGCACACGAGTCCACTACTCACCAACACAATACTCCACCGGGGATCCTCCCTCGTCATCCTACGAGAGGGCCATCCTCGGTACTCACACTTATCTTGAGTCTTTTAGTAGTATCCATTAACTTGTCTATGAACTGTATAGGCAACCAAGTAGTCCTTTACCGCGGACGCGGCTATTCGAATAGTTTTATACCCTGCAGGGGTGTACTTCGTCATACACGCTTTCACCACTTACCGCCATTTACACGACATGTACTCGGCAACCTTCAAGCGGAAGCCCAGCGAGGGTGTCGGCCACGGCCTACCTAAACACTTAAGTCTCTAGTCCAGGTTTATCACCTATCCAGGTTCCATCCGCAAGGAGTCCGGCCGAGGTTTCCACATACGGCCCCGAACGATGTGAACAGGGTTCCCGAGACACCAAACGGGTGACTCGGTACACCGTGCCACGGTGTATCTACCGCAACATAGCCCACCCCTAGGGTCAGCGCTACGCACGGCCGCCAACACATAACCTACAAACACCAGAAACTAATTGCAACTCCTGGACAGAGTACTAGGGTGACTAAGAAGCCGAGAAGGTCCATTGGTTTCGGGCCCAATGTACGGTAGTAACTGCATCTTAAATCACACATACAGATCTTAGTTCTTATGGACGGCGTCAATGAAACAACCCACCATGTACTCCTACATGGCCTCTCATCGATACCTTTACCAAAACATGTTCAACACATCCCTCATATTACCGACATAAGCATTTCACTCTAGCCCATCACCCAGATGAACCAGACCTGACACAACTCTAAGCATAACAGGCATAGCAAGGTGGGAATCACATACATGGCTCAATCAACTCCTACACATGCTAGTGGGTTTCATCTAGTTACTGTGGCAATGACAGGTCATGCAGAGGATAAGGGTTCAACTACCGTAGCACACAGCAGTTTGAATCGCGTTGTCTTAATGCAGTAAACAAGAGCAGAAGCGAGAACATGGGTTTGTATCGGAATGATCAATGGTTGCTTGCCTGATGGAGTGGTAACGGGATACTGCCCTTCAGTTGGATACTCGTGAATATCCTCGGAGGCAGAACCTACCACGAAGAACACATCGAAACACAATCAACACATGACGATATGCAACAATATGATGCATGCTATGACATGGCAATATGATTGTGTCTTGGCCTAATGCAAGCTAAAATAGAGAGGGATGAACTCATTTGAATCAAAGATTCAAATATTAGCTCATTGAACATGGCATTTATAGTGCATTTCCTTATTCTTCTTAAACAGCAAGGTAAACTTGTTTTGTCATGCATGAAACCATTACAGATGGATAGATTGAATTTTTCTGATAATTTTTCATATATAATTTATCTCATTTGGAGCTATGGTTGAATTTCTATGAATTTTTGAAGTTTGAACTATTTTCTGGAATTTCCTGGATAAGAATAAATCCAGAAAATCAATTACTGCATCAGCAACGCGTCAGGGTGACGTCAGCAGGTCAAAGGCGCCAGCCAGGTCAAACCTGACTGGTGGGGCCCACTGGTCAGTGTCTCTGTGCACTAACTACGTTTAGTTAGCCTAATTAACTGGCAGGGCCTACTAGTCAGTGACTATACTAATTAAACTAACCTATTTAGTTAGCACTAACAGGGTAATTAGTCGGGCGGGGGCCGCATGTCGGTGAGAGAGAGGGGGGAGGTCAACCCACGTCAGCAGGTCAACCTCGCCGGTCAGCGGGTCAAAACCTGCCGGCGTTTAGCCGCCGGCGAGGCCAGACGCGGTGGCGCGCTGCGGAAATCGCCCACAGGGCACCAATTGATGCGCGGAGAGCAGCTACGAGTAGCTGGGGACGAACCGCGGCGTTTGGTGGTGGTGGTTGGGCTCAGGGTGGCCGGAAACGGCGCCGGCGACGAGCCTTGCGGTCGCCGGAGTCGGGTGAAAATGAGCCCGAGGCTACGGGGCACGGCGAGGCATGTGGTGAGGTGCGTTGTGCCCCTAGGGATGCGGTGGAGTGGTTAGACTAGGTGGCGTGGCCGGAGTTTGGCCGGAGACACGTCGGCGACGAGCTCCACGGCGGCGCGTGCGGGTGAGCTTCATGTGCTCATTGTGGTGCACGAGAAGAGGAACGGAGAGGTTGGGGAGGTGCAGCAGCTCACGGCGATCACGTAGAAGTAGACGGCGCGGTCGGGGACAAGTCGATGCGGCGGCGATGTTGAAAGGGATCTCCGGTGATGCTCGGTGAAGATGAGGTCGAAGAAGACGTTGCAGAGCGTGTGAGCGCTCGGGGCTCGGCTGCTCGACGGAGTCGACGATGGCGGAGAGGATGGACACGGTGGTGCAACACGGGGACGTCGGTGGACGCGGTTTCACGGTGGCGCGAGCTCGGCAGTGTCGGCCATGGCGAAGGGGAGCGAGAGAGTGAGGCAGGGGGCGAGTGAGCGTGTCCAGGGAGTCGAGGCGGCGACGCGGAGCTTGTCCAGGCCAGCAGGGCGGCGAGGGGAGGAAGCAGGGCGGCAGCCAGCTGCGTGGCACGCGCTGGTGCCGCCATCGAGCACCTGCCTGCCTGGCCAAGCCAAGCTGCTCGCTGGCGCGGTGGCTGGGCTGGGCCGGCAGGTGGGCCTGGTGGGTGGCGCCAGGTGAGTCTTTCTGCTTTGTTTTTTTGTTTTGTTTTGTTTTCTATTTTTTTGCTGTAGCTTTAGGGCTTTATTTAAAATACCTAGGCACTTTCTAAAATCCTGAAAATAATTGTGGGCTCTATTGGGATTATTCCTAACAGCCATGACTTAATTCCAGAATTATTTGAACATTTAAAATATTTATTAGCATTTAAATGTCCAAAGGCAACATACATATGATTTAATCCAGTGACCTTTTGTTGACCTAGAAAATTGTGCACCTATTTTGCTAGAGGTTCTAACCCAAGGCATAGAGGGTGAACATTTTAGAAGGGCATTTCAGGTTCATTGAAATTATTTTTAGTAAACCCTAGTTGATTTCAAGAGGGGTGCTAGGGGTTCTGCCTTCCCCATTTCAAGTTTCTGATGAAAGTAAACATGATGCACACTCTAATGCATGGACTAGCTAGGGTGTGACATGGAGGATATACACGGCGGAGACTGCGGACATCATTCATCATCACGGACCCTCGTCGGCAAGGCGTTCCGCAGTGGGTTTTATTGGCCCACCGCGCTCAATGACGCCGTGGAACTAGTGAAAGCTTGTGAAGCCTGCCAGTTCCATGCCAAGCAGATCCATCAGCCAGCGGGAGGCTTGCAGACTATCCCCCTTTCGTGGCCATTCGCAGTCTGGGGGCTGGACATCTTGGGCCCGTTTCCTCAGGCGCCAGGGGGTTACCGCTACCTCTACGTTGCCGTGGACAAATTCACCAAGTGGGCTGAAGTAGAGGCTGTCCGCACCATTCCCGCGGGTTCCGTGATCAAGTTCATCAAAGGCATTGTAAGCCGGTTTGGGGTGCCGAATCGCATCATCACGGACAAGGTTCGCAGTTCACCAGTAACCTCTTCAAAACATACTGTGCGAACCTTGGAACGCAGATATGCTACGCCTCAGTGGCGCACCCTCGAAGCAACAGCCAGGCCGAGCGAGCCAACGCGGAGGTCCTGAGGGGCCTCAAGACCAGGAAATCAAGAAGAAGCTGGAGGCCTGTGGCAGAGGTTGGTACGACGAGCTTCAGTCCGTGCTGTGGTCCATCCGCACCACCGCGACCAAACCGACTAGAGAGACCCCATTCTTCCTGGTCTACAGAGCGGAAGCGGTCCTCCCTCACGAGGTCAGACGTCGCTCTGCGCGGGTCCTGGCGTTCAATGAGGCGCAACAGGACGCCATGCGGGGGATGGACCTCGTGTTGGGGGAGGAACGTCACCGAGAAGCCGCCCTGCGAGCGGCGAGGTACCAGCAAGTGCTGCGGCGATATCACTGCCGCAACATCCGCCCCAGGACTCTTGAGGTAGGGGACCTCGTGCTCAGGCGGGTTCTCTCTAGGGAGGGACTGCACAAGCTCTCTCCCATGTGGGAGGGCCCGTTCAAGGTTTTTCATGTTTCCAGGCCCGGCTCCACGCGCTTGGAGACTCAGGAGGGAGTGTCGGTCCAGAATGCATGGAACATCTAGCACCTCTAGAGGTTCTACCCGTGAAAAGGCCCAGAGCCTGTGAAGCAAGGCGAGTGCCTGTAAAGCTGTCACGTTTTGGAAAAGGCCCAGAGCCTGTGAAGCAAGGCGAGTGCCTGTGAAGCTATCGCGTTTTGGAAAAGGCCCAGAGCCTGTGAAGCAAGGCGAGTGCCTGTGAAGCTATCGCGTTTTGGAAAAGACCCAGAGCCTATGAAGCAAGGCGAGTGCCTGTGAAGCTATCGCATTTTGGAAAAGGCCCAGAGCCTGTGAAGCAAGGCGAGTCCTGTGAAGCTATCGCGTTTTGGAAAAGGCCCAGAGCCTGTGAAGCAAGGCGAGTGCCTGTGAAGCTATCGCGTTTCGGAAAAGGCCCAGAGCCTGTGAAGCAAGGCCAATGCGTGTGAAGCTCACCGCCCGTGACACTCTCACGTAATAATGAGTGGGGCTGTACACGCCCCGGAGTCTCAGGAGCGCCGGCCTCAGGCCCTAGGGCTCCCTCCCACGCCCAATGCCAGCACTTAGCTCCGCGCTGGTGAGAAGACGTCGAAGACTAGATTAGGTCGGACGCGGCTTTTCATTTGCTTTCCGCAGTTGGCTTGTTCCTTCTCATTTGGAGTTTGATTGAAGTTGTTGCCGTCTTTGGCTTGCGGTTCTTCGGCTTTTCGCTCTCCTGCCTCGATTTCTCTTGCGCAAAGCCTCGCGAGGGGGGCAGCTGAGCGTCCTCGCGAGCGCTCCTACCCTAGTCATTCAAAGAGTTCGCGACCTGGGCCCCTTACAGGAGCACCCCTCCAGTCCGTGCCCCACGGGCATCGCGACACAAACAAAGGGCCTGGGTCGGTCCCCCCCCCCCCCCCCCCGCGGCCGGGGTCGGGAACTATCCACGCTCGGGCACATAGCCGGAAGGAACGGTAACGAAAGAAAAACGATGATTAACAGCAATAACCCAAACACGCCCCCGCGGGGCTCCGCGCTATTGTCTTTGCTACGCAGGGAAAAGGGAAAAGGAAGAACAAATCCGGCGCAGCTCGCCTCACACCGGCCCGCGGGCAAGGCCCGAGCTGCCTCCGGGGCTCAGGCGGACTCCCTCTCGCGCCTCACCAGGGCGCGGCGGCGTGGAGGCTGATCGTGGCCGTCTCTGGAGGAGTCGCCGCCCAAAGAAGAACTAGAGAAGCTTGAGGAACTCCGAGCGCCGCCAGCCGCGCGAGCGCTGCTCCCTCCGTCATCACCGGAGCTGGGTTCCCAGCCGCGGTCGTCACCCTCGGGGCAGCACCCCGCGCGGCGACCATCTTCCCCAAACACCCTCACGTAGAGGGTGGCGTCACCGTCGAACTTGAAGTGTAGGGTGCACCGGCGGCCCAGGCCACGCGCACGGGCAAACGTCTGCCAACCGCGGGCCAGGGACAGGCTCCCGGCCGCGGAGACCTCCAGGGAGACCCATGAGGCCCGGCTGCAGCAGCCGTCGGCCTGGAGCCAGAGGCTGCCCGGGGCGCCGGCCGGGAGCTCGCCAAGGAGGAAGCGAGGAAGCGGGAGCCGGATGCTAGCCGGCTCCGCCGACCACACGACGAACTCCGGCAACACTTCAGCAGCACGAACGCGCGGCCTGGGGGGACGCGCAGCCGGAGCGCGCCCCCCGGCTGCCGCAACCCACACGTCGCCGTGCTGAAGATCACCTCCACGGCCACGAGGAGCCATCGTGGTGGCCACAGGATGCTTGCGAGGGCGCCCTCTGCCGCACTTGGGTGGGGGAGAGGCGGGCTCCACCCGGCAAGCCTTCCCCTTCTCGGCGGCCGAGAACCTCCTCGACGGGGCCATGAAGAAAAAGGAGAAATAAGCGGGGATGAACTCGAAGGGCACACGCAGTTCCGTACTTACAGCCGGCGAAGGCCAACCGCCGGCCTCCACGATCACAGGTAATCATGACACGATTTGCATGCAGGAACTTGTCCAACTCGCGTGATCACCGAGGCGTCGTGGGGAAGCGGAGACGCCAACGTCCCATCAACCGCCACGCGGCGCCCAAGGCCGCAGGCTGTTAGGGCCCGCGGCGCTTCGCACTTGCCCTTTCACCTCTCGGCACGGCCAAGTCCGGGCGCGCCTTGGGCCCGGGGGCTACTGTCGGCGTTCTGGGAACGGGGGTCCCCAGACTTGCCTGCCTGTGGCCTGCGGCGTGGCTCAAAGGGGGGGCCAACACGGCTCATCTTCATCAACACAAGACTCAAGACCCTCGCGAGGGGCCAAGCCTCGCGAGGCGGACGACACGGGGTTTCCTCAGGCACGGCCTCGTCGGGCTGGCTCGCGAGGAGGCGGAGAGATCAAGGCGGGGTACCTCGCGAGGTGCCCATGATGCAAGCCATGACGACTCAGGGCGCCAGGCGGGTGCCAGCCCGCGCAACGCCCTCCTTTCCTCTTTGGTGCAAAGGGGGCAAGCGCAGCCGCGGAGTACCGAGGCATCAGGCAAAGGTTGCCATTTCGATGCAACGAGACCAAGACCAGGAGGACTACGAGAAGGAGGTCACCGTGGAGCCCAGGACGGCGTCATCACCAGAGCTTTGCGCAGGCGAAGACTGCTTTTGTTAGGATAATTGATGCTTGCTGTCCCCCTTCAAATTAGCCCGCCATTGTTGGCTCCCTTCCCGCTCGATATTCGGACCAGGGCCTCTATAAATAGGACCAGCCGCCCACATAGCAAGGGGTTCAGTTCGAAGGGGTTGGCTAGTTCGTTCGGTTGGCATGTAAGTGAGAGTAAGACAGCCAGAGAGAGAGAGAGAGAGAGAGAGAGAGAGAGAGAGAGAGAGAGAGAGAGAAAGGGTGGTTGAACTCCTCCCAGCAGTTCATCGCCCCAGCCAAGAATAGACCCTCGCGAGGCTGTTCTTCCTTGTATTATTCATCATCATCAGCCCCAAGAGGCAATCCACCCACCGCACACTGGAGTAGGGTATTACACCACAACGGTGGCCCGAACCAGTATAAACCTTGTGTCTCTTGTGCAGTTCTTTTAGTAGCTTAGATCTTTGCGAGACGGAGAGGTAGAAGGCGCAATCTCCGCGCGCACCCCAGTGTTCGAACCTTAAGGGTCTGCCGGAACCCGAAATCCGACAGAGTCCTCCCGATGCTTTGTTCCCCAATCATCAACAACGTGGTTGTCACCAAGACCCTCATCGATGGCGGGGCAGGGCTCAACGTCCTGTCCGTGGAAACATTCAACAATCTCCAAGTGCCCTACAGCCAACTTCAGCCAACCAAGCCTTTCTCCGGAATCACCGACGGCTCCACGGTCCCGATTGGGCAGGTCTGCCTCCCTGTCACCTTCGGGGCACGCGACAACTACCGCGCCGAGCTCATCGACTTCGACGTCGCTCACATTCGCCTGCCGTACAACGCCATCCTTGGGTACCCAGCGCTGGCCAAGTTCATGGTCGTAACTCACCACGGCTACAACGTCCTCAAGATGCCAGGAAGTGGCGGAGTCATCACGGTGCCCTATGAAGAGATGGACGCGGTGTGTTCCCTGGAACAAGCCTTTCAGGCCGCGTCACTGGAAGACCCGGACCGCGGAAGTAGGAGGCTTCCCGAGACCGCCCCCAAGAAGATGAAGACATCGTCCAGCCCGACCCCTCAGGAGGCAGGCCCCTCTAGGCCCGTGCCTGCCCAGGGGGAACCTCCTTCCATCGCATAGGAAAGCGTGCTCGGCGCCCTCCTTAGGCAGGGCTCGGGGGCTCTCCCCTGGAGGGCCACCGACCTGGCTAGGGTCATGAGGGAGGTGCTTGGGCACCACATGGAGGCGTGTTTTGAAGCACGTTTCCCTCAAGAAGGAGCAAGGCAAGGAAAGCTGGACCCTCAGGAGTTCATCAGCAAGGCTATTCAGGAGCTACAGGAGTCAAGAGTAATGAAAGGCGGCCGCCGCCCACCAGCAGTGGCTCCCCTTCCAGGCGAGGATGGTGGGCTGCGCGTCTGCATCGACACACCAGGGCTCAACCGAGTCGCCACCCTGGAGCGCCTCTGGCCCTCGCGAGTGGGGTGCTGCGGAGGTCCACCCCACAGCTATGTTCGCATGCCTTACGGCTTGCCGAATGCGGCTGCCACGTACCAGCGCCTCATGAGGGGCACCACGGAGGCACAAGAGGCCAGGCGTTCCGCAGCCCTGGTGGAGATGGAGATGGTCCGGGAGGAGCCGCCAGCGCCTCCGGAGCCTCCCAAGGCCCATGGGCCTGGGGGCTCGTGAGGATCGGCTTCCGCAGCCCACCAAGTTTGCTACACCAACACCCCTTCGTCCTCAATGTCATCCGGTGACATCTTTCAAGTTTCACTTCCAGCTGGGAGCGCTCCCCCAGGGCTGCATTATTCCCAGGCTGCGTGGGTCCGTCCCTGCGGCATGTATCCCTTTTATTTCATGTTGTTAGCTTTTGGGGGCGCCCCTCGGGCTGCATCATCCCCAAGTTGCTCGGGCCAGGCCCAGCGACATGTATCCCATTTGCATTTATTTCCGGTTATGTGTTAGAACCACCATGCTTGATTATTTGATGCCGGTCCACGACACCTCTTCTTCTCCATGCCGACCACTTGCACGTTAAAGGGGGGGTACCTGAGCATCGCGACTCAGGGCTCTTACTGGCTCTCCAGCCCTCACCCTCTGGCCTTGTCCACGGCATCGCGACCTGGCATACCAGCCACGGCTGAAGCCGCCTTGGGACTAGGACCTGTCGGCGCAGAGCACCAAGCCCTCGTGAGGTTCGAAAGGGAGGACTGAGCTAAGACGGAATGAGCAACTCGCACAATTCTACGACAAGGGTTATATTAACAAAACAGGATCACCGCACCTTACAAGCCCCCACGAGACGCGTCTTTGATTCCTCACAGGGAACAGATCCTAAAGGAACACTAACTATGCGCACCCCTGCAAAAGACGCCATCATCAACAGTGGGCCGTCAAGCACCGGTGCCAACCCCATCCAGATCAGAGTCGACGGCGGCCTGACGAGCCCGCCCTGCTCCAGGAGCGGCGCCGGCTTGGGGGTCGTAGCTGTCGTCGCTCGTCTCCGGAGTCGCGAAGAGCTCGCCGGAGTCGCTGGAACCTCCGACGCCTCCACCGCCTGAGGAGTCGCCAAGGGAGTGGTTGGCGGGCCCAGTCCTCGCCGCAGCAGGGTCCTGGCCACCTCTCCCGAAGCAGCACTCCAGCTGGCGCCTGTTTGCATCGAAGACCTTGAAGAACATCACCGAAGCACCGTCGTACTCCAAGTGGATCGCGAGGGCGCCTCTTGTCCTACAAACCCGGGCGATTTCGCCCCAGCCCCAAGTCATGAAGACCTCGCCCGGGGCAACGACCGCGACCTCTGCCTCGGTCGCGAGGGTGCAGCAGCCGGCGTGCTGCAGCTAAAGCTCCAGGAGTTCTCCCTGCGGGATGATGGAGGCGAAGAAGGGAGGAAGGTGAATCCAAGACTGAGGACGCATGGCGACGTGGAGCTCGAACTCTCGGGAGGATCCCTCGGTGTGGACCCCAGGGGGGACGACCCACACCTTCGTGACTCGTCGGCGCCGACGGCGGCGCTGCCCGTGGCGATCAGCATCAGCTCCTTCAGGGCCCTCGATGTGGGCATACAAGGGAAGCGAGAACCCCGGCGGTGCCTGCTCGCACCAAGGCCCCGACACCACCTGATGGGCCCCCTCATCCGGGCCATGGAGGACGACCCGTTTCTTCGGCGGGAGCGGGTCTGGTTCCTCTCGGGGAGCCTTTCCCTTCTATGCCATCGAGAACCGGCGGATTGGAGCCATCGCAGCAAGACGGAGCAAGGACCGGGAAGAAGGAGAAGCAAGGAGGGATGGACTGGAAGGGCGCGCGCTGTTCCATACTTATGGCCGGCGAAGGCCAACCGCCGACCTCCACGATTGCAGGTAATCATGACCCGCTTTGCATGCAGGGACTTTTCCAATCCGTGCAGTTGCCGAGGCACCATGGGGAAGTGGAGACGCCCACGTCCAATCAACCGCCATGCGGCGCCCAAGGCCGCAGGCTGCTAGGGCCTGCGGCGCTTCGCTCTTGCCCTTCCGCCTCCCTGCACGGCCAAGTCCGGGCGCGCCTTGGGCCCGGGGGCTACTGTCGGTGTTCTGGGAACGGGGGTCCCCAGACTTGCCTGCCTGCGGCCTGCGGCGTGGCTCAAAGGGGGCCCCAGCATGGCCCATCCTCACCAACGCAGACCCAAGACCCTCGCGAGGGGCCAAGCCTTGCAGGGCGGACGACGCGGAGCTTCCTCTGGCACAGCCTCATCAAGCTGGCTCGCGAGGAGGCAGAGAGATCAAGGCGGGGTACTTCATGAGGTGCCCGTGATGCAAGCCGTGACGACCAAGGGCACCAGGCGGGTGCCAGCCAGCGCAGTGTCCTCCTTTCCCCTTTGGTGCAAAGGGGGCAACCGCAGCCGCGGAGTACCGAGGCATCAGGCAAAGGTTGCCATTTCGGTGCAACAAGACCAAGACCAAGACCCGGAGGACTGCAAGACGGAGGTCATCGTGGAGCCCAAGACGGCATCACCACCAGAGCTTTGTGCAGGCGAAGACTACTTTTGTCAGGATAACTGGTACTAGGCTCCCTTCCTGCTCGATATTTGGGAAGAGGACCAGGGCCTCTATAAATAGGACCAGCCACCCGCAAGCTAGGAGAGAGTTTTTAAGGAGGCGGCCAGAGGCAGCTAGGTTGAGGGCTGAGAGATTGAAATCCGAGAGAGAGAGAAGGGTGACTGAACTCCTCCCAGCAGTTCATCGCCCCAGCCAAGAACAGACCCTCGCGAGGCTGTTCTTCCTTGTATTGTTCATCATCATCAGCCCGAGAGGCAATCCACCACACCACACACTGGAGTAGGGTATTACACCACAACGATGGCCCGAACTAGTATAAACCCTGTGTCTCTTGTGTTGTTCTTTCCATAGCTTAGATCTTAGCAAGGCGGAGGGGTGCAGGTAGGTAGGAGGCGAAATCTCCGCACGCACCCCAGTGTTCGAACCTCAAGGGTCTGCCGGAACCCGAAATCCGACAGACTATCCAACTTGGATAAGATATTGGATAGGTCCTGCCAGATTCATGGCCACCCAATAAACAAACTAACCACACCAACATAAACTGTTGGGTCTTCAAACATGCAGACAAGTTAAACGCTGAATACAAGGGGAAGAAGCCGCCTAGCGATGGCGACGACGACAAAACTCGCCTACCAAACACCAGGGATCAGAAGTAGTTTCCCCCCCAAGTAAAGACAGTGAACATGGTACACAAGGCACAGTCCCCTACAGGGGAACGCATGGAGCGCTCTCTCCGTGCAGAGGATCACACTACGGCTATATCAACCGAACTACATAGCGGGGGCGTTACACCACATACCTCGTCAGCCATTAAGCCACCGATCTCCATTCAACATGACCGTTCAAATCCCATACATGACTAGCAGTTCGGCTTCTGCCGTCCGTCGCATATACCTGGAAAATCTGTACCGTGCATACATAACTACGCACTTAAAATACCCTGGGCACCGGCGGAAGCACAATACGGACGGACCTGAAAGTACTCCCGTAACCTTAATTTTTTTCTAACTATTTTTTCTTCTTCCTTTCTCTTGTTTCCCTCCACTGGTGGCTCAATGGCTGGCCCCGGACTCTATCGGAGTTTGGGTTCATACACTCACCCAAGGGCTATTTCCGTCAAGGAGTCCCTTCACCGAGGACAAACGACGCAGACGTGCGACATGAGGTCCAAAATAACTTTTTGTAGACCGCACTCTCTATTTCGAGCCTGTAAAGTGCCTTTTTCCTCCACCTTCGACCCCTGGCATATCAAATAACCAGGGTTGTGGCTTTGTTATCTATATACACGATTGGCACATCACTCAGATCCCGGTAAAAATAATCCATTTTTTCTACAGAACCGAGTTTTGCCCCTACGGTTGTTTCAAACATACACCTCGGCATAACTTGCCAGGGGCTCGGTATGGGAACAAACGAGTTGTCGACAAGTCCGAACAGCTCTATAGCATACTTCAGCGTCACGAGTTTGGCCTTATACGCATCAGCTCCGAATCATGTCTTGGGTCAATAGTTGGGTTGCCCGGCTCTTGTGCTTGTTATCCTACGTTCCGCTCTATCGGCTAGGGTAGTAAAGGGAGAACTACTGTGATTGTGCTTCCAGTTCACCTGGTTAAGCACCTCAGTAGAGAAAGCCAAAAACTGACTGTCATGATGCGGCAAGAGCTGGTCATCCACTTGATGACTTATCAGAATCTTTAGCGATTCCCTCCGTGTCACACAAAGGACCTCTTTCCGGTCAAATATGTAAACGCATCATAAGAATAAGCCGCATACATACTAGCGGCAATGTCATAGACCCACCATAAAACTCCTATGGCTAAGTGAAAGTGTTAGCGCCCTATAGTCTGGTTGCCTGGTTCGCCGCATTGACACCTCCTTCACGGACCAAGGCGTTGGGTCAAGAGCGATCAGATGCTTTTTCGAACATCCCCGTACTTCCTACGAGGGGGCTGAAGCCGACGACTGGAAAACTTTCAGATTATATTAAAACAACCGCAAAGGAGGAATTCAAGCTTTCGAGCAAAACATAAATAGATTAACCATAAAGTTGTCTTTTACAATCATCATACACCTCACTCGAACATTATGTTTTTTGAGCATTGACCCTCTATCAAGCGGGCGGCCTCCAGGACATCTTCAAAATAGCTCTCCGGTTCTGGACGGTCCCTGCCTCCAAGAGGACCCTTCGTGATGACGTTGATGGCCTTCATCTTTCCCCAGAACAACTTGACTCGGGCAAGGGCCATCCGTGCACCTTCAATGCACGCCGATCACTTCACAGCATCGATTCGCGGCACCACGTCGACAAGCATCTGCACCAAACCGAAATAGCTACTCGGCACAGGCTTAGTTGGCCACAGCCGGATTACAACATCCTTCATGGCAGCGCCAGATACCCTATGAAGTTCGGCCCATTGGGACACCTGTTCATTAAGCAGCAGCGGGCGCTTAGACGCACCAAATTGTGACAAAAAAGCTTCTCCGTTGCACATCCAGCTCGCGCTTGGTAATACCGCGCTGCATCAGAAGAACTCTTCGGCAAGTCCAAATACTCGTCCGGAGAACTCCACACTTGGTTCAGCTAAGCATAGTCCGGGTCACCGAACTTAGTCTACAGCAGAAAAGGCTTTCCAGCCAATATCTCTTTCGCTTGCCGAACCTCCTCATAGAGTGCTCTGGACTCTGATCACGCTTCTCTTGCCTCCTGTCGGGCCTTGTCCAGTTCAGCCGTTAAGGCTTCATTCTCCTTCTCAAGAAATTCGCAGCGGCCAGTGGCATTTTCCAAAGCGAGTGTCATCCTGGATGCCTTCTCCTTGCCCTGGCACCACGTAGCTTGTTCGGCCTTCAGTTCAACCGATGCCTCTTTAGCAGCAGCATCACTAAGCCGTACCCGCTCCTTGGCCCGGACTAGCTCCGCCCGAAGAGCCTCCACAACGGCAACACCATCTGCATTATATGCACATTTAATATACAACACTTTCCCGCATCAAGCACACTGGTGTAAAGAATGCTCGAAATACATACCTTGCGAGTCGTCAAGACGCCTGTTGATCAATGCAATGTCATCCTCCGCAATATCCAGCTTCTGCTATAGTTCGGCCACTTCCATATTTCGGGCAGCCACAGGAGGGGCAGCAGCCTGTATTGCAAATTAAACCAAGGTCAATACCTGAGCATATCTCTTTGATCCTCCGATCGCTTCCTTCGGAAGACAATCCGAGTCTCAGGGGCTACTGCATATACAATGGGTGCATTCTGTCAATAAAATTCAATTGACAAAACTACATCACAAACCTCAAAACCTCTCAGAAGGCTCGTAAAGGCCTCGTTCAATCCACTCTTCGCATATACAAATGGGCACACAGGAGGAACGTAAGCCTTTAGGAAAAATCAAAATATAGATTGATTATAAAAATTGTCTTTTACAATTCGTAAAGAATTCACTCGTATATTATGCCTTTCGAACATTGACCCTCTATCAAGCGGGCATCCTTTAAGACGTCCTCAAAGTAATGCTCTGGTGCGTGATGGTCCTTGCCCTTGGGTGGACCCTGCGCTGCAACATCGATGGCTTTCATCTTCCCCCAGTATGTCTTGACTCGGGCAAAGGCCATCCGTGCACCTTCAATGCACGCCGACCGCTTCACGGCGTCAATACATGGCACCGCATCAGCAAGCCGCTGCACCAAGCTGAAATAGCTATTCGGAATTGGCTCAGTCGGCCACAACTGAAGTATGAAGTTCTTCATGGCAGCGCCGGACATCCTATGAAGCTCGGCCCATTGGGACATCTGTTCATTCAGTAGTAGAGGGCATTTTGATACGCCGAACTGTGACCAGAAAATGTTCTTTGTTGCATATCCCTCTTGCGCTTGGTAAAACTGTGCCTCATCGGATGAACTCTTCGGCAGATCCAAAAATACGTCTGGAGAACTCCACACTTGGTTAAGCTGAGCATAATTCAGATCGTCGAAATTAGTCTATAATAAAAAGGGCTTACAGCCGCCATCTCCCTAGCTTGCTGGATCTCCTCATGGGCCGCTCTAGATTCGGACCATGCTTCTTTCTCCTCTCGCAAGGCCTTGTCAAGCTTAGCCGCTTTGGCTTTATTCTCCTTCTCTAGGAATTCACAGTGGCTAGTAGCATTTTTCAGTTCAAGCGCCATCGAGGATATTTTCCTCGTCTTGGTGCCGAGCAGCTTGTTCGGCCTTTAGCTCGGCCGATGCCTTTTCGGCAGCTGCATCACTAAACCGGGCCTGCTCCTTGGCCCGGGCCAGCTCTGCCCGAAGAATCTCAACGGCGGCGGCACCATCTGCAGCCATGCATATTCCAGTATGCAACTTTCAGCGTCACACTTATATTACAAACACGTATATGTAAGGATTGCTCTGAATACGTACCTTGTGACTCGTCAAGACGCCTATTGATAAGCGCAGTATCTGCCTCATCAATCTTGTGTTGCAATTCCGCAATCTCTACAGTCCGGACAGTTTCTGGGGAGGTCACAGCCTGTGTTCCAATTAATCATATTACTTCCTGGCATATCTTTTAATCCTCTGATCGCCTCCCTCGGGAAGCCAATCAGAGTCTCAGGGGATACTATCTATACACATGTGTATTCTTGAATAAAACACAATCGAACATATTATGGTACAAACCTCGAAGCCTCTTAGCAGGCCCATGAAGGACTCATTCAATCTGCTTTTTGCGGACAGGACCTTTTCAACCACCGTGCCCATCAAGGTACGATGTTCCTCTGAGACAGACGCCTGTCGCAGCATGTTTGTCAATATGTTCAGCGCCTCTGGGTCTCCAGAGGCTATGGTAGGAATGCAACCTCCCTTTGAAGGGATCCGTTTATTCGTATCCGGCTATAGACCGGACTGTTCGGGGCCTTTATTGTTGGTCCTCGGACCCGGGGCTACCGAAGTATCACCTTCGGGTTTTGTCTTCATCATCCCTCGCACCACTTGTTGATCGGGAGAGACCCTCCACGGCGACACCTAAAGTCGTCCGCCCTGTTGGGTGAGGAGTTTGGTGGAGGTGTCTCGCTTTCCATCATCTCCGGGAGAAGATCCCCCGAGGAAGAGGATTGTTGAAGAAGACTGCGTGCCGAACTGCAAAAAACATATATCCTAGACATTACAAGAAAGGGACGGGACATGTTTAAAACACCCTTGTTCACTTACGATTTGGCCTGAGGCTTGTCCTCATCATGGGACTGGCGATGAGGTTCTCCTCCAAGCCCGAGCCACCCGATGAAGGCATCTTGCCTCACTTAGGAGCCTTTTCCTCCCAATCTTTGGAGGCGACCCTTTTCTTCCCATGGGGGGAAGAGACGTCGACTTCCCCATCATTTTTGTCTTCGGACGATGGAATCTTGATTCCTCCGGACACAATGTCTGGCACACCTTTGGGATGGGGGCCATCTTTCGTCCTCTTTGCCTTTCCCTCCTTCATAGGCATCTGGTACGGTGCCGGGGCTAGCATCCTTGTTAATACAGGATCCGCTGAACCTTCGGGAAGGGGGGCCGGACACCTAATCAGCTCTTCTTTCGTTATCCATCCCTAGAAGGAGATATTTTGCTTAGAAATATATTACGGCATACTTAAAAGGGGTGTTCGGAAGTCAAGTGCTTACCGGGGTATCCGGACGGTTGTAGTCGAGGCCTGTGTCCTCAGTAGTGTCCGGCCAATTTTTTCGTATTCCGAAAAACAACTTCCACATCCCTTTGTGCGTAATGCCAAAGAAGTGTTGGAGGGTTCGTGGTCCTTCTGGATTGAACTCCCACATAAGGAGAGGCCTACGCTGGCATGGTAGGATTCGGCGAATCAGCATTACTTGAATCACGCTAACAAGATCGATGTCCCTCTCGAGGAGGGTTCGGATGTGGTTTTGTAGAGTCTGCACTTCATCAACTGATCCCCAATCCAGACCCTTATTGGCCCATGATGCAAGCTGTAATGGTAGGCTAGGGTGAAACGAGGGTGCAGCTACCCACTTGGTGCCGCGAGGCTCCGTAACGTAAAACCACTCTCGTTGCCATTGATTGGAAGTTTCGATAAAAGAGCCTTTTGGCCAAGGAGTGTTGGTGAGCTGGCTGACTACAACATCGCCGCACTCCACCTGTTCCCTGTCGACTACCTTTGGTTTTACACTGAAGGTCTTGAGCCATAAGCCGAAGTGTGGGGGGATTCGGAGGAATGCCTCGCACGTAATAATGAACGCCGAGACATGGAGGAAAGACTCTAGGGCTAGATCATGAAAATCTAGTCCATAATAGAACATTAGCCCCTGGACGAAGGGGTGAAGAGCAAGCCCTAGCCCTCGAAGGAAGTGTGAGATGAATACGACCCTCTCGCCATATCTGGGGGTCGGGATAACCTTCCCTTGAGTAGGAAGCCTGTGGTGGATCTCCGCGGTCAGGTATCTGGCCGCTAGAAGCTTCGCAATATCCTCCTCTGTAATGGAGGAAGCCACCCATCGGCCTTGAGGGCTAGGTCCATACATAATGGGGAAGTTCGGAGAAATGAATTCGAAACCTTGGGTGCTAGAACTCGAGGTTGGAGAGGCCGAGGAGAAGTTTGGCATCAAAAAGGACGACCCTCGGTTCCTTTACAAAGGCAGCAGGAATTAAACGCCTCCTCTTGAGCCTGAAAGCCTGCCTATTCCTAAGGGATCTTTCCAACAGAACGGTTGGGTTACCCACGCTCGTGTTAATGAGAATTCCGCAATAAGGGGACACAATCTCTGTTTCGACAGAGCGTGCCAATAGCAACCGCGCCTCGAAACGCGGAACGGCGGGATAGGAAACAGTTCGAAAAACAGGGCGAGCGTGACATCACGTTATAAAAGTTGTCATCAGATTGGACTCGTGGAATATTACATTCTCTCCGCGGTTGTGTATGGAGTTGTGTTACAGGTTCGGACATGTTCAATACATCCGAAGACTACCTTGGAGTTCAGGAGGAGGAACCCGCCTTGCAATGCCGAGGACAGATCTACGTGCCGGATACCTTGTCATTGAAGCCAGGTTCAGGGGCTACTGAGGTAGTCCTGGATTAAGGGGTCCTCGGGCATCCGGCCTGTTAGCCGTGGGCCGGACTGATGGGCTGTGAAGATACAAAGACCGAAGACTGCACCCGTGTGCGGATAAGACTCTCCTTGGCATGGATGGCAAGCTTGGTGACCAAATATGTAGATTCCTTTCTTTGTAACCGACCTTGTGTAACCCTAGATCCTCCCGGTGTCTATATAAACCGGAGGACTTAGTCCGGAGGAGATACATTATCATAACCACACAAGCTCGACCTCTAGGGTTTAGCCATTATGATCTCGTGGTAGATCAACTGTTGTAATACTCATTTAAAACAATAATGAGGCTAGCCAACTCACCTCCAGAAGGCTCCCCCGATTGCAAGCTTTGTCGGCCGTCGGATCTGCCCCTCTGGCTCGATGCATTGGATCTTCACTTGCAGTTAAATCATTTTTCACCTCCCAATCATTTTCCTTGTCCAATGATGAGTGGGCTCGTCTCCAGCTTGCATTGGCTGCCTAAGCAGCAGGTCATCTTCGGGCGGGTGAACCTTTAATCACGCGCTGCGCGTCCCATGGTTGGGGCGAGGAGCCCATTGGACATAACCGCACCAAACCCTAGCCCCCATCCACAGCCACCCACTCCTCACAGCCACCGCACCATTCCTCCCTTCCGCTCCGTCCTCCTTCCTGGATCCCCACCACGGCGCCGACCTGCAAGCAAAGGGCGACAGCGGCAGCGCTCAATTAGATCTGTAGGAGAGAGAAGATGAGAGGGAGAGAGAGGAGGGAGAAAGAGAGGAAGAGGAGAGGAGGCATAGCGTCATATGGGAGAGAGCAGGGGAGGGCCAAGAGGCCAGCGGTGTGGGGTGGAGCAGCAAGGCCGAAGACTGGGCAGCGGACGCCTCACGGGGTGGAGGAGAGGCCGACGATAGGGAAAAGCAGCATCTTCATGGATGAGATCCCGACGGCTGAAGATGGTGTGCACGGGAGGAGCTTGGAAGATGTCAAGGTGAGCTTGGCCGCCACTTCTCCTCTCATCTCCTCGTTTCCTCCCAATTCTCCGATCTGGAGTTGGCGGTCGCCGGCGCCGTGGGGTGATAGAGTCCGTCACCTCTCCTCACCAACTCTCATGTTCCAGTGGTGGCACCGTCGGGGATGAGGGGAGCAACAGTCGCAGCAGGCGGTGATGCTGGCGAAGCGGTGGTCCATGGTGCCTTCATCATTGTCGTCCTCGGCAGAAGGTGAGGCCAAGATGGATCTCAACGTTCTCTGTGAGATTCGTCATCCATGGAAGATGTAGAAGAAAAACTCATGCAGGTTCCCTTGTTGTTTCCCTTGGTTCTTTAATCTAATTTGGATATCTTGTTTTATGTTTTTCTAAACAAGATGTGTGCAGATCGAACGAAGAAGAGAAGAGGAAGGATCTTAGGAAGAGGAAAAAACAAGGTGAGCTCTATCTCTAATCTGCCTAGATAGTTTTCATTTCCAAGTTATACTCTAAATCATGTATATGGACAAATTAATGGGTCTGATAGTGATTGTTCTTTGTGTTTTTATTGGTTCTTTTCTTGGTTATTTACTACTCTCACTTCAGGATGCTTGTTCATTCTTCTTACCTGCATTTCTCCCTCACTCCGATCAGGCAATGGGACTATTGACCGGGTACAAGAGCTTCTTCAAAAAACCCATGCTGCTTTTCTAAATCGCAATTTTGTTCAAGGTAAAACCAGCCAAGCCGGAGACTACTACAACCCTTTTGCAATATATAGTTGAGAGAATTCGACCCTGCTACTATACCTGGAGACTGTTACTATTGTCAATTATAAAAATTATATTCTTCTATGATTTAGTGAAGTCGGGAGGAAAGTGTTGTGCAAAGGCAGAAGCTTTTGTAGTTGTGGTGTTCTTAATAATGGCACCGAAGGCCGAAAAACATAGATTTGGACAGGTTTTATCTGTGTAAAAAACACAAAAGAAGAGATTTTGCATGATATTAAAAACAATGTTGGTTTGGTTCTAGAAAAACAAAGCAGTTTTCTGAACCCTGCTACTGTCACTACGGTTTCTATTTTCATTTTTGTTGCAGAACAGTTCTCTCATGGTGTTTCTATTAGCTACGAGGAACGTTGAGCTAGCTTTTGTCTTGAATCTCTTAGGTGTTATGTAGAGGTTGGACTTGCCAGTGAGCTAAATGGCCCGTTGGAACTGCTTGTTTGGCCTCTTAAAATGGTTTGGTGGTGCAGATAAGTTTGGCCACAACCCATTGGATTTAGATTTTAGGTGCCGTGTGAAACAATTTCTTAGGCAGGTTATTTTTTTCTTAAGCAAGGCATATATGTAGCATGGGGAATGATTTCTTGTGTAGGTTTATTTGTTTTTTATTATATTTGGGTACTTATTTCCTGATTTTTTTAGGTTCTATGTATAACATGGTAAAGTTGCTGGTACAATTTTGGAGGCAACACTGATATTTTTCTGCCGACTTTGTGGCAGGCTAACAATGAAAATTTTATCTGTAAAATATGGTGATACCTATAGTGTTATTTCTGAAGCTTCGCCGTGCTTGCTTTCCCCCCAACAAGCAGTAATCCAATCACGGACGCATCAGGTACTATATCATGTGAGAAAATCGAACTGCTCATTCATAAGACATGATTTCCGCTCACATTTATCATGCTTCGACACTCACAAAATAAATACTTGGGCAATTGCTCTGTTTTATATTGCGAGCCTTAATTTGTGGTGGTAGTAGCATTGTTTGCGTTTATTTGAAAACCAGCACTAAATCACCATTATGCCTTATAGTGGCTCTTTTTTATATTGTACTCCCTGTTAATATGGTATCTTCTAAACTACATTACAAAATTTTCAGTTGTGTTTATACTACATTCTCTTATAAATTTACATTACAGTATCTTCTAGCAAATATACTGAATCACTATTATGCCTCTAGGGTTTCCCCCAACCCTAGGCACATGGGCCCTAGGGGGGAGTTGGCGCCCAGCCCACCTAGGGGCTGGTTCCCCTCTATATTCAGCCCATAGGCCCTCCGGGGCAGGTGGACCCCCGGAACCCTTTCGGTGGTCCCGGTACAATACCGGTAACCTCCCGAACACTTCCGGCGACCGAATAAGGTCTTTCCATATATAAATCTTCATCTCCGGACCATTCCAAAACTCCTCGTTACGTCCGGTATCTCATCTGGGACACCGAACAACCTTCGGTGACCACATACTATTTCCCATAGCAATTCTAGCGTCACCGAACCTTAAGTCTGTAGACCCTACTGGTTCGGGAACCGTGCAGACATGACCGAGACATCTCTCCGGCCAATAACCAACAACGGGATTTTGATACCCATGTTGGCTCCTACATGTTCCACGATGATCTCATCGGATGAACTATGATGTCGGGGATTCAATCAATCCTGTATACAATTCCCTTTGTCAATCGGTATGTTACTTGCCCGATATTCGATCGTGGTATCCTTATACCTCGTTCAATATCGTTACCAGCAAGTCTCTTTACTCGTTCTGTAACGCGATACCGTGGCTAACTCCTTAGTCACACTGAGCTCGTTATGATGATGCATTACCAAGTGGGCCAAGAGATACCTCTCCATCATACAGATTGACAAATCCCAGTATCGATTCATGCCAACCCAACAGATACTTTCGGTGATACCTGTAGTGCACCTTTATAGCCACCCAATCACGTTGTGACATTTGGTACACCCAAAGCATTCCTACGGTATCCGGGAGTTGCACAATTTCATGGTCTATGGAAATGATACTTGACATTAGAAAAGCTTTAGCAAACGAACTACATGATGTTGTGCTATGCTTAGGATTGGGTCTTGTCCATAACATCATTCTCCCAATGAGGTGATCCCATTCTCAATTACATCCAATGTCCATGGTCAGCAAACCATAACATCTATTGATCAACGAGCTAGTCAACTAGAGGCTTACTAGGGACATATTACGATCTATGTATTCACACATGTATTACGGTTTCCGGTTAATACAATTATGGCATGAATAATAGACAATTGTCATGAACACGGAAATATAATAATAACCACTTTATTATTGCCTCTAGGGCATATTTCCAACAGTCTCCCACTTGCACTAGAGTCAATAATCTAGTTACATTGTGATGAATTGAACACCCATATAGTTCTGGTGTTGATCATGTTTTGCTCGCGGAAGAGGTTTAGTCAATGGATCTGTGATATTCAGATCCGTATGCACTTTACAAATATCTATGTCTCCATCCTGAATATATTCACGAACGGAGTTGAAGCGCCACTTGATATGCCTGGTCTTCTTGTGAAACCTGGGCTCCTTGGCAAGGGCAATAGCTCCAGTGTTGTCATAGAAGAGAGTCATCGGGCCCGACGCATTGGGAATAACTCCTAGGTCGGTGACGAACTCCTTCATCCGGACAACTTCCTATCCTGCCTCCGAGGCTGCTATGTACTCTGCTTCACATGTAGATCCCGCCATGACGCTTTGCTTGCAATTGCACCAGCTGACTGCCCCACCATTCAAAATGTACATGTATTCGGTTTGTGACTTTGAGTCATCCAGCTAGCATCGACGTAACCCTTTACTATGAGCTCTTCGTCACCTCAATAACTAGAAACATATCTTTAGTCCTTTTCAGGTACTTTAGGATATTCTTGACCGCTGTCTAGTGTTCCATCCCGGGATTACTTTGGTACCTCCGTACCTTCGTCACCTCGTCCTTAGCCAATCTTCGCTTAATCTGTAGCCCCTGCTCCGAGTTGCAAATATGAGCAACAGAACCAGTATCAAATACCCAGGCGCTATTGCGAGCATTAGTAAGGTACACATCAATAACATGTATATCAAATATACCTTTCACTTTGCCATCCTTCTTATCCGCCAAATACTTGGGGTTGTTCCGCTTCCAGTGACCAGTCCCTTTGTAGTAGAAGCACTCATTCTCAGGCTCAGGTCCAGACTTAGGCTTCTTCACTTGAGCAGCAACTTGCTTTCTGTTCTTCTTGAAGTTCCCCTTCTTCCCTTTGCCCTTCTTCTTGAAACTGGTGGTCTTGTTGACCATCAACACTTGATGCTCTTTCTTGATTTCTACCTCCGCAGCCTTTAGCATTGCGAAGAGCTCGGGAATTGTCTTATCCATCTCTTGCATATTATAGTTCATCACGAAGCTCTTGTAGCTTAGTGGCAGTGATTGGAGAACTCTGTCAATGACAATATCATCAGGAAGATTAACTCCCAGCTGAGTCAATTGGTTGTGGTACCCAGACATTCTGAGTATATATTCACCGACAGAACTATTCTCCTCCATTTTGCACCTGTAGAACTTATTGGGGACTTCATATCTCTCAATCCGGGCATTTGCTTGAAATATTAACTTCAACTCTTGGAACATCTCATATGCTCCATGACGTTCAAAACATCGTTGAAGTCCTGATTCTAAGCAGTAAAGCATGGCATACTGAACTATCGAGTAGTCATCAGCTTTGCTCTGCCTGACGATCATAACATCTTGTGTTGCTCCTGCAGCGGGCTTTGCACCTAGCGGTGCTTCCAGGACGTAATTCTTCTGTGCAGCAATGAGGATAATCCTTAAGTTACGGACCAAGACCGTGTAGTTGCTACCATCATCTTTCAACTTATCTTTCTCTAGGAACGCATTAAAATTCAAAGGAACAGTAGCACGGGCCATTTATCTACAACAACATAGACATGCAAAATACTACCAGGTACTAAGTTCATGATAAATTAAAGTTAAATTTAACCATATTACTTAAGAACTCCCACTTAGATAGACATCTCTCTAGTCATCTAAATGATCACGTGATCCATATGAACTAAACCATGTCTGATCATCACGTGAGATGGATAAGTTTTCAATGGTGAACATCACTATGTTGATCATATCTACTATATGATTCACGCTCGACCTTTTGGTCTCAGTGTTTCGAGGCCATATCTGCATATGCTAGGCTCATCAAGTTTAACCCGAGTATTCTGCGTCTGTAAAACTGGCTTGCACCCGTTGTATGTGAATGTAGAGCTTATCACACCCGATCATCACATGATGTCTCGGCACGACGAACTGTAGCAACGGTGCATACTTAGGGAGAACACTTATACCTTGAAATTTAGTGAGAGATCATCTTATAATGCTACCATCGCACTAAGCAAAAAAAGATGCATAAAGGATAAACATCACATGCAATCAAAATAAGTGATATGATATGGCTATCATCATCTTGTGCCTTTGATCTCCATTTCCAAAGCACCATCATGATCACCATTGTCACCGGCTTGACACCTTGATCTCCATCGTAGCATCATTGTTGTCTCGCCAACTATTGCTTCTACCACTATCGCTATCGCTTAGTGATAAAGTAAAGCAATTACATGGCGATTGCATTTCATATAATAAAGCGACAACCATATGGCTCCTGCCAGTTGCCGATAACTGTTACAAAACATGATCATCTCATACAATAATTTATATCATCACGTCTTGACCATATCACATCACAACATGCCCTGCAAAAACAAGTTAGACGTCCTCTACTTTGTTGTTGCAAGTTTTACGTGGCTACTACGGGCTTCTAGCAAAAACTATTCTTACCTGTGCATCCAAACCACAATGATTTTTCGTCAAGTGTGTTGTTTTAACCTTCAATAAGGACCATGCGTAGTCAAACTCAATTCAACAAAAGCTAGAGAAACAGACACCCACTAGCCACCTATGTGCGAAGCACGTCTGTAGAATCAGTCTCGTGAACACGGTCATGTAATCTCGGTCTGGGCCGCTTCATCCAACAATACCGCCGAATCAAAGTATGACATTGCTGGTAAGCAGTATGACTATTATCGCCCACAACTCTTTGTGTTCCACTCGTGCATATAACATCTACGAATAGACCTGGCTCTGATACCACTGTTGGGGAACACAGTATTTCAAACTTTTTACCTACGATCACGCAAGACCTATCTAGGATATGCATAGCAACAAGAGGGGAGAGTGTGTCGCACGGCACCTCCGTGATCAGCACACGTTCAGCTCGATGACGTCCCTCGAACTCTTCATCCAGTTGAGGCCGAGGGAGAGTTCCGCCAGCACGACGGCGTGGTGATGGTGATGATGATGATGAAGTTACCGATGCGGGGCTTCTCCTAAGCACTACAACGATATGACCGAGGTGTGCAACTATGGAGGGGGCACCGCACACGGCTAAAAGATCAACTTGCGTGTCTTTGGGATGCCCCCTCCCCATGTATATAAAAGGGGGTGAGGAGGAGGAGGCCGACCAAGGTGTGGCGCGCCAAGGGGGGAGTCCTACTTGGACTCCTGCTCCAAGTAGGATTCCACCTGAGGGAGTCCTGGATTAGGGGGTCTCCGGATAACCGGATTATATCCTTTGGGCAGAATGTTGGACTATGAAGATACAAGATTGAAGACTTCGCCCCGTGTCCGGATGGGACTTTCCTTAGCGTGGACGGCAAGCTTGGCAATACGGATATGTAGATCTCCTCCCTTGTAACGACTTTGTGTAACCCTAGCCCCCTCTGGTGTCTATATAAACCGGCGGGTTTAGTCCATAGGACAACAGACAATCATACCATAGGCTAGCTTCTAGGGTTTAGCCTCTACGATCTCGTGGTAGATCAACTCTTGTAATACTCATATCATCAAGATCAATTAAGCAGGACGTAGGGTTTTAAGCTACACTGCCGACATCCACAGAGACTTGATCTTCGATGGATTCGAGCCCATGTCAGGTGCGCCGCACAATCACGACGAGCATGACGTAACTCTGCCGTCGGACAGTGTTCGGGAGATGGCATCTGCAACTACTCCGGCCTTCAACCTGGAGCAAGTTGCGCCATCCGAGGACGGAGGGATAGACCCCGCCATGGAGGTCGCACTCTCAGTGGCGATGGAGCCGGATACTAACTTCACCCCTTACGAGAGCCGTGTCACCGAACCACTAGATTCGTCCCCGGCCACGGGCTCCGAACCGCCTGCATCCGTGCCTATCAAATCCGACTGGGCGCCGATCATGGAGTTCACCTTCGCGGATATCTTTCAGCACTCGCCTTTTGGCAATGTGCTAAATTCATTAAGGTCTCTCTCCTTGTCAGGAGAACCTTGGCCGAACTATGTCCGGCTAGAATGGGATGCGGATGATGAAGAAATTCGCTGCCCACCCACCACCCACTTTGTAGCCACTGTCAATGATTTAACCGACATGCTCGACTTCGACTCCGAAGACATCGATGGTATGGAGGACGGTGCAGGAGACGAACAGGAACCACCGCCCACAGGGCGCTGGACCGCCACCTCATCATATGATATATACATGGTGGACACCCCCAAAGAAGGCAATGACGATGAGACGACGGAGGATGACCCCTTCAAGAAGCAACCCAAGCGCCGACGTCAGCGGCGCCGCTCTAAGTCCCGCCACAGCAAAAGTAGTGATACCGGCACAAGAGGCAATAACACTCCGGATAGTGTCGAAGACAACCACAATCCCCTCCAACACGATGTAGAGCGGGAGGGTGAACAAGCTAGCCCTCCAGAGCAGGCAGCATATGGAGAATCGGAGGAGGACAATTACATGCCTCTCTCCGAAGACGAGGTGAGCCTCGGCGACGAAGAATTTATTGTGCCCGAGGATCTCGTGGAGCAGGAGCGCTTCAAGCGCCGGGTTATGGCCACAACAAATAGCCTGGAGAAAAAGCAACAACAACTTCAAGCTAATCAAAACTTGCTAGCAGACAGATGGACCGAAGTCCTTGCGGCCGAGGAATACGAACTCGAGTGCCCCTCCAAGAGTTACCCAAAGTGCAGTTTGCTACCTCACCTCGAGGAGGAAGCATTGAAACCTACATCACCAGTGTACGATGCGGCTGACCGGCCACCTCGTGGCTGAGCCAGAGAGGCGTTTCAGCCTGAAGTTCAGCATGCACCCCGCGACCACTCAAACAAAAATACCAAGACCCGGGGCAACACACGGGACCTGCGAGACGTATTAGACAGCAGGGCAAAACATGCAAGGTCAATATACGGGTCACGGGGGCGCACGCCAACGCGGGATATGTCGCGACCAGTTTTCTGGACATAAATTTCCAGAAAATGGCCGTTGTGCTCACCAGCCCTAGGATTACTGTTAGCTGATGAGGCACTAACTGGTTACAGAAATTCCAAGCAAAGCACAAAATGTGCAGTACAAGACCATTGTGGCCTGTGAGTACATCAAATGGTTTTCTAGTGGTTGATGGCGGAAGCGGTTTGTGAGTCATCAGTGTGTGGGACTCCATTTCCCACGGGAACAGCTGACCAGGTTAACTCCTATCTTCGCGAGGCTGCTATCACCGTTGCTTAATTTCCGCGGCTCTCATCGCAGCGCTCCTTTCCATGCAAATATCTGGCCAAGACAATAGCCAGGGACAAGCCAGTGAGTACTTTGAATGTACTCGCAAACATCAAGAACACTGGAATAATATAACTGATATCCATGCACGGAAATATTCTATGATCACATCGTCAGTCACAAATAACATATCTTTTATGCATGCAAGTGGTTATTTATATGCGACATAAATAAGTAATAAGGGAGTGGAAACAAAATGCCGTAGTCGGGCGTCTATGCGACACCACATAAAGGGCTGAAAAGAAATGCCACAGTCGGACGTCTGAGCGACATCGCAGAAAGGGCTTTAAAAGAAATGCCACAGTCGGACGTCTGAGCGACATCACAGAAAGGGCTTTAAAAGAAATGCCACAGTCGGACGTCTGAGCGACATCACAAAAAGGGCTTTAAAAGAAATGCCACAGTCGGACGTCTGAGCGACATCATAGAAAGGGCTTTAAAAGAAACGCCACAGTCGGACGTCTGAGCGACATCACAGAAAGGGCTTTAAAAGAAATGCCACAGTCGGACGTCTGAGCGACATCACAGAAAGGGCTTTAAAAGAAACGCCACAGTCGGACGTCTGAGCGACATCACAGAAAGGGCTTTAAAAGAAACGCCACGGTCGGACGTCTGAGCGACATCGCAGAAAGGGCTTTAAAAGAAATGCCACAGTCGGACGTCTGAGCGACATCACAGAAAGGGCTTTAATTCACCAGTAAATTAATACTCATAATAATTATTCAATTCATGATAATGAACGGGTTAGCCATCCACAGGAATAAACATTTAGCCAGGCTTAGAAATAATTAATCACCATGAATATCCAGGGGTAGAACCATCCCAGGGATACTTGATAATACAAATAATATAACAGGTTAGTCCATCACAAAATAATAAACATGGTCCTCACAAGTCACCGATCAGTGTCCAAGTTTTGGTTTAACCATTTTCACCTCCGAAGACCGACACAAAGACCAATACTTGACCCATCCCAGACTGTAATCCTTAACCATGGACACGGCTATTCAAATAGGTTTAATCTCTGCAGAGGGTGTACTCTTTACCCACGAGTAACGGATTCCTTTAGTCCATCGGGACTAATTCCGTCTACGGCCTTTTAGTTGAAAACACGCCTAACTTGCACACACCAGCTTAACTCATCGGTGTCTGGAATCACCCACGACACTTGTTAAGCAAAACTCTAAGTGGGGAGGCTACAACCTCGTGTAGCATGGGATCAAATTTATATCGCGCGCTCTAAGGGGTGGCCTCCCCTCTCGGTTCCAACCGGAAACACCCATGCCCCGGACCAGGTGGCCTGCCTACCGGCTACAACCGATATCTTCCATCATGGCCTCTCTGTACGGTGTGTGCTGGAAAGGGGTTGACGACTTACTGAACCGTACCCTTACCTGCGGCAGGGACGAGTGGTAGTACGAGGCAAGTATGGGGGTTACTGGAACAAGACTCGATCTGCGGTCGACTCAGGAGGTTTATAAGTCCCCTGCATGACATGTATATCAAACATATTACAACCGACGAAATCACCACTCAATATACCTTACCATGCCATACCGGACATAACCGCCCCGATGGGGACCGGTGACAAGCTCATACCTACCCAAGGCCGAGGCTTTCCCGGATTCCTTTCCGGCATGCATGCAAGGCATATGAGGATGATTATCATTACAAAAATATTCATTCCCAACAGCAAGGAAATCACTGATATGCTTCCATGCATATGATCATATCACATAAAATAACAAGTCCTCCGAGATAAGGTGGGGTTATAAATGTGTCAAATAGCACACCAGAAAACATTATACCAGGGTTCAGAATGCTTGCCTTTAAGTTGTGGAGGGGTGAGGTGCTCTCCAAAACTTTTGAAAGTTTCTTCTCTCTCTCCAAAATCCTATTTTAAAATATATTTGAATTAACACACATTTCAAAAACAGTACAAAAAGTTGTTTGGAAAATTTTGAAATAAATCTTAAAATAAACTAGACCAAATTTGAGGAAGGTAGGAAAAAGAATCAATTCATTTGGAGTTATATTTAAAAAGTTATAGCCAGTCAAAGATTTGGTCAAAATCTGTTTTGAATAAATTCAGGAAAAGAAAACGGTTCAAACGAGATTACGCTTTCGATGCAGAGAAAATGCATTTGCGCCCTTTACGCTTTCGATGCAGAGAAAATGCATTTGCGCCCTTTACGCCTCCACTTACCCAGCGTGGGTGGCGTGTGTGTCACTGGCAGTGGGCCCGCCTGGCCCACTGGTCAGGTTTGACCAGTCGCCCGCGTCGTCTCCCTCCTCTGCCCGAGTGGAGCGGGGCTCCGGCGATCATCGCCGGCGAACGCTGGCTCCGTTCGGAAAGCTGAGGCCACCAGCGGGTTCAGGGGGCCGAGGTGGTCACTCCGGTAGTCGTAGGGTCGTCGGAAGTGGAGGAAATCGCCGGCGGCGAGCTCCGCGGCGGAGGGAAGCTTCGGGAGCAAGGTGGATTTGGGGCTACGGTGGTTCCCGATCCAGATTGAGTAGGGGGGTGGGTTCACGGGCGGATGAGGAAGTTTCTGGCGAAGAGAATGGAGAGGGGGAGGCACTAGAGGTGCCGGATTGGCCGAGGCGGTGGCGGCGACAGGAGTTGCCGGAGATGAGGAAGGAGGCCTCCCCGGGTCGAATGCGAGCTAGGGGAGCGCCAATGGGGTGGCATGAGGTCGCCTGCGTGCTCCGGGAAGCTCGGGGGCCTCCTTTTATAGCTCGTCGAGGTCGGTTCCACGGCGGCGGATGAGGATGCCGGCGAACCGCCTCTCTGTAGCGGCAGGGCGACGTGGCGGCGACGAGCGCTAGGGGACAAGCTTGCGGATGAGCACGCACTGCTCCAGGGGGCAGGTGGCGAGCGGGGGAGGCTCGGCGGCGCTGAACGAAGCAGGGGCTGTCGGCGGTCGTGGCGGCTAGCTCCTGGCCTGTCGGGCGTGGCGAGGGGCGGCTTGGCGCATAGCGGTGAGGAGGGACGTGTGTGGCGAGGTGCTGCCGAGTGGGCCAAAGCCAGGGGGGCCAGCGTGTCGGCTCGGGCGCGACATGTGCAAAACGCGTGCCAAACGCACGCTCTGCTCGCGCTCTGGGCACGCACGGGATGTGCTCGACACAAAGCCAGAGCGTGCTGCAGAGCTTGGGTGAGGCTGGCACTTAGCAGATCTAGGTTAAGAGCAACTGGGAGTCTAGTGGACAGGTTAGTTTGATCCAAGGTGCAAGCTCATGCCAAAACTCATGTCAAAACTGGTCATGCCTACAGGGTGCTCGATAGAATGCCACATGCACCCAGGCAACTCTTGGGGTGGCCAAAACTTCCAGATTGGGGTCTCTTTAGATGGACAAGAGGGTGGTGAGGTTAGTTGGTCAAATGCAGCAACTTGTTAGTGCAAGTTTTGCAAAACTACAATTCTGGACAGGAAATAAATGGCATTATTTCATGAACCAAAAATGATCCCATGGGTGTATGCTCCTGGATTTAGGGGTTTGGTAGGGTGGTCTATAAGCAGGAAAAGGAATCATGGGTAAAGGAGCAACTTAAAATGTAGTTGCTGTACAAATCCTTAAGTTGGACCAGAATAAAAATGAGGTTGATTCACTCAAATTTTTCAAAAAACAACACTAGGTTTTTGCAAGATGTTGAATCATATGTTACTACTAACATCCAAAATTTTTGGTGGAGGCTAGAAGAAAATATTTAAATGAGTTGTAGTGCAAAATGCCCACTGGACCAGAGAAGAGAAATCTGTTGTAGAACTCAAAATATTTCATTTAATAAAGATGTTTTTATACAAAGGTGATTTAAAAACATCACATGACATCTCCAAATTTTTGTGGAAATTTTAAGTGAATTTATCAAATGGTTGTAGTTCAAACATGGCCACTTAACCTTGAAAAACCATTTTCAAGAAAGTGAAGATCAAGCAACTTAATTATTTAATTAGTTATATTAAATGAGGAAAAGTTTTTCTTGAGAGATTAAATAAGCCCAATAACATATTTGAAAGATTTTCACTTTGGGAGAAACTCATCACAACAGGGAAGAAAATGATTAAACAAAATAAAAAGGGAGCTTAGAAATTCAAAGTTTTTAATTCCTGGCAAAATTTTAATTCATTTAAAACAAGGTCAAAATTTTGGGGTGTCACAGGATAATGACCGTCGCGCTGGATACACTAAAAATAAATCCGGCCGGGCCGAATACAGCAGACAAAACTCATATGAATTGCGTCGTGATATAGCCCGGCACAGAGGCGCCGCAAACCCCCTATGTTTCACTGATGAAGTTATGGATCACGAATTCCCGAAGGGTTTTAAACCCGTAAATATCGAATCGTATGATGGTACAAAAGATCCCGTTGTATGGATTGAGGATTTCCTCCTCCACATCCACATGGCTCATGGTGATGATCTGCATGTCATCAAGTACCTCCCACTAAAACTCAAAGGACCAATTCGGCATTGGCTGAATAGCTTGCGAGCAGACTCCGTCGGCAGTTGGGAGGATTTGGAAGACGCATTCCTTGACAACTTCCAGGGAACTTATGTGCGACCACCGGATGTTGATGACTTGAGCCATATAACTCAGCAGCCAGGGGAATCGGCCAGGCAATTCTGGACACGGTTCCTAACAAAGAAAAACCAAATTGTCGACTGTCCGGATGTAGAGACCTTAGCGGTATTCAAGCATAACATCCGTGACGAGTGGCTCGCCCGACACCTCGGCCAGGAAAAGCCGAAATCTATGGCAGCCCTCATGACACTCATGACCCGCTTTTGCGCGGGCAAGGATAGCTGGCTGGCTCGCAGCAACAACACATCAAGGAATCCGAGCACTTCGGATACCAAAGATGCCCACGGCAGACCACATCGTAACAGACAAAAGCGCCGCAACAACGGCGATAACACCGATGATAAATCTTTGTCTCGTTGTGCTCCGACAACTCCCTCCATCTCAACCCGCGCTTGCTATTCCAAAATTACAACGCGCGTGAAAACTCCCACCTCCTGTGAAATCCCGACATGCGAAATGCCCGTGACACCCCTGAACCGAAAGAACCGCCTCAAATCGGTGGGGGTACTTTCGTAACTTACCCCACATTTCGGACAAGCGCGTCCCTAAGCCACGGTTCCCCACTCCCATCCCATCCGCCCACCCATCTGTACACCGAGGCCGGGAAAACCCGCAAAGCCCCACACTCTCCTCCCTCCGCCACCCAGCCGGAGCCTCTTCCCTGACGACGTCGTCCACAGCAACACCTCGACGTCCCTCATCCACCGTACCGGATGAGGATCCGTCGTTGATCTGGTCGTCCCATGTCGGGTGGTAGGTGCGACATATGCCAACGGGTGGCTTATCATTGTGGGAGCCAGTAAGACGTCACCGGTGCCTGGAAATGGGATGAGGCGAAGACATGCACGCCGGCGAATCTTACCCAGCTTCAGGGCTCTCCGTGGAGATAACACCCATACTGCTGCTCTGCGGGGTCTCCGCATGATCACTAGATGAACAAGTAACTACACGATGCACCTTGAGCTGTTTGGCGAGAGGAGGAAGGGCTCGGCTCGCTCTCTTCTCCTCCCTATGTGGTGTCTAAAACTAGCAAAGGTCCACCCTTTGCATGGGTGTCCCGGGGGGTTTATATAGGCCTACCCCCCGGGGGTACAATGGTAATCCGGCTGGGCATGGGGCCCGGCCGTTTGTGTCTACGCTCGCCGACTTCTAAGCCGGCTGCCGGGGCCCACCGGATGGTGGGTCCCGCCGGCTGCCGGCTCCTTAGTCGACAGCCAGGCCCCACTGTCCAGGGCCCGGTCAGGGGCTGGTTACTGTTGCTCAATCCTGGTGACGAGGGCTTCGCCGAGGTGGGCGTGGCTACAGTGCCGCCGTCCGGCGGGTGATCGCTATAGCCTCACCGTGTCTTGTCTCCTTAATGGGGCATCTCCTTCGAGGGAGGTGGCAAGCTAGCTATGGAGAGCTGGTTTTGCCTTGGGTCCACTGGGGAGGCACGGTCGCCTTCGGATGTCTCTCTGCTCGAAGGGGCCCACCGCCCGTGGGCCGCACTGGCGGCCCATCGTGGATGACATCAGGGTCAACGTGGCAACAGTGCCACGCCGGACGGGCCAGGGCCACTCGTACGGCCCACTGTGCCAGTCGTGCTCCGGGATTCGGGGGTGGCAGGCTTCACTGTAGCCACGCCCTGTCACATCGCCGTTATGTGGATGCAGACTTCGAGGGTACGATCTTGACCACCTTGTGGGAGCTGGCTTTTTGGAGTCGGCCTTCTCGCGGCCGGCTTCTCGGAGCCGGCCCTCCCGCGGCTTTCTTCATGAGAGCTGAAGTCAGACCGCCTTCCGATAGCCGACCTGGGAGACAGCCGACAAGGGGAAGGCGGCCCCACGTGTTGGATTCTTGAGGGCCGGATCGGCTCGTAATTTTTTTAGAAGGGCCAGGGGGAGCCGGCTTGGCTACCCGTGGTCATCTACTCCGACAGTAGTCCACGAAGCTGATCGAGCTTCGAGGCTGATAAAGGGACGAGAAGCTTGGTCAGCTTCCTACCCTGAGGGGCCGGCTTTGCTTGTGTGCACCGTCTTCGGAAAACCCCATTTCTCGTAGGCGGGAACGCGGGTCGGCCTGCGAGCTGACCGCGCGCCATCCCGTGGGCCACGTGACAAGGAAATCCTGCCAACGCACGCGCGTGACGGGACGCCGCCGCAGGCCCGGACGCGCCACTCCAAGGCCTCGGCCTGAGCGCGGATCTTCTGCGGCCCACACGGACCGCTCGCATTCCCGTGGCGGTTTTATTGCGCCATCAGGGCGCAATAATCGCGGGATGTGGGGGAGTGGGCGCACTTGATCCCCACATTTCTGAAGGAAATATGCCCTAGAGGCAATAATAAAGTTATTATTTATTTCCTTGTATCATGATAAATGTTTATTATTCATGCTAGAATTGTATTAACCGGAAACATAATACATGTGTGAATACATAGACCAACAGAGTGTCACTAGTATGCCTCTACTAGACTAGCTCGTTAATCAAAGATGGTTATGTTTCCTAACCATGAACAAAGAGTTGTTATTTGATTAACGAGGTCACATCATTAGTTGAATGATCTGATTGACATGACCCATTCCATTAGCTTAGCACCCGATCGTTTAGTATGTTGCTATTGCTATCTTCATGACTTATACATGTTCCTATAACTATGAGATTATGCAACTCCCGTTTACCGGAGGAACACTTTGGGTACTACCAAACGTCACAACGTAACTGGGTGATTATAAAGGAGTACTACAGGTGTCTCCAATGGCAGATGTTGGGTTGGCGTATTTCGAGATTAGGGTTTGTCACTCTGATTGTCGGAGAGGTATCTCTGAGCCCTCTCGGTAATACACATCACATAAGCCTTGCAAGCACTGCAACTAAATAGTTAGTTGTGACATGATGTATTACGGAACGAGTAAAGAGACTTGCCGGTAACGAGATTGAACTAGGTATTGGATACCGACGATCGAATCTCGGGCAAGTAACATACCGATGACAAAGGGAACAACGTATGTTGTTATGCGGTCTGACCGATAAAAGATCTTCGTAGAATATGTAGGAGCCAATATGGGCATCCAGGTCCCGCTATTGGTTATTGACCGGAGACGTGTCTCGGTCATGTCTACATTGTTCTCGAACCATAGGGTCCGCACGCTTAAGGTTACGATGACAGTTATTATGAGTTTATGCATTTTGATGTACCGAAGGTTGTTCGGAGTCCCGGATGAGATTACGGATATGACGAGGAGTCTCGAAATGGTCGAGACGTAAAGATTGGTATATTGGAAGCCTATGTTTGGACACCGGAAGCGTTCCGGGTGAAATCGGGATTTTACCGGATTACCGGGAGGGTTACCGGAACCCCCCGGGAGACTAATGGGCCTATTGGGCCTTAGTGGAAAAGAGAAAAGAGGCAGCCCTCTAGCTGGCCGGCGCCCCCTAGAGTCCTATTAGGAATAGGACAAGGGGCCGGCCCCCCTTCTCTCTCTCTTCCCCCCCCCCCCCGAGAGTCCTAATTGGATTAGGATTGGGGGGGAGGAGTCCTACTCCCGGTGGGAGTAGGACTCCCCTGCGCCTCCCCCTCTTGGCCGGCCAGCCCTCCCTCCTCCAACATATAAATACAGGGGCAGGGGACACCCCAACACACACAAGTTGATCCTTGAGATCGTTCCTTAGCCGTGTGCGGTGCCCCCTGCCACCAAATTCCACCTCGATCATACCGTTACAGTGCTTAGGCGAAGCCCTGCGTCGGTAGTACATCAAGATCGTCACCACGCCGTCGTGCTGACGGAACTCTTCCTCGACGCTTTGCTGGATCGGAGCCCGAGGAACGTCATCGAGCTGAACGTGTGCTAAGAACTCGGAGGTGCCGGAGTAACGGTGCTTGGATCGGTTGGATCGGGAAGAAGACGTACGACTACTTCCTCTACGTTGTGTGATCGCTTCCGCAGTCGGTCTGCGTTGGTACGTAGACAACACTCTCCCCTCTCGTTGCTGTGCATCACCATGATCTTGCGTGTGCGTAGGAAATTTTTTGAAATTACTGCGTTCCCCAACAGTGGTATCAGAGCCTAGGTTTTATGGTTTGATGTTATATGCACGAGTAGAACACAAGTGAGTTGTGGGCGATACAAGTCATACTGCCTACCAGCATGTCATATTTTGGTTCGGCGGTATTGTTGGTTGAGATGATCCGGACCAACCTTATGCATACTCTTATGCGAGACCGGTTCCCTCGACGTGCTTTGCACATAGATGGCTTGCGGAAGACTATCTCTCCAACTTTAGTTGAACCAAGTGTGACTACGCCCGGTCCTTGAGAAGGTTAAAACGGAGTCTATTTGACGAACTATCGTTGTGGTTTTGATGCGTAGGTGAGATGTGTTCTTACTTAAAGCCCGTAGCAGCCACGTAAAACTTGCAACAACAAAGTAGAAGACGTCTAACTTGTTTTTGCAGGGCATGTTGTGATGTGATATGGTCAAGGCATGATGCTGATTTTATTGTATGAGATGATCATGTTTTGTAACCGAGTTATCGGCAACTGGCAGGAGCCATATGGTTGTCGCTTTATTGTATGCAATGCAATCGCGATGTAATGCTTTACTAGATTACTAAACGGTAGTAATAGTCGTGGAAGCATAAGATTGGCGAGACGACAACGTTGCTACGATGGAGATCAAGGTGGCGCGCCGGTGACGATGGTGATCATGACGATGCTTCGGAGATGGAGATCACAAAGCACAAGATGATGATGGCCATATCATATCACTTATATTGATTGCATGTGATGTTTATCCTTTTATGCATCTTATTTTGCTTTGGTTGACGGTAGCATTATAAGATGATCTCTCACTAAATTATCAAGGAGTGTTCTCCCTGAGTATGCACCGTTGCAAAAGTTCTTCGTGCTGAGACACCACGTGATGATCGGGTGTGATAGGCTCTACGTTCAAATACAACGGGTGCAAAACAGTTGCACACGCAGAATACTCAGGTTATACTTGACGAGCTATGCATATAAGATATGACCTCGGAACACGGAGACCGAAAGGTCGAGCGTGAATCATATAGTAGATATGATCAACATATTGATGTTCACCATTGAAAACTACTCCATCTCACGTGATGATCGGTTATGGTTTAGTTGATTTGGATCACGTGATCACTTAGAGGATTAGAGGGATGTCTATCTAAGTGGGAGTTCTTAAGTAAATTAACTGAACTTAAAATTTATCATGAACTTAGTACCTGATAGTATCTTGCTTGTCTATGTTGATTGTAGATAGATGGCTCGTGCTGTTGTTCCGTTGAATTTTAATGCGTTCCTTGAGAAAGCTAAGTTGAAAGATGATGGTAGCAATTACACGGACTGGGTCCGTAACCTGAGGATTATCCTCATTGCTGCACAGAAGAATTACGTCCTGGAAGCACCGCTAAGTGCCAGGCCTGCTGCAAGAGCAACGCCAGAAGTTATGAACGTCTGGCAGAGCAAAGCTGATGACTACTCAATAGTTCAGTGTGCCATGCTTTACGGCTTAGAACCGGGACTTCAACGACGTTTTGAACGTCATGGAGCATATGAGATGTTCCAGGAGTTGAAGTTAATATTTCAAGCAAATGCCCGGATTGAGAGATATGAAGTCTCCAATAAGTTCTATAGCTGCAAGATGGAGGAGAACAGTTGTGTCAGTGAGCATATACTCGAAATGTCTGGGTATAATAATCACTTGATTCAATTGGGAGTTACACTTCCGGATGATTGCGTCATTGACAGAATTCTCCAATCACTGCCACCAAGCTACAAGAGCTTTGTGATGAACTATAATATGCAAGGGATGAACAAGACTATTCCCGAGCTCTTCGCTATGCTGAAAGCTGCGGAGGTAGAAATCAAAAAGGAGCATCAAGTGTTGATGGTTAACAAAACCACTAGTTTCAAGAAAAAGGGCAAAGGGAAGAAGAAAGGGAACTCCAAGAAGAACGGCAAGCAAGTTGCTGCTCAAGAGAAGAAACCCAAGCCTGGACCTAAGCCTGAAACTGAGTGCTTCTACTGCAAGCAGACTGGTCACTGGAAGCGGAACTGCCCCAAGTATTTGGCGGATAAGAAGGATGGCAAGGTGAACAAAGGTATATGTGATATACATGTTATTGATGTGTATCTTACTAATGCTCGCAGTAGCACCTGGGTATTTGATATTGGTTCTGTTGCTAATATTTGCAACTCGAAACAGGGACTACAGAATAAGCGGACACTAGCAAAGGACGAGGTGACGATGCGCGTGGGAAACGGTTCCAAAGTCGATGTGATCGCGGTCGGCACGCTACCTCTACATCTACCTTCGGGATTAATATTAGACCTAAATAATTGTTATTTGGTGCCAGCGTTGAGCATGAACATTATATCTGGATCTTGTTTGATGCGAGACGGTTATTCATTTAAATCAGAGAATAATGGTTGTTCTATTTATATGAGTAATATCTTTTATGGTCATGCACCCTTGAAAAGTGGTCTATTCTTATTAAATCTCGATAGTAGTAATACACATATTCATAATGTTGAAGCCAAAAGATGCAGAGTTGATAATGATAGTGCAACTTATTTGTGGCACTGCCGTTTAGGTCATATCGGTGTAAAGCGTATGAAGAAACTCCATACTGATGGGCTTTTGGAATCACTTGATTATGAATCACTTGGTACTTGCGAACCGTGCCTCATGGGCAAGATGACTAAAACACCGTTCTCCGGTACTATGGAGAGAGCAACAGATTTATTGGAAATCATACATACCGATGTATGTGGTCCGATGAATATTGAGGCTTGTGGCGGATATCGTTATTTTCTCACCTTCACAGATGATTTAAGCAGATATGGGTATATCTACTTAATGAAACATAAGTCTGAAACATTTGAAAAGTTCAAGGAATTTCAGAGTGAAGTTGAAAATCATCGTAACAAGAAAATAAAGTTTCTACGATCTGATCGTGGAGGAGAATATTTGAGTTACGAGTTTGGTGTACATTTGAAAAATTGTGGAATAGTTTCGCAACTCACGCCACCCGGAACACCACAACGCAATGGTGTGTCCGAACGTCGTAATCGTACTTTACTAGATATGGTGCGATCTATGATGTCTCTTACTGATTTACCGCTATCATTTTGGGGTTATGCTTTAGAGACGACCACATTCACATTAAATAGGGCACCATCTAAATCCGTTGAGACGACGCCTTTTGAACTATGGTTTGGCAAGAAACCAAAGTTGTCGTTTCTTAAAGTTTGGGGCTGCGATGCTTATGTGAAAATACTTCAACCTGATAAGCTCGAACCCAAATCGGAGAAGTGTGTCTTCATAGGATATCCAAAGGAAACTATTGGATATACCTTCTATCACAGATCCGAAGGCAGGACTTTTGTTGCTAAATTCGGAAACTTTCTTGAGAAGGAGTTTCTCTCGAAAGAAGTGAGTGGGAGGAAAGTAGAACTTGACGAGGTAACTATACCTACTCCATTATTGGGAAATAGTACATCACAGAAAACTGTTTCTGTGAGAACTACACCAATAAGAGAGGAAGTTAATGATGATGATCATGAAACTTTAGTTCAAGATACTACTGTACCTCGTAGATCAACCAGAGTAAGATCCGCACCAGAGTGGTACGGTAATCCTGTTCTGGAAGTCATGCTACTAGATCATGATGAACCTACGAACTATGAAGAAGCGATGGTGAGCCCAGATTCCGCAAAGTGACTTGAAGCCATGAAATCTGAGATGGGATCCATGTATGAGAACAAAGTATGGACTTTGGTTGACTTGCCCGATGATCGGCAAGCAATTGAGAATAAATGGATCTTTAAGAAAAAGACTGACGCTGATGGTAATGTTACTGTCTACAAAGCTCGACTTGTCGCAAAAGGTTTTCGACAAGTTCAAGGAGTTGACTACGATGAGACTTTCTCACCCGTAGCGATGCTTAAGTCTGTCAGAATCATGTTAGCAATTGCCGCATTTTATGATTATGAAATTTGGCAAATGGATGTAAAAACCGCATTCCTGAATGGATTTCTGGAAGAAGAGTTGTATATGATGCAACCAGAAGGTTTTGTCGATCCAAAGGGAGCTAACAAAGTGTGCAAACTCCAGCGATCCATCTATGGACTGGTGCAAGCATCTCGGAGTTGGAATAAACGCTTTGATAGTGTGATCAAAGCATTTGGGTTTATACAGACTTTTGGAGAAGCCTGTATTTACAAGAAAGTGAGTGGGAGCTCTGTAGCATTTCTGATATTATATGTGGATGACATATTACTCATTGGAAATGATATAGAATTTCTGGATAGCATAAAGGGATACTTGAATAAAAGTTTTTCGATGAAAGACCTTGGGGAAGCTGCTTACATATTAGGCATAAAGATCTATAGAGATAGATCAAAACGCTTAATTGGACTTTCACAAAGCACATACCTTGACAAGATTTTGAAGAAGTTCAAAATGGATCAAGCAAAGAAAGGGTTCTTGCCTGTATTGCAAGGTGTGAAGTTGAGCCAGGCTCAATGCCCGACCACTGCAGAAGATAGAGAGAATATGAAAGATGTTCCCTATGCTTCAGCCATAGGCTCTATCATGTATGCAATGCTGTGTACCAGACCTGATGTGTGCCTTGCCATAAGTTTAGCAGGGAGGTACCAAAGTAATCCAGGGGTGGATCACTGGACAGCGGTCAAGAACATCCTGAAATACCTGAAAAGGACTAAGGATATGTTTCTCGTATATGGAGGTGACAAAGAGCTCACCGTAAGAGGTTACGTTGATGCAAGCTTTGACACTGATCCGGACGATTCTAAATCGCAAACCGGATACGTGTTTACTTTAAACGGTGGAGCTGTCAGTTGGTGCAGTTCTAAACAAAGCGTCGTAGCGGGATCTACATGTGAAGCGGAGTACATAGCTGCTTCGGAAGCAGCAAACGAAGGAGTCTGGATGAAGGAGTTCATATCCGATCTAGGTGTCATACCTAGTGCATCGGGTCCAATGAAAATCTTCTGTGACAATACTGGTGCAATTGCCTTGGCAAAGGAATCCAGATTTCACAAAAGAACCAAGCACATCAAAAGACGCTTCAACTCCATCCGGGATTTAGTCCAGGTGGGAGACATAGAGATTTGCAAGATACATACGGATCTGAATGTTGCAGACCCGTTGACTAAGCCTCTTCCACGAGCAAAACATGATCAGCACCAAGGCTCCATGGGTGTTAGAATCATTACAGTGTAATCTAGATTATTGACTCTAGTGCAAGTGGGAGACTGAAGGAAATATGCCCTAGAGGCAATAATAAAGTTATTATTTATTTCCTTGTATCATGATAAATGTTTATTATTCATGCTAGAATTGTATTAACCGGAAACATAATACATGTGTGAATACATAGACCAACAGAGTGTCACTAGTATGCCTCTACTAGACTAGCTCGTTAATCAAAGATGGTTATGTTTCCTAACCATGAACAAAGAGTTGTTATTTGATTAACGAGGTCACATCATTAGTTGAATGATCTGATTGACATGACCCATTCCATTAGCTTAGCACCCGATCGTTTAGTATGTTGCTATTGCTATCTTCATGACTTATACATGTTCCTATAACTATGAGATTATGCAACTCCCGTTTACCGGAGGAACACTTTGGGTACTACCAAACGTCACAACGTAACTGGGTGATTATAAAGGAGTACTACAGGTGTCTCCAATGGCAGATGTTGGGTTGGCGTATTTCGAGATTAGGGTTTGTCACTCCGATTGTCGGAGAGGTATCTCTGGGCCCTCTCGGTAATACACATCACATAAGCCTTGCAAGCACTGCAACTAAATAGTTAGTTGTGACATGATGTATTACGGAACGAGTAAAGAGACTTGCCGGTAACGAGATTGAACTAGGTATTGGATACCGACGATCGAATCTCGGGCAAGTAACATACCGATGACAAAGGGAACAACGTATGTTGTTATGCGGTCTGACCGATAAAAGATCTTCGTAGAATATGTAGGAGCCAATATGGGCATCCAGGTCCCGCTATTGGTTATTGACCGGAGACGTGTCTCGGTCATGTCTACATTGTTCTCGAACCGTAGGGTCCGCACGCTTAAGGTTACGATGACAGTTATTATGAGTTTATGCATTTTGATGTACCGAAGGTTGTTCGGAGTCCCGGATGAGATTACGGATATGACGAGGAGTCTCGAAATGGTCGAGACGTAAAGATTGGTATATTGGAAGCCTATGTTTGGACACCGGAAGCGTTCCGGGTGAAATCGGGATTTTACCGGATTACCGGGAGGGTTACCGGAACCCCCCGGGAGACTAATGGGCCTATTGGGCCTTAGTGGAAAAGAGAAAAGAGGCAGCCCTCTAGCTGGCCGGCGCCCCCTAGAGTCCTATTAGGAATAGGACAAGGGGCCGGCCCCCCTTCTCTCTCTCTTCCCCCCCCCCCCCCCGAGAGTCCTAATTGGATTAGGATTGGGGGGGAGGAGTCCTACTCCCGGTGGGAGTAGGACTCCCCTGCGCCTCCCCCTCTTGGCCGGCCAGCCCTCCCTCCTCCAACATATAAATACAGGGGCAGGGGACACCCCAACACACACAAGTTGATCCTTGAGATCGTTCCTTAGCCGTGTGCGGTGCCCCCTGCCACCAAATTCCACCTCGATCATACCGTTACAGTGCTTAGGCGAAGCCCTGCGTCGGTAGTACATCAAGATCGTCACCACGCCGTCGTGCTGACGGAACTCTTCCTCGACGCTTTGCTGGATCGGAGCCCGAGGAACGTCATCGAGCTGAACGTGTGCTAAGAACTCGGAGGTGCCGGAGTAACGGTGCTTGGATCGGTTGGATCGGGAAGAAGACGTACGACTACTTCCTCTATGTTGTGTGATCGCTTCCGCAGTCGGTCTGCGTTGGTACGTAGACAATACTCTCCCCTCTCGTTGCTGTGCATCACCATGATCTTGCGTGTGCGTAGGAATTTTTTTGAAATTACTGCGTTCCCCAACAATTTCCCCATGCCACGCCTCCTCGGCTCCGCCGCGCGGGTCTATAAGTAGGGGGGGGGAGCGGCAGAGGCTCGCACGCTCTCCCTCGCTCCGCCCCTTCTTGCATTCCTTCTTCTTCTTTCCGCCGCCGCAGCAACCCATTGCCGCGCCGCTTTGCCGCCGGACCTCTCGGTTCCCTCGGTCCCGCCGTAGCGGGGTCGTGCGCGTCTCCGTCGTCGCTTCGTCTCGCTCCCCGCTGCATCGCCCCCATGGCGCTGTCGAGCTCGTGGGATGGCTCCGACGTCCACGAGGACCATGTCGAGTTCCTCCACCGGACGCGGCGCCTGCCGGGTGCCGGTGGAGATCTCGCCGGCACCGGAGGAGGGCGAGCGGGTGATCTTCCGCCCGCACTGCCTGTGCGGCTTCGGCCTCCCGGCGAGCACATTCCTTCGAGCTTTCCTTGAATTCTACCACCTCCAGCCGCATCACCTCACGCCCAACGCGGTGATGCTGCTGTCGGCTTTCGTCACCCTGTGCGAGGGCTTTCTTGGGGTTCTCCCCACTCTCGAGCTCTAGGGGGAATTCTTCCAGAGCAAGCTCGGCACCGTCGTCGCGGGCGTGCCCGCCCCCTGCGGAGCCTTCATTGCCATGAGGCGGACGGGGGAGAACAATCCGTTCCCGCCCGTCCCGCTGATCCAGTCGGTGAAGCTCTGGCAGAAATCCTACTTTTACATGAAGAACGTCGCCCAGCAAGGCGACTACGTCAACCTGCCGGCTTACGTAGCCGGCCCGCCGGCTGGGGGCAACCTTCGTGGAGCTACTGGGCCAGGTCGTTGTCTCAGGCCGGGAATGCAGCCGTCTCCCGGCTCCGGGTGATGATCCAGTCGGAAGGCCTGACCGGAGCCGACTTGGTGGCCGCCTTCGTGGAGCGCCGAGTACTTCCGCTCCAAGGCCGGCCTCACACGATTTGCCAGATGAGCGGCCGCTTCGACCCGTGCCGACTGATCACCAGGGAGATGCCTCATGCGGAGGTGTCTTACATGGTGAACTACATCTCTAACTGCAAGCTCGCCGAAGATTGGCGATATGTCAAGGGTTCGTATTCCCGCGCCAACCCTCCGCCGGCCGTAAGTTTTTCCTCTTTTCTTCCTTTTGTAGCCGGCCTCATGATAGAAGACCTCTGATTAGTTGGTTTGCCCTTGGCAGAACCCTCTTCTTCCGCCGATGGCCGGGGCCACAGGGGTAGAGCGCCAGCTCCTCCCTGACCACACGGTGGACGACACCGACGATCCGGACCTGGGAGCGGCCGCCATGGAAGACGCCATCATGGGGGAAGGCGACGAGGCAGGAGGCGCGGGGCCCGGAGCCGGCTTCGAGGACTGGCCGAACGATGACGAGGTCGAAACCGTCCCGCACCGCCAGCCGGCGCCTAATCATCAAGGCGCGGCCTCGTCTGCCGCGCCGGCTGCCCGTGGCAGCGCGCAGAAGCGCCGGGCCGCGTCGACCTTCTTCGGCAGCCGGCCAAAGAAATCCAAGGCTTCCACGGTGGCGACCAAGCAGGACGAGGCGGCCGCGAAGGCGGCCCGCTTCCGCAAGGCGGTGAAACAGCCGCAGGCGATCTCGGCGTAAGTCGTCGAATGTCTTGTATATATCATATATATATTTTTTTGTGGTCCTTTTCGATTGAAGCCCTTCTAAACCTTTCTTTGCTCACCGGGCAGGGCACCGCTTTCCCTTGAGCGAGGTCCTGGCGGCTCCATAGTCGGGCCGACTGGAGGGTCCTCCGGCTCCCGTCGCGTGGATCCCCGTGCCGACCTTAGGGAGGCCATGGAGCGGAACGCACGTGAGGCACGGGAGGAGCGGGAGGCGGCGGAGCGAAGGACCGCCCAGGCGGCGGCCAAGGCCCGGGCGGAGGCGGCAGCCGCGAAGACGGAGGCGAAGGCCTCGCACAACCAGCCTCCGCTGCTCGTCGTTCCCCTCCGCGCCGTGGCCCCCGACATCCCCGTGCCCCCGTCGGAGGAGGTCGACCAAGACCCGCCGGTGATGGAGAGGAGGGAGGACCATGTGGCCTCCGTGGAAGGGACGCCGCAGAGAGCGCCGACTGGAGCGGGCCAAAGTGGCCAATCAGCTGCGGCGCCAGAGCAGCCGGCCGGGGGTGAGCCGGAGGCAGGAGCCGGCCTCGAGGTGCAGCCGGCATTGCGCCGGCGCGCAGGGGGAGGCACCTCCGCGCCGGAGCTGCACCGTGCTACGGGTGCTAGCCAGACGGCGGAGGCCCTGGAGGCGGCCAGTGCCAGCACGTCCGAGTGGACTCCCAGCGGGGGGACGGGCGAGCTAAACGCGACGGCCCAGGAGGTCCGGAACCGGCTTCAAGCCCAAGCCGCCTCGCTGCAGCGATACACCCAAGAGTTCCTCACGACGCGGGCCGTCATTCGGGTGAGTCTTCTGGCCTTGGTTGTTTTGCTCTTTTGATTTCTTCCGTGGGGCGCGTCAGCGCACCCACTAGGTGTAGTCCCCGAGTTCTGAGTCGGCTGCTACGCAGGCGGCTCGGAACTTACTAGGTCCTGACAACTATCTTATACTCGCCTCCTGTCTAATCTTCTAGGAGTGTCATAACCTCCGCGCTGCTGCCTTCAACTCCCAGGCTCAGGAGCTGGGCCGGAGAACCGAAGACCTGACCAGCAGCCGGAGTGCGTAGTTTGTTTCGTTCATCTCCTGTGGGGGCGCGTCAGCGCACCCACTAGGTGTAGTCCCCAAGATTCGGGCCGACTGGTGAGCAGTCGGGTCGGATCTTCCCTGACGACTTCTTCCTTATTGGTTTTTTCTTTGTCTTCATGCTTGCAGGAGCCAATGCCGACTTGAGGGGGCAGCTCAGCGGGGCGCAGGCCGCCATTCGTGCCAAGGAAGCCGAGTATGACGCCTTGGTCCTGGAGCTTGACCGCCTGGCCAAGAAGTTGGCTGACCAGGAGGAGAGCCATAAGGCGGCCCTGAAGAAGGCGCAGGACAGCGAAGACGCCCTGAAGGCCGAGTTCGAGACTGAAGCGGCGGGCTGGGCTGAGACTAAACAAGCGCTGAGCGAAGGCTTCGACCGTATTGAGGATTTGATCGACGGTAAGCCGCCTTCCTCGCTCCTTGCTTGCCCCTTGCCGCCTGATTTGTGCTCTGACTTGTGCTTCTTTTTGTTCTCTGTGCAGACTACTTTCCCGGCTATTCCGTCTTCGCCACGCAAACCATCGAGGCCCAGCGCGAAGCACGCCGTCAAGCGGGGGCTGAGATTGGGCCGGACGCGAGCCAGACGCTTGAGGAGCAACTCCTGGCGGTCCAAGCCCGGCTGCAGCCAGCACAGCGTATGCTCCACCGCCTCCAGCGCGCCGGGGCGCAGGTGTTGGCCGCCCTTTGACCGGGCAAGACGATTCCCCGCACCCCAAGTCGGACTGCCGACTGGCTGGAGGTTGCGGTTGGCCGCTTCAAGGCCTGGAAAGCATTGACAGCCCGGCTTGGAGCTGGGCGGGCGCTGGAGTTCGTCCGAGCCTGGTATCCCGGGCTGAACCTGGACCAGCTGCGCACCTGGCGGCTGGAGGCCAATGAGGAGATGGAGGAGGTGCGACCGGCTATTGCTCAGCACGCCTTGACGATCGCCGAGTGCACTGACATCAGCGGAGGAGTGGTTCGGGCTGGACCCGGCAGCGGGTGAGGACTCAGCATAGGAGATCGCCTCCAGCGATGAAGGCGAAGACGACGAAGGAGAGGAAGGCAAAGACGTTGAGCCGGCCGGTGAAGCAGCCAGCCAACCTCAGCCTGACCGTGCCTCCAGCAACGAGGCGCGTGCAAGCGCGCCTTCTGTGGGAGGCGGTGATCATGCCGAGGTTCGCCAGCCGACCACTCCTCCAGCCAGCACTGCCGTCTCCACCGACCTGCCCGACTCGCCAGTCGCTCCCCTGGCTTAATCTGCCGTCCTCACTTTTCCTACTTGTTACCCTTTGAACAATTTTTATTAAACTTGCGCAGTTCCACCCACTGGGGGTGTATTCGAACTATGTTAAATGCAGGCCTTGTGAAGGTCTTTTGTGTAAATATGATTGTGTGCGTGTTTGGTTTCCATTAACCTATGCTTTTTACCCTTAGGCTGTTTCCTTTGCCGCCTTCCCTTTTGGGGAGGCAAGTACTCGAGCTTTCTTAGATTGAAGTGAAGTGAATGGAAGCCGGCCGGCCGGCTACTCTGGTAGTCGGTCGGTGGTGGGAGAAAAACCGGCTTTTGTTATATTAGTCCGTTAGTCCCTAGCCGTTTTTCGTGTGGGCGTCCATTCCTGCCTTTAACTCTTGCCAGCCGGACAGCCGGTTCTTCGAACTGCGACTTTTGGCAAGAGAAGGCTTGGGTGCCGGCACACTACTTGTCTGACCGCGGGTAGGACTTCTAATATAACTCCAGGCGGCCAGTCCCCGGGCCGACTAGTCGAACCCGGTGCCGGACGAAGAAAAAGTGAATGAAATGACAAGGTCATAAGCATAATATTCTTCATTTATAGATAAAAGATGGCAGTCCCTGAGCTCTCCTCGAGGGGCCTATTGTTTCGTACTTAGTACAAAAGTTAGCGTGATACATACTGCATTTCAACTGTAAAATCTTCGAAGGAGGTTGGCGTTCCATGGTCGTTCCGACTCTTTGCCGGAATCATCTCTCTTGCGTGCCTTCGGCTTCTGTGCGTCAATTAGGTAGTAGGAGTCGTTGCCTAAAGCTCTGCTGATGACAAAGGGGCCCTCCCAAGGGGCTGAGAGCTTGTGCTGGCCGGCTGTTCGCTGGATCAGCCGGAGCACAAGATCGCCCTCTTGGAAGGATTTTGGCTTGACCTTCCGGCTATGGTAGCGGCGCAGGCTCTGCTGGTAGATGGCAGACCGGCTGAGGGCTAACAGCCAGCCTTCTTCCAGCAGGTTGACGCCGTCTTCTCGTGCTTCCTTGGCCTCCGCCTCCGTGTACATTGTCGGATTTCAGGTTCCGGCAGACCCTTAAGGTTCGAACACTGGGGTGCGCGTGGAGATTACGTCTTCTACCTCTCCATCTTGCAAAGATCTAGACTACTGAAAGAACTGCACAAGAGACACAAGGTTTATACTGGTTCGGGCCACCGTTGTGGTGTAATACCCTACTCCAGTGTGTGGTGGGTGGATTGCCTCTTGGGGCTGATGATGATGAACGATACAAGGAAGAACAGCCTCGCGAGGGTCTGTTCTTGGCTGGGCTGATGAACTGCTGGGAGGAGTTCAGCCACCTTTCTCTCTTTCTCTCTCTCTCACTCACTCACTACCTTACTCTTACTCGCCGCCCTGTGCTATGTGGGTGGCTGGTCCTATTTATAGAGGCCCTGGTCCTCTTCCCAAATATCGAGCGGGAAGGGAGCCAACAATGGCGGGCTAATTTGAAGGGGGACAGCAAGTATCAACTATCCTGACAAAAGCAGTCTTCGCCTGCGCAAAGCTCTGGTGATGATGCCGTATTGGGCTCCACGGTGACCTCCATCTCGTAGTCCTCCTGGTCTTGGTCTCGTTGCACCGAAATGGCAACCTTTGCCTGATGCCTCGGTACTCCGCGGCTGCGCTTGCCCCCTTTGCACCAAAGAGGAAAGGAGGACGCTGCGCGGGCTGGCACCCGCCTGGCGCCCTGAGTCGTCATGGCTTGCGTCACGGGCACCTCGTGAGGTACCCCGCCTTGATCTCTCCGCCTCCTCGCGAGCCAGCCTGACGAGGCCGTGCCTGAGGAAGCTCCGTGTCATCCGCCCCGCGAGGCTTGGCCCCTCGCGAGGATCTTGAGTCTGGTGTTGATGAAGATGGGTCGTGCTGGGCCCCCTTTGAGCCATGCCGCAGGCCGCAGGCAGGCAAGTCTGGGGACCCCCGTTCCCAGAATGCCGACAGTAGCCCCCCGGGCCCAAGGCGTGCCCAGACTTGGCCGTGCCGAGAGGCGAAAGGGTAAGGGCGAAGCGCCGCGGGCCCTAACAGCCTGCGGCCTTGGGTGCCGCATGGCGGTTGATGGGACGTGGGTGTCTCCGCTTCCCCACGACGCCTCGGTGACCGCGCGAGTTGGACAACTCCCTGCATGCAAATCGTGTCATGATTACCTATGATCGTGGAGGCCGGCGGTTGGCCTTCGCCGGCTATAATTACGGAACTGCGCGTGCCCTTCCAGTCCATCCCTCCTTGCTTCTCCTTCTTCCCGATCCTTGCTCCGTCTTGCCGTGATGGCTCCGATCCGCCGGTTCTCTGCAGCGGAGAAGGGAAAGGCCCCTCGAGAGGGACCAGACCCGCTCCCGCCGAAGAAACGGCTCGCCCTTTGTGGCCGGGACGAGGAGGACCATCAGGTGGTGTCGAGCCCTTGGTGCGAGCGGGCTCCGCTGGGGTTCCCGCTTCCCTTGTATGCCCATGTCGAGGGCCTCGAAGGGGTCGATGCCGATCCCCGCGGTCAGCGCCGTCGTCGGCGCCGATGGGTCATGAAGGTATGGGTTGTTCCTCCTGGGGTCCACGCCGAGGGCTCCTCCCAAGAGTTCGTGCTCCACGTCGCCATTCCTCTCCAGTCTTGGATTCGTCTGCCTCCCTTCTTCGCCTCCATCATCCCGCCGGGGGAGCCCCTAGAGCTCTGGCTGCAGCACGCCGGCTGCAGCACCCTCGCGAGCGAGGCAGAGGTCGCGGTCGTTGCCCCGGGCAAGGTCTACATGACTCGTGGCTGGAGAGAGATCGCCCGGCTTTGCAGGGTAAGGGGCGTCTTGGCGTTCCACTTGGAGTATGATGGCGCTTCGGTGATGTTCTTCAAGGTCTTCGACGCGAACGGGCGCCGGCTGGAGTGTTGCCCCGGGAGAGGTGGCCAGGACCTCGCCATGTTGAGGGCTAGGCCCGTCGACCGCTCCCCTGGGGGCTCTGCAGGCGATGGAGGCGCCGGAGGATCCAACGACTCCGGCGAGATCTTCGCGACTCCGGAGACAAGTGACGACAGCTACGAGCCCCCGAGCCGGCGCCGCTCCTGGAGCAGGGCGGGCTCGTCTGGCCGTCGCCGACTCTGATCTGGATGGGGTTGGCGCCGGCGCTTGACGGCCCACTGTTGATGATGGCATCTCTTGCAGGAGCGCGTGTAGTTAGCATCCCTTAGGGTCCGTTCCCTGCGAGGAATCAAAATACGCCCCATGGGGGCTTGTAAGGTGCCTGTAGTCCTGTTTGTTAATACATAACCCTTGCTGTAGAGCTGTGCGAGTTGCTGATTCCGTCTTAGCTCAGTTCTCCCTTTCGAACCTCGCGAGGGCTTGGTGCTCTGCACCGACAGGTCCCAGTCCCAAGGCGGCGTCAGCCGTCGCTGGTATGCCAGGTCGCGATGCCATGGTCAAGGCCAGGAGGTGAGCGACCCGGGGTCCGGTAAGAGCCCCTGAGTCGCAATGCTCAGGAGGTCCCCTTTGGCGCCCAAGCAGCCGTCGCTCGGCGAGAAAGGAGAGCAGCGTCGCTGACACGGAATTGCATTAGGTGCGGGGGTAGTGCTACGATAGCCGGTGCTTTCGGGCGGTGACTTATCTCGAGAGTCAGGGATTATTCCGGGTGTGTCGTTGGGTCCGCGCGTCGGCAGGAGCGGAATCGCTCGGCGAGGTCCTCGCGTGCCCCTTCTCCCCCGCCTTTGCTCCCCTTTTTGCTCTACGTCCTCGGGTCCTGGCCCTCGAGCTAGTCTCAGCCATTGCTGGTATGCCAGGTCGCGATGCCGTGGTCAAGGCCAGAGGGTGAGGGGTGGAGAGCCAGTAGGAGCCCTGAGTCGCGATGCTCAGGCACCCCCCCTATAACGTGCAAGCGGTTCGCGCGGACGAGAGTGAAAGGAACGCCGCGAGGGCCTTGCCTGGTGCAACTCCCTTAGGGGGTCCTGTAAACTCATCATAGAAGGAAGAAAAGGTTGCCATGACAACTATCAGTCTACCGTTAGTTGCTTCCGAGGGAAGGTGAGGCACTGGAGGCTTGACGAGGTGGCGCCATGCGGGGCTGCCGCGGCCAGAGCTCAGCCATTCAGGTTTGTCGGCGTTGCAGGGACGGACCCATGCGCAAGCGTCGTGCCGTTGTGGGAGCAATTCCGTCAGTTGGCGTCAGTTGAGAAGGCAACTAGATCAAACACGTTAGCCGTGTAGGAGGGGATTCATTCAAACAGATGCTGGGAAGGTAGACATCGCTGGGTCGGGCCCGAGCAACTTGGGGATGATGCAGCGCCCCCATCAAAGCTAGCTAACGACATGAAATAAAAGGGATACATACCGCAGGGACGGACCCACGCGGCCTGGGAACGATGCAGCCCTGGGAGGGCGCTCCCAGCTGGAAATGAAACTTGTAAGATGTCACCTGAGGGTGTCGAGGGCGAAGGGGTGTTGGTGCAGCAGACTCGGTAGGCTGCGGAAGCCGATCCTCACGAGCCCCCAGGCCCAGGGGCCTCGGGAGGCTCCGGAGGCACTGGTAGCTCTTCGCAAATCTTCTCCATCTCCGCCAAGGCTGCGGAACACCTGTCTTCTTGAGCCTCCATGATGCCCCTCATGAGGCGCTGGCACGTAGCAACCGCGCTCGGCAAGCTGTAAGGCATGCGAACATAGCTGTTGGGCGGACCCCCGCAGCTCCCCACTCGCGAGGGCCAGAGGCGCTCCATCGTAGCGACTTGGTTGAGCCCTGGTACGTCGATGCAGACGCGCATCCCACCATCCTCGCCTGGATGGGGAGCCACAACCGGTAGACGGCGGCAACCCCTCATGATTCTTGATTCCTGTAGTTCTTGAATGGCCTTGTCGACGAACTCCTGCGGGCCTGTCCTTCCTTGCCTTGCTCCTTCTTGAGGGAAACGTGCTTCGAAACACGCCTCCATGTGGTGCCCAAGCGCCTTCCTCGTGACCCTGGCCAGGTCGGTGGCCCTCCAGGGGAGAGCCCCCGAGCCCTGCCTGAGGAGGGCGCCTGGCGCCCTTTCCTATGCGATGGAAGGAGTTTCCCCTTGGGCAGATGCGGGCCCTGAGGGGCCCGCCTCCCGAGGGGCCAGTCCGGACGATGTCTTCTTCTTCTTGGGGGTGGTCTCGGGAAGCCTCTTACTTCCGCGATCCGGGTCTTGCAGTAACGCGGCCTGAAAGGCTCGCTCCAGGGAACACACTGCATCCTTCTCTTCACAGGGCACCATGATGACTCCGCCACTTCCTGGCATCTTGAGGACGTTGTAGCCATGGTGAGTTACGGCCATGAACTTGGCCAGCACTGGGTACCCGAGGATGGCGTTGTACGGCAGGCGGATGTGGGTGACGTCGAAGTCGATGTGCTCGGTGCGGTAGTTGTCGCGTGCCCCGAAGGTGACAGGGAGGCGGACCTGCCCAATCGGGACCGTGGAGCCGTCGGTGACTCCGGAGAAGGGCTTGGTTGGCTGAAGCTGGTCGTAGGGCACTTGGAGATTGTTGAACATTTCCACGGATAGGACGTTGAGCCCTGCCCCACCATCGATGAGGGTCCTGGTGACCAGTACATTGCTGATGACTGGGGAGCAAAGCATCGGGAGGACTCCGGCTGTGGTCGCGCACTTGAGTTGATCCACTGAGCTGCATGTGATGGCGCATGCCGACCACCTGAGAGGGCGCGTTGCTTCAAGCCTGGGGAGGACTGTATTCACCTCGCGGGCAAACTGCTTGAAGATGCGTTGGGAGGCTGGGGCTTGAGCTTCGCCCAGGATGCAGGCGATTGCGCGTGGCTCCTAGAAGCCCCCAGCCCCTTCATCTTGATGGCGGTCCTCGTTCCTCCTTGGCTGAGGCGGCAGTGGAGGGAGGCCTGTGTTGCCCTGTGGGCGATCCTCACGAGGCTGATCCCTCCAGTCCCCTTCGCGAGGCAGGTCTCGCCGGCGATCCTCGCGAGGTTGATCGCGCCACCCTTGGCGCGGGCCACGGTCTTCCCAGCGTCCTGCGTTTCTTCCTCCTCGGCCGTAGCCCCGATCGGTGCGGTCGGGACGACGACCGATCCTTCCTTCTCGCACGGCGCGGAGTTCTTGGCATTCGTTGGTGTTATGGGTGTGGAGGTCGTGGTACACACAGTACCGGCTGCCCCTGGAGGATTCAGGCAGATCTTTGCCCCGCTTGGTGTCTGGTTCTGCTACGAGCATGGCAGCCCCCTTGCGCTTCACATCCTTGGCCTTGGGCTTCTTCTCCTCTGGGTCTGCGGCAGGTAGCTCGAGGAGGGAGAGGCGTCCCTCCTCATCCCTGGCGCACTTGGTCGCCAAGTTGAACAGCTCCAGGGAGGTGCACAGGTCTTCATGCATCGCCAGCTCCTTCTTCATCTTGACGTCACGCAAACCATCGGAGAAGGCCGAGATGATGGCCTCCTCGGACACCTTGGGGATCTTGAGGCGCGCGCAGTTGAAGCGCTGGATGTACTTTTGCAGGGTCTCTCCAGGTTGTTGCTTGATGCGGCGCATGTCGCTCACGGCGTGTGGCCGGTCGCGAGTACCTTGGAAGTTGGCGATGAAGCGGGTGCGCATCTGGTCCCAGGAAGAGATCACGCCTGGAGCCAGATTCAGGAGCCAGGTGCGAGCTCCTTCCTTGAGCGCCATGGGGAACCAGTTCTCCATGACCTTTTCGTCCCCGCTGGCAGCTTTGATGCCCAGCTCATAGAGCTGGAGGAACTCTGCAGGGTCAGTCGTGACATCGTAATGAGGAGGCAGGTCTGGCTTGAACTTGCCGGACCACGTGACGCTACGCAGCTCGATGGTGTAGGCACGGCAGCCTGCGGTGGCCACGAAAGGCTTCGGCTGGTGGAGAGCTCGGTCTTGAGGGTCCCCACGCGCTACAGCTAGGAGCAGCGCGGGGTCTTGGCGTGCCGGAGCTGGAGCAGGGTCGCGGCGTGCCGGAGCAGGGAGCGCCCGAGCAGCTCCTTGCGGGCGAGGGACTTCTTGGCAGCTTCGTTCTTGCTGTGCTGGCACCTGACAGAGCGGGTTCCGCCCAGGGGCCACGCGCCTTGGAGCCATGGCGTCTTCTTGGAGAGGAGGCGGCTGGTACGCCCCCGGAGCTTCGTTGCCCGCGCGGGGTGGGGTATGGCGCAGCAGAACGGACGGCGCGGGAGAGCCCCCTGCGGCGCGGACAAGCTCGGCGACGCGGTCGAGCCACTCTTCGTAGACGTCATCGACGGGACGGTACTGGAGGAGCTCGTTTGCCGCGATGAGCGCAGCTCGAGCCTCCAAGGGTGCGCGCAGCGCGCGGGACGAAGAATCAGCTGGTGTGAAAGATGGAGTAGCGGTCCGGCCGTCTTGCCGCATGGATGGATGCTGAGACGACGCTTGCTGCTCGCCCCCCACCGGGCCGGTGGCGGCGTTGATGGCGGGTGACGGGGAATGACGAGGACATCCGCCGACGGGCGCCGTCCAGGCGACGCGGGAAGCGATGGCGGCCCGGCGCTCGGCGCAGGCTCGACGAGCGTCGGACATGGATGCGACGGTCGGAGGAGAACGGGGCGGTGGAAGACGAATTCTGGCACACCCCTACCTGGAGCGCCAAATGTCGGATTTCGGGTTCTGGCAGACCCTTAAGGTTCGAACACTGGGGTGCGCGCGGATATTACGTCTTCTACCTCTCCGTCTCGCAAAGATCTAGACTACTGAAAGAACTGCACAAGAGACACAAGGTTTATACTAGTTCGGGCCATCGTTGTGGTGTAATACCCTACTCCAGTGTGTGGTGGGTGGATTGCCTCTTGGGGCTGATGAGGATGAACGATACAAGGAAGAACAGCCTCGCGAGGGTCTGTTCTTGGCTGGGGTGATGAACTGCTGGGAGGAGTTCAGCCACCTTTCTCTCTTTCTCTCTCTCTCTCTCACTCACTCACTACCTTACTCTTACTCGCCGCCCTTTGCTATGTGGGTGGATGGTCCTATTTATAGAGGCCCTGGTCCTCTTCCCAAATATCGAGCGGGAAGGGAGCCAACAATGGCGGGCTAATTTGAAGGGGGACAGCAAGTATCAACTATCCTGACAAAAGCAGTCTTCGCCTGCGCAAAGCTCTGGTGATGACGCCGTATTGGGCTCCACGGTGACCTCCGTCTCATAGTCCTCCTGTTCTTGGTCTCGTTGCACCGAAATGGCAACCTTTGCCTGATGCCTCGGTACTCCGCGGCTGCGCTTGCCCCCTTTGCACCAAAGAGGAAAGGAGGACGCTGCGCGGGCTGGCACCCGCCTGGCTCCCTAAGTCGTCATGACTTGCGTCACGGGCACCTCGCGAGGTACCCCGCCTTGATCTCTCCGCCTCCTCGCGAGCCAGCCTGACGAGGCCGTGCCTGAGGAAGCTCCGTGTTGTCCGCCCCGCGAGGCTTGGCCCCTCGCGAGGGTCTTGAGTCTTGTGTTGATGAAGATGGGCCGTGCTGGGCCCCCTTTGAGCCACGCCGCAGGCCGCAGGCAGGCAAGTCTGGGGACCCCTGTTCCCAGAACGCCGACATACATGGTTACCCGAGGCGAGTCGAACTCGATGTCAGTTGGGATGACCGCCTCGGCACCATACACGAGGAAAAAAGGAGTGAAGCCGGTTGACTTGTTTGGGGTAGTGCGTAGACTCCAGAGGACGGCCGGCAGCTCATCGAGCCAACAGCTGGCCGAACGCTCCAGTGGTATGACCAATCGGGGCTTGATGCCGGAAAGGATGAGGCCGTTGGCTCGTTCGACCTGGCCGTTTGACTGTGGGTGGGCAACGGACACTAAGTCCAACCGGATGCCCTGCGTCGCGCAGAAACGTGCCAGGGCTCCCTTGGCGAAATTTGTGCCATTATCGGTGATGATGCTGTGTGGCACGCCGTACCGAGTTGTTATGTGTAAGATAATGTCACGGCAGTCGGCCCATTCAGCTTCTTAATCGGCTTTGCCTCAATCCATTTGGTGAATTTGTCCACAGCGACTAGCAGATGTGTCATGCCGCCGCGCGCCGCTTTGAATGGGGCCACCATGTCCAGTCCCCAAACGGCGAAAGGCCAAGTGAGGGGAATGGTCTTGGTGCCGAAGCCGGCATGTGTTGCTTGGAGCTGACGAATTGGCACCCTTTGCAGTGTTTAACTAACTCCTTGGCGTCGTCCAAAGCAGTCGGCCAAAAGAAACCATGGCGGAAAGCTTTGGCGACGAGTGATCTTGAGGCCGCATGGTGGCTGCATTCTCCTTGGTGGATGTCTCTGAGGATTGCAATGCCCTTCTCTTGATCGACACATCGCTGGAGGACTCCAATGACACTGCGCTTGACAAGCTCTCTGTTGACGATTGTGTATGCTCCGGCTCGACGTTGGACTTGTCTTGCCTTTGTTTCATCAGCCGGCAGATCTTGGTTTACTAGGAAGTTGAGGATGGGCTGAGCCCATGATGGGGCTGCGACTTCTTCTATTGCCAACACTGCTACTGCGACCAGGGCGGGCGGGCTGGGTGGTGAAATGCTGGAGTCGGGCGCCGACTGTTGTGTTGGTGCAGTCTTCGGGCCGACTACCGCAGTCCCCGAGCCGGGTGTGGCCGTCCCCGGGTCGGACGTAACTACGGAAGTCCCCGAGCCGCCTACTGACGTCCCCGGGCCGATTATCGAAGTCCCCAGATCACCCGCTTGGTTCTTCGAGCCGGACCCGACTGCATCGGGGTCAGGCGACACGAAGATGGAATCGGACTCTGGAGACGGCTTGATAGACGGCTTAAGGAGGCGTTGTAGAGAGACACCGGTTGGTATTGCTTGCCGAGTGGAGCCTATTCGAGCCAGGGCATTAGCTGGCTCATTGTCGGCTCGCGGTACGTGGAGGAACTCGCATCCTTCAAAATACCCACTGATCTGCTGAACAAGGAAGCGGTAGCTTGCCATATTTGCGTCCTTGGCATCCCAGTCGCTGGATGATTGCTGGACGACCAAGTCTGAGTCGCCATAACATAGGATCCGGCGAATGCCGAGTTCTTTGGCAAGCCGGAGCCCGTGTATGAGCGCCTCGTACTTGGCCACGTTGTTGGAGGCAGCAAAGTGAATTTGCAGCGTGTATCTGAGCTTGTCGCCTTTGGGAGAGGTGAGGATGACGCCGGCTCCCAAGCCGGTGCGCATCTTGGACCCATCGAAGTGCATGCGCCAATGAGTGGAGTCGGGAGCTGGCGGTAGGTACTGGGTCTCGTCCTAGTCGACGAGGAAGTTGGCCAATGCTTGCGACTTGATGGCGGTGCGAGGTTGGTAGAAGATCGTGTAGGGGGCCAGCTCGATGGCCCATTTCGCCACCCGGCCGGAAGCGTCCCGGCTGCCTATGATCTCGGCCAGCGGGGCGGTGCATACGACCGTGATGGGATGCTCTTGGAAATAGGGCTTCAGCTTCTTGGCAGCGAAGTACACGCCATAGCACATCTTCTGGTAGTGCGGGTAGTTCTGCTTTGAGGCAGACAGCACCTCGCTCAAATAGTACACTGGCCTCTGGACCAGCTGGGCTCGGCCCTCTTCTGGGCGCTGGACTACGATGACGGTGCTGACCACCCGGCTGGTTGCAGCAATGTAGAGGAGCATGGGCTCTTTCTCAGTCGGCGCCGCTAGGACAGTCGGCGTGGCCAGCATCTTCTTCAGCTCGTGAAAAGCTTGGTCGGCTTGGTCATTCCACTCGAAGTGAGTGGTCTTCTTCATGAGGCGGTAGAGGGGGAGGGCTTTCTCTCCGAGCCGGCTGATGAAGCGGTTCAGGGAGGCCAAGCATCCGGTGAACTACTGGACGTCTCAAAGTTTGGTGGGAATCGCCATTCTCTCAATGGCCTTGATCTTTACTGGGTTGCATTCGATGCCGTTTTCGGAGACCAGGAAGCCTAGGAGTTGGCTGGCTGGCACTCTGAACACACATTTCTCGGGGTTGAGCTTGATTTGGAATCGGCACAGGTTCTCAAATGTTTCCTTGAGGTCTTCCGGCAGAGTGCCGCGCTTCTCTGTCTTCACCACAATGTCGTCTACGTAGACATGGGCATTTCTGCCGAGCTGCTTGAGGAGGCACTTCTGCATGCAACGCTGAAAAGTGGCACCAGCATTTCTTAAACCGAATGTCATAGTTAGGTAGCAGAAGGCTCCGAATGGCGTGATGAAGGCGGTCTTCAGGCGGTCTGCCGGATCTAGCTTTATTTGGTGGTATCCTGAGTAAGCATCCAAGAAACTCAACAGCTCGCATCCGGCCGTGGAGTCTATCACTTGATCAATCCTCGGCAGGGCGAAGGGATCTTTGGGGCAGGCCTTGTTGAGGCTTGTGTAGTCTATGCACATGCGCCACTTGTTGTTCTTCTTTAGTACGTGTAGGATCGAAAGTATGTCTAGAGGGGGGGGGGTGATTAGACTACTTGACCAACTAAAAACTTAGCCTTTTCCCAATTTTAGTTCTTGGCAGATTTTAGCTATCTTAGAGCAAGTCAAGCAATCATCACACAATTCAAGCAAGCATGCAAAGAGTTTATTGGCAGCGGAAAGCAAAGCATGCAACTTGCAAGAATGTAAAGGGAAGGGTTTGGAGGATTCAAACGCAATTGGAGACACGGATGCTTTCCCGTGGTTCGGATAGGTGGTGCTATCCTACATCCACGTTGATGGAGACTTCAACCCACGGAGGGTAACGGTTGCGCGAGTCCACGGAGGGCTCCACCCATGAAGGATCCACGAAGAAGCAACCTTGTCTATTCCACCATGGCCATCGCCCACGAAGGACTTGCCTCACTAGCGGTAGATCTTCACGAAGTAGGCGATCTCCTTGCCCATACAAACTCCTTGGTTCAACTCCACAATCTTGTCGGAGGCTCCCAAGTGACACCTAGCCAATCTAGGAGACACCACTCTCCAAGAAGTAACAAATGGTGTGTTGATGATGAACTCCTTGCTCTTGTGCTTCAAATGATAGTCTCCCCAACACTCAGCTCTCTCTCATAGGATTTGGATCTGATGGAAAGAAGATTTGAGTGGAAAGCAACTTGGGGAAGGCTAGAGATCAAGATTCATATGGTAGCAATGGAATATCTTGGTCTCAACACATGAGTAGGTGGTTCTTTCTCAGAACATATGAGTAGGAATGGTGTATGTGTTCTGATGGCTCTCTCTTCGAATGAAGAGGAGGTGGAGGGGTATTTATAGCCTCCACACAAAATCCAACCGTTACACACAATCTATCAATCTCGGTGGGACCGAATCAGAAAACTCGGTCTGACCGAAATAGTAAATCTAGTGACCGTTAGGAATTTTGGTGGGACCCAGATGCAACTCGATAGGACCGATTCGGTTAGGGTTTGGGCATAACGTAATCTCGGTGAGACCGATCACACAAACTCGGTGAGACCGAGTTCGGCAATTAGCTAACCAGAGAGTTGGTCAGGCAAACTCGGTGGGACCGACTTGCGCTTTCGGTGAGACCGAAAAGTTACAAGAAGGAAACAGAGAGTTTGCATTGCATTCTTGGTGGGACCGATTCGCTCTTTCGGTGAGACCGAAAAGTTACGAAAGGGAAACAGAGAGTTTGCAACCCCATCTCAGTGTGACCGAGATCCTTATCGGTAGGACCGAATTGCTAGGGTTTGGCAGTGGCAAATGACAAGTGAAACTCGGTGGCGCCGGATTGACAGAATCGGTATGACCGAGTTTGGCTTAGGGTTTAGGTCATTTGTGGATATGGAAAGGTGGTTGAGGATTTTGGAGCATATCACTAAGCACATAAAGCAAGAGGCTCATTAAGCAACACCTCATCCCTCCTTGATAGTATTGGCTTTTCCTAAAGACTCAATGTGATCTTGGATCACTAAAATATAAAATGAAGAGTCTTGAACTTTTGAGCTTGAGCCAATTCTTTGTCCTTAGCATTTTGAGGGTTCCACTTTCGCATCCATGCCATGCCAATCATTGAGCTTTCCTGAAATAATCATCTTGGAATAGCATTAGCTCAATGAGCTATATGTTGTTATGAATTACCAAAACCACCTAGGGATAGTTGCACTTTCAATCTCCCCCTTTTTGGTAATTGATGACAACATATAGATCAAAGCTTCGACAAATGATAATAAGCATGAAATATATCGTCGCTTTGAGAAGTATGTGACAAATAAGAGCTCCCCCTAAATTTGTGCATATTTAAAATTTGCTTTGGACTGCAAATGCACAAGGAGTTAGAATCATGGGTTACTCTTCCATGTCACATACATTTTGGTGGAGCGCTAAAAAAATGATAAGATTGAAATACATGCACTCATCACCAAGAATAGTGAATGATCACAGACAATAGATAGAATGATAACATTTAGCAAGCATTAAGCAACCATTAAGTGTAGCTTATGATCAAACACTTGATCATCGATGTCTCATGAATAATGACATAGTATCACACACGCAAGCAAACAAAGTTCGAAAAACCACCAAATAAAAACAAGAGAGAATAAAAGCAACACTCTCTCTCGAAGCCTATGATCTATACATTTTCTCCCCCTTTGGCAACAAGTTACCAAAAAGTTCCTAGAGAATGCATAGTGCTAAGTCGACGCTCAGGCTTGATCTTCAGGTGGTGGTGGAGTCCGGAGACGCCAAGGACGAAGCCTTCAGTAGATGTGGTAGGAGTTGAGGCTGTGGTGGATGCTGGAGCTGGTGGAACGGAGGCTGTAGCTGGTGCAGACGTTGTAGCTCTAGTGTCAGCAACTGGCAGTGCAGACGACCTCAGACCTCGTGGCACCCTGGCAAAAGCATCAGTTGTGGTTCTGCCTCTTCTCTCGTTCATGTCGTCCTGGAGCTGCTCCATGGCAGTCTGTATCTCACTCACTTTGATGTCCAGGTCATAGAACCTCTGTTCCATGGTCCTCTCTAGGCTCGCCTGGTTCTGAGTCAGGGTAGCTATACTCTGCTCAATCCGCAGGGTGGACGCTATCAGGTAACCGAGCTGCTCTTGTTTGGTCTTCAAGAAGTAATCAGATGCCTCCGCTTGAGTAGGCATCCTGGCAGCTTTCTCCTTCTGAGCTTGTGCATGGGCAGATGAGGGTTCATTCTCAGTCATAACCACTTGGTTATCCTCAAAATCTGGACGGATGGGCAGGTGTTCCTTATCCAATAAATACACGCCCGTGCCCATCTTGGAGTTGATGAGCTCCTGAATTTGTGGGGCATACCCACAACTCCTCTTCTGGTCTGCAGCTGTCCTCTTGATTGTTTCCACAATGAGACTCATGACCTTGAATTTCTGAGGCACGTCAAAGACATGAAGCAAGTTGATCGCGTGACCTCTGATCATCTTGTGATCTCCAGATTTGGGCAGAAGGGTGTGCCTAAGGATCCAGTTGATCGTAGGCAATCCTGAGAGCAGATAGTGCACTGAGCCAAACTTGAACGTGTCGAGCGCTTCATTCGAGATCTCCTTGTACATGTTGGACATGGAGTTGTGATCCATCTTTTTCTTGGCATAAATGTCCAAGTCATCAGCTTGCTCCTCTGGGGCATTGATCAACTTCGCCCATTCTTCAACAGTGGATTGGTACCTTGTACCATCTGACATCCATGTGATCCTGCCATCCGGATAAAAGTGTGCTGTGGAGTAGAATTGCATGATCAGCTCCTCGTTCCACTTTGTGAGCTTCTGCCCAACAAAGTCTGTAACTCCACACGCACTAAAGCTGTCAAATACACCGGGGGTAGTACTCTTCATTGTCCTTGATGTAGGTCCAGTCGACCCATCTCATGTCACAAACGATTGGCTTCTTGTCAAGCAAAACAGTTTCATAGAAATCTTGCTGCTCCTTGGTATGAAATCTGTAATCCACGGCAGTCCTTCTCCTAGAAGCATATGGATCTGCTTCTCTCCATTTCCTCAGCCCTGAATCTCTCCTGAGCTTCATATCCTCAGCCACAGGATGAGCATCGTTGTGGTCTGGGATCTTGGGCTTGAGCTTCCTAAGGACACTCTCTTCCTCTTCTTTGATAGCTTCAGGCACTGGGGCCTTGTTCTTTTCCGCAGCTGGGATGCTTCGTGTGTTTCTCTTTGGTGCACTCTTAGGCTTAGATGCAGCCTTAGGTGCTTCCTTGGTCTTGGATGCAGCTGTTCCTGACCTTATAGCATCTCCCATGAGTTTGGCTGCCTTGGGTGCTGGTGCAGCAACCTCTTCTTCTTCTTCCTCCTCATCTACCATGATGGAGGCCTTCCCAAGCACTCTGGCTACAGTCTTCTTGGCCCTTTCCTTCCTCTTTTTGCCCTCAGCAACAACTGGCTCTGTGGGTGCAGGCTTCACAATTGAAGCTCTAACCTTAGACATGGGCTGCCTGCCTGCTGGCCTTTTGATTTTCAGCCCTGGCTTTGTGCCTTGAGCTGGTTCAGCTCTCTTTGATGTGGCCTCTTCCTCTGCCACATAGTCTTCATCCTCAGAATCAGACGTTCTCTTCTTCCTTTGACGTGTGGCAGCCTTAGGCAGATTGCTGGGGGTGCTCCTGCTGCCACCATCAGAAGAACTTGAGGGGCTAGTGCCCTCACTCATCACAACTTGCTGCTCAGACACATTCTGGCTGTCACTTTGATCAGACATGTTGCACACTAACTGCTGACCCTGTGAATAGATTATGGATAAGATAGAGTGGATGAGCATCACAAAAAGCAGAGATTTTTGCAAAAGATTAATTCAAAAACTTAGTTTTAGTTTTCCACAGAAAGCATCTCGGATCTACCAAGTTTCAAACTTGGTGACACCGAAGCAGTTTTGGCACCAGAATTGGTGAACTCGGTCAGACCGAGTCACAGTTCGGTGGCACCGAGACTGCTAGGGTTTCACAGAATTCCAAAATCGGTCGCACCGATAAGTTATTCTCGGTCAGACCGAGTTTCACTTGTGCAATGGCAAAAGCCAGATCGGTGGGACCGAGTTTTTCAACTCGGTGGGTCCGAGATGGTTTCGGCGGAAACCTAACCCTAAAATTTTCGAATTAAACCTAATCTACGAGTTCATTGACTGGATAGGAGTGTTTCAATCGTGGCAAGAATCATGATGATCAAAATGTTCTAGGAATCGGAGTGGAGAATAGCACAAAGATCGAGTCCATACCCTAGTTCGGCGGAGACTCGCTACGACGGCAACGGCGGGGCAGAATTCCGTTGACGGCGGCGGAGACCAGCGACTGGAGGCTGCTGGCGGCGAGAAGACGATCCGGAGACCACGAAGGCAGAGCAGGCTATCGCGCGGGTGAAGAGGTTTCGGAGAAATTTCCAAAATTTTGCCCGTCACTATATATAGCCCGACCCTGTCGGTGTGACCGAGTGGAACAACTCGGTGGCACCGAGATGCAAAACTGTGTGCAGTTATTGCAACTCGGTGTGACCGAAAAGTTCAAATCGGTTGCACCGAGATCGAAAACCTAGATCAACTTAATAAACTCGGTAGGACCAAAAATGGAGTATCGGTCAGACCGAGATTCATAAAGATGTTTTGGAAGTTTAAGTCTATGACGAATCGGGGACTCCGAGCGCTCCTCACACAGAGTAGTTCAAATCTGACTTGATCAAGTTTTGTGATGCAGCATGAATAGAGTTTGAGACGAGAAAAGCATAGATAGCTAGAGGAGGTTCTTAGGCATTCTTGTCCATCCACTTGGCAAAAGAAGAAAGCCAAACAATCAAAACAACAAGTGGATGTCCTCGAATGAGTAAAATATGCAACCAACATGCTCACACAATAAGATGGCAAATGAAATACGTGGCAAAGCATGCACAACCAATTCTAGCATCTATCAAGCAATTTGCGATGACTAGGTCATCTATATATGAGTATATTGACTTAGGAGTCAAGTGAGAACACTTGATCATAGGTCATACTCATCGTTTAAGATCAAGTGGGGTTACCACTTTTACATAAAGCATTGTTGTATTCACATCTTTAGAGTTGCTTTAGCTCAAGTCTTAGAGTAAAGCTCCCCCTAGATGTGATATCCCCCCTAAGAGGATGAACTAACCTTGGGTTTTGTCGATGATGACTTCATGTAGATGTTGAAGATGTGGATGCTCAATGTTGATGTAGATCACTTGGAGCTATCCGTTTGAGTGAATTGCACTTTCAATACCTACATGGGTTAGTCCCACAAGGAACAAACAAGGATATCCATAGACATAGAGTGATGCACACACAAGATGATGTCCATGAAAACTTTAGGTTACCTTGTCCCTTGTCTTACCAACAAGAGGGTCTGTGACTCCTTGAACTAGTGCAAGATGTGGAAGTTGATTGCACTTGTTCTTGCCAAAATGATAAGAGTGAAATATGTTGGCGGAGTCACCCTCAAGAACTCTCTAGTTCTTTTTCTTTTGGATCCACACCATCTTGATGGGAATCCTTGGAGTTGTAGTCGTACTTGATGAAGTGGAACTTGACGTGGTCTTGGGAATCCACTTGACTAAGGTCTTAGGAGCTTCTTCAAATGCATCAATCTCCTCTTTAAGCTTGTCCTTGCCTTTTTGCTTGTAGTCTTGTGGTGGAAGATCATCTTGAGCTTGTGTCCCCTTGAAGGAAGTATCATACTTCTCTTGTTGAGGAATACACTTTGTCTTGGGGTATTGATCTTCTTCCCATTCAACTCCATTGGCATTGAACTTTCGTTCAAAACCAACACCTTGATTCTTCCGGTGCATTCCTTGCTTGCGCACAATTTCCTCGAATTGCTTACTTCCGGCAAGGCTCTTGTAAACACCTTTATCTATAATTCCCTTCAATAAGCTATTTTCTTGCTCAAGTGTAACTTGGCTAAGAGAATCATTAGTGGAATCAAGAGAACTACTAGAAGCAACAATATTGAATTTAGCATGATCATTGTTACTACTAGAGGAAGAATCTTTCTTATTCTTGTTACTAGTCTTGACTTGAGGCATGTAGGTGGATAAAAGTAAACGCTTGGCAATGTGAGAAGAACTTTTCTTGCGGAGATCATCATTGATTGCTTTTAAGAACTCATGCTCTTGCTCAAGATTAAGCTTTTCAAAGCGTAGTTTCTCATGAGCTCTTAAAAGTTCTCGATGATCTTCGAAGATAGTTTCATGGGCTAACTTAAGAGTGTTTAGTTCTTTAGTTAGAGCCTCAATCTTCTCCTTATCATTGTCATTCGATTTAGCATGATTAATTGATATTTCACCATAATATTCTTCACTAGAGTTGTCAACAAGCAAATCATCATCACCTAACAAGTCATCTTCATCACTATTAAAGTCAACATACTTGGGGTGTGTTACCTTAGGACCTTTGGCCATGAAGCATCTTCCAATTCCTTCATTTGGTGAGTCAAATATGTCGTAGGAGTTGGTTGACACAAGTGCTAGACCGGCAACACCTTCATCTTGAGTATCTTCGGAGTCAGAGTGATAACTTCTCTCGGAGTGGCTGTCGGAGTCGGAGTCGGATACCCATTCACCAACATGAGCTTGATGTCTTCGTTTTGTATAGCTCCTTGATGATTTTTCCTTCCTTTCCGAGTCGTTGCTTCTCCGTGAGTATCTTCGTTCATAACGATCATCTCTACTCCTTCTCTCTCTTGGTGGAGATTCTTTGCTTCTTCTTTTTGGAGAATCTTCTCTTCTCTTGTAGGGAGCCGTACACTCATTGGAATAGTGTCCGGGTCTTCCACAATTATAGCAGTTTCGCTCTTGACTAGAAAATCTTTTGTCATTGTAGGACCTTGACTTGAAGCTTCTATCTTTGTTTCTACTCTTGTAGAACTTGTTGAAGTTCTTCACCATTAAGCTCAATTCTTCATTGAAGTTTTGTTTCTCACTTGATGATGTGGGGACTTCACATGACGCTTTGTAGGCACCACTTGATTTATTGTGAAGTTCCTCTTTATCCTTGAGTGACATCTCATGAGCAACAATCCTTCCAATTACTTCCGTTGGCTTGAGATCTTTGTAGTTGGGCATCATTTGGATTAATGTGCACACGGTATCATATTTCCCATCCAAGGCTCTTAGGATCTTCTTGATGATGAATCTATCGGTCATCTCTTCACTTCCTAAGCCGGCAATCTCATTTGTGATGAGAGCAAGCCTAGAGTACATTTCAGCGACACCTTCACCATCCTTCATTTTGAACTTGTCAAGTTGACTTTGGAGCACATCCAACTTGGATTCCTTGGCGGAGTCGGTACCTTCGTGCATATCAATCAAAGTATCCCAAATTTCCTTTGCATTCTCAAGGCGGCTGATTTTGTTGAATTCTTCGGGGCACAATCCATTGAAGAGAATATCACAAGCTTGAGCATTGTATTGCAACATCTTCAACTCATCCGCGGTAGCTTCACGGTTTGGTTCTCTCCCATCAAAGAACTCACCTTGCAAACGAACACAAACAATAGCCCATACGGCGAGGTTATGTCCAAGAATATGCATTTTCATTTTATGCTTCCAACTAGCAAAATTAGTGCCATCAAAGTAAGGACCTCTACGGTGATAATTTCCCTCGCTAGATGCTATACTCTCCTAGGTTGTGAAACCAAGGCCATGACCACCAAAAGCTATGGAGATCAAGGCAAATGGAGACCAAAGCTCTGATACCACTTGTAGGATCGAAAGTATGTCTAGAGGGGGGGTTATTAGACTACTTGACCAACTAAAAACTTAGCCTTTTCCCAATTTTAGTTCTTGGCAGATTTTAGCTATCTTAGAGCAAGTCAAGCAATCATCACACAATTCAAGCAAGCATGCAAAGAGTTTATTGGCAGCGGAAAGTAAAGCATGCAACTTGCAAGAATGTAAAAGGAAGGGTTTGGAGGATTCAAATGCAATTGGAGACACGGATGTTTTCCCGTGGTTCGGATAGGTGGTGCTATCCTACATCCACGTTGATGGAGACTTCAACCCACGGAGGGTAACGGTTGCGCGAGTCCACGGAGGGCTCCACCCACGAAGGGTCCACGAAGAAGCAACCTTGTCTATTCCACCATGGCCATTGCCCACGAAGGACTTGCCTCACTAGCAGTAGATCTTCATGAAGTAGGCGATCTCCTTGCCCTTACAAACTCCTTGGTTCAACTCCACAATCTTGTCGGAGGCTCCCAAGTGACACCTAGCCAACCTAGGAGACACCACTCTCCAAGAAGTAACAAATGGTGTGTTGATGATGAACTCCTTGCTCTTGTGCTTCAAATGATAGTCTCCCCAACACTCAACTCTCTCTCATAGGATTTGGATCTGATGGAAATAAGATTTGAGTGGAAAGCAACTTGGGGAAGGCTAGAGATCAAGATTCATATGGTAGGAATGGAATATCTTGGTCTCAACACATGAGTAGGTGGTTCTTTCTCAGAACATATGAGTAGGAATGGTGTATGTGTTCTGATGGCTCTCTCTTCGAATGAAGAGGAGGTGGAGGGGTATTTATAGCCTCCACACAAAATCCAACTGTTACACACAATCTACCAATCTCGGTGGGACCGAATCAGAAAACTCGGTCTGACCGAAATAGTAAACCTAGTGACCATTAGGAATTTCGGTGGGACTGAGATGCAACTCGGTAGGACCTATTCGGTTAGGGTTTGGGCATAACGTAATCTCGGCGAGACCGATCGCACAAACTCGGTGAGACCGAGTTCGGCAATTAGCTAACCAGAGAGTTGGTCAGGCAAAGTCGGTGGGACCGACTTGCTCTTTCGGTGAGACCGAAAAGTTACAAGAAGGAAACAGAGAGTTTGCATTGCATTCTCGGTGGGACCGATTCGCTCTTTCGGTGAGACCGAAAAGTTACGAAAGGGAAACAGAGAGTTTGCAAATCTTGGTGTGACCGAGATCCTTATCGGTCGGACCGAATTGCTAGGGTTTCGCAGTGGCAAATGACAAGTGAAACTCGGTGGCGCCGGATTGACAGAATCGGTATGACCGAGTTTGGCTTAGGGTTTAGGTCATTTGTGGATATGGAAAGGTGGTTGAGGATTTTGGAGCATATCACTAAGCACATAAAGCAAGAGGCTCATTAAGCAACACCTCATCCCTCCTTGATAGTATTGGCTTTTCCTAAAGACTCAATGTGATCTTGGATCACTAAAATATAAAATGAAGAGTCTTGAACTTTTGAGCTTGAGCCAATTCTTTGTCCTTAGCATTTTGTGTTGGGGAACGTAGTAATTTCAAAATTTTCTTACGCACACGCAAGATCATGGTGATGCATAGCAACGAGAGGGGAGACTGTTGTCTATGTACCAACGCAGACCGACTGCGGAAGCGATCACACAACGTAGAGGAAGTAGTCGTACGTCTTCCCGATCCGACCGATCCAAGCACCGTTACTCCGGCACCTCCGAGTTCTTAGCACACGTTCAGCTCGATGACGATCCTCGGGCTCCGATCCAGCAAAGCGTCGAGGAAGAGTTCCGTCAGCACGACGGCGTGGTGACGATCTTGATATACTACCGACGCAGGGCTTCGCCTAAGCACTACAACGGTATGATCGAGGTGGAATTTGGTGGCAGGGGGCACCGCACACGGCTAAGGGACGATCAACAATGATCAATTGTGTGTCAAGAGGTGCCCCCTGCCCCCGTATATAAAGGAGCAAGGGGGAGGGGTTCGGCCGGCCAAGGGAGAGGGGCGCAGGAGGAGTCCTACTCCCACCGGGAGTAGGACTCCCCCCCAATCCTATTCCTAATAGGAATCCTCAAGGGGCAAAGAGAGAAGGGGTGGCCGGCCACCTTCCCTAGTCCTAATAGGACTAGGGAAAGGGGGGAGGTGCGCAGCCCTCTATGGAAGCCCCTTTCACTTTTCCACTAAGGCCCAATAGGCCCATTTGCCTCCCGGGGGGTTCCGGTAACCCTCCCGATATTCCGGTAAAATTCTGATTTCATCCGAAACACTTCCGATGTCCAAACATAGGCTTCCAATATATCAATCTTTACGTCTCGACCATTTAGAGACTCCTCGTCATGTCCGTGATCACATCTGGGACTCCGAACAACCTTCGGCACATCAAAATGCATAAACTCATAATAACTGTCATCGTAACCTTAAGCGTGCGGACCCTACGGTTCGAGAACAATGTAGACATGACCGAGACACATCTCCGGTCAATAACCAATAGCGGGACCTGGATGCCCATATTGGCTCCTACATATTCTACGAAGATCTTTATCGGTCAGACCGCATAACAACATACGTTGTTCCCTTTGTCATCGGTATGTTACTTGTCCGAGACTCGATCGTCGGTATCCAATACCTAGTTCAATCTCGTTACCGGCAAGTCTCTTTACTCGTTCCGTAATACATCATTCGGCAACTAACTCATTAGTTGCAATGCTTGCAAGGCTTAAGTGATGTGTATTACCGAGAGGGCCCAGAGATACCTCTCCGACAATCGGAGTGACAAATCCTAATCTCGAAATACGCCAACCCAACATCTACCTTTGGAGCCACCTGTAGTACTCCTTTATAATCACCCAGTTACGTTGTGACGTTTGGTAGTACCCAAAGTGTTCCTCCGGCAAACGGGAGTTGCATAATCTCATAGTCATAGGAACATGTATAAGTCATGAAGAAAAGCAATAGCAACATACTAAACGATCGTGTGCTAAGCTAATGGAATGGGTCATGTCAATCAGATCATTCAACTAATGATGTGACCTCGTTAATCAAATAACAACTCTTTTGTCCATGGTTAGGAAACATAACCATCTTTGATTAACGAGCTAGTCAAGTAGAGGCATACTAGTGACACTCTGTTTGTCTATGTATTCACACATGTATTATGTTTCCGGTTAATACAATTCTAGCATGAATAATAAACATTTATCATGATATAAGGAAATAAATAATAACTTTATTATTGCCTCTAGGGCATATTTCCTTCAGTCTCCCACTTGCACTAGAGTCAATAATCTAGTTCACATCGCCATGTGATTTAGCAGCAATAGTTCACATCACCATGTGATTAACACCCATAGGTCACATCGTTATGTGACCAACACTCAAAGGGTTTACTAGAGTCAGTAATCTAGTTCACATCTCTATGTGATTAACACCCAAAGAGTACTAAGGTGTGATCATGTTTTTGCTTGTGAGATAATTTTAGTCAACGGGTCTGTCACATTCAGATCCGTAAGTATTTTGCAAAATTCTTTGTCTATAATGCTCTGCACGGAGCTACTCTAGCTAATTGCTCCCACTTTCAATATGTATCCAGATTGTGACTTTAGATTCATCTGGATCAGTGTCAAAAACTTGCATCGACGTAACCCTTTACAACGAACCTTTTTGTCACGTCCATAATCGAGAAACACATCCTTATTTCACTAAGGATAATTCTGACCGCTGTCCAGTGATCTACTCCTAGATCACTATTGTACTCCCTTGCCAAATCAGTGCAGGGTATACAATAGATCTGGTACACAGCATGGCATACTTTATAGAACCTATGAATGAGGCATAGGGAATGACTTTCATTCTCTTTCTATCTTCTGCCGTGGTCGGGCTTTGAGTCTTTACTCAACTTCACACCTTGTAACACAAGCAAGAAACTTTTTCTTTGACTGTTCCGTTTTGAACTACTTCAAAATCTTGTCAAGGTATGTACTTATTGAAAAACTTATCAAGCGTCTTGATCTATCTCTATAGATCTTGAATTTCAATATGTAAGCAGCTTTACCGAAGTCTTTCTTTGAAAAACTCCTTTCAAACACTCCTTTTATGCTTTACAGAATAATTCTACATTATTTTCAATCAACAATATGTCATTCACATATACTTATCAGAAATGTTGTAGTGCTCCCACTCACTTTCTCATAAATACAGGCTTCACCGCAAGTCTATATAAAACTATATGCTTTGATCAACTTATCAAAGCGTATATTCCAACTCCGAGATGCTTGCACCAGTCCACAGATGGATCGCTGGAGCTTGCACATTTTGTTAGCACCTTTCAGATTGACAAAACCTTCTAGTTGCATCACATACAACTCTTCTTTAATAAATCCATTAAGGAATGCAGTTTTGTTTATCCATTTGCCAGATTTCATAAAATGCGGCAATTGCTAACATGATTCGGACAGACTTAAGCATAGATACGAGTGAGAAAAACTCATCGTAGTCAACACCTTGAACTTGTCGAAAACCTTTTTCGACAATTCTAGCTTTGTAGATAGTAACACTACTATCAGCGTCCATCTTCCTCTTGAAGATCCATTTATTTTCTATGGTTTGCCGATCATCGGGCAAATCCATCAAAGTCCATACTTTGTTCTCATACATGGATCATATCTCAGATTTCATGGCCTCAAACCATTTCGCGGAATCTGGGCTCATCATCGCTTCCTCATAGTTCGTAGGTTCATCATGATCTAGTAGCATGACTTCTAGAAAAGGATTACCGTACCACTCTGGTGCGGATCTTACTCTGGTTGATCTACGAGGTTCAGTAGTATCTTGTTCTGAAGTTTCATGATCATCATCATTAGCTTCCTCACTAACTGGTGTAGGTGTCACAGAAACAGTTTTCTGTGATGTACTACTTTCCAATAAGGGAGCAGGTACAGTTACCTCGTCAAGTTCTACTTTCCTCCCACTCACTTCTTTCGAGAGAAACTCCTCCAGAAAGTTTCCGAATTTTAGCAACAAAAGTCTTGCCTTCGGATCTGTGATAGAAGGTGTATCCAATAGTTTCCTTTGGATATCCTATGAAGACGCACTTCTCCGATTTGAGTTTGAGCTTATCAGGATGAAACTTTTTCATATAAGCATCGCAACCCCAAACTTTAAGAAACGACAGCTTAGGTTTCTTGCCAAACCATAGTTCACACGGTGTCGTCTCAACGGATTTAGATGGTGCCCTATTTAACGTGAATGCAGCTGTCGCTAATGCATAACCCCAAAACGATAGTGGTAAATCGGTAAGAAACATCATAGATTGCACTATATCCAATAAAGTACGGTTATGACGTTCGGACACACCATTATGCTGTGGTGTTCCAGGTGGCGTGAGTAGTGAAAGTATTTCACATTGGTTTAACTGAAGACCAAACTCGTAACTCAAATACTCTTTTCCATGATCAGATCATAGAAACTTTATTTTCTTGTTATGATGATTTTCCACTTCACTCTGAAATTATATGAACTTTTCAAATGTATCAGACTTCTATTTCATTAAGTAGATATACCCATATCTGCTGTAATCATCTGTGAAGGTCAGAAAATAATGATACCCGCTGCAAGCCTTAAATATTCATCGGACCACATACATCAGTATGTATGATTTCCAACAAATCTGTTGCTTGCTCCATTGTTCCGGAGAACGGCGTTTTAGTCATCTTGCCCAAAAGGCATGGTTCGCAAGCATCAAGTGATTCATAATCAAGTGATTCCGAAAGCCCATCAGCATGGAGTTTCTTCATGCGCTTTATACCAATATGACCTAAACGGCAGTGCCACAAACAAGTTGCACTATCATTATTAACTTTGCATCTTTTGGTTTCAATATTATGAATATGTGTATCACTACGATCGAGATCCAACGAACTTGTTTCATTGGGTGTATGACCATCGAAGGTTTTATTCATGTAAACAGAACAACAATTATTCTCTGACTTTAATGAATAACCGTATTGCAATAAACATGATCAAATCATATTCATGCTCAACGCAAAAACCAAATAACACTTATTTAAGTTCAACACTAATCCCGAAAGTATAGGGGAGTGTGTGATGATGATCATATCAATCTTGGAACTACTTCCAACACACATCGTCACTTCATCCTTAACTAGTCTCTGTTTATTCTGCAACTCCTGTTTCGAGTTACTACTCTTAGCAACTGAACCAATATAAAATACTGAGGGGTTGCTATAAACACTAGTAAAGCACACATCAATAACATGTATATCAAATATACTTTTGTTCATTTTGCCATCCTTCTTATCCGCCAAATACTTGGGGTAGTTCCGCTTCCAGTGACCAGTCCCTTTGCAGTAGAAGCACTTAGTCTCAGGCTTAGGACCAGACTTGGGCTTCTTCACTTGAGCAGCAACTTGCTTGCCGTTCTTCTTGAAGTTCCCCTTCTTCCCTTTTGCCCTTTTCTTCAAACTAGTGGTCTTTCCAACCATCAACACTTGATGTTTTTCTTGATTTCTACCTTCATCGATTTCAGCATCACGAAGAGCTTGGGAATCATTTCCGTTATCCCTTGCATATCATAGTTCATCACGAAGTTCTACTAACTTGGTGATGGTGACTAGAGAATTCTATCAATCACTATCTTATCTGGAAGATTAACTCCCACTTGATTCAAGCGATTGTAGTACCCAGACAATCTGAGCACATGCTCACTAGTTGAGCAATTCTCCTCCATCTTTTGGCTATAGAACTTGTTGGAGACTTCATATCTCTCAACTCGGGTATTTGCTTGAAATATTAACTTCAACTCCTGGAACATCTCATATGGTCCATGACGTTCAAAACGTCTTTGAAGTCCCGATTCTAAGCCATTAAGCATGGTGCACTAAACTATCAAGTAGTCATCATATTGAGCTAGCCAAACGTTCATAACGTCTGCATCTGCTCCTGCAATAGGTCTGTCACCTAGCGGTGCATCAAGGACATAATTTTTCTGTGCAGCAATGAGGATAAACCTCAGATCACGGATCCAATCCGCATCATTGCTACTAACATCTTTCAACATAATTTTCTCTAGGAACATATCAAAATAAACACAGGGAAGCAACAACGCGAGCTATTGATCTATAACATAATTTGCAAAATACTACCAGGACTAAGTTCTTGATAAATTTAAGTTCAATTAATCATATTACCTAAGAACTCCCACTTAGATAGATATCCCTCTAATCCTCTAAGTGATCACGTGATCCAAATCAACTAAACCATAACCGATCATCACGTGAGATGGAGTAGTTTTCAATGGTGAACATCGTTATGTTGATCATATCTACTATATGATTCACGCTCGACCTTTCGGTCTCTGTGTTCCGAGGCCATATCTGTATATGCTTGGCTCGTCAAGTATAACCTGAGTATTCCGCGTGTGCAACTGTTTTGCACCCGTTGTATTTGAACGTAGAACCTATCACACCCGATCATCACGTGGTGTCTCAGCACGAAGAACTTTCGCAACGGTGCATACTCAGGGAGAACACTTCTTGATAATTTAGTGAGAGATCATCTTATAATGCTACCGTCAATCAAAGCAAAAATAAGATGTATAAAAGATAAACATCATATGCAATCAAAATATGTGACATGATATGGCCATCATCATCTTGCTTCTTTGATCTCCATCTCCAAAGTACTGTCATGATCTCTGTCATCACCGGCATGACACCATGATCTCCATCATCTTGATCTATATCAATGTGTCATCACACGGTCGTCTCGCCAACTATTGCTCTTGCAACTATTGCTATCGCATAGCGATAAAGTAAAGCAATTATTTGGCGCTTGCATCTTATGCAATAAGGAGACAACCATAAGGCTTTTGCCAGCTGCCGATAACTTCAACAAAACATGATCATCTCATACAACAACTTATATCTCATCACGTCTTGACCATATCATATCACAATCATGCCCTGCAAAAACAAGTTAGACGTCCTCTACTTTGTTGTTGCAAGTTTTATGTGGCTGCTACGGGCTTAAGCAAGAACCAATCTCACCTACACATCAAAACCACAACGATAGTTTGTCAAATAGACTCCGTTTTAACCTTCGCAAGGACCGGGCGTAGCCACACTCGGTTCAACTAAAGTTGGAGAAACAATCACCCGCAAGTCAACTATGTGCAAAGCATGTCAGGGAAACCGGTCTCGCGTAAGCGTACGCGTAATGTCGGTCCGGGCCGCTTCATCCAACAATACCGCCGAACCAAAGTATGACATGCTGGTAGGCAGTATGACTTATATCGCCCACAACTCACTTGTGTTCTACTCGTGCATATAACATCAAACCATAAAACCTAGGCTCGGATGCCACTGTTGGGGAACGTAGTAATTTCAAAATTTTCCTACGCACACGCAAGATCATGGTGATGCATAGCAACGAGAGGGGAGAGTGTTGTCTACGTACCAACGCAGACCGACTGCGGAAGCGATCACACAACGTAGAGGAAGTAGTCGTACGTCTTCCCGATCCGACCGATCCAAGCACCGTTACTCCGGCACCTCCGAGTTCTTAGCACACGTTCAGCTCGATGACGATCCTCGGGCTCCGATCCAGCAAAGCGTCGAGGAAGAGTTCCGTCAGCACGACGGCGTGGTGACGATCTTGATGTACTACCGACGCAGGGCTTCGCCTAAGCACTACAACGGTATGATCGAGGTGGAATTTGGTGGCAGGGGGCACCGCACACGGCTAAGGGACGATCAACAATGATCAATTGTGTGTCAAGAGGTGCCCCCTGCCCCCGTATATAAAGGAGCAAGGGGGAGGGGTTCGGCCGGCCAAGGGAGAGGGGCGCAGGAGGAGTCCTACTCCCACCGGGAGTAGGACTCCCCCCCAATCCTATTCCTAATAGGAATCCTCAAGGGGCAAAGAGAGAAGGGGTGGCCGGCCACCTTCCCTAGTCCTAATAGGACTAGGGAAAGGGGGGAGGTGCGCAGCCCTCTATGGAAGCCCCTTTCACTTTTCCACTAAGGCCCAATAGGCCCATTTGCCTCCCGGGGGGTTCCGGTAACCCTCCCGATATTTCGGTAAAATCCTGATTTCACCCGGAACACTTCCGATGTCCAAACATAGGCTTCCAATATATCAATCTTTACGTCTCGACCATTTCGAGACTCCTCGTCATGTCCGTGATCACATCCGGGACTCCGAACAACCTTCGGTACATCAAAATGCATAAACTCATAATAACTGTCATCGTAACGTTAAGCGTGCGGACCCTACGGTTCGAGAACAATGTAGACATGACCGAGACACATCTCCGGTCAATAACCAATAGCAGGACCTGGATGCCCATATTGGCTCCTACATATTCTACGAAGATCTTTATCGGTCAGACCGCATAACAACATACGTTGTTCACTTTGTCATCGGTATGTTACTTGCCCGAGACTCGATCGTCGGTATCCAATACCTAGTTCAATCTCGTTACTGGTAAGTCTCTTTACTCGTTCCGTAATACATCATTCCGCAACTAACTCATTAGTTGCAATGCTTGCAAGGCTTAAGTGATGTGTATTACCGAGAGGGCCCAGAGATACCTCTCCGACAATCGGAGTGACAAATCCTAATCTCGAAATACGCCAACCCAACATCTACCTTTGGAGCCACCTGTAGTACTCCTTTATAATCACCCAGTTACGTTGTGACGTTTGGTAGTACCCAAAGTGTTCCTCCGGCAAACGGGATTTGCATAATCTCATAGTCATAGGAACATGTATAAGTCATGAAGAAAAGCAATAGCAACATACTAAACGATCGTGTGCTAAGCTAATGGAATGGGTCATGTCAATCAGATCATTCAAGTAATGATGTGACCTCGTTAATCAAATAACAACTCTTTTGTCCATGGTTAGGAAACATAACCATCTTTGATTAACAAGCTAGTCAAGTAGAGGCATACTAGTGACACTCTGTTTGTCTATGTATTCACACATGTATTATGTTTTCGGTTAATACAATTCTAGCATGAATAATAAACATTTATCATGATATAAGGAAATAAATAATAACTTTATTATTGCCTCTAGGGCATATTTCCTTCATTTGGAGGGTTCCACTTTCACATCCATGCCATGCCAATCATAGAGCTTTCCTGAAATAATCATCTTGGAATAGCATTAGCTCAATGAGCTATATGTTGTTATGAATTACCAAAACCACCTAGGGATAGTTGCACTTTCAGTACGAGGACCGGGTTGGCAAGCCACTCTGGAAAGAAAACTTCCATAATGAAGCCGGCTGCCAGAGCCGGGCTATCTCTTCTCCTACAATCCTTCTTTTCTCCTCCGACAGTCGGCGGAGGGGTTGGTTGTCTGGTTTTGCGTCTTCTCGGACATGTAGCTTGTGCTCGGCGAATTCCTTCGGAACATCCGACATGTCCTTGGGGGACCATGCGAAGATGTCCCGATTCTCATAGAGGAAATCGGCGAGCTCGCCTTCCTATTTGCTGTTTAGGTTTGCCCCGATGACGGCAAACCTCTCTGGGTGCTCGGGGTCAAGAGGTATCTTCTTCGTCTCCTTGGCCGGCTGGAAATACCCTTGGGCATCATACTCCTTGGGATCGGGGGACAAGGCCGACTGCTTGCCGGCCATGGCCACAACTCGGTCCAATATCTTCTTTTCTTCAGCAATCACAAGGGACTCGGCCAGCCGGCTGCTGGCTGCTGCGCACTCGGAGGACTTCTTGTAATCGCCGGCTATGGTGATGACGCCCTTGGTGCTCGGCATCTTCATCTTGAGGTAAGCATAGTGGGGAACTGCCATGAACCTGGCCAAGGCAGGTCGACCAAGCAACGCATGGTAGGGGCTCTCCAGGTCCACCACTTCAAACCAGATTGCTTCCCGGCGGAAATGATCCTTGTCCCCAAAGAGTACATCAATCTTGATCTTGCCAATGGAGGTGCAGGACAGGCCGGGTACAATGCCATGGAACACAGTCCGAGTTGGCAGGAGTTGCTTCGTCTTGACGTTCAGCTTCTCCAGGGTGTCATGGTACAGGATGTTGTTGCTGCTGCCGCCGTCTATCAGCACGCGAGAGAAACGGGCAGCGCGTCTATCCGTTGCAAGGGTGGCATCCAAAACCAACGCATAAGAGCCGGGAGATGGCATCACCTCTGGGTGGTCGGCCCGGCTCTAGCTGATAGGCTTTTCTGACCAGTGCATGTGCTCGGCGAGGGTGGCAGCGACCATGCTGACTTCCTGGTGTTCTCGGCGTTTGCTGCGCCGGTCTTCGGGCTGGCTCGTAAAGATGACGTAGGCGGCATGCTCGTCGGGGAACTCATCATGCACGGCTCCGACTGCAGGCCAAGTGGTCGGCGGCGGACCGGCAGGCGGAGGCGGCGCGAGCCCTTCGCCTTTGGAGATTCGGGTGAGCCAATGGAACTTCCGGGTTGTGTGGTTGGACGGCTTCGCGCCGCTGTGGAACTTGCATGGGGCGTCGAGAGTTTGCTCGTAGGAGAAGGCCAGCTGCGAAGCCGGCTTGCCGCCCCTCTGCTTCTTGGGTGCGGGCCGCCCTTCGGGCTGCTCGTCTTCGATTGTGGCCACCTGCCGACTGGTGAAGGGCGGCACGGGGCCCTTGCGCTTGTGGTCGTTCTGGTGTGGGTGTCGGCCGGAGTCCCTAGCCGGCGTCTTGGGCGCCGGGTTGAGTACTTTCCCAGACGCGTCTACCCGGAGTTCGGTCTTCATCGAGGAGTCGGCGGTGGCGTACTTGTCCGCTATGACCAGAAGCTCGTCGAGGGTAGTCGGCTCGTCGCAGAGGAGCTTGTGCTTGAGGAGGGTGCCTTCTCGGCACCCGGCAGTGAAGTATTCTATGGCTTGCACCTCGTGTACCCCTTCGCAAGAGTTGCGGAGCTCGGCCCAACGCGTGAGGTAGTCACGGGTGGACTCGGCGGGGCCTTGCACACACAAGCAGAGCTGTCTGAGCTTGGGAGCCCGCTTGTAGGTGCTGGTGAAGTTGCGGACGAAGGCTTCTGTGAAGTCTAGCCAGCTGTTGATGCTGTATGGCTTGAGGCTGTTGAGCCAGGTCCGCGCTGTGCCTTGCAGCATGAGGGGCACGTACTTCACAACAACGCACCTGTTGCCGTTTGCTATGCTAACCGCCGTGGAGTAGTCGATCAACCAATCTTCCGGCTTCACGGAGCCGTTGTACTTGGGCGTGTCTCTTGGGAGCGAGAACCCTTTGGGGAAAGGCTCGTCGCGGATGCGGCGGCCGAAACAAGGCGGGCCGACATCGTCTTCTTCTTCCAACGCCAGGGATCGCGCTAGGCGGTCGATCCGATGGTGGGCGTCGTTCTCGCCGACTCCTTCGCGGCAACCTAGCCGGCCGCTGAGAGTCGGATGCGCAACAGGCGGTGGGGTGGGATATCTCTCCCCACAGGGCCGAGGCAGAGGCGGGCTGCCCCGCCACTACGCGGCCCGGGGATGGCCTTCTGCGTCTCGCTCTATGGAGATTCGGGTTCGGCTGGCAGCCGGCTCTTTCTCGCGCCGCACGCGGGTTTTGCCCGCGGTCGGTGTCCGGGACGTCGCGCCGTGATCTCGGCGCGGGGGGAGGCTTTCCGCGCGGGCATCGGCTTCGTGCCGCTGCGCAGGATTAGCTGCTGGATGCGTCTGGTCATGTGGGGGAGTTCTTCAGCCCCCAATCCGTCTAGCTCATCTACGGCCGCCTGGGCGGCACGCAGGTTCTTGAGTGGAGTGGCATAGACTGGGCGGTCGACTCCCAGCGTGTCGGCGATGATAGCGTCGCGCTGTCTGACAACGCCGGCCCAGCTTGGCCCGCCTGGGGGTGGCGTGCCAAAGGCGGCGCGGTCGGCTTCGCGTTGGTGGGCCTCAGTGAGGCATCTCATGGAGGTCAGCTTCTGGCCCTCCGCGAGGAGGGCGTGGCGGCGAGCCTCCAGTGCTTCGGCATCGGCATCGGCCGGGAGGGGGATGGACAAGTCGTGGACCGCCGCATGCGGGGCGCCGTGGGCATTTTCGTCAGGAGCGTCGCCGTGGCCGATGACCATCACCTCGGTGGTGACAGCGTCGCAGCCATCGGCCCGGGGAAGCGGGTCGTTGTAGATCGTGACGTCGGTGGGGAAAGTGTCGAGTGAGGCCGTGTCGGAGTCGACAGGCATTGGATCGGTGGAACCAACCGACTCCAAGTCCACAGCAGGCTCGCCGGAGACGCGGAGCTGGCCGAGGAGGTTGACGAGGTGGTCGGTGCCCGTGTTAGAGGCGAGCTCGTCGGAGATGAGGGTCTTGTCAAGGAGATCAGCGAGGCTGCTCGCTACGCAGACGTTGGTGACACCTTGCAGCGCATCGTGGCAAGCGCCATCGGGCGTGCCGGGCTGGCTACGCTCGCTGGGGAGGAAGAGGGTTCCCGTCCAGAACAGGTCTCCGGACGACGGTGCACCTGGCCCCATGGTGGGCGCCAAATGTCGGGTGGTAGGTGCGACATATGCCAACGGGTGGCTTATCATTGTGGGAGCCAGTAAGACGTCGCCGGTGCCTGGAAACGGGATGAGGCGAAGACATGCACGCCGGCGAATCTTACCCAGCTTTGGGGCTCTCCGTCGAGATAACACCCCTACTGCTGCTCTGCGGGGTCTTCGCATGATCACTAGATGAACAAATAACTACACGATGCTCCTTGAGCTGTTTGGCGAGAGGAGGAAGAAGGGCTCGGCTCGCTCTCTTCTCCTCCCTATGTGGTGTCTAAAACTAGCAGGGGTCCACCCTTTGCATGGGTGTCCCCGGGGGGTTTATATAGGCCTACCCCCCAGGGGTACAATGGTAATCCGGCTGGGCGTGGGGCCCAGCCGTCTGTGTCTACGCTTGCCGGCTTCTGCGTCGGCTGCTAGGGCCCGCCGGCTCCTTAGTCGACAGCCAGGCCCCACTGTCCAGGGCCCGGTCGGGGGCTGGTTACTATTGCTCAATCCTGGTGACGAGGGCTTCGCCGAGGTGGGCGTGGCTACAGTGCCGCCGTCCGGCGGGTGATCGATGTAGCCTCACCGCGTCTTGTCTCCTTAATGGGGCGTCTCCTTCGAGGGAGGTGGCAAGCCGGCTATGGAGAGCTGGTTTTGCCTTGGGCCGACTGGGGGAGGCACAACCGCCTTCCGGTGTCTCTCTGCCCGAAGGGGCCCACCGCCCGTGGGCCGCACTGGCGGCCCATTGTGGATGACATCAGGGTCAACGTGGCAACAGTGCCGCGCCGGACGGGCCACGGCCATTCGTACGGCGCACTGTGCCAGTCGTGCTCCGGGATTCGGGGTGGCAGGCTTCACTGTAGCCACGCCCCATCACATCGCCGTTATGTGGATGCAGACTTCGAGGGTACGATCTTGACCGCCTTGTGGGAGCCGGCTTCTTGGAGTCGGCCTTCTCGCGGCTGGCTTCTCGGAGCCGGCCCTCCCGTGGCTTTCTTCATGAGAGCTGAAGTCGGACCGCCTTCCGATAGCCGGCCTGGGAGACAGCCGGTAAGGGGAAGGCGGCCCCACGTCTTGGATTCTTGAGGGCCGGATCGGCTCGTAATTTTTTTAGAAGGGCCAGGGGGAGCCGGCTTGGCTACCCGTGGTCATCTACTCTGACATCCCACCGGTTCAGCCACCCCGTCCTCCACCTCCAAGGAGCTGCCCCGACGTTCCCCTCGTATTTTGCGCCACCTACATTCCCACACCGCCATCTTCACCTGCATCACCGGAAGAGCATCATCATCACCGTTTCCTCGGATAAAGCTGCGGCCTAATCGGCGCCACTAAAGAGGTTGTACACTAATCGCTGCATCTTCTTCTTGATTCAATCTCACGGTGCTGCCCGCGCTCAGTCTCGAGCCGACACGGTGCGGCTCCATCCACGGCGGCGTCGCCGACCACTTCCTCCACGGCGTCGCTCCCTCGGCGGCGACGTCCACATCAGTAGGAGCTGCTACCGCTTTAGCTCTTGTTTGCGCTACTGCTCTGCTCTTGCTCTCGGTCCCTGCCTGGTCTGCTCTTGCTCGCGCTGCTGCTCTCGCTCTTGCTCTTGCTTGCGATGCTGCTCCGATTTAGCTACACTTCAGTCGATTGAATCGACTTTTGGGTCAGTCGATTTTCAGGGGGTTGGGGGGCTCACCGGAGTTAAGGAAGAACCAGCCACATCGGGGAGGGGGGCTCGCAGGAGAGGTACCCCACTAGCTATCTTAGGGTTTAGGGTGGGGACAGTGGTCGCCGGCGGTGGTGGCGCACTGGCATGGGGATCATTGGAGAAAAAGCTTGACATGGGGGGGCCTAAAGGGATGGTCGGGGCGACGACGGACCAGCGGTGGGGAGTGTTTTCGGGGCGTGCGGGGCGGCGCACCACCGGCCGCGGGCGGCGGGGGGCGGCTGTTTGGCAGGTGGTGGCTGGTGGCTCAGGGGGTGGAGATTGACTATGAACTGCAGGCCCTTGGTTTCGTATCCAACGGCTACAAAATTGACTGACCAGAGATGAAAAAGTCAGTCAACTAACGTGTAGCCTCACCTCTAGTGCGTTCAGTTTCGACAGCAAAATTCAGTTTCGACGGTTAAGTTCAGTTTCGATAGTTAAATTCAATTTCGACAGTTAAGTTCAGTGATGAGCGGCTGATGTATACATCTAGCACTTTGTGGTTATGTATTTTACGTCATCTATTGGAGATGCTATTAGAATTGCACTCAGGTTAACGTTCTCTCTCTTGTCCTACTTCAGCCTCGGCGTCGTACAACTCACCGGAGCTACTCCAACGACGAAACCCTCCATCACAGCGGAGCAGTACCTCGGGCTCCATCTCTAGACGCCTAAGATCTTCTTCCCCTCCTCCGACAGCCAAGTAAGCCGGAGCATACTCACCGGCCAACCCAATCACGCTGAGATCGACATGGCTTCGCCAAAGAGGTTGTACACTTCTTGTGGTTTGACTTAATCTCACCATGCTTCTTTGCATCATGTGATCTTCCAATTCTTGTGAACCAAACACCCAGATTGGCAGAAATCCTGTGTTTTTAAATTCTCTGTTTTTCACGTGCATTCCTATCCTATTCCTGTCTATTTCCTATCCCTGCATTGTTAGAATCCTCAAATTCAAACAAGCCCTTACACAATTACTTCTGTCACAGATACGTGTCAAAGAAAACCTTGTGTGGTTTGTCCTGCTCCTGCGGTGTTGTGTTCCACCCCAGCTCAGCTGCTCCAACGACGTAAGGGTTCACCACAGCAGGGATCCGCTCTCTAGACTGTCTTTCGCCGCCTCAGATCTTCTTCCCCACTTCCGGTAGCCACGACAACTGCATTACCATCATCAACTGAGTAGATGACCTCGAGGACTACACGGGCCCGCAAGAGAGGTCACACTCTTCCGTATCTGCTTATGTTATGCATTGCTTAATATGATTACATGCTACTTTATCATCGTGTTCACCTATTAGACTCCGACTCAGGTCCAAACTTATGCTGAAAATTGAGTTTTTAAATGGTTGTGGGGTACATATTGGGGCAGCAATCAGTACTATCTGTCTACTATCTGGTTAATCTCGGGTGTCTACTATGAGTTTCATGTTGGGTGCAAACAAACATTAAAGGAGCCATTGTCTGTATTTTTTAACTAAAGCTATTATCTGCCTGCTATCATTTGTTTTGTGCCTATCCACAGTTTGCTACCATCACTCTGGATTTGTGCATGCACTCCTTACATAATCTCACTATGTTTTATTCCTATGCATGTCAGTTATTGTACACAATGGAACTGAACATGTAGAGCAAAAGAGACGAGCCTTGCGTGGCAATAAAATTTCATGTAGACGTCGCTCCATGGTGGGCGCAAAGGCAGCCCCCGCACCACCCATTTCGGATCGTAGTCAAGAGGAAGATAACTGTTCTGAGGGGGATTCAGAAGCAGAAGAGCACTCCTATTTACCCCATGAGGTCTTCGCTCTAACTTGGAATGCTAATGTTGGTAAAATCATGCATATGGTACCTTGCATTGCTTACTGTATACATCAAAGATGTCATCTGCTTAGTTTAGACATGCTTTGTGTCAATGCCATCTGTTTAATTTCTTTATCGTATATGTGAGTCATGCAATGCCATCTTGTTTAGCTAGGCATCATATATGTGAATTTTGCAATGCCACCCTGGTTAGCTAGTCACCTTATATGTGAATTATATCATGACATCATTTTTATTACATGTTAAATTTGTCAACAATTTTAGTACATTCAATTACTCTTCCTGTGCATCAGCCATTCGACACGGTCATGGAAAAATCTGGAGTGGAAACAAGGTCTTCAGAGCAGACAATGCTATCTGACGAAGTGCATGTCTTGCTGGTTACAGATAGCTCCTCAGAGGAGGATTCAGAGATAGATGACCAGTTCTATTCCCCCCCGAGGTGCATGCTCTAACTTGGCAGGGGTATGTTGCTCATATCATGTGTATGGTATCTTGCATTGCTATGTCATTTGCTTAGTTTAGACATGCTTTGTGTGAATGCCACCTGTTTAGTGTCTAATTACCATATATGTGAATTATGCAATGCCATCTTGTTGCAAGACATTATATATGTGAATTATACAATGCTATCTTGTTGCAAGGCATTATATATGTGAATTATGCAATGCCATGTTGTTTAGCCAAGCGTCATATATGTGAATTATATCATGCCGTCCTTTTTTGTATTTCTCATTGCTTTTGTCGACAATGTTTGTATATTCAAATGCTCTTCCTGTGCATCAGCCATTTGAATTGGTGATGGAGAAATCTGGAGTGAAAACAAGGTCTTCAGAGCAGACAATGCTACCTGGTGAAGCAGATATCTTGCTGGTTACAGATAGCTCTTCAAAGGAGGATCCAAAGGCAGATGACCAGTCCTATTATCCCTCTGAGGTGTATGCTCAAACTTGGCAGGGTTATATTACTCATATCATGCATATGTTGTATTGCAATGCTTAGTTTTTACATCATATACACGATATTGAATGCCATGTCCTTAGTTGACACATCATATATGCGATTGCCCTCTGCTCACTTCCTTAGTATATAAATCATATATTTGAATTATATCATGCCATGATGTTTACATAGACAGCATGTATCTGAATTATGGCATGCCCACCCATTTTCTAAAGACATACTATAGTTATATCATCTCATCCTGTTCACACTTCACATAGTCATCATATTTTGTATTATGTCATTCTATCCGTGAATTATATCATGCCATCATGTTTCCATCGACGGCATGTTTGTGATTTATGGCATGCCAACCACTTTAATAGACACACCGTATAGTTATATCATGTCATCCTGTTTACATAGTCATCATATTTTGAAGTATGTCATTCTATCCTGTTTAGTTAGCCATCATACATGTGAAATTGTGTCATGATATCCTGTTTAATTAGACATCATATATGTGAAATTATGTCCTACTATTCTGTTTGGTTAGACAACATAAATGTGAATTATTTCATGCCCTGTTTTCTTCCCTACTATCCATTGCACCTGTCTATCTTACAATGTCTGTACATTAAATTACTTTTCTTGTTTATCAGCCATTTCAATTGGAGGGGGTGATGGCAGTATCTGTGGGAGTAAAAACACGGTCTTTAGAAAAGATCATGCTACCTGTCGATGGAGATAGAACCACGGTTGTACTTGCCCAAGAACCAGCCCAACCACACATAACCCAGACTCCCGCAGATTGTACCCCTATCCAGTTGGACAGAGAACCAGCTACACCCCTTCTAACCCCAACCCCAACAGATAGTAACCCAATTCCCGTTGACACATCACCGTCTCCACCACAAATCACCCAAACACGAGCAGTTAGTAAGGCAACTGCAGTGCCCAAAGCACGAGGACCACCACTCCGAACCCCACATCAATGCTTAAAGCAGAAGAAGAATTGTTCTCAAGTCAAGTTCCATGGCTAGGGTTCATACTAATTTGCTCTTACATCACTATATTTACTCATACCAACTAATTTCAAATTTGAAGGATGCAATTGAAACTCCAATGGCGCAACAGGTATGTTTTAAACCTGTTTCATTAACGTGTTTGCTGTTGTAACTTGCTCTATGTTGATTTCAGTTTTAATTGAATAAACAGTTATATTCTCATGCCATGCACCTTACAAGTGTTGTTATTGCTATGTAGTTTCCCACACTTATATTCTGTCTAAGCTGCTTTGTCTTAAATAGATATGATTCGAAGGATATCTATCTTGATTTGGCAACATAAACTAGAATGATATAGACCATATAGTGACCATACTACATAGATATATGTTTGTTTCATGCTGTTATCTTGTCCACCTTACTACTGAACTAGTTTACCAAAATGAGTTTCATATACTACATTGTAAACCTGCAATGTGTTTGTTTGTTTCTCTTTTAGAATGCGGATAAAATATTGGAGAAGAGTACCCCGTCATGCAATGGTACAGGAAGTAATGCAGATAAGGTTCAAGATAGTGAGACATCCCTGTTGGTCTCCAAGAAAGCTGATGAAAACTATATTTAAGACACTGAGACAACCCCAAAGTACTGTCTTGATGTAGTGTTCGAGTTACTGGCTACTACTGCTGGCACGAGCTCTTCGACCTCGCTGCCTGAATCAGTTCGGCTTCTTGAGTCTCAACTTCAACTTAAAAGACATCGATCAGATGTTATGCGACAGGAAGCTGAAGGACTGAGGAAGTCCCTGCAGAATTCAGATGCATACTTTCTGGTGCAACAGCAAGTGCTGGCGGATTTAAGCACCAAACAAGAGAAAGTTAATAAGCTTGCTAAGCATCTTGCCAGCATTATGGGTACCCAGGATATTGTTTCTTGAGCAATTCTGGAGTAGTTTCAGTTCTGGACGTGTTTTGCTGCGGCATTTATATGCTGCTTTGTTCCCTATATTTGCACTGGTGTCGAACTTTGATGCCCAGTGAATGTAATATGAGTAATAGCCGTGATAGCCTAGCGTAAGTTGCTTGCCTATTTATTTCTTTATTGTCTTGTTTATTTGTTTTCTTGTAGTCAGTGCAGTTCTTTTTCCATGGTTCGCTAGTGGCCGCAATAACCTATTTTTTAAAACTAGGCCACATTAACCATGGGCTACATATTTACTATAGTTAACATGGGCCTCCTACGGGCCGTAGAAACAATGGGCCATCTAAGGGCCGTAGAAACAATGGGCCATCTAATAGTAGTAGATGCAGGCAAGAGTCAGTCTACTTGTCTCGGACGTGATGCCTATATACATGATCATACATAGATATTCTCATAACTATGCTCAATTCTTTCAATTGCTCAACAGTAATTTGTTCACCCACCGTAGAATACTTATGCTCTTGAGAGAAGCCACTAGTGAAACCTATGGCCCCGGGTCTCTTTCTCATCATATCAATCTCCATCACTTTATTATTGATTTGCTTTTACTTTGCTTTTACTTTTTTACTTTGCGTCTCTATACCAAAAATATTATTTATCATCTCTATCAGATCTCACTTTCGTAAGTGACCGTGAAGGGATTGACAACCCCTAAGCGCGTTGGTTGCGTTGAGCTATTGTTTTTGTGTAGGTACAAGGGACTCGCGCGTAGCCTCCTACTGGATTGATACCTTGGTTCTCAAAAACTAAGGGAAATACTTACGCTACTTTGCTGCATCATCCCCTCCTCTTCGGGGAAATCCAACGCAGTGCTCAAGAGGTAGCATACAACTGTTGGCCCAGTTGCATTGCTGATGTTGAAAAAAAGGTATGTGTAGTACAGTACAACCTAACATGGCTACTCAACCCACATTCAGCGATGCCGGAAAGGCCCAAACAAGGCTTCTATATAACTTTTTGAAGTCACTGAGCTCAATTAATAACTTAAGAAAAAGTTAGATTACAGTGGAACCTAATTAAAAGCTGTCACGAGCAAAGAAATAATTCAACGGGTCCCACTTGTGCGTGTGTGCATGTGTGTGTGTGAGAGAGAGAGAGACCCATCGGTCGATGCTCGTAAATACATCTTTCACCCATATGCATTGCTGATGCTCAGTAAAAACTTATATAGTTGACACAATCATATAGAACATCATAGCACACTGAACTTGCATACAAAAATTTCACATAGGCGGCACAATCTGGATGGAAGCAGTGGATCTCTACGGGTAGGGCTATGTTGAAGCCAACGAACTCGTACATAACAGTTCATCGTCTTTATCAATGACAGGGAAATATCTTGAATGTTGTGCAAAGAAAACAGACAGACAACATAATAAGTTCTGCTAGCACATTAAGTTGACGTACAACCCTTTCTAAAAAAAGTTTAGGTACAAAATTAGAACAGGTCACAATCAAATGTACTGGCACATCAGTGCTTCATACCCATAGCTCGGATTTAACTAGTATCTGACAAGATTCAGTTGTTACCTCAAATTAGAGCACATCCAGGCAACCAACCCTGCCTCTTCTCCCAAAGAAGCAGTGTCCTCTGCCACGCGATGGATTAGGCCCTATGCCATCCATCGTTCCGAGCAACAAGGGGAAAGTCTGACGTTGACTCCTATAATGGACGTCGTCGACGGACCCTGGCACCAGCGGCGGCGGCAGGACTTCGATTGATGTATTGACCACTTCTTCGACATGCACGAACACTCGATACAGGTACATCCCTAACGTGGTCCGCGGCGGCCTTGGTGGCGACGAATAGTACAACCCCGGTTCCTGCACCGGTATCTCAACACCAATCACCTTCGATATAGTGGACGGCTTCTTCATCCATGCCATAACCGTCAGAGCCCAGCTGTCTGGAGGAACAAACATACTTACGAGCTCACCTCCAAGGTCGTTAATAAGCTCATTCATGGACTCGCTCTTCCAAGCACGTCGAGGCATGCCGTGGAAGGTAAGCTTTGTTAAAAACTCAAGCTCAGAGGCAAGGTTGTCAGAATCGCGATTTTGAATCGGATCGGAGCTCCGATGGTAAGATCGCAAATCGTAGAATCTTCACTATCAGGATCGTAGAAACGTAGATTCTATGAACTAAAATCGTAGAATCATAGGGGTTAGTTTGGATCGTAAAGTCGTAGAATCGTATAACAGAATCGTGATTCTGACAACCTTGCTCAGAGGGCACCGAGCCCCATCCTGGGTGCCACCGATCAAAGCTCACCAGCGCGCCATCGCAGAACAAACACCGGGAAGATTTGAACACACGACTGCAGTCATAAGTTGTCCGGAACCTGATGAAGAGATCAGCCGGTGGCGGACAGACTTCGACGAGCAAGTCACTTATTTGGATGCCGTGCGCAATGCCAAGAGCTTTGACAAAGTCGTCCAGTGAGACGGGAGGCCGGTCGCCGTTGATGGTTACCATCAGCACTTTGGCGGCAAACTGGTCGTCAAGCGCCGCCATGCCACTGTTGAGCGACAGCATGCAGCGACCGAAGGTAGGACGGACCTCAGGATCTCTGGCTCGGAGATCCGTGTTGACCGACGACATGATAGTGAGCTTGAGTACAGGGAGTACAGGAGGGGGATTTGGGGGAACTGGAGTAGGAATCGAGATTCCAGAGGTGGGGGGGGGGAGATTGGGGATGAAAAGGTAGCTTGAATTTTGAACATGCGCCAATATGCTCTCGGCGCGCAAGTGCACGAAAACACCAGTGGCGCCCACATGTCGGCCTAAGAGTCCTTATTCTTTCTTTTTTGGAGAGCCCGGCCTTTTTTGAGGATCTTTTGAGAGCCCGGCCTGAGAGTCATAATTGACCTGTTTGGCATTGCGTTACTACTCAGCCCATATTCAATGACACCTCACTGGCCCAAACAAGTGTACATCATCGAAAAGACACTGAGCTCAAATTATATAACTTGAAAAAAGGAGATACACTCTGAACACTAGAGAATGGTGATACCCTCATTTAGCCCACCAGTAGTTCGAGACAATAAACAGTTTGAAATAACGATATATACAACATTCAAACACTGACTAGTGACTACTACTAACATAAACAGCAAGACGATAGTTCATAAGAAGTCTTGCTACACCACCAAAACGCACCCATTTGCAGCGCTCAGACTCTCGTGATCCAGACGAGAATGACATTCTAAACAGAGCCAACTATTACATAGCAAGAGTGACATAGATGAGGATGACCAAATGACAAGGAATATGCATAACAAAAGAAAGAACTACCCATCCAGAACAAGCAGCAAAGACAACAAAGTCATTCAAAGAGATGATCCAACACCATCATAATTTGCAGCCCCGCTTCAGCGACCAATGATCCGGAGACACCAGTACTCCACCCTTTCGACGCAACAGCCCAATTACCTATCAACCTGAAGGCTTGAACCACATCACTGCCTGTCATAATTGAGACATCCAAGGATCAAAGTTAATCCGGATGCCTTTGTCATTCTCACCTTCTTTTGGTTGCAGGCTATATCGTTGACAATCAGGGGAGTTTGCTCCCGAACTCCTAGGGCTCACCGTGTAGACACAGTTTTCCATAGCAAACAGAGCCTCTCTGCCATCAAGGTCCTTGCCAACGGTGATCTCCTGGTTAATCGGATAATTGAGTCCGAGAAACAAAGAGTGTGAACCAAGGCTGTTTACCCGCCTCCAACTAAAAAATCCTAAAGGCCCCAACAAGCTGGTATCCTGCTCATAGACGTAACAGCCACTGTCCGGATACTCACGTATTTCACGGTGCTTGTATACAGTGGGGTTTTGGCAACATAACTTTTCCGGCTCATGTGTCCAAATGATCATCAGTCTTTTGCCGTCGTCTGATCGAAAGAGGAACCAGTTGTGCTTCCCTGTTTTTGGCAAAAGTGGTGTGATTACAAAGGGCAGTAACTATAGGGACACTACATCATATCAAAAAGGACAGGCATTGTTAATGTAAGATCAACATTGTTCAGAGTATGAGTAGGATAATGCAGGAAACAACATTGTTAATGTAAGATCAGCATTGTTAATGTAAGATCAGCATTGATATGTCCTGTTGGAACTGGGAGGAAAATACAGGGAAATGTATACTGGGTTCAAAAATATAGAAGTGCCCTGCATGGTTATACTCATGTTATCTCGCAGTCGATTCTTCACAGGAAACTACCATGTCATGAATGTTATGGAATCATGTTCTGTCCTCACAAACAAATTCTTCAAGGTAACTAACAGACCATGCATTGTTATATACTCGTGTTCTGTGGGCAAAATTCTTGTGAGGATATTATTCTAGCCATTTATTGCTGAAGGGCGATGTCGGTGGGAACGACACCTATGGGATCACAAGAATCCCTACTATGGTTAGCGGGGCGCGGGGTCGTGAGAAGAGCGGATCAAACAGATAGTACATAGTTTGTTTATCCAGGTTCGGGCCGCGAGGATGTGTAAAACCCTACTCCTGCTTTGGTGGATGTATATTCCTGTTCTTGAGCTAGCTCTGGGGCATTAGGAGCTCCAAAAAAGCCGAATCTTCCTCCTGGTCGCCTCGGGCCTCCTTTTATAGAAAAAGGGGTTGCCACAGTGGCACGCATGAGGTGGAAAGGGTACAGTGATGCGAGGTTATCCCTCGCATTACATGACAAGGCGCATTTAATGCGTCTTGCTTAGGTGTCCTTGCTTTATCAGGGACGGGGGAGAAACCTGTCTCATCCGTCGCCGCTCCTTCTTGTGTCGACACGCGCCCTGGCCAGCGATGCCTGTGATGCCATGTAGGTAGGCAGGCAGCTGAGGTGGCGCAGTGGTGGGTCTTCACAAAGATCTGCATGCCGCCATGCAGGTGCCTGCCCAGCTGGTTGGGTCGGTAGCTGCATGCGTACGGTGGTGGAGGTTTAGTCGGCGTGGGCCTGATGGTGGCCCTGCGGATGTCCTTGGCAAGGGCCTTGTCGGGGCCCCGGCAAGGGTCTTGCCGAGGCACCTGCTGTCATCCCCGGCAAGGCGCTTGCCGGGGGTCTCGTGGTCTTCCCTGGCTAGTATCTCTCCAAAGGTTGTCGTCTTCTTAGTGTGTATCTGATCTTGAATGTCTTCACAAAGATCTGCATGCCACCACGGGGATGTCTCCCGAATCCTTGCCCCTTGGGGGCAGTGGACTCAAGGGTAATTTGCTCCGTAGGCGTGGGGCGAGTCGCCGCGGCAAGGGTCTTGCCGGGGTTGTCAAAGCTGTCGCCCGGCAAGGATCTTGCCGGGGGAGTCTTCTTCGTCCCTTTTTCTCTTCGTGGTCTTGACCTTGGCGTCGTCCTAGTTCCCTTGAGCTTCGGTCTTTCCCTGGCTCACCTCCCTTGCCTTGCTTGGTGTGGTGGCGCCCGTGGCTCAGACTGCCCATGCGCAGTTATAGGGGTACAAAAAAGTGTACCCCTCTTTTTGTACACCGACAGGAGCCCCCGGGCCTGGGCCACACATAAGCGCAACACGTTGTTGGGCTAGGCCCAAAAACGGTGCACGGGCAGGCGGGGTGGTTTTTTTTACCGCGGTAAGATTTTTCGCGCGTTGCGCTTCCCACGACTCCTGCGTGTGGCGCGGCGTGGGGAGGTGCGTGTGATGTGGACGGCATGCGTGGGGTTGGTTCCCGCGGGCATGCGTCACATCACAGTTAATGTGAAAGGAGGCGGCCCGTGTTTCCCCCATAAAAAAGGAATAACCGTGGGCGCGCTGCTCACTTTCTCCTATTTCCTCATGCCTTCTCCAATCTCAGAGCCGCCATTTCCTCTCTTCCTTCCTTCCTAAGCTTCCGCCGTCGCCCGCCGTTGTTGCTTCGCCATCCCCCTCCCTCGGTCATCTAACTTTCTTAGCCGCCATGGTGCCCAAATCCGTCAAGGCCAAGGGGGCGGCCAAGGGCGCTAGGACTGTGGAGCCGCCGGAGAGTGCGCTATTGGGGGACCGGACGAAGTCCGCCTTCTTCTTCCCCTCGACGGTTGATGTTCGTGAGCTCCGGGCCTCCTTCAGGCTTCTATGGGGAGTGAAGACGGGGGAGAGAATTCGGGACATCCGGCAACGCGCGTTATTCCTGCCGCTTGCGCCGATCCTGCCCCAAATCGGTATCCCTTTTTCATCGATTATCTTTCTTGCGGGTTATGCCCCCCTTTTTCCGATTTCTTCTGCGACATTATGCACACCTTCGGCTTTCGCCTCTTGAATTTTACTCCGAATGCGGTGGCGTGCATGGCTTTCTTTGCGCATCTTTGCGAAGGCTTTGCCGGGGTGCAGCCCAACACGACACTCTTCCGCCATTATTTATCCCCTCGGATCCAGCCAGGAGGTGCCATCTCTGGTTGCGTCACCTGGATCCCAAGATCCAAGGGGGCGTACCCGGACGGTGCCGTGAAGGAGAGGTGGGAGGAATGGCGTGGCCGGTGGTGCTGGATTGAAGATGAAGACCCACCAGAATTCTGCAAGGTCCACCGAGTGCCGCTGGTTTGCGGCAGCGATTGGGGTGATGTCGACGCCGCCGACGGGAGGCTCACTGTCGCCACCACCAGGATTCTCCGGCTGACCTGGGCTGGACTCACCCTTGAGATGATCGAGGCAGACTTCATTCGCCATCGGATCGCCCCATTGCACAACAAGGGGAGGCCAGCCTGGCTCTTTATGAATCCGGCTGACATTATGTGACTCCGCCCTGGCCTCGACCATAATTTCATGGTGATGGCGCATGCCCACTTCTGCCAGCGGCTTTTTCAACTTGATGTGGGTCGCGACGGCGAGGTCGAAGGGACCGGCAAGGCCGCGAGGGCTGCCGCAAAGGTCGGCAAGGCCCTCAAGGGGCCGTTTTTCAAGTTGCCAGGGGGGTGGTCCCGTTGTGCAATAATTCATGTCGGTCCAAGATCATCGCTATGATGCCGGACTATAATGCGCACGGCCCTGTCCTGAGCTGGAAGGAGCCGAAGGATGCGGATGTGCAGCAATTCTTTGACACCCTGATCGAGGTATATGTCAATGCTGACGCCGAGCGGTGGCTTGTCATGGACACTACCCAGGCAGAGTTGGACCACATCGCCACTAGGGCGAGGGAGGCACAGCTTGCCATGGAGGTCGGCGGCGCCGGGGGTGTGGAGGACAAGGCCGCAATGGCTGCATAGGAAGAGGAGCTCACCCGGTGGGCGGCGGCCTCCGGGGAGGTTCGCAACGCCGACACGGGAGCTCCGCTTGTCGAAGATGCGGCCGACGAGTCGTCGGGGGAGGAGGATGTGGCGGCGGGCTCGACGCCAGCCAGGGGAAGAGGGCGAGTCATGCGGTGGTCTGGCTCCGGCGAGCCGGTCCAGCCTGGCAGGGCTACGCGGCCTCAATTGACCCTGGAGGGGTTCGGGCGTCACACGAGGGCCACGTCAGCGAAGAGGCTGGCGAAGGCCGCTGAGAAGAAGAAGACAATAGTCCCTTCCTCATCTGGGCGCGCGCAAACCCCGCCTTCTTCGCCTCCTCCGACAGATGTCGACTCGGATGTCAACACGGAGGTTGCTTTTGATCTCGGGCCTCTAAGCCCGAAGAGGAAAAGGAAAGTGATGGAAGAGGAGGAGATGGATGATGAGTAAGTACTCCATTCTTTACTACAATTTCCATTCCCCCAAATAAGTCACCTCTCCTGATCCGTTTTTGCTTTTGCAAGGATGCAGAGACATTGGCCTAGAGGGTGAAGAGGGCGAAGGCCTCGGCGAGCAGTCAGCCCCCGGCTGGGGCTTCAAAGACGCCACTGGTGGTGTTGAGCAGCCCGGACAGCAGCCCCTGGCACAGCCCCCAGCGTAAGTTCGTCACCCTCCTCTTATTCGACATGTGGTAGGCGTTCGATGCTATGGTGTTGACCTTGTCGGGTTTGCAGGAGGGGAGCAGCAGAAGGAGGAGCCGCAGAGGGCTACCCCCAACACACCACCCCCATCGACTACGCCGCCGCGAGGGGCGTCCCCGGCAAGGGCATCAAGCACCGAGCCCACACCCATGGAGGAAGAGGGGAACTTGGGCGCTGGTGACTCTGCCACGGCGCCAAATGCTGGCGGGGAGGGGACTTCTGCTTCACAGCCTGGCACTAGTGAGTCGCCTGTCCTCCGTCTCTGTTTTTCCCTTATTCTTTTTCTTGGCTTCATTGCTCCCATTACTGCCCAGGCCCTCCTTCAATAGATATGGAGGACGTGGATACTGTTGTCGGGAATATTGCTGAGGAGGCCACGGCGGAGGCCGACAGGATTGCCGCCGAGGAGGCCGCCAGAGATGCTGACGAGGTCGCCGACGATGAGGCCACCAAGGATGCTGCCAAGGACACCGCTGCGGGGGCCGCCAAGGCGATCGGCGAGGCTTCTGCCGAGGGTACCAGCGGTGAGCCTGTCGGGGAAGCCGGCAAGGCCACCGCCGAGGAAGAGGTGGTTGATGATCAGCCTCCCTCCTACTCAACCTCGGGCCCCGGCAGATATTTGAAGGTGGGCGACGATCTTTTCGTCCATCTTCCAAGGGCGTCAAGTTCCCGAGCACCTGCCGAAGGGGAAGTCTTTGACGGCGAGGTGCTTTCTGCCACCGGGCTCGAGGTGGTCGATGAACCGGGCATTGGCGGTGATGGTTCTCCAGAAGAGCAGCTTTTCCGTGCCATGGGGGTCAATTTCCGAAAGCTCCAAGTGCTCTACCGTGCTCGCCTAGACAAGGTCAAGTCCAGGATGGCAACGGTGGACAAGGCGGTGGTGGACTTCAAGGTGCGCATTGCTGAGATGCAGACCTGGTTTCACCAGACTCACGAGGAGCAGAGGGCCTTTCAGGGGGAATTGGCCAAGCGCGATGTAGAGCTCACCATGAAGATGGATGACATCGAGAAGGCCCAGGAAAAGGCGGCGAACTTGGCTGCCGTGGCCGAGGCCGCCCGGAACCAGCATCAAGCCGCATTGGATTCCCAGGAAGAGGACCTCTCCGTGCGTGAGGCGAAGCTTGCCGCAACACTCCGCGGCAAGGATGAGGAGCTCGAGGCCCTTGTCGTGGTATGGACTTGCGAGCTGGAGCAGAGGCACAAAGAGGCACTCGATGCCCAAGCTCTGGCCCATGCCGGCAAGGTGAAGGAGTTGGAGGTAGAGCGGGACGAGCTGAAGGAGCAGGCCCAGCTGTCCAACAAGAAGAGCACGCTCAACAGCGCCTTGGTAGAGGCGCAAGGAGCGGTCATCAGCAGGGTTGGGGAGCTCTTCGAAGTGCAAAACTCCATCAGAGATCTCAAGCTAAAGCTGGAAAATCTCGACAAGATGTTGTCGGAGAGCAGAGCTCGGGAGGAGACCTTGACCAGGAACCTGGAGAAGGAGAAGCAGCTATGGGCGAACGAGGCCGCCTCCCACCAGGAATATGTGGCGGGCGAGAACAGATGGATCAGCCGTCTGGAGGACGTCGCCGGCAGGGTCACCTCGCAGTTGGCCACCATGGCGATACCAAACGTGAGGTATGCCCCTGAGCGCATCGGGACCGTCAACGCCAAGCTGACCCAGTTCTTCGAGGGCGTCCTTGGAGCCTTGGCTTATCTTCACTCCAACAGAGCGGGCACGTTGCCCGGGGGGCCATGACCAAGGTCCTCACCAAGATGGCGTACTGGAATCCCGACCTCGACTTCGAAGCCGTGATGGATAGCTTGCCGGATGGTACTGACCTCACGATGCTCAAGGAGCGCATCAAGCCCATCATCAGTAGTATCGACGAAATCAAGAGGGTGGAAGGCCAGCGCCGGGATTAGGCATCCCGTCCTTCTTCGCCGCTGCAGGTTCCCGACCAAGACAAATTTTATCTTTAGTTAGAACCGCAGTAATGATGTGATGTAACATAACTTTTGCAGTACTCTTAATTTTCATGCATGTTATTTCCCCATTCAATTTCTCTTTGTATGCGCGCCCTATGTCGATTGGGTAGGTTCGCCGGCGCGGAAGCCCCTAGCGGCGTTTTGGGGAAGGATCCCCATGGGCCTGCCGGGTATGCGTGATGCCGGACAAGCCACCTTACCGTTCTGAACGCGGTCGCTCGAACTATCGAGCTTGACTCGAGTCAGAATCGAGAGCGTTGTTGATCGCGGAAGGCTACTCTGCCATTCTCGACGCAGCCGCTTGAGCTGTTGAGCGGACTCGAAACAGGGCAAGGGCGTTGCCGATCGTGGGAGAGCCCCCTGGCGTGCAGGTTTCTCATACAAAGGCGTGACATCTCCGGGGGGAATAATCTCATATAAGAAGGATAGAACAAATAAGGGTTCAGTGCAACTTAGCTTCTGTTTGCAGTCGCTCGAGTGCCGATCTTCTGGCCTCCTTTCTTCTCCAAGGGCCACGAAGACGAAGGAGTGCTGGGCTAACTACTAGAGCCAATTCTCACAACTGTGCCCCCTACCTGGCACGCCAAAGATGTCGGTGGGAACGACACCTATGGGATCACAAGAATCCCTACTACGGTTAGCGGGGCGCGGGGTCGTGAGAAGAGCAGATCAAATAGATAGTACACAGTTTGTTTATCCAGGTTCGGGCCGCGAGGATGGGTAAAACCCTACTCCTGCTTTTGGTGGATGTATATTCCTGTTCTTGAGCTAGCTCTGGGGCATTAGGAGCTCCAAAAAAGCCGAATCCTCCTCCTGGTCGCCTCGGGCCTCCTTTTATAGAAAAAGGGGTTGCCACAGTGGCACACAGGAGGTGGAAAGGGTACAGTGATGCGAGGTTATCCCTCTCATTACATGACAAGGCGCATTTAATGTGTCTTGCTTAGGTGTCCTTGCTTTATCGGGGATGGGGGGGGGAACCTGTCTCATCCGTCGCCGCTCCTTCTTGTGTCGACACGCGCCCTGGCCAGCGATGCCTGTGATGCCATGTAGGTAGGCACACAGCTGAGGTGGCGCAGTGGTGGGTCTTCACGAAGATCTGCATGCCACCACGCAGGTGCCTGCCTAGCTGGTTGGGTCGGCAGCTGCATGCGTACGATGGTGGAGGTTTAGTCGGCGTGGGCCTGATGGTGGCCCTGCGGATGTCCTTGGCAAGGGCCTTGCCGGGGCCCCGGCAAGGGTCTTGCCGAGGCGCCTGCTGTCATCCCTGGCAAGGCGCTTGCCGGGGGTCTCGTGGTCTTCCCTGGCTGGTATCTCGCCAAAGGTCGTCGTCTTCTTAGTGCGTATCTGATCTTGAATGTCTTCACAAAGATCTGCATGCCACCACGGGGATGTCTCCCGAATCCTTGCCCCTTGGGGCAGTGGACTCAATGGTAATTTGCTCCGTAGGCGTGGGGCGAGTCGCCGCGGCAAGGGTCTTGCCGGGGTTGCCAAAGCTGTCTCCCGGCAAGGATCTTGCCAGGGGAGTCCGCTTCGTCCCTTTTGCTCTTCGTGGTCTTGGCCTTGGCGTCGTCCTAGTTCCCTTGAGCTTCGGTCTTTCCCTGGCTCACCTCCCTTGCCTTGCTTGGTGTGGTGGCGCCCGTGGCTCAGACTGCCCCTGCACAGTTATAGGGGTACAAAAAAGTGTACCCCTCTTTTTGTACACCGACAAGCAAATATAGGTATGTACACATGGTAAGCATTACAGAATTTCACTACTTGCAAATATAGAGTTCTCCATATGCACATTTACTTCCCTAATGTATGGTTAGATGAAACCAACAGTGTGGTGCATGTTTCTACATCATGAAAATGAGGTAACTAACATGGCCATTGATACACACTCATATTTAGTAGTAGTATATAGATTACTGTAAAATAAGGAGAATATCCATATATTCCTAACCGTTTGATTATTCAGGGGTACAAATTGGCTGTAATGCTGTAATGACATGATCACAATCGCATGAATTAACTCATTCCAAATATAGCTGATTTACGGTGTCTCTAATACATTGCCATAGTTCTACTCAAATTCTGCTCAAACAGGGATATGCCAATCATCACAAAAAGTTCAAACAATGTCATGGCGTCATCATTAGCATGAGATGGAAACAACTTACACGCGTCATCCTAGCAATACGTGGTGCCGTCTGCTTTGTCGATCGCATAGATGATGCCATTGTGTTCAATAGCATCATAGAAGTGTGTATCAGCTTTGACGATGATCCACTGCGAGCTGAGTTGTCTCCAGCTAAAGAAGGCACCGGCAAGATAGGCGAGTCCGCGGTCGAACAAGGCAATTAGCTTGAAGTCTGCGTACTTCGCATGTCGTGTGGGCACTTGGCAGATTATAATCTTCTGCAAAACAAGGTCCGTCCAACTGACTGGTAATCTAGATGACTAGGACTGCGATGGTAAAACTCTATACAATCCAACGGAGGAAGGATAATCTCATGGGAGGTCTGGAAGTTCACGAGCACCAACTTTTTACCGTCTTCTCTGAAGGCAGCCATCCAGTGGGAGTTCATGCCGACCCAGTATATACCTACCAAGAAGTTTCGGGAGATGGTGATAGGATCGAAGTCGAGGGAAATAATGTACGGCGACCCACTACATACCTACAAAGAAGTTTCGGCTAATGGAGATCGGATTGAAGTCGAGGGGCATCATGTACGCCTCCGTATCATGGTGAGCCAATCTCGCAAGACCAGATAGCAGCAAGCAGGGTGTCTTGAAAAGCTTTGGCCTCGCTTCGATGATGGCCGTGTGCATGCCCCTCGAGCATGCAGCCAGCCGCAAGGCGCTCAACATATCCATACACGGACAACAGAGGTCGAGGACGTCACTGGGGAGATTGCTCCAATTGTGACTCATATGGATCCTGCACGGTTCGCGTTCGGCCATGGTGGAGTTTGGAAGGTGGGGTTTTGGGGGGCTTGATTTACGAGGGAGAAGGTTGTCGGTGCTGGAGCGGCTAGCGAGGGAAAAGTGGTATTGGGGGAGACGAGCGAGGCCATGGTATGCGGGGGCACAATGAGATAATGAAGAGTGACCTCAGGATCTCCGACAAGACGGAGATGGAGATGGATTGGTGCTAGGGGGAGGGAGATGAGGCGAGGCATGCTATACAGCGGCGGTGACAGTGACTGCACAGTGCACAAGGTGAGGCTGACTTTGGTTACCCGGACATGCCGCCTGGACTGGTGTCACCTCGGGCGTAGGGTCGTGTCACTTCACTGTGAGGACCAGATGAATAATAGTATTTTGACCATCAAGTGTACCACATTTGTACTACTCCTACTAGTAGGAGTAGTAGAAACACGAGTACACTCCCGTGCTAGCATGCCTCTGGGTTCACTTCATCCTCCACCTATCATCCATATTGCAAGCAAAACCAAATTCTCGTGCATGCGGAAGCGCGAAGAAGGACTTTTCTTTTTTGAGGATAACCGCATATTCCTTAACCGTAGTAGGAACATGAGTAGTACTTCCTCCGGTCCTCTTTTGTCCGCGCATAACTTTTTTCAGTATTTCTCTAATTAGTCTACGTATATACCCTTTTGCATACGCCCATTTCCCTCCATGCTCCACATTCACAGCATTAATTAGCATACGCATGAGCAGCTGCAGCCCGACTCCAACCAATAAACTGCAGCATGCAAGTTGGCCACTCTATGCACGTGGGAGAGAGAAAAGGAAACCGAAGAGCCCGTCCAATCCATTGCATGCAGCAGTCAAACCACCGCACCTCTCCTCATGCATGTGCATAACTTCTCCCATTTACTTCTCCATCGAGAACCGATTTTCCTTGGCTTTTTCACTACTCCTTGATATTCATTTGCATCCAAACCACACTGCATTAACATTATTTTAACCTCTTCACATCCTCCTGGAGTAATTCTGAAGCCCCTATAAATAATCATCTTCTTCAGTTAGATTAGCCATCTAATCCTAGTTCTCCAAACCATAGCCCTCCGGTCCAGCGGTTCCAAATGGCGAAAGAGATCGAGATGCAGGTTTTTAGCGTCCAACATGTCCTCGTCGAAGGCTCGTTGAGCATAGTTGCCATAGTCACCGACCATCCAAGGGTTGTTCAGAAGTGGATCAACAATGTATCCAACTCCCTCCAAAAGGTGGAGATGAATGTCATCAGTCTCGACGCAGAGTACACGGAGCGTGCCACTGGGAAGATCCAACGCACCGCTGTCCTTCAGCTGTGCCTCGAAGATGATGTTTTGGTGTACCACATCATACACGCACCCTCCATACCAGGTGAGCTTCACAATTTCTTGTCTCGGGAGGACATATACTTCTGTGGGGCAGCCATCGCAGGGGACAAACAGAAGTTGGAGCCGTACAACCTTGATTTGAAAAGCATCACTGACCTACAAACCAGAATAAAAATTCCTGTAGAAGATTGTGATAAACCGACACCATCCCTATTCATCATAGAAAATTTTGTGCTAGGAACAAATCTTCAGAAGGGTGACGAGACGCTGGCATTAAGGTAGTTTGGACGGGAGAATTATCCCTTGGCGTACGAGCGGATAAAATATGCTGCCCTCGATGCCCGTGTGAGTTTGGAGATAGCTGCAAGGTCCAGAGAGCTTGTTGCGAAGCCGTCTCCCACAGAAAATGAGAAGAAGAAGAAGAAGAAGAAGAAGAAGAAGAAGAAGATGATGCACCAGTAGCTGGGCATTATGGATGGATGAACTAGTTCCTCTCTTGTAAAAAATATATTCCCTCTCTATGTATATTGATATAGATGGACTATTTCGATGGTGTGCATGTCTTTGGAACAAGTAGTAGCGTGGGTTCGCTTGACTATAAGGAACTATTTATCTGCCTAGCTTTCTCTACTACTCCTTATAGTGATCGGTATGCAACGTATGTGTCCGTAGACATGACAGCTTGTCCATGGAAGTTCAACTACGATGACCATCACGTTTCATCCACTGCCACTTGCGATTCCCACGACGCCGCTCCAACCCATGGCACCACGTCCCCCGACGTGCGCCTCATCCCTCTCGGCCGCACCGCCCCTCTGCCTTTGTGTGCATGACATGTGGGACACCTTAAATGCGGAGAGCATCAAGTTTCTACCATAGCCGCACGCGATTCCCATGATGTCGCACGAACCCATGACACCACACATCCCGCACCATCAAATTTTCATCCAGCAGCTGTGACACATTTCATCCCAGGCATCAATCCTCAGCTGGAGTACTTCTGTACTACAGGTAGTACCCGCTTGTGTGGCCATCTACGCCTCATAACGCCCCGACGCCCAGCTGTGGCACCCTCGTGATGGCCACGCCACCACTGGCCCGTTCATCTCGAACGAGTGAGTCGCGAACCACACCACCACCATGAGAATGACATGTGGGCCAGCCACATTTAAGGGTTGCATGTCATTGACTCATACACCGGGCACTAAGCCACTGAAGTTCGGTCCCATGGGCCCTAAGAGGGAAATGTAACTCCTGCGGCACGCCTTGTGGTGCTCCCGCAGTACGAGCTCGTGCCAAACCCGGGAATTTGTTTCTTACTACTACCAACTAGTACTAGTAAGGTACATGTGCATTGCACGCATGAGATTCTGGTGGTTTGTGCATTATGCTTCTACATGTGGAGTCTTCTGGATTCTACATGTGGCAAAATCTGGTGGAATGTAGATGATATCCAACGGCCAGTAGTGCTCGGATTTGCCATCTTTGTACCGTCGGATTGGCTTCATCCAATGACCAACTTTCAAAGTTATGGTTTGGTTTGCATCCTAAGGTTACCACGCCTAAGCTTAGGCGTGCCGGCATGTGTTTGGTTCATTGCTACACTTGTAGCTTGCCACACTTTTCTAGCTACATGGTCCACATGTCATAGACTCAACTTCTTGCCAAATCTTGCCAAACTTGTGGTGGCCATTTTGTTAGCCACATTTTTTGTGGTAGACACACTTTGCCTAAGCTTAGTTGTGGCAAAGTTAGTCATGAATGAAGTTCAACCATGGAGTCTTCTAGATTCTACATGTGGCAGAATCTGGTGGAATGTAGATGATATCCAACAGCTAGTAGTGCTCGGATTTGCCATCTTTGTACCATCGGATTGGGTTCATCCAATGACCAACTTTCAAAGTTATGGTTTGGTTTGCAGCCTAAGGTTGCCATGCCTAAGCTTAGGCATGCCACAAGTGTGTTTGGTTGCGTTCTCGTCTCAGCATAGTTGTTCCCTCTTCATGCATGCTCAACTCAACACCCCTCTTCATGTATGGTCTCTTCATGCATGCTTCTAGTGTATTTGTGCTAATCTAGTGTGGACTCATGCACCCTCCATACACTCTACCAAAGACCCAAAAATGGGTCGAGAAGGGAACTCTTGGGATCATGCACCCTTCATACACCCTACCAAACACACCAGGCATGTGTTTGGTTCATTCCTACACTTGTGGCTTGCCACACTTTTCTAGCTACATGGTCCACATGTCATAGACTAAACTTCTTGCCAAATCTTGCCACACTTGTGGTGGCCATTTTGTTAGCCACATTTTTTCTTTCGGACACACTTTGCCTAAGCTTAGTTGTGGCAAAGTTAGTCATGAATGAAGTTCAACCATGGAGTCTTCTAGATTCTACATGTGGCAGAATCTTGTGGAATGTAGATGATATCCAACGGCCAGTAGTGCTTGGATTTGCCATCTTTGTACCGTCAGATTGGCTTCATCCAATGACCAACTTTCAAAGTTATTCACACACTATATAGGGGGTATAGATATAGATGTGCCGACCCATTGCAATGGATCCAAAGTATATCTATTTAGTGGAGTGCACTCTAAACACATTATATATTTATTTTTCTCTAACCTTTCGTAGCCATGCAACCAAGCCGCATAAGCTTCATGGGTCCCCCCCACATCATATTATTCATACTACGTTGACAGAAAAAAGATAAATCACCCAAAACAAGATCTTCCCATTTTTTGTTCCTACGATGTTGTGTCGTGCACGTACCTTCTAGTTGTATAGTACAAACTTGGTACTAGTAGGAGCAGAGTAGTACGGAATGCTCCTACTCTATCAACGAGCCCCATTCGACACCAAATTTCTTGGTTTCCGTGCTACAGCTAGATCTTCCCCTCGTTTCTATTTTTCCAACCCGACGGCGGGCAGGGTGCGGTTTGCCAATAGTCGGTTTGCTCAACGGCGGTCCCACATGAAAGTGAAAATGCTAGGCAACACGCCTTCCCTAAGCTATGTGTCGTGCCAGACGGGCCATGGAGTACTCCCGATTCCCGGGCGTGTGGGGGGGAGTGCGACGCGAACGCGGCAGGCCTTTTCCTTTTACTAGCAATGTGCCCGTGCGTTGCGACGGATCCAAAGTAGTAGAATAGTAGTACTTGTTCACAAACTTGAAAGAAATCACTCTTGTTTTGATATACTCCTAATATATTACTCCCTCCATTCCTAAATATTTGACTTTTTAGAGATTTCAAATGGACTATCACATATGGATTATGTAGACATATTTTGAAGTGTAGATTCACTCATTTTGCTCCATATGTAGTCAGTTATTGAAATCTCTAGAAAGACAAATATTTAGGAATGGAGGGAGTACTTTTCACTCAAAATATATTTCTCAGGCTGTTTTGATGAGGTGAGGGAGGGATGTGGTTGCTTTCAAGTTAATAAGGGGTTTTCTGCAAATTGGAGCAGAGAAGTGCTCTATTGTTGCAAAAATGCCACAACTTACCTCACAGCCGTTAGATGCAGATCTAATGGTCAGAAACGACGGATGGCAGACACACCACCATCACCAACTGAGTCTTTTATAGGAGTAGGAGTAGAGAAACATGTATAAATTGTAACATTTTGGTTCTGCTCCTTAGCACGCTCGATAGATAGAAATAACGATTGGAAACGCTAGGGCGGGGCTATTTCCGCCAGATAAGCAGGGTACGTAGTAGCTAGGTTGGCGCATCGTCGGTTTGGTCACACGCGGTCCGACATGTTCTAGTGTTTCTAGCAAGATGCCCGCGCGTTGCACGAAGTTGATGGAAAAGGTAAGCACAACTTATAAATTGACGGATGGAGTACTAGTTAACAATGATGCATATAATTAAGCAAAGGGATCGCACATGTCAGTATTGACTGGAACGAGAATGCAACACCACAATAAGAATTAAGGCCATGATGATGATGCAATCGCAACGGTGGTTACAGAAGGCAAGAAGAAAGATGCATCCATCAATGTACGACCTCCTGCTCCTCAACTTAGTGCACCGGGCCACCGACCGGCGGCTAAGGAGCGGCGGCTTTTGTGGCGAGGTCAAAGTGCTTCTCAGCAAAGGCATCCAAGGCTTCCAGCCGGTTGAGGAAGGCCAACGTCGTAGCATCCTCACTGGCCTTGTAGATACCTATGTACACGATTTGCTCGTACACGTGGATGTGTAGGTTGACGAATTCTTGTAGGGTGAGGCGCCTCGCGGCGAGCGCGACCTCCAGGTGGACATTCTTCATGGCGTCGGCGGGCAGTCACAGGGCCACCAGTGCTTGAAAGAGGTTCCGGCCATGGAGGCCGATTTGGGTGGCAGGCAATGAGGAGCCCAGGCACGCGGGCTGGAGGAGTACGGCGATGTCGTCCGCGAGCTTATTGAAGATGGTGAACTTGATGGTGGTGGCAACGATCATCTGGTCCAACTAAGAGTCATAGTTGGCGTCGACGGAGGCCATCCACCAGCCGGTCTCCAACACCGTCTAGAGACGATCCTCGGTGCCATGCCGCATGCCGACATCATGGACCATCTGGCACAGCCACTTGTCGCTCGCGCGCATCGCCACCATGGGTCTGGAGTGAGCTCTTTTGCACTTAGTGTAGGTGCTTAGGCAAAAGCTTAGGTGCGTACGATGTGGAGATGCATTGGAATGGAGGGGCGCCTTTATACGAGGGCAAACTGTGTTGCATTCAGATCGTGCAGCCTCTTTTCCCGGTCCTCCTCCCATTACTTCCCTCATGCATTAATTGAAGGAGGATGCATTGGCCGTTCAACATTTCGGGAACCGCTACTCCCTCGCTCATCTATGTTAAAGCTGTATCGGGAACTGCGCCGCCTGCTGTCAAATCGAATAGTACTGCGCCGCCCGCTGCACGCCCGGCTGAACATGCCTCCTCGCCTCCATCAAACCCCTCCATTAAACCCGCATGCAAACCAAGAAACCTACTCTGGCCACACGTCCGTTCATGAGCAGGCCGGAATTAAACGCAACACTGGCCGAGCTCCTCTTGTCCGCCCTCAGTTTAAACGAGGCCAGACGCCGGCCAAGCTCGTACCATCCACCCTATATTTACACAAGGCCAGACAGACAGCGGGAAAGAATCGCACCCCTCCGCCGCTCCCCCATCTCCGCCTTCACCATTTTCTCCACTCTTCTGATGGCTTTCGAGGAGCCGTTCTCCGGCATATTACCTGGTTGGGTGGCCCGCCGAGCCCTTCGGATATGGGCGAGGCCGCTCGGTGCTTCACCAATCTCGCTTGGCTCGACGGGGCCAGTTGTCGCCCCAAGTAGGCGCGTGGTTCAGCAACTCGCCACTCCAGTTCAGCTCGATGAGGAGTGGCGAGTTGCTCCACGCCGGCACGGCGGCGAGCACACCGGTACAGGCATCATCGCTGCCGCGTCATACCGCGCCTCCCGTGTCTGTGGGCGCGCCTCCTGTGCCTGCGGCAGCGCCATGCAGGCAGAGACAGAAGCCGGGTGCGTGGACAGCGACGAGTCGGTGGCCAGCTTCTCCGTGTCCGCCGCCATCATCGAGGAGAAGTAGAACACGGGAGGCCGTCGCCACTTGGGTCCCATGAAGGCCACCGCTGAGGCGACGACTGCGCATTCGGGTGGTTTCTTTGCTTCTTCGTCTCTTTCGAGGACCTTCGTCGACCCCACAAAGTGTGTGTCGGACATGAGGAAGACAAAGGGATCCGCGGGCGGCCATTTAGATTATGTACTCCCTCTCCAGCTGGTGGGAATTTTTGTTCTAAGAATGGATAAATTGTATGTATATAACTAAAATAAGTCTAGATACATCCATTTCTAGGACAAGTATTTCCGGATGGAGGGAGTATTAATTATACCAAGATAGCCGGATTGGCACCGCTTAGTTCATGTAAATGTAATGAAATCCATCCTGTTATATGAAGATCCGGCTTTTTTATACGAAATCCTTCAAGCTTATATGAAATCAGTCCGTGTTTGCATGAATTTCATCTTGTTGGTTAGAGTTGTGAAAATGTATGCCGCTGGCATTTGATGTCGTCCTCCGCGGAAGGAAACGGGAGGAAATTTGCCGGCTGCCGTTGGAGATGCTCTTATGCTGGAAATAATAGAGTGACATCCAATCCATTTGAGTTAATTGTGTGTATGATTGTCCCTCTATAAAAATTTAATTGCGTGTACAGTGTACACGTGACTTGCAGGGTGGCTACAACTTCGTACAAAAAGTTAAAAAGAAACAAGTCCATCCTTAATCTTGTATTCTAAGTACTCTATGGGTTCCACTGTGAGTACAGTATCGAAAGAAGTATATATTAAATAAGTAATATATAATATAAAAAACTAAAGTTAAAGATAGAATTCGAACTCATGTCATCGCGTTGCGAGCATCCGGCGCTAACCAGTCCAGCACATTTTTGTTGTAGACCATGCTGCTGATATATCTCCATGTCTACTCTTATACTCCATCCGTTCCTAAATATTTGTCTTTTTCAGATTTCAAATGGACTACCACATACGAATGTGTATGTAGACATATTTTAGAGTGTAGATTTACTCATTTTGCTCCATATGTAGTCACTTGTTGAAATCTCTAAAAAGATAAATATTTAGGAACGGAGGGAGTAGAAAACAGAGTTGGTGAGGATGGTGTGCGTGCCATCCTGCAATATAGGCCGTCGGATTTATATCTAATGGATAGGAAACTATGGAAATTTTGCAAAAATATACCCACACCCCTCTCCACGTTCGCAAATACGACCTTCCCTCGTTCATCCTTTTCTCACACAAGATAAATTACTCATACAAATGCATCTTGATGTTCCGTGCAACACACGGGCATCTAGCTAGTTTCTTTTAAAATAGTTACTACGATAATTGGGTTGAAGTGATATATTTTATGGCTGCCCTGAATGATTTCAGATTCACTAGTAATAACAAAGAAAAGGTTGCCTTGTTAATTAACAGAAAATAGGGTGAAAACTATCACATGAGGCCGGTAAAAAACGAGGCACATTGGGTTCAGCGTCATCGTCACTACAGTTGTGCGTGCGCAAGAAGTCTACATATCGAGGGGGCTACTGAGCGAGGAATAGAGACACAATGTTCGAGAGAGAAACCAATTGACAGATTATGATGAGATTGAGTTGTCACCCTTCTGCTGTCATTGTTGGGGTGGGGGGAGGGAGAGAAAGACGTATCGAGAGTGTGCGCGGTAGGCACAGAGGCACAACTAGTGAGTGTGTGTGTATGTGTGTGTGTGTGTTTGAAAGAGGAGTAGATAGATTACTATCAAGATCGAGGTGCCGCCCTACTCCTTTGGTGTCGGGTAGTGTGTGTGCGTGTGTGTGTTTGAGAGAGAAGCCAGTCGATAGATTAGTATCAAGATCGAGGTGTCACCCTACTCCTTCGGTGTTGGGAAGTGTGTGTGTGTGTGTGTGTGTGTGGTTGTGTGGGTGCGTGTGTGTGTGTCGGGGGGGCGGGGGCAGTGACACTTACATATCCCTACTCTTATAAAAAACAGAGTTGGTGATGATGGTGTTCCTGCCATCCTGCAATATAGGCCATCCGATTTATACCCGATGGATAGGAAGGAAACTGGGGCGTTTTTGCAAAAAGATACCCACACCCCTCTCCGCATTTGTAAATAAGGCATACCCTTGTTCATGCTTTTCCCCCACAAGATAAACTACTCATACAAATGCATCTTGATGTTCGGTGCAACGCATGGGCATCTTCCTAGTAGGGAGAAGGAGTTTGTGTGACACATATCTAGCTATATCCAGGGATAGGTAGATAGCATTTGTGCGAGGCATACTTAAAGCATCATGAAGATAAAAAAAATTGTGTGCATGCAAGTGCCGGAAAAAATGAAGCGAGAAACAATGTGTGGGAGAGAGAGAGAGAGAGAGTGAAATCTCAAAACAAAAGGTTCTCTGTTGGAATCCCATTGTATGTATTCATATGGTTCCGGAACTCGAGTTAACCTTAGGCATATGTGTGAGAGACATTATAATAATTTGAGACATTAGTGGTTGTGGGTGGGCGGAATTAAAGGGGTGGGCGTGTTCGACAGAGAGAGCGTGTGTGTTTCTGTGTGAGAGACTTGTAGGACGGGGTAGAAAGACAAATTCTAACCTTGAAGGAGGGAGAGAAATACACGAAGTGCGCGTGTGTGATTCCGATGATCACAGGGAAATGAGATATGTATGCGTGTGAGAGAGATTGCACAATTCATTCACGTATCACTATCTAGCGATCGTGGATGTGCATCGCTTGAACATAAATCAATATCTACTTCGTATCGTGGCCAAAGGTACAATATTGATTCAATGCTATAAAGATTGGACACTCACATATCACATTTTTTTCTATTTAAATAAACCTTTTCAGTTGTGCATGCCAAAGTTACAGTCATGTTTCTTCAAACAACCAATGTAGCTATCATGTACATGCACCATTGTTACTCTTCTATTCAAAATCATTAGTCTTGGATGATTTAAGGTTCTATTATGAAGTAATATATGTAATATTCATATATGAATTCAATGGGTATGCAATTTACGAAATGGAGGCTATGTAATCATATGAGGTAACACTTTCAAGTAGCGGACTACAATATCCATTTCGTTTTGTGCGCCTCTACACTAACACATCAATGCATTATGTTTAAAGTAAATAACCAATTGCACTAATTATCTATTTACACGAGAAATACATAGGCTGAGCGTTTGATCACTTTTTTGTGAACGCGCCACTACACCCGTACGATTGGCCGCGCCTGTGTCAACGTCCAAGTTATCGGCGCATCATCCCGAGTTATTGTCTTTTTCTGGGGTGGGCACACCAGTTATTAACTACTGACACGTGCCCCGTGTACACAGTCTTGCATGACCTTCCCGCTAGCACAGTCCAAAATTAGTTGAAACTGGATACGAACGATCCCATGGGCGGCAAAATCTCCCGCCTCCTTCTAAAATTTCCGCCACCTTAGTCTTTAGCATGCGAAATTCCCCTTTTATTCTTGGTGCATGAAGACCAATAGTTACAATACCGCCCTCATCTACATAATAGGTCGGGGCTGCTTTGGTAACTTCCGCCCCCCCCACTACACGGCACCCCCATTTCCTCTCCCCCTCCCACAAAAACGACTAACTCCATAGCACCAGAGCATCTCACATCACGCCGTCCGTACTTCATTGGCCTTTCTACCCTTCCCTCTCGAAACCCTAGACTGCTCATCCACCGGCGTACTAGAGCCCATTCACTGCCAGCGGCGTCCACCTCGCCGTATCTGCTTCTGCAGCCTCATCTACCCCTCCCACCTCCCCTAGAAACAACTAGACTACTCATCCACCACTGTACCACAGCCCATTCAGTGCTGGCCTTGCCCATGGCGCCGGATCTGCTTCGCCGGTACTCTCGTCAACCGCAGCGCATCTGTAGCGGCTCATTCGTACTCCCCACCGGAGATGCTTCGTCCACACCCCCACGGAGCCGCCCCACCGACGCCCCCGTCGACGGCCTCTGATCCTCTTCGCCGACACCTTCCTCAACCCTACCGGAGCCGCTTTGCTGATAACATCGTCAACCCCACCAGAGTAGCTTCGCCTATACCATTTTCAACCCTCCTGGGGCCGCTTTTCCAACTCACAAGTCCATGGCCTCAGATCCGCTTCCTCGCACCCTCATCCAACCTACCGGAGCAGCTTCTGACGCCCCGTCCATGGCCGCAGATCTGCATCATCGACACCATCCTTAACCCAACCACCGGAGCAGCTTCACCTACGCCCTCGTCCATGGCCATAGATCCGCTTCGCCCACACCGTAGTCCACCCTATCGGAGCCGCTCCACAAACACCCTGCTCGATGGTTCTAGATTTCCTTACCGGACCCCGATAGCCAACGCAGCATCATCACCCGTGACGTTTCTAACCTGATTCCCACCGTCTGGCAAGATGCCAAGCACCCGCCACGGCCTAGGTACATGTCACCTTTAAACCCGTCCAGCATCACCTGCCCGATGTACTTTAAATATACTAATAGGTCGCTATTACCTATTATGCAGCTAGCAAAAACTACAAGGACGATGTTTCTTCTGGATCTAACAGCTTGGCCAACCAAGATCCTGGACTGGGGCATTGCTATGATCTTGTAAGCGTGTCTCTCTCTCTTGTATTGTTCTGTGCCTGCCAGCGTGCTTTGCTAGGATTTTCGACCAGTAATCCCTTTGTGCAGACAATGATTTCTACTAGTGGCTACTAAATTAGATATGTAGATGTCATACATGATACTACCTAAATATAATTCTTTCTAGAGATTCCATTATAGGCTACATACGGAGCAAAATGAGTGAATCTACACTAAGAAAATGCATCTATATACATCTGTATGTGTTCCATACTGGAATCTATACATAGACATATATTTAGGAACAGAGGCAGTACATTACACAAAATCATAGGTGGCATGTAGGAATTCCAATACACTACATTAGGCTCCCTTAGAGTGTCTGCTAGTCCAGCACACAGAGTCATGGCTAGTTTATGCTATGCACACAATCATTAATTGGTGGTTTAAATATGCGCAAGGGATATGCAATGTATTATCATGTAGAGATGTTTGAAATTAGCCGTGCCAACTTGCAGATTGGGTTACACAATGAAAAAGTACAAGATGTATGTGGCAATTTCATGGAACATCGCAAAAAAAGGAGAGCTAGCGGTGAGCCTATACAGTGTGCTATGGTACATCACTCCTCCATTGCAATCATCATGACATGTTATTTGTATGTCAGTTCTATTGGCCAAGTTTCTTAGGGACAGTTATTACGAGTTATCCTAAGAAAATAAGCACATGTGAATATAAGCTCCATGTAATAAGCCAACCAGTTCTTTTCATTGCGTTTTCAGCTTATCTTTGGTATGATAAGTGAAAAGTCTAGATTGCATTATATTTTTTTCATTTTGCTGCCCATATGAAAATTAATTTGACTTGCAAACATCACAAATTGAACCCAGTGCAGTAATTAATATGATTGGAAAACAGACCATCACTATTTGCTCAAAATGCAAATACAAAGATACCATCTACTTGGCACAATCTACTTTGGTCAATTTTTCCATAGAGATCCCATTGCCCAATTTAAACGAAAAACGCATGACCCACATTTAAATGAAGAACAATTATTTATTGAAATTCGATGGTCCAAGTGGCTGGTTATTATCATATAGCAGCACCACCTGAAAGCATCATATAGCACCAGCAGCAGCTCATAGCAACTCATCATACAGCAGCAGCAATAGTGTGCAATTCATCATATACCAGCAGTAGCTCATAGCAACTCATCATATAGCAACAGCAGGAGCAGCTCATAGCAATTCATCATATAGCAGCAGCAGGAGCAGCTCATAGCAATTCATCATATAGCAGCAGGAGGAGCAGCTCATAGCAATTCATCATATAGCATCAGCAGGAGCAGCTCATAGCAATTCATCATACAGCAGCAGCACGAACAACTTATAGCAACTCATCATATAGCAGCAGGAACAGCTCATAGAAATTCATCATATAGCAGCAGGAGCTCATAGCAATTCATCATGTAGCAGCAGCAACTCATAGCAATTCATCGTATAGCAGCAGCAGGAGCAGCTCATAGCTATGCATCATATAGCAGCAGCAGAAGCAGCTCATAGCAGTTCATCGTATAGTGGATCAGAATGAAAATTTGGCAAAAAAATCAGAGGAGATCCTCACCTTGTTGGATGAGCTCATCCTTCAACAGCACCTCAAGGCCATGACCTGGGAGCGGGAATAAGGTGCCTTCTGCCGCAGTGTGGCATCAGCCGTAGTTGTGCAGCGCCTGCCAGAGTAGTGTGTTGGACGAACCACAGTGGAGCAGCTGCTGGAGACCATGAGAATGAGGGGCGGCACCAGAGGAAGGAGCATCCAGGGAGATTTTCCCCTACCCGCCGGCCATGTAGCCTAGCTGGATAGAGTATCGTCGAGGACCAGGCCAGATGGGACCAGTGGCGACGGCTTGCTGGAGGAACCCTAGTGCTGCAGGCAGGGGATCGAGGTAGAGGGAAAGGGGAGAGGAGATGCAAGCGGGCAGGGCAATGAACGCTTCCGTGTTTGCTTTTACTTGAGCGTGAGGTGTGGCGCAGGCGTCACCAGTTGCATTTTGAGTGTAATATAGGCAGACAATAGAGTCATTTCACTATTCCCCTTCCCTTCAATTTTTAGTGATGTTCTACCCGAAACACCCCCCTCCAAAGCAAAATTAGTTAAGCCCAAGCCCATAACTCAAAATTGACTGCTTTACATCTTTTATGGCTTATTTTGACCATAAGCCCTGAAAAGGTGGAATAGAACTGGCCCTTAACCTGCAATTCAATTGTGCGTGCAATGATGAATCACTGCTGCCTGCTATAGTGTACATTTAGGCATCATCATACATGGCATAACCTAATACATGTGCATTCCATTGTAGAATCTGGAATATGCAATGTTTATGTTAGTTCATACGTCGCACATGATGTTTAAATGCCCCTTAGATCTGGTCAGTCAAGTGATGGTCTTTAAGCCTCCTTCTTTGCTTCTTTTCTTGATATGTAAGATTTGCTCACACATCTGTTCAATTGCTTGTCTGCATCAGCCAGCCATACTAGGACTGTTTGCTTTGATTACTTGTTGTTCTTGACCTAACACTCTAACAGAGCTTGTTAATGATTTAAACACTAAGGGCTGATGTAGTGGGGCCTTTTCTAACTCATAGGTGACATAAAGGTTTGGCTGTACACTAAAGTAGGCTCTCCAAGAGTACCTGGAGATCCAGTTCAAAGGTATGCCCAGTTTTTACATAGTGTAGGCATAGTAAATGCTCATTTCATTGTGTGCAAGTGCAAGAGATGCATCATGTTTCATTATGTGGTGTTGTTTTGTTATAATCTCATCCTTTTCTGTTCATAGACTGGAAAGTATGCATATTTATCTTCCAAGGAGACGAGTAACTAGTTTGTGTCACCTTGCAGAGGGGGTGCAATGAAGATAAGATTGAGGATTTCCAAGTACAAGATGTTAGGAAGGAGCCTTGCAAGAGAAGTAGGAGCTGTGCTGAGCCTCTTGAACCTGTTAAGGTAAGTCACTGTATCCAACTCAACAATTCAATACCTTGTTTGTTTCCGGCATAGTTAATTTGCTCTTTTCAATTGCTTTATTTGTCCTCTGTTAATGAGATTCCCAAAGAATGATGCCTGATGTTGGGTACTTGTATAACTATTAGTTGGCATAATTAAAGGCCTTACCATTTAATTACTCTACCGAAGTGTGCCTGAAGCTTTGAAGTCTATTAACCAACTATTATTGAATGAGGCTCACAATCTAGTTTATACTAGGCTAATGATTGCATAGTTTTGCTTGTTGTAGTATGTTTGTATGAAATCCTCTGTTGTTCATTATGCTCCCTAAGACTTTAATTGAGCTACAGAATGGCCAACTGCTTGCTTAGTTCTACGCAACATGCTATCTAAATTTGTAACTTGTCTGTGTTTTGGATTTGGCCCCAACATCATGCTCCTCTGGTGAGCTAAGAGAGATTTCTGTATGCAGGCTGCACAGACTACCGTTTTTATAATTTTAAAATATCACCTGCTTATGCTTCATGATGTGTAACATTATTGTTAGTCCTGTTTTGCCATGTACAAAATAGTTTGTCTTGCTCGCTTCACTATTGTAACTATATTTTTGCCCTAGTCATGTGTACTTACAGAAACATTTCAAAATGAAGTGAGATCAACACAAAGATCTGCGAGCAGTGCGGCATGGCCGTTACCGAATGATTATGGATTGCAATTGGAATGTGCTGATGTTCTCGAGCAACAACTAGAGGTGGCAAGACAACGTGTACATGATTCTGAACGTACAATCAACAAGTTGAGACTGGACATGCAGGTATTAGATGCAGGAGTCAAAAAAATGAAACAAGACACTGAGGTAACAATGAAGGAATTGGAGATTTTGCAGACTGAAATTTGTGCTATCTAAATCCGGCCAACCCTATTAACTGAAGAGATTATAGTTCAAATGGTAAGTTATGTTGATGCGCGTCCATGATGTATGAGTTGTATTTGCCCAGTGTATGTAATTTGCTATTTGTGTATGCTTTATTATCACTGGTGCCGAACCATAATGCCCAGCGGGTATAATCGGCTGTAATTTCTTTATTGTATAGTGTAGGATAATTCTACGTTTCTATTCCTTAATCTCTTTATTGTATAGTGTATGTTTTTTATAGGTGATAGTATAGAGTAGGATAATTCTTTGAATATGCTATATCGTTCAAATGGGGGCCAACTCACCCAAACGTTGTAGTGACCATGGCCCTCCACGGGCCATACGTTCCATGGGCCATCTACGGGACGGACGATCCCTGGCCTTCTATGGTCGTCATATTCGTGGGCCTTCTATGGGATGTTGGATCCGTGGGCCTTCTATCGGCTGTCGGATCCATGGGCCTACCATGGGCCAGTGGATCCATGGGCCTTCTATGGGCCGTCGGATCAATGGGCCTTCTGTGGGTTGTCGGGTCAATGGGCCTTCTACGGGCCGTCTCATCTATGGGCCTTGTACGGGCCGTATAAGGGGCCATAAACGGGCTAGAGTGGAAATCGTACGTTTTATGGGCTGACCATAACGGGCCGTTAATCGGCCGTATTTGATGATGCCATGAAAATGGCCCAACAGATTAACGGGCCACAAACGGGCCGACTGTATCCATGAGCTGAATTTGGCCCACAAGCAGAAAAGGCCTGTAACGGGCCGTAAGTAAACGAATGCTAGAAATGAGCCCAAGAATAAATGGGCCCTGAGAAGGCCGAAAGATAACATGGGCTAGAAACGGCCCAACGGTATAATGGTCCGTTAATGGGTATAAAGTCATACATTGTTCATTACGGGTCAGTTTTACCACGGGCCATTAATGGGCCGAGGGTAACTAAGGGCCTCATATGGGCCGAAAGACGTCATGGGCCATACATGGGCCGAAAGTTAAAACAGGCTGGAATTATATTGGACGGCCCAGATGACGCTACTGGGCCTAATTCGGATAGGCCGTAAATGGGCCCTGGGTTAGCGGGCTATAAATAGGCTATATGCGAACAGGCCGTTAACAGGCTTGTCATGGGCCGGCCCGCCACCTTTTGACCAAGTCAAATGGGCCGGCCTTTTCATAGGAATGGGCTTCTGTTGGGCCGTGCCACGTGTCGACGTATCATAGGCGCTTTGGGTCCAATGAGTGGATGACATCTGTCCCAACGGCGAGCCGACACGTGTTCCCTCCAGCCAATGATGATTTTACACGTGGAAGATCCCCATTGGTCGGAGATGTTAATGGGTTATCGGATCCAAAACCGGACCCGATAGCTTAACGGCGTTCCGTTACGGTGGATGCCACGTGTTGGTCACCCTTGACAAAAGCACTTCTGTGACGCGTGATTTATCATCATGGAAGTGGACACTTCCATGATGATAATTTTGGTAATGTCATGGAACACTTCTACGACAGCACAGGTATGACTATCTTGATTCTGTCATAAATTTGTCATGAATCTGCATGCATGACAGAAAACATGACCTACTGTGACAAACACGTATCATCACGGAAGTGTATTTTTTTGTAGTGTAAGCCGACCCACCTACTTCATTACGAGTCGGCCCCTGGCCGGGTCACCCCATAGGCCTTCAGCCCTTCTCCTGATTGCGCCTCCTTGACTCGTAGAACTTTATGACCCATAGTGCTTTCGGCCTTGAGCCGGGTCATATTCAGGGCCGACTCATAGTCAGGGGGAATATCCCCAACAGGACCCGTCCATAGCCAGGTACACTCCATCCCCCGTCGACGACGTCCATGGTGGACACCACGCCCGGCAGGTGCTCGGTCAAATGCCATTGAGCTTATTTTTGAATGCCATGTCATTTTTTACAGTACCAAAGATGTTGGGGTACTTGATGAAAGTGCGTTATATCGACTAGAGGGGGCTGAATAGGCAATTTTTATGAAAGTCTTCAAAACGTGGAAGTTATGAAGACAAACAGAGTGGATAAGCCTATCACTATGCAGCAGAAGTTAGATTACACAACGCAAGCCATAGTCAAGTATACAATATAGTGAAAGCACAGTGACAAACAGCTTCAGTGTAATGAGGATCAGGTAGGAAGAAGTTATGAAGCCAAACAGATCATACAGTCAAGTTGTGAAGACAGAAGATAAAGCAAGCATGCAATGGCTTCACAATGTGTACTGGTAAGTAAAGGGAGGTGAAGATGAAACCAGTGACACGTTGAAGACAATGATATGTTGGACCAGTTCCAGTTGCTGTGACAACTGTACGTCTGGTTGGAGCGGCTAGGTATTTAAACCAAAGGACACACAGTCCCGGACACCCAGTCCTGAACACGCAGCTCAGGACACCCAGTCCTCACCATTTTCTCCTTGAGCTAAGGTCACTCAGACCTCGCCCAATCACTCTGGTAAGTCTTCAAGGTAGACTCCCAAACCTTCACAGACTTCGTTCACCGGCAATCCACAATTTCTCTTGGATGCTCAGAACGCGACGCCTAACCGTCTGGAGGATGCACAGTCCTCAAGTGTAATAAGTCTTCAGATCACTCAGACAAGAAGACTTAAGTGATGCCCAATTACTCTGGCTCTGGGTGGTTAGGGCTTTTCTCCTCGCTAGGGATTTTCTCTCAAAGGCTTCGAGGTGGGTTGCTCTCAAACGACAAAAGCCGTGCACTGAAATCTGAGCAGCCAACCGTTTATGGTTGTAGGGGTGGACTATTTATAGCCACTTGGCAACCCGACCTGATTTGTCCGAAATGACCCTGGGTCACTAAGGAACTGACACATGTATCAACGGTCGAATTTCGAACTCACATGGCAACTTTACTTGGGCTACAAGTAAAGCTGACTTGTCTGACTCTGGACAAGATTTTCTCTCATTGTCTTCACTCGAAGACATAGGATTTGGATTAGGCATCACTTCAGTCATCCTGACTGGTTCTCTTGGACCCCACTTAATAGTACGGTGGTTCCTATGACACAACATGAATGAAGTAAAAACTACGAAGTATCTAAGTCTTCGAGTTCCATACGCTTCATGGGGAGTCTTCACATGTCATTGTCTTCGACATGAATGTCTTCATAAACCACCATTGTCTTCAATGTCTTCGTTCATTTTTAGGGGTCATCTCTGGTAGCTAAACCGAATCAATGAGGGACTTCTACCTGTGTTATCCTGCAATTCTCACAAACACATTAGTCCCTCAACTAGGTTTGTCGTCAATACTCCAAAACCAACTAGGGGTGGCACTAGATGCACTTACAATCTCCCCCTTTTTGGTGATTGATGACAAACTAGTTGAAGTTTTCAACGGGGAATATAATTTGTGAAATTGTAAAGGAATTGTCTTCATAAGCTGCAAGGGCTCCCCCTGAAGATGTGCATATAAGTGATTTGCTTCTGGAACGCAAATGCACATAGCAGGTTGTACTTGTGGGAATCCACTTCAACTTATGACGACAATCTACCACGCATGTAAAGGTATATGAAGAGAATGACATGCATAATGAGAAATGGACGTCTGCGAAATGATATAAGTGCGGAAATTATCGTCGTACATGCGGAATTTATCTTCGCAAAACATAGTGGCAAACAAGTAGCAGACGACCATCAAGTTTAAGTGTTACAACTCGAAGAACCAAATGTAGCAAAACGAGAGTTGTAAGCACGAAGCAAAATGCAAAATATAAAGCACCCGCCCATATTATTGACCCGCTTGAAGACTATATAAACATCATATGCTTCTCCCCCTTTTGTCAGTGATGACCAAAAAGGTTTGAAGACATAGAGTTTTCTACGCGTTCCCAGGTGCAGCAGGGTTGGTGGAGGCATTTGGTGGTGCTGACGAGCTTGGTGCAGGGTCGACGCGCGCTGAAGAAGGTGGTGGTGATGTAGCGTCGTCTTCTTCCTCAATGATTTTTCCAGTCACTGTGGCAGCAGAGGAAGAGAACTCTGATTCTTCAAGCGACGGAGTTCCGCGCAACACAACTCTTCTGGGGGGTGTGGAGTCAAACTTGAATCTTTCTTTGAAGCCATCCTCTTGAAGTTCAGCTTCAGTGCACATCATGGTGAGGCCTTTCCAAGTGCGGCGACAGGTTTCATGTGCGACAAAGGCATTCTTGGTGGCCAGATTTGTGATGCGATTGACGTCTTGCATGATACTGCGCATCTGCCTTTTGAGCCAGTCGTGATGCCTATCTTGCTTTTGGTGCAGAGCCACAAGAAGTTCACGGTCAGTGAGTGTACGAGCGCGTTTCTTGGGTCTCTGTGCAGCTGTGCTGTCAGTGGCTTCAGTTGATGCAGGGGCACGTGTGGTGCCAGCCATTGGATACACTCTGGAGATGGCTTCAACACCTTCATCATGCTGAGTGAAGCTCTGGTGTTCTGCATTCTGAAGACTGAGTGGTTGCTTGGCAGGCTCAGGATATATGGCTTCAGCAGAGGTGTCCACATCAGGTAAGAAGATTCTATGGTTGCGGGCAGAGGGCTGATAGGAGATAGCAGAGTGGAGCTTGATTAGCCTCATAACCCATGGAGCATAAATCTTCAAACCAAAGAGATCTGAGCCAGACGCTGCAAGTTGGCGTATAAACAGATCCTGAGCGTTGAAGCATTTGCCATGCAGGATACAGAAGATAAGAGTCTTCATGGCACCTTCAACCTTGGCATATCAAGAGTGCCCCTTAATGGGCCATAGAGTCCGCCTGACGATGTGATATATAGTTCTGGGCAGGTACTCTAAGTCTTCAACAAAGAACTCAGTTGGGTAAGGTGCATCAGGAAGAAGTGGCTTCATCATTGAGAGCATCTGACTCATATTTGGCTTAGGTTGCTGAAATATGCTCTCAATTGCTTCAGCATGGAGTTGGCAGCCTTCTTCGAAGAGTTTTCCAGGAGTGGGTAGGCCGGTAAGCTCAATGATATCGAATGCATTGGCTTCATGATGGACATTTCCGGTCATCCACTCCAGGACCCAAGTCTTCGGATCTCTGTTGTAGCCTTTGATATGCAATGTGGCATAGAACTGGAGCAGAAGCTCTTCATTCCAGTGCTCTTCATCTGCGATAAACGGCAGCAGGCCAACTTGCTTGAAGCAATCCAGTGCTTCTTCCAGACCAGGCAGACCAGCAACAGCTTCAACCTCAAGGCGCTGGTGAGGAAAGATACGGCCTTGGTTGTATAGGACGCAGGAGTAGTAGCTGCGCTGTGGGTAGCTCCAGAACCTATCTGATACAATCCGTTCCCGTGAATAAGGGTTCTTGGAGCTGTTGAAGAAAGTGTTGTCTGCCTTGAAGCTATTGACGTTAAAGGAGCCAGGAGCTGATGCAGGACCTGGGAACCTTGGCAGTCGTGGGATTGGCTTCTGGACCTGGGGCCTATGCGCAACATGATAGTTGAACTGTGGACCGGCAGCAGACTCAGGCCCAGAAGGTTCAGAGGCAGTAGCTTCAGTGTCTCTTGAAGTTGTTGGTTGGTCGGGCTCCACAATGGCTTCAGTGTTGGTTGTGGCAGCCGCAATAGTTTCAACCTCAACACGTGTAGTGAGAGGGACGGATTCAGGTACGTTCTCCTTGAGAACTTCTTCTTGTTGGTGCGGGGGAGATGGAGCTTGAGGTTCTTCTTCATGCTCTTCTTCATGTTCTTCGGCTGATGCAGACGGAATGTCGTCAGCGGCCTGATCCCTTGGCCCTTTGCGAAGCCTACGGAATGCAGGCGACGCTGGTGGAGTTGCAGTGGGCTGGGGCTCATTCTCTTCCTCCTGCGGGCGATCTGCCCACGATGCATCTTGGGTGATTGGCGTCAAGGGACGACCAATGCTGATCATTTCGCTTGTTTCAAGCTGATGAAGGACTGCATCACCTTGCACATTGTCTTGGAGACCAATGTCTTCAGCAGCGTTGGGGTCGGCTGCTGGAATGTCTTCATCGTGCGGAGCCTCTGTGAAAGCAGGCTCATGCACGGTCAGCTGACGATCTTCGTTAGGAAAGCGAACGGAGAGGGGTTCGACTATCAGGGGCTCTGTGGGAGCAGCCCGAGATTTCTTGGTCTTGCGCTTCTTGATGGTGGGGTCAGAAGGAGAGGCTTCAGGGTGTTTCCTCTTCCTTGCTTCAGCTTCGGCTGTCCTTGTCTTCTTAAGCTCTGAAGCGGTTGAGCGGTGCTTTGGCTTCGAGCCAGTCTTGGCAGTGGGGAAGACAATCGGAACAGCTTCTTCCCTTGGTGCCTCTTGTTCAGCCACAGTGGGCTTCTTCTTTTTCTTCGCGGCCATCCTAGGGTCGATGCCGGGACGCCCAAGTGCCTTGCGCTTCTCGGCCTCATTGTAGGCCTGCACACAGAGGTCAGCCAAAGTCTTCATGCGCTCACGCGAACCCTGAGCTTCTGCACGTTTCTTCATAAAGTTTTCCTTCAACTCGTGCAGCATGACCTTGAAGTCCTTGACTTCTTGGACGCTGAGCTTGGCCATATTCTTCTTGAACTGAGCCTTTTCAAAATCTATCTTCTGCTTTAGTTCAACTATGCGCTGGGCAATTGCGAGTTCTGAAGCAATAGCGCCTTGGAAGGCTACGCTGAGGCCAATGGGCAGCTGCAGATCATCGAAGCTGATGTTGGGTGTATCAAACCACTCATCAATGAAGTTGTGGATGATTGCTGCATCAAACAGAGGCAGATTGTTGAAAATTTCAGCCTCCTCCTTGCTCTTGATGAGCTGCTCAAGAGCTGCTTCGGCAAGATCTTCGTCACTTGACAGATCAATGGCCTCGCAGCGCAGAATGGCAGCGGCAGTGAGCTCTTTGCCAGTGTGTGGCTGAGGCTTCTTGGCTTCTTGGGGTTTGGAGACTCGTGATAAGTCTTCAGACTGCACACTTGCTTCAGGAGGTGCAGTGGCCAATGGCTTCGCTCTGGAGATTTTGGGAGAAGCGGCTGGCTTTGAAGCTTTTGGCTTCTTCTTCGTCTGCTTCGGCTCCGGTGCAGCAGGAGCGTCATCAGACTCAGTGTCTACTGGAGGGTCGTTCACGGCAGTCCCTTGGACTAGAATGCGAGTGATGAGGCCTTCGAGATTGGCATACGGCCCGATGACATTGGGATTTGCGTCGCGTGTGCCATCTGCCCTTGGTTTAGAGGGACCAGGGTTGAAGTCCAATCCAAACTCCTTCTTGTTTTGCTTCGCAGAGTTCTGAGCAAATTGGAAGTTGCGCTTGAATAGATTGTCATCGCGACACCAGAGAAGTGATGACGGATGTGCTTCAGCTGGCTGTGGTCCTCTGACCATGCATGGATAGAAGCCTTGAGCAATGGCTTCGTCTCTGGACCGGGGTACGAGATTTTTGTACAATACATCTCCCCATGGTCTCTTGATGGCGCACTTCTCTGCATATTCCTTTGTGACGAAGCGGTATTGGAACCACTGCTCTGCCCAATATCTTCGAATCCATTGGATTCGTGTCTTGCGCTGACCATAGCTCTCTTCAGGATCAGTTTGGTACATTTCCGCCAAGTCTTCAGGCAGATCTTTAGACGTTTCACCACGTCTCTGTCTGCCTCCCTTCCTTGCTGGTTTTTCTGCTGCCATGAAGCTTAACTTGGAAGGCTTCAAGAGATTCAAAGTCTTCAAAGGCTTCCTTTTGCTTGACCAACAAGAACTTGCTTCGAGAGAATTGATGTGACGCTGTAAGAACTCTGCAAATGAATGCAGACTATGAGAACCAAAAGATTCTCCCACGGACATGTACCTGTGACAGCATTAAGGTGCGAGGGAAGGAGAAGAGGTCATATGCATTCTCAGAAGATTTTGAAGATAAATCAGTTTAGAAGATATTGACCACATCATGCGAAGACATTCACTTTATAGAAAAGAAGTTGGTTCCAGATTTGTACGAACCCATAGATCAGTACAAGTGAGGAATCTAACTACTTCATGAAGAACAAGTGAATATACTAGGCAAGTTATGAGATGCAGATGAGAGAGATGAAACTTGTGTGAATAGAAACCTCTTATGGCAGAAAGTGACTGAGCTATAGGATCAAAAGAGGCTGTAAAAAGAGGTTTTATTTACCACACTTGGAACTGCTAGACGAAGTGAGAGTTGAGGCCGAGCAGTTCGATCCTCCGTGCCCTAACTTGGCGACGGAAGACACCTACGGCGACGGCGGAGAGACCGATGTCCGCAGTCGGCGCGAAAACGGCGTCGGAGAGGTTGCGGCAGTGAAGCACTTCATCGTCGGCGTCGTTGAGAGTTAGCGGTGGCGCTAGGGTTCGTGCGAGGGTGGAAGAAGAGATAATGACCGCAGTGAATCGTGTATTTATAGGGATATGGGCGGCACTGCCCTATTACTCAGGTGCCCCTGGCGATTCGCATCTGATCAGTACGTGGCCAGCATGCGGTATTGTGGGGGCATTTCCACCCCCCACACACGCCTTGTTTGTCGGGTGTCGTTCCTACTTCTCCAGATTTCTTGTTGATGTAATAACTTTGAAAACGGTTTTAAAGTTTGTCTCCGTGTCTTCAGCTGACAAGGATGCAATGAAGACATTCGACAGTTTCAATAGAATGCATATGACTTGGAGAGATAGAGTTTGAGGTAGGAAGCATGGAGAGGTTAGGGTCCGATCACATTCACTTAGTTCAAAAGATTCAAACAAGAAGACATAGCTATAAGTGAATGCTGTAGAGGACAGAACACCAGTACATATATATAATCTACATAGTGAAGATAATCATGAAGACAAATTTAGATTGAAGCCAAACCAAATGTGAAGACATAGCAAGTGTAACGCCATGAGTGAGACACTCCAAGCAGGAATTTTGGTGGTGGCGTTACCCACCGTATAGGAAGTATTAGACCCAGACACGGCGCACAATTATCGTGGTGCTCCGAAGTCAAATTCCATGTTAATGTATTCACACTTAGAATGTATGTCTTCATTGATTGAAGATATACGTTACTTCGTGTGTTGCACATCTAAGTCATCAATATGCATAAGTGTTAGGATGTGTGCCTGATCACAGGACATTTGAGGACTCCAAGATATTTAGCTCACACCGTAACTTGCAAAATCTCTTCTCATCCAAGGGCTTGGTGAAGATATCTGCCAATTGCTCTTTAGTATTGACGTGTATGATATCAATATCTTCCTTTGCAACATGATCTCTGAGAAAATGATGACGAATTTCAATGTGCTTTGTCTTCGAGTGCTGAACTGGGTTGTTGGCGATCTTGATGGCGCTTTCGTTGTCGCAGTAAAGTGGCACTTGCTTCAGATGAATGCCATAATCCTTGAGGGTTTGCTTCATCCATAGAAGCTGAGCGCAGCAGGATCCAGCAGCAATGTATTCAGATTCAGCAGTGGAGAGAGATACACAGTTCTGCTTCTTTGAAGACCAACATACAAGTGATCGGCCCAGAAAGTGACATGTGCCTGACATGGACTTCCGATCAACCTTGTCACCAGCGTAATCAGCATCCGAAAATCCAACCAGATCAAACTCTGAGCCCTTTGGATACCATAACCATAGAGTTGGGGTGTGAGCCAAATATCGAAGAATTCGCTTCACAGCTAAGTGATGCGACTCCTTTGGTGCCGCTTGGAATCGAGCACACATGCAAACACTAAGCATAATATCTGGCCTAGATGCACATAAATAAAGCAAAGAACCAATCATGGAGCGGTATACCTTTTGATCGAACTCTTTACCATTGTCGTCAGGACCCAGATGATGTTTGGCTAGCATTGGTGTTGTGAATCCTTTGCAGTCTTGCATACCGAACTTCTTCAGGCAATCTTTGAGATACTTCTCTTGAGATATGAAGATGCCATTGCGTTGTTGCCGTATTTGAAGACCGAGGAAGAATTTCAGCTCCCCCATCATAGACATCTGATATTGCTCTTGCATCATATATCCGAATTCCTCACTGTACTTCTTATTGGTGCAGCCGAAGATAATGTCATCCACATATATTTGGCACACAAACAGTTCACCATCATATGTCTTCGTGAAGAGAGTGGGATCTAGGGAACCAGGTATGAAGCCTTTGCTCTTCAGGAAGTATTTGAGTGTATCATACCAGGCCCGAGGGGCTTGTTTGAGGCCATATAGTGCCTTATTGAGCTTGTAAACCATGTCAGGATGTTTTGGATCTTCAAACCCAGGTGGTTGTGCAACATACACTTCTTCTTCAATTTTGCCATTGAGAAAGGCACTCTTCACATCCATTTGATACAGAATTATGTTGTGATGATTTGCATAGGCCAGCAGTATACGGATGGCTTCAAGTCTGGCAACAGGAGCAAATGTTTCATCGAAGTCAATGCCTTCCACTTGAGTATATCCTTGAGCAACGAGACGAGCCTTGTTTCTGACGACTTGTCCATGCTCATCTTGCTTGTTGCGGTATATCCATTTGGTACCTATTATGTTATCCTTCCGTGGATCAGGACGCTTAACCAACTCCCATACATTGTTCAGCTCAAACTGCTGAAGCTCTTCTTGCATAGCTTGAATCCATTCAGGTTCCATAAAAGCTTCATCAACTTTCTTGGGTTCTGTGATTGAAACGAATGCGAAGTGTCCGCAGAAATTTGCCAGTTGAGTTGCCCTTGAACGAGTCAGTGGACCAGGTGCATTGATGCTATCAATTATTCTGTCAATCTGCACTTCATTGGCAACACGAGGATGTAGGGGTCGAAGACTTTGCTCTTGCTGATCTACGTTGTCATGGGGAGGAATGTCTTCAGGCTGAGCATTGTCTTCGTGTGGATCAGGTGCTGAGATGATGAGTTCTTCTTCAGGATGAGCTTCAGAAGGTATAATTTCTCCAGTTCCCATTAGCTTGATTGATTCACTGGCTGGAACTTCATCTAGCACATTTGGCAGTTGCTCTCTTTGTGACCCATTGGTCTCATCGAACCGCACATCCACTGTTTCAACCACTTTGTAGTGAAAGAGATTGAAGACTCTGTAGGAGTGCGAATCCTTTCCATATCCAAGCATAAATCCCTCATGTGCTTTTGGAACAAATTTTGAGGTGTGGTGAGGGTCCTTGATCCAGCATCTTGATCCAAATACTCTGAAATAACTGACATTTGGCTTCTTGCTAGTTAGAAGTTCATAAGATGTCTTGTTCAGTAGCTTGTGAAGATATACACGGTTGATAGTATGGCATGCAGTGTCAATGGCTTCAGTCCAAAATTTTCTTGGTGTCTTGTACTCATCTAACATTGTTCTGGCCATCTCAATGAGTGTTCTGTTCTTGCGTTCGACGATGCCATTCTGCTGTGGCGTGTACGGAGCTGAGAATTCATGAGTGATGCCCAATGTATCAAGATATGTGTTAAGGCCAGTGTTCTTGAACTCAGTGCCATTGTCACTTCTGATGTGCTTTATCTTGGTGCCATAATTGTTCATAGCCCGATTTGCGACGCGTCTAAAGACATCCTGCACTTCAGTCTTGTAAAGGATTATGTGCACCCAAGTATATCTAGAGTAATCATCAACAATGACGAAGCCATAGAGGCAAGCAGTAGTGGAAAAAGTTGAGTAGTGAGTGGGACCAAAGAGATCCATGTGAAGCAGTTCGAAGGGTTGAGTAGTGGTCATCATTGTCTTCGAAGGATGTTTTGCCCTTGTCATCTTCCCTACTTCACAGGCACCGCATAAGTGATCTTTCTTGAACTTGACGCCCTCGATGCCTATGACATGCTTCTTCTTCACAAGGGTGTGGAGGTTCCTCATGCCAGCATGCCCAAGTCTTTGATGCCAAAGCCAGCATTCTGAAGCCTTTGCGAGAAGACATACTGCAAGCTGTGGCCCTGCTGAGAAATCTACCACGTACAAATCATCTTTCCGATACCCTTCAAACACTAGAGACTTGTCAGATTCCATTAGTACCAGGCAACGATATTTTCCAAAGATTACAATCATGTTCGAATCGCAAAGCATTGAGACGGACATTAAGTTGAAGCCAAGGGATTCAACAAACATGACTTTATCCATGTGTTGATCCTTTGAGATTGCAACTCTACCTAGACCCAGTACCTTACTTTTACCAGTGTCAGCGAATGTGATGTGGCTCTTGTCAGATGGACGTAAGGTTGAGTCCATAAAGAGACTTCTTTTGCCAGCCATGTGATTTGTACACCCACTGTCAATAATCCATTCTGAAGACTCTGAAGTCACTGGTGTCGTACCCTACAGTGCAGTTAGGGGGATAGGCTTCACGAAGAGTGTTGTGAAGCAAAAACATTTGACGAACCAGTGGATTATGAAAACTTAGATCCAGGTTAGGACAAGTAGGGAGAGTAGCATGCGATTCAACTATGAAATACATAGTGATGCCATTCGGGCATTTGATCTTGCGCCCCACAAGATTTTTAAGGTCCCCAGCAATAGCGTCAGAAGATGTTGGTTTTCTGCTGGAGACCTTTCCCTGCAAAAGAGAGTTAAGCTTTCTTAACCACCCACATCTTCAAGGGTGGCTTAGAAGCAATAAGTCTAAGTGCAGCATCTGAGAATTTTGGCTTTGGAGCCCTAGCAAACAGTCTAGCAGGTGAGCAATAGTACTCATAAGAATAGGCAGAATAGTTCTTGGTCATATGAGCATGACGGTTTGAAGAACCGCTCTCATATGCCTGAGCATGGTTTCCCTGCAAAACATTTGCGTTAGTGCGACTCAGGTGAGTCCTCTGCCTGTATGAAGCCTTTGGTCTGAGGTTTGTCTTCTTCATGTGAGGTGTCATGAGGACATTCACAGGAAGATTCTCAAGACACGTTTTTGGAACCAGATCTTCTTCATAGGCGGTCCATTCCTGCAGTTAGTACCAATGTACCTGGCAAATACTTCACCATTCTGATTCTTAAACAGTTTATAGTTTGCATCAAAGGATTCATCAATGATAATAGGATTAGCACCAGTGAAGCCAGATAGATTGGATGGATCTGCTGAGGATTCCTTTGCAGCAACCCATGTGGTTTTGGGGTACTGCTCAGGTTTCCAGTAAGAGCCATCTGCATTAATTTTCCTCACGAACCCAACACCCTCTTTCCTAGGGTTTCGGTTCAGAATCTGCTTCTTGAGGACATCACATAATGTCTGATGTCCTTTGAGACTTTTGTACATCCCAGTTTCAAGCAATGTCTTCAACCTAGCATTCTCATCAGCAATAGCAGTGGTATCCTCAGCAGAGGGGTTAGTTACCACTTCAACAGTTGAAGATATTGCAACAGCAGTAGCAGTGGAACATTCAGCAACAGAAGTAGCATTATCACGCTCAATGCATTTAAGGCATGGTGGTTCAAATCCTTCCTGAGCGGAACTGATCTGTTCGGCTCGAAGTGACTCGTTTTCCTTTTGAAGATCTTCATGATCCGCTCTCAACTTCTCAAGATCTTGCTTCTTTTGAAGATAATCATAGGAAAGCTTTTCATGAGTAGTTGAGAGAGTCTCAAGACGATCTTCGAGTTCCTGATACTTAACATGAAGATTTTTTATGTCTTCAATTAAGGATTCAGAACGAGTCATTTCAGCACCCAACAGATCATCGCTTCTGCCTAACAGTTTTTGAATGTGTTCCATGGCCTTTTGTTGTTCAGTTGCAATTTTAGCAAGTGTTTTGTAGCTGGGTTTTGAATCACAATTAGAGTCATCGTCACTTGATGTTTGATAGTGAGTAGTGCGTGTGTTTACCTTGGCACCACGTGCCATTAAGCAGTAGGTAGGAGTAGAGTCGTCCTTGTCATTTGCATCAGTGTTGGTGATGAAGTCATTGTCTTCAGTGTTGAAGATGGACTTGGCGACGTAGGCTGTAGCCAGACTCGCAATGCCTGAATCAGACTCCTCCTCAGACTCCACCTCTGCCTCCTCAGAAGAGGACTCCTCCTCTGAATCCATTTCCTTGCCAACAAACGCACGAGCCTTGCCAGATGAACTCTTCTTGTGTGTTGAAGACTTTGAGGAAGACTTGGAAGAAGACTTTGAGTATTTCTTCTTCTTCTTATTGTCAGAGTCATATTCCTTGCTCTTCTTCTTCTTTCTGCTCTCATTGTCCCATTGTGGACACTCAGAGATGAAGTGTCCAGTTTTCTTGCACTTGTGACATGTTTTCTTCTTGTAGTCATGAGCAGAAGCTTCATCATTCCTTGAGCTTGATCGTGAAGACTTTATGAAGCCTTTCTTCTTGGTGAATTTCTGGAACTTCTTCACTAGCATTGCAAGTTCCCTTCCAATGTCTTCAGGATCATCAGAACTGCTGTCAGATTCTTCTTCAGATGAGGACACAGGTTTTGCCTTCAAGGCACGAGTTCGCCCATAGTTTGGACCGTAGATATATCTTTTCTCAGAAAGCTGAAACTCATGTGTGTTGAGCCTCTCAAGTATGTCAGACGGATCGAGTGTCTTGAAGTCTGGACGTTCTTGAATCATCAGGGCTAGGATGTCAAACGAACTGTCAAGTGATCTCAGCAGCGTCTTGACGATTTCATGTTTGGTGATCTCAGTGGCGCCGAGGGCTTGAAGCTCATTTGTGATGTCAGTGAGCCGGTCAAATGTGTGCTGGACATTCTCATTGTCATTTCGCTTGAAGCGATTGAAGAGGTTGCGAAGAACACTGATTCTCTGATCTCTCTGGGTTGAGATGCCTTCATTGACCTTGGAGAGCCAGTCCCAAACCAGCTTGGATGTCTTCAAGGCACTCACACGGCCGTACTGTCCCTTGGTCAGATGACCACAGATAATATTCTTGGCAGTGGAGTCCAGCTGAGTGAACTTCTTGACATCAGCAGTAGTGATACCTTCTCTAGCCTTGGGAACGCCGTTTTCGACGACATACCATAGGTCGACGTCAATGGCTTCAAGATGCATGCGCATCTTATTCTTCCAGTAGGGATATTCAGTTCCATCGAAGACGGGGCACGCAACGGAGACTTTAATTATCCCTGCAGTCGACATAGCTAAAACTCCAGGTGGTTAAACCGAATCACACAGAACAAGGGAGCACCTTGCTCTGATACCAATTGAAAGTGCGTTATATCGACTAGAGGGGGGTGAATAGGCGATTTTTATAGAAGTCTTCAAAACGTGGAAGTTATGAAGACAAACAGAGTGGATAAGCCTATCACTATGCAGCGGAAGTTAGATTACACAACGCAAGCCATAGTCAAGTATACAATATAGTGAAAGCACAGTGACAAACAGCTTCAGTGTAATGAGGATCAGGTAGGAAGAAGTTATGAAGCCAAACAGATCATACAGTCAAGTTGTGAAGACAGAAGATAAAGCAAGCATGCAATGGCTTCACAATGTGTACTGGTAAGTAAAGGGAGGTGAAGATGAAACCAGTGACACGTTGAAGACAATGATATGTTGGACCAGTTCCAGTTGCTGTGACAATTGTACGTCTGGTTGGAGCGGCTAGGTATTTAAACCAAAGGACACACAGTCCCGGACACCCAGTTCTGAACATGCAGCTCAGGACACCCAGTCCTCACCGTTTCCTCCTTGAGCTAAGGTCACTCAGACCTCGCCCAATCACTCTGGTAAGTCTTCAAGGTAGACTCCCAAACCTTCACAGACTTCGTTCACCGGCAATCCACAATTTCTCTTGGATGCTCAGAACGCGACGCCTAACCGTCTGGAGGATGCACAGTCCTCAAGTGTAATAAGTCCTCAGATCACTCAGACAAGAAGACTTAAGTGATGCCCAATTACTCTGGCTCTTGGTGGTTAGGGCTTTTCTCCTCGCTAGGGATTTTCTCTCAAAGGCTTCGAGGTGGGTTGCTCTCAAACGACAAAAGCCGTGCACTGAAATCTGAGCAGCCAACTGTTTATGGTTGTAGAGGTGGACTATTTATAGCCACTTGGCAACCCGACCTGATTTGTCCGAAATGACCCTGGGTCACTAAGGATCTGACACGTGTATCAACGGTCGAATTTCAAACTCACATGGCAACTTTACTTGGGCTACAAGTAAAGCTGACTTGTCTGACTCTGGACAAGATTTTCTCTCATTGTCTTCACTCGAAGATATAGGATTTGGATTAGGCATCACTTCAGTCATCCTGACTGGTTCTCTTGGACCCCACTTAACAGTACAGTGGTTCCTATGACACAACATGAATGAAGTAAAAACTACGAAGTATCTAAGTCTTCGAGTTCCATACGCTTCATGGGGAGTCTTCACATGTCATTGTCTTCGACATGAATGTCTTCATAAACCACCATTGTCTTCAATGTCTTCGTACATTTTTAGGGGTCATCTCTGGTAGCTAAACCGAATCTATGAGGGACTTCTACCTGTGTTATCCTGCAATTCTCACAAACACATTAGTCCCTCAACTAGGTTTGTCGTCAATACTCCAAAACCAACTAGGGGTGGCACTAGATGCACTTACACTTGAGCATGGAGCATGAGTTGTTGTGCGATGCGTGGTTGGCTGTATCCACGGATTTCATAGGTACGAGTGGGATTTCATAGGTAGGAGTGGAAGAGGGCTCTTCTGACAACAAGTGGATGATTTGTTTCACACCCGAAAGCACATTGCACCCTACGACATGCACATCATCCAAGAATGCAATGTGAAGTCATTGTCGTATCGATGGTAGGCCATCCATACCACCATCACCAAGTTTTGTGATGCGGTTTGTCGGCTGGAGGCAAGGTGGCCATTGCATGACATCAGAGGAGGTTGTAAGTTTTCCTTTTTCTTGCTCAACCTGTTGATTGAATCATTCATTCACTCAATGTTGCTCTACACACTATGTATCCCGTATGTACTACCATAATGTACCACAGAATAGAGGGGCAACCATTTAAGTACATACACTGGTCGATGACGTTGAAGGGGCAGTATGTGTGGGACGATATGATCCATTCATGAAAACTTTTTGAACATCCGGTAAATCTCGTTGAATTTGAACTATTGTTGTACTAGACTTATTTGCATGCTATGATGATTTGTGATATTTTCTATCCGAACTTTGATGAATTTCGTCGGGTTTGATGAATATCGTCCGGTTTGTTGAAACCGGCTTAAAACGTATGCGGGTAGCATTGGATGGCCGGCTCCCGCATCCATGTCCCTGGACTAGCCCCCTGTACTGAGTAGATGAGAATACAAGATAAAGGCTTACACTCTCCACAAGCTACAACTTGAATACATCAATACATAGCAATCATCATACAGAAAGAGCAGGATCCGACGACGGATGAAATCAAATGAAAAAGAAGAATGGCATCCACCCTGCTAATCCCAGGCTCCCCGACCCAGAACATATCCCTTGATCGAAGAAGAACTCCAAAAGCAATCAAGCATCACTCGCACGTCGGGTCATCGCATTACCTGTACCTGCAACTGTTGTTGTAGTAAACTGTGAGCCACGAGGACTCAGCAATCCCATTACCATGGGTATCAAGACTAGCAAAGCTTAATGGGTAGGAAAAGGCAAGTGGCGAGGTTGCAGCAAGCGACTAAGAATTGTATGGTGGCTAACTTACGTATACAAGAGTAAGATGAGAAACTACACAAACGGTCGCAAACTAGTAATGATTAATAAGTGATCCTGAACTACTTATGTCAAAACACAACCCAACTGTGTTCTCCTCTCGAACTTCCCCGAAAAGAGACAGTCACGGTTACGCATGCGGTTGGTGTATTTTAACTGAGTTTACTTCAAGTCCTCTACAACGGGATATTAAAAAATTCCCATCTGCCACATAACCGCGGGCACGGCTCTCGAAAGTTTAAACCCTGCAGGGGTGTCCCAACTTAGTGCATGACAAGCTCACAATCCACGGAGACAATCCTCCATCTTGGGGCCCTCCGATCAGACTCGGAATCCCGGTGCACAAGACATTTTATAATGGTAAAACTAATCCGGTGAGATCTCCCGGCGTGCCAGCACCCTGATAGTAGTCGTGCGTATCTCATCTCAGGCCACGTCTGGATGGGTCAGCTAACAGGTATATACCAAATACCTTAGGTTTCCCCGAGGCGGCCCTGCAGTCTGCCCGTTTGGGACCAACACCATCAGCACTGGCTCCCCCTGTATTAGGTTGAATAACGAACCACGGGTAGTGCTAACTCCCTATGCTTCAAGTTTATTATCTTGTTAAGTTATTATGTTGAGCAAATGGTAAAACCAATGTTGGGCCTTGCTGGAAGAGTTTCATTCGAAGCGAACTGTCAAGAGGGGCCCATAAACCCTCATCATGTTAGGGACGCAAAATCAAGGAACATAACACCGGTATGACGGAAACTAGGGCGGCAAGAGTGGAACAAAACACTAGGAAAAAGGCCGAGCCTTCCACCCTTTACCAAGTATATAGATTCATTAATTAAATAAGAGATATTGTGATATCCCAACATGTCCCAACATGGAACGAACTGCAACTGCACCTGCAACTAGCAACGCTATAAGAGGGGCTGAGCAAAGCGGTAACATAGCCAAACAACCGTTTGCTGGGATGGTGGGAAAAGGTTAGAGGTTGTTTAATGGCATGTTGGGAGGCTTGATAAACAAGTGGTAGGTAGTGTGACATAGCGATAGCATCGAGACAACTAGCAAAGCAAAGATAGTAGTGTTATTTAGAGTAACGGTCACCTTGCCTGAAATCCCGCTAGGAAGAATATCGAATCCATGAAGTAGACAAACCAACGTAGTCGAACGGATCCTCAAAATCGCAATGTAACCAGAACTATCGAGAAGAAGCGCAACCGGAAAGAAGTAAACATCATGGTAAACAACCATCACATAAACATGGCATGATGCACAATCAAGTATGATGCATGTCCATTTTAACAATTCATTGCATGGCAAAGTGCAACAATCAACACTACAAGTTAAGTGGAGCTCAATATGCAACGAGTTGCATATTGGCGAAACACCACATTCAAGTTATTTAGTTCGATCTCATTTAGGTACTCAACAATTTTAAATGTTGATTAACATGGCAAGAGATGAAGCATAAGTAAACTACACATTTTAGGCAATTTAAATGAGGCCAGAAATAACAAACAACAATTTCGAAAAAAACCATATGCACATCTTGAATTTAATGCAAACAACAATTTTAAACATTTTAAATATTGTTATCATGATGCGGATGACATATGCAAGTTTTATGCAAATTAAGAAAGTGTTGACATGAGCATGTTATGAAGCATTTGTCACTGTGGCAGAACGAAAAGGGGTGCTACGGCAACAACGACGGAAATGGTGCCACGGCAATGACAATGGAAATGGTGTCACGGCAACCTTCCGATGATCCGGAAACTCGTCGAGATGTCGGTGCAAAGAAAGTGTGGACATACGGAACATGCAAAAGATGGTGGGGTGTTCCCAGTTACCGGGTTCCCACGGGTTGACGGCATGGCAAACAAGGAGCAACGTGCAACGTACAATTTGGTCATGAACATCGCATACAACATGCATTCATTCTCGGAAGGTCGTCTCGGTGATAATACCTTTGAAGCGTGCATTTTCGAGGCGGTTCGAGTTCGTAGAGGGAAGTAGGCATTCACAGAAGTCGTGGGAGTAGTGGTACACGTTCGTTTTAGAGAGGTACTTGACACATCCGAGGTTTTCGGAGGCGATGGTAGTGGAACTTGGCGAATCCGAGTTCTTCGGAGGTCATCATCGAACTTGGTAAAATACACGGCGTGGGTAGTCGTTCACTCGACGGCCTTCGGTGACGGTAGTTGTACAAAGTCGTATTCATACACTCTCCGTAGATGTTCGGGCGGCGGTAGTGGTACACAGATCATAGATGTTCGGGTCATCGGTAGAGGTACTTGACGCATCACCGGGTGTAGTCGTACATGAGGGTCTTGACGAATCCGAAGGGGTACTTGACGGGTCTGGTCTTGGCGATCCGGGTTTTTGTAGTGTCATGGTACTTGATGCTTGGGATTGATTCCAGGGTTGCATGCGTCCACGGGAACACAACACATGTGCAAAGAGGCAACGACTTGGGGCGGTTTTGGTGGTCGAACATGGCAGGGGCAGCTCGGTCATGCGCGCTGCGGGTAGCAGAGGGCGAAGCAGAGGAGCATCAACGCGAGGGAAGGTAGCAACGCATGCGAGGAGGAGGCCACGGCAGGAGGTCGGAGGTGGAGTGGCAGGAGGCGCGGTGGCGTGGTGGAGCAAGGCCCGACGGGGAGGCAGGCGAACGGGAAGGAGAAGGAGAGGTGCTCGTGAGGGAGAGGGACGATTGGATCAGGAGAGAGAGGCTGCGAGGGAGATGGGGATTGAGTGCGGCACTGCAGGAGGGAACGAAAGGGAGAGATTGGATCGGGGGATCGGGCTAGGGTTAATAAGGTTTAGGTGGGCTGTGGGGATGGTTGGGCCGGCTTGGTGGGAGGCCCAAGTGGCCAGTTAGGCTTCTCTCTTTTCCCCATTTACAGAAAAAATAGAAAAAAGAGTAGAGAGAAAAGAAAAGGTTAGAGAAAGAGTTTGGGCACGGGGATAATTTCCCTAGACTCACAAAAATGTGCTCGCTCCAAGAAAAATGGAGTGGGCAAGATTGCAAGGTTTACATTTGAATTTAATTCAAATGGTTTGAACAAGGAGTAGGATTCTGAAGTGTCAAAAAATGTTGAACATTTAGTAAGAGCCTCGATAGGTGGTAAAAGAATTATTGGCAAGGTTAGAGCCTCAAAACTTGAAGAAGAAAAGGCCAAGGGATTTAACATGCAAGTGTGTTGTGGTAAATTCCAAATTATTGGAATATTTATAATAGCTCCCTAATAATAGTAGGAGACTTTGGTATGTTTTAAAGAGAATTTCACCATGTGAATTCCCTCGATTTAAATGGATCGAAGATCCATACGATTTATTTAGTTGAATTTTAAAAAGGGGTGCAAGATGACATGATGCAATGCGCATGATGCAAAGATGAAAGCAACGAACCAAACAAATCACATGACGAATCTCGGAATCCATGGAAGGCATCTGGAGCGCCGGTCTTGGGGTGTCAAAATGGACTACCCCCAACAGATCAACAGGGTACACGCCATTCTTCATGGTTTATGGTGCAGAGGTGGTTCTCCCAAGTGACATCCAGCATGACTCGCCTAGGGTGGCAGCTTACGTCAAAATAGATAATGAGACGGCTCGTCAGAATGCCTTGGATGCCTTGGAAGAAGAACGTGGCCTTGCGGTGGTTCGATCAGCAATTTACCAGCAACACCTGCATCGCTACCATAGCCGCATGGTTTGAAATTGCACTTTCCAGGAGGGCCACTTAGTGCTCTGTTCGATTCAAGAGCAGACATGCATGCATAAGCTTTCACCTCCTTGGTAAGGGCCCTTTGTGGTTAGCAAAAATCTCAACAATGGGTCATATTATCTCATCGACATACATGAACACAATAAGTCACGTACATCTGAGGAGGAAACCAACAAGCCCTGGAACATTTCTCATCTTCGGACTTACTATACTTGAGCCACTAGCTCCAATCATTGTACATACATATCATGTATATATATCTTTTATGATCAAATATAATAAAGTCAGCATCACCGAAACTCAGGGCCTCTGTCGTTTCATCTCATATATTGTGCACGAGTCTTTTATTTGTTGATCATAGGTCACTTGGGGGCTTCCAACTCACTGAGTTTAGCTTTCTCACCCTCTTGACCTGGCAAGAACGCCACATTATTGGTTAAACATGTCTGTATGCTTGGTGCTACTCCGAAAAGATGACCCACCATACTCTTGACAGTCAATCTTTATGACCCTGAACTTGTCAAGGTTAAAACAACAGCTTAAGTCATGTGAGAGCCGGCTTACGGAAAGCGAGGATAAACCAAGGCTATCATGCCAGCTTCATTGAAGCAAGACTTGAGCCTCGAAAGCCAGTCTTTTTGTCGAGCCCCGAAAGCCGACTTACAAATTCGTTCAATGTTTATATATCAATATCGGTTCTGTTTTTTGCAGGAATATTTTGCTCTTAATCACGTTATAGCAAGGACTATATGTCTCTGGGTCAAAAGAACTCCGAATTGCTTGTGATGAGTATTGATTTTTTATTGACCATGAGTCACCAAATTATTAATTCAAAATTGCATTTTCAGCAACCGATTATCATGACTATACATCGTCGGTCGATAAATCGTCGGGTTATTTCACACCAGTTATAACTTGGTGGAATTTTTTGCAGAAATCTGAAGTCTCTGCACTTATAAGTGGTTACAGGCTACTTACCATACATAAGTACAAGCAATGGTTTCACGATATTCAAACACAAGACACCCAAGGCGGGTCCAATAGCATGAATTGAGCCAAAATTTCCAACCAGCAGACAGACACATGTTTGATCAAAACTTAAACGTGTACGAAGGCAGACACAGCAACCAAGTGTTTTGCTAGACCTATTACAAGGCTCCAACTGAGCTCAAAATATTCAATCAAGTTTTTAGAAAAGTATAAACTACTCATGTAGGCCGGCTTCTGTGCCATCCGAGTTGGTCCCCTCCAGATTAACTTCCTAATGGCCCCTAGTAGTTGAAGACTCTGGGTCATCCTGCACCGCCTCTTCTACGTCTTGGATCTGAAGGTGTTCCAGATTCCAGTTGACATCTGTTAAGGCTTGGAAGACGACTTCATCATGCAAGATAGGAGACATGCCAATGTTAGGTGCAAAGAGATGCTTACGCCATTGTGGAGTTAAGTCAACAGGTTCAAATGATGGCGGATGAATTCGTGTATTGTTGGCATCATAAGCCGTCTGATATCTCTTCAGATCCATATTTTGGACAAGTTGACTCGCCAGAACTCAAGTCTTCTTCACGCAACAGGCATAATCTTAGGGTGAAAACTCAGTCTCGTCATCTTTGTACCATGGAAACCCGCCAACCATCTCTGAAGGATCTAGCTCAGGGGCATAGGCTATGGCCCGGCTTAACAAGGACACTGCTCCAGCTCAGGCGGCTGACCTTTTCAGTTCCTCAACTTGCTTTGGGATGGTTGAGAGGCGCCTCAGTACATCTTTTATGAATTTCACCGGCTCTCCATCACCACTCACATCCTTGATGATAAAGATGCTTCTAGCGTATAGTTGCTCTACTAAAGAGTATACAACCTTCAGCTTTGTCAAGTTATCTTGGAGGTTGTGAGTTCTATCACCTACACAAAAGTTGCAATGTGTGAGCCACCAGGTGAGTTATAACTTATCTATGGCTTGTAAGGCAAAGTTTTTGGCAAGAACTGGAGGAGTCACTTACCAAATATGGCCTGGGTCATTTGAGAAATATGACACTTTAAACCAGCCAGTTCCTCGATAACCGGTGCCAATTGGCTTTTGGCGTTTTATGCATGTTGGATCGGGGCGGCTTTCTCAGTTTCAAAATATTTCTTTTCTGTATCAAAGTCCGCCTTGATTTTCTCCAACTCTTCCAAAGAAGATTGCAGGCTTGATTCTGCCTTGGCTCATAGAGCTTGTTCCAATTCAAGTTCATTTTTCAAGCCAGTCGAATTTGACTCGGCCATACTCAAAGCTTCCTACAAAATAAGGAGATCATTCATTTACAAAGTGTTGAACTGAGTTGGCAACAATATACATCATTCATTTACAAAGTGTTGAATCAAGTTGGCAACAATATACAGCACGACACTTGGGGGCTATGGCCAATTCAATTTAAGTTGAGAAGTCCCAAGCAAATTGCAAGCAATATGCGTAGCACTTGGGGGCTAATGCATGCCATTTTTATCCCTTAAAGATTACAAGAAGACCTGCCTCATCTCATAAAGATGAGCCGACCCTTGGGGGCTATAGGTTATTTCTTCAAAATATCGTAAAATTAGAAGACCCGACTCATCTCATGAAGATGAGCCAGCCCTTGGGGCTACATGGCATTTCTTTTCCTAGGGATCTTTTTGAAGAACCGGCTTATCATTGGCATGATAACCCAGTCCTTGAGGGCTACATTTCAAGCTCTACGGATTTATGTCTAAGCCTTAAACGTAGTGAAGATTTCCTATGATTAAGACTTGGGGGCTACATAAGGATATACACATCATGGGAGAATATTGAGCATACCTCATATTTTTTCTTCATCATACTGACCAGGTTGGTTTCCATGTCCCAGCCTGTAGAAATGCGGCTTAGATATTCGGCATGCAATTCATGTGTGATGAAATCTTCATAGTTTGGCGGCTCAAGTTTTGACTTGCCCTTCTCAAACAAGGGTGTCTCGTCCTTGACTATGAGCTTGGTCAGCACATTGGAAGTTTCTTGAGTCTTATAACCCACCCAGTGATAGCAATCTCCTGATTGTTCATCTCAAGAGGGGGGACATCTTCAGCCGCCTTGGCGGGGCTTGAGGTAGGAGCGGGACTTGGCGAACTAAGGTTTTTCGGGGAAAACGACACCTATGGGATCACAGGGAATCCCTACCGCGGTTGACGGGGCACTGGGTTGTGGAAAGAGCGGGTTTAGAAGATCAACGCGGGGGAATTTTATCCATGTTCGGGCCGCAAGTGATGTGTAATACCCCAATCTTGCATTGGTGTATATTTGGTGTTCTTGAGTTCTTGAACTAGCTGCGGTGCCTCCTAGCCCAAAAAGTCCGAATCCTTTCTCAGTATGCCTCGGGCCTCCTTTTATATGTCAAAGGGGCTGCCACAGTGGCACACAGGAGGTGGAAAGTGTCTACAGTGTACAAGTCTATCCCTGACATCATGGGACAAAACGCATTTAATGTGCTGCCGACGGCTCCTCTTGCTTTATCGGGGACGGAAAGGAAGCTCGTCTCGTCTGCCGTCGCCTCGCTTCGACGCGCGTCCAAGCTGACGAGGCATGCAGTGCCACGCTGGCTGGCTGGCAGCTGTGCTGGTGCGGTGACAAAGTCTTCACGAAGATCTGCATGCCACCACGCAGGTGCTTGCCTAGTTGTCCTAGAAGCTGCATGCTGCCACGTAGGTGTGTGCCTAGTTGGTAGGCTGGCTGCTGCGTTGGAATGGCCATGGGGCAGCAGAGCCTTGGTAGGCGTGGGCCTGGCTGTGGCCCTGCTGATATCCCCGGCAAGGGTCTTGCCGGGTTTCCGTGGTTGTCCCCGGCAAGGATCTTGACGGGGGTCTTCGTCTTCTGGTTATTACCCAGTCTTGCAGGCCTCTATTCATCACAAAGATCTGCATGCCACCATGCAGGCGCTCACGAGCCTTGGTCTTGACGTTGTCGATGGCGTCATAATTCTCAGGCTCAAAGGTGGCGGTCTCGATGGTGTTAGGCAAGTTGCCCCGGCAAGGCTCTTGCCGGGGCAGCATAGGTCGTCCCCGGCAAGGCTCTTGCCGAGGGAAACCCATCTTGTCCCTTTGCTCTTCGCGCCTCTGGCTTCAGTGCTGCTCAGGTAGTCTTGTATCTTCGCTTCCTCTGCCACGCCAAGCATGGTCGGAGGTGTGGCTACAACTGCCCGTGCACAAGTAAAGGGGTACAGAAGGCCCCTACTTTTGTACACCGACAGGAGCCCCCGGGCCTGTGCCACACATAAGCGTAGAGTGTTGTTGGGCCAGGCCCAGAACGGTGCATGGGCACGCGTGGCAGGGTTTTAACTGCGCTACCTCCGCCAGTTGCACTTCCCCATGACCCGCGTTGATTGCATGACGTGGGGTTCGTGTGTGGGGCGGTTGCAATATGTTGGCGTCACATCATGGTGAATAGTAAAGAGGCGGCCCGCATCTTCCCCATAAAAAGGAGGAAGCCGTCGGGGCGCGGCTCATTTACTAAGTGGACTTGGGTCGCGACCTTTAAGGCGCCCGCACCCCACGACCACGGGGTGGAAAACAGTTGCTTCACTTGTCTCCTCGATTCTGGCTCGTTCGCCATGTGTCTTTCATACCTCAGGGAGGGTAGGTTATGGACATGGAGGGCACGGGCCTTAATGCCAAGGCAGGAAGCCCGGTCGTCGCTGATTGGAGCAGCGGGTCGGTCCAGATTCCCCATGCCTCTAGCGGCCGGATTGGTCGAGTGGGGCCGCTGCCCTTAGATTGGGGGGCCAAGCCCCAGCCCCGCGCCCCTATAAGAAGGGGAGAAAGATAGCATCCTTCAACATTCATCTCCTTTCAGCCTGACTCCTTCCTTCCCTTTGCCTGGTGAGAGGTCGCGCCGGCACTTCAATAGCAGCGACGAGGGCCTCTGCTCGACAGCGCGCCCCCCTCCCCAGGAGCTCATGGTGGCGGGGCTCACTTTGAGAGGAAAAGGGAGGGGGCATGGCCGAGGCCGCTGTGGCGCTCGGGGGAGAGGAGGATGGGGCGGCGCACCAGCAGCGCCTCCGCCAGCGGCTCCTCCCCCAATGGAGGGCCACGTTGGAGACCAGCCCCGCGAGTTCTTCATCAGGCTATATAAGCCAGTTCGCGGCCACCTTCGCATTCCCACTCCGTTCGCTCGGGAGATGGAGGTCGACCCGCCACAGGCCTTGAGGCTGCATATGAGGGGCTACGGGAATGACAGCATGCGGGTCGACATCGACTTCCCCGCCCCTCAAGTCATGTATCTCTGCCACGAGTGGAAAACCTTCGCCCGTTCCCATAGCCTGTCGGAGGGGCTCATCCTCCACTTCAAATTGATGGAGAACGGCCTGCTCTCTGTCAAGGTTTTCGGGCACTTGGGAACTCGCCTAAGGTGTTGCGCGGAGAGCTCCACCGACAACGAAACCTCCTCCTCGGGCGAGAGTGATGAGGAGGACAGCAACAACGACGACGAGGGCATCAAGCAGGAGGACTCCGATTCCGACAAAGATGCTCAACTCATGTATATGATGATGATGGAAGTTGCATGGCAATATATCTCGGAATGGTTATGGAAATGCCATGATAGGTAGGTATGGTGGCTGTTTTGAGGAATATATAAGGAGGCTTATGTGTGATAGAGCGTATCGTATCACGGGTTTTGGATGCATCGACGAAGTTTGCACCAACTCTCGACGTGAGAAAGGGCAATCCACAGTACCAAAGAGGCTAGCAAAGATGGAAGCGTGAGAGTGCGTATAATCCATGGACTCAACATTAGTCATAAGGAACTCACATACTTATTGCAAAAATCTATTAGTCATCGAAACAAAGGACTACGCATGTAACGCCCCGAGACCGTTGCGCCAGGTGTCTTCCAGTTATTCGCCGTCGTTGCCATGTCATTCGCTTGCGTGTTGCATCTTGTCATGTCATAATGTGCATTGCATCATCATGTTTTCCAAACTTGCATCCATCCCGGTCTCCTCGTTCTCTCCGTTGTCTGTTCTGAGCCCAGACACACCCGCACGCGCCCGCGGCACGTCCAAAATATTGTTTTATAAGTGGCCGGAAAATGTTCTTGAAATGGGATGAAAGTTGGCGTGTGGTGTTGTTTTGTTGTCAGTAGACCGCCCGCAAAGTTTCATCGCGTTCAGAGTTCGTTTGATAGCCCAGCCGTTAAACTATAGCAGCATTATAGCCGGTCTAACGTCGGACATTTTCGGTCTCCGGAGACAGTCGCCGGGCCTCTCTCTCTTCTCTTCTCTCAGCCTGAAGCTTTATGCACAGTCCGCTATCAACCGCCAGGCCCCGAGACCCCTCCTTGCACGGTGCATCGATCCCCTCATGTGCGCATCCGAAAGCAGTCCCGAACCCGACCTGGGCAGTTGTCACCGTTGGATTCGGATCATCCCCAAACATCTACAAAACATCACCGTTTTCTTATTTGGACTTCCTAACTATTTTATTCGCGATCGCCTGATTGCGATCGAAGGGACGATATACCCCTAAGTTAAACCCACCAACTATATATAGCTATCTAACCCTAGACCAAATCCCAAATTTCTAGGGATCCATCCCACCGCCGCCACTCTCTTCCTCGGATTCCACACCGAACCAGCAGCATCCCCTCCCGATCCAAAATTCCTCCCACCCTTGTTTTCCCCAACGAGCCAATCAAGCACAGCTCCGCCTGACCAACCCCTCGCCCCTGTATGTCGTCCTCCTTCGTGCCCGGTCTGGATGCCCGCAGCTCCCGTGCGCTCCCCTGCGCGAGTCGCCAGGCCAGACTCCCTCGCCCTTTTCCCTTGCTCTCCCTTTCTTCCTCCTTTTCTCTCTCTCACTTCCCGATCTCTCTCTGTTTTGAGCAGAGCACCCTACCACCAAGGACGCCAAGTCTCGCCCCGCGCTCGGCATGCCTTGAGCCACCCGATGTCTTCCTCGTCAACGCTGCTCCGGCGAGCAGTACCAGGACACCGCCGCCCGCGCTCCCTCTGCCCCGCGCCACGCTCCGTCGTTTCCCGCAGCAGACCTTCGTCCGCATCGCCAGGACCGCTCCAAGCCCGCCACCGTTGTCCTCTGCTCAGGAACGAGCTCCATCCGCCGCCGCGCCCTGCATCGCCCGAAGCCGCCCCGCGTCTCGCCCGTCTCCTTGCAACACCCGTCGCCGTTGTTGTCTCGTGCACTGTGCCCTTGCTTCATCTGCATCGAGCAGCAGGTCGTGCGCTGCGCTCGCTCGCGTGTATCTGCTGCAAGTGGCCCGCTGCGTCCCCTGCTTCCAGCGAGCCATGCCGCTCATTTGCCCCCTCGTTGACCCGATCTGGGGCTAGCGTGGACGAGCTCAGGGCCAGCTCCGCCCGAGCGAGCCGGCCTGCCTCCGCTCGCTAGCAGGCCGTGTCCCCGATTGGCCGGTGAAGGCCCGAGGTGAGGACGCCTAGTCCAGTTCCCCTCGGTGTTGTGGGCTAGACCCAATAGTTTCGGCCCGTGTGTTTTTTTACTGTCCGGCGAATTTCCTAAAATTACCAGTGCATGCATATTATAGGAATGCCATTTTACTTGCTTTGCTCACAACTAAATAACCGTGCATCGGTTTAGAATGTTGTAAACATGAAATATGCTTAGTTTTTCATCTAGTTTCATAATATGTCACTTTCATCCATATTTAAAATGCTTAAAATGTTTTTTTTAAATCTGCTCAAATAACTTGTTAAAATGCTTTAATTCATAACTAATTAACCGTAGCTCAGTTTTAAACAAACTTTATATGTAAATGGGGTAGAAAAATGCCTAGTTTAACATGGTGTACTTGTTTTGCATGTATAATAACTCTAAAATTGTGTTTAGGATAGAACAGTACCAAACCTAATATATGCATATGGGGATTTACCGAAATTGTTGTTCGTTGCTTCTGGCCTCATTTAAACTTGACTAGATAGGTAGTTTTACTTTGCTTCACCCTCTTGGCATGTTTAACAACATTTAATATTGTTGGGTACATAAACGAGATCGAACTAAATAACTTGAATGTGGTGTTTCGTCAATATGCAACGGAGTTGCATATTGAGCTCCACTTAATTTGTAGGATTGCTTGTGCACTTTGCCATGCCATGCCTCATTAAACCGGACATGCATCATACTTGTTTGCGCATCGTGCCATGCTTATGTGATGATTGTTTACTATGTTGTTTGCTTTCTTTCCGGTGTACTTCTTCTCGTTAATCCGGTAACATTGTGTTTGTGAGGATACATTGGCTACGCCCGTTTGTCTTCTTCATGGACTCGTTCTTCTTCCTTGCAGGGTTTCAGGCAACATGACCATACCCTTGAAATCATTTCTATCTTTGCTTGCTAGTTGCTCACTCTATTGCTATGCCTATGCTGTGATACCTACCACTTGCTTATCATGCCTCCCATTTTGCTAAGCTAAGCCTCTAACCCACCTTGTCCTAGCAAACCGTTGTTTGGCTATGTTACCGCTTTGCTCAGCCCCTCTTATAGCGTTGTTAGTTGCAGGTGAAGATTGGAGTTGGTTCCATGTTGGAACATGGTTATTTTGTTGGGATATCACAATATCTCTTATTTAATTAATGCATCTATATACTTGGTAAAGGGTGGAAGGCTCGGCCTTATGCCTGGTGTTTTGTTCCACTCTTGCCGCCCTAGTTTCTGTCATATCGTTGTTATGTTCCCGGATTTTGTGTTCCTTACACGGTTGGGTTATAATGGGAACCCCTTGACAGTTCGCTTTGAATAAAACTCCTCCAGCAAGGCCCAACCTTGGTTTTACCATTCGCCACCTAGCCTCTTTTTCCCTTGGGTTAGGCCAGCCCAAGGGTCATCTTTATTTTACCCCCCCCCCCCCCGGCGAGTTCTTGTCTAAGTATTGGTCCGAACTGAGTAGACTGCGGGGCCACCTCGGGGAAACTTGAGGGTTGGTTTTACTCGTAGGATGTCTCATCCGGTCCATTGTCGAGGATGTCTTGTAACTGGGATGCCTAGCCTGATCGGATTGTCTTGGGAGAAGGAATATCCTTCGTTGACCATGAGAGCTTGTGATGGGCTAAGTTGGGACACCCCTGCAGGGATTTGAACTTTCGAAAGTCATGCCCGCGGTTATGGGCAGATGGGTATTTGTTAATGTTCGGTTGTAGAAAACCTAAAACTTAACTTAATTAAGATACATCAACCGTGTGTGTAACCGTGATGGTCTCTTCTCGGCGGAGTCCGGGAAGTGAACACGGTGTTGGAGTTATGCTTGACGTAGGTTGTTCTAGGATCACTTCTTGATCATAGATTTCTCGAACGTGCTTTGCCCTCTCTTCTCGCTCTCATTTGCGTATGTTAGCCATCATATATGCTAGTCGCTTGCTGCAGCTCCACCTCATACCTTTTACCTTACCCATAAGCTCAAATAGTCTTGATTGCGAGGGTGTGAGATTGCTGAGTCCCCGTGACTCACAAATACTCCCAAAACCAGTTTGCAGGTGCCGATGATACCGTGCAGGTGACGCAACCGAGCTCAAGGAGGAGCTTGATGAAGACCTTATTCGTTTTGATGTTTCGCTTCCTTTTGATCAGTAGTGGGGCCCAGTTGGGACGATCGGGGATCTGTGTAGCTTTGGGTAGTTTTCTTTATTTTGGTTCCGTAGTCGAACCTTGATTGTATCTGAATGATGTAATGTTATATTCATGTATTGTGTGAAGTGGCGAGTGTAAGCCAACTATGTATCTCTTTCCCTTATGTATTACATGGGTTGTGTGAAGATTACCTCACTTGCGACATTGCTTTCAATGCGGTTATGCCTCTAAGTCGTGCTTCGACACATGGGAGATATAGCCGCATCGAGGAATTTTCGATCGGGAGGGGATGCTACTGGTTCGGTGTGGAATCCGAGGAAGAGAGTGGCGGCGGTGGGATGGATCCCTAGAAATTTGGGATTTGGTCTAGGGTTAGACTAGCTATATATAGTAGGTGGGTTTAACTTAGGGTATATCGTCCCTCCGATCGCAATCGGGCGATCGCGAATAAAATAGCTGGGAAGTCCAAATAAGAAAATGGTGACATTTTGTAGATGTTTGGGGATGATCTGAATCCAACGGTGACAACTGCCCAGGTCGGGTTCGGGACCGCTTTCGGACGCGCACGTGAGGGGATCGATGCACCGTGCAAGGAGGGGTCTCGGGGCCTGGCGGTTGATCGCGGACTGTGCAGAAAGCTTCAGGCTGTGAGAAGAGAAGAGAGAGAGGCCCGGCGACTGTCTCCGGAGACCGAAAACGTCCGATGTTAGACCAGCTATAATGCCGCTATAGTTTAACGGTTGGGCTATCAAACGAACTCCGAACGCGATGAAACTTGGCGGGCGGTCTACTGGCAACAAAACAACACCACACGCCAACTTTCATCCCATTCCAAGAACATTTTTCGGCCACTTATAAAATAATATTACGTACGTGCCGCAGGCGCGTGCGGGTGTGTCTAGGCTCAGAACGGACAACGGAGAGAACGAGGAGACCGGGACGGATGCAAGTTTGGAAAACATGATGATGCAATGCACACGATGACATGACAAGATGCAACACGCAAGTGAATGACATGGCAACGACGGCGAATAACTGGAAGAAACCTGGCGCAACGGTCTCGGGGCGTTACAACACTCCACCACTACGAGAGGATCTCGTCCCGAGATCTAGGATGGCACCGGAAGGAAAACGTAAGAGAAAGAGAAGAGGTAAAACTAAGTTGCTTCTTTGACAAACGAGTGAAACCAAAGAACCTTGCAAGGTTTAGCAAATTGAAAGAAAGCAACGGAGAAGAACACAGTTGAAAACACTCCATTGGAAAAAAGGAACAAGGAACATTACGGAAATCTTGAGATTGCAAAGCTAAGAATGGAGAGCGCAAAGGACAAGAAGGAATTGAAACCACTCTGGTTGAAATGAGATAACCAAAGATCAAAGAAGAATAATCTCGGGTAGAACTCCGGTTGAAAAGTGATATGAAGCTTGATAAGATGAAAAGAACTTGAGCAGAGGGCACAACACTCCGGTTAAATGGATAAGCACGAAAAGAACATGATCTTGGCAAAATGAGTTGATGGGACGAAGACAGCAACATCACAATGCCTCCGGAAGAAAGAGAGAATGGAATGGAATGAACGGAAGGAGAAAACAATATCTTCTATCTCGAATGAGCTTGAAAACATCTTTTGGAGAAGGGTCAAATAGAGTTGTTGGAAAACCAACAACGAAAAGAGTAAACTTTTTGTGATCTTATGGAAAACATCTCAAAACTATGAGGTGAAATTCTGCCACTAACAGAAACGATAGATTGGATTGGTATCAACAAGGAGACGAGAAACTTATTTCACCGAGAGGATAAATGAAGAACTTGGATCATTTATAAGCACCATAAATAGCAGCAATCCTTAGGGAAGGTTTTAGGTGAAATATAACCCAAGATAACTCCAATGACGAGATTGATGGATTTAAAATACCTCATTCTTAACAACCTGTGAATCATGAAACATGAACTCAAATTATCAAGAATGACATAATATCACCTCCAAAGATAGGCGTGAAAGAATTGCACTCCGGATTGCAAGATGAAGAAAACTTAAGCTCCTAAGAAAAGAATGTTGATGAACACTTCAAGAAGGAATTTAAATCCTTGATGAACCAACATGTAGAATCTCCATGAAGAACTCCGGTACAAAAGAATAATGAAAAGAAAGAGAAGTTGAAAACACAAGGTGAAACCTTGTAATGATTTAAATGAATCTCCGTGGTGAAATAATTGAAAAAGGTTGGAACTCCAGGAAAAAGAGAAGATGAAAACGATTGAAATCAAGAATTTGATGAGCTTCCGGAATAAATAATTAATCATTTGGGTGAATCAAGAATAAGAATTATGTTATGCTCATCCTTAACCAATTTAAATTGATGACAAGCAGTGGATTTGGCATACTACTTATTCTCGTAGAAAGGATTAAGATAGATATAGCACAAACTTGAGAAGGTATTCAACGAATTACCGGTCGGGATTGGAAATAAGGAATGAATTGATAAGATGAAGAAGGAAAAGAAATCTTGAATGTACCATCGTAAGAATTGAAATGAGCGAAGAAAACATGAAGAAACACCGGGAAGAATTTGCAAATCAACGAAGATGCTTGAGTGAAATTAGATCCATGAGAACGAAGAGATCCCGAATTGATTAGAGGATATTTGCACGATACACCGGTAAGATTGGAGAATGATAGCTGAAAGCTGAGAATGAATAAGTCTTCTGAAATGATGGGCTTCGGAGAATCAAACTGAAAAGACTCCTGAATAGCTCCGGATGAGAGCAAACAATTCTCACAATCAAAAACAATTATGAGAGGATGGCATCAAGCTAGCATCACGAATCTTGAAGAGAATGGAGCAAGATTGAGAGAAAAATCTTCTTCGGTCTTCAAATGTTGAGAAAGATGACGAGAACCGCCACTGAGAATTTTTGGCACTCCGGAATGAAAATTGGAAAGGTTGAGCCAACGATGAAAAGAATTTGAAAGATCATGGAGAAAGGCAATTGACTGATGATAACTCATTCTTACGTCAAACTTGGAAATGAATTTTGGGAGTAACTCCGAGAAAAATTAGAAGATTCAGGTAAGATCCTGGAAAAAGACTTGTGGGTTAGGGCCCACTCAAAAGAAACACCGTTGAACAATTTAAAAGAGAGATTGCATCGGTTGAATTAAATGACTTGAATGAGATAACAATCTTGAAATAGCTTGAATGGATCTTGAATGACAAGACGAGCCTTCTGAGATATCTTCAGCACTCCGGAACAATTGAATAGTGAGAGGTGAAAGATAAAGAATTACATCGGCATGAAAAAGTATTTAAATGAGGAAAGGGTATGATCAACACCAAAAGCTTGAATTGAATCCACCGGAGAAGAAAAAAATGAAAAGTGACGAACTAGTAGAACATCTTCATGAGAACCACCGGGTAAGAATATTGACGGAAAAGAATGGAGAAAATTTCACATGAATAAAATGGACAATGAATTAAGAAATCCGAGTCCTTGAAGAAACAAGGGTGGGAGGGAGGGACAACAAAGACAACTTGGGATGGATGAAACAAACACCGTTGAGAAGAAATGATAATTGATCTTGCTGATGTTGAAATGATCGGATCCACTTGAAGAGAAACACACCGGTTGAAAAGGATTGACATGACAATCTCGATTATCATGAAGGATTGGTATTCACAAAAAAATATGAGAACACTGTTTAGGAAAGGTATGGAATCAACACTTGACTTCGAAGCAACTCGAATACGACAACTGAAAACAAAACAAAGTGTTGGCTTGCAGAATAAGCCGGAACAAACATATGACTGAGATTTCGTCCGAAGTTTTCGTGGTGGGGCCTACACGGGCTCGGTCGTACAGCACCATCATGTACAAGCCAGTGCACATGACATACGAAGCGTCCCCGAGTCAGCATAGCCAAGGACTCTTTAAGACACAACGAGACCACTGTAAAACCAACCGTGGATAGGCGGACCACTAGACGTCGAACCCCAATCTCATATCATGCATCTGTCGGAAAGATATCCCAAGGGCTACTTGAATTCCCACTTATAAACTCCTGAAACTTTCCGGTTATGCAATCAGGTGTTGGGGATACAGGGGAAGCATAATAAACTCACTCAAAACTAACAAATCCTACATCCAGCTGTATCCATCCTTAAACACATAACCAAGAAACCTTCGGAAATCATTTACCTCAACCTTCGAAAAGCATCCGTTATACAAGTTATGGCAATACTCCCGAACTCCCGCCCCTGTACTGGTTGGCTTCGAGGTTATCTCACCAACAACTGCATAAAAGAGATTTTCGATGTCGGCGAAACTCAGGTGTTCCAGAATCTCAACGATAAAATTGTGACGACAACACCTTGGAGCTCAACTCCCCGGGACACTGCCACAACCCCTAAATGTCAGGAGGCACCAAGAACAATGTTCTCGTCGCAAAACCATCGGAACGATTCCAAGATACCCACGTGATCCTAAATTTTTTTTTGTGAAATTTGAGAAGAGAAGAGTCAAAACTCTACGTTAGGATGCCTCACCAGAGCGACGAAGAGGCTGAGGAGTAAAAGAATTCCTAATTCTCCGATATATATAATTCCTAAATGACTCAAAACATTTTTTTTTCTAGACTCAACAACGCCAGCGATTTGATCAAGCAGGGGGCTCCTAAGGTCGGGGAAGGCTCTGATTACCAACTTGTAACGCCCCGGACACACCCGCCGGTGGTCGTTACTCCTGGCGGGATCTAGACTGGCCCCACAGATCAATACTAGTCTTTTCTACGCACTTTGTCCTCACTCATGCACACCCGGGAGCAACTTCCCGGTCGGTCACCCATCCTGACACTACTCCAAGCTGAGCACACTTAACTTTGGAGTTCTGTCCGAATGGGCTCCCGGAAAAGAAGGAATTCCTTATTGATATGAGTAGTCTATCATCCCTATAAGCTAGGCCATCACAACGCACATGTTCCTAGGGGGATATATTGGTAGGAAAAGACCATCGCTCATCCCCGACCGCCACTCATAAGGAAGCTAATCAATAAATAAATCATGCTCTGACTTCATCACATAACGGTTCACCATACATGCATGCTACGGGAACCACAAACTTCAACACAAGTATTTCTACAATCCACAGCTACCCACTAGCATGACTCTCATATCACCATCTTTATATCGCAAAACTATTGCAAGGAATCAAACACATCATATTCAGTGATCTACAATTTTATGTAGGATTTTATGACTAACCATGTGAATGACCAATTCCTGTCATCTCTCTAAATAGATATAAGTGAAGCAAGAGAGTTATAACTCAAGAGACTCTCTATATGAAGAACATGGTGCTACTGTGAAGCACAAGTGTGGTAAAAGGATAGTAACATTGCCCCTTCTCTCTTTTCTCTCATTTTTTCCTTTTTTGTTTTTTTGGTGGGCTTCTTTGGCCTCTTTTTTTTGTGGGCTTCTTTGGCCTCTTTTATTTTTTTTGTAAAGTCCAGAGACTCATCCCAACTTGTGAGGGAATCATAGCTTCCGCCATCCTTTCCTCACATGGGACAATGCTCTAATAATGATGATCAGTACACTTTTATTTACTTACAACTTAATATTACAACTCGATACTAGAACAAAGATATGACTATATATGAATGCCTCCGGCGGTGTACCGGGATGTGCAATGATCTAGCGTAGCAATGACATCAAAAAATGGACAAGCCATGAAACATCATGCTAGCTATCTTACGATCATGCAAAGCAATATGACAATGATGCTCAAGTCATGTATACGATGATGATGGAAGTTGCATGGCAATATATCTCAGAATGGCTATGGAAATGCCATGATAGGTAGGTATGGTGGCTATTTTGAGGAAGATATAAGGAGGCTTATGTGTGATAGAGTGTATCGTATCACGGGGTTTGGATGCACCGGCGAAGTTTGCACCAACTCTTGTGGGGAGAAAGGGATGTGCACGGTAGCGAAGAGGCTAGCAAAGATGGAAGGGTGAGAGTGCGTATAATTCATGGACTCAACATTAGTCATAAGGAACTCACATACTTATTGCAAAAATCTATTAGTCATCGAAACAAAGTACTACGCGCATGCTCCTAGGGGGATAGATTGGTAGGAAAAGACCATCGCTCGTCCCCGACTGCAACTCATAAGGAAGACAATCAATAAATAAATCATGCTCCGACTTCATCACATAACGGTTCACCATACGTGCATGCTATGGGAATCACAAAATTCAACACAAGTATTTCTACAATCCACAACTACCCACTAGCATGACTCTCATATCACCATCTTTATATCGCAAAACTATTGCAAGGAATCAAACACATCATATTCAGTGATCTACAATTTTTATGTAGGATTTTATGACTAACCATATGAATGACCAATTCCTGTCATCTCTCTAAATAGATATAAGTGAAGCAAGAGAGTTTAATTCTTTCTACAAAAGATATGCCCGCGCTCTAACAAATATAAGCGAAGCAAAAGAGCAATTCTACAAATGGCGGTTTTCTATGTGAAGAGAAACAGGCAATCCAAACTTCAAATGATATAAGTGAAGAACATGAAGCATTCTATAAAGCCATACTCAAAAGATATAAGTGAAGTGCAATGAGCATTCTATAAATCAACCAAGGACTATTTCATACCAGCATGGTGCATAAAAGAAAAGTGGAAACTAAATGCAAAAGACGCTCCAAGATTTACGCATATCATGTGACGAATAAAAATATAGCTCCAAGTGAAATTACCGATGATCGTTAGAAGAAAGAGGGGATGCCTTTCGGGGCGTCCCCAAGCTTGGCGCTTGGGAGTCCTTGAAATTTTCCTTGGGGTGCGTTGGGCATCCCCAACCTTAGGCTCTTTCCACTCCTTATTCCTTCATCCATCGTGATCTCTCCCAAAACTTGAAAACTTCAATCACACAAAACTCAACAGAAAGCTTGGTAAGATCCGTTAGTATAATAAAGCAAATCACTACTCTAAGTACTATTGTAGACCAATTCATATTTTTTTTCAATGTAGCTACTGTAATATAACTTTTCCATGGCTTAATCCACTGATATAAATCGATAGTTTCATCAAAACAAGTAAACTATGCATCAAAAACAGAATCTGTCTAAAACAGAACAGTCTGTAATAATCTGAACATTCACCATACTTCTGTTACTCCAACAATTCTACCAAAATTAGGAAAAATAAAAATTTTGTATAGAAATACAGTGCAAGAAGTTTCAGAACCGTTTGACATTCCAGCAAAAAATGTAAAATCATGCACTACAGCCAAAGTTTCTGTCCTGCACCGTACAAACCAACAAGCATCCAGAACATCCTAAAGGCAAACCTTGGCACATTATTTTTATAATGCAATAGAATTGTACAAGGGGATAATTACTTTTGTTTAAAAATTTCTTTAATCAAGATTCATAAAGTTTCCGTGAGCATGAGCAAAGTTCAAGGCTAGCTCCCACTTTAACAATGCTCCTCTTTCTCACTTTCACTTTCCTTTTTGAAAGAAGTTTTGGATGCCCCTCTTTATTTTTTGTTTTTGTTTTTAAACTATATAAAAGCACTCAACAGAAAGAAATGAATCTCTAAAACTTCCGGGTTGTCTCCCTGGCAGCGCTTTCTTTAAAGCCATTAAGCTAGGCCTATAGTGCTCAAGTAATGGATCCACCCGGATCCCAAGGTATATCAAAGCCAATTTTAATTAACAATGATTAGTAATTTAGTAGTGAGAACAAAGTAACATATATCATGTAATGACGAAGTCTAACTCTCTTCCTATGCAGTGGCATGTCATAAAACAACAATTCATGCACACAAAGTAAAGGCCAATGCATAGTATAAACAATTTCTTGCAATTTTTTCGTGTTGGAGACATAAAGAGGAGGAGATGCAGTTCCTCTCTCATAATAATTGCAAGTAGGAGCAGCAAGCACATGCATATTATATCTATCAAAATCATCATGTGTAATAGCAAAACACAACCTGTCAATATAATCCTTAACAAGAGCAAACTTCTCCGATATAGTGTAGTCGGGAGAATTCAAAAAGATAATAGGACTATCATGCATGGGTGCAATAGAAACAATCTCATGTTTAACATAAGGAACTATAGCAAGTTCATCTCCATAAGCATAATTCATATTGGCATCTTGGCCACAAGCATAGCAAGCATCATCAAAAGGGATATTTCAAGAGAATCAACGGGATCATAATAGTCATCACAGCAATCATCCTTCGGTAATCACGAAGGGAAATTGAAGAATGTATGAGTTGAAGAGTTACTCTCATTAGAAAGTGGGTACGAGTGATCAATCCACTCTTCCTCATTTTGTTCTTCGCTCTCCTCCTCATCTTTTTCATCCAATGAGCTCACAATGTCATTAATTTCTTCTTCCATAGACTCCTGCAAAATATTAGTCTCTTCTTGGACAGCGGAGACTCTATCAATAAAGTCATCAATATCAGAATTGAATTCATATTTCTCATGGTAATATTTAAGTATATAAAAAATTTCAGGTCTGTAAACATCATCATCAAGATTTTCACACTCTTTAAACAAAGATTCGGTTTCATAAGCACCCAAAAAAGAAACAAATTCTTCTATTTGTTCCACATCATAGTAATCATATATACCATTAGCATAAGATGCCAAGGTTTTATCATCATTAAATTTGCATGAAAAGGGAAGGTGTGGAGCCTTCATCCTAGAACAACAAGTATAATCATATCTCAAGCATAGTTCCCGAGCATACCAATGTAACATATGAATTTGATCCCATAATAGTTTCCCTTTTGAGTCAAGCAATAATCCCTAAAGTATTCACATTGATCCAACGTGTCCCCCATTACATAATTGAATGGGGTTTTCTCAGGATTATCAAAGTAATGCATAATATTTTTCACATAACCAGCATCGAGGGTTTTAGGAGGTTACCCATCTCCATGAATAGCAAGTAAACCTAATTTTTTTGGTATTTAGTGTTCCATATACATAACTAAAGATAGAGAACAACTAAGAACAGCAAATAAAAATTACTTAGTGATAAAGCAAACAAGCACACACGAGAATATTCACCCCATGCTATGGCTCCCCGGCAACAGCGCCAGAAAAAAGTCTTGATAACCCACAAGTATAGGGGATCAATTGTAGCCTCTTTCCATAAGTAAGAGTGTCGAACCCAACGAGGAGCTAAAGGTAGAAAAAATATTCCCTCAAGTTCTATCGACCACCGATACAACTCTACACACGCTTAACGTTCGCTTTACCTAGAACAAGTATGAAACTAGAAGTACTTTGTAGGTGTTTTTGGATAGGTTTGCAAGAATATAAAGTGCACGTAAATAAAAAGTAGGGGCTGATTAGGTAAAGAAGCAATAAAGTTAGTATATCGAGTGTGGAAAAGTGGTGGTAGGAGTTGCGAAATTGTCCCTAAGAAATTGACTACGTTACTAGACCGATAACAAGTTTTATGTGGGAGAGCCCACTGCTAGCATGTCATCCCTGACTTGGAATTCTATGCACTTATGATTGGAACTATTAGCAAGCATCCACAACTACTAACGTTCATTAAGGTAAAACCCAACCATAGCATTAAGATATAATGGTCCCCTTCAATCCCGTATGCATCAATTTCTATGCTAGGCTGAAGTTTCTGTCACCCTTGCCCTCCAATACATAGTCCTATCAACATACAACTAATCCTATGGTGTGATCCACGTGCGCGCTCATATGATGGGCACCAAAGGACAGCAACATAACCACAAGCAAATTAAATCAATCATAGCAATTCATCAACCATCGATAGGACAACGAAAATCTACTCAGACATCATAGGATGGCAACACATCATTGGATAACAATATGAAGCATAAAGCACCATCTTCAACTAGAGGGTACAGCGGGTTGCGGGAGAGTGGACCGCTGTAGATAGATGGGGGAAGGTGATGGAGATGTTGGTGAAGATGGCAGAGGTGTTGGTGAAGATCGCGGTGATGATGATCGCCCCGGTGGCGTTCCAGCTCCACTGGAAGCGAGGGGGAGAGAGCCCCCCTCCTTCTTCTTCTTCTTCTTCCTTGACCTTCTCCCTAGGTGGGAGAAGGGTTTCCCCGCTGGTCCATGGCCTCCATGGCATGGGAGGGGCGAGAGCCCCTCCGGGATTGGATCTATCTCTCTGTCTCTCTCTGTTTCTGCGCTCTGGGATTCTGCCCTTTCACCGTTTCTTATATATCCGGAGATCCGTAACTCCGATTGGATTGAAACCTTCGCTCCGATTTTTTTCCCGAAAATTAGCTTTCTTGCGGCCAAAGAAGAGCAGTAACTGCCTTACAGGGGGCCCATGGGGGTTAGGGGCGCGCCCCCTGCCTCATGGCTCCCTCGGGTACCATCTCGCGTTGAATTTCTTCCCATATTTCACATATATTCCAAAAATATTCTCCGTCCGTCTTTATCTCATTTGGACTCCGTTCGATATCGATTTTCTGCAAAACAAAAGACATGCAACAAACAGGAACTGGCACTGGGCACTGGATCAATATGTTAGTCCCAAAAATAGTATAAAAAGTTGCCAAAAGTATATGAAAGTTGTAGAATATTGGCATGGAACAATCAAAAATTATAGATACGACGGAGACGTATCAGCATCCCCAAGCTTAATTCCTGCTCGTCCTCGAGTAGGTAAATGATAAAAAAATTGATGTGAAATGCTACCTAGCATAATCTTGATCATGTAATCTAATCATGGCATGAATATTAAGACACAAGTGATTCAAAGCAATAGTCTACCATTTGACATTAAGATAATAATACTTCAAGCATACTAATAAAGCAATCATGTCTTTTCAAAATAAGATGGCCAAAGAGAGTTATCCCTACAAAATCAGATAGTCTGGCTATGCTCCATCTTCACCACACAAAATATTCAAGTCGTGCACAGCCCCGATGACAAGCCAAGCAATTGTTTCATACTTTTGATGTTCTCAAACCTTTTCAACTTTCATGCAATTCATGAGTGTGAGCCATGGATATAGCACTATAGGTGGAATAGAATATGATGGTGGAGGTTGTGTGGAGAAGACAAAAAGGGAGAAAGTCTCGCATCAACGCGGCAAATCAACGGGCTATGGAGATGCCCATCAATTGATGTCAATGTGAGGAGTAGGGATTGCCATGCAACAGATGCACTACGAGCTATAAGTGTATGAAAGCTCAAATCGAAAACTAAGTGGGTGTGGATCCAACTTGCTTGCTCATGAAGACCTCGGGCATTTGAGGAAGCCCATCATCGGAATATACAAGCCAAGTTCTATAATGAAAATTACCACTAGTATATGAAAGTTATAACTCAAGAGACTCTCTATATGAAGAACATGGTGCTACTGTGAAGCACAAGTGTGGTAAAAGGATAGTAACATTGCCCCTTCTCTCTTTTCTCTCATTTTTTTCCTTTTTTGTTTTTTTGGTGGGCTTCTTTGGCCTCTTTTTTTTGTGGGCTTCTTTGGCCTCTTTTATTTTTTTTGTAAAGTCCAGAGACTCATCCCAACTTGTGAGGGAATCATAGCTTCCGCCATCCTTTCCTCACATGGGACAATGCTCTAATAATGATGATCAGTACACTTTTATTTACTTACAACTTAATATTACAACTCGATACTAGAACAAAGATATGACTATATATGAATGCCTCCGGCGGTGTACCGGGATGTGCAATGATCTAGCGTAGCAATGACATCAAAAAATGGACAAGCCATGAAACATCATGCTAGCTATCTTACGATCATGCAAAGCAATATGACAATGATGCTCAAGTCATGTATACGATGATGATGGAAGTTGCATGGCAATATATCTCAGAATGGCTATGGAAATGCCATGATAGGTAGGTATGGTGGCTATTTTGAGGAAGATATAAGGAGGCTTATGTGTGATAGAGTGTATCGTATCACGGGGTTTGGATGCACCGGCGAAGTTTGCACCAACTCTTGAGGGGAGAAAGGGATGTGCACGGTAGCGAAGAGGCTAGCAAAGATGGAAGGGTGAGAGTGCGTATAATTCATGGACTCAACATTAGTCATAAGGAACTCACATACTTATTGCAAAAATCTATTAGTCATCGAAACAAAGTACTACGCGCATGCTCCTAGGGGGATAGATTGGTAGGAAAAGACCATCGCTCGTCCCCGACTGCAACTCATAAGGAAGACAATCAATAAATAAATCATGCTCCGACTTCATCACATAACGGTTCACCATACGTGCATGCTATGGGAATCACAAAATTCAACACAAGTATTTCTACAATCCACAACTACCCACTAGCATGACTCTCATATCACCATCTTTATATCGCAAAACTATTGCAAGGAATCAAACACATCATATTCAGTGATCTACAATTTTTATGTAGGATTTTATGACTAACCATATGAATGACCAATTCCTGTCATCTCTCTAAATAGATATAAGTGAAGCAAGAGAGTTTAATTCTTTCTACAAAAGATATGCCCGCGCTCTAACAAATATAAGCGAAGCAAAAGAGCAATTCTACAAATGGCGGTTTTCTATGTGAAGAGAAACAGGCAATCCAAACTTCAAATGATATAAGTGAAGGACATGAAGAATTCTATAAAGCCATACTCGAAAGATATAAGTGAAGTGCAATGATCATTATATAAATCAACCAAGTACTATTTCATACCAGCATGGTGCATAAAAGAAAAGTGGAAACTAAATGCAAAAGACGCTCCAAGATTTACGCACATCATGTGATGAATAAAAATATAGCTCCAAGTGAAATTACCGATGATCGTTAGAAAAAAGAGGGGATGCCTTCCGGGGCATCCCCAAGCTTGGTTGCTTGGGAGTCCTTGAATATTTCCTTGGGGTGCCTCGAGCATCCCCAAGCTTAGGCTCTTGCCACTCCTTATTCCTTCATCCATCGTGATCTCTCCCAAAACTTGAAAACTTCAATCACACAAAACTCAATAGAAAGCTCGGTAAGATCCGTTAGTATAATAAAGCAAATCACTACTCTAAGTACTGTAGTAAACCAATTCATATTTTGTTTTTTCATTGTAGCTAATGTAATATAACTTTTCTGTGGCTTAATCCACTGATATAAATCGATAGTTTCATTAAAACAAGTAAACTATGCATCAAAAATAGAATCTGTCTAAAATAGAACAGTCTCTAATAATCTGAACATTCACCAAAATTATGGTACTCTAAAAATTCTACAAAAATTAGGAAACAATAAACAATTTGTATAGAAATACAGTGCAAGAAGTTTCAGAACCGTTTGACATTCGAGCAAAAAAATTCAAATCACGCACTACAGGCAAAGTTTCTGTCCTGCACCGTACAAACCAACAGGCATCTAAAACATCCTAAAGGCAAACCTTGGCACATTATTTTTATAATGCAATGGAACTGTACAAGGGGATAACTATTTTTGTTGAGAAGTTTTTGTAATCAAGATTCACAAAGTTTCCGTGAGCATGAACAAAGTTCAAGGCTAGCTCCCACTTTAACAATGCTCGTCTTTCTCACTTTCACTTTCCTTTTTGAAAAAAGTTTTGGGTTACCCTCTTTATTTCTAGTTTTTGTTTTTAAACTATATAAAAACACTCAACAGAAATAAATGACTCTCTAAAACTTCCGGGTTGTCTCCCTGGCAGCGCTTTCTTTAAAGCCATTAAGCTAGGCATATAGTGCTCAAGTAATGGATCCACCCGGATCCCAAGGTATATCAAAGCCAATTTTAATTAACAATGATTTGTAATTTAGTAGTGAGCACAAAGTAACATATATCATGTAATGACAAAGTCTAAATCTCTTCCTATGCATTGGCATGTCATAAAAGAACAATTCATGCACACAAAGTAAAGGCCAATGCATACTATAAACAATTTCTTGCAATTTTTTCGTGTTGGAGACATAAAGAGGAGGAGATGTAGTTCCTCTCTCATAATAATTGCAAGTAGGAGCAGCAAGCACATGCATATTATATCTATCAAAATCATCATGTGTAATAGTAAAACGCAACCCATCAATATAATCCTTAACAAGAGCAAACTTCTCCGATATAGTGTAGTCGGGAGAATTCAAAAAGATAATAGGACTATCATGCATGGGTGAAATAGCAAAAATTTCACGTTTAACACAAGGAACTATAGCAAGTTTATCTCCATAAGCATAATCCATATTGGCATCTTGGCTACAAGCATAGCAAGCATCATCAAAAAGGGATATTTCAAGAGAATCAACAGGATCATATCAGTCATCATAGCAATCATCCTTTGGTAAGCACGAAGGGAAATTAAACAATGTATGAGTTGAAGAGTTACTCTCATTAGAAGGTGGGTATGGGTGATCAATCCGCTCTTCCTCCTTTTGCTCCTCGCTCTCCTCCTCATCTTTTTCATCCAATGAGCTCACAATGTCATTAATTTCTTCTTCATAGACTCCTGCAAAATATTAGTCTCTTCTTGGATAGAGGAGACTCTATTAATAAAATCATCAATATCGGAATTCAATTCATAATTCTCATAGCAATATTTAAGTATAGCAAAATTTTCAGGTCTGTAAATAGCATCATCAAGATTTTCACACTCTTTAAACAAAGATTCAATTTCATAAGCACCCATAAAAGAAACAAATTCTTCTGTTTGTTCCACATCATAGTAATCATATATACCATTAACATAAGATGCCAAGGTTTTATCATCATTAAATTTGCATGAAAAGGGATGGTGTGGAGCCTTTCATCCGAGAACAACAAGTATAATCATATCTCAAGCATAGTTCCCGAGCATACCAATGTAACATATGAATTTGATCCCATAATAGTTTCCCTTTTTGAGTCAAGCGATAATCCCTAAAGTATTCACATTGATCCAAAGTGTCTCCCATTACATAATTGAATGGCGTTTTCTCAAGATTATCAAAGTAGTACCTAATATTTTTCACATAACCAGCATCGAGGGTTTTAGGAGGTTCCCCATCTCCATGAGTAGCAAGTAAACCTAATTTTTTTGGTATTTCGTGTTCCACATCCATAACTAAAGATAGAGAACAACTAAGAACAGGAAAAAAAAATTACGTAGTGATAAAGCAAACAAGCACACACGAGAATATTCACCCCATGCTATGGCTCCCCGGCAACAGCGCCAGAAAAAGGTCTTGATAACCCACAAGTATACGGTATCAATTGTAGCCTCTTTCGATAAGTAAGAGTGTCGAACCCAACGAGGAGCTAAAGGTAGAACAAATATTCCCTCAAGTTCTATCGACCACCGATACAACTCTACACACGCTTAACCTTTGCTTTACCTAGAACAAGTATGAAACTAGAAGTACTTTGTAGGTGTTTTTGGATAGGTTTGCAAGAATATAAAGTGCATGTAAATAAAAAGTAGGGGCTGTTTAGGTAAAGAAGCAATAAAGTTAGTATAGCGAGTGTGGAAAAGTGGTGGTAGGAGTTGCGAAATTGTCCCTAAGCAATTGACTATGTTACTAGACCGATAGCAAGTTTTATGTGGGAGAGGCCACTGCTAGCATGTCATCCCTAACTTGGAATTCTATGCACTTATGATTGGAACTGTTAGCAAGCATCCGCAACTTTAATTATGGTAAAATCCAACTATAGCATTAAGATATAATGGTCCCCCTTCAATCACGTATGCATCAATTTCTATGCTAGGCTAAAGTTTCTGTCACTCTTGCCCTCCAATACATAGTCCTATCAACATACAACTAACCCTATGATGTGATCCACGCACGCGCTCATATGATGGGCACCAAAGGACAGCAACATAACCACAAGAAAATTAAATCAATCATAGCAATTCATCAACCACCGATAGGACAATGAAATCTACTCAGACATCATAGGATGGCAACACATCATTGGATAATAATATGAAGCATAAAGCACTATGTTTGAGTAGAGGGTACAGCAGGTTGCGGGAGAGTGGACCGCTGTAGATAGATGGGGGAATGTGATAGAGATGTTGGTGAAGATGGCGGAGGTGTTGCTGAAGATCGCGGTGATGATGATGGCCCCAGCGGTGTTCCGGCTCCACCGGAAGCAAGGGGGAGAGAGCCCCCCTCCTTCTTCTTCTTCCTTGAAATTCTCCCTTGGTGGGAGAAGGGTTCCCCTATGGTCCATGGCCTCCATGGCATGGGAGGGGCAAGAGCCCCTACGAGATTGGATCTATCTCTCTGTCTCTCTCTGTTTCTGCGCTCTGGGATTCTGCCCTTTCACCATTTCTTAAATATCCGGAGATCCGTAACTCCCATTGGATTGAAACCTTCGCTCTGATTTTTTTTCTGAAAATTTACTTTCTTGCGGCCAAAGAAGAGCAGTAACTGCCTTACGGGGGGGCACGAGGGTCAGGGGCGCGCCCCCTGCCTCGTGGCTCCCTCGGGAACCGTCTAACGTTGATTTTCTTCCCATATTTCACATATATTCCAAAAATCTTCTCCGTCCGTTTTTATCCCATTTGGACTCTGTTTGATATGGATTTTCTGTGAAATAAAAAACATGCAACAAACAGGAACTGGCACTGGGCACTGGATCAATATGTTAGTCCCAAAAATAGTATAAAAAGTTGCCAAAAGTATACGAAAGTTGTAGAATATTGGCATGGAACAATCAAAAATTATAGATACGACGGAGACGTATCACAGCCACCTTCGCGTTCCCACTCCGTTCGCTCGGGAGATGGAGGTCGACCCGCCACAGGCCTTGAGACTGCATATGAGGGGCTACATGAATGGCACCATGCGGGTCGACGTCGACTTCCCCGCCCCTCATGTGATGTATCTCCGCCGCGGGTGGAAAACCTTCGCCCGTGCCCATAGCCTGTCGGAGGGGCTCGTCCTCCACTTCAAATTGATGGAGAACAGCCTGCTCTCCGTCAAGGTTTTTAGGCACTTGGGAACTTGCCTAAGGTGTTGCGCGGAGAGATCCACCGACAACGAAACCTCCTCCTCGGGCGAGAGTGATGAGGAGGACAGCAACAGCGACGACGAGGGCATCAAGCGGGAGGACTCCGATTCCGACTCCGTGTGACCGCATAGCCCTCCTCCCTCGGCCATGCGCCGTCAAGCTCTCCATCGGCGCGTTCCCCGTTGCCTCCTCTTTGCTTTCACCTGCCGCACCCGGGAGGAAAGGAGCAAGAACGGGGATCATGGGGCACTTATATTTCTTTTAAATTATAAGCACTTGCCAAATCTTAATTTCTAGACAATGTAATCTCTTGAGCCCATTCTTGTGTCCTGTAACCTTCGTACTTGTATCAGCATGTTAATGAAAAAGACTAGCCTTGCTGGGAACCCGTGCACGCGTACGTTCGTGCAGAGGCGAAACGCCTCCTTAATGTAAATAAGCGAGTACTCCCGGCAAGCTGTCCTGCCGATACCCTTTGTGCCTTCCGGAGAATCACATCTACCGGGTTATAGACAAAGGGTCCAGCCCCCCGTCCACCTCCCTTTAGCAAGGGCTACTACAGCCACTCCGACCAAAGCACCATCCGGTGTCAGGAATGGGAGCACCAGAGTTTTTTTTAAAGGAGAGTGCTGAGGTTTTCTAACACACAAGTCACGGGTTACGAATACGAATGGGTAAGAGGTAAACTTCATCTGTTTGGTTTGCCGGGCGGTCTTCTCAGCTTCTCACCGGAGCCGGGTCCTTGGAAGGATTGTGCGTCCTTGCCGTAGCTGGAAAGAAGAGAGGACAAGAGCATGGAACCTTGGCGGTCCACAGATATTTCTTGGAATCAAAAAGTAGTACAATACCCTGGACAAGCATGCATATATGTATATACATAAACATGGAAATCAATAGGAAACTATACATGCTAAGGGATTCCTTTCCCTGACTGCGCACAGGGTCCATGCCTGGCTTTGTACATAGGGTTACATGCCTTGTCGGCAAGGCTAGTACAAAATGGGGGTTGCCGGGGCTCCCGGCAACCGTGCCTTAGGGGTAAAACTTGCGAAGATGTTCGATATTCCAGGAATTGCTCACAGGAATGCCATCTTCGGTCTCCAAGCGGACTGCGCCAGGCCTGGTGAGTCATATTACTCGATAAGGGCCTTCCCACTTCGGCGTCAACTTGTTTGAATTCTTGGCGGATTGAATTCGCCGAAGAGAAAGGTCGCCTTCCTCAAGGCTTTGGGCGTGAACCTTGCGGCTATGGTAGCGGCGCAAGGCTTGCTGGTAGCGAGCAGCTCGCACAGCAGGGTGAAGACGATCTTCCTCATGGAGCGTCGCATCATCTTGGCGCAACTGCTCTTGCTCAAGCTCATCATAAGCGAGCACTCGAGGTGACCCGTATATGAGTCCCATGGGGAGAACTGCTTCTGCCCCGTATACCGGGGCAAAGGGCGTCTGGCCAGTGGCTCGATTTGGTGTCGTCCTGATTGACCAAAGAATCATTGGCAACTCATCAATCTAGCGCCTTTCGCACTTGCATAGCTTGTCAAAAGTTCTGGTCTTGAGGCCTCGCAACACTTCTGCATTTACCCTCTCAACCTGGTTGTTACTTCTGGGATGAGGAACGGAAGCAAAACAAACCTTGCCGCCAAGGTCTTGAACATACTGCATGAAGGTGCGGCTCATGAACTGCGTGTCGTTATCGCTAATGACTCTGTTTGGCACACCGAAATGGTAGACTAGTCCCTTGAAGAACTTGACGGCTGACTATGCTGTCACCTTCCTCACCGATTCCACTTCCGGCCACTTTGTGAACTTTTCGATCGCAATGTACAAGTACTCAAAGCCCCCGACAACACGGGGAAAGGGGCCCAGTATGTCGATCCCCCAGACCGAAAATGGCTAGGAAAGAGGGATTGTTTGAAGGGCTTGGGCTGGCTGGTGGAGCTTCTTTGAATGGAACTGGCACGCTTCACACATGGTTACTAGTGCAGTCACATCCTGGAGAGCGGTGGGCCAGAGAAACCTTGCCGGAATACTTTGCCGGCAAGGGCTCTCGACCCTATGTGGGAGCCACACATGCCTCCATGTATCTCTGCCAACAGCTCCAGTCCGTCCTCCCAAGGAATGCATTTTAATTTCACGTTGTTCGGCCTCCTTCTGTATAGGGCATCATCCACAAACTGGTACATGCTGGACCAACGGCTACTTTCTCTGCTTCTTCATGCTCCTCAGGGAGTTCCCCTATTTGGAGGAAATGGACGATGCGCTGCGCCCATGCCGGAGCATGGGGCTTCAAGTCAAGGACTAAAGGCTCGTCTATGGCCACAGGGGCAGCTGCCTCTATAGTTAGGGCTTGATGCCCCGCCGGAGGTTGCCGCTCCCCGGCGAGTCTGGGGCACCCGGCAATGTCCTTGCCGGCGGCCCCTGGGAGCTCAGCCGAAAAGTACTTGTCGGGGCCCGCCTTCCTTCGTTTGTTCTGTCTTGCTGATGGCTCAACAGATGGCTGGGTTAATTGAAGCACAAAGGTACCTGGTTCCACAAGCAACTTCAGGGCAACGCGCTTTGACAGGTCGTCGGCAACGGTATTTTCTGCTCGGGGAACATGCTCTGCTTGTAGACTGTCAAAACGCTCCTCCCACTTCCTCACCTCATCCACATAGGCCTTCATCAGCGGGCTCTGGTAATCCTTGTTGACTTGCTTGACGACGAGCTGCGAATCACCTCTGATGACCAGCTTCATGATTCCGAGGTCTACCGCGATCCTGAGACCGACAAGCAACCCCTCATACTCTGACGTATTGTTCGTTGATTTTTCCCAGAGAAAGTGCATCTGGACTACGTACTTGAGTCCCTCTCTGGTGGGTACAATGAGTAATACGCCGGCACCAGCACCTTGCAGCGAGAAGGCTCCATCGAAGTACATGAAACAATCACAGCTTGTCTCCTTGCCAGGAATGGTAGTCTCTTGAATCTCTTCGTCGGGCGTTGATGTCCATTCTGCTATGAACTCTACCAAAGCTTGCCTCTTAATTGTTGAGGTACTCTCAAACTTGAGGCCAAAGCTCGACAGTTCCAAAGCCCATTCACAATCCTCTCAGTTGCATCCGGGTTGTGCAAGATTCGTTGCAAAGGGAGGCGGGTGACGACGGTGATCTTGTGTGCTTGGAAATAGTGACACAGCTTTCTCGAGGCCATAAGGAGGTCGAAAAGCAGCTTCTGCATACCAGAATACCTTGATCTAGCCCCCTGCAAGAGGGAGCTGACAAAATAAACCGGGTCCTGCACCACCTTCTTCTTATGTTCAACTTCGCCCATCTGCGCAGACTCTGTCTTGCCGGGACCGGGCCTTGCCAGGGGTCCCGCCTTCCGGCGCCAGGCCCTGCCGGGGAGAGCCCCGACCCATCATTGGATGGCTCCGTTGCTGATGCCGCTTCTTCCTCAATTTCCCTCTGTGCCACCAGCGCGGCACTGACCACTTGATTTGTTGCTGCTAATTATAGCAGCAATGACTCTTGTGGTTTAGGCGCGACTAGTATTGGCGTGGAGGAGAGGTACCTCTTCAAGTCCTGTAGCGCCGCCTCTGCCTACGGAGTCCATTTCACTGGACCCACCTTTTTCAAAACTTTGAAAAAGGGGAGGGCGTGCTCAACAGACTTGGAGATGAACCTACTTAGGGCGGCAACGCAGCCGGTGAGCCTACAGACGTCTTTGACCCATCTTGGCGCCTCAATCTGCTCAATTGCTTTGATCTTGTCGGCATTTGCTTCGATTCCGCATTGATGCACAAAGAACCCAAGAAGCTTGCTGAGTGGGACACCAAACACGCACTTCTCTAGGTTGAGCTTGAGGTTGATCTTGCGCAGATTTGCAAATGTTTCTTCCAGATCTTGCACGAGCATGGCCCTGTCCTTGGTTTTGACCACTATATCATCCATATAAGCTTCCATGTTCCTATGCAGCTGGGGCTCAAAACCAATTTGGACTGCTCAGGAAAACGTTGAACCAGCGCTCTTCAACCCGAAAGGCATTCATACAAAATAGTATGTACCACATGGGGTGATGAACATGGTCTTTTCTTCGTCTTCCTTCATCATGAAAATCTGGTGGTATCCTGAATAGGTGTTGAGGAACGACAGCAGGTCACACCCGACAGTGGAGTCCACAATCCGGTCGATGTGTGGCAGAGGGAAAGGATCCTTTGGACAGGCTTTATTGATATCCGTGTAGTTAATGCACAGCCTCCATTTCCCATTCGCCTTATGCACCACCACCGGATTGGCCAACCACGTGGGGTGGAGTACTCCTCTAACTAGGCATGCCACCTCCAACTTCCTGATCTACTCGATGATGAACTCTTGTTGCTCCAAATCTTGCTTCCTGACCTTCTGCTTGACGGGCCGCGCATGAGGACATACAACAAGATGGTGCTCAATCACCTCCCTAGGAACGCCAGGGATGTCGGATGCTTGCCATGCAAACACGTCGACATTTGCCCGCAGGAAGGCGACAAGCGTGCTTTCCTATTTGCTGCCCAGGGTGGAGCTTATGGTAAAAGCCCCGCCCATGTCGTCCCCCTTGACGGGCACCCTCTTGGTCTCTGGTGGTGCTGCCTTGGATTTCTTGCTCTTGCCGGTGGAGCTCTCTGGCGCGTCCTCGACGGAAGCACTGCACTCCGAAGAGGCGGGCTTGCCGGAGTGGGTGCGGGAGGTCTTGCCACAAGAGGTCTTGCCAGTTTTCTTCCCTCCCAGGGTTTCAGCGGCAGGAGCAAGTGCCTTGGCAGCAGTTGCTGCAACTGCCTCCCGATAGAGTTGGTCGGTGTAGATGAGCGTGTCTTTCTTGTCAGAGGGGACGGTGATGATGGTCAGCGGCCCAGGCATCTTCAACGTGTTGTAGGCGTAATGTGACGTTGCCATGAACTTGGCCAGCGCTGGGCGGCCAAGGATCCCGTTGAAGGGCAAGGGGATCTTGGCAACATCAAAGACGATCTTCTCCGTCCTATAGTTCAGCTCGCCCCTGAATGTAATGGGCAATGTGATTTTACCTTTCGGCTGACTCCTCCCCAGGTTGACCCCTTGAAATGTGCCCGTCTCCTCGAGGTCTCCATCGGGGATTTGCAGCCTCTTGATCACGGCAGGCGAGATCAAGTTCAGTCCGGCCCCACCATCAACTAGCACTTTTCTTACCTTGAGGTTGCATATTGTTGGTGAAACCAACAACGGTAAACACCCGACCGCCGTTGTGCGATCAGGGTGGTCCTCAATGTCAAAAATTATAGGGGTGCTGGACCACTTCAGTGGCTTCTGGGCATCGATCGATGGTTTTGCCGCGGTAATCTCACGCGCCCACTGCTTTAGTTGGTGGTGAAAGGTGTGCAGCGAGGTGTCACCGTCAATGCACATGGCCTCCATAGCTTTCTAGAACTCATGCTCGCCGGACTCGTCGTCCCCATCATGATCATCATCTTCCTCCTTCTTATCATGGCCCCGAGCGGGCCTCTCTTGTTGATTATCCTTGCGGCGGCGACCTCCTTGGCCACCAAGCTTCATGCCAGACCCCTCAGCACCATCCTAACCCTTTTCCTTGTCCCGTCTTTCATATTCAGCTTTCTACTTTTATGCAAGCAGCTCAACCTATCGGCAGTTCTGGAGGTCATGGCTCTTGGTGCGATGGATCTTGCAGTACGGCTTGTCGGATCCTCCTCACTTGTCGACAGCCGCCAAGGCCCGGCAGGCAGCGCACCCGGCAACTTCCTTGCCGGGGTCATCTGCCTTGGACTTCTTGGCGGTGTCGGGGTCGCCGGATCCCTCAATGGCAAGCACAGTCTTTCCCTTGCGCTTCCTGTTGTGGCATCAGCCCTTCTTCGTCGGGGCGACGGCGTCTTCATCCATGGAGTCGGTTTCCGCGCTGGCGTCCTCGCCGGAGTACTTCCTTCCTTCCTCAGCCCGAGCACATCTATCAGCCAGAACATAAAGTTTGGCTACATCCTTAACCTTGTTCATCGCCAGCTCTTCATGCATCTTGCGGTTGCGTACATTTTGATGGAATGCACTGATGACAGCGGCGGGGTTAACATCTGGGATGGTGTACTGTACATGGATGAACCTTTGTATGTATTTGCGCAGGGTCTCGCCGTCCTTCTGGGGGATGACATGCAGATCACTTGCCTGGCCAGGAGCTTGGTGGCCTCCGGTAAAGGCGCCAACAAACTCGTGGCACAGATCCGACCAAGAAGAGATAAAATCCACTGGCAGGTGCATCAACCATGGCATGACGTTGGGTTTAAGCGCCAACGGAAAGTAGTTGGCGAGCACCTTGTCGTCGCGAGCCCCGGCAGCTTGCATCGCGACGGTGTAGATGCTGAGGAACTCCGACGGGTGAGTCTTGACATTGTACTTTTCCCCAACATCAAGCTTGAACGTGCGGTGGGACGGCCACTGGAACTGTCGCAACTCTTGGGTAAAGGCTGGACAACCCACCTCGTAAGGCAGGTCGCCGGAGTCCCCCAGGCACTGGGTGGTCCATAGTAGGCCCCGCACGCCGATCTGGTTGTTGGCGCGCTTCCCGCCGTCGCTCGATGGTGGTTCGAGCGTCTTCCTGAGCTCGCTCTTGAAGAACTCGACATTGGTCACAGCGGGTTCACGGCTTGGATGACGCCATGGAAACATTGTCACATGCGTCGGCCCAACGAGTCGGCGGCTGTTGTTGCTGGCATGGGGGAGGAGAGTGCACTGTGGTCGCAGCACCCCTGGTCCTCCCACCTCCGGCGTGCACCGGCTCTACAGTACGCTGGCACGAGGGTCCCGCTAACTGCGGCTCATCTTTGTTGGCGAAGCTGATGAGGCTCCGGATGGTGGCTCTCCACTTGACGAGCTTCTCTGCGGCAGGAGGAAAGTCGAGGAGTAGTTGCACGCGCTCCAACGCTTCTGCTGGCATGGGTGTCGGCGAAAGCTGCATGGACCGTGACACGCTCCGACTGCTAACCATGTTAGAAGGAGCTCTATCACGGTCTCGTGTTCGCACGCTGCCTCGGTCAGCGTCCGGGCGCGCACGCCGGCCTGGTGCGTTCTGAAAGTGACGCAAAGGGTTGTTCCCGCGGCAGCGCCCGGGGGCGCCGACGTCGCGGTGTTATTCATCGCGCGCGGCCTGGGGAGGTCGTGGCGCGGACACCGGCTGGGGCGTCCGGGAGGTCGCCCCGCTGCCCATGGGCAGCACTGCACCGCCCCCAGGCCCAGCAGCATGTGGCTCGTCGTCTTGGACCTGAACGACACCGCTTGCCTGGCTCCGACTGCCAGAGTGTCATGGATGCTCGCGGGCTGCGCCTCTGACGCCGTTCGTGGCCACTTCATCGCCCACCCGTGCTGGTGCGGACGGGTTGGCTCCGGACAACCCGATCACTGTGATCCCCTTCTTCTTAGGGGCCATGGTGATGACGGAGTCGATGTGCTAACTTCCAAACCAGATTTTCATAGTTTGCCCCTCCCCCTACCTGGTGTGCCAAAGATGTCGGGGAAAACGACACCTATGGGATCATAGGGAATCCCTACTACGGTTGATGGGGCGCGGGGCTGTGGAAAGAGTGGGTTTAGAAGATCAATGCGGGGAATTTTTATCCAGGTTCGGGCCGCAAGCGATGCGTGCTTTGGTGTATATTTTGTGTTCTTGAGTTCTTGAACTAGATGCAGTGCCTCCTAGCCCAAAAAGTCTGAATCCTTTCTCAGTATGCCTCGGGCCTCCTTTTATATGTCAAAGGGGCTACCACAGCGGCACACGGGAGGTGGAAAGTGTCTACAGTGTACAAGTCTATCCCTGACATCGTGGGACAAAACGCATTTAATGTGCTGCCGATGTGTCCTCTTGCTTTATCGGGGACGGCAAGGAAGCTCGTCTCATCTGTCGCCGCCTCGCCTTGCATCGACGCGCGTCCAAGCTGATGAGGCATGCAGCGCCACGCTGGCTGGCTGGCAGTTGTGCTGGTGCGGTGACAGAGTCTTCACGAAGATATACATGCCACCACGCAGGTGCTCGCCTAGTTCGCCTAGAAGCTGCATGCTGCCACGTAGGTGTGTGCCTATTTGGTTGGCTGGCTCCTGCGTCGGAACGGCCATGGGGCAGCGGAGCCTTGGTAGGCATGGGCTTGGCTGTGGCCCTACAGATATCCCCGGCAAGGGTCTTGCCGGGGTCCTGGCAAGGGTCTTGCCGCGTTTTTGTGGTCGTCCCTGGCAAGGATCTTGCCGAGGGCCTTTGTCTTCTGGTGCTTACCCAGTCTTGCAGGCCTCTGTTCATCACAAAGATCTACATGCCACCATGCAGGCGCTCCAGAGCCTTGATCTTGACGTTGTCGATGGCGTAATAATTCTCAGACTCAAAGGTGGCGGTCTCGATGGTGTTAGGAAAGTTGCCCCGGTAAGGCTCTTGTCGGGGCAGCGTAGGTTGTCCCTGACAAGGCTCTTGCCGAGGGAAACCCATCTTGTCCCTTTGCTCTTCGCACCTCTGGCTTCGGTGCTGCTCGGTTAGTCTTGTATCTTCGCTTCCTCTGCCCCGCCAAGCGTGGTCGCAGGTGTGGCTACAACTACCCGTGCACAAGTAAAGGGGTACAGAAGGCCCCTACTTTTGGTCACCAACAGGTTATCCGCCGGATTAGCCTCAACAACCATTTCCTCAGTATCGACCGGTTCATCTTGTTGGGACAATTCAACTTGATCATCATGATGATCTTCACAATTTCCAGTATGGACCTCAGGGGTTATCAATGTCTGGTCCTTTGATTCAGGTATATCAGGGTTGGTTGATGACCCGCCAATCTTTCTCTTCTTAGCTTTAGCCTTGGCCTTAGCGTCAAGATGGCATACTCAAAGACACATACTAGTAATTATGTTAAGCTGCCAAAAAACACTTGATAAAATTATTTACCCAGGGTTTATAACCAAAGCCAACAGTTGAGTGGAGGACGAGTCTCCTGAAGATGGTGGCGACTCCTGATAATTCGAATCAGAAGGGTTAAGAGGCTGCCTGGTAAGGCCGGCTTGGCAAAGAGAATAAGTTGGACTCTGTGGCACCTCGTTAAATCACCTGCGGGTAGATGGTTCATGTGATAAGCCGGCCAGCAGCTCTTCAGAGCCGCTCCGAGTTTGGCGCCTTGACTCATGTTGTGTTGTCTTCAAAAGAAAGTTTGGGTCCAAGTAAATGGCGGGATGAGAAAATTTTACTTTCCGAATGACCCGCCTTGTTTTCTTTGGAGATAAGGGTTCTGAGTCGGAAGAGATGGAAATTACCTCGTCGTTATTGGCCCGGCTTGTTACAGCATCACCCTGAGAGTAAGAGGTGTCAGCGATTTCAATAAAGATATGGTCAAGGGAGTCAAGTTCTACCTCCGACTGATTATTAGCTGCTGGTGACTCGCCCTATGCTACCGGCTCATTCACAGCAGCAGATTTATTCTTCCTTTGAGTCGGTGTAGTTTTAGTCTTGCTTGCCTGTGTTTTCTTCCTCTTCCAGAATGGGGAGCTGGCCTACATAGTTGAACAAGGCTAACAAGTGAGATATCCGGATAAGCAAGGATTGACAAGCCGGACAAATGGTTATATGTATACTAACCAGAGGAGGTGGGTTAATTTTGAAGAACGGTTGCATCCATGTCTTGTTGCAGCACTCCTGGGTCTCCCTAAGTAGCTTCTTCACAACTTTGTTGATTTCATTAGCCTCTAAGTTATCAGACCTATTCTGTTGAGCATCTGTTGATTCACATGAATAATTGCACATTAAGTTAGGCTGGCGACTCAAGGGCATGATTCTCCAAGTGACCCAGCACCGGGTCAAGTCAACCCCCGTTAAACCATTTGCCAATAAGGCCCTGAGTTTGGAATATGCAAGGGCGCCCTGAGCATGCTCTTCTGGAATAACCCAGCTTGGGAGGTCAAAGTCCATTGGAAGACGTCCAGCTCTGTAACCCGGTATGGGGTTCTCATCGGCTGGAGTTGTGTTCTTGCAATAAAACCAAGTTTTAAATCCATACCTTAGGATGACTTGGTAGAGTGGCTGGAGGAAAGGAACCATCTCTCCGCCTCTGGATTGAGACCCCGCCGAGTTCCAGGCTTGGGCCATCAGCAAACTCTGTCTGACGATTGATGTAGAAAAATTCCTTGAAGAGGGGAACAGTGGACTCCATTTGCAGATACACCTCATAGAAAACTTGGAACTAGCAGAGGTTAGATATGGAGTTTGGTCCAAAATCTTGGGGATGAATAATAATAAAAAAACTAAAAGTCCTGGAAGAATTTTGATCCAGGTAGATAGAAGCCTCTAAGAAGATGATCTACAAAGACGGCGACTTCTTCACCGGGTCAGGGAACATCGTCACCTTGGGCGGCTCGCCAGCCAATCTCTTCCTGAGCCGGCAGAAGGTCTTGTTCTTAATAGTCATTGAGCACAAGCTGAGAAACTTGGGAAGGCACCCAGTTGCAAATTGTGTTCTTTGCCATTATGAGCCGCCTAACTAAGATTAAGAACTGCATAAATATGAATGGTATGTTAGTTATGAAGTGTTAACTCGCGGCATCAATTATATTATGAGACGACACTGTTAATTGTGGTTAAAGGCAAGATGGCATGATCATCAATGATGGATACGTCGCCCCACAGGTGAGCCGACTTGGCAACATGACCAATTTCTAAAGATCTGGCAGGTTACAATCTCAATGATGAACCGGCAAATACATGAAGGCATCTCATAGTAAATTGAGGGTTTTCTACATTTCTGCTAAGTGTTGGATAAACAAGTTTCAGCCAAGGCACCTACAATCATGGATCTACAGACCGTTGAAAAGGGGGAAATAATTGCTAACCCTAAAGACGAAGCATTGGAGCGGTGGTTGCGTAACCTATGGATTCCTAACGAGATATAAGTATTCTAGATGCAAAAATGGTGCCACCGCTCACGCCGCCATATTTCTATTAGAAATTTCATTAAAACTACATCTAGACTAGCAATGGTGATGAAGGAGCGGTGAACTTTGATGAACTACACTGGAAGCAGTACAGATCTAAGGAAGAGAGGATAGTGTACCTGATGGTTGCAGAGGGCGGCGGAGATGCCTAACTGAGCTCCGGCAAGGAAGAGATGGCGCCGCGGTCTTGGATGGGTCGGCCGGCGATGGACAACAAAGGCAGCAGCGCGGCGAAGATCTTCGGCTTGAGGAACAAGAAGACGAGAATGGGGGCAAGGTAAAAGTGAAAAGAGGGGCCCCCTGTGTATTTATAAGGCGAAGAGCCAATGAGTAAATGGCACGCGCGAAAAATGATGGGGCACAGTAACGTTCGGAGCCAGAGATGTCTTGATTTTTGGGATAAATGGATATTCATAAAGATTCGTTATGATGTCATCATAGATTTCTTAGGATTTTCAGATATGATGTCATCAATGAGAAGATGTGAAAACAGCAAGTCTAGAAGCGTCATAAGCCGGCATTTCATGACCTAGAGAAGATGCCAATGTGACCAGAAGATATGTGGCACCCCAGCGCAGAGCAACTAGTTTACCTTGCATTGCCAGCACAAAGATCATGTCTTCTGGCAACACACAACATCTTGGTACAGAAAACAACCGCTTTATTGATACTAGCAGAACATAGTTCAATATTACATCAAGTTGCGAGGCCAAGCGGCACACACGGTGCGGCTGAACAATATGTACATTATTTGGTGAACATAAAGGGGCCTCGACCATGACAACTACACGGCAGCGGAATGACGATGAAACGGGACTCCATAGCACAGGGACACCGATGTGGACATGATCTAGACTCGGGCAGCACTCCGATCCACGAAACTTTCCTGAAATTTGGCATGACACGCCAGGTCAGTACATTGAATGTACTTGCAAGCTCACAACAAGCATAAACATAATGTCAGACAATATCATGATATTTATTCAGATTATCATCAATGCAAAATCGTACTAGGGATGCAGTGAACATGATCTCGTGCCTCAAGTCCCTCAGACTTGCTTACCAAACGGGTTACCTCATAACCAAACGGTGATCTTTCTCGGATCACAATCGGACAAACACTTTGGTCTCCATCATCAACAAACAGAACCAACACTTTGGTTCACATCATCAACAAACGGAACCAACACTTTGGTTCACATCATCAACAAACGGAACCAACACTTTGGTTCCCATCATCAACATAGTTCCTCAACCATCATCTTTCCAACAGTGCCATGTGATTGACATTAGTGTGCATGATTATTTAAAATGTTGATCCATGGTGTGACCTACTTCTGAGTTCTGTCCATAACCGAGGACATGGCTATCGATAGATTAAATACGCTCTACAGAGGTAGCGCACTTTACCCACACCACGGAATCCATGGCCTCACACTCCCATTCGGGTAGACCAATGGCATTCCGACGGAACCCTCCCATTGCCATGACACTCTCCCGGCCACTGCGACCAACACCCCCTAGGGTTCAGTCCTGGGTGGCCCCGTGCCTACCAAAGGCATCACGGCCACCGTCGTGGCAAAACATAAACGGGGTCAAGGTACCATAAAAAAACGGGCACACAAGGTTATGTCTGCTTACCGGGCCAGGGTAACGCACGCCCATAACCTTCCCTCGTTGGAGGCACTGACCAGAGGCATGACAACAGACCGAACAAAGGCCTTCCCATAAAGGCAAATGTGGTTACAATGGGAAAAACTCGATTCAGTGGCACCATGACCCGATCAACGATATGTTCAAGTTGAGTTATTATCAGGTTTAACTCAAAGTAAACATAATGGGTGTCATGATATGCCATGAAAATGCAACCTTGCATTATGCATCACATAATATTGGAAATAAAAGAATCAACCTCATCAAGTATTTCACTAACCATAATCATCAGCAAACTCATACCACTTCTCTGATTATTATAATTCAACAAACTTAACCATGATATTAACTTGAAATAATTCATTTTCTTACTTAAGAAAATTTTAAACAAACTATTCTTTTTCATAGTCATTTTCTTTGTACATAACCAAATATTACTTCTACTAACTTTAGCTAACTTAGTTAGTCTCAAACTACTGTAAACTAAGCATGCCAACCAAAACAAACATTCAATAGAACTAAATATTTGTTCAAGTGATTTAAATGCATGAACTAAATCATTATTCAAGTTGGAAAATCACAAATATTGAAATGGCACCATGAAAATGTTGTTGTGGCTTGCCTTAGTGCAGATGAGGTTCACACTCCTCCTAGTGACCCTCAAGACAAGCTTCGCCTTCTGAAAATAATAAAAAACAGAGAAATAAAATATCAAGAAACACTCTGAAAATCACCAGAAAATCTAGACAGCAGATAAAAACGCATTTTTGGTGAGCTGCTAGATCTTTTCATTAAGAACACAATACAAAAAGAATCACTTCATTTGGACTTAAGGTTAAAAATTGTGGCTGTTTGAAATTCTCTGGATAATTTGAATTAAATTTGAATAAAAGAAAAACCAGGGGAGGAGGTGACGTTGAAGGCGTAACCCAGTAGGGCGCCACCACTCATACCGCTTTGGGCGCGGCCTGAGTGGCTGACAGCGGGCCCCATCGGTCAGGTTGGAGGGAGAGGGGAGAGAAGCAGAGTCGGGCGGCACGGCGGCGGTGCCTTCTCCTGGGAGGAGTGCCCGACGACGAGATCTGAGAGGATAGGAATGGAGAGGATATCAAGGCGCACCTGCCCGTACCCATAGCATGGCTAGGGGTGGTTGGGCGGGGTCGGAACGAAGCTCTCCAGCGGCAGCGGTGGGTGGAGCTCGTCGGAGATGGTGGTCCCGGCGAGCCAGGGCCAGTCCAGTAGCTCCAATGGCACTAGCACACACCAGTGGACCACAAGGACACGCTGGAGAAGTCATTAGAGCTTGAGTGGCTTTGGAGAGGGAGGGGCAGTGGACGGTGATCACCGGTGAGCTCTAGGCGGGGGCGGTGTCGTGGATCTAAGACTGACAGTAGAATGGGGGTAGGTATGAGGAGGCAAGATCCTAGCTATGGCGAAGTTGTACACACGAGTTTTACGAGTTCAGGCCCTACGCGGAGGAAGTAACAGCCCTACGTCTCGGTGCCCGGAGGCGGTCGACTGGATTATGTGTGTGTGTGTGTGTGTGTGTGTGTGTGTGTGTGTGTGTGTGTGTGTGTGTGTTACAGGGGGTGCGAACCCTTGTGTCAGTGGAGGGGGTGGCTTATATAGAGTGCACCCAGACCCCAGCCAGCCCATGTTACAAGGGGTTTAAGGTACATAAAGAGATGGCATTATAGGTAACGCCAGTAATAAAGTGACATAAATGATTATTAATTCTATGGAGTAAACACCCGACCGTTGTTGTGTAGAGTGACCTTAGATCTTCTATCTGTCGAGTGATAATTCTTGCGGTTGAGTGTCTTCGGGTCTTCCGGGTGGAATGCTTCTGGTCGTGTGGATGATGATATCTCTTGAATGCTTCTGGTTTTAGGGTGATGTCCTAAGGGAGGGTGTTTAGGTCAGGCCTTTCATGCTTCATAGCTACATCATTAGCCCCCGAATTGTTCAGGGTTCGAGTGGAGAAGGAGTTGAGAATACCTCCGACTCAACTTTCACGCTTCGGAAGCGTCTTACTGAGATCAAATGAACAATCATGATGACTTCAACTTCTTTTTCAGTCGCCTTGATCCATTCTTAGTTTGTTGAGTGAACTTCTATTGAAAAGCTTCGAGTGTTGATTCAGAACAAATCTTCCGTCTGACAGTGCTCTGCTACTCGCGGATCAAGCAGGATTCGAATTTTGGGAAGCGCGCGGGGCGGAGGAGGCCGCAGTAATCAGGATGGATTAGGCAGGGTCATCTCGATCTCTGTGCCACCTTTTTCGCCATGTATTGCGCGCGCGACTATTACAGGATTTGACAGGATCGCCCGGGCCCGCAAGTTAGCCACTCGGAAATGGCCCCATATTAGGCGCCTGATTGGAGTTTTTGCACAGTGCGCCCCATTCTCTCTCTCTCTTTCTTCTCTGTTTCTCCGCCGCATCCACCTCAGCTCTCGGCGCTGCCGGCATGCTCAAGCTCCATTCGCTGCAATGGGGAAGGAGAAGACAGCAGCCTTGGAGCGTGCAAAGAAGGCGACGGCGAAGGCAAGGGGAAGAAGACCAGCCGGGGCGGATCCTCGTCGAGATCCGGCCTGCCACGCGGCTGGATCCAGGGAGATTGGATTCGGTCGATGATCTGGCAAGACGACATCGACGATCTGGTCGAGGGAGGACTGATTCCCCATAAGTCAGCATGGCTCCCGGAGGGCGAGACCGAGCCGCGGCTGCGGGAGGGTGAGTGCGTTCTCCTCGCCACCCATGTCGACCGCAGTTTTTCTTTGCCTCCCCACCCTTTCTTCCGAGGTTTCTTCAACTTCTTTGGGGCACAACTTCATCATTTTTCCCTAATACTATCGTGTACCTCGCTGCATTCGTGTCCATGTGTGAAAATTTCCTGGGTTGTCGACCACACTAGGGCCTCTTCAAACACATTTTCACCTGTCGATCTCAGTCGGTCAAAAAGGCCAATCCGAGTGATGAGAGGACACACGTGATCCAAATGTGCAGGGGTCTTGGGATCCAGATGAGAGGAAAAAGTACTTTCCCAGCCATGATTCTTCCCGAGTAAGTCAGAGGTTGGCAGTTGACCTGGTTCTACTGCAGAGACCAGCCGACTCCGAGACAGTCAACTGGACTTCCCGCCCTTTTCTATGGCTCGAGTCGAGAAGCCCTCTGCCTTGAAAGTGACTCCAGAGGAGAAAGAGGAGGTGACGGTGATGGTCGAGCGAGTGGTCCAGCTCGTTCGTGATGGTGTGACTGGCATGGATATGCTGGAGGTCTTCCTCAAACGACGCATTCAGCCACTTCAAGCTCGTGGCCATCCGATGTGGATGTATTCGGGCCTCAAAGATACCACTCGGATCCACCCAGAAGAAGTCGACGAGGATACGGTGGAGCAGTGGTTGAGGGGTATCACTGGCAACAAAGATAACCCGAGGGGGTCCAGGAGAATCCCTCCACTCGACAACTCATATGAACCAGACAAGGTCCAATTCTATCTTCTGAGTGTTTTTTGATCTATCATGTAATTGCTTTTTGCCAATCGACTGACATTTGTTCTTCTTGTTGTCTTTCAGGCTCTCATTGATATGTACTCGATGCCCAACGGAGAACAGGAGCAGGACCCGGAAGGGGGGCGAGTGGAGGTGAAAGCATGGATTGGCAATCTGGCGAAGGGGAAGAGGAGGAGGAAAGCAAGGACTCGAGCAGCGGTGAGGAAGTTGAGTCACCGCCTCGCACTAAAAAGTGTTCCAAACATAAGCACGACCCGGCGAGTGTCCGTGGAGAAGTAGCTAGGTCGACCGGGCAAACTTCCAAGCACACTCGTACTTCTTCCCTTGTGCTGACTGAGAAGGCCCCGAAGCAGCAAAAGATTACAGAACCAAAGCCTCGGAAGGCCCTGCCCAAGGTCAAGATTGACGTCCCCGTCGCTTCTGCATAAGTGTCTTGTCTCCACTTTTCAATCGAGGATTTATGTTGTCGACTCTCTTTCTCATTTGTCCGGTTGAATCTTGAAACTTGTAGAGCTGCCACTTCTGGGACTTCTGCCTACAGGGATGATGACGAAGGCGTAGAAGACACGGTCACTTCTAACCCAGGTATGATTTTTGCAAACTTGCCTTTGCTTTCTCAGCCATTTTGTTGACCAACTGAATTCCAACAACTAACTCTTCTTTGCAGCTCCTCCTCATCTCATTGATCTTTCAGATGATGACGAGGACGTGCCGCTGAGGCCTAGGAGGAGTAAGAAGGCATCAACTGGCAAGACGTCCCAATCGGTGCCGGTGGCAGAACTAGTGACCCAACAGCCTAAAGATGTGACTCGGACTTCTGTTACTTTTGCTGCTCCAGTATCAAGTGAACACCCTACATCGTCGACTACACCAGTGTTTGCTTCAACTATCCAGCCTCATGTCTCGGAACTTCAAGCTACCACGACCGCACCGTCAACCCCATTATTTACCACTCATCATGTTCCAGAAAGCCAGGCCGACGCCGCCGCATAAGCCATTTGCCAAGCTGGCATAATGATGGAGCAAGTGAAGGTGGTGCATGAAAATAGTCAGGCTGCTTATGACGCCAGTGCGGCCCTTCGAGCCAATGTACAGGTAAGTTGGCTTCCGACTAAACTCTTATCTTGTTGCTTGTTCTGTTAGGATATGCTACCTGAAAAATTTTCTCCATGCAACTTCCTGTTATTCTGCACTTCGCATCTGCACACCCACTGGGTGTTTGATGTCTTTATTGTTTCACTCTTCCACTCGGTCTGGGCGGACCATGTCGAGTGGAATCCGAACCAGTGGGGGCATGCTAAGTGCACCCACTAGGTGTAGTCCCTGAGACTGCAGTCGACTGCTGGCAGTCGGTCGGGGTATGAGTATGTCTTTCTCTCATCCTTTTTTATACTCAATCTGGGCAGGCCATGTCGAGTAGAAACCAGTGGGGGCACGATAAGTGCACCCACTGGGTGTAGTCCCCGAGACTACTGTAGAATGTTTGATTCTGTAGTAGTGTTAGAGTTCTATTCACTCGGAAGCGAATGATCTTTGATCTTGTCCATTGATGTATCTTTTGCCGACTATAGAAATCCTGTGAGCTTATCTCCAAGTTCGCCGAATTCGAGGAAAAGCAAAGGCAACTCATCCTTGATTTGGAACTCGCCAATCAAAACTTGAAAAAGGCTTGAGACGAAGTAGCTGGTACGGAAGGTAACGACCTGTTGACTGTTTATCTTGACCATCTCTCGAATTATCTCTTCGTTCCTTTCCTTGACCCGAGTGCACATTCTTTAGATAAAATGAAGCAAGCCTTGGCGCCAAAGGATCTTGACCTTGCAGCTGCACAGAAGGAGGCTAAGAAAAAGACCGCACTTGCTGACAAGAAGCTGGCTTCAGTCGAAGCACTGGAGGAAGACAAGACCAAGCTAAAGGCATCTCTCACCGAGGACAACAAAGAAGCGACCCGTTTGAAGAAGGACAAAATTGCTCTGAACGAGAAGATTGAAGGCATTTCTAGTAAGAGAAATGACCTAGAGGCTTATCTGGGGGCACTCACCAAAAAGTTGTTCCTTATGCTTGAAGGTATTTCCCTTTGTTCGACTGTTTAACTATCATCGGTTTGTCAGGCATTCGTCGACTCATTATTTCTTTGGGTTTGTAGAATTCTGTCAAAACTTTGAAGAAGAGACTGGGCGGGTCGAGACAGGTCTGGACGCTGTCCTTTCTCCCATCGGTGATGATGCTGCTATGAACGTGCTTCGACTGGAATCCCGTGTTGCCAGTGTTACGAGCTACCTTGCTCGCCTGAAGGTGGCTATGTCGCGCATTGATACAGCACTCTGGCCAAGGGCGGTGCTTCAAACTGATCTCGAGTCTCTGATGACTCGACTCAATGTGGTCCCTGGCCGAGTGCAAGAATGGAAAAAGTCTTCTGCTCGATGTGGTGCTGACATGGCTCTGTCACTGGTTCGTGTCCACTACAAGGAAACCCAAGAAGAGAAACTGGCAGCGATCAAAGTTGCCAATACCAAGAGGCATGACTTTTGATCTTTCATGGAAACCTTCATTGCTGTTGCCACTCAGATTGCTGACGTGATTGATCTGGACGAGTTCGTCGAGCCTGCAAGCCCTCCTCCTGCGGAGTGAACAAACTTTATGCCTCGCCTTAAATTTGCCTTAGAATGCCGAGTGATTTTGTATCCGTTAAACTCCTTCGGGCCTGATGCCCGAGTACTTTAATCCGTGCTCTGGAACCTTAAGATTTTATCTGAACTTGGTTTATCTCTGCGTATGCTTGTATTCGCCTTTGAGTGGAACTTTTTCTTCACTCGGAATAGTCTTTGTACTTGAGATGCAGCTCTGAGGAGGAGGTCCCAGTCGACCTGTACGTTGTCGTCCTTGCGGATCAGGATGGAGCGCATGTTATACTTGTGGCGCAGCTCCGAAGAGAAGGTTACAGTCGACCTGCACCTCGTCGTCCTTACGGATCAGGATGGAGCGCACGTTGTATTTGTGGCGCAACTCCGAAGAGAAGGTTACAGTCGACCTGCACCTCGTCGTCCTTGCGGATAAGGATGAAGCACACGTTGTATTTGTGGCGCAGCTCCGAAGAGAAGGTTACAGTCGACCTGCACCTCGTCGTCCTTGCGGATGGGGCTGTGTTTCAAACTTAGGCGAGTACTGGACTACAGCTAAGTCCCCAAGTGAGAGGGTTGCTCACCACTCGGTAGGATTTTTCAAACTTAGGCGAGTACTGGACTGCAGCTAAGCCCCTGAGTGAGAGGCTTGCTCACCACTCGGTAGGATTTTTCAAACTTAGGCGAGTACTGGACTGCAGCTAAGCCCCCGAGTGTGAGGGTTGCTCACCACTCACTGGGATTTTTCAAACTTAGGCGAGTGCTGCACTACAGCTAAGCCCCCGAGTGTGAGGGTTCCTCACCACTCGGTAGGATTTTTTGAACTTAGGCGAGTACTAGACTGCAGCTAAGCCCCGAGTGAGAGGGTTGCTCACCACTCGGTAGGATTTTTTAAACTTAGGTGAGTACTGGAATGCAGCTAAGCCCCCGAGTGAGAGGGTTGCTCACCACTCAGTAGGATTTTTAAACTTAGGCGAGTACTGGACTGCAGCTAAGCCCCCGAGTGAGACGCTTGTTCACCACTCGGTAGGATTTTTTAATCTTAGGCGAGTACTGGACTGTAGCTAAGCCCTCAGTGAGAGGCTTGCTCACCACTCGGTAGGATATTTTTTTTCAAACTTAGGCAAAATGGATTCGCAGCTAAGCCTCTGAGTGAGAGGTTTGCTCACCACTCGGTAGGATTTTTTAAACTTAGGCAAAATGGATTCGCAGCTGAGCTCCCGAGTGAGAGGCTTGCTCACCACTTGGTAGGATTTTTCGAACTTAGGTGAAACGGGTTCACAGCTAAGCCACCCACTGGGGGGCTTAGAGAATAAAAAAGGAACAACAATCATTTATGAGACTGTAAAAAACTGTGTATTTAATAATCAAACTGGAAGGTATTTCTTATTACATCTCAACAGTTTGAAAGCTTAAGTGTAAAAGGGGCGGAGCAGCTCTGCATTCCAAGCGCGTGGCTCGTCTTTCTTGTGCTCGACATTGTAAAGGTGGTATGCTCCGTTGTGGAGCACTCTGGTGACCATGAAGGGGCCTTCCCAAGCAGGAGCGAGCTTGTGTGGTTTCTACTGATCCACTCGAAGAACCAAGTCTCCCTCTTGAAATGCTCGACCCCTCACATTTCTGGCGTGGAATTGACGCGGGTCTTGCTGATAAATGGTTGACCGGATCAGGGCCATCTCTCTTTCCTATTCCAGGAGATCACCTGTGTCTTGCCGAGCCTGTTCTGCTTCACCTTCTGAGAAAATCTCGACTCGGGTGCATTGTGAAGCAGGTCACTCGGAAGTACAGCTTCAACTCCATAGACCAAGAAGAATGGAGTTTGGCCAGTCGACCGATTAGGACTTGTCCTCAATCCCCAAAGCACCGATGGAAGTTCATCGACCCATGCGCCTGCCGCATGCTTGAGATCACGCATCAATCGGGGTTTCAGTCCTTTGAGAATCAATCCGTTTGCTCTTTCAGCTTGTCCATTCGACTGGGGACACTACAAAAAAAGACACATCCATGACATTTTGGGCCGAACGAAAAAAAATTGTCATACCTATGACACTTCTATGACGATAATTGTGACAAAACCCGGTATCATCATAGATGTGGTGGGGTCCTACTTCTATGACAAAAAATCATGATAGGAGACGCAGCTGCATTACATTCTTTGGGCCGTCCATGACGGAAAAAACCGTGGTAGAAGCGAAGGCGAGGAAAATATCGGGGTGTTCCCGGTTACGGTGGGTGGTCGGGGCCGAGCGATGCATGTTTCTCTCGTACATGCACGCGCGTGGGTGCGAGGCGTTGGGCTCTAACTGGACCTGAGCGAGGCGTTGGGCTCTAACTGAACCCGAGCGATTACACTACAGGCTACGCGTTACTGAACCCGAGCGATCGATCAATGGCTGTTAACTGAACCCGATCGAGCGATTCCTTCGCTACTGCTGCTAACTGAAGACGATCGATGCTACCTCTGGATGAACAGTGAGCGTTGCTGGGGGTTTGGATGAACAGTTCCCGGTGGGGGTGGATGAATAGGACCCCATGGTATTGCCTCTGGATGAATAGGACCCCGATCGATCGAGCCGGTTGGGGCTGGATGAACAGGACCCCATGGAGGGCAGGATGAATAGGACCACCCCGTGGAGGGCAGGATGAACAGTAGACGGTGGAGGGCAGGATGAACAGTAGCCCGTGGAGGGGTGGTTGAACAGGAGCCCGTGGAGAGGGCTGGTTGAACAGTAGCCGATGGAGTAGCGCGCGGTGGAGGCTGGATGAACAGGAGCCCATGGATGAACGGTCGCCCGTTGAGGCTGGAGGGGGTCGACAGTGGAGATGAATAGTATCCCGTGGAGTCCCGTTTTGCGGTAGGCCACACCCCTCCCAGTGAACAGGACTCCCGTTTCGACCGTAGCGCTCCAACACAAGTCCGTTTCCTCTGTTTTGCGGTACGCCACACCCCTCCCGATCAACAGGACCCCTGTTTCGACCGTAGGAGGTCTGTTTCCTCCGTTTTGCGGTACACCAGACCCCTCCCGATGAACAGGATCCCGTTTCGAACATGGCCGGTCGAACACAAGGCCGTTTCCTCCGTTTTGCGGTATGCTAGGCCTCGTTTCCATCGGCTGTTCCATCCAAGCCCTCCCGATGAACATGACGACGCATTCCGTTCCGACCCAGCCGGTTGGCTCCCCATGAACACGACGACGATGTTGTTCTCCGTTCCGACCCAGCCATGTACACGAGCCCTGGCTGTACATATGCACGAGTAGGCGTTTGAGACCCTGCCCGTATGTACGTATGTGGTCGTATTTTCTTTCTTGCACACTGGCCACTGTATGTACGTGTACATGCTACGTGCGCGCCTCTACTACGACATGTGTGCGCCTCTACATCGACCAGTATGTACATACACGTTCACGACCAGAATAACAACGCTACGTACGCTTCGACCAGGTGGGTCCCGACTGTCAGGCACTTCCTTGCGTGCGAAGATGTAGCTGGTGGGTCCCAGCAGTCAGGGGGTGAATCATTTTTTTTGCCCGGACGCACTTCCTTGTGTGCGAAGATGTAGCTGGTGGGTCCCAGCAGTCAGGGGGAAACGTTTTTTCACGAAATACGGTGGCCCGTCCAGTGGGTCCCCGCTGTCAGGTGGAGGAATAATTATTTTACACATAATAAGGAGGCACTTCCTTGCTGCGACCGTGGACCCACCTGTCAGCCTCTCCACGTACAGTCCATGTCCGAAGGAAGCCGTTCCTTGACCATGTTGAGCATGCCGCGCCGAGAGCACCAGGGTGGTGGACGACGGCGAGGCCTAGGAAGGGGACGACGCGGAGCCAGGGAAGACACGACAGTGGATGCCCACGCGTAGAGGAATATGAGGGTTCACTGGTTCGCTGTGGTGTGAGGCTGCCGTCGCTGCAGAATAACAGGGGGTGTGGGTGAGTAGAGGGATGGCATGGCCAGCGGTGGGAGTAGTAGGGGGCGGTGAGGCCTCCGCCGCATCGCAGCCGGCCACGGGAGGCAGGAGCACGAGGCACGACTGGCGCTGGTTTGGGCGACTGGAGCAAGAAGACCAGAGGTTGAAGAAGCACTACGGCCGTTGGATGGACATCATACCGTCAGTGGAGCTAGAATCGTGCATATTGACTGAGTTGACAAAGCCCTCCATCCCCGTCAACTTAGTAGGCCCACAAGTTAGCCTGCCACTATACTGGGTCCCAGCTAGCAGGGGGAGTATCCATTTGTTTGTGCGTAATAAGGAAGCACTTCCTTGCGTGCGAAGATATAGCTGGTGGGTCCAAGCTGTCAGCGGCGGTAACATTTTTTCGCGAAATACAGAGGCCCTTTCGGTGGGTCCGAGATGTCAGGTGGAGGAATCATTATTTTGTGCGTAATAAGGAGGCATTTCCTTGCATGCGTCCATGGACCCACCTGTTAGCCTCTCCACGTACAATCCACTTCAGATGCATGTCGGTCGTTGACCATGTTGACCAGGCCGCGTCGAGAGCACAAGGGCAGTGGACGACGACGAGGTCTAGGAAGGGAACGACACGAAGGCAGGGAAGACTCGACAGTTGTTTCCCACGCGGAGGGGAGTACGACTGTATGCGGGTTTACTGGTTGGTTCGTCTGTCGTCGTCGGAGAATAACAGTAGGTGTGGGTGAGTAGAGGGATGGCTAGGCCAGCGATGGGAGTACGATGGGGTGGTGAGGCCTGCGCAGCAGCACAGCATGCCGCGGGGAGGAGGGAGCAGGCAGTCTCGCCGGTGCTCGTTTGAGCGGCCGGAGCAGGAAGAGCAGAGATTGAAGAAGCACGACGGCCATTGCATGGAAATCCAACAGTCACTGCTTGTGCGTCAACCTTTTTTTAGGAAAGCCTCAAATCTGTGGAAAACTGCATACAGCCCATCTGCCATTATTCCTAATAATTTACAGCCCATTTGATAATTATTAAGGTTTTTTTGGAGCAAATATTCTTTTTGTTAGCATTACAGCCCATATTGTGGCCATGGTTTAAAATTATATGAAATTTTGCATATTTCGGTGCAGTCCGAACTGTTTTTAATCCTGAAATTTCGAGTCACGTTCAAACTGATTTTAAAAATAAATGTATATCAAAGAAAATCCAACAAATTGTCCACGCATAAAAATCAATGCAATTTAAAATCTCGAAATGAAAAAAAGAAATTTGAAACTAATTGCCGGTTTGATGTGTTTTAAAAATGTACAGCCCATTTCTCATTACTGATAGGCCATTTTCTCGGCCAGCCGAATGAAGCTCTCCTCGTCTTGAAAGATTTGCAGCCCAACAGGCCTAACAAAGCGACTTACTTGGCAAATCACAAAAAAAACCAAGCTGTGGCCATGGACCCAGCTGTCATCCTCTCCACGTACAGTACTCTTCTGATGGAAGTCGGTCGTTGACCACATTGACCACGCCGCGTTGAGAGCACCAAGGCAGTGGATGACGGTGAGGCCTAGGAAGGGGATGACGCGGAGCCGGGGAAGACGCGACAGTGGATGCCCACGCGGAGAGGAGTACGAGGGTTCACTGGTTCGGCTGCAGTGTGAGGCTTCTGTCACCGCAGAATAACAGGGGGTGTGGCTGAGTGGAGGGATGGCCTGGCCAGCGGTGGGAGTAGTATGTGGGCGGTGAGGCCTCCGCGGCAGCACAGCCGGCCATGGGAGGCAGGAGCAGGCGGCACGACCGGCGCTGCTTTGGGCGGCTGGAGCAAGAAGACCAGAGGTTGAAGAAGCACTATGGCCGTTGGATGGACATCGTACGGTCACTGGAGCTATAATCGTTCATATTGACTAAGTTGACAAAGCCCTCTGTCCCCGTCAACTTAGTAGGCCCACAAGTCAGCCACCCACTATGGTGGGTCCCAGCTAGCAGGGGGTATTCATTTTTTGTGTGTCATAAGGAGGCACTTCCTTGCGTGCGAAGATATAGTTGGTGGGTCCGACCTGTCAGCGAGGGGAACGTTTTTTCCGTGAAATACAGAAGCCCTTCCTGTGGGTCCTAGCTGTCAGGTGGAGGAATCATTATTTTGCACGTAATAAGGAGGCATTTCCTTGCGTGCGGCCATGGACCCAGCTGTCAGCCTCTCCACGTACAGTCCACTTCCGATGGATGTCGTTCATTGACCACGTTGACCAGGCCTCACCGAGAGCACCAGGGCGGTGGACGAGGGTGAGGCCTAGGAAGGGAACGGCACGGAGGCAGGGAAGACTCGGTAGTTGTTTCCCATGCGGAGGGGAGTACGACTGTACGAGGGTTTATTGGTTCATCTGTCGTCACCGGAGAATAACAACAGGTGTGGGTGAGTAGAGGGATGGCTAGGCCAGCGATGGGAGTACGGTGGGGCGGTGAGGCCTGCGCGGCAGCATAGCCGGCCGCGGGAGGAGGGAGCAGGCAGTCCCGTCGGTGCTTGTTTGAGCGGCTGGAGCAGGAAAAGCAGAGATTGAAGAAGCACGACAGTCGTTGGATGGAAATCCAACAGTCACTGCTCTCGTGTGCATTATTTCTAATAATGTACAGCCCATTCGCTAATTCTTAAGAATTTTTTTGGAGCCCATCTTCTTTTTGTTAGCATTACACCCCATATTGTGGCCACGGTTAAAAAGTATATGATTTTTTTGCATATTTCGGTGCGGTCAACTGTTTTTAATCCCAAAATATCGATTCACATTCAAACTATTTTGAAAAATAATTTATATAAATATAAAATCCACATAATTGTCCACGCATAAAAATCAATGGAATTTAAAATCTTGTAATGAAAAAAATTGAAACTAATTCCCGGTTTGATGTGTTTTATAAATGTACATCCCATTTTTAGGCAAACCGAATGAAACTCTCCTCGTCTTGAAAGATTTGTAGCCCAGCAGGGCTGATAAAGCAAGTATGCCTCGTTTGGGTATTTCTTAAAAAAACTGCACTAGCCATTTTCAGCAAGAAAAAAACACAACTTGGCTCATGATGTGGTAAACATAAATAAAACCCTAGCTAGACGGGCCACAGCCCCCGCACAGCCCCATTTGTTACCCTGATCCGTCGCTAAAACTAGTATAAATAACGACTACTTGTTCCTCAAAAAAATAGCATGACCTGCTGGCTCCCTGGTGTCAGCCGCTCATAGTGTAATTCTCTCGTTTATTGACTACGTTGACAATGGCGTGAGCCCCAGATGTCCAACCATTAGGAGGAACCATATTTTTGGGCTTGTAATATAGAGGCACTTGTTTGCGTACTGCCATGACACTGGTGGGTCCCTACTGTCATCCTCTCCACGTACAGTCATCTCCTTGTTCCTCTCAGTTGTTGACGACGTTGACAATGCAAGAGGGCAGCGCACCGCACACGGCGAGCGAACCAAGGCCGCAAGGCGGAGGACGACGGCGAGGCCTCGAACGGAATGAACAGGAGCCGTGGAAGATGCGCCGGTCCAGTCGCAGGTGGAGGGGAGTACGACGGTTGACTAGTTCGGGTGCGGGTGCGTGTTGGGGTTGACATCGCCGGAGAATAACAGGACATGTGGGGGAATAGAGGGAGGGACTGGCCAACGTTGGAGGGTACGTATGGTAGGGTGGCGGAGGCGCAGCCAGCCATGGGAGGCGGGAGCAGGCAGAGCCGACGGCGTGGTTTGGTTTGGGTGGCTGGAAGAAGAAGAAGACAAGAGATAGAAGATACACGACAGATGTTGGATGTCAATCCAACGGCTGGTAGACAGAATCGTTTGTTGACTGGCTAGTAAGTCGACACCACCTTCGATATGCTATTTACTCGCGGGTCCCAAATATCAGAATCCAAATCTGTCATGGTCATGCAGCCCTTCCTATGAAAATTTACAGCCCATTTTATGTGCTAGTTGGAAATAAGTTTGTGGGTGCTGGTGGGGGCTAATCACTTGGCTTCTGTAATGCACAGTGAGCTCAAGCAGCCGGCGAGAGTGATGTTATTTCCCTTGGTTGGGATTTGTTAGTTGTTACAATATTTCACTCTAAATTAAACGACTGGTAAGCCATTTGCCTTGTTTCAAAGAAAATATGGCAGTCACAGCCGAGTTAAAAAGGGCAAGAACATCTAACTCCAGCTTACAAACTGTACAAAAGCACGAGGGTTAATTATTCACCAGGTTTACAAAAAAAACCCAGGTTGAAAAGGGCAACAACATCCAACTCCAACACTATTTTTGGCAGTCACAGTCAAATAGATCGGTCAGGTCCATAGAATGAACATCCTGGGTCGTAAAATTTACTGGATTATGACCACAATATGTTGTAAATAGAAGCCTGGCACGTTCAGAAGCTCTTTTGCCCACCTGAAACTCCGTTTTTTTCTCTTCCACATACCCATCCATCAAAACCATGCTATTGATAAACTTAAGCCTGATGAACAATAGTAACCTCGCATTCAGCAGGAAGAATGTGACAAATCTAGTGTTTGCACGGTTGGCTACATATCGTTCTAGCGTTATTGTCTTCAATCGAATCTCATGAGAAGTGAGAAAATCCCGATGCTTACGAATCCACCGATTGGTTATATCTTTCTTACCCCGTCCTGTTGCCTAAATAGACATGAAGATTGAAAACAGTTGAGGTCTAAAAAAAGGAGTGTCGAAAGAGCAACAGCTGAATGGTTAATTCTAGTACACTATATGCGGGCTTCCAATGTGCATGAAATTATCACCTTTATATACAAATTCTCCAGACATGGAAAGCATTACAGCAAGCCAATAATCTTGTTCAGATCAAAACTATTCATTTGGATATATAAGATCTTGACAGAATCCAGCACCATTGATAGGCCATCCATGGAGAAACTCTTCATTGATCATAGAACATAATATTAGTACAAAATGTGTACTCCAAGATGACATATAACTTATGCGCAGAAATTTAAAATGCAGCTTATGGTTATGAGTGTAGATGATAATGTAAAGTACCTGAAGAACTGTGGAGCCAAACACCATATTGAAATGAGCACATAGATCACATATTACACCCAAGGTCTCCTGTTTAGGCACAAAGAGGATGGTTATTTGCAATGGTGAATAACTAGAATGATCAACCTTTGAAGTGAAGGGGCATCTTGGATGATGAGATGCCTTCCGTCAGAACAAATTCCAATTCTTACAAGGTTAGGCGACTTTATTTGGAGACAACCGATTCTAACTGTGAAAACAAGCACCAAGCACTCCAGGGCAGGGCAACTGGAGTGGATGATGTTGTGCAATGAGGCCTCTGATATACGAACCCGCACAAGTGAAAGTTTCTTTAGAAATGGGAGTTGAAGGTTTAGTACCAGATTGTCTGGTAGGTCGCATAGCGCAAAGGTGGCGGTGTTGAGAGAGGAGGAAAACCGCGAGATGGATGATACGTCCATTTTGCATCATGCTTTTATATTGATATTTATTGCATTATGGGCTGTTATTTCACATTATGTCACAATACTTATGGCTATTCTCTCTTATTTTACAAGGTTTACATAAAGAGGGAGAATGCCGACAGCTGGAATTCTGGGCTGGAAAAGGAGCAAATATTAGAGACCTATTCTGCACAACTCCAAAAGTCCTGAAACTCCACGGAACACCTCATAATAAATAATGAAAAATCCTCGCCAAAGATGAAGACCAGGGGCCCACACCCTTCTCACGAGGGTGCCCCCCCCCTAGGGCGCGCCCCCTGCCTCGTGGGCCCCCTGATGGCTCTCCTATATGAAGTCTTTTGTCGAGAAAAAAATAAGAAGCAACCTTTCGGGACGAAACTCCGCCGCCACGAGGCGGAACCTTGGTGGATTCAATCTAGAGCTCCGGCAGAAGTGTCCTGCCGGGGAAACTTCCCTCCCAGAGGGGGAAATCATCGCCATCGTCATCACCAATGCTCCTCTCATCGGGAGAGTGCAATCTCCATCAACATCTTCATCAGCACCATCTCATCTCAAAACCCTAGTTCAATCTTGTATCCGATTCTTGTCTTCAAGTCCGGGATTGGTGCTAGTAGGTTGCTAGTAGTGTTAATTACTCCTGGTAGTTGATGCTAGTTGGTTTAATTGGTGGAAGATCATATGTTCAGATCCTTTATGCATATTAATACCCCTCTGATTATGAACATGTTTATGCTTTGTGAGTAGTTACGTTTGTTCCTGAGGACAAGGGAGAAGTCTTGCTATTAGTAGTCATGTGAATTTGGTATTCATTCGATATTTTGATGAGATGTATGTTGTCTAGCCTCTAGTGGTGTTATGTGAACATGGACTACATAACACTTCACCATTATTTGGGCCTAGAGGAAGGCATTGGGAAGTAATAAGTAGATGATGGGTTGCTAGAGTGACAGAATCTTAAACCCTAGTTTATGTGTTGCTTCGTAAGGGGCTGATTTGGATCCGTATGTTTCATGCTATGGTTAGGTTTACCTTAATACTTTTGTTGTAGTTGCGGATGCTTGCAATAGAGGTTAATCATAAGTGGGATGCTTGTTCAAGTAAGAACAGCACCCAAGCACCGGTCCACCCACATATCAAATTATCAAAGTACCGAACGCGAATCATATGAACGTGATGAAAACTAGCTTGACGATATTCCCATGTGTCCTCGGGAACGCTTTTCCTTATATAAGAGTTTGTCCAGGCTTGTCCTTTGCTACAAAAAGGATTGGGCCACCTTGCTGCATTTTATTTACTTTTGTTACTTGTTACTCGTTACAAATTATCTCATTACAAAACTATCTGTTACCACTTATTTCAGTATTTGCAGAGAATACCTTGCTGAAAACCGTTTATCATTTCCTTCTGCTCCTCGTTGGGTTCGACACTCTTACTTATCGAAAGGACTATGATAGATCCCCTATACTTGTGGGTCATCAAGACTCTTTTCTGGCGCCGTTGCCGGGGAGTGGAGCGCCTTTGGTAGGTGGAATTTGGTAAGGAAAAATTTATATAGTGTGCTGAAATTTACTGTCACTTGTTACTATGGAAAGTAATCCTCTGAGGGGCTTGTTCGGGGTATGTTTGCCCCGACCAGTAGAACAAAGAGTTGCTCCTCAACCTTCTGGACCTATTGAAAATGAAATTCCTTATGAAGTTCCTTCGGGTATAATAGAAAAACTGCTAGCTAATCCTTTTTAGGAGATGGAACAAAACATCCTGGTGAACATCTAATATATGTGGATGAAGTTTGTGGATTATTTAAGCTTGTAGGTATATCCAGAGATGTTGTTAAGAAGAAGGTTTTCCCCTTATCTTTGAGGGGAGATGCATCGACATGGTATAGGCTATGTGATGATATGAGGTCTTCGAATTACAAACGATTGAAATTGGAATTTCATCAGAAGTTTTATCCTATGCATCTTGTTCATCGTGATCGCAATTATATATATAATTTTTGGCCTCGCGAAGGAGAAAGCATCGCTCAAGCTTGGGGGAGGCTTAAATCAATGTTATATTCATGCCCCAATCATGAGCTTCCAAGAGAAACAATTATTCAAAAAAATTATGCTCAGCTTTCTGATAACAATCGCACCATGCTTGATACTTCTTGTGTTGGCTCTTTTATGATGAAGACCATTGAATTCAAATGGGATTTATTGGATAGAATTAAAGCAACTCTGAAGATTGGGACTGAGGGAGTCCTAGATTAGGGGGTGTTCGGGTAGCCGGACTATACCTTCAGCCGGACTCCAGGACTATGAAGATACAAGATTGAAGACTACGTCCCGTGTCCGGATGGGACTTTCCTTGGCGTGGAAGGCAAGCTTGGCGATGCGGATATTCAAGATCTCCTACCATTGTAACCAACTCTATGTAACCCTAACCTTATCCAGTGTCTATATAAACCGGAGGGTTGTAGTCCGTAGGCAATCAACTCCATATACACAATCATACCATAGGCTAGCTTCTAGGGTTTAGCCTCCTTGATCTCGTGGTAGATCTACTCTTGTACTACCCATATCATCAATATTAATCAAGCAGGACGTAGGGTTTTACCTCCATCGAGAGGGCCCGAACCTGGGTAAAACATCGTGTCCCCTGCCTCCTGTTACCATCCGGCCTAGACGCACAGTTCGGGACCCCCTACGCGAGATCCGTCGGTTTTGACACCGACATTGGTGCTTTCATTGAGAGTTCCTCTGTGACATCGCAATCAGGAAGGATGCCTCCTCCCGTCTTTAAAGGCGGCACCGTTGCTAAGGGAGCCTTGGCTGTCGGCCAAACCCTCTGGCTAGGTGGTTTCCTCATGACCGCCTGTTCAGTTGTTGCGCCGATGGTGACCTCTTGGGTCATCAAAAGCAACCTACACGTCAGCTCGAAGCTCGTCGAGCAGCTCAATCCAATGGAGCTCTCTTCCGTAAACGAGCTCTTGGATCGCATCGCCGCCCTGGGGGTCGCTACAGATTACGACCAGGTTGGGCTTAAACCCGATCTAAGAGAAATTAACTCTCCCCAGGTCACCCACCACGTTGTCGTGGTAGAGACGTAGTGTGGCGACCCTTCATCTATTTTAAGGACTAGCTACGTCCGAATTCCCGACCCCTCCAAGCCGGATACCCGCGGAGGGGGAGATGTAACTCAAGACCTGAGCTTAGGATCAGGCAATGGGCCAGATTCATTGGGCAACATCCAAGAATCCGAACTTCAGAGTTCGGAAACTCTTCGGCCTCCGAATCTTGGATTGGGTGAGGTTTCAGATTTAACGACACCTGCCCACCCGATCATAAGCGATCTCTCCCAAATCAGGCAGAGGCCCGAGGAAACAGTACATCATTACTGGGCCAGATTCCTCCTGGTTATGAACAGGATAAAGGATTGCCGCGAGGAAGACGCAATCTCAATTTTCTGCAGTAATTGCACGGACAAGGGAATCCTTAACGCCGTAAGTCGTCGTGATATTACACACTTCGCTGACTTGGCGTCCATAGTACAAAAATACTGTGCGATGGAAAGCGCCTCGAAAACTGAAATAAAATTTTGGGATAATCCGGCCTTGAATAGTAATCCCGTCCGAACTAAGAGGGTGCATCATCATAGGACACCCGGGATAAACACCAAAAAGCCAAAACCCTCTACAGGGCATGGAACCGTACTGGAAAGATGGCTCAATGGACCCTATAGAATTCACAGTACAAAGGATGCCACACCAACTCACAGCCTTAGAGCATGTTGGATACTCCGGCAGGTGGCCAAGATCGGCGAGGACCTCTTAATTCCGGAGGCCGCAGAAAGCCAGCCCAAGGACACCAGTACCGTTCTCACAGTCTTCGAGACTTTCGCATCAAACAATGTGCGAAAAAGAACACTCCGCAGCCTCACCGAAGTCTATCAAGTTGCAACAATAAATCCATGGAGCGACACTGCCATCACCTTCAACGCAAGTGATGAACCTAGATTCTGAACAGCCCGAGCACCAGCCGCATTGGTCCTCAGTCCCATAGTGGACGGCTTTCGCCTCACCAAGGTGCTCATGGATGGAGGCAGCGGACTGAACCTCATTTATGAGGAAACCCTTCAAAAAATGGAAATAGACTGGAACCGCGTCGAGCGAAGCAGCACAAGCTTTAGAGGAATAATCCCCAGTCAGGAAGCGCGCTGCACAGGAAAAATCACACTAGATGTGGTGTTCGGCACGCCGGATAATTACAGGTCCGAAGAAGTTACGTTTCAGGTGGCCCCGTTTAAGAGCGGATATCACACTTTACTAGGGCGGGAAGCATTCACAATCTTCCAAGCAATACCCCATTACGGGTACATGAAGCTTAAGATGCCCGGACCGAATGGAATTATCTCTCTAGCTAGTGATCCGGACATAGAACTCCACGCCGAAAACAAGATAGCCGCATTAGCCCTTGAGGCACTATCCGAAGCCTTAGCGGACGAGGAACTGACTGCGCTGCGCTCCACGGTTAACAGGGATGACATGATACTTGACAAGAGATCCAAATCCACATCCTTCAAGCCAGCTGACGAAATAGTCAAATTCCAGGTCCATCCAACGGACCCCAATAAAACAGCTTCCATCGGGGCACGACTGAACCCTGATGTAGACGCCGCACTGCGAGAGTTCCTACGAGAGAACTGGGACATCTTCGCCTGGCACCCTTCAGACATGCCAGGGATCCCACGCAGGCTGACCGAACACAGCTTAAATATCCAAAAAGGATTTAAACCTATTAAACAAGCCCTTCAGCGTTTTTCCGAACCCAAGAGACAGGCTATGGGAGAGGAGCTAGCCAAGCTATTGGAGGCCGGATTCATCAAAGACATAAAACATCCGGACTGGCTAGCAAACCTGGTGATGGTACCAAAGAAGGACAAATCATGGCGCCTGTGTGTCGATTTTAAAGACCTTAACAAGGCTTGCCCAAAGGATCCCTTCCCCTCCCCCATATCGATCAAATTATCGATGCCACCGCAAGACACGATTCGTTGTGTTTCCTCAACGCATACTCCGGTTACCATCAAATCAAGATGGCAGAATCAGACCAAGCTACAACAGCATTCATCACACCGTATGACCCATTCTGCTTCAACACAATGCCCTTCGGGCTGAAAAACGCCGGCGCAACATATCAGCGCATGATCCAGACATGTCTGGCAAACCAAATTGGCAAAACAGTGGAGGCGCACGTGGATGATGTGGTCGTCAAATCAAGACATGTCGAATCTCTAGTAGACGACTTGAGGCTTACATTTGATAACCTCCGAAAATATGACATCAAGCTCAATCCGGAAAAATGCGTCTTCGGCGTTCCAGCCGAAAAGCTCTTGGGCTTCATTGTATCCGATAGAGGAATTGAAGCAAATCCAGCCAAGATCCGAGCTTTGTCACAATTGGATGTCCCAAAGGACCTTAAACAAATACAAAAATTAACCAGATGCGTGGCGGCTTTAAGCCGCTTCATCTCCCGCTTGGGAGAAAAGGCACTACCCCTCTATCGCCTCCTTCGGTGCACCGAACACTTCGAGTGGACGGATGCCGCCACGGCCGGACTTGATGAAATAAAAGCCATATTGGCAACAAAACCAGTCCTGGCCACGCCAAACACCGGCGAATCAATGTTATTATACATTGCAGCAACACACCAAGTTGTCAGCGCAGTGCTCGTTGTCGAGCGGGAAACGGACGGACACAAATTCCCCCTTCAAAGGCCGATCTACTACGTGTCCACTGTCCTCACTCCATGCAAATCACGGTACCCGCATTATCAAAAGATTGCATACGCGGTATTCATGGCATCCCGGAAGCTATGACACTACTTTCAAGAGTGCTCCATAACAGTAGCCTCGGAAGTACCACTCAACGATATTATCAACAACCGCGATGCAACGGGCCGGATTGCAAAATGGGCCATCGAGCTTCTCCCGTTCGATATAACCTATAAGCCACGGCGAGCTATTAAATCGCAAGTTTTGGCCGACTTCGTCGCAGAATGGACGGAGGTCGAGCTCCCTAAAGAGTACGGCACATATTCAAACTGGATTATGCACTTCGACGGTTCCAAAATGTTGGCCGGACTGGGGGCCGGCATCGTCCTGACGTCCCCCACAGGAGACACAGTCCAATATGTGCTCCAGATCATGTACACGGATTCCAACAATGCAGCCGAATATGAGGCCCTCCTACATGGCCTCCGGATAGCAGTATCCATGGGTATCCAGCACCTAGAGGTACGCGGGGATTCAAACCTCGCGATATCCCAAATAAATGGAGACTTCGACACCAAGGACCCAAAAATGGCAGCTTATCGCAACGCCGTCCTAAAAATGTCAGCTCGGTTCGAAGGGCTGGAGTTTCACCATATAGCCCGAGAAAACAATCAAGCGGCGGACGTCCTAGCACGCATCGGAGAAAAACACGATGCAGTCCCCCCCAACATCTTTTTGGAAAGATTGTTCAAGCCATCCGTAGCATGGGAGGGGGAACCTGCAAACAACAGCCCGAACCCAGCCGCACCACTCGACGCCGAACAATCTGACACAATTGGAGGCTCTGCCAACAAAATTACACCTTCAGCCCACGTAATAATGGCGGTTATCGCCCCGTGGACAAAACCATTCCTAGCCTACCTTATTAGGCAGGAACTCCCGAAGGACCAAAACGAGGCCCGCTGCATAGTGCGGCGATCTAAAGCCTACAGAGTCCATGAGGGAGAGCTTTACAAGAAAAGCACTACTGGAGTCCTTCAAAGGTGCATCTCCAAAGAGGAAGGGCGGAACCTTCTGGCTGAAATTCATGCCGGACTCGGTGGTCACCACGCCGCTGCTCGGTCCCTTGTTAGCAAGGCTTTCCGTACAGGCTTTTATTGGCCGACGGCCCGGGCAGACGCTTAGGACCTAGTCCAACGATGCGCTGGTTGCCAACCAAAGCCATATGCCACCCACCGCACTCCAAACTATACCCATCACCTGGCCTTTTGCGGTCTGGGGGCTTGACATGGTCGGACCCCTTAAAGGTGGAACCCATAGAAAAAAATACTTACTGGTCATGGTGGATAAGTTCACCAAATGGATAGAAGCCAAGCCTGTTAAAATGGTCGAATCCGGACCTGTGATAGACTTCATATCCAGGGTTGTACACCGTTATGGCGTCCCCCACAGCATCATAACCAATAACGGCACAAACTTTACCGCTGACGAGGTAAAACTCTGGTGCAAAAACATGGGCATCAAGCTCGATTATGCTTCCCTCTATCACCCACAAACCAACGGCCAGGTCGAACATGCAAATGGTCTTATCATGAGCGGCATTAAACCCAGACTAGTGCGGTCCCTCAAGGAATCTAACATGCACTGGGTAGAGGAGCTCGACTCCATGCTATGGGGGCTGCGGACCAAGCCAAATCGCACCACCGGACACACACCATTTTTTATGGTGTACGGCGCAGAAGCAGTTCTGCCCTGCGACATAATTCATGACTCACCTAGAGTGCACATGTACGAAGAAAGAGAAGCCGAGCTCGATCGGCAGGACAACTTGGACGCCTTGGAGGAGGAGCGTGACGTGGCAAAAGCCCGTTCCGCATTTTATCAATAGCAGGCCCGAAGATATCAAAGCAGAGAAGTACGGGCCAAAAGTTACAATGTTGGCGAACTAGTTCTACGCCTGCCGGATAAGAAAAAGGACAAACTCAAGCCCAAGTGGGAAGGTCCATTCATAATCGACCAAGTCCTGACCGGTGGGGCGTACCGCCTGCGAGATGCGTCGAACAACCGACCCGAGCCGAACCCGTGGAACGCCACCCGTCTCCGAAGATTCTATGCCTAGCGCCGGACTCTGTGTTCGTCTCCTTCCTCTGTCCATTCTTTTTTGCATTTTTCTATCTTACATTTCTCTCCTTCCCAATTTTTCTTTTATAGCCCTTAAAGGCTCATCTAGTGACGCGCCACTCGCGCTCATTAAACCTGGGGGCTTCTTTAACAGAAGCTTATTTATACGGGCTTCACGCCCAACACATGCGTCAAACTTCCGCATGTACCTTTTTCTTCACCATTATATGCATCGATATGACTTAAGTTTTGGCCAAGATGGGTGCCTGGCTCCTGTGCTTACCCCTACGTTCCCGATTGTTCGGCTAGGTGGTAAAGGGAGCACCTCTGCGATTGTTACTACCGGGTCAGCCGGATGTGTACCTCAGACTGGGTGAAGCCGAAAGCTAGCGTTCTTAAGGGAATATTCGGTCAGTGAAATAAAATACGACCTTTTTACTCATTTTATGCGCCCCCAGATGCTTTTTTCTATGTCTCTTCAAGCAGTCCGGACATGCACCTTAGGGCATGCCTCCCAGCGAAAGGAACCCTTAACGGAACTATTCTCTCTGGAAGATGTTTCTTACTAACCATGTAATATAACATAACTAGTTGGGCACTTGTCTGATAAAGCACTGATGACCCCTACGCCTTGTCTCCACGCATACCCCGGTTCTTATATAACCGCTAGGGTATTCGGACACACTCCGGACCGTCAGGTCCCGAGGTTGAAGCGAAAAGGTCGGCAACGACAAACGATCTACAATCCGGCTAGAAGGCATTACATATGTCAATTCAAAATTACACAGTCATTCTGACTGATTGTATTCCTCTTCTATACCATCTAACAGGTTGTCTAATTTACAATCCTGCTGGGAATACTTCGCGGCCAACTCTACTTGGCCGTACACTAAGCTTACAGGGATCTCCTTCCCGTCAGGCCCCACTGGTCCAACCTCGGCCATGTGGTTTGGGTCAGACTTCGTAAAACGGGTCTTCACCATGGCCGAGGCCTCCCTAGCGCCTTGTCGGCAGGTCGATATCTTCCACAACCGGAAGCGCCGCCGAGCTCCCTTCAGCTTCTTCGCAAGCTCTCCAAGGCCCTCGGGCACGGAGTGGGCAGGCCATAAGGCTTGGGCAATACCTCGCATCGCCTGCCGAATTCGCTCGTGCAGTTGCAAGAGTTTGGGAAGAAGGTCACCCGTTGAACCGGGCATCTCCTTTGCAGGACGACCTGTGAGCATACCTACAGACATTAGTCTGTTAGTCGACTTCCTCGCCGAACCTTTTTTCAAAGTTCGTTCAAGCACTTACTAAATATGCCGCGTCGAAGCCGTTGATTCTCCTTCGTGGAGTCCGACAGCTGGCCACGAACATCTTTAAGTTCGACATCCAGCTTGGTGTTGGCATCCTGAAGATCATTCTTCTCCCGCCTCACCTTTGTCAACACACTCTCACCGGCCTTTAGCCGACGTAAGAGTTGTTGCTTGTCCGGATCGAGTCCGGCGCCATCTGCAATATGATCTGTCAGATTTGCACCCACACCGCATAATACTAATCTTTCGAAGTGTATCTTACCTGAGGGGGTCTCTTTGGGCTCCCCTGCTGCGGCTAGTGCGGCCTCTAGTTGGGCCTTGCACTTTTCCAGCTCCTGGGACAGTACGATATTCTTCTCTGTAAGAACCTGCATATTAAATGATCCTTAAATCAGTTGCTATAACTGCTTCAAGTCTCGGGGGCTACTGGCATATATATATATATATAACCAAAATTTTCTTACTCGTATGTCTTTTACATACTGCTCCGTGGCTCTGGCTAAACCATTTTGAGCGGCACGGAGGTACGCATCTCCCGAATTAAAGGCATCTAAAGCCTCTTGGGAGAAACAAGCGTCGCGTAGAATTGTCCGGCGACGCCCGTGGTTCATGGCACTCTCCACTTCAGAATTTGTGGCAAACAGCCCATCCGCATCCTCTGTCGGAGGAGCGTCAGGTGCATGCCTTGTGCTCGCCTCCGCTTCCTGGCCAGGCGTTGGAGCCTGGCTGGTGGAGGCGCGATTGGCAACCTCTCCGGATGTAGCTCGGCGAGGTCTCTTCGTTCTGAAGATAGCACGAACGTTAATACGCCCTGACATAATAACTCCAGGGAAACAGAGGGTGCACTATACCTTTGCGCCGGCATCTGAGTCCAGACTACATTCCTTTTTGCCCCCCGGGGCCCTGCGGCCCCTCGTTGGCTAGCCGCCGCAGGTTCGGCCTCCTGCCTCGGAAATCTCCCCTGCGAAACACGGTTGTCGTCAGAAACACCAGGATACGTGAGGGTGGAATCTCTTTCAAGGGAATAAGACCCCGATTTCTGTCACCTGGGAGGCCGGGATTAACCCTGGGTAATCCGCCGTAATGGCTACCAAGGTATTGTCCTTGCTTAGTTGATGGAACACCCCGTCGATAAGCTCCACCGATATGTCCGGATCCTCTTCGGAGTCCGGATTAAGGGACCGTTCTGGGTCCTCGGGCTATGGAGGACGGCTGTTTATATCCTTTACCTCCTGTCGCAGTTCCTGCATTGAAGTCATTAGACTACCTATCTAACCGTGGGAGTATAAAACAAACGGGCGAGCGCAATTGTTCACTTACCCAACTTGGAGGATCATACATACTGAATCCGGCATGCGCATTGACGCGGAGGAATTCCTCCTTTTCTCCCTTGTACAAAGAGGATAAGATCTTTACTAAGGCGGCGGCTGAGGCCGGCCCCTTACGACCGTAAGGGTGAAGTCATCCTCCCCGTTGAAATCCCACATGGGGTGGCCTCTATATTGAAGCGGTTGCACCCCCCGCATAATGCATGCGGCCATGACTCCAATCATGGTTAGTCCGGAATGAGCCAACAGTCTTATCCGGCCCATCAGGTAAAGGACGTCTTTGTCGCTTTCTCTCTAAGAGCTCCGCGGACGCCAGCTCAAGCATTTCTTCAATGGAGCACTGTTGAACTCAGGGAGACCAACCCGGATAGGGTCCGGTAGCAGGACGTCATCTATGTAAAACCATTCCGAAGGCCAGTCCTCGGACGCCTCCTTTGGGGTTCCGGGTAGGTATCCGGTCCCGGCGATGCGCCATACTTCGGCTCCGCCCACTTGGTATATATACCCCTCTTGAGAACGGGGCACCAGGCAGAATAACCTCTTCCATAGCGCGAAATGAGCCTCAACGCCTAAAAATAGCTCGCAAAGGGCGACGAAACCCGCAATATGTAATACGGAGGCGGGCGTGAGATTGTGCAGCTGGAGGCCGTAGAACTCTAGAAGCCCGCGAAGGAATGGATGAATTGGAAATCCCAGTCCCCTTATTAGATAGGGGACGAGGCACACCCGCTCTCCTTTAGAAGGATTGGGGGTGCCCTCCGCTTGTTTTCCACCATTGTAGGTGGCGAGACAGGCTCGGACCGGGACCATGTATGCCTGAGGGAGAAATCCCTTGGCTTGCAGCGACACTAACTCGCTATGCGGGATGGTGCAACTCTCCCAGTCCCCGGGTTTGGGGCCGGAGGGGCGAGGGGAGGAGCTGCGACGACTGGTCATGTTGGAATGGACCTTTGCTGGAAGTGCTCTGATGATAACTCGCGGAGGGGAGAAGATGTGGTTTGGACCTAAATCCCCATCCCGTTAAATAGGCGGCTCGTTTATACGGCTAGGGGTGTGGATGTAAAAACGCCCCGGCTTTTCGCATTTGTTTGACACGTGGAAGACGGCCATTATTGGGCGTAGAAGCCGAGGAGCACTACATTACAAAAATCGAATATTATTCCTACAGGTACACAGGATTTGGAGAAGAACCCGCCTTGCAATGCCGAACAATCTGCGCGCCGGACTCGTCGTCATTGAAGCCTGGTTCGGGGGCTACTAAGGGAGTCCTGGATTAGGGGGTGTTCGGGTAGCCGGACTATACCTTCAGCCGGACTCCAGGACTATGAAGATACAAGATTGAAGACTACGTCCCGTGTCCGGATGGGACTTTCCTTGGAGTGGAAGGCAAGCTTGGCGATGCGGATATTCAAGATCTCCTACCATTGTAACCGACTCTATGTGTAACATCCCCAGCATCACACTACAGTAATCTCCCTCTAATGAAAGTCATGTCATCATGATCATCATGCCAAAATGCCACTTGTCCAAAATCTGCTTCTAATTCAAATTGCATGTCAAATATTTGCTTCTTCTTTCATGCAAATAAAATAGTTCATCCTATGACAAACAATCCCTAGATATTTTTCATGTTGAAGCCAACATTTTTTGGAACTCCCAAATTGCCCCTGGGAATTTATTATCTCATCCAGCATTATTTAAGATGTCCTTTTCGTTTTCTAAAATGCTTGGACAACTCCCGATGGCCCCAAACTTTTTGTGGCAATGACCAACAATTGTTTAAAATTGTTTTGGCCAGTGGCATATTTTTGCAAAGTCATTTGTGGCTAAAGGAAAATGCAAAAGCTACTGGAAAAAGAAAACAAAAGAAAAGAAAGGTATAAAACTAAAAGCCTCACTGTACACTCTAGCCAACTTGCTACAGTGCAGGCCCAGCCCATCCCGGTGCCTCCTTCTCCCTCTGTTCACCCGAGGCTCCGTGGACGGGTGCGGCGCGTCCATGGCCGGGATGGCCATGTGCCGGTCATCCCGCGGCTTCCCCCGGTGGATAAGGCCCCCCTCATCGTCTCCCCCAGAAACCCTAGCACCTCCTCCCCCAGATCCCCTTCCTCTTGCTCTCTCTGTGCGAGAACTCGCGCCCGAGACATCATCACCGCGCCCTCGTCGATTCCGCGGCCGCCGTGCTCCCCTGCGTTTGGGAGGTTGTCCATGAGCTTCATCATCGTCGTCTCCTTCGCCTACGTGCATCGAATCGAGCAGGGAGGCCCCGTACGCTCGTCCCCGCGCGTCTCCCTCACCTACGACCGCTGCATCTCGTCGACGACCGCGACGCGTCCAGGTTGCCCTCGACCTCCTGACCTCGTCCACGAGAACCGGAGTGAGCTCCTCGACCAATTCCCCTCGTTTTCCCCTTCGATCTGTGCCCTTCTACCCCATTGTTCGCCGTAGATCGAGCTCCCGAGAGCTTCTGCGAACGTGTGTGCGTACGTGCTCTAAGCTGTTGCTGCTCCTTGCATGCTGCTACTGCTGCCGCTCCTGTGTACCGCTGCTGCTCAACCACTGTTGTTGTACGCTATTGCTGCTGCCTTCCGCGTCCGCTGCCGCTCCCCTACGCGCTCGCCGTCCGCACATGGCTGTGCCTGTGCCCCGCCTGTGGCGCTGCCACTGCTCCTCACCGCGCCTGCGTCCCGCGCGTCCGGGCCTCGCGCGAGCCGGCGCACCGTTCGCCCCTACTGCCCCGTCGCCTACCACCTCCCCACATGCGTGCTGGTGCTATTTGCTCCTGCTGCTTGCCGCTACTGCTTTTCTCTGCTTGCTACTAGCTACTGCTGCCATTTGTTGCTAGCGATCTTGGCCATGGGCGCCAAGGCCCTGTACATGGCCGTGTGTGGCGTGTAATGTGTGTGCGTGAGTGTGTGCACAGTGGTGTGTGTGGCCGGCCCTTGTTTGACTAGTACAGATTAGGATTTAAACTAGTAGATCAATTAGCCTAATGTGCAGATGACATGTGGGTTCCATTTGATTAGGTTAATTTTTTATTAATTTGGCTAGGTGTAGCCTATGGCATGTGGGCCATACGCCCTGTTGACTGGTCAACCTTTGACTGGGTCAACCCAGTCCCCTAGCCCCACATGTCAGCCTCTTTGGGTGTGTACACAGTGGGTACACATAGCAATTACCCTATTTAATTCGAATTAGCAGTAATTCCAGAAAATACTAAAATCTTTAAAAATAAATAGAAATTAATCTGTAGCTCGAATGAAAATGTTTTCAACATCAAAGTTGCTCAGAACGACGAGACGAACCCAGATACGCAGCCCATTCGTCCGCCATGCATCCCTAGCATAGCAAACACGCAACTTTCCCCATCCGGTTCATCTGTCCGAAAACGAGAAACACCGGGGATACTTTCTCGGATGTTTCCCCCTTCGTCGGTATCACCTAGTACTGCGTTAGGGCACACCTAGCACCGCGTATTCCCATGTTATGCCTTATGTTTCTTTGATTGCTCTATTATTTATTCTGTTCCCCCTCCGTTTCTTCTTTCCGGTAGACCCCGAGACTGCCGGCGACCCCCAGTTCGACTACGGTGTTGACGATCCCTCCTTCTTGCCAGAGCAACCAGGCAAGCCCCCCCCCTGATCACCAGATATCGCCTACTCTCCTCTATACTGCTTGCATTAGAGTAGTGTAGCATGTTACTGCTTTCCGTTAATCCTATTCTGATGCATAGCCTGTCATTGTTTCTACGGTTGTTACCCTTACCTGCTATCCTACTGCTTAGTATAGGATGCTAGTGTTCCATCAGTGGCCCTACACTCTTGTCCGTCTGCCACGCTATACTACTGGGCCGTGATCACTTCGGGAGGTGATCACGGGCATGCTATATACATTACACTGTTACATTACCTGTGATACTGTTCGGAGATGGGGGCTGAAGGGGCAGGTGGCTCCATCCCGGTAGAGGTGGGCCTGGGTTCCCGACGGCCCCCGACTGTTACTTTGTGGCGGAGCGACAGGGGCAGGTTGAGACCACCTAGGAGAGAGGTGGGCCTGGCCCTGGTCGGCATTCGCAGATACTTAACACGTTTAACGAGATCTTGGTATTTGATCTGAGTCTGGCTACTGGCCTATACGCACTAACCATCTATGCGGGGACAGTTATGGGCACTCGACGTCGTGGTATCAGCCGAAGCCTTCGTGACTTCAGCGACTGAGTGGCGCGCGCCGGGTTGGACCGCGTAACACAACTTCCTTTGTAATGGAGGTTGCTAGGTCTGCTCTCCGGCCGCGTACGCAACGTGCAGGTGTGCAATGGGCGATGGGCCCAGACCCCTGCGCCATAGGATTTAGACCGGCGTGCTGACCTCTCTGTTGTGCCTAGGTAGGGCTGCGACGTGTTGATCTTCCGAGGCCGGGCATGACCCAGGAAAGTGTGTCCGGCCAAATGGGATCGAGCGTGTTGGGTTATGTGGTGCACCCCTGCAGGGAAGTTAATCTATTCGAATAGCCGTGATCTTCGGTAACAGGACGACTTGGAGTTGTACCTTGACCTTATGACAACTAGAACCGGATACTTAATAAAACACACCCTTCCAAGTGCCAGATACAACCGGAGATCGCTCTCTCACAGGGCGACGAGGGGAGGATCATCGGTTAGGATTATGCTATGCGATGCTACTTGTAGGACTTCAGTCTACTCTCTTCTACATGCTGCAAGAAGGAGGCTGCCAGAAGCATAGTCTTCGAAAGGATTAGCTATCCCCCTCTTATTCTGGCATTCTGCAGTTCAGTCCACCGATATGGCCTTTACACATATACCCATGCATACGTAGTGTAGCTCCTTGCTTGCGGGTACTTTGGATGAGTACTCACGGTTGCTTCTCCTTCTTTTCCCTCTATCCCTTCTACCTGGTTGTCGCAACCAGATGTTGGAGCCCAGGATCCAGACGCCACCGTCGACGACGACTCCTACTACACCGGGGGTGCCTACTACTATGTGTTGCCCGCTGATGACGACCAGGAGTAGTTTAGGAGGATTCCAGGCAGGAGGCCTGCACCTCTTTCGATCTGTATCCCAGTTTGTGCTAGCCTTATGTCTGCAAACTTGTTTATCTTATGTCTGTACTCAGATATTGTTGCTTCCGCTGACTCGTCTATGATCGAGCTCTTGTATTCGAGCCCTCGATGCCCCTGGCTTGTAATATGATGCATGTATGACTTATTTTATTTGTAGAGTTGTGTTGTGATATCTTCCCGTGAGTCCCTGATCTTGGTCGTACACGTTTGTGTATGATTAGTGTACGATCAAATCGGGGGCGTCACAAGTTGGTATCAGAGCCGACTGCCTGTAGGTAGCCCCCTTTCCAACTCCTTGGCCAAAGTTGAGTTTAGAAACCGGAAACCGTTTTACTAACTTGGCTGTATGGCTTACGGGCCCACGTCGCCAATTGGGTGGTATTAGGATCTTTTATTCCTCGACTATACTCTGGGACTCTGATCTCTCTCCTATTCGGGTTAAAATGGATTTACTAACACCGACACTTAGGTTCTCGGACCCACTTCCTCCCGGCGAGCCCTGACATTACCGATGACCGCTTAATTCACCAGAAGATTCTGTAGTTACTCTCCAATGTTTTCGCGAGACCCTTGTGACCTCCGCCTTTGCAATTCCCTACCACCGTTCTATTCATATGGATAACAACTTACGCGTGTCGTTCATACAATCATTCCCAATTGCTCTTGATGATTACAGGTTACCCCCAATACTATTCGTTGTTCCGAGAATCCTTGTGCTTCTGCTTTGCAGCTTCTTTCGCACTGCGAATAATTCCTCACAGTTATCAAGGATTCGTCCGTCCCTAGTTGATCATGTGCTTCACAATATCATTCCCATTGTTAATCGATCTTCCGAAATTTCTCTGCACCCCCTGTTGCTCTTGAAATTCATGCCTGCTTGCATTAGGATTAATTCCATATGTCTAGCAATATTCTTTAAAATTCTTTGTGGTTGTCATTCTGTTCCTATGGATTCAACGTGTGAGCAAATACTCGCAATCATCAATTAATCCTTGGAAATTTTCTTTCCGGCTCCGACATCGCTCCAGTTATGAGCTGGTTCTTGCCCAATCAAGATTTGATGGGGCGCACCTCTAAGTCTATTCAACTTACTCATCTTTTGATCAGAGCCTCTGCTTCTGATCTTCTGATATGAAAATTGTAATTCCTTTGTATTCAAGCTTTGAAGTTATCCAGATATATCTATAATCCGATGCCTTGCATTCTTTCCTTCTTCTGATTGAGTACTGATACTCACATCAGATCCATTAAGGACCGCTGAATCCTTTGTTGAATTGTTAACCGACAGTTTCCTTCATATTCAAAATTTTGTGCGCTCTTCCCCTGATACACATTGCCTTTGGTAAATTGTGTCCTCTGCCTTCTCAACCATGCTCTGCCTTCGAGCTTGTGTTATTTTACTCGTGGAGTTTGGGGTATATGTTCCCAAGATGCCCCTATGGGTTGAACCTATGCCTTCCTTAATCCATGTGAACCCGAGAGTTTTCACGAGTCATACTCTTCTAGCGTTTTGCCTGATATAATTTCAACACTATGACTTCATCGAAAACAAGAAGTGAATGGAAGGTTATGCATTGAAGAAGTGGGAGTCGACCTTGAACTTTGTGTTCATGCCCATGGACCCGATGTGGAACTTATCATGGAAGCTTCTTGTGATATAATAATCCCCTTATTATAAGTTCATATGGTATCTATGTTTGGTCCTTTGCAACCGTTGTTCTCACCATGATTGTTCCCCTTTAATTCCATTTCTCGGACAAGTTAAAGCACTTGTCTTCTGCAGATCAATGCATCTCCGCAACCTCTATTTTGATCTTCCGTCGAGTATTACCCTTCGGTACCTCGAGAATAACAAAGAACCGTGTTGCTTCCTACGAGTCTTCATTTGGTATTGCTTCTCATCAATTTCAGATTTCCCTGGGTTTTGAGTTGTTAGTCACTCAAGAACGCCGATAAGTGAATCGATTCCACACTCCAATTCTATAACTCTTAAGTAATTTTGTTGTTTACGAGTTTAATAATCCTTCAAGTCATTCCTAGCCTGATCGGCTGTATCATTACCGTGCTAAATTTTAACTGTGCTACCTGGTCCATCTTCCCAGAGCAACTTTCGACGATGAGCTAAGCTTACATCGATCTTCCTCATCTTATCATTTCACCTCAAACAACAAGCTTGACTTCGAGCTTGTGTCAAACCCCTGGTTCTCATAGCCTTTCACTTCATCCTTCCTTTTCTGCTCGATGGCATCTTCATAGAGTCTCTCGACAAAATCTGTCGTGATCACCGTCTACACTTTAGCTTCTTCAGAGATGTCAATTGAATTCATGGCTAGAAATACCATCCCTGCCCTCGATGATTTGTGATCTCATCGATGACATCTTGACTTTCTACCAACACAGACCTGGTTGTGCTTGGTTATTCCTTATGTTATGAGATATCTTGGAATTGTTTCTCGGTATCTCTTGAGATCTTCGAACGCAATCTTTACTTGACACCATATCATTGCCGCATCGAAGCATGACTGTGGTATTCCGAATATCAACAAGAACATTGAAGCGCAACGCTAAATGTTTCTTGATCTATTATCCAAACACTATTGTGTGGGTAATATCATGATTCTTCCCTCGCCCCTTTATCTAAATGCTTTTTGGTCTTGCTGTCCTATCATGTATATCGTGCTCCGCCTTTCCTTGGGAAGGATATACTCCCAATTCTTGTGTGTAAACACATTTTCCTTTCTAGTGTTCTGATTAATCTAATGATCGCCTTTTCATTTCCATTGGTTTGTTTAAACCTACTAGTGATCTATATGATCTAAGCAGTATTAGTTCCCTCTTATGAAAACAACTCGGTGTACAATTCGTCAGTAAGACCTTGTTATTATTGCTGTTGACATTCCGGTAACCACCGATGGATGTGAACCTTGCCGATTGGTTCGCCTCGTTCAACGAGCAGGAATATGGTTCTCTTCGTCCCTCGCCCTTGGTACCAACGTGGTTGCCAACATAACTGACAGACTATCCTCCGACAAAGCTTGCTATCATAACCGTGTAACATGTCATCGCTCTTTCTACTTTTAACCCACATGGTGGGACCATAACCCACAGTTCCACAGGATCGAAGCCTGACTCTCCTACACAACCTTGATGCCGAAGTATCTTATGCTCTTGGCGTTGTGTGTTATCACGAGCTACCCTCCGAGAGATGATCTATTCCCGATGCTCTGAACCCCTTCTCACACTCTGTTCAGGTGTCGATCATTTGTCCATTCGCTTGAAACTTCTTATTGTACCTTCATATTTTGCTCTCGATGTTTTCTTAAATTTCAAGTCGAGAGATACTTCTATCACAGCATTGTTCACCAGACAATTAACCCTATAAGGGTCAGTTCACCCAAAGTTACTCTTTACATCCCCACTTAAATCTCGGGACGAGATTTCTTGTAGTGGAGGAGATTTGTAACATCCCCAGCATCACACTACAGTAATCTCCCCCTAATGAAAGTCATGTCATCATGATCATCATGCCAAAATGCCACTTGTCCAAAATCTGCTTCTAATTCAAATTGCATGTCAAATATTTGCTTCTTCTTTCATGCAAATAAAATAGTTCATCCTATGACAAATAATCCCTAGATATTTTTCATGTTGAAGCCAACATTTTTTGGAATTCCCAAATTGCCCCTGGGAATTTATTATCTCATCCAGCATTATTTAAGATGTCCTTTTCATTTTCTAAAATGATTGGACAACTTCTGATGGCCCCAAACTTTTTGTGGCAATGCCCAATTATTGTTTAAAATTGTTTTGGCCAGTGGCATATTTTTGCAAAGTCATTTGTGGCTAAAGGAAAATGCAAAAGCTACTGGAAAAAGAAAACAAAAGAAAAGAAAGGTATAAAACTAAAAGCCTCACTGTACACTCTAGCCAACTTGCTACAGTGCAGGCCCAGCCCATCCCGGTGCCTCCTTCTCCCTCTGTTCACCCGAGGCTCCGTGGACGGGCGCGGCGCGTCCATGGCCGGGATGGCCACATGCCGGTCATCCCGCGGCTTCCCCCGGTGGATAAGGCCCCCCTCATCGTCTCCCCCAGAAACCCTAGCACCTCCTCCCCCAGATCCCCTTCCTCTCGCTCTCTCTGTGCGAGAACTCGCGCCCGAGACATCATCACCACGCCCTCGTCGATTCTGCGGCCGCCGTGCTCCCCTGCGTTTGGGAGGTTGTCCATGAGCTTCATCGCCGTCGTCTCCTTCGCCTACGTGCATCGAATCGAGCAGGGAGGCCCCGTATGCTCGTCCCCGCGCGTCTCCCTCACCTACGACCGCCGCATCTCGTCGACGACCGCGACACGTCCAGGCTGCCCTCGACCTCCTGACCTCATCCACGAGAACCGGAGTGAGCTCCTCGACCGATTCCCCTTGTTTTCCCCTTTGATCTGTGCCCTTCTACCCCATTGTTCGCCGTAGATCGAGCTCCCGAGAGCTTCCGCGAACGTGTGTGCGTACGTGCTCTAAGCTGTTGCTGCTCCTTGCGTGCTGCTACTGCTGCCGCTCCTGTGTACCGCTGCTGCTCAACCACTGTTGTTGTACGCTGTTGCTGCTGCCTTCCGCGTCCGCTGCCGCTCCCCTACGCGCTCGGCGTCCGCACATTGCTGTGCCTGTGCCCCGCCCGCGGCGCTGCTGCTGCTCCTCACCGCGCCCGCGTCCCGCGCGTCCGGGCCTCGCGCGAGCCGGCGCACCGTTCGCCCCTACTGCCCCGTCGCCTACCGCCTCCCCACATGCGAGCTGCTGCTATTTGCTCCTGATGCTTGCCGCTACTGCTTTGCTCTGCTTGGTACTAGCTACTGCTGCCATTTGTTGCTAGCGATCTTGGCCATGGGCGCCAAGGCCCTGTACATGGTCGTGTGTGGCGTGTAATGTGTGTGCGTGAGTGTGTGCACAGAGGTGTGTGTGGCCGGCCCTTGTTTGACTAGTACAGATTAGGATTTAAACTAGTAGATCAATTAGCCTAATGTGCAGATGACATGTGGGTTCCATTTGATTAGGTTAATTTTTTATTAATTTGGCTAGGTGTAGCCTATGGCATGTGGGCCATACGCCCTGTTGACTGGTCAACCTTTGACTGGGTCAACCCAGTCCCCTAGCCCCACATGTCAGCCTCTTTGGGTGTGTACACAGTGGGTACACATAGCAATTTCCCTATTTAATTCGAATTAGCAGTAATTCCAGAAAATACTAAAATCTTTAAAAATTAATAGAAATTAATCTGTAACTCGGATGAAAATGTTTTCTACATGAAAGTTGCTCAGAACGATGAGATGAACCCGGATACGCAGCCCGTTCGTCCACCACGCATCCCTAGCATAGCAAACACACAACTTTCCCCATCCGGTTCATTTGTTCGAAAACGAGAAACACCAGGGATACTTTCTCGGATGTTTCCCCCTTCGTCGGTATCACCTAGTACTGCGTTAGGGCACACCTAGCACCGCGTATTCCCATGTTATGCCTTGTGTTGCTTTGATTGCTCTATTATTTATTGTGTTTCCCCTCCGTTACTTCTTTCCGGTAGACCCCGAGACTGCCGGCGACCCCCAGTTCGACTACGGTGTTGACGATCCCTCCTTTTTGCCAGAGCAACCAGGCAAACCCCCCCTTGATCACCAGATATCGCCTACTCTCCTCTATACTGCTTGCATTAGAGTAGTGTAGCATGTTACTGCTTTCCGTTAATCCTATTCTGATGCATAGCCTGTCATTGTTGCTACAGTTGTTACCCTTACCTGCTATCCTACTGCTTAGTATAGGATGCTAGTGTTCCATCAGTGGCCCTACACTCTTGTCCGTCTGCCACGCTATACTACTGGGCCGTGATCACTTCGGGAGGTGATCACGGGCATGCTATATACATTACACTGTTACATTACCTATGATACTGTTCGGAGATGGGGGCTGAAGGGGCAGGTGGCTCCATCCCGGTAGAGGTGGGCCTGGGTTCCCGACGGCCCCCGACTATTACTTTGTGGCGGAGCGACAGGGGCAGGTTGAGACCACCTAGGAGAGAGGTGGGCCTGGCCCTGGTCGGCGTTCCCAGATACTTAACACGTTTAACGAGATCTTGGTATTTGATCTGAGTCTGGCTACTGGCCTATATGCACTAACCATCTACGCGGGGACAGTTATGGGCACTCGACGTCGTGGTATCAGCCGAAGCCTTCATGACTTCAGCGACTGAGTGGCGCGCGCCGGGTTGGACCGCGTAACACAACTTCCTTTGTAATGGAGGTTGCTAGGTCTGCTCTCCGGCCGCGTACGCAACGTGCAGGTGTGCAATGGGCGATGGGCCCAGACCCCTGCGCCATAGGATTTAGACCGGCGTGCTGACCTCTCTGTTGTGCCTAGGTAGGGCTGCGACGTGTTGATCTTCCGAGGCCGGGCATGACCCAGGAAAGTGTGTCCGGCCAAATGGGATCGAGCGTGTTGGGTTATGTGGTGCACCCCTGCAGGGAAGTTAATCTATTCAAATAGCCGTGATCTTCGGTAACAGGACGACTTGGAGTTGTACCTTGACCTTATGACAACTAGAACCGGATACTTAATAAAACACACCCTTCCAAGTGCCAGATACAACTGGTGATCGCTCTGTCACAGGGCGACGAGGGGAGGATCATCGGTTAGGATTATGCTATGCGATGCTACTTGAAGGACTTCAGTCTACTCTCTTCTACATGCTGCAAGACGGAGGCTGCCAGAAGCGTAGTCTTTGAAAGGATTAGCTATCCCCCTCTTATTCTGGCATTCTGCAGTTCAGTCCACCGATGTGGCCTTTACACATATACCCATGCATATGTAGTGTAGCTCCTTGCTTGCGGGTACTTTGGATGAGTACTCACGGTTGCTTCTCCTTCTTTTCCCTCTATCCCTTCTACCTGGTTGTCGCAACCAGATGTTGGAGCCCAGGATCCAGACGCCACCGTCGACGACGACTCCTACTACACCAGAGGTGCCTACTACTACGTGCTTCCCGCTGATGACGACCAGGAGTAGTTTAGGAGGATTCCAAGCAGGAGGCCTGCACCTCTTTCGATCTGTATCCCAGTTTGTGCTAGCCTTCTTAAGGCAAACTTGTTTATCTTATGTCTGTACTCAGATATTGTTGCTTCCGCTGACTCGTCTATGATCGAGCTCTTGTATTAGAGCCCTCGATGCCCCTGGCTTGTAATATGATGCTTGTATGACTTATTTTATTTGTAGAGTTGTGTTGTGATATCTTCCCGTGAGTCCCTGATCTTGGTCGTACACGTTTGTGTATGATTAGTGTACGATCAAATCGGGGGCGTCACAAGTTGGTATCAGAGCCGACTGCCTGTAGGTAGCCCCCTTTCCAACTCCTTGGCCGAAGTTGAGTTTAGAAACCGGAAACCGTTTTACTAGCTTGGCTGTATGGCTTACGGGCCCACGTCGCCAATTGGGTGGTATTAGGATCTTTTATTCCTCGACTATACTATGGGACTCTGATCTCTCTCCTATTCGGGTTAAAATGGATTTACTAACGCCGACACTTAGGTTCTCGGACCCACTTCCTCCCGGCGAGCCCTGACATTACCGATGACCGCTTAATTCACCAGAAGATTCTATAGTTACTCTCCAATGTTTTCGCGAGACCCTTGTGACCTCCGCCTTTGTAATTCCCTACCACCGTTCTATTCATATGGATAACGACTTACGCGTGTCGTTCATACAATCATTCCCAATTGCTCTTGATGATTACAGGTTACCCCCAATACTACTCGTTGTTCCGAGAATCCTTGTGCTTCTGCTTTGCAGCTTCTTTCGCACTGCGAATAATTCCTCACAGTTATCAAGGATTCGTTCATCCCTAGTTGATCATGTGCTTCTCAATATCATTCCCATTGTTAATCGATCTTCCGAAATTTCTCTGCACCCCCTGTTGCTCTTGAAATTCATGCCTGCTTGCATTAGGATTAATTCCATATGTCTAGCAATATTCTTTAAAATTCTTTGTGGTTGTCATTCTGTTCCTATGGATTCAACGTGTGAGGGAATACTCGCAATCATCAATTAATCCTTGGAAATTTTCTTTCCGGCTCCGACATCGCTCTAGTTATGAGCTGGTTCTTGCCCAATCAAGATTTGATGGGGCGCACCTCTAAGTCTATTCAACTTACTCATCTTTTGATCAGAGCCTCTGCTTCTGATCTTCTGATATGAAAATCGCAATTCCTTTGTATTCAAGCTTTGAAGTTATCTAGATATATCTATAATCCGATGCCTTGCATTCTTTCCTTCTTCTGATTGAGTACTGATACTCACATCAGATCCATTAAGGACCGCTGAATCCTTTGTTGAATTGTTAACCGACAGTTTCCTTCATAATCAAAATTTTGTGCGCTCTTCCCCTGATACACATTGCCTTTGGTAAATTGTGTCCTCTGCCTTCTCAACCATGCTCTGCCTTCGAGCTTGTGTTATTTTACTCATGGAGTTTGGGGTATATGTTCCCAAGATGCCCCTATGGGTTGAACCTATGCCTTCCTTAATCCATGTGAACCCGAGAGTTTTCACGAGTCATACTCTTCTGGCGTTTTGCCTGATATAATTTCAACACTATGACTTCATCGAAAACAAGAAGTGAATGGAAGGTTATGCATTGAAGAAGTGGGAGTCGACCTTGAACTTTGTGTTCATGCCCATGGACCCGATGTGGAACTTATCATGGAAGCTTCTTGTGATATAATAATCCCCTTATTATAAGTTCATATGGTATCTATGTTTGGTCCTTTGCAACCGTGGTTCTCACCATGATTGTTCCCCTTTAATTCCTTTTCTCGGACAAGTTAAAGCACTTGTCTTCTGCAGATCAATGCATCTCCGCAACCTCTATTTTGATCTTCCGTCGAGTATTACCCTTCGGTACCTCGAGAATAACAAAGAACCGTGTTGCTTCCTACGAGTCTTCATTTGGTATTGCTTCTCATCAATTTCAGATTTCCCTGGGTTTTGAGTTGTTAGTCACTCAAGAACGTCGATAAGTGAATCGATTGCACACTCCGATTCTATAACTCTTAAGTAATTTTGTTGCTTACGAGTTTAATAATCCTTCAAGTCATTCCTAGCCTGATCGGTTGTATCATTACCGTGCTAAATTTTAACTGTGCTACCTGGTCCATCTTCCCGGAGCAACTTTCGACGATGAGCTAAGCTTACATCGATCTTCCTCATCTTATCATTTCACCTCGAACAACAAGCTTGACTTCGAGCTTGTGTCAAACCCCTGGTTCTCATAGCCTTTCACTTCATCCTTCCTTTTCTGCTCGATGGCATCTTCATAGAGTCTCTCGACAAAATCTGTCGTGATCACCGTCTACACTTTAGCTTCTTCAGAGATGTCAATTAAATTCATGGCTAGAAATACAATCCCTGCCCTCGATGATTTGTGATCTCATCGATGACATCTTGACTTTCTGCCAACACAGACCTGGTTGTGCTTGGTTATTCCTTACATTCTGAGATATCTTGGAATTGTTTCTCGATATCTCTTGAGATCTTCGAACGCAATCTTTACTTGACACCATATCATTGCCGCATCGAAGCATGACTGTGGTATTCCGAATATCAACAAGAACATTGAAGCGCAACGCTAAATGTTTCTTGATCTATTATCCAAACACTGTTGTGTGGGTAATATCATGATTCTTCCCTCGCCCCTTTATCTAAATGCTTTTTGGTCTTGCTGTCCTATCATGTATATCGTGCTCCGCCTTTCCTTGGGAAGGATATACTCCCAATTCTTGTGTGTAAACACATTTTCCTTTCCAGTGTTCTGATTAATCTAATGATCGCCTTTTCATTTCCATTGGTTTGTTTAAACCTACTTGTGATCTATATGATCTAAGCAGTATTAGTTCCCTGCTTATGAAAACAACTCGGTGTACAATTCGCCAGTAAGACCTTGTTATTATTGCTGTTGACATTCCGGTAACCACCGATGGATGTGAACCTTGCCGATTGGTCCGCCTCGTTCAACAAGCAGGAATATGGTTCTCATCGTCCCTCGCCCTTGGTACCAACGTGGTTGCCAACATAACTGACAGACTATCCTCCGACAAAGCTTGCTATCATAACCGTGTAAAATGTCATCGCTCTTTCTACTTTTAACCCACATGGTGGGCCCATAACCCACAGTTCCACAGGATCGAAGCCTGGCTCTCCTATACAACCTTGATGCCGAAGTATCTAATGCTCTTAGCGTTGTGTGTTATCACGAGCTACCCTTCGAGAGATGATCTATTCCCGACGCTCTGAGCCCCTTCTCACACTCTGTTCAGGTGTCGATCGTTTGTCCATTCGCTTGAAACTTCTTATTGTACCTTCATATTTTGCTCTCGACGTTTTCTTAAATTTCAAGTCGAAAGATACTTCTATCACAGCATTGTTCACCAGACAATTAACCCTATAAGGGTTAGTTCACCCGAAGTTACTCTTTACATCCCCACTTAAATCTCGGGACGAGATTTCTTGTAGTGGAGGAGATTTGTAACATCCCCAGCATCACACTACAGTAATCTCCCTCTAATGAAAGTCATGTCATCATGATCATCATGCCAAAATGCCACTTGTCCAAAATCTGCTTCTAATTCAAATTGCATGTCAAATATTTGCTTCTTCTTTCATGCAAATAAAATAGTTCATCCTATGACAAATAATCCCTAGATATTTTTCATGTTGAAGCCAACATTTTTTGGAATTCCCAAATTGCCCCTGGGAATTTATTATCTCATCCAGCATTATTTAAGATGTCCTTTTCATTTTCTAAAATGCTTGGACAACTTCTGATGGCCCCAAACTTTTTGTGGCAATGCCCAACAATTGTTTAAAATTGTTTTGACCAGTGGCATATTTTTGCAAAGTCATTTGTGGCTAAAGGAAAATGCAAAAGCTACTGGAAAAAGAAAACAAAAGAAAAGAAAGGTATAAAACTAAAAGCCTCACTGTACACTCTAGCCAACTTGCTACAGTGCAGGCCCAGCCCATCCCGGTGCCTCCTTCTCCCTCTGTTCACCCGAGGCTCCGTGGACGGGCGCGGCGCGTCCATGGCCAGGATGGCCACATGCCGGTCATCCCGCGGCTTCCCCCGGTGGATAAGGCCCCCCTCATCGTCTCCCCCAGAAACCCTAGCACCTCCTCCCCCAGATCTCCTTCCTCTCGCTCTCTCTGTGCAAGAACTCGCGCCCGAGACATCATCACCGCGCCCTCGTCGATTCCGCGGCCGCCGTGCTCCCCTGCGTTTGGGAGGTTGTCCATGAGCTTCATCGCCGTCGTCTCCTTCGCCTACGTGCATCGAATCGAGCAGGGAGGCCCCGTACGCTCGTCCCCGCGCGTCTCCCTCACCTACGACCGCCGCATCTCGTCGACGACCGCGACGCGTCCAGGCTGCCCTCGACCTCCTGACCTCGTCCACGAGAACCGGAGTGAGCTCCTCGACCAATTCCCCTCGTTTTCCCCTTCGATCTGTGCCCTTCTACCCCATTGTTCGCCGTAGATCGAGCTCCCGAGAGCTTCCACGAACGTGTGTGCATACGTGCTCTAAGCTATTGCTGCTCCTTGCGTGCTGCTACTGCTGCCGCTCCTATGTACCGCTGCTGCTCAACCACTATTGTTGTACGCTATTGCTGCTGCCTTCCGCGTCCGCTGCCGCTCCCCTACGCGCTCGCCGTCCGCACATGGCTGTGCCTGTGCCCCGCCCGCGGCGCTGCCGCTGCTCCTCACCGCGCCCGCGTCCCGCGCGTCCGGGCCTCACGCGAGCCGGCGCACCGTTCGCCCCTACTGCCCCGTCCCCTACCGCCTCCCCACATGCGTGATGCTGCTATTTGCTCCTGCTGCTTGCCGCTACTACTTTGCTCTGCTTGCTACTAGCTACTGCTGCCATTTGTTGCTAGCGATCTTGGCCATGGGCGCCAAGGCCCTGTACATGGCCGTGTGTGGCGTGTAATGTGTGTGCGTGAGTGTGTGCACAGAGGTGTGTGTGGCCGACCCTTGTTTGACTAGTACAGATTAGGATTTAAACTAGTAGATCAATTAGCCTAATGTGCAGATGACATGTGGGTTCCATTTGATTAGGTTATTTTTTTATTAATTTGGCTAGGTGTAGCCTATGGCTTGCGGGTACTTTGGATGAGTACTCACGGTTGCTTCTCCTTCTTTTCCCTCTATCCCTTCTACCTGGTTGTCGCAACCAGATGTTGGAGCCCAGGATCCAGACGCCACCGTCGACGACGACTCCTACTACACCGGGGGTGCCTACTACTACGTGTTGCCCGCTGATGACGACCAGGAGTAGTTTAGGAGGATTCCAGGCAGGAGGCCTGCGCCTCTTTCGATCTGTATCCCAGTTTGTGCTAGCCTTCTTAAGGCAAACTTGTTTATCTTATGTCTGTACTCAGATATTGTTGCTTCCGCTGACTCGTCTATGATCAAGCTCTTGTATTCGAGCCCTCGATGCCCCTGGCTTGTAATATGATGCTTGTATGACTTATTTTATTTGTAGAGTCGTGTTGTGATATCTTCCCGTGAGTCCCTGATCTTGGTCGTACACGTTTGTGTATGATTAGTGTACGATCAAATCGGGGGCATCACACTATGTAACCCTAACCCTATCCGGTGTCTATATAATCCAGAGGGTTGTAGTCCGTAGGCAATCAACTCCATATACACAATCATACCATAGGCTAGCTTCTAGGGTTTAGCCTCCTTGATCTCGTGGTAGATCTACTCTTGTACTACCCATATCATCAATATTAATCAAGCAGGACGTAGGGTTTTACCTCCATCGAGAGGGCCCGAACCTGGGTAAAACATCGTGTCCCCTGCCTCCTGTTACCATCTGGCCTAGACGCACAGTTCGGGACCCCCAACCCGAGATCTGCCGGTTTTGACACCGACAGGGACCTCGACAATGGTAAAGAGTCAGGTATGACACCTAGGTTTGATTGTGTTAAATCTTTTATGGATACCGATATTTTCCGTAAGTTTAGCACTAAATATGGACTTGATTCTGAGATAGTAGCTTCTTTCTGTGAATCTTTTTCTACTTATGTTGATCTCCCTAAGGAGAAGTGGTTTAAATATCATCCTCCCATAGAAGTAAAAGTAACTGCACCTATTAAAGTTGAAGAAAAGACTGTCACTTATAATGATCCTATTGTGTCTACTTGTTATGTTGAGAAACCACCTTTCCCTATTAGGATAAAGGATCATGCTAAAACTTCAACTATGGTTCGTAAAAGCAATATTAAAACATATACACCTCCTGAGCAAGTTAAAGTTGAACCTAATATTGCTATTGTTAAAGAGCTCTTGTCTGATAATATTGATGGGCATGTTATTCAGTTCTGCAGCGAAACTGCTAGAATTGCTAAACCTTGTGCTAAAGATAAACATAGACCTGTGGTAGGCGTGCCTGTTATTTCTGTTAAAATAGGATATCATTGTTATCATGGCTTATGTGATATGGGTGCTAGTGCTAGTGTTATACCTTATGACTTGTATAAAGAAATCAAGCATGAAATTGCACCTGCTGAGTTTGAAGATATTGATGTCACAATTAAACTTGCTAATAGAGATATTATTTCAGCAATGGGTATTGTTAGAGATGTTGAAGTCTTGTGCGAGAAAACTAAATATCCTGCTGATTTTCTTGTTCTTAGTTCTCCACAAGATAGCTTTTGTCCCATTATATTTGGTAGACCCTTCTTGAATACAGTTAATGCTAGGATAGACTGCAAAAAGAATGTTGTTACTATTGGCTTAGATGATATGACTCATGAGTTTAATTTCTCTAAATTTAGTAAACAACACTGTGAAGAAGAATTACCTAGTAAAGATGAAATTATTGGTCTTGCTTCTATTGCCGTACCTCCTAGTGATCCTTTAGAACATTATTTGCTAGACCATGAGAATGATATGTTTATGAATGAAAGAAGGGAAATAGATGAAGTATTCTTTAAACAAGAACATATGCTAAAACACAATTTGCCTGTTCAAATCCTAGGGGATCCTCCTCCACCTAAGTGTGACCCCGTGTTTGAGCTTAAACCGTTGCCTGATAATCTTAAATATGCTTATCTTGATGAAAAGAAGATATATCCTGTTATTATTAGTGCTAACCTTTCAGAGCATGAAGAAGAAAGATTATTGAAAACTCTCAAGAAGCACCGTGCTGCTATTGGATATACTCTTGATGATCTTAAGGGCATTAGTCCCACTCTATGTTAACATAAAATAAATTTGGAAGCAGATGCCAAACCAGTTCGTGATCCTCAACGACGTCTGAATCCTAAAATGAAAGAAGTGGTAAGAAAAGAAATACTAAAGCTTCTGGAGGCAGGTATAATTTATCCCGTTGCTGATAGTCAGTGGGTAAGTCGTGTTCATTGTGTCCCTAAGAAGGGAGGTATTACTGTTGTTCCTAATGATAAAGATGAATTGATTCCACAAATAATTATTACCGGTTATAGGATGGTAATTGATTTCCGCAAATTAAATAAGGCTACTAAGAAAGATCATTACCCCTTACCTTTTATCGATCAAATGCTAGAAACATTATGCAAACATACACATTACTGCTTTCTAGATGGCTATTCTGGTTTCTCTCAAATACCTGTGTCGGCTAAAGATCAATCAAAGACTACTTTTACATGCCCTTTTGGTACTTTTGCTTATAGACGTATGCCTTTTGGTTTATGTAATGCACTTGCTACCTTTCAAAGATGCATGATGGCTATATTCTCTGACTTTTGTGAAAAGATTTGTGAGGTTTTCATGGACGGCTTTTCCGTCTATAGATCTTCTTTTGACGATTGCTTGAGCAATCTTGATCGAGTTTTGCAGAGATGTGAAGAAACTAATCTTGTCTTCAATTGGGAAAAGTGCCACTTTATGGTTAATGAAGGTATTGTCTTGGGGCATAAAGTTTCTGAAAGAGGTATTGAAGTTGATAAAGCCAAGGTTGATGCTATTGAAAAGATGCCATGTCCCAAGGACATCAAAGGTATAAGAAGTTTCCTTGGTCACGCCGAATTTTATAGGAGGTTCATTAAGGACTTCTCAAAAATTTCTCGGCCTCTAACTAATTTATTACAAAAAGATATACCATTTGTCTTTGATGATGATTGTGTAGAAGCATTTGAAATACTTAAGAAAGCATTAGTCTCTGCACCTATTGTTCAGTCACCTGATTGGAATTTACCCTTTGAAATTATGTGTGATGCTAGTGATTATGCTGTAGGTGCTGTTCTAGGGCAAAGAGTTGATAAGAAATTAAATGTTATCCATTATGCTAGTAAGACTCTAGACAATGCTCAAAGAAATTATGCTACTACTGAAAAAGAACTTTTAGCAGTTGTATTTGCTTGTGATAAGTTCAGACCTTATATTGTTGATTCTAAAGTAACTATCCACACTGATCATGCTGCTATTAAATATCTTATGGAAAAGAAAGATGCTAAACCTAGACTTATTAGATGGGTTCTCTTGCTACAAGAATTTGATTTGCATATTGTTGATAGAAAGGAGCTAAGAACCCCGTTGCAGACAACTTATCTAGGTTAGAGAATGTTCTTGATGACCCACTCCCTATTGATGATAGTTTTCCTGATGAACAATTAAATGTCATAAGTACTTCTCGTAGTACTCCTTGGTATGCTGATTATGCTAATTACATAGTTGCTAAATTTATACCACCTAGCTTCACATACCAACAAAAGAAAAAGTTCTTCTATGATTTGAGACATTACTTTTGGGATGACCCACATCTTTATAAAGAAGGAGTAGATGGTGTTATTAGACATTGTGTACCTGAGCATGAACAGGAACAGATCCTACGCAAGTGCCACTCCGAAACTTATGGAGGACACCACGCGGGAGATAGAACTGCACATAAGGTATTGCAATCCGGTTTTTATTGGCCTACTCTCTTCAAGGATGCCCGTAAGTTTGTCCTATCTTGTGATGAATGTCAAAGAATTGGTAATATTAGTAGACATCAAGAAATGCCTGTGAATTATTCACTTGTTATTGAACCGTTTGATGTTTGGGGCTTTGATTATATGGGACCTTTTCCTGCCTCTAATGGATATACACATATTTTAGTTGCTGTTGATTATGTTACTAAGTGGGTAGAAGCTATTCCAACTAGTAGTGCTGATCATAACACTTCTATTAAAATGCTTAAAGAAGTTATTTTTCCAAGGTTTGGAGTCCCTAGATATTTAATGACTGATGGTGGTTCACATTTTATTCATGGTGCTTTCCGTAAAATGCTTGCTAAATATGACGTCAATCATAGAATTGCATCTCCGTATCACCCACAGTCTAGTGGTCAAGTAGAATTGAGTAATAGAGAACTCAAATTAATTTTGCAAAAGACTGTCAATAGGTCTAGAAAGAATTGGTCCAAGAAACTTGATGATGCATTATGGGCCTATAGAACTGCATATAAAAATCCTATGGGTATGTCTCCGTATAAAATGGTATATGGAAAAGCATGTCACTTACCTCTCGAACTAGAACATAAGGCATATTGGGCTATTAAAGAGCTCAACTATGATTTCAAACTTGCCGGTGAAAAGAGGTTATTTGATATTAGCTCACCTGATGAATGGAGAACCCAAGCTTATGAAAATGCCAAGTTGTTTAAAGAAAATGTTAAAAGATGGCATGACAAAAGGATACAAAAGTGTGAGTTTAATGTAGGTGATTATGTATTGCTATACAACTCTCGTTTAAGATTTTTTGCAGGGAAACTTCTCTCTAAATGGGAAGGCCCCTATGTTATCGAGGAGGTCTATCGTTCCGGTGCCATAAAAATCAACAACTTCGAAGGCACAAATCCGAAGGTGGTAAACGGTCAAGGAATCAAACACTATATCTCAGGTAATCCCATAAATGTTGAAACCAATATTATTGAAACCGTAACCCCGGAGGAATACATAAGGGACACTTTCCAGAACGTTTCAGACTCCGAAAAGGAATAGGTATGTGGTACGGTAAGTACACCGACTCCAAAACAATTTTTAAGGCAATATTTCTCCGTTTTGGAATATTTAGAAAAATAGAAAATTAAGTAGCAGTCCGGGAAGGACACGAGGGCCTCACGAGGGTGGAGGGCACCCCCCCTAGGGCGCGCCTCCTACCTCGTGAGCACCTCGTGTGCCTTCCGGACTCCGTTTTCTTGCACGATACGTATTTTGGTCGGTAAAAATTCATTATATAATCTCCCGGGGGTTTTGACTCCCGTATCACACAAAAATCTCCTGTTTTTGTTTCGAGCAGTTTTTCTGACAGATCTAGATTATCATGACGTCCCCAAGTGCTTCCAAGGACAAGTTCTTCGAGAAGGTCATCAACCCTTACCTCGCGGAGGTGCTGCGACACCCTCAAACCATTGAGATGCGTGATGGGTTGCTGCACATCCGCGATGCTGAGGGACCCAAGGGAATCGGAAGCGTGGAGACGAGTCTTGAAGCAATTGAGCAACAAGTTTTCAAGTGCCAGGGGATGGTGGAGCGTGGAATCAACGCTAGCCACATGATGCTCGCTGAGTTCACTAACAACTACAAGTCGGATGCCAAGAACACCGAGGAGGCCATCTTCAAGCTACATGAGAAGATCGAGCACCTCCAAGCCCAAATCTATGACCTGCAAAACCAAAACTGTGAGTATGAATATAGATTCAAAAGAATGAGTTTGGCTGCAGATTCGAGGATTCTGGAGACTCGATCATCTTTCTATGATGGTGAACCTATGCCTTGGAAGATGGATGACAAGCCCGCATCATCAACAACACCTCCGCCGTCTCCTCCAACAAAGAAGAATTGAGTATCTGGGTATGGGCACTCCACTTGGCAACTGCCAAGCTTGGGGGAGTGCCCCGGTATCGTATCACCATCACTTTTATCTTTACCGTTTTCCTTAGTTCGATCTTATTAGTAGTATTTTGATCTAGTAGAATAAAGTTTGTGGCATGATCTAGTTGTGATTTTTGCTTTATTATCCTTCTATGTAATCGAGTCTGTGAGCTATATAATAAAGATTAGTGTTGAGTCAAGGGCTTGATTGTTTTGCCATGATCCTAAGTGAATAAAAGAAAAGAGAAAGAAATAAAAAGAAACAAAAGAGATCATATGGATCTCATGGAGAGTAATGAGCTCACATAGAAAAAGTATGATGAATAAAAGTTGTTGAGAGTTGACAAGCATAGTTTTGGTCATCGTTGCAATTAATAGGAAGTAATAAAGAAAGAGAGGTCTTCACATATAGATATACTATCTTGGACATCTTTTATGATTGTGAGCACTCATTAAAATATGACATGCTAAAGAGTTGACATTGGACAAGGAAGACAACATAATGGGTGATGTTTTCTTACATCTGAGATAAATTATATTGTCTTGGATCTTCCAACATGTTGAGCTTGCCTTTCCCCCTCATGCTAGCCAAATTCATTGCACCAAGTAGAGATACTACTTGTGCTTCCAAATACTGTTAAACCAGTTTTGCCATGAGTGTCCACCATATCTACCTATGGATTGAATAAGATCCTTCAAGTAAGTTGTCATCGATGCAAAGCAATAAAAATTGCTCTCTAAATATGTATGATTGATTGGTGTGGGAGAAATAAGATTTATACGATCTTGTGATGTGGAAGTAATAAAAGCGACGGACTGCATAATAAAGGTTCATATCACAAGGGGCAATATAAAGTGACGTTCTTTCGCATTAAGATTTTGTGCATCCAACCATAAAAGCGCATGGCAACCTCTGCTTCCCTCTGCGAAGGGCCTATCTTTTATCATTATCTTCTACCTTATGCAAGAGTCATGGTGATTTTCACCCTTCCTTTTTACACTTTATCCTTTGGCAAGCACAGTGTGTTGGAAAGATCCTGGTATATATGGCTAATTGGATGTGAGTTTTCATGAACTATTACTGTTGACATTACCCTTGAGGTAAAACGTTGGGAGGCAAGACTATAAGCCCCTATCTTTCTCTATGTCTGATTAAAACTCCATACCCATAAGTATTGCGTGAGTGTCAGCAATTGTGAAAGATTATATGATAGTTGAGTATGTGGACTTGCTGAAAAGCTCTTATACATTGACTCTTTCCTATGTTATGATAAATTGCAATTGCTTCAATGACCAAGATTGTAGTTTGTTAGTTTTCAGTGAAGTTTACAATTCATACCTGATATTGTGATTGAATTATTACTCTAGCATTAGAGATCATATGACAAAAATTATATAAGTTGATGTTATAATAATGATCATGATGCCCTCATGTCCGTATTTTATTTTTATCGACACCTTCATCTCTAAACATGTGGACATATTTTTCGATTACGGCTTTTCGCTTGAGGACAAGCGAGGTCTAAGCTTGGGGGAGTTGATATGTCCATTTTGCATCATGCTTTTATATCGATATTTATTGCATTATGGGCTGTTATTTCACATTATGTCACAATACTTATGGTATTCTCTCTTATTTTACAAGGTTTACATAAGGAGGGAGAATGCCGGCAGCTGGAATTCTGGGCTGGAAAAGGAGCAAATATTAGAGACCTATTCTGCACAACTCCAAAAGTCCTGAAACTCCACGGAACACCTTATAATAAATAATGAAAAATCCTCGCTAAAGATGAAGACCAGGGAGCCCACACCCTTCTCACGAGGGTGGGGGCGCCCCCCTAGGGCGCGCCCCCTGCCTTGTGGGCCCCTTGATGGCTCTTCGATGACCATCTTCTCCTATATGAAGTCTTTCGTCGAGAAAAAAATAAGAAGCAACCTTTCGGGACGAAACTCCGCCACCACGAGGCGGAACCTTGGCAGATCCAATCTAGAGCTCCGACAGAGCTGTTCTGCCGGGGAAACTTCCCTCCCAGAGGGGGAAATCATCGCCATCGTCATCACCAACGCTCCTCTCATCGGGAGAGGGCAATCTCCATCAACATCTTCATCGGCACCATCTCATCTCAAAACCCTAGTTCATCTCTTGTATCTGATTCTTGTCTTCAAGTCCGGGATTGGTGCTAGTAGGTTGCTAGTAGTGTTAATTACTCCTTGTAGTTGATGCTAGTTGGTTTAATTGGTGGAAGATCATATGTTCAGATCCTTTATGCATATTAATACCCCTCTGATTATTAACATGTTTATGCTTTATGAGTAGCTATGTTTGTTCCTAAGGACAAGGGAGAAGTCTTGCTATTAGTAGTCATGTGAATTTGGTATTCGTTCGATATTTTGATGAGATGTATGTTGTCTAGCCTCTAGTGGTGTTATGTGAACGTCGACTACATAACACTTCACCATTATTTGGGCCTAGAGGAAGGCATTGGGAAGTAATAAGTAAATGATGGGTTGCTAGAGTGACAGAAGCTTAAACCCTAGTTTATGCGTTGCTTCGTAAGGGGCTGATTTGGATCCATATGTTTCATGCTATGGTTAGGTTTACCTTAATACTTTTGTTGTAGTTGCGGATGCTTGCAATAGAGGTTAATCATAAGTGGGATGCTTGTTCAAGTAAGAACAGCACCCAAGCACCGGTCCACCCACATATCAAATTATCAAAGTACCAAACGCGAATCATATGAACGTGATGAAAACTAGCTTGACGATATTCCCATGTGTCCTTGGGAGCGCTTTTCCTTATATAAAAGTTTGTCCAGGCTTGTCCTTTCCTAGAAAAAGGATTGGGCCACCTTGCTTCACTTTATTTACTTTTGTTACTTGTTGCTCATTACAAATTATCTCATTTCCTTCTGCTCCTCGTTGGGTTCGACACTCTTACTTATCGAAAGGACTACGATAGATCCCATATACTTGTGGGTCATCAATGGACATCGGTGCTGAGGGCACAGGTATATGGTGTTCGGTATCTGGTAGGTGATTTCCTGGGCAATAGTAGAACTCAAGCAGCTGTAGTTCTATGGATTCAGGGGATTTCAGTTGGGCGTCCACCATGTAGGGCATGGTATGCTTGCTCAGGTAGCATGACGGGATGCACATGCTTTGAACAGAGCCCTGGTGGGAGGAGATGATGGCTCTGGGTATTTCAAAATCATTGAAGAGAGATAGCTGATGACAGGCGAGATTAAGGGGCACGACGCGCCATAGAGGGCGCCACCGAATTGAGAGGACTTGGGTGCGGCAGCAATCCTTGGTGGGAAGAAGCGAGATGATCTCCCCAAGGACGGCGTCCGGGAGATCGCTGATGCGGTCAACCCGAGATTCTATGGGTTCCTGGGATCCGGTGGGGGCGGGGTCGCCGCTTCTCCCCGCGCTGCCGGGTGTGGGATCTACAACAGGCGTCGCCGCTGGTGGGAGCCTCATCTTCTTGGCACTGGGGTCAGCCGACTCCATTTTCCTCGAGGGCGTCACGTCGCGCTCACGGATTTGAGCAGAGTAACGAATGACGAGCCTAGTTGTATTGCGAGTGAAGAAGAAGGGGAGCTGGGGTTTTTCTGTAGTAGTGAGGAAGAAGGGGAGCTGGGGTTTTCTGTAGGAGTGAGGTGAGGAATTTGGCAGTACAAGTGGAGCGAGCTAACGTGAGGTGGGTGGGAGTGAGGAGGAAGAAGAACACCTAGGTTTTTTTGGGGCGCGGTGTGCTGGGTGTGGATAGTGCCTCTCATTCAGTAAATATATGGAATTTTGAATTGGTTTTAATATTTACTAGGGTGGATTGGTTGTTTTGTCTTGGGCCCAGAGAAACAATTACTACTAGTACAGTGGAGACACTCTACAGCTACCCGTAAAAACAATTACTACTAGTACAGTGGATACAATACCACTTCTGGCTCCTCCTAGGTCATCGAAACGTCTCCCTCTACTGAATGCCATTATACTTTTGTTCACCGACATGCAGGCCATGCAGCGCGCGGGCCCAAATGTCATCCACCAAATTAGAAGGCAGTATGTAGGCGGAGAGTCACCCCGGTCGTAGCGCGGCAATAACGAGCCATCGTATCACAAAACACCACCTCCCTGTAATCTAAGTTTGACGGATGAAGCAACCATCATTTCACTCTTCGTTGAATCCCCTTCTCCCTCACCGTCTTCAAGAAAGGCAACACCCACATCCGCCATTGTTCTTCTCTCCCAACGAAGGGAAGGTAAGCGGATCCGTGATGTTGGTATATTTTCGTTTAGAGAAAAAAAACTTTTGCAAAGTAGTAACCGATCCTCACTCTCTTTTTTGTTTCATTGTCATTGCGATTGTGTTTTTCTTTCAGTGGTCTCCTAGTATTCGTCAGTTTCATGATGGAACAAGGAGAACTAGGCAAAGATCTGCCGATATTGGAGTAGACGCGGGAGGCTGATCCCCACGAGACAAAGAGCTCCAAGAAGATGGAGGCAGCCACCGAGCCGACCCCAGATACGCTCATGGCCACTACTGAGATGGTCAATGCCCCGTTTGAGGTTATAGCCCCCGTGGCACTGCAGGAGCAGTTTTCCCCCTTCGAGGATGTGCCCCCCCCCCCACTGAGCTGCCTAAGGTGATTTTCTTCTTTGCCGATCTCGATTGTGGTTTTTCATCTAAGTATGTGGTGATGAATAATGCAAAATTTTATTAGCTTCGATGCCATGCTATACATAGTGGTTTAAATAACTTGTGTTTCTTATACTAGAAAGTAATTCAAAATTTGTTTCTATTTCAATTAGAGCCCTGATGCAGACAAGGATTGTGTGGTTGTACATGTCACTCGCTATGAGGCGGATGACCTAAATATACGCACTGGGAAAACAGAGTTTTTAGGCTATTGGATCCTGGAAGCCATTTGCGCTTATACCAATGAAGAGTTGTATTCCAGCCTCACTATTGTCAGGCGTGTTGTCCAGGGTGTACTGAAGCACAATAAGTTCAAAGCTAATCCTTCGTTTGTGAGGCATACTGTTCTTGTCAAGCTTACGCAGGAAGATGACGTGGCATGCCTCGACAAACAAGTTTATGAGTGGCAAGGCCACAAGGTTTTCTTCATGAAGGTTCACTGGATTGAGCTGCTGCCGGACGTCCTCGATGATGTTCATGGCAAGGTCTGTCTTGTGTCCAGCCCAAATTAGATCGAGGCATGAAATACTTGCCCTAGCTAGTGTTTAATAGTAGTTTGGATTCTGTTTAATTATCCGAACCTTGCCTGTTATCGAGCCCTCTGGGGCTAGTACACTGTTCGAATCCGTCTATGGGAACTGCTGCTACTTTTGTGTGCCCGTGAATCATCGTAATTGTTGCCGAAACAGATGCGTCCTCACTAGTTTTATCATACGAGTAGTGTGTGTTTTGATGAAATAGAGTACTCATTTGAGAACTGTGCGCTGACGTATACATAAGTACTTGTAAACATTGTTGGTGCTACCCCACTTGTAAGCAGTTGTGCAAAACACAGCACATTGGCTCAGCTCGCTTCAACACTATGCTATCGACCAGCTAACAATCAACAATCTGATGTCTGACATATAAGCAACCATGTATCTTGTTATAGTGGTTCATGCAGTTAACTGAGGCCACAATGTAAATTCCAAACGTTCACATGCTAGTCCAGCGTTCATGTGGAACACTCACATTAAACCCGGCTTCATAAGAAACTTGAAAACCATAAGTTAAGCAATTTTATACATCTCAATGATTCATAGAACATAACAAACATATACTAGTTCACAGCAAAAGACAAAGTTGTGAGAAGGTTTACAAATCAAGAAAAAACAAGCAAGGCTTCTCTGAGCAAAGGGCCTCCCGGCAGGCTTAAATTTCCTGGAGTTCACTCTGGTTTTTTCTTGTTGCCACCATCCAGAGTTAGGTTCTCTCATTCTAGAATAACCAATTATAATTGTGTTCTCATCTAGAATGCTGAACTGAACCATGTAGTGTACCGACCAGCTGAAATTCTTGTGCATTCCACTAAATTTAAGCACCGCTATTTGCAGAAATAAGTAGACCACAATGCCTCTTGTCCGTGCACTTGTCCAAAAAAACCGCCGTGCAGCTGTGCTAGCTAGTCCTCGGTCCATGGATGAACTGGTAGAAAGTGCATTCCGGACTAGGATGTAGTTGTTTTCGCTCGTCCCTGCACTGCAATCAAGAAGTAAAACATACGAATCAAGTTTTTTTATATTGCGTTGGTCATTCTACCTAGTAACTACCAATGTAGGAATACCTGGAAGACGGGTGGTTAGACGACGGCAACGAGGGATAGCCATCTCATTTTGCGCAGTTCTACTAAAACTGAGGCGTGTGCTTTTGATTGCGCGGATAGAAACGATACGGAGACAGACATCCCGAAACGATATGGAGACAGACATCCCTGTTTGTGCAAATATGAAATACAGTTATTTAAACAGTGACAGATATTTGCAGTGGCGTATGATTAACAGCAGCATCTATTGTGTTATAATTGGCACTAGATTGACAGTATGAAAGTGTCCTTACGTAAGTAGCATCACATCACATCAACACTGCCACGAGATTAACATGCAGAACAATAGCATTAGTATTACTGTCATGAGAGTAGCACATGGTCAGTAAATGTGCAATCAAATTTGTGCAGTTCCACTGGGATGAAGCAATGTTAGTGGTGTGAGATTTAAGTGGTGAGGCAGATGTGGTTGCCGAGAGCGGCAAACACTTAGGCGGAATGTTTGCATTTGTCCCATTTTTATCTCCTCGGCGACATTTTCCTATGTGAGCACAGGAAATCTAGACCTGCTCATTCTCATTTGCGTTGTCCCCCAACACCCGTCACTTTCTATCCTTTTTCAACCAAGAGATAGGTCCACTTCCCCCCACCCTTCACCATCCAACATGCTTTCTTCGTCTTTTCAACCAACACTACAAGAAATATGTCAACTAGTGACCTTCTGTCAGTAACCATAGAAGAATTGGTCATAGATCTATGACCATTTCAGACCAATTGGTCAAAAGCTGTTCGGGGGGCTCCAAACCCTAAACTATAACGACCATTTTGGTTAGAAAGGTCGTAATTTCCTTAGACGAAATGGTCATAAAGCAGATAGCACAGGTCCGCTGCCTTATTTTTAGTTGATCATGACCAATATAGATGGTCATAACCTTGTAAATTGTGGTGGGTTGCTATGACTAGGCGCCACCTCATCAGTTTTGCCTATGTGTCATGTCCATGTGGCAGTTTTTGCCCTAGGTTGTGAAGCAACCTATATTTCTGTCATTCCCAAAAAAATCTCATAAATTCTTTGGGTCATATCTTCGTCAAATATGTAAAAAACCTTCCTTTCCTAGTTTAAAAATAATTCAAAAATATACATTTTCCTATTATGTTCAGAAAAACACTTTGTGAAGGAAGTACCACTTTGGCATGTCCAAATGGTATCCATTTTCTACAGTGCTTTCCTATGCCCAAATAATCATCCTCCACCAAATGCCAGCTCAATCCATTCATTATTTTGAGCCCAGCTTCAATATTCGTATTTATGTCCAGTGTGGTACTTTGCAAAGCAAGTACCACCTAGGCTCCTCCTTTTGAGCTGAATATTTGTGAAGACGGTCTTCTTAGTAACTGATCATCCTCAGCCAAAACTCACGCCCGTTAGCCATGCGCATTTCCCGTATCGCTAATCAAACACTTGGCTAGTTATTCATGTTTGAGCATCGATTGGTCTCCTCGTGAGAATCTTATGTTGTGATTTCATTCCTAGCACCTACTTGGGGAGTGACCAACCCACTAGACATGCCTAGGCCTCCCAGAACACATGGCAACGCCAAGGTCGCGCGGTGACCACGCGGCGGGCATGCGAGTTTACGCGCTCTAGAGTTGGGGCCCTCGGCCACCGTCCAAACCTCGCCGTATCGCCAGCAAACCATGTATTTATGATTAAATAGGTACTTATGTAACTAGAAATGATTTTTGGAAAAAATAAATAACAAACTATGAGGCAGCTGCAGTTCAAATTTGACCCGCTTCCTACTTAATCGGCGGGAATTTGTCTTTTTCACCAGAGGTTGGTCAAAACTTTAGACACCCAACCATTTTGTCAATTGTGCATTAAATATGGCCTAGTATTTTAGAAAATTGATTTGGTCCAATTTTGCAACAAATATATGGTTGGTCCTTCACAAAAAAACTCATTTCGGGCACTCGAAAAATGGAAAATGAATTTTCCATGCAAATAAAATGAAAAGTCCATTAGGAAACATTGTTTGGAATTCCAAGATGCACCCTTGTGCACAATATGAGATCATTTGAACAAACTATGCCATGAATGTGGCCATAAGATTGATCATTTGGATTGAATGCCATGAATCTTCATGCATGATAGCTCATTTCTGAGAATACTTTTTTAAAATAATTTCGTATTACAAGTTTATTATTTTTCCTAGAAACTTGGCCACATATAATGACACAATGCGAAGGCTTTCCAATTTTTTGATTTTTTTGAATTTTTTATGTTCGTTTCAAAATACGGTCAAAACGGTAGGCTTGACCATTCCTAGCTAGTGGTTGAATCTTGGAATTTTTTAGTGTTTCTATTAAATAGATACTTATGTACCTATAAATGATTTTTCGAAAAAAATAAAGAGCTAACTATGAGGTAGCTGCAGTTCAAATCTGACCCGCTTCCATCTAAATCGGCAGAAATTTGTCTTTTTCACGAGAGGTGGATCAAAACTTTTTACACCCAACAATTTGGTCAATTGTGCATTAAATGTGTCCTAGTATTTTAGAAAATTTATTTGGTGCAATTTTGCAACAAATATATGGTAGGTCCTTCACAAAAAAACTCAGTTTGAGCACTCGGAAAATGGAAAATGAATTTTCCGTGCAAAGAAAATGAAAACTCCCTTAGGAAACATTGTTTGGAATTCCAAAATGCACCCTTGTGCATAATATGAGATCATTTGAACAAACTATGCCGTGAATGTGGCCATAAGATTGATCATTTGGCTTGAAAGCCATGAATCTTCATGCATGATAGCTCGTTTTTGAGAACACTTTTTTAAAATAATTTCCATATTACAAGTTTATTATTTTTTATGGAAACTTGGTCACATATAATGACCCAATGCGAAGGTTTTTTTTTATTTTTTTATTTTTTATGCCCGTTTCAAAATGCGATCAAAACGGCGGGCTTGACCATTCCTAGCTAGTGGTTGAATCTTGGAATTTTTTTGGTGTTTCTCTGATTAAATAGATACTTATGTACATATAAATAATTTTTGATAAAAATAAAGAGCAAACTACGAGGCAGCTGCAGTTCAAATTTGACCCGCTTCCAACTAAATCGGTAGAAATTTGTCTTTTTCACGAGAGATGGATCAAAACATTTTACACCGAACCATTTGGTCAATTGTGCATTAAATATGTCCTAGTATTTTAGAAAATTGATTTGGTGCAATGTTGCAACAAATATATGGTAGGTCCTTCACAAAAAAAAACTCAGTTTGAACACTTGGAAAATGAAAAATGAATTTTCCGTGCAAAGAAAATGAAAACTCCCTTAGGCAACATTGTTTGGAATTCCAAGATGCACCCTTGTTCACAATATGAGATCATTTGAACAAACTATGCTATGAATGTGGCCATAAGATTGATCATTTGGCTTGAAAGCCATGAATCTTCATGCATCATAGCTCGTTTCTGAGAACATTTTTTAAAAATAATTTCTATATTACAAGTTTATTATTTTTTTATGGAAACTTGGTCACATATAATGACACAATGCGAAGGTTTTCCAATTTTTTGATTTTTTTTGAATTTTTATGCCCATTTCAAAATGCGGTCAAAACGGCGGGCATGACCGTTCCTAGCTAGTGGTTGAATCTTGAAAAACTTTTGATGTTTCTCTCATTAAATAGATACTCGTGTATCTAGAAATGATTTTAAAAAAAATAAAAAGCAAACTACGAGGCAGTTGCAGTTCAAATTTGACCCGCTTCCTACTGAATCAGCAGGAATTTGTCTTTTTCACCAGAGGTGGATCAAAACTTTTGACACCCAATCATTTGGCCAATTGTGCATTAAATATGGCCTAATATTTTAGAAAATTGATTTGGTCCAATTTTGTAACAAATATTTGGTAGCCCCTTCACAAAAAAACTCAGTGTGAGCACTCAAAAAATGATTAAAAATAGCTAGAAATATCGGAAATGCATACAAATTGGTGCTCATCCATAAAATGTGGTTTAACTTGAGTGAAAATTTGTATGACGCCCTTTTGCAAAATATTTTTGATAGCTGCTTCACAAAATAGCTCTATCTTTAGTACTTGGAAGTTATTTTAAATCACAGATTCTCGGACCAATCTGAACACTTCTTACGGATCACCCCACTCATGTGATCTGAATCGTCCACACCAGACGAATCCAACATCTCTCACTCACCTCTCAGGGCCTCTTTGATTCGTAGGATTTTGAAAACGTAGGAATAGGAAAAATGTAGGGTTGGAGTGGCAATGCCCATTTGAATCCTGTAGAATTAGCAATGATTGTTTGATGTCACGGGAAAAACAAAGAAATTGTAAAAAAAGGTTGGATTGGATGTTAAATTTCCTATGAAATGTAGTACAAAAGATTCTATAGGAAAAATTTCTTTGAGATTCAATCCTATGAATCAAAGGACCAACATAAAAAAAAATCCTAAATATTTCAATCTTCCAAAAATCTTATAAAATTCCTTTGAATCAAAGAAGCCCTGATCAGGCCAACCCAAACCCGAACTCCACCCCTCCCCCCTATTTCAGATCCACTCGCAGCCGCCACCCCGTAGGACGCAAACCCCACGCCGCTCTTCCTCCGCCCGTCGACCCACCCCGGCCGACACCGACGCCGAGAGCCACGGGCCGCCGCCGACGTGAGGAGGGGGATCTTCGACCGCCTGCAGGCCGCCAGCAACCAGGAGGCGCTCTCCGTCCACGGCCACTCGTTCCTCACCACCACCACCACCACCGGTCACCGCCCACCGCTCACCGCCGGCGTACGAAATGCTGTCCGCGTCCCTGAAGCCGCCGCCCTCCCTCGCGGCGCTCTCCCCGTCCGCCTGCGCCCCCGTGCCGGCCTCCTCCTTCCCGCCCCTTCTTCCCAGCCGCGGCCGCTTCCGCCTCTCGGCGGCCGCGTCCGAAGGCGCCACCGTCAGCCAGGAGGACGCCGCGTTCGAGGAGGCGCGCCTGGCCCAGGTACGCCTGCACGGCCGTGCGCCTCGCCTCGCCTCAGCTGTTTACTCGCTGTCACTGCCAGCCCACGCTTTTGCTCGGTGGCCGTTCTTGGCCGTTGCCATGGTGCACGGGAGCTGTTCGGTCCAATGCCGGCTGGGGTTATCAGTCATATCAACTATGAGATTGCCATGATGCGTGCAGTTCGCGGCGGACTGGAAGGCTGTGCGCGCGGACAAGGACCAGGGGAAGATCCTCACACTGCCCGTGCTGCGGTCAAACACCGGTGTACAACTCCATGCAGGGCTTCGTGCCCAACCCTCTCCTCAGCCCCGCCCATTGTTGTAAAGGTACCCTTCCCTCCTCCTTCCAGTTGAGTTCTCTGCTCAATTTGCTCGCCCCACTACTTTGAGTCGGCCGTTGTTACAAATGGAAACAATTCAAGAGTGGATTGCAGCCGCTGAAGCTTAATTTATGGTATGTGTCTGTTTTGGCGTGCAGATCCCAAAAGGCCCATTCAAGATGTTACAAAGGACCTAGTAGGTTCCTTTGTTTCTGTCAAGGTAACTGAATTTTTTGTCCCTTTTCTCATGCTTTTTTTAATTGTATCCATCCGGCATGGTAAAATCCACGACACATTCCTTTGTAGCTAGGAGCCAATGTATTTACTAATTAAGTGGATGGTAGACTCAATTTTTTGACTGGGTGTATTCTACATAGTAGGGCAAATGGCATGCTGGTTTAAGTTTGTAACAATTAGAATATGCTCCAGAAAGTTGACCTCATAGCGTGACATGAACGATTGCCATGTTTTGGTTTTACTTACTCCATTTGGCGGTAGAGGTAGAACTCCAAAAATTGTCCTTCAATTTTCTCAATTCTAGTAAACTTCGTTCTGATAGTAGCCTGGCCCTATCAATTACAGCCTATTTCCCATGGTCAGACACATATTTAGTAGTTACACTAACAGTTTTGGTTGTGCCTTAAAATATTATTACTTCGGTATTTCTACCAAATGAGCACCAGATTTCAGGGTTCCACTTGCTGTTGCTAATTGCTGACTGCAAAATCCATAGATTGTTAGTTCGACAAGTACAAGACCAACAACCTGACTGCCGGCTTCGCTTAGTAGGATATGTAGGTAACCGCGGCACACACACACACACACGCTGATGTTGTATTGCTGTTGCATAATGTGTTTTTGCAACTGTGCGCAATGAGTTTACGGGTCTCCTTTTACTGCGGAAGCTGAATATCACTCCCTCCGTTCATAAATAAGTGATGTATTAAATCTTGAATGAAGCATTCGGGTAGTTGCATCTCTTGGGTCAAGTGTTTCTCAGATGCTTGTATGTATCTTGGCTCACTAAATCGATTTGGCCCGCATGATTTTGTGGGGATTTGGTACCAGACTAGAGGTAGAGGCTGACGATTTCTTGCTGTTTCAGTGAAGTGCTTGATAGATATCTGTCTCAATCCACAAGAAAACCCATCAAACCTGTATATGTCATCTGATTTAGATCACTTAATTTCATACATGGATTGCTGAGGTTTTTTATCTTGCAGGTCGCGGCGACCACCAAGAAGACACCCAACTCCCGCATCCCGAACTACCCGAGCCTGCCGTCGCAGCTGTTGTGTCAAGTCCACAACATCACCATGCATGTAGGTGTACTTGGTTCATCTTCAGGTTCAGGTGTGGGGGTTAGTGGCCTTAAGCATTAACCATTTAATCCTGATGAATGTTGCTTGTTTTGCATAGGATGACAAGGACACTGACGAGGTCTACGCACAGATGACTCCGCAACCAGTAAACTCTGTAAGTACTGTCGAAAACGGAGCTTGGTGAAGATATTCAGAACATGCTGAACTGCGTTTTCTCTACATGTGCTTTTATCGGTTTGCATGCTGCATGTTTGATGTTTTGCCTGAGCTGGGGACGAAATGGTACCGAATGCCTGAAACTAACATTAACAGTGTTCAGTTTAAGTGTACATTTTGAGATCAGTGCTAGTGTTTATAAACGCTCAAAATGTGTACAGTATTTCTTAGATTAACGTGTGCTTACTGTATAATTTAGGAAAGTTTTAATAATACTACAACAGATGCTAATCAAATCAGGAAGTGAAGCACTACCAAACGTACCGTATACAATGTTCAGTTCAAGTTTAATTTTCAGTTTAGTGCCAGAGTTTATCATCAATCCAAAAAATATATATCTGATTTTCACATTGACGAGTACTACTACTTCTCCCATTCCTTGGCTGAAGACTCTGTTTTGAACCGAGCCTTGCAGCAAGGATGGAATGGTTGCGTCTGTTTTGTGCTTGGACGCCTTCTCCTAGTTGTGCTAAAATTGAGGTGCCTGTTTAATTAACAAGCACCTTTCATCCCCACTGTGGCAGTAATGCATTGAGATGCCTCTGGACTGTAGTGTATGTTGATACAATTGAGGTGTTCCTAGCTAGTGTCTGCACTTATAGAATACTTTATTGCTTTGTGTTTTCTCTTCTAGAATTAGTATACTTTACTTATATGTTTATATGTTGAATGGCAGAAGCTCAAGGTGAAGAAGGCCATCGAGAAGGGCAACGCCGACAACGCCCAGATCTATTGAGGTGGCGCCTAGTCTTCATGCAGTCCTTTTGACATGAAAGAATAGTGTTACAAATCCTTGACGCTGCTATTGAATACTCCTGCTGCCACACAAGACGACCAAGGTCCGCTCTGCTCTAGTGCTATCCCTCGCTCTAGCTCCGTTCGTTGCTGCACAAGAAAAACAGAGACAAACGAAAACAAATTATCTAAGGTCCTGTTATTATTACCTATATATGACATTGCTACTGGATTGCCTAGCGCACCTGTTCATGATGGGTTAAACTTGTATTCACTCCTGCTGCTGCATTTTGATGATCATGAGTGTGATGCATTTTGATGATCTCCTTGTACCAGATGAGTCCGTCGATGAAGCAACAGCGTCTCCTCTAGAGGGTGATGGCGGCGGCGCCTGTGTGCGGCTTCGACTACAACCTCCTCTCTGGTGAGTCCATCTCCTACCTCTAGCTCCATCTCTGAGCTACTGTAATACCATGCTCTGTTTCATGGTCGTGGCTTATTTAGTCTGTGCTTGCTGTGCCTTGTGTATTGGAGCCTAATTAGCTTCTGCTAGGGGATAATCTACTGGTTATATCAAAATTTTGCATGAAATTTTGTTCTGCTTATTCTGCTAAGGTTGTTTGCAATGGTTATACATATGTTACACAATTTTTGCTGCTGGCTAATCATCTTTAGAGATGGTAACATGGTGCTGCACTCTCAGGATCATCTTATGATACACAATCAATTTTTGGTGTGCTCAAATTTTTAATTTTAGTGATAAGGAAAGATCCCACCCAGTTTGCTGGCTCACTCACTTGAGTTGGTTTAACAGTAGTGGCCTCCTGACTTGTAGTTGGGTAGGTAGCTGAGAAGACTCATGGTGCTGGCTGGGAGCAAAAGTTTATATGCATGGATAATGAACTTGCACTAAATGGACACAAATAAAGGAGCTAAGTATTAAATTAACTTGTACTAAGTGGAAACAATATTCTGTATGGTGTACACAAATATTGAGTTGATAGCTGATCTGTAGCAAATATAGCTGCGTGTAACTTCTTTACTTGGTTCCTCTTTTACAGGAGCTCCAGTCCTAAGAAAGTTGGAAGTGCGAAGATGTGAAGAAAAGCGCGAAGCTGTGAAGTGCAACTCAGCAAAGAGTTGTCTGTTCTATTTGACTGTAATATTGTAATAGCTGGTATACCCTAGGTTGTAATAGTCTACAGAAAATGTAATACACTAATCTAGTGTTATTTGACGAATTTCACATGTTCTCTTTTTTGGAATATTTGATTATGAATGTGATTTGATAGTGTGTGAGATGGGAACCTGACCGTGCAACCCACTTATGAAATAATATGAGTCTGTAACTTTCTGATGTGTGTGATCAATATATGAGATTAACATGACTAGTGGGACCAGCTCCAAAATGTATTTTCCAAAAAAAGGAAATCAATAGATTGTAAAAGGCTAAAGCCCAGAAATAAAAAGGCCGAAATATTGGGCTTGGCCCATGTAGCCCAATAGAATTCACAGGAAAAATAGAAAGGTTGAATTAATGGGCTCGGCCCATCTAAAGCACCAAAATGGACTGGGCTGATTCTAAGTAACGACCTTTTGAATTGATCGTAATTGTGCCACGTCGGATCCGACGTGGCCTGGGCAGACAAATAGTAACCAAAACAAAATAGTAGGCATATTTTGGTCGTAAAGGTCCACGACCTTCTCACGGAGAAGGTCGTTAATTTTAGTTTACGACCGTCAGCTTTTGACCTTCTGTTTTTGTCACAAAAAGGTTGCAAATTAAAAACAATGACCTTTCAGTGACCAATAGTCAAGGTCACAAGTTGACATATTTCTTGTAGTGCAAGAGACCGGTTGGGTAGCCAGAATCTACTACTTTCCCCCGTTTCCTCTTAGAACCAAGTCCTAGATTCATGCTACACCTTTCCCACTTTCTTCCCTGTTTGAACCAACTCTTAGAGTCGACTGTATGAACTAGCTTTACCTCTAATAATAGTAAAAGTCTAGGTGGCTTTGGAACAGCGGACGGAAGTAGAAAAAGATCCACACGAAGCCAAGTGGGGAGCTGGGGCAGTAGAGCAAGCCAGGTTTCGAAGGAATATATACCTGAGGGTCATCGGCATGTGGCAAAAACGGCGTCGGGAGGCCGCATCTTGTCCACAATACCGCAAGGAGGAAGAAGGGGTCGGAGGCCCTCCGGAGCCGGCGCTCTCTCGGAGAGAATGGCACGGCCGCCGATCGGGACGCGCGAGCAGCCGTTGGTCTCCTCTCTCGCCGCCGACGACAGCGTGAACGATGCACCAACACCCCTGCCCCGGTCGAGGTTGTCCGGCCGGATTTGTGACCAGCCGTGAGCTGAGAGAGAGAGTGTGTCCACCTATGTCTTGCTTAGATCTGGAGAGCATGAGAGAGTGAACGAGACGAACCCTAGTAAAGCAAGCCCTAAGGCTCCTGCTTATATATATAGTGGAGTGATTTTATTGTACCAGCTTCAAAAAAATGCGCTCCTACGTGTACCCGCGAGTGGGTGTGAGAGAACTAGTGCGTGCGTGCACCGCTTCTCTTCGTGAGAGTACAATATACTATGCCCAAAGAACGTTCGCGACAAGAGTAATAGTATAAGTGTGTGACGTGTGAGCTAAAATAAAATGTGTGCGACGTCTTTTGTTTTTTAGAAGTTCTGAGGGTAGGGTGTGAAGAGCACATATGTGTGTGACGTCTACCTGCAGATAGACGGTGGGTGCGAGAGGACTCGGGAGGGTACGTGTGCATGAGAGAGAGGGGCACGTATCAATGCAATGCATGTGTCCATAAATCATTATTCGACAAACATTCGCCACAAGCGTTTTCCTGACGAACGCCATAAGAACCGTTAGATCGGCATCCGACAATGTCAGTTTTGCCATGTCATTTAACAGAACAGCCACTCCTCCTACACACAAATCTTCCACGTGAGTGTTAGTAACTGTCGTATGCTCCCTCCGTTCCAAAATGCAGTGCATATAGCTTTATTGAAAACTCGAACCTCGCAAACTTTTACCGAGTTTTCGTGTACCAAATTGCACATGTAGAATACCCTGTATATATCATTTCATTCATCTTCGAGAGGTAACTATAAAGATGGGGGAGGAGTATACAAAAAAAGACCATCGTATCACCCGCAACAATTTCAACCATCCTTTGGTGTGGAGGAATATCATAGGAACTCTATATGATATGATTTTTAGAGGATTTTTCCTTTAGAGCCAATTGGTTCATAGGAATAGATTCATATACTCCACATTTCAAAGGAAATAAACATGATATCATTTCTATAGCTTTAGAGCCACTTGGTTCATATGAATGGATTCCTATACTCCCATAATTTCAAAGAAAAATAAACATTAGCGTATATTCAATAAAAAAGTTCCCATGATATGAACCAAATTACATCTCTTTTCTAATCCCTCCTCATAGGAATTGAGATACATGTCATCTCTAGATTCAATAGAAAAGTTCCTATGATGTCAACCAAATGACATCACTTTTCCAATCCCTACTCATAGGAATTGAGATACTTCATGTCATCTCTTTCCCTACAACTTTCATGTATACATCTTCTATTCCTAATTAGCTAGTACAACCTACTAGTAGCTTTTTTCCAAGACATGCAACTATGGCACAAGAACTATATAGTGTGCGAATAACTTGAAAGATGGTCGCCGGATGAAGCTAACCCGACAGTGCAAAGATGGCAAATCCGAGCACTATTGGCCATTGGATATCATCAACATTCCACCAGATCTGCCACATGTACAATTTAGAAGACTCCATGGTTGAACTTAAGCATAATGCACAAACCTCAAAACACAAGCACTTCTCCTTTGTTCTAGAATCTTCCGTATTATAATTGATTTTTTCTCAATGAATTGCCATTATTTGTTTTTTTTACTTTGTGCTTTACAATGCACAATCCCATGAATCTTAATTTTTTATAAAACTAGTTGATTTTGAATGAGATGAACTATAAGAACTAAACGAACATCTACATCATGCATATATGACTCAAAGCTTTACATGCTATAGTGTGTATTTATTCATAATTTGGTTTCGAAATCTCATGCGTTCAATGCATGTGTACCTTACTAGTTTTGAGTAGAGTAGCAAATTTCACGCGACCCCGGGTATATAGAATGCAGGGCCCATGCATCATTGCCTTTCGGTCGAACCTACGTCCAAATTTTTTTGTACGTACTATATCTCCACTGGTCCCCAAACCCAAAATGCTACCTCGTTCCCCTAAAACCAAGCGGCCCACACATATTTAAGGCGTCGACTCGAACTCAATCCCTCTCCCGGTTACTATGACGTGGCCCCGCACGCCCTAGTAGTACTCCTACAAACCCTACCGCCGCACACATCATTGGTTTTCTTCAAGAGGACGAGGGAGAAGCCGATTTGTAGTGGAGGCGCTTTCAAAAAAATGATCTGTAGTGGAGACCCCTACCCTAGGGTGCCCTAGGTAGCTGCCGCACGCATCATTGGTTTTCTCTTTTCTTTATACTCTTGCGCCCTAGAGTGAAATGATGGTTGCTTCGTCCGTCCAGCTTAATGCGGGAAAGGTGGGGCTTTGTGATTTGACCCCTCATCGCTCATTTTCTATTACTGCGGCGCTACGACCAAGGTGCCTCCAATTCCAACCGCTGCTCCGAACTGTAATTTTGTGCATCGCACGTGGAACAAGACGGTGGATGAGCCACATGTCAGCCAAAGGGGTCATGTTAAGTGTGTCACCATTTCGTGTGCGGACTGACCCTGCCTAAGTCACCACTACTCAAAAAACAGGAGAAAAAACAGAGAAAGTCACCACGGGGGAGGGGGCGCGGGTTGAGGAGGCCGAGGGGAAGGGCGGTCGGTGACGGTGTGGCTCTGGCGGCCGGGGCGGTGCGGCGCTCTCTGGCGATTGGGCGGGGCAGGGCGGCCGGGCAGCCGGCGACGGGGCGGGCCCCGAGGAGCGGGGCCCCGCGGCGGCTCGGGCACGGGGGCGGCGCGGGTGAGGTGAGGGGAGAGAGAGGGGTGGGGCGCGGGGCGTTGACCATTTTTAGGTTAGGTCAAATCTCTTTGCCGTCTGCTAGGCGACGACAAAGTGCCTAGGTAGTGGGGTGGGGCCGGCGGGGAACGGCTGTTAGGTTGGCCACTTTCTTTGCCGTGTTGTAGCTGACGCCAAAGAGTTGGCTAACGGCAAAGATCCTGATTCCAGTAGTGTAAGTTTTTGATATACTATTTTGCAATCTTTTAGTTTCCGATCTATAAACCAAAAATACCAAAAATATTTATTTTACCATTTATCTATCAGATCTCATTTTTGCAAATAACCATGAAGGGATTGATAACCCCTTTATCGCGTTGGGTGCAATTTGTTGATTGTTTGTGCAGGTATTCGCGGACTTGTTCGTTGTCTCCTACTGGATTGATACCTTGGTTCTCAAACTGAGGGAAATACTTGCTCTGCTTTGCTGCATCACCCTTTCCTCTTCAAGGGAAAAACCAACGCAAGCTTAAGAGGTAGCAGGAAGAATTTCTGGCGCTGTTGCCGGGGAGATCTACGCCAAGTCAAGACATACCAAGTACCCATAACAAACTCTCACCTGTCGCATTACATTATTGCCATTCGCCTCTTGTTTTCCTCTCCCCCACTTCTAAAACGATTTTCGAAATGATTTCCCTTTTTCTTCGCCTGTCTTCTATTCGTGTTCTCCGCTTGCTTTTTGTGTGCTCGTGTGTTGTTTTGCTTGCTTTGTCACCATGACTCAAGAGAATACCAAATTGTGTGACTTTTCCAACACCTATAATAATGATTTTATTAGTACTCTGATTGCTCTTGCTACTGGTGCGGAATCTTGTGAAATCAACACCACTTTGTTGAATCTTGTTATGAAAGATCAATTCTCCGGCCTTCCCAATGAATATGTCGCATCCCATCTTAATAATTTCATTGATCTGTGTGATATGCAAAAGAAAAAAGATGTGGATAATGATATTGTTAAATTAAAGCTATTTTCGTTCTTGCTTTGAGATCGTGCTAAAACTTGGTTTTCATCTTTGCCTAAAAACATTATTGATTCATGGAATAAGTGTAAAGATGCTTTTATTTCCAAGTATTTTCCTCCCGCTAAGATAATCTCCCATAGGAACGATATTATGAATTTTAAGCAACTTGATCATGAACATGTTTCACAATCTTGGGAGAGGATGAAATTGATGATACGAAATTGCTCTACTCATGGTTTGAATTTGTGGATGATTATACAATTTTTTATGCCGGATTGAATTTTGCTTCTAGAAATCTTTTAGATTCGGCCGCAAGAGGTGTTTTTATGGAAATTACTTTAGGAGAATCTATCAAACTCCTAGATGATATTATGGTTAATTATTCTCAATGGCATACCGAAAGATCTTCCACTAGTAAAAAGTGCATGCAATTGAAGAGATTAATGTTTTGAGTGGAAAGATGGATGAGCTTATGAAATTATTTGCTAGAAAGAGTGCTCCTATTGATCCTAATGATATGCCTTTGTCTACTTTCATTGAGAGTAATAATGGATCTATGGATGTGAATTTTGTTGGTAGGAACAAGTTTGGTAATAACGCGTATAGAGGTAATTTTAATCCTAGGCTGTTTCCTAGTAATTCCTATAATAATTATGATAATTCCTACAAAAATTCCTATGGAAATTATAATAATATCCCCTCTAAACTTTAGAATAGTGTTAAAGAATTTATGAGTTCGCAAAAGAATTTCAATGCCCTGATTGAAGAAAAATTGCTTAAGATTGATGATTTGGCTAGGAACGTGGATATAATTTCTCTTGATGTCGATTCTTTGAAACTTAGATCTATTCGACCCAAGCATGATATCAATGAGTCTCTCAAATCCATGAGAATTTCCATTGATGAGTGCATAGAAAGAACCGCTAAGATACGTGCTAAAAAGATTGGTTTACAAAAGTGTGTTCTTCTAGTTTCCGTGAGAATAATGATGAAGATCTTAAAGTGATTGATGTGACTCCTATTGAATCTTTGTTTTCCAATATAAATTTTGATAAAGATGGGACTGGAGATGAGTCAACTTTAGTTAAAATGCATCCCAATGATTTGGAGTTTTTAGATCTTGATGCAAAAATTGATAAAAGTGGGATTGGAGAGGTCAAAAGTTTAAGTAGCAATGAACCCACTCTTTTGGATTTCAAGGAATTTAATTATGATAATTGTTCTTTAATAGATTGTATTTCCTTGTTGCAATCCATGTTGAATTCTCCTCATGCTTATAATCAAAACAAAGCTTTTACTAAACATATCGTTGATGCTATGATGCAATCTTTTGAAGAAAAGCTTGAATTGGAAGTTTCTATCTCTAGAAAAATTTATGATGAGTGCGAACCTGTTGGGGAACGCAGTAATTTCAAAAAAAACCTACGCACACGCAAGATCTATCTAGGTGATGCATAGCAACGAGAGGGGAGAGTGTTGTCTACGCACCCTTGTAGATCGTAAGCGGAAGCATTATGACAACGCGGTTGATGTAGTTGTATGTCTTCACGATCCGACCGATGCTAGTACCGAAAGTACAACACCTCCATGATCTGCACACATTTAGCTCGGTGACATCCCACGAACTCTCGATCCAGCTGAGTGTCGAGGGAGAGCTTCGTCAGCACGACGGTGTGATGGCGGTGATCATGAAGCTACCGGCGCAGGGCTTCGCCTAAGCACTACGATGATATAACCGAGGTGGATTATGGTGGAGGGGGCACCGCACACGGCTAAGACAATGATCAACTTGTGTCTATGGGGTACCCCCCCTCCCGAGTGGAGGAGGGGGAAGGTCCGGCCCTCTATGGCGCGCCCTAGGGGAGTCCTACTCCCATCGGGAGTAGGATTCCTTCCTTCCAAGTAGTAGGAGTAGGAGAGAAGGAAGGGGAGGAGAGAGGGAAGGAAAGGAGGGTCGACCCCCACCCAATTTGATTGGGCTAGGGGGCGCGAGTCCCACCTTTTCCCTTCCACTCCTCTATTCCACTAAGGCCCAATAAGGCCCATATACTCCCGGGTGGGGGGTTCCGGTAACCTCCCGGTACTACGGAAAATGCCCGAACTCATCCGGAACCATTCCGATGTCCAAACATAGGCTTCCATTATATTGATCTTTATGTCTCAACCATTTCGAGACTCCTCGTCATGTCCGTGAGCATATATGGGACACCGAACTACCCTCGGTACATCAAAACACATAAACTCATAATACTGATCATCACCGAACATTAAGCGTGCGGACCCTACGGGTTGCAGAACTATGTACACATGACCGAGACTCATCTCCGGTCAATTACCAATAGCGGAACCTGGACGCTCATATTGGTACCTACATATTCTACGAAGGTCTTTATTGGTCAAACCGCACAACAACATACGTTGTTCCCTTTGTCATCGGTATGTTGCTGGCCCGAGATTCGATCGTCGGTATCTCAATACCTAGTTCAATCTCGTTACTGGCAAGTCTCTTTACTCGTTCCGTAATGCATCATCCCGCAACTAACTCATTAGTCACATTGCTTGCAAGGCTTATAGTGATGTGCATTACCGCGAGGGCCCAGAGATACCTCTCCGATACTCGGAGTGATATATCCTAATCTCGATCTATGCCAACTCAACAAACACCATGGGAGACACCTATGGAGCATCTTTATAGTCACCCAGTTACATTGTGAAGTTTGATAGCACACTAAGTGTTCCTCCGGTATTCGGGAGTTGCATGATCTCATAGTCATAGGAACATGTATAAGTTATGGAGAAAGCAATAGCAACAAACTAAACGATCATCGTGGTAAGCTAACGGATGGGTCAAGTTAATCACATCATTCTCTAATGATGTGATCGCGTTAATCAAATGACAACTCATGTCTATGGTCAGGAAACATAACCATCATTGATTCAATGAGCTAGTGAAGTAGAGGCATACTAGTGACACTCTGTTTGTCTATGTATTCACACATGTACTATGTTTCCGATTAATACAATTCTAGCATGAATAATAAACATTTATCATGATATAAGGAAATATAAATAACAACTTTATTATTGACTCTAGGGCACATTTCCTTCAGTCTCCCACTTGCGCTAGAGTCAATAATCTAGATTACATTGTAATGATTCTAACACCCATGGAGTCTTGGTGTGGATCATGTTTTGCCCGTGAGAGAGGCTTAGTCAACGGGTCTGCAACATTCAGATCCGTATGTATCTTGCAAATCTTTATGTCTCCCTCCATGACTTGATCACGGATGGAATTGAAGCGTCTCTTGATGTGCTTGGTTCTCTTGTGAAATCTGGATTCCTTTACCAAGGCAATTACACCAGTATTGTCACAAAAGAACTTCATTGGACCCGATGCACTAGGTATGACACCTAGATTGGATATGAACTCCTTCATTTGCTGCTTCTGAAGCAGCTATGTACTTTTCTTCACACGTAGATCCCGCCATGACGCTCTTCTTGGAACTGCACCAACTAACAGCTCCACCACTTAATAAAAATACGTATCTGGTTTGTGACTTAGAGTCATCCGGATCAGTGTCAAAGCTTGCATCGATGTAACCGTTTACGACGAGCTCTTTGTCACCTCCATAAATGAGAAACATATCCTTAGTCCTTTCCAGGTATTTTAGGGTGTTCTTGACCGCTGTCCAGTGATCCACTCCTGGATTACTTTGGTACCTCCCTGCTAAACTAATAGCAAGGCACACATTAGGTCTGGTACACAACATTGCATACATGATAGAACCTATGGCTGAAGCATAGGGAATGACTTTCATTTTCTCTCTATCTTCTGCAGTGGTCGGGCATTGAGTCTGACTCAACTTCACACCTTGTAACACAGGCAAGAACCCTTTCTTTGCTTGATCCAATTTGAACTTCTTCAAAACTTTATCAAGGTATGTGCTTTGTGAAAGTCCAATTAAGTGTCTTGATCTATATCTATAGATCTTGATGCCCAATATATAAGCAGCTTCACTGAGGCCTTTCATTCAAAAATTCTTATTCAAGTATCCTTTTATGCTATTCAGAAATTCAGTATCATTTTCGATCAACAATATGTCATCTACATATAATATCCGAAATGCTACAGAGCTCCCACTCACTTTCTTGTAAATACAGGCTTCTCCAAAAGTCTGTATAAAACCATATGCTTTGATCACACTATCAGAGCGTATATTCCAACTCCGAGAGGCTTGCACCAGTCCATAAATGGATCGCTGGAGCTTGCACACTTTGTTAGCACATTTTGATTCGACAATACCTTCTGGTTGCATCATATACAACTCTTCTTTAAGATATCCATTAAGGAATGTAGTTTTGACATCCATTTGCCAAATTTCATAATCATAAAATGCGGAAATTGCTAACATGATTCAGACGGACTTAAGCATTGCTACAGGTGAGAAGGTTTCATCGTAGTCAACTCCTTGAAATTTTCAAAAATCTTTTGCAACAAATCGAGCTTTGTAGACAGTAACATTACTGTCAACGTCAATCTTCTTCTTGAAGATCCATTTATTCTCTATGGTCTGTCGATCATTCGGCAAGTCAACCAAAGTCCACACTTTGTTTTCATACATGGATCCCATCTCAGATTTCATGGCCTCAAGCCATTTTGCGGAATCTGGGCTCATCATCGCTTCCTCATAGTTCATAGGTTCATCATGGTCAAGTAACATGACCTCTGGAACGGGATTACCGTACCACTCTGGTATGGATCTTACTCTAGTTGACCTACGATGTTCGGTAGTAACTTGATCAGAAGCTTCGTGATCATCATCATTAGCTTCCTCACTTACTAGTGTAGGAATCACTGGAACTGATTTCAGTGATGAACTACTTTCCAATAAGGGAGAAGGTAAAATTACCTCATCAAGTTCTACTTTCCTCCCAATCACTTCTTTCGAGAGAAACTCCTTCTCTAGAAAGGATCCATTCTTAGCAACGAATATCTTGCCTTTCAATTTGTGATAGAAGGTGTACCCAATAGTCTCCTTTGGGTATACTATGAAGACACATTTCTCCGATTTGGGTTCGAGCTTATCAGGTTGGAGCTTTTTCACATAAGCATTGCAGCCCCAAACTTTAAGAAACGACAACTTGGGTTTCTTGCCAAACCACAGTTCATAAGGTGTCATCTCAGCGGATTTTGATGGTGCCCTATTTAACATGAATGCAGGCGTCTCTAAAGCATAACCCCAAAATGATAGCAGTAACTCAGTTAGAGACATCATAGATCGCACCATATCTAATAAACTATGGTTACGACGTTTGGACGCACCACTACGTTATGGTGTTCTAGGTGGCATGAGTTGCGAAACTATTCCACATTGTTTCAAATGAGGACCAAACTCATAACTCAAATATTCACCTCCATGATCAGATCATAGAAACTTGATTTTCTTGTTATGATGATTTTCCGCTTCACTCTGAAATTCTTTGAACTTTTCAAATGTTTCAGACTTATGTTTCATCAAGTAGATACACCCATATCTGCTCAAATCATCTATGAAGGTAAGAAAATAATGATATCCGCCGCGAGCCTCAATGATCATTGCACCACATACATCAGTATGTATGATTTCCAATAACTCTGTTGCTCGATCCATTGTTCCGGAGAACGGAGTTTTAGTCATCTTGCCCATGAGGCATGGTTCGCAAGTACCAAGTGATTCATAATCAAGTGATTCCAGAAGTCTGTCAGAATGGAGTTTATTCATGCGCTTTACACTAATATGACCCAAACGGCAGTGCCACAAATAATTTGCACTATCATTATCAACTCTGCATCTTTTGTCTTCCATACTATGAACATGTGTATCACTACTATCAAGATTTAGTAAAAATAGACCACTCATCAAGGATGCATGACCATAAAAGATATTACTCATATAAATAGAACAACCATTATTCTCTGATTTAAATGAATAACCGTCTCGCATCAAGCTATCCAAATATAATGTTCATGCTCAACGCTGGAACCAAATAACAATTATTTAGGTCTAAAACTAATCCCGAAGGTAGATGTAGAGGTAGTGTGCCGACAACGATCACATCGACTTGGGAACCGTTTCCCACGCGCATCGTCACCTCGTCCTTAGCCAATCTTCGCTTAATCCGTAGCCCTTGTTTCGAGTTGCAAATATTAGCAACAGAACCAGTATCAAATACCTAGGCGCTACTGCGAGCATTAGTAAGGTACACATCAATAACATGTATATCAAATATACCTTTCACTTTGCCATCCTTCTTCTCCGCCAAATACTTGGGGCAGTTCCACTTCCAGTGACCAGTCCCGTTGCAGTAGAAGCACTCAGTTTCAGGCTTAGGTCCAGACTTGGGTTTCTTCACTTGAGCAACAACTGGCTTGTTGTTCTTCTTGAAGTTCCCCTTCTTCCCTTTACCCTTTTTCTTGAAACTAGTGGTCTTGTTGACCATCAACACTTGATGCTCCTTCTTGATTTCTACCTTCATAGCCTTTAGCATTGTGAAGAGCTCGGGAATAGTCTTATCCATCCCTTGCATATTATAGTTCATCACGAAGCTCTTGTATCTTAGTGGCAGTGATTGAAGAACTCTGTCAATGACACTATCATCAGGAAGATTAACTCCCAGCTGAGTCAAGTGGTTGTGGTACCCAGACATTCTGAGTATATGTTCACTGACAGAACTATTCTCCTCCATTTTGCAGCTGTAAAACTTATTTGATACTTCATATCTCTCAATCCGGACATTTGCTTGAAATATGAACTTAAACTCCTGGAACATCTCATATGCTCCATGATGTTCAAAACGTCATTGAAGTCCCAGTTCTAAGCCGTAAAGCATGGCACACTCAACTATCGAGTAGTCATCAGCTTTGCTCTGCCAGGTGTTCACAACATCTGGCGTTGCTCCTGCAGCGGGTTTGTCACCTAGTGGTGCTTCCAGGACGTAATTCTTCTGTGCAACAATGAGGATAATCCTCAAGTTACGGACCCAATCCGTGTAGTTGCTACCATCATCTTTCAACTTAGCTTTCTCTAGGAACGCATTAAAATTCAATGGAACAATAGCACGGGCCATCTATCTACAACAACATGGACATGCAAAATACTATCAGGTACTAAGTTCATGATAAATTAAAGCTCAATTAATCAAATTACTTAAGAACTCCCACTTAGATAGACATCTCTCTAATTATCTAAGTGATCACGTGATCCATATCAACTAAACCATGTCTGATCATCACGTGAGATGGAGTAGTTTTCAATGGTGAACATCACTATGTTGATCATATCTACTATATGATTCATGCTCGACCTTTCGGTCTCAGTGTTCCGAGGCCATATCTGCATATGCTAGGCTCGTCAAGTTTAACCCGAGTATTCTTCATGTGCAAAACTGGCTTGCACCCATTGTATGTGAACATAGAGCTTATCACACCCGATCATCACGTGGTGTCTCGTCACGACGAACTGTAGCAACGGTGCATACTCAGGGAGAACACTTGTACCTTGAAATTTAGTGAGAGATCATCTTATAATGCTATCGCCGAACTAAGCAAAATAAGATGCATAAAGGATAAACATCACATGCAATCAATATAAGTGATATGATATGGCCATCATCATCTTGTGCCTTTGGTCTCCATCTCCAAAGCACAGTCAAGATCACCATCGTCACCGGTTTGACACCTTGATCTCCATCAAAGCATCATTGTCGTCTCGCCAACTATTGCTTCTACGACTATCGCTACCGCTTAGTGATAAAGTAAAACAATTACATGGCAATTGCATTTCATACAATAAAGCGACAACCATATGGCTCCTGCCAGTTGCCGATAATTCTGTTACAAAACATGATCATCTCATATAATAAAATTTAGCATCATGTCTTGACCATATCACATCACAACATGCCTTGCAAAAACAAGTTAGACGGTATCTACTTTGTTGTTGCAAGTTTTATGTGGCTGCTACGGGCTGAGCAAGAACCGTTCTTACCTACGCATCAAAAACCACACCGCGATATAGTGATTGCTTTTTGATCTTCAGAAAGAACCATGTTCATTGAATACGATTCAACTATAGTTGGAGGAACTGACACCCACTAGCCACCTGTGTGCGAAGCACGTTGGTAGAACGAGTCTCGCGTAAGCGTACGCGTAATGTTGGTTTGGGCGGGTTCATCCAACAATACCGCTAAATCAAGAATCAACTAGTGACGACAAGCAATATGTATATACCCACGCCCACAACTCCTTTATGTTCTACTGGTGCATATAACATCTATGCATAGACCTGGCTCTGATACCATTGTTGGGGAACACAATAATTTCAAAAAATCCTACGCACACGCAAGATCTATCTAGGTGATGCATATCAACGAGAGGGGAGAGTGTTGTCTACGTACCCTTGTAGACCGTAAGCGGAAGCGTTATGACACCGTTGTTGATGTAGTGGTACGTCTTCATGATCCGACAGATCCTAGTACCGAAAGTACGGCACCTCCGTGATCTGCACACGTTCAGCTCGGTGACATCCCACGAACTCTCGATCCAGCTGAGTGTGGAGGGAGAGCTTTGTCATCATAAAGACATGATGACAGTGATGATGAAGCTACTGTCGTAGGGCTTCGCCAAAGCACTATGGCGATATAACCGAGGTGGATTATGGTGGAGGGGGGTACCGCACACAGCTAAGACAATGATCAACTTGTGTATATGGGGTGCCCCCTGCCCCATATATAAAGGAGTGGAGGAGGGGGAAGAGCCGACCCTCTATGGCGCGCCCTAGGGGAGTCCTACTCCCACCGGGAGTAGGATTCCCCCCTTCCAAGTAGTAGGAGTAGGAGAGAAGGAAGGGAAGGAGAGAGGGAAGGAAAGGGGGGCGGCCCCCACCCAATTCGGATTGGGCTAGCTCCCACCTTTTCCCTTCCTCTCCTCTATTCCAATAAGGCCCATATACTCCCCGGGGAGTTCCGGTAACCTCCCGGTACTCCGAAAAATGCCCGAACTCACCCGGAACCATTCCGATGTCCAAACATAGGCTTCCAATATATCGATCTTTATGTCTCGACCATTTCAAGACTCCTCGTGTCCGTGATCATATCCGGGACTCCGAACTACCTTTGGTACATCAAAACACATAAACTCATAATACCGATCGTCACCAAACGTTAAGCGTGTGGACCCTACGGGTTTGAGAACTATGTAGAAATGACCGAGACTCATCTCCGGTCAATTACCAATAGCGGAACCTGGATGCTCATATTGGTTCCTACATATTCTACGAAGATCTTTATCGGTCAAACCACACAACAACATATGTTGTTCCTTTGTCATCGGTATGTTACTTGCCTGAGATTCGATCGTCGGTATCTCAATACCTAGTTCAATCTCGTCACCAGCAAGTCTCTTTACTCGTTCCATAATGCATCATCCTGCAACTAACTCATTAGTCACATTGCTTGCAAGGCTTATAGTGATGTGCATTACCGAGAGGGCCTAGAGATACCTCTCCGATACTCAGAGTGACAAATCCTAATCTCGATCTATGCCAACTCAACAAACACCATCGGAGACACCTGTAGAGCATCTATATAGTCACCCAATTACGTTGTGACGTTTGATAGCACACTAAGTGTTCCTCAAGTATTCGGGAGTTGCATGATCTCATAGTCATAGGAACATGTATAAGTTATGGAGAAAGCAATAGCAACAAACTAAACGATCATCGTGCTAATCTAACGGATGGGTCAAGTCAATCACATCATTCTCTAATGATGTGATCCCGTTAATCAAATGACAACTCATGTGTATGGTGAGGAAACATAACCATCATTGATTCAACGAGCTAGTCAAGTAGAGGCATACTAGTGACACTCTGTTTGTCTATGTATTCAGACATATACTAAGATTCCGGTTAATACAATTCTATAATGAATAATAAACATTTATCATGATATAAGGAAATATAACTAACAAATTTATTATTGCCTCTAGGGCATATTTCCTTTAGAACCTACTATTATGATTAAGATTAAAGATTACGAATGTCATGCTTTGTGTGATTTGGGTGCTAGTGTTTCCACGATTCCAAAAACTTTATGTGATGTGTTAGGTTTCTGTGAATTTGATGATTGTTCTTTAAATTTGCATCTTGCGCATTCCACTATTAAGAAACCTATGGGAAGAATTAATGATGTTCTTATTGTTGCGAATAGGAATTATGTGCTCATAGATTTCATTGTTCTTGATATATATATTGCAATCCTACACGCCCTACTATTCTTGGTAGACCTTTCCTTAGAATGATTGGTGCAATTATTGATATGAAAGAAGGAAACATTAGATTTCAATTTCCGTTAAGAAAAGGCATGGAACAATTTTCAAGAAAGAAAATTGAATTGCCTTATGATTCTATTATGAGAGCCACTTATGAATTGCATACCAAAGATGATAATACCTAGATCTGTTCGTGTTTTACGCCTAGCTAAGGGTGTTAAACAATAGCGCTTGTTGGGAGGCAACCAAATTTTATTTTTCTTTTTTTCTTTTTAGGTTCTGTTTTGCATTGAATAATTCATCTAGCCTCTGGTTAGATGTATTTTGTGTTCTATTTAGTGTTTGTGCCAAGTAAGATCTTTGGGATAGCTTACGGTTATAGTTGATTTGATCTTGCTGAAAAACAGAAACTTTGGTGCCCAGGATTTTTTTTCATTTTTAATGGAAGCTTGATAAAATATTGATTCTTTTAGCAAAAGATTAATAAACAAATTGCTTAGGTCATCCTATTTTTTTTAGAATTTTTGGAGTTACATAAGTATTTGAAACATCCACATTGCTACAGACTGTTCTGTTTTTGACAAATTCTGTTTTCTATGTGTTGTTTGCTTATTTTGATGAATCTATGGCTAGTATCGTGTAGTGACCCGACCTCAAATGGTCAAGCCTCTGTGTATCCGTGCCACCCCTGGATCGATATGCTGGCACACACACAGTACATCAATGTATATATCAAAGTGCAATCACATGTATAAATAACGTAAAACTGATATATATACCTCATAAGTCTCAGCAGAAACAAACATAAGGGTGTGGAGTCCCATCAACGCCAACGGCAAGTTGAGTGTAGACCGTAACCCTACAACGTAACTCCTACTCATCGTAGAAATTCCTGCAACATAAGACGTTGCAGCCCTGTAGGTCAGTACATTGAATGTATTGGCAAGTCACACCATAAGAATAATGAACCTATTTGTACATGCAATTTGGCTGGTGGAATGCTCTAAGTTTAGTTTTTGCATAAAGCTAGTTTTTCCCTAGAATAAAAGATATTATTCTACCACTACAGTATATCATAGGATGAGTTGGCAAACCCAACTCAATCCGTTCCCAAAGTTTCATTTAAACCCCAACTGTTTAATTAAGAGTGATGAGATCTCCTAGCATTTCCACTACTAAATGCTCAAGTTGTCCGTAACCGGGGACACGGCTATTCGATTAGGTTTTAACACTCTACAGAGGTTTGTGCACTTTTCCCCATAAGACTCGATCGCCTCCCTTGAAGTTCTTGCATTGCCTGACATTTGAGAATAGGATGACCGAGACATAGTCTTTCAGTAGTATTTCTCCTTAACCCACGGATAGGCCGATACTCCTACTCATTCTACATCTGCTAGCCTATCCTGGAAGACGTCACACTATCTACTCAACTGAGCCAGAGCCCATATTGGCTTGTGGTTGCACACAGAAGCTTCTAGACATGAGAATATGATTGATCTCTTTGAGCCTGGGTGGCCGACCACTAGTGGTGCACCACCATTGATTAACCATGCATGCTCCCATTGTACTTCGCCACCATTCAAGGCAAATACCGCCCAAGTAGTTCATTTACAAGTATTGGTCTTGATTACTACTTTGTCACTCATGTCTCACCATATTTGCTTCCCAAGCCACGTCTACATTTAACAAGGCAAAAATAAACTTACACGGTGGTGACAAGGATGTATAGATCAGACCTACCTCAAATGAACTACTAGGTAACAGCATAGCCATCTGGCAACAATAAATCCTACCATGCAATCCTACCTCAAAGGACTAAGTGCATAATTAAAACATAGGTAATTGAAAGAATGGTCAAATGTGAACTTGCCTAGTAATAGTTGACAAAGATTATATCGCTCTCAGATTTTTACTTAATAGAACTATTCATCACTCTCCGATGAAAATCTATAAAGTCAAACATTGCATTCACATAAGCAATCATATCAGAGAACCAAATAACATGCAACATGAAAAGACTCGGAAAAACCAACTGAAGATCCAACGCACTTAACTTGCATGAAAATATACTAAGTGTTAACAATAAGTGACATAAGGTGCAAAACCGTGATGTGATCTATCATGCATACTTGGCATAGTAATAAAACTATCATGGACATATACTAATTGTGCGAAAACTATCGTGATAATGGTCCAACTGGTAGGGTTTGGCTACGGTGACACGGTGCAAAAAGAATCACATCAATCAGAGCGACGGTTTAGGAGATATGGCCAATTGAAGTTTGAATTCAAACCTGAATAAATTCAAATTTGAAATTGGCCAAAAGTTTTCAAAGTTGCTTCTCTCGATAAAGCTATTCGGGACGAACACTCTTTCGTTGGTTTCGTCGAATTTGGATGTACGGGTAAAAAGTTGTGGCTATTCTAAATTTAGGGACTAATCTGCTAATTACAGGGACTAAACAGTGAAGAAAACTATCACAAACAGGTCCCTGACACGTGGCAAATACCTACTGGTGCATACCCATTCATTATGGAGCTTAACCGGCGGACGGTCGACATATAAGAAAAACGGGCTACCGCGGCTAAACTAATTAAGTGAACTGACCGGTTTAAAAATAAAACCGGCGGTTTTGTTTTTCGTGTAACGGTTCACAAAAAAACCTAGACTTAGAAAAGAATGAGGAGGCGGGGCGGCTCACAAAGGGCAACTGCGACAGCGCCGGCGTTGGCCAGGACCTCGGCGTCAACGGGGCGGCGGTTCCGGCGGGCTTCGACGGCGGCGAAGTGGACGGAGGGGTGCGGCGTGGTGTGTGCATCGCGGTGGTGGTGGCAGGGATCCTCGGGGCGTCCAGATGGGCGGTGCGAGGACGACGGAGCTCCATGCTCCGGCGGGGCTCTCCGTCGGTGGGGCGGCGGCTACGGCGGTCCTCGGCAGCAGGGAAGGCGACAGGGAGGACAGACACGTCGCGGGCGTCCTGACGGCGGTGGTTGTGGTCGTTGGGGCGATGGGGTAGAGCAGACGGAGGCGGCGGCGCTGTGGTGCTTCGGCGAGATGCAAACGGATGGGGTGGGGTCTGCTAGCGGTGTGGGGATCAGAAAGATGGCGAGATCGAGCGAGGAGTGAGGGAGTCCTGGATTAGGGGGTGTCCGGATGGCCAGACTATACCTTCAGCCGAACTCCTGGACTACGAAGATACAAGATTGAAGACTTCGTCCCGTGTCCGGAAGGGACTTTCCTTGGCGTGGAAGGCAAGCTTGGCGAGACGGATATGTAGATCTCCTACCATTATAACCGACTTTGTGTAACCCTAACCCTCTCCGGTGTCTATATAAACCGGAGGGTTTTAGTCCGTAGGACAACATACAGAACAACAATCATACCATAGGCTAGCTTCTAGGGTTTAGCCTCTCCGATCTCGTGGTAGATCTACTCTTGTACTACCCATATCATCAATATTAATCAAGCAGGACGTAGGGTTTTACCTCCATCAAGAGGGCCCAAACCTGGGTAAAACTTCGTGTCCCTTGCCTCCTGTTACCATTCGGCCTAGACGCATAGTTCGGGACCCCCTACCCGAGATCCGCCGGTTTTGACACCGACATTGGTGCTTTCATTGAGAGTTCCTTTGTGTCGTCGCCATCAGGAAGGATGCCTTGCCCCGTCTTTAAAGACGGCACCGTTGCTAAGGGAGCTTTGGCTGTCGGCCAAACCCTCCGGCTAGGTGGTCTTCTTATGACCGCCTGTTCGGCTTCTGCGCCAATGATGACCTCTTGAGCCATCGAAAACAATCTTCATGTCAGCTCGGAACTCGCCGAGCGGTTAGATCCAATGGAGCTCTCCTCCATAAACGAGCATCGCCGCCCTGGGAGTCGCTACGGATTACGACCAGATTAGGCCTAAACCCGATCTGAGAGAGATTAACTCTCCCCAAGTCACCCATCATGTTGCCGTGGTAGAGGAACAGTGCGGCGACCCTTCATCTATCTTAAGGACTAGCTACGTCCGGATTGCCGATCCCTCCAAGCCGGATACCCGCGGAGGGGAGGATATCACTCAAGACCTGAACTTAGAGTCAGGCGACGTGCTGGATTCATTGGACAACATCCAGGAATCCAAATTTTCGAGTTCGGAAATTCCTCGGCCTCTGAGCCTCAGATTGGGTGAGGCTTCGGATTTAATTCCACCCACCCACCCGAACATAAGCGATTTATCCCAAATCAGGCAAGAGCCCGATGAAACAGTACATCATTACTAGGCCAGATTCCTCCTGGTTAGGAACAGGATAAGGGACTGCCGCGAGGAAGACGCAATCTCAATCTTCTGCAATAACTGCACGGACAAGGGAATCCTCAACGCCATAAGTCGCCGTGATATTACACGCTTCGCTGACTTAGCATCCATGGTACGAAAGTACTGTGTGATGGAAAGCGCCTGGAAAACCGAAATAAAATTTTGGGACGATCCGGCCCTGAATACAAACCTAGTCCGAAATAAAAGGGTGCATCATTGCTAGACACCCGGGTCAAACACCAAAAAGCAAAAACCCTCTACAGGGCATGGAACCGTACTGGAAGGATGGCTTAATGGACCCTGTAAAATTCACAGTATAGAGGACGCCACACCAACTCACAGCCTTAGAGCATGTTCGATACTCCGGCAGGTGGCCAAAATTGGCGAAGATCTCCTAATTCCGGAGGCCACAGAAAGCCACCCCAGAGACACCAATATGGTATTAACAGTCTTCGAGACTTTCGCATCAAATAATATGCGAAAAAGCACACTCCGCAGCCTTGCCGAAGTCTATCAAGTAGTAACAATAAACCCATGGAGTGACACGGCTATTACCTTTAACGCCAGTGATGAACCTAAATTCCGAACAGCCCGAGCACCAGCCGCATTGGTCGTCAGTCCAATAGTGGACGGCTTTCGTCTTACCAAGGTACTCATGGACGGCGGCAGCGGATTGAACCTCATTTATGTGGAAACCCTTCAAAAAATGGAAATAGACTGGAACCACATTGAGCGAAGTAGCACAACCTTTAGAGGAACAATCCCCAGTCGAGAAGCGCGTTGTACAGGAAAAATCACACTAGATGTAGTGTTCGGCACGCCGGATAATTACAGGTCCGAAGAGGTCAAGTTCCACGTGGCTCCGTTCAGCAGCGGTTATCACGCTCTGCTAGGGCAGGAAGTGTTTACAATCTTCCAAGAAATACCCCATTACATGTACATGAAGCTCAAGATGCCCGGGCCTAATGGGATCATCACTCTCGCTAGTGATCCGTACATAGCACTCCGCGCCGGAAACAAGACAGCCGCACTGGCCCTCGAGGCACTATCTGAAGCCCTAGCAGCTGAGGAACTGACTGCGCTGTGCTCCATGGTGAACAGGGATGATGTGGTACTCGACAAAAGATCCAAGTCCACCTCCTTTAAACCGGCGGACGAAATAGTCAAATTCCAGGTCCATCCAACGGACCCCAATAAAACATCTTCCATCGGGGCCCAGTTAAACCCTGATGTAGACACCGCACTGCGAGAGTTCCTACAAGAGAACTGGGACATTTTCGCCTGGCACCCTTCAGACATGCCAGGAATCCCATGCAGGCTAGCCGAGCACAGCTTAAATATCCTAAAAGGATTCAAACCTGTCAAACAAGCTCTTCGTAATTTTTCCGAACCTAAGAGACAGGCCATGGGAGAGGAGCCAACAAAGCTATTGGAGGTCGGATTCATCAGAGATATAAAACATCCGGACTGGCTAGCAAACCTGGTGATGGTACCAAAGAAGGACAAATCCTGGCGCCTGTGCGTTGATTTTAAAGACCTTAACAAGGCCTGCCCAAAGGATCCCTTCCCCCTCCCCCGCATCGATCAAATTATCGACGCTACAGCAGGACATGATTCGTTGTGTTTCCTCGACGCATATTCCGGCTACCATCAAATCAAGAAGGCAGAATCAGACCAAGCCGCAACGGTATTTATCACACCATACGGCCCATTCTGCTTCAACACAATGCCCTTCGGGCTCAAAAACGCCGGCGCAAATATCAGCGCATGATTCAGACATGTCTGGCAAACCAGATCGGCAAAACAGTGGAGGCATATGTAGATGATGTGGTCGTCAAAACAAGACATGTCGAATCTCTAGTAGACGACTTGAGGCTCACATTTGATAACCTCCGAACATACGACATCAAGCTCAACCCGGAAAAATGCGTTTTCGGCGTTCCAGCCGGAAAGCTCTTGGGCTTCATTGTATCCGGTAGAGGAATTGATGCAAATCCAGCCAAGATCCGAGCTCTGTCACAATTGGATATCCCAAAAGACCTCAAACAAATACAAAAGTTAACCGGATGCGTGGCGGCTCTAAGCCGCTTTATCTCCCGCTTGGGAGAAAAGGCCCTACCCCTTTACCGCCTCCTTTGGCGCACCGGACACTTCGAATGGACGGATGCAGCCACGGCCGGGCTCGATGAAATAAAAGCCATATTGGCAACAAACCCAGTCCTGGCCGCGCCAAACATTGGCGAACCAGTGCTATTGTACATTGCAGCAACACATCAGGTTGTAAGCGCAGTGCTCGTCGTCGAACGAGAAACGGACGGACACAAATTCCCCCTTCAAAAGCCGGTCTATTATGTGTCCACTGTCCTCACTCCATGAAAATCACGGTACCCACATTATCAAAAGATTGCTTATGCGGTATTCATGGCATCCCGGAAGCTACGACACTACTTTCAAGAGTGTTCAATAACAGTAGCCTCGGAAGTACCACTTAACGATATTATAAACAACCGTGACGCAACGGGCCAGATTGCAAAATGGGCCATTGAGCTCCTCCCGTTCAACATAACTTATAAGCCACAGCGAGCCATCAAGTCGCAAGTTTTGGCCGACTTCGTCGCAGAATGGACAGAGGCCGAACTCCCTAAAGAGTACGGCACATATTCAAATTGGATCATGCATTTCGACGGCTCCAAGATGTTGGCCGGACTAGGGGCTGGCGTCATTTTGACGTCCCCCATAGGAGACACAGTTCAATACGTACTCCAGATTATGTACACAGACTCCAACAATGCAGCCGAATATGAGGCCCTTTTACATGGTCTCTGGATGGCAGTATCCATGGGCATTCAACGCCTAGAGATGTGCGGGGACTCGAACCTTGCAATATCCCAAATAAATGGAGACTTTGATGCCAAGGATCAAAAAATGGCAGCTTACTGCAACGCCGTCCTAAAAATGTCAGCTCGGTTCGAAGGGCTTGAATTTCACCATATAGCCCGGGAAAATAATCACGCGGCAGATGTCCTGGCACGCATCGGCGCAAAACACGATGCAGTCCCCCCAACATCTTCTTGGAAAGGCTGTTCAAGCCATCCATAGTATGGGAAGGGAAGTCGAACAATAACAGCCCAGACCCAACCGCACTGCCCGACACCGAACATTCTGACACAATCGGAGGCTCTGCCAATGAAATAACACCTTCAGCCCACATAATAATGGCCGTCATCTCCCCGTGGATAGAACCATTCCTCGCCTACCTTACTAGGTAGGAACTCCCCGAGGACCAAAATGAGGCACGCTGCATAGTGCGGCGATCCAAAGCCTACAAAGTGCACGAGGGAGAGCTTTATAAGAAAAGCACTACCGGAGTACTTCAAAGGTGCATCTCCGAAGAGGAAGGGCGGAACCTCCTGGCTGAGCCATATGCCACCCACCGCCCTCCAAACTATCCCCATCACTTGGCCCTTCGCGGTCTGGGGGCTTGACATGGTTGGACCCCTTAAAGGCGGAACCCACAAGCAAAAATACTTACTGGTCATGGTGGATAAGTTCACCAAATGGATAGAAGCCAAGCCTATTAAGACGGCCAAATCCGGACCGGTGATAGACTTTATATCCGGGGTTGTACACTGCTACGACGTCCCCCACAACATCATCACTGATAACGGCACGAACTTTATGGCTGACGAGGTAAAACTCTGGTGCAAAAACATGGGCATCAAGCTTGATTATGCTTCCGTCTATCACCCACAAACTAACGGTCAGGTCGAACGTGCAAATGGTCTTATCATGAGTGGCATCAAACCCAAATTAGTGCGGTCCCTCAACGAATCTAACACGCACTGGGTAGAGGAGCTAGACTCCATACTCTGGGGGCTGCGGACCACGCCGAATCGCACCACCGGATACACACCATTCTTTATGGTGTACGACGCGGAGGCAGTTCTGCCTTGCAACATAATTCATGACTCACCTTGAGTGCGCATGTATGAAGAAAGAGAAGCCGAACTCGATCGGCAGGACAGTTTGGACGCATTGGAGGAGGAGCGTGATGTGGCAAAAGCCCGTTCCGCATTCTATCAACAGCAGGCTCGAAGATACCAAAGCAGAGAAGTACGGGCCAAAAATTACAATGTTGGCGAATTAGTTCTATGCCTGCCGGACAAGAAAAAGGACAAACTCAAGCCCCCAAGTGGGAAGGTCCCTTCATAATTGACCAAGTCCTGACTGGTGGAGCGTACCGCCTGCGAGATGCATCAGATAACCGACTCGAGCCGAACCCATGGAACGCAGCCCGTCTCCGAAGATTCTATGCCTAGCGCCGGACTCTGTGTTCATCTCCTTCCTCTGTCCATTTTTTATATACTATATGTCTTACATTTCTCTCCTTCTCCCCTTCCTTTCTCTTATAGCCTTTAAAGGCTCATCAAATGACGTGCTATTCGCACTCATTAAACCCGGGGGCTTCTTTTAACAGAAGCTTATTTATACGGGCTTTATGCCCAACACATGGGTTACACTTCCGCATGTACCTTTTATTTCACCATTATATGCATCGATATGACTTAATTTTTGGCCAAGCTGGGTTGCCTGGCTCCTGTGCTTACCCCTACGTTCCCGATTATTCGGCTAGGCGGTAAAGGGAGCACCTCTGCGATTGTTACTGCCGGATCAGCCGGATGTGTCCCTCAGACTGGGTGAAGCCGAAAGCTAGCATTCTTAAGGGAATATTCAGTCGGTGACCTAAAAGATGATCTTTTCACTTACTTATTTATGCGCCCCCAGATGCTTTTTCCTGTGTCTTTTTCGCAGAATGGGCATGCACTTTAGGGCATGCCTCCCAGGGAAAGGAACCCCTAATGGAACTATTCTCCCTGGAAGATGTTTCTTACTAACCATGTAATATAACATAACTAGTCGGGCACTTGTCTATTCACGCACTAATGACCCCTACACCTGGTCTCCATGCATTCCCCGGTTCTTATATAACCGCATGGGAATTCGGACACACTCCGGACCATCAGGTCCTGAGGCTGAAGCGAAAAGGTCGACCATGACAAACGATCTACAATCCGGCTAGAAGGCATTATAAATGTCAATTAAATTACATACTCATTCTAACTGATCAAATTCCTCTTCAATACCATCTAACAGGCTGTCTAATTTACAGTCCTGCTGGGAATACTTTGCAGCCAATTCTACTTGGCCGTATACTAAGCTTACAGGGATCTCCTTCCCATCGGGCCCCATAGGACCGACCTCGGCCATGTGGTTGGGGTCAACCTTGGTGTACCGCATCTTCACCATGGCCCAGGCCTCTCTAGCGCCTTGACGGTAGGCCGATATCTTCCACAATCGGAAACGCCGCCGTGCTCCCTTTAGCTTCTCCGCAAGCTCTCCAAGACCTTCGGGCATGGAGATGGATGGCCACGGGGCCTGGGCGACGCCTTGCATCGCCTTCCGAACTCGCTCGAGCAGTTGCGAGAGCTCGGGAAGAAGGTCACCCATAGAACCGGGCATCTCCTCTGCAGGACGACCTGTTAGCACACCTACAGACATTACTCTGTTAGTCGACTTCCCCGCCGAACTTTTTTTCAAAGGTTCTTTCAAGCACTTACTAAATATGCCGTGCCGAAGCCACTGATTCTCCTTAATGGAGTCTGACAGCTGGGCACGAACATCTTTCAGGTCGACGCCCAGCTTGGTGTTGGCATCTTGGAGATCGTTCTTCTCCCGCCTCACCTTTGTCAGCACATTCTCACCAGCCTTCAGCTGGCGTAGGAGGTGTTGCCTTTCCGGATTCAATCCGGCGCCATCTGCAATTTCATTTGTCAGATTCGCACCCAGGCCGTGCTTCACAAAATACTTATCTTTTGAAGTCTATATTACCAGAGGGGGTCTCCTTGGGCTCCCCTGCCGCGGCTAGTGCGGCCTCAAGTTGGGCTTTGCACTCTTCCAGCTCCTTGGACAGTAGGGAATTCTTTTCTATAAGAACCTGCATAACAAATGATCCTTAAATCAGTTATTCTAACTGTTTCAAGTCTCGGGGGCTACTGGCATATATATATATATAATTACCAAAATTTTCTTACCCGTATGTCTTTTACATATTGCTCCGTGGCTCTCGCTAGACCATTTTGAGCGGCATGGAGGTACGCATCTCCCGAATTAAAGGCATCTAATGCCTCTTGGGAGAAACAAGCGTCGCGAAGAATTGTCCGGCGACGCCTGTGGTTCATGGCACTCTCCACCTTAGAGTGGGTGGCAGACAACCTGTCCACATCCTCCGTGGGAGGAGCGTCCGGTGCGCGCCTTGTGTTCGCCCCCGCCTCCGGACCAGGCTTTGGAGCTTGGCTGGTGGAGGCGCGATTGGTAGCCTCTCCGGATATAGTCCGGCGAGGTCTCTTTGTCCTGAAGAGAGCACGAGTGTTAATATGCCTTGAAGGTATAACACCTGGATAAGGGGGCGCGCCATACCTTTGCGCTGACGCCTTGGTCCGAACTGCACCTCTTTTCTGCCCACGGGGCCCTGCGGCCCCTCGTTGGCTTGTCGCCGCAGGTTCGGCCTCCCGTCTCAAAAACCTCCCCTGCAAGGTTCGATTGTAATCAGGAAACTGAAAACACAAGAGGGCGGACCCCTATTTGGGGTACTAGGACTTCGATCTCAGTTACCTGGGAGGCCGGGATTAGCCCTGGGTAATCAGCCGTAATGGCCACCAAGGCATTGTCCTTGCTCAATTGATGGAACACTCCATCAATCAACTCCACAGATAAGTCCGGATCCTCTTGAGAGGCCAGGCCGAGGGACCGTCCTGGGTCCTCGGGTTGTGGAGGAGGGCTGTTCATTTCTTTAACAGCCTGGCGCAGCTCCTGCGTTGAAGTCGTTAGACTGAATATTTAACAATGGGAATATAAAACGAATGGGCAGGTAAATATGACCACTTACCCAGTTTGGGGGATTGTACATAGAAAATCCACCCTTTGGGTCGACGCGGAGAAAATCCTCCTCTTCTCCCTTGTACAAAGCGGACAAGGTCTTTGTTAGAGCCGTAGCCGAATCCGGCCCCTTACAGCCATAGCGGGTGGCGTCGTCCTCCCGTTGAAGTCCCACATGGGGTGGCCTCTGTACTATAGCGGCTGCACCCCTCGCATGATGCATGCGGCCATGACCCCGATCATGGTCAGTCCGGAATGAGCTAACAATCTTATCCGGCCCATCAGGTAACAGACGTCCTTGTCACTTTCCCTCTGAGGGCTCCGTGGACGCCAACTTAGGCGCTTCTTTAGTGGAGCATTGTCGAACTCAGGGAGGCCGATCCGGACAGGATCCGGCAGCGGGACGTCCTCTATGTAAAACCATTCCGAAGGCCAGTCCTCGGATGCCTTCTTTGGAGTTCCGGATAGATATCCGGTCCCGGCAATGCGCCACACTTCGGCTCCGCCCACTTGAAATATCGACCCCTTCTGAGAATGGGGCACAAGGCAGAATAGCTCTTTCACAGCCCGAAATGAGCCTCAACACCCAAGAACAGCTCGCAGAGGGCTACGAAGCCTGTGATATGCAATACGGAGGCAGGAGTGAGATTGTGTAGCTGGAGGCCATAGAACTCTAGGAGCCCCTGGAGAAATGGATGGATTGGAAATACGAGCCCTCTTATTAAATAAGGGACGAGGCACACCCGCTCTCCTTTGGAGGGATTAGGGGCACTCTCCGCTTGCTCTCCGCCATTATAGATGGCAAGACCGGTTCGAACCAGGACCATATAGGCCGGGGGGAGAAATCCCTTGGTCTAGAGCATCACTAGCTCGCTATGCGGGATGGAGCATCTATCCCAATATCCAGGCTGAGGGCTGGAAGGGCGAGAGGAGGAGTTGCGACGGCTGGCCATGGTGGTATGGACCTTTGTCGGATGCGCTCTGATGAACACTCGCGAAGGGGAGAAGGTGTGGTTTTGATCTAAATCCTCGTCCCCTTAAATGGGCGGCTCATTTACGCGGCTAGGGGTGTGGATGTAAAAACACTCAAACTTTTCATATTCGTTTGACACGTGGGAGATGGCCATTATTGGGTGTAGAAGCCGAGGAGCGCAACATTTACAAGAAACCAGACTTTATTCAACAGGTACACGGAATTTGGAGGAGAACCTGCCTTGCAATGCCGAAGACAATCTGCGCGCCTGACTCATCGTCATTGAAGCCTGGTTCGGGGGCTACTGAGGGAGTCCTGGATTAGGGGGTGTCCGGATGGCTGGACTATACCTTCAGCCAAACTCCTGGACTACGAAGATACAAGATTGAAGACTTCGTCCCGTGTCCGGAAGGGACTTTCCTTGGCGTGGAAGGCAAGCTTGGCGATACGGATATGTAGATCTCCTACCATTCTAACCGACTTTGTGTAACCCTAACCCTCTCAAGTGTCTATATAAACCGGAGGGTTTTAGTCCGTAGGACAACATACAGAACAACAATCATACCATAGGCTAGCTTCTAGGGTTTAGCCTCTCCGATCTCGTGGTAGATCTACTCTTGTACTACCCATATCATTAATATTAAGCAAGTAGGACGTAGGGTTTTACCTCCATCAAGAGGGCCCGAACCTGGGTAAAACTTCGTGTCCCTTGCCTCCTGTTACCATCCGGCCTAGACGCACAGTTCGGGACCCCCAACCCGAGATCCGCCGGTTTTGACACCGACAAAGAGCCTCGGGGCTTTTATAGGTGAGGTTAGGAGCTGCGAAGGCTGCGCAACAAGCTCTATCGCGAGAGCTTCGCCCGGCGGGTGCGGGAGCTCGAGCTGCAGCTCTATCCCGAGCGTGGTGTGCGGGAGGTTGGGGGTGACCGGGTGGGGTCCACCTGGCAGCGAGTGCGAGGGGGAGCGGGCGAGCGAGAGAGGCGCGGGCGTGCGAAGCGAAGCGCTCGGGCGGCCTGGGCGCTTGATGTGGCCGTGGGCCGGCTCTGGCCAGTGGTTGGCTGGGCCTGAGCGCGTGTGTGTGAGTGTGCGTGCGTTTTTCTACAGAAAAGCTTTTGGTGCCCAAAAAAAATCCTAAAAATACCATGATAATTTCTAAAATTATCTTGGAATATCTATAGGATAGTGAACATTTATTCAAGCATATAAGATTTTGAAAATAATTCTATAATGCAATAAATGCACTTTTGGTCAATATAATAAATACCAAATAAGTTCTAAAAACTCCAACTAATATTCAAATAAAATTCCCATCTCTTTTATAGTTTGAGGAAGTCATCTTATCCCCTCTCCTTTATTTTCTTGAGTGGAAAATAATATTTGAACATTCAGGAAAACTCCAAAATGCAAGAAATCATGAGAAGCAAATGATTTCAAGTATTGTTAAAATAACTTCTATTGGTTTCATAATCCATTTCCATATTTTCTTTCTGATATTTGAAGGAGTCATATTTCCTTCCCTCTTTATTTTATTTGAATAAATGGAAATGACTTTGAAACTCAAAATAAAAACTTTTCAAAAGTGAACCAAGTGATATTCAAAAGAGCTCCTCATCACTTCCCACTCTATTTCATATATTTTGAATAAGTCCTATTATCTCCTCTCGTGAAAATCCTTGAGTGGCATAAAGTTTCTGAGTTGGAATATTTTTCAACTGGAATTCAAATCTTTTTTTTCAAAACCCTTTTCATTTATTTAGATGGAAGAAGTCATATTATCTTCACTCTAGGGTTTTGTGATGAATGTGAATTCACAGTGATCAAAATAATGCAAGATAAAAGTTTTGGGAAAGTCCTTTTATTCCCTCTCACATGCAACTTTCAAAAGTTGCAATTTTCCACTCAATTTCACACAATCAATGACACAACAATCAAACAAATAATCATAATAATTTATTTAGTATAACATTCCAAAATTTAGAATTTTGGGATGTTACAAACTACCACCCTTAAAATGAATCTCATCCTCGAGATTCAGGGAGGCTAGAAAGAAGGTTAGGTTTGGGGGGTCTTCTTGAAAATCCATTCATCAACACAAGGTATGGGGTGCTACCACCCTTAGAAGCATGGTTACGGTTCCAACAAAACTCATGTACTCCATCCTTTGCGTTGACGGTGTCGGTCTTCTCATACTCCCTGGAGTAACTCTTTCTTTGAGGCTCTTCTGGTAGGGCATAACCTTTTCCTCAAAATCTTGAGTCCTTGCATCAAAATATGATCCTTCTGAGACTGGGTATTCTTAGCTGACATGTCTGTCGTCAATACTAAGAAACTATCGGAACCTCCTGGCGGTCAACAATTTATGACTTCTCCTGTAGGAAAATGGCCGGGGTTGATTCTCACCGTGTATCCTACGATTGGCAACAATTGCCTGTAAAGGGTTCCATCGTCCTACCATTCTATGGTTTTATGGCTTATCACGTCGACACTCTTCAAAGGTTTTCAAGTCTCTCTGATTTTCCATCAACATATGATAGTTCATGATAGAAGTCTCCGGTATGGGGGCCAATCCATCCCGTACTTGAATCATTACCACATACGTAGATAGTGAATCACGTATTCTAACACTTGGGCATCCTCACAAGAATTGCAGAAATTGTCTTCTCCACAAACTGGGTTTCGGGTAAATCCATTGGTTCTGCAAGCCAAACAAAACCTCTATCATGTCTTCACAACTCTCAGGTTTACGTAACTTCCTATGGAATGTCTGCTGATGAAATCACAGCTTCTTCCATACTTCTTCCTGCAACAAGGTCGTGCTTGTTCCTTTTCAAATCCTGGGTCCTCTGGGCTATGGCCCACTTCTATACTTGTATATCTTTAACTCATCCTTGGAGTTACTATTGTTCCATATTCCAACATTACATCTCCTTTAAATCAAATAGTACTTCATTCCTTCATACTCTTGGGGTAACCATCATAACTGGAACCAAACTCCAACTCATTTGTCCAAACTCCACTCTATGGAATACATTTTCTATTCCATTGGTCAAGTGTTCACAAAGAAAAGTATCGCCAAAAAGATGCACTGGTTCATCCATAATTCATATTGTCTTCATATCAAATTCTTTACTATATCCTTAACCACTACTCAAAACTCAAATTTCAAAAGTACTCTATTACAAAAGCTGCCATCCACATATTTTGGTATGGTCAAGCATTACTTCCATCTTTATTCATTTGCCCCTCTTAAAGATGCTTCAGTCCCACTAGAATTGTGTGATGTGATCCTTCAAATCATTGATGTTTTGCTTCATCATGGTGGCCATGAGCTTCATCTCCATCATCTCTGCATGCACCTCTCTTAGGTATTCCTGAGTGTGATGGAGTCTTGCTTCAAGTATTTCTCCAATCTAACGTATGGCTTCCATAGTAGCTTCACGAACAGAGTTGAAGAATGTTGCTCGTGGTACTCGAGAGATGAAAAAGTATTGACCCATAGTCTTAGGGCAAACTCCCTTCACACGGTGGAGGTGTACCTCCACATACCAAAGTTCAACTCCATTCTCCATGAAAGGATAACCCTTGTAAACTACATCTCCTTCAAGATGAATATGCTTCATCATGTCCTTCAGGATCTTCGGGTGATCCTGATCACTGGTCAGGGTCATGATTGTTTCTTGGCCCTTCGGAAAGGACTCATAAAGGGTTGTCATCTGTAGGTATAAGATAGAAGGGTACTCAGGATAATGTATCTATTTCCTTGGGTGAAATGTGGTTATTTTTCTAGGAAAGGTTTGGGGTCAGCTTGTCCATGGGTTCAAGGTTTAAGTCTGGGTGACATAGTGAGAGAGGAACTCACAATCAACAAACAACTCATAACATTTCATATGAGATTCCAAACACCTCAAATTTTATTGCTTCATGAGCTATTACAATTTCCATTTCACAACTCAACTCAACATCCCCCACGAAAATAAAAGTGTGTTCCGCATTCATTACATGCTTTATTCCAATATCAAGATCTCAACTACTCTGCTCAAGCTTTCCTCGGTTCTGAACATTCTCTGGCAAAATGTCCTACTCCTTTGCAGCATAAACAAATGACATCAGACAAATCCAGGGGCGTCATGGTGGTTATCTTAGCTCCTTGGGTCCTTGGTTTCCTTGCTGGGCATTTGCTAGCATAATGACCTAAATCCTTGCACCTGTAACAAGTGATATGACTCATGTCCTTTTCTGTAGAAATTGGGTTGTTCTGGGGACACATGCTCTTTCTCTTCCTCAACTTCTTCATTCCGATCAGTTCTTCTATCTCTTGACGATCAAACTCCACTTCTTCTGTCGGGAAGTCTCCCAGATACTCTTGGCTTTGCTTCGTGCAATACAGTGAAAAATTTCCTTCTTCTCCACATGAATAGAAAGCATTAGAGTAAAATCTGTTTATGCTTTCTCCATCAGGGTCGTCAATATCTTCCATCATCACAGGTTCTTTTAAACTTTCCCTGAGGGCTTCTTTCATTTCTTCCTTCTACTGCTTGGTAATTTCTTGTACCTTGGGGTAAATATGACACTGGGGAGGGTAGTGCGTAGTTCCTTCGCACAAGAAACAAGTAACTTGCCTAGTTGGGCATTCTTCCGCTGGGTGATTTCCTTCACAATGAGGGCATCCATCCTTGTGTTCTTCGTGGGTGTGTCCAATTTCTCCGCATATCTTACAGGCACAAGGTTTCTTCGTCGGGTTATCACCGCGCTTCTGGATAAGACAGGATCCCAACAGAGTCTTCTTCAATTCCTCCTAAGTTTTTGCTCCATTACATCCTTGTATGGCCTGATGCATTTTCCACCAGGTTGCAGCGCTTTTTGCAAAGTACTGAAGAGCGTATTGAACCTCATACTTCCTTGCAACCAAATTGCTCCCGAAGAGATTCTCCATGTTTTGAATCCATAGCGCTGCCTCCAACTGAGTGATCGGTCCAAAGAATACAAGTCCATCTTCATTCATCATCTATTCGGTCCAAGGGTTTTGGGATGGGATAAGAGGGATAGAGAGAGATACACACAATACAAACAATATAGTTTTGAAAATAGGTTTTATCTGTTGCTGTCGGAAAACAACACACAAAATATGATAGCTCAGAAATCATCGCATCTAACGTGAGTATACAACAAGGGGTTGGTCTTCTAAAGGTCATATAAATCTTGGAATTCTTCAGTGTCTTCAAATCCTCCGAATCTTTTACTGTTGTAGCTTCGACTCTTCTAATGCATGATGAAATCCTCTTTAGTTTGAAGTGGCCATCAGTTGGTCCTCCGTGTGGTCGAAAGGGAACGGGGTATTGTCTAACTATTTGAGGTAAAAGGAAAGATTTGATAAAGCTCAGAAAAGAAGAGAGGAAAAGGACGTTTTTGAAAATAAAGTTTAAGAGAAATCCTTTCCTAAGGGCTTTCCAGTTCTAGGGTCATGTCCTACAGTCAACATGTGCTCTGATACCATCTCTGTAGCGACCCGACCTCAAACGGTCAAGCATCTGTGTATCCGTGTCATCCCTGGATCGGTATGCTGGCACACACACAGTACATCAATGTATATATCAAAGTGCAATCACATGTATAAATAACGTAAAACTGATATATATACCTCATAAGTCTCAGCGGAAACAAACATAAGGGTGTGGAGTCCCATCAACGCCAACGGCAAGTTGAGTGTAGACCGTAACCCTACAACGTAACTCTTACTCGTCGTAGAAATTGCTGCAACATAAGACGTTGCAGCCCTGTAGGTCAGTACATTGAATGTACTAGCAAGTCACATCATAAGAATAACGAACCTATTTGTACATGCAATTTGGCTTGTGGAAAGTTCTATGTTTAGTTTTTGCATAAAGCTAGTTTTTCCCTAGAATAAAAGATATTATTCTACCACTACAGTATAACATAGGATGAGTTGACAAACCCAAGTCGATCCATTCCCAAAGTTTCATTTAAAACCCAACTGTTTAATTAAGAGTGATGAGATCTCCCAGCATTTCCACTACTAGATGCTCAAGTTATCCGTAATCGGGGACACAGCTAATCGATTAGGTTTTAACACTCTGCAGAGGTTTATGCAGTTTCCCCCACAAGACTCGATCGCCTCCCTTGAAGTTCTCGCACTGCCTGGCGTTTGAGAACAGGATGACTGAGACATTGTTATTCAGTAGTATTTCCCCTTAACCCACGGATAGGCCGGTACTCCTACTCATTCTACATCTGCTAGCCTGTCCCAGAAGAGGTCACACTATCTACTCAACTAAGCCAGAGCCCATATTGGCTTATGGCTACACACGGAAGCTTCTAGACATGAGAATATGATTGATCTCTTTGAGCATGGGCAGCCGACTACTAGTGGTGCACCACCATGGATTAACCATGCAAGCTCCCATTGTACTTCGCCACCATTCAAACCAAATACCGCCCAGGTAGTTCATTTACAAGTATTGGTCCTGATTAATACTTTGTCACTCATGTCTCACCATGTTCGCTTCCCATACCATGTCTACATTTAGCAAGGCAAAAATAAACTTACAGGTGGTGACAAGGATGTATAGATCAGACCTACCTCAAATGAACTACTAGGTAACAAAATAGCCATCTGGCAACAATAAATCCTACCATGCAATCCTACCTCAAAGGACTAAGTGCATAATTAAAACATAGGTAATTGAAAGAATGGTCAAATGTGAACTTGCCTGGTAATAGTTGACGAAGATTATATCGCTCTTAGAATTTTACTTAATAGAATTATTCATCACTCTCCGATGAAAATCTATAAAGTCAAACATTGCATTCACATAAGCAATTATTTCAGAGAACCAAATAACATGCAACTTGAAAAGACATGGAAAAACCAACTGAAGATCCAACGCACTTAACTTGCATGAAAATATACTAAGTGCTAACAATAAGTGACATAAGGTGCAAAACTATGATGTGATCTATCATGCATACTTGTCATAGTAATAAAACTACCATGGACATATACTAATTGTGCGAAAAGTATCGTGACAATGGTCCAAGTGGTAGGGTTTGGCTACGGTGACACGGTGCAAAAAGAATCACATCAATCGGAGCTACAGTTTAGGAGATATGGCCAGTTGAAGTTTGAATTCAAACCTGAATAAATTCAAATTTGAAATTGGCCAAAAGTTTTCAAAGTTGCTTCTCTGGATAAAGCTATTTGGAATGAACACTTTGCCGCTGGTTTCGTCGAATTTGGACCTACGGGTAAAAAGTTGTGGCTATTCTAAGTTTAGGGACAAATCTGCTAATTACAGGGGCTAAACAGTGAAGAAAACTATCGCAAACAGGTCCCTGACACGTGGCAAATACCTACTGGTGCATACCCATTCGTTGTGGAGCTTAACCGGCGGACGGTCGCCATATAAGAAAAACGGGCTACCGTGACTAAACTAATTAAGTGAACCGACCTATTTAAAAGTAAAACCGACGGTTTTGTTTTTCGTGTAACAGTTCACAAAAAAAGACTAGACTTAGAAAAGAAGGAGGAGGCGGGCCGGCTCACAGAGGGCAACTGCGGCAGCGCTGGCGTTGGCCAGGACCTTAGCGTCGACGGGGCGGCGGTTCTGGCGGGCTTCCACGACGGCGAACTAGATGGAGGGGTGCGGCGTGGCGCGGGCGTCACGGTGGTGGTGCCGGGGATCCTCGGGGCGTCCGGATGGGCGACGCGAGGACGACGGAGCTCCGTGCTCCAGCAGGGCTCTCCGTCGGTGGGGCGGCGGCTGCGGCGGTCCTCGGCGGCAGGGAAGGCGACGGGGAGGACGGACACGTCGCGGGCGTCCTGGCGGCGGTGGTTGTGGTCGTCGCGGCGACGGGGTAGAGCAGACGGAGGCGGTGGCGCTGTGGTGATCCGGCGAGATGCGAACAGACGGGGTGGGGTCTGCCAGCGGCGTGGCGATCAGAGAGATGGCGAGATCGAGCGAGGAGCCTCCGGGCTTTTATAGGCGAGGTTACGAGCTGCGAAGGCTGTGCGACAAGCTTTATCGCGAGAGCTTTGCCTGGCGGGTGCGGGAGCTCGAGCTGTAGCTCTATCCTGAGCGTGGCGTGCGGGAGGTTGGGTGTAACGCCCTCGATGCGGCTATAGCTCCCACGTGTCGAGGCACGACTTAGAGACATAACCGCATTGAAAGCAATGTCGCAAGTTAGGCAATCATCACAACATCCCATGTAATATATATAATAAAAGGGGGGATACAATAGTTGGCTTACACTCACCACGTCACATCAAAGTACATAAATAACATGCATCATCCAAACACTCATGGCCCGACTACGGCGCCAAAATAAAAGACAACCCAACAAGCGACATAGGTCCCGATCACCCCAACTGGGCACCACTACTGATCATCAGGAAAAGACACATAGTAACGTTGAGAATCCTCGTTGTACTCCCACTTGAGCTCAAGCGCGCCGTCTAGAGCTGTATCATCTAGCCCTGCATCTGGTGTAATAGTAATCTGTGAGCCATAGGGACTCAGCAATCTCGCACCCTCGCGATCAAGACTATTTAAGCTTAAAAAGGTAGGATGAGGAAAAATGTATGAGTGGAGCTGCAGCAAGCGACTAGCATCTATGGTGGCTAACTTATTCGCAAAAGAGAGCGAGAAGAGAGAGCAAGGCGTGAGCGAGAAACTAGAGAGCAACCTACGCAAACATAACTCCAATGCCGTGTCCGCTTCCCGGACTCCGCCGAGAAGAGGCCATCACGGTAACACACTCAGTTGATTCATTTTAATTAATTTAGGTTCAAGTTATCTACAACCGGACATTAACAAATTCCCATCTGCCCATAACCGTGGGCACGGCTTTCGAAAGATCAATCCCTGCAGGGGGGTCCCAACTTAGCCCATAACAAGCTCTCACGGTCAACGAAGGAATAGACCTCCACCCAAGACACACCGATCAGACTCGGTATCTCGGTACAACAAGACGATTCGACAGGTTAAAACAAGAACAGCAACACCGCCCGAATGTGCCGACAAATCCCGATAGGAGCTGCACATATCTCTTTCTCAGGGCACACTCAGATTGTCCTAGGTGCGGGTAGGCCAGCCCAGAGTTGCCCCTGGTGGCCACCGGGAGCTGACAGTTGGACCAACACTCAGAGGAGCACTGGCCCCGGGGGGGGGGGGGGGGGGGTTAAAATAAGATGACCCTCGGGCTCCGGAAACCCAAGGGGAAAAAGAGGCTAGGTGGCAAATGGTAAAACCAATGTTGGGCATTGCTGGAAAAGCTTTAATCAAGGCGAACTATCAAGGGGTTCCCATTATAGCCCAACCGCGTAAGGGACATAAAATCCGGGAACATAACACCGATATGACGGAAACTAGGGCGGCAAGAGTGGAACAAAACACTAGGCGAGAGGCCGAGCCTTCCACCCTTTACCAAGTATATAGATGCATTAAGATAACATGGCAATATAATGATATCCCAACAAGGAACGGCTCCAATCTTCACCTGCAACTAACAACGCTATAAGAGGGGCTGAGCAAAGCGGTAACATAGCCAATCAACGGTTTGCTAGGACAATGGTGGGTTACAGGTTCAACATGGCAATTGGGAGGCTGATAAGCAAGTGGTAGGCATCATAGCATTGGCATAGCAAAAGAGCGAGCAAACTAGCATAGCAAAGATAGTAGTGATTTCGAGGGTATGATCATCTTGCCTGCACAGTTGTCAGAGTTGACTGGATCCTCAAAAGCAAACTCAACGGGCTCCTCGTTAGTGAACTCGTCTCCCGGCTCTACCCAAGCAAGACAAACAAACAATAAGGATACAATCAACCACGTGCAAAACTCAAACAATAAGATGCAAAGATGATATGCTATGCGGGATGCGATGCGGGATGCAAAATGCAAGACGTGACAGGAAATGCATGAACCTGGCCTCAACTTGGAAAACCAAGTGTTCCACTGGATAGAGGGGATGAAATCGCTTGAAAACGATATAAAGAACGCCGGAATCGGAGTCATGGTTTGGAAATGGCAAGCGTTTTAAGAATGACACCGGTCTGCGATTTACAGCAAGTAGGCATCTAAATGCAACGAGATGAACATGCTACAGCCACCAAACATGACAACAAAATACATGGCAGGGATGCCCACAAGATGCTTAACAAAACACTAGCACTGAGCCATGGCCAAATTCATCCATTATGAGGTTCAAACAAGCATGGCAAAAACGCAAATGCATAACAGATTTCAGACTTAGTGAAATTAACACTAGTCTGAAATTTCAGATCACGATGCTCTCTTCGGAGCAGCAAAACAACATGATGCAAGACCTGATTATGAAAAGTAAGAACATGGCATGGAGCTACTCAACAAGCTTATCAAAAGTCCCAAAGTGACCTGGGGCCAAAAGGGATCACAAAATATACTAACAAGCACACGAACATAGCTCACGCACAATCAGTTTTCAAACTTAGTGAAAATTGAGACATGCTGAAACATAACTCACGAAGGCATATAAACGAGCTCGATGCACTCACTACGATGCAAGTCATGGCAAGGCAAGCATACATCCATTAATAAGGCACAAAATGCTAGCTAGACATGGCAAGAACAATGGCATAGCATGCACGGATCAATAACAATAGCATCGGCAAAATCGCAAACAAGTTGACGATCTGCCCAGATTTACCATGAAGCAAAAGTAGAGCTTGATTGACTCAAGCTAGAGTACTCCACATATGCAAACAAAGACATGTATGGATAGAGCATACCATGATTAACAAAACTCCCTTACTGATCATCCTCAAAAGAGGCACGGATCACTAGGAAACAAGCTGAACATATGGCATCATGAACTAAATAATCCCAGACTTGGTGAAATCCACTAAGCCCCTGAAAACAGATTTACCAAGTGCCTCACTTTGCAAGCTTGCACAAGTCACCACACACATCCTAAAAATGCATGGGTTGCACCTCTGGAAAGAAGACAAAATGCTTAACAAATCATATCAAGGACTCACAGGCATAGCATGCACACAATAATCATGGCAAAAATGACAAAAGTCTAAGATGAACTAGCAGATCTGACAATTATCTCACGAAGCCTCCTTCTAGCAGCATTTCGGGCATCAAGATGATCTCAAATGCAAATGATGCAATGGAATGAAATGATGTACATGTCGAGACGAACATTTTGATATACTATATGTCCAAAACGGAGCTACGGACGCGGAGATATCACTGGTCAAAGTATGCTCGAAAAACTAGGGTTCGGGAGAGAAAGTCAACCGAGGTGAATTTCTCAGATCTGGATCCAGATCCGCACGCTTCCCGATGCACGCCGGAGTTACTGTAGCAGCTCGCCGGACTTGACGGGGAAGAAGGCCGGCGTGGAGGGAGGAGGAAGAGGACGGCGGGGCCCGGCCCGATCCGGCGATGGGCGGCGGTGGCGAGGCCGGTGGCGGCCGGGCTCGGCGCCGGGCGGGGCGGCTGCGATGTTGGCAGTGAGCGGCGGTCGCCGGAGAAGAAGGGCGCAGCGGCGCTCGCGGTGGCGGGTGGCGGCTCCGGCCACCGGAGAAGAAGGGCGCGGGCGAGGTGATGGCCTCGGGCCCGGTCGGCGGAGGAGAGGGCCGGCCCCGGGCCTTGCGGGCCGGCGGCTGGGAGGCGGCGGGGATGTGGTCCGCCCGCCACATGGCGGCGCCTGGCTGGCCGCGGCGATGCGTCCGGTCGGATCGGACGTGTCCGGCCGGCCCGGTGGATCTTTTTTTTAGACTAGGGTTTCGGGGAGAGGGGGAGATCCGAAATGAAGGGGATGTATTTATAGGCATAAGTGGAGCTAGGAGAGTCCAAATGAGGTGCGGTTTTCGGCCACGCGATCGTGATCGAACGCTCTAGATGATGGAGCTGAGTTTGGTGGGTTTTGGGCCAAATTGGAGGGGTGTTGGGCTGCAACACACATGAGGCCTTTTCGGTCCCTCGGTTAACCGTTGGAGTATCAAACGAAGTCCAAATTCTACGAAACTTGACAGGCGGTCTACCGGTAGTAAACCAAGGCCGCATGACAAGTCTCGGTCCAATCCAGAAATTTTTAAACCCCACACACGAAAGAAAGCTAGAATTGGCCACCGGAGGAGAACGAAGCGCCGGAATGCAAAACAGACAACGGGGAAAATGCTCGAATGCATGAGATGAACATGTATGTAAATGCAATGCACGTGATGACATGATATGAGATGCATGAAAACGAAAACAACACACGGAGACAAAGACCCGAACCCGAGAAATAAATATAACTTAAAGCCGGAAACGACAAGAGTTGGAGTACAATTTGGGAAAGTTATATCTGGGGCGTTACAACACTCCACCACTACGAAAAGATCTCGTCCCGAGATCTAGGACTGAAAGAACTCCGGGTACTCAGAACAGAGGTGATCCTCACGTTCCCAGGTAGCTTCACGGTCGGAATGGTGTGACCACTTGACTTTGAGAAATTTGGTTGACTTGTTGCGAGTCCTGCGTTCAGTCTCTTCAAGGATTGCAACTGGGTGCTCACGATAGGAGAGATCTTCTTGGAGCTCAATGTCCTCGAAGTTGACGGTGCGTTCAGGTGTCTTGAAGCACTTTTGGAGCTGAGAGACATGGAACACATCATGAACGTTTGCAAAGTTTGACGGAAGCTCGAGTTGATAGGCGAGGTCGCCTCTCTTGCTGACAATCTTGAAAGGTCCCACGTATCTAGGGGCAAGCTTCCCTTTGATACCGAAGCGACGAGTCCCTTTCATAGGAGAGACGCGGGGGTACACATGATGTCCGATCTCGAAAGCCAAATCACGGTGCTTACTATCATAGTAGCTCTTCTGGCGGGATTGGGCTGCTTTGAGGTTATCACGAATGACCTTGCACATTTCTTCTGCCTCTGTGATTAGGTCATTACCCAGCAGCTGACGTTCACCGGTTTCAGACCAGTTGAGAGGGGTACGGCATTTCCTACCATACAGAATTTCAAATGGGGCCTTGCCCGAACTTGCTTGAAAACTGTTGTTGTATGAGAATTCAGCATAAGGAAGACAATCCTCCCACTTCATGCCGAAGGAGATAACACAAGCCCTGAGCATATCTTCAAGAATCTAGTTGACACGCTCGACTTGACCGCTTGTTTGAGGATGGAAAGCTGTGCTGAAGCGGATGTTGGTGCCCATGGCCTTCTGAAAAGAATCCCAAAACTTGGAGGTAAAGATGCTGCCACGGTCTGAAGATAGCACTTGAGGAATACCGTGCAGAGAGACAATTCGAGAGGTATAGAGTTCCGCCAATTGAGCTGCAGTGATTGACTCCTTGATAGGCAGAAAGTGAGCCACTTTGGTGAGCTTGTCGATGACAACGAATATAGCATCATTGCCACGCTTGGACTTTGGAAACCTAGTCACGAAGTCCATCTCAATGTGGTCAAACTTCCATTCTGGAATGGCAAGAGGTTGGAGGAGACCTGCTGGCCTTTGGTGTTCTGCCTTCACTCTTCTGCAGACATCACATTCATTCACGAATTGAGCGATCTCGCGCTTCATTCGAGTCCACCAATAAGTTTTCTTGAGATCCTGATACATCTTTGTGCTCCTAGGGTGGATGGAGAGGAGAGAGTTGTGAGCCTCGTTCATGATCACTTTACGAAGTTCACCTTTGGGTACAACAATTCGATCCTCGAAGAAGAGAGTGTCCTTGTCATCAAGGTGGTAGCACTTGTACTTGGACGGACTCTTGGCAATTTCAATCTTCACCTTTTCACCATAGCATCAAGAAGCTGGACTTGGCGAATCTAGTCTTCCAAGGTAGGAGAGACTTGAAGGTTGGCGAGGAAACCTTGAGGAACAACTTGCAGATTAAGTTTGCGGAAAGCTTCACAAAGCTCGGGTTGATAAGGCTTGAGAACCAGACTGTTACAATACGCTTTCTTGCTCAAAGCGTCGGCAATCACATTGGCCTTGCCTGGCGTATACTCGATACTCGGATTGTACTCTTGAATCATTTCGACCCAACGAGTTTGCCTGAGGTTGAGATTAGGCTGGGTGAAGATGTACTTGAGACTCTTGTGATCAGTGAAAATGTCCACTTTTCTTCCCAATAGAAGATGTCTCCAAGTCAACAAAGCATGCACTACTGCCGCCAACTCGAGATCATGAGTGGGGTAGTTCTTCTCATTAGGCTTCAACTGGCGAGAGGTATAAGCAACAACTTTCTTCTCTTGCATCAAAACTGCGCCAAGACCTTGGAGAGAGGCATCACAAAAGACCTCGTACGGCTTGGACTCATCAGGCGGAGTCAGAACTGGAGCAGTGATCAATTTCTCTTTCAAAGTGTTGAAAGCAATATCACACTCCGGAGACCAAACGTACTTGACGTGCTTCTGAAGAAGATTTGAGAGAGGCTTCGCGATCTTAGAAAAGTTTTCAACGAATCTTCGCCAATAGCTTGCGAGACCGAGGAAGCTACGGAGTTGCTTCACGTTCTGAGGAGGTTCCCAATTAACAATTGCAGACACCTTCTCAGGATTCACGGCAATGCCCTTGGCAGAGATGATATGACCAAGATAAAGAACCTCATCGAGCCAAAATTCACACTTGGAGAACTTGGCGTAGAACTGGTGTTCCCTCAGCTTATCAAGAACCAAACGCAAGTGCTTTGCATGATCTTCCTTGTTCTTCGAGAAAACCAAAATGTCGTCGAGATAGACCAAAACGAAGTCATTGGTGTATGGGTTGAAGATGAAGTTCATCATGCGAGAGAACGTAGGAGGAGCGTTGACGAGGCCAAAAGACATGACAGTGTATTCATATGACCCATAGCTTGTCCTGAAAGCCGTCTTGGGAATATCTTGCTCACGGATTCGAATCTGATGATAACCCATACGGAGATCAAGCTTGGAGAATACTTGGGCACCCTTGAGTTGTTCGAACAGCTCATTGATGTTGGGAAGTGGGTATTTGTTCTTGATGGTCTTCTTGTTCAATGGACGGTAATCAACACAAAGTCGGTCTGTTCCATCCTTCTTCTTCACAAAAAGAACACCACAACCCCATGGAGAAGAACTAGGCCGGATGAGACCCATTCTTTCTTGAATATCGAGTTGTTTCTTCAACTCCTTCAACTCTTCAGGTCCGAGCTTGTAAGGACGTTTGCACACAAGTTCCGTACCGGGCTCAAGATCAATAACAAATTCAACGGGCCAGTGCGGAGGCATTCCTGGGAGCTCTTCTGGGAAGACGTCTTGATACTCACAAACGACTAGGATCTGCGAAATAGCATCCAATTCACCCTTCTCATTGAGAGAAAACAACCGGATGGTATTATCCCGAGCGGCAAAGACAATGACATCCTCCGACGAATGAGTCAATTGAATCTGCCTGCTGCACAATCGAGCTGAGCCTTGTGCTTAGAGAGCCAGTCCATCCCGAGAATAAGATCGATATCCGAATCACCAAGAACCGTTGGAGAAGCCAGAAACTTGTAGTCACCCAAGGTGATAGTAACATCCGGAACGATGGAGTTAGCCTGCATGCGCTTACCAGGAGAAACAACTGCTAATGGACTAGGCAGAACTTGTGAAACCAATTCATGCCTAGATGTAAATGGCCTCGAGATGAAACAATGCGAAGCACCCGTATCAAAAAGAACTTTTGCAGGAATATCATTAGCGGGAAGGTTACCCATGATGACATCTGACAAATCCTCTGCCTGAGCTGCGTTCATCAAGTTGACCTTGGCGGACTTGGGGTTATGCTTGACCACAGCTGTACTTGCCGATCTCACAGGAGGAGGAGGAGGAAGACGCCTCTGGTTGAAACACTTGTTTGCATAGTGACCCTTCTTTTGACACTTGTTGCATGTGACCTCTGAAAGCGGATGGTGGTACGGAGCACTCGATCTTGGAGCTTGAGACGAAGTCTTGTTCTGAAAGCCTGGGTTGGGTGGGTGGGAAGAACCACTGCCACCTTTGCTCTTCTGCTGATATGGCTGATGGAACGGAGGAGGAGGAAGCCAATACTTCTGCTGCTTGGCCACTTGAGTAGAGGAAGAAGGCGTAGTGTCTCTGACTCGCTTCCTGGAAGCATCACACCTCAACTGAGCAGCCTCTTGCTTCAGTGCCATGTTGTAGAACTCGTTGTACCTCAACGGCTCGAAGAGGACAAGAGCGAGCTGAATTTCTTCTCTGAGACCACCCCTGAACTGGTATATCATGCTCTTCTCATCAGGTACGTACTGCTTGGCAAAGCGGGCGAGCTTCTGGAACAACTTGTTGTAGTCATAGACAGACAAAGAGCCTTGCTTCAGATTGCGGAACTCCTCATGTTTACTTTCAGTCACACTCTGAGGGATGTGATGAGCTCGGAAATCTCGACGAAAATCATCCCAAGTGATCAAACGTCCACCTCTGGAATCCTTGTACTGCTGGAACCACTCGGCAGCCTGATCTTTGAGTTGGAAGGAAGCGAACTTGACGAAATCTTCAGGCCTGACATTGCTGCACTCAAAATGCTTTCCCAGGTCCACTAGCCAATCGTCAGCATCGGAAGCCTCAACACAATTGCTGAACGTCTTCGGCCCATTAGCAAGGAACTGGTTTAGTGTAGCAAAATGGTTCTGATTGTTGCCTTGATTCCCTTGACTGCCTTGATTCCCTTGACTGCCTTGATTGCGCTCTTGGAGGATTTGCATGATCAACTGTGTGTTTGCATTGGTTGCGGCCATCACAGCTTGCCAAGCCTCCGGAGGAGGTGGAGGTGGTGGCGGATCAGGATTCGGAGTCGTGCGCGTTGGAGGAGCCATCCTGAAGAGGTTGACCACCATTAGCACATAGATAGACAAATATTGAAGCTGAATCCAACTGAATGAAAATTGCAACATAAAGTCTTCACATCCGAACAAAATGAGCGAATGCACTTCTCTTGAAGTGGTCACATATCCCCAAATTGCGAAGCCACGTAGAATGAAGGTAGACGAAGTAAAACAACAAGGTACGGATCAAGAACGAATAATCGGTAAGAAACCCCAATCTCAAACCAATATCCGTGGAAGAAGAGCTAGAGCTACAAGAATTCCCACCTATGAAACTCCCGAAACTTTCCGGTTATGCAATCAGGTGTTGGGGATACAGGGGAAGCATAATATCTCACCCAAACTAGCAATTCCTACATCCAGCTATATCCATCCTTCAACACATAACCAAGAAACCTTCGGAAACCATCTACCTCAACCTTCGAAAAGCATCCGTTATACAAGTTATGGCGATACTCCCGAACTCCCGCCCCAGTACTAGGTCGCGTCGAGGTTATCTCACCAACGAACTGCATAAAGGAGATTTTCGATGTCGGCGAACATATCTCAAGTATTTCAGAATTGCAATGATAAAATTATGATGACAACACCTCAGAGCTCAACTCCCCGGGACACTTCCACTAAACCCCTGACAGGAGGCACCAAGACAGTGTTCTCATCATAAGCCATCGGAACGATTCCAAGATACTCGCGTGATCCTAATTTTTTTTTTGAGAAATTTGGGAAGAGAAGAGTGAAAACTCTATGTCAGGATGCCTTACCAGAGCGATGAGGAGACTAGGAAGTAAAAAAGAATTCCTAAGCTCTCCGATATATAATTCCTAAAGACTCAAAACATTTTCTCTAGACACAACTCGGCTGCTAAAAACGATCAATCAGTGGGGGCTCCTAAGGTCGGGGAAGGCTCTCATACCAACTTGTAACGCCCTCGATGCGGCTATAGCTCCCACGTGTCGAGGCACGACTTAGAGACATAACCGCATTGAAAGCAATGTCGCAAGTTAGGCAATCATCACAACATCCCATGTAATATATATAATAAAAGGGGGGATACAATAGTTGGCTTACACTCGCCACGTCACATCAAAGTCGTAAATAACATACATCATCCAAACACTCATGGCCCGACTACGGCGCCAAAATAAAAGACAACCCAACAAGCGACATAGGTCCCGATCACCCCAACTGGGCACCACTACTGATCATCAGGAAAATACACATAGTGACGCTGAGAATCCTCGTCGTACTCCCACTTGAGCTCAAGCGCGCCGTCTGGAGCTGTATCATCTGGCCCTGCATCTGGTGAAATAGTAATCTGTGAGCCACAGGGACTCAGCAATCTCGCACCCTCGCGATCAAGACTATTTAAGCTTAAATAGGTAGGATGGGGAAAAATGTATGAGTGGAGCTGCAGCAAGCGACTAGCATGTATGGTGGCTAACTTATTCGCAAAAGAGAGCGAGAAGAGAGAGCAAGGCGCGAGCGAGAAACTAGAGAGCAACCTGCACAAACATAACTCCAACGCCGTGTCCGCTTCCCGGACTCCGCCGAGAAGAGGCCATCACGGTAACACACTCAGTTGATTCATTTTAATTAATTTAGGTTCAAGTTATCTACAACCGGACATTAACAAATTCCCATCTACCCATAACCGCGGGCACGGCTTTCGAAAGATCAATCCCTGCAGGGGGGTCCCAACTTAGCCCATAACAAGCTCTCACGGTCAACGAAGGAATAGACCTCCACCCAAGACACACCGATCAGACTCGGTATCTCGGTACAACAAGATGATTCGACAGGTTAAAACAAGACCAGCAACACCGCCCGAATGTGCCGACAAATCCCGATAGGAGCTGCACATATCTCTTTCTCAGGGCACACTCATATTGTCCTAGGTGTGGGTAGGCCAGCCCAGAGTTGCCCCTGGTGGCCACCGGCAGCTGACAGTTGGACCAACACTCAGAGGAGCACTGGCCCCGGGGGGGGGGGGGGGGTTAAAATAAGATGACCCTCGGGCTCCGGAAACCCAAGGGGAAAAAGAGGCTAGGTGGCAAATGGTAAAACCAATGTTGGGCATTGCTGGAAAAGCTTTAATCAAGGCGAACTATCAAGGGGTTCCCATTATAGCCCAACCGCGTAAGGGACACAAAATCCGGGAACATAACACCGATATGACGGAAACTAGGGCGGCAAGAGTGGAACAAAACACTAGGCGAGAGGCCGAGCCTTCCACCCTTTACCAAGTATATAGATGCATTAAGATAACATGGCAATATAATGATATCCCAACAAGTAAATAAATGTTCCAACAAGGAACGGCTCCAATCTTCACCTGCAACTAACAACGCTATAAGAGGGGCTGAGCAAAGCGGTAACATAGCCAATCAACGGTTTGCTAGGACAATGGTGGGTTACAGGTTCAACATGGCAATTGGGAGGCTGACAAGCAAGTGGTAGGCATCATAGCATTGGCATAGCAAAAGAGCGAGCAAACTAGCATAGCAAAGATAGTAGTGATTTCGAGGGTATGATCATCTTGCCTGCACAGTTGTCAGAGTTGACTGGATCCTCAAAAGCAAACTCAACGGGCTCCTCGTTAGTGAACTCGTCTCCCGGCTCTACCCAAGCAAGACAAACAAACAATAAGGATACAATCAACCACGTGCAAAACTCAAACAATAAGATGCAAAGATGATATGCTATGCGGGATGCGATGCGGGATGCAAAATGCAAGACGTGACAGGAAATGAATGAACCTGGCCTCAACTTGGAAAACCAAGTGTTCCACTGGATAGAGGGGATGAAATCGCTTGAAAACGATATAAAGAACGCCGGAATCGGAGTCATGGTTTGGAAATGGCAAGCGTTTTAAGAATGACACCGGTCTGCGATTTACAGCAAGTAGGCATCTAAATGCAACGAGATGAACATGCTACAGCCACCAAACATGACAACAAAATACATGGCAGGGATGCCCACAAGATGCTTAACAAAACACTAGCACTGAGCCATGGCCAAATTCATCCATTATGAGGTTCAAACAAGCATGGCAAAAACGCAAATGCATAACAGATTTCAGACTTAGTGAAATTAACACTAGTCTAAAATTTCAGATCACGATGCTCTCTTCGGAGCAGCAAAACAACATGATGCAAGACCTGATTATGAAAAGTAAGAACATGGCATGGAGCTACTCAACAAGCTTATCAAAAGTCCCAAAGTGACCTGGGGCCAAAAGGGATCATAAAATATACTAACAAGCACACGAACATAGCTCACGCACAATCAATTTTCAAACTTAGTGAAAACTGAGACATGCTGAAACATAACTCACGAAGGCATATAAACGAGCTCGATGCACTCACTACGGTGCAAGTCATGGCAAGGCAAGCATACATCCATTAATAAGGCACAAAATGCTAGCTAGACATGGCAAGAACAATGGCATAGCATGCACGGATCAATAACAATAGCATCGGCAAAATCGCAAACAAGTTGACGATCTGCCCAGATTTACAACGAAGCAAAAGTAGAGCTCGATTGACTCAAGCTAGAGTACTCCACATATGCAAACAAAGACATGTATGGATAGAGCATAACATGATTAACAAAACTACCTTACTGATCATCCTCAAAAGAGGCACGGATCACTAGGAAACAAGCTGAACATATGGCATCATGAACTAAATAATCCCAGACTTGGTGAAATCCACTAAGCCCCTGAAAACAGATTTACCAAGTGCCTCACTTTGCAAGCTTGCACAAGTCACCACACACATCCTAAAAATGCATGGGTTGCACCTATGGAAAGAAGACAAAATGCTTAACAAATCATATCAAGGACTCACAGGCATAGCATGCACACAATAATCATGGCAAAAATGACAAAAGTCTAAGATGAACTAGCAGATCTGACAATTATCTCATGAAGCCTCCTTCTAGCAGCATTTCGGGCATCAAGATGATCTCAAATGCAAATGATGCAATGGAATGGAATGATGTACATGTCGAGACGAACATTTTGATATACTATATGTCCAAAACGGAGCTACGGATGCGGAGATATCACTGGTCAAAGTATGCTCGAAAAACTAGGGTTCGGGAGAGAAAGTCAACCGAGGTGAATTTGTCAGATCTGGATCCAGATCCGCACGCTTCCCGATGCAAGCCGGAGTTACTGTAGCAGCTCGCCGGACTTGATGGGGAAGAAGGCCGGCGTGGAGGGAGGAGGAAGAGGACGGCGGGGCCCAGCCGGATCCGGCGATGGGCGGCGGTGGCGAGGCCGGTGGCGGCCGGGCTCGGCGCCGGGCGGGGCGGCTGCGATGTTGGCGGCGAGCGGCGGTCGCCGGAGAAGAAGGGCGCAGCGGCGCTCGCGGCGGCGGGTGGCGGCTCCGGCCACCGGAGAAGAAGGGCGCGGGCGAGGTGATGGCCTCGGGCCCGGTCGGCGGAGGAGAGGGCTGGCCCCGGGCCTTGCGGGCCAGCGGCTGGGAGGCGGCGGGGATGTGGTCCGCCCGCCACATGGCGGCGCCTGGCTGGCCGCGGCGATGCGTCCGGTCGGATCGGACGTGTCCGGCCGGCCCGGTGGATCTTTTTTTAGACTGGGGTTTTCGGGAGAGGGGGAGATCCGAAATGAAGGGGATGTATTTATAGGCATAAGTGGAGCTAGGAGAGTCCAAATGAGGTGCGGTTTTCGGCCACGCGATCGTGATCGAACGCTCTAGATGATGGAGCTGAGTTTGGTGGGTTTTGGGCCAAATTGGAGGGGTGTTGGGCTGCAACACACACGAGGCCTTTTCGGTCCCTCGGTTAACCGTTGGAGTATCAAACGAAGTCCAAATGATACGAAACTTGACAGGCGGTCTACCGGTAGTAAACCAAGGCCGCATGACAAGTCTCGGTCCAATCCGGAAATGATTAAACCCCACACATGAAAGAAAGCTAGAATTGGCCACTGGAGGAGAACGAAGCGCCGGAATGCAAAATGGACAACGGGGAAAATGCTCGAATGCATGAGATGAACATGTATGTAAATGCAATGCACGTGATGACATGATATGAGATGCATGAAAACGAAAACAACACACGGAGACAAAGACCCGAACCTGAGAAATAAATATAACTTAACGCCGGAAACGGCAAGAGTTGGAGTACAAATTGGGAAAGTTATATCTGGGGCGTTACATTGGGGGTGACCGGGTGGGGTCCACCTGGCAGCGAGTGCGAGGGGGAGCGAGCGAGCGAGAGAGGCACGGGCGTGCGAGGCGAAGCGCTCAGGCGGCCTTGGCGCTTGATGTGGCCATGGGCCGGCTCTGGACAGCGGTTGGCTGTGCCTGAGCGCGTGTGTGTGAGTGTGCATGCGTTTGTTTTACAGAAAAGCTTTTGGAGCCCAAAACAAAACCAAACAAAATCCTAAAAATACCACGATAATTTCTAAAATTATCTTGGAATATCTATAGCATAGTGAACATTTATTCAAGCATATAAGATTTTGAAAATAATTTTATAATGCAATAAATGCACTTTTGGTCAATATAATAAATACCAAATAAGTTCTAAAAACTCCAACTAATGTTCAAATAAAATTCCCATCTCTTTTATATTTTGAGGAAGTCATCTTATCCCCTCTCCTTTATTTTCATGAGTGGAAAATAATATTTGAACATTCAAGAAAACTCCAAAATGCAATAAATCATGAGAAGCAAATGATTTCAAGTATTGTTAAAATAACTTCTATTGGTTTCATAATACATTTCCATATTTTCTTTCTGATATTTGAAGGAGTCATATTTCCTTCCCTCTTTATTTTATTTGAATAAATGGAAATGATTGTGAAACTCAAAATGAAAAACTTTTCAAAAGTGAACCAAGTGAAATTCAAAAGTGCTCCTCATCACTTCCTACTCTATTTCATATATTTTGAAGAAGTCCTATTATCTCCTCTCATGAAAATCCTTGAGTGGCATAAAGTTGCCGAGTTGGAATATTTTTCAACTAGAATTCAATTTTTTTTCAAAACCCCTTTTCATTTCTTTAGATGGAAGAAGTCATATTATCTTCACTCTAGGGTTTTGTGATGAATGTGAATACACGGAGATCAAAATAATGCAAGATGAAATTTTTGGGAAAGTCCTTTTATTCCCTCTCACATGCAACTTTCAAAAGTTGCAATTTTCCACTCAATTTCACACAATCAATCACACAACAATCAAACAAACAATCATAATAATTTATTTAGTATAACATTCCAAAATTTAGAATTTTGGGATGTTACATATCGGGGGGTATGAACCATGGAAAAGTTAGAATATAGTAGATAGTACACCAATATAAATAAAGAATGAGTTCACAATAGTACCAAAAGTGGTGATTTATTTTCTTATACTAATGGAGCTTATGAGATTTTCCATTGAGTTTTGTGTTGTGAAGTTTTTAAGTTTTGGGTAAGGATTTGATGGACTATGGAATAAGGAGTGGCAAGAGCCTAAGCTTGGGGATTCCCAGGACACCCCAAGGTAATATTCAAGGATAACCATGAGCCTAAGATTGGGGATGCCCCGGAAGGCATCCCCTCTTTCGTCTTCGTCTATCGGTAACTTTACTTGAGGCTATATTTTTATTCACCACATGATATGTGTTTTGCCTGGAGCGTCTTGTACTATTTGAGTCTTTGCTTTTTACTTTGCCACAATCATCCTTGCTGTACACACCTTTTGATAGAGACACGCATGAATAGTGATTTATTAGTATACTCTATGTGCTTCACTTATATCTTTTGAGCTAGGCAATATTGCTCTAGTGCTTCACTTATATCTTTTAGAGCATGGCGGTGGTTTTATTTTATAGAAATTGATGAACTCTCATGCTTCACTTATATTATTTTGAGAGTCTCTAAACAACATGGTAATTTTCTTTGTTTATAAATTTAATCCTAATATGATAGGCATCCAAGAGGGACATAATAAAAAAATCATATAAAGTGCATTGAATACTATGAGAAGTTTCATTCCTTATGATTGTTTTGAGATATGAAGATGGTGATATTAGATTCATGCTAGTGAGTAATTTGGAATTTGAGAAATACTTGTGTTAGAGTTTGTGATTCCTGTAGCATATTCCTACTCCCAGGAAGACCCGATCAGGCTCGGAATCCTAGTTACAAGACATTTCGACAATGGTAAAACAAGACCAGCAAAGCCACCCAGATGTGCTGACAAATCCCGATAGGAGCTGCACATATCTTGTTCTCAGGGCACACCGGATGAGCAAGACGTCGAGTAGGCCAGCCCAGAGTTGCCCCTGGTAGCTCGGACATCGCTCAGTTGGACCAACACTTAGAGAAGCACTGGCCCCGGGGGGTTAAATAAAGATGACTGTCGGTGTCAAAACCGGCGGATCTCGGGTAGGGGGTCCTGAACTATGCGTCTAGGCTGGATGGTAACAGGAGGCAAGGGACACGAAGTTTTACCCAGGTTCGGGCCCTCTCGATGGAGGTAAAATCCTACGTCCTGCTTGATTAATATTGATGATATGGGTAGTACAAGAGTAGATCTACCACGAGCAGAGAGGATAAACCCTAGAAGCTAGCCTATGGTATGATTGTTAATGTCTATGTTGTCCTACAGACTAAAACCCTCCGGTTTATATAGACACCGGAGAGGGTTAGGGTTACATAGAGTCGGTTACAATGGTAGGAGATCTGAACATCTGTATCGCCAAGCTTGCCTTCCACGCCAAGGAAAATCCCTTCCGGACACGGGACGGAGTCTTCAATCTTGTATCTTCATAGTCCAGGAGTCCGGCTGAAGGCATAGTTCGGCTATCCGAACACCCCCTAATCCAGGACTCCCTCAGTAGCCACTGAACCAGGCTTCAATGATGACGAGTCCGGCGCGCAAATTGTCTTCGGCATTGCAAGGCGGGTTCCTCCTCCAAGTACTTCATAGAAGATTTTAAACACAAAGATAGTGTCCGGTTCTGCAAAATAAGTTTTCCACATATTGCCATAGAGAGAATAAAATTTACACAAATCTAATCTGCTGACGTATTCTGTGGTGCGACACACCACGGCCAAGCCTTTATCCGAGCCGTTTAATTATCCCACCTCAGTGCCTCATGCGAGGCGGCTTCCTTGGCACGTCTTGTCAAAGCAGAGATCATGCCCCCTTATTCCGGGATTCTCATCAATACGGGCGTGGGTAACCCAACCACGGCTTTGATTACGGCGCTTGGAGATAAGCAAGTTTTACCAGGCTGGTGGGGACATCTAGCTAGCGACATCGCGAACCGGCTTACCAAAAAGGGGCAGCTCATCCCCACTCCTAGGCCCCATGAGAGGGTGGTATTCCTCCCCCATTTCCTCCGCGGACTGGGCTTCCCTCTGCATCCATTTTTCCAGGGGCTCATGTTCTACTACGGCCTGGATTTCCACGACCTGGCCCCGAACTTCGTCCTCAACATCTCGGCGTTTATCGTCGTGTGCGAGGCGTTCCTCCGCATCCGCCCCCATTTCGGCCTATGGCTTAAGACTTTCAACGTCAAGCCAAAGGTGGTGCGCGGCAGCCAGGCGGAGTGCGGCGGTGCCATGGTTGGCAAGATGGCCAACGTCCCGTGGCTCGAGGGCTCCTTTGTGGAGACCCTAAAGGGGTGGCAATCATGGTGGTTTTACGTCACCGAGCCGCGCGACGTCGAATGGGTCGCACCCCCTGAGTTTCGATCCGGCCCCCCTACGCGGCCCACCTCCTGGAAGGAGACAGGCCTGTCTTGGGGTAAAAAAGGAGAGCTGACCGGACTCCAAACAAGCATCCAAACCCTGGTGGACAAGAAGCTCAAGCTTGTCAACGTAGTCCGGGTTATGCTCATCCGCCTGATCCTCCCTGTCGGCGTTCTAGGAACGGGGGTCCCCAGACTTGCCTGCCTGCGGCCTGCGGCGTGGCTCAAAGGGGGGCCCAGCATGGCCCATCTTCATCAACGCAGACCCAAGACCCTCGCGGGACGGATGACATGGAGCTCCCTCAGGCACGTCCTCATCAGGCTGGCTCGCGAGGAGGCGGAGAGATCAAGGCGGGGTACCTCACAAGGTGCCCGTGACGCAAGCCATGACGACCAAAGGCGCCAGGCGGGCGCCAGCCCACGCAGTGTCCTCCTTTCCTCTTTGGTGCAAAGGGAGCAAGCGCAGGCGAGAGCATCAAGCAAAGGCACCCGTTTCAGTGCAACGAGACCAAGACCAGTCCAACGACAGAGAGGAAGTCATTGTGGAGCCCAAGCCAGCGTCACCACCAGAGCCTTTGGCAGGCGAGGACCAACTTTAGTCAGGATAAGTGTACCAGATGTTCCCCTTCGAAATGGCCAATTGTTGGCGCCCTTCCCGCTCAATATTTGGGAAGAGGCCCAGGGCCTTTGCCTATAAATAGGACTAGCCACCCACAGGGTAGGGGGATCGAGATCGAGATCGAAGATTGGCCAACCCAGAAACAAGCTGGGATCAGATTGAGTAGCATCACACGCACACACACAGAGAGAGAAGGGTGACTGAACTCCTCCTAGCAGTTCATCCCCTCAACCAAGAACAGACCCTCGCGAGGCTGTTCTCCCTTATATTGCTCATCATCATCAGCCTAAGAGGCAATCCACCACACACACTGGAGTAGGGTATTACACCACAACGGTGGCCCGAACCAGTATAAACCCTGTGTCTCTTGTGTTGTTCTTTCCATAGCTTAGATCTTAGCGAGGCGGAGGGGTGTAGGTAGGTAGAAGGCGAAATCTCCGCGCGCACCCCAGTGTTCGAACCTCAAGGGTCTGCTGGAACCCAAAATCCGACTTTTGGCGCGCCAGGTAGGGGGGCACCGGAATTCATCTTCCACCACCCCGTTCTCCTCCGACCATCGCATCCATGTCTGACGCTCGTCGGGCCCGCGCCGAGCGCCGGGCCGCTCTCGCTTCCCGCGTCGCCCAGACGGCTCCTGTCGGCGGGCGTCCTTGCCGTTCCCCGTCACCTGCCGTCAATGCCGCCACCGGCCCGGCAGGGGACGAGCGGCAAGCGTCGTCTCAGCATCCGTCCGTGCGGCAAAACGGCCGCACCGGTACTCCCTCACTCACCCCAGCTGGTTCTTCGTCCCACGCGCTCTGCGCACCCATGGAGGCTCAAGCAGCGCTCATCGCGGCAAACGAGCTCATGCGCTACCATCCCGTCGACGACATCTATGAAGAATGGCTCGACCAAGTCGCCGAGCTCGTCCCGCCGCAGGGGGCTCTCCTGCACTGTCCGTTCCGCTGCACCGCACCCCGCCCCGCGCGGGCGACGAAGCTCCGGGGGCGCCCCGGCCACCTCCTCCTCAAGAAGGCGCCATGGCTCCAAGGCGCGTGACCCCTGGGCGGAACCCGCTCCGTCAGGTGCCAGCGCGGCAAGAGCAGAGCTGCCAAGAAGTCCCTCGCCCGCAAGAAGCTGCCCGGGCGCTCCCTGCTCCAGCACGTCGCGACCATGGTCCTGCTCCCGCGTGTCAAGACCCCACGCTGTTCCCAGCTGCAGCGCGTGGGGACATGCAAGACCAAGCTCTCCGTCACCCAAGGCCTCCCGTGGCCACAACAGGCTGTCGTGCCTTCACCACCGAGCTACACAGCATCGCATGGCCCGACAAGTTCAAGCCAGACCTGCCTCCTCGTTACGACGGCACGGCCGACCCTGCGGAGTTCCTCCAGCTCTATGAGCTGGGCATCGAAGCTGCCAACGGAGACGAGAAGGTCATGGCGAACTGGTTTCCCATGGCGCTCAAGGACGGGGCCCGCACTTGGCTCCTGAACCCGCCTCCAGGCACGATCTCCTCCTGGGACGAGATGCGCACCCGCTTCATCGCCAACTTCCAAGGTACTCGCGACCGGCCACCCTCCGTGAGCGACATGCGCCGCATCAATCAAAAACCCGGAGAGACCCTGCAGAAGTACATCCAACGCTTCAACAACGCACGCCTCAAGATTCCCAAGGTGACCGAGGAGGCCATCATCTCAGCCTTCTCCGACGGCGTGCGCGATGTCAAGATGAAGGAGGAGCTGGCGATGCATGAAGACTTGTGCACTTCCTTGGAGTTGTTCAACTTGGCAACCAAGTGCGCCAGGGCTGAGGAAGGGCGTCTCTCCCTCCTCGAGCTGCCTGCCGCAAACCCAGAAGAGAAGAAGCCCAAGGCCAAGGATGTGAAGCGCAAGGGGGCTGCCGCGCTCGCGGCAGAACCAGACACCAAGCGGGGCAGAGATCATCCCGAGTCTTCCAAGAGCAGTCGGTACTGTGTGTACCACGACCTCCACACCCACAACACCAACGAATGTCAAGAGCTCCGAGCCGTGCGAGAAGGAAGGATCGGCCATCGTCCCGATCAAGGTGACCGGGGCTACGGTCGAGGAGGAGGAAGGAACGCAGGACGCTAGGAAGACCGCGGCCCGTGCCAAGGGTGGCGTGATCAACCTCGCGAGGATCCCTGGCAAGACCTGCCTCGCGAAGGAGACTTGAGGGATCAGCCTCGCGAGGGTCGCCCGCAAGGCAACGCAGGCCTCCCTCCGCTGCCGCCGCAGCCAAGGAGAAACGAGGACCGCCATCAGGACGAGGGGGCTGGGGGCTTCCAGGAGCTGCGCGCGATCGCCTGCGTCCTGGGCGGGGCTCAAGCCCCAGCCTCTCAATGCATCTTCAAGCAGTTCGCCCGCGAAGTGAATGCAGTCCTCCCCCAAGCTCGAAGCCACGCGCCCTCTTAGGTGGTCGGCGTGCGCCATCACGTTCAGCTCAACAGATCAGCTCAAGTGTGCGGCCACAGCCGAAGTCCTCCCGATGCTTTGTTCCCCAATCATCAGCAACGTGGTGGTCACCAGGACCCTCATCGATGGCGGGGCAGGGCTCAACATCCTGTCCATGGAAACATTCAACAATCTCCAAGTGCCCTACAACCAGCTTTAACCAACCAAGCCTTTCTCCGGAGTCACCGATGGCTCCACGGTCCCGATTGGGCAGGTCCGCCTCCCTGTCACCTTCGGGGCACGCGACAACTACCGCACCGAGCTCATCGACTTCGACGTCGCTAACATCCGCCTGCCGTACAACGCCATCATAGGGTACCCAGCGCTGGCCAAGTTCATGGCCGTAACTCACCACGGCTACAACGTCCTCAAGATGCCTGGAAGTGGCGGAGTCATCACGGTGCCCTATGAAGAAAAGGACGCGGTGTGTTCCCTGGAACGAGCCTTTCAGGCCGCATCACTGGAAGACCCGGATCGCGGAAGCAGGAGGCTTCCCGAGACCACCCCCAAGAAGAAAAAGACATCGTCTGGTCCGGCCCCTCAGGAGGCAGGCCCCTCAGGGCCCGCGCCCGCCCAGGGGGAACCTCCTTCCATCGCATAGGAAAGCGCGCCCGGTGCCCTCCTCAGGCAGGGCTCGGGGGCTCTCCCCTGGAGGACCACCGACCTGGCTAAGGTCATGAGGGAGGCGCTTGGGCACCACATGGAGGCGTGTTTCGAAGCACGTTTCCCTCAAGAAGGAGTAAGGCAAGGAGAGCCGGACCCTCAGGAGTTCGTCAGCAAGTCCATTCAGGAGCTACAGGAGTCAAGAGTCATGAAAGGCGGCCGCCGCCTACCAGTTGTGGCTCCCCATCCAGGCGAGGATGGTGGGCTGTGCGTCTGCATCGACATACCAGGGCTCAATCGAGTCGCCTCTCTGGAGCGCCTCCGGCCCTCGCGAGTGGGGCGCTGCGAAGGTCCACCCCACAGCTACGTTCGCATGCCTTACGGCTTGCCGAACGCGGCTGCCGCGTACCAGCGCCTCATGAGGGGCATCATGGAGGCTCAAGAGGCCAGGCGTTCCGCAGCCCTGGCGGAGATGGAGAGGGTGCGCGAGGAGCCACCAGCGCCTCCGGAGCCTCCCGAGGCCCCTGGGCCTAGGGGCTCGTGAGGATCGGCTTCCGCAGCCCATCGAGTTTGCTACACCAACACTCCTTCGTCCTCAACATCATCAGGTGACATCTTTCAAGTTTCATTTCCAGCTGGGAGCGCCCCCCAGGGTTGCGTTATTCCCAGGCCGCGTGGGTCCGTCCCTGCGGCATGTATCCCTTTTATTTCATGTTGTTAGCTTACCTTGTTGGGGGCGCCCCTCGGGCTGCATCATCCCCCAAGTCGCTCAGGCCTGACCCAATGATGTCCGCCTTCCCAGCATCTATTTGAATGAATCCACTCCTTCGCGGCTAATGTGTTTGACCTAGTTGCCCGCTCAACTGACGCCAACTGACGGAGCTGCTCCCAAATGGCACGACGCTTACGCATGGGTCCGTCCCTGCAACGCCGACAAACCTGAATGGCTGAGCTCTGGCCGCGGCAGCCCCGCATGGCACCACCTCGTCAAGCCTTCAGTGCCTCATCGCCCCTCGGAAGCAACCAACGGCTGACTGTCAATTTTCATGGCAACCCCTCGTTCTTTCTATGATGGGTCTACAGGATCTCCTAAAGGAGCTGCGTCAGGCGAGGCCCTTGTGGTGTCTCCTTCACTCTCATCTGCGCGAACCGCTTGCACGTTAAAGGGGGGGGGGTGCCTGAGCATCGCGACTCAGGGCTCCTACTGGCTCTCCAGCCCTCACCCTCTGGCCTTGTCCACGGCATCGCGACCTAGCATACCAGCGACGGCTGAGACTCGCTCGAGGGCCGGGACCCGAGGACGTAGAGCAGAAAGGGGAGCAAAGGCGAGAGGGGAGGGACACACGAGGACCTCGCCGAGCAACCTCACGCCTGCCGATGCACGGACCCGGCGACACACCAGAGAGCGGTCCCTGATTCTCGAGATAAGTCACCACCCGGAAGCACCAGCTACCGCGGCACCACCCCCGCACCTAATGCAATCCCGTGTTAGCGATGCCGCTCTCCTTTCTCACCGAACGACGGCTGCTTGAGCGCCAAAGGGGACCTCCTGAGCATCGCGACTCAGGGGCTCTTACCGGACCCCGGGTCGCTCACCTCCTGGCCTTGACCATGGCATCGCGACCTGGCATACCAGCGATGGCTGAAGCCGCCTTGGGACTGGGACCTGTCGGCGCAGAGCACCAAGCTCTCGTGAGGTTCGAAAGGGAGAACTGAGCTAAGACGGAATGAGCAACTCGCACAATTCTACAACAAGGGTTATATTAACAAAACAGGATCACAGGCACCTTACAAGCCCCCACGGGACGCGTCTTTGATTCCTCGCAGGGAATAGATCCTAGAAGGATGCTAACTACACGCGCCCCTGCAAAAGACGCCATCATCAACAGTGGGCCGTCAAGCACCGGCGCCAACCCCATCCAGATCAGAGTCAGCGATGGCCTGACGAGCCCGCCCTGCTCCAGGAGCGGCGCCGGCTCGGGGGCTTGTAGCTGTCGTCGCTTGTCTCCGGAGTCGCGAAGAGCTCACCGAAATCGCTGGAACCTCCGCCGCCTCCGCCGCCTAAGGAGCCGCCAAGGGGGCAGTTGGCGGGTCCAGTCCTCGCCGTAGCAGGGTCCCGACCACCTCTCCCGGGGCAGCACTCCAGCCGGCGCCCGTTCGCATCGAGGACTTTGAAGAACATCACAGAAGCACCGTCGTACTCCAAGTGGGTCGCGAAGGCGCCTCTTGTCCTGCAAACCCGGGCGATTTCGCTCCATCCTCGAGTCATGAAGGCCTCACCCGGGGCAACGACTGCGACCTCTGCCTCGGTCGCGAGGGTGCTGCAGCCGGCGTGCTGCAGCCAAAGCTCCAGGAGTTCTCCCTGCGAGATGATGGAGGTGAAGAAGGGAGGAAGGCGAATCCAAGATTGAGGAGGCATGGCGGCGTGGAGCACGAACTCTCGGGAGGAGCCCTCGGTGTGGACCCCAGGGGGGACGACCCACACCTTTGTGACCCGGCGGCACCGACGGCGGCGCCGCCCGTGGTGATCGACATCGACTCCTTCAAAGCCCTCGATGTGGGCGTACAAGGGAAGCGGGAACCCCGGCGGTGGCCGCTCACACCAGGGCCTCGACACCACCTGATGGGCCCCCTCGTGCCGACCGCGGAGGGCGAGCCGTTTCTTCGGCGGGAGCGGGTCTGGTTCCTCTCGGGGAGCCTTTCCCTTCTTTGCCGCCGAGAACCGGCGGATCGGAGCCATCGCAGCAAGACGGAGCAAGGATCGGGAAGAAGGAGAAGCAAGAAGGGATGGACTGGAAGGGCACACGCCGTTCCATACTTATGGCTGGCGAAGGCTAACCGCCGACCTCCACGATCGCAGGTAATCATGACCCGCTTTGCATGCAGGGACTTGTCCAATCCGTGCAGTTGCTGAGGCACCGTGGGGGAAGTGGAGACACCCACGCCCAATCAACCGCCACGCCGCGCCCAAGGCCGCATGCTGTTAGGGCCCGCGGCGCTTCGCCCTTGCCCTTTCGCCTCCTGGCACGGCCAAGTTCGGATGCGCCTTGGGCCCGGGGGCTACTGTCGGCGTTCTGGGAACGGGGGTCCCCAGACTTGCCTGTCTGTGGCCTGTGGCGTGGCTCAAAGGGGGGCCCAGCACGACCCATCTTCATCAACGCAGACCCAAGACCCTCGTGAGGGGCCAAGCCTCGCGGGGAAGATGACACGGAGCTCCCTCAGGCACGGCCTCATCAGGCTGGCTCGCGAGGAGGCGGAGAGATCAAGGCGGGGTACCTCACGAGGTGCCCGTGACGCAAGCCATGATGACCAAAGGCGCCAGGCGGGCACCAGCCCGCGCAGTGTCCTCCCTTCCTCTTTGGTGCAAAGGGAGCAAGCGCAGGCGAGAGCATCAAGCAAAGGCACTTGTTTCGGTGCAACAAGACCAAGACCAGTCCAACACAGAGAGGAAGTCATTGTGGAGCCCAAGCCAGCGTCACCACCAGACCCTTTGGCATGCGAGGACCAACTTTAGTCAGGATAAGTGTACCAGATGTTCCCTTTCGAAATGGCCAATTGTTGGCGCCCTTCCCGCTCAATATTTGGGAAGAGGCCCAGGGCCTTTGCCTATAAATAGGACTAGCCACCCACAGGGTAGGGGGATCGAGATCGAGATCGAAGATCGGCCAACCTAGAAACAAGCTAGGATCAGATCGAGTAGCATCACACACACAGAGAGAGAAGGGTGACTAAACTCCTCCTCGCAGTTCATCATCATCAGCCCAAGAACAGACCCTCGCGAGGCTGTTCTCCCTTGTATTGCTCATCATCATCAGCCCAAGAGGCAATCCACCACACACACTAGAGTAGGGTATGACACCACAATGGTGGCTCGAACCAGTATAAACCCTGTGTCTCTTGTGTTGTTCTTTCCATAGCTTAGATCTTAGCAAGGCGGAGGGGTGCAGGTAGGTAGAAGGCGAAATCTCCGGGCGCACCCCAGTGTTCGAACCTCAAGGGTCTGCCGGAACCGGAAATCCGACACTCCCGTGTCAACGACGGGCCTTCAATCTGTGGGAGTTCGACCCGGCACAGCATCAAACTTTAAACAGGCTCTTCGACACGACGTACGAAGATGCCTGGAGGATGCTTTTCAAGGGCATCGAGGCTCCCGCATCCACTACCGAGGATCGCGGATTCAGCGCGCAGCGTCACGCGCTCGCGGTAAGCTGTTTTTTCCTTTTACAGGGTATTAGTTTTCCATAGTTTGACTCTATGCGGGATCTAAGCTCCCTTTCCTATGACAGGATTGACAAGTGACGTCCGGACAGATCAACTGTCCGGCCCCTTTGCCCGAAGGCCTAGCGGACGCTCGCTTGGCAAGGCTGCTGGTTCCGGCGCCCTATGTGGTGCCGCAGAAGAATGCCAGGAAAAGGGCCACGGGGACTCAAAAGTGCGCCCGGCGCCAGGAGGTGTCAGATTCATCATCTGACGGTCCCGAAGTGCCTTCCTCTCGCGAAGACGAGGAGGAAGAAGAAGAAACCTCTCCCCCTCCAGCGGGAGGAGAGAAGAAAAGGAAGGCCGCCCTCTCTAAGGAGGCCGGAGGGTCCAAGAAGGGGAAAACCCATCCTCCGGACTACTCCGCCGACGTCGACGACGGCGGAGATGAGTGGCAGCCCAGGGCCAAGCCCCTGGCAAAATCGTAAGTATCCGGATACCGGAGTAATTCATAGTATTCGTTTATTGCACAACTTTCCCTTATGTCGAATATGCTTATGCAGCCCACCCAAAGACCGGCTCGACGCGTCGTCGAGCGGCTCACTGGACTTGTCGGATGTGAACTCGCTTCCGACGGCTTCCTCCCCTCGCCCTACGGACGACCCCGAGGTGTTGTTCCAACAGGTTCCAAGCAGGGAGGAGGTGGTCCCGGAGGCGCCGCAAGGCGACCTCCCGGACTCCAGGAGTAAAGGGGGTGAAACCCCCCAGGGCTCCAAGTCCGGCTCTAGGCCGGACACCGCTCCGTAACCTTCAAAGGTTCGGGAGTCCGGTGGGGGACCTCCTTCCAAGTGGAGCAAGTCCACCGTGCCGGTGGCCTCCGTCCAACCGGAGGCGTCGGACAATATGCTGGAGGCGCTCCAAGGCGCCTCCATCGACGAGGAGCACCGCGCTATTATGAGTGCGGTGGTCCAGAAGGTTCAGTCCGCAAAAAACGGACTGACTGAAGCTTGTACTAGCCTTTTGACAGGCTTCGAGGTAAGTAAAGAAGGTGTAAATAATAGTACCGCATAGACAGTAGCCCCTGATGCTCTGTTTGGTGTTCGGGCAGAAAAGCCGAACAGAGGATCAAATAGAATGCGCAGGAGTCTAACAAAAATGAGTCAATATGCATGTGCAGGCTACCCTGCTTGCGTCTGCCGCACTGACTACGGAAGTGGACACGCTAAAGCAGGACCTCGAAAGGTCCGAGCAAGAGCTTGAGCGTGCCAAGAAGCAGCTCGAGGACAATGAAGGTAAGAAATACCTTGTTAAAAAATATATAAAAGGTGCATTTGCAAAAAATGACAGGATTATCGTGGCTATTGTAGGGGCCACGTATGAGGTGGCGACCCTTAAGCAAGCATTGGACAAGGCCAAGAAGAATTCGGCCTCGGAGCGCACCGAGCGGGAGAAGTATGAGGCCGAGGTTGGCAAGGTGCGGCAAGAGCTCCAGGCTCTCATGGAAAAACATGAGAGTCTGGAGCGTGACTCGAAGACGCAAGCGTCCGAGCTTGCGGTGGCTATTGAAAATGCCAAATTTGCCAAGGCCGAATCCCAGAAGACCCTCCAGGAGTTGGATGAGGTGAAGAAGATAGCGGTGGGTAAGGCATTCTTTATGCAAAGTAAACACATAAACGTGAGTTACTTGATACTTACCCGAATCCGGAGCTCTCCAGGGGCATTTGCAGATCTTCCCCGGAGTGTATCCGATGCCGCCGCATTCTATCGAGCTGAGGAGGGCAGCTCGACAGAGAAGGTGTTCTGGTCTCAGTATGCTGAGGCCGGACACCCCGTGCCCCTGACCGACCAGCTGAAGCAACTGGTCGAGCTCCACAAGGCGGCCAAACAGGCCATGAAGGGCCTCCTAGTTCGGCTGTGGCCTGGAGAGGCTCTGTCTGGGAGCTATTTCGGGCTGGTGCGGCGGCTGGTGGAGGCCTGTCCAAGGCTCGAAGTCATCAAGCGCTCCGTCTGTATTGAAGGTGCCCGTAGGGCCTTTGCCCATGCTAAGGTGCACTGGGGCAGGCTGGATGCGGAGAAGCTTGTGAAGGACGGGCCACCAGCGGGGAAAGAGCATCGCAAGCCCGAAAATTACTATAAGGATGTTCTGAAGGGTGCCCGCCTTGTGGCGGATGAATGTACTAGGGATGTAATTTTTGAGTAAAACTCGCCCGTGTTTGTCCCGTGCGCTGAAAACTTGTTCATATGCGTTGAGCAATGCTGCTTGAATTTAAAATATTACCTTCTATGCGGCTGTTTATCAATACTGAGAGATGGCGAGTCGTCGGCTTCTGCCCCCTTGCCGCTAGTGCTGGGGTGTTCGGGGATAAACCTGGGCGCTCTTTTTCCCATATTTGGGTCCTTCGAGGGAGGCGCTCAGCCCAACGAACGAGACAATCGGACTATAATGCGTGAACACTCTCACTTAGCCATAGAATTCTATAATTTTATATTTCAGCGAGGCCCCTAGTATTCGGAAGACCGAGTTCGGGGCGCTATCCACGCCTTGGCTGGACAGAGCCGACTCCTCGCCCTAAGCGGCATAAGTCTTTAGGGACTTGAAAAAACCTCTCGAACAGCGACCAGCTCTCACTTCATCATGACAGTCAGTTTTAGCTTTCTCCACTGAGGTGCTCGGCCCAGCTCAACTGGGGCACAATCGCAGTGGTTCTCCTAGTGCTACCTTAGCCGATATAGCAGAACATAAGGCACCAAAACATAGGAGCCGGGCAAACCCAACTATTGACCAAAGACATGATTCGGAGCCGATGCATATAGTGCTATAAGTTCGGGGTGCCGCACTTGTGAAAGTGTTCGGACTTCTCACACCATATTGAGGGGTGCTAAAAGCCCCTGGCGTATTTTGGCCGTACCAAGTTGTACGGGTGCAACATGTCGTTAAGGAACATTTATTTATAAAAAGATAATGCAAAAAATAGACAAAAGCTATGCATTGTTTAAAAATAGCTGCGATCAAAGCAAAACGATACAAGTAATGCGATAAACGAAAAGTTGGACTATTTAACATGTCTGCTCCAGGGGCAAGCTACAGAATAGTATGCGAAACAGGTATACTGCTCGTGATAGAGACCTCCTGGGATTTCCGTAATGCGGCATGGCTTGTCTGCTTCCCTGGTTCTTGTGTTGTTTGTGCGGCAATTGAACTGCCGAACAGGCCTTCCGGAGAGTAGAGTCCTGGAAGTAAGAGAAAAGTAAAAAAATTGGCAGCCCCTGGTGCGGTTTAAGCCGTGTTTTGGGCGTGCCGTGATGGTGCCCCTCCCCCTATGCCCATGGTATTTCCAGAGCATAGTTATGGACGCGAAGTACTGGCGTCGCCTTTTTGTGAGGGTTGGGGTTGGGGTCGCATTGCTACGCCTGCTCGGAACATGCCAGGCGGTCTTGTTGTAGGTTACTCCGGGCGTGCTTGACGGTGTCCGGACGTTTAATGGCCGGACTGGAGAACTGCCTGGAGAGGTTGCTTTGTACTTTCGCTGCAAGGGCCGCCGTGTGCTCCTCCGTTCGGAGGGAGCCTTCGGTGTTTCCATTGATTGTAATTACTCCACGAGGGCCTGGCATCTTGAGCTTAAGGTATGCGTAGTGCAGTACCGCATTGAATTTGGCGAATGCGGTTCGTCCGAGCAGTGCATGATAGCCACTGCGGAATGGGACTATGTCGAAGATCAATTCCTCGCTTCGGAAATTATCTGGGGATCCGAAGACCACTTCAAGTGTGACTGAGCCTGTACAGTTGGCCTCTACACCTGGTATTATGCCTTTAAAGGTCCTTTTGGTGGGCTTAATCCTCGAGGGATCGATGCCCATTTTTCGCACTATATCCTGGTAAAGCAGGTTCAGGCTGCACCCGCCGTCCATGAGAACTCTAGTGAGATGAAATCCGTCAATAATTGGGTCTAGAACCAATGCGGAAAATTCGCCATGACGGATGCTAGTGGGATGGTCTCTTCGATCAAAGGTGATCGGGCAGGAGGACCATGGGTTGAACTTTGGGGCGACTGGCTCTACCACGTATACGTCCCTTAACGCGCGCTTCCGCTCCCTTTTGGGGACGTGGGTGGCATATATCATGTTCATCATCCGCACTTGTGGGGGAAAACCCTTCTGTCCACTGCTATTCGGCGGGCGGGGCTCCTCGTCGTCATCGCTATGCAGCCCCTTGTCTTCATTGTCGGCGCTTAACTTGCCTGCCTGCTTGAACACCCAACAATCCCTATTGGTATGATTGGCCGGCTTTTCGGGGGTGCCATGTATTTGGCACAAGCGGTCGAGTATTCGGTCCAAGCTGGACGGGCCCCTAGGATTCCTTTTGAATGGCTTCTTCCGTTGACCAGATTTAGAGCCTCTGAATCCGGCATTAACTGCCGTATCCTCAGCATTGTCGCCGTTCATGCGGCGCTTCTGCTTGTTGCGACGCGACCTGCCACTAATGTCCCTAGTGTCCGAACTACCAGGGTTCTTGGTCATATTGTTGCTACGAGCGAGCCAGCTGTCTTCTCCCGCGCAAAAGCGGGTCATGAGTGTCGTGAGTGCTGCCATAGATTTCGGCTTTTCCTGTCCGAGGTGCCGGGCCAGCCACTCGTCACGGATATTGTGCTTGAAGGCTGCTAGGGCCTCAGCGTCCGGACAGTCGACTATTTGATTTTTCTTTGTTAGGAACCGCGTCCAGAATTGTCTGGCCGATTCCTCTGGCTGCTGGATTACGTGACTTAGGTCATCGGCGTCTGGGGGTCGCACATAAGTGCCCTGGAAATTGTCGAGAAATGCGGCTTCCAGGTCCTCCCAACAACTGATTGACCCTGTTGGCAGGCTGTTGAGCCAATGCCGAGCTGGTCCTTTAAGCTTGAGTGGGAGGTATTTGATGGCGTGAAAATCATCGCCGCGGGCCATGTGGATATGAAGGAGGTAATCCTCGATCCATACCGCAGGGTCTGTTGTGCCATCATATGATTCGATGTTTACGGGTTTGAAACCCTCGGGGATTTGATGATCCATTATTTCGTCTGTAAAGCACAGTGGGTGTGCGGCACCTCTGTACTGGGCGATATCATGACGTAGCTCCAATGAGCTTTGTCTACTGTGTTCGGCCCTGCCGAATGTGTGGCCGGTGTGACGGTTACCGTCTCGAGCCATGGGGTGCCCACGCGATCCGTAGATCGATCGTGTTTGCCTTGCCTTGTCCTCCAACATGTCTCGTAAGTCCGGCGCATATTCCCGTGCCTTGGTATGGGGTGCAGCTTGAGTGGAGGGCCGGGAGGCCTCTCTATCGCGGCCACGAGGTGGCCGTTCGGCCGCATCAAGTGCTTCCTCCTCTAATCGGGGTAGCAACGTGCGCTTTGGGTAACTCTTGGAGGGGCGTTCGAGTTTACGCTCTTCGGCCGCAAGGACTACAGTCCATCTGTCAACCAGCAAATCTTGATCAGCTCTGAGCTGTTGTTGTTTTTTCTTGAGGCTTCTTGCCATGGCGATAAGCCTGCGTTGGAAACGCTTTTTCTCAACGGGATCCTCTGGCACGGCGAATTCGTCGTTGTCGAGGCTTGCCTCATCTTCGGAGGGAGGCATATAATTATCGTCCTCAACCTCTCTGTCTGCCGCTCTCTCATGAGAGCTGGTTTCTCCATCCTCCTGTGCTAAACCTTGCTGGAGGGGGTTTTCTTCGGCACTCTCCGGAGTATTATTATCTCCCATGCTGGAATCACCGTTTTTGTGTTGGCGGGATTTTGAGCGGCGCCGCTGACGACGACGCTTGGGCTGTTTCTTGGAGGGGTCATCCCCCGTTGTTCCATCGCCCTCTCCTTCTTTTGGGGTGTCCACCATGTATATGTCATATGACGAGGTGGCTTTCCGTGGCCTAGTAGGCGCTGGTTCTTCATCATCTCCTTCATCGGCGTTCATACCGTCGATGTCTTCGGAGTCGAAGTCGAGCATGTCGGTTAAGTCGTCGACAATGGCTACAAAGTGGGTGGTGGGTGGGTTTTGAGTTTCTTCATCGTCCGTACCCCAACCTTGCTGACCGTAGTCCGGCCAGGGCTCTCCTGATAAAGAGAGAGAGACTTCAGTGACTTCAGGGTATCGCCGAAAGGCGAGTGCTGAAAGACGTCCGCGACCGTGAACTCCATGATCGGCGCCCAATCAGATTCGATCGGCAGGGGCGCGGAGGGTTCGGAGTTCGGAGAAGAATCCGGCTCCGTGGAGTCACGAGTCTTGCAGAGTATGGGGCTGGTGTTCGGCTCAACCGCCGTTGGGATCACCGCCCCCGAGGTGGCGTCCAACCACACATCCTCGATCGGCGCGGTTGGCTCCGAACTAAGGGTTGGAGCCGATGCAGGTGCGGCCTTCAGGGCACTGTTCGGCGGCAGAGCTAGATCATGCTCGTCGTGACAGTGCGGCGCGCTCGGCGGTGGCTCAAATCCGTCGAAGATCAAGTCCCCGCAGATGTCAGCCGTGTAGTTTAAACTTCCAAATCTGACCTGACGGCCAGGGGCGTAGCTTTCGATCTGCTCCATATGGCCAAGTGAATTAGCCCGCAGTGCGAAGCCGCCAAAGACGAAGATCTGTCCGGGGAGGAAGGTCTCACCCTGGACTGCATCGCCATTGATGATCGTAGGAGCCATCGAGCCTGACGGTGACAGCATAGAGGAACTCTCAATGGAAGCACCAATGTCGGTGTCAAAACCGGCGGATCTCGGGTAGGGGGTCCCGAACTGTGCGTCTAGGCCGGATGGTAACAGGAGGCAAGGGACACGAAGTTTTACCCAGGATCGGGCCCTCTCGATGGAGGTAAAACCCTACGTCCTGCTTGATTAATATTGATGATATGGGTAGTACAAGGGTAGATCTACCACGAGATCAGAGAGGCTAAACCCTAGAAGCTAGCCTATGGTATGATTGTTGATGTGTATGTTGTCCTACGGACTAAAACCCTCCGGTTTATATAGACACCGGAGAGGGTTAGGGTTACATAGAGTCGGTTACAATGGTAGGAGATCTGAACATCTGTATCGCCAAGCTTGCCTTCCACGCCAAGGAAAGTCCCTTCCGGACACGGGACGGAGTCTCCAATCTTGTATCTTCATAGTCCAGGAGTCCGGCTGAAGGCATAGTTCGGCTATCCGAACACCCCCTAATCCAGGACTCCCTCAATGACCCTTGAGCCGGCCGACCCAAGGGAAAGAAAAGGCTAGGTGGCAAATGGTAAAACCAATGTTGGGCCTTGCTGGAGGAGTTTTATTCAAGGCGAACTGTCAAGGGGTTCCCATTATAACCCAACCGTGTAAGGAACGCAAAATCAAGGAACATAACACCGGTATGACGGAAACTAGGGCGGCAAGAGTGGAACAAAACACCAGGCATAAGGCGGAGCCTTCCACCCTTTACCAAGTATATAGATGCATTAATTAAATAAGAGATATTGTGATATCCCAACAAATATCCATGTTCCAAACATGGAACAAGCTCCAATCTTCACCTGCATCTAGCAACGCTATAAGAGGGGCTGAGCAAAGCGGTAACATAGCCAAACAACGGTTTGCTAGGACAAGGTGGGTTAGAGATTTGACATGGCTATATGGGAGGCATGATAAACCAAGGGGTAGGTATCGCAGCATAGGCATAGCAAAAGAGCGAGCATCTAGCAAGCAAAGATAGAAGTGATTTCGAGGGTATGGTCATCTTGCCTAAGATCCCGCAAGGGAGAAGAACGAGTCCATGAAGAAGACAAACGGACGTAGTTGAACGGATCCTCACACATGCGACGTTATCGGAACTAACGCGAAGAAGCAACACCGGAAAGAAGCAAACAACATAGTAAACAACCATCACATAAACATGGCATGATGCACAATCAAGTATGATGCATGTCCGGTTTAATGAAGATGGCATGGCAAAGTGCACAAGCAATCCTACAAATTAAGTGGAGCTCAATATGCAACTCCGTTGCATATTGACGGAACACCACATCAATTATTTAGTTCACTCTCGGTTAGATACTCAACAATATTAAATGTTGGTTAGCATTGCAAGAGGTGAAGCATAACAAAACTATACCATTTAAGCAATTCAAATGGGGTCGAGTATAACAAACAACAAATCGGGTAAATCCCCATATGCATTAGCAATTTTAATGCAACAACAATTTTAAACATTTTAAATGTTGTTATCATGATGCGGATGACATGTGCAAGTTTATGCAATTTTTATTAAAAGTTGACAAGAGCATTATGAAGCATTTGTCACCGTGGTGGAAAGGAAAGGGGTGCCACGGCAACGATAACGAAAATGGTGCCACGACAACGTTCCGGTTCCAGTAACTCGATTGAGATACCGATGCAAAGGAGAAGTGTGCGGTTGCGTGCAAAAGATGGTGGGGCGCTCCCGGATACCGGGTGTCCCATGAGTCGATGGCATGGAAGCGAGAGACACTACGGACACGAAGCAACACACAGGCATCTCATACATCACACAAGCATTAGTTCACGGGCGATCGTCTCAGCGGTTATACCTTTCGGAGCGTGCATTATCGGAACGGATCAAGTTCGAAGCAGAGAAGGGGAAGTAGATGTTCTCAGGAGTTACATAGTGGAAGTAGTCGTTCTCTCATGCTCTAGGGTCAACGGTAGAGGTTCTTGCGATCTCGGCGACGGTAGTGGTACATGTTTATCGGTAGTCGAACATGACGATCCGGAGAGGGTACTTGGCAACATGCACGTCATCGGTAGTTGTACATAATCGTTGTCGGACTTAACGGGTTCGAGGTCTCCGGACGTAGTGGTACATGTTTGTTTTACGGAGAGGTACATGGCGTTCTTCGGTCATAGGTACTTGACGTTTTGCTATCCGGGTCTTCGGCGACGGTCGTTGTTCTATGCATCGGGCATCAAGGTACTAGCCGAGGTACTTGCCGTTCTTAGCGGTTCCGAAGACGGTGGTAGATGAACATGACGCGTCGTCGTGGTACTTGTTGGTCTCGGTCGAGGCGGCAAAACGTAGTCAAACTTGAGGTGGCCTTGACGATCCCAAAAACGTTCCTGCTGGAGGAGGTCTCTGTCTTGGTCTTCACCGGGCGTGGTACTTGGCGAAAGGGATCTCCGAAGGCAGCCTTGCTTCCCTGGATGCTTGGTTATTTTGCATGGTGGCCTTCGATGGATCTGGAGGAAACATGACGTGTGCAGGAGGCAAACAGCTCAAAACTTCCATGGCCGAACAAGCTCACAGCGAGAAAAAAATGGAGGGTCAACAGGTAGCATGATGGATGGGGCGAGGCGAAGGTCCGGCGGTGCGCCGGCAGCAGGAGGCGAAGGCGAAGTGGCCGGCGTCGGCCTTGGCGCGAAGCAAGGAGGCGAAGCTCCTGCTCGAGCATGGGTCTTGAGCCGCCGGAGACGGGAACGGGGCCCTGCTGGCGGCGTCGGCATGGCCACAGCAGCGTTTGGTGGCAGCGAACTTGGAGGCGGGGCGGCGATGTGGTCCTGGTGGAGCTCGCAGCAGGAGGTGTGGCGGCGACGTGGTCCTAGTGGAGCTCGCAGCAGGAGGCGCTAAGGCGTCGGGTCATGGTGAGGCCGGCAGGAGACCGCGTCGGTGGCCGGCGCGCGAGGAAGGGGCTCTGCCCTCCAGCGGCGAGACTCGCGGAGTCACGGTAGGAGAGCAGCACGAGACGACGGACCAGAGGGTAGGCAGCTCTTGGCGGCGCTTGGCGCGATCGGAGGCGAGGCTGCCAGCGACGGAACTCGTTGGTGTTGGGGCGCTCAAGATGAGCGAGAGTCAGCGGGCGTTGGTGCGAGGAAGCATGGGGCGAAGGAGAGGGATCGAGAGGAAGGGAAAATGAGGTGGGAGGCGGCGCTGTGAGATCGAAGAGAGAGGAGGGGGGATCGAGCACGGTCCTGGCTCGATGCGTGCGAATGGGTGTTGGCGGCGGTGGATGAGGACGAGAGGGAGAGAGTGCGTGGGATCGGGTAGGGAGAGGGTTAGGGTTAGCAGCGGGACTGGTGGGCCGGCGTGAGAGGCCCAGTAGAGAGGGAGGAGATGCGCCTAGGGAGGCCTTAGCTGGACCTTGGGCCGGCAGGCCTGAGGCTGCAGCTGGGCTGACTCTCTCTCTCTCACTCTAAAGAACAAAAGAAGATAAAAACAAAACATAGATATGAAAGAAAAAGAAAGAGAGGTTAGGGGAAAAAGTTGGACATGTGGATAATTTTCACGGACTCGTAAAAATGTGCACGGTCCACGAAAAATAGGAGAGGCAAGATTGCAAGGATTTAATTCGAAGTCATTTGATTTTAATTCAAATGGTTTGAACAAGGGCTAGGAAATGGAGGTGTCCAAAAATGTTCGGATTTTTTGTAGAGCTCCGAAATATGATGAAAGAAATATATGGCCATGTTGGAGACCGAGAATTAAGATAACAAAGGCATTGGGATATTTTGCAAGTGTGTTTGCAGTAAATCCAAACGAATGGAATATTCGCTCCCTAATATTGGGAGGATATGTTATAAAGAGAATCACCATGTGAATTCCCTCGATTTAAATGGACCGAAGATCCATGCAATTTATTTAGTTGAGTTGCAAAAGATTTATGAGATGATGGCATGATGACATGATGCAATGCACATGATGCAACGAACCAAACAAATCACACAACGAAACCCGGAAACCCTGGAAGGCATCTGAAGCTCCAGTCTTGGGGCGTCACACCATGGATCATACACACTCTCACCCTTCCACCATTGCTAGCCTCTTTTGTACCCCGCAACTTTCGTCGGTACCATAAACCCACCATATACCTTCCTCAAAACAGCCGCTTACCTACCTATTATAGCATTTTCATAGCCATTCCAAGATATATTGCCATGCAACTTTTCACCGTTCCGTTTATTATGACACGCTCCATCATTGTCATATTGCTTTGCATGATCATGTAGTTGACATCGTATTTGTGGCAAAGCCACCGTTCATAATTCTTTCATACATGTCACTCTTGATTCATTGCACATCCCGGTACACCGCCGGAGGCATTCACATAGAGTCATATTTTGTTTTAAGTATCGAGTTGTAAGTAAATAAAAGTGTGATGGTCTTCATTATTAGAGCATTGTCCCATGTGAGGAAAGGATGATGGAGATTATGATTCCCCCACAAGTCGGGATGAGACTCTGGACGAAAAAAAGAGGCCAAAAATGAGAGAATGCCCAAATAAAAAAATGAGAGAAAAGAGAGAAAGGGCAATGCTACTATCCTTTTACCACACTTGTGCTTCGAAGTAGCACCATGATATTCATGATAGAGAGTCTCCCATATTGTCACTTTCACATACTAGTGGGAATTTTTCATTATAGAATTTGTCTTGTATATTCCAATGATGGGCTCCCTCAAATTGCCCTAGGTCTTCGTGAGCAAGCAAGTTGGATGCACACCCACTTAGTTTCTTTTTGATCTTTCATAAACTTATAGCTCTAGTGCATCCGCTGCATGGCAATCCCTACTCACTCACATTGATATCTATTAATGGGCATCTCCATAGCCCATTGATACGCCTAATTGATGTGAGAATATCTCCTTCTTTTTGTCTTCTCCACGATCACTGTCTATTCCACCTATAGTGTTATCTCCATGGCTCACACTCTTGTATTGCGTGAAAGTTGAAAAGGTTTGAAAACATCAAAAGTATGAAATAGTTGCTTGGCTTGTCATCGAGGTTGTGCATGACTTGAATATTTTGTGTGATGAAGATGGAGTATAGCCAGACTATATGATTTTATAGGGATAAGCTTTCTTTGGCCATGTTATTTTGAGAAGACATAATTGCCTTGTTAGTATACTTGAAGTATTATTGTTTTTATGTCAATATTAAAGTTTTGTTTTGAGTCATACGGATCTGAACATTCATGCCACCATAAAAGATATTACATGGATAAATATGTTAGGTAGCATTCCGCATCAAAAATTATGTTTTTATCATTTACCTACTCGAGGACGAGCGGGAATTAAGCTTGGGGATGCTTCATACGTCTCCAGCGTATCTATAAATTTTTTATTGTTCCATACTTCCATGCTATTATATTATCTGTTTTGGATGTTTTATATGCATTAATATGCTATTTTATATTATTTTTGGGACTAACCTATTAACCTAGAGCCCATTGACAGTTATTCTTGTTTTGGAGTTTCACAAAAAAAGGAATACCAAACGGAGTACAGATGGAATGAAACCTTCGCGATGATTTTTCTTGGACCAGAAGACATCCAGAGGACTTGGAGTGCAAGTCAGGGAAGCAACGAGATGGCCACAAGGACAGAGGGCGCCCCCACGGGGTAGGGCACGCCCCCACCCTTGTGGGCCCCTTGTGACTCCACCGACCTATTTCTTCCGCCTATATATTCTCAAATATTCCAAAACCTACTAGGAGAGCCATGAAAACACTTTCCCACTGCCGCAACCTTCTATACCCATGAGATCCCATCTAGGGGCCTTTTCCGGCGTCCTGCTAGAGGGGGATTTGACCATAGAGGGCTTCTACATCAACACCATTGCCTCTCTGATGAAGCGTGAGTAGTTTACCTCAGACCTACGAGTCCATAGCTAGTAGGTAGTGGCTTCTTTTCTCTCTTTGATTCTCAATACCATGTTCTTGGAGATCTATCGATGTAATACCTTTTTGCGGTGTGTTTGCCGAGATCCGATGAATTGTGGATTTATGATCAGCTTATCTATGAATATTATTTGAATCTTCTCTGAATTCTTATATGCGTGATTTGATATCTTTGCAAGTCTCTTCGAACTATCGATTTGGTTTGGCCAACTAGATTGGTTTTTCTTGCAATGGGAGAAGTGCTTAGCTTTGGGTTCAATCTTGCAGTGCTTGATCCCAGTGATAGAAGGAGAACTGACACGTATTGTATTGTTGCCATCGAGGATAACAAGATGGGGTTTTCATCATATTGCTTGAGTTTATCCCGCTACACCATGTCATCTTACTTAATGTGTTACTCTATTCTATGAACTTAATACTCTAGATGCAGGCATGAGTCGATCGATGTGTGGAGTAATAGTAATAGATGCAGGCAGAAGTCGGTCTACTTGACAAGGATGTCATGTGTATATTCATGATCATTGCCTTAGAGATCGTCATAACTTTGCACTTTTCTATCAATTGCTCGCCAGTAATTTGTTCACCCACCGTAATAATTTCTATCTTGAGAGAAGCCTCTAGTGAAACCTATGGCCCCGGGTCTATTTTCCATCCTATAAGTTTCCTATCTACTATTTTGCAATCTTTTACTTTCCGATCTATAAACCAAAAATACCAAAAATATTTATTTTACCGGTTGTCTATCAGATCTCACTTTTGTAAGTAACCATGAAGGGATTGACAACCCCTTTATCGCGTTGGGTGCAAGTTGTTGATTGTTTGTGCAGGTATTCGGTGACTTGTTCGTTGTCTCCTACTGGATTGATACCTTCGTTCTCAAACTGAGAGAAATACTTACTCTACTTTGCTGCATCACCCTTTCCTATTCAAGGGAAAAACCAACACGAGCTCAAGAGATAGCACTATCCTATGATGTTTGAGTAGATCCATTTTGCCCTACGGGTTCATTGATGATCATGATTGATTTGAGTTGCATGTTTTATTGTTGATGCTCTCCATGTCACGCAAGCGTGAGGGATCCCCGTTGTAGGGTTTGCAATATGTTCATGGTTTGCTTATTTTCTGTGTTGCGTGAGTGATAGAAACATAAACATGGATAAGTGGGTTATGGCGTATGTGAATAAAGAGGACTTGATACTTTAATGCTATGGTTGGGTTTTACCTTAAGGATCTTTAGTAGTTACGGATGTTTGCTAGGGTTCCAATCATAAGTGCATATGATCCAAGAAGTGAAATTATGTTAGCTTATGCCTCTCCCTCATATAAAATTGCAATAGTTATTACCGGTTTACTTACCAATTGCCTAGGGACAAATAACTTTCTTGTGACAAAAAGCTCTCTACCAAAACTAACTTAGTTGTTTCTTTATCTAAACTGCCCCTATTTTCTATTTACATTCTCTTTATTATCTTGCAAACCTATCCTATCACACCTAGAAAGTACTTCTAGTTTCATACTTATTCTAGGTAAAGCGAATGTTAAGCATGGTCGACAAAACTTGAGGGAATATTTTCTCTACCTGTAGCTCCTTTTTGGGTTAGAAACTCTTACTTACCGAAAGAGGCTACAACTGATCCCATATACTTGTGGGCTACCAAGACCTTTTTCTGGCGCCGTTGCCGGGGAGCAATAGCGTGGGGTGAATATTCTCGTGTGTGTTTGTTTTCTTTATCACTAATTAGATTTTATTTGCTCTTCTAAGTTGTTCTCCATCTTTAGTTATGGATATGGAACACGAAATACCAAAAAAATTAGGCATACTTGCTACTCATGGAGATGCACTAGTACATGTCGGCGCTATACAAACAGGTTTTAATCCCTTTCCACGACGGCATTTGGAACCGTCGCCTAGTGAGTGACGGTGACAGGAGGGTCCTTCCCACACGACCCAGAATCCGTCGGGGACAGGGAGCCTTGATGCATACAGTTGTCCCTATATAACAGTTTCTGATATCTCGAATATCCCAAACGCTTCATCCTTGCTACTCGTTTGTGCTCGCATTGCCATCACAGTCGGAGTTTTGTGGTTTTACCTAAAACCAGGCAGATTCCAGGCATGGGAGCTTTCCAAGAAGATTCCAGGCACGGGAGTTTTACGATGCCTAGCATATCACAAACAGTTCATGATTATGAACCGTGTATGATAGGTAGACAATCACACACATTTAGTTTTCCAGCACTGTATGTGATAGTGTCTGACATCACACACGCTTTGCAAACGGCAACTGTGTGCATTGTTACACACGTTTCCTCTCCATGAACCGTGTCGGATCATGATGTATATCGCACACACTATGCTTTATTAACCGTGTGTGCCGTAATGACCTGCACACCATTATTTCGCCCTAATTTAATTGCTGCTATTTAAAATTGTACCTAATTTAAACTTGAAAGTAGGCTATAGCTTTATTCATATCCATCGGGTTCAAACAACCATGCATTATTCGATTCATAGGTAAATATGTTTAACAATTACATATGCACCAAATAAAGAATGATGAACTAGGGTTCTATACTTGTACTATTACAGATAGTAAACAAAGAGGCGACAGACACTCCGGTTGCTGAACAAGGTGAAGCGGAATGGCCCTATTGTGCTCTCCTGGATGCAGAAGGCATGCAGGACACTAGTCCAACCCCTTGTGATGGTCGGTCGCCAATCATGTAGTTTGATAGGTAATCTTGACTAAACTGCTTCAGGATCTGATACGTCTCCAACGTATCTATAATTTTTGGTTGTTCCATGCTATTATATTATCTGTTTTGGATGTTTAATGGGCTTTAATATGATCTTTCATATTATTTTTGGGACTAACCTATTAACCGGAGGACTAGTGCCAGTTTCTATTTTTTTACCTATTTTACAGTTACATAGAAAAGGAATACCAAATGGAGTCCAAATGGAATGAAACTTTCACGATGATCTTTCTTGGACCGAGAGCAAACCAGAAGACTTGGAGTTGAAGTCTGGAATGCCACGAGGTGGCCACGAGGCAGGAGGGCGTGCCCCCACCCTCGTGGGCCCCTCGTAGCTCCACCGACATACTTCTTCCGCCTATATATACTCTTATACACTAGATCGATCGCAGAGAGCCACGAAACCACTTTTCCACCGCCGCAACCTTCTGTACCTGTGAGATCCCATCTTGGGGCCTCTTCCAGCGATCCGCCAGAGGGGGAATCGATCACAAAGGGCTTCTACATCAACACCATAGCCTCTCCGATGAAGCGTGAGTAGTTTACCATAGACCTTCGGGTCCATAGTTATTAGCTAGATGGCTTCTTCTCTCTCTTTGATTCTCAGTACAAAGTTCTCCTCGATGTTCTTGGAGATCTATTCGATGTAATACTCCTTTGCAGTGTGTTTGTCGAGATCCGATGAATTGTGGGTTTATGAACAAGATTATCTATGAATATTATTTGGTTCTTCTATGAATTCTTATATGCATGATTTGATATCTTTGCAAGTCTCTTCGAATTATCGGTTTAGTTTGGCCTACTAGATTGATCTTTCTTGCAATGGGAGAAGTGCTTAGCTTCGGGTTCAATCTTGCAGTGTCCTTTCCCAGTGACAGTAGGGGTAGCAAGGCACGTATTGTATTGTTGCCATCGAGGATAAAAAGATGGGGTTTATATCATATTGTTTGAGTTTATCCCTCTACATCATGTCATCTTGCTTAAAGCGTTACTCTGTTCTTATGAACTTAATACTCTAGATGCATGCTGGATAGCGGTCAATGTGTGGAGTAATAGTAGTAGATGCAGAATCGTTTCGATCTACTTGACACGGACGTGATGCCTATATTCATGATCATTGCCTTAGATATCTTCATAAGTATGCACTTTTCTATCAATTGCACGGCAGTAATTTGTTCACCCACCGTAATACATGCTATCTTGAGAGAAGCCACTACTGAAACCTATGGCCCCCGGGTCTCTTTCTTATTATATTGCATCTCTTTTATTTACATCGCATCTCGTTGTTGGAAATATGCCCTAGAGGCAATAATAAAGTGGTTATTATTATATTTCCTTGTTCATGATAATTGTCTATTGTTCATGCTATAATTGTATTAACCGGAAACCGTAATACATGTGTGAATACATAGATCGTAATATGTCCCTAGTAAGCCTCTAGTTGACTAGCTCGTTGATTAATAGATGGTCGTGGTTTCCTGACCATAGACATTGGATGTCGTTGATAATGGGATCACATCATTAGGAGAATGATGTGATGGACAAGACCCAATCCTAAGCATAGCACAAGGTCGTGTAGTTCGTCTACTAAAGCTTTTCTAATGTCAAGTATCTTTTCCTTAGACCATGAGATTGTGCAACTCCCAGATACTGTAGGAATGCTTTGGGTGTGCTAAGCGTCACAACGTAACTGGGTGGGTACGGTGATGGAGAGAATCTCGTCCGTCGAAAGCGGATTACATGAAGCCTTTATGAGTCTACTGACAGGCTTTGAGGTATGTGAGATAATATGTGATAGTACTGCACATGTTAGGTGTGCCCTGTGTAGATAGTAGCCCCCGAGACTCTGGTTGTCATCGAGAACGGTGGCGAACAGAGGATCATATTCCCAGGCAATAACCAGACTGCCCCTATGTGCAGGTGGTGGAAGCTCCGGTGGCTAGCCGGACTAGTGAGTTTGCCAAATTAAAACGGCAACTGGATGCGGCAGACGCCGACATCGAGCTTGTTAACAAGAGGCTTGACGAGGCACATGGTAAGTGTTATTATCTGGTGAACGCCACATAGTAAGAGCAGCATGATGCCAGTATCTTTAATATGTTGTGACTGCAGATGGAGCTGCCACCGTGGAAACCTTGCGGGCAGGACTTGCCTGAGCCAATGAACAAGCGAGGATTAGTAATGTGGCTGCTTTGAAGGCGGCCAGAGAGTTGAAAGCCGAGAAGGCCGCACATTGCGAGGGCCAAGAGAAGATGGCCAAGATGGCCGTAGAATTAAAAGACACTGCCGGCTGTTGCCGGGTCCTTGAAAAAGAAAATCAAGCGAAGGCAACGGACCTTGAGAAGGCCGTGGCGGCGGACAAAGATACCCGTTCTGCTATGAGAGCGAAGAAGGAGGAGCTGCGGGAAGCCGGGGATATTGCGGTTGGGAAACCCTTCATGTTGCGGAGGAAGTTCGGAGATCCACGGTATGCCCCTCTGGGTCGGCTGTGGAGTTCGGCAGATGCGTATATGGATTTGGCGGCGAGCGCTGCTGATGCGGCCAAGTACTTCCAAGGTCAGACAGATCGTGAAGTGGACAAGCTGTTCTGGACGCAATTCCACGTTCCAGAGCGTCCGCTTTCATTGACTGACCAGCTAGCCGAATGGGCCGAACGGAATAGGTTGTCCGGACTCGCCATCAGGTCGGTTGTGGATCAGCTATGGCCGGAAAAGCCAAATCCGAACAACTATTTTACTTAGTGCAGCAGTTCCTTGGTACGGTGCCGCGCATTAATGCGATGAACAGGTCGGCGTGCATAGAAGGCTCACGGATGGCCCTTGCCTCTGTTAAAGCATACTGGGCGGAGATGGACGCTACCACTGTTGCGGCGCAGGGTTCGGCCATAGGCCGAGTGGCTGCCGAGCACTATTTCGAGGAGCTTCTCGAGGGTGCTCGTTTGATAGAGGCCCAGTGCTCGAAGAATATTATGTTTGAGTGATATGTATTCTCATTGTAAACACAATGCTTTTATGAAGTTTTTATAAGGCTATGTTTATACTTTTGCCTGAAAGTAGTATGATACCTCCTGGGCGGCCGTTTATGCATACATGTGTATAACCTGAAAGATTGCAACCGTCGGCTTCAACCCCCACGCATATAATGCGGAGGTGCTCACAAAAACGCGTGTTCACACTTAACCCAATCTCTTGGTCCTATTAAGGAGGTGATAGCGTAGCGAGCGAGGCAACCGGACAATAATGCTTTAACACTTTCACTTAGCCATAGGAGTTTGACAATGGGGCTACTAGATAGCCCCTGGTGGCTCCGCACTCTCCCGATCGCGGGGTGCGTACATGCCTGGCCGGAAAATGGCCCTTCATTAAGGTGGAGGAATTCTAACATTCCGATAGGTCATCGAGTGGTTGACCAGTCTCACGCTATATCATGACAGTCAGTTTTCGGCTTTCTCTACTGAGGTGCTCGTCCGGATGAACCAGGGCACAATCGCAATAGTTCTCCTGGTGCTACCTTAGCCAGTAAAGCGGAACATAAGGCACCAAAACACATGAGCCGGGTAAACCCAACATTTGACCAAAGACAATGATTCGGAGCTGATGCATATAAGGCCAAACTCGCGACGCCGAACACTCCCTAAGGTATTCGGTCTTTGTGGTATAAACCGGGCCTAAATAGTGCCCTTCGTAAGAAGCCCCTTGTGTTCAGGTACGTGCATTATTATGACGTGGCCACATGCCAAGACGTCAGCATCCTTCTCAACTGTGCTGAGAATTCAGTGGATATGTATCAACAAGAGACAGTAAAAAAGGTTTACACAGGGTCTTAATCTAAAAAGAATCCTTGGAGCGGGTCCCTGCTGCACGTCTGCGCCTGTGTCTCCGTTGTGCCGTATCCTGGACGGGTGTAGCACGATGATCATCTGTAAAAGAGAGGAACTTAGGTGAAAGAGTTGTCATGCGAAAAGATAGTTTTTAAAGAAACCATATATAATTCAAGATGAGTAAAAATTGCCACTTGTCTACGCGCGTTGAGCCCCTTGTATTTGTAATAGGGGTGTGACCATTGATCCAGTATAAATTACATATAGCGGCGCCGGACTCGACTAACCATGTCCGAGGTCTTGACGACCTGTCCAAGGCAGCCGCACTCTCTTCGGCGCAAAGATCGCTTAATACTTTCATTTACTGTAATGATGCCACATGGGCCGGTCATCTTGAGTGTGAGGGAGGCATAGTGCGGTATTGCATTAAAGCGAGCGAAAGCTTCGCGTCCGAGTAGTGCTTGATAGCCACTTTGGAACGGAGCAATGTGGAAGGTTAAATGTTCGCTACGGAAGTTATCAGGGAAGCCGAATATAACTTTTAGTAGCAGGGAGCCCGTACAATGAGCCCCTGGGCCTGGTGTTACTCCTTTAAAGGTAGTATTGATATGGCAAATTTTTGTTGGGTCTATCCCCATTTCGCGGATTGTATCCTGATATATCAGGTTTAGACTGCTGCCACCGTCCATCAGGACTCGTGTGAAGTGGTATCCGTCAATTATTGGGTCTAATACCAGGGCAGCCCATCTGGCACGCCGGATACTTGCTGAGTAATCACGATGGTCAAAAGTGATTGGTTGAGACGACCAGTGGCAGGACTCCGTGGTGATAGGCCCTTGGGCATATTTTTCTGGGAGTGCCGTTTTATTTCTTCCCTTGATCACGTGTAACACGTTTACTGTTTTGACTTCTGGTGGAAATTTCTTTTGTTCCCCAGTGTCTTGCTTGATAGGCTCATCCTCGTCTTCGCTTGGTGTATCGTCCCCCTTGTGTACGGCGTTGAGCTTACCGGACTGCTTGAATACCCAACATTCTCTGTGGGTATGATTAGCAGGTTTACCAGGGGTGCTATGGATCTGACATATTTGGTCTAGAATTTTGTTTAGGCTGGACAGTTCGTCTCTGGCGCCTTTAGAGGGCGGCTTTTGCTGACCTGGCCGAGAGCTTTTGAATCCGGCATTTACTACCGTGCTCTTCGTGATGTCTTCTTTATTCCGGCGTTTGTTATTGTCGTTGCGCCGTGATTTCCCGTTTCCATCTCTAACTTCAGATGTACTGGGGTCATTGGTGCTGCATCTGGCTAGCCAGCTATCCTCACCCGTGCAAAAGCGGGTCATGAGGCTTGTTAATGCTGCCATTGTTCTCGGCTTTTCTTGCCGAGGTGTCTGGCAAGCCATTCGTCACGGACACTATGCTTAAAAGCTGCCAAGGCTTCGGCGTCCGAACAGTCGACAATTTGGTTCTTTTTAGTAAGAAACCTGTTCCAAAGTTTTCAGGCTGACTCTCCGGGCTGTTGAGTTATATGACTCAAATCGTCCGCGTCCGGAGGTCAGACATAAGTCCCTTGAAAATTTGCCGGAAAGGCGTCTTCGAGCTCTTCCCAGCTTCCAATGGAGTTTTCGGGAAGGCCTTTAAGCCAGTGACGAGCTGGACCTTTGAGCTTGTGGGGTTAAGTACTTGATGGCGTGGAGATCATCTCCTCAAGCCATATGGATATGGAGGATATAGTCCTCAATCCAGACCCCAGGGTCTGTTATTCCGTCGAATGCCTCTATGTTTACGGGTTTGAATCCCTCTGGGAATTCATGGTCCAGCACCTCATCGGTGAAACATAGGGGATGTGCGGCACCCCTGTATCTGGGTGTACCGCGTTGTTCGGATGTTTGTTGTGTTACATTGTATGCTGGGGTGTGCTTGTGTGGTCCATAGATGGATCAGGTTGCGCCATCCTTTTGGTGCGAGCCCTCATGTGGATCGCATATTGTCTTGTGAGTGGCATTGTTTGCCGCTCTGTGTTGGCCGTGAGGTCGTCTATCCGGCCAGGTGGCTGTTTTGATTTTTGGTTGTGGGGGGTCTGAGGCCTCCTCATCGAATTCAGGTAGCAACTTCCGCTTTGGGTAGCTCTTGGTGGGGCGATTGTCGCCGTACTTCGCTGCTGTGTTGAGTACTTTACTCCATCTGATTTGGAGTGTGTCCTGCGCAGCCTTGAGCCTTTGCTTCTGCTTTTTCAGACTCTTCGCGGTGGCAACAAGCCTTTGACGGGCATTCTGCTGCTCTGGGTGCCTGTCCGGCGTTATGTCGTCTGGACTATTATCTTTGACAGAATTGGTTTGTTCGGTTTGATTCCCCGTATTGCCGTGGTCCAGCAGTGGTTCGCCCTATTCCAACGCTGGGTCTGTATGATCGTCATTTCTGCCGAGGCGGGATTTGGGGCGACGCTTGAGCCGCCGCTTTGACTGCTTCTCGAGGGAACAAGCCTTCGGTGCGTCCTTCTGTTCCTCGTCGTCGTCTTCTTTTGGTGTGTCCACCATGTATACGTAATATGATGAAGTGGACGTCCAGCACCCTGTGGGCGGTGGTTCCTCTTCGCCTCCCGCATCGTCGTCCATACCGTCGATGTCTTCGGAGTCGAAGTCGAGCATGTCGGTTGAGTCATCGACAGTGGCTATTAAGTGGGTGGTGGGTGGGCGTCGAATTTCTTCGTCGTCCGCATCCCAATCATGTTGGCCATAATCCGGCCAGGGCTCTCCTGACAAAGAGAGAGACCTTAGTGAATTCAGAATGTCGCCGAAGGGTGAGTGCTAAAAGATATCCGTGGCAGTGAATTCCATGATCGGCGCCCAATCGAATTCGATTGGCAGAGGCGCGGATGGTTCGGAGTCCGGGAAAGGGTCCGGCACCTTGGAGTCACGGGCTGCGCAGAGGGTTAGGTAGGTTTTCGGCTCGATCGCCGTTGAGACTGCAGCCCCTGAGGCGGTCTCTAACCACCCGTCCTCGATTGGCGCAGTTGGCTCCGAACTAAGGGTCGGAGCTGATGCGGGCACGACCTCTGGGGTACTGTTCGGTGGCAGAGCTAGGTCATACCCATCGCGACAGTGCGGCACGCCCGGCTGCGGCTCAAATCCGTCGAAGATCAAGTCTCTGCGGATGTCGGCCGTGTAGTTCAAACTTCCAAATCTGACCTGATGGCCAGGGGCATAGCTTTCAATCTGCTCCAGATGGCCAAGCGAATTAGCCCGAAGTGCAAAGCCGCCGAATACGAAGATCTGTCTGGGGAGAAAAGTCTCACCCTGGACCGCATCGCTATTGATGATAGTAGGAGCCATCAAGCCTAACGGCAACAACACAGAGGAACTCTCAATGAAAGCACCAATGTCGGTGTCAAAACCGGCGGATCTTGGGTAGGGGGTCCCGAACTATGCGTCTAGGCCGGATGGTAACAGGAGGCAGGGGACACGATGTTTTACCCAGGTTCAGACCCTCTTGATGGAGGTAAAACCCTACGTCCTGCTTGATTAATATTGATGATATGGGTAGTACAAGAGTAGATCTACCACGAGATCAGAGAGGCTAAACCCTAGAAGCTAGCCTATGGTATGATTGTATGTTATGGTCATTGTCCTACGGACTAAAACCCTTCGGTTTATATAGACACCGGAGAGGGTTAGGGTTACACAAGATCGGTTACAAAGGAGGAGATATCCATATACGTATTGCCTGGCTTGCCTTCCACGCCAAGTAGAGTCCCATCCGGACACGAGGCGAAGTCTTCATTCTTGTATCTTCATAGTCTAACAGTCCGTCCAATGGAGATAGTCCGGCTGTCCGGAGACCCCCTAATCCAGGACTCCCTCACCGACGATCGAATCTCGGGCAAGTAACATGCCGATTGACAAAGTGAATTGTATACGGGATTGATTGAATCCTCAACATCGTGGTTCATCCGATGAGATCATCGTGGAACATGTGGGAGCCAACATGGGTATCCAGATCCCGCTGTTGGTTATTGGCCGGAGAGATGTCTCGGTCATGTCTACATGGTTCCCGAACCCATAGGATCTACACACTTAAGATTCGGTGACGCTAGAGTTGTTATGGGAAATAGTATGTGGTTATCGAATGTTGTTCAGAGTCCCGGATGAGATCCCGGACATCACGAGGAGTTCTGGAATGGTCCGGAGGTGAAGATTTATATATGGGAAGTCATCATACGGTCACCGGAAGTATTCGGGGGTTTGCCGGTATTGTACCGGGACCACCGAAGGGGTTCCGGGGGTCCACCTGGAGGGTCCACCTGCCCCGGAGGGCCCTATGGGCTCTATGTGGAAGGGAACCAGCCCCTAAGTGGGATGGGTGCCATACCCCCTAGGGCCCATGCACCTAGGGTTGAGGGGAAACCCTAAAGGGGGCGCCCCCTTGGCTTGGGGGGCAAGCCCCCTCCCCTTGGCCGCCCCGCACTCTAGATCTCATCTAGAGGGGCCGGCCCCCTTCCCCTTCGCCCTATAAATAGAGGGGAGGAGGGAGGGCAGCAACACCTCATCTAAGGCGCAGCCCTCCCCCTCTCCTACACCCCCTCCTCCTCCGTTGAGCTTGGCGAAGCCCTGCCGAAGAACTGCAAACTCCACCACCACACCGTCGTGCTGCCGGAGTTCTTCCCCAACTTCTCCTTCCCCCTTGCTAGATCAAGAAGGAGGAGACGTCCCCATGTTGCACGTGTGTTGGACGGGGAGGCACCATTGTTCGACACTTAGATCGGAATCAACCGCGATCTGAATCGCTGCGAGAACAACTCCTTCATCCGCGTTCTTGTAACGCTTCCGTCTCGCGATCTTCAAGGGTATGAAGATGCACTCCTCTCTCTCTCTCTCTCTCTCTCTCTCTTTGCTAGTCTCTCCATACATTGATCTTGGTGATGCGTAGAAAAATTTTAAGTTCTACAATGATCCCCAATAGTGGCATCATGAGCTAGGTCTATGTGTAGTTTCTATGCACGAGTAGAACACAAGATATTGTGGGCGTCGATTATGTCAATTTACTTGTTGTTACTAGTCTTATCTTGATTCGGCGGCATCGTGGGATGAAGCGGCCCAGACCGACCTTACACGTACACTTACGTGGGACAGGTTCCACCGACTGACATGCACTAGTTGCATAAGGTGGCTAGCGGGTGTCTGTCTCTCCCACTTTAGTCGGATCGGATTCGATGAAAAGGGTCCTTATGAAGGGTAAATAGAAATTGGCATATCACGTTGTGGTTTTGGCATAGGTAAGAAACGTTCTTGCTAGAAACCTATAACAACCACCTAAAAACTTGCAACAACAATTAGAGGACGTCTAAATTGTTCTTGCAGCATATGTCGTGTGATGTGATACGGCCAAAAGGATGTGATGAATGATATATGTGATGTATGAGATTGATCATGTTCTTGTAATAGGGATCACGACTTGCATGTCGATGAGTATGACGACCGACAGGAGCCATAGGAGTTGTGTTAACTTATTGTATGACCTGCGTGTCAATGAAAATGCCATGTAAATACTTTACTTTATTGCTAAATGTTAGCCAGAGTGGTAGAAGTAACAGTTGGCGAGACAACTTCATGAAGACACGATGATGGAGATCATGATGATGGAGATCATGGTGTCATGCCGGTGACGATGATGATCATGGCGCCCCGAAGATGGAGATCAAAAGGAGCAAAATGATATTGGCCATATCATGTCACTATTTGATTGCATGTGATGTTTATCATGTTTATACATCTTATTTGCTTAGAACGACGGTAGCTTAAATAAGATGATCCCTCGCTAAAATTTCAAGAAAGTGTTCCCCTTAACTGTGCACTGTTCCGAAGGTTCATTGTTTCGAAGCACCACGTGATGACCGGGTGTGATAGATTCTAACGTTCAAATACAACGGGTGTAAGCCAGATTTACACATGCAAAACACTTAGGTTGACTTGACGAGCCTAGCATGTATAGACATGGCCTCGGAACACGAGAGACCGAAAGGTCGAACATGAGTCGTATAGTAGATACGATCAACATGGAGATGGTCACCCTTGATGACTAGTCCGTCTCATGTGATGATCGGACACGACCTAGTCGATTCGGATCATGTATCACTTAGATGACTAGAGGGATGTCTGTCTGAGTGGGAGTTCATTAAATAATTTGATTAGATGAACTTAATTATCATGAACATAGTCTAAAATATTTGCAATATGTCTTGTAGATAAAATGGCCCACGCTAATGTTGCCCTCAACTTCAACGCGTTCCTAGAGAAAACCAAGCTGAAAGATGATGGTAGCAACTATATGGACTGGGTCCAGAACTTGAGGATCATCTTCATAGCTGCCAAGAAAGCATATGTCCTTGAAGCACCGTTAGGTGACGCACCCATTTTCCCAACAACTCAAGACGTTATGTATGCCTGGCAGTCGCGTAGTGATGATTACTCCCTGGTTTAGTGCGGCATGCTTTACAGCTTAGAACTGGGGCTCCAAAAGCATTTTGAGCAGCACGTAGCATATGAGATGTTCCAAGAGCTGAAAATGGTTTTCCAAGCTCATGCCCGGGTCGAGAGATATGAAGTCTCCGACAAGTTCTACAGTTGTAAGATGGAGGAAAACAGTTCTGTTAGTGAGCATATACTCACTATGTCCGGGTTACACAACCGTTTGTCTCAGTTGGGAGTTAATTTCCCAGGTGACTCGGACATCGACAGGATCCTCCAGTCGCTCCCACCTAGCTACAAGAGCTTTGTGATGAACTACAATATGCAAGGGATGGAGAATTCCATTCCTGAGTTATATTCAATGCTGAAATCAGCGGAGGTGGAGATCAAAAAGGAACATCAAGTGTTGATGGTGAATAATACCACTAGTTTCAAGAAGGGCAAGGGTAAGAAGAACTTCAAGAAGGACGACAAGGGAGTTGCCGCGCCCGGTAAATCAGTTGTCGGGAAGAAGCCAAAGAATGGACCCAAGCTCGAGACTCAGTGCTTTTATTGCAAGGGAAATGGTCACTGCAAGCGGAACTGCCCCAAGTACTTAGCGGAAAAGAAGGCCGACAATACCAAAGGTATATATGATATACATGTTATTGATGTGTACCTTACCAGCACTCGTAGTAGCTCCTGGGTATTTGATATCGGTGCGATTGCTCATATTTGTAACTCAAAACAGGAGCTGCGGAATAAGTGGAGACTGGCGAAGGACGAGGTGACGATGCGCGTCGGGAATGGTTCCAAGGTCGATGTGATCGCCATCGGCACGCTACCTCTACATTTACCTACGGATTACTTTTAAACCTCAATAATTGTTATTTAGTGCCAGCTTTGAGCATGAACATTGTATGTGGATCTCGTTTAATGCAAGATGGCTACTAATTTAAATATGAGAATAATGGTTGTTCTATTTATATGAGAGATATGTTTTATGGTCATGCCCCGCTGGTCAATGGTTTATTCTTATTGAATCTCGAACGTGATGTTACACATATTCATAGTGTGAATGCCAAAAGATGTAAAGTTGATAATGATAGTCCCACATACTTGTGGCACTGCCGCCTTGGTCACATTGGTGTCAAACGCATGAAGAAACTCCATGCAGATGGACTTTTGGAGTCTCTTGATTATGAATCATTTGACACGTGTGAACCATGCCTCATGGGCAAAATGACCAAGACTCTATTCTCCAGAACAATGGAGCGAGCAACCAAATTATTGGAAATCATACATGCTGATGTGTGTGGTCCAATGAGTGTTGAGGCTCGCAGTGGCTATCGTTATGTTCTCGCCCTCACTGATGACTTAAGTAGATATGGGTATGTCTACTTAATGAAACACAAGTCCGAGACCTTTGAAAAGTTCAAGGAATTTCAGAGTGAGGCAGAGAATCAACATGACAGGAAAATAAAGTTCTTACGATCAGATCATGGGGGAGAATATTTGAGTCACGAATTTGGCACGCACTTAAGGAAATGTGGAATTGTTTCACAACTCATGCCGCCTAGAACACCTCAGCGTAATGGTGTGTCCGAATGTCGTAATCACACTCTATTGGATATGGTGCGATCTATGATGTCTCTTACCGATCCACCGCTATCATTTTCGTGTTATGCTTTAGAGACAGTCACATTCACTTTAAATAGGGCTCCATCGAAATCCGTTGAGACGACACCGTATGAATTATGGTTTGGGAAGAAACCTAAGCTGTCGTTTCTGGAAGTTTGGGGATGCGATGCTTATGTCAAGAAACTTTAACCTGAAAAGCTCGAACCCAAATCGGAAAAATGCGTCTTCATATGATACCCTAAGGAAACTATGGGGTATACCTTCTACCTCAGATCCGAAGGCAAGGTCTTTGTTGCCAAGAATGGATCCTTTCTGGAGAAAGAGTTTCTCTCGAAAGAAGTAAGTGGGAGGAAAGTAGAACTTGATGAGGTATTGCCTCTTGAACCGGAGAGTAGCGCAGCTCAGGAAGATGTTTCTGTGGTGCCTGCACCGACTAGAGAGGAAGTTAGTGATGATGATCATGAAACTTCAGATCAATTTGCTACTGAACTTTGTAGGTCCACAAGGACACGTTCCGCACTAGAGTGGTACGGCAACCCTGTCCTGGAAATCATGTTGTTAGAAAGTGGTGAACCTTCGAACTATGAAGAAGCGATGGCGGGCCCGGATTCCAACAAATAGCTTGAAGCCATGAAATCTGAGATAGGATCCATGTATGAAAATGAAGTATGGACTTTGACAGACTTTCCCGATGATCGGCGAGCCATAGAAAATAAATGGATCTTTAAGAAGAAGACATACACGGATGGTAATGTGACCATCTATAAGGCTCGGCTTGTCGCTAAGGGTTACTGACAAGTTCAAGGGGTTGACTACGATGAGACCTTCTCACCAACAAAGCTGAAGTCCGTATGAATCATGTTAGCAATTGCCGCATTCTATGATTATGAGATATGGCAGATGGACGTCAAAACGGCATTCCTTAATGGTTTCCTTAAGGAAGAATTGTATATGATGCAGCCGGAAGGTTTTGTCGATCCTAAGAATGTTGACAAGGTATGCAAGCTCCAGCGCTCAATCTATGGGCTGGTGCAAGCATCTCGGAGTTGGAACATTCGCTTTGATGAGATGATCAAAGCGTTTGGGTTTACACAGACTTATGGAGAAGCCCGTGTTTACAAGAAAGTGAGTGGGAGCTCTGTAGCATTTCTCATATTATATGTGGATGACATACTATTGATGGGAAATGATATATAATTCTTGGAAAGCATAAAGGCCTACTTGAATAAGTGTTTTTCAATGAAGGACCTTGGAGAAGCTGCTTACGTATTAGGCATCAAGATCTATAGAGATAGATCGAGACGCCTCATTGGTCTTTCACAAAGCACATACCTTGACAAGATATTGACGAAGTTCAATATGGATCAGTCCAAGAAGGGGTTCTTGTCTGTATTGCAAAGTGTGAGATTGAGCACGGCTCAATGCCCGACCACGGCAGAAGATAGAGAAAAGATGAGTGTCATCCCCTATGCCTCGGCCATAGGGTCTATTATGTATGCCATGTTGTGTACCAGACCTGATGTGAACCTTGCCATATGTTTGGTAGGAAGGTACCAAAGTAATCCCGGCATGGAACACTGGACAGCGGTCAAGAATATTATGAAATACCTGAAAAGGACTAAGGATATGTTTCTTGTTTATGCAGGTGACGAAGAGCTCTTCGTAAAGGGTTACGTCGATGCTAGCTTCGACACGGATCTGGATGACTCCAAGTCACAAACCGGATACATGTATATTTTCAATGGTGGAGCAGTCAGCTGGTGTAGTTGCAAGCAAAGCGTCGTGGCGGGATCTAAATGTGAAGCGGAGTACATGGCAGCCTCGGAGGCAGCACATGAAGCAATCTGGATGAAGGAGTTCATTACCTACCTAGGAGTTATTCCCAATGCGTTGGGCCCGATGACTCTCTTCTGTGACAACACTGGAGCTATTGCCCTTGCCAAGGAGCCCAGGTTTCACAAGAAGACCAGGCATATCAAGCGTCGCTTCAACTCCATTCGTGAAAATGTTCAAGATGGAGACATAGATATTTGTAAAGTGCATACGGATCTGAATGTCGCAGATCCGTTGACTAAACCTCTTCCATGAGGAAAACATGATCAACACCAGAACTCTATGGGTGTTCGATTCATCACAATGTAACTAGATTATTGACTCTAGTGCAAGTGGGAGACTGTTGGAAATATGCCCTAGAGGCAATAATAAAGTGGTTATTATTATATTTCCTTGTTCATGATAATTGTCTATTGTTCATGCTATAATTGTATTAACTGGAAACTGTAATACATGTGTGAATACATAGATCGTAATATGTCCATAGTAAGCCTCTAGTTGACTAGCTCATTGATCAATAAATGGTCATGTTTTCCGGGCCATGGACATTGGATGTCGTTGATAGTGGGATCACATCATTAGGAGAATGATGTGATGGACAAGACCCAATCCTAAGCATAGCACAAGGTCGTGTAGTTCGTTTGCTAAAGCTTTTCTAATGTTAAGTATCTTTTCCTTAGACCATGAGGTTGTGCAACTCCCGGATACTGTAGGAATGCTTTGGGGGTGCAAAATGTCACAACGTAACTGGGTGGGTATAAAGGTGCACTACGGGTATCTCCAAAAGTGTCTGTTGGGTTGGCACGAATCGAGACTGGGATTTGTCACTCCGTATGACGAAGAGGTATCTCTGGGCCCACTCGGTAATGCATCATCATAATGAGCTCAGAGTGACTAAGGAGTTAGTCACGGGATCATGCATTACGTAACGAGTAAGGATACTTGCTGATAACGAGATTGAACAAGGTATTGGGATACCGACGATCGAATCTCGGGCAAGTAACATGCCGATTGACAAAGGGAATTGTATACGGGATTAATTGAATCCTTGACATTGTGGTTCATTCGATGAGATCATCGTGGAACATGTGGGAGCCAACATGGGTATCCAGATCCTGCTGTTGGTTATTAGCCAGAGAGATCTCTCGGACATGTCTACATGGTTCCCGAACCTGTAGGGTCTACACACTTAGGGTTTGGTGACGCTAGAGTTGTTATGGAAAATAGTATGTGGTCATCGAATGTTGCTCGGTGTCCCGGATGAGATCCCGGATGTCACGAGGAGTTCCGGAATGGTTCGGAGGTGAATATTTATATATGGGAAGTCATCATACGGTCATCGGAAGTATTCGGGGGTTTGCCGGTATTTTACCGGGACCACTGAAGGGATTCCGGGGGTCCACCGGGAGGGTCCACCTGCCCCGGAGGGCCCTATGGGCTGTATGTGGAAGGGAACCAGCCACTAAGTGGGCTGGGCGCCATCCCCCCTAGGGCCCATGCGCCTAGGGTTGAGGGGAAACCCTAAAGGGGCGCCCCCCTTGGCTTGGGGGCCAAGCCCCCTCCCCTTGGCCCCCTTCCCCTTTGCCCTATAAATAGACGGGAGGAGGGAGGGCAGCATCACCTCATCTAAGGCGCAGCCACCCCCCTCTTCGACACCCTCTCCTCCTCTGTTGAGCTTGGCGAAGCCCTGCCGGAGAACTGCAAGGCTCCACCACCACGCCGTCGTGTTGCCGGAGTTCTTCCCCAACTTCTCCTTCCCCCTTGCTGGATCAAGAAGGAGGAGACGTCCCCGTGCTGCTCGTGTGTTGAACGTGGAGGCACCGTTGTTCGGCTCTTAGATCGGAATCAACCGCGATCTGAATCGTTGCGAGTACGACTCCTTCATCCGCGTTCTTGTAACGCTTCCGTCTCGCGAACTTCAAGGGTATGAAGATGCACTCCTCTCTCTCTCTCTCGTTGCTAGTCTCTCCATAGATTGATCTTGGTGATGCGTAGAAATTTTTTAATGTCTACAATGATCCCCAACACTCGTTTACTATTTTGCAATCTTTACTTTCCAATCTATACAACAAAAATATCAAAAATATTTACTTTACTATCTTTATAAGATCTCACTTTTGCAAGTGACCGTGACGGGATTGACAACCCCTTTATCGCGTTGGCTGCAAGGTTCTTGATTGTTTGTGCAGGTACTAGGTGACTTGTGCGTAGTCTCCTACTAGATTGATACCTTGGTTCTCAAAAACCAAGGGAAATACTTACGCTACTTTGCTGCATCACCCTTTCCTCTTCAAGGGAAACCAACGCATGCTCAAGAGGTAGCAGGATCCACTTCAAAAGAAAAAAGATTCAGACATTGTCATCTAACACAACTCATTACGGGTAGTAAAAATAAAGCTACAGGGTTCTTACTTACCATCCTGCAGTTCACTGTTGTCTTGCATAAAGTGTAAACCAATAGTTCGATTGACATCTTTTGACCCATTTTAATAACAATCTTTATTAGTTCCCTCACTTGATTCTGGTTCATGAATATCTCATTGCCCCATACGCAAAAAGGGTCGAAGTGTGGATCTTTTGCAATGATATATGTACCTAAAAGCACCAAGTTAATATTAGAAGCTAAACAAAAATTGAAAAATGATGTGGTACAAAACTCCCTCCATCCCATTATATAAGATTTTATTACATGTATATCTAGACATCATCAGAACATTAAGTTAACACTCTTCCTTGTTGCTATGTAGCCTCGGATTGCATATTTAGTCATTTAGTATAATGCATATTGCTATGTAGCCTCAGATATATTAAATATGGCCCTAGTTAACCTACTGATAAATGGGTTACAGATATATTCACTGAAATGTCCGATTCGACGATGAATCCCTTATCAGCCCCGGGCTATATGGTACCAGCTACCGATATCCTGAATAGTGAGTACATATAAGCAATGCGATGAAACTAACATGGATGGAAAATAACACTGTTCTCAATATTGTCCTACATGAGTACATATAAAGGCATGTTAAGCACAACAGTCTAAACAGCAACCAAATATATCCCTGGTAGAAAACATAATCTACAAATGATAGCTTCAGTGTGCAGGCTTAAGCATGCTACTTAAGCAAAACCAGAAGAGGAAAGGTGTGTTAACTGCATCAGGCATAACATTTAAAAACAAGCAAATAGTCATTCAAACTGGTATTGTGCAGGTCTAAAGCACACAAGTTATTGATAAAAAACAAAAAGGCATGCTAACTGCAATATCCTTAACAGCAACCAAATATTGTAATTCATAGTGGTATTGTTGAAACTGTTATTGATGAAATTGAACTGGACGGCAAATAGTTGCACATATAGAGCATCACATTGTGAAGAACTGAAATAAACAAGTCATAAGGCCATCTCTAGCCGATCCTTAAAAAGTTAAAGGACTAAAACCCTTAGTGGTATATATATATATATATATATATATATATATATATATATATATATATACTCCAGCAATTTTTGGCCTTTTCTAGTCAATCCCCTAAACTTAAGGTTGTAAACTTCAATTTGGTCAAGTTCAAAGCAGGTTCAGCCGAAAGTAGCATGCTTTCAAACATAAACATAGATAGTTTTGCATAACCGAATATAAAACATAAATTTAAACTAAGCTAAACTACTTTCGGTCGAAGTAGAGGTTGAGCCAATCCTTCCTCGTCATGTACGGTGTGCCGCGAGCCGGGTCCGGGCCAGTGCCGTCGTCGGGGTCGTTGGGGAAGGCACTCCTCCACTCGTCGATGTCGATCTCCTCGTCCTCGGGGCCACCTCGACGCCCTCCATGCCACCGCCGGCACCGCCTTTGACCTCGTCATTGAAGGACAACGCGATAACCTTGCCGCCCTCCGCGTCGCCGTCCTCGCCGCCTTTGACCTCGTCATCGGATGAGAGCGTGATAACCTCGCTGCCCACCATGCCGGCAAAGATCGCCCGCTTCGCCTCCATGAGCTCCGGGTGCTGCCGGCGGAGCTCTTGCATGTAGGCCTTGTCGGCGGCCTCGGCCTCGAGGCGCTCCCACGCCTCACGGTCCTCCTGTGCCATAGCCGAGCTCACCACCCCTGGCTCTAGTGGAACAAGGTCGATTGGACATGTGCCAAAGGGGAAATTGAGCCTAGCCATTGCGCCGTGGTAGCGGACCTGCCAGCGGTCGTACTCCATGGCCACGAGCTCATCTGTGTGCAAGCTACCGAGCCACCGACGGGTGTGGGTCTCCCGATCTGTAATCTCGGTGACCCACATCCCCCACCACTGTTGCCGGACCGGGAGGTAGGACCTCGTCGGCTGCCGAGTCTGAGGGAGGACGGGGAAGTCCGCGAACCGGCGTAGGGGCGCGGCGGCAGGAGGATCGGGGGACCGGAGATGGCAGATCGATCCCACCGAGGACGACGGGGACAACTCGCCGGCGTCAGGCAAAAAGGCCGCGATAAACCTATTTTTGGACATTGGCTCCTCGAGCTCCCCGGCACACAGGCAGAGGTTGAGGATGGAGGCGCCGGCGATGGAGGTGACCTACCAATGCTTTCGGGGGTGGTGTGTGTCTGTGTGAGCGAAGGTTTTGGGGAGTGTGTGGTGTGTATGGAGGGGGGGGCAGGGTTGTGTTTGAGGAAATACTGCAGCAACTGAAAATTTTACTAGGCGGGAGTAACAAGGCGGGGCTACTAAAAATTTGGATCAAGGGCGAGCAGATATTTTTTAGATTGCGAGGGATGCAGAGGCGGGAGTAAAATGTCAGGGCTACTAAAAATTTGAATCAAGGGACTGACGCAGAGCGGGAGTATCAGACATCACACATGGTCCGCACATACTAATTGCGTGCTATCAAACATGAAAACCTTCTAGGCAGTAGATATTTTCAAGATTACAAGGCGGTAATATTGTAGACTGTAGCCGATGCACCTTCTCGCGTAAGCCATAGGCGTACTATACACCGACGGTGCTCCAGGATATTTTGTACTGCATCTCACACGGTTGGTGATAATAAACTGTGTGGGATCTACTTGATTTTCCATCTTTATTTGAATTACATAATGGGGTCACAGCGGCAATGGACGGTGTCTGAATTGCTAGACCTTTTATCTGCTTATGCCCATGGGTTTATGCTTATGTCCCATGCAAGAAATATGGATGAATTTCGAACACCATGGCACCTTTGGGGACGAAACGATATTCGTTGCCTCTTATTGCTTCCAAAAAATTCTAGTGTCAACATAGAACAACATGAGTGGTGTGTTAAGTTTTTGGAATTTTTGGGGTTCGTTTGGACATTTTTATACTTTAACTAGGTTTTCTAGGCATTTTATGTGCATAATTCAAATTTGAAATACATGCACATGCTCCAGTGCATATAAATTGGTTGAAAAATCAAATATGTGTCCTTGGGTGCATGCTTAGGTCCCATCCAATAATTGGGAATGGAATTCAAACACCAGGGCATTGTTGATTGCCGGCAAAATGTTGAGATACCTGGTTTTTAAATTCTAGTAAATCCAAAACTTGTCTAAAATTCATGAAACTTGGCATGGTATCATGGAGCGGCATCAACATGACGTGGTAAAATTTTGTCCCATTTCGGCCAGGTTTCGGTATAAGCTTCTCACAAACCAGAGCTTCTCACAACAAGCCTGGTGGTTTCGGTGGGGAACATGCCACCTGTGGGGACGAAACGATATCCGTTGCCTCTTATTGATTTCAAACAATTTCTAGTGTCAACATAGAATAACAGGAGTGTTGTGTTAAGTTTTGGAATTTTTCGGGGTTCGTTTGGACATTTTTATACATTAACTGGGTTTTCCAGTCATTTTATGTGCATAATTCAAATTTTAAATACATGCACATCCTCGGGTGCATATAAATTGGTTGAAAAATCAAATATGTGTCCTAGGGTGCATGCTTAGGTCCCATCCAAGAAACGGGAATGAATTTCAAACAACAGGACACTGTTGAATGTCGGCAAAACGTTGAGATACCTAGTTTTTAAATTCTAGTAAATCCAAAACTTGTCTGAAATTCATGAAACTTGGCATGGTATCATGGAGCGGCATCAACATGCCGTGGTAAAAAATTTGTCCCATTTGGGGCAGATTTGGGTATAAGCTTCTCACAAACCAGAGCTTCTTACAACAAGCCTGATGGTTTCGGTAGGGAACGTGCCACCATTGGGGACGAAAGGATATCCGTTGCCTCTTATTGCTTTCAAAAATTTCTATTGTCAACATAGAACAATAGGAGTGTTGTGTTAAGTTTTGGAATTTTTTGGGGTTCGTTCGGACATTTTTATACATTAACTGGGTTTTCTAGGCATTTTATGTGCATAATTCATATTTGAAATACATGCACATGCTCCAGTGCATATATATTGGTTGAAAAATGAAATATGTGTCCTTGGGTGCATGCTTAGGTCCCATCCAAGAAATGGGAATGAATTTAAAACACCAAGGCATTGTTGATTGTTGACAAAATGTTGGATACCTGGTTTTTAAATTCTAGTAAATCCAAAACTCGTCTGAAATTCATGAAACTTGGCATGGTATCATGGAGCGGCATCAACATGTCGTGGTAAAAAATTTGTCCCATTTGGGGCAAGTTTTGGTATAAGCTTCTCACAACAAGCCTGGTGGTTTCGGTAGGGAATGTACCACCTTTGGGGACCAAACGATATCCATTGCCTCTTATAGCTTTCAAAAAATTTCTAGTGTCAACATAGAACAACAGGAGTGTTGTCTTAAGTTTTGGATTTTTTCGGGGTTCGTTCGGACATTTTTATACATTAACTGGGTTTTCTAGGCATTTTTTATGTGCATAATTCAAATTTGAAATACATGCACATGCTCCAGTGCATACAAATTGGTTGAAAAATCAAATATGTGTCCTTGGGTGCATGCTTAGGCCCCATCCAAGAAATGGGAATGAATTTCAAACACCAGGGCACCATTGATTGCCGATAAAATGTTGAGATACCTGGTTTTTAAATTCTAGTAAATCCAAAACACATCTGGAAAAATTCATGAAACTTGGCATGGTATCATGGAGCGGCATCAACATGTCGTCGTAATTTTTTTTCCCATTTGGGGCAGGTTTTGGTATAAGCTTCTCACAAACCAGAGTTCTCACAACAAGCCTGGTGGTTTCGATAGGGAACGTGCCACCTTTGGGGACGAAACGATATCCGTTGCCTCTTATTGCTTTCAAAAAAATTCTAGTGCCAACATAGAACAACAGCAGTGTAGTGTTAAGTTTTGGAATTTTTCGGGGTTCGGTTGGGCATTTTTATACATTAACTGGGTTTTCTAGGCATTTTATGTGCATAATTCAAATTTGAAATACATGCACATGCTCAAGTCCATATAAATTGGTTGAAAAATCAAATATGTGTCCTTGGGTGCATGCTTAGGTCCCATCCAAGAAATGGGAATGAATTTCAAACAGTAGGGCATTGTTGATTGCCAGCAAGACATTGAGATACCTGGTTTCTAAATTCTAGTAAATCCAAAACTCATCTAAAATTTATGAAACTTGGGATGGTATCAAGGATTGGCACCCTGTAGGATCGAAAGTATGTCTAGAGGGGGGGTGATTAGACTACTTGACCAACTAAAAGCTTAGCCTTTTCCCAATTTTAGTTCTTGGTAGATTTTAGCTATCTTAGAGCAAGTCAAGCAATCATCACACAATTCAAGCAAGCATGCAAAGAGTTTATTGGCAGCGGAAAGTAAAGCATGCAACTTGCAAGAATGTAAAGGGAAGGGTTTGGAGGATTCAAATGCAATTGGAGACACGGATGTTTTCCCGTGGTTCGGATAGGTGGTCCTATCCTACATCCACGTTGATGGAGACTTCAACCCACGGAGGGTAACGGTTGCGCGAGTCCACGGAGGGCTCCACCCACGAAGGGTCCATGAAGAAGCAACCTTGTCTATTCCACCATGGCCATCACCCACGAAGGACTTGCCTCACTAGCGGTAGATCTTCACGAAGTAGGCGATCTCCGTGCCCTTACAAACTCCTTGGTTCAACTCCACAATCTTGTCGGAGGCTCCCAAGTGACACCTAGCCAATCTAGGAGACACCACTCTCCAAGAAGTAACAAATGGTGTGTTGATGATGAACTCCTTGCTCTTGTGCTTCAAATGATAGTCTTCCCAACACTCAACTCTCTCTCATAGGATTTGGATCTGATGGAAAGAAGATTTGAGTGGAAAGCAACTTGGGGAAGGCTAGAGATCAAGATTCATATGGTAGGAATGGAATATCTTGGTCTCAACACATGAGTAGGTGGTTCTTTCTCAGAACATAGTAGGAATGGTGTATGTGTTCTGATGGCTCTCTCTCCGAATGAAGAGGAGGTGGAGGGGTATTTATAGCCTCCACACAAAATCCAACCGTTACACACAATCTACCAATCTCGGTGGGACCGAATCAGAAAACTCGGTCTGACCGAAATAGTAAACCTAGTGACCATTAGGAATTTCGGTGGGACTGAGATGCAACTCGGTAGGACCGATTCGGTTAGGGTTTGGGCATAACGTAATCTCGGTGAGACTGATCGCACAAACTCGGTGAGACCAAGTTCGGCAATTAGCTAACCAGAGAGTTGGTCAGGCAAACTCGGTGGGACCGACTTGCTCTTTCAGTGAGACCGAAAAGTTACAAGAAGGAAACAGAGAGTTTGCATTGCATTCTCGGTGGGACCGATTCGCTCTTTCGGTGAGACTAAAAAGTTACGAAAGGGAAACAGAGAGTTTGCAACCCCATCTCGGTGTGACCGAGATCCTTATCAGTAGGACCGAATTGCTAGGGTTTGGCAGTGGCAAATGACAAGTGAAACTCGGTGGCGCCGGATTGACAGAATCGGTATGACCGAGTTTGGCTTAGGGTTTAGGTCATTTGTGGATATGGAAAGGTGGTTGAGGATTTTGGAGCATATCACTAAGCACATAAAGCAAGAGGCTCATTAAGCAACACCTCATCCCTCCTTGATAGTATTGGCTTTTCCTAAAGACTCAATGTGATCTTGGATCACTAAAATATAAAATGAAGAGTCTTGAACTTTTGAGCTTGAGCCAATTCTTTGTCCTTAGCATTTTGAGGGTTCCACTTTCACACCCATGCCATGCCAATCATTGAGCTTTCCTGAAATAATCATCTTGGAATAGCATTAGCTCAATGAGCTATATGTTGTTATGAATTACCAAAACCACCTAGGGATAGTTGCACTTTCAATCTCCCCCTTTTTGGTAATTGATGACAACATATAGATCAAAGCTTCGACAAATAATAATAATCATGAAATACATCGTCGCTTTGAGAAGTATGTGATAAGTAAGAGCTCCCCCTAAAATTGTGCATATTTTAAAATTTGCTTTGGACTGCAAATGCACAAGGAGTTAGAATCATGGGTTACTCTTCCATGTCACATACATCTTGGTGGAGCACTCAGAAAAATGATAAGATTGAAATACATGCACTCATCACCAAGAATAGTGAATGATCACAGACAATAGATAGAATGATAAGATTTAGCAAGCATTAAGCAACCATTAAGTGTAGCTTATGATCAAACACATGGTCATCGATGTCTCACGAATAATGACATAGTATCGCACACGCAAGCAAACAAAGTTCGAAAAACCACCAAATAAAAACAAGAGAGAATAAAAGCAACACTCTCTCTCGAAGCCTATGATCTATACATTTTCTCCCCCTTTGGCAACAAGTTACCAAAAAGTTCCTAGAGAATGCATAGTGCTAAGTCGACGCTCAGGCTTGATCTTCAGGTGGTGGTGGAGTCCGGAGCACGCCAAGGACGAAGCCTTCAGTAGATGTGGAAGGATTTGAGGCTGTGGTGGATGCTGGAGCTGGTGGAACGGAGGCTGTAGCTGGTGCAAACGTTGTAGCTCTAGTGTCAGCAACTGGCAGTGCAGACGACCTCGGACCTCGTGGCACCCTGGCAAAAGCATCAGTTGTGGTTCTGCCTCTTCTCTCGTTCATGTCGTCCTGGAGCTGCTCCACGACAGTCTGTATCTCAGTCACTTTGATGTCCAGGTCATAGAACCTCTGTTCCATGATCCTCTCTAGGCTCGCCTGGTTCTGAGTCAGGGTAGCTATACTCTGCTCAATCCGCAGGGTGGACGCTATCAGGTAACCGAGCTGCTCTTGTTTGGTCTTCAAGAAGTAATCAGATGCCTCCGCTTGAGTAGGCATCCTGGCAGCTTTCTCCTTCTTCGCCTTCTCCTTCTGAGCTTGTGCATGGGCAGATGAGGGTTCATTCTCAGTCATAACCACTTGGTTATCCTCAAAATATGGACGGATGGGCAGGTGTTCCTTATCCAATAAATACACGCCCGTGCCCATCTTGGAGTTGATGAGCTCCTGAATCTGTGGGGCATACCCACAACTCCTCTTCTGGTCTGCAGCTGTCCTCTTGATTGTTTCCACAATGAGACTCATGACCTTGAATTTCTGAGGCACGTCAAAGACATGAAGCAAGTTGATCGCGTGACCTCTGATCATCTTGTGATCTCCAGATTTGGGCAGAAGGGTGTGCCTAAGGATCCAATTGATCGTAGGCAATCCTGAGAGCAGATAGTGCACTGAGCCAAACTTGAACGTGTCGAGCGCTTCATTTGGGATCTCCTTGTACATGTTGGACATGGAGTTGTGATCCATCTTTTTCTTGGCATAAATGTCCAAGTCATCAGCTTGCTCCTCTAGGGCATTGATCAACTTCGCCCATTCTTCAACAGTGGATTGGTACCTTGTACCCTCTGACATCCATGTGATCCTGCCATCCGGATAAAAGTGTGCTGTGGAGTAGAATTGCATGATCAGCTCCTCGTTCCACTTTGTGAGCTTCTGCCCAACAAAGTCTGCAACTCCACACGCACTAAAGCTGTCAAATACACCGGGGTAGTACTCTTCATTGTCCTTGATGTAGGTCCAGTCGACCCATCTCATGTCACAAACGATTGGCTTCTTGTCAAGCAAAACAATCTCATAGAAATCTTGCTGTTCCTTGGTATGAAATCTGTAATCCACGGCAGTCCTTCTCCTAGAAGCATATGGATCTGCTTCTCTCTATTTCCTCAGCCCTGAATCTCTCCCGAGCTTCATATCCTCAGCCACAGGATGAGCATCGTTGTGGTCTGGGATCTTGGGCTTGAGCTTCCTAAGGACACTCTCTTCCTCTTCTTCGATAGCTTCAGGCACTGGGGCCTTGTTCTTTTCCGCAGCTGGGATGCTTCGTGTGTTTCTCTTTGGTGCACTCTTAGGCTTAGATGCAGCCTTAGGTGCTTCCTTGGGCTTGGATGCAGCTGTTCCTGACCTTATAGCATCTCCCATGAGTTTGGCTGCCTTGGGTGCTGGTGCAACAACCTCTTCTTCTTCTTCCTCCTCATCTACCATGATGGAGGCCTTCCCAAGCACTCTGGCTACAGTCTTCTTCACCCTCTCTTTCCTCTTCTTGCCTTGGCCACCTGCTTCCTCTTCAGATTCCAGGGCAAGCTTCATGGTTTCTTCAGTTGCAGCCTTCCTAGGTTTGGAAGTGGGTACTCTTGCCTTAGACATGGGCTGCCTGCCTGCTGGCCTTTTGATTTTTAGCCCTGGCTTTGTGCCTTGAGCTGGTTCAGCTCTCTTTGATGTGGCCTCTTCCTCTGCCACATAATATTCATCCTCAGAATCAGACGTTCTCTTCTTCCTTTGACGTGTGGCAGCCTTAGGCAGATTGCTGGGGGTGCTCCTGCTGCCATCATCAGAAGAACTTGAGGGGCTAGTGCCCTCACTCATCACAACTTGCTGCTCAAACACATTCTGGCTATCACTTTGATCAGACATGTTGCAAACTGACTGCTGACCCTGTGAATAGATTATGGATAAGATAGAGTGGATGAGCATCACAAAAAGCGGAGATTTTTGCAAAAGATTAATTCAAAAACTTAGTTTTAGTTTTCCACAGAAAGCATCTCGGATCTACCGATTTTCAAACTCGGTGACACCGAAGCAGTTTTGGCACCAGAACTGGTGAACTCGGTCAGACCGAGTCACAGTTCGGTGGAACCGAGACTGCTAGGGTTTCACAGAATTCCAAAATCGGTCGCACCGGTAAGTTATTCTCGGTCAGACCGAGTTTCACTTGTGCAATGGCAAAAGCCAGATCGGTGGGACCGAGTTTTTCAACTCGGTGGGTCCGAGATGGTTTCGGTGGAAACCTAACCCTAAAATTTTCGAATTAAACCTAATCTACGAGTTCATTGACTGGATAGGAGTGTTTCAATCGTGGCAAGAATCATGATGATCACAATGTGCTAGGAATCGGAGTGGAGAATAGCACAAAGATCGAGTCCATACCCTAGTTCGGCGGAGACTCGCTACGGCGGCAACGGCGGGGCAGAATTCCGTTGACGGCGGCAAAGACCAGCGATTGGAGGCTGCTGGCGGCGAGAAGACGATCCGGAGACCATGAAGGCAGAGCAGGCTATCGCGCGGGCGAAGAGGTTTCGGAGAAATTTCCAAAATTTTGCCCGTCACTATATATAGCCCGACCCTATCGGTGTGACCGAGTGGAACAACTCGGTGGCACCGAGATGCAAAACTGTGTGCAGTTATTGCAACTCGGTGTGACCGAAAAGTTCAAATCAGTTGCACCGAGATCGAAAACCTAGATCAACTTAATGAACTCGGTAGGACCGAAAATGGAGTATCGGTCAGACCGAGATTCATAAAGAGGTTTTGGAAGTTTAAGTCTATGACGAATCGGGGACTCCGAGCGCTCCTCACACAGAGTGGTTCGAATCTGACTTGATCAAGTTTTGTGATGCAGCATGAATAGAGTTTGAGACGAGAAAACCATAGATGGCTAGAGGAGGTTCTTAGGCATTCTTGTCCATCCACTTGGCAAAAGAAGAAAGCCAAACAATCAAAACAACAAGTGGATGTCCTCGAATGAGTAAAATATGCAACCAACATGCTCACACAATAAGATGGCAAATGAAATATGTGGCAAAGCATGCACAACCAATTCTAGCATCTATCAAGCAATTTGCGATGACTAGGTCATCTATATATGAGTATATTGACTTAGGAGTCAAGTGAGAACACTTGATCATAGGTCATACTCATCGTTTAAGCTCAAGTGGGGTTACCACTTTTACATAAAGCGTTGTTGTATTCACATCTTTAGAGTTGCTTTAGCTCAAGTCTTAGAGTAAAGCTCCCCCTAGATGTGATATCCCCCCTAAGAGGGATGAACTAACCTTGGGTTTTGTCGATGATGACTTCATGTAGATGTTGAAGATGTGGATGCTCAATGTTGATGTAGATCACTTGGAGCTATCCATTTGAGTGAATTGCACTTTCAATACCTACATGGGTTAGTCCCACAAGGAACAAACAAGGATATCCATATACATAGAGTGATGCACACACAAGATGATGTCCATGAAATCTTTAGGTTACCTTGTCCCTTGTCTTACCAACAAGAGGGTTTGTGACTCCTTGAACTAGTGCAAGATGTGGAAGTTGATTGCACTTGCTCTTGCCAAAATGATAAGAGTGAAGTATGTTGGCGGAGTCACCCTCAAGAACTCTCTAGTTCTTCTTCTTTTGGATCCACACCATCTTGATGGGAATCCTTGGAGTTGTAGTCGTACTTGATGTAGTGGAACTTGAAGTAGTCTTGGGAACCCACTTGACTAAGGTCTTAGGAGCTTCTTCAAATGCATCAATTTCCTCTTGAAGCTTGTCCTTGCCTTTTTGCTTGTAGTCTTGTGGTGGAAGATCATCTTGAGCTTGTGTTCCCTTGAAGGAAGTATGATACTTCTCTTGTTGAGGAATAAACTTTGTCTTGGGGTATTGATCTTCTTCCCATTCAACTCCATTGGCATTGAAGTTTCGTTCAAAACCAACACCTTGATTCTTCCGGTGCATTCCTTGCTTGCGCACAATTTCCTCGAATTGCTTACTTCCGGCAAGGCTCTTGTAAACACATTTCTCTATAATTCCCTTCAATAAGCTATTTTCTTGCTCAAGTGTAACTTGGCTAAGAGAATCATTAGTGGAATCAAGAGAACTACTAGAAGCAACAATATTGGATTTAGCATGATCATTGTTACTACTAGAGGAAGAATCTTTCTTATTCTTGTTACTAGTCTTGACTTGAGGCATGTAGGTGGATAAAAGTAAATGCTTGGCAATGTGAGAAGAACTTTTCTTGCGGAGATCATCATTGATTGCTTTTAAGAACTCATGCTCTTGCTCAAGATTAAGCTTTTCAAAGCGTAGTTTCTCATGAGCTCTTAAAAGTTCTCGATGATCTTCGAAGATAGTTTCATGGGCTAACTTAAGAGTGTTTAGTTCTTTAGTTAGAGCCTCAATCTTCTCCTTATCATTTTCATTCATTTTAGCATAATTAATTGATATTTCACCATAATATTCTTCACTAGGGTTGTCAACAAGCAAATCATCATCACCTAACAAGTCATCTTCATCACTATTAAAGTCAACATACTCGGGGTGTGTTACCTTAGGACCTTTGGCCATGAAGCATCTTCCAATTCCTTCATTTGGTGAGTCAAATATGTCGTAGGAGTTGGTTGACACAAGTGCTAGACCGGCAACACCTTCATCTTGAGTATCTTCGGAGTCGGAGTGATAACTTCTCTCGGAGTGGCTGTCGGAGTCGGAGCCGGATACCCATTCACCAACATGAGCTTGATGTCTTCGTTTTGTATAGCTCCTTGATGATTTTTCCTTCCTTTCCGAGTCCTTGCTTCTCTGTGAGTATCTTCGTTCATAACGATCATCTCTACTCCTTCTCTCTCTTGGTGGAGATTCTTTGCTTCTTCTTTTTGGAGAATCTTCTCTTCTCTTGTAGGGAGCCGTACACTCATTGGAATAGTGTCCGGGTCTTCCACAATTATAGCAGTTTCGCTCTCGACTAGAAGATCTTTTGTCATTGTAGGACCTTGACTTGAAGCTTCTATCTTTGTTTCTACTCTTGTAGAACTTGTTGAAGTTCTTCACCATTAAGCTCAATTCTTCATTGAAGTTTTGTTTCTCACTTGATGATGTGGGGACTTCACATGACGCTTTGTAGGCACCACTTGATTTATTGTGAAGTTCCTCTTTATCCTTGAGTGACATCTCATGAGCAACAATCCTTCCAATTACTTCCGTTGGCTTGAGATCTTTGTAGTTGGGCATCATTTGGATTAATGTGCACACGGTATCATATTTCCCATCCAAGGCTCTTAGGATCTTCTTGATGATGAATCTATCGGTCATCTCTTCACTTCCTAAGCCGGCAATCTCATTTGTGATGAGAGCTAGCCTAGAGTACATTTCAGCGACACCTTCACCATCCTTCATCTTGAACTTGTCAAGTTGACTTTGGAGCACATCCAACTTGGATTCCTTGACGGAGTCGGTACCTTCGTGCATACCAATCAAAGTATCCCAAATTTCCTTTGCATTCTCAAGGCGGCTGATTTTGTTGAATTCTTCGGGGCACGATCCGTTGAAGAGAATATCACAAGCTTGAGCATTGTATTGCAACATCTTCAACTCATCCGCAGTAGATTCACGGTTTGGTTCTCTCCCATCAAAGAACTCACCTTGCAAACCAACACAAACAATAGCCCATACGGCGGGGTTATGTCCAAGAATATGCATTTTCATTTTATGCTTCCAACTAGCAAAATTAGTGCCATCAAAGTAAGGACCTCTACGGTGATAATTTCCCTCGCTAGACGCCATACTCTCCAAGGTTGTGAAACCAAGGCTATGACCACCAAAAGCTATGGAGATCAAGCCAAATGGAGACCAAAGCTCTGATACCACTTGTAGGATCGAAAGTATGTCTAGAGGGGGGGTGATTAGACTACTTGACCAACTAAAAGCTTAGCCTTTTCCCAATTTTAGTTCTTGGCAGATTTTAGCTATCTTAGAGCAAGTCAAGCAATCATCACACAATTCAAGCAAGCATGCAAAGAGTTTATTGGAAGCGGAAAGTAAAGCATGCAACTTGCAAGAATGTAAAGGGAAGGGTTTGGAGGATTCAAACGCAGTTGGAGACACGGATGTTTTCCCGTGGTTCAGATAGGTGGTGCTATCCTACATCCACGTTGATGGAGACTTCAACCCACGGAGGGTAACGGTTGCGTGAGTCCATGGAGGGCTCCACCCACGAAGGGTCCACGAAGAAGCAACCTTGTCTATTCCACCATGGCCATCGCCCACGAAGGACTTGCCTCACGAGCGGTAGATCTTCACGAAGTAGGCGATCTCCTTGCCCTTACAAACTCCTTGGTTTAGCTCCACAATCTTGTCGGAGGCTCCCAAGTGACACCTAGCCAATCTAGGAGACACCACTCTCCAATAAGTAACAAATGGTGTGTTGATGATGAACTCCTTGCTCTTGTGCTTCAAATGATAGTCTCCCCAACACTCAACTCTCTCTCATAGGATTTGGATCTGATGGAAAGAAGATTTGAGTGGAAAGCAACTTGGGGAAGGCTAGAGATCAAGATTCATATGGTAGGAATGGAATATCTTGGTCTCAAGACATGAGTAGGTGGTTCTTTCTGAGAACATATGAGTAGGAATGTTGTATGTGTTCTGATGGCTCTCTCTCCGAATGAAGAGGAGGTGGAGGGGTATTTATAGCCTCCACACAAAATCCAACCGTTACACACAATCTACCAATCTCGGTGGGACCGAATCAGAAAACTCGGTCTGACTGAAATAGTAAACCTAGTGACCGTTAGGAATTTCGGTGGGACTGAGATGCAACTTGGTAGGACCAATTCGGTTAGGGTTTGGGCATAACGTAATCTCGGTGAGACCGATCGCACAAACTCGGTGAGACCGAGTTCGGCAATTAGCTAACCAGAGAGTTGGTCAGGCAAACTCGGTGGGACCGACTTGCTCTTTCGGTGAGACCGAAAAGTTACAAGAAGGAAACAGAGAGTTTGCATTGCATTCTCGGTGGGACCGATTCGCTCTTTCGGTGAGACTGAAAAGTTACGAAAGGGAAACAGAGAGTTTGCAACCCCATCTCGGTGTGACCGAGATCCTTATCAGTAGGACCGAATTGCTAGGGTTTGGCAGTGGCAAATGACAAGTGAAACTCGGTGGCGCCGGATTGACAGAATCGGTATGACCGAGTTTGGCTTAGGGTTTAGGTCATTTGTGGATATGGAAAGGTGGTTGAGGATTTTGGAGCATATCACTAAGCACATAAAGCAAGAGGCTCATTAAGCAACACCTCATCCCTCCTTGATAGTATTGGCTTTTCCTAAAGACTGAATGTGATCTTGGATCACTAAAATATAAAATGAAGAGTCTTGAACTTTTGAGCTTGAGCCAATTCTTTGTCCTTAGCATTTTGAGGGTTCCACTTTCACGTCCATGCCATGCCAATCATTGAGCTTTCCTGAAATAATCATCTTGGAATAGCATTAGCTCAATGAGCTATATGTTGTTATGAATTACCAAAACCACCTAGGGATAGTTGCACTTTCACACCCGACATGCTATGGTATTTTTCGGGTCCATTTTGAGAGAAGGCGCACTCGAATAAAAGCCAATGAAAGCATTTTGAAATAAGAGCTGCCACTTTAATATCTCAAACCTTTGTATAATTCAAACCGTGTGCGTTCTGTTAACCATTCACGTGACCCTACGTGTCTTGGTTTTAATGGCTATAGGAGGTGTCGTGCGGATAGCTTCTTGAATGAACGAGATGCGTGCGAGCGCAGTCCGGTGCGCAGGCTCACCGGGAAGCATGCAATCTCTTCAACGCAGGATCTGTGCATCTCTTTAATGCAAACGGTTCCGATTACGGTGTGCAAATTAAAGCCAGACTTCGGCGCTAAGCCAAGAGACACTACGGTTTTTTAAAATATGCAGCTAAAAATCAATAGCACTATCTATTTTTGCAACTAAAATTCAGTAATTAAGCATAGATGTCATTCATAGAGATTAAGCAGTTGTTCCCACCGGGAAGCAAGATAGCCTTGGACCGCCGCCCGCCTCTCTCCCGCTGGTCTGTATTAATGGCGTGGCCGAGCGCCCCCCCCCCATCCTCGCCACACACACAATCCTCTCTCTCTCCGCCCGCATCCTCGATGCCGCTCTAAGTCCTCAAAGCCGTCAGTGTATGAGGATGTCGTCAAAGCGCCCCATCGGAGGGAGTCGCGATGCCGGGGCTGCTGAAGCACTAGGGCACGGCGTGAATATGGAGACAGAGGTTTTCGTCGCTACCGACGAGGTGGAGAACGAGGCTGCCAACAAGCGGAGGTGGGTCGACACAGAACCGCAAGTGACTCCAGCAGGCCTAGACTTCATCAACAACCTCCTCGATGATATGTTGATAGTCATCATATCCCTTCTCCCAATCAAATATCGGGCGAGGACAGCCACCCTTTCCTGGCGGTGGCGCCACCTATGGCTCCTCACCCCTGTCGACCTCCTCGACACCCACGAGCTCCGCCATGGCTATCGCCAAAGCTTGGATGCATTCTCCCAGATCCTCAGCAGTCACCATGGCCCAATCAAAGGCCTTATCATGGGCAAGTCATGTTCCAATGGCAAGGACCGAGGCAAGCTTGATGAGTGGTTTCGATCCCCCGCCATAGATCCGCTCGAGAAGCTCAGTTTTAATGATGGGCATATGCGCTTGCTGCCAACGTCCGCGCTCCGCTTCGTGCCCATGCTACGCCTCGCCAAGTTCATGAACTGCCACCCCCCCCTAGTGACGCGTCCGCCCTTTTTCTACCACGTCTGAAGCACCTCAAGCTCATCGCTGTCTGCATCCCAAAGGATGACATGGAGCGCCTGCTCCACGGTTGTACTACACTCGAGTTCCTTCATCTTCAGGTGATGAATTGGTCGAGTACCTTGCACATCACCTCCAGGACTCTCCAGACTATTTATGTGTGTTGCTGGTGCTGCAACGGGAGATCACAAAAGGTAGACCACAATATGGTCATTAAGGACACACCTTCACTTGAGAGATTACTTGTAGTTGATCAAGAAGGTCCAACAAGAATCAATGTCATTTCCGCGCCGAAATTGACAGTGGTGGGCTACTCATGTGTCAAATACTACTACTTTCAGGTACAACAGTCGCCTTATACCTCTCCTTCTTGATATCAACATTATTTCTAGTTTTGAAGATGTATATTCGTCTGTCATCCAACAAAGCTTCACCCAGATTCTGGGCACACTGAAGGTCTTGGCACTAGAATCTATCGGCCCCAACCTAGACGAAGTTGTTACTTGCCTGAGATGCTTTCCGCGCCTGAAGAAGCTGTATATGGAGGTGATGTTCATTTCATGTTAAATGTTAACCCTAAGGGAGTTCAGTTTTTTGCACCTTTTCCCAAGTTTACAATGACAATGTACTGTGATTTCTGAAGAAATTTTGGATGATTTCAGGACATACACCCCCACCCCATATTGGTTGCTTGATTCATATGATTACAATCCATAAGCATTTCTCCTTTGGATTTATCTGTACTAGTTTTCTTAGGGAATTTTTCATCCAATCCAATCTCTTGTGAAGAAGGCTACATGTTTCTCGATTGTAATCAAATGCCCATGTTAATCATGTCAGATCGAAAATAGCACGTTCGTGCATTTTACAAATCCTGCAAACCAAATAGGACTGTAGTAGTGTTCAAAACTGCATGTAGGCACTAACACATTCTCTTCTTTTACTGACAATAATAGGATCGGAGGTGGATAATGTTTATAACAACAATCACATCGAATGCCTGGATCTGCATCTCTCAAATATTACTTTGAACTCCTACCGAGGCACCTTACTGGAGATTACACTCGCCAGGTTCTTTCTTGCCAGAGCAAGGGTGTTGAGGGTACTGAGATTGAACATGCATTTAATTAGGAAAGATGAATGGTATGTTGATCAGAGCCGGCAGGTACTGCAGAATGGAAGAGGCTCCAAAAAATCAAAACTTCATATTTGAAGAGCATATGACAGAGCAATTGGAAGTCATTGTGTCAAACCCATACACGTCTTGTCAGCGGCTGATCCCTTTGCAGAAATGACGAAGTATGCAATGTGTGAATTTGTGCATTGTAATCTTTGAATTTGAACCTTGCAATATTTATGGTATTTGTTATATTGAACATTTCTGTTCTCTTGTATCAACGCAAACAGTTCATCCGAGTGAACCGCATGTTGTATATCGCACACACCTTGATCTGGCTGATCGTTTCTATTGTGTTGCATAATCACAAATAGTTCATCCGAGTGAACCGTATGATGTACATCGCACACACCTAGATCTGGCTGACCGTTTCTTTTCTGTTGCTGATACGTCTCCAACGTATCTATAATTTATGAAGTATTCATGCCAATATATTATCATTCTTGGATGTTTTACAATCATTTTATACCAACTTTACATCATTTTTTGGTACTAACCTATTGACCTAGTGCCCAGTGCCAGTTGCTGTTTTTTCTTGTTTTTTACATCGCAGAAAATCAATATCAAACAGAGTCCAAATAGCTGCTGTCAGATGGGCCAAAGCAACACCTGGGGGGTGCCCCGACGGGGGCACAACCCACTGATACGTCTCCAACGTATCTATAATTTTTGATTCCATGCTATTATATTATCTGTTTTGGATGTTAATGGGCTTTATTTTACACTTTTATATTATTTTTGGGACTAACCTATTAACCCAAGGCCCAGTGCCAATTGTTGCTTTTTTGCGTATTTCAGTGTTTCGCAGAAAAAGAATATCAAAGGGAGTCCAAACGGAATGAAACCTTCGGGAGCGTGATTTTTGGAACAAAGGTGATCTAGAGGACTTGGAGTGGACGTCAAGAAACGGACGAGGAGTCCACGAGGCAGGGGGCGCGCCTACCCCCCTGGGCGGGCCCTCCCCCTTGTGGGCCCCTCGTGGCTCAACTGACCTACTTCTTCCTCCTATATATGTTCACATACCCCAAAAAATCCAGGAGCACCAAGAAACCCTATTTCCACTGCCGCAACCTTCTATACCCAAGAGATCCCATCTTGGGGCCTTTTCCGGAGCACCGCCGGAGGGGGCATTGAACACGGAGGGCCTCTACATCAACTCCATGGCCCCTCCGATGATGTGTGAGTAGTTTACTTCAGACCTTCGGGTCCATAGCTAGTAGCTAGATGGCTTCTTCTCTCTCTTTGGATCTCAATACAAAGTTCTCCTCGATCTTCTTGGAGATCTATTCAATGTAACTCTTTTTGTGGTGTGTTTGTCGAGATCCGATGAATTGTGGGTTTATGATCAAGTCTATCTATGAACAATATTTGATTCTTCTCTGAAATATTTTATGTATGATTGGCTATCTTTGCAAGTTTCTTCGAATTATCAGTTTGGTTTGTCCTACTAGATTGATCTTTCTTGCAATGGGTGAAGAGCTTAGCTTTGGGTTCAATCTTGCGGTGCTCGATCCCAGTGACAGAAAGGGAAACGACACATACTGTATTGTTGCCATCGAGGATAAAAAGATGGGGTTTGTATCATATTGCTTGAGTTTATCCCTCTACATCATGTCATCTTACCTAAGGCGTTACTCTGTTATTATGAACTTAATACTCTAGATGCGTGTTGGATAGCGGTCGATGTGTGGAGTAATATTAGTAGATGCAGGCAGGAGTCGGTCTACTTGTCGGGGACGTGATGCCTATATACATGATCATGCCTAGATATTCTCATAATTATTCACTTTTCTATCAATTGCTCGACAACAATTCGTTCACCCACCGTAATACTTATGCCATCTTGAGAGAAGCCACTAGTGAAACCTATGGCCCCTGGGTCTATTCTCCATCATATAAGTTTCCAATCTATTTTTACTTTGCAATCTTTACTTTCAATCTATATCATAAAAATACCAAAAATATTTATCTTATCATTATTATCTCTATCAGATCTCACTCTCGTAAGTGACCGTGAAGGGATTGCCAACCCCTTTATCACGTTGATTGCGAGGTTCTTATTTGTTTGTGTAGGTACGAGGGACTTGTGTGTGGCCTCCTACAGGATTGATACCTTGGTTCTCAAAAACTGAGGGAAATACTTACGCTACTTTGCTTCATCACCCTTTCCTCTTCAAGGGAAAACCAACGCAGTGCTCAAGAGGTAGCAAGAAGGATTTCTGGCATCGTTGCCGGGGAGTCTACGCACAAGTCAAGCCATACTAAGTACCATCACAAACTCTTATCCCTCGCATTACAGTATTTGCCATTTGCCTCTCGTTTTCCTCTCCCCCACTTCACCCTTGCTGTTTTATTCGCCCTCTTTCCCATTCGCCCTTTTCTTTCGCCTTCTTCGTCGTTCTGGCTAGTCCTTTATCTCCCAAGAATGAGGTCCTTAATTTTAAACAAAGGGAGGGAGAAAATCTAAAAGATGCTTGGTTCAGAATTTGCAATGCGCAAAATAGATCTACTAGGAAGCAATCTACTTCCGTTCTTCTTTGTAATTTTTATGTAGGCATCATTCCTTGGAATAGATATATTCTTGATACCATTACCGAAGGAAATTTCTTGGGTAGCCACACTTTTGATTCTTACAATGCTATGATAGATTTGTTTGGCACACCACCTCTCTTGGTTAATGGAACTATATTAACTTTGGAACATGTTACGCAAAGGCTCGGTATTATTGAAAATAAAGTTGCCACTGTTGAATTGATTGAGAATTTGGATAAAAAGATCCACAACCAAATTACCCAATATGGATCTAAGGTCGGAGTTGCTCTGAAAAGTTTTAAAGAAAAAGAACCCGTGGTTAATGAAAGAATAGACCAAGATTCTACTAGAATTGATAAACTTGAGTGTATTATTACCAACTTGGGGTCTGCTTTTTCTGCCATTAGGAACACTTCAAATCCTCCTACCAAAGTTGCCAAAATTATGTACGTTCCTAAAAATAAGGGTGAAACTTCTAGTAAGGAAAATGCGGATCTCAAATCCATAAGTGTTCAGCCCAACTTTCTCACTATCATTAAGGAACCTTTTGCTACAAATGATTTTCTTGATTTCTTCCCTAGGAGCTTAATTATTAATAGAAAGAAGGAAACTTCTAAGGGTTATAAGTGTTCTATTGAAGAATTTCCTACCAAAGATGATAATACCTAGATCTATCCTTGCTTTTATGCCTAGCTAGGGGCGTTAAATGATATAGCTTGTTGGGACGCAACCCAATTTTATTTTATTTTCTTGCTTTTTGATTCTGTTTAGTAATAATTAATCCATCTAGCCTCTGTTTAGATGTGGTTTTATGCTTTTAATTAGTGTTTGTGCCAAGTAGAACCTTTGGGAAGACTTGGGGAAAGTCTTCGCGATCTTGCTGTAAAAAACAGAAACTTTAGCGCTCACGAGAATTGCTGACATTTTTTATTGGAGAGTGCTATTTAGTTAATTATTTTTGGATATGATTAATAGATAAATGCCTCACGTCCAGCAATTTATTTTAGAATTTTTGGGGTTCCAGAAGTATTCGAAACCTACAGATTACTACAGACTGTTCTGTTTTTGACAGATTCTGTTTTTCGTGTGTTCTTTGCTTATTTTGATGAATCTATGGTTAGTGATAGAGTTTATGAACCATAGAAAAGTTAGAATAAAGTAGGGTTGACACAAATATAAATAAAGAATGAGTTCATTACAGTACCTTGAAGTGGTGATTTATTTTCTTTTACTAACGAAGCTGACGAGATTTTCTTTTAAGTTTTGTGTTGTGAAGTTTTCAAGTTTTGGGTAAAGATTTGATGGATTATGGAACAAGGAGTGGCAAGAGCCTAAGCTTGGGGATGCCCAAGGCACCCCAAGGTAAAATTCAAGGACAACCAAAATCCTAAGCTTGGGGATGCCCCGGAAGGCATCACCTCTTTCGTCTTCGTCCATCGGTAACTTTACTTGGAGCTATATTTTTATTCGCCACATGATATGTGTTTTGCTTGGAGCATCTTGTATGGTTTGAGTCTTTGCTTTTTAGTTTACCACAATCATCCTTTCTGTACACACCTTTTGGGAGAGACACACATGAATTGGAATTTATTAGAATACTCTATGTGCTTCACTTATACCTTTTGAGTTGGATAATTTTTTTTGCTCTAGTACTTCGCTTATATCTTTTAGAGCACGACGGTGGTTCTATTTTATAGAAATAATTGATCTCTCATGCTTCACTTATATCATTTTTATAGTCCTTTAGAACAGCATGGTAATTCACTTTGGTTATAAATTTTAAATGCTAAGAGAAGTTGGATGGTTGATAGATGGTTTTGAGATATAAAGGTGGTAATATTAGAGGTGTGCTAGTTGAGTAATTTTGAAATTGATGAATACTTGTGTTGAAGTTGGCAAGTCCCATAGCATGCATGTATGGTAAACGTTATGTGACAAATTTGAAGCATGGAGTGTTCTTTGATTGCTTTCCTTGTGAGTGGCGGTCGGGGACGAGCGATGGTCTTTTCCTACCAATCTATCCCCCTAGGAGCATGCGCGTAGTGCTTGGTTTTGATGACTTGTAGATTTTTGCAACAAGTATGTGAGTTCTTTATGACTAATGTTGAGTCCATGGAATATACGCACTCTCACCCTTCCATCATTGCTAGCCTCTTCGGTATCGTGCATTTCCCTTTCTCACCTTGAGAGTTGGTGCAAACTTCGCCGGTGCATCCAAACCCCATGATATGATACGCTCTATCACACATAAGCCTCCTTATATCTTCCTCAAAACAGCCACCATACCTACCTATTATGGCATTTCCATAGCCATTCCGAGATATATTGCCATGCAACTTTCCACCGTTCCATTTATTATGACATGCATCATCATTGTCATATTGCTTTGCATGATCATGTAGTTGACATCGTATTTGTGGCAAAGCCACCATGCTCAAATTTTTCATACATGTCACTATTGATTCATCGCAATTCCTGTACACCGCCGGAGGCTTTCACATAGAGTCATACATTGTTCTAAGTATCAAGTTGTAATTCTTGAGTTGTAAGTAAATAAAAGTGTGATGATCATCATTAGAGCATTGTCCCATGTGAGGATGATGGAGACTATGATTCCCCCACAAGTCAGGATGAGAGTCCATACGAAAAAAGAGGCCAAAAAAGGAAAGAAGGCCTAAACAAAAAAATGAGAGAAAAAGAGAGAAGGGACAATGTTACTATCCTTTTTCCACACTTGTGCTTCAAAGTAGCACGATGATCTTCATGATAGAGAGTCTCTTATTTTGTCACTTTCATATACTAGTGGGAATTTTTCATTATAGAACTTGGCTTGTATATTCCAATGATGGGCTTCCTCAAATGCCCTAGGTCTTCGTGAGTAAGCAAGTTGGATGCACACCCACTTAGTTTCTTTGATGAGCTTTCATATATTTATGGCTCTAGTGCATCCGTTGCATGGCAATCCCTACTCCTTGCATTGACATCAATCGGTGGGCATCTCCATAGCCCATTGATTAGCCACGTCAATGTGAGACTTTCTCCCTTTTTGTCTTCTCACACAACCTCAATCATCATATTCTATTCCACCCATAGCGTTATGTCCATGGCTCGCACTCATATATTGCGTAAAAGTTGAAAGAGTTTGAAAAGGCTAAGTATGAAACAATTGCTTGCCTTGTCATCGGGGTTGTGCATGATGGGGCATTTTGTGTGACGAAAATGAAGCATAGCCAAACTATATGATTTTGTAGGGATAAGTTTTCTTTGGCTATGGTACTTTGATAAGACATAATTGCTTGATTAGCATACTTGGAGTGTTACTATTTTTATGTCAACAATAAACTTTTATCTTGAATCTTTCGGATCTGAACATGCATGCCACAATAGAGAAAAATACATTGAAGAACATGCTAGAAAGCATTCCACATCAAAAATTCTGTTTTTATCATTTACCTACTTGAGGACGAGCAGGAATTAAGCTTGGGGATGCTGATACGTCTCCAACGTATCTATAATTTTTGATTATTTCATGCTATTATATTATCTGTTTTGGATGTTAACGGGCTTTATTTTACACTTTTATATTATTTTTGGGACTAACCTATTAACCGGAGGCCCAGCCCAAATTGCTGGTTTTTTTTGCCTATTTCAGTGTTTCGCGGAGAAGGAATATCAAACGGAGTACAAATGGAATGAAACGTTCGGGAGCGTGATTTTTGGAACAAACGTGATCCAGAGGACTTGGAGTGTACGTCATGAAACGGGCGAGGAGTCCATGAGGCAGGGGGCACGCCGTCCCCCCTCTTGGGCCCCTCGTGGCTCAACCGACCTACATCTTCTTCCTATATATGTTCACATACACCAAAAACATCTAGGAGCACCACGAAACCCTATTTCCACCGCCGCAACCTTCTGTACCCAAGAGATCCCATCTTTGGGGCCTTTTCCGAAGCTCCGCCGGAGGGGGCATTGATCAGGGAGGGCCTCTACATCAACTCCATGGCCCCTCCGATGATGTGTGAGTAGTTTACTTCAGACCTTCGGGTCCATAGCTAGTAGCTAGATGGCTTCTTCGCTTTCTTTGGATCTCAATACAAAGTTCTCCTCGATCTTCTTGGAGATCTATTCGATGTAACTCTTTTTGTAGTGTGTTTGTCGAGATGCGATGAATTGTGTGTTTATGATCAAGTCTATCTATGAAAAATATTTGATTCTTCTCTCAAATACTTTATGTATGATTGGTTATCTTTGCAAGTCTCTTTGAATTATCAGTTTGGTTTGGCCTACTAGATTGATCTTTCTTGCAATGGGAGAAGTGCTTAGCTTTGGGTTCAATCTTGCGGTGCTCGATCCCAGTGACAGAAAGGGAAACGACACGTATTGTATTGTTTCCATTGAGGAAAAAAAGATGGGGTTTATATCATATTGCTTGAGTTTATCCCTCTACATCATGTCATCTTACTTAAGGCATTACTCTGTTCTTATGAACTTAATACTCTAGATGCATGCTGGGTAGCGGTTGATGTGTGGAGTAATAGTAGTAGATGCAGGCAGGAGTCGCTCAACTTGTTGCGGACGTGATGCCTATATACATGATCATGCCTAGATATTCTCATAATTATTCGCTTTCTATCAATTGCTCAACAGTAATTCGTTCACCCACCGTAATACTTATGCTATCTTGAGAGAAGCCAATAGTGAAACCTATGGCCCCCGGGTCTATTCTCCATCATATAAGTTTCCAATCTATTTTTACTTTGCAATCTTTACTTTCAATATATATCATAAAAATACCAAAAATATTTATCTTATCATTATTATCTCTATCAGATCTCACTCTCGTAAGTGACCGTGAAGGGATTGACAACCCCTTTATCGGGTTGGTTGCGAGGTTCTTATTTGTTTGTGTAGGTACGAGGGACTTGTGTGTGGCCTCCTACTGGATTGATACCTTGGTTCTCAAAAACTGAGGGAAATACTTACGCTACTTTGTTGCATCACCCTTTCCTCTTCAAGGGAAAACCAACGCAGTGCTCAAGAGGTAGCACCCACCAAGGCGCGATAGGCCCCCCTAGCATGCCCAGGTGGGTTGTGCCCACCTCGGTAGCCTCTCGTACCCCTTCTTTGAACTATAAATTCCCAAATATTTAGAAACCCTTCGGGGTTAACCTAGATCAGAAGTTCCGCCGCCGCAAGGCTCCGTAGCCACCGAAAACCAATCTAGACCAGTTCCGGCACCCTACCGGAGGGGGGAATCATCTCCGGTGGCAATCTTCATCATCTCGGCGGCCACCATGATGAGGAGGGAGTAGTCCACCCTCGGGGCTGAGGGTTTGTACTAGTAGCTACGTGTTTAATCTCTCTCTCTCTCTCTCTCTCTCTCTCGATCTATATCATGGGCTTTGTTAATATAGTCGGATCATATGATGTTTCTCCCCTCTATACCCTTGTTGTGATGAATTGAATCTTTATCCTTTGAAGTTTTGTCTTGTCAGATTGAATATTCAGATATGAGTACACATGATGTATGTCTTGCAGTATGAATACTTGAGGTGACAATGGGGTATCATATTGATTCACATGATTTGTGTTTTGGCACTCAACTGGTGGATTCCCGGTGACATTGTGTCAGTGGGAAACGACACCTATGGCGTCACTGGGATCCCTTCTACGGTTCGCGGGTGCGGGGTTGTGCAAAGAGCGGGTCTGCCGGTCAGCACACAAATCGTTTACCCAGTTTCGGGCCGCGGAGACGCGTAAAACCCTAGTCCTGCTTTGATGTATATTTGGGTGTTCTTGTGTTCTTGAACTAGGTGTGGTGGCTCCCTAGTCCAAAAGATCTGAATCCCCCTCCAGTACGCCTCGGGCCTCCTTTTATAGACAAAAGGGGCCGCCACAGTGGCACACAGGAGGTCGAAAGGTGTACAGGGGTTGAGTCTATCTCCTCGCATCGTCGGACAAACGCATTTAATGTGCTACCGACGTGCCCCTCTTGCTTTATTGGGGACGGCAAAGAAGCTCGTCTTAGCTATCATCGCCACACCTGGCTCCAACGCGCGTCCAAGCTGACGATGCATTGTAGCGCCACATTGGTTGGCTGCTGGGCTGGCGCGGTGGTGGAGCCTTCAGGAAGATCTGCATGCCACCACGCAGGTGCTTGCTGAGTTGGTGTAGAGGTCGCGCGCTGCCACACAGATGCCTGCCCAGCTGGTCGAGCTGGCAGCTGTATGGGAGCGGCGGTGGAGTCTTAGCAGACGCGGGTCTGGCTGCGGCCCCGCAGGCGTCCTTGGCAAGGGTCTTGCTGAGGGCCCGGCAAGGGTCTGCTGCGGCACCGCGGTCGTCCCCGGCAAGGATCTTGCTAGGGGTCTCGTGGATTTCCTTAGCAAGGATTTCGCCAAGGATCGTCGTCTTCTAATTCCCATATGATCTTGTGTATCTATGATCTCCACAAAGATCTGCATGCCACCATGGAGGTGCCTCCCGAGCCTTGGTTCCAATATGGTTGATGGTGTTGGAACCCCTTGGGCTCAAGGGTGGCGCGCTCTGCTGGCGTTAGGCAAGTTGCTCCGACAAGGATCTTGCCGAGGCTGCGGAAGCCACCCCGGCAAGGGTCTTGCCGGGGGAGTCCACCTCGCCCTCTTGCTCTGTTTGCGCCTCTGGTCTTGGTGTTGCCTTGGTCGTCTTATGCTCTGGCTTCCCTCCCCTGCCCTGCTTAGTGTGGCCGTGGGTGCGGCCCTGACTGCTCGTGCACAAGTAAAGGGCTGCAAAAGGAGAGTGTCGGTGTACAAAAAGAGGGGTACACTTTTTGTACCCCTATAACTGTGCACGGGCAGTCTGAGCCACGGGCACCACCACACCAAGCAAGGCAAGGGAGGTGAGCCAGGGTAAGACCGAAGCTCAAGAGAATGAGAACGACACCAAGGCCAAGACCACGAAGAACAAAGGGGACGAAGTGGACACCCCCAGCAAGATCCTTGCCGGGAGACAGTTCTAGCAGCCCCGACAAGACCCTTGCCGCGGTGACTCGTCCCGCGCCTACGGAGCAAGTCACCCTTGAGTCCACTGCCCCCAAAGGGCAAGGATTCGGGAGACATCCCCGTGGCGGCATGCAGATCTTTGTGAAGATATTCAAGATCAGATACGCACTAAGGAGACGACAACCCTTGGCGGGATCCGAGCCGAGGAAGACCACAAGGCCCCCGGCAAGCACCTTGCCGGGGATGACAGCAGGCGCCTCGATAAGACCCTTGCCGGGGCCCCGGCAAGGCCCTTGCCGAGGACACCCGCAGGGCCACCATCAGGCCCACGCCGACTAAACCTCCACCACCGCATGCATGCAGCTGCCGACCCAACCAGCCGGGCAGGCACCTACATGGCGGCATGCAGATCTTCGTGAAGACCCACCTCAGCTGCGTGCCTACCTACGTGGCATCACAGGCGTCGCTGGCCAGGGCGCGTGTCGACACAAGAAGGAGCGGCGACAGACGAGACAGGTCTCTCCCCCGTCCCAGATAAAGCAAGGACACCGAAGAAAGACGCATTAAATGTGCCTTGTCATGTAATGCGAGGGATAACCTCGCATCACTATACCCTTTCCACCTCCTGTGTGCCACTTTGGCAACCCCTTTTCCTATAAAAGGAGGCCCGAGGCGAGCAGGAGAAGGATTCAGCCTTTTGGAGCTCCTCACGCCCCATAGCTAGCTCAAGAACACAGATATACAATCCACCAAAGCAGGAGTAGGGTTTTACGCATCCTCGCGGCCCGAACCTGGATAAACAAACCGTGTGCTACCTGTTAGATCCGCTCTTCTCATGACCCCGCGCCCCGCTAACCGCAGTAGGGATTCTTGTGATCCCATAGGTCTCGTTCCCACCGACATCTTTGGCGCGCCAGGTAGGGGGCGCAGTTGTGAGAATCGGCTCTAGCAATCAGCCCAACACTCCTTCGTCTTCGTGGCGCATGGAGAGGGAAGGAGGCCGGAAGATCAGCGCTCGAGCGACTACAAATAGAAGCTAAGTTGCACTGAACCCTTATTTGTTCTATCCTTCTTATATGAGGTTATTCCCCCTTGGAGATGTCACACCTTTGTATGAGAAACCTGTCGGATTTCGGGTTCCGGCAGACCCTTGAGGTTCGAACACTGGGGTGTGCGCGGAGATTTCGCCTCCTACCTACCTGCACCCCTCCGCCACGCTAGGATCAAAACTATGGGAAGAACACCACAAGAGACACAGGGTTTATACTGGTTCGGGCCACCGTTGTGGTGTAATACCCTACTCCAGTGTGTGGTGTGGTGGATTGCCTCTTGGGCTAAGGATGATGAATAGTACAAGGAAGAACAGCCTCGCGAGGGTCTGTTCTTGGCTGGGGCGATGAACTTCTGGGAGGAGTTCAGTCACCTTTCTCTCTCTCTCTCTCTCTCTCTCTCTCTCTCTCTCTCTAACCAGTCGATCCCTAGAGACACTTCGACGCGACCGAACCGACCCCTTTGCCATGTGGGTGGCTGGTCCTATCTATAGAGGCCCTGGTCTTCTTCCCAAATATTGAGCGGGAAGGGAGCCAACAATGGCGGGCTGATTTGAAGGAGGACAGCAAGTATCAGCTATCCTGACAAAAGTAGTCTTCGGCTGCGCAAAGCTCTGGTGATGACGCCGTCTTGGGCTCCACGGTGACCTCCGTCTCGTAGTCCTCCTGGTCTTGGTCTTGTTGCACCGAAATGGCAACCTTTGCCTGATGCCTCGGTACTCCGTGGATGCGCTTGCCTCCTTTGCACCAAAGAGGAAAGGAGGATGCTGCGCGGGCTGGCGCCCGCCTGGCACCTTGATTCGTCATGGCTTGCATCACGGGCACCTCGTGAGGTACCCCGCCTTGATCTCTCTGCCTCCTCACAAGCCAGCCTAATGAGGCCGTGCCTAAGGAATCTCCGTGTCGTCTGCCCCGCGAGGCTTGGCCCCTCGCGAGGGTTTTGAGTTTGTGTTGGTGAAGATGGGCCGTGCTGGGCCCCCCTTTGAGCCAAGCCGCAGGCCACAGGCAGGCAAGTCTGGGGACCCCCGTTCCCAGAATGCCGACAGTTGCCCCCGGGCCCAAGGCGCACCCGGACTTGGCCGTGCAGGGAGGTGGAAGGGCAAGAGCGAAGCGCCGCGGGCCCTAACAGCCTGCGGCCTTGGGCGCCGCGTGGCGGTTGATTGGACGTGGGCGTCTCCGCTTCCCCATGATGCCTCGGCAACTACACGGATTGGACAAGTCCCTGCATGCAAAGAGGGTCATAATTACCTGCGATCGTGGGGGCCGTTGGTTGGCCATCGCCGGCCATAAGTATGGACCGGCGCGCGCCCTTCCAGTTCATCCCCTCTTGCTTCTCCTCTTTCTTCATGGCCCCGTCGAGGAGGTTCTCGGCCGCCGAGAAAGGGAAGGCTTGCCGGGTTGAGCCCGCCTCTACCCCACCCAAGCGCGGCCGAGGGCGCCCTCGCAAGCATCCTGTGGCCACCACAGCGGCTCCCCGCAGCCGTGGCGGTGATCTTCAGCACAACGACGGGCGGATTGTTGTAGCCGGGGGTACGCTCCGGCTGCGCGTCCCCCCAGGCCGCGCGTTTGTGCTGCTGAACTGCTGGTGGAGTTCGTCGTGTGGTCGGCTGAGCCGGCTAGCACCCGGCTTCTGCTTCCTCACTTCCTCCTCGGCGAGCTCCCGGCCGGCGCCCCGGGCGGCCTCTGGCTCCAGGCCGACGGCTGCTGCTGCCAAGCCTCATGGGTCTCTCTGGAGGTCTCCGCGGCCGGGAGCCTGTCCCTGGCCCGCGGTTGGCAGACGTTTGCCCGTGCGCGTGGCCTGAGCCGTCGGTGCACCCTACACTTCAAGTTCGACGGCGACGCCACCCTCTACGTGAGGGTGTTTGGGGAAGATGGTCGCCGCGCAGGGTGCTGCCCCGAGGGTGACGACCGTGGCTGGGAACCCAGCTCCGGCGATGATGGAGAGAGCAGCGCTCGCGCGGCTGGTGGCATGCGGGGTTCCTCAAGCTTCTCCGGTTCTTCTTCAGGCGGCGACTCCTCTAGCGGTGGCCGCAATCAGCCTCCACACCGTCGTATCTGCTTGGGGGGTGGCAACGTGCCCGCCCGCCGTCGCGCCCTGGTGAAGCGCAAGAGGGAGTCCGCCTGAGCTCCGGAGGCAGCTCAGGCCTTCCCTGCGGGCCGGTGTGAGGCGAGCCGCGCCAGATTTGTTCTTCCTTTTCCCTTTTTCCTGCGTAACAAAGACAATAGTGTGGAGCCCTGCGGGGGCGTCTTTGGGTTATTGCTGTTAATCATCATTTTGCTTTCGTTACCGTACCTTCCAGCTATGTGCCCGAGCGTGGATAGTTCCCGGCCCCGGCCGTGGGGGGGCGACCGACCCAGGCCCTGTGTTTGTGTCGCGGTGCCCGAGGGGCACGGACTGGAGGGGTGCTCCTGCAAGGGGCCCAGGTCGTGGACCCTTTGAATGACTAGGATAGGAACACTCGCGAGGGCTCTCGGCTCCCCCCTCGCGAGGCCTTGCGCAAGAGAAATCGAGGCAGGAGAGCGAAAAGCCAAAGAACCGCAAGCCAAAGACGGCAACAACTTCAATAAAACTTCAAATGAGAAGGAACAAGCCAACTACGGAAAGCAAATGAAAAGCCGCGTCCGGCACCTAATCTAGTCTTCGACGTCTTCTCACCAGCGCGGAGCTAAGTGCTGCCACTGGGCGTGGGAGGGAGCCCCAGGGCTTGAGGCCGGCGCTCCTGAGACTTCGGGGCGTGTATAGCCCCAACTCATTATTACGTGAGAGTGTCACGGGCAGCGAGCTTCACAGGCGTTGGCCTTGCTTCACAGGCTCCGGGCCTTTTCCAAAACGCGATAGCTTCACAGGCACTCGCCTTGCTTCACAGGCTCCGGGCCTTTTCCAAAACGCGATAGCTTCACAGGAACTCACCTTGCTTCACAGGCTCCGGGCCTTTTCCAAAACGCGATAGCTTCACAGGCACTCGCCTTGCTTCACAGGCTCCGGGCCTTTTCCAAAATGCGATAGCTTCACAGGCACTCGCCTTGCTTCATAGGCTCTGGGCCCTTTCCAAAACGCGATAGCTTCACAGGCACTCGCCTTGCTTCACAGGCTCTGGGCCTTTTCAGGGGTAGAACCTCCGGAGGTGCTGGATGTTCCATGCATTCTGGACCGGCACTCCCTCCTGAGTCTCCAAGCGCACGGAGCCGGGCCTGGAAACATGAACAACCTTGAACGGGCCCTCCCACATGGGAGAGAGCTTGTGCAGTCCCTCCCTGGAGAGAACCCGCCTGAGCACGAGGTCTCCTACCTCGAGAGTCCTGGGGCGGATGTTGCGGCAGTGATATCGCCGCAGCGCTTGTTGGGCCGCTCGTAGCGCGGCTTCTCGGCGACGTTCCTCCCCCAGCACGAGGCCCATCCCCCGCATGGCGTCCTGTTGCGCCTCGTCGAACGCCACGACCCGCGCGGAGCGACGTCTGACCTCGTGAGGGAGGACCGCTTCGGCTCCGTAGACCAGGAAGAACGGGGTCTCCCCAGTCGGCTTGGTCGCGGTTGTGCAGATGGACCACAACACGGACTGAAGCTCGTCGTACCAACCTCTGCCGCAGGCCTCCGGCTTCTTCTTGAACGTCCTGGTCTTGAGGCCCCTCAGGACTTCCGCATTGGCTCGCTCGGCCTGACCGTTGTTTCGGGGGTGCGCCACTGAAGCGTAGCATATCTGCGTTCCAAGGTTAGCACAGTATGTTTTGAAGAGGTTACTGGTGAACTGCGAACCATTGTCCGTGATGATGCGATTCGGCACCCCGAACCGGCTCATGATGCCCTTGATGAACTTGACCGCGGAACCCGCAGGAATGGTGCGGACAGCCTCCACTTCGGCCCACTTGGTGAACTTGTCTACAACAACGTAAAGGTAGCGGTAGCCCCCTGGCACCCGAGGAAACGGACCCAAGATGTCAAGCCCCCAGACTACGAATGGCCACGAAAGGGAGATAGTCTGCAAGCCCCCTGCCGGCTGATGGATCTGCTTGGCGTGGAACTGGCAGGCCTCACAAGCTTTCACTAGTTCAACGGCGTCATTGAGCGCGGTGGGCCAATAAAACCCACTGCGAAACGCCTTGCCGACGAGGGTCCGTGACGATGAATGATGTCCGCAGTCCCTGCCGTGTATATCTTCCAGTAGCTCCTTCCCTTGTTCCCTGGAGATGCAGCGCAGGGATACATTGTTTGGTCGCTTCCGATAGAGCTCTCCATCTTTGATGCAGTATGCCGTGGCCTGGCGTGCCACTCGCTCTGCTTCCTCCTCCTTCTCTAGCAGGGTCCCTTGCGTTAAGTAGCTCCGGAGCTCCGTGATGGGAGCTCTTCCCGGGGCTCAGCCATGTTTGATAACGACGGTAAGGCTGAAGGCTTGAAGAGCCGCTCCTCGAAAATGCAAGGCTCCTGAGGTAACCGCCTAGACGCGCGTTTGGCGATGTCATCGGCTTCCTGATTGGTGCCATGGGGCACATGCTGCAACTCCAACCCCCAGAACTGCTTCTCCATCCTGCGGACCTCTGCAAGGTATGAAGGAAATATGCCCTAGAGGCAATAATAAAGTTATTATTTATTTCCTTACATCATGATAAATGTTTATTATTCATGCTAGAATTGTATTAACCGGAAACATAATACATGTGTGAATACATACACCACCAGAGTGTCACTAGTATGCCTCTACTAGACTAGCTCGTTAATCAAAGATGGTTATGTTTCCTAACCATGAACAAAGAGTTGTTATTTGATTAACGAGGTCACATCATTAGTTGAATGATCTGATTGACATGACCCATCCCATTAGCTTAGCACCCGATCGTTTAGTATGTTGCTATTGCTTTCTTCATGACTTATACATGTTCCTATAACTATGAGATTATGCAACTCCCGTTTACCGGAGGAACACTTTGGGTACTACCAAACATCACAACGTAACTGGGTGATTATAAAGGAGTACTACAGGTGTCTCCAATGGTAGATGTTGGGTTGGCATATTTCGAGATTAGGGTTTGTCACTCCGATTGTCAGAGAGGTATCTCTAGGCCCTCTCGGTAATGCACATCACATAAGCCTTGCAAGCACTGCAACTAATATGTTAGTTGTGAGATGATGTATTACGGAACGAGTAAAGAGACTTACCGGTAACGAGATTGAACTAGGTACTGGATACCGACGATCGAATCTCGGGCAAGTAACATACCGATGACAAAGGGAACAACGTATGTTGTTATGCGGTCTGACCGATAAAGATCTTCGTAGAATATGTAGGAGCCAATATGGGCATCCAGGTCCCGCTATTGGTTATTGACCGGAGACGTGTCTCGGTCATGTCTACATTGTTCTCGAACCGTAGGGTCCGCACGCTTAACGTTACGATGACAGTTATTATGAGTTTATGCATTTTGATGTACCGAAGGTTGTTCGGAGTCCCGGATGAGATCACGGACATGACGAGGAGTCTCGAAATGGTCGAGACGTAAAGATTGATATATTGGAAGCCTATGTTTGGACATAGGAAGTGTTCCGGGTGAAATCGGGATTTTACCGGAATACCGGGAGGGTTACCGGAACCCCCCGGGAGACGAATGGGCCTATTGGACCTTAGTGGAAAAGAGAAAAGGGAAGCCCACAAGCTGGCCGGCGCCCCCCCTTTCCTCAAGTCCTAGTAGGACTAGGATAGGGGGCCGGCCCCCCTTCTCTCTCCTTTTCCCCCCGGGAGTCCTAATAGGATTAGGATTGGAGGGAGGAGTCCTACTCCCGGTGGGAGTAGGACTCCCCTGCGCCTCCTCTCCCTGGCCGGCCGGCTCCCCCTCCTCCAACCTTTATATACGGGGGCAAGGGGCACCCCAAGGCACACAAGTTGATCCTTGAGATCGTTCCTTAGCCGTGTGCGGTGCCCCCTGCCACCAAATTCCACCTCGGTCATATCGTTGTAGAGCTTAGGCGAAGCCCTGCGTCGGTAGTACATCAAGATCGTCACCACGCCGTCGTGCTGACGGAACTCTTCCTCGACGCTTTGCTGGATCGGAGCCCGAGGAACGTCATCGAGCTGAACGTGTGCTAAGAACTCGGAGGTGCCGGAGTAACGGTGCTTGGATCGGTCGGATCGGGAAGAAGACGTACGACTACTTCCTCTACGTTGTGTGATCGCTTCCGCAGTCGGTCTGCGTTGGTACGTAGACAACACTCTCCCCTCTCGTTGCTATGCATCACCATGATCTTGCGTGTGCGTAGGAAAATTTTCGAAATTACTGCGTTCCCCAACAGTGGCATCCGAGCCTAGGTTTTATGGTTTGATGTTATTTGCACGAGTAGAACACAAGTGAGTTGTGGGCGATACAAGTCATACTGCCTACCAGCATGTCATACTTTGGTTCGGCGGTATTGTTGGGTGAGACGATCCGGACCAACCTTACGCGTACTCTTACGCGAGACCGGTTCCCTCGACGTGCTTTGCACATAGATGGCTTGCGGAAGACTGTCTCTCCAACTTTAGTTGAACCAAGTGTGACTACGCTCGGTCCTTGAGAAGGTTAAAACGGAGTCTATTTGACGAACTATCGTTGTGGTTTTGATGCGTAGGTGAGATGAGTTCTTACTTAAGCCCGTAGCAGCCACGTAAAACTTGCAACAACAAAGTAGAGGACGTCTAACTTGTTTTTGCAGGGCATGTTGTGATGTGATATGGTCAAGGCATGATGCTGATTTTATTGTATGAGATGATCATGTTTTGTAACCAAGTTATCGGCAACTGGCAGGAGCCATATGGTTGTCGCTTTATTGTATGCAATGCAATCGCGATGTAATGCTTTACTTTATTACTAAGCGGTAGTGATAGTCGTGGAAGCATAAGATTGGCGAGACGACAACGATGCTATGATGGAGATCAAGGTGTCGCGCCGGTGACGATGGTGATCATGACGGTGCTTCGGAGATGGAGATCACAAGCACAAGATGATGATGGCCATATCATATCACTTATATTGATTGCATGTGATGTTTATCCCTTTTATGCATCTTATCTTGCTTTGATTGACGGTAGCATTATAAGATGATCTCTCACTAAAATTATCAAGAAGTGTTCTCCCTGAGTATGCACCGTTGCCAAAGTTCGTCGTGCCCAGACACCACGTGATGATCGGGTGTGATAAGCTCTACGTCCAAATACAACGGGTGCAAAACAGTTGCACACGCAGAATACTCAGGTTATACTTGACGAGCCAAGCATATACAGATATGGCCTCGGAACACGGAGACCGAAAGGTCGAGCGTGAATCATATAGTAGATATGATCAACATAACGATGTTCACCATTGAAAACTACTCCATCTCACGTGATGATCGGTTATGGTTTAGTTGATTTGGATCACGTGATCACTTAGAGGATTAGAGGGATGTCTATCTAAGTGGGAGTTCTTAAGTAATATGATTAAATTGAACTTAAATTTATCATGAACTTAGTCCTGGTAGTATTTTGCAAATCATGTTGTAGATCAATTGCTCGCGTTGTTGCTTCCCTGTGTTTATTTTGATATTTTCCTAGAGAAAATTGTGTTGAAAGATGTTAGTAGCAATGATGCGGATTGGATCCGTGATCTGAGGTTTATCCTCATTGCTGCACAGAAGAATTATGTCCTTGATGCACCGCTAGGTGACAGACCTATTGCAGGAGCAGATGCAGACGTTATGAACGTTTGGCTAGCTCAATATGATGACTACTTGATAGTTTAGTGCACCATGCTTAACGGCTTAGAATCGGGACTTCAAAGACGTTTTGAACGTCATGGACCATATGAGATGTTCCAGGAGTTGAAGTTAATATTTCAAGCAAATACCCGAGTTGAGAGACATGAAGTCTCCAGCAAGTTCTATAGCTAAAAGATGGAGGAGAATCGCTCAACTAGTGAGCATGTGCTCAGATTGTCTGGGTACTACAATCGCTTGAATCAAGTGGGAGTTAATCTTCCAGATAAGATAGTGATTGACAGAATTCTCTAGTCACCATGACCAAGTTAGTAGAACTTCGTGACGAACTATAGTATGCAAGGGATGACGAAAACGACTCCTGAGCTTTTCATGATGATGAAATCGATGAAGGTAGAAATCAAGAAAAACATCAAGTGTTGATGGTAGACAAGACCACTAGTTTCAAGAAAAGGGCAAAGGGAAGAAGGGGAACTTCAAGAAGAACGGCAAGCAAGTTGCTACTCAAGTGAAGAAGCCCAAGTCTGGACCTAAGCCTGAGACTAAGTGCTTCTACTTCAAAGGAACTGGTCACTGGAAGCGGAACTACCCCAAGTGATTGGCGGATAAGAAGGATGGCAAAGTGAACATAAGTATATTTGATATACATGTTATTGATGTGTACTTTACTAGTGTTTATAGCAACCCTTTAGTATTTGATGCTAGTTCAGTTGCTAAGAGTAGTAACTCGAAACGGGAGTTGCAGAATAAACAGAGACTAGTTAAGGGTGAAGTGACGATGTGTGTTGGAAGTGGTTCCAAGATTGATATGATCATCATCGCACACTCCCTATAATTTCGGGATTAGTGTTGAACCTAAATAAGTGTTATTTGGTGTTTGCGTTGAACATGAATATGATTTGATCATGTTTATTGTAATACGGTTATTCATTTAAGTAAGAGAATAAATTGTTGTTCTGTTTACATGAATAAAACCTAATATGGTTTCACACCCAATGAAAATAGTTCATTGGATCTCGATCTTAACAATACACATATTCATAATATTGAAACCAAAAGATGCAAAGTTAATAATGATAGTGCAACTTATTTGTGGCACTGCTGTTTAGGTCATATTGGTATAAAGCGCATGAAGAAACTCCATGCTGATGGGCTTCCGGAATCACTTGATTATGAATCACTTGATGCTTGCGAACCATGCCTTTTGGGCAAGATGACTAAAACGCCGTTCTCCGGAACAATGGAGCGAGAAAAGATTTGTTGGAAATCATACATACTGATGTATGTGGTCCGATGAATATTGAGGCTCGCGACAGATATCATTATTTTCTGATCTTCACAAATGATTTGAGCAGATATGAGTATATCTACTTGATGAAACATAAGTCTGAAACATTTGAAAAGTTCAAAGAATTTCAGAGTGAAGTGGAAAATCATCGTGACAAGAAAATAAAAGTTTCTACGATATGATCGCAGAGGTAAAATATTTGAGTTACGAGTTTGGTCTTCAATTAAAACAAAGTGGAATAGTTTCACAAAATCATGCCACATGGAACACCACAGCATAATGGTGTGTCCGAACGTCATAACCGTACTTTATTGGATATAGTGCAATCTATGATGTATCTTACCGATCTACCACTATCGTTTTGGGGTTATGCATTAGAGACAGCTACATTCACGTTAAATAGGGCACCATCTAAATCCGTTGAGACGACACCGTGTGAACTATGGTTTGGCAAGAAACCAAAGTTGTCGTTTCTTAAAGTTTGGGGTTGCGATGCTTATATGAAAAGGTTTCATCCTGATAAGCTCAAAACTCAAATCGGAGAAGTGCATCTTCATAAGATATCCAAAGGAAACTATTGGATACACCTTCTATCACAGATCCGAAGGCAAGACTTTTGTTGCTAAATTCGGAAACTTTCTGGAGAAGGAGTTTGTCTCGAAAGAAGTGAGTGGGAGGAAAGTAGAACTTGACGAGGTAACTGTACCTGCTCCCTTATTGGAAAGTAATACATCACAGAAAAATGTTTCTGTGACACCTACACCAGTTAGTGAGGAAGCTAATGATGATGATCATGAAACTTCAGAACAAGACACTACTGAACCTCGTAGATCAACCAGAGCAAGATCCGCGCCAGAGTGGTACGGTAATCCAGTTCTGGAAATCATGCTACTAGATCATGATGAACCTACAAACTATGAAGAAGCGATGGTGAGCCCAGATTCCGCAAAGTGGCTTGAAGCCATGAAATCTGAGATATGATCCATGTATGAGAACAAAGTATGGACTTTAGTTGACTTGCCCGATGATCGGCAAGCCATAGAAAATAAATGGATCTTCAACAGGAAGACGGACGCTGATAGTAGTGTTACTATCTACAAAGCTAGAATTGTAGCAAAAGGTTTTCGACAAGTTCAAGGTGTTGACTACGATGAGATTTTCTCACTCGTATCTATGCTTAAGTCTGTCCGAATCATGTTAGTAATTGCCGCATTTTATGAAATCTGGCAAACGGATAAACAAAACTGCATTGCTTAATGGATTTATTAAAGAAGAGTTGTATATGATGCAACCAGAAGGTTTTGTCAATCCAAAAGGTGCTAACAAAATGTGCAAGCACCAGCGATCCATCTGTGGACTGGTGCAAGCATCTCGGAGTTGGAATATACGCTTTGATGAGTTGATCAAAGCATATAGTTTTATACAGACTTGCGGTGAAGCCTATATTTACGAGAAAGTGAGTGGGAGCACTACAGCATTTCTGATAAGTATATGTGAATGACATATTGTTGATCAGAAATAATGTAGAATTATTCTGTAAAGCATAAAAGGAGTGTTTGAAAAGAGTTTTTCAAAGAAAGACTTCGGTAAAGCTGCTTACATATTGAGCTTCAAGATAGATCAAGACGCTTGATAAGTTTTTCAATAAGTACATACCTTGACAAGATTTTGAAGTAGTTCAAAATGGAACAGTCAAAGAAAAAGTTTCTTGCCTGTGTTACAAGGTGTGAAGTTGAGTAAAGACTCAAAGCCCGACCACGGCAGAAGATAGAAAGAGAATGAAAGTCATTCCCTATGCCTCATTCATAGGTTCTATAAAGTATGCCATGCTGTGTACCAGATCTATTGTATACCCTGCACTGATTTGGCAAGGGAGTACAATAGAGATCTAGGAGTAGATCACTGGACAGCGGTCAGAATTATCCTTAGTGAAATAAGGAAATGTTTCTCGATTATGGACGTGACAAAAATGTTCGTCGTAAAGGGTTACGTCGATGCAAGTTTTTGACACTGATCCAGATGATTCTAAATCTGGATACATATTGAAAGTGGGAGCAATTAGCTAGAGTAGCTCCGTGTAGAGCATTGTAGACATAGAACTTGCAAAATACTTACGGATCTGAAAGTGACAGACCCGTTGACTAAAATTATCTCACAAGCAAAACATGATCACACCTTAGTACTCTTTGGGTGTTAATCACATAGATATGTGAACTAGATTACTGACTCTAGTAAACCCTTTGAGTGTTGGTCACATGACGATGTGAACTATGGGTGTTAATCACATGGTGATGTGAACCATTGCTGCTAAATCACATGGCGATGTGAACTAGATTATTGACTCTAGTGCAAGTGGGAGACTGAAGGAAATATGCCCTAGAGGCAATAATAAAGTTATTATTTATTTCCTTACATCATGATAAATGTTTATTATTCATGCTAGAATTGTATTAACCGGAAACATAATACATGTGTGAACACATACACCAACAGAGTGTCACTAGTATGCCTCTACTAGACTAGCTCGTTAATCAAAGATGGTTATGTTTCCTAACCATGAACAAAGAGTTGTTATTTGATTAACGAGGTCACATCATTAGTTGAATGATCTGATTGACATGACCCATCCCATTAGCTTAGCACCCGATCGTTTAGTATGTTGCTATTGCTTTCTTCATGACTTATACATGTTCCTATAACTATGAGATTATGCAACTCCCGTTTACCGGAGGAACACTTTGGGTACTACCAAACGTCACAACGTAACTGGGTGATTATAAAGGAGTACTACAGGTGTCTCCAATGGTAGATGTTGGGTTGGCGTATTTCGAGATTAGGGTTTGTCACTCCGATTGTCGGAGAGGTATCTCTAGGCCCTCTCGGTAATGCACATCACATAAGCCTTGCAAGCACTGCAACTAATATGTTAGTTGTGAGATGATGTATTACGGAACGAGTAAAGAGACTTACCGGTAACGAGATTGAACTAGGTACTGGATACCGACGATCGAATCTCGGGCAAGTAACATACCGATGACAAAGGGAACAACGTATGTTGTTATGCGGTCTGACCGATAAAGATCTTCGTAGAATATGTAGGAGCCAATATGGGCATCCAGGTCCCGCTATTGGTTATTGACCGGAGATGTGTCTCGTTCATGTCTACATTGTTCTCGAACCGTAGGGTCCGCACGCTTAATGTTACGATGACAGTTATTATGAGTTTATGCATTTTGATGTACCGAAGGTTGTTCGGAGTCCCGGATGAGATCACGGACATGACGAGGAGTCTCGAAATGGTCGAGACGTAAAGATTGATATATTGGAAGCCTATGTTTGGACATAGGAAGTGTTCCGAGTGAAATCGGGATTTTACCGGAATATCGGGAGGGTTACCGGAACCCCCCGGGAGACGAATGGGCCTATTGGGCCTTAGTGGAAAAGAGAAAAGGGAAGCCCACAAGCTGGCCGGCGCCCCCCCTTTCCCCAAGTCCTAGTAGGACTAGGATAGGGGGCCGGCCCCCCTTCTCTCTCCTTTTCCCCCCGGGAGTCCTAATAGGATTAGGATTGGAGGGAGGAGTCCTACTCCCGGTGGGAGTAGGACTCCCCTGCGCCTCCTCTCCCTGGCCGGCCGGCTCCCCCTCCTCCAACCTTTATATACGGGGGCAGGGGGCACCCCAAGGCACACAAGTTGATCCTTGAGATCGTTCCTTAGCCGTGTGCGGTGCCCCTGCCACCAAATTCCACCTCGGTCATATCGTTGTAGAGCTTAGGCGAAGCCCTGCGTCGGTAGTACATCAAGATCGTCACCACGCCGTCGTGCTGACGGAACTCTTCCTCGACGCTTTGCTGGATCGGAGCCCGAGGAACGTCATCGAGCTGAACGTGTGCTAAGAACTCGGAGGTGCCGGAGTAACGGTGCTTGGATCGGTCGGATCGGGAAGAAGACGTACGACTACTTCCTCTACGTTGTGTGATCGCTTCCGCAGTCGGTCTGCGTTGGTACATAGACAACACTCTCCCCTCTCGTTGCTACGCATCACCATGATCTTGCGTGTGCGTAGGAAAATTTTCGAAATTACTGCGTTCCCCAACAAGGTAGGCCTCCATGTGCTCATCCTTCGGCTCGTACACCTTGTTGGAGAAATTGACAAGGAGCTGCGAATCGCCCTAGATGGTGAGGCGTTTCACCCCCAGGGCAGCTGCGGCCTTCATGCCCGCTATTAAACCTTCATACTCCGCTATGTTGTTGGAGACCTTTTCGCCTTGCTGGAAACAAAGCTGCACGGCATAATAGAGCTTGTCCTGTGTGGGCGATATGAGCACCGCCCCAGCTCCAGCGCCATGCCTGGAGAACGCCCCATCGAAGTACATGACCCAGCCTTCTGGCGCCTTGCTTCCCGGGGATAGGGACCGATCCTCATCGGTCTTGAGGCTTGGCACCTCCGTCCACTCTGCCACAAAATCCGCCAACGCTGCTCCCTTGATGACCCTGGTCGTGCTGAATTCGAGCTGAAACACTTGCAGTTCTATGTTCCACTCAGCAACCCTTCCAGCCGAATTAGGTCTCCTGAGCACTCTCTCCAGGGGGTATGACGACACGACCTTGATGGGGTGACCCTAAAAATAGTGCCCCAGCTTGCGCGACGCCACCAGTAGCGCGAGGAGGAGTTTCTGAGGCATGGGGTACCGTGCTCTTGCATCCCGCAGCACTGTGCTGACGAAGTACACTGGGTGCTCAACGAGGTGGAGTGCGTCGGTGCTGGTGGCCTCTTTCGGAGACCGTGGCGCCTCTTGAGGCGATAAGGCCTTCTGAGTCTGGCCATCTGGAAGTGGGGCCTCTTCCGCCTCTGGTGCGCCCCTCTGCGGTGGCTGATCCTCCTCAGCCGCGGTGGCAGTTTCTGTAGGCCTTCCTTGTCCCTGTTCTGCCTGGTCCCGGGCCGCTGCCGTGGTTTTGATCCGACGCTCCTCCCTGACTGCCACCAGGGCTGCGCTGGCGGAGTAGGGAGTGGCGGCGAGGTAAAGCACCAGGGGCTCTTGAGGGCGCGGAGCCACCATGATCGGTGGACTGGTCAGGTATTTCTTGAGATCCTGGAACGCCTTGTAGGCCTCTTCAGTCCACTCGAAGGGCCCCTTTTTCTTCATTAGCTGGAAAAAGGTAGCGCTCGCTCTCCCAGCTTGGAGATGAAGCGCCCTAGCGCGGTCACGCGCCCTGTGAGCTTCTGCATTTCTCTGAGGGTCTTTGGCGGGCTCATGTCTTCCACCGCCTTAACCTTCTCCGGGTTAGCCTCGATGCCTCGGTGAGACACGAGGAAACCCAAGAGCTTGCCCGAGGGGACCCCGAACACACACTTCTCTGGGTTGAGCCGTAGCTTCACTGCGTTGAGGCTCGCGAAGGTTTCCTCCAGGTCTTGTATCAAGGTCCTGGCCTCCCGAGATTTTACCACGATGTCATCGACATAAGCTTCAACATTCTTCCTGAGCTGCGGGCCCAAGGTGATATGCATCAGCCGCTGAAAGGTCGCCCCTGCGTTACGCAGCCCAAATGGCATGCAGGTGTAGCAGTACACCCCACACGGGGTTAGGAAGGCTGTCTTCTCGACGTCTTCTACCGCCATCTTGATTTGGTGATACCCAGAGAAGGCATCCAGGAAGCATAGCAGGTCGCATTCCGCAGTGGAATCGATGATCTGGTCGATGCGGGGGAGCGGGAATGGTCCTGCGGGCACGCTTTGTTGAGGTTGGTGAAGTCGACACACATGCGTTCCTTCCCTCCCTTCTTCGGCACAATGACAGGGTTGGTCAACCAATCTGGGTATCGGACCTCGCGAATGACCCCAGCGGCCTCTAATTTGCAGGTCTCTTGGATGATGAAGGCCTACTTTTCTGTGGACTGCCGCCTGGCCTTCTGCTTCACAGGGCGCATGTTGGGGCACACGTTGAGGTGATGCTCGATTACACTCCTGGGGATCCCTGCCAACTGGTCTGGCTCCCAAGCGAATACCTTCTTGTTTGCACGCAGGAACCCGACTAGGGCCTCCTCCTGCTCGGGTTTGAGGTGAGCGCCTATGGTGAAAGTGGCGTTGGTGGACCCGTCCTCATCGACGGGTATCTGCTTGGTTTCTGCCTTGTCTTGGGTGAACAACTACTTCTTCTTGGCGGGCGCAGCCCCCTTGGGCTCGGGGGCCTCCAAGTCGGCGCGCTGTGCCGACGCTGCTGCCTTGTAGACGAGCTCGAGCACCCGCAGAGCGTCACCGGTATCCCCATGCACGGTGAGGACACCGCTGCTCCCGGGCATCTTCATGAGGTTGTACGCCGGGTGTGTCGCGGCCATGAACTGGGCTAGCGCTGGGTAGCCGAGGATGGCGTTGTAAGGGAGGCTGATGGGGGTGATGTCGAAGTCGACCAGCTCCGTGCGGAAGTTGTCGTAGGTGCCGAAGGTCACTGGGAGCCGGATCTGTCCCAAGGAGCTGAACGGCTTGCCCCCAACGCCTGAGAAGGGCCGGCTGGGTTGCAGCCTTTCCAGGGGTATGCGGAGGAGGTTGAAGGCCTCGACCGAGAGCACGCTGAGGCCCGCACCGCCATCAATGAGGGTCCTGGTGACGGCCACCTGGCAGATGGTGGGGGTGCACAGCATGGGGAGCGCGCTCGAGCAGGCCGAGTTGGAGGGGTGGTCCTCCGAGCTGAAGGTCGGGCCGGTCTCGGGCGCCGCCTGATCCAGGGGAGCCCCCTGCCGCGTGGAAACGACGCTGACCCGGCGGATGAACGGCTTGACGTGGTGACTTGTGAGCGGCGCCTGCGAGCCGCCCAGGAGGGCCGCGACGACCGGGGGTGTTGGTGTGGCGCGATGGGACGGCGCAGGAGAGCCCCCTGCGGCGCGGACGAGCTCGGCGACGCAGTCAAGCCATTCCTTGTAGACGTTGTCGGCGGGACGGCGGCGCAGGAGCTCATCTGCCGCGATGAGTGCAGTCCGAGCCTCCATGGGCACGCGGAGCACGCGGGACGAAGACCCAGCTGGAGAGAGCGAGGGAGTTGCGGTGCGGCCGTCTTGGCGCACGGATGGATGCTGAGACGATGCTTGCTGCTCGTCCCCCGTCGGGCCGGTGGCGGCGTTGACGGCAGGTGACGGGGAACGATGAGGACGCCCGCCGGCAGGGGATGTCTGGGTGACGCGGGAAGCGAGGGCGGCCCAGCGCTCCGCGCGAGCCCGACGAGCATCAGACATGAGTGTGATGGTCGGAGGAGAACGGGGTGATGGAAGACGAATTCCGGCGCACCCCTACCTGGCGCGCCAAATGTCGGATTTCGGGTTCTGGCAGACCCTTGAGGTTCGAACACTGGGGTGCGCGCGGAGATTTCGCCTCCTACCTACCTGCACCCCTCCGCCATGCTAGGATCAAAACTATGGGAAGAACAGCACAAGAGACACAAGGTTTATACTGGTTCGGGCCACCGTTGTGGTGTAATACCCTACTCCAGTGTGTGGTGTGGTGGATTGCCTCTTGGGCTAAGGATGATGAACAGTACAAGGAAGAACAGCCTCGCGAGGGTCTGTTCTTGGCTGGGGCGATGAACTGCTGGGAGGAGTTCAGTCACCTTTCTCTCTCTCTCTCTCTCTCTCTCTCTCTCTCTCTCTCTTTCTTTCTAACCAGTCGATCCCTAGAGACACTTCGACGCGACCGAACCGACCCCTTTGCCATGTGGGTGACTGGTCCTGTTTATAGAGGCCATGGTCTTCTTCCCAAATATTGAGCGGGAAGGGAGCCAACAATGGCGGGCTGATTTGAAGGGGGACAACAAGTATCAGCTATCCTGACAAAAGTAGTCTTCGGCTGCGCAAAGCTCTGGTGATGACACCGTCTTGGGCTCCACGGTGACCTCCGTCTCGTAGTCCTCCTAGTCTTGGTCTTGTTGCACTGAAATGGCAACCTTTGCCTGATGCCTCGGTACTCCGCGGCTGCGCTTGCCTCCTTTGCACCAAAGAGGAAAGGAGGACGCTGCGCGGGCTGGCGCCCGCCTGGCGCCTTGAGTCGTCATGGCTTCCGTCACGGGCACCTCGTGAGGTACCCCGCCTTGATCTCTCCGCCTCCTCGCGAGCCAGCCTGACGAGGCCGTGCCTGAGGAAGCTCCGTGTCGTCCGCCCCGCGAGGGTCTTGAGTTTGTGTTGGTGAAGATGGGCCGTGCTGGGGCCCCCTTTGAGCCACGCCGCAGGCCGCAGGCAGGCAAGTCTAGGGACCCCCGTTCCCAGAACACCGACAAAACCTGCACGCCAGGGGGCTCTCCCACGATCGGCGACGCCCTTGCCCTGTTTCGAGTCCGCTCAACAGCTCAGGCGGCTGCGTCGAGAATGGCAAAGTAGCCTTCCGCGATCAACAATGCCCTCGATTGTGACTCGAGTCAAGCTCGACAGTTCGAGCGGCCGCGTTCAGAACGGAAAGGTGGCTCATCCGGCAGCACGCGTACCCAGCAGGCCCATGGGGCTCCGTCCCCAAAATGCCGCTAGGGGCTTCCACGCCGGCGATCCTACCCAATCGATGTAGGGCGCGCATACAAAGAGGAATTTAACGGGGAAATAACGTGCATGAAATTAAAAATACTGCAAAGTTATATTACATCAGATCATTGATGCGGTTCAAACTAAAGATGAAATTTGTCTTGGTCGTGAACCTGCAGCGGCGGTGAAGAACGGGATGCCTAATCCCGGAGCTGGCCTTCCACCCTCTTGATTTCGTCGATGCTGCTGATGACGTGTTTGATGCACTCCTTGAGCGCCGTGAGGTCGGTACCATCCGGCAAGCTATCCATCGCGGCACCGAAGTCGAGTTCATGATTCCGGTACGCCATCTTGGTGAGGACCTTGGTCATGACCCCCCGGCAAAGTCGTCGGGCTTCCCCAGCCAACGTGGCCGCTCGGTTGGAGTGAAGATAAGCCAAGGCTCTGAGGACGCCCTCGAAGAACAAGGTCAGCTTGGTGTTGACGGTCCCGCTGCGCTCAGGGGCGTACCTCACGTTTGGCATCCCCATGGTGGCCAACTGTGAGGTGACCCTCCCGGCGACCTCCTCCAGACGGCTGATCCATCTGTTCTCGCCCGCCACATATTCCTGGTGGGAGGCGGCCTCGTTCGCCCGCGGCTGCTTCTCCTCCTCCAGGCTCCTGGTCAAGGTCTCCTCCCGAGCCCTGCTCTCCAACAACATCTTCTCGAGATCCTCCAGCTTCAGCTTGAGATCTCTGACGGAGTTTTGCGCTTCGGAGAGCTCCCCAGTCCTGCTGATGACCGCTCCTTGCGCCTCTACCAAGGCGCTGTTGAGCGTGCTCTTCTCGCTGGACAGCTTGAGGGCCTGCTCCTTCAGCCCATCCCGCTCCACCTCCAACTCCCTTACTTTGCCGGCATGGGCCAGAGCCTGGGCATCGAGTGCCTCCTTGTGCCTCTGCTCCAGCTCGCGAGTCCGCCGTGCGGCAAGGGCCTCGAGCTCCTCATCCTTGCCATAGAGCGCTGCGGCAAGCTTCGCCTCACGCATGGTGAGGTCCTCTTCCTGGGAATCCAGTGCGGCTTGATGCTGGTTCCAGACGGCCTCGGCCGCGGCAGCCAAGTTCGCCGCCTTTTCCTGGGCCTTCTCGATGTCAGCCATCTTCATGGTGAGCTCGACATTGCGCTTGGCCAATTCCTCCTGAAAGGCCCTCTGCTCCTCACGAGTCTGGTGGAACCAGGTCTGCGTCTCAGCAACGCGCGCCTTGAAATCCACCTCCGCCTGGTCCACTGTTGTCGTCCTGGACTTAACCTTGTCCAGACGGACACGGTAGAGCGCCCGGAGTTTTCAGAAGTTGGCCCCCATAGCGCGGAAAAGCTGCTCTTCTAGAGAACCATCACCGCCAACGCCCGGCTCATCGACAACCTCGAGCCCGGTGGCGGCAAGCACCTCGCCGTCGAAGACTTCCCCTTCGGCGGGCGCCCGGGAACTTGACGCCCCTGGGAGATGGACAAAAAGATCGTCGCCCACCTTCAAATATCTGCCGGGGCCCGAGGTTGAGGAGGAGGGAGGCTGATCATCAACCACCTCTTCCTCGACGGTGGCCTTGCCAGCTTCCCCGGCAGGCCCACCACTGGCACCCTCGGCAGAAGCCTCGCCGGTCGCCTTGGCGGCCCCCGCAGCGGTGTCCTCGGCAGCATCCTTGGCGGCCTCATCGGCGGCGACCTCGTCAGCATCTCTGGCAGCCTCTTTGGCGGCAATCCTGTCGGCCTCCGCCGCGGCCTCCTCAGCAATATTCCCAACAATAGTATCCACGTCCTCCATATCTGTTGAAGGAGGGCCTGGGCAGTGATGGGAGCATTGAAGCCAAGAAAAAGAATAAGGGAAAAACAGAGACGGAGGACAGGCGACTCACCAGTGCCGGGTTGTGAAGCAGAAGTCCCCTCCCCGCCAGCATTTGGCGCCGTGGCAGAGTCATCAGCGCCCAAGTTACCCTCTTCCTCCATGGGTGTGGGCTCCGTGCTTGATGCCCTTGCCGGGGACGCTCCTCGCGGCGGCGTAGTCGATGGGGGTGGTGTGTTGGGGGTAGCCCTCTGCGGCTCCTCCTGCTGCCGCTCCCCTCCAGCAAACCCGACAAGGTCAACACCATAGCATCGAACGCCTACCACATGTCGAATAAGAGGAGGGTGATGAACTTACGTTGGGGGCTGTGCCGGGGGCTGCTGTCCGGGCTGCTCAACAACACCAGTGGCGTCTTTGAAGCCCCAGCCGGGGGCTGACTGCTTGCCGAGGCCTTCGCCCTCTTCACCCTCTGGGCCAACGTCTCTGCATCCCTGCAAAAGCAAAAACGGATCAAGATGAGTGACTTAATTCAGAGGAATGGAAATGGCAGTAAGGAATGGAGTACTTACTCGTCATCTATCTCCTCTTCCTCCACCACTTTCCTTTTCCTCTTCGGGCTGAGAGGCCCGAGATCAAAAGTGACCTCCGCATCAACATCCGAGTCGACATTTGCCGGAGGAGGCGAAGACGGCGGGGTTTGTGCGGGCCCAGATGAGGAAGGGGCTATTGTCTTCTTCTTCTCACCGGCCTTCGTCAGCCTCTTGGCTGCCGTGGCCCTCGTGTGACGCCCAGACCCCTCCAGGGTCAATTGAGGCCGCGTAGCCCTGCCGGGCCGGACCGGCTCGCCGGAGCCAGCCCGCCGCGGGACTCGCCCTCTTCCCCTGGTTGGCGTCGATCCCGCCGCCACGTCCTCCTCCGATGACGACTCGTCGGCCGCGTCTTCGACAAGCGGAGCTCCAGTGTCGGCGCTGCTGACCTCCTCGGTGGGCGCCGCCCACCGGGTGAGCTGCTCTTCCTCCGCAGCCGTTGCGGCCTTGTCCTCCACACCCCCGGCGCTGCCGGCCTCCATGGCAGGTTGTGCCTCCCTCGCCCTGGTGGCGATGTAGTCCAGCTCTGCCTGGGTGGTATCCATGATAAGCCACCGCTCGGCGTCAGCATTGACATACACCTCGATCAGGGTGTCAAAGAATTGCTGCACATCCGCGTCCTTCGGCTCCTTCCAGCTCGGGACAGGGCCATGCGCATTACAGTCCGGCATCATGGCGATGATCTCGGACCGACGTGAATTGTTGCACAATGGGACCACCCCCGCTGGCAGCTTGAAAAACGGCCCCTTGATGGCCTTGCCAACCTTTGCGGCAGCCCTCGCGGCCTTGCCGGTCCGTTCGACCTCGCCATCGCGACCCACATCAAGCTGGAAAATCCGCTGTCAGATGTGGGCATGTGCCAACACCGTGAAATTGTGGTCGAGGCCAGGGCGGAGTCGCATAATGTCAGCCGGATTCGTAAAAATCCAGGGTCGAGTATGATTCAGGCTGGCCTCCCCTTGTTGTGCAACGGGGCGATCTGGCAATGAATGAAGTCCGCCCCGATCATCTCAAGGGTGAGTCCAGCCCGGGTGAGCCAGAGAATCCTGGTGGTGGCGACAGTGAGCCTCCTGTCGGCGACGTCGACATCACTCCAATCGCTGCCGCGGACTGGTGGCACTCAGCGGACCTTGCAGAATTCCGGCGGGTCTTCATCTTCAATCCAGCACCACCAGCCACGCCATTCCTCCCACCTCTCCTTCACGGCACCGTCCGGGTACGCCCCCTTGGATCTTGGGATCCAGGTGACGCAACCAGAGACGGCACGTCCGGGCTGGATCTGAGGGAAGAAATAATGGCGGAAGAGCGCCGTGTTGAGCTGCACCCCGGCAAAGCCTTCGCAAAGATGTGCGAAGAAAGCCATGCACGCCACCGCATTCGGAGTAAAATCCAAGAGGCGAAAGCCGAAGGTGTGCATAATGTCGCAGAAGAAATCGGAGAAAGGGGGGCATAACCCGCAAGAAAGATAATCAACGAAAAAGGGATACTGATTTAGAGCAGGATCGGAGCAAGCAGCAGGAATGACGCGCGTCGCCGGGTGTCCCGAATTCTCTCCCCCTGTCTTCGCTCCCCATAGGGGCCTGAAGGAGGCCCGGAGCTCATGAACATCAACCGTCGAGGGGAAGAAAAAGGCGGACTTCGTCCGGTCCCCTGACAACGCGCTCTCCGGCGGCTCCACAGTCCCAGCGCCCTTAGCCACCCCCTTGCCCTTGACAGATTTGGGCGCCATGGCGGCCAAGAAGTTTAGAGGGCTGAGGAAGGAGGATGGTGAAGAAACGACGGCGGGTGACGGCGGAAGCTTAGGAAGGAAGGAAGAGAGGAAACGACGGCTCTGAGATTGGAAAAGCCACGAGGAAAGAGGAGAAAGTGAGCAGCGCGCCCGCGGTTATTCCTTTTTTATGGAGGAAAACACGGGCCACCTCCTTTCACATTAACTGTGGTGTGACGCATGCCTGCGGGAACCAACCCCACGCATGCCGCCCACGTCACACGCACCTCCCCACGCCGCGCCACGCGCGGGAGTCATGGGAAGCGCAGCGCGCGAAGAATCTTACCGTGGTAAAAACCGCCCCGCCTGCCCGCGCACCATTTTTGGGCCTAGCCCAACAACCGTTGCGCTAACGTGTGGCCCAGGCCCGGGGGCTCCTGTCGGTGTACAAAAAGAGGGGTACACTTTTTGTACCCCTATAACTGTGCACGGGCAGTCTGAGACACGGGCACCACCACACCAAGCAAGACAAGGGAGGTGAGCCAGGGTAAGACCGAAGCTCAAGAGAACGAGAATGACGCCAAGGCCAAGACCACGAAGAACAAAGGCGACGAAGCGGACTCCCCTGGCAAGATCCTTGCCGGGAGACAGTTCTAGCAGCCCCGGCAAGACCCTTGCCGCGGCGACTCGTCCCGCGCCTACGGAGCAAGTCACCCCTGAGTCCACTGCCCCCAAAAGGCAAGGATTCGGGAGACATCCCCGTGGTGGCATGCAGATCTTTGTGAAGATATTCAAGACCAGATACGCACTAAGGAGACGACAACCCTTGGTGGGATCCCAGCTGAGGAAGACAACAAGGGCCCCGGCAAGCGCCTTGCCGGGGATGACAGCAGGTGCCTCGGCAAGACCCTTGCCGGGGCACCGACAAGGCCCTTGCCGAGGACACCCGCAGGGCCACCATCAGGCCCACGCCGACTAAACCTCCATCACCGCATGCATGCAGCTGCCGACCCAACCAGCCGGGCAGGCACCAACGTGACGGCATGAAGATCTTCGTGAAGACATGTAGGATCGAAAGTATGTCTAGAGGGGGGGGTGATTAGACTACTTGACCAAATAAAAACTTAACCTTTTCCCAATTTTAGTTCTTGGAAGATTTTAGCTATCTTAGGACAAGTCAAGCAATCATCACACAATTCAAGCAAGCATGGAAAGAGTATATTGGCAGCGGAAAGTAAAGCATGCAACTTGCAAGAATATAAAGGGAAGGGTTTTGAGGATTCAAACGCAATTGGAGACACGGATGTTTTTCCCGTGGTTCGGATAGGTGGTGCTATCCTACATCCACGTTGATGGAGACTTCAACCCATGAAGGGTAACGATTGCGCGAGTCCACGGAGGGCTCCACCCACGAAGGGTCCATGAAGAAGCAACCTTGTCTATCCCACCATGGCCATCGCCCACGAAGGACTTGCCTCACTAGCGGTAGATCTTCATGAAGTAGGCGATCTCCTTGCCCTTACAAACTCCTTGGTTCAACTCCACAATCTTGTCGGAGGCTCCCAAGTGACACCTAGCCAATCTAGGAGACACCACTCTCCAAGAAGTAACAAATGGTGTGTTGATGATGAACTCCTTGCTCTTGTACTTCAAATGATAGTCTCCCCAACACTCAACTCTCTCTCATAGGATTTGGATCTGGTGGAAAGAAGATTTGAGTGGAAAGCGACTTGGGGAAGGCTAGAGATCAAGATTCATATGGTTGGAATGGAATATCTTGGTCTCAACACATGAGTAGGTGGTTCTCTCTCAGAAATTATGAGTTGGAATGGTGTATGTATTCTGATGGCTCTCTCCACGAGTGAAGAGGAGGTGGAGGGGTATATATAGCCTCCACACAAAATCCAACCGTTACACACAATTTACCAATCTCGGTGGGACCGAATCAGAAAACTCGGTCGGACCAAAATAGTAAACCTAGTGACCGTTAGGAATTTCGGTGGGACTGACATGCAACTCGGTAGGACCGATTCGGTTAGGGTTTGGGCATAACGTAATCTCAGTGAGACCGATTGCACAAACTCGGTGAGACTGAGTTTGGCAATAAGCTAACCAGAGAGTTGGTCAGGCAAACTTGGTGGGACCGACTCGCTCTTTCGGTGAGACCGAAAAGTTACAAGAAGGAAACAGAGAGTTTACATTGCAATCTCCATGGGACCGATTCGCTCTTTCGGTGAGACCGAAAAGTTACGAAAGGGAAACAGAGAGTTTGCAATCCCATCTCGGTGAGACCGAGATCCTTATCGGTAGGACCGAATTGCTAGGGTTTGGCAGTGGCAAATGACAAGTGAAACTCGGTGGCGCCGGATTGAAAGAATCAGTATGACCGAGTTTGGCTTAGTGTTTAGGTCATTTGTGCCTATGGAAAAGTGGTTGAGGATTTTGGAGCATATCACCAAGCACATAAAGCAACACCTCATCCCTCCTTGATAGTATAGGCTTTTCCTAAAGACTCAATGTGATCTTGGATCACTAAAATATAAAATGAAGAGTCTTGAACTTTTGAGCTTGAGCCAATTCTTTGTCCTTAGCATTTTGAGGGTTCCACTTTCACATCCATGCCATGCCAATCATTGAGCTTTCCTGAAATAATCATCTTGAAATAGCATTAGCTCAATGAGCTATATGTTGTTATGAATTACCAAAACCACCTAGGGATAGTTGCACTTTCAATCTCCCCCTTTTTGGTAATTGATGACAACATATAGATCAAAGCTTCGACAAATTATAATAATCATGAAATACATCGTCGCTTTGAGAAGTATGTGACAAGTAAGAGCTCCCCCTAAATTTGTGCATATTTAGAATTTGCTTTGGACTGCAAATGCACAAGGAATTAGAGTCATGGGTTACTCTTCCGTGTCACATACATCTTGATGGAGCGCTCAAAAATGATAAGAAAGAAGTACATGCACTCATCACCAAGAATAGTGAGTAATCACATAAGATAGATAGAATGATAATATTAAGCAAACATTAAGTGTAGCTTATGATCAAACACATGATCATCGATGTCTCACAGGCATAAGGACGTAGTATCTCACACACAAGCAAATAAAGTTTGAAAAACCACCAAATAAAACAAGAGAGAATAAAAGCAACACTCTCTCTCGAAGCCTATGATCTATACATTTTCTCCCCCTTTGGCAACAAACTACCAAAAAGTTCCTAGAAAATGCATAGTGCTAAGTCGATGCTCAGGCTTGATCTTCAGGTGGTGGTGGAGTCCGGAGCACTCCAAGGACGAAGCCTTCGGTAGACGTGGTCGGAGTTGAGGCTGAAGTGGACACTGGAGCTGGTGGAACTAAGGTTGTGGCTGGCGCAGACGTGGTAGCTCTAGTGTCAGCAACTGGCATTGCAGATGACCTCGGACCTTGTGGCACCCTGGCAAAAGCATCAGTTGTAGTCCTGCCTCTCCTCTCATTCATGTCATCCTGGAGCTGCTCCACGACAGTCTGTATCTCTGTCACCTTGATGTCCAAATCATAGAACCTCTGTTCCATGATCCTCTCTAAGATTGCCTGGTTCTGAGTTAGGGTGGCTAGTCCTTGCTCAATCCGCAGGGTGGACGCAATCAGGTAACCAAGCTGCTCTTGTTTGGTTTTCAGAAAATATTCAGATGCCTCCTCTTGAGTAGGCATCCTGGCAGCTTTCTCCTTCTTCGCCTTCTCCTTCTTGGCTTGTGCTTGGGCAGATGATGGCTCATTCTCAGTCATGATCACTTGATTATCTTTGAAGTCAGGATGGATGGGCAGGTGTTCCTTATCCAACAAGTATGTGCCCGTGCCCATCTTTGAGTTGATGAGCTCCTGAATCTGTGGGGCATACCCACAACTCCTCTTCTGGTCGGCAGCTGTCCTCTTGACTATTTCCACTATGAGGCTCATGACTTTGAATTTCTGAGGTACATCAAAGATATGTAGCAAGTTAATGGCATGACCTCTGATCATCCTGTGATCTCCAGACTTGGGCAAAAGAGTGTGCCTAAGGATCCAGTTGATCGTAGGCAATCCTGATAGCAAGTGTTTCATAGACCCAAACTGGTGAGTGTCAAGATCATCTGTTGGAATCTCCTTGTACATATTTGCCATAGAGTTGTGATCCATCTTCTTCTTGGAGTAGACATCTAAGTCATCTTCATTTTCCTCGGGGGAATTGATAAGCTGTGCCCATTCAGCAACTGTGGACTGGTACCTCGTACCTTCTGACATCCAAGTGATCCTCCCATCTGGGTAGAAGTGTGCTGTGGAGTAGAATTGCATGATTAGCTCCTCGTTCCACTTTGTGAGCTTCTGCCCAACAAAGTTTGCATCTCCACACGCACTAAAGTTGTCATGCACTCCAGGATAGTGTTCCTCATTTTCCTTCATGTAGGTCCAGTCGACCCATCTCATGTCACATACTATTGGCTTCTTGTCAAGCAAAACTGTCTCATAGAAATCCTGCTGCTCCTTGGTGTGAAACCTGTAGTCCACTGCATCCCTCCTTCTGGTAGCATAGGGATCTGTCTCTCTCCACTTCCTCAGCCCTGAGTCTTTCCTGAGCTTCATATTCTCAGCCACAGGATGAGCATCGTTGTGGTCTGGGATTTTGGGCTTGAGCTTCCTAAGGACATGCTCTTCCTCTTCCTCTGTAGCTTCAGGCACTGGGGCCTTGTTCTTTTCAGTGGCTGGAATGCTTCTTGTGTTTCTCTTTGGTGCACTCTTTGGCTTAGATGCAGCCTTGGGTGCTTCCTTGGGCTTGGATGCAGTTGCCCCTGACCTTATGGCATCTCCCATAAGTTTGGGTGCCTTGGGTGCTGGTGCAGCAACCTCTTCTTCTTCCTCCTCATCTTCCATGATGGAGGCCTTGCCAAGCACTCTGGCTACAGTCTTCTTGACCCTTTCCTTCCTCTTTTTGCCCTCAGCAGCAACTGGCTCTGTGGGTGCAGGCTTCTCAGTTGAAGCTCTAACCTTAGACATGGGCTGCCTGCCTGCTGGCCTTTTGATTTTCAGCCCTGGCTTTGTGCCTTGAGCTGGCTCAACTCTCCTTGATGTGGCCTCTTCCTCTACCACATAATCTTCATCTTCAGAATCAGAAGTTCTCTTCTTCCTTTGTCTAGTGGCCGCTTTAGGCAGATTGCTGGGGGTGCTCCTACTGCCATCATCTGAAGAGCTGGAGGGACTAGTGCCCTCACTCATCACCACTTGCTGCTCTGAGAGGTTCTGGCTGCCACTTTGGTCTGACATGATGCAAACTCTGACTGCAGACCCTGTGAATAGATTATAGATGAGATAGAGTGGATGAGCATCACAAAGTGCAAAGATTTTGCAAAAGAGTAATTCAAAAACTTAGTTTTAGTTTCCCACTAAAATCATCTCGGATCTACCGATTTTCAAACTCGGTGACACCGAAGCAGTTTTGGCACCAGAACTAGTGAACTCGGTCAGACCGAGTCACAGTTCGGTGTCACCGAGACTGCTAGGGTTTCATAGAGTTCCAAAATTGGTCACACCAATAAGTAATTCTCGGTCAGACCGAGTTTTACTTGTGCAATGGCATAAGCCAAATCGGTGGGACTGAGTTTTTCAACTCGGTGGGTCCGAGATGGTTTCGGCGGAAACCTAACCCTAAAATTTTCGAATTAAACCTAATCTACGAGTTCATTGACTGGATAGGAGTTTATCAAACGTGGCAAGAATCATGATGATCACAATGTGCTAGGAATCGGATTGGAGAATAGCACAAAGATCGAGTCCATACCCTAGTTCGGCGGAGACTCGCTACGGCGGCAATGGCGTGGCAGAATTCCCGTTGACGGCGACGGAGACCAGCTACTAGAGGCGGCTGGCGGCAAGGAGGACGATCCGGAGACCCAGGAGGTAGAGCGAGCTATGCGCGGGCGAAGAGGTTTCGGAGAAATTTCCAAAATTTTGCCCGTCACTATATATAGCCCGAGCCTGTCGGTGTGACCGAGTGGAACAACTCGGTGGCACCGAGGTGCAAAACTGTATACAATTATTGCAACTCGGTGTGACCGAGTGGTTCAAATTGGTTGCACCGAGATCGAAAACCTAGATCAACTTAATGATCTCGGTAGGACCGAAAGTATGGTATTGGTCAAATTGAGAATCACAAAGAGGTTTTGGAAGTTTAAGTCTATGACGAATCGGGGACTCCGAGCGCTCCTCACACATAGTGGTTCGAATCTGACTTGATCAAATTTTGTGATGCAGCATGGATAGAGTTTGAGACGAGAAAAGCATAGATAGCTAGAGGAGGTTCTTAGGCATTCTTGTCCATCCACTTGGCAAAAGAAGATAAAGCCAAACAATCAAAACAACAAGTGGATGTCCTCGAATGAGTAAAATATGCAACCAACATGCTCACACAATAAGATGGCAAATGAAATATGTGGCAAAGCATGCACAACCAATTCTAGCATCTATCAAGCAATTTGCGATGACTAGGTCATCTATATATGAGTATATTGACTTAGGAGTCAAGTGAGAACACTTGATCGTAGGTCATACTCATCGTTTAAGCTCAAGTGGGGTTACCACTTTTACATAAAGCATTGTTGTATTCACATCTTTAGAGTTGCTTTAGCTCAAGTTTTAGAGTAAAGCTCCCCCTAGATGTGATATCCCCCCTAAGAGGGATGAACTAACCTTGGGTTTTTGTTGATGATGACTTCATGTAGATGTTGAAGATGTGGATGCTCAATGTTGATGTCGATCACTTGGAGCTATCCATTTGAGTGAATTGCACTTTCAATACCTACATGGGTTAGTCCCACAAGGAACAAACAAGGATATCCATAGACATAGAGTGATGCACACACAAGATGATGTCCATGAAATCTTTAGGTTACCTTGTCCCTTGTCTTACCAACAAGAGGGTTTGTGACTCCTTGAACTAGTGCATGATGTGGAAGTTGATTGCACTTGTTCTTGCCAAAATGATGAGAATGAAGTATGTTGGCGGAGTCACCCTCAAGAACTCTCTAGTTCTTCTTCTTTTGGATCCACACCATCTTGATGGGAATCCTTGGAGTTGTAGTCGTACTTGATGAAGTGGAACTTGACGTGGTCTTGGGAATCCACTTGACTAAGGTCTTAGGAGCTTCTTCAAATGCATCAATCTCCTCTTGAAGCTTGTCCTTGCCTTTTTGCTTGTAGTCTTGTGGTGGAACATCATCTTGAGCTTGTGTCCCCTTCAAAGAAGTATCAGACTTCTCTTGTTGAGGAACAAACTTTGTCTTGGGTTATTGATCTTCTTCCCACTCAACTCCATTGGCATTGAACTTTCGTTCAATACCAACACCTTGATTCTTCCGGTGCATTCCTTGCTTGCGCACAATTTCCTCGAACTGCTTACTCCCGGCAAGGCTTTTGTACACTCCTTTCTCTATAATCCCCTTCAATAAGCTAGTTTCTTGCTCAAGTGTAACTTGGCTAAGAGAATCATTAGTGGAATCAAGAGAACTACTAGAAGCAACAATATTGGATTTAGCATGATCATTGTTACTACTACAGGAAGAATCTTTCTTGTTCTTGTTACTAGACTTGACTTGAGGCATGTAAGTGGATAGTAGTAAACGCTTGGCAATGTAAGAAGAACTTTTCTTGCGGAGATCATCATTGATTGCTTTTAAGAACTCATGCTCTTGCTCAAGATTGAGCTTTTCAAAGCGTAATTTCTCATGAGCTCTTAAAAGTTCTCGATGATCTTCGAAGATAGTTTCATGAGCTAACTTAAGAGTGTTTAGTTCTTTAGTTAGAGCCTCAATCTTCTCCTTATCATTGTCATTCGTTTTATCTTGATTAGCATGATTAATTGATGTTTCATCATAGTACTCATCACTAGAGTTGTCAACAAGCAAGTCATCATCACCTAACAAGTCATCTTCATCACTATTAAAATCAACATACTCGGGGTGTGTTACCTTAGGACCTTTGGCCATGAAGCATCTTCCAATTCCTTCATTTGGTGAGTCAAATATGTCATAGGAGTTGGTTGACACAAGTGCTAGACCGGCAACACCTTCATCTTGAGTATCTTCAGAGTCGGAGTGATAACTTCTCTCAGAGTGGCTGTCGGAGTCGGAGCCGGATACCCATTCACCAACATGAGCTTGATGTCTTCGTTTGGTGTAGCTCCTTGATGATTTTTCCTTCCTTTCCGAATCCTTGCTTCTCCGTGAGTATCTCCGTTCATAACGATCATCTCTACTCCTTCTCTCTCTTGGTGGTGATTCTTTGCTTCTTCCTTTTGGAGAATCTTCTCTTCTCTTGTAGGGAGCCGTACACTCATTGGAATAGTGTCTGGGTCTTCCACAATTATAGCAGTTTCGCTCTCGACTATAAGATCTTTTGTCATTGTAGGACCTTGACTTGAAGCTTCTATCTTTGCTTCTACTCTTGTAGAACTTATTGAAGTTCTTCACCATTAAGCTCAATTCTTCATTGAAGTTTTGTTTCTCACTTGATGATGTGGGGACTTCACATGAGGCTTTGTAGGCACCACTTGATTTGTTATGAAGTTCCTCTTTATCCTTGAGTGACATCTCATGAGCAACAATCCTTCCAATCACTTCCGTTGGTTTGAGATCTTTGTAATTGGGCATCATTTGAATCAATGTGCACACGGTATCATATTTCCCATCCAAGGCTCTTAGGATCTTCTTGATGATGAATCTATCGGTCATCTCTTCACTTCCTAAGCCGGCAATCTCATTTGTGATGAGAGCAAGCCTAGAGTACATTTCGGCGACACCTTCACCATCCTTCATCTTGAACTTGTCAAGTTGACTTTGGAGCACATCCAACTTGGATTCCTTGACGGAGTCGGTACCTTCGTGCATATCAATCAAAGTGTCCCAAATTTCCTTTGCATTCTCAAGACGGCTGATTTTGTTGAATTCTTCGGGGCACAATCCGTTGAAGAGAATATCACAATCTTGAGCATTGTATTGCAACATCTTCAACTCATCCGCGGTAGCTTCACGGTTTGGTTCTCTCCCATCAAAGAACCCACCTTGCAAACCAACACAAACAATAGCCCATACGACGGGGTTATGTCCAAGAATATGCACTTTCATTTTATACTTCCAACTAGCAAAATTAGTGCCATCAAAGTAAGGACCTCTACGGTGATAATTTCCCTCGCTAGACACCATACTCTCCTAGGTTGTGAAACCAAGGCTATGACCACCAAAAGCTATGGAGATCAAGGCAAATGGAGACCAAAGCTCTGATACCACTTGTAGGATCGTAAGTATGTCTAGAGGGGGGTGATTAGACTACTTGACCAAATAAAAACTTAACCTTTTCCCAATTTTAGTCCTTGGCAGATTTTAGCTATCTTAGGACAAGTCAAGCAATCATCACACAATTCAAGCAAGCATGCAAAGAGTATATTGGCAGCGGAAAGTAAAGCATGCAACTTGCAAGAATATAAAGGGAAGGGTTTTGAGGATTCAAACGCAATTCGAGACACGGATGTTTTTCCCCTGGTTCGGATAGGTCGTGCTATCCTACATCCACGTTGATGGAGACTTCAACCCACGAAGGGTAACGGTTGCGCGAGTCCACGGAGGGCTCCACCCAAGAAGGGTCCACGAAGAAGCAACCTTGTCTATCTCACCATGGCCATCGCCCACGAAGGACTTGCCTCACTAGCGGTAGATCTTCACAAAGTAGGCGATCTCCTTGCCCTTACAAACTCCTTGGTTCAACTCCACAATCTTGTCGGAGGCTCCCATGTGACACCTAGCCAATCTAGGAGACACCACTCTCCAAGAAGTAACAAATTGTGTGTTGATGATGAACTCCTTACTCTTGTGCTTCAAATGATAGTCTCCCCAACACTCAACTCTCTCTCATAGGATTTGGATCTGGTGGAAAGAAGATTTGAGTGGAAAGCGATTTGGGGAAGGCTAGAGATCAAGATTCATATGGTTGGAATGGAATATCTTGGTCTCAACACATGAGTAGGTGGTTCTCTCTCAGAACATATGAGTTGGAATGGTGTATGTGTTCTGATGGCTCTCTCCATGAGTGAAGAGGAGGTGGAGGGGTATATATAGCCACCACACAAAATCCAACCGTTACACACAATTTACCAATCTCGGTGGGACCGAATCAGAAAACTTGGTCGGACCGAAATAGTAAACCTAGTGACCGTTAGGAATTTCGGTGGGACTGACATGCAACTCGGTAGGACCGATTCGGTTAGGGTTTGGGCCTAACGTAATCTCGGTGAGACCGATTGCACAAACTCGGTGAGACCGAGTTTGGCAATAAGCTAACCAGAGAGTTGGTCAGGCAAACTCGGTGGGACCGACTCGCTCTTTCGGTGAGACCGAAAAGTTACAAGAAGGAAACAGAGAGTTTACATTGCAATCTCGGTGGGACCGATTCGCTCTTTCGGTGAGACCAAAAAGTTACGAAAGGGAAACAGAGAGTTTGCAATCCCATCTCGGTGAGACCGAGATCCTTATCGATAGGACCGAATTGCTAGGGTTTGGCAGTGGCAAATGACAAGTGAAACTCGGTGGCGCCGGATTGAAAGAATCGGTATGACCGAGTTTGGCTTAGTGTTTAGGTCATTTGTGGCTATGGAAAAGTGGTTGAGGATTTTGGAGCATATCACCAAGCACATAAAGCAAGAGGCTCATTAAGCAACACCTCATCCCTCCTTGATAGTATTGGCTTTTCCTAAAGACTCAATGTGATCTTGGATCACTAAAATATAAAATGAAGAGTCTTGAACTTTTGAGCTTGAGCCAATTCTTTGTCCTTAGCATTTTGAGGGTTGCACTTTCACATCCATGCCATGCCAATCATTGAGCTTTCCTGAAATAATCATCTTGAAATAGCATTAGCTCAATGAGCTATATGTTGTTATGAATTACCAAAACCACCTAGGGATAGTTGCACTTTCAAGACCCACCTCAGCTGCCTGCCTACCTATGTGGCATCGCAGGCGTCGCTGGCCAGGGCGCGTGTCGACACAAGAAGGAGCGGCGACGGACGAGACAGGTCTCTCCCCCGTCCCTGATAAAGCAAGGACACCTAAGCAAGACGCATTAAATGCGCCTTGTCATGTAATGCGAGGGATAACCTCGCATCACTGTACCCTTTCCACCTCCTGTGTGCCACTGTGGCAACCCCTTTTCCTATAAAAGGAGGCCCGAGGCGACCAGGAGAAGGATTCGGCCTTTTGGAGCTCCTCACGCCCCATAGCTAGCTCAAGAACACAGATATACAATCCACCAAAGCAGGAGTAGGGTTTTACGCATCCTCGCGGCCCAAACCCGGATAAACAAACCGTGTGCTACCCGTTAGATCCGCTCTTCTCACAACCCCGCGCCCCGCTAACCGCAGTATGGATTCTTGTGATCCCATAGGTGTCGTTCCCACCAATAGAGAGCCCCTACTTTTGTACACTGATAGGAGCCCCCGGGCCTGGGTCACACATCAGCGCGACGTGTTGTTGGGCTAGGCCCAGAACGGTGCGCGGGCAGGTGGGGCTGATTTTTACCGCAGTAACTTCTCCGTCCGCTACGCTTCCCCACGACCCGCGTTGAACGCGTGACGTGGGGGGTCATGCATGATGTGGGGGTCGTGCGTGGGGCGGTTTCTGCACGCATGCGTCATGTTGTGGTAAAGAGGCGGCTCGCGCCTTTCCCGTAAAAAGAGGAAAACATAGAGGTGCGGCTCATTTACTGAGTGGGCTCGGGTCGTGGTCTTCAAGGCGCCCGCGCCCCACGACCGCGGGGCGGAGAACGGCTATCTGGTCCGTCCCCTCGATTTCTGCTCGCCCGCCATGTGTCCCCCATGCTCCGAAGATGGTAGGTGGTGGGTGCGGGCCTTGAATGACGAGGTGGGGAAACGGGCCGCTGTTGATTGGGGCAGCGGGTGGGCCTCGATTTTCTGCGCCTCCGATGGTCAGATTGGCTGAGTGAGGTAGTCGAGTCCCGACCCCGCCCCTTTATAAGAAGGGGGAGGGGGATGGCACCCCATAATCTTTCATCATCCATCTCCTTCCACCTCGGCCCTGCTCTTTCATCTGCCATGGCGAGAGGGGGCGCCGGTACTTAGACGGTGGCGGCGAGGGTATCTGCTCGACAGCGCGTCCCTCCTCCCCAAGAGCCTGCGGCGGTGGAGCCAGCCACGAGAGGAAGGGGGAGGGGGCGAGGCCGAGGCCGGCGTTGCGCTTGGGGAAGAGAGGGATGGGGCAGCGCACCGGCCTTGCCTCCGCCAGTGATGCCTCCTCCAATGGAGGGCCACGTCGGGGACCAGCCTCGTGAGATCTTCATCAGGCTACGTCGGCCACCGCGTCGTCGCCTTCGTCTCCCTGCGGCATTCACTCGGGAGATGGAGCTCGATCTGCCCCAGACCCTGAGGTTGCATATGAGGGGCTATGGGAACGGCGGCACGCGGGTCGATGTTGACTTTCCCGCCCCTCAGGTCATGTATCTTCGTCGCGGGTGGAAGACCTTCGCTACTATCCATAGCCTGATGGCGGGGCTCATTCTCTATTTCAAATTAATGGAGAACGGCCTGCTCTCCGTCAAGGTCTTTGGAGACTCTGGAACTCGCCTGAAGTGATGCGTGGAGAACTCCTCCGACGATGAAGACTCCTCCTCAAGCAGGAGTGATGAGGAGGACAGCGACAGCGACGACGAGAGCGTCGAGCGAGGGCACGTTGACCTCGTCTCCGACTGTCCGCGTCGCCCCTCCCTCCGTCGGGCGCTTTGCCGAGGGCCTTCCTCGTCAAGCTCTCCATCGGCGTGTTCCCCGTCTCCTACTTTTTGCCTTCACCTGCCGCACCTGCGAGGAAAAGGGCAAGAACGGGGATCACGGGGCACTTATCTTTTCTAGTTTGTAAGCCTGCGGGCATTCTTTATATTTCAAAATTTATAACCCCCTTGCTCGCGTACCCATTCTGTATTAATTGTACTTGTTTGCAACGAATGAATGAAAGGAAGGGTGTTTGCTGGGTTTTGTTTGTGCGTGGGCGAGGGCCACACCGAGGAACGCATCCTCGTTATCTTAAGATAAACATGGTATCCCGACATCAGGCCTTGTCGTCCTCCTGCTCTATGGCCCGACTACGCTCACGCTCTTGGCGGAGGTAGGGGCCGGGTAGGATTAGGCCTTTCGCTCGCCCTCTTCCCATCTCACTACAACTAGGTTCCGGTCCAAAGTAGAGTTTTCGGACACGGGACGGAGGGGGCAAGATGGTACGAGAGCGAGCGAAGCCCTATACGTTCAAGGTTCATACGGGCACACGGAGTGGGGGAGAAAAAGTTATCTGACATTGCAGCCCGCGGCAACCTTGGCCTGCCGCAGTTAGATCCTTCTGTCTGCAACCCCCGGCAACCTTGGTTTGCCGGGGCCGGAGCGTCGGCCCGTTCTTTTTCCTCCCAATAGCTCAGCAGAAATGTCCATGTACCCTGCGAACCAAAGAAGATGGAAAGGAACAGAGTGACATGATACGTCTCCAACGTATCTATAATTTTTGATTGTTCCATGCTATTATATTATCAACCTTGAATGTTTTATATGCATTTATATGCTATTTTATATGATTTTTAGGACTAACCTATTAACCTAGAGCCCAGTGCCAGTTTTTGTTTTTTTCCTTGTTTTAGAGTATCACAGAAAAGGAAAATCAAATGGAGTCCAATTGACTTGAAACTTCACGGAACTTATTTTTTGACCAGAAGAAGCCCACGGAGTATCGGAGATGGACAAGGAGAGTCCTGGGCTGCCCACGAGGGTGGGGGCGCGCGCGCACCCCCCTTGGTGCGCCCCCCTGCCTCGTGGGCAGCCCGGAAATCCACCAACGTACTTCTTCCTCCCATATATACCGATATACCCTAAAAACATCGGGGAGCATAATAGATCAGGAGTTCCGCCGCCAGAAGCCTCCGTAGCACCAAAAACCAATCTAGACCCGTTCTGGCACACTACCGGAGGGGGAATCCCTCTCCGGTGGCCATCTTCATCATCCTGGTGCTCTCCATGATGAGGAGGGAGTAGTTCTCCCTCGGGGTTGAGGGTATGTACCAGTAGCTATGTGTTTGATCTCTCCCTCTCTCGCGTGTTCTTGAGGTGATACGATCTTGATGTATCACGAGCTTTGCTATTATAGTTGGATGTTATGATGTTCCTCCCCCTCTACTCTCTTGTAATGGATTGAGTTTTCCCTTTGAAGTTATCTTATCGGATTGAGTCTTTAAGGATTTGAGAACACTTGATGTATGTCTTGCGTGGGATACCTGTGGTGACAATGGGGTATTCTATTGATCCACTTGTTGTATGTTTTGGTGATCAACTTGCGGGTTCTGCCCATGAACCTATGCATAGGGGTTGGCATACGTTTTCATCTTGACTTTCCGATAGAATCTTTGGGGCACTCTTAGAAGTACTTTTGTGTTGGTTTGAATAGATGAATCTGAGATTGTGTGATGCATATCGTATAATCATACCCACGGATACTTGAGGTGACATTGGAGTATCTAGGTGACATTAGGGTTTTGGTTGATTTGTGTCTTAAGGTGTTATTCTAGTACGAACTCTAGGGCTGATTGTGACACTTATTGGAATAGCCCAACGGATTGATTGGAAAGAATAACTTTGAGGTGGTTTCGTACCCTACCATAATCTCTTCATTTGTTCTCCGCTGTTAGTGACTTTGGAGTGACTCTTTGTTGCATGTTGAGGGATAGTTATTTGATCCAATTATGTTATTATTGTTGAGAGAACTTGCACTGGTGAAAGTATGAACCCTAGGCCTTGTTTCAATGCATTGCAATACCGTTTGTGCTCACTTTTATCATTAGTTACCTTGCTGTTTTTATATTTTCCGATTAGAAAAACCTTTATCTACCATCCATATTGCACTTGTATCACCACCTCTTCGTCGAACTAGTGCACCTATACAATTTACCATTGTATTGGGTGTGTTGGGGACACAAGAGACTCTTTGTTATTTGGTTGCAGGGTTGCTTGAGAGAGACCATCTTCATCCTATGCCTCCCTTGGATTGATAAACCTTAGGTCATCCACTTGAGGGAAATTTGCTACTGTCCTACAAACCTCTGCACTTGGAGGCCCAACAACGTCCACAAGAAGAAGGTTGTGTAATAGACATCATGACGCACACTCGACCTCTATGCTAGGGGTTAGCCGCCGCTAAGCACTATGAACCCTAACCGAGGGAGAGACTTAACCTAGCATGCATGCTAAAACTTAGGGCGCCAGCGCTTCATTTATTTATGCTCAGGGTCTGCGCCTGGCTTTGTACAAAGGGTTACATGCCTTGCCGGCAGGGCTTGTACAAAAGGTGGTTTGCCGGGGGGGCCGGCAACCGCGCCTTATGGGTAAAACTTGCGAAGATGTTCGATGTTCCAGGAGTTGCTCACTAGAACGCCATCTTCGGTCTCCAGGCGGACTGCGCCAGGCCTGGTGACTCGTATTACCCGATAAGGGCCTTCCCACTTTGGTGTCAACTTGTTGGAATTCTTGGCCGACTGAACGTGCCGAAGAACAAGGTCACCTTCCTCAAAGCTTCGGGCATGAACCTTGCAGCTGTGGTAGTGGCGCAAGGCTTGCTGGTAGCACGTTATTCATATAGCCGCCCGAAGATGATCTTCCTCAAGGAGCACTGCGTCATCTTGCCGCAACCGCTCTTGCTCAAGCTCATCATAAGCGAGCACTTGAGGTGACCCATATGTGAGTTCCGTGAGAGAACTGCTTCTGCCCCGTAAACGAGGGAGAAGGGTGTCTGACTGGTGGCTCAATTTGGCGTCGTTCTGATTGACCAAAGAAACGTCGGCAATTCATGAATCCAGCGTCGTCTGCACCTGCATAGCCTGTCAAAAGTCCTTACCCGGAGGCCTCGCAACACTTCAGCATTTGCCCTCTCAGCCTGGCCGTTGCTCCATGGATGTGCAACAGAGGCAAAACAAACCTTGCTGCCAAGGTCCTGGATGTACTGCATGAAGGCGTGGCTCGTGAACTGTGTGCCATTGTCGGTGATGATTCTGTTTGGCACACTGAAATGGCAGACTAGCCCCTTGAAGAATTTGACGGCTGATTGTGTTGTCACATTTCTCACTGTCTCCACCTCTGGCCAATTCGTGAACGTGTCGATTGTGACGTACAAGTACTCAAAGCCCCCGACAGCATGGGGAAAGGGGCTCAGTATGTTGAGCCCCTAGACTGAGAATGGCCAGGAGAGAGGGATTGTTTGGAGCGCTTGAGCTGGTTGATGAAGCTTCTTCGAATGGAACTGACACGGTTCACACTTGGTTACTAGTGTCGTTGCTTCCTGGAGGATAGTGGGCCAGAAGAAACCTTGCCGGAATGCCTTGTCGGCAAGGGCCCTTGACCCTATGTGGGAGCCACATATGCCTCTGTGTATGTCTGTCAACAACTCCAGTCCTTCCTCCTGGGGAATGCACTTCAATTTCACACCGCTTGGTATTTTTCTATACAGGACATCGTCGACGAACTAATACATGGCAGACCGACGGGCTACTTTCTCTGCTTCTTCCTGCTCCTTAGGGAGTTCCCCTGTTTGGGGGAATCGGACGGTATGCTGTTGTCCGTTCTATATCCGGCGTATCTCGTAGTAGGGGTCCTAAGCTAGGCGTCTTGGAGTGATGGTAACATGCACACGGGATTTTACCCAGGTTCGGGCCCTCTTGATGGAGGTAAAACCCTACGTCTTGCTTTTGATTGTATTCATATGGGGTGTAGCACAGAGTACATGTATCTACCACGAGATTGTTCTAATGAATATTAGATTGTGTAGAATCTAGAAGTAGGTGTGTCTAGAAAGGGGGGGGGTTAGACACTCAAGACTAAAGTTGCAATTTTTTAAGCTTTTTCAGTTTAAGTGGAGTTTAGGCATAATTTCAACATTCACAACACATATCAAGCAAGTATGCAAAGAGTGTATAGGCAGCGGAAAGTAAAGCATGCAACTTGCAAGAATGTAAAGGGAAGGGTTTGGAGAATTCAAACGCAATCGGAGACACGGAAGTTTTTCCCGTGGTTCGGATAGGTGGTGCTATCCTACATCCACGTTGATGGAGACTTCAACCCACGAAGGGTAACGGTTGCGCGAGTCGACGGAGGGCTCCACCCATGAAGGGTCCACGAAGAAGCAACCTTGTCTATCCCACCATGGCCATCGCCCACGAAGGACTTGCCTCACTAGCGGTAGATCTTCACGAAGTAGGCGATCTCCTTGCCCTTACAAACTCCTTGGTTCAACTCCACAATCTTGTCGGAGGCTCCCAAGTGACACCTAGCCAATCTAGGAGACACCACTCTCCAAGAAGTAACAAATGGTGTGTTGATGATGAACTCCTTACTCTTGTGCTTCAAATGATAGTCTCCCCAACACTCAACTCTCTCTCATAGGATTTGGATCTGGTGGAAAGAAGATTTGAGTGGAAAGCGACTTGGGGAAGGCTAGAGATCAAGATTCATATGGTTGGAATGGAATATCTTGGTCTCAACACATGAGTAGGTGGTTCTCTCTCAGAACATATGAGTTGGAATGGTGTATGTGTTCTGATGGCTCTCTCCACGAGTGAAGAGGGGGTGGAGGGGTATTTATAGCCTCCACACAAAATCCAACCGTTACACACAATTTACCAATCTCGGTGGGACCAAATGAGAAAACTCGGTCGGACCGAAAAAGTAAACCTAGTGACCATTAGGAATTTCGGTGGGACCGATTGGAACAACTCGGTGGGACCGATGTGCTAGGGTTAGGGAAAATCCAAAACTCGGTTTGACCGATTACTCAAACTCGGTGGGACCGATTTGGGTAATAAGCGAAACAGAGAGTTGGGCAAGCAAACTCGGTGGGACCGATTGCATATCTCGGTTGGACCGAAGATATTGCAACAGGTAACAGAGAGTTTGCAAGCCCATCTCGGTGAGACCGAGATCCCATCGGTGAGACCGAATTGCTAGGGTTTGGCAGTGGCAAATGACAAGTGAAACTCGGTGGCGCCGGGTTGAAAGAATCGGTATGACCGAGTTTGTCTTAGGGTTTAGGTCATTTGAGGATATGGGAAAGTAGCTGAGGATTTTGGAGCATATCACTAAGCACTTTGAGCAAGAGGCTCATTATCAACATCTCATCCCTCCTTGATAGTATTTGCCTTTCCTATCGACTCAATGTGATCTTGGATCACTAAAAGTGTAAAATGAAGAGTCCTGAGCTTGAAGCTTTAGCCAATCCTTTGTCCTTAGCATCTTGAAGGAGTTCCCACAACCTTTAGTCCATGCCACTCCATTGTTGAACTTATCTGAAACATACTAGATAAAAACGTTAGTCCAACAAGAGATATGTTGACATTAATTACCAAAACCACCTGGAGAGCACTTGTGCTTTCAATCTCCCCCTTTTTGGTAATTGATGGCAACGTACATCAAAGCTTTAGATAAAGATATAAAGAACAGCAAGTAAAGCTTTGGAAGGACATGTAACAAGCATAGGCTCCCCCTACATGTATGCACTCATGTGAATATGAAATATAGAGACATGTGAGAGCATAACCATGGCAGAGTGGGCAATGTGTTACATGTATCTTGGTCATATGCATCAGAGCAAAAGATTTGTTAAGGAAAATACCTTCATGCTCATGAGTCCTTCTTGCAAACAGTATGTACATAAGCAAGAATTCCTCATACTCATGATTTTGATGCATATACTTACCTTGTAGTCTTTGGTTGGCTTAGGATGGAATGAACCTGCACAAACAAGGTTAGATAACACAGGTACACCCACTAACCAGAGCAAACAAAAGAAACCACAAGAATACCAAGACTGGGATGACATGTAGAGAGTGAGTACTAGGTATTACATTGAATTAAACATGTCCCCAAGAGTAAAGATATGCAATGAATTTGACTGATTTCTTTCCCATGGGTGTCTTGCTCCCCCTGAATCTTTCATGGGATATTGGGAGAAGATAGGGAACAGAAAATCAGAGCTGAAAGATACAAATGAATATGGCTTTCCCCCTAAAAAGACATGTGACATCTCTCCTCTTGAATATCAAGCATCTGGGATCCTTGAGTATTGTCTCTCCCCCTAGAGATCTCTTTCTCCCCCTTAATACATTATCTGGGACATCTGGGATCCTTGAGACTTTCTCTCCCCCTTTAGTGCTTTGATGTGATCTCTCTCTCCCCGAAGATAGGCTTTGATGTGATCTCTCTCTCCCCCTTTGACATCAATTTCCAAGAAGGTTTTTCTGGAATCCGTCGAATAGGGGTGGTCCTTGAGACTCAGCATAAAGCAAAGAATAAAATTGAGACAAGATTCATTGAGTGAAGCTGGATCAGAAGAAATATAGATTATGTGACAAACTGTTTTTCCTGTTGCGAAATCGGTGGCACCGAGTGGTATGTTTCGGTGGTACCGAAGGGATTCGATTGGACCGAAAATTACCAATCGGTGAAACCGAGTTCATGACAGAGAGAACACTTGTCAGCTCAGCTCACTAGTCAAATAAGATCTCACAAAGATTTGCAATGAATTCAATGCAGAAAATGCAGAACAAAAACAAAAGGAAAAGAGAAGAGACTGAAAGATCTAGATGAAGTTTTTTTTTGAAAAAGAGAAGGGAACAAATAAACAAGCATGAGACAAATGCAATAACACAAAGAAAGAACACAAGAGAACTTCATCTAGAGTTGGGCGGTGATATAGTCACCTATGTTAGAGTATATTGACTTAGGAGTCAAGTGAGAACACTTGATCATAGGTCATAGTCATCGTTTAAGCTCAAAATGGGGTTACCATTTTTGTTTAAGCATCTTGATGTATTCACATCTTGTTGAGTTGCTTTGACTCATGTCTTGGAGTAAAGCTTCTCTAAGATGGAATAACATACCTTGGGTGGTGGTGTGGTTCTTGCTCATGTAGTTGAACTTGTGTGGGTGCTCATGGTTGATGTAGCCCATCAAGAGTTTGGAGCACCACTTGGAGTTTGAGTTCATCTACCTACATGGGTTAGTTCTTGCAAGGAAGAGCACTTGTGTATCCAAAAGTGACAATCATGAGGCTCAACAAAGAATTTGTCAAAGGATATGTTTGAATGGTTTTGTGCTTCCTTGTCTTCAACCACCATTGTGTAGAGACTTGGTGATGTAGAGATTTCTCAAGATGTGAGTGAGTCGCAATCTCATGGAATTAGTTTCAACCAAGCACCTACATGGGTTAGACAACATGCAAGGTACAAATATATCCAAGACATAAGATAGTCATCATAAGAGATATATCATGGATTAGTCATAAGCTCATGTCTTGCATGTATCCAATGGAGTTCCTACTCCACGTTTGAAGCATCAATGATGTTCAATTCTCCTCTCAACCTGCAAAACACTTTCTCATCAAGTGGTTTAGTGAATATATCCGCTAATTGCTTATCAGTGCGAACATGCTTAAGATTTATGTCACCCTTAGCAACATGATCTCGAATGAAATGATGACGAACTTCAATATGCTTAGTTCGAGAATGTTGTACAGGATTATGACCAATTTTGATAGCACTTTCATTGTCGCAAAGCAGTGGAACATGTTTCACATAGATCCCATAATCTTTAAGAGTTTGGGTCATCCAAAGTAATTGAGCACAACATGAACCAGCAGCAATGTATTCATCTTCGGCAGTGGATAAGGATACCGAGTTTTGTTTCTTAGAGGACCAAGACACAAGAGATCTACCAAGAAATTGACAAGTACCCGAAGTGGACTTCCTATCAACCTTGTCTCCGGCATAATCCGAGTCGGAATGGCCAACAAGATCAAAAGAAGACCTTTTAGGATACCAAATGCCAAAGTTTGGTGTATGAATTAAGTATCTCACTATCCTTTTCACAGCCTTAAGATGACATTCCTTAGGAGCAGCTTGATATCGTGCACACATGCACACACTTAGCATAATATCGAGACGTGAAGCACATAGGTATAGCAATGAACCAATCATAGAGCGATAAACCTTTTGATCAACCGGTTCACCACCTTTGGTCAAATCATTATGTCCACTAGTGGGAATGGGGGTAGACATACCTTTGCACTCTTGCATATTGAACTTCTTGAATAAGTCCTTGGTGTACTTCGTTTGAGAGACAAATGTACCTTCCTTAGTTTTCTTGATTTGCAAACCGAGAAAGAATTTGAGTTCACTCATCATAGACATCTCAAACTTCTCTGATAGTAGCTTTCCAAACTTTTCACTAAAGAGAGGGTTAGTTGAACCAAATATGATATCATCAACATAAATTTGGCATACAAATAGTTCTCCATTAACCCTTTTAGTAAAAGAGTAGAATCAATTTTACCAATTTCGAAACCACTTGCAATAAGGAACTTGGTCAAGCATTTATACCATGCTCTAGGAGCTTGTTTAAGACCATAAAGAGCTTTGTGAAGTTTTAAACATGATTTGGTTTCTTAGGATTGATAAAACCAGGAGGTTGTTTAACATAAACTTCCTCTTCTATTTCGCCATTTAGAAAAGCACTTTTAATGTCCATTTGGTACAAGGTGATATTATGGTGATTAGCATAGGCAAGTAAGATGCGAATGGACTCAAGTCTAGCAACGGGAGCATATGTCTCACCATAGTCCATACCTTCGACTTGTGTGTATCCTTGGGCGACGAGACGTGCTTTGTTGCAAACCACTTGTCCATCTTCATCTTGCTTGTTGCGAAACACCCATTTGGTACCAATGATGTTGTGGTTGTTGTCGGGCTTCTCAACCAATGTCCAAACTTGGTTTCTCTCAAAATTGTGTAGCTCTTCATGCATAGCGTTTATCCAATCCGGATCTTCCAATGCTTCTTCAACCTTCATAGGTTCAATGCTAGAGATGAATGAGTAGTTTTCACAAAAGTTAGCTAAGCGAGTTTTTGAGCGAGTGATTCTCCCGGTTTGTATATCATTGAGGATTTGCTCGACGGGATGATCTTTGGCGATTCTTGCTCGAACTCGTGAGAGCTTTTGCTTGGGTCTTCGTTGAGCATCTTCTTCATCTTGTTCTTCTTCTTGGCCTTCTTCATTGTTGACGTTGTCATTCTCTTGTCGTGGTGGAGAAGGAGGTTGTTGATGTTCGTCTTGATGTACTTCCTCGTCTTCTTCATCTTGGCGTGTCCCACTTGTGGATGCTTCCGTGTCGAATCTTGGTTCACCCTGTCATGAAGTAGAAGCTTCCACTTGGATGGATGAAGTACTGTCCTTCACCTTCGTTGGACGAACTTTGCCAATGGATAAGTCTTGGATTGCTTCTGGAGAGTCTTTGTCTCCTACATCAATTGGCAATTGCTCTACTTGCGAGCCATTAGATTCATCAAACTTCACATCTACCGTCTCTTCAACCTTTCGGGTGAAATTGTTGTAGACACGGTAAGTGTGAGAGTTTGAGCCAGAACCAAGTAGAAAACCTTCATGAGATTTAGGAGCAAAGTTTGAACGACGATGCTTATCAAGAATGTAGCACTTTGAGCCGAATACTCGAAAGTATCCAACTTGGGGTTTGTTACTGGTGAGGAGCTCGTATGCTGTCTTGCCGAATAGCTTGTGAAGATACAAGCAATTTGTTGCGTGACAAGCTGTCTCAACCGCTTCTGCCCAAAAGTGCTTCGGTGTCTTGTATTCATCAAGCATCGTTCTTGCCATTTCGATGAGCGTCTAGTTCTTCCTCTCAACAACTCCGTTTTGTTGAGGTGTGTACGTAGCCGAGAACTCGTGTGAGATCCCTTCCACGTCAAGAAAGGTATCCACATTTGCGTTCTTGAACTCCGTTCCGTTGTCACCTCGAACCTTCTTGATCTTCACGTCAAACTGATTTTGGGCCTTCCTAGCGAAGTTTTTGAAGATCTTCTGGACCTGCGACTTGTCATTAAGAAAGAACACCCACGTAAATCTTGAAAAATCATCAACTATAACTAGACCAAAAGAATTTCCACCGAGACTCTTGTAGGCGTTGGGACCAAAAAGATCCATATGAAGTAGCTCGAGTGGCCTCCTTGTGGTCATGATGTTCTTCACGGGATGCCTTCCTCCAACCTGTTTACCTGCTTGACAAGCACTGCAAAGTCTATCCTTATCAAATATGACATCGTTAACTCCAAGGATATGATTTCCCTTAATAAGCTTGTCAAGGTTTCTCATGCCAACATGACCTAGTCGTCTATGCCACAACCAACCTTTTGAGGATTTAGCAATAAAGCAAGTTTTAGGTTGTGCCTTTTTAGAGAAATCGACAATGTAAAGGTCACCTCTACGCATACCGGTAAAGACCATTTTATGATTGTCTCGACGAAACACTTGGCAATCTACCTCAGTAAATAGGACATTTAAACCGAAATCAGCAAGTCTAGATACTGAAAGTAAGTTGTAGCCGAGAGATTCAATGAGCATGACATTTTGAATGGAACTATCATGTGAGATGGCCACCTTACCAAGGCCAGCCACTTTACCCTTTGAATTATCACCAAAGGTGACATATTTCCGAGGGCCGTCGTTTTCAGCAAGCTCACGGAACATCTCTTCATCTCCAGTCATATGATCAGTACATCCACTATCAAGAACCCATTCCTTTCCTCCTGACGCATATCCCCGAAGGTTTGCCGTAAGACCAAAATGTCTCATTGCATCATCAAGATCGAAGTCACTATCATCATCATAGTATCCATGTTCACCATGATCTTGCTCATCATTTCCTAGAGAGGGTAATTCATTAGATAAATGATCATCAAAGTGGTCACTTTTATGAATTCTTATAGCTTCAAATATAATATCACTAATGATTCCAGCATCTCCTTTAGCATGCTTGAGATTGGTAAGCTCAAATAGACAATCACCAAAGCTAGGGTCACTAGAGTTCATTTTACTCAAGGCAATAGATTTATGGAGAATTTCATCCAAATTTTTCAAGGAATGATCGGGAAATCGTTCCTCAAGAAATTTCCATATAGTATGGGCACAATTAAGAGTAGGCAAACTAGCAATCAAATTTTTGGGCAATCCTCTAATGATGAGCTCAATAGTTCTAAGATTGCGAATCATGTCAATATCTTCATCTAAGGTAGGATGCAAGGGATCAATATGAGGTGCACAAGGGCTAGCAATATACTTGTTCACATGGTATTGATTGAAGATTACAAGCATCTCATTTTTCCACTCATGAAAATATTCTCCATCAAAAATAGGCACTCTATGTCTAAGACTCCCTAAAGTAGACACATCCATCTTCCTCCAATGGTGATTAAACCAAGGCAATGGAGACCAAAGCTCTGATACCACTTGTAGAATCTAGAAGTAGGTGTGTCTAGAAAGGGGGGGTTAGACACTCAAGACTAAAGTTGCAATTTTTAAGCTTTTTCAGTTTAAGTGGAGTTTAGACATAATTTCAACATTCACAACACATATCAAGCAAGTATGCAAAGAGTGTATAGGCAGCGGAAAGTAAAGCATGCAACTTGCAAGAATGTAAAGGGAAGGGTTTGGAGAATTCAAACGCAATCGGAGACACGGAAGTTTTTCCCGTGGTTCAGATAGGTGGTGCTATCCTACATCCACGTTGATGGAGACTTCAACCCGCGAAGGGTAACGATTGCGCGAGTCCACGGAGGGCTCCACCCACGAAGGGTCCACGAAGAAGCAACCTTGTCTATCCCACCATGGCCATCGCCCACGAAGGACTTGCCTCACTAGCGGTAGATCTTCACGATGTAGGCGATCTCCTTGCCCTTACAAACTCCTTGGTTCAACTCCACAATCTTGTCAGAGGCTCCCAAGTGACACCTAGCCAATCTAGGAGACACCACTCTCCAAGAAGTAACAAATGGTGTGTTGATGATGAACTCCTTGCTCTTGTGCTTCAAATAATAGTCTCCCCAACACTCAACTCTCTCTCATAGGATTTGGATCTGGTGGAAAGAAGATTTGAGTGGAAAGCGACTTGGGGAAGGCTAGAGATCAAGATTCATATGGTTGGAATGGAATATCTTGGTCTCAACACATGAGTAGGTGGTTCTCTCTCAGAACATATGAGTTGGAATGGTGTATGTATTCTGATGGCTCTCTCCACGAGTGAAGAGGAGGTGGAGGGGTATTTATAGCCTCCACACAAAATCCAACCGTTACACACAATTTACCAATCTCGGTGGGACCAAATGAGAAAACTCGGTCGGACCGAAATAGTAAACCTAGTGACCGTTAGGAATTTCGGTGGGACCGATTGGAACAACTCGGTGGGACCGATATGCTAGGGTTAGGGAAAATCCAAAACTCGGTTTGACCGATTACTCAAACTCGGTGGGACCAATTTGGGTAATAAGCAAAACAGAGAATTGGCCAAGCAAACTCGGTGGGACCGATTGCATATCTCGGTTGGACTGAAGATATTGTAACAGGTAACAGAGAGTTTGCAAGCCCATCTCGGTGAGACCGAGATCCCATCGGTGAGACCGAATTGCTAGGGTTTGGCAGTGGCAAATGACAAGTGAAACTCGGTGGCGCCGGGTTGAAAGAATCGGTATGACCGAGTTTGGCTTAGGGTTTAGGTCATTTGAGGATATGGGAAAGTAGCTGAGGATTTTGGAGCATATCACTAAGCACTTTGAGCAAGAGGCTCATTATCAACATCTCATCCCTCCTTGATAGTATTGGCCTTTCCTATCGACTCATTGTGATCTTGGATCACTAAAAGTGTAAAATGAAGAGTCCTGAGCTTGAAGCTTTAGCCAATCCTTTGTCCTTAGCATCTTGAAGGAGTTCCCACAACCTTTAGTCCATGCCACTCCATTGTTGAACTTATCTGAAACATACTAGATAAAAACGTTAGTCCAACAAGAGATATGTTGACATTAATTACCAAAACCACCTGCAGAGCACTTGTGCTTTCAGATTGTCTATTGACTAGCCTGGCCTCGGTTTATATAACACACCAGAGGCCTAGGGTTTAGGAGAGTCCTTGGCTTGACCGCCAAGTCTTGTGGAGTCTTCCTTGTATGCGGCATGGGCTTCCTAAAGTGGCCCATTAGTGAATCGCCATGGGGGTCCTCAGCCCGACCCACCTGGTCGGGAGACGACGTGGTGAGTACCCCCTAGTCCAGGACACCGTCGGTAGCCCCCTGAACCGGTCTTCAAGTTAGGGATGCTCCTCGATTCTTCCGAACTGTTCTTCATCTTCGGTCATCGGTCTTGAAAACTGGTTCAACAAATCTTCTTATCTTCGATCTTGAGAATCGCCGAAGTGAATCCGAAGAGTTCACACATCGGGTATCCGAGGTGCCCCTTTTTAAATTTTCAGCCTTTATCAATGCCTTGTTATTTTTATGCCACACCTCGGGTTTGAAGTTTTTCCCGGGCGGCAGCGTCCTCTTGTGTTTGAGCTCCAACGCCAGACTGCATTCAAGGTATCTTTTGCAGCCGAGCACCAACGCCAGACTGCTTCTGAGCTCCAATGCTAGAATGTATCCGAGCTCCAACGACGGACTATGTCCAAGCTCCAACACCGGACTGTATCCGAGCTTCAATGTCGGACTATGTCCAAGATCCAACGCCGGACTGTATCCGAGCTCCAACGCCGGACTATATCCGAGGTGTCATAAATCACCTTGGTTTAAAAAAGTCAAAGGAGTTTAGCCAAGCTTAATGCCGGAAATGCCCTCTATGGAGCCAGCCACTGGCGCCCGAGCTTTATGCCGGACTACTTCTGAGGTGGTGCACCACCCCAGCCGCGGGCCGATTTTTTGTCAATGTTTTGATTGGTGCAATTTACTCTCTACCGAGATATATAGCCAGTAGCCCTCAAGGTGTGTATCGGTCTAAAACCCGATCGTGACAATCACAGAGGTGCTCCCTTTACTCCCTAGCCGAACAATCGGGAATGTAGGGGTAAACACAGAAGCAAGACAACCCAACTTGCGGAACACTTAAGTCAACATGGTGCATATTATGGCGTAATACACGAACAAGGAACGAAGCCATACAAGTATAATCATATGCAAGAGGAAATGCTTCATAATGGAAGCCCCCAAGTAAATGGTGTATTTAAATTTGTGTGTCAGAGACAAAGTTTTTACAAGGAAGTTTTTCACAAACAACTTTTTGCCAAAAAAAATATAATGCTTGGTCGAACCGAACAAAATTAAAAACTGAAAGTCTTTGAGCATTAGAGCGACTTAGCTAGTTAATGTGCTCGGTGGTGATGACGCAGGCCGAGATTGCGGCGGGACGAGGTCCTAGCCCCCAAGCCAATCCCGAGATGGTCGAGTGCAGAGTTCGGCATTCCAAAGTGGTGACGCAGCATGGTCGATGGGTGAGGTGAAAAACCCCAGTCCGATCGAGGCGACGGAGCAGGCTGGCAGTGTGACGCCGAAGCCCCCAGTGTGTGTTAATGAAGTGATGATGAAGCCCTCGGTCTAGCCGAGGTAACGCGGTAGGTCAGCAAGGTGGCGATAGAACCCCCACATCAGCACATTGGTACGCCGAGGTAATAGCGCTGCCCGACCGGAATCATTTACCTGTGCACGGAAAATAGTGCAATTCGAAGATAATAATAACAACTCATTGCATAATTAATAATTCATGCAAAGTATATGATAAAAGAAACATGGCCCGAGCGGCGAACACCCAACAAGGTATAACTCTTTCGGTAATGCCGAAGTCCTCGAGGCAACCGAGCATGTTGGTATGGCAATTCAACCAACAAGGTGATCACCCGAACCAATTTATGTCGATTGGGACGACGACGGCGGCTTGCCGAAGTGACCGTGTGACGCAGTCGATTACCTACACATGCAGTCCAAAAAATAATAATACAAATATATAAATAAAAAAACTCGCATAATTAATTTATGCAAAATATTTTTTAGAGACGTGGCCTGGCATCGAAGCCAATGTCGACATATGTCAGAAATCCGCATGATGATGATGATGATGATGATGACGCGACACAATGACCACGTAGTTGGTATTCGCATTGCTGGCCGAGTTGTGGTTATAGTATCCGCCGAATTGCCAAAAGCCGGCCGGACTGGAATCAGGCCAATGGTAGAAAATCTACACAGAAAAAATCATGCAAACCGACAGAATATATTCCATGTGAAAATATATACAATATGTGTAATTTAGGAAAAGTACAACCTGATATTCCGCAGGTAGCGCAAGGCCGTTGAAAATCTACTAGGCACCAAGGTCGATGTCGACATAGGTCGTCTGGCTGAGGTGACGGTGAGAGGCAATACCAACCTCGTACCAACAATCGTGAAGTAGTATTACTAGTTGAATAGCTAGTTTTAAAATCTTGGAGACCGTGTGCTGCAATACTAATCCATGACTGTATTAGCACTTGGGTGTATGAAAGCAGCAAAAAATACTACTACAAGAGGACGATAGCGACTAGCCATGCACAGAGTTCAAAAAAGGAAATAGCACATAGAAGGAAGAAGACAAAAGGGAAGAAATCTCCCTGGACGGCTGCTGCCCTTTGTTGATCATTGATCCCAGCATGTACTAGTACTTCTCAGGAAGGATCAGCAGGCAGTCAACTCCGTAGACCTTCTTTGGGCGGCAGCAGATCGGACTGCTCCCGACTAATATCTGATGCAGTCTATTGGGCAGCGATTAGCATAGAACAATTCAGATCGCTGGCTTCCCCTGACAACGCATTGAACATCCACAAATCCTGGGCGACAAGTTTGGCTTGATGAAGAGTTGATGATGGTGCCACTAGGTCCGTATCTGTAGAGCAAGAGTGGATTGCGGACCAGTGTATGCCAAGCTACCGACGAGGAGGCCGGCTTGCGGCAGTATGAAAAACGCCGTACAATCGTGTCATCGCTAGGAAATCTCCTGCGAAAAGCAATACAGCGAAGGCTTCCAAAAACAAAAACAATTCAACTAAGTAGTTGCATAAAGGAAAAACATCACCTGGGTGTTTGCACGAAGCAGTAGTAATGCACATGTAAAGTACTAGTACTAGTTTTGGGAAACTAGATTTCATAGGCAAACGTGATCGAGATTTCGTGGGCAAACGTGATGGATCTTCTCTTTGAGTAGTAGTACAATGCATCGGCCGGATTGATCCCTGTAATGATGATGCCCCGACAGCACCTGGACTTGGTAGATGGCAGCCTTGGGACTTGTGGCCATATACCATGATTGGTGAGGGAAAATAGCACGCCACATCATTAGATGCCCGAAAGTGCAATTCGGTCGCCGCCATTAGATTATCTACTCATCCCGATCTGATATGTATCTGATCATCCATCAATCTGCGAGATCGCCCAGTAGGCTCTCAATGAAAGCACCAATGGCAGTTCTGTATCCGGCGTATCTCATAGTAGGGGTCCTAAGTCAGGCATCTTGGAGCGATGGTAACATGCACACGGGATTTTACCCAGGTTCGGGCCCTCTTTATGGAGGTAAAACCCTACGTCCTGCTTTTGATTGTATTCATATGGGGTGTAGTACAGAGTACATGTATCTACCACGAGATTGTTCTAATGAATATTAGATTGTCTATTGACTAGCCTGGCCTCGGTTTATATAAAACACCAGAGGCCTAGGGTTTAGGAAAGTCCTTGGCTTGAGCGCCAAGTCTTGTGGAGTCTTTCTTGTATGCGGCATGGGCTTCCTAAAGTGGCCCATTAGTGAATCGCCATGGGGGCCCTCAGCCCGACCCACCTGGTGAGGAGACGACGTGGTGAGTACCCCCTAGTCTAAGACACCGTCAGTTGTGCCCATGCCGGAGCTTGAGGCTCGACGGCAAGGACTAAAGGCACTTCCTATGCCATGGGAGAAGTTGTCTCTACAGCTAGGACTTGATGCCCTGCCGTAGTCGGTTGCCCCATGGCTGGCTCAGTGTCCACGGCAACATCCTTGTCGGCGGCTCCTAGGAGCTCAGCGGGAAAGTACTTGTCGGGGCCTGATTTCCTTCGCTTGTTCTACTCTGTTGATGGTTCAACGGATGGTTGAGTCAGCCGAAGCACAAAAGTACCTGGTTCCACAGGTAGTTTGAAGGCAGCGCGCTTCGACAGGTAGTCGGCGATGTCGTTCCCCACTCGGGGAACATGCTCCGCCTGTATATCATCAAAGTGCTCCTCCATCTTCCTCACCTCATCCACATATGCCTCCATCAACGGGCTTTGATAATCTTTGTTGACTTGCCTTACAACAAGCTGCGAATCACCCCTGACGATGAGCTTCTAGATCCCGAGGTCTGCCGCGATCCTGAGGCCGGCAAGCAACCCCTCATATTTAGCAGTGTTGTTTGTGGGCATCTCTCTGGGAAAGTGCATCTGGATTACATACTTGAGGTGCTCTCTGGTGGGTGCGATGAGCAGCACACCAGCACCGCCACCTTGCAGCGAGAAAGCCCCGTCAAAGTACATAATCCAGTTGCGACTTGCCTCCTTGCCAGGGAGGGTGGTCTCCTGAATCTCTTCGCCTGGCGTTGAGGTCCACTCGGCAATGAACTCTGCCAATAATCTTCTCTGGATTGTTGAAGTACTTTCAAACTTCAAACCAAAGCTCGACAGCTCCATGGCCCCCTCCAGAATCCTCTCGGTTGCGTCTGGGTTATGCAATATCCGTTGCAACGGGAGGCGGGTGACGACGGTGATCCCATGTGCTTGGAAGTAATGACGCGGATTCCTCGAGGCCATAAGGAGGCTGAAGAGCAATTTCTGCACATCGGAGTACCTTGACCTAGCCCCCTGCAAGAGGGAGCTGACAAAGTAAACCAGGTGCTCCATCATTTTCTTCTTCTGCAGCACTTCGTCTGGTTGCGTAGGCCCTGCCCCGCCAGCGTCGGACCCTGGCAGGGGCCTTGCCTCTTCGTCGACCTCCCTCTGAGCCACTAGTGCGGCACCGACCACTTGGTTCGTTGCTGCCAGGTATAGCAGCAGCGGTTCTTGTGGTTTGGGCGCAACCAGTATCGGTGTAGAGGAGAGGTATTTCTTCAAAGCCTGTAGCGCTGCTTCGGCCTCTGGGGTCCATTCCATTGGGCCCGCCTTTTCAAGATTTTGAAAAAGGGAAGGGCACGCTGAGCAGACCTGGAGATGAATCTGCTCATGGTGGCAACGCAACCAGTGAGCCAATGCACGTCCTTCATCCGCTTGGGTGCCCTAATCTGCTCAATAGCCATTATCTTGTATGGATTCACCCCGATCCCACGTTGTGACACAAAGAACCCGAGAAGTTTGCCGGACGGAACACCGAAGACACACTTCTTAGGGTTCAACTTGAGGTTGATCTTGCACAGATTCACAAATTTCTCTTCCAAATCGTGTACCACTATGTCATCCATATAAGCTCCCATATTTCTATGTAGCTGGGGCTCAAAACCAATCTGGAGTGCCCTTGCAAATGTCAAGCCAACACTCTTCAACCCGAAAGGCATCCGTAAAAAGCAATACGTTCCACATGGGGTGATGAACGTTGTCTTCTCTTCGGCTTCTCTCGCCATGAAGATTTGGTGGTACCCCGAGTAGGCCTCAAGGAATGATAACAAATCACACCCGGCCGTGGAGTCAACAATCTAGTCAATGCGCGGCAACGGGAAAGGGTCCTTGGGACAAGCCTTATTGATATATGTGTAGTCAATACACAACCTCCACTTCCCATTCGCCTTGCGCACCACCACCGGATTGGCCAACCACGTCGGATGGAGTACTCCTCTCACCAAGCCTGCCACTTCCAACTTCCTGATCTCCTCCGTAATGAACTCCTGCGGTTCCAAAGCTTTCTTCCTAACCTTCTGCTTGACGGGTTGCACATGAGGATAGACAACAAGATGGTGCTCAATCACCTCCCTGGGAATGCCGGGGATGTCGGATGCTTGCCAGGCAAACACGTCGACATTCGCTTGCGGGAAGGTGATGAGCGCACTTTCCTATTTGCTGTCCAAGGTGGAGCTTATGGTGAAAGCCCCTCCCGTGCCATCCTCCTCGATGAACACCCTCTTAGTCTCTGGTGGTGCAGCTCTAGATTTCTTGCTCTTGCCAGTGGATCTCTCTGGCACGTCCTCGACGGGAGCACAACACTCTGAAGAGGTGCGCTTGCCGGAGTGGGTGCGAGAGGTCTTGCCGGTCTTCTTCCCTGCCGGGGCTCCAGCGGCTGGAGCGAGTGCGTTGGCGGCAGTCGCTGAACTGCTTCTCGATAGAGTTGGTCAGCGCAGATCAGTGCATCCTTCTTGTCGGAGGGGATAGTGATGATGGTCATCGGCCCCGGCATCTTCAGCGTGTTGTAGGCGTAATGCAACGCTGCCATGAACTTGGCTAGTGTCGAGCGGCCGAGAATCCCGTTGTAGGGCAAGGGGATCTCGGCTACATCGAAACAATCCTCTCCATCCTATAGTTTAACTCGCCTCCAAACGTCACGGGCAGCGTGACCTTACCCTTTGGCTGACTCCACCCCGGGTTGACCCCTTGAAATGTGCCCATCTCTTCGAGGTCTCCATCAGGAATCTGCAGCCTTTTGATCACGACGGGCGGGATCAAGTTCAGACCGGCCCCGCCGTCAACTAGCATCTTCGTCACCTTGAGGTTGCATATTATTGGGTAGACCAACAACGGAAAACACCCAACCGTAGTTGGGCGATTAGGGTGGTCCTCGGTGTCAAAAATGATAGGCGTGCTGGACCATTTCAGTGGCCTCTGAGCATCGAGTGATGGTTCCGTTGCTGTGATCTCACGCGCCCACTGCTTGAGCTGGCGGTGAGAAGTGTGCAGCGAGGCGCCACCATCGACGCACATGGCCTCTGTAGCCTTCTGGAACTCGTGCTCATCGTACTCGTCACCTTTGTCATGATAATCATCTCCTTGCTTCTTGTCACGGCACCGAGCGGGCCTCTCTTGCTGATTATCCTTTCCGCGGCGGCCTCCTTGGCCGCCACGCTTCTTGCCAGACCCCTCGGTACCATCCTGGCCCTTCTCCTTGTTCCACCTCTCACACTCACTTTTTGCTTCTTAGCAAGCAGCTCGACTTGCCGGCAGTTCTGGAGGTCATTGCCCTTGGTGTGGTGGATCTTGCAATATTGCTTATCGGAGCCTCCTGGCTTGTCGGCAGCCGCCAAGGCCCGGCAAGCGGCGCACCCGGCAATTTCTTTGCTGGGGTCGTTTGCCTTGGTCTTCTTGGCAGTGCCGGTGTCCTCGGATCCCTCAACGGCAAGCACGGTATCGCCCTTGCGCTTCCTATTGCGGCGTCGGCCCTTCTTCGTTGGGGTGGCTGTGTCTTCATCAGTGGAGTCGGTTTTCGCGCTGGCATCCTCATCGGGGTACTTCCTCCCCTCTTCAGCCCGAGCGGACCTATCGGCCAGAACATAAAGTTCGGCCACATCTTTGACCTTGTTCATCGCCAGCTCTTCACGCATCCTGCAGTTGCGCACATTCTGATGGAATGCGCTGATCACGACGGCGGGATGAACATCTGGGATGTTGTATTGCACCCGGCTGAACCTCTATATGTACTTGCGCAGGGTTTCACCTTCCTTCTGGGGGATGATATGCAAATCGCTCGCCTGGCCATGAAGCTTGGTGGCCTCTGGTAAAGGTGCCAATGAACTCATGGCACAAGTCCGACCAAGAAGAAATGGAATCCGCCGACAAGTGCATCAGCCATGACATGACATTGGGTTTGAGTGCCAGCAGGAAGTAATTGGCAAGCACCTTGTCGTCGCGGGCTCCAGCAGCTTGCATTGCGATGGTGTAGATGCTGAGGAACTCTGACGGGTGGGTCTTGCCGCTGTACTTCTCGCCAACATCTGGCTTGAACGTCCGGTGGGAGGGCCACTGGAACTGCCGCAGCTCGCGGGTAAAGGCCAGGCAACCCACCTCGTAGGGTAGGTCGCCAGAGCCCCAAGGTGCCGGGTGGTCCATAGTGGGCCCCGCCCGCCTATCTGACTGGTGGCGTGCATCGCGCCGTCGCTCGCTGGTGGTTTGAGCGTCTTCACGGGCTCGCTCCCGAAGAACTTGGCGCTGATCGCGGTGGGTCTGTGGGTCAGACGACGCTATGGAAATGTTGTCACAAGCGTCGTCACGACGGATCGACACCCGCGGTGGCTGGCGTGGAGGAGGAGAGTTCACCGTGGTCGCAGCGCCCCCGATCCTTCCACCACTGGCATGCGGCGGCTCGACAGAGCGCCGGCCAGAGGGCTTCGCCAGACGTGGCTCATCTTTCTTGGCAACGCCGACGAGGCTTCGGATGGTGGCTCTCCACTCATCGAGTTTTTCCGCAGCAGGAGGAAAGTCGAGGAGCAACTGCGCGCGTGCCAAGGCTTCTGCTGGCGTGGGTGGTGGTGAAAGCCGCGTGGATCGTGATGCGCTCCGATTTATAAGGAGCTCTACCACGGCCTGGCGTCTATACACCATTTTCGCCAGTGCCTCGGCGCGCGTGCTGGCCTTCTATGTCCCGCGAATGATGCATGGGACTCTTCCCATGACGGTGCCCAGGGTCACCAGCGTGGTGACGCTGCTCGTCGCGCACAACCTGGGAAGAGCGCGTCAGGGGCGCCGACATAGGTGCCTCGGAAGTTGCCGCACCGCCCGTGGGTGGCACGACACCGCCCCTGGAGGGCCCCGCGCCGCCTGCGGGGGGCCTGACTTCGTCTTTTGATTTGGTGGCATGTGGCCCGTCATATCGCGCACGAACGATGCTGCTCGCCAGGCTTTGGCTGCCAGAGTGATGCGGGTGTTCGCGAGACGCGCTTCGGCTTCTGCACGTGACTGCCCCACCACTCGCTCGTACTGGTACGGGCCGCTCGCCCCTGACGAACTAATCGTTGTTATCGTCTTCTTCTTGGGAGCCATGGTGATGAAGAACTGCTAAACTAACTACTAGACCAGATTCTCACAACTGTGCACCCCCTACCTGGCATGCCAGAGATGTCGGTGGGAAATGACACCTGTGGGGTCACTGGGATCCCTTCTACGGTTCGCTGGTGCGGGGTTGTGCAAAGAGCGGGTCTGGCGGTCAGCACAGAAATCGTTTACCCAGGTCCGGGCTGCGGAGACACGTAAAACCCTAGTCCTGCTTTGATGTATATTTGGGTGTTCTTGTGTTCCTGAACTAGCTGCGGTGGCTCTCTAGTCCAAAAGATCTGAATCCCCCTCTAGTACGCCTTGGGCCTCCTTTTGTTGAAAAAAGGGCTCGCCACAGTGGCACACAGGAGGTGGAAAGGTGTACAGGGGCCGAGTCTATCTCCTGGCATCGTCGGACAAACGCATTTAATGCACTGTCGGCGTGCCCCTCTTGCTTTCTTGGGGACGGCAAAGAAGCTCGTCTCAGCTATCGTCGCCTCGCCTGGCTCCGGCGCGCGTCCAAGCTGACGAGGCATTGTAGCGCCACGTTGGCTAGCTGCTGGGCTGGCGCGGTGGTGGAGCCTTCATGAAGATATGCATGCCACCACGCAGGTGCTTGCTGAGTTGGTGTAGAGGCCGTGCGCTACCACACAGATGCCTACCCAGCTCATCGAGCTGGCAGCTGTATGGGAGCAGCGGTGGAGTCTTGGCAGACATGGGCCTGGCTACGGCCCCGCAGGCGTCCTCGGCAAGGGTCTTGCCGAGGATCCGGCAAGGGTCTCACTGCGGCACCACGGTCGTCCCCGGCAAGGATCTTGCCGGTGGTCTCGTGGATTTCCTTGGCAAGGATCTCGCCAAGGATTCTCGTCTTCTGGTTCCCATCTAATCTTGTGTATCTATGATCTCTACAAAGATCTGCATGCCACCACAGAGGTGCTTCTTGAGCCTTGGTTCCAATAAGGTTGATGGTGTTGGAACCCCATGGGCTCAAGGGTGGCACGCTCTGCTGGCGTCAGCCAAGTTGCCCTGGCAAGGATCTTGCCGAGGCTGCGGAAGCCACCCCGGCAAGGGTCTTGCCGGGGGAGTCCACCTTGCCCTCTTGCTCCCTTTGCGCCTCTGGTCTTGGCGTTGCCTTGGTCGTCTTGTGCTCTGGCTTCCCTACTCTTCCCTACTTAGTGTGGCCGTGGGCGCGGCCCTGACTGCCCATGCACAAGTAAAGGGGTGCAAAAGGAGAGCCCCTACTTTTGTACACCAACACATTGGGGTAATCTATGCATAGTGGTTGATGCACGTTTTTATTATCTTTTTCTCCAATAGATACTTTGGGGTCTCTTTGTAGTTCTTTGTGTAGATTGAGTATTATGAATATGAATATGCTTTGGTGTTATTCTAGTACGAACTCTAGGATAGATCGAACGGAAAAAATAGCTTTCCGTTATTTTAGTACGAACTCTTGAATAGATCGAGCGGAAAGAATAGCTTTGAGGTGGTCTCGTACCCTACAAACAATTTCTATCTTTTGTTCTCTGCTAATAGGAACTCGGGAGTGATTCTTTGTTGCACTTTGAGGGATAATCATATGATCCAACTATGTTAGCACTGTTGAGAGATTGCTCAAGTGAAAGTACGGGCCCTAGGCCTTGTTTTTAAGCATTGTAATACCGTTTTTGTGCCCATTTACTATTTGCTACCTTGCTGTTTTTATTTATTCAGATTATAAAAATATATTTCTACCATCCATATTACACTTTTATCACCATCTCTTCGCCGAAGTAGTGCACCTATACAATTTTCCGTTGTATTGGGTGTGTTGGGGACACAAGAGATTTCTTGTATTTGGTTGCAGGGTCGTTTGAGAGAGACCATCTTCATCCTACACCTCTCATGGATTGATAAACCTTAGGTCATCCACTTGAGGAAAAATTGCTACTGTCCTACAAAACTCTGCGCTTGGAGGCCCAACACGTGTCTACAAGAATAAAGTTGCGTAGTAGACATCAAGCTCTTTCCCGGCGTCGTTGCCGCGGAGGTGAGTGCTTGAAGGTATATCTTTAGATCTTGCAATTGCATCTTTTAGTTTCTTTTTTTATCACTAGTTTGGTTTATAAAAAGAAAACTACAAAAAAATGGAATTGAGGTTGCATCTTGTTATTGATCATCTTTATAATATCTTTCTTGAAAATGATGGTTCGGGAAAATGTGCTCAATTGTTAGAAGTAGAAGTCAATAAAATGGTTGGCACAAAATATTTGAATGATGAGCATGGTTGCAATGTTGTTAGTATAAATTCTTTGAATATTCAAAATGCTAATGATGATTGCACAAGCCATGACAAAAATGTTTCTTATAAGTATATCAATTTTTGCGGAGTGAATTGGGAATGCATTTGTACACCAAAAATGGAAGATAGATTTTGTAAGAAGCATAAATATTTAGAAATGAAAAACTTGCAAGAGTGGCTAGATGATTGTGTTGAAAGATGTAATTTTTTTCGCCATCCTTGTGAACTTTGCAATGAACATGGTCATTTAAATCTCCAATGCAAATTGTTTCATGATTAAATCATGTCCAAAAATTGTGATAACTTGATTTCCCTTGAGCATCATAAAGAGCTTAGTCATCTTTTGGGGTATGAAGAAATGAAACGTATAACTAAGGGTTTTCCAAATACCGAGAGATTTCTTGATTTTGATCTAGAGGAAATTTATATGTTTTGTGCGGTAAATTGCATGGAGGATCCTTATATTGACAACTATCTAAAGACAAGAAAACAAATGAAATATGAAGAGAGTACTAATGAAAGAGAAAATATTTTCAAATACCCTCCTAGTGTTTATTATGATGAATCAGGTAACGAGAAGGAGCTTCCTATCCAATCAATATCTTCAACAAAAAGCTTGAAAGAATTAATTAAACACACACATGATGTGGTGAATAAGAAGAAAAGAATAAAGAATGAAGGTAAAAAGGTATCTCTCCCAAACAATGTTGCTCCTACCATTGTGCCTCATGAAAGTGAATCAAATATGTTAATGGAGGATGATGATATTGAGCATGATTTTGTGATACCTGCTACTTTATGTAATGATTATGATTGGGAAGACAACGATATCAATTATGATCTTGAAAATCTTTTTAGAACTTTATTGGAAGAATATGATAATAATGTTTTCTATACTATTGGTGCCATTCATGCTATTGATAAGAATGATTGTGATGATATGCAAAACCACAAGATTTGGGATGCTATGTTTGATGAGTATGATATGTTTAAAGATTTATTTGCTGGAAATAATGCTTGTCCTAAGCTTGGGGATGCTTTGCTTAAGGAATATTATCTTTTGATTCCTTCTACTTTCAATAAGAAAATTTATTATGATGATAGCATGCCTCCTATTTATGATGATTACATTGATGAAAGTGGGTTTGGAAGAGTGTCAACTCTAGGTAGTAGTGTTCCCACTATTTTGGAGGGTGTTGAATCTTATTACAATATTGATGAAAGTGGATTTGGAGAGGTCATGACTTTATTTAGTGATACATCCACTATTTTGGACGAGGTTTCAATTGATTATGACAATGAAGTTGCTATCTATGATGATGATTATGATGACATGTATGCCATAAAGAGTGATAAATCTTCTCTTGTGCATCATGAAAAAAGTATTGAATGTGATAGTTATATTGTTGAATCCATTCATGATGCCTCTGAAAATTATTATGCGAAAGGAACTTATGCCCTTACATGTCTCATAATATCAAGTTTCTTCTCTATGTGTTGATTGTTTCGAAGTTACACTTGTTTTGCCTTTCTATGCTAGTTGATTCTTGTTCCCATAAGTTGTTTGCTCAAAAATCCCTATGAATAGGAAGTGGGTTAGACCTAAATGTGCTAGTCATATGCTTCATGATGCTCTCTTCATGTTACAATTCTTATCTTTTATGCGAGCATCATTGAAATCATCATGCCTAGCTAAAAGGCATTAAAGAAAAGCGCTTGTTGGGAGACAACCCAACACTTTTACCTACTATTTTTGTGTGTTCACATGATTAGGATACTTTAGTAATCATGTTTTATTACTTTTGTTTCAATAAAGTCCCAAGTAAAGCCTTAAGCATCTTGTTGGGTGATAGTTACTTTGATCTTGCTGAAAAATAGAAACTTTTGCGCTCATTTAAATAATTATAGTTTTTAACAGAAGAGTGCATTTGGGTTCATTCTTTTTGAAGAATATTAATATACAAATTTCTCAGGTTGTACTAATGTTTCAGAATTTTTGGAGTAGCAGAAGTATGGCTGGAGTACAGATTACTACTGACTGTTCTGTTTTTCACAGATTATGTTTTCAATGCATTTGCTTGTTTCCTAGTTTCTATGGCTTATATTGCTCAATATAAATTGTGGATATGATATGTTACAGTAGGCATTGTGTGAGAACAATTATGAATCTTTTCATTGACAGTACCAAAAGTGAAATGGTTTGCCCTTTATCATACTAACCCATCTCACAAAATTCCGTTAAGTTTTGTGCGATTGAAGTTTTCAAGTTTTGGGTGAGATATCGATATGAGGAAAACAAGGAGTGACAAGACCCTAATCTTGGGGATTCCCAAGGCACCCCAAGGTAATATTCAAGGAAGATCCAAGCAACTAAGCTTGGGGATGCCCCAGAAGGCATCCCCTCTTTCGTCTCCAACATTATCCATAACCTCACTTAGAGCTATGTTTTCATTCGTCACATGATATGTGTTTTGCTTGGAGAGTCAATTTTTTTGTTAGGATTTGCTTGCTGATATTTATAATAATTCTTTGCATCTTTTATTTCAATAAGAGGAAATGATAGTCTTTTCCATGCTTAATTTGCAAGTCTACATGTTGCTGTTTAAAAACAGAAAGTTTACCGTTGTTGCAAAAATTCCCTAGAAAAGTCAGAATGTGATAAAATGTTGAAACTTTTTGAAAAATGAGCTATGATAAATTTTCTAAAGTGTGGTAAATTTTAATAATCTTTGGAGTTAGGGAAGTATTGATACTCTTGCATTCTTTACAGACTGTACTGTTTTGGAGATTGCTGTTATGTTTGCATTGTTTGCATATGTTTGTTTGTTTAATGATTCTATTTGAGGATAGGAGTATTAAATATGCAGAGACATTTAATGTGAAATGTTGAATAATAATTTTAGTGATTTGCTACAGTAGAGAATGATAAGGTTTTTGTGTTGGTTTATACTAACTTATCTCACGAGTTCTTGTTGAGTTTCGTGTGGATGAAGCTTTTGGGATTTAGGAAAACCGTTATATGAGAGGAATTAAGGAGACACAAAAGCTCAAGCTTGGGGATGCCCAAGGCATCCCAAGATAATATTTCAAGAAGTCTCAAGCATCTAAGCTTGGGGATGCCCCGGTAGGCATCCCACCTTTCTTCTTCAACAATTATCGGTTAATATCGGTTGAGCCTAAGTTTCTGCTTCTTCACCTGATGTGTGCTATTCTTAGAATGTCATTTTGTTTTGCTTTTCTTGTTGTTTTAATAAAATACTTCGAGCTGAAAGTTTTGAAATAAAATAGAGTCCTCAAATAATTGCCAAGGAGGCTAAGTAAGCGACCTTCACATCCCGTCAACGAAGCTCTTTTCTATGTCATTTACTCTTGTGTTTCACTTATATCCTATGAGTAAATTGTTGAATAAACTGAATGTCATGAAGTTGAAATCATATCATTCCTAGTGGTAGCTTCACATTGGGTTTAGAAAGTGAAATCTTTTGAGGCTTGACAATCACAATATTGCTCATACAAGCAATTCACGAATAATTAGTATAAGGAAGAGAACCGTCGCATATAAATACACTATCATGGAAATCTTTTGTGATTGTGAGCCTCCATCAAAATATTATATGCCAAAATTGTTGACGTTGGACAAGGAAGACAACATGATGGTTTATGTTTGTTCGTATTCACATAGAAGTTATATTGTCATAGATCCTTCAACCTGTGGTGCTTGCACCCCATCTTTGCTAGCCAAAAATTCCGCACCAAGTAGAGATACTACTTGTGCATCCAAAAATCCTTAAACCCTAATCTTATTTTCAAGAGTCCGCCATACCTACCTAAGGATTGAGCAAGATCCTTCAATTAAGTTGTCACCGGTGCAATAAGGCAATAAAAATTGCTTCTAAAAGTGTAAGATCATTTAGTGTAAGAGAAAATTGAGTGTTGTACGAACATGTGATGGTAAAGCAATAAAAGCGAAAGACTGCATAATAAAGGTTGCAATCACAAGGGGCAATATAAGGTGACGTTCTTTTGCACTAAGGGGTTGAGCATGCAAACAAATAAGCGCATGGCAACCTCTGCTTCCCTCTGCGAAGGGCCTATCTTTTACTTTTCAGTATTTACTTTTATGCAAAGAGTCAAAGTATTCCTCTCTATTCCTTTTTATTTTCTCTTTTGGTAAGCATCCTGTGGTGAGGAAAGATCTAGGCACATACGTCCAGTTGAATATGGGTAGCATGAGTTATTATTGTTGACATCACCCTTGAGGTGAATACGTTGGGAGGCAAAACAATAAGGCCCTACCTTTCTATGTGTCCGGTTGAAACGTTTTGCTCATGTGTATGCGGTGAGTGTTAGCAATCATAGAAAACTATATGATGGTTGAGTATGTGAAGCTCTTACTTAAACTCTGTTGAATAAGTTGAATTGCAATTGCTTGGTGACTAAGAACATAGGTTGTCGGGTTTCAAGAGAATCCATTGTTTGAACCTTAACATGTGAATTGGTTGCCACTATAACATGAGAAGTTTCATAAGAAAGAATTGTTGTTATGATGCTAGGAAAAGTGATTGAAATTATCATTGATCAAACTTGTGCACTTTGCTAGCATTCACACTTCATAAATTATTTCTTTTATCATTTACCTTCTCGAGAACGAGTAGGAATTAAGCTTGGGGATGCTAATACGTCTCCAACGTATCTATAATTTATGAAGTATTCATGCCAATATATTATCATTCTTGGATGTTTTACAATCATTTTATAGCAAATTTATATCATTTTTTGGGACTAACCTATTAACCTAGTGCCCAGTGCCAGTTGCAGTTTTTTCCTTGTTTTTTACATCACAGAAAATCAATATCAAACGGAGTCCAAACACCGTGAAACTTTTTGTGGATTTTTTATGGGCCAGAAGACTCCCGATGGGCCAGAGCAGCACCTGGGAGTGCCCCGAGGGGGGCACAACCCAGCAAGGCGCGCCAGGCCCCGCTGGCGCGCCCAGGTGGGTTGTGCCCACCTCGGTGGCCTCCCGTACCCCTTCTTTGCACTATAAATTCGCAAATATTCTGAAACCCCTCAGGGTTAACCTAGATCAGAAGTTCCGCTGACGCAAGGCTCCGTAGCCACCGAAAACCAATCTAGACCCGTTCCGGCACCCTGCCGGAGGGGGGAATCATCTCCGGTGGCCATCTTCATCATCCCGGCGGCCACCACGATGAGGAGGGAGTAGTCCACCCTCGGGACTGAGGGTTTGTACCAGTAGCTATGTGTTTAATCTCTCTCTCTCTCAAGATCTATATCATGGGATTTGTTAATATAGTCGGATCATATGATGTTTCTCCCCTCTATACCCTTGTTGTGATGAATTGAATCTTTATCCTTTGAAGTTTTATCTTGTAGGATTGAAGATTCAGATATGAGAACACATGAGGTATGTATTGCGGTATGAATACTTGAGGTGACAATGGGGTATCATATTGATTCACTTGATATGTGTTTTGGCATTCAACTCGCAGATTCCCGTGGTGACATTGGGGTAATCTATGCATAGGGGTTGATGGATGTTTTTATTATCTTTTCTCCGATAGAAACTTTGAGGTCTCTTTGTAGTTCTTTTTGTGGATTGAGTATTATGAATATGAATATGCTTTGGAGTTATTATAGTACGAACTCTAGGATAGATCGAACGGAAAAAATAGCTTTGCGTTATTTTAGTATGAACTCTTGAATATATCGAGCGGAAAGAATATATTTGAGGTGGTATCATACCCTACAAACAATTTCTATCTTTTGTTCTCCGCTAATAGGAACTCGGGAGTGATTCTTTGTTGAACTTTGAGGGATAATCATATGATCCAACTAACTGTTGAGAGATTACACTAGTGAAAGTACGGACCCTAGGCCTTCTTTTTAATCATTGCAATACCATTTTTGTGCCCGTTTACTATTTTTCTACCTTGCTGTTTTTTATTTATTCAGATTATAAAAATATATTTCTACCATCCATATTACACTTTTATCACCATCTCTTCGCCGAATTAGTGCACCTATACAATTTGCCATTGTATCGGGTGTGTTGGGGACACAAGAGATTTCTTGTATTTGGTTGCAGGGTCGTTTGAGAGATACCATCTTCATCATATACCTCTCATGGATTGATAAACCTTAGGTCATCCACTTGAGGGAAAATTGCTACTGTCCTACAAAACTCTGCGCTTGGAGGCCCAACACCTGTCTACAAGAATAAAGTTGTGTAGTCGACATCAAGCTCTTTTCTAGCGCCGTTGCCGGGGAGGTGAGTGCTTGAAGGTATATCTTTAGATCTTGCAATTGAATCTTTTAGTTTCTTGTTTTATCACTAGTTTGGTTTATAAAAAGAAAACTACAAAAAAATAGAATTGGAGTTGCATCTTGTTATTGATCATCTTTATAATATCTTTCTTGAAAATGATGATTCATAAAATTATGCTCAATTGTTAGAAGAAGATGTAAATAAAATGTTTGGCAATATGAATTATGCTTATGGAGATGAACTTGCTATAGTTCATTATGTTAAGAATGAAATTGTTGCTATTGCACCCACGCTTGATAGTCCTATTATCTTTTTGAATTCTCCCAACTACACTATATCAGGGAGGTTTGCGCTTATTAAGGATTATATTGATGGGTTGCCTTTTACCGTTACACATGATGATTTTGATAAATATAATATGCATGCGCTTGCTGCTCCTACTTGCAATTATTATGAGAGAGGAACTACATCTCCGCCTCTCTATGTTTCCAATACGATAAAATTGCAAGAAGTTGTTTATGCCACTTGTACAGCGACATGCTATACAAACGGTTTTTAACCCCTTTCCACAACAGTGTTTGGAACCATCGCCAAGTGAGTGTGGGCCATAGGGGGGTCCTTCCCACATGACCCAGAAACTGTCGGGGATAGGCCCTCCTGGCTCACAGCATGGGGCAAAATGAGCTCGTGTGCGGTCTGGCGCGGCATCGAAACCCAATTGTTTCCGTTTGTATGTACATCCCACATGGTGAATCCCAGAAAATCATTTTCATTCGTATGTATATCACACACAGTTTTGTGTGTGGAAACATTTGTGCAAGGTGGCCTAACGCAAACAGTTCTCTTCCGAAAGCCGTGTGTGATTGTTAGTCGATCGAACATGCCTACTTTCTAGAAACCGTGCAGGTTGTTTGATTTCATCGCCCACTGTGATGTCTGGGTAACTGTCTACAATAGAAAACCCCAATAAGCAGGGTAATTAGCCTATTATTGATAATCCATGTACTGATCAAATTGATATTTCTTATAAAACACACCAGATATTTCATATCTGTATAACAGCAACCAGGATTTCATAATCGAATTACATCAGATGGCTTTGGCACTCAGTTATGCCATTACACAACAGCACCAAGTTTCACATGCAACATCAAAAACCTTTGGAAAGTAGCATCATAGATGGTAAATTGACAGATGAATCTCATCTGGGAAACTGCAGAAGCGAAAGGCAAATATTGAGACTTCAGTGATGTTGAATGTCCTTGCAACTTTAGGCCAGTGGCTATGGATAATTGCCCACCCAACCTTTGTCCTCTTCAGCAAGACTTCAGTATTGTACTGTGGGTGTTGAATGAATACCTTCCTCGCCTCTTGACCATGCAGGTTGTTTGAGAGATAATCAGTGAACTGCTTTGAAAAGTACTGAAAACAAAGTTATGCATAAATCGCTGTTATAAATTTTGAAATGGCGCAAGGGGTAAAAACAAGGTAAAAGAGTTAGTACCATCCTATAGTTGACTGATGTCTTCTTCATTATGCAAACAAAGATCTTGTTGTTATTCGTCGCAAGTTTCTTCATCCTAACAATCTTTCTGAGTTTCTTGACTTGACTGATATTCATGGACATCTCATTCCCCATATGTAAAATGGGTCGAACAGTGGGTCTAATCCTCTAACAGCTGGACCTACATGTGCAAGACCAAATTGTAAGAAACCTAAATATTAGAATGATTCCTGCAACTGCACAATAATGTGTTGTTAGCCAAAGGACCATGCTTGAACAAACCTCAGTGGTAAACCACAGTGTCTCCCATTGTTTCCCTGTAACACACATAAGGAAGATCTTGATCAGGTTAACTGAGAGTTGCCATACTATCAGTAGAATAGGTATTGAGTACAACCAAATTCAATTTATTTCACATGCATAACAACACAAAATTGTACCCACAGCAAATGAAAATCAAATTGCAGAATTGAACCAAACAGTTAAATGGACAGCAAACCAAATGAACCAAAATAGTTAACTGAGCATGACATTACATAATAGAAACATGTACTAGAAGATAAGACAGTTAACAAAACAAATAATGCTTGAGAACAGTACTACAAAATGTAGCAATTGTTGGACACAAGTGTTAACTAAACATTACATTTCAGAGGACCAAACTGTTAATTGAACATAAGATTGCATATTAACATTACAGAGGACAAATCACTAGAAAGCACTAGCGGTGGCCTCAAGAAAACAGCAAAAACTGTATTTTAAAGTAGACAAGCGTGGCGGTGTCGACGGTGGCCTCGAAAACAAGGTGCTCCTCCAAGATCTGGCGGTCGGAGCGCATGGCAGCCATAGTGACCTCGTGCATGCATGCGGCTGCATGCTACTAAGCTCCATGTTATACTACGTGCAAAATGGCTATGGGCGGCGCTTAAGTGGAGGAGGGGTCAATGATTTCGACGGAAGGTGTAGCGTCGTCGGTCGGGGCATGTGGGACGGGAAAGGGGGAGGATGGTGTGGGTGGGGTGTGGATTACCTGACCATATCGACGAGGCCGCGTAGCAAGAAGAAGGGTCGGCGGCGAGGAGGCCGCGCAGCAAGAAGAAGGGTCGCCGACGAGGAGGCGGCGCTGCAAGAAGAAGGGTCGCCGGCGAGGAGGCGACACTGCAAGAAGAAGGGTAGTCGGCGAGGAGGCGACGCTGCAAGAAGAAGGGTCTCCGGCGAGGAGGCTGAGCTGTCAGTAAGCAGCAGTGAAGGTTTGAACTTGGAAAGCAAGGAGGAACAATGGAAATGTGGCTTTTGGTGGGAGGGAGGGGGCGGGGAGATAGATATTTCCGCGGTGGCAAAAAAATTCGCTCGGTGCCGCGAGAAACTGGCGCGCAAGTGTGGTTCAAGTGGGGGCGGTGGATTGTAGACGACGAAGCTTCTTACGTAAGCCAGACAAGACGGTGCACCAAGATATTTTATATCGCATCCCACATGATTCTTTCTAGTAAAATGTTTGTGGTATACGTGATTTTTTTCATTATGTTTTGAAAGACAAAAAGGTGTTACAGAGGAAAATGATGGTGTTTTAATTGCTAGAACATTTACGTACAGTGAACATGCAACTAGTGCATGAGTGCCCTCTTTAAATTTGGAATTATTCTGGGTTCGTTTGGCTTTTTTATGCATTAATTGAGTTTCTGGGCATTTAATGTGCATAATTCAAATTTGAACTACAAGCACATGCTCCAGTCCACCAAAGTTTGTTGAAAAATCACATGTGTGTCTTTGGGTGAATTTATAGGTCCCATGCAAGAAATGAGAATGAAATTCAAACATCTGGGCGTCGTGGCTCGGCTGGAAAGATTGAGAAACTTGGTTTCTTAATTCCTGTAAATCCAGAACACCCCGGAAAATCATGAAACTTGGCATGGTGTCATGACATGGCACCAACTTGCTGCGGTAAATTTTTGGGCCGAATTGGGACAAGCCTTGGTATAAGCTTCTTGCAAACCGGAGCTTTTCTCAAGAAGGCTCGTGGTTCCGAGAGGGAACGTGACACCTTCGTGTGCGAAACGACATACATACACTATCTTCTCCTACCTTAATTTTTTCTCACAGGCAGATTAGACCAAATATAAGTATCATGCTAAATTTTGGAATTATTCCTGGTTCATTTGGCCTTTTTTATACATTAATTGAGTTTATGTGCATTTAATGTGCATAATTCAAATTTGAACTACAAGCACATGCTCCAGTGAACCAAAGTTTGTTGAAAATCACATGTGTGTCCTTGGGTGAATTTATAGGTCCCATGCAAGAAATGGGAATGAAATTCAAACATCTAGGCGTCGTAGCTCGGCCGGAAAGATTGAGAAACTTGGTTTTTTCATTCCTGTAAATCCAAAACACGCCCGAAAATCATGAAACTTGGCATGGTGTCATGACAAGGCATCAACATGTTGCGGTAAATGTTTTTGCCGAATTGGGACAAGCTTTGGTGTAAGCTTCTTGCAAACTGGAGCTCTCAAGAAGGCTTGTGGTTCCGAGAGGGAACGTGTCACATCCATGTGCAAAACGACATACATACACCGCCTTCTCCCGCCTTAATTTTTTTACATAGGCAGATTAGACCAAATAGAAGTATCGTGCTAAATTTTGAAATTATTCCGGGTACGTTTGGACTTTTTTATACATTAACTGAGTTTCTATGCATAATTCAAATTTGAACTGCAAGCACATGCTCTAGTGCACCAAAGTTGGTTGAAAAATCACATGTGTGTCCTTGGGTGAATTTCTAGGTCCCATGCAAGAAACGAGAATGAAATTCAAACATCTGGGCATCGTGGCTCGGCCGGAAAGACTGAGAAACTTGGTTTTTTAATTCCTAGAAATCCAAAACATGCCTGAAAATCATGAAATTTGGCATGGTGTCATGACATGGCACCAACATGGCGCGGTAATTTTTTTGGCGGAATTGGGACAAGCTTTGGTGTAAGCTTCTTGCAAACCGGAGCTTCTCTGAAGAAGTCTCGTGGTTCCAAGAGGGAACGTGTCACATCCGTGTGTGAAACGACATACGTACACTGCCTTCTCCCACCTTAATTTTTTTACATGGGCAGATTAGACCAAATAGAAGTATCAAGCTAAATTTTGGAATTATTCCAGGTTCATTTGGCCTTTTTATACAATAATTGAGTTTTGGGGCATTTCATGTGCATAATTCAAATTTCAACTACAAGCATATGCTCCAGTGCACCAAAGTTGGTTGAAAAATCACATGTTTGTCCTTGGGTGAATTTCTAGGTCCCATGCAAGAAATGGGAATGAAATTCAATCATCCGAGCGTCGTGGCTCGGCCGGAAAGATTGAGAAACTTAGTTTTTTAATTCATGTAAATCCAAAACACGCCCAAAAATCATGAAACTTGGCATGGTGTCATGACATGGCACCAACATGTTGCAGTAATTTTTTTGGCCGAATTGGGACAAGCTTGGTGTAAGCTTCTTGCAAACCGGAGCTTCCCTCAAGAAGGCTCATGGTTCCGAGAGGAAGTGTGTCACCTTCGTGTGTGAAACGACATACGTACACTGCCTTCTCCCACCGTAATTTTTTTACATAGGCAGATTAGACCAAATAGAAGTATTGTGCTAAATTTTGAAATTATTTTGGGTTCATTTGGCCTTTTTATACATTATTTGAGTTTTTTGGCATTTAATGTGCATAATTCAAATTTGTACTACAAGCACATGCTCGAGTGCACCAAAATTGGTTGAAAAATCACATGTGTGTCCTTGGGTGAATTTCTAGGTCCCATGCAAGAAATGGGAATGAAATTCAAATATCTGGGCATTATGGCTCAGCCGGAAAGATTGAGAAACTTGGTTTTTTTAATTCCTGTAAATCCAAAACACGCCTGAAAATCATGAAACTTGGCATGATTTCATGACATGGCACCAACATGTTGTCGTAATTTTTCTGTCCGATTTGCGAAGGTGCACACATTAACAATCAACAAAGTCATTTTGGAACAAGTGTTGTCACGTTGCAAATCAGAAACACAAGTATTATTGAAACCGTGGGCGTTCTACTTACCAATTATGTGTCGTCATGCGTCCCCTTTTTTATTGGCTAGGAGGTGTCGTGCGGGGTAGCTATTTGAGTACGGGAGGTGTGCGATCAGACCCCTACGCATGCTCATCGGGAGGAGAGACCTTTGACCTCTACCCACCGCACAACTCCCTCCTAACGTCTCCATTAATGGCACCCGACCCTTGTTCTACGGCATGGCTATATGTCTCACTGGATTGAGATTTAAGAGAGAGAAATGAAAATATGAAAAGAAAGTTTTTCACAGATCTTGATGTAAGATCCGATGGACCTATATAGCATCGACTGCAACTTATAGCAAGCATGATGAATATAAGGACGATAAAAGTGGATAATAATTGTCTTACGTATTTAGGAACATAATTAAAAAAACCATATGCGGCAACGCCCGAAATACACAAGGGCAAAAGAAGAAGGAAGACAACGATCTGGCTCATTGATCTCTACTTTCTTGATGCATTGCTGCAGGCCGCGGGAACTAGTCTCCGCAGCGAGCGGCGATCAGATCTTTCTTGCCCTCAAGATGCTACTTGAGAGCATCCACGAATTCCTTCGCCAGCCTTCTGCGCTCGATGCGCAGCATGGCATTCTCGTCCATAAGTTTCTCGATGATGATGTTGGTCCTCTTCAACAAGGCAGTGGTCACCTCCTGCTGCTCCGCACTTCCAACGATCTTCACCCTCAGCAAGTCGTGCTCGGCCAGGAGCTTCGCATTGCTCTTATTTAGTTGTCGGATGACGTCGGTAGCCTGTTCAAAAGAGTCTTTCATGTCGTCCTGCAACCTCACCCAGGCGGAGATCTGATTCATCTGGCTATGGACGATCGCATGCATGCGCCTGTAAGGGTCCTTGCCTTCCCGTGAGACATTTTCCCAGACTCCCGTGGCGTGGGAGGACATCTCCGCTGCATTCACGGTGCAACATGACATCTTTTTTGCTTCCCCAGCGTGGCCGGACCAGTCCGCTGCATCGACGGCATGGCAGGACCTCCGTGCTATTTCGGCGGCGCGACGGGACCTCTGTGCTGCTACGGTCGCACGGCGGGACATGCTAGCTGCTTTCGTGGCGAGGCGGGACATCTCGCATGCTTCCGCTGCCATGCTCGCATCTCCCTGGTGGCAATCTCTCAACCCAGAACTCACGATGGCCATGGCAGACGCAAGGGAACGATGATGAATGACTTGTTTGTTTTTGTGGATAAGGTGTTGAGGAGGAATGTGCAGTCATCTTGGAGTAGTAGTATTTATAAAGGAGCACTAATAGGCTCCTAAGTGTGAAACCATTTAGGTTTTGATCGGTGTGAACAGGTTTGCAATTAAATATAGCGTGGCAGTAATTTGGAATGTGACGGGACGTAGGGTCAAAATTTATTGACGGTTATAAGTGCGGCACTATTCCTGAAAGGCGTAACGTGGACACACCTTCTCGGCCACGTGGCCATTGCACCATAGGATGCACCGCAATAGGCAATGTTAGCACACGTCTTGTTCCAACAACTGTGCGTGCTCATTATTACCATCACGCATGCTTCTTTTAATTAGAATGTGTGTGCACGTCTAGCGCACACACATTGATCTATCTAACTATTTCTGTTTGTTGTGGCTAATCGCAAACAGTTCATCTGTGTGAAGTGTATGCCATCAGTCGCAGACACTTTGATCTGGCTGACCCGTTTTTGTTCTGTTGCCTAATCGCAAACGGTTAATCCTTTTGAAGCATATGCCCTCAATCGCACACACCTTTATCTAGCTACCCGTTTCTAATGTTCTTCCTCATCACAAATAGTTCATCCGAGTGAACGGTTGCTACCTTTTGAGCATGTGTTGGTTTTCCCTTGAAGAGGAAAGGGTGATGCAGAAAAGTAGCGTAAGTATTTCCCTCAGTTTTTGAGAACCAAGGTATCAATCCTAGTAGGAGACTACACGCAAGTCACCTAGTACCTGCAAAAACAAACAAGAACCTCGCAACCAACGCGATAAAGGGGTTGTCAATCCCTTCACGGTCACTTACGAAAGTGATATCTGATAGAGATAATAAGATAAATATTTTTGGTATTTTTGTGGTATAGATTGGAAAATAAAGATTGGAAAATAAAGATTGCAAAATAGATAGTAAACTAGAATTGTAGATTGGAAACTTATATGATGTAAAGTAGAACCGGGGCCATAGGTTTCACTAGTGGCTTCTCTCAAGATAGCATGTATTACGGTGGGTGAACAAATTACTGTCGAGCAAATTGATAGAAAAGTGCATAGTTATGATTATATCTACGGCAATGATCATGAATATAGTCATCACGTCTGTGTCAAGTAGACCGAAACGATTCTGCATCTACTACTATTACTCCACACATCGACCGCTATCCAGCATGCATCTAGAGTATTAACTTCATAAGAACGGAGTAACGCATTAGGCAAGATAACATGATGTAGAGGGATAAACTCAAGCAATATGATATAAACCCCATCTTTTTATCCTCGATGGCAACAATACAATACGTGTCGTTTCCCTTTTTGTCACTGGGATCGAGCACCGCAAGATTGAACCCAAAGCTAAGCACTTCTCCCATTGCAAGAAAGATCAATCTAGTAGGCCAAACTAAACCGATAATTTGAAGAGACTTGCAAAGATATCAAATTATGCATATAAGAATTCAGAGAAGAATCAAATAATATTCATAGATAATCAAGTTCATAAACCCACAATTCATCAGATCTTGGCAAACACACCGCAAAAAGAGTTACATCAAATAGATCTCCAAGAAGATCGAGGAGAACTTTGTACTGAGATCCAAAGAGAGAGAAGAAGCCATCTAGATAATAACTATGGACCCGAAGGACTGTGGTAAACTACTCACACATCATCGGAGAGGCTATGGGGTTGATGTAGAAGCCCTCCATGATCGGATCCCCCTCCGGCAGATCACTGGAAAAGGCCCCAAGATGGGATCTCATGGGTACAAAAGGTATCGGCGGTGGAAAAGGTGTTTCGTGGCTCTCCCCAAGGTTTCTGGGTATAAGAGAATATATAGACGAGAGAAGTGGGTCGATGGAGCTGCCAGGGGCCCACGAGGGTGGGGGCGCCCCCTCCTGCCTCGTGGCTTCCTCGCTGCTTTCTTGACCTCCACTCCAAGTCTCCTGGATTGTGTTTGTTCCAAAAACGATCCTCGCGAAGGTTTCATTCCGTTTGGATTCCGTTTGATATTCCTTTTCTGTGAAACACTGAAATAGGTAAAAAAACAACAATTTGGACTGGGCTTTCTATTAATAGATTAGTCCCAAAAATAATATAAAATGTATAATAAAGCCCATTAAACATCCAAAACAGATATAATAGCATGGAACAATCAAAAATTATTGATACGTTTGAGACGTATCAAGCATCCCCAAGCTTAATTCCTACTAGTCCTCGAGTAGGTAAATCATAAAGACAGAATTTTTGATGTGGAATGCTCCCTAACATAATTTTCAATGTAATTCTCTTTATTGTGACATGAATGTTCAGATCCAAAAGATTCAAGATAAAAGTTTAATATTGACATAAAAACTAATAACTCAAGCATGCTAACCAAGCAATTATGTCTTATCAAAATAACATAGCCAAAGAAAGCTTATCGCTACAAAATCATATAGTTTGGCCATGCTTCATTTTCGTCACACAAAATTCTCCCATCATGCATAACCCTGATGGCAAGCCGAGCAATTGGTTAATACTTTTTAACGCGCTTCAGCCTTTTCAACCCTTACGCAATACATGAGTGCAAGCCATGGATATAGCATGATAACCCACAAGTATAGGGGATCGCAACAGCTTTCGAGGGTAGAGTATTCAACCCAAATTTATTGATTCGACACAAGGGGAGCCAAAGAATATTCTCAAGTATTAGCAGCTGAGTTGTCAATTCAACCACACCTGGAAATTTAGTATCTGCAGCAAAGTGTTTAGTAGCAAAGTAATATGATAGTGGCGGTAGCGGCAACAAAGGTAAAGACAGCAAAAGTAATGTTTTTGGTATTTTTAGTGATTGTAACAGTAGTAGCGGGAAAGTAAATAAGCGAGAACCAGTATATGGAAAACTCGTCAGCACCGGATCAGTGATGGATAATTATGCCGGATGCGGTTCATCATGTAACAGTCATAACATAGGGTGACACAGAACTAGCTCCAATTCATCAATATAATGTAGGCATGTATTCTGTATATAGTCATACGTGCTTATGGAACAAAACTTGCATGACATCTTTTGTCCTACCCTCCCGTGGCAGCGGGGTCCTATTGGAAACTAAGGGATATTAAGGCCTCCTTTTAATAGAGAACCGGAACAAAGCATTAGCACATAGTGAATACATGAACTCCTCAAACTATGGTCATCACTGGGAGTGGTCCTGATTATTGTCACTTCGGGGTTGCCGGATCATAACACATAGTAGGTTACTATAGACTTGCAAGATAGGATCAAGAACTCGCATATATTCATGAAAACATAATAGGTTCAGATCTGAAATCATGGCACTCGGGCCCTAGTGACAAGCATTAAGCATAGCAAAGTCATAGCAACATCAATCTCAGAACATAATGGATACTAGGGATCAGACCCTAACAAAACTAACTCGATTACATGATAAATCTCATCCAACCCATCACCGTCCAGCAAGCCTATGATGCAATTACTCACACACGGTGGTGAGAATCATGAAATTGGTGATGGAGGATGGTTGATGATGACAACGGCGACGAATCCCCCTCTCCAGAGCCCTGAACGGACTCCAGATCAGCCCTCCCGAGAGGTTTTAGGGCTTGGCAGCGGCTCCGTATCGTAAAACGCGATGATTTCTTCTCTCTTATTTTTTTATCTCCGAAAGCAAATATATAGAGTTGGAGTTGGCGTCGGAGGGTTTCCAGGGGGCCCACAAGGTAGGGGGCGCGCTCTAGGGGGGGCGAGCCCCCCACCCTCGTGAGAAGGGTGTGGGCCCCCTGGTCTTCATCTTTGGCGAGGATTTTTTATTGTTTTTTCTAAGATGTTCCGTGGAGTTTCAGGTCATTCCGAGAATATTTGTTTTCTGCACCTAAAACAACACCATGGCAATTCTGCTGAAAACAGCGTCAGTCCAGGTTAGTTCCATTCAAATCATACAAGTTAGAGTCGAAAACAAGGGAAAAAGTGTTTGGAAAAGTAGATACGATGGAGACGTATCAACTCCTCCAAGCTTAAACCCTTGCTTGTCCTCAAGCAATTCACTTGACAAACTGAAAGAAAGAAAGAAAAACGTTTACAAACTCTGTTTGCTCTTATTATTGTAACTATGTCAAGCCAGCATTCAAATTTTCAGCATAGATCATAACTAACCACACTTGCAATAATTCTCAGGTCTCATCATTACTCATATCAATAGCATAATCAACTAGCAAGTCATAATAATAAATCTCGGATGACAACACTTTCTCAAAACAATCATAATATGATATAACAAGATGGTATCTTGCTAGCCCTTTCTGAGACCGCAAAACATAAATGCAGAGAACCATTAAAGATCAAGGACTGACTAGACATTGTAATTCATGGTAAAAGAAAGCCAATCATAGTCATACCCAATATAAATTAACAGTGATGAATGAAAATGACGGATGTGCTCTCGAGCTAGTGCTTTTTAATAAGAGGGTGATGACTCAACATAAAAGTAAATGGATAGGCCCTTCGTAGAGGGAAGCAGGGATTTGTAGAGGTGCCAGAGCTCGGTTTTGCAATAGAGATAAATTGTATTTTGAGTGGTATACTTTTGTTGTCAACATAACAACTAAGAGATGGCGATATCTTCCATGCTAAACACATTATAGGCGGTTCCCAGACAGAATGGTAAAGTTTATACTCCCCCTCCACCAACAAGCATCAATCCATGGCTTGCTCGAAACAACGAGTGCCTCCAACATACATCAGGTCCCAGGGGGAGTTTTTTGCAATTAATTTTGATTTAGTTTGCATAAAGCATGGGACTGGGCATCCCGATGACCAGCCATTTTCTCGTGAGTGAGGAGCGAATCCACTCCTCTTGAGAATAACCCGCCTAACACGGAAGATAAGGACAACCTTTGTTGATACATGAGCTATTCGAGCATACAAAACAGAATGTTTATTTGAAGGTTTAGAGTTTGGCACATACAAATTTACTTGAAACGGCAGGTAGATACCGCATATAGGAAGGTATGGTGGACTCATCTGAATAACTTTGGGGTTTAAGGGATTGGATGCACAAGCAGTATTCCCGCTTAGTACAGGTGAAGGCTAGCAAAAGACTGGGAAGCGACCAACTAGAGAGCGACAACAGCCATGTACATGCATTAAAATTAATAAACATTGGATGCAAGCATGAGTAGGATATAATCCACCATTAACATAAATATCGTGAAGGCTATGTTGATTTTGTTTCAACTACATGCGTGAACATGTGCCAAGTCAAGTCACTTAAATCATTCAAAAGAGGGTACCACCCCATCATACCACATCATAATCATCTCAATAGCATGTTGGCATACAAGGTAAATCATTATAACTCGTAGCTAATCAAGCATGGCACAAGCAACTATGCTCTCTAATTGTCATTGCAAACATGTTTATTCATAATAAGCTGAATCAAGAACGAGGGACTCATCATATTTACAAAAACAAAAGAGGTCGAGTTCATACCAGCTTTTCTCATCTCAGTCAGTCCATCATATATCATCATAATTGCCTTTCACTTGCATGACCGAATAGTGTGAATAATAATAAGAGTGCATGTGCATTGGACTAAGCTGGAATCTGCGAGCATTCAATAAACAGGAGAAGACAAGGCAATATGGGCTCTTGGTTAAATCAACAATAATGCATATAAGAGTCACTTCAACAATTTAATTATGGTCTTCTCCTACTGACCCCCAAAGAAAAGAAAAGAAATAAAACTATTTACACGGGAAAGCTCCCAACAAGCAAAAGAAGAACAGGAAATATTTTTGGGTTTTCTTTTTAATTATTACTACTACAACAGAAAAATAAACTACTACTATTTTTTTGTTTTTCTTAAGGTTTAACAAACACACAAGAAGAAAGCAGGAAAAAGAAAATAAACTAGCATGGATATTACAGTGAAAAAGTATGAGCACCGACATCTAGCAATGAGTGTGTGTGAGCATAAATGTAATGTCGGTGAGAAATACGTACTCCCCCAAGCTTAGGCTTTTGGCCTAAGTTGGTCTATGGCCACGGCTGTCCTGGCGGATATCCATAATAATAGTTGTTGGGGTCGTACTGTGATGAGGAGGAATAGTTGGAATCATACTGTGATGAAGAAGAAGAATCTGACTGCCATTGGCTGACAGTCATCTCTAGATCCCAAGAATGAACAGATTGTCGTGGAGGCTCATCTTGTGGTTCCTATTCCGGGGATGGTGCAGGATTCTTGTAAGCTTGGACGATAGCCCACGTAACGAGGTAGGGTCCTACAAAATTAAACAAAGAAGGAGCAGGCAGGATAATAGTCTCAGGATGATGTTTGTTAAAGAACAATTGATATTTAAGCTCTCTTGCCCTATTCTTAACAATAAAATCATGTGCCACCATACTTTTATGATCTAGATAAACACGGGGCAGCACCTTTTCTTCCTTCTCAGCTTGCCTAATAGGTATGTTAAATGTGCAGCTAGGCGTGTGGCATAGACGCCTCCAAAGATGGGACCCTTAGTACGGTTCATACTTAACCGTCTAGCAATAATACCGCCCATACTAAAAGTGTTATCACTGTATAACCGTGGTGCAGAATAATTATATCAGGGATACTAAGGTTTCCACTGTTTCCGCGTCCAATTAAACAACGACTAGCAAATAATGCAAAGTAGCGTAAAACAGGAAAATGTATGCTAGTGATTCGTGCATCGGAAACCTTTCTAGTTTCTCCTCTAGTGATAGTATCAATAAACCCAGCCACATCATCATGATGTGGTTCTACTGTCTTGCCCTCAAAAGGGATTAAACAAATCCGACAGAAATCATAAAGTGACATCTCCTTATGCTCATCATATAAATGAAACTCCATCGTAGGTGGTGAGTTCCTAGAATGAAAATGAAAATTTTGCACAAAAGTATTTGTGAGTAAGAGATACTGATCGCATTGGTCGTGGAGAAAAGCGGTGAGGCCTGCATTGTGAGCCAATTCATGAAAATCTTCATAGATATCGGCTGCTCTCAAGAAATCTTCAGAAGGCCATTCACACGCCCGAATCTCTGCGGTGCGCGGCAAATTATACTTAGGCTTCGATGCCTTTTCCTTCGAGCTTTGGCTCGATGAGCCCCTCAAAAATCTCCTCATTATTTTTCTGAAACAATATGAAATTTTTAGTAACTTCAAACAAAAGTGAACCAACTTCAATAAAATTGATAGCAACTACTCCTACAAGTGCCTAGAGCCTATATCAAGCATTAGAACTACTTGGAACCATATAAATTTGACATGCAAGCTCAAGAACATGGTCACCTATGCAGCACAAATTTGCAAAGAATAAAGCACTAGAACAAAAACTAATTGGACCAATGGAGGAGTCACATACCAAGGAACAATCTCCCCAAGCAGTTTTGCGAGAGGTGCTTTGAGCAAGGAGATCGAAAATCGCAGCAAAAGTGCTGGAACTCGTGCTTGAGTTGGTTTTTCGGGTTTGTGTGAGAAAGAGGAAGAAGATGGGTGCTGGGATAAGTGGAGGAGGGACACCGTGGGCCCACGAGGCAGGGGGCGCACCCTATAGGGGGTGCGCGCCCACCACCCACGTGGCCAGGTGGCAGCTCCTCCCGCGGTAATTTTTGCACAGTAAATCCTCAAATATTCTCGAAAAAATCATATTAAATTGGCATGTCATTCTGAGGACTTCTATTTTCGGGATATTTTTATATTGCACGGATAAGTCAGGAAACAGACAGAAAAATACTTTTTTCTTTATTTAATATAAATAACAGAAAGTAAAAGTGGGGTACAGAAGGTTGTGCTTCTAGTTTCATCCATCTCATGCTCATCAAAAAGAATCCACTAACAAGGTTGATCAAGTCTTGTTAACAAACTCATTCTGATAATCATGAAACCAGAGAAATTGCGAATAACACTAAGTTACCTCAACGGGGATATGCACATCCCCAATAATAAGAATATCATATTTCTTCTTGACAGTAGGAAGAGGAAATTCAAAACCTCCAAATATAATCGATGGAATTTTTCCAATAGAGTTGATACTATGAACTTGAGGTTGTTTCCTCGAAAGTGTACCGTATGCTCATTACCATTAACATGAAAAGTGACATTGCCTTTGTTGCAATCAATAACAGCCCCTGCAATATTAAGAAAAGGTCTTCCAAGAATAATAGACATACTATCATCCTCGGGAATATCAAGTATAACAAAGTCTGTTAAAATAGTAACGTTTGCAACCACAACAGGCACATCCTCACAAATACCGACAGGTATAGCAGTTGATTTGTCAGCTATTTGCAAAGATATTTCAGTAGGTGTCAACTTATTCAAGTCAAGTCTACGATATAAAGAGAGAGTCATAACACTATCACCGGCTCCAAGATCACATAAAGCAGTTTTAATATAATTTCTTTTAATGGAGCAAGGTATAGTAGGTACTCCGGGGTCTCCAAGTTTCTTTGGTATTCCACCCTTAAAAGTATAATTAGCAAGCATGGTGGAAATTTCAGCTTCTGGTATCTTTCTTTTATTAGTAATGATATCCTTCATATATTTAGCATAAGGATTTGTTTTAAGCACGTCAGTTAATCTCATACGCAAAAAGATAGGCCTAATCATTTCAGCAAAGCGCTCAAAATCCTCGTCATCCTTTTTCTTGGATGGTTTCGGAGGAAAAGGCATGGGTTTCTGAACCCAAGGTTCCCTTTCTTTACCATGTTTCCTAGCAACAAAGTCTCTTTTATCATAACGTTGATTCTTTGATTGTGGGTTATCAAGATCAACAGCAGGTTCAATTTCTACATCATTATCATTACTAGGTTGAGCATCATCATGAACATCATCATTAATATTTTCATTAGGTTCATGTTCATTACCAGATTGTGTTTCAGCATCAGACATAGATATATCATTTGGATTATCAGGTGGTTCAGCAATAGGTTCACTAGAAGTTTGCACAGTTCTACCATTTTTCTTCTTCTTCTTTTTAGAAGAACTAGGAACATCAATATTATTTCTTTGAGAATCTTGCTTGATTCTCTTAGGGTGTCCTTCAGGATACAAAGGTTCCTGAGTCATTCTACCAGTTCTAGTAGCCACTCTAACAGCATAATCATTTTTCTTACTATTCATTTCATCAAGCACTTCTTTTTGAGCCTTAAGTACTTGTTCTACTTGAGTGGTAACCATAGAAGCATGTTTGCTAACAAGTTTAAGATCACCTTTAATTTTAGCCATATAATCACCCAAGTATTTAAGCATATCGGAATCATATTTCAATTGTCTACCAAAATAAGCATTGAAATTTTCTTGTTTGACAATAAAATTATCAAACTCATTAAAGCATTGCTTAGCAGGCTTATAGTGAGGGATATCACCTTCATCAAATCTATAAAGAGAATTTACCTTTACTACCTGTGTCGGGATATCGGGATCAGGAGGTTCTTCAGTAAATAAAGAATTGAGATCATATGTTTCTTCAACAGGCGGTATATTAAGACCATGTATTTCTTCAATAGGAGGTACATTCTTAATGTCTTCAGCTTTAATACCTTTTTCTTTCATAGATTTCTTTACCTCTTGCATATCTTCGGGACTGAGAAATAGAATACCTCTCTTCTTCGGCGTTGGTTTAAGAATAGGCTCAGTAATTGGAGCAGGAGATGGCTTAGGAGCTGGCTCAGGAGGTGCCCAATTATTTTCATTTGTCAACATATTATTCAATAGAATTTCAGCTTCATCCGGTGTTCTTTCCCTGAAAAGAGAACCAGCACAACTATCCAGGTAATCTCTGGAAGCATCGGTTAGTCCATTATAAAAGATATCAAGTATTTCAGGTTTCTTAAGAGGATGATCAGGCAAAGCATTAAGTAACTTGAGAAGCCTCCCCCAAGCTTGTGGGAGACTCTCTTCTTTAATTTGCATGAAGTTGTATATTTCCCTCGAAGCAGCTTGTTTCTTATGAGCAGGGAAATATTTAGCAGAGAAGTAATAAATCATATCCTGGGGACTACGCACACAACCAGGATCAAGAGAATTAAACCATATCTTAGCATCACCCTTTAATGAGAACGGAAATATTTTGAGTATATAAAAGTAACGTGATCTCTCATCATTAGTAAACAGGGCAGCTATATCATTTAACTTAGTAAGATGTGCCACAACAGTTTCAGATTCATAGCCATAAAATGGATCAGATTCAACCAAAGTAATTATATCAGGATCAACAGAGAATTCGTAATCCTTATCAGGAACACAAATAGGTGAAGTAGCAAAAGCAGGGTCGGGTTTCATTTTATCTCTAAGTGATTCTTTGTTCCATTTTATTAATAACCTCTTAAGCTCATATCTATCTTTGCAAGCTAAAATAGCGGCAGAAGATTCCATATCAAAAAGATAGTCCTCAGGAATAACAGGCATATTTTCATCATCACTATCATCATCGTATTCAGATTCAATAATTTCTTTTTCTCTAGCCCTAGCAATTTGTTCATCAAGAAATTCACCAAGGGGCACAGTAGTATCAGGCATAGAAGCAGTTTCATCATAAGTATCATGCATAGCAGAAGTGGCAGCATCAATAACATGCGACATATCAGAATGAATAGCAGAAGCAGGTGTAGGTGGCGCAAACTTACTCATAACAGAAGGTGAATCAAGTGCAGAGCTAGATGGCAGTCCCTTACCTCCCCTCGTAGTTGAGGGATAGATCTTGGTTTTTGGATCTCTCAAGTTCTTCATAGTGTCTGGCAGATATAAATCCCAAGTGACTCAAAGAATAGAGCTATGCTCCCCGGCAACGGCGCCAGAAATTAGTCTTGATAACCCACAAGTATAGGGGATCACAACAGCTTTCGAGGGTAGAGTATTCAACCCAAATTTATTGATTCGACACAGGGGGAGCCAAAGAATATTCTCAAGTATTAGCAGCTGAGTTGTCAATTCAACCACACCTGGAAATTTAGTATCTACAGCAAAGTGTTTAGTAGCAAAGTAATATGATAGTGGCGGTAGCGGCAACAAAAGTAAAGACATCAAAAGTAATGTTTTTGGTATTTTGTAGTGATTGTAACAGTAGTAGCGGGAAAGTAAATAAGCGAGAACCAGTATATGGAAAACTCGTAAGCACCGGATAAGTGATGGATAATTATGTTGGATGCGGTTCATCATGTAACAGTCATAATATAGGGAGACACAGAACTAGCTCCAATTCATCAATGTAATGTAGGCATGTATTCCGTATATAGTCATACGTGCTTATGGAAAAGAACTTGCATGACATCTTTTGTCCTACCCTCCCGTGGCAGCGGGGTCCTGTTGGAAACTAAGGGATATTAAGGCCTCCTTTTAATAGAGAACCGGAACAAAGCATTAGCACATAGTGAATACATGAACTCCTCAAACTATGGTCATCACCGGGAGTGGTCCCGATTATTGTCACTTCGGGATTGCCGGATCATAACACATAGTAGGTGACATAGACTTGCAAGATAGGATCAAGAACTCCCATATATTCATGAAAACATAATAGGTTCAGATCTGAAATCATGGCACTCGGGCCCTAGTGACAAGCATTAAGCATAGCAAAGTCATAGCAACATCAATCTCAGAACATAATGGATACTAGGGATCAAACCCTAACAAAACTAACTCGACTACATGATAAATCTCATCCAACCCATCATCGTCCAGCAAGCCTATGTGGCAATTACTCACGCACAACAGTGAGCATCATGAAATTGGTGATGGAGGACGGTTGATGATGACGACGGCGATGAATCCCCCTCCCCGGAGCCCCGAACGGACTCCAGATCAGCCCTCCCGAGAGGTTTTAGGGCTTGGCGGCGGTTCCGTATCGTAAAATGCTATGATTTCTTCTCTCTTATTTTTTTTCTCTCCGAAAGCAAATATATAGAGTTGGTGTTGGCGTCGGAGGGTTTCCAGGGGGCCCACGAGGTAGGGGGCGCGCCCTAGGGGGGCGCCCCCCACCCTCGTGAGAAGGGTGTGGGCCCCCTGGTCTTCATCTTTATCGAGGATTTTTTATTGTTTTTTCTAAGATGTTCCGTGGAGTTTCAGGTCATTCCGAGAATATTTGTTTTCTGCACATAAAACAACACCATGGCAATTCTGCTGAAAACAACGTCAGTCCGGGTTAGTTCCTTTCAAATCATACAAGTTAGAGTCCAAAACAAGGGCAAAAGTGTTTGGAAAAGTAGATATGACGGAGACTTATCATAGCACTATAGGTGGAATAGCATATGATGATGGGGGTTATGTGAGAAGACAAAAAAGGAGAAATACTCACATTGACATGGCAAATCAACGGACAATGTAGATGCCCATCAATTGATGTCAATGCGAGGAGTAGGGATCACCATGCAACGGATGCACTAGAGCTATAAGTGTATGAAAGCTCATCAAAAGAAACTAAGTGGGTGTGCATCCAATTTGCTTGCTCACGAAGACCTAGGGCATTTTGAGGAAGCCCATCATTGGAATATACAAGCCAAGTTCTATAATGAAAAATTCCCACTAGTATATGCAAGTGACAAAATAAGAAACTGCCTATCATGAAGACCATGGTGCTATTTTGAAGCACAAGTGTGGAAAAAGGATAGTAACATTGTCCCTTCTCTCATTTTCTCTCATTTTTTGTTTGGGCTTCTTTGGCCTCTCTTTTGGGGGGGGGCTTCTTTGGCCTCTTTTTTATTTCACTTTTCTCACATGGGACAATGCTCTAGTAATGATCATCATCACACTTTTATTTACTCATAACTCAATGTTACAACTCGATACTAGAACAAAAATCTGACTCTATGTCAATGCCTCCGGCTGTGTACCGGGATATGCAATGATCAAGATCGACATCTATGAAAGAATTATGAAAGTGTCTTTGCCAAAAATACGATGTCAACTACATGATCATGCAAAGCAATATGACAATGATGGAGCGTGTCATAATAAATGGAACGGTGGAAAGTTGCATGGCAATATATCTCGGAATGGCTATGGAAATGCCATAATAGGTAGGTATGGTGGCTGTTTTAAGGAAGATATAAGGAGGCTTATGTGTGATAGAGCATATCGTATCACGGGGTTTGGATGCACAGGCGAAGTTTGCACCAACTCTCAAGGTGAGGAAGGGAAATGCACGGTACCATAGAGGCTAGCAAATTGCGGAAAGGTAAGAGTGCGTATGATTCATGGACTCACATTAGTCATAAAGAACTCATATACTTATTGCAAAATTTTATTAGCCCTCGAAGCAAAGTACTACTACGCATTCCCCTAGAGGGATAGATTGGTAGGAAAAGACCATCGCTCATCCCTGACCGCCACTCATAAGGAAAACACTCAAAGAACACCCCATGCTTCAAATTTGTCACATAACGTTTACCATACGTGCATGCTACGGGACTTGCCAACTTTAACACAAGTATTTCTCAATTTCACAATTTCCCAACTAGCAAGACTCTAACATTACCACCTTTATATCTCAAAACATCTATCAAGAATCATATTATTCAATGCACTCTATATGAAAGTTTTTATCATACCCATCTTGAATGCCTATCAAATTAGGACTAGTTTTATAGCCAAAGCAAATTACCATGCTGTTCTAAAAGACTTTCAAAATAATGTAAGTGAAGCATGAGAGATCAATAATTTCTACAAAATAAAACCACCATCGTGCTCTAAAAAATATAAGTGAAGCACTAGAGCAAAATTATCTAGCTCAAAAGATATAAGTGAAGCACATAGAGTATTCTAATAAATTCCGATTCATGTGTGTCTCTCCCAAAAGGTGTGTACAGCAAGGATGATTGTGGTAAACTAAAAAGCAAAGACTCAAATCATACAAGACGCTCCAAGCAAAACACATATCATGTGGTAAATAAAAATATAGCCTCATGTAAAGTTATCGATAGACGAAGACGAAAGAGGGGATGCCTTCCGGGGCATCCCCAAGCTTAGGCTTTTGGTTGTCCTTGGATTTTACCTTGGGGTTCCTTGGGTATCCCCAAGCTTAGGCTCTTGGAACTCCTTGTTCCAAAATCCATCAAATCTTTACCCAAAAAACTTGAAAACTTCACAACACAAAACTCAACAGAAAATCTCATGAGCTCTGTTAGTATAAGAAAACAAATCACCACCTTAAGGTACTGTAATGAACTCATTCTTTATTTATATTGGTGTTAAACCTACTGTATTCAAACTTCTCTATGATTCATACCCCCCAATACTAGGCATAGATTCATCAAAATAAGCAAACAACACACGAAAAAAAGAATCTGTCAAAAACAGAACAGTCTGTAGTCATATGTACGTTTCGAATACTTCTGTAACTCCAAAAATTCTACCAAATTAGGCCGACCTAAATAATTTTTATATTGATCTACTACAGTTGGAATTGGTATTTTATCGCTCTCTGGTAAAAATGAAAATTATTCTCGTGAGCGCATACTTTCTATTTTTTCAGCAGGATCAAACAACAATCATCCAAGAAGAAAGGCTTTAATTGGCACAAAAACTAATTAAAGCATAAAAACACACTCATAACAGAGGATAGATGATTTATTTATTACTAAAAATACCAAAAAGAAAGGAACGAAAATAAAATTGGGTTGCCTCCCAACAAGCGCTATCGTTTAACGCCCCTAGCTAGGCATAAAAACAAGAATAGATCTAGGTATTGTCATCTTTGGTATGCAATCCATAAGTGGATCTCATAACATATTCATAAGGTAATTTAATTTTCTTCCTAGGAAAGTGTTCCATGCATTTCCTTAATGGGTATTAGAATCTAATATTTCCTTCTTTCATATCAATAATTGCACCAATCGTTCTAAGGAAAGGTCTACCAAAAATAATAGGACAAGTAGGATTGCAATCTATATCAAGTACAATAAAATCTACGGGCACATAATTCCTATTTGCAACAATAAGAACATCATTAATTCTTCCCATTGGTTTCTTAATGGTGGAATCCGCAAGATGCAAATTTAAAGAACAATCATCAAATTCACGGAAACCTAGCACATCACACAAAGTTTTTGGAATCGTGGAAACACTAGCACCTAAATCACATAAAGCATAGCATTCATGATCTTTAATCTTAATTTTAATAGTAGGTTCCCACTCATCATAAATTTTTCTATGGATAGAAACTTCTAATTCAAGTTTTTCTTCATAAGATTGCATTAAAACATCAACAATATGTTTAGTGAAAGCTTTGTTTTGATCATAAGCATGAGGAGAATTTAGCATGGATTGCAACAAGGAAATGCAGTCTATAAAAGAGCAATTATCATAATTAAATTCCTTGAAATCCAAAATAGTGGGTTCATTGCTATGTAAAGTTTTGACCTCTTCAATCCCACTTTTATTAATTTTTGCATCAAGATCTAAAAACTCTGAATCATTGGGACACCTTCTAACTAAAGTTGACTCATCTCTAGTCCCATATTTATCAAGATTAATATTGGCAAACAAAGATTTAATAGGATACACACCAATCACTTTTAGATCTTCGTCGTTATTATCATGAAAACTAGAAGAACACGCTTTCACAAAGCAATCTTTCTTAGCAGGCATCCTAGTGGTTCTTTCTTTGCACTCATCAATGGAAATTATCATGGCTTTGAGAGACTAATTGATATCATGCTTAGGTGGAATAGATCTAAGTTTCAAAGAATCAACATCAAGAGAAATTCTATCCACGTTCCTAGCCAACTCATCAATCCTAACCAATTTTTCTTCAAGCAAAGCATTGAAATTCTTTTGCGAGTTCATAAATTATTTAACACTAGTCTCAAAATCAGAGGGCATCTTATTAAAATTTCTATAAGAGTTGTTGTAGGAATTACCATAATTATTAGAGGATTTACTAGGGAACGGCCTAGAATTAAAGTTTCCTCTATACGCGTTGTTACCAAAATTGTTCCTACCAAAAAAATGCACATCCATAGATTCATTATTATTCTCAATCAAAGTAGACAAAGGCATATCATTAGGATCAGAAGAAACACTCTTATTAGCAAACAATTTCATAAGTTCATCCATCTTTCCATTCAAGACATTAATCTCTTCTATCGCATGAATATTTTTATTAGTAGATCTTTCGGTGCACCATTGAGAATAATTAACCATAATATTATCTAGGAGTTTAGTAGCTTATCCTAAAGTGATTTCCATAAAGTGCCTCCCACGGCCGAATCTAAAAGATTTCTAGAAGCAAAATTCAATCCAGCTAAAAATATTGTATAATCATCCATAAGTTCAAACCATGTGTAGGGCAATTACGTATCATTAATTTCATCCTCTCCCAAGCTTGTGCAACATGCTCATGATCAAGTTGCTTAAAATTCATAATATCGTTTCTAAGAGAGATGATCTTAGCGGGAGGAAAATACTTAGAGATAAAAGCATCTTTGCACTTACGTAGATTTTTTGTAATATATGTGATTTTTTTGGGAAAAAGAATCAACGCGAGACGATGCCCGAGGAGTCCACAAGGCAGGGGGCGCGCCCCAGGGGGTAGGGCGTGTCCTGGTCCCTTGTGGACACTCCGTAAGGCGGTTGGTGCCCTTCTTTGGCTGCAACAAAGCTAATATACGGGCAAAAATCGTGTTAAAATATCAGCCCAATCGGAGTTACGGATCTCCGGGAATTTAAGAAACGGTGAAAGGCCAGAATCTGGGAGGGCAGAAACAGAAGGAAATAGAGAGAGAGAGAGAGAGAGAGAGAGAGAGAGAGAGAGAGAGAGAGAGAGAGATCCAGTCTCGGAGGGCTCCCGCCCCTCCGCCACCATGGAGGCCATGGACTAGAGGGGAAACCCTTCTCCCATCTAGGGGGAAGGTCAAGGAAGAAGAAGAAGGGGGCTCTCCTCTCTCTCTCTCTCTCTCTCTCTCTCTCGCCGCCGGGGCCATCATCATGACGACGATCTACACCAACAACTTCGCCGCCATCATCACCAACTCTCTCCCCCTCTATGCAGCAGTGTAACACCTCTTCTCCCCGATGTAATCTCTACTTAAACATGGTTCTCAATGCTATATATTATTTCCCAATGATGTATTGCTATCCTATGATGTTTGAGTAGATCCATTTTGTCCTATGGGTTCATTGATGATCGTGATTGGTTTGAGTTGCATGTTTTATTATTGGTGCTGTCCTAAGGTGCTCTCCGTGTCACGCAAGCATGAGGGATCCCCGCTGTAGGGTTTGCAATATGTTCATGGTTTGCTTATTGTCTGTGTTGCATGGGTATTAGAAACACAACACGGATAAGTGGGTTATGGCGTATGGGAATAAAGAGGACTTGATACTTTAATGCTATGGTTGGTGCTACCTCTTGAGCACTGCGCTGGTTTTCCCTTGAAGAGGAAAGGGTGATGCAACAAAGTAGCGTAAGTATTTCCCTCAGTTTTTGAGAACCAAGGTATCAACCCAGTAGGAGGCCACGCACGAGTCCCTCGCACCTACACAAACAAATAAATCATTGCAACCAACGCGATAAGGGGTTGTCAATCCCTACACGGTCACTTACGAGAGTGAGATCTGATAGATATGATAAGATAATATTTTTGGTATTTTTTATGATAAAGATGCAAAGTAAAATAAAAGGCAATAAAAATAACTAAGTGTTGGAAGATTAATATGATGAAAAATAGACCCGGGGGCCATAGGTTTCACTAGTGGCTTCTCTCAAGAGCATAAGTATTCACGGTGGGTAAACAAATTACTGTTGAGCAATTGACAAAATTGAGCATAGTTATGAGAATATCTAGGTATGATCAAGTATATAGGCAACACATCCGAGACAAGTAGACCGACTCCTGCCTGCATCTACTACTATTACTCCACACGTCGACCGCTATCCAGCATGCATCTAGAGTATTAATCTCAAACACCGTGTAGTGCGAGAAGCCCAACGGAGGCGATCGAGTCTTGTGGGGAAAAGTGCGCAAACCTCTGCAGAGTGTAATAAACTAATCATGATTAGCCGTGTCCCCGGTTATGGACATCTTGAGTATCTAGTACTTGAATATCATGTGAATCTCATCATGTTACTTCTAATTAATATTGTTGGGTTTTAATTGTTCACTTAATCGGGATCGGAATGCTATCAACCATTCTCGATGTTCAACTACCATGATAGTTAAATAAATTTATTCCTTTGCAGTAGGGAAAAACTGGCTTTACGCAAAACCGTAACCATAGAGCTTTCCACCAGCCAAATATGTATATAGTATAGCTGTTACATTCCATTACTCTCTATGTGTTACCTTGCCAGCATATTCCATGTGCTGACCCGTTTTCGGGCTGCAACTTTCATGTTGCAGACTTTTCAGACGACGAGTAAGGTGCTTTTAGGTCGTGGTTCTATAATCAGTGATGCCATTGGAGTTGATGGACCCATTTACCTTCCAAGTCTTCTGCTGTTATCGATATTAGATGGCCTTAAGCCATATTTATTGTAATAAGTTCTCTTTGAGACATCGATGTAATAAGTGTGTGATTGCCACTTTGCTATAAATCCTTCGAAGTACTGTGTGGTGTCAGCATTACTGATCCAGGGATGACACCGGAGCACAGTAGACTTGATCCATTCGGGTCGGGTCGCTACAGAGATGGTATCAGAGCACACGCTGACTGTAGGACACGACAACTAAGTTAAAGCCATAGATCACTATTCTCTCCTCATTTTCTAACTCCTCATCTTTTCTACTCTTTTAGGATAAAGGACGCGAAGATTAAGTACGCTCAACCGGATGAAGGCACACCTTTTGGATTGCACTTGAAGGAAGTCACCAAGTACCTAAACATTGGATTACCAAGCTTCACAGGAACCTTCAACGCCACTCTACCTGAAGAGGAGCGCTGGAAGATTCAAGCTCACGTTCCGAGAAGGACATTCGCGCCAATCACGAAGCCCATAGATAGTGTTTTCAATGCACCAACTTGGAGTCTAGGAAGGAGCATGGCAGCCCATATCACCATAGGACGCATTGGAGAAGTTTATCAAGAAGACCTCAAGGACACTATCTACCAGATTTGCGGACGCCGGGATGAACAACGGGAGTTAGTCAGCACCAAGAAGGATAGATCCATTGCATCATTCATCCAGGAGTTAAACCAGCACATTCGACGCCACGAGAACCAGATGTGCAACGATATGATAGAGTTGAAGAATGCGAAGGCAAGGATCATCGAGTTAGAAGGAGAACTAAAGGCTACACGCAAGGACTACATGGACGAGATCGTAGCTCTAGCAAGACACAATGGCGATCTTAAGCAAGAGATTGAAGAACTCAAGAGGGAGTTAGCATCCAGGAAGGAAGACATGTACGTCGCCTGTCCGGACAACTACATCATCATCGATGACACCGATTCGGATCCAAGTGAACCCGAATTTGAAGACGAAGCTGGAGCGGACATCATGGAGTCTTCCACCGGTTCAAATTTCTAGATGACCACCAACTATTAGTAGTATTTCCCCCATGTATACCTTATAGTTCGAGCACTTTTGCGATAGCTAGATCGATTGTAAGCCCTTGTTTGAATTGAATGAAGTGATTTTGTGTGAATTTGCTCATGTGCATTGGGGTAGTGTTTTCCCTTTAGACCTCACTCTATTCTTATTTCTCGTCTTTTCTAAACCCTCAGATGCCTCCGAGACATGACAATGGATTTCCACCGGAGCTCACTCAGTTGATCCAGCAACAGAATCAATTGATGCAGATGTTAGTTCAGAATCAGCAGAACAACAACAACAACAACCCACCACCACCACCACCTGTTGACCACTTAGCCCGTTTCCTTAGGCTGAATCCGCCGGTGTTTTCTAGTAGCACCGAGCCGATAGTAGCAGACGATTGGCTCCGCAAGATAGGAAGGGAGTTGACCACTTCAGGATGCACAGATGGTGAGAAAGTGAAGTTTGCCGCACATCAGTTAGAAGGACCCGCGGCAGCATGGTGGGAGAATTTCACAGCCACCTTCCCAGTTGACACCGTCACATGGGATCAGTTTCAGCAAGCTTTCCGCACTGCACATGTTTCAGCAGGAGCTATGGCCATGAAGAAGCGTGAGTTTCGCAACTTACGCCAAGGAGGAAGGACAGTTGGCCAGTATGTTGACGATTTCAGCAAATTAGCACGTTATGCCCCAGATGATGTTGCTACGGATGCAACTAAACAGGAGAAGTTTCTGGAAGGATTGAATGATGAGTTGAGTGTGCAGTTGATGGTAGCAAGTTTGAACAACTACCAGAAGTTGGTAGATCGTGCCATCATGATTGAAGGGAAGAAACAGCAGATTGAGAACCGCAAGAGGAAGTATGGACAGGGGAAGTATAACTCTGGAGCCCAACAGAAGCCCCTTTTTACCCCTAAATCGGGATTTCAGTTTCAGCATACCCATGGAGGAGGTAGTTCGCACAACCATAATGGCCACAAGAATGGTAATGGGAACAGAGGAAGCAACGGCCAGAACCGTACCACCCCATCAACCCCAGCCAAGAGAGATCTGAGTCAAGTCACCTGTTTCAAGTGTTCCAAGACCAGACATTATGCCAATGAATGTCCTGAAGGCCAGAATGGAAATGGCAATGGGAGCTCAGGGATGAAGCCGAACCCTTTCAATAGGGTACAGGTGAACCACGTTAGCGTGGAGGAGGTTGAAGATCAGCCTGATGCAGTAATCGGTAAGTTTTTGGTTAAGTCATTTACCGCACTCGTTCTTTTCGATACTGATGCATCACATTCATACATATCAAGGGGATTTGTGGAAAAATATAGCCTGTCCACTAGGATTCTTAAAACACCTATGCTAGTAAGCTCGCCAGGAGCAGAGTACATGGCCAGTCTAGGATGCTTTCAAGTGCCATTAAGCATAGGAAGGCATGTTTTCCCAACAGATTTAATTATTCTAGAATCCCAGGGTCTGGATGTAATTCTCGGTATGGATTGGCTGTCGATGTATGGAGGAAACATCGATTGTGCTAGTAAGTCAATTTTGCTCACAGCGCCAGAAGGAAGAAGGATCAAGTATGTATCTCGGCATGTGCCAAATAGGACACAAGTAAATTGCCTAACAGGAGTTGTGCAGGAGGAAGTACCAGTGGTAAAGGATTTTCCTGATGTATTTCCTGAAGAGTTGCCAGGCATGCCACCGGATAGAGACATTGAGTTTTTGATTGAGTTATTGCCAGGTACAGGCCCAATATCAAAGAGACCATACAGGATGCCTGCAAAGTATTTGGTAGAAATTAAGAATCAGATTAAGGAGTTACTGGAGAAAGGTTACATTCGCCCAAGTTCTTCGCCTTGGGGATCACCTGTACTTCTAGTGGAGAAGAAGGATGGATCATTATGGATGGTTGTTGATTACCGTGGATTGAACGAAGTAACCATCAAGAACAAGTACCCACTACCAATGATTAATGATCTGTTTGATCGTTTGCAAGGAGCTAAAGTCTTTTCCAAGATCGATTTGCGATCAGGGTACCACCAGTTGAAGATTCGAGAGCAGGACATACCTAAGACAACATTCACCACAAGATATGGACTGTATGAGTATACCGTTATGTCATTTGGATTGACTGACGCGCCTGCCTATTTTATGAACCTGATGAACAAAGTGTTTATGGAGTTTTTGGATAAGTTCGTCATAGTGTTCATTGATGATATCTTGGTTTATTCAAAGAATGAAGAAGAGCATAAGGAACATTTGCGATTGGTTTTGGAGAAACTAAGGGAACATCAGTTATATGCCAAATTTAGCAAATGTGAGTTTTGGTTGAAGGAAGTAGGATTTCTCGGACACGTTATATCCGGAGAAGGGATAGCAGTTGACCCCGCAAACGTTGAGACCGTAACCGAATGGGAAGCACCAACGACAGTTGGAGAGATCCGGAGTTTTCTTGGACTCGCAGGATACTACCGGAGATTTATTGAGAATTTTTCAAAGATTGCAAAGCCTATGACGGAGTTGTTGAAGAAGGATACTAAGTTCAAATGGACTGAGGAGTGTGAGGCTAGTTTCCAGGAGTTGAAGAAACAATTGGTTACCTCACCAGTATGGATTTTGCCAGATCAGACCAAAGATTTTGAGGTATATTGCGACGCTTCACGTCGAGGACTTGGAGCAGTGCTTATGCAGGAAGGGAGAGTTGTCTCGTATGCTTCACGACAACTAAAGCCTCATGAGTTGAATTATGCCACACATGATTTGGAGTTAGCAGCCGTAGTGCATGCATTGAAGACATGGAGACATTTCCTCATTGGAAATCATTGTGAGGTGTACACGGATCACAAGAGTTTGAAGTACATTTTCACGCAGAAGGAGTTGAATCCCAGACAAAGGAGATGGTTGGAGCTCATCAAGGATTATGATATGAGATTGCATTACCATCCCGGAAAAGCTAATGTAGTAGCTGATGCATTGAGCCGCAAGAGCCACGTCAATACGTTAATGACGGGAGAAATACCCAAGGGGTTAGCAGAAAACCTTCGTGAACTAAGTTTAGAGATAGTTCCGAAAGGCTATGTAGCAGCATTGGAGATTCAGCCAACATTGATGGATAAATCAGAGAAGCTCAGAAATCTGACAAGGAGATTGCTTCTATAAAGGAGAAACTAAGCAAAGGAAAAGCAAAGGGATTTCGTGAGGATGAGCACGATACCCTATGGTTTGAGGACCGTGTTTATGTGCCCAATGACCCGAAGATCAGAAAGTTGATTCTACAAGAGGCACATGATTCACCCTATTCGATTCACCCAGGAAGTACCAAGATGTATTTGGATTTGAAGGAGACATTCTGGTGGACCGGAATGAAGAAGGATATTGCAGCATATGTAGCAGTTTGTGATGTGTGTCATAGAGTGAAGGCAGAGCATCAGAAGCCAGCCGGACTGTTGCAACCATTGCCGATACCCGAATGGAAGTGGGATAAGATAGGCATGGATTTTATCATAGGACTACCCAGGACGAAAGCAGGATATGACTCGATATGGGTAGTAGTTGATCATTTGACGAAGGTAGCACATTTCATTCCAGTTAAGACCACTTACACCAGTGCTAAGTTGGCAAAGATATACATGACTAGGATCATTTGTTTGCATGGAGTTCCGAGGAGTATTGTATCAGACAGAGGAACCCAATTTACCTCAAAGTTTTGGAATCAGTTGCATGAAACTTTGGGAACCAGGCTAGAGTTCAGCACCGCTTTTCATCCGCAGACAGATGGACAGGCCAAGAGAGTTAATCAGATTTTGGAAGATATGCTGAGAGCTTGTGCACTAGATTATGGATCTAGTTGGGACGATAACTTGCCGTATGCAGAGTTTTCTTATAACAACAGTTACCAAACCAGTTTGAAGATGGCACCTTTTGAAGCTTTATACGGAAGGAGGTGCAGGACACCGTTGTCATGGGACGAAGTTGGAGACCATCAGTTCTTTGGACCAGATTTGATTAAGGAGTCTGAACGGAAAGTTAAGTTGATTCGCGATAGGCTCAAGGTAGCCCAGTCCAGGCAGAAGAGCTACGCAGATTCTAAACGCAAGGAGACAGTTTACGAAACCGGAGACAGGGTGTATCTCCGAGTATCCCCACTACGAGGAGTTAAGCGCTTTGGAGTTAAGGGAAAATTAGCACCGCGTTTCGTTGGACCATATAAGATCTTGCAACGTATGGGAGAAGTCGCTTATAAGTTGGAATTACCAGAGGGACTGTCAGGAGTTCATGATGTATTCCATGTTTCTCAGCTGAAGAAATGTCACGCCGAGATGGCGGAGGTACCGTTAAGAGATATAGTGCCGCTTGAAGCGATTCAATTGAAGGACGGCTTAACGTATGAGGAGAAACCATTCAAGATTCTCTATTTTGCCAGCAGAGTTACACGCAGCAGGGTTATCAAGTTTTGCAAAGTTCAGTGGAACCACCACTCAGAGGATGAAGCCACCTGGGAGAGAGAAGAAGATTTGCTCAAGGACCACCCTCACCTATTTTCTAGCCAACCCGAATCTCGAGGGTGAGATTCATCTTAAGGGGGGTAGGTTTGTAACATCCCAAATTTTCAATTTGGAATGTTATACACTAGATCATCATGCATATCATATTTTCTTGCATTTTGGCCGATCCTAGAAATTTGACGCAACTCAAGGACCCTCGGAGAGAGTTGGAGATTTCGTCATTTTCATATTTGAGTTTTCTCAAACTTTGAAAAAAGGATAATTGGATTTGCCAGAGTTTATTTGCATTTTATTTGGATAGGGAAAAATGCGTGTTTTCAAAAAGTTGCACCTAGGCCCCGAGAAAAGTTCATTTTGTTCGACTCATTTGTAGGAGTCGGGGAAAATTTACTTTGGGAGTTTTGGAGTCCGTTTAGATTTTCTTTTCTGTGTTTTTCTGCACGCGAAATCTTTAAAAAAAAATTGCAGCGCCTGGGCCAAGGCCCAGCCGGCAGGCCAGGCCGGCCTCCTTCCCTCGCGCGCGCGCCTAGCGCAGCCGCCGCCGCCGCCCTAGGCAGAGTCCTAGTAGGACTCTCCTCTCATCCCTCTCCCCTCTTTCTTGCCCCCTCCCCCAAGTCTCCTCTCCCCTCCCCTCTTTAAATACCCCCCCACCCCCCCTAAACCCCACACCAAGCCGCACCCCACCCCGCGCCCCTAGCACCGCCGCCCGCCCTAGCGCCGCCACCACCTTACGCCGCCGTCGCCACCGCCTTACACCGCCGCCCTCTAGCGCCGCCGCCAGAGCCCCCCTCGCCGGAGCCTCGCCGGAGGTACCGCGCCGCGCCTCTCTTTTCCCCTCGGTTCGGTTTTTCTTATAAACCGTTCCGGTTCTTTTTCTCTTCTTTCCGGTTTTCTTTTGTTTGTTTCGGTTTTCTTTTCCGAAACCCTAGATGGGTTTTTTGTTTTCTTTTCCGGTTTAGTTGCCTAGAGACCGTTCGCCGGACCGTTCGTCCTAACGAACGTGACCACCGGTTATTCTCGGTTAACGAACGTCCGTTCGTTTAACCGTTCTTCTTTTTCTTTTCGTCGGATTTATTCCGCGATCGCGATCTCAGATCCGATCTTCATTCTAGTTTATCTTCTCGCTCGTCTATCGGAATCAGGTGATTCAAGCGCCTGGTGTTTCGTTTCGAAACGTTCCGACTAATCAACTTAAATAAGTTTTTGCTACTGTAAAATTTGACCTAGTTTCAACTTGCTAGAACCGAGTTGTTTTCTTCCGCCGTTTGTTTTCCGTTGCTTTGTTTGGTTCTTTCTCTCTTTGCAACCGGAGTTCTTAAGTTGAACTATCTGGTTCGATCTCTTGTTCGAGTTTTACCTGTGCATTAGATGAGTACTTATTGTATGCTTGTTGTTTGTCTGCGATAGATTACCCGGATTGCGCCGCCTGTTACTTCGAATCTCTAGGACTCGCGGATCATCAGCAAGGCAAGTAACACTTTAATCATACCTTTTCTACAACCCAGTTTTATTGCATTAGATCAATCCCCACACATTGCATGATTAGGATCTAATTAAACTGTGGGATGTGAAGTAGATGAGGTAGTACCTATTACCTGTTTATTATGAAACCTTTGGGAGTTACTTCTATGTTTGCTTATTATGCCATGCTATGCTAGTAGACATGGATTGGGTGAGTGATATCCATGACAGATGTGAGATTGATAATTTTAATGGTTTATCTAAGGTGGCAACTTAAACACACATCTGGGTGGATTGAGGCACCTGATGTCTATCAGGACTTGCCTGTTTTTCTTTTGGACCGCCACCCAGGCTCAAAGGGATCATAAGATCTTTCAGGCTAGAAACTTACGTGTGCAGCCACAAGCCATTATGGGCTCTGGCATAGTTGACTAAGTTGTGCGAACTCTTACAGGGTAGACTAGCAGATGTAGGGGAAAGTAGGTGTACCGGTGTATCCATCGTAAGGTGCTAGCGCTTCTGAAAGACTGTGTCTCGGTCATCCGTTTCTCAAACACCGTGTAGTGCGAGAAGCCCAACGGAGGCGATCGAGTCTAGTGGGGAAAAGTGCGCAAACCTCTACAGAGTGTAATAAACTAATCATGATTAGTCGTGTCCCCGGTTATGGACATCTTGAGTATCTAGTACTTGAATATCATGTGAATCTCATCATGTTACTTCTAATTAATATTGTTGGGTTTTAATTGTTCACTTAATCGGGATCGGAATGCTGTCAACCATTCTCGATGTTCAACTACCATGATAGTTAAATAAATTTATTCCTTTGCAGTAGGGAAAAACTGTCTTTACGCAAAACCGTAACCATAGAGCTTTCCACCAGCCAAATATGCATATAGTATAGCTGTTACATTCCATTACTCTCTATGTGTTACCTTGCCAGCATATTCCATGTGCTGACCCGTTTTCGGGCTGCAACTTTCATGTTGCAGACTTTTCAGACGACGAGTAAGGTGCTTTTAGGTCGTGGTTCTATACTCAGTGATGCCGTTGGAGTTGATGGACCCATTTACCTTCCAAGTCTTCCGCTGTTATCGATATTAGATGGCCTTAAGCCATATTTATTGTAATAAGTTCTCTTTGAGACATCGATGTAATAAGTGTGTGATTGCCACTCTGCTATAAATCCTTCGAAGTACTGTGTGGTGTCAGCATTACTGATCCAGGGATGACACCGGAGCACAGTAGACTTGATCCATTCGGGTCGGGTCGCTACAGACAAATAACTTTCTTGTGACAAAAAGCTCTCTACTAAAACTAATTTAGTTGTTTCTTTATCTAAATAACCCCTAATTTCTATTTACACTCTCTTTATTATCTTGCAAACCTATCCTATCACACCTACAAAGTACTTCTAGTTTCATACTTGTTCTAGGTAAAGCAACGTTAAGCGTGCGTAGAGTTGTATTGGTGATCGATAGAACTTGAGGGAATATTTGTTCTACCTTTAGCTCCTCGTTGGGTTCGACACTCTTACTTATCGAAAGAGGCTACAACTGATCCCCTATACTTGTGGGTTATCAGACACCAAGACCTCTCGAGGGAGCAGCTCCCCGAGCCTGCCTCCCGAGGAGCAGATATTTCCATGCAGGTACCCAGCCTCACGAGGCTGCGATGACCTAAGCCATGATGACCAAGGCCAGCAGGGCGTCAGGAGGCGCAGAGGAGATAGTTTCCCTTTTGGTGCTAAGGGGGAAGGACAGACGCGGGTTCCCAAGGAATCCCCCAAAGGTTTCCATTTCAGTGTAACAAGACCAAGACCACGAGCTCGGCAGGACGGATGTCATCGCCGAGCCCACGACTGCTTCACGACCAGAAGCTTTGCACGTGAAGAACACCTTTCATCGGTATTAGATGTAATTATTGTCCCCTTTCAAATTGGCCACTGTGGGATCCCTTCCCGCCTAAGTTATGAGGGAAGAGGACCGAGGCCACTATAAATATAGGTTAGCCTCCACCGTACAGGGGAGGAGATCGATTCCACCTTCACTACCCGAGCCCTCGCATGGACGCTCATCCACTGTACTAGTTCATCCTCAGCCTCCTCGTGAGTCCAATCCACCACAAAGCAGGAGTAGGCTTTTACACCGCAAGGTGGCCCGAATTGGGGTAAACTGCTGTGTTCAACTTCTTCCTCGCTCACACGAACTCGACGAGGCTAGGCTGTGGGGTGGCGAGCTTGAGACTTGAGTTGGTTGAGATCTTCGCACATTCCCCAGAGTTCGAACCTTCTTGGGTCTGCGGAGCCCTGAATCCGACATTGTCCCTTTCTATCACTGGGATATAGAGCACTGCAAGATTGAACCCATTATAAAGCACCTCTCCCATTGCAAGATAAATCAATCTAGTTGGCCAAACCAAATGGATAGATGAGAGAGAAATACAAAGCTATAATAATCATGCGTAAAAGAGTTCAGAGAAGACACAAATAATATTCATAGATAATTTGATCATAAACCCACAATTCATCGGATCCCAATAAACACAACACAAAAGAAGATTACATCGAATAGATCTCCAAGAACATCAAGCCGAACATTGTGTTGAAGATCAAAGAGAGAGATAAGAAGCCATCTAGCTACTAGCTATGGACCCATAGGTATGTGGTAAACTACTCACACATCATCAGAAGGGAAGCAAGGTTGATGTAGAGGCCCTCCGTGTTCGATTCCCCCTCTGGCAGAGTACCGGAAAAGGCCTCGAGATGAGATCTCGAAAGAACAGAGACTTGTGGCGGTGGAAAAAGTACTTTGGGTGGTTCTCTGTTAGTTTCCTGATTTTAGAGAATTTATAGAGTTGGAATTAGGTCAACTGGAGGAACGAGTGTCCCACAAGGTACTAGGGCGCGCCTGCCCCCCAGTCGCGCCCTAGTGCCTTATAGCCTACTTCTTCGCCTTGTGGCCTCCTCCCGAAGCTTCAAGGGTCTCTTATGCCAAAACAATCGTCAAAAAGTTTTATGGCATTTGGACTTCGTTTGGTACTGATTTCCTAGGAAACCAATAACAGGAAAAACAACAACTAGCACTTGGCATTAATTTAATAGGTTAGTCTCAAAAAATGATATAATATTTCATATAATTGCATATAAAACATCCAAGATTGATACTATAATAGCACGTAAGAAATTATAGATATGTTAGAGACATATCAAGCATCCCCAAGCTTAATTCATGCTCGTCCTCGAGTAGGTAAATGATAAAAACAGATTTTTTGATGTGGAATGCTACCTAAAAAGTTCATCATGTAATCTTCCTTTTATGGCATAAATATTTAGATCTGAATGATTCAAACTAATAGTCTATAATTTGACATAAAAACATCAATACTTAGGCATACCAACAAACAATCATGCCATTCAAAATATCAATGCTAAAGAACTTTATCCCTTCAAAATCATATATCAATGTCATGCTCCATCTTCTTAACACAAAGTATAAATCATGCTCTACCCCGGTGTCAGCCAAGCAATTGGTTCATACTTTTTAACGCGCTTCATCTTTTTCAACCCTCACGCAATACATGAGCGCAAGACAGGGATATAGCACTATGGGTGGAATAGAGTATGGTGCTACAGATTGATATGGAGAAGATAAAAAAGGAGAAAGTCTCGCATCGACGAGGCTAATCAATAGGCTATGGAGATGCCCATCAATTGATGTCAATGCAACGAGTAGGAATTGCCATGCAATGGATGCACTAGGAGCTATAAGTTTATGAAAGCTCAAAAAGAAAACTAAGTGGGTGTGCATCCAACTTGCTTGCTCATGAAGACCTTGGGCATTTGAGAAAGCTCATCATTGAAATATACAAGCCAAGTTCTATAATGAAATATTCCCACTAGTTATATGAAAGTTACCACATAGGAGATTCTCTATATGAAAAACATGATGCTACTTTGAAGCAAAAGTGTGGAAAAAGATAGTAACATTGCCCCTTCTCTCTTTTTCTCTCATTTATTTATTTTCTATTTTTTTGTTATTTTTTGGGCTCTTTTTGGCCTTTTTCTGGGCTCTTTTTTACCTCCATTTTTAATTTCCTCACTTGGGACAATGCTCTAATAATGAATAATGATGATCATCATACTTCGATTTACTTACAACTCAAAATTACAACTCGATACTAGAACAAAATATGACTTTATATGAATGCATCTGTTAGTGTACCAGGATGTGCAATGATCTAGCGTAACATGTATAAAAAATGATGAACGGTGGTTGAGCCACAAATACTTGTTAGCTATATGATCATGCAAAGCAATATGACAATGATGATGTGTGTCATAATAACGGAATGGTGGAAGTTGCATGGCAATATATCTCAAAATGGCTATGAAAATGTCATAATAGGTAGGTATGGTGACTGTTTTGAGGAAGATATAAGGAGGTTTATGTGTGATAGAGCGTATCATGTCATGGGGTTTGGATGCACGCAAATTTGTGCTCCACTTTATTTTCTTTCATCTGGCATTTTTGCCATGATTTGCATAGGATTTCACACAGATTTTGCCACGTATGATGGAAAATTATTCTTTTTGTCTTCATAGTATAACAAGTTCTTTTTGTGCAGACAACAATTCCATAATTGTCACATGGCAAATTTGTTTTTTTATACGACAATTTGTCTTATTGTCACATGGAAAATTCATATTTTGTTCATACGACAAAGTGTATTATTGTCACATGGCACATTCTTAACATTTTCCTTTTCTATAGGCTATTTGCTCATAACATGGGAAAATAATTTAGGGTCATATGGCAAATTCATTTAAGGTCTCATGGCAAATCCATAAAAAAATTCTTTTAGGTTGCTGAGGACGACAAGGACGAGAAAATGAATTAGCAGCTGAAGGTTTATTTTTTGTCCATTTTTTATGGTCACTTGAAAGTGGACCAACAACCATGGCAAATTTGCACTAAACTATTTTTTGGGGTTTTGATGGCAAGTTCTGTTTCTTCTTCATTTTTTACTGCTTTGTTGGTTTTTGGACCTTTTCTGTTTTTTGTGCTTTTTATTCACGTCTGGGAAGAGGCCCAACAAAATGGGTTGTTCGGCTTTTTTAGATCACGCTTGCGGGGGTTGTTCAGGCTCAAGGGCTTCTCCCATGGACCGATTTCGGGCACCTCCGGTACGACGCATCTTGTGTCATACAGAAGCTCGACGCGCCCATTTGTTGTTTCCTATCACGAGACGCAAAAAATAGCTGGAAAACCAACGAGTACGACAGGATTCAATCCCGTGCCCTTGCACACAGCAGAGTCCTCACTACAAGACTTTAGCCGCTACGCCACACAGTGACTACTAAAGTTAAAGGCACAAGACACTATAAGAATACACAACAAGGTTGAGATTTGGAAAACTTCCTTCAAAGTTACGAACAGTTTTGAAATGCCGCAATTATTTTTTATATTACAAAATGTTTTCAAAAAGGTGATTTTTATAATTCATTTTTTTGGAAGTTCCTAAATATTTTCTGAGATCACAAATTAATTTCTTTAACGAAAATTAAAACCAGGAACGTTTTTAATTTAGAAGAAAAAATTTATAACACGAATATTGTTTTAAGGTGCGTACAAAATTTGTATTTGTATGTTCTTTTCAAGTGAGAACAAAAAACATAGGGATGTTTTTTGAAATTGCGAACAAAATGGTTAAACCACAAACATTAAATGACACAACAACATTGTTTCGAAATTGTGAATGTTTCTGAAAATAAGAACATTTTTTGATATTCATGAACATTTTTTGAAACACGAGCATTTTCTGAAATTGTGAACTAATTTCAAAAAAAATAAAAAAAATTCAAACATGAATATTTTTTGGAATTGTGAACATATATTGAAAACAAGAACAATTTTTTAAATTCTGAAGAAATTTTGAATATGAGAACTTTTTTTAAATTTCCCGAACATTTATTGAAATTGTGAACTAATATAGAAAACAAGATTTTTTTTTCAAGAAACATGAATATATTTTTCAAATTGTGAACATTTTATGATATTCTAAATAAATTTTACAAACAAGAACAGTTTTTAAAATTCTTGAACATTTTTTTGGAAATGTGAACAAATTTAGAAAGTGAGAATATATTTTGTAATTCCAAACAATCTTTGTAATTTTCGAAGAAAAGAAAAATAAAAAGGAAAGAAAAAGGAAACACAAAGAGAAAGAGAAAAACAAAAAAAGAAAAGGAAAATGGAACATACAAAAAGAAACAAAAGACTAAGAATTTTATAAACTTTGGAAAAAAAGTCCAAAAATTTGTTGGAAATGGACAAGAATTATGAATATTTTGAATTTGTGAACAAAATTTGACAACGTGAACAAATTTGAAAGAAATTTATACAGCACAGACATTTTTGAAAAAAGTTGAAGAACAAATTTTAAAACAGAGAAACTTTTTAAAAATCTCAAAAAACTTTGCAAAATGCAAACATTTTTAATACATGAAGATTTTTTTGAATACCAGAACATTTTTAAAACTTTGAACATATTTTTCAAAATGCGAACAAATTTTAAAACTTCAAATATTTTTATGAAAAACGAACAGTTTTCAATGCAAACAAAATTTAAGTTGTTCGAACATTTTTTAAATTATGAAAAATAAAAAAGTGAAGAAAATAAAAAATAAATAAAAGAAACAAAAAAAAGATGAAAAGTAAAACTTGAAAAAACAGAAAAGGAAAAAAAGAAAAGATAGAGAAGAAAAAATTAACAGGAAAACGAAAACGAAAAAGAAACAAAAAAAAGTGTTAGGAAGCTCCGAGGTTCCCAAAACCGAAAAAAACCGGCCAGTAACAAGCGAGGAGGTTCCTAAAACCGGAATCGTCGAAACGTTTCACGGGCCAGCCCATGCCTGAATGCTCGTTCTATCTCCCTGTGCGTCCCCCCGGCAACTTGCCACAGCGAGCGACAAATAGGATATTCCGCGATTTGTTTCGGTACAACCTCCCTCCTCGAGCGAACGAGCCGTTCGGTTTGGGGCACCTCTGGACCGAACGTCAGATAGCTATCAACGTCCTATGTTTTTTGTGCGCATGATTGTGTTATTTTGATGTGATCGATTCATATGGCAAAATCCCAAAAATAGAACCAGCTATGTTGTACAAGAAATCTCCGTTTATGCAAATCATATACCCTAGAACCATACGGAAAACCCTTCGCTCCTACCCACGTGTGAACTCCCATCTAGGGTGTCCTTGCCTCTCGTCAGCACTGCCGGTCTGCCTCATCTCCTATGGTCCTTGGTGTTGGGGAACGTAGTAATTTCGAAAATTTTCCTACGCACACGCAAGATCATGGTGATGCATAGCAACGAGGGGGAGAGTGTTGTCTACGTACCAACGCAGACCGACTGCGGAAGCGATCACACAACGTAGAGGAAGTAGTCATACGTCTTCTTCCCGATCCAACCGATCCAAGCACCGTTACTCCGGCACCTCCGAGTTCTTAGCACACGTTCAGCTCGATGACGATCCTCGGGCTCCGATCCAGCAAAGCGTCGAGGAAGAGTTCCGTCAGCACAATGGCGTGGTGACGATCTTGATGTACTACCGACGCAGGGCTTCGCCTAAGCTCTACAACGATATGACCGAGGTGGAATTTGGTGGCAGGGGGCACCGCACACGGCTAAGGAACGATCAACAATGATCAACTTGTGTGTCTATGGGGTGCCCCCTGCCCCGTATATAAAGGAGCAGGGGGAGGGGTTCGGCCGGCTAGGGAGAGAGGCGCAGGAGGAGTCCTACTCCTACCGGGAGTAGGACTCCCCCCCCCCCCAATCCTATTCCTAATAGGACTCTCCAAAGAGAAGAGAGAAAGAGGGGGGCCGGCCCCTTCTCCTAGTCCTAATAGGACTAGGGAAGGGGGGAAGGCGCGCAGCCCTTGTGGGCAGCCCCTTTCACTTTTCCACTAAGGCCCAATAGGCCCATTTGCCTCCCGGGGGGTTCCGGTAACCCTCCCGGTATTCCGGTAAAATCCTGATTTCACCCGGAACACTTCCGGTGTCCAAACACAGGCTTCCAATATATCAATCTTTACGTCTCGACCATTTTGAGACTCCTCGTCATGTCCGTGATCACATCCGGGACTCCGAACAACCTTCGGTACATCAAAATGCATAAACTCATAATAACTGTCATCGTAACGTTAAGCGTGCGGACCCTACGGTTCGAGAACAATGTAGACATGACCGAGACACGTCTCCGGTCAATAACCAATAGCGGGACCTGGATGCCCATATTGGCTCCTACATATTCTACGAAGATCTTTATCGGTCAGACCGCATAACAACATACGTTGTTCCCTTTGTCATTGGTATGTTACTTGCCCGAGATTTGATCGTCGGTATCCAATACCTAGTTCAATCTCATTACCGGCAAGTCTCTTTACTCGTTCCGCAATACATCATCTCACAACTAACATATTAGTTGCAGTGCTTGCAAGGCTTATGTGATGTGCATTACCGAGAGGGCCCAGAGATACCTCTCCGACACTCGGAGTGACAAACCCTAATCTCGAAATACGCCAACCCAACATCTACCATTGGAGACACCTGTAGTACTCCTTTATAATCACCCAGTTACGTTGTGACGTTTGGTAGTACCCAAAGTATTCCTCCAGTAAACGGGAGTTGCATAATCTCATAGTTATAGGAACATGTATAAGTCATGAAGAAAGCAATAGCAACATACTAAATGATCGGGTGCTATGCTAATGGAATGGGTCATGTCAATCAGATCATTCAACTAATGATGTGACCTCGTTAATCAAATAACAACTCTTTGTTCATGGTTAGGAAACATAACCATCTTTGATTAACGAGCTAGTCAAGTAGAGGCATACTAGTGACACTCTGTTGGTCTATGTATTCACACATGTATTATGTTTCCGGTTAATACAATTCTAGCATGAATAATAAACATTTATCATGATATAAGGAAATAAATAATAACTTTATTATTGCCTCTAGGGCATATTTCCTTCAGTCTCCCACTTGCACTAGAGTCAATAATCTAGATTACACATTAATGATTCTAACACCCATGGAGCCTTGGTGCTGATCATGTTTTGCTCGTGGAAGAGGCTTAGTCAACGGGTCTGCAACATTCAGATCCGTATGTATCTTGCAAATCTCTATGTCTCCCACCTGGACTAAATCCCGGATGGAGTTGAAGCGTCTCTTGATGTGTTTGGTTCTTTTGTGAAATCTGGATTCCTTTGCCAAGGCAATTGCACCAGTATTGTCACAGAAGATTTTCATTGGACCCGATGCACTAGGTATGACACCTAGATCGGATATGAACTCCTTCATCCAGACTCCTTCGTTCGCTGCTTCCGAAGCAGCTATGTACTCCGCTTCACATGTAGATCCCGCTACGACGCTTTGTTTAGAACTGCACCAACTGACAGCTCCACCGTTTAAAGTAAACACGTATCCGGTTTGCGATTTAGAATCGTCCAGATCAGTGTCAAAGCTTGCATCAACGTAACCTCTTACGGTGAGCTCTTTGTCACCTCCATATATGAGAAACATATCCCTAGTCCTTTTCAGGTATTTCAGGATGTTCTTGACCGCTGTCCAGTGATCCACTCCTGGATTACTTTGGTACCTCCCTGCTAAACTTATAGCAAGGCACACATCAGGTCTGGTACACAGCATTGCATACATGATAGAGCCTATGGCTGAAGCATAGGGAACATCTTTCATTTTCTCTCTATCTTCTGCAGTGGTCGGGCATTGAGTCTGACTCAACTTCACACCTTGTAACATAGGCAAGAACCCTTTCTTTGCTTGACCCATTTTGAACTTGTTCAAAATCTTGTCAAGGTATGTGCTTTGTGAAAGTCCAATTAAGCGTCTTGATCTATCTCTATAGATCTTTATGCCTAATATGTAAGCAGCATCCCCGAGGTCTTTCATCGAAAAACTTTTATTAAAGTATCCCTTTATGCTATCCAGAAATTCTATATCATTTCCAATCAGCAATATGTCATCCACATATAATATAAGAAATGCTATAGAGCTCCCACTCACTTTCTTGTAAATACAGGCTTCTCCAAAAGTCTGTATAAAGCCAAATGCTTTGATCACACTATCAAAGCGTTTATTCCAACTCCGAGATGCTTGCACCAGTCCATAAATGGATCGCTGGAGTTTGCACACTTTGTTAGCTCCCTTCGGATCGACAAAACCTTCTGGTTGCATCATATACAACTCTTCTTCCAGAAATCCATTCAGGAATGCAGTTTTGACATCCATTTGCCATATTTCATAATCATAAAATGCGGAAATTGCTAACATGATTCTGACGGACTTAAGCATCGCTACGGGTGAGAAGGTCTCATCGTAGTCAACCCCTTGAACTTGTCGAAAACCTTTTGCGACAAGTCGAGCTTTATAGACAGTAATATTACCGTCAGCGTCAGTCTTTTTCTTGAAGATCCATTTATTCTCAATTGCTTGCCGATCATCGGGCAAGTCAACCAAAGTCCATACTTTGTTCTCATACATGGATCCCATCTCAGATTTCATGGCCTCAAGCCACTTTGCGGAATCTGGGCTCACCATCGCTTCTTCATAGTTCGTAGGTTCATCATGATCTAGTAGCATGACTTACAGAACTGGATTATCGTACCACTCTGGTGCGGATCTCACTCTGGTTGATCTACGTGGTTCAGTAGTATCTTGTCCTGAAGTTTCATGATCATCATCATTAGCTTCCTCACTAATTGGTATAGGTGTCGCAGAAACAGTTTTCTGTGATGTACTATTTTCCAATAAGGGAGCAGGTACAGTTACCTCGTCAAGTTCTACTTTCCTCCCACTCGCATCTTTCGAGAGAAACTCCTTCTCTAGAAATGATCCATTCTTAGCAACGAATGTCTTGCCTTCGGATCTGTGATAGAAGGTATACCCAACAGTTTCCTTTGGGTATCCTATGAAGACACATTTCTCTGCTTTGGGTTCGAGCTTATCAGGTTGAAGCTTTTTCACATAAGCATCGCAGCCCCAAACTTTAAGAAACGACAACTTTGGTTTCTTGCCAAACCATAGTTCATAAGGCGTCCTCTCAACGGATTTTGATGGTGCCCTATTTAACGTGAATGCGGCCGTCTCTAAAGCATAACCCCAAAACGACAGCGGTAAATCAGTAAGAGACATCATAGATCGCACCATATCTAGTAAAGTACGATTACGACGTTCGGACACACCATTACGCTGTGGTGTTCTGGGTGGCGTGAGTTGCGAAACTATTCCACAGTTTTTCAAATGTACACCAAACTCGTAACTCAAATATTCTCCTCCACGATCAGATCGTAGGAACTTTATTTTCTTGTTACGATGATTTTCAACTTCACTCTGAAATTCCTTGAACTTTTCAAATGTTTCAGACTTATGTTTCATTAAGTAGATATACCCATATCTGCTCAAATCATCTGTGAAGGTGAGAAAATAACGATATCCGCCACGAGCCTCAATATTCATTGGACCACATACATCGGTATGTACGATTTCCAATAAATCGGTTGCTCTCTCCATAGTACCGGAGAACGGTGTTTTAGTCATCTTGCCTATGAGGCACGGTTCGCAAGTACCAAGTGATTCATAATCAAGTGGTTCCAAAAGCCCATCAGTATGGAGTTTCTTCATGCGCTTTACACCGATATGACCTAAACGCCAGTGCCACAAATAAGTTGCACTATCATTATCAACTCTGCATCTTTTGGCTTCCACATTATGAATATGTGTATTACTACTATCGAGATTCAACAAGAATAGACCACTCTTCAAAGGTGCATGACCATAAAAGATATTACTCATATAAATAGAACAACCATTATTCTCTGATTTAAATGAATAACCATCTCGCATTTAAACAAGATCCAGATATAATGTTCATGCTCAACGCTGGCACCAAATAACAATTATTTAGGTCTAATATTAATCCCGAAGGTAGATGTAGAGGTAGCGTGCCGACCGCGATCACATCGACTTTGGAACCGTTTCCCACGTGCATCGTCACCTCGTCCTTTGCTAGCGTCCGCTTATTCCGTAGTCCCTGTTTCGAGTTGCAAATATTAGCAACAGAACCAGTATCAAATACCCAGGTGCTACTGCGAGCTCTAGTAAGGTACACATCAATAACATGTATATCACATATACCTTTGTTCACCTTGCCATCCTTCTTATCCGCCAAATACTTGGGGCAGTTCCGCTTCCAGTGACCAGTCTGCTTGCAGTAGAAGCACTCAGTTTCAGGCTTAGGTCCAGACTTGGGTTTCTTCTCCTGAGCAGCAACTTGCTTGCTGTTCTTCTTGAAGTTCCCCTTCTTCTTCCCTTTGCCCTTTTTCTTGAAACTAGTGGTTTTGTTAACCATCAACACTTGATGCTCCTTCTTGATTTCTACCTCCGCAGCTTTCAGCATCGCGAAGAGCTCGGGAATAGTCTTGTTCATCCCTTGCATATTATAGTTCATCACGAAGCTCTTGTAGCTTGGTGGCAGTGATTGGAGAATTGTGTCAATGACGCAATCATCTGGAAGATTAACTCCCATCTGAATCAAGTGATTATTATACCCAGACATTTTGAGTATATGCTCACTGACAGAACTGTTCTCTTCCATCTTGCAGCTATAGAACTTATTGGAGACTTCATATCTCTCAATTCGGGCATTTGCTTGAAATATTAACTTCAACTCCTGGAACATCTCATATGCTCCATGACGTTCAAAACGTCGTTGAAGTCCCGATTCTAAGCCGTAAAGCATGGCACACTGAACTATCGAGTAGTCATCAGCTTTGCTCTGCCAGACGTTCATAACATCTGGTGTTGCTCCAGCAGCAGGCCTGGCACCTAGCGGTGCTTCCAGGACGTAATTCTTCTGTGCAGCAATGAGGATAATCCTCAGGTTACGGACCCAGTCCGTGTAATTGCTACCATCATCTTTCAACTTTGCTTTCTCAAGGAACGCATTAAAATTCAACGGAACAACAGCATGAGCCATCTATCTACAATCAACATAACAAGCAAGATACTATCAGGTACTAAGTTCATGATAAGTTTAAGTTCAGTTAATCAAATTACTTAGGAACTCCCACTTAGATAGACATCCCTCTAATCCTCTAAGTGATCACGTGATCCAAATCAACTAAACCATAACCGATCATCAAGTGAGATGGAGTAGTTTTCAATGGTGAACATCGTCATGTTGATCATATCTACTATATGATTCACGCTCGACCTTTCGGTCTCTGTGTTCCGAGGCCATATCTGCATATGCTAGGTTCGTCAAGTTTAACCTGAGTATTCTGCGTGTGCAAAACTGGCTTGCACCCGTTGTAGATGGACGTAGAGCTTATCACACCCGATCATCACGTGGTGTCTGGGCACGACGAACTTTGGCAACGGTGCATACTCAGGGAGAACACTTCTTGATAATTTAGTGAGAGATCATCTTATAATGCTACCATCAATAAAAGCAAGATAAGATGCATAAAAGGATAAACATCACATGCAATCAATATAAGTGATATGATATGGCCATCATCATCTTGTGCTTGTGATCTCCATCTCCGAAGCACCGTCATGATCACCATCGTCACCGGCGCGACACCTTGATCTCCATCATAGCATCGTTGTCATCTCGCCAATCTTATGCTTCCACGACTATCACTACCGCTTAGTAATAAAGTAAAGCATTACATCGCGATTGCATTGCATACAATAAAGCGACAACCACATGGCTCCTGCCAGTTGCCGATAACTCGGTTACAAAACATGATCATCTCATACAATAAAATCAGCATCATGCCTTGACCATATCACATCACAACATGCCCTGCAAAAACAAGTTAGACGTCCTCTACTTTGTTGTTGCAAGTTTTACGTGGCTGCTACGGGCTTAAGTAAGAACTCATCTCACCTACGCATCAAAACCACAATGATAGTTCGTCAAATAGACTCCGTTTTAACCTTCTCAAGGACCGGGCGTAGCCACACTTGGTTCAACTAAAGTTGGAGAGACAGTCTTCCGCAAGCCATCTGTGTGCATAGCACGTCGAGGGAACCGGTCTCGCGTAAGAGTACGCGTAAGGTTGGTCCGGATCGTCTCGTCCAACAATATCGCCGAACCAAAGTATGACATGCTGGTAGGCAGTATGACTTGTATCGCCCACAACTCACTTGTGTTCTACTCGTGCAAATAACATCAAACCATAAAAACCAGGCTCTGATACCACTGTTGGGGAACGTAGTAATTTCTAAAATTTTCCTACGCACACGCAAGATCATGGTGATGCATAGCAACGAGGGGGAGAGTGTTGTCTACGTACGAACGCAGACCGACTGCGGAAGCGATTACACAACGTAGAGGAAGTAGTCGTACGTCTTCTTCCCGATCCAACCGATCCAAGCACCGTTACTCCGGCACCTCCGAGTTCTTAGCACACGTTCAGCTCGATGACGATCCTCGGGCTCCGATCCAGCAAAGCGTCGAGGAAGAGTTCCGTCAACACAACGGCGTGGTGACGATCTTGATGTACTACCGACGCAGGGCTTCGCCTAAGCTCTACAACGATATGACCGAGGTGGAATTTGGTGGCAGGGGGCACCGCACACGGCTAAGGAACGATCAACAATGATCAACTTGTGTGTCTATCGGGTGCCCCCTGCCCCCGTATATAAAGGAGCAGGGGGAGGGGTTCGGCCGGCTAGGGAGAGAGGCGCAGGAGGAGTCCTACTCCTACCGGAGAGTAGGACTCCCCCCCCCAATCCTATTCCTAATAGGACTCTCCAAAGAGAAGAGAGAAAGAGGGGGGGGCGGCCCCTTCTCCTAGTCCTAATAGGACTAGGGAAGGGGGGAAGGCGCGCAGCCCTTGTGGGCAGCCCCTTTCACTTTTCCACTAAGGCCCAATAGGCCCATTTGCCTCCCGGGGGGTTCCGGTAACCCTCCCGGTATTCCGGTAAAATCCTGATTTCACCCGGAACACTTCCGGTGTCCAAACACAGGCTTCCAATATATCAATCTTTACGTCTCGACCATTTCGAGACTCCTCGTCATGTCCGTGATCACATCCGGGACTCCGAACAACCTTCGGTACATCAAAATGCATAAACTCATAATAACTGTCATCGTAACGTTAAGCGTGCGGACCCTACGGTTCGAGAACAATGTAGACATGACCGAGACACGTCTCCGGTCAATAACCAATAGCGGGACCTGGATGCCCATATTGGCTCCTATATATTCTACGAAGATCTTTATCGGTCAGACCGCATAACAACATACGTTGTTCCCTTTGTCATTGGTATGTTACTTGCCCGAGATTTGATCGTCGGTATCCAATACCTAGTTCAATCTCGTTACCGGCAAGTCTCTTTACTCGTTCTGCAATACATCATCTCACAACTAACATATTAGTTGCAGTGCTTGCAAGGCTTATGTGATGTGCATTACCGAGAGGGCCCAGAGATACCTCTCCGACACTCGGAGTGACAAACCCTAATCTCGAAATACGCCAACCCAACATCTACCATTGGAGACACCTGTAGTACTCCTTTATAATCACCTAGTTACGTTGTGACGTTTGGTAGTACCCAAAGTATTCCTCCGGTAAACGGGAGTTGCATAATCTCATAGTTATAGGAACATGTATAAGTCATGAAGAAAGCAATAGCAACATACTAAACGATCGGGTGCTATGCTAATGGAATGGGTCATGTCAATCAGATCATTCAACTAATGATGTGACCTCGTTAATCAAATAACAACTCTTTGTTCATGGTTAGGAAACATAACCATCTTTGATTAACGAGCTAGTCAAGTAGAGGCATACTAGTGACACTCTGTTGGTCTATGTATTCACACATGTATTATGTTTCCGGTTAATACAATTCTAGCATGAATAATAAACATTTATCATGATATAAGGAAATAAATAATAACTTTATTATTGCCTCTAGGGCATATTTCCTTCACTTGGACCATGGAGGCACGGTGGATCCCGGCCCTTGTCGGCGGGAGGGCTCCGTTTTTACATGATTTTATTAGTTTTGTTAGGGTTTGTGCCATGCTCAAGAAGACGAGGCGGCGGCGACTTCTTGAAGATGGAATAAGGTCCTCCCCGCCTAGCCCCCGTCCCGGTGATGTTTCAAGCATCCTCGAAAGGTGTGTGGAGGTTTGTCTTCGATGGATCTCGTGAAATCCGGTCGGTGTTTGTCTTCGGTGGATCTGACTGAATCCGGTCTTCCTTCGTCTATGTCTGCGTGTCTGCAGGTTGGATCCTTCCGGTCTATACTTCTCTTCATCGGCGGCGATTGCCGTTCTGGTGCGTTGGTCCTATGGGGTCTTAGCACGACGACTTCCCGACTGTCTACTACAACAATGTTTGCGCGGCTCCGACGAGGGAGGGGTTATGACAGCGGCGCGCCCTCAGCTCACTCCAGTGTTTGTAGTCGTCGCTAGATGGTCTACGGACCTGGATGTAAATTTTACTTCTAGTGTTCTTTGTACTACCTTGACAGTTGATGAATACGAAGTAGAACGGAAGTTTTCTCGCAAAAATAAAATAAAATCATATACCCTTATTTTTTGAAAGATCCAGCTGATTGCTAGCTTGTATTGATTGATAGCAGGGAGCAGGTGTTAAAACATCAAATGCGGGTTCTGATCCGAGGATCAAAGGAGATAAAGAAGAAGAATTGCAAAAGAAACATGTAAGGTGCTATGGCTATTCTCTCAGGGAGGATCCCAGAAAGGGTGCTCCAAAAATGCTGCTCCCGCTTGGCGCCAAAATTCTAGTGTCCGTTGGATGGCTGATGTGATGCTAGCCCGCGTTGCCATCTTGCCTCTAAAGGTGCTCTCGTTTCTAGCCTTCCAAATCTCGGAGAGGATGAGGATGATGGTTGTCTTGAGGGCCTTCTTGTGTTCAGGCCGTGCTGCACCGATCATTGCAGCAACGATGGCCGTCGGCTTAGTCTTGCTTTGCCACTACAAAGGGTGGAGTGAGCTACAGCCGCCGCATTCGTCCAGACCTCGAGCGACAGTGGGCACTGCTAGAACAAATGCATGGAGGATTCCAAGCTCTGGACGCACAGCTGACAGAAGGACTCATTTGGCCATCCTCTCCGTTGGAGATGGTCATTGCACCATAATCTGTTTTTGAGTAGCAACCATGTGAAGATCTTCATCTTAGCACGTTCCCAAGTGTTCCAAATCATGTTCTTGAAATCAGATTTGACGAGGCCCTGAAATTGCGCCTTATAGGCAGAGCTAGCAGTGTATATTCCTGACGCTTCATGCTTCCATTTGATGGTGTCGCTGACATGGTCTTGAAGGCGAATATCAGCAGCTTGTATCCACCTATGCAACCTGATTGTTTCTGACCAAAGGTGCTGAGTGTCTCCATGAGCGAGGTCTTGTATCCATGTGTTGTTTTTCAATGCTTGTTTGACCGAACGGTTCTTCCTTCTTGAGTGGCTGAAGAGAGTGGGAAAGGCTGTCTTCAAGTTGCTCGAGCCTGTCCATGAACAGTGCCAGAAGGAGGCCTTCTCGCCATTGCCCAGCGTGACCGAGGTGGAGGCATTGAACAGAGCTGGGTCTCCCTCATCACATGGCAGCTGCATGCCAATCCATGGTCTGTACGTACTGGTCCAGGGCAGCCAAAACCATCGCAGTCGTAGCGCTCTACTGGAGCAGTTTAGGTCCAAAACTCCCAACCCGCCATTTTCAATAGGAGAGCACACTACAGGCCATGCGACTTTGCATTTTCCTCCGCTGAGTTCTTCTTCTTGTGCCCATAGGAATCTTCTACGAACTTTGTCAACCTCACCAAGAAATTTCTTTGGTGCCCGAAGCACAAACAGAGCAAAGGTAGGCAGCTCCGTGAGCACGCTGCGCACGAAAACCCTTCTGCCCGCGATGGTCATGAGCTTGCCCTTCCATCCCGCAAGTCTTGCCCTAATCCGATCAAGGATGAACTGGATGTGGAGTAGGCGCAGCCTTGAAACGGTTAGTGGGGGCCTAGGTATCATAAGGGGAATCCCAATGTTGCCCCACCAAAATTACTCAGGATATCTGGGAGGTTGATCTATTCACAGCGGATGGGAGTGCCGGTCGATTTTGCAGGATTTATTTGCAGCCCAGTTGCCTGACCGAAGCCGCGAAGAATGTCGAGCAGGGCGTCGACCTCTAATTGCTCTGGGTTGGCGAAGATTACGACGTCATCGGCATAGAGGCTAACCCGTAGAGAGATGTCTCTGCCAGGCAGGGGGCGAGCAGGTCTAACTCAGTTGCTTGCTGTAGCAGTCTGTGGAGGGGATCGATGGCGATGATGAAAAGGAGGGATGAAAGCGGGTCTCCCTGTCGCAGCCCCTTGCAGTGACGAATCTTGTGCCCTATAGTGCCATCCAGCAGGAAGGATGATGATGCCGAGGCGAGGAGCAGTGCAATCCAGTCGCGCCAGCGCGCTGAGAAGCCTTGCACTCGCAGTAGTTCTAGCAAATATTCCCAAGAAACATTGTCAAAATCCCGCGCTATATCTGGCTTGAACAGGAGCGCCGACGTTCTCTTCCTATGGAGAGATCTGATAGCATTCTGAACAAACAGAAAACTGTCTTGCGTGCTTTTGGACTTCAAGAAGGCCGATTGGGCCGGCGAGATTGTGTGGTGGATTACTGATGATAGTCGCATTGAGAGCACTTTAGCAATAAGTTCTGCAACTGAGTGTATCAGATTGATCGGTCTGAAGTCTTGAATCTTCTCCGCGCCATCTTTTTTTGGGATGAGAGCTACTATGGCAGTGTTCAGATTGTTGAAACCTCCCCCCGCAAGATGGTAGAACTTGTTGAAAGCTTGTAGAATATCTTCCTTGATCAGTGACCAGCAGGTTCTAAAGAAGATTACCGTGAAGCCGTCGGGGCCAGGCGCCTTCTCCAGAGGTGAAGCTTTGGTCGCCTCCCAGGTTTCTTCTTCAGAAAAAGGGTTGTCGAGGCCGCCCGCTTGGACCGTTGGCATCTCAAGTAAGTGCCAGTTGATGCCGGTCGTTCTTGTCGTCTTGGTCCCTGTGTTTTCGTGGAAATGGTGGTAGATGGCAGCTTCTTTTTCCTCATGTTCCATGACAATCGAGTCGCCCACCTTCAGGCTATGGATGTGGTTTTTTCGTCTGCGACATCTCATCTTCTCATGGAGAAATTTTGTTCCCGCATCTCCCGCCCGGAGCCAGGTCAGGCGAGAAGCTTGGCGCTTTCTGGCACGATCGATCGCCGCCAGTCCTAGCAGCCGCAACTTCAAGAGCTTCCTGAGGTTGAATTCAGCGTCAGACAAACGCCGGGTCTCCTGAGCTACATCTAACCGGAGCACAATTTCCATTGCCATATGAAATTATAGCCTCGCGCCGCTGAAGTGCGCCTTGCTCCAGATCTTCAAGTCATGCGCCGTGTGTTTCATCTTTGTGTGCAAGCGCTAGAAAGTGCAGGAGGACTACACCGGCTTGTTCCAGGCGGTCGCCACCGTTTCATGGAAACGAGGGAAGCGGGGCCATAAGCTCTCAAATATAAAACTCGCACGGCGTGGCGAGGCACTTGTGTCGGCGATGATCAATGGGCAGTGGTCTGACGTGGCCGTAGAAGCCGCCATCACTGCGAAACTGGGGAATAGGGACTCCCAGGCTTGGTTGTAGAAGAACTTGCCAATGCTAACAAGGGTGGGGTCTTGACGCTCGTTGCTCCAAGTGTAGCGGTGATTTTTGCACTTTATCTCCTTCAGGCCAGCAGCATCAATGGCCGATCTGAACCTACCCATAAGCCTACGTTTAAGTTTGAGGTTGTTTTTGTCACGCGCCTCGTACATGAGGTTAAAGTCTCCATTGATCAGCCAGGGCTCATTTGTGGGCGAGGATGTGCAGGCGAGCTTGAGGATGAAACTATCTTTCCTTGGGTCGACAGCAGGTCCGTATACGGAGGAGAGCCAGAAACTATGGGGCTGGCCTAGCAGGGATACCCTTGCCGTGATGGCGAAGGCGCCAATGGCATGGGAGGTGACGGTGTCGAGGTCTTTGTTCCAGAGAATTGTTGCTTCGCCACTGGTGCCGATCGCTGGGTGGGCGATGAAGCCAGTCAGCGAGGAGCCGCCAATTTCCCGGACTAGACTAGGAGACCAGGCATCGATTTTTGTTTCTTGTAAACATAGGATCTCTATTCGATTTGCTGCTGTGACTTCGCAGACAGAGGCGCGCTTTGCAAGGTGGTTCAGCCCGCGCACATTCCAGCACATGATCGGAAGAAGTTTGTCATTCATGGGGGAAACTCGTGTAGCTCCGGTAACTGAAAAACACTAATTGGCCTCAGGCCCAAGCAATACACGACCTCTCCAACAAGGGCACGCCGGCGACCACCAATAGGCCCCAGAACACACCGGCGTCGAACTAACCGCGTTGAACTAGCACTATAGATTGAAAGCAAACCTAACTCAAGCCAACTCATCGTCGGCTGCCACCGGAGCGGGAAAATAATTGAAACTAAAATAACTAAACTACAGCCTCCTCGGCAGCTCCACTAGGTCCAGCCATGCCATCCGCGATCTTCAGGGCGTCGGCATCCAGATGCATCAGCCTGGCAATGACCGCAATGTCGACCTCGGTGAGCGGCTCGTCAAAGCGTCGCAGGAGGGCCTCAGCTACCTCGGTCGTCATCTTCTCTTTTGGTACCAGCAGCCCCAACTCCTTGACGATGCGGAGGGACGCACGTTGGGCCACCGGCACGGCGGAGGGGTTGGCAGCCTGACGAGCGCTGTGGCGAGTTGGCGCCGGGGGGCGCGGCTCTTTGGGGGGGTGACTGCCGGTGGGTAGGCGAAGCAGCCACCAGAGGAGGGGTGCTGCTGCAGAAGAGGCGTCGCAACTGAGCTTGTTCTTCTTCTTCGGCAATCTCTAGCTGGCAGACGGGGCTGGTCACCGCGCCCAGCTGCACTTCCAGAGTATAGGCGGCCGTGGGGGTGGAGCGGTTGAACTGGCCGTTGGTAGAGGGGGTCGCAGCCAGCGTAGGGCTGAATGCGTCGAGTTGCGGGTCCGGCGCCGCGGTGTCTCACTGCTGGGCATTGTCGAAGTCGAGGGGAGCAGCAAGCATGGCGTCAGCGGCAGCCTGCACGTCAGCTGCCATGTTGTCGACGATAACGGAGGCGACAGAAGGTCGCTTTGCCGCCTTGAAGAACTCGTCGACAGGGTCCTTGCCCTTGTTGCTGACGGCGACGTCCCCCCCCCCTAGCCGGAGGCGGTGGCAGGGGGGTCAATGGACGCTGCTGGGGAGGGCATGTCGCCCCAGCCGTAGACTTCTTCTCATCGCAACGACGGGTGTAGGCGCCCCTGGAGTGGCGTCGTGCAGGGGGTGAGCGGCTGCGCTGACGGGGAGCCGGAGCCGGTGGCTGATGGGCAGGCGCACGTCCACGTCGTAGCAGGGCATCCTTTCAGGAGCGACGGCCGCCGTGCCCAGCACCGTCATCCTCATCACGGTCGCGTCCGTGGCCACTACGGGGCATGCCGTGGCAGCCCAGGACAGCAACCGGTGCCCGACCCAGGCGCTGTTGTCGATCGTTGCGCTGGCCATCTTCAACCTCCATCATCCACGTGCCAGAGAGGACCTCGGGGAAGGGGCGGTCGTCGGCGTCGGAGTCAGAGGACGGCAGCCCGCTCTGCCCAGAGTGGGAAGAGCGCGGCGAGGGCGGCGTCCAATCTTCCACACGGTCGACGTGGATGAGCATGGTGTAGTCAGCGGTGGCCGACGGGGGAGCCACGCGCCTGTCGAGGGGAGAGAACCCCTCCATCTCCTCCACCCGTCCGACACCGCGCGACAGCACCCCCAGCGTATGCTTGGTGGGGATTTTGGCAACATCGCTGGTCCAGACCCAGCACGCGAAAGTTTTGGTGTGGCCGCGCTCGTCGGTCCGTCTGTCGAGGCGGTCGACGCGCACGCGCTTGCCCAGGATCTCCCCCGCCCCCTCCACCGACCAGTACTGCATGGGAACCTTCTTGATAACGACCCAAACATGCAGGTGCAGCGTATCGAAGACGGCGTGGTCGTGCTCGTGCCACGGTGTGATGTTGAAGGTGGCGCCATCGACACGAACAGAGCCCCTCCGGACGGTGTTGACTTGGTGCGCCGGCTGACTGAAGATGATGAGGTAGTGCTCCGGGTGGTGGGCTGTGACTCGCAGCAGGTGCTCGGGAACGGTGAGTGTCGGTGTCAAAACCGGCGGATCTCGGGTAGGGGGTCCCGATCTGTGCGTCTAGACTGGATGGTAACAGGAGGCAAGGGACACGACGTTTTACCCAGGTTTGGGCCCTCTCGATGGAGGTAAAACCCTACGTCATGCTTGATTAATATTGATGATATGGGTAGTACAAGAGTAGATCTACCACGAGATCGAAGAGGCTAAACCCTAGAAGCTAGCCTATGGTATGATTGTTGATGTGTATGTTGTCCTATGGACTAAAACCCTCCGATTTATATAGACACCGGGTAGGGTTAGGGTTACACAAAGTCGGTTACAATGGTAGGAGATCTTCATATCCGTATCACCAAGCTTGCCTTCCACGCCAAGGAAAGTCCCTTCCGGACACGGGACGGAGTCTTCAATCTTGCATCTTCATAGTCCAGGAGTCCGGCTGAAGGTATAGTCCGGCCATCCGAACACCCCCTAATCCAGGACTCCCTCAGTAGCCCCTGAACCAGGCTTCAATGACGACGAGTCCGACGCGCATGTTGTCTTCGACATTGCAAGGCGGGTTCCTTCTCCAAGTACTTCATAGAAGATTTTGAACACAAAGATAGTGTGCGGCTCTGCAAAATAAGTTTCCACATATTGACATAGAGAGAATAATATTTACACAAATCTAATCTGCTGACGTATTCCGTAGTGTGACATCACACCACGACCAAGCTTTTATTCGAACCGTTTTACTGTCCCATCTCAGCGCGTTATGCGAGGCAATTTCCTTGGCACGTCTTGTTAAAGCAGAGATCGTGTCCCCTTATTCCGGGATTCTCATCAATACGGGCGTGGGTAACCCAACCGCGCCATCGATTACGGCGCTTGGAGATAAGCGAGTTTTATCAGGCTGGTGGGGACATGTAGCTTCGTCCACCCATATAAGGGGATAAAGATCCACCTTTTCACCTATGCCTTCTTCCTCCTTCGCCTATCCATTCTTGCACACTCGAGCACCAGCGCCCAAGTCCGCACTCCGAACCTCAACCTTCTCCAGCCATGTCCGGAGCGGGAGGCAAGTGGATGGTCTCCTCCGTCACGGAGGGACATATCAAAAAGCTGAGGAAGGCCGGATACCTGTCTAACTACATCACGTACCGGCTCCCCGAGAAGGGGAAGCTCATCCCCACCCCTAGGCCCCATGAGAGGGTGGTGTTCCTCCCCCATTTCCTCCACGGACTGGGCTTCCCTCTCCACCCATTTGTCTGGGGTCTCATGTTCTACTACGGCCTGGATTTCCGCGATCTGGCCCCGAACTTCGTCCTCAACATCTCGGCGTTCATCGTCGTGTGCGAGGCCTTCCTCCGCATCCGCCCCCATTTCAGCCTATGGCTCAAGACTTTCAACGTCAAGCCGAAGGTGGTGCGCGGCAGCCAGGCGGAGTGCGGAGGCGCCATGGTGGGCAAGATGGCCAACGTCCTCTGGCTCGAGGGCTCCTTTGTGGAGACCCTGAAGGGGTGGCAATCGGGTGGTTTTACATCACTGAGCCGCGCGACGCCGAATGGGTCGCACCCCCCGAGTTCCGGTCCGGACCCCCAACGCGGCTCACGTCTTGGAAAGAGACGGGCCTGTCGTGGGGTAAAAAAGGAGAGCTAACATGACTCCAAACATGCGTCAAAACCCTGGTGGACAAGAAGCTCAAACTTGTCAACGTAGTCCAGGTTATGCTCATCCGCTTGATCCTCCCATGCCAACAACGGGCTTTCAACCTGTGGGAGTTCGACCCGACACAGCACCAAACTCTGAACAGGCTCTTCGACACGACGTACAAAGATTCCTGGAAGGTGCTTTTCAAAGGCGTCGTGGCTCCCACATCCGCTACTGAGGATCGCGGATTCAGTGCACAGCGTCACGCTCGTGCGGTAAGCTGTCTTTTTCCTTTTACAGGATATCAGTTTTTCATAGTTTGACTCCATGCGGGATCTAAGCTCCCTTTCCTTTGATAGGATTGGCAGGTGACGTCCGGACAGATCAACTGTCCGGCTCCTTTGCCCGAAGGCCCAGCGGACGCTCACCTGGCGAAGCTGCTGGCTCCGGCACCCTATGTGGTGCCGGAGAAGAAGGTCAAGAAGAAGACCACGGGGACTCGAAAGAGTGCCCGCCTCCCGGAGGTGTCGGATTCATCATCCGACGAATCCAAGACGCACTCCTCCCGTGAAGACGAGGAGGAGGAAGAAGAGACCCCTCCCCCTCCAGCGGGGGAAGGGAAGAAAAGCAAGGTCGCCCCAACTGGGGAGGCCAAAGGGTCCAAGAAGGGGAAAACCCTTCCTCCGGACTATTCCACCAACGCCGACGACAGCGGAGAGGAGTGGGCGGCCAGGGCCAAGCCCCTGGCCAATTCGTAAGTATCCGAATACTAGAGTGATTCATAGTGTTCATTTACTGCACAGCTTTCCCTTACGTCGAATATGTTTATGCAGCCCACCCAAAAACCGGCTCGATGCGTCGTCGAGCGGCTCATTGGACTCGTCGGATGTGAACTCACTTCCGACGGCTTCCTCCCCCCGCCCTACGGACGACACCAAAGTGTTGTCCCAACAGGTTCCAAGCCTGGGGGAGGTGGTCCTGGAGGCGCCGCAAGGCGACCTCCCGGACTCCAGAGTAAAGGGGATGAAACCCCCCAGGGCTCCAAGTCCGGCCCTAGGCCGGACACCGCTCCGGAACCTTCAAAGGTTCCAGAGTCCGGCGGGCGACCTTCTTCCAAGAGGAGCAAGCCCGCCGTGCCGGTGACCTCCGTCCAACCGGAGGCGCCGAACAATATGTTGGAGGCGCTCCAAGGCGCCTCCATCGACGAGGGGCACCACACTATTATGAGTGCGGTGATCCAGAAGGTTCAGTCCGCCAAGAGCGGACTGACTGAAGCTTGTACTAGCCTTTTAACAGGCTTTGAGGTAAGTAAAGAATGTGTAAATAATATTACCGCATAGACAGTAGCCCCTGATGCTCTGTTTGGCGTTCGGGAAGAAAAGCCGAATAGAGGATCAATTAAAATTTGCAGGAGTCTAACAAAAAGGAGTCCATATGCGTATGCAAGCTTCTCTACTTGCGTCCGCCGCACTGACTGCAGAAGTGGACATGCTAAAGCAGGACCTCGAGCGGTCCGAGCAAGAGCTCGGGCGTGCCAAGAAGCAGCTCGGGGACAATGAAGGTAAGAAATACCTTGTTTAAATAGAAATATAAAAAGGTGCAATTGCAAAAAATGACAGGACTATCGTGGCTATTGTAGGGGCCACGTATGAGGTGGTGACCCTTAAGCAGGCGCTGGACGAGGCCGAGAAGAGGGCAGCCTCGGAGCGCACCGAGCGGGAGAGGTAGGAGGCCGAGGTTGGCAAGGTGCGACAAGAGCTCCAGGCTCTCATGGAAAATCATGAGAGTTTGGAGCTTGACTCAAAGACGCGAGCGTCCGAGCTCGCGGTGGCTATTGAAAATGCCAAGTCATCCAAGGCCGAATACCAGAAGACCCTCCAGGAGTTGGATGATGTGAAGAAGATAGCGGCGAGTAAGGCATTCTTTATGCAAAGCAAGCATATAAACGCGAGTTACCTGTTACTTACCCGAATCCGGAGCTCTCCAGGAGCGTTCGCAGATCTTCCCCGGAGTGTATCCGATGCCGCCGCATTCTATCGAGCCGAGGAGGGCAGCTCGACGGAGAAGGTGTTCTGGTCTCAATACGCTGAGGCCGGACACCCGGTGCCCTGAGCGACCAGCTGAAGCAACTGGTCGAGCTCCACAAGGCGGCCGAACAAGCCATGAAGGGCCTCATAGTTCGGCTGTGGTCTCGAGAAGCTCAGCCTAGGAGCTATTTCGGGCTAGTGCGGCGGCTGGTGGAGGCATGTCCAAGGCTTGAAGTCATCAACCGCTCCGTCTGCATTGAAGGTGCCAGTAGGGCCCTTGCCCGTGCTAAGGTGCACTGGGGAAAGCTGGATGCTGAGAAGCTTGTGAAGGACGAGCCACCACCGGGGAAAGAGCATCGCAAGCCCGAGAATTACTATAAGGATGTTTTGAAGGGTGCCCGCCTTGTAGCGGATGAATGTTCTATGGATGTAATTTTTGAGTAAAACTCGCTCGTTTTGTCCTGTGCGCTGAAAACTTGTTCATATATGCTAAGCAATGCTGTTTGAATTTAAAATATTACCTTCTGTGCGGCTGTTTATCAATTCTGAGAGATGGCAAGTCGTCGGCTTCTGCCCCCGTGCCGCTAGTGCTGGGGTGTTCGGTGATAAACCTGAGCGCTCTTTTTCCCATGTTTGGGTCCTTCGAGGAAGGCGCTCAGCCCAACGAACAAGGCAATCGGACTATAATGCGTGAACACTCTCACTTAGCCATAGAATTCTATAATTTTAAATTTCGGCGAAGCCCCTGGTATTCGGAAGACCGAGTTCGGGGCGCTATCCACGCCTTGGCCGGACAGAGCCGGCTCCTTGCCCTAAGCGGCATAAGTCGTTAGGGACTCGAAAAACATCTCGAACAGCGACCAGCTCTCGCTTCATCATGACAGTCAGTTTTAGCTTTCTCCACTGAGGTGCTCGACCCAGCTCAACCGGGGCAGAATCGCAGTGGTTCTCCTAGTGCTACCTTAGCCGATATAGTGGAACGTAAGGCACCAAAACATAGGAGCCGGGCAAACCCAACTATTGACCCAAGACATGATTCGGAGCCGATGCATATAATGCTATAAGTTCGGCGTGCCGCACTTGTTAAAGTGTTCGGACTTCTCGCACCATATTGAGGGGTACTAAAGCCCCTGGCGTATTTTGGCCGTACCAACGTGTACGGGTGCAACATGTCGTTAAGGAACATACATAAAGAAAAAAGGTAATGCAAAAATAGACGAAAGCTATGGATTGTTTATTAAAAAGGGTTACGATCAAAGCAGAACGATACAAATAATGCGATAAGTGGAAGGTTGGACTAGTTAACATGTCCGTTCCAGGGGCAAGCTGCGGAATAGTATGCGGAACGGGTATACTACTCGTGATAGAGACCACCTGGGAGTTCCGTAGTGCGGCGTGGCTTGTCTGCTTCCCTGGTTCTTGCATCGTTTGTGCGGCAATTGAACTGCCGAACAGGCCTTCCGAAGGATGAAGTCCTGAAAGTAAGAGAAAAATAAAAAATCGGCAGCCCCTGGTACGGTTTAAGCCGTGTTTTGGGCGTGCCGTGATGGTGCCCCTCCCCCTGTGCCCATGGTATCGCTAGAGCGTAGTTATGTACGCGAAGTACTGGCGTCGCCTTTTTGCGAGGGTTGGGGTTGGGGCCGCATTGCTACGCCTGCTCGGATCGTCCCAGGCGGTCGTGTTGTAGGTTACTCCGGGCGCTCTTGACGGTGTCCGGTCATTTAGTGGCCGGACTGGAGAACTGCCTAGAGAGGCTGCTTTAAACTTCCGCTGCAAGGGCCGCCGTGTGCTCCTCCATTCGGAGGGAGCGTTCGGTGTTTCCATTGACCATAATTACTCCTCGAGGGCCTGGCATCTTGATCTTAAGGTATGCGTAATGCGGTACCGCATTGAACTTAGCGAATGCGGTTCGCCCGAGCAGTGTTTGATAGCCACTGCGAAACGGGACTATGTGGAAGATTAAATCCTCGCTTCGGAAATTATCCGGAGATCCGAAGACCACTTCAAGTGTGACTGAGCCTGTACAGTTGGCCTCTACACCTGGTATTATGCCTTTAAAGGTCATTTTGGTGGGCTTAATCCTCGAGGGATCTATGCCCATTTTCCGCACTGTATCCTGGTAAAGCAGGTTCAGGCTGTTGCCGCCGTCCATAAGGACTCTAGTGAGATGAAATCCGTCAATAATTGGGTCTAGAACCAATGCGGCGAATCCGCCATGACGGATGCTAGTGGGATGGTCCCTTCGATCAAAGGTGATCGGGCAGGAGGACCATGGGTTGAACTTTGGGGCGACTGGCTCTACCGCGTATATGTCCCTTAACGCACGCTTCCGCTCCCTTTTAGGGACATGGGTTGCGTATATCATGTTCACCGTCCGCACTTGTGGGGGAAAACCCTTCTGTCCACTATTGTTCGGCGGCTGGGGCTCCTCGTCGTCATCGCTATGCAGCCCCTTGTCTTCATTTTCGGCGTTTAACTTCCTTGCCTGCTTGAACACCCAACAATCCCTGTTGGTGTGATTGGCTGGCTTTTCGGGGGTGCCATGTATCTGGCACGAGCGGTCGAGTATTCGGTCCAAACTGGACGGACCCCTAGGATTCCTTTTGAATGGCTTTTTCCGCTGACCGGATTTAGAGCCTCTGAATCCGGCATTAACTGTCGTATCCTCAGCATTGTCGCCGTTAATGCGGCGCTTCTGCTTGTTGCGACGCGACCTGCCACTACTGTCCCTGGTGTCCGAATTACCAGGGTTCTTGGTCTATTGTTGCTACGAGCAAGCCAGCTGTCTTCTCCCGCGCAAAAGCGGGTCATGAGTGTCGTGAGTGCTGCCATAGAATTCGGCTTTTCCTGTCCAAGGTGCCGGGCTAGCCACTCGTCACGGATATTGTGTTTGAAGGCTGCTAGGGCCTCAGGGTCCGGACAGTCGACTATTTGATTTTCTTTGTTAGGAACCGTGTCCAGAATTGCCTGGCCGATTCCACTGGCTTCTGAATTACGTGACTTAGGTCATCGGCATCTGGGGGTCGCACGTAAGTGCCCTGGAAATTGTCGAGGAATGCGGCTTCCAGGTCCTCCCAACAACTGATTGATCCTGTTGGCAAGCTGTTAAGCCAATGCCAAGCTGGTCCTTTAAGCTTGAGTGGGAGGTATTTGATGGCATGGAAATCATCGCCGCGGGCCATGTGGATATGAAGGAGATAATCCTTGATCCATACCGCAGGATCTATTTTGCCATCATATGATTCGATGTTTATGGGTTTGAAACCCTCGGGGATTTGATGATCCAATATTTCATCTGTAAAGCAGAGTGGGTGTGTGGCGCCTCTGTACTGGGCTATATCATGACGTAGCTCCAGTGAGCCTTGTCTACTGTGTTCGGCCCTGCTGAATTTGTGGCCGACGTGATGGTTGTCGTCTCGAGCCGTGGGGCGGACGCGATCCATAGATCGATCTTGTTTGCCTTGCCTTGTCCTCCAACATGTCTCGTAAGTCCGGCGCATGTTCCCGTGCCTTGGTATGGGGTGCGGCTTGAGTGGAGGGCCGAGAGGCCTCTCTATCGCGACCACGAGGTGGCCGGTCTGCCGCATCAAGTGCTTCTTCCTTTAATTGGGGTAGCAACCTACGCTTTGGGTAGCTCTTGGAGGGGCGCTCGAGTTTATGCTCTTCGGCTGCAAGGACTTCAGTCCATCTGTCGACTAGCAAATCTTGATCAGCTCTGAGCTATTGCTGTTTTTTCTTGAGGCTTCTTGCTCTGGCCATAAGCCTGCGTTGGAAACACTTTTGCTCGACGGGATCCTCTGGCACGGCGAATTCATCGTCGTCGAGGCTTGCCTCATGTTCGGAGGGAGGCATATAATTATCGTCCTCGACCTCTCTGTCTGCTGCTCTCTCATGAGGGCTGGTTTCTCCATCCTCCTGTGCTAAATCTTGCTGGAGGGGGTTTTCTTCGGCGCTTTCTGGAGTATTATTATCTCCCGTGCTGGAGTCGCCTTGTTTGTTTTGGCGGGATTTTGAGCGGCGCCGCTGACGCCGGCGCTTAGGCTGTTTCTTGGAGGGGTCATCCTCCGCTATTCCATCGCCATCTCCCTCTTTTGGGGTGTCCACCATGTATATTTCATATGACAAGGTGGCTTTCTAGGGCCTAGTAGGCGTTGGTTCTTCATCATCTCCTTCATCGGCGTCCATACCGTTGATGTCTTCGGAGTCGAAGTCGAGCATGTCGGTTAAGTCGTCGACAGTGGCTACAAAGTGGGTGGTGGGTGGGATTTGAATTTCTTCATCGTTTGTACCCCAACCTTGTTGACAGTAGTCCGGCCAGGGCTCTCCTGATAAAGAGAGAGATTTCAGTGACTTCAGGATATCGCCCAAAGGCGAGTGCTGAAAGATGTCCGCGGCAGTGAACTCCATGATCGGTGCCCAATCGGATTCGATCGGCAGGGGCGCGGAGGGTTCGGAGTCCGGAGAGGAGTCCGGCTCCTCGGAGTCACGAGTCTCGCAGAGTACGGGGCTGGTGTTCGGCTCAATTGCCGTTAGGGTCACAGCCCCCGAGGTGGCATCCAACCGCCCATCCTCCATCGGCGCAGCCGGCTCCGAATTAGGGGTCGGAGCTGACGTGGGTGCGGCCTCCAGGGCACTGTACGATGGCAGAGATAAATCATGCTCGTCGTGACAGTGCGGCGCGCTCGGCAGTGGCTCGAATCCGTCAAAGATCAAGTCCCTGCGGATGTCAGCCGTGTAGTTAAAACTTCCAAATCTGACCTAACAGCCAGGGGCGTAGCTTTCAATCTGCTCCAGACGGCCAAGCGAATTGGCCCGCAGTGCGAAGCCGCCGAAGACGAAGATCTGTTCGGGGAGGAAGGTCTCACCCTAGACTGCATCGCTATCGATGATCGTAGGAGCCATCGAGCCTGACGGCGACGCCACAGAGGAACTCTCAATGAAAGCACCAACGTCGGTGTCAAAACCGGCGGATCTTGGGTAGGGGGTCCCGATCTGTGCGTCTAGGCCGGATGGTAACAGGAGGCAAGGGACACGACGTTTTACCCAGGTTCGGGCCCTCTCGATGGAGGTAAAACCCTACATCCTGCTTGATTAATATTGATGATATGGGTAGTACAAGAGTAGATCTACCATGAGATCGAAGAGGCTAAACCCTAGAAGCTAGCCTATGGTATGATTGTTGATGTGTATGTTGTCCTACGTACTAAAACCCTCCGGTTTATATAGACACCAGGTAGGGTTAGGGTTACACAAAGTCGGTTACAATGGTAGGAGATCTTCATATCCGTATCGCCAAGCTTGCATTCCATGCCAAGGAAAGGCCCTTCCGAACACGGGACGGAGTCTTCAATCTTGCATCTTCATAGTCCAGGAAGTCCGGCTGAAGGTATAGTCCGTCCATCCGAACACCCCCTAATCCAGGACTCCCTCAGTGAGCTACGCCTCGATTTTCCTTCCACCGCCCTGGGGGACGTGGCGTTCACCCCGTCGCTGCACGCAGGGTGACGGCGTAGTTGCACAGGAAGAAGACAGCTTGGTCCACCGCCGGGGAGGTGATGGTCACCGAGCGGCTCTCTTGTGGACGGCGCGCAGGGTCGATGTGGCGCAGCATGGTCAGGGTCGGAGCAGACATGCCTGAAGCCGCAGGCAGAGGGAAGCAGAGCCGAGCAAGGAGGCACGCCGGATGGGGCACCGGGCCAAGCCGGTTTCGAGCAGAGCCACCTCTACCCTGGTTTTGTGCATTTTGGGGGCACTGCTTGGCGATGTGGCCAGGAAGCTCGCAGATGATGCAGTGGATTGGGTCACGGCAGTCGGCGCGGCGGTGGTGCTTGCGCAGGCAACGAAAACAGCGGTCGCGGAATCGGCTTAAGAAGGCCTCGCGCGCTGGGTCCGCATTGAAACCCTGACGGCGGTCTGGCCGGTGCGCTCCAGGGCGCGTACTTAAGACCATCGGGTCGGAGGGGGGCGCCGTTTCTTCTGGCGATTGACCTTGGTCCAGCCACCGTCCATGCCCTAAATGGCAACGAGACAGCTAGGGATGGAGCCACTACTATGGATTTAAGGCGCTGGGCGGGAGGCAGCCCCGGATCCGTCGGGCCAGAGGCCGCCGTGACGCTCTCCAGTGAGGCGTGCTCTAGGATCTGCGGCGGCGAGGCCGGATCTGGGGATTTCCCGAGCGGCGAATCCGGAACCCTGGATGGACCGGGGGAGAAAGGGGATTCCTCCCTGATGAAGCTATGTACCTAGGGTAGGGTCATGGACTTGTCCAGCATACCCTCCCCAAGGACATCTTTACAAAGAATCAAAAGCAGTCGAAGAGAAATCATCATCCACTCGACCGTGAAGATGCGCTCACTCGACCACCTTGAAGACACTCGACCACCAGAAGATAAGGAACCCTCCACTCTGCAATGGTTAGGACTTAAACCATAGCATTATGAGCATTTATGACATTTACTATAGACGTTACTAGTAACACCTTTCCTTTATGAGCATTGAACTCTGTGTAACGGAGGGGAGCTGGGGTCCTGGCGCACTCTATATAAGCCACCTCCCTCCTCTGGGACAAGGGTTCGCACTTTTGTATACACGCACACACATATAATCCAGTCGACCGCCTCAGGGCACCGAGACGTAGGGCTGTTACTTCCTCCGAGAAGGGCCTGAACTCGTAAAACTCGTGTGTACAACTACTCCATAGCTAGGATCTTGCCTCCTCATACCTACCCCCCATTCTACTGTTAGTCTTAGATCCACGACAGTTGGCGCCCACCATGGGGCAGGTGTCTTAGCGACTTATTGGAGAAGTTGCAATTTTTCCGATCCCCATCATCATGGTTCCAGGCGGAGGTTTGGCTGAGGGCCGCGAGATCCGTCTCTGCGCGCTTGTGTTTGTCGCCAACGACTCCGCTTGGCTTCAGGAGGCACCACTCGACGTCGACGCGCTCCCCGCCTGCGGGGCGACGCACTTTCACGCGTGCGTCTGTGGCGTCCTCCTGCGGCAATCATCGACCCAGTACCAGTCGACTCCAATGGCTTTCCCCCTCCCTGGGACCCGCCAGAGCAAGCGCACTGGCCGGTCGAGGATTCAACGGTGGATGAAGCATGCGGTGGCCCGCCAGTCGGCCACCCCTCAAGTCGCGGTGCTCGAGCCCGACGAGTCTCTCTACGGCTTGTTCGATCTGTCGACTGGCTCCGTAGAGACTGCATCCGAGTGCGGCAGCAATGACTCGGCAGCGGAAGTCCTGATGGTCAATGGACCACGCGGTCCTCCTGGCTTCGATCGTGAAGACGGAGGTGACGGGAACGGCGATCCGTCGCGCGTTCATGAGGAGTACCGCCCCGAGCCTCTCTCCTCGCAGCAGAGAGAAGAACTTCATCGCCGAAACATGGATGCCCTGCATACTCCTATAGTTGGAGAAATGCCCGAGGCCTAGGCCTTGGAACAGGCTTGCTTGGCCAATCTGGCTGAGCTCACTCATCTAGAGAACCTACAGCGCGCACTCGACGATCGCGCTCGTCAACGTGCTCCTGAGTCTAGCCAATGCCAACTTTTTCCACCTCCAGCTCAGGTATACCGAACACCCATCCAAAACCTAGCAGCTGCTGCCCGGATAGCAGAGTCGATTCAACCTTCCCAGTCAGAAGCTGGCCGAGGTCTGGCGCAGATTAGGGCCTTGCTCCGGGCAGCAGGAGAGAAGAATACGGCCGTGTCTCAGTCGCGAGATAGGATCCATAGCAGATCTGTGGTTGCAGATACGGTCTAGTCGTCCCATAGCCCGAGATCATCCCCGAGGCGTGAGGGACATGGAGAGCGGCATGATCAGTACAGAAACCAGGAGCAGTATGATCGTCGAGCCGATCGCGATGGTCGCCGTTGAGTGCCCACGCCTCCTCCAAGGAGTGGGTCATACGTGCCGTGGCCACATGAAGACAGGCGCCCTAACAGCGTCGGAAGAGGTATTCCAGCCGACCCCAGGGAGCTAGGCTTTGATGCGAGATCTATTCTCGTACAAAGCTTGGTCGACAGAAACAGAGCTCACCGAGATGGCCATGATAGAGGCCCGCAAACCAGCAATAGGGTGCATGTCTCTGGTCCAGAGTGCTTCAGCAGAGCTATCAGAGCTGCAGTGATTCCCCCCAACTTCAGGTTGGCGACTGGAGTCAGTAAGTTCACCGGAGAGTCCAAGCCTGACACCTGGCTCGAAGACTACCGAGTGGCTGTCCAGATTGGTGGCGGCAATGATGAGGTGGCCATGAAACACCTTCCTCTGATGTTGGAGGGCTCGGCTAGGGCATGGCTGAATCAGTTGGCACCTGGCAGCATCTATACTTGGGAAGATCTCGCCCGAGTGTTTGTCAGAACGTTTGAGGGTACTTGCAAGCGGCCAGCAGGTTTGACAGAATTACAGTGTTGCGTCCAGAAACCGAATGAAACTTTGAGAGATTATATCCAGAGGTGGATCACCCTGCACCACACGGTGGAAGATGTGTTCAATCATCAGGCAATTTGTGCTTTCAAGGAAGGCATCAGGTATCGGGAGTTGAACCTGAAATTTGATCGGATAGGAAACATGACTCTGACTCGGATGATGGAAATCGCCACCAAGTATGCCAATGGTGAAGAGGAGGAACAACTACGGAGCGGCAAGCACAAATCAGTCGCCCACGAAGCCGGAGGAGGAAACTCCAGTCGGAAACAAAAACGCAAGGCCGAACCAGCTGCTCTGGGTGAGGCCTTGGTTGTGGTTCAAGGAAAGTTCAACGGGAAGCCCAAAGGGCCGTGGAACCCCAAGAAAGTAAAAGATCAGGATGGAACCATATCCACACTAAAAAAGACGAAGAAGGTAATTTCATTTACCCGAAGCATACCACTCGACAGTGTCGGCTCCTGATCCAGCAGTTCCGAGAGAAACAGCCCAAGGAAAAGGAGAAGGAGGCAGACGAGGCTGAGAGTGAAGGGGAAGATGATGATGGTTATCCTCACATGAATTCCACTCTGATGATTTTTGCTGATGTTGAAAACAAGAGTCGATTGAAAGTCATCAATAGAGAAGTGAACATGGTCGCTCCAGCGACACCCAGTTACTTGAAATGGTCGCAGACTGCCATTACATTCGACCAGTCTGATCACCCAGCGCACATCACCACCCCTGGGAGGCAAGCGCTGGTGGTCGACTCGGTGGTCGAAGGCACTCAACTGACAAAGATCCTGATGGACGGTGGCAGTGGCCTGAACATTCTATATGCAGAAACGTTGAAAGGAATGGGCATTCCGATGTCCAGACTCAGTGAAAGCCATATGAGTTTCCATGGGGTCATCCTAGGCAAGAAGGCTGCGTCCCTCGGTCAGATTGCACTCGACGTGGTTTTCGGTGATGCCAAAAATTACTGCAAAGAAAAGTTGGCGTTAGAAGTCGTGGATTTTCAGAGTGCATATCATGCAATTCTGGACAGGCCGGCTTATGCACGATTCATGGCTCGACCTTGTTACGTGTACCTCAAACTGAAGATGCCTGGCCCAGAGGAGTGATCACTATCTCTGGTAATCGGAAAAAGGCGGAAGAGTGTTTCCAGAAGGGCTCAAAGATCGCCGATGCCCAGATGGCCATGGCAGAATTGCAAGAATACCAGAAAAATGCAGACCCGAGTGCCTTGTTGCGAGCCAAGAAGCCAGCCACATATTCAGCATTCCAGTTGTCTAGCAAGACGAAGTCTATTAACATCCACCCGACGGACCCCAATGAAGCTCCGACCCACATTTCGACCACACTCGACTCCAAATAGGAAGAAGCGCTCATCCAGTTCCTCCATGAGAACTGGGACATCTTTGCATGGAAGCCTTCTAACATGCCAGGTGTTCCCAGGGGACTGGCTAAGCATCGTTTGAGAGTCGACCCAAAAGTGAAACCAGTCAAAGAGCATCTTCGATGGTCCGCCATCCAGAAAAGAAAAGCAATCGACGAAGAGGTGGCTCGGCTTTTGGCAGCTAAGTTTATCCGAGAGATTTACCACTCCGAGTGGTTAGCCAATGTTGTCATGGTCCCAAAGAAAGATGACTCACTCCGCATGTGCATCGATTTCAAGCATATCAATTGGGCCTGCCCGAAAGATCACTTCCCTCTCCCTCGCATCGATTAGATAGTCGACTCGACTGCTGGGTGCGAGCGTTTGTCCTTTTTGGATGCCTACTCCGGGTATCACCAGATCTGTCTATAAGGACCCGACGAAATAAAGACAACTTTTATCACCCCGTTCGGGTGCTTCTGTTATGTCACAATGCCATTCGGCTTGAAGAACGTCGGAGCCACATTTATGCGAATGATTCAGAAGTGCCTGCTCACTCAGATTAGTCGGAATGTGGAAGTATACATGGATGACATTGTGGTAAAGTCACATAAAGGTTCCGACCTGCTGACCGACCTCACTGAAACCTTTGCCAACCTCAGAAGGTATGATATCAAGCTCAATCCATCAAAGTGCATGTTTGGAGTTCCAGGCGGAAAGTTGCTCGGTTTTCTTGTTTCTGAACGAGGAATCGATGCTAACCCAGAGAAAGTAGGCGCTATACTCTGAATGAAACGCCCTGTGCGTGTGCATGATGTCCAGAAGCTTACTGGTTGCTTGGCCGCCCTAAGTCGATTCATTTCTCGCCTCGGTGAAAAGGCGCAGCCCCTTTACCGACTGATGAAGAAATTAGATAAGTTCGAGTGGACTCTAGAAGCTGATACAACATTTGCAGAGCTAAAAGCCCTGCTTTCCACCCAGCCGGTGCTTTCTGCTCCAATCAGCAAAGAGCCTCTTTTGCTTTATATAGCAGCCACTGGACAAGTCGTCAGTACAGTACTTACGGTCGAGCGGGAAGAAGAAGGAAAAGCGTACAAAGTTCAACGCCCAGTTTATTATATTTCTGAAGTTTTGACCCTGTCAAAGCAGAGATATCCTCACTATCAGAAGCTTGTCTATGGAATTTACATGACCACGAAGAAGGTTGCACACTACTTCTCAGATCACTCTGTTACAGTCGTCAGTGACGCTCCATTGTCAGAGATTCTGCACAATGGGGATGCAACTGGTCGAGTGGCAAAATGGGCGATTGAACTCCTACCCTTGGATATCAAGTTTGAGGCAAAGAAAGCTATCAAGTCCCAAGCAATAGCACATTTCCTCGCCGAGTGGATTGAACAGCAACTGCCGACTCAAGCTCACTCTGAGCACTGGACCATGTTCTTTGACGGATACAAGATGTTGAACGGTTCTGGTGCTGGAGTAGTTCTGGTATACCCCCGAGGAGACAAGCTCAGATATGTCCTCCAGATTCACTTTGATTCCTCCAACAATGAAGCAGAATATGAAGCACTCCTGTATGGGTTGCGCATGGCCATCTCACTCGGCGTCCGTTGCCTCATGGTCTATGGCGACTCAGATTTGGTAGTTAAACAAGTGATGAAGGAGTGGGACGTCAGAAGCCCAGCCATGACTGGTTACTGCAACGCGGTGAGAAAGCTTGATAAGAAGTTCGAGGGGTTAGAACTCCACCACATCCCCCGATTGAAAAATCAAGCAGCCGATGAATTGGCAAAGATAGGTTCCAAGAGAGAAGCCATTCCCAGCAATGTGTTCTTGGAGCATATTCACACGCCGACAGTTCAGGAAGACCCTTTCACTAAAGAGCCCCCACAACCCAAGAGCGCCACGGATCCGACTAAAGTCGAGGTCCCAGCTGTGGTCGACCTAATCATGGAGGTTCTGGCCATTACTCCCGATTGGATGGTGCCCTACATTGCGTATATCCTCAGGAAAGAGCTCCCAGAGGATGAAGAAGAAGCTCGACAGATCGTCCATCGATCTAAAGCTTTTACTATGATAAGAGGGCAGCTGTTCAGAGAAAGTGTGACTGGAGTCGGTCAGAAGTGCATAACACCAGAAGAATGTCGAATGATCCTCAATGGCATCCACTCGGGGACCTGTGGCCACCATGCGTCCTCTCGGGCCATCGTGGCTAAAGCATACTGAGATGGATTCTATTGGCCACGAGCAAATGAGATGGCGAAAGATATAGTCGACAGATGTGAAGGCCGTCAATTTTACTCCGATATGTCTCACAAGCCAGCGTCAACCCTGAAGACCATTCCCCTCGTCTGGCCCTTTGCTGTTTGGGGACTGGATATGGTTGGACCGCTGAGAACCGGCAAAAGCGGCTTCACTCACGTGCTCATTGCAGTCGACAAGTTTACCAAATGGATCGAAGCCAAACCTATCAAGAACCTTGACGCTAGCACCGCTGTCAGTTTTATCAGAGAATTGACATTCAGATATGGAGTCCCACACAACATCATCACAGACAACGGATCGAACTTCGATTCCAATGAGTTCAGAATTTTCTACGCCTCTCAGGGCACTCGAGTCGACTATGCTTCTGTTGCTCACCCGCAGTCGAACGGACAAGCAGAAAGAGCCAATGGCCTAATTCTCAAAGGACTGAAGCCCCGATTGATGTGTGATCTCAAATACGCAGCAGGTGCTTGGGTTGATGAACTTCCGTCAGTTCTGTGGGGTTTAAGGACAACTCCTAATCGGTCGACTGGAAGAACTCCTTTCTTCTTAGTCTATGGAGCCGAAGCTGTTCTGCCAAGTGACTTGCTCCACAACGCGCCCCGAGTCGAACTCTTCTCTGAAGCAGAAGCAGAGCAGGCCCGGCAAGATTCAGTCGATCTCTTAGAGGAGGAAAGAGAGATGGCCTTGATCTGCTCGACCATTTATCATCAAGATTTGCGTCGATTCCATGCCAGGAATGTGAGGGGTCGGGCCTTTCACGAAGGAGACTTTGTTCTTCGAGTGGATCAGCAGAAACCACACAAGCTCGCTCTAACTTGGGAAGGCCCCTTCATCGTCACCAAAGTTCTCCACAACGGAGCATACCATCTTTATAGTATCGAGCATCAGAAAGACGAGCCACGGGCTTGGAACACGGAGCTGCTCCGCCCCTTTTATACTTAAACACTTGTTTGAATAAAATGTAATAAGCAACACCTTTTGTAATTCGTTTATCAAAGACAAGAGCTTACGGTTCTCTCATTTGATTGTGTTGTTCTTATTTACTCCTGAAATCCCCCAGTGGGTGGGCTTAGTCGCGAATCCGTTACGCCTAAGTTCGAAAAAAATCCTACCGAGTGGAGAGCAATCCTCCCACTCGGGGGGCTTAGCTGCAGTCGAGCACTCGCCTAAGTTCTCTCACTAAGAGGCTTAACGGCAGTCCAGCACTCGCCTAAGTTTGAAAAAATCCTACCGAGTGGAGAGCAATCCTCACACTCGGGGGCTTAGCTGCTGTCGAGCACTCGCCTAAGTTCTCTCACTAAGAGGCTTAACGGCAGTCCAGCACTCGCCTAAGTTTGAAAAAATCCTACCGAGTGGAGAGCAATCCTCCCACTCGGGGGCTGAGCTGCAGTCCAGTACTCGCCTAAGTTCTCTCACCAAGAGGCTTAACGGCAGTCCAACACTCGCCTAAGTTTGAAAAAATCCTACCGAGTGGAGAGCAGTCCTCCCACTCGGGGGCTTAGCTGCAGTCGAGCACTCGCCTAAGTTCTCTCACTAAGAGCCTTAACGGCAGTCTAGCACTCGCCTAAGTTTGAAAAAATCCTACCGAGTGGAGAGCAGTCCTCCCACTCGGGGTCTTAGCTGCAGTGGAGCACTCGCCTAAGTTCTCTCACTAAGAGACTTAACGGCAGTCCAGCACTCGCCTAAGTTTGAAAAAACCCTACCGAGTGGAGGGCAGTCCTCCCACTCGAAGGCTTAGCTGCAGTCGAGCACTCGCCTAAGTTCTCTCACTAAGAGGCTTAACGGCAGTCCAGTACTCGCCTAAGTTTGGAAAAATCCTACCGAGTGGAGAGCAATCCTCCCACTCGGGGGCTGAGCTGCAGTCCAGTACTCGCCTAAGTTTAAGACCCATTTCTATCCGCAGGGACAACGAGGTGCAGGTCGACTGCAACCTTCTCCTTCAGAGCCGCGACACAAATACAACGTCCGCTCCATCCCTATCCACAAGGACGACGAGGTGCAGGTCGACTGCAACCTTCTCCTTCGGAGCTGCGGCACAAATACAACGTCCGCTCCATCCCTATCCGCAAGGACGATGAGGTGCAGGTCGACTGCAACCTTCTCCTTTGGAGCTGCGGCACAAATACAACGTCCGCTCCATCCCTATCCGCAAGGACGACGAGGAGCAGGTCGACCGCAACCTTCTCCTTCGGAGCTGTGGCACAAATACAACGCCCACTCCATCCCTATCCGCAAGGACGACGAGGTGCAGGTCGACTGCAACCTTCTCCTTCGGAGCTGCGGCACAAATACAACGTCCGCTCCATCCTTATCCGCAAGGATGACGAGGTGCAGGTCGACTACCACCTTCTCCTTTGGAGCTGCGGCACAAATACAACGTCCGCTCCATCCCTATCCGCAAGGACGAAGAGGTGCAGCAAGCAAAGTCCATCCGAAGGCAAACACAAGCACATTCGGAGATAAACCAAATTCAGATAAATACTAAAAGGTTCCAAGCAGCGAATCAAAGGTACTCGGGCACCAAGCCCGAAGGAGTTTAACGGTTACAGAAACCACTCGGCATTCCGAGGCAAATTTAAAGCGTATCCAAGTTTCATAAGATTGTTCACTCAGCCGGAGGAGGGCTGGCAGGCTCCACGAACGAGTCCAAATCGATCCCATCAACGATCCGAGTGGCGGCAGCAATGAAAGTCTCCATGAAGGACTGGAAGTCGTGCTTTTTGGTGTTAGCGACTTTGATCGCAGCCAGCTTGTCTTCACGAGCCTCCTTGCAATGGACTCGCACCAGGGACAACGTCACATCAACACCACACCGGGCGGAGGATTTCTTCCATTCTTGCACTCGGTCAGGGATCTTGTTCAGTTGAGTCATCAGAGATTCCAGATCATTCTGAAGCGTCGCCCCCGGCCAAAGCATCGAGTCGATTCGAGAGACAACCTCCTTCAGGCGTGCGAGGTAGCTTGTGGCGCTGGCAATACGGGACTCCAGTCGGAGCACGTTCATCGCAGTTTCGTCGCAGACCGGGGAAGCGATAGGGTCCAGACCCATCACCCTTCCAGTTCCTTCGTCAAAGTCTTGACAGAGTTCTGCAGCTAAAAGTCAGTTCAATCAACCGAGCAAAATCCGATGGCAAGCATCAACACAGTCGGATTAAAAGAAATACCTCCCAGCACAAGATAAAGCTTCTTGGCGAGGGTCCTCAGATAAGCTTCTGTGTCGTTCCACTTGAGGATCGCAGACTCCAACTTTTCGTTCAGGACGACCTTATCCTTCTTCAGGCTGGTCACTTCACGGTTAGCTTCATTAAGACAAGATGTCAGTCTAGTCACCTCTCCTTCAAGCGTTCCGACTGAAGCAAGCTTCTTGTCTGTGAGAACGGTCTTGTCTTGGGCAGCTTTTTGCGCGGCGGCGAGGTCCGAGTCCTTCTTATCCAGAGCCAACTTCATTTTCTCTGCAAAAGAAATAATCGAATCAAAAAAGAGATCAAAGAGATATATTGAAGTTCAGTCGGCAATCAGTTACCTTCCATACCAGCGGCCTCGTCTTGAGCTTTTTTCAGATTTTGCTGAGCCAATTCCAAGTCTAAGTTGAGTTGCCTCTGCTTCTCTTCGAGTTCGGCAAACTTGGAGATAAGAGTACAAGACTTCTGCAGGAGGCAAGAGACAGATCAATCGATAGGTTCGAAGGCAGTTCATTTTCGAGTGAATAAAACCTAAAGAAGTGGACAACAAGCTGTTCAGACCCCAGTCGACTGCCAGCAGTCGACCTTGGTCTCGGGGACTACACCCAGTGGGTGCACTTGGCGTGCCCCCACCGGTTCTGATCCCACTCGACCGGCCCGCCGGAGTCGAGTGCAAGGAGTAAAAAAAGAGAGAGAAAGAACAATTGCGCCGTCAAGAAAGAAGAACTTAGACCACAGTCGACCGCGGTCTCGGGGACTACACTCAGTGGGTGCACTTGGTGTGCCCCCACCGGTTCTGATCCCACTCGCCCAGACCAAGTGGAAGAGCGAAACTACCAAAAATGACAGCAACACCCACTGGGTGCTCTAATTCAACGCGAACAACAGGAGGTTATGTAGAAGAAGATTTTTCGAGAACAAAAACAGTCGGAAAGTCTACTCACCTGGACATTGGCCCGAAGGGCGGCACTAGCGTCGTAGGCAGCCTGACTGCTCTCGTGCACTATCTTCACCCGCTCCATCATCATATCAGCCTGTCGGATGGCTTCCGCAGCCTCTTCTGACTGGTTGTCTGGGACGGGGTAGCTAGTGAAAAAATGTGCAGACGACCCAGGTGCGGCTACTTGAGGCTCCGTGGTGTGGAGTTGGGTAGTTGAAGGAACCATAGGCGCGGTCGACCGCGTGGGATGCCCACTCGGCAAGGGTGCAGCGAACGTCACAGTGACCCTGCCCGCATCTTCAGCTTGACAGACGGGAGGCGTTGCAGTTGGTTCTTGCCGAGCCACCCTGCCAGCTGTTACCTTCTTGCTCTTCCTAGGCTTAGGAGCCACATCTTTGTCGTCGTCTGGAAGGTCAATGATGTTGGGTGGAGCTGCAAGACAGAACATTCGACCCCAAGTGAACCACTCGACCCTAAAAGGATCAAGAATCGAAATCGCAAGAGTTCATACCTGGGTTAGAGGTTACGACATCCTCCATTTCCTCGTCCCGGTACTGGTATGAAGAGGTCCCTGACGTAGCACCATTGCAAAGGCCCGCATTCAATCGGTTACACCCAGTTGATCGAATCCACATAAAGGACAAGTCAGACGGTTACCCGGAGATAGTAGGAACGGTCACTTTGATCCGAGGCAAAGCTTTGGGCGGTTTGGAAGAGATGGCTTTCAGCACTTTCGGTGCTGGAAGCGGCGCAACCTTGGATTGCTTTGGAGGCTTCTTAGTCGGCGCCGGGAAAGATGTCCTGGGACGCTTTGAGGATTGCCTGATCAGCGCAGCCACCAAGTCCGGAGCGCGTGCCGGGTCATGAGTGTGCTTGGACCTCCTCTCCCTGCGAGGAGGCGAGTCGACTTCTTCCTCATCGGTCAATTCATCGCTCTTCTCGTCCTCCTCGGCTTCCGAATGCTCCTCGCCGCTCTCGCCCCCGCTCCCTTCTTCTTCAGCGCCGGGGTCCTGCACTCTGTTGGGCATCGAGTACATTTCAATGAGGGCCTGAAAGGATAACAATCAAAATACATTCAGTCGACCACAACGGGACATCACGTGGTGAATCGGAAAGATACTTCATAAAACAAAAAGATACCTGCTCCAGCTGGCGCGAGTTGTCGAATGGAATCACCCTCCTGGATCCCCGAGGGTTGTCTTTGTTGCCAATGATTCCCCTCAACCAGTTCTCCAAGATATCCTCGCTAACCTCCTCCGGGTGGATCCGAGTGGTATCCTTGAGCCCAGAGTACATCCACATCGGATGATCGCGCGTCTGAAGAGGTTGGATGCGTCGACCGAGAAAGACCTCCAGCAGATCCATCCTGGTCACTCCGTCGCGGACAAGCTGGACGACCCGTTCAACCAGCTCCTTGACCTGCGCCTTCTCTTCTGGAACTACCTTCAGGGGAGCAGGCTTCTCCACTCAAGCCAAGGAAAAAGGAGGAAGTCCAGTCGACTGGCCAGGGGTTGGCTGATCCTTGCAGTAAAACCAAGTCGACTGCCAGCCCCGGACCGAGTCAGGAAGGATCATTGTTGGGAAAGTACTCTTGCTCCTCATCTGGATCCCCAGACCACCGCACATCTGGATCACCCGCGTCCTCTCGTCACTCGACTTGGCCTTTTTGACCGACTGGGAACGACAAGTGAAGATGTGTTTGAAAAGCCCCTAGTGCGGTCGACAGCCCAAGAAGTTTTCTCACATGGACACGAAAGCGGCCAGATAGACTATGGTGTTTGGAGTGAAATGGTGGAGTTAAGCCCCAAAGAAGTTCAAAAAACCCCGGAAGAAAGGGTGGGGAGGCAGTGAGAATCCGCGATCTACGTGGGTTGCTAGGAGGACACACTCACCCTCTCTAGGCTGCGGCTTGATTTCGTCCTCCGGGAGCCGAGCCGACTTGTGGGGGATCAATCCCCCCTCCACCAGGTCGTCGAGGTCGTCCTGCGTGATTGCCGAGCGGATCCAGTCGCCCTGGATCCAGCCCGCCGGCAGGCCGGACCTCGACGAGGATCCGCCCCGGCTGGTCCGCTTGCCCTTCGCCTTTGCTGTCGCCTTCTTCGCGCGTTCCAGCGCCGCTGTCTTATCCTTCCCCATGGTGGCGGATCGAGCTCGAGCGGAGGTCCTGCGACGAGGCGGAAGCGAGACTGGCGGAGGTATCGGGAGAAAGAGAAGAGAGAATGGGGGCGTGCGGAGCAGAGGCCTGGCCCGAGACCTTTTATAAGGCCTTCCACCGTGTGGCTGACTAGTGGACCCAAGCGATCTAAACAAATCCCGCAACAGTCGCGTGCGCAGTACGTGGCGAAAAAGGTGGCACAAGGATCGAGGAGACTTACCTAATCCGTCCCGATAACCTTGGTTCCTCCCATCTGGCGTGCTTCCCAAAATTCGAATCCCGCGAGATCCGCGGAGAGCGGAACAACCTGTAAGACTGAAGACAAACACCCTCTACATCATCATTCGGAATTCAACCATGAAAATTCACTCGACAACAACCAAGAATGGACCAAGGCGATTGAGAAAGGAGTCGACGTCGTCTCCTCAACTCATTGTTTCAGGACAAGGCATATTCATAGCACAAAGAGTGGGTCGGAAGTATTCTCAACCCCTTCCTCACTCAAACTCTGATCCATTTGGGGGTTAATGATGAAGCTATGTACCTAGGGTAGGGTCATGGACCTGTCCAGCATACCCTCCCCAAGGACATCTTTACAAAGAATCAGAAGCAGTCGAAGAGAAATCATCATCCACTCGACCGTGAAGATGCGCTCACTCGACCACCTTGAAAACACTCGACCACCAGAAGATGAGGAACCCTCCACTCTGCAACGGTTAGGACTTAAACCATAGCATTATGAGCATTTATGACATTTACTGTAGACGTTACCAGTAACGCCTTTCCTTTATGAGCATTGAACTCTGTGTAACGTAGGGGAGCTGGGGTCCTGGCGCACTCTATATAAGCAACCTCCCTCCTCTGGGACAAGGGTTCGCACTTTTGTAAACACGCACACATATAATCCAGTCGACCGCCTCAGGGCACCGAGACGTAGGGCTGTTACTTCCTCCGAGAAGGGTCTGAACTCGTAAAACTTGTGTGTACAACTACTCCATAGATAAGATCTTGCTTCCTCATACCTACCCCCCATTCTACTGTCAGTCTTAGATCCACGACACTCTCCGAACACGGCCAATCCAAGGCAAGAGCCCGCCGCAAGAAAGGATAGGGGGCATTCATGGTCATAAAGGCGAGGTTGGTGGCCGCCGCGGCCGAAGTGGCCAGCGGCGCGGGGGGAGGAGCGGAGCTCAGAGCGGCTGGTGATAAAATTGGCCTTACTTAACTCATCCACTTCATCAGAAGGACAATCTATCATATACGCTTAGCCACCGCTGTTACAGGACTACCTCTAATCCTCGCCATGTCTCTATTATCTCATCACCTGCTTTCCTGTTTTTTCACCCAAAACTCTGAATGTTGCCACCGGAGGAGAATTTATACAGCGTTGTCGATTTGGTTTCCTTTTGATATTCTCATCACGTCGCCATGATCACGACATGCCTCTTTATTCGGAGTGCTGAAGCTGCAGAATTGAGTAGTTGGAGGGAGAAGATTCGACATTCCAACAGCGTGGGCCGTGCGTCCTTCGGTTGTGGGCAAGCAGTTGGTGTTTGTATGAAGTCTTCCTCACGGCATGTCCAATAAATGGACACACACTGTGCATTGCTTGCCAGACTTGATGGTGGTACAGAGAAGATAGACAATGAGATTTGGTGCTCCGAAGATGGATCGGCCTTCAAGAAAAAATCGATGATCGATCCGCACGGAATATTAAAAGGATTTATATTCTTTGTCCTCCTCCGCCACAAGCACAATTATAACATTAGTGCAGCTCCAACACACCGACGCACTTTATCCGCACGTCCATTTGGCTTGAAACGGACACAAAGCGCAAACCAACGCGCCCAAGAAACGGACGAACGTCTGCCTTTTGTCCGCCCATGGCCCATTTCAGACCAAATTTAGGCTAGGTTTGCGTTGGCGCGGACACATCACGGACGCATGCGATCCCCACCAGTCGTGGCACATCAACTCATTTCCCCCTCCTCTCTCAAAACCCTTCCGCTAGCTTGCCCTCCCGCCTACTTGTCATGGCTGACGCGCCAAACCCCGCCGCCCTGCCTCCGCCGACGACGGCAAGCTCTGCCCCGTCCGCAAGAAGCAACCCAAGTCCAAGAACGAGCAGACGTCGGAGCAGTGTGACGTACATTCGGCCAGGAGGGCTCGCCGAAGTAAGGTACAGACCGACAAACTAGAAGCTTCCAACGCGGCCGTCCCTGCCGCCGCCGCGCAACAGGAGGCCACCATCACGGAGAATGAGGCCCTCCTCGCCAAGGCCAAGAAGGAGGAGAAACGTGATGCAACCACATTTGCCTTGCAAGAAACTTTGCAAGGCATGATGACCAAAAGGAAGCAGAGAAGGAGAAGCGCCGACAAGAGAACGAGGAGAAAATGAAGGTCGACATTAAGATACAAAAGAAAAAGCTTGAAATGGAGGCGGACATACAAGCGAAGAAGCTCGAGATAGAGACGGCGGACTTGAGCAAGGTGTCCTCGAGAAAAAGACCTTGGTTTGAGAAGAAACAAAAGGGAATGCTCGAGCTAGATGGTTGATCTATGACCGAAAGCAACATATTTTTTGTATGTCGGCAATGACCATAGTCGAGATGTATGGCATGGTTGAACTATGTCCGTCCGTTTTGTGTGCTGTCAACTGTGTCAGTCGCCAGCACACTTGCCGGCATGAACTATGGATTTTTTTTGGCCGGCATGTATACTTGCCGGTCACTGACTAGCTCATGGCTGCGGGCATGAATGTGGCTGTGGCCTTTTTTAGTTAAATTTTATTGCCAAAATTTTAGACGTGAATGAAACGGTTGAACATACAAATTAAACGTGGACGAACAACACGCCTACAGCTGACCCAAAACAAATAAAAGGCGGACAAAACACGCATCTGATTGCGTGGAAGCGTTGGAGTTGCTCATACCTATGTGATTTGTCCTCAACCATTAGGATTAACACATCACAAGCCTGCACACAATACTTCCTGACAGAATAATAGTATAATCAATGAATTCACTGAAGAGAGAAAAGTCTTGAAAGAGATGTAACTTCTTCCTTCTAACCTTCTGGATAAGGATCTTAGAGCAACTCTAGCCGGAAATTTCAGTTTTACTCCTCTAATCGGTATTTAGCCTATCTCCTAAATTGATTAGAGGGGTAAGATTTTTATTCCTCCGCTTTCCTGACTCCTAAAAATACTCCATTGTCCACCCGTGGGGTAAAAGTTGTGGCCTTTCCCTACGACCGCATTGTCCCCATTTCATGGCCACCCATTGCCTCCGCTGCCCACCGGCGACCACCCGCAGCCTCGGCCACCCCTTCCCCAGTGATCTCGTTGACGTGCCCAACAACTCCAGGTCGGTTGCCTTCTACTGCCCCCGCGCCGCATCCTACAGCTCTAGCGCCGGCTGCAGTGGCTGCAGGCCGGCCCCACCACTGAGGAACACAACGCCAAGCTCGGGGAACTCACCTCAGATCTCTTTGATGTCTACTTCATCGGCATGGAGGCCGACGTCTGCATGCTCACTAACTGCCATCGCCTTGCAGCTCAGAAGGGTGCCCGCTTCGCCTCCAACATGGATTTCGCGGCCATTACCGCGCCGAGAAGCTCCACGACATGATGCTCGTGCAGCAGCTCTCGACTTGCCCCATTACGTAGGCGGAGGCCTCCGCTTATGTCATGACCACCTTCTTGGCCGTCAGGCTCAACCAGGAGTACCACAACCCCCGTTGCGTCGAGTGCCACATCGGTGGGCAGGCCCCCATCCCCGGCGAGACCCCCCGACTCCTTCCCCAACAGCAGCCCCGACCAGGACGACGACGTGGACGCCACCGCCATCGTTAGCGTCAAGTACAACAAGCGTTGTCACGCAACCAACAGCGACGGCGAGGCGGACAAGGCGCTCGACTACCTATACCACGCATGCAGGATCACGAGCCTCGTCAGGGGTTGCTAGCGTGGTCACCATCGCTGCCGCTCGCTGCAGAGGTGCATAGTAAGTGTTCGACAAAATGTAAGAGCCAAATAGAATTTTACTCCACTAAATTTAGGAGATTGGATAGGTCCGGTCAAGAAATAGTGGATTAAATATACTCCACTAAGGCTTACTCGGTCAGATACTCCTTTATTTCCTAGGAGATCGGCTAGAGTTGCTCTTAGGGCATATTCAAGACGATCATCAAATCTCCTCTATATGCAGACACTTTTAGGCCTCTAATACCATCTCTCAATTATTTGAGGATGCAGTCAGACATCTGGAATCCCCTTGCCCCCTAACAGAGAGAGGGTGGACTCTAGGGGAGTCTGGACAGTCCGTTGACACCATCAATACAGCCTTGGATCCTATCATAAACCCGTGTTTTTCTCTTTGCCTTCTATCTCCTCTCTCTCTCTCTCTCTCTCTCTCTCTCTCTCTTCATTGAATAAGGGACGGACAAGCGAATATCCACTTCTGAGCCAAGGCTCATCTACACCCGATCAAAAAAAATTCACAAAAAATACAAACAGATCGATTTTTTTGCATGATAGATAGTTTGGTGCATGAGGTGCGCTTTAAATTTCAGATCATTTGAACATATGAGTAGCTCTTAGCACAAAAGACAAATTGGGTCAGAACAACACATGAACAGTAAAACTTTTTTACAGACCGCAAATTTGTCTTTTTTACCGAGAGCTACTCAGATGTTCAAATGATCTGAAATTTGAAGCGTACATCACACATCAAATTATCTACCATACAAAAGAAATAGAATTTAAAAGTATATATAATATTTGTCTTGAATTTTTTCTTCATCACGGGTGGAGATGAGCGTGGGCACTAAATCGCTGCTCTCACGGGCAAGTAGAAGATTTTGAGATATAAGGATGGACACCAGATGTCCAAAAGAAACGTCCGTGAACATTTGAAGATGTCCGTCCGTTTGATGACCGACATTCGAGATGCCTTTATACCTGCAGCTTTGTGGTTGCACTGCACCCACCTATTCCCACGTGTACTTTGCCACCCCTGTCAGTAATTAACTCTTGCAGAATAGTAGATCACTTGGCTGCTGCATTTAGCAGTCTGACAGAAATCTCTTTTTCTTAACTCTCAAGTTTATACTGAAGTTCAGACCATATGATCAGTAGTTTCCCTTTTACCTCAAGGATATCGCACACTGGATGATTTTATATCAATTTTATAACCATGCATGTAGATGGAAATACCAAACAATCCCTGGTCTAATTGAGCTCGGTTTTATTAAGATCCAAAAACACACTTTACAGTTTCAAAAGTTATGATTGTTTTACGCCAGTGGCGGATGATTGCCCTGTATACGTAAAATTTCATGGTGAAATATGTTAATTTACAGACTAGGTAGACACAAAATATACGAAAACCATATTAGATGTATTATCGACAAGGCAATTTGGTGCCGAGGCTCAGCTAGACGAACAAAAAATTCAAAACAAATACTAGAAAAAACAAAAAATCTGAATTGTTTATGCATGGAAGATAATTTTGAAGGAAATATGCCCTAGTGGCAATAATAAAGTTGTTATTTATATTTTCTTATATCATGATAAATGTTTATTATTCATACTAGAATTGTATTAATCGAAAACTTAGTACATGTGTGAATACATAGACAAACAGAGTGTCCCTACTATGCCTCTACTTGACTAACTCGTTAATCAAAGATGGTTAAGTTTCCTCACCATAGATATGTGTTGTCATTTGATGAACGGGATCACATCATTAGAGAATGATGTGATGAACAAGACTCATCTGTTAGCTTAGCATAATGATCATTAAGTTTATTGCTATTGCTTTTTTCATGACTTATACATATTCCTCTGACTATGAGATTATGCAACTCCCGAATACCGAAGGAACACCTTGTGTGCTATCAAATGTCACAATGTAACTGGGTGATTATAAAGATGCTCTACAGGTGTCTCTGATGGTGTTTGTTGAGTTGGCATAGATCAAGATTAGGATTTGTCACTCCGTGTATCGGAGAGGTATCTCTGGGCCCTCTCGGTAATGCACATCACTATAAGCCTTGCAAGCAATGTGACTAATGAGTTATTACGGGATGATGCATTACGGAACAAGTAAAGAGACTTGCCGGTAACGAGATTGAACTAGGTATGATGATACCGACGATCGAATCTCGGGCAAGTAAAAAAACGATGACAAAGGGAATGACGTATGTTATTATGCGGTTTGACCGATAAAGATCTTCGTAGAATATGTAGGAGTCAATATGAGCATCCAGGTTACGCTATTGGTTATTGACAGGAGATGTCTCTCGGTCATGTCTACATAGTTCTCGAAACTGTAGGGTCCGCACACTTAACATTCGATGACGATTTGTATTATGAGTTATGTGATTTGATGACCGTAGTTTGTTCGGAGTCCCGGATGAGATCACGGACATGACGAGGAGTCTCGAAATGGTCGAGAGGAAAAGATTCATATATTGGAAGGTTGCATTTGAACATCAGAATGGTTCCGAGTGCTTCGGGCATTTTTTCGGAGTACCGAGAGGTTACCGGAACCCCTCGGGAAAGTTAATGGGCCTTAATGGGCTTTAGTGGAGAGAGGGAAGAAGGGCCACGAGGTGGCGCGCGCCTCCCCCTTGCCCAAACCGAATTGGACAATGGGTGGGGGCGCGGCCCCCTCCTTCCTTCTCCTTCTCCCCTCCTTCCTTTCCCTCTGGAGGAAGAAAGGAAAAGGGGGGGCGAATCCTACGTGGACTAGGAGTCCAAGTAGGACTCCCCCTGGCGTGCCCAACCTGGTCGGCCTCCGCTCTCCCTCCCTCCTTTATATATGTGGCCAGGGGCACCCCAATAGCACAACAGACAATCTCTTAGCCGTGTGCAGTGCCCCCCTCCATAGTTCAACACCTCGGTCATATCATCGTAGTGCTTAGGTGAAGCCCTGCGCCGGTAACTTCATCATCACCGTCGCGACACCGTCGTGCTGACGGAACTCTCCCTCGTCCTCAACTGGATCAAGATCTCGAGGGACGTCATTGTGTTGAACGTGTGCTGAACACGGAGGTGTCGTACATTCGGTGCTTGGATCGGTTGGATCGTGAAGACGTTCGACTACATCAACCGCGTTACTAAACGCTTCGGCTTTCGGTCTACGAGGGTACGTGGACACACTCTCCTCTCTCGTTGCTATGCATCTCCTAGTTAGATCTTGCATGATTGTAGGAATTTTTTTGAATTACTACGTTCCCCAACAGTGGCATCCGAGCTAGGTCTATGCGTAGATGTTATATGCACGAGTAGAACACAAAGTGTTGTGGGTGATAATAGTCATACTACTTATCACCAACGACTTACTTTGATTCAGCGGTATTGTTGGATGAAGCAGCCCGGACTGACATTACATGACCGCGTTCATGAGACTGGTTCTACCGACGTGCTTCGCACACAGGTGGCTGGCGGGTGTCTATTTCTCCAACTTTAGTTGAATCGAGTTTGACTACGGCCGGTCCTTGTTGAAGGTTAAAACAGCACACTTGACGAAAAATCGGTGTGGTTTTGATGCGTAGGTAAGAACGGTTCTTGCTAGAAGCCCGTAGAAGCCACGTAAAACTTGCAACAACAAAGTAGAGGACGTCTAACTTGTTCTTGCAGGGCATGTTGTGATGTGATATGGTCAAGACGTGATGAGATACAAATTGTTGTATGGGATGATCGTGTTTTGTAAAAGTTATCGGCAACTGGCAGGAGCCTTATGGTTGTCGCTGTTGGAGATATGCCCTAGAGGCAATCATGTATGATGATATTGTCTACGTGTTTATGAATAAAGATAGTCCTTGGACATTATCAATGATGTGTATCAGCAAGTATGTGACTAGTTTGTGGGACTATGCATTGTATGATGACTGTCCTAAAAGGTCCCTAGTCGAAAGGGTTGTGTGGCCACGCAGTCGAGTAGACTAGCTTATGATGCGGTCGATGGCTTGGTCTCACTAGCCATGGAGCATTGGATGTTAACCGAATAATATGGGATCGGAAGGATCTGGTCCGATTTGATGTAGTCGGATCCGAGTTGAGATAAGGTCCGAGTCGGACAGACCCAACTATGAGACGCAGCGATATGTCATCTGTGAGTCTCCAGTACAGCATGCGTTCTATGTCCTAAGACCTGAGCTGGCGCATGTACTCGGGATGGTGACAGACTTGCTTTGGGCCAACCAAACGCTACTCTGTGACTGGGTAGTTACAAAGGTAGGTTTCGGGCTTGTCTAGACCCATGCTGCAAGACATGGTCGAGCAAGATGGGATTTGGCCCTCCAATCAGGAGATATATACTCTGGGCCCCTCGTGTGATCCGAGCAGGATAAGCATGGCCATGCAACAAGGATTATGAGATAATCTGGTTTGTGGTCGGCATCACCGGAACGAGAAAGAGGTCGGGCTAGCACAAGGATGACAGACTCGCCTTGAGCCCCACAACGTATATCGTGTGGCAGAAGGAATGGAAGTATGATGTACAGGTTCGTCTAACCAGCTTCATAGTCTGCTTGGTGTTCGACATGCCTTGCCAGGGGTCGCTACCAAGTGTGCAGTTCGGAGGTGATCTGAACTGCGACCAAGCCGGCTTGAACCTAAGGGGTCGCGCGCTTAAGGGAAGGAACATACGAGGTCGGATACGGGGACACTGGTCGGATGTGATCGTAGTTGTATTCAGATTGTGGCCGAGTAGACTTATGGGATTTAGGGTCCGTGCGAGGCCCAAGTGTTGAGCCCGCGATGGACACCTATATAAAGTGGGGTGCAGCACACTCATGCGGCTGATCGCTTCGGCGCTGTCACTAGGGTTTGCATGTGTTGCAAATAGACACCCCCACTCGCCGCTGGTTGTGTGATCGGACCTAGCAGTCCGCCGCACGACGTTCCTCCTGCACACGCGGATACCGTTAGAGGCGATGCACTTGCGCCGCTTCGGCGACCTATACATGGGAACCGACGACTGGCTGTTCGAGGGAGATCAGACGAGGAGGAGACAATCCACGCGGATGCGCTGCCCCAACTCTTCTTCCGTTGCACGGCACTGTGCATCTAGTGGTAACGATCTGTGATCCATTTCCATAGCACGTTCCTGGTTGTTCTGCGCATAGGAAAATTATAACTTGCAGTCAACACACCCTACCGTAGAACCCAACAGTCGCTTTATTGTATGAAATGCAATCGCCATGTAATTGCTTTACTTTATCACTAAGCGGTAGCGATAGTAGTAGAAGCAATAGATGGCGAGATGACAACGATGCTACGATGGAGATCAAGGTGTCAAGCCGGTGATGATGGAGATCATGACGGTGCTTTGGAGATGGAGATCAAAGGCACAAGATGATGATGGCCATATCATGTCACATATTTTGATTGCATGTGATGTTTATCCTTTGTGCATCTTATTTTGCTTAATACAACGGTAGCATTATAAGATGATCCCTCACTAAATTTCAAGGTATAAGTGTTCTCCCTAAGTATGCATCATTGCTATAGTTCATCGTGCCGAGACACCACGTGATGATCGGGTGTGATAAGCTCTACGTTCACATACAACGGTGCAAGCCAGTTTTGCACATGCAAAATACTCGGGTTAAACTTGACGAGCCTAGCACATGCAGATATGGCCTCGGAACACTGAGACTGAAAGGTCGAACGTGAATCATATAGAAGATATGATCAACATAGTGATGTTCACCATTGAAAACTACTCCATCTCACGTGAGGATCGGACATGCACACTACTAGAAAAATGGCTGTTAGTGGCGCACCAGTTTTTGCTATTAATGGCGCACTATAGGTGCGCCACTAGTAAAAAATAGTAATGGCGCACCACACAGTGCACCATTACTATGCCTCCTAGGGGGCCATATTTAACTTCACGTATGCCCCCAAGTGCGCCATTACTATGCCCCATAATGCGCCATTGGTATTTAGCCTTGGTGCACCACTAATGCTCAATATGGTGCGCCACTACTACGAATATTAGGAATTATTATTTTTTGCTTTTCTAGTATTTGCACAGGTTACAAAATATGTTACAACACATAATATAAACATCACACAATAGAATTCATCATATTAGTCTCCAAATTCAAAATAGCGAACAAAGTTCAAACATTAGCCAAGTTTAGGTCTCGAGACATTAGCAAAGTTCATCATATTGGCCAAGTTTGTCATCACATTACAAAGTCGATATCGATCATCTAAACTACCATCACATAGAAGAGAGTTGCGGTCACGATGAGCATCATCGCGATGAAATTGGTCTTCATCCGGTTCCTCCTCCGCTCCCTCCTCTCTCCCGCTAGATAGCGCGCGTATCTAGCTTCCGCCTTCGCCCTAGTGATGTACCCTTTGTAACTGTTACCGCTGAAACGGTGAACCTATCTCCGACACTCCTCCCAGTCGTCGTAGACTCTGGGAACCTTACCCTTGTACACAACATACGACGGCATCTCTATGCACTAGACAAACAAAACGTTAGTAGCAATTCACAGATAATATATAAGTATGCAACAAAAGGATCGAAAGAGAAAAGCAACACATTAATAGCACGATTCATGGTCCTACTAATAAATAGCATCGATTACATATAAGTTGAACGACTGTCCAAACTAAAGAGACATACAAGTTCATTAAAGTTTAATTACAACATGAGCTAACCGATATTTCAGAACTACATAGCATCAATACTTTCGACTCGACTCAGGGACCGGAGCGTGGATGAAGCCGCCGTCTTTCGTGATGGTCATGAATGTGCGGTCGTTGTCAGCCTGCATTTTTAGCGTTGTTTCTATTTCACTGTTGGACGGTTGATATTTGAGGTAGAATTGCCCCGAGGTACGAAGGACACCTTGATAGACGATTTCCGCAAACTATGACTAGATGTGAAAGAATTCTTGTCTGATGTCCTCATCCTGGATTGCCGACAAGCGTGCGGCCCATTCTTTGAGATTATTTGGTAGCATAAGGTGATTATGGTCACGTAAGATCGCCCGCATGTGATGGAGGGCATAATAGGCATCCTTCTGACTGCCAGGCGGCTGCTTGAGGCAAGGGAACGTCGTTACATGGGTGAACATGTGCTTGCCGTACCTACAAATTGGCCTCCTAAAGGTGCCTCCAGATTTGGCGTAGGCGGGGAGAGCATCATCAAGAACTTTCTTCATATTTGTGTAGTCTTTCTTCGACTGACGTTCCGAGTCAAAATACGTGGCCATGGAATATTTCAGGCTTAAGAGGATGAGTGTGCAATGTGTGTCACTGCACAAAACACGGAATGTTAGAAAAAAAGAACGATCGAAATATCATATGTTACGGGGCGGTGTGGGGTGACTTACTCGGAAAAAGTAAGGCACGAGGAAGTTATCCTTATCTAGGTTCGCCAGAATGACGCCTTCGAGGTATGAACTCGCAACTTGCCGGTCCCCAACGCTGCCCAAGATCTTGGCACGCATGTAGAAGGGTTCGACTATCACGATGCCCGGGGTCTTGTCTCTAATGATCTGCATCTCCATACTGAGCGAAAATAGCCGAATGAAGGTGTAGTGCAGCGGATGAAGGTTAAACATAGCGTAGATGTCATCAAACCGTAGGACGATCATACGCCCGATGGTGCTATCGACAAAGCCCTTGCCCTCTAGCACCTTGGCCACAAAAACCGGGTATGCCACATCATTCTCGGAGAGACGCCAGATCTCCATAGAAAGAACACTATCATGCAGACTCCGCATAGCACCGGTTGCAACACTGAGAAGATTAGTCGGTAGCATCGGCCTATCCGCCACATGCACCCTCCTCGAGATATCGTTAGGTATTGGCGGCCCGTCTTGAGCACGGATCATACTCGGTGCTGGCTGGCTTGCACCCTTGTTATTTTTTCTTTTCCGTCCCTTCTGCTTCTTCTGTTGTAATGGGATCGAGTTCTGCTCAGAGACCACCTTCTTGAGTGTGTTGGGGCTGATAATATTTTGCACCTCGGCTCTTTGAGTCTCGGTGAAGGCAGCAACTGGAGGCGTCTCCTGAGAACTGAACGCCAGACGATGCCTGTTGCAATTGGGTTTCTTCGCGGTACAAGCTAGATCGCGATCGTCTTTTGCAGGGTTGGGTTCTTGATAAGGAGGCCCAAATAATTCGTCACTGTACCCATGTTCGTTCATGTACTTATCGATGTTGGAAAATGTACCGTCGTCGTCGTCTGGATCCTGTGCCAAATGCATGTCCGGATCAGCTGACGGCGATAGCATTGCGGTAGTCTTGCCATGGCTTGGCTCCGGCACGACTGGCGGTGTTATCTGTGGGGTGGTGTCCCCTGCCCCAAATGAATCTGGCTCTTTGGCCAAAGCATGGACCAGCCTAAGAAGGTGCTGAGGGTCATCACATCATCTTCGTCGGACCCAGGGGGTCGATATAGAGGTAACAAGTCGTCGCAGCCCCGCAGCACCCGAACCAGTTGAACCATGTACACGGTGGGTGGCATTGGATCACCGTGGAACATGATGTTGCCCGGTTCAACAATTTTGACCTTGGTGACATCGATCAACTCGCCGTCCACGAAGTGCAAGAGAGTGCATGGAACGTTGGCGGCGCCCTGCGAAAACATGTAGGGCGTCAGGGATGCCCAGTCAAAAGCAAGGAGATGAAGTCATCAGCCGAGGCTTAGTTACAGTGATGGCATCGAGCTCGGCTAATGTCGAGGCACCGCCAATGGCGGGCGTGCAAGTGACGGAGGGGCCGCTTGCTGCCGAGGTGCCGGCCGACGTATTCTTCCCACACCTAGGTGCATGCATTAAGCTCCAATGCCGGCGCCTCCGCCGGAGACACCAATGCCGGCGCGTTGTGCGAGTTGCTGCCCGTGAAGCTGGGAATCGGGGGCGGCCCCTGTTGGCCGCCTGCAATCCACCCCCGCAGCCCCTCAAGCAAGCAAGGCATAATGGCGGTGATCGTCGCTCCCACTTGGTCTCGCACTTGCTCTTGGACTATCTCAGGAATCCGCACCACTTGTGCCTTGAGTTCTTTAACCTCGCGCTCCTGGCTTTCCGAGCTGGTCTTTCTCTCCTTTCGCCCAGCCTTATAGTATTCCGACCATTTCGTGGAAAAGCCTTTGCCGGCCACACGACCAGCTGACGATGGCTTACTGAACTTATCCTTGTGTTTCATTACGTTCAATGCCCTATTTAAAGTGGTGTCCCAAGGGGAGCTCTGGGACGACCCCGCGCTACTGCTTTTAGTTTCCTGCGGAAGGAACGTGGACCATTTAGAAATTTGGCTTCATTAATTAGAATGCAACCATATGGAGCTAATTACGCGGGGGTGTATTCCTTACCAGAACAAGCTCAAGCGCCTTCACCTTCGGATCCGTGGTAAGCTCCTTTGTTACCGGGTCCACCTTGTACCGGGCCCTGGCATAGTTCCTGGTCTGCTTTTCATGGTATTTATCGAAGAGGGGCGATAGGCCTTGATCGGCACACTCTGCGTCCTCCTTGTCCCATTTAGGTTCTGCCACTCTGTAACCGCTGGGACCGAGTTTGTGGACCCCTAAGTTCAAGTCCCGCATATCTTTCCCCCACTGACTTGATTCCGCGGATGCGTTGCTCTCGCACTTGATCTTGAACTCCAGGTAGTCAGCTTCGCTGATCGAAGGATTTGTCTCCTTGATCTTCTCATAACTATCACCCCTTAGAATCCTTCTCTTCACCACGGCTCTCCACGTAGCCAGGGCCGTGCTCATCTTCGTGAGGGTGGCACTGTTCACTTTATTCCCTGAGAGGCGTGTATTTGCGAAGTCACCGGGGAACTTGTATCGTTCGTGCAGCTTCGTGAAGAGGAGGTTGCGCAAATTCCCTCGGTCATGGTGCCTTAGGTTCTCGGTGTTGATCGAGACGGTGCTCTGGAGAATGCACCCGAGTTGTCCCACGTACCCACTGACTAATTCTTTGGGCACCGTTGGATGCCCACTGGAGGACACTTCAGTAAATTCCTCCTTGACGGTGCCGAGCACATTTGGGCGCCGGTCCTTCCGTTGCCTCTTTGGTTGGCTGCCATCTGTGCGTTCGCTGCCATCATCAGTGGTGGCATCCCCGGCGGCACCATCAGTGGTGTCATCCCCGACGCCAGTAGGGGTTGTGTAGTCGGGATCGGTGTCTTCCGCGGCGTCCTCATAGCGGTGAGGTTCTTCCTCCATCTCCTGGGACAGCTCCCAGAATTGCTTGCCCGAACCGCCGGCCTCATCGTTGTCGGCCATGTTCGCTCTAAATAGGAAAAAAGGCTACTAGAGTTATTTCTTAAATGCAGTCTAGTTTGTTAACTGAATACCTGTAGTATAATTCAGAATAAAGGCTACTAGCGTTGACATGCATTTCCTTTCTGCTCGTCCAGAAAATATTTTTTCTACGGTACAAAAGCCATTTAAAGAAGTAGTGGCTATAGGGCGTGATGCTGGTGAGGGATTATTGTTGGCCACAATGGGTGAAGTGACTGACGAGCCTCGCGAGGAGCCTACTGAACTTGATTGTGGAGACCTTCAGTTGTCCACTTGCAAAATCAAGAAGGTACACTTGTGATTGTTATTTTCTTGCATTTATACAGATGCTTGCATCAGAATCTATCTATCTGAACTTGGTATTCTTAAAAAAACAATATGAAATTTCTCCTTAATTTACTACTCCTATATTAAAGTGCATACTGTAAACAGCTATGTCTTTGGCATTGCGCAACTTCTCCCTGTACTTCTCCCTGTAACCTAACTCAGTCTTATATTTTTGGTGTACTAGGTTGGTATTGGAGGTCCCCTTATCTATAATACCTAAATAGTTTATCCCCAGTAACTGATTTCTCTGCCCTCTCATGCGTCCACGTCATCTTAATTCTTTCCAGCCGTTTGATTGGCCATGTGTGGACAAGATCTCTGGCAAAGAGTTGGCCCCATGTTCGCTCCACGGCCCACCTGTTCGCTCCCCCTTCCTTAACCAAAACGTCAGCGATGATACCCCTCCTCAAAATCTGGTCGCCCCGACTGCCACCCCCCATCTCTCTCTCCTCAAACGACAGAAACACCACAAGGCGATGGATAAAACTAAGCCCAGTCTCCTCTAGGGTTTGCGTCCGCCATCGTGATGAGAATCGACGGTGATGGCAGCTTGCGAGGCAAGGGGCATCGATCTGGAGGATGGGTGGAACTTTATGCAGAGTGGTGTCAACACGCTCATCGACATACTCAAGCGCCAGAGCCCGATCACAACTCCGAGGACTACATGATGCAGCTGAACATGTAAGTCCCCGCGTCCCTCCGTCCATGCCTAGCCTAGGCCGATTCGATCCAATTCGATGCTGATATAGGGTCCCCCCCCATTTGTCCTTCATCCCTGCCTCCCTCCGTCCATGCCTATGCCGATTCGATCCAATCTGGTACTAACATCGTGTTTCCGGCCCCCTGTTTGTCTTTTTTCTCGCGCATCACGATATACACCATGTGCACATAGAATCCTCGGCACGACTACTCGCAGTAGCTCTACCACAAGTATCGTCAGTCCTTTGAGGACTACATCCGGGCCATCGTTAGATGATTCACCTGCTCTCGCTAATACGTACCTCTGTGTTGTCTGTACAGACTATCTCCTGTTTTGTGTGTGTGCCGGTGTAGTTTGTTTTCAAGTCCAACGAGTCAAGGCGAAGCTGATTGCATTTTCAACATGCAATAATGTTTTTGCATTCGTGTATTTTTATTGGGTACAGGTGGAGCATGACGTTGGGTTGTCTTGCTGGCTGTGAATGATTACATTCTCATCTTACTATGTACTAACGCATAATCAGATCCTCCCTTGAATTATTTTGTTCCTAGGCAATTTGAAACAAACCTTCCTATTAGGATTCCAGTGTAGTGTCTTTTATGTAGCAGGTACAGCCCGGTTAAATACCATGTAATTTACAGAAGTGCATCGGTCAGTTTGCTTTTCACGTGACAATGTGGTTTAGGTCAGTTTATATACTCTTCATCTTGACACTGGACACATACATAGTTCCTGGTTGAATTTTTTTATTTCATCTGTCTTTTCATTTGTGCTATACTGCTACACATTAGTTCACGTCTTAGTAATGTTAATATGATTGTTCTTGAGATTTTTGCAGGTCAGTGATTGCCGACTTTGCTGCATTGGTCAATTTTAAATTCAGTTAAACAAGGTGACCTTTCTCTGCAATTTTTTGTCTATATGGGCGGCAACATTTTTTGTCTCCTATTTTTTTCTACAAATAGTTAAGGAATTACTTGCATTTTACATTCAGCTATAGCTATGCTGATTCTGATGCACTCTAACATGCAAGTGTTATCATTGAAAGGCTTCTTTGTTTCAAATCTTTGTATTAACACTGTTGTTTTCAATCTATGCAAGTAATGCTTTATTGCTTTTGTATGCACGAACCCTTCGAGACAAGTGGCATTCCTTCCGGTTCTCAAATTCTTCTTAACCTTTGAGTTGTTATCTAAAGGCCGTCTTACTATTATCATCGTACAATCTCTTCTTTGTGGAGATGTGTTTCCATTGTTGCAGATAGTATGCCTTTCAGAGACGTGTGCTTGCATGGGTTTGTTACTTCCTTTTATACCTGATTGCATCAGAAAACAAGGCCAGAGTAGAATTCTGCTACTACACTTCCTTGGCATTGGAGCTTGGGATCAACAGGTTCATCAATTGTTCTTATACTTTTGGTATGCCCCATTTAGTCCTCATTGCAAGAATTTGTCTACACAAGGATGTACAATGCAAGATGACTAAGAAATAAAACTGCATTTTGTTCAGAACTCCAGGCTACAGTCTGTGTTTCCATGTAGCTCTTTTATTGTACTATTGACTAAGTGGTACTTTTTCCTCAGAAGTTTTTATGGCTTTTGTAGCTGCAGAGAAACTGATAATTGCAGTTGGGGGATGTATGGACATATCAGCCACATCGGGTGACCTTTCAGAAGTTCAGATAATACTTACTTTTCTTCCCGATCTATGCAAGTGATGCTTTATTGCTTTTGTATACATCAATACAACTTAATTAAGTAAAACACATCAATGACTTCTAACATTACTTCCACAACCTTCTCGACTCAACATTTTTTCTAAAAAAGAAGTCTCTTTGTGTGCACAGTGTCTCTTTATTGACTCAAGATTCCAATGGATGTTGTTCATAATGCTCAAAACAATTATTTTTAGCATATAATCCCGCAGCAACGCGCGGGGCATCATCTAGTTAATTCTAATGATGGGAGTTTTGTTAGGATTAACTTTTATGATAATACCGATAAAACCCCTTTCCTGCCAAGGAGTAAAATTGTTGATGTCTTAAAAGGGATTGATCTTCCATCGCAAAGGTATTCTCTTTTCTGGTTATGTCTCCATGGTAACTTAGTTATGCCATCTACGTTATGCGGAGAGAACTTACATTCAAAACATATGTTGTACAACAGAGGATTGAACTGTCCCATGAACATGATGGGTGAAGCAACAGTTAAGAAAAATAGGTATTCTTCTACTTATTATTTTTCAGGGACAACTATTTCTTGTGGCATCTACTTATTAAACAAAAATTTAAACTATGAGCTTACATCGTAAATCTGAACAACAGGAGTAACTAGACTACATTTAACAGTAGTACACTACTAGAGTTAACAAATTGGGCATCTTCTAGGTCAAACTATAAATGTTGATTAAATTTTTTTTTCGGTTGAGAATCGGGCACCTTCTAGGTCAAGAAAATTGGGCATGACCCTAGAAGTGCCCCATTCTCAACCGAAACAGAAATTAATCAACATTTCAGGAGAAAGGGGTCATTTCACATCAGAAGCTGCCAGCATTGGAATCAGAAGCTGCCAGCATTGGAACATAGCAGAGAAATACAAAATATAGCTGCCAGCATTGGAATATAGCCGCCGACATTGGAACATAGCTGCCAGCATTGGAACATAGCAGAGAAATACAAAATATAGCTGCTGCATTTATACAAAACATGCAGATATTTCTATCAGATTCCTAGCTAATTTCCAGCTGCTCAGATCTAGCTATCTAGCATCTCTCCAAGGGGGGAGTGAAGCAGCATCATCCACTGAAGTAAGAACATAACAGAAATTTGACTGAACCCAAAACAGATAAAAGAGCAAGAAACATACTACACTAACCAAGAATCAAGCACAAATGAAAGAACTTAAGAAAATTCTGCTGGATTTTCTGCTGCATTTGTACAAAACATGCAGATATTTCTGCTGGATATTCATTCGTCTGAACAAAGCCTGCCTACTAAGTACCACTACTAACCCTCTCTTTTGAAGCTAGAACTGAAGAAGATTGTATGTACAAGGACCACTACATAGATTCAGAGAACAAACACGACGAACAAACACACATTCAGGCTAACTCAGGTGAAAGCTTCTACAATTCCAGCTTCACCAGAGACCCACCTCTCGGCCTACAGGATCACGGAAGGAACTAGCGCTAGTTTTACTAACTGAACTCAACTCCGGCACCACTGTTGCTTCTGTCCATCGCTGATTTGCCGGAGAAATAGAGTGTTTGCGGGCGGCCGCGACCCATACGGGAGCTCGACAGATCCGGCGTTTGCGGGAACGACGATGCGCATGGGCTAGCGCATTGGGGTCCTACGGCTGCACTGAGCATGCCTATGAGCTCAGTTGACATCGACAGCAACGAGCACGTCTACAGCAGCGAGTTCGGCCCCGACGAGCACGATGGCTACGGGCGCGACAAGTCGAGAAGGAAGAGGGGAGAGGAGGCGGAGCTCACCGGGGAGGCACAAGGAGGCCCTGCGAGAGCTTAGTAGCAGCAGAGGTGGCTGGAGTTGAGGAAGACGGCGGCGACCCAAGAAGACGAGGTGGATCCGGTGCTGTGCAGCTCCTCGGCTCGTGCGCGTCGACGCAGAGGTAGCAGCAGATGCCGGTGGAGTGGTTGAACCAGTCGGAGGAGCACGGGGGAAGGTGGTCGCCGCGGTGGTGGGCGACGGAGGTGATCGGGCGCGTGGATCTGGCGAGGGAGGGAGAGAGGCCAGAGGGAGAGGGGAGCAAGTGGGAGTGGATGGGGTTATTTTAGTGGGGGTAGGGTTAGCAATGGCGCACCTTTTAGGGGTGCTCCATAAAAGTTGGTATACAAATGGCGCACCATTTAGGGGTGCGCTGTAAACACCGTGATAACAATGGCGCACCTTCTCCTGGTGCGCCATTACTAACTCTTTTTTTGGATTTTTAGTTGCATGTAATAATTTAAGATTTGAGATAAAAGAAAAGGAAAATGCAAATGGAGTGATAATACCATTGTGCAAAGATTTAGAATTAGATGACATGGTTGAAATCAAGTGATACACATGTAATAATTTAGTTGCATGTAATAATTGGGCTTGCCACTGACACACACACACACGCGGCCGACACATCGTGATTCGATCTTAGCTATATTTTCACAATCTTCTTGCCCTTCTTTTTCGCAAATGGAGTTCTTCTCTTGAACGGACGTCCTTTAGGTAGGGTGGTCCTGCTTCTTCTTGTGTTGTATGGTACTTCATCGTTGTCGTCATCTTTCATCTTCGGGTTGCCGTACTTGTCGAAGTCTTGCTCATTGGCGACTCCATCCATTCCGATGATGTTCCTTTTGCCTCTCCTCGCAACAACACGACTGGGCTTTGACGGGTCGGTAATGAAGAAGCATTGGTCCACTTGGGAAGCCAGTACCCATGGCTCATTTTTCGTGGTGACGTTTGCGCCCGCGGTCTTGGATTTGACTTCGGGTATAACCATGGTGGTGAAATACCGGTCTTCTTTTAGGACGCTCTTGGCCCATCTGACACGGAACATCGGGACCTTCTCTCCAGCGTAGCTCAGCTCCCAGATCTCCTCGATCCTTCCATAGTATATGTCCTTGTCGTTACCGGTGTAGGATTCCATCGTTACCCCGGAGTTCTGATAATCGCTCTTCATGTACTTTTCCTCGGTGTAGAATGTGTAGACGTTGATATCGTACGCCTCATAGGTCATCAGGTTGTGCTCGGTGCCCTGTGACAAGGCGAATATGAGTTTTTCTTCCACGGAAGAATCCTCATGTAAAGGGTATGATAGAAGCTTCTCCTTGAACCAACGCGTGAAACATGAGTTGTGCTCTTTTATTATATCTCCGTACGTCCTCTGTTGGCCTCGGTCATTGTACGTCTTCTTAATAAAGGTTTTGTGCTCTACCACCCAAGGATCGACCACGTCTATGTGTTGTAGCGCGACTAGGTTTGCTCTTTCAAAGTCACCGAGTCGACCCTTGAAGTCGACATGCATTTCGCGGCGACCCTCGTGGTGACCCCATCCAGCGAGTGATACGTCTCCATCGTATCTACTTTGCCAAACACTTTTGCCCTTGTTTTGGACTCTAACTTGCATGATTTGAATGGAACTAACCCGGACTGACGCTATTTTCAGCAGAATTGCTATGGTGTTATTTATGTGTAGAAACAAAAGTTCTCGGAATGACCTGAAACTTCACGGAATATCTTTCCAGAAATAATGAAAAATCCCTGCAAAAGATGAAGGCCAGGGGGCCCACCACCTGTCCACGAGGGTGGGGGCGCGCCCCCTACCTCGTGGGCCCCCTGGAGCTCCTCTGACCTGAAGACCAACTCTATATATTTGCTTTCAGGGAGAAAAAAATCAGAGAGAAGGATTCATCGCGTTTTACGATACGGAGCCGCCGGCAAGCCCTAAAACCTCTCGGGAGGGCTGATCTGGAGTCTGTTCGGGGCTTCGGAGAGGGGAATCCATCGCCATCGTCATCATCAACCATCCTCCATCACCAATTTATGATGCTCACCGCCGTGCATGAGTAATTACATTGTAGGCTTGCTGGACGGTGATGGTTTGGATGGGATCTATCATGTAATCGAGTTAGTTTTGTTAGGGTTTGATCCCTAGCATCCACTATGTTCTGAGATTGATGTTGCTATGACTTTGCTATGCTTAATGCTTGTCACTAGGGCCCGAGTGCCATGATTTCAGATCTGAACCTATTATGTTTTCATCAATATATGAGAGTTCTTGATCCTATCTTGCAAGTCTATAGTCACCTATTATGTGTTATGATCCGTTAACCCCGAAGTGACAATAATCGGGATACTTACCGGTGATGACCATAGTTTGAGGAATTCATGTATTCACTATGTGTTAATGCTTTGTTCCGGTACTCTATTAAAAGGAGGCCTTAATATCCCTTAGTTTCTGTAAGGACCCCGCTGCCACGGGAGGGTAGGACAAAAGATGTCATGCAAGTTCTTTTTCATAAGCACGTATGACTATATTTGGAATACATGCCTACATTACATTGATGAATTGGAGCTAGTTCTGTGTCACCCTAGGTTATGATTGTTACATGATGAACCGCATCCGGCATAATTCTCCATCACTGATCCATTGCCTACGAGCTTTCCATATATTGTTCTTCGCTTATTTACTTTTCCGTTGCTATTGCTATCATCACTACAAAATACCAAAAACATTACTTTTGCTACTGTTACCTTTTGCTATCGTTACCATTACTATCATATTACTTTGCTACCAAACACTTTGCTGTAGATATTAAGTTTCCAGGTGTGGTTGAATTGACAACTCAGCTGCTAATACTTGAGAATATTCTTTGGCTCCCCTTGTGTGGAATCTATAAATTTGGGTTGAATACTCTACCCTCGAAAACTGTTGCGATCCCCTATACTTATGGGTTATCAAGACTATTTTCTGGCACCATTGCCGGGGAACATAGCTCTATTCTTTGAGTCACTTGGGATTTATATTTGCTTATCATTATGAAGAACTTGAGAGATCCTAAAACCAAGATTTATCCCTCAACTACGAGGGGAGGTAAGGAACTAACATCTAGCTCTGCACTTGATTCACCTTCTGTTTTGAGTAAGCTTGCGACACCTAAACCTGCTTCTGCTATTCGTTCTGATATGTCGCATGTTATTGATGATGCCACTTCTGCTATGCATGGTACTTATGATGAAACTACTTCTATGCTTGATACTACTGTGCCACTTAGTGAATTTCTTGATGAACAGCTTGCTAGGGCTAGACAGATTGAAAATATTCAATCTGATAATACTGATGAAAGTGATGATGAAGACTTGCCTGTTATTCCTAAGGGTTATGTTTTTGATAAAGAAGCTTCTTTAGCTATTTTAGCTTGCAAAGATAGATACGAACTCAAGAGGTTATTAGCTAAATGGAATCAGCAATCTCTAAATGCTAGAATGAAACCTGACCCTGCTTTTGCTACTTCACCTATTTGTGTTACCGATAAGGATTATGAATTCTCTGTTGATCCTGATATAATTACTTTGGTTGAATCTGATCCTTTTCATGGCTATGAATCTGAAACTGTTCTGGCACATCTTACTAAATTAAATGATATAGCTACCCTGTTCACTAATGATGAGAGAACTCGTTACTTTTATATCCTTAAAATATTTCTGTTCTCATTAAAGGGTGATGCAAAGATATGGTTTAATTCTCTGGATAATGGCTGTGTGCGTAGTCCCCAGGATATGATTTATTACTTCTCTGCTAAATATTTCCCTGCTCATAAGAAACAAGCTACTTTGAGGGATATATATATATATAATTTTGTGCAAATTGAAGAAGAGAGTCTCCCACAAGCTTGGGGGAGGCTTCTCAAATTACTTAATGCTTTGCCTGATCACCCTCTTAAGAAAAATGAAATACTTGATATCTTTTATAATGGACTAACCGATGCCTCCAGAGATTACCTGGATAGTTGTGTTGGTTCTGTTTTCAGGGAAAGAATACCGGATGAAGCTGAAATTCTATTGAATAATATGTTGACAAATGAAAATAATTAGACACCTCCTGAGCGAGTTCATGAGCCTATTCCTAAACCAACTCCGAAGAAGAGGGGTATTCTATTTCTCAGTCCTGAAGATATGCAAGAGGCAAAGAAATCTATGAAAGAAAAAGGTATTAAAGCTGAAGATGTTAAGAATTTACCTCCTATTGAAGAAATACATGGTCTTAATTTACCGCCTGTTGAAGAAACATATGATCTTAATCCATTACCTATTGAAGAAACTCATGGTCTTGATAACCCAACACAGGTAGTAAAGGTAAATTCTCTTTATAGATATGATAAAGCTGAAATCCCATTTACTAAATTTGCTAGCCCATGCTTAGATGAGTTTGATAAATTTATGGCTAAGAAAGAAGACTTTAATGCTTATTTTGGTCGACAATTGAAACACAATTCAAATATGCTTGAGCACTTGGGTGATTATATGGCTAATGTCAAAGGTGAACTTAAACTTATTAGTAAACATGCTTCTATGGTTACCACTCAAGTAGAACAAGTACTTAAAGCTCAAAATGATTTGCTCAATGAATTGAATAGTAAGAATAATGATAATGTTGTTAGAGTGGCTACTAGAACTGGTAGAATGACTCAGGAACCTTTGTATCCTGAAGGCCACCCTAAGAGAATTGAGCAAGATTCTCAAAGAAATAATGTAGATGCACCTAGTCCTTCTAAAAGGAAGAAAAAGAAAAATGATAGGACTTTGCATGCTTCTAGTAAACCTATCACTGAACCACCTGAGAATCCAAATGATATTTCTATCTCCGATGCTGAAACACAATCTGGTAATGAACCTGAAACTAGTGATAATGTTAATAATAATGTTCATGATGATGCTCAACCTAGTAATGATAATGATATAGAAATTGAACCTATTGTTGATCTTGATAACCCACAATCAAAGAATCAACGTTATGATAAGAAAGACTTTGTTGCTAGGAAACATGGTAAATAAAGAGAGCCTTAGGTTTAGAAACCAATGCCTTTTCCTCCCAAACCATCCAAGAAAAAGGATGATGAGGATTTTGAGCGCTTTGCTGAAATGATTAGACCTATCTTTTTGCGTATGCGATTAACTGATATGCTCAAAATGAATCCTTATGCTAAGTATATGAAAGATATTATTACTAATAAAAGAAATATACCGAAAGCTGAAATTTCCACCATGCTTGCTAATTATACTTTTGAGGGTGGAATACCTAAGAAACTAGGAGATCCCGGTGTACCAACTATACCATGCTCTATTAAAAGAAACTATGTTAAAACTGCTTTATGTGATCTTGGAGCCGGTGTTAGTGTTATGCATCTCTCTTTATATCGTAGACTTGATTTGAATAAGTTGACACCTATTGAAATATCTTTGCAAATGGCTGATAAATCAACTACTATACCTGTCGGTATTTGTGAGGATGTGCCTGTTGTAGTTGCAAACGTTACTATTTTAACGGACTTTGTTATTCTTGATATTCCCGAGGACGATAGTATGTCTATTATTCTTGGAAGACCCTTTTTGAATACTGCAGGGGCTGTTATTGACTGCACTAAAGGTAATGTCACTTTTCATGTTAATGGTAATGAGCATACGGTACACTTTCCGAGGAAACAACCTCAAGTTCATAGTATCAACTCTATTGGAAAAATTCCATCGATTATATTTGGAGGTTTTGAATTTCCTCTTCCCACTATCAAGAAGAAATATGATATTCTTATTATTGGGGATGTGCATATCCCCGTTGAGGTAACATAGTGTTATTCAAAATTTCTCCGGTTCCATGTTATTCAGAATGAGTTCGTTAACAAGACCTGATCAACCTTGTTAGTGGATTCATTTTGATGAGCATGAGATGGATGAAACTAGAAGGCACAACCTTCTGTACCCCACTTTTACTTTCTGTTATTTACATTAAATAAAATAAAAATAGTATTTTCTGTTTGTTATCTGATTTATCCATGCAATATAAAAATACCACGAAAATAAAAGTTCTCCAAATGCCCAAAAATTTAAATATGATTTTTCTGGAATATTTGAGAATATTTGGCACTGAGAACACAGCAGGAGGAGCTGGCACCTGGCCACGAGGGTCAGGGGCGCGCCCTACCCCCTGGGCGCGCCCCTGCCTCATGGGCCCACGGTGGCCCTCCTCCACTTATACTTTCACCCACACAATCCTTCTTCCTCCCACAAACATGAATAACCAGCTCAAACCCGAGTCCAAGCTCGTTTTGCTGCCATTTTCGATCTCCTTGCTCAAAGCACCTCTCACAAAACTGTTTGGGGAGATTGTTCCTTGGTATGTGACTCCTCCATTGGTCCAATTAGTTTTTGTTCTAGTTCTTTATTCATTGCAAATTTGTGCTACCTAGGTGACCATGTTATTGAGCTTGCATGTCAAATTTATATGGTTCCAAGTAGTTTTGATGCACGATATAGGCTCTAGGCACTTGTAGGAGTAGTTTCTATCAATATTACTGAGTTTGGTTTACTTTTATTTTGAAGTTACTAAAAAATTTCAGAATTTTTCAGAGGAAGAAATATGCTTAGGAAGATGCTCCAAGGTGGTTCTTCAAGAAAGCAAGGACCCAGGCTTGCAATGCGTGATGCTGATGAAGAGCCACCAAGAGACGCTCCAGTGCGTCCTTGTGAATGTTCTTCTAAGAACTTTATGGATCAAGCGGGAATTAAGGAAGAATTTAATGCATATTTGCATACACTGATCTTGTGAGCTTCAAGGAAGAGAAGTGCAGCCAGTATCACCATCTCACTAGTTCCTTTGTGAGGAGATTTGAATTTTCGTCTTCACGTAATTCTCCAACTGTGTTGTTTGATCTTTATGAAAATTCTTACACTATGGACTTAGAGGATTTTACCACTGCTTGCAAACTTCCACAATGGGGTAGTATCAGGGATCCTCACAAATCTGAATTTAGAGATTTTCTTGCTAGGATAACTGTGGGGGAATCTAGAGATATAACACAAGCTACCATAGGGAGCATTCACTTTCCTGCTATACATTATTTTGCTCTCTTCATAGGTAGATGCATTAATGGTAAAGATGAAGGATGTCATATGTGTGTTCCTGACCTCAGTATTCTTAGGAGTGCTATGTTAGGAGACAAATCTTATAATTTGGGAGCCATTGTTGCACGTAGGTTGCATCTTAATAGATTTAATGGAGATTTCTTTGGTGGAATTTATGCAACCCGCATAGCTAATTTTCTTGGTATAGCCATACGTGAAGATGATATTGAATTACCTCCTGCTTACCTAGACTTTAATGCTATGGTTCACCACCAGTTTGTTGAGAGGAATGAATCACCTCTCCAGTATCGACTAATCTTTGACAGACGGCATGCTGTCCATATTACTCTCCCTGCTCCTACCTTCTTTGATTATCAGGCAAAAGGAAGATATGTTATTACCAGAGAGGAGGCAAATGAGTACGAGAGGAGAGCAGAGGCCGCTCGTCGCCACGCTGTAGCTCAGGAGGCGATAACCGCTGCATCGCAGTACGACCCCAACTATTATTATGGATATCCGCCAGGCCATCAGTGGCCATAGACCAACTTAGGCCAAAAGCCTAAGCTTGGGAGAGTACGTATTTCTCATCGACATTACATTCATGTTCACACACTCATTGCTAGATGTCAGTGCTCATACTTTTTCATTGTATCATCCATGCTAGTTTATTTTCCTTTTTATGCTTTCTTCTTGTGTGTTTAATAAACCTTAAGAAAACCCAAAAAATTAGTTGTAGCTTTTAATTAGTTTACTTTCCATGCTTGTAGTAGTAATTAAAAAGAAAACCCAAATAGATTTCATGTTCTTCTTTTTCTTGTTGGGAGCTTTCCCGTGTAAATAGTTTTATTTCTTTTCTTTTCTTTGGGGGTCGATAGGAGAAGACCATAATTAAATTATTGAAGTGGCTCTTATATGCATAATTGTTGATCTGACAAAAGAGCCCATATTGCCTTGTCTTCTCCTGTTTATTGAATGCTTGCAGATTCCAGCTTAGTCCAATGCACTCGCACTATTATTATTATTATTCACATCATTCGGTCGTGCAAGTGAAAGGAAATTATGACGATATATGATGGACCGACTGAGATGAGAAAATCTGGTATGTGCTCGACCTCTTTTGTTTTTGTAAATATGATTAGTTCATCGTTCCTGATTCAGCCTATTATGAATAAACATGTTTGCAATGACAACTAGAGATCATAGTTTCTTGTGCCATGCTTGATTAGCTATGAGTTATAATGGTTCACCTTGCATGCCAACATGCTATTAAAATGGTTATGATGTAGTATGATAGGGTGGTATACTCCTCTGAATGATTTAAGTGACTTGACTTGGAGCATGTTCACGCATGTAGTTGAAACAAAATCAACATAGCCTTCACGATATTTATGTTCATGGTGGATTATATCCTACTCATGTTTGCATTCAGTGTTGATTAATTTTAATGCATGTTCATGACTGTTGTCGCTCTCTAGATGGTCGCTTCCCAGTCTTTTGCTAGCCTTCACCTGTACTAAGCGGGAATACTGCTTGTGCATCCAATCCCTTAAACCCCAAAGTTATTCCACATAAGTACACCATACCTACCTATATACGGTATCTACCTGCCGTTCCAAGTAAATTTGTATGTGCCAAACTCTAAACCTTCAAATAAATATCCTATTTTGTATGCTCGAATAGCTCATGTATCAACTAGGGTTGTCAGTATCTTCCATGTTAGATGGGTTATTCTCAAGAGGAGTGGACTCCGCTCCTCACTCACGAGAAAATGGCTGGTCACCGGGATGCCCAGTCCCATGCTTTATGCAAACTAAATCAAAATAATTGCAAACAAAACTCCCCATGGGACTCTTGTTAGTTGGAGGCACTCGTTGTTTCGAGCAAGCCATGGATTGATGCTTGTTGGTGGAAGGGGAGTATAAACTTTACCATTCTGTTTGGGAACCGCCTATAATGTGTGTAGCATGGAAGATATCGCCATCAGTTGGTTGTTATGTTGACAATGAAAGTATACCGCTCAAAATATTATTCATCTCTATTTTAAAACCGAGCTCTGGCACCTCTACAAATCCCTGCTTCCCTCTGTGAAGGGCCTATCTATTTACTTTTATGCTGAGTCATCATCCTCTTATTAAAAAGCACCAGTTGGAGAGCACCGCTGTCATTTGCATTCATTGTTGTTAGTTTACATTGAGTATGACTTGACTGGATCTCTTTTACCATGAATTACAATGTCTAGTCAGTCCTTGATCTTTAAAGGTGCTCTCCATTTTTGTTTTGCGGTCTCAGAAAGGGCTAGCGAGATACCATTTATTATATCATATTATGATTGTTTTGAGAAAGTGTTGTCATCCGAGATTTATTATTATTGCTCGCTAGTTGATTATGCCATTTATATGAGTAAGCTTGAGACCTAAGAGTTATTGTGAATGTGGTTAGTCATAATCTTTGCTGAAAACTTGAATGCTGGCTTTACATATTTACAACAACAAGAGCAAACAGAGTTTGTAAAAGTTTTTCTTTATCACTTTCAGTTTGTCAACTGAATTGCTTGAGGACAAGAAAAGGTTTAAACTTGGGGGAGTTGATACATCTCCGTCGTATCTACTTTTCCAAACACTTTTGCCCTTGTTTTTTACTCTAACTTGCATGATTTGAATGGAACTAACCCGGACCGACGCTGTTTTCAGCAGAATTGCTATGGTGTTATTTATGTGGAGAAACAAAATTTCTCGGAATGACCTAAAACTTCACGGAACATCTTTTCAGAAATAATGAAAAATCCCTGCAAAAGATGAAGGCCAGGGGCCCCACCACCTGTCCACGAGGGTGGGGGGGGGGGCGCCTACCCCCCTAGGGCGCGCCCCCTACCTCGTGGCCCTCCTGGAGCTCCTCCGACCTCAAGACCAACTCTATATATTTGCTTTTGGGGAGAGAAAAATCAGAGAGAAAGATTCATCATGTTTTACGATACAGAGCCGCCGCAAAGCCCTAAAACCTCTCGGGAGGGCTAATCTGGAGTCCGTTCGGGGCTCCGGAGAGGGGATTCCGTCGCCATCGTCATCATCAACCATCCTCCATCACCAATTTCATGATGCTCACCGCCGTGCGTGAGTAATTCCATCGTAGGCTTGCTGGACGGTGATGGGTTGGATGGGATCTATCATGTAATCGAGTTAGTTTTGTTAGGGTTTGATCCCTAGTATCCACTATGTTCTGAGATTGATGTTGCTATGACTTTGCTATGCTTAATGCTTGTCACTAGGGCCCAAGTGCAATGATTTCAGATCTGAACCTATTATGTTTTCATCAATATATGAGAGTTCTTGATCCTATCTTGCAAGTCTATAGTCACCTATTATGTGTTATGATCCGTTAACCCCGAAGTGACAATAATCGGGATACTTAACAGTGATGACCATAGTTTGAGGAGTTCATGTATTCACTATGTGTTAATGCTTTGTTCCGGTACTCTATTAAAAGGAGGCCTTAATATCCCTTAGTTTCCGTAAGGACCCCGCTGCCACGGGAGGGTAGGACAAAAGATGTCATGCAAGTTCTTTTCCATAAGCACATATGACTATATTTGGAATACATGCCTACATTACATTGATGAATTGGAGCTAGTTCTGTGTCACCCTAGGTTATGATTGTTACATGATGAACCACATCCGACATAATTCTCCATCACTGATCCATTGCCTACGAGCTTTCCATATATTGTGCTTCGCTTATTTACTTTTCCGTTGCTATTGCTATCATCACTACAAAATACTAAAAACATTATTTTTCTACTGTTACCTTTTGCTACCGTTACCATTACTATCATATTACTTTGCTACTAAACACTTTGCTGCAGATATTAAGTTTCCAGGTGTGGTTGAATTGACAACTCAGCTGCTAATACTTGAGAATATTCTTTGTCTCCCCTTGTGTCGAATCAATAAATTTGAGTTGAATACTCTACCCTCGAAAACTGTTGCGATCCCCTATACTTGTGGGTTATCAGCGAGCCTGCTGAGGTGCCTGTTGACGGGTAGACCAATGGTGTTCTCGATGCCTAGATAATTCGTGCAGTAGGAGATGCACTCTTCGGTCAGAAAGCCATTGGCTATGCTTCCATCTAGACATGCCCTGTTGCGAACATATCCTTTGATGACATCATTCATCCTTTCGAACGGCATCATGCTGTGCAGGAACGTCGGCCCGAGTTGGATGATATCCTCCACGATATGGACCAGCAGATGCACCATAATGTCGAAGAATGTGGGCGGGAAGTACATCTCAAGCTCGCATAGTATCACCATGATCTCTTCCTGTAGCCTTCTGAGTTGCCTCACGCCAACCGACTTCCGAGAGATGACATCGAAAAAGTTGCATAGGCCAAATAGCGTTTCATGGACGTGTGCGTCCATGATCCCACGGATTGCAACTGTAAGTATCTGCGTCATCAGCACGTGACAGTCATGAGACTTCATCCCGCTGAACTTCTGCTTCGCTGAGTCTAGGTATCTGCTTATCTTCCCTACGTAACCGTAAGGAAGTTTTACTCCTACGAGGCAGGTGAAAAACTGCTCGATCTCCTCCTGACTTAGAGTGAAGCACGCGGGAGGGTAGTCATATTCGATCTTCTTAGCCTTTTTGCCTTTGCGATGACTTTCTGTGTCCTTCGCCTCATCATCATCATCATCATCATCATCATCATCATCATCATCATCAGGGCGTTTTGCATGAAGCTCCTCCCTGATGCCCATTGATTGCAAGTCTACCCTTGCTTTCGACCCATCTTTGGTCCTCTCTGGCATGTTGAGCAGGGTACCAAGCAGACTCTTGCACACATTCTTCGTGATATGCATGACATCAAGGCTGTGAGGCACACGGAGGATCTTCTAGTATGGCAAGTCCCAGAAAACAGACGTCATTTTCCATACCTTCAGTAGCAGCTCTGGCGCCTTTTGATTCTTTCCCGGCGGTGGGCACTCTTTCCAATTTCTCAACAACTCGTCTATTTCCTCGCCGCTCCTCGTACGCGGGCGTCTTCGGGGTTCGGTTATACGTTGTGTCATCCATGCACCTGATGCATGCATAAAATCCGTGGACCACCTGCCCGGCAACATATCCGTAACCGAGATAGTCGTGCACCATCGTGAGCAGTGCGGCTCTCATAGGGAAATATTCTTTCGCTGTGGCGTCCCACGTATTGGCTGGCGTTTTCCACAGCGTGTCTAGCTCCTCTTTCAGCAGCCCCAAATACAGATTGATGTCGTTCCCTGGTTGTTTCGGCCCTTCAAATAGCATACTCATGTGAATGTACTTCCTCTTCATGCACATCCAGGGGGAGGTTGTACATCCACACAAACACAGGCCAGGTGCTATGTGTGCTTCTCTGGCTGCCAAACGGATTGACCCCATCGGTGCTCGCGCCCAGCATGATGTTCCTGGGATCGTCCCCAAATTCTGGGTGTTCGAAGTTCAATGCTTGCCAATGGCTCGCATCCTTAGGGTGACTCAGCATCTTGTCTTTTTTATGTATCTCCGGATCATTTCCGTCATCTTCTCGCTTCTTCTCCTCCCTATCCGCGTGCCAATGCAGGAGCTTTGCTAGCTTAGGGTCCGCGAAATACCGCTGCAGACGAGGAGTGATCGGAAAGTACCACACCACTTTTCGAGGAGCTTTCTTCCTCTTCTTGTATCGAGTGACGCCGCACACCGGACATATGGTAGACTCCGCGTGCTTGTCCCGATAAATGATGCAATCATTCATGCACACATGGTATTTCACGTGTGGTAAATCTAGAGGACACACGATTTTCTTCGCCTCCTCGAAACTGGTCGAGCACTTGTTCCCCTTGGGAAGACGTTCGTGCTAGAATGACATGTTCTCGTTGAAGCATGCGTCGGTCATTTTGTGTTTTACCTTCATCTCCAGAGCCATGAGGGTTACTTTCAGGAGGGTCTCCTCGGGCCTGCATCCTTCATACAATGGAGTAACCGCGTCTATCTCTAGTTGATCCAGCTTGGCTTTCTCTCGGGTGGCAGCTCTTGCGTTACCCATCTGCTTGAGAAGTAGCTCTTGAATATGAGGGTCCTACACCCCAGCCCATCGATGGTCCATCGTCGTCTGCTCCGGCATCTTCATCTTCATGATCATGCCCTTCGTCTTAATCTTCATCATCATCATGTCCGGCATCTTCTACATGATGAATGTGCCCTGCATCTACTTTGTGATCATGTCCTGGAGATTCTTCGTCTTCTCGCCCGCCCTCGCTGCTATTGTCTTGCTGCCCTTCCTTATTTCTTGCTCAGCCCCCATGGACGACTTCATAATCATCTTCATCACCTTGCCACCAATAGCCATCCATGAAACCATGCAAGAGCAGGTGGTCCCGCACCTGTCTGGAATCTGGGTCCATAAGGCTCTTCAGCTTGCATCTTCGACACGGACATCTTATCTTCGTCTCATTCTTTTGAAGCATCTCGGCCTTTGCGGAGCTCAAAAACCTGTTCATGATGCCTTCAGTCATCGTGCGGACCATGGTCTCCTGCGGGGTAGAGCAAAACGATATTTTAGAACCCAAAAAAATTGGCATGACTTTGCCTAAAACTAGGACAAAAAAGAATGTACAGTGCCAAATTCTTGCCGAAACGGAAATGAATCAACATTTCGGCAAAATATTGGCAACTATCGCATTTCAAATACCGATACCTGCAAACACAAACACATGCAACACCACAAACATACATAGATCTAGGCCATAAAAAGTGTGTACATTGTTGGAGGGAGAAAAAAGTAGATCTAGAACATAAAGAAAGCTTTCCCCTTACTTACCTATCAAAAAAAAGGAAATTTAACCACTTAATTCGGGTGAATCTATGGTGCAAATGAGGTGAGGAGGAGGAGGCAGCCAAGACCAAGCTTGGTAGAGGTGGAGAGAATGAAGTGGGGAAAGTGAGTGTGGTAGGTGGCTGTCACAAATATCTAGCTGCTCTTAGGTTACCAATGGCGCACCTCCTAAGAATGCGCCATTGGTAACTAGGGTTACTAATGACGCACCTGGTGTGTGGTGCGCCACTACTAGTTTTGAAAAAAAAATTGAAAAAAATTGTTAGTACTGGCGCACCGTGGGGAGGGGGGTGTGCCCAGGAGAAACTTAGCGGTGGCGCACCACACACAAGGTGCGCCATTAGTAATATGGCCACTAATGGCGCACCTATATCTGGTGCCCCACTGCTATATAGCAGTGGCGCACCACATACATGGTGCGCCATTAGTGTCCATATTAGCTATAGGCATATGGTTTAGTTGATATGGATCATGTGATCATTTAGATGACTAGAGTGATGTATATCTAAGTGGGATTTCTTAAGTAATATGATTAATTAAACTTTAATTTATCATGAACTTAGTCCTAATAGTATTTGCATATCTATGTTGTAGATCAATAGCTTGCGATATAGCTCCCCATTTATTTTTTATATGTTCCTAGAGTAAAATAAGTTGAAAGATGATAGTAGCAATGATGCGGACTAGATCCATGATCTGAGGATTATCCTCATTGCTGCATAGAAGAATTATGTCCTTGATGAACCGCTAGGTGATGGACCTATTGCAGGAGCAGATGCACACGTTATGAACGTTTGGCAAGCTCGGTATGATGACTACTTGATAGTTTAGTGCGCCATGCTTTACGGCTTAGAACCGGGACTTCAAAAATGTTTTGAACGCCACAGAGCATATAAGATGTTCCAAGAGCTGAAATTGGTATTTCAGACTCATGCCTGAGTCGAGAGGTATGAGACCTCTAACAAGTACTTTGCCTACAAGATAGAGGAGAATAGCTCAACCAGTGAGCATGTGCTCAGAATGTCTGAGTACTACAATTGCTTGAATCAAGTGGGAGTTAATCTTCCAGATAATATAGTGACTGGTAGAGTTCTCTAGTCACTATCACCAAGTTACTGGAACTTCGTGATGAACTATAATATGCAAGGGATGACGAAAACGATTCCCGAGGTCTTCGCGATGCTAAAATTACTGGGGAATGCAGTATTTCAAAAAAATTCCTACGATCACGCAAGATATATCTAGGAGATGCACAGCAACGAGAGGGGAGAGTGTGTCTACGTACCCATGTAGACCGAAAGCAGAAGTGTTTAAGTAACACGGTTGATGTAGTCGGACGTCTTCGCGATCCAACCGATCAAGTAACGAACGCACGACACCTCCGCGATCTGCACACATTCAGCTCGGTGACGTCCCTTGAACTCTAGATCCAGCTGAGGTCGAGGGAGAGTTTCACCAGGACAACGGCGTGGTGATGGTGATGATGAAGTTACCGACACAGGGCTTCGCCTAAGCACTACGACAATATGACCGAGGTGTGTTTCTGTGGAGGGGGGCACCGCACACGGCTAAAACAATTGTCAACTTGTGTGTTCTAGGGTGCCCCTACCCCCATATATAAAGGAGCAAGGGGGAGGTCGGCCGGCCCAATAGGGTGCGCCCAAGGAGGGCAATCCTACTCCTAGTAGGAGTTGGACCCCCCTTCCTAGTCCTACTAGGAGAAGAAGGAAGGAGAGCGGGAGGAGAAGGAAGGAGGGGGCACCGCCCCTCCCCCTAGTCCAATTCGGACTAGGCCCATGGGGGCACGCGGCCCACCCTTGGCTGCTCCCTCTCTCTCCCTTAAGGCCCAATAAGGCCCATAACTTCCCTGGTAGTTCCGATAACCCTTCCGGCACTCCGATAAATACCTGATACACCTCGGAACCATTCCGGTGTCCGAATATAGTCATCCAATATATCAATCTTTATGTCTCGGCCATTTTGAGACTCCTCGTCATGTCCGTGATCTCATCCGGGACTCCGAACAACCTTCGGTACATCAAATCACATATGTAACATCCCAAATTTTCAATTTGGAATGTTATACATTAGGTCATCATTGCATATCATATTTAATTGCATTTTGGCTTGATCCTAGAAATTCTACGCAACTCAAGGACCCACGGAGAGAGTTGGGGATTTCGTTAATTTCATATTTGAGTTTTCTCAAATTTTGAAAAGAGGATCATTTGGTTTTGATTATTTTTCCCTCCTAATATTTCTAAAATAAAAATATATGAGAGGAGATAAAATGACTTCTCCAAGATAGATGAAATATTAGAGGAAAAATATTAAAATCAAATAAATGTTTTTTGGATTTAATTGCAATTTTTTGCATTAGAAAAATTGCACGTTTTCAAAATTTCATTTTTGGGCCAAGAAAATGTTCATCTTGTTCTAAATATTTTATTTAGACGGTGAAAAATTGTTTTGGCATTTTTAGATATTTATTTATTTTTCTAGGATTTATTTTTGTCGGAACGTTATTTAAAAAAAAGTCAGCGCCTGACTGGGCCGAAGCCCAGCCAAGCCGACCGGCCCAACCCTGCGGCACCGCCTCCCTCGCGCGCCCCGTGCCCGCGCCGGACTCTGCCGGAGTCCGGGGGACCGCCGTCGCCTCGGGTTGCCCCTCCCCCAAGCCCACCCCGCCCCCTCGCCGTCTTAAATACCCACCGCTGCCGCCCCACCTCGCCACCCAAGCCGCAGCAGCAGCAGCGCCCGCAGTCGCCGCCGCCGAGTCGCCGCGCCACCGCACCTCGCCATCGCCCCACGCCGCACCACCCCGCTGTCGCCGCCACCCCGCAGCCCCACCTCGCCTCGCCGGAGCCGACGTTCCGGTCCGATCCGTTTCGCTGCCGGTTTTTTTCGATTTAGGTAAAAACCGATCGGTTTTTATTTAAACCCAAGTTTTTTTTAGATTAGTTCGGTTTTAGTCTTTTTCGGTTTATTTATTTAGCAGACGTTCGTCCGTACGTTCGTTTTAACGAACGATATTCACTCGTTAGCCGCAGATAGCGAACGTTCGTTCGTTAGCCTGTTCGTCAGTTTTTCTTTTTCCGGGGTTTTTCCGCGATTAGTTTCGATCGTGAGTTCTGATCCGATTTTCGTTTTAGTTTATCTTTTCGCTCGTTTATCAGAATCTGGCGATTCAAGCGCCTAGATCTTCGTCTCGAAGCCTCTTTTTGTTTTAACCAACTTGAACAAGATTTTGGTATTTTAAAATTTGACTTTAGTACAGATTAGTAATCGGATCTTGTTTCTTTCGCAGTTTGAGTTTCGTTGCTCCATTTGATTTGATTCTTTTTGCAAAGTGGAGTTCTTAAGTTGAACTTTCTGGTTAGATCTTATTATTCATGTTTTACCCGTGCATATTTGCTTGATTGCTTATGTATTCTATTGTTTGTTTACTATAGAACACCCGGAGTGCAAAGCGTGCTACTACGAGTCTCTAGGTTTTGCTGATCATCAGCAAGGCATGTAACACTTTGATCATACCCCGTTATCACCCAGTTTTTATGCATTAGTTCTAATCCTCAAACATTGCATGATTAGGTTGTGATATAACATGTGGGTTTGGAAAGTAGTTGATGAGGTAGAACCTATTGCCCTGTTATTATCAAACCCTTGGGAGTTACTTCTATGTATTGCTTATATTGCTATGCTATGCTCATAGACGTGGTTTGGGTGAGTGAATCCATGACAGACGTGAGATTGTTAATTAATGGTTCAACTTAAGGTGGCAACTTTAATACACATCTGGGTGGATTGCTTGTCGGGCACCTGGAGAATCCAGTGTTGTCCTAGGATATCCCGGAGTACCCGTGTGATAATCCTAAGGTCCGCCACCCAGGCTCAAAGGGAACTGAGATATTTCATGCTAGAAACTTCCATGTGCAGCCACAAGCTATTATGGGCTCTAGCATTGTTGAGTAAGTTGCATGACCTCTTCCAGTGGTAGGCTAGCAAATGTAGAGGGATGTAGGTTGGTACTGTCTACCCGGGGTTAGAGTTAATGCTTCTGAAAGACTGTGTCTCGGTCATCCGTTCTCAAACACCATGTAGTGCGAGAAATCCAACGGAGGAGATCGAGTCTTGTGGGGAAAAGTGCGCAAACATCTGCGGAGTGTACAATCTAATCATGGTTAGCCGTGTCCCCGGTTATGGACATCTTGAGTATCTAGTACTTGTATTATCATATGTATCTCATCACTCTAATTTAATATTGTTGGGTTGATAATTACTTTTAATTGGGATTGAGTTGGAGGAACCTTCTCAATGATGTTTCAACTACCATGATAGTTAAATAAAATCTATTCCTTTGTTGTAGGGAAAAATTGGCTTTTCGCAAAACTTTAACCATAGAGCCTTTCCACCAGCCAAATATGCATGTAGTGATAGCATTATTCAGTTTTTGCTCTACTGTGTTATATTGCCAGCATATTCCATGTTTTGACCCATGATACGTCTCCAACGTATCTATAATTTTTGATTGCTCCATGCTATGTTATCTACTGTTTTGGGCAATATTGGGCTTTATTATCCACTTTTATATTATTTTTGGGACTAACCTATTAACTAGAGGCCCAGCCCAGAATTGATGTTTTTTTGCCTATTTTAGTGTTTCGAAGAAAAGGAATATCAAACGGAGTCGAAACAGAATGAAATCAATTGGAGAAGTTATTTTTGGAAGGAAAGCTACCGGATGGACTTGGACCCCACGTTAGGAGCCAAGGGAGGTGCTCATGAGGGTGGGGGCGCCTACCCCCTAGGGCGCGCCCCCCTGCCTCGTGGGGCCCCCGAAGCTCCACCGACGTACTTCCTGCACCCATATATACTCACGTACCCTGAAACTTCCAGAACGCACAATAGATCGGGAGTTCCACTGCCAGAAGCCTCCGTAGCCACCGAAAGCCAATCTAGACCCGTTCCGGCACCCTCCCGGAGGGGGAATCCCTCTCCGGTGGCCATCTTCATCATCCCGGTGCTCTCCATGACGAGGAGGGAGTAGTTCTCCCTCGGGGCTGAGGGTATGTACCAGTAGCTATGTGTTTGATCTCTCTCTCTCTCTCTCTCTCTCTCTCGTGTTCTTGATTTGGCACGATCTTGATGTATCGCAAGCTTTGCTATTATAGTTGGATCTTATGTTTCTCCTCCCCCTCTACTCTCTTGTAATGAATTGAGTTTCGCCTTTGAAGTAATCTTATCGGATTGAGTCTTTAAAGATTTGAGAACACTTGATGTATGTCTTGTCGTGCGTATCTGTGGTGACAATGGGATACCACGTGATTCACTTGATGTATGTTTTGGTGATCAACTTGCGGGTTCCGCCCATGAACCTATGCATAGGGGTTGGCACACGTTTTCGTCGTGATTCTCCGGTAGAACTTTGGGCACTCTTTGAGGTCCTTTGTGTTGGTTGAATAGATGAATCTGAGATTGTGTGATGCATATCGTATAATCATACCCACGGATATTTGAGGTGACATTGGAGTATCTAGGTGACATTAGGGTTTTGGTTGATTTGTGTCTTACGGTGTTATTCTAGTAAGAACTCTAGGGCTGTTTGTGACACTTATAGGAATAGCCCAATGGATTGATTGGAAAGAATAACTTTGAGGTGGTTTCGTACCCTATCATAATCTCTTCATTCGTTCTCCGCTATTAGTGACTTTGGAGTGACTCTTTGTTGCATGTTGAGGGATAGTTATGTGATCCAATTATGTTAGATTGTTGAGGGAACTTGCACTAGTGAAAGTATGGACCCTAGGCCTTGTTTCAATGCATTGCAATACCGTTTACGCTCACTTTTATCATTAGTTACCTTGCTGTTTTTATAATTTCAGATTACAAATACCTTTATCTACCATCCATATACCACTTGTATCACCATCTCTTCGCCGAACTAGTGCACCTATACAATTTACCATTGTATTGGGTGTGTTGGGGACACAAGAGACTCTTTGTTATTTGGTTGCAGGGTTGATTGAGAGAGACCATCTTCATCCTACGTCTCCTACGGATTGATAAACCTTAGGTCATCCACTTGAGGGAAATTTGCTACTGTCCTACAAACCTCTGCACTTGGAGGCCCAACAACGTCTACAAGAAGAAGGTTGTGTAGTAGACATCAAACTCTTTTCTGGCGCCGTTGCCGGGGAGGTGAGTGCTTGAAGGTATATCTTTAGATCTTGCAATTGAGGTTTTTGGTTTCTTGTTATATCACTAGTTTATTTTATAAAAGAAAACTATAAAAAAATGGAATTGAGTTTGTCTCATACGCTTCATATTTTTAATATCTTTCGTGAGTATGATGGAAAGGAAAATTGTGCCAAAGTGTTAGAAGAAGAATGCATTAAAATGTTTGGCACTAAATCTTTGAATGATGAGCTGTAACATCCCAAATTTTCAAATTGGAATGTTATACATTAGATCATCATTGCATATCATATTTTATTTTGCATTTTGGTTGATCCTAGAAATTCTATGCAACTCAATGACCCACGGAGAGAGTTGGGGATTTCGTTATTTTCATATTTGAGTCTTCTCAAATTTTGAGAATAGGATCATTTGATTTTATTTATTTTATCATCAATTATTTCTATTACAAAAATATGAGAGAGGGAATAAAATGAATTTCCCAAAATAAAGAAATATTGAGGATTTAATAATAAAATCAAATAAGATTTTTATTTCGGAGTTTTTCGGTGTTTTATTTGAATTTAGAAAAAAGTGTGTTTTTCAAAATTGCATTTAGGGCCCAAATAAATGTTCACCTTGTGCGGCTTGATTTTAGAAGCCTGTGAAAATTTATTTCGGAAATTTTGGAGTCCGTTTAGTATTTATTTTTATTTTTCTTCTGAGCGGAAATTTTAAGAAAAATGAACCGACTTCTGGCCTTACCCGAGCGGGACACCGCTCGGGGCAGCCTTTAAATAACGCCGCCCCAGCCCATCAGCCCCGCCTTGATCCGCGCGCGCCGCCAAAGCCGCCGCCGCCAACGATCCCGCCGCCCGAGCTTCGTCGCGCCTCGATTTCCGTGCCGGAAAAAAAATTCAGCGTTCGTCGTTTTTCTTTTTCTCGGACTAAATTCGCGATTTTTCTAATCGCGATTCCTGATCCGATTTTCGTTTTAGTTTAACTTTTCGCTCGTTTGTCGGAATCAGGCGATTCAAGCGCCTAGAGTTTTGTCTCGAAACCCTCTATCCGTTTAACCAACTTAAACAAGATTTTGCTACTGTAAAATTTTCCCTAGATCCAGATTAGTAGAACGAAGTTGTTTTCTTTCGCAGTTTGATTTTCGTTGCTTCGTTCGATTTGATTCTTTTTGCCAACCGGAGTTCTTAAGTTGAACCTTCTGGTTAGATCTCTTATTTGAGTTTTACTGTGCATTAGATGAGTACTTATTGTATACTTGTTTGTTTGTCTGCGATAGAATACCCGGAGTGCGCCGCCTGTTACTTCGAATCGTTTGGTTTTGCGGATCATCAGCAAGGCAAGTAACACTTTGATCATACCTTTTCTACTACCCAGTTTTATTGCATTAGATCAAACCTCACACATTGCATGATTAGGATCTAATTAAATTGTTGGATGGGAAGTAGATGAGGTAGTACCTATTACCTGTTTATTATCAAACCTTTGGGAGTTACTTCTATGTTTGCTTATTATGCCATGCTATGCTAGTAGACGTGGATTGGGTGAGTGATATCCATGACAGATGTGAGTTTGTTAATTAATGGTTTATCTAAGGTGGCAACTTAAACACACATCTGGGTGGATTGAGGCACCTGGGTATTCCAGGACTTGCCTGTTTTCTTCTGGACTGCCACCCAGGCCCAAAGGGATCATGAGATTATTCATGCTAGAAACTTCCATGTGCAGCCACAAGCTATTATGGGCTCTAGCATAGTTGACTAAGTCGTGCGAACTCTTACAGTGGTAGACTAGCAGATGTACGGGATGTAGGTGGTACGGTCTACCCAATCGTAAGGTGCTAGCGTTTCTGAAAGACTATGTCTCGGTCATCCGTCTTCTCAAACACCCTATAGTGCGAGAAACCAAATGGAGGTGATCGAGTCTTGTGGGGAAAAGTGCGCAAACCTCTGCAGAGTGTAATAAACTAATCATGGTTAGCCGTGTCCCCGGTTATGGACATCTTGAGTATCTAGTACTTGGATTTTCATGTGAATCCCAACATGTTACTCTAAATTAATTTTGTTGGGTTATGTTTAATGATGATTGCTTAATTGGGATTGAGAATGCTGTCAACCATTCTCAATGTTTAACAACCACCATGATAGTTAAATAAAATTATTCCTTTGAAGTAGGGAAAAATTGGCTTTACGCAAAACTGTAACCATAGAGCTTTCCACCAGCCAAATATGCATATAGTATAGCTGTTTCATTCCATTACTCTCTATGTGTTACCTTGCCAGCATATTCCATGTGCTGACCCGTTTTCGGGTTGCAACATTAATGTTGCAGACTTTTCAGACGACGATTAAGGAGTTTTAGGTCGTGGTCCTATACTCAGTGATGCCGTTGGAGTTGATGGACTCACTTATCTTCCAAGCCTTCCGCTGTTATCTTTATTAGATGGCCTTAAGCCATATTTATTGTAATAAGTTCTCTTTTGAGACACTCGATGTAATAAGTGTGATTGCTACTCTGCTATAAATCCTCCGAGTATTGTGTGGTGTCAGCATTACTGATCCAGGGATGACACCGGAGCACAAAGATCAGACTGTTTGAGGTCTGGTCGCTACAGAGATGGTATAAGAGCACACGCTGACTGTAGGACACGACCACTAAGCTAAAGACCTAGATCACTATTCACTCTCTTCTTTTCTGATTTCTCATCTTTTCTACTCTTTAGGATGGCGGATGCATGGAACAAGTTCACGCAACCAGATGAAGATACACCCTTTGGACGACACTTGAAGGAAGTCACTAGATACCTAAACATAGGAGTACCAAGCTTCACGGGAACCTACAACGCCACTTTACCTGAAGAAGAGCACTGGATGATTCAAGTTCAAGTTCCAGGAAGGACGTTCATGCCAGTCACTGAGCCCATAGAGTTTTCTTTTGATGCACCAACTTGGAATCTAGGAAAGAGCATGGCAGCTCACATCGCCATGGGACACATTGGAGAAGTCTACCGCAAGGATCTCAAGGATACTATCTACCAAATTTGTGGGCGCTGAGATGAACACTGAGAGATGATCAGCACCAGGAAGGATAGATCAATCGCAGCTTTTATCCAGGAGTTAAACCATCACATTCGACGACAAGAGAACCAGATGTGCGCCGACATGATAGATCTGAAGAATGCAAGGACAAGAATCAAGGAACTGGAGGAAGAACTCAAGGCTACATGTGAGGATTATGAAGAGGAAATTGAAGTATTGGTGGATAAGAATGCCGACCTAACAAAGAAGATTGGAATATTTATGGGAGACCCTACGCCAGTAGATGAAGACGAAGAACCTCAGGAGATTAGCCTGGAAGACTACATCATCATCGACGACACCGACTCGGAACAAGATAGTAGCGATGATGACTATGTTGATGAAGCAGGAGCAGATATTATGGAGTCAACGACCGTAGAATATTTCTAGTAGACCACCCTATCAGTAGTAGTGTCCACCATGTAAATATAGTAGTCCAAGCACTTTTGCGATAGATAGATCGATTGTATGCCCTTGTTTGATTGATTGAAGTGAATTGTTTGCTTTTGCCTCATGTGCATATGGGTAGTGTTCTCTCTTTAGACCCCCTCTATTCTTATATCTCATCTTTTCTAAACCCTCAGATGCCTTCGAGACGTGACCCCGGATTTACCTTTCCACCGGAGCTCACCCAGTTGATCCAGCAACAGAACACATTGATGCAGTTGCTAGTTCAGAATCAAGGGAACAACAACAACCCACCACCACCACCTATTGACCACTTAGCCCGTTTTCTTAGGCTGAATCCACCGGTGTTTTCCAGTAGCACCGAGCCGATAGTAGCAGATGATTGGCTCCGCAAGACAGCTAGGGAGTTGACCACCGCAGGATGCACAGATGCGGAGAAGGTGAAGTTTACCGCACATCAGCTAGAAGGACCCGCAATATCATGGTGGGAGAATTTCACAGCCACTTTCCCTGTAGACACTGTCACATGGGACCAGTTTCAGCAGGCTTTTCGTACTGCCCATGTTTCAGCAGGAGCTATGGCCATGAAGAAGTGTGAGTTTCGCAACTTGCGCCAAGGAGGACGAACAGTTGGCCAGTATGTGGAGGAATTTAGTAAGTTAGCACGTTATGCCCCAGATGACGTTGCTACGGATGCCGCTAAGCAGGAGAAGTTTCTGGAAGGACTGAATGATGAGTTGAGCATGCAGTTGATGGTAGCCACCTTCAACAACTACCAGGAGTTGGTAGATCGTGCTCTTATGATTGAAGGGAAGCAGCAGCAGATTGAGAATCGCAAGAGGAAGTATGGACAAGGAAAGTATAACTCAGGAGCTCAGTAGAAGCCATGTTTTACCCCTAGACCGGGAGGACATTTTCAGCATACCCATGGAGGAGGTAGCTCGCACAATCACAATGGCACCAAGAATGGTAATGGCAATGGAGGAAGCAACGGCCAGAATTGCACCAACCCATCAACCCCAGCCAAGAAGGACCTGAGCCAAGTCACTTGTTTTAAGTGTCAGAAAACCGGACATTATGCCAATGAATGTCCTGAATTACAAAATGGAAATAGCAATGGAAGTTCTAGGAAGAAGCCGAACCCTTTCAACAGGGGACAGGTGAACCACGTTAGCATGGAAGAGGTTGAAGCTCAGCCCGATGCAGTAATAGGTAAGTTTTTGGTTAAGTCATTTACTGCACTCGTTCTTTTTGACACTGGCGCATCGCATTCATACATCTCAAGGGGATTTGTGGATAAGTATAACCTACCAACCCAAGCCCTTAGGTCACCCATGTTAGTAACCTCGCCTGGAGCAGAGTATGTGGCTAGTTTATGGTGTGATCGGTTACTATTAAGGATTGGTAACTATGTTTTTCCCTCAGACCTAATAGTATTGGAATCTCAAGGATTGGATGTGATATTAGGCATGGATTGGTTATCAAAGTATGAAGGGAATATTGAGTGTGCTAGTAAGTCAATTTTTCTTACCACCCTAGAAGGGAGAAGGATCAAGTATGTATCCCGGCATGTGCCAAAGAGTCAAGATGGGAACGGGCTGGGTCGGGCCGCTGGGTCACCGACCCGACCCAAAATATCGAGGCCAATGGGCCAGGCGGGTTGGCCTTGAAACATATACGGGTCAGTGGAGTTGGCCCCGTGTGACCCGATGGATCGCACGGGTCGACCCAGCCAGATGGTGTCTTTGCCCTAGTCCAACTCTGCCGCTGCCCCCGGCGATCTCTGCCGGCCGCCCCCGACGATCTCTGCCGCCCCCGACCACCTCTGCCTCCGCCAGCGTTCCTACCACTCACGGTGCGCCTATCGTTCGTCTTCTGGGTCACCGTCGAGCTCGCCGTCCCGCAGCCCCGGTCGCCGTCGAGCTTGCCGTCTCGCGGCCCCGGTCACCGTCGAACTCGCCATTCCGGTCGCCGTCTTTTCCTCTTCTCCAACTTGTCCAGCTCGCAGGTGAGACTCCTGCCCGCCTCCTCTCCTTCCCAGCGCAGAGTAATTCAAGCACTGGTCTTGTTTTTGGTCATTGCTGTCTACAGACTACAATAGCTTCAGTGTTGATTCTGCAGTACATTCAGTGTTGGTTCTGTAGTCGTTTTTACTTCTACAATGAATTTGCAGTAGTTCTACAATAATGGTCTGTGTGAATGATGATCAGCAACATCCACTTCATGGTACTATTTGTCTACTACTGCATAAGTTATTTCCCAACTTGAAAAGAAAGGGGAAGAGGAAAAGTAAAGTCATTCAGTCAGTGTAGATGAACAAGTACATGAAAAACTAGATCATATTTATACTGGATCATTTTGCCCAGGCCAAGCAACAAATTTGGGGATCATGGTTAAGTTCATATACAAAATTCTGTTAAGTTCATATACAAAATTTGTTGGTTGTTATCCGGTGCGACAATGAGAAGGGCTCAACCACCCCCAGGGGTGTCTCCTTCTTCGATAGACATCTGTAGAGCTTATCATGGTGAGTATTGTTAATCTTTCTTTTTCTAGGGATGCAAATTAATGGCTGCTAAAATAAAAAAATACTCGTAATTGTAATGTTAACACTCGTGCCCTTTGCTCAGCAGGACGTTCACAAGACACTGTATGGTTGATTTTGAAGAAGATGAGGCTGATGAAGAAGATGTTGACTATGAAGAAGAAGAGGAAGGAAAAGAAGATGAGGATGAAGAAGAAGAAGAATATGATGATGAAGAAGAAGAAGAGGGAGATAATGTGGATGAAGAGGGAGAGGTTGAGATCATTGACATGGGATCGTTTTCTGAACCGGGAAGAAAGTTTTTGTCGAAAGTGTGGAAGGAATATGAGCCTATCCGTGTTGATGGCATTGTTGTAGCTGCTGAGTGCAAACACTGTGCAAGGAATATTTGTGCTGAGCGTAAACATGGAACAAGTTCATTGCGCAAACATTTGAAGAGATGCAGGGAAAGGAAGAAGGTTCTTAGAGTTTCTGGACAGCTGAGTGCTTCTATCGTGAGTCCTGATGGAGTTGCAATGGGGCTTTGGACCTTTAATCAGGCATTAGCACACCGAGAGCTGATGAGGATGATAGTGTTGCATGAATTGGCATTCTCATTGGTGGAGTACGATGGATTTAGAAGATTTGTCTCTAGTCTAAATCCTAGCTTCAAGATGATATGCAAAAAAACTGTGAAGGAGGACTGCATGAAAGCATTTAAGGAAGAGAAGATAATTTTGCAAAGGATGTTCCAAAACTCCAAATCCAAGATTTCTTTGACTACGGACCTATGGACATCAAATCAGACAGTGGGGTACATTTGCATCACAGCTCACTTCATTGATGAGGAGTGGAAGCAGCAGAAGAGGATAGTGAAATTTGCAGCTATGGAGACGCCGCACACAGGAGCTTCAATGTTCAATGTCATGGTGAATTTCATAAGAGAGTGGAACATTGAAGATAATCTCTTTGCTGTGACGCTAGACAATGCATCGAACAATGGTGCAATGATGAAGCTATTGAAGGCACATCTCCTGCTTAAGAAGATGTTACCTGGTGGTGGCAAGTTGTTTCACCAACGTTGTGCCGCCCATGTCATAAATCTGATATGTCAAGCAGGATTGAACTTCCTTGGTCCAGTGATCAACATGATACGTGAAACTGTGAAATATATTCGAAGCTCACCAAGTCGAAAGGAAAAATTTCAAGAAATTGTTGAGCAACATGGTGTATCATGTGGGAGAACTCCAATTCTTGATGTTCCAACTCGTTGGAACTCAACCTACATGATGATTGATATAGCAAAAGAGTATCGTGGAGTGTTTGACTCTTTGGCCATTCAAGATAAACAATATACCTTCAAGCCATCTTTTGAGGATTGGGAAAATGCTGAAGATGTTTGCAGGCTACTGAAGGTATTTTATGAAGCCACTAATGTGATATCCGGCACAAAATATCCAACTGCTAACTTGTATTTCCATGAAATGTGGAAAGTGAAGCTGACCTTAGAGCAACAACATTATGAAGAGGATTCTGAGATGGGCACAACGGTCAAATATATGAAGAGAAAATTTAGAAGGTATTGGAAGATGACATGGTTGAGCCTTTGTATTCCAGTGATTTTGGACCCACAATTCAAGTTGAAATATATTGAGTTCCGATTTGGCCTAGAGTTTGGGAACGAAGCTACAGCAATGATTGCTAAAATAAAAAATGTGTTCCAAGGGTTGTTCAAGGAATACCTCCAATTGAATGACAGTGGATCAGATCCCATGTCACAAGGAGGTGATGATGACATGGCTGTAAGTGGTGAAGATCCTATGGCTGATTGGGACCAACATGTCACCCTCACTGCTCGATCAACAAATTTGGATTCTACCGAACTTGATTCGTACTTGTCAAAGGTACCCATCCGTCGAAGTGATCAATTCAATATCCTTACATGGTGGCAGACGAACTCCGGTGAATACCCAACGCTGAGTCGCATGGCAGCTGATATCTTGGCGGCTCCTTCCTCTGCGGTGGCATCCGAGTCTACCTTCAGCACAGGGAAGAGAGTCCTATCAGATTTTCGAAGTCGAATGACTGCAACGACACTTGAAGCTCTTGTTTGTTTACAAGATTGGATAAGGGCCAACGGTAAAGCCATACAACACAAGTTTCTTCTTTGTTTCTTATTAATGCTTCAAGTTTACAAGTTTCTTTTTTTTTCTGCAGCTAATACTCAACGTAGCTTGGCTTCAGTTCATGATTATAATGGACTTACAAGGTATGAGAAACCTTCTGATGTATATAGTGCCATGTATATGAAAGTACACGTAGTATGAAGTCTGCTTTTTATTTAGGGATTTCATATCTACAGTTTGTTCCAGGGAACTATTTGCAAGATGCAACCCAAACATGTAGATGAGTATATAGAGTGTTTTACACACAGAACTAGTGCTTTTATTTTTGGTTTCCCCAAGTTATAGTTGATCTCTAATATATATTTCTTTTTTCTCTCAGATATGAATGTGTAGTTCAGATTCATTTTTTTTAATCGCCAAACTATATTAAAAATATGCATTGCTAACTACAGTAACTTGATTATAATATGTTGCGGAGTGGATGACGGGTAGTGTATAATGGATATTTAGAAGTGTATTTTCTTGCAAACCTGATCATGAATTGGTTTTCTGGAACACACCTTTGCTACTAAGAATATTCCTCTGTTCATAAATATATTATTTAGTTTTTTTGTGGATAAATATACTATTTAGTTGATGTGCACAGAATTACTCTTGTAACATTTCTTTGCAAATACAGATATCGAGGACTGATGCTTGTTGGAGCAATTAATGTTAAAGCTCAAGCAGATGGTGAAGAAGATATGTCAGCTTTCTCTGTAACCTACTGGATGTGAAAAGATTAGCATGTTGAACTTGTAATATTTTGATCTTGTATGAGTCTGTTGGATTGAGGTCATTAGCTTGACGTTCTTTGAAACCTGTAATCTTTTGGTCTTGTTCGAATCTGTTGGATTGAGGTCTTTTGCTTGATGCTCTTTGAAACATGTAATCTCATGATCTTGCCATTTTAGAAACATTTGCTAAATTCTGGGTTGGCCTCATGTACCCAATGGGTCAATGGGGCCACAAAATTCTGATGAAATGGGCCGGCCCGTGGCCTCACATTTTGACCTTGGGGCCACGGGGCCGGGGCCGGGGCCAGGGCCGGGTCGGCCCATTCCCATTCTGACCAAAGAGGACACAAGTAAATTGCCTAACAGGAGTTGTGCAGGAGGAAGTACCAGTGGTAAGAGATTTCCCTAATGTATTTCCAGAGGAGTTGCCAGGCATGCCACTGGATAGAGATATTGAGTTTTTGATTGAGCTATTGCCAGGCACAGGTCCAATATCAAAGAGACCATATAGGATGCCAGCAAAGGATTTGGTGGAAATTAAGAAGCAGATTAATGAGTTACTGGATAAAGGATATATTCGCCCACGTTCTTCGCCTTGGGGATCGCCAGTACTACTAGTGGAGAAGAAGGATGGATCGTTAAGGATGGTTGTTGATTATCGAGGATTGAATGAAGTAACGATCAAGAACAAGTACCCACTACCAATGATCAACGATCTGTTTGATCGATTGCAAGGAGCTAAGGTATTTTCCAAGATCGATCTGCGATCAGGATACCACCAGTTGAAGATTTGAGAACAGGATATTCCGAAGACAGCTTTTACCACTAGGTATGGGCTGTATGAGTATACTGTTATGTCATTTGGTCTGAGTAATGCACCTGCCTATTTTATGAACATGATGAACAAAGTGTTTATGGAGTTTTTGGATAAGTTCGTCATAGTGTTCATTGATGATATCCTAGTTTACTCGAAGAATGAATAGGAACATAAGGAGCATTTGCGTTTGGTACTTGGAAAGCTCAGAGAACATCAATTATATGCCAAGTTCAGCAAATGTGAGTTTTGGTTGAAGGAAGTAGGATTCCTCGGACATGTTATATCTGGAGAAGGTATAGCAGTAGATCCCGCTAAAGTTGAAACCGTGACCAAATGGGAAGCCCCACCAACAGTTGGAGAGATCCAGAGTTTTCTTGGACTCACAGGATACTACCGGAGATTTATTGAGAATTTCTCAAAGATTGCGAAGCCTATGACGGAATTATTAAAGAAAGATACCAAGTTCATATGGACGGAGGAATGTGAGGCTAGTTTCCAGGAGTTGAAGGAACGTTTGGTTACCTCACCAGTGTTGATTTTGCCTGACCAGACCAAAGATTATGAGGTGTATTGCGACGCTTCACGTCGAGGACTTGGAGCAGTGCTTATGCAGGAAGGGAGAGTTGTTTCTTATGCCTCAAGACAACTCAAGCCTCATGAGTTGAATTATGCTATGCATGATTTGGAATTAGCAGCCGTAGTGCATGCACTGAAGACTTGGAGACATTTTCTGATTGGAAACCATTGCGAAGTGTACACGGATCATAAGAGTTTGAAGTACATTTTCACACAGAAGGAGTTGAGTCTCAGACAAAGGAGATGGTTGGAGCTTATCAAGGATTATGATATGAGATTGCATTATCACCCCGGAAAGGCTAATGTAGTAGCAGACGCATTAAGCTGTAAGAGCCATGTCAATACGTTAATGACGGGAGAAATACCCAAGGAGTTAGAAGAAAATCTTCGTGAACTATGTTTGGAAATAGTTCCGAGAGGCTACGTAGCAGCATTGGAGATTCAGTCAACTTTGATGGATAGAATCAGGGAAGCTCAGAAAGCTGACAAAGAGATTGCCGCTATTAAAGAGAAACTGAGCAAAGGAAAAGCTAAAGGATTTCGTGAGGATGAGCACGACACCTTATGGTTTCAAGACCGCGTTTATGTGCCAATGACCCGGAGATCAGGAAGTTGATTTTGCAAGAGGCACACGACTCACCGTATTCAATTCACCCAGGAAATACCAAGATGTATTTGGATTTGAAGGATATTTTCTGGTGGACCGGAATGAAGAAGGATATTGCGGAGTATGTAGCAGTTTGTGATGTATGCCAGAGAGTAAAGGCAGAGCATCAGAAGCCACCAGGATTGTTCCAACCATTATCGATACCCGAATGGAAGTGGGATAAGCTAGGCATGGATTTTATCATGGGATTGCCCAGGACTCGTTCAGGCTATGACTCAATTTGGGTTGTAGTTGATTGATTGACGAAAGTAGCTCATTTCATCCCAGTAAAGACCACTTATACTAGTGCTAAGTTGGCAAAGATATACATGACCAGGATCGTATGTCTGCATGGAGTTCCAAGGAGTATCGTATCAGATAGAGGAACCCAGTTTACCTCAAAGTTCTAGAAGCAGTTGCACGAAACTTTGGGTACCAAGCTAGAATTCAGTATAGCTTTTCATCCGCAGACAGATGGACAGACCGAGAGAGTCAATCAGATTTTGGAAGATATGCTGAGAGCTTGTGCGCTAGATTACGGATCTAGTTGGGACGATAATTTTCCATATGCAGAGTTCTCTTACAACAACAGTTATCAAACCAGTTTAAAGATGGCCCCTTTCGAAGCTTTGTACGGAAGGAGGTGCAGGACACCGTTGTCATGGGACGAAGTTGGAGACCGCCAGTTGTCTGGTCCTGACTTGATTAAAGAGTCTGAACAGAAGGTCAAGCTGATTCGCGATAGGCTCAAGGTAGCCTAGTCCAGACAGAAGAGTTATGCAGATTCTAAACGCAAGGAGACAGTTTACGAAGTCGGAGATAGAGCTTATCTTCGAGTATCTCCACTTCGAGGAACAAAGCGTTTTGGAGTTAAAGGGAAGTTAGCGCCACGATTTGTAGGACCATATCGAATTTTGGAGCGTATGGGAGAAGTGGCCTACAAGTTGGAATTGCCCGAAGGATTGTCAGGAGTACATGATGTGTTCCACGTTTCTCAGTTAAAGAAATGTCATGGCTGACATACCGTTGAGAGACACGGTGCCTTTGGAAACTATTCAGTTGGATAATGATTTGACCTACGAGGAGAAACCAATTAAGATTCTCGAGTTTGCCAGCCGAGTTACTCGCAGCAAAGTTATCAAGTTTTGCAAAGTTCAGTGGAGCCACCACACGGAGGATGAAGCCACCTGGGAGCGAGAGGAAGATTTGCTCAAACACCACCCTCACCTATTTTCTAGCCAACCCGAATCCCGAGGGCGAGATTCATCTTAAGGGGGTAGGTTTGTAACATCCCAAATTTTCAATTTGGAATGTTATACATTAGGTCATCATTGCATATCATATTTTATTTTGCATTTTGGTTGATCCTAGAAATTCTACGCAAATCAATGACCCACGGACAGAGTTGGGGATTTCGTTATTTTCATATTTGAGTCTTCTCAAATTTTGAGAATAGGATCATTTGATTTTATTTATTTTATCATCAATTATTTCTATTACAAAAATATGAGAGAGGGAATAAAATGACTTTCCCAAAATAAAGAAATATTGAGGATTTAATAATAAAATCAAATAAGATTTCTATTTCGGAGTTTTTCGGTGTTTTATTTGAATTTAGGAAAAAAGTGCGTTTTTCAAAATTGCATTTAGGGCCCAAATAAATGTTCACCTTGTGCGGCTTGATTTTAGAAGCCCGTAAAAATTTATTTCGGAATTTTTGGAGTCCGTTTAGTAATTCTTTTTATTTTTCTTCCGAGCGGAATAATTAAAAAAAGCGAACCGACTTCGGCCCGTACCCGAGCGGGACACCGCCCGGGGGCAGCCTTTAAATAGCGCCACCCCAGCCCATCAGCCCCGCCTAGATCCGCGCGCGCCGCCGGAGCCGCCGCCGCCGCCGCCGATGATCCCGCCGCCCAAGGTTCGTCGCACCTCGATTTCCATGCTAAAAAAAGAAAAAATATTCGGTGTTCGTCGTTTTTCTTTTTCTCGGATTAAATCCGCGATTTTTCTGATCACGATTCCTGATCCGATTTTCGTTTTAGTTTAACTTTTCGCTCGTTTATCGGAATCAGGTGATTCAAGCGCCTAGAGTTTCGTCTCAAAACCCTCTATCCGTTTAACCAACTTAAAAAAGATTTTGCTACTGTAAAATTTGCCCTAGATCCAGATTAGTAGAACGAAGTTGTTTTCTTTCGCAGTTTGATTTTCGTTGCTTCGTTCGATTTGATTCTTTTTGCCAACCGGAGTTCTTAAGTTGAACCTTCTAGTTAGATCTCTTATTTGAGTTTTACCTGTGCATTAGATGAGTACTTATTGTATGCTTGTTTGTTTGTCTGCGATAGAATACCCGGAGTGTGCCGCCTGTTACTTCGAATCGTTAGGTTTCACGGATCATCGGCAAGGCAAGTAACACTTTGATCATACCTTTTCTACTACCCAGTTTTATTGCATTAGATCAAACCTCACACATTGCATGATTAGGATCTAATTAAATTGTGGGATGGGAATTAGATGAGGTAGTACCTATTACCTGTTTATTATCAAACCTTTGGGAGTTACTTCTACGTTTGCTTATTATGCCATGCTATGCTAGTAGACGTGGATTGGGTGAGTGATATCCATGATAGATGTGAGTTTGTTAATTAATGGTTTATCTAAGGTGGCAACTTAAACACACATCTGGGTGGATTGAGGCACCTAGGTATTCCATGACTTGCCTGTTTTCTTTTGGACCGCCACCCAGGCCCAAAGGGATCATGAGATTATTCATGCTAGAAACTTCCATGTGCAGCCACAAGCTATTATGGGCTCTAGCATAGTTGACTAAGTCGTGCGAACTCTTACAGTGGTAGACTAGCAGATGTAGGGGATGTAGGTGGTACGGTCTACCCGATCGTAAGGTGCTCGCGCTTCTGAAAGACTATGTCTCGGTCATCCGTTTCTCAAACACCCTGTAGTGCGAGAAACCAAACGGAGGCGATCGAGTCTTGTGGGGAAAAGTGCGGAAACCTCTGCAGAGTGTAATAAACTAATCATGGTTAGCCGTGTCCCCGGTTATGGACATCTTGAGTATCTAGTACTTGGATTTTCATGTGAATCCCAACATGTTACTCTAAATTAATTTTGTTGGGTTATGTTTAATGATGATTGCTTAATTGGGATTGAGAATGCTGTCAACCATTCTCAATGTTTAACAACCACCATGATAGTTAAATAAAATTATTCCTTTGAAGTAGGGAAAAATTGGCTTTACGCAAAACTGTAACCATAGAGCTTTCCACCAGCCAAATATGCATATAGTATAGCTGTTTCATTCCATTACTCTCTATGTGTTACCTTGCCAGCATATTCCATGTGCTGACCCGTTTTCGGGCTGCAACATTAATGTTGCAGACTTTTCATATGATGATTAAGGAGTTTTAGGTCGTGCTCCTATACTCAGTGATGCTGTTGGAGTTGATGGACTCACTTATCTTCCAAGCCTTCCGTTGTTATCGTTATTAGATGGCCTTAAACCATATTTATTGTAATAAGTTCTCTTTTGAGACACTCGATGTAATAAGTGTGTGATTGCTACTCTACTATAAATCCTCCGAGTACTGTGTGGTGTCAGCATTACTGATCCAGGGATGACACCGGAGCACATAGATCAGACTGTTTGAGGTCTGGTCACTACATGAGCATGATTGCAATGTTGTTAGTATGAACTCCTTGAATATCCATGGTACTAATGATGATTGCACTAGCTATGATGAAAATGTCTCCTATAAACATGTCAATTTTTGTGGAGTGCATTAGGTTTGCAAGTACACACCAAATAGGGAAGATAGATATTGCAAGAGGCATAAGTACTTAGAAGCTAAATTGTTGCAAGAAAGTCTTGATGATTGTGCTGAAAAATTCAATATTTTTCGCGCCCCTTGTGAACTTTGCAATGAACATGGTCATTTAAATCTCCAATGCAAATTGTTTCATGACCGAATCGTATCCAAAAAATGTGATAATTTGATTACCCTTGAGCATCATAAAGATCTTAGTCTTCTTTTGGGGTATGAGGAAATGAAACATGTAACTGAGGGTATTCCAAAGTTTAATATATAGAAAATTTATATGTATTGTGCGGTGAATTGTATTGAAAATCCTTATATTGCCAACTACATAAAGAAAAGAAAACAAATAGAAGATGAAGAGAATACTAATGAAAGGGAAGAGACTTCCCAATATCCTCCTATTATTTCTTATGATGAATCAGGTAACGAGGAGGAGCCTCCTATTCAACCAATCTCATTAATAAGGAGCTCCAAAAAGAGGATTGAACCCACACATGATGTGGTGAAGAATAAGAAAAGAAAAAGGAAGAGAGGTAAAAAGATATCTCCCCAAATAATGCTGCTCCTATTACTATTGTGCCTCATGAAAATGTAATTGTGAAAGATAATGATACTTCTTATGATCTTGAAAATCTTTTTGGCACTTGCTTGGAAGAATATGATAATTGCTATATTATTGGTGCTATCCATACTATTGATGTTGAAAGTGATTATGCTTATGATATGAAAAGGCCCAAGCTTGGGGATGCTATGTTTGATGAAGATGCTGTTTTTGAGAATATATTTGCTGCAATTAATGTTTGTCCCAAGCTTGGGGATGCTACGCTTAATGAAGATGATATTTTTAGTCTCCCAAGTTTTGGTATGCAAATTTATAATGATGATAGCATGCCTCCTACTTATGATGAAAGTAGTGATTATATTTATAAAACTTGCCATGATTACGACTACGCCTTCTCTGAAAATTACTCTTTTAATGTGGAAACAATTTATTGTATTCAAGTCTCTTATGATACTCCCACTATTCCGAATGAGAAGAATTTTGCTTATGTGGAGAGTAGTAAATTTTCTATGCTTGTTGATCATGAAAAGAATGCTTTAGGTGCTGGTTATATTCTTGAATTCATTCATGATGCTACTGAAAATTATTATGAGGGAGGAACATATACTCGTAGGAATTGCAATAATACCAAGTTTCCTCTCTATGTGCTTAAAGTTTCAAAGTTATGCTTGTTTTGCCTTCCTATGCTAGTTGATTATTGTTACCATAAGTTGTTTGCTCACAAATACCTATGCATAGAAGTGGGTTAGACTTCAATGTGCTAGTCATATTCTTCATGATGCTCTCTTTATGTTTCAATTATTATCTTTTATGTGAGCATCATTGAAATCATCATGCCTAGCTAGGGGCATTAAACGATAGCGCTTGTTGGGAGGCAACCCAAATTTATTTTTGTTCCTCTCTTTTTGCTCCTGTTTAGTAATAAATAATTTATCTAGCCTCTGTTATGATTGATTTTTTATGTTTTAATTAGTGTTTGTGCCAAGTAGATCCGTTGGGAAGACTTGGTGAAAGTCTTGTTGATCATGTTGTCAAAAACAGAAACTTTAGCGCTCACGAGAATTGCTGCCATTTTTTATTGGAGAGTAATATTTAGTTAGTTCTTTTTGCAGATGATTAATACATAAATTCATCAGGTCCAGCAATTTATTTTAGAATTTTTGGGGTTCCATAAGTATACGTTTGATCCAGATTACTACAGACTGCTCTGTTTTTGACAGATTCTGTTTTCGATGTGTTGTTTGCTTATTTTGATGAATCTATGAGTAGTATCGGAGGGTATGAACCATAGATAAGTTGGAATACATTAGGTTTAACACCAATATAAATTAAGAATGAGTTCATTACAGTACCTTGAAGTGGTGATTTATTTTCTTATACTAACGGAGCTCACAAGTTTTCTACTTGAAGTTTTGTGTTGTGAAGTTTTCAAGTTTTGGGTAAAGATTCGATGGACTATGGAATAAGGAGTGGCAAGAGCCTCAGCTTGGGGATTCCCAAGGCACCCCAAGGTAATATTTAAGGACAATCAAGAGCCTAAGCTTGGGGATGCCCCGGAAGGCATCCCCTCTTTCGTCTACCTCCATCGGTAACTTTACTTGGAGCTATATTTTTATTTACCACATGATATATGTTTTGCTTGGAGCGTCAATTTATTTTGTTAGAATTTGCTTGCTGTTATTTAGAACAATGTTTTTCATATTTTATTTCAATAAAAGTGGCATTGATAGCCTTTACTATGCCTATTTTTAGAATTCCACATGTTGCTGTTTGAAAACAGAAAGTTTACCGCTGTTGCAATAATTCCCTAGAAAAGTCAGAATGTGATAAAATGTTGAAACCTTTTTCATATTAAGATATGATAAATTTACTACAGTGCGAATTTTCTTTCATAATTTTTGGAGCTAGGGAAGTATGGGTGTTGCTGCATTCTTTACAGACTGTCCTGTTTAGGCAGATTGCTGTTATGTTTGCATTGTTTGCATATGTTTGCTTGTTTAATGATTCTATTTGATGATAGGACTATTAAATATGCAGAGGAATTTAGTATGAAATGTTGAATAATAATTTCAGTGATTTGCTACAGTAGAGTATGATTAGGTTTTTGCAATGGTTTATACTAACTTATCTCACAAGTCCTTGTTGAGTTTTGTGTGGATGAAGCTTTTGAGATTTAGGGAGACCGTGATATGAGAGGAATTAAGGAGACACAAAAGCTCAAGCTTGGGGATGCCCAAGGCATCCCAAGATAATATTTCAAGAAGTCTTAAGCATCTAATCTTGGGGATGCCCCAGTTGGCATCCCACCTTTCTTCTTCAACAACTATCGGTTAGTTTCAGTTGATCCTAAGTTTTTGCTTCTTCACATGATGTTTGCCATTCTTAGAATGTCTTTTTTATTTTCCTTTGCTTGCTGTTTGAACAGAGTATCAAGATCTGAAATTCTTAAATGTTAGAGAGTCTTCCCATAGTTGCATAATTATTCAAATACTCATTGATCTTCACTTATATCTTTCGGAGTAGTTTGTTGTTGCTCTAGTGCTTCACTTATATCTTTTAGAGCACGGTGGTGGATTTGTTTTATAGAAACTATTGATCTCTCAAGCTTCACTTATATTATTTTGAGAGTCTTAAATAGCATGGTAATTTGCTTAAATTCCTAATATGCTAGGTATACAAGATTAATAATAAAATTCTCTTATGAGTGTTTTGAATACTAAGAGAAGTTTGATGCTTGATGATTGTTTTGACATATGGAGGTAATAATATCAAAGTCGTGCTAGTTGAGTAGTTGTGAAATTGAGAAATGCTTGTGTTGAAGTTTTCAAGTCCCATAGCATGCACATATGGTAAACGTTATGTAACAAATTTGAAACATGAGGTGTTATTTGATTGTCTTCCTTATGAGTGGCGGTCGGGGACGAGCGATGGTCTTTTCCTACCAATCTATCCCCCTAGGAGCATGCACGTAGTACCGAGGTTTTTGATGACTTGTAGATTTTTTCAATAAGTATGTGAGTTCTTTATGACTAATGTTGAGTCCATGGATTATACACACTCTCACCCTTCCATCCTTGCTAGCCTCTTCGGTACCGTGCATTGCCCTTTCTCACATTGAGAGTTGGCGCAAACTTCGCCGGTGGATCCAAATCCCGTGATATGATACGCTCTTTCACACATAAACCTCCTTATATCTTCCTCAAAATAGCCACCATACCTACCTATTATGGCATTTCCATAGCCATTCCGAGATATATTGCCATGCAACTTTCCACCATTCCGTTCCTCATGACACATTCATTATTGTCATATTGCTTAGCATGATCATGTAGTTGACATAGTATTTGTGGCAAAGCCACCATTCATAATTCTTTCGTACATGTCACTCTTGGTCCATTGCATATCCCGGTACACCACCGGAGGCATTCATATAGATTCATCTTTTGTTCTAGTATCGAGTTGTAATCATTGAGTTGTAAATAAATAGAAGTGTGATGATCATCATTTTCTAGAGCCTTGTCCCAAGTGAGGAATAAAAAAATAAAAAATAAAAAATAAAAAAGAAGTGAAAGGCCATAAAAAGGGGAAGGCCCAAAAAAATAAAAAGAAAGAAAAGCGAAAGGCCATAAAAAGGAAGGCCAAATAAAAAAATGAGAGAAAAAGAGAGAAGGGACAATGCTACTATCCTTTTACTACACTTGTGCTTCAAAGTAGCACCATAATCTTCATGATAGAGAGTCTCTTGTTTTGTCACTTTCACATACTAGTGGGAATTTTTCATTATAGAACTTGGCTTGTATATTCCAACAATGGGCCTCCTCAAGTGCCCTAGGTCTTTGTGAGCAAGCAAGTTGGATGCACAACCACTTAGTTTCTTTTGTTGAGCTTTCATACATTTATAGCTCTAGTGCATTCGTTGCATGGCAATCCCTACTCCTTGCATTAACATCAATCGGTGGGCATCTCCATAGCCCATTGATTAGCCTCGTTGATGTGAGATGTAACATCCCAAAATTCTAAATTTTGGAATGTTATAATAAATAGATAGATTTGATTGATTGTTTGATTGTTGTGTGATTGATTGAGTGAAATTAGAAACTTTTTGAAAGTTAAATGAGAGGGAATAAAAGGACTTTTCCAAACTTTCATTTTTCATTTATGATCTTCATGAATTCAAATTCTTTTCAAATACAAAACCCTAGAGAGAAGATGACATGACTTCTTCCATTTAAATTAAATGAAAGGAGTATTTGAAAATATTTGAATTTCATTTGGAAATATTTCAATTCATAAACTTCATGCAACTCAATGATTTTCATGAGAGAAGATAAAATGACTTCTTCAAATTATATGAAATATGAGTTGGGAGTTTCAAAGAATTAAATTCAAAATTCTTTTGAATTTATTTTCAATTTGGAGTTATTTGAGTTTTATTCAAATTATTTTTCTCCAAAAATAAAATATATGGAAATTAGGGTAACATGATTCCCTACAACAGAAAATTGGAGAGAAATAAATTTGAAATCATTTTGATATTTTTAAAATGATTTTATTGGATTTTATTAGACCAGTAGCACTCTTTGAATTATCTGAATTTGTGTGAATTTTATTTAATGCTAGAAAAATGTTCATGTTGTAGGAAATCTTTTTTTGAAAATTTTGATATATTATATGCCTATATAATATTTTTTTTCTTTTCTGTTTTGTTTATCTGAAAAAACATTTTTTTTAAAAAAACTCTTCGGACCGACTAGGCCGAAGCCCAGCCGGCCCAGCACCGCCATCCCCGACCTTCGGTCAGAGACCGCCTGCCGCACGACGTCGTCGTCGTGGTGGTCACGGACGCCGCCGCCGCCTCTGCTTGTCCCCTTCTCCAAGCCTCGCGCACCCCCCCTATAAAGCCGTAGCTCCGCCACCCCTCTCCCCCTGCCGCGTCGCGCCGCCCCTCCCGCATCTCGCCAGCGCCCGCGCCGCAAACCGCCGCTGCTGCCAGATCCATGCCGCGCCGCCGTCGCATGCTGCCACCGCCGCTGCGCACCCTGCGCCCCGCTCCGCCGCCCCGCGCCGTCCCCGCCTGGAGCCGCCGCTGCCGGACTCGCCGCCGACCGCAAGCCCGCCGGTTTTCTCGTAAAACCGACGAACCGCACGTACCGGTAAAAAAAACCCGCACAAAACCCGACCCGGTTTCCCTTCGGTTCTCTGTTAAACGATTTATTGTTTTAGGTTAATTTAATTAGAGATCGTTCGCCCATTATTCCTCTGTAGCGACCGGTTTTCGTTCTGTAGGGTTCTGTAGCGAACGTTTATTCGATAGGATTTTTCTTTTTATTTCAGATTTCGGCTAGGGACCTATTCGTGATAATTTTCTTCACAGATTAGTCCCTGTACTTCAATCTATCACTACTTTTTACTCGTTTGTCCAAATCCAACGAAACCAACGCCCACGTCTTCGTTATGATCCCCTCTATCCATTAATGCAACTCAAACATGTTTTTCAAAAGTTTAAAATTTGAATTAGATCAAATTTGAATTCAACCTTCGTTTGATCATAATTTGAGTTTCGTAGCTCCGTTTGAGTTGATTCTTTTTGCAAATCGAAGCTCTTGACCTAAACATTCTGATAAGGCCAAATTCACATAATTTTGGTACAGTTAGAAATTGTTTTATGTTGCAAGAGCTATTTGCTTGGTTTTGATGTTTTCCGAATCGACTTTTTCGATTTTTCTGGTCTTCTGAGTGATTGCTTATGTGTGGTTACTATTGCTTGCTTACAATAGATTGACCAGAGTGTGACGAGTAGATCTATCAAGAGTTATGAGTGCGAATCATCTTCATCAACATTGCAGGCAAGTTCACACTTTGATCATATCCCTTTTCATACTCGGTTTTTATTGCATTAGATCAAACCTCAAAAAATTGCATGATTAGGATCTAATTAAATTGTGGGATGGGAAGTAGTTGAGGTAGTACCTATTACCTGTTTATTATCAAACCCTTGGGAGTTACTATTACGTCATGCTTACATTGCCATGCTATGCTCGTAGACGTGGATTGGGTTTTGAGAGTATTCATGACAGATGTGAGATTGTTAATTAATGGTTTACATAAGGTGGCAACTTAAACACACATCTGGGTGGATTGAGGCACCTGGTTATTCTCGGATTACCTATCTAGGCACCGGGGTAGACCAGGATTGCCTGTTTTTTATGGACCGCCACCCAGGCTCAAAGGGATCATGAGATTTTTCATACTAGAAACTTCTGTGTGCAGCCACAAGCTATTACGGGCTCTAGCATAGTTGATTAAGTTGTGTGAACTCTTACAGTGGTAGACTAGCAGATGTAGGGGTTATAGGTGGTACGGTCTACCCATCGTAAGGTGCAGACGCTTCTGAAAGACTATGTCTCGGTCATCCGTTTCTCAAACACCATGTAGTGCGAGAAATCCAACAGAGGAGATCGAGTCTTGTGGGGAAAAGTGCGCAAACCTCTGCAGAGTGTATAAACTAATCATGATTAGCCGTGTCCCTGGTTATGGACATCTTGAGTATCTAGTACTTGGATTATCATGTGAATCTCATCATGTTACTTTAAATTAAGTTTGTTGGGTTTAATGATGTTATTTAATTGATTGAGAATGCTGTCAACCATCCTCAATGTTCAACAACCACCATGATAGTTAAATAAAATTTATTCTCTTGCAGTAGGGAAAAATTGGTTTTTCGCAAAAACCTTATAACTATAGAGATTTTCCACCAGCCAAATATGCATGTAGTGATAGCCATTGTTCATCATTCTCTATGGTGTGAATTTGCCAGTACATTCGATGTACTGACCCTCTGTGGCTGCAATGTCTCATGTTGTAGGATTATCTTATGACGAGTAAGTGATACGTTAGGGTTACGATTTCTACACTCAACTTTGCCGTTGGTGTTGATGGGAATCCACAACCTTGTTACTTCCGCTATTTGGATTGAGGTAATAGTATTTACATTACTTTTACATGTGATTTACCTCTGTTATAAATCCTCGAGTACTGTGTGTGTCAGCATACCGATCCAGGGATGACACTTAAGCACAGAGACTTGACCCATTCGGGTCGGGTCGCTACATGAGACTTTCTCCTTTTTATCTTCTCCACATAACCCCCTCATTATATTCTATTCCACGCATAGTGCTATATCCATGGCTCACGCTCATGTATTGCGTGAAAGTTTATAGGTTTGAGATTACTAAAGTATGAAACAATTGCTTGGCTTGTCATCGGGGTTGTGCATGATGAGAGCATTCTTGTGTGACGAAAATGAAACATGGCTAAACCATATGATTTTGTAGGGATGAACTTTCTTTGGCCATGTTATTTTCAGAAGACATAATTGCTTAGTTAGTATGCTTGAAGTATTATTATTTTTATGCCAATATGAACTTTTATCTTGAATCTTTCGGATCTAAATATTCATGCCACAATTAAGAAGAATTACATTGAAATTATGCCAAGTAGCACTCCGCATCAAAAATTCTGTTTTTATCATTTACCTACTCGAGGACGAGCAGGAATTAAGCTTGGGGATGCTGATACGTCTCCAACGTATCTATAATTTTTTATTGCTCCATGCTATGTTATCTACTGTTTTGGGCAATATTGGGCTTTATTATCCACTTTTATATTAATTTTGGGACTAACCTATTAACCGGAGGCCCAGCCCACAATTGTTGTGTTTTGCCTATTTCAGTGTTTCGAAGAAAAGGAATATCAAATGGAGACGAAATGGAACGAAATCAACTGGAGAAGTTATTTTTGGAAGGAAAGCTACCGGATGGACTTGGACCCCACGTCAGGAGCCAAGGGAGGTGCTCATGAGGGTGGGGGCGCCGCCCCCCCAAGGGCGCCCCCTAGGGCGCGCCCCCTGCCTCGTGGGGCCCCCAAAGCTCCACCGACGTACTTCCTGCACCCATATATACTCACGTACCCTAGAACTTCCAGAATGCACAATGGATCGGGAGTTCCACCGCCAGAAGCCTCTGTAGCCACCGAAAGCCAATCTAGACCCATTCCGGCACCCTACCTGAGGGGGAATCCCTCTCCGGTGGCCATCTTCATCATCCCGGTGCTCTCCATGACGAGGAGGAAGTAGTTCTCCCTCGGGGCTGAGGGTATGCACCTGTAGCTATGTGTTTGATCTCTCTCTCTCTCTCGTGTTCTTGATTTGGCACGATCTTGATGTATCGCGAGCTTCGCTATTATAGTTGGATCTTATGTTTCTCCTCCCCATCTACTCTCTTGTAATGAATTGAGTTTCCCCTTTGAAGTAATCTTATCGGACTGAGTCTTTAAAGATTTGAGAACAATTGATGTATGTCTTGCCATGCGTATCTGTGGTGACAATGGGATACCACGTGATTCACTTGATGTATGTTTTGGTGATCAACTTGCGGGTTCCGCCCATGAACCTATGCGTAGGGGTTGGCACATGTTTTCGTCGTGATTCTCCGGTAGAACTTTGGGCAATCTTTGAGGTCCTTTGTGTTGGTTGAATAGATGAATCTGAGATTGTGTGATGCATATCGTATAATCATACCCACGGATATTTGAGGTGACATTGGAGTCTCTAGGTGACATTAGGGTTTTAGTTGATTTGTGTCTTAAGGTGTTATTCTAGTACGAACTCCAGGGCTGTTTGTGACACTTATAGGAATAGCCCAACGGATTGATTGGAAAGAATAACTTTGAGGTGGTTTCGTACCCTATCATAATCTCTTCATTCGTTCTCCGCTATTAGTGACTTTGGAGTGACTCTTTGTTGCATGTTGAGGGATAGTTATGTGATCCAATTATGTTAGTATTGTTGAGGGAACTTGCACTAGTGAAAGTGTGGACCCTAGGCCTTGTTTCAATGCATTGCAACACCGTTTACGCTCACTTTTATCATTAGTTACCTTGCTGTTTTTATAATTTCAGATTACAAATACCTTTATCTACCATCCATATACCACTTGTATCACCATCTCTTCGCCGAACTAGTTCACCTATGCAATTTACCATTGTATTGGGTGTGTTGGGGACACAAGAGACTCTTTGTTATTTGGTTGCAGGGTTGCTTGAGAGAGACCATCTTCATCCTACGCCTCCTACGGATTGATAAACCTTAGGTCATCCACTTGAGGGAAATTTGCTACTGTCCTACAAACCTCTACACTTGGAGGCCCAACAACGTCTACAAGAAGAAGGTTGTGTAGTAGACATCAACCCGTTTTCGGGCTGCAACGTATTATGTTGCAGACTTTTCAGACGAGGAGTAAGGTTCGTTAGGTCGTTGCCGTGTAGCTCAGCTATGTCGTTAGATTTGATGGACTCACTTTATCTTCCAAGCCTTCCGATGTTATCGTATTGGATGGACTTATGCCATATTTATTGTAATAAGTTCTCTTTTGAGACACTTGATGTAATAAGTGTGTGATTGCTAGTCTGTTATAAATCCTTCGAGTACTGTGTGTGTCAGCATTACCGATCCAGGGATGACACTGAAGCACAGAGACTTGACCGTTTGAGGTCGGGTCGCTACAACATAACTCATAATACAAATCGTCATCGAAAGTTAAGCGTGCGGACCCTAGGGGTTCATGAACTATGTAGACATGACCGAGACACATCTCCGATCAATAACCAATAGCGGAACCTGGATGCTCATATTGGCTCCTACATATTCTATGAAGATCTTTATCGGTCAAACCGCATAACAACATACGTTGTTCCCTTTGTCATCGGTGTGTTACTTGCCCGAGATTCGATCATCGGTATCATCATACCTAGTTCAATCTTGTTACCAACAAGTCTCTTTACTCGTTTCATAATGCAACATCCCGTAACTAACTCATTAGTCACATTGCTTGCAAGGCTTATAGCGATGTGCATTACCGAGAGGGCTATCCTAATCTCGATCTATGCCGACTCGACAAACACCATCGGAGACACCTGTTGAGCATCTTCATAATCACCCAGTTACATTGTGGCATTTGATAGCACACAAAGTGTTCCTCCGGTATTCGGGAGTTGCATAATCTCATAGTCATAGGAACATGTATACGTCATGAAGAAAGCAATAGCAACAAACTAAACAATCGTAGTACTAAGCTAATGTCTAGGTCTTGTCCATCACATCATTCTCTAATGATGTGATCCCATTCATCAAATGACAACACGTGTCTATGGCTAGGAAACTTAACCATCTTCGATTAACGAGCTAGTCAAGTAGAGGCATACTAGGGACACTCTGTTTGTCTATGTATTCACACATTTATCAAGTTTCCGGTTAATACAATTCTAGCATGAATAATAAACATTTATCATTATATAAGGAAATATAAATAACAACTTTATTATTTCCTCTAGGGCATATTTCCTTCAGTCTCCCACTTGCACTAGAGTCAATAATCTAGTTCACATTGTCGGTGTCAAAACCGGCGGATCTCGGGTAGGGGGTCCCAAATTATGCGTCTAGCCGGATGGTAACAGGAGACAAGGGACAGAATGTTTTTACCCAGGTTCGGGCCCTCTCGAAGGAGGTGAAACCCTACTCCTGCTTGATTAATATTGATGATATGGGTAGTACAACAGTAGATCTACCATGAGAGCAAAGAGGCTAAACCCTAGAAGCTAGCCTATGGTATGATTGTTGTTCGTCCTATGGACTAAAACCCTCCGGTTTGTATAGACACCGGAGAGGGCTAGGGTTACACAGAGTCGGTTACAATGAGAGGAGATCTACATATCCGTATTGCCAAGCTTTCCTTCCATGCCAAGGAAAGTCCCATCCGGACACGGGATGAAGTCTTCAATCTTGTATCTTCATAGTCCAGGAGTCCGGCCAAAGGTTATAGTCCGGCTATCAGGACACCCCCTAATCCAGGACTCCCTCAGTAGCCCCTGAACTAGGCTTAAATGAAGACGAGTCCGGTGCACAGATTGTCTTCGGCATTGCAAGGCGGGTTCCTCCTCCAAATACTTCATAGAAGATTTTGAACAGAAGGATAGTGTCTGACTCTACAAAATAAGTTCCACATACAGCCATAGAGAGAATAATATTTACACAAATCTAATCTGCTGACGTATTCCGTAGCGTGTCATCACGGCACAGCCAAGCCTTTATTTGAACCGTTTTTCCTGTCCCACCTCAGCGCGTTCTGCGAGGCGGTTTCCTTGGCACGTCTTGTCGAAGCAGAGATTGTGTCCCCTTTATTTACAGGATTCTCATCAATACGGACGTGGGTAACCCAATCGTGCCCATTGGTGTGTCTCCTCGATCAAAGGCGAGTCCCAAACGGTCACGGGGAGGGCTCTTGGTATTCAACCTCTTATAAAGAGACCAAGGCCTTACTCCTTTCTTTTGATCTCAATTGAATTCACCCTTTGCCTCAAGTTCCAACACCCAAGGCCCCAGATTTCAGGCGCTTCGGACCTTCGATGATGTCCGGCTCCGACCTTCGAGGCCGATGGACGCCTTCCTCCGTCATGGAGGAAGACGTGCTAAAGCTGAGAGAGGCCAGGTTTTTGATCGGCGAAATCTCGCATAGGCTACTCCTCACAGGCAGGTTATTCCTACTCCCAATCCTGGTGAGAGCGTGGTGTTCGTGTCTCACTTCCTCCGAGGGCTAGGCTTCGCGACGGATCCCTTCGTGAGGGGCTCATGTTTCATTATGGGCTGGAATTTCACGACTTAGCCCCGGAGTCCGTCCTCCACATCTCATCGTTCATTGTCGTGTGCGAAGCCTTCCTCCCTATTACTCCTCATTTTGTACTTTGGCTTAAGACCTTTAAAGTAGAGCCGAAGATGATTGAGGGACAGCACGCAGAGTGCGGAGGCGCTGTTATAAGCAAGAATGCTAACGCTCCATGGCTCGAGGGCTCCTTTCAAGAGGATTTCAGCTTATGGCAACAAGAGTGGTTTTATATCACAGCTCCCAGGAGCACCAAGTGGGTGGCGCTGCCTGCTTTCCGCTCGGGTCCCCCGCCACGACTGGCGTCATGGGTCAATAAGGGGCTGGACTGGGGGTCGGCGAAGGACGTGCCCCTGTTGCAGGGCCACATCCGAGATCTCCTAGAAAGAGACATCAGTCTGGTCGTGGTGACGCAGGTTATGTTCATTCACCGAGTTCTGCCCTGCAAACGTCGCCCCCTCCGCCTGTGGGAGTTCAACCCGGAGGGACCACGAGTTCTCCAACATTTTCTTGGCATGACGCCCGTGGAGATGTACAAATTGTTCTTCGGACCACAAGTAGTGTGTCTGGATTCTACGGAGGACGCAGGTCTGAGATGCAATCGTCCGGATACTCAAGTAAGTAGCCATGTGCCCGGACACACCATCCGTTCATTTATCACAACATCACCCTTAAAAGAGTTGTCTTTGAAATAGGAGTGGGTAGCGAAGGCGAAGTTAATCAGGTGTCCGGCCCCCCTTCCTGAGACCTCGTCGGATCCCGTGTTAACCAGGATGCTGGAGATCGTGCCTTTGGAAGAAAGCGAAGGGGGGGACAAAGAAGCTACCGCCTCCCCGAAGGAGGCTATCTGGAAAGGAGGAATCGAAAATTCCTCTACTCAGGGGAGGAAGAGGACTGCCTCTGAAGACCCGGAGTCCATGGTCTCAAAGCGGGGGAAGAAATCTTCGCCAGAGGGTGCTGTGCCGGGGGATGCCTCGGCTGTACTATGCCCTCAAGGGGACCAGCCCTCCACCAAGCCGTAAGTAGAGAGGGGAAGTTTAAAATGAGAGAAATCCTTGTTTTATTTCTGAGGAAAATAACCGAAATTTTACCTTGTAGTTCGGATCTCAACCCTTCTTAGCAGAGCTCATCTTCGGGGGATCTTCTTCCGGAGATGATGGAGAGCGGAACGCCTCCCCCGGCCATACCACCTTATGAGGCGGGCGATCCTGAGGTATCGTCGCGGAGGGTTTCTCCGAATCCGGCAGGGCCGAAAGGCAATCATACGGCCCCCCAAGGCCATCCGTGTCCGGTCTTTGAAAAAGGCCATTGAACGAGTCCGGCACCACCTGGTGCTCGGTCGGATGAACTGAAGGATCTGTTAGGGCGAGCGTCTATCACAGAGGAACACTGTACATTGATGGGTATGATAATTGAAAGGATTTCGTCCGCTGAAAGCGGGTTGCACGAGGCCGTCAGGAGTTTACTGACAGGTTTTGAGGTACGCGAGGTGATGTACCATTTGACAGTCCCGCATATAAGATGCGCCCTGTGTAGATAGTAGCCCCTGAGACTCTGTGTGTTGTCGAAGACGACAGCACGTAGAGGATCATAGTCCCAGGTGTAATTTTCCCGCCTTCCTATGTAGGTGACGAAGTGTCCGGTGGCCAGCCAGACTGATGAATTTGCTGAGCTAACGCGGCAACATGACGTGGCAGATGCCGACATCGCGCTTGTCGACAAGCGGCTTGACGAGGCGGTCACAACCCTAGCCTTAGCCTTTGCTTGACCTTGCATGATCATCATGTCATCATGTTTAAGTTTTATGAAACTCTAAAATGGGGATGATCAAGCCCTAGCACAAATGCAATGCAAATAGTTTCAAATAAAAATATTTTGAATGAACTCAAAATGCCTTTTAAAAATGTTCATCATCTCTGGTTTAAGGTGGAAGCATCTACCCAAGATGATTTGCATTTTTGCTGGACACATTTGGGCTTTGAATTAAATCCCTAGGTATTTGAATTTGGGCATTTAATCAATATAAATATTTTAAATGCTCGAATAATCCTGGAAACAATTTTGGGCAGTCGTAAGTATTTCAAATAGAGCCCAAAATATATCCCAGGATTTATGGAAATGAGTTAGTATTATTACTAATTCCTAACATATCAAATAAATAGCAAACAGAAAACTAATAGAAGGAGAGAGAGAGAGAGAGAGAGAGAGAGAGAGAGTTTCCTTACCTGGCGCCCACCTGGCGGCCCAGCTGGCCCAGCCAGCCCACCAGGGGCACGGGCGTCTTCTTCCCCGCACCAGCGCAAGAAGCAGCTCGCTGGAGCGCGCCAACGCCGCCCTGGCCAGCTCCTGCTTCCACCGCGACGCCCCGGCTCTTCTGAACGTGCCACGGAGACGCCCTCGACCCCTGTGTCTCTCCCCTCTTGCTCTGGACCCCCCTCCTCTGCTCTCTCTCATGCGCACGGCCGAGCGAGACCGTTGCCGCCGCTTGCCGTCACCACGTCCACCGTGTTCCCCGAGCCTCCCTGAGCTATCCCGGAGCTCCGCCACCTCGTTCCCTACCTCCTCACCGAGCCAAGCTACCAGAAGGGCCCCGAAGCGCCACCCCGCCGCTTTTCCCCTCCTCGGCCACTGAGGATCGCTGCCGTCGAATTGCCGCCGTCTCCGCCTCCCCGAGCTCGCTGAGACCGTCTCCGACCCCGCTGTGAGCTCCGCCATCTTCTCCCCTGCTCCCCGCGCTCGTACGCACCCTCTAGCCGCCTCCACTACCAGAGACGTGAGCTCCCACCTGCCGGCCATGTCACCGCCGTGGCTAGAGCCCACACACGTCGCGTCTGAGCATGTTTTCATTCTCACTGCGCCCCTAGGAACCCGAAGACACCACCAGCTCGCTCGGAGACGCCTCGTAGCGTCGTTTCCGTCAAGGTCCGAACTCCGGCCGCCGCGGAACTCGACGCTGTCAACGTATCTGGCCACCCCGCGAATAACTGATGGCACCATTGGATGTGCGTGAGTGCGAGCGTCCCGTAGCTGCAAACCACGCTCAAAACCATCACGTGTAGCTCAATCCCAAGCAGACTCCGCCACGGCTTGAGGTCGTCGCCGGCCAAACTCTGGCATGCCGACATGGTGGCATAATTAGTGCTAATCTCCGTTAATTACCCATCCTAACAAACACTGACATGTGGGTCCCCGAGCCTAATTAGGTTAGTCTAAATATCCTACTTAAATTAGTGCTAATCCTGCGGACCCCATGTGTCAGCTTGACTTTGACTTAGTCAATGTTGACCGGGCCCACCTATCGGCGACCTAACTAGCCCAGGGTCACTGACCAATGGGTCCCGCAGGTCAGGTTTGACCTGGCCGACCAGTTGACCCGCTGACATCACCCTTGCGCAATGCTGATGCAGTAAAGCTTTTCTAGGATTTTAAATAAATCAGAAACGATTTATTTATTTCAGAAAATACCTAAAACTTCTAAAAATCATAGAAAATAATCTATAACTCAAAATGAAATAAATTATATATGAAAAATTATCAGAAAAATTCAAGGAATCTGTTTATGGCATTTGCATGCATGTTTGAACAACCTAGGGTTGCTGTACAGGGCAATTTGCATAATTGGCATTTAAATAAGCACATATGGAGTTTGAATTTGAACCCTTGGTTGAAACCAACTTCATTTAATATGATTGCTAGTTGCATTAGCTCAATCAACAGCATATTGCCATGACATTATCATGCATCATAATTGTTGCATTGCATTGATTGTGTTCCTCTTTGTTTGCCAGTATTTGTCCCCTCTCGATAGACGTGGTTCCGACGATGAGTTTGATGACACCGATGAAGAACTATACTATCTTCAGAAGTGCCACGCAAGCAAAACCCCCTTGTTCATTCCGATACAATCCCACTCTCTCGCTCCTGCTCTCTTTTACTGCATTAGGACAACAACGATTCAACTGTTACTTGCTGCGGTAGTTGAACCCTTATCCTCTGCATGACCTGTCATTGCCACAGTAAATAGATGAAACCCACTAGCATGAGTAGGAGTTGTTTGAGCCATGATGTGCCTACTCATTCATGCTTGTTTTTCATGCCTGCTATTGCTTAGAGTTGTGTTAGGTCTGATTCATCGGGGATGAGTTGGAACAGTGATGAACATGTCCTACTGTGTGTGAGCTAAGTGTGTGAACACGATTTGGTAAGGGTAGCGGTGAGAGGCCATGTAGGAGTACATGGTGGGTTGTCTCATTGAAACCATTCTTAGGAACTGAGTTCTGTGTTTGTGATCCATGACCAGCTACTACCACGCATTGGGCCCGAAACCAATGGACCCTCTCGACTTATTAACTGCCCTGGTCCTCTGTCCAGGAGTTGCAACTAGTTTCTGGTGTTTGTAGGATATGTGTTGGCGGCCATGCATAGTGCTAACCCTAGGGGTGGGCTATGATGCGCTAGATACACCGTGGCACGGTGTATCGGGCGCCCGTTTGGTGTCTCGGGAACCCTGCACACATCGTTTGGGGCTGTGAGCGAAACTCCGGCCGGATCTCCTCGCGGATGGAACCCGAATAGGCGATAAACCTGGACTAGAGACTTGTGTGGTTAGTCAGGTCGTGGCCGACTCCCTCGCCAGGCTTCCGCTTGAAGGTTGCCGAGATACATGACGTGTACATGGTGGTAAGTGGCGAGAGCGTGTGTGAAGAAGTACACCCCTGCAGGGTTATAAATGATCTATTCGAATAGCCGTGTCCGCGGTAAAGGACTTCTGGGTTGCCTATAACAGTTCATAGACAAGTGAAAGTGGATACTCTAAAACTTGCAAGATAAGTGTGAGTGCTATGGATGGCCTTCTCGTAGGGAGACGGGAGCGGATCCATAGTGGTGTATTGAATGGTGAATATGTGGACTCGTGTGCGCCACCTCAAAAGAGTTGCTTGCAGTCGTAGCTCAGTTTAGCCACTAAGTCAAAGCTGGCTTGCTGCAGTTAAACTCCACCACCCCCCTTGTTGATACCGATGCATATGTAGCTAGTTCTGATGTAAGTCTTGCTGAGTACCTTTGTACTCACGTTTGCTTAATTTATGTTTTGCAGAGAGATTTCAGTCTCGCTAGTAGTTCCGCATGGACTTCGATGTTTAGCCTGATACCTCAGCTACGATCTTGTGCCCTCGGCAGGATCTGGTAGATAGTCAGGCTTCTCAGCCTTTTCCATTTGTAGATGTTTGTACTCAGACATGTTAAGCTTCCGCATGTGCTTGAATTGTATGCTATGATTGTTGGGTCATCAGACCCGTGTTTGTAATATCTCGCTCCTCGGAGCCTAATGAATAAATACTTGAGTTGTAGAGTTATGTTGTGATGCCATGTTGTATTTACACATATCGAGCATATTGTGTGTATGATTGAAATGCTTGGTATGTGTGGGATCCGACAATCTAGTTGTTTATCCTTGGCAGCCTCTCTTATGGGGAAATGTAGTCTAGTGCTTCCATGAGCCATAGTAGTCCGCTACAGCCCGGTTCACCGGAGTCCTGTTAGCCCAGCACTACTGCTCAGGACACTTGACAGGCGGCATGTGTTTCACTTTGTTCCCGTGTCTGTCCCTTCGGGGAAATGTCACACAGTGACATCCGGAGTCCTGCCTAGCCTGCTACAGCCCGGGTTCCTGGAGTCCCGTTAGCCCAGTGCTACAGCCCGGATTCACACGCTGCTGACCGACATGCTCGATGTGATTCATGTATGCCTGTCCCCATAGGTTAGTGCCGCTTTGGGTTCACGACTAGCCATGTCAACCCGGATTCTCTATCATATGGATGCTAGCGACACTATCATATACGTGAGCCAAAAGGCGCAAACGGCCCCGGGCCATGGTAAGGCGACACCTGTGGGAATACCGTGCGTGAGGCCGCAAAGTGATATGAGGTGTTACCGGCTAGATCGATGTGACTTGGAGTCGGGGTCCTGACAGCTTTGGTATCAGAGCTTGACTGCCTGTAGGATTACCAAGCCAAACCGGTCGAAGTTTTGTCTAGAAATGCTTTAGTTATGTAGGGGAATTGATTGTGAAAGGGAACGTAAGGCTCTTTTTACTCCTGTACCCTATGGCCTTCTGATCTGAGTCATCCTCTTCTCTTCTACGGGGTTTAAGAACTAGGCCTTCTAATCTATCTATCAGGATGACGTGTTACTAATCCATAGACTTATAGGATTGATGGATTCAATTCTTAGTTCAGTTCCTACTATTTCTGTTTGTTGACAGTTGATCTCGGAACCTTGATATTGTGTTGTTGAGTGGTTATGCCACCATTTTGCAAGATGTCTCAAATATTTTTGAGCATTTACATCCGTTATGTTGTCCGAGTCATCCCAGGTTTCTAGATAATCTGATGCATTTGCAATCCTTTCTTTCTGTTCCCGATGTCCTTTTGGGCCAGATTAAGCACACTACACGGTCTGTGAGGTACTCCGTTGCCTCGGCGTATATGTTGGAGCTACTATTATGACCCTGGGTGCCTTATGAAACCATCTAGTCATCTAGCCATGTATGGTGTTCTAGTGTGATGATTCTGGCCACCATTCTCGAAAGCATCCCGTGATGCCACTTAGTAGTAGGCATTCTACTCCTGGGTTCTTGACCCAAGATTCACCCTACTTACCTCATGTCGATAGTGTTTGCTAGTTCTTTTAGGATATTAGTAACCTTTGCATTAGTTCTCGAGGTCCTTGGTATTTCCTTCTTCCAAATACCATGAACCATCCTTGGCAGGAGTTCCTTTGAACCAAAATATCACAACCAGAATACTCTTGAGGAGTTCCCTATTCATAATTGTGATTCTGCCAGTTCTACCTTTCTGCATGGGTTATCTGGAAGAAACCTGTTGAACTTGGTTCGACATATTAATCTATGCATCCACAACTCAGAAAGTTTTATGCTCCTTGAGTTGTCCATCTTTAGTTGTATTCCGACCATCTTCTATCAATTGATAGTAAAGAGTATGCATGCATTCGTTCATCGATGCCTAATTATTCTTGTGGTCTGTCAAGTCGTTCTATTCCAGAATGACTAGGAGAAACAAGCTCCAGTACCTCATCCATTTCTAGGATTGGGTCAAAGCAGTTGTATTCCGCAGATCAAATGCCAATCCAACTTTTGCTCTGTTCTACCTTGGGGTATTGCCATCTTTATGTCAGGATTGTCATGAGAATTGCACCACCTCTTATGAATTCTTGACGCAGTAATACTTCTCGCTATCATTATTCATTCCTCGGTCCCGTGTTGTCGCAACTGGAATGCCGACAAGTGAATCATGATGTGTGAAATCAATACTCCTAGCAACCCCGTTGCTTGGTAGTTAATGGACAATAATCTTATCCTTAGCGTGCCGATTATTAAATCATCATCCTAAGATTGATCGTGCTACCTAGTCCTTATTTCCTGTGCACTCTTCGATCTATGAGTTAGGATTGTGTCAATCCCTCACTCTTTTGATCATATCAACTTGCCCTGAAAAGCAAGGTTGTTCTCGAGCTTAGTAACATATCGGTGGTTCGTGACTCTCCGAATATCTTCTCGGAAGTGCTACCAGGTTGTCACCTGACCGCTATGCTAAGTTCGTGATCAAGTTGGTTTCTTGTAAACCACCCCTTCTCCAAGAATCCATGTTGGATATCCCTGAGCTGGCTGGTTAAGCTAAACAACAACTTGGAGAGTTGGAAGATAGAAACTTGTCTGACTTAGTTCATGTTAAGGGATATCTTTTTGTGTGTGTGTGTGTGTGTTGAAGAAAGATGATATCTCCATCGATTGGTCCTCGTGATTAGTTGTTGGATCTATTGCCTTGTCAAAACTTTGACTTGAGTATGGGCTATCGTCAAGTCAAATCAGAACCAATGATGTTCGTAATGTTGTCTTACTCGTGGATGATCCCTCGAGCATACACCGTTACATCTTTTGGTTTGACCAATGCTATCACCGTGTTCACATGATGGTGGAAGTCCAATGATATGGAAATTCCGATGAGTTGCTGTTGAGCCCATCAGCAGCATTTTGTCTCCCCCATGATTCGTGTTAAACATTAAGCTAGTGTTGGAAACTTTGTAAACAATGCCCTCATGTTTCGTTCATGAAGCATATGCTTGGATGGAAGAAGTGACTTCCTCGAATTCATGTGCATTTGGTGTAAGTTGCCTCCATGAATTTGAGAAAGGTTTGTTTTGTTTCCTCTGGAATCATCCCAAGTTAGTCATGCATATGTGCGAAGTACTCTATGGTTTGATAGGTTGGCCGCCTCCATTCTGTATGTGTTCCTAGCACACCAAGCCACTGATTGATTTGTTCAAGGAGAAGAAGTTCTTTCTTAGGATCCGGACTTATGAAAGGACATCGTTATCCTCGTTGATGGTTCCCATCTGGACTCGGTAGTGTTTTATTATAAGACTACTATCTGGTCATGCTTGTCTGGGACAACATGTTCACAGGTTTGTAGCAAAACCGGCTCATGTTTTGGAGCTTACTATCGTAGTTCATTTTCTGAGAATCTCGCAACGTCATCTCGTCGGTTTGTGTTGCAAACTTTCTCTTCCAGACATGCTGTCTGAAATATCCTATTACCAACCAGATCTGAATCTCAGGCAGATATGATGGTTGGAACTTTTCCAGGATCTATGATGTAGGTCCCAACAGGGTTGATATTCTGGCCGACACACCTAGCCGGAAGATCTGTCATTATAGTATCTTTGCCCATCATTCCATGAGGATTTCGTGCGACTTATTATAGAAGTTGTTCCTTAGGGATCCTTGTGCTCTCGGTTTCTTTGATGATTCTATAACCATTGAAACATTGGAAACACTCTCGATTGTTGAGTTTTTCCCCAGTTACCAGAATCATTCCCAGCATTTGCATTTTGTTCCCAATTTGCACCTCAGTAGTAGTTGTCCAGGATCATCTTCAAAAGTGGACTTACCATGGGTCCCATCCGTCTCCGATGATAAGCAAATCATCCATTGCGTTGTCTCCAACAAGGTAGTCCACATCATTCATCCTAGTCCGAGTATGCCATTTCTTCGAGCTCTTTCAAATGATCAATTGAAAATTGCTTTAAGTTGGTATCAAGAGTTTCAATGATCTATGGATCAAAAGTAATTCTTTTTGCCACTTAAGGGAACAATCCAATGAGTCACCTTTCCCAAGGTGCCCCGTTACGGGATCATGGCAATTATTTCCTCGCCACCTTGACACCATCCACCATCTTTCTAAGCGTGGAATTGTTGCCCACAAATCAAACCTCGTCGTTTGTTCTTCCATCCCTCTCGATGTGTTTTGTGTCTCAACTCGAGATGTTTTAACATCTCATTCCACGAGTTGATCTTGTATAGCTTGATCTTCGAGAAGATCAATCCTAGTAAAGTTTCTTTCCGTCGTCATCGCATGGATGAAGATCTCAAAAGCGAGGATATCAAGATCAATGTATGCAACGAATCAACAACCTTATGAGGTGCAACTTGGATCGAGAAGACTGTGATAGTTTGTGACCTCCTTTACGCTTACCTCACGTCTTGAATCTCGGGACGAGATTCTTGTTTAGTGGGGGTGAGTTGTCACAACCCTAGCCTTAGCCTTTGCTTGACCTTGCATGATCATCGTGTCATCATGTTTAAGTTTTATGAAACTCTGAAATGGTGATGATCAAGCCCTAGCACAAATGCAATGCAAATAGTTTCAAATAAAAATATTTTCAATGAACTCAAAATGCCTTTTAAGAATGTTCATCATCTCTGGTTTAAGGTGGAAGCATCTACCCAAGATGATTTGCATTTTTGCTGGACAAATTTGGGCTTTGAATTAAATCCCTAGGTATTTGAATTTGGGCATTTAATCAATATAAATATTTTAAATGCTCGAATAATCCTGGAAACAATTTTGGGCAGTCGTAAATATTTCAAATAGAGCCCAAAATATATCCCAGGATTTATGGAAATGAGTTAGTATTATTACTAATTCCTAACATATCAAATAAATAGAAAACAGAAAACTAATAAAAGGAGAGAGAGAGAGTTTCCTTACCTGGCACCCACCTGGCGGCCCAACTGGCCCAGCCAGCCCACCAGGGGCACGGGCTTCTTCTTCCCCGCGCCAGCGCACGAAGCAGCTCGCTGGAGCGCGCCAACGCCGCCCTGGCCAGCTCCTGCTTCCACCGTGACGCCCCGGCTCTTCTGAACGTGCCACGGAGACGCCCTCGACCCCTGCGTCTCTCCCCTCTTGCTCTGGACCCCCTCCCCCTCCTCTGCTCTCTCTCACGCGCACGGCCGAGCGAGACCGTGTAGCAACCCGACCCGAATGGATCAAGTCTACTGTGCTCCGGTGTCATCCCTGGATCAGTAATGCTGACACCACACAGTACTTCGAAGGATTTATAGCAGAGTGGCAATCACACACTTATTACATCGATGTCTCAAAAGAGAACTTATTACAATAAATATTGCTTACACTACCGGAATCAGCTACTTTGCCATCTGCCAGTTCTTTGCCGTCTGCCAGCAGACGGCAAAGAAGCTCTTTGCCATCAGCTACCGAAAAGCAGACGACAAAGAACTGGCTGATGGCAAAGACCTTCTTTGCCATCAGCCAGTTCTTTGCCGTCCGCTAGCTGACGACAAAGATTCTTTGCCGTCGGCTAGCAGACGGCAAAGAGGGAGGGGCCCCACTGACGAGCTGCTTAAAAAAAATTAACGGGCCCCACCTCTTTGCCGTCTGCTAGCAGACGGCAAAGATGGATAAAGGCGGACGGCAAAGAGCGGCGGACGGCAAAGGGCTGCATAACTAACGGCCCCCACCCCCCGCCCGTTACTCTTTCTACTCTCCCTCTTCCCTCCCCGACGCCCACCAGATCCCCACCCACCGCCGCCCCCACCCCCGCCGCCACCCCCGCCCCGCCGCCCGGCGCCGCCCCCGCACCCGCCCCGCCCCCGACCCCCCTCGCCCGGCGCCGCCCCGTCGCCCGCACCACCCTGCTCCCCCTCCGCCCACCACCCGCACCGCCACCGTCGAGCATCGCCCCACCCTGCCACCGCACCTCGCCGCACCTCCCTGTCCCGAAGGTGAGAGTCCCTCTTCTCCTTTTTTGTTTTTTCTATTTTTTTAGTTTAGATTACTTTTAGTTTTGTTTTAGATTTAGTTTAGTTTTATATTTAGTTTAGTTTAGATTACTTTTAGTTTTAGGTTTAGTTTAGTTTTAGGTTTACGTTTAGTCATGAAAAAAGAAGAAGAAGAAGAAGAAGAAGAAGAGGAAGAAGAAGATGAGGACGAAGAAGAAGAAGAAGAAGAAGAAGAAGAAGAAGAAGGAAAAAAGGAAGAAAAGGAAAAAGTGGAAGAAGAAGAAAAGGAAAAAAACCCGACCCGACATGGTACCCAGACCCCGACCCGGCACCCCGACCCCGAGACCCTGACCCCGACCCCGAGACCCTGACCCCGACACCCCGACTCCGACCCCGACCCCGACCCCGACACCCCGACCCCGACCCCGACACCCCGACCCCGACACCCCGACCCCGACCCCGACACCCCGACCCCCCAAGCCTGACCCGACACCCCGACCCCGACCCGACCCGACACGGTACCCAGACCCCGACCCGGCACCCCGACATGAGACCCCGACCCCGAGACCCTGACCCCGACCCCGACACCCCGACCCCCCAAGCCTGACCCGACACCCCGACCCCGACCCCGACACCCCGACCCCCCGAGCCTGACCCGACACCCCGACCCCGAGCCTGACCCGACACACTGACCCCGACACCACACCCCGACCCCGAAACAACACCCCGACACCGACACGGCACTACCCCGGCATCGACACGACACCCCGACCCCCCGACCCCGAAACAGCACCCCGACCCCGACACGGCACCCCGACACCGACAGGACACCCCGACCACCGACACCTCCCGAAAAGGTGTTCTTTGGCCTTCCAGAGGCCGACGGGGTCATATATTTGTGAATTATTAGTTAGGTCATATATTTTTCGATTTTGTTATGAAAAACATCATATATAATTGTGTTGATCGTGTAGTTTTCAATGTGCAGTTGTTTCATCGCTGTGAGGTTTGGTGTTCGACGACCTCGCCGTGCGTTTGATGAGCTCTGCCCCTTCGTTCGTGGGTGAGCACAAATGACAAGTCCTCCTCCCCCATTAATTATTTGATCTATTCCGATGAAACTTGATAGCTAGCTATATATGTGTCTTGAATCATTAGTATGCGTAACCAATATGTGTCTCCCGTTCGAAAGCGTCATAGCTATAAATATGCATGCATTTGCATATTTATAACCTTGATTATTTCGAATTGTCCAACGCTATCCATGGACAGCCCGAGTATGTGTAGATTGGGTTCGCTTTCCCATATGCTTTGCTCCGGATTCGACGCATATATTTCGTCAGTGCCTCCCCTGTTGTTCTCCGGGTACACATCCTCTCTGTTTATTGCAGAGATGTGTATCAGGAGAACAGCGGGGAGGTGCTGCCGAAATTTTGCGTCGGATCCGGAGCATAGCATGGGAAAATAAACCCAATCTACACATACACGGGTGGGATTAGGACCTATTAGAGTGTAGGTTGCATGGACGTAATAAAATTGACAAAGTAGATCAACTGATGAATATATACATGGTGAATTACATATATAATTGTTGTGTGTCTAGTAGCTCTGAAAGTCAAGATGAGTGACCGTGCTTGGATGTATACCGGTCACACTGGTCAGAACAAATGGAGCGCTGAATGGTTCACAAAAACTAAGGGGTTTGTGCAAGCCGCATTTGCAAATGGCCAAAAGAAAACCTGGTGCCCCTGTTTCCGGTGCGGCAATTGGGAAAAGAAGATAGAGGCTAAAATGGGCAAACACCTGCAGAAGAGTGGTTTTACGCCCGATTATACGGTGTGGACATTTCATGGTGAGTCTGCCCAACGTGACCGAGCTGAGGTGGATCGTCTCGCACCGACGAGCATGGTACCGGGATGGAAAACATGGTGCAAATGATGATGCTCGGGATTCGGACGAGGAGATGGAGGAATCTGCAAAGGCCTTCAATGAAATGTTGGAGTCTTCAAAACTTCTGCTTCACGAGCACACTGAGCTTTGTCAGTTGGATGCCATCTCACAAGTAATGGCTCTGAAGGCTCAGTTCAACTTGGGCAGAGAATGCTATGACGCAATTATGATAGTATTTGGACGCTTTCTACCCAAAGGCCATGTAATGCCTGCAAACCTGTACCAGTCGGACAAAATCCCCAGTGCACTGAAGATGCCCTATGAGAAGATACATGCCTGTGAGAAAGGATGTGCCTTATTTAGGCTTGACTATGCGGACTTGAACTATTGTCCCATTTGCAAGTCTTCCAGGTATATTGTGGTAGACAACGGTATGGGTGAGAAGACACAGACCAAAATCCCCGTTAGTGTTCTTCGGTATATCCCAATCGTACCAAGACTTCAACGTCTTTTCATGGTCGAAGAGACAGCCAGACAGATGACATGGCACAAAACAGGCAAAAGAACCGAACTAGATGCAGATGGGAATCTGATGATGGTACACACATCGGATGGTGTTGCGTGGAAAAAGTTTGATGAATTACATGCTGACAAAGCGGCAGATCCGAGGCATCCTCGAGTCGCTATCAGCACGGATGGGTTCAGTGTGTTTGGTATGACGGCAGCCCAATACAGTTGTTGGCCCATATTTGTCTTTCCACTCAATCTCCCCCCCCGGACAGATTATGCAAAGAAAGAACATTTTCCTGACGTTGATAATTCCAGGACCCAACTATCCGGGCAAAAATAGGAATGTGTACATGCAGCCGCTTAAGGACGAATTGCAAGAAGCCTGGGATAATGGGTTCAAGACATACGACGCCTTTAGCAAACGGAACTTCATAATGCGTGTCTGGTACATGTACTCGACGCATGACTTGCCGGCGTATGCGCTATTCGTTGGCTGGTGTGTGCATGGAAGGTTCCCGTGCCCCACATGCAAGGGAGCTCTTGAGTTTCGTTGGCTTCAGGCCGGTCGCAAGTTTTCTTGCTTCGACATGCATAGACAGTTCCTGGATCCTCACCATAAGTTCAGGAAAGACAAGAAGAACTTCATCAGGGGTAGAGTTGTCAAAAACTCTGCACCACCTGCATTGACAGGCCAACAGACCCTGGATCAGTTAAACGCTCTCGATCCAGATCCACAACATCCAGGGTACTTCAAGGGGTATAATACTAAGCACGTGTGGACTCACAAAACATGCTTATGGGATCTGCCTTACTTCAAAGACCTCCTTGCCCACACAACATCGACGTGATGCACACTGAGAAGAATATCGCCGAGGCACTTTTTGGTACATTGTTCGGCATAGATGGGAAGTCAAAGGATAATACTAAGGCTAGAGTCGATCTGGAGGCACTATGTGATAGGCCGTTACAAAACATGAAAGAACCGAAAGGAAAGCAGAACTGGACGAAGCCAAAGGCATGGTTCAATCTTGGAAGGCCAGCTATGAGGGAAATTCTCTTGTGGGTGCAACAGCAGTTGATGTTCCTCGATGGGTATGGAGCAAATCTAAAGAGGGGAGCGAATCTTGATAAACTGAAGATATTTGGTCTCAAGAGTCATGATTGGCACATATGGATTGAGCGGGTAATGCCGGTGATGTTGCGTGGCTTCATCCCAGAGGATGAATGGCTAGTACTGGCAGAACTCAGCTATTTCTTCCGTGTTCTTTGTGTGAAAGAACTATCGCCTGGCATGCTAGAAGAAATGGAAGAGTTGGCGCCGGAGTTGATCTGCAAGTTAGAGAAGATCTTTCCACCGGGCTTCTTTAATCCAATGCAGCATTTGATTTTGCATCTCCCGACCGAGGCAAGATTGGGGGGGGCCCGTGCAAAATCGTTGGTGCTACCCAACTGAGAGGATGCAGAAGACGCTTCGAGAAAAATGTAAACATAAACGTAGAATTGAAGCATCGATGGCTGAGGCATTCATCACAGAGGAGGCGGCAAACTTCATAACAGCGCACTACGAAGCCAAAAATCGTCATTTGCATAATCTGAAGCCTCGGTACAATGCTGACGAGCCTAAAAAGGGTGGATCCAACCTCAGCCTATTCAAAGGGAATCTCGCACCAGCTAGTGTTTCACATCCAGTATCTTTGGATAGCGAAGAATGGCGGACCATTTCGTTGTATATCTTCGACAACCTGATAGAAGTGCGGCCGTACATCGAGTAAGTTCTCGGTACATTGTTTCGCAACTTCTATTTCCTTTGAACTACTCTTATTCCTGGATATGTCATACAATCGATACGTCACCATATTCTCTTATGGAGCGGAGATCCAAAAGGATTCCGTTGAAGAGTATGAGCTTCTCGCAAAGCAAGGAGGTGGCTATCCCGGTTTCATCTCTTGGTTCAAACAAACGGTAATTTCTATTAGACAATTTCATTTCATTCGCTAATTTGTGCATAATGCAACAATCCTTTCATATTAAACTTGTAGGCTAATTCAGAGTCTATGGACGCCGAATTGAGACAAGTCGCTAATGGTTTTGACTATAAGGTCTGTTCATTTGACAAGTACGACATCAACGGGTATCGCTTTCGTACCTATGGCAAAGAGCTATCTATGGCCGACCGAAAGTCTACAAATTGTTGTGTATCTGCTATCGGCGAAGGAGGTACCGAGTATTATGGGAGAGTTGAAGCAATTTATGAACTTCTGTTCTATGGTGAAAACCCATCGAATGTCGTAGTCTTCAAATGTTATTGGTTTCAGCCGAAGGAGACTAGAAGGACTCATGAACATATAGGGCTAGTTGAAATCAACCAAAGCACTCATTTAGATGTTCCTGATGTCTATATTATGGCTCAACAGGCGACCCAAGTATTCTATCTACCGTGTGCCTACCAAACTAATCCAAATCTGAAAGGTTGGGATGTCATTTATGAAGTGCCGCCATGTGCTAGACTTTCTCCCCCAAAGGAAGAGGATTATGAACCTCACATTAACCCAGACACATATGAAGGAGAATTCTTCCAAGAGACACGTCTTTCCAAAAAGCGTTTCAAGAACCGCTATACTTCACCCCAAAACATTGAAGTAGACAGTGACAATGAATCCGACATCACCCCAAAGGAGGAACAAGAAGAGCCGGAACAAGAAGAGGTTACTGCTGCGGATGACCTGTCAATGCTTGACCGATTACGTCAAGGTGGCCTTGCACATGTTGATGCCAATGAACCCTATGAGCCCGTCATTGATTATAGTGATGATGATGATTATGCATTTATTGATGATACTGATCGAGATTATTAGTAGTGTCAGGTATTACATTTTTTATGTTGTACTTGATGATGATACACTTAAGTGATACACATATTATTATTCATGTCGGTCTTTCTTTATGTTGTACTAATTTCGTTTACTGTTTGTCATGGCAGGTGTTGAAAGATGGTGGGCGCTGGTCGGGAGCGTGCTCTGAGGTCTTCCATTCCAGACGCACCTCCCCGCCGAGCGTTGCTGGACAGTATGGCCACACCGCCGGGCCCTTCTTCGTCGACCGCGGTGCCCAGCAGGGGACGAGGTAGGAAGAGAGGAAGTGGGGCACGTGGTCGTGGGAGAGGAGGTAGGGTGACTGCTACGGCGCCTTCCTCGCCGCCACCCCCAGCTGTTTCACCCGAGCACGTGACTGCTAGGGTGGACTCGTCCGAGGAGGAGGCTACACGGACTCCGGTCCACGAGCCTCCGGTACACGGGTCTTGGGCCCACGAGCCTCGGGTCGACTGGCCTTCGGCCCACGAGAGTTCGGCCCACGTGACCCCGGAGGAGCACACGTCCGGATGGGGTACCTGGCAGGATCAGCCCAAGGAGCCGAGTGGCCATGCTAATGATGGTGTCGGGTGGTAGGATCGACATATGCCAACGGGTGGCTTATCATTGCGGGGGCCAAAAGAACGTCGCCGGTGCCTGGAAACGGGATGAGGCGTAGGCATGCACGCCGGCGAATCTTACCCAGCTTCAGGGCTCTCCGGGGAGATAACACCCCTACTGCTGCTCTGCGGGGGCTCCGCATGGTTACTAAGTTCACAGGTGGCTACAATGCTCCTTGAGCTGTTTTGGGTGGAAGGAGGAAGAAGGGCTTAGCTCAGCTTGCTTCTTCTCCTTGTACGCGTCTAAGTCTAGAAAGAGAGTCCAACCCTTTGCATGGGTGCACCGGGGGGTTTATATAGGCCTACCCCCCGGGGGTACAATGGTAATCCGACTGGGCACTGGGCCCAGCTGTCTGTGGCTATGTTCGCCGGCTTCTGGGGCCCGCCGGCTGGTGGGTCCCGCCGACTGCCGGCTCCTGGGTCGACAGGCCGGCCCCACGGGCCAGGGCCTGGTCGGCGGCTGGTTACTGTTGCTCCGTGTTAGTTGGCGCAGGCTTGGTCGGGGTAAGCGTGGCTACAGTAACGCCGCCCTGGCGGGCGATTACTGTAGCCCCGCCGCACCTTGTCTCCTTAGTGGGCGTCTCCTTCGAGGAAGGCGGCAGGCTGGCTACGCCAAGCCGGCCCTCTGTCTTGCCGGCTTGAGAGGGGGTGTGGCGGCCTTCGGCATCTCTCTGCCCGAAGGGGCCCACCGCCTCGGGGGCCACGCTGGTGGCCCGTCATGGACGGCGTCAGAGCCACCGTGGCTGCCCGCACGACGCGCTGTACCAGGCGTGCTCCGGGTTTTGGGGGTGGCAGGCTCCACCGTAGCCACGCCCCGCTTCATCATCACAGAGTGGACGCGTACATCGCGGGTACGGCGTTGACTGCTTTATCGGAGCCGGCCCAGCGGTAGCCGGCCGTCTATAGCCGGCCTTCCATAGCCGGCCCTGCCGTAGCCGGCCCTCCATAGTTTTCTTTGCGGGGGTAAAAAGGAGCGGGCCGCCCCCCAAGCCGGCCAGGAAGTCAGCCGTCTAGGGGGGAGCCGGCCCAAGTCTTGAGTCTTCTTATGAGCCGGACGGGCTCACAATTTTTTCTGAGGGGCCAGGGGATGCCGGCTGGGCTACCCGTGGCTGCGTACCCCGACAGATGGCGGGGAGCCGACTGATCTTGAGGAGGAGGGGGGCACCGTCTACCAGCGTGGTGCTACACGGCTCCCGTCCGTGCCGGTGACCCGCGAGCAGAGGTGGTTGATTTTCCCTGATGGGGAGAGGTACGTAAGTGCATTTAATATTTTTGTACCTTGTGCATTCATGTTTTTTCAAATAACTAATGCGTTGGCCTTGTCATGCTGCAGGGGTTGGGACCACCATCATAGTGTCCGCCGGCCCAACTCCGTCCTTGGAGTTCTTTGCCGGCAAAACTTCCCAGGGTTTGTCACGTTGCCTGGTGAGGGTCGGCTTCCAGAGCTTGGATTGAGCTGGGAGCACTACGTGGCTGCCCCGGCCCCGCCGGATGAGATTATCGACGGTGTCGTGTGCGACACGAGGGCAGACATGGTGATCAGAAAGTTCTGGGTAATTTCTCCTTTACACATTTAAAAATCTTCAACTAGCTAGTTATTAATTGTACTAATCAATATTGTCTCATTTGATTGCAGACATTCTACAGGTGTGAGGAGGGATACGAGGAGGATGCGGCACATGTTATCGAGAACGTCTGCAAGCGCCTACTCCAGAACTTACGGCACGAGGCTCGGGTGCAGGCTGTTCGAGACTACTACGCCTTGCGTGGTATCAAGAAGACCAAGCCGGCGTGCCGCGATAAGTTCCTGAGTAAGGAGCAGTACATGAAGGTAATTCTTAAGGCCTTTTCTACTTAAGTTCCTTCATTTAGTAATTCTTAGCCGTAGCGCTCAAGTTTCTATTTGCTAACTTAGGCGCCTCCGAGATGGTGTGCGGATCGGATGGATTTTTTGGAGGTGTTGGTCGATGAGTGGTCCTCAAAACAATGGCTAGCCCTCCACAACGAGGCCAAGGACAAACGTGCCCAAATGGAAGGTGTGCCACACCATCAAGGCAGCTCCAACTTATATCAGTTCGGGCGCAACTGGGTATGTGGTTTGCTTCATGATTCATGCAATTCATTCATCATGCTAGCTTGAGCCCTTTAATTACTAATTTTCATTGTTTCTCTCTTTCAGGCACGCTACAATAAGGCGGATAAGGTGCCAGAGGTGTACGACCTGTATGCCATGGCCCACACTGCCTCTTTCAAGAAAGTCAAGGCTTTCTCTCAGTCTGACCTCGATGATGCAAACAACTTCACCAACATCTCCTCCCACAACAAGCTCGTGAGATATAGAGATGAGGGGAAGGCGAGGAAAGGGGAGGACTTTAACCCAAGCCAGGGTCCCATTGATCCAGAGCTGTTGATGATATCTGGTGGCGGGAGGTCCCATGGCTCTATAGCCATTGGAGATGGACTTATCCGTTGTCCTAGCACTCTCCCGGAGATCAAGGCGCGCCAGTCGAGCTCTACTCCTGAGATAAGGCCTCGTGAACGGCCAGTGCAACTCGCCATCAAGGTTAGTGATACGTACTCAGTTATGTTTCTCCATTACATTGTGTGCGCTTCCATCAATGATTACAAATGGTCATGTGAGTGGTGTTGCAGGCTGTTATACAGAGTGAGAGAGATAGAACGGAGAAACTTTTGGCGGAGGCGGCGGAGAGGCAGCGGGAGTTGGAGGAGAGGACGGCAAAGATGATGGAGGAGGAGAGGGCACGGAATGACATGCAGGCAAGGGCCATGTACGAGCTCCTTGTGGTAAGTTTCTTCTGCAGATTAGCCAAAACATTCATGTAGTGTTTGTCTCATTACTAACTAGTATGACTGAGTCGTCAAAACCAAATGTGCAGTCTGTGTGCGAGAAGACAGGTCAGACCGCTCCGCCGATGCCAGTGATTGCTCCTGGGACCACGGTGAGTTTTATTTGAATGGACATTACTTGCTAGTCTTAACATTTGAGTGTCATCATGCTAACAAGACATTGGAAATGATCTTTGGTGCAGCGTAACTCCAGACAAGCATCGCACGATCCTTCTCCAGCTACCGACACGAGCCACCCCGCTCCTACACCTCCTGGATCTTTGTAAGTTTATCTAGTGTTTTGCTTAACACATCCATAAAGACCTAGACTTAGCTTTATTTCCTCCAATGCTTACCATAATGACCTAGACTTAGCTTCTTCACCTCCAAAATGACTTAATAAGCTTATTGACCTCCAAAACCATCCATTTTACCTAAGTTAGCTCTAAAACGATCTGTACTTAGCTTACTTATGTCAAAAATTGCATAATTAGCTTAGTTAGCTCATAGACGATCCATTTTACCTAAGTTAGCTCTAAAATGACCCATTTTACCTAGGTTAGCTTATAAATGATCCAGTTCATCCAAGTTAGCTCAAAAATGACCCATTTTACCTAGATTAGCTCCTAAATGATCCATTTTACCTATGTTAGTTTTAAAATGACCCATTTCACCTAGGTTAACTCCAAAATGACCCATCTTACCTAGGTTATCTCATAAACGATCCATTTCAACTAATTTAGCTCATAAACGATCCATTTCACCAAGTTAGCTAAAAAACGATCCATTTCACCTAAATTAGCTCTTAAATGATCCATTTCACCTAAGTTAGCTCAAAAAGATCCATTTCAACTAAATTAGCTCATAAATGATCCATTTCACCTAAGTTAGCTCAAAAACGATCCATTTCAACTAAGTTAGCTCATAAATGATCCATTTCACCTAAGTTAGCTAAAAAACGATCCATTTCACCTTAGTTACCTCAAAATGATCCATTTGACCTTAGTTAGCTCATAAACGACCCATTTCAACTAAGTTAGCTCATAAATGATCCATTTCACCTTAGCTAGCTCATAAACGACCCATTTCAACTTAGTTAGCTCATATATGATCCATTTCACGTAAGTTAGGTCATAAATGACATACTCTTCTTGTTCTAGTCTTCTTCTTGTTCTACTCTTCTTGTTCTAACTTTCTTATTTTTCATTTTGCAGATTTCATTCACTTGACGAAAGCTTGCATAGATGGAGTGCTCCTTATCCCTTTCTCTGTTTCTTTTGTATCATTGAACTATGCATGTATCGTTGGATGAAACTATTGTAATATATATGGTTGGATGCCTCTATGTTGAACTTGTTATGTATGATGGAACTATGCATGTAATATATATGGTTGGATGATGAAGTTATGTGTTGGATATCTTATATGTTTGCTCTGTAATGGCCTTTTGAAATATATCTATATATGTCATATATATTTGTGATGAAAATTGTTGGATTTAATAAAAAACAGATAAAAGAGCCAATATGCAGGCTCTTTGCCGTCTGCCACCGACGGCAACGGGCTCTTTGCCGTCTGCCGCGGACGGCAAAGAAGACACATGGCATCCAGTTGTGCTTCCTGGGAGCTGACCCATTTGGTCAGTTTGCCTATAGTGGCAGACGGCAAAGACTTTGCCATCAGTGGCGAACGGCAAAGAACCTGCACTTTGCCATCAGTGGCAGACGGCAAAGAACCTGCCATGTAGTGACGTGTAGATGACATCATACGGCGGACAGCAAAGAAAATAGAAATTTTGCCGTCCGCGGCGGACGGCAAAGGCCTGCCGTTAGCCACTTAACGGACTGACAGAGCAATTATTGTCGTCCGCTCTCTTTGCCGTCCGCCGCAGACAGCAAAGACTTTGCCATCAGTAGCAGATGGCAAAGTAGCTGTTTACCGTAGCCTACTTTGCCGGAGCCTTTTGCCGTCCGCGGCTGACGGCAAAGGCCTTTGCCGTCCGCCATTCATGCCTTTGCCGTCCGCCGTGGCGGATGGCAAAGTAGCTGATTCATGTAGTGTTAAGGCCATCTAATAACGATAACAGCGGAAGATTTGGAAGGTAAACGGGTCCATCAACTCCAATGGCATCACTGAGTATAGAACCACGACCTAAAAGCACCTTAATCGTCATCTGTAAAGTCTGCAACATTAACGTTGCAGCCCGAAACGGGTCAGCACATGGAATATGCTGGCAAAGTAACACATAGAGAGTAATGAAATGAAGCAGCTATACTATATGCATATTTGGCTGGTGGAAAGCTCTATGGTTACTGTTTTGTGTAAAGCCAGTTTTTCCCTACTGCAAAGGAATAAATTTATTTAACTCTCATGGTGGTTGTTAAACATTGAGAATGGTTGACAACATTCTCAATCCCAATTAAAAGTAGTCATCAATAACCCAACAATATTAATATAGAAGTAACATGATGAGATTCACATGATATTCAAGTACTAGATACTCAAGATGTCCATAACCGGGGACACGGCTAATCATGATTAGTTTATTACACTCTGTAGAGGTTTGCGCACTTTTCCCCACAAGACTCGATCGCCTCCGTTGGATTTCTCGCACTACTGGTGTTTGAGAAACGGATGACCGAGACACAGTCTTTCAGAAGTGCTAGCACCTTACGATGGATAGACCGGTACACCTACTTTCCCCTACATCTGCTAGTCTACCCTGTAAGAGTTCGCACGATTTAGTCAACTATGCCAGAGCCCATAATGGCTTGTGGCTGCACACGTAAGTTTCTAGCATGGAAGATCTTATGATCCCTTTGAGTCTGGGTGGCGGTCCAAAATAAAACAGGCAAGTCCTGATAGACATCAGGTGCCTCAATCCACCCAGATGTGTGTTTAAGTTGCCACCTTAGATAAACCCTTAAAATTATCAATCTCACATCTGTCATGGATATCACTCACCCAATCCACGTCTACTAGCATAGCATGGCATAATAAGCAAACATAGAAGTAACTCCCAAAGGTTTCATAATAAACAGGTAATAGGTACTACCTCATCTACTTCCCATCCCACAATTTAATTAGATCCTAATCATGCAATGTGTGAGGATTGATCTATTGTAATAAAACTGAGTTGTAGAAAAGGTATGATCAAAGTGTTACTTGCCTTGCTGATGATCCGCGAGTCCTAGGGATTCGAAGTAACAGGCGGCGCCATCCGGGTAATCTATCGCAGACAAACAACAAGCATACAATAAGTACTCATCTAATGCACAGGTAAAACTCGAACAAGAGATCGAAGCAGATAGTTCAACTTAAGAACTCCGGTTGCAAAGAAAGAACGAACCGAACAAAGCAAGGGAAAACAAACGGCGGAAGAAAACAACTCGGTTCTAGCAAGTTGAAACTAGGTCAAATTTTACTGTAGCAAAAACTTGTTTAAGTTGATTAGTCGGAACGGCGGTTTCGAAACGAAACTCCAGGCGCTTGAATCACCTGATTTCGATAAACGAGCGAGAAGATAGACTAGAACGAAGATCGGATCTGAGATCGCGATCGCGGAATAAATCCGACGAAAAGAAAAAAAACGGTTAAACGAACGGACGTTCGTTAACCGAGAATAATCCGGTGATCACGTTCGTTAGGACGAACGGTCCGACGAACGGTCTCTAGGCAACTAAACCGGAAAAGAAAACGAAACCGATCTAGGGTTTCGGGAAAAGAAATCGAAACGAAGAACGAAAAAGAAAATCGGAACGGTTTAGAAGAAAAACCGAACCGAGGAGAGAAAAAGAGAGACGCGGCGCGGCTACCTCCGGCGAGGGGCTCCGGCGGGCGGCGGGGTTGGGCGGCGGCGGCGGCGCTATAGGGCGGCGGTGGCACTAGGGTGGCGCGGCGCTAGGGGCGGTGCGGCTTTGGGGGCGCGGGGTGGTGTGGGGTTTAGAGGGGGGGTGTTGGTATTTATATAGGTGAGGGGAGAGGAGACTTGGGGGAGGGGGCAAGAAAAGAGGAGAGGAGAGGAAAGAGGATTCCGAGTAGGACTCGGACGGCGGCGGCGGCCTTGCGCAGGCGCGCACGCGCGGGCGAGGGGAGAGGCCGGCCTGGCCTGCAGCTGCTGGGCCTTGGCCCAGGGGCGCTGCGATTTTTTTTAAATCGGTTACGCACGCAGAAAAACAGAAGAAAGAAAATCTAAACGAACTCCAAAACTCTCAAAGTAAATTTTCCCCGACTCCTAAAAATGAGTCGAACAAAATGAACTTTTCTCGGGACCCAGAATGCAATTTTTTTTCAAACGTGCATTTTTCCCTATCCAAATAAAAGGCAAATAAACTCCGACAAATCCAATGATCCTCTTTTCAAAATTTGAGAAAGCTCAAATATGAAAATAACGAAATCTCCAACTCTCTCCGAGGGTCCTTGAGTTGCGTGAAATTTCTAGGATCGAGCAAAATGCAAGAAAATATGATATGCATGATGATCTAGTGTATAACATTCCAAATTGAAAATTTGGGATGTTACAAACTTACCCCTCTTAAGATGAATCTCGCCCTCGAGATTCGGGTTGGCTTGAAAATAGGTGAGGGTGGTCCTTGAGCAAATCTTCTTCTCTTTCCCTGGTGGCTTCATCCTCGGAGTGGTGGTTCCACTGAACTTTGCAAAACTTGATAACCTTGCTGCGGGTAACTCTACTGGCAAACTCGAGAATCTTGACTGGTTTCTCCTCATACGTTAAGTCGTCCTTCAACTGAATCGCTTCTAGCGGTACTGTATCTCTTAGCGGTACCTCTGCCATCTCGGCGTGACATTTCTTCAGCTGAGAAACATGGAATACATCATGTACTCCTGACAGTCCTTCTGGTAACTCCAACTTATACGCGACTTCTCCCATACGTTGAAAAATCTTATATGGTCCAACGAAACACGGTGCAAATTTTCCCTTAACTCCAAAGCGTTTAACTCCTCGAAGTGGGGATACTCGGAGATACACCCTGTCTCCGGTTTCGTAAACTGTCTCCTTGCGTTTAGAATCTGCGTAGCTCTTCTGCCTGGACTGGGCTACCTTGAGCCTATCGCGAATCAACTTCACCTTCTGTTCAGACTCTTTAATAAAATCGGGTCCAAACAACTAACGGTCTCCAACTTCGTCCCATGACAACGGTGTCCTGCACCTCCTTCCGTATAAAGCTTCGAAAGGTGCAATCTTCAAACTGGTTTGGTAACTATTGTTATAAGAAAACTCCGCGTACGGCAAGTTATCGTCCCAACTAGATCCATAATCTAGTGCACAAGCTCTCAGCATATCCTCCAAAATCTGATTGACTCTCTCGGTCTGTCCATCTGTCTGCGCATGAAAAGCGGTGCTGAACTCTAGCCTGGTTCCCAAAGTTTCGTGCAACTGATTCCAAAACTTTGAGGTAAATTGGGTTCCTCTATCTGATACAATACTCCTTGGAACTCCATGCAAACAAATGCTCCTAGGCATGTATATCTTTGCCAACTTAGCACTGGTGTAAGTGGTCTTAACTGGAATGAAATGTGCTACCTTCGTCAAACGATCAACTACTACCCATATCGAGTCATATCCTGCTTTTGTCCTGGGTAGTCCTGTGATAAAATCCAACCTAGCATTGGTGTAAGTGGTCTTAACTGGAATGAACTTTTCTCGGGACCTGGAATGCAATTTTTTTTTTGAAACGCGCATTTTTCCCTATCCAAATAAAAGGCAAATAAACTCTGACAAATCCAGTGATCCTCTTTTCAAAATTTGAGAAAGCTCAAATATGAAAATAACAAAATCTCCAACTCTCTCTGAGGGTCCTTGAGTTGCGTGAAATTTCTAGGATCGACCAAAATGCAAGAAAATATGATATGCATGATGATCTAGTGTATAACATTCCAAATTGAAAATTTGGGATGTTACAGACCGTCGCCGCCGCTTGCCGTGACCGCGTCCACCGTGTTCCCCGAGCCTCCCCGAGCTATCCCCGAGCTCCGCCACCTCGTTCCCTACCTCCTCATCGAGCCAAGTTACCGGAAGGGCCCCAAAGCGCCACCCCCGCCACTTTTCCCCTCCTCGGCCATCAAGGATCGCCGCCGTCGAATTGCCGCCGTCTCCGCCTCCCCGAGCTCGCTGAGACTGTCTCCAACACCGCTGTGAGCTCCGCCATCTTCTCCCCTGCTCCCCGCGCTCGTACGCACCCTCTAGCCGCCTCCACTACCGGAGCCGTGAGCTCCCACCCGCCGGCCATGTCACCGTCGTGGCTAGAGCCCACACACGTTGCGTCTGAGCACGTTTTCATTCTCTCTGTGCCCCTAGGAACCCGCAGACACCACCAGCTCGCCCGAAGACGCCCCGTAGCGCCGTTTCCGTCAAGGTCCGAACTCCGGCTGCCGCGGAACTCGACGTCGTCAACGTATCCGGCCACCCCGCGACTAACTAATGGCACCATTGGATGCGCGCGAGTGCCAGCGTCCCGTAGCTGCAAACCACGCTCAAAACCATCACCTGTAGCTCAATCCCAAGCAGACTCCACCACGGCTTGAGGTCGTCGCCGGCCAAACTCCGGCATGCCGACGTGGCGGCGTAATTAGTGCTAATCTCCGTTAATTACCCATCCTAACAGACACTGACATGTGGGTCCCCGAGCCTAATTAGGTTAGTCCAAATATCCTGCTTAAATTAGTTCTAATCCTACGGACCCCATGTGTCAGCTTGACTTTGACTTAGTCAACGTTGACCGGGCCCACCTGTCGGCGACCTAACTAGCCCAGGGTCACTGACCAATGGGTCCCGTAGGTCAGGTTTGACCTAGCCGACTAGTTGACCCGCTGACATCACCCTTGCGCAATGCTGACGCAGTAAAGCTTTTCTGGGATTTTAAATAAATCAGAAATGATTTATTTATTTCAGAATATAGCTAAAACTTCTAAAAATCATAGAAAATAATCTATAACTCCAAATCAAATAAATTATATATGAAAAATTATCAGAAAAATTCAAGGAATCTGTTTATGGCATTTGCATGCATGTTTGAACAACCTAGGGTTGCTGTACAGGGCAATTTGCATAATTGGCATTTAAATAAGCACATAGGAGTTTGAATTTGAACCCTTGGTTCAAACCAACTTCATTTAATATGATTGCTAGTTGCATTAGCTCAATCAACAGCATATTGCCATGACATTATCATGCATCATAATTGTTGCATTGCATTGATTGTGTTCCTCTTTGTTTGCCGGTATTTGTCCCCTCTCGATAGACGTGGTTCCGACGATGAGTTCGATGACACCGATGAAGAACTATACTATCTTCAGAAGTGCTAGGCAAGCAAAACCCCCTTGTTCATTCCGATACAATCCCACTCTCTCGCTCCTGCTCTCTTTTACTGCATTAGGACAACAACGATTCAACTGTTATTTGCTGCGGTAGTTGAACCCTTATCCTTTGCATGACCTGTCATTGCCACAGTAAATAGATGAAACCCACTAGCATGAGTAGGAGTTGTTTGAGCCATGATGTGCCTACTCATTCATGCTTGTTTGTCATGCCTGCTATTGCTTAGAGTTGTGTCAGGTCTGATTCATCGGGGATGAATTGGAACAGTGATGAACATGTCCTACTGTGTGTGAGCTAAGTGTGTGAACACGATTTGGTAAAGGTAGCGGTGAGAGGCCGTGTAGGAGTACATGGTGGGTTGTCTCATTGAAACCGTTCTTAGGAACTGAGTTCTGTGTTTGTGATCCATGACCAGCTACTACCACGCATTGGGCCCGAAACCAATGGACCCTCTCGACTTATTAACTGCCCTTGTCCTCTGTCCAGGAGTTGCAACTAGTTTCTGATGTTTGTAGGATATGTGTTGGCAGCCGTGCATAGTGCTGACCCTAGGGGTGGGCTATGATGCGCTAGATACACCATGGCACGGCGTACCGGGCGCCCGTTTGGTGTCTCGGGAACCCTGCACACATCGTTTGGGGCTGTGAGCGAAACTCCGGCCGGATCTCCTCGCGGATGGAACCCGAATAGGCGATAAACCTAGACTAGAGACTTGTGTGGTTAGTTAGGTCGTGGCCGACTCCCTCGCCAGGCTTCCTCTTGAAGGTTGCCGAGATACACGACGTGTACATGGTGGTAAGTGGCGAGAGCGTGTGTGAAGAAGTACACCCCTGCAGGGTTATAAATGATCTATTCGAATAGCCTTGTCCACGGTAAAGGACTTCTGGGTTGCCTATAACAGTTCATAGACAAGTGAAAGTGGATACTCTAAAATTCGCAAGATAAGTGTGAGTGCTATGGATGGCCTTCTCGTAGGGAGACGGGAGCGGATCCATAGTGGTGTATTGAATGGTGAATATGTGGACTCGTGTGCGCCACCTCAAAAGAGTTGCTTGCAGTCGTAGCTCAGGTTAGCCACTAAGTCAAAGCTGGCTTGCTGCAGTTAAACTCCACCACCCCCCTTGTTGATACCGATGCCTATGTAGCTAGTTCTGATGTAAGTCTTGCTGAGTACCTTTGTACTCACGTTTGCTTAATTTATGTTTTGCAGAGAGATTTCAGTCTCGCTAGTAGTTCCGCGTGGACTTCGACGTTTAGCCTGATACCTCAGCTATGATCTTGTGCCCTCGGCAGGATCTGGTAGATAGTCAGGCTTCTTAGCGTTTTCCATTTGTAGATGTTTGTACTCAGACATGTTAAGCTTCCGCACGTGCTTGAATTGTATGCTATGATTGTTGGGTCATGAGACCCGTGTTTGTAATATCTCGCTCCTCGGGGCCTAATGAATAAATACTTGAGTTGTAGAGTTATGTTGTGATGCCATGTTGTATTTACACATATCGAGCATATTGTGTGTATGATTGAAATGCTTGGTATGTGTGGGATCCGACAATCTAGTTGTTTATCCTTGGCAGCCTCTCTTATGGGGAAATGTAGTCTAGTGCTTCCATGAGCCATAGTAGTCCGCTACAGCCCGGTTCACCGGAGTCCTGTTAGCCCAGCACTACTGCTCAGGACACTTGATGGGCCGGCATGTGTTTCACTTTGTTCCTGTGTCTGTCCCTTCGGGGAAATGTCACGCAGTGACATCTGGAGTCCTGCCTAGCCTGCTACAGCCCGGGTTCCTGGAGTCCTGTTAGCCCAGTGCTACAGCCCGGATTCACATGCTGCTGACCGACATGCTCGATGTGATTCATGTATGCCTGTCCCCATAGCTTAGTGTCGCTTTGGGTTCACGACTAGCCACGTCAACCCGGGTTCTCTGTCATATGGATGCTAGCGACACTATCATATACGTGAGCCAAAAGGCGCAAACGGCCCCGGGCCATGGTAAGGCGACACCCGTGGGAATACCGTGCGTGAGGCCGCAAAGTGATATGAGGTGTTACCGGCTAGATCGATGTGACTTGGAATCGGGGTCCTGACAAAGGCACAAGGTATGTAATTTCTCCGGAGACAACTGGTAAGAGGAGCTTGATGCCAGTATATTACAGCGTATGCGCTTGATGTAGATGGGGTCGCTGCCATGGAGAACCTTCGGGAGGAACTTGCCCGAGTGAAGGAGGAAGCCAGGAGAAGTGATGCGGCTGCCGTAAAGGCAATTGAAGAGCTGAAAGCCGAACAGGCTGCTCACGGCCGAAGCAAGAAGGAAATGGCCGAAATGGATGTGAAGTTAAAGAATGCTGCTGACCGCTGCAAGCTTCTTGAAAAAGAAGATCGGGCGGAGCGGACAGACCTGGAGAAGGCCACTACAGCGGCCAAGGATGCTCGGTCTACGATGAGAGCGATGAAGGAGGAGCTGCGTCAGGCCGGAGATATCGCGGCTGGAAAGCCCTTTATGCTGCGGATGAAGTTTGGAGATCCTAAATACGCTCCGTTGGACCGGACGTGGAGTTCGGCGGACGTATATCTGGATTTAGCTACGAGTGCCGCTGATGCGGCCGAACATTTCCGAGATCAGAAAGATAGCAAAGTGGAGAAGCTCTTCTGGTCACAATTCAACAATCCGGAGCATCCGCTTCCGTTGACCGATCATTTGGCCGAATGGGCCGAACTGAATAGGTTGTTCGGACTCGCCATGAAGTATGTCGTTAATCATCTGTGGCCGGAAAGGCCAGCCGCGAACAATTATATTAGCTTGGTGCAGCAGTTCCTTGGTGCCGTGCCGCATATCAATGCGATGAAGAGGTCAGCACACATAGAGGGTGTGCGGATGGCCCTTGCCCATGTCAAGACATACTGGGCGGAGATGGAGGCCGCCGTTGTTGCATCCCAAGATTCGGACGGAGGCCGAATACCTGCTAAGCACTATTTTCAGGAAGTTCTGCAAGGCGCTCGTTTAATAGAGACGCGGTGCTTGAAGGATATTATGTTCGAATAACGTGTATTATTGTAAAACAATATTTTGATGAATTGTAGAAGCTTTTTATACTTGTGCCTGCAGGTATTATAATGCCTCATGTGCGGCCATTGAGGTATATGTGTATATAATCTGAAAGATGGCAGTCGTCGGCTTCAGCCCCCACGCATATAATGCGGGGCGTTCGCAGAAGGCGCATTCTCACACTTGATCCAACGTCTTGGTCCATGAAGGAGGTGATAGCGTAGCGAACTAGGCAATCGGACTATAATGCTTTATCACTTTCACTTAGCCATAGGAGTTTGACAGGGGGACTACTATATAGCCCCTCGTGGTGCCGCGCTCACCCGAACTCGGGGCGCGTGTGTGCCTGGCCGGGAAACAACCCTTCGTTAATGCGGAGGAATCCCGAAGACTCCGATAGGTCATCGAGTGGATGACCAGTCTCACGCTATATCATGACAGTCAGTTTTCGGCTTTCTCTACTAAAGTGCTCGGATGGCTGAACCGGGGCACAATCGCAGTAGTTCTCCTGGTGCCGCCTTAGCCGATAGAGCGGAATGTAAGGCAGCAAAACACAGGAGCTGGGCAAACCCAACATTTGACTCAAGACATGATTCAGAGCTGATGCATATAAGGCCAAACTCGCGACGCCGAACACTCCCTAAGGTATTCGGTCTTTATAAAAATGGGCTGAGCAGTGCCCATGATAATAAGCCCCTGGTGTCTAGGTACGTGCGAAATTCTGAGGTGGCCACATGCCAAGACGCCAGCCTCCTCCTCATTTATACTATGAATCCGGGGGCTGTGCATCAACAAGAGACAGTGAAAAAGTTTATGCAGGGTCTTAATCTAAAGAGAATCCTTGGGACGGGTCCCTGCTGCACGTCTGCGCCTATGTCTCCATTGCACCATGTCCTGGACGGGTGTAGCATAGTGTTCATCTGTAAAAGAGAGGAACTTAGTTGAAAGAAGAATAGCCGTGTGAAATATATGTTGTACTAAGTAAATAAAGTATAATTCAAGATGGGGAAAATTGAGCCTTATTGTCGCTTATTTTACATATGCAGAGCCCCTTGTATAGGGGTATATGGCTACAAAAACCTTTATCAATTATAAGTTTGCTCCGGACTCGCCTAGCCGTGTCCGTGGTCTTAATGACCTGTTAGATGCTTTTGTTGGTGAAGCTGTTTTAATGTGTGGCAGTCAAGGCAGCCGTATAGTCTTCTGCGCATGAGGGACATTCAATGTTTCCCTTTAGTGAGATGATGCCTCGTGGGCCGGGCATCTTAAGCATGAGAGATGCATAATGCGGTATTGCGTTAAAGCGGGCGAAAGCTTCGCGTCCCAGTAGTGCTTGATAGCCACTTGAAAATGGGGCGATGTGGAAGGTTAGCTTTTCGCGGCGGAAGTTATCGAGGGAACCGAATATTACTTCTAGCAGGAGAGAACCCGTGCAATGGGCATCCGGGCCTGGCGTTACTCCTTTAAAGGAAGTGTTGCTATGGCAAATTTTTGTTGGGTCCATCCCCATTTTGCGGACTGTGTCCTGATATAGCAGGTTTAGACCACTGACGCCGTCCATCAGGACTTGTGTAAAGTGGAATCCGTCGATTATCGGATCTAATCCCAAGGCGGTCCAACCTGCGTTTCGGAAACTTCCGGAGTAATCCCGATGGTCGAAGGTGATCGGTTTTAACAACCAGTGGCGAGACTCCTTTGTGATGGGCCGCATGGCGCGCATCTCTATAGGCGCCACTTTGTTTTTCCATTTTGTCACGTGAAGTAAGTTTACTGTTTTGACTTCTTGTGGGAAATTATTTTGTTTCCCGGTGCTCTGCTTATGGGGTTCGTCATCGTCCTCACTTGGTGTATCGAGCCCCTTGTGTTCAGCCTTGAGTTTGCCGGATTGCTTGAAGACCCAACATTCTCTGTGGGTATGGTTTGCAGGCTTCCCGGGAGTGCTGTGGATTTGACATATTTTGTCCAAGATTTTGTTTAGGCTAGATAGCTCGTCCCTGTTATCCTTGAGGGGCAGCTTTTTCTGACCCTGCCAAGAGCTTTTGAATCCGGTGTTGACTGCCATGCTCTTTGTGTTGTTTCCCTTATTCCGGCGCTGGTCCTTGCTGTGACGCGGTTTCCCGTTTCCGTCCCTGACTTCGGTTGTACTTGGGTCGCTGGTGCTGCATCTTGCCAACCAGCTGTCCTCTCCCGCGCAAAAGCGGGTCATGAGGCTTGTTAATGCGGCCATTGTTCTTGGCTTTTATTGGCCGAGGTGTCTGGCGAGCCATTCGTCTTGAACGCTGTGTTTGAAAGCTGCTAAGGCTTCGGTGCCCGGACAGTCGACTATCTGGTTCTTTTTAGTAAGAAATCTGTTCCAGAGTTTCCGGGCTGACTCTCCGGGCTGTTGAGTTATATGACTTAAATCGTCTGCATCCGGAGGCCGGACATAGGTCCCTTGAAAATTTGCCCGAAAAGCATCCTCGAGCTCTTCCCAACTTCCAATGGTGTTTTCGGGAAGGACTTTAAGACAATGTCGGGCTGGCCCTTTGAGCTTGAGGGGTAAGTATTTTATGGCGTGGAGGTCGTCTCCTCTGGCCATATGGATATGGAGGATATAGTCCTCAATCCAGAATCCAGGGTCTGTTGTTCCGTCGTACGCCTCTATGTTTACGGGCTTGAATCCCACTGGAAATTCATGGTCCATCACCTCATCGGTGAAACATATGGGGTGTGTGGCACCCCTGTATTCGGGTGTGCCATAGTGTTCGGATGTTTGTTGTGTTGCATTGCTTACTAGAGCTTGCTTTTTTGGCCCGTAGATAGATCTGGCCGGGCCATCTTTTTGATGCGAATCCTTGAGTGGGTCGCGTGCTGGCTTGTGTGCAGCGCCTCTTGCCGCTCTATATTGGCCATGGGGTCGTTTATCCGACCAGGTGGCTTCCTTATTTATTAATTGCGGAGGTTCTAAGGCCTCCTCATCAAATTCAGGCAGGAGCTTTCACTTCGGGTAGCTTTTTGTGTGGCGACTGTCGCCGTATTTGTCTGTGGTGTTGAGTACTTTGCTCCACCTGATTCTGAGTGCATCTTCCGTAGTTTTGAGCTTCCGCTTCTGCTTTTTCAGGCTACGCACAGTGGCGACGAGCCTTTTGTGGAGGTTCTTCTGCTCCAGGAACTTGTCCGGCGTGAGGTCGTCCGGACTATTATCTTCGCCGGGGACGGGTTGTGCGGTTTGTTTATCCAAGTTGCCTTCTTCGGACGGTTGCTCGATGCCATGTTCATTATTCGCCGGCTCATCCTGCTCTGTGGCTGGGTCTGTATGACCGCTGTCTCTGTCGAGGCGGGGCTTGGAGCGGCGCTTACGCCACCGCTTTGACTGCTTTTCGGAGGAACGACCCTTCGTTGCGTCCTCCCGTTCGTCCTCGTCGTTTCCCTTGGGTATGTCCACCATGTATACATCGTAGGATGGGGTGGCTGTCCAGTGCCCTATGGGCGCTGGTTCCTGTTTGCCTCCTACATCGTCGTCCATGTCGTCGATGTCTTCGGAGTCGAAGTAAAGCATGTCGGTTAAATCGTCGACAGTGGCTATGAAGTGGGTGGTGGGTGGGCGTCGAATTTCTTTGTTATCCGCATCCCAATCCTGTGGGCCATAATCCGGCCAGGGCTCTCCTGACAAAGAGAGAGACCTTAGTGAATTCAGAATGTCGTCAAAGGGTGAGTGCTGAAAGATATCTGCGGCGGTGAATTCCATAATCGGCGCCCAATCGGATTCGATGGGCAAGGGCGCGGAGGGTTCGGAGTCCGGAGCAGGGTTCGGCACCTTGGAGTCACGGGCTTCGCAGAGGGTAAAGCTGGTGTTTGGCTCGATCACCGTTGAGACTGCAGCCCCCTAGGCGGTGTCTAGCCACCCGCCCTCGATCGGCGTAGTTGGCTCCGAGCTAAGGGTCGGAGCTGTTGCGGGCGCGGCCTCCAGGGCACTATTCGGCGATAGAGCTAAGTCATGCCCATCGTGACAGTGCGGCACGCTTGGTTGTGGCTCAGATCCGTCGAAGATCAAGTCTCCGTGGATGTCAGGCGTGTAGTTCAAACTTCCAAATCTGACCTGACGGCCAGGGGCGTAGCTTTCAATCTGCTCCAGATGGCCAAGCGAATTAGCCCGCAGTGCAAAGCCACCGAACACGAAGATCTGTCCGGGGAGAAATGTCTCACCCTGGACCGCATCGTTGTTGATGATCGGAGGAGCCATTGGGCCTAAAGGTGATGACATAGAGGAACTCTCAATGAAAGCACCAATGTCGGTGTCAAAACCGGCCGATCTCGGGTAGGGGGTCCCAAACTGTGCGTCTAGGCGGATGGTAACAGGAGACAAGGGACACAATGTTTTTACCCAGGTTCGGGCCCTCTCGATGGAGGTAAAACCCTACTCCTTCTTGATGAATATTGATGATATGGGTAGTACAATAGTAGATCTACCACAAGATCAAAGAGGCTAAACCCTAGAAGCTAGCCTATGGTATGATTGTTGTTCGTCCTATGGACTAAAACCCTCCGGTTTATATAGACACCGGAGAGGGCTAGGGTTACACAGAGTCGGTTACAATGGGAGGAGATCTACATATCCGTATTGCCAAGCTTGCCTTCCACACCAAGGAAAGTCCCATCCAGACACAGGACGAAGTCTTCAATCTTGTATCTTCATAGTCCAGGAGTCCGGCTATCCGGGCACCCCCTAATCCAGGACTCCCTCACACATCGTCATGTGATTTAACACCAATAGTTCACATATTTATGTGATTAGTTCACATATCCATGTGACTAATACCGAAAGGGTTTACTAGAGTCAATAATCTAGTTCACATCGCTATGTGATTAACACCCAAAGAGTGATCATGTTTTGCTTGTGAGAGAAATTTAGTCAACGAGTCTTCCACATTCAGAGCCGTATGTATTTTGCAAATTTTTCTATGTCTACAATGCTCTGCACGGAGCTACTCTAGCTAACTGCTCCCACTTTCAATATGTATACCGATTGAGACTCGGAGTCATCTAGATCGATGTCAAAACTTGCATCGACGTAACTCTTTACGACGAACTTTTTGTCACCTCCATAACCGAGAAACATATCCTCATTCCACTAAGGATAATTTTGACCGTTGTCGAGTGATCCACTCCTAGATCACTATTGTACCCTCTTGCCAAACTCTTGGTGAGGTACACAATAGGTCGGGTACATAGCATAGCGTACTTTCTAGAATCTATGGCTGAGGCATAGAGAATGACTTTTCATTCTCTTTCTATTTTCTGTCGAGGTCGGGTTTTGAGTCTTTACTCAACTTCACACCTTGGAACACAGGCAAGAACTCCTTCTTTAACTGTTCCATTTTGAACTACTTCAAAATCTTGTCAAGGTATGTATTCATTGAAAAATATATCAAGCGTCCTGATCTATCTCTATACATCTTGATGCTAAATATCTAAGTAGCTTCACCGAGGTCTTTCTTTGAAAAACTCCTTTCAAACACTCCTTTATGCTTTCCAGAAAATTCTACATCATTTCTGATCAAAAATATGTCATTCACATATACTTATCAGAAAGGTTGTAGTGCTCCCACTCACTTTCTTGTAAATATAGGTTTCACCGCAAGTCTGTATAAAACCATATTCTTTGATCACTTTATCAAAGCATATATTCCAACTCCGAGATGCTTGCACCAGTCCATAGATGGATCGCTGGAGCTTGCACACTTTGTTAGCACCTTTAGGATTGACAAAACCTTCTTGTTGCGTCATGTACAACTCTTCTTTAAGAAATCCATTAAGGAATGCAGTTTTGACATCCATTTGCCAGATTTCATAAAATGTGGCAATTGCTAACATGATTCGAACAGACTTAAGCATCACTACGAGTGAGGAAATCTCATCGTAGTCAACATCTTGAACTTGTCAAAAACCTTTTGCGACAATTCGAGCTTTCACTATAGTAATATTACTATTAGTATCTGCCTTCCTCTTGAAGATCCATTTATTCTCAATGCCTTGTCGATCATTGGGCAAGTCAACCAAAGTCCACACTTTGTTCTCATACATGGATCCTATCTCAGATATCATGGCCTCAAGCCATTTTGCGGAATCTGGGCTCATCATCGCTTCCTCATAGTTCGTAGGTTCATCATGGTCTAGTAACATGACTTCCAGAAAGGATTACCGTACCACTCTGGTGCAGACCATACTCTGGTTGACCTATGAGGTTCGGTAGTAACTTTATCTGAAGTTTCATGATCATCATCATTAGCTTCCTCACTAATTGGCGTAGGAATCACTAGAACTGATTTCTGTGATGAACTACTTTCCAATTTGGGAGAAGGTACACTTACCTCATGTGACGCCCCGAGACCGATGCGCCAGGTGTCTTCCAGTTTTTCGCAGTTGTTGCCTTGTCATTTGCTTGCGTGTCGCATCTTTCCATGTCATCATCCACATTGCATCATCATGTTTTCAAAACTTGCATTCGTCCGGGTTCCCCCAGTTCTCTTCGTTGTTCGTTCTGAGCCCAGACACACTTGCACACGCCCGCGGCATGTCCGAAATATTATTTTATAAGTGGCCGGAAAATGTTCTCGGAATGGGTTGAAAGTTGGCGTGCGGTGTTGTTATGTTGTCAGTAGACTGCCTGCCAAGTTTCATCGCTTTCGGAGTCCGTTTGACGCCCCAACGGATAACTATAGCGGTAGTATAGCCGGTCTAACGTCGGACATTTTCGGTCTCCGGAAACTGTTGTCGGGTCTCTCTCTCTCTCTCTCTCTCTTCTCTTCTCTCAGCTTGGGCCTTCTGCACAATCCACTTCTTACCGCCAGGCCCAACCTAAGCTCTCTCATCAACTCATGGATCTCCTCACGCGCGTCCGCAAGCTGTCCCGGACCCGACCCAGACAGTCATCACCGTTGCGATCAGATCATCCCCAAACATCTGCAAAATGTCACCGTTTTCTTATTTGGACTCCTCTAACCTTTTATTCTCGATCGTCCATTTACGATCGGAGGGATCCGTTAGCCCCTAACCTATTTCACCGCTATATATAATGGGCAACCCTAGAAATTAGGGATCATGTCCCATCCTTCCATCCATCCAATCCCTCACCCGCCGCCACTCTTGTCCCTTCTCCCTCAGGATCCATCCAACCCACCTCATTTTCTGTACGCAACCAACCAGCGCCGCTCGCCAGTCTCCTCGTGCCCGAGACCTCATCGCGCCGACGACCATGACCAGGCCATCGCCCTCACCTGCGCCCCTTCTTCTCTTTTCCTGCCTTCTCCTCCCTCCTCTACTCTAATCCCTCTCTCTCTCCCCCCTTTTCTTGCTTCCGCAGGAACCAAAGGAGCTCTGCCCCGACGCCATGGATAGGAGTCGCCGCTCCCTAGTTCCGACCTCGTGCAGGCTTGCCAAGCCCCAAGCCTCACCGGGTCTGAAGGGGATCACCGCCGTCGCGCCTTTTCCCGACCCCCACGACCTTCTCCGGCCCCGTTCCCGTAGGAGGCCACCGTTGTCGCTCTGGTTCAGCGTGACTAGTTCGCCTGCATTGCCTGGAGTCGCCGCAGCCAAGTTCCCTCGATCCCCGACCGGAGCCCACCTCCTTGCTGTTCCCGGAGTCGTCGCGCACCTACTCCCGCCGCTTCAGGACCGAGACGACGAACGCCGCCCTCCGCTGCTGCTTTGCCGCCGTCCAGCCATGCCGCTGTCCCCCTGCGTCCTCTGCTATGCGATCGAGTGAGGAGAACGCGCCCATTGACTGCGCCCGCCCCTGCCTCGATCCAGTGGGATCGGCAGGGGCACAATCCATCCAGCACCCGAGTGGGCCGGCCTGCTAGCGCCGAGGCCCAGATGCGCGCCCTGCCGGCCTCCCTCCTCCTCCGAATGGGCCGAGGCCCATGGTGAGACCATCTACGCGCCCTCCTTTTTCCATTGTTGGGCCAGGTCAGTTACAATCCATGTTTTTTTCCTGAACAAATTTGTCTAATTTCCAATGTAAAGCAGATTTACAGAAAACCCCCTTAGCTTCATGCATATAAATACTCACCAACCATGCATCACATGTAAAAACTTAATATATGAAACTTGCTTAGAATTTTGTGTAGATTAATAATTTGCTACTTTCATATATGTTTAAAATGTTGTTTGATTAATTTTTCTCATATGCCATGATAAAATACTTTAATTCATAACTAAATAACCATAGCTCCAAACTTAACAAACTTTATATGTAAATGGGTAGAAAAATGCCTAGATTATCATGATGGCTTTACTTTGCATGTTTAACAATTCTAAAATTTGGTTTAGGGCAGAACAATACCAAACCTAAAAAAATTCACATGAGGAGTTTCCGGACTTGTTGCTTGTTGTTCCGGCCTCATTTAAACTTGCCTAGATAGGTAGTTTTCTTTTGCTTCACCTCTTGCCATGTTAATCAACATTTAATATTGTTGGGTACATAAACGAGAGAGAACTAAATAAGGCATTTGGTGTTTTCTTCAATATGCAACTCTGTTGCATATTGAGCTCCACTTAATTTGTAGTGTTGTTTGTTGCACTTTGCCATGCCATGCTTCATTAAACCGGACATGCATCATACTTGGTTGTGCATCATGCCATGTTGAGGTGATGGTTGATTACTATGTTGTTTGCTTCTTTCCGGTGTTGCTTCTACAGGTTGGTTCCGATAACGTTGCATTTGTGAGGATTCGTTCGACTTCGTCCGTTTGTCTTCTTCATGGACTCGTTCTTCTTCCTTGCGGGATCTCAGGCAAGATGACCATACCCTCGAAATCACTTCTATCTTTGCTTTCTAGTTGCTCGCTCTATTGCTATGCCTATGCCACGATACCCACCACTTGCTATATCATGCCTCCCATATTGCCATGTCAAGCTTCTAACCCACCTTGTCCTAGCAAACCGTTGTTTGGCTATGTTACCGCTTTGCTCAGCCCCTCTTATAGCGTTGATAGTTGCAGGTGAAGATGGAGTTTGTTCCTTGTTGGAACATGATTATTGTTGGGATATCACAATATCTCTTGTTTATATTAATGCATCTATATACTCCCTCTGTGAACTAATATAAGAGCGTTTAGACCACTATTTCAGTGATCTAAACACTCTTATATTAATTTACGGAGGGAGTACTTGGTAAAGGGTGGAAGGCTCGGCCTTATGCCTGGTGTTTTATTCCAATCTTGCCGCCCTAGTTTCCGTCATACCGGTGTTATGTTCCTTGATTTTGCTTTCCTTACGCGGTTGGGTTATAATGGAAACCCCTTGACAGTTCGCTTTGAATAAAACTCCTCCAGCAAGGCCCAACCTTGGTTTTACCATTTGCCACCTAAGCCTTTTTCCCTGGGGAGTCGCACTCCCGAGGGTCATCTTTATTTAAACCCCCGCGCCAGTGCTCCTCTGAGTGTTGGTCCAACCTAGAGCACCGTGCAGGGCCATCCCTTGGCAACTTGGGTTACGTCGGCTCCTGTACGCTTAGCTTACCTGGTGTGCCCTGAGAACGAGATATGTGCAGCTCCTATCGGGATTTATCGGCACAGCGGGTGGTCTTGCTGGACTTGTTTTACCATTGTCGAAATGTCTTGTAACCGGGATTCTGAGTCTGATCGGGTCTTCCAAGGAGAAGGACTATCCTTCGTTGACCGTGAGAGCTTGTGATGGGCTAAGTTGGGACACCCCTGCAGGGATTTGATCTTTCGAAAGTTGTGCCTGCGGTTATGGGCAGATGGGAATTTGTTAATGTCCGGTTGTAGAAAACCTGAAACTTATCTTAATTAAAATGCATCAACCACATGTGTAGCCGTGATGGTCTCTTCTCGGCTGAGTCAGGGAAGTGAACACGGTGTTGGAGTTATGCTTGAACGTAAGTAGTTCAGGATCACTTCTTGATCATTTCTAGTTCACGACCATGCCTTGCCTTCTCTTCTCGCTCTCATTTGCGTATGTTGGCCAACATATATGCTAGTGCTTGCTGCAGCTCCACCTCATACCTTTTCCCTACCCATAAGCTTAAATAGTCTTGATCGCGAGGGTGTGAGATTGCTGAGTCCCCGTGACTCATAGATTACTTCCAAGACTAGTTTGCAGGTGCCGATGCTACCAGTGCAGGTGACGCAACCGAGCTCAAGGAGGAGCTCGATGAAGACCGTGTTCGTTGTGTTGTTCCATTTCCAGTTGATCAGTAGTGGATCCCAGTTGGAGCGATCGGGGATCTTTTGCATTAGGGGTAGTCTTCTTTTATTTTGGTTCCGTAGTCGGACCTTGATTGTATCTGGTTGATGTAATGCTATATTTATGTATTGTGTGAAGTGGCTATTGTAAGCCAACTCTGTACCTCTTTCTTATTCAGTACATGGGATGTGTAAAGATTACCCCTCTTGCGACATGCCTACAATACAGTTATGCCTCTAAGTCATGCTCTGACACGTGGGAGATATAGCCGCATTGTGCGTGTTACAAGTTGGTAATTAGAGCCTTCCCCGACTTAGGAGCCCCCCTGCTTGATCGAATCGCTGACGTTGTTGAGTCTAGAAATTTTTTTTGAGTCTTTTAGGATTATATATATATATATATATATATATATATATATATCAGAGAGTAGGATTCTTTTTACTCCTCAGTCCCTTCGTCGCTCTGGTGAGGCATCATGACGTAGAGTTTTGACTCTTCTCTCCTCAAATTTGACTAAAAAAAATTTTAGGATCACGCGGGTATCTTGGAATCGTTCTGATGATTTTGTGACAAGAACATTGTTCTTGATGCCTCCTAGCATATTGGGGTTGTGGCAGTGTCCTGGGGAGTTGAGCTCCGAGGTGTTGTCGTCACAATTTTATCGTTGCAGTTCTGGAATACCTGAGTTTCGCCGACATCAAAAATCTCTTTTATACAGTTGTTGGTGAGATAACCTCGACGCCACCCAATATTGGGGCGGGAGTTCGGGAGTATTGCCATAAATCGTATAACGGATTCTTTTCGAAGGTTGAGGTAAATGATTTCTGAAGGTTTCTTGGTTATGTGTTGAAGGATGGATACAACTGGATGTAGGATTTGCTAGTTTTGGGTGAGATATTATGCTTCCCCTATATCCCCAACACCTGATTGCATAACTGGGAAGTTTCGGGAGTTTATAAGTGGGAATTCAAGTAGTTCTTAGGATATCTTTCCGACAGATGCATGATATGATATTGGGGTTCGACGTCTAGTGGTCCGCCTATCCACGGTCGGTTTTACAGTGGTCTCATTGTGTCTTAAAGAGTCCTTGGCTATGCTGACTCAGGGATGCTTCGTATGACATGTGCACTGCCTTGTACATGATGGTGCTGTATGATCGAGCCCGTGTAGGCCCCACCATGAAAATTTCGGACGAAATCTCTATCATATGTTTATTCTGGCTTATTTTGCAAGCCAATCCTTTGTTTTGTTTTTGAGTTCTGGTATTCGAGTTGCTTCGAAGTCAAATGTTGATTCCATACCTTTCCTAAGCGGTGTTCTCACACTCCTTTGTGAATACCAATCCTTCTCGATAATCGATATTGTCATGTCAATCCTTTTCAACCGGTGTTTGCTTCATCCATTCCAAGTTGTCTTTGTTTTTCCCACCCTCCCACCCTTTTCTTCGAGGAATTGGATTTCTAATCAGGTATCCATCGTATGGATGTGAAGTCTCTCCATTCTTTTCCGTCAATATTCTTACTCGGTGGTTCTCATGAAGCTGTTCTACTAGTTCAGCATTCCTCGTTTCTTTTTCTTCTCCGGTAGATCCAATTCAAGCTTTGTTGATCCTTTTTCCTCGTTTCAAATACCTTCTCGTGCCAGTGCACCTCATAATCATTCACCTCTCACTATTCATTTATTCTGGAGTGCTGAAGATATCTCGAAGATTAGTGTTTTCACTCTGTTTTTCGTTCAAGCTCTTTCAGGGTTGTTATCTCAGTCAAGCCATTTAATTCAACCTGTGCAATCTATCTTTTCAAGAAATTGTTCTACGGTGTATCTTTTGAGTGGGCCCTAACCCACAGGTCTTTTCCCAGGATCTTACCTGACTCTTCTAATTTTCCTGGAGCTAGCCTAAATTCTTTCAAAGTTTGACGTAAGAATGAATTATCATCAGTCATATGTATTTCTCCAAGATATTTCAAATTCTTTCATCCTTGGTTCAATCTTTCTAATTTTCATTCCGGAGTGCCTCAACAATTCATGGTGGTGTTTCCCGTCGTCATTCTTGGATTTTGAAAACCGAAGAAGAGTTTTTCCTCCATATCTTGCTCCATTCTCTTCAAGATTCATGGTTCTAGCTTTATACCATCCTCTCATAATTATTTTCGATCGTGAGAATTCTTTTCACCCATCTGACTCATTTCAGGAGTTGCGTTCCTTTGTCGATCATCTGGAGCCCATCATCTCAGAATTAATCATTCTCAGCTTTCAGCTCGCGTTCTCCAAATCTTACCGGTGCATCGTTCAAATATCCTCTAATCAGTTCATGATCCCTCCGTTCTTATGTATCTAAATCTCCCCAAGTATTTTTGCTCGTTTTCAATTCTTACTGGTGATTCATCCCTTTTACTTCATTCATTTTCAATTCTTACGGTGGTTTGTTCAAAATTCTTCTTCCTTCGTTTTCAAATCAATTCATTCGTTGTTTCCAAACCCTTCCGGTGGTTCATTGAAGACCTTCCCAAGTTGCGCAATATCTATCTTAATCCTTTCTACGAGAATAAGTAGTATGTCAAATCCGTTGCTTGTCATCAATTTAATTGATGAAGGATGTGCATAATGTGATTCTTATTCTTGTATCATCGAGTAAATTCAATTCCTTATTCTGGAGGTTCATCAAAATTCTTGGTTCCAAGTTGCTTCATCTTTTCTTTCCGGAGTTCCAAGTTTTCCGCTTTATCTCGACACAAAGCTCCATCCAATCATTGCAAGGCTTCAATCTTATTTTTTTTCATCCTTCACTCCTTTTTGGTCATTCTTTTATTATCGGAGTTCTCACGAAGGCTCAACATGGTGGTTCATCAAGGATTCTTTTCATTCTTCAATTTGTTCTTCAAGATTTCTCTCGGAGTTATTGATCCGCCAAGCTTTACTCTAAAATGAACGTGGTGCTCAACACATGTTTGTTTTGAGGAGATCAAGTATTCCTCTTCTTGCATTATGAAGTGCGATTCTTTCTACCTTATCTTTTGAGGTGGTTCTATATCTTTTCGTGACAATTTCCATTCTTGTTTCGTGATTCACGTGTTGTCAAGAATGAGGTATTTTAAATTCATCAATCTCTTCGTTGGAGCTATCTTGTGTCATGTTACATCTAAAGCCTTCCCTAAGGAATGTTGCTATTGTGGTGCTTATCAATGATCCAAGTTTTCTTCTATCCTCGGCGGAAGAAGTTTTTCATCTCCTCGTCGATCTAAAGCAAGCAATTGTTTTTCGTTTGTGGCAGGTTTTCACCTCAAGTTTTGAGATGTTTTCCTTAAGCTCACATCAAGTTTATTCTTTTCGTTGTCGATTTCCCAACAACTCCGTTCAATCATTTTTTTTGTTTTCCTCTCTGTTCTTTTCATTGCATTCTTTCATTTCTTCTGGAGGCATTGTGATGATGCTCTCTTCACTCATCATCTCGTATTGTGAAGAACATGTTCTTTCCATTTGCTTTTCCATTCATGTAGCGACCCGACCCGAATGGATCAAGTCTACTATGCTCCGGTGTCATCCCTGGATCAGTAATGCTGACACCACATAGTACATCGAAGGATTTATAGCAGAGTGGCAATCACATACTGTAACATCCCAAATTTTCAATTTGGAATGTTATACACTAGACCATCATGCATATCATATTTTCTTGCATTTTGTCGATCCTAGAAATTTCACGCAACTCAAGGACCCTCGGAGAGAGTAGGAGATTTCGTCATTTTCATATTTGAGTTTTCTCAAATTTTGAAGAAAGGATCATTGGTTTCGTCGGAATTTATTTGCCTTTTATTTGGATAGGGAAAAATGCGCGTTTTGAAAATTTGCATTTTAGGTCCCGAGAAAACTTCATTTTCTTCGACTCATCTTTAGGAGTCGGGGAAAATTTACTTTAGGAATTTTGGAGTTCGTTTAGTCCTCTTTTCTTTTGTTTTTCCTGCGCGCGTAACCGATTTAAAAAAAATCCTGCAGCGCCTTGGGCCAAGGCCCAGCCAGCAGGCCGGCCGGCCAGGCCTTAGCCGCGCCGCGCGCCTGGCGCAGGAGGGAGCTGCCGCCGCCTAGGAGTCCTAGTTGGACTCCGTTTGCCTTTTTTTCCAATCTCCCTCTCCTTCTCTTTTTCCTTCTCTTTTTCTTGCCCCTCCCCCAAGTTTCCTCTCCTCTCCCCTCTTTATATACTCCAACACCCCCCCCCCTCTAAACATCACATCAAACCCCAAGCCCCAAGCCTCCCCAAGCCGCGCCTCACCCCGCGCCGCGCCGCCCAACGCCGCCGCCCTTGGGCCGCCGCCGCCCTGCATCACCGCCGCCGCCGCCCTTGCTCGCCGTCACCGGAGACCTCGCCGAGGTACCGCGCCGCGTCTCTCTTTCTTTTCCTCGGATCGGTTTTCTTCTAAATCGTTCTGTTTCTTCTCTGAACCGTTCCGGTTTTCTAGATCGGTTTTTCGTTCGGTTTTCTTTTCTCGAAACCCTAGATCGGTTTCGTTTTCTTTTCCGATTCAGTTGCCTAGAGACCGTTCGCCGGACCGTTCGTCCTAACGAACGTGATCACCGGATTCTTCTAGGTTAACGAACGTCCGTTCGTTCAACCGTTCTTCTTTTTCTTCTCGTCGGATTTATTCCGCGATCGCGATCTCAGATCCGATCTTCGTTCTAGTCTATCTTCTCGCTCGTTTATCGGAATCAGGTGATTCAAACGCCTGGAGTTTCGTTTCGAAACCGCCGTTCCGACTAATCAACTGAAACAAGTTTTTGCTATGGTAAAATTTGACCTAGTTTCAACTTGCTAGAACCGAGTTGTTTTCTTCCGCTGTTTGTTTTCCGTTGTTTTGTTCGATTCGTTCTTTCTTTGCAACCGGAGTTCTTAAGTTGAACTATCTGGTTTGATCTCTTGTTCGAGTTTTACCTGTGCATTAGACGAGTACTTATTGTATGCTTGTTGTTTGTCTGCGATAGATTACCCGGATTGTGCCACTTGTTACTTTGAATCTTTAGGACTCGCGGATCATCAGCAAGGCAAGTAACACTTTGATCATACCTTTTCTACAACCCAGTTTTATTGCATTAGATCCATCCTCACACATTGCATGATTAGGATCTAATTAAATTGTGGGATGGGAAGTAGATGAGGTAGTACCTATTACCTGTTTATTATGAAACCTTTGGGAGTTACTTCTACGTTTGCTTATTATGCCATGCTATGCTAGTAGACGTGGATTGGGTGAGTGATATCCATGACAGATGTGAGATTGATAATTTTAATGGTTTATCTAAGGTGGCAACTTAAACACACATCTGGGTGGATTGAGGCACCTGATGTCTATCAGGACTTGCCTGTTTTATTTTGGACCGCCACCCAGGCTCAAAGGGATCATAAGATCTTTCATGCTAGAAACTTACGTGTGCAGCCACAAGCCATTATGGGCTCTGGCATAGTTGACTAAGTCGTGCGAACTCTTACAGGGTAGACTAGCAGATGTAGGGCAAAGTAGGTGTACCGGTCTATCCATCGTAAGGTGCTAGCGCTTCTGAAAGACTGTGTCTTGGTCATCCGTTTCTCAAACACCAGTAGTGCGAGAAAACCAACGGAGGCGATCGAGTCTTGTGGGGAAAAGTGCGCAAACCTCTGCAGAGTGTAATAAACTAATCATGATTAGCCGTGTCCCCGGTTATGGACAATCTTGAGTATCTAGTACTTGAATATCATGTGAATCTCAACATGTTACTTCTAAATTAATATTGTTGGGTTATTGATGACTACTTTTAACTGGGATTGAGAATGCTGTCAACCATTCTCAATGTTTAACAACCACCATGATAGTTAAATAAATTTATTCCTTTGCAGTAGGGAAAAATTGGCTTTACGCAAAACAGTAACCATAGAGCTTTCCACCAGCCAAATATGCATATAGTATAGCTGTTTCATTCCATCATTCTCTATGTGTTACCTTGCCAGCATATTCCATGTGCTGACCCGTTTCGGGCTGCAACGTTAATGTTGCAAACTTTTCAGACGACGATTGAGGTGTTTTTAGGTCGTGGTTCTATACGCAGTGATGCCGTTGGAGTTGATGGACCCATTTACCTTCCAAGTCTTCCGCTGTTATTGATATTAGTTGGCCTTAAGCCATATCATTGTAATAAGTTCTCTTTTGAGACATCGTTGTAATAAGTGTTTGATTGCCACTCTGCTATAAATCCTTCGAAGTACTATGTCGTGTCAGCATTACTAATCCAGGGATGACACCGGAGCACAGTAGACTTGATCCATTCGGGTCTGGTCGCTACAGAGATGGTATCAGAGCACACGCTGACTATAGGACACGACCACTAAGTTAAAGCCATAGATCACTATTCTCTCCTCATTTTCTAACTCCTCATCTTTTCTACTCTTTAGGATGAAGGACGCGAAGATTAAGTACGCTCAACCGGATGAAGGCACACCTTTTGGATTTCACTTGAAGGAAGTCACCAAGTACCTAAACATTGGATTGCCAAGTTTCACGGGAACCTTCAATGCCACTCTGCCTGAAGAGGAGCGCTGGAAGATTCAAGCTCACGTTCCGGGAAGGACATTCGCGCCAATCATGAAGCCCATAGATAGTGTTTTCAATGCACCAACCTGGAGTCTAGGAAGGAGCATGGCAGCCCATATCACCATAGGACGCATTGGAGAAGTTTATCAAGAAGACCTCAAGGACACTTTCTACCAGATTTGCGGACGCCGAGATGAACAATGGGAGTTAGTCAGCACCAAGAAGGATAGATCCATTGCAGCTTTTATCCAGGAGTTAAACCAGCACATTCGACGCCACGAGAACCAGATGTGCAACGATATGATAGAGTTGAAGAATTCGAAGGCAAGGATCATCGAGCTAGAAGTAGAACTGAAGGCTACACGCAAGGACTACATGGACGAGATCATAGCTCTAGCAAGACACAACGTCGATCTTAAGCAAGAGATTGAAGAACTCAAGAGGGAGTTAGCATCCAGGAAGTAAGACATGTACGTCGCATGTCCAGACAACTACATCATCATCGACGACACCGATTCGGATCCAAGTGAACCCGAATTTGAAGACGCAGCTGGAGCGGACATCATGGAGTCTTCCACCGGTTCAAATTTCTAGATGACCACCAACTATTAGTAGTATTTCCCCCATGTATACACTATAGTTCGAGCACTTTTGCGCTAGTTAGATCGATTGTAAGCCCTTGTTTGATTGAATGAAGTGATTTCGTGTGCATTTGCTCATGTGCATTGGGGTAGTGTTTTCTCTTTAGACCTCTCTCCATTCTTATTCCTCATCTTTTCTAAACCCTTAGATGCCTCCGAGACGTGACAATGGATTTCCACCGGAGCTCACTCAGTTGATCCAACAGCAGAATCACTTGATGCAATTGTTAGTTCAGAATCAGCAGAACAACAACAACAACCCACCACCACCACCACCACCTGTTGACCACTTAGCCCGTTTCCTTAGGCTAAATCCGCCGGTGTTTTCTATTAGCACCGAGCCGATAGTAGCAGACGATTAGCTCCGCAAGATAGGAAGGGAGTTGACCACTGCAGGATGCACGGATGATGAGAAAGTGAAGTTTGCCGCACATCAGTTAGAAGGACCCGCGGCAGCATGGTGGGAGAATTTCACAGCCACCTTCCCAGTTGACATTGTCACATGGGATTAGTTCCAGCAAGCCTTCCGCACTGCACATGTTTCAGCAGGAGCTATGGCCATGAAGAAGCGTGAGTTTCGCAACTTACGCCAAGGAGGAAGGACAGTTGGCCAGTACGTTGACGACTTCAGCAAGCTAGCACGTTATGCCCCAGATGACGTTGCTACGGATGCAACCAAGCAGGAGAAGTTTCTGGAACGATTGAATGATGAGTTAAGCATGCAGTTGATGGTAGGAAGTTTCAACAACTACCAGGAGTTGGTAGATCGTGCCATCATGATTGAAGGGAAGCAACAGCAGATTGAGAACCGCAAGAGGAAGTATGGATAGGGGAAGTATAACTCTGGAGCCCAGCAGAAGCCCCGTTTTACCCCTAAATCGGGATTTCAGTTTCAGCATACCCATGGAGGAGGTAGTTCGCACAACCACAATGGCCACAAGAATGGTGATGGGAATGGAGGAAGCAACGGCCAGAACCGGACCACCCCATCAACCCCATCCAAGAGGGACCTGAGCCAAGTCACATGTTTCAAGTGTTCCAAGACCGGACATTATGCCAATGAATGTCCTGAAGGCCAGGATGGAAATGGCAATGGAAGCTCAGGGAAGAAGCCGAACCCTTTCAATAGGGGACAGGTGAACCACGTTAACGTGGAGGAGGTTGAAGATCAGCCTGATGCAGTAATCGGTAAGTTTTTGGTTAAGTCATTTACCGCACTCGTTCTTTTCGATACTAGTGCATCGCATTCATACATATCAAGGGGATTTGTGGAAAAATATAGCCTGCCCACTAGGATTCTTAAAACTCCTATGCTAGTAAGTTCGCCAGGAGTAGAGTACATGGCCAGTCAAGGATGTTTTCAAGTGCCATTAAGCATAGGAAGGCATGTTTTCCCAACAGATTTAATTATTCTGGAATCCCAAGGTTTGAATGTAATTCTCGGTATGGATTGGTTGTCGATGTATGGAGGAAACATCGATTGTGCTAGTAAGTCAATTTTGCTTACGACGCTAGAAGGAAGAAGGATCAAGTATGTATCCCGGCATGTGCCAAATAGGACCCAAGTAAATTGCCTGACAGGGGTTGTGCAGGAGGAAGTACCAGTGGTAAAGGATTTTCCTGATGTATTTCCAGAAGAGTTGCCTGGCATGCTGCCGGATAGAGACATTGAGTTTTGATTGAGTTATTGTCAGGCACTGGACCAATATCAAAGAGACCGTATAGGATGCCAGCAAAGGATTTGGTAGAAATTAAGAATCAGATTAAGGAGTTATTGGAGAAGGGTTACATTCGCCCAAGTTCTTCGCCTTGGGGATCACCCGTACTTGTAGTGGAGAAGAAGGATGGATCATTAAGGATGGTTGTTGATTATCGAGGATTGAATGAAGTAACCATCAAGAACAAGTACCCACTGCCAATGATTAATGATCTGTTTGATCGTTTGCAAGGAGCTAAAGTGTTTTCCAAGATCGATTTGCGATCAGGGTACCACCAATTGAAGATTCGAGAGCAGGACATACCTAAGACAGCATTCACCACAAGATACGGATTGTATGAGTATACCGTTATGTCATTTGGATTGACTAACGCACCTGCCTATTTTATGAACCTGATGAACAAAGTGTTTATGGAGTTTTTGGATAAGTTCGTCGTAGTGTTCATTGATGATATCCTGGTTTATTCAAAGAATGAAGAAGAGCATAAGGAACATTTGCGTTTGGTTTTGGAGAAACTAAGGGAACATCAGTTATATGCCAAATTTAGCAAATGTGAGTTTTGGTTGAAGGAAGTAGGATTCCTCAGACACGTTATATCCGGAGAAGGGATAGCAGTTGACCCCGCAAAGGTTGAGACCGTAACCAAATGGGAAGCACCAACGACAGTTGGAGAGATCCGGAGTTTTCTTGGACTCGCAGGATACTACCGGAGATTCATTGAGAACTTTTCAAAGATTGCGAAGCCTTTGACGGATTTGTTGAAGAAGGATACCAAGTTCAAATGGACTGAGGAGTGTGAGGCTAGTTTCCAGGAGTTGAAGAAACGATTGGTTACCTCACCGGTATTGATTTTGCCAGATCAGACCAAGGATTATGAGGTGTATTGCGACGCTTCACGTCGAGGACTTGGAGCAGTGCTTATGCAGGAAGGTAGAGTTGTTTCGTATGCTTCACGACAACTGAATCCTCATGAGTTGAATTACGCCACACATGATTTGGAGTTAGCAGCCGTAGTACATGCATTGAAGACATGGAGACATTTCCTCATTGGAAATCATTGTGAGGTGTACACGGATCACAAGAGTTTGAAGTACATTTTCACGCAGAAGGAGTTGAATCTCAGACAAAGGAGGTGGTTGGATCTCATCAAGGATTATGATATGAGATTGCATTACCATCCCGGAAAAGCTAATGTAGTAGCTGACGCATTGAGCCGTAAGAGCCATGTCAATACGTTAATAACGGAAGAAATACCCAAGGAGTTAGCAGAAAACCTTCGTGAACTAAGTTTAGAGATAGTTCCGAAAGGCTATGTAGCAGCATTGGAGATTCAGTCAACATTGATGGATAAAATCAGAGAGGCTCAGAAATCTGACAAGGAAATTGCTGCTATAAAGGAGAAACTAAGCAAAGGAAAAGCAAAGGGATTTCGTGAGGATAAGCACGATACCCTATGGTTTGAGGACCGTGTTTATGTGCCAAATGACCCGGAGATCAGGAAGTTGATTCTACAAGAGGCACATGATTCACCATATTCGATTCACCCAGGAAATACCAAGATGTATTTGGATTTGAAGGAGACATTCTGGTGGACCGGAATGAAGAAGGATATTGCAGCCTATGTAGCAATTTGTGACGTCTGTCATAGAGTGAAGGCAGAACATCAGAAGCCAGCCGGATTGTTGCAGCCATTGCCGATACCCGAATGGAAGTGGGATAAGATAGGCATGGATTTTATCACAGGACTACCCAGGACGAAAGCAGGTTATGACTTGATATGGGTAGTAGTTGATCGTTTGATGAAGGTAGCACATTTCATTCCAGTTAAGACCACTTACACCAGTGCTAAGTTGGCAAAGATATACATGACTAGGATCATTTGTTTGCATGGAGTTCCGAGGAGTATTGTATCAGACAGAGGACCCAATTTACCTCAATGTTTTGGAATCAGTTGCATGAAACTTTGGGAACCCAGCTAGAGTTCAGCACCGCTTTTCATCCACAGACAGATGGACAGACCGAGAGAGTCAATCAGATTTTGGAGGATATGCTGAGAGCTTGTGCACTAGATTATGGATCTAGTTGGGACGATAACTTGCCGTACGCGGAGTTTTCTTATCAAAACAGTTATCAAACCAGTTTGAAGATGGCACCTTTCGAAGCTTTGTACGGAAGGAGGTGTAGGACACCGTTGTCGTGGGACGAAGTTGGAGACCGTCAGTTCTTTGGACCAGATTTGATTAAGGAGTCTGAACGGAAAGTTAAGTTGATTCATGATAGGCTCAAGGTAGCTCAGTCCAGGCAGAAGAGCTACGCAGATTCTAAACGCAAGGAGACAGTTTAAGAAACCGGAGACAGAGTGTATCTCCGAGTATCCCCACTTCGAGGAGTTAAGCACTTTGGAGTTAAGGGAAAATTAGCACCGCGTTTCATTGGACCATATAAGATCTTGCAACATATAGGAGAAGTCGCGTATAAGTTGGAATTACCAGAGGGACTGTCAGGAGTTCATGATGTATTCCATGTTTCTCAGCTGAAGAAGTGTCACGCCGAGATGGCGGAGGTACCGTTAAGAGATACAGTGCTGCTAGAGGCGATTCAGTTGAAGGACGACTTAACGTATGAAGAGAAACCAGTCAAAATTCTCGAGTATGCCAGCAGAGTTACCCGCAGCGAGGTTATCAAGTTTTGTAAAGTTTAGTGGAACCACCACTCAGAGGATGAAGCCACCTGGGAGAGATAAGAAGATTTGCTCAAGGACCACCCTCACCTATTTTCTAGCCAACCCGAATCTCGAGGGCGAGATTCATCTTAAGGGGGGTAGGTTTGTAACATCCCAAATTTTCAATTTGGAATGTTATACACTAGACCATCATGCATATCATATTTTCTTGCATTTTGTCGATCCTAGAAATTTCACGCAACTCAAGGACCCTCGAAGAGAGTTGGAGATTTCATCATTTTCATATTTGAGTTTTCTCAAATTTTGAAGAAAGGATCATTGGTTTCGTCGGAATTTATTTGCCTTTTATTTGGATAGGGAAAAATGCGCGTTTTCAAAATTTGCATTTTAGGTCCCGAGAAAAGTTCATTTTGTTCGACTCATCTTTAGGAGTCGGGGAAAATTTACTTTAGGAATTTTGGAGTTCGTTTAGTCCTCTTTTCTTTTGTTTTTCCTGCGCGCGTAACCGATTTAAAAAAAAATCCTGCAGCGCGTTGGGCCAAGGCCCAGCCAGCAGGCCGGCCGGCCAGGCCTTAGCCGCGCCGCGCGCCTGGCGCAGGAGGGAGCCGCCGCCGCCTAGGAGTCCTAGTTGGACTCCGTTTGCCTTTTTTCCAATCTCCCTCTCCTTCTCTTTTTCCTTCTCTTTTTCTTGCCCCCTCCCCCAAGTTTCCTATCCTCTCCCCTCTTTATATACCCCAACACCCCCCCTCTAAACATCACATCAAACCCCAAGCCCCAAGCCTCCCCAAGCCGCGCCTCACCCCGCGCCGCGCCGCCCAACGCCGCCGCCCTTGTGCACCGCCGCCGCCCTTGCTCGCCGTCGCCGGAGACCTCGCTGAGGTACCGCGCCGCGTCTCTCTTTCTTTTCCTCGGATCAGTTTTCTTCTAAATCGTTCCGTTTCTTCTCTAAACCGTTCCGGTTTTCTAGATCGGTTTTTCGTTCGGTTTTCTTTTCCGAAACCCTAGATCGGATTCGTTTTCTTTCTGATTTAGTTGCCTAGAGACCGTTCGCCGGACCGTTCATCCTAACGAACGTGATCACCAGATTATTCTTCTAGGTTAATGAACGTCCGTTCGTTCAACCGTTCTTCTCTTTCTTTTCGTCGGATTTATTCCGCGATCGCGATCTCAGATCCGATCTTCTTTCTAGTCTATCTTCTTGCTCGTTTATCGGAATCAGGTGATTCAAGCGCCTGGAGTTTCGTTTCGAAACCGCCGTTCCGACTAATCAACTTTAACTAAGTTTTTGCTATGGTAAAATTTGACCTAGTTTCATCTTGCTAGAACCGAATTGTTTTCTTCCGCCGTTTGTTTTCGGTTTCTTTGTTCGGTTTGTTCTTTCTTTGCAACCGGAGTTCTTAAGTTGAACTTTCTGGTTCGATCTCTTGTTCGAGTTTTACCTGTGCATTAGATGAGTACTTATTGTATGCTTGTTGTTTGGCTGCGATAGATTACCCGGATTGCGCCGCTTGTTACTTAGAATCTCTAGGACTCGCGGATCATCAGCAAGTCAAGTAACACTTTGATCATACCTTTTCTACAACCCAGTTTTATTGCATTAGATCCATCCTCACACATTGCATGATTAGGATCTAATTAAATTGTGGGATGGGAAGTAGATGAGGTAGTACCTATTACCTGTTTATTATGAAACCTTTGGGAGTTACTTCTACGTTTGCTTATTATGCCATGCTATGCTAGTAGACGTGGATTGGGTGAGTGATATCCATGACAGATGTGAGATTGATAATTTTAATGGTTTATCTAAGGTGGCAACTTAAACACACATCTGGGTGGATTGAGGCACCTGATGTCTATCAGGACTTGCCTGTTTTATTTTGGACCGCCACCCAGGCTCGAAGGGATCATAAGATCTTTCATGCTAAATACTTACGTGTGCAGCCACAAGCCAATATGGGCTCTGGCATAGTTGACTAAGTCATGCAAACTCATATAGGGGTAGACTAGCAGATGTAGGGGAAAGTAGGTGTACCGGTCTATCCATCGTAGGGTGCTAGCGCTTCTGAAAGACTGTGTCTTGGTTATCCGTTTCTCAAACACCAGTAGTGCGAGAAAACCAACGGAGCCGATCGAGTCTTGTGGGGAAAAGTGCGCAAACCTCTGCAAAGTGTAATAAACTAATCATGATTAGCCGTGTCCCCGGTTATGGACAATCTTGAGTATCTAGTACTTGAATATCATGTGAATCTCAACATGTTACTTCTAAATTAATATTGTTGGGTTATTGATGACTACTTTTAATTGGGATTGAGAATGCTGTCACCATTCTCAATGTTTAACAACCACCATGATAGTTAAATAAATTTATTCCTTTGCAGTAGGGAAAATTTGGCTTTACGCAAAACAGTAACCATAGAGCTTTCCACCAGCCAAATATGCATATAGTATAGCTGTTTCATTCCATCATTCTCTATGTGTTACCTTGCCAGCATATTCCATGTGCTGACCCATTTCGGGCTGCAACGTTAATGTTGCAGACTTTTCAGACGACGATTGAGGTGTTTTTAGGTCGTGGTTCTATACTCAGTGATGCCGTTGGAGTTGATGGACCCATTTACCTTCCAAGTCTTCCGCTGTTATCGATATTAGTTGGCCTTAAGCCATATCATTGTAATAAGTTCTCTTTTGAGACATCATTATAATAAGTGTGTGATTTCCACTCTGCTATAAATCCTTCGAAGTACTGTGTGGTGTCAGCATTACTGATCCAGGGATGACACCGAAGCACAGTAGACTTGATCCATTCGGGTCTGGTCGCTACACATACTTATTACATCGAGGTCTACGAAGAGAACTTATTACAATAATATGGCTTAAGGCCATCTAAAATCGATAACAGCGGAAGACTTGGAAAGGTAAATGGGTCCATCAACTCCAACGGCATCACTGAGTATAGAACCACGACCTAAAAGCACCTCAATCATCGTCTGAAAAGTCTACAACATTAACGTTGCAGCCCGAAACGGGTCAGCACATGGAATATGCTGGCAAGGTAACACATAGAGAGTAATGGAATGAAACAGCTATACTATATGCATATTTGGCTGGTGGAAAGCTCTATGGTTACTGTTTTGCGTAAAGCCAATTTTTCCCTACTGCAAAGGAACAAATTTATTTAACTATCATGGTGGTTGTTAAACATTGAGAATGGTTGACAGCATTCTCAATCCCAATTAAAAGTACAATTAAACCCAACAATATTAATTAGAAGTAACATGTTGAGATTCACATGATATTCAAGTACTAGATACTCAAGATTGTCCATAACCGGGGACACGGCTAATCATGATTAGTTTGTTACACTCTGCAGAGGTTTGCGCACTTTTCCCCACAAGACTCGATCGCCTCCATTGGATTTCTCACACTACATGGTGTTTGAGAAACGGATGACCGAGACATAGTCTTTTAGAAGCGCTAGCACCTTACGATGGAGTAGACCGTACCATCTACAACCCCTACATCTGCTAGTCTACCCCTATAAGAGTTCGCACGACTTAGTCAACTATGCCAGAGCCCATATTGGCTTGTGGCTACACACGTAAGTATTTAGCATGAAAGATCTTATGATCCCTTTGAGCCTGGGTGGCGGTCCAAAATAAAACAGGCAAGTCCTGATAGACATCAAGTGCCTCAATCCACCCAGATGTGTGTTTAAGTTGCCACCTTAGATAAACCATTAAAATTATCAATCTCACATCTGTCATGGATATCACTCACCCAATCCACGTCTACTAGCATAGCATGGCATAATAAGCAAACGTAGAAGTAACTCCCAAAGGTTTCATAATAAACAGGTAATAGGTACTACCTCATCTACTTCCCATCCCACAATTTAATTAGATCCTAATCATGCAATGTGTGAGGATGGATCTAATGCAATAAAACTGGGTTGTAGAAAAGGTATGATCAAAGTGTTACTTGTCTTGCTGATGATCCGCGAGTCCTGGAGATTCGAAGTAACAAGCGGCGCAATCTGGGTAATCTAACACAGACAAACAACAAGCATACAATAAGTACTCATCTAATGCACAGGTAAAACTCGAACAAGAGATCGAATCAGAAAGTTCAACTTAAGAACTCCGGTTGCAAAGAAAGAACGAACAGAACAAAGAAACCGAAAACAAACGGCGGAAGAAAACAACTCGGTTCTAGCAAGATGAAACTAGGTCAAATTTTACCGTAGCAAAAACTTAGTTAAAGTTGATTAGTCGGAACGGTGGTTTCGAAACGAAACTCCAGGCGCTTGAATCACCTGATTCCGATAAACGAGCGAGAAGATAGACTAGAAAGAAGATCGGATCTGAGATCGCGATCGCGGAATAAATCCGACGAAAAGAAAGAGAAGAACGGTTGAACGAACGGACGTTCGTTAACCTAGAATAATAATCCGGTGATCACGTTCGTTAGGACGAACGGTCCGGCGAACGGTCTCTAGGCAACTAAATCGGAAAGAAAACGAATCCGATCTAGGGTTTCGGAAAAGAAAACCGAACGAAAAACCGATCTAGAAAACCGGAACGGTTTAGAGAAGAAACGAAATGATTTAGAGAAAACCGATCCGAGGAAAAAGAAAAGATGCGGCGCGGTACCTCCGGCGAGGGACTCCAGCGTCGGCGAGCAAGGGCGGCGGCGGCACAAGGGCGGCGGCAGCGGCGATGCAGGGCGGCGGCGGCGGCGCAGGGCGGCGGCGGTGACGCAGGGCGTGGGCGGCGCGGCTATGGAGGCGCGGCGCGGGTGAGGGGCGCGGCTTGGGCTTGGGGTTTTGTTGTGGGATTTAGAGGGGGGTGTGGGGGTATATAAAGAGGGGAGGGGAGAGGAGACATGGGGGAGGGGGCAAGATATAGAGTAGGAAAAGGAATAGAAAAAGAGTCCTAAAAACGCAAACGGAGTCCTAGAAGGACTCCTAGGCGGCGGCGGCCTCCTGGCGCCAGGCGCGCGTGCGCGAGGGGAGGGACTTGGCCCGGCCGGCGGCTTGGCTTGGGCCTTTGGCCCAGGCGCTGCGAAGATTTTTTTTTAAATCGGTTTCGCGTGCAGAAAAACAAAATAAAAGAGAACTAAACGAACTCCAAAATTTCTAAAGTAAATTTTCCCTAACTCCTGAAATTGAGTCGAACAAAATGAACTTTTCTCCGGGCCTAAAATGCAAATTTTGAAAACGCTCATTTTTCCCTATCCAAATAAAAGGCAAATAAAACTCCGACAAATCCAATGATCCTTTCTTCAAAATTTGAGAAGACTCAAATATGAAAATGACGAAATCTCCAACTCTCTCCGAGGGTCCTTGAGTTGCGTGAAATTTCTAGGATCGACAAAAATGCAAGAAAATATGATATGCATGATGATCTAGTGTATAACATTCCAAATTGAAAATTTGGGATGTTACAAACCTACCCCCCTTAAGATGAATCACGCCCTCGGGATTCGGGTTGGCTAGAAAATAGGTGAGGGTGGTCATTGAGCAAATCTTCTTCTCTCTCCCAGGTGGCTTCATCCTCTGAGTGGTGGTTCCACTGAACTTTGCAAAACTTGATAACCTTGCTGCGGGTAACTCTGCTGGCAAATTCGAGAATCTTGACTGGTTTCCCTTCATACGTTAAGTCGTCCTTCAACTGAATCGCTTCGAGCGGCACTGTATCTCTTAACGGTACCTCCGCCATCTCGGCGTGACATTTCTTCAGCTGAGAAACATGGAATACATCATGAACTCCTGACAGTCCCTCTGGTAATTCCAACTTATACACGACTTCTCCCATACGTTGTAAGATCTTATATGGTCCAACGAAACGCGGTGCTAATTTTCCCTTAACTCCAAAGCGCTTAACTCCTCGAAGTGGGGATACTCGGAGATACACTCTGTCTCCGGTTTCGTAAACTGTCTCCTTGCGTTTAGAATCTGCGTAACTCTTCTGCCTGGATTGAGCTACCTTGAGCCTATCGCGAATCAACTTCACCTTCCGTTCAGACTCCTTAATCAAATCTGGTCCAAAGAACTGACGGTCTCCAACTTCGTCCCATGACAACGGTGTCCTGCACCTCCTTCCTAAAGCTTCGAAAGGTGCCATCTTCAAACTGGTTTGGTAACTGTTGTTATACGAAAACTCCGCATACGGCAAGTTATCGTCCCAACTAGATCCATAATCTAGTGCACAAGCTCTCAGCATATCTTCCAAAATTTGATTGACTCTCTCGGTCTGTCCATCTGTCTGCGGATGAAAAGTGGTACTGAACTCTAACCTGGTTCCCAAAGTTTCATGCAACTGATTCCAAAACTTTGAGGTAAATTGGGTTCCTGTGTCTGATACAATACTCCTTGGAACTCCATGCAAACAAATGATCCTAGTCATGTATATCTTTTCCAACTTAGCACTGGTGTAAGTGGTCTTAACTAGAATGAAATGTGCTACCTTCGTCAAACGATCAACTACTACCCATATCGAGTCATATCCTGCTTTCGTCCTGGGTAGTCCTGTGATAAAATCCATGCCTATCTTATCCCACTTCCATTCGGGTATCGGCAATGGTTGCAACAACCCGGCTGGCTTCTGATGCTCTGCCTTTACTCTATGACATACTTCACAAACTGCTACATATGCTGCAATATCCTTCTTCATTCCGGTCCACCAGAATGTCTCCTTCAAATCCAAATACATCTTGGTATTTCCTGGGTGAATCGAATATGGTGAATCATGTGCCTCTTGCAAAATCAACTTCCTGATCTCCGGGTCATTTGGCACGTAAACACGCTCCTCAAACCATAGGGTATCGTGCTCATCCTCACGAAATCCCTTTGCTTTTCCTTTGCTCAGTTTCTCCTTTATACTCCCTCCGTTCCTAAATACTTGTCTTTCTAGTCATTTTAACAAGTGACTACATACGGAGCAAAATGAGTGAATCTACACTCTAAAATATGTCTACATACATCCGTATGTAGTAGTCATTTGAAATGTCTAGAAAGACAAGTATTTGGGAACGGAGGGAGTAGAAGCAATCTCCTTGTCAGATTTCTGAGCCTCTCTGATTTTATCCATCAATGTTGACTGAATCTCCAATGCTGCCACATAGCCTTTCGGAACTATCTCTAAACTTAGTTCACGAAGGTTTTCTGCTAACTCCTTGGGTATTTCTTCCGTCATTAACGTATTGACGTGGCTCTTACGGCTCAATGCGTCAGCTACTACATTAGCTTTACCGGGATGGTAATGCAATCTCATATCATAATCCTTGATGAGCTCCAACCATCTCCTTTGTCTGAGATTCAACTCCTTCTGCGTGAAAATGTACTTCAAACTCTTGTGATCCGTGTACACCTCGCAATGATTTCCAATGAGGAAATGTCTCCATGTCTTCAATGCATGCACTAGGGCTGCTAACTCCAAATCATGCGTGGCATAATTCAATTCATGAGGCTTCAGTTGTCGTGAAGCATACGAAACAACTCTCCCTTCCTGCATAAGCACTGCTCCAAGTCCTCGACGTGAAGCGTCGCAATACACCTCATAATGCTTGGTCTGATCTGGCAAAATCAATACTGGTGAGGTAACCAAACGTTTCTTCAACTCCTGGAAACTAGCCTCACACTCCTCAGTCCAATTGAATTTGGTATCCTTCTTCAACAACTCCGTCATTGGCTTTGCAATCTTTGAAAAATTCTCAATGAATCTCCGGTAGTGTCCTGCGAGTCCAAGAAAACTCCGGATCTCTCCAACTGTCGTTGGTGCTTCCCATTCGGTTACGGTCTCAACCTTGGCGGGGTCAACTGCTATCCCTTCTCCAAATATAACATGTCCGAGGAATCCTACTTCCTTCAACCAAAACTCACATTTGCTAAATTTGGCATATAACTGATGTTCCCTTAGTTTCTCCAAAACCAAACGCAAATGTTCGTTATGCTCTTCTTCATTCTTTGAATAAACCAGGATATCATCAATGAACACTACGACGAACTTATACAAAAACTCCATAAACACTTTGTTCATCAGGTTCATAAAATAGGCAGGTGCGTTAGTCAATCCAAATGACATAACGGTATACTCATACAATCCGTATCTTGTGGTGAATGTTGTCTTAGGAATATCCTGCTCTTGAATCTTCAACTGGTGGTACCCTGATCGCAAATCGATCTTGGAAAACACTTTAGCTCCTTGCAAGCGATCAAACAGATCATTTATCATTGGCAGTGGGTACTTGTTCTTGATGGTTACTTCATTCAATCCACGATAATCAACAACCATCCTTAATGATCCATCCTTCTTCTCCACTAGAAGTACGGGTGATCCCCAAGGCGAAGAACTTGGGCGAATGTAACCTTTCTCCAATAACTCCTTAATCTGATTCTTAATTTCTACCAAATCCTTTGCAGGCATCCTGTACGGTCTCTTTGATATTGGGCCTGTACCTGGCAATAACTCAATCAAAAACTCAATGTCTCTATCCGGTGGCATGCCTGGCAACTCTTCTGGAAATACATCAGGAAAATCCTTAACCACTGGTACTTCCTCCTGCACTACTCCTGTTAGGCAATTTACTTGTGTCATATTTGGCACATGCCGGGATACATACTTGATCCTTCTTCCTTCTGGCGTTGTAAGCAAAATTGACTTACTAGCACAATCGATGTTTCCTCCATACATCGACAACCAATCCATACCGAGGATTACATCCAATCCTTGAGATTCCAATACTATTAGGTCTGAGGGAAAAACATAGTTACCAATCCTTAATGGTAACCGATCACACCATCATCTAGACATAAACTCCGCTCCTGGTGAGCTTACTAACATGGGTGACCTAAGGACTTGGGTTGGCAGATTATATTTATCCACAAATCCCCTTGATATGTATGAATGCGATGCACCAGTATCGAAAAGAACGAGTGCGGTAAATGACTTAACCAAAAACTTACCGATCACTTCATCAGGCTAATCTTCAACCTCCTCCATGCTAACGTGGTTCACCTGTCCCCTATTGAAAGGGCTCGGCTTCTTCCCTGAGCTTCCATTGCCATTTCCATTCTGGCCTTCAGGACATTCATTTGCATAATGTCCGGTCTTGGAACACTTGAAACAGGTGACTTGACTCAGATCTCTCTTGGTTGGGGTTGATGGGGTGGTCCGGTTCTGGCCATTGCTTCCTCCATTCCCATTACCATTCTTGTGGCCATTGTGGTTGTGCGAACTACTTCCTCCATGGGTATGCTGAAACTGAAATCCCGATTTAGGGGTAAAACGAGGCTTCTGCTGGGCTCTAGAGTTATACTTCCAATGTCCATACTTCCTCTTGCGGTTCTCAATCTGTTGTTGCTTCCCTTCAATCATGATGGCACGATCTACCAACTCCTGGTAGTTTCTGAAACTTCCTACCATCAGCTGCATACTCAATTTATCATTCAGTCCTTCCAGAAACTTCTCCTGCTTAGTTGCATCCGTAGCAATGTCATCTGGGGCATAACGTGCTAGCTTGCTGAAGTCGTCAACGTACTGGCCAACTGTCCTTCCTCCTTGGCGTAAGTTGCGAAACTCACGCTTCTTTATGGCCATAGCTCCTGCTGAAACATGTGCAGTGCAGAAAGCTAGCTGGAACTGATCCCATGTGATGGTGTCAACTGGGAAAGTGGCTGTGAAATTCTCCCACCATGCTGCCGCGGGTCCTTCTAACTGATGTACGGCAAACTTCACTTTCTCACCATCCGTGCATCCTGCAGTGGTCAACTCCCTTCCTATATTGCGGAGCCAATCGTCTGCTACTATCGGCTCGATGCTACTAGAAAACACCGGCGGATTCAGCCTAAGGAAACGGGCTAAGTGGTCAACAGGGGGTGGTGGTGGTGGTGGGTTGTTGTTGTTGTTCTGCTGATTCTGAACTAACATCTGCATCAACTGATTCTGCTGCTGGATCAACTGAGTGAGCTCCGGTGGAAATCCATTGTCACGTCTCGGAGGCATCTGAGGGTTTAGAAAAGACGAGAAATAAGAATAGAATGAGGTCTAAAGAGAAAACACTACCCCAATGCACATGAGCAAATTCACACAAAATCACTTCATTCAATCAAACAAGGGCATACAATCGATCTAGCTATCGCAAAAGTGCTTGAACTATGGTGTTTACATGGGGGGAATACTACTAATATTTGGTGGTCATCTAGAAATTTGAACCGGTGGAAGACTCCATGATATCCGCTCCAGCTTCGTCTTCAAAATCGGGTTCACTTGGATCCGAATCGGTGTCGTCGATGATGATGTAGTTATCCGGACATAGGACATACATGTCTTCCTTCCTAGATGCTAACTCCCTCTTGAGTTCTTCAATCTCCTGCTTAAGATCGACGTTGTGTCTTGCTAGAGCTACGATCTCGTCCATGTAGTCCTTGCGCGTAGCCTTCAGTTCTCCTTCTAGCTCGATGATCCTTGTCCTCGCATTCTTCAATTCTATCATATCATTGCACATCTGGTTCTCGTGGCGTCGAATGTGCTGGTTTAACTCCTGGATGAATGCTGCAATGGATCTATCCTTCTTGGTGATGACTAACTCCCATTGTTCATCTTGGCGTCCGCAAATTTGGTAGATAGTGTCCTTGAGGTCTTCTTGATAAACTTCTCCAATGCGTCCTATGGTGATATGGGCTGCCATGCTCCTTCCTAGACTCCAAGTTGGTGCATTGAAAACGCTATCTATGGGCTTCGTGATTGGCGCGAATGTCCTTCCCGGAACGTGAGCTTGAATCTTCCAGTGCTCGTCTTCAGGCAAAGTGGCATTGAAGGTTCCCGTGAAACTTGGTAATCCAATGTTTAGGTACTTGGTGACTTCCTTCAAGTGAAATCCAAAAGGTGTGCCTTCATCCGGTTGAGCGTACTTAATCTTCGTGTCCTTCATCCTAAAGAGTAGAAAAGATGAGGAGTTAGAAAATGAGGAGAGAATAGTGATCTATGGCTTTAACTTAGTGGTCGTGTCCTACAGTCAGCGTGTGCTCTTATACCATCTCTATAGCGACCCGACCCGAATGGATCAAGTCTACTATGCTCCGGTGTCATCCCTGGATCAGTAATGCTGACACCACACAGTACATCGAAGGATTTATAGCAGAGTGGCAATCACATACTTATTACATCGATGTCTCCGAAGAGAACTTATTACAATAATATGGCTTAAGGCCATCTAAAATCGATAACAGCGGAAGACTTGGAAAGGTAAATGGGTCCATCAACTCCAACGGCATCACTGAGTATAGAACCACGACCTAAAAGCACCTCAATCGTCGTCTGAAAAGTCTGCAACATTAATGTTGCAGCCCGAAACGGGTCAGCACATGGAATATGCTGGTAAGGTAACACATAGAGAGTAATGGAATGAAACAGCTATACTATATGCATATTTGGCTGGTGGAAAGCTCTATGGTTACTGTTTTGCGTAAAGCCAATTTTTCCCTACTGCAAAGGAACAAATTTATTTAACTATCATGGTGGTTGTTAAACATTGAGAATGGTTGACAGCATTCCCAATCCCAATTAAAAGTACAATTAAACCCAACAATATTAATTAGAAGTAACATGTTGAGATTCACATGATATTCAAGTACTAGATACTCAAGATTGTCCATAACCGGGGACACGGCTAATCATGATTAGTTTGTTACACTCTGCAGAGGTTTGCGCACTTTTCCCCACAAGACTCGATCGCCTCTGTTGGATTTCTCGCACTACATGGTGTTTGAGAAACGGATGACTGAGACATAGTCTTTCAGAAGTGCTAGCACCTTACGATGGAGTAGACCGTACCACCTACAACCCCTACATCTGCTAGTCTACCCCTATATGAGTTTGCATGACTTAGTCAACTATGCCAGAGCCCATATTGGCTTGTGGCTGCACACGTAAGTATTTAGCATGAAAGATCTTATGATCCCTTCGAGCCTGGGTGGCGGTCCAAAATAAAACAGGCAAGTCCTGATAGACATCAGGTGCCTCAATCCACCCAGATGTGTGTTTAAGTTGCCACCTTAGATAAACCATTAAAATTATCAATCTCACATCTGTCATGGATATCACTCACCCAATCCACGTCTACTAGCATAGCATGGCATAATAAGCAAACGTAGAAGTAACTCCCAAAGGTTTCATAATAAACAGGTAATAGGTACTACCTCATCTACTTCCCATCCCACAATTTAATTAGATCCTAATCATGCAATGTGTGAGGATGGATCTAATGCAATAAGACTGGGTTGTAGAAAAGGTATGATCAAAGTGTTACTTGCCTTGCTGATGATCCGCGAGTCCTAGAGATTCGAAGTAACAAGCAGCGCAATCCGGGTAATCTATCACAGACAAACAACAAGCATACAATAAGTACACATCTAATGCACAGGTAAAACTCGAACAAGAGATCAAACCAGAAAGTTCAACTTAAGAACTCCGGTTGCAAAGAAAGAACGAACCGAACAAAGAAACCGAAAACAAACGGCGGAAGAAAACAACTCGGTTCTAGCAAGATGAAACTAGGTCAAATTTTACTGTAGCAAAAACTTAGTTAAAGTTGATTATTCAGAACGGCGGTTTCGAAACGAAACTCCAGGCGCTTGAATCACCTGATTCCGATAAACGAGCGAGAAGATAGACTAGAAAGAAGATCGGATCTGAGATCGCGATCGCGGAATAAATCCGACAAAAAGAAAGGGAAGAACGGTTGAATGAACGGACGTTTGTTAACCAAGAAGAATAATCCGGTGATCACGTTCGTTAGGACGAACGGTCCGGCGAACGGTCTCTAGGAAACTAAATCGGAAAGAAAACGAATCCGATCTAGGGTTTCGGAAAAGAAAACCGAACAAAAAACCGATCTAGAAAACCGGAACGGTTTAGAGAAGAAACGGAATGATTTAGAGAAAACCGATCCGAGGAAAAAGAAAAGATGCAGCGCGGTACCTCCGGCGAGGGACTCCGGCGTCCGCGAGCAAGGGCGGCGGCGGCGGCACAAGGGCGGCGGCGGCGGCGATGTAGGGCGGCGGCGGCGGTGACGCAGGGCGGCGGCGGTGACGTAGGGCGTGGGCGGCACGGCTATGGAGGCGCGGCGCGGGTGAGGGGCGCGGCTTGGGCTTGGGGTTTTGGTGTGGGATTTAGAGGGGGGTGTGGGGGTATATAAAGAGGGGAGGGGACAGGAGACTTGGGGGAGGTGGCAAGAAATAGAGTAGTTAAAGGAATAGAAAAGGAGTCCTAAAAAACGCAAATGGAGTCCTAGAAGGACTCCTAGGCGGCGGCGGCGGCCTCCTGGCGCCAGGCGGGCGCACGAGGGGAGGGACTTGGCCCGGCCGGCGGCTTGGCTTGGGCCTTTGGCCCAGGCGCTGCGAAGATTTATTTTTTTTAAATTGGTTTCGCCCGCAGAAAAACAAAAGAAAAGAGAACTAAATGAACTCCAAAATTTCCAAAGTAAATTTTTCCCCGACTCCTGAAATTGAGTCGAACAAAATGAACTTTTCTCCGGGCCTAAAATGCAAATTTTGAAAACGCGCATTTTTCCCTATCCAAATAAAAGGCAAATAAAACTCCGACAAATCCAATGATCCTTTCTTCAAAATTTGAGAAGACTCGAATATGAAATTGACGTAATCTCCAACTCTCTCCGAGGGTCCTTGAGTTGCGTGAAATTTCTAGGATCGGCAAAAATGCAAGAAAATATGATATGCATGATGATCTAGTGTATAACATTCCAAATTGAAAATTTGGGATGTTACAATTCAACCGGAGTGTCGTGTTTTCATTCGAGCTCTCTCATCTTATCAAGTTTTACCTCCATTCTCAACCGGAGTGCTGTCTGAAATCTTTCTTACCCCTTGTGCCATTCTTTCAATAGTTCTGGAGGTAGTGTATTGTTGATTTCGTCAAGTATCATCCAATCTTCCCAAGATCATGTTCGATTCCTTCCATTTATAGTCGGCGTACCGTCCAAATTATATCAGTCTTATCCCTTCTCTATCTTGTTTTAACCAGAGTGTTGTCGTAATTGACCTTTATTGTTCCTTGTACTTCTCGTTTCGACCGGAGTGCTTGCATGTACTTCTTGCCCATTGCACCCCTTTTCCTTCAACCTACAGGGCTTTCGTGAGGTTCCTTGTTCCTCTTTTCTAACAGAGGTTTTCAACTTTGTTCATCTTTGTTGTATTCTTTCTTTCAAATTTGTTCAACCTCTCAAGGTTCGTGGTTTCACTCGTTTGTCCAAGAAGAAACTTAGTTTTACCTCTTCTATTCCTATTTTTTCCCCTCCGGTGCCATCCTAGATCTCGGGACGAGATCCTCTCGTAGTGGTGGAGTGTTGTGACGCCCCGAGACCGATGCGCCAGGTGTCTTCCAGTTTTTCGCTGTTGTTGCCTTGTCATTTGGTTGCGTGTCGCATCTTGCCATGTCATCATCCGCATTGCATCATCATGTTTTCAAAACTTGCATTCGTCCGGGTTCCCCCAGTTCTCTTCGTTGTTCGTTCTGAGCTCAGACACACTTGCACGCGCCCGCGGCATGTCCGAAATATTATTTTATAAGTGGCCGGAAAATGTTCTCGGAATGGGATGAAAGTAGGCATGCAGTGTTGTTATGTTGTCAGTAGACCGCCTGCCAAGTTTCATCGCATTCGGAGTCCGTTTGACGCCCCAACGGATAACTATAGCGGCAGTATAGCCGGTCTAACGTCGGACGTTTTCGGTCTCCGAAAACCGCTATCGGGTCTCTCTCTCTCTTCTCTTCTCTCAGCTTGGGCCTTCTGCACAGTCCACTTCCTACCGCCAGGACCAACCTAAGCTCTCTCATCAGCTCGTGGATCTCCTCGCGCGCGTCCGCAAGCTGTCCCGGACCCGACCCGGACAGTCATCACTGTTGCGATGAGATCATCCCCAAACATCTGCAAAACGTCACAGTTTTCTTATTTGGACTCCTCTAACCTTTTATTCTCGATCGTCCATTTACGATCGGAGGGATCCGTTAGCCCCTAACCTATTTCACCGCTATATATAATGGGCAACCCTGGAAATTAGGGATCCTGTCCCATCCTTCCATACATCCAATCCCTCACCCGCCGCCACTCTTGTCCCTTCTTCCTCGGGATCCATCCAACCCACCTCATTTTTTGTATGCAACCAACCAGCACCGCTCGCCAGTCTCCTCGCGCCCGAGACCTCATCACGCCGACGACCATGACCAGGCCAACGCCCTCACATGCGCCCCTTCTTCTCTTTTCCTGCCTTCTCCTCCCTCCTCTGCTCTAATCCCTCTCTCTCTCTCCTTTTCTTGCTTCCGCAGGAACCAAAAGAGCTCTGCCCCGACGCCATGGACAGGAGTCGCCGCTCCCTAGTTCCGACCTTGTGCGGGCTTGCCAAGCCCCAAGCCGCATCGGACCTGAAGGGGATCACCGCCGCCGCGCCTTTTTCCGACCCCCCACGACCTTCTCCGGCCCCGTTCCCGTCGAAGGCCGCCGTCGTCGCTCTGGTTCGGCGTGACCAGTTCACCTGCATCGCCTGCAGTCGCCGCGTCCAAGTTCCCTCGATCCCCGACCGGAGCCCACCTCCTTGCTGTTCCCGGCACCGTCGCGCACCTACTCCCGCCGCTTTAGGGCCGAGACAATGAACGCCGCCCTCCGCTGCTGCTTTGCCGCCGTCCAGCCGTGTCGCTGTCCCCCTGCGTCCTCTGCTGCGCGATCGAGCAAGGAGAACGTGCCCGTTGACTGCGCCCGCCCCTGCCTTGATCCAGTGGGATCGGCAGGGGCACGATCCATCCAACACCCGAGTGGGCCGGCCTGCCAGCGCCGAGGCCCATATGTGCGCCCTACCGGCCTCCCTCCTCCTCCGAATGGGCCGAGGCCCATGATGAGACCAGCTGCGCGCCCTCCTTTTTTCCATTGTTGGGCCCAGTCAGTTACAGCCCATGTTGTTATTTTCCTGAACAAATTTGTCTAATTTCCAGTGTAAAGCAGATTTATAGAAAACCCCCTTAGCTTCATGCATATAAATACTCACCAACCATGCATCACATGTAAAAACTTAATATATGAAACTTGCTTAGAATTTTGTTTAGATTAATAATTTGCTACTTTCATCTATGTTTAAAATGTTGTTTGATTAATTTTGCTCATATGCCATGCTAAAATACTTTAATTCACAACTAAATAACCGTAGCTCCAAACTTAACAAACTTTATATGTAAATGGGGTAGAAAAATGCCTAGATTATCATGGTGGCTTTACTTTGCATGTTTAACAATTCTAAAATTTGGTTTAGGGCAGAACAGTACCAAACCTAAAAATGCACATAAGGAGTTTCCGGACTTGTTGTTTGTTGTTCCAGCATCATTTAAACTTGCCTAGATAGGTAGTTTTCTTTTGCTTCACCTCTTGCCATGTTAATCAACATTTAATATTGTTGGGTACATAAACGAGAGGGAACTAAAAAAGTCATGTGGTGTTTTCTTCAATATGCAACTACGTTGCATATTGAGCTCCACTTAATTTGTAGTGTTGTTTGTTGCACTTTGCCATGCCATGCTTCATTAAACCGGACATGCATCATACTTGGTTGTGCATCATGCCATGTTGAGGTGATGGTTGTTTACTATGTTGTTTGCTTCTTTCCGGTGTTGCTTCTTCGGGTTGGTTCTGATAACGTTGCATTTGTGAGGATTCGTTGGACTTCGTCCGTTTGTCTTCTTCATGGACTCGTTCTTCTTCCTTGCGGGATCTCAGGCAAGATGACCATACCCTCGAAATCACTTCTATCTTTTCTTGCTAGTTGCTCGCTCTATTGCTATGCCGATGCCGCGATACCTACCACTTGCTATATCATGCCTCCCATATTGCCATGTCAAGCCTCTAACCCACCTTGTCCTAGCAAACCGTTGTTTGGCTATGTTACCGCTTTGCTCAGCCCCTCTTATAGCGTTGATAGTTGCAGGTGAAGATGGAGTTTGTTCCTTGTTGGAACATGATTATTGTTGGGATATCACAATATCTCTTGTTTATATTAATGCATCTATATACTTGGTAAAGGGTGGAAGGCTCGGCCTTATGCCTGGTGTTTTGTTCCACTCTTGCCACCCTAGTTTTGTCATACCGGTGTTATGTTCCTTGATTTTGTGTTCCTTACGCAGTTGGGTTATAATGGGAACCCCTTGACAGTTTGCTTTGAATAAAACTCCTCCAGCAAGGCCCAACCTTGGTTTTACCATTTGCCACCTAAGCCTTTTTCCCTGGGGAGTCGTGCTCCCGAGGGTCATCTTTATTTAAACCCCCGTGCCAGTGCTCCTCTGAGTGTTGGTCCAACCTAGAGCACCGTGCAGGGCAATCCCTTGGCAACTTGGGTTACGTCAGCTCTTGTACGCTTAGCTTATCCGGTGTGCCCTGAGAACGTGATATGTGCAGCTCCTATCGGGATTTGTCGGCACAGCGGGTGGTCTTGCTGGACTTGTTTTACCATTGTCGAAATGTCTTGTAACCAGGATTCCGAGTCTGATTGGGTCTTCCTGGGAGAAGGAATATCCTTCATTGACCGTGAGAGCTTGTGATGGGCTAAGTTGGGACACCCCTACAGGGATTTGATCTTTCGAAAGCCATGCCCGCGGTTATGGGCATATGGGAATTTGTTAATGTCCGGTTGTAGAAAACCTGAAACTTATCTTAATTAAAATGCATCAACCACGTGTGTAGCCGTGATGGTCTTTTCTCAGCAGAGTCCGGGAAGTGAACACGGTGTTGGAGTTATGCTTGAACGTAAGTAGTTCAGGATCACTTCTTGATCATTTATAGTTCATGACCGTGCCTTGCCTTCTCTTCTCGCTCTCATTTGCGTATGTTAGCCACCATATATGCTAGTGCTTGCTTGCTGCAGCTCCACCTCATACCTTTTCCCTACCCATAAGCTTAAATAGTCTTGATCGCGAGGGTGTGAGATTGCTGAGTCCCCATGACTCATAGATTACTTCCAAAACCAGTTTGCAGGTGCCGATGCTACCAGTGCAGGTGACGCAACCGAGCTCAAGGAGGAGCTCGATGAAGACTGTGTTCGTTGTGTTGTTCCGTTTCCAGTTGATCAGTAGTGGAGCCCAGTTGGGGCGATCGGGGATCTTTTGCATTAGGGGTAGTCTTCTTTTATTTTGGTTCCGTAGTCGGACCTTGATTGTATCTGGTTGATGTAATGCTATATTTATGTATTGTGTGAAGTGGCGATTGTAAGCCAACTTTGTACCTCTTTCTTATTCAGTACATGGGATGTGTAAAGATTACCCCTCTTGCGACATGCCTACAATGCGGTTATGCCTCTAAGTCGTGCTCCGACACATGGGAGATATAGCCGCATCGTGGGTGTTACACCTCATCAAGTTCTACATTCCTCCCACTCACTTCTTTTGAGAGAAACTTCTTCTCTAGAAAGGATCCATACTTAGCAACGAATATCTTGCCTCGGATCTATGATAGAAGGTGTACCCAACAGTTTCCTTTGGGTATCCTATGAAGACGCATTTCTCCGATTTGGGTTCGAGCTTATCAGGTTGAAACTTTTTCACATAAGCATCATAGCCCCAAACATTAAGAAACGACAGCTTAGGTTTCTTGCTAAACCACAGTTCATATGGTGTCGTATCAATGGATTTAGATGGTGCCCTATTTAACGTGAATGCAGCTGTCTCTAATGCATAACCCCAAAATGATAGTGATAAATCGCTAAGAGACATTATAGATCGCACCATATCTAATAAAGTACGGTTATGACGTTCGGACACACCATTACGCTATGGTGTTCCAGGTGGCGTGAGTTGCGAAACTATTCCTCATCATTTCAAATGAAGACCAAACCCGTAACTCAAATATTCATCTTTGCGATCAGATCGTAGAAACTTTATTTTCTTGTTACGATGTTTTTCGACTTCACTCTGAAATTCTTTGAACTTTTCAAATGTTTCAGACTTATGCTTCATCAAGTAGATATACCCATATCTGCTCAAATCATCTGTGAAGGTCAGAAAATAATGATACCCGTCACGAGCCTCAACACTCATCGGATCACATATATCAGTATGTATTATTTCCAATAAGTTAGTTGCTTGCTCCATTGTTCCGGAGAACGGAGTCTTAGTCATCTTGCCCATGAGGCATGGTTCGCAAGCATCAAATGATTCATAATCAAGTGATTCCAAAAGCCCATCAGTATGGAGTTTCTTCATGTGTTTTACACCAATATGACCTAAATGGCAGTGCCACATATAAGTTGCACTATCATTATTAACTTTGCATCTTTTGGCTTCAATATTATGAATATGTGTATCACTACGATCAAGATTCAATAAGCCATTTATATTGAGTGTATGACCATAGAAGGTTTTTGACTTAAATGAATAACCGTATTGCAGTAAACATGATACAATCATATTTATGCTCAACGCAAACACCAAATAACATTTATTTTAGGTTTAACACTAATCCCAAAGGTAAAGGGAGTGTGAGATGGTGATCTTATCAACCTTGGAATCTCTTCCAACACACATCGGCACCTTGCTCTCAACTAGTTTCTGTTCATTTTGTAACTCTTGTTTCAAGTTACTAATCATAGCAACTGAACCTGTATCATATACCCAGGGGCTATTATAAACACTAGTAAAGTACACATCAATAATCTGTATATCAAATATACCTGTGTTCACTTTGCCATCCTTCTTATCCGCCAAGTATTTGGGGTAGTTCCTCTTCTAGTGACCATTCCCTTTACAGTAGAAGCACTCAGTTTCAGGCTTAGGTCTAGCTTTGGGTTTCTTCACGGGAGTGGCAACTTGCTTGCCATTCTTTGAAGTTCCTTTTCTTTTCCTTTGCCCCTTTTTCTTGAAACTAGTGGTCTTGTTAATCATCAACACTTGATGCTATTTCTTGAATTCTACCTTCATTAATTTCATCATCACAAAGAGCTTGGGAATCATTTCCGTCATCACTTGCATATTATAGTTCATTACGAAGTTCCAGTAACTTGGTGATAGTGACTAGAGAACTTTGCCAATCACTATCTTATCTGGAAGATTAACTCCCAGTTGATTCAAGCGATTGTAGTACTCAGACATTCTGAGCACATGCTCAGTGGTTGAGCTATTCTCCTCCATCTTGTAGGCAAAGTACTTGTTAGAGGTCTCATACCTCTTGACTCGGGGATGAGTCTGAAATACCAATTTCAGCTCTTAGAACATATTATATGATCCGTGGCGTTCAAAATGGTTTTTGAAGTCCTAGTTCTAAGCCATAAAACATGGCACACTAAACTATCAAGTAGTCATCATACCGAGCTTGCCAAACGTTCATAACATCCGCATCTGCTCCTGCAATAGGTCCGTCACCTAGAAATGCAGCAAGGACATAATTCTTCTGTGCAGCAATGAGGATAATCCTCAGATCATGGACCCAGTCCGCATCATTGCTACTATCATCTTTCAACTTATTTTTCTCTAGAAACATATCGAAAATAAAACAGGGGAGCTATACATGAGCTATTTATCTACAACATAGATATGCAAAAACTACCAGGACTAAGTTAATGATAAATTAAAGTTCAATTAATCATATTACTTAAGAACTCCCACTTAGATAGACATCCCTTTAATCATCTAAGAGGTCACGTGATCCATATCAACTAAACCATGTCCGATCATCACATGAGATGGAGTAGTTTTCATTGGTGAACATCACTGTGTTGATGATATCTTCTATATGATTCATGCTCGACCTTTTGGTCTCAGTGTTCCAAGGCCATATCTGCATGTGCTAGGCTCGTCAAGTTTAACCCGAGTATTCTTCTTGTGCAAAACTGGCTTGCACCCGTTGTATGTGAACGTAGAGCTTATCACACCCGATCATCACGTGGTGTCTCGGCATGACGAACTATAGCAACGGTGCATACTCACGGAGAACACTTATACCTTGAAATTTGGTGAGAGATCATCTTATAATGCTACCGTCGTACTAAGCAAAATAAGATGCATAAAGGATAAACATCACATGCAATCAATACAAGTGATATGATATGGCCATCATCATCTTGTGCCTTTGATCACCATCTCCAAAGCACCATGATGATCACCATCGTTACCGGCTTGACACCTTGATTTCCATCGTAGCATCGTTGTCGTCTCGCCAACTATTGCTTCTACGACTATCGCTACCGCTTAGTGATAAAGTAAAGCAATTACATGGTGATTGCATTTCATACAATAAAGTGACAACCATATTGCTTCTGCCAGTTGCCGATAACTGCGTTACAAAACATGATCATCTCATACAACAATTTATATAATCACGTCTTGACCATATCACATCACAATATGCCCTGCAAAAACATGTTAAACATCCTCTACTTTGTTGTTTCAAGTTTTACGTGGCTGCTATGGGCTTAGAGCATCTCCAACAGTCGCGCCAAAAGACGCGTGCACGCGGTAAATTGGCTTTTTAGCGCGGGGGGGACGTTTTCCTGTGCTCTAGCGGTGGTGGAAAACTAGCGTGCGCGGGAAAAGGCGGCCACTCGCGCGCTACATTTGGTGCGCCGCGTTCTGCACACCTATAAATTACAGCGCCCTCTGCCGCTCTCTCCATCTCTCCATCGCCCTCTGCCACTCTCTCCATCTCTCCATCGCCCTCTGTCGCACTCTGCTGCCGACACGCCACCACCGCGCCACCATGCCACCTCGCCGCCGGGGAGGTACGGGCTACCGCGGCGTCTGCGTGCGTCCATCCGACACCTACTCCACCGAGATTCGGTCGGGCGGCGGCATGCGGCTCCGTCCCGGAACCTTCGACACTGCCCAGGAGGGCGCCCGCGCGTACGACGCTACGGCGTGGAGCCTCCTGCGGTCCCGCCAGGACATGAACTTCGCCGACGTGGCAACGCGAGAGCGTGCACATGAGTTGGCGCCTTTCCCGCGGCTTCTCACCGACGAGGATCGTCGTAAGCACTTAAGGCGGGAACATCATCTCAGGCTAGCCGAGATGGACGAGCAAGCCATGGCGTTGTGGAGCCATCGCTCCCCGAAAGACACCAATGAGCAACGGTTCTTCGCCCAAAGGAGGGCGAAGAGGGCGAAGAGGAGGGAGGAGCGAGCCGACTATCGCAAGGACAAGCGAACACAGAAGGCGGTCGCCAAATACAACGAAGCGCTAGGAGATGCATCCTCCAGGAACTCCAGCGACGAGCGGTTCCTTGACGCCTACGCTCTGACGTCGGAGGAAGAAATCACCGAGACAGAGTACGACTCGGACGAGTAGTAGTAGTAGGAGAACTATCTACGAAACCAATTATGTATCGAATCATAGTTGGAAAAAACTGATGAAATATAGCGCGCCTGCTGGACCGGCGTGGGCGCGCTTTAATTTGTGGCGACCGCTGGAGCCAGCGCACCGCCGCGCGCAAAAGTTGGCTAACCCGACGATGTATCATGACTTTTAGCGTGCGGCGTGTTGCGCGGCTGTTGGAGATGCTCTTAGCAAGAACCGTTCTTACCTACGCATCAAAAAACCACAACGCGGTATAGTGATTGCTTTTTGATCTTCAGATAGAACCTTGTTCATTGAATACGATTCAAATAAAGTTGGAGAAACTGACACCCGTCAGCCACCTGTGTGCAAAGCACATCGGTAGAACGCATAGACTTGGCTCGGATGCCACTGTTGGGATACGCAGTATTTTTAAAAAAATCCTACGATCATGCAAGATCTATCTAGGAGATGCATAGCAACGAGAGGGGAGAGTGTGTCTACGTACCCTTGTAGACCGAGAGCGGAAGCATTTAAGTAACGCGATTGATGTAGTCGAACGTCCTCGCGATCCAACCGAACAAGTACCGAACGCAGAACACCTCCGCGATCTGCACACATTCAGCTCGGTGACATCCCTCGAACTCTAGATCCAGCTGAGGTCGAGGGAGAGTTCGCCAGCACAATGGCATGGTGACGGTGATGATGAAGTTACCAACGCAGGGCTTCGCCTAAGCAGTACGGCAATATGACCGAGGTGTGTTTATGTGGAGGGGGGCACCGCACACGGCTAAAACAATTGTCAACTTGTGTGTTCAAGGGTGCCCCCCTACCCTCGTATATAAAGGAGCAAGGGGGGGCCTTCCCTATAGGGCGCGCCCAAGGGGGGCAATCCTACTCCTAGTAGGAGTTGGACCCCCCTTTCCTAGTCCTACTAGGAGAAGAAGGAAGGAGAAGGGAAGGAGAAGGAAGGAGGGGGCGCCACCCCTCCCCCTAGTCCACTTCGGACTAGGCCCATGGGGGGCGCGGCCAGCCCTTGGCCGCTCCCTCTCTCTCTCTTAAGGCCCAATAAGGCCCATAACTTCCCCGGTGGTTCCGATAACCCTTCTGGCACTCCGATAAATACCCGATACACCTCGGAACCATTATGGTGTCCGAATATAGTCATCAAATATATCAATCTTTATGTCTTGACCATTTCGAGACTCCACGGCATGTCTGTGATATCATCCGGGACTCCGAACGACCTTCAGTACATCAAATCACATAACTCATAATACAAATCGTCATCGAATGTTAAGCGTGCGGACCCTACGGGTTCGAGAACTATGTAGACATGGCCAAGACACATCTCTGGTCAATAACCAATAGCGTAACCTGGATGCTCATATTGGCTCCTACATATTCTACAAATATCTTTATTGGTCAAACCGCATAACAACATATGTTGTTCCCTTTGTCGTCGGTATGTTACTTGCCCGAGATTCGATCATCGGTGTCATCATACCTAGTTCAATCTTGTTACCGACAAGTCTCTTTACTCGTTTCGTAATGCAACATCCCGTAACTAACTCATTAGTCACATTCCGTGCAAGGCTTATAGTGATGTGCATTACCGAGAGGGCCCAGAGATACGTCTTCGACAATCGGAGTGACAAATCCTAATCTCGATCTATGCCAACTCAACAAACACCATCGGAGACACCTATAGAGCATCTTCATAATCACCCAGTTACATTGTGCGTTTGATAGCACACAAAGTGTTCCTCCGGTATTTGGGAGTTGCATAATCTCATAGTCATAGGAACATGTATAAGTCATGAAGAAAGCAATAGCAACAAACTAAATGATCATAGTGCTCCCGTTCATCAAATCAACACATGCAATAGCAACAAACTAATGGATGGGTCTTGTCCATCACATAATTCTCTAATGATGTGATCCCGTTCATCAAATCAACACATGCATATGGCTAGGAAACTTAACCATCTTTGATTAACGAGCTAGTCAAGTATAGGCATACTAGGGACACTCTGTTTGTCTATTTATTCACACATGTATCAAGTTTCCGGTTAATACAATTCTAGCATGAATAATAAACATTTACCATGATATAAGGAAATATGAATAACAACTTTATTATTGCCTCTAGGGCATATTTCCTTCAAAATTCGACGAAGGTAGAAATCAAGAAAGAGCATCAAGTGTTGATGGTTAACAAGACCACTAGTTTCAAGAAAAGGGGCAAAGGAAAAGAAAGGGAACTTCAAGAAAGAATGGCAAGCAAGTTGCCACTCCAGTGAAGAAACCCAAATCTAGACCTAAGCCTAAAACTGAGTGCTTCTACTGCATAGGGAATGGTCACTGGAAGCGGAACTACACCAAATACATGGTGGATAAGAAGGATGGCAAAGTGAAAGGTATATTTGATATACATGTTATTGATGTGTACTTTACTAGTGTTCAAAGTAACCCCAGGGTATTTGATATCGATTCAGTTGCTAAGATTAGTAACTCGAAACAGGAGTTGCAAAATGAACAGAGACTAGTTAAGGGCGAGGTGACGATGTGTGTTGGAAGTGATTCCAGGGTTGATAAGATCACCATCACACACTCCCTCTATCATCGGGATTAGTTTTAGACCCAAATAATTGTTATTTGGTGCCAGCGTTGAGCATGAACATTGTATCTGGATCTTGTTTAATGTGTGATGGTTATTCTTTTAAATCAGAGAATAATGGTTGTTCTATTTATATGAGTAATATCTTTTATTGTAATGCACCCTTGATGAGTGGTCTATTTTTGTTGCATCTCGATTGTAGTGATACACATATTCATAATATTGAACCCAAAAGATGCAAAGTTAATAATGATAGTGCAACTTTTTTGTGGCACTGTCGTTTAGGTCATATTGGTGTAAAGCGCATGAAGAAACTCCATGTTGATGGGATTTTGGAATCACTTGATTATGAATCACTTGATGCTTGTGAACCATGCCTCATGGGCAAGATGACAAAGACTCCGTTCTCCGAAACAATGGAGCGAGCAGCTGACTTATTGGAAATAATACATACTGATGTATGTGGTCCGACGAGTGTTGAGGCTCGCAGCGGGTATCGTTATTTTTTGACCTTCACCGATGATTTGAGCAGATATGGGTATATCTACTTAATGAAACATAAGTCTGAAACATTTGAAAAGTTCAAAGAATTTCAGAGTGAAGTGGAAAATCATGGTAACAAGAAAATAAAGTTTCTACGATCTGCTCATGGAGGTGAATATTTGAGTTATGAGTTTGGTCTTCATTTGAAACAATGTGGAATATTTTCACAACTCACGCCACCTGGAACACCACAGCGTAATAGTGTGTCCAAACGTCATAACCGTACTATATTGGATATGGTGTGATCTATGATGTCTCTTACCGATTTACCACTAACGTTTTGGGGTTATGCATTAGAGACAGCTACATTCACGTTAAATAGGGCACCATCTAAATCCGTTGAGGTGACACCATATGAACTTTTGTTTGGTAAGAAACCTAAATTGTCGTTTTCTTAAAGTTCGGGGCTGCAATGCTTATGTGAAAAAGCTTCAACTTGATAAGCTCGAACCCAAATCGAAGAAATGTGTCTTCATAGGATACCCAAAGGAGACTGTTGGGTACACCTTCTATCACAGATCTGAAGGCAAGATATTCGTTGCTAAGCATGGATCCTTTCTAGAGAAGGAGTTTCTCTCGAAAGAAGTGAGTGGGAGGAAAGTAGGACGTGATGAGGTAGTTGTACCTTCTCTTGAATTGCAAAATGGTTCATCACAGAAATCAGTTCCAGTGATGCCTACACCAATTAGTGAGGAAGTTAATGATGATACTACTGCAGGATGCTGCTAACGTGACACTACGATCAGAGACCCTTTGAGAAACTGTGTGCGATGTCATAATCACAAACGGCGTTGTATGAAAACTGTCAGAAATGTGTAAAACATTTGTGATGACGGATGCATCAAACATGGTTCAGGTTTTAGTTGCGTGTGCGATTAAGGGCATATGGTTCAGTTCAATGAACTATTTTCGATGAGGAGGAACAAAAGAAACGGGCTGCCAGATGGAGGCGTGTGCGATACACAGCATACGGTTCACTCGGATGAACGGTTTGTGATTAGGCAACACAAAAAATGGTCAGCCAGATCAAAGGTGTGTGCGATATATGTCATGCGGCTCACTCGGATGAACTGTTTGCGTTGAGACATGAGAACAGAAACGGCTCAACTTAACAAGATGTGTGTGATACGCGGCAAACAGGTTTGTAATCAGAAATGTGTCTGAAGACCGACAAGAACACCGACGGTTGCTGCTAATAAGACATGTGTGTTGTGAGCAAATGATTGCTGGTATACAATTGTGAGTGATTGATGAAAACATCACCGACGGGTTCCATTGTTTAGTTCATGTGCGATGTGATTTTCTTGTCCGCACACCATCTACGCTCAGTCTACAGAGCATCAACATATATACTTAAAAAGACAGCATTGCATAACCAAATTAAGCATACAATTACACAAGTGACTACACACATAACATTTGCACACACCAAACTAAGCAATTACATGCATACTGAAGTAGGAGAAACGAGGATCTAATCATCTACTTATTGTTGCGACGATGCTTGCCATTGCTGTGCTTCCGGCTGGAACCCTGGCCGTTTTGGGGAAGGAGAGACTTCCTCATGTCAACGATCCGCGGGTACATGTCATAGCTCGTGTACGCCTCCTTGGCCGCGTACACGACATGAGATTTGTCGAGTTTCTCCATCCAGGCCGAGTGCTAGGCACGCTTGTCCTTGTTACACGAATCCTTCATGTCTCTGTAGTAGGGGTCGATGAGGGTCTCGGCGAGGTGAACCAGTGAGTCCTTCTCATGCTCCTTGCTGCCCCTGATCTTGTATTGGCCCTGGATGTCGACAAGATTCTGGCAGGCGATGCCCGAATTCTCGAGCACCTTTACATCGTTGGTGATGTCCAACGTAGCGAACATGTAGTGGGGGCTGTTGACAAACCTGGCGAAACACTTGCAAGGCCTAGTGGCCAGGCAGTAGTGGTAGATGAGGACGTGGTAGCACACGCACATCTGGGCGACGGCGACCTTGGGACAAGACCCGGCACGAGCGCGGGTGTACTCGAAGTTGAACCCGACCACCTTGTACTTCTCCTCGGCAAGCAACAGCTCCATGATGTGGATGGATTGCTCTGCCCAGACTGGGTCATTGGTGTACACCACCGAGAGGTCCATGAACCTTCTGTGGGTGTCCACCACGACACGCATGGTGAACTGCTGCTCGTCGTCGACAGCCGCTCGGAGCGCCATTGGAGCCACGGAGGATACCCTCTAAGAGTTTCTCGTGGTGGGTGTGCTTCTTGCAATGGTGGGGCGCGATCGAAAGGTTGAAGAGACACAAGGGTAGGTTAAATGGCCAATGTAATAAATGGGGGCCGGCCGGCCTGTAATCGTCACGTCTTGTCACGGCTTTCATAGCGGAGGATTCCAGAATCCAGTGCACGCTTGACAACACCGCACCCCAGGCGTGGGCTCGAAGAGCCTGTTCCCGCTCTACCGCGTTGTTTACCGCGCAAGCTTACCGCCTGGCTAGTTTGGCCACGCATCGGCTAGAAGAGGGAAAAATCGTGGGCGTTTATTGGCAAAAAGCTTTGTCAAAACAAAGTGTGTGGAATGACTTCGGTCATAAGTTTACCCTTGGAGGATGAGGTCAAAGTTACACAGAAGGGTGATGATGGAAACTCGAGTGCGATAATTAATTCTACGCTCCACAATGCACACGGTGGAAGAAACCAACTGTGTGCAATAATGTCGAAGATTGCAGTCCAGTTAGCTATACAGATCATGTGATGTGAGATCGACAAGGTAAACTGATTCGAGAATGGTTAATAAAATCTAAGACCATTGCATATTAAGGTCAAAATAGTGCTAGCAATATACGAGTCTCTGTTGGGGAATGCAGTAATTTCAACAACAAAAATCCTACGCACACGCAAGATCATGGTGATGCACAGCAACGAGAGGGGAGAGTATCGTCTACGTACCCTCGTAGACCATAAGCGGAAGCATTATGACAATGCGGTTGATGTAGTCGTACGTCTTCACGATCGACCGATCAAGTACCGAAGATACGACACCTCTGCGATCTGCACACATTCGGCTCGGTGTCGTCCCGTGAACTCACGATCCAGTAGAGCTTCAAGGGAGAGCTTTGTCAGCACGACGGCGTGATGATGGTGATGATGTTGCTACCGGAACAGGGCTTCGCCTAAGCACCGCTACGATATTACCTAGGTGGATTATGGTGGAGGGGGGGCACCGCACACGGCTAAAGATCAATGATCAACTTGTGTGTCTATGGGGTGCCCCCTCCCCCGTATATAAAGGATTGGAGGAGGGGTAGGGGGGCGGCCTCTCTAGGCGCGCCCCAAGGGAGTCCTACTCCCACCGGATATAATGTTCATGCTCAACGCTGGCACCAAATAACAATTATTCAGGAATAAACTAATCCCAAAGGTAGATGTAGAGGTAGCATGCTGACGGCGATCACATCGACTTTGGAACCATTTCCCACGGCATCGTCACCTCGTGCTTAGCCAATCTTCGCTTAATCCGTAGCCCCTGTTTTGAGTTGCAAATGTTAGCAACTGAACTAGTATAAAATACCCAGGCACTACTGCGAGCATTAGTAAGGTACACATCAATAACATGTATATCAAATATACCTTTCACTTTGCCATCCTTCTTCTCTGCCAAATACTTGGGGCAATTCCGCTTCCAGTGACCAGTTCCTTTGCAGTAGAAGCACTCAGTCTCAGGCTTAGGTCCAGACTTGGGTTTCTCCACTTGAGCAGCAACTGGCTTGCTATTCTTCTTGAAGTTCCCCTTCTTCCCTTTACCCTTTTTCTTGAAACCGACGGTCTTGTTAACCATCAACACTTGATGCTCCTTCTTGATTTCTACCTCCACAGCCTTTAGCATTGCGAAGAGCTCAGGAATCATCTTATCCATCCCTTGCATATTATAGTTCATCATGAAGCTCTTGTAGCTTGGTGGCAGTGATTGAAGAACTATGTCAATGACATTATCATCATGAAGATTAACTCCCAGTTGAGTCAAGTGGTTGTGGTACCCAGACATTCTGAGTATATGTTCACTCACAGAACTATTCTCCTCCATCTTGCAGCTGTAGAACTTATTGGAGACTTCATATCTCTCAATCCGGGCATTTGCTTGAAATATTAACTTCAACTCCTGGAACATCTCATATGCTCCATGATATTCAAAACGTTGTTGAAGTCCCGGTTCTAAGCCATAAAGCATGGCACACTGAACTATTGAGTAGTCATCAGCTCTGCTCTGCCCGGTGTTCATAACATCTGGCGTTGCTCCTGCAGCGGGTTTGTCACCTAGCGGTGCTTCCAGGACTCAATTCTTCTGTGCAGCAATGAGGATAATCCTCAAGTTACGGGCCCAGTCTATGTAGTTGCTACCATCATCTTTCAACTTAGCTTTCTCTAGGAACGCATTAAAATTCAACGGAACAACAGCACGACCATCTATCTACAACAACATAGACATGCAAAATACTATCAGGTACTAAGTTCATGATAAATTAAAGTTCAATTAGTCAAATTACTTAAAAACTGCCACTTAGATAGACATCTCTCTAATCATCTAAGTGATCACGTGATCCATATCAACTAAACCATGTCCGATCTTCACGTGAGATGGAGTAGTTTCCAATGGTGAACATCACTATATTGATCATATCTACTATATGATTCACGCTCGACCTTTTAGTCTCCAGTGTTCCGAGGCCATATCTGCATATGCTAGGCTCGTCAAGTTTAACCTGAGTATTCCGTGTGTGCAAAACTGGCTTGCACCCGTTGTATGTGAACATAGAGCTTATCACACCCGATCATCACGTGGTGTCTCGGCACGACGAACTGTAGCAATGGTGCATACTCAGGGAGAACACTTATACCTTGAAGTTTAGTGAGAAATCATCTTATAATGCTACCGCTGAACTAAGCAAGATAAGATGCATAAAGGATAAACATCACATGCAATCAATATAAGTGATATGATATGCCCATCATCATATTGTGCCTTTGATCTTCATCTCCAAAGCACCGTCATGAACACCATTGTCACCGGCTCGACACCTTGATCTCCATCGAAGCATCGTTGTCGTCTCGCTAACTATCGCTTCTACGACTATCGCTACCGCTTAGTGATAAAGTAAAGCAATTACAAGGCAATTGCATTTCATACAATAAAGCGACAACCATATGGCTCCTGCCAGTTGCCAATAACTGTGTTACAAAACATGATCATCTCATACAATAAAATTTAGCATCATGTCTTGACCATATCACATCACAACATGCCTTGCAAAAACAAGTTAGACGTCCTCTACTTTGTTGTTGCAAGTTTTACGTGGCTGCTACGGCTGAGCAAGAACCTTCTTACCTACGCATCAAAAAACCACAACATGGTATAGTGATTGCTTTTTGATCTTCAGAAAGGACCATGTTCATTGAATCCGATTCAACTAAAGCTGGAGAAACAGACACCCACTAGCCACCTGTGTGCGAACCATGTCGGTAGAACCAGTCTCGCGTAAGCGTACGCGTAATGTCGGTCTGGGACGCTTCATCCAACAATGCCGCTGAATCAAGAATCAACTAGTGATGGCAAGCAATATGTATATACCCACGCCCACACTCCTTTGTGTTCTACTCGTGCATATAACATCTACGCATAAACCTGGCTCGGATGCCACTATTGGGGAACGCAGTAATTTCAAAAAAAATCCTATGCACACGCAAGATCATGGTGATGCACAGCAACGAGAGGGAGAGTATCGTCTATGTACCCTACTGTAAGCGGAAGCGTTATGACAACGCGGTTTATGTAGTCGTACGTCTTCACGATCGACCGATCTAGTACCAAAGATACGGCACCTCTGCGATCTGCACACGTTCAGCTCGGTGACATCCCGCGAACTCACGATCCAGTAGAGCTTCGAGGGAGAGCTTCGTCGGCATGATGGCGTGATGGCGGTGATGATGTTGCTACCGGAACAGGGCTTCGCCTAAGCACCGCTACAATATTAACGAGGTGGATTATGGTGGAGGGGGGCACCGCACACGACTAAAGATCAATGATCAACTTGTGTGTCTATTGGGTGCCCCCCTCCCCCATATATAATTGAGTGGAGGAGGGGGAGGGGGCGGCCTCTCTAGGCGCGCCCCAAGGGAGCCCTAGTCCCACCGGGAGTAGGATTCCCCCCTTCCCTTTGTTGGTTCTAAGAGAGAAGGAAGGACGAGGAAGAAGGAAGGAAAGGGGGCCGACCCCCTTCCCAATTCGGATAGGCTTGGTGGGGGCGCGCCCCCTCCTTTGCTTCTTTCCCCTCTCTTCCACTAAGGCCTAATAAGGCCCATATACCTCCCGGGGGTTCTGGTAACCTCCCGGTACTCCGGTGTACTCCCGATTTCACTCAGAACCATTCCGATGTCCAAACATAGGCTTCCAATATATCAATCCTTACGTCTCGACCATTTCGATACTCCTCATCATGTCCGTGATCAAATCTGGGCCTCCGAACTACCTTCGGTACATCAAAACACATAAACTCGTAATATCGATTGTCACCGAACGTTAAGCATGCGGACCCTACGGGTTCGAGAACTATGTAAACATGACCGAGACATGTCTCCGGTCAATAACCAATAGCGGAACCTGGATGCTCATATTGGTTCCAACATATTCTACGAAGATCTTTATTGGTCAAACCGCATAACAATATACGTTGTTCCCTTTGTCATTGGTATGTTACTTGCCCGAGATTCGATCATCGGTATCTCAATACCTAGTTCAATCTCGTTACCGGCAAGTCTCTTTACTCGTTCCGTAATGCTACATCCCGTAACTAACTCATTATCTACATTGCTTGCAAGGCTTATGGTGATGTTAATTACCGAGAGGGCCCAGAGATACCTCTTCGACAATCAGAGTGACAAATCCTAATCTTGATCCATGCCAACTCAACAAACACCATCGGAGACACCTGTAGAGCACCTTTATAATCACCCAGTTATGTTTTGACGTTTGGTAGCACACAAAGTGTTCCTCCGGTATTCGGGAGTTGCATGATCTCATAGTCATAATAACATGTATAGTTATGGAGAAAGCAATAGCAACAAACTAAACGATCATCGTGCTAAGCTAACGGACGGGTCAAGTCAATCACATTATTCTCCAATGATGTGATCCCGTTAATCAAATGACAAATCATGTCTATGGTTAGGAAACATAATCATCATTGATTCAACGAGCTAGTCAAGTAGAGGCAATCTAGTGACACTCTGTTTGTCTATGTATTCACACATGTACTAAGTTTGCGGTTAATACAATTCTAGCATGAATAATAAACATTTATCATGATATAAGGAAATATAAATAACAACTTTATTATTGCCTCTAGGGCATATTTCCTTCAGTCTCATACGATGCCATTTCAACGATTGTACCACAAAAGCTTGAAATGTCGCAAGGTTCAAATTCCAGAGTCATATGGCTCAAATTCGAAGATTACAAGGTTCAAACTGATATTAGAAATGAAATTCAGCTCATCGGCTGCAAACACTCGCGCTGATGCGCTGAACATGGATATCAGAGAGGTGCAAACTAATATCACCGCTTCTAAGTCTGGCTTCGAAACCTCACAATTTTAGCAAAGAGGTCAGCCACTGAGAATTCATGTGTGGGGTTGACCCAATGAGTTCCGATTACTCTGTCATCTGAAGTTCCAAAATGAAATTCAGCATTTTTGGAGCCTACTCCATTCTGCCGCAGGCGCCGGCGCTGATGAACAGACTGTCGGTGTCAAAACCAGTGGATCTCGGGTAGGGGGTCCCGAACTGTGCATCTAGGCCGGATGGTAACAGGAGGCAGGGGACAAAATGTTTTACCCAGGTTCGGGCCCTCTTGATGGAGGTAAAACCCTACGTCCTGCTTGATTAATATTGATGATATGGGTAGTACAAGAGTAGATCTACCACGAGATCGGAGAGGCTAAACCCTAGAAGCTAGCCTATCGTATGATTGTATGTTGTGATTGTTGTCCTACAGACTAAAACCCTTCGGTTTATATAGACACCGGAGAGGGTTAGGGTTACACAAGGTCGGTTACAAAGGAGGAGTTATCCATATCCGTATTGCCTAGCTTTCCTTCCACGCCAAGTAGAGTCCCATCCGGACACGAGACGAAGTCTTCAATCTTGTATCTTCATAGTCTAACAGTCCGGCCGAAGGATATAGTCCGGCTGTCCGGAGACCCCCTAATCCAGGACTCCCTCAGTAGGCCCCGAACCAGGCTTCAATGATGATGAGTCTGGCATGCAGTATTGTTTTCGGCATTGCAAGGCGGTTTCCTCTCCAAATTCCGTGTACCTGTCGAAATAGTGTCCGGCCTCTTGTGAATGTTGCACTCCTTGGCTTCCACGCCCAATAATGGCCACTTTCCACGTGTCGAGCGAATGTGAAGAGCCAGGGTGTTTTTACATTTACCCCCCTAGCTGTGCGAATGAGCTGCCTATAAAAAAGATGAGGATTTAGATCCAAATCACACCATCCTCCCTTGGCGAGCCTTCATCGGAGCGCATTCGACAGAGATCCATTCCATCATGGCCGATCGATGCAGCTCCTCCTCTCGCTCCCCTAGCCCCAAGCCTGGAGATTGGGAGAGATGTTTCGTCCCGCACAGCAAATTAGTGATGCTTCAGACCAAGGGATTTCTTCCCCCAGCGTACATGGTCCCGGTTAGAGCCGGGCTCGCCACCTATAATGGCGGAGAGCAAGCGGAGAGCCTTCCCAATCCCTCCAAGGGAGAGCGGGTATGCCTTGTCCCTTATTTGGTAAGAGGGCTCGGATTTCCAATTCATCTGTTTCTCCGGGGGCTCCTGGAGTTCTACGGCCTCCAGTTGCACAACCTTACGCCTGCCTCTATGCTGCATATCGCGGGATTTGTAGCCCTTTGCGAGTTGTTTTTGGGCTGTGAGGCTCATTTCGCTCTATGGAAGAAGTTGTTCTGCCTTGTGCCCCGTTCTCAGAAGGGGTCAATATATCAAGTAGGCGGAGCCGAAGTGTGGCGTATTGCCAGGATCGGATACCTGTCCGGAACCCCAAAGAAGACGTCCGAAGACTGGCCTTCAGAATGGTTTTATATAGAAGACGTCCCCCTCCCGGACCCTATTAGAATCAGCCTTCCTGAGTTCGACAACGCCCCTTTGAACAAGCGCCGGAGCTGGCGTCCATGGAGCTCCCTGGAGGAAGATGACAGGGACGTTCTTTACCTGATGAGCTGGATAAGTTTTTTAGCTTGATCCGGATTGACCATGATCGAGGTCATGGCCATATGAATTATGCGGGGGGTGAAGCCACTTCAATATAAAGGCCACCCCATGTGGGATTTCAATGGGGAGGATGACGCCACCCGCCACGGCCGTAAAGGGCCGGGATCGGTTGCTGATCTAATAAAGATCTTATCCACTTTGTACAAGGGAGAAGAGGAGGAATTCCTTTGTGTCAACCCGCGGGGCGGATTTTCTATGTACAATCCTCCAAGCTGGGTAAGGAGAGACTTTTTCTTGCCCATCCGTTTCATATTCCCGTAGTTAAGTATTCAATATAGCGATTTCAACGCAGGAGCTGTGTCAGGCTGTAAGGGAGATAAACAACCCCCCTCCGCAACCCGAGGACCCTGGACGGTCTCTTGACCCGGCCTCCCAGGAGGATCCGAACATATCTGTGGAGCTGATCGATGGGGTATTTTACCAATTGAGTAATGACAACGCTTTGGTGGCCATTACGGCCGATTACCCTGGGCTACTTCCAGCCTCACAGGTGACTGAGACCGAAGTCCCAGTACTTCGAAAAGGGATCCGTCCTTGCGTGTTTTTGATTGCCGTATAACAGCCGTGTTTTGCAGGGGAGGTCCTCGAGGCGGAAGGCCAAGCCTACGGCGACTAGCCAACAAGGGGCCGCGAGGCCAGGCAGGCTGAAAAGACCCGCAGTCTGGATTGAGACACCGGCGCAGCGGTACGGCGCACCGTCTTTATTACAAGACATTATTCTCAGAGGCATATTAACTCCCATGCCTTCTTTTCAGGAAAAAGAGCGCTCGCCGGACTATACCCGGAGAGGCTACTAATCGCGCCTTCACCGGCCAGGCTCCAAGGCCGGATTCAGAGGTGGGAACGAATACGAGGCGTGCGTCGGGCGCTCCTCCGACAGAGGATGCGGATAAACTGTCCGCCACCAATTCCGAGGTGGAAAGTGCCATGAACCACAGGCGTCGCCGGACTGTTCTTCATAACACTTGTTTCTCCCAAGAGGCATTGGATGCCTTCAACTCGGGAGATGCGTACCTCCGTGCCGCTCAAAATGGTCTAGCCAGAGCCATGGAGAAGTATGTAAAAGACATACGAGTGAGAAAATTTGGTGATTATATATATCAGTAGCCCCTGAGACTTGAAACCGTTGGAATAACTGATTTAAGGATCATTTGTTGTGCAGGTTCTTACCGAAAAGAATACTCAACTGTCCCAGGAGCTGGAAGAGTGCAGAGCCCAACTTTAGGCCACACTGGCCGCGGTGGGGGAGCCCAAAGAGACCCCCTCTGGTAATATATCCTTCGAATGATAAGTGTCATATAGGATGCGGCGTATATGCAGATCTGACGATAAAATTGCAAATGACACTGGAGTAAATCCGTATAAGCAACAGCTCATACGCGAGCTGAAGGCCGGTGAGAGCGTGCTTACGAGGGTGAGGCAGGAGAAGAATGATCTCCTAGATGCCAACACCAAGCTGGGCGTGGAACTAAAAGATGTTCGTGCCCAACTGTCGGACTCTGTTAAGGAGAATCAGCGGCTTCGACGCAGCATATTTAGTAGGTGCTTGAACGAACTTTGAAAAAGAGTTCGGCGAGGAAGCTGGCTGACAGAGTTATGTCTGTAGGTATGCTAACAGGTCGTCCTGCCGAGGAAATGCCCGGTTCAATGGGTGACCTTCTTCCCGAGCTCTCACAGCTGCACGAACAAGTTCGGCAGGTGATGCAAGGCGTCGCCCAGGCCTTCTGGCCATCCGTCTCCATAACCGAAGGCCTTAGATAGCTTGCAGAAAAGCTGAAGGGAGCGCGGCGGCGCTTCCGGTTATGGAAGATATCGGCCTGCCGTCAGGGTGCCATGGAAGCCTGGGCAATGGTGAAGACACGGTACACGAAGGCTGACCCGAACCACATGGCCGAAGTCGGACCTGTGGGGCCCGATGGGAAGGAGATCCTGAAGGAAATATGCCCTAGAGGCAATAATAAAGTTATTATTTATTTCCTTACATCATGATAAATGTTTATTATTCATGCTAGAATTGTATTAACCGGAAACATAATACATGTGTGAATACATAGACCAACAGAGTGTCACTAGTATGCCTCTACTTGACTAGCTCGTTAATCAAAGATGGTTATGTTTCCTAACCATGAACAAGGAGTTGTTATTTGATTAACGAGGTCACATCATTAGTAGAATGATCTGATTGACATGACCCATTCCATTAGCATAGCACCCGATCGTTTAGTATGTTGCTATTGTTTTCTTCATAACTTATACATGTTCCTACAACTATGAGATTATGCAACTCCCGTTTACCGGAGGAACACTTTGGGTACTACCAAACGTCACAACGTAACTGGGTGATTATAAAGGAGTACTACAGGTGTCTCCAATGGTAGATGTTGGGTTGGCGTATTTCGAGATTAGGGTTTGTCACTCCGATTGTCGGAGAGGTATCTCTGGGCCCTCTCGGTAATGCACATCACATAAGCCTTGCAAGCACTGCAACTAATAAGTTAGTTGTGAGATGATGTATTACGGAACGAGTAAAGAGACTTGCCGGTAACGAGATTGAACTAGGTATTGGATACCGACGATCGAATCTCGGGCAAGTAACATACCGATGACAAAGGGAACAACGTATGTTGTTATGCGGTCTGACCGATAAAGATCTTCGTAGAATATGTAGGAGCCAATATGGGCATCCAGGTCCCGCTATTGGTTATTGACCGGAGACGTGTCTCGGTCATGTCTACATTGTTCTCGAACCGTAGGGTCCGCACGCTTAACGTTACGATGACAGTTATTATGAGTTTATGCATTTTGATGTACCGAAGGTTGTTCGGAGTCCCGGATGAGATCACGGACATGACGAGGAGTCTCAAAATGGTCGAGACGTAAAGATTGATATATTGGAAGCCTATGTTTGGACATCGGAAGTGTTCCGGGTGAAATCGGGATTTTACCGGAATACCGGGAGGGTTACCGGAACCCCCCGGGAGACTAATGGGCCTATTGGGCCTTAGTGGAAAAGAGAAAAGGGAAGCCCACTAGCTGGCCGGCGCCCCCCCCCCCCCCCCAAGTCCTATTAGGAATAGGATAAGGGGCCGGGCCCCCTTCTCTCTCTTTTCCCCCCAGGAGTCCTAATTGGATTAGGATTGGGGGGAGGAGTCCTACTCCCGGTGGGAGTAGGACTCCCCTGCGCCTCCCCTCCCTTGGCCGGCCGGCCCCCCTCCTCCAACCTTTATATACGGGGGCAGGGGGCACCCCAAGACACACAACTTGATCCTTGAGATCGCTCCTTAGCCGTGTGCGGTGCCCCCTGCCACCAAATTCCACCTCGATCGTACCGTTGTAGTGCTTAGGCGAAGCCCTGCGTCGGTAGTACATCAAGATCGTCACCACGCCGTCGTGCTGACGGAACTCCTCCCCGAAGCTTTGCTGGATCGGAGCCCGGGGATCGTCATCGAGCTGAACATGTGCTAAGAACTCGGAGGTGCCGGAGTAACGGTGCTTGGATCGGTCGGATCGGGAAGAAGACGTACGACTACTTCCTCTACGTTGTGTGATCGCTTCCGCAGTCGGTCTGCGTTGGTACGTAGACAACACTCTCCCCTCTCGTTGCTGTGCATCACTATGATCTTGCGTGTGCGTAGGAAAATTTTCGAAATTACTGCGTTCCCCAACAGTGGCATCCGAGCCTAGGTTTTATGGTTTGATGTTATATGCACGAGTAGAACACAAGTGAGTTGTGGGCGATACAAGTCATACTGCCTACCAGCATGTCATACTTTGGTTCGGCGGTATTGTTGGGTGAGACGATCCGGACCAACCTTACGCGTACTCTTACGCGAGACCGGTTCCCTCGACGTGCTTTGCACATAGATGGCTTGCGGAAGACTGTCTCTCCAACTTTAGTTGAACCAAGTGTGACTACGCCCGGTCCTTGAGAAGGTTAAAACGGAGTCTATTTGACGAACTACAGTTGTGGTTTTGATGCGTAGGTGAGATGAGTTCTTGCTTAAGCCCGTAGCAGCCACGTAAAACTTGCAACAACAAAGTAGAGGACGTCTAACTTGTTTTTGCAGGGTATGTTGTGATGTGATATGGTCAAGGCATGATGCTGATTTTATTGTATGAGATGATCATGATTTGTAACTAAGTTATCGGCAACTGGCAGGAGCCATATGGTTGTCGCTTTATTGTATGCAATGCAATCGCGATGTAATGCTTTACTAGATTAATAAACGGTAGTAATAGTCGTGGAAGCATAAGATTGGCGAGACGACAACGATGCTACGATGGAGATCAAGGTGTCGCGCTGGTCACGATGGTGATCATGACGGTGCTTCGGAGATGGAGATCACAAGCACAAGATGATGATGGCCATATCATATCACTTATATTGATTGCATGTGATGTTTATCCTTTATGCATCTTATCTTGCTTAGTTCAGCGGTAGCATTATAAGATGATTTCTCACTAAATTATCAAGAAGTGTTCTCCCTGAGTATGCACCTTTGCCAAAGTTCGTCGTGCCCAGACACCACGTGATGATCGGGTGTGATAAGCTCTACGTCCATCTACAACGGGTGCAAGCCAGTTTTGCACACGCAGAATACTCAGGTTATACTTGACGAGCCTAGCATATGCAGATATGGCCTCGGAACACAGAGACCGAAAGGTCGAGCGTGAATCATATAGTAGATATGATCAACATGACGATGTTCACCATTGAAAACTACTCCATCTCACGTGATGATCGGTTATGGTTTAGTTGATTTGGATCACGTGATCACTTAGAGGATTAGAGGGATGTCTATCTAAGTGGGAGTTCCTAAGTAATTTGATTAACTGAACTTAAACTTATCATGAACTTAGTACCTGATAGTATCTTGCTTGTTTATGTTGCTTGTAGATAGATGGCTCGTGCTATTGTTCTGTTGAATTTTAATGCGTTCCTTGAGAAAGCAAAGTTGAAAGATGATGGTAGCAATTACACGGACTGGGTCCGTAACCTGAGGATTATCCTCATTGCTGCACAGAAGAATTACGTCCTGGAAGCACCGCTGGGTGACAGGCCTGCTGCTGGAGCAACGCCAGATGTTATGAACGTCTGGCAGAGCAAAGCTGATGACTACTCGATAGTTCAGTGTGCCATGCTTTACGGCTTAGAATCGGGACTTCAACGACGTTTTGAACGTCATGGAGCATATGAGATGTTCCAGGAGTTGAAGTTAATATTTTAAGCAAATGCCCGAATTGAGAGATATGAAGTCTCCAATAAGTTCTATAGCTGTAAGATGGAGGAGAACAGTTCTGTCAGTGAGCATATACTCAAAATGTCTGGGTATAATAATCACTTGATTCAGATGGGAGTTAATCTTCCAGATGATTGCGTCATTGACAGAATTCTCCAATCACTACCACCAAGCTACAAGAGCTTCGTGATGAACTATAATATGCAAGGGATGAACAAGACTATTCCCGAGCTCTTCGCAATGCTGAAAGCTGCGGAGGTAGAAATCAAGAAGGAGCATCAAGTGTTGATGGTTAGCAAAACCACTAGTTTCAAGAAAAAGGGCAAAGGGAAGAAGAAGGGAAACTTCAAGAAGAACAGCAAGCAAGTTGCTGCTCAGGAGAAGAAACCCAAGTCTGGACCTAAGCCTGAAACTGAGTGCTTCTACTGCAAGCAGACTGGTCACTGGAAGCGGAACTGCCCCAAGTATTTGGCGGATAAGAAGGATGGCAAAGTGAGCAAAGGTATATGTGATATACATGTCATTGATGTGTACCTTACTAGAGCTCGCAGTAGCACCTGGGTATTTGATACTGGTTCTGTTGCTAATATTTGCAACTCGAAACAGGGACTACGGAATAAGCGGACACTAGCAAAGGACGAGGTGACGATGCGCGTGGGAAACGGTTCCAAAGTCGATGTGATCGCGGTCGGCACGCTACCTCTACATCTACCTTCGGGATTAATATTAGACCTAAATAATTGTTATTTGGTGCCAGCGTTGAGCATGAACATTATATCTGGATCTTGTTTAATGCGAGACGGTTATTCATTTAAATCAGAGAATAATGGTTGTTCTATTTATATGAATAAAATCTTTTATGGTCATGCACCTTTGAAGAGTGGTCTATTCTTGTTGAATCTCGAAGATAGTGATACACATATTCATAATGTAGAAGCCAAAAGATGCAAAGTTAATAATGATAGTGCAACTTATTTATGGCACTGCCGTTTAGGTCATATCGGTGTAAAGCGCAAGAAGAAACTCCATACTGATGGACTTTTGGAACCACTTGATTATGAATCACTTGGTACTTGCGAACCGTGCCTCATAGGCAAGATGACTAAAACACCGTTCTCCCGTACTATGGAGAGAGCAACAGATTTGTTGGAAATCATACATACCGATGTATGTGGTCCGATGAATATTGAGGCTCGTGGCGGATATCGTTATTTTCTCACCTTCACAGATGATTTAAGCAGATATGGGTATATCTACTTAATGAAACATAAGTCTGAAACATTTGAAAGGTTCAAAGAATTTCAGAGTGAAGTTGAAAATCATCGTAACAAGAAAATAAAGTTTCTACGATCTGATCGTGGAGGAGAATATTTGAGTTACGAGTTTGGTGTACATTTGAAAAATTGTGGAATAGTTTCGCAACTCACGCCACCAGGAACACCACAGCGTAATGGTGTGTCCGAACGTCGTAATCGCACTTTACTAGATATGGTGCGATCCATGATGTCTCTTACTGATTTACCGCTATCGTTTTGGGGTTATGCTTTAGAGACGGCCGCATTCACGTTAAATAGGGCACCATCAAAATCCGTTGAGACGACGCCTTATGAACTATGGTTTGGCAAGAAACCAAAGTTGTCGTTTCTTAAAGTTTGGGGCTGCGATGCTTATGTGAAAAAGCTTCAACCTGATAAGCTCGAACCCAAAGCGGAGAAATGTGTCTTCATAGGATACCCAAAGGAAACTGTTGGGTATACCTTCTATCACAGATCCGAAGGCAAGACATTCGTTGCTAAGAATGGATCATTTATAGAGAAGGAGTTTCTCTCGAAAGAAGTGAGTGGGAGGAAAGTAGAACTTGACGACGTAACTATACCTGCTCCCTTATTGGAAAATAGTACATCACAGAAAACTGTTTCTGCGACACCTATGCCAATCAGTGAGGAAGCTAATGATGATGATCATGAAGCTTCAGAACAAGATACTACTGAACCACGTAGATCAACCAGAGTGAGATCCGCACCAGAGTGGTACGGTAATCCAGTTCTGGAAGTCATGATGCTAGATCATGATGAACCTACGAACTATGAAGAAGCGATGGTGAGCCCAGATTCCGCAAAGTGGCTTGAGGCCATGAAATCTGAGATGGGATCCATGTATGAGAACAAAGTATGGACTTTGGTTGGCTTGCCCGATGATCGGCAAGCAATTGAGAAAAAATGGATCTTCAAGAAAAAGACTGACGCTGACGGTAATGTTACTGTCTATAAAGCTCGACTTGTCGCAAAAGGTTTTCGACAAGTTCAAGGGGTTGACTACGATGAGACTTTCTCACCCGTAGCGATGCTTAAGTCCGTCAGAATTATGTTAGCAATTGCCGCATTTTATGATTATGAAATATGGCAGATGGATGTCAAAACTGCATTCCTGAATGGATTTCTGGAAGAAGAGTTGTATATGGTACAACCAGAAGGTTTTGTTGATCCAAAAGGAGCTAACAAAGTATGCAAACTCCAGCGATCCATTTATGGACTGGTGCAAGCATCTCGGAGTTGGAATAAACGCTTTGATAGTGTGATCAAAGAATTTGGCTTTATACAGACTTTTGGAGAAGCCTGTATTTACAAGAAAGTGAGTGGGAGCTCTGTAGCATTTCTGATATTATATGTGGATGACATATTGCTAATTGGAAATGATATAGAATTTCTGGATAGCATAAAGGGATACATATTAGGCATAAAGTTCAAGGTGTTGACTACGATGAGTTTTTCTCACTCGTATCTATGCTTAAGTCTGTCCGAATCATGTTAGCAATTGCCGCATTTTATGAAATCTGGCAAATGGATAAACAAAACTGCATTCCTTAATGGATTTATTAAAGAAGAGTTGTATGTGATGCAACTAGAAGGTTTTGTCAATCCAAAAGGTGCTAACAAAATGTGCAAGCACCAGCGATCCATCTGTGGACTGGTGCAAGCATCTCGGAGTTGGAATATACGCTTTGATAAGTTGATCAAAGCATATAGTTTTATATAGACTTGCGGTGAAGCCTGTATTTACAAGAAAGTGAGTGGGAGCACTACAGCATTTCGGAAATAATGTAGAATTATTCTGTAAAGCATAAAGGAGTGTTTGAAAGGAGTTTTTCAAAGAAAGACTTCGGTGAAGCTGCTTACATATTGAGCTTCAAGATCTATAGAGATAGATCAAGACGCTTGATAAGTTCTTTCAATGAGTACATACCTTGACAAAGATTTTGAAGTAGTTCAAAATGGAGCAGTCAAAGAAAGAGTTCTTGCCTGTATTATAAGGTGTGAAGTTGAGTAAAGACTCAAAGCCCGACCACGGCAGAAGATAAAAAGAGAATGAAAGTCATTCCCTATGCCTTGGCCATAGGTTCTATAAAGTATGTCATGCTGTATACCAGATCTATTGTATACCCTGCACTGATTTGGCAAGGGAGTACAATAGTGATCTAGGAGTAGATCACTGGACAGCGGTCAGAATTATCCTTAGTGAAATAAGGATATGTTTCTCGATTATGGACGTGATAAAAAGGTTCGTCGTAAAGGGTTACGCCGATGCAAGTTTTGACACTAATCTAGATGACTCTAAGTCTCGGTCTAGATACATATTGAAAGTGGGAGCAATTAGCTAGAGTAGCTCCGTGCAGAGCATTATAGACAAAGAATTTTGCAAAATACTTGCGTATCTGAATGTGACAAACCCGTTGACTAAAATTATCTCACAAGCAAAACATGATCACACCTTAGTACTCTTTGGGTATTGATCACATAGAGATGTGAACTAGATTACTGACTCTAGTAAACCCTTTGAGTGTTGGTCACATAACGATGTGAACTATGGGTGTTAATCACATGGTGATGTGAACTATTGCTGCTAAATCACATGGCGATGTGAAACTAGATTATTGACTCTAGTGCAAGTGGGAGACTGAAGGAAATATGCCCTAGAGGCAATAATAAAGTTATTATTTATTTCCTTATATCATGATAAATGTTTATTATTCATGCTAGAATTGTATTAACCGGAAACATAATACATGTGTGAATACATAGACAAACAGAGTGTCACTAGTATGCCTCTACTAGACTAGCTCGTTAATCAAAGATGGTTATGTTTCCTAACATGAACAAAGAGTTGTTATTTGATTAACGAGGTCACATCATTAGTTGAATGATCTGATTGACATGACCATTCCATTAGCTTAGCACCCGATCGTTTAGTATGTTGCTATTGCTTTCTTCATGACTTATACATGTTCCTATAACTATGAGATTATGCAACTCCCGTTTACCGGAGGAACACTTTGGGTACTACCAAACGTCACAACGTAACTGGGTGATTATAAAGGAGTACTACAGGTGTCTCCAATGGTAGATGTTGGGTTGGCGTATTTCGAGATTAGGGTTTGTCACTCCGATTGTCGAAGAGGTATCTCTGGGCCCTCTCGGTAATACACATCACATAAGCCTTGCAAGCACTGCAACTAATAAGTTAGTTGTGAGATGATGTATTACAGAACGAGTAAAGAGACTTGCCGGTAACGAGATTGAACTAGGTATTGGATATCGACGATCGAATCTCGGGCAAGTAACATACCGATGACAAAGGGAACAACGTATGTTGTTATGCGGTCTGACCGATAAAGATCTTCGTAGAATATGTAGGAGCCAATATGGGCATCCAGGTCCCGCTATTGGTTATTGACCGGAGACGTGTCTCGGTCATGTCTACATTGTTCTCGAACCGTAGGGTCCGCACGCTTAACGTTACGATGACAGTTATTATGAGTTTATGCATTTTGATGTACCGAAGGTTGTTCGGAGTCCCGAATGAGATCACGGACATGACGAGGAGTCTCGAAATGGTCGAGACGTAAAGATTGATATATTGGAAGCCTATGTTTGGGCACCGGAAGCGTTCCGGGTGAAATCGGGATTTTTCCGGATTACCGGGAGGGTTACCGGAACCCCCCCCCCCCCCCCGGGAGGCAAATGGGCCTATTGGGCCTTAGTGGAAAAGAGAGAAGAGGCAGCCCACAAGCCTAGCCGGCGCCCCCCCTTTCCCAAGTCCTAATAGGACTAGGAGAGGTGGGCCGGCCCCCTCTTTCTCCTTCCCCCCAAGAGTCCTAGTTGGAATAGGATTGGAGGGGAGGAGTCCTACTCCCGGTGGGAGTAGGACTCCTCCCTGCGCCTCCCTCCTAGCCGGCCGAACCCCCTGCCCCTGGCCTTTATATACGGGGGCAGGGGGCACCCCAAGACACACAACTTGATCCTTGAGATCGTTCCTTAGCCGTGTGCGGTGCCCCCTGCCACCAAATTCCACCTCGATCATACCGTTACAGTGCTTAGGCGAAGCCCTGCGTCGGTAGTACATCAAGATCGTCACCACGCCGTCGTGCTGACGGAACTCTTCCTCGACGCTTTGCTGGATCGGAGCCCGAGGAACGTCATCGAGCTGAACGTGTGCTAAGAACTCGGAGGTGCCGGAGTAACGATGCTTGGATCGGTCGGATCGGGAAGAAGACGTACGACTACTTCCTCTATGTTTTGTGATCGCTTCCGCAGTCGGTCTGCGTTGGTACGTAGACAACACTCTCCCCTCTCGTTGCTGTGCATCACCATGATCTTGCGTGTGCGTAGGAAAATTTTCAAAATTACTGCGTTCCCTAACAGTGGTATCAGAGCCTAGGTTTTATGGTTTGATGTTATATGCACGAGTAGAACACAAGTGAGTTGTGGGCGATACAAGTCATACTGCCTACCAGCATGTCATATTTTGGTTCGGCGGTATTGTTGGTTGAGACGATCCGGACCAACCTTACGCGTACTCTTACGCGAGACCGGTTCCCTCGACGTGCTTTGCACATAGATGGCTTGCGGAAGACTGTCTCTCCAACTTTAGTTGAACCAAGTGTGACTACGCCCGGTCCTTGAGAAGGTTAAAATGGAGTCTATTTGACGAACTATCGTTGTGGTTTTGATGCGTAGGTGAGATGAGTTCTTACTTAAGCCCGTAGCAGCCACGTAAAACTTGCAACAACAAAGTAGAGGACGTCTAACTTGTTTTTGCAGGGCTTGTTGTGATGTGATATGGTCAAGGCATGATGCTGATTTTATTGTATGAGATGATCATGTTTTGTAACCGAGTTATCGGCAACTGGCAGGAGCCATATGGTTGTCGCTTTATTGTATGCAATGCAATCGCGATGTAATGCTTTACTTTATTGCTAAGCGGTAGTGATAGTCGTGGAAGCATAAGATTGGCGAGACGACAATGACGCTACGATGGAGATCGAGGTGCCGCGCCGGTGATGATGGTGATCATGACGGTGCTTCGGAGATGGAGATCACAAAGCACAAGATGATGATGGCCATATCATATCACTTATATTGATTGCATGTGATGTTTATCCTTTTATGCATCTTATCTTGCTTTGATTGACGGTAGCATTATAAGATGATCTCTCACTAAATTATCAAGAATTGTTCTCCCTGAGTATGCACCGTTGCAAAAGTTCTTCGTGCTGAGACACCACGTGATGATCGGGTGTGATAGGCTCTACGTTCAAATACAACGGGCGCAAAACAGTTGCACACGCGGAATACTCAGGTTATACTTGACGAGCCAAGCATATACAGATATGGCCTCGGAACACGGAGACCGAAAGGTCGAGCGTGAATCATATAGTAGATATGATCAACATAACGATGTTCACCATTGAAAACTACTCCATCTCACGTGATGATTGGTTATGGTTTAGTTGATTTGGATCACGTGATCACTTAGAGGATTAGAGGGATGTCTATCTAAGTGGGAGTTCTTAAGTAATATGATTAAATTGAACTTAAATTTATCATGAACTTAGTCCTGGTAGTATTTTGCAAATCATGTTGTAGATCAATAGCTCGCGTTGTTGCTTCCCTGTGTTTATTTTGATATATTCCTAGAGAAAATTGTGTTGAAAGATGTTAGTAGCAATGATGCGGATTGGATCCGTGATCTGAGGTTTATCCTCATTGCTGCACAGAAGAATTATGTCCTTGATGCACCGCTAGGTGACAGACCTATTGCAGGAGCAGATGCAGACGTTATGAACGTTTGGCTAGCTCAATATGATAACTACTTGATAGTTTAGTGCACCATGCTTAATGGCTTAGAATCGGGACTTCAAAGACGTTTTGAACGTCATGGACCATATGAGATGTTCCAGGAGTTGAAGTTAATATTTCAAGCAAATACCCGACTTGAGAGATATGAAGTCTCCAACAAGTTCTATAGCTAAAAGATGGAGGAGAATCGCTCAACTAGTGAGCATGTGCCCAGATTGTCTGAGTACTACAATCGCTTGAATCAAGTGGGAGTTAATCTTCCAGATAAGATAGTGATTGACAGAATTCTCTAGTCACCATCACTAAGTTAGCAGAACTTCGTGATGAACTATAATATGCAAGGGATAATGGAAACAACTCCCAAGCTCTTCGTGATGCTGAAATCAACGAAGGTAGAAATCAAGAAAAACATCAAGTGTTGATGGTTGACAAGACCACTAGTTTCAAGAAAAGGGCAAAGGGAAGAAGGGGAACTTCAAGAAGAACGGCAAGCAAGTTGCTGCTCAAGTGAAGAAGCCCAAGTCTGGTCCTAAGCCTGAGACAAAGTGCTTCTACTGCAAAGGGACTGGTCACTGGAAGCGGAACTGCCCCAAGTGATTGGCGGATAAGAAGGATGGCAAAGTGAACATAAGTATATTTGATATACATGTTATTGATGTGTACTTTACTAGTGTTTATAGCAACCCCTCAAGTATTTGATGCTAGTTCAGTTGCTAAGATTAGTAACTCGAAACGGGAGTTGCAGAATAAACAGAGACTAGTTAAGGGTGAAGTGACGATGTGTGTTGGAAGTGGTTCCAAGATTGATATGATCATCATCGCACACTCCCTATAATTTCAGGATTAGTGTTGAACCTAAATAAGTGTTATTTGGTGTTTGCGTTGAACGTGAATATGATTTGATCATGTTTATTGCAATACGGTTATTCATTAAAGTCAGAGAATAATTGTTGTTCTGTTTACATGAATAAAACCTTCGATGGTCATACACCCAATGAAACAAGTTCGTTGGATCTCGATCATGGTGATACACATATTTATAATATTGAAACCAAAAAGATTCAAAGTTAATAATGATAGTGTAACTTATTTGTGGCACTGTCGTTTAGGTCATATTGGTATAAAGAGCATGAAGAAACTCCATGCTGATGGGCTTTCGAAATCACTTGATTATGAATCACTTGATGCTTGCGAACCATGCCTTTTGGGCAAGATGACTAAAACTCCGTTCTTCGGAACAATGGAGCGAGCAACAGATTTGTTGGAAATCATACATACTGATGTATGTGGTCCGATGAATATTGAGGCTCGCGACAGGTATCATTATTTCCTGATCTTCACAGATGATTTGAGCAGATATGAGTATATCTACTTGATGAAACATAAGTCTGAAACATTTGAAAAGTTCAAAGAATTTCAGAGTGAAGTGGAAAATCATCGTGATAAGAAAATAAAAGTTTCTACGATATGATCGTAGAGGTAAAATATTTGAGTTACGAGTTTGGTCTTCAATTAAAACAATGTGGAATAGTTTCACAAAATCATGCCACATGGAACACCACAGCATAATGGTGTGTCCTAACGTCATAACCGTACTTTATTAGATATAGTGCAATCTATGATGTATCTTACCGATCTACCACTATCGTTTTGGGGTTATGCATTAGAGACAGCTGCATTCACGTTAAATAGGGCACCATCTAAATCCGTTGAGACGACACCGTATGAACTATGGTTTGGCAAGAAACCTAAGCTGTCGTTTCTTAAAATTTGGGGTTGCGATGCTTATATGAAAAAGTTTCATCCTGATAAGCTCAAACTCAAATCGGAGAAGTGCGTCTTCATAGGATATCCAAAGGAAACTATTGGATACACCTTCTATCACAGATCCGAAGGCAAGACTTTTGTTGCTAAAATTCGGAAACTTTCTGGAGAAGGAGTTTCTCTCGAAAGAAGTGAGTGGGAGGAAAGTAGAACTTGATGAGGTAACTGTACCTGCTCCCTTATTGGAAAGTAGTACATCACAGAAAACTGTTTCTGTGACACCTACACCAATTAGTGAGGAAGCTAATGATGATGATCATGTAACTTCAGATCAAGTTACTACCGAACCTTGTAGGTAAACCAGAGTAAGATCCACGCCAGAGTGGTACGGTAATCCTTCTCTGGAAGTCATCCTACTAGATCATGATGAACCTACGAACTATGAGGAAGCGATGATGAGCCCAGATTCCGCGAAATGGTTTGAGGCCATGAAATCTGAGATATGATCCATGTATGAGAACAAAGTATGGACTTTGATGGATTTGCCCGATGATCGGCAAGCCATAGAAAATAAATGGATCTTCAAGAGGAAGACGGACGCTGATAGTAGTGTTACTATCTACAAAGCTAGAATTGTCGCAAAAGTTTTCAACAAGTTCAAGGTGTTGACTACGATGAGTTTTTCTCACTCGTATCTATGCTTAAGTCTGTCCGAATCATGTTAGCAATTGCCGCATTTTATGAAATCTGGCAAATGGATAAACAAAACTGCATTCCTTAATGGATTTATTAAAGAAGAGTTGTATGTGATGCAACTAGAAGGTTTTGTCAATCCAAAAGGTGCTAACAAAATGTGCAAGCACCAGCGATCCATCTGTGGACTGGTGCAAGCATCTCGGAGTTGGAATATACGCTTTGATAAGTTGATCAAAGCATATAGTTTTATACAGACTTGCGGTGAAGCCTGTATTTACAAGAAAGTGAGTGGGAGCACTACAGCATTTCGGAAATAATGTAGAATTATTCTGTAAAGCATAAAGGAGTGTTTGAAAGGAGTTTTTCAAAGAAAGACTTCGGTGAAGCTGCTTACATATTGAGCTTCAAGATCTATAGAGATAGATCAAGACGCTTGATAAGTTCTTTCAATGAGTACATACCTTGACAAAGATTTTGAAGTAGTTCAAAATGGAGCAGTCAAAGAAAGAGTTCTTGCCTGTATTATAAGGTGTGAAGTTGAGTAAAGACTCAAAGCCCGACCACGGCAGAAGATAAAAAGAGAATGAAAGTCATTCCCTATGCCTTGGCCATAGGTTCTATAAAGTATGTCATGCTGTATACCAGATCTATTGTATACCCTGCACTGATTTGGCAAGGGAGTACAATAGTGATCTAGGAGTAGATCACTGGACAGCGGTCAGAATTATCCTTAGTGAAATAAGGATATGTTTCTCGATTATGGACGTGATAAAAAGGTTCGTCGTAAAGGGTTACGCCGATGCAAGTTTTGACACTAATCTAGATGACTCTAAGTCTCGGTCTAGATACATATTGAAAGTGGGAGCAATTAGCTAGAGTAGCTCCGTGCAGAGCATTATAGACAAAGAATTTTGCAAAATACTTGCGTATCTGAATGTGACAGACCCGTTGACTAAAATTATCTCACAAGCAAAACATGATCACACCTTAGTACTCTTTGGGTATTGATCACATAGAGATGTGAACTAGATTACTGACTCTAGTAAACCCTTTGAGTGTTGGTCACATAACGATGTGAACTATGGGTGTTAATCACATGGTGATGTGAACTATTGCTGCTAAATCACATGGCGATGTGAAACTAGATTATTGACTCTAGTGCAAGTGGGAGACTGAAGGAAATATGCCCTAGAGGCAATAATAAAGTTATTATTTATTTCCTTATATCATGATAAATGTTTATTATTCATGCTAGAATTGTATTAACCGGAAACATAATACATGTGTGAATACATAGACAAACAGAGTGTCACTAGTATGCCTCTACTAGACTAGCTCGTTAATCAAAGATGGTTATGTTTCCTAACCATGAACAAAGAGTTGTTATTTTATTAACGAGGTCACATCATTAGTTGAATGATCTGATTGACATGACCATTCCATTAGCTTAGCACCCGATCGTTTAGTATGTTGCTATTGCTTTCTTCATGACTTATACATGTTCCTATAACTATGAGATTATGCAACTCCCGTTTACCGGAGGAACACTTTGGGTACTACCAAACGTCACAACGTAACTGGGTGATTATAAAGGAGTACTACAGGTGTCTCCAATGGTAGATGTTGGGTTGGCGTATTTCGAGATTAGGGTTTGTCACTCCGATTGTCGGAGAGGTATCTCTGGGCCCTCTCGGTAATACACATCACATAAGCCTTGCAAGCACTGCAACTAATATGTTAGTTGTGAGATGATGTATTACAGAACGAGTAAAGAGACTTGCCGGTAACGAGATTGAACTAGGTATTGGATATCGACGATCGAATCTCGGGCAAGTAACATACCGATGACAAAGGGAACAACGTATGTTGTTATGCGGTCTGACCGATAAAGATCTTCGTAGAATATGTAGGAGCCAATATGGGCATCCAGGTCCCGCTATTGGTTAATGACCGGAGACGTGTCTCGGTCATGTCTACATTGTTCTCGAACCGTAGGGTCCGCACGCTTAACGTTACGATGATAGTTATTATGAGTTTATGCATTTTGATGTACCGAAGGTTGTTCGGAGTCCCGGATGAGATCACGGACATGACGAGGAGTCTCGAAATGGTTGAGACGTAAAGATTGATATATTGGAAGCCTATGTTTGGGCACCGGAAGCGTTCCGGGTGAAATCGGGATTTTTCCGGATTACCGGGAGGGTTACCGGAACCCCCCCGGGAGGCAAATGGGCCTATTGGGCCTTAGTGGAAAAGAGAGAAGAGGCAGCCCACAAGCCTAGCCGGCGCCCCCCCCCCCCTTTCCCAAGTCCTAATAGGACTAGGAGAGGTGGGCCGGCCCCCTCTTTCTCCTTCCCCCCAAGAGTCCTAGTTGGAATAGGATTGGAGGGGAGGAGTCCTACTCCCGGTGGGAGTAGGACTCCTCCCTGCGCCTCCCTCCTAGCCGGCCGAACCCCCTGCCCCTGGCCTTTATATACGGGGGCAGGGGGCACCCCAAGACACACAACTTGATCCTTGAGATCGTTCCTTAGCCGTGTGCGGTGCCCCCTGCCACCAAATTCCACCTCGATCATACCGTTACAGTGCTTAGGCGAAGCCCTGCGTCGGTAGTACATCAAGATCGTCACCACGCCGTCGTGCTGACGGAACTCTTCCTCGACGCTTTGCTGGATCGGAGCCCGAGGAACGTCATCGAGCTGAACGTGTGCTAAGAACTCGGAGGTGCCGGAGTAACGGTGCTTGGATCGGTCGGATCGGGAAGAAGACGTACGACTACTTCCTCTATGTTTTGTGATCGCTTCCGCAGTCGGTCTGCGTTGGTACGTAGACAACACTCTCCCCTCTCGTTGCTGTGCATCACCATGATCTTGCGTGTGCGTAGGAAAATTTTCGAAATTACTGCGTTCCCTAACATGCAGAAGATAGAGAGAAAATGAAAGATGTTCCCTATGCTTCAGCCATAGGCTCTATCATGTATGCAATGCTGTGTACCAGACCTGATGTGTGCCTTGCTATAAGTTTAGCAGGGAGGTACCAAAGTAATCCTGGAATGGATCACTGGACAGCGGTCAAGAACATCCTAAAATACCTGAAAAGGACTAAGGATATGTTTCTCGTATATGGAGGTGACAAAGAGCTCACCGTAAGAGGTTACGTTGATGCAAGCTTTGACACTGATCCGGACGATTCTAAATCGCAAACCGGATACGTGTTTACTTTAAACGGTGGAGCTGTCAGTTGGTGCAGTTCTAAACAAAGCGTCGTAGCGGGATCTACATGTGAAGCGGAGTACATAGCTGCTTCGGAAGCAGCAAACGAAGGAGTCTGGATGAAGGAGTTCATATCCGATCTAGGTGTCATACCTAGTGCATCGGGTCCAATGAAAATCTTCTGTGACAATACTGGTGCAATTGCCTTGGCAAAGGAATCCAGATTTCACAAGAGGACCAAACACATCAAGAGACGCTTCAACTCCATCCGGGATTTAGTCCAGGTGCGAGACATAGAGATTTGCAAGATACATACGGATCTGAATGTTGCAGACCTGTTGACTAAGCCTCTTCCACGAGCAAAACATGATCAGCACCAAGGCTCCATGGGTGTTAGAATCATTACTGTGTAATCTAGATTATTGACTCTAGTGCAAGTGGGAGACTGAAGGAAATATGCCCTAGAGGCAATAATAAAGTTATTATTTATTTCCTTACATCATGATAAATGTTTATTATTCATGCTAGAATTGTATTAACCGGGAACATAATACATGTGTGAATACATAGACCAACGGAGTGTCACTAGTATGCCTCTACTTGACTAGCTCGTTAATCAAAGATGGTTATGTTTCCTAACCATGAACAAGGAGTTGTTATTTGATTAACGAGGTCACATCATTAGTAGAATGATCTGATTGACATGACCCATTCCATTAGCATAGCACCCGATCGTTTAGTATGTTGCTATTGTTTTCTTCATAACTTATACATGTTCCTACAACTATGAGATTATGCAACTCCCGTTTACCGGAGGAACACTTTGGGTACTACCAAACGTCACAACGTAACTGGGTGATTATAAAGGAGTACTACAGGTGTCTCCAATGGTAGATGTTGGGTTGGCGTATTTCGAGATTAGGGTTTGTCACTCCGATTGTCGGAGAGGTATCTCTGGGCCCTCTCGGTAATGCACATCACATAAGCCTTGCAAGCACTGCAACTAATAAGTTAGTTGTGAGATGATGTATTACGGAACGAGTAAAGAGACTTGCCGGTAACGAGATTGAACTAGGTATTGGATACCGACGATCGAATCTCGGGCAAGTAACATACCGATGACAAAGGGAACAACGTATGTTGTTATGCGGTCTGACCGATAAAGATCTTCGTAGAATATGTAGGAGCCAATATGGGCATCCAGGTCCCGCTATTGGTTATTGACCGGAGACGTGTCTCGGTCATGTCTACATTGTTCTCGAACCGTAGGGTCCGCACGCTTAACGTTATGATGATAGTTATTATGAGCTTATGCATTTTGATGTACCGAAGGTTGTTCGGAGTCCCGGATGAGATCACGGACATGACGAGGAGTCTCGAAATGGCCGAGACGTAAAGATTGATATATTGGAAGCCTATGTTTGGACATCGGAAGTGTTCCGGGTGAAATCGGGATTTTACCGGAATACCGGGAGGGTTACCGGAACCCCCCGGGAGACTAATGGGCCTATTGGGCCTTAGTGGAAAAGAGAAAAGGGAAGCCCACTAGCTGGCCGGCGCCCCCCCCCCCCCCCCCCAAGTCCTATTAGGAATAGGATAAGGGGCCGGCCCCCCTTCTCTCTCTTTTCCCCCCGGGAGTCCTAATTGGATTAGGATTGGGGGGAGGAGTCCTACTCCCGGTGGGAGTAGGACTCCCCTGCGCCTCCCCTCCCTTGGCCGGCCGGCCCCCCTCCTCCAACCTTTATATACGGGGGCAGGGGGCACCCCAAGACACACAACTTGATCGTTGAGATCGCTCCTTAGCCGTGTGCGGTGCCCCCTGCCACCAAATTCCACCTCGATCGTACCGTTGTAGTGCTTAGGCGAAGCCCTGCGTTGGTAGTACATCAAGATCGTCACCACACCGTCGTGCTGACGGAACTCCTCCCCGAAGCTTTGCTGGATCGGAGCCCGGGGATCGTCATCGAGCTGAACGTGTGCTAAGAACTCGGAGGTGCCGGAGTAACGGTGCTTGGATCGGTCGGATCGGGAAGAAGACGTACGACTACTTCCTCTACGTTGTGTGATCGCTTCCGCGGTCGGTCTGCATTGGTACGTAGACAACACTCTCCCCTCTTGTTGCTGTGCATCACTATGATCTTGCGTGTGCGTAGGAAAATTTTCGAAATTACTGCGTTCCCCAACAGATCCCTGTGAGCTTAGTGTACGGCCAAGTAGAATTGGCTGCAAAGTATCCCCGACAGGATTGTAGACTAGACAGCCTATTGGATGGTATTGAAGAGGAATTCAACCAGTCAAATTGACTATGTAATTTAAAGTGACATGTATAATGCCTTCTAGCCGGATTGTAGATTGTTTGTCGTGGCGGACCTTTTCGCTTCAACCTCGGGACCCGACGGTCCGGAGTGTATCCGAATACCCTCTCGGTTATGTAAGAACCGGGGCATGCGTGGAGACCAGGCGTAGGGGTCATTAGTGCTTTATCAGACAAGTGCCCAACTAGTTATGTTATATTACATGGGTAGTAAGAAACATCTTCCAGGGAGAATAGTTCCGTTAAGGGTTCCTTTCCCTGGGTAAGCATGCCCTAAAGTGCATGTACGGTCTGCGATAAGAAGCACAGAAAAAGCATCTCGGGGCAGATATGGATAATAAATAAAAGTCATCTTTTGTTCACCGACCGAATATTCCCTTAAGAACGCTAGCTTTCGGCTTCACCCAGTCTTAGGTACACATCCGGCTGACCTGGCGGTAACAATCGCAGATGTGCTCCCCTTATGCCCTAGCTGAATTAACGAGAACGTAGGGCATAAATACAAGAGCCAGGCAACCCAGCTTGGCCAAAACTTAAGTCATATCGATGCATATAATGGTGAAAAAAGGTACATGTAGAAGTATAACACATGTGTTGGGCGTGAGGCCCAGGTAAATAATTTAAGCTTCTGTGAAAGAAGCCCCAGGTATGGAGAGTGCGGCTAGCGCATCTGTAATGTACAAGTGAGGCACAAGGTGACCCTTGAAGGCCTAGAGAAATAATAAGAAAAAGAAAGAAAGGGAAACAAGACAGATGATGCATATGCAGAAAATGGACAAAGGGAGGGGACTGACATAGAGTCCGGTGCTAGGCGTAGAGTCTTCGAAGCCTGGCTATGTTCCATGGGTTCGGCTCGAGTCGACTAGTCGATGCATCCCGCAGTCGGTACGCTCCACCGGTAAGAACTTGGTAGATAATGAAGGGACCTTCCCATTTGGGCTTTAGCTTGTTCTTTTTCTTATCCGGTAGTCGTAGAACTAGTTCACCAACGTTATAAGTTTTGGCCCATACTTCTCTGCTTTGGTATCTGCGAGCCTGTTGCTGGTAAAATGCAGAACGGGCTTTGGCTACGTCGCGCTCTTCCTCCAAGGTGTCCAGACTGTCTTGCCGATCGAGCTCGGCTTCTCTTTCTTCGTACATGCGCACTCGAGGTGAGTCATGAATTATGTCACAGGGCAAGACTGCCTCTGTGCCATACACCATAAAAAACAGTGTAGATCTGGTACTACGATTCGGCGTGGTCCGCAGCCCCCAGAGTACGGAGTCGAGCTCCTCTACCCAGTGCGTGTCAGACTCCGTTAAGGAACGCACTAATCTGGGTTTAATGCCACTCATTATAAAACCGTTTGCTCGTTCGACTTGACCGTTGGTTTGTGGGTGATAGACTGAAGCATAATCGAGCTTGATGCCCATTTTGTTGCACCAGAGTTTTACCTCGTTGGCCGTGAAGTTCGTGTCGTTATCAGTGATGATGGTGTGGGGGACGCCGTAACGGTGTACAACCCCGGATATGAAATCTATCACCGGTCCGGATTCGGCTGTTTTAACCGGTTTAGCCTCTATCCATTTGGTGAATTTATCCACCATGACCAATAAGTATTTTTTTTCTTGTGGGTTCCCCCTTTAAGGGGTCCAACCATGTCAAGCCTCCAGACCGCGAAGGGCCATGTAATGGGGATTGTTTGGAGGGCGGTGGGTGGCATGTGGCTTTGATTTGCAAAGAGCTGGCAACCGGCGCAACGTTGGACCAAGTCCTGTGCATCTGCCCAGGCCGTTGGCCAATAGAATCATGTACGGAAGGCCTTGCTTACCAGAGCCCGGGCTGCGGCGTGATGACCGCGGAGTCCGGCGTGAATTTCTGCCAAAAGGTTCCGCCCTTCCTCTTTGGAGATGCACCTTTGAAGGACTCCAATAGTGCTTTTCTTGTACAATTCTCCCTCATGGACCCTGTAGGCCTTGGATCGCCGCACTATGCAGCGTGCCTAATTTTGGTCTTCTGGAAGTTCCTGTCTAGTTAGGTAGGCCAGGAATGGTTCTATCCACGGGGCAATAATGACCATTATTTCGTGGGCTGAATGTGTTATTTCGGTGGCGGAGCCTCCTATTGTGTCAGAGAGTTCGGTATCGGGTATTTTGGCCGGGTCCGGACTGTTGTTACCGGTGTTGGGAGGGACCGCGTCGCGTTTTGCGCCGATGCGGGCGAGGATATCCGCCGCCTGATTGTTTTCCCGAGCAACATGGTGAAATTCGAGCCCCTCGAACCGAGCTGACTTTTTAGGACGGCATTGCGATAAGCTGCCATTTTCAGATCCTTGGCATCAAAGTCTCCATTTATTTGGGATATCGCGAGGTTCGAATCCCTGCGCACCTCTAGGCGTTGAATGCCCATGGATACTGCCATCCGGAGACCATGTAGAAGGGCCTCATATTCGGCTGCGTTGTTGGAGTCCGTATACATTATCTGTAGTACGTATTGAACTGTATCTCCTATTGTGGACGTTAAAACGACGCCAGCCCCCAGACCAGCCAACATTTTGGAGCCGTCGAAGTGCATGATCCAGTTTGAATATGTGCCGTACTCCTTAGGGAGTTCGGCTTCCGTCCACTCGGCGACGAAGTCAGCCAAAACTTGCGACTTAATAGCTCGCCGTGGCTTGTAAGTTATGTCAAATGGGAGGAGCTCAATGGCCCATTTGGCAATCCGGCCCGTCATGTCACGGTTGTTTATAATATCGTTAAGTGGTACTTCCGAGGCTACCGTTATCGAACACTCTTGAAAGTAGTGTCGCAGCTTCCGGGATGCCATAAATACCGCGTACGCTATCTTTTGATAATGCGGGTACCGTGATTTGCATGGAGTAAGGACAGTGGACACATAGTAAACCGGCTTTTGAAGGGGGAATTTGTGTCCGTCCACTTCTCGCTCGACGACAAGCACTGCGCTTACTACTTAATGAGTTGCCGCAATGTATAATAGCATTGGTTCACCAATGTTTGGCGCGGCCAGGATTGGGTTTGTTGCCAATATGGCTTTTATTCCGTTGAGTCCGGCCGTGGCAGCATCCGTCCACTCGAAGTGTTCGGTGCGCCGGATGAGGCGATAAAGGGGTAATGCCTTTTCTCCCAAGCAGGAGATAAAGCGGCTTAGAGCCGCCACGCATCCGGTCAATTTTTGTATTTGTTTGAGGTCTGTTGGGGGAGCCAACTATGACAACGCTCAGATTTTGGCCGGATTAGCTTCAATATCTCTACTGGAGACAATGAATCCCAGGAGCTTTCCGGCTGGTACGCTGAAAACGCATTTTTCCGGATTGAGCTTGATGTCATATGTTCGGAGGTTATCGAATGTTAGCCTTAAGTCATCTACTAGAGATTCGACATGCTTGGTTTTGACGACCACGTCATCTACGTATGCCTCCACTGTTTTGCCGATCTGGTTTGCCAGACATGTCTGAATCATGCGTTGATATGTTGCGTCGGCGTTTTTGAGCCCGAAGGGCATTGTGTTGAAGCAGAATGGGCCGTATGGTGTGATGAATGCCGTTGCGGCTTCGTCTGGCTCTGCCATTTTAATTTGATGGTAGCTGGAGTATGCGTCAAGGAAACACAATGAATCATGTCCTGCGGTAGCATCGATGATTTGATCGATGCGGGGGAGGGGGAAGGGATCCTTTGGGCAGGCCTAGGTCCTTAAAATCGACGCACAAGCGCCAGGATTTGTCCTTCTTTGGTACCATCACCAGGTTTGCTAGCCAGTCCGGATGTTTTATGTATCTGATGAATCCGACCTCCAATAGCTTGGCTAGTTCCTCTCCCATGGCTTGTCTCATAGGTTCGGAGAAACGCCGAAGAGCCTGCTTGACTGGCTTGAATCCTTTTAGGATATTTAGGCTGTGCTCGGCCAGCCTGCGTGGGATTCCTGGCATGTCTGAAGGGTGCCAGGCAAAAATGTCCCAGTTCTCGCGTAGGAACTCTCGCTGTGCGGCGTTGACATCAGGGTTTAATTGTGCCCCGATGGAGGCTGTTTTTGTAGGGTCCGTTGGATGGACTTGGAATTTGATTATTTCGTCCGCCGGTTTAAAGGAGGTGGACTTGGATCTTTTATCGAGTATCACGTCATCCCTGTTCACCGTGGAGCGCAGCGCAGTTAGTTCCTCGGCCGCTAGGGCTTCGGATAGTGCCTCGAGGGCCAGTGCGGCTGTCTTATTTTTGGCGCGGAGTGCTATGTCCGGATCACTATCCAGAGTGATGATTCCATTGGGCCCGGGCATTTTGATCTTCATGTACCCGTAATGGGGTCTGGCTTGGAAGATTGTAAACGCCTCCCGCCCTAATAGAGCGTGGTATCTGCTGCTGAACGGGGCCACTTGGAATGTAATTTCTTCGGACCTGTAATTATCCGGCGTGCCGAATACCACATCTAGTGTGATTTTCCCAGCACAGCATGCTTCCCGACTGGGGATGATTCCTCTAAAGGTTGTGCTACTTTGCTCAATGCGGCTCCAGTCTATTTCCATCTTTTGAAGAGTTTCCTCATAGATGAGGTTTAATCTGCTGCCGCCGTCCATGAGTACCTTGGTGAGTCGAAAGCCGTCCATGATTGGACTGAGGACCAGTGTGGCTGGTGCTCGGGCTGTTCGGAATTTGGGTTCGTCACTGCATTGAAGGTAATAGCCGTGTCACTCCAAGGATTTATTTCTGCTACGTGGCAGATTTCGGCCATGCTGCAGAGTGTTCGCTTGCGTCTATTATTTGACGCGAAGGTCTCAAAGACCGTTAACACCGTATTGTTGTCCACGGGATGGTGCTCTGTGGTATTTGGGAGGAGTAGATCCTCACCACTTTTGGCCACCTGCTAGAGTATCCAACATGCTCTAAGGCTGTGTGTTGGTATTGCATCCGCTGTACTATGAATTTTGCAGGGTCCGTTGAGCCATCCCTCTAGTACGGTTCCTTGCCCCGTAGAGGGCTTTTTCTTTTTGGTAGTTAACCAGGTGTATTGTGATAATGCACCCTTTTATTTCAGACTGGGTTTGTATTCAGGGCCGGATTATCCCAAAATTTTATTTCGGTTTTCCAGGCGCTTTCCATCGCACAGTACTTTCGTACTATGGACACCAAGTCAGCAAAGCGTGTGATTTTGCGGCGACTTATGGCGTTGAGGATTCCCTTGTCCGTGCAATTATTGCAGAAGAATGAAATTGCGTCTTCCTCGTGGCAGTCCTTTATCCTGTTCATGACCAGGAGGAATCTGGCCCAGTAATGGTGTACTGTTTCTTCGGGCTCTTGCCTAATTTGGGATAGATCGCTTATGTTTGGGTGGGTGGGTGGAATTGAACCCGAATCCTCACCCAATCTGAGACTCGGGGGCCAAGGAGTTTCCGAACTCGGAAGTTTGGATTCTTGGATGTTTTCCAATAAATCTAGCCCGCTGCCTGACTCTAGGTTCAGGTCTTGAGTGACGTCCTCCCCTCCGCGGGTATCCGGCTTGGAGGGATCAGGAATCCGGACATAGCTAGTCCTTAAGATAGATGAAGGTTTGCTGCATTGTTCTTCCACCACTGCAACATGATGGGTGACCTGGGGAGAGTTGATCTCTCTCAGATCGGGTTTAGGCCCAATCTGATCATAGTCTGTAGCGACTCCCAGGGCGGCGATGTGATCCAAGAGCTCGTTCAGGGAAGAGAGCTCCATTGGATCTAACTGCTCGGCAAGTTCCGAGTTGACGTGAAGATTGCTTTCGATGACCCGAGAAGTGATCGTCGGCGCAGCGGCCGAACAGTCGGTCATAAGAAAACCACCTAGCCGAAGATTTGGCCGATAGCCAAAGCTCCCTCAGCAACAGTGCCGTCTTTAAAGATGGGATGAGACATCCTTCCTAGTGGCGACGGCACAATGGAACTCTCAATGAAAGCACCAATGTCGGTGTCAAAACCAGCGGATCTCGGGTAGGGGGTCCCAAACTGTGTGTCTAGGCCGGATGGTAACAGGAGGCAGGGGACAAAATGTTTTACCCAGGTTTGGGCCCTCTTGATGGAGGTAAAACCCTACATCTTGCTTGATTAATATTGATGATATAGGTAGTACAAGAGTAGATCTACCACGAGATCGGAGAGGCTAAACCCTAGAAGCTAGCCTATGGTATGATTGTATGTTGTGGTTGTTGTCCTACGGACTAAAACCCTTCGGTTTATATAGACACCGGAGAGGGTTAGGGTTACACAAGGTCGGTTACAAAGGAGGAGATATCCATATCCGTATTTCCTAGCTTGCCTTCCACGCCAAGTAGAGTCCCATCTAGACACGAGACGAAGTCTTCAATCTTGTATCTTCATAGTCTAATAGTCCGGCCGAAGGATATAGTCCGGCTGTCCGGAAACCCCCTAATCCAGGACTCCCTCACAGACAATTCATTTTTGCGAGATAAATGTAGGGAAAACCTCATTTCCTTCAGCACCCTTGCTCTATGAACAAAGAACCTGGCAAATATAATCTCCGGTAAGGTCCCTCGGTAAGAGTAGGAGTTCAAAGTAATTCCTGAGAGATGCAGATCTAGGCATTTGACGTGATTGTTATATTGTATCACATTATCCACCACTAGGCCTAATCTTATCTGCAAAAGAAGAAAACGTGTTAGTGCCTACATGCAGTTTTGAACATTACTACATGCCTAGCTATTTGGTTTCCTGGATTTGTAAAATGCACTAACATGCCATCTTCGATCTAACATGATTAACATGGGCATTTGATTACATTCTAGAAAAATGTAGCCTTCTTCACAAGAGGTTGGAGTGGATGAAAAGTTCCCTAAGAAAACTAGTACAGATGAATCCAAAGGAGAAATGCTTATTGATTGGAACCATATGGATCAAGCAACCAATATGGGGGGCATGTATGTACTGAAATCCTCCAAAAGAACCTTCAGAAGTCGTAGTACATTGTCATTGTAAACTTGGAAAAGGTGTCACAAATTGAACTCCCTTATGGTTAACTTTTAATAGGAAAGGAACATCACCTCGATATATAGCTTCTGCAGGCACGGAAGGCGTCTCATGAAACTGACAACTTCCTCCAGGTCGGGCCCAATAGATTCTAGTGCCAAGACCTTCTGTGCGCAGTTTCGGGGTCAAGCTTGTCGGAATCATTTTCTGAATGACAGACGAACAAACATCTTCAAAATTAGAAATAATGTTAATTTGTAGAAGGAGAGGTAGAAGGCGGCTGTTGTACCTGAACGGGTGTGGATCCAATAACAAGTTCAGAGTATTTGTCAGACAAGTAGCCCACCACTGTCAATTTCGTCAGAGAAATGACATTGATTCTTGTTGGACCTTCTTGATCAAATATAAGTAATCTCTCAAGTGCAGGTGTGTCCTCGATGACCATACCGTGGTCCACCTTTTGTGATGTCTTCCTACTGCACCAGCAACACACATAAATAGTCCAGAGAGTCATGGACGTGATGTGGAAGGTACTCAACCCATTGATCGCCTGAAGACGAAGGTACTCAAGTGCAGTACAGCCACGGAGCAGAGGCTCCATGTCACCCTTTGAGAGGCAGATGACGACGAGCTCGAGGTGCTTCAGTCGTGGCAGAATAAGAGCGGGCGTGTAGTGGAATTGTCACGGCAGATGTCCTAGCAAAAGGACTTAGTCGTAGGGCCATCGCAACTAGGAAGCTTAAAGGGGTTAATCGGGACAAAGGAAGCGAGAGGTTTATACTAGTTCGGCCCATTACGATGAAGGTAAAATCCTACGTCTAGTTGTGTTGGAATTGCTGGGGTTTCGATGACCAAGGAGCTAATCTGCTAGCTTGGCTATCGATCTCTTGTTTCTTGTCCTAAGCCGCCACCGGGTCGTCCCCTTATATACATGGGTTGACGCCTGGCGGCCTACAGAGTCCCGGACGGCTCATAAAACATGTCCGGCTCAGTGACTTCTTTTATATGCCTTTCTTTACAAGTCTTTCTTTACATACGGCGGTTTACAATATTGTGCCTTAAGTCACCTCTGGGCTTAGGCCTTCTACAAGTCTTAATAAACTATCACCTTGAATATTACTGGGCTTCTTTTGTAAACTGCCATTGGGGTTGACCCGGCCCCTCCTGGGCGGGTCATACCTGGTAGCTATATCCCCAACATTAGGCCCTAGGTTGACTTGAACCTTGTTCTTTGTCAATCTTCAACACTTAGACGAAATCCATCTTCCTCTCTCTGAAAGAACTATGTAACCCGCCATGATGTCATCTTCTGAAAACACAAAAGCCTGCTATGACGTCATCTTCAATGGATTTTTATCTCTTAATGTCTTCCAAGAATCGAGGCGTCCGTTCAGTTGGATAATCATTATTTGGGTCTTCCTCGATTTTCGCGCCTGCCTATTCGCTTATTCCCTTATAAATAGGCACGCCTTGGTCCTTCTCATTCTTCTCTCTCTTCGTCTTCTTCCTCTTGCAACCCTCCCGCTGCTCGAGCTCCGCCGCCATCGCAGAGCACCTCGTCTTCGTCGACCTTGGCCGCTGCATCAACCTGAATCGGTCCAGAGAACGGCAGCGACCTCCGCAGAAGATCCGTGGTTGTAAGTGTTTACCTTCCTGTTCCTCAGATCCGCATTAGGGTTTCTAGGTTTCTGCGTGTTCTTCATAGTTCATCATAGTTTCTTTGTAGTTCTTCCATTGCAGCTTCTTCTTGATCCAAAAAGAACATATACTCATGCGGTAGTTGTTTTGCGCCCATTCTTGATACCAGTAGATCCCTTTTTCTGGTACAAAGGCCTCATTAGAACTCACGAACTTATCTGTGCTAGATTTTTAGATCTAGAATATTTTCCATTTTGAAAGGCCATTTGATCCAGAATAATATCAAGAAATTAGGAAACTTGTTTGTCTCCACACTTAGCCAATTCTGTTTCTGGCATTTCTCAAATATCTGTAGTCATGGTAGCTTATGGCGCCGGCTCACTTTTCCTTTATATGACATTAGCCCTTACGTAAGCCACCATTACTTATTTGTACCATCATTATCTAACTTTTAATTTCATCATTGGATTGAACCGGCACATCACTTTCCTTTCAGTCTGTTTTTCATCATGCCATCCAAAGCACCAACTGTCTGCAACTAGGTCCCCTCCATAGTAACTGAGGATAAATTGAAGGAATTATTCACCATAGGATTTTTGCCAGGGAAGAATGTTATGTCTTACCGTGCACCTAACCCGAACGAGGAACGGCCTAATCCCAAAGACGGTGAAGTTATTGTCTTCTCTGACCACATGAATCGGGGTTTTTCACCACCCGGCTCAAAGTTCTTCAGAGACGTTCTTCATTTTTTCAAACTCCACCCTCAAGATCTTGTACCCAATTCCATATCCAATATCTACAACTTCCAAGTTCTCTGTGAGGTGTATCTTCAAGAAGAGCCGACTGTGGAACTCTTCAGAGAGTATTTTTATCTGAACCGCCAGAACGAGTGTACCAATGGCCCTAGCTTGGAACTTGGTGGAATCTCAATTCAGCACCGACAGGGCGATGTATTTCCCTTAATAGTCTTATCGAGTCATCCCAAAGACTGGAATCAGACCTGGTTCTATTGTCAAGATATGTCTCCAACCAACGAAAAACCACTGCCGGGTTATCGCATGGAGCGTCTGGATTCCAAGTTTGTGCTCACTGATAAGCTTAGTGCTGCTAAACGCAAGAATATTATTCCATCTATTAAAAGGATTAATGCCTTATTGGGGAATGGCTTAACCGAAGTTGCCTTGATCCGTTCCTGGATCTCGTGGCGGGTCATCCCTCTAAGCCGCCGGTCCAAATTAATGTATGACTAAGGCGGAGGCCCAGATGACTCTCTTCGTCATAGCTCTGTTCAACTAACTGAAGAAGATATTGTTTCAATGTCAACCCTCCTAGTGAATGGCAAATATGAAGACTGCAGTAAAGTCGGGTTAAACCCCTTCTGCAAACTTAACCTGGCGCCAGAGGTAAAAAAAACCTGACCTCTTTCTCTTTGTATTTTCCTCAGCAATTTTAAATACTTGCATGACCTTTTATCTTGTTTATTTGTTTACAGGCCAAATCCGACTTTTGGAAAGCCAAGTATGACCATGAAGCCGCCAAGAAGGCTAGAGCTGCTGCCATAGCCACCAGGAAGACGACCCGGAGGTCCAAGAAGAAAAGGAGCACCGCTGAGGACCTGTTAAAGCTTGATGATGATTCTGAGTTGGAGGTAGCCCTTGACTCCCTTGGCCAGTTTTTTAATAACCTTATTGACACTCACTATTGCCAGGACGACACGGGGGCCAGTCAGGCCGTAGAAGAAGAGGTAACTATTTCCTCTGACTTAGCCCATTTGCCAAGACAGAAACTTCGACTGGTAACCCGGAAAGTAAGGTTTTCGCACCCTTTGGCTTATTTGGACCCTCATTTTCTTTTGAAAAAGCAGCAACATGAAAGCCGCCGTCAAGCCCGGAACGACAATGAACCGCCTTCTATTTTACAACAAACTCCTCGAAAGCGCCAGAATGAGGTCTCTTTTATCTTCTTCTTCTACTTTCATTAATGAGTCTATTCTCTTGCATTACTAACTTTATTTTACCTTTGCAGGAGGTTTCTCGCTCTTCTGGCGACTCATCTTAGATGCAATTTCTGGCCTTCAAGAATGCCCCTGGGTAAGGAAAAATCATCTTTCCTATGTGTCTTTAAAAACTGCATCATTGCACTAACTGTCTCATAAAATCTTTCTTAGTGGTCAAGCCAAGTCCAAGAAGGCCAAGGTGATTAAACCGGCGGAAGACCCGTCAGTTCTTGCACCTAAACCGGCCATGCCAACTTCTCCCCCTCGAACTGAAGCACCAGAAGACCCATCTGTTGATACTCAATTGGACCCTCCTGAGCCGTCAGCTGATGATACCGTTGTTAACCCCTCTACCGCCAGACCATCCGGTTCAGCTAACCCGCCAACTTCTAATGATCATGACGTTCTGGTCACTGGCAGCAGATTTGTTGTGCTGGGTAATCCAACGGTGCTAGCTAGGCATTCTGCCAAACAGGAGGCCTTGGAAAGGCAGAAAGTACAGCTTGATATCTCCTGCTATACTCATCTGAACGCTAGTGACATACTGTCCGGCTATCTCAGTCATGTGCATTCTAGCCGTGAGTCGGAAATTGAAATGGTCAAGCAATTGCAGCTAAAATATGAGGTATGTTTTCGGCTTATTTATACTTTGTCAGCCCCCAAGTCTTCAGATGATGATCCTGAATGATCTGTAGACTTTATGATATAGGTTGAAAGTTTGCCTCTGAAAGTCCAATAGAGTAGCATAAACTTGACCTGTAGTCCCCAAGGGCCGGCTCAATTTATCATAAATGAACTGGTACTTAACTTATAACTGTCTTTTACTAGTCCCAATAAGTACTGCAATCCGGCTTAATTTGAGAAGCTTTCTGAATATCATGCATTAGCCCCCAAGTGCCAAGTGATGTCACTTTGTAAAGCACTTGGGACTTGAAATATATAAGAGTCATAAAAAATTGCTTTGGCAGACATTATCCCCCAAGTGTCAAGTGGTATTGCGGTGCATAGTACTTGAGACTTGAACCCTTATAACTTTTAGTTTAAGCCTTGACACACCTGTGTATGTTTTGTAGAACGCCCTATCTAAATTGGGCTCTCAATTAACTGATGCAAAGACCCGGCTGGCGGATCAAGAGGCAGAAATCAAGTCTGCTGACTCTAAACTCCAACTGAGTCTTTCTGAGACAGAAAAATTGAAGAGAAGCTTGATGGCAAAGAAGAAATCCTGGGCCGAAGAAAAGACGCTGCTGATTCAACGTGCTGAAAAAGCTGAAGCGGCTCTTCAGGAGGTTAACACGGAACTCACCGGCTTAAAGAACCGGGTGTCTCAAATGGTCTCCGCCATCTTTGGTAAGTCATCTGTGTTAATAACTTATGCCTTCTTTTGACCCGGAATATAAGCCACCTGCTGACTCTTTGTTTAAAAAACATTTGCAGGTCCACGAAGCAAAAATCTGAGCCAAGATAGTGTGACCAAACTAAAAGAGGTTTATACCTTAGTGGAATAGTTGTACACTGGTGCTCAACGAGCACTTGCTGCTATCTCTCCTGCCAACCAAGGACCCAATCGGTTGAGCGATGTCTTGAAGAAATTGTCAATCTTACCCGCCAGGTTTCAAGAGGTCAAACAATCTTGTGCCAGAGCCAGAGCCCTGACTGCCCTGAGCCGCTCCAAAGCCTGGGTGCCAGATCTAGACCCGGCGGATGTAGCTAAGGGCTACCCTACCGTGAAGGAAGACGGGACTCTATTTGAGCAGGATGACTTCATTGCCTGCGTGAGGGGAGTTCGACCTCAAGCCACCGTTCTTGGAGATGAGACCAACATTGATAAATATCAGCCGGGTTTTGATCTGGAGAATAAGAAGATGGCGACTCCCTCTTATAAAGTGACGGATCTTATCCCGTTGGTTCGCCAACATACATTTGCCCCAGAGATTGACCTGGCCGGCTTAATTGATGATGAGGCTGAGTTCATTACTCTGAACGGCTTTGACTGGTCTAATTCTGGCTTTCAACCACTGGAGGGAGATGAACCGGCCAGGGGGGAGTCATAACCATCTGAACAATCCTGCTTTTAGCTTAGGACCTGTCTTAAGAGAGAGAAATAGTAACCTTTTGGGCTCTTAATGTCTTGTAATAGGTTAGTTTAAAAAAACTGCATATTTTGCCTATGCCATCGTGCATAAGATGATGTGTGTGACTCTTTACTCCTGATGTCAATATATGTGTCACATCTATGGTTACATCTGCAATGTTTTAACTTTGCTCCTACAAAAACTGAAAGAGCTGGCCTGGCGGTTTAACACCGGATGGGTCAAAAACACCCTGTATATGTCTTTATTTGAAAAGATAAATAAGGCTGAAAAAACCTGTTCGTGAACAACACTGTCATACCTGTGTTTCTGGACTGCCAGTTTTCATGATCCGAATGATGAGGTTGATGACCCAATATTTTTGAGAAGTCAATGCTTCCATATACCTGATGACTATTATGCCTTTGGCGGCTTATTGTCAAATAATCAAGCCGGCTTTAAATAAAAAACCATATTGATTATTGAAATTTGAGACAATAAAAAACTAGTAAGGCAAAATAGCAGATTTCCAACGACATAAATTTGGGGGTTTCTGATTCGAATACGATCAGTAAACCGGACCAAAGGGGTTAAGCTAAGATTCGAATACGATCATATAGCCCCCAGTGGCTTTGGCGTTGTGCCGATCAAGAGGGTATCGACAACTATGTTCTCTTTGGTTCAAATACGACCTATGTTTGAACAAGAAGCCCCCAAATGACCTTGGGAGTTTTTTAAAGACCCTGATTCGAATACGATCCAAGTCGGACCCAAAAGGGGTTAAGCTATGATTCGGATACGATCAAGAATCACCCTAGTGAGTTGGCCTTTTGATCCAATCAAGAGGGTTACGACAGCTATGTTCTCTTTGGTTCGAATACGATCTATGTTTGAACAGGAAGGCCCCAAGTGATCATGAGATTTACAGCTAGATTCGAATACGATCATAAGCTAGACCAAAAAGGTTAAACTAGATTCAGATATGATCAGCTCCTTAATAGTCATGTAAATAGTGAAAATAGTAAAGATATATGATCTTTGAAGATGAAAAAGGCAGAGGTCCTGCTTTATTACTTATCATAATATATACAACATCAAAGTATGTACATGATGAGAGCCGGTAGCTCAGGTGTAGTATGGCCGAAGCTGAGCAGTGTTCCACGGCCGGCGGGTCTCCTCCTCGGACTTACATGAGTCTTTGTGCTCTCGAATGTCAATGAGGTAATATGACCCGTTGTTTAAATTCTTACTGACCACAAAAGGTCCTTCCCAAGGCGGGGATAGTTTGTGTGCATCCGACAGATCCTGAATGAGCCGGAGCACCAGGTCACCTTCTTGAAAGGTCCTGGACTTGACCCGGCGGATGTGATAACGGCGCAGGTCCTGTTGATAAATTGTTGATCGAGCCGCCGCTAAGTCTCTCTCCTCATCTAACAAGTCAAGTGCATCTTGTCGGGCTTGTTCATTATTAGCTTCAACGTAAGCCGCCACGCAGGGCGAGTCATGACGGATGTCACTGGGCAGCACTACTTCTGCTCCATAAACCATGAAAAAAGGTGTATAACCTGTAGACCTGTTAGGAGTGGTGTTGATACTCCACAGCACCGAGGGTAATTCCTCTACCCAACAACCCGGCGTCCGTTGTAAGGGAACCATAAGCTGGGGCTTGAGACCTTTTAAGATTTCCTGATTTGCTCTCTCAGCCTGACCATTGGATTGAGGGTGAGCTATGGAAGAAACATCAAGCCGGATATGCTCACGTTGACAAAACTCCTCCATAGCACCTTGGGACAAGTTAGTGCCATTGTCGGTGATAATGTTGTGTGGAAAACCAAAGCGAAAGATCACCTTTTTCATGAACTGAACCGCCATGGCTGCATCACACTTACTCATTGGCTCTACCCCAACCCATTTTGTGAATTTGTCAACTGTCACTAAAAGATGTGTCTTTTTATCCTTAGACCTTTTGAAAGGTCCAACCATGTCAAGCCCCCAAACTGCAAACGGCCAAGTGATTGGAATCATACGCAACTCTTGAGCCGGCACATGCGCTCGTCGTGCAAATTTTTGACATCCATCACACCTACTGACCAGATCCTCTGCATCAGCATGAGCCGTTAACCAGTAAAAACCATGACGAAAAGCTTTGGCCACAAGAGGCTTTGACCCGACGTGATGACCACAATCCCGTTCATGGATCTCACAAAGTATTTCTTGACCTTCTTCAGGAGAAATACAACGCTGAGCTCCAGTGACGCTATGATGATACAGCTCTCCGTCAGAAATCGTCATTGACTTGGACCGCCGGGTTATCTGTCGGGCCAGGGTCTCGTCCTCTAGCAACTCGCCCCGGGTCATGTAAGCCAGGAACGGTACTGTCCAATCCGGAATAACATGAGTAGCCGCCACTAATTGTGCCTCTGGGTCAGGAATGGCCAAATCTTCTTCTGTAGGTAACTTAACAGACGGGTTATGTAAAACATCTAAAAAGGTGTTAGGGGTACCGGATTACGCTGAGATCCCAACCGGCTTAAAGCATCGGTCGCTTCATTTTTCCTGCGGTCAATGTGTTCCACTTGATAACCCTTAAAATGCCCTGCAACAGCGTCGACCTCGCGGCGATAAGCCGCCATGAGAGGCTCCTTGGAATCCCACTTGCCTGACACCTGTTGAGCCACCAAATCTGAATCGCCAAGGCACCGGACCCGGCTCAGACTCATCTCTTTAGCCATTCAAAGACCATGGAGCAAGGCTTCATATTCTGCTGCGTTGTTAGTACAAGGAAACATCAATCGCAACACATAACAAAACTTGTCCCCTCGAGGAGAAGTTAAAACAACTCCATCCCCCGAGCCTTCCAACTGTCTGGACCCATCAAAATGAATCGTCCAATATGTGTTGTCTGGTTTCTCCTCTGGCATCTGCAACTCTGTCCAGTCATTAATGAAGTCAACTAGTGCTTGAGATTTGATTGCAGTACGTGGCATATACTTCAAACCATGAGACCCAAGTTCAATAGCCCACTTGGCGACTCGTCCTGTGGCTTCTCTATTTTGAATGATGTCTCCTAGAGGAGCAGAGCTAACCACAGTGATTGGGTGACCCTGAAAGTAATGTTTGAGCTTCCGGCTTGCCATGAACACCCCATAAACGAGCTTCTGCCAATGTGGATATCTTTGTTTAGATTCAATCAGCACCTCACTGACGTAGTAAACTGGCCGTTGGACCGGATGTTCTTTACCAGCCTCCTTGCGCTCCACCACAATGGCCACACTGACAGCACGTGAGTTAGCAGCTACATATAACAACAACGGCTCTTTCTCAACCGGAGCAACAAGAACCGGCGACTCAGCGAGCTGTTTCTTCAGATCCTCAAAGGCAGAGTTAGCAGCATCACTCTAGACAAAATCATCCGCCTGTTTCATCATTTGATACAAAGGCATCGCCTTCTCCCCTAACCGGCTTATGAACCGGCTTAAGGCAGCGACGCGACCCGCCAGCTGCTGAACGTCATTGATGCACACCGGTTTAGCCAGAGATGTGATTGCCTTAATTTTCTCCGGGTTAGCCTCAATACCTCTGTTAGACACCAAAAAAACCCAAGAGTTTGCCCGCTGGGACTCCAAAAACACACTTGGCCAGGTTAAGCATCATCTTGTAGACCCAGAGGTTATCAAAGGTTTCTTTCAGATCTGTTACCAAGGTTTCCTTCTCTCTGGACTTCACCACTATATTATCCACATAAGCATGAACATTATGCCCAATCTGACTATGAAGGCAATTCTGCACACACCGTTGATAAGTCGCTTGGGCACTCTTAAGCCCAAAAGTCATAGACACATAGCATAAGGCTCCAAGCGGGGTGATGAAAGTTGTCTTCTCCTGGTCCTTAACTGCCATCTTGATCTGATGATAACCTGAATAGGCATGTAGAAAACTCAAACGCTCACAACCCGCTGTAGCATCAATGATCTGATCAATACGAGGGAGAGCAAAAGGGTCAGTCGGGCAAGCTTTGTTCAAATCGGTGTAATCCACACACATACGCCAGGTGCCATTCTTCTTGAGTACAAGCACCGGGTTAGCCAACCACTCTGGGTGAAAAACTTCAATAATGAACCCGGCCGCTAAGAGCCGGGCCACCTCTTCTCCAATGGCCTTGCGCCTTTCCTTGTTAAACTGCCGAAGGAACTGCCTGACCGGCTTAAACTTTGGATCAATGTTCAGAGTGTGCTCAGCAAGTTCTCTCGGGACACCCGACATGTCAGAAGGCTTCCATGCAAAGATGTCCCGGTTCTCACAGATGAACTCGATGAGCGCGCTTTCCTATTTTGGGTCCAAGTTGGCACTGATGATGAACTGTTTGGATGAATCGCCAGGCACAAAATCAACCATCTTGGTGTCATCAGCTGATTTGAATTTCAACACCGGCTCATGCTCCGTAGTTGGCTTCTTCAAAGACGTCATGTCTGCCGAGTCAACATTATCTTTATAAAACTTTAACTCCTTTGTCGCACAGACATACTCAGCATAAGCAGCATCCCCTTCTTCACATTCCAGGGCTATTTTCCGGCTTCCATGTACTGTGATGGTGCCTTTATAACCCAGCATCTTGAGCTGCAGATATACATAACACAGCCGAGCCATGAACTTGGCATAAGCCGGCCGTCCAAACAGAGCATGATATGGGCTTTTGATCTTAACCACCTCAAAAGTTAACTTCTCAGCCCTGGAATCATATTCATCCCCAAAGGCTACTTCCAGTTCAATCTTACCAACTGGGTATGTCCACTTACCAGGCACAACACCATGAAAACAGTGTTGGATTGTTTAAGACTCTTATCAGTCAACCCCATCTGACAAAACGTCTCGTAATAGAGGATGTTGATGCTACTACCTCCATCCATGAGCACCTTAGTGAATTTATATCCACCAACCTGAGGTGCCACCACCAAGGCCAAGTGACCCGGATTATCAACCGGGGGAGGGTGATATTCCCTGCTCCACACAATAGGCTGCTCTGACCACCTCAAATAATGTGGAATCGCCGGCTCAACGACACTGACAGCCCTCTTATGAAGCTTCTGGTCCCTCTTGCATAAACTAGTGGTAAATACATGGTACTACCCACTATTCAATTGTTTGGGGTTGCTCTGATACCCGGACTATTGCTGTTGTTGCTGCTGATTACCTTGGCCGGGTTGCTGATTATAGCCACCCTGGTTACCCGGATGGCCCTGGCCGTGAAAACCACCCCCGCCTGAACCGGCGCCCGGGCCATGAAAGCCGCCTCCGCCTGAACTGCCTCCAGGCCCGTGACTACCATCAAACATGTTGGAATTTTTAAATGCCTTCATGATCGTATAGTCCTTCCACAGATGGGTAGCCGGCTTCTCCCGGGTGTCGTGTCTTGGACAAGGTTCATTCAATAGTTGTTCGAGGGTGGGACCTGATCCGCCTGACCGAGGAGGTGGCCTACCCTTGTGCCGTTGGTTATTGCCATGTGTATTGGTGTTAGCCACAAACTCGTCAGCCTTACGTTTATTACCTCCTTGATTTGCCGAGTTATGCTGGTGACCCCTGCCGTTGTCGTTCTTCTTTCCCTTCCCTGTTTTCTCTTCATCAGACACGGGATCCTTGATACTATCAGAATCAGCATATTTGACCAGGGCCACCATCAACTGGCCCATGTCATTACAGTCATGCTTGAGCCGCCCCAGCTTCTGCTTCAGAGGTTCAAAACGGCAAATTTTCTCCAACATTAAGACTGCAGAGCCGGCATCCATCTTATCCGATGAATGTATTATCTCCTTGACCCGGCGCACCCAATGGGTCATGGACTCACCTTCCTCTTGATTACAATTAGTCAGGTCCATGATTTACATAGGTTGTTTACATGTGTCCTTGCAGTTCTGAATGAACCGGGCCTTTAACTCCGCCCATGAGCCGATGGAATTGGCTGGCAACCCTTTCAACCAAGTGCGAGCCATTCCATCCAACATCATAGTGAAATACATAGCCATTGCTGCATCGCTGACCTCCAACAGCTCCATCGCCATGTCATAACTTTTGATCCATGCCCCAGGCTGCAAGTCGGCCGTGTAATTAGGCACCTTACGAGGCCCCTTAAAGTCTTTTGGCAACCTCTCATTACGTATAGCCGGCACCAGGCAAGGGACACCTCCTATTCTTGTGGCTACTCATGCCTCAACAGAGGTTGCCGGGTAAACCGGAAAAGCCTAATGAGCCACCTGCTCAGCTGCCAGTTGAGCCGCCCGCTCAGCCTCTTGACAGATTCTCTCCTGATCCGCTAGGTTAAGGGCTCCACCCTGCGCCGGCTCATGCCTGCGCGGTTGGTTACGGCGTTGAGCGTTGCTCGACATAGCGGCTGAGTCCATATGCCTGCTGTAGCTCGGGCTCCAGCTTGGGTGAGGGGTCGAATGGATTCTGTCTCGACTGTAAGAGTACACATCCTGCTGCGCCAGAGCCGTCTGAAGAAGTTCTCTCACCCTTCGTGTTTCAATTGATGTCGGAGAGTCGTCTTCCATCGGGAGAGCCGCCAAACGAGCCGATGCAACAATGAGATTCTCCAAAGGGTTAGAAAAGTGACACGGTGGTATTGGTGTGTAATGAGGTGGAGCGGTATTCATACGAGGTGGTTCCATGGCCCGCGGTTGAGCCGGCGCCCCAGCCCCGGGTGTCGTGATCCGATTTGCCTCCGGCGGGTTACTTGGGCCAGCCCCGGGTGTGTGAAAAGGTTCCTAGGGTCGTACGTCAGAGGAAGACGTGACTGAGTTTTTTGGTGCCTTCTCCTCATGACCTTGTTTGACGCGTTCAGATCCACCGAGAGCCGGAAAGTCTCCGCTTGAAGCTGCTAAGCACGAGCATCCAAAGCCGCCTGCTCCGCGGCCATCCTGACCTCTTCTGCTGCTAAATTTTCCTTGGCCTGTGCCATCTCTTCACGTAGCCGTGCCACCTCCGTGTCATGCTGAGCCTTATCCGCCGGCTCCACCACAGCAGTCAATAGAGCCGTCAACTTATCCATGAGGTCCATTAGCATCTGAGCCTGGGCGCGTGGGGTCTCCTGACCTAGCCGCCGCCGGCCCGGTGGTTATTGCTGCTGCAGCCGTGGAGTTCTGCCCGGGTTGAGTGCCAGCCATGAAGACTCCGGTTCGATTCGGCGGCTCAAAGGGGTCCAGAATACTGCTGCCATCAGAACAGCCCCCAAGCATGCCATCTTGTAGCTGATACAAAGAATCGGTCTCTCCTGCTGATGACATAGCATTGGAATAGATGGTCGTCTCACCACCATCCACTGATCCTTCAGAGAATTCACCTCCATGGATGCAACCCACGAAGGCATGCTTCACGGCAAGTTAAGCCCGGGCGGATCTCGCACGCTGAGCCGTCTTGATGAGGTTGGTGTAGACGTCCGGCTCAGGGTCCGACTCGCCAATCCGGCCGATGAAGACATGGATTCCGTCGAAGGGGACTCGGTACCTGTACTCAATTGAGCCGTCCTCGGGGCCCCAGCCTTCGTCGACGATGTAGAGCTTACCGCGACGACTCTTGGCCATCCGGCCCACAGCGTATCCCTTGAGCCCTTCGAAGTTGCCCTTCAAGAACTCAAATCCACCGTGCGCTGGCCCCATGGTGGGCGCCAACTGTCGTGGAATTGTCACGGCAGATGTCCTAGCAAAAGGACTTAGTCATAGGGCCATCGCAACTAGGAAGCTTAAAGGGGTTAATCGGGACAAAGGACATGAGAGGTTTATACTAGTTCGGCCCCTTATGATGAAGGTAAAAGCCTACGTCTAGTTGTGTTGGAATTGCTGGGGGTTTCGATGGCCAAGGAGCTAATCTTCTAGGTTGGCTATCGATCTCTTGTTTCTTGTCCTAAGCCGTCGTCGGGTCGTCCCCTTATATACACGGGTTGACGCCTGGCGGCCTACAGAGTCTCGGCCGGCTCATAAAACGTGTTCGGCTCGGTGACTTCTTTTATATGCCTTTCTTTACAAGTCTTTCTTTACATACGGCGGTTTACAATATTGGGCCTTAAGTCGCCTCTGGGCTTAGGCCTTCTACAAGTCTTAATAAACTATCACCTTGAATATTACTGGGCTTCTTTTGTAACCCGCCATTGGGGTTGACCCGACCCCTCCTGGGCGGGTCATGCCTGGTAGCTATATCCCCAACAGGGCGCGTCATTAAGGGGGGGATGGCAGTTCCTGAACTTGGCGACGCGCAGCGTGGGCACGAGGCGGAGTGCGGACGTTGGCGGCGACCGCATATGGCCATCATCAAAAGTGAGCTCCTCGAGTTGATCTAGGGCGGGGGATCGGAACCAGTCATCAAGCTTGGCTCGGTCCTTGCCATTGGAATGGAACTTGCCCATTCTAAGGCCTTTGGTTGGGCCAAGGTGACTGCCGAGGATCTTGGAGAACGCATCCAAGCTTTTGTGATAGCCATGGCAGAGCTCGTGGGTGTCGATGAGGTCGAGAGGGCTGGAGTTCCATAGGGGGCACCACCGCCGGGAAAGGAGCGTTGTCCGCACCCCATGTTTGATTGGGAGGAAGAAGATGATGACTCTCAACATATCATCGGGGAGGCTGTTGATTAAGTCTAGGCCTGCTGGAGTTGATTGTGGTTCTAGCTCGCCCCGCCTCCACTTGTTGGCAGCCCCGTTCTCCACATCCGGAGTCTCCTTGTCAGCGGCGCTTTTTGATAGAAACGGGAGTGCAGGGAATATTTAGTTAAAACATGGCAATAGAAAAGTGTATTGGCAACTAGAAGTTATTAGGTAGGAATATAGTAAGATAAGGGAATAGCAATTGGTTGCTTAAATACTACACAATTCATTTGACATTGTTGGGTACGTCAACATATGCAGATAATTGAAAAGAAAACTTACTTCGAACAAAGTCTGGACGGATGATTTTGTCGGGGAAGTTAGCATATATCTCATGACCAGGCCCTTCTATGTGCAGTGCAATTTTAGTGCCAGCTTTCAGTACATAAAACTTTGTAATTTCATTCCAAAAGCCAGTGCCAAAATCGGAGTCACCACGTTCATCAAGTCTTACAGTAGCAACGATTGTAAATCCATGGTTTGTGCGCAGTATGACATTCATGGAGCCTTGATGTATGTAAAGGGAAAATTGTGCACTACATAATCTATTGCATAGCGAGGGATGTCCTGCAGAAAATGGTAGGGTTGTTAAAGAAAATATGGTAACATGCAAATATGGGCCCGAATTGAAAGAACTGTACAGCAGTTGAAATTGAAGGACAAAAGTCTATAATTAAATAGATAGGGTAAACATGATGTCATGGAAATATGAGAGTAATCGAAAGAACAGTACAACATTAATTTGCCTAATATAGAAAGAAGAGGGGGGAATCCCCTTTGACATATATGGTGCATGTGGCACCTTTTATCCAAATGTAGCAATATTTAGAATATGTTCAGGAAAGTAGGCCATGCCAACCGATTTAGGGTGAGATTGAACATACCGCGCGCGTCCTCAAGTTATATGGAATCTCTGGCGGCGGTCACCAAGTCCTGAAGTATCGGCACACTGTACATTCTATGAATGAAAGAAAACCCTCAAATCAGCTCGAATAAAAATGAATTCACGGCGATTTCCGCCAGGTGATTAAAGGAGGCAGATGAACTGGGATAAGAGATGAGATAATATCTCGTTAAATTAGTTACCTTGTCATCCATGAGAAAGAACCCTCAGTACGGCAGATTCCCCAACCGAGCGGAGCTGGGTCGACCTCGAGCAGCATCGAGAAAGTCGATGGCGATAGGCGGCGGCAAGCGAAAGTGGCGAAATGTTGTGGGCTTTGCCGGCAGCCTAGCGGCGGCGGTCGGCGGCGAGCTAAGTGTTTACCGCCACGATAGACGGTGCCATGGCATAGACGCGCAGGAGCTTGTGCAGGTGTGAATGGGGAACGTACCGGAGGGGCCGAGGTGGGTGGCGGGCGGGGTGAGGGTTTTTGTGATGTGGGGATGGTGAGGGTTTTCTATTTTCTTCTTTGAATTTGGTGGTGAGGGTTTTCTATCCCACAAAGAATTTTGGGGGCGATGGTTTGCTAGAGCGAACCGTGTGTGATCGACGCAGCAGGCAAAATGATAGTCATTGCACACGGTTCCAATTTTGGGAACCATGTGTGATTGACGTACTACCTCCGTCCTGGTTTATTGGTCCCCCGTTGTAATTTTTACCAAAATTTGGCGAAATATTTAACATACTCAGACATAGATAATAAGCGTACACGTACATAAGCATAGTTCAACCATAAGTCCATAGTTCAACCGTCATTAAGCATACTCAAGCATACATAGTTCAATCCATCCCACATCACATCTCACATGCGACCGGCACGATCCTGAAGCTTCTCTAGGTACTCGGCGTACACGTCGTGCGCCACCCTGCAAAAATACTTCTGCTTGAAGGAGCCAATGGCCCATCCTCTTGCATGCGCAAGAACACTTAGATATGCGTCATGAATCTTGTGGTTGCAAAATGGGCATCCATAGCCATCGTTCCAGGTCCTAATACGCCTGTTATGCATTCCCGCATAAAGCTCCCTCAGGATTCGCCTCTTGTACCTCCTCTGGGTATCTTCATCCTCGATGTCCACATCGTCAGACAGCGCCTATACATATAGTAAAACAAATTTGGCATCAAATCACTGATTACATGACGTGAAGTAGGATTAGGAATTTATGGCTATTTATTTATACATATTCAGAGATTATGGTTCGATTTTTAAGCACAGTCATCGATGTACAGACCAATCTTGAAGAAAATAATGTCACAAACATATGTAGGTCATTCAAAATCAATTTTCAAGTCCTGGCTAGGAATTATTAGCATGAACACTAAACCTAGTCGGATTACTAGCAGAAATCATTTGCATAAATGAAACAACTAATCACTTATCATCTGTACCATTCAAACAATCAATACACTACACGGATTAACGAAACTTACTCAGGTTTCAAGGATTGGGAGAACATAACCACGGGATTTCTATTCCAAAAAGGGGGAGGCGGGAGTAACCAGAGAAACCCTATGATCTATTTGACACATAAATGGGTATAGATGACTAACCAGCTGTCTGTCGTCATCGGAATCGTCGCCGGAGTGGTCGTCGGACTCGGTGTGGAACTCCGCCTCCGGCTGTGGAAGCTCGACACTGTCGACGACGTCAGGGTGTAGCGATAACTCGCCAGCGGTGACGGCAACCTCTGTCTCCATCTCCACGCCGTGCTCCGGTGCTTTAGCAGCCCCGGCGTCGCCACTCCCTCCGATGGGGCGCTTCGGCGGCATCCTCATACACTGACGGCTTTGAGGACTGAGAGCAGCGTCGAGGTTGCAAGCGAAGAGAGAGGATTGTGTGTGCATAGCGAGGATGGGGGGTGCGGCCGCTCAGGCGCACCATTAATATGGAATAGTGGGAGTTGTGGGAGAGAGGCGGGCGGTGGTCAAACTGATGGCTCGCCTCCCAGTGAGCCTGCACACTAGACTGCTGGCATGCCTACTAAAGTTTCACACAGCTACTCGCATGCCTCCCGATGACACTACGCAGCGAGCACGCCTCCGTCAATTCACACACTTGCACGCACGCCTCCCCGTCTGCCTGTGCGACGGACTGCTTGCATGCGTCCCGTCAACTCACGTCTGCTCGCATGCCACACGGGTCGCGCGGCGGCACATATATTGTTTTTCTATTTGGATGATTAATGTTGCCGCTTTATTTCTTAACCGAAGCATGGCACGTATCCATTGTTGGTATAATGCTCATTGTTCGAATAGATAATCTGTTTGGGATATTGGTTCCCAATTATTAATAATCTCCCATCTATAATTAGATAAAGATTACATCAAAACTGGTCACAAATTTGACCCAAAAAAGTATTGGGGAACGTAGTAATTTCAAAAAAATTCCTACACACATGCAAGATCATGGTGATGCATAGCAACGAGGGGGAGAGTCTGATCTACATACCCTTGTAGATCGCAACGGAAGCGTTGACACAACGTAGAGGAAGTAGTCGTACGTCTTCTTCCCGATCCAACCGATCCAAGCACCGTTACTCCGGCACCTCCGAGTTCTTAGCACACGTTCAGCTCGATGACGATCCCCGGGCTCCGATCCAGCAAAGCTTTGGGGAGGAGTTCCGTCAGCACGATGGCGTGGTGACGATCTTGATGTACTACCGACGTAGGGCTTCGCCTAAGCACTATAACGGTATGATCGAGGTGGAATTTGGTGGCAGGGGCACCGCACACGGCTAAGGAACGATCTCAATGATCAACTTGTGTGTCTAGAGGTGCCCCCTGCCCCTGTATATAAAGGTTGCCAGGGGGAGGGCTGGCCGGCCAAAGGAGGAGGGCGCAGGAGGAGTCCTACTCCTACCGGGAGTAGGACTCCCCCCCCCCCAATCCTATTCCTAATAGGACTCCTCGAGAGAGAGAGGGAGAAGGGGGCCGGCCACCTCTCCTAGTCCTAATAGGACTAGGGGAGGGGGGAGGCGCGCAGCCCACCTTGGGCTGCCCCTTTCACCTTTCCACTAAGGCCCAATAAGGCCCATTTGGTTCCCGGGGGGTTCCGGTAACCTCCCGGTACTCCGGTAAAATTCCCGATTTCACCCGGAACACTTCCGATGTCCAAACATAGGCTTCCAATATATCAATCTTTATGTCTCGACCATTTAGAGACTCCTCGTCATGTCCGTGATCACATCCGGGACTCCGAACAACCTTCAGTACATCAAAATGCATAAACTCATAATAACTGTCATCGTAACGTTAACCGTGCGGACCCTACGGTTCGAGAACAATGTAGACATGACCGAGACACGTCTCCGGTCAATAACCAATAGCGGGACCTGGATGCCCATATTGGCTCCTACATATTCTACGAAGATCTTTATCGGTCAGACCGCATAACAACATACGTTGTTCCCTTTGTCATCGGTATGTTACTTGCCCGAGATTCGATCGTCGGTATCCAATACCTAGTTCAATCTCGTTACCGGCAAGTCTCTTTACTCGTTCCGTAATACATCATCCCGCAACTAATTCATTAGTTGCAATGCTTGCAAGGCTTGTATAATGTGTATTACCGAGAGGGCCCAGAGATACCTCTCCGACAATCGGAGTGACATATTCTAATCTCGAAATACGCCAACCCAACATCTACCATTGGAGACACCTGTAGTACTCCTTTATAATCACCCAGTTACGTTGTGACGTTTGGTACCACCCAAAGTGTTCCTCCGGCAAACGGGAGTTGCATAATCTCATAGTCATAGGAACATGTATAAGTCATGAAGAAAGCAATAGCAACATACTAAATGATCGTGTGCTAAGCTAATGAAATGGGTCATGTCAATCAGATCATTCAACTAATGATGTGACCTCGTTAATCAAATAACAACACATTGTTCATGGTTAGGAAACTTAACCACCTTTGATTAACGAGCTAGTCAAGTAGAGGCATACTAGTGACACTCTGTTTGTCTATGTATTCACACATGTATTATGTTTCCGGTTAATACAATTCTAGCATGAATAATAAACATTTATCATGATATAAGGAAATAAATAATAACTTTATTATTGCCTCTAGGGCATATTTCCTTCAGTCTCCCACTTGCACTAGAGTCAATAATCTAGATTACACAGTAATGATTCTAACACCCATGGAGCCTTGGTGCTGATCATGTTTTGCTCGTGGAAGAGGCTTAGTCAACGGGTCTGCAACATTCAGATCCGTATGTATCTTGCAAATCTCTATGTCTCCCACCTGGACTAGATCCCGGATGGAATTGAAGCGTCTCTTGATGTGTTTGGTCCTTTTGTGAAATCTGGATTCCTTTGCCAAAGCAATTGCACCAGTATTGTCACAAAAGATTTTCATTGGACCCGATGCACTAGGTATGACACCTAGATCGGATATGAACTCCTTCATCCAGACTCCTTCGTTCGCTGCTTCTGAAGCAGCTATGTATTATGCTTCAAATGTAGATCCCGCTACGACGCTTTGTTTAGAACTGCACCAACTGACAGCTCCACCGTTTAAAGTAAACATGTATCCGGTTTGCGATTTAGAATCGTCCGGATCAGTGTCAAAGCTTGCATCAACGTAACCTCTTACGGTGAGCTCTTTGTCACCTCCATATACGAGAAACATATCCTTAGTCCTTTTCAGGTATTTCAGGATGTTCTTGACCGCTGTCCAGTGATCCACTCCTGCATTACTTTGGTACCTCCCTGCTAAACTTATAGCAAGGCACACATCAGGTCTAGTACACAGCATTGCATACATGATAGAGCCTATGGCTGAAGCATAGGGAACATCTTTCATTTTCTCTCTATCTTCTGCAGTGGTCGGGCATTGAGTCTGACTCAACTTCACACCTTGTAACACAGGCAAGAACCCTTTCTTTGCTTGATCCATTTTGAACTTCTTCAAAATCTTGTCAAGGTATGTGCTTTGTGAAAGTCCAATTAAGCGTCTTGATCTATCTCTATAGATCTTAATGCCCAATATGTAAGCAGCTTCACCGAGGTCTATCATTGAAAAACTCTTATTCAAGTATCCCTTTATGCTATCCAGAAATTCTATATCATTTCCAATCAGCAATATGTCATCCACATATAATATCAGAAATGCTACAGAGCTCCCACTCACTTTCTTGTAAATACAGGCTTCTCCAAAAGTCTGAATAAAGCCAAATGCTTTGATCACACTATCAAAGCGTTTATTCCAACTCCGAGATGCTTGCACCAGTCCATAAATGGATCGCTGGAGTTTGCACACTTTGTTAGCTCCCTTTGGATCGATAAAACCTTCCGGTTGCATCATATACAACTCTTCTTCCAGAAATCCATTCAGGAATGCAGTTTTGACATCCATCTGCCATATTTCATAATCATGAAACGCGGCAATTGCTAACATGATTCGGACAGACTTAAGCATCGCTACGGGTGAGAAGGTCTCATCGTAGTAAACCCCTTGAACTTGTCGAAAACCTTTTGCAACAAGTCGAGCTTTATAGACAGTAACATTACCGTCAGCGTCAGTCTTTTTCTTGAAGATCCATTTATTCTCAATTGCTTGCCGATCATCGGGCAAGTCAACCAAAGTCCATACTTTGTTCTCATACATGGATCCCATCTCAGATTTCATGGCCTCAAGCCACTTTGCGGAATCTGGGCTCACCATCGCTTCTTCATAATTCGTAGGTTCATCATGATCTAGTAGCATGACTTCCAGAACTGGATTACCATACCACTCTGGCGCGGATCTTGTTCTGGTTGATCTACGAGGTTCACTAGTATCTTGTTCTGAAGTTTCATGATCATTATCATTAACTTCCTCACTTATTGGTGTAGGTGTCGCAGAAACAGTTTTCTGTGATGTACTACTTTCTAATAAGGGAGCGGGTACAGTTACCTCTTCAAGTTCTACTTTCCTCCCACTCACTTCTTTCGAGAGAAACTCCTTCTCAAGAAAGTTTCCGAATTTAGCAACAAAAGTCTTGCCTTCGGATCTGTGATAGAAGGTGTATCCAATAGTTTCCTTTGGATATCCTATGAAGACACATTTCTCCGATTTGGGTTCGAGCTTATAAGGTTGAAGCTTTTTCACATAAGCATCGCAACCCCAAACTTTAAGAAATGACAACTTTGGTTTCTTGCCAAACCACAGTTCATAAGGTGTCGTCTCAACGGATTTTGATGGTGCCCTATTTAACGTGAATGCGGCCGTCTCTAAAGCGTATCCCCAAAATGATAGCAGTAAATCAGTAAGAGACATCATAGATCGTACCATATCTAGTAAAGTACGATTACGACGTTCGGACACACCATTTCGCTGTGGTGTTCCGGGTGGCGTGAGTTGTGAAACTATTCCACAATTTTTCAAATGTACACCAAACTCGTAACTCAAATATTCTCCTCCACGATCAGATTGTAGAAACTTTATTTTCTTGTTACGATGATTTTCAACTTCACTCTGAAATTCCTTGAACTTTTCAAATGTTTCAGACTTGTGTTTCATTAAGTAGATATACCCATATCTGCTTAAATCATCTGTGAAGGTGAGAAAATAACGATATCCGCCACGAGCCTCAACATTCATCGGACCACATACATCGGTATGTATGATTTCCAATAAATCTGTTGCTCTCTCCATAGTTCCGGAGAACGGTGTTTTGGTCATCTTGCCCATGAGGCACGGTTCGCAAGTACCAAGTGATTCATAATCAAGTGGTTCCAAAAGTCCATCGGTATGGAGTTTCTTCATGCGCTTTACACCGATATGACCTAAACGGCAGTGCCACAAATAAGTTGCACTATCATTATCAACTCTGCATCTTTTGGCTTCTACATTATGAATATGTGTATCACTACTATCGAGATTTAACAAGAATAGACCACTCTTCAAGGGTGCATGACCATAAAAGATATTACTCATATAAATAGAACAACCATTATTCTCCAATTTAAATGAATAACCGTCTCGCATTAAACAAGATCCAGATATAATGTTCATGCTCAACGCTGGCACCAAATAACAATTATTTAGGTCTAATATTAATCCCGAAGGTAGATGTAGAGGTAGCGTGCCGACTGCGATTACATCGACTTTGGAACCGTTTCCCACGCGCATCGTCACCTCGTCCTTAGCTAATCTTCGCTTAATCCGTAGTCCCTGTTTCGAGTTGCAAATATTAGCAATAGAACCAGTATCAAATACCCAGGTGCTACTGCGAGCATTAGTAAGGTACACATCAATAACATGTATATCACATATACCTTTGTTCACCTTGCCATCCTTCTTATCTGCCAAATACTTGGGGCAGTTCCGCTTCCAGTGACCAGTCTGCTTGCAGTAGAAGCACTCAGTTTCAGGCTTAGGTCTAGACTTGGGTTTCTTCTCCTGAGCAGCAACTTGCTTGCCGTTCTTCTTGAAGTTCCCCTTCTTCTTCCCTTTGCCCTTTTTCTTGAAACTAGTGGTTTTGTTAACCATCAACACTTGATGCTCCTTCTTGATTTCTACCTCCGCAGCTTTCAGCATTGCGAAGAGCTCGGGAATAGTCTTGTTCATCCCTTGCATATTATAGTTCATCACGAAGCTCTTGTAGCTTGGTGGCAGTGATTGGAGAATTATGTCAATGACGCAATCATCTGGAAGATTAACTCCCATCTGAATCAAGTGATTGTTATACCCAGACATTTTGAGTATATGCTCACTGACAGAACTGTTCTCCTCCATCTTGCAGCTATAGAACTTATTGGAGACTTCATATCTCTCAATCCGGGCATTTGCTTGAAATATTAACTTCAACTCCTGGAACATCTCATATGCTCCATGACGTTCAAAATGTCGGTGAAGTCCCGATTCTAAGCCGTAAAGCATGGCACACTGAACTATCGAGTAGTCATCAGCTTTGCTCTGCCAGACGTTCATAACATCTGGTGTTGCTCCAGCAGCAGGCCTGGCACCCAGCGGTGCTTCCAGGACGTAATTCTTCTGTGCAGCAATGAGGATAATCCTCAAGTTACGGACCCAGTCTGTGTAATTGCTACCATCATCTTTCAACTTTGCTTTCTCAAGGAACGCATTAAAATTCAACGGAACAACAGCACGAGCCATCTATCTACAATCAACACAAACAAGCAAGATACTATCAGGTACTAAGTTCATGATAAATTTAAGTTCAATTAATCATATTACTTAAGAACTCCCATTTAGATAGACATCCCTCTAATCTTCTAAGTGATCACGTGATCCAAATCAACTAAACCATGTCCGATCATCACGTGAGATGGAGTAGTTTCATCGGTGAACATCATTATGTTGATCATATCTACTATATGATTCACGCTCGACCTTTCGGTCTCCGTGTTCCGAGGCCATATCTGTATATGCTTGGCTCGTCAAGTATAACCTGAGTATTCCGCGTGTGCAACTGTTTTGCACCCGTTGTATTTGAACGTAGAGCCTATCACACCCGATCATCACGTGGTGTCCCAGCACGAAGAACTTTCGCAACGGTGCATACTCAGGGAGAACACTTCTTGATAATTTAGTGAGAGATCATCTTATAATGCTACCGTCAATCAAAGCAAGATAAGATGCATAAAAGATAAACATCACATGCAATCAATATAAGTGATATGATATGGCCATCATCATCTTGTGCTTGTGATCTCCATCTCCGAAGCACTGTCATGATCACCATCGTCACCGGCGCGACACCTTGATCTCCATCGTAGCATCGTTGTCGTCTCGCCAATCTTATACTTCCACGACTATCACTACCGCTTAGCAATAAAGTAAAGCATTACATCACGATTGCATTGCATACAATAAAGCGACAACCATATGGCTCCTGCCAATTGCCGATAACTTGGTTACAAAACATGATCATCTCATACAATAAAAATCAGCATCATGCCTTGACCATATCACATCACAACATGCCCTGCAAAAACAAGTTAGACGTCCTCTACTTTGTTGTTGCAAGTTTTACGTGGCTGCTACGGGCTTAAGCAAGAACTCATCTCACCTACGCATCAAAACCACAACGATAGTTTGTCAAATAGACTTCGTTTTAACCTTCTCAAGGACCGGGCGTAGCCATACTCGGTTCAACTAAAGTTGGAGAGACAGTCGCCCGCAAGCCATCTATGTGCAAAGCACGTCGAGGGAACCGATCTCGCGTAAGCGTACGCGTAAGGTTGGTCCGGGTCGTCTCGTCCAACAGTACCGCCGAACCAAAGTATGACATGCTGGTAGGCAGTATGACTTGTATCGCCCACAACTCGCTTGTGTTGTACTCGTGCAAATAACATCAAACCATAAAACCTAGGCTCTGATGCCACTGTTGGGGAACGTAGTAATTTCAAAAAAAATCCTACGCACACGCAAGATCATGGTGATGCATAGCAACGAGGGGGAGAGTCTGATCTACATACCCTTGTAGATTGCAATGGAAGCGTTGACACAACATAGAGGAAGTAGTCGTACGTCTTCTTCCCGATCCGACCGATCCAAGCACCATTACTCCGGCACCTCCGAGTTCTTAGCACACGTTCAGCTCGATGACGATCCCCGGGCTCTGATCCAGCAAAGCTTCGGGGAGGAGTTCCTTCAGCACGACGGCGTGGTGACGATCTTGATGTACTACCGACGTAGGGCTTCGCCTAAGCACTATAACGGTATGATCGAGGTGGAATTTGGTGGCAGGGGGCATCGCACACGGCTAAGGAACGATCTCAATGATCAACTTGTGTGTCTAGAGGTGCCCCCTGCCCCTGTATATAAAGGTTGCTAGGGGGAGGGCTGGCCGGCCAAAGGAGGAGGGCGCAGGAGGAGTCCTACTCCTACCGGGAGTAGGACTCCCCCCCCCAATCCTATTCCTAATAGGACTCCTCGAGAGAGAGAGAGGGAGAAGGGGGCCGGCCACCTCTCCTAGTCCTAATAGGACTACGGGAGGGGGGAGGCGCGCAGCCCACCTTGGGCTGCCCCTTTCACCTTTCCACTAAGGCCCAATAAGGCCCATTTGGTTCCCGGGGGGTTCCGGTAACCTCCCAGTACTCCGGTAAAATTCCCGATTTCACCCGGAACACTTCCGATGTCCAAACTGTTGGGGAACGCAGTAATTTCGAAAATTTTCCTACGCACATGCAAGATCATGGTGATGCACAGCAACGAGAGGGGAGAGTGTTGTCTACGTACCAACGCAGACCGACTGCGGAAGCGATCACAAAACATAGAGGAAGTAGTCGTACGTCTTCTTCCTGATCCGACCGATCCAAGCACCGTTACTCCGGCACCTCCGAGTTCTTAGCACACGTTCAGCTCGATGACGTTCCTCGGGCTCCGATCCAGCAAAGCGTCGAGGAAGAGTTCCGTCAGCACGACGGCGTGGTGACGATCTTGATGTACTACCGACGTAGGGCTTCGCCTAAGCACTGTAACGGTATGGCCGAGGTGGAATTTGGTGGCAGGGGGCACCGCACACGGCTAAGGAACGATCTCAAGGATCAAGTTGTGTGTCTTGGGGTGCCCCCTGCCCCCGTATATAAAGGCCAGGGGCAGGGGGTTCGGCCGACTAGGAGGGAGGCGCAGGGAGGAGTCCTACTCCCACCGGGAGTAGGACTCCTCCCCTCCAATCCTATTCCAACTAGGACTCTTGGGGGGAAGGAGAAAGAGGGGGCCGGCCCACCTCTCCTAGTCCTATTAGGACTTGGGAAAGGGGGGGCGCCGGCTAGGCCTGTGGGCTGCCTCTTCTCTCTTTTCCACTAAGGCCCAATAGGCCCATTTGCCTCCCGGGGGGTTCCGGTAACCCTCCCGGTAATCCGGAAAAATCCCGATTTCACCCGGAACGCTTCCGATGCCCAAACATAGGCTTCCAATATATCAATCTTTACGTCTCGACCATTTCGAGACTCCTCGTCATGTCCGTGATCTCATCCGGGACTCCGAACAACCTTCGGTACATCAAAATGCATAAACTCATAATAACTGTCATCGTAACGTTAAGCGTGCGGACCCTACGGTTCGAGAACAATGTAGACATGACCGAGACACGTCTCCGGTCAATAACCAATAGCGGGACCTGGATGCCCATATTGGCTCCTACATATTCTACGAAGATCTTTATCGGTCAGACCGCATAACAACATACGTTGTTCCCTTTGTCATCGGTATGTTACTTGCCCGAGATTCGATCGTCGGTATCCAATACCTAGTTCAATCTCGTTACCGGCAAGTCTCTTTACTCGTTCTGTAATACATCATCTCACAACTAACATATTAGTTGCAGTGCTTGCAAGGCTTATGTGATGTGTATTACCGAGAGGGCCCAGAGATACCTCTCCGACAATCGGAGTGACAAACCCTAATCTCGAAATACGCCAACCCAACATCTACCATTAGAGACACCTGTAGTACTCCTTTATAATCACCCAGTTACGTTGTGACGTTTGGTAGTACCCAAAGTGTTCCTCCGGTAAACGGGAGTTGCATAATCTCATAGTTATAGGAACATGTATAAGTCATGAAGAAAGCAATAGCAACATACTAAACGATCGGGTGCTAAGCTAATGGAATGGGTCATGTCAATCAGATCATTCAACTAATGATGTGACCTCGTTAATCAAATAACAACTCTTTGTTCATGGTTAGGAAACATAACCATCTTTGATTAACGAGCTAGTCTAGTAGAGGCATACTAGTGACACTCTGTTGGTCTATGTATTCACACATGTATTATGTTTCCGGTTAATACAATTCTAGCATGAATAATAAACATTTATCATGATATAAGGAAATAAATAATAACTTTATTATTGCCTCTAGGGCATATTTCCTTCAGTCTCCCACTTGCACTAGAGTCAATAATCTAGTTTACATAGTAATGATTCTAACACCCATGGAGCCTTGGTGCTGATCATGTTTTGCTCGTGGAAGAGGCTTAGTCAACGGGTCTGCAACATTCAGATCCGTATGTATCTTGCAAATCTCTATGTCTCCCACCTGGACTAAATCCCGGATGGAGTTGAAGCGTCTCTTGATGTGTTTGGTTCTTTTGTGAAATCTGGATTCCTTTGCCAAGGCAATTGCTCCAGTATTGTCACAGAAGATTTTCATTGGACCCGATGCACTAGGTATGACACCTAGATCGGATATGAACTCCTTCATCCAGACTCCTTCGTTCGCTGCTTCCGAAGCAGCTATGTACTCCGCTTCACATGTAGATCCTGCTACGACGCTTTGTTTAGAACTGCACCAACTGACAGCTCCACCGTTTAAAGTAAACACGTATCCGGTTTGCGATTTAGAATCGTCCGGATCAGTGTCAAAGCTTGCATCAACGTAACCTCTTACGGTGAGTTCTTTGTCACCTCCATATACGAGAAACATATCCTTAGTCCTTTTCAGGTATTTCAGGATGTTCTTGACCGCTGTCCAGTGATCCACTCCTGGATTACTTTGGTACCTCCCTGCTAAACTTATAGCAAGGCACACATCAGGTCTGGTACACAGCATTGCATACATGATAGAGCCTATGGCTGAAGCATAGGGAACATCTTTCATTTTCTCTCTATCTTCTGCATTGGTCGGGCATTGAGTCTGGCTCAACTTCACACCTTGTAACACAGGCAAGAACCCTTTCTTTGCTTGATCCATTTTGAACTTCTTCAAAATCTTGTCAAGGTATGTGCTTTGTGAAAGTCCAATTAAGCGTTTTGATCTATCTCTATAGATCTTTATGCCTAATATGTAAGCAGCTTCCCCGAGGTCTTTCATCGAAAAACTTTTATTCAAGTATCCCTTTATGCTATCCAGAAATTCTATATCATTTCCAATCAGTAATATGTCATCCACATATAATATCAGAAACGCTACAGAGCTCCCACTCACTTTCTTGTAAATACAGGCTTCTCCAAAAGTCTGTATAAATCCAAATGCCTTGATCACACTATCAAAGCGTTTATTCCAACTCCGAGATGCTTGCACCAGTCCATAAATGGATCGCTGGAGTTTGCACACTTTGTTAGCTTCCTTTGGATCGACAAAACCTTCAGGTTGCATCATATACAACTCTTCTTCCAGAAATCCATTCAGGAATGCCGTTTTGACATCCATCTGCCATATTTCATAATCATGAAACGCGGCAATTGCTAACATGATTCGGACAGACTTAAGCATCGCTACGGGTGAGAAGGTCTCATCGTAGTAAACCCCTTGAACTTGTCGAAAACCTTTTGCAACAAGTCGAGCTTTATAGACAGTAACATTACCGTCAGCGTCAGTCTTTTTCTTGAAGATCCATTTATTCTCAATTGCTTGCCGATCATCGGGCAAGTCAACCAAAGTCCATACTTTGTTCTCATACATGGATCCCATCTCAGATTTCATGGCCTCAAGCCACTTTGCGGAATCTGGGCTCACCATCGCTTCTTCATAATTCGTAGGTTCATCATGATCTAGTAGCATGACTTCCAGAACTGGATTACCATACCACTCTGGCACGGATCTTGTTCTGGTTGATCTACGAGGTTCACTAGTATCTTGTTCTGAAGTTTCATGATCATTATCATTAACTTCCTCACTTATTGGTGTAGGTGTCGCAGAAACAGTTTTCTGTGATGTACTATTTCCCAATAATGGAGTAGGTACAGTTACCTCGTCAAGTTCTACTTTCCTCCCACTCACTTCTTTCGAGAGAAACTCCTTCTCAAGAAAGTTTCCGAATTTAGCAACAAAAGTCTTGCCTTCGGATCTGTGATAGAAGGTGTATCCAATAGTTTCCTTTGGATATCCTATGAAGACACACTTCTCCGATTTGGGTTCGAGCTTATCAGGTTGAAGCTTTTTCACATAAGCATCGCAGCCCCAAACTTTAAGAAACGACAACTTTGGTTTCTTGCCAAACCACAGTTCATAAGGCGTCGTCTCAACGGATTTAGATGGTGCCCTATTTAACGTGAATGCGGCCGTCTCTAAAGCATAACCCCAAAATGATAGCGGTAAATCAGTAAGAGACATCATAGATCGCACCATATCTAGTAAAGTACGATTACGACGTTCGGACACACCATTACGTTGTGGTGTTCCGGGTGGCGTGAGTTGCGAAACTATTCCACAATTTTTCAAATGTACACCAAACTCGTAACTCAAATATTCTCCTCCACGATCAGATCGTAGAAACTTTATTTTCTTGTTACGATGATTTTCAACTTCACTCTGAAATTCCTTGAACTTTTCAAATGTTTCAGACTTATGTTTCATTAAGTAGATATACCCATATCTGCTTAAATCATCTGTGAAGGTGAGAAAATAACGATATCCGCCACGAGCCTCAATATTCATCGGACCACATACATCGGTATGTATGATTTCCAATAAATCTGTTGCTCTCTCCATAGTACCGGAGAACGGTGTTTTAGTCATCTTGCCCATGAGGCACGGTTCGCAAGTACCAAGTGATTCATAATCAAGTGGTTCCAAAAGCCCATTAGTATGGAGTTTCTTCATGCGCTTTACACCGATATGACCTAAACGGCAGTGCCACAAATAAGTTGCACTATCATTATCAACTCTGCATCTTTTGGCTTCAACATTATGTGTATTACTACTATCGAGATTCAATAAGAATAGACCACTTTTCAAGGGTGCATGACCATAAAAGATATTACTCATATAAATAGAACAACCATTATTCTCTGATTTAAATGAATAACCGTCTCGCATCAAACAAGATCCAGATATAATGTTCATGCTCAACGCTGGCACCAAATAACAATTATTTAGGTCTAATATTAATCCCGAAGGTAGATGTAGAGGTAGCGTGCCGACTGCGATCACATCGACTTTGGAACCGTTTCCCACGCGCATCGTCACCTCGTCCTTTGCTAGTGTCCGCTTATTCTGTAGTCCCTGTTTTGAGTTGCAAATATTAGCAACAGAACCAGTATCAAATACCCAGGTGCTACTGCGAGCATTAGTAAGGTACACATCAATAACATGTATATCACATATACCTTTGTTCACTTTGCCATCCTTCTTATCCGCCAAATACTTGGGGCAGTTCCGCTTCCAGTGACCAGTCTGCTTGCAGTAGAAGCACTCAGTTTTAGGCTTAGGTCCAGACTTGGGTTTCTTCTCTTGAGTTGCAACTTGCTTGCCGTTCTTCTTGAAGTTCCCTTTCTTCTTCCCTTTGCCCTTTTTCTTGAAACTCGTGGTTTTGTTAACCATCAACACTTGATGCTCCTTCTTGATTTCTACCTCCGCAGCTTTCAGCATTGCGAAGAGCTCGGGAATAGTCTTGTTCATCCCTTGCATATTATAGTTCATCACAAAGCTCCTGTAGCTTGGTGGCAGTGATTGGAGAATTCTGTCAATGACGCAATCATCCGGAAGTGTAACTCCCAATTGAATCAAGTGATTATTATACCCAGACATTTTGAGTATATGCTCACTGACAGAACTGTTCTCCTCCATCTTGCAGCTATAGAACTTATTGGAGACTTCATATCTCTCAATCCGGGCATTTGCTTGAAATATTAACTTCAACTCCTGGAACATCTCATATGCTCCATGACGTCCAAAACGTCGTTGAAGTCCCGGTTCTAAGCCGTAAAGCATGGCACACTGAACTATTGAGTAGTCATCAGCTTTGCTCTGCCAGACGTTCATAACTTCTGGTGTTGCTCTTGCAGCAGGCCTGGCACTCAGCGGTGCTTCCAGGACGTAATTCTTCTGTGCAGCAATGAGGATAATCCTCAGGTTACGGACCCAGTCCGTGTAATTGCTACCATCATCTTTCAACTTTGCTTTCTCAAGGAACGCATTAAAATTCAACGGAACAACAGCACGAGCCATCTATCTACAATCAACATAAACAAGCAAGATACTATCAGGTACTAAGTTCATGATAATTTTAAGTTCAGTTAATTTACTTAAGAACTCCCACTTAGATAGACATCCCTCTAATCTTCTAAGTGATCACGTGATCCAAATCAACTAAACCATAACCGATCATCACGTGAGATGGAGTAGTTTTCAATGGTGAACATCAATATGTTGATCATATCTACTATATGATTCACGCTCGACCTTTCGGTCTCCGTGTTCCGAGGCCATATCTGTATATGCTTGGCTCGTCAAGTATAACATGAGTATTCCGCGTGTGCAACTGTTTTGCACCCGTTGTATTTGAACGTAGAGCCTATCACACCCGATCATCACGTGGTGTCTCAGCACGAAGAACTTTTGCAACGGTGCATACTCAGGGAGAACACTTCTTGATAATTTAGTGAGAGATCATCTTATAATGCTACCGTCAATCAAAGCAAGATAAGATGCATAAAAGGATAAACATCACATGCAATCAATATAAGTGATATGATATGGCCATCATCATCTTGTGCTTCGTGATCTCCATCTCCGAAGCATCGTCATGATCACCATCATCACCGGCGCGACACCTTGATCTCCATCGTAGCGTCGTTGTCGTCTCGCCAATCTTATGCTTCCACGACTATCACTACCGCTTAGCAATAAAGTAAAGCATTACATCGCGATTGCATTGCATACAATAAAGCGACAACCATATGGCTCCTGCCAGTTGCCGATAACTCGGTTACAAAACATGATCATCTCATACAATAAAATCAACATCATGCCTTGACCATATCACATCACAACAAGCCCTGCAAAAACAAGTTAGACGTCCTCTACTTTGTTGTTGCAAGTTTTACGTGGCTGCTACGGGCTTAAGTAAGAACTCATCTCACCTACGCATCAAAACCACAACGATAGTTCGTCAAATAGACTCTGTTTTAACCTTCTCAAGGACCGGGCGTAGTCACACTTGGTTCAACTAAAGTTGGAGAGACAGTCTTCCGCAAGCCATCTATGTGCAAGGCACGTCGAGGGAACCGGTCTCGCGTAAGAGTATGCGTAAGGTTGGTCCGGATCGTCTCAACCAACAATACCGCCGAACCAAAATATGACATGCTGGTAGGCAGTATGACTTGTATCGCCCACAACTCACTTGTGTTCTACTCGTGCATATAACATTAAACCATAAAACCTAGGCTCGGATGCCACTGTTGGGGAACGCAGTAATTTCGAAAATTTTCCTACGCACACGCAAGATCATGGTGATGCACAGCAACGAGAGGGGAGAGTGTTGTCTACGTACCAACGCAGACCGACTGCGGAAGCGATCACAAAACGTAGAGGAAGTAGTCGTACGTCTTCTTCCTGATCCGACCGATCCAAGCACCGTTACTCCGGCACCTCCGAGTTCTTAGCACACGTTCAGCTCGATGACGTTCCTCGGGCTCCGATCCGGCAAAGCGTCGAGGAAGAGTTCTGTCAGCACGACGGCGTGGTGACGATCTTGATGTACTACCGACGCAGGGCTTCGCCTAAGCACTGTAACGGTATGACCGAGGTGGAATTTGGTGGCAGGGGGCACCGCACACGGCTAAGGAACGATATCAAGGATCAAGTTGTGTGTCTTGGGGTGCCCCCTGCCCCTGTATATAAAGGCCAGGGGCAGGGGGTTCGGCCGGCTAGGAGGGAGGCGCAGGGAGGAATCCTACTCCCACCGGGAGTAGGACTCCTCCCCTCCAATCCTATTCCAACTAGGACTCTTGGGGGGAAGGAGAAAGATGGGGCCGGCCCACCTCTCCTAGTCCTATTAGGAATTGGGAAAGGGGGGGCGCCGGCTAGGCTTGTGGGCTGCCTCTTCTCTCTTTTCCACTAAGGCCCAATAGGCCCATTTGCCTCCCGGGGGGTTCCGGTAACCCTCCCGGTAATCCGGAAAAATCCCGATTTCACCCGGAACGCTTCCGGTGCCCAAACATAGGCTTCCAATATATCAATCTTTACGTCTCGACCATTTCGAGACTCCTCGTCATGTCCGTGATCTCATCCGGGACACCGAACAACCTTCGGTACATCAAAATGCATAAACTCATAATAACTGTCATCGTAACGTTAAGCGTGCGGACCCTACGGTTCGAGAACAATGTAGACATGACCGAGACACGTCTCCGGTCAATAACCAATAGCGGGACCTGGATGCCCATATTGGCTCCTACATATTCTACGAAGATCTTTATCGGTCAGACCGCATAACAACATACGTTGTTCCCTTTGTCATCGGTATGTTACTTGCCCGAGATTCGATCGTCGATATCCAATACCTAGTTCAATCTCGTTACCGGCAAGTCTCTTTACTCGTTCTGTAATACATCATCTCACAACTAACATATTAGTTGCAGTGCTTGCAAGGCTTATGTGATGTGTATTACCGAGAGGGCCCAGAGATACCTCTCCGACAATCGGAGTGACAAACCCTAATCTCGAAATACGCCAACCCAACATCTACCATTGGAGACACCTGTAGTACTCCTTTATAATCACCCGGTTACGTTGTGACGTTTGGTAGTACCCAAAGTGTTCCTCCGGTAAACGGGAGTTGCATAATCTCATAGTTATAGGAACATGTATAAGTCATGAAGAAAGCAATAGCAACATACTAAACGATCGGGTGCTAAGCTAATGGAATGGGTCATGTCAATCAGATCATTCAACTAATGATGTGACCTCGTTAATCAAATAACAACTCTTTGTTCATGGTTAGGAAACATAACCATCTTTGATTAACGAGCTAGTCTAGTAGAGGCATACTAGTGACACTCTGTTGGTCTATGTATTCACACATGTATTATGTTTCCGGTTAATACAATTCTAGCATGAATAATAAACATTTATCATGATATAAGGAAATAAATAATAACTTTATTATTGCCTCTAGGGCATATTTCCTTCACAAACATAGGCTTCCAATATATCAATCTTTATGTCTCGACCATTTCGAGACTCCTCGTCATGTCCGTGATCACATCCGGGACTCCGAACAACCTTCGGTACATCAAAATGCATAAACTCATAATAACTATCATCGTAACGTTAAGCGTGCGGACCCTACGGTTCAAGAACAATGTAGACATGACCGAGACACGTCTCCGGTCAATAACCAATAGCGGGACCTGGATGCCCATATTGGCTCCTACATATTCTACGAAGATCTTTATCGGTCAGACCGCATAACAACATACGTTGTTCCCTTTGTCATCGGTATGTTACTTGCCCGAGATTCGATCATCGGTATCCAATACCTAGTTCAATCTCGTTACCGGCAAGTCTCTTTACTCGTTCCGTAATACATCATCCCGCAACTAATTCATTAGTTGCAATGCTTGCAAGGCTTGCATAATGTGTATTACCGAGAGGGCCCAGAGATACCTCTCCGACAGTCGGAGTGACAAATTCTAATCTCGAAATATGCCAACCCAACATCTACCATTGGAGACACCTGTAGTACTCCTTTATAATCACCCAGTTACGTTTTGACGTTTGGTAGCACCCAAAGTGTTCCTCCGGCAAAAGGGAGTTGCATAATCTCATAGTCATAGGAACATGTATAAGTCATGAAGAAAGCAATAGCAACATACTAAACGATCGTGTGCTAAGCTAATGAAATGGGTCATGTCAATCAGATCATTCAACTAATGATGTGACCTCGTTAATCAAATAACAACACATTGTTCATGGTTAGGAAACTTAACCATCTTTGATTAACGAGCTAGTCAAGTAGAGGCATACTAGTGACACTCTGTTTGTCTATGTATTCACACATGTATTATGTTTTCGGTTAATACAATTCTAGCATGAATAATAAACATTTATCATGATATAAGGAAATAAATAATAACTTTATTATTGCCTCTAGGGCATATTTCCTTCAAAAAGTACAATGCCACTTTGTATTGGTGTCCATATGACAACACGATAAGTTTCATGAACTTCAAATAAGTTTTGGATGTAGTAGAATTGAAAAATCAAGATTCTCAATGTTTGAAATTTGTTGCACTGGGAGTAAACATGCACCCAGTGAGACACATGTGTTTTTGCAATCCATTTAGGTGCACTGTCACGTGTGCATGTCTCAGATTTGATTTTTGCACATTATACCCATAGAAAATCAATCAATCAATGTACTAAAACGTCTTAATGATCTCTGTGAATTTTTTGAAATTAAAACATCCCTCCTTTGGTAACATGTATGTTCACCACGGGATAATTAATTTAACATGCATCGTAGTTGCGGTGGATTCATGGTGTGTGTGTGGGTGTGTGCGTCTGGGGGTGGCGGGTGGCTCGCGGTACACTACGAGTTGTGAGCCACCGTGTGGGTTAGCCGTTTTGTTAGGCAGGCTGGTGCCACGTCAGAGTCGTGAAATCGTTATTTAAAACATTACACAACCCTTTCATACATAAATGTTTTGGCCACATGCAGTCGATGGTTGTCCTACACGACACTCGATACTCGCGTGACACTTTTTGTGGGCTCGCGAGGTCGTCGTCCATCCCTTTGATGAACAACCGGCAGTGAGGTTAATTTGACCAGCAAGGTATAATCTTTTTGTTTGTGTTATGGTGGTATATAGTACGCGTCGAAGAGGTGGGAGGGGACTAGCATATATACTATACGTATGCGTCCGTGAACAAGTACACCTCACTCAGTGTCAACTTTTTGGTTACCGAGGCACGTGCCACTTCAAAATTGTGGAATTGGTTATTCAAACATCACACAACACATTTTTGGGCCACATGCATATATATCCTAGCTAGGACACTCACATGTGACGCTTCCATCTGTGGGCCCATGAGGCCATCGTCGATTCATGCATGCATCACTTTGACCTACATCGGGAGAGGTTAATTAATTTCACCATCGATGAGGATTCTTTTGGGTTGTACTTGTACATATATTACGGCAGGAGCATATAGTATGCGGTGAAGAGGGGGGAAGGGGACCATCATATGTAGTACGCTTGATATGAACCTCGCTCTGTGTGGGTGCATGGTTTACGGTTTTTGAGGCATGTGGCACATCAAAGTTGTGCATTTTGGGTATTCAACATATATATATATATATATATATATATGTTTGGCCCACATGCAAAGCGGTGGTGGTTGTTCTCTCGCACCCACTTAAGCGGTTATCAGCGATATCAATGCTTTCCATCTGTGGGCCCGCTTGGTCCATCACTTCTTTTTGCCTGACAACAAGAGAGGTTAATTTGACTTAGGAAGGGATTATTATTTTTGCTCTGGTATGACATGCATGATACACATTGAGCACACACATATGCATGTGTATGCATGAATCCCTCACATCGATTCGAAGTGGCTAGTACAACGACACCATCATGAACCGATCTCGCTCTGTGTGGACGGCTAGTGTACGATTTTTAACACACGCGACAGATCAATGTTGTGTATTCAAACATGCATGCATGCATCACCTCCATACATATGCATGTAGTAGTTTCCTTCGAACGATACACTCCCTCGCATGGTTATCGGTGACAAGCCTATATATTCGTGGGCTCGCGTGGACATCCATGATCACCTTGACCAACAACAAGATAGGTTACCATGGCGGATTCTTCATTTGGTTAGTGTTATCGTAGTATAGGTCATGGTGAGATTCAGACCTAATTAAGTTTGAGCGCATATACTATGCACGCATGCATGCATATATGAATCCCCGTCGTTGGCTTGAAGTGTGGTGTAACATACATATGCATCGTCAACCTAACCCTCACTCAGTGTGGGGATTTCTAGTTCGAAATCACGGTGCCACATCAAAGTTGTTCATTGTTACTCAAAAACACACCTCTCCATACATATGTTTGGGCCACACGCATGCAGTGGTTGTCTTCGGGGACTAGCTACTTGTGTGATTATTGGCAAGCTAGCCCATCTCCGGGGTCGCATGGACGGCCTTCACTTTGACCAACAACAAGAGAGAGGTTGTACGACCAAGGTGGATTATTCTTGGTCCATTTTACGATCCATCTTGGTGAGATATATGCCTCTCTGGCCCGCCAACTGGAAGTGTGTGGGGGGGTTGCTACATTGCACTTTTCTAGGTGAACCTCGGTTGGGGGGCATGCATTCATAGCTTAATTAGGATTCCCTCCGTGGCGACACGAGGGGGTGGGGGCTGCTTGCTACTTCGCACTTTGCTAGGTGAACCTCAGTTGGGGGGAGGGGCATGCTCATAGCTTAGGATTCCCTTCGTGCCGACACGAGGGGGCTGCTAGCTACTTCCCACTTTGCTAGGGTGAACCTTGGTTGGGGGGCATGCATTCATAGCTTAGCTAGGATTCCCTTCGTGCCGACACGGGGGAGGGGGGCTGCTAGCTACTTCACATTTTGCTAGGTGAACCTCGGTTGGGGGGCATGCATTCATAGCTTAGGAATCCCTTCGTGCCGACATGAGGGAGGGGGCTGCTAGCTCTACTTCACACTTTGCTAGGTGAACCTCGGTTGGGGGGCATGCATTCATAGCTTAGGATTCCCTTCGTGCCGACACGAGGAAGGGGGGCTGCTAGCTACTTCGTACTTTGCTACGGTGAACCTCAGTTGGGGGGGCATGCATTCATATATAGCTTAGAATTCCCTTCGTGCCGACAAGAGGGGGGAGGGGGGCTGCTAGCCACTTTGCACTTTGCTAGGTGAACCTCGGTTGAGGGGGAGGGGGCATGCATTCATAATATATAGCTTAGGATTCCCTTCGTGCCGGCACGAGGGATGAGGGGGGCTGCTAGCTACTTCGCACTTTGCTAGGTAAACCTTGGTTGAGGGGGAGGGGGAATGCATTCATAGCTTAGGATTCCCTTCATGCCGACACGAGAGGGTGGGAGCAAGCAATACCGTGCACTTCGCGAGAGAGGTGCCACATCGAAGTTGCATTTGGTATTTGAAAATCAAACCACCCTTTTGATACATAAATTTGGTCCACATGCAAGTGTGTTCATGTTTTGACCCTCTCCCGCGTCATTTTTCGCCAAATTTATGAACATTAGACAAGTCGGATGATGCAACATACACGGTTCGCTCAAACTAACCGTGTGCCACGCTGGTGCACCTGTCACGCACACATCCGCATAGTACATTGGGCTCCACGAGGCTCCCCCTCTAAAAAATATCTGCTAGATTCGAGGGTTTTTCTGTTTCATAACACACGGTTGTTATCTCGGACCGTGTGCGATGTTTCTTGTTCACAATCCCGCCTGCATCAAAAATATCTGCCCGCCTAGACAGTTTTTCTTTTTCATAACACACGGTTGTTATCTCCGGACCATGTGCGATGCATAATCATCAAAATTTTCAATAGCCCAGCATTTCACTCCCGCGTTTGACTCCCGCATAGTAAAAATTTTAGTACTCGCCTCATTTCCTCAAACACCCCCCCCCCTCCACATACACACACACACACACACACACACACCAAAACCTCCTCGGGTGTGTGTGTGCGCACACACACACCCCCTCCCTCGCTCGAAACCCTAGCAAAGTCGCCGCCATCGCTGCCGCCACCGCCACCGCATGGCTTCCATTGTCAACATCTGCCGGTTTGCCCATGTAGCTTACCCACCGATCTCCATACCCAGGCCGCCTTGAGTTTCTTAGATGAAGCATGCCAAACGCCCCCTTTCCCACAGATCCCCATCCCCACCCCCACCCCCACTCCAGAGCATCGCAGCCTAAGCCTGGCTACGCTTCCCGTGGAGCTCAAGGAGCGACTGGGCCAAAAGAGGTGTATAGCGGTCTCTTCGCCCGACGTCACTGAGGAAGCTGACGACCATTACTAGTGTCAGGCACTCAAGTAGCGGGCTAGAGTATGCGGGCATGTCTCGTCCACTGGCTACGACATCGAGGTCATTGACAGTGACGCCCTGAGGTGGGCTGGGTCACAGGTTAAGTGACCCACCCCCAACCCCTCGGGTTCAACCACCGTCGATCTCATCCATGGCCCCGCCACTGATCCCCTCTCGCTCGCTATCAACAATTTGCCATTCTACATCGCCATCGAGCCCCTTTTGTCATTTTTTAGGACACGTTCTGTGACGCTGGCTTGGGATCCACAGCTTCCAAGTCAGACCTCATCGACGGCGACCACGAGGACGGCACCCTCTCCGGCTATTCCAAGGAGAAAGAACCCATCTGCTCTTCCAAGGGGAAAGCGCCCGTCTGCGACATCAGGGAGGGCACCCTACAGCCGTGCTCTTCCAAGGGGAAGGAGCCCATCTGCGACAACATGGAGCGCATCCAGGGTCTGTGCTCTTCCCATGGGAACGAGCCCATCTGTGACAAGTGAGGAAATCCATGATTTGTTTATTTCAGTTGTTCACAATGTGATGCTCTATATGTGCAATTATTTACTGTGCAGTACATTTCATCAATCCAGTTTTAAACATACCGATAGGAATGCATATATTTGCTTGTTGTTAAGCCTGTTATAGCTAGCATATGCCTCTTTTAAAGTTTTTTGGATTGTTCGGTTGTTTGTAGTTAGCATATGTTCAGTTTCAAATGCTATCTTTGGTTGTTCGTAGTATGCCTTGTTTATTCCAGTTATTCACAACATGATGTTCTATATGTGCAAGTAAGAACTGTGCGGTTCAATTTCATCAGTACCAGTTCCAACAATACCACTATGAATGACTACATTTGGTTGCTGCATCTTGTAGTTAACACACCTTTCCATTTTTATTTAACCATAACCAGTGTACTTAGACCGGCACAATACCAATTTGAATGACCATGTTTGCTTGTTGTTAAATGTTAGGCCTATTGTAGTTAGCACACCTTTCCACTTGTTTTGATTTACTAGCATGCTTAAACCTGCACCCTTAAGCTATCTTTTGGAGATTATTTTGCCTGCCATGTGTAATTTTGGTTGATGTTTAGCCTGTTGTGCTTAACATGCTTCTTGATGTACCTACACAGGATAATTTTGGGAACGACTGTTGTTTTCCATCGAGGTTAGTTTCATCCCATGGCTTGTATCTGCTCACTGTTCAGGATATCCGTAGCTGGTACCATATAGGTCGGTGGCTGATAAGGGACTAATTGGTGAATCAGACTTTTAACTGGATATATCTGCAACCCATTTTTCCTTAGGTTAACTAGGGCCATATGTAATATATCTGAGGCTACATAGCAACATGCACTGTACTTAATGTCTAAATATGCAATTCTAGGCTACATAGCAACAAGGAAGAGTGTTACATTAATGTTCTAATGATGTCTAGATATACGTAGAAGAGCAGGAGCAGCAACAGCAACAACACAGCCCTGTTTGGATACTCAACTTAGCTAGAGGTTAGAGTTAGTTTCTAGCTCATTACTAACCCTGAACTAACTCCATCCAAAGAGTTGTTTGGATGGCAGGGTTAGATTGATAATAAATGCACTAGGAGAACTAGCTCCAATTAGCACCTCTTGGGTTGGATACTAGTTTTTTGGGTGGGTTATAGATGCAACTAGCTCAAACTAGCCCTCGTGTTTAGATATACTTTAGGGCTATTTGAGCCCAAACTAGCTCAAACTAACTGTAACCCGTGGATACAGCAGCAGATAATTTTTAAGAACGAACTAAACTCCTTCCGGCCCATAATATAAGATGTTAATTCATCTAATATGTGAGTATATTGGATGTTATAAGATACTCCCTCCATTTCTAAATATTTTTCTTTTTAGAGATTTCAAATGGACTGCCACATATGGATGTATATAGACATATTATAAAAGAGTGTTGTACTACATCATTGTGCCATTGATGTTTAGCTTCTAATATTAACTTGGTGCTTTTAGGTACATATGTCATTGGTAAAGATCCGCGTTTCGACCCTTTCTGCGTATGGGGCAATGAGATATCAATGAACCAACATCAAGTGAGGAAGATGATAAAGATTGTTAGTAAAATGGGTCCAAAGATGGAAATTAAACTATTTGTTTACACTTTATCCAAGACAACAGTGAACTGCAGGATGGTAAGTAAGAACTCTGCAGCCTTTTTTTACTGCCCATAATGAGTTGAGTTAGATGACAATGTCTGAAATCTTAATCCTTTGCAGTAGTTGCCAAAGCAGTTTACTCAAGATTACCTCTCAAACTACATGATTGGTGGGCATGCAAAGGTTAAAGTATTTCTACCAGAACACGATGATTATCTAGATGTTTTCATGAAGACCGTGAAGGATGGGCGGTCGGCCATCACAAGGGGTTGGACTAGAGTTGTGCATGCCTTCTGCATGGAGGAGGGCACGATATGGGCATTCCGCTTCACCTTGTTCAGCAACCAGAATATATTTCGCCTCTTTATTTACCGTCTTTAATAGTACAAGTATACAATTGTGGTTCATCATTCTTTTTGGTTCTTATGTAATTCTTGAACATATGTACCTATGAATCGAATAATGCATTGGTTGTTTGAACCTGATGGATATGAATAAAGCTGTAGCACACATTCAAATTCAAATCCAAATCTGGTACAATTTGGAAAAGTAGCAATTAAATTACGGTGAAATTACGCTCTCCAGGTTGTTACGGCACACACGGTTGGTAAAACACAAACGTTTGCGATATGCACCATAATCTGAGACGGTTCACAGAGAGGAAACGTGTGCAAGCATGCACACAGTTGCCGTTTGCAAAGCGTGTGCGATGTCAGACAATATCACAAATGGTGCGGGCAAACTAAACGTTTGTGTTAGTTGCCTTATCGTACACGATTCGCAACCATGAACTGTTTCTGATGAAGTATGCATCGTAAACGTTGCACCACAGAATAGCGTGTGCGACAGTTGTCGTGTACGACGATGTTACGATGGTCCGACGTTTTGTAATCCTGTCCGACACTCGTACGTCGATTAGCTAATCTTCTTAACGGTGAACCATTTGTGATGGACTGCGCATCATACACGTTCTATATAGTGAACTGTTTGTGATCGGTCGCGCGTCATAAACGTAGCACCACAGAATACCGACTGTGATGGAAATGCAAGCAGAAACAAGTAGGAGTACTGTAGAGGCCCTATCCCCGACGGTTTCTGGGTCGTGTGGGAAGGACCCCCCTATCGCCCACACACACTTGGAGACGGTTCCATATGCCATCGCGGAAAGGGGTTAAAAACCGTTTCTTTAGGACCGACGTGCACCAGTGTGATGATCATGAAACTTCAGATCAAGTTACTATCGAACCTCGTAGGTCAACCAGAGTATGATCCGCACCAAAGTTGTACGGTAATCCTGTTCTGGAAGTCATGTTACTAGACCATGATGAACCTACAAACTATGCGGAAGCGATGATGAGCCCAGATTCAGACAAATGGCTTGAGGCCATGAAATCTGAGATAGAATCCATGTATGAGAACAAAGTGTGGACTTTGGTGGACTTGCTCGATGATCGGCAAGCCATTGAGAATAAATGTATTTTCAAGAGGAAGATGGACGCTGATAGTAGTGTTACTATCTACAAAGCTCGACTAGTCAAAAAGGGTTTTTGACAAGTTCAAGGTGTTGACTACGATGAGATTTTCACTCGTATCGATGCTTAAAGTCTGTCTGAATCATGTTAGCAATTGCCACATTTTATGAAATCTGACAAATGGATGTCAAAACTGCATTCCTTAATGGATTTATTAAAGAAGAGTTGTATATGATACAACCAGAAGGTTTTGTAAATCCTAAAGGTGCTAACAAAATGTGCAAGCTCCAACAATCCATCTATGGACTGGTGCAAGCATCTCGGAGTTGGAATATACGCTTTGATGAGCTGATCAAAGCATATAGTTTTATACAGACTTCCGGTGAAGCCTGTATTTACAAGAAAGTGAGTGGGAGCACTACAGCCTTTCTGATAAGTATATGTGAATGGCATATTGTTGATCGGAAATGATGTAGAATTTTCTGGAAAGCATAAAGGAGTGTTTGAAAGGAGTTTTTCAAAGAAAGACACCGGTGAAGCTGCTTACATATTGGGCATCAAGATCTATAGAGATAGATCAAGACGCTTGATAAGATTTTTCAATGAGTACATACCTTGACAAGATTTTGAAGTGGTTCAAAATGGAACAATCAAAGAAGGAGTTTTTGCTTGTATTGCAAGGTGTAAAGTTGAGTAAGACTCAGAACACGACCACGACAGAAAATAGAAAGAGAATGAAAGTCATTCCCTATGCCTTAGCCATAGGTTCTATAAAGTATGCTATGTTGTGTACCAAACCTATTGTGTACCTTGCCATGAGTTTGGCAAGGGGGTGTGATATTTGTTGGGGAACGTAGTAATTTCAAAATTTTCCTACACACACGCAAGATCATGGTGATGCATAGCAACGAGGGGAGAGTGTGATCTATGTACCCTAGTAGATCGACAACGGAAGCGTTTAGTTGATGTAGTTGAACGTCTTCACGGCCCGACCGATCAAGCACCGAAACTACGGCACCTCCGAGTTTTAGCACACGTTCAGCTCGATGACGATCCCCGGACTCTGATCCAGCAAAGTGTCGGGGAAGAGTTCCGTCAGCATGACGGCATGGTGACGATCTTGATGTACTACTATCGCAGGGCTTCGCCTAAGCACCGCTACAATATTATCGAGGACTATGGTGGCAGGGGGCGCCGCACACGGCTAAGAATAAGATCACGTGGATCAACTTGTGTGTCTCTGGGGTTCCCCTGCCTCCGTATATAAAGGATCAAGGGGGGGTGCGGCCAGCCAAGGAGAGGCACGCCAGGAGGACTCCTACTCCCTCTAGGAGTAGGATTCCCCCCCCCCAATCCTACTTGGAATAGGATTCGCGGAGGGGGGAAAAGAGAGAGGGGGGCCGGCCCCCTCTCCTTGTCCTATTCGGACCAAGGGAGGGGAGGGGCGCGCGGCCCACCTTGGGCTGCCCCTTCTCTTTTCCACTAAGGCCCACTAAGGCCCATATAGCTCCCGGGGGGTTCCGGTAACCTCCCGGTACTCCGGTAAAATCCCGATTTCACCCGGAACACTTCCGATATCCAAACATAGGCTTCCAATATATCAATCTTTATGTCTCGACCATTTCAAGACTCCTCGTTATGTCCGTGATCACATCCAGGACTCTGAACAACCTTCGGTACATCAAAACATATAAACTCATAATATAACTGTCATCGAAACCTTAAGTGTGCGGACCCTACGGGTTCGAGAACAATGTAGACATGACCGAGACACGTCTCCGGTCAATAACCAATCGCGGGACCTGGATGCCCATATTGGCTCCTACATATTCTACGAAGATCTTTATCGGTCAGACCACATAACAACATACGTTGTTCCCTTTGTCATCGGTATGTTACTTGCCCGAGATTTGATCATCGGTATCCAATACCTAGTTCAATCTCGTTACCGGCAAGTCTATTTACTCGTTCTGTAATACATCATCTTGCAACTAACTCATTAGTTGCATTGCTTGCAAGGCTTGGGTGATGTGCATTACCGAGAGGGCCCAGAGATACCTCTCCGACGATCGGAGTGACAAATCCTAATCTCGAAATACGTCAACCCAACATGTACCTTTGGATACACCTGTAGAGCACCTTTATAATCACCCAGTTACGTTGTGACGTTTGGTAGCACACAAAGTGTTCCTCCGGCACACGGGAGTTACATAATCTCATAGTCATAGGAACATGTATAAGTCATGAAGAAAGCAATAGCAACATACTAAACGATCGGGTGCTAACCTAATGGAATGGGTCATGTCAATCAGATCATTCAACTAATGATGTGATCCCGTTAATCAAATAACAACTCTTTGTCCATGGTTAGGAAACATAACCATCTTTGATTAACGAGCTAGTCAAGTAGAGGCATACTAGTGACACTCTGTTTGTCTATGTATTCACACATGTATTATGTTTCCGATTAATACAATTCTAGCATGAATAATAAACCCTTGTCATGATATAAGGAAATAAATAATAACTTTATTATTGCCTCTAGGGCATATTTCCTTCAGTCTCCCACTTGCACTAGAGTCAATAATCTAGATTACACAGTAATGATTCTAACACCCATGGAGCTTTGGTGTTGATCATGTTTTGCTCGTGGAAGAGGCTTAGTCAACGGGTCTGCTACATTTAGCTCCGTATGTATCTTGCAAATCTCTATGTCTCCTACCTGGAGTAGATCCCGGATGGAATTGAAGCATCTCTTGATGTGTTTGGTCTTCTTGTGAAATCTGGATTCCTTTGCCAAGGCAATTGCACCAGTATTGTCACAAAAGATTTTCATTGGACCCGATGCACTAGGTATGACACCTAGATCGGATATGAACTCCTTCATCCAGACTCCTTCGTTTGCTGCTTCCGAAGCAGCTATGTACTTCGCTTCACATGTAGATCCCGTCACGACGCTTTGTTTAGAACTGCACCAACTGACAGCTCCACCGTTTAATGTAAACACGTATCCGGTTTGCGATTTAGAATCGTCCGGATCAGTGTCAAAGCTTGCATCAACGTAACCGTTTACGATGAGCTCTTTGTCACCTCCATATACGAGAAACATATCCTTAGTCCTTTTCAGGTACTTTAGGATGTTCTTGACCGCTGTCCAGTGATCCACTCCTGGATTACTTTGGTACCTCCCTGCTAAACTTATAGCAAGGCACACATCAGGTCTGGTACACAGCATTGCATACATGATAAAGCCTATGGCTGAAGCATAGGGAACATCTTTCATTTTCTCTCTATCTTCTGCAGTGGTCGGGCATTGAGTCTGACTCAACTTCACACCTTGTAACACAGGCAAGAACCCTTTCTTTGCTTGATCCATTTTGAACTTCTTCAAAATTTTGTCAAGGTATGTGCTTTGTGAAAGTCCAATTAAGCGTCTTGATCTATCTCTATAGATCTTTATGCCTAATGTGTAAGTAGCTTCACCGAGGTCTTTCATTGAAAAACTCTTATTCAAGTATCCCTTTATGCTATCCAGAAATTCTATATCATTTCCAATCAGTAATATGTCATCCACATATAATATCAGAAATGCTACAGAGCTCCCACTCACTTTCTTGTAAATACAGGCTTCTCCGAAAGTCTGTATAAAACCAAATGCTTTGATCACACTATCAAAGCGTTTATTCCAACTCTGAGAGGCTTGCACCAGTCCATAAATGGATCGCTGGAGCTTGCACACTTTATTAGCTCCCTTTGGATCGACAAAACCTTCCGGTTGCATCATATACAACTCTTCTTCCAGAAATCCATTTAGGAATGCAGTTTTGACATCCATCTGCCAAATTTCATAATCATAAAATGCGGCAATTACTAACATGATTCGGACAAACTTAAGCATCGCTACGGGTGAGAAGGTCTCATCGTAGTCAACTCCTTGAACTTGTCGAAAACCTTTTGCGACAAGTCGAGCTTTGTAGACAGTAATATTACCGTCAGCGTCAGTCTTCTTCTTGAAGATCCATTTATTCTCAATTGCTTGCCGATCATCGGGCAAGTCAACCAAAGTCCATACTTTGTTCTCATACATGGATCCCATATCAGATTTCATGGCTTCAAGCCATTTTGCGGAATCTGGGCTCACCATCGCTTCTTCATAGTTCGTAGGTTCATCATGATCTAGCAGCATGACTTCTAGAACAGGATTACCGTACCACTCTGGCGCGGATCTCATTCTGGTTGATCTACGAGGTTCAGTAGTATCTTGTCCTGAAGTTTCATGATCAGTATCATTAGCTTCCTCACTAATTGGGGTAGGTGTCGCAGAAACAGTTTTCTGTGATGTACTACTTTCCAATAAGGGAGCAGGTACAGTTACCTCATCAAGTTCTACTTGCCTCCCACTCACATCTTTCGAGAGAAACTCCTTCTCCAGAAAGTTTCCGAATTTAGCAACAAAAGTCTTGCCTTCGGATCTGTGATAGAAGGTGTATCCAATAGTTTCCTTTGGATATCCTATGAAGACACATTTCTCCGATTTGGGTTCGAGCTTATCAGGTTGAAGCTTTTTCACATAAGCATCGCAGCCCCAAACTTTCAGAAACGACAACTTTGGTTTCTTGCCAAACCATAGTTCATAAGGCGTCGTCTCAACGGACTTTGATGGTGCCCTATTTAACGTGAATGCGGCCGTCTCTAAAGCATAACCCCAAAATGATAGCGGTAAATCAGTAAGAGACATCATAGATCGCACCATATCTAGTAAAGTACTATTACGACGTTCGGATACACCATTACGCTGTGGTGTTCCGGGTGGCGTGAGTTGCGAAATTATTCCGCATTGTTTCAAATGTACACCAAACTCGTAACTCAAATATTCTCCTCCATGATCAGATCGTAGAAACTTTATTTTCTTATTACGGTGATTTTCAACTTCACTCTGAAATTCTTTGAACTTTTCAAACGTTTCAGACTTATGTTTTATTAAGTAGATATACCCATATCTGCTTAAGTCATCTGTGAAGGTGAGAAAATAACGATATCCGCCACGAGCCTCAATATTCATTGGACCACACACATCTGTATGTATGATTTCCAACAAATCTGTTGCTCTCTCCATAGTACCGGAGAACGGTGTTTTGGTCATCTTGCCCATGAGGCACGGTTCGCAAGGTCCAAGTGATTCATAATCAAGTGGTTCCAAAAGTCCATCAGTATGGAGTTTCTTCACGCGCTTTACACCGATATGACCTAAACGGCAGTGCCACAAATAAGTTGCACCATCATTATCAACTCTGCATCTTTTGGCTTCAACATTATGAATATGTGTGTCACTACTATCGAGATTCAATAAAAATAGACCACTCTTCAAGGGTGCATGACCATAAAAGATATTACTCATATAAATAGAACAACCATTATTCTCTGATTTAAATGAATAACCATATCGCATCAAACAAGATCCAGATATAATGTTCATGCTCAACGCTGGCACCAAATAACAATTATTTAGGTCTAATACTAATCCCGAAGGTAGATGTAGAGGTAGCGTGTCGACCGCGATCACATCGACTTTGGAACCGTTTCCCACGCGCATCATCACCTCGTCCTTAGCCAATCTTCGCTTAATCCGTAGTCCTTGTTTCAAGTTGCAAATATTAGCAACAGAACCAGTATCAAATACCCAGGTGCTACTGCGAGCATTAGTAAGGCACACATCAATAACATGTATATCACATATACCTTTGTTCACCTTGCCATCCTTCTTATCTGCCAAATACTTGGGGCAGTTCCGCTTCCAGTGACCAGTCTGCTTGCAGTAGAAGCACTCAGTTTCAGGCTTAGGTCCAGACTTGGGTTTCTTCTCTTGAGCAGCAACTTGCTTGCTGTTCTTCTTGAAGTTCCCCTTCTTCTTCCCTTTGCCCTTTTTCTTGAAACTAATGGTCTTGTTGACCATCAACACTTGATGCTCCTTTTTGATTTCTACCTCTACAGCTTTCAGCATTGCGAAGAGCTCGGGAATAGTCTTATTCATCCCTTGCATATTATAGTTCATCATGAAGCTCTTGTAGCTTGGTGGTAGTGATTGGAGAATTCTGTCAATGACGCAATCATCTGGAAGATTAGCTCCCATATGAATCAAGTGATTATTATACCCAGACATTTTGAGTATATGCTCACTGACAGAACTGTTCTCCTCCATCTTGCAGCTATAGAATTTATTGGACACTTCATATCTCTCAATCCGTGCATTTGCTTGAAATATTAACTTCAACTCCTGGAACATCTCATATGCTCCATGATGTTCAAACATCGTTGAAGTCCCGATTCTAAGTCGTAAAGCATGGCACACTGAACTATCGAGTAGTCATCAGCTTTGCTCTGCCAGACGTTCATAACATCTGGTGTTGCTCCTGCAGCAGGCCTGGCACCCAACGGTGCTTCCAGGACGTAATTCTTCTGTGCAGCAATAAGGATAATCCTCAAGTTACGGACCCAGTCCGTGTAATTGCTACCATCATCTTTCAACTTTGCTTTCTCAAGGAACGCATTAAAATTCAACGGAACAACAGCACGGGCCATCTATCTACAATCAAACATACACAAGCAAGATACTATCAGGTACTAAGTTCATGATAAATTTAAGTTCAATTAGTCAAATTACTTAAAGAACTCCCACTTAGATAGACATCCCTCTAATCCTCTAAGTGATCACGTGATCCAAATCAACTAAACCATGTCCGATCATCACGTGAGATGGAGTAGTTTCATTGGTGAACATCACTATGTTGATCATATCTACTATATGATTCACGCTCGACCTTTCGGTCTCCGTGTTCCGAGGCCATATCTGTATATGCTTGGCTCGTCAAGTATAACCTGAGTATTCCGCGTGTGCAACTGTTTTGCACCCGTTGTATTTGAACGTAGAGCCTATCACACCCGATCATCACGTGGTGTCTCAGCACGAAGAACTTTCGCAACGGTGCATACTCAGGGAGAACACTTCTTGATAATTTAGTGAGAGATCATCTTATAATGCTACCGTCAATCAAAGCAAGATAAGATGCATAAAAGATAAACATCACATGCAATCAATATAAGTGATATGATATGGCCATCATCATCTTGTGCATGTGATCTCCATCTCCGAAGCACCGTCATGATCACCATCGTCACCGGCGCGACACCTTGATCTCCATCGCAGCATCATTGTCGTCTCGCCACTTTTATGCTTCCACGACTATCGCTACCGCTTAGTGATAAAGTAAAGCATTACAGCGCGATTGCATTGCATACAATAAAGCGACAACTATATGGCTCCTGCCAATTGCCGATAACTTGGTTACAAAACATGATCATCTCATACAATAAAATTTAGCATCATGTCTTGACCATATCACATCACAACATGCCCTGCAAAAACAAGTTAGACGTCCTCTACTTTGTTTGTTGCAAGTTTTACGTGGCTGCTACGGGCTTAAGCAAGACCCAATCTTACCTACGCATCAAAACCACAATGATAGTTTGTCAAGTTGGTGCTGTTTTAACCTTCGCAAGGACCGGGCATAGCCACACTCGGTTCAACTAAAGTTGGAGAAACTATCACCCGCAAGCCACCTATGTGCAAAGCACGTCGGGAGAACCGGTCTCGCGTAAGCGTACGCGTAATGTCGGTCCGGGCCGCTTCGTCCAACAATACCGCCGAACCAAAGTATGACATGCTGGTAAGCAGTATGACTTATATCGCCCACAACTCACTTGTGTTCTACTCGTGCACATAACAACAAACCATAAAACCTGGCTCTGATACCACTGTTGGGGAACGTAGTAATTTCAAAATTTTCCTACGCACACGCAAGATCATGGTGATGCATAGCAACGAGGGGAGAGTGTGATCTACGTACCCTAGTAGATCGACAACAGAAGCGTTTAGTTGATGTAGTCGTACGTCTTCACGGCCCGACCGATCAAGCACCGAAACTACGGCACCTCCGAGTTTTAGCACACGTTCAGCTCGATGATGATCCCCGGACTCCGATCCAGCAAAGTGTCGGGGAAGAGTTCCGTCAGCACGACAGTGTGGTGACGATCTTGATGTACTACTGTCGCAGGGCTTCGCCTAAGCACCGCTACAATATTATCGAGGACTATGGTGGCAGGGGCGCCGCACACGGCTAAGAATAAGATCACGTGGATCAACTTGTGTGTCTCTGGGGTTCCCCTGCCTCCGTATATAAAGGATCAAGGGGGGTGCGGCCGACCAAGGAGAGGCGCGCCAGGAGGAGTCCTACTCCCTCTGGGAGTAGGATTCCCCCCCCCCCAATCCTAGTTGGAATAGGATTCGCGGAGGGGGGAAAGAGAGAGGGGGCCGGCCCCCTCTCCTTGTCCTATTCGGACCAAGGGAGGGGAGGGGTGCGCGGCCCACCTTGGGCTGCCCCTTCTCTTTTCCACTAAGGCCCATATAGCTCCCGGGGGGTTCCGATAACCTCCCGGTACTCCGGTAAAATCCCGATTTCACCCGGAACACTTCCGATATCCAAACATAGGCTTCCAATATATCAATCTTTATGTCTCGACCATTTCGAGACTCCTCGTTATGTCCGTGATCACATCCGGGACTCTGAACAACCTTCGGTACATCAAAACGTATAAAACTCATAATATAACTGTCATCGAAACCTTAAGCGTGCGGACCCTACGGGTTCGAGAACAATGTAGACATGACCGAGACACGTCTCCGGTCCATAACCAATAGCTGGACCTGGATGCCCATATTGGCTCCTACATATTCTACGAAGATCTTTATCGGTCAGACCGCATAACAACATACGTTGTTCCCTTTGTCATCGGTATGTTACTTGCCCGAGATTTGATCGTCGGTATCCAATACCTAGTTCAATCTCGTTACCGGCAAGTCTCTTTACTCGTTCTGTAATACATCATCTTGCAACTAACTCATTAGTTGCATTGCTTGCAAGGCTTGAGTGATGTGCATTACCGAGAGGGCCCAGAGATACCTCTCCGATGATCGGAGTGACAAATCCTAATCTCGAAATACGTCAACCCAACATGTACCTTTGGAGACACCTGTAGAGCACCTTTATAATCACCCAGTTACGTTGTGACGTTTGGTAGCACACAAAGTGTTCCTCCGGCACACGGGAGTTACATAATCTCATAGTCATAGGAACATGTATAAGTCATGAAGAAAGCAATAGCAACATACTAAACGATCGGGTGCTAAGCTAATGGAATGGGTCATGTCAATCAGATCATTCAACTAATGATGTGATCCCGTTAATCAAATAACAACTCTTTGTCCATGGTTAGGAAACATAACCATCTTTGATTAACGAGCTAGTCAAGTAGAGGCATACTAGTGACACTCTGTTTGTCTATGTATTCACACATGTATTATGTTTCCGGTTAATACAATTCTAGCATGAATAATAAACCTTTATCATGATATAAGGAAATAAATAATAACTTTATTATTGCCTCTAGGGCATATTTCCTTCAATATTGATCCAGGAGTGGATCACTGGATAGCGGACAAAATTATCCTTAGAATACTAAGGAGATATTTCTCGGTTATGGAGGTGATAAAGAGTTCGTTGTAAAGAGTTACGTCGATGCAAGCTTTTACACCGATCCGGATGACTCTGAGTCTCAATCTGGATACATATTGAAAGTGGGAGCAATTAGATAGAGTAGCTCCATGCAGAGCATTGTAGACATAGGAAATTTGCAAAATACATACGGCTCTGAATGTGACATACCCATTGACTAAGCTTCTCTCACAAGCAAAACTTGATCACACCTTAGTACTCTTTGGGTGTTAATCACATAGCAGTGTGAACTAGATTATTGACTCTAGTAAAACCATTTGGGTATTAGTCACATGGCGATGTGAACTAATCGCATAAAGATGTGAACTACTGGTGTTAAATCACATGACGATGTGAACTAGATTATTGACTCTAGTGCAAGTGGGAGACTGAAGGAAATATGCCCTAGAGGCAATAATAAACTTGTTATTTATATTTCCTTATATCATGATAAATGTTTATTATTCATGCTAGAATTGTATTAACCGGAAACTTAGTACATGTGTGAATACATAGACAAACAGAGTGTCCCTAGTATGCCTCTACTTGACTAGCTCATTAATCAAAGATGGTTAAGTTTCCTTACCATAGACATGTGTTGTCATTTGATGAACGGGATCACATCATTAGAGAATGATGTGATGGACAAGACCCATCTGTTAGCTTAGCATAATGATCGTTAAGTTTTATTGCTATTGCTTTCTTCATGACTTATACATATTCCTCTGACTATGAGATTATGCAACTCCCGAATACCGGAGGAACACCTTGTGTGCTATCAAACGTCACAACATAACTGGGTGATTATAAAGATGCTCTACAAGTGTCTCTGATGGCGTTTGTTGAGTTGGCATAGATCAAGATTAGGATTTGTCACTCCGTGTATCGAAGAGGTATCTCTGGGCCCTCTCGGTAATGCAGATCACTATAAGCCTTGCAAGCGATGTGACTAATGAGTTAGTTACGCGATGATGCATTACAGAACGAGTAAAGAGACTTGCCGGTAACGAGATTGAACTAGGTATGATGATACCAACGATCGAATCTCGGGCAAGTAACATACTTATGACAAAGGGAATGACGTATGTTGTTATGCGGTTTGACCGATAAAGATCTTCGTAGAATATGTAGGAGCCAATATGAGCATCCAGGTTCCGCTATCGGTTATTGACCGGAGATGTGTCTCGGTCATGTCTACATAGTTCTCGAACCCGTATGGTCTGCACGCTTAACATTTGATGACGATTTGTATTATGAGTTATGTGATTTGATGACCGAAGTTTGTTCGAAATCCCGGATGAGATCACGGAGATGACGAGGAGTCTCAAAATGGTCGAGAGGTAAAGATTCATATATTGGAAGGTTGCATTTGGACATCGGAATGGTTCCGAGTGGTTCGGGCATTTTTCGAGAGTACCGGTAAGTTACCGGAACCCCCCGGGAAAGTTAATGGGCCTTAGTGGGCTTTAGTGGAGAGAGGGGAGAAGGGCCACGAAGTGACGCACGCCTCCCCCATGCCCAAACCAAATTGGATAAGGGATGGGGGCGCGGCCCCCTCCTTCCTTCTCCTTCTCCCCTCCTTCCTTTCCCTCCGGTGGAAGAAAGGAAAGGGGGAGGCAAATCCTACTTGGACTAGGAGTCCAAGTAGGACTCCCCCCTGGCGCGCCCAACCTGGCCGGCCTCCTCTCCCCCTCCCTCCTTTATATACGTGGCCAGGGGCACCCCAATAGCACAACAGACAATCTCTTAGCCGTGTGTGGCGCCCCCCTCCACAGTTCAACACCTCGATCATATCATCGTAGTGCTTAGGTGAAGCCCTGCACCGGTAACTTCATCATCACCGTCGCCATGCCGTCGTGCTGACGGAACTCTTCCTCGTCCTCAACTGGATCAAGAGCTCGAGGAACGTCATCGTGCAAACGTGTGCTGAACACGGATGTGTCGTACGTTCGGTGCTTTGGATCGGTTGGATCATGAAGACGTTCGACTACATTAACCTCGTTACTAAACGCTTCCGCTTTCGGTCTAAGAGGGTACGTGGACACACTCTCCCCTCTCGTTGATATGCATCTCCTAATTAGATCTTGCGTGATCGTAGGAAATTTTTTGAATTACTACGTTCCCAACAAATTTGGCGCGTGAGGTGCGGTCCAAATATCTTATCATTCGGACATTTGAGTAGCTCTCGAAAAAAAATTAGGATCGGTGAAAAAGTTTACTATTCATGTATTGTTCTGACCCAATTTGTCTTTTTTTGCTGAGAGCTACTTATATGTCTAAATAATCTAAAATTTGGAGTGCACCTCGCGCACCAAATTATCTTTCATGAAAAAAAATCAGATTTTTTGAATTTTCTCATCACCGGGTGTAGATGAGTCTGCGCTCAAAAATGGATATTTGATGTATTATCTGCTATTGTAGATTACATATTTCTATTTCTTCTATTGCGCACAAATGGACGTATCTATAAATGAAAAATTACAGGTATATAGACGCCGATGCTTAATAAATTGTTCGATAAAGCTATACTGTATGGATGATCTAGAACAAATAATGGCTAATAAATGATCACATACTTTGTGATTTTTTTGAGTGGATATACTTTGTAATATGATCATAATAATACCATTTATTCATTCAGCGGGCCTTTGTCAAAAAGTTCTATAACTCTAAAATATGTTTTTTAACTAGCTTCAATAGACCCAGGAGCCAAACCACGACACTAGGGAAGTAGGAGTAGTTAGCTAATTTAATTGTGTAGAACAGATCACACTGCACGCCACTACTGCTCCTACTTAATTTTTATTTATGCATCTGACCAACCCAGCCATGACAGTAGCAATAGGAGCACCATGCTCCCTCTGCGAACTTACAGGGGAGCCACAGACGATGACATCAGCCAAGTACATTACAGTATGTTCATACAAGATGGCAATCATCAAACCCTTGCTTGTCATATAAGAAAAGAATAATTGCAAATGTTGTCCCAGCCTATTACCTCCTTACCACTGGTCTACAAGTCTCCTTGGTTGTGGAAATTGTTTGTACGTAAAACTAAATTTCTATGAAATTTGATTACTTGAATATGAATATTTAGATTAATAATATAAGAATAAAATAAAAAATTCAGACGACCATTGTGTAATTATAAAATACTTATTGAATATAAGTAGCATAATATAAATAAAACTTCAAGTATTTTTGCATGCATGATTGTATATTGAGGTTGACCTTTTTTTCGCATGGTTGCATGTTGAGATATGTCGAGGTGATATGATTGCATGTCAAGATAAATGTGCTGGTATAATATAGGATTTGATCACGGGTTTAACTAATATATTCCAAGCAGACGACCTTGATGCGAAAACTACCCGCATTTTTCATCGACCCCCCCCCCCCCCCTCGAGGCAACTGTAGGGCAAACCCTAGATCGTCACCGACGCCCCTCCTCTTCTCGTCGCCTCCGGAGGTTGATGACTAACAAAGCCTCGTGGTTGCTAGTGAAGAGAACGACGAAGCTCCTCGTGGTAGACGCGGTCGAGTGACAATTGGAGGGGCGATGGTCAGATGGGGATGAAGGTGGCGTGACGCGCATTAGTGGCGAGTGGCAGTGATCAAAGGGGGCGGCGTGGTGTGGCGGCAACAGTGCGCAATAGTAGGTTAGTGCCGACTAGAAGTGTGATTACCTCGGTTGTGGATATGTGGGGCTACTAGAGCACCCATGTGTTGTGATATTGACTGTTCTTCCACATGGCGGACCGATTTCGACATGTTCGTTGTGTGAAGTTGTGGTGTTGTAGGATCGTCATTATGCGAATGCTAGCAGAGGATACTAGCTAGATCTGCATAGTGTCGATCCCTAGGTACTAGACCCTCATGGGCCCCACACACATGTGGCGTGCCTCATCTTCTTCCCGCCGTTAGTAATAGGTCACCAGCGTCGTTTTGTAGTTTTAGCATGCCACTAATGTAGATTGTCTATAATCATTGCTGCACTAGTGCTAAGTCCGCGTCGTGGCATCCCCCCTCCTCCCCAATCAACAGTTATGAATGATATGGGGGGAGATGCCCCACCTCCCACCCATCTGCTCGCGCCTCAATGGCCTATTTGTGGAGTACTGGCTTGGATTATTATCGACCGATCCGTTTTCAAGGTGGTGGTTGGAACACTACTTCATGTCCGGTGTGAAACCCTTGTTCTGCCCTTTATTGGTCTTATGTCCTTACGTTTGTATTTATGTGGCATATGGTTGCATGGACAGACAACCTAGGTAGTGAATTACAAGTATTTAGGCCTCCTTCGGTTCATAGGATAGAAATATTATGGAATAGGAAAAATCTTAAAAAGTGAGATGACATGTATCTTAATTTCTATATGAAAAAAGATGTCACTTGATGCATATTATAGACAAAAAAATCCATTGAATCCAGGTAGGAATCCATTCCTATAAACCAAAGTGTTTCAAATAAATTTTTCCAGCAAAATTCCTACAAGATTCCTGTAAACCACCATTTCTTTATTGGTGAACTAGTACCGGTGTATACACTGTAGTTTTCATGTTGCATGATGCAGGCTCGATAGGGCGTACTTGATTAATTAAACGATTGAGGCCCTTGGCAAAAACTGGTACTCCTAGTTGCTTGCTGAGCCGAGATCGAAGGCAATGTGCGCTAGTAATAGTTTGTTGTGCTTAATTAAGGATTCTTGAAAGAGCGGTAGTACCGGTAGTACATACGGAAGGCAGTGTGCATATGTGCACAGCACTGCCAGCTGTTTCTAGGCATCCATCGTCACGTACTCCGGCGGGTCCAGACCAGAGCTAGCTAAGCCCTTGTGCCGCACGGTCTTTAATTTCGTTGACACTGGATCTGTACGTGCTTGGCTTGCATGCCCTATCTTGGCAACTGCCCAACTGCATAAATACGTGTAGTGTGTGCGCCTGCAGTCACCGGCCACTCCTCACTGGATCACTACCACTACTCGTAGCCTTCTTCTAGTGGCAGGGCTCTGCTTCTCAATCCGGATCTGGTTGTGTCTCCTTGTCTCTGGAGGAGGAAGAGGGCCAAGAGGAGGAAACAAGGAGCCGGAGGAGAAGGAGAAGAAGGATGGTGATGGTGGATGGCAGCTTGGACGCAGAGAAGATCGCAGGGTATTTCAAGGGCAAGAGCATCCTCATCACCGGCGCCACTGGCTTCCTCGGAAAGAGTAAGTACACGATCGAGTATTAGTTTAAGTTAGCCGACTGCTAAGTAGGGCACTATACGTGTTATTAGCTGAGTTAGCTGCCACAGCTACCTACGTACTACTACTACTCCTACGTGCTTAAGCCATGTACGTACTCTACTCTACTGCCCCATGCAAGCAACTGAGCAAGTTGCATGATGCATGGCTAATTAACGAGACGACGGCTTGTGCGCGGCACTGATCGGATCCATGCGCTGTACGACTAACTATGCGTGCCTTCCGTGTCATGCAGTTCTTGTGGAGAAGATACTCCGGGTGCAGCCAGACGTGAGAAGGATCTACCTGCTCGTGCGAGCCATGGACGCCCACTCCGCCAAGCAACGCGTCGAGGCAGAGGTTCTTGCTAAACTAACTCACTCCAAGTTATTTGAACGGATAGGTCATGGGTGTCCGTGTGCATCCATCCATGCACAAGCCAGCCGGGGGGTTTTACCCTCTTTTTCTGAGTGGATTTCTCATGCATGACATGTGGTTGATTTATTATAGCACATCATGCGATCCGGGTGTGGCGTATGCAACTAGCAGCAGCACATGGACTCTCATGAATTCTCGCATCCTCAGTCCGGAATTACTCGCCCCACGCCTCTCTTTCACTCCTCAGCACATCTTGTATCGTGTAGCTCCATCTAGTCACTATGACGATCGAAGCAAGAGAAGAGACATATGCATGTCCCATGTCCATGCGTACCATGGAGCCTAATCTGCGCCGCAACGTACAAACGCATTCGATATGGCGCGGTCTAACATGCAAGCCATCAATGTGTGACGATGGATGCATCGACCCATTCATGCTTAGTCACGTCGTCGTCGTCCATACCCATCTAGCTAGCAGTACTAATTGTTCTTCATTGCACCACCTACCCCATGTCCCTTGCACAGATATTCCCCCGGCCCTGTGCCGTGCATCACGGTCACGGGGATCCACAGCTCCTGGTAAAATGTGAAAAGCTCCGACTAGATCCATGCCTAGGGTTCAAGAGCATCCCATGTATAGGGCTCCAACCGACAGGCCAGGTGCTCACTTATTCAATTGTGACTTAAGCTAAATTTGTGGTTGCTGAACTATGTTTTGCATATACTAATCCCTTATGAGAAAAGTCGGTTACTCACCGGACAAGAGAGAGGCAAACGTTGATCTGGAACTTTGATTATCATAACTCATGTCTCAGTGCCAAACGTGGTCAATCGCTCAGAGAAACAAGGAGTACTATAGTAGACGGTGTTTGACTTTGCACAAATTTTGAAACTATTTTATTGTATAGTGAAGCTTTGTTTTTTGTTTGTTTTTTGCGATGTAAGAATGGAGAACCTTTAAGCTTTTTTTGCGAAAAGGAGAACTTTTAAGGTTTGTCCTACAAGGATAAGTAAGGGCATGTACAATGCATAGCTCCAAGGTGATGCCTCGCATGCCATGTAGGATCGGATATCAGGTAAAGTAGGCTCGGATAAGGAAACAGGATCCTCTTCAGGAGACGGGTGCTTAGAGAAAAAAATATAGTCTGGTGTCAAAAGTTCAAAATGTTGGAGTGAAAAGTAAAGATCCATGTGTACTGGAGTCTTTATTTTTTATTTCTTAATGAGGCCTACTAATAATAGCTTGTATTGAGAAGAAAAAATAAATATAGATGTTTCAAACTATTTTTTATTATGAGGCATGTGTATTCATATGCCATCATTGTATACATGCCCTAATGGGCTTACGACTAGGCACACCAAATGAATGAGCCAAATGGGGAGTCGGTTGATTTGAGTTCATCCCTTCACGCATACCCTCCCAGAAAACAAAAACAAAACAAAAAAGTTCACGCGTACCCTACACACACCATTAAAAAAGGGGCCAATAATTCAGCCCACACCAATTCAATACCAAAAAAAAACAGCCCAGAGAGAGGGGTAAAGATAGGGAAGGATAGATCCCCTGCCTGGCAGTGGTACTGCTAGTGCTAGCAATTCACCACTACGGGGTATGTGCGTGTTCATACTTATTACTGTACTGCAGCGAAGGGCATGTGCAGTTTAGTATACCCACATCATCTCCGAGATCTTTGGTGGCGACCCTCTTGTGGCAACTGGTAGGTTTGTCTGTCCCGTCGTCCTTCGTCCAATCGTATGTAGTAGTAGGAGTATGTTTTACTCTCTTTTTTTTTCTATCCACCTCTGAAACGTCGCAACGCACGATTAATCATCCACGAATGGCATGTGTGGTTATTACTAAAGAAATAGTACAGACAGTGCAAACTGAGTTTTCAGCAAAATGAGAAACGCTTATTTGATGGTTCAGGTGACAGACACTGAGCTCTTCTGCCTCCTGAAAGAGAAGCATGGCAAGGGAGGATTCGAGCTGTTTGTGGAGGAGAAGGTTGTCCCTTTGGCCGGTGACGTCGTCTTCGAGAACATGGGGCTAGATGCTCCCAGGTTGGAGGAGCTGGCCAACGAGGTCGACATCATCGTCAATGGAGCTGCAACCACCAACTTCTACGAAAGGTCCCCACCAAAATTTAAATTTATATACAGCTTCGCTTTTATAAACGGAGGAAATCATCGTCAATTATATCAACTTAACTAAGGTTAGTTTTCTACTAACTCATACTACTAGTATTAATTTGCAGATATGACGTTGCGTTGGATGTGAATGTGATGGGGGTGAAGTACCTGTGCCAGTTCGCCAAGAAGTGTTCCAATCTCAAGATGCTCCTCCATGTTTCCACCGGTCAGCACTTTTCTCTTGTTGGATTTGTGTCGAAAAATGCTGAGCTGAATTGCTGAGAGAGAGAGAGAGAAAATGTTGGATGCCGCAGCATTTGCAGCCGGCGACAGGGAAGGGCTGATCATGGAGAGGCCGTTCAAGAAGGGGGAGACCCTGAGGGAAGGCACCTACCTGGACATCGACGCCGAGCTGCGGCTTGCCGGCGACGTGAAGAAGGAGCTAGAGCGGCAGGACGGCGGCGGCGGCGGCGACAAGACCAAGAGGGAGCGGAAAGGCATGAAGGAGCTGGGGCTGGAGCGCTCCCGCCACTTCGGGTGGTCCAACACGTACGTGTTCACCAAGGCCATGGGCGAGATGCTGCTGGGGCAGCTCCACGGCACCATCCCGGTGGTGATCCTGCGGCCCAGCATCATCACCAGCATCCTCAGGGACCCGCTCCCCGGGTGGATGCAGGGGACGCGGACCATCGACACCATCATCATCGGCTACGCCAAGCAGAACCTGTCGTGCTTCCTGGCGGACCTGGAGCTGACCATGGACGTGATCCCGGGGGACATGGTGGCCAACGCCATGATGGTGGCCATGGTGGCGCACTCGGAGGAGCAGGGCGCGGAGGTGATGTACCACGCCACCTCCTCGCTGCGCAACCCGGCCCCCTACGGCGTGCTCTACGAGTCCGGCCGCCGGCACTTCTACGAGAACCCCAGGCTGAGCAAGGACGGGCGGGTCATCCCCACCAAGGAGATGCACTTCTTCAAGACCATCGCCAGCTTCCACTTGTACATGCTCATCAAGTACAAGCTGCCACTCGAGGTCCGTCTCTCGTTTCTTTTCTCTTCTCTTCTCTATCTAAGGCAATCAAACCAAGAAGAAAATATGTTCCTCTAAAAAAAGTTTACTAATCTTAGAATGAATGAAATTTAATGGTGTGTGCAGATCCTGCACGTGGTGAACCTGCTCCTCTGCGGCCTCTTCTCGCAACTCTACGACGATCTCAACCGGAAATACAAGTTCGTCATGCATCTCGTCGACGTCTACGGTCCCTTCGCCTTATTCAAAGGATGGTAAGCAAGCGTCACAAACTACTGCTAGTCCAACCTTCATTGTCAATTCCAACATAGCATGTCCTTCACGTCTCATCTTCTTTACTTGTCCAACCATTGAATGAATGAATCAAGCTTCGACGACATCAACTTGGAGCGGCTGCGATTGACCATGACCAAGACAAGCCCGGAGGATGACATGTTCAATTTTGATCCCAAGACCGTCGACTGGAACGACTACTTCTACAAAATCCACATACCGGGTGTCCTCAAGTATGTGCTCAAGTAAAACCACAGCAAAATTTATCAAGATATATGCACCTTATCTTCTCCACAAAGCCAAAAACCACATCGCGCGTGTTCTTCTTGCATGGGTATGTGATGGAAAAACAAGGAAGACTTTTCACATGCCGGCTAGATTATTATGTTGGAGAAGGACATCATTGATCGGTGATAAAAACAAAAAAAACAAGCATGTATTCTTGAATTATATGTTCAGGTTTGTGTAATTTGCTCATGCCTTGAAATGAGCTGGGATGATAAAATCTATGTATTCATGTCATGTTTGAAGCACAGGAATTTCACACAAAAAAATGCATGGCAATCGGTTCGTTCCCACACAGAAACAGTTCCAAAAAAAAGGGCCTAAAATGTGCAGGCAATTATAAGTAGGAAGTAGTGCCAAATCATGTTCAGTTCGACCTCTCATGGGCAGATCAGGTCCCGACACGGCCAAACATGAGCAAATAGATCTTCCTCATTTGTCTAAACACGTGCAAAGATATGCCTGCTAAACAAAGACACAAGATGGGCACAAAGCAACGAGTATGGGGAAGTTTTTCCCAAATTTGTAATGTACTTAGTATATATAAATATTTGGAATCAATGTTGTCACAATGCTGTCATATGCAGAATTTACCCCATAGTTTGATTTGCACTAGGAAGCTTCCCTTCCTCCTATGCTTGCTTCTAAAAACAGAAAAAAAATATGCTTTGGCCATGAGAGTTGACCTGAACCATTACACTTCAGCTCAAAGAGTCAGAATAGACCTCTGGTTCTATTCTCAGGGCGCCATCAGCAGCTTCTTCACATATGCAAGGACCTTTGGCACATCGACTGTCCATGCAACTGAAATTGGTGCATAACCCGACCATGGATTTTCTGAATTCCACCTGCAATGTAGTGTGAACGAGCAATCAATATCTTGCATCTACAACTGAATACTCAGAAATGACATTCTAGTTAGAATTTAACCCAGTGGACTGGGCATGTGCGACACTTAAATCACCAGATTAATATGTTTGTAAGAATGTTGAAACACTTGAGTAGGTAGAGCTAATGTGATTTACTCAGATATAGTAAATATGATATACATACTTTTTCAATCCATGATCCATCAAAGTATGGCCGGTGCAAATGCCCTGGGTCTCGACTCTCACAACACCCTTCTTGAATGTGAAGTACTCAGGGTGAACTAAGGCTGTAAAGCTCACAGGATCATGTAGGAAAATCCCTGGATAGAATGCATGAATCAGTTGGAAGTGAAACTGGCTTTGAAGATTCAGCGGCAACTTTAGCAAAAGCATACCAAAAAGACAGGGCTACAATATACCTTGGAAGCCGTCAGACTTCTCATGCCAATCTCTGTAGAACTTGCACATGTCACACAAGAACTGTGCGTGCACCCCTTTTGAGTTTTTCAGTTCCAAGAGATCCTCATCTGCATAAAAGAAGTTTCACACAGCGGGCTAGTAGTTAACCCCCATACTCACACAAGTTGAGCTATGAAGACGACACTGGTATCAAGGAACAAACCTGTAAAACAGCATTGAGTTGTTATGTTAATGCCAACCACATCAATATCTGCTCCTGATGTAAAAACTACATCCGCTGCATCCGGATCTCCATAGATCTGCACAGTTGTACACTCAAAGTTTAATACTTGTGTTGTTGTTTCTGCTTGTTCATAAATAATGCACCAGTGTTTAGTACACATGACTATACATTTGCTTCAGCAGCAGGGTTGACATTTCCAGCTGCGAAGAAAGCTCCACCCAGCACAACTATTTTTTTGACCTTGCTTGCAAATGACGGGTCCCTTTTGACGGCCTAACAAAGAATACAAGCTATCTCTTAGCCCCTGGCATGGGATGCACAGCATGGTAAATAGCTTTATCCTGTAACTGTAAGCATACCAATGCGACATTTGTCAGGGGTCCCAATGCAAGTACAGATATCTCTCCAGGAAACTGAGAGACCTTATTAACCATGAACTCGGCAGCACTTTCCTCAACCTTCTTAGTAGTAGGTGCAGGAAGAGACAAGTTACCAAGACCATCGGATCCATGAACAAAGTCAGCAACGCGTGGCTCTCCTCCCTATAATACAAAAGTCATGTCATTCAGCTGGCCAACCGAAACTGTAGTTTAACATAGTATTATTGGAGGTCTCAACTCTGAACTCCATCTACCATATAAAATATGTAGGCTCATGTTACATGCCACGCTACCGACTATCTATCAATGAGCTAATAATATGACATGTAGAGCAAGTAGGAAAAAGAAAACACCCACTAGTGCAAATACAAAATGGCATCTTGTACAATCAATTACTTGACCTTAGCTAAATGCTTTTGATGGATAATAATCCAGTAGGCACTCAAGACTCATTTTTAATTGATAATACAAAATGCACACTAGCATCAACTAAACAAGAAACATCCAGTTGCAAAGCCATCGTGAAGTTTGAAATGTACAGAATTGCCATCGTACCTTAAGAGGCTCCGGGCTGCCCTCTGCTACTGGAACCTCAGGATGCCCTGCTCTCTCACACTGTCCTTTGAAGACTCAAAATGGTTAGCAAAAGCAAGAATCGGAAGAAGCAAAACTCAACAGTGCCCGACGCTCACCAGCAAGAGCGCATTGCGTGTAGCATACTTGGTAGTGACGTTGCCAAATATGGTTGTCAGCCCAATGATCTCCACACTTGGTTCTCCAAAAGCCATTAGGATCGTCATGCTGTCATCTAGAAATCAGAGAAAGCAGGCAGTGAGAATAAATAGGGAATAATAGCTTTCTACAGGTGAGGGTTTTTGTTTTGTTTTGTTTCGTTTTGAGAAGGAGATATCGTGTAGTAGTAACAGTACAGACTGTGGTTTGAGTTGCGCATGCAGCATACTGGTACGAAGCCGTTGACATTGAAAGCCAGTGTAACATTTGAAAAGTATGTACACCAGCATCCTATTGTTGTTGATCATATAACTGGAAGCTTAGCTGTGAACTTGTGGCAAAGGCAATAATATAGTTTGGATTGCTGGAACTTGGCAAGAAGCATAAATAATACTCCCTCCAATCCGAATTATAATTGACACAACCTCTACGTTTGCCAACCATAAAAGTTGTATCCAACAACGTTGCTGAAATCGATGTCACTATGTTCGCGAGAAGATACAACTCTCATACTAGCATCAATTACGGCGCCGTAAACTAGCGAACGGATCGTGCAGTTCGGTGCTAATTAAGTAAGTACTAGTACTCCACTTGCAGAAGAAAACTGAACCACAATTGCATTGTTTTTGCTACTCGACTCCACTGAAGAAGGGGGTATGACGACAAACCGTCGTAGATGGTGGCACGGCACGGCACCGTCGCTTTCGTCGGCAGGCTGGGTTGAAACGCCATACATAACCCAACCACGTGCGAGCAGAGTGGTAAAGTAACAGCAAAGTGGAGCTTTCGTGGTACGCGATGTTAGAATATGATAACGAAGCGTAATTTCTGCCTAGCAAGCACACTCCTCTCCATCCATCCATTAATGTCAACAACAGGTGGGAAAGGGAGGAACTAGCAGAGAATCGAAGCGAGAGAGAGAAACAATGGAGAAGGGAGGGAGGGAGGGATTAAGGAGAGCACCGATGCCGGGATCCGTGTCGACGATGACCCTGTCGCGGCGGATCTGCCCGTCCTCCCCCATCGTCGTCGGGATCCCTTCCCTTCCCTTAGCTAGCGAGGGGAATCGGAATCGACAAGGAAGGAAGATGCGAGCAGAGCCAAGTGGATGAGCGGGACGCAACCTCGCCCTTTCCTTCTCCAGAAGACTGTCCCTTTTCCAACGAGCCTCGCTTCCCCGGACTTTTATAGACGATGCAACACACGGAAGGTTGGGGGTAAAGGGGGTGTCAGGAGCGCCAAGTTCCTTCCTCTTGGTGCTGGGGCTGGGTTAATGGGAAAAGGAAGATGAGATCTTGGCGTTGGAACGCCCGTCGGATCAGCGTGACCGTGTCCCGTAGGCCGTCAGATCTGGATTAGATGGGATAGAGCAGGACAAGTGGAGGAGCTTCCATGGAGATGGGGGGCAATAATAACGAATCATGTCCTTTCCTCACCAAAAAAAAAAAAAGAATCATGTCCATAAAGCAAAGGCATCCCCACGCTCCGTCGCATTCTAGATACATCCATTTCTACGACGAATAATTTGAAACAGATGAAGTAGCTTTTTGTTTGATTTGACGGGGTTACCTGTGTGTGATTTTTCTTTGTGTGCGTTACATGTGGGTAATTTTAGTGCCGCGCCTTCTAGAGGTGTCGGCCAGAAAAGCCTCCATCGCAATTGGCATGAAATAATGTTGTTCTTCTCTCACGACAAGAATTATGGATCATAGTATGTGATTTTGTTGCTAAAATATTCATTTCAACAATCAATAAGTTATATAACTAATTTTTTTTAGTAGTGAGTGTCTAAGCTATTCAATGAGAGATGAGAGAATTGGTAGCAATTCCGCCGGCCTGCACCCCAAGAGAAAGGAGGTTGCCATCGACTGGGAGCTCCAGCTTGGATCCATAACCGTCGTGGAAGGGAACCCCGTGCCACCCGAGGCACTGGCAGCTAGATCAAGCCACCAAGGCAGCCACGGGCGCGCCCCGCACGACCCACCACGTCACCTTCAGGAACAACGACGAGGGCGAGGCACGCGCGAGCCCCCACCACCAACCGGAGGCCGCCTGCCAGCGCCAAACTCCACCAGCCGAGGGGAGATGAGATCTCGCCGTCACCGACGTCGATCGAGCTTTGCCTGGTGGCGGCGAGGGAAGGAGGGGTGGAGTACCGACGGCGCGAGGGTTGTCCTCCTTATCGCCCATGAGAGCGATGTGGGAGGGGGATCCTTTCTCCCGCTTCCTGTCCCGCCAAGAGGTCATATGTATGCTCATTATGTGTTGTATTCTCTTGACGATACATTATGAGTTAAATATACACACCCTTTATGAGAGAGAGAAGACGGATATAGCTACAAGGGTGTTTATACGCCGTGTCCTTGTTAACGGCATTGCATGAAGACTCCTTAGATGCACTCGTCGGGATGAAAACCCAGTATTTGATCTTCAGTGGTTGTCGAATAACGGCGTCGTTATGTGTCGTTCTCTTTTTTAAAGGTTCGGCTTTCAGAAAACATTTCTTGTTGTTCATGCATTGTTAAAGACGGTTGATGGTGTTGTTACTTGTACGTTGTCTGTCTGTCGTGTCATTTATTTTTCTGTTTCTTCTTTTTATCTTTTTCTTTTTTGCATGCAACCTCGGTGTCTAGACTAGGTCTGTATGTTTTGTCGTTGTAGAGACCAAAGATATCTTACTCTCTGTTGAAAAATAAAGAGTCGTTTAACAACCGTGAGAGTTTACATAAAATGTGAAATTCTTGAAAATGTTCCAGAAAAGCGGCCCGGCGGAAATCACAGGCTTCATGCCATGTCTACTACTTAGTACACTTTGAGAAAAAAGGTTTTCCCCTGCTTTATATTACAAAGCAAACATCCAATACAACCAACAATAGATGTTGAGGCGGAAGCAGCATAATCACACCCAAAAAAAAAGAAACAAATGCCGATAACGGCGGATTGACAAAGACAACGGAGCCTCGCGACCGCTGCTTTCATCGGAAGTCGTCCCCCAAGCTCCGAGACTCCGAAGCGCCGGTACCAATCAACATCTCCAAGAAGGACGCGACGATGACGACGCTGCTGCCAAGGGTTTTCCCCGGTATACGGTGAGGAAAGAGAAAGGGTAGCCCCGACGCCCTCCAGGAAGGTCCGATGGCACCCTCAGGCGCCACCGCGTCGGTGTCGGCCAAGACAACAGGGATTTCTCCCGATCCCATCCTTCACCTCAGGCACTCCGGTGCTCGCCACCAAACCGACCATCACCCTGTGCACACGGACACGAAGCTTCCCACGTTGTCTCACCACGGCACCGCGAAGATGGCCTGCAGAACGAGGAAGGGGAGCCGGGACTAGGGCAGCAACACCGTCAGCATACTGGAGGGCCCCACCTCCACCGTCCATGACAGTAGCTGACCGGACGCCAAAGCGGGAGCCTGCCGGGCCCGGCCGGGCCCTCAGAGGCCCGGACAACTCCCGCCTTCGCGCCGCAGCTGGCATGCCGTCGGCGTCGCTGCCCCCCGTCCGAGCTGCTCCACCACCTTACCACACAAACGACGACAAAGCCACACCGAGGGCTGGCCCGCTAGGACCCAGATAGGGCCCGCGGGCCCCGATCTGGGCCGGGGGCGCGCCACCGGCCAACCAGCGCCACCACGCCGTCTCGCCGCCAAAGGATCGCGCCACCATCGAGCGAGCCGCCGGCCACCGCGCCGGGACGCCGGGCCATCATCAGGCCGAGGGGCACCGCAGCCGCCCCCATGCCCCGGGCAAGGAGCCGCGCGCGTGGGGACAGGCAGGCCCCGCCGCCGCCAACACCACCGGTCCAGCACCGGGGGCGCCCGTCGGCGGCGGCAAGGAGGGAAGGAGCGACGAGGGCGGCCGAAGGGGAGGCAGGGCTCGCATCGCCCCGGCCATCTCTCGGGGAGGCGGCGCAGATCGGATCCGGGGGAAGGGGGTGGGGGGAGGGGGCGGGGCGGGGGCGGCCGGCGACCGCCGGCGGCGACGGAGCCTAGGACGGCCGGCGGCGGCGGAGGGAGGAACCCTAGGTCGGAGGAGTAGGGGGCTAGTTTTACTACGTAGTACACTCGCTCGCACCTTGGCCAATGGCCATTCATGGTCTTGCTTCGATGTCTCAAGCCTCAGCTAAGAGGTACATTATTGATCAACAAGGACCAGAACACATCAGGAGATTGATCATTAAGCTAGCTCACCCACTAAACTAATCAAACCAGGTCAGCAACGCCTCTAGACGCTAGCAGAAACATTTATTTTCTGTAGTATACTGTATTATGGTGTCTATCCACGTTCGGCCCGGTCACCGTCTCCATCCAAATCCAATCCCCTCCCTCGTGGAAACTAATAACACGACTCGCTCCAAGATGCTCTCCTGCCTGCGTTTCCAAGAGGCATGTGCGTTTTCTGCGTGGAACGGAACGACGCTAGCTTGCGATGATTGATTCAAGGTGGGAGCCCGGGCATATTCTTCACGCAATCACGCTCTTATAACGGGATGCGTCAGCAATACATTTTTTTTAGGAGTAACCTGCCGCTTTATTCAACTAAAACAAGTCTGGGATCTCCGCAGAGACCACCGAAAGAACAAACTCCGGGGGAACTATAAGCCAAACCTTACAAAGTTCATCTCCTACTCCTACTCTAGCTATCTTATGCGCGGCAGAATTCGCAGAACGCCCAACCCAAGAAACTTTAACCTCGTCGAAGAAGCGAAACATATCCTTGATCTCTTGCACTCTTGGCCCCATGGCAGCCAAGCTTTTCTCTGTCGCCTGAAGCATGGAGGCCACCGCTTTGTTGTCTGTTTCCAGGTGCAATTTCCTAACATTGATCTCCGCTGCTAGCTGGACAGCTCGTCTGCAAGCAAGCGGCTCTACACTTTCTGGATCAGAATCATGGCGAAAGAGCTGGCATGCCGCCGCCCGGAAGTCCCCCGCGTGGCCGCGCAGAATAGCTCCCGCTCCTCCTTTATCGCCAACCTTAGAGGTCGCCCCATCAGCATTAGCTTTAATCCATCCCTCGTCCGGTGGCTTCCACTTCGCAACTTCCTTCGTCGGTTTTGGCTGGGCCTCCTTTTTGTGGACAGCAAGCCATTCGGCCATATACGCACACACAGAGTTCATTATTTCATGTGGGGGTGCGATTCTCTTACCGTCCCTTGCCTCGTTCCTTGCCAGCCACAAACCATAACAGGCCTGGATCATCGTAGCCCTCTCTTCCCCCCTGCCTCCGCGAACCACCCAAGCAGCCAGGACGCCAACACGCTCGAGGAGTCGATCTGACACGGTGGGGTCGCCACCGTAACTCCTTGCTCCGAGCGCATCATTCTCCAGAACAGGGCTGAGTGTGGGCACGTCCAAAAGCGATGGAGCAGGGTCTCTTCTCTTCCACATGCCACACAAAACACCCCTGGCTTGATATGACGACGGTGGAGCTCCGTCCCAACAGCTAACCCATTTCTCATAAGTCGCCACATGTGAATTTTTGCCTTGTTCGGAGCATTTGCATCCCAAAGAGCTAGCCAGCCCTTATGTCTGTTTACCGTGGAGGAAGCGCCCGGCCGTTCGGACCTCACCCCATTCATCGCCATCCGCAAATGATAGGCTGATCGCACCGAAAACTGCCCATTCTTCGTGAAGTTCCAGGCTATATAGTCATCCATATCAGGCCCACCAATAGCTATTTGCTTGATGTCCTTCGCATCATCTGGCGAGAACATGTCATCTATCAGATGTGAATTCCATCCCCTCCCATCCGGCGTCATGAGGTTCTGTACCTTGGTAACTCCCGGGACAAACGATTCTCCAAGCGGCTTCATGCTTCCTTGTCTCGGGATCCAATTATCGTGATGGACATTGATCTTGGACCCATCCCCTATACGCCAAATTGTACATTCTCTTAGTAGGTCCCGTCCATATATCATACTGCGAAACGTATACGACGCACCGGGTGGGCAAGTAGCATTCATAATAGAACTTTCTCTAAAATACCGGGCCTTCAACACTCGAGCACATAGGGATTCCGGGCATTGCAGCACTCTCCAAGCTTGCTTGGCGAGCAAAGCTTGGTTGAAAGCAACTGGGTCCCTGAACCCAAGTCCTCCATCCCTCTTGGCCATGCACATCTTGTCCCATGCTAACCAATGCACCTTCCTCTCTCCATTTGCTGCACCCCACCAAAAGTTTGACGAAATTGAAGTCAGTTTCCCGCACATCTTCTTTGTGAGTTGAAAACAGCTCATGGTAAAGGTTGGTGTTGATTGCAATCCCGATTTGACTAGCACTTCTCTAGCAGCTTTGGAAAGACCTTGACCTTTCCATCCTGAAACCTTGCCTTTGGAGCACTCAGCTACATATTTAAAAGTTCCATCCTTGGACTTGTTGGGGAACGCAGTAATTTCAAAAAAATTCCTACGCACACGCAAGATCATGGTGATGCACAGCAACAAGAGGGGAGAGTGTTGTCTACGTACCAACGCAGACCGACTGCGGAAGCGATCACACAACGTAGAGGAAGTAGTCGTACGTCTTCTTCCCGATCCGACCGATCCAAGCACCGTTACTCCGGCACCTCCGAGTTCTTAGCACACGTTCAGTTCGATGACGATCCCTGGGCTCCGATCCAGCAAAGCTTCGGGGAGGAGTTCCGTCAGCACGACGGCGTGGTGACGATCTTGATGTACTACCGACGCAGGGCTTCGCCTAAGCACTACAACGGTACGACCGAGGTGGAATTTGGTGGCAGGGGGCACCGCACACGGCTAAGGAGCGATCTCAAGGATCAAGTTGTGTGTCTTGGGGTGCCCCCTGCCCCCGTATATAAAGGTTGGAGGAGGGGAGCCGGCCGGCCAAGGGAGAGGAGGCGCAGGGGAGTCCTACTCCCACCGGGAGTAGGACTCCTCCCCCCAATCCTAATCCAATAAGGACTCCCGGGGGGGAAAGAGAGAGAAGGGGGGCCGGCCCCCTATCCTAGTCCTACTAGGACTTGGGGAAGGGGGGGGGCGCCGGCCAGCTTGGGCTTGTCCCTTTTCTCTTTTTCCACTAAGGCCCAATAGGCCCATTAGTCTCCCGGGGGGTTCCGGTAACCCTCCCGGTATTCCGGTAAAATCCCGATTTCACCCGGAACACTTCCGATGTCCAAACATAGGCTTCCAATATATCAATCTTTACGTCTCGACCATTTCGAGACTCCTCGTCATGTCCGTGATCTCATCCGGGACTCCGAACAACCTTCGGTACATCAAAATGCATAAACTCATAATAACTGTCATCGTAACGTTAAGCGTGCGGACCCTACGGTTCGAGAACAATGTAGACATGACCGAGACACGTCTCCGGTCAATAACCAATAGCGGGACCTGGATGCCCATATTGGCTCCTACATATTCCACGAAGATCTTTATCGGTCAGACCGCATAACAACATACGTTGTTCCCTTTGTCATCGGTATGTTACTTGCCCGAGATTCGATCGTCGGTATCCAATACCTAGTTCAATCTCGTTACCGGCAAGTCTCTTTACTCGTTTCGTAATACATCATCTCACAACTAACATATTAGTTGCAGTGCTTGCAAGGCTTATGTGATGTGCATTACCGAGAGGGCCCAGAGATACCTCTCCGACAATCGGAGTGACAAACCCTAATCTCGAAATATGACAACCCAACATCTACCATTGGAAACACCTGTAGTACTCCTTTATAATCACCCAGTTACGTTGTGACGTTTGGTAGTACCCAAAGTGTTCCTCCGGTAAACGGGAGTTGCATAATCTCATAGTTATAGGAACATGTATAAGTCATGAAGAAAACAATAGCAACATACTAAACGATCGGGTGCTATGCTAATGGAATGGGTCATGTCAATCAGATCATTCTACTAATGATGTGACCTCGTTAATCAAATAACAACTCCTTGTTCATGGTTAGGAAACATAACCATCTTTGATTAACGAGCTAGTCAAGTAGAGGCATACTAGTGACACTCTGTTGGTCTATGTATTCACACATGTATTATGTTTCCGGTTAATACAATTCTAGCATGAATAATAAACATTTATCATGATGTAAGGAAATAAATAATAACTTTATTATTGCCTCTAGGGCATATTTCCTTCAGTCTCCCACTTGCACTAGAGTCAATAATCTAGTTCACATCGCCATGTGATTTAACAGCAATAGTTCACATCACCATGTGATTAACACCCATAGTTCACATCGCCATGTGACCAACGCCCAAAGGGTTTACTAGATTCAGTAATCTAGTTCACATCGCTATGTGATTAACACCCAAAGAGTAATAAGGTGTGATCATGTTTTGCTTGTGAGATAATTTTAGTCAACGGGTCTGTCATATTCAGATCCGTAAGTATTTTGCAAAATTCTTTGTCTATAATGCTCTGCACGGAGCTACTCTAGCTAATTGCTCCCACTTTCAATATGTATCCAGATTGTGACTTTAGATTCATCTGGATCAGTGTCAAAAACTTGCATCGACGTAACCCTTTACGACGAACCTTTTTGTCACGTCCATAATCGAGAAACACATCCTTATTTCACTAAGGATAATTCTGACCGCTGTCCAGTGATCTACTCCTAGATCACTATTGTACTCCCTTGCCAAATCAGTGCAGGGTATACAATAGATCTGGTACACAGCATGGCATACTTTATAGAACCTATGAATGAGGCATAGGGAATGACTCTCATTCTCTTTCTATCTTCTGCCGTGGTCGGGCTTTGAGTCTTTACTCAACTTCACACCTTGTAACACAGGCAAGAAACTTTTTCTTTGACTGTTCCATTTTGAACTACTTCAAAATCTTGTCAAGGTATGTACTTATTGAAAAACTTATCAAGCGTCTTGATCTATCTCTATAGATCTTGAAGCTCAATATGTAAGCAGCTTTATCTAAGTCTTTCTTTGAAAAACTCCTTTCAAACACTCCTTTATGCTTTACAGAATAATTCTACATTATTTCCGATCAACAATATGTTATTCACATATACTTATCAGAAATGCTGTAGTGCTCCCACTCACTTTCTCGTAAATACAGGCTTCACCGCAAATCTGTATAAAACTATATGCTTTGATCAACTCATCAAAGCGTATATTCCAACTCCGAGATGCTTGCACCAGTCCACAGATGGATCGCTGGAGCTTTCACATTTTGTTAGCACCTTTCGGATTGACAAAACCTTCTGTTGCATCATATACAACTCTTTTTTAATAAATCCATTAAGGAATGCAGTTTTGTTTATCCATTTGCCAGATTTCATAAAATGTGGCAATTACTAACATGATTCGGACAGACTCAAGCATAGATACGAGTGAGAAGCTCTCATCGTAGTCAACACCTTTGAACTTTGTCGAAAACCTTTTTGCGACAATTCTAGCTTTGTGGATAGTAACACTACTATCAGCGTCCGTCTTCCTCTTGAAGATCCATTTATTTTCTATGGCTTGCCGATCATCGGGCAAGTCAACCAAAGTCCATACTTTGTTCTCATACATGGATCCCATCTCAGATTTCATGGCCTCAAGCCACTTTGCGGAATCTGGGCTCACCATCGCTTCTTCATAGTTCGTAGGTTCATCATGATCTAGCATCATGACTTCCAGAACTGGATTACCGTACCACTCTGGTGCGGATCTCACTCTGGTTGATCTACGTGGTTCAGTAGTATCTTGTTCTGAAGCTTCATGATCATCATCATTAGCTTCCTCACTGATTGGCATAGGTGTCGCAGAAACAGTTTTCTGTGATGTACTATTTTCCAATAAGGGAGCAGGTACGGTTACCTCGTCAAGTTCTACTTTCCTCGCACTCACTTCTTTCGAGAGAAACTCCTTCTCTAGAAATGATCCATTCTTAGCAACGAATGTCTTGCCTTCGGATCTGTGATAGAAGGTATACCCAACAGTTTCCTTTGGGTATCCTATGAAGACACATTTCTCCGCTTTGGGTTCGAGCTTATCAGGTTGAAGCTTTTTCACATAAGCATCGCAGCCCCAAACTTTAAGAAACGACAACTTTGGTTTCTTGCCAAACCATAGTTCATAAGGCGTCGTCTCAACGGATTTTGATGGTGCCCTATTTAACGTGAATGCGGCCGTCTCTAAAGCATAACCCCAAAACGATAGCGGTAAATCAGTAAGAGACATCATGGATCGCACCATATCTAGTAAAGTGCGATTACGACGTTCGGACACACCATTACGCTGTGGTGTTCCGGGTGGCGTGAGTTGCGAAACTATTCCACAAGTTTTCAAATGTATACCAAACTCGTAACTCAAATATTTGTCTCCGCGATCAGATCGTAGAAACTTTATTTTCTTGTCACGATGATTTTTCACTTCACTCTGAAATTCTTTGAACTTTTCAAATGTTTCAGACTTATGTTTCATCAAGTAGATATACTCATATCTGCTCAAATCATCTGTGAAGATCAGAAAATAATGATACCTGTCGTGAGCCTCAATATTCATCGGACCACATACATCAGTATGTATGATTTCCAACAAATCTGTTGCTCGCTCCATTGTTCCGGAGAACGGCATTTTAGTCATCTTGCCCAAAAGACATGGTTCGCAAGCATCAAGTGATTCATAATCAAGTGATTCCGAAAGCCCATCAGCATGGAGTTTCTTCATGCGCTTTATACCAATATGACCTAAACGGCAGTGCCACAAATAAGTTGCACTATCATTATTAACTTTGCGTCTTTTGGTTTCAATATTATGGATATGTGTATCGCTATGATCGAGATCCAACGAACTTGTTTTCATTGGGTGTATGACCATCGAAGGTTTTATTCATGTAAACAGAACAACAATTATTCTCTGACTTTAATGAATAACCGTGTTGCAATAAACATGATCAAATCATATTCATGCTCAACGCAAAAACCAAATAACACTTATTTAGGTTCAACACTAATCCCGAAAGTATAGGGAGTGTGCGATGATGATCATATCAATCTTGGAACCACTTCCAACACACATCGTCACTTCACCCTTAACTAGTCTCTGTTCATTCTGCAACTCTTGTTTCGAGTTACTACTCTTAGCAACTGAACTAGTATCAAATACTAAGGGTTTGCTATAAACACTAGTAAAGTACACATCAATAACATGTATATCAAATATACTTATGTTTACTTTGCCATCCTTCTTATCCGCCAATCACTTGGGGTAGTTCCGCTTCCAGTGACCAGTCCCTTTACAGTAGAAGCACTTAGTCTCAGGCTTAGGATCAGACTTGGGCTTCTTCACTTGAGCAGCAACTTGCTTGCCGTTCTTCTTGAAGTTCCCCTTCTTTCCTTTGCCCTTTTTTTTGAAACTAGTGGTCTTGTCAACCATCAACACTTGATGTTTTTCTTTGATTTCTACCTTCGTTGATTTCAGCATCACAAAGAGCTTGGGAGTTGTCTCCGTTATCCCTTGCATATTATAGTTCATCACGAAGTTCTACTAACTTAGTGATGGTGACTAGAGAATTCTGTCAATCACTATCTTATCTGGAAGATTAACTCCCACTTGATTCAAGCGATTGTAGTACCCAGACAATCTGAGCACATGCTCACTAGTTGAGCGATTCTCCTCCATCTTTTAGCTATAGAACTTGTTGGAGACTTCATATCTCTCAACTCGGGTATTTGCTTGAAATATTAACTTCAACTCCTGGAACATCTCATATGGTCCATGACGTTCAAAACGTCTTTGAAGTCCCGATTCTAAGCTGTTAAGTATGGTGCACTAAACTATCAAATAGTCATCATATTGAGCTAGCCAAACGTTCATAACGTCTGCATCTGCTCCTGCAATAGTTCTGTCACCTAGCGGTGCATCAAGGACATAATTCTTCTGTGCAGCAATGAGGATAAACCTCAGATCACGGATCCAATCCGCATCATTGCTACTAACATCTTTCAACACAATTTTCTCTAGGAACATATCAAAATAAACACAGGGAAGCAACAACGCGAGCTATTGATATACAACATGATTTGCAAAATACTACCAGGACTAAGTTCATGATAAATTTAAGTTCAATTTAATCATATTACTTAAGAACTCCCACTTAGATAGACATCCCTCTAATCCTCTAAGTGATCACGTGATCCAAATCAACTAAACCATAACCGATCATCACGTGAGATGGAGTAGTTTTCAATGGTGAACATCGTTATGTTGATCATATCTACTATATGATTCACGCTCGACCTTTCGGTCTCTGTGTTCCGAGGCCATATCTGCATATGCTAGGCTCGTCAAGTATAACCTGAGTATTCTGCGTGTGCAAAACTGGCTTGCACCCGTTGTAGATGGACGTAGAGCTTATCACACCCGATCATCACGTGGTGTCTGGGCACGACGAACTTTGGCAACGGTGCATACTCAGGGAGAACACTTCTTGATAATTTAGTGAGAGATCATCTTATAATGCTACCGTCAATCAAAGCAAGATAAGATGCATAAAAGGATAAACATCACATGCAATCAATATAAGTGATATGATATGGCCATCATCATCTTGTGCTTGTGATCTCCATCTCCGAAGCACCGTCATGATCACCATCGTCACCGGCGCGACACCTTGATCTCCATCGTAGCAACGTTGTCGTCTCGCCAATCTTATGCTTCCACGACTATCACTACCGCTTAGTAATAAAGTAAAGCATTACATCGCGATTGCATTGCATACAATAAAGCGACAACCATATGGCTCCTGCCAGTTGCCGATAACTTGGTTACAAAACATGATCATCTCATACAATAAAATCAGCATCATGTCTTGACCATATCACATCACAACATACCCTGCAAAAACAAGTTAGACGTCATCTACTTTGTTTGTTGCAAGTTTTACGTGGCTGCTACGGGCTTAAGCAAGAACTCATCTCACCTACTCATCAAAACCACAACGATAGTTCGTCAAATAGACTCCGTTTTAACCTTCTCAAGGACCGGGCGTAGTCACACTTGGTTCAACTAAAGTTGGAGAGACAGTCTTCCGCAAGCCATCTATGTGCAAAGCACGTCGAGGGAACCGGTCTCGCGTAAGAGTACGCGTAAGGTTGGTCCAGATCGTCTCACCCAACAATACCGCCGAACCAAAGTATGACATGCTGGTAGGCAGTATGACTTGTATCGCCCACAACTCACTTGTGTTCTACTCGTGCATATAACATCAAACCATAAAACCTAGGCTCGGATGCCATTGTTGGGGAACGCAGTAATTTCAAAAAATTTCCTACGCACACGCAAGATCATGGTGATGCACAGCAACGAGAGGGGAGAGTGTTGTCTACGTACCAACGCAGACCGACTGTGGAAGCGATCACACAACATAGAGGAAGTAGTCGTACGTCTTCTTCCCGATCCGACCGATCCAAGCACCGTTACTCCGGCACCTCCGAGTTCTTAGCACATGTTCAGTTCGATGACGATCCCCGGGCTCCGATCCAGCAAAGCTTCGGGGAGGAGTTCCGTCAGCACGACGGCGTGGTGACGATCTTGATGTACTACCGACGCAGGGCTTCGCCTAAGCACTACAACGGTACGACCGAGGTGGAATTTGGTGGCAGGGGGCACCGCACATGGCTAAGGAGCGATCTCAAGGATCAAGTTGTGTGTCTTGGGGTGCCCCCTGCCCCCGTATATAAAGGTTGGAGGAGGGGAGCCGGCCGGCCAAGGGAGAGGAGGCGCAGGGGAGTCCTACTCCCACCGGGAGTAGGACTCCTCCCCCCAATCCTAATCCAATTAGGACTCCCGGGGGGGAAAGAGAGAGAAGGGGGGCCGGCCCCCTATCCTAGTCCTACTAGGACTTGGGGAAGGGGGGGGGCGCCGGCCAGCTTGGGCTTGTCCCTTTTCTCTTTTTCCACTAAGGCCCAATAGGCCCATTAGTCTCCCGGGGGGTTCCGGTAACCCTCCCGGTATTCCGGTAAAATCCCGATTTCACCCGGAACACTTCCGATGTCCAAACATAGGCTTCCAATATATCAATCTTTACGTCTCGACCATTTCGAGACTCCTCGTCATGTCCGTGATCTCATCCGGGACTCCGAACAACCTTCGGTACATCAAAATGCATAAACTCATAATAACTGTCATCGTAACGTTAAGCGTGCAGACCCTACGGTTCGAGAACAATGTAGACATGACCGAGACACGTCTCCGGTCAATAACCAATAGCGGGACCTGGATGCCCATATTGGCTCCTACATATTCCACGAAGATCTTTATCGGTCAGACCGCATAACAACATACGTTGTTCCCTTTGTCATCGGTATGTTACTTGCCCGAGATTCGATCGTCGGTATCCAATACCTAGTTCAATCTCGTTACCGGCAAGTCTCTTTACTCGTTCCGTAATACATCATCTCACAACTAACATATTAGTTGCAGTGCTTGCAAGGCTTATGTGATGTGCATTACCGAGAGGGCCCAGAGATACCTCTCCGACAATCGGAGTGACAAACCCTAATCTCGAAATACGACAACCCAACATCTACCATTGGAAACACCTGTAGTACTCCTTTATAATCACCCAGTTACGTTGTGACGTTTGGTAGTACCCAAAGTGTTCCTCCGGTAAACGGGAGTTGCATAATCTCATAGTTATAGGAACATGTATAAGTCATGAAGAAAACAATAGCAACATACTAAATGATCGGGTGCTATGCTAATGGAATGGGTCATGTCAATCAGATCATTCTACTAATGATGTGACCTCGTTAATCAAATAACAACTCCTTGTTCATGGTTAGGAAACATAACCATCTTTGATTAACGAGCTAGTCAAGTAGAGGCATACTAGTGACACTCTGTTGGTCTATGTATTCACACATGTATTATGTTTCCGGTTAATACAATTCTAGCATGAATAATAAACATTTATCATGATGTAAGGAAATAAATAATAACTTTATTATTGCCTCTAGGGCATATTTCCTTCAGGACTTGCCTACCACTGTTGGCAGGCCTAAGTATCGTTCACCAAGTGCCTCTGTTTGAATCCCAATGGCTTGCATTAGCGGCTCCTTGTCCTCATCGGGACATCCCTTCCCGAAGAAAATTGTGGACTTTTGAAGGTTTACTTTTTGTCCGGAGGCTGCCTCATACTTGGAAAGGATCCCTTTGAGCACCGCCAAATTTTCCTGTGATCCTTCTAGGAACACGATACTATCGTGAGCAAACAAAAGGTGTGTGATATGGGGGCCAGTGCTCCCAAATGAAACACCCCGTATGTCTTTGTTCTGTTGCGCCTTCTTAAGCAGGGCTGAGAAGCCTTCAACACAAAACAGAAAGAGGTAGGGCGAGAGTGGGTCACCCTATCGCAACCCCCTCGAGGGCAAAAAGCCTCTGGAATAGCCTCCATTTAATTTGACAACAAAACTTGCTGATGTAACACACTTCATCACCATAGAAATCCATCTCTGGTCGAAACCAAACCGTGCTAGCATATGTTGTAGGAAGATCCATTCTACCCGATCATACGCCTTCATCATGTCCAATTTTACAGCACACAACGGTTTCTTCCTCCTTCTAGACCTGATCGCATGAACACTCTCATATGCTATCAACACATTATCTGTAATGAGTCTCCCCGGTACAAAGGCACTTTGCTCTTCAGAGATCAACACTGGAAGGATAGTTTTTAGTCTGTTCGCAAGAACCTTAGATGCTATTTTGTAGAGCACATTACACAAACTAATCGGCCTGAATTGTGAAAGTAACTCCGGTGAGTTTACTTTTGGGATCATGACGATAACAGTCGCATTAAAGCTATCAGGAGCTGCCTCGCCCTCCAAAAAATCATGAACTGCCCGACACACATCCTCCCTGACCAAAGACCAGTGTCTTTGGTAGAACATAGCGGGTAACCCATCCGGTCCCGGCGCCTTAGTCGGACCCATCTGGAACAGCGCCCACTCGATCTCCAGGTCAGTGATAGGCGCCGTCAGATTAGCGTTCATCAGATCAGACACCGCCGGCATAATATTCTCCAGCAGCTGATCGGCATCCGAAGACCCCTTTGACTGGAAGAGCTTCTCATAGAAAGTTGTCGCCATCTCCCTCATACCTTCATCCGTAGTGCACTTTGATCCACCATCCCGAATTAGGGCCTTGACAGTGTTTTTCCGCTTGCGATGAGAACATCTATTCTGGAAATACTTGGTGTTTTGGTCACCTGCAGCAAGCCAATCAACTCTGGAACGTTGCTTGTAAAGGATCTCTTCCTTCTCAAAGATATTACGCAGCTGGCCTTCTATGTCCCGGACCTCCAGTGAGCATCCGATGACTAAAGATCTCCGCTTTGCATCTTCCAGTTGAGACTTGAGCTTGCTGATTTGTTTTTTGATCGAGCCAAACACAGTCCGCCCCCACTGTTGCATGTCCCTTGTTACCTGCTGCAGTTTTGCCCATACAGCAGCGATACCTCTGTCGCCGTTACTCGCCGCTTGCCACGCCGTGGTGACCATGTCCTCATACTCCAGATGTTTCACCCACGCCTCCTCCCATCTGAACTGACGTGGGCCTTTTATCGTGATGCATGGAGCTGTCTCCATTGCACGGATAACCAAGGCTACATGGTCCGACTCCTCTGTCACAATGTGTTCAACAGCAGTATTAGGGAACATCTCCGCAAATCCATCATTACACGTCGCCCAATCAAGCCTCACTTGGATATTGTCCTCACCTTCACGCTTATTGTCCCATGTATACAGATACCCCGAGTACCCTAGATCAACCAATCCACAATTAGCCAGACAAACTCTGAAATCCTCCATTTGGTTGAAGCTACGTGTATTCCCACCAAATTGATCCGACTGAAACATAGCTTCATTAAAATCACCTGCACACAGCCACGGCAAATTATCTTGGGCCCTAAGAAACCGGATCGCATCCCAAGACTTCTTCCTCAGTTCCGTTCAAGGTTCCCCGTAGAAACCAGTGAATCTATAGGTCTTGCCCTTGAATTGTATCTCCGCATCAATGAAGTACTGACACCACGGTCGAACTGTAACCTGTAGGTTATCTCTCCACCAAAGTGCTAAACCACCACTTAGGCCCTCACAGTCCACCGCAACCCCACTGTGAAAACCTAACCTCCACATAAGTCTCTGCATCGCACCTGCCTTCTTTTTTGTTTCACTTAAGAAAACCACCGCTGGGTTGTACGACCGTATCAGGTCCCTTAATTCGCCAACTGTCGAGTCCAACCCCAACCCTCGACAGTTCCAGGCCAAGAAATTCATTGGTCCCGGCGGCCCTGTGCTCCAGGGTCCGCCGATATATCCTTTAAGTCATCAATGCGATCAAACACGGAGGAGGTTTTTTGCCTCGTCTCGCGAATGAACGCCTCATTCTCAGCCATCCTAGCATGCTCTCCCTTTGCCACCCACATTTGCTTAGGACCCCTCTTCCTGCTCTCATTACCACATCTCCCTCTTGGCTCATAGTGGTCCGAGTAGGAGTACTCATCCCTCGGTTTCCTGCGGTACGTACCTTTTCGCCTTCCATGCACACCATGCATGTTGGATCCCCCCAGTGGGTGACCCCAGTCCGCTCCATCATTGCACCCGTCTGCATGGCGCCCGTTATCAGACCGCCCTTCATCATGGCGCCCGTATGGGCCATTGACTAAAAATTTCCCTTTGCGGTCTCTCTCTGTCTCGACCTGGCCACCCCCTTGACGCTGCTAGAATTGTTCCGTTAGTTTGCTTCGCAGATCCTGTTCACGACGTTGATCTAATTTGTCTCTCAGGTCTTTTTCCTTCGGAGGCTCATTCCTTTCTCACCCCTTGTTTGGGCTGGTCACCTCCCCCTTGTCTGTATGGGTTCCCCCGCCAGTGCGAGTACCTTTAGACTGGGAGAATTCAGAATGCAAATTCCTTTTGGTGGGTAGACCCCTAACCCTTGGATGGTCCGATCTACCACGGGAGCCTTCCCCAGATTGAGAGAAACCCATGCTGTTTGTACTGCCCGACGCCCCACTGAAAGAGCCCTCCTTAGCTGAGTTATTTCTTCCCGGGGATGCTCTCAGCCATCCTCCCCACTGAGAAGAGGAATCAATAGGAGGATCAGACACTCCTCCCACATGCACCAGCCGACCACACTCAAAACAAAAGTGTGGCACTTTTTCATAATAAAAATCAAACCAGGTCTTCTCTTTGTCATCCTTGTACTTCTTCAGGTAAAATCCTCGAACCAGAGGCTCATAGATGGAGATTCTTGCTTTAAACCTCAGATTCACGCCCCTAGCAAATCCCTCCGTGTCCACATCTACCTTCACAATATCACCCAGCCAATTCCCCAGGGCCTTGCCAAACGCCTCTGTTCTCTTGTCAGGTGGCAGGTCTGTGACCCTCACCCATATATCTATCTTTTCAAACACCATCTCTGAAGGTCTCGTACTGCCCTCATACTCTTTCATGACCAGAACACTGAAGTCATACTACCATGGCCCGTTGTTCAGTACGTGTTTATAGTCACCCTCACTTCCAAAGTGCACCTCGAAAGTATTAGATCCCATCTCATAAAACTTCGCCTCCTGGTGCAATCCCCAAGCCCTAGGCATTGTTCTCTCCAGCACGGACATCTTCAGCGGACGAGGGGAGCACACCTTGCCCACCGCTGCCCACCGAGCCCTAGTGTTGGTTGCAGGAGTTGGATCTTCAAAAACAAAGCCCTCTACTTCCTTGTCCATGAGAACCATGCCACCGAGTCTTGCAGATAAGCTGGCAGCCGGATCCGGGGTTTTGCACTCTGGCGGAGATGTGGAAGATCCCCGGCCTACAGATCCGCCCTCCCTCTGCGTCGGCGGCGTATTTGCCGCAGCAGTGGGAGTTGCCGCGGATTTCCTCGGAGTGGCCGCCGCCTTAGACGCAGTTCATCCCGTCATTGGCCCCGCTCCTTGACGGGGATCACGGCCCAGCCGACCCGAGCAATACATGACATGTGGTTATAGCGCCTAGACATTTTCTTTGGACTGTTATTTTTCTTCCCGGCGTATAATATTCGGGTCCCGCAATAGAGTGTCAGTCTCTAGTTGGCTGCTGCATTTCGGCGAGCAATTTGCAAGTATGTTATCAAAATTTAAAATATCATGAATTCTGAAAACGTTCCTGATGTAGGATAGGAACCCTAGGGGCCGATCTTTCACGAAAGGAACGGATCCCGCGATGAACACGAAGAACACGAGGGGAAAACAAGGGGAACACAAAGGGAAACACGGGAGAATCACTAAACCAACACAAGAAAGTCACACATGTGCTAGATCCTCGAGTACATAGGAGATCACACGGTACACGATCAAACTAGGGACGATACAAGGTAGCCGGTCTTCTCCGTGAGGAGGTCTTGAATCCATGAGGGGATTGTAACGCCCTCGATGCGGCTATGTCTCCCACGTGTCGAGGCATGACTTAGAGACAAAGGCGCATTGAAAGCAATGTCGCAAGTCGGGAATCATTACACAACCCAAGTACATATATAATGTAAAGGGGAATAATATCATAGTTGGCTTACACTCGCCACGTCACATCAAAGTACATAAATAACATCCATCATACAATCACTCATGGCCCGACTACGGCGCCAAAATAGAAAAGACCCCCAACAAGCGACTAAACCCTGAATCGAACCCCGAATAGGCATCCCTACTGATCATCAGGAAACGACACATAGTAACGCTGAGAGTCCTCGTCGTACTCCCACTTCGGCTCGAGCGCGCCATCCGGAGAGGTATCATCGGTCCCTGCATCTGGTGTAATAGTAATCTGTGAGCCACAAAGGACTCAGCAATCTCGCACCCTCGTGATCAAGACTATTTAAGCTTAATAGGTAGGAAAGGGGTAATGTAAAGTGGAGCTGCAGCAAGCGACTAGCATATATGGTGGCTACCTTATTCGCAAAAGAGAGCGAGAAGAGGAGGCAAAGCACGAGCGGAAACTATATAGAGCAGCCTACGCAAACATAACTCCAACGCCGTGTCCACTTCCCGGACTCCGCCGAGAAGAGGCCATCACGGCAACACACTCAGTGGATTCATTTTAATTATTTAAGGTTCAAGTTATCTACAACCGGACATTATCAAATTCCCATCTGCCCATAACCGCGGGCACGGCTTTCGAAAGATCAATCCCTGCAGGGGGGTCCCAACTTAGCCCATGACAAGCTCTCACGGTCAACGAAGGAATAGACCTCCACCCAGGACCCACCGATCAGACTCGGTATCCCGGTACAACAAGATGATTCGACAGGTCAAAACTAGTCCAGCAACACCGCCCGAATGTGCCGACAAATCCCGATAGGAGCTGCACATATCTCTTTCTCAGGGCACACTCAGATTGTCTAAACTTCCGGTAGGCCAGCCCAGAGATGCCCCTGGTGGCCACCGGCGGCTGATGTTCCGGACCAACACTCAGAGGAGCACTGGCCCGTGGGGGGCTAAAATAAAGATGACCCTCGGGCTCCGGAAACCCAAGGGAAAAAGGGGTAGGTGGCAAATGGTAAAACCAATGTTGGGCATTGCTGGAAAAGCTTTAATCAAGGCGAACTATCAAGGGGTTTCCATTATAGCCCAACCGCGTAAGGGACGCAACAATCCGGGAACATAACACCGATATGACGGAAACTAGGGCGGCAAGAGTGGAACAAAACACTAGGCGAGAGGCCGAGCCTTCCACCCTTTACCAAGTATATAGATGAATAAAGATAACATAGCCATATAATGATATCCCAACAAGTAAATAAGTGTTCCAACAAGGAACGGCTCCAATCTTCACCTGCAACTAACAACGCTATAAGAAGGGGCTTGAGCAAAGCGGTAACATAGCCAATCAATGGTTTGCTAGGACAAAGGTGGGTTAGAGGCTCAATCATGGCAATTGGGAGGCTGACAAGCAAGTGGTAGGCATCATACCATTGGCAAAGCAAAAGAGCGAGCAAACTAGCATAGCAAAGATAGTAGTGATTTCAAGGGTGTGATCATCTTGCCTGCACAGTTGTCAGAATTGACTGGATCCTCAAAAGCAAACTCAACGGGCTCCTCGTTAGCGAACTCGTCTCCCATCTCTACCCAACAACACAAACAAGCAACAAGGATACAATCAACCACGTGCAAGGGCAACCAAAAGATGCAAAGATGATATGCTATGCGGGATGCGATGCGGGATGCAAAAAAAATGCAAGACGTGATAGGAAATGCATGAACCTGGCCTCAACTTGGAAAACCAAGTGTGCCACTGGATAGAGGGGAAGAAATCCCCTGAAAACGATATAAAGATCATGGCAATCGGAGCTACGCTTTAGAAATGGCAAGCGTTTTACTAAACGAACCGATCTGCGATTTACAGCAAGTAGGCTCCTAAATGCAACAAAATGAACATGCTACAGCCACCAAACATGAAAACAAATTGCATGGCAGTGATGTACTCAAGAAGCTTAACAAATCACCAGGACTGAGGCATAGGCAAATTCATCCATTAAGGGCTTCAAACAAGCATGGCAAAACTGAATAAGCAAAACAGATTTCAGACTTAGCGAAATTAACGCTAGTCTGAAATTTCAGACCACGATGCTCTCTTCGGAGCAGCAAAACAACATGAAGCAAAACCTGATCATGGCAAGTAAGAGCATGGCATGGAGCTACTCAACAAGCTTAACAAAACACCCAAAATGACCTGGGGTCAAAAGGGTTCACAAAATACTCTACCGAGCACACGAACATCGATGAAACACAATCAGTTTTCAGACTTGGGGCATGCTGAAATTAAAACTCACGGAGGCATGTAAACGAGCTCGATGCACTCACTACGGTGCAAGTCATGGCAAGGCAAGCATATATCCATTAATAAGGCACAAAATTCTAGCTAGACATAGCAATAACAATGGCATAGCATGCATGGATCACTAGCAATAACTCCGGCAAAATCGCAAAAGAGTTCACGATCTGCCCAAAACAACAACTATGCAAACGTTGAGCTCGATTGAGTCAACCTAGGGTGCTCCAATATAACAAGTAAAAACATGGATGGATTAAGCACAACAAGCATACCAAATCACTCTTACTGATCATCCTCAAAAGAGGCACGGATCACTAGAAAACAAGCTGGACATATAGCATCGTGAACTAAACATCCCAGACTTAGTGATTTTCACTAAGTCCCTGAAATCAGTAAACTCAGGTAGCCCTCTTCGCAAGCTTGCACAAGACAACACATATATCCTAAAAATGCATGGGAGGCACCTCTGGAAAGAAGACAACATGCTTAACAATTTATCCCAAAGGGGCACAGGCATATCATGCATGGATTAAACATGGCAAAAATGACAAAAGTGCATGATGAACTAACGGATCTGCAATTTAACTCATGATGCCTCCTTCCAACAGCATTTTGGGTAACAAGATGACCTCAAATGCAAATAATGCAATGGAATGAAATGATGTACTCGTCGAGACGAAGATTTTGACATATCATATGCCCAAATCGGAGCTACGGATGCAAAGATATGGCAGGTCAAACATGGCATAAAAATCTGGAAGGAGGAGGGAAAGTCAACCGAGTTAGGGTTTCTCAGATCCAGATCTGGCGGCACGGATCCCAAGGCAGCCGGGCACTGTTCACGCCGGAGCTCCTGTAGCTGCCGGAGTTTCGCCAGTGGGGAGGCCGACGAGGGAGAGGAGAAGAAGCCGGGGCGAGGGGCGGCGGCCGGCGACCGCGGCCGGCGGCGCCCGGGGCGGCGGACGGCGGCGGGGAGCGCCGGGCGCGCGGGCGGCGAGGCCCGGCTCGGCGGTGGTGGCGGCCCGCGGCGGCGGCGCCCGCCGGAGCCGGGGAAGGCGGCGGCGCTGGAGGAGGGCACGGGGGCGCGGGCGCCCGGGCCGGGGGGGCTCCCCGCGGGCCTAGCGGGCCCCGGCGGCGGCGATGTGGGGCGCGGCCCACATGGCGGCGCGGGATTCGGCGAGGCGGATCGGGCGGACGCTGTCCGGACGGATCCGGACACGTCCGTCGGTGGGGGGGGGGGGGTTGATCTGTTTTTTTTTGGAGGAGGACGGGGAGGAAGACGAGATCCGAAATGGGGGGTGTTTAAATAGGCATAGAGGAAGTTAGGAGAGTCCAAATGGGGTGCGGTTTTCGCCCACACGATCGTGATCGAACGACCGAGACGATGGAGCAGAGTTCGGTGGGTTTTGGGCCAAAATGGAGGGGTGTTGGGCTGCACACACACGAGGCCTTTTCGGTCCCTCGGTTAACCGTTGGAGTATCAAACGAAGTCCAAATGACCCGAAACTCGACAGGCGGTCTACCGGTAGTAAACCAAGGCCGCATGGCAAGTCTCGACCCAATCCGGAAATGTTTAATCCCCACACACGAAAGAAAGCTAAAAATGGCCACCGGAGGAGAACGAAGCGCCGGAATGCAAAACGGACAACGGGGAAAATGCTCGAATGCATGAGATGAACATGTATGCAAATGCAATGCACGTGATGACATGATATGAGATGCACGAAAAACAAAAACAACACACGGAGACAAGGACCCGAACCCGAGAATTAAATATAACTTAATGCCGGAAATGGCAAGAGTTGGAGTACAATTCGGGAAGGTTACATATGGGGCGTTACAGGGATCTTCCCTTAGAGGGGTCTTGAATCGAAAGGGATCTTCTTCGAAGAGGCCGCGGTATCTCACGAGGAGTAGATCCGATGTGGATGAGCGTAGCTTTATCTCTCAAAATGAGCTAAACCAATGCTAACCCTAGAAAGTTGGACGAGGTGGAGTATATATAGTCTTAGTGCAAAAGAGGGGGCGAAGGGGTACATGGGCTGCGGCCCAACACGAAACAGTGCACAGGCATCGGACGTCCAGGAGTCACCGGTTGTCCGGAGGCTCGGGAGGTCCGGACGTCCGGTGCTTGTCGGACGTCCGTAGATCCGTCTCGGGTAGTCTTTGGTCGGACGTCCGAAAAGCATCGGTCGTCCGTGAAGCGTCGGAAGTCCATCGTTTTGGCTCGGGTGTGGAAGTGTCGGAAGTCCGGTCTAGGTCAGACGTCCGGAGCCTCGGGGGCGTCGGACGTCCGGTCCTGGCCGGTCGTCCGGAGCCTGTAGCTTCTTCTTCATCACTTATTCTTCTCCGTCGTCACATTCATCTTCCTCTTCCTCTTCTCCTTGCTCCTTAGCTTCTCCATGATACCTGAGCATGCACAAAGTGTCCGTATGAGGTAGTAGCCATGTCTCATGTGCATCAAAGTGGAAATGTGAGAGGAGAGATGTCACCTCGGTTTCAAGAGCTCTTGCGTGTGCTCGTGTCATGGGTCCAAGAGGTGTCGTAGGAGATGTAGTTGGGTCCATGGGGATGGCCTTGAGATGCTCTGCATCATCTCCCCTCCCTTGGGGAAGATCCGTCCTCGGATCAAATTCTTCATCACCATGAAAGAGAGAGAGAGATTTTTGACATTGAAGATGTCGCTCACGTTGTACTTGTCGCGTGGGAGGTCGATCTTGTAAGCGTTGTCGTTGTATCGTGCGAGCACCTTGAAGGGTCCATCCGCTCGTGGTCGAAGCTTGGACTTGCGTTCTTGTGGACAGCGATCCTTGCGAAGGTGTAGCCACACGAGATCACCAATGTTGAAGACCATATGTTGCTTGTTGAAATTGAGCTTGCTCGCAAGGCGTTAAACTTGGCGCTCGATGGTGTTTCTTGTATATTCCTGCACCTTCTTGAGGTGTGTCACACGTGCACCTGCGTCCAAATTGATGCGCTCTTGAAGTGGTAGAGGGAGAATGTCCAAAGGGGACAAAGGATTGAACCCGTAGACGACCTCGAAGGGGGACTTGCCGGTTGTTGAGTGTCTTGCTCGGTTGTAGGCGAACTCGGCGATAGGTAGGCACTCCTCCCACTCCTTGATGTTATGACACCCAGATAATTAGGCTACAGTGAACCTCTGCTAATGATGCCACATCACCTCGGTTGCTGTTGTTAATCTCGTGTTAGTTCGAAACTGATTCAAGTTTAAATTTGAATTAAAGTGAAAACGATAAAAGTTTTCAAACAATAAAAATAAAATGTTCGCATTATTCTATAATTCCCCTGATCATTTGTCATGTTGCAAACATCATTTGACTCACCAATTAATCCCTAATAAAATATAAAGTGGTCCAAAACCAACACAGATAACCATTTGAAAATAAACAAATGATTATATATTTCCAACTGAGTTGAAACTTTGTGAGCATCATCATATCACTGAATTTCATTTATGTACTAGGTTTCATATTTTAGTAAAGTCATTTAGTGTCTCAAATAAATAGAAAACAGTGTCTAAAATAAAAAACAGTATAGGAAAAAGAGAAAAGGAATAAGAGTTGAAGTCTCCTGTGCACTTTGGCCCAGCGTGAATAGTACATGGACCAGCCCAACTGAGTCTTCCCTGACCTTTCGCTACAGTGGGAGGAGGGAGGAGCCGTGACGGCCATCCCACGGCCATGGCCACGTGCCGGCCATCCCCTACCTCCCCGGCGCCTACAAAACGCCAACGCGAACCCTAGGCTGCTCTCGTCCGTTCCCCTCTCTATCCACATCATTCCCTTTCCCCTCTAGTTCGAATTTAGCTCGTCAGATCGCGCGGTGACCGCTGCCCCGTCGTCGTTGTCACGCCCACCAGCGTCTCCGGCGCACGGGAGGACGTCCAGAAGGTTCGCCGCAGCCGGATTCGCCCATCCCTGGCACCAGCTAGAGCCAGGACGCCCTCGAACCGTCGCCACAAGCCGTCTTCCCCGTCTCTGGCCGCCGGTCATCCGACGTCGATTCGCTCGACCCCGACCTCCCCTGGCCTCGTTGTGTGCTCTCTCGGCTCCGCGGTGAGCTCCTCTTCCCCCCCCCCCCCCCCCCCCCCTCACTTCCCCTGCTTGCGCCCGTCCCCTAGCTCCAACCCCGCGCCATGGCCGAAGCACTCCGTCCGCGCGCGTTGGTCTGCTTCTGGCAGCGGCCACACCAGCACCTCACGCTCCCCTGTGCGGCCCCTTGCCCCTGTCGCGCCTGCCTGTGGCCACCCTCGCCCCCAGGCCGCTCCTGTGCGGGCTCCCTGCGCCGGCCGCGCCCGCCGTTGGCCGCCACCGGCGCCGCCCCGCAGTGGCCTCGTGCCCGCGCTACTAACGCTCATGCTGGCTGTTGCCGCTGCCTCTGTAGCTTACTGCTGCTGCTCTTGCTGCTGCGCGCGCACCTACTCGGCTGCTGCTTTGCCGCCGCTGTTCGCTGATGTTATGCTGTCGCTTTTTCTAGTGTTGCCGACGCTGTTGTTTGCCGTTGCTGCCGCTGCATGCGCCCGCCTGCGCATGCTGCATCGCCCACGCACGCCGGGCCATGCCCGCTCTCGTGTGTGCCGCTGCTGGCTTGGGCCGCCGTGGCCTGTGTGCCCGTGTGTGCACCGGAGCCATGGCCTTCGGCCACTTCACGTTGGGCCTAATCCCCAATTAAAACAAAGCCCCACTTAGATTATTTTATGTTTAGGTTTAGCTACCCTATGACATGTGGTCCTCTAGTTTAAATTAGAGGTAAATACACTAGAAGTCTTAAAATTTGTTCGTGACGGTCAGTTTGGTGCACAAACTTGCAAAATACGTGTTTCTGGTTATCTAACTTGCGTGGGCGTGTAAATACGGTCACATTATCCGTACATGAGTGTATTCGCTGCCTACGTGGCATGCCAACATGTCCAGGGCCGATGTTTTTTCAAAAACACCCTCATTTTTCTACTTTGTACAAAAGCACTCCAACAATAGTTGCCCGTTGGATCCCATTGTCAATGTACGTTGTAAATATATTGGGTCCATTGTCAGTAGCTAGTGCATGTGATGTTATTTTTTTCAGAAACACGCTTGTTTTTTTTTACTTTGTGCAAAAGCACTCCAACAATAGTTGTCCGCTGGGTCCTACGGTCAGTGTAAGTTGTAAATATATTGAGTTGGAAAAAATGGGACGAGCGAGTTCTAATCAACGACCTATTGTAATGGAGCCTATCCACCCCAACTGACCGTACTTGGTATTTCATTTCGACTACTAAGGTATATCACCTCTAAAATAAAAGTGCACATTCTGAATATATTTTCATTTCTCTAGATTTTCAAATTTAAAATTATTTGGATTCAAACCAATTTTTAGATGAATTATTCGAAACAAAATTACGTACATTCATTATGCGCTATATATTCTTTTCTCTAGATTTTTTAATCTAAAATTATTTGAATTCAAACAAAATTTATTTATTTATTTCGGAGAAAATATACATACATTCATTCTGACCTTTGTTTTCTTTTATCTAGATTTCCAATTTAAAATTATTTGAATTTGAACAAAATTTCTGTTGATTTGTTCGAAAGAAATTTACATACATTCATTATGAACTATATTTCTTTTATATAGATTTTCAAATTCAAATAAAAATTAGTTGATTTGTCCGGAAAAAAATTACGTACATTCATTCTGACCCACATTTTCTTTTATCTATATTTTCAAATTTAAAATTATTCGAATTCAAACAAAATTTTGTTGATTTGTCCCAAAAAAATACGTACATTCATTGGGCACTATATTTCCTTTTATCCTTATTTTTAAATTTTAAATTATTTGAATTCAAACAAAAAATTAGATGATTTGTCCAAAAAAACTATATTCAGCTTTTCTCGTTTGGTTTCTACTTTAACTCGTATGGTTTATCTTATATAAAGCTAATTGTGCTCTATAAACGTCAACAGTAAAGAGGTCAAGTGGCTATCTAAGCTAGGCGAATCATAGCAGGTCGTGTGTTTGAATCTTGTTGCCGCTCTAGCACTTTTTATTCTATTTGAGGATTTTCTGCATAAATAAATAAAATGCAAGGGTGTTTTTTGAAAAACAAAAGTGCATGCAGATTACCCACTGCGTCAGCCACTGACAGTCGGCCCCTGCCATGTTGGCAAGCCAAGCGTGCACATTATACAGTAGAAAAGCACCGTATATGAACGGAAAGACAAGTTAGATGATCAAAAATACGTATTTTATAAGTTTATGCACCAAACTGATCATCGCGTGCAAGTTCTGTGACTTATGATGTATTTACCACTTTAAATTAGTTTAGTTAATTATTATTTTTTGCATATGGGCCAATGACACATGGGCCCCGCTTTGACTTTGTTGACCAGTCAACCTTGACTGGTCAACAGTTGACTGACCCCTGGCCCCATTTGTAATACACACTGGCTAGCACAACACAAGTATTTAAATATTTATTTTCGAATTAAAATAATTCAGAAAATCAATGAAAATTTTGAAAATTAATATAAAATAAACTGTATCTCGGATGAAAAAACTTTATACATGAAAGTTCCTCAGAACGACGAGACGAATCCGGATACACAGCCCGTTCGTCCGCCACGCCTCCCTAGCATAGCAAACACGCAACTTTCCCCCTTCGGTTCATCTGTCCGAAAACGCGAAACACCGGGGATATTTACCCGGTTGTTTCTCCCCTTCACCGGTATCACCTCGTACCGCGTCAGGCCACCCCTAGCACAACGTAATGCCGCATCTTGCTTTCTGTTACATTGATTGCTCTGTTATTTATTGTGTTCCCCCTCCGTTACTTCTTTCCGGTAGACCCTGAGACTTCTGGAGACCCCTAGTACGAATATGGTGTTGACGATCCCTCCTTGCCAGAGCAACCAGGCAAGCCCCCCCTTGATCACCAGATATCGCCTACTCTTCTCTCTACTGCTTGCATTAGAGTAGTGTAGCATGTTACTGCTTTCCGTTAATCCTACCCTGATGCATAGCCTGTCCTTGCTACTACTGTTGTTACCTTTACCTGCAATCCTAATGCTTAGTATAGGATACTAGTTTATCATCAATGGCCCTACATTCTTGTCCGTCTGCAATGCTATACTACCGGTCCGTGATCACTTCGGGAGGTGATCACGGGCATATACTACATACTTTACACTATTACATTACTGGTGATACTGTTTAGAGATGGGGGCTGAAGGGGCAGGTGGCTCCATCCAGGTAGTGGTGGGCCTGAGTTCCCGGCGGCCCCTGACTGTTACTTTGTGGCGGAGCGACAGGGCAGGTTGAGACCACCTAGGAGAGAGGTGGGCCTGGCCCGGGTCGGCGTCCGTGGTTATATCAAAATAACACGCTTAACGAGATCTTGCTATTTGATCTGAGTCTGGCTACTTGCCTATATGCACTAACCATCTACGCGGGGACAGTTATGGGCACTCGACGTCATGGTATCAGCCGAAGCCTTCGTGACGTTAGCGACTAAGCGGCGCGCGCCGGGTTGGACCGCGTAACGCAACTTCCTTTGTAATGGAGGTTGCTAGGTCTGCTCACCGGTCGCGTACGCAACGTGCAGGTGTGCAATGGGCGATGGGCCCAGACCCCTGCGCCATAGGATTTAGACCGGCGTGCTGACCTCTCTGTTATGCCTAGGTAGGGCTGTAACGTGTTGATCTTCCGAGGCCGGGAATGACCCAGAAAAGTGTGTCCGGACAAAAAGGATCGAGCGTGTTGGGAAATGTGGTGCACCCCTGCAGGGAAGTTAATCTATTCGAATAGCCGTGATCTTCGGTAACAGGACGACTTGGAGTTGTACCTTGACCTTATGACAATTAGAACCGGATACTTAATAAAACACACCCTTCCAAGTGCCAGATACAACCCGGTGGTCGCTCTCTAACAGGGCGGCGAGGAGAGGATCGTCGGTTAGGATTATGCTATGCGATGCTACTTGGTGAACTTACCTTCTACTCTCTTCTCCTGCTGCAAGATGGAGGTTACCAGAAGCGTAGTCTTCGATAGGACTAGCTATCCCCCCTCTTATTCCGGCATTCTGCAGTTCAGTCCACATGTGATACCCTTATTCCAATTGATACCAATGCATACATATGTAGTGTAGCTCCTTGCTTGCGAGTACTTTGGATGAGTACTCACGGTTGCTTTGCTTCCTCTTTTCCCCCTTTCTATACCCGATTGCTGCGAACAGACGTTGGAGCCCAGGAGCCAGACGCCACCGTCGACGACGACTACTACTACTCGAGAGGTGCCTACTACTACGTGCAGCCCGCTGACGACGACCAGGAATAGTTTAGGAGGATCCCAGGCAGGAGGCCTGCGCCTCTTTCGATCTGTATCCTAGTTTGTGCTGGCCTTCTTAAGGCAAACTTGTTTAACTTATGTCTGTACTCAGATATTGTTGCTTCCGCTGACTCGTCTATGATCGAGCTCTTGTATTCGAGCCCTCGAGGCCCCTGGCTTGTAATATGATGCTTGTATGACTTATTTTATTTGTAGAGTTGTGTTGTGATATCTTTCCGTGAGTCCCTGATCTTGATCGTACATGTTTACGTGTATGATTAGTGTACGGTTGAATCGGGGGCGTCACAAGTTGGTATCAGAGCCGACTTCCTGTAGGAATCCCCCTTTCCAACTCCTTGGCCGAAGTCGAGTGTAGACATTGCAAAACTTTTACTAACATGGATGTGTGTCTTACGGGCACACGTCGCCATTGGGTGGTAGTAGGATCTTTTATTCCTCGACCTATACTCTGGGACTCTGACATCTCTTCTATTCGGGTTAAACGATTTTACTAACTCTGACTCTAGGTTCTCGATAATACTTTCTTCCGAAGAGCCCCTTATTACAGATGATCGTTTGCTGCACCAGAAGAATCCGAAGATACTCTCCGATGTTCTCTTGAGACTTTATGGCGTCGCTTTTGCAATTCCCCTCCATCGATAAACCCCTATGGATAACCACGTATACTCGCCATTCATACAATGCTTCCCAGTTGATCTTGTTATTACAAGATACATCGAAATGCTCTCTATTGTTTCAAGAATACTTTGTGCCTATTGCCTTGCAGTTCTTTGCCACATGAATACCCCTACGGATAATTCCTCGCTCTTACCGAGTATCCGCTCATCCCTAGTTGTTCATGTGTTTCACAAAATTCTTCAAAATACTATCCGATCTTTTGAGAATCCTCATTAGCCTATGGCTCTTGAAATGCTTGTCTGCCTGCATTTTGGTTAATTCCAAATGACTAGCAATATTCATGGATGTCCTTTGCCTTTATCATCTTGGGTCCCTTGGTTCAGTATGTTGTGAATGATGCAATCCTTTATCAGATCCTAGAATTCATCCTTTCGGCTCAGACATCGTTTTAAACATGAGTTGGATCTCGACCAGTTAAATTGCCATCGATTGTACCCCTAAGCCTACTCAACTTATCCATCCTTGATCAGAGCGTTGCTTTTGATCCCCTGATTTGGAAATCATAATTCTTTTGCATTTGAACTTTGAATTAGTCAGATGTATCTATAATCAGATCTCCTTGCATTCTTCTTCCTCTGGTTGAGTACCGATGCTCACATCAGATCCCCTGTGGACCATCGGTTCCTTTGTTGGATTTTATCCGATAGTGTCCTTCATATTGAATAACCTTGTGAGCCTCTCCATGGGTATATAATGCCTTTGGTAAATTGTATCACCTGCTTTTGAACAATGCTCTACTTTCGAGCTTGTGTATTTACTTTCGAAACTTGTGGTATATGTTACTAAGATGCCCGAAGGGTTGAACATATGCCTTCCCCTAATCCGTGAGAACCCATAAGTTTTCACAAGTCATACTTTTCCGGTGTTCTACCAAATAAAATTCCAACACTACAGTTTTATCAAGACGAGAAGTGAATGAAAGGTTATGCATTGAAGAAGTGGGAGTCGACCTTGAACCTTGTGTTCATGCCCATGGACAAGATGTAGATCCTACCATAGAAGCTTCTTGTAATAATAACTATTTCGTTGATATAATATCATCTGGTATCTGGGATCTGACCTTTTGCAATCGTGGTTCCGACCATGTTCTCCTTTAAATACCATTTCTCGGACAAGTTGAAGTACTTGTCTTCTGCAGGTCATTGCACATGTCCAACCCTTTGATCTACCGTCGAGCATTACACTCTGGTATCTTAAGAATACCATGGAACTACATAACTTCTTATGAGTTCTTCATCAACTATTATTCTCGCCAATTCCAATTTCCCTCGGGTTCTGAGTTTTTAGTTACTCGAGAACACCGTTAAGTGAATCGATTCCGCACTCCGATTCAATAACTCTAAGTAATTTTCATTGCTTATGATTTAATAACCCTTCAAGTCAGTCCTAGCCTGATTGGCTATATCATTATCGTGCAACTTTTTAACTGTGCTACCTGGTTCTTCTTCCCATAGCACAATTTTTGATGATGAGCTAATCTTATAATCGATCTTCCTCGTCATATCGTTTGTCCTTGAACAACAAGCTTGATTTCGAGTTTGTGTCGTACCCATGGTTCCAATAACCTTTTTGCTTCATCATTCCGTTGACTTGATGTCATCGCCGATCAGTTACATCTTCTCGAAACCTCTCGACAAATGTGTCGTGATCATCATCAACATTCTGAGGTCTTCCAAGATATCTATCGAATTCTTGATGAGAAATAACATCCTTTGCCCTCGATGATTTGGGTTATCATCAACAACAGTATTGCATTCCCTCCAACACAAAACTAGTTCATGTTTTGTGTTATACCTTGAGTTCCCTGCCATCCAGCAATTGTTCTTCTTTACTCGGAACATTACCATCTCTTATGTCATCAATGTTGTGAGAATTACACCACCTCTTAAGAATTTGTGAGACAGTGATGCTTCTCACCATCACCATATTTTTTTGTCCACGTGTTGAGTGAACTCTGTGGTGAAAATTTAATATCTCTAGCAACCCTATTGCTTCAAAGTTAATGGACAATAATTCCAATTTGGTGTGCTGGTTGCTAAATCACCATTCTGATGTTAGTCGTGCAACCCAGCCCATATTTCGGTGCACCTTTCAACCCATGTTTAATTGTGTATGTTTTCCTCGAACATACATCATTATTTTGTACTGTTCGATCTGACAAATGTTATCTCCTTGTTTACATAGTTGTGGAAATCCATCTTTTGTTAATCTCAATGAATTTTCGTTGATTCCATCAGCCACCTCCTCATCCTCTCGTTGGTTTAGTAATGAACTCTTGTTTCGAAACTTGCTTCCATAGTCCATTTTCCGAGAATCTTACAATGTCATCTCGTCAATTTGTGTTGCACCTTTTCTTGTCAGGAATCCCATGTATGAGTTATCTTGACACCAATCAGATCTGAATCTCGGTCAGATATGATGGTTGGGACGTGTTTCCAAGAGTTATAACACTGGTCTTTATATGACCCGGTAAGGTAATGTCATGAAATTTCTCTCCTCTTATCTAAAGGGTTTTCTACTTTATATCCTGTCTTGGATATCATCCTCTGCTTGGCTTTGGAAAGGATATACCCCTGATATACGTGTTTAAGCACATTTTCCTTTCCATTGCCTGTTTAACCGGGTAATCACCTTTCCTTTCCTTTGGTTTGCTTAACCCTTCTTGTGATCTATATTATATAAGCAGTAGCAATCTTCTGCTTATGTAAAACACCTTGGTGTACAACCATGTCAGTAAGACCATGTTTCTACTGTTGATGACATTTCGGTAGCCACCAACGGACGGAAACTTTGCCCATTGGTCCGCCTCGTTCAACGAGCAGTAAAATGGTTCTCTTCGTGCCTCGCCCTTGGTACTGATGTTGTTGACGACATAACTGATAGGCTATCCTCTAACATACCTTGCTTACATGATCGTGCACGACGTCATCGCTCTTCCTACTTTTAACCCACATGGTGGGCCCATAACCCATAGGTCCCAGGATCGAAACCTGACTCCCCTGTACACCCTGTTGTCAAAGTTATTCCTCGCGCTTGACTTCTTATGTAATTCACGAGCTACCTGCCAGGAGATCTATTCTGGTTTCAACCGCAATGCTTATTCGTTGCTCTGAACCCCCTTTCCTGCTCTGTTTCAGGCATACAAAGATTGCTTATCCGCTTGAAACTCATTACTATACCTTCTTACTTTACTCTCGATATTTTCTTAAGTATCTATTCGAGAGTTACTTTCTACCACATTCCCTGAGTTATCCGCCAGATAGTCAACCTTGTAAGGCCTGTTCTTCCGAAGTTACCCCTTATCATTTTCGTAAGTATGATGGAGTTCCTGAAGAAAGGATGATGACTTCATCATGATGACCTGGAGCAGAGAATTGAAGACATCAACAAAAGGGATTAACTTCTTCGAGAAGAGCAACCAAGACCGTGAAGACTCGTTAGAATTTCGTAACCAATTCCTTCCCTTTAACTCTACCTCTTAAATCTCGGGACGAGATTTCTGGTAGTGGAGGAGAATTGTGACACCCGGATAATTAGGCTACAGTGAACCTCTGCTAATGATGCCACATCACCTCGGTTGCTGTTGTTAATCTCGTGTTAGTTCGAAACTGATTCAAGTTCAAATTTGAATTAAAGTGAAACGATAAAAGTTTTCAAACAATAAAAATAAAATGTTCGCATTATTCTATAATTCCCCTGATCATTTGTCATGTTGAAACAAACATCATTTGACTCGCCAATTAATCCCTAGTAAAATATAAAGTGGTCCAAAACCAACACAAATAACCATTTGAAAATAAACAAATGATTATATATTTCCAACTGAGTTGAAACTTTGTAAACATCATCATATCACTGAATTTCATTTATGTGCTAGGTTTCATATTTTAGTAAAGTCATTTAGTGCCTCAAATAAATAGAAAACAGTGTCTAAAATAGAAAACAGTATAGGAAAAAGAGAAAAGGAATAAGAGTTGAAGTCTCCTGTGCACTTTGGCCCAGCGTGAATAGTACATGGACCAGCCCAACTGGGTCTTCCCTGACCTTTCGCTACAGTGGGAGGAGGGAGGAGCCGTGGCGGCCATCCCACGGCCATGGCCACGTGCCGGCCATCCCCTACCTCCCCGGCGCCTACAAAACGCCAACGCAAACCCTAGGCTGCTCTCGTCCGTTCCCCTCTCTATCCACATCATTCCCTTTCCCCTCTAGTTCGAATTTAGCTCGTCAGATCGCGCGGTGACCGCTGCCCCGTCGTCGTTGTCACGCCCACCAGCGTCTCCGGCGCACGGGAGGACGTCCAGAAGGTTCGCCGCAGCCGGATTCGCCCATCCCGGGCACCAGCTAGAGCCAGGACGCCCTCGAACCGTCGCCACAAGCCGTCTTCCCCGTCTCTGGCCGCCGGTCATCCGACGTCGATTCGCTCGACCCCGACCTCCCCTGGCCTCGTCGTGTGCTCTCTCGGCTCCGCGGTGAGCTCCTCTTCCTCCCCCTCACTTCCCCTGCTTGCGCCCGTCCCCTAGCTCCAACCCCGCGCCATGGCCGAAGCACTCCGTCCGCGCGCGTTGGTCTGCTTCTGGCAGCGGCCACACCAGCACCTCACGCTCCCCTGTGCGGCCCCTTGCCCCTGTCGCGCCTGCCTGTGGCCACCCTCGCCCCCAGGCCGCTCCCGTGCGGGCTCCCTGCGCCGGCCGCGCCCGCCGTTGGCCGCCACCGGCGCCGCCCCGCAGTGGCCTCGCGCCCGCGGTACTAACGCTCATGCTGGCTGTTGCCGCTGCCTCTGTAGCTTATTGCTGCTGCGCGCGCACCTACTCGGCTGCTGCTTTGCCGCCACTGTTCGCTGATGTTATGCTGTCGCTTTTTCTAGTGTTGCCGTCGCTGTTGTTTGCCGTTGCTGCCGCTGCATGCGCCCGCCTGCGCATGCTGCATCGCCCACGCACGCCGGGCCATGCCCGCTCTCGTGTGTGCCGCTGCTGGCTTGGGCCGCCGTGGCCTGTGTGCCCGTGTGTGCACCGGAGCCATGGCCTTCGGCCACTTCACGTTGGGCCTAATCCTCAATTAAAACAAAGCCCCACTTAGATTATTTTATGTTTAGGTTTAGTTACCCTATGACATGTGGTCCTCTAGTTTAAATTAGTTTAGTTAATTATTATTTTCTGCATACGGGCCAATGACACATGGGCCCCGCTTTGACTTTGTTGACTAGTCAACCTTGACTGGTCAACAGTTGACTGACCCCCTGGCCCCACTTGTAATACACACTGGCTAGCACAACCCCATGTGACACAAGTATTTAAATATTTATTTTCGAATTAAAATAATTCAGAAAATCAATGAAAATTTTGAAAATTAATATAAAATAAATCGTACCTTGTATGAAAAAACTTTGTACATGAAAGTTGCTCAGAACGACGAGACAAATTCGGATACGCAGCCCGTTCATCCGCCACGCCTCCCTAGCATAGCGAACACGCAACTTTCCCCCTTCGGTTCATCTGTCCGAAAACGCGAAACACCGGGGATATTTACCCGGATGTTTCCCCCCTTCACCGGTTTCACCTCGTACCTCGCACAACGTAATGCCGCATCTTGCTTTGTGTTACATTGATTGCTCTGTTATTTATTGTGTTCCCCCTCTGTTACTTCTTTCCGGTAGACCCTGAGACTGCTGGAGACCCCTAGTACGACTATGATGTTGACGATCCCTCCTTGCCAGAGCAACCAGGCAAGCCCCCCCTTGATCACCAGATATCGCCTACTCTTCTCTCTACTGCTTGCATTAGAGTAGTGTAGCATGTTACTGCTTTCCGTTAATCCTACCCTGATGCATAGCCTGTCCTTGCTACTACTGTTGTTACCTTTACCTGCAATCCTAATGCTTAGTATAGGATACTAGTTTATCATCAATGGCCCTACATTCTTGTCCGTCTGCAATGCTATACTACCGGTCCGTGATCACTTCGGGAGGTGATCACGGGCATATACTACATACTTTACACTATTACATTACCGGTGATACTGTTTGGAGATGGGGGCTGAAGGGGCAGGTGGCTCCATCCAGGTAGTGGTGGGCCTGAGTTCCCGGCGGCCCCTGACTGTTACTTTGTGACGGAGCGACAGGGCAGGTTGAGACCACCTAGGAGAGAGGTGGGCCTGGCCCGGGTCGGCGTCCGTGGTTATATCAAAATAACACGCTTAACGAGATCTTGGTATTTGATCTAAGTCTGGCTACTTGCCTATATGCACTAACCATCTACGCGGGGACAGTTATGGGCACTCGACGTCATGGTATCAGCCGAAGCCTTCGTGACGTCAGCGACTAAGCGGCGCGCGCCGGGTTGGACCGCGTAACGCAACTTCCTTTGTAATGGAGGTTGCTAGGTCTGCTCGCCGGTCGCGTACGCAACGTGCAGGTGTGCAATGGGCGATGGGCCCAGACCCCTGCGCCATAGGATTTAGACCGGCGTGCCGACCTCTTTGTTGTGCCTAGGTAGGGCTGTAACGTGTTGATCTTCCGAGGCCGGGCATGACCCAGAAAAGTGTGTCCGGACAAAGAGGATCGAGCGTGTTGGGAAATGTGGTGCACCCCTGCAGGGAAGTTAATCTATTCGAATAGCCGTGATCTTCGGTAACAGGACGACTTGGAGTTGTACCTTGACCTTATGACAATTAGAACCGGATACTTAATAAAACACACCCTTCCAAGTGCCAGATACAACCCGGTGGTCGCTCTCTAACAGGGCGGCGAGGAGAGGATCGTCGGTTAGGATTATGCTATGCGATGCTACTTGGTGAACTTACCTTCTACTCTCTTCTCCTGCTGCAAGATGGAGGTTACCAGAAGCGTAGTCTTTGATAGGACTAGCTATCCCCCCTCTTATTCCGGCATTCTGCAGTTCAGTCCACATGTGATACCCTTATTCCAATTGATACCAATGCATACATATGTAGTGTAGCTCCTTGCTTGCGAGTACTTTGGATGAGTACTCACGGTTGCTTTGCTTCCTCTTTTCCCCCTTTCTATACCCGATTGCTGCGAACAGACATTGGAGCCCAGGAGCCAGACGCCACCGTCGACGACAACTACTACTACTCGAGAGGTGCCTACTACTACGTGCAGCCCGCTGACGACGACCAGGAGTAGTTTAGGAGGATCCCAGGCAGGAGGCCTGCGCCTCTTTCGATCTGTATCCCAGTTTGTGCTGGCCTTCTTAAGGCAAACTTGTTTAACTTATGTCTGTACTCAGATATTGTTGCTTCCGCTGACTCGTCTATGATCGAGCTCTTGTATTCGAGCCCTCGAGGCCCCTGGCTTGTAATATGATGCTTGTATGACTTATTTTATCTGTAGAGTTGTGTTGTGATATCTTCCCGTGAGTCCCTGATTTTTATCGTACACGTTTGCGTGTATGATTAGTGTACGGTTGAATCGGGGGCGTCACAGATGTTCTTCTCGATGAGTACTTGAAGTAGAGCGGAGAGTGTGCGGTTAGTAACTTCCGTTTCGCCATCGGTTTGTGGACGATACGCCGTGGAGAAAAGTAGCTTGATTCCGAGCTTGGCGCATAGGGTCTTCCAAAAGTAGCTAAGGAACTTGACGTCGCTGTCCGAGACGATTGTCTTTGGCACTCCGTGTAGACGCAATATTTCCCTACAAAAGACAGTAGCAACATGTGAAGTATCGTCTATCTTGTTGCAAGGAATGAAATGTGCCATTTTGGAGAAACGGTCCACAACGACAAATACTGAATCCTTCCCATTTCAAGTCCTAGAAAAACCAAGTACAAAATCCATGCTAATGTCTTCCCATGGTTGATATGGAATGGGTAGAGGCATATAAAGGCCATGAGATTGAGCTTTGGACTTAGCTTTGCGACATGTAGAGCATCGGTTGGTGAAGCGGTTGACGTCGCGAAACATCTTGGGCCAAAAGTAGTTCTTCGAGAGCATGGCGAACGTCTTGTCTCGTCCAAAGTGTCCCATCAAGCGTCCTCCATAAGATTCCTTCAAAAGCAACAAACGAAGAGAAGACTCGGGGATGCAAAGTTTGTTAGCTCTCATAAGATATCCATCTTTGATGTAATAGCGTTCCCAAGAGGTATGCGTCAAACACTTGGCATAAGGAGTAGCAAAGGTAGGATCATGCTCATACAAGTCTTTTATATGCTCAAAGTCAATGACATCCAAATCAAGTTGAGTAACAAAGCATGCATATGCGAGAAAGGGCATCCGCCACAATGTTTTCTTTACCTTTAGTGTACTTGATGACATAAGGAAAAGACTCAATAAATTCACTCCATTTAGCATGACGCTTGTTCAACTTGGTTTGGCCCTTGTCGGTGTCAAAACCGGCGGATCTCGGGTAGGGAGTCCCGAACTATGCGTCTAAGGTGGATAGTAACAGGAGGCAGGGGACACGATGTTTACCCAGGTTCGGGCCCTCTCAATGGAGGTAAAACCCTACGTCCTGCTTGATTGATCTTGATGGTATAAGTATTACAAGAGTTGATCTACCACGAGATCGTAGAGGCTAAACCCTAGAAGCTAGCATATGGTATGATTGTATGTTGTCCTACGGACTAAACCCTCCGGTTTATATAGACACTGGAGGGGGCTAGGGTTACACAAAGTCGGTTACAAGGGAGGAGATCTACATATCCGTATTGCCAAGCGTGCCTTCCACGCCAAAGAGAGTCTCATCCGGACATGCGACGAAGTCTTCAATCTTGTATCTTCATAGTCCAACAGTCCGGCCAAAGGATATAGTTCGGCTGTCCGGAGACCCCCTAATCCAGGACTCCCTCAGTAGCCCCTGAACCAGGCTTCAATGACGATGAGTCCTACGCACAGATTTGTCTTCGGCATTGCAAGGCGGGTTCCTCCTCCGAATACTCCATAGAACATATTGAACACAAGGATAGTGTCCGGCTCTGCAAAACAAGTTCCACATACCACCGTAAAGAAAATGATATTTCCACAAATCTAATCTGCTGACACGTTTTGACAACACGACATCATGTCATGGCCCGGTCATTATTCGAACCGTTTTTCTCAACCAACACTGCACATATCGCGAGGCGGTTTTCTTGACACGTCTTGTTGATGTCTACTACACAACCTTCTTGTAGACGTTGTTGAGCCTCCAAGTGCAGAGGTTTGTAGGACAGTAGCAAATTTCCCTCAAGTGGATGACCTAAGGTTTATCAATCCGTAGGAGGCGTAGGATGAAGATGGTCTCTCTCAAGCAACCCTGTAACCAAATAATAAAGAGTCTCTTGTGTCCCCAACACACCCAATACAATGGTAAATTGTATAGGTGCACTAGTTCGGCGAAGATATGGTGATACAAGTGGTATATGATAGTAGATAAAGGTTTTTGTAATCTGAAAATATAAAACAGCAAGGTAACTAATGATAAAAGTGAACACAAACAGTATTGCAATGCGTTGAAACAAGGCCTAGGGTTCATACTTTCACTAGTGCAAGTCCTCTCAACAATAATAACATAATTGGATCACATAACTATCCCTCAACATGCAACAAAGAGTCACTCCAAAGTCACTAATAGCAGAGAACGAACGAAGAGATTATGGTAGGGTACGAAACCACCTCAAAGTTATTCTTTCCAATCAATCTGTTGGGCTATTCCTATAAGTGTCACAAACAACCCTAGAGTTCGTACTAGAATAACACCTTGAGACACAAATCAACCAAACCCCTAATGTCACCTAGATACTCCAATGTCACCTCAAATATCCGTGGGTATGATTATACGATATGCATCACACAATCTCATATTCATCTATTCAACCAACACACAGAACCTCAAAGAGTGCACCAAAGTTCCTATTAGAGAATCACGACAAAAACGTGTGCCAACCCCTATGCATAGGTTCATGGGCGGAACCCGCAAGTTGATCACCAAAACATACATCAAGTGAATCACGTGATATCCCATTGTCACCACAGATATGCACGGCAAGACATACATCAAGTGTTCTCAAATCTTTAAAGACTCAATCCGATAAGATAACTTCAAAGGGGAAACTCAATCCATTACAAGAGAGTAGAGGGGGAGAAACATCATAGGATCCAAATATAATAGCAAAGCTCGCGATACATCAACATCGTATCACCTCAAGAACACGAGAGAGAGAGAGAGAGATATCAAACACATAGCTACTGGTACATACCCTCAGCCCCGAGGGAGAACTACTCCCTCCTCGTCATGGAGAGCACCGGGATGATGAAGATGGCCACCGGAGAAGGATTCCCCCTCTGGCAGGGTGCCGGAACGGGTCTAGATTGGTTTTCGGTGGCTACGGAGGCTTCTGGCGGCGGAACTCCCGATCTATTGTGCTCCCTGATCGTTTTAGGGTATATGGAGATATATAGGCGGAAGAAGTACGTCAAGGGGTCCACGAGGGGCCCACGAGCGTGGAGGGCGCGCCCGGGGGGTGGGCGTGCCCCCTACCTCATGGCTTCCTCGTAGATCCCCTGACGTGCACTCCAAGTCTTCTGGGCTTCTTATGATCCAAAAATAAGTTCCGTGAAGTTTCAAGTCAATTGGACTCCGTTTGGTTTTCCTTTTCTGCGATATTCTAAAACAAGGTAAAAACAGAAACTGACACTGGGCTCTGGGTTAATAGGTTAGTCCCAAAAATGATATAAAAGTGTATAATAAAGCCCATAAACATACAAAACAGTAGATAATATAGCATGGAGCAATCAAAAATTATAGATACGTTGGAGACGTATCAGCATCCCCAAGCTTAATTCCTGCTCGTCCTCGAGTAGGTAAATGATAAAAACAGAATTTTTGATGCGGAGTGCTACTTGGCATAATTTTAATGTAATTCTTCATAATTATGGTATGAGTATTCAGATTCGAAAGATTCAAGACAAAAGTTCATATTGACATAAAAATAATAATACTTCAAGCATACTAACTAAGTAATTATGTCCTCTCAAAATAACATTGCCAAAGAAAGTTCATCCCTACAAAATCATATAGTTTAGTCATGCTCCATTTTCGTCACACAAGAATGCTCTCATCATGCACAATCCCGATGACAAGCCAAGCAATTGTTTCATACTTTAGTAATCTCAAACCTATAAACGTTCACGCAATATATGAGCGCGAGCCATGGACATAGCACTATGGGTGGAATAGAATATGATGATGGGGGTTATGTGGAGAAGACAAAAAGGAGAAAGTCTCATATCAACGAGGCTAATCAATGAGCTATGGAGATGCCCATCGATTGATGTTAATGCAAGGAGTAGGGATTGCCATGCAACGAATGCACTAGAGCTATAAATGTATGAAAGCTCAACAAAAGAAACTAAGTGGGTGTGCATCCAACTTGCTTGCTCACGAAGACCTAGGGCACTTGAGGAGGCCCATTGTTGAAAAATACAAGCCAAGTTCTATACTGAAATTCCCACTAGTATATGAAAGTGACAAAACAAAAGACTCTCTATCATGAAGATTATGGTACTACTTTGAAGCACAATTGTGGCAAAGGATAGTAGCATTGTCTCTTCTCTCTTTTTCTCTCACTATATATATATATATATATATATATATATATATATATATATATATATATATTGGGCCTTCTCCTTTTTTATGGCCTTTCTCTTTTTTTGGGCCTTCTCTTTTTTTATTCCTCACTTGGGACAATGCTCTAGAAAATGATGATCATCACACTTCTATTTATTTACAACTCAATGATTACAACTCGATACTAGAACAAAAGATGACTCTATATGAATGCCTCCGGCGGTGTACCGGGATTGCGATGAATCAAGAGCGACATGTATAAAAAATTATGAACGGTGGCTTTGCCACAAATACGATGTCAACTACATGATCATGCAAAGCAATATGACAATGATGATGCGTGTCATAATAAACGGAACGGTGGAAAGTTGCATGGCAATATATCTCGGAATGGCTATGGAAATGCCATAATAGGTAGGTATGGTGGCTGTTTTGAGGAAGATATAAGGAGGTTTATGTGTGATAGAGCGTATCATATCACGGGGTTTGGATGCACCGGCGAAGTTTGCACCAACTCTCAATGTGAGAAAGGGCAATGCACGGTACCGAAGAGGCTAGCAAGGATGGAAGGGTGAGAGTGCGTATAATCCATGGACTCAACATTAGTCATAAAGAACTCACATACTTATTGCAAAAATCTACAAGTCATCAAAAACCTCGGCACTACGCGCATGCTCCTAGGGGGATAGATTGGTAGGAAAAGACCATCGCTCGTCCCCGACCGCCACTCATAAGGAAGACAATCAAATAACACCTCATGTTTCAAATTTGTTACACAATGTTTACCATACGTGCATGCTACGGGACTTGCAAACTTCAACACAAGCATTTCTCAAATTCACAACTACTCAACTAGCACGACTTTGATATTATTACCTCCATATCTCAAAACAATCATCAATCATCAAACTTCTCTTAGTATTCAATACTCTATATGAAAGTTTTTACTATTCTTGGATGCCTAGCATATTAGGATTATTTAAGCAAATTACCATGCTATTTAAAACTCTCAAAATTATATAAGTGAAGCATGAGAGTTCATCTATTTCCATAATACCACTACCGTGCTCTAAAAAGATATAAGTGAAGAACTAGAGCAAACGACAAACTACTCCGAAAGATATAAGTGAAGATCAATGAGTAGTCAAATAATTATGCAACTATGTGAAGACTCTCTAACATTTAAGAATTTCAGATCTTGGTATTTTATTCAAACAGCAAGCAAAACAAAATAAAATAAAATGACGCTCCAAGCAAAACACATATCATGTGGTAAATAAAAATATAGCTCCAAGTAAAGTTACCGATGGAAGTAGACGAAAGAGGGGGTGCCTTCCGGGGTATCCCCAAGCTTAGGCTCTTGGTTGTCCTTGAATATTACCTTGGGGTGCCTTGGGCATCCCCAATCTTAGGCTCTTGCCACTCCTTATTCCATAGTCCATTGAATCTTTACCCAAAACTTGAAAACTTCACAACACAAAACTTAACAGAAAACTCGTGAGCTCCGTTATCGAAAGAAAACAAAACACCACTTCAAGGTACTGTAATGAACTCATTCTTTATTTATATTGGTGTTAAACCTACTGTATTCCAACTTATCTATGGTTCATATCCTCCGATACTACTCATAGATTCATCAAAATAAGCAAACAACACATCGAAAACAGAATCTGTCAAAAACAGAACAGTCTGTAGTAATCTAGATCAAACGTATACTTCTGGAACTCATAAAATTCTCAAATAAATTGCTGGACCTGAGGAGGTTATCTATTAATCATCTTCAAAAATAATTAACTAAATATCACTCTCCAAATAAAAATGGCAGCAATTCTCTTGAGCGCTAAAGTTTCTGTTTTTTACAGCATGATCATAAAGACTTCACCCAAGTCTTCCCAAAGGTTCTACTTGGCACAAACACTAATTAAAACATAAAACCACATCTAAACAGAGGCTAGATGAGTTATTTATTACTAAACAGGAGCAAAAATTAAGGAACAAAAATAAAATTGGGTTGCCTCCCAACAAACGCTATCGTTTAACGCCCCTAGCTAGGCATGATGATTTCAATGATGCTCACATAAAAGATAAGAATTGAAATATAAAGAGAGAATCATGAAGAATATGACTAGAATATTTAAGTCTAACCCACTTCCTATGCATAGGGATTTTGTGAGCAAACAACTTGTGGGAACAAGAATCAACTTGCATAGGAAGGTAAAACAAGCATAACTTCAAAATTTTAAGCACATAGAGAGGAAACTTGATATTATTGCAATTCCTACAAGCATATATTCCTCCCTCATAATAATTTTTAGTAGCATCATGAATGAATTCAACAATATAACCAGCACCTAAAGCATTCTTTTCATGACCCACAAGCATAGAAAAATTACTACTCTCCACATAAGCAAAATTCTTCTCATTCGAAATAGTGGGAGTATCATAAGAAACTCGAATACTGTAAATTGTTTCCACATTAAAAGAGTAATGTTCAGAAAAGGGGTAACCATAATCATAACAAGTTTTATAAATATAATCACTACTTTTTATAGCATAAGTATCATCACAATAATCATCATAGGTAGGAGGCATGCTATCATCATTATAAATTTGCATATCAAAACTTGGGAGACTAAAAATATCATCTTCATTAAAAGTAGCATCCCCAAGTTTGGGACAAATATTAATTACAGCAAATATATTCTCAAAACATCATCTTCATCAAATATAGCATCCCCAAGCTTGGGCCTTTTCATATCATAAGCATAATCACTCTCATCATTAATAGTATGGATAGCACCAATAGTATAGCAATTATCATATTCTTCCAAGCAAGTGCCAAAAAGATTTTCAAGATCATAAGAAGTATCATTATATTCCACAATTATATTTTCATGAGGCACAATAGTAATAGGAGCAGCATTATTTGGGAGAGATATCTTTTTACCTCTCTTCCTTTTTCTTTTCTTATTCTTCACCACATCATGTGTGGGTTCAATCCTCTTTTTGGAGCTCCTTATTAATGAGATTGGTTGAATAGGAGGCTCCTCCTCGTTACCTGATTCATCATAAGAAATAATAGGAGAATATTGGGAAGTCTCTTCCCTTTCATTAGTGTTCTCTTCATCTTCTATTTGCTTTTTTATGTAATTGGCAATATAAGGATTTTCAATGCAATTCACCGCACAATACATATAAATTTCCTCTAGATCAAAACCAAGAAGTTTATAACGGGCAAATTCTGGAAGATGCCCAGTTATATGTTTCATTTCTTCGCAACCCATAAGCAAGCTAAGTTCATTATAATGTGCAAGGGAAATCAACTCATCACAATTTTTGGACACGATTAGATCATGAAACAATTTGCATCGGATAGCTAAATGACCACTTGCATTGCAAAGTCCATAACTACGGCAAGGAAAATTTAAATTTTCAGCACAATCATCTAGCCTTTCTTGCAACAATTTAGTTTCTAAGTGCTTATGCCTCTTGCAATATCTATCTTCCCTATTTGGTGTGTACTTGCAAACCCAATGCACTCCACAAAAATTGACATGTTTATAGGAGACATTTTCATCATAACTAGTGCAATCATCATTAGTACCATGGATATTCAAGGAGTTCATACTAACAACATTGCAATCATGCTCATCATTCAAATATTTAGTGCCAAATATTTTAATGCATTCTTCTTCTAACACTTTGGCACAATTTTCCTTTCCATCGTACTCACGAAAGATATTAAAAAGATGAAGCGTATGAGACAAACTCAATTCCATTTTTTTATATTTTTCTTTTATAAACTAAACTAGTGATAAAACAAGAAATTAAAAGACATGATTGCAAGATTTAAAGATATACCTTCAAGCACTCACCTCCACGGCAACAGCGCCAGATAAGAGCTTGATGTCTACTACACAACCTTCTTCTTGTAGACGTTGTTGGGCCTCCAAGTGCAGAGGTTTGTAGGACAATAGCAAATTTCCCTCAAGTGGATGACCTAAGGTTTATCAATCCGTAGGAGGCGTAGGATGAAGATGGTCTCTCTCAAGCAACCCTGCAATCAAATAACAAAGAGTCTCTTGTGTCCCCAACACACCCAATACAATGGTAAATTGTATAGGTGCACTAGTTCGGCGAAGAGATGGTGATACAAGTGGTATATGGATAGTAGATAAAGGTTTTTGTAATATGAAAATATAAAAACAGCAAGGTAACTAATGATAAAAGTGAACACAAACGGTATTGCAATGCGTTGAAACAAGGCCTAGGGTTCATACTTTCACTAGTGCAAGTCCTCTCAACAATAATAACATAATTGGATCACATAACTATCCCTCAACATGCAACAAAGAGTCACTCCAAAGTCACTAATAGCAGAGAACGAACGAAGAGATTATGGTAGGGTACGAAACCACCTCAAAGTTATTCTTTCCAATCAATCCGCTGGGCTATTCCTATAAGTGTCATAAACAGCCCTAGAGTTCGTACTAGAATAACACCTTAAGACACAAATCAACCAAAACCCTAATGTCACCTAGATACTCCAATGTCACCTCAAGTATCCGTGGGTATGATTATACGATATGCATCATACAATCTCAGATTCATCTATTCAACCAACACATAGAACCATGAAGAGTGCCCCAAAGTTCCTACCGGAGAATCACGACGAAAACGTGTGCCAACCCCTATGCATAGGTTCATGGGCGGAACCCGCAAGTTGATCACCAAAACATACATCAAGTGAATTACGTGATATCCCATTGTCACCACAGATACGCACGGCAAGACATACATCAAGTGTTCTCAAATCTTTAAAGACTCAATCCGATAAGATAACTTCAAAGGGGAAACTCAATCCATTACAAGAGAGTAGAGGGGGAGAAACATCATAGGATCCAAATATAATAGCAAAGCTCGCGATACATCAAGATCGTATCACCTCAAGAACACGAGAGAGAGAGAGAGAGAGAGAGAGATATCAAACACATAGCTACTGGTACATACCCTCAGCCCCGAGGGAGAACTACTCCCTCCTCGTCATGGAGAGCACCGGGATGATGAAGATGGCCACCGGAGAAGGATTCCCCCTCTAGCAGGGTGCCAGAACAGGTCTAGATTGGTTTTCGGTGGCTACGGAGGCTTATGGCGGCGGAACTCCGATCTATCATGCTCCCTGATCGTTTTAGGGTATATGGAGATATATAGGTGGAAGAAGTATGTCAGGGGGTCCACGAGGGGCCCACGAGGGTGGAGGGCGCGCCCAGTGGGGTGGGCGTGCCCCCCTGCCTCATGGCTTCCTCGTAGATCCCCTGACGTGCACTACAAGTCTTCTGGGCTTCTTATGATCCAAAAATAAGTTCCGTGAAGTTTCAGGTCAATTGGACTCCATTTGGTTTTCCTTTCCTGCGATATTCTAAAACAAGGTAAAAACAGAAACTGGCACTGGGCTCTAGGTTAATAGGTTAGTCCCAAAAATGATATAAAAGTGTATAGTAAAGCCCATAAACATCCAAAACAGTAGATAATATAGCATGGAGCAATCAAAAATTATAGATACATTGGAGACGTATCACTTGTCAAGGCAGAGATCGTGTCCCCCTTATTATGGGATTCTCATCAATACGGACGTGGGTAACCCAACCGCGCCATCAATTATGGCGCTTTGGAAATAAGCGATTTTACCAGGCAAGTGGGGAGGCGTATCGCCTCTTCCGCCCTTATAAAGGGACAAAGATTCACCCTTTTTACCCACGCCTTGTTCCTCCTCGCTTATCCATTCTCGCACACTCAAGCTCCAGCGCCCAAGTTTGCCTCCTTCTCCTCAAACCACTCCAAGCATGTCCAGAGCAGGAGGCAAGTGGATGGTCTCCTCCGTCACAGAGGAGAACATCACAAAGCTACGGGAAGCCGGAAATCTGGCCGCGGATATCGCGCACCGGCTGCCAGATGCGCATCAGATCATCCCTACGCCCAAACCCCATGAGAGGGTAATTTTCCTTACCTACTTTGTCCACGGACTGGGATTTCCCCTCCACCCGTTTGTCCGCGGGCTCATGTTCTACTACGGGATGGATTTTCATGATCTGGCCCCCAATTTCATCCTTAACATCTCAGCGTTTATCGTCGTGTGCGAGGCTTTCCTCCGCATCAGGCCCCACTTTGGCCTGTGGCTGAAGACCTTCAATGTCAAACCGAAGGTGGTGGTCGGCCAGCAAGCAGAGTGCGGAGGCGCCATGGTGGGCAAAATGCATAACGTCACCTGGCTCGAAGGCTCCTATGTGGAGACCATTAAGGGGTGGAAATCGGGGTGGTTCTACATCACCGAGCCGCGCGACATCAACTGGGTGGCGGCCCCCAAATTTCGATCCGGAATCCCCACGCGGCTCACTTCCTGGAAAGAGAAGGGTCTGTCCTGGGGTTCCCCGGTAGAGCTGACCGGACTCCAGACCTGTATCCGAAACATGATGAGCAAGAAAATCAAGCTCGTCAACATGGTCCAGGTCATGCTCTTCCGCCGGATCCTCCCGTGTTAACGACGGGCGTTCAATATGTGGGAGTTCGACCCGGCCAAGCACCAGATGCTGCGAGAGCTCTTCGACACAACGCACAAGGACGTCTGGAAGGTGCTGTTCAAGGGCGCCGAGGTACCTTCTCCCCTTACCGAGGACCGCGGACTCAGCGCAAAGCGACATGCCAATCCGGTAAGTTTTTATATTTCATAGGATATTTACATGCCCTAGTTTAATCGTGTGCGGGATCTAAGCTTCCATGCCATTAACAAGACTGGGTAGAGACAGCGGAGCAGCTCGATTGCCCAGCCCCCCTGCCTGAAGATCCTGCAGACGCTCTCCTAACGGAGATGCTGGCTCCGGCGCCTTACGAGGCGCCGGTGAAGAAGACCAAGAAGAAGGCCACAGGGACCCGAAAGGGTCTCCGGCGCAAGGTCATATCGGACTCATTGTCTGATGACTCCGACGTGCACTCCTCCACGAAAACGAGGAGGAGGAAGAGAAAATTTCTCCCCCCCCTAGCCGGGGGAGACAATAAAAGGAAGGCCGCCCCAACCGGGGAGGCCGAAGGGTCCAAGAAGGGAAGCACCCTCCTTCCGGACTGCTCCACGACGGACGCCTACAGCAGCGACGAGTGGCTACCTAGGGTCAAGCCCCTGGCGAAGCCGTAAGTATCCGGATACCATAGTAATTCATGGTATGTTTTATTGCCCTGCTTCTCCTCATGCCGAACACGATTATGCAGTCCGTCCCGAGCTCATCTCGACGTATCTTCGTCGGACGGCTCTTTGGACTCGTCGAATATGAATAGCGGTTCTCTTCCGACCGCCTCCACCCCTTGCCCTATGGACAACGTCGAGGTGTTGTCTCAAAAGGCACCAAGCCGAGGGGAGGTGGTCCTGGGGGCGCCTCAAGGCGACCTTCCGGACCCTGGGCGCAAAGGGAGCAAGACTCCCACGGACTCCGAGTTCGGCCCCCAGCCGAACACTGCGCCGGAAGCTTCGATGGTTTCGGACTCCGGCAGGCGATCCCCCGTTAAGGGGGGCAAGCCTCCCGTGCCGGTGGCCTCTGCCCATCCAGAGGCACCGAACAACTTGTTGGAAGCGCTTCACGACGCTTCCATTGATGAAGAGCACCGCACTATCATGAGTGCGGTGATCGAGAAGGTTCAGTCCGCCAAAAACGGACTAACCGAAGCTTGTGCCAGCCTCCTAACAGGCTTTGAGGTAAGCAATCAAAATATAAGGAAATATTACCGCATAGACAGTAGCCCCTAATGCTCTGTTTGGTGTTCCTCGAAGAAAGGCCGAATAGAGGATCAAATAATGACTCAGGGGTCTAATCAGAATATGTCTATGTGCATGTGCAGGCTTCACTGCTGGCCATTGGCGCACGTACTGTGGAGGTCTCTACACTGAAGCAGGACCTGGAGCGGTCCGAGGATGAGCTCGGCCTTACCAAGAGGCAGCTCGAGGAGAGCAAAGGTAAGCAATACCTTGTCTATACATTAAAAAGAAGTTCGATTGTAAAGTAATAGGATCATCATGAATTTGCCAGGGGCCACGAGCGAGGTGGCGACCCTGAAGAAGGCGTTGTCCGAGGCCGAAGATAAAGTGGCCAAGGAGCGCATTGAGCGGGAAAAGCAAGAAGCCCGGGTAGGCGAGGTGCAGCAAGAGCTCGAGGCTCTCGCCAAAAAACACGAGTCCTTGGAGCGTGACTCTAAGACGCGAGAGTCCGAGCTTGCGAAGGCGCCCAGAGCACCAAGGCTGAAGCCCACAAGGCCCTTCAGGAGATTGATGCGGTGACGAAGATAGCAGCGAGTAAGGCATTCATTATGCAAAGCAAGCATGTGAAGGAAACTTTCCTTTTACTTACCCGAGTTCGGAGCTCTCCAGGAGCGTTCGTAGTCCTTCCCCGCAGTGTACTAGATGCCGTGGAGTTTTACCGAGTTAAGGAGGGGAGCTCGATGGAAAAGTTGTTCTGGTCTCAGTATACTGGGACCGAACACCCAATGCCCTTGAGCGATCAGCTAAAGCAATTGGTCGAGCTTCACAAGGCGGCCGAACAGGACATGAAGGGTCTTATAATCCGGATGTGGCCTGGCGAGCCCCTGCCTGGCAGCTACTTCGGTCTGGTGAGGCGACTTGTGGATGCCTGCCCACGGCTTGAAGTCATAAAGAGGTCCATCTGCATCGAGGGTGCGCGCAGGGCTTTTGCCCGGGCGAAGGTGCACTGGCGAAGCTGGACACCGTGAAGCTGGTGAAGGAGGGGCAGCTGGAGGGCAAGGATCATCGCTGCCCCGAAATGTATTATGACAGTGTCCTGAAGGGTTCCCGCCTTGTGGCGGATGAATGTGCCAGAGATGTAATTTTTGAATGAACATGCTTATGTGATCCTGTTTATTTGAAACGAGTTCATTTGCGCTATGCAACGCTTTTTGAATTTAAAATATTACCTTTTGTGCGACCGTTTATAAAATCTGAGAGTTGGCCAGTCGTCGGCTTCTGCCCCCATGTACCTAGTACTGGGGTGTTCGGGATAAGCCTGAGCACTCTTTATCCCAATTTTGGGTCCTTCGAGGGAGGTGTTCAGCACAATGAACCAGGCAATCGGACTATAAGGCTTTATCACTCTCACTTAGCCATAGAAGTCTACAATTTTAAATTTTGGCGAAGCCCCTAGTATTCGGAAGGCCGAATTTGGGGCGCTATATATGCCTAAGTCGGGCAAGGCCGACTCCTCGCCCGAAGCGGAAAAGGTCTTTGAGGACTTGAGACCTCTTGAACAGCGACTAGCTCTCGCCTTATCATGACAGTCAGTTTTCGGCTTTCTCTACTGGGGTGCTCATCCAAAAGAACCCGGACACAATCGCAGTAGTTCTCCCAGTGCTACCTTAGCCAATATAGCGGAACCTAAGGTACCAAAACATGAGAGCTGGGCAAACCCAACTATTGACCCAAGACATGATTCGGAGCTGATGCATATAATGCTATAAGTTCGAGGTGCCGCATTGTCAAAAGTGTTCGGACTTCTCACGCCGTATTATGGGGTAAACGAAAAGCCCCTGGCGTACTGGCCATACCAGAATGTACGGGTGCAAGTTGTCGAAATGAACATATAAGAAAAGATGGATAATGCAATAATAGACTAATGCTATGCATTGTTATTTAAATAATACGTCAAAGTGTATTGATAAAAGTAGTGCAATAAGCAAGAAATGGGACGATTTGACATGTCCAATACAAGGGAAAGCTGCGTATGGGAAGTAAAAAGCGGGTATATCAATTGTTATTAGAGACCACCTGGGGGTTCCCTTGTACGTCTTAGATTCTTGCCTCCTTGGTTGTTCCTTCCCGTATCTGTCCGGCAATCATACTGCCGAAAAGGGCTTCTAGAGAGTAAGGTCCTGAAAGAGAAAAAATGATAAAGGTATGCAACCCCTAATGTGGTTAAGCCGCATTGTGGGACGTGCCCTGATCGTGCCCCCGCCTATGCCCATGGTATTTTTAGTGCGTAGTTATGTACGTGCGGCATGGAGTTCATCGCTTGACTGGGAATGGGACGGGGGCCAAATTGCTAGGCGAGCTCTGAACATGCCAGGCGATCCTGTTGCAGTTTACTCCAGACTCGCTTGACGGTGTCCGAGGGCTGTATCGCCGAATTGGTGGTTTGCCTTAAAAGGCTGCTTTGTGCTTCTGCTACGAGGGACGCAGTGTGCTCTTCCGTGTGGAGCGAGCGTTCTGTGTTTCCATTGACTATTATGACCCCCCCTAGGTCCTGGCATCTTGAGCTTGAGGTATGCGTAATGCGGTACCGCATTGAATTTTGCAAATACGGTTCGCCCGAGCAGTGTGTGATAGCCACTGCGGAACGGGACGATATCAAAGATTAACTCCTCGCTTCGGAAGTTGTCCGGAGATCCGAAGACCACTTCCAGTGTGATTGAGCCCGTGTAATGGGCCTCTACACATGGGATGACGCCCTTAAAGGTGGTTTTGGTGGGTTTGATCCTCGAGGGATCTATACCCATTTTGCGCACTGTATCCTGATATAGAAGGTTCACGCTGTTGTCGCCGTCCATAAGGACTCTAGTGAGGTGAAATCCATCGATGATGGGGTCTAGGACCAGTGTGGCAGATCCGCCATGACGAATACTAGTGGGGTGGTCCCTGCGATCGAATGTGATCGGACAAGCGGACCATGGGTTGAACTTTGGGGCAACGGGCTCCATCGCATAGACATCCCTTAGTGCACGCTTCCGTTCCCTCTTGGGAATGTGGGTTGCGTATATCATGTTCACCGTCTTCACTTGTGGAGGGAACCTCTTCTGTCCTCCCGTGTTCGGCAGTTGGGGCTCTTCCTCGTCATCACTATGCAGCCCCTTGTCCTTGTTTTCGGCATTCAACTTGCCAGCCTGCTTGAACACCCAGCATTCTTTGTTGGTGTGATTGGCTGGCTTATCAGGGGTGCCGTGTATTTGACACGAGCGATCGAGTATGCGATCCAAACTGGACGGGCCCGGAGTACTTCTTTTGAATGGCTTTTTCGCTGACCGGATCTAGAGCCTCTGAATCCGGCATTGACTGCCGTATCATCGGCGTTATCGCCGTTGCTGCGGCGCTTTTGTCTGTTACGGCGTGGTCTGCCATTGGCATCTTTGGTATCCGAAGTGCCCGGATTCCTTGATGTGTTGTGGCTGCGAGCCAGCCAGCTACCCTCGCCCGCGCAAAAGCGGGTCATGAGTGTCGTGAGGGCTGCCATAGACTTCGGCTTCTCCTAGCCAAGGTGCCGGGTGAGCCACTTGTCACGGATGTTATGCTTGAATGCCGCTAAGGCCTCTACGTCCGGACAGTCGACAATTTGGTTTTTCTTAGTCAGGAACCGTGTCCAGAATTGCCTGGCCGATTCCCCGGGCTGTTGAGTTATATGGCTCAAGTCATCAGCATTCGGTGGTCGCACATAAGTGCCATGGAAGTTGTCAAGGAATGCGTCTTCCAAATCCTCCCAACTGCCAACGGAGTCTGCTGGCAAGCTATTCAGCCAATGCCGAGCTGGTCCTTTGAGTTTTAGTGGGAGGTACTTGATGGCATGCAGATCATCACCGCGAGCCATGTGGATATGGAGGAGAAAAATCCTTAATCCATATAGCAGGATCTGTTGTACCATCATACGATTCGATATTTACGGGTTTAAAACCCTTCGGGAATTCATGATCCATAACTTCATCAACGAAGCATAGTGGGTGTGCGGCGCCTCTGTGTCGGGCTATATTACGACGCAGTTCAAATAAGTCTTGTCTGCTATGTTCGGCCCGGTCAGATTTACTTTTAGTGTATCCGGCATGACGGTCATCGTCGCACGTTGGCGTGCGCCCCCTTGACCCGTATATCGACCTTGCATGTTTTGCCCTACTTTCCAATACGTCTCGCAGGTCCCGTGTGTTGCCCCGGGCCTTGGTATTTTTGTTTGAGTGGCGGCGGGGTGGAGGCTGAACCTCAGGCTGGAACGCCTCTCTGGCTCGGCCACGAGGTGGCCGGTCAACCGTATCATACACTAGTGATGTAGGTTTCAATGCTTCCTCCTCGAGTTGAGGTAGCAACCTGCACTTTGGGAAACTCTTGGAGGGGCGCTCGAGTTCGTATTCCTCGGCCGCAAGGACTTCGGTGCATCTATCTGCTAGCAGATCTTGATCAGCTTGAAGTTGTTAGTGCTTTTTCTTCAAGCTATTTGTTGTGGCCATAAGCCTGCGCTTGAAGCGCTCCTGCTCGACGGGATCCTCAGGCACGATAAATTCTTCGTCGCCGAGGCTCACCTCATCTTCGGAGAGAGGCATGTAATTGTCCTCCTCCGATTCTCCATCTGCTGCCTGCTCTGGAGGGCTAGCTTGTTCGTTCTCCCGCTCTAAATCGAGCTGGAGGGGATTGTTGTCGTCTTTGGCACTATCCGAAGTGTTATTATCTCTTGTGCTGGTATCACTACTTTTGATATGGCGGGACTTAGAACGGCGCCGCTGACGTCGGCGCTTGGGTTGCTTCTTGGAAGGGTCATCCCTCGCTGTCTCGTCGCCATTGTTTTCTTTGGGGGTGTCCACCATGTATATATATCATATGATGAGGTGGCGGTCCAGCGCCTTGTGGGCTATGGTTCCTGTTCGTCTCCTGCATCGTTGTCCATATCGTCGATGTCTTCGGAGTCGAAGTCGAGCATGTCGGTTAAATCGTCGACAGTGGCTACTAAGTGGGTGGTGGGTAGGGAGCGAATTTCTTCGTCGTCCGCATCCCATCCTAGCCAGACATAGTTCGGCCAAGGTTCTCCTGATAGAGAGAGGGACCTTAATAAATTTAGCACGTTGCCGAAAGGCGAGTGGTGAAAGATATACGTGGAGGTAAACTCCATGATCGGTGCCCAATCGGATTTGATGGGCACGGATGCAGGCGGTTCGGAGCCCGTGGCCGGGGACGAATCCAGTGGTTTGGCAACACAGCTCTCGCAAGGGGTGAAGTCAGAATCTGGCTCTATCTCCACTGAGAGTGCGGCCTCCATGGTGGGGTCTATCCACCCATCCTCGGATGGCGCAATTTGCTCCGGATTAAGGGCCGGAGTAGTTGCAGATGCGATCTCTCGAACACTGTCTCATGGTAGAGCTAAATCGTGCTCGTCGTGATCATGCGGCGCACCTGACGTGGGCTCGAATCCGTCAAGGATCAAGTCTCCGCGGATATCGGCAGTGTAGTTTAAGTTTCCGAACCTGACCTGATGGCCAGGGGCGTAGCTCTCGATCTGCTCCAGATGGCCAAGCGAGTTAGCCCGCAGTGCGAAGCCGCTGAATACGAAGATCTGTCCAGGGAGGAAAGCCTCACCCTAGACTGCATCATTACCGATGATCGAAGGAGCCATCCAGCCTTATGGTGATGACACAGAGGAACTCTTAATGAAAGCACCAATGTCGGGTGTCAAAACTGGCGGATCTCGGGTAGGGGGTCCCGAACTGTGCGTCTAAGGTGGTGGTAATAGGAGGCAGGGGACACGATGTTTACCCAGGTTCAGGCCCTCTCGATGGAGGTAAAACCCTACGTCCTGCTTGATTGATCTTGATGATATGAGTATTACAAGAGTTGATTTACCACGAGATCGTAGAGGCTAAACCCTAGAAGCTAGCCTATGGTACGATTGTATGTTGTCCTACGGACTAAACCCTCCGGTTTATATAGACACCGGAGGGGGCTAGGGTTACACAAAGTCGGTTACAAGGGAGGAGATCTACATATCCGTATTGCCAAGCGTGCCTTCCACGCCAAAGAGAGTCCCATCCGGACACGGGACGAAGTCTTCAATCTTGTATCTTCATAGTCCAACAGTCCGGCCAAAGGATATAGTCCGGCTGTCCGGAGACCCCCTAATCCAGGACTCCCTCAACCCTTAAGATACTTGAGCGTTTCATGATCGGCATGAATGATAAACTCATGAGGGTGAAGATAGTGTTCCCATTCATGCAAAACGCGGACTAAAACATATAGCTCTTTGTCATAGATGGGGTAATTGAGCTGCGCGCCGGAGAGTTTCTCACTAAAGTAAGCTATCGGGCGCTTCTCTTGCATTAACACACCTCCTATGCCATTACCACTAGCATCACAATGAATCTCAAAGGGTTTGTCAAAGTTGGGTAATGCAAGCACGGGAGCATGAGTAAGCAAATTCTTAAGCCCATTGAACGCGGTATCTTGGGATGGTCCCCAAACAAAAGGCGCATTCTTCTTGCTCAAAGCATGCAAAGGCGAAGCAATGGTGCTAAAATCTTTCACAAAGCGACGATAGAAACCCGCAAGGCCAAGAAAACTATGCACTTGAAGCAAGTTGGTTGGTTTTGGCCAAGTCTTGATAGCATGGATCTTGGACTCATCAACATGAACACCCTTAGAAGAAACAACAAAACCCAAGAAAACGAGATTGTCAATGCCAAAAAGGCATTTCTCCATATTTGCATTGAGATGCTCTGTTCGAAGAGTTTGCAACACGGTTCGGACATGGGTGACATGATCTCTAAGAGATTTTCTATAAACAAGGATATCATCAAAGTAGACCACACCAAACACACCAATGTAAGGGCGAAAGACATGATTCATAAGACGCATAAAAGTACCCGGTGCTTCCGAGAGACCCATAGGCATGACTAACCACTCATACAAGCCAAACTTGGTTTTGAAAGCGGTTTTCCATTCATCACCCTCTTGTATGCGGATTTGATAGTAACCACTCTTAAGATCAATTTTTGAAAAGACAGTGGCACCACTAAGTTCATCAAGCATATCATCAAGGCGTGGAATGGGATACCTATAACGAACGGTAATAGCATTGATAGGTCTACAATCGGAGCACATGAGAAAGCTACCGTCTCGTTTTGGCACAAGAATGACCGGGACGACACAAGGGCTCAAACTTTCACGCACATGTCCGTGGTCTATGATATGCTTTATTGATATGTCCATTTTGCATCATGCTTTTATATCAATATTTATTGCATTATGGGCTGTTATTACACATTATGTCACAATACTTATGCCTATTCTCTCTTATTTTACAAGGTTTACATAAAGAGGGAGAATGCCGGCAGTTGGGATTCTGGGCTGGAAAAGGAACAAATATTAGAGACCTATTCTGCACAGCTCCAAAAGTCCTGAAACTTCACGGATGATGTTTTCCAAATATATAAAAAATACTCAGTAGAAGAAACTCACCAGGGGGGCCACACCCTGCCCACGAGGGTGGGGGCGCGCCCTACCCCCCAGGGCGCGCCCCCTACCTCGTGGGCCCCCTGGTGGCCCTCCGGTGGCCATCTTCTGCTATATGGAGTCTTTCGACGGGAAAAAGATGATAAGCCATCTTCTCGGATGAAACTCTGCTGCCACGAGGCGGAACTTGGCGGAATCAATCTAGGGCTCTGGCGGAGCTATTCTGCCGGGGAAACTTCCCTCCCGGAGGGGGAAATCATCACCATCGTCATCACCAACGCTCCTCTCATCGGGAGAGGGCAATCTCCATCAACATCTTCATCAGCACCATCTCATCTCAAAACCCTAGTTCATCTCTTGTATCCAATTCTTGTCTCCAAGTCCGGGATTGGTGCTAGTAGGTTGCTAGTAGTGTTAATTACTCCTTGTAGTTGATGCTAGTTGTTTAATTGGTGGAAGATCATATGTTCAGATCTTATATGCATATTAATACCCCTCTGATTATGAACATGTTTATGCTTTGTGAGTAGTTACTTTTGTTCCTAAGGACATGGGAGAAGTCTTGCTATTAGTAGTCATGTGAATTTGGTATTCGTTCGATATTTTGATGAGATGTATGTTGTCTCCCCTCTAGTGGTGTTATGTGAACGTCGACTACATGACACTTCACCATTATTTGGGCCTAGAGGAAGGCATTGGGAAGTAATAAGTAGATGATGGGTTGCTAGAGTGACAGAAGCTTAAACCCTAGTTTATGTGTTGCTTCGTAAGGGGCTGATTTGGATCCATATGTTTCATGCTATGGTTAGGTTTACCTTAATACTTTTGTTGTATTTGCGGATGCTTGCAATAGAGGTTAATCATAAGTGGGATGCTTGTCCAAGTAAGGGCAACACCCAAGCACCGGTCCACCCACATACCAAATTATCAAAGTACCGAACGCGAATCATATGAACGTGATGAAAACTAGCTTGACGATATTCCCATGTGTCCTCGGGAGCGCTTTACATCATATAAGAGTTTGTCCAGGCTTGTCCTTTGCTACAAAAGGAGTGGGCCACCTTGCTACACTTTATTTACTTTTGTTACTTGTTTCTCATTACAAATTATCCTATCACAAAACTATCTGTTACCACTTATTTTAGTACTTGCAGAGAATACCTTGCTGGAAACCGCTTATCATTTGCTTCTCCTCCTCGTTGGGTTCGACACTCTTACTTATCGAAAGGACTACGATAGATCCCCTATACTTGTGGGTCCTCAAGACTCTTTTCTGGCGCCGTTGCCGGGGAGTGAAGTGCCTTTGGTAGGAGGAATTTGGTAAGGAAAATTTTATATCGTGTGCTGAAATTTACTTTCACTTGTTACCATGGAAGGTAATCCTCTGAGGGGCTTGTTCGGGGTATCTTCACCCCGACCAGTAGAGCAAAGAGTTGCTCCTCAACCTACTGAACCAATTGAAAATGAATATGAAAATGAAAATGCTTGCTTTGAAGTTCCTTCGGGTATGATAGAAAAACTGCTAGCTAATCCTTTTCTAGGAGATGGAACAAAACATCCTCATGAACATCTGATATATGTGGATCAAGTTTGTGGATTATTTAAGCTTGCATGTGTACCCGGAGATGTTGTTAAGAAGAAGGTCCTTCCCTTATCTTTGAGGGGAGATGCATCGACATGGTATAGGCTATGTGAGGATATGAGGTCTTGGAATTACAAATGATTGAAATTGGAATTTCATCAGAAGTTTTATCCTATGCATCTTGTTCATCGTGATCACAATTATATATATAATTTTTGGCCTCGTGAAGGAGAAAGCATCGCTCAAGCCCGGGGGAGGCTTAAATCAATGTTATATTCATGCCCCAATCATGAGCTCTCAAGAGAAATGATTATTCAAAATTTTTATGCTCGGCTTTCTGGTAACAATCGCACCATGCTTGATACTTCTTGTGCTGGCTCTTTTATGATGAAGACTATTGAATTCAAATGGGATTTATTGGAAAGAATTAAACGCAACTCTGAAGATTGGGACCTCGACAATGGTAAGGAGTCAGGTATGACACCTAGTTTTGATTGTGTTAAATCTTTTATGGATACAGATATTTTTTGTAAATTTAGCACTAAATATGGACTTGACTCTGAGATAGTAGCTTCTTTCCGTGAATCTTTTGTTACTTATGTTGATCTCCCCAAGGAGAAGTGGTTCAAATATCATCCTCCCATAGAAGTAAAAGTAGATGCACCTATTAAAGTTGAAGAAAATACTATTACTTATAATGATCCTATTGTCCCTACTTCTTATGTTGAGAAACCACCTTTCCCTGTTAGGATAAAGGATCATGCTAAAGCTTCAACTGTGGTTCGTAAAAGCAATATTAAAACATATACACCTCCTGAGCAAGTTAAAGTTGAACCTAATATTGCTATTGTTAAAGATCTCTTGTCTGATAATATTGATGGGCATGTTATTTATTTCTATAAGGAAACTGGTAGAATTGCTAAACCCCGTGATAAAGATAAACCTAGACTTGTAGTAGGCATGCCTATTATTTCTGTTAAAATAGGAGATCATTGTTATCACGGCTTATGTGATATGGGTGCCAGTGTTAGTGCAATACCTTATTCCTTATATAAAGAAGTTATGCATGATATTGCACCTGCTGAGATGGAAGATATTGATGTCACAATTAAACTTGCCAATAGAGATACTATTTCACCAATGGGAATTGTTAGAGATGTTGAAGTCTTGTGTGGGAAAACTAAATATCCTGCTGATTTTCTTATTCTTGGTTCCCCACAAGATAGCTTTTGTCCCATTATATTTGGTAGACCCTTCTTAAATACTATTAATGCTACCATAGATTGCAAACGAGATATTGTTACTGTCGGTTTAGATGATCTGACTCATGAATTTAATTTTTCTGAATTTAGTAGACAACACCGTGAAGAAGAATTACCTAGTAAGGATGGAATTATTGGTCTTGCTTCTATTGCTGTACCTCCTAGTGATCCTTTTGAACAATATTTGCTAGACCATAAAAACGATATGTTTATGAATGAAAGAAGGGAATTAGATGAAGTATTCTTTAAACAGGAACCTATGCTGAAAACAATTTACCTGTTGAAATCCTAGGGAATCCTCCTCCACCTAAGGGTGATCCCGTGTTTGAGCTTAAACTGTTACCTGATACCCTTAAATATGCTTATCTTGATGAGAAAAAGATATATCATGTTATTATTAGTGCTAAGTGCTAACCTTTCAGAGCATGAAGAAGAGAGATTATTGAAAACTCTGAAGAAGCACCGTGCTGCTATTGGGTATACTCTTGATGATCTTAAGGGCATTAGTCCCACTCTATGTCAACATAAAATTAATTTGGAAGAAGATGCTAAACCAGTTTGTGATCATCAACGCCGGCTGAATCCTAAAATGAAGGAAGTGGTAAGAAATGAGATACTAAAGCTCCTTGAGGCCGGTATAATTTATCCCGTTGCTGATAGTCAGTGGGTAAGCCATGTCCATTGTGTCCCTAAGAAGGGAGGTATTACTGTTGTTCCTAATGATAAAGATGAATTGATTCCTCAAAGAATTATTACAGGTTATAGGCTGGTAATTGATTTCTGCAAATTAAATAAGGCTACTAAAAATATCATTACCCCTTACCTTTTATCAATCAAATGCTAGAAAGATTATCTAAACATACACATTTTTGCTTTCTAGATGGTTATTTTGGTTTCTCTCAAATACCTGTGTCAGCCAAAGATCAATCAAAGACTACTTTTACATGCCCTTTTGGTACTTTTGCTTATAGACGTATGCCTTTTGGTTTTTGTAATGCACCTGCTACCTTTCAAAGATGCATGATGGCTATATTCTCTGACTTTTGTGAAAAGATTTGTGAGGTTTTCATGGACGACTTTTCCTTCTATGGATCTTCTTTTGATGACTGCTTGAGCAACCTTGATCGAGTTTTGCAGAGATGTGAATAAACTAATCTTGTCTTGAATTGGGAAAAGTGCCACTTTATGGTTAATGAAGGTATTGTCTTGGGGCATAAAGTTTCTGGAAGAGGTATTGAAGTTGATAAAGCCAAGGTTGATGCTATTGAAAAGATGCCATGTCCCAAGGACATCAAAGGTATAAAAAGTTTCCTTGGTCATGCCGGTTTTTATAGGAGGTTCATTAAGGACTTCTCAAAAATCTCTCGGCCTCTGACTAATTTATTACAAAAAGATATACCATTTGTTTTTTATGATGATTGTGTAGAAGCATTTGAAATACTTAAGAAAGCATTGATCTCTGCACCTATTGTTCAGCCACCTGATTGGAATTTACCATTTGAAATTATGTGTGATGCTAGTGATTATGATGTAGGTGCTGTTCTAGGACAGAGAGTTGATAAGAAACTAAATGTTATTCAATATACTAGTAAAACTCTAGACAATGCTCCAAGAAACTATGCTACTACTGAAAAAGAATTCTTAGCGGTTGTATTTGCTTGTGATAAGTTTAGACCTTATATTGTTGATTCTAAAGTAACTATTCACACTGATCATGCTGCTATTAAATATCTTATGGAAAAGAAAGATGCTAAACCTAGACTTATTAGATGGGTTCCCTTGCTACAAGAATTTGATTTGCATATTGTTGATAGAAAAGGAGCTGAGAACCCCGTTGCAAACACCTTGTCTAGGTTAGAAAATGTGCTTGATGACCCATTACCTATTGATGATAGTTTTCCAGATGAGCAATTAAATGTCATAAATGCTTCTCATACTGCTCCATGGTATGCTGATTATACTAATTACATTGTTGCTAAGTTTATACCACCTAGTTTCACATACCAGCAAAAGAAAAAGTTCTTCTATGATTTGAGGCATTACTTTTGGGATGACCCACATCTTTATAAAGAAGGAGTAGATGGTGTTATTAGACGTTGTGTACCTGAGCATGAACAGAAACAGATCCTACGCAAGTGTCACTCCGAAGCTTATGGAGGACACCATGCTGGAGATAGAACTGCACATAAGGTACTGCAATCTGGTTTTTATTGGCCTACTATCTTCAAGGATGCCCGTAAGTTTGTCTTATCTTGTGATGAATGTCAAAGAATTGGTAATATTAGTAGACGTCAAGAAATGCCTGTGAATTATTCACTTGTTATTGAGCCGTTTGATGTTTGAGGCTTTGACTATATGGGACCTTTTCCTTCCTCTAATGGTTATACACATATTTTAGTTGCTGTTGATTACGTTACTAAGTGGGTAGAAGCTATTCCAACTAGTAGTGCTGATCATAACACTTCTATTAAAATGCTTAAAGAAGTTATTTTTCCAAGATTTGGAGTCCCTAGATATTTAATGACTGATGATGGTTCACATTTTATTCATGGTGCTTTCCGTAAAATGCTTGCTAAATATGATGTTAATCATAGAATTGCATCTCCTTATCACCCTCAGTCTAGTGGTCAAGTAGAATTGAGTAATAGAGAGCTCAAATTAATTTTGCAAAAAACTGTTAATAGGTCTAGAAAGAATTGGTCCAAGAAACTTGATGATGCATTATGGGCCTATAGAACTGAAGGAAATATGCCCTAGAGGCAATAATAAAGTTATTATTTATTTCCTTATTTCATGATAAATGTTTATTATTCATGCTAGAATTGTATTAACTAGAAACATAATACATGTGTGAATACATAGACAAACAGAGTGTCACTAGTATGCCTCTACTTGACTAGCTCATTAATCAAAGATGGTTATGTTTCCTAACCATAGACAAAGAGTTGTTATTTGATTAATGGGATCACATCATTAGATGAATGATCTGATTGACATGACCCATTTCATTAGTTTAGCACCCGATCATTTAGTATGTTGCTATTGCTTTCTTCATGACTTATACATGTTCCTATGACTATGAGATTATGCAACTCCCGTGTGCCGGAAGAACACTTTGTGTGCTACCAAACGTCACAATGTAACTGGGTGATTATAAAGGTGCTCTGCAGGTGTCTCCAAAGGTACATGTTGGGTTGGCGTATTTCGAGATTAGGATTTGTCACTCCGATCGTCGGAGAGGTATCTCTGGGCCCTCTCAGTAATGCACATCACTTAAGCCTTGCAAGCATTGCAACTAATGAGTTAGTTGTGGGATGATGTATTACGGAATGAGTAAAGAGACTTGCCGGTAACGAGATTGAACTAGGTATTGGCTACCGACGATCGAATCTCGGGCAAGTAACATACCGATGACAAAGGGAACAACGTATGTTGTTATGCGGTCTGACCGATAAAGATCTTCGTAGAATATGTAGGAGCTAATATGAGCATCCAGGTTCCGCTATTGGTTATTGACCGGAGATGAGTCTCGGTCATGTCTACATTGTTCTCGAACCCGTAGGGTCCGCACGCTTAAGGTTTCGATGACGGTTATATTATGAGTTTATGAGTTTTGATGTACCGAAGGAGTTCGGAGTCCAGGATGTGAGCACGGACATGACAAGGAGTCTCGAAATGGTCGAGACATAAAGATTGATATATTGGAAGCCTATGTTTGGATATCGGAAGTGTTCCGGGTGAAATCGGGATTTTACCGGAACCCCCCGGGAGGTATATGGGCCTTAGTGGGCCTTAGTGGAAGAGAGGAGAGGTGGCCAGAGATGGGCCGCGCGCCTCTTCCCCCTTGGTCCGAATAGGACAAGGAGAGGGGGCCGGCCCCCCTTCCTCCTCTCTCTCCTCTTTCCCCCTCCACGAATCCTATTCCAACTAGGAAAAGGGGGGAGTCCTACTCCCGGAGGAAGTAGGACTCCTCTTGGCGCGCCTCCTCTTGGCCGGTCGGCCCCTCCTTTGAGCCTTTATATACGGAGGCAGGGGCACCCCCTAGACAGACAAGTTGATCCACGTGATCATATTCTTAGCCGTGTGTGGTGCCCCCTTCCACCATAGTCCTCGATAATATTGTAGCAGTGCTTAGGCGAAGCCCTGCGACATTAGTACATCAAGATCGTCACCACGCCATCGTGCTGACGGAACTCTTCCCCGACAGTTTGCTGGATCGGAGTCCGGGGATCGTCATCGAGCTGAACGTGTGCTAGAACTCGGAGGTGTCGTAGTGTCGGTGCTTGATCAGTCGGGCCGTGAAGACGTACGACTACATCAACCGCGTTGTCATAACGCTTCTGCTATCGGTCTACGAGGGTACATAGACAACACTCTCCCCTCTCGTTGCTATGCATCACCATGATCTTGCGTGTGTGTAGGATTTTTTTTGAAATTACTACATTCCCCAACAGTGGTATCAGAGCCTAGGTTTTATGTGTTGATGTTATATGCACGAGTAGAACACAAGTGAGTTGTGGGTGATATAAGTCATACTGCTTACCAGCATGTCATACTTTGGTTCGGCGGTATTGTTGGACGAAGCGGCCCGGACCGACATTACGCGTACGCTTACGCGAGACCGGTTCTCCCGACGTGCTTTGCACATAGGTGGCTTGCGGGTGACAGTTTCTCCAACTTTAGTTGAACTGAGTGTGGCTACGCCCGGTCCTTGCGAAGGTTAAAACAGCACCAACTTGACAAACTATCGTTGTGGTTTTTGATGCGTAGGTAAGATTGGTTCTTGCTTAAGCCCGTAGCAGCCACGTAAAAACTTGCAACAACAAAGTAGAGGACGTCTAACTTGTTTTTGCAGGGCATGTTGTGATGTGATATGGTCAAGACATGATGCTAAATTTTATTGTATGAGATGATCATGTTTTGTAACCAAGTTATCGGCAACTGGCAGGAGCCATATGGTTGTCGCTTGATTGTATGCAATGCAATCGCGTTGTAATGCTTTACTTTATCACTAAGCGGTAGCGATAGTCGTGGAAGCATAAGATTGGCGAGACGACAACGATACTACGATGGAGATCAAGGTGTCGCGCCGATGACGATGGTGATCACGACGGTGCTTCGGAGATGGAGATCACAAGCACAAGATGATGATGGCCATATCATATCACTTATATTGATTGCATGTGATGTTTATCTTTTATGCATCTTATCTTGCTTTGATTGACGGTAGCATTATAAGATGATCTCTCACCAATTATCAAGAAGTGTTCTCCCTGAGTATGCACCGTTGCGAAAGTTCTTCGTGCTGAGACACCACGTGATGATCGGGTGTGATAGGCTCTACGTTCAAATACAACGGGTGCAAAATAGTTGCACATGCGGAATACTCAGGTTATACTTGACGAGCCAAGCATATACAGATATGGCCTCGGAACACGGAGACTGAAAGGTCGAGCGTGAATCATATAGTAGATATGATCAACATAGTGATGTTCACCAATGAAACTACTCCATCTCACGTGATGATCGGACATGGTTTAGTTGATTTGGATCACGTGATCACTTAGAGGATTAGAGGGATGTCTATCTAAGTGGGAGTTCTTAAAGTAATATGATTAATTGAACTTAAATTTATCATGAACTTAGTCCTGGTGGTATTTTGCAAATCATGTTGTAGATCAATAGCTCACGTTGTTGCTTCCCTGTGTTTATTTTGATATGTTCCTAGAGAAAATTGTGTTGAAAAATGTTAGTAGCAATGATGCGGATTGGATCCATGATCTGAGGTTTATCCTCATTGCTGCACAGAAGAATTATGTCCTTGATGCACCGCTAGGTGACAGACCTATTGCAGGAGCAGATGCAGACGTTATGAACGTTTGGCTAGCTAAATATGATGACTACTTGATAGTTTAGTGCACCATGCTTAACGGCTTAGAATCGGGACTTCAAAGACGTTTTGAACGTCATGGACCATATGAGATGTTCCAGAAGTTGAAGTTAATATTTCAAGCAAATACCCGAGTTGAGAGATATGAAGTCTCCAACAAGTTCTATAGCTAAAAGATGGATGAGAATCGCTCAACTAGTGAGCATGTGCTCAGATTGTCTGGGTATTACAATCGCTTGAATCAAGTGGGAGTTAATCTTCCAGATAAGATAGTGATTAATAGAATTCTCTAGTCACCATCACCTAGTTAGTAGAACTTCGTGATGAACTATAAATATGCAAGGGATAACAAAAACGATTCCCAAGCTTTTCGTGATGCTGAAATCGACGAAGGTAGAAATCAAGAAAAACATCAAGTGTTGATGGTTGACGAAACCACTAGTTTCAAGAAAAAGGGCAAAGGGAAGAAGGGGAACTTCAAGAAGAATGGCAAGCAAGTTGCTGCTCAAATGAAGAAGCCCAAGTCTGGTCCTGAGCCTGAGACTAAGTGCTTCTACTGCAAAGGAACTGGTCACTGGAAGCAGAACTACCCCAAGTATTTGGCGGATAAGAAGGATGGCAAAGTGAACATAGGTATATTTGATATACATGTTATTGATGTGTACTTTACTAGTGTTTATAGCAACCCCTCAGTATTTGATACTAGTTCAGTTGCTAAGAGTAGTAACTCAAAACGGGAGTTGCAGAATAAACAGAAACTAGTAAAGGGTGAGGTGACGATGTGTGTTGGAAGTAGTTCCAAGATTGATATGATCATCATCGCACACTCCCTATACTTTCGGGATTAGTGTTGAAACTAAATAAGTGTTATTTGGTGTTTGCGTTGAGCATGAATATGATTTGATCATGTTTATTGCAATACGGTTATTCATTAAAGTCAGAGAATAATTGTTGTTCTGTTTACATGAATAAAACCTTCGATGGTCATACACCCAATGAAAATAGTTTGTTGGATCTCGATCGTAGTGTTACACATATTCATAATATTAAAGCCAAAAGATGCAAAGTTAATAATGATAGTGCAACTTATTTGTGGCACTGCCGTTTAAAGCGCATGAAGAAACTCCATACTGATGGACTTTTGGAACCACTTGATTATGAATCACTTGGTACTTGCGAACCATGCCTCATGGGCAAGATGACTAAGACTCCGTTCTCCAGAACAATGGAGCGAGCAACAAACTTGATTGGAAATAATACATACTGATGTAAGCAGTCCAATGAGTGTTGAGGCTCGCGGCGGGTATTGTTATTTTCTGACCTTCATAGATGTTTTGAGCAGATATGAGTATATCTACTTGATGAAACATAAAGTCTGAAACATTTGAAAAGTTCAAATAATTTCAGGGTGAAGTGAAAAATCATCGTGACAAGAAAATAAGGTTTCTACGATCTGATCGCGGAGACAAATATTTGAGTTACGAGTTTGGTCTTCAATTAAAACATTGTGGAATAGTTTCACAAACTCATGTCACTTGGAACACCACAGCATTATGGTGTGTCCGATCGTCATAACCATACTTTATTGGATATAGTGCAATCTATGATGTCTCTTACCGATCTATCACTATCGTTTTGGGGTTATGCATTAGAGATAGCTGCATTCACGTTAAAAAGGGCACCATCTAAATCCGTTGAGACGACACAATATGAATTATGGTTTGGAAAGAAACCAAAGTTGTCGTTTCTTAAAGTTCTGGGTTGTGATGCTTATGTGAAAAAGTTTCATCCTGATAAGCTCAAACCCAAATCGAAGAAATATGTCTTCATAGGATACCCAAAGGAGACTGTTGGGTACACCTTCTATCACAGATCCGAAGGCAAGACATTCGTTGCTAAGAATGGATCCTTTCTAGAGAAGGAGTTTCTCTCGAAAGAAGTGAGTGGGAGGAAAGTGGAAAACTTGATAAGGTAATTGTACCTTCTCCCTTATTGGAAAGTAGTTCATCACAGAAATCTGTTCTTGTGACTACTACACCAATTAGTGAGGAAGCTAATGATGATGATCATGTAACTACAGATCAAATTACTACCGAATCTCGTAGATAAACCAGAGTGAGATCCGCACTAGAGTGGTACGGTAATCCTGTTCTAGAAGTCATGTTACTAGACCATGACGAACCTACGAACTATGAGGGAGCGATGATGAGCCCAGATTCCACAAAATGGCTTGAAGCCATGAAATCTGAGATGGGATCCATGTATGAGAACAAAGTGTGGACTTTGGTTGACTTGCTCGATGATCGGCAAGCGATTGAGAATAAATGGATCTTCAAGAAGAAGACTGACGCTGACGGTAATATTACTGTCTACAAATCTCGACTTGTCGCAAAAAGGGTTTCGGCAAGTTCAAGGGATTGACTACGATGAGACCTTCTCAACCGTAGCGATGCTTAAGTCTGTCCGAATCATGTTAGCAATTGCCGCATTTTATGAAATCCAGCAAATGGATAAACAAAACTGCATTCCTTAATGGATTTATTAAAGAAGAGTTGTATACGATGCAACTAGAAGGTTTTGTCAATCCTAAAGGTGTTAACAAAATATGCAAGCTCCAGCGATCCATCAATGGACTGGTGCAAGCATCTCGGAGTTGGAATATACGCTTTGATAAGTTGATCAAAGCATATAGTTTTATACAGACTTGCGGTGAAGCCTGTATTTACAAGAAAGTGAGTGGGAGCACTACAGCATTTCTGATAAGTATATGTGTATGACATATTGTTGATCGGAAATAATGTAGAATTATTCTATAAAGCATAAAGGAGTGTTTGAAAGGATTTTTTCAAGAAAACCTCGGTGAAGCTGCTTACATATTGAGCATCAAGATCTATAGAGATAGATCAAGACGCTTGATAAGTTTTTTTCAATGAGTACATACCTTGACAAGATTTTGAAGTAGTTCAAAATGGAACAGTCAAAGAAAGAGTTCTTGCTTGTGTTACAAGGTGTGAAATTGAATAAGACTCAAAACCCGACCACAGCAGAAGATAGAAAGAGAATGAAAGTCATTCCCCATGCCTTAGCCATAGGTTCTATAAAGTATGCCATGCTGTGTACCAGATCTATTGTATACCCTACACTGATTTTGGCAAGGGAATACAATAGTGATCTAGGAGTAGATCACTGGACATCGGTTAAAATTATCCTTAGTGGAATAAGGATATGTTTCTCGATTATGGAGGTGACAAAAGGTTCGTCGTAAAAGGTTACGTCGATGCAAGTTTTGACACTAATCTAGATGACTCTAAGTCTCAATCTAGATACATATTGAAAGTGGGAGCAATTAGCTAGAGTAGCTCCGTGTACAGCATTGTAGACATAGAACTTGCAAAATACTTACGGATCTGAATGTGACAGACCCGTTGACTAAAATTATCTCACAAGCAAAACATGATCACACCTTAGTACTCTTTGGGTGCTAATCACATAGATATGTGAACTAGATTACTGACTCTAGTAAACCCTTTGAGTGTTGGTCACATGACGATGTGAACTATGGGTGTTAATCACATGGTGATGTGAACTATTGCTGTTAAATCACATGGCGATGTGAACTAGATTATTGACTCTAGTGCAAGTGGGAGACTGAAGGAAATATGCCCTAGAGGCAATAATAAAGTTATTATTTATTTCCTTATTTCATGATAAATGTGTTTATTATTCATGCTAGAATTGTATTAACCGCAAACATAATACATGTGTGAATACATAGACAAACAGAGTGTCACTAGTATGCCTCTACTTGACTAGCTCATTTATCAAAGATGGTTATGTTTCCTAACCATAGACAAAGAGTTGTTATTTGATTAATCGGATCACATCATTAGATGAATGATCTGATTGACATGACCCATTTCATTAGTTTAGCACCCGATCGTTTACTATGTTGCTATTGCTTTCTTCATAACTTATACATGTTCCTATGACTATGAGATTATGCAATTCCCGTGTGCCAGAAGAACACTTTGTGTGCTACCAAACGTCACAACGTAACTGGGTGATTATAAAGGTGCTCTACAGGTGTCTCCAAAGGTACATGTTGGGTTGGCGTATTTCGAGATTAGGATTTGTCACTCCGATCGTCGGAGAGGTATCTCTGGGCCCTCTCGGTAATGCACATCACTTAAGCCTTGCAAGCATTGCAACTAATGAGTTAGTTGCGGGATGATGTATTACGGAACGAGTAAAGAGACTTGCCAGTAACGAGATTGAACTAGGTATTGGATACCGACGATCGAATCTCGGGCAAGTAACATACCGATGACAAAGGGAACAACGTATGTTGTTATGCGGTCTGACCGGTAAAGATCTTCGTAGAATATGTAGGAGCCAATATAAGCATCCAGGTTCCGCTATTGGTTATTGACCGGAGACGAGTCTCGGTCATGTCTGCATTGTTCTCGAACCCGTAGGGTCCACACGCTTTAGGTTTCGATGACAGTTATATTATGAGTTTATGAGTTTTGATGTACCGAAGGAGTTCGGAGTCCTGGATGTGATCACGGACATGACGAGGAGTCTCGAAATGGTCGAGACATAAAGATTGATATATTGGAAGCCTATGTTTGGATATCGGAAGTGTTCCGGGTGAAATCGGGATTTTACCGGAACCCCCCGGGAGGTATATGGGCCTTAGTGGGCCTTAGTGGAAGAGAGGAGAGGTGGCCAGAGATGGGCCGCGCGCCTCTCCCCCCTTGGTCCGAATAGGACAAGGAGAGGGGGCCGGCCCCCCTTCCTCTTCTCTCTCCTCTTTCCCCCTCCACGAATCCTATTCCAACTAGGAAAAGGGGGGGAGTCCTACTCCCGGAGGGAGTAGGACTCCTCCTGGCGCGCCTCCTCTTGGCCGGCCAGCCCCCCTTTGAGCCTTTATATACGGAGGCAGGGGCACCCCCTAGACAGACAAGTTGATCCACGTGATCATATTCTTAGCCGTGTGCGGTGCCCCCTTCCACCATAGTCCTTGATAATATTGTAGCGGTGCTTAGGCAAAGCCCTGCGACATTAGTACATCAAGATCGTCACCACGCCGTCGTGCTGACGGAACTCTTCCCCGACACTTTGCTGGATCGGAGTCCGGGGATCGTCATCGAGCTGAACATGTGCTAGAACTCGGAGGTGCCGTAGTTTCGGTGCTTGATCGGTCTGGCCGTGAAGACGTACGACTACATCAACCGCGTTGTCATAACGCTTCCGCTATCGGTCTACGAGGGTACGTAGACAACACTATCCCCTCTCGTTGCTATGCATCACCATGATCTTGCGTGTGCGTAGGATTTTTTTGAAATTACTACGTTCCCCAACAAGAACTGCATATAAAAATCCTATGGGTATGTCTCCGTATAAAATGGTCTATGGAAAAGCATGTCACTTGCCTCTCGAACTGGAACACAAGGCTTATTGGGCTATTAAAGAACTTAATTATGATTTTAAACTTGCCGGTGAGAAGAGGTTATTTGATATTAGCTCACTTGATGAATGGAGAACCCAAGCCTATGAAAATGCCAAGTTGTTTAAAGAAAAAGTTAAAAGATGGCATGACAAAAGGATACAAAAGCGTGAGTTTAATGTAGGTGACTATGTATTGTTATACAACTCCCGTTTAAGATTTTTTGCAGGAAAACTTCTCTCTAAATGGGAAGGCCCTTATGTTATCGAGGAGGTCTACCGTTCCGGTGCCATAAAAATCAACAACTTCGAAGGCACCAATCCAAAGGTGGTGAATGGTCAAAGAATCAAACACTATATCTTAGGTAATCCCATAAATGTTGAAACCAATGTTATTGAAACCGTAACCCCGGAGGAATACATAAAGGACACTTTCCGGAACGTTTTAGACTCTGAAAAGGAATAGGTATGTGGTACGGTAAGTAAACCGACTCCAAAACAGTTTTAAGGCAATATTTCTCCGTTTTGGAATATTTAGAAAAATAGAAAAATAAGAAGCAGACCGGGAAGGACACGAGGGTGGAGGGCGCGCCCCCTACCTCGTGGGCACATCGTGCGCTCTCCAGACTCCGTTTTCGTACATGACACGTATTTTGGTCGGTAAAAATTCATTATATAATCTCCCGGGGGTTTTGACTCCAGTATCACGCAAAAATCTCCTGTCTTTGTTTCGAGATGTTTTCTGTTAGGGTTGTCAAGGCCAGGCACTATGTCATCTCCCTCCTCCTCCAACCATGAGGGCAATGATGCGTGGCTAATGAAGATAGAGCTGAAGAGAGAAGAACCTATGGAGATCAACAAGGATGAAGGGATCAAGAAGGCCATGGAGGACCAAGTTCCAGCAACAGAAGACACCCTTCAACTAGATCACAATCTTCTTACCCCAACAGAAGTCGAAGCTTTCAAGATGATTGAGTTGGCTCGTATACAAAATAAGTATCTCACACGTGAAAATATTTTTGTTGAAGGAGCATATCATCGCACTCAAGGGCATTATCCGCAAGTTAGAAGACCTCCTACGCTCGATGTGCGACTATCCATCATCAACAACCCCACCTTCTTCACCAGCAAAGGAGACATAATCATATGGGTATGGTCACTCCACTTGGCAACTGCCAAGCTTGGGGGAGTACCCCGGTATCGTATCACCATCACTCTATTTTTACCGTTTTTCTTAGTTCGATCCTTTCGGTAACATCTTGATCTAGTAGAATAAAAGTTCTTAGTATGATTGATGTCTACTACACAACCTTCTTCTTGTAGACGTTGTTGGGCCTCCAAGTGCAGAGGTTTGTAGGACAGTAGCAAATTTCCCTCAAGTGGATGACCTAAGGTTTATCAATCCGTAGGAGGCGTAGGATGAAGATGGTCTCTCTCAAGCAACCCTGCAACCAAATAACAAAGAGTCTCTTGTGTCCCCAACACACCCAATACAATGGTAAACTGTATAGGTGCACTAGTTCAGCGAAGAGATGTTGATACAAGTGGTATATGGATAGTAGATAAAGGTTTTTGTAATCTGAAAATATAAAAACAGCAAGGTAACTAATGGTAAAAGTGAGCGTAAACGGTATTGCAATGATAGTAAACAAGGCCTAGGGTTCATACTTTCGCTAGTGTAAGTTCCCTCAACAATACTAACATAATTGGATCACATAACTATCCCTCAACATGCAACAAAGAGTCACTCCTAAGTCACTAATAGCGGAGAACAAACGAAGAGATTATGGTAGGGTACGAAACCATCTCAAAATTATTCTTTCCAATCAATCCGTCGGGCTATTCCTATAAGTGTCACAAACAGCCCTAGAGTTCGTACTAGAATAACACCTTAAGACACAAATCAACCAAAACCCTAATGTCACCTAGATACTCCAATGTCACCTCAAGTATCCGTGGGTATGATTATACGATATGCATCACACAATCTCAGATTCATCTATTCAACCAACACAAAAGACCTCAAAGAGTGCCCCAAAGTTCTACCGGAGAATCACGACGAAAACGTGTGCCAACCCCTATGCGTAGGTTCCCAATGTCACGAAACCTGCAAGTTGGTCACCAAAACATACATCAAGTGGCATGTGATATCCCATTGTCACCACAGATATTCACGGCAAGACATACATCAAGTGTTCTCAAGTCTTTAAAGACTCAATCCGATAAGATTACTTCAAAGGGGAAACTCAATTCATTACAAGAGAGAAGAGGGGGAGGAGAAACATAGGATCCAACTATAATAGCAAAGCTCGCGATACATCAAGATCGTGCCAAATCAAGAACACGAGAGAGAGAGAGAGAGAGTGAGAGAGATCAAACACATAGCTACTGGTACATACCCTCAGCCCCGAGGGAGAACTACTCCCTCCTCGTCATGGAGAGCACCGGGATGATGAAGATGGCCACCGGGGAAGGATTGCCCCCTCCGGCAGGGTGCCGGAACGGGTCTAGATTTGTTTTTGGTGGCTCCGAAGGCTTGCGGCGGCGGAACTCCCGATCTATCTTGCTCTGTGATGTTTTTAGGGTATATGGAGATATATAGGCGGAAGAAGCTAGTCGGTGGAGCTCCGAGGGGCCCACGAGGCAGGGGGGCGCGCCCAGGGGGGCGCACCCTCCACCCTCGTGACCTCCCCGGAAACTTCTTGGAGTAGGGTCCAAGTCTCCTGGATCACGTTCGGTGAGAAGATCACGTTCCCGAATGTTTCATTCCATTTGGACTCCGTTTGATATTCTGTTTCCTCGAAATACTGAAATAGGCAAAAAACAGCAATTCTGGGCTGGGCCTCCGGTTAATAGGTTAGTCCCAAAAATAATATAAAAGTGGAAAATAAAGCCCAATATAGTCCAAAACAGTAGATAAAGTAGCATGGAGCAATCAAAAATTATAGATACGTTGGAGACGTATCAATGATCTAGTTGTGAGTTTTGCTTTATTATCCTTCTATGTAATCGAGTCCGTGAGCTATATAATAAAGATTAGTGTTGAGTCAAGGGCTTGATTATTTTGCCATGATCCTAAAGGAATAAAAGGAAAGAGAAAGAAATAAAAAGAAACAAAGAGATCATATGAGTATTATGGAGAGTAATGATCTCACATAGAAAGAGTATGATGAATAAAAGTCACTGAGGGTTGACAAACACGGTTTTGTTCATCGTTGCAATTAATAGGAGGTAATAAAGAAAGAGAGGTCTTCACATATAAATATACTATCTTGGACATCTTTTATGATTGTGAGCACTCATTAAAATATGACATGCTGAAGAGTTGATATTGGACAAGGAAGACAACGTAATAGGTTATGTTTTCTTACATCTGAGATAAATTATATTGTCTTGGATCTTCCAACATGATGAGCTTGCCTAACCCCCTCATGCTAGCCAAATTCATTGCACCAAGTAGAGATACTACTTGTGCTTCTAAACACCCTTAAACCAGTCTTACCATAAGAGTCCACCATATCTACCTATGGATTGAGTAAGATCCATCAAGTAAGTTGTCATCGGTGCAAGCAATAAAAATTTCTCTCTAAATATGTATGATTGATTGGTGTGGAGGAAATAAGATTTATATGAGCGTGTGATATGGAAGTAATAAAAGCGACAGACTGCATAATAAAGGTCCATATCACAAGTGGCAATATAAAGTGACGTTCTTTCGCATTAAGATTTTGTGCATCCAACCCATAAAAGCGCATGACAACCTCTGCTTCCCTCTGCGAAGGGCCTATCTTTTACTTTTATCTCCTACATTGCATAAGAGTCATGGTGATTGAGGGAGTCCTGGATTAGGGGGTCTCCGGACAGCCGGACTATATCCTTTGGCCGGACTGTTGGACTATGAAGATACAAGATTGAAGACTTTGTCTCGTGTCCGGATGGGACTTTACTTGGCGTAGAAGGCAAGCTAGGCAATACGGATATGTATATCTCCTCCTTTGTAACCGACCTTGTGTAACCCTAGCCCCCTCTGGTGTTTATATAAACCGGAGGGTTTTAGTCCGTAGGACAACAGACAATCATACCATAGGCTAGCTTCTAGAGTTTAGCCTCTCTGATCTCGTGGTAGATCTACTCTTGTACTACCCATATCATCAATATCAATCAAGCAGGACGTAGAGTTTTACCTCCATCAAGAGGGCCCGAACCTGGGTAAAACATCGTGTCCCCTGCCTCCTGTTACCATCCGGCCTAGACGCACAATTCGGGACCCCCTACCCGAGATCCGCCGGTTTTGACACCGACATTGGTGCTTTCATTGAGAGTTTCGCTGTGCCGTCGCCACCAGGAAGGATGTCTCATCCCGTCTTTAAAGACGGCACTGTTGCTGAAGGAGCTTTGGCTGTCGGCCAAACTCTCTAGCTAGGTGGTTTTCTTATGACCGCCTGTTCGGCCGCTGCGCCGACGATGACTTCTCAGTTCATCGAAAGCAATCTTCACGTCAACTCGGAACTCGCCGAGCAGTTAGATCCAATGGAGCTCTCTTCCCTGAACGAGCTCTTGGATCACATCGCCGCCCTGGGAGTCGCTATAGACTATGATCAGATTGGGCCTAAACCAGATCTGAGAGAGATCTACTCTCCCCAGGTCACCCATCACGTTGCAGTGGTGGAGGAACAATGCGGCAACCCTTCATCTATCTTCAGGACTAGCTATGTCCGGATTCCCGATCCCTCCAAGCCGGATACGGGCGGAGGGAAGGACGTCACTCAAGGCCTGAACCTAGAGTCAGGCAATGGGCTAGATTTATTGGAAAACATCCAAGAATCCAAACTTCCGAGTTCAGAAACTCCTGAGCCCTTGAATCTCAGATTGGGTGAGGATTCGGACTCAATTCCACCCACCCACCCAAACATAAGCGATCTATCCCAAATTAGGCAAGAGCCCGAAGAAACAGTACATCATTACTGGGCCAGATTCCTCCTGGTCATGAACAGGATAAAGGACTGCCGCGAGGAAGACGCAATTTCATTCTTCTGCAATAATTGAACGGACAAGGGAATCCTCAACGCCATAAGCCGCCGCGAAATTACACGCTTTGCTGACTTGGTGTCCATAGTACGAAAGTACTGTGCGATGGAAAGCGCCTGGAAAACTGAAATACAATTTTGGGATAATTCGGCCCTGAATACAAACCTGGGTTAACTACCAAAAAGCAAAAGCCCTCTACGAGGCAAGGAACCGTACTGGAGGGATGGCTCAACGGACCCTGCAAAGTCCATAGTACAACGGATGCAATACCAACGCACAACCTTAGAGCATGTTGGATACTCCGGCAGGTGGCCAAAAGTGGTGAGGATCTACTCCTCCCAAATACCATAGAGCACCATCCCGTGGACAACAATACGGTGTTAATGGTCTTTCATACCTTTGTGTCAAATAATAGACGCAAACGAACACTCCGCAGCATGGCCGAAATCTGCCACGTAGCAGAAATAAATCCTTGGAGTGACACAGCTATTACCTTCAATGCCAGTGACGAACCCAAATTCCAAACAGCTCGAGCACCAGCCGCACTGGTCCTCGGTCCAATCGTGGACGACTTTCGACTCACCAAGGTACTCATGGACGACGGCAGCGGATTAAACCTCATCCATGAGGAAACTCTTCAAAGATGGAAATAGACTGGAGCCGCATTGAGCAAAGTAGCACAACCTTTAGAGGAATCATCCCCAGTCGGGAAGCACGCTGTGCTGGGAAAATCACACTAGATGTGGTATTCAGCACACCGGATAATTACAGGTCCGGAGAAATTACATTCCAAGTGGCCCCGTTCAGCAGCGGATACCACGCTCTATTAGGGCGGGAGGCGTTTACAATCTTCCAAGTCGTACCCCATTATAGGTACATGAAGCTCAAAATGCCCGGGCCTAACGGAATCATCACTCTTGCTAGTGATCCGGACATAGCACTCTGTGCCGAAAATAAGATAGCGCACTGGCCCTCGAGGCACTATCCGAAGCCCTAGCGGCCGAGGATCTAACTGCACTGCGCTCCACGGTGAACAGGGACGATGTGATACTCGATAAAAGATCCAAGTCCACCTCCTTTAAACCGGCGGACGATATAGTCAAATTCCAAGTCCATCCAACGGACCCTACAAAAACAGCTTCCGTCGGGGCACAATTAAACCCTGATGTCGACGTCGCACTGCGAGAGTTCCTACGCGAGAACTGGGACATTTTTGCCTGGCACCCTTCAGACATGCCAGGAATCCCACGCAGGCTGGCCGAGCACAGCCTAAATATCCTAAAAGGATTCAAGCCAGTCAAGCAGGCTCTTTGGTGCTTCTCCGAACCCAAGAGACAAGCCATGGGAGAGGAACTAGCCAAGATATTGGAGGCCGGATTCATCAGAGACATAAAACATCTAGAATGGCTAGCAAACCTGGTGATGGTACCAAAGAAGGACAAATCCTGGCGCTTGTGCGTCGATTTTAAGGACCTTAACAAGGCCTGCCCAAAGGATCCTTTCCCCCTCCCCCGCATCGATCAAATCATCGACGCCACCGCAAGACACGACTCATTGTGTTTCTTCGACGCATACTCCGGCTACCATCAAATTAAAATGGCAGAGCCAGACTAAGCCGCAACGACATTCATCACACCATACGGCCTATTCTGCTTCAACACAATGCCCTTCGGGCTCAAAAATGCCGGCGCAACATATCAGCGCATGATTCAGACATGTCTGGCAAACCAGATCGGCAAAATAGTGGAGGCATACGTAGATGACGTGGTCGTTAAAACCAAGCATGTCGAAACTCTAGTAGACGACTTGAGGCTCACATTCGATAACCTCCGAACATATGACATCAAGCTCAATCCGAAAAATGCGTTTTCGGCGTACCAGCCGGAAAGCTCCTGGGATTCATTGTCTCCAGTAGAGGTATTGAAGCTAATCCGGCCAAAATCCGAGCATTGTCGCAGTTGGCTACCCCAACAGACCTCAAACAAATACAAAAATTGACTGGATGCGTGGCAGCTCTAAGCCGCTTTATCTCCCGCTTGGGAGAAAAGGTATTACCCCTTCATCGCCTCCTCCGGCACACCGAACACTTCGAGTGGACGGATGACGCCACGGCCGGACTCAATGAAATAAAAGCCATATTGGCAACAAACCCAGTCCTGGTCGTGCCAAACATTGGCGAACCAATGCTATTATACATTGCGGCAACTCATTAAGTAGTGAGCGCAGTGCTCGTCGTCGAACGAGAAGCGGACGGACACAAATTCCCCCTTCAAAAGCCGGTTTACTATGTGTCCACTGTCCTTACTCCATGCAAATCACGGAACCCGCATTATCAAAATATAGCGTACGCGGTATTTATGGCATCCCGGAAGCTGCGACACTACTTTCAAGAGTGTTCGATAACGGTAGCCTCGGAAGTACCACTTAACGATATTATAAACAACCGCGACACGACGGGCCGGATTGCCAAATGGGCCATTGAGCTCCTCCCGTTCGACATAACTTACAAGCCACGACGAGCCATTAAATCGCAAGTTTTGGCTGACTTCGTCGCCGAGTGGACGGAAGCCGAACTCCCTAAGGAGTACGGCACATATTCAAACTGGATCATGCACTTCGACGGCTCCAAAATGTTGGCTGGTCTGGGGGCTGGCATCGTTTTGACGTCCCCAATAGGAGATTCAGTTCAATACGTACTACAGATAATGTATACGGACTCCAACAACGCAGCCAAATATGAGGCCCTCCTACATGGTCTCCGGATGGCAGTATCCATGGGCATTCAACGCCTAGAGGTGCGCGGGGATTCGAACCTTGCGATATCCCAAATAAATGGAGACTTTGATGCCAAGGATCCGAAAATGGCAGCTTATCACAATGTCGTCCTAAAAATGTCAGCTCGGTTTGAGGGGCTTGAATTTCACCATGTGGCTCGGGAAAACAATCAGGCGGCGGATATCCTCGCCCGCATCGGCGCAAAACGCGACGCGGTCCCTCCCAACATATTCCTGGAAAGGCTCTTCAAGCCATCCATAGCGTGGGAAGGGGACACCGGTAACAACAGTCCGGACCCGGTCAAAATACCCGATACCGAATTCTCTGACACAATCGGAGGCCCCGCCAGCGAAATAACACATTCAGCCCACGAAATAATGGCCATTATTGCCCCGTGGACAGAACCATTCCTGGCCTACCTAACTAGACAAGAACTTCCGGAGGACCAAAATGAGGCACGCTACATAGTGCAGCAATCCAAGGCCTACAGGGTCCATGAGGGAGAATTGTACAAAAAAAGCGCTACCGGAGTCCTTGAAAGGTGCATCTCCGAAGAGGAAGGGCGGAACCTTTTGGCAGAAATTCACGTCAGACTCGGCGGTCATCACGCCACAGCCCGGGCTCTTGTAAGCAAGGCCTTCCGTACAGGATTCTATTGGCCAACGGCCCGGGCAGATGCACAGGACTTGGTCCAACGTTGCGCCGGTTGCCAGCTCTTTGCAAACCAAAGCCACATGCCACCCACCGCCCTCCAAACAATTCCCATTACATGGCCCTTCGCGGTCTGGGGGCTTGACATGGTCAGACCCCTTAAAGGGGGAACCCACAAGAAAAAATACTTATTGGTCATGGTGGACAAATTCACCAAATGGGTAGAGGCTAAACCGGTTAAAACAGCCGAATCCGGACCGGTGATAGGTTTCATATCCGGGGTCGTACACCGTTACGGCGTCCCCCACAGCATCATCACTGATAACGGCACGAACTTCACGGCCGACGAGGTAAAACTCTGGTGCAACAAAATGGGCATCAAGCTCGATTATGCTTCAGTCTATCACCCACAAACCAACGGTCAAGTTAAACGAGCAAATGGTCTTATAACGAGCGGCATTAAACCCAGATTAGTGCGCTCCTTAACGGAGTCTGACACGCACTGGGTAGAGGAGCTCGACTCCGTACTCTGGGGGCTCCGGACCACGCCGAATCGTAGTACCGGATATACACCGTTTTTATGGTGTACGGCGCAGAGGCAGTCCTGCCCTGTGACATAATTCATGACTCACCTCGAGTGCGCATGTACGAAGAAAGAGAAGCTGAGCTCGATCGGCAGGACAGTCTGGACACCTTGGAGGAAGAGCGCGACGTAGCCAAAGCCCGTTCCGCATTTTACCAGCAACAGGCTCACAGATACCAAAGCAGAGAAGTACGGGCCAGAACTTATAACATTGGCGAACTAGTTCTACGACTGCCAGATAAGAAAAAGAATAGGCTCGAGCCCAAATGGGAAGGTCCCTTCATTATCGACCAAGTTCTGACCGGTGGAGCGTACCGACTGCGGGATGCATCGACTAGTCGACTCGAGCCGAACCCATGGAACGCAGCCAGGCTTCGAAGATTCTACGCTTAGCACCAAACTCTATGTTAGTCCCCTCCCTTTGTCCATTTTCTGCATATGCATCATCTGTCTTGTTTCCCTTTCTTTTATTTCTCTTGGCCTTCAAGGGTCACCTTGTGCCTCACTCGTACATTACAGATGCGCTAGCCGCACTCTTCATACCTGGGGGCTTCTTTCACAGAAGCTTAAATTATTTACCTGGGCCTCACACCCAACACATGTGTTATACTTCCGCATGTACCTTTTTCACCATTATATGCATCGATATGACTTAAGTTTTGGCCAAGCTGGGTTGCCTGGCTCTTGTATTTATGCCCTACGTTCCCGTTAATTCGGCTAGGGCATAAGGGGAGCACCTCTGTGATTGTTACCGTCGGGTCAGCCGGACGTGTACCTCAGACTGGGTGAAGCCGAAAGCTAGCGTTCTTAAGGGAATATTCGGTCAGTGAACAAAAGATGACTTTTATTTATTATCCATATCTGCCCCCAGATGCTTTTTCTGCGCTTCTTATCGCAGTCCGGACATGCACTTTAGAGCATGCTTACCCAGGGAAAGGAACCCTTAACGGAACTATTCTCCCTGGAAGATGTTTCTTACTACCCATGTAATATAACATAACTAGTTGCGCACTTGTCTGATAAATCACTAATGACCCCTACGCCTGGTCTCCACGCATGCCCCGGTTCTTACATAACCGAGAGGGTATTCGGATACACTCCAGACCGTCGGGTCCCGAGGTTGAAGCGAAAAGGTCCGCCACGACAAATGATCTACAATCCAGCTAGAAGGCATTATACATGTCACTTTAAAATTACATAGTCAATTTGACTGGTTGAATTCCTCTTCAATACCATCCAATAGGCTATCTAGTCTACAGTCCCATTGGGAATACTTTGCGGCCAATTCTACTTGGCCGTACACTAAGCTCACAGGGATCTCCTTCCCATCAGGCCCCACAGGTCCGACTTCGGCCATGTGGTTCGGGTCAGCCTTCGTGTACCGTGTCTTCACCATTGCCCAGGCTTCCCTGGCGCCCTGACGGCAGGCTGATATCTTCCATAATCGGAAGCGCCGCCGCGCTCCCTTCAGCTTTTCTGCAAGCTCTCCAAGGCCTTCGGGTATGGAGACGGATGGCCACAAGGCCTGGGCGACGCCTTGCATCACCTGCCGAACTCGTTCGTGCAGCTATGAGAGCTCGGGAAGAAGATCACCCGCTGAACCAGGCATCTCCTTGGTAGGACGACCTGTTAGCATACCTACAGACATAACTCTGCCAGCCAGCTTCCTCGCCGAACTCTTTTTCAAAGTTCGTTCAAGCACTTACTAAATATGCCGCGTCGAAGCCGCCAATTCTCCTTAACAGAGTCCGACAGTTGGGCACGAACATCTTTTAGTTCCACGCCCAGCTTGGTGTTGGCATCTAGGAGATCATTCTTCTCCTGCCTCACCCTCGTAAGCACGCTCTCACCAGCCTTTAGCTGGCGTATGAGCTGTTGCTTATCCGGATTTAATCCAGCGTCATGTGCAATTTTATCGTCAGATCTGCATATACGCCGCATTCTAATATGATACTTATCATTCGAAGGATATGTTACCAGAGGGGGTCTCTTTGGGCTCCCCTGCTACGGCTAGTGCGGCCTGAAGTTGGGCTTTGCACTCTTTCAGCTCCTGGGACAGTTGAGTATTCTTTGCTGTAAGAACCTGCATAACAAATGATCCTTAAATTAGTTATCCTAACCGTTTCAAGTCTCAGGGGCTACTGATATATATAATCACCAAATTTTCTCACCCGTATGTCTTTTACATACTGCTCCGTGGCTCTGGCTACACCATTTTGAGCGGGACGGAGGTACGCGTCTCCCGAGTTGAAGGTATCCAATGCCTCTGGGGAGAAACAAGTGTCACGAAGAACAGTCCAGCGATGCCTGTGGTTCATGGCACTTTCCACCTCGGAATTGGTGGCAGACAGTTTATCCGCATCCTGTGTCGGAGGAGCGCCCGACGTACGCCTCGTATTCGTTCCCGCCTCCGAATCCGGCCTTGGAGCCTGGCTGGTGGAGGCGCGATTGGTAGCCTCTCTGGGTATAGTCCAGCGAGCGCTCTTTTTCCTAAAAAGAAGGCATGGGCGTTAGTATGCCTCTGAGAATAATGTCTTGCAATAAAGACGGCGCGCCGTACCGTTGCGCCGGTGTCTCAATCCGGACTGCGGGTCTTTTCAGCCTGCCTGGCCTCGCGGCCCCTTGTTGGCTAGTTGCCGCAGGCTCGGCCTTCTGCCTCAAGGACCTCCCCTGCAAAACACGGCTGCTATACGGCAATCAAAAAAGCGCAAGGACGGATCCCCTTTCGAAGTGCTGGGACTTCGGTCTCAGTCACCTGTGAGGCTGGAAGTAGCCCAGGGTAATCGGCCGTAATGGCCACCAAAGCATTGTCATTACTCGATTGGTAAAATACCCCATCGATCAGCTCCACAGATATGTCCGGATCCTCCTGGGAGGCCGGGTCAAGGGACCGTCCAGGGTCCTCGGGTTGTGGAGGACGGTTGTTTATCTCCTTTACAGCCTGGCGCAGCTCCTGCGATGAAATCACTAGGCTGAATACTTAACTAGGGGAATACGAAACGGATGGGCGAGAAAAAGTCTCCGCTTACCTAGCTCGGAGGATTGTACATAGAAAATCCGCCCTGGGGGTTGACACGAAGGAATTCGTCCTCTTCTCCCTTGTACAAAGTGGATAAGATCTTTATTAGATCAGCAGCCGATCTCGGCCCTTTGCGGCCGTGGCAGGTGGCGTCATCCTCCCCGTTGAAATACCACATGGGGTGGCCTCTATATTGAAGCGGCTGCACCCCCCGCATAATATATATGGCCATGACCTCGATCATGGTCAATCCGGATTGAGCTAAAAACTTATCCAGCTCATCAGGTAAAGAACGTCCCTGTCATCTTCTTCCTGGGAGCTCCATGGACGCCAGCTCCGGTGCTTCTTCAAAGGGGCATTGTCGAACTCAGGAAGGCCGATTCTAATAGGATCCGGGAGGGGGACGTCTTCTATATAAAACCATTCTGAAGGCTAGTCTTCAGACGTCTTCTTTGGGGTTTCAGACAGGTATCTGGTCCCGGTAATACGCCACACTTCGGCTCCGCCCACTTGACATATTGACCCCTTCTGAGAACGGGGCACAAGGCAGAACAGCTTCCTCCACAAAGCGAAATGAGCTTCACAGCCCAAAAACAACTCGCAAAGGGCTACGAATCCCGTGATATGCAGCATGGAGGCAGGCGTAAGGTTATGCAACTGGAGGCCGTAGAACTCCAAGAGCCCCCGGAGAAACGGATGAATTGGAAATCTGAGCCCTCTTACCAAATAAGGGACAAGGCATACCCGCTCTCCCTTGGAGGGATTGGGAAGGCTCTTCGCTTGCTCTCCGCCATTATAGGTGGCAAGCCCGGCTCGAACTGGGACCGTGTACACTGGGGGAAGAAATCCCTTGGTCTGAAGCATCACTAATTTGCTGTGCGGGACGAAACATCTCTCCCAATCTCTAGTCTTGGGGCTAGGGGAGCGAGAGGAGGAGCTGCGTCGACCGGCCATGATGGAATGGATCTCTGTTGACTGCGCTCCGATGAAGGCTCGCCAAGGGAAGATGGTGTGATTTGGATCTGAATCCTCGTCTTTTTAATAGGCAAATCATTCACACAGCTAGGGGGTAAATGTAAAAACACCCTAGCTCTTCACATTCGCTTGACACGTGGAAAGTGGCCATTATTGGGCGTGGAAGCCAAGGAGTACAACATTCACAAAAGGCCGGACACTATTTCGACAGGTATACGAAATTTGGAGAGGAACCCGCCTTGCAATGCCGAAGACAATACTGCGTGCCAGACTCATCGTCATTGAAGCCTGGTTCAGGGGCTACTGAGGGAGTCCTGGATTAGGGGGTCTCCGGACAGCCGGACTATATCCTTTGGCCGGACTGTTGGACTATGAAGATACAAGATTGAAGACTTCGTCTCGTGTCCGGATGGGACTTTACTTGGCGTAGAAGGCAAGCTAGGCAATACGGATATGTATATCTCCTCCTTTCTAACCGACCTTGTGTAACCCTAGCCCCCTCCGGTGTCTATATAAACCGGAGGGTTTTAGTCCGCAGGACAACAGACAATCATACCATAGGCTAGCTTCTAGGGTTTAGCCTCTCTGATCTCGTGGTAGATCTACTCTTGTACTACCCATATCATCAATATCAATCAAGCAGGACATAGGGTTTTACCTCCATCAAGAGGGCCCGAACCTGGGTAAAACATCGTGTTCCCTACCTCCTGTTACCATTCGGCCTAGACGCACAGTTCGGGACCCCCTACCCGAGATCCGCCGGTTTTGACACCGACAGTGATATTCACCCTTCCTTTTTACATTTTATCCTTTGGCAAGCATAATATGTTGGAAAGATCCTAGTATATATGGCTAATTGGATGTTAGTTTTCATGAACTATTACTGTTGACATTACCCTTGAGGTAAAACGTTGGGAGGCAAAACTATAAGCCCCTATCTTTCTCTATGTCCGATTAAAACTCCATACCCATAAGTATTGCGTGAGTGCCAGCAATTGTGAAAGATTATATGATAGTTGAGTATGTAGACTTGCTGAAAAGCTCTTATACATTGACTCTTTCCTATGTTATGATAAATTGCAATTGCTTCAATGACCGAGATTGTAGTTTGTTAGTTTTCAATGAAGTTTACGATTCATACTTGATATTGTGATTGAATTATTACTCTCGCATCAGATATTATATGACAAAGAATTATGTAAGTTGTTGTTTTAAGAATGATCATGATGACCTCATGTCCGTATTTTATTTTTATCGACACCTCTATCTCTAAACATGTGGACATATTTTTCAATTTCGGCTTTTCGCTTGAGGACAAGTGAGGTCTAAGCTTGGGGGAGTTGATACGTCCATTTTGCATCATGCTTTTATATCAATATTTATTGCATTATGGGCTGTTATTACACATTATGTCACAATAATTATGCCCATTCTCTCTTATTTTACAAGGTTTACATAAAGAGGGAGAATGCCGGCAGTTGGGATTCTGGGCTGGAAAAGGAGCAAATATTAGAGACCTATTCTGCACACTCCAAAAGTCCTGAAACTTCACGGATGATGTTTTCCAAATATATAAAAAATACTCAGCGGAAGAAACTCACCAGGGGGGCCACGCCCTGCCCAAGAGGGTGGGGGCGCGCCCTACCCCCCAGGGCATGCCCCGCTACCTCGTGGCCCCCCTGGTGGTCCTCCAGTGGTCATCTTCTGCTATATGGAGTCTTTCGATGGGAAAAAATGATAAGCCATCTTCTCGGATGAGACTCTGCCGCCAGGAGGCGGAACCTTGGCGGAATCAATCTAGGGCTCTGGCGGAGCTGTTCTGCCGGGGAAACTTCCCTCTCGGAGGGGGAAATCATCACCATCGTCATCACCAACGCTCCTCTCATCGGGAGAGGGCAATCTCCATAAACATCTTCATCAGCACCATACCATCTCAAAACCCTAGTTCATCTCTTGTATCCAATTCTTGTCTCCAAGTCCGGGATTGGTGCTAGTAGGTTGCTAGTAGTGTTAATTACTCCTTGTAGTTGATGCTAGTTGGTTTAATTGGTGGAAGATCGTATGTTCAGAGCCTATGTGCATATTAATACCCCTCTGATTATGAACATGTTTATGCTTTGTGAGTAGTTACTTTTGTTCCCGAGGACATGGGAGAAGTCTTGCTATTAGTAGTCATGTGAATTTGGTATTCGTTCGATATTCTGATGAGATGTATGTTGTCTCTCCTCTAGTGGTGTTATGTGAACGTTGACTACATGACACTTCACCATTATTTGGGCCTAGAGGAAGGCATTGGGAAGTAATAAGTAGATGATGGGTTGCTAGAGTGACAGAAGCTTAAACCCTAGTTTATGCGTTGCTTCGTAAGGGGCTGATTTGGATCCATATGTTGTATGCTATGGTTAGGTTTACCTTAATACCTTTGTTGTACTTGCGGATGCTTGCAATAGAGGTTAATCATAAGTGGGATGCTTGTCCAAGTAAGGGCAGCACCCAAGCACCGGTCCACCCACATACCAAATTATCTAAGTACCGAACGCGAATCATATGAACGTGATGAAAACTTGCTTGACGATATTCCCATGTGTCCTCAGGAGCGCTTTACATCATATAAGAGTTTGTCCAGGCTTGTCCTTTTCTACAAAAGGATTGGGCCACCTTGCTGCACTTTATTTACTTTTGTTACTTGTTGCTCATTACAAATTATCCTATCACAAAACTATCTGTTACCACTTATTTTAGTACTTGCAGAGAATACCTTGCTGGAAACCGCTTATCATTTCCTTCTGCTCCTCGTTGGGTTCGACACTCTTACTTATCGAAAGGACTATGATTGATCCCCTATACTTGTGGGTCATCATTTACTTGCCTTTGTATTTCTTTGGTTTTTTGGGGGTTGACGCGGTAGGGAGCTTTGTTCGGAAGCGGTGCTCCGAGGATGAGGTCGATGTGGTGCTCAATGCCTCGTAGTGGAGGTAGTCCTGGTGGTAGCTCGTCGAGGAAAACATTGTGAAATTCCTGCAAAAGAGAAGACAACACTAGAGGAAGAGTGTGAGAAGTGTTAGTTTGTGGTGCATTGTCCTTGGACACAGTGACATAGTGTAGGACACAAGATGGGTTCTCACACACTCCTCTTATCTCACTTTTGGTGGAAAATAGGACTAAGTTCTTCTTTTCGCTCATCGTGGAGGTGTTCTATTTGGGCTTGTGGCGCTCACTCTCTTTTTGGTGGCTCGCTCTCTCACTAGGATCTCCATGATGGGTGGCTTGCTTGTCGGTGATCACTTGGCTTGGCGACATTGGACAAAGGACATACTCCTTGCCCTTCATCTTGAAGATGTAGTTGTTCGTTCGGCCGTTGTGGATGACTCCTCTATCAAATTTCCATGGGCGTCCAAGGAGAAGATGGCAAACGGTCATTGGAACGATGTCGCACTCCAAGGTGTCTTTGTAGGCGCCAATTTTGAAGGAGACTTGTACTCGATGCTCGACTTGGATAGTGCCAGAGTCGCTAAGCCATTGCACTTTATATGGATGAGGGTGCTTCGTCTTGGGCAATTGGAGCTTGGAGCAAAGTTCCTCACTTGCGAGATTATGACAACTCCCTCCATCGATGATGACCTTGACAGATCTTCCATTGATGCCGGCCTTGGTGTGGAATATGTGGCATCTTTGGTCTTCTTCTTGGTGATGTTGGAGAGTCAAGACTTTGGAGACGATAAGAGCGGGACTTGAGTCTTCATCGCAAAAGACTTGTTCCTCTTCATCGTTCACTTGCCGGTGCATGGCGACTTGCTCAAGAGCGTCCATTTCTCCTTCACTCATCGAGTCGTAGGTTCCGTCGTCGTTGAGGATCATGGTTCGCTTGTTGGTGCATTCGTAGGACTTGTGGCCTCGGCCTCCGCATGTGAAGCACTTGAAGGAACTTGTCTTGATGGTCTCATCGGTTGGAGTGGATGATGATGAAGCTCTCGGCTTGAAGTTGCTCATAGTAGGAGGATGACTTGGAGTTGACGAAGCTTTCTTGGAACTCGACTTGTCGATCTTGCTAGTAGAAGGCTTGGTAGATGGTGTTGGAGTCGTTGAAGCTTGGTTGTTGGAGAAACCGTATGACTTGGATGAGAACTTGGCATACTTGAAATCATCTTGCACTTGGCGTTCCGCTTTGCTAGCTTGACGCACTAGCTCAATGAGGTTCGAGTATGGTTGGAAGTCGGCGATCTTCTTGATAGGATGGTTGAGTCCATTCAAGAAACGTGCCATTGTTTGCTCATCATCTTCTGTGACATTGGCTCTTATCATGGCAATCTCCATCTCCTTGTAGTACTCTTCAACGCTCTTGGTTCCTTGCTTGAGTAGTTGGAGTTTCTTGATGAGGTCGCGGTTGTAGTAGGTAGGCACAAAGCGTGCTCTCATGACATCCTTCATTTGCACCCAAGTAGTGATGGGTGGTTCACCTCATGCCTCTCGGCGCTCGATAACTTGTTCCCACCAGAGGAGGACATAGTCTTGGAACTCAAGGGATGCCATCACGATCTTCTTCTCTTCGTCATAGTTGTGCAAAAGAAAGATCTTGTCAACTTTCAATACCCATTAAAGGTACCGTTCGGGATCGTTGCTTCCGTTGAACTTGGGCATGGTGAACTTAAGCTTGCCATAGCGTTGCTCTTCATTGTGTTGGGGTCGAGGATGATGACGCCCATGTTGTAGATGATTGTCAAGCTCGTGTCGCTCTTGGCGAGGAGGATTGTCAACCTCATGGTGGATTTGTCGTGGAGGATGTCCATTCTCTTCGTGGTCTTGATGGACTTGATGTTCTTGGCGAGCTTGTGGAGGAGCTTGTCGAGCTCGAGGAGGAACTTGAGGGACGTGACGGTGCACGCGAGCTTGATGTCGTCGTTCATGAAGTTCTTTGCAAAGTGCTTCATCTTGTTCACGTGCTTGTCGGCCTCGGTTGGCTATGGCTCGACTTGAATCTTGGAGGGCTTGTTGTGCCTCAAGTGCTTGAGCTTCACGGAGTTGTTGTTCTTGGCGTTGTGCTTTGGCATCTTGTGCTACTTGGTGTAGACGCGCTCGCTCTTCCTCTTCATGTTGGCGTTGTCGTTGCCATTCTCGTGCTAACGCAAAGGCCTCTTGAGTTTGACGTTGTTGGCGCTCTTGAGAGTCGGTATCACATAGAGGATTAAGGCTTGCTTGATTATCATTGCGCGTGACACGGCGTAGAGTATTCGATGTCGGTGTACTTGAGCCGGAGAGGGTGAAGTCGGAGTGTCGACTTGAGCGAGTCTGTCTTGATGAAGACGAAGTGGAAGAAGTGTGGTTGAGCAAAAAAGCGGGAATCTCGTCCGTCATTCTCTTGCTTGTGATCGTCGAGTTTGTGGTCGAAGTAGTCCCTTGTACGTTGCTCGGAGAGTCACAAGTCGGCGGCGAGGTTGTCGATGCGTTCACTCATGGCTTGTTGCTCTTGATACAAAGCACGTTGTGCACCAAAGAGGTGGCCCTTGGTGACGTAGGAGTTCATGCCGCCGTCGTGCTCAATGAAGAGTGGGTTGGTAGAAGTACTTGGCCTATCCATCATTCCAAGGCAAATGTGAGTGGTAGAAAGAGAAGAACGAATACCAAATGTATCTTGACTGAAGTTGAAAGTGTATCGATGATCACTCCAATGTAGGACAAGGGAATAGCACAATTGGTACTAGCTCTTGTCGGTTTCTCACACCTACACAAGGAAAAGCTTTTTGTGGAGCTTGGTTAGGATGGTGGCACAAAATTTGATGTAATCGTAAGTGAGCTTCAATAATGTTGGAAAAGATTCGCTAGATGCAATGTAACAAGTAGACCAAGCATATAAGGTACACGGAAACTCACACGCAAAAAGATAAGTGGGGTCGTGCAACCAAGGGTGAGCCAAAATGTGGAATCCACAAAAATGCTCTTGTTGCACAACACTAGAGAGACGCTAGCACGATTGCACAATAGGCGGATACAGAGAACTTGTGCACGACCTACTTAGCAAAAATGCAACGACTTTTATCCCAAGTACGCTCTATGCAAGGTGTTCCTATGATATGATCCAAGATGATCTAGTATGACAATCTTAATGTTGTATGATGCTATGGTTCTTGCTTAAAAACTCTTTGCTTATCTTTCCTATTTGCTTACAAGTTTGTTTGGCTCTTTGATGTTTGAGCTCTTTTCTCATGGAAGGCTTGACGAACCAAGATAGCAATTGTGTATGCGATGACAACTTCGTGACACAAGAGATGATACTAATATATGCAACAATAATGTATGTATGCTATGGGAAGTATGATCACTAATGTGCACAAGTCTCGTTGCCGGCAATACTCAATGGCTAGTCTCGATGGGTAAGCAACGCAAAGGAGTAAGGCTATGATGGCTATCAATGTAATGGCAAGAGTGATATGTCCAATACCAAGACGAGGTTCCCGGTCTTGCTTTCGGTATGGTGACAAAATGGTGGACCGAATACCAAGATGTAGTCGAGGTGGTCATTTTTGATGACGCGTTCGTGGCAAAGATGAGCGGCGGTGATGTTGATGTCGAACCGTACCTAGATAGCCGAAACACAAAAGGATATGGAACCGTGACTCAAATTCTCAAAGCTCGAAGTGGCAACACGTGTCGGAGAGCGAAACGGTCCAAATGGTGGTAGTATGCGGAAGTGGTGATGGTGTATTGGTGGTAGGAGTGCGTATGCGGAAATGTGGGTCGGTGGTGGTGACTACACCAAAAAAATTCAGTTTCGTCAGGGTCGGTCGGACATCCAGGCTGGGCCGGTCGTCCGGTCGTCGGACGTCCGGGCTGGGTCGGACGTCCGGTGACTGGGTGAATTTTGGGCACGGGATGAACTTCGCGTGTTCGTGACGGGGATGACGAAAATGGTCAAATCCGAAGGATTTTGTGGATGGAAATTGTGGGAAAGGGGGGAAAAGCTAGATCCACTCAAAACAAAGCAAATCCACGGATCCAAGCCAACAAAATCTCAACACACTAACAAAAAAAATTGGGGCTATTTTTTGGGTAATTTTCGAATTAGGACGAAAAACAACAAAACAAGGCTAGAAACACAACGGGGAGGCTCCGAAATCATGATCAACGTGGCTCTGATACCAAGATGATGTACAGTAGGAACCCTAGGGGCTGATCTTTCACGAAAGGAGCGGATCCCGCGATGAACACGAAGAACACGAGGGGAAAACAAGGGGAACACAAAGGGAAACACGGGAGAATCACTAAACCAACACAAGAAAGTCACACATGTGCTAGATCCTCGAGTACATAGGAGATCACATGGTACACGATCAACTAGGGACGATACAAGGTAGCCGGTCTTCTCCATGAGGAGGTCTTGAATCCACGAGGGGATCTTCCCTTAGAGGGGTCTTGAATCCAAAGGGATCTTCTCCGAAGAGGCCGCGGTCTCTCACGAGGAGTAGATCCGATGTGGATGAGCGTAGCTCTATCTCTCAAAATGAGCTAAACCAACGCTAACCCTAAAAAGTTGGACGAGGTGGGGTATATATAGTCTTAGTGCAAAAGAGGGGGCGAAGGGGTACATGGGCTGCGACTCAACACGAAATAATGCACATGCGTCGGACGTCCAGGAGTCACCGGTCGTCCGGAGGCTCGCGAGGGTCCAGACATCCGGTGAAAGTGCAACTATCCCTGTGTGGTTTTGGTAATTCCTAACAACATATAGCTCATTGAGATAATGATATTCCAAGATGAATATTTCAGGAAAGCTCAGTGGTTGGCATGGCATGGATTAGAAAGTGGACCCTTCAAAATGCTAAGGACAAAAGATTGGCTCAAGCTCAACGCACAAGACTCTACATTTTCTATTTTAGTGATTCAAGATCACATTGAGTCTATAGGAAAAGCCAATACTATTAAGAAGGGATGAGGTGTTGCTTAATGAGGTGCTTGCTCAAAATGCTTAGTGATATACTCCAAAACCCTCCACTACTTTCTCATATCCACATATGTCCCACACAAAAAGTCAAACTCGGCCCCATCGATTCTTTCTATCCAACGCCACCGAGTTCAGTTAACATAGCCACTGCCAGAAACCCTAATCTTTTCGGTCTCACCGATAGGGATCTCGGTCTCACAGAGATGGGATTGTAATCTCTCTGTTTCCCTTCATAATGTTTCGGTCAAACCGAGATGAGCGATCGGTCCCACCGAGAATGCAATGTAAACTCTCTATTTCCTTTCGTAACACTTCGGTCCAACCGAGATGAGCGAATCGGTCCCACCGAGTTTGCCTAACCAACTCTCTATCAGTCGATTACCAAAATCGGTCTCACCGAGTTTGTGTAATTGGTCTCACCGAGATTACGTTATGCCCTAGCCCTGACGATATCGGTCCCACCGAGTTGACATGTCGGTCCCACCGAGAATCCTAATGTTCACATTTTGAACTAAATCGGCCTGACCGAGTTTCATGATTCGGTCCCACCGAGTTTGGTGATTTGTGTGTGGAGGCTATAAATACCCCTCCACCCACTCTTCATTCATGGGGAGACCCATCAGAACATGCCTACACTTCCAATACATGTTTTCTGAGAGAGAACCACCTACACTTGTGTTGAGGTCAAGATATTCCATTCCAACCACATAAATCTTGATCTCTAGCCTTCCCAAGTTGCTTTCCACTCAAATCTTCTTTCTACCAAATCCAATCCTATGAGAGAGAGTTGAGTGTTGGGGAGACTATCATTTGAAGCACAAGAGCAAGGAGTTCATCATCAACACACCGTTTGTTACTTATTGGAGAGTGGTGTCTCCTAGATTGGCTAGGTATCACTTGGGAACCTCCGACAAGATTGTGGAGTTGAACCAAGGAGTTTGTAAGGGCAAGGAGATCACCTACTTCGTGAAGATCTACCCTAGTGAGGCAAGTCCTTCGTGGGTGACGGCCATGGTGGGATAGACAAGGTTGCTTCTTCGTGGATCCTTCGTGGGTGGAGCCCTTCGTGGACTCGTGCAACCGTTACCCTTCGTGGGTTGAAGTCTCCATCAACGTGGATGTACGATAGCACCACCTATCGGAACCACGCCAAAAATCTCCGTGTCAACATTGTGTTTGCTCCCTCAGACTCCTCCCTTTTCCCTCATATGCAATTGTTTTACATTCCGTTGTTGTACACTTAGAACTGCATGTGTAGGTTGATTACTTGTTTGTGCTAAGTTGCTAAAATCTGCCAAGAACTAAAATTGGGAAAAGACTAGATTTTTATTTGGTCAAGTAGTCTAATCACCCCCCCCCTCTAGACATACTTTCGATCCTACAAGTGGTATCAGAGCCTTGGTCTCCATTTGCTTTGATTTCCATAGCTTTTGGTGGTCATAGCCTTGGTTTCACAACCTAGGAGAGTATGGCATCTAGCGAGGGAAATTACCACCGTAGAGGTCCTTACTTTGATGGTACAAATTTTGCTAGTTGGAAGCATAAAATGAAAATGCATATTCTTGGACATAACCCCGCCGTTTGGGCTATTGTGTGTGTTGGCTTGCAAGGTGAATTCTTTGATGGGAGAGAACCAAACCGTGAAGCTACCGCGGAAGAGTTGAAGATGCTACAATACAATGCTCAAGCTTGTGATATTCTCTTCAACGGATTGTGCCCCGAAGAATTCAACAAAATCAGCCGTCTTGAGAATGCAAAGGAAATTTGGAATACTTTGATTGATATGCACGAAGGTACCGACTCCGTCAAGGAATCCAAACTGGATGTGCTTCAAAGTCAACTTGACAAGTTCAAAATGAAGGATGGTGAAGGTGTCGCCGAAATGTATTCTAGGCTTGCTCTCATCACAAATGAGATTGCCGGCTTAGGAAGTGAAGAGATGACTGACAAATTCATCATCAAGAAGATCCTAAGAGCCTTGGATGGAGAATATGATACTGTGTGCACATTGATCCAAATGATGCCCAATTACAAAGATCTCAAGCCAACGGAAGTCATTGGAATAATTGTTGCTCATGAGGTGTCACTCAAGGATAAGGAAGAGCTTCACAGCAAGTCAAGTGGTGCTTACAAAGCCTCATGTGATGCTCCCAGATCATCAAGCGAGAAACAAACCTTCAATGAAGAATTGAGCCTAATGGTAAAGAACTTCAACAAGTTCTACAAGAGTAGAAGCAAAGGAAGAAGTTCCAAGTCAAGGTACTACAATGACAAAAGATCTTCTAGTCGTGAACGTAATTGCTACAATTGTGGAAGACCCAGATACTACTCCAATGAGTGTACGGCTCCCTACAAAAGAAGAGAAGATTCTCCCAAAAGAAGAAGTAGAAGAGAAGAATCACCACCAAGAGAAAGGAGTAGTAGAGATGATTGTTATGAACGAAAACCCTCTCGAAGAAGCAAGGATTCGGAAAGGAAAGAAAAGTCATCAAGGAGCTACACAAAAAGAAGACATCAAGCTCATGTTGGTGAATGGGTATCCGGCTCCTACTCCGATAATCACTCCGAAAGAAGTTATCACTCCGACTCGGAATATAATCAAGATGAAGGTGTTGCCGGTCTAGCACTTGTGTCAACCAACTCCTACGACATACTTGACTCACCAAATGAAGGAATTGGAAGGTGCTTCATGGCCAAAGGTCCAAAGGCAACACATCCCGAGTATGTTGATTTCAATATTGATGAAGATGATTTGCTAGGTGATGATGATTTACTTGTTGACAACTCTAGTGATGAATACTATGATGAAACATAAATTAATCATGCTAATCAAGATAAAATGAATGATGATGATAAGAAGGAGATTGAGCGTCTAACTCAAGAACTAAACACTCTTAAGTTAGCTCATGAAACTATCTTGGAAAATCATCGAGAACTTTTAAAGACTCATGATAAGCTACGCTTTGAAAAGCTCAACCTTGAGCAAGAGCATGAGTTTTTAAAGGCAATCAATGATGATCTTCGCAAGAAAAGTTCTTCTTACATTTACAAGCGTTTACTCTTGTCTACTTACATGCCACAAGTTAAATCTAGCAATAAGAGCAAAAAGATTCTTCATCTAGTAGTAACAACAATCATGCTAAATCCAATATTGTTGCTTCTAGTAGTTCTCTTGATTCCACTAATGATTCTCTTAGCCAAGTTACACTTGAGCAAGAAAATAGCTTATTGAAGGGAATTATAGATAAAGGTGTTTACAAGAGCCTTGCCAGGAGTAAGCAATTTGAGGAAATTGTACGCAAGCAAGGAAGACACCGGAAGAATCAAGGTGTTGGTTTTGAACGAAAGTTCAATGCCAATGGAGTTGAGTGGGAAGAAGATCAATACCCCAAGACGAAGTTTGTTCCTCAACAAGAGAAGTATGATCCTACTTCTTTCAAGGGGACACAAGCTCAAGATGATCTTCCACCACAAGAAAAAAAGCAAGGACAAGGTTCAAGAGGAAATTGATGCATTTGAAGAAGCACCCAAGGACTTGGTCAACTGGGTTCCCAAGACCACATCAAGTTCTACTTCATCAAGTACAACTACAACTCCAAGGGTTCCCATCAAGATGGTGTGGATCCAGAAGAAGAAGAAGAACTAAAGAGTTGTTGAGGGTGACTCCGCCAACATACTTCACTCCTATCATTTTGGCGAGGACAAGTGCAAACAACTTCCATATCTTGCACTAGTTCAAGGAGTCACAAACCCTATTGTTAGTAAGACAAGGGACAAGGTAACCTAATGCTTTCATGGACATCATCTTGTGTATGCATCACTCTATGTCTATGGATATCCTTGTTTGTTCCTTGTGGGACTAACCCGTGTAGGTATTGAAAGTGCAACTCACTCCAAAGGATTGCTCCAAATGATCTACGTCAAACATTGAGCATCTACATATTTGACACCTACATGAAGTCATCATCGACAAAACCCAAGGTTAGTTCATCCCTCTTAGGGGGATATCACATCTAGGGGAGCTTTACTCTAACCAATTGAGCTAAAGCAACTCTAATGGTGTGAACACAACAATGCTTTATGTAAAAGTGGTAACCCCACTTGTGCTTAAACGATGAGTATGACCTATGATCAAATGTTCCCATTTGACTCCTAAGTCAATATACTCATATATAGATGACCTAGTCATCGCCAAATTGCTTGATAGATGCTAGAGTGTTTGTGCATGCTTTGTCACATATTTTATTTGCAATTTTATTGTGTGAGCATGTTGGTTGCATATTTTACTCATTCGAGGACATCCATTTGTTGTTTTGATTGTTCGGCTCTTTCTCTTTTGCCAAATGGATGGATAAGAATGCCTAAGAACTCCCTCTAGCTATCTATGCTTTTCTCCTCTCAAACTCTATTCATGCTCCATCACAAAGTTTGATCAAGTAAGATTCGAACCACTCTATGTGGGGAGCACTCGGAGTTCCCGATTCGTCATAGACTTAAACCTCCAAAACCTCTTTGTGCATCTCGGTCTGACCGTTTCATCCTTTTCGGTCCTATCGAGTCACTAAGTTGATCTAGGGTTTTTCAATCTCGGTGCAACCGATTAGAACCTTTCGGTCACACCGAGTTGCAGTAACTGCCGGCAGTTTTGCATCTCGGTGCCACCGAGTCGTTCCACTCGGTCACACCGACAGGGTCAGGTTATATATACCGACGGGCCAAAATTTGCAAATTTTTCCGAACCTCCTCGCCCGCGCATAACCTACTCTGCCTCCTCGGGTCTCCGGTTCGTCCTCTCGTCGCCAGCGACCTCCCGCCGCTCGTCTCCGTCGCCGTCAACGGAAATCTTCACCGCCGTTGCCGCCATAGCAAGTTCGTCGCCGAACTAGGGTACGAACTTGATCATTGTGCTGATCCTTAACTCCGATTCTTAGCACATTGCTTTGCCATGATTCTTGCCACGAAAGAAATCATCCCGTCCAGCGAAAACATCCCGTAGATTAGTTTTGATTTCAAAATTTAGGGTTAGGTCTCCGCCGAATTCATCTCGGACCGACCGAGTTGTAGAAATCGGTCTCACCAATTTTGGCTTAGGCCAGAGCACACGCATTTTCGGTCTGACCGAAAATTGCAAATCGGTGTGACCGAGTTCAATTCCCTGTGAAACCCTAGCAGTCTCGGTGCCACCGAACTGTGACTCGGTCTAACCGAGTTCACCAGTTTAGGTTCCAAAACTGCTTCGGTGTCACCAAGTTTACAAATCGGTAGATCTGAAATGCTTTCTATGAAGAACTAAAACTAAGTTTTTGAGTCAATCTTTTTGCAAAACTCCTATACTTTGTGATGCTCATCTACTCTACCTCATCTATAATCTATTCACAGGGTCTGCTGACAGTTTGCCTGCACGATGCCTGACCAAAGTGATAGCCAGAACAAGTCTGAGGAGCAGGTTCAACTGAGTGAGGGCACTAGTCCCTCCAGTTCATCTGATGATGGCAGAAGGAGCACACCAAGTAACTTGCCAAAGGCAGCCACCAGAACAAGAAAGAAGAAGATCTCAGATTCAGAGGATGACGATTATGTGGCTGTTGAGGAAGAAGTCAGCTCCAAGAAAAAGGTGCTGAAAAAGGAGTATGGCTCAGCTGCTACAGTCAAGCCAGGGATGCATAAGAAGGCGCCAACAAAGAGAGTCCCCATGTCTAAGGCCAAAGCATCTACTGCTGAAACCTCCAAGCCATCTGAAGAGGCAGTTGGAGAAGGCAAGAAAAGGAAGGAAAGGGTCAAGAAGACCACTGCTAGAATGCTTGGCAGATCATCAATTATGAGAGATGATGATGAAGAGGAAGAGGATGCTGCACCAACACCCAAAGCTAAAAAGCTCATGAGAGATGCAATCAGATCAGGGGCTGCTCCATCTAAGCCCATAGCTGCTCCCAAGGCAGCTGCTCCAGCTCAGAAGCCCAAGAGAAGCACTAGAAACATTTCTGCTGAGGAAAAGAACAAGGCCCAAGTGCCTGAAGTTGCTGAAGAAGATGAAACTCAAGTGCTAAGGAAGCTGAAACCCAAGATCCCTGACCACGATGATGCACATCCAGTTGCAGAAAACATGAAAATCAGGAAGGATGCAAGATTGAGAATATGGAGAGAGTCAGATCCATATGCTACCAGGAGAAGAACTGTTGTGGACTACAGGTTTCACACTAAGGAACAACAGGACTTCTATGAGACAGTGTTGCTTGACAAGAAGCCCATTGTGTGTGACATGAAATGGGTAGACTGTGAGTACATCCAGAAGAATGAAGATCACTATCCTGGAGTGTATGACAGCTTTAAGGCATGTGGAGTTGATGAATTCGTTGCACAAAAGCTCACCAAGTGGAATGATGAGCTGATCATGCAATTCTACTCCGCTGCCCACTTCTATCCAGATGGGAAGATTGTTTGGATGTCTGAGGATACCAGGTACCAATCGTCTGTTGATGAATGGGCTCAGTTGATCAATGCCCCAAAAGAAAGTAAGGATGACTTGGATATTTATGCAGATAAAAATAAAGACCACAACGCTATGGCCAACATGTACAAGGAGATCCCAGATGTTGCATTGGATACACACAAGTTTGGATCTGTCCATTACCTGTTGTCTGGTCTGCCTACCATAAACTGGATTCTAAGGCACACACTGCTACCCAAGTCAGGTGCTCACAAGATGATCAGAGGACATGCTATAAACTTGCTGCACATATTTGATGTCCCACAAAAGTTCAAAGTCATGAGCCTGATTGTTGAGACAATCAAGAGGACTGCTACTGATCAGAAGAGGAGTTGTGGGTATGCTCCACAAATTCAGGAGATCATTAACTCAAAGATGGGCACCGGTACATATCTTTTGGACAAGAAGTGTTGGAAATATGCCCTAGAGGCAATAACAAAATGATTATTATTATATTTCCTTGTTCATGATAATTGTCTATTATTCATGCTATAATTGTGTACAATCCGGAAATCATAATACATGTGTGAATACATAGACCACAACATGTCCCTAGTGAGCCTCTAGTTAACTAGCTCGCTGATCAATAGATAGTCATGGTTTCCTGACTATGGACATTGGATGTCATTGATAACGGGATCACATCATTAGGAGAATGATGTGATAGACAAGACCCAATCCTAAGCATAGCACAAGATCGTGTAGTTCGTTTGCTAGAGATTTTCCAATGTGAAGTATCATTTCCTTAGACCATGAGATCGTGTAACTCCCGGATGCCATAGGAGTGCTTTGGGTGTACCAAACGTCACAACGTAACTGGGTGACTATAAAGGTATACTATAGGTATCCCCGAAAGTATCTGTTGGGTTGATACGGATTGAGACTGGGATTTGTCACTCCGTATGACGTAGAGGTATCTCTGGGCCCACTCGGTAATGCATCATCATAATGAGCTCAATGTGACCAAGTGTTTGGTCATGGGATCATGCATTACGGTACGAGTAAAGTGACTTGCCAGTAACGAGATTGAACGAGGTATTGGGATACTGACGATCGAATCTCGGGCAAGTAACGTACCGATTGACAAAGGGAATTGAATACGGGATTGATTGAATCCTCGACATTATGGTTCATCCGATGAGATCATCGTGGAACATGTGGGAGCCAACATGGGTATCCAGATCCCGCTGTTGGTTATTGACCAGAGAGTCGTCTCGGTCATGTCTGCGTGTCTCCCGAACCCGTAGGGTCTACACACTTAAGGTTCGGTGACGCTAGGGTTGTAGAGATATTAGTATGCGGTAACCCGAAAGTTGTTCAGAGTCCCGGATGAGATCCCGGACGTCATGAGGAGTTCCGGAATGGTCTGGAGGTGAAGATTTATATATAGGAAGTCCAGTTTCGGCCATCGGGAAAGTTTCGGGGGAAATCGATATTGTATCGGGACCATCGGAAGGGTCCCAGGGGTCCATCGGGTGGGGCCACCTATCCCGGAGGGCCCCATGGGCTGAAGTGGTAGGGGAACCAGCCCCTGGTGGGCTGGTGCGCCCCCCCCCCCCCCATGGGCCTCCCCCTGCGCCTAGGGTTGGAAACCCTAGGGGTGGGGGGCGCCCCACTTGGCCTGGGGGGCAAGTCCCCCTTGGCCGCCGCCGCCCCTTGGAGATCCCATCTCCTAGGGACGACGCCCCCCATAGGGGCCCTATATATAGTGGGGGGAGGGAGGGCAGCCACACACAAGTCCCTGGTCCCTCCCTCTCCCCTCGTAACACCTCTCTCTCTCTCTCTCATTGGAGCTTGGCGAAGCCCTGCTGAGATCACCGCTACTTCCACCACCACATCGTCGTGCTGCTGGATCTCCATCAACCTCTCCTTCCCTTGCTGGATCAAGAAGTAGGAGACGTCTTCCCAACCATACGTGTGTTGAACGCGCAGGTGCCGTCCGTTCGGTGCTAGATCATCGGTGATTTGGATCACGACGAGTACGACTCCATCAACCCCGTTCTCTTGAACGCTTCCGCTCGCGATCTACAAGGGTATGTAGATGCACTCCCCTCTAACTCGTTGCTAGATGACTCCATAGATTGATCTTGGTGATGCGTAGAATTTTTTTAAAATTCTGCTACGTTCCCCAACAGTGGCATCATGAGCTAGGTCTATGCGTAGTTTCTATGCACAAGTAGAACACAAGTTGTTGTGGGCGTTGATTTTGTCAATTTACTTGCTGTTACTAGTCTTATCTTGATTCGGCGGCATCGTGGGATGAAGCGGCCCGGACCGACCTTACACGTACGCTTACGTGAGACTGGTTCCACCGACTGACATGCACTAGTTGCATAAGGTGGCTAGCAGGTGTCTGTCTCTCCCACTTTAGTCGGATCAGATTCGATGAAAAGGGTCCTTATGAAGGGTAAATAGAAATTGGCACATCATGTTGTGGTTTTAGCGTAGGTAAGAAACGTTCTTGCTAGAAACCTATAGCAGCCACGTAAAAACTTGCAACAACAATTAGAGGACGTCTAACTTGTTTTTGCAGCATGTGCCATGTGATGTGATATGGCCAAAATGATGTGATGAATGATACATGTGATGTATGAGATTGATCATGTTCTTGTAATAGGAATCACGACTTGCATGTCGATGAGTATGACAACCGACAGGAGCCATAGGAGTTGTCTTAATTTATTTATGACCTGCGTGTCAACATAAACATCATGTAATTACTTTACTTCATTGCTAAACCGTTAGCCATAGTAGTAGAAGTAATAGATGACGAGACAACTTCATGAAGACACGATGATGGAGATCATGATGATGGAGATCATGGTGTCATGCTGGTGACGATGATGATCATGGCGCCCCGAAGATGGAGATCAAAAGGAGCAAAATGGTATTGGCCATATCATGTCACTATTTGATTGCATGTGATGTTTATCATGTTTTACATCTTATTTGCTTAGAACGACGGTAGCTTAAATAAGATGATCCCTCACATAATTTCAAGAAAGTGTTCCCCCTAACCGTGCACCGTTGCAAAGGTTCGTTGTTTCGAAGCACCACGTGATGATCCGGTGTGATAGATTCTAACGTTCGAATACAACGGGTGTAAGCCAGATTTACACACGCAATACACTTAGGTTGACTTGACGAGCCTAGCATGTACAGACATGGCCTCGGAACATGGAAGACCGAAAGGTCGAACATGAGTCGTATAGAAGATACGATCAACATGAAGATGTTCACCGATGATGACTAGTCCGTCTCACGTGATGATCGGACACGGCCTAGTTGACTCGGATCATGTATCACTTAGATGACTAGAGGGATGTCTGTCTGAGTGGGAGTTCATTAAATAATTTGATTAGATGAACTTAATTATCATGAACTTAGTCTAAAACCTTTGCAAAATGTCTTGTAGATCAAATGGTCAATGCTCATGTCAACCTCAACTTTAACGTGTTCCTAGAGAAAACCAAGCTGAAAGATGATGGCAGGAACTATACGGACTGGGTCCGGAACCTGAGGATCATCCTCATAGCTGCCAGGAAAGCATATGTCCTAGAAGCACCGCTAGGTGATGCACCCATCCTAGAGAACCAAGACGTTATGAATGCTTGGCAGTCACGTGCTGATGATTACTCCCTCGTTCAGTGCGGCATGCTTTACAGCTTAGACTAGGGCTCCAAAAGCGTTTTGAGCGACACGGAGCATATGAGATGTTCGAAGAGCTGAAAATGGTTTTCCAAGATCATGCCCGGGTCGAGAGATATGAAGTCTCCGACAAGTTCTACAGTTGTAATGATGTAGGGTGGAGACCCTAATCGCCCGATCTTTCACGAAAGGAGCGGATCCCGGGGAAAACACGAAGAACACAAGGATGAACGGAAGGAAAACACAAGAGGAAATCACTAAACCGACACGAATAAGTCACACATGGGCTAGATCCTCGAGTACATAGAACGATACACGAATCCACGGACAAGTAGGGACGATACACGGTAACCGGTTCTTCTCTGTGAGGAGGTCTTGAATCCACAAGGGGATCTTCCCTTAGAAAGGGATCTTGAATCCAAGGTGGATCTTCTCCGAAGAGGGGCCGCGGTCTCTCTAGTGGAGTAGATCCGATATGGATGAGCAATGCTCTATCTCTCAAATGAGCTAAAACCAATGCTAACCCTAGCTACGATGAATGGGGGGTCTATTTATAGTCTAAGTGCAAATGGGGCGAAGTGAAGGGGTACATGGGCCTCGGGCCCGAACACTATGCGCAGATAGGTACCGGATGTCTGCTGGGGACCGGTCGTCCGGTGTCTTAGGAGCTGCCGGACGTCCGGTGTCCTCCGGTCGTCCACTGGTTCCTCTCTGTGATGGGGGTGGCGGACGTCCGGAAACGTCGGTCTTCCGCTAACTTTGGTTCGGGTGCAGGTGCGCTGGTCGTCCGGTCCGGACTGGACGTCCGCTCGTTTGCTTCGGGCGTCGGGGCACCGGTCGTCCGGTCTGGACCGGACGTCCGCTGGCTGGGACTCGGCTGAAGCTTCAGGCGCCGGACATCCGGTCCCGGCAGGTCGTCCGGTGGCTGGGACTTTTCCGGCAGCCCTTCTTCTTCTCCGTCTTCTCGTCCATCTTCCTCTTCTTCTTGTCCTTGCTCCTTAGCTTCTCCATTGTACCTAATTATGCACAAAGTATCCATATGAGGTAGTAGCCATGCTTCATGTGCATCGAAGTGGAATTGTGAGAGGAGAGATGTCACCTTGGTTTCAAGGGATCTTGCACGTGATCGAGTCATGGGTCCGGTAAGCACTTGATGAGACGATGGTAGGTCCATGGGGATGACCTTGGGATGCTCGGCATCATCTCCCCTCCCTTGGGGAAGATCCATCCTCGGATCAAAATCTTCATCACCATGGAAGGGAGAGAGATCTTTGACGTTGAAGATGTCGCTCACGTTGTACTTGTCGCGCAGGAGGTCAATCTTGTAAGTCTTGTCGTTGTAGCGTGCAAGCACCTTGAAGGGTCCATCCGCTCGTGGTCGAAGCTTGGATTTGCGTTCTTGTGGGAAGCGGTCCTTGCGACGGTGTAGCCATACTCGATCACTAATGTTGAAGACCATAGGTTGCTTGTTGAAGTTGAGCTTGGTCGCAAGGCGTTGAACTTGGCGCTCGATGGTGTTTCTTGTATCTTCATGCATCTTCTTGAGATGTGTCACACGCGCACTTGCGTCCAAATTGATGCGCTCTTGGAGTGGTAGAGGAAGAATGTCCAATGGTGACAATGGGTTGAATCCGTAAACGACCTCGTAAGGCGACTTGCCGGTTGTTGAGTGTCTTGCTCGGTTGTAGGCGAACTCGGTGATAGGTAGGCACTCCTCCCACTCCTTGATGTTTTTCTTGATGAGTACTCGAAGTAGAGCGGAGAGTGTGCGGTTTTTCACCTCCGTTTGGCCGTCGGTTTGAGGATGGTACGTCGTGGAGAAGAGTAGCTTGACTCCGAGCTTGGCGCATAGGGTCTTCCAAAAGTAGCTAAGGAACTTGACGTTGAGGTCCGAGACAATTGTCTTTGGCACACCATGGAGACGCAATATTTCCCTACAAAATAGATTAGCAACATGTGAAGCATCGTCTATCTTGTGACAAGGAATAAAATGTGCCATTTTGGAGAAACGGTCCACAACGACAAATATAGAATCTTTCCCATTGCGAGTTTTTGGCAAACCAAGTACAAAGTCCATGCTTATGTCCTCCCAAGGTTGGTATGGAATTGGTAAAGGCATATAGAGACCATGCGATTGAGCTTTGCACTTAGCTTTGCGGCATGTAGAACACCGGTTGGTGAAACGATTGACGTCCCGAAACATCTTTGGCCAAAAGTAGCTCTTCGAGAGCGTGGCGAACGTCTTATCGTGTCCAAAGTGTCCCATTAATCCTCCTCCATGTGTTTCCTGCAAAAGCAATAAACGAAGGGACGGCTTGGGGATGCAAAGTTTGTTAGCTCTCATAAGGTAGCCGTCTTTGATGTAATAGTGTTCCCATGATGTATGCGACAAACACTTGGCATAAGGAGTGGCAAAAGTTTCATCATGCGCATACAATTCTTTTATATGCTCGAAGCCAATGACGTCTAACTCAAGTTGCGTGACTAGCATGCATATGCGGGAAAGAGCATCCGCGACGATGTTTTCTTTACCCTTGATGTACTTGATGACATAGGGAAAAGACTCAATGAATTCACTCCATTTAGCATGATGCTTGTTCAACTTAGTTTAACCCTTGAGATACTTGAGAGTCTCATGATCGGTATGAATGATAAACTCAAGGGGACGAAGGTAATGTTCCCATTCATGTAAAACGCGGACTAAAGCATATAGCTCTTTGTCATAGATGGGATAGTTGAGTTGCGCTCCGGAAAGTTTCTCACTAAAGTAAGCTATGGGGCGCTTCTCTTGCGCTAACACACCTCCTATGCCATTACCGCTAGCATCGCAATGAATCTCAAAAGGCTTGTCGAAGTTGGGTAAAGCAAGCACGGGAGCATGAGTAAGCAAATTCTTAAGCTCATTGAATGCGGTATCTTGGGATGGTCCCCAAATAAACGGCGCATTCTTCTTGCTCAAAGCATGCAAAGGCGAAGCAATGGTGCTAAAATCCTTCACAAAGCGACGATAGAAACCCGCAAGACCAAGAAAACTACGCACTTAATGCAAGTTGGTTGGTTGCGGCCAAGTCTTAATAGCATTGATCTTGGACTCATCTACATGAACACCCTTAGAAGAGACCACAAAACCCAAGAAAACGAGCTTATCAACACCAAAAAGGCATTTCTCCATATTAGCATAGAGACGCTCTTTCCTAAGAGTGTGCAAAACGATGCGGACATGGGTGACATGCTCTTGTATAGATTTGCTAAACACAAGAATGTCATCGAAGTAAACCACAACAAATATACCAATGTAAGGGCGAAAGACATGATTCATAAGGCGCATAAAAGTGCCCAGTGCTTCCGAGAGACCCATAGGCATGACTAACCACTCATACAAACCAAACTTGGTTTTGAATGCGGTTTTCCATTCATCACCCTCTTGTATGCGGATTTGATCGTAACCGCTCTTAAGATCAATTTTGGAAAATATAGTGGCACCACTAAGCTCATCTAGCATATCATCTAGGCGTGGAATGGGATACCTATAACGAACGGTGATAGCATTGATAGGTCTACAATCGGAGCACATGCGAAAACTACCATCATGTTTTGGCACAAGAATGACTGGTACGGCACAAGGGCTCAAACTTTCACGCACATGTCCATGGTCTATGAGATGCTTTACTTGCCTTTGGATTTATTTGGTTTCTCCGGGGTTGACGCGGTAGGGAGCTTTGTTCGGAAGCGGTGCTCCGGGGATGAGGTCGATGCGGTGCTCAATTCCTCGTGGTGGAGGTAGTCCTAGAGGTAGCTCATCGGGGAAAACATCTTGAAATTCCTGCAAAAGAGAAGACAACACTAGAGGAAGAGTGTGAGAAGTGTTAGTTTGTGGTGCATTGTACTTACACGCGAGGACGTAGTGTAGGACACTAGATGGGTTCTCACACACTTCTCTCATCTCACGTTTGGTGGCAAATAGAACGAGGTTCTTGTTTTCGCTCATCGTGGATCCACTCAATTTGGGCTTGTGGCGCTCACTCTCTTTTTGGTGGATCACTCTCTCACCATTCTCTCCATGATGGGTGGCTTGCTTATCGGTGATCACTTGGCTTGGAGACATAGGTCGTAACACAAACTCCTTTCCTTGCATCTTGAAGCTATAGTGGTTGGTACGCCCATTGTGGACGACTCCTCTATCGAATTGCCATGGCTGTCCAAGGATAAGATGGCAAACGGTCATTGGGATGACGTCGCACTCCAAGGTGTCTTCGTAGGCGCTGATTTTGAAGGAGACTTGTACTCGGTGCTCGACTTGGATAGTGCCAGAGTCACTAAGCCATTGCACTTTGTATGGATGTGGATGCTTCGTCTTTTGCAATTGGAGCTTGGAGCAAAGTTCTTCACTTGCGAGATTGTGACAACTCCCTCCATCGATGATGACCTTGACGGATCGTCCATTGATGTCGGCCTTGGTGTGGAATATGGTGCATATTTGGTCTTCTTCTTGGTGATGTTGGAGAGTCAAGACTTTGGAGACAACAAGTGCGGGACTTGAGTCTTCATCACAAAAGACTTGTTCTTCTTCATTGTTCACTTGGCAGTGCATGGCAACTTTCTCAAGGGCTTCCATTTCTCCTTCGCTCATGGAATCATAAGTGCCATCGTCATTGAAGATCATGGTGCGCTTGTTGGTGCACTCATAGGACTTGTGGCCTCGGCCTCCGCAAGTGAAACACTTGAGGGAACTCATCTTGACGGTCTCATCGGTAGGGGTTGATGATGATGAAGCTCTCGGCTTGAAGTTGCTTGTAGTAGGCGAAGCTTTCTTGGAAGTCGACTTGTCGATGTTGGAAGTAGCCGGTCTAGTATTCGGTGTTGGAGTCGTTGAAGCTTGGTTATTGGAGAAGCCGTAGGACTTAGATGAGAACTTGGCATACTTGAAATCATCTTGCACTTGGTGTTCCGCTTTGGTAGCTTGGTGCACGAGCTCGATAAGATTTGAGTATGGTTGGAAGTCAGCGATCTTCTTGATAGGATGATTGAGTCCATTCAAGAAACGTGCCATAGTTTGCTCATCATCTTCCGTCACATTGGCTCTTGTCATTGCAATCTCCATCTCCTTGTAGTATTCTTCAACGCTCTTGGTTCCTTGCTTGAGTTGTTGGAGTTTCTTGAAGAGGTCGCGGTTGTAGTAGGTAGGCACGAAGCGTGCTCTCCTGACATCCTTCATTTGTGCCCAAGTAGTGATGGGTGGATCACCTCTTGCCTCGCGGCGTTCAATGACTTGTTCCCACCAGATGAGGACGTAGTCTTGGAACTCAAGGGCTGCCATCGCGATCTTCTTCTCTTCTTCATAATTGTGCAAACGGAAGATCTTGTCAACTTTCAATGCCCATGAAAGGTATTCTTCGGGGTCGTTGCTTCCGTTGAACTTGGGCATGGTGAACTTGAGCTTGCCGTAGCGTTGCTCTTCATTGTGTTGGGGTCGGGGATGATGACGCCCATGTTGTAGATGATTGTCCAACTCGTGGTGCTCTTGACGCGGAGGGTTGTCAACCTCATGTTGCTCTTGCCGCAGAGGATTCCCATTGTTTTCATGCTCTTGATGAACTTGATGGTCTTGGCGAGCTTGTGGAGGAACGCGTCGAGCTCGAGGGGGAACTAGACGATGCAGGCGAGCTTGAAATCATCGTTCATGAAGTTCTTCGTGAAGTGCTTCCTCTTGTTCACGTGCTTGTTGGCCTCGGTCGGCAACGGCTCGACTCGCATCACGTAGAGCTTGTTGCACCTCAAGTGCTTGAGCGTCACGGAATTGTTGTTCTTGACGTTGAGCCTTGGCATTTTGTGCATTTTGGTGTAGACGCGCGCGTTCTTCCTCTTCATGTTGGCGTTCTTGTTGTCGTTCTCGAGCTAGCGCAAAGGCTTCTTCGGCTTGACGTCGTTGGCGCTCTTGAGAGTCGGTGTCCCGGAGCGGATTGAGGTTTGCTTGACGGTCGGTGCGCGCGGCTCGACGAAGAGTGTGCGATGTCGGTGTACTTGGGCCGGAGAGGGTAAAGTCGGAATGGCGACTGGAACGGCTCCTTCTTGAAGTGGAAGAAGAGCGATTGAGCAACAAAGCGCGAATCTCGTCCATCCTTGCGTCATTCTCTTGCTTGTGATCGTCGAGCTTGTGGTCGAAGTAGTCCCTTGTACGTTGCTCGGAAAGTCGCAAGTCGGCGGCAAGGTTGTCGATGCGTTCACTCATAGCTTGTTGCTCTTGATGCAAAGCACGTTGCGCACCAAAGAGGTGACTCTTGGTGACGAAGGAGTTCATGTCGTCGTCTTGCTCCATGAAGAGTGGGTTGGTAGAAGTACTTGGCCTATCCATCATTCCAAGACAAGTGTGAGTGGTAGAAAGAGAAGAACGAATACCAAATGTACCTTGACCAAAGTTGAAAGTGAATCGATGATCACTCCAATGTAGGACAAGGAAATAGCCCAATTGGTATGAATTCTCGTCGGTTTCTCACACCTACACAAGTAAAAGCTTATGGTGGAGCTTAGTTAGGATGGTGGCACAATTTTTAATGTGAATGTAAGCAAGATTCAATAATGTTGGAGAAGATTCGCAAGATGCAATGTAACAAGTAGACCAAGCATATACGGTACACGGAAACACACGCGCAAAAAGATAAGTGGGGTTGTGCAACCAAGGATGAGCCAAAATGTGGTATCCACAAAAATGTTCTTGTTGCACAACACTAGAGAGACGCTAGCACGATTGCACGATAGGCGGATACAAGAACTTGTGCACAACCTACTTAGCAAAAATGCAACGACTTCTATCCCAAATATGTTTTATGCAAGGTGTTGCTATGATATGATCCAAGATGATCGAGTATGACAATCTTAATGTTGTATGATGCTATGGTTCTTGCGTAAAAGCTCTTTGCTTAAAAGCTTGGTTGGCTCTTTGAAGTTTGAGCTCTTTTCTCATGCAATGCTTGACGAACCAAGATAGCAAGTGAGTATGCAATGACAACTTTGTGACACAAGAGATGATACCAATATAGGCAACAATGATGTATGTATGTATGCTATGGGAAGTATGATCACTAAAGTGCACAAGTCTCGTTGCCGGCAATACTCAATGGCTAGTCTCGATGGGAAAGCAACGCAAAGTAGTAAGGCAATGATGGCTATCAATGTAATGGCAAGAGTGATATGTCCAATACCAAGATGAGGTTACCGGTCTTGCTTCCGGTATGGTGTCAAAGTGGAGGCACGAATACCAAGTTGTAGTCGAGGTGGTCGTTGTTGATGACGCGTCCGTGGCGAAGATGAGCGGCGGTGATGTCGATGTCGAACCGTACCTAGATAGCTGAAACACAAAAGGATACGGTACCGCAACTCAAATTCTCAAAACCAAAGGCGACCAAAATCATCAGAGTATTTAGCGGGTAAGTGGTGGTGTGGGTTGGGATATTAGAACGGTTTGCGGAAGTTGGAGATGGTGTAGCGGATGATGTGGTGGAAGTAGCGGTCGTCCGGAAGTGGACGAATGTCCGGTCGCCGGTCGTCCAGTAAGGTCGGACGTCCGGTGCTTCCTTGGTCGCCGGACGTCCGGTGAAGTGACGGTTGTCCGGTGGTCGGGGTCAACGTGAAATTTCAGATCCGGGAGGTGATTTTGGGGATTTTGGGAGGGATGTCGAGGTGGGGATGGTGGGGGGAAGGCTAGATCCACTTGCAACACAACAAATTCACGGATCAAAACCAACAAAACATCATCAAAACTCACAAAACACAAGAAAAAAAATTTGGGCTATTTTTGTGGGGATTTTCGGATTGGGACGAAAAACAACAAAATCAAGCTAGAAAAACGAAGAGGGGGGCTCCAAAATCATGATCAACCTTGCTCTAGATACCAAGATGATGTAAGGTGGAGAGCCTAATCACCCGATCTTTCACGAAAGGAGCGGATCCCGGGGAAAACACGAAGAACACAAGGATGAACGGAAGGAAAACACAAGAGGAAATCACTAAACCGAAACGAATAAGTCACACATGGCTAGATCCTCGAGTACATAGAATGATACACGAATCCATGGACAACTAGGGACGATACACGGTAACAGGTTCTTCTCCGTGAGGAGGTCTTGAATCCACAAGGGGATCTTCCCTTAGAAAGGTGTCTTGAATCCAAGGTGGATCTTCTCCGAAGAGGGGCCGCAGTCTCTCTCGTGGAGTAGATCCGATATGGATGAGCAATGCTCTATCTCTCAAATGAGCTAAAACCAATGCTAACCCTAGATAGGATGAATGGGGGGTATATTTATAGTCTAAGTGCAAATGGGGGCGAAGTGAAGGGGTACATGGGCCTCGGGCCCGAACACTGTGCACACACAGGTACCGGACGTCCGCTGGGGACCGGTCGTCCGGTGTCTCAGGAGCTGCCGGACGTCCGGTGTCCTCCGGTCGTCTGCTGGTTCCGCTCTGTGATGGGGGTGCCGGACGTCCGGAAATGTCGGTCTTCCGCTGACTTTGGTTTGGGTGCAGGTGCGCTAGTCGTCCGGTCCGGACCAAACGTCCACTCGTTTGCTTCGGGTGTCGGGGCACCAGTCGTCTGGTCTGGACCGGATATCCGCTGGCTGGGACTCGGCTGAAGCTTCAGGCGCCGGACGTCCGGTGGCTGGGTCTTTTCCGGCAGCCCTTCTTCTTCTCCGTCTTCTCGTCCATCTTCCTCTTCTTCTCGTCCTTGCTCCTTAGCTTCTCCATTGTACCTGAGTATGCACAAAGTATCCATATGAGGTAGTAGCCATGCTTCATGTGCATCAAAGTGGAATTGTGAGAGGAGAGATGTCACCTCGGTTTCAAGGGCTCTTGCACGTGATCGAGTCATGGGTCCGGTAGGCACTTGATGAGACGATGGTAGGTCCATGGGGATGACCTTGGGATGCTCCGCATCATGTAAGATGGAGGAAAATAGTTTTGTCAGTGAGCACATACTCAAAATGTCCGGGTTGCACAATCGCTTGTCCCAGCTGAACATTAACCTCCCGGACGAGGCGGTCATTGACAGAATCCTTCAGTCGCTCCCACCTAGCTACAAGAGCTTTGTGATGAACTACAATATGCAGGGGATGGTGAAAACTATTCCTAAAGTATTTTCAATGCTGAAATCAACGGAGGTGGAAATCAAAAAGGATGAAAGTGCAACTATCCCTAGGTGGTTTTGGTAATTCATAACAACATATAGTTCATTGAGCTAATGATATTTCAAGATGATTATTTCAGGCAAGCTCAATGATTGGCATGGCATGGATATGAAAGTGGAACCCTCAAAATGCTAAGGACAAAGAATTGGCTCAAGCTCAAAAGTTCAAGACTCTTCATTTTTATATTTTAGTGATCCAAGATCACATTGAGTCTTTAGGAAAAGCCAATACTATCAAGGAGGGATGAGGTGTTGCTTAATGAGCCTCTTGCTCTATGTGCTCAATGATATGCTCCAAAATCCTCAGCTACTTTCCCATATCCACAAATGACCTAAACACTAAGCCAAACTCGGTCATACCGATTCTTTCAATCCGGCGCCACCGAGTTTCACTTGTCATTTGCCACTGCCAAACCCTAGCAATTCGGTCCTACCGATAAGGATCTCGGTCTCACTGAGATGGGCTTGCAAACTCTATGTTTCCCTTTCGTAACTTTTCGGTCTCACCGAAAGAGCGAATCGGTCCCACCGAGAATGCAATGTAAACTCCATGTTTCCTTCTTGTAACTTTTCAGTCTCACCGAAAGAGCGAGTCGGTCCCACCGAGTTTACTTGACCATCTCTCTAGTTAGCTTATTGCCAAACTCGGTCTCACCGAGTTTGTGCAATCGGTCTCACCGAGATTACGTTATGCCCAAACCCTAACCGAATCGGTCCTACCGAGTTGCATGTCAGTCCCACCGAAATTCCTAACGGTCACTAGGTTTACTATTTCGGTCCGACCGAGTTTGTTTATTCGGTCCCACCGAGATTGGTAAATTGTGTGTAACGGTTGGATTTTGTGTGGAGGCTATAAATACCCCTCCACCTCCTCTTCACTCGTGGAGAGAGCCATCAGAACACATACACCATTCCAACTCATATGTTCTGAGAGAGAACCACCTACTCATGTGTTGAGACCAAGATATTCCATTCCAACCATATGAATCTTGATCTCTAGCCTTCCCCAAGTTGCTTTCCACTCAAATCTTCTTTCCACCAGATCCAAATCCTATGAGAGAGAGTTGAGTGTTGGGGAGACTATCATTTGAAGCACAAGAGCAAGGAGTTCATCATCAACACACCATTTGTTACTTCTTGGAGAGTGGTGTCTCCTAGATTGGCTAGGTGTCACTTGGGAGCCTCCGACAAGATTGTGGAGTTGAACCAAGGAGTTTGTAAGGGCAAGGAGATCGCCTACTTCGTGAAGATCTACCGCTAGTGAGGCAAGTCCTTCATGGGCAATGGCCATGGTGGGATAGACAAGGTTGCTTCTTCGTGGACCCTTCGTGGGTGGAGCCCTCCGTGGACTCGCGCAACCATTACCCTTCGTGGGTTGAAGTCTCCATCAACGTGGATGTAGGATAGCACCACCTATCCGAACCACGGGAAAACATCCGTGTCTCCAATAGCGTTTGAATTCTCCAAACCCTTCCCTTTATATTCTTGCAAGTTGCATGCTTTACTTTCCGCTGCCAATATACTCTTTGCATGCTTGCTTGAATTGTGTAATGATTGCTTGACTTGTCCTAAGATAGCTAAAAACTGCCAAGAACTAAAATTGGGAAAAGGTTAAGTTTTTATTTGGTCAAGTAGTCTAATCACCCCCCCCCCTCTAGACATACTTTCGATCCTGCAAGTGGTATCAGAGCTTTGGTCTCCATTTGCCTTGATCTCCATAGCTTTTGGTGGTCATAGCCTTGGTTTCACAACCTAGGAGAGTATGGCGTCTAGCGAGGGAAATTATCACCGTAGAGGTCCTTACTTTGATGGCACTAATTTTGCTAGTTGGAAGCATAAAATGAAAATGCATATTCTTGGACATAACCCCGCCGTATGGGCTATTGTTTGTGTTGGCTTGCAAGGTGAGTTCTTTGATGGGAGGGAACCAAACCGTGAAGCTACCGCGGATGAGTTGAAGATGTTGCAATACAATGCTCAAGCTTGTGATATTCTCTTCAATGGATTGTGCCCCGAAGAATTCAACAAAATCAGCCGCCTTGAGAATGCAAATGAAATTTGGGACACTTTGATTGATATGCACGAAGGTACCGACTCCGTCAAGGAATCCAAGTTGGATGTGCTCCAAAGTCAACTTGACAAGTTCAAGATGAAGGATGGTGAAGGTGTCGCCGAAATGTACTCTAGGCTTGCTCTCATCACAAATGAGATTGCCGGCTTAGGAAGTGAAGAGATGACCGATAGATTCATCATCAAGAAGATCCTAAGAGCCTTGGATGGGAAATATGATACCGTGTGCACATTGATTCAAATGATGCCCAATTACAAAGATCTCAAGCCAACGGAAGTGATTGGAAGGATTGTTGCTCATGAGATGTCACTCAAGGATAAAGAGGAACTTCACAACAAATCAAGTGGTGCCTACAAAGCCTCATGTGAAGTCCCCACATCATCAAGTGAGAAACAAACCTTCAATGAAGAATCGAGCTTAATGGTGAAGAACTTCAACAAGTTCTACAAGAGTAGAAGCAAAGATAGAAACTTCAAGTCAAGGTCATACAATGACAAAAGATCTTCTAGTCGAGAGCGAAACTGCTATAATTGTGGAAGACCCGGACACTATTCCAATGAGTGTATGGCTCCCTACAAAAGAAGAGAAGATTCTCCAAAAAGAAGAAGCAAAGAATCACCACCAAGAGAGAGAAGGAGTAGAGATGATGGTTATGAACGGAGATACTCACGGAGAAGCAAGGATTCGGAAAGGAAGGAAAAATCATCAAGGAGCTATACAAAACGAAGACATCAAGCTCATGTTGGTGAATGGGTATCCGGCTCCGACTCCGACAGCCACTCCGAGAGAAGTTATCACTCCGACTCCGAAGATACTCAAGATGAAGGTGTTGCTAGTCTAGCACTTGTGTCAACCAACTCCTACGACATATTTGACTCACCAAATGAAGGAATTGGAAGATGCTTCATGGCCAAAGGTCCTAAGGTCACACACCCTGAGTATGTTGATTTTAATAGTGATGAAGATGACTTGTTAGGTGATGATGACTTGCTTGTTGACAACTCTAGTGATGAGTACTATGATGAAACATCAATTAATCATGCTAAAACGAATGATAATGATAAGGAGAAGATTGAGGCTCTAACTAAAGAACTAAACACTCTTAAGTTAGCTCATGAAACTATCTTCGAAGATCATCGAGAACTTTTAAGAGCTCATGAGAAACTACGCTTTGAAAAGCTCAATCTTGAGCAAGAGCATGAGTTCTTAAAAGCAATCAATGATGATCTCCGCAAGAAAAGTTCTTCTTACATTGCCAAGCATTTACTATTATCCACTTACATGCCTCGAGTCAAGTCTAGTAACAAGAACAAGAAAGATTCTTCCTCTAGTAGTAACAATGATCATGCTAAATCCAATATTGTTGCTTCTAGTAGTTCTCTTGATTCCACTAATGATTCTCTTAGCCAAGTTACACTTGAGCAAGAAAATAGCTTATTGAAGGGGATTATAGAGAAAGGAGTATACAAAAGCCTTGCCAGGAGTAAGCAATTCGAGGAAATTGTGCGCAAGCAAGGAATGCACCGGAAGAATCAAGGTGTTGGTTTTGAACGAAAGTTCAATGCCAATGGAGTTGAATGGGAAGAAGGTCAATACCCCAAGACAAAGTTTGTTCCTCAACAAGAGAAGTATGACACCTCTTTCAAGGGGATACAAGCTAAATATGATCTTCCACCACAAGACTACAAGCAAAAAGGCAAGGACAAGCTTCAAGAGGAGATTGATGCATTTGAAGAAGCTCCTAAGACCTTAGTCAAGTGGATTCCCAAGACCACGTCAAGTTCCACTTCATCAAGTATGACTACAACTCCAAGGATTCCCATCAAGATGGTGTGGATCCAAAAGAAAAAGAACTAGAGAGTTCTTGAGGGTGACTCCGCCAACATATTTCATTCTCATCATTTTGGCAAGAACAAGTGCAATCAACTTCCACATCATGCACTAGTTCAAGGAGTCACAAACCCTCTTGTTGGTAAGACAAGGGACAAGGTAACCTAAAGTTTTCATGGACATCATCTTGTGTATGCATCACTCTATGTCTATGGATATCCTTGTTTGTTCCTTGTGGGACTAACCCATGTAGGTATTGAAAGTGCAATTCACTCAAATGGATAGCTCCAAGTGATCTACATCAACTTTGAGCATCCACATCTTCAACATCTACATGAAGTCATCATCGACAAAACCCAAGGTTAGTTCATCCCTCTTAGGGGGGATATCACATCTAGGGGGAGCTTTACTCTAAGACTTGAGCTAAAGCAACTCTAAAGATGTGAATACAACAATGCTTTATGTAAAAGTGGTAACCCCACTTGAACTTAAACAATGAGTATGACCTACGATCAAGTGTTCTCACTTGACTCCTAAGTCAATATATATAGATGACCTAGTCATCGCAAATTGCTTGATAGATGCTAGAATTGTTTGTGCATGCTTTGCCACATACTTCATTTGCCATCTTATTGTGTGAGCATGTTAGTTGCATATTTTACTCATTCGAGGACATCCACTTGTTGTTTTGATTGTTTGGCTTTATCTTCTTTTGCCAAGTGGATGGACAAGAATGCCTAAGAACCTTCTCTAGCTATCTATGCTTTTCTCGTCTCAAACTCTATTCATGCTGCATCACAAAACTTAATCAAGTCAGATTCGAACCACTCTGTGTGAGGAGCGCTCGGAGTCCCCGATTCGTCATAGACTTAAACTTCCAAAACCTCTTTGTGATTCTCGGTCTGACCGATACCATATTTTTGGTCCTACCGAGATCATTAAGTTGATCTAGGTTTTCGATCTCGGTGCAACCGATTTGAACCACTCGGTCACACCGAGTTGCAATAACTGTATACAGTTTTGCATCTCGGTGCCACCGAGTTGTTCCACTCGGTCACACCGACAGGGTCGGGCTATATATAGTGACGGGCAGAATTTTGGAAATTTCTCCGAAACCTCTTCGCCCGCGCATAGCTCGCTCTGCCTCCTGGGTCTCCGGATCGTCCTCCTCGCCGCCAGCAGCCTCCAGTCGCTGGTCTCCGTCGCCATCAACGGAATTCTGCCCCGCCATTGCCGCCGTAGCGAGTCACCGCCAAACTAGGGTATGGACTCGATCTTTGCGCTATTCTCCAATCCGATTCCTAGCACATTGTGATCATCATGATTCTTGCCACGTTTGATAAACTCCTATCCAGTCAATGAACTCGTAGATTAGGTTTAATTCAAAAAATTTAGGGTTAGGTTTCCGTCGAAACCATCTCGGACCCACCGAGTTGAAAAACTCGGTCCCACCGATTTGGCTTATGCCATTGCACAAGTAAAACTCGGTCTGACCGAGAATTACTTATCGGTGTGACCGATTTTGGAATTTTGTGAAACCCTAGCAGTCTCGGTGCCACCGAACTGTGACTCGGTCTGACCGAGTTCACTAGTTCTGGTGCCAAAACTGCTTCGGTGTCACCGAGTTTGAAAATCGGTAGATCCGAGATGATTTCAGTGGGAAACTAAAACTAAGTTTTTGAATTATTCTTTTGCAAAAATCTCTGCATTTTGTGATGCTCATCCACTCTATCTCATCTATAATCTATTCACAGGGTCAGCAGTCAGTTTGCATCATGTCAGACCAGAGTGACAGCCAGAACTTGTCAGAGCAGCAAGTACAGTTGAGTGAGGGCACTAGCCCCTCAAGTTCCTTAGATGATGGCAGCAGGAGTACCCCCAGCAATCTGCCTAAAGCTGCCACACGTCAGAGAAAGAAGAGAACCTCAGATTCTGAAGATGAGGATTATGTGGCAGAGGAAGAGGCCACATCAAAGAGAGTTGAGCCAGCTCAAGGCACAAAGCCAGGCCTGAAAATCAAAAGGCCAGCAGGCAGGCAGCCCATGTCAAAGGCTAGAGCTTCAACTGTGAAGCCTGCTCCCATTGAGCCCGTTGCTGCTGAGGGCAAAAAGAGAAAAGAAAGAGTGAAGAAGACTATGGCCAGAGTGCTTGGGAAGGCCTCCATCATGGAAGATGAGGAGGAAGAAGAAGAGGTTGCTGCACCAGCACCCAAGGCTCCCAAGCTAATGGGAGATGCCATAAAATCAGGGGGAGCTGCTTCCAAGGACAAGTTAGCTCCAAAGCCAAAGCTGAAGAGAAACACAAGAAGCATCCCAGCCACTGAGAAGAACAAGGCCCAGTGCCTGAAGCTGCAGAGGAAGAGGAAGAGAATGTCCTTCGGAAGCTCAAGCCCAAGATCCCAGACCACAACGATGCTCATCCTGTGGCTGAGGATATGAAGCTCAGGAGAGATTCAGGGCTAAGGAAGTGGAGAGAAGCAGATCCGTATGCTTCTAGGAGAAGGACTGCAGTGGACTACAGGTTTCATACCAAGGAGCAGCAGGATTTCTATGAGACAGTTTTGCTTGACAAGAAGCCAATTGTATGTGACATGAGATGGGTCGACTGGACCTACATGAAGAAAAATGAGGAACACTACCCTGGAGTATATGACAGCTTTAGTGCGTGTGGAGTGGCAGACTTTGTTGGGCAGAAGCTCACAAAGTGGAACGAGGAGCTAATCATGCAATTCTACTCCACAGCACACTTCTATCCGGATGGCAGGATCACTTGGATGTCAGAGGGTACAAGGTACCAATCAACTGTTGAGGAATGGGCGAAGTTGATCAATGCCCCAGAGGAGCAAGCAGATGACTTGGACATTTATGCCAAGAAGAAGATGGACCACAACTCTATGTCCAACATGTACAAGGAGATTCTGAATGAAGCACTTGACACGTTCAAGTTTGGCTCAGTGCACTATCTTCTGTCAGGATTGCCTACGATCAACTGGATCCTTAGGCACACTCTTCTGCCCAAGTCTGGAGATCACAAGATGATCAGAGGTCACGCAATCAATTTGCTCCATGTCTTTGACGTGCCTCAAAAATTCAAAGTCATGAGTCTCATAGTGGAAACAATCAAGAGGACAGCAGCAGACCAGAAGAGGAGCTGTGGATATGCCCCACAGATTCAGGAGCTCATCAACTCCAAGATGGGCACGGGCATATACCTCTTGGATAAGGAACACCTGCCCATCTGTCCAGACTTCGAGGATAACCAAGTGGTCACTACTGAGAATGAGCCATCATCTGTCCATGCACAAGCTCAGAAGGAGAAGGCAAAGAAGGAGAAAGCTGCCAGGATGCCTACTCAAGCGGAGGCATCTGATTACTTCCTGAAAACCAAACAAGAGCAGCTTGGTTACATGATTGCGTCCACCCTGCGGATTGAGCAAGGACTTGCCACCCTGACTCAGAACCAGGCCAGCTTAGAGAGGATCATGGAACAGAGGTTCTATGACTTGGACATCAAGGTGACACAGATACAGACTGCCGTGGAGCATCTCCAGGAGGACATGAATGAGAGGAGAGGCAAGACCACGACTGATGCTTTTGCCAGGGTGCCACGAGGTCCGAGGTCGTCTGCACTGCCAGTTGCTGACACCAGAGCTACAACGTCTGCGCCAGCCACAGCCTCAGTTCCACCAGCTCCAGCATCCACTTCAGCCTCAACTCCGACCACGTCTACCGAAGGCTTCGTCCTTGGAGTGCTCCGGACTCCACCACCACCTGAAGATCAAGCCTGAGCGTCGACTTAGCACTATGCATTTTCTAGGAACTTTTTGGTAACTTGTTGCCAGAGGGGGAGAAAATGTATAGATCATAGGCTTCAAGAGAGAGTGTTGCTTTTATTCTCTCTTGTTTTATTTGGTGGTTTTTTGAACTTTGTTTGCTTGTGTGTGAGATACAATGCCCTTATGTTTGTGAGTCATCGATGATCATGTGTTTGATCATAAGCTACACTTAATGTTTGCTTAGTGCTTGCTTAAATATTATCATTCTATCTATCTTATGTGATCACTCACTATTCTTGGTGATGAGTGCATGTATTTCAATCTTATCATTTTTGAGCGCTCCACCAAGATGTATGTGACATGGAAGAGTAACCCATGACTTTAACTCCTTGTGCATTTGCAGTCCAAAGCAAATTTTTAAATATGCACAAATTTAGGGGGAGCTCTTATTTGTCACATACTTCTCAAAGCGACGATATATTTCATGCTTATTATCATTTGTCGAAGCTTTCATCTATATGTTGTCATCAATTACCAAAAAGGGGGAGATTGAAAGTGCAACTATCCCTAGGTGGTTTTGCTAATTCATAACAACATATAGTTCATTGAGCTAATGATATTTCAAGATGATTATTTCAGGAAAGCTCAATGATTGGCATGGCATGGATATGAAAGTGGAACCCTCAAAATGCTAAGGACAAAGAATTGGCTCAAGCTCAAAAGTTCAAGACTCTTCATTTTATATTTTAGTGATCCAAGATCACATTGAGTCTTTAGGAAAAGCCAATACTATCAAGGAGGGACGAGGTGTTGCTTAATGAGCCTCTTTCTCTATGTGCTCAATGATATGCTCCAAAATCCTCAGCTACTTTCCCATATCCACAAATGACCTAAACACTAAGCCAAACTCGGTCATACCGATTCTTTCAATCCGGCGCCACCGAGTTTCACTTGTCATTTGCCACTGCCAAACCCTAGAAATTCGGTCCTACCGATAAGGATCTCGGTCTCACCGAGATGGGCTTGCAAACTCTCTGTTTCCCTTTCGTAACTTTTCGGTCTCACCGAAAGAGCGAATCGGTCCCACCGAGAATGCAATGTAAACTCCATGTTTCCTTCTTGTAACTTCTCGGTCTCACCGAAAGAGCGAGTCGGTCCCACCGAGTTTACTTGACCAACTCTCTAGTTAGCTTATTGCCAAACTCGGTCTCACCGAGTTTGTGCAATAGGTCTCACCGAGATTATGTTATGCCCAAACCCTAACCGAATCGGTCCTACCGAGTTGCATGTCAGTCCCACCGAAATTCCTAACGGTCACTAGGTTTACTATTTCGGTCCGACCGAGTTTGTTTATTCGGTCCCACCGAGATTGGTAAATTGTGTGTAACGGTTGGATTTTGTGTGGAGGCTATAAATACCCCTCCACCTCCTCTTCACTCGTGGAGAGAGCCATCAGAACACATACACCATTCCAACTCATATATTCTGAGAGAGAACCACCTACTCATGTGTTGAGACCAAGATATTCCATTCCAACCATATGAATCTTGATCTCTAGCCTTCCCCAAGTTGCTTTCCACTCAAATCTTCTTTCCACCAGATCCAAATCCTATGAGAGAGAGTTGAGTGTTGGGGAGACTATCATTTGAAGCACAAGAGCAAGGAGTTCATCATCAACACACCATTTGTTACTTCTTGGAGAGTGGTGTCTCCTAGATTGGCTAGGTGTCACTTGGGAGCCTCCGACAAGATTGTGGAGTTGAACCAAGGAGTTTGTAAGGGCAAGGAATTGCCTACTTCGTGAAGATCTACCGCTAGTGAGGCAAGTCCTTCGTGGGCGATGGCCATGGTGGGATAGACAAGGTTGCTTCTTCGTGGACCCTTCGTGGGTGGAGCCCTCCGTGGACTCGCGCAACCGTTACCCTTCGTGGGTTGAAGTCTCCATCAACGTGGATGTAGGATAGCACCACCTATCCGAACCACGGGAAAACATCCATGTCTCCAATAGCGTTTGAATTCTCCAAACCCTTCCCTTTATATTCTTGCAAGTTGCATGCTTTACTTTCCGCTGCCAATATACTCTTTACATGCTTGCTTGAATTGTGTAATGATTGCTTGACTTGTCCTAAGATAGCTAAAAACTGCCAAGAACTGAAATTGGGAAAAGGTTAAGTTTTTATTTGGTCAAGTAGTCTAATCACCCCCCCCCTCTAGACATACTTTCGATCCTACAAAGGAACATCAAGTGTTGATGGTCAATAAAACCACTAGTTTCAAGAAAGGCAAGGGTAAGAAGAACTTCAAGAAGGACGGCAAGGGAGTTGCCGCGCCCGGTAAACCAGTTGTCGGGAAGAAGTCAAAGAATGGACCCAAACCTCAGACTAAGTGCTTTTATTGCAAGGGAAAGGGACACTGGAAGTGGAACTGCCCCAAATACTTAGCGGACAAGAAGGCCGGCAACACTAAAGGTATATGTGATATACTTGTAATTGATGTGTACCTTACCAGTACTCGTACTAGCTCCTGGGTATTTGATACCGGTGCGGTTGCTCGTATTTGTAACTCAAAACAGGAGCTGTGGAATAAGCGGAGACTGGCGAAGGAAGAGGTGACGATGCGCGTCAGGAATGGTTCCAAGGTCGATGTGATCGCCGTCGGCACGCTACCTCTACATTTACCTACGGGATTAGTTTTAAACCTCAATAATTGTTATTTAGTGCCAGCTTGAGCATGAACATTGTATCTGGATCTCGTTTAATACGAGATGGCTACTCATTTAAATCCGAGAATAATGGTTGTTCTATTTATATGAGAGATATGTTTTATGGTCATGCTCCGCTGGTCAATGGTTTATTCTTAATGAATCTCGAACGTGATGTTACACATATTCATAGTGTGAATACCAAAAGATGTAAGATTGATAATGATAGTCCCACATATCTGTGGCACTGCCGCCTTGGTCACATCGGTGTCAAACGCATGAAGAAACTCCATACAGAAGGACTTTTGGAGTCTCTTGATTTCGAATCATTTGACACGTGCGAACCATGCCTCATGGGTAAAATGACCAAGACTCCGTTCTCCGAAACAATGGAGCGAGCAACCAACTTGTTGGAAATTATACATACTGATGTGTGCGGTCCAATGAGCGTTGAGGCTCGCGGTGGCTATCGTTATGTTCTCACTCTCACTGATGACTTAAGTAGATATGGGTATGTCTATTTGATGAAACACAAGTCTGAGACCTTTGAAAAGTTCGAGGAATTTCAGAATGAGGTAGAGAATCAACGTGACCGAAAGATAAAATTCTTACGATCAGATCGTGGGGGAGAATATTTATGTCACAAATTTGGTACGCACTTAAGGAAATGTGGAATCGTTTCACAACTCACGCCGCCTGGAACACCTCAGCGTAAGGTGTGTCCGAACGTCGTAATCGCACTCTATTGGATATGGTGCGATCTATGATGTCACTCACTGATTTACCGCTATCATTTTGGGGATACGCTCTAGAGACAGCTACATTCACTTTAAATAGGGCACCGTCTAAATCCGTTGAGACAACACCGTATGAATTATGGTTTGGGAAGAAACCTAAGCTATCGTTTCTAAAAGTTTGGGGATGCGATGCTTATGTCAAGAAACTTCAACTTGAAAAGGTCGAACCCAAGTCGGAAAAATGTGTCTTCATAGGATACCCTAAGGAAACCATTGGGTATACCTTCTACCTCAGATCCGAAGGCAAGATCTTTGTTGCCAAGAACGGGTCCTTTCTGGAGAAAGAGTTTCTCTCGAGAGAAGTAAGTGGGAGGAAAGTAGAACTCGAGAAAGTACTACCTCTTGAACCGGAAAGTAGCGCAGCTCAGGAAGATGTTCTTGTGGTGCCTGCATCGACTAGAGAGGAAGTTAATGATGATGATCAAGGTACTTCGGATCAAGTTGCTACTGAACTTCGAAGGTCCACAAGGACACGTTCCACACCAGAATGGTATGGCAACCCTGTCCTGGAAATCATGTTGTTAGACAACGGTGAACCTTCGAACTATGAAGAAGCAATGGCGGGCCCAGATTCCAACAAATGGCTTGAAGCCATGCAATCCGAGATAGGATCCATGTATGAAAACAAAGTATGGACTTTGACAGACTTGCCCGATGATCAGCGAGCGATAGAGAATAAATGGATCTTTAAGAAGAAGACGGACGCGGATGGCAATGTTACCATCTATAAGGCTCGACTTGTCGCTAAGGGTTATCGACAAGTTCAAGGGGTTGACTACGATGAGACCTTCTCACCCGTAGCGAAACTGAAGTCCGTCCGAATCATGTTAGCAATTGCCGCATACTATGATTATGAGATATGGAAAATGGACGTCAAAATGGCATTCCTTAACGGCTTTCTTAAGGAAGAATTATATATGATGCAGCTGGAAGGTTTTGTCGATCCTAAGAATGCTAACAAGGTATGCAAGCTCCAGTGCTCCATCTATGGGCTGGTGCAAGCATCTCGGAGTTGGAACATTCGCTTTAATGAAATGATCAAAGCGTTTGGGTTTATGCAGACTTATGGAGAAGCCTGCGTTTACAAGAAAGTGAGTGGGAGCTCTGTAGCATTTCTCATATTATATGTGGATGACATACTTTTGATGGGAAATGATATAGAACTTTTGGACAATATTAAGGCCTACTTGAATAAGTGTTTTTCAATGAAGGACCTTGGAGAAGCTGCTTACATATTAGGCATCAAGATCTATAGAGATAGATTGAGACGCCTCATAGGTCTTTCACAAAGCTCATACCTTGATAAGATATTGAAGAAGTTCAATATGGATTAGTCCAAGAAGGGGTTCTTGCCTGTGTTGCAAGGTGTGAAATTGAGCTCAGCTCAATGTCCGACCATGGCAGAAGATAGAGAAAAGATGAGTGTCGTCCCCTATGCCTCAGCCATAGGGTCTATCATGTATGCCATGCTGTGTACCAGACCTGATGTAAACCTTGCCGTAAGTTTTTGAAAGAACATGCGGTGCCCCCATGTTTGGTTTTGGTAATTGATGACAATCTCTATGGACTAATGGTTGCCTTGAGTTATATTTGAAGGTTTTGTCCATAGGCTTTTCTTGGAGTACATGTGTTGGTTTCAAGGAGAGTTTGTGTCGACCAAGGTGCTATTCAAGGAATTACCTAAAGATTGGTCTTGTGAGAGGTTGATCAAGACTAAGTTAAAGAGTGAATCAAGATGATCAACCCACAAAGCGTAGAAGATGTACCGAGAGGGATCAAGTGATCCCATGGTATGGTAAGCATTGTCAATTACGCTTTGTGTACTAACCCATGGTCTCCGTGAGGGTTCTTTGTGGGGTTAGGTTGCGGTGTGCAAGTTCAAGTGGAGCATCACGAAGAGATCAAATGCTTGAATCTTGCCGTCCTTTGTGGTGACAATGGACTTGTGAAGATGTGCGGAAGAGTGGCTCATCCATAGTGGAGTATGGGGGAGCAATCAACTAGTCTTCATCAAGTCAACACAATCAAGAAAGGTTGCGGTGTGCAAGTTCAAGTGGAGCATCACGAAGAGATCAAATGCTTGAAGCTTGCCGTCCTTTGTGGTGACAATGGACTCGTGAAGATGTGCGGAAGAGTGGCTCACCCATAGTGGAGTATGGGGGAGCAATCAACTAGTCTTCATCGAGTCAACCCAATCAAGAAAGGTGGTCCAACTTGAGGGAGTCAAGATCGTCATCATCTAGCTCAAGTGGACCATGTGCAAGGCAAAGGTTTGCCCTTGATATGTTTTCTATTTTACTGGTCTCATGATGGTAGTTGGGAGACCGGGTTATAGGATCGATTGCCGTACTATCAAGGGGGGCTCTCGATGAGTAGCTTGATCGTATCGTTCGCTGAGAGCTCAAACCATTGCATCCTTGCATCATCTTTCTTGGTTCTTGTTTGATTCTCTTTGAGAGTCTTAGAGCTTATGGTCATCTTGATGACAAGCTCGAGTTCATCGAAAACGGAGTTCACATGCTTCTTCTATGATGTTTTCGATGTTGGAGGTTTTGCCGGTTCTTCTCGGTAGGAGGTTTCACTCCTCTATTTGTTGGCATACCTCCCCTGCCTCTTCTTACTATAACCAGTCGTTGTTTTGATGCTACTCGTTGTCTTGTTTCCAACAAGCTTGAGTTTGCTCAATTCGGAGCTCATATGCAGAAGTTATGGCAGTTCTGGGTTTCTGGAGAGTGGTTGTCAGGGTCCCAGTGGTAGTACCATGGTACCCAGCGGTAGTACCGCTGAGGGGTCACAAGCGGCAGTACCACTCCACAGCGGTAGTACCGGCGGTGACTCCGCAGCAGTACTACCGCTGGCTTACCAGGTCCCTACCGCGTCGATACGAGGGGTCTTTTTCTGTGTCGGATTGTGCGGTACCTCGCCGCGGCAGTAGTGCGGCAGTACCGCTCCTTAGCGGCAGTGCCGCCCTGCCTCCGCGGTAGTACCGCCCGGTCCCTCTTTCCCTTTACCCTTCATTCTGCGCAGCAGTACCGCCGAAGGGAGCGGTAGTACCGCTTAACCCAGCGGTAGTACCGCTGTCTCCTGCGGTACTACCACCCCAAGGTTCTTGTTTTGTTGCTCCTTTTCCCTGTTTCTTCCACCTGAGCGGTAGTACCGCTCGTGTGCGGGCTGAGCACCTAACGGTTGGATTTCCCCCCTCCTATAAAAGGGGGTCTTCTTCCCCATTGAACCTTATCCTTTGAGCTCGTGTTCTTCCCCCATTGTCGACCTTCTTCAAGCTTGCTAACTCTCAATCCCTCCATGGATTCTTGCTAGTTTTTGAGGGAAAAGAGAGAGGAGATCTAGATCCACATTTCCACCAATCACTTTCTCCTCTTTGTGAAGGGAACCCCTTGGATCTAGATCTTGGAGTTCTTGGTGTTCTCTTTCTTGTTCTTCCTCTCATTTTCCTCCCTAGCATTAGTTGCTTCGGTGGGATTTGAGAGAGAAGGACTTGGGCACTCCGTGTGCCCTTGCCATTGCATTTGGTGCATCGGTTTGAGTTCTCCACGTGATACGTGGAAGTTACAATTTGAGAAGCTTATTACTCTTGGGTGCTTGGTACCCTTGAGCTTGTTCCTCCTGGGTGCTTGGGCGCCCTAGACGGTTGTTGGTGTTCGGAGCTCAATCATTGTGGTGCAAAGCTCCGGGCAAGCGTCGGGGTCTCCAATTAGGTTGTGGAGATCGCCCCGAGCAATTTGACGGGTTTCGGTGACCGCCCCCAAGGGTTGCCAAAGTGTACGGGTTTGGTGACCGCCCCCAAGGGTTGCCATTTGTACGGGTTCGGTGACCGCCCTCAAGGGTCCTTTAGTGGAATCACGGCATCTTGCATTGTGTGAGAGCGTGAGGAGATTACGGTGGCCCTAGTGGCTTCTTGGGGAGCATTGTGCCTTCACACCGCTCCAAACGGATATTAGCATCCGCAAGGGTGTGAACTTCGGGATACATCGTCGTCTCCTCGTCCCTCGGTTATCTCTTACCCGAGCCCTTTACTTATGCACTTTACTTTGTGATAGCCATATTGTTTCTTGTCATATATCTTGCTATCACATAGTTGCTTATCTTTCTTAGCATAAGTTGTTGGTGCACATAGGTGAGCCTAGTTGTTTTAGGTTTTGTGCTTGGCAAATTAACCGCTAGGTTTATTCCGCATTTGTTCAAGCCTAAACCGTAATTGTTTTAAAACGCCTATTCACCCCCCCCCCCTCTAGGCGACATCCACGATCTTTCAGTTTTGTAGGAAGGTACCAAAGTAATCCCGGCATGGAACACTGGACAGCGGTCAAGAACATCCCGAAGTACCTGAAAAGGACTAAGGATATGTTTCTCGTATATGGAGGTGACGAGGAGCTCGTCGTAAAGGGTTACGTCGACGCTAGCTTCGACACAGATCTGGATGACTCTAAGTCACAAACCGGATACGTGTATATTTTGAATGGTGGGGCAGTAAGCTGGTGCAGTTGCAAGCAAAGCGTCGTGGCGGGATCTACATGTGAAGCGGAGTACATGGCAGCCTCAGCGGCAGCACATGAATCTGGATGAAGGAGTTCATCACCGACCTAGGAGTCATACCCAATGCGCTGGGGCCGATCACTCTCTTCTGTGACAACATTGGAGCTATTGCCCTTGCCAAGGAGCCCAGGTTTCACAAGAAGACTAGGCACATCAAGCGTCGCTTCAACTCCATTCGTGAAAATGTTCAAGATGGAGACATAGATATTTCCAAAGTGCATACGGATCTGAATGTCGCAGATCCGTTGACTAAACCTCTTCCACGAGCAAAACATGATCAACACCAGAACTCTATGGGTGTTCGATTCATCACAATGTAACTAGATTATTGACTCTAGTGCAAATGGGAGACTGTTGGAAATATGCCCTAGAGGCAATAATAAAATGATTATTATTATATTTCCTTGTTCATGATAATTGTCTATTATTCATGCTATAATTGTGTTATCCGGAAATCATAATACATGTGTGAATACATAGACCACAACATGTCCCTAGTGAGCCTCTAGTTAACTAGCTCGCTGATCAATAGATAGTCATGGTTTCCTGACTATGGACATTGGATGTCATTGATAACGGGATCACATCATTAGGAGAATGATGTGATGGACAAGACCCAATCCTAAGCATAGCACAAGATCGTGTAGTTCGTTTGCTGGAGCTTTTCCAATGTCAAGTATCATTTCCTTAGACCATGAGATCGTGTAACTCCCGGATGCCGTAGGAGTGCTTTGGGTGTACCAAACGTCACAACGTAACTGGGTGACTATAAAGGTATACTACAGGTATCCCCGAAAGTATCTGTTGGGTTGATACGGATCGAGACTGGGATTTGTCACTCCGTATGATGGAGAGGTATCTCTGGGCCCACTCGGTAATGCATCATCATAATGAGCTCAATATGACCAAGTGTTTGGTCCCGGGATCATGCATTACGGTACGAGTAAAGTGACTTGCCGGTAACGAGATTGAACGAGGTATTGGGATACCGACGAGCGAATCTCGGGCAAGTAACGTACCGATTGGCAAAGGGAATTGAATATGGGATTGATTGAATCCTCGACACCGTGGTTCATCCGATGAGATCATCGTGGAACATGTGGGATCCAACATGGGTATCCAGATCCCGCTGTTGGTTATTGACCGGAGAGTCGTCTCGGTCATGTCTGCGTGTCTCCCGAACCCGTAGGGTCTACACACTTAAGGTTCGGTGATGCTAGGGTTGTAGAGATATTAGTATGCGGTAACCCGAAAGTTGTTCGGAGTCCCGGATGAGATCCCGGACGTCACGAGGAGTTCCGTAGGTGAAGATTTATATATAGGAAGTCCAGTTTCGGCCATCGGGAAAGTTTCGGGGGTAATCGGTATTGTACCGGGACCACCGGAAGGGTCCCGGGGGTCCACCGGGTGGGGCCACCTATCCCGGAGGGCCCCATGGGCTGAAGTGGGAGGGGAACCAGCCCCTGGTGGGCTGGTGCGCCCCCCATGGGCCTCCCCCTGCGCCTAGGGTTGGAAACCCTAGGGGTGGGGGGCGCCCCACTTGGCTTGGGGGGCAAGTCCCCCTTGGCCGCCGCCCCCCTAGGGGCCCTATATATAGTGGGGGGAGGGAGGGCAGCCGCACCCAAGTCCCTGGCCCCTCCCTCTCTCCTCGTAACACCTCTCTCTCTCTCTCGTTGGAGCTTGGCGAAGCCCTGCCGAGATCACCGCTGCTTCCACCACCACGTCGTCGTGCTGCTGGATCTCCATCAACCTCTCCTTCCCTTGCTGGATCAAGAAGGAGGAGACGTCTTCCCAACCGTACATGTGTTGAACGCGGAGGTGCCATCCGTTCAGCGCTAGATCATCGGTGATTTGGATCACGACGAGTACGACTCCATCAACCCCGCTCGCGATCTACAAGGGTATGTAGATGCACTCCCCTCTCCCTCGTTGCTAGATGACTCCATAGATTGATCTTGGTGATGCGTAGAATTTTTTTAAAATTATGCTACGTTCCCCAACAAGGAGCACCTGCCCATCTATCCTGAATTTGAAGACAACACTGTGGTGATGGATGAAAATGAACCATCTTCAGCTCAAGCACATGAGAAGAGAGAGAAAGCAAAGGCAGAAAAAGCTGCAAAGATGCCAACTGTTGAAGAGACATCTCAAGTGTTATTGAAATCCAAACAAGATCAACTTGGATATATGATCCAATCCACCCTGAGGATTGAGAATGTCTTGGCCACCCTGACAAAGAACCAGGAGAGTTTGGAGAGGATCGTTGAGCAGAAGTTCTATGATCTGGATGTCAAGGTAACTAAGATCCAAACTGCAGTTGAGCAACTTCAAGAGGAAGCAGAGGAGAGGAAGGGCAATTCTACTACTAATGCTTTCAAGCGAGTGCCACGAGGTCCAAGGTCTGCTGCAGTGCCTATGACAGATACTCGAGCTTCAGTGTCAGCACCAGCAGCCACAGCTCCAGTTCCACCTCCAGCACCCACTCCATCAGCTCCAACTACTTCATCGGAAGCCTTCGTCCTTGGAGTTCTCTCTACACCACCTCCCGAAGATCAAGCCTGAGAGCCCTTTAGCACTATGCATTTTTGAACTTTTTGGTAACTTGTTGCCAAAGGGGGAGAAAAATGTATAGATCATAGGCTTCGAGAGAGAGTTGGTTTTTATGTCTATTGCTATTTTGGTTGGAACTTTATTGTGTGCATGTGTGAGCTACTTGTGAGATACTTGTTGATCATGTGTTTGATCATATGCTACCCTTAATGTTTGGTGAATGATGCTATCTTTTATATCTCTTAGATGATCATTCACTTGCTTGGTGATGAGTGCATGCTTTTAATCTCTATCATTTTGAGCGCTCCACCAAGATGTATGTGACATGGAAGAGTGACCCATCATCCTAATCGATTGTGCATTTGCATTCAAAAGCAGATTTTAAATAATGCACAAATTTAGGGGGAGCTCTTGCTTATCACATACTTCTCAAAGCGACAATGTTTTTCAAATCTTATTTATCATTTGTCGAAGCTTTGATCTATATGTTGTCATCAATTACCAAAAAGGGGGAGATTGAAAGTGCAACTATCCCTGGGTGGTTTTGGTAATTCCTAACAACATATAGCTTATTTAGCTAATGCTATTCCAAGATGAATATTTCAGGAAAGATCAATGTTTGGCATGGCATGGATTAGAAAGTGGACCCTTCAAAATGCTAAGGATAAAGATTGGCTCAAGCTCAAAGAACAAGACTCTATATTTTCTATTTTAGTGATCCAAGATCACATTGAGTCTATAGGAAAAGCCAATACTATTAAGAAGGGATGAGGTGTTGCTTAATGAGGTGCTTGCTCAAAATGCTTAGTGATATGCTCCAAAACCCTCCCCTACTTTCTCATATCCACATATGTCCCACACCAAAAGTCAAACTCGGCCCCACAGGTTCTTTCTATCCGGCGCCACCGAGTCCAGTTAACATAGCCACTGCCAGAAACCCTAATCTTTTCGGTCTCACCGAGATGGGACTGTAATCTCTCTGTTTCCCTTCGTAATGTTTCGGTCAAGCTGAGATGAGCGATCGGTCCCACCGAGATTGCAATGTAAACTCTCTATTTCCCTTTCGTAACACTTCGGTCCAACTGAGATGAGCGAATCGATCCCACCGAGTTTGCCTGACCAACTCTCTGCTAGTCCATTACCAAAATCGGTCTCACCGAGTTTGTGTAATCGGTCTCACCGAGATTACGTTATGCCCTAACCCTAACGATATCGGTCCCACCGAGAATCCTAACGTTCACATTTTGAACTAAATCGGTCTGACCGAGTTTCATGATTCGGTCCCATCGAGTTTGGTGATTTGTGTGTAACGGTTAGATTTTGTGTGGAGGCTATAACTACCCCTCCACCCACTCTTCATTCTTGGAGAGAGCCATCAGAATATGCCTACACTTCCAATACATATTTTCTGAGAGAGAGAACCACCTACACTTGTGTTGAGGTCAAGATATTCCATTCCAACCACATAAATCTTGATCTCTAGCCCTCCCAAGTTGCTTTCCACTCAAATCTTCTTTCTACCAAATCCAATCCTATGAGAGAGAGAGTTGAGTGTTGGGGAGACTATCATTTGAAGCACAAGAGCAAGGAGTTCATCATCAACACACCGTTTGTTACTTCTTGGAAAGTGGTGTCTCCTAGATTGGCTAGGTGTTACTTGGGAGCCTCCGACAAGATTGTGGAGTTGAACCAAGGAGTTTGTAAGGGCAAGGAGATCGCCTACTTAGTGAAGATCTACCCTAGTGAGGCAAGTCCTTCGTGGGCGACGACCATGGTGGGATAGACAAGGTTGCTTATTCGTGGACCCTTCGTGTGTGGAGCCCTTCATGGACTCACGCAACCGTTACCCTTCGTGGGTTGAAGTCTCCATCAACGTGGATGTACGATAGCACCACCTATCAGAACCACGCTAAAAATCTCCGTGTCGACATTGTGTTTGCTCCCTCAAACTCCTCCCTTTACCCTCATATGCAATTGTTTTACATTCCGCTACTATACTCTTAGAATTGCATGTGTAGGTTGATTACTTGTTTGTGCTAAGTTGCTAAAATATGCCAAGAACTAAAATTGGGAAAAGGCTAGATTTTTATTTGGTCAAGTAGTCTAATCACCCCCCCTCTAGACCTACTTTTGATCCTACAAACATTATACAAAAGGAGGCCCAACAGTGTGACATTGAATTGCATGTGTAGTCTAATCACCCCCCTCTAGACATACTTGTGGATGGAAAGGGTGGGGAAAGGGGGGGAAAGCTAGATCCACTCAAAACAAAGCAAATCTACGGATCCAAACCAACAAAATCTCAACACACTAACAAATCACAAAAAAATCGGGGCTATTTATGTGGTGAATTTTCAAATTAGGACGAAAACAACAAAACAAGGCTAGAAACACAACGGGGAGGCTCCGAAATCATGATCAACGTGGCTCTGATACCAAGATGATGTAGGGTAGGAACCCTAGGGGTCGATCTTTCATGAAAGGAGCGGATCCCGCGATGAACACGAAGAACACGAGGGGAAAACGAGGGGAAGACAAAGGGAAACACGGGAGAATCACTAAACCAACACAAGAAAATCACACATGTGCTAGATCCTCGAGTACATAGGAGATCACACGGTACACGATCAACTAGGGACGATACAAGATAGCCGGTCTTCTCCGTGAGGAGGTCTTGAATCCACGAGGGGATCTTCCCTTAGAGGGGTCTTGAATCCAAAGGAATCTTCTTCGAAGAGGCCGCGGTCTCTCACGAGGAGTAGATCCGATGTGGATGAGCGTAGCTCTATCTCTCAAAATGAGCTAAAACAATGCTAACCCTAAAAAGTTGGACGAGGTGGAGTATATATAGTCTTAGTGCAAAAGAGGGGGCGAAGGGGTACATGGGCCGCGACCCAACACGAAACAGTGCACATGCATCGGACGTCCGGGAGTCACCGGTCATCCAGAGGCTCGCGAGGGTCCGGACGTCCGGTGCCTGTCGTACGTCCGTAGATTCGTCTCGGGTAGTCTTCGGTCGGACGTCCGAGGAGCGTCGGTCGTCTGTGAAGCGTCGGAAGTCCGTCGTTTTGGCTCGGGTGTGGAAGTGTCGGACGCCCGGTCTGGGTCGGCCGTCCGGTGCTTGGGGGTCGTCAGACGTCCGGTCCTGGCCGGTCGTCCGGAGCCTGTAGCTTCTTCTTCATTACTTCTTCTTCTCCGTCGTCACATCCATCTTCCTCTTCCTCTTCTCCTTGCTCCTTAGCTTCTCCATGATACCTGAGCATGCACAAAGTGTCCCTATGAGATAGTAGCCATGTCTCATGTGCATCAAAGTGGAAATGTGAGAGGAGAGATGTCACCTCGGTTTCAAGAGCTCTTGCACGTGCTTGTGTCATGGGTCCAAGAGGTGTCGTAGGAGATGTAGTTGGGTCCATGGGCATGGCCTTGGGATGCTCCGCATTAGTTCCTGAATCTCAGAAATGATAAGGAATTTGAAATGGTGTTTAGGAATTTTAAAAATGTTCATGAACCTCCAAAAATGTTTACGGATTCAAAATACAATTGAATTTTCGAAAATGTTTCATTTTTAAAATGTCTTACAAATTTTAAAAATATACTCATGAATTTACAAAATGCTCTTAAATTTTAAATAAATAGAATTTTTTGAAATCAAAAAGTGTTTGTGAACTAAAAGATACCTTTTTTTAGGAAGACTAAAAGATACATGTGAATTTAAAAATGATGACATAGTTGAAAACGTTAGCAGATTTAAGAAAAATTGTGAGTGCTCTTAAATTAAAAATATATACATGGATTTTTAAACTATTTCCAATTTAAAAAAAACTTCAGAAATTTGAAGATATATTCCGACTTTTAGAAATATCTATAAATTTAGAATATATCCATGAATTTATAAAATGCCTGAGAGTTATCAAATATAAAATGGAAATGGATAAATAAAACAAGTAAAAAGGAAAAATAAAAATAAAATAAATAGCCGAAATATAAACAAACACAGAAAAAATAATTCAGAATGAAACCTTTCCAAGATCGGAAGGGAAACATCACCTATGGCCTAATTGGGCCAACCCATCTATGCACCAACGCATATTTATAGAGATAAAAAAGTATAGGAGATGTTTTTTTTGAAAAAATGGTCCTGAACTAGAAACATATTTCACAAATTAAAAAACATGAGTTTTAAAATTATTTGCAAACTAGAAAAAATATTCATGAATTTCAAAACAATATGCTAATTTCATAAAAATCCCAATTTTGATAAAATGTTTATTTTTTTGTTAAGATCTTAAAAAAATTCATGGATTTGAAACTTTTGAATTTTTCCAAAATAAAATGGATGAAAGAGAAAAAAATAAACTTTAAAATAATGAAAAAAACACAAACCCGAAAAAGAAAAAACTAGACAAAAAACAGCCTAGAAAACTGGATGGAGATAACATGGGCGACAGTCCAGTGACAACCTAGGGAGGAAGTGGGCTCCTTGCACCTATTGCCCTGTAATTGGCGTGTGAGGGCAATTGCAACAGGGTTCGCCAAAACAGGCATCACCAAATATTTCCATGAACATTCAAGCAGGTGACGACATCCAGCTATATATTCACCTAATGTATGCTCCTTGTCCAATGGAGAGAGAAGAGAGAAAGGAGGGAGAGGAAAAATGAGTGTGATGGGGTCCAAAGCTAAGTTGACGTGTCCACGACGTGTTCAAACTCCCTCAAACCTTCCCTATGCTTGACTTTCCTAAGATTTACCTATGGGAACCATCAAATATATCGTTGAATGGTCAAAAATAACATTTAAAGGTGATTTGATGATCCGCGTTGAAGTTGCCGTTAAGCGCCAAATAGGATTCGGCCATTCGGAAAAGAATTGTCATATACCAGCTCGGTTTCCGGACCGGCCCATAGGTATAGACAGCCGAAACGGCCCAGAACGCGTGCAATCCATCCGAGGCGCTAGGGTTTTCGCGTGCCCTGCCATCGCTTCGCGGCGCCGAACATATAAGAGGAGCCTCCGTGCCCGTCCGCGTCCTCTTCGTTACTCCCTCTCTCTGGACCGCCGCCGCCGCCTCGCCAAAATACGTAAGTTCTCCGGCGTACGCCACATCCTACCTCTTGCCCTCAATTCGTATACTTTCCCTTTCCGATCCCCCGCGCTTGATTTGTTCAGTTTCCCGCTAGATCCCTCTTAATCTCAATGTTCTCGTGTTTTCGCTCCTGCAGGGCGTCAACTGACTGGCGGCAGCCATGAGGTACTTCCTAGCCTCCTTCCGTCGATTCACATCTCATCTAGTTTGTTTTCGCGACTGTGTCCAGCGCCATAAAATTGTCCCTTGCTCTCTGCAGTTTTGTTATCGAACACTGTAAATTACTTCGGATATATGTCATTTGCATGTCAGTGTGCTGTTGGATATTCATGGAGTCAAGTTAAATATCTGTTCCAGAGAGAGTTGTACGTTAAAGATGCGTGCTAGTGATTCACTAGCTCTATGGTTTGACTTCAGATCTTATGCGCGCGTAGTGATTCAATTGTTTCTTAAGTGGTTAAGATATTGTGTGAGAGATTGATTTATTGTAGTCATCTACAAGTCGAAATTGCTTAAGATGTTGTGCGAAAGAGATTGATTAAATGTAGTTCTTCACAAAATTAACTTGCAAAAACTTGTGGTATATTCTAATGTTGCCCATGTTTTCTGCTTCCTTCAAGCTACATCATTCTAGAACTGCCTGACTCAATTGCCAGGTTTGTTCTTACAACATCAAGATTTTGACTCTGTGCCCATTGCAGTAAGCTCCAAAGTGACGCTGTTAAGGATGCCATCACCCAGATTGTTGGGGAGGCGAGAGAAAAGAAGCGCAAGTTCACTGAGACTGTGGAGCTTCAGATTGGTCTCAAAAACTACGACCCACAAAAGGACAAACGTTTCAGCGGCTCAGTGAAGCTGCCCCATATCCCCCGCCCAAAGATGAGGGTGTGCATGCTTGGTGATGCCCAGCATGTCGACCAGGTAACGATTCTCCTTGATATATGTGTGCAAGTTTTGTATTAACTCAACTACGGCATCTTTTGAAATGCTTATGTTTTGACAGTAATCGTGCCTTGAATGTATCAATTACGTTAGTGACATTTCTTTAACCTAAGAACTACCATACTTTCTCATATGATAATATGGCATGAAAATTGAATTGAATCTTTTTTTTATTCTGCCTACTACCGTACTAGCATGTGTTCTCATATTATAACCTGTCTTGGATTGTGTACAGGCTGAGAAAATGGGACTTGACTACATGGATGTTGAAAGTCTCAAGAAGATGAACAAGAACAAGAAGCTTGTTAAGAAGCTAGCCAAGAAGTACCATGCTTTCTTGGCATCAGAGGCCATAATCAAGCAGATCCCTCGTCTCCTTGGCCCTGGTCTTAACAAGGCAGGCAAGTTATCCATCTCGTTTGATGCTATTACTGTTTACATTAAGTCTTAATCTGGTTGTATATGCCTCATTGCATCTTCTGATTGGTTTCATTTGTTGCTATTTGCATTGTGAGCCTTTGGCATTGTGCAGAAAAAGCAATTAGACTATTTTCGTTGCCTAGATATTTTATGTTGTTGCTCTAGAGCGCATATTGCTATGTTCTCTCTGAGAGCTGTCTGCTAGTGTTAGTGCTATTAATACCATGCAACAGCAGCTATTATATCTTTTCTAATCCAATCATGCCGATGCCTCTGCAGGCAAGTTTCCCACTCTGGTTAGTCACCAGGAATCTCTTGAAGCCAAGGTCAACGAGACAAAAGCTACAGTCAAATTCCAGCTAAAGAAGGTTCTTTGCATGGGTGTTGCTGTGGGCAACTTGTCGATGGACGAGAAGCAGATCCAACAAAACATCCAAATGAGTGTCAACTTCCTTGTGTCCCTCCTGAAGAAGAATTGGCAGAATGTGAGTCATCCTCTGGATTCTCCTTTCAACTATGTGTCTTATGTTTCTGGTTGTTTAACTTGCATGACATTGCATCGTACAGTCTGATTTTATATGATTTGTGTTCCCCAGGTGAGGTGCCTGTATGTGAAGAGCACCATGGGGAAGCGTGTACGGGTGTTCTAAGTGTGTGCGCTTCAGTGAAGTTGATAAGATACCGGGCTGTCCTGCCGACCCCTGCTTGTCTTTGGATTAGATCTGTTTCACTGATACCAATTTTGTGTTTGCCTAAGCGAATATCAACAAGTATTTAATTGTACTAGTCTTATCTTGAACAGAAATCATGGGAGCAATGGAACTGCATTTTCTGTCATGATTCTGCGTTGTGCCTGTTATCAGAGATCTATATGCGATCTTGATTGTCATCTGAATGTAGTTTTTACTTGAAATGTTTCCTATAAGTGTGTTTAAATTGGTAACTTATTTGGTTAGCCTAGCAAATCTCAGGAAAATAGAAGTTTGTTATCTGTAAAACTGGAGAAGTGGGATTTTGGAAAAACGACTAAGGGCCGGTTCTTTTGGGCGGCTTAAAAAATAAGCCACCTCACCCCAGCTTTTCTCATAAGCCACATTTTATATTCATTGGGGTTTCTAAACTAATTATAGAAAAACTACTTTAGAAATCTTAAAAAATAATTAAGAGCCAGCTTATTTTTTAAGCTGGGGAAAGGCAGCTTATTTTTTAAGCTGCTCAAAAGAACTGCCCCTAATAGTCGTACTATATGCTTTTGGATTTTCAGTGATCGGTTGATGTGGTTCAGCTTCTTGAGAATCCAAGCCAAATCAGACCTCATACTCCCTCCGTTCCAAACTACTTGTGTTGATGTGGTTCAGCTTCTTGAGAATCCAAGCCAAATAGTCAGACCTCATACTCCCTCTGTTCCAAACTACTCGTCATAGAAATGGATGTATCTAGAACTAAAATACATCTAGATACATCCATACCTGCGACAAGTTATTAATGAAATAGATGTATTTAGAACTAAAATACATCTAGGTACATCCATACCTGCGACAAGTTATTCGGAACGGAGGAAGTACAATGCAAGCAAGGCGTTAGGAGAGATGCTTAGTAAAATTAGATTTACTTAATTGACGTGGATCAAAGCGACGTGTATTCATGTCATGCTGGTCATCAATGGTCTCATGTTCCTGGTCAATCTGGTTCATCCGGCTCGTGCAGAACGTTTGGTTTGCTTGGGCTATATTTGTGTTGGAACTTAAAGCAGTAGGGAACGACTGAATTGACCCTTTTGGCGAGCCAGGCTTGCTCTAACCTAACTTTGACTGGGTGGCTCATAAGCCCCCTTCTCGAGTCACATCTCATGCCCATTCACACCAAAGTCTTTCCGCTCTCACTCATTGCTCCTTTGGTCTCTTTGATGGCAGACCCGCAGCCGCGCCGCCCCCACCCCTAACCTTGTTGGCAACACGGTGGCCGACCTTGCATCTAGGGGCATTGATCTCATGGCGGCAATTTGGGCGTCCTCCTGCTTATGCATGAGGCTGGAGGCCCATCGCGTGCTCTGACTCCAGTTTTGCACTTATCGTCTTGGGTTAAGCTCGTCGGTTGCACCAACGACAGCCATGGTCGGAAGTTTTTTTACTCCTATTCAAGGGTTTTCAACACGTGTCACCACAAGCAGGGAGTAGCGACGGCGGCCCTTAGATTTGTCAGGTTATCCTCGTTGGCCGGACCCCTGTTCCTGCCAGGGGTTGCTCCGTGGTCGGCTTACCCTTCGCCGTCAACCGCTCCGGTAAGTGATTTGTTTCCCGTGCTCATGATTGTAATTAGGATTTTTGCTTAGTGCTGACTAGGTTAGACGATCTGATTCGATTCGATTTAAATCCAATCAATTGCGGTTGAATAACAATAATGCTAGATGGCAACTACAAGACTGGTGTTGTTAGTGTTGGTCTTGCTACATCACAATTTTAGATTGCTACTGCTTAAGGTGTTGATGCTAGATTGCTACTGCTTAGGGTGTTCATGCCAGATTGATGTTGTAGGTGGTATTTGGTGTAATGAAAATGGTAGATTGATGTTGTTGGTGCTGTTCTTGGTTCATTGACAATGGTAGATTGATGTTGCCCTTAGTTCATTGACAATGGTGGATTGATGATGTTGGTGTTGTTCTTGTAGATTGGTAGTTAGGGTGTGTGCATGATCATACCACGTGCTTGCATGATCATAGTAGGACAATGCATGTGCATGCTACAAATAGTAGTAGGACAAATCCATTTAGGGGGTTCTGATCACAGCACTGATCATTTGCAACTATCACTGATCATTGGCAGTTGCACTTGGGTAGTACTGGTCAGATCATAGCACTGATCATTTGCAACTGCCGCTGATAATTGGTAGTTGCACTTGGGTAGTACTATGATCATTTGCAACTGCCAATGCTCAGTGGCAGTTGCAAATGATCATGCTCTCTTTATTACTCTCGTCCACTTACCCAGCAAAGGTCGTGAAGACGGAGTGGGACACCACTAGTAGAGGGGTGCAGGTTGTCACTAGCGCCCAAGATGCCGAGGACATCATCCCGATGAACCACTAGCTAAAGAGCGTAATGTGCAGAGCAGGATCGCCCCATAAGCCAGCCAATGGGCATTGAATGCATGCCTAGGATCAGCCACGAGGAGGGGGCATGGGAGCCGCTAAGGTTCTACGTGCAGATCAAGGACGAGGAAGATATCACCATGCTTGTCATCCTATCGACCTTCAGGGCGGTGATGAAGTATGGCTAGTCCTCAAGCCTCCTTGTGTCATGAGGCTCTCAACTAACAAGTGGTGTGAGTTCTCGGTGCAGGTCCAAAACTTCCATGAGTAGCTAGTCCTCGGGAGGGGCTGGCAATACTTCTGTCACCATCAGAGGATCGCCCCGAAGACATCCTTGTCGTGCGACTCTCCGGGTTCGGCTTCAAGGTACAGATCTACAACGCCTGCAGCTCGATCATGTGCAGGGTCAGGTTCCAGAAGCACTGCTGCCAGGGTGACATCGAGCATGCCCTCTAGTTAGTTAGTCTATCATCTAAAGTTGGTTCGGTCATCTAAAATTTTGCTTTGAACTATATATTTTGCCCACAGATAAGCACCCTGGGGTTGTGCAGGGGGATGGCCCTACAGTCTTAAACTTATGTTCCTATGTATTATGCATTGTTTAATAGTTGTTATTCTTATATGATGTGTTGTTAATTGTGTTGTGTTGTTCTTATGTGTCATGGTAGAACACGATCACCTATGGGGCCATCAGCCCCTTGTGGTTCGGCAAGGGGGAAGGGCACATTGCGCAAAGAGCGGAGACCATGGAGCAGACCCATGTTCGAGCCGTTGTGAAGCGTAAAATCCTACTCTTGCTTTGGTGGATTGGATGGAGGACCATGACAAACACGCAACGCTCAAGCCCGGCAGGGTCGCCTCGGGGAGGGTAGCTACGCGCGTAAGAGTGTACAAGGGTCTGAATCCTATTTTAGGTTGCCATGGCCCTCCTTTTATAGGCTAAGGGGTTACCATAGTGGCAAATCAGTCATTATCTACTGATTAGATAGCCAACAGTGCTATCATACCTAACTCTGGCTGTTAGGACAAAGTGCATTAAATGCACTGCTAGGTGTCACGCTGAGGATGCATCCCGACAAGCCCGCCATGCCGCTTAACCACCTTATTGTCTGTCTGCATGACACGCCTATGGACGGGTGTCACACAGGTGGAAACTCCCTTCCAAATGGCTGCCACCTGTCAAATGACAGCCACTTAATCACTTGGGGACTCGACACCGCACTGATAACTGACTTGCATCGCTGTGCGGTGGAGCGGTTGAGTCTTGGCAGGGAGGTCCGCCCTTGGAGGCCCCGGCAAGCCTGCAGAGAGATCTTGCGACTTGTTCTTGATGTGGCCTCGACCTGGCCGGGCTCGCCTGCCCGATAAGGGAGGTTTTCCTTAGTGATATCTTGTTACTTTGGCTTGTCTTGGTCTTCTTGATCCACCCTTTGATCCCTCAAAGAGCTATCTCTCTGGCTTGGTTTTTGTCTTGGATGCTTGGTGTCGTTGTAACTTTGCCCTTGTGCCTGTGTACAGTCCGGGCAACATACGCAAAGGTTTGTTGCACCGACAGGAGCCCCCGGGCCTGGCCCGAACATGCTGCTGAGCATGGTTGGGGTAGGCCCTATCAGGTACATAGGCAGAGGGCCTGCGATAGCTCTCTTCTTGATATTTTCCTTGCTTCTTCATTAACCTATGCTTGAGTCAGTTTTCTGTTTTCCCATGCGTTGCTTGACGCCGGACATGGTGAGGCCGCCTCTGTAGTGGCCCGTGAATGACTTTTGTTCACGTGGAGGTAACTGCAATTTCACTCTTCCCACTACACTCGCCTTTTTCTGCCACGTGGCCGCCTCTGTAGTGGCCCATTGCAGGGTAGGTGACGGATGGCGCGGGAAGGAGCGTTGCGGTAGGAACCTGATCGCCTCGGATTGGCGCAAGAGGGCGGTCGATGAGCTCGGTCGCTGCTAGTGGCTTGGACGAGTTGAATTTGAAGGAGCTCTTTGGGAGCGGGTGGAGAAGCAGCCCCGACCCCAGCTCGCCTATAAAAGGGGGCATGAGGGGGAGCAGAGGCATCCGTCCACACATGTGGCGACCCGACCCGAATGGATCAAGTCTACTGTGCTCCGGTGTCGTCCCTGGATCAGTAATGCTGACACCACACAGTACATCGAAGGATTTTTAGTAGAGTGGCAATCACACACTTATTACTTCGATGTCTCAAAAGAGAACTTATTACAATAATATGGCTTAAGGCCATCTAATATCGATAACAGCGGAAGACTTGGAAGAATAATGGGTCCATCAACTCCAACGGCATCACTGAGTATAGAACCACGACCTAAAAGCACCTTAATCGTCGTCTGAAAAGTCTGCAACATTAACGTTGCAGCCCGAAACGGGTTAGCACATGGAACATGCTGGCAATGTAACACATAGAGAGTAATGGAATGAAACAGCTATACTATATGCATATTTGGCTGGTGGAAAGCTCTATGGTTACTGTTTTGCGTAAAGCCAATTTTTCCCTACTGCAAAGAAATAAATTTATTTAACTATCATGGTGGTTGTTAAACATTGAGAATGGTTGACAACATTCTCAATCCCAATGAAAAATAATTAAAACCCAACAATATTAATTAGAAGTAACATGATGAGATTCACATGATATTCAAGTACTAGATACTCAGGATTGTCCATAACCGGGGACACGGCTAATCATGATTAGTTTATTACACTCTGCAGAGGTTTACGCACTTTTCCCCATAAGACTCGATCGCCTCCGTTGGATTCCTCGCACTACATGGTGTTTGAGAAACGGATGACCGAGACATAGTCTTTCAGAAGCGCTAGCACCTTATGATGGAGTAGACCGTACCACCTACAACCCCTACATCTGCTAGTCTACCCCTATAAGAGTTCGCACGACTTAGTCAACTATGCCAGAGCCCATATTGGCTTGTGGCTGCACACGTAAGTATTTAGCATGAAAGATCTTATGATCCCTTTGAGCCTGGGTGGCGGTCCAAAAAAAACAAGCAAGTCCTGATAGACATCAGGTGCCTCAATCCACCCAGATGTGTGTTTAAGTTGCCACCTTAGATAAACCATTAAAATTATCAATCTCACATCTGTCATGGATATCACTCACCCAATCCACGTCTACTAGCATAGCATGGCATAATAAGCAAACGTAGAAGTAACTCCCAAAGGTTTCATAATAAACAGGTAATAGGTACTACCTCATCTACTTCCCATCCCACAATTTAATTAGATCCTAATCATGCAATGTGTGAGGATGGATCTAATGCAATAAAACTGGGTTGTAGAAAAGGTATGATCAAAGTGTTACTTGCCTTGCTGATGATCCGCGAGTCCTAGAGATTCGAAGTAACAGGCGGCGCAATCCGGGTAATCTATCGCAGACAAACAACAAGCATACAATAAGTACTCATCTAATGCACAGGTAAAACTCGAACAAGAGATCGAACCAGAAAGTTCAACTGAAGAACTCCGGTTGCAAAGAAAGAAAGAACCGAACAAAGAAACCGAAAACAAACGGCGGAAGAAAACAACTCGGTTCTAGCAAGTTGAAACTAGGTCAAATTTTACCGTAGCAAAAACTTGTTTAAGTTGATTAGTCGGAACGGCGGTTTCGAAACGAAACTCCAGGCGCTTGAATCACCTGATTCCGATAAACGAGCGAGAAGATAGACTAGAAAGAAGATCGGATCTGAGATCGCGATCGCGGAATAAATCTGACGAGAAGAAAAAGAAGAACGGTTGAACGAACGGGCGTTCGTTAACCTAGAACAATCCGGTGATCACGTTCGTTAAGACGAACGGTCCGGCGAACGGTCTCGAGGCAACTAAACCGGAAAGAAAACGAATCCGATCTAGGGTTTCGAGAAAAGAAAACCGAACGAAAAACCGATCTAGAAAACCGGAACGGTTTAGAGAAGAACCGGAACGATTTAGAGAAAACCGATCCGAGGAAAAAGAAAGAGAGATGCGGCGCGGTACCTGGGCGAGGTCTCCGGCAAGGGACTCCAGCGGCGGCGAGCAAGGGCGGCGGCGGCGGTGCACAAGGGCGGCGGCGGCGCTATAGGGGCGGCGGCGCGGTGACGCAGGGCGCGGGCGCGGGGTGAGGGCGCGGTGGTGGCTTGGGGCTTGGTGTGGGTTTAGAGGGGGGTGTGTGGGGGTATATAAAGAGGGGAGAGGAGAGGAGACTTGGGGGAGGGGGCAAGAAATAGAGAAGGAAAAAGAAATTGGAAACGGAGTAGGACTAAAGTCCTACTAGGACTCCTATAGGGGCGGCGGCGGCCTCCTGCCTTGGCGCCTGGTGCGCGGCGCGGCGCTGGCCTGGCCGGCCGGCCTGTTGGCTGGGCCTTGGCCCAAGGCGCGCTGGATTTTTTTTAAAATGGTTACGCGCGCAGAAAAACACAGAAAAAGAGAACTAAACGAACTCCAAAACTTCTAAAGTAAATTTTCCCCGACTCCTAAAAATGAGCCGAACAAAATGAACTTTTCTCCGGGCCTAAAATGCAATTTTTTGAAAACGCGCATTTTTCCCTATCCAAATAAAAGGCAAAATAAACTCCGGCAAATCCAATGGTCCTCTTTTCGAAATTTGAGAAGACTCAAATATGAAAATGACGAAATCTCCAACTCTCTCCAAGGGTCCTTGAGTTGCGTGAAATTTCTAGGATCGGCAAAATGCAAGAAAATATGATATGCATGATGATCTAGTGTATAACATTCCAAATTGAAAATTTGGGATGTTACAACACATCTCCTCTTTCTTCTTCCTTGCTGTCCATGCCGAGAGGGAGGGTCTAGGCCAGGTCCCGGGCCTCAGCTTGGGAGCGATGATTCTGAAGATTGGTGTTGGCACTTGGGGAGTGAGTCTAGTCCGGGGCCGTGGGAGACACAACGGTTGTGATCGGGGTAGTCGCAGCTGGTGGCTACGCACCCATGGCTGTCGTACTGGCCCCGGCGTGGGAGGCACCATGTCCCTTCTTAACGGTAGGGCGCTCGCGCCCTTCGTACTAGCCATCCGCCTAGGGCAGGGGGGTTGTCTTGGCCATAAGTTGCTGGAGTTTGAAGACCCGTTGGTGGAGTCTTCAGGGATTCTAGTGTCTGTTCGTGGCGCCACACTCGGGATCTTTAATGATCCCAGACTAGCCCTTCCCGGCGAGGTTGGGGACAATGCTGAAAATGGCGATGCCCTCATGCCCACCAAGGTGGGGGCAGCATCCTCAACGTGCCCCAGGGGCCGCCAGCGCCACCAGAAGCCCCTCTGGGGGAAGTGACGGGACAAGGGCCCAACATTTTCCTGGAGCGACAGTGATGACGAGAAAATCGACGAAGACGAGGAAGGCGGGTGGTAGGCCGTCAGGTCGTAGTACGATGGCACCGACACCTTTGTCTCGTACTTCTTGCCAGTCGCCCCGTTCTCCAACTCTTTCCCCGCCCCGACAACATCATCACCAGCCTCCTCCTGGCGGTTGCCGGGGTGGGGATGCTCTCTTGGTGTCTTCTGCCGGGCGCACTGTAACACCCTCGATGCGACTATATCTCTCACGTGTCGAGGCACAACTTAGAGGCATAATCGCATTGAAGGCACATGTCGCAAGTCGGGTAATCATCACAAACATCCCATGTAATATAATAATAAAGAGGGATAACATAGTTGGCTTACACTCGCCACGTCACATCAAAGTACATAAATAACATCCATCATACAAATCACTCATGGCCCGACTATGGCGCCAAAATAGAAAAGACCCCCAACATGCGACAAGGCCCTGAATCTAACCCCGAATAGGTACCACTACTGATCATCAGGAAAAGACACATAGTAACGCTGAGAGTCCTCGTCGTACTCCCACTTGAGCTCGAGCGCGCCATCTGGAGCTGTATCATCTGTCCCTGCATATGGTGTAATAGTAATCTGTGAGCCACAGGGACTCAGCAATCTCGCACCCTCGCGATCAAGACTATTTAAGCTTAATAGGTAGGAAAGGGGTAATGTATGAGTGGAGCTGCAGCAAGCGACTAGCATATATGGTGGCTAACTTATACGCAAAAGAGAGCGAGAAGAGGAGGCAAAGCACGAGCGAGAAACTAGAGAGTAACCTGCGCAAACATAACTCCAACACCGTGTCCACTTCCCGGACTCCGCCGAGAAGAGGCCATCACGGCAACACACTCAGTTGATTCATTTTAATTAATTAAGGTTCAAATTATCTACAACCGGACATTAACAAATTCCCATCTACCCATAACCGCGGGCACGGCTTTCGAAAGATCAATCCCTGCAGGGGGGTCCCAACTTAGCCCATAACAAGCTCTCACGGTCAACGAAGGAATAGACCTCCACCCAAGACAAACCGATCAGACTCGGTATCTCGGTACAACAAGATGATTCGACAGGTCAAAACAAGTCCAGCAACACCGCCCGAATGTGCCGACAAATCCCGATAGGAGCTGCACATATCTCGTTCTCAGGGCACACTCATATGAGCTCTCCATACAACTAAAACCAAACCTCGAGTTTCCTCGAGGGGGCGCTGCACAGGACTCTAGTTCGGACCAACACTCAGAGGAGCACTGGCCCGTGGGGGCTAAAATAAAGATGACCCTCGGGCTCGGGAAACCCAAGGGAAAAAGGGGTAGGTGGCAAATGGTAAAACCAATGTTGGGCATTGCTGGAAAAGCTTTAATCAAGGCGAACTATCAAGGGGTTCCCATTATAGCCCAACCGCGTAAGGGACGCAACAATCCGGGAACATAACACCGATATGACGGAAACTAGGGCGGCAAGAGTGGAACAAAACACTAGGCGAGAGGCCGAGCCTTCCACCCTTTACCAAGTATATAGATGCATAAAGATAACATGGCAATATAATGATATCCCAACAAGTAAATAAATGTTCCAACAAGGAACGGCTCCAATCTTCACCTGCAACTAGCAACGCTATAAGAAGGGGCTGAGCAAAGCGGTAACATAGCCAATCAACGGTTTGCTAGGACAAAGGTGGGTTAGAGGCTCAATCATGGCAATTGGGAGGCTGACAAGCAAGTGGTAGGCATCGTAGCATTGGCAAAGCGAAAGAGCGAGCAAACTAGCATAGCAAAGATAGTAGTGATTTCGAGGGTATGATCATCTTGCCTGCACAGTTGTCAGAGTTGACTGGATCCTCAAAAGCAAACTCAACGGGCTCCTCGTTAGCGAACTCGTCTCCCGGCTCTACCCAACAACACAAACAAGCAACAAGGATACAATCAACCACGTGCAAGGGCAACCAATAATATGCAAAGATGGTATGCTATGCGGGATGCGATGTGGGATGCAAAATGCAAGACATGACAGGATATGCATGAACCTGGACTCAACTTGGAAAACCAAGTGTGCCACTGGATAGAGGGGAAGAAATCCCCTGAAAACGATATAAAGATCATAGGAATCGGAGCTACGGTTTGGAAATGGCAAGCGTTTTACGAAACGAACCGATCTGCGATATACAGCAAGTAGGCTCCTAAATGCAATGAAATGAACATGCTTCAGCACCGAACATGAAAACAAATTGCATGGCAGGGATGTACACAAGATGCTTAACAAAACACTAGGACTTAGCCATAGGCAAATTCATCCATTAAGGGGTTCAAACAAGCATGGCAAAACTGAATAAGCAAAACAGATTTCAGACTTTGTGAAATTAACACTAGTCTGAAATTTCAGACCACGATGCTCTCTTCGGAGCAGCAAAACAACATGAAACACAACCTAAACATGGCAAGTAAGAACATGGCATGGAGCTACCCAACAAGCTTAACAAAACACCCAAAGTGACCTGGGGCCAAAAGGGTTCACAAAATACTCTAGCGAGCACACGAACATAGATGAAACACAATCAGTTTTCAGACTTTGTGAAAACTGAGACATGCTGAAATTATAACTCACGGAGGCATGTAAACGAGCTCGATGCACTCACTACGGTGCAAGTCATAGCAAGGAAAGCATATATCCATAAAGAAGGCACAAAATGCTAGCTAGACATGGCAAGAACAATGGCATAGCATGCATGGATCACTAGCAATGGCATCGGCAAAATCGCAAAAGAGTTCACGATCTGCCCAAATTAACAACGATGCAAAAGTTGAGCTCGATTGACTCAACCTAGGGTGCTCCAACATAACAAGTAAAGACATGGATGGATAGAGCATAACAAGATTAACAAATCACTCTTACTGATCATCCTCAAAAGAGGCACGGATCACTAGGAAACAAGCTGGACATATAGCATCATGAACTAAAACATCCCAGACTTAGTGAAAATCACTAAGTCCCTGAAATCAGCAATCTCAGGTACCCCTCTTTGCAAGCTTGCACAAGACACCACACACATCCTAAAAATGCATGGGTGGCACCTATGGAAAGAAGACAAAAAGCTTAACAATTCATCCCAAAGGGTCACAGGCATATCATGCACACAATAATCATGGCAAAAATGACAAAAGTCAATGATGAGCTAACGGATCTGCAATTTAACTCACGATGCCTCCTTCTACCAGCATTCTGGGCATCAAGATGACCTCAAATGCAAATGATGCAATGTAATGAAGTGATGTACTCGTCGAGACGAAGATTTTGATATATCATATGTCCAAAACGGAGCTACGGTTGCAAAGATACGAGCAGTCAAAGTAAGCATAAAAATCAGGGGGGAGAAGGAGAAGTCAACCCTAGGGTTTTTCGAATCTGGATCTGAGGCGCGGTTACTGTTCACCGGCGCTGTTCCCGAGGATCGCCGGAGAGGAGTTGGCGGCGGCCGGAGGAAGGGGAGCTCGCTGGGCCTTGGCTGGAGAGGAGGGGCGCCGGCCGGACAACGAGGAGGCGCGGCGGAGGGCGCCGCGGTCCAGCGGGGACGGCAGGCAGCGGACGACGGACGGCGGCGAGGAGTCCCGGGCGAAGCTTGCCCCGGCCGGCAATGGCGCGGTGGCGGTGGCGGGCTTTGAAGGCGGCGGAGGCTCGGGCGAGAGGAGGCGGACGAGACGGCCTGGCGGCGGGGACGCGCGGGCCGGGAGGGCCCCGCACGGGCCTCGCGGGCCCGTGGGCGGCGGCGAACTGGGGACCTCGTCCCGGGACACGTGGCGGCGGCGGATTCATCCCGCGGAGCCGGGCGGACATGTCCGGCGCGGGATTTTTGTCCGGTGGCGGCGGAAGGAGTTGGATCTAGGGTTAGGGGGAAGAAGAACCGAGATTTGGAATGGGGGGGGGGTGTGTTTATATAGGCATAAGTGGAGCTAGGAGAGTCCAAATGAGGTGCGGTTTTGGCCCACGCGATCGTGATCGAACGACCGAGACGATGGAGCAGAGTTTGGTGGGTTTTGGGCCAAATTGGAGGGGTGTTGGGCTGCAACACACACGAGGCCTTTTCGGTCCCTCGGTTAACCATTGGAGTATCAAACGAAGTCCAAATGACCCGAAACTTGACAGGCGGTCTACCGGTAGTAAACCAAGGACGCATGGCAAGTCTCGGTCCAATCCGGAAATGTTTAATCCCCACACACGAAAGAAAGCTAGAAATGGCCACCGGAGGAGAACGAAGCGCCGAAATGCAAAACGGACAACGGGGAAAATGCTCGAATGCATGAGATGAACATGTATGCAAATGCAATGCACGTGATGACATGATATGAGATGCACGAAAACGAAAACAACACACGGAGACAAAGACCCGAACCCGAGGAATAAATATAACTTAATGCCGGAAACGGCAAGGGTTGGAGTACAAATTGGGAAAGTCGTATCTGGGGCGTTACACGCACCCTTTGGTCCTGGCTGTGGCAGCCAGGGCGTCACCTAGCCGCTCTCTCAATTCGCCACCTTCGTAGCCTCGTCACTCCCGATCTTGTCAGGCTGCTTCCTGCGGGTCCTGATGGGGTCAGACTGGGCTTTTGCCCAGACACTCCTTTTGCCCTCTTCACCTCCCACTGCGGTTCCTAGGAGGAGAGGGACAAGAAAGGGATTAGATGGTGCTTATCTTTTGTCAGTCTAAAACATGTAGGCATTTGCCAAATTTTAGTCTTAACTATGTAATCTATTTTATCCATGTTCGTGCCTTGTAAGATTTGTACTTGCTTATCCGCATATTAATGAAAAACACAAGCTTTGTCGGGTACATGTGCATGTATTCTATCCATGCAGAGGAGGAACGCCTCTATACTTTTAAGTAAACAAGTTTCCTCGGCAAGCTATCACGCCGACACCTTCCATCATTGCCGTGGAGCCTGGCCTGCCAGGCTTAAAATTATGGATGGAAATCAACCCCTTGTAAATCCTCCTCTACCAAATGGTACTACAACCTTCTTGACCGAAGCAACGTTCAGATCAAAGGGTGGGAGCACAAATCTTTCGAAGGAGACATAGTTTCTCTATGCACAAGTTTTATTCTTACAAAGACATGTATGGATAAAAAGAAAACTTATGTGTTTGGCTTGTCGAGGGTCGATATGTGAGCTTGTTTTCCGTCTCTTCTTCCCAGGATCTAGTCCGCGGCAAGAGTCCTGTAGTTAGTGCAGGGGAAAGCACAACAACATATGACCTCATCTAAATGATCATGGTATGCTTATGCTAAGCTAATCATGCATGCATGTTGTTTTTAGGGCGCTAGCGCTTTGTTTCATTATCTGTGCTCAGGGTCTGCCTTGGCTTTGTACAAAGGGTTACATGCGCATCGGCAAGGCTTGTACAAAAGGGTGGCTGCCGGGGCAGGGCCCGACAGCCGTGCCTTATAGGTAGAACTTGGGAAGATGCTCAATATTCCATGAGTTTTGCATTTGAATGGCATCTTTGGTCTCTAGACGGACTGTGCTAGGTCTAGTGACTCATACTACCCGGTAAGGCCTTCCCACTTCATCGTCAATTTGTTGGTACCCTTGGCGGACTGAACACGCCTGAGGACAAGGTCGCCTTCCTCAAGGCTCCAGGCATGGACTCTGCGGCTGTGATTGCGGCGCAGGGCTTGCTGGTAGCGTTTAGCATGCGCAACAGCTTGGAGACGGTTCTGTATAATAGTTCCTTCCCCTCTTCCCGGCAAATGCACTTCAATGTCACACCATTGGGCCTCCTTTTGTATAATGTGTGTAGGATCAAAAGTAGGTCTAGAGGGGGGAGGGTGATTAGATTACTTGACCAAATAAAAATCTAGCCTTTTCCTAATTTTAAGTCTTGGCAGATTTTAACAACTTAGCACAAGTCAAGCAATCAACCTACACATGCAATTCTAAGAGTATAGCAGCGAAATGTAAATCATTGCATATGAAGGTAAAGGGAGGGGTTTGGAGTGGCAAACGCAATGTAGACATGGAGATTTTTGGTGTGGTTCTGATAGGTGGTGCTATCGTACATCCACGTTGATGGAGACTTCAACCCACGAAGGGTAACGGTTGCGCGAGTCCACGGAGGGCTCCACCCATGAAGGGTCCATGAAGAAGCAACCTTGTCTATCCTACCATGGCCACCGTCCATGAAGGACTTGCCTCACTTGGGTAGTTCTTCATGAAGTAGGCGATCTCCTTGCCCTTACAAACTCCTTGGTTCAACTCCACAATCTTGACGGAGGCTCCCAAGTGACACCTAACCAATCTAGGAGACACCACTCTCCAAAAGGTAATAGATGGTGTCTTGATGATGAACTCCTTGCTCTTGTGCTTCAAATGATAGTCTCCCCAACACGCAACTCTCTCACACAGATTTGGCTATGGCGGAAAGATGATTTGAGTGGAAAGCAACTTGGGGAAGACTAGAGATCAAGATTCTTATGGTTGGATTGGAATGTCTTGGTCTCAACACATGAGTAGGTGGTTCTCTCTCACAAAATGAATGCTGGAAGTGTAGGAACGTTCTGATGTCTCTCTCACAAATGGAGAGGAGGGTGGAGGGGTATATATAGCCTCCACACAAAATCTAGCCGTTACACACAAAAGAGCTAACTCGGTCAGACGAATATGTGAACTCGGTGAGCCCGATTCAGTTCAAAATGTGAACGTTAGAGTTTTCGGTGGGATCGACATGGTCAACTTGGTGGGGCCGATGCGCTAGGGTTAGGGAAAAACTTGATCTTGGTTTGACCGATAACTTCAACTCAGTGAGACCGATTTCAGTAAGAAGCAAACAAAGAGTTGGTCAGGCAAACTCGGTGGGACCGATCGCTCCTTTCGGTTAGACCGAAACGTTACAAAAGGGAAACAGAGAGTTTGCATTGCGAACTCGGTGGGAACGATTGCTCATTCTGGTGAGACCGAAACATTACAAAGGGAAACAGAGAGTTTGTAGTCCCATCTCGGTGAGACCGAGATCCCTATCGATGAGATCAAACTGATTAGGGTTTGTGGCTATGGCTATGTCAAGTGAACTCGGTGGCGCTGGATGCATCAAATCGGTGGGGCCGAGTTTGACTTTAGGCTTAGAACATATTTGTATATGAGAAAGTGGTTGAGGGATTTAGAGCATATCACTAAGCATTTTGAGCAAGTAGACCATTAAGCAACACCTCATCCCCTTTTAATGTATTGGCTTTCCTATGGACTCAATGTGATCTTGGATCACTAAAATAGAAATGAAGAGTCTTGAGCTTTTGACAATATTTATCTTTAGCATTTTGAGGGTTCCACATCTCTTAGTCCATGCCATGCCAAACATTGAACTTTCTGAAATAATCATCTTGCGAGAATATTAGTTCAATGAGCTATATGTTGTTAGGAATTACCAAAACCACACAGGGATCAGTTGCACTTTTAATCTCACCCTTTTTGGTAATTGATGACAACATATAGATCAAAGCTTCGACAAAGGATAATAAGAATGAAATATATCGCCGCTTTGAGAAGTATGTGATAAGCAAGGGCTCCCCCTCAATTTGTGCATTATTTATGATTTGCTTTTGAATGCAAATGCACAATCGATTAGGATCATGGGTTACTCTTCCATGTCACATACGTCTTGGTGGAGCGCTCAAAATGATAGAACATACATAACATGCACTCATCACCAAGACAAATATGATAGATCATACACACGATATAAGAGATATCATCATTCAAGCATAGCATAATAAAGCATAGTATGATCCACCACATGATCATAGAATTATCCCACACACAAGCATAAATATTGTAGCAAACACAAGCAAAGCGAGCAAATAAGTAGCAAGAGAGACCAAAAAAACAACAAAACACACACACACACACACACACACACTCTCTCTCTCTCCCTCAGCCTATGATCTATACACTTTCTCCCCCTTTGGCAACAAGTTACCAAAAAGCTCGAAAATGCATAGTACTATACGACACTCTAAGCATGATCTTTGGGAGCTCTGGAGTGCGAAGATGGCTTGGAGAGAACATCATATGCAAAGACTTCTGCTGACGTCTGCGGAACTGGAGGAGTTGCCACTTGAGGGGCAACTGAGGCTTTGGCTGCAGGAGCTAAGGTTGTAGCCCTAGTGTCAATCACTGGCACTGCCGCAGACCTTTGTGCTCTAGGCACCCTCTGATAAGCATCTATGGTTGTCCTGTCATTCCTGTCCTCAAGGTCTTCTTGTATCTTCTCAACTGAAGTCTGAATCTCAATGACTTTGACATCCAAGTCATGTAGCTTTGTCTCAAAGATCCTCTCAAGGCTCTCTTGATTTCAAGTCAGGGTAGCTAGTCCTTTCTCTATTCTCACAGTGGCCTCAAGCAGATAGCTGAGTTGGTCATGCTTGGTCTTGAGATTAACTGCAGAAGGGTCTGGGATCTTTGAACCTTTTTCAGCCTGTGCCTTCTCTCTCTTCTCTTGAGCCTCAACAGAAGTTGGATGTGAAGCATCCATCACAATAGTGTTATCCTCAAAATCATGCCTCAAGGGAAGGTGCTCTCTGTCCAACAAATATGTGCTTGTGCCCATCTTGGAATTTATGAGCATCTGAATATGTGGAGCATAGCCACATGATCTCTTCTGGTCAGCTGCAGTTCTCTTAACAGTCTCAACAATCGAACTCATCACTTTGAATTCCTCTTGCACATCAAACATATGCAGCAAATTGATGGAGTGCCCTCTGATCATCTTGTGATCACCAGACTTGGGCAACAGTGTGTGCCTGAGGATGGTGTTGATTGTTGTCAGCCCTGACAGAAGGTAATAAACAGAGCCAAACTTATGTGTTTCCAAGGCATTATCTGGAATTTCCTTGTACATGTGTGCCATAGAGTTGTGATCTTTTTTGGGCTTGGCATATACATTAGTATCATCATCCGCCTCTTCTGGAGCAGTCATCAGCTTTGCCCACTTAGCAATGGAAGATTGGTACCTAGTACCCTCAGTCATCCAGACAAACTTGCCATCTGGGTAGAAGTGAGCTATGGAGTAGAACCGCATGATCAACTCATCATTCCATTTGGTCAATTTCCGACCCACAAACTTGTCAACTCCATTCATTCTGAAGCTCTCATGAACTCCAGGAAAATGATCTTCATTGTTGTCAATGAACTTCCAATCCACCCACACTACTGCAGGATGGTCCAAACGTGACACTACGACCAGAGACCCTTCGACGAAACTGTGTGCGATGCTATAATCACAAACGGTGGTGTAAAAAAACCAGTCAAAAAGGTGCAAAACATTTGCGATGACGGATGCATCAAACAAGATTCAAATTTTAGTTGCGTGTGCGATGCAGGGCATACGGTTCAGTTCAATTAACGGTTTGGGCCGAGGAGGAACAAAAGAAACGGGCAGTCAGATGAAGGTGTGTGCCATATACATCATAAGGTTCACTAGGATGAACTGTGTGTGATTAGGAAACACAATGGAAATAGTTCAACTGAACAAGATGTGTGTGATACGCGGAAAACATATCCGTAATGAGAAAAGTGTGCGAAGATCAATAATAACATAGACGATTGCTGCTAATAAGTCGTGTGATTTGCTCTATCTACAGAAGAATAACATGTATATATATACAATATATATATATATATAACCGAAATAAACATCCAATTATATAAGTGACTATACAGATCATTCACACACACCTCAATAAACAATTGCATGCATTCTAAAGTATGAGAAACGATCATCTAGTCATCTATTTGTTGTGACGCTCCCACCACTGCTATGTGGCTCGATGTAACACCCCGGATGTAACTTGCCATATATGTAACTCCGACTCTTGTCATTTTCGGCTTTAAGTTATGAGATTTCCTTCATGGTTGGGTTTTTGTCTTCGTTTTACATTTTGGTCATGTCATGCATTTCATATCACGTCATCATGTGCATCGCATTTGCATTCGTGTTTGTCTCATGCATCCGAGCATTTTCCCCGTTGTCCATTTTGCAATCCGACACTCCCACATGCACCGGCGCACCCCTCTTGCCCCTTTTCATGAGCGGGAGTTAAACCTTTTCGGAATGGACCGAGATTTTCAAGTGGACTTGGTACACCACCGGTACACCGCATGTCAAATTTCGTTCCATTTGGAGGCCGTTTGATGCTCCAACGGTTAACCGGGTGACCGCAAAAGCCTCGTGTGTGTTGCAGCCCAACACCCCTCCAAAACAGCCCAATAACCCATCTAAACCACTTCCATGTCCTCCGTCGTCGGATCACGATCACGTGGGCGAAAACTACACCTCATTTGGACACTCCAAACTCCCTCTACCTATATATATGTGTCTCCCCCCGAAAATCGCAGCCTAACCCTAGCTCTCCCTCTCCTCGCGCCGCCGAACTAAAACGCAGCTGCCGGACGCGTCCGCCGGCCACGTCTCCCCCACCAATATGGCTCCGCCACGTCAGCCTTGTCTCCGCCGCATCCAAACGGGGGCCGCCGCGTGGATTGGCCGTGTCCCTCCGCCACCGCGGCCCGAGCGCCCCCCCGCCTCCTTTGCCCGTTCACCGCCCGCACCGCGCCTCCGCTCCGCCGCCGAGCGCCGGCGCCGCCCCGCCACGCCGTGTGCCGCCCGCTGTCTTCTCCGCGCCCGCGCCACCGCTTCTCCGCGCCCGCGCCGCCTCTCCCCACCGGCGCCAGATCCGGCCCCTCCACTCTGACGAGCTCCTCCCTCGACGCCGACAGTCTCCTTCTACCCCGGCAAGTACTCCGACGATGCTCCAGCGAACCTCGGTTACCGTGCACGGAAACCCTAGATCTGAAACTAGGAGGTCTATTTCTTCCAAGTCCCTTTTCCCCTAATATTTCCATGCGATGTTCATCACATCAAATCTCCGTCCTCGGTGATTCGATTGATGCATATGATATGTCAAATTGTTCGTCTCGTCGAGCTCTTCATGGTAGAAGGATCTCCATGCATGTTTCTCTCTCTCTTATGATTCCTTCTTCATTGATGCAAGAGTGCTATAAATTTTTAACGACTGGTACTTATCAGATTATGAGGTTTTGTCATTTTTGTTGCATTTGATGTGTGCATCATATGAGCATGAGCTCTATAGGTGTTTTGAACTACAACATGCCATCTTTACAGAGGTGCTTGTCTTTTATTTTTGTGATCTATGTGGTGACTAGCACAAGCATGCAAACTAGGCTTCGTGATGTTGCTGTTTTCACGGACTTAGGATTTTGCTAAGTCTTTTCCTGCTGTTATTTTGATGCCATGTAAACTTGATGCTACAGTGAGATCCATGCTTATTTTGGGATACTTCAGTAAGGATGTTTTGAACATGTGGTTATGCTGTATCCATCCATGCCCCTATTTGAAATTATGAAGTGCTCTAACATGTCTTGTTCTTGCTCTACTTTTGCTATAAAAAGTTCCTGGCAGAACGTTAACATGTTAATCAATTTTGCCATGGTTGTTGCTAGTGATCCATGTATCCTATGAACTTTCTCTTGCCATGGTTAGCTTCATGAACATGTCATCTTGCTGCTGGTATGGTTTTTTGTCATGCAATGCTTTGTGGTGAGTGGCATGAGCTCGCAAAGTTGCTATCATAATCCTGTTTATGCCATGCTCTGTTTTTCTGCTAAGTCTGAAACTGTTAATAAATCTTGCTATGTTTACATGGGTGCCATCATATCTTCTGTGCCTTTTTGGCTCATGTTCAGTAAGAGACTTTTGTTCTATGAACTTAGTAGAACAATGCCATGCATTGGTTTGCTATGATATGTCCCTGTAGCATGTTGGTTGCTTTCTCTAAACATTGCTTCGTGATGTTATTTTTGACATGTTAGTATTTCACTAAGTCTGTGATGCTGATATCTTTTGCACTTTTGCCATGCTTGTTTGAACCTGTTCTAGTGTGATTTGGCCGTAGCTCAGTGTTCATGTTTTGTCAAGCATCTCGTGTACATCACTGACATATGCTTTGTTGCTATGTTGGAGTGCAGTAGCTTAGTTGCTTGCTGCATTCTAAGTGGCATCATGCTGTTAATCGCAGTTTTGCATCATTCTTGTGATGCTTGCCATTTGCAAACCGTGCATCCGTTTCCGGTGATCTTTATATCGATTTCGACCAAATACGTGATTGCATATGCATTGCATATCATGTCTTGCAAATCATGCCATGTATTGCAAATCATGTTGATTGTGCATTGCATCATGATTGATTGTTGGTCCTTGGCTTGTGTTCTTGCTTTGGGTAGAGCTGGGAGACGAGTACGTGACCGAGGAACCTGTTGAGTATGCTTACGAGGATCAAGCTTTCGACAACTCTGAGAACTTTGCAGGCAAGATGACCATACCCTCAAAATCACTTCTATCTTTGCTTCCTAGTTGTTCGCTCTATTGCTATGCCGCGCTACCTACGACTTGCTAGCAAACCGTTGTTTGGCTATGTTACCACTTTTGCTCAGCCCCTCTTGTAGCGTTGCTAGTTGCAGGTGAAGATGAAGCTTGTTCCATGTTGGAACATGGATATTGTTGGGATACCATTATTATATCTTATTTACTTTAATGCATATATGTACTTGGTAAAAGGATGGACGGCTCGGGCTTATGACTGGTGTTTTGTTCCACTCTTGACACCCTAGTTTCCGTCATACCGGTGTTATGTTCCTTGCTTTTGCGTTCCTTACGCGGTTGGGTGTTATGGGAACCCCTTGATAGTTCGCTTTGAATAAAACTCCTCTAGCAAGGCCCAACCTTGGTTTTACCATTTTCCTACCTACCACCATATACCTTTCCCTTGGGTTCTGCAGACTCAAGGCTCATCTTTATTTTAAACCCCCCGGGCCAGTGCTCCTCTGAGTGTTGGTCTAAACCGAGCCGCCTGTGGGGCCACCTCGGGGAAACTTGAGGGTTGGTTTTACTCGTAGCTTGTCTCATCTGATGTTGCGCTGAGAACGAGATACATGCGACTCCTACCAGGATTTGTTGGCACATCGGGTGGCTTTGCTGGTCTTATTTTACCATTGTCGAAGTGTCTTGTAACCGGGATTTCGAGACTGATCGGGTCTTCCCGGGAGAAGGAATATCCTTCATTGACCGTGAGAGCTTGTGATGGCTAAGTTGGACACACCTGCAGGGTATAAACTTTCAAGGGCCCTGCCCACGGTTATGTGGCAGATGGGAATTTGTTAATATCCGGTTGTAGAGAACTTACCACATAACTTAATTGAGATGAATCAACCGCATGTGTTGCAGTGATGGTATCTTTTTGGCGGAGTCCGGGAAGAGAACACGGTCTTGTGTTATGCTTGAATGTAAGTAGTTTTAGGATCACTTCTTGATCACTTCTAGTTTCTCGACCATTGTGTTGCTTCTCTTCTCGCTCTCATTTGCGTATGTTAGCCACCATACATGCTAGTGCTTGCTGCAGCTCCACCTTACTACCTTCTCCTACCCATAAGCTTAAATAGTCTTGATCATGTAGGTGTGAGATTGCTGAGTCCTCGTGACTCACGGATACTTCCAAACAGTTGCAGGTGCCGACGAGACCAGTGCAGGCGATGCTACCGAACTCAAGGTGGAGTTCGACGAGGATTCGGGCCGTTACTATGTTTCCTTTCCTGATGATCAGTAGTGGAGCCCAGTTGGTACGATCGGGGATCTAGCATTTGGGGTTGTCTTCTTTTATTTTGCTTCCGTTTTCGGACCTTTGATTGTACTTTGGATGATGTATGAACTATTTATGTATTGTGTGAAGTGGCAAGTGTAAGCCAACTCTTTATCCCTTTCTTATTCAGTACATGGGATGTGTAAAGATTACCCCTCTTGCGACAGGCCTACCATGTGGCTATGCCTCTAAGTCGTGCCCCGACACGTGGGAGATATAGCCGCATTGTGGGTGTTACAAGTTGGTTATCAGAGCCTTACCCGACTTAGGAGCCCCCTGCTTGATCAAACGCTGGCGTTGTTGAGTCTAGAACAAAATGTTTTGAGTCTTAGGATTATATATATCGGAGAGTAGGATTCTTTTTACTCCTCAGTCCCTTCGTCGCTCTAGTGAGGCCTCCTGATGTAGAAGTTTTGACTCTTCTCTCCTCAAATTTCACTAATGTGTTTTTGGATCATGCGGGTATCTTGGAATCGTTCCGATAGTCTTGTGAGGAGAACATTGTTCTTGGTGCCTCCTGACATTTAGGGGTTGTGGCAGTGTCCCACGGAGTTGAGATCCGAGGTGTTGTTGTCACAATTTTATCGTTCCAGTTCTGGAATATCTGAGTTCGCCAACATCGAAAATCTTTTTATGCAGTTGTTGGTGAGATAACCTCGACGCCACCCAGTACTGGGGTGGGAGTTCAGGAGTATTGCCATAACTCGTATAACGAATGCTTTTTGTAGGTTGAGGTACCTGATTTACGGAGGTTTCTTGGTTATGTGTTGAAGGATGGATACAGCTGGATATAGGATTTGTTAGTTTGGGTGAGATATTATGCTTCCCCTGTATCCCCAACACCTGATTGCATAACCAGAAAGTTTCGGGAGTTTTATAGGTGGGAATTCAAGTAGCTCTAGTATTTCTTCCCGCAAATATTTGGTTTGTGATTGGGTAATCCTTACCACTTATTTTTTCTTATCCGTACCTTGTTTCTTTATTCATCTACCTTTATCCAAGTGGATTCTCAACTTAATGGACGTGTGATGTTTTACTTTGGAATTCATTCGTTCATCCTTGTTCGAATGTTAAGACTATATGTTGCAATCTTGATCCATTGATCCAGCTTGAATATATGTCTTTCAAAAATTCTAAAGGATGTCAACCTCTTCAGGATGGCTCCTCCAACGCGTCAGAATTCGGACCGCAATGATGGGGATCAGTCGAACCCTCCGCCACCACCTCCACCTCCGGAGGCATGGCAAGCTGTGATGGCAGCCACCAACGCCAACACTCATATGCTTTTGCAACTCTTGCAAGAGCGCAACCAAGGGCAAGGCAACCAAGGAAATCAAGGCCAAGGCAACAATCAGCCTCAGTTTGCTACCCTCAACCAATTCCTCGGATACCAGCCGAAGTCCTTTAGCAACTGTGTCGAGGCCACAGACGACGACGATTGGCTCGTGGACATCTGCAAACATTTTGAATGTAGCAATGTCAGACCTGAGGACTTTGTCAAGTTTGCTTTGTTTCAACTCAAGGATCAAGCTGCTGAGTGGTATCAACAATACAGAGATTCCAGAGGAGGTCGTGTGATTACCTGGGATGATTTCCACTGAGACTTCAAAGCTCAGCACATTCCACCAAGCGTTGCTGAGAGCAAGCGTGAGGAGTTCCGCAATCTCAAGCAAGGAAGCATGTCCGTGTATCAATACAATATCCAGTTTCCGAAACTTGCTCGCTTCACTAAACAAGACGTTCTTGATGAAAAGAGTATGATCTATCAATTCAGAGGTGGCCTCAGAGAAGATCTGCAATTAGCTCTCGTGCTTCTTGAGCTGACCAAGTTTGATCAATTCTACAACATGGCACTAAAGCAGGAAGCTGCTCAGCTCAAGTGTGAGGCATCTAAGAAGAGAGTCACGGACGCAGTTCAGTGTTCTTCCTCACAAGTGGCAGCTAAGCAACAAAAGTTCTGGTTGCCTCCTCCTCCTCCGTTTCATCAGCCCTACCAACAGAAGAGCAAAGGTGGCAATGGATCTTCCCACCCACCCAACCCAGGCTATCAGAACAAAGCTCATTCTCAAACTCCAAGGTCAAGTGCTCCTTATCACCGTCCGCTCTCAGAGGTTACTTGCAATAAGTGTCAGCAGAAAGGGTACTATGCAAACAAGTGCTTCAACCAAAGGCGCCTTCCGCCTCCTCCTCCTGTGAGATCTGCCAGCAATGCAGTGGTCAAGCATAATCCCAAGCATGCTAGGGTGAACATGATGAACACAACTCAGGTAGAGGATTCTTCAAAAGTGATCATGGGTAATCTTCCTATTAATGATATTCCTGCAAAAGTCTTATTTGATACTAGTGCATCGCATTCTTTCATGTCATATCGTTTTGCATCGAAGCACAATTTTGGCACTAAGGTATTACCTAAAGCATTGCAAGTTGTTTCTGCGGCTAAGCGTTTGAGGTCTAGCATGATGGTTCTGAATGTCGGTATCGAGATGGGAAACTATAAATTTCTAGCTTCTCCAATTGTTCTTGGTGACTCGGATATTGATCTAATTCTCGGCATGGACTGGCTTTCTAAGCACAAGGCTCTGCTTGACTGTGCTGCCAGAGAAATTCAATTGACACACTCTTCTGAGGAGGTGATCATCTATGTCGCTCGGGACGAAACCATTCAATTGTTTTCTCTCAATGAGAATGGCGAGTTGGATGCCATCTCTCAGATTCCGGTCGTTTGTGAATATCAAGACGTCTTTCCAGAAGAGCTTCCGGGAATGCCTCCTCACCGGCCAGTTGGATTCGTTATCGATCTTGAGCCTGGCACGGAACCCGTTTGCAAGCGTCCTTACAAGCTTCATCTCGCCCTAATATTTTCCTAGCAAACCATTGTTTGGCTATGAAAGTGCAACTATCCCTAGGTGGTTTTGGTAATTCATAACAACATATAGCTCATTGAGCTAATGCTATTTCAAGATGATAATTTCAGGAAAGCTCAATGATTGGCATGGCATGGATGTGAAAGTGGAACCCTCAAAATGGTAAGGACAAAGAATTGGCTCAAGCTCAAAAGTTCAAGACTCTTCATTTTATATTTTAGTGATCCAAGATCACATTGAGTCTTTAGGAAAAGCGAATACTATCAAGGAGGGATGAGGTGTTGCTTAATGAGCCTCTTGCTTTATGTGCTTAATGATATGCTCCAAAATCCTCAGCTACTTTCCCATATCCACAAATGACCTAAACCCTAAGCCAAACTCGGTCATACCGATTCTTTCAATCCGGCGCCACCGAGTTTCACTTGTCATTTGCCACTGCCAAACCCTAGCAATTCGGTCCTACCGATAAGGATCTCGGTCTCATCGAGATGGGATTGCAAACTCTCTGTTTCCCTTTCGTAACTTTTTGGTCTCACCGAGAGAGCGAATCGGTCCCACCGAGATTGCAATGTAAACTCTGTGTTTCCTTCTTGTAACTTTTCGGTCTCACCGAAAGAGCGAGTCGGTCCCACCGAGTTAGCCTGACCAACTCTCTGGTTAGCTTATTGCCAAACTCGGTCTCACCGAGTTTGTGCAATCGGTCTCACTGAGATTACGTTATGCCCAAACCCTAACCGAATCGGTCCTACCGAGTTGCATGTCAGTCCCACCGAAATTCCTAACGGTCACTAGGTTTACTATTTTGGTCCGACCGAGTTTGTTTATTCGGTCCCACCGAGATTGGTAATTGTGTGTAACGGTTGGATTTTGTGTGGAGGCTATATATACCCCTCCACCTCCTCTTCACTCGTGGAGAGAGCCATCAGAACACATACACCATTCCAACTCATATGTTCTGAGAGAGAACCACCTACTCATGTGTTGAGACCAAGATATTCCATTCCAACCATATGAATCTTGATCTCTAGCCTTCCCCAAGTTGCTTTCCACTCAAATCTTATTTCCACCAGATCCAAATCCTATGAGAGAGAGTTGAGTGTTGGGGAGACTATCATTTGAAGCACAAGAGCAAGGAGTTCATCATCAACACACCATTTGTTACTTCTTGGAGAGTGGTGTCTCCTAGATTGGCTAGGTGTCACTTGGGAGCCTCCGACAAGATTGTGGAGTTGAACCAAGGAGTTTGTAAGGGCAAGGAGATCGCCTACTTCGTGAAGATCTACCGCTAGTGAGGCAAGTCCTTCGTGGGTGATGGCCATGGTGGGATAGACAAGGTTGCTTCTTCGTGGACCCTTCGTGGGTGGAGCCCTCCGTGGACTCGCGCAACTGTTACCCTTCGTGGGTTGAAGTCTCCATCAATGTGGATGTAGGATAGCACCACCTATCCGAACCACGGGAAAAGCATCCGTGTCTCCAATTGCGTTTGAATCCTCAAAAACCCTTCCCTTTATATTCTTGCAAGTTGCATGCTTTACTTTCCGCTGCCAATATACTCTTTGCATGCTTGCTTGAATTGTGTGATGATTGCTTGACTTGTCCTAAGATAGTTAAAATCTTCCAAGAACTAAAATTGGGAAAAGGTTAAGTTTTATTTGGTCAAGTAGTCTAATCACCCCCTCTAGACATACTTTCGATCCTACAAGTGGTATCAGAGCTTTGGTCTCCATTTGCCTTGATCTCCATAGCTTTTGGTGGTCATAGCCTTGGTTTCACAACCTAGGAGAGTATGGCGTCTAGCGAGGGAAATTATCACCATAGAGGTCCTTACTTTGATGGCACTAATTTTGCTAGTTGGAAGCATAAAATGAAAATGCATATTCTTGGACATAACCCCGCCGTATGGGCTATTGTTTGTGTTGGTTTGCAAGGTGAGTTCTTTGATGGGAGAGAACCAAACCGTGAAGCTACCGCGGATGAGTTGAAGATGTTGCAATACAATGCTCAAGCTTGTGATATTCTCTTCAATGGATTGTGCCCCGAAGAATTCAACGAAATCAGCCGCCTTGAGAATGCAAATGAAATTTGGGACACTTTGATTGATATGCACGAAGGTACCGACTCCGTCAAGGAATCCAAGTTGGATGTGCTCCAAAGTCAACTTGACAAGTTCAAGATGAAGGATGGTGAAGGTGTCGCCGAAATGTACTCTAGGCTTGCTCTCATCACAAATGAGATTGCCGGCTTAGGAAGTGAAGAGATGACCGATAGATTCATCATCAAGAAGATCCTAAGAGCCTTGGATGGGAAATATGATACCGTGTGCACATTGATTCAAATGATGCCCAATTACAAAGATCTCAAACCAACAGAAGTGATTTGAAGGATTGTTGCTCATGAGATGTCACTCAAGGATAAAGAGGAACTTCACAACAAATCAAGTGGTGCCTACAAAGCCTCATGTGAAGTCCCCACATCATCATGTGAGAAACAAAACTTCAATGAAGAATTGAGCTTAATGGTGAAGAACTTCAACAAGTTCTACAAGAGTAGAAGCAAAGATAGAAGCTTCAAGTCAAGGTCCTACAATGACAAAAGATCTTCTAGTCGAGAGCGAAACTGCTATAATTGTGGAAGACCCGGACACTATTCCAATGAGTGTACGGCTCCCTACAAGAGTAGAGAAGATTCTCCAAAAAGAAGAAGCAAAGAATCACCACCAAGAGAGAGAAGGAGTAGAGATGATCGTTATGAACGGAGATACTCACGGAGAAGCAAGGATTCGGAAAGGAAGGAAAAATCATCAAGGAGCTACACAAAACGAAGACATCAAGCTCAAGTTGGTGAATGGGTATCCGGCTCCGACTCCGACAGCCACTCCGAGAGAAGTTATCACTCCGACTCCGAAGATACTCAAGATGAAGGTGTTGCCGGTCTAGCACTTGTGTCAACCAACTCCTACGACATATTTGACTCACCAAATGAAGGAATTGGAAGATGCTTCATGGCCAAAGGTCCTAAGGTAACACACCCCGAGTACGTTGATTTTAATAGTGATGAAGATGACTTGTTAGGTGATGATGACTTGCTTGTTGACAACTCTAGTGATGAGTACTATGATGAAACATCAATTAATCATGCTAATCAAGATAAAACGAATGATAATGATAAGGAGAAGATTGAGGCTCTAACTAAAGAACTAAACACTCTTAAGTTAGCTCATGAAACTATCTTCGAAGATCATCGAGAACTTTTAAGAGCTCATGAGAAATTACGCTTTGAAAAGCTCAATCTTGAGCAAGAGCATGAGTTCTTAAAAGCAATCAATGATGATCTCCGCAAGAAAAGTTCTTCTTACATTGCCAGGCGTTTACTATTATCCACTTACATGCCTCAAGTCAAGTCTAGTAACAAGAACAAGAAAGATTCTTCCTCTAGTAGTAACAATGATCATGCTAAATCCAATATTGTTGCTTCTAGTAGTTCTCTTGATTCCACTTATGATTCTCTTAGCCAAGTTACACTTGAGCAAGAAAATAGCTTATTGAAAGGGATTATAGAGAAAGGAGTGTACAAAAGCCTTGCCGGGAGTAAGCAATTTGAGGAAATTGAGCGCAAGCAAGGAATGCACCGGAAGAATCAAGGTGTTGGTTTTGAACGAAAGTTCAATGCCAATGGAGTTGAGTGGGAAGAAGATCAATACCCCAAGACAAAGTTTGTTCCTCAACAAGAGAAGTATGACACTTCTTTCAAGGGGATACAAGCTCAAGATGATCTTCCACCACAAGACTACAAGCAAGAAGGCAAGGACAAGCTTCATGAGGAGATTGATGCATTTGAAGAAGCTCCTAAGACCTTAGTCAAGTGGATTCCCAAGACCACGTCAAGTTCCACTTCATCAAATACGACTACAACTCCAAGGATTCCCATCAAGATGGTGTGGATCCAAAAGAAGAAGAACTAGAGAGTTCTTGAGGGTGACTCCGCCAACATATTTCACTCTCATCATTTTGGCAAGAACAAGTGCAATCAACTTCCACATCATGCACTAGTTCAAGGAGTCACAAACCCTCTTGTTGGTAAGACAAGGGACAAGGTAACCTAAAGTTTTCATGGACATCATCTTGTGTATGCATCACTCTATGTCTATGGATATCCTTGTTTGTTCCTTGTGGGACTAACCCATGTAGGTATTGAAAGTGCAATTCACTCAAATGGATAGCTCCAAGTGATCTACATCAACATTGAGCATCCACATCTTCAACATCTACATGAAGTCATCATCGACAAAACCCAAGGTTAGTTCATCCCTCTTAGGGGGGATATCACATCTAGGGGGAGCTTTACTCTAAAACTTGAGCTAAAGCAACTCTAAAGATGTGAATACAACAATGCTTTATGTAAAAGTGGTAACCCCACTTGAGCTTAAACGATGAGTATGACCTACGATCAAGTGTTCTCACTTGAATCCTAAGTCAATATACTCATATATAGATGACCTAGTCATCGCTAATTGCTTGATAGATGCTAGAATTGGTTGTGCATGCTTTTCCACATATTTCATTTGCCATCTTATTGTGTGAGCATGTTGGTTGCATATTTTACTCATTCGAGGACATCCACTTGTTGTTTTGATTGTTTGGCTTTATCTTCTTTTGCCAAGTGGATGGACAAGAATGCCTAAGAACCTCCTCTAGCTATCTATGCTTTTCTCGTCTCAAACTCTATTCATGCTGCATCACAAAATTTGATCAAGTCAGATTCGAACCACTCTGTGTGAGGAGCGCTCGGAGTCCCCGATTCGTCATAGACTTAAACTTCCCAAACCTCTTTGTGATTCTCGGTCTGGCCGATACCATACTTTCGGTCCTACCGAGATCATTAAGTTGATCTAGGTTTTCGATTTCGGTGCAACCGATTTGAACCACTCGGTCACACCGAGTTGCAATAACTGTATACAGTTTTGCATCTCGGTGCCACCGAGTTGTTCCACTCGGTCACACCGACAGGGTCGGGCTATATATAGTGACAGGCAAAATTTTGGAAATTTCTCCGAAACCTCTTCGCCCGCGCATAGCTCGCTCTGCCTCCCGGGTCTCCGGATCGTCCTCCTCGCCGCCAGCCGCCTCCAGTCGCTGGTCTCCGTCGCCGTCAACGAGAATTCTGCACCGCCTTGCCGCCGTAGCGAGTCTCCGCCGAACTAGGGTATGGACTCGATCTTTGTGCTATTCCCCAATCCGATTCCTAGCACACTGTGATCATCATGATTCTTGCCACGTTTGATAAACTCCTATCCAGTCAATGAACTCGTAGATTAGGTTTAATTCGAAAATTTTAGGGCTAGGTTTCTGCCGAAACCATCTCGGACCCACCGAGTTGAAAAACTCGGTCCCACCGATTTGGCTTATGCCATTGCACAAGTAAAACTCGGTCTGACCGAGAATTACTTATCGGTGTGACCGATTTTGGAACTCTGTGAAACCCTAGCAGTCTCGGTGCCACCGAACTGTGACTCGGTCTGACCGAGTTCACTAGTTCTGGTGCCAAAACTGCTTCAGTGTCACCGAGTTTGAAAATTGGTAGATCCGAGATGATTTCAGTGGGAAACTAAAACTAAGTTTTTGAATTACTCTTTTGCAAAATCTTTGCACTTTGTGATGCTCATCCACTCTATCTCATCTATAATCTATTCACAGGGTCAGCAATCAGAGTTTGCATCATGTCAGACCAAAGTGACAGCCAGAACCTCTCCGAGCAGCAAGTGGTGATGAGTGAGGGCACTAGTCCCTCTAGCTCTTCAGATGATGGCAGCAGGAGCACCCCCAGCAATCTGCCTAAAGCTGCCACTAGACAAAGGAAGAAGAGAACATCTGATTCTGAAGATGAAGATTATGTGGCAGAGGAAGAGGCCACATCAAGGAGAGTTGTGCCAGCTCAAGGCACAAGGCCAGGGCTGAAAATCAGAAGGCCAGCAGGCAGGCAACCCATGTCTAAGGTTAGAGCTTCAACTGTGAAACCTGCACCCACAGAGCCAGTTGTTGCTGAGGGCAAAAAGAGGAAGGAAAGGGTCAAGAAGACTGTAGCCAGAGTGCTTGGCAAGGCCTCCATCATGGAAGATGAGGAGGAAGAAGAAGAGGTTGCTGCACCAGCACCCAAGGCACCCAAACTTATGGGAGATGCCATAAGGTCAGGGGCAACTGCATCCAAGCCCAAGGAAGCACCCAAGGCTGCATCTAAGCCAAAGAGTGCACCAAAGAGAAACACAAGAAGCATCCCAGCCACTGAAAAGAACAAGGCCCCAGTGCCTGAAGCTGCAGAGGAAGAGGAAGAGAATGTCCTTAGAAAGCTCAAGCCCAAGATCCTAGACCACAACGATGCTCATCCTGTGGCCGAGGATATGAAGCTCAGGAGAGATTCAGGGCTGAGGAAGTGGAGAGAAGTAGATCCGTATGCTTCTAGGAGAAGGACTGCAGTTGACTACAGGTTTCACACCAAGGAGCAGCAGGATTTCTATGAGACAGTGCTGCTAGATAAGAAGCCCATTGTCTGCGATATGAGATGGGTCGATTGGCAGTATATCAAGGACAATGAAGAGTACTTCCCTGGCATGTATGGCAGCTTTAGTGCGTGTGAAGTTGCAGACTTTGTTGGGCAGAAGCTCACAAAGTGGAACGAGGAGCTAATCATGCAATTCTACTCCACAGCACACTTCTACCCAGATGGGAGGATCACTTGGATGTCAGAAGGTACGAGGTACCAGTCCACAGTTGCTGAATGGGCTCAACTGGTCAACGCCCCAGAAGAGCAGGATGATGACTTGGACATTTATGCCAAGAAAAAGATGGACCACAACTCTATGTCCAACATGTACAAGGAGATTCCGATGAAGCACTTGACACTTTCAAATTTGGCTCAGTGCATTATCTTCTATCAGGACTGCCCACTATCAATTGGATACTGAGGCACACCCTATTGCCCAAGTCTGGAGATCACAAGATGATCAGAGGTCATGCGATCAATTTGCTTCATGTCTTTGACGTGCCTCAAAAATTCAAAGTCATGAGCCTCATAGTGGAAACAATCAAAAGGACTGCAGCAGATCAGAAGAGGAGTTGTGGGTATGCCCCACAGATTCAGGAGCTCATCAACTCAAAGATGGGCACGAGCACATACTTGTTGGATAAGCAACACCTGCCCATCCATCCAGACTTCAAAGATAATCAAGTGATCATGACTGAGAATGAGCCATCATCTGCCCAAGCACAAGCCAAGAAGGAGAAGGCGAAGAAGGAGAAAGCTACCAGGATGCCTACTGAGGAGGCATCTGAATATTTTCTGAAAACCAAACAAGAGCAGCTTGGATACCTGATTGCGTCCACCCTGCGGATTGAGCAAGGACTAGCCACCCTAACTCAGAACCAGGCAAGCTTAGAGAGGATCATGGAACATAGGTTCTATGATTTGGACATCAAGGTGACAGAGATACAGACTGCCGTGGAGCAGCTCCAGGATGACATGAATGAGAGGAGAGGCAGGACTACGACTGATGCTTTTGCCAGGGTGCCACGAGGTCCGAGGTCGTCTGCAATGCCAGTTGCTGACACCAGAGCTACCACGTCTGCGCCAGCCACAGCCTCAGTTCCACCAGCTCCAGCATCCACTTCAGCCTCAACTCCGACCACGTCTACCGAAGGCTTCGTCCTTGGAGTGCTCCGGACTCCACCACCACCTGAAGATCAAGCCTGAGCGTCAACTTAGCACTATGCATTTTTAGGAACTTTTTGGTAACTTGTTGCCAAAGGGGGAGAAAATGTATAGATCATAGGCTTTGAGAGAGAGTGTTGCTTTTATTCTCTCTTGTTTTATTTGGTGGTTTTTCGAACTTTATTTGCTTGTGTGTGAGATACTACGTCTTTATGCCTGTGAGACATCGATGATCATGTGTTTGATCATAAGCTACACTTAATGTTTGCTTAATATTATCATTCTATCTATCTTATGTGATCACTCACTATTCTTGGTGATGAGTGCATGTATTTCAATCTTATCATTTTTGAGCTCTCCACCAAGATGTATGTGACATGGAAGAGTAACCCATGACTCTAACTCCTTGTGCATTTGCAGTCCAAAGCAAATTTTAAATATGCACAAATTTAGGGGGAGCTCTTATTTGTCACATACTTCTCAAAGCGATGATATATTTCATGCTTATTATCATTGGTCGAAGCTTTGATCTATATGTTGTCATCAATTACCAAAAAGGGGGAGATTGAAAGTGCAACTAGACCTAGGTGGTGGTAATTCATAACAACATATAGCTCATTGAGCTAATGCTATTTCAAGATGATTATTTCAGGAAAGCTCAATGATTGGCATGGCATGGATGTGAAAGTGGAACCCTCAAAATGCTAAGGACAAAGAATTGGCTCAAGCTCAAAAGTTCAAGACTCTTCATTTTATATTTTAGTGATCCAAGATCACATTGAGTCTTTAGGAAAAGCCAATACTATCAAGGAGGGATGAGGTGTTGCTTAATGAGCCTCTTGCTTTATGTGCTTAATGATATGCTCCAAAATCCTCAGCTACTTTCCCATATCCACAAATGACCTAAACCCTAAGCCAAACTCGGTCATACCGATTCTTTCAATCCGGCGCCACCGAGTTTCACTTGTCATTTGCCACTGCCAAACCCTAGCAATTCAGTCCTACCGATAAGGATCTCGGTCTCACCGAGATGGGATTGCAAACTCTCTGTTTCCCTTTCGTAACTTTTCGGTCTCACCGAAAGAGCGAATCGGTCCCACCGAGATTGCAATGTAAACTCTGTGTTTCCTTCTTGTAACTTTTTGGTCTCACCGAAAGAGCGAGTCGGTCCCACCGAGTTTGCTTGACCAACTCTCTGGTTAGCTTATTGCCAAACTCGGTCTCACCGAGTTTGTGCAATCGGTCTCACCGAGATTACGTTATGCCCAAACCCTAACTGAATCGGTCCTACCGAGTTGCATGTCAGTCCCACCAAAATTCCTAACGGTCACTAGGTTTACTATTTCGGTCCGACCGAGTTTGTTTATTCGGTCCCACCGAGATTGGTAAATTGTGTGTAACGGTTGGATTTTGTGTGGAGGCTATATATACCCCTCCACCTCCTCTTCACTCGTGGAGAGAGCCATCAGAACACATACACCATTCCAACTCATATGTTCTGAGAGAGAACCACCTACTCATGTGTTGAGACCAAGATATTCCATTCCAACCATATGAATCTTGATCTCTAGCCTTCCCCAAGTTTCTTTCCACTCAAATCTTCTTTCCACCAGATCCAAATCCTATGAGAGAGAGTTGAGTGTTGGGGAGACTATCATTTGAAGCACAAGAGCAAGGAGTTCATCAACACACCATTTGTTACTTCTTGGAGAGTGGTGTCTCCTAGATTGGCTAGGTGTCACTTGGGAGCCTCCGACAAGATTGTGGAGTTGAACCAAGGAGTTTGTAAGGGCAAGGAGATCGCCTACTTCATGAAGATCTACCGCTAGTGAGGCAAGTCCTTCGTGGGCGATGGCCATGGTGGGATAGACAAGGTTGCTTCTTCGTGGACCCTTCGTGGGTGGAGCCCTCCGTGGACTCGCGCAACCGTTACCCTTCGTGGGTTGAAGTCTCCATCAACATGGATGTAGGATAGCACCACCTATCCGAACCACAGGAAAAACATCCGTGTCTCCAATTGCGTTTGAATCCTCAAAACCCTTCCCTTTATATTCTTGCAAGTTGCATGCTTTACTTTCCGCTGCCAATATACTCTTTGCATGCTTGCTTGAATTGTGTGATGATTGCTTGACTTGTCCTAAGATAGTTAAAATCTGCCAAGAACTAAAATTGGGAAAAGGTTAAGTTTTATTTGGTCAAGTAGTCTAATCACCCCCCTCTAGACATACTTTCGATCCTACAGGCTATGTTACCGCTTTTGCTCAGCCCCTCTTGTAGCGTTGCTAGTTGTAGGTGAAGATGAAGCTTGTTCCATGTTGGAACATGGATATTGTTGGGATATCATTATTATATCTTATTTACTTTAATGCATCTATATACTTGGTAAAGGGTGGAAGGCTCGGCCTTATGCCTGGTGTTTTGTTCCACTCTTGCCGCCCTAGTTTCCGTCATATCGGTGTTATGTTCCTTGATTTTTCGTTCCTTACGCGGTTGGGTGTTATGGGAACCCCTTGACATTTCGCTTTGAATAAAACTCTTCCAGCAAGGCCCAACCTTGGTTTCACCATTTGCCTACCTACCACCATATACCTTTCCCTTGGGTTCTGCAGACTCAAGGGTCATCTTTATTTTAAACCCCCCGGGCCAGTGCTCCTCTGAGTGTTGGTCCGAACCGAGACGCCTGCAGGGCCACCTCGGGGAAACTCGAGGGTTAGTTTTACTCGTAGCTTGTCTCATCCGGTGTTTCCCTGAGAACGAGATACGTGCGACTCCTGTCGGGATTTGTTGGCACATCGGGTGGCTTGGCTGGTCTTGTTTTACCATTGTCAAAATGTCTTGTAACCGGGATTCCGAGATTGATCGGGTCTTCCCGGGAGAAGGAATATCCTTCATTGACTGTGAGAGCTTGTGATGTGCTAAGTTGGGACACCCCTACAGGGTATAAACTTTCGAGAGCCGTGCCCGTGGTTATGTGGCAGATGGGAATTTGTTAATATCCGGTGTGAGAGAACTTGACACTTAACTTAATTAAAATGAATCAACTGCGTGTGTTGCCGTGATGGTTTATTTTTGGCGGAGTCCGGGAAGAGAACACGGTCTTGTGTTATGCTTGAACATAAGTAGTTTCAGGATCACTTCTTGATCACTTCTAGTTTCTCGACCGTTGTGTTGCTTCTCTTCTCGCTCTCATTTGCGTATGTTAGCCACCATACATGCTAGTGCTTGTTGCAGCTCCACCTTACTACCTTCTCCTACCCATAAGCTTAAATAGTCTTGATCACGCGGGTATGAGATTGCTAAGTCCTCGTGACTCACAGATACTTCCAAACAGTTGCAGGTGCCGACGAGACCAGTGTAGGCGATGCTACCGAACTCAAGTGGGAGTTCGACGAGGATTCGGGCCATTACTATGTTTCCTTTCCTGATGATCAGTAGTGGAGCCTAGTTGGGACGATCGGGGATCTAGCATTTGGGGTTGTCTTCTTTTATTTTGGTTCTGTATTCCGACCTTTGATTGTACTTTGGATGATGTATGAACTATTTATGTATTGTGTGAAGTGGCGAGTGTAAGCCAGCTCTTTATCCCTTTCTGATTCAGTACATGGGATGTGTAAAGATTACCCCTCTTGCGACAGGCCTACCATGCGGCTGTGCCTCTAAGTCGTGCCCCGACACGTGGGAGATATAGCCGCATTGTGGGTGTTACACTCGATCCCTCGTATGGGGCAGGAAGAAGACAATTCCTCATGTCAACGATCCACTTGTACATCTCGTAGCTTATGTACGCGTCCTTGGCCGCATACTTGAAGTGTTGTTCATCCAGTCTCTCATGCCAAACACTGTGCCAGACGTTCTTGTCCTTCTTGCTCTCTTCCTTCATCTTCGCGTAGTAGGGATCGATGATGGCCAAGGCGAGGTCAACCAGGGAGCTCAATTTGTTGTTGTAGCTCCCACAGACCTTGTAGTGGTGCTGGATGTTGACAAGATTCGGGCATTTCAAGCCCGAAACCTTGAGCGCTTTTAGATCGTTGGTGGTGTCCACCGTAGTAAAACTGTAGTCGGAGCTGTTGATAAACCTGGAGAAACGCTTGCAAGGCCTTGTGGCCAGGTGGTAGTGGTAGATGAGGACGTCATGTTGCATGCACAACTGGGCGATGACAACCTTCTGATCGTGCCCGGCACGACCCATGGTGTACTCGAGGTCTAAGTCGACCACTTGATACTTGTCCTCGGCAAGGAACTGCGCCATAGTTTGGATGGAGCTCTCCACCGAGACCGGATCATTTGTGTACACCACCGAGAGAGCCCCCCTCACATGGGTGTCCATGACGTGTTGCGTGGTGAACTGCCTGCCGTTGTCATTGTCGGCCACTGGGAGTGCCATTGGAGCCACGGGGAGAGCCATTGGAACCGCTGGATGCCCTCTCTATATGTGTCCTTGTGGGTGTCTTATTGTGTCATGTGAGACGAGAGATGATGGTAAATGTCCGCAGGAATAAAAGGGGGTCGGGAGGCCTGGATTCTCGGCGCGTCCGCATGCCAGTTTTTGCAGCGGGTAACTGCATCGTGGCGCCGCGCCCGGCGCAACCGCATACACACGAACATGCATCGGCGACAAACACTGGCAGCGCACGTGGAGGGATGAGGGCAGAGCACCCGGAGGGACGCGAGAGCAGAGCGCGCGCGGTGGGATGCGAGCAGAGCACGCCGCGGCTGCCTCAACCGCAAGCAACCACATGCATAGAGCCGTTGAACACGCAGGAAATGGTCGCCTACAAGCCGGCCGACAGTTGCGTCGCTGCATAGAGAGCGCCCGTGTGCTACTACCTCCATCTTGGTCTATGGCCCCCTTTATATTCTGTGGCATACTTTTCCCTTAAATTTGACCAACAAAATGTTAATGCATGTTATAAAAATTATATAATTGGAAACTATGTTCAAATACGAATCCAACTATATAATCTTTGGCGACATGCATTCGTATTTTATTAGTTAAATCCTACTTATAAACCAGGATGGGGGTATAGTATGTAATTAAACCACAAACATTTTTTTATATTAACCGTATGTGTACGTGGCCTTTCGTCCTCCTCTCGCACGTCTTGTCACCTCGCTGCCGCAGACGGCTTACATCGGAAGCTTGCGCAGCGCGCGGGGGCGTTCTTTTGGCCAAACGGCGGCGCCAATGAATTGTCGGTGAGCCCATTCCTACGAAACCTCATAGGTTCCCGCGCAACCTCACAGGTTCCCGCGCAAGCTTCCCGCCCAACTCGGTGAAATCCCCCAAAATCCCTATGCTTACCGACCTGCTATATAAACCCTCATGGCCGGCGAGTCCTGCATCGCATTTTCCCCTCCCTCCCTGTAGCTTATCTCGTCTGCTTCTCCCACAATCTCCAATGGCACCAGTCCGTCGTCGTCGCTCAACCACTCTGCCATCATCAGAGGATAGCTCTAGCTAGGAGGCTACACCGTGGCGGCGGTGCAGCCCCCGACGTAGTGTAGTGCGCGTGGCGTCCCTGTTGGGTGTGCGCGGAACACCCACCACACGCTCCGCCACCGGTGCCCGTCAGTGGTTGTTGCCGGCCGCCATTGCCGCCACAACACTATCGAAAGCCAGGGCCATCGCCCGCTCCACCGCTGCAGCCTGAAGTGGCCGCCACCGTGGCCATCACCCCACTGCCGGCCACCGTGGCCATCACTCGCTCCGCCACCGTGGCCCGAAGGCGGGAGGTGGTGGTCGTGGCCGCCACCCCATCGTCGGCCGCCATGGCCGCCAGCCCACCGTCGACCGCCAGGGTCATCACCCGCTCTGCCACCGCTGCCCAAAGGCGGGAGGCGGAGGTGGATGCCCGCATGTGCTTCAGTGACCTTGCGTGCTACTCCGAATTCCTGCGGGAGGAGGAGCGCCTCGTCGAGCACGCAAAGAGCCTTACCGCCGCCGTGGCCGCGGCACACGCCGCCACAAAGGAGAGGAATCAGGAGATCTACGAGGAGAACCATCGCTTTGAGAGGGATCGTCTGAAGCGACAGAGGGCATTCGAGGTGAGCATCGCTGAAGCTGTAGCAATGGTAGGCACCGTTTTGCGGTTGCCCAGCTCGTTGGTAGGCTCCTCCTCCTCTGCCTCTTACTGAGCGTGCTCGGCAGAGGAGAGGCAACCCGAAGTAGTACAAAGCCCCTCCGTAGTAGTAGTATTTAGGGGCTATTTTGTTCAGCTCATCTGACTATAGATGTGGTGGATTTGTACAATGTACTTAAAATTAGCTAGTATATATAGTTGAACTACTTGTTCAGTACGTGGTTGGCAACAATTGCGGAAAAGTTTGGTCGGTTCAGCTGTCGAGTTGAACTGTTTGTATAAATTAAGAACGACTGCTTAATCTATGAATGAAATCTATGCTTAATTACTGAATTTTAGTTGCAAAAATTAGATACTGCTAGTGATTTTTAGCTTCATATTTTGATAAATCGCAATGTTACAAGGTTGACAAATGGCAATGTTACTAGATCAACGAATGTCAATCTTTCCAGTTTGACAAATGGCAACATACCCAATATGACAGATGCAAATCATACCAAATTGTTTGTAAGTGGTTGCACATGGGTCATCCAAAAGAACCGTCTGCATTGAAGAGATGCACAAATCCTGCTCTCACTTTGCATACGGGTGATCTATCTAAACCGTTTGCAATCAAGTGCTGCACAAATCCTGCTCGGCACATTTTCCCTTCGCTTCCTGGTAAGCTGTCGGTTTGCATACGGGTGTTCTAACTAAAACGTTTGCGATGAGTGTTTTATATTTCAAAACCATTGATGTTTTTTTCAAAGGTAAATCATTTGATAAGTCTGTACATTAAGAGAGAAAAACGCAAGTTCGCTCAAACCATGTCTTTCATTCAGTCATACTGCAAATTTATATTCATATGATCGAGATACAGTATTAAACCCAAGAAAAAAACACTATTTCCGGTGGCGGCGGAGGCGGCGTGCCACGCGGTCGTTGTTGCCCTCTGAGACGCCGTTGTTGAAGTCTTCCCAGTGCGCCTGCGCAGCATACAGCTCACACGCTTCCCGGTGAGCATGCGCATTGGAGAAAAGCTTGCACACCTCTCGGCCAGCCTGAGCACCAAACTGCGCTCGCACGCCTCCCGTTCAGTCAAGGTCAAGAAGCTGTCCGCACGACACCTCCTATAGCCATTAAAACTAAGACACGTGGCGTCACGTGAATGGTTAACAGAACGCACACGGTTTGAATTATACAAACGTTTGAGATATTAAAGTGGCAACTATTTTTTCAAAATGCCTTTGTTGGCTGTTATTCAAGTGCGCCTTCTCTCAAAATGGACACGAAAAATACCACAACATGTTGGGTGCCATTCCATGATAGCATGCCAAGTTTCATGAATTTCAGTCGAGTTTTGGATTTACTAGAATTTAAAAACAAAGTATCTCAACGTTTTGCCGGCAATCAACGGTGCCCTGGTGTTTGACATTCATTCCCATTTCTTGCATGGGACCTAAGCACGCAACCAAGAACACAGATTTGAATTTTCAACCAATTTATATGCATTAGAGCATGTGCATGTAGTTCAAATTTGAATTATGCACATGAATGCATTGAAAACTCAGTTAATGCATAAAATGTCCAAACGAACCCTGAAAAATCACAAAAATTGACACAACACTCCTGTTGTTCTATGTTGACATAAGAATTTTTTTGAAAGCAATAAGAGACAATGGATATCGTTTCGTCCCCAAAGGTGGGACGTTCCCTACCGAAACCATCATGCTTGTTGTGAGAACCTCTGATTTGTGAGAAACATATACCCAAACCTGGCCCAAGTGGGACAAATTTTTTACCATGGCATGTTGATGCCGCTCCATGATAGCATGCCAAGTTTCATGAATTTCAGACGAGATTTGGATTTACTAGAATTTAAAAACTAGGTATATCAATGTTTGCGGCCAGGTGACGGTGGCAGGGTGTTTGACATGCATTCCCATTTCTTGCATGGGACGTAAGCATGCAACCAAGGACACATATTTGAATTTTCGACCAATTTATATGCATTAGAGCGTGTGCAGGTAGTTCAAATTTGAATTATGTACATAAATGCACTGAAAACTCAATTAATGCATAAAAATGTCCAAACGAACCCCGAAAAATCCCAAAAATTAACACAACACTCCTGTTGTTCTATGTTGACACTAGGAAAAAAATTGAAATGAAGAAGAGGCAATGGATATCGTTTCATCCAGAAAGGTGAAATGTTCCCTACCAAAACCACCAGGCTTGTTGTGAGAAGCTCTAGTTTGTGTGAAGCATATCCCCAAACCTGCCCCAAATGGGACAAAAAATTTAGCACGACATGTTGATGCCGCTCCATGATAGCATGCCAAGTTTCATGAATTTTGAACGAATTTTGGATTTACTAGAATTACAAAAGCAAGTACGTCAACGTTACCCGGAGAGCCACGATGCCGTGGTGTTCAAATTTCATCGCCATTTCTTGCATGGGACATAAGCATAAACCCATGGACACATATATGATTTTACAACCCATGTTGGTGCACCGGAGCATGTGCATGTAGTTTAATTTTGAATTGTGCACCTGAAATGGCTAGAAAACCAATTTAATGTCTAAAATGTTCAAACGAACCCTGAATAATTCCAATTCTTTTATGACACACATATAGTTGCATGTTCACTGCAGATAAAAGGTCAAGCAATTCAAACACCGTCGATTGTCACTGTGACCCCATTATGTAATTCAAATCAAGATGAAAAATCAAGTAGATCTCACACAGTTTATTATCACCAACCGTGTGAGATGCAGCACAAAATATCCTGGAGCACCGTTGGTGTATAGTACGCCTATGTTTTATGTGAGAAGGTGCGTCGGCTACAGTCCACATCCGGCTTCTCAAGCACACTAGCTCGCTCCCCAAATATCATTTCACTGTTCAATCGTCGCCGGTGAAAGATGGGCACGTGGAACCGCGTCATGAGGGCAACTTCGGTGGCCCACTCCGGCGAGAGCGCGGCCCCAGCTGCCATGCACGTGCTAACAAGGTGCATGAGCGCGGCCACAATCTACGACCGGGCGGCCAAGGCAGCCCAAACGGCCGCTGTTGCTTCTCAGGTGGTGGCAGCAACATCTGCCTCGGGGATAGCAACTGGCGAGAGCGGCACAATAGCTGTCCGTTCCGCAGCGGTGGCCTTAGCCCTGATGGAGGCCGCCCACGAACATGTCGAGGCCATCCATGCCCAGCTCGTGGCGGTCACCGCACAAATCGAACGAAGCTTCTCCGACAACAGTCGGCAACCCACGGCCGAAGAGTTGGCAATTGCCAAGAGCGTTTGAGCAGCCATCCGTTCCTCCGCCGCATACCTTGCGATGACGGAGCCCGTCCAACCTTAGATCACGGCCGCCCACGCCCAGCTCGTGGTGGCCTTTTACAAAGAGATGGCGGACGCAGATGGCGAGATGCTTGCCGAGTATGGTGTGATGGATGCCATGGAGCCCCTTCCCCAGGAGACCATGGGGCGCGAGCTGGACATGGAAGCGGCGATGGAGATCGACGAGCACCAACCGTAGTAGTACTCTTTGTTTTGTTTAATTAAGAGCGCCAATCTTTAATTTGTTAGAGTAATGTTTAGGTCAACTAGCTCTGTTTAATTGCTGAACTTGCTCGATTAACAAGTGTGGGTGTGCTGTAGTCTCCTTTGTGTACCCAAATTATGCAATGACGTGGATGACCACTGTAACCAGGGAAATTCGAACCAAAGTTTTTGACGTTCAAACTCATCACACACGGGTTAAGCTATCTGAATCGTTTGTGATGTTCACATATCATACACAGTTTTGAATAAGGGACCGTGTCTGATGACACTTTGCATGCAAGTTTTTTCGCTGAAGCGATTCCAAATTTTCGGCTTCCGCGAAACTATCTACCTCCCCGCCCCCTTACCAAAAGCCACATTTCCCCTATTTCCGCCTTCCTTTCCAAGTTGAAACCTTCACTCCTTGCTTGCAACACCGCCTCCTCACCGGCGACCCTCCTTCACGCTGCTCGGCCTCGTCTATCTAGGCAGGTAATCCACACCCGACCCCCATCCTTCTCCTCCTTCCACATCCCACATGCCCCGACCATCGGCGCGACACCTTCCACCCAAATCACCGACCCCGCCACCAAATAAGCGCCGCCCTAAGCCATGGTGCACGCAGTATAGCCAGGATCTCAAGGAGAATTTGGCAACAGAGAAGCAAATTGCGGTCGCACACGCGGATGAGGTCGCGATGGTTGCCATTCGTGCTGACCCCCCAGATCTTGGAGGAGCACATTGCCATTTGCTAGCTACGCCGGTTAAGCATGCTCGGTTTACCCGTTGCATGTGCTACTCCATCCTTTCCTTCACAAATTCTAGTGAACTGTGCTATCTAATTTTACCATGCAATCTGTTGCTCTAGTGTATATGTTCTATATGTCGTGCAGTGTGGTGCTCACTTATTAACCGTTTTGTTAATTAGCTGTCGTCTTTAGTTAACTGTTTGGTTCAATTCTGCAAATGTGATGTTCAATTCTTCAGGATGCAATTTTTTATTGTCTTCCATGTGAGAAATAAATCAAATTTATCTTTACAAAATACATGAGAAACGAATACAATTGCTATATTTCCAAGTTGTCAAGCATGCTTGATTTGGTTTTACATTGTGCAGTGTGGTGCTCAGTTAACGTTTGGTTCATTTGTGTTGTGGTGTTTAGTTACCTATTTGGTTCCATTCTGCAATGCGATGTTCAATAGTTGTGGGTGCATTCTGTTATTGTATACCATGTGAGGAATAAATTGAATTTGGTTGTAGTAAATACATGAGAAACAAATACAATTGCTATATTTCCAAGTTGTTAAGCATGCTTGGTTTGGTTAACTGTCTGATCTTCTATTAGGAGTATGTTATATTGTGCAATCTGGTGCTCAGTTAATGTTTGGTTCATTTGTTGTGGTGTTTAGTTAACTGCTTGGTTCAATTCTGCAATGCGATGTCCCACTGTCGTTGGTAGAATTTTGTATTGTTGTGCATGTCATGAATAAATCAAATTTGGCTACACTTAATACATGAGAAACATATACAAGTGCTATATTTCCTAGTTCTTAATCATGCTTGGTTTGGATAAATGGGTTTTCCATGTGGCTTGAATTAATCTGATGAATCTGCAATGTGCTTATTTTTCATCAACATATTTTACTAATAGCATGCAAACCCTTACTTAACCTGATGACTAACTACCTTATATGTGTTGCAGGGAAACAATGTGAAGCACTGAGGTTTAGAATCGAGGTTAGCATGTGCATGGTCCATTGTCTAATAGCACATTATTGTGCAACTGCAGGAACCATTCTAATATTTAGGTTTTTTTTAACAATTTGGTCTTGCACATGTAGGTCATGCTGTCAGAGGTTTTGACCCACTGTTTGACCCTTTTTGCATATGGGGAAATGAGTTGTCCATGAATATCAATCAAGTCAAGAAACTCAAAAAGATTGTTAGGATAAAGAAATTAGCGACAAAAAACATAAAGATCTTTGTCTACACAATGAAGAAGACATCAGTTCACTACAAGATGGTTCTAACTATTATACATTGCCTTTTTTTATTCCTTTGCCCCATTTCCAATATAGAGAAGATATTTATGCACATCCTTGTGTTTCAGGACTTTCCAAAGCAGTTCACAGATGATTACCTCTCAAACCACCTCTATGGTCAGGAGGCGAGGAAGTTTTTCATACAACACCCACGGTTCAATATCGAAGTGTTCCTGAAGAGGATGAAGGTGTTGGGGAACGCAGTAATTTCAAAAAAATTCCTATCACACGCAAGATCATGGTGATGCATAGCAACGAGAGGGGAGAGTATCGTCTACGTACCCTCGTAGACCATAAGCGGAAGCGTTATGACAACGCGGTTGATGTAGTCGTATGTCTTCACGATCGACCGATCTAGTACCGAAGATATGGCACCTCCGCGATCTGCACACGTTCGGCTCGGTGACATCCCGCGAACTCACGATCCCGTAGATCTTAGAGGGAGAGCTTCGTCAACATGATGGCGTGATGACGGTGATGATGTTGCTACCGGAATAGGGCTTCGCCTAAGCACCGCTACGATATTACCGAGGTGGATTATGGTGGAGGGGGGCACCGCACACGGCTAAAGATCAATGATCAACTTGTGTGTCCATGGGGTACCCCCCCGTATATAAATGAGTGGAGGAGGGGGAGGGGGCCAGACTCTCTAGGCGCGCCCCAAGGGAGTCCTACTCCCACCGGGAGTAGGATCCCCCCTTCCCTTTGTTGGTTCTAGGAGAGAAGGAAGGAGGAGGAAGAAGGAAGGAAAGGGGGGGGGGGGTTCCCAATTCAGATTGGGCTTGGGGGGGGGGCTCCTTTGCTTCTTTTCCCTCTCTTACACTAAGGCCCATATACCTCCCGGAGGGTTCCGGTAACCTCTCGGTGCTCAGGTATACTCCCGATTTCACTCGGAACCATTCCGATGTCCAAACATAGGCTTCCAATAAATCGATCTTTACGTCTCGACCATTTCGAGACTCCTCGTCATGCCCGTGATCAAATATGGGACTCCGAACTACCTTCGGTACATCAAAAAACATAAACTCGTAATACCGATCGTCACCGAACGTTAAGCGTGCGGACCCTACGGGTTCGAGAACTATGTAGACATGACCGAGACATGTCTCTAGTCAATAACCAATAGCAGAACCTGGATGCTCATATTGGTTCCTACATATTCTACGAAGATCTTTATCGATCAAACTGCATAATGATATACTTTGTTCCCTTTGTCATCGGTATGTTACTTGTCCGAGATTCGATTGTCGGTATCTCAATACCTAGTTCAATCTCGTCACCGGCAAGTATCTTTACTCGTTCCGTAATGCTACATCCCGTAACTAACTCATTAGCTACATTGCTTGCAAGGCTTATAGTGATGTACATTACCGAGAGGGCCCAGAGATACCTCTCCGACAATCAGAGTGACAAATCCTAATCTTGATCCATGCCAACTCAACAAACACCATCAGAGACACATGTAGAGCACCTTTATAATCACCCAGTTACGTTGTGACGTTTGGTAGCACACAAAGTGTTCCTCTGGTATTCGGGAGTTGCATGATTCCATAGTCATAGGAACATGTATAGTTATGGAGAAAGCAATAGAAACAAACTAAACGATCATTGTGCTAAGCTAATGGATGGGTCAAGTCAATCACATCATTCTCTAATGATGTGATCCTGTTAATCAAATGACAACTCATGTCTATGGTCAGGAAACATAACCATCATTGATTCAACGAGCTAGTCAAGTAGAGGCAAACTAGTGACACTCTGTTTGTCTATGTATTCACACATGTACTAATTTTCCGGTTAATAGAATTCTAGCATGAATAATAAAAATTTATCATGATATAAGGAAGTATAAATAACAACTTTATTATTGCCTCTAGGGCATATTTCCTTCAGTCTCCCACTTGCACTAGAGTCAACAATATAGATTACATTGTAATGATTCTAACACCCATGGAGTCTTGGTGCTGATCATGTTTTGCTCGTGAGAGAGGCTTAGTCAACGGGTCTGCAACATTCAGATCCGTATGTATCTTGCAAATCTCTATGTCTCCCTCCTTGACTTGATCGCAGATGGAATTGAAGCGTCTCTTGATGTGCTTGGTTCTCTTGTGAAATCTGGATTCCTTTGCCAAGGCAATTGCACTAGTATTGTCACAAAAGATTTTCATTGGACCCGATGCACTAGGTATGACACCTAGATTGGATATTGACTCCTTCATCCAGAATCCTTCATTTGTTGCTTTCAAAGCAACTATGTATTCCACTTCACACGTAGATCCCGCCACGACGCTCTGCTTGGAACTGCACCAACTGACAGCTCCACCATTTAATAAAAACATGTATCCAGTTTGACTTAGAGTCATCCGGATCAGTGTCAAAGCTTGCATCGATGTAACCATTTACGACGAGCTCTTTGTCACCTCCATATATGAGAAACATATCCTTAGTCCTTTTTAGGTATTTCAGGATGTTCTTGACCGCTGTCCAGTGATCCACTCCTGGATTACTTTGGTACCTACCTGCTAAACTTATAGCAAGGCACACATCAGGTCTGGTACACAACATTGCATACATGATAGAGCCTATGGCTGAAGCATAGGGAACACCTTTCATTTTCTCTCTATCTTCTGCAGTGGTCGGGCATTGAGTCTGACTCAACTTCACACCTTGTAATACAGGCAAGAACCCTTTATTTGTCTGATCCATTTTGAACTTCTTCAAAACTTTATCAAGGTATGTGCTTTGTGAAAGTCCAATCAAGCATCTTGATCTATCTCTATAGTTCTTGATGCCCAATATATAAGCAGCTTCACCGAGGTCTTTCATTGAAAAATTCTTATTCAAGTATCCTTTTATGCTTTTTAGAAATTCAGTATCATTTCCGATCAACAATATGTCATCTACATATAATATCAGAAATGCTACGGAGCTCCCACTCACTTTCTTGTAAATACGGGCTTCTCCAAAAGTCTGTACAAAACCATATGCTTTGATCACACTATCAAAGCATATATTCCAACTCCGAGAGGCTTGCACCAGTCCATAAATGGATCGCTGGAGCTTTCACACTTTGTTAGCACCTTTTGGATCGATAAAACCTTCTGGTTGCATTATATACAACTCTTCTTTAAGGTATCCATTAAGGAATGCAGTTTTGACATCCATTTGCCAAATTTCATAATCATAAAATGCAGCAATTGCTAACATGATTCAGACGGACTTAAGCATCGCTACGGGTGAGAAGGTCTCATCATAGTCAACTCCTTGAACTTGTCGAAAACCTTTTGCAACAAGTTGAGCTTTGTAGATAGTAACATTACCGTCAGCGTCGGTCTTCTTCTTGAAGATCCATTTATTCTCTATGGCCTGCCGATCATCAGGTAAGTCAACCAAAGTCCATACTTTGTTCTCATACATGGATCCCATCTCAGATTTCATGGCGTCAAGCCATTTTGCGGAATTTGGGCTCATCATCGCTTCCTCATAGTTCGTAGGTTTGTCATGGTCAAGTAACATGACTTCCGGAACAGGATTATCGTACCACTCTGGTGTGGATCTTACTCTGGTTGACCTACGAGGTTCGGTAGTAACTTGATCAGACGTTTCATGATCATCATCATTAGCTTCCTCACTTACTGGTGTAGGAATCACGGGAACCGATTTCAGTGATGAACTACTTTCCAATAAGGGAGAAGGTACAATTACCTCGTCAAGTTCTACTTTCCTCCCACTAACTTCTTTCGAGAGAAACTCCTTCTCTAAAAAGGATCCATTCTTAGCAACAAATATCTTGCCTTCGGATCTGTGATAGAAGGTTTACCCAATAGTCTCCTTTAGGCATCCTATGAAGACACATTTCTCCAATTTGGGTTCGAGCTTATCAGGTTGAAGCTTTTTCACGTAAGCATCACAGCCCCAAACTTTAAGAAACTACAACTTGGGTTTCTTGCCAAACCACAGTTCATAAGGTGTCGTCTCGACGGATTTAGATGGTGCCCTATTTAACGTGAATGCAACCGTCTCTAAATCATAAACCCAAAACGATAGCTGTAAATCAGTGAGAGACATCATAGATCACACCATATGTAATAAAGTGCGGTTACGACATTCGGACACACCATTACATTGTGGTGTTCCAGGTGGCGTGAGTTGAGAAACTATTCCACATTGTTTCAAATGAAGTCCAAACTCATAACTCAAATACTCAACTCCACGATCAGATCGTAGAAACTTGATTTTCTTGTTAAGATGTTTTTCCACTTCACTCTGAAATTCTTTGAACTTTTCAAATGTTTCAGACTTATGTTTCATCAAGTAGATATACCCATATCTGCCAAAATCATCTGTGAAGGTGAGAAAATAACGATATCCACCGTGAGCTTCAATGTTCATTGGACCACATACATCAGTATGTATGATTTCCAATAACTCTGTTGCTCGCTCCATTGTTCCGGAGAACGGAGTTTTAGTCATCTTGCCCATGAGGCATGGTTCACAAGTACCAAGTGATTCATAATCAAGTGATTCCAGAAGTCCATCAGAATGGAGTTTCTTCATGCGCTTTACACTAATATGACCTAAACGGCAGTGCCACAAATAAGTTGTACTATCATTATCAGTTCTGCATCTTTTGGCTTCAATACTATGAACATGTGTATCACTACTATCAAGATTTAGTAAAAATAGACCGCTCATCAAGGGTGCATGACCATAAAAGATATTACTCATATAAATAGAACAACCATTATTCTCTGATTTAAATGAATAACTGTCTTGCATTAAACAAGATCCAGATATAATGTTCATGCTCAACGCTGGCACCAAATAACAATTATTCAGATCTAAAACTAATCCCGAAGGTAGATGTAGAGGTAGCATGCTGACGGCGACCACATCAACTTTGGAACCATTTCCCACGAGCATCGTCACCTCGTCCTTAGCCAATCTTCGCTTAATCCATAGCCCCTGTTTCGAGTTGCAGATGTTAGCAACTGAACCAGTATCAAATACCCAGGCACTACTGCGAGCATTAGTAAGGTACACATCAATAACATGTATATCAAATATACCTTTCACTTTGCCATCCTTCTTCTCCGCCAAATACTTGGGGCAATTCCGCTTCCAGTGACCAGTTCCTTTGCAGTAGAAGTACTCAGTCTCAGGCTTAGGTCCAGACTTGGGTTTCTTCACTTGAGTAGCAACTGGCTTGCTGTTCTTTTTGAAGTTCCCCTTCTTCCCTTTACCATTTTTCTTGAAACTAGTGGTCTTGTCGACCATCAACACTTGATGCTCTTTCTTGATTTCTACCTCTGCAGCCTTTAGCATTGCGAAGAGCTCAGGAATCATCTTATCCACCCCTTGCACATTTTAGTTCATCACGAAGCTCTTGTATCTTGGTGGCAGTGATTTAAGAACTCTGTCAATAACACTATCATCAGGAAGATTAACTCCCAGTTGAGTCAATGGTTGTGGTACCGAGACATTCTGAGTATATGTTCACTGACAGAACTATTCTCCTCCATCTTGCAGCTGTAGAACTTATTGGAGACTTCATATCTCTCAATCCGGGCATTTGCTTGAAATATTAACTTCAACTCCTGGAACATCTCATATTCTCCATGACGTTCAAAACGTCGTTGAAGTCCCGGTTCTAAGCTGTAAAGCATGGCACACTGAACTATCGAGTAGTCATCAGCTTTGCTCTGCCAGGTGTTCATAACATCTGGCTTTGCTCCTGCAGCGGGTTTGTCACCTAGCGGTGCTTCCAGGACATAATTCTTCTGTGCAGCAATGAGGATAATCCTCAAGTTACGGACCCAATCTGTGTAGTTGCTACCATCATATTTCAACTTAGCTTTCTCTAGGAACGCATTAAAATTCAATGGAACAGCCGCAGAGGCCATCTATCTACAACAACATAGACATGCAAAATACTATCAGCTACTAAGTTCATGATAAATTAAAGTTCAATTAATCAAATTACATAAGAACTCCCACTTAGATAGACATTTCTCTAATCATCTAAGTGATCACGTGATCCATATCAACTAAACCATGTCCGACCATCAAGTGAGATGGAGTAGTTTTCAATGGTGAACATCACTATGTTGATCATATCTACTATATGATTCACGCTCGACCTTTCGGTCTCAGTGTTCCGAGGCCATATCTGCATATGCTAGGCTCGTCAAGTTTAACCCGAGTATTCCGCATGTGCAAAACTAGCTTGCACCCTTTGTATGTGAACGTAGAGCTTATCACACCCGATCATCATGTGGTGTCTCGGCACGACGAACTGTAGCAATGGTGCATGCTCAGGGAGAACACTTATACCTTGAAATTTAGTGAGAGATCATCTTATAATGCTACCACCGAACTAAGCAAAATAAGATGCATAAAGGATAAACATCACATGCAATCAATATATGTGATATGATCTGGCCATCATCATCTTGTGCCTTTGATCTCCATCTCCAAAGCACCGTCATGATCACCATCGTCACCGGTTTGACACCTTGATCTCCATCGAAGCATCGTTGTTGTCTCGCCAACTATCGCTACCGCTTAGTGCTAAAGTAAAGCAATTACATGGCGATTGCATTTCATACAATAAAGCGACAACCATATGGCTCCTGCCAGTTGCCGATAACTGTGTTACAAAACATGATCATCTCATACAATAAAAGTTAGCATCATGTCTTGACCATATCACATCACAACATGCCCTACCAAAACAAGTTAGACGTCCTCTACTTTGTTGTTGCAAGTTTTAAGTGGCTGCTACGGGCTGAGCAAGAAACGTTCTTACCTACGCATCAAAAACCACAACGCGGCATAGTGATTGCTTTTTGATCTTCAGAAAGAACCCTGTTCATTGAATCCGATTCAACTAAAGCTGGAGAAACAGACACCCACTAGCCACCTGTGTGCGAAGCATGTCGGTAGAACCAGTCTCGTGTAAGCGTACGCATAATGTCGGTCTAGGCTGCCTCATCCAACAATGCCGCTGAATCAAGAATCAACTAGTGACGGCAAGCAATATGAATATACCCATGCCCACAACTACTTTGTGTTCTACTCGTGCATATAACATCTACGCATAAACCTGGCTCTGATACCACTGTTGGGGAACGCAGTAATTTCAAAAAAAATTCCTACGCACACGCAAGATCATGGTGATGCATAGCAACGAGAGGGGAGAGTATTGTCTATGTACCCTCGTAGACCGTAAGCGGAAGCGTTATGACAACGCGGTTGATGTAGTCGTACGCCTTCACGATCGACCGATCTAGTACCAAAGATACGACACCTCTGCGATTTGCAAACGTTCGGCTCGGTGACGTCCTGTGAACTCATGATCCAGTAGAGCTTCGAGGGAGAGCTTCGTCAACACGATGTCGTGATGACGGCGATGATGTTGCTACCGGAACAGGGCTTCGCCTAAGCACCGCTATGATATTACCGAGGTGGATTATGGTGGAGGGGGGCACCGCACACGGCTAAAAATCAATGATCAACTTGTGTGTCCATGGGGTGCCCCCCGTATATAAAGGAGTGGAGGAGGGGGAGGGGGAGGGGACCGACCTCTCTAGGCACGCCCCAAGGGAGTCCTACTCCCACCGGGAGTAGGATTCCCCCCTTCCCTTTGTTGGTTCTAGGAGAGAAGGAAGGAGGAGGAAGAAGGAAGGAAAGGGGGGGCTTCCCAATTCGGATTGGGCTTGGGGGGGGGGCTCCTTTGCTTCTTTTCCCTCTCTTCCACTAAGGCCCATATACCTCCCGGAGGGTTCCGGTAACCTCCGAGTGCTCCGGTATACTCCCGATTTCACCCGGAACCATTCAATGTCCAAACATACGCTTCCAATATATCGTTCATTACGTCTCGACCATTTCGAGACTCCTCGTCATGCCCGTGATCAAATCCGGGACTCCGAACTACCTTCGGTACATCAAAACACATAAACTCATAATACCGATCGTCACCAAACGTTAAGCGTGCGGACCCTACGGGTTCGAGAACTATGTAGACATGACCGAGACATGTCTCCGGTCAATAACCAATAGCAGAACCTGGATGCTCATATTGGTTCCTACATATTCTACGAAGATATTTATCGGTCAAACCGCATAACGATATACTTTGTTCCCTTTGTCATCGGTATGTTACTTGTCCGAGATTCGATTGTCGGTATCTCAATACCTAGTTCAATCTTGTTACCGGCAAGTATCTTTACTTGTTCCGTAATGCTACATCACGTAACTAACTCATTAGCTACATTGCTTGCAAGGCTTATAGTGATGTACATTACCGAGAGGGCCTAGAGATACCTCTCCGACAACGGAGTGACAAATCCTAATCTTGATCCATGCCAACTCAACAAACACCATCGGAGACACCTATAGATCACCTTTATAATCACCCAGTTACGTTGTGACATTTGGTAGCACACAAAGTGTTCCCCCGGTATTCGGGAGTTGCATGATGTCATAGTCATAGGAACATGTATAGTTTTGGAGAAAGCAATAGCAACAAACTAAACGATCTTCGTGCTAAGCTAATGGATGGGTCAAGTCAATCACATCATTCTCTAATGATGTGATCCCGTTAATCAAATGACAACTCATGTCTATGGTCAGGAAACATAACCATCATTGATTCAACAAGCTAGTCAAGTAGAGGCAAACTAGTGAGACTCTGTTTGTCTATGTATTCACACATGTACTAAGTTTCCGGTTAATAGAATTCTAGCATGAATAATAAACATTTATCATGATATAAGGAAGTACAAATAACAACTTTATTATTGCCTCTAGGGCATATTTCCTTCAGAAGGACGGACGATTAATCATCCACAAGCACTCGCCTAAAGTTGCAAAGACCTTCAACATGAATGAAGGCTCAATATTCACCTTCCGCTTCAGCAGTTTTCCATATGAGATGCATCTGTCTATATACCGTCTATGATGCTAATTTTGAAAGGTTCTACATGTTGCATGTGAAACTTGGTGCTGGTGTAGTTGTGTAATGGGGTAGCTGAGTGCTGAAGCTATATCATGTTGTACTCTGATGTATTTCAATTATGAAATCCTGCTTCCTTAATATGGAAATGAAATATATTATGTGCTTAATATGAATGCCAATTAGATGAATAAATGGATTATTAATAATTGGGCAATTAGCCTGCTAATGGCGAATTAGCCAGCTAATTGGGTTTTGCTATTGCAAATGGTTATTGAGAAAATACTATGGCTGATGACCTCAGGCAACGCACACAGTTTCTAGGAATAAACTGTGTTGGATCAATGAACAATCACACACGACCTTCTCTTGAAAACTGTTTGCATTAGGCCACCTTGGGCAAATGTTTACCACATAAAACCTGTGTGTGATGGACAACGTTTGCCACACAGTTTCTTCTACGCACCATGTGTGATGCATGCAATAATGCAAACGATAAAATTGTTAATATCATGTGCAATGGCAATGCTATCACAAATGATTTAACGGGGAAAATTGTGTGTGATGTACCTGTGAACGGAAACCTTTTCCTTGGAGCGACTGTGTGGGATGTACATACAAACGAAAACGTTTAGCGGGGATTGACTGTGTGGGATGTACTTGCGACCGGAAACAATTTTGCTTGTATAATTGTATTTTACCTCTACACATGACCTCATTTTGCCGAGCGTGTGTGCTAGGAGGGCATATCCCCGACGGTTTCTGGGTCGTGTGGGAAGGATCCCCCTATCGCCGTCACTCACTAGGCGTCGGTTCCAAATGCTGTCACAGAAAGGGGTCAAAAACCGTTTATATAGCACTGATGCGTACCAGTGCCATTTCATGTCACAAACGATAGGCTTCTTGTCCAGGAGGACAGTATCATAGAAATCCTGCTATTCCTTAGTATGAAACATGTAGTCTACAACAGTCTTTCTTCTTGTGGCATAGGGATCTGATTGTCTCCATAATCTGAGACCTGCATCTTTTCTCACTTTCATGTTCTCAGCAACTGGATGAGTGTCATCATGGTCAGGAATCTTGGGCTTGAGCTTTCTAAGCACTTGGGATTCTTCATCTTCTTCAACTTTAGGCACCGGGGCCTTATTCTTCTCAGCAACAGATTTGTTTCTGGTAGATCTCTTTGGAGCTATCTTGGGAGCAGTCTTGGGCTTTGATGTTGCAGCCCCTGACTTCATTGCATCTCCCATGAGCTTCTAGGCTTTGGGAGCTGGTGCAACATCCTCTCTTCATCCTATTCCTCATCCTCAACTGGGTCCCTCATCATTGACGATCTTCCAATGACTCTGGCGATGGTCTTTCTGACCCTTTCCTTCCTCTTCTTGCCTCCAGCAGCTTCTTCTTCTCTTGGTTCAAGAGAGAATTCCATTGTTTCTTGAGTTGAAGCTCTGGCTTTTGACATGGGCTTCCTCTGAGCAGGAGCCTTCTTCTTCATCCTTGTTCCTCAGAATCTTCCTTGCTTGCGTACAATTTCCTCAAATTGCTCACTCCCGGCAAGGCTCTTGTAAACACCTTTCTCTATAATTCCCTTCAATAAGCTATTTTCTTACTCAAGTGTATCTTGGCTAAGAGAATCATTAGTGGAATCAAGAGAACTACTAGAAGCAACAATATTGGATTTAACATGGTTATTGTTACTACTAGAAGAAGAATCTTTCTTAATCTTGTTGCTAGATTTTACTTGTGGCATGTAAGTGGACAAGATTAAACGCTTAGCGATGTAAGAAGAACTTTTCTTACGAAGATCATCATTGATTGCTTTTAAGAACCCATGCTCTTGCTCTGGATTGAGCTTTTCAAAGCGTAGCTTCTCATGAGTCTTTAAAAGGTCTCGATGATTTTCTAAGGTAGTTTCATGAGCTAACTTAAGAGTGTTTAGTTCTTTAGTTAGACGCTCAATCTCCTTCTTATCATCGTCATTCGTTTTATCTTAATTAGCATGATTAATAGCAATTTCATAATAGTTTTCATCACTAGAGTTGTCAACAAGTAAACCATCATCACCTAGCAAATCATCTTCATCACTATTGAAATCAACACACTCGGGGTGTGATACCTTTGGGCCTTTAACCATGAAGCATCTTCCAATCCCTTCATTTGGTGAATCAAATATGTCGTAGACATTGGATGATACAAGTGCGAGACTGGCAACACCTTCATCTTGAGTATATTCAGAATCGGAGTGATAGCTTCTCTCGGAGTGGTTGTCGAAGTCGGAACCGGATACCCATTCACCAACATGACCTTGATGTCTTCGTCTTGTGTAGCTCTTTGATGACTTGCCTTTCCTTTCTGAATCCTTGCTTCTGCGAGAGGATCTTCGTTTATAACGATCATCTCCACTCCTTCTTTCTCTTGGTGGCGATTCTTCTCTTTTGCTTCTCCTTTTAGGTGAGTCTTCTCTTCTTTTGTAGGGAGTCGTACACTCACTTGAGTAGTGTTTGGGTCTTCCACAATTGTAGCAATTGTGGTCACGACTAGAAGATCTTTTGTCATTGTAGGACCTTGACTTGAAACTTCTTTCTTTGCTTCTACTCTTGTAGAACTTGTTGAAGTTCTTCACCATTTGGCTCAATTCCTCATTGAAGACTTGTTTCTCACTTGATGATGTATGATCATCACATGAAGCTTTGTAAGCACCACTAGACTTGTTGTGAAGCTCTTCTTTATCCTTGAGTGACATCTCATGAGCAAAAATTCTACCAATGACTTCTGTTGGCTTGAGATCTTTGTAATTGGGCATCATTTGGATCAATGTGCGCACGGTGTCATACTTTCCATCCAAGGCTCTTAGGATCTTCTTGATGATGAATCTGTTGGTCATCTCTTCACTTCCTAAGCCGGCAATCTCATTTGTGATGACAGCAAGCCTAGAGTACATTTCAGCGACACCTTCACCATCCTTCATTTTGAACTTGTCAAGTTGACTTTGAAGCACATCCAATTTGGATTCCTTGATGGAGTCGGTACCTTCGTGCATATCAATCAAAGTATCCGAAATTTCCTTTGCATTCTCAAGACGGTTGATTTTGTTGAATTCTTCGGGGCATAATCCATGGAAAAGGATATCACAAGCTTGAGTGTTGTATTGCAACATCTTCAATTCTTCAGCGGTAGCTTCACGATTCGGTTCCCTTGCATCAAAGAATTCACCTTGCAAGCCAATACACACAATTGCCCAAACGGTGGGGTTATGTCCAAGAATATGCATTTCCATCTGATGCTTCCAACTAGCAAAATTAGTACCATCAAAGTAAGGACCTCTATGGTGATAATTTCCCTCACTAGACGCCATACTCTCATAGGTTGTGAAACCAAGGCTATGATAACCAAAGCTATGGAAATCAAGGCAAATGGAGACAAAAGCAGCGGAATGTAAATCATTGCATATGAATGTAAAGGGAGGGGTTTGGAGTGGCAAACGCAATCTAGACATGGAGATTTTTGGCATGGTTCTGGTAGGTGCTGCTATCGTACATCCACATTGATGGAGACTTCAACCCATGAAGGGTAACAGTTGCGTGAGTCCACGGAGGGCTCCACCCACGAAGGGTCCACGAAGAAGCAACCTTGTCTATCCCACCATGGCCATCGCCCACGAAGGACTTGCCTCACTTGGGTATATCTTCACGAAGTAGGCGATCTCCTTGACCTTACAAACTCCTTGGTTCAATTCCACAATTTTGACGGAGGCTCCCAAGTGACACTAACCAATCTAGGAGACACCACTCTCCAAAAGGCAATAGATGGTGTGTTCATGATGAACTCCTTGCTCTTGTGCTTCAAATGATAGTCTCCCCAACACTTAACTCTCTCTCATAGATTTGGCTATGGTGGAAAGATGATTTGAGTGGAAAGCAACTTGGGGAAGGCTAGAGATCAAGATTCTTGTGGTTGGATTGGAATGTCTTGGTATGAACACATGAGTAGGTAGTTCTCTCTCAGAAAATGAATGCTGGAAGTGTAGGCACGTTCTGATGGCTCTCTCTCAAATGGAGAGGAGGGTGGAGGGGTATATATAGTCTTCACACAAAATCTAACCGTTACACACAAAAGAGCCAACTTGGTCAGGCCGAATATGTGAACTCGGTGAGACCGATTCAGTTCAAAATGTGAACGTTAGAGTTTTCGGTGGGACCGACATGATCAAATCGGTGGGGCCGATGCGCTAGGGTTAGGGCAAAACTTGATCTCAGTTTGACCGATCACTTCAACTCGGTGAGACCGATTTCAGTAACATGCAAATAAAGAGTTGGTCAGGCTAACCCAGTGGGACCGATCGCTCCTTTTGGTTAGACCGAAACATTATGAAAGGGAAATAGAGAGTTTGCATTGCGAACTCGGTGGGACCGATCGCTCATTTTGGTGAGACCGAAATGTTACGAAGGGAAACAAAGAGTTTGCAATCCCATCTCGGTAAGACCGAGATCCCTATCGGTGAGACCGAACTGATAAGGGTTTGTGGCTATGGCTATGTCAAGTGAACTCGGTGGCACCAGATGCATCAAATCGGCGGGCCGAGTTTGACTTTAGGTTGAGGACATATTTGGATATGAGAAAGTGGTTGAGGGAGTTGGAGCATATCACTAAGCATTTTGAGCAAGTAGACCATTAAGCAACACATCATCCCCTTTTAATAGTATTGGCTTTCCTATTGACTCAATGTGATCTTGGATCACTAAAATAGAAATGAAGAGTCTTGAGGTTTTGCCAATATTTGTCTTTACCATTTTGAGGGGTCCACATCTCTTAGTCCATGCCATGCCGAACATTGAACTCTCTGAAATAATCATCTTGAGAGAATATTAGTTCAATGAGCTATGTTGTTAGGAATTAGCAAAACCACGCAGGGATTAGTTGCACTTTCAATGTGTCATCAACGGAATGATACATAATGGCCCTCTGGGCTACTCTTTAGCTTCTTCTTGCTCTTTGGGAAGTTCTCCAGTTTGGAGGTAGTGGACGATGTGTTGTGCCCAAGTTGGAGCTCGTGGTCGACAACTAGGACTAGCAGCACCTCCTCACTCGTGGGAGCACTTACCTCGATCGCAAGGACCCGTGGTCCTGCAAAAGAGTGCAACTCACGAAGCGAAGTGGAGTTGTTCCCGGCAGCCTCCTTACCGGGGACCTCTGGAGGTCATACCGGTAAAGGCTTCCCGGAGTCCAGCTTCCTCCTTTTCTTAGCCATCATCAATGGATACACTAATGGTTGAGTTAGATGGAGGACAAGGGTCCCTGGTTCCACAGGGAGCTTTTGTGTGGCGCACTTTGACAAATAATCAACGGTGCTATTTTTTGCATGTGGCACTTGCTCTGTTTGCAATCCGTTGAAGTGTCCCTCCAACTGTATCACTTCTTCAACGTATGCCTCCATTAATGGGCTTTGGTAATCCTTGTTGACTTGCCTCACCACAAGCTGTGAATCTCCACGGATGATCAGCTTCTTAGGGCCTGTTCTGAAGTCCTCCAGCTCCGCGCTCCGTAAACTCCAGATGTGAAGCTGAGCCGAACGTTTTCGATGTGAGAAGCTAGCTTCAAGAAGTTGTGACGACCCGTAGTGTTATTTTGGTGGAGTTCAAGAAGCTGAGAAAACGATGCTCCGCGGAATCCTCTAAAACACGGAGTGCACTGAAATTACAAGGTGTGCCACCGCCAAGTGAAGAAAAACGGTTCATTTAACATCTCTCCTCCCTTCTTTCTTCGCCAAAACAGCCTTGTGCTTGTTACTCGAACAGAAAACGGTCTCTCCTACCTTTTTGGGCTGCCAGCCTGCCTCCAAGCCGGCCCAATATGCTACAAGACAACCCAACAATCGCTGCCAGCCCAAAGTTGCAAGAGAGAAGCTGATTCGGTTGCCGAACGAATCGGGATCGCTAGATGGAGTGAGAAGCCAGGCTGAGAAGCTGAATCTTCAGAGTTGGGAGAGTTGCGAGAGGTTCAGAACATGCCCTTAATCGCCAGCTCTACTACAATCCTGAGCCCGGCAAGGAGCCCTTCATAGTCTACAATGTTGTTAGCTTTCTCCCAGGGAAAATGCATTTGGACCACATACTTGAGGTGTTCTCCGGTGGGTGCTACAAGGAGCACGCTAGCCCCCGCACCTTACAATGAGAAGGCACCATCAAAGTACATGATCCATTCCTGAGGCGCCTCCTTGCTAGGGATAGCTGTTTCTGGCGTCTCTTAATATGGAGTAGGTGTCCAATCCGCAATGAACTCCACCAATGCTCTGCTTTGAATGGTTGAAGTACTCTCATACGTCAGACCAAAACTTGACAACTCCAATGCCCATTCAACTATTCTGCCGGTGGCCTTAGGGTTCCTGAGTATGCATTGCAAAGGGAAATAGGTGACAACCGTGATCTCGTGGGATCAAAAGTAGCGGCGCAACTTCCTTGAGGCCATGATGAGGCCAAAGATCAGTTCCTGCACCCCAGAGTACCTTGACCTAGCCCCTACAACAGGGAGCTAACAAAGTAAACTGGTAGCTGCACCATCTTCTTCTTTGCATTGGTCTTCAGATTGCCTTCATTGTCCTGCTCTTCTGTCTCCTGATCCGCACCCATCTTTGCCATGACTGGCCCACTTCCTTCTCCGGGGAGGATAGTAGTGAAGGAAATATGCCCTAGAGGCAATAATAAAGTTACTATTTATTTCCTTATTTCATGATAAATGTTTATTATTCATGCTAGGATTGTATTAACCGAAAACATAATACATGTGTGAATACATAGACAAACAGAGTGTCATTAGTATGCCTCTACTTGACTAGCTCGTTGATCAAAGATGGTTATGTTTCCTAACCATAGACATGAGTTGTCATTTGATAAACGGGATCACATCATTAGGAGAATGATGTGATTGACTTGACCCATTCCGTTAGCTTAGCACTTGATCGTTTTAGTTTACTGCTATTGCTTTCTTCATGACTTATACATGTTCCTATGACTATGAGATTATGCAACTCCCGATTACCCGAGGAACACTTTGTGTGCTACCAAACGTCACAACATAACTGGGTGATTATAAAGGTGCTCTACAGGTGTCTCCGATGGTACTTGTTGAGTTGGCATAGATCGAGATTGGGATTTGTCACTCTGATTGTCGGAGAGGTATCTTTGGGCCCTCTCGGTAATGCACATCACCATAAGCCTTGCAAGCAATGCAACTAATGAGTTAGTTGCGGGATGATGCATTACAAAAATGAGTAAAGAGACTTGCCGGTAACGAGATTGAACTAGGTATTGAGATACCGACGATCGAATCTCGAGCAAGTAACATACCGATGACAAAGGGAACAACGTGTGTTGTTATGCGGTTTGACCGATAAAGATCTTCGTAGAATATGTAGGAGCCAATATGAACATCCAGGTTCCGCTATTGGTTATTGACCAGAGACGTGTCTCGGTCATGTCTACATAGTTCTTGAACCCGTAGGGTCCGCACGCTTAACGTTCGGTGACGATCGGTATTATGAGTTTATGTGATTTGATGTATCGAAGGTAGTTCGGAGTCCCATATGAGATCGGGGACATGACGAGGAGTCTCGAAATGGTTGAGACGTAAAGATCGATATATTGGACGACTATATTCGGACATCGGAAAGGTTCTGAGTGATTCGGATATTTTTCGGAGTACCGGGGAGTTACGGGAATACAGGGAAGAAGTATTGGGCCTCATGGGCCAAGTGGTGGAAGAGAGGAGGCAGGGCATGCGACCCCCTAGCCGAAACCGAATTGGACTAGGGGGCCGACTCCCCTTTCCTCCTTTCCTCCCTCTCCTTCCTTCTCTCCTTCCCCCTTCCTTTCCTCCTCCTAGTAGGAGTAGGAAAGGGGAGTCCTACTCCTACTAGGAGGAGGACTCCTCCTCCTGGCGCGCCCTACAGGGCCGGCCGGCCTCCCCCTTGCTCCTTTATATACGAGGCAGGGGGGCATCCTAGAACACACAAGTTGATCATTGATCCCTTAGCCGTGTGCGGTGCCCCCTCCGCCATAATCCACCTCGATCATATCATAGCGGTGCTTAGGCGAAGCCCTGCGTCGGTAGCAACATCATCACCGTCAACACACTGTCGTGCTGACGGAACTCTCCTGTGAAGCTCTGCTAGATTGGAGTTCGTGGGACGTCATCGAGCTGAATGTGTGCTGAACTCGGAGGTGTCATGCGTTCGGTACTTGGATCGGTCGGACCATGAAGATGTTCGACTACATCAACCGCGTTCTCATAACGCTTCCGCTTACGGTCTACGAGGGTATGTGGACAACACTCTCCCCTCTCGTTGCTATGCATCACCATGATCTTGCGTGTGCGTAGGAAATTTTTGAAATTACTGCGTTCCCCAATAGTGGCATCCGGGCCAGGTTTATGCGTAGATGTTATATGCATGAGTAGAACACAAGTGAGTTGTGGGAGATACAAGTCATACTGCTTACCAGCATGTCATAGTTTGGTTCCGCGGTATTGTTGGATGAAGTGGCTCGGAATCGACATTACGCGTACACTTACGTAAGACTGGTTCTACCGATGTGCTTCGCACACAGGTGGCTGGCGGGTGTCAGTTTCTCCAACTTTAGTTGAACCGAGTGTGACTACGCCCGGTCCTTGTTGAAGGTTAAAATAGCACTAACTTGACGAAATATTGTAGTGGTTTTGATGCGTAGGTAAGAACGATTCTTGCTCAGCCTGTAGCAGCCATGTAAAACTTGCAACAACAAAGTAGAGGACGTCTAACTTGTTTTTGCAGGGCATGTTGTGATGTGATATGGTAAGACATGATGCTCAATTTTTATTGTATGAGATGATCATGTTTTGTAACACAGTTATCGGCAACTGGCAGGAGCCATATGGTTGTCGCTTTATTGTATGAAGTTCAATCGCCATGTAATTGCTTTACTTTATCACTAAGCGGTAGCAATAGTCATGGCGGCAATAGTTGGCGTGACGACAACGATGCTTCGATGGAGATCAAGGTGTCAAGCCGGTGACGATGGTGATCATGACGGTGCTTTGGAGATGGAGGTCACAGGAACAAGATGATGATGGCCATATCATATCACTTATATTGATTGCATGTGATGTTTATCCTTTATGCATCTTATTCTGCTTGATTGACGGTAGCATTATAAGATGATCTCTCACTAAATTTCAAGGTACAAGTGTTCTCCGTGAGTATGCACCGTTGCCAAAGTTCGTCGTGCTGAGACACCACATGATGATCGGGTGTGATAAGCTCTATGTTCACATACAACGGGTGCAAGCTAGTTTTGCACACACATAAATACTCGGGTTAAACTTGATGAGCCTAGCATATGAGGATATGGCCTCGGAACACTGAGACCGAAAGGTCGAGCGTGAATCATATAGTAGATATGATCAACATAGTGATTTTCACCATTGAAAACTACTCCATTTCACATGATGATCGGTCATGGTTTAGTTGATATGGATCACGTGATCACTTAGATGATTAGAGGGATGTCTATCTAAGTGGGAGTTCTTAAATATGATTAATTGAACTTTAATTTATCATGAACTTAGTACCTGATAGTATTTTGCTTATCTATGTTGTAGATAGATGGCCTGTGCTGTTGTTCCGTTAAATTTTAATGCGTTCCTTGAGAAAGTAAAGTTAAAAGATGATGGTAGCAATTACACGGACTGGGTCCGTAACTTGAAGATTATGCTCACAGCTGCACAAAAGAATTACATCTTGGAAGCACCGCTAGGAGCCAAACCTGCTGCAGGAGCAACGCCAGATGTTATGAATGTCTGGCAGAGCAAAGCTGATGACTACTCGATAGTTCAGTGCGCCATGCTTTACGGCTTAGAACCGGGACTTCAACGAAGTTTTGAACGTCATGGAGCATATGAGATGTTCCAGGAGTTGAAGTTAATATTTCAAGCAAATGCCCAGATTGAGAGATATGAAGTCTCCAATAAGTTCTACAGCTGCAAGATGGAGGAGAATAGTTCTGTCATTGAACATAAACTCAGAATGTCTGGGTACCATAACCACTTGACTCAATTGGGAGTTAATCTTCCTGTTGATAGTGTCATTGACAAAGTTCTTCGATCACTGCCACCAAGCTACAAGATCTTTGTGATGAACTATAATATGCAAGGGATGGATAAGACGATTCCCGAGCTCTTCGCAATGCTAAAAGCTGTGGAGGTAGAAATCAAGAAGGAGCATCAAGTGTTGATGGTCAACAAGACCACCAGTTTCAAGAAAAAGGGTAAAGGGAAGAAGAAAGGGAACTTCAAGAAGAACAACAAACAAGTTGCTGCTCTAGAGAAGAAACCCAAATCTGGACCTAAGCCAGAGACTAAGTGCTTCTACTGCCCCAAGTATTTGGCGGATAAGAAGGATGGCAAGGTGAACAAAGGTATATGTGATATACATGTTATTGATGTGTACCTTACTAAAGCTCACAGTAGCACCTAGGTATTTGATACTGGTTCTGTTGCTAATATTTGCAACTTGAAACAAGGACTACAGATTGAGTGAAGATTGGCTAAGGACGAGGTGATGATGCGCGTGGGAAATGGTTCCAAAGTCGATGTGATCGTCGTCGACACGCTACCTCTACATCTACCTTCGGGATTAGTTTTAGACCTGAATAATTGTTATTTGGTGCCAGCGTTGAGCATGAACATTATATCTGGATCTTGTTTGATGCGAGACGGTTATTCACTTAAATCAAAGAATAATGGTTGTTCTATTTATATGAGTAATATCTTTTATGGTCAGGCACCCTTGAAGAGTGGTCTATTTTTAATGAATCTCCATAGTAGTGATACACATATTCATAATGTTGAAGCCAAAAGATGCAGAGTTGATAATGATAGTGCAACTTATTTGTGGCACTGCCGTTTAGGTCATCGATACGTCCATTTTGCATGATGCTTTTATATTGATATTTATTGCATTATGGGCTGTTATTACACATTATGTCACAATACTTATGCCCATTCTCTCTTATTTTACAAGGTTTACATGAAGAGGGAGAATGCCGGCAACGGGGATTCTGGGCTGGAAAAGGAGCAAATATTAGAAACCTATTCTGCACAGCTCCAAAAGTCCTGAAACATCACGGAAGCTATTTCTAGAATATATAAAGAATACTGAGCGCAAGAAGTTCTAGAGGGGGGCCACACCCTGGCCAGGAGGGTGGGGGGCGCGCCCCCTGCCTCGTGGGCCCCCTGGTGGCCCTCCTATGCCCATCTTCTGCTATATGGAGTCTTTCGTCAAGGAAAAAAAATCATAAGCAAGCTTCCGGGACGAGACTCCGCCGCCATGAGGCGGAGCCTTGGCGGAACCAATCTAGGGCTCCGACGGAGCTGTTCTGCCGGGGAAACTTCCCTTCGGGAGGGGGAAATCATCACCATCGTCATCACCAACGATCCTCTCATCGGGAGGGGGTCAATCTCCATCAACATCTTCACCAGCTCCATCTCATCTCAAACCCTAGTTCATCTCTTGTATCCAAATCTCAGATTGGTACCTGTGGGTTGCTAGTAGTGTTGATTACTCCTTGTAGTTGATGCTAGTTGGTTTACTTGGTGGAATATTATATGTTCAGATCAATTATGCATATTAATACCCCTCTGATTATGAACATGAATATGCTTTGTGAGTAGTTACGTTTGTTCCTGAGGACATGGGAGAAGTCTTGCTATTAGTAGTCATGTGAATTTGGTATTCGTTCGATATTTTGATGAGATGTATCTTGTCATCCCTCTAGTGGTGTCATGTGAACATCGACTACATGATACTTCACCATTGTTTGGGCCTAGAGGGAGGCATTGGGAAGTAATAAGTAGATGATGGGTTGCTAGAGTGTCAGAAGCTTAAACCCTAGTTTATGCATTGCTTCGTAAGGGGCTGATTTGGATCCATATGCTTCATGCTATGGTTAGGTTTACCTTAATACTTCTGTTGTAGTTGTGGATGCTTGCAATAGGGGTTAATCATAAGTGGGATGCTTGTCCATGTAAGGACAGTACCCAAGTACCGGTCCACCCACATATCAAAATATCAAAGTACCGAACGCGAATCATATGATCGTGATGAAAACTAGCTTGACGATAATTCCCGTGTGTCCTCCGGAGCGCTTTTCTTCATATAAGAGTTTGTCCAGGCTTGTCCTTTGCTACAAAAAGGATTGGGACATCTTGCTGCACCTTATTTACTTTTATTACTTGCTACTCGTTACCAATTACCTTATCACAAAACTATCTATTACCGATAATTTCAGTGCTTGCAGAGAATACCTTGCTGAAAACCGCTTATCATTTCCTTCTGCCCCTCGTTGGGTTCGACACTCCTACTTATCGAAAGGACTATGATAGATACCCTATACTTGTGGGTCATCAAGACTCTTTTTGGCGCCTTTGTCGGGGAGTGAAGCGCCTTTGGTAGGTGGAATTTGGTAAGGAAAAATTTATATAATGTGCTGAAATTTACTGTCACTTGTTACTATGGAAAGTAATCCTTTGAGGGGCTTGTTCGGGGTATCTTCACCCCGACCGGTGGAGCAAATAGTTGCTCCTCAAGCTACTCAACCTACTGGACCTACTGAAAATGAAAATGTCTACTTTGAAATTCCTTCGGGTATGACAGAGAAACTACTAGCTAATCCTTTTGCAAGAGATGGAACATTGCATCCCGATTTACACTTAATCTATGTGGATGAAGTTTGTGGATTATTTAAGCTTGCAGGTATGCCCGATGATGTTATCAAGAAGAAGGTCTTCCCTTTATCTTTGAAGGGAGATGCATTGACATGGTATAGGCTATGTGATGATATGGGATCATGGAACTACAAACAGTTGAAATTGGGATTCCATCAGAAGTTTTATCCTATGCATCTTGTTCATCGTGATCGTAATTATATATATAATTTCTGGCCTCGCGAAGGAGAAAGCATCGCTCAAGCTTGGGGGAGGCTGAAGTCAGTGTTATATTCATGCCCCAATCATGAGCTCTCAAGAGAAATGATTATTCAAAATTTTTATGCTCGGCTTTCTGACAACAATTGCTCCATGCTCGATACTTCTTGTACTGGTTCCTTTATGATGAAGACTATTGAATACAAATGGAATTTATTGGAGAGAATTAAACACAACTATGAAGATTGGGATCTCGATGAAGGTTAGGAGGCAGGTAAAACACATAAGTTTGATTGTGTTAAATCTTTTATGGATACCGATGTTTTTCGTAAATTTAGCACTAAATATGGACTTGACTCTGAGATAGTTGCTTCTTTCTATGAATCCAATGCTACTCATGTTGATCTCCCCAAGGAGAAGTGTTTTAAATATAATCCTCCCATTGAAACAAAATTAGTTGCACCTATTAAAGTTGAAGAAAAGACTATCACTTATAATGATCTTGTTGTTCCCACTGCTTATGTTGAGAAACCACCTTTCCCTGTTAGAATAAAGGATCATGCTAAAGCTTCAACTGTGGTTCGTAAAAGTAATATTAGAACTTATACACCTCCTGAGCAAGTTAAAATTGAACCTAATATTTCTATTGTTAAAGATCTCCTGGCTGATAATATCGATGGGCATGTTATTTATTTCTGTGATGAGACTGCTAGAATTGCTAAACCTGGTGCTAAAGATAAACATAGACCTGTGGTAGGCATGCCAGCTATTTCTGTTAAAATAGGAGATCATTGTTATCATGGCTTGTGTGATATGGGTGCTAGTGCCAGTGCAATACCTATTTCCTTATACAAAGAAATTATGCATGATATTGCACCAGTTGAGATAGAAGGTATTGATGTTACCATTAAGCTTGTTAATAGAGATACTATTTCACCAATTGGGATTGTTAGAGACGTTGAAGTCTTGTGTGGGAAGGCTAAATATCCTGATGATTTTCTTGTTCTTGGTCCCCCACAAGATAGCTTTTGTCCCATTATATTTGGTAGACCCTTCTTGAACACTGTTAATGCTAAGATAGATTGCAAGAAGGATGTTGTTACTATTGGTTTGGATGATATGTCTCATGAGTTTAATTTTTCTAAATTTCGTAGACAACCCCATGATAAAGAATTTCCTAATAAAGATGAAATTATTGGTCTTGCTTCTATTGCCATGCCTCCTACTGATCCATTAGAACAATATTTGCTAGACCATGAAAATGATATGTTCATGAATGAAAGAAGGGAAATAGATGAAGTATTCTTTAAACAGGGACCTATTTTGAAACACAATTTGCCTATTGAAATACTAGGGGATCCTCCTCCACCCAAGGGTGATCCCGTGTTTGAGCTTAAACCATTACCTGATACTCCTAAATATGCTCATCTTGATGAAAAGAAAATATATCCTACTATTATTAGTGCTAACCTTTCAGAGAAGGAGGAAGAGAAATTATTGAAAACTCTGAAGAAGCACCGTGCTGCTATTGGATATACTCTTGATGATCTTAAGGGCATTAGTCCCACTCTATGTCAACACAAAATAAGTTTGGAGGAAGACGCCAAACCAGTTATTGATCACCAACGGCGGCTGAATCCTAAGATGAAAGAAGTGGTAAGAAAAGAAATATTAAAGCTCCTTGAGGCAGGTATAATTTATCCCGTTGCTGATAGCCAGTGGGTAAGTCCTGTCCATTGTGTCCCTAAGAAGGGAGGTATTACTGTTGTCCCTAATGATAATGATGAATTGATCCCGCAAAGAATTATTACAGGTTATAGGATGGTAATTGATTTCCGCAAATTAAATAAGGCTACTAAAAAAGATCATTACCCTTTGCCTTTTATTGATCAAATGCTAGAAAGATTATCCAAACACACACATTTTTGCTTTCTAGATGGTTACTCTGGCTTCTCTCAAATACCCGTGTCAGCTGATGATCAATCAAAGACCACTTTTACTTGCCCTTTTGGTACTTTTGCTTATAGACATATGCCTTTTGGTTTATGTAATGCACCTGCTACCTTTCAAAGATGCATGATGGCTATATTCTCTAACTTTTGTGAAAAGATATGTGAGGTTTTCATGGACGATTTCTCCGTTTATGGATCCTCTTTTGATGATTGCTTAAGCAACCTTGATCGAGTTTTGCAGAGATGTGAATAAACTAATCTTGTCTTGAATTGGGAGAAGTGCCACTTTATGGTAAATGAAGGTATTATCTTGGGGCATAAATTTTTTGAAAGAGGCATTGAAGTTGATAAAGCTAAAGTTGATGCTATTGAAAAGATGCCATGTCCCAAGGACATTAAAGGTATAAGAAGCTTCCTCGGTCACGCCGGTTTTTATAGGAGGTTCATTAAGGACTTCTCAAAAATTTCTCGTCCTCTAACTAATCTCTTACAAAAAGATATTCCTTTTGTCTTTGATGATGATTGTGTAGAAGCATTTGAAATACTTAAGAAAGCATTGATTTCTGCACCTATTGTTCAGCCACCTGATTGGAATTTACCCTTTGAAATTATGTGTGATGCTAGCAGTTATGTTGTAGGTGCTGTTCTAGGGCAAAGAGTTGATAAGAAATTAAATGTTATTCAATATGGTAGTAAAACTCTAGACAATGCCCAAAGAAATTATGCTACTACCGAAAAAGAATTTTTAGCAGTTGTATTTGCTTGTGATAAGTTCAGACCTTATATTGTTGATTCTAAAGTAACTGTTCACATTGATCATGCTGCTATTAAATATCTTATGGAAAAGAAAGATGCTAAACCTAGACTTATTAGATGGGATCTCTTCCTACAAGAATTTGATTTGCATATTATTGATAGAAAGGGAGCTGAGAACCCCGTTGCAGACAACTTGTCTAGGTTAGAAAATGTTCTTGATGACCCACTACCTATTGATGATAGCTTTCCTGATGAACAATTAAATGTCATAAATGCTTCTCGAACTGCTCCATGGTACGCTGATTATGCTAATTATATTGTTGCTAAATTTATACCACCTAGTTTCACATACTAGCAAAAGAAAAAGTTCTTCTATGATTTGAGACATTAATTTTGGGATGACCCACATCTTTATAAAGAAGGAGTAGATGGTATTATTAGATGTTGTGTACCTGAGCATTAATAGGAACAGATCCTATGCAAGTGTCACTCCGAGGCTTATGGAGGACACCATGCTGGAGATAGAACTGCACATAAGGTATTGCAATCTGGTTTTTATTGGCCTACTCTCTTCAAGGATGCCCGTAAGATTGTCTTGTCTTGTGATGAATGTCAAAGAATTGGTAATATTAGTAGATGTCAAGAAATGCCTATGAATTATTCACTTGTCATTGAACCATTTGATGTTTGGGGCTTTGATTATATGGGACCTTTTCCTTCCTCTAATGGGTATACACATATCTTAGTCGCTGTTGATTGCGTTACTAAGTGGGTAGAAGCTATTCCAACTAGTAGTGCTGATCATAACACCTCTATTAAGATGCTTAAAGAAGTTATTTTCCCGAGGTTTGGAGTCCCTAGATATTTAATGACTGATGGTGGTTCACATTTTATTCATGGTGCCTTTCGTAAAATGCTTGCTAAGTATGACGTTAATCATAGAATTGCATCTCCATATCACCCACAGTCTAGTGGTCAAGTAGAATTGAGTAACAGAGAGATCAAATTAATTTTGCAAAATACTCTTAATATATTCAGGAAGAATTGGTCCAAGAAACTTGATGATGCATTATGGGCCTATAGAACTGCATATAAAATCCTATGGGTATGTCTCCGTATAAAATGGTTTATGGTAAAGCATGCCACTTACCTCTTGAACTAGAACATAAGGCATATTGCGCCATTAAAGAGCTTAATTATGATTTCAAACTTGCCGGTGAGAAGAGGTTATTTGACATTAGCTCATTTGATGAATGGAGAACCAGGCTTATGAAAATGCCAAGCTGTTTAAAGAAAAAGTTAAAAGATGGGATGATAAAAGGATACAAAAGCGTGAGTTCAATGTAGGTGATTATGTATTGCTATACAATTCTCGTTTAAGATTTTTTGCAAGAAAACTTCTCTCTAAATGGGAAGGTCCTTACGTTATCGAGGAGGTCTATCGTTCCGGTGCCATAAAAATCAACAATTTCGAAGGCACAAATCTGAAGGCGGTGAACGGTCAAAGAATTAAACATTATATCTTAAGTAATCCTATAAATGTTGAAACTAATATTATTTAAACTGTAATCCCGGAGGAATACATAAGGGACACTTTTCGGAACATTTCAGACTCCGAAAAGGAATAGGTACGTGGTAAGGTAACTAAACCGACTCCAAAACAGTTCTAATGGCAATATTTCTTTGTTTTGGAATATTTAAGAAAATAGGAAAATAAGAAGCAGACCGAAAAGGACACATGGCTTCCACGAGGGTGGGAGGCGCGCCCCCTGCTTCGTGGGCACTTCGTGTGCTCTCCGGACTCCGTTTTCTTGCACGATACTTCTTTCGGTCGGTAAAAATTCATTATATAATCTCCCTGAAGGTTTTGACCACCGTACCACGCAAATATCCTCTGTTCTTGTTTTGAGCTGTTTTCTGTCTGGGTTGTCAAGGCCAGGCATCATGTCGTCCCCCTCCTCCAACAATGGTGACAATGATGCTTGGCTAATGAAGATAGAGCTGAAGAGGGAAGAACCTATGGAGATCAACAAGGATGAAGGGATCAAGAAGACCACAGAGGACCAAGTTCCGGCAGCAGAAGACATCCTTCAACTTGATCACAATCTTCTTACCCCAACTGAGATCGAGGCTTTCGAGATGATTGAGTTAGCCCGTATACAAAACAAGTATCTCACACGTGAAAATATTTTGTTGAAGGAGCATATCATCGCACTCAAGGGCATTATCCGCAAGTTGGAGGACCTCCTACGCTCGATGTGCGACTATCCATCATCACCAACACCTTCTTCACCAACAAAGAATGAGATATAAACACATGGGTATGGGCACTCCCCTTGGAAACTACCAAGCATGGGGGAGTGCCCCGGTATCATATCACCATCACTTTTATTTTTACCATTTTTCTTAGTTTGTTTCTTTTAGTAATATCTTGATCTAGTAGAATAAAGCTTTGGTATGATCTAGTTGTGAGTTTTGCTTTATGATCCCTCTATGTAATCGAGTCTGTGAGCTATACAATAAAGATTAGTGTTGAGTCAAGGGCTTGATTATTTTGCTATGATCTTGAGGGAGTTAAATAAAATAAAATAAAAGAGAAGAAATAAAAAGAAACAAAGAGATCATATGGATCTTATGGAAAGTAATGAGCTCACATATAAAGAGTATGATGAATAAAAGTTGTTGAGAGTTGACAAACATAGTTTTGGTCATTGTTGCAATTAATAGGAAGTAATAAAGAAAGAGAGGTTTTCACATATAAATATACTATCTTGGACATCTTTTATGATTGTGAGCACTCATTAAAGTATGACATGCTAAGAGTTGATGTTGGACAAGGAATACAACGTGATGGGTTATGTTTTCTTACATCTGAGATAAATTATATTATCATGGATCATCCAACATGTTGAGCTTGCCTTTCCCTCTCATGCTAGCCAATTTCTTTGCACCAAGTAGAGATAGTACTCTTGCTTCCAAATATCCCTAAACCCAGTTTTGCCATGAGAGTCCACCATATCTACCTATGGATTGAGTAAGATCCTTCATGTAAGTTGTCATCGGTGCAAGAAATAAAAATTTCTCTCTAAATATGTATGACTTATTAGTGTGGGAGAAAATAAGCTTTATACGATCTTGTGATATGGAAGAACTAAAAGCGACGGACTGCATAATAAAGGTCCATATTACAAGTGGCAATATAAAGTGACGTTCTTTTGCATTAAGATTTCGTGCATCCAACCATAAAAGCGCATGACAACCTCTGCTTCCCTCTGCGAAGGGCCTATCTTTTACTTTCATCTTCTACCTTACATAAGAGTCATGGTGATCTTCACCCTTCCTTTTTACATTTTATCCTTTAGCAAGCACAATGTGTTGGAAAGATCCTGATATATATATAGCTAATTGGATGTGAGTCTTCATGAACTATTATTGTTGACATTACCATTGAGGTAAAAACGTTGGGAGGCAAAACTATAAGCCCCTATCTTTCTCTGTGTCCGATTAAAACTTCATACCCATAAATATTGCATGAGTGTTAGCAATTGTGAAAGACTAAAAGATGGTTGAGTATGTGGAATTGCTGAAAAGCTCTTATATTGACTCTTTCCTATGTCATGATAAATTGCAATTGCCTCAATGACTGAGATTAGAGTTTGTTGGTTCTCAATGAAGTTTACGATTCATACTTGAAATTGTGATTGAATTGTTACTTTAGCATAAGAGATCATATTACAATATATATATATACATATATGTTGTTGTTCTAAGAATGATCATGATGCCCTCATGTCCGTATTTTATTTTTATCGACACCTCTATCTCTAAACATGTGGACATATTTTTCGATTTCGGCTTTCGCTTGAGGACAAGCGAGGTCTAAGCTTGGGGAGTTGGTACGTCCATTTTGCATCATGCTTTTATATCAATATTTATTACATTATGGGCTGTTATTACACATTATGCCACAATACTTATGTCTATTCTCTCTTACTTTACAAGGTTTACATGAAGAGGGAGAATGCCGGCAGCGGGGATTCTGGGCTGGAATAGGAGCAAATATTACAGACCTATTCTGCACAGCTACAAATGTCCTGAAACTTCATGGAAGCTATTTCCAGAATATATAAAATATAATGAGCGAAAGAAGTTCCAGAGGGGGTCCACACCCTGGCCACGAGGGTGGGGGCGCGCCCTACCCCCTGGGCGTGCCCCTGCCTCGTGGGCCTCCTGGTGGCCCTCCGATGCCCATATTCTGCTATATGGAGTCTTTCTTTGAGGAAAAAAATCATAAGCAAGCTTTCGGGACAAGACTCCGCCGCCACGAGGCGGAACCTTGGCGGAACCAATCTAGGGCTCTGAAGGAGCTGTTCTGCCGGGGAAATTTCCCTCCGGGAGGGGGAAATCATCACCATCGTCATCACCAACGATCCTCTCATCGGGAGGGGGTCAATCTCCATCAACATCTTCACCAGCACCATCTCATCTCAAACCCTAGTTCATCTCTTGTATCCAAATCTCAGATTGGTACCTGTGGGTTGCTAGTAGTGTTGATTACTCCTTGTAGTTGATGCTAGTTGGTTTACTTGGTGGAAGATTATATGTTCAGATCAATTATGCATATTAATACCCCTCTGATTATGAACATGAATATGCTTTGTGAGTAGTTACGTTTGTTCCTGAGGACATGGGAGAAGTCTTGCTATTAGTAGTCATGTGAATTTGGTATTCGTTTGATATTTTGATGAGATGCATGTTGTCATCCCTCTAGTGGTGTCATGTGAATGTCGACTACATGATACTTCACCATTGTTTGGGCCTAGAGGGAGGCATTGGGAAGTAATAAGTAGACGATGGGTTGCTAGAGTGACAGAAGCTTAAACCCTAGTTTATGCGTTGCTTTGTAAGGGGCTGATTTGGATCCATATGTTTCATGCTATGGTTAGGTTTACCTTAATACTTCTGTTGTAGTTGTGGATGCTTGCAATAGGGGTTAATCATAAGTGGGATGCTTGTCCAAGTAAGGACAGTACCCAAGCACCGGTCCACCCACATATCAAATTATCAAGGTACCGAACACGAATCATATGATCGTGATGAAAACTAGCTTGACGATAATTCCCATGTGTCCTCGGGAGCGCTTTTCTTCATCTAAGAGTTTATCCAGGCTTGTCCTTTGCTACAAAAAGGATTGGACCATCTTGCTGCACCTTATTTACTTTTATTACTTGCTACTTGTCGGGACCAGATTTTCGGGATATTAATTTCCCAAAAGCGGCCCTTTTGCTCACCAGCCCCAGGATTACTATTAGCTGATGAGACACCAACTTGTTACAGAAACTCCAAGCAAAATACAAAATATGCTGTAGAAGACCATTCTGGCCTATGGGTAGAATAATTGGTTTCTAGTGGTTGATGGCGGAAGCGGTTTGCAGATCATCAGCGTCTATGGGACTCCATTTCCCACAGGAACAGCTGACCAGGATAACTCCTATCTTCGCGAGGCTGCTATCACCATTATGTAGGTTCCGGGGCTTTCATCGCCACGCTCCTTTCCACGCAAGAAATCTGGCCAAGACAATAGCCAGGGACAAGCCAGTGAGTACTTTGAATGTACTCGCAAACATTAAGAACACAGGTATAATGTAGCCATTGATAATCATGAAATATTCCATGATCACTTCGTCAGTTATGAAATAAGGTTCATGATGCACGCAAGTAGATCATTTAAATAAATCACGAGTAAACAATCAGGGTGTAAAAATATAAAGCACCGATCGGGTGTCTGAAGCGACGCCTCGAAAGGATAATATTATGAAGATGCCTCAGTCGGGCGTCTGAGCGACACCACAGAAAGGGCTTATAAGTAAATGAAATAACAGTCATGCCACAGTCGGGCGTCTATGCGACACCACATAAAGGGCTTATAAGTAAATGAAATAACAAACATGCCACAGTCGGGCGTCTAAGCGACGCCACATAAAGGGCTTATATATAAACATATTCACAGTGAATATCCATGAGGTAGTACCGACCAAGGGATATTCATTATTTCAAACAATGCAAACGGTTAGTCCACAATGATAATAATCATAACCATCATATATTACAAGTCATAATCAATATTATGGTTTAGTAGTTTCTCCTCCGAAGACCGACACTAAGACCGACACTTGACCCATCCCAGACTGTAGTCCTTAACCATGGACACAGCTATTCGAATAGGTTCAATATCTCTGCAGAGGGTGTACTCTTTACCGACGAGTAACCGATTTCTTTAGTCCATCGGAACTAATTCCGTCTACAGTCTTTTAGTCGAAAACACGCCTGACTTGCACACACCAGCTTAACTTTACTCGTGTCTGGAATCACCCAGACACCTGTTAAGCAAAACTCTAAGTGGGGAGGCTACAACCTCGCGTAGCATGGGATCAAATTTTTATCGCGCGCTCTAAGGGGTGGCCTCCCCTCTCGGTCCCAACCGGAAACACCCATGCCCCCGGACCAGGTGGCATGCCTACCAGCTATAACCGGTATCTTCCACCATGGCCTCTCTGTACGGTGTGTGCTAGGACAGGGGTTAAGAACTTACTGAACCGTACCCTACCTACGGCAGGGACAAGTGGCAGCACGAAACAAGTATGGGGGTTACTGGAACAAGACTCGATCTATGGCCGACTCAGGAGGCTTAAGTATTTCCTGCATGGTTAGCTCAAGAATTATATTTCACAACCATCAGACACAACCACCACTCATCATACCTCCCCCTGCCCTACTGGTCATAACCATCTCGACGAGGGACAAGCTCATGCCTACACAAGACAGAGACTTTCCCAGGTCCTTCCCGGTAGGCATGAGAGGCATATGAGGGTGATTGCTATCACAAGCTTATCCATTTCCAACAACAAGAATTTTCATTTGTGCACTCAAGGTGTATGATCATATCGTCACATAAAAATAACCAACGCTTCATGTTGAGGTGGGGTTATAACCGTATCATACAATCCCCAAAATATATTATGCCAGTGTTCAGAATGCTTGCCTTCAAGTTGTGGAGAGGCAGGGTACATTCCAAAACTTTGAAAGTTTTCTTCTCTCTCCAACAAATCCGATTTTTGGAAATATTTAAATTAACACATAGTTTAAAAACAGTACAAAAAAGTTGCTTGGAAAATTTTGAAATAAATATGAAAATAAACTAGACAATATTTGAGGAACAACAAAAAATGAATCAAGTCATTTGGATTTATATTTAAAAAGTAGCCAGTCAAAGTTTCAGTCAAACTCTGTTTTTAAAATAAAACAAAAAAGAAAACGTTTCGATGAGAATGCTCTTTCTTAGCAGGGAAGACGTACTCTGGGGCGTTGCGCTTTCACTTAAAGCACGTGGTGGTGGGGCTGGTCATTGACAGTGGGTCCAGGGGGCCCACTGGTCAGGTTTGACCAGTCGCCACTCCATCCCTTCTCCTCTGCCCGAGCGATGGCGGGACTCTGGCGATCGCCGTCGAGGAACGGTGGTTCCTCGCGGGGTTCTGAGGGCGGGGATGGATCCGACAGCCTGGGGCGGTCCTCCCGGTGCTCATTAGGTAGGTGGGGACGAAGGGAGTCTCCTGCGGTGAGCTTCGCGGCGGCCGGTGGCTTCGGGAGAATTGGGGGTTCGCACTGCGGTGGTTCTTGAGCGGGTTTGAGGTGTTGGGTGGCTTCGCAAGATCGAGGGAAGGAGGATGGTGGCTCTGGATGGGCTGGGGAGGCCTTGCTTGCGACGAATTGGACCAGAGAGCGGCGGCGGCCGAACCGGCCGGAGACGAGGAAGAAGGCTTCCCTCTGTCGCTTGCGTGCTGGGGGAACTCTAGGAGGATGGCTTTAGGCTGCTTGGGTGCCTGGACGAGCTCGAGGACTCCTATTTATAGGTGGACGAGGTTGGTTCGCGGCGGCCGGGGATAAGCTTTATGGCGAACCGCCGTTCTATTGCTGCAGGCGACGTGGCAACGACGGGCGCTAGCAGACGGCTTGCAGATGAGGTCAAGCTCTTCCAGAGGGCAGCTGGCGCGCTGGAGTGGTTCGGGCGGCGCCGTCCAGGGCAGGAACCCACTGTGGCCAGCCGCTAGCCGCCGTGGCCGACCTGACGGCGGCGCTGTAGGGCGCCAGGGGCGAGCTGGCGGGTTCTAGTGAGTGGATGAGGCCGGGGGCGTGGCTCTGCAGGCGAGCAAGGGCCGGGCGCGATGCGGCGACCCGTGCGCACGCACGTGCAAAACGCGTGCTGTGGGCGCGCCCAGAGCACGCACGCTACGTGCTTGGCAATATGCCAAGGCATGCTAGAGTGCTTGAGCGGGGCTGGCAAATAACAGGGCTAGGTTAGGGTTAGTGAGGAGATCAATGGACATGGTTGTTAGGTCAGATGATCAAGTTCACAAAGTAAACTTAAAATCATGCCAAAACTGGCTATGCACTCAGGGTGTTTGACAGAATGCCAAGGTCATCTAGGCAATTCTTGGGTTGGCCAAATTCTCCAGATCAATGTCTCTTCAGATGATACATAGGGTGGTGAGGTTAGTTTGCCAAAATCAAAAACTTGTTAGTGCAAGTTTATAGGAAAACCAATTCTGGACAGAAGCAAAAAGGCATAGCTGCATGCACTAAAAATCCTCCAATGGGTCCACTCTCTTGGACTTAAGGGTTTGGTATGGAGTACTACAAGCAGGAGAAAGGTCATGGTCACTAGGGCAAAATTCATTAGGGATGCAGTTGAAAACACCCAACTGGGCCAGAATGAAAAAGAGGTTGATTCACTCAATTTTTTCAAAGAACATCAATGGGTTTTTGCATGAAGTTGAATAATATACTCCTATTAACATCCCATAATTTTGGTGGAAGCTAGAAAGAAATATTTAAAGGGGTTGTAGTGCAAAATTGCTCTCTGGACCAGATTTGGAAACTTGGTGTAGAGCTCAAAATACTAAATGAATGAAATATATTTTTGCTTAAAAGTGATTTAAAAACATCTCATGACATCTCCAAATTTTGGTGAAAATTCTAAATAAGTTTATCAAGTGGTTGTAGTTCAAAAAGAGCTCCAAAACTAAAGGAAAAATCATTTTAGGAATAAAGCTCAGAGAGAAATGATTGTGCAAATAATTTCCACTGATAATAGAAATGTTTTTTTGAAAGGGCAAACAAGTCCAATAATATATTTGGAAAGTTTTTACTTGGGGTAAAAACTCCATAATAACAAAGAAAAGAATGGCTTTGAAATCAAGGGAAAAATCCAGAAAATGAAAGTTTAAATTTCCTGGCAAAATTTTAAATCAAGGAAACAAGGTCAAAATTTTGGGGTGTCACAACACTACACCCCTTAAGAAAAATCTCATCCTCGAGATTTGCTAAAAGCTGCTTTAAGAAAATATAAGCAATAAAATGTGGCTACACTGAGAGGGCAATAAGTGGTGTAAAACCACAGTGTGGAACACTGGCGCTGCGTGGGAAAATCTATGGTTAGGGGGAAAACGAGAGATTTCTACGTTGGATATAGTAAATTTAGAATAAATTCTAAATTTAAAATACGCTGGTCGTACCCGAGAGCACAGTGCTCTCTCTGGCTGACAGGTGGACCCGGGGCCCACTGTCAGCCTCTTCTTCTTCCTCTAGCTCTCTCTTCTTCCTCTCTCCTGCGTGCTTTCCCGCGCTTTCTCCATCGGCGACATCTAGCGCGTAGGGCATCTAGGCCGTACCCGCGGTAGTGCGCGGCGTGCTAGCTGCCGGTGCAGCATGCACTCACCTTGCGGGCCAGCGTGCTATCGGCACTGCTCGCGGATTCGCCTCTGAACACCGGTGATCGGGCGACGAGCGGCGCTGGTGGACTTCGCCCACCGTACACCGAGCTCGAGCTATAAAACGGCCGAGGTGCTTCTCTCTTCTTCCTCACAGCTGGCCTCGCTTCTCCTTCCCCTTCTTCCTCCTCCATTTCCATTTACAGAAGCTAGAGACGAGGTTTTAATGGCGGAGGCGATGCCGGATTGGTACGTGATCCTGATGTGCGGAGGGCTGGCGGCATTGCTGGGGCTCTCCGTGCTCCTGTGTGCGATGATCCTCGATGATCGTCGTGATGCTGCCGCTCGAGTGTTGGCTCTCCGCGGTGGCGGTGATCACGAGGAGTAGGTGTGGTGTCGGGTGTTGACTGTTGTTGGTATGTTGGGTAACTTTTACCCGGATGATTACCCACTAATCTCTCCTTCAGAGACTGGGGTGTGTTAGGGAGATGATTAGCCAGATGCAACACGGTTACGTGGTGTTGCAAGTAGTGTATGTGTTCGAGTGGTTGCAGTTGTGAGTCTGCTGCCGTGGTGCCGCGTGAATAAAATTCCATGTCGTGAGGAGACATATGCTGCAGCAACTCAGGTAAAAGAAATCTCACTCCAGGATTTTCGCGAGAGAAAATTAGTCAATCAAAATTTACAGCGGCAAAAACTACTCACAACAATTGAAACCAAATATTTATCTCATCGTACTAGTTTTAGAATAACCCGCATGAGATACAACACTTAACTAAATGCAGGAATAGAAGAACATAGCGGTGACGTCTCGAATGAAAATGGCAACTAGACGGGGTCCCGAGAAAACGTCTCTGGTACTGGGGCGCACTCTTCTTCTATCGGGGGAAGCGGATTGATCAGTCGATGAACGCGTCTCTCCTGGTCGGGCCTCAGTGGTCTGCCGATGGCGATCTGAGGATTTAAATCAGCGAGGCTCTGGAGATAACCCATTACTCGCTGGGTCAAACGCTCTTCAGCGATGACATACTGGACAAGGTTGGCCAGTACTGGGTCTCTCTCAATTCGTCCACCGGGAAAAGATGTCACTTCCCCGGGTGCTGCACGGCTCGGAAAGTAGTCATACCCTCGTTCGCTGGCATAGGGTACCGTGAATCGAAGGCGAACAAGCGCTTCGTGTGCAGCCGCTTCTATGGCCATCTGCGGAGTTGGCATAGATCTCCCTAGGAAGGAGACTTCCGTTGGGTCCTGATTTGAGTTTACGGGAGGGATGTGCACTACTGCCCAATATTTCAAGGTGGATGAGGTGATCCTTGACTTGAGCAGCTTGTACTGGGGTTGCTGGGTAGAACCCATGGTACTGCAGGTAAAGTCCCACAATATTTTAACAAAACTACCCGGGGTTACATCTGGGGTTCTTAGATAAATGCTAGGGCTCGGCATGGCAAGAAATGGTTGTGAGGGTTGCGCACAAGATGATGGGTACTCAGCAAGGTCACGAGGTGGCCTTTTATAAAGCAACTGGGCTGGGTTATTTACCGCGGTGAAGGGAAACTAGTTTGTCGGTTCTGCCCTATGGGGTCGGGGTCAAAGCCATAGATACACACATCTCGCCAAAGCGACGCATTACTGTGGGTGTTGTCGGGGTTGGTTTTGGTAGTTACGCCCAGAATTAAAAATGCAGCCATACACGAATGCACTCAAGCATGGCCACTATTCAAAATAGGGATGCACCAGCAGATAGTATTCCAATATGACGATACGAGATCACACAATTACAGGTTGTGGACATACTGAGACTCGGTACTACTCGAGTGACTTAGTCTACCTCATTTATATCTAAGCGGGCGTACCTTGTGGATGCCGAGGCTTCTCCACGGGCTTCGCTGTCGGGGTTAGCTGCAGGTGGTTGCGGAACTGCAGGGCCGGGGTAGTGATGATGACCATCACGGGGATTGTTGGCCACAATCCCGTTGGAGTGTGTTCCCAAAAGGCGACGAAGCACTTCTGGGGTCATCAAAGCACCTTGGTCGATGGCTGGGGCTGATCTCAAGGTCTCGATCAGTTGTCCGAACAGCACGACTGGGTTGTCGGCGTCGGGCTCAGCCTCTCTTCTTGCCGGGGCTCGGCGAACCAGTTCTCCACGAGCTGCGATCAGATCAAGGGTGATTTGATCGAACAGTCCCTCTAGTGCACTTACATAGCGCACTAGATGCAATAATGCAGGATCCGTCTCGTGATCTCCGTTGGCAACTTGTGGTTGTCTACCATACCCGTCACGGCTGGGGTAGTAGTAGAAGGAGCGACAGTTAACTCGGAGCGATAAGTGCCGGAGTTGAACTATAGCTTCTTGAGCAGCTAGTTGGATGGCTTGTGGCTCAAAGGAAGTTGTCCTTCCGGTGAACCTGTAGGGGCATTCTGGTGATAGACCCCTACCATAGACGTGCACAGTGGCCCAAAATTGATGGCTCTCACCGCTCATGGACCCTTGGTACACAACATATTCTGGGGGCTCTTCTAATGCAAAGGCACGGCGGGTGAGGTTTGCTAGCACGGTCACAAAACCTCCAAGGTTGGTTGCTGTGGTCTCATTGTGAACAATGGGTCTTGGCATTATAGCTTGGTTTGGGGTAGAGGCTGTGCTGTGCTGGTGAGACTAGCGTGCCCTTTTTATAGAAAAAGGGGACGGAGTCTTCCTTCGCACGCTTGCAAAAAAGACTATTCAGGGGCCGGTCACTGGCGTGTGACTGACAGGTTAGGCTGATAGGTTGGGCACCGACTGCCAGAAGGTGTCGGGTCATTGTGAGGCTATCTTACACGAGAAGTTTGGCCGGGGTTTGGTTAAGGTCTGGTGGGTTGGTTTACCTAGGTTTTCGACCTGGCTAAGATAGGATTAGCCAATGGTCAGCCTGGATCTGATACCAAGTTTGTCGGGACCGGATTTTTGGGATATTAATTTCCCAAAAGCGGCCCTTGTGCTCACCAGCCCCAGGATTACTGTTAGCTGATGAGACACCAACTTGTTACAGAAACTCCAAGCAAAATACAAAATATGAAGTACAAGACCATTTTGGCCTATGGGTACAACAATTGGTTTCTAGTGGTTGATGGCAGAAGCGGTTTGCGGATCATCAGCGTCTATGAGACTCCATTTCCCACAGGAACAGCTCGGGAGGATAACTCCTATCTTCGCGAGGCTGCCATCACCATTACGTAGGTTCCGGGGCTTTCATCGCAACGCTTCTTTCCACGCAAGAAATCTGGCCAAGACAATAGCCAGGGACAAGCCAGCGAGTACTTTGAATGTACTCGCAAACATTAAGAACATAGGTATAATGTAGCCATTGATAATCATGTTTTGAAATATTCCATGATCACTTCGTCAGTTATGAAATAAGGTTCATGATGCACGCAAGTAGATCATTTAAATAAATCACGAGTAAACAATCAGGGTGTAAAAATATAAAGCACCGATCGGGTGTCTGAAGCGACGCCTCGAAAGGATAATATTATGAAGCATGCCTCAGTCGGGCGTCTGAGCGACACCACAGAAAGGGCTTATAAGTAAATGAAATAACGGACATGCCACAGTCGGGCGTCTGTGCGACACCACATAAAGGGCTTATAAGTAAATGAAATAACAAACATGCCACAGTCGGGCGTCTGAGCGACGCCACATAAAGGGCTTATATATAAACATATTCACAGTGAATATGCAGGAGGTAGTACCGTCCCAGGGATATTCATTATTTCAAACAATGCAAACGGTTAGTCCACAATAATAATAATCATAACCATCATATATTACAAGTCATAATCAATATTCTGGTTTAGTAGTTTCTCCTCCGAAGACCGACACTAAGACCGACACTTGACCCATCCCAGACTGTAGTCCTTAACCATGGACACGGCTATTAGAATAGGTTCAATATCTCTGCAGAGGGTGGACTCTTTACCCACGAGTAACCGATTTCTTTAGTCCATCGGAACTAATTCCGTCTACAGTCTTTTAGTCGAAAACACGCCTGACTTGCACACACCAGCTTAACTTTACTCGTGTCTGGAATCACCCAGACACCTGTTAAGCAAAACTCTAAGTGGGGAGGCTACAACCTCGCGTAGCATGGGATCAAATTTTTATCGCGCGCTCTAAGGGGTGGCGTCCCCTCTCGGTCCCAACCGAAAACACCCATGCCCCCGGACCAGGTGGCATGCCTACCAGTTACAACCGGTATCTTCCACCATGGCCTCTCTGTACGGTGTGTGCTAGGATAGGGGTTGACAACTTACTGAACCGTACCCTACCTATGGCAGGGACAAGTGGCAGCACGAAACATGTATGGGGGTTACTGGAACAAGACTCGATCTACGGCCGACTCAGGAGGCTTAAGTATTTCCTGCATGGTTAGCTCAAGAATTATATTTCACAGCCATCAGACACAACCACCACTCATCATACCTCCCCCTGCCCTACCGGTCATAACCGTCTCGATGAGGGACAAGCTCGTGTCTACACAAGACAGAGACTTTCCCGGGTCCTTCCCGGTAGGCATGAGAGGCATATGAGGGTGATTGTTATCACAAGCTTATCCATTTCCAACAGCAAGAATTTTCATTTGTGCACTCAAGGTGTATGATCATATCGTCACATAAAAATAACCAACGCTTCATGTTGAGGTGGGGTTATAACCGTATCAAACAATCCCCAAAATATATTATGCCAGGGTTCAGAATGCTTGCCTTCAAGTTGTGGAGAGGCAGGGTACATTCCAAAACTTTGAAAGTTTTCTTCTCTCTCCAAAAAATCCTATTTTTGGAAATATTTAAATTAACACATAGTTTAAAAACAGTACAAAAAAGTTGCTTGGAAAATTTTGAAATAAATATGAAAATAAACTAGACAATATTTGAGGAACAACAGAAAAAGAATCAAGTCATTTGGATTTATATTTAAAAAGTAGCCAGTCAAAGTTTCAGTCAAACTCTGTTTTTAAAATAAAACAAAAAAGAAAACATTTCGATGAGAATGCGCTTTCTTAGCAGGGAAGACATACTCTGGGGCGTTGCGCTTTCACTTAAAGCACGTGGTGGCGGGGCTGGACACTGACAGTGGGTCCAGGGGGCCCACTGGTCAGGTTTGACCAGTCGCCACTCCCTCCCTTCTCCTCTGCCCAAGCGATGGCGGGACTCCGGCGATCGCCGTCGAGGAACGATGGTTCCTCGCGGGGTTCTGAGGGCGGGGATGGATCCGACAGCCCGGGGCGGTCCTCCCGGTGCTCATTAGGTAGGTGGGGATGAAGGGAGTCGCCAGCGGTGAGCTTCACGGCGGCCGGTGGCTTCGGGAGAATTGGGGGTTCGCACTATGGTGGTTCTTGAGCGGGTTTGAGGTGTTGGGTGGCTACGCAAGATCGAGGAGAGGAGGATGGTGGCTCTGGATGGGCTGGGGAGGCCTTGCTTGCGACGAATTGGACCGGAGAGCGGCGGCGGCCGAACTGGCCGGAGACGGGGAAGAAGGCTTCCCGCCGTCGCTTGTGGGCTGGGGGAACTCTAGGAGGATGGCTTGAGGCTGCTTGGGTGCCTGGACGAGCTCGGGGACTCCTATTTATAGGTGGATGAGGTTGGTTCGCGGCGGCCAGGGATAAGCTTGACGGCAAACCGTCGTTCTGTTGCTGCAGGCGACGTGGCGACGACGGGCGCTAGCAGACGGCTTGCGGATGAGGTCGAGCTGCTCCAGAGGGCAGCTGGCACGCTGGAGTGGTTCGGGCGGCGCTGTCCAGGGCAGGAGCCCACTGTGGCCAGCCGCTAGCCGCCATGGCCGACCTGACGGCGGCGCTGTAGGGCGCCAGGGGCGAGCTGGCGGGTTCTGGTGAGTGGATGAGGCCGGGGGCGTGGCTCTATAGGCGAGCAAGGGCCGGGCGCTACGCGGCGACCCGTGCGCACGCACGTGCAAAACACGCGCTCTGGGCGCGCCCAGAGCATGCACACTACGTGCTCGGCAATATGCCAAGGCATGCCAGAGTGCTTGAGCGGGGGTGGCAAATAACAGGGCTAGGTTAGGGTTAGTGAGGAGATCAATGGACATGGTTGTTTGGTCAGCTGATCAAGTTCACAAAGTAAACTTAAAATCATGCCAAAACTGGCTATGCACTTAGGGTGTTTGACAAAATGCCAAGGTCATCTAGGCAATTCTTGGGGTGGCCAAATTTTCCGGATCATTGTCTCTTTAGATGATACAGAGGGTGGTGAGGTTAGTTTGCCAAAATCAAAAACTTGTTAGTGCTAGTTTATAGGAAAACCAATTCTGGACAGAAGCAAAAAGGCATAGTTGCATGCACTAAAAATCCTCCAATGGGTCCACTCTCCTAGACTTAATCTGGACCATGGAAACTTGGTGTAGAGCTCAAAATATTAAATGAATGAGATATATTTTTTGCATAAAAGTGATTTAAAAACATCTCATGACATCTCCAAATTTTGGTGAAAATTTTAAATAAATTTATCAAGTGGTTGTAGTTCAAAAAGAGCTCCAAAACTAAATGAAAAATTATTTTAGGAATAAAGCTCAGAGAGAAATGATGGTGCAAATAAGTTCCACTGATAATAGAAATGTTTTTTTGAAAGGGCAAACAAGTCCAATAATATATTTGGAAAGTTTTTACTTGGGGTAAAAACTCCATAATAACAAAGAAAAGAGTGGCTTTGAAATCAAGGGAAAAATCCAGAAAATGAAAGATTAAATTTCCTGGCAAAATTTTAAATCAATGAAACAAGGTCAAAATTTTGGGGTTTCACACTACTCGTTACCAACTACCTTATGACAAAACTATTAATTACCGATAATTTCAGTGCTTGTAGAGAATATCTTGCTAAAAACCGCTTATCATTTCCTTCTACTCCTCGTTGGGGTCGACACTCCTACTTATCGAAAGGACTACGATAGATCCCCTATACTTGTGGGTCATTAGTCATATTGGTGTAAAGCGCATGAAGAAACTCCATTCCGATGGACTTTTGGAATCACTTGATTATGAGTCACTTGGTACTTGCGAACTATGCCTCATGGGCAAGATGACTAAAACGCCGTTCTTCAGAACTATGGAGCGAGCAACAGATTTATCGGAAATCATACATAATGATGTATGTGGTCCGATGAATATTGAGGCTCGCGGCGGGTATCGTTATTTTCTCACCTTCATAGATGATCTGAGCAGATATGGGTATATCTACTTGATGAAACATAAGTCTGAAACATTTGAAAAGTTCAAAGAATTTCAGAGTGAAGTGGAAAATAATCGTAACAAGAAAATAAAGTTTCTGTGATCTGATCATGGAGGAGAATATTTGAGTTATGAGTTTGGTCTTCATTTGAAACAATGCGGAATAGTTTCGCAACTCACGCCACCCGGAACACCACAGCGTAATGGTGTGTCCGAATGTCGTAATCGTACTTTACTAGATATGGTGCGATCTATGATGTCTCTTACTGATTTATCGGTATCGTTTTGGGCTTACGCTTTAGAGACAGCTGCATTCATGTTAAATAGGGCACCATCTAAATCCGTTGAGACGACGCCTTATGAACTATGGTTTGGCAAGACACCAAAGTTGTCGTTTCTTAAAGTTTGGGGCAGCGATGCTTATGTGAAAAAGTTTCAACCTGATAAGCTCGAACCCAAATCGGAGAAATGTGTCTTCATAGGACCCAAAGGAGACTGTTGGGTACACCTTCTATCACAGATCCGAAGGCAAGACATTTGTTGCTAAGAATGGATCTGTAACATCCCAAAATTCTAAATTTTGAAATGTTATAATAAATAGATAGATTTGATTGATTGTGTGAAATTGAGTGAAATTCGAAACATTTTTGAAAGTTAAATGAGAGGGAATAAAAGGACTTTCCCAAACTTTCATTTTGCATATATGATCTTCATGAATTCAAATTCTTTTCAAATACAAAACCCTAGAGAGAAGATGACATGACTTCTTCCATTTAAATAAATGAAAAGGGTGTCTGAAAAATATTTGAATTCCATTGGGAAATATTTTCCAATTCAAAAACTTTATGCAACTCAATGATTTTCACGAGAGAAGATAAAATGACTTCGTCAAATTATGAAATATGAGTTGGGAGTTTCAAAGATCACATTCAAAGTCCGTTATGAATTTATTTTCAATTTGGAGTTATTTCAGTTTTATTCAAATTATTTTTCTCCAAAAATAAAATATATGGAAAATAGGGTAACATGATTCCCTACATCAGAAAGTTGGAGATAAAATAAATTAGAATTCATTCTGGTATTTCTAAAATGATTTTTATTGGATTTTATTAGACTAGTAGCACTCTTTGAATTATCTGAATTTGTGTGTATTTTATTTAATGCTAGGAAAATGTTCATCTTGTAGAAAATATTTTTCTAAAATTTTTGATATATAATATGCCTATATATAGTTTTATTTTTATTTTCGTTTTTCAGTCTATCTCATTATATTTAAAAAGAATAACAAAAACTGTACGTGCAGCCCATATTTATTTATCGCCTACATGCGCAGTATAGTAGCTTCTGGCGCCCCATTGTTTTTTCTCTGCCTTATAAAGGTATCTTTCTTTGTTTTTTTCTTCTTATACTTCCGTAGTTTATTATTTTTTTAGACTAATACGATAGAATAATTAGATTATCAATTAGTCTACGTATTTATACGTTAAACCTTAATGGTAGCTATTTTTTCTTTCGTAAAACAGCTTGGCCCTGATTTTTCAAATAGCCATAACTTTCCACTCGTTTATCCAAATTAGATGAAACCAACGCCTATAGCTTCATCTTGTTTTCACCTATCCAGTGAACCTGTCACATCAACTTTTTGAAATTTTCAAATTTCGAATTTTGTTCAGATTTATATTCAAACTTCTTTTGAACATAACTTGAGTTTTGTAACTCCGATTTAGTTGATTCTTTTTGAAAATCGAAGCTCTTGACCTAAACTTTCTGATAAGGCCAAATTCACTTAATTTTGGTACTGTTAGAAATTGTTTTATGTTGCAAGAGCTATTTACTTGGTTTTGACGTTTTCTGAATTGTTTTCTTTGTTCTCTCCGATCTTTTGAGTGATTTCTTATGTGTGGTTGCTATTGCTTGCTTACGATAGATTGACCGGAGTGTGACGAGTAGAACTATCAAGAGTTTTGAGTATGAATCATCTTCGTCAACATTGCAGGCAAGTTCACACTTTGATCATGTCCCTTTTATCACCCAGTTTTTATGCATTAGTTCCAATCCTCAAATATTGCGTGATTAGGATGTCATTAACATGTGGGTTAGGAAGTAGTTGATGAGGTAGAACCTATTACCCTGTTACATTCAAACCCTTGGGAGTTACTTCTACGCGTTGCTTAATTTTCTATGCTATGCTCGTAGACGTGGTTTGGGTGAGTGAAATTCATGACAAATGTGAGATTGTTAATTAATGGTTCAACTTAAGGTGGCAACTTAAATACACATCTGGGTGGATTGTGGCACCTGGAGTACCCAGTGTTGCCTATATTTTTGGAAATCCCGGAGTACCCGTGTGATTTTCCTATGGACCGCCACCCAGGCTCAAAGGGATCATAAGATTATTCATGCTAGAAACTTCCGTGCGCAGCCACAAGCTATTATGGGCTCTAGCATAGTTGAGTAAGTTACGTGAAGCTCTTGAAGAGGTGGATCAGCAGGTAGAGGGTTGTAGGTTTGGTATGGTCTGCCCGGAGTAGAGAGTTCATGTTTCTGAAAGACTGTGTCTCGGTCATCCGTTTCTCAAACACCATGTAGTGAGAGAAATCCAACGGAGGCAATCGAGTCTTGTGGGGAAAAGTGCGCAAACCTCTGTAGAGTGTATAAACTAATCATGGTTAGCCGTGTCCCCGGTTATGGACAATTTTGAGTCTCTGGTCTTTGGATATTCATGTTGATCTCAACACTCTATTTAATCAACTTGATTGGGTTAATGATTATTATTTTGGGATTGAGTTGGAGGAACCTTCTCAATATTTTCAGCCAACTTTGTAGTTAAATAAAATATATTCCTTTGCAGTAGGGAAAAATTGGCTTTTCGCGAAAACATTATAACCATAGAGCTTTTCCACCAGCCATATATGCATGTAGTGATAGCTATTATTCATCATTATCCTCTGGTGTGAATTTGCCAGTACATTCAATGTACGGACCCTTTGTGGCTGCAACGTCTCATGTTGAAGGAATCTTACGACGAGTAAGTGATACGTTAGGGTTATGATTTCTACACTCAACTTTGCCGTTGGTGTTGATGGGAATCCACAACCTTATTGTTATTTTCGCTATTTGGATTGAGGTAATAGTATTTACGTTACTTTATACATGTGATTTACCTCTGTTATAAATCCTCGAGTACTGTGTGTGTCAGCATACCGATCCAAGGATGACACTTAAGCACAGAGACTTGACCGTGTGAGGTCGGGTCACTACAATATGGTAAGCACATGTTGACTATAGGACGTGACCCTAGAAACTGGCAAGCCCATAGGAAATATTTTCTCTACAACTTTCTTTTCAAAAATACCTTTTACCTCTCCTCTCTTCTGAGCTTATTCAAGTATTCCCTTTAGTGAGACCATACCCTTTTCCCCTTTTGACCACATGAAGATTCGACTGATGAGACCACTCCAAGAAGTACAAGATATCGGATAACTAAGACCACTTCGGAATGAAGAGGATTTTACCGTGTATTATAATAATGGAAACTACAACGGTTGAAGACTCCAAAGACTAGGAGAATTTGAAGGCCCTATAGAATTATCCAGATTTGTATGACCTAGGAAGGCACCCCTTATGGAACTTGGCAGACTATTGAAGCTGTCAGTACCGGGATCAAGGTGTATCGGAGAAAGCATGAAACAAGGAGCATGAGAACTCGAAGTTTTGAAAACCCTAAGGCAGGAGATATCAACTATGGAATGATAGCTCATGGAAATGACAAGAGCAGAAACACAGTTATCCGTGATGTCATCGCCACTGATACTATGGTCACCGAGCTGAGCTAAGCATGCATTTCTTCTGAAGGATTGGATGGTAGAAGGCTGATGGAGCACCTAACAATAAGATGAAGTTTTAACCTTAGCTGGTGTATCGCCAGAATCTGGAGTAGTACATCAAGAATTTTAAGATGGAGCTCCAGGAAGCCGTATTAGACAAGGAAGCATTTCGTGAAGAACTCAGGAACCAGAAGCTGAAAGTAGCCAAGCTGGAGGAGCTACAACCTCGAGATACCAGAGATTTGTCAGGAACTGAAGGACAGTAGGACCATGGCTCATGCCAAGGATGTTGAAACCCAGAAGTTTGGAACGCAACTCCAGAATATTAAAGGACGTCACGAGAGACTTCACGTCAACAGAGTTGATCTGGCAAAAGAACTTGAGAAAGACAAGCATGATCGGAAGAAGCAATTGGAGGCATGAACAAGGCTTGAAGAGTTTGAAGACGTTGAAGATTTATTGACCTTTAGAAGACCAAACCCCTGTTATATACCTACGTTAGATGCGACGTTTGTGAGCTGTCATTTGTTTGATGTTTTTCCGACGGCCACAGATAAAATCTGTCTTTTCAAAACCATTGTTTGTATTGTGCATCCCTCTCCCTCTCTCTCATCTAGCCCCAAAACCCTTGGACCCAATAGAGGATGAATGGAGATGAGCTTGTATTTTCTAGACCGATGAGTCAATTGGAGACAGACCGATGGATTCAGAACATGGAGGATCACATGGAGAATAACCCTATAGTTGGAAATGATATGACCCAGCATGCTCTTCAGTGCTTTGAAAGAGGTGCTGCTGCTTGGTGGAGGATATACCAAACCATGAATGGATGGCAAGGAGTAACCACTTGGAGAGAATTAAAGTTGACTCTGCAAAGATCTCACCTTGTGTCCCGGAAGTTGAAGCCTTATGGAAAGGATATGAGGAAACCTTGTGCATGCAAGATTTGTGGAGAAATAGGACACACCCATAAAGAACACAAGGATGAATGCCCTAATTGTGAAGGAAGTCACCCAGTTGAAGAATGCCCAACTAGGCAGATTACTTGTTTCTTGTGTGAAGGGATTACCCACTATCCTACTCAGTGTCACATTTACCCCATGGTACGAAGGATCGTACAGCAGAAGAAAGAAGTAAAGAAAGGAGCCCTTATGGAAATTTTAGAAGAACCTGTGATGAAGGAAGATGTGGAGGACACACCTAAAGAGGACCTGAGTAAACCCTGCACTAAGTCTTGCTATTCATGTGGAGAAGAAGGACATATCTCCCAAAATTGTTTGAATGGGGATCTAGTAGAATTCCTGACGGAGGAAGTAGAGTATGACCCATAAGAAATAGAATCCATGATTGGAATGGAAAAGTCCAGGAAGAGAAGTAGATTGGATACCAGGAAGGACCCGAGTCATATCACCTATTACATGTGCAAGGAGTCAGGGCACTACCTCAGCAGTTGCCCAAAAAGGAAACCTCGAGACTTGTCAGAAGTAATATGTTTTCGTTGTAATAGAGCAGGGCACTTTGCCAGAGAATGCCCCAAGGAGAAGGAAACTTGTGCTAGATAGTTGAGTTTGCAACAAAAGAAATGGAGTAGTAGAAGTGAGAACATTTTCTTTTATATTGAGGTGTTGAGTTGAGACATGTAATGGAAAAGCGAGAGATTGTAATCAATTGAGAGTGAATAAAGTTAGCATCGTTGGTACTGATATGGATTTTATGAGTTGTTACTCTATGAAGAAGGATTTTGACCATTTCTGAGGATATGAGAAATATGGTCTATGGAAGATTTGTGCATTTTAAGGGTGGTAGTACCCTGTAAGAACCCTTGACCCCTGGAAAAGATAAGGATACTCCACTGAGTGGATTTCGGACAAAATGAATACGAGTTTTGTCTCGATATGTGTGATACCCCAAGACTATGTGGGATGAAGTTGGAGACCGTCAGTTGTTTGGACCAAATGTGATCAAGGAGTCGGAAGAGAATGTTAAGTTGATTCGAGATAGACTGAAGGTATCTCAGTCCAGGAAGAAGAGTTATGCAGACAAAAAAAAACACAAGGAGGTAGTCTATGAAATTGGAGACAGAGCATGTCTTCGTGTGTCCCCTCTGCGAGGAGTTAAACGAATTGGAGTTAAGGGAAAGTTAGCCCCGAGATTTGTAGGACCATACCGAGTTTTGGAGTGTATGGGAGAAGTGGCGAACAAGTTGGAGTCACCCGAAGGACTGTCAGGAGTTCATGATGTGTTTCACATTTCCCAGTTGAAGAAGTGCCATGCGGAGATGGCCAGTATTCCCCTGTAAGGACGCTTGACCCTGGAAAGGATAATGATGTTCCGTGAAGTGGAATATGGACTTCATAAGTATAAGTTTTTATCTCGGTATGAGGGATATCCCACAAGGATGAAGAGATAAATTACTATTGGATATAAAGGAGGTATGATGTCAGAAATATGGATCAATGGAAACTCCATGATGAGTCTGAGTAATCATGTCCTAGTTTGGTGCCAATAGAAGGAAGGAAGACAGTACAATTGGATGGATTTAAGAATACTAGGAAGTTGGAAGTTGGAATAATGATCAGTTGCCCGATGATAAGTTCAAGGACTACAAGTGATGAGATGGGCCATAACCCACATGCCCCAGGACCTGCCAAGAAGCAAGCACATTCTTGCTGAAGGAAAAACCCTGGAGGAAGATACGACGTTTATCGGCAGACAATTTTATAGGAGTAACGCAAAACCTGAGAGTTGTGAAGGAACGATAGATGTTTGTTTGGCTTGCAGAATCAATGGATTATTGCAAACGCAGTTCATGGACAAGAGAAATTCTGCAATGCTTATGAGGATGACCGAGTGTTAGAATGCGAGTTTCGCTAAACCGTATACAAGGTAATGATTTGGGTGTGGGATGGATTGATCACCATACCGACTTACTCTTATTATTCGCCTTGCTATATGGGATGGTAAATCTGAGTGACTTACCTATAGTAGAGAGACGACGATCAAAACCTTGTTTAAGCCTTAGAATGGTATAGGTATTTTTCCCTTGTACAAGGCAGTTTTTGCCAACCGTAGGTTATACGGTGAGGATCAGCCCAGACCCATTTCCTGCAGGAGAAACCATAAATGGTTGACCACCATGAGATATCGATAGTTGTTTAGTATTGGCGCCAGACCCGTCAGCTAAGAAGACCCAGTCTCGGAAGAACCTTACCTAGATGAAAGATAGAAGAATTGTGGTAAAGGTTATGCCACTACCGGAAGAGCCCGGATAAGGAATTATCATGAAGATCCAAGAAGACCGACACTGTTAACAATAAAAATGGAGTATATGAGTTTTGATGGAACCGTAAACATGCGTCTAAGGGTGGTAGCACCCCAGACCCCGGAGACGATTGATGAAATTTTCAAGGGACCCCGAACCTAACCTATTTCTTTCTAGCCTCTTCGAATCTCGAGGACGAGATTCCTTTTAAGGCTGGTAGGTTTGTAACATCCCAAAATTCTAAATTTTGGAATGTTATAATAAATAGATAGATTTGATTGATTGTGTGAAATTTGAAACCTTTTTGAAAGTTAAATGAGAGGGAATAAAAGGACTTTCCCAAACTTTCATTTTGCATTTAGGATATTCGTGAATTCAAATTCTTTTCAAATACAAAACCCTAGAGAGAAGATGCCATAACTTCTTCCATTTAAATAAATGAAAAGGGTGTTTGAAAAATATTTGAATTCCATTGGGAAATATTTTCCAATTCAGAAACTTTATGCAACTCAATGATTTTCATGAGAGAACATAAAATGACTTCCTCAAATTATGAAATATGAGTTGGGAGTTTCAAAGATCACATTTAAAGTCCTTTTTGAATTTATTTTCAATTTGGAGTTATTTGAGTTTTATTCAAATTATTTTTCTCCAAAAATACAATATATGGAAAAGAGGGTAACATGATTCTCTACATCAGAAAATTGGAGATAAATAAATTTGAATTCATTCTGGTATTTCTAAAATGATTTTTATTGGATTTTATTAGACCAGTAGCACTCTTTGAATTATCTGAATTTGTGTGTGTTTTATTTAATGCTAGGAAAATGTTCATCTTGTAGAAAATCTTTTTCTGAAAATTTTGATATATAATATGCCTATATAAAGTTTTATTTTTATTTTCGTTTTTCAGTTTACCGCATTCTGTTTAAAAAGAATAACAAAAACTGTGCGTGCAGCCCATATTTATTAATCGCCTACATGCGCGTTACCAACTACCTTATGACAAAACTATTAATTACCGATAATTTCAGTGCTTGTAGAGAATATCTTGCTAAAAACCGCTTATCATTTCCTTCTACTCCTCGTTGGGGTCGACACTCCTACTTATCGAAAGGACTACGATAGATCCCCTATACTTGTGGGTCATTAGTCATATTGGTGTAAAGCGCATGAAGAAACTCCATTCCGATGGACTTTTGGAATCACTTGATTATGAGTCACTTGGTACTTGCGAACTATGCCTCATGGGCAAGATGACTAAAACGCCGTTCTTCAGAACTATGGAGCGAGCAACAGATTTATCGGAAATCATACATAATGATGTATGTGGTCCGATGAATATTGAGGCTCGCGGCGGGTATCGTTATTTTCTCACCTTCATAGATGATCTGAGCAGATATGGGTATATCTACTTGATGAAACATAAGTCTGAAACATTTGAAAAGTTCAAAGAATTTCAGAGTGAAGTGGAAAATAATCGTAACAAGAAAATAAAGTTTCTGTGATCTGATCATGGAGGAGAATATTTGAGTTATGAGTTTGGTCTTCATTTGAAACAATGCGGAATAGTTTCGCAACTCACGCCACCCGGAACACCACAGCGTAATGGTGTGTCCGAATGTCGTAATCGTACTTTACTAGATATGGTGCGATCTATGATGTCTCTTACTGATTTATCGGTATCGTTTTGGGCTTACGCTTTAGAGACAGCTGCATTCATGTTAAATAGGGCACCATCTAAATCCGTTGAGACGACGCCTTATGAACTATGGTTTGGCAAGACACCAAAGTTGTCGTTTCTTAAAGTTTGGGGCAGCGATGCTTATGTGAAAAAGTTTCAACCTGATAAGCTCGAACCCAAATCGGAGAAATGTGTCTTCATAGGACCCAAAGGAGACTGTTGGGTACACCTTCTATCACAGATCCGAAGGCAAGACATTTGTTGCTAAGAATGGATCTGTAACATCCCAAAATTCTAAATTTTGAAATGTTATAATAAATAGATAGATTTGATTGATTGTGTGAAATTGAGTGAAATTCGAAACATTTTTGAAAGTTAAATGAGAGGGAATAAAAGGACTTTCCCAAACTTTCATTTTGCATATATGATCTTCATGAATTCAAATTCTTTTCAAATACAAAACCCTAGAGAGAAGATGACATGACTTCTTCCATTTAAATAAATGAAAAGGGTGTCTGAAAAATATTTGAATTCCATTGGGAAATATTTTCCAATTCAAAAACTTTATGCAACTCAATGATTTTCACGAGAGAAGATAAAATGACTTCGTCAAATTATGAAATATGAGTTGGGAGTTTCAAAGATCACATTCAAAGTCCGTTATGAATTTATTTTCAATTTGGAGTTATTTCAGTTTTATTCAAATTATTTTTCTCCAAAAATAAAATATATGGAAAATAGGGTAACATGATTCCCTACATCAGAAAGTTGGAGATAAAATAAATTAGAATTCATTCTGGTATTTCTAAAATGATTTTTATTGGATTTTATTAGACTAGTAGCACTCTTTGAATTATCTGAATTTGTGTGTATTTTATTTAATGCTAGGAAAATGTTCATCTTGTAGAAAATATTTTTCTAAAATTTTTGATATATAATATGCCTATATATAGTTTTATTTTTATTTTCGTTTTTCAGTCTATCTCATTATATTTAAAAAGAATAACAAAAACTGTACGTGCAGCCCATATTTATTTATCGCCTACATGCGCAGTATAGTAGCTTCTGGCGCCCCATTGTTTTTTCTCTGCCTTATAAAGGTATCTTTCTTTGTTTTTTTCTTCTTATACTTCCGTAGTTTATTATTTTTTTAGACTAATACGATAGAATAATTAGATTATCAATTAGTCTACGTATTTATACGTTAAACCTTAATGGTAGCTATTTTTTCTTTCGTAAAACAGCTTGGCCCTGATTTTTCAAATAGCCATAACTTTCCACTCGTTTATCCAAATTAGATGAAACCAACGCCTATAGCTTCATCTTGTTTTCACCTATCCAGTGAACCTGTCACATCAACTTTTTGAAATTTTCAAATTTCGAATTTTGTTCAGATTTATATTCAAACTTCTTTTGAACATAACTTGAGTTTTGTAACTCCGATTTAGTTGATTCTTTTTGAAAATCGAAGCTCTTGACCTAAACTTTCTGATAAGGCCAAATTCACTTAATTTTGGTACTGTTAGAAATTGTTTTATGTTGCAAGAGCTATTTACTTGGTTTTGACGTTTTCTGAATTGTTTTCTTTGTTCTCTCCGATCTTTTGAGTGATTTCTTATGTGTGGTTGCTATTGCTTGCTTACGATAGATTGACCGGAGTGTGACGAGTAGAACTATCAAGAGTTTTGAGTATGAATCATCTTCGTCAACATTGCAGGCAAGTTCACACTTTGATCATGTCCCTTTTATCACCCAGTTTTTATGCATTAGTTCCAATCCTCAAATATTGCGTGATTAGGATGTCATTAACATGTGGGTTAGGAAGTAGTTGATGAGGTAGAACCTATTACCCTGTTACATTCAAACCCTTGGGAGTTACTTCTACGCGTTGCTTAATTTTCTATGCTATGCTCGTAGACGTGGTTTGGGTGAGTGAAATTCATGACAAATGTGAGATTGTTAATTAATGGTTCAACTTAAGGTGGCAACTTAAATACACATCTGGGTGGATTGTGGCACCTGGAGTACCCAGTGTTGCCTATATTTTTGGAAATCCCGGAGTACCCGTGTGATTTTCCTATGGACCGCCACCCAGGCTCAAAGGGATCATAAGATTATTCATGCTAGAAACTTCCGTGCGCAGCCACAAGCTATTATGGGCTCTAGCATAGTTGAGTAAGTTACGTGAAGCTCTTGAAGAGGTGGATCAGCAGGTAGAGGGTTGTAGGTTTGGTATGGTCTGCCCGGAGTAGAGAGTTCATGTTTCTGAAAGACTGTGTCTCGGTCATCCGTTTCTCAAACACCATGTAGTGAGAGAAATCCAACGGAGGCAATCGAGTCTTGTGGGGAAAAGTGCGCAAACCTCTGTAGAGTGTATAAACTAATCATGGTTAGCCGTGTCCCCGGTTATGGACAATTTTGAGTCTCTGGTCTTTGGATATTCATGTTGATCTCAACACTCTATTTAATCAACTTGATTGGGTTAATGATTATTATTTTGGGATTGAGTTGGAGGAACCTTCTCAATATTTTCAGCCAACTTTGTAGTTAAATAAAATATATTCCTTTGCAGTAGGGAAAAATTGGCTTTTCGCGAAAACATTATAACCATAGAGCTTTTCCACCAGCCATATATGCATGTAGTGATAGCTATTATTCATCATTATCCTCTGGTGTGAATTTGCCAGTACATTCAATGTACGGACCCTTTGTGGCTGCAACGTCTCATGTTGAAGGAATCTTACGACGAGTAAGTGATACGTTAGGGTTATGATTTCTACACTCAACTTTGCCGTTGGTGTTGATGGGAATCCACAACCTTATTGTTATTTTCGCTATTTGGATTGAGGTAATAGTATTTACGTTACTTTATACATGTGATTTACCTCTGTTATAAATCCTCGAGTACTGTGTGTGTCAGCATACCGATCCAAGGATGACACTTAAGCACAGAGACTTGACCGTGTGAGGTCGGGTCACTACAATATGGTAAGCACATGTTGACTATAGGACGTGACCCTAGAAACTGGCAAGCCCATAGGAAATATTTTCTCTACAACTTTCTTTTCAAAAATACCTTTTACCTCTCCTCTCTTCTGAGCTTATTCAAGTATTCCCTTTAGTGAGACCATACCCTTTTCCCCTTTTGACCACATGAAGATTCGACTGATGAGACCACTCCAAGAAGTACAAGATATCGGATAACTAAGACCACTTCGGAATGAAGAGGATTTTACCGTGTATTATAATAATGGAAACTACAACGGTTGAAGACTCCAAAGACTAGGAGAATTTGAAGGCCCTATAGAATTATCCAGATTTGTATGACCTAGGAAGGCACCCCTTATGGAACTTGGCAGACTATTGAAGCTGTCAGTACCGGGATCAAGGTGTATCGGAGAAAGCATGAAACAAGGAGCATGAGAACTCGAAGTTTTGAAAACCCTAAGGCAGGAGATATCAACTATGGAATGATAGCTCATGGAAATGACAAGAGCAGAAACACAGTTATCCGTGATGTCATCGCCACTGATACTATGGTCACCGAGCTGAGCTAAGCATGCATTTCTTCTGAAGGATTGGATGGTAGAAGGCTGATGGAGCACCTAACAATAAGATGAAGTTTTAACCTTAGCTGGTGTATCGCCAGAATCTGGAGTAGTACATCAAGAATTTTAAGATGGAGCTCCAGGAAGCCGTATTAGACAAGGAAGCATTTCGTGAAGAACTCAGGAACCAGAAGCTGAAAGTAGCCAAGCTGGAGGAGCTACAACCTCGAGATACCAGAGATTTGTCAGGAACTGAAGGACAGTAGGACCATGGCTCATGCCAAGGATGTTGAAACCCAGAAGTTTGGAACGCAACTCCAGAATATTAAAGGACGTCACGAGAGACTTCACGTCAACAGAGTTGATCTGGCAAAAGAACTTGAGAAAGACAAGCATGATCGGAAGAAGCAATTGGAGGCATGAACAAGGCTTGAAGAGTTTGAAGACGTTGAAGATTTATTGACCTTTAGAAGACCAAACCCCTGTTATATACCTACGTTAGATGCGACGTTTGTGAGCTGTCATTTGTTTGATGTTTTTCCGACGGCCACAGATAAAATCTGTCTTTTCAAAACCATTGTTTGTATTGTGCATCCCTCTCCCTCTCTCTCATCTAGCCCCAAAACCCTTGGACCCAATAGAGGATGAATGGAGATGAGCTTGTATTTTCTAGACCGATGAGTCAATTGGAGACAGACCGATGGATTCAGAACATGGAGGATCACATGGAGAATAACCCTATAGTTGGAAATGATATGACCCAGCATGCTCTTCAGTGCTTTGAAAGAGGTGCTGCTGCTTGGTGGAGGATATACCAAACCATGAATGGATGGCAAGGAGTAACCACTTGGAGAGAATTAAAGTTGACTCTGCAAAGATCTCACCTTGTGTCCCGGAAGTTGAAGCCTTATGGAAAGGATATGAGGAAACCTTGTGCATGCAAGATTTGTGGAGAAATAGGACACACCCATAAAGAACACAAGGATGAATGCCCTAATTGTGAAGGAAGTCACCCAGTTGAAGAATGCCCAACTAGGCAGATTACTTGTTTCTTGTGTGAAGGGATTACCCACTATCCTACTCAGTGTCACATTTACCCCATGGTACGAAGGATCGTACAGCAGAAGAAAGAAGTAAAGAAAGGAGCCCTTATGGAAATTTTAGAAGAACCTGTGATGAAGGAAGATGTGGAGGACACACCTAAAGAGGACCTGAGTAAACCCTGCACTAAGTCTTGCTATTCATGTGGAGAAGAAGGACATATCTCCCAAAATTGTTTGAATGGGGATCTAGTAGAATTCCTGACGGAGGAAGTAGAGTATGACCCATAAGAAATAGAATCCATGATTGGAATGGAAAAGTCCAGGAAGAGAAGTAGATTGGATACCAGGAAGGACCCGAGTCATATCACCTATTACATGTGCAAGGAGTCAGGGCACTACCTCAGCAGTTGCCCAAAAAGGAAACCTCGAGACTTGTCAGAAGTAATATGTTTTCGTTGTAATAGAGCAGGGCACTTTGCCAGAGAATGCCCCAAGGAGAAGGAAACTTGTGCTAGATAGTTGAGTTTGCAACAAAAGAAATGGAGTAGTAGAAGTGAGAACATTTTCTTTTATATTGAGGTGTTGAGTTGAGACATGTAATGGAAAAGCGAGAGATTGTAATCAATTGAGAGTGAATAAAGTTAGCATCGTTGGTACTGATATGGATTTTATGAGTTGTTACTCTATGAAGAAGGATTTTGACCATTTCTGAGGATATGAGAAATATGGTCTATGGAAGATTTGTGCATTTTAAGGGTGGTAGTACCCTGTAAGAACCCTTGACCCCTGGAAAAGATAAGGATACTCCACTGAGTGGATTTCGGACAAAATGAATACGAGTTTTGTCTCGATATGTGTGATACCCCAAGACTATGTGGGATGAAGTTGGAGACCGTCAGTTGTTTGGACCAAATGTGATCAAGGAGTCAGAAGAGAATGTTAAGTTGATTCGAGATAGACTGAAGGTATCTCAGTCCAGGCAGAAGAGTTATGCAGACAAAAAAAAACACAAGGAGGTAGTCTATGAAATTGGAGACAGAGCATGTCTTCGTGTGTCCCCTCTGCGAGGAGTTAAACGAATTGGAGTTAAGGGAAAGTTAGCCCCGAGATTTGTAGGACCATACCGAGTTTTGGAGTGTATGGGAGAAGTGGCGAACAAGTTGGAGTCACCCGAAGGACTGTCAGGAGTTCATGATGTGTTTCACATTTCCCAGTTGAAGAAGTGCCATGCGGAGATGGCCAGTATTCCCCTGTAAGGACGCTTGACCCTGGAAAGGATAATGATGTTCCGTGAAGTGGAATATGGACTTCATAAGTATAAGTTTTTATCTCGGTATGAGGGATATCCCACAAGGATGAAGAGATAAATTACTATTGGATATAAAGGAGGTATGATGTCAGAAATATGGATCAATGGAAACTCCATGATGAGTCTGAGTAATCATGTCCTAGTTTGGTGCCAATAGAAGGAAGGAAGACAGTACAATTGGATGGATTTAAGAATACTAGGAAGTTGGAAGTTGGAATAATGATCAGTTGCCCGATGATAAGTTCAAGGACTACAAGTGATGAGATGGGCCATAACCCACATGCCCCAGGACCTGCCAAGAAGCAAGCACATTCTTGCTGAAGGAAAAACCCTGGAGGAAGATACGACGTTTATCGGCAGACAATTTTATAGGAGTAACGCAAAACCTGAGAGTTGTGAAGGAACGATAGATGTTTGTTTGGCTTGCAGAATCAATGGATTATTGCAAACGCAGTTCATGGACAAGAGAAATTCTGCAATGCTTATGAGGATGACCGAGTGTTAGAATGCGAGTTTCGCTAAACCGTATACAAGGTAATGATTTGGGTGTGGGATGGATTGATCACCATACTGACTTACTCTTATTATTCGCCTTGCTATATGGGATGGTAAATCTGAGTGACTTACCTATAGTAGAGAGACGACGATCAAAACCTTGTTTAAGCCTTAGAATGGTATAGGTATTTTTCCCTTGTACAAGGCAGTTTTTGCCAACCGTAGGTTATACGGTGAGGATCAGCCCAGACCCATTTCCTGCAGGAGAAACCATAAATGGTTGACCACCATGAGATATCGATAGTTGTTTAGTATTGGCGCCAGACCCGTCAGCTAAGAAGACCCAGTCTCGGAAGAACCTTACCTAGATGAAAGATAGAAGAATTGTGGTAAAGGTTATGCCACTACCGGAAGAGCCCGGATAAGGAATTATCATGAAGATCCAAGAAGACCGACACTGTTAACAATAAAAATGGAGTATATGAGTTTTGATGGAACCGTAAACATGCGTCTAAGGGTGGTAGCACCCCAGACCCCGGAGACGATTGATGAAATTTTCAAGGGACCCCGAACCTAACCTATTTCTTTCTAGCCTCTTCGAATCTCGAGGACGAGATTCCTTTTAAGGCTGGTAGGTTTGTAACATCCCAAAATTCTAAATTTTGGAATGTTATAATAAATAGATAGATTTGATTGATTGTGTGAAATTTGAAACCTTTTTGAAAGTTAAATGAGAGGGAATAAAAGGACTTTCCCAAACTTTCATTTTGCATTTAGGATATTCGTGAATTCAAATTCTTTTCAAATACAAAACCCTAGAGAGAAGATGCCATAACTTCTTCCATTTAAATAAATGAAAAGGGTGTTTGAAAAATATTTGAATTCCATTGGGAAATATTTTCCAATTCAGAAACTTTATGCAACTCAATGATTTTCATGAGAGAACATAAAATGACTTCCTCAAATTATGAAATATGAGTTGGGAGTTTCAAAGATCACATTTAAAGTCCTTTTTGAATTTATTTTCAATTTGGAGTTATTTGAGTTTTATTCAAATTATTTTTCTCCAAAAATACAATATATGGAAAAGAGGGTAACATGATTCTCTACATCAGAAAATTGGAGATAAATAAATTTGAATTCATTCTGGTATTTCTAAAATGATTTTTATTGGATTTTATTAGACCAGTAGCACTCTTTGAATTATCTGAATTTGTGTGTGTTTTATTTAATGCTAGGAAAATGTTCATCTTGTAGAAAATCTTTTTCTGAAAATTTTGATATATAATATGCCTATATAAAGTTTTATTTTTATTTTCGTTTTTCAGTTTACCGCATTCTGTTTAAAAAGAATAACAAAAACTGTGCGTGCAGCCCATATTTATTAATCGCCTACATGCGCGGTATAGTAGCTTCTGGCGCCCCGTTGTTTTTTTCTCTCTTAAATGGGCCAGGCCTAGCCAGCCTTATCATTTTTTTCTTTCTTAGGCCGATTTTGTTTTTTTAAAACTGCAGCCGCAGCATGCGCGTGCGGCCGGCCGAAGGCCTTTAGGTCCATCCGCGTCTTTTCTTCTCTGTTTCGTATATTTTCGTCTACGTTTAGTCTCACGTTGCCTAGCCTTTAACCCCTAAACCTCTTTTTCACCAATAAATATAGACCCATAGAGCCTCCAAAAATCATCCGATTCGGGTTAAATCAATATTTTGATTTGACTAGATTCATTTAAGAAAAATATATTTCTCCTTTCCGGCGCGACTTCTGAAAATTGTCTCTTCTCTCCAAAGTCGTCTTTTCTGTGCCTTATAAAGGTATCTTCCTTTGTTTTTTTCTTCTTATACTTCCGCAGTTTATTACTTTTTAGACTAATACGATAGAATAATTAGATTATCAATTAGTCTACGTATTTATACGTTAGACCTTAACCGTAGCTATTTTTCTTTCGTAAAACAGCTTGGCCCCGATTTTTCAAATAGCCATAACTTTTCACTCGTTTATCCAAATTCGATGAAACCAGCGCCTATAACTTCGTCTTGTTTTCACCTATTCGGTGAACGTGTCACATCAACTTTTGAAATTTTCAATTTTCAAATTTTGTTCAGAATTATATTCAAACTTCTTTTGAACATAACTTGAGTTTCGTAACTCCGATTTAGTTGATTCTTTTTGCAAATCGAAGCTCTTGACCTAAACTTTCCGATAAGGCCAAATTCACTTAATTTTGGTACTGTTAGAAATTGTTTTATGTTGCAAGAGATATTTTCTTGGTTTTGACGTTTTCCGAATTGTTTTCTTTGTTCTCTTCGATCTTTTGAGTGATTGCTTATGTGTGGTTGCTATTGCTTGCTTACGATAGATTGACCAGAGTGTGACGAGTAGAACTATCAAGAGTTTTGAGTGTGAATCATCTTCATCAACATTGCAGGCAAGTTCACACTTTGATCACACCCCTTTTATCACCCAGTTTTTATGCATTAGTTCCAATCCTCAAACATTGCATGATTAGGATGTCATTAACATGTGGGTTGGGAAGTAGTTGATGAGGTAGAACCTATTACCCTGTTACATTCAAACCCTTGGGAGTTACTTCTACGCATTGCTTAATTTGCTATGCTATGCTCGTAGACGTGGTTTGGGTGAGTGAAATCCATGACAGATGTGAGTTTGTTAATTAATGGTTCAACTTAAGGTGGCAACTTAAATACACATGTGGGTGGATTGAGGCACCTGGAGTACCCAGTGTTGCCCGTATTTTTGGAAATCCCAGAGTACCCGTGTGATTTTCCTATGGACCGCCACCTAGGCTCAAAGGGATCATAAGATTATTAATGCTAGAAACTTCCGTGCGCAGCCACAAGCTATTATGGGCTCTAGCATAGTTGAGTAAGTTACGTGAAGCTCTTGAAGAGGTGGATCAGCAGGTAGAGGGTTGTCGGTTTGGTATGGTCTGCCCGGAGTAGAGAGTTCATGTTTCTGAAAGACTGTGTCTCGGTCATCCGTTTCTCAAACACCATGTAGTGAGAGAAATCCAACGGAGGCGATCGAGTCTTGTGGGGAAAAGTGCGCAAACCTTTGCAGAGTGTATAAACTAATCATGGTTAGCCATGTCCCCGGTTATGGACAATTTTGAGTCTCTGGTCTTTGGATATTCATGTTGATCTCAACACTCTATTTAATCAACTTGATTGGGTTAATGATTATTATTTTGGGATTGAGTTGGAGGAACCTTCTCAATATTTTCAACCAACTTTGTAGTTAAATAAAATATATTCCTTTGCAGTAGGGAAAAATTGGCTTTTCGCGAAAACATTATAACCATAGAGCTTTTCCACCAGCCATATATGCATGTAGTGATAGCTATTATTCATCATTATCCTCTGGTGTGAATTTTCTAGTACATTCAATGTACTGACCCTTTGTGGCTGCAACGTCTCATGTTGCAAGAATCTTACGACGAGTAAGTGATACGTTAGGGTTACGATTTCTACACTCAACTTTGTCGTTGGTGTTGATGGGAATCCACAACCTTGTTGTTACTACCGCTATTTGGATTGAGGTAATAATATTTACGTTACTTTATACATGTGATTTACCTCTGTTATGAATCCTCGAGTACTGAGTGTGTCAGCATACCGATCCAGGGATGACACTTAAGCACAGAGACTTGACCGTCTGAGGTCGGGTCGCTACAGGATCCTTTCTAGAGAGGGAGTTTCTGTCGAAAGAAGTGAGTGGGAGGAAAGTAGAACTTGATGAGGTAACTGTACTTGCTCCCTTATTGGAAAGTAGTACATCACAGAAACCGGTTCGTGTGACGCCTACACCAATTAGTGAGGAAGCCAATGCTGATGATCATGAAACTTCAGATCAAGTTACTACCGAACCTCGTAGGTCAACCAGATTAAGATCCACACTAGAGTGATACGGCAATCCTGTTCTGGAGGTCATGTTACTTGACCATGACGAACCTACGAACTATGAGGAAGCGATGATGAGCCCAGATTCCGCCAAATGGCTTGAGGCCATGAAATCTGAGATGGGATCCATGTATGAGAACAAAGTGTGGACTTTGGTTGACTTGCCCGTTGATCGGCAAACCATCAAGAATAAATGGATCTTCAAGAAGAAGACTGACACTGACGATAATGTTACTATCTACAAAGCTCGACTTGTTGCGAAAGGTTTTCGACAAGTTCAAGGAGTTGACTATGATGAGACCTTCTCACCCGTAGCGATGCTTAAGTCCGTCGAATCATGTTAGCAATTGCCGCATTTTATGATTATGAAATTTGGCAAATGGATGTAAAGACTGCATTCCTGAATGGATTTCTGGAAGAAGAGTTGTATATGATGCAACCTGAAGGTTTTATCGAGCCAAAGGGTGCTAACAAAGTGTGCAAGCTCCAGCGGTCCATTTATGGACTGGTGCAAGCCTCTCGGAGTTGGAATAAACATTTTGATAGTGTAATCAAAGCATATGGTTTTATACATACTTTTGGAGAAGCCTGTATTTACAAGAAAGTGAGTGGGAGCTCTGTAGCATTTCTAATATTATATGTGGATGGCATATTGTTGATTGGAAATGATATAGAATTTCTGGATAGAATAAAAGGATACTTGAGTAAGATTTTTTAATGAAAGACCTCGGTGAAGCTGCTTATATATCAGGCATCAAGATCTGTAGAGATAGATCAAGACGCTTAATTGGACTTTCACAAAGCACATACCTTGATAAAGTTTTGAAGAAGTTCAAAATGGATCAAGCTAAGAAAGGGTTCTTGCCTGCGTTACAAGGTGTGAAGTTGAGTAAGACTCAATGGCCGACCACTTCAGAAGATAGAGAGAAAAATGAAAAGTGTTCCCTATGCTTCAGCCATAGGCTCTATCATGTATGCAATGCTGTGTACCAGACCTAATGTGTGCCTTGCTATTAGTTTAGCAGGGAGATACCAAAGTAATCCAGGAGTGGATCACTAGAAAATGGTCAAGAACATCTTGAAATACCTGAAAAGGACTAAGGATATGTTTCTCGTTTATGGAGGTGACAAAGAGCTCATCGTAAATGGTTACATCGATGCAAGTTTGACACTGATCCGGATGATTCTAAATCGCAAACCGGATACGTGTTTATATTGAACGGTGGAGCTGTCAGTTGGACCAGTTCTAAACAAAGCGTCGTGGCGGGATCTACGTGTGAAGTGGAGTACATAGCTGCTTCGGAAGCAACAAATGAAGGAGTTCATATCCGATCTAGGTGTCATACCTAGTGCATTTGGTCCAATAAAAATCTTTTGTGACAATACCGGTGCAATTGCCTTGGCAAAGGAATCCAAATTTCACAAAAGAACCAAACACATCAAGAGACGCTTCAATTCCATCCGCGATCAAGTCCAGGTGGGAGACATAGAGATTTGCAAGATACATACGGATCTAAATGTTGCAGACCCGTTGACTAAGCCTCTCTCACGAGCAAAACATGATCAGCACCAAGGCTCCATGGGTGTTAGAATCATTACTGTGTAATCTAGATTATTGACTCTAGTGCAAGTGGGAGACTGAAGTAAATATGCCCTAGAGGCAATAATAAAGTTATTATTTATTACCTTATTTCATGATAAATGTTTATTATTCATGCTAGAATTTTATTAACCGGAAACATAATACATGTGTGAATACATGGACAAATAGAGTGTCACTAGTATGCCTCTACTTGACTAGCTCATTGATCAAAGATGGTTATGTTTCCTAACTATAGACATGAGTTGTCATTTGATAAACGGGATCACATCATTAGGAGAATGATGTGATTGACTTGACCCATTCCGTTAGCTTAGCACTTGACCATTTTAGTTTACTGCTATTACTTTCTTCATGGCTTATACATGTTCCTATGACTATGAGATTGTGCAACTCCCGATTACTGGAGGAACACTTCGTGTGCTACCAAACGTCACAACGTAACTGGGTGATTATAAAGGTGCTCTACAGGTGTCTCCCACGGTACTTGTTGAGTTGGCATAGATCGAGATTAGAATTTGTCACTCCGATTGTCGGAGAGGTATCTCTAGGCCCTCTAGGTAATGCACATCACTATAAGCCTTGCAAGCAATGCAACTAATGAGTTTGTTGCGGGATGATGCATTACGGAAACGAGTAAAGAGACTTGCCGGTAACGAGATTTAACTAGGTATTGAGATACCGATGATCGAATCTCGGGCAAGTAACATACCGATGACAAAGGGAACAACGTATGTTGTTTTGCGGTTTGACCGATAAAGATGTTCGTAGAATATGTAGGAGCCAATATGAACATCCAGGTTTCGCGATTGGTTATTGACCGGAGACGTGTCTCGGTCATGTCTACATAGTTCTCGAACCCGTAGGGTCCGCACGCTTAACGTTCGGTGACGATCGGTATTATGAGTTTATGTGATTTGATGTACCGAAGGTAGTTCGGAGTCCCAGATGAGATCGAGGACATGACGAGGAGTCTCGAAATGGCCGAGACGTAAAGACCGATATATTGGACGACTATATTCGGACATCGGAAAGGTTCCGAGTGATTCAGGTATTTTTCGGAGTACGGGGGAGTTACGGGAATACGAGGAAGAAGTATTGGGCCGCATGGGCCAAGTGGTGGAAGAGAGGAGGTAGGGCGCGCGCCCCCTAGCCCAAACCGAATTGGACTAGGGGGCCGGCCCCCCTTTCCTCCTTTCCCCCCTCGCCTTCCTTCTCCCCTTCCCCCTTCCTTTCCTCCTCCTAGTAGGAGTAGGAAAGGGGAGTCCTACTCCTACTAGGAGGAGGACTCCTCCTCCTGGCGCGCCCTACAGGGCCAGCCGGCCTCCCCCTTGCTCCTTTATATACGGGGGCAGGGGGGCACCCTAGAACACACAAGTTGATCATTGATCCCTTAGCTGTGTGCGGTGCCCCCCTCCACCATAATCCACCTTGATCATATCGTAGCGGTGCTTAGGCGAAGCCCTGCGTCGGTAGCAGCATCATCACCGTCAACACGCCGTCGTGCTGACGAAACTCTCCCGTGAAGCTCTGTTGGATCGGAGTTTGTGGGACGTCATCGAGCTGAAGGTGTGCCGAACTCGGAGGTGCCGTGCGTTCGATACTTGGATTGTTGGATCGTGAAGACGTTCGACTACATCAACCACGTTCTCATAACGCTTCCGCTTACGGTCTACGAGGGTACGTGGACAACACTCTCCCCTCTCGTTGCTATACATCACCATGATCTTGCGTGTGCGTTGAATTTTTTTGAAATTACTGCGTTCCCCAACAAGTAGCTGCAGCTGCTTCCTCATCTACTTCCCGCTGCACCACCAGCGCTGCACTAACCACTTGATTGGTTGCTGCTAAGTATAGTAGCAACGACTCTTGCGATTTTGGAGCGAGCAAGGTGGGAGCAGAGGAGAGATAAGCCTTCAAGTCTTGCAACACTGCTTTTGCCTCCGGGGTCCACTTCATGGGCCCTGCCATCTTCAAAATTTTGAAGAATGGTAGGGCACGCTCGGCGGGCTTGGAAATGAACCTACTCAGCGCGGCAAGACATCCAGTTAAACGCCTCACGTCTTTGACTATATTGGGTGTTTGAATCTGCTCGATAGCTTTGATCTTATCGGGATTGGCCTCTATTCCCTGATGAGACACAAAGAAGCCAAGTAGCTTGCTAGAGGGAACGCCAAACACACACTTCTCGAGATTTAATTTCAAGTTGATCTTGCGCAGGTTTGCAAAGGTCTCTTCCAAGTCCTGAATGAGTGTTGATTTGTCCTTGGTTTTGACCACTATGTCATCCATGTAAGCTTCAATATTCTTGTGTAGCTGAGACTCAAACCCATTTGTACTGCCCTTGCAAAGGTAGACCCATCGCTCTTTAACCCGAATGGCATCCGTACAAAGCAGTAAGTGCCACACGGGGTTATGAACGTCGTCTTCTCCTCGTCTTCCTTGGACATGAATATCTAATGGTACCCGGAGTATGCATCTATGAAGGAAAGCATGTCGCACCCGAAGGTGGAATTGATAATCTGATCGATGCACAACAAGGGGAACGTGTCCTTTGGGCATGCCTTGTTCAGATCTGTGAAGTCTATGCAAAGCCTCCATTTCCCATTCACCTTGTGCACCACCACCGGGTTTGCTACCATGTTGGATGCAACACTCCTCTGACCAAACCAGCTGCTTCTAGTTTCTTGATTTCCTCGACAATGAATTGTTGTCGCTCCAGAGCTTGTTTTCTAACCTTCTGCTTGATGGGCCGGGCGTGAGGGCGGACAAAAAGGTGGTGCTAGATTACCCCCTGGGAACGCTGGGGATGTCAGATGGTTGCCAAGCAAACACATCGACATTCGCCCATAGGAAGGTAACGAGCGTGCTTTCCTATTTATCGTCAAGGGTGGAGCTGATAGTGAACATACCATCAGCCCCAACCAGCCCTGCCGGGACCTTCTTCATAGCAGGTGCAACAGCCTTGGATATCTTGCTAGTGGAACTCTCTGGCAAGTCGTCGACGGGTGCAGCGCACTCTGGAGAGGCACCCTTTCCGGATTCCTTGCCGGTATCCCTGCTAGCCTTCCTCCCTTTCTTGTTTTCCTTGGCAGGAACTGCAGCTTCTGCGGCCTCGGCAGCGACCGCATCCCGGTACTTCTTATCCACACATATGATTGCGTCCTTTTTGTCCGACGGGATGGAGATGACACCCATTGACCCTGGCACCTTCAGAGTACTGTAGGCATAGTGAGATGCCGCCATGAATTTTTCCAGGGCTGGACGGCAAAGAATCCCATTGTATGGCAAAGGAAGCTCGACCACGTCGAACACAATCTTCTCGGTCCGGTAGTTCAATTCTCCTCTGAATGTCACCGACAGCATGATCTTCCCCTTTGGACGGCTCCTGCCAGGGTTGATCCCTTGAAACGTGCTAGTAACCTTGAGCTCTTAATCTGATATTTGCAATTTGCTGATTACCTTGGGGGAAATCAGATTCAAGCCTACCCCGCCATCAACCAACATCTTTGTGACCTTGAGGTTGTGGATTGTTGGTGAAACCAACAACGGCAAGCACCCTACCGTGATGGTGCGGTCAGGGTGATTCTCTTCGTCAAAGATGATGGGTGTGCGGGACCACTTGAGCGGCTTCCGGGAATCTTCCACTAGTTCCACGTCATTGACCTCACGCACCCACTATTTAAGATGGCGGTGAGAGGAGTGCAAAGATGCACCTCTGTCAATGCACAGGGCCTCAGTGGCTCTCTGGAACTCTTGCGCACTGGTTTCCTCTTCATCTCGTTCACTACTCTCGTCATCACCTTCCTTCTTCTCACGGCCTCTAGCAGATTTCCCTTGATGCCGAGGGAGCTTGCCATGGTGGCCTCCTCCGCCACCTCAACCTTTCCCGCCAGCGCTTTCTTCGTCTCTTTCCTTGTCACGCTTCTCGTACTTAGCTTTCTGCTTCTTGACGAGTTGCTCAACTTGATGACACTCTTGGAGATCATGGCCCTTGGTCCGATGGACCTTGCAGTATAATCCGTCAGCCTTCCCAGCCTTCTCGGCCGCGGCAGCTTCCCGACAATCAGTGCATGTGACAACTTCCTTGCCAGGAGCTTCGGTCTTGGCCTTCTTGCCGGTACTAGGAGTGCCAAAACCTTCGATAACCAGCACTGCCTTCTCCTTGCGCTTCTTGTTGCGTTTCTTGTTCTTCTTCTAGTTGACAACATCATCGTCAACTTCGACGCCATCTTCTTCTCCGGGGAGTCTCCTCCCCTCCTTTGTACGTGCAGACTTATCCGCCAAGGTGTAAAGCTCATTCCCAGTCTTGGGCAACCGGACGTTCGTCTTGTAACATATCCTACGGTTGCGCACGTTGGACTGGAACGCGACAATCACAACTGCTGGGTGGATATCTGGAATGTTCCTGTGCACCCGGCTAAACCTCTGCATGTACTTCCACAAACTCTCCCCTTCCTTTTGTTGAAGGAGCTGCAAATTGCTGGGCCGCACTGGTTCTTGATGGATGCCCATGAAGGCACCAACAAAATCATCGGACAAGTCAGCCCAGGTTGTGATGGAATTCTCCGGCAACTGCATCAGCCACGACCTCACATTCGGCTTGAGTGCCAAAGGGAAGTAGTTGATACGTCTCCAATGTATCTACTTTTCCTCTTGTTTTGGACTCTAATTTGCATGATTTGAATGAAACTAACCCCAGACTGATGTTGTTTTCAGCAGAACTACCATGGTGTTGTTTTTGTGCACAAATAGAAGTTCTCGGAATGGAATGAAACTTTGTGAGGAATTTTTATATAATATATAAGAATTTCTGGAGCCAAGACCTACCGGAGAGGGGCCCCTGGGTGGGCACAACCCACCAGGGCACGCCCCCTCTCCCGGCGTGCCCAGGTGGGTTGTCCCCACCTGGTGGCCCCACAAACCCTGAATCCAATGCTATAAATTCCTATTTTCGGAGAAAAAAATCAGGGAGAAAGAATTATCGCGATCCATGAGACGGAGCCGCCGCCAAGCCCTGTTCTTCCTCGGGAGGGCAGATCTGGAGTCCGTTTGGGGCTCCAGAGAGGGGGATATTTGTTCTTCGTCATCACCAACCCTTCTCCATCGCCAATTCCATGATGCTCCCCACCGGGAGTGAGTCATTCCTTCGTAGGCTCGCTGGTCATTGAGGAGTTGGATGAGATTCATCATGTAATCGAGTTAGTTTTGTCAGGGCTTGATCCCTAGTATCCACTATATGTTCTTAGATTGATGTTGCTATGACTTTTCCATGCTTAATGCTTGTCACTTCAGGCCTGGGTGCCATGATTTCAGATCTTAACCGTTTATGTTATCATCATTATATCCATGTTCTAGATCCCATCTTGCAAGTCATAGTCACCTACTACGTGTTATGATCCGGTAACCCTGGAGTGACAATAACCGGGACTTCTTCTGGTGATTACCGTAGTTTGAGGAGTTCATGTATTCACTATGTATTAATGCTTTGTTCTGGTTCTCTATTAAAAGGAGGCATTAATGTCCCTTAGTTTCCAAATTGGATCCCGCTACCATGGGAGGATAGGACAAAAGATGTCATGCAAGTTCTTTTAATAAAGCACGCATGCCTATTTACGGAATACATGCCTACATTATATCGATGAACTGGAGCTAGTACCTAATAGCCCTAGGTTATAAATGTCACATGATAAATATCATCCAAAAAGTCACCGATCCAATACCTACGACCTTTTCCAAATTGTTTCTGCTAAGTTACTACTGCTATCATCACTGTTACACTTGCTACAAAATTATTGCTATCACTGTTACTATTACTATTGGTGTTGTCACTACTATCAAAACTATCAAACTACTTTGCTACTGATCACTTTGCTGCAGATAATTAATCTCCAGGTGTGATTGAATTGACAACCCAGCTGCTAATACCTTCAAATATTCTTTGGCTCCCCTTGTGTCGAATCTATAAATTTGGGTTGAATACTCTACCCTCGAAAACTGTTGCGATCCCCTATACTTGTGGGTTATCAAGACCTTTTTCTGGCGCCGTTGCCGGGGAGCATAGCTATATTTGTTGAGTCACTTGGGATTATTATTATCATATTATCACTATGAAGAATCTGAAGGAACCTAAGACTAATATATTTCCCTCGAGGACGAGGGGAGGTAAGGAGCTACCATCCAGTTCTGCTTTAGATTCACCTTCTGTTATGAGTAAACTTGCAACACCACCACATGCTATCAATTCTGATATGTCGCAAGTTATTGATGATTCTACTTCTACTATGAATGATGCTTATGATGATGCTAGTACCTTGCTTGATAATGATGATGTGCCACTTGGTGAATTTCTTAATAAACAAATTGCTAGAGTTATACAACATGATGTTGTTGAATCTGATGATGAGCTTGAAACTGAAACTCCTGAAGCACCTACTAGAACTGGCCCTCCTAGATATGAATTGCCTAAGGTACCGGAAGGTTATGTTATGAGTGAAGAAACAACTAGAGACATTCTTGCTTGTAATGATAGAGATGATCTAGAGAAATTACTACAAAAGTATAAAGAAAAATCTCTAAATGCTAGAATGAAATGTGATCCTAAGTTTGCTACCTCACCTATCTTTATTGATGATAAGGATTATGAATTCTCTATCGACCCAGGGTTAATTACTTTGGTTGAATCTGATCCTTTCCATGGTTATGAAACTGAAACTGTTGTGGCACATCTTACTAAGTTGAATGATATAGCTACCCTTTTTACTCATGATGAGAAAACTCGCTACTATTTTATTCTCAATTATTTCCTTTCTCATTAAAGGGTGATGCTAAAGCTTGGTACAATAGTCTTGCTCTTGGTTGTGTGCGTAGTCCCTAGGATATGATTTATTACTTCTCTGAAAATATTTTCCTGCTCATAAGAAACAAGCTACCTTACAGGAAATATTTAACTTTTCTCAAATTAAAGAAGAGATTCTCTCATAAACTTGGGGGAGGCTTTGCCAGTTACTTAATGCTTTGCCTAATCATCCTCTTAAGAAAAATGAAATACTTGATATCTTCTATAATGGACTAACCGATGCTTCTAGGGACTTCCTAGATAGTTGTGCTGGTTGTGTTTTCAGGGAACAAACTGTTGGACAAGCTGAAGAATTATTGAATAACATATTGAAAAATTATGATGATTGGACTATTCCCGAACCACTGCCTAAACCCACTCCGAAAAAGAGGGGTATATTATATCTCAGTCCTGAAGATATGCAAGAGGCAAAGAAATCTGTGACGGAAAAGGGTATTAAAGTTGAGGATGTTAAAAAATTACCTCCGATTGAAGAAATACACGGGCTTAATACACCACCGCTGCCTAAGGTGGTAGAGGTAAATTCTCTTATGAAGTTCAATGATAATGATAATCCTCACAATATGCATCCTAGTCAATGCCTTTATGAGTTTGAAAACTACATTAGAAAACAAGATCACTTCAATGCAAATGTTATGAAACAATTGAAATATAATTCTGATATGATTGCTTGCTTGGGTGACTTGTTATTTAGAATATCAAATGATGTTAGAGGTGTTGGAAAACATGCTTCTATGGTTCAAACTCAATACGAACAAGTTGCTAAATCTCAAAGAGAATTGCTTGATGAAATGAATAATTATATGCATGACTTTGCTGTTAGAGTTGTAACAAGAGGAGGTAAAATGACTCAGGAACCACTTTATCCTGAGGGACACCCTAAAAGAATTGAACAAGATTCACAAAGAGCTAGCACTAGTGCACCTAGTCCTTCTAAAAAGAAAAAGAAAAAGAAAAAGAAAAAGAAAAAGAAAAATGATAGGACTTTGCATGCTCCTAGTGAACCTGAAATAAACAAACCTCCTGATAATGATAATAAAATTTCTATCTCTGATGCTGAAACTCAATCTGGCAATGAACACTCACCTACTGATAATGAAAAAGTTAATAATGAGGTTCATGAAGACTCTCAACCAAACAATGAAAAAGAACCAGATAATGATGTTGAGATAGAACCACCTATTGATCTTGATAACCCACAAGCTAAGAATAAAAGATATGACAAAAGAGACTTTGTTGCTAGAAAACATGGTAAGGAAAGAGAACTGTGGGTTCAAAAACCTATGCCTTTTCCACCCGAGTCAACCAAAAAGAATGATGATGAAGAATTCGAACGCTTTGCTGAAATGCTGAGGCCAGTCTTTTTGCGTACTCGCTTGACTGATATCTTGAAAATGCCTCCTTATGCAAAGTATATGAAAGACATCATCACAAATAAGAGAAAAATACTGGAAGCTGAAATCTCCACTATGCTTGCTCATTATACTTTCAAAGATGGAGTACCTAAAAAACTTGGAGATCCGGGAATACCAACTATACCTTGCTCCATCAAAAAGAATTATGTGAAAACTGCTTTGTGTGATTTAGGAGCTGGTGTTAGTGTTATGCCTTTCTCTTTATATAAAAGACTTGAATTGAGTAAACTCACACCTACTGAAATATCTTTGCAAATGGCTGACAAATAAACTGCCATACCTATTGGTATCTGTGAAGATGTGCCCGTTGTTGTTGCTAATGTTACTATTTTGACTGACTTTGTTATACTTGAGATGCCCGAGGACGACAACATGTTGATTATCCTTTGTAGACCCTTCTTAAACACTGCAGGGGCTGTTATTGATTGCAAGAAAAGCAAGGTCACTTTTCATATTAATGGCAATGAGCATACGGTGCACTTTCCGAAGAAACAATTCCAAGTGAATGGTATTAATGTTATTGAAAAATCTCCGGCAATCACTATTGGAACTTTTCAAATACCTCTACCTATTGTCAAAAATAAATATGAAATGCTTATTGTCGGGGAAATGCATATCCCCGTTGAGGTAACTTAGTGATTTACGAAAGGTCTTCAGTTTCATGCTAATCGAAAGTGGTTATTAATAAGACTTGATCAACCTTATTAATGGATCATTTTTGAACGACAAGAAGTTGATGAATTTAGTAAGCACTACTTTCTGTCCTTAATTTTCATTTTCTGTTTTTATTAGTTAAATAAAATAAAATGCCATGTTTTGTCTATTTTCTGAATTTCCCAGGCAATAAAAAATGACCAGAAATAGAAGTTCTCAGAATGCCCTGAAAATTTTACATGATTTTTTTTGAATATTTAAGAATTTTTTGTGCAAATAATACCGTAGGGAGGTGCACCAGGTGGGGACAACTCAGCTGCTAATACCTTCAAATATTCTTTGGCTCCCATTGTGTTGAATTTATAAATTTGGGTTGAATACTCTACCCTCGAAAACTGTTGTGATCCCCTATACTTTTAGGTTATCAGTAGTTGGCGAATACCTTTTCATCTCTTCCTCCGGCGGCTTGAACGGTGATGGTGTAGATGCTCAAGAGCTCTACCGGGTTCAGTCTTCCATCATACTTTTCTGGTATCTCTGACTTGAAAACACGGGCAGATGGCCAACGGACTTGCCGCAGCTTGCAAGTGAAGGCACGACACCCAACCATGAAAGGTAGGTATCTACCTCCACTGGGCGCGGGTTCATCAACGTCGGGGCCATTACGGCTGTCAGACTGGCGGCGGGTATGGCGACACCATTCTATGGTGATGCGCGCATCTTCCCTCCGCTTGTCTTCCAGGACCCGCCGCTGATCACGATGGGCTAGATGGTCAGATGAAGCCATTGACACCTCGTCGGGCTCTTGGTCGCGTGGCTCGGACTGCAGCCTTCGTGCTGGCCACCGTGGAGGGGATTGCACTATTGGAGTGGCCCCTTCAGCGCGGTCAGCGGCTCGGGTTGTTGTCGTCGCTTGTGGTCGCCGTGGCGGGCCTGCTCGCTGTGATCCTCCTGCTTCAACAAAACCAATCATACTTTGAGTGGTGGACCTCCACTCATCCATTTGATCGGCCGCTGGCGGGAATCTCAGCAGGAGTTGGTCTCACGCCATGGCTTTCGAAGCAGTGCTTGGCATGGATGATGACGCGGATGGCGACGTCGCTTGGCTTATGACGGTGCTGGTGGTGGCAGCGCCGCGTTCTCGTCGGCGCGAGCCAGTCGCCATAGTGACGCGATGCCGAGAGGGGTGTGCCTGGGGGTTGAGACGACCCCGTCTGGCGCTCCATGTTGACTGCCCCACCTCGGGAGGGGAGAGTGCCCTGCAATTACACCTATAACAGGGACAACTAGGGGATCGTGATTCACACCAAAGCGAGCGTTGTCGCTATGACTGTGCCCTCTAGCGCAGTGGGGAGGTAGAGATTAAGTATTGTCCCCACCCGTGCCTTGCGGAACATGGCCGTTGGGACGCTACTGATGCCGCCCTTCCCCGGGGTTTTCCGCCTCCACTTCGGCCGCAGGGGGAACGATGACAGTACAGCCTGCGCTAGTCGCGTCCAATACGGCATCAATGTCCCCCAACGCTGCTGCAACACCCACGGTATCAGCGGCTGCGTGCGAGGGGGCCCTCGAGGTGGAAGGGTGAGCCGTTGCGCCGGACTTTTTCTTAGGCACCATGGGCGATGCAACTGATGATGAAGATTGATGCGTTGTTTACGACCTCAGGTTCGCGCAAGCGCTACCCCCTACCTGGCGCGCCAAAGATGTCGTGGTAGAACATGGTCACCTATGGGGCTATCAGCCCCTTGTGGTTCGGCAAGGGGAAGGGCACATTGCACAAAGAGCGGAGACCATGGAGCAGCATGATAGGGGTGACGCTGATCGTATTTTACCCAGGTTTGGGCCGCTATGAAGCGTAAAACCCTACTCTTGCTTTGGTGGATTGGATGGAGGACTGAAGTGCATGTAGTGCCACCCCTAGTTGGTTTTGGAGTATTGACGACAAACTTGGTTGCCGGACTAATGTGTTTGTGAGAATTGCAGGATAACACCGGTAGTAGTCCCTTATTGATTCGGTTTACCTACCAGAGATGACCCCTAAAAATGTGTGAAGACATTGAAGACAATGGTGGTTCATGAATACATTCACAATGAAGATTATGACATGTGAAGACATTCACTTGAAGACTATGGAGTGCGAAGACATAGTTGTTTCATAGTTTCCTTTTCTTCTTTATTGAGTCATAGGAACCACCGCACTGTTAAGTGGGGTCCAAGTGAACAAAGTCAGAGTGACTGATGTGATGCTCAACCAAAATCCTATGTCTTCGAGCGAAGACAATGAGAGTAAATCTTATCCAGAGCTGGATGAGTCAGCTTTACTTGTAGCTCAATTCAAGCTGTCGCGTGTGTTTGAAATCCGACCATTGGACACGTGTCGGTTCCTTAGTGACCCAGGGTCATTTCAGACATATTAGGTCGGGTTGCCTCCTGGCTATAAATATCCCACCCCTACACCATAAATTGGTGGCTACTGAGAGTTAGTGCATGGCTTTTGACGTTTGAGAGCAACCCACTGTCGAATCCTTTGAGAGAGAAAGAGAGAGAGAGAGAGATCCTTGCGAGGACAAAGCCCTAAACACCCAGAGCAAAGAGTGTTAGGCATCACTGAAGTCTTTCTGTTCGCATGACCTGAAGACTTGTTACACTTGAGGACTGTGAATCCTCCAGCCGGTTAGGCGTCGCGTTCTGAGCATCCAAGAGCCATTGTGGATTGCCGGTGAACGAAGTCTTTGAAGGTTTGGAACTCTACCTTGAAGACTTACCAGAGTGATTGGCCAAGGACTTGGTGTCCTTAGCTCAAGGGGAATAAGGTGAAGCCACGGTCTTCTAAGTTCAATCTCAGCCTCCCTAACTAGACGTACAGTTTTCACATCAACTAGAACTAGTCTACCAAATCCTTGTCTTCACCAATCAACTGGTTCTATTCCCCACTTCCCTTTACTTTTTAGTTTGTCTTCATGAAGTCATTGCTTGCTTGTCTGATCTGATTGACTTCACTGTGTGAAGACTATTACCTGTTTGGCTTCATACTGTCTCCCATTCTGATCCATACTACCTAGCTGCTGATAGTCTTCATACTTTCACTACATTGCTTACTTGACTATGGCTTGTCTAGTGTAGTCTATCTTCCGCTGCATATCAATAGGTTCATTTCATCTGTTTGTCTTCAAAGACCTCATGTTTTGAATACTTTCATAAAAATCGCCTATTCACCCCCCTCTAGTCGATAACTAGCACTTTCAATTGGTATCAGAGCAAGGTGCTCTCTTGTTCTGTGTGATTCAGTTTAACCACCTGGAGTTTTAGCTATGTCGACAATAGGGATAATCAAGGTCTCTTTGCGTGCCCAGTCTTGGATGGAACTGATTACCCCTACTGGAAGAATAAGATGCACATGCATCTTGAAGCCATTGACGTCGACCTTTGGTATGTCGTCAAGACAGGCATTCCCAAGGTCGGTGAAGGTGTCACCGCTGCTGATATCAAGAGGTTCATTCAACTAGACTCGATCGCCAAGAACATCATCTATGGTCATCTGACCAAAGGACAGTATGGCCGTGTGAGTGCACTGGAAACTGCGAAGCTGGTCTGGGACTGGCTGTCCAAGGTCAACGAAGGCGTCTGAACTCAGGGAGACTCAAGGATTAATGTTCTTCGCAACCTCTTCAACCGCTTCAAGAGAAACGACAATGAGAATGTCCAGCTCACATTTGATCGCCTCAATGATATCACAAATGAGCTTCGCGCTCTTGGCGCCACTGAGATCACCAAGCACGAAACCGTGAAGAAGCTTCTGAGATCACTTGACAGCTCATTTGACACCCTAGCCCTGATGATACAAGAGCGCCCTGACTTCAAAGATCTCGATCTGTCTGACATACTTGAGAGACTCAACACACACGAGTTCCAGCTATTTGAGAAGAGAGTCATATATGGCCCCAACTATGGCTGAACCCGTGCTTTGAAGGCAAAGGTTGTTTCCTCATCTGAAGAAGAATCCGACTGTAGTTCTGAGGATCCTAAAGACATTGGAAAGGAGCTTGCTATGCTCGTGAAGAAGTTCCAGAAGTTCTCCAAAAAGAATCGCTTCAAAAAGTCTTCAAGATCCAGGTCAAAAAATGATGAGGCTTCCACTCGTGACCACAAGAAGAGAACATGCCACAAATGCAAGAAGCCATGCCACTACATCTCTGAGTGCCCTCAATGGGACAAGGAATCTAAGAAGAAGAAGAAGATCAAGGAATATTATTCTGAAGATAAGAAGAAGAAGAAATCCTCAAAGTCTTCTTCCAAGTCTTCATCAAAGTCTTCATCTTACAAGAAGATCTTGTCTAGCAAGGCTCGTGCATTCGTTGGCAAGGAAATGGATTAAGAGGAGGAGTCTGCTTTTGAGGAGGCAAAGGTGGAGTCTGAGGAGTCTGATTCAAGCGTGGCAAGCCTGGCTCTAGCTTCGGCATTCATCGCCAAGTCCATCTTGAACACATAATACAATGGTCACGTCGCTGACACTGAAGCCGATGATGAGGACGACTCTACTTCGACCTACTTCTTCATGGCACAAGCTGCCAAGGTAAACTCACGCGATGCCTACTTTCAAACATCCAGTGAAGATGACTCTGAATGTGAATCCAAACCTAGCTACAAGACTCTTTCTAAAATTGCAACTAAACAACAAACTGCCATGGAACATATTCAAAAGTTGCTAGACAAAAGCGATGACCTGTTGGACGTGGAAATGAATTGAACTCCGTCCTTAATGTAAGACATTAAAAATCTTCACGTTAAGTATGAAGAAGTTGAAAGTCATCATGAAACACTCTTAGCTACTCATGAGAAGCTTTCCTATGATTATCGTCAAAGGAAGCAAGAACTTGAGAATCTAAGAGCGTCTCCTGAAGATCTGCAAAAGGAGAACGATTCACTTTGCGCTCAACAGATCAGTTCCACTCAGGAAGACTTTGTGCCACCATGTTTAAAATGTCTTGAGCTGACAATGTTGTCTCTGTTGCTGAATGTTCTAATGTTGCTAGTATTGCAATATCTTCAACGGTTGATGTGGTGACTAACCCCTCTTCTGAGGATACCACTACTATTGCTGATGAGAATGCTAGGTTGAAGACATTGCTTGAAACAGGCATGTACAAAAGCCTCAAAGGGCATCAGACACTATGTGATGTCCTCAAGAAACAGATTCTGAACTGAAACCCTAGGAAAGAGGGTGTTGGGTTCGAGAGGAAAATGAATGTTGATGGTTCATACTGGAAGCCTGAGCAGTACCTCAAAACCACATGGGTTGCTGCAAAGGGCCCTTTAGTTGACCCATCTACCTTATCTGGCTTCACTTGTGCTAACCCCATTATTATTGATGAATCCTCTGACGCCAATTATAAGCTGTTTGGGAATCAGAATGGTGAAGTGTTTGCCAAGTATATTAGTACTAAATGCGGGAATGGACCACCCTTGAAGAAGATATGGGTACCCAAAAGTTGTCTTGAGAAGCTTCCTATGAATGTCACCATGACACCACCTGGGAAGAAGACAAACCCTAGACCAAAGGCTTCATATGGTCCAAAGGCTTCATACAGACAGAGGACCCCCCCCCCAGGGTCACCCTAACGCCAATGTTTTGTAGGGAAACCATACTCGGACTTATGAATATGAGCGTATTTCTTCAAACCGCTATGTTCATAAGACCAAGAACTTTTCTGCTTATTCTTATGAGTATTATTCACCTCCTGTAAGGCTATTTGCTAGGACTCCAAAGCCAAAGTTCTCAGATGCTTCACTTAGACTCATTGCTTCTAAGCCACCCCTGAAGATGTGGGTGGTTAAGAAGAACTAACTTTCTTTTGGAGGGAAAGGTCTCCAGCCGGAAATCAAAAGCTTCAGGCACTAATGCTGGGGACCTAAAACATCTTGTGGGATGCAAGGTAAAGTGCCAAAATGGTCTTACTATGTATTTCGTCCCAGGATTTCTTGGCAATCATCCTATCTACCCTAACAAGGATCTGAACTTTGATAGTATGCTTGTTCGTCAAATGTTTATGCTTCGCACTTCTCTTTGTGAAGCCTATCCCCCAAATTGCACTGTAGGGTACGACTCCGAAGGCTACTGAGTGGATTATGGACAGTGGATGCACTAGCCACATGACTGGTGATCGAAGTCTTCTTATGGATTCAACCCTACACCCGTCTGACAAAAGTCACATCACATTTTCTGACACTGGTAAAAGCAAGGTATTTGGCCTAGGTAGAGTTGCAAGCTCAAAGGATCAGCACATGGATAAAGTGATGCTTGTTGAATCACTTGGTTTCAACTTAATGTCTATCTCAATGCTTTGTGATCTGAGCACGATTGTGATATTTGGAAAATATCGTTGCCTTGTGCTTATGGAATCTGACAAATCTCTAGTCTTCGAAGGGTATCGAAGAGACGATATGTATATGGTAGATTTCTCCGCATGACCACATCTTGCTGTATGTCTTCTAGCATAAGCTTTAGAGTGATGGCTCTGGCATCGGAGGCTAGGGTATGCGGGCATGAGGAACTTGCACGCTCTCGTGAAGAAGAAACATGTCATCGGCATCGAGGGTTTCAAGTTCAAGAAGGATCATCTGTGTGGTGCCTGTGAGGATGGAAAGATGACTAGGGCCAAGCATCCCTCGAAGACAATCATGACGACATCGCGTCCCTTCGAGCCGCTCCACATGGACTTATTTGGCCCTACTCACTACTCTACCCTTACTACAACTGCATGCCTCTATGGCTTCGTCATTGTTGATGATTACTCAAGATATACATGGGTGCACATAATTATCTACAAGACTAAAGTGCAGGATGTCTTCAAACGATTCGCCAATCGTGCCATGGCCAACTATGGCATCAAGATCAAGCACATCAGAAGTGACAACGACACAGAATTCAAGTACACCGGCCTCAACACGTATCTTGATTCATTGGGCATCACACATGAGTTCTCTACTCCATATACACCTCAGTAAAATGGCATCATGGAGCGCAAGAACAGAACCCTCATTGAGATGGAACGAACGATGCTTGATGAGTACAAGACACCAAGGAAATTCTGGCCTGAAGCCATTGATACTGCTTGCCACATCATCAATCATGTTTAACTTTACAAGTTCCTAAATAAGACATCATATGAGCTCCTGACTGGTAAGAAGCCAAATGTTAGTTATTTCAGAGTCTTTGGTGCTACGTGCTGGATCAAGGATCCTCATCACACTTCAAAATTTGCACCAAAAGCACATGAAGGTTTTATGCTTGATCACAGAAAGGATGCACACTCCTACAGAGTCTTCAGCCTCTTTCACTACAAAGTGGTTGAAACTGTGGATGTGCGGTTCGACAAGACTAACGGCTCGCAAAGAGAGAACCTACCAAATGTGCTAGATGAAGCTACACCAAGTGAATCTATCAAGCTAATGGGGTACTGGAGAACTCATACCGACAGAGGAATAGGCTGAAGAGGAAATCATCATTTCTGCACCTATCAGCATGAAGACACTGCTCATGCGGAAACCAATGCTAAAGATGAAGACAATGATCAGCAAGGGCAAAATCTTCGTCCAGTTCATCCTTGTGTTGCAAATGAAGTCCAGATTGAGAAGATAATTGATAGCATCAATGCACCTGGTCCACTCACTCGTTCAAGAGCAACACAACTAGCAAATTTCTGTGGGCACTTTTCATTTCTATCTATATCTGAACCCAAGAAAGTTGATGAAGCCTTCATGGAACATGAATGGATTCAAGCTATGCAAGAAGAGCTTCAACAGTTTGATCTGAACAATGTATGGGAGCTAGTAAAGTGTCCTGATCCTCGCAAGCAAAATATCATCGGCACCAAATGGATCTATCGCAACAAACAAGATGAGCATGGTCAAGTTGTCAGAAACAAAGCTCGTCTCATTGCTCAAGGTTACACACAAGTTGAAGGGATTGACTTTGATGAAACCTTTGCTCCTATGGCTAGGCTTGAAGCCATTCACATACTGCTAGCATATGCCAACCACAACAACATTCTTCTATACCAAATGGATGTAAAGAGTGCCTTCCTCAACGGCAAAATTGAAGAAGTGTTTGTTGCACAACCACCTGGTTTTGAAGACCTGAAGCGTCCTGACATGGTATACAAGCTCAATAAGGTACTGTATGGCCTCAAACAAGCACCTCACGCTTGGTATGACACACTCAAAGATTTCCTGAAGAGCAAAGGCTTCAAACCTGGTTGTCTAGATCCCACTCTCTTCATGAAGACATATGATGGTGAACTATTTGTATGCCAAATCTATGTGGATGACATTATCTTTGGCTGCACTAACAAGAGATACAGTGATGACTTTGGGCATATGATGCAAGAGCAATATCAGATGGCCATGATGGGTGAGCTGAAGTTCTTCCTTGGTCTTCAAATCCGTCAGCAGAGAATGGCATCTTCATAGTGAAATTTTCTCGAGAGAAATTTATTGCGATAGATCCACAACAGAGAAATGGCATCTTCCTTGGTCTCCAGCAGAGAAATTTGTTAACCCAAAGTTTGTTATTTTTCTTGAGAGAAACCACTAGTGAAATCTACTGCAGCGGGTCTGTTCTTTATTATATTTGCCTTCACGATCTATTTTTATTTGCTTTTATTTTCAGATCTATTAAACTGAAAATACAAAAATACCTTGCTGCAATTTATCTTATTTATTTTATCTCGCGTTCCCGCGAGATCTATTTATCCAATCTATCATATTTTTATCACGTCTACTTGCCAACTTCTGGTGCCATTACCCGGATTGACAACCCCTTTAATACGTCGGGTTGTGAGTATTTGTTATTTGTGTGCAGGTGCCGTTCACGTAGTGTTGCGTGGTGCTCCTACTGGTTCGATTACCTTGGTCTCATCACTGATGGAAATACCTACCGTTGGTGTGCTGCATCATCCCTTCCTCTTTGGGGAAATACCGACGTAGTTCAAGCAAGCATCAGGCGCCCAAGAAGAATCCCAGTGGCACAGCTCACCCATCCACCTCGAAGGCTCTGCTGCCCGCGACCGCCGATCTTGCGGGGACTGCAGGGGCACATGGGGATATGGACGCTATGGGGGTGCTACCTCTTGAGCATGCGCTGGTTTTCCCTTGAAGAGGAAAGGGTGATGCAGCAAAGTAGCGTAAGTATTTCCCTCAGTTTTTGAGAACCAAGGTATCAATCCAGTAGGAGACTACACGCAAATCGCCTAGTACCTGCACAAACAAATAAGAACCTTGCAATCAAGTCGATAAAGAGGTTGTCAATCCCTTCACGGCCACTTGCAAAAGTGAGATCTGATAAAGATAATAGGAAAATATTTTTGGTATTTTTGTTGTATAGATTGAAAAGTAAAGATTGCAAAATAAAATAAATAGTAAACTAGAATTGTAGATCGTAAACTTATATGACGTAAAGTAGACCCGAGGGCCATAGGTTTCACTAGTGGATTCTCTCAAGATAACAAATTACTGCCGAGCAATTGATAGAAAAGCGCATAGTTATGAGAATATCTAGGCATTATCATAAACATAGGCATCATGTCTGTATCAAGTAGACCGAAACGATTCTGCATCTACTACTATTACTCCACACATCGACCACTATCCAGCAAGCATCTAGAGTATTAAGTTCATAAGAACAGAGTAAAGCATTAGGAAAGATGACATGATGTAGAGGGATAAACTCAAGCAATATGATATAAACCCCATCTTTTTATCCTCGATGGCAACAATACAATACGTGTTGGTTCCCTTTCTGTCACTGGGATCGAGCACCGCAAGATGGAACCCAAAGCTAAGCACTTCTCCCATTGCAAGAAAGATCAATCTAGTAGGCCAAACCAAACTAAAAATTCAAAGAGACTTGCAAAGATATCAAATCATGCATATAAGAATTTATAAGAATCAAATATTTTTTATAGATCATCTTGATCATAAACCCACAATTCATTGGATCTTGGCAAACACACCGCAAAAAGTATTACATCAAATAGATCTCCAAGAACATCGAGGAGAACTTTGTATTGAGAACCAAAGAGAGATAAGAAGTCATCTAGCTAATAACTATGGACCCGAAGGTCTCTGGTAAACTACTCACACATCATCGAAGAGGCTATGGTGTTGATGTAGAAGCCCTTTGTGATCGAATCCCCCTCCGACAGATCGCCGGAAAAGGTCCCCAGATGGGATCTCATGGGTACAGAAGGTTGCGGTGGTGGAAAAGTGGTTTCGTGGCTCTCCTGGATGTTTTCAGGGTATAAGAGTATATATAGACGAAACAAGTAGGTCGGTGGATCTCCGTGGGGCCCACGAGGGTGGGGGCGCGCCTACCCCCCCGCGCGTGCCGCCCTACCTCATGGCCGCCTTGTTGCTTCCTTGACCTCCACTCCAAGTCTCCTGGATTGCGTTTGTTCCAAAAAAGATCCTCGCGAAGGTTTCGTTCTGTTTGGATCCCGTTTGATATTACTTTTTTGCGAAACACTGAAATAGGCAAAAATAACAATTTGCACTAGGCCTTCGGTTAATAGGTTAGTCCCAAAAATAATATAAAAGTGCATATTAAAGCCCATGAAACATCCAAAACAGATAATATAATAGCATGGAAAAATCAAAAATTATAGATACGTTGGAGACGTATCAAGCATCCCCAAGCTTAATTCCTGCTCGTCCTCAAGTAGGTAAATGATAAAAACAGAAATTTTGATGTGGAATGCTACCTAACATAATTTTCAATGTAATTTTTTTATTGTGGCATGAATATTCAGTTTTGAAAGATTCAAGACAAAAGTTTAATATTGACATAAAAACAATAATACTTAAAGCATACTAACCAATTAATTATGTCTTCTAAAAATAACATGGCCAAAGAAAGCTATCCCTACAAAATCATATAGTCTGGCTATGCTCTATCTTCATCACACAAAATATTTAAATCATGCACAACCCCGATGACAAGCCAAGCAATTGTTTCATACTTTTGATGTTCTCAAACTTTTTCAATCTTCACGCAATACATGAGCGTGAGCCATGGATATAGCACTATAGGTGGAATAGAATGGTGGTTGTGGAGAAGACAAAATGGAGAAGATAGTCTCACAACAACTAGGTGTATCAACGGGCTATGGAGATGCCCATCAAAAGATTTTAATGTGAGTGAGTAGGGATTGGCATGCAACGGATGGACTAGAGCTATAAATGTATGAAAGCTCAATAAAAGAAACTAAGTGGGTGTGCATCCAACTTTCTTGCTCACGAAGACCTAGGGAATTTTGAGGAAGCCCATAATTGGAATATACAAGCCAAGTTCTATAATGAAAAACTCCCACTAGTATATGAAAGTGACAACATAAGAGACTCTCCATCATGAAGATCATGGTGGTACTTTGAAGCACAAGTGTGGAAAAAGGATAGTAGCATTGCCCCTTCTCTCTTTTTCTCTCATTTTTTATTTGGGCCTTTTCTTTTTTTATTTTTTTCTTTTTATGTCCTCTTCCTCTTTTTTTTATTTCCTTTTGTTCGTCTAGAGTCTCATCCCGACTTGTGGTGGAATCATAGTCGCCATCATCCTTTCCTCACTGGGTCAATGCTCTCATAATGATGATCATCACACTTTTATTTACTTACAACTCAAGAATTACAACTCGATACTTAGAACAAAATATGACTCTATATGAATGCCTCCGGCGGTGTACTGGGATGTGCAATGAATCAAGAGTGACATGTATGGAAAATTATGAATGGTGGCTTTGCCACAAATACGATGTCAACTACATGATCATGCAAAGCAATATGACAATGATGGAGCGTGTCATAATAAGCGAAATGGTGGAAAGTTGCATGGCAATATATCTCGGAATGGCTATGGAAATGCAATAATAGGTAGGTATGGTGGCTGTTTTGAGGAAGGTAAATGGTGGGTTTATGGTACCGGCGAAGGTTGCGCGGTACTAGAGAGGCTAGCAATGGTGGAAGGGTGAGAGTGTGTATAATCCATGGACTCAACATTAGTCATAAAGAGCTCACATACTTATTGCAAAAATCTATTATTATCGAAACGAAGTATTACACGCATGCTCCTAGGGGGATAGATTGGTAGGAAAAGATCATCGCTCATCCCCGACCGCCACTCATAAGGAAGACAATAAAAAAAATCATGCTCCAACTTCATCACATAACGGTTCACCATACGTCCATGCTACGGGAACCACAAACTTTAACACAAGTATCTATCAAATTCACAACTGCTCAACTAGCATGACTCTAATATCACCATCTTCACATCTCAAAACGATCATAAGGAATCAAACTTCTCATAGTATTCAATGCACTTTATATGAAAGTTTTTTTATTATACCCATCTTGGATGCCTATCATATTAGGACTAATTTTATAGCCAAAGAAAATTACCATGCTGTTCTAAAAGACTCTCAAAATAATATAAGTGAAGCATGAGAGATCAATAATTTCTTTAAAATAAAACCATCACCGTGCTCTAAAAAGGTATAAGTGAAGCACTCGAGCAAAATTGATCTAGCTCAAAAGATATAAGTGAAGCAGATAGAGTATTCTAATAAATTCCGATTTATGTGTGTCTCTCCAAAAGTTGTGTACAGCAAGGATTATTGTGGTAAACTAAAAAGCAAAGGCTCAAATCATACAAGACGCTCCAAGCAAAACACATATCATGTGGTGAATAAAAATATAGCCTCAAGTAAAGTTACCGATAGACAAAGACGAAAGAGGGGATGCCCAAGATTAGGCTTTTGGTTGTCCTTGAATTTTACCTTGGGGTGCCTTGGGAATCACCAAGCTTAGGATCTTGCCACTCCTTGTTCCGAAATCCATCAAACCGTTACCCAAAAACTTGAAAACTTCACAACACAAAACTCAACAGAAAATCCCATGAGCTCCGTTAGTATAAGAAAACAAACTACCATTTTAAGGTACTGTAATGAACTCATTATTTATTTATATTGGTGTTAAACCTACTTTATTCCAACTTCTCTATGGTTCATACCCCCCGATACTAGCCATAGATTCATCAAAATAAGCAAACAACACACGGAAAACAGAATCTGTCAAAAACAGAACAGTCTGTAGCAATCTGTAGGCTTCGAATACTTATGTAACTTCAAAAATCCTGAGAAATTAGGAAGTCCGAAATAATTTTTATATTGATCTAGTTCAGTTGGAATTGGTATTTTATGGCTCTCTGGTAAAAATTGAAAATTATTCTCGTGAGCGCATACTTTCTGTTTTTCTCAGCAATATCAAATAACAATCACCCAAGAAGATCCTAAAGGCTTTACTTGGCACAAACACTAATTAAAACATAAAAACGCAATCATAAAAGAGGATATATGAATTATTTATTACTAAACAGGAACAAAAATAAAATTGGGTTGCCTCCCAACAAGCGCTATCATTTAACGCCCCTAGCTAGGCATAAAAACAATAATAGATCTAGGTATTGCCATGATAATGATAAGGCAAATCATGAAATTCATCTCATACTCCCTATGTTCAGCAGCAAGTTTTCTTTGTGGCAAGCAAAAGTAATCAAAAGGGCTAAATTTAATGGGACAAAAGTCCCCAAGATCAAGCTTGGGAGGTATTGGTTCCTCCTTTGGCCCCTCATATTGCACGACCAATTAATCATTATAAGCATTCTTTTTGAAAAAAACTCATGAGCCTTTGTTCAAGGGAAAAAACCTAACCCATTGTTCTGGATATCACAATTATCATTAAGTTCAGAAATCCTGTCAACTATAACATCGGTAGGAACCTTTTTTCTAAGGTTTTCATTAAAAGCAACATGATCTAAAGATCATAAGCGCATTATGTCTTCTTGATAAAAAAGGATTGCTTCTATGGGAGAATGACCGGCATCCACCCTATAATGTGCAAAAAATTCATTGGCCTCCTTTATTATAAATCTGAACTCATGAGCTAAAAAGATGGTAGCTGCTCGCTTAACAGAAGAATGCTCAATATTGGAAAATTCTAGAAAAATCCTCTATATGCAAGGATGCATGTGGATAAATTGTCTTTCAAGTTCAACCATGAGAAAAGATATAGCATCCACAAGACTACTAGTTTTATGAAGAATAGACCCGCTCATGGTGGGCAAAGTACCGACACAATAAAAGAAATCTTGAATAACTCCTTTTCCAATAATATTACCACTACCAATCCGAAACTTTTTAGTGTGTAAAATAGTAGGTTCTTCATGAGGATAATCAAAAGCATCAACGTTTCCCCCATCGTTACTACTATCCTTTTCAATGATAACCTCCCTAGTTTCAGACATGATGGCAACAAAACACACTAAGAACGAACACACAAAAGGCAAGCGGAAAGAGATGAACGGAAAATGGCGAATAAAATGGAAAAGGTGAAGTGCGGGAGAGGAAAACAAGAGGCAAATGGCAAATAATGTAATGCCAGGGATAAGAGTTTGTGATGGGTACTTGGTATGTCTTGACTTGGTGTAGATCTCCCCGGCAACGGCACCAGAAATCCTTCTTGCTACCTCTTGACCATGCGTTGGTTTTCCCTTGAAGAGGAAAGGGTGATGCAGCAAAGTAGCGTAAGTATTTCCCTCAGTTTTTGAGAACCAAGGTATCAATCCAGTAGGAGACTACACACAAATCGCCTAGTACCTGCACAAACAAATAAGAACCTTGCAACCAACGCGATAAAGGGGTTGTCAATCCCTTCACGACCACTTGCAAAAGTGAGATCTAATAAAGATAATAGGATAAATATTTTGGTTATTTTTGTTGTATAGATTGAAAAGTAAAGATTGCAAAATAAAATAAATAGTAAACTAGAATTGTAGATCGGAAACTTATATGATGTAAAGTAGACCCGGGGGCCATAGGTTTCACTAGTGGCTTCTCTCAAGATAGCATATATTACGGTGGGTGAACAAATTACTGCCGAGCAATTGATAGAAAAGCCCATAGTTATGAGAATATCTAGGCATGATCATAAACATAGGCATCACATCCGTATCAAGTAGACCGAAACGATTCTTCATCTACTACTATTACTCCACACATCGACCACTATCCAACATGCATCTAGAGTATTAAGTTCATAGGAACAGAGTAACGCATTAGGCAAGATGACATGATGTAGAGGGATAAACTCAAGCAATATGATATAAACCCCATCTTTTTATCCTCGATGGCAACAATACAATACGTGTCGGTTCCCTTTCTATCACTGGGATCAAGCACCGCAAGATTGAACCCAAAGCTAAGCACTTCTCCTATTGCAAGAAAGATCAATCTAGTAGGCCAAACCAAATTGAAAATTCAAAGAGACTTGCAAAGATATCAAATCATGCATATAAGAATTCAGAGAAGAATCAAATATTGTTCATAGATAATCTTGATCATAAACCCACAATTCATTGGATCTCGGCAAACACACCGCAAAAAGTATTACATCGAATAGATCTCCAAGAACATCGAGGAGAACTTTGTATTGAGAACCAAAGAGAGAGAAGAAGCCAGCTAGCTAATAACTATGGACCCGAAGGTCTGTGGTAAACTACTCACACATCATCGGCGAGGTTATGGTGTTGCTGTAGAAGCCCTCCGTGATCGAATCCCCCTCCGGCAGATCGCCGGAAAAGGTCCCCAAATGGGATCTCACGGGTACAAAAGGTTGCAGCAGTGGAAAAGTGGTTTCGTGGCTCTCCTGGATGTTTTTAGGGTATAAGAGTATATATAGGCGAAAGAAGTAGGTCGGTGGATCTCTATGGGGCCCACGAGGGTGGGGGGCCCACCTACCCCCTGGGTGCGCCGCCCTACCTCGTGGCCGCCTCGTCGCTTCATTGACCTCCACTCCAAGTCTCCTGGATTGTGTTTGTTCCAAAAAAGATCCTCGCAAAGGTTTCTTTCTGTTTGGATTCCGTTTGATATTCTTTTTCTGCAAAACACTGAAATAGGAAAAAAACAACAATTTGCACTGGGCCTTCGGTTAATAGGTTAGTCCCAAAAATAATATAAAAGTGCATATTAAAGCCCATTAAACATCCAAAACAGATAATATAATAGCATGTAACAATAAAAAATTATAGATATGTTGGAGACGTATCAGGGGGAATTGGTCGACGCAGGCGGCGTTGTTACCACCTTCCCTGCAGCTGGAGCAGGAGCGGGAGGCACCGGAGAAGGACAACACCAACAGCATCCCGACGACCATGCTCCACGAGGTACGGGTAGAGAGATTATTCCTTCTGCACCTCCATGCCCAACCGATGAGCACAGCCACGGCGGTGATGCTCGCTCTGAGGCGAATCACAATCCTCCTACCGCCCCCGCCGCGAGCGCCGTCGCAGGACATGCACCACCTCCGGAGCAAACTGGCCCAGCCAATGTTACGAACGGGGCCATTGGTCCACACGCGCCACCTCCTTGTCACCACGCCATCCAAGCGACTGGCTCCCGATGGCGGGAGCACGATGCAGCCACTACGGGCACCGTCAGGAGCCGAGCGACACTGCGATCTACATCGTCATCACCTATGCCAAGCACCGCTTCGGAGGCCATGGTGTGGGCCCAACTGCTTCTGAGATTTCCGCCGACAGCTAATCAGATGGATGAGTGGAGAGCCACCATTCAGAGCCTGATTGGCTTTGCTGAGGCTGGAGGCTCACAATGAGCTGGCCCGCCATGGCCTCCCCAGGCGATGACGACAGCCCACGCTGCTGGCCGTGCGGAAGGGGCCACCCCCACGGTGCAATCCCCACCACGGCAACCAGCACGAGGGCCACGCGACCAAGAGCTTGATGCCATCTCGATGGCTTCATCCAATCCTCGAGCATGTAAAGACCAGTGGTGAGCCCCAGAGGACAAGCAGAGGGAGGGTGCGTGCATCACCATCGAGCGACGCCACGACAACTACCACCAGTCCGATGTGCGCGATGGCCCCAACATTGACGAGCCCGCGCTCGGCTGAGGCGGCTACCTGCCTTTCGAGGCTGGGTGCCTTGCCTTCACCCGAGAGCTGTGGTAAGTCCGTTGGACGTCCGCTCGCACGTTCAAGCCAGAGATACCAGAGAAGTATGATGGGATACTGAACCCGGCAGAGTTCTTGAGCATCTACACCATCGCTGTTCAAGCCACTGGGGAAGAGATGAGAAGGTTTTTGCCAACTACTTCCCTTTGGCACTCAAGCCAAACATGAGGTCTTAGCTGATGCACTTGTCAGAGAACTCCATCTCAACCCAGGCTGACCTATGCCATGAGTTCATTGGCGCCTTCAGGGACGGCCCAGCGATTTGCAGCTTCTCCCGCAGAAGGAAGGAGAGACTCTGTGGAAGTACATGCAGAGGTTTAGCCGAGTCCACAGAAATATCCCAGACATCCACCCTATAGCTGTGATAGCTGCATTCCAATCCAACATGCGCAATCATTAGAGATGTTCCAAGACGAACGTTCGGTTGCCCAAGACTGTAAAGGAGCTTTACACCTTGGTAGACAAGTGTGCTCGGGTGAAGGAGGGGAGGAAACTCCATGGGGAAGAAGATGGCGTCGACATCAACTCAGAGGATGATGAGGCCACCAGTCAGAAGAAGAAGAAGAAGCGCAACAAGAGGCGCAAGGATAAGGCAGTAATGATCGTTGAGGGATCGGGCACGCCTAGTACCAGCAAGAAGGCTAAAGCCGAAGCCCCCGGCAAGGAAGTTGTCGCGTGCACTGATTGTCGGGAGGCTGCGGCTGCCGAGAAGGCTGGGAAAGGGGATGGGCCGTATTACAAGATTCATCGGACCAAGGGTCACGATCTCCAGGAGTGCCATCATGTTGAACAGCTCGTCAAGAAGCAGAGGGCTGAGTATGAGAAGCATTATAAAGAGAAAGGTCAGAATGGTGCTGGTGGGAAGGGCCGAGGCAGCGAAGTAAGTCGCCTTGGCAAGGCTCCTCGGAATTAAGGAAAACCCGCCACAGGACGTGAGAAGGAAGATTGCAATGATGATAGTGATGGAGGGATGAAGAGGAAACCAGTGAGCAGGAATTCCAGAAGGCCACTAACACCCTGTGCATTGACGGGGGTGCATCTCTACACTCCTCTGACTGCCAGCTTAAACAGTGGGCGCGTGAAGTCAATGCCATGGAGCCAACATCAGCCTCTCGGAAGCCGCTCAAGTGGTCACACACGCCCATCATCTTCGACGAAGAGGACCACCCCGACCGCACCATTGCTATAGGGTGTTTGCCGTTGTTGGTCTCACCAACTATTCACAACCTCAAAGTCACGAAGATGTTGGTTGACGGAGGGGAAGGGTTGAATCTGATTTCTCTGAAGGTCATCAGCAAACTTCAGATAGCAGAGGTAGAGCTTGAGATTACTGGCATGTTCCAAGGGATCAACCCCGACAGGAGTCATCCTAAGGGGAAGATCACGTTTCTAGTGACGTTCGGGGGAGAGTTGAATTACTGGACTGAGAAGGTTGTGTTTGATGTGGTCAACCTCCCCCTGTCGTACAACAGAATCCTTGGACGCCTAGCTCTGGCCAAATTCATGGCAGAATCCCACTATGCCTACAACACCTTGAAGATGCCAGGGCCAGTGGGCGTCATTTCCATTCCATCAGGCGATCGAGAAGGACGCAATCATTTGCATGGACAAGATGTACCAGGACGCAGTCGTGGCAGAGTCTGCTGAGGTCACTGTTCCCAAGAAACCAAGAGAAAAAGAGAGGTAGCAAGGATACCAGCAAGAATCCAATAAATGTATCTCCTCGGAGAACATTGCACCCATTGATGACTTACAGGAGGGTTCCAACAGCAAGAGATCCAAGGCTGCTGCACCCCCTATGAAAAAGGTCCAGTCAGGGCTGGCTGGCGCTGATGGTACTTTTACTATCGATGCCACACTCGATGACAAATAGGAAAGCGCACTCGTTGCCTTCCTACGGGGGAATATCAATGTGTCTGCCTGGCAACCATCTGATATCCCCAGTGTTCCCAGGGAGGTAATCAAGCACCACCTTGCTGTCTGCCCAAATGCCCGACCCGTCAAGCAGAAGGTCCGAAAGCAAGCCTTGGAGCTGTAGCAGTTCATTGCCGAGGAGATCAAGAAACTTGAGGCTGCTAGTTTGGTCAGAGGAGTACTACATCCAACGTGGTTAGCAAACCCAGTGGTCATGCACAAGGCTAATGGGAAATGGAGGCTTTGCATAGATTTCACGAATCTGAACAAGGCATGCCTGAAGGACCTATTTCCCTTCCCGCACATCGACCAGATTGTGGATTCCACATCCGGATGTGATTTTATCTCCTTTTTGGATGCATACTCTAGGGGCATGTTCGGTAGTTGCCCAACTTCGCAAAATCTGCAACTCCTGCTCCGCATGCCAGCCTCTAGCTTCTACCGACCGGAGCATCATTAATAAAATCATTCGGTGAGATCAATCCGGCTTCTTCTTTTTTTATACAGGCCGTCAGCCCAAGAAGGAGAGAAGTTGGCCCTTTAGTGAGGTAAGGTGGCCCGTTCAGGGGATATAACATATGGGAGAATGGGGAGACAATATAACGAATCGGTATGTGCCCCTCGAGTCACTTGGTGTTCGTAAATTCGGCTAACTCCAGATCTCGTTTTTCCTGGGATCACCCAAGACACTGCTCCAGCTTTTTATACGTAGAACCGCATCAGATCTGAGAAGCCAGCTTCCAGGAGCTGGACTATTCGGTCCAAATCCATCGTGGATTTCATGGATCTGGAAGCTAGGGAACTATCGAACAGGCCCTAGGTATCATCAAATCTTCATGTCCAAGTATGACGAAGAGAATACCTCGTTCATCACCCTGTGTGGCACATACTGCTTCGTGCGAATGCCTTTTATTGTGTTCAAGACCAAGGATGGATCAACCCTCATCCAGGACTTAGAAGAGACGTTTGCTAATCTGTAACATCCCAAATTTTCAATTTGGAATGTTATACACTAGATCATCATGCATATCATATTTTCTTGCATTTTGGTCGATCCTAGAAATTTCACGCAACTCAAGGACCCTCGGAGAGAGTTGGAGATTTCGTCATTTTCATATTTGAGTTTTCTCAAATTTTGAAAAGAGGATCATTGGATTTGTCGGAGTTTATTTGCCTTTTATTTGGATAGGGAAAAATGCGCGTTTCAAAAATTTGCATTCTAGGTCCCGAGAAAAGTTCATTTTGTTCGACTCAATTTTAGGAGTCGGGGAAAATTTACTTTGGGAGTTTTTGAGTTCGTTTAGATTTTCGTTCTTTTGCTTTTCTGCGCGCGTAACCGTTTTAAAAAAAATTCGCAGCGCGCCTGGGCCAAGGCCTAGCAGCCGGCCGGCCAAGGCCAGGCCTCACCGCGCCGCCCTAGCACGCGCGCCTGCGTAGGCCGCCGCCGCCCCCAAGTGGAGTCCTAGTAGGACTCTCTCCTCTTCTTTTTTTCTTGCCCCCTCCCCCAAGTCTCCTCTCCCCTCACCTATATAAATACCAACACCCCCCCCTCTAAACCCCACACCAAGCCGCCCTCACCCCGCGCCCTAAGCCGCCGCCCGCGCCACCCTTTGCCCGCGCCGCCACCCTTTGCCCGCGCCGCCGCCGCCCATAGCGCCACCGCCGCCGCCCTATAGCGCCGCCGCCGCCCTACGTCGTCGCCGGAGCCTCGCCGAGGTAGCCCCGCGCCGCGTCTCTCCTATCCCCTCGGTTCGGTTTTCTTCTAAACCATTCCGGTTCTTTTCTTTTCTTCCGATTCGATTTCTTTTCGTTCGTTGTTTCGGTTTTCTTTCGAAACCCTAGATCGGTTTCGTTTTCTTTCCCGGTTTAGTTGCCTAGAGACCGTTCGTCGAACCGTTCGTCCTAACGAACGTGATCACCGGATTATTCCCAGTTAACGAACGTCCGTTCGTTCAACCGTTCTTCTTTTTCTTTTCGTCGGATTTATTCCGCGATCGCGATCTCAGATCCGATCTTCGTTCTAGTTTATCTTCTCGCTTGTCTATCAGAATCAGGTGATTCAAGCGCCTGGAGTTTCGTTTCGAAACCGCCGTTCCGACTAATCAACTTAAACAAGCTTTTGCTACGGTAAAATTTGACCTAGTTTCAACTTGCTAGAACCGAGTTGTTTTTCTTCCGCCGTTTGTTTTCCGTTGCTTTGTTCGGTTCTTTTTTTCTTTGCAACCGGAGTTCTTAAGTTGAACTATCTGGTCCGATCTCTTGTTCGAGTTTTACCTGTGCATTAGATGAGTACTTATTGTATGCTTGTTGTTTGTCTGCGATAGATTACCCGGATTGCGCCGCCTGTTACTTCGAATCTCTAGGACTCGCGGATCATCAGCAAGGCAAGTAACACGTTGATCATACCTTTTCTACAACCCAGTTTTATTGCATTAGATCAATCCTCACAGATTGCATGATTAGGATCTAATTAAATTGTGGGATGGGAAGTAGATGAGGTAGTACCTATTACCTGTTTATTATGAAACCTTTGGGAGTTACTTCTACGTTTGCTTATTATGCCATGCTATGCTAGTAGACGTGGATTGGGTGAGTGATATCCATGACAGATGTGAGATTGATAATTTTAAGGGTTTATCTAAGGTGGCAACTTAAACACACATCTGGGTGGATTGAGGCACCTGATGTCTATCAGGACTTGCCTGTTTTCTTTGGACCGCCACCCAGGCTCAAAGGGATCATAAGATCTTTCATACTAGAAACTTACGTGTGCAGCCACAAGCCATTATGGGCTCTGGCATAGTTGACTAAGTCGTGCGAACTCTTACAGGGTAGACTAGCAGATGTAGGGGAAAGTAGGTGTACCGGTCTATCCATCGTAAGGTGCTAGCGCTTCTGAAAGACTGTGTCTCAGTCATCCGTTTCTCAAACACAAGTAGTGCGAGAAATCCAACGGAGGCGATCGAGTCTTGTGGGGAAAAGTGCGCAAACCTCTGCAGAGTGTAATAAACTAATCATGATTAGTCGTGTCCCCGGTTATGGACATCTTGAGTATCTAGTACTTGAATATCATGTGAATCTCAACATGTTACTTCTAATTAATATTGTTGGGTTATTGATGACTACTTTTAATTGGGATTGAGAATGCTGTCAACCATTCTCGATGTTCAACCACCAAGATAGTTAAATAAATTTTATTCCTTTGCAGTAGGGAAAAATTGCCTTTACGCAAAACAGTAACCATAGAGCTTTCCACCAGCCAAATATGCATATAGTATAGCTGTTTCATTCCACTACTCTCTATGTGTTACCTTGCCAGCATATTCCATGTGCTGACCCGTTTTCGGGCTGCAACGTTAATGTTGCAGACTTTTCAGACGACATTTAAGGTGCTTTTAGGTCGTGGTTCTATACTCAGTGATGCCGTTGGAGTTGATGGACCCATTTATCTTCCAAGTCTTCCGCTGTTATCGATATTAGATGGCCTTAAGCCATATTTGTTGTAATAAGTTCTCTTTTGAGACATTGATGTAATAAGTGTGTGATTGCCACTCTGCTATAAATCCTCCGAAGTACTGTGTGGTGTCAGCATTACTGATCCAGGGATGACACCAGAGCACAGTAGACTTGATCCATTCGGGTCGGGTCGCCACAGAGATGGTATCAGAGCACACGCTGACTGTAGGACACGACCACTAAGTTAAAGCCATAGATCACTATTCTCTCCTCATTTTCTAACTCCTCATCTTTTCTACTCTTTTAGGATGAAGGACGCGAAGATTAAGTACGCCCAACCGGATGAAGGCACACCTTTTGGATTTCACTTGAAGGAAGTCACCAAATACCTAAATATTGGATTACCAAGTTTCACGGGAACCTTCAACGCCACTCTGCCTGAAGAGGAGCGCTGGAAGATTCAAGCTCACGTTCCGAGAAGAACATTCGCGCCAATCACGAAGCCCATAGATAGTGTTTTCAATGCACCAACTTGGAGTCTAGGAAGGAGCATGGCAGCCCATATCACCATAGGACGCATTGGAGAAGTTTATCAAGAAGACCTCAAGGACACTATCTACCAGATTTGCGGACGCTGAGATGAACAATGGGAGTTAGTCAGCACCAAGAAGGATAGATCCATTGCAGTTTTCATCTAGGAGTTAAACCAGCACATTCGACGCCACGAGAACCAGATGTGCAATGATATGATAGAGTTGAAGAATGCGAAGGCGAGGATCATCGAGCTAGAAGGAGAACTGAAGGCTACACGCAAGGACTACATGGACGAGATCGTAGCTCTAGCAAGACACAACGTCGATCTTAAACAAGAGATTGAAGAACTCAAGAGGGAGTTAGCATCCAGGAAGGAAGACATGTACGTCGCATGTCCAGACAACTACATCATCATCGACGACACCGATTCGGATCCAAGTGAACCCGACTTTGAAGACGAAGCTGGAGCGGACATCATGGAGTCTTCCACCGGTTCAAATTTTTAGATGACCACCAAATATTAGTAGTATTCCCCCCCATGTAAACCTTATAGCTCGAGCACTTTTGCGATAGCTAGATCGATTGTAAGCCCTTGTTTGATTGAATGAAGTGATTTTGTGTGCATTTGCTCATGTGCATTGGGGTAGTGTTTTCTCTTTAGACCTCACCCTATTCTTATATCTCGTCTTTTCTAAACCCTCAGATGCCTCCGAGACGTGACAATGGATTTCCACCGGAGCTCACTCAATTGATCCAGCAACAGAATCAATTGATGCAGATGTTAGTTCAGAATCAGCAAAACAACAACAACAACCCACCACCACCACCGCCACCTGTTGACCACTTAGCCCGTTTCCTTAGGCTGAATCCGCCGGTGTTTTCTAGTAGCACCGAGCCGATAGTAGCAGACGATTGGCTTCGCAAGATAAGAAGGGAGTTGACCACTGCAGGATGCACAGATGGTGAGAAAGTGAAGTTTGCCGCACATCAGTTAGAAGGACCCGCGGCAGCATGGTGGGAGAATTTCACAGCCACCTTCCCAGTTGACACTGTCACATGGGATCAGTTCCAGCAAGCTTTCCGCACTGCACATGTTTCGGCAGGAGCTATGGCCATGAAGAAGCGTGAGTTTCGCAACTTACGCCAAGGAGGAAGGACAGTTGGCCAATATGTTGACGACTTCAGCAAGTTAGCACGTTATGCCCCAGATGACGTTGCTACGGATGCAACCAAGCAGGAGAAGTTCCTGGAAGGACTGAATGATGAGCTGAGTATGCAGTTAATGGTAGCAAGTTTCAAAAACTACCAGGAGTTGGTAGATCATGCCATCATGATTGAAGGGAAGCAATAGCAGATTGAGAACCGCAAGAGGAAGTATGGACAGGGGAAGTATAACTCTGGAGCCCAGCAGAAGCCCTGTTTTACCCCTAAATCGGGATTTTAGTTTCAGCATACCCATGGAGGAGGTAGTTCACACAACCATAACAGCCACAAGAATGATAATGGGAATGGAGGAAGCAACGGCCAGAACCGTACCACCCCATCAACCCCAGCCAAGAGAGATCTGAGTCAAGTCACCTATTTCAAGTGTTCCAAGACCGGACATTATGCCAATGAATGTCCTAAAGGCCAGAATGGAAATGGCAATGGAAGCTCAGGGAAGAAGCCGAACCCTTTCAATAGGGGACAGGTGAACCACGTTAACGTGGAGGAAGTTGAAGATCAGCCTGACGCAGTAATCGGTAAGTTTTTGGTTAGGTCATTTACTGCACTCGTTCTTTTCGATACTGGTGCATCACATTCATACATATCAAGGGGATTTGTGGAAAAATATAGTCTGCCCACTAGGATTCTTAAAACACCTATGCTAGTAAGCTCACCAGGAGCAGAATACATGGCCAGTCAAGGATGTTTTCAAGTGCCATTAAGCATAGGAAGGCATGTTTTCCCAACAGATTTAATTATTCTGGAATCCCAAGGTCTGGATGTAATTCTCGGTATGGATTGGCTGTCGATGTATGGAGGAAACATCGATTGTGCCAGTAAGTCAATTTTGCTTACAACGCCGGAAGGAAGAAGGATCAAGTATGTATCCCAGCATGTGCCAAATAGGACACAAGTAAATAGCCTAACAGGAGTTGTGCAGGAGGAAGTACCAGTGGTAAAGGATTTTGCTGATGTATTTCCTGAAGAGTTGCCAGGCATGCCACTGGATAGAGACATTGAGTTTTTGATTGAGTTATTGCCAGGTACAGGCCCAATATCAAAGAGACCGTACCGGATGCCTGCAAAGGATTTGGTAGAAATTAAGAATCGGAATAAGGAGTTATTGGAGAAAGGTCACATTCGCCCAAGTTCTTCGCCTTGGGGATCACCCATACTTCTAGTGGAGAAAAAGGATGGATCAGTACGGATGGTTGTTGATTACCGTGGATTGAATGAAGTAACCATCAAGAACAAGTACCCACTGCCAATGATAAATGATCTGTTTGATCGTTTGCAAGGAGCTAAAGTGTTTTCCAAGATCGATTTGCGATCAGGGTACCACCAGTTGAAGATTCGAGAGCAGGACATACCTAAGACAACATTCACCACAAGATATGGACTGTATGAGTATACCGTTATGTCATTTGGATTGACTAACGCGCCTGCCTATTTTATGAACCTGATGAACAAAGTGTTTATGGAGTTTTTGGATAAGTTCGTCATAGTGTTCATTGATGATATCCTGGTTTATTCAAAGAATGAAGAAGAGCATAAGGAACATTTGCGTTTGGTTTTGGAGAAACTAAGGGAACATCAGTTATATGCCAAATTTAGCAAATGTGAGTTTTGGTTGAAGGAAGTAGGATTCCTTGGACACGTTATATCCGGAGAAGGGATAGCAGTTGACCCCACAAAGGTTGAGACAGTAACCGAATGGGAAGCACCAACGACAGTTGGAGAGATCCGGAGTTTTCTTGGACTCGCAGGATACTACCGGAGATTCATTGAGAATTTTTCAAAGATTGCGAAGCCTATGACGGAGTTGTTGAAGAAGGATACCAAGTTCAATTGGACTGAGGAGTGTGAGGCTAGTTTCCAGGAGTTGAAGAAACGATTGGTTACCTCACCAGTGTTGATTTTGCCAGATCAAACCAAGGATTATGAGGTGTATTGCGACGCTTCACGTCGAGGACTTGGAGCAGTGCTTATGCAGGAAGGGAGAGTTGTTTCGTATGCTTCACGACAACTGAAGCCTCATGAGTTGAATTACGCCACACATGATTTGGAGTTAGCAGCCGTAGTGCATGCATTGAAGACATGGAGACATTTCCTCATTGGAAATCATTGCGAGGTGTACACGGATCACAAGAGTTCGAAGTACATTTTCACACAGAAGGAGTTGAATCTCAGACAAAGGAGATGGTTGGAGCTCATCAAGGATTATGATATGAGATTGCATTACCATCCCGGAAAAGCTAATGTAGTAGCTGACGCATTGAGCCGTAAGAGCCATGTCAATATGTTAATGACGGGAGAAATACCCAAGGAGTTAGCAGAAAACCTTCGTGAACTAAGTTTAGAGATAGTTCCGAAAGGCTATGTAGCAGCATTGGAGATTCAGTCAACATTGATGGATAGAATTAGAGAAGCTCAGAAATCTGACAAGGAGATTGCTTCTATAAAGGAGAAACTAAGCAAAGGAAAAGCAAAGGGATTTTGTGAGGATGAGCACGATACCCTATGGTTTGAGGACCGGGTTTATGTGCCAAATGACCCAGAGATCAGGAAGTTGATTCTACAAGAGGCACATGATTCACCATATTCGATTCACCCAGGAAAAACCAAAATGTATTTGGATTTGAAGGAGACATTCTGGTGGACCGGAATGAAGAAGGATATTGCAGCATATGTAGCAGTTTGTGACGTATGTCATAGAGTAAAGGCAGAGCATCAGAAGCCAGCCGGATTGTTACAGCCATTGCCGATACCCGAATGGAAGTGGGATAAGATAGGCATGGATTTTATCACAGGACTGCCTAGGACGAAGGCAGGATATGGCTCGATATGGGTAGTAGTTGATCGTTTGACGAAGGTAGCACATTTCATTCCAGTTAAGACCACTTACACCAGTGCTAAGTTGGCAAAGATATACATGACTAGGATCATTTGTTTGCATGGAGTTCCGAGGAGTATTGTATCAGACAGAGGAACCCAATTTACCTCAATGTTTTGGAATCAGTTGCATGAAACTTTGGGAACCAGGCTAGAGTTCAGCACCGCTTTTCATCCGCAGACAGATGGACAGACCAAGAGAGTCAATCAGATTTTGGAAGATATGCTGAGAGCTTGTGCACTAGATTATGGATCTAGTTGGGACGATAACTTGCCATATGCGGAATTTTCTTATAACAACAGTTACCAAACCAGTTTGAAGATGGCACCTTTCGAAGCTTTATACAGAAGGAGGTGCAGGCCACCGTTGTCATGGGACGAAGTTGGAGACCGTCAATTCTTTGGACCAGATTTGATTAAGGAGTCTGAACAGAAAGTTAAGTTGATTCGCGATAGGCTCAAGGTAGCCCAGTCCAGGCAGAAGAGCTACGCAGATTCTAAACGCAAGGAGACAGTTTACGAAACTGGAGACAGAGTGTATCTCCGAGTATCCCCACTTCGAGGAGTTAAACGTTTTGGAGTTAAGGGAAAATTAGCGCCGCATTTCGTTGGACCATATAAGATCTTGCAACGTATGGGAGAAGTCACGTATAAGTTGGAATTACCAGAGGGACTGTCAGGAGTTCATGATGTATTCCATGTTTCTCAGCTGAAGAGATGTCACGCCGAGATGGCGGAGGTACCGTTAAGAGATACAGTGCCGCTTGAAGCAATTCAGTTGAAGGACGACTTAACGTATGAGGAGAAACCAGTCAAGATTCTCGAGTTTGCCAGTAGAGTTACCCGCAGCAAGGTTATCAAGTTTTGCAAAGTTCAGTGGAACCACCACTCAGAGGATGAAGCCACCTGGGAGAGAGAAGAAGATTTGCTCAAGGACCACCCTCACCTATTTTCTAGCCAACCCGAATCTCGAGGGCGAGATTCATCTTAAGGGGGGTAGGTTTGTAACATCCCAAATTTTCAATTTGGAATGTTATACACTAGGTCATCATGCATATCATATTTTCTTGCATTTTGGTCGATCCTAGAAATTTCACGCAACTCAAGGACCCTCGGAGAGAGTTGGAGATTTCGTCATTTTCATATTTGAGTTTTCTCAAATTTTGAAAAGAGGATCATTGGATTTGTCAGAGTTTATTTGCCTTTTATTTGGATAGGGAAAAATCCGTGTTTCAAAAATTTGCATTCTAGGTCCCGAGAAAAGTTCATGTTGTTCGACTCAATTTTAGGAGTCGGGGAAAAATTTACTTTGGGAGTTTTGGAGTTCATTTAGATTTTCGTTCTTTTGCTTTTCTGCGCGCGTAACCGTTTAAAAAAAAATTGCAGCGCGCCTGGGCCAAGGCCCAGCAGCCGGCCGGCCAAGGCCAGGCCTCACCGCGCCGCCCTAGCGCGCGCGCCTGCGCAGGCCGCCGCCGCCCCCAAGTGGAGTCCTAGTAGGACTCTCTCCTCCTCTTTTTTTCTTGCCCCCTCCCCCAAGTCTCCTCTCCCCTCACCTATATAAATACCAACACCACCCCTCTAAACCCCACACCAAGCCGCCCTCACCCCGCGCCCTAAGCCGCCGCCCGCGCCGCCCTTTGCCCGCGCCGCCGCCGCCGCCCTATAGCGCCGCCGCCGCCCTACGTCGTCGCCGGAGCCTCGCCGAGGTAGCCCCGCGCCGCGTCTCTCCTATCCCCTCGGTTCAGTTTTCTTCTAAACCGTTCCGGTTCTTTTCTTTTCTTCCGATTCGATTTCTTTTTGTTCGTTGTTTCGGTTTTCTTTCGAAACCCTAGATCGGTTTCGTTTTCTTTCCCGGTTTAGTTGCCTAGAGACCGTTCGCCGGACCGTTCGTCCTAACGAACATGATCACCGGATTATTCCCGGTTAACGAACGTCCGTTCGTTCAACCGTTCTTCTTTTTCTTTTCGTCGGATTTATTCCGCGATCGAGATCTCAGATCCGATCTTCGTTCTAGTTTATCTTCTCGCTCATCTATCGAAATCAGGTGATTCAAGCGCCTGGAGTTTCGTTTCGAAACCGCCGTTCCGACTAATCAACTTAAACAAGCTTTTGCTACAGTAAAATTTGACCTAGTTTCAACTTGCTAGAACCGAGTTGTTTTTCTTCCGCCGTTTGTTTTCCGTTGCTTTGTTCGGTTCTTTTTTTTCTTTGCAACCGGAGTTCTTAAGTTGAACTATCTGGTTCGATCTCTTGTTCGAGTTTTACCTGTGCATTAGATGAGTACTTATTGTATGCTTGTTGTTTGTCTGTGATAGATTACCCGGATTACGCCGCCTATTACTTCGAATCTCTAGGACTCACGGATCATCAGCAAGGCAAGTAACACGTTGATCATACCTTTTCTACAACCCAGTTTTATTGCATTAGATCAATCCTCACACATTGCATGATTAGGATCTAATTAAATTGTGGGTGGGAAGTAGATGAGGTAGTACCTATTACCTGTTTATTATGAAACCTTTGGGAGTTACTTCTATGTTTGCTTATTATGCCATGCTATGCTAGTAGACGTGGATTGGGTGAGTGATATCCATGACAGATGTGAGATTGATAATTTTAAGGGTTTATCTAAGGTGGCAACTTAAACACACATCCGGGTGGACTGAGGCACCTGATGTCTATCAGGACTTGCCTGTTTTCTTTGGACCGCCACCCAGGCTCAAAGGGATCATAAGATCTTTCATACTAGAAACTTACGTGTGCAGCCACAAGCCATTATGGGCTCTGGCATAGTTGACTAAGTCGTGCGAACTCTTACAGGGTAGACTAGCAGATGTAGGGGAAAGTAGGTGTACCGGTCTATCCATCGTAAGGTGCTAGCGCTTCTGAAAGACTGTGTCTCGGTCATCCGTTTCTCAAGCACCAGTAGTGCGAGAAATCCAACGGAGGCGATCGAGTCTTGTGGGGAAAAGTGCGCAAACCTCTGCAGAGTGTAATAAACTAATCATGATTAGCCGTGTCCCCGGTTATGGACATCTTGAGTATCTAGTACTTGAATATCATGTGAATCTCAACATGTTACTTCTAATTAATATTGTTGGGTTATTGATGACTACTTTTAATTGGGATTGAGAATGCTGTCAACCATTCTCGATGTTCAACCACCATGATAGTTAAATAAATTTTATTCCTTTGCAGTAGGGAAAAATTGCCTTTACGCAAAACAGTAACCATAGAGCTTTCCACCAGCCAAATATGCATATAGTATAGCTGTTTCATTCCACTACTCTCTATGTGTTACCTTGCCAGCATATTCCATGTGCTGACCCGTTTTCGGGCTGCAACGTTAATGTTGCAGACTTTTCAGACGACATTTAAGGTGCTTTTAGGTCGTGGTTCTATACTCAGTGATGCCGTTGGAGTTGATGGACCCATTTATCTTCCAAGTCTTCCGCTGTTATCGATATTAGATGGCCTTAAGCCATATTTGTTGCAATAAGTTCTCTTTTGAGACATCGATGTAATAAGTGTGTGATTGCCACTCTGCTATAAATCCTCCGAAGTACTGTGTGGTGTCAGCATTACTGATCCAGGGATGACACCGGAGCACAGTAGTCTTGATCCATTCGGGTCGGGTCACTACATAATCTGTGCAGGATCAACTTGAAGTTGAACCCGGGGAAGTGTGTGTTTGGCGTTCCCTCCGGCAACCTACTTGGTTTGTTTGTGACCCACCGCGGGATAGAGGCCAACCCCGATAAGATCAAGGCTATCCAGCAAATTCAGGCACCTAAGACAGTTATGGATGTGAGGCGTTTGACTGGGTGTGTTGCCGTGCTTAGCAGATTCATCTCCAAGTCCGCCGAGCGCGCCTTGTCGTTCTTCAAAATCTTGAAGAAGGTAGCACCCATGAAGTGGACTCCGGAGACAGACACATCACTGCAAGATTTGTAGACCTACCTGTCCTCTCTGCCCACTTTGGTTGCTCCCAAACCACAAGAGCCATTGCTGCTATATCTGGCGGCAACTAATCAAGTGGTCAATGCAGCACTAGTGGCGCAGCGGGAAGTGGAAGAGGCAGTAGCCTCAGCCAGTGTCCCTTCCGGGGAAGAGAGTGAGCATAGCCCTGCAAGGCTAGACGTAGATGAAGATAAAGGAGAGCACGACAGTGGAGGCAACCCCAAGGACGCTGCAAGGAAGAAGGTGGTGTAGCGCCCAGTGTACTTCGTCAGCTCCCTATTGCAGGGGGCTAGATCCAGGTATTGTGGCATGCAAAAGTTGATTTTTGGCCTAGTAATAGCCGCAAGGAAACTGCGCCACTACTGCCAAGCCCACGAGATCCCGGTTGTCACCCGCTTCCCTTTGCAACGGATACTTCGAAACCCTGAGGTTACCGGCAGGATAGTGGAGTGGGCATTGGAGTTATCCATCTTTGGTTTAAAGTTTGAAAGCGCATCAAAAATCCAGAGCAGAGCATTGGCAGAGTTTACTGCAGAATGGACGCCAACCCCTGATGAAGAAGTATTGGAGACAGTTATTCCCGGCAAGGAAGTGCCCCAAGAATGGATCATGTATTTCAATGGTGCTTTCTCCCTGCAAAGTGCAGGAGCTGGCGTTCTTCTCATTGCTCCCAATGGGGAGCACCTAAAGTACATCCTCCAGATGCATTTTCCCTGGGAGAAAGTGACCAATAACACTACCGAGTACGAAGGGCTCTTTGCCAGGCTCAGGATTGCAATGGATTTGGGAATGAAGAAGCTGATCATCCGTGGAGATTCAAAACTCGTGGTGAGACAAGTCAACAAGGATTACCAAAGTCCATTGATGGAGGCATACATTGAGGAAGTGAGAAAGTTGGAGGAGCGCTTTGATGGATTGCAAATAGAGCACGTACCCCATGTGACAAACAACATTGCTGATCATCGGTCAAAGTGCGTTGCGCAAAAGCTCCTTGTGGAACCTGGAATTTTCATTCTCCATCTTACTCACTCCTCTGTATCCCCGGCAACAATGGCCTAGAAGAGGAGGAAACAAGACTCAGGAAAGCCTCTCAAGGTAGAGCCTCTCGAGGCTCCTGACAGAGGGCTTGACGGGAACAACCTCCCTTCAGCTGCTGAGCTACCCACTCCCACTAGACCACCAGTCCCAATGGTCGAGGGGTGCGCTCCCACGAAGGAGGGGATGCCGCTAGTTCTCGTTGATGACTTGGGTGGGGCACATTGTTCAATTCCTCCAAACCGGAGAACTTCCCGAAGAGCAAGAAGAAGCTGGAAGAGTAGCCCAGAGGGCCAATATGTATCAGTTCATCAATGACACACTATACAGAAGAAGGCCCAAACGGTGTGAAATTGAAGTGCATTTGCTGGGAAGAAGGAAAGGAACTACTGGCACAAATACACAAAGGCATGTGCGGCTCCCAAATTGTATCAAGGCTTTGGTTGGGAAAGCATTCTGACAAGGATTCTATTGGCCCACGTCCCTCCAAGATGTGGTTGAGCTAGTCAACAAATGTGAAGCCTGTCAGTTCCATTCCAAGAACATCCATCTGCCTGCCCAAGCTCTTCAAACAATCCCTTTGTCATGGTCGTTTTCGGTCTAGGGGCTCAATATCCTCGGCCCTTTCCCCCATGCTACCTGGGGCTTTGAATTCTTGTTCGTTGCAATTGACAAGTTTACAAAGTGGTCAGAAGTAGAATCCGTGAGAAAGGTGACTGCTCATTCAACTATCAAGTTCTTGAAAGGATTCGTGTGCCGCTTCGGAGTCCCTACACGGATCATCACTGACAACGACACCCAATTCACGAGCCACGCCTTCATGCAATATGTTCATGCCCTCGGAAGCAAGATCTCATTTGCCTCTGTTGCACATCCTAGGAGCAATGGGCAAGCTAAGAGAGCGAACGCTGAAGTGTTGCGATGACTCAAGACAAGAACATTTGATAAGCTGCAGAAGTGCGGCAGGCGATGGATCGACGAGCTGCCGATGGTTCTTTGGTCCCTCAAACGACACCAAATCGAGCTACCGGGCAGACTCCCTTCTCCCTAGTCTAGGGGGCATAAGCAGTTATCCCCATGGAACTCATTTACGGGTCACCTCGAGTGCTTGCCTACGATGAAGTAGCGCAGGAACAACACCGGCGTGATGATGCTGCGCTTCTTCAGGAGAACCGTCTCCGGGCTGCTACGCGTGCTGCATGCTATCAGCAAGCCCAGCGTCGCTATCACAACAACATGGTTCATGCCCGGTGTTTTGAGGAAGGCGACCTTGTCCTTAGGTGCGTTTAATCTGCCAAGGGTGCAAACAAGTTGACGCAAGTGGGAAGGCCCTTACCGAGTAGTACGAGTCACCAGACCTGGCGTAGTCCATCTGGAGACCGGAGATGGCATTCAATTGCAAAACTCATGGAATATTGAGCATCTCCACAAGTTCTACCCATAAGGTGCGGTTGTTGGGCCTTGCCCGGCAGCCACCCTTTTGTACAGGCTTTGCCTCAGTTGCATGTAACCCCTTGTGAAAAGCCAGACACAGACCCTGAGCAATAGAGAAATAAGTGAAGCGCTGGGGGGGGGGGGCGACAAGTTGCATGCATGCATAAGCATATCATGAGCATCACATGTTCATGTAGATAAGACCGCATCGGGCATCATTTTCATCTGGATAAACTGTAGGCTCTTACCGTGGACTTGGTCCCAAAGAGGAGATGAGAAGACAAGCCTACGTTGTGATCCCCGGCAAGCCAAATAGATAAGTTCCTTCTCTTATCCATATGTGTTCTGTAATTAGGGACTTGTGCATAAGAATACCTCGCTGCCTTTGAAACTTAGGTGCTCCCATCCCCTAACTCGAACATTGCTTCGGTCAGGATGGTCATAGTGGCCTTTGGCAAAAAAGGACTGGCGGGGGGCTGGTTGAAGGAAATATGCCCTAGAGGCAATCATAATGTTATTATTTTATTTCCTTATATCATGATAAATGTTTATTATTCATGCTAGAATTGTATTATCCGAAAACATAGTACTTGTGTGAACACATAGACAAACTAAACGTCACTAGTATGCCTCTACTTGACTAGCTCGTTAATCAAAGATGGTTATGTTTCCTAACCATAGACATGTGTTGTCATTTGATTAATGGGATCACATTATTAGGAGAATGATGTGATTGACATGACCCATTCCATTAGCTTAGCACCCGATCGTTTAGTATGTTGCTATTGCTTTCTTCATGACTTATACATGTTCCTATAACTATGAGATTATGCAACTCCCGTTTGCCGGAGGAACACTTTGTGTGCTACCAAACGTCACAACGTAACTAGGTGATTATAAAGGAGCTCTACAGGTGTCTCCAAAGGTAAATGTTGGGTTGGCATATTTCGAGATTAGGATTTGTCACTCCAATTGTCGGAGAGGTATCTCTGGGCCCTCTCGGTAATGCACATCACATAAGCCTTGCAAGCATTGCAACTAATGAGTTAGTTGCGAGATGATGTATTACGAAACGAGTAAAGAGACTTGCCGGTAACGAGATTGAACTAGGTATTGAGATACCGATGATCGAATCTCGGGCAAGTAACATACCGATGACAAAGGGAACAACGTATGTTGTTATGCGGTCTGACCGATAAAGATCGTCGTAGAATAAGTGGGAGACAATATGAGCATCCAGGTTCCGCTATTGGTTATTGACCGGAGACATGTCTCGGTCATGTCTACATGGTTCTCGAACCCATAGGGTCCGCACGCTTAAGGTTTCGATGACAGTTATATTATGAGTTTATGAGTTTTGATGTACCAAAGTTAGTTCAGAGTCCCGGATGTGATCACGGACATGACGAGGAGTCTCGAAATGGTCGAGACATAAAGATTGATATATTGGACGGCTATATTCGGACACCGGAAGTGTTCCGGATGATTTCAGAGAAAACCGGAGTGTCGGAGGGTTACCGGACCCCCCCGGGAGAAGTAATGGGCCTCATGGGCCCTAGTGGAGAGAGAGGGGTGGCCAGGGTGGGCCGCGCCCCCCCTCCCCCTCTGGTACGAATTGGACTAGGAGAGGGGGGGGGGGCGCCCCCCTTTCCTTGTCCCTCTCCCCCTTCCTTTCCCCCTCCTAGTAGGAGTACTCCTCCATGGCGCGCCCTAGGACCGGCCGGCCTCCTCCCCTTGCTTCTTTATATACGAGGGTAGGGGGCACCCCTAGACACACAAGTTGATCCACGTGATCGTTTTCTTAGCCGTGTGCGGTGCCCCCTTCCACCATACTCCTCGATATTATTGTAGCGGTGCTTAGGCGAAGCCCTGCGATGGTAGAACATCAAAATCGTCACCACGCCGTCGTGCTGACGGAACGCTTCGACACTTTGCTGGATCGGAGTCCAGGGATCGTCATCGAGCTGAACGTGTGCTAAAGCTCGGAGGTGCCGTAGTTTCGGTGCTTGATCGGTCGGGCCGTGAAGACGTACGACTACATCAACCGCGTTGTCATAACGCTTCCGCTGTCGGTCTATGAGGGTACATAGATCACACTCTTCCCTCTCGTTGCTATGCATCACCATGATCTTGAGTGTGCATAGCAAATTTTTTGAAATTACTACGTTCCCCAACAGTGGTATCAGTGCCTAGCTTTTATGTGTTGATGTTATATGCACGAGTAGAACACAAGTAGTTGTGGGCGATATAAGTCATACTGCTTACCAGCATGTCATACTTTGGTTCGGCGGTATTGTTGGATGAAGCGGCCCGGACCGACATTACGCGTACCCTTACGCGAGACTGGTTCTACCGATGTGCTTTGCACACAGGTGGCTGGCGGGTGTCAGTTTCTCCAACTTTAGTTGAACTGAGTGTGGCTACACCCGGTCCTTGCGAAGGTTAAAACATCACCAACTTGACAAACTATCGTTGTGGTTTTGATGCGTAGGTAAGATTGGTTCTTTCTTAAGCCCGTAGAAGCCACGTAAAACTTGCAACAACAAAGTAGAAGACGTCTAACTTGTTTTTGTAGGGCATGTTGTGATGTGATATGGTCAAGACATGGTGCTAAATTTTATCGTATGAGATGATCATGTTTTGTAACCGAGATATCGGCAACTGGCAGGAGCCATATGGTTGTCGCTTTATTGTATGCAATGCAATTGCGCTGTAATGCTTTACTTTATCACTAAGCGGTAGCGATAGTCGTGGAAGCATAAGATTGGCGAGACGACAACGATGCTACGATGATGATCAAGGTGTCGCGCCGATGACAATGGTGATCATGACGGTGCTTCGAAGATGGAGATCACAAGCACAAGATGATGATGGCCATATCATATCACTTATATTGATTGCATGTGATGTTTATCTTTTATGCATCTTATCTTGCTTTCTTTGACGGTAGCATTTTACGATGATCTCTCACTAATTATCAAGAAGTGTTCTCCCTGAGTATGCACCGTTGCGAAAGTTCTTCGTGCTGAGACACCACGTGATGATCGGGTGTGATAGTCTCTACGTTCAAATACAACGGGTGCAAAACAGTTGCACACGCAGAATACTCAGGTTATACTTGACGAGCCAAGCATATACAGATATGGCCTCGGAACACGGAGACCGAAAGGTTGAGCGTGAATCATATAGTAGATATGATCAACATAGTGATGTTCACCAATGAAACTACTCCATCTCACGTGATGATCGGACATGGTTTAGTTGATTTGGATCACGTGATCACTTAGAGGATTAGAGGGATGTCTATCTAAGTGGGAGTTCTTAAGTAATATGATTAATTGAACTTAAATTTATCATGAACTTAGTACCTGATAGTATCTTGCTTGTTTATGTTTGATCATAGATATATGGCCCGTGCTCTTGTTCCGTTGAATTTTCATGCGTTCCTTGAGAAAGCAAAGTTGAAAGATGATGGTAGCAGTTACATGGACTAGGTCCGTAACTTGAGGATTATCCTCATTGCTGCACAGAAGAATTATGTCCTGGAAGCACCGCTGGGTGCCAGTCCTGCTACTGGAGCAACACCAGATGTTATGAACGTCTGGCAGAGCAAAGCTGATGACTACTCGATAGTTCAGTGTGCCATGCTTTGCAGCTTAGAATCGGGACTTCAACGACGTTTTGAACATTGTGGAGCATATGAGATGTTCTAGGAGTTAAACTTAATATTTCAAGCAAATGCCTGGATTGAGAGATATGAAGTCTCCAATAAGTTCTATAGCTGCAAGATGGAGGAGAACAGTTCTGTCAGTGAGCATATACTCAAAATGTCTGGGTATAATAATCACTTGATTCAATTGGGAGTTTATCTTCCAGATGATTGCGTCATTGACAGAATTCTCCAATCACTGCAACCTAGCTACAAGAGCTTCGTGATGAACTATAATATGCAAGGGATGAATAAGACTATTCCCGAGCTCTTCGCAATGCTGAAAGATGCGGAGGTAGAAATCAAGAAGGAGCATCAAGTGTTGATGGTCAACAAGACCACTAGTTTCAAGAAAAAGGGCAAAGGGAAGAAGAAGGGGAACTTCAAAAAGAACATCAAGCAAGTTGCTGCTCAAGAGAAGAAACCCAAATCTGGACCTAAGCCTGAAACTGAGTGCTTCTACTGTAAGCAGACTGGTCACTGGAAGCGGAACTGCCCCAAGTATTTGGCGGATAAGAAGGATGGCAAGGTGAACAAAGGTATATGCGATATACATGTTATGGATGTGTACCTTACTAATGCTCGTAGTAGCACCTAGGTATTTGATACTGGTTCTATTGCTAACATTTGCAACTCGAAACAGGGACTACGGATTAAGTGAAGATTGGCTAAGGACGAGGTGACGATGCGCGTAGGAAATGGTTCCAAAGTCGATGTGATCGCGGTCGGCACGCTACCTCTACATCTACCTTCGGGATTAGTATTATAAATAATTGTTATTTGGTGCCAGCGTTGAGCACGAACATTATAACTGGATCTTGTTTAATGCGAGACGGTTATTCATTTAAACCAAAGAATAATGGTTGTTCTATTTATATGAGTAATATCTTTTATGGTCATGCACCCATGAAGAATGGTCTATTCTTATTAAATCTCGATAGTAGTGACACACATATTCATAATGTTGAAGCCAAAAGATGCAGAGTTGATAATGATAGTGCAACTTATTTGTGGCACTGCCGTTTAGGTCATATCGGTATAAAAGCGCATGAAGAAACTCCATACTGATGGACTTTTGGAACCACTTGATTATGAATCACTTGGTACTTGCGAACCGTGCCTTATGGGTAAGATGACAAAAACACCGTTCTCCGGTACTATGGAGAGAGCAACAGATTTGTTGGAAATCATACATACAGATGTATGTGGTCCGATGAATGTTGAGGCTCGTGGCGGATATCGTTATTTTCTCACTTTCACAGATGACTTAAGCAGATATGGGTATATCTACTTAATGAAACATAAGTCTAAAACATTTGAAAAGTTCAAAGAATTTTAGAGTGAAGTTGAAAATCATCGTAACAAGAAAATAAAATTCCTACGATCTGATCGTGGAGGAGAATTTTTGAGTTACGAGTTTGGTGTACATTTGAAACAATGCGGAATAGTTTCGCAACTCACGCCACCCGGAACACCACAGTGTAATGGTGTGTCCGAACATCGTAATCGTACTTTACTCGATATGGTGCGATCTATGTTGTCTCTTACTGATTTACCGCTATCGTTTTGGGGTTATGCTCTAGAGGCAGCCACATTCACATTAAATAGGGCACCATCAAAATCCGTTGAGACGACGCCTTATGAACTGTGGTTTGGCAAGAAACCAAAGTTGTCGTTTCTGAAAGTTTGGGGCTGCGATGCTTATGTGAAAAAGACTCAACCTGATAAGCTCGAACCCAAATCGGAGAAATGTGTCTTCATAGGATATCCAAAGGAAACTATTGGATACACCTTCTATCATAGATCTGAAGGCAAGACTTTTTTTGCTAAATTCAGAAACTTTCTAGAGAAGGAGTTTCTCTCGAAAGAAGTGAGTGGGAGGAAAGTAGAATTTGATGAGGTAACTGTACCTGCTCCCTTGTTGGAAAGTAGTACATCATAGAAACCAGTTTTTGTGACACCTACACCAATTAGTGAGGAAGCTAATGATGATGATCATGAAACTTCAGAACAAGATACTACTGAACCTCGTAGATCAACCAGAGTAAGATCCGCACCTGAGTGGTACGGTAATCATGTTCTGGAAGTCATGCTACTAGATCATGATGAACCTACAAACTATGGAGAAGCGATGGTGAGCCCAGATTCCGCAAAATGGCTTGAAGCCATGAAATCTGAGATGGGATCCATGTATGAGAACAAAGTGTGGACTTTGGTTGACTTGCCCAAAGATCGGCAAGAAATTGAGAATAAATGGATCTTCAAGAAGAAGACTGATGCTGACGGTAATGTTACTGTCTACAAAGCTCGACTTGTCGCAAAAGGTTTTCGACAAGTTCAAGGGATTGACTACGATGAGACCTTCTCACCCGTAGCGATGCTTAAGTCTGTCCGAATCATGTTAGCAATTGCCGCGTTTTATAATTATGAAATATGGCAGATGGATGTCAAAACTACATTCTTGAATGGATTTCTGGAAGAAGAGTTGTATATGATGCAGCCGAAAGGTTTTGTCGATCCAAAGGGAGCTAACAAAGTGTGCAAGCTCCAGCGATCCATTTATGGACTGGTGCAAGCCTCTCAGAGTTGGAATAAACGCTTTGATAGTGTGATCAAAGCATTTGGTTTTGTACAGACTTTTGGAGAAGCCTGTATTTACAAGAAAGTGAGTGGGAGCTCTGTAGCATTTTTGATATTATATGTAGATGACATATTACTAATCGGAAATGATATAGAATTTCTGGATAGAATAAAGGGATACTTGAATAAGAGTTTTTCAATGAAAGACCTCGGTGAAGCTGCTTACATATTGGGCATTAAGATCTATAGAGATAGATCAAGACGCTTAATTGGACTTTCACAAAGCACATACCTTGACAAAATTTTGAAGAAGTTCAAAATGGATCAAGCAAAGAAAGGATTCTTGCCTGTGTTACAAGGTGTGAAATTGAGTAAGACTCAATGCCCGACCAATGTAGAAGGTAGAGAGAAAATGAAAGATGTTCCCTATGCTTCAGCCATAGGCTCTATCATGTATGCAATGTTGTGTACCAGACCTGATGTGTGTCTTTCTATAAGTCTAACAGGGAGGTACCAAAGTAATCCAGGAGTGGATCACTGGACAACGGTCAAGAACATCCTGAAATACCTGAAAAGGACTAAGGATATGTTTCTCATATATGGAGGTGACAAAGAGCTCATTGTAAATGGTTACGCTGATGCAAGCTTTGACACTGATCCGGACAATTCTAAATCGCAAACTGGGTACGTGTTTACATTAAACGGTGGAGCTGTCAGTTGGTGCAGTTCTAAACAGAGCGTTGTGGCGGGATCTACATGTGAAGCGGAGTACATAGCAGCTTCGGAAGCACCAAACAAAGGAGTCTGGATGAAGGAGTTCATATCCGATCTAGGTGTCATACCTAGTGCATCGGGTCCAATGAAAATCTTTTGTGACAATACTGGTGCAATTGCCTTGGCAAAGGAATCCAGATTTCACAAGAGAACCAAGAACATCAAGAGACGCTTCAATTCCATCTGGGATCTAGTACAAGTGGGAGACATAGAGATTTGCAAGATACATATAGATCTGAATGTTGCAGACCCATTGACTAAGCCTCTTCCACGAGCAAAACATGATCAGCACCAAAGCTCCGTGGGTGTTAGAAAGATTACTGTGTAATCTATATTATTGACTCTAGTGCAAGTGGGAGACTGAAGGAAATATGCCCTAGAGGCAATAATAATGTTATTATTTTATTTCCTTATATCATGATAAATGTTTATTATTCATGCTATAATTGTATTATCCGGAAACATAATACTTGTGTGAATACATAGACAAACTAAACGTCACTAGTATGCCTCTACTTGACTAGCTCATTAATCAAAGATGGTTATGTTTCCTAACCATAGACATGTGTTGTCATTTGATTAACGGGATCACATTATTAGGAGAATGATGTGATTGACATGACCCATTCCATTAGCTTAGCACCCGATCGTTTAGTATGTTGCTATTGCTTTCTTCATGACTTATACATGTTCCTACAACTATGAGATTATGCAACTCCCGTTTGCCGGAGGAACACTTTGTGTTCTACCAAACTTCACAACGTAACTGGGTGATTATAAAGGAGCTCTACAGGTGTCTCCAAAGGTAAATGTTGGGTTGGCGTATTTCGAGATTAGGATTTGTCACTCTGATTGTCGGAGAGGTATCTCTGGGCCCTCTCGATAAGGCACATCACATAAGCCTTGCAAGCATTGCAACTAATGAGTTAGTTGCGAGATGATGTATTACGAAACGAGTAAAGAGACTTGCCGGTAACGAGATTGAACTAGGTATTGAGATACTGACGATCGAATCTCGGGCAAGTAACATACCGATGACAAAGGGAACAACGTATGTTGTTATGCGGTCTGACCGATAAAGATCTTCGTAGAATATGTGGGAGCCAATATGAGCATCCAGGTTCCGCTATTGGTTATTGACCGGAGACATGTCTCGGTCATGTCTACATTGTTCTCGAACCCGTAGGGTCCGCACGCTTAAGGTTTCGATGAGAGTTATATTATGAGTTTATGAGTTTTGATGTACCGAACTTAGTTCGGAGTCCCGGATGTGATCACAGACATGACGAGGAGTCTCGAAATGGTCGAGACATAAAGATTGATATATTGGACGGCTATATTCGGACACCGGAAGTGTTCTGGATGATTTCGGAGAAAACCGGAGTGTCGGAGGGTTACCGGAACCCCTCGGGAGAAGTAATGGGCCTCATGGGCCCTAGTGGAGAGAGAGAGGGGCGGCCAGGGTGGGCCGCGCGCCCCCTCCCCCTCTGGTCCGAATTGGACTAGGAGAGGGGGGGCGGCGCCCCCCTTTCCTTCTCCCTCTCCCCCTTCCTTTCCCCCTCCTAGTAGGAGTAGGAAAGAGGGGAGTCCTACTCCTACTAGGAGGAGGACTCCTCCTCCTTGGCGCGCCCTAGGGCCGGCTGGCCTCCTCCCCTTGCTCCTTTATATACGGGGGCAGGGGGCACCCCTAGACACACAAGTTGATCCACGTGATCGTTTTCTTAGCGTGTGCGGTGCCCCCTTCCACCATACTCCTCGATATTATTGTAGCGGTGCTTAGGCGAAGCCCTGCGACGGTAGAACATCAAAAGCGTCACCACGCCGTCATGCTAACGGAACTCTTCCCCGACACTTTGCTGGATCGGAGTCCGGGGATCGTCATCGAGCTGAACGTGTGCTAAAACTCGGAGGTGCCGTAGTTTCGGTGCTTGATCGGTCTGGCTGTGAAGACGTACGACTACATCAACCGCATTGTCATAACGCTTCCGCTGTCGGTCTATGAGGGTACGTAGATCACACTCTCCCCTCTCGTTGCTATGCATCACCATGATCTTGAGTGTGCGTAGGATTTTTTTTGAAATTACTACGTTCCCCAACACTGGTCCCTCTTTACGATTTGTGCCCGGTAGGCTTAACTCCGCGGCAAAAAATTGTGCGTACTGGCAGGGTAGCCTACCGGGGGAAACTTCTTTACTTTAAAGTATAGAGGCATCCCACCTCTGCATGGACATATTACATGCATGAGTCCCGGGCAAGGTTTATCTTTTTCATTAATATGCTGATCAAAACAAGTATAGACCTTATGGGACACAAACATGGTTAAAGAGATTACATGATTTGAACTAAAATTTTGCAAGTTCCTATAGATTTAAGATTGAAAAGACAAGTGCCCCATAATTCCCTTTTTTCACTCTTTCTCCACCAGGTATTACGGCGGGAAAAGGAGAGGGCGAAAGGAACGCCCAAGCAGAAGCCCACCCCGATCCCGTCATGGCCAGCTGGGCGCAGCCTGACATGATCGGGAGTGGTGAGGCTGCGAAGGAGGGGCACGGGGAGCAGCTCGGCGTTGCCCTGGTAACCACCTCCAGGACTAGCAAGAAGCCCCAACACAAGCACCGGTTTGAGGAACCACCGAAGCTCAACTGGAAGACTACTGGAGGGGGCGAACGCACCAAGGTAACATCCCTCCCCGGCTATCACATGAATAGGCTGGCGATGATGGTGCCGGGGAGGGAGGGGAAGAGCGGAAAGACGAGGCGGCAGGTCGCCAATAGTAGATGAAGGCGTTGTTGCCATCATACTCCGACCTGACGCCCTGCCACCTACCTTCTCCGTCTTCCCTCGTTTTCTCTCCATCACCACCACTCTAGGGAGACACCGGACCCCCGGCCCGCCACCTTCCCCATATACGCGGTCAACGACCATGACAGCCAGGGCATGCGTGGGGCACCACTCCCCACCTTGGTGGGCGAGAAGGCACCCCTGTCTTCAGCATCGACCCCAAATCTGAGGGGAGGAATAATGCTAGGATTACCATCGTTCCCAAGCTTTACGTCCCAGACGGGTGTTGGAGGACCCAGGAACCTGGTTGCCACGAGAACGAGCTACGACAGCTCGTGACAATACCCAGCGCCCCCTAGATAGCCGGCCTGAGCAGAGGAGACAAGTATCCCACCATAATGGGAAAGCTTGATATCTCCTGCACTATGGCCATCTCGCTTGCCACATTTTCTGAGAGGCTGGACCAGACTCACTCCCCAAGCATCGGCACAAGCATTCGACAACGCCGACTCCAAGCTAGGGCCCGAGGCCTGGCCCCGGACTCTCCCTCTCAACATAACTAGAAGAAAGCAAAGGATGGAGGGAGAGGGATATGAGGATGAATGCTCCTGCTCATCCCATGCCTTCGTTTTATAGGCGGGCTAGGAAAGGGAGCTGATCCCCCGGCGGGTGACCGATGTCCTCCTCCACCAATCCTAGAATAACAGGACCCTGCCCTGATGCTCTCCCGCACCATGCACCTCCGTTACCTACCCCATTCAATTCATACAACATACGTGGCTAAGGATAAGGGCGTGGTGGGAAGAGTGAATTGGTAGTTACTCGTCCGTGCGTTAAAGTCATTCATGGGCCATTACAAGAGTGGCCCCACTGCAATCGGTGTTACACAATGCGTGGGAGAACCAGAAACTGACATGGGCTCAGGATAATGAAGAAGCAAAGAAGACCTCAAAGGGCGAGCCACCGCTACGCTCTTTCCTATGCACTGGTTAGGGCCTACCACGACGACACCCAGCAGCGCGTTCGGGCCAGGCCCGGGGGCTCCTGTCGGTGCAACAAACCCTGGGTTTGTTGCCAAGACTGTGCACGTGCCTAAGGACAAGATTGTAGCACCCAAGATCATACCAAGCACTAAAGACCAGTTCTTTGGAGAATCAAAGTGCAGATCAAGAAGACCAAGTGAAGCCAGAGAGACAAGAGATCACTAAGGGAAAAACCTCGCTTGACGGGTAGGCGAGCCTGGCGAGGACGAGGATTTACCCAAATACAAGCCTCCAGATCGCCCTAGCAGGCATGCCGGGCACAACAAGGATGGACCGCCCCACCAAAGCTTCACCGCTCGACCTCACAGTGGCACAAGTCATTGATCAGTGCGGTGTCAAGCGCCTAAGTGACTAAGTGGCTGCTTCTTGCCACATGGTAGCCACTTCCTATGGAAAACACCTCCAAATGACACCCGTCCTGAGACGTGTCAAGCAAGCAGGCGCGAAGCTGGCAAAATAGCCCGGCAAGGCTTGTCAGGCACGCTGTGATGTGACACTAAGAGGTGCATTTAATGCGATTTGTCCGCCTGCAGAGTTAGGTATGATAGCACCATTTGCTATCTTATTAGTGTGTAAAGACTTATTTTCCACTATGGTTGCCCCTTGATCTATAAAAGGAGGCCCATGGCAATCGTAGAGGGGATTCAGACCCTCGCATATTCATATGCGTGTAGCCGCTCTCGCCCCGAGGCAACCCTGCCGGGCAGGACAACCACGTTCTCCACTGATGACCCACAAGTATAGGGGATCTATCGTAGTCCTTTTGATAAGTAAGAGTGTCGAACCCAACGAGGAGCAGAAGGAAATGATAAGTAGTTTTCAGTAAGGTATTCTCTGCAAGCACTGAAATTATCGGTAACAGATAGTTTTGTGATAAGTTAATTTGTAATGGGTAACAAGTAATAAAGTAAATAAGGTGCAGCAAGATGGCCCAATCCTTTTTGTATCAAAGGACAAGCCTGGACAAACTCTTATATAAAGGAAAGCGCTCCCGAGGACACACGGGGATTATTGTCAAGCTAGTTTTCATCACGTTCAAATGATTCGCGTTAGGTACTTTGATAATTTGATATGTGGGCGGACCGGTGCTTGGGTACTGTCCTTCCTTGGACAAGCATCCCACTTATGATTAACCCCTACTACAAGCATCCGCAACTACAACAGAAGTATTAAGGTAAACCTAACCATAGCATGAAACATATGGATCCAAATTAGCCCCTTACGAAGCAACGCATAAACTAGGGTTTAAGCTTCTGTCACTCTAGCAACCCATCATCTACTTATTACTTCCCAATGCCCTCCTCTACGCCCAAACAATGGTGAAGTGTCATGTAGTCTACGTTCACATGATACCACTAGAGGAAAGACAACATACATCTCATCAAAATATCAAACAAATACCAAATTCACATGACTACTTATAACAAGACTTCTCCCATGTCCTCAAGAACAAACGTAACTACTCACAAATCATATTCATGCTCATAATCAGAGGGGTATTAATATGCATAAAGGATCTGAACATATGATCTTCCACCGAATAAACCAACTAGCATCAACTATAAAGAGTAATCAACACTACTAGTAACCCACAGGTACCAATCTGAGGCTTTGGGACAAAGATGGGATACAAGAGATGAACTAGGGTTTGAGATGAGATGGTGCTGGTGAACATGTTGGAGATTGATCCCCTCCCAATGAGAAGATCGATGGTGATGACGATGGTGATGATTTCCCCCTCCCGAAGGGAGGTTTCCCCGGCAGAACAGCTCCGCCGGAGCCCTAGATTGGTTCCGCCCAGGTTCTGTCTCGTGGCGGCGGAGTTTTGTCCCTTGAGCTAGCTTATGATTTTTTTTCTCCACGAAAGACCTCATATAGCAGAAGATGGGAATCATAGGGCTGCCAGAGGTCCCACGAGGCAGGGGGCGTGCCCAGGGGGTAGGGCGCGCCCCCCACTATCGTGGATGGTGGGTGGCCCCCCTCTGGTACTTCTTTCACCCAATATTTTTTATATATTCGGAAACTTGCTCCCGTGAAGTTTCAGGACTTTTGGAGTTGTGCAGAATAGGTCTCTGATATTTGCTCCTTTTCCAGCCCATAATTCCAACTGCCGACATTCTCCCTCTTCATGTAAACCTTGTAAAATAAGAGAGAATAGGCATAAGTATTGTGACATAATGTGTAATAACAGCCCATAATGAAATAAATATCGATATAAAAGCATGATGCAAAATGGACGTATCAACTCCCGCAAGCTTAGACCTCGCTTGTCCTCAAGCGAGAGCCGATATTGATAAATATGTCCACATGTTTAGAGATAGAGGTGTCGATAAAAATAAAATACAGACATGAGGGCATCATGATCATTCTTAGAACAACAACATATACATATATTGTCAGATGATCTCTTATGCTAATGTAGCAATTGAATCACAATTTCAAGTATGAACCGGAAACTTCATTGAAAACTAACAAACTCTAATCTCAGTCATTGAAGCAATTGCAATTTATCATAACATCAGAAAGAGTAAATATAAGAGCTTTTCAGGACGTCCACATACTTAACTATCATTTAGTCTTTCACAATTGCTAACACTCACACAATACTATTGGGTATGAAGTTTTAATCAGACACAGAGAAAGATAGGGGCTTATAGTTTTGCCTCCCAACCTTTTACCTCAAGGGTAATGTCAACAATAATAGTTCATGAAAAATCACATCCAATTAGCTATATATATCAAGATCTTTCCAACACACTGTGCTTGCCAAAGGATAAAATGTAAAAGGGAAAGGTGAAGATCACCGTGAATCTTTTCATGAAGTATAAGACAAGAATAAAAGATAGGCCCTTCGCAGAGGGAAGCAGAGGTTGTCATGTGCTTTCGTGGTTGGATGCACAAAATCTTAATGCAAAAGAACGTCACTTTATATTGCCACTTGTGATATGGACCTTTATTATGCAGTCCGCCGCTTTTCTTTCTTCCACATCACACGATCGTATAAAGCTTATTTTCCCCACACTAATAAATCATACATATTTAGAGAGAAATTTTTATTGCTTGCAACGATGACAACTTACTTGAAGGATCTTACTCAATCCATAGGTAGATATGGTGGACTCTCATGGCAAAACTGGGTTTGAAGATATTTGGAAGCACAAGTAGTATCTCTACTTGGTGCAAAGAATTTGGCTAGCATGAGAGGGAAAGGAAAGCTCAACATGTTGGATGATCCATGACAATATAATTTATCTCAGATGTAAGAAAACATAACCCATTACGTTGTCTTCCTTGTCCAACATCAACTCTTTAGCATGTCATATTTTAATGAGTGCTCACAATCATAAAAGATGTCCAAGATAGTATATTTATATGTGAAAACCTCTCTTTCTTTATTACTTCCTATTAATTGCAACGATGACCAAAACTATGTTTGTCAACTCTCAACAACTTTTATTCATCATACTCTTTATATGTGAAGTCATTACTCTCCATAAGATCCATACGATCCCTTTATTTCTTTTTATTCTTTCTCTTTTATTTTATTGACTCAAGATCATAGTAAGATAATCAAGCCATTGACTCAACACTAATCTTTATTGTATATAGCTCATGGACTCGATCACATAGAAGGATCATAAAGCAAAACTACAAACTAGATCATGCTAAAACTTTATTCTACTAGATCAAGATATTACCAAAAGGATTGAACTAAGAAAAACGGTAAAGATAAAAGTGTGATGGTGATACGATACCGGGGCACTCCCCCAAGCTTGGCAGTTGCCAAGGGGAGTGCCCATACCCATGTGTTTATTTATCCTTCTTCGGTGGTGGTGATGTGATATTCTTGGCGATGATGCGCCTCAAGATACGATTCTCTTCCTCGAGCTTATTGACTTGCTGCTTGAGGTCCATTATTTCCTTACGGAGCTTGCCCGTGACGGATAAAGCTCATTTCACCCAAGGATGTTGCATAGCTGCGGGAGAACAAGTAACACTCTTTTTCATATTTTCGTAAGAAAGAAATTAAACGTTGGAAGGGATGACCGAGTTTGGAACAACTGAGCTTTGTAGTTCCCCCATCGTGAATCCGGCTTGGAAACGAGAAGTAACTCCTTGATCCTCCTCCATTGCATCTATCCTTTTCAAGTCAGCCTCAATATCTTCCTCGGTTGATGGCCCAAAGTGCTCAGCGTCGCTGTTTGCTCTTGGCCCCGGTGTCGGATGACACACCCGACTCTTCCCAACTGACTCTTGAGAAGACATCTTGCTCCAAATCTGCAGCAGAAACAACTCGAAACAAAAACAGGAGATTTTTGCGTGATATAGTGGTCAAAACCTTCAGGAGATTATATAATGAATTTTTACCGACCAAAAGAAGTATCATGCAAGAAAACGGAGTACGGAGAGCACACGAGGTGCCCACGAGGCATGGGGGCGCGCCCAGGGGGTAGGGCGTGCCCAGGGGGTAGGGCGTGCCCTCCACCCTCGTGGATGCCTCGTGTCCTTCTCAGACTACTTCTTATTTTCCTATTTTCTTAAATATTCCAAAACAGAGAAAAAATGTTATTAGAACTATTTTGGAGTCGGTGTACTCACCGTACCACATACCTATTCCTTTTCGGAGTCTGAAGCGTTCCGGAAAGTGTCCCTTATATATTCCTCCAGGGTTACGGTTTCAATAACATTAGTTTCAACATTTATAGGATTACTTGAGATATAATGTTTCATTCTTTGATTGTTCACCACCATCGGATTAGTGCATTCTAGTTGTTGATTTTTATGGCACCAGAGCGTTAGACCTCCTCGATAACGTAAGGACCTTCCCATTTAGAGAGGAGTTTGTCGGTGTACAAAAGTAGGGGCTCTCCTTTTGACCCCTTTACTTGTGCGTGGGCGGTCAGAGCCACGCGCCACGGCCACACTTAGCACGCCAGAGGAGTGAAGCCGGAGAGAAGCTGAAGCACCAACGCAAACAAGATGACGCCAAGGCCGAGAACACAAAGAGCAGAGGGACGAAGCAGGTTCCCCCGGCAAGACCCTTGTGCAACGCCCCGAGACCGATGTGCCAGGTGTCCTCCAGTTATTCGCTGTTGTTGCCTTGTCATTGCTTGCGTGTCATGCATCTCATATCATGTCATCATGTGCGCATTTGCATACATGTTCGTCTCATGCATCAGAGCATTTTCGCCGTTGTCCATTTTGCAATCCGGCGCTCCTATGTCACCCGGTGTCACCTTTTACCTCTTTTCGTGTGCAGGTGTTAAACGTTCTCAGATTGGACTGAGACTTGCCATGCGGCCTTGGTTTACTACCGGTAGACCGCCTGTCCAGTTTCGTGCCATTTGGACTTCGTTTGATTCTCCAACGGTTAACCGAGGGACCGAAAAGGCCTCTTGTGTGTTGCAGCCCAACACACCTCCAAAGTGGCCCAAAACCCACCTAATCCTCCTCCATCATCTTGGTCGTTCGATCACGATCGCATGGCCGAAAACCGCACCTCATTTGGACTCTCCTAGCTCCCTCTACCTATAAATATGTGCTCTCCTCCGAAATCTCGCGCAGACGAAACCCTAGAAAACCTCCCTCTCGCCGCCGGACATGTCCAAGTCCACCGGACAAAAACCCGTCGCCGCGCCTGCACCAGTCACATGGCGCCATGTGGCAAACCGTAGCTCCCCTGCCGCCAGCCCGGCGAAGCCCGCACCGGGCCCTCCCCGGCCCATCGTGCCCCGCCGCCAGGTTCCCCACCCGCGCCGCCTTGCTCGACGGCCGCACCACCACGCCACCGCAGCGCTCCGCGTGGGCCGCCACACCTCTCGCTGGAGGGAGCCAAACTCCGGCGAGATCCCTCTCTGTCCGGCGGCGACATCCGCCGCCCCACCGCCTCGTTCCTCGCCGGCAGGCGCCGCCCGAGGCCGCCGCCTCTTCCTCCCTCGCCGGCGCACCTCCTCCGGCCTCCTCCATGACTCCGGTGCCCCCTCGACGAACAACTCCGGTCGGCCATCCTCGGAGATCGCGCACTGCTACAGTACCAGATCTGGATCCAGATCCAGATCCAAACGAGACGGTTGACTTTTATCCCCCAAACCCTAATTTTATGCATATTTCATTGCATCATAACTCTGCATCCGTAGCTCCAATTCGTGCGTGTAGCATATCAAAATGTTCGTCTCGATGAGTACATAATTTCATCTCATTGCATCATTTCCATTTGAGCTCATCTTGATGCCCGAAATACTGTTGGAAGAGGGCTATGTGATGAATTTGTCAGATCTGTTTCAGCAAATGGCATTTTGTCATTTTTGCCATGATTAATGTGTGCATGCTATGATCCCGAGCTCTACATGTGTTTTGTTATATGCCATGCCATATTTACAGGGGTGTATGCCATGTATTTTTGTGATATTTGTGGTGACTAGCACAAGCTTGCAAAGTAGCATAATCGTTGATGCTGATTTCAGGGACTTAGAATTTCACCAAGTCCTTGTCCTGATTTTGTTGTTATGCCATATGTTCATGTTGTTTCCTAGTGATCCGTGCCTCTTTTGAGGATGATCAATAAGGATGTTTTGTTAACATTGTGGTGCTCTATCCATCTATGTCTTTGTTTGCATTTACGGAGCACCCTAGCTTGAGTCAATCCAGCTCTACTTTTGCTATAAAATGATCCTGGCAGATTGTTGACATGTTTAGCGATTTTGCCGAGGATGTTGCTATTGATCCATGCATGCTATGTTGTTGTTCTTGCCATGTGTAGCTTCTATGCCATGTCTTCTTGATGGGTGTATGCTTAGTTTGTCATGCCATGCTCTGTAGTGAGTGCATCGAGCTCGTAAACATGCCCACTCGTTAACTGTTTTGCATGCTCCAGTTTTTCACCAAGTCTGAATCTGTTTGTGTTTTTGCTATGTTCACATGCTTGCAATTGTATTTTCTTATCCCTTTTGGCTCAAGGTCACTAAGGGACTTTTGTTAAGTGCTTTGAGTAGCTTCATGCCATGCCTTGCTTTGCCATGTTAAGTTCCTGTAGCATGTAGTTTTCATGCTCTAAAGTTTGCTTCCTGATGATAAATTCCAGACTTGTGTTAATTTCACCAAGTCTGAAACCTGTTATCATTTGCTCTTTTGTCATGCTTGTTTGAACCTGCTATTGAGTAAATTAGCGGTAGCTCAGTGTTCATCTTTTGTCAAGAATCATGAGTGGATCCCTGCCATGTATTTTGTTGCCATGTTTGAGTGCTGTAGAATATTTATCTTGATGCATCTAGATGGCTACTTGCTGTTTATCGCAGACCGGTGCCATATTTGTTTTGCTTGCCATTTCCAAACCGTGCATCCGATTCCGGTGATCTTGATATCGATTTTGACCGAAATCACCTCACCTTTCCAGTGGCACTCTTGGATTTCCAAGTTGTGGCCAGGTTCAATCATTCCTTTCCAAATCATGCATATGCATCACATACCGCATCCCGCATATCATACCATGTTAATGTGTTGGTTGTTTACTATGGTGTGTATTTCTTTCCGGTGTTGCTTCTTCGGGTTGGTTTCGATAACGTTGCGTTTGTGAGGATCCGTTCGTCTACGTCCGTTTGTCTTCTTCATGGACTCGTTCTTCTTCCTTGCGGGATTTCAGGCAAGATGACCATACCCTCGAAATCACTTCTATCTTTGCTTGCTAGTTGCTCGCTCTTTTGCTATGCCTATGCTGCGATACCTACCACTTGCTTATCATGCCTCCCATATTGTTAAACCAAGCCTCTAACCCACCTTGTCCTAGCAAACCGTTGTTTGGCTATGTTACTGCTTTGCTCAGCCCCTCTTATAGCGTTGTTAGTTGCAGGTGAAGATTGGAGTGGTTCCTGGTTGGAACATGGATATTTTGTTGGGATATCGCAATATCTCTTATTTAATTAATGCATCTATATACTTGGTAAAGGGTGGAAGGCTCGGCCTTATGCCTAGTGTTTTGTTCCACTCTTGCCGCCCTAGTTTCCGTCATATCGGTGTTATGTTCCTGAATTTTGCGTTCCTTACACGATTGGGTTATAATGGGAACCCCTTGACAGTTCGGCTTGAATAAAACTCCTCCAGCAATGCCCAACATTGGTTTTACCATTCTCCACCTAGACTTTTCTTTCCCTTGGGTTCTGCAGACTCAAGGGTCATCTTTATTTAAACCCCCCCGGGCCAGTGCTCCTCTGAGTGTTGGTCCAAACTAGAGCCCTGTGCAGCGCCCCCTCGGGGAAACTCGAGGTTTGGTTTTAGTTGTATGGAGCGCTCATCTAAGTGTGCCCTAAGAACAAGATTTGTGCAGCTCCTATCGGGATTTGTCGGCACATTCACGCGGTGTTGTTGGACTTGTTTTACCATTGTCGAGGATGTCTTGTAACCGGGATGCCGAGCCTGATCGGATTGTCTTGGGAGAAGGAATATCCTTCGTTGACCGTGAGAGCTTGTGATGGGCTAAGTTGGGATACCCCTGCAGGGATTTGAACTTTCGAAAGCCGTGCCCGGGGTTATGGGCAGATGGGAATTTGTTAATGTCCGGTTGTAGAAAACCTGAAGTTGATATTAATTAAAATACATCCACCGCGTGTGTAACCGTGATGGTCTCTTTCCGGCGGAGTCCGGGAAGTGAACACGGTGTTGGAGTAATGCTTCACGTAGGTTGTTCTAGGATCAATTCTTGATCATAGTTGTTCGATCGTGCTTTGCCTTCTCTTCTCGCTCTCTTTTGCGTATGTTAGCCACCATATATGCTAGTCGCTTGCTGCAGCTCCACCTCATACCTTTTACCCTTCCTATAAGCTTAAATAGTCTTGATCGCGAGGGTGCGAGATTGCTGAGTCCCCGTGACTCATAGATACTTCCAAAACCAGTTTGCAGGTGCTGATGATACCGTGTAGATGACACAACCAAGCTCAAGAGGAGCTCGATGAAGATCTTGTCCTTTGTGTTGCTTCGTTCTAGTTGATCAGTAGTGGAGCCCAGTTGGGGTCAAATGAGGATCTGTGTAGCATTTGGGGTACTCTTCTTTTATTTTGGGTTCCGTAGTCGGACCTTGATTGTATCTGGTTGATGTAATGCTTTATTCATGTAATTGTGTGAAGTGGCGATTGTAAGCCAACTATGTATCTCTTTCCCTTATGTATTACATGGGTTGTGTGAAGATTAAATCACTTGCGACATTGCTTTCAATGCGGTTATCCCTCTAAGTCGTGCTTCCACACGCGGGAGATATAGCCGCATCGAGGGCATTACACCTTGCTGGTGTAGCTTTCCCAACACCAGCGGAGCACGCCACCCTTGAGCCCATAGTCTCCAACACCATCAACCATGTTGGGCCAGGGCTTGGGAGGCACTTCCATGGTGGCATGTAGATCTTTTTGAAGACATAGAATACTCAAGATCAGATGAGGACCAGAAGACGGCGACCCTCGGCGGGATCCTAGCAGAGGAAGTCCACAAGGCCCCCGGCAAGACCCTTGCCAGGGATGACGGCAAGGCCCCTGGCAAGACCCTTGCCGGGGATGACGGCAAGACCCTTGCCAGGGATGACGACAATGCCATGGCAGAGACCCTTGCCGGGCCCCCGACAAGACCCTTGCCGAGGGAATCAGCAGGGCCACCGCCAGACCCGTACCAGCCAAGAGTACCACCGCCGTTCGCATGCAGCTGCCAGCCCAACTAGTTGGGCAGGCACCTGCGTGGCAACATACGACTTCCAGGCCAAATCAGCAGGCAGCTGTGTGGTGGCGTGCGGACCTTCATGAAGGCCCTACCACCGTGCCACCTCAGCTGCCTGCCTGTCTACATGGCACTGCATGCATCGCTAGCCTGGGCGCGTGTCGAAGCGAGGAGGAGCGGTGACGGACGGGACGGGCCTCGTTCCCGTCCCCGATAAAGCTAAGGGATACCTAAGCAATGTATTAAATGCGTCTTCTCCTGTAATACGGGCGATAAGCTCCCAATACTGTAGGCCTTTCCACCTCCTGTGTGAAGGAAATATGCCCTAGAGGCAATAATAAAGTTATTATTTATTTCCTTATATCATGATAAATGTTTATTATTCATGCTAGAATTGTCTTATCCGGAAACATAATACTTGTGTGAATACATAGACAAACTAAACGTCACTAGTATGCCTCTACTTGACTAGCTCGTTGATCAAAGATGGTTATGTTTCCTAACCATAGACATGAGTTCTCATTTGATTAACGGGATCACACGATTAGGAGAATGATGTGATTGACTTGACCCATTCCGTTAGCTTAGCACTTGATCATTTAGTTTGTTGCTATTGCTTTCTTCATGACTTATACATGTTCCTATGACTATGAGATTATGCAACTCCCGTTTACCGGATGAACACTTTGTGCGCTACCAAACGTCACAACGTAAATGGGTGATTATAAAGGTGCTCTATAGGTGTCTTCGAAGGTACTTGTTGCGTTGGTGTATTTTGAGATTAGGATTTGTCACTCCGATTGTCGGAGAGGTATCTCTGGGCCCTCTCGGTAATGCACATGTGTTAAAGCCTTGCAAGCATTGCAACTAATGAGTTAGTTGTGGGATGATGTGTTACGGAACGAGTAAAGAGACTTGCCGGTAACGAGATTGAACTAGGTATTGAGATACCGACGATCGAATCTCGGGCAAGTAACATACCGATGACAAAGGGAACAAACGTATGTTGTTATGCAGTCTGACCGATAAAGATCTTCGTAGAATATATAGGAGCCAATATGAGCATCCAGGTTCCGCTATTGGTTATTGACCGGAGACGTGTCTCGGTCATGCCTACATTGTTCTCGAACCCGTAGGGTCCGCACGCTTAACGTTACGATGATAGTTTCATTATGAGTTTATATATTTTGATGTACCGAAGGTTGTTCGGAGTCCCGGATGTGATCACGGACTTGACGAGGAGTCTCAAAATGGTCGAGACATAAAGATCGATATATTGGACGACTATATTTGGACACCGGAAAGGTTCCGGGTGAGATTGGGACAATACCGGATCATCGGGAGGTTATCGGAACCCCCCGGGAGGTATATGGGCCTTATTGGGCCTTAGTGGAAAGGAGGGGAAAGGAGCAAGCGAGGGGGCGCACCCCCCCCAAGCCCAATCCGAATTGGGAGGGGGGCCGCCCCCCTTTCCTTCCTCCCTCCTTCCTCTTCCTTCCCTCTCCTACTCCTAATAGGAAAAAGGGGAGTCCTACTCCCTGTGGGAGTTGGACTCCCCCTTAGGGCGCGCCACCCTCCTTGGCCGGCCCCCTCCTCCACTCCTTTATATACGGGGGCAGGGGGGCACCCATAGACACAACAATTGATCATTGATCTCTTAGCCGTGTGCGGTGCCCCCCTCCACCATAATCCTCGATAATATTGTAGCGGTGCTTAGGCGAAGCCCTGCGACGGTAGAACATCAAGATCGTCACCACGCCGTCGTGCTAACGGAACTCTTCCCCGACAATTTGTTGGATCGGAGTCCGGGGATCGTCATCGAGCTGAACGTGTGCTAGAACTCGGAGGTGCCGTAGTTTCGGTGCTTGATCGGTCGAGCCGTGAAGACGTACGACCACATCAACCGCATTGTGCTAACGCTTCCGCTTCCGGTCTATGAGGGTAGGTAGACAACACTCTCCCCTCTCGTTGCTATGCATCACCATGATCTTGTGTGTGCTTAGGAATTTTTTTGAAATTACTACGTTCCCCAACAGTGGCATCCGAGCCTAGGTTTTATGCGTTGATGTTATGCACGAGTAGAACACAAGTGAGTTGTGGGCGATATAAGTCATACTGCTTACCAACATGTCACACTTTGGTTCGGCGGTATTGTTGGATGAAGCGGCCCGGACCGACATTACGCGTACGCTTACGTGAGACTGGTTTTACCGCCGTGCTATGCACACATGTGACTAGCGGGTGTCAGTTTCTCCAACTTTAGTTGAATCAAGTGTGACTATGCCCGGTCCTTGAGAAGGTTAAAACAACATCAACTTGACAAACTATCGTTGTGGTTTTGATGCGTAGGTAAGAACGGTTCTTGCTAAGCCCATAGCAGCCACGTAAAACTTGCAACAAGAAAGTAGAGGACGTCTAACTTGTTTTTGCAGGGCATGTTGTGATGTGATATGGTCAAGACGTGATGAGATATAAGTTGTTGTATAAGATGATCATGTTTTGTTGAAGTTATCGGCAATTGGCAGAAGCCTTACGGTTGTCTCTTTATTGCATAAGATGCAAGCGCCAAATAATTGCTTTACAATTATCGCTATGCGATAGCAATAGTTGCAAGAGCAATAGTTGGCGAGACGACCATGTGACGACACATTGATATAGATCAAGATGATGTAGATCATCGTGTCATGCCGGTGATGATGGAAATCATGACGATGTTTTGGAGATGGAGATCAAAGGCACAAGATGATGATGGCCATATCATGCCACATATTTTTATTGCATGTGATGTTTATCTTTTATGCATCTTATCTTGCTTTAATTAATGGTAGCATTATAAGATGATCTCTCACTAAATTTCAAGATAAAAGTGTTCTCCCTCAGTATGCACCGTTGCCAAAGTTCGTCGTGCCCAGACACCACGTGATGATCGGGTGTGATAAGCTCTACGTCCATCTACAACGGGTGCAAGCCAGTTTTGCACACGCGGAATACTCAGGTTAAACTTGACGAGCCTAGCATATGCAGATATGGCCTCGGAACACTGGGACCGAAAGGTCGAGCGTGAATCATATAGTAGATATGATCAACATAGTGATGTTCACCATTGAAAACTACTCCATTTCATGTGATGATCGGTTATGGTTTAGTTGATTTGGATCACGTGATCACTTAGAAGATTAGAGGGATGTCTATCTAAGTGGGAGTTCTTAAGTAATATGATTAATTTAACTTTAATTTATCATGACCTTAGTCCTGGTAGTATTAGCATATCTATGTTGTAGATCAATAGCTCGCGATGTTGCTCCCCGTTTAATTTTTTTATGTTCCTAGAGAAAACTAAGTTGAAAAATGTTAGTAGCAATGATGCGGATTGGATCCGTGATCTGAGGTTTATCCTTATTGCTGCACAGAAGAATTATGTCCTTGATGCACCGCTAGGTGACTGACCTATTGCAGGAGCAGATGCAGACGTTATGAATGTTTGGCTAGCTCAATATGATGACTACTTGATAGTTTAGTGCACCATGCTTAACAGCTTAGAATCGGGATTTCAAAGACGTTTTGAACGTCATGGACCATATGAGATGTTCCAGGAGTTGAAGTTAATATTTCAAGTAAATACCCGAGTTGAGAGATATGAAGTCTCCAACAAGTTCTATAGCTAAAAGATGGAGGAGAATAGCTCAAGCACTGAGCATGTGCTCAGATTGTCTGGGTACTACAATCGCTTGAATCAAGTGGGAGTTAATCTTCCAGATAAAATAGTGATTAACAGAATGCTCTAGTCACCATCACCAAGTTAGTAGAACTTCGTGATGAACTATGATATGCAAGGGATAACGGAAACGATTCCCAAGCTCTTCGTAATGCTGAAATCGACGAAGGTAGAAATCAAGAAAAATATCAAGTGTTGATGGTAGACAAGGCCACTAGTTTAAAGAAAAGGGCAAAGGGAAGAAGGGGAACTTCAAGAAGAACGGCAAGCAAGTTGTTGCTCAAGTGAAGAAGCCCAAGTCTGATTCTAAGCCTGAGACTAAGTGCTTCTACTGCAAAGGGACTGGTCACTGGAAGCGGAACTGCCCCAAGAATTTGGCGGATAAGAAGGATGGCAAAGTGAACACAGGTATATTTGGTATACAGATTATTGATGTGTATTTTACTAGTGTTCATAGCAACCCCTCGGTATTTGATACTGGTTCAGTTGCTAAGAGTAGTAACTCGAAATGGGAGTTGCAGAATGAACAGAGACTAGTTAAGGGTGAAATGATGATGTGTGTTGGAAGTGGTTCCAAGATTAATATGATCATCATCGCACTCTCCCTATACTTTCGGGATTAGTGTTGAAACTAAATAAGTGTTATTTGGTGTTTGCGTTGAGCATGAATATCATTTGATCATGTTTATTGCAATACGGTTATTCATTTAAGTTAGAGAATAATTGTTGTTCTGTTTACATGAATAAAACCTTCTATGGTCATACACCCAATGAAAAATGGTTCATTGGATCTTGATCGTAGTGATACACATATTCATAATATTGAACCCAAAAGATGCAAAGTTAATAATGATAGTGCAACTTATTTGTGGCACTGCCGTTTAGGTCATATTGGTGTAAAGCGCATGAAGAAACTCCATGCTGATGGAATTTTGGAATCACTTGATTATGAATCAGTTGATTCTTGCGAACTATGCCTCATGGGCAAGATGACTAAGACTCCGTTCTCCGAAACAATGCAGCAAGCAACAGATTTGTTGGAAATCATGCATACTGATGTATGTGGTCCGATCAATATTGAAGCTCGCGACAGTTATTATTATTTTCTGATCTTCACAGATGATTTGAGCAGATATGAGTATATCTACTTGATGAAACACAAGTCTGAAACATTTGAAAAGTTCAAAGAATTTCAGAGTGAAGTGAAGAATCAGCGTAACAAAATAAAAGTTTCTACGATATTATCGCAGAAGTAAAATATTTGAGTTTCGAGTTTGGCCTTCAGTTAAAACAATGTGAAATAGTTTCACTACTCACGCCACCTGGAACACCACAGTGTAACGGTGTGTTCGAACATCGTAACCGTGCTTTATTAGATATGGTGCGATCTATGACGTCTCTTACTGATTTACCGCTATCATTTTGGGGTTATGCATTAGAGACAGCTATATTCACGTTAAATAGGGCACCATCTAAATCCGTTGAGACGACACCGTATGAACTATGGTTTGGCAAGAAACCTAAGCTGTCGTTTCTTAAAGTTTGAGGTTGCAATGCTTATGTGAAAAAGTTTCAACCTGATAAGCTCAAACCCAAATCGGAGAAGTGCGTCTTCATAGGATACCCAAAAGAAAATGTTGGGTACACCTTCTATCACAGATCCGAAGGCAAGATATTCATTGCTGAGAATGGATCCTTTCTAGAGAAGGAGTTTCTCTCGAAAGAAGTGAGTGGGAGGAAAGTAGAACTTGATGAGGTAACTGTACCTGCTCCCTTATTGGAAAGTAGTTCATCACAGAAATCTGTTCCTGTGACTACTACACCAATTAGTGAGGGAGCTAATGATGATGATCATGTAACTTCAGATCAAGTTACTACCGAACCTCGTAGGTAAACCAGAGTGATATCTGCACCAGAGTGGTACGGTAATCCTGTTCTGGAAGTCATGTTACTTGACCATGACGAGCCTACGAACTATGAGGAAGCGATGATGAGTCCAGATTCCGCGAAATGGCTTGAGGCCATGAAATCTAAGATGAGATCCATGTATGAGAACAAAGTATGGACTTTGATTGACTTGCCCATTGATCGGCGAGCCATTGAGATTAAATGGATCTTCAAGAGGAAGACGGATGCTGATAGTAGTATTACTATCTATAAAGCTAGAATTGTCGCAAAAAGGTTTTCGACAAGTTCAAGGTGTTGACTACGATGAGAGTTTCTCACTCGTATCTATGCTTAAGTCTGTCCGAATCATGTTAGCAATTGCCACATTTTATGAAATCTGGCAAATGCATAAACAAAACTGCATTCTTTAATGGATTTATTAAAGAAGAGTTGTATATGATGCAACCAGAAGGTTTTGTCAATCCTAAAGGTACTAACAAAATATGCAAGCTCCAGCGATCCATCTTTGGACTTGTGCAAGCATCTCGGATTTGGAATATACACTTTGATAAGTTGATCAAAGCATATAGTTTTATACAGACTTGCAGTAAAGCCTGTATTTACAAGAAAGTGAGTGGGAGCACTACAACATTTCTGATAAGTATATGTGAATAACATATTGTTGATCGGAGATAATGTAGAATTATTCTGCAAAGCATAAAGGAGTGTTTGAAAGGAGTTTTTTCAAAGAAAGACCTCGGTGAAGCTCCTTACATATCGAGCATCAAGATCTATAGAGATAGAGCAAAACGCTTGATAAGTTTTTCAATGAGTACATACCTTGACAAGATTTTGAAGTAGTTCAAAATGGAACAGTCAAAGAGAGTTCTTGCCTGTGTTACAAGGTGTGAAGTTGAGTAAGACTCAAAATCCGACCACGGCAGAAGATAGATAGAGAATGAAAGTCACTCCCTATGCCTCAGCCATAGGTTCTATAAAGTATGCCATGCTGTGTACCAGACCTATTGTATACCCTGCCCTGAGTTTGGCAAAGGAGTACAATAGTGATCTAGGAGTAGATCACTGGACATTGGTCAAAATTATCCTTGGTGGAATAAGGATATGTTTCTCGATTATGGTAATGACAAAAGGTTCGTCGTAAAGGGTAACGTCGATGCAAATTTTGACACTGATCCAGATGACTCTAAATCTCAATCTGGATACATATTGAAAGTGGGAGCAATTAGCTAGAGTAGCTCTATGCAGAGCAATGTTGACATAGAAATTTGCAAAATACTTACGGATCTGAATGTGGCAGACCCGTTGACTAAACTTCTCTCACAAGCAAAACATGATCACACCTCAGTACTCTTTGGGTGTTAATCACATAGCGATGTGAACTAGATTATTGACTCTAGTAAACCCCTTGGGTGTTGGTCACATGTCGATGTGAACTATGGGTGTTAATCACATGGTGATGTGAACTATTGGTATTAAATCACATGGCGATGTGAACTAGATTATTGACTCTAGTGCAAGTGGGAAGACTGAAGGAAATATGCCCTAGAGGCGATAATAAAGTTATTATCTATTTCTTATATCATGATAAATGTTTATTATTCATGCTAGAATTGTATTAACCGGAAACATAATACATGTGTGAATACATAGACAAACAGAGTGTTACTAGTATGCCTCTACTTGACTAGCTCGTTGATCAAAGATGGTTATGTTTCCTAACCATAGACATGAGTTGTCATTTGATAAACGGGATCACATCATTAGGAGAATGATGTGATTGACTTGACCCATTCTGTTAGCTTAGCACTTGATCGTTTAGTTTGTCGCCATTGCTTTCTTCATGACTTATACATGTTCCTATGACTATGAGATTATGCAACTCCCGCTTACTGGTGGAACACTTTGTGTGCTAACAAACGTCACAACATAACTGGGTGATTATAAAGGTGCTCTATAGGTGTCTCCGAAGGTACTTGTTGGGTTGGCGTATTTCGAGATTAGGATTTGTCACTGCGATTGTCGGAGAGGTATCTCTGGGCCCTCTCGGTAATGCACATCACTTAAAGCCTTGCAAGAATTGCAACTAATGAGTTAGTTGCGGGATGATGTGTTACGGAACGAGTAAAGAGACTTGCCGGTAACGAGATTGAACTAGGTATTGAGATACCAACGATCGAATCTCGAGCAAGTAACATACCGATGACGAAGGGAACAAGCGTATGTTGTTATGAAGTATGATCGATAAAGATCTTCGTAGAATATGTAGGAGCCAATATGAGCATCCAGGTTCCGCTATTGGTTATTGACTGGAGACGTGTCTCGGTCATGTCTACATTGTTCTCGAACTCGTAGGGTCCGCACGCTTAACGTTACGATGACAGTTTCATTATGAGTTTATATATTTTGATGTACCGAAGGTTGTTCGGAGTCCCGGATGTGATCACGGACTTGACGAGGAGTCTCAAAATGGTCGAGACATAAAGATCGATATACTGGACGACTATATTTGGACCCCGGAAAGGTTTCAGGTGAGATTGGGACAATACCGAACCACCGGGAGGTTATCGGAACCCCCGGGGAGGTATATGGGCCTTATTGGGCCTTAGTGGAAAGGAGGGGAAAGGAGCAAGGGAGGGGGCGCCCCCCCCCAAGCCCAATCTGAATTGGGAGGGGGCCTGGCCCCCCCTTTCCTTCCTCCCTCCTTCCTCTTCCTTCCCTCTCCTACTCCTAATAGGAAAAAGGGGAGTCCTACTCCCTGTGGGAGTTGGACTCCCCCTTAGGGCGCGCCACCCTCCTTGGCCGGCCCCCTCCTCCACTCCTTTATATACGGGGGCAGGGGGGCACCCCATAGACACAACAATTGATCATTGATCTCTTAGCCGTGTGCGGTGCCCCCCTCCACCATAATCCTCAATAATATTGTAGCGGTGCTTAGGCGAAGCCCTGCGACGGTAGAACATCAAGATCGTCACCACGCCGTCGTGCTGACGGAACTCTTCCCCGACACTTTGCTGGATCGGAGTCCGAGGATCGTCATCGAGCTGAACATGTGCTAGAACTCGGAGGTGCCATAGTTTCGGTGCTTGATCGGTCGGGCCGTGAAGACGTACGACTACATCAACCGCGTTGTGCTAACGCTTCCGCTTCCGGTCTACGAGGGTATGTAGACAACACTCTCCCCTCTCGTTGCTATGCATCACCATGATCTTGCGTGTGCGTAGGAATTTTTTGAAATTACTATGTTCCCCAACACTGTGTGCCACTGTGGCAGCCCCTTTCGACTGTAAAAGGGGGCCTATGGCGTACTGGAGGGGGATTCGGCTCTTTTGAACTACACAGCCACCATAGCTAGTTCGAGAGCCCAAGAACACTCAATACATCCACCAAAGCAGGACTAGGGTTTTACGGATCCTCGCGGCCTGAACCTGGGTAAACGATCCTCGTGTTGACTGCTAATCCTGCTCTTCTCACGACCCCGCGCCCCGGCAACCGTAGTAGGGATTCTTGTGATCCCATAGGTGTTGTTTCCCACCGACATCTTAGGCGCGCCAGGTAGAGGGCGCAGTTGTGAGAATCTGGTCTGGCTGTTAGCCTAGCAGTTCTTCATCGCCATGGCTCCCAAGAAGAAGGCAGCCACGACGGCCGGTTTATCGGGGGCTAGACGGCCCGTACCAGTGAGGGCGAGTAGCGAGCCGGTTGCGGATGGGACCCGAGGCGCGGTCCGCGAGCACCAGCATCGCTCTGGCAGTCAGAGCCTAGCGAGCGGCATCGTTTGTACGCAAGATGGCGGGCCGCACGCCACAAAATCCAGAGACGGAGCTGCCCCCCCTCGCAGGCGGCGCGGGGTCCTCCGGGGTCGCCACCGTACCACCCATGGGTAGCGTGACGACCTCTAGGACGCCCACTCCAGCACTCACAATGCGCACTTCCCATGGTGTGCGCGACGAGCAGCGTCACCATGCCGGTGACCCTGAGCACCGCCATGGGAAGAGCCGTGTGCATCACCTGCGGGATGAAGGAGGCCAGCATGCCCGCCGAAGTGCTGGCGATAATGGCACACAACCGCTGGGCCATGGTAGAACTCCTTCTAACGTGGTTAGAAGTCGAAGCGCGCCACGTCCATGTAGCTCTCGCCACCACCCACGTCAGCGGAAGCCTTGGCGTGCGCGTAGCTGCTCCTCAACTTCCCTCCTGCTGCGGAGAAGCTCGACGAGTGCAGAGCCACCATCTGAAGCCTCGTCGCCGTCGTCAACAAAGATGATCCGCGACTGGTGTGGCCCTCGGGCCAGTGCTCCACCGAGCCACCACATGCCGACGGCGGAAGAACCGGGGTTGCTGCGGTCACAGTGCACTCTCCTCCTCCGCGCCAACCACCGCGGGTGTCAGCCTTTCGTGACGACACTTGCGATAACATCTCCATAGCATCGTCCAACACGCGGACCCACCGCGGCCAGCGCCAAGTTCTTTAGGAGCGAGCCCATGAAGACACTCGAACCACCATCGAGCGCTGACGCGATACACGCCACCAGTCGGACAAGCGGGCAGGGCCCGCTGCGGACCACTCGGCTCCGGTGGCCTGCCTTACGAGGTGGGTTTCCCAGCCTTTACCGGGGAGCTGCGGCAGTTCCAGTGGTCCTCCCACCGCACGTTCAAGCCTGACATGGGCGAGACGTACAACGGCAAGACCCATCCATCGGAGTTCCTCAGCATCTACACCATTGCGATGCAGGCCGCTGGGGCCCGTGACAATAAGGTGCTTGCCAATTACTTCCTGCTGGCCCTAAAACCCAAGGTCATGTCTTGGTTGATGCACTTGCCGGCGGACTCCATTTCTTCTTGGTCATATCTGTGCCATGAGTTCGTTGGTGCCTTCATTGGAGGCTACCAAGCTCATGGCCAGGCGAGTGATTTGCATATCATTCCCCAGAAGGAAGGAGAAAACATGCGCAAGTACATACAGAGGTTCAGCCGGGTGCAGTACAATATCCCCGACATTCACCCCGCGACCGTGATTAGCGCGTTCCATCAGAACGTGTGCAATCGCAAGATGCGTGAGGAGCTGGAGATGAACAAGGTTAAGGATGTGGCCGAACTTTATGTTTTGGCCGATAGGTGTGCCCGAGCTAAAGAGGGAAGGAAGTACCCCAGCGAAGACGCCGGCACGGAAACCGACTCTAGTGATGAAGCCACCGCCGCCCCGACGAAGAAGGGCCGACGTCGCAACAGGAAATGCTAGGGCAAGGCCGTGCTTGCCGTTGAGGGATCTGATGATGCCGATGCTTCCAAGAAGGCCAAAGTAGACGACCCCGGGAAGGAGATTGCCGAGTGCGCCGCTTGTCGGGCCTTAGCAGCTGCCGACAAGCCAGGGGGCTCCGACAAACAATATTGCGATATCCACCGCACCAAGGGCCACGACCTCTAGAACTGCCGCCAAGTCGAGCTGCTTGCTAAGAAGCAAAAGGCCGAGTATGAAAGGTGGGACAAGGAGAAGGGTTAGGATGGTGCCGAAGGATCCGGCAAGAAGCGCAGCGGCCAGGGAAGTCGCTGCGGCAAGGATAACTAGTAAGAGAGGCCCGCTCTGGGCCGCGACAAGAAGCAAGATGACGACGATCGTGATGAGGGCGACGAGTCCGGAGAGCATGAGTTTCAAAAGGCTACGGAGGCCATGTGTGTCGATGGTGGTGCCTCGCTTCATACCTCTCACCGCCAACTCAAGCGGTGGGCGCGTGAGATTACAGCAGCGGAGCCCTCGTTCGACGCTCAGAAGCCGCTGAAGTGGTCCAGCATGCCCCTCATCTTTGACGTCGAGGACCACCCTAACCGCACAACTGCGGTCGGGTGTTTGCCGTTGTTGGTTTCACCAATGATACGCAACCTCAAGGTGAACAAGATGTTGGTTGACGGTGGGGCCAGTCTGAACTTGATCTCGCCTATTGTGATCAAAAGGCTGCAAATTCCTGATGGAGACCTCGAGGAAACAGGCACGTTTCAAGGGGTCAACCCAGGAAGGAGCCAGCCGAAGGGGAAGGTCACATTGCCTGTGACATTTGGAGGTGAGTTGAATTACAGGACGGAGAGGATTGTCTTCAATGTAGTCGAGATCCCCTTGCCCTACAACGGGATCCTCGGCCGCCTGACACTAGCCAAGTTCATGGCGGCGTCGCACTACGCCTACAACACGCTGAAAATGCCTAGGCCGATGAACATCATCACCGTCCCCTTCGACAAGAAGGATGCACTGATCTGCGCCGACCTACTCTACCAGGAGGCAGTTGCAGCAACTGCCGCCAAGGCACTTGCTCCTGCCGCTGAAGCCCCGGGAGGGAAGAAAAGGACCGGCAGGACCTCTCGCACCCACTCCGACAAGCGCACTTCTTCGGAGTGTTGTGCTATCATCGAGGATGTGCCAGAGAGCTCCACCGGCAAGAGCAAGAAATCCAGAGCTACGCCACCAGAGACCAAGAGGGTGTCCGTCAAGGAAGATGGCACGGGAGGGGATTTCACCATAAGCTCCACCCTTGACGGCAAATAGGAAGGCGCACTCGTCGCTTTCCTGCAGGCGAATGTCGATGTGTTTGCGTGGCAAGCATCCGACATCCCCGACGTTCCTAGGGAAGTGATTGAGCACCACCTTGCTGTCGGTCCCCATGCGCAAACCGTCAAGCAGAAGGTCAGGAAGCAAGCTTTAGAACGACAGGAGTTCATCATAGAGGAGAGCAGGAAATTGGAAGTAGCATGTTTGGTGAGAGGAGTGCTCCATCCGACGTGGTTGGCCCATCCGGTGGTGGTGCGCAAGGCAAATGGGAAGTGGAGGCTGTGTATTGACTACACAGATATCAATAAGGCTTGTCCTAAAGACCCCTTCCCATTGCCGCGCATCGACCAGATTGTTGACTCCACGGCCGGGTGTGATCTATTGTCATTCCTCGACGCCTACTCGGGCTACCACCAGATCTTCATGACAAGAGAAGATGAAAAGAAGACAACATTTATCATCCCATGTGGTACGTATTGCTTTTTACGGATGCCTTTCGGGTTGAAGAGTGGTGGTTCAACATTTGCAAGAGCAGTCCAAATTGGTTTGAACCCCAGCTACATGGAAATATGGAAGCCCTTATGGATGACATAGTAGTCAAAACCAAGGATAGGGCGACTCTTGTACAAGACTTAGAAGAGACGTTTGCTAACCTACGAAGATCAACCTCAAGCTAAACCCTGAGAAGTGTGTCTTCGGCGTTCCGCCTGGCAAACTTCTCGGGTTCTTTGTATCACAGCGTGAGATCAAGGCTATCGAGTGGATTGAGGCATCCAAGCAGATCAAGGATTTGCGTCGACTCACTGGCTGCGTTGCTGCCATGAGCTGATTCATCTCCAAGTCTGCCGAGCGCGCCCTTCCCTTTTCCAAGATTTTGAAGAAGACGGGCCCAATGGAATGGACCCCGGAAGCCGAGGCGGCATTGCAAGACCTGAAGAGATACCTTTCCTCTACACTGATACTAGTTGCACCTAGACCACAAGAGCCGTTGCTGCTGTATCTGGCGGCGACGAATCAAGTGGTTAGTACCGCGCTGGTGGTGCAGAGGGAGGTTGACGAAGAGGAGGTAGCTGCGGTAGGACCGGAAGAAGTCAAGTCAGAGACTCCCCTGGCAGGGCCTGGTGCTGGCAAGGTAAGGCTCCCGGCAGAGTCTGACTCCATCGGGATAGAGCCCGCACCGTCAAGTGGAGTGGTGTAGAAGAAGATGATGATGTAGCACCCGGTTTACTTTGTCAGCTCCCTCTTGCAGGGGGCTAGATCAAGATATTCCGGTGTGCAGAAATTGCTCTTCGGCCTCCTTATGGCCTCGAGGAAGCTGCGTCATTACTTCCAAGCCCACGAGATCACTGTCGTCACCCGCCTCCCGTTGCAACGGATACTGCACAACCCAGATGCAACCGGAAGGATTGTGGAGTGGGCCTTGGAGTTATCTAGCTTTGGGTTGAAGTTTGAAAGTACTTCGACAATCCAGAGTAGAGTCCTGGCGGAGTTCATTACAGAATGGACCTCGATGCCTGATGAAGAGATCCAGGAGACCACTCTCCCCGGCAAGGAAATAGCTCGTGACTGGATTATGTACTTTGACGGAGCTTTCTCGCTGCAAGGCGCCAGTGCTGGTGTGCTGCTCGTCGCACCCACCAGAGAGCACCTCAAGTATGTAATCCAGATGCACTTTCCCAGGGAGATGTCCACAAACAACACTGCTGAGTACGAGGGATTGCTTGCCGGTCTCAGGATCGCGACAGACCTCGGAGTTAAAAAGCTCATCGACAGGGGTGAGTTGCAGCTTGTTGTCAGGCAAGTTAACAAAGATTATCAAAGCCCGTTGATGGAGGCCTATGTAGATGAGGTGAGAAAGCTGGAGGAGCGCTTTGACGGTATACAAGCGGAGCACGTTCCCCGAGCGAAGAACGACATCGCCGATTACCTGTCAAAGCGTGCTGCATTCAAGTTACCTGTGGAACCAGGTACCTTTTTGCTTCGGCTAACTCAACCATCCGTCGAACCGCCAATGGAGCAGAACAAGCAGAGGAAATCTGGCCCCGGTAAGTACTTTCCCACCGAACCCCCAGGGACCCCTGGCAAGGGTATTGCCATGGGCCCCGAGCCTACCGGGGAGGGACCGACTCCGGCAGGCCGACAAGCCCTGGCCGTAAACACAGACGCTCCCATGGCGGAAGAGATGCCTTTGGCCCTTGCCGTCGAGCCCCAGGCTCTGGCGTGGGCAAAGCACACCGTCCGTTTCCTCCAAACAGGGGAACTTCTTGAGGAGTAGGAAGAAGCAAAAAAAGTAGCCCGTCGGTCTGCCTTGTACCAGTTCGTCGATGACGTCCTGTACAGAAAGACCAAATGGTGAGAAATTGAAGTGCATCCCCCGAGAAGAAGGACTGGAGCTGTTGGCATAGATACATGGAGGCATATGTGGCTCCCACATAGGGTCGAGGGCCCTTACCGACAAGGCGTTCCGACAGGGTTTCTTCTGGCCCACTGCCCTCCAGGATGCAACGACACTAGTAATCGTGTGTGAAGCGTGTCAGTTCCATTCAAAGAAGCTTCATCAACCAGCTCAAGCCCTTCAAACAATCCCTCTCTCCTGGCCATTCTTGGTCTGGGGGCTCGACATACTGGGCCCTTTCCCCCGTGCTGTCGGGGGCTTTGGGTACTTGTACGCTGCGATCGACAAGTTCACAAAGTGGCCGGAGGTGGAAGCAGTGAGGAAGGTGACTACACAGTCTGCCGTCAAGTTCTTCAAGGGGCTAGTCTTCCGTTTTGGCGTACCCAACAGAGTCATCACCAACAACGGCACGCAGTTCACAAGCCACACCTTCATGCAATACATCCAAGACCTCGGCAACAAGGTATGTTTTTCTTCCGTGGCACACCCCGGGAGCAATGGCCTGGCGGAGAGGGAAAATGCTGAAGTGTTGCGAGGCTTGAGAACGAAGACCTTTGACAGGCTGCACAAGAGCGAAACGCGATGGATTGATGAGTTGTCGGCGGTTCTTTGGTCGATCAGGACGACGCCAAATCGAGCCACCAGCCAGACACCTTTTGCCCTAGTATATGGGGCAGAAGCAGTTCTCCCCACGGAACTCATATACGGGTCACCTCAAGTGCTTGCTTATGACGAGCTTGAGTAAGAGCAGTTGCGGCAAGATGACGCGACGCTCCTTGAGGAAGATCGTCTTCGGTCGGCTGTGAGAGCAGCACGCTACCAGCAAGCCTTGCGCCGCTACCATAGCCGCAAGGTTCATGCTCGAAGCTTTGAGGAAGGTGACCTTGTTCTTCACAGGCCCGGCGCAGTCCACCTAGAGACCGAAGATGCCATCCCAGTGAGCAACTCCTGGAACATCGAGCATCTTCGCAAGTTTTACTCATAAGGCGCGACTTGCCGGGCTCCCAGCAAGCCACCTTTTGTACAAGCTTTGCCGGCAAGGCATGTAACCCTCTATATAGAGCCAGGCGCAGAGCCTGAGCATAAATAAATGAAGCGCTGGCGCCCTAAGTTATAGCATGCATGCTAGGTTAAGTCTCTCCCTCGGTTAGGGTTGGTAGTGCTTAGTGGCGACTAACCCCTAGCCTAGAGGTCGAGTGTGCATCTTTTTGTTCTCTTTGGTTCGCAGGGCACTTCTGCTGAGCCGCTTGCGAAAAGGAGAACGAACCGATGCTCCAACCTCGGCAGGGCAAGGCTGCCGGGAGCTGAAGATATGAGGGTGCAACCACGGCAAGCCTAGGGTTGCTGGGGGCTGCGGATTCAGATAAGTCTTTCATCCCCTTGTTGTGCGTTTTCGTATAGAACTGGGATATGTGAAACCTCGTTTGTGTTCTTGAAACCACCGTGCTCCCCCTTTTCTGTACCCAAGAGCTACCACCTGGGTCGGAATTTGGTAGTAGTCGCAGTGGCAAGGAGATGAACGAGGGGCCTAACCCTACTTCGCCCCTGCCTCCGCCAAGAGCGCGAGAATGGTCGACTGGAGTAGGGAAACGGCAAGGCCTGTTGCCGGGCGACAAAGTTTACCATAAAAATAACAAGGATTCATCCTTGGCATGGGCCTCGCTCACGCGCAAAGCACCCGGCAAGCACCCTTTTCATTAAAAACATCCCATATAGGTACAGTTCATACGGAATCAAAAACATGTGCAAGAGGATTACAAGTCTTAAAATTAACAAGTGCCCGCACGCTTCCAAAAAAAGAGAGATAAGGTGCTCATAATCCCTTTCTTGTCCCTCTCCTCAGAAGGTGGAGCAAGACAGCAGGAGGGCAAAACGAACGCCTAGGCGAGGTGCGAGGAGCAGAAGGCACCAAGAGAACATCTTGGTGCTGGGGAAGGAGCCGGAAGATGAGGCAGCGGGCCGGCAATATGCGGCGCAGGCGTCGGTGCCCGCGTACTCCGACTTGACGGCCGCCACCCGCCTTCTTCGCCTCCTCTGGCCCTCTTATGCCATCCGCCCATGGAGACGACGGGGAGCGCCCCGATGGAGAGCTTGATGGGGAAGGCCCTTGGCAGGCCGCACGACATGGGGTGGGGCGAAGCGGTCAGTCGGAGACGAGGTCGATGTGACCCCGCTCGACGCTCTCGTCGTCGCTGTCGCTGCCCTCCTCATCGCTCCCGCTTGAAGAGGAATCTTCATCGACGGAGGAGCTCTCCATGCAGCACTTTAGGCGAGTTCCAAAATATTCAAAGACCTTGAGGGAGAGCCGGCTACCCTCCGTTAACTTGAAGTAGAGGACAAGCCCCGCCGTCAAGCTGTGGATGTGAGTGAACGTCTTCCATCTGCGACGGAAGTCGACGTCGACCCGCGTGCCGCCGCTCCCGCAGCCCTTCATGTGCAACCAGAGGGTCTGGCGTGGATCAAGCTCCATCTCCCGAGCGAATGCAGTAGGGAGACGGAGACGGCGACGTGGTGGCCGACGCAGCCTGATGAAGAACTCACGGGGCTAGTCCCCGACGTGGCGCTCCATCTGGGAGGCGTCGCTAGCGGAGGCGAGGCCGATGCGCCGCCCCGTCCTCCTATCCCCCGAGCGCCATGACGACCTCGGCCTCGCCCCCCTTCCTCTCATGGCCGGCTCTACCGCCATGAGCTCTTGGGGAGGAGGAACGCGCTGACGAGCAGCAACCCTTGCCGCCACTGTCGAAGGGCCAGCACCTCCTCTCGCCATGGCGGGTGGAAGAAAGAAGCGGAGGTGGAAGGATACGAAGGATGGAAGAGTGTGGAATGCCGCCCCCTCCCCTCCTTATAAAGGGGCGGAGCTGGGGCTCGGCCACCCCACTCGACCAATCCAGTCATTGGGGGCACAAGGAATCAGGACCGACCCGCTACCCCAATCAGCGACGGCCCGGTTTCCCGCCCCCACCTCCTCCCACCTGCATGAGGAACACATGGAGAGCGAGCAGTATTAAAGGGACAGGCAAAGCGACCGCTCCCCACCCCGTGGTCGTGGGGCGCGGGCGCCTTAAAGACCACGACCCGAGTCCATCCAAGTAAATGGGTCGTGTCTCCACGACTCCCTCCTTTTATGGGGAAGGCGCGAGCCGCCTCCTCTCCCATCAACCACGATGTGACGCATGCATGCGGAAACCGCCCCATGCATGACCCCCACGTCATGCACGACCCTCCATGTCGCGCGTTCAACGCGGGTCGTGGGGAAACGCGGCGGATGAGAAGTTACTATGGTTAAATCCGCCCCACCTGCACGCACACCATTCTGGGCCTAGCCCAACAACACGTCGCGCTTATGTATGGCCCAGGCCCGGGGGCTCCTATCGGTGTACAAAAGTAGGGGCTCTCCTTTTGACCCCTTGACTTGTGCGTGGGCGGTCAGAGCCACGCACCGCGGCCACACTTAGTAGGGCAGAGGAGGGAAACGGAGAGAAGCCAAAGCACCAAGGCAAACAAGACAACGCCAAGGCCGAGAACACAAAGAGCGGAGGGACGAAGCAAGTTCCCCCGGCGAGACCCTTGCCGGGGCAGCCTCAGCGGCCCGACAAGACCCTTGCCGGGGCAGCTCGCCCAACACCAGCGGAGTGCGCCACCCTTGAGCCCATGGTCTCCAACACCATCAACCACGTTGGGCCAGGGCTCGGGAGGCACCTCCATGGTGGCATGCAGATCTTTGTGAAGACAGAGAATACGCAAGATTAGATGAGGACCAGAAGATGGCGACCCTCGGCGGGATCCTAGCCGAGGAAGTCCACAAGGCCCCCAGCAAGACCCTTGCCGGGGATGACAGCAAGGCCCCCGGCAAGACCCTTGCCGAGGATGACGGCAACGCCACGGCAGAGACCCTTGCCGAGGGCATCAGCAGGCCACTGCCAGACCCATACCAGCCAAGACTACCATCGCCGTTCGCATGCAGCTGCCAGCCCAACCAGCTGGGCAGGCACCCGCGTGGCAACATGCGACTTCCAGGCCAAATTAGCAGGCACATGTGTTGCAGCGTGCAGACCTTCATGAAGGCCCTACCACCACGCCACCTCAGCTGCCTGCTTGTCTACATGGCACTGCATGCATTGCTAGCCTGGGCACGTGTCGAAGCGAGGAGGAGCAGCGACGGACAGGACGAGCCTCATTCCCGTCCCCGATAAAGCTAAGGGACAGCTAAGCGATGCATTAAATGCGTCTTGTCCTGTAATATGGGCGATAAGCTCGCAGTACTGTAGGCCTTTCCACCTCCTGTGTGCCACTGTGGCAGCCCCTTTCGACCATAAAAGGAGTCCTATGGCGTATTGGAGGGGGATTCGGCTCTTTTGAACTACACAGCCACCGTAGCTAGTTCGAGAGCCAAAGAACACTCAATACATCCACCAAAGCAGGACTAGGGTTTTAAGCATCCTTGCAGCCCGAACCTAGGTAAACGATCGTCGTGCTGACTGCTAATCCTGCTCTTCTCACGACCCCACGCCCCGGCAAACGTAGTAGGGATTCTTGTGATCCCATAGGTGTCGTTTCCCACAGACAGAGTTTTCCGGCAAAAAATCTTAAACGAGAGTTGTATAATAATACATAATCACCTACATTAAACGCATGTTTTTGTATCCTTTTGTCATGCCATCTTTTAACCTTTTCTTTAAACAGTTTGGCGTTCTCATAGGCCTGGGTTCTCCATTCATCAAGTGAGCTTATGTTCTAGTTCGAGAGGTAAGTGACATGCTTTTCCATAAACCATTTTATAGGGAGACATACCCATAGGATTTTTATATGCACTTCTATAAGCCCATAATGCATCATCAAGTTTATTGGACCAATTCTTTCAAGATCTATTAACAGTCTTTTGCAAAATTAATTTGAGCTCTCTATTACTCAATTGTACTTGTCCACTAGACTGTGGATGATATGGAGATGCAATTCTATGATTAACATCATACTTAGCAAGCATTTTATGAAAAGCACCATGAATAAAATGTGAACCACCATCAGTCATCAAGTACCTAGGGACTCCAAACCTTAGAAAAATAACACCTTTAAGCATCTTAATAGAGGTGTTATGATCAGCACTACTAGTTGGAATAGCTTCTACGCACTTAGGAACGTAATCAACAACAACTAAAATATGTGTATACCCATTAGAGGAAGGAAATTGTCCCATATAATCAAAGCCCCAAACATCCAATGGTTCAATAACAAGTGAATAATTCATAGGCATTTCTTGACGTCTACTAATATTACCAATTCTTTGACATTCATCACAAGACAAGACAAACTTATGGGCATCTTTGAAGATAGTAGGCCAATAAAAGCCGGATTGCAATACCTTGTGTGCAGTTCTATCTCTAGCATGGTGTCTTCCATAAGCCTCGGAGTGACACTTGCGTAGGATCTATTCCTGTTCATGCTCAGGTACACAACGTCTAATAACACCATCTACTCCTTCTTTATAAAGGTGTGGGTCATCCCAAAAGTAATGTCTTAAATCATAGAAGAACTTTTTCTTTTGATGCTATGTGAAACTAGGTGGTATACATTTAGGAACAATATAATTAGCATAATCAGCATACCATGGAGCAGTACGAGAAGCATTTGTGACAGCTAGTTGTTCATCAGGAAAGCTATCATCAATAGGTAGTGGGTCATCAAGAACATTCTCTAACCTAGACAAGTTGTCTGCAACGGGGTTCTCAGTTCCCTTTCTATCAATAATATGCAAATAAAATTCTTGTAGCAAGAGAACCCATCTAATAAGTCTAGGTTTAGCATCTTTCTTTTCCATAATATATTTAATAGCAGCATGATCAATGTGAACAGTTACTTTAGAATCAATAATATAAGGTCTGAACTTATCACAAGCAAATACAACTGCTAAAAATTCTTTTTCGGTAGTAGCATAGTTTCTTTGGGCATTGTCCAGAGTCTTACTAGCATATTGGATAACATGTAATTTCTTATCAACTCTTTGTCCTAGAACATCCCCTATAGCATAATCACTAGCATCACACATAATTTCAAAGGGTAAATTCCAATTAGGTGGCTGAACAATAGGTGCAGAGATCAAGGTTTTCTTAAGTATTTCAAATGCTTCTACACAATCATCATCAAAAACAAAAGGAACATCTTTTTTTAAGAGATTAGTCAGAGATCGAGAAATTTTAGAGAAGTCCTTAATGAACCTCCTATAAAAACCGGCATGACCAAGGAAACTTCTTATACCTTCAATGTCCTTAGGGCATGGCATCTTTTCAATAGCATCAACCTTAGCCTTATCAACTTCAATACCTCTCTCAGAAATTTTATGCCCCAAGACAATACCTTCATTAAACATAAAGTGGCACTTCTCCCAATTCAAGACAAGATTAGTTTCTTCACATCTCTGCAAAACTCGATCGAGGTTGCTTAAGCAATCATCAAAAGAAGTTCCGTATACAGAGAAATCATCCATGAAACCTCAACAATCTTTTCACAAAAGTCAGAGAATATAGCAGTCATATATCTTTGAAAAGTAGCAGGTGTATTGCATAAACCAAAAGGCATACATCTATAAGCAAAGGTACCGAAAGGGCAAGTAAAGGTTGTCTTTTCTTGATCCTCTTTGGAAACAGGTATTTGAGAGAAACTAGAGTAACCATCTAGAAAGCAAAAATGTGTATGTTTGGATAATCTTTCTAGCATTTGATCAATAAAAGGTAAATGGTAATGATCCTTTTTAGTAGCTTTATTTAATTTGCGGAAATCAATTACCATTCTATAACCTGTAACAATTCTTTGTGGGATCAATTCATCTTTATCATTAGGAACAATAGTAATACCTCCCTTCTTAGGGACACAATGGACAAGACTTACCCACTGACTATCAGCAATGGGATAAATTATACCTACCTCCAGAAGCTTTAGTAATTCTTTTCTTACCACTTCTTTCATCTTAGGATTTAACCGTCGTTGGTGATCAACAACCGGTTTCACATCCTTCTCCAATTTTATTTTGTGCTGACATAGAGTGGGACTAATGCCCTTAAGATTATCAAGAGTATATCCAATAGCAGCACGATGCTTCTTCAGAATTTTCAATAATTTCTTTTCTTCATGCTCTGAAAGATTAGCACTAATTATAATAGGATATATCTCTTCCTCATCAAGATAAGCATATTTAAGAGTATCAGGTAAAGGCTTAAGCTCAAACACGGGATCACCCTTGGGTGGAGGAGGATCCCCTAGAATTTCAACATGCAAGTTGTGTTTCAAAATAGGTCCCTGTTTAAAGAATACTTCATCTATTTCCCTTCGTTCATTCATAAACATATCATTTTCATGGTCTAGCAAATATTGCTCTAAAGGATCATTAGGAGGCACGACACTAGAAGCAAGACCAATAATTTCATCTTTTCTAGGCAATTCTTTATCATGGGGTTGTCTATGAAACTTAGCAAAATTAAACTCATGAGACATATCCCCTAAACCAACAGAAACAATATCCTTATTGCAGTCTATCTTAGCATTAACATTATTCAAGAAGGGTCTACCAAATATAATGGGACAAAAGTTATCTTGTGGGGAACCAAGAACAAGAAAATCAGTAGGATATTTAACTTTCCCACACAAGACTTCAACATCTCTAACAATCCCAACTGGGGAAATGGTGTCTCTATTGGCAAGCTTAATTGTAACATCAATTTCCTCTACCTCAATAGGTGCAATATCATGCATAATTTCTTTGTATAAGGAATGAGGTATTGCACTTGCACTAGCACCCGTATCACATAAGCCATGATAGCAATGATATCCTATTTTAACAGAAATAATAGGCATGCCTACAACTGGTCTATGTTTATTTTTAGTATCGGGTCTAGCAATTCTAGCAGATTCATCACAGAAATAAATAACATGCCCATCAATGTTATCAGCCAAGAGATCTTTAACCATAGCAACACTAGGATCAACTTTAATTTGCTCAGAGGGAGTAGGTGTTCTAGTATTACCCTTACGAACCACAGTTGAAGCTTTAGCATGATCCTTTATTCTAACAGGGAAAGGTGGTTTCTTCAACTTTGATAGTATTTTCAGTAGGTTCATTATAAGTGATAGTATTTTCTTCAACTTTGATAGGTGCAACTACTTTTACTTCAATGGGAGGAGTATATTTAAACCACTTCTCCTTAGGGAGATCAACATGAGTAGCAAAGGATTCACAGAAAGAAGCTACTATCTCGGAGTCAAGTCCATATTTAGTGCTAAATTCACGGAAAGCATCGGTATCCATAAAAGATTTAACACAATCAAACTTAGGTATTATACCTAACTCCATACCTTCGTCGAGATCCCAATCTTCAGAGTTGCATTTAATTCTTTCCAATAAACCCCATTTGAATTCAATAGTCTTCATCATAAAAGAACCAGTACAAGAAGTATCGAGCATGGAGCGATTATCGAGAGAAAGCCGAGCATAAATTTTTTGAATAATAATTTCTCTTGAGAGATCATGATTGGGGCATGAATATAACATTGACTTAAGCCTCCCCCAAGCTTGAGCGATGATTTCTCCTTCGCGAGGCCAAAAACTATATATATAATTACAATCACGATGAATGAGATGCATAGGATAAAACTTCTGATGAAATTCCAATTTCAATCGGTTGTAGTTCCATGATCCCATATCATCACATAGCCTAAACCATGGCAATGCATTTCCCTTCAAATATAAAGGGAAGACCTTCTTCTTGATAACATCCTCGGGCATACCTGCAAGCTTAAATAATCCACAAACTTCATCCACATAGATTAGGTGCAAATCGGGATGTAATGTTCCATCACCCGTGAAAGGATTAGCTAGAAGTTTCTCTATCATACCCGAAGGAATTTCAAAGTAGACATTTTCAGTAGGTTCAGTAGGTTGAGGAGCAACTCTTTGCTCTAATGGTCGGGGTGAAGATACCCGGAACAAGCCCCTCAAAGGATTATGTTCCATAGTAACAAGTGACAGTAAATTTCAGGACAGTATATAAATGTTTCCTTACCAAGTTCCACCTACCAAAGGCGCTTCAATCCCAGGCAATGGCGCTAGAATAGAGTCTTGATAACCCACAAGTATAGGGGATCTATTGTAGTCCTTTCGATAAGTAAGAGTGTCGAACCCAATGAGGAGCAGAAGGAAATGATAAGTAGTTTTCAGTAAGGTATTCTCTGCAAGCACTGAAATTATCGGTAATAGATAGTTTTGTGATAAGGTAATTTGTAACGGGTAACAAGTAATAAAAGTAAATAAGGTGCAGCAATATGGCCCAATCCTTTTTGTATCAAAGGACAAGCCTGGACAAACTCTTATATAAAGGAAAGCGCTCCCGATGACACATGGGAATTAACAGGCATCCCAAAAAGCAAAATTTTCAGGTTTGAAACATATTGGATCGTCCACCCTGGTTTCATGGAGGTGGTGGAAAAAGCTTGGAAAAACCCTATCAAACATAACAAATGCTCCAACCATGCAGCGATTATTGGGCAGAAACTCAAGTCTGTGAGATATGCTCTCAAACATTGGAGTAAAAAGATATCCTGCCTATCTATTACCATTGAAAATACTAACAAAGCCCTCCTGGAATTGGACAGCATTGAAGATCGCCGGCATCTCACTACCCCCGAACGAAAGTTTCGTAGTATTCTCAAAAAACACCTTCTGAGGCTCCTTCAATATCAAAAAGACTACTGGAAAAAACGTTGCACCATTCGTTGGATTCAGTTTGGAGATGAGAACTCCAAAAAATTTCAAACAGTCGCTACTGAACATTACCGGAGGAATTGCATCAGTTGTCTTAAAGATGCGGACGGCGGGATTGTGGACGATCATGCTGGAAAAGAATCTGTCCTATTTGAGGCCTTTAAGGCTAGGATGGGACAAGCTAACCCTTTTCCCATGAAATTTAACTTAGATCATTTGCTCAAAGATGAAGAGATCTTCACCAACCTTGTGGCTCCGATCACACATAAGGAGATTGATGATGTGGTGGCGGCCATGCCACCTGACTGCGCCCCAGGTCCTGATGGCTTCAATGGGGCCTTCCTGAAAGCTTGTTGGCCTATCCTCAAAGAGGATTTGTATCTTTTGTGTGATGAGTTCCATCGGGGAGGCCTCAACTTGGAAAGTATCAATGCTGGATACATCACGTTGATCCCCAAAACGTATGCACCTGACACGGTCAATGATTTTCGGCCCATAACGCTCCTGAACTGTTGTCTAAAACTGATCACTAAAATACTTGCCGATTGCCTCCAAAAAATTATCCTCAGCCTGGTGCATCAAAATCAATATGGTTTCCTCCGTGGATGATCCATTCATGACTGCTTGGCCTGGGCCTTCGAATATATACACCAATGTCAAGCTTCAAAGAGAGAAATTGTACTCCTGAAACTTGACTTTGCCAAAGCCTTCGACACAATTGAGAATTCTGCTATGCTTCTCATCATGAGGGAAATGGGCTTCCCTTCTAAATGGCTCACTAGCTTGGATGGAAAGCATCTTCTCTTCTGGCAAGTCCTCTGTGCTCCTAAATGGTGTGCCTGGTCGGCAATTCTCTTGCAAGTGTGGTGTGCGTCAAGGTGATCCCATGTCTCCCCTCATTTTTGTCATCGCAGCCGACCTCTTGTAATCGGCCATCAATGAAGCGCTTGAGCAAGGTTTAATAAGCCACCCCATCCCTCCCAAGGGTAGTGCCAAGTACCCGGTGATCCAATATGCGGACGACACTATCATTGTCTTGCCTGCATGTCTTCGTCAAGCAGCTAAGATCAAGCAAATCCTTGAGGACTATGCCACCTCCATTGGACTTAAGATCAACTTTCATAAATCAACTCTCGTGCCTATTAACACTCCGATGGACACATGCAATGATATGGCCACTCTTTTCGGATGCACATAGGCCAACGTGCCGTTTACATACCTGGGTTTACCCCTAGGGACCACCAGACCTTCTGTTCTTGACATGACACCTTTTGTGTGCAAAGCTGAAAGAAGGATCACCGCAACCATGTCCCTCATGTCGCATGCTGGTAGGTTGGCCTTGATCAACTCGATCATTACATCGCTTGCTATATATCCGATGGGTACCATGCGGTTGACTCCAAAAATCGTTGCGCAGCTGGATAAAATACGGCGACACTGCATGTGGACCAAAAAAACTACGGATGGCGTCAAACATAACTCGCTAGCTGTCTGGCCCATGGTGTGTAGACCCAAATCTAGTGGTGGTCTCGGAGTTCTTGATTTGAATGTTCAAAACGATGGCCTGCTTCTGAAGTTTCTGCACAAGTTTTACAATAGGATGGATATCCCTTGGGTGCAGCTAATCTGGGATACATACTACGTCGATTCGATCCCCCATGCTACGGATGCATGTGGTTCCTTCTGGTGGCGAGACCTGGTTCTCTTAATGCCAATATACTGCGGGATCAGTAGTGTGCATATAAAACAAGGCACATCTGCACTTTTTTGGAAGGATAGCTGGAACTATGAGATCTACGCCGAAAAATATCCGAGAGCTTTCTCGTATGTCACCAATGAAGATCTGTCGGTCAGAGACTTCTTAACTGCCCCCACGCTGCATGAAACCTTCCAACTTCCCCTCCATGAGGAGGTCAAACTGCTGCAACTCGATGTCGCAACTGTGAGGTTTGAGGAGCATAATGATGTTTGGTCGTACTGTTGGGGGGCGACCGAGTTCAAAACGGCCAAGTATTACAAATTCTTGTTTCGGGAGGTGATTGCTCATATAGCCTTTTGAAAGTGCAACTATCCCTAGGTGGTTTTGGTAATTCATAACAACATATAGCTCATTGAGCTAATGCTATTCCAAGATGATCATTTCAGGAAAGCTCAATGATTGGCATGGCATGGATGGTGAAAGTGGAACCCTCAAAATGCTAAGGACAAAGGATTGGCTCTAGCTCATATGCTCAAGACTCTTCATTTTACATTTTAGTGGTCCAATATCACATTGAGTCCATAGGAAAAGCCAATACTATCAAGGAGGGATGAGGTGTTGCTTAATGAGCCTCTTGCTTCATGTGCTTAATCATATGCTCCAAAACCCTCAACTACTTTCTCATATCCACTCTTGACCTAAACCCAAAGCCAAACTCGGTCATACCGATTCTTTCAATCCCGCGCCACAGAGTTTCACTTGTCATAGCCATTGCCAAACCCTAAGCAAATCGGTTCTACCGATAGGGATCTCGGTCTCACCAAGATGGGATTGCAATCTCTCTGTTTCCTTTTCGTAACTTTTCGGTCTCACCGAAAGAGAGGATCGGTCCCACCGAGATTGCAATGTAAACTCCCTGTTTCCTTTTTGTAACATTTCGGTCTCACCGAAAGAGCAAATCGGTCCCACCGAGTTTGCCTGACCAACTCTCTGGTTAGCTAATTACCAAAATCGGTCTCACCGAGTTTGTGTAATCGGTCTCACCGAGATTACGTTATGCCCTAACCCTAACCATATCGGTCCTACCGAGTTGCATGTCAGTCCCACCGAAAATCTCTAACGGTCACTAGGTTTACTATTTCGGTCTGACCGAGTTTGTGATTCGGTCCCACCGAGATTGGTAAATTGTGTGTAATGGTTGGATTTTGTGTGGAGGCTATATATACCCCTCCACCTCCTCTTCATTCGTGGAGAGAGCCATCAGAACACATCTACACTTCCAACTCATATGTTCTGAGAGAGAACCACCTACTCATGTGTTGAGACGAAGATATCCATTCCTACCATATGAATCTTGATCTCTAGCCTTCCCCAAGTTGCTTTCCACTCAAATCTTCTTTCCACCAAATCCAAATCCTGTGAGAGAGAGTTGAGTGTTGGGGAGACTATCATTTGAAGCACAAGAGCAAGGAGTTCATCATCAACACACCATTTGTTACTTCTTGGAGAGTGGTGTATCCTAGATTGGCTAGGTGTCACTTGCGAGCCTCCGACGAGATTGTGGAGTTGAACCAAGGAGTTTGTATGGGCAAGGAGATCGCCTACTTCGTGAAGATCTACCGCTAGTGAGGCAAGTCCTTCGTGGGCGATGGCCATGGTGGGATAGACAAGGTTGCTTCTTCATGGACCCTTCGTGGGTGGAGCCCTCCGTGGACTCGCGCAACTGTTACCCTTCGTGGGTTGAAGTCTCCATCAACGTGGATGTAGGATAGCACCACCTATCCGAACCACGGGAAAAACATCCGTGTCTCCAATTGCGTTTGAATTCTCCAAACCCTTCCCTTTACATTCTTGCAAGTTGCATGCTTTATTTTCCGCTGCCAATATACTCTTTGCATGCTTGCTTGAATTGTGTGATGATTGCTTGACTTGTCCTAAAATAGCTAAAACCTGCCAAGAACTAAAATTGGGAAAAGGTTAAGTTTTTATTTGGTCAACTAGTCTAATCACCCCCCCTCTAGACATACTTTCGATCCTACACCTTTAGATCGCTGTGGCAGACCAAGTGCACCCCCAAAATCAAAGTCTTTGGTTGGTTCTTATTGTCAGATCACCTCAATACACGTAACATGCTTAAAGAAGGCACTATAACATTGGTTCAAACTTTGACTGCTTGCTTTGTGGCCTGCATATTGAAGAAACGGTAGAACATCTATTCTTCCACTGTACCTTTAGCAAAGAGTGTTGGCGACGCTTGGAAATAAGCTGGGCCGTGGTGGGAGACAGGTTGGATTTGGTTAGGCAATTGAATGAAAGACATCCCCGCAAAATGATCATGGAAATCTTCTTGGTTGCTGCTTGGAGCCTATCGAAGGAGCGCAACAATAACCATTTTAGACATATTGCACCCTCGGTGACCTCTTGGTGGGCTCGGTTCAAGACTGATTTTTGTAACATACAATATAGATTACTTGCTCATAAGAGACACGTGGTCTCTTCCATCTTGCAAAACCTACCACAAGACCCTCCATAGTACTTGGTCTAGATTTTAGTTCTAGACCTTCACTACCACCCCCTGTAATTACCACCATGTAATAGCTCTTTGTTATTTCAATATATATGCAGTAGGAGCCTTTCCTATTGTCTCCACTTTCAAAAAAAGACACATGGGAATTATCGTCAAGCTAGTTTTCATCACGTTCATATGATTCACGTTCGGTACTTTAATAATTTGATATGTGGGTGGACCGGTGCTTGGGTACTGTACTTCTTTGGACAAGCATCCCACTTATGATTAACCCCTATTGCAAGCATCCGCAACTACAACAGAAGTATTAAGGTAAACCTAACCATAGCATGAAACATATGGATCCAAATCAGCCCCTTACGAAGGAACACATAAACTAGGGTTTAAGCTTCTGTCACTATAGCAACCCATCATCTACTTATTACTTCCCAATTCCCTCCTCTAGGCCCAAACAATGGCGAAGTGTCATGTAGTCGACGTTCACATGACACCACTAGAGGAAAGACAACATACATCTCATCAAAATATCGAACAAATACCAAATTCACATGACTACTTATAGGAAGACTTCTCCCGTGTCCTCAGGGACAAACGTAACTACTCACAAATCATATTCATGTTCATAATCAGAGGGGTATTAATATGCATAAATGATCTGAACATGTGATCTTCCATCGAATAAACCAGCTAGCATCAACTACAAAGAGTAATCAACACTACTAGTAACCCATAGGTACCAATCTAAGGCTTTGGTACAAAGATCGGATACAAGAGATGAACTAGAGTTTGAGATGAGATGGTGCTGGTGAAGATGTTGATGGAGATTGATCCCCTCCCGATGAGAGGATCGATGGTGGTGATGATGGTGATGATTTCCCCCTCCTGGAAGGAAGTTTTCCCAGCAGAACAGCTCCGCCGGAGCCCTAGATTGGTTCCGCCCAGGTTCCGCCTTGTGGCGGCGGAGTTTAGTCCCGTGAGCTAGCTTATGATTTTTTCTCCACGAAAGACCTCATATAGCAGAAGATGGGCATCAGAGGGCTGCCAGGGGGCCCACGAGGCAGGGGGCACGCCTAGGGGGTAGGGCGCGCCCCAACCCTCGTGGATGGTGGGTGGCCCCCCTCTGGTACTTCTTTCGCCCAATATTTTTTATATATTCTGAAACTTGCTCCCGTGAAGTTTCAGGACTTTTGGAGTTGTGCAGAATATGTCTCTAATATTTGCTCCTTTTCCAGCCTAGAATTTCAGCTGCCTGCATTCTCCCTTTTCATGTAAACCTTCTAAAATAAGAGAGAATAGGCATAAGTATTGTGACATAATGTGTAATAACAACCCATAATGCAATAAATATCGATATAAAAGCATGATGCAAAATGGACGTATCATCCACCATAATCCACCAAAGCAGGAGCATGGTTTTATGCCTCACGGTGGCACGAACGTGGGTAAACTACCCGTGTGATCTCTGTTGTGCTATGTTACGCTTCTTCGCTCTTTGTGCAATGTGCCCGTCCTCCCGCTGAACCAAAAGGGTCTCATGACCCCATAGGTGGCCATGGTTTCCCCTGATAGGATCGTCGGTGTTGAGCTCTAGGAGGAGCAGTGCGGTAGGGCTTTGGAGGAGATGGTGGCGAAGAGGAGAGGCAGTGAATGAGGGAGCGGTGGTGATGTGGTATTTATATGTGATGGGAAATAACCTCATCAAGTGAATCCGATAGAATGGCCACAGCCGAATGACTAGTGCGATTCAACGGACATGATAAGGTGGCAGTTGATGGATAGCACGTGGCAACCGTCATAAAATATCATGGTCCTGACTTGGGCGGGAAACCCCAAATTTTGGACGTCTTTCACCAAAATGATTAAAGTTTGGACTAATCCTTTAACATGGTCAAGGACACCAGATAAAGTTTTGTTACCAGATGAAATTGAGCATTCATAAAGGAACAACATAGACTGGAAGAGATAGAATAGAGGGAAAACAGGGTCCTACACATTTCACTCAGACAAAGAAACACAAACACCCGAACGAAAAGCTATGAGTGAAATACATTTGGACTAACACAAAATCCTTCAACCTAAAAGAAACTCCATGAAGAGAAAATGTGGTGGTGTGACCCACCGTATTACAACCGTATGACCCCGAGCATCGCACAATTATCGTGGCACCCGGTTAGTCTAGTTCTTCAATAATGTACTCTCAGAAAAAAATCACCGTGTCTAAATTTTCGAACTCTTTGAGTGTTGTGCACCCATTCCTTCTAAGATTTGGAAGTGTTGGCACGGGTGTCGAGTCCAGCTTAGTGCATGTTTGCGGAATCTAGGATATTTAGCTCACACTATAACACACAGAATTTTTTCTCATCGAGAGGCTTGGTGAAGATGTTAGCAAGATTATCTTCAGTACTGGCGTGATCAATAACAATATCTCCTCGAGCAACATGATCATGAATGAAATGATGACTGATGGAAATATGCTTTGTATGAGAGTGCTACACTGGATGTGTGCAATTTTGATCGCACTCTCATTGTCACAATACAAAGGAATCTTCCTGACCTTGATGCCATCATCCTTTAGAGTCTGCTTCATCCAGAATAACTAAGTGCAACAAGCGCCAGCAGCAATATATTCAGCCTCAGCCGTAGAGAGAGATACAAAATTCTGCTTCCTTGATGACCAACATACCAATGATCTATCAAGGAAATGGCATGTCCCCAAAGTAGATTTCCTGTCAATCAAGTCACCTGCGTAATCCGAGTCTGAATAGCCAACGAGATCAAACTATGCTCCCTTAGGATACCATAAAACTAAGGTGGGGGTGTGAGCCAAATATCTCAGAATATGCTCGACCACTTGGTGATGCAATTCTTTCGATGTAGCTTGATAGCAGGCACACATACAAACACTCAACATAATATCAGGTCTGGATGCACATAGCTAGAGCAAAGGCCCAATCATCGAACGATAAGCCTTTTGATCGTAATCCTTACCATACACATCTACGTCTAGCATACCATTCGCGGGCATCGGAGTTTTGTAGCCCTTTAGTTTGCAATTTTGCATTTTGAACTTCTTCAGAAAGTCTCTCATGTATTTCTCCTACGATATGAAAATTCCATTGTCCTGTTGATGTATGTGCAGTCTGAGAAAGAACTTCAGTTCACCCACCATAGACATTTGATATTTCCTGGACATCATACACCCGAACTCCAAGCTGCGAGCATTGTTAGTACATCCGAAAATAATATCATCCACATAAATTTTACACACGCATAAATCACAATTAACAACCCGAGTGAAAAGAGTGGAATCGGTGGATCCTCGCTTGAACCCCTTTTCGAGCAGAAACTTCTTCAAGAATTAGTGTAGGGTCAACTAGATCTTCCACTCGAGGAATAGGATTTTCATCTTGATTTTCATTTTCCTTAGCATCAGCATCATGATTGGCATTTGGGTTGCCATTTTCATCGGGATTGCCATTAGGATTGGCATTAGCATTCTGGTTTCCATTTGTGTTCAGAGTAGCATTTTTCGGTAGTGGCTTGGCGAGTTCTGCTTCGAGTCATAGGAGCATCATCATCAGAAGAGTTAGGTACATTTCCTTCAACTGGCTTGACGCTCCCGATGGCCATTTGCCGAATAGCCTCCGAAATCGGTGGTTCATCTACCACATTAGGCAGGTGCTCCTTTTGGGAGCCATTAGATTCATCAAATCACACATTTACCTTTTCCATAACTTTCCCGTGGTGAGAGTTATTGACATGATAATTATGTGAATTCGAACCATAACTAAGAATAAAACCTTCATGTGCCTTATGTGCAAACTTGGAATTATGATTCATATCATGAATGTAGCAAGGTGCACCAAAAACACGTAAATGAGAAACATACGGTTTCTTGCCAGTGATACGTCTCTAATGTATCTATAATTTATGAAGTATTCATGCCATGTTTACAACAATTCTATATGATTTTGGTATGATTTGATTAGAATTAACCAGGACTGATGCTATTTTCAGCAGCACTACCGTGGTGTTGTTCTTGTGCAGAAATAAAAGTTCTCGGAATGGGCTGAAAATTTACGGAGAATATTTTTGGAAAATATAAAAAAATACTTGAGCAAAAAGATATCAGAGAGGAGTCCCGGGTTAACCACAAGGGTGGGGGAACCCCTAGCCCCCTAGGGCGCGCCCCCATCCTTGTTGTCGCCTAGTGGGTCCCCTTGACTTCTCCCCGACGCTGAACTACCATATAAATCCCAAAAACTCTAGAACAAAACCTAGATCGGGATTTCCGCCGCCGCAGGCCTCTGTAGCCACGAAAAATCAATCTAGGCCTTCTCAGGCACCCTGCCGGAGGGGGGCATCTTCACCGGAGGCCATGGAGGAGGATCTCGGAGGGGGCCATCATCTCCATGTAGGTCAAGGACCAGAAGGACAACCTCTCCCCATCTAGGGGGAGGCCATGCAGGAGGAAGCACAAGGGGGAGAACCTCTCCCCCTCTCTCTCGATGGCGCCGGAGTGCCATCGGGGAAACCATCGCCGCGTTGATCGTCTTCATCAATGTGACCATCTTCATCACCATCCTCATCTCTTTTATGCAGTTCACTCTCCCGCACCCCGCTGTAATCACCTACTTGAACATGGTGCTTTATGCCACATATTATGATCCAATGATGTGTTGCCATCCTATGATGTTTTGAGTAGATCTCTTTTGTCTTTTGGGTTGATTGATGATCTAGATTGGTTTGAGTTGTATGTTTTATTTTGGTGCTGTCCTATGGTGCCTTCCGTGCCGCGCACACGTGAAGGATTCCCGCTGTAGGGTGTTGCAATACGTTCATGATTCACTTATAGTGGGTTGCTAGAGTGACAGAAGTATAAACCCGAGTAGGGGGTTTGTTGCGTATGGTTTAAAGGGGACTTGATACTTTAATGCTATGGTTGGGTTTTACCTTAATGATCTTTAATAGTTGCGGATGCATGCTAGAGTTCCAATCATAAGTGCATCTGATCCAAGGAGAGAAAGTATGTCAGCTTATGCCTCTCCCTCATATAAAATTGCAATGACGACTATCGATCTTGTTAACAGTTGCCTAGGACAATTCCACACACTGATCCATCATTATTTCACACTTGATATTTATAATATATTCTAACTTTATGTTAATAGTTCCTATTTTTATATTTTAGCTCTCCGATATCATGCAAAGTTATCCTCTTCGCACCCACAACATAGTTTTATTTCTCGTTTCTAGATGGAAGCAAACGTTCGTTGTACGTAGAGTCGTATCTATGGCAGATAGGACTTGAGATAATATTGATCTTACCTTTAGATCCTTGCGGGTTCGACACTCCATACTTATCACTTCCACCTTTGGAAATTTCTACGATGATTCCTTGCACTTGGGGATTATCAAGCTCTTTTATGGCGCCGTTGCCGGGGAGCAATAGCGTGGGGTTGATATTTTCGTGTATGCATGTTTGCTTCCTTCACCAAGTAGCTTTTGTTTTCACTTTTATTTTTTTGTTTAGTTGCGGGTGAAACAAACAAAAAAATTAAAAAAATGCAAAATACAAAAAAATTTACTTGCCTCTTATGCCTAATTTGTTTTTTTCAAAAAGAGAAGTCATTGGAAGGTTATGCATTGGAGAAGTGAGGGTCGACCTTGAACACTTGTGTTCATGCTCCTAGAAACAATGTAGAATATTTCATGGAAGTTTCTCAAAAATGATTATCCCCTTGTATATATCCATTGTATTATAAAAATAATGTGCCATGGTTTGGCTTTAGAATGTTTAAATTGCTTGTTTAGTGTGTGCAGCAGAAAAACAGAAACTCTTGCTGTAGTGTTTGAATTTTCATTTTTCACTGGAGCGTGATAAAATCGTGATATTTTTACACAGTACTGCTATGCAAAAAATTTAGATTGTCCTAATTTGTTAGAATTTTTGAAGTTATAGAAGTATACGAAAGTCCAGCTTGCTACAGACTGTCCTGTTCTTGACAAATTATGTTTTCTATGTGTTATTCGTTATTTTGATGAATCTATGGGTTGTATCGGGGGGTATGAACCATGGTGAAGTTGGAATACAGTAGATATAATGCTAATATGAAATTGGAATGAGTTTACAATAGTACCTAAAGGCAGTGATTTGCTTTATTATACTAACGGATCTCACAAGGTTTTTGTCAAGTTTTGTGTGGATAAAGTGTTTGAAGAACGAGGAGTTATCGATATGAGAAGAATAAGGAGAGGCAAGAGTTCAAGCTTGGGGATGCCCAAGGCACCCCAAGTAAATATTTCAAGGATACTCAAGCATCTAAGCTTGGGGATGCCCCGGTTGGCATCCCATCTTTCTTCTTCAATAATTATCGGTATACCTTGGTTTTTGTTTTGTTCACATGATATGCATCTTTTGTGTTTCTTTTATTTTCCTTTATGCTCCATGTTAGTATGAGATAACCCTTCATTGATTTGTAGAATGCTCTTTGTGCTTTAGTTAAATCTTTTGAGTATGTCTTTATAGAATGCTCTTTGTGCTTCACTTAAATCTTTTGAGCATGGCTTTATAGAATGCTTCGTGTGCTTCACTTATATATTTTGAGCTTGAATGTTGTTAAATATATATCAATTGTACAATGCCCCATTAACTTCACTTATATATTTTGGAGTATGAATAAGACTATCATCGGAATTGGGCTTGGAAGAGTATCATTAAAATATCATGCCTAGCTAAAAAGGCATTAAAGAAAAGCGCTTGTTGGGAAACAACCCAATATTTATCTTTACTGTTTTTGTGTGTTCACATGATTAAGCTATTGTAGTAATCATGTTTTATAGCTTTTGTTTCAATAAAGTGCCAAGTAAGACCTTTGGGATGGCTTACGGTGATAGTTGATTTGATCTTGCTGAAAAACAGAAACTTTTGCGCTCAGGAAAACAATTCTCATTTTTAACAGAAGCGTGATAAAATACTGATTCTTTTTGCAGGAGATTAATAAACATATTGCCTAGGTTGTCCTAATGTTTCAGAATTTTTTCAGTAGCATAAATATGGTTGTTGTTCATATCATTACAAATTGTTCTGTTTCTAGCAGATTCTGCTTTCAATACATAGTTTGCTTGTTTTCTAGTTTCTATGGCTTATATTGCTCAATATAAATTGTAGAAATGGTATGGTGCAGTAGGCATCGTGTGAGAACAATTATGAATCTTGTCTTTGACAGTACCAAACTGAATAATTTACTCTTTATCATACTAATCCATCTCACGAAGTTCTATTAAGTTTTGCGTGATTGAAGTTTTCAAGTTTTGGGTGAGATATCGATACGAGGAGAATAAGGAGTGGAAATACCCTAAGCTTGGGAATTCCCAAGGCACCCCAAGGTAATATTCAAGGAAGACTCAAGCGCCTAAGCTTGGGGATGCCCCGGAAGGCATCCCCTCTCTCGTCTTCAAAACCATCGGTATACCTTACTCGGAGCTATATTTTTATTCGTCACATGATATATGTTTTGCTTGGATCGTATTTTCATTTTACTTGTTGTTTGAATAAAATCATTGGATCGGAAATCTTGAATGAGAAAGAGTACTCCCATGGATATTTAACTATTTGACTACTCATTGATCTTCACTTATATCTTTCTGGAGTAGTTTTGTCATTTACTCTCGTGCTTCACTTATATCCTACGAGTAAATGGTTGAATGAATTGAATATCATAAATCTGAAATTATATATGATTCATATGCTTATACCATGGATAGTAATGACTTCACATATAATAAGTACAGGTGGTAAAATTTATTGAAAGTTAGCAAACACCGCATTGGTCACTTGAAAAATTCATGAAAGAATATTGAAGAAAGAGAGATTTCACAAATAAATATACTATCTTGGACATCTTCTATGACTGTGATCCCCTTTAATTATTTTCAAACTTGAGCAAATTAGTTGAAGTTGGACAAGGAAGACAATGTAATGAGTTATGTTTGGGTATATTTGCATAGAAGTTATATTGTTTTGGATCCCCTAACATGTGGTGCTTGCTTAGGATCCTTTGCTAGCCAAAATTTTGTACTAAGTAGAGATACTATGTGTGCATCCAAAACCCCTAAACCCAGTTTCATGCCATGAGTGTCCACCATATCTACCTATGGATTGAATAAGATCCTTCAAGTAAGTTTTCATCGGTGAAAAAAGCAATAAAAATTGCTCCTAAATATGTATGATGTTTTATTGTAAGGGAAAATAAGCGTTGTACGAACTTGTGGTGGTAAAGAAATAAAAGCAATGGACTTCATAATAAAGGTTGCTATCACAAAGGGCAATACAAAGTGACGTTCCTTTGCATTAAGGGTTTGCACATCCAACATTTAAAAGCGCATGACCACCTCTGCTTCCCTCTACGAAGGGCCTATCTTTTACTTTCATGTATTTACTTTTATGCAAGAGTCAATAGTATCCATGCCATGTTTACAACAATTCTATATGATTTTGGTATGATTTGATTAGAACTAACCCGGACTGACACTATTTTCAGCAGAACTACCGTGGTGTTGCTTTTGTGCAGAAATAAAAGTTCTCGAAATGGCCTGAAAATTTATGAAGAATATTTTTGGAGAATATAAAATATACTGGAGCAAAAAGACACTAGAGAGGAGTCCCGGGGTAACCACAAGGGTGGGAGGCGCCCCCACCCCCCTAGGGCGTGCCCCCCGTCCTTATTGTCGCCTTGTGGGTCACCTTGAATTTTCACCGATGCCAAACACTCCTATAAATCCAAAAAACTCCAGAACAAAATTTAGATCAGGAGTTCCGCCGCCGCAGGCCTTTGTAGCCAGGAAAAAAATCAATCCATCCCTCTCTGGCACCCTACCGGAGGGGGCCATCATCACCGGAGGCCATGGAGGAGGATCCCGGAGGGGTCCATCATCGCCATCGAGGTCAAGGAACAGAGGGAGAACCTCTCGCCATCTAGGGGCAGGCCATGGAGGAGGAAGCACAAGGGGGAGAACCTCTCCCCATCTCTCTCGGTGGCGCCGGGGTGCCATCGAGGGAACCATTGTCGTGGTGATCGTCTACACCAATGTGACCATCTTCATTACCATCCTTATCTCTTTTATGCGGTTCACTCTCCCTCACCCTACTGTAATCACCTACTTGAACATGGTGCTTTATGCCACATATTATGGTCTAATGATGTGTTGCCATCCTATGTTGTTTTGAGTAGATCTCTTTTGTCTTTTGGGTGGATTGATGATCTAGATTGGTTTGAGTTGTATGTTTTATTCTGATGTTGTCCTATGGTGCCTTCCGTGCCGCGCACACGTGAAGGATTCCCGCTATAGGGTGTTGCAATACGTTCATGATTCGCTTATAGTGGGTTGCTAGAGTGACAAAACCTTACACCTGAGTAAGGGGGTTGTTGCGTAAGGGATAAAGGGGAATTGATACATTAATGCTATGGTTAGGTTTTACCTTAATGATCTTTAGTAGTTAAGGATGCTTGCTAGAGTTCCAATCATATGTGCATATGATCCAAGGAGAGAAAGTATGTTAGCTTATGCCTCTCCCTCATATAAAATTGCAATGATGACTAGCGATCTTGTTAACAATTTCCTAGGACAATTCCGCACACCGATCCATCATTATTCCACACTCACTATTTATAATATATTCTAACTTTATTAACATCACCTATTTTTATATTTTAACTCTACGATATCATGCAGAGTTATCCTCTTCACACCCACAACGTAGTTTTATTTCTCATTTCTAGATGGGAACAAACGTTCGGTGTACGTAGAGTCGTACTAGTGGTAGATAGGACTTGAGATAATATTGATCTTACCTTTAGCTCCTTGTGGGTTCGACACTCCATACTTATCACTTCCACCTTTGGGAATTGCTATAATGATTCCTTGCACTTGGGGATTATCAATAAGTTCATATAAAGTTTTCTTATGGAATTTGTGAAGATAAACATGATTCACAACATGACAAGCAGTGTTAATAGCATAAGCCCAGAAGCGGATAGGAGTTTTATACTCACTGAGCATTGTTCTTGCCATCTTGATAAGCGTTCTATCTTCCGCTCAACAACTCCATTCTATTATGGAGTGTATGCAGCTAAGAACTCCTGAGTAATACCATTCTCATCGAGAAAATCTTTGATAGGAGTATTTTTGAACTCAGTACCATTGTCGCTTCTGACATGCTTAAATCACACATCGTATTCATTTTGGACCTTGGCGAATCTTTTGAAGATGTCTTGGGTGCAGGTTTTGTGTTCGAGAGAGAATACCCAAGTGTAACGAGAGAAATCATCAACAATAACCAGGCCATAATGACTGCCACCGAAGCTTTCATAGTTTGGAGGTCCGAATAAATCCGTATGAAGAATTTTTAGAGGTCATGTCATGGTCATGATGGTTTTTGATGAATGATGCTTCTTGGCCAATTTACCTGCCTCATATGCAACACATATACGATCCTTGTCGAATTTCACATCAGGAATGCCATGGAGATGATTTTTCTTCACTAGAGTCTGCAAATTTCTCATACCTGCATGACCAAGTCTTCGGTGCCACATCCAACCTTTGGTTTCTTTTGCAAGCAAACAAGTTTGGACTGAGGGACCCTTAGAGAAATCCACAATATATAAATCACCTTTTCTATTTCCCTCAAAGAAGAAGGAATTGTCAGAGGCCATAAAGACAATGCATTTGGATATGGAAAATAGGACTAGCATGCCTAGATCACAAAGCATGCCAACTGACATGAGATTGAATCCAAGAGACTGAACAAGTAAAACATCATCAATGCTCTTGTCTTTGGATATAGCAACTTTACCTAACCCAATTACCTTCCATTTGTTGTTGTCGCCAAAAGTGATATACTTCAGAGATGAAGCGGTTAAGTTGGTGTCGACAAACCCATTCGGTACACCCGGAGACATAGTCCTGCGAAGGAATTAGGCTTTCTTAACCACCCACATCTTTGTAGGTGGCTTCGAAACAACAGAACGAGCAGTATATGATTTATTTCGGTAACCATAGTTGATACTCAATGAGGCGCAATCATAACCAAATGAATAAGCATTGAAATTCTTTCCAGACGAATGAGTATAGTGGTTGAATGAGGTATGCATATACTCATTCCGTCGATTTTTTTCTACCTGCATGGTTAGTACAGTAGTGATAGGCAATGCTTTGATAGTTTTCCTGGGCACCCAAATAGCTTTATTTGGGGGGGGGGGGGGGATTTCTGCTATTTGGTCCAACATAGCGAGCAACAGCCTCACCATGCTGGTTTTTGAACAACTTGTAGTTGTTCAGAGAATCATCATGAGAGTATTTAGGGATATGAGAGTCATAATCCAAAAGCAAAGCTGGATCGAGCATTTTGCTCTTGGCAGGCACCCACACAGTGCGAGGATACTGATGAGGTTCCCGGTATGAGCCATTTTCATTTAGTTTCCTTTCGAAACCGATACCTTCCTTACTGGGATTTTTGTGAAGAATGGATTTCTTTAGAACATCACAAAGGGTTTGATGCCCTTTGAGAGATTTGAACATTCATGTCTGAAGAAGATCCTTCAACCTAGCATTCTCATCAGACACATAACCAATTTCCTCGACAGAGGGGTTAGCATCCACAGAAGATTCAACATTACTACGTTCAAGGCATTTTAAGCAAGGTGGCATGAACACTTCAGGTTTCTCTTTAAGTTGTTGGGTGAGAAGAGAATTTTCTCAGATCAAATCATCATGAGCCTCTCTCAGCAACTCGAGTTCCTGATTCCTTTTTAGGTAATCATAAGTCAATCTCTCATGGTCGGCTAAGAGAAAATCATGACGAGTTGATAGTTCTTCCATTCGTGACTTGAGAGTGGAATACTCTTCGGTCAAAGACTGATTTTTCTCCATCTCCTCAACCAACAACCCTTCTGATTTCTTGATGGTTTTCTCAATTTTCTCACGAGAGTTTTGTTGAATATTGGCAATTTTAATCAGTTTAGCATGGTTATCCTCATCAGAAGAATATTGATTACTGGAGTGAACCTTGTGATGTTTGGAGGATACCTTTTCCTTCGTAGCTTTATCCATGAAGCAGTAGGAAGGAGATTCGTTGTCGCTTGAATGTTTCTCGAAGAAGCTTAATGAGGGGTGGAGGCACATTCTATGCATGCCATGGAGGAATCAGAATCCTCATCGGATTCATCAGCTTCTTCGGAGTCGGATGATTATTCTTAATCGAAGTCCATCTCCTTGTTGATGTAAGTCTTGGACTTGTGAGGGGTATTCTTGTGGTTGGAGGAGGACTTGGAAGGGTTCCTTGAGGAAGACCTTTATGAAGACTTGGAATAGGAGTTATCCTTCTTCTTGAAGAACTTCTTTGTTTTCTTCTCATCATCGGGGTCATAGTTGTTGCTCTTGCCCTTGCCATGGTAGTTTCCTGAATCATATTTTCCACTGGCACGAATTTGAGCTTCCCAGAGAGGGCAGTCCGAAATGAAATGTCTTACCTTATTGCACTTGAAGCAGGTTTAATCTCCTGTAGGTTTTGATGAATATTTTGAACCGCCAGAGTTGCTTGATCCTTTCTTCTAGAACTAAATTTTCTTGTGAAGGCGCTGGAATCTTTTCATGATTAGTGCGAGATTTTGCTAAGCCTTTCCGGGTCATCAGAATCTTCTTCGGCATTTCTGTCGGTGTCAAAACCGGCGGATCTCGGGTAGGGGGTCCCGAACTGTGCGTCTAAGGCGGATGGTAACAGGAGGCAGGGGACACGATGTTTACCCAGGTTCGGGCCCTCTCGATGGAGGTAATACCCTACGTCTTGCTTGATTGATCTTGATGATATGAGTATTACAAGAGTTTATCTACCACGATATCGTAGAGGCTAAACCCTAGAAGCTATCCTATGGTATGATTGTCTGTTATCCTATGGACTAAACCCTCCGGTTTATATAGACACTGGAGGGGCTAGGGTTACACAGAGTCGGTTACAAGGGAGGAGATCTACATATTTGTATTGCCAAGCTTGCTTTCCACGCCAAGGAGAATCCCATCCGGACACGGGACAAAGTCTTCAATCTTGTATCTTCATAGTCCAATAGTCCGGCCAAAGGATATAGTCCGGCTGTCCGGATACCCCCTAATACAGGACTCCCTCAGTAGCCCCTGAACCAGGCTTCAATGACGATGAGTCTGACGCGCAGATTTGTCTTCGGCATTGCAAGGCGGGTTCCTCCTCCGAATACTCCATAGAAGATTTTGAACATAAGGATAGTGTCCGGCTCTGCAAAACAAGTTCCACATACCACCATAGAGAGAATAATATTTTGACAAATCTAATATGCTGACACGTTTGGCAGCATGACATCACACCACGGCCCGATCATTATTCGAACCGCTTTTCTCAACCAGCACTGCACATATCGCGAGGCGGTTTTCTCGACACGTCTTGTCGAAGCAGAGATCGTGTCCCCCTTATTACGAGATTCTCATCAATACGGACGTGGGTAACCCAATCGTGCCCGTTGGTATGAATCCTCGATTTTAGGCAAGTCCCAAACGGCCACGAGGAGGACGCTCGATATTCACCCTCTTTATAAAGAGGCCAAGGCCCGTCCTTTTTTCCCTCTCGTACTCAACCAAATCCTTCCCCCGCCTCGAGTTCTAACACCCAAGGCTCAGGTCAGGCGCTTCGGACCTTCAACCATGTCCGGATCTAACCTTCAAGGTCGGTGGATGCCTTCCTCTGTCACAGAGGAAGACATCAAGAAGCTAAGAGAGGCCAGGTATTTGACCATCGAAATCTTGCATATGTTGCCTTCTCGAGGGCAGGTCATTCCCACTCCCGAACCCGGCGAGAGCGTTGTATTCATCTCTCACTTCCTCCGAGGGCTAGGCCTTGCTCTGGATCCCTTTGTTAGGGGGCTCATGTTCTATTATGGGCTGGATTTCCATGACCTGGCCCCGGATTCCCTCCTTCACATCTCGTCGTTCATCATCGTGTGTGAGGCCTTCCTCCGCATTACCCCACACTTCGGCCTGTGGCTTAAGACTTTCAATGTGAAGCCAAAGATGATCGAGGGGCGACACGTAGAGTGTGGAGGTGCCGTAATAAGAAAAAGTGCTGATGTTCCGTGGCCAGAGGGTTCCTTCCCAGAGGTGTCCGATTTATGGCAACGAGAGTGGTTTTATATCACAGCTCCCCGAAGTACCAAGTGGGTAGCCGCCCCTGCCTTTCGCTCGGGCCCCCACCACAACTGACGTCATGGATCAACAAGGGGCTGAACTGGGGGCCAGTAAATGATGTGCCAATATTGTAGAGTCGCATCCGAGATGTCCTTGAGAGAGATGTCAGCCTGGTCATGGTAATGCAAGTCATGCTAGTTCGTCGAGTCCCGCCTTGCAAACTTCGACCCCTCCGTATGTGGGAATTCAACCCGGAAGGACCACGAACTATTCAGCACTTCCTCGGCATGACGCTCAAAGAGATGTACAAATTGTTCTTCGGACCACAAATAAAGTGTCCGGACACCACCGAGGATGCGGGTCTGAGCTGTAATCGCCTAGATACCCAAGTAAGTAATCCCGTGGCTGAACACGCTGTCTTTTTATTTATCGTAACATCATTCTGAAAAGTCGCTCCTTGACCAGGACTGGGTAACAAAGGCGAAGATGATCATGTGTTCGGCCCCCCTTCCCAAAGGCTCGGCTAATCCGGTACTAGCCAGAATGCTCGAGCCGGCGCCTTATCAGGCGCCCTCAGTGGAAGATAAAAGGGGGGAATAAAGAGGCTGAAAATAGGCCTCACTCATTATTCATCCAAACCGGGGGAATTAGCGCCTCCGCGAAGGAGGATAACCAGGCAGAGGAATCTGAAATTCCCTCTCCCCAAGGAAGGAAGAGGACCACCTCTGAAGACCCGGAAACAAAGGCTTCCAAACTGGGGAAGAAATCTTCGCCAGAGGGTCCTGCCTCGGAGGGTACTCTTGCCGCACAGTGCCTGCAAGGGGGTCAGCCCTCTACCGAGCTGTAAGTAAACAAAAAGTACTTCATAGTAAAAATATCCTACTTTACCTCTAAAGATAATAATCGACACATATATATTGTAGTTCGGATCTTAGCCCTTCTCGACAGAGTTCGTCTTCGGGGGATCTTCTTTCGGGGATGATGGAGAGCGAAATACCTCCCCATGCCACCTCGCCTCATGAGGCGGGAGACCCTGAAGTGTCATCACAGAGGGTTTCTCCTGATCCGCCAAGGCCAGAGGGTAATCCTTCGGCCACCCGAAGTCCTCAGTATTCGGCTCCTAAAGAGATCAACAGAAAGAGTCCAGAACCGTCCGGTCTGCGATCAGACGCACTGAAGGATCTTCTGGAGCAAGCGGCCATCTCAGAAGCACATCGTACGCTAATGGGTATGATGATTGAGAGGATTTCATCTGCCGAAAGCGGGTTGCATGAAGCTTTTATGAGTCTGCTGAAAGGCTTTGAGGTATGTGGAATAGTGTATGTTTTTTACAGTACCGCACACGTTAGGTGTGCCCTATGCAGATAGTAGCCCCTGAGACTCTAGTTGCCGTCGAGAATGGCGGCAAACATAGGATCGTAGTCCCAGGTAATAATCAGGCTACCTTTATGTGCAGATGGCTAAAGGTCCGGTGGCTAGCCAGACTGGTGAGTTTGCCAAGCTGAAGCAGCAACTTGATGCGGCAGATGCCGACATCGTGCTTGTCAACAAGTGGCTTGACGAGGCACAGGGTATGTGATTTCTCCGGTGATAAACACATTGTAAGAGGAGCATGATGCTAGTATCTTTAATATGTTCTGACTACAGATGGAGCCGCCGCCGTAGAGACCCTTCGGGTGGAACTTGCCCGAGCCAAGGAACAAGCCAGGAATAGTGATGCGGCCGCTCTAAAAGTGGTCGAAGAGCTGAGGGCCGAACATGCTGCACATTGCCAAAGCAAGGAACAAATAGCCAAGATGGCCGTTGAGTTGAAAGATGCTACCGACCGTTACCAGCTTCTTGAAGAAGAAAGTCGGGCGAAGGAGGTGGACCTGGAGAAGGCCATGGTAGCAGCCAAGGAAGCCTGCTCTAAAATCAGAGCGGCGAAGGAGGAGCTGCGTCAAGCTGGGGATATCGTGGCTGTGAAGCCATTTTTGTTGCGGACGAAGTTCGGAGATCCGAAGTACGCCCCTCTTGATCAACTATGGAGTTCTGCAGACGCATACGTGGATTTGGCAGCCAGTGCTGCTGATGCAGCCGAGTACTTCAAAGATCAAAAAGATCGTGAAGTGGAAAGGCCATTCTGGTCACAGTTCCATGTTCCAGTGCGTCTGCTGCTATTGAATGAGCGAATGACCGAGTGGGCCGAGCTCCATAGGTTGTCCGGGCTTGCCATGAGGTCTGTTGTGGATCATCTGTGGCTGAAAGGGCCAAGGTCGAATCGTTATTTTAGTTTAGTGCAACAGTTCCTTGGTCCTGTGCCGCACATCGATGCTATGAAGAGGTCAGCGTGCATAGAGGGTGCGTGTATGGCACTTTCCTGTGTCAAGACATACTGGGCAGAGATGGAGGCCACCGCTATTGCAACCCAGAGTTGCGCCGTAGGCTGGGTACCTACCGAGCACTACTTTGAAGAAGTCCTTGAAGGCGCTCGTTCAATAGAGGCTCAATGCTCAAAGAATATTATGTTCTAGTGACATGTATTCCCACTGTAAAAACAATGTCTTATTGAGTTATAAAGGATGTATTTATATTTTTGCCTGAAAGTATTATGATGCCTCATGTGCGGCCGTTTATGTATATATGTATATAACCTAAAAGTTTGCAGTCGTCGGCTTCAGCCCCCACGCATATAATGCGGGGGTGTTCGCAAAAAATGCATATTCACACTTGATCCAACGTCTTGGTCCATTAAGGAGGTGGTAGCGCAGCGAACGAGGCAATCGAACTATATTGCTTTAACACTTTCACTTAGCCATAGGAGTTTGGCGGTGGGGCTACTATATAGCCCCTGGTACCTCCACGCTCGTCCGAATATGGTGCGTGTACATACATGACCAGGAAACGGCCCTTCGTTAATGCGGAGGAATCCCGAAGATTCTGCTAAGTCATCGAGTGGTTGACCAGTCTCGCGCTTTATCATGACAGTCAGTTTTCGGCTTTCTCTACTGAGGTGCTCATCCGGATGAACCAGGGCACAATCGCAGTAGTTCTCCCAGTGCCGCCTTAGCCTATAGAGCGGAACGTAAGGTAGCAAAACATGGGAGCCGGGCAAACCCAACATTTGACCAAAGATATGATTCGGAGAAGATGCATATAAGGCCAAACTCGCGACGCCGAACACTCCCTAAGGTATTTGGTCTTTATAACATTCGGGCTGAACAATGCCCTTAAAAATAAACCCCGAGTGTCCAGGTACATGCAATATTCTGACGTGGCAAAATGCCAATAACGTCAGCATCCTTCTCGGTTGTAGTAAGTATCCGGAGGATGTGAACAACAAGAGACAGTAAAAAAGGTTTACGCAGGGTCTTAATCTGAAAAGAAACATTTGAGCAGGTCCCTGCTACACGTCTGCGCCTATGTCTCCGTTGTGCCGTGTCCTGGACGGGTGCAGTACGATTGTCATCTGTAAAAGAGAAAAACTTAGGTGAAAGTTGTCGTGCCAAATTTTTTTTTGGTTATTTTTGATAAACCATTAAAATTCAAGATAAGTCAGGTTGAGTCGAACTAGCCCTGATTACACGCGGGAAGCCCGTGGTACTGTCTATGAGGGTTTAACCATCAAACCAATCTCAGGTATATCTAGTGATGCGCCGGACTCGTCTAACCGTGTCCACGGTCTTGACGACCTGTCATTTATTCTGGTTGGTGAGGCCGTCTAGTGCTCGGTTGTTAAAGCCGCCGCACGTTCTTCCACGCGTAGAGAATGCTCAATATTTGCACTAACTGTGATGGTGCCCTGTGGACCAGGCATCTTAAGCTTAAGAGAAGCGTAATGTGGTACCGCATTTAAACGAGCGAAAGCTGTTCTTCCGAGTAGTGCTTGATAGCCGCTTCGGAATGGAGCAATGTCGAAGTTTAACTTCTCACTTCTGTAGTTGTCGGATGAACCGAATGCAACCTCTAGTATTAGAGAGCCCGTGGAGCGGGCCTCTGGGCCTGGTATTACTCCCTTGAAGGTAGTATTACTGTGGCTTATTTTTGTCGGGTCTATCCCCATTTTGCGGACTGTGTCCTGATATATCAGATTTAGACTACTGCCGCCATCCATAAGGACTCGTGTGAGATGGTATCCGTTTATTATTGGGTCTAACACCAAGGCAGCCAATCCTTCATGCCGGATGCTTGTCGGGTGATCCCTGCGATCAAAAGTGATTGGGCAGGCCAACCAGGGGTTGAACTTAGGGGTGACGGGCTCTACGGCGCGTATGTCTCGGAGTGCATGTTTGCTTCTCCTCTTCGTCACGTGGATCATGTTTACTGTCTTAACCTCTGGTGGGAACTTTTTCTGTTCTCCGGTGCTTTGCTGGCAAGGTTCATCCTCGTCTTCGCTTGGTGTCTCCCTCCCCTTGTGTTCGGCGTTTAGCTTACCGGTCTTCTTGAAGACCCAACATTCTCTGTGGGTGTGGTTTGCAGGTTTATCGGGTGTGCCATGAATCTAACATAGTTTGTCTAGAATCTTGTTTAGGCTGGACGGTCCATCTCTGCTGCCTTTGAAAGGTTTTTTCTGCTGACCTGGTCGAGAGCCCCTAAATCTGGCATTTACTACCGTGTTATCTGGGCTATGTTCTTTATTTCGACGCTTGCTTTTACTGTGTCTTGGTTTTCCATTGCCATCCCTAACTTTGGATGTGCTTGGGTCGCTGGTGCTACTGCGGGCTAACCAGCTATCTTCGCCCACGTAAAAGTGGGTCATAAGGCTTGTCAGGGCTGTCATTGTTCTCAGTTTTTCTTGGCCGAGGTGTCTGGCGAGCCATTCGTCTCAGACGCTGTGTTTGAAAGCTGCTAAGGCCTCGGCGTCCGGGCAGTCGACGATTTGGTTCTTCTTAGCGAGAAACCTGTTCCAAAGCTTTCGGGCTGACTCTTCGGGTTGTTAAATTATATGACTTAGATCATCTGCATCCGGAGGTCGGACATAGGTCCCTTGAAAATTAGCCCGAAAAGCATCCTCGAGCTCCTCCCAACTTCCAATTGATTTTTCGGGGAGGCTTTTCAGCCAGTGCCGAGTTGGTCCTTTAAGCTTGAGGGGCAAGTACTTGATGGTGTGGAGATCGTCTTCGCGAGCCATATGGATATGGAGGATAAAGTCCTCAATCCAGACCCCAGGGTCTGTGGTCCCGTCGTACACCTCTATGTTCACTGGTCTGAATCCTTCTGGAAATTCGTGGTCTAGCACCTCATCGGTGAAATATAGGGGGTGTGCGGCACCCCTGTATTTGGATGTATCATGGTGTTCGGACGGTTGTGGTATTTGGTTTTGATTTTGTGCCGGGGCGCGCTTCCTAGATCCATAAATGGATCTGGTCATACTGGATTTTTGGCGCAAGTCCTCACGTAGATCGTGTGTTGACTTATGTGCGGCCTTGTTAGCCGCTCTATCGCGGCCACAAGGTGGTTGATCTGGGAGGTTGGCCGTTTTATTTTTTGGCTGTGTGGGCTCTATGGCCTCATCGTCGAATTCGGGTAATAGCTTGCACTTTGGATAGCTCTTTGTGTGGTAACTTCCACCATACTTTTCTTCGTTGTCGAGCACTTTGTTCCACCTGTTGTTGAGCGTGTTTTGTGCGGCATTAAGCCTTTGCTTCTGCTTCTTCAGACTCCTCGCTGTGGCAATAAGCCTTCTGCAGATGTTCTCTTGTTCCAAGTGCGTTTCCGGGATGATGTGTGCATCTTCATCCGGACTGTTTTCCTCCCCAGAGGGGGTTTGATGAGGTTTATCCTCGGCGTCATCGTGTTCGAACATCGGATCCGTACTATGTTCGTCGTTTGCAGTTTCATTGTGCTCTGCCGCTGGGTCAATGTGGTCGTCGTTTCCTCTGGAGTCGATTGGAGTATTATTTTCTCTTGCGCTGTTATCGCTGTTTTTGCTATGACGGGACTTAGAGCGGCGCCGCTGATGTCGGCGCTTGAGTTGCTTCTTGGAGGGGTCATCCTCCGCTGTCTCGTCGCCATTGCCTTCTTTGGGGGTGTCCACCATGTATACATCATATGATGAGGTGGCGGTCCAGCGCCATGTGGGCGGTGGTTCCTATTCATCTCCTGCATCGTCGTCCATACCGTTGATGTCTTCGGAGTCGAAGTCGAGCATGTCAGTTAAATCGTCGACAGTGGCTACTAAGTGGGTGGTGGGTGGGGAGCGAATTTCTTCGTTGCCCACATCCCATTCTAGCCGGACATAGTTCGACCAAGGTTCTCCTGACAAGGAGAGAGAAACAACAACAACAACAAAGCCTTTAGTCCCAAACAAGTTGGGGTAGGCTAGAGGTGAAACCCATAAGATCTCGCAACCAACTCATGGCTCTGGCACATGGATAGCAAGCTTCCACGCACCCCTGTCCATAGCTAGCTCTTTGGTGATACTCCAATCCTTCATGTCTCTCTTAACAGACTCCTCTCATGTCAAATTCGGTCTACCCCGCCCTCTCTTGACATTCTCCGCACGCTTTAGCCGTCCGCTATGCACTGGAGCTTCTGGAGGCCTGCGCTGAATATGCCCAAACCATCTCAGACGATGTTGGACAAGCTTCTCCTTGATTGGTGCTACCCCAACTCTATCTCGTATATCATCATTCTGGACTCGATCCTTCCTCGTGTGGCCACACATCCATCTCAACATACGCATCTCCGCCACACCTAACTGTTGAACATGTCGCCTTTTAGTCGGCCAACACTCCGCGCCATACAACATTGCCGGTCGAACCGCCGTCCTGTAGAACTTGCCTTTTAGCTTTTGTGGCACTCTCTTGTCACAGAGAATGCCAGAAGCTTGGCGCCACTTCATCCATCCGGCTTTGATTCGATGGTTCACATCTTCATCAATACCCCCATCCTCCTGCAACATTGACCCCAAATACCGAATGGTGTCCTTCCGAGGTACCACCTGGCCATCAAGGCTAACCTCCTCCTCCTCCTCACACCTAGTAGTACTGAAACCGCACATCATGTACTTGGTTTTAGTTCTACTAAGTCTAAACCCTTTCGATTCCAAGGTTTGTCTCCATAACTCTAACCTCCTATTTACCCCCGTCTGACTATCGTCAACTAGCACCACATCATCCTCAAAGAGCATACACCATGGGATATCTCCTTGTATATCCCTTGTGACCTCATCCATCACCAATGCAAAAAGATAAGGGCTCAAAGCTGACCCCCGATGCAGTCCTATCTTAATCGGGAAGTCATCGGTGTCGACATCACTTGTTCGAACACTTATCACAACATTATCGTACATGTCCTTGATGAGGGTAATGTACTTTGCCGGGACTTTGTGTTTCTCCAAGGCCCACCACATGACATTCCGCGGTATCTTATCATAGGCCTTCTCCAAGTCAATGAACACCATATGCAAGTCCTTCTTTTGCTCCCTATATCTCTCCATAAGTTGTCGTACCAAGAAAATGGCTTCCATGGTTGACCTCCCAGGCAGGAAACCAAACTGATTTTTGGTCACGCTTGTCATTCTTCTTAAGCGGTGCTCAATGACTCTCTCCCATAGCTTCATTGTATGGCTCATCAGCTTAATTCCACGGTAATTAGTACAACTCTGAACATCCCCCTTGTTCTTGAAGATTGGTACTAATATACTCCGTCTCCATTCTTCTGGCATCTTGTTTGCCCAAAAAATGAGGTTGAAAAGCTTGGTTAGCCATACTATTGCTATGTCCCCGAGACCTTTCCACACCTCAATGGGGATACAATCAGGGCCCATCGCCTTGCCTCCTTTCATCCTTTTTAAAGCCTCCTTCACCTCATACTCCTGGATTTGCCACACAAAACGCATGCTGGTCTCATCAAAGGAGTCGTCTAGTTCAATGGTAGAACTCTCATTCTCCCCATTGAACAGCTTGTCGAAGTACTCCCGCCATCTATGCTTAATCTCCTCGTCCTTCACCAAGAGTTGGCCTGCTCCGTCCTTGATGCATTTGACTTGGCCAATGTCCCTCGTCTTCCTCTCTCGGATCTTGGCCATCTTATAGATGTTCCTTTCACCTTCCTTCGTGCCTAACCGTTGGTAGAGGTCCTCATATGCCCGACCCCTTGCTTCACCAACAGCTCGCTTTGCGGCCTTCTTCGCCATCTTGTACTTCTCTATGTTGTCTGCACTCCTATCCAGGTATAGGCGTCTGAAGCAATCTTTCTTCTCTTTAATCACCTTCTGGACGTCATCATTCCACCACCAGGTATCCTTATCTTTGCTTCTCCTTCCCCTGGACACTCCAAACTCCTCCGAGGCCACCTTACGAATGCAAGTCGCCATCTTCATCCACACATTGTCCGCATCCCCTCCTTCCCCCCAAGGGCCCTCCTTAATGACCCTCTCCTTGAACACCTGAGCTACCTCCCCCTTGAGCTTCCACCACTTCGTTCTAGCGACTTTGGCACGCTTATCCTGCTGGACACGAATCCGAAAGCGGAAGTCAGCAACCACCAGCTTATGCCGGGGTACAACACTCTCTCCAGGTATCACCTTACAGTCTAGGCACGCACGCCTATCTTCTCTTCTCGAGAGGATGAAATCAATCTGGCTAGAGTGTTGGCCACTACTAAAAGTCACCAGATGTGATTCTCTCTTTCTAAAGAGGGTGTTAGCTACAATCATGTTGTAGGCTAGAGCAAAGCTTAAGACATCTTCTCCTTCTTGATTCCTGATGCCATGGCCAAAGCCCCCATGCGCCCCTTCAAAACCTGTGTTAGATGTACCCACGTGGCCATTGAGGTCTCCTCCTATGAAGAGCTTCTCACCAATCGGTACACTCCTAACCATGTCTTCTAGGCCTTCCCAGAACTCCCTCTTGGTGTTCTCATTGTGGCCTACTTGCGGGGCATACGCGCTGATAACATTGAGAACCAAGTCCTCAACTACCAGCTTGACCAAGATAATCCGGTCCCCACGTCTATTGACGTCTACCACTCCATACTTGAGGCTCTTGTTGATCAAGATGCCTACGCCATTTTTGTCTGCAGCTGTCCCTGTGTACCACAGCTTGAAGCCGGTATCCTCCACCTCCTTCGCCTTCTGTCCTCTCCATTTGGTTTCTTGGACGCAAAGGATATCAACACCTCTCCTCACCGCTGCATCAACTAGCTCCCGAAGCTTCCCTGTCAAAGACCCTACGTTCCAGCTACCTAAGAGAATCCTCCTAGGCTCGGCTAGCTTCCTTACCCTTCGCACCCGTCGAGTCAAATGCGAAGACCCTTGCTCATTTTCCACTACACCCGGGCGCCGATGTCGCGCGCCACTAAGGATGCGACGACCCGATCCTCGCTCACTTGCCACCGTATCTGGATCAAGATACGGCGCGCCACTTGGGGGGTGACGGCCTGGCCCTTGCCCACTTTCCACCACACCCGGGTTCCGATGTGGCGCGTCGCTAAGAGGGTTACGCCCCAACGAAAATCTTTTGGGTTTCATCTCCATAAGAGTGGCTGAGTTTTTATGTTGGCTCGCCAAGCCTATCACAACCCTCCTCCTTTACCTGGGCTTGGGACCGGCTATGTTGAGACAACATAGGCGGAGTTCCTGACAAGGAGAGAGACTTTAAAGAATTTAGCACATCGCTGAAAGGTGAGTGCTGAAAGATATCCGCGGAGGTGAACTGCATGATCGGTGCCCAATTGAATTCGATAGGCATGGATGTAGGCGGCTCGGGGTCCGTGGCCGCAGACGAATTTAGCTCTCGTAAGGGGTGAAGTCAGTATCCGGCCCTATCGCCACTGAGGGTGCGGCCTCCATGGCGGGGTCTATCCACCCGTCTTCGAATGGCGCAGTTTTCTCCGGATTGAAGGCCGGAGTAGTTGCAGGTGTGATCTCCCGAACACTGTCCAACGGCAGAGCTAAATCATGCTCGTCGTGATCGTGCGACGCACCTGACATGGGCTCGAATCCGTCGAAGATCAAGTCTCTGCAGATGTAGGCAGTGTATTTTATGTTTCCGAACCTGACTTGATGGCCAGGGGCGTAGCTCTCGATCTACTCCAGATGGCCAACAAAGTTGGCCCGCAGTGCGAAGCCGCCGAATACGAAGATCTGTCCGGGGAGGAAAACCTCACCCTGGACCACATTGTTACCGATGATCGAAGGAGCCATCAAGCCTTATGGTGACGGCACAGTGGAACTCTCAATGAAAGCACCAATGTCGGTGTCAAAATCGGCGGATCTCGGGTAGGGGGTCCCGAACTGTGCATCTAAGGCGGATGGTAACAAGAGGCAGGGGACACGATGTTTACCCAGGTCCGGGCCCTCTCGATGGAGGTAATACCCTATGTCCTGCTTGATTGATCTTGATGATATGAGTATTACAAGAGTTGATCTACCACGAGATCGTAGAGGCTAAACCCTAGAAGCTAGCCTATGGTATGATTGTTTGTTGTCCTACGGACTAAACCCTCCGGTTTATATAGACACCAGAGGGGGCTAGGGTTACACAGAGTCGGTTACAAGGGAGGAGATCTACATATCCTTATTGCCAAGCTTGCTTTCCATGCCAAGGAGAGTCCCATCCAGACACGGGATGAAGTCTTCAATCTTGTATCTTCATAGTCTAACAGTCTGGCCAAAGGATATAGTCCGGCTGTCCGGAGACCCCCTAATCCAGGACTCCCTCAATTTCCTTCAGAGGAAGAGTCGGCCATAGCCTTGAGGGCATGGCTTTTGCGATGACTTGAACCATGGAGATCTCTCTTCTCTTCTTATTGTTCCTTGTGGGTGTTTAGCCTTTCCATTATATCAGCAGAGTCGAGGTATTTGAAATTAGCTCGTTCCCTTATCATCGGAACTAGAGTGTCGAACAAACTGTCAAGTGATCGGAGCAGTTTCTTCACAACTTCATGGTCAGTGATGTCTTTCGCACCGAGACCTTGGAGTTCATTTGCAATGTCACTCAGACGATCAAAAGTTTGCTGACAACTTTCATTTCCAATGCGCTTGAACCTATTGAACTTTGCTCCAAGAGTATCAATGCGAGCTTCTTTCTGAGTTGAAACACACTCATTTATCTTCTCGAGAATGTCCCACAATTCCTTCGTAGTTTCACACTGACAATAGCGAAGAAATTGAGCATGAGAGAGATGGCCGCCGATTTCATCTTTAGCTTGAGCGTCCAGTTGAATGAGTCTCTTCTCTCGGTCATTGGGGACTTGGGGCACTTCAATCGTGACTCCATTCTGCACCACGTTCCACATATCATCGTCAATAGCTCAGAGACGAACCTTCATCTTCTCTTTCCAGAAGGGATAGTCTGTCCCATCGAATATGGGAATCTTGAGATGCAACTTGTAGATCACTGAAGACATACCTAAACTCCAAGGTGGCTAGACAAAAGTGAGCTTAAACAATCCACAAATTTCATCCACATGTATCAAATGCATATCGGGATGCTTTGTTCCGTCTCCTGCGTAAGGATTAGCTAGTAGTTGCTCTATCCTGCCCGAAGGAATTTCATAACTGATATTTTCAGTAGGTGCAGTAGGTTGAGGGGCAACTCTTTATGCTACCGGTCGAGGTGAAGATTGTAGGAACGAAGTATGTCTACTAGAGGGGGGTGAATGGTAGTTTTAAAATTTCTTTTGAAAATCTCAAAACTCTTGGAACCCAGTAGCGGAGCGCATGAAAACAGAGTACAATGAGTGAATACAGGCTATCGAATGGAAACTAAGAGCATGCATCGAGACAAATCACATAATTGAAAATATTCAAAAGTAACGAGGGAGAACAGAGGTAACCAGTGATGCTCGATGGCGACAAGGTATTTGGTACCCCAGTTCATTCCTATGCACAAGGACTATGTCTGGTTGGAGGGGTTGTGACTTAACACGAAAGATAAACTCTCTTCACCCTATTCTCCTAGACAATTGGTTCGTCAACCAGTGCCGATCACTCGTGGTAGATACTTGAGGCGATCTCCGTACCTTTACAGACTTCTTCGAGAACCACACAGACTCTTGGTCTCTGAAGAAATTGAGACCTAACCATCTAGAGAGTTTGCAAATCTGAAGAGTAATAGGCGGAGCGTACTAGACATAGATTCGAGTGATGCTGAACCACTATATAATTTTTCGGCTCTAGGTGTTTTCTCTTGGTGGATTTGAAACTCAAATCACTTAGAGAGGGGGTTGCTCAACAATCTTCTCAGAATCAAATGGAGTAACCACCGGACAACACCGGTGCGAGGTGGATATTTATAGGCGCAACCTTCCTTGGTGGAAAATGACCATTTTGGACAGTGGTCTAGCCAATGGCCAACCAACACATTCTCAACGGTCGGATTTCAAAGAGCAACGATAACATTACTTGAGGAACAAGTAATGCTAACTCCTCGGTCTGAGACAAATATCTCGCAACAAAGAAGATCACAGTCTCTTGCTAGCAAGTATTTGCTCGAAACACAAAGAGGTTTCTCTCGCGCCTTCCATAGGATTTGGGTTTAGCACTAGAGAATCAAAGCTTCAAATGCTACGCCCCTCTTAATAGTACGGTGGTCCGGTGACTCAATAAAGAGAAGAGAAACAACGACATAAATGCTCCGTCTTCACTTCGTCTTCAATCTCCTCGGTCGCAGTCACTTCCTTCAGACGAGCACCAAACCAATTGCTTCATGTCAGCAATTTTGAGGGGTCACTCTTGTTATCATAATCTTTGGTGATAACCTTCACTACTACACAGGGGATTATCTTCGGTGTTTGAACCAAACTCCTCATGTTCACATGGATTTGTTACTCTGTGTGCACTAGCAAACACATAAGTCCCATACTTTTTATGTCAACAAACTCCAAAAACATAAGGGTCCAATCATTGCACTAACAAAATACCTCGAACAAACCCCTCAAAGGATTGTTTTCCATAGTAATAAGTTACAATAAATGTCAGCACACTATTTAAATTTTTCCTTGCCGATTTCCACTTACCAAGAGTGCTTCACTCCACGGCAACGGCGCCAGAAAAAAGTCTTGATAACCCACAAGTATAGGGGATCAATCATAGTAATTTCGATAAATAAGAGTGCTGAACCCAACGAGGAGCAAAAGGAAATCACAAGCGGTTTTCAGTAAGGTAATTTCTACAAGCACTGAAATTGTCGGTAACAAGTAGTTTGATAGCAAGATAATTTGTAACAGGCAAGTAACGGTAATGGTAAATAAAGTGCAGCAAGATAGCCCAATCCTTTTGAGGCAAAGGACATGCCAAAACAATCTCTTATGATAAGCAAAGCATTCTTGAGGGCACATGGGAATTTCATCTAGTCACTTTCATCATGTTGGTTTGATTCACGTTCGCTAGTTTGATAATTTGATATGTGGGTGGACCGGTGCTTGGGTGTTGTTCTTACTTGAACAAGCCTCCCACTTATGATTAACCCCCTCGAAAGTATATGCTACTACGAAATAAGTATTAAGATAATAATCTAACCATAACATTAAACATATGGATCCAAATCGGACCCTTACAGAATAGTGCATAAACAAGGGTTTAAGCCCGTGTCATGTAGTCGACGTTCACATAACACCACTAAGGGAATCACAACATACATATCATCAAAATATCGAACGAATATCAAATTCACATGATTACTTGCAACATGCCTTCTCCCGTGGCCTCAAGAACAAGGGAAACTACTCACAAGTAATATTCATGCTCAAGATCAGAGGGGTATTAAATAGCATAATGGATATGAACATTTAATCTTCCACCAAATAAACCATCTAGCATCAACAACAAGATGTAATCAACACTACTAGTCACCCACAGGTACCAATCTGAGGTTCCGGTACAAAGATTGAAACACGAGATGAACTAGGGTATTGAGATGAGGTGGTGTTGTTGAATATATTGATGAAGATTGGCCTCCCAAAGATGAGAGGGTTGTTGGTGATGACGATGTGTTCGATTTCCCCCTCTTGGAGGGAAGTTCCCCCGGTGGAATCGCTCCACCAAAGGGAAAAAGTGCTTCTGCCCAAGTTCCGCCTCAAGACAGTGGTGCCACGTCCCGAAAGTCCTCTCCATATTTTTATAGGTCAAAAGACCTTATATACCAGAAGATGTGCACTGGTGGTGGGCCGAGGAGCCCACTACCCAGCAGGGCACGCCTGGAGGGGGTGGCGCCCTGGTGCCTTGTGGGCACCTGGGTGGCCCCCTCTAGTAGTTCTTTTCTACAGTATTTTTAATTATTCCAAAATAGTTCTCCGTAAAATTTCAGCTCATTTGAAGATGTACAAAATAGGTATCTTTGATATAGATTTTTCAGGTCCAGAATTCCAACTGTTGGGATTCTCCCTCTTTGTATAAACCTTGCATATTATGAGAGAAAAGGCATTAGAATTACTCCACAAAGTGTCATAATGCATAAAAACACTACAAGTAACTGTAGGAAAACATGATGCAAAATGGACGTATCAAGGAGTAGCGCCTTGCCGCGTGGCAGAAGGAGACGGAGTCGAGTCCCCGCGCGCGCCAGCTGAGCCTCCATGTCCTAACGCAAAGTGGTTCCCAAAGAGGACCCATCTGACTACTGACGCGATGATCCGAGGGGGATTCTACTCTAGGTATGCTCCCCACCGGGACACACATGTGATAATGCCCAATTTGAGCTGGCTTTTCACCATCGCCATGATTTTCTTCCGTTCCAGTTTTATCATCTATAACATAATGCAACTCATGTATAGGATTAGTAGCAGGGTTAGTCAATTGATCATCATAATTATCACACCCGTGATCAATGCTGGTTAAATGAGATGGGAGAAGTAGGATCTCTTTGTGTAGGAGAGCGCCAGCATTAGGATGAAGATGTGCGAAGGGAAAGATAGTCTCACCAAAAACAACATCATGAGAAACATAGAAACAACCAGTGGGACATCAAGACACTTAACCCCTTTATGTTGTGGACTATACCCGAGTATAAACACATTGTTTGGAGCGAAACATAAGCTTGCGATTGTTGTAGGAGTGAAGATTGGGCCAACATGCACACCCAAAAAGTTGAATAGATTTATAATCTGGTTTAGTATGAAGCAATTGTTCTACCGAAGTTTCATTGTTGATGACACGACTAGGAAGCATGTTGATAAGGTAGACAACAGTCAAGAATGGTTCATCCCAAAACTTAAGAGGCATGGAGGCACCAGTAAGAAGAACTAATCCTACCTCAACAATGTGTCTATGTTTGCGTTCTGCGGAACCATTCTGTTGATGAGCATGAGGATAAGAGACATGATGAGAAATACCTAATTGCTGAAAGCAAGAGTTGTTGAGTTTCTCATATTCACCACCCCAATAAGATTTGGGGGCAACAATTTTACGATCAAATTTTTGTTCAACAAGTGCTTGAAAGTTTTGAAAAAATTGAAAGACATCAGATCGTTTCTTGAAGGTAAATCCATGTGTATTTGCTACGTCGCCTGCGCCATTTCCCAGTGCAGGCAACTGTCGTGCATTCAAACGACATGACGGCCGCCCGTCTGTCCATCTGCCGCTCGCATTGATGGCACATGGTTATCGAGGCGTCTCCTCTGACACCACTGATGTCGCTTGAAACTGTGTCGGTATTTCCCCAAAGAGGAAGGGATGATGTAGTACAACTATGGTAGGTATTTTCGCCAGTTGTGAAACCAATGTATCAATCCAGTAGGAGAGCCAAGCAACACTATGTAAACTATACCTGCACACAAAGAACAAATACTTGCAACCCGACGCGTAAGAGGGGTTGTCAATCCCTCCATGGTAAAAAGATAGATAAATTTGTGGTAGATTGGATAAATAGCTCTTGATAAAATGCAAAATAAAATAAGTAATAAAAAAATGCAGGAAGGTTTTTTGGGTTTTGGGGATAATAGATCTGAAAATAAAAGTGTCAAATAATAGATCGGAAAGCAAATATGATAAAGAATAGACCCCGGGGCCGTATATTTCACTAGTGGCTTCTCTCGAGAAATAGCACACGGTGGGTAAACAAATTACTGTTGGGAAATTGATAGAAGATCAAATAATTATGATGATATCCAAGGCAATGATAAATATATAGGCATCACATCCAAGATTAGTAGACCAAAACAAGTCTGCATGTATTACTATTACTCCACACATCGACCGCTATCCAGCATGCGTCTAGTGTATTAAGCTCATGGAGAAACGGAGTAATGCAATAAGAACGATGACATGATGTAGATGAGAACTATTCATGTAGGAATAGCCCCCATATTGTTATCCTTAATAGCAACGATATGTGTGTGCCTTGTTGCCCCTTCTGTCACTGGGAAAGAACACCACAAGATCAAACCCATCACAAAGCACCTCTTCCGATGGCAAGAAAAATCGATGTAGTTGGCCTAACTAAGCCAAAGATTCGAAGAAATACAAGATTATAAATAATCATGCATATAAGAGATCAAAGAAGACTCAAATAATATTCATGGATAAAAATCTGATCATAAACTCAAACTTCATTGGATCCCAACAAACACACCGCAAAAAGTCAATACATCAAATAGATCTCCAAGAAACCATTATATTGAGATTCAAAAGTGAGAGAGGAAGCCATCTAGCTACTTCCTACGGACACGTAGGTCTATAGTGGACTACTCACGCATCATGGGAGAGGCACCAATGAGGATGATGAACCCCTCCGTGACGGTGTTAGATTGAATCTTGTAGTTCTGGAACTTGCGGTGGCTGGAATTGTGTTTGGTCGACTCCCCTAGGGTATCTGGAATATTTGGGAGTTTATAGGGCGAAGAGGCGGTGCAGGAGACCTCCATGGGCCCCATGATACATCAGGGCGTGCCAGGGGCCTCTAGCGCGCCCTGGTGTATCATGGGCCCCACGGTCCTCCTCCCAGGTGCTTTCTTGGTCCCCAAGGTGTCTTCTGGTCGAAAACAAATCTCCAAAAAGTTTTACTGCGTTTGGAATCCGTTTGGTACTGGTATTCTATGAAGTAAAAAACAAGAAAAAACAGCAACTGGCACTGGGCACTATGTCAATAGATTAGTCCCAAAAAATGATATAAAGTTGCTATAAAATGATGGTGAAACATCCAAGAATGATAATATAACAACATGGAACAATCAAAAATTATAGATATGTTGGAGACATATCAGCCACCTGTCCATCCCTCTACCACCCGCTGGTGCTATATAAACCGGTGCCTCGGTGCCCCGACCATAGCCACAATCATTCCTCTCCGCACCACTCCCCGCCATGGACCCCTTCACTGCCAAAGCTCTCTAGGACGGGTTGATGTTGGAGGAGAAGAAGGTAATGGCTGTCATTGCTGCTAACTGACAGGCTGACAGGTAGCTAGAGGATGCCTCCGACGACGACGTGCAAATGGAGGACGCCTGTGACGATGAGCCAGCGCCACCGTCCTCTTCCTCCATGGCACCCTCCTCCTCCACTCCATTCTCGCTGGTGCATTGCACCATAACCAACGGCGAGGCCCGTGCCCATTATATGGACATGGTGCAGGTGGAGAGGGAGGACCAGTTCTGGTAGGCGCAGGCCGACGCCAACTACAATCACAACCTCCTCCAGGAGTATCTGTAGGCAGAGGAGCAGGTCACCGCTGGCAAGGCGGTCGTACCAGACGCGGACCTAGTGGAGCAGGAGGTGCTGCTCGATCGAGTCCTACCGCTCCGCCTGCGAGAGGCGACTAGCCCACTAGCGGTATCGACAGCGGGTGGTGGAGGTGGCGACCGCCGGCAAGGAGTGCGACAATGAGGTGGGCGAGGCGTTGTTCGGCAAAACAAACAACAAGGAGGCTGCGCCCCAGCGCCACGACCATGAAGAAGCCGGCATGTCCGTGGGCGGCGCTGGCAGTGAGGACGAGTAGTGCATGGTAGGTCGCTAATAGGTCTCCGACGTATCTATAATGTTTTATTGCTTCATGATATTATATTATCAATCTTGGATGCTTTATATGCATTTTATGCTATATTATATCATTTTTGAGAGTAACCTATTAACCCAGTGCCAAGTGCCAGATCCTGTTTTTTGCTTGATTTTGGCTTTTCAGAAAATCAATATCAAATGAAGCCCAAACATTTGTATACTGCACCCTACAAGTTTTAGGAGGAGGAGGCCAGAAGACCTACAGGAAAGCCATGAGCTCACAGGGCACCCCCCTGAGCTCATGGGCTCCACGTAGCTTGGTTTTCCATAATTCCACCTCTATAAATTCACAAATATTCTTAAACCAATAGAGAGCCACCCGAAACACTTTTTTCCGCCATCGCAAGCTTCTTTTCTTCCACGATCCCATCTGGAGGCCTTTTTTGGTACTCTGCCAAAGGGGGAATCGATCATGGTGGGCTTCTGCATCATCCTTACCACCTTCTGATGATGCCTGAGTTGTTCACCACAGACCTACGGGCCCATATCTAGTAGCTATATGGCTTCTTCTCTCTCTTTGATCTTTAATGCAATGTTCTCCTCGATCTTCTTGGAGTTCTATCCGATGTAATCATCTTTTGCGGTGTGTTTGTTGGGATCCGATGAATTGTGGGTTTATGATCAGATTATTCATTGAAAGTACTTGAGTCTTTTTCTATACTTTATTATGCATGATTGTTATAGCTTTGTATTTCTCTCAGATATATCTGTATGGTTTGGCGAAGTAGATTGATTTATCTTCAGTGTGAGTGGTGCTTTGTAATGGGTTAAATCTTGCGGTGTCCTCACCCAGTAATAGAAGGGGTAGCGAGGCACGTATTGTATTGTCGCCATTAAGGGTAATAATAATATTGCTTGAGTTTACTTTGTCTACACTACTGCAGGATGCTGCTAATGCGACACTACGATCAGAGACCCTTCGAAAAAACTATGTGCGATGCAATAATCGCAAACGGTGGTGTAAAAGAACCGTCAAAAAAAGGTGCAAAATGTTTGCGATGGCGGAGCCATCAAACACGGTTCAGATTTTAGTTGCGTGTGCGATCCAGGGCATATGGTTCAGTCCAATGAACTGTTTGCGATGAGGCGGAACAAATGAAATGAGCAGCCTGATGAACGCGTGTGCGATATAGAGCATACGGTTCACTCGGATGAACTGTTTGTGATTAGGCAACATAAAAGAAACGGTCAGCCAGATCAAGGTGTGTGTGATTGAGGGCATACGCTTCAGAAGGATTAACTATTTGCGATTAGACAACAGAACAGAAACGGGTCAGCCAGATCAAAGTGTCTGCGATTGATGGCATACACTTCACATGGATGAACTGTTTGCGATTAGCCACAACAAACTGAAATAGTTAGATAGATCAACGTGTGTGCGCTAGACAGGCACACACATTCTAATTAAAAGAAGCGTGCGCGATGGTAATAACGAGCGCGCACAGTTGTTGGAATAAGATGTGTGCTGACATTGCCTATTGTGGTGCACCCTATGGTGTAAACGCCACGTACACGGCCGAGAAGGCATACATGCCCATGTTACACCTTCCGGGAATAGTGTCGCACTTATAACCGTCAGTAAATTTTGAGCATGCTTCCCGTCACAATTTTTTAGAAGAATAGGGAGGTCGCGTCCCGTCACATTCCAAATTGCAAACCTGTTCACACCGATGAAAACCTAAATGGTTTCCCACTAAGGAGCGTATTACTACGCGGTTATAAATACTACTACTCCAAGATGACTGCACATTCCTCCTCAAATCCTCATCCACAAAAAGTCAAAAACAAACAAGTCATTCATCATCGTTCCCTTGCCTCCGCCATGGCCAGCGTGAGTACTGGGTCGAGAGATTGCCACCAGGGAGAGGCGAGCCTGGAAGCGGAAGCACGAGAGATGTCCCCTCGCCGCAAAAGCAGCCAACATGTCCTGCCGCATGGCCGTAGCACTAGAGAGGTCCCGCCGCACCGCTGAACCAGCACGGAGGTCCCGCCGCACCGTCGATGCAGCAGACTGGTCCGGCCGCGCCACAGAAGCAGAAGAGATTTCCCGCCGCACCGCGAATGCAACAGAGATGTCCTCCCGTGTCACAGAGGCCTGGGAAAATGTCTTGTGGGCAGGCGAGGACTCTTACAGGCTAATGCATGCCCTCGTCCTTAGGCAGATGGATCAGATCTCCAGGTGGGCGAGGTTGCAGGATGACCTGAAAGCCTCGTTTGAACAGTCTACCGACGTCATCCGATTACTAAATGAGAGAAATATGAAGCTCCGGGCCGAGCGCGACCTGTTGAGGGCGAAGATCGTCGGAAGTGCGGAGCAGCAGTAGTAGACCACTGCCTTGTTGAAGAGGACCGGCATCATCGTCGAGAAACTTATGGACGAGAATGCCATGCCGCGCATCGAGCGTAGAAGGCTGGTGGAGGAATCCGTGGATGCTCTCAAGCAGCATCTAGAGGACAAGAAAGAGCTCGTCGCCGCTCGCCGCGGAGACTAGTTCCCGCGGCCCGCACCAACGCATCAAGAAAGTAGAGATCAGCGAGCTAGATCGTTGTCTTCTTTCTTCTTTTGCCCTTGTGTATTTCGGGAGTTGCCTGATAACCCACAAGTATAGGGGATCAATTGTAGTGTATTTCGATAAGTAAGAGTGTCGAACCCAACGAGGAGCTAAAGGTAACAAATATTCCCTCAAGTTCTATCGACCACCGATACAACTCTACGCACGCTTAACGTTTGCTTTACCTAGAACAAGTATGAAACTAGAAGTACTTTGTAGGAGTTGTAGGCTAGGTTTGCAAGATAATAAATAGCATGCAAATAAAATCTAGGGGCTGTTTAGATGAAGACACAACTAAATTAGTTTCAGTAGAGAGCTTTTTGTCAAAAAAGTTATTTGTCCCTAGGCAATTGATAACTAGACCGGTAATCACTATTGCAATTTTATTTGAGGGAGAGGCATAAGCTAACATACTTTCTCTTCTTGGATCATATTCACTTATGATTGGAACTCTAGCAGGCATCCGCAACTACTAAAGATCATTAAGGTAAAACCCAACCATAGCATTATAAGGCATCAAGTCCTCTTTATTCCCATACACAAATAACCTACTTACTCGGGTCTGTGTTTCTATCACTCAGGCCACCCACCATAAGCAAATCATGAACATATTGCAAACCCTACAACAGGGCTCCCTCACGCTTGCGCGACACGGAGAGCACCATAGGAGATCACCAATAATAAAACATGCAACTCAAACCAATCACGATCATCAATTAACCCATAGAACAAAACAGATCTACTCAAACATCATAGGATAGCCGTACATCATTGGGAAATAATATATAGCATTGAGCACCATGTTTAAGTAGAGATTAAAGCGGGTAAAAGAGGGGTTACACCACTGCATAGAGGGGGGAAGAGTTGGTGATGACGGCGGTGAAGTTGTTGGTGTAGATTGCGGTGATGATGATGGCCCCGGCGGTGTTCCGCCGCCACCGGAAGAGAGGGTGAGAGAGCCCCCTTCTTCTTATTCTTCCTTGGCCTTCCCCCTAGATTGGAGAAGGGTTTCCCCTCTGTTCCATGGCCTCCATGGCGGCGGAGGGGCGAGAGCCCCTCCGAGATTGGATCTGTCTCTCTGTCTCTCTCTGTTTCTACGTTCCAGATTCTGCCCTTTCACCGTTTCTTATATTATCGGAGATCCATAACTCCGATTGGGCTGAAATTTGGACAAGATTTTTATCCGGATATTAGTTTTCTTGTGGAGAAAGAAGGGCACCAACCGCCCTACGGGGTGGCCACGAGGGCCCAGGGCGCACCTGACCCCCTGGGGCGCACCCCCCAACCTTGTGGCCCCCTCGGGCATCGTCTCACGTTGATTCTTCTTCCCAAAAATCACATATATTCCCAAAAAAATCTCCGTCAGTTTTTATCCCGTTTGGACTCCGTTTGATATGAATTTTCTATGAAACAAAAAACATGCAACAAACAGGAACTGGCACTGGGCACTGGATCAATATGTAAGTCCCAAAAATAGCATAAAAGTTGCCAAAAGTATATGGAAGTTGTAGAATATTGGCATGGAAAAATCAAAAATTATAGATACGACGGAGACATATCATTGCCGCATGTGGATTTTTTTTAATTATGTTTCTAAATATGTAAGACAATTATTATCCAGTGTCATCGTCCTTATATTCATCATGCTTGCTATAAGTCGCAGTCGATGCTATATAGGTCCGTCGGATCTTACATCAAGATCCGTGCAAAACTTTCTTTTCAGATTTTCATTTCTCTCTCTTAAATCTCAGTCCGGTGAGACATATAGCCACGCCATAGAACAGGTGCTTGGGTGCCATTAATGGAGACGTTGGGAGGGAGGTGCGCGGCGGGTAGCGGTCAAAGGGCTCTCCTCCCCATGAGCACGCGCAGGGGTCTGATCGCATGCCTCCCGTACTCAAATAGCTACCCTGCACGACACCTCCTAGGCAATAAAAAAGGGACGCGTGGCCGCACGTAATTGGTAAGTTGAACGCCCACGGTTTCAATAATACTTGTGTTTCCGATTTGTAATGTGACAACACTTGTTCCAAAATGACTTTGTTGATTGTTAATGTGTGCGCCTTCGCAAATCGGACAGAAAAATTACCATGGCATGTTGGTGCCATGTCATGACACCATGCCAAGTTTCATGACTTTCAGGCGTGTTTTGGATATATAGGAATTAAAAAACCAAGTTTCTCAATCTTTCCGGCAGAGCCACGACGCCCAGATGTTTGAATTTCACTCCCATCTCCTGCATGGGACCTAGAAATTCACCCAAGGACACACATGTGATTTTTCAACAACTTTGGTGCACTGGAGCATGTGCTTGTAGTTAAAATTTGAATTATGCACATTAAATGCGCAGAAACTCAATTAATGTATAAAAAAGGCCAAGCGAACCCGGAATAATTCCAAAATTTAGCACAGTACTTCTATTTGGTCTAATCTCCCTGTGTAAAAAATTTAAGGGGGGAGAAGGCAGTGTACGTATGCCGTTTCACACACGGAGGTGGTACGTTCCCTCTTGGATCCACGAGCCTTCTTGAGGGAAGCTCCGATTTCCAGGAAGCTTACACCAAAGCTTGTCCCAATTCAGCCAAAAAAATTACCGCGGCATGTTGCTGCCATGTCATGACACCATGCCAAGTTTCATGATTTTCGGGCGTGTTTTCGATTTACAGGAATTAAAAAACTAAGTTTCTCAATCTTTCCGCCCGAGCCACGACGCCCAGATGTTTGAAGTTCACTCCCATCTCTTGCATGGGACCTAGAAATTCACCTAAGGATACACATGTGATTTTTCAAATAACTTTGGTGCATAGGAGCATGTGCTTGTAGTTCAAATTTGAATTATGCACATTAAATGTGCAGAAACTTAATTAATGTACAAAAAAGGCCAAACGAACACGGAATAATTCCAAAATTTAGCATGATACTTCTATTTGGTCTAATCTACCAGTGTACAAAAATTAAGGCGGGAGAAGGCAGTGTACGCATGTCGTTTCACACACAGAGGTGACACATTCCCTCTCGGAATCAAGAACCTTCTTGAGGGAAGCTCCGGTTTGCAAGAAGCTTACACCAAAGCTTGTCCCAATTCGGCCAAAAAAATTACTGTACCATGTTGGTGCCATGTCATGACACCATGCCAAGTTTCATAATTTTCAGCCATGTTTTGGATTTATAGGAATTAAAAAACCAAGTTTCTCAATCATTCCGGCCGAGCCATGACACCCAGATATTTGAATTTTATTCCCATTTCTTGGATGGGACCTATAAATTCACCCAAAGACACACATGTGATTTTTCAGCAAACTTTGGTGCATTGGAGCATGTGCTTGTAGTTCATATTTGAATTATGCACATTAAATGCCCAGAAACTCAATTAATGCATAAAAATGCCAAACGAACCCGGAATAATTCCAAATTTAAACACGACACTCATGTACTAGTTGCATGTTCACTGTACGTAAATGTTCTAGCAATTCAAACACTATCCTTTCCCTCTGTAACACCATTTTTTCTTTCAAAACATAATGAAAAAATCAAGTATACCACAAACAATTTACTAGAAAGAATCGTGTGGGATGCGATATAAAATATCTTAGCACACCGTCTTGTCTGGCTTACGCATGAAGCTTCGTCGTCTACAGTCCACCGCCCCCTCTTGAACCACACTTGCGTGCCAGTTTCTCGCGGCATCCAGCGAATTTTTTTGGCCACCGCGGAAATATCTATCTCTCCGCCCCTCCCTCCTACCAAAAGCCACATTTCCACTGTTCCTCCTTGCCTTCCAAGTTCAAACCTTCACTGCTGCTTACTGGCAGCTCAGCCTCCTCGCCAGTGACCCTTCTTCTTGCAGCGCTATCTCCTTGTCTGCTACCCTTCTTCTTGCAGCGCTGCCTCCTCGCGGGCGACCCTTCTTCTTGCAGCGTCGCCTCCTCGCCGGCGACCCTTCTTCTTGCTGCGCGGCCTCCTCACCGCCGACCCTTCTTCTTGCTGCATGGCCTCATCGATATGGTCAATTAATCCACACCCCACCAACACCATCCTCCTCCTTTCCCGTCCCACATGCCCCGACTGACGGAGCGACACCTTCCACCAAAATCAGTGCCCCCTCCTCCAATTAAGCGCCACCGACAGCCATTTTACACGCAGTATAACGTGGAGCTGAGTAGCATGCAGCCGCACGTGCGAACGAGGTCGCTATGGCTGCCATGCGTGTCGAACGCCAGATCTTGGAGGAGCACCTCGTCTTCGAGTCCACCGTCAACACCGCCACGCGGTTGTCTAATTTAAAATATAGTTCATGATGTTTTCTCGAGGCCACCGCCAGTGCCTTCTAGTGATTTGTCCTCTGTAATGTTTTGCAATCTGATGTTCAGTTAATAGTTTGGTCCTCTGAAATGTAATGTTCAGTTAACATTTGGTCCAACTATTGCTACATTTCATAGTACTATTCTCAAGCATTCTTTGTTTTGTTAACTGTCTTATATTCTAGTACATGTTTCTATTCTGCAATGTCGTGCTCAGTTAACTATTTTGGTTCATTTGGTCTGTTGTCCATTTAACTGTTTGGTTCAGTTCTGCAATTTGATTTTTATTTGTTGTGGGTACAATTTTGTATTTTTATGCATGTGACACCAATCGAATTTGGCCATACTCAATACATATTCTACTGATAGTATGGCAACTCTCAGTTAACCTAATCAAGATCTTCCTTATGTGTGTTGCAGGGAAACAATAGGAGACACTGCGGTTTACCATCGAGGTTTGTTCAAGCATGGTCCTTTGGCTAATAACACATTATTGTGCAGTTGCAGGAATCATTCTAATATTTAGGTTTCTTACAATTTGGTCTTGCACATGTAGGTCCTGCTGTTAGAGGCTTAGACCCACTGTTCGACCCGTTTTGCATATGGGGAAATGAGATGTCCATGAATATCAGTCAAGTCAAGAATTCAGAAAGATTGTTAAGATGAAGAAACTTGCAACAAATAATAGCAAGATATTTGTTTGCACAATGAAGAAGACATCAGTTAACTATAGGATGGTACCAACTCTTTTACCTTGTTTTTACTCCTTGCGCCATTTCAAATTTTACAATAATGATTTATGCATAGCTTTGTTTTCAGTACTTTTCAAAGCAGTTCACCGATGATTACCTCGCAAACCACCTGCATGGTCAAGAGGCGAGGAAGGTATTCATTCAACATCCACGGTACAATATTGAAGTCTTGCTGAAGAGGACGATGGTTGGGCGGGCAATTATCCATAGCCACTAGCCAAAAGTTGCAAGGACATTCAACATCACTGAAGGCTCAAGATTTCCCTTCCACTTCTGCAGTTTCCCAGATGAGATTCATCTGTCTATTTACCGTGTATGATGCTACTTTCCAAAGATTTTTGATGCTGCATGTGAAACTTGGTGCTGTTGTGTAATGGCGTAACTGAGTGCTGAAGCTATCTGATGTAATTCGATTATGAAATCCTGGTTGGTTTTATACGGATATGAAATATCTAGCGTGTTTTATAAGAAATATCAGTTTGATTAGTACATGGATTATCAATAATAGGGAAATTACCCTGCTTATTGGGGTTTTCTATTGCAGATGGTTACTTAGACAACATCGTGAGCGATGAACTCAAACAACCCACACGGTTTCTAGAAAGTAGGCGTGTTCGATCAACTAACAATCACACAGGTCTTCCGGTAGCGAACTAGTTGCATTAGGACACCTTGCACAAATGTTTTCGCACAAAGAACTGTGTGTGATATACATACGAACGAAATTTTTTTCCCTGGATTGATTGTGTGGGATGTACATAAGAACAGAAACGAATTCCTTGGATTGACTGTGTGTGATATACATACCTACGGAAATGTTTTTCTGGGATTCACCTTGTGGGATGTACATACCTACGGAAATGATTTTCTCGGATTACCGTGTGGGATGTACATACCTACGGAAATGATTAGGTTTCGATGCCTCGCCCGATCGGACATGGCCTCAACCTGGGTCCCAGGAGGGCCTATCCCCAATGATTTCTAGGTCATGTGGGAAGGACATCCTATCGCACACACTCACTTGGCGACGGTTCGAAATGCTGCCGCGGAAAGGGGTTAAAACCTGTTTGTTTAGCACGTCGATGTACCAGTCCTGCATCATGTTATCTTGCTTAAGGTGTTACTTTGTTTTTCATGAACTTAATACCATAGATGAATGTTGGATTGCGATTGATTGGTGGAGTAATAGTAGTAGATGTAGGTAGGAGGCGGTCTACTTGTCATGGACATGATGCCTATATACATGATCAAGGCCATGAATACGTCATAAATATGCTCTTTTCTATCGATTGCCCAACCGTAATTTGTTTACCCATCGTATGCTATTGTTTCAAGGGAGAAGCCTCTAGTGAAAACAATAGCACCTGGATCTACTTTAATCATATTATAAAAACAAAAAAATACATTGCTGCAATTTATTTACTTTTATTTTGTTTTGCAATTTATCTATCCACCTTTACAAGATTTGATCCTTGCAAGTAACGACTTCAAGGGGATTGACAACCCTCTTGCCCGCGTTGGCTGCAAGTATTTGCTTTTGTGTGTGCAGGGCTATTCACTAGGGTTTGGTTGTTGCTCCTTTTGGTTCAATAAACCTTGGTTCCCACTGAGGAAAATACTTATATCTGCTGTACTGCTTCACCCTTCCTCTTCAGGGAAATCCCAACGCAGCTCACAAGTAGTAGAAAGAATTTCCGGTGCCGTTGCCAGGGAGCTATTATCAAATCACTAGAAGTACCTTCACTCAAACTATCATCTACTTGCTCTACTTTTTATTTGCCTCTCTTTTTCATCTCCCTCTACTTCTCTAAAAAATCAAAAACACAAAAATATTTTTCTTTGTTTGTTTGTTCGTTTGCTTGCTTGCCGCTATGTCTAGTTCTACTATCCCTCCTCTCCCTCCAGACTTTGAGGTTCTTTACTTCAAACAGAAACAAGGAGAAAATCTAAAAGATGCTTGGTTTAGAATAATGCTATCTTATCGTGTATGTACCATAAAAGGTGATATAAAAATCATGCTCAGAAACTTCTATGTGGGGCTCACTATGCCTAATAGAGAACTTCTCGATTTTGCCACTAAGGGCAATTTTATTGAAGGTGATGCTAATACTACTTGTGAAGTAATAGAGGGGATAGTATGAACTTCATCCCCACAAAGGGGATTTAATTATAGTCAGGAAGGAATCCAAATCTTACAAAAACTAAGGGATATGCAGAAAAATTTGGTTGAATTGCAAAAATCTAATGAACCACTTAAAATCCTTTGCGCAAATCCCAATCGCATGAATTCCCTTCTTACTGTTTGCAACAAGAGGCTTGATACCCTAGATAATAAAATTTCTTCATTCTTTGAAATTAATGGGAAGCGTAAGGAACCTCCAAGCTACGAGAAAAGCCCATCTAGGGTGGTGAAAACTAAGGATCACAATACTTGAAACAATGCCTTACACTTAGCTAGGGGCGTAAAACAATAGGGCTTGTTCGGAGGCAACCCAATAGTGTCAGATGTGGGGCTCTGGCAAACCCTTAAGGTTCGAACACTGGGGTGCGTGCGAAGCCTTTCCTTCCCACCAATCAACGCCCTAGCTCACTAAGATCTCGCGGACGAACTCGACGAACTCGCACACAGAAAGACACAAGATTTATACTGGTTCAGGCCACCGTTGTGGTGTAATACCCTATTCCAGTGTGGTGGTGGTGATTGCCTCTAGGGCTGATGACGAACAGTACAAGGGAAGAACAGCCTCCTGAGGTTGGGGTGTTTTTGGGCTCGTTGATCTTGTGTGTGCGTGGGTGGTCTGAGTGATCCGTCCCCCCTCTAAGGTGGTGGCTAGTCCTATCTATACTGGCCCTGGTCCTCTTCCCAAATATCGAGCGGGAAGGGAGCCAACAATGGCGGGCTAATTCAAAGGGGGGCAGCTAGTACAAGCTATCCTGATAAAAGTGGTCTTCGCCTGCCAAAGTCTCTGGTGGTGACGCCGTCTTGGGCTCCACGATGACCTCTGCCTTGCCGTCCTCCTGGTGTTGGTCTCGTTGCACCAATATAGCAACCTGTGCCTGATGCCTCTGTACTCTTCGCCTGCACTTGCCCCCTTAGCACCAAAGAGGAAACAAGGACGCTACGCGCGCTGGCGCCCGCCTGGTGCCGTGCGTCATGGCTCACGTCACGAAGGTCTCGTGAGGTTTGCCCCGCCTTGATATCTCCGCTCCTCGTGAGCCTGCCTAGCTAGCCTACTCCCGAGGAGGTCTTGCTTCATCCGCCTCGCGAGGCTTGGACCCTCACGAGGGTATTGGGTGCTTTGCTGGTGAAGATGGGCCGTACGGCCTGTAGGCTCAGCCACGCCGCGGGCCGCGGGCAGGCAAGTCTGGGGACCCCCGTTCCCAGAACGCCGACAAATAGTCATCTTAAATTTTTGCTTTTACTTTTTGTTTTGATGTGTTGACACAATTATTGCCACTGTTGTGATTGTGTTTTTATTTTTTAATTAGTATTTGTGCCAAGTAAAGCCTTTGGGATGATTTGGTTGATAGTTAACTTGATTCTATGATAAAACAAAAACTTTTGTGCCCAGTTCTGGAATTACTATAATTTATAAAGTGATAAAATTCTAAAAGTTCTACATGTGATTGATATAAAAATTGCCCATGTTGTCCTAAGTTTTCAGATTTTTTGGAGTTATAGAAGTATGGTTTCTGTTCAGATCGTTACAGACTGTTTTGTTCTAGACAGATTCTGTTTTCTATTGCATAGTGCGCTTGTTTTAATGATGCTATGGATTATATTGGGGGGTATGAGTCATGGAGAAGTTAGAATATGGTAGATATTATGCATGAATAAAATATGAATGAGTTCACAACTGTACCTAAAGTTTATGATTTGTCAATTATACAAACGGATCTCATGAGGTTTCTATTAGTTTCCTATTCTGAAGTTTTCAAATTTTGGGTGACATCATGATGGATGAAGTAGTAAGGACTGGAAAGACCCTAAGCTTGGGTATGCCCATGGCACCCCAAGGTAATATTCAAGGAATACCCAAGTGTCTAATCTTGGGAACGCCCTGGATGACATCCCCTCTTTCGTCTACAATCTATCAGTGTGTTACTTGGAGCTACATTTTTATTTGTCACATGATATGAGTTTTGCTTGCAACGTCTTGTGAATAGTTTTTGCTTTGTTTGCTTTTTAGTTCACCACAATCATTGTTTGCTGGACACACCTTTTTGAGAGGGACACACATTTATAATGATTTCCTAGAATACTCAATGTGCTTCACTTATATCTTTTGAGCTAGGAAATTGCTCTAGTGCCTCACTTATATCTTTTAGAGCATGAAAGTTGTTATATTTTATAGAAATAATTGTACTCTCATGATCCATTTAAATCCTTTTGAGAGTCTATGAATAGTATGTGGTCATGTGCATGTGTTATAAGACTAATCCAAGAAGGATAGGTATTCAAGCGGGATATAATAAACACTTCATGTAGATCACTAAATATGAAACGCATGCTTTAATGATATTGATGTCGTAATATGAAGGAATATCGGTTCATTATCATTAGTTAGTAGAAATATCGGTATTAAAGCTTATGTTTAACTTCTCATCTAAGCATTGGCATGGAACGATGGGGAGGTTTGAGCATTTGTATTTCTGGTTGAAATCCTTGAGTGTTGTTATAACGGATGTGCGCGATGGTTAACTCCTACCAACCAATTCCCTAGGGGCATGCGAGTAGTACTTTGCTTGGAGGGCTAATAAGCTTTCACAATAAGTATGTGAGTTCTTTATGACTAATATGACTAATAGCCTCTTCAGTACCGTGCATTTTCCTTTCTCACCTTGAGAGTTGGTGCAAACTTTGCCGGTGCATCCAAACCCCGTGGTATGATACACTCTATCACACATAAGCCTCCCTATATCTTCCTCAAAACAACCACCATACCTACCTATTATTGCATTTCCATAGCCATGCCGAGATATATTGCCATGCAACTTCCACCGTTTCGTTTTCATGACATGTGTGTTCATCGTCATATTGCTTTGCATGATCATATAGTGATGGCATGACATTTGTGGCACAACCATCGTTCATCGTTATTATACATGTTACGCTAATCATTGCACATCCTGATACACTGCCAGAAGCATTCATATAGAGTCATACTATTTTAGTTTTATCGAGTTGTAATAAAACTGTGAGGATCATCATTATTAAAGCATTATCCCAGTGAGAAAAGGATGATGGAGGCTACAATTCCCCCACAAGTCAGGATGAGACCCATGACAAAAAATAAAATAAAATAAAAAAGAGAGGCCAAAAGAGCCCAACAAAAAAATAAAAAATGAGAGAAAAGATAGAAGGGGCAATGTTGCTATTCTTTTCCACACTTGTGCTTCAGAGTAGTACCATGTTTTTCATATAGAGAGTCTCCTGAGTTGTCACTTTCATATACTAGTGGGAATTTTTCAATATAGAACTTTGCTTGTATATTTCGATGATGGGCTTCCTCAAATGCCTAAGGTCTTTATGAGCAAGCAAGTTGGATGCACACCCACTTACATTCCGTTGAGCTTCCATACACTTATAGCTCTTAGTGCATCTGTTGCATGATAATCAGTACTCCTGGCATTGATATTGATTGTTCGCATCTCCATAGCCCGTTGATTAGCCGCGTCGATGCGAGACTTTCCTCCTTTTCGACTAACCTTATTAATCTCTATCACCTCATTCTTTTTCACCTATAGTGTTGTATCCATGGCTCACACTCATGTATTTCATGGGGTTGAAAATGTTGAAGCGTGTTAGAAGTACACGATCCAACTGCCCGGTTTGACACTAGGATGCTCATGATTTCTATTTATGCAGTGAAGGCGGGGTCATGCCATGCTAATAGGATTGTATATTTTGAAAAAGTAATGATTAAGCTTCTTACATTCATGGATATTATTATGCTGATATTGTTACTTCATCGTTTCTCATTATTTATACCGTAAAGCGATTACACGATACACATGTTAGGTAGAATTTCACATAAAAAATCCTGTTTTTATCATTTACCTACTCGAGGACGAGAAGGAGTTAAGCTTGGGGATGCTGATATGTCTCCAATGTATCTATAATTTTCGATCGTTTCATGTTATTATATTATCAATCTTGGATGCGTTATATGCATTTTTATACTATTTTATATCTTTTTGGGGACTAACCAATTAACCTAGTGCCTTGTGCCAATTCTAGTGGAGTAATAGTAGTAGATGCACGCAGGAGTCGGTCTACTTGTCACGGTCATGATGCCTATATACATGATTATTGGCATGAATACGTCATAACTATGCGTTTTTCAATCAATTGCCCAACAGTAATTTGTTTACCCACCATATGCTATTGTTTTGAGAGAGAAACCTCTAGTGAAAACTATGGCCCGGGGTATACTTTAATCATATTATAAAAACCAAAAATACCTTGCTACAATTTATTTTGTTTTGCAATTTATCTATCTACCTATACAAGATTTTATCCTTGCAAGTAACGAGTTAAAGGGGATTGACAACTCTCTTGCTCATGTTGGGTGCAAGTATTTGGTTTTGTGTGTGTACGTGCTGTTCACTAGGGTTCGAGAAACCTTGAGTCTCACTGACGGAAATACTTATCTCTATTGTCCTGCTTCACCCTTCCTCTTTGGGGAATATCCCAACATAGCTCACAAGTATCAGTCATCATCGCTCGTGTCCCAGGAGAGCCACCGCTCCTTCCCTCCCGTCAATGCCAAGCTTGGTGGGCTGAGCATCTTCGGCCGATTAGTCACTTGTCGGTGACATGGAGGCATACAGCTTCACTACCCCAGCCTCCGAAGGTGGAGGTTACAGAGGCAAAGCTGGAGAGCGCCGAGACGGAGCTAAAAAGGCAAAGCTTCAGTTCTCTTGGTTCATGGAAGAACATAGGGAGAGGGCATAGGCGATCATTTAGATTAGGTATTAATTATACTCTAGAGCCCGCCTAGCACCACTTTGATGCATTTGTGAAATCTGTCATGTTTATATGAAATCCGGTATGTTCATATGAAATCTAGCCGTGTTTATATGAAATCCAGACTGTTTGAACGAATTTAGTTTGGTTGGTTTGAGTTATGAAAATGTACGCAACTATGGCTGGATGGCTGCCTCCCGCACCCGTGTCCGCTGACTAGTCCCCCCTGTGCATGGACGGATGGGGGAGGAAATTTGCGGGTTGCCGTTGGAGATGCCCTTATAGCATATTGCAGGGTAGGCAAAAACCAGAGTCCAAAACTGACATACTAAAATCGGAATCATTGGTACATACTTCCAATCATGTGTTTCCCTCGAAACAAAATTACACAGGCACAACTTCGAAGCATACTGTTAGATAGATCGATGCAGGTGTTGTAGCATGGAGTTCTTCCCTTCACACGTAAATTGATCTTGCTTGGGGACACTTCTCGGCCACCCAATCCGTCTTCTGAAATATCAGCAGATGCCTCTACACAAACTCTAATCAGAGCTAGGGTTCGAGGTGTTCTCTGTGCAACAACGATGGAATGGGAAGAAGGATCGCTACAATGTATGTTGTTGCCACAAGCTTGGAACACAAAGACTGAGGGTATTTTTACAAGAAACTCTCTTTGTTGTCGGTAATCTTTTAATCAACATGTAGTTGGATGGTTAGGAGGACGATGGTATCCGTAGCCCACAAGGATTTAAATCCTGGTGCTTGCATTTATCTTGAATTTAATTCAAAATTTCCGGTGATATGCTTCAGTGGGAGGAGACATTCCCATTGACTACAAGGCTCCTACGGTTAGTTCGTAAAATCTCAAGATACATGCCGGCTAAGCCTCTCGGAGGTGCTCATAGGGGTAGGGTGTGTGTGTGCATTCATAGGGGGTGAGTGTATGTGTGTATATATGAGCGCCTACGTTTGTAATGTGTTAAAAAAGACTATCTCCTCAAGTTGTGCAGAAACAAAAATTTCATTTTCTCACTAAGAAGTGAAAAGATCCACTGTCACTCTTAGTCATTTTTAGCAAAGTTTAACTCCTTAGAACATCAAATGGAACTAGGATGGTGGCCTTTGTATCTCCATCCCATTAAACTAATCTTCCCAGCTAGAAGATTCGGGTTCTAAAATCAACTTTGAGGTTCGATATCTCATTCTTAACAAGAGAATATTTAACCAGATTTATTTTGCTCTTACTGAAGATTCATAATAGATCGCCTTAAATCTAATTTTATTTGCTGAAAAAATTGGATCACATTCGTCTTGTTCATGAACTCTACCAAGAGCCAATCAATAATCTCAGTACATGATGCAAATTTTGCTCAATAACTCGTCCATTTGCACCAGGATTTGGTATGGAACGAAGTTGTGTTCACCCATGAATATGTGTTACTATCTATTCATAGCTTAAGAATCATATTTATTCAACAACTCTTAGGTAATGGACAAACCACAATGCCTTACATGTTTCCGGATCTAGCTTTCAAATTCTTATCTACTCTAATTCTACTATCCATCAAAAACACACCAAATGTTATTATTCATTATGCAGATGTGTAACTGTATGCTGAATAATATTATGATGAGTGTCATCCCAAATGGAATACTATTTATGAACAACCATTACAAAGTTGCAGCGGTATAGAAGGCTATGAAAGCTCTTGTGATTTACCAATTGCCCTCTTTAAACAACGAATCAACAACATGCTCTAGTGTTCTGTAGTTTATTGGCAACTTACTAAGACCGATGTATGTTTTGATATGTTGATTCAGATATATAAACTCCACGGAGTATATAAATAGTAGTAAGGTCTGCAACTTAGTTATAGATAAGGTCGAAAACTGATAGTTTTTCTCTCAGTGCTTTCGTGAACTCTAATGCAATTGCTATAATATATAAATTCTTTTTCCTACTCGCGAACATAACATATCAAGCTGTTTAATCTCAAGCTACCTTGAAAAGCTACATCACATGCACACAACAATTCATTCAGGAAATTATTGGTTCACATTTATCAAATTTAACAGCTGACATAATGTCATCTCCTCTGAGCCTACAATGCAAATTTCTTATTTCCTATGTAACATTAACCAACTAAGTTGAACCAATACATCTAGTATTATCTTCAATAGAATTAATATTTGCTTCAATATCGGAAATCTGTTCCAGCTCTCGGGTTGAGATGCTCTAGAAATCTGGATTGAGACCTGGCATACAGATTCATGCAACCTCATGCATTATGGTTCATATTGCCTGTCATACGTTGCTTTTAAAATGGTTCCAGCGCCACATTTGCTTCACATTCAATGAGCACAATTAAGTATCGTCATGCTGGTCGAACCGAACATGACTTGTCATGTCATGGTTCTTGATGTGTTGTACCATGTGGGCCTAAATGCAACGTTGAGAGTCGTTGGTGTCTCGAGTAAGCTAGCTCGCTCACGCCACATGAGTACTGAATTATCATCCACCAACGACGATCTCCAATATTCACAATTTGTGGTCAGGGTGACTCATGACCTGCAAGTACATAGGGCTGTTGTAGAACTCACGGGAAGCTAATAGGAAGGCTGAAAGCACAAGTGCTCCCTTGGTGGTTTTGGTAATTAATGTCAACATAACTTTTGCTGGACTAATAGTTCAATCTAGTATATTTCAGACAAGTTCAACAGTGGCATGGCAAGGAAAAGAGATGTGGACCTCTTCAAAGTGCTAAGGACATGGATTGGCAAAAGCTCAAAACTCTACAGTTTTGGTTAAGTGATCCAAGATCACATTGAGTCCATAGAAAAGCCAATACTATTAAAAGTGGATGAGGTTTTGATAATGATCTATTTGCTTAGGTGCTTAGTGATATTGCTCCAAAACCCTTAGCCACTTTCTCTATCCAAATCTGTCGAAACCCCTACATTCCAACTCGGTTACACCAAAACATACCTATCAAGACGCACCGAGTTCATCTGGACACTGCCACCGCCAAACCCTAACAAATCAGATCCATCGATATGGATCTCGGTCCCACCGAGATGGCCTTGCCAACTCTCTATTACCTATTGCAATTATTTTGGTCTTACTGAGTTTTGCAATCGGTACCACCGAGATGGCTTGCAACTTTCTGTTCCCTTATTGCTTCACTTCAGTCCTACCGAGTTGATGCAATCGGTTCCACTGAAACGATGTTTGACTTTGCCATTACACATCAGTCCATCCGAGATGTTTCTAGTCGGTCCCATGGAGACCTCCAACGTTCATATCTTTTACACAGGTCGGTGCCACCGAGATTTCTGATCGGTGCCACCGAGTTGAGTCAAAAGTGTGTAACAATTGGATTTCGTGTGGAGGCTATATCTACCCCTCCACCCCCTCTTACTTAGTAAGAGAGCCATCAAAATGTGCCTACACTTCCACTACTCATTTTCTAAGAGAGAACCACCTACTCATGTGTTGAGATCAACATATTCCATTCCTACCATTTGAACCTTGATTTCTAGCCTTCCCCCAGTGGCTTTCCACTCAAATCCTTCTTCCACCATAGCCAAATCTGCAAGAGAGAGAGAGAGAGAGAGAGAGAGAGAGTTGAGTGTTGGGGAGAATATCATTTGAAGCACAAGAACAAGGAGTTCATCATCATCACACCATCTATTACCTTTTGGAGACTGGTGTTGCCTAGATTGGTTAGGTGTTGCTTGGGAGCCTCCAACATGATGTGGAGTTGAAGCAAGAAGTTTTTAAGGGCAAGGAGATCGCCTACTTCGTGAAGATGTAAGCAAGTGAGGCAAGTCCTTCATGGACGGTGGCCACGGTGGGATAGACAAGGTTGCTTCTTCATGGACCCTTCGTGGGTGGAGCCCTCCGTGGACTCGCACAACTGTTACCCTTCGCGGGTTGAAGTCCCCATCAATGTGGACGTATGATAGCACCACCTATCAGAACCACGCCAAAAATCTCTGTGTCTCCATTGCGTTTGCACTTTCCAATTCCCCTCCCTTTACATTCTTGCACTTGCATGTTTTACTCTTTCCGCTGCCCCAACTCTTGCTATGCTTGTGTAAAATGTACTATGTGCCTATTAACACGTGCTAAACTTAGCCTTAACTTGAAGAATTCTAAAAACGATCGTTAAGGGTCTAATCACCCCCCTATAGACCCCTTTTCTCGATCTTTCAAAGGCGCCACAAACCCCGCAACTACATTGTTAATTGACGCAGTCCACATACACACTCAAACCCCGCAACTATGATGTTACTTGACGCAGTCACATACGCACCCAAACTGGAGTTTTGAAATAGTTTACACTATAAGTTTATAGGAGAACCAGATAAAGGGTTTTACTACACTAAGAACAAGAAGGTAAAAACAGGAACGAAAAGAGACTAAGTTAGGAGGATGGTGCTTAAGCAGTAAAGTGTTCTATAGGACTCCGAAGTCATTGACACAAATATGACATGCGCATCAAGTGTAGAGCAAAAGCTCCACATAGTATGCTCTATCCATCCTTCGTATGCATAAGTGGGTGGTTCCCAGTACAGAACATGTTTTACTCTAACGTAGACTTCATGCCACATACACCACTGATGACCCGCAAGTATAGGGGATCAATCATAGTCCTTTCAATAAGTAAGAGTGTCGAACCCGACGAGGAGCGGAAGGAAATGACAAGTAGTTTTCAGCAAGGTATTTCTCTGCAAGCATCAAAATTATAAGTAACGAGTAGTTTGATAGCAAAATAATTTGTAACAAGCAAGTAACGATGATGGTAACAAAAGTGCAGCAAGGTATCCCAATCCTTTTGAGGCAAAGGACGGGCCAAAACAATCTCTTGTGATAAGCAAAGCGTTCTTGAGGGTACATAGGAATTTCATCTAGTCACTTCCATCATGTTGGTTTGATTTGTGTTCGCTATTTTGATAATTTGATATGTAGGTGGACCGCTGCTTAGGTTCTGTTCTTACCTGAACAAGCCTCCTACTTATGATTAACCCCCTCGCAAGCATCCGCAACTATGAGAAAAGTATTAAGAATAAATCTAACCATAGCATTAAACTTTTGGATCCAAATCAGTCCCTTACGAAGTAGCGCATAAACTAGGGTTTAAGCTTCTATCACTCTCGCAACCCATCATCTAATAACTACTCCACAATGCATTCCCTTAGGCCCAAATATGGTGAAGTGGCATGCAATCGACGTTCACATGACACCACTAAGGGAATCACAACATACATACCATCAAAATATCGAACGCATGTCAAATTCACATGATTACTTGCAACAAGATTTCTCCCGTCACCCCAGGAACAAAAGTAACTACTCACAAATAATAATCATGCTCAAGATCAGAGGGGTATTAAATCGCGCAATGGATCTGAACATATAATCTTCCACCAAATAACTGTTGTGGTTTTGTCACGATGGATGCCCTTGTGAAAGGACTTAGGTGTGGAGCCATCACAATGTAGTTTAGCTTGAAGGGGTTGAACGGGACAAAGGACACAAAGGATTTACCCAAGTTCGGCTCCTCACAATGAGGTAAAAGCCTACGTCATGCTTCTACTTGTATTGCTTGAGTTTCGATTACAAGGGAGCGAATACGCTTGACTTAGTTCTCGATCGATTGTCTCTTGGCCTAAGCCGCCACCAGGTCTCACCTGTATATACATAGGTCAAAGCTCGGCGGTTTACAAGAGTCCAAGTCGGATCACACAATGTGACCGGCCTGGTTTCTAAATCGCCTTGCCTTAATAGGCAAGCCACCATACGATGGTTCACACGTTCAGATCCTGGGCCTCCACTAGGCCTGCCTCTATGAGTCTCCGTCTTCATACTTCTTCTTGGGCCTCCTTGAATCTTCTTGTATTAAACCGCCAATGGTATAACCCGGCCCCAGCATGGCGGTCATACCTTGGGGTTATATCCCCAACATTAGGCCAGATTGATTAGAACTTGTTCATGTCAATCTTCACTTTTTTAAGTAATAGACTATCCATCAACATTGAACCTTCAGATAAACCACTGTAACTTGTCATAATACCACATGAGCCGAACCATTGTAAGCCGCCGCGACATCATGTAAATGGAATCATTGTAACCCACCATGACCTCATGCGCATTGATACGTCCATTTTGCATCATGCTTTTATATCGATATTTATTGCATTATGGGTTGTCATTACACATTATGTCACAATACTTATGCCTATTCTCTCTTATTTTACAAGGTTTACATGAAGAGGGAGAATGCCGGCAGCTGGAATTCTAGGATGGAAAAGGAGCAAATATTAGAGACCTATTCTGCACAACTCCAAAATTCCTGAAACTTCACGGGAGCAAGTTTCATAATATATAAAAAATATTGGGCGAAAGAAGTACCAGAGGGGGCCCACCCACCATCCACGAGGGTGGGGGCGCGCCCTGCCCCCTGGGCGCACCCCTGCCTCGTGGGCCCCCTGGAAGCCCTCTGATGCCCATCTTCTGTTATATGAGGTCTTTCATGGAGAAAAAATCATAAGCTAGCTCACGGGACGAAACTCCATTGCCACGAGGCGGATCTTGGGCAGAACCAATCTACGGCTCTGGCGGAGCTGTTCTGCCGGGGAAACTTCCCTCCGGGAGGGGGAAATCATCACCATTGATCCTCTCATCGGGAGGGGGTCAATCTCCATCAACATCTTCACCAGCACCATCTCATCTCAAACCCTAGTTCATCTCTTGTATCCGATCTTTGTCCCAAAGCCTCAGATTGGTACATGTGGGTTACTAGTAGTGTTGATCACTCTTTGTAGTTGATGCAAGTTGGTTTATTCGGTGGAAGATCATATGTTCAGATCCTATATGCATATTAATACCCCTCTGATTGTGAACATGAATATGATTTGTGAGTAGTTATGTTTGTTCCTAAGGACATGGGAGAAGTCTTGCTATAAGTAGTCATGTGAATTTGGTATTCGTTCGATATTTTGATGAGATGTATGTTGTCTTTCCTCTAGTGGTGTCATGTGAATGTCGACTACATGACAGTTCACCATTGTTTGGGCCTAGAGGAGGGCATTGGGAAGTAATAAGTAGATGATGGGTTGCTAGAGTGACAGAAGCTTAAACCCTAGTTTATGCGTTGCTTCGTAAGGGGCTAATTTGGATCCATATGTTTCATGCTATGGTTAGGTTTACCTTAATACTTCTGTTGTAGTTGCGGATGCTTGCAATAGGGGTTAATCATAAGTGGGATGCTTGTCCAAGGAAGGACATTACCCAAGCACTGGTCCACCCACATATCAAATTATCAAAGTACCGAACGCGAATGATATGAACGTGATGAAAACTAGCTTGACGATAATTCCCATGTGTCCTTGGAAGCGCTTTCCTTTATATAAGAGTTTGTCTAGGCTTGTCCTTTGATACAAAAAGGATTGGGCCATCTTTCTGCACCTTATTTACTTTTATTACTTATTACCCGTTACAAATTACCTTATCACAAAACTATTTGTTGCCGATAATTTCAGTGCTTGCAGAGAATACCTTACTGAAAACTGCTTATCATTTCCTTCTGCTCCTCGTTGGGTTCGACACTCTTACTTATCGAAAGGACTACGATAGATCCCCTATACTGGTGGGTCATCAAGACTCTTTTCTGGCGCCATTGTCGGGGAGTGAAGCGCCTTTGGTAGGTGGAATTTGGTATGGAAAAATTTATATACTGTGCTGAAATTTACTGTCACTTGTTACTATGGAACATAATCCTTTGAGGGGCTTGTTCGTGGTATCTTCACCCCGATCATTAGAGCAAAGAGTTGCTCCTCAACCTACTGAAAATGTTTACATTGAAATTCCTTCGGGTATGATAGAGAAACTGCTAGCTAATCCTTTCACATGTGATGGAACATTACATCCCGATTTGCACCTAATCTATGTGGATGAAATTTGTGGATTATTTAAGCTTGTAGGTATGCCTGAGGATGTTATCAAGAAGAAGGTATTCCCTTTATCTTTGAAGGGAAATGCATTGACATGGTTTAGGCTATGTGATGATATGGGATCATGGAACTACAACTGATTGAAATTGAAATTTCATCAGAAGTTTTATCCTATGCATCTCATTCATCGTGATCATAATCATATATATAATTTTTGGCCTCGCGAAGGAGAAAGCATCGCTCAAGCTTGGGGGAGGCTTAAGTCAATTTTATATTCATGCCCCAATCATGAGCTCTCAAGAGAAATTATTATTCAAAAAATTTATGCTCGGCTTTCTCTCGATAATCGCTCCATGCTCGATACTTCTTGTACTGGTTCTTTTATGATGAAGACTATTGAATCCAAATGGGATTTATTGGAAAGAATTAAAATGCAACTCTGAAGACTGGGATCTCGACGAAGGTAAGGAGTCGGGTATAATACCTAAGTTTGATTGTGTTAAATCTTTTATGGATACCGATGCTTTCCGTGAATTTGGCACTAAATATGGACTTGACTCTGAGATAGTAGCTTCTTTTTGTGAATCCTTTGCTACTCATGTTGATCTCCCTAAGGAGAAGTGGTTTAAATATAATCCTCCCATTGAAGTAAAAGCAGTTGCACCTATTAAAGTTGAAGAAAAGACTATCACTTATAATGATCCTGCTGTTCCTGCTGCTTATATTGAGAAACCACCTTTCCCTGTTAGAACAAAGGATCATGTTAAAGATTCAACTGTGGTTCGTAAGAGTAATACTAGCACACCTACTCCCTCTGAGCAAATTAAAGTTGATCCTAGTGTTGCTATGGTTAAAGATCTCTTGGACGATAACATAGATGGGTATGTTATTTATTCTGTGATGAATCTGCTAGAATTGCTAGACCCGATACTAAAAATAAACATAGACCTGTTGTAGGTATGCCTGTTTTCTTTTAAAATAGGATATCATTGCTATCATGGCTTATGTGATATGGGTGCTAGTGCAAGTGCAATACCTCATTCCTTATACAAAGAAATTATGCATGATATTGCAGCTGCTGAGATAGAGGAAATTGATGTTACAATTAAGCTTGCCAATAGAGACACCATTTCCCCAGTTGGGATTGTTAGAGATGTTGAAGTCTTGGGTGGGAAAGTTAAATATCCTGCTGATTTTCTTGTTCTTGGTCCCCACAAGATAACTTTTGTCCCATTATATTTGGTAGACCCTTCTTGAATATTGTTAATGCTAACATAGACTGCAATAAGGATATTGTTTCTGTTGTTTTAGAGGATATGTCTCATGAGTTTAATTTTGCTAAGTTTCGTAGACAACCCCATGATAAAGAATTGCCTAGCAAAGATGAAATTATTGGTCTTGCTTCTATTGCTGTGCCTCCTAATGATCCTTTAGAGCAATATTTGCTAGACCATGAAAATGATATGTTTATGAATGAACGAAGGGAAATAGATGAAGTATTATTTAAACAGGGACCTATTTCGAAACACAACTTTTCTGTTAAAATTCTAGGGGATCCTCCTCCACCCAACGGTGATCCTGTGTTTGAGCTTAAGCCTTTACCTGATACTCTTAAATACGCTTATCTTGATGAGAAAGATATATATCCTGTTATTATTAGTGCTAACCTTTCAGAGCATGAAGAAAAGAAATTATTGAAAATTCTGCAGAAGCACCATGCTGCTATTGGATATACTCTTGATGATCTTAAGGGCATTAGTCCCACTCTATGCCAGCACAAAATAAAATTGGTGAAGGATGCGAAACCGGTTGTTGATCACCAACGACGGTTAAATACTAAGATGAAAGAAGTGGTAAGAAAAGAAATACTAAAGCTTCTGGAGGCAGGTATAATTTATCCCATTGCTGATAGTCAGTGGGTAAGTCATGTCCATTGTGTCCCTAAGAAGGGAGGTATTACTGTTGTTCCTAATGATAAAGATGAATTGATCCCACAAAGAATTGTTACAGGTTATAGAATGGTAATTGATTTCTGCAAATTAAATAAAGCTACTAAAAAGGATCATTACCCTTTACCTTTTATTGATCAAATGCTATAAAGATTATCCAAACATACACATTTTTGCTTTCTAGATGGTTATTCTGGTTTTCTCAAATACCTGTTTCCAAAGAGGATCAAGAAAATACAACCTTTACTTTCCCTTTCGGTACCTTTTCTTATAGATGTATGCCTTTTGGTTTATGCAATCCACCTGCTACTTTTCAAAGATGTATGACTGCTATATTCTCTGACTTTTGTGAATAGATTGTTGAGGTTTTCATGGATGATTTCTCCATATACGGAACTTCTTTTGATGATTTCTTAAGCAACCTCGATCGAGTTTTGCAGAGATGTGAAGAAACTAATCTTGTCTTGAATTGGGAGAAGTGCCACTTTATGGTTAATGAAGGTATTGTCTTGGGGCATAAAATTTCTGAAAGAGGTATTCAAGTTGATAAAGCTAAGGTTGATGCTATTGAAAAGATGTCGTGCCCTAAGGACATTAAAGGTATAAGAAGTTTCCTTGGTCTTGCCGATTTTTATAGGAGGTTCATTAAGGACTTCTATAAAATTTCTCGGCCTCTGACTAATCTCTTACAAAAAGATGTTACTTTTGTTTTTGATGATGATTGTGTAGAAGCATTTGAAATACTTAAGAAAGCCTTGCTCTCTGCACCTATTGTTCAGCCACCCGATTGGAATTTACCCTTTGAAATTATGTTGATGCTAGTGATTATGCTGTAGGGGCTGTTCTAGGACAAAGAGTTGATAAGAAATTAAATGTTATCCAATATGCTGGTAAGACTCTGGACAGTGCCCAGAGAAATTATGCTACTACCAAAAAAGATTTTTTTTAGCAGTTGTATTTGCTTGGGATAAGTTCAGTCCTTATATTGTTGATTCTAAAGTAACTATTCACACTGATCATGCTGCTATTAAATATCTTATGGAAAAGAAAGATGCTAAACCTAGACTTATTAGAATTTGATTTGCATATTATTGATAGAAAGGCAGCTGAGAACCCCGTTGCAGACAACTTGTCTAGGTTAGAGAATGTTCTTGATGACCCACTACCTATTGATGATAGCTTTCCTGATGAACAATTAGTTGTCATAAATGCCTCTCATACTGCTTCATGGTACGCTGATTATGCTAATTATATTGTTGCTAAATTTATACCACCTAGTTTCACATACCATCAAAAGAAAAAGTTCTTCTATGATTTAAGACATTACTTTTGGGATGACCCACACCTTTATAAAGAAGGAGTAGATGGTGTCATTAGACATTGTGTACCTGAGCATGAATAGGAACAGATCCTACGCAAGTGTCACTCTAAGGCTTATGGAGGACACCATGCTGGAGATAGAAATGCACATAAGGTATTGCAATCCGGTTTTTATTGGCCTACTCTCTTCAAAGATGCTCGTAAGTTTGTCTTGTCTTGCGATGAATGTCAAAGAATTGGTAATATCAGTAGATGTCAAGAAATGCCTATGAATTATTCACTTGTTATTGAACCATTCGATGTTTGGAGCTTTGACTATATGGGACCATTCCCCTCCTCTAATGGTTATACACATATTTTAGTTGTTGTTGTTTACATTACTAAGTGGGTAGACGCTATTCAAACTAGTAGTGCCGATCATAACACCTCTATTAAGATGCTTAAAGAAGTTATTTTTCCGAGGTTTGGAGTCCCTAGATACTTAATGACTGATGGTGGTTCACATTTTATTCACGGTGCTTTTCGTAAAATGCTTGCTAAGTATGATGTTAATCATAGAATTGCATCTCCATATCATCCATAGTCTAGTGGTCAAGTAGAATTGAGTAATAGAGAGCTCAAATTAATTTTGCAAAAGACTGTTAATAGATCTAGAAATAATTGGTCCAAGAAACTTGATGATGCATTATGGACTTATAGAACTGCATATAAAAATCCTATGGGTATGTCTCCATATAAAATGGTTTATGGAAAAGCATGTCACTTACCTCTCGAACTAGAACATAAGGCATATTGGGTCATTAAAGAGCTCAACTATGATTTCAAACTTGCCGGTGAGAAGAGGCTTTTTGACATTAGCTCACTTGATGAATGGAGAACCCAGGCCTATGAGAACGCCAAACTGTTTAAAGAAAAGGTTAAAAGATGGCATGACAAAAGGAAAAAACATGAGTTTAATGTAGGTTATTATGTATTATTATACAACTCTCATTTAAGATTTTTTGCAGGAAAACTCCTCTCTAAATGGGAAGGTCCTTACGTTATCGAGGAGGTCTATCGCTCCGGTGCCATAAAAATCAAAAACTTCGAAGGCACTAATCCGAGGGTGGTGAACAGTCAAAGAATCAAACATTATATCTCAGGTTATCCTATAAATGTTGAAACTAATGTTATTGAAACCGTAACCCCAGAGGAATATATAAGGGACACTTTCTGGAACGTTTTAGACTCCGAAAAGGAATAGGTATGTGGTATGGTAAGTAAACTGACTCCAAAATAGTTCTAACAACATTTTTTCTCTGTTTTGGAATATTTAAGAAAATAGGAAAATAAGAAGTAGTCCGGGAAGGACACGAGGCCTCCACAAGGGTGGAGGGCGCGCCCCCGGCCCCGTGGGCACCTCGTGTGCTCTCCGGACTCTGTTTTCTTGCACGATACTTCTTTATATAATCTCCCGAAGGTTTTGACCACCGTATCACACAAAAATCTCCTGTTTTTGTTTTGAGTTGTTTCTGCTGCAGATTTGGAGCAAGATGTCTTCTCAAGAGTCAGTTGGGGAGAGTCGGGTGTCTCATCCGACACTGGAGCCAAGAGCAAACAGCGATGCCGACCACTTTGGGCCATCAACTGAGGAAGAGATGGAGGCCGACTTGAAAAGGATAGATGTAATGAAGGAGGATGAAGAAGTTACTTCTCGTTTCCGAGCCGGATTCACGATGGGGGAACTACAGAGCTCAGCTATTCCAAACTTGGTCATCCCTTCCAATGTCAGATTTCTTTTTTATGAAAAGATGAAAAAGAGTGTTACTTGTTCTCCCGCAGCTATGCAACATCCTTGGGTGAAAGGAGCTTTATCCGTCACGGGCAAGCTTCGTAAGGAAATAACGGAACTCAAGCAGCAAGTCTATAAGCTCGAGGAAGAGAATCGTATCCTGAGGGGCATCATCGCCAAGAATATCACATCACCACCCCCGAAGAAGGAGAAATAAACAGATGGGTATGGGCACTCCCCTTGGCAACTGCCAAGCTTGGGGGAGTGCCCCAGTATCGTATCACCATCACACTTTTATCTTTACCATTTTTCTTAGTTCGATCCTTTCGGTAATATGTTGATCTAGTAGAATAAAGTTTTAGTATGATCTAGTTTTGAGTTTTTCTTTATGATCCTTCTATGTAATCGAGTCCGTGAGCTATATATAATAAAGATTAGTGTTGAGTCAAGGGTTTGATTATCTTACTATGATCTTGAGGGAATAAAATAAAAGAGATTAAAAAGAAATAAAGAGATCACATGGATCTTATGGAGAGTAATGACTTCACATATAAAGAGTATGATGAATAAAAGTTGTTGAGAGTTGACAAACATAGTTTTGGTCATCGTTGCAATTAATTGGAAGTAATAAAGAAAGAGAGGTTTTCACATATAAATATACTATCTTGGACTTCTTTTATGATTGTGAGCACTCATTAAAATGTGACATGCTATAAAGTTGATGTTGGACAAGGAAGACAACATAATGGGTTATGTTTTCTTACATCTGAGATAAATTATCTTGTCATGGATCATCCGACATGTTGAGCTTGCCTTTCCCTCTCATACTAGCCAAATTCTTTGCACCAAGTAGAGATACTACTTGTGCTTCCAAATATCTTTAAACCCAGTTTTGCCATGAGAGTCCACCATATCTACCTATGGATTGAGTAAGATCCTTCAAGTAAGTTGTCATCGTTGCAAGCAATAAAAATTGCTCTCTAATATGTATGATTTATTAGTGCGGAAAAAATAAGCTTTATACGATCTTGTGATGTGGAAGAAATAAAAGCAACATACTGCATAATAAAGGTCCATATCACAAGTGGCAATATAAAGTGACGTTCTTTCGCATTAAGATTTTGTGCATCCAACCATCAAAGAACATGACAACCTCTCCTTCCCTCTGCGAAGGGCCTATCTTTTATTCTTGTCTTATACTTCATGCAAAGAGTCACGGTGTCTTGACCTTCCCCTTTTACATTTTATCCTTTGGCAAGCACAGTGTGTTGGAAAGATCCTGATATATATAGCTAATTGGATGTGAGTTTTCATGAACTATTATTGTTGACATTACCCTTGAGGTAAAAGGTTGGGAGGCAAAACTATAAGCCCCTATGTCTCTCTATGTCCGATTAAAACTTCATACCCATAAGTATTGCGTGAGTGTTAGCAATTGTGAAAGACTAAATGATAGTTGAGTATGTGGACTTGCTGAAAAGCTCTTATATTGACTCTTTCTGATGTTATGATAAATTGCAATTGCTTCAATGACTGAGATTATAGTTTATTAGTTTTCAATGAAGTTTCTGATTCATACTTGAAATTGTGATTGAATTGTTACTTTAGCATAAGATATCATATGACAATATATGTATATGTTGCTATTCTAAGAATGATCATGATGCCCTCATGTCCGTATTTTATTTTTATCAACACCTCTATCTCTAAACATGTGGACATATTAATAGATATCGGCTTTCGCTTGAGGACAAGCGAGGTCTAAGCTTGGGGGAGTTGATACGTCCATTTTACATCATGCTTTTATATCGATATTTATTGCATTATGGGCTGTTATTACACATTACGTCACAATACTTATGCCTATTCTCTCTTATTTTACAAGGTTTACATGAAGAGGGAGAATGCCGGCAGCTGGAATTCTGGGCTGGAAAAGGAGCAAATATTAGAGACCTATTCGGCATAACTCCAAAAGTCCTGAAACTTCACGGGAGCAAGTTTTAGAATATATAAAAAATATTGGGCGAAAGAAGTACCAGAGGGGGGCCACCCACCATCCCCGAGGGTGGGGGCGCACCGCTACTTCGTGGGCCCCTTGGCAGCCCTCTAATGCCCATCTTCTGCTATATGAGGTCTTTCGTGGAGAAACAAAATCATAAGCTAGCTCATGGGACGAAACTCCGCCGCCATGAGGCGGAACCTGGGCGGAAACAATCTATGGCTCCGGCGGAGCTGTTCTGCCGGGGAAACTTCCCTCCGGGAGGGGGAAATCATCACCATTGTCATCACCATCGATCCTCTCATCGGGAGGGCGTCAATCCATCCACATCTTCACCAACACTATCTCATCTCAAACCCTAGTTCATCTCTTGTATCCTATATTTGTCCCAAAGCCTCAGATTGGTACCTGTGGGTTACTAGTAGTGTTGATTACTCTTTGTAGTTGATGCTAGTTGGTTTATTCGGTGGAAGATCATATGTTCAAATCCTTTGTGCATATTAATACCCCTGTGATTATGAACATGGATATGATTTGTGAGTAGTTACGTTTGTTCCTATGGACATGGGAGAAGTCTTGCTATAAGTTGTCATGTGAATTTGGTATTCGTTCGATATTTTGATGAGATGTATGTTGTCTTTCCTCTAGTGGTGTCATGTGAAAGTCGACTACATGACACTTCACCATTGTTTGGGCCTAAACGAGGGAATTGGGAAGTAATAAGTAGATGATGGGTTGCTAGAGTGACAAATGCTTAAACCCTAGTTTATGCGTTGCTTCGTAAGGGGCCGATTTGGATCCATATGTTTCATGCTATGGTTAGGTTTACCTTAATACTTCTGTTGTAGTTGCGGATGCTTGCAATAGGGGTTAATCATAAGTGGGATGCTTGTCCAAGGAAGGACAGTACCCAAGAACCGGTCCACCGACATATCAAATTATCAAAGTACCAAACACGAATCATATGAACTTGATGAAAACTAGCTTGACGATGATTCCCATGTGTCCTCGGGAGCGCTTTCCTTTATATAAGAGTTTGTCCAGGCATGTCCTTTGATACAAAAGGGATTGGGCCATCTTGCTGCACCTTATTTAGTTTTATTACTTGTTACCCGTTACAAATTATCTTATCACAAAACTATCTGTTACCGATAATTTCACTGCTTGCAGAGAATACCTTACTGAAAACTGCTTATCATTTCCTTCTGCTCCTCGTTGGGTTCGACACTCTTACTTATAGAAAGGACTATGATAGATCCCCTATACTTGTAGGTCATCACGCATTAAATATGCACAAAACCCATGATATCATAATGGATCTTTATCTTAATAGGCCTTCCGAGAATCGAGGCGCCCGCACTTCAAAGATAATCATTCTGCCTCCTCGATTTATGTGCATCCCATTTTACCACTTCCTTATAAATAGGGACAGGGGCCCCTTCTCAACTTTTATCCCTGCCTCTTTCCCTTTTTCTTCTTCCTCGCAAACACCGAAGCCTACAGAGCTCCACCACCGCCCTAGACCTTCACCAGCGACTCCCACTCGGCCGCTGCATCAACCTGACTCTAACCAGAAAAATGCGGCACTCTTCCACTGTTCATCAGCATCGCTAGGTATTCGTCTTCCCCTGCTTTCAATCTGCATTAGGGTTTTCTCCGTTCATCGGTGTTCGTCGGCATACATCGCGCTTGCTTGTAGTTCTTACAATACACTGATTGTTTGGATCCCAATAAAACGTAAAAACCATGCGGTAGCAACTTTTAGTAACTACATTTCATCATAGATATGTTCCTCTATTCTGAGATTCACCTCTCAATACAGACGTTCGTCCTTCATATTTTTAGGTTTAACAATTTTCACTTGTTTCTCGAACTCCCGTAGATCCAAAATTATAAGCAGAATCCATGAAACTTGTTTGATCATCACTTAGTAAAATTTCACTAGAATACAGATTTGTAGACGTCAGCATAGGTGGCTCGTAGCGACACATTTTGTAACCTGCCAAGTACCAGTCGGCTTACTCACAGATGTTTAAACCTCCAGAACTTTCCCAATCAGCAATCATGATTGTAACCCGCTGATGGCTCACCGGTCTAATAATGCTTATTTGTCTCCATCTCTTATAATGTTTACTGTACCTAATTTGGAATAATGAACTTGCTTATTTAACTGATGGGCGGTTTATCATCACAATACCAACCCTCCAATTCTTCAATATCAGGTTTCACCTAGTAAAAAATGACTAAGACCACCACCTACTGCGATTGGGTTGCCTCCACCATTACCGAGCAATCTCTCATTGAATACGTTGCCATGGGCGTCTTACCAACAAAGACATCATCCATTGGAGAGTCCTAGGAACTGAGGTTCCGCCTCAACATAAAGATGGCGAGGTTATAATTTTCACAAATCACCTCCTCCGTAGTTTTTCACCACCCGGGTCAAAATTCTTCCGGGATGTTCTGAACTTCTATCAATTACAGCCTCAAGATATCGGCCCCAATTCCGTATCCAACATCTGCAACTTCCAAGTTTTCTGCGAGGTGTATCTTCAAGAGGAGCCCAGTGTTGATTTGTTCAGAGAATATTATTATTTAAATTGCCAGATTGAGATGGCAGATGGACCCTTCCAAGAGCTTGGTGGGTTTTTAATTCAGAGGTGGAGAGATGTTGTATTTTCAACAGCTGCATTGCCCAGTCATCCCAAAGGTTGGAATCAAACTTGGTTCTACTGCCAAGACACTTCTTCGGTGGGTGAAAATCCACTGTCGGGTTTCCACAGCTGTCGGCTCAGCCCCAGACATCCACTCCCTGACCGGATCAACGCCGCAGAACGAGCCAAATATGCGCCAGCCTTTTCAAAGATAAGGGCTGTTGGAAATATGCCCTAGAGGCAATAATAAATTAGTTATTATCATATTTCCTTGTTCATGATAATCGTTTATTATCCATGCTAGAATTGTATTGGTAGGAAACTCAGATACATGTGTGGATACATAGACAACACCATGTCCCTAGTAAGCCTCTAGTTGACTAGCTCGTTGATCAATAGATGGTTACGGTTTCCTGACCATGGACATTAGATGTCGTTGATAACGGGATCACATCATTAGGAGAATGATGTGATGGACAAGACCCAATCCTAAGCCTAGCACAAGATCGTGTAGTTCGTATGCTAAAGCTTTTCTAATGTCAAGTATCATTTCCTTAGACCATGAGATTGTGCAACTCCCGGATACCATAGGAGTGCTTTGGGTGTGCCAAACGTCACAACGTAACTGGGTGGCTATAAAGGTACACTACAAGTATCTCCAAAAGTGTCTATTGGGTTGGCACGAATCGAGACTGGGATTTGTCACTCCGTGTAAACGGAGAGGTATCTCTGGGCCCACTCGGTAGGACATGATCATAATGTGCACAATGTGATCAAGGAGTTGATCACGGGATGATGTGTTACGGAACGAGTAAAGAGACTTGTCGGTAACGAGATTGAACAAGGTATCGGGATACCGATGATCGAATCTCGGGCAAGTATCGTACCGCTAGACAAAGGGAATTGTGTACGTGATTGATTAAGTCCTTGACATCGTGGTTCATCCGATGAGATCATCGTGCAGCATGTGGGAGCCAACATGGGTATCCAGATCCCGCTGTTGGTTATTGACCGGAGAACGTCTCGGTCATGTCTGCATGGTTCCCGAACCCGTAGGTTCTACACACCTAAGGTTTGATGACGCTGGGGTTATAGGGAATAGATATACGTGGTTACCGAATATTGTTCGGAGTCCCGGATGAGATCCCGGACGTCACGAGGAGTTCCGGAATGGTCCGGAGGTAAAGATTTATATATGGGAAGTCCTGTTTTGGTCACCGAAAAAGTTTCGGGTTTTATCGGTAACGTACCGGGACCATCGGGAGGGTCCCGGGGGTCCACCAAGTGGGGCCACAAGCCCCAGAGGGCTACATGGGCCAAGTGTGGGAGGGGACCAGCCCCAGGTGGGCTGGTGCGCCCCCCCACAAGGGCCCAAGGCGCCTCCAAGAGGGAAGGGGGGCAAACCCTAGGGCAGATGGGCCCTAAGGCCCACCCCAGGTGCGCCTCCCCCTCTCCCCCTTATGGCTGCCACCCAGATGGGATCCGGGGGCTGCCACCACCCCTGGGGAGGGAACCCTAGGTGGGGGCACAGCCCCTCCCCTTCCCCTATATATACTTGAGGTTTGGGCTGCCCAACAAACATGGGTTCTTGACCTCTCCCTGGCGCAGCCCTACCTCTCTTTCTCCTCATATCTCGCGGTGCTTGGCGAAGCCCTGCTGGATCACCACGCTCCTCCACCACCACCACGCCGTTGTGCTGCTGCTGGATTGAGTGTTCCTCAGCCTCTCCCTCTCTCCTTGCTGGATCAAGGCATGGGAGACGTCACTGGGCTGTACGTGTGTTGAACGTGGAGGTGCCGTCCGTTCGGCACTAGGATCATCGGTGATTTGGATCACAACGAGTACGACTCCATCAACCCCGTTCACTTGAACGCTTCCGCTTAGCGATCTACAAGGGTATGCAGATGCACTCTCCTTCCCTCGTTGCTAGATTACTCCATAGATTGATCTTGGTGTTGTGTAGAAAATTTTGAATTTCTGCTACGTTCCCCGATAGTGGTATCAGAGCTAGGTCTATGCCTAGTTTCTATGCACGAGTAGAACACAAAGTAGTTGTGGGCGTTGATTTTGTTCAATATGCTTACCATTACTAGTCCAATCTTGATTCGGCGGCATTGTGGGATGAAGCGGCCCGGACCGACCTTACACGTACTCTTACGTGAGACTGGTTCCACCGACTGACATGCACTAGTTGCATAAGGTGGCTAGCGGGTGTCTATCTCTCCCACTTTAGTCGGATCGGATTCGATGAAAAGGGTCCTTATGAAGGGTAAATAGAAATTGGCATATCACGTTGTGGTTTTTGCGTAGGTAAGAAACGTTCTTGCTAGAAACCCATAGCAGCCACGTAAAACATGCAAACAACAATTAGAGGACGTCTAACTTGTTTTTGCAGGGTATGCTATGTGATGTGATATGGCCAAGAAGAATGTGATGAATGATATGTGATGTATGAGATTGATCATGTTCTTGTAATAGGAATCACGACTTGCATGTCGATGAGTATGACAACCGGCAGGAGCCATAGGAGTTGTCTTTATTTATTATATGACCTGCGTGTCATTGAACAACGCCATGTAATTACTTTACTTTATTGCTAACCGTTAGCTGTAGTAGTATAAGTAATAGTTGGCGAGACAACTTCATGAAGACACGATGATAGAGATCATGATGATGGAGATCATGGTGTCATGCCGGTGACGATGATGATCATGGAGCCCCGAAGATGGAGATCAAAAGGAGCAAAGTGATGATGGCCATATCATGTCACCTTTTGATTGCATGTGATGTTTATCATGTTTTTGTATCTTCTTATTTGCTTAGAACGGCGGTAGTAAATAAGATGATCCCTCATTAAAATTTCAAGAAAGTGTTCCCCCTAACTGTGCACCGTTGCAAAAGTTCGTCGTTTCGAAGCACCACGTGATGATCGGGTGTGATAGATTCTTACGTTCACATACAACGGGTGTAAGCCAGATTTACACATGGGAAACACTTAGGTTGACTTGACGAGCCTAGCATGTACAGACATGGCCTCGGAACACAAGAGACCGAAAGGTCGAGCATGAGTCGTATAGAAGATACGATCAACATGAAGATGTTCATCGATGTTGACTAGTCCGTCTCACGTGATGATCGGACACGGCCTATTTGACTCGGATCATGTAATCACTTAGATGACTAGAGGGATGTCTATCTGAGTGGGAGTTCATAAGATGAACTTAATTATCCTGAACATAGTCAAAAGGTCTTCGCAAATTATGTCGTAGCTCGCACTTCAGTTCTACTGTTTAGATATGTTCCTAGAGAAAATTTAGTTGAAAGTTGATAGTAGCAATTATGCGGACTACGTCCGTAAACTGAGGATTGTCCTCATTGCTTCATAGAAGTCTTATGTCCTTAATGCACCGCTCAGTGTGCTAAACCTCGAACGTCGTCTGTGGATGTTGCGAACATCTGACATACATGTTTTGATAACTACGTAATAGTTCAGTTAAACGGTTTAGAGTTGAGGCACCGAAGACGTTTTGAAACGTCACGAAACATATGAGATGTTTTGAGGGCTGAAATTGGGATTTCAGGCTCGTGCCCATGTCAAGAGGTATAAGACCTCTGACGATTTTCTTAGCCTGCAAACTAAAGGAGAAAAGCTCAATTGTTGAGCTTGTGCTCAGATTGTCTAAGTACAACAATCATTTGAATCGAGTGGGAGTTGATCTTCCAGATGAGATAGTGATGTTTTTTCGAGGTCATTACCACCAAGCTGCTAGAGCTTCGTGATGAACTATAATATATCAGGGACATATATGATGATCCTTGAGATATTCGCGATGTTTGACACCACAAAAGTAGAAATCAAAAAGGAGCATCAATTGTTGATGGTTGGTGAAACCACTAGTTTCAAGAAGGGCAAGGGCAAGAAGGGATACTTCATGAAACGGCAAATCAACTGCTGCTCTAGTGAAGAAACCCAAGGTTGAACCCAAACCCGAGACTAAGTGCTTCTGTAATAAGGGGAACAACAACTGGAGTAGAATTACCCTAGATACTTGGTAGATGAGAAGGCTGGCAAGGTCGATAGAAGTATATTGGATATACATTGTGTTAATGTGTACTTTAGTAGTACTCCTAGTAGCACCATGGTATTAGATACCGGTTTGGTTGCTAAGTGTTAGTAAACTCGAAATAAAAGGCTGCGGAGTAAACGGAGACTAGCTAAAGGTGAGCTGGCGATATGTGTTGGAAGTTTTCCCAAGCTTGATGTGATCAAGCATCGCACGCTCCCTCTACCATCGAGATTGGTGTTTGCGTTGAGCATAGACATGATTGGATTATGTCTATCGCAATATGGTTATTCATTTAAGGAGAATAATGGTTACTCTGTTTATTTGAATAATACCTTCAATGGTCTTGCACCTAAAATGAATGGTTTATTGAATCTCGATCGTAGTGATACACATGTTCATGCCAAAAGATATAAGATAGTAATGATAGTACCACCTACTTGTGGCACTGCCACGTAAGTCATATCGGTATAAAACGCATGAAGAAGCTCTCACTTGATTTTGAATCACTTGAGACATGCAAATCATACCACATGGGCAAGATGACTGAAAGCCTCGTTTTCAGTAAAATGGAACTAGAAAGCAACTTGTTGGAAGTAATACATTTTGATGTGTGCAGTCCAATGAGTGCTGAGGCGTGTAGTGGATATCGTTATGTTCTTACTTCACAGATGATTTGAGTAGATGTTGAGTATATTTACTTGATGAATCACAAGTCTGAATTATTGAAAGGTTCAAGTAATTTCAGGGTGAAGTTGAAAGATCGTTGTGACAAGAGGATAAAATATCTATGATATGATCATAGAGATGAATATCTGAATTATGAGTTTGGCACAGAATTAAGACATTGTGGAAATTGTTTCACAACTAATACAGCCTGGAACACCATAGTGTGATGGTGTGTTTGAACATCATAACTGCACCCTATTGGATATGATGCATACCATGATGTCTCTTATCAAATTACCACGATAGTTTATGGGTTAGGCATTAGAGACAACCACATTCACTTCAAATAGGGCGCCACATAATTCCGATGAGGTGACACCGTATGAACTATGGTTTAGAGAAACCTAAGCTGTCATTTCTTAAAAGTTTGGGGCTGCGACGCTTATGTGAAAAAGTTTCAGGCTGATAAGCTCGAACCCAAAGCGGATAAATGCATCTTCATAGGACACCCAAAACAGTTGGGTATACCTCCTGTCTCAGATCCAAAAGCAATAAGGGATTGTTTCTAGAATCGGGTCCTTTCTCAAGGAAAAGTTTCTCTTGAAAGAATTGAGTGGGAGGATGGTGGAGACTTGATGAGCTTATTGAACCGTCTCTTCAACTAGTGTGTGGCAGGGCACATGGAGTTGTTCCTGTGGCACCTACACCAATTGAAGTGGAAGCTTATGATAGTGATCATGAAACTTCAGATCAAGTCACTACCAAACCTCGTGGGATGACAAGGATGCGTACTACTTTAGAATGGTAAGTAATCCTGTCTTGGAAGTCATGTTGCTAGACAACAATGAACCTACGAGCTATGGAGAAGTGATGGTGGGCCTGGATTCCAAAATGGCTCGAGGCCATATAATCCGAGAGAGGATCCATATTTGAAAACAAAGTGTAGACTTTGGAAGAACTACTTGATGGTCATAAGGATGTTAGGTACATATGGATTTTAAAAGGAAGACGGACAATGATGGTAAGTATCACCATTAAGAAAGCTCGACTTGTCGTTAAGATGTTTTCCGACAAGTTCAAGGAGTTGATTACGATGAGACTTTCTCACTCGTAGCGATGCTAAGAGTGTGTTGGAATTATATTAGCGATTACTGCATTATTTATGAAATCTTGCAGATAGGATATCAAAACATTGTTTCCTTGATGTTTTTTCTTGAGGAAAGGTTGTATGTGATACAACCAGAAGGTTTTGTCAATCCTGAAAGATGCTAACAAGTATGCAAAGCTCCAGCAATCCTTCTAAGGACTGGAGTAAGCATCTCGGAGTTGGAATGTATGCTTTGATGAGATGATCAAAGTTTTGGGTGTATACAAAGTTTTATGAGAAACTTGTATTTCCAAAGAAGTGAGTGGGAGCACTATAGAATTTCTGATGAGTATATGTTGTTAACATATTGTTGATCGGAAATGATGTAGAATTTCTGGAAAGCATGCAAAGTTATTTGAAAAGTGTTTTTCAATGGAAAGCCTGGATTAAGCTATTTGAACATTAAGCATCAAGATCTATAAGGATAGATCAAAACGCTTAATGGTACTTTCAAATGATTACATACCTTGACATGATCTTGAAGGTGTTCAAGATGGATCAGTCAAAGAAGGAGTTCTTGCCTGAGTTGTAAGGTATGAAGTTAAGACTTAAAGCTCGACCACAGCAGAAGAAAGAGGAAGGACGAAGGTCGTCCCCTATGTTTTTGTCATAGGCTCTCTACAGTATGCTATGCTGTGTGCCGCACCTGAAGTGTGCCTTGCCATGAGTCAGTCAAGGGGTACAAGAGTGATCCAAGAATGGATCATAGGACAGCGGTCAAAGTTATCCTTAGTAACTAGTGGACTAAGGAATTTTCTCGATTATGGAGGTGGTAAAAGAGTTCATCGTAAAGGGTTACGCCGATGCAAACTTTGACACTAATCCAGATTATTCTGAGTAGTAAACTGGATTTGTATAGTAGAACAGTTATTTGGAATAGCTCCAAATAGAACGTGGTAGCTGCATCTGGGAGATGACATAGAGATTTGTAAAGCACACACGGATCTGAAAGATTCAGACCCGTTGACTATAACATCTCTCACAAGCACAACATGATCAAACCCAGAACTCATCGAGTGTTAATCACATGGTAATGTGAACTAGATTGTTGACTCTAGTAAACTCTTTGGGTGTTAGTCACATGGGGATGTGACCTTGAGTGTTAATCACATATCGATGTGAACTGGATTATTGACTCTAGTGCAAGTGGGAGACTGTTGGAAATATGCCCTAGAGGCAATAAAAAATTAGTTATTATCATATTTCCTTGTTCATGATAATCGTTTATTATCCATGCTAGAATTGTATTGATAGGAAACTCAGATACATGTGTGGATACATAGACAACACCATGTCCCTAGTAAGCCTCTAGTTGACTAGCTCGTTGATCAATAGATGGTTACGGTTTCCTGACCATGGACATTGGATGTCGTTGATAACGGGATCACATCATTAGGAGAATGATGTGATGGACAAGACCCAATCCTAAGCCTAGCACAAGATCGTGTAGTTCGTATGCTAAAGCTTTTCTAATGTCAAGTATCATTTCCTTAGACCATGAGATTGTGCAACTCCCGGATACCGTAGGAGTGCTTTGGGTGTGCCAAACGTCACAACGTAACTGGGTGGCTATAAAGGTACACTGCAGGTATCTCCGAAAGTGTCTGTTGGGTTGGCACAAATCGAGACTGGGATTTGTCACTCCGTGTAAACAGAGAGGTATCTCTAGGCCCACTCGGTAGGACATCATCATAATGTGCACAATGTGATCAAGGAGTTGATCACGGGATGATGTGTTACGGAACGAGTAAAGAGACTTGCCGGTAACGAGATTGAACAAGGTATCGGGATACCGACGATCGAATCTCGGGCAAGTATCGTACCGCTAGACAAAGGGAATTGTGTACGGGATTGGTTAAGTCCTTGACATCGTGGTTCATCCGATGAGATCATCGTGGAGCATGTGGGAGCCAACATGGATATCCAGATGCCGTTGTTGGTTATTGACCGGAGAACGTCTCGGTCATGTCTGCATGGTTCCCGAACCCGTAGGGTCTACACACTTAAGGTTCGATGACACTAGGGTTATAGGGAATAGATATATGTGGTTACCGAATGTTGTTCGGAGTCCCGGATGAGATCCCGGACATCACGAGGAGTTCCGGAATGGTCCGGAGGTAAATATTTATATATGGGAAGTCCTGTTTTGGTCACCGGAAAAGTTTCGGGTTTTATCGGTAACGTACCGGGACCACCGGGAGGGTCCTGGGGGTCCACCAAGTGGGGCCACAAGCCCCGGAGGGCTACATGGGACAAGTGTGGGAGGGGACCAGCCCCAGGTGGGCTGGTGCGCCCCCCCACAAGGGACCAAGGCGCCTCCAAGAGGGAAGGGGGGCAAACCCTAGGGCAGATGGGCCCTAAGGCCCACCCCAGGTGCGCCTCCCCCTCTCCCCCTTGTGGCCGCCACCCAGATGGGATCTGGGGGCTGCCGCCACCCCTGGGGAGGGAACCCTAGGTGGGGGCGCAGCCCCTCCCCTTCCCCTATATATACTTGAGGTTTGGGCTGCCCAACAGACATGGGTTCTTGACCTCTCCCTGGCGCAGCCCTACCTCTCTTTCTCCTCATATCTCGCGGTGCTTGGCGAAGCCCTGCTGGATCACCACGCTCCTCCACCACCACCACACCGTTGTGCTGCTGCTGGATGGAGTCTTCCTCAACCTCTCCCTCTCTCCTTGCTGGATCAAGGCATGGGAGACGTCACCGGGCTGTACGTGTGTTGAACGCGGAGGTGCCGTCCATTCGGCACTAGGATCATCGGTGATTTGGATCACAACAAGTACGACTCCATCAACCCCGTTCACTTGAACGCTTCCACTTAGCGATCTACAAGGGTATGTAGATGCACTCTCCTTCCCTCGTTGCTAGATTACTCCATAGATTGATCTTGGTGTTGCGTAGAAAATTTTGAATTTCTGCTATGTTCCCCAACAAGGGCTTTGTTGGCCAACGGTTTAACTGGAGTTGACCTGGTCCGTCCGATGCTGGGTTGCTTGGAGGATCATGCCTTTGAGCTGCCGCACTAGCTTAATGTGTGAATATACAATTGACATAAAAGATCCCCAGAGGTATAATCCAACACGTCTCGAAGACCAATAGATCAACGAGATGACCAAATCAATGCTTGGTGGGAGCCTTGAAAACTGCAGCAAAACGGGTCTAAATCCCTTCTGCACTCTCAACCCGGCTCCTGACGTAAGCATTTCGAGCCATTTTTACTTTACTTAGTATTCTCATAAACTGCACATTCCTTATTATTACTTGTAACCTCCACGCTGACTCTTCTTTCTGGAACAAGAAACTGCAGGATAAGCCGGTCAAAAAGGCGAAAGAAAAATCCAAGACGAAAGGACCAAAGGGAGGAAGCAAAATGCTAATGACTTATTTACCCTTGACAATGAGTCGGAGGTAGAACTTGACTCTCTTGGCTTTATTTTTATGCAACCTATTGAAGCTGATTCCCCTCAGGACGATGTGGAGACCAGCCATGCCGATGCCGCAAAGGTTACTAACATTTCCTCCGACTCAACGCCTTTCCCAAGATAGAAAACCCGGTGGGTGACTCGGAAAGTAAGATTTTCTCACCCTCTTCCTTACTTGGATCCCGACTTTATTTTGAAAAACAACATCACAAACCAGGCGCAAGACTTAGAGTGATGGAGACGCGGAGTTTATTTCCAGCTTACCAAATAATCCAGTCGCTCGTAAGCGTCAACATGAGGTGCTTCATGATCCAAATTCTTTTTTATCATCTAGCCGACTTAATACGCCAGCCTCTCACACCTTCTAACTCAAATTATCATAAGACACCTCCATCATCTGGTGATTCTTCAGGGACCCAAATGCCTGTCTTGAAAGTTGCCCCTGGGTAATTATTTACACTTACTTTTATTTGTTGATCAATATGTTATGATTATATACTCATGTTCATATATTTTCATCGCAGAGGAATGGCCAAAGCTGGTATGAAGCAGAAACTTGGCGGATCTTCAAAAGATCCTAAAACGGTTGAGCCGGAAAAACAATATGCCGATATCTCCGAGGCTCATACTCAAGATCCAACATAGCTCATTGATGACCCGCCATGTTCAACCGATGCCACCATCTCTGAACAAATGGATGTTGAGGTTAACCCAGCGACTAGTCGTGACCCATCGATCCCTGCCAAGCCTGCTGAAGAAAAACCTTCTCAAAAGGTTGCCGATGATGTTATCATTACTGGCACAGGCTACACAGAACCAGGGAATCCTACCGCCTTAGTCAAACACAGTGCCAAGTAAGAGGTTTTAACTACTGAAAAAGGCAAATTGAAGCTGGACCTGGAGAGCTGCGCAGGTTTTAGCGCAAGTGATATCCACGCAGGCTACTTGAGCCGCCTCCATACCAGCCTTGACATGGAGACTGGCTTAGTAAACCTTATGATGGAACACTTTGAGGTAAGTTCTCAACCCCTTTCCATATGAATCCGTGTTTAGCCGCCAAGTCTAGAGGATAAGAAAGAATTGAATATACTGTAGACTTGAATAGTAGTCTTCACACTGTAGCTTCCCAAAACCAATTTATCCCAATTAGATCTGAATCAGTAGCCCCCAAGGGCCGGCTTAAACTTGAAAAGTTGAGTTGGGACTTAGAATTGTGGACAAAATCCAAACATGTAGCCCCCAAGGGCCAGCTTAAACTGAAAAATTGAGCCAGGTCATAAAACAATTTTGAAATGACCAACATTAGCCCTCAAGTGCCAAGTAGAGTACTTGTAATGTTCTTGGGACTTCAATAAAATAACCATCATAATTGCTAAGTACTGCTTGACTATTGCATTTCAGGCTGAATTAAGCATGAAGGAAGCACATGTGGGCGATTAGAGGCAGAATCATCAAGTCACAACAAGCAGAAACTTCAAAGGCCAGGTTAGAACTGAAAGTCGCCTTGGAAGTAACTGAAATATTGAAAATAGATTTCAACACTAAACGAGCCGGCTGGGAGACTGAGAAGGCGGCGCTATTGAAAAGAGCATAAAATGCTGAAGCTGCTCTTAAGCCGGTGATTGAGGAGCTATCCGGCTTAAAGCAACACATTAATCTTATGACAGCTACCATCTTTGGTAAATAACGCTTAATTTTTAGCCTTTCACAACCTATTTATTTTGACCCGCCTAGCGACTCATCTGTACGTTTGCTCAACATGCCCCAGGAGATCCAATCTTCGTCAGGATGCTCGTAACACTGAAAGCCACATATGCATTGGTTGAACAATTATACACTGGTACTCAATAGACTCTTGTGGCTATCTCCAATGCTAAATGACCGCCAACACTCATCAGGGAGGTGCTAGCCAAATTGTCTATAATGCCCCAAAAGCTGTCAGAGATAAAACGACCGGCCGCCCGCGCTGGTACCATTACAACTCTTCGCCTAGCCAAAGCATGGCAAGCGGAATTGGACTCGGAGGAAATGGCCACTGGCTGCCCAAGCCTCAAGGAAGATTGGTCTCCTTTTGATCAGATGGACTTTGCAAAATGCGTAAAGGAGATGCGTCCCTTGGCATGCAAATTGGCCGAGGAGACTGATTTATCCTGGTATGAGCCGGCGTACACCATGGACAATGTTAAGGTCAAGGTGTCGTCTTATGATGTCGTGAATCTCACTCCTCCAATGCGTAAGCATAATTTTGCCCCTGATGTGTGACACTCCAAAAATTTTGATTTGGTTTTCATCAAAAACTTTATTGGATTCTAAAAGAGGGCATTTAAAAAATTTTCTCTTCCAGAAATCCTTCCTCTTTAAAAACTTCCTTTCACCTTTGGCAAGGATTTCCTTTCCATTTCAATTTTGGTGCTAAAATTTTGGAAGCTTTTCTTCTGGTTGTTTCCCTCTCAAACTTATTTATTTTTTCATTTAAAAAGAAACCCTAGGAGTTTGGGACTTCATTCTTTTTGAAACCACCCTTGATTTCACCATATCACAGGTGGTAAAACCCCTCCAAAAACCTCCTCTTCTCCTTGGAGCAACCTAAGTTCTCTGTCCCAACTAATCCAAACAAGTTTTGTATTTTATTTCAATCATTTTTTCCTCTCAAATCATTTTTGTCAATTATTGGGAGCCTGAGTCATTTACAAAGCAAGTGCCTTATTTCCTTTGAGTTTTGATCTCAAACCAACTCCTCTGGATTGTCCTTAGCATCCACAACTCAAAACCATCTTGATCCACTCTCCTTCTTTTCAAATTTTTGAAATTTCAGCCTCTGCAAGTTTGGACCAGATTTGCCAAATTTGGTGAAATTCATATCTACACTTCCCCAAAAATTCTACAAAAATTCAGGCAGCCTACTGGAGCAATGAGTAGCCACTCCACGAAAAATCAGCTCTAGGAAAAATCCCTAGAGACCTGTATCATTCTGTCGAACACCTTGCATACACTGTATTTTGCACTTTCAGTAATTCAGTAAAGTTCAGAGTTCAGTGTCGTTTTCCCTTCGCCAGATTCAGTGACGCGTGGACAGTGCCCTTGGCACGATCCTCGCCGCCTCTCCCTCTTGTCTGGAGTGCCGCACGCGCGCTTGGCGCCTTCCTGGCGTCGGTGGCGCCCGGGCCCGCCTGCGCCGGCGTGTCTCGCGGCGGCCGATCCACCGTAACAGCCGACCGGAAGCAGAACGGCGGCGCAACGCCGTTCGGCGCCGCCCAACGCTCCCTGGCTCTCCGCGTGGCACATGCATGCCAGCGCAGCCCCGCTGCACAGTCACCGTAGCCTGGCACGCACAGGGCGTGCTCCCTGCCGCCGACGTGCCGCACGGTCGTTCCGTTGGGGCCAGCCGTAAACCTTCCCCCCCGTGCTGAGCTGGACCCTGGAATGGAACCTCTACTCCACCTAGACGATGCCCAAGCCCCTAATCCCACTGCCCAACCACAGTGCCGCCGTAATCGCTCGCCTGACTTATCCCGTACGCGGCAACCGCCTCGGGCCGGCTATATATAGCACCCCCAGGTTCCCTCTCGCCCCCGCACACCTCCACTACCTCGCTGGACCCCGACCAACAACTAGAAGAGCCTCGAGGGGCCCTTCTTCCTCGACTCCGGCCGCCTCGTTCCGCCTCGGCCTCCACCTCAATTCGCTCCGGTGAGGCCATCCCCGGCGCCCAAACTTCGTCAGTAGTTTCCTCGAACAACCAGTGAGCTAACCCAAGCATCAATTTGACCTTCGCAGCTCTCCCCAGCGAGGTCCATCTCCACCCGAGCCGCCGTCCGCCGGAGCAAGGCTCGCCGTCGACGTGGTACTCGCTGGCGACCACCACCACCACCAACCGACGCGGAAGGGCGTCCTGAGAAAGGAGGTACCCTCCGATCCCCTTACCTCGCCGTGGATCGCCACTAAAACCTTTATAACTTTTAAACAGAAAAGTATTTTTGATTGATTCTTTTTCTGTTCTCTTTGAAATTTTGTCTAGTTTTTTATCAGATTTATTTGAAAAAAATTTGGAATACTTTTTGTGCACTTCTTGGTATTTACGATAGCGCCTATATTTTATGTATACCGTAGACACTGAAGGAGGTGACGGAGCCGTGAACTTCACCGAGCTAGGCTCCGACTACTCTGAACCAGGCAAGCATGTTTGAACTTTTGATATGATGAGTGTCTTGGCATGTTTTGCATTTAGTTAGTTCCATGGCATGTTGATGAGCATACCGATGAACGTTACTTTCATGCATGGTTAAGGTAAGTGAGCTCGATGATCCATAAGTGGATGGATGTGAGTATGAATGGCCATGGGTTGGCATGAGGATGGGTAAGATGGCAGTGTTGTAGCATGCCAGTCTTATGCCAGACTATTTGACTACCGTGTCAAATCATATCGGTCCAGTTCCTCCCTTTTCCTTCCTTGTACTACCACATGTTTTCCGCAAGGAATATGGCTTAGTAAGTTGCAAACCGCTTTCCTGGTACACACCAAAAGGAGAGGCCGGGATGATGGTTCCATGGCCCTGGATTAAAGGCAGTCATCCGGTCAGGGGGCATGGGTGTTTCCCATTGGGACCGAGAGGGGGGCACCCCTTAGAGCGCGCGTATATAAATTTGATCCCATGCTATTCGAGATTGTGATCTCCCCGTCTCAAAAGTTTTTCTTGGACGATGTCTAGGGTGAGTCCTGGCATCGAGAGATAGGATGGGTGTGTACTGGTTAGCTGTGTTTACTTCCGAAATACCATAAACGGAACTAGTCCTTCGAGACTACGGAAATCCGTTAGTTGTGGGATATTTTTGTACAAACTCTGCAGAGTCATAAATCTCCAAATCATCTTATCCATATCCAAATTTTGCGCTGACTTATTCTGACAAGTGCCAGTTTTGGTGACAGATACTCCGGTGAATCTCGTGAGCACTAAGCCCGGTTAAAAGTTTATTCCTGTGGATGGACTAACCCATTTATTATCATGAACTGAATAATTATTATGAGTATTATTTACTTGCGGATTAAATCCCTTTCTGTGATGTCGCTCAGACGTCCGACTGTGGCATTCCTTTTAAAGCCCTTTCTGTGATGTCGCTCAGACGTCCGACTGTGGCATTTCTTTTAAAGCCCTTTCTGTGATGTCGCTCAGACGTCCGACTGTGGCATTTCTTTTAAAGCCCTTTCTGTGATGTCGCTCAGACGTCCGACTGTGGCATTTCTTTTAAAGCCCTTTCTGTGATGTCGCTCAGACGTCCGACTGTGGCATTTCTTTTAAAGCCCTTTCTATGATGTCGCTCAGACGTCCGACTGTTTCATTTCTTTTAAAGCCCTTTTTGTGATGTCGCTCAGACGTCCGACTGTGGCATTTCTTTTAAAGCCCTTTCTGTGATGTCGCTCAGACGTCCGACTGTGGCCTGATGTTCTGTTATTATTTGTTCACCCTTCGAGGCGTCGCTTCAGACACCCGATCGGCTCTCATATATATTTTGTTGGGATTTCAGGCGGACTACCGCCGTTTCCCTCGTACTTACTTTGTTATGCAAATCTTTAATTCTGCATTGGAAAGATTATTCATGACGCATTCATGCATGCATTTTGTTATATCTTACGTCCGAACTGTCTTGCGAGTGCTTTCAAAGTACTCACTGGCTTGTTGATTTGGCCAGATGCTGACGAAGGTGATCTCATGGATGAAGAGTTCGATAGCGAGTCCGACGCCTAGAGGAATCCCAGTCAGTCTCGTGCGACCCTGGTCTTGGTCACTGTTTTATAACCGCTTCCGCAACCCGAATTAATTTATCGAGCCTCACCTCGACGCTCGATGAGATGCCAGTTTGAGAGTCGTGTTACCACACTTCCCGTTGTGTTATTCCACCATCACTTTATCCTCGAGTCAGTAGTATGCCACCACACCATTGTGTTATATCCGCCATTATGTATAATTATTGGGGCGCTTGTAATAATTTGTTGGGCAGCCCTAGCCCAACCCTGTAACATATTCTATGCTACTGGCTTATTGTATCAAGAATTTGTCTACCAGTGTGGAGGATTTCTCTCATACTGGTCTCAAAAGATTGGTTTCTCAATAAATATTTTTATTGGAAAACCGGTCGTGACAAGCTTGGTACCAGAGCCAGGCTGACTGTAGGAAGCCACTAGGTGCGATCACTAACCTGTTAATTGCATGATAGAGCCGATTAATTTTTTTATGCAATTGTAGTCATTTTCTGACAGTCAGCATAAATTTATGATCTGACCATTCAGGATTTTTGCCTACTTTTGTAGATGGCCGACAACAACTGCGAGTCTCAGACCTTCGCCAACGTACCCGATGGGTTCGTCAAGCTTCTCTCCTTCATCATTCAGGTCGCGATGGGGCCATCCGTGCGCCCAGTCTTCACGCTCCGCCAGCATAGAGTCAACGACAGCCTGACCATGCACCAGGCCACGGTGCAGTTCAAGGGAGGGCGTGGTGAGCTACGCTGCTACCTGTTCGTGGGAAGAGCCATGCCTACGGAGAGGCATGCTATGCAGATGGCAGCCCGTGAGGCGATAGCCCGCCTTAGGGATGTCCTTCCCGCGATGAAGACTCATCGCTACCGTTATCTTCCATGCCATGTGCCCTACACCTGCCACTACGCATTCTCCTGCCCTAGAGGAGAACGAGACGAGGCTTTTGAGATGCTTATTGAGTATCTCCGGGCTCTGGAGGCAGCCTTCGACAACCTGGTGGACGACTTCGTGGCTGCCCGCATGGACTCAGTTCATGGCTGTGCCGCCAACAGGAGGGAGCTCCTGCTCACCGCACCGCCACTGACTTTTGTCTCGTCCTCAGGATCTCATGCACCTACTCGTCACCTGCCTACCACCGGAGGGTTCAACCAGGCCTTTGCGCCCACTCCAGCGTGCACTGCACCACCTGCTGTACCCACTCCCATTCGCGTTGCTCCGCCCCTGGCACCCGTTCCATCTACCCGACGCGGCTCCTCACGTCTGGAGCCTATTAGTGAGGAGGAGGTCGAGTCCCCAGCCTCACTGCGCCTCACCCTTGGCAGGGCCAAGGAGATCATCGACATTTCCGGCTGAGTACGTTTGCCCGTCATGTGATGTACCGCTTTGTAAGATATGTTGTGAGAAGTAGCTTGTTTGCGCATCATGTAGAACTGGAGGAGTGAACTAGCCTAAATAACATGTCAGGATTATGTACGCATATCATGAGTGATGTATTGTATAATTATCGCCCGCGTGTAAAATATGTAATGAGCAGTCCTTCTCCGTGCGCAAATCAATTTGTTTTCTTAAGTGATCTTGGACTTTTAAATTATTTGCCATCCTTGTGCATTTTTTTGGAGTTGTTTTGATGACCATCTTCATTTTTCTTATGAGTTTTATAAAATATATCCCCAGAGTGAAAAAAATGTCTCGTCCTTGGACTCGCTCCATGCCTACTCCGCCAAAGGAAAATTTTGACACTCAACTAGGCAACAATTTCACGCAAGGGCAGTCGAGTCAACAGGGCAGTGAAACGGCACTTTCCCAAATGTGCCGCCTTTATGAACAGAGTCAGCAACAACATCGTGAAATGATGAACCAAGTCATCAACGTGGGAAATTACCATGGACAGTATCCGCAGCATTCCAAGTTATCCGAGCTACAGAAGATGCGTCCCCAAACATTTTCTCATACTGACAAGCCTCTTGAAGCCGAGGACTGGCTTCGGGATATGGAGAGGAAATTAATTATTGCAAAATGTTCAGATCCCGAGAAGGTGTTATATGCTCCGCACTATCTCACAGGAGTAGCCGCATCTTGGTGGGAGAATTTTCTGCACATGCATCCAAACGAAGGTGACATAACCTGGGATGATTTCAAGGAAGGTTTCCGCGGTGCACACATTCCTAAGAGTATTATGAAAATCAAAAAGAGAGAGTTCGATGACCTCAAACAAAGGAACTTGACACACTACTGGAATCAGCTACTTTGCCATCTGCCAGCTCTTTGCCGTCCGCTAGCGGACGGCAAAGAAGCTCTTTGCCATCAGCTACCAAAAAGCAGACGGCAACGAACTGGCTGATGGCAAAGACCTTCTTTGCCATCAGCCAGTTCTTTGCCGTCTGCTAGCGGATGGAAAAGATTCTTTGCCGTTGGCTAGCAGACGGCAAAGAGGGAGGGGGACCCACTGACGAGCTGGTTAAAAAAAACTTAACAACCCCCTCTTTGCCGTCTGCTAGCAGACGGCAAAGAGTAGGTAAGCGGACGGCAAAGGGGGGCGGACGGCAACCGTTTAGGTTACTAACGGCGCCCCACCCCGCCCGGCCCATCTCTCTCTGTTCCCTCTCCTCCCCGACGACCACCGCCACCCGCCGCCTCCCCTGCCACCCACCGCCGCCCCCTTGCCCCACCTCCCCTCGCCCCGCCGCCCCCTTGCCCCACCTCCCCTCGCCCCACCGCCCCCTTTCCCCACCTCCCCTCGCCCCGTCGCCCCATCGCCCCCATCACCCGCCACCGCCCCGGCGTCCCGTCGCCCGCGCCGGAGCCAGGCTCGCGCCCCGGAGCTCGCCGCCCCTGCGCCTCGGAGCTCGCCGTCCCTGCGCCCCGGAGCTCGCCGCCCCTGCGCCCCGGAGCTCGCCGCCCCTGCGCCCCGCCGCCCCCCGCCCCCGCCGCCCGGCCATCCCACTGCCCCAGAGCCCCCCCCCCCCCACCCACCACCCCGGCGCCAGCGTCGCCCCCTGCTCTGGTGAGTTTTTTTTTCTGTTTTTCTTTTTTTGCTGTTTAATTCTTGTTTAATTGTTAGTCTTAGTGTTAGTGTTAGATTTAGTGTTAGAAAAGAAGAAAATTTAGTGTTAGTGTTAGAAAAAAGAATATGTAGAAGAAAAGAAGAAGAAGTGGAAAAAAGATGAAAAAGAAGAAAAGAAAAGAAGTAGAAAAAAGATGAAAAAGAAGAAGGAGAAAAGAAGTAGAAGAAGTAGAAGAAGAAGAATAGAAGAAAAGAAGTAAAAGAAGTAGAAAAAAGATGAAAAAAGAAGAAGAAGAAGAAGAAGAAGAAGAAGAAGAAGAAGAAGAAGAAGAAGAAGAAGAAGAAGAAGAAGAAGAAGAAGAAGAAGAAGAAGAAGAAGAAGAAGAAGAAGAAAGGAAAGAAGAAGAAAGGAAAGAAGAAGAAGAAGAAGAAGAAGAAGAAGAAGAAGAAGAAGAAGAAGAAGAAGAAGAAGAAGAAGAAGAAAGGAAAGAAGAAGAAAGGAAAGAAGAAGAAGAAGAAGAAGAAGAAGAAGAAGAAAGGAAAGAAGAAGAAAAAAGAAGAAGAAGAGAAGGAAAGAAGAAGAAGGATAGAAGGAAACACCCCGACCCCGAGCCCCGACACCCCGACCCCGACCCCCGACACCCCGGGCCGACAACCCGACCCCGACCCCCGACACCCCGACCCCGATCCCGACACGCCACCCCGACACCCCGGCCCGACACCCCAACCCCCGACCCCCGACACCCCGACCCCGACCTCCGACACCCCGACCCCGACACGCCACCCCGACACCCCGGCCCGACACCCCGACCCCGACCCCCGACACCCTGACACCACACCCCGACCCCGACACGACACCCCGATACCCCGACACCCGACCCCCCGACACCCGACCCCCAGACCCCCCAACCCCGACACCACACCCCGACCCCAACACCACACCCCGACAACCGACCCCCTGACCCCGACACCACACCCCGACCCCAAAACAGCACCCCGACCCCGACATGGCACCCCGACACCGACAGGACACCCCGACCCCCGGCACCTCCCGAAAAGGTGTTCTTTGGCCTTCCAGAGGCCGACGGGGTCATATATTTGTGAATTATTAGTTAGGTCATATATTTTTCAATTTTGTTATGAAAAACATCATATATAATTGTGTTGATTGTGTAGTTTTAAATGTGCAGTTGTTTCATCGCTGCGAGGTTTGGTGTTTGACGACCTCGCCGTGCGTTTGACGAGCTCTGCCCCTTCGTTCGTGGGTGAGCACAAATGACAAGTCCTCCTCCCCCATTAATTATTTGATCTATTCCGATGAAACTTGATAGCTAGCTATATATGTGTCTTGAATCATCAGTATGCGTAACCAATATGTGTCTCCCGTTCGAAAGCGTCATAGTTATAAATATGCATGCATTTGCATATTTATAACCTTGATTCTTTTGAATTGTCCAATGATATCCATGGACAGCCCGAGTACGTGTAGATTGGGTTCGTTTTCCCATATGCTTTGCTCCGGATCCGACGCATAAATTTCGTCAGTGCCTCCCCTGTTGTTCTCCGGGTACACATCCTCTCTGTTTATTGCAGAGACGTGTATCGGGAGAACAGCGGGGAGGTGCTGCCGAAATTTTGCGTCGGATCCGGAGCATAGCATGGGAAAATGAACCCAATCTACACATACACGGGTGGGATTAGGACCTATCATTACCTATTAGAGTGTAGGTTGCATGGACGTAATAAAATTGACAAAGTAGATCAACTGATGAATATATACATGGTGAATTACATATATAATTGTTGTGTGTCCAGTAGCTCTGAAAGTCAAGATGAGTGACCGTGCTTGGATGTATATCGGTCACACTGGTCAGAACAAATGGAGCGCTGAATGGTTCACAAAAACTAAGGGGTTTGTGCAAGCCGCATTTGCAAATGGCCAAAAGAAAACCTGGTGCCCCTGTTTCCGGTGCGGCAATTGGGAAAAGAAGACAGAGGCTGAAATGGGCAAACACCTGCAGAAGAGTGGTTTTACGCCCGATTATACGGTGTGGACATTTCATGGTGAGTCTGCCCAACGTGACCGAGCTGAGGTGGATCGTCGTCGCACCGATGAGCATGGTACCGGGATGGAAAACATGGTGCAAGGCTATGATGATGCTCGGGATTCGGACGAGGAGATGGAGGAATCTGCAAAGGCCTTCAATGAAATGTTGGAGTCTTCGAAACGTCCGCTCCACGAGCACACTGAGCTTTGTCAGTTGGATGCCATCTCACAAGTAATGGCTCTGAAGGCTCAGTTCAACTTGGGCAGAGAATGCTATGACGCAATTATGACAGTATTTGGACGCTTTCTACCCAAAGGCCATGTAATGCCTGCAAACCTGTACCAGTCGGACAAAATCCTCCGTGCACTGAAGATGCCCTATGAGAAGATACATGCCTGTGAGAAAGGATGTGCCTTATTTAGGCTTGACTATGCGGACTTGAACTATTGTCCCATTTGCAAGTCTTCCAGGTTTATTGTGGTAGACAACGGTATGGGTGAGAAGACACAGACCAAAATCCCCGTTAGTGTTCTTCGGTATATGCCAATCGTACCAAGACTTCAATGTCTTTTCATGGTCGAAGAGACGGCCAGACAGATGACATGGCACAAAACAGGAAAAAGAACCGAACTAGATGCAGATGGGAATCTGATGATGGTACACACATCGGATGGTGTTGCGTAGAAAAAGTTTGATGAATTACATGCTGACAAAGCGGCAGATCCGAGGCATCCTCGAGTCGGCATCAGCACGGATGGGTTCAGTGTGTTTGGTATGATGGCAGCCCAATACAGTTGTTGGCCCGTATTTGTCTTTCCACTCAATCTCCCCCCCCGGACAGATTATGCAAAGAAAGAACATTTTCCTGACGTTGATAATTCCAGGACCCAACTATCCGGGCAAAAATATGAATGTGTACATGCAGCCGCTTAAGGACGAATTGCAAGAAGCCTGGGATAATGGGTTCAGGACATACGACGCCTTTAGCAAACGGAACTTCATAATGCGTGTCTGGTACATGTACTCGACGCATGACTTGCCGGCGTATGGGCTATTCGTTGGCTGTTGTGTGCATGGAAGGTTCCCGTGCCCCACATGCAAGGGAGCTCTTGAGTTTCATTGGCTTCGGGCCGGTCGCAAGTTTTCTTGCTTCGACATGCATAGACAGTTCCTGGATCCTCGCCATAAGTTCAGGAAAGACAAGAAGAACTTCATCAGGGGTACAGTTGTCAAAAACTCTGCACCACCTGCATTGACAGGCCAACAGACCCTGGATCAGTTAAACGCTCTCGAGCCAGATCCACAACGTCCAGGGTACTTCAAGGGGTATAATACTAAGCACGCGTGGACTCACAAAACATGCTTATGGGATCTGCCTTACTTCAAAGACCTCCTTTGCGCACACAACATCGACGTGATGCACACTGAGAAGAATATCCCCGAGGCACTTTTTGGTACATTGTTCAGCATAGATGGGAAGTCAAAGGATAATACTAAGGCTAGAGTCGATCTGGAGGCGCTATGTGATAGGCCGTTACAAAACATGAAAGAACCAAAAGGAAAGCAGAACTGGACGAAGCCAAAGGCATGGTTCAATCTTGGAAGGCCAGCTATGAGGGAAATTCTCTTGTGGGTGCAACGGCAGTTGATGTTCCCCGATGGGTATGCAGCGAATCTAAAGAGGGGAGCAAATCTTGATAAACTGAAGATATTTGGTCTCAAGAGTCATGATTGGCACATATGGATTGAGCGGGGTAATGCCGGTGATGTTGCGTGGCTTCATCCCTGAGGATGAATGGCTAGTACTGGCAGAACTCAGCTATTTCTTCCGTGTTCTTTGTGCGAAAGAACTATCACCTGGCGTGCTAGAAGAAATGGAAGAGTTGGCGCCGGAGTTGATCTGCAAGTTAGAGAAGATCTTTCCACCGGGCTTCTTTAATCCAATGCAGCATTTGATTTTGCATCTCCCGACCGAGGCAAGATTGGGGGGGGTGCCCGTGCAAAATCGTTGGTGCTACCCAACTGAGAGGATGCAGAAGACGCTTCGAGAAAAATGTAAAAATAAACATAGAATTGAAGCATCGATGGCTGAGGCATTCATTACAGAGGAGGCGGCAAACTTCGTAACAGCGCACTACGAAGCCAAAAATCGTCATTTGCATAATCCAAAGCCTCGGTACAATGCTGACGAGCCTAAAAAGGGTGGATCCAACCTCAGCCTATTCAAAGGGAATCTCGCACCAACTAGTGTTTCACATCCAGTATCTTTGGATAACGAAGAATGGCGGACCATTTCGTTGTATATCTTCAACAACCTGATAGAAGTGCGGCCGTACATCGAGTAAGTTCTTGGTACATTGTTTCACAACTTCTATTTCCTTTGAACTACTCTTATTCCTGGATATGTCATACAGTCGATACGTCACCATATTCTCGTATGGAGCGGAGATCCAAAAGGATTTCGTCGAAGAGTATGAGCTTCTCGCAAAGCAAGGAGGTGGCTATCCCGGTTTCATCTCTTGGTTCAAACAAACGGTAATTTCTATTAGGCAATTTCATTTCATTCGCTAATTTGTGCATAATGCAACAATCCTTTCATATTAAACCTGTAGGCTAATTCAGAGTCTATGGACGCCGAATTGAGACAAGTCGCTAATGGTTTTGACTATAAGGTCCGTTCATTTGACAAGTACGACATCAACGGGTATCGCTTTCGTACCTATGGCAAAGAGCTATCTATGGCGGACCGAAAGTCAACAAATTGTTGTGTATCTGCTATCGGCGACGGAGGTACCGAGTATTATGGGAGAGTTGAAGCAATTTATGAACTTCTGTTCAATGGTGAAAACCCACCGAATGTCGTAGTCTTCAAATGTTATTGGTTTCAGCCGAAGGAGACTAGAAGGACTCATGAACATGTAGGGCTAGTTGAAATCAACCGAAGCACTCATTTAGATGTTCCTGATGTCTATATTATGGCTCAACAGGCGACCCAAGTATTCTATCTACCGTGGGCCTGCCAAACTAATCCAAATCTGAAAGGTTGGGATGTCGTTTATGAAGTGCCGCCACGTGCTAGACTTTCTCCCCCAAAGGAAGAGGATTATGAACCTCACATTAACCCAGACACATATGAAGGAGAATTCTTCCAAGAGACACGTCTTTCCAAAAAGCGTTTCAAGAACCGCTATACTTCACGCCAAAACATTGAAGTAGACAGCGACAATGAATCCGACATCACCCCAGAGGAGGAATAAGAAGAGCCGGAACAAGAAGAGGTTACTGCTGCGGATGACCTGTCAATGCTTGACCGATTACGTCAAGGTGGCCTTGCACATGTTGATGCCAATGAACCCTATGAGCCCGTCATTGATTATAGTGATGATGATGATTATGCATTTATTGATGATACTGATCGAGATTATTAGTAGTGTCAGGTATTACATTTTTTTATGTTGTACTTGATGATGATACACTTAAGTGATACACATATTATGGCAGGTGTACTAATTTCGTTTACTATTTGTCATGGCAGGTGTCGGTCGGGAGCGTGTTCTGAGGTCTTCCATTCCAGACGCACCTCTCCGCTGAGCGTTGCTGGACAGTATGGCCACAGCGCCGGGCCCTTCTTCGTCGACCGCGGTGCCCAGCAGGGGACGAGGTAGGAAGAGAGGAGGTGGGGCACGTGGTCGTGGGAGAGGAGGTAGGGTGACTGCTACGGTGCCTTCCTCGCCGCCACCCCCAGCCTTTTCACCCGAGCACGTGACTGCTAGGGTGGACTCGTCCGAGGAGGAGGCTACACGGACTCCGGTCCATGAGCCTCCGGTCCACGGGTCTTGGGCCCACGAGCCTCGGGTCGACTAGCCTTCGGCCCACGAGAGTTCGGCCCACGTGACCCCGGAGGAGCACACGTCCGGATGGGGTACCTAGCCGGATCAGCCCGAGGAGCCGAGTGGCCATGCTGATGATGGCGGGGAGCTGACTGATCTTGAGGAGGAGGGGGCACCGTCTACCAGCGTGGTGCTACATGGCTCCCGTCTGTGCCGGTGACCCGCGAGCAGAGGTGGTTGATTTTCCCTGATGGGGAGAGGTACGTAAGTGCATTTAATATTTTTGTACCTTGTGCATTCACGTTTTTTCAAATAACTAATGCGTTGGCCTTGTCATGCTGCAGGGGTTGGAACCACCATCATAGTGTCCGCCGGCCCAACTCCGTCCTTGGAGTTGTTTGCCGGCAAAACTTCCCGGGGTTTGTCACATTGCCTGGTGAGGGTCGGCTTCCAGAGCTTGGATTGAGCTGGGAGCACTACGTGGCTGCCCCGGCCCCGCCAAATGAGATTATCGACGGTGTCGTGTGCGACACGAGGGCAGACATGGTGATCAGAAAGTTCTGGGTAATTTCTCCTTTACACATTTAAAAATATTCAACTAGCTAGTTATTAATTGTACTAATCAATATTGTCTCATTTGATTGCAGACATTCTACAGGTGTGAGGAGGGATACGAGGAGGACGCGGCACATGTTATCGAGAACGTCTGCAAGCGCCTACTCCAGAACTTACGGCACGAGGCTCGGGTGCAGGCTGTTCGAGACTACTACGCCTTGCGTGGTATCAAGAAGACCAAGCCGGCGTGCTGCGATAAGTTCCTGAGTAAGGAGCAGTACATGAAGGTAATTCTTAAGGCCTTCTCTACTTAAGTTCCTTCATTTAGTAATTCTTAGCCATAGCGCTCAAGTTTCTATTTGCTAACTTAGGCGCCTCCGAGATGGTGTGCGGATCGGATGGATTGTTGGGAGGTGTTGGTCGATGAGTGGTGCTCACAACGATGGCTAGCCCTCCACAAGGAGGCCAAGGACAAACGTGCCCAAATGGAAGGTGTGCCACACCATCAAGGCAGCTCCAACTTATATCAGTTCGGGCGCAACTGGGTATGTGGTTTGCTTCATGATTCATGCAATTCATTCATCATGCTAGCTTGAGCCCTTTAATTACTAATTTTCATTGTTTCTCTCTTTCAGGCACGCTACAATAAGGCGGATAAGGTGCCAGTGGTGTACGACCTGTATGCCATGGCCCACACTGCCTCTTTCAAGAAAGTCAAGGCTTTCTCTTAGTCTGACCTCGATGATGCAAACAACTTCACCAACATCTCCTCCCACAACAAGCTCGTGAGATATAGAGATGAGGGGAAGGCGAGGAAAGGGGAGGACTTTAACCCGAGCCAGGGTCCCATTGATCCAGAGCTGTTGATGATATCTGGTGGCGGGAGGTCCCATGGCTCCATAGCCATTGGAGATGGACTTATCCGTTGTCCTAGCACTCTCCCGGAGATCAAGGCACGCCAGTCGAACTCCGCTCCTGAGATAAGGCCTCGTGAACGGCCAGTGCAACTCGCCATCAAGGTTAGTGATACGTACTCAGTTATCTTTCTCCATTACATTGTGTGCGCTTCCATCAATGATTACAAATGGTCATGTGAGTGGTGTTGCAGGCTGCTATACAGAGTGAGAGAGATAGAACGGAGAAACTTCTGGCGGAGGCGGCGGAGAGGCAGCGGGAGTTGGAGGAGAGGACGACAAAGATGATGGAGGAGGAGAGGGCACGGAATGACATGCAGGCAAGGGCCATGTACAAGCTCCTTGTGGTAAGTTTCTTCTGCAGATTAGCCAAAACATTCATGTAGTGTTTGTCTCATTACTAGCTAGTATGACTGAGTCGTCAAAACCAAATGTGCAGTCTGTGTGTGAGAAGACAGGTCAGACCACTCCGCCGATGCCAGTGATTGCTCCTGGGACCACGGTGAGTTTTATTTGAATGGACATTACTTGCTAGTCTTAACATTTGAGTGTCATCATGCTAACAGACATTGGAAATGATCTTTGGTGCAGCGTAACTCCAGACAAGCATCGCACGATCCTTCTCCAGCTACCGACACGAGCCACCCCGCTCCTACACCTCCTGGATCTTGGTAAGTTTATCTAGTGTTTTGCTTAACACATGCATAAAGACCTAGACTTAGCTTTATTTCCTCCAATGCTTACCATAATGACCTAGACTTAGCTTCTTCTCCTCCAAAATGACTTAATAAGCTTACTGACCTCCAAAACCATCCATTTTACCTAAGTTAGCTCTAAAACGATCTGTACTTAGCTTACTTATGTCAAAAATTGCATAATTAGCTTAGTTAGCTCATAGACGATCCATTTTACCTAAGTTAGCTCCAAAATGACCCATCTTACCTAGGTTAGCTTATAAATGATCCAGTTCATCCAAGTTAGCTCTAAAATGACCCAATTTACCTAGAGTAGCTCCTAAACGATCCATTTCACCTAAGTTAGCTAAAAGCGATCCATTTCACCTAAATTAGCTCTTAAATGATCCATTTCACCTAAGTTTGCTCAAAAACGATCCATTTCACCTTAGTTAGCTCAAAAACGATCCATTTCACCTTAGTTAGTTCAAAAACGTGGCATTTCACCTTAGTTAGCTCATAAATGACCCATTTCAACTAAGTTAGCTCAAAAATGATCCATTTTACCTTAGTTGGCTCAAAAACGATTCATTTCACCTTAGTTAGCTCAAAAACGATCCATTTCACCTTAGTTAGCTCAAAAATGATGCCCTTCACCTTAGTTAGCTCATAAACGACCTATTTCAACTATGTTAGCTCATAAGTGATACATTCCAACTAAGTTAGCTCATAAACAACCCATTTCAACTTAGTTAGCTCATAAATGATCCATTCCACCTAAGTTAGGTCATAAATGACATATACTTCTTGTTATAGTCTTCTTCTTGTTCTATTCACCCATTTCTAACTTCATATTTACCATTTTGCAGATTTCACTCACTTCATGGAAGCTAGCTTGCTAGGATGGAGTGCTTGCTTTTTCTTTGTTAAAACTTTGCATTGTATCTAGCTTGCTATGATAGAACTTGCTACGTTGATGAAACTTTGCTATGTAATATGTATATGGAACAATGTGTATGGATGGAACTTCCTATATATGTTGATGAAACTTTGCTATGTTATATATATCTATATGGAATTATGTGCTGGATATGTGATATTTGTGCTGGATATGTTTGCTGTTAAATATGTGATATATTTGCTGTGAAAATTGTTGGATTAAGAAAAAACAGAAAAAAAGAGACAATATGCAGGCTCTTTGCCGTCAGCCACCGACGGCAAAGGGCTCTTTGCCATCAGCAGCGGACGGCAAAGAGGCCACGTGGCAGGTAGCTGTGCTTCCTGGGAGGCTGACCAATTTGGTCAGTTTGCCTACAGTGGCTCAGCAAAGGCTTTGCCGTCCGCGGCGGACGGCAAAGAGCAAAACTTTGCCTACAGTGGCGGACGGCAAAGGCCTGCTGTGTATTGACGTCAGCTGACATCACACGGCGGACGGCAAAGGCCTTCCAAAGTTTGCCGTCAGCGGCGGACGGCAAAGGCCTGCCGTTAGCCACTTAACGGACTGACAGCGCAGTTATTGCCGTCCGCTCTCTTTGCCGTCTGCCGCGCTCTCTTTGCCGTCCGCCGCAGACGGCAAAGACTTTGCCGTCAGTAGCAGACGGCAAAGTAGCTGTTTACCGAAGCCTACTTTGCCGGAGCCTTTTGCCGTCCGCGGCTGACGGCAAAGGCCTTTGCCGTCCGCCGTTCAGGCCTTTGCTGTCCGCCGTGGCAGACGGCAAAGTAGCTGATTCCTGTAGTGACAGTGGCAGATTATAACAGTCAATTTACACTATTGTCTCGCTACGCCAATGAAGAGTGTATGACTGAAAGCAAGAAGATGGAGAAATTCCTTGACGGTCTAGCGCCCGCGCTTAAATGCCAACTGGTCGTGCACACTTTTCCTGATTTTAAGACACTGGTGGACAAAGCCATTACTCTGGAAAATGAGAGACGCAGTCTGGAAGATATCCGCAAGCGAAAAAGGGACCAGACTAACCATGCTCGCAATCCCCGAAGCAAGACAGATTTTCAAAAGGGTGGGACACACAAATTCCCATCCAATGTCTCATGCCAAATCAAGAATTTTCATGCAAGGGACAAGGAGTTCATATATCGCCCCGACGTTACTTGTTACGCCTATGGAGAGGAAGGGCACTATGCCAAGCAGTGTCCCAAGCCTAGAAACTCAACCCCAAAGCCAAACAACGGCGGTAATAATTCAGCACCCAAGCGAAACAATTTCAATCCCAGCAACAACCACAGGAAGGGTCATCTGAACCACGTAACCAAAGAGGAGGCACAAAACGCTCCGGATATCGTACTCGGTACGTTTCCTGTCAACACAATACCCGCAACGGTTTTGTTTCATTCTGGAGCTTCTCACTCTTTCATTTCGAAAAGTTTTGCTTTGCAAAATAATTTTTCGATGCTTCCTTTGGAGAAATCCATGATCATCAAGTCCCCTGGGATTCAGCAAGTTACTCAGAATTACTGTCAGAATGTGGTCATTGAGTTTGAAGGATTGGAGTTTCACGCAAATCTTATTGTGTTGGAAAACAAAGGACTGGATGTCATCCTAGGGATGGACTGGTTAACCACCAATAAGGGTTTTATTGACTGTTTCAACTGGACCGTAATCCTCACACACCACCACGGGAAGACGATAAGAGTGTCAGCCAAGGAAGGAAAAATACCCCGGCAACCGAGATTGAATAAGGTAGACGTTTCTGAGCTAAACAAGGTTCCAGTGGTATGTGAATTTCCAGATGTGTTCCCTGAAGAACTACCAGGCATGCCACCAGACCGAGAGATACAATTCTGCATTGAGCTCGCACCAGGAACCACCCCCATATACAAGAAACCATACAGAATGGCACCATCCGAGTTGGTTGAATTGAAGAAACAAATAAAAGAATTGCTAGACAAAGGATATATTCGAGCCAGCTCCTCACCTTGGGGATCACCAATTTTATTTGCCAAAAAGAAGGATGGAACACTGAGATTGTGTATTGACCATCGAGCACTTGACATGGTCACAATTAAGAACAAATACCCGATGCCAAGGATAAACGATTTGTTTGATCAACTTGCTCAGGCCAAGGTATTTTCAAAAATTGACTTAAGGTCTGGATACCATCAATTAAAGGTGCGAATGGAAGATATCCCCAAAACAGCCTTCACCTCCAGATATGGACTGTATGAGTTCACAGTAATGCCATTTGGATTAACAAATGCCCCTGCATATTTTGTTCACCTCATGAACAAAGTATTTATGAAGTTTATGGACAAGTTTGTTGTGGTATTCATCGACAATATTCTGGTGTACTCCAAGACACCAGAAGAGCACGCAGAACATCTCAGGATTGTGCTACGAGAACTCAGGAAACACCAATTGTATGCCAAGTTCAGCAAGTGCGAAGTTTGGCTAAAACAAGTAGGCTTTCTAGGCCACGTGCTAACCCAAGACGGTATCGCAGTGGACCCAGAGAAAGTCAAGGCCATACTTGGCTGGAAGTCGCCAGCGAGCATAACAGATATACATAGTTTCTTGGGAATGGCAGGATATTACCGCAGATTTATTGAAGGATTTTCCACCATAGCCAAGCCTATGACACAGTTACTCAAGAAAGACAAGAAGTTTGAATGGACAGAAGCCTGCGAGAAGAGTTTCCAAGAGCTAAAGCGAAAATTAACAACAGCACCAGTATTAATTGTGCCAGACATACACAAGAATTTTGAAGTGTTTTGTGACGCGTCCAGAAAGGGTCTCGGGTGCGTGTTGATGCAGGAAAGCAAGGTTGTCGCCTATGCTTCAAGGCAACTTCGCAAGCATGAGGAAAATTATCCCACTCATGACTTAGAAATGGCAGCAGTCATTCATGCGCTCAAGGAATGGAGGCATTTCTTACTTGGGAACCGATGTGAAATATATACGGATCACAAAAGTCTCAAATATATTTTCACACAGCCAGAACTAAATTTACGACAGAGACGCTGGTTGGAATTGGTAAAGGATTATGATGTTGGTATCCATTACCATCCAGGAAAAGAAAATGTAGTGGCCGATGCTCTTAGTCGGAACCCTAACTTCGACGAAAGCACTCTACAAAGCTTGAGGCCCGAATTCCAACAAGAATTTGCCAAGCTCAATTTGTTAATAGTAGCAGAAGGCACCATATCGAACTTGGAAATACAACCCGACCTTGTGGAGGAAATTAAAGAAGCTCAGCCCGGTCACCCCAGCATTGAAGGCATCAAGAGAAAGGTGAGTATGGGCAAGGCCTCGGAGTTCGTCATAGACGATGGAGGAATATTGTGGTACGGAGAAAGACTCTGCGTGCCAAACATAGAAGACCTTAAACAGCAAATCCTAACTGAAGCCCACACCGCCTCGTACTCGATCCACCCTGGCGGGACCAAGATGTATAAAGATATTCAGGAAAGATTTTGGTGGCACGGTATGAAGAGGGACATAGCCACCTTCATTTCACGTTGTGACTCGTGTCAACGCATAAAAGCTGAGCATCAAAGACCGGCCGGACTACTGCAACCAAACAAAATACCTGAGTGGAAATGGGATGAAATAGGGATGGATTTCATAGTCGGACTACCTCGGTCACAGCATGGGAATGATGCCATATGGGTCATCACTGACAAGTTAACCAAGGTGGCACATTTCATTCCAGTAAAGACAACCTACAACACTCAGCGGCTTGCCAGGATTTATCTCACCCGCATAGTTTGTCTGCATGGAGTCCCGAAGACTATAATATCCGACAGAGGCACTCAGTTCGTCTCAAGATTTTGGGAGCATTTACAACAGGCTCTGGGAACTCAACTAGCCTTCAGTACCGCATACCACCCACAGACCGATGGACAAACAGAACGCGTAAACCAGGTTTTAGAAGACATGCTGAGAGCATGTGTCCTCACATATGGAACCAGTTGGGAAGAAAGCCTGCCATACGCCGAGTTCGCATACAACAATAGCTACCAGGCCAGCCTGCAAATGGCACCATTTGAGGCTTTATACAGACGGAGATGTCGTACCCCATTAAATTGGTCAGAGACCGGAGACAGCCGCATCTTCGGACCAGACATGCTCAGAGAAGCCGAGGAAAAAGTCAAGCTAATCAGAGACCGACTTAAGACCGCTCAAAGTCGACAGAAGAGTTACTATGATCAGAAACATCGTAGGGTCAGCTTCAAGCCCGGTGAGTTCGTATACCTGAAAGGATCTCCTATGAGAGGATTGCAACGATTCAAGATTAAAGGGAAGCTAGCACCAAGATTCATTGGACCATTCTATATAAAGGCACGAAGAGGCACGGTAGCCTACCAGCTAGACTTACCCAAGGAATTATCCGATGTCCACGACGTGTTCCACGTCTCGCAATTGAGGAGGTGCGTGAGCAACCCAGAGAAACAAGTATCCCATGAGAGCATTGACGTGCAGCCAGACCTCACTTATCGGGAACGCCCAGTAAGAATATTAGAGGAGTCTGAAAGGAGGACCCGACATAAGACCATCAAATTCTTCAGAGTCCAGTGGAGCAATCACACCGACAGTGAAGCTACTTGGGAAAGAGAGGATTTTCTTCGGACAGAGCATCCACACTTATTTAAGGATCAGCTGAAATCTTGGGGACGAGATTTTTCCTAAGGGGGTAGGTGTTGTGACACTCCAAAAATTTTGATTTGGTTTTCATCAAAAACTTTATTGGATTCTAAAAGAGGGCATTTAAAAACTTTTCTCTTCCAGAAATCCTTCCTCTTTAAAAACTTCCTTTCACCTTTGGCAAGGATTTCCTTTCCATTTCAATTTTGGTGCTAAAATTTTGGAAGCTTTTCTTCTGGTTGTTTCCCTCTCAAACTTATTTATTTTTTCATTTAAAAAGAAACCCTAGGAGTTTGGGACTTCATTCTTTTTGAAACCACCCTTGATTTCACCATATCACAGGTGGTAAAACCCCTCCAAAAACCTCCTCTTCTCCTTGGAGCAACCTAAGTTCTCTGTCCCAACTAATCCAAACAAGTTTTGTATTTTATTTCAATCATTTTTTCCTCTCAAATCATTTTTGTCAATTATTGGGAGCCTGAGTCATTTACAAAGCAAGTGCCTTATTTCCTTTGAGTTTTGATCTCAAACCAACTCCTCTAGATTGTCCTTAGCATCCACAACTCAGAACCATCTTGATCCACTCTCCTTCTTTTCAAATTTTTCAAATTTCAGCCTCTGCAAGTTTGGACCAGATTTGCCAAATTTGGTGAAATTCATATCTACACTTCCCCAAAAATTCTACAAAAATTCAGGCAGCCTACTGGAGCAATGAGTAGCCACTCCACCAAAAATCAGCTCTAGGAAAAATCCCTAGAGACCTGTATCATTCTGTCGATCACCTTGCATACACTGTATTTTGCACTTTCAGTAATTCAGTAAAGTTCAGAGTTCAGTGTCGTTTTCCCTTCGCCAGATTCAGTCACGCGTGGACAGTGCCCTTGGCACGATCCTCGCCGCCTCTCCCTCTTGTCTGGAGTGCCGCACGCGCTCTTGGCGCCTTCCTGGCATCGGTGGCGCCCGGGCCCGCCTGCGCCGGCGTGTCTCGTGACGGCCGATCCACCATAACAACCGACCGGAAGCAGAACGGCGGCGCAACGCTGTTCGGCGCCGCCCAACGCTCCCTGGCTCTCCGCGTGGCACATGCATGCCAGCGCAGCCCTGCTGCACAGTCACCGTAGCCTGGCACGCGCAGGGCGCGCTCCCTGCCGCCGACGTGCCGCACGGCCGTTCCGTTCGGGCCAGCCGTAAACCTTCCCCCCGTGCTGAGCTGGACCCTGGAATGGAACCTCTACTCCACCTAGACGATGCCCAAGCCCCTAATCCCACTGCCCAACCACAGCGCTGCCGTAATCGCTCGCCGGACTTATCCCATACGCGGCAACCGCCTCGGGCCGGCTATATATAGCACCCCCAGGTTCCCTCTCGCCACCGCACACCTCCACTACCTCTATGGACCCCGACCAACAACTAGAAGAGCCTCGAGGGGCCCTTCTTCCTCGACTCCGGCCGCCTCGTTCCGCCTCGGCCTCCACCTCAATTCGCTCCGGTGAGGCCGTCCCCGGCGCCCAAACTTCGTCAGTAGTTTCCTCGAGCAACCAGTGAGCTAACCCAAGCATCAATTTGACCTTCGCAGCTCTCCCCGGCGAGGTCCATCCCCACCTGAGCCGCCGTCCGCCGGAGCAAGGCTCGCCGTCGACGTGGTACTCGCCGGTGACCACCACCACCACCAACTGACGCGGAAGGGCGTCCTGAGCAAGGAGGTACCCTCTGATCCCCTTACCTTGCCGTGGATCGCCGCCGGCGACCACCACGGCTCTCGGGCTCCGTCGAGCTCTGCCGCCCGTTTTTGATTTTCAAACCTGACGGGTGGGACCTGCCCGTCAGCCTCTCTGTCCCTTTCTAAACGAACCATTTCTAAAAGCGTATTCTGCCAAATGCGTTTTCCTCCTGGGCTGGCGTATTCTCTACCGAGCATTTTCAGTTTTTTATGAGCTAGCCCCTAGAAATATTCTGTTTCATTACAGATGAGTCCCTGGACTAAAACCTTTATAACTTTTAATCAGAAAAGTATTTTTGATTGATTCTTTTTCTGTTCTCTTTGAAATTTTGTCTAGTTTTTTATCAGATTTATTTGAAAAAATTTGGAATACCTTTTGTGCACTTCTTGGTATTTACGATAGCGCCTATATTTTCTGTATACCGTAGATACCGAAGGAGGTGACGGAGCCGCGAACTTCACCGAGCTAGGCTCCGACTACTCTGAACCAGGCAATCATGTTTGAACTTTTGATATGATGAGTGTCTTGGCATGTTTTGCATTTAGTTAGTTCCATGGCATGTTGATGAGCATACCGATGAACGTTACTTTCATGCATGGTTAAGGTAAGTGAGCTCGATGATCCATAAGTGGATGGATGTGAGTATGAATGGCCATGGGTTGGCATGAGGATGGGTAAGATGGCAGTGTTGTAGCATGCCAGTCTTATGCCAGACTATTTGACTACCGTGTCAAATCGTATCGGTCCAGTTCCTCCCTTTTCCTTCCTTGTACTACCACATGTTTTCCGCAAGGAATATGGCTTAGTAAGTTACAAACCGCTTTCCTGGTACACACCAAAAGGAGAGGCCGGGATGATGGTTCCATGGCCCTGGATTAAAGCCAGTCATCCGGTCAGGGGGCATGGGTGTTTCCGGTTGGGACCGAGAGGGGGCACCCCTTAGAGCACGCGTATATAAATTTGATCCCATGCTATTCGAGATTGTGATCTCCCCATCTCAAAAGTTTTTCTTGGACGATGTCTAGGGTGAGTCCTGGCATCGAGAGATAGGATGGGTGTGTACTGGTTAGCTGTGTTTACTTCCGAAATACCGTAAACGGAACTAGTCCTTCGAGACTACGGAAATCCGTTAGCTGTGGGAAATTTTTGTACAAACTCTGCAGAGTCATAAATCTCCAAATCATCTTATCGATATCCAAATTTTGCGCTGACTTATTCTGACAAGTGCCAGTTTTGGTGACAGATACTCCGGTGAATCTCGTGAGCACTAAGCCCGGTTAAAAGTTTATTCCTGTGGATGGACTAACCCATTTATTATCATGAACTGAATAATTATTATGAGTATTATTTACTTGTGGATTAAAGCCCTTTATGTGATGTCGCTCAGGCGTCTGACTGTGGCATTCCTTTTAAAGCCCTTTCTGTGATGTCGCTCAGACGTCCGACTGTTATTCTGACAAGTGCCAGTTTTGGTGACAGATACTCCGGTGAATCTCGTGAGCACTAAGCCCGTTTAAAAGTTTATTCCTGTGGATGGACTAACCCATTTATTATCATGAACTGAATAATTATTATGAGTATTATTTACTTGTGGATTAAAGCCCTTTCTGTGATGTCGCTCAGACGTCCGACTGTGGCATTCCTTTTAAAGCCCTTTCTGTGATGTCGCTCAGACGTCCGACTGTGGCATTTCTTTTAAAGCCCTTTCTGTGTTGTCGCTCAGACGTCCGACTATGGCATTTCTTTTAAAGCCCTTTCTGTGATGTCGCTCAGACGTCCGACTGTGGCATTTCTTTTAAAGCCCTTTCTGTGATGTCGCTCAGACGTCCGACTGTGGCATTTCTTTTAAAGCCCTTTCTGTGATGTCGCTCAGACGTCCGACTGTGGCATTTCTTTTAAAGCCCTTTCTGTGATGTCGCTCAGACGTCCGACTGTGACATTTCTTTTAAAGCCCTTTCTGTGATGTCGCTCAGATGTCCGACTGTGGCATTTCTTTTAAAGCCCTTTCTGTGATGTTGCTCAGACGTCCGACTATGGCATTTCTTTTAAAGCCCTTTCTGTGATGTCGCTCAGACATCCGACTGTGGCCTGATGTTTTGTTATTATTTGTTCACCCTTCGAGGCGTCGCTTCAGACACCCGATCGGCTCTCATATATATTTTGTTGGGATTTCAGGCAGACTACCGCCGTTTCCCTCGTACTTACTTCGTTATGCAAATCTTTAATTGTGCATTGGAAAGATTATTCATGACGCATTCATGCATGCATTTTGTTATATCTTACGTCTGAACTGTCTTGCGAGTGCTTTCAAAGTACTCAGTGGCTTGTTGATTTGGCCAGATGCTGACGAAGGTGATCTCATGGATGAAGAGTTCGATAGTGAGTCCGACGCCTAGAGGAATCCCAGTTAGTCTCGTGCGACCCTGGTCTTGGTCACTGTTTTATAACCGCTTCCGCAACCCGAATAAATTTATCGAGCCTCACCTCGACGCTGATGAGATGCCAGTTTGAGAGTCGTGTTACCACACTTCCCATTGTGTTATTCCACCATCACTTTATCCTCGAGTCAGTAGTATGCCACCACACCATTGTGTTATATCCGCCATTATGTATAATTATTGGCACGCTTGTAATAATTTGTTGGGCAGCCCTAGCCCAACCCTGTAACATATTCTATGCTACTGGCTTATTGTATCAAGAATTTGTCTACCAGTGTGGAGGATTTCTCTCATACTGGTCTCAAAAGATTGGTTTCTCAATAAATATTTTCATTGGAAAACCGGTCGTGACATGATGTTGATCTGTCCCCAATTATCAATGATGAAGATACATTCGAAGCCTTAACTGGCATCGATTGGACATCACCTAACATCCAGATGGGCGAAGAAGAAGAGCCGGAGCCGGATGACCCAGAATCATCAACCCGCCACGATGTAGACAATTGATATCGGGTGGATCTCAACTCAGGGCATAAATTCCTGTGCTGGAAAAAACACTTTGCTCCAATTATGCAGGTCCATAGTGGCCTTGTAATAGGCTAGATTTGAAAACAATGATCTGTCATGCCATCGTGCATGTTATCTTTAAACCGCCAATGCGAGATTTATAATCAGCCGCTTGTACTTTCTCATAATATCATCATCCATGTGGGTTAGATCAATATTTTCATATTTCCTGCACAGAAGTGGAACAACATATGCCCTGGCGGTTTTAAGCCAGGGCGGGTAATAAACCCCAATATAATAGTCTATGAATTTTTTTATAGAAAGAATAAAGTAAAGGCCATCTAATACGAAAACTTTCTGGAGACTTAAAGTCTAAAGCCAGGGCGGGTTACCAAACCCTAAATATTCATACAATTATTGAAAGACATACCTGTAGATTGATGTCATGGTGATGCCTTGATAATTATAATCCAGAGCGGGTTTTAAACCGTAGGCATGAAATATCATGATTTTGATTGCTCAAGGTAAAATACCCTAGCGATTTAAAGCCGTCTATCAGGGCGGGTTACCAAACCCAAAATGCTCAATTATGAGTCATATGATCAATTTTGCATGGCCTGAATTGTACCAAGCACACTTGAGCAGAAAAACTCTTGAAGGGATGCAAATCCAAAACATCCAGAAGAAAAGAAATTCAGAAAAATTCAAGTGCTTTCATGGGCCGCACAGCCTTAAAATTCAAGTGCTTTCATGGGCCGCACAGCCTCTAAAATTCAAGTGCTTTCATGGGCCGCACATCCTTAGAGTTATCCTCGCTCACTATAAGCCGGTCCTCACATGACAAACCGCCGTGTTAACCTTAACGGGTTCAGGGTCTTAAAAAAGATTGACTATTAAGAGTACATCAGGTCATTCAGGAGTAGCATCTTGCAGTCAGGCAGGACAAACTCAAGATTTGGCGTCCATGCCTGGTCAAGAGGGTAAGAAAGCTAAACCTGGTGGGTTGGAAGCCCCCAAGTGACCTTATGAACAAATAGCAAAGACTCGGATGCTTATAAATGAAATGACAGAAGCCCTGAATTATCAGGGATGCCAACTTATTATATTGATCATAATATATACATCGAGAAAAATATGTACAGCACAAGAGCCAGTGGCTCAAGTGTAATAATGCCGAAGATGAGAAATATTCCAGGGCCGGCGGGTCTCCTCCTCCGACTTACGCGATTCCTTGTGTTCTTGCTACAAAGGGTTATTCCCAAGGTGGGGATAGATTATGCATATATGTTTGATCTTGGATTAACCGGAGCACCAAGTTGCCTTCTTGAAAGGTTCCGGTCTTGACTCTGCGGCTATGGTAGCGACACAGATCTTGCTGATATATCGCCGAACGAGCCGCCGCCGGGTCACGCTCCTCATCTAACACATCAAGCGCATCTTGACGTGCTATCTCATTAGCAGACTCAACATAAGCCACCACACGAGGCGAGTCATGACGGATATCGCTTGGAAGAACCGCCTCTGCCCCGTAGACCATGAAGAAAGGCGTATAGCCTATTGACCTGTTGGGGCTGGTGTTGATACTCCAATGTACTGAAGGTAATTTCTCAACCCAACAACTCGATGTTCTCTGCAAAGGAACCATAAGCTGGGGCTTTATACCTTTCAAGAATTCTTGATTAGCCCTCTCAGCTTGACCATAAGACTATGGATGATCCACCGAGAAAACGTCAAGACGAATATGCTCCTGTTGACAGAATTCCCTCATAGCACCCTTAGACAGATTAGTGCCATTATTAGTTATGATACTATGAGGGTAACCAAAACAAAAGATTACTTTCTTGATGAATTGAACTATCGTCGCAACATCACACTTGCTGACTGGCTCTGCCTCAATCCACTTGGTAAATTTATCAACCGCCACCAGGAGGTGGGTTTTCCTATCTTTAGACCTCTTGAAAGGTCCAACCATATCAAGCCCCCAGACTACAAATGACCAAGTAATTGGAATCATCCGCAATTCTTGAGCCGACACGTGAGCCCATCGAGAGAATTTCTAACAGGCATCACACTTACTAACAAGATCCTCTGCATCGGCATGAGTCGTCAACTAATAAAACCAATGACGGAAAGCTATAACCACTAGAGATTTAGAGCCGGCGTGATGACCACAATTGCCTTCATGGATTTCCCTTAGAATCTCACGGCACTCTTCAGGAGAGACACAATGCTGGAACACGGTTGTGACATTGCATCGGTGTAACTCGCTATTGACAATGGTCTTAGACTTAGACCGCCGGGTTATCTGCCTGGCCAAAGTTTCATCCTCACGCAACTCGCCCTTGGTCATATAAGCCAAGTATGGAACTGTCCAATCAGGAATAGCATGGAGAGCCGCCACCAGCTGTGCCTCTAGGTCAGGAATAGCAAGATTCTCCTTTGACGGTAACTTGACCGAAGGATTATTCAATACATCAAGAAAGACATTAGGGGGCACCGGCTTACGTTGAGACCCCAGCCGGCTTAAAGCATCGGCCGCCTCATTCTTCCTTCAATCAAGATGCTCCACCTGATAACCTTTGAAGTGACTAGCAATATTATCAACTGCCTAGCGATAAGCCACCATGAGCGGGTCCTTGGAATCCCATGTGCCAGAGACCTGCTGAGCCACCAAATCTGAATCGCTGAAGCACCTGACCCGACTTAAATTCATCTCCTTAGCCATCCGAAGACCGTGGAGTAGAGCCTCATATTCTGTCGCATTATTAGTACAGGGAAACATCAACCTTAAAACATAACAAAACTTATCACCTCGTGGTGAATTCAAAATAACTCCAGCCTCCAAGCCTTCCAATTTCCTAGACCCATCAAAATGAATAGTCTAGTATGTGTTATCAAGTTTCTCCTCTGGCGCCTGCAACTCCGTCCAATCCTTGATGAAATCCACAAGAGCCTGAGATTTGATAGTTGTCCTGGGCACACACTTTAAACAATGGGGTCCAAGCTCAATGGCCCGCTTAGCCACTCGGCTTGTAGCCTCTCTATTTTGAATAATATCCCCCAAGGGAGTAGAACTGACCACTTTAATAGGATGGCCAAGAAAATAGTGCTTCAGCTTGTGACTAGCCATAAACACCCCATATACGAGTTTTTGCCAATGTGGGTATGGTTGTTTAGACTCAATTAACACATCAGTGACATAATAAGCCGACCTCTAGACTGGGTACCCCTTACCCATCTCCTTTCGTTCCACCACAATCGCCACACTGACAGCTCTGTTTTTAGCCACCACGTATAAAAGTAAAGGCTCTTTCTCCACAGGAGCTGCAAGGGTAGGCGGCTCAGCTAATTGCTTTTTGAGCGCCTCAAACGCCTCATTATCAGCATCACTCCAGACAAAGTGATTTGTTTTCTTCATCATCTAGTACAGAGGAATTGGCTTCTCTCCTAGGCGGCTTATGAATCGGCTCAACGCTGCAATGCGACCCGCCAGGCCCTGGATGTCATTGACACACACCGGCTTAGCCAATGAAGTAATAGCCTTAATCTTCTCCGGGTTAGCTTCAATACCTCGCTTGGAGACTAAAAATCCCAAGAGATTACCTGCAGGCACACCAAAAACACATTTGGCCGGGTTAAGCATCATTTTGTAGACCCGAAGATTATCAAAGGTCTCTTTCAAATCATCCAAAAGAGTCTCCTTCTTTCTGGACTACACAACAATATCATCCACATATGCATGAACATTGCGTCAAATCTGGTTATGAAAACAATTCTGAACAGAACGTTGATAAGTCACTAGCACGCTCTTGAGCCCAAAAGGCATAGACACATAGCAGAAAGCTCCAAAAGGCATGATGAATGTCGTCTTCTTTTGGTCTTTAATTGCCCTCTTAATCTGATGATAACCAGAATAAGCATCCAGGAAACTCAAACGCTCACAGCCCGCCGTGGCATCTATGATCTGATCAATGCGGGGGGGGGGGGTCAAAAGGATCAGCCAGACATGCTTTATTGAGGTCTGTATAATCCACACACATACGGCAAGTACCATTTTTCTTAAGTACCAGCACCGGGTTAGACAACCACTCAGGGTGAAAAACTTCGACAATGAACTCGGTCGCTAAGAGCCAGACCACCTCTTCTCTAATGGCCTTGCGTCGCATAACGGCGTAGGAATTGCTTGATCGGCTTAAATTTAGGATCAATATTGACTGTGTGCTCAGCGAGTTCTCTCTATACACCCGGCATATCTGAAGGCTTCCATGCAAAGATGTCCCGATTATCAAGGATGAACTCGATGAGCGCGCTTTCCTATTTCGGATCCATATTAGCACTGATAGTGAACTACTGAGATGAGCCGCCAGGGACAAAATCAACCTGTTTAGTATTATCCGCCGACTTAAACTTCAATAAAGGGTCTTGCTCTATGGTTGGCTTCTTTAGAGGGATCATGTCCGCTGGGTGAACATTATCTTTATAAAACTTGAGCTCCTCCATGGCACAAGCAGACTTAACATAAGCCGCATCACCTTCTTCACACTCCAAGGCAATATTTCTATTGCCATGGACTGTAATGGTACCCTTACGTCCTAGCATCTTAAGCTGCAAATATACATAACAAGGACGTGCCATAAACTTGGCATAAGCCGATCGACCAAACAGGGCGTGGTAAGCGCTTTTGATCTTAACCACTTCAAACCACAATGTCTCTGCCCTGTAATCATAATCATCGCCAAAGGCCACTTCCAAGGCAATCTTACCAACTGGGTACGCCGACTTACCAGGTACCACACCATGAAAGACTGTAGAGGATGGTTTATGATCTTTGTCAGTTAAGTTCATACGGGGAAAAGTATCATAATAAAGGATATTGATGATGCTTCCACCATCCATGAGAAGTTTAGTGAATTTATAACCCCCAACTTGAGGGGCCACCAACAATGCCAGCTGACCCGGATTATTAACCCGGGGCGGGTGATCCTCACGACTCCATACAATTGGTTGTTCTAACCACTACAAATATCAAGGCACTGCTAGCTCAAGTACATTGACCGCACGTTTAAGAACCTTCTCGTCTCGCTTGCAAAGGCTTGTGGTGAAAATATGATATTGGCCACCATTAAGCTGCTTGGGATTACTCTGATATCCTGACCGTTATTGTTGGTTACCCTAACTGGGCTGCTGATTATAACCACCATGATTACCCTGTCCTTGATATCCATAACTTGAGTCGCCCCCCCAAAGCCGGGCCCGTGTGAGCCGGATCCTGACCCGCCATGCGGGCCATTATTATTATGATTCAGGTGATAGCCAGAATTCTTGTGTTCCTTCATAATAAAGCAATCCTTCCACAAGTTACTCGATGGTTTATTCAGGAAACTATGGTTTGGGCAAGGTTCATTCAACATCGCCTCCAGGTTAAATCTCGGTCCTCCAAAATGCGGCTTACCCTTACTACGCTGATTACTACATTGTGTATTGGTGTTAGCCACCAAATCTAACCCGCCATCGGGTTGCTTGCGTTTGCCATCATTGCCCTGGTTAAGACCTAACACGTTTTGCTGTGACCCTTGTTATTACCATTCTTCTTCCCCTTGTTGGACTTCTCATCATCGGATCCAATATCTTTGGTGTTGTCGGAGTCAACATATTTGATGAGATCCGCCATGAGCTCTCCCATGTCATTGCAGCGATGTTTAAGCCATCGCAACCTCTGCTTGAGGGGGTGGAATGGCAATTTTTCTCTAGAATCATAACAACAGACTCGGCGTTGATACTATCCGATGAGTGGATAATGGCTTAAACCCGGCGAACCCAGTGGTGGGCTGACTCATCCTCTTGCCACACACAAGCATCCAAATCAATAATCAATAGGGGTTGTTTACATGTCTCTTTAAAATTTGGAATAAAGCGCGCCTTCAACTCAGCCCATGAATTAATAGAATTGGCGGGTAACCCCTTCAACCAGGTCCGAGCTGCCCCATCCAACATCATGGTGAAGTACTTGGTGCATACAGCATCGTTCACATCTAACATCTCCATCGCCGGCTCATAGCTCTCAATCCAGGCTTTGGGTGGAAGATCAATTGTGTAATTAGCTACCTTACGAGGTCCATTAAAATCCTTAGGCAGACGCTCATTATGTAGAGCCGACACTAGAAACGGTACACCAACATTCCTGGAAGTCCTCCCAGCCTCCACAAACGCCGAAGGGTTTCGTTGAAGCTGCTGATGAGCCGCTAATTGAGCCGCCATTTGCGCCTCTTGAAATGCCCTCGCCTGATCCCTAAAGGCCTGAACATTGTTATCATCAGGGGGTAGGTTATGCCCATGAGGCGGGTTATGACGCCGCTTGCTGCTGGAAACCGCTAGTGACTCAATGCGCCGACTGTAACTTCGGCTCTGGCACAGAGTTGAATGAATTCGCTAGCGGCTGTACGAGTAAGCCGCCTGCTGAGCCACACCCGTCTAAAGAAGTTACACGATGTTTCGGGTCTCTATCGCAGTGGGAATCTCGCCTTCTACTGGAAGAGGTGCCAGCCGGGAAGCCGGGGCAATCATATTATCCAATGGGTTAGGGTAATGGCCCAGAGATGTTGGTACGCGCTGAGGCGGGGTAAAATCCATACGAGGCAGGTCCGGCACACGAGGCTGAGCCACTGCCCCGGTCACAGGTGCCTCAATAGCCCGGGTCACACCGGGCGGGTTACTTGGTCCTATTTTGGGTGTATTAAAAAGATTCCTCCCCTCAAACTATGGAGGTAAATGGATCTGGTGCCTCCTTCATAGGACAGTGTTCGACGCATTTTGGTCCAGACTTAAATGAAAGGCCTGTGCTCATATCCGCTGCGTCTCAGCCTCCAAGGTGGCTCGCTCTATGGCCATCCTGACATTTTCTGCCTCAAGATCCTCCCGGGCCTTGGTCACCTCGTCCTGTAGCTTTGCAACATCCGCTTTATGCTGTACGAGATTCGCCGGAGTCACCTCCGCGGCTAACAGGGTCGCCAAAGCATCCAAGAGTTCAGACAAGACTTGAGCCGGCAGACGTGCAGAGCCGCTCGCTCCAGCCGCTGCAGCAGCAGTTGAGCCGGACGTGATGGCCGCACTAGTTGAAGATTGTAACACTGGTTGTGTGCCTGCCATAAAAATTGCAACCCTGCTTGGCGTCTCATAGGGCTCCGTAATACTGTCGGCATCTGAATAGCCCCCAAGCCCGCCGTCTTTTAGTTGATATATTGATTCAGTTTCCCTAGTTGAGGACTCATCACCTGAATAGATGGTTGTCTCTCCACTAGACATAGAACCTTCCTCAAGAACCATCCCGTGAACAAAGCCAACGAAAACACGCTTTAGGGCGGGTTGGACCTTGGTGGATCGTGCGTGTTGAGCCGTCTCGATGATGTTGGTGTAGGCATCCGGCTCAGAATCTGACTCACCGATCTTACCGATGAAGACGTGAATTCTGCCAAAGGGAACTCGGTACCCGTACTCGATTGAGTCAGCCTCGGGACCCCAGCTAGTGTTGTCGATGTAGATCTTGCCGCGGTGACTCTTGGTCATCCGGTCCACAGCGTATCCCTTGATCCCTGAGAAGATGCCCTTCAAGAACTTGAAACCACTATGCTCAGGCCCCACGGTGGGTGCCAACTGTCGTGGTTTTGTCACGGCAGATGCCCTTGTGAAAGGACTTAGGTGTGGAGCCGTCGCAGTGTATGTTAGCTCGAAGGGGTTGAACGGGACAAAGGACACAAAGGATTTACCCAGGTTCGGCCCCTCACAACGAGGTAAAAGTCTACATCCTGCTTCTAGTTATATTGCTTGAGTTTCGATTACAAGGGAGCGAATACACTTGACTAGTTCTTGATCGATTGTCTCTTTACCTAAGCCGCCACCAGGTCTCGCCTTTATATACACAGCTCGAAGCCCGGTGGCTTACAAGAGTGCGAGCCGGATCACACAACATGACCGGCCTAGTTTCTAAATCGCCTTGCCTTAACAGGCAAGCCACCATACGGTGTTTCACATGTTTGGATCCTAGGCCTCCACTAGGCCTGCCTTTGTGAGTCGTTGACTTCATACTTCTTCTTGGGCCTCCTTGAATCCTCTTTGTATTAAACCGCCAATGGTATAACCCGGCCCCAGCATGCTGGGTCATACCTCGGGGTTATATCCCCAACATAAACCATCACTACAAAAAAGGCACATCCGTGACATTTTGGGCCAAACGAATTTTTTTGTCATGCATATGACACTTCTATGACGATAATTGTGACAAAACCCTATATCATCATAGATGTGGTGGGCTCCTACTTTTATGGCAAAAAATCATGACAGAAAATGGGCTTTTCGTCTTGGGCGGGCCGGAGACGCAACTGCATGACATTCTTTGGGCCGTCCATGACGGAAAAACCGTGTTAGAGGCGAGGGCGAGGAAAATATCAGGGAGTTCCCGGTTATGGTGGGTGGTCGGGGCCGAGCGATGCACTGTGGTTTGCGTGTTTCTCTCGTGTATGCATGTGTGTGTGAGGCGTTGGCTAACTGAACCCGAGAGATCGCACGTTACTGAAAACGAGCGATCGATTCCATGACTGTTAAATGAACCCGGGCGATTCATTCGCTGCTGACTGAACCCGAGCAATTCCTTCACTTCTAACTGAACCCGAGCGATCGATCACTGTCGCTGATTACTAAAGCCGATCGAGCCCTCGTGCGATACATAGCTAGCCGATGTTTGGTTGCCTCTCGATGAGCAGTGACCGTTGCTACTGTGTGCGTGGTACATACAACAAGTCGAGACGTGGTGAGTCGAGCCGGTTGGTTGGCTGTGGATGAATAGTTCCCGGTGGGGGTTGGATGAACAGGACCCCGTGGTAGTAGGTCATTGCCGCTGGATGAACGGGACCCCGAGGAGGCCGCCGCACCCCAGCCAGTTGGGGGTGGATGAACAGGACCTCGTGGAGTCTGGATTAACAGCAGCCGGTGGAGGCTGGATGAACAGTAGCCGTGGATGAACAGTTGCCCGTGGAGGCTGGAGGAGGTCGACAGTGGAGATGAACAGTAGCCCGTGGAGTCCCGTTTTGCAGTATTCCACCCCCTCCCGATGAACAGGACCTGATAACCCACCAGTATAGGGGATCACAATAGTTTTCGAGGGTAGAGTATTCAACCCAAATTTATTGATTCGACACAAGGGGAGCCAAAGAATATTCTCAAGTATTAGCAGCTGAGTTGTCAATTCAATCACACCTAGAAACTTAATATCCACAGCAAAGTATTTAGTAGCAAAGTAATATGATAATAGTGGTAATGGTAGGAAAAGTAATATTTTTGGGTTTTATAGTGATTGTAACAATAGCAACGAAAAAGTAAATAAGCGAAGAACAATATATGAAAAGCTCGTAGGCATTGGATCGGTGATGGAGAATTATGTCGGATGCGATCGATCATGCAACATTTATAACATAGGGTGACCCAGAACTAGCTCCAGTTCATCAATGTAATGTAGGCATGTATTCCGAATATAGTCATACGTGCTTATGGAAAAGAACTTGCATGACATCTTTTGTCCTACCCTCCCGTGGCAGCGGGGTCCTATTGGAAACTAAGGGATATTAAGGCCTCCTTTTAATATTGTACCAGACCAAAGCATTAACACATAGTAAATACATGAACTTCTCAAACTACGATCATCACCGGTAATGGTCCCAATTATTGTCACTTCGGGGTTAACGGATCATAACACATAATAGGCGACTATAGACTTGCAAGATAGGATCAAGAACTCACATATATTCATGAAAACATAATAGGTTCAGATATGAAATCATGGCACTCGGGCCGTAGTGACAAGAATTAAGCATAGCAAAGTCATAGCAACATCAATCTCAGAACATAGTGGATACTAGGGATCAGACCCTAACAAAACTAACTCGATTACATGATAAATCTCATCCAACCCATCACCGTCCAGCAAGCCTACGATGGAATTACTCACACACGGCGGTGAGCATCATAAAATTGGTGATGGAGGAAGGTTGATGATGACGATGGCGACAGATTCCCCTCTCCGGATCCCCGAACGGACTCCAGATCAGCCCTGTCAAGAGACTTTAGGGCTTGGCGGTAGCTCCGTATCGTAAAACATGATGAATCCTTCTCTTCGATTTTTTCTCCCCGAACATGAATATATGGAGTTGGAGTTGAGGTCAGTGGAGCGTGAGGGGGTCCAAGAGGCAGGGGCGCGCGCCCAGGGGGTAGGTGCGCCCCCACCCTCGTGGACAGGGTGTGGGCCCCCTGACGTGGATTCTTCTTCTAGTGTTTTTTATATATTCCAAAAATAATCTACGTTAATTTTCAGGTCATTCCAAGAACTTTTATTTCTGCACAAAAATAACACCCTGGCAATTCTGCTGAAAACAGTGTCAGTCCGGGTTAGTTCCATTCAAATCATGCAAGTTAGAGTCCAAAACAAGGGCAAAAGTGTTTGGAAAATTAGATACGATGGAGACGTATCAACTCCCCCAAGCTTAAACATTTGCTTGTCCTCAAGCAATTCAGTTGATAAACTAAAAGTGATAAAGAAAAACTTTTACAAACTCTATTTGCTCTTGTTGTTGTAAATATGTAAAGCCAGCATTCAAGTTATCAGCAAAGATTATGAACTAACCATATTCACAATAACATTTAGGTCTCATGTTTACTCATATCAATGGCATAATCAATTAGTGAGCAATAATAATAAATCTCGGATGACAACACTTTTCAAAACAATCATGGTATGATATAACAAGATCGTATCTTGCTAGCCCTTTCTAAGACCGCAAAACATAAATGCAGAGAACCTTTAAAGATCAAGGACTGACTAGACATTGTAATTCATGGTAAAAGAGATCCAATCAAGTCATACTCAATGTAAACTAATAGTAATGGATGCAAATGACAGCGGTGCTCTCCAACTGGTGCTTTTTACTAAGAGGATGATGACTCAACATAAAAGTAAATGGATATGCCCTTCGTAGATGGAAGCAGGGATTTGTAGAGGTGCTAGAGCTCGATTTTGAAATAGAGATGAATAATATTTTGAGCGCTATACTTTCATTTTCAACATAACAACCGAGAGATCTCGATATCTTCCATGCTACACACATTATAGGCGGTTCCCAAGCAGAATGGTAAAGTTTATACTCCCCCACCACCAACAAGCATCAATCCATGGCTTGATCGAAAAAACAGGTGCCTCCAATTAACAACAATCCTGGGGGATTTTTGTTTGCAATTATTTTGATTTGATTTGAGCATGGGACTAGGCATCCCGGTGACCAGCCATTTTCTCGTGAATGAGGAGCGGAGTCCACTCCTCTTGAGAATAACCTGCCTAGCATGGAGGATACAGACAACCCTAGTTGATACATGAGCTATTCGAGCATACAAAACAGAATGTTTATTTGAAGGTTTAGAGTTTGGCACATACAAATTTACTTGGAACGGCAGGTAGATACCGTATATAGGTACGTATGGTGGACTCATATGGAATAACTTTGGGGTTTATGGAGTTGGATGCAGAAGCAGTATTCCCTCTTATTACAAGCGAAGGCTAGAAAAGACTGGGAAACGACCAGCTAGAGAGCGACAACAGTCATGAACATGCATTAAAATAAATGAACACCGAATGCAAGCATGAGTAGGATATAATTCACCATGAACATAAATATCATAGAGGCTATGTTGATTTTGTTTCAACTACATGCATGAACATGTGCCAAGTGAAGCCACTCGAATCATTCAAAGGAGGATACCACCCCACCACACCACATCACAACCATTTTAATAGCATGTTGGCGCGCAAGGTAAACCATTATAAACTCCTAGCTAATTAAGCATGGCATAAGCAACTACAATCTCTAATTGTCATTGCAAACATGTTTCTTTCATAATAGGCTGAATCAGGAATGATGGACTAATCATATTTACAAAAACAAGAGAGGTCGAGTTCATACTAGCTTTTCTCATCTCAATAAGTTCATCATATATCGTCATTTTTGCCTTTCATTTGCATGACCGAACGGTGTGGATAATAATAATAATAGTGCATGTGCATTGGACTAAGCTAGAATCTGCAAGCATTCAATTCAAGAGAGAAGACAAAGGTGATATGGGCTCTTTGTTAGATCAACAATAATGCATATAAGAGCCACTCAACATTTTCATCATGGTCTTCTCCTCTCAACCCCAAAAGGAAAGAAAAGAAACAAAACTATTTACACGGGAAAGCTCCCAACAAGCAAAAGAAGAACGAGAAATCTTTTTGGGTTTTCTTTTTTAATTACTACTACTACAGGCATGGAAAGTAAACTAGCCAAAAGCTACAACTATTTTTTTGTTTTTCTTAAGGTTTTTCAAACACACAAGAAGGCTTAAAAGGAAAATAACCTAGAACGGATGATACAATGAAAAAGTATGAGCACCGACAACTGGCATGCGTGTGTTGGGGTCTATGCCCATGGATCAAAATTGTAGTTGGGGTCGTACTGAGAAGGGTCCTCAGATTGCCACTGGCTGGCGATCTCCTCCTGTCGGATCACGGGTTCCGGCAAAACCCTTAAGGTTCGAACTCTGGGGTGCACATGAAGATCTCCCCCTACCGATCCATATCCTAACTCAGCTAAGATCTTACGGACTAACTCGACGAACTCGCAACACAAAGGACACAAGATTTATACTGGTTTGGGCCACCATTGTGGTGTAATACCCTACTCCAGTGTGGTGGATTGCCTCTTGGGCTGATGATGGACAGTACAAGGGGAAGAACAGGCTCCTGAGGTTTAGGTGTTCTTATGCTTGGTGAACTTGTGTGTGTGTGGATTTGATCAGCTCCGGCCTCTTCTCTAGCTATGGTGGTGGCTAGTCCTATTTATAGAGGCCCTGGTCCTCTCCCCAAATATTGAGAGGGAAGGGAGCCAACAATGGCCAATTTGAAAGTGGACAGCTAGTACAGCTTATCCTGACAAAAGTGGTCTTCGCCTGCAAAAGGCTCTCGTGGTGATGCCGCCTTGGGCTCCATGGTGACCTCCGTCTTGCTATCCGACTAGTTTTGGTCTCGTTGCACTGATATGGAAACCTTTGCTTGATGCCTCGGTACTCCACACCTGTGCTTGCCCCTTAGCACCAAAGAGGAAACAAGGACACTGCGCGCGCAGGCGCCCGCCTGGCACCCTCCTGGTCTCGATCGTCATGGCTCGCGTCACGAGAACCTCGGGAGGTTTGCCTGGCCTTGAACTCTCCGCCCCTCACGAGCCAGCCTGGCGAGGCCGCTCCTGAGGAGGTTTTGTGTCGTCCGCCTCGCGAGGCTAGGCCCCTCATGAAGGTCTTCATGGGCCATACAAGCCTGCTAGCAAAGCCACTCCATGGGCCGCAGGTAGGCAAGTCTAGGGACTCCGTTCCCAGAACGCCGACAGTAGCACCCGGGCCCAAGGCGCGCTCGGGCTTGGCTTCGGGGCGAAGCCAAAGGTCAAGCGCGGAGCGCCGCGGGCCCCAATAGCCTGTGGCCTTGGTTGACGCATGGCAGTTGATTGTTCATGGGCATCTCTGCTTCCCCATGCTGCCTCGACAACTTCCCGTCTTGACAAGTCCCTACGACATGCAAGGAAAACCATCATTACCTGTGATCATGGGGGGTGCTGGTTGGCCTTCTCCTAGTATAAATGGGAGGGGGCGGAGCCCCCCTCACCCATCTCTCCTCTGCCTCTCCCGCTCCAAGCCCCGCCTCGATAGAGACAGCAGCCATATAGACCCAGCCATAGAGCAGGACGAGCCGGCGGACGACGAACATGCCTTCGAGCAATCGTCCGAACAGGGCAACTAGGATAAACAAACCGAACACCCCGTCCCCGGCGAAAACAACAGTCCGGACGACCTTACACCAGATAGGCTCATGGAGCAGAAGAACCTCCACAAAAGGCTCGTCGCCACTGCGCGTAGCGTGAAAAAGCAGAAGCAGAAGCTCAAAACTGCAGAAGATGCACTCAGAATCAGATGGAGCAAAGTACGCAACACCACAGACAAATATGGCGGCAGTCGCCACACAAAAAGCTATCCAAAGCGAAAGCTACTGCCTGAATTTGACGAGGAGGACTCAGAGCCCCCGCAGTAAAAAAAAGGAAAGCCACCCAGTCGGATAGACGACCGCATGCCCAGCATGGAGCGGCAAGCGGCGCCGCGCACAAGCCTGCACGCGATCGACCAAAGGATCCGCATCAAAAAGATGGCCCAGCCAGATCTATCTACGAGCCAAGAAAGCAAGCTCTAGTAAGCAATGCAACACAACAAATATCCGAACATCACGGCACACCCAAATACAGGGGTGCTGCACACCCCCTATGTTTCACCGATGAGGTGCTGGACCATGAATTTCCAGCGGGATTCAAGCCCGTAAACATAGAGGCGTACGACGGAACAACAGACCCTGGGGTCTGGATCGAGGATTATATCCTCCACATACACATGGCCAGAGGAGATGACCTCCATGCCATAAAATACTTACCCCTCAAGCTTAAAGGGCCAACCCAGCATTGGCTCAAAAGCCTTCCCGAAAACACCATTGGAAGTTGGGAAGAGCTTGAGGATGCTTTCCGGGCAAATTTTCAGGGGACCTATGTCCGCCCTCCGTATGCAGACGATCTCAGTCACATAACTCAACAGCCCAGAGAGTCAGCCCGGAAATTCCGGAACAGGTTTCTTACTAAAAAGAATCAGATAGTCGATTGTCCGGACGCCAAAGCCCTAGCAGCTTTTAACCATAACGTTCGAGACGAATGGCTCGCCAGACACCTCGGCCAAGAAAAGCCAAGAACAATGGACGCATTAACAAGCCTCATGACCCGCTTTTGTGCAGGAGAGGACAGCTGGTTGGCAAGATGTAGCACCAGCGACCCAAGTACATCCAAAGTTAGGGATGGAAACGGAAAACCCCGATGCAGCAAGGACCAGCGCCGGAATAAGGGAAACAACCCAAAAAGCACGGCGGTCAACGCCAGATTCAAAAGCTCGCGGCAGAATCAGAGAAAGCCGCCCCTCAAGGATAACAGGGACGAGCTATCCAACTTGAACAAAATCTTGGACAAGATATGTCAAATACACAGTACTCCCGGGAAGCCTGCGAACCATACCCGCAGAGATTGTTGGGTTTTCAAGCAATCCGGCAAACTCAACGCCGAACACAAGGGGCTCGACACACCAAGTGAGGATGATGACGAACCCCACAAGCAGAGCACCAGGAAACAAAAGGATTTCCCACAAGAAGTCAAAACAGTAAACTTACTTCACGTGACGAACAGAATGGCGCCAACAGAGATACGCGCCATACGGCCTATCCCAAAGGAGTCTCGGCTATGGTTGTTAAAACTGATCACCTTCGACCATCAGGATTACTCTAGAAGTATCCGGAACACAGGCTGGACTGCCTTGGTATTAGATCCAATAATCGGCGGACTCCACTTTACAAATGTCCTGATGGACGGCGGCAATGGTCTAAACCTGTTATACCAGGACACAATTCGCAACATGGGGATAGACCCAACAAAAATTCGCCATAGCAAAACCTCCTTTCAAGGGGTAACGCCAGGCCCGGATGCCCGTTGCATGGGTTCTCTCCGGCTAGAAGTTATGTTCGGCTCCCCCGATAACTTCCATCGCGAGAAGCTAACTTTCCACATCGCCCCATTCTCAAGTAGCTATCAAGCACTGCTAGGACGCGAAGCTTTCGCCCGCTTTAATGCAATACCGCATTATGCATCTCTTACGCTTAAGATGCACGGTCCACGAGGCATCATCTCATTAAAGGGAAAACATTGAGTGTTCCTCCTGCGTGGAAAACAGTGCGGCTGCCTTGACAGCCCCACAATAAAGCGGCTTCACCAGCCAAAGCATCTAAACAGGTCGTCAAGACCACGGACACGACTAGACGAGTCCGGCATAAACATACAATTGATAAAGGCTTAATAGCCATATACCCTTGTACTAGGGGCTCCGCGCATATAAAACAAGACACAATAAAGCTCCATTTTACCCATTTCGATTTATACTTTTTTATTTAGTATAACTTATGTTCGGCATGATCTGTCTTCAACTAAGTTCCTCTCTTTTACAGATGAACACCGTGCTACGCCCGTCCAGGATACGGCACAACGGAGACACAAGCACAGACGTGCAGTAGGGACCCGTTCCAAGGATTCTTTTCAGATTAAGACCCTACGTAAATCTTTCTTACTGTCTCTTGTTGATACACATCCCCTGGTTTCTTGGTATAACCAAGGAGGAGGCTAGCGTTTTGGCATGTGGCCACGTCAGAGTTTTTGCGCGTACCTGGACACTAGGGGCTTATTACTAAGGGTGTTTTCTCGCCCGCCCTCACAAAGACCGAATACCTTAGGGAGTGTTCGGCGTCGCGAGTTTGGCCTTATATGCATCAGCTCCGAATCATGTCTTTGGTCAAATGTTGGGTTTGCCTAGCTCCTGTGTTTTGCTTCCTTACGTTCTGCTCTATCGGCTAAGGCGGCACCAGGAGAACTACTGTGATTGTGCCCCGGTTCGGCCAAGCGAGCACCTCAGTAGAGAAAGCCAAAAACTGACTGTCATGATATAGCATGAGACTGGTCAACCACTCAATGACTTATCAGAATCTTTAGGATTCCTCCGCATTAACGAAGGGTCGTTTCCCGGCCAGGCACATACGCGCCCCGAGTTCGGGCGAGTGCAGGCGCCACCAGGGGCTATATAAGTAGCCTCACTGTCAAACTCCTATGGCTAAGTGAAAGTGATAAAGCATCATAGTTCGATTGCCTAGTTCGCTGCGCTATCACCTCCTTTGTAGGACCAAGACGTTGGATCAAGTGTGAAAATGCGCCTTCTGCGAACACCACCGCATTATGTGCGTGGGGGCTGAAGCCGACGATTGCCATCTTTCAAATTATATATACATATATGTTAAATGGACGCACAAGAGGTATTATAATACTTGCAGGCACAAGTATAAAAAGTTTCTACAATTTATCAAAATATTGTTTTACAATAATATATTCTATTCGAATATAGTATCTTTCGAGCACTACGTCTCTATTAAACGAGCGCCTTGCAGAACTTCCTGAAAATAGTGCTCGGCAGGTACTCGGCTTCCATCCGAGTCTGGGGATGCAATAGCGGTGGCCTCCATTTCCGCCCAGTATGTCTTGACACGGGCAAGAGCCATCCGCGCACCCTCTATGCACGCTGACCTCTTCATCGCATTGATATGCGGCGCCGCACCAAGGAACTGCTGCACCAATTTGAAATAACTTTTCGGGTCTGGCCTCTCTGGCCACAGATGACTCATGACATACTTCATGGCGAGTCCGGACAACCTATTTAGCTCGGCCCATTCGGCCAAACGATCGGCTAATGACAGTGGACGCTCTGGATTGTGGAACTGCGACCAGAAGAGCTTTTCCACTTCGCGATCTTCTTGATCTCGGAAGTGTTTGGCCGCATCTGCGGCACTCGCTGCTAAATCCAGATAGGTGTCCGCCGTACTCCACATCTGGTCTAACGGAGCATGTTTAGGATCACAAAACTTCCTCATCAGCATAAAGGGTTTCCAGCCGCGATCTCTCCGGCCTGACGCAGGTCCTCCTTCATAGCTCTCATCGCAGAGCGAGCATCCTTGGCATCGGCAACAGCCTTCTTCAGGTACGTCTGTTCCGCCCGATCTTTGTTTTCAAGAAGCTTGCAACGGTCAGCAGCGTTCTTCAGCTTCATGGCCATCTCGGCCATTTCCTTCTTGCTTTGGCAGTGAGCAGCAGCCTGTTCGGCTTTCAGCTCTTCAATTGCCTTTCCGGCAGCCGAATCACTTTTCCTGGCTTGCTCCTTGGCTCGGGCAAGTTCCGCTCGAAGATTCTCCATGACAGCAGCACCATCTGCATCAAGTGCATACATTGTAAGATACTGGCATAAATCTCCTCTTACCAGGTGTCGTCGGAGGAATTACATAACTTGTGCCTCGTCAAGCCGCTTGTTGACAAGCGCGATGTCGGCATCTGCCACGTCAAGTTGCTGCTTTAGCTCGGCAAATTCATCAGTTCGTCTGGCCACCGGGCACTTCGCCACCTATGTATGAAGGCGGCATATTAGACCTGGGATTATGATCCTCTACGCACCGTCACTTTTGACAACGCACAGAGTCTCAGGGGCTACTCTCTACACAGGGCGCATCTTATTTATGTGCAACTGTCCAAAAATGGTACATTATTTCGCGTACCTCAAAACCTGTCAGTAAACTCCTGACGGCCTCATGCAATCCACTCTCCGCGGATGAAATCCTCTCAATCACCGTACCCATCAATGCACGGTGCTCCTGTGAGATAGATGCTCGCCCTAGCAGATCCTTCAGCTCCTCCGACCGCGCACCAGACGGTGTCGGACTCGTCCGATGGCCCTTTTCGAAGGCCGAACGCGGAGGGCTTTGGGGGGGGGGGCATATGACTACCTTTCGGCCCTGCCGGACTCGGAGAAACCCTCCGTGACGATACCTCAGGGTCGCCCGCCTCGCAAGGCGGTACGGTAGGGGGAGGCGTTCCGCTCTCCATCATCTCCGGGAGAAGATCCCCTGAAGACGAGCTCTGCTGAGAAGGGCTAAGGTCTGAGCTACAAGGTAAATTTTCGATTACTTTTCTCAGATATAAAGCAAGGATTTCTCTCATTTCTTAAAAAGAAAACTCCTCTCTACTTACGGCTCGGTGGAGGGCTGATCCCCTTGAGGGCATAATTCGACCGAAGTATCCCCCAGCACAGGACCCTCTGGCGAAGATTTCTTCCCCCGCTTTGAGGCCATGGTCTCCGGGTCTTCAGAGGCAGTCCTCTTCTTCCCCTGAGGAGAGGAATTTTCGATTCCTCCCTTCCAAACAGCCTCCTTCGAGGAGGCCGTAGCTTCCTTGTCCCCTCCCTCGCTTTCCTCCGAAGGCACAACCTCCAACATCCTGACTAGCATGGGACCCGGCGTGGTCTCGGGGAGGGGGGGCGGACACCTGATTAGCTTTGCTTTCGCTATCCACTCCTGTTGAAAGGACAACTCTTTTAAGGTCAATTTTATGACAAATATGCGGATTGCGAGTCCGGGCATAGGGCTACTTACTTGAGTATCCGGGCGGTTGCAGCTCAGACCTGCGTCCTCGGTCAAGTGCGGACACATGGCTTGTGATCCGAAGAACAATTTGTACATCTCCACGGGCGTCGCGCCCATAAAATGTTGGAGAGCTCGTGGTCCCTCCGGATTGAACTCCCACAGGCGGAGGGGGCGACGTTTGCAGGGCAGAGCTCGGCGAATCAGCATAACCTGTGTCACCACGACCAGACTGATATCTCTTTCTAGGAGATCTCGAATGCGGCCCTGCAACAAGGGCACGTCCTTGGACGGCCCCCAGTCCAGTCCTTTATTGACCCATGACGCTAGCTGTGGTGGGGGACCCGAGCGAAAGGCAGGTGGCGCCACCCACTTGGTGCCCCTGGGAGCGGTAATATAAAACCACTCTCGTTGCCATAAGCTAGACTCCTCTTGAAAAGAGCCCTCGGGCCATGGAGCACCAGCATTCTTGCTTATAAAAGCACCTCCGCACTCCGCGTGCCGTCCCTCGATCATCTTTGGCTCTACTTTGAAGGTCTTGAGCCATAGTCTGAAGTGAGGAGTAATACGGGGGAAGGCTTCACACACGACGATGAATGAGGAAATATGGAGGATGGACTCCGGAGCTAAGTCGTGAAATTCCAGCCCATAATAAAACATGAGCCCCCTCATGAAGGGATCCATTGGGAAGCCTAGCCCCCGAAGGAAGTGAGACATGAACACCACACTCTCACCAGGCTTGGGAGTGGGAATGACCTGCCCTTGAGCAGGCAGCCTATGCCAGATTTCGCCGGTCAAGAACCTGGCCTCTCTCAACCTCAGCACGTCCTTCTCCGTGACGGAGGAGGGCATCCATCGGTCTCGAAGGTCGGAACCGGACATTGTCGAAGGTCCGAAGCGCCTAAAATCTGGAGCCTTGGGTGTTGGAACTCGAGGCGAATGGCGAACTCATTTGAGATTGAAAGAAAGGAGTAAGGCCTTGGTCTCTTTATAAGAGGTTGAATACCAAGGGCCCTCCCCGTGATCGTTTGGGACTCGCCTTTGATCGAGAAAACATACCAGCGGGTACGACTGGGTTACGCACGCCCGTATTGATGAGAATCCCGGAATAAGGGGACACTATCTCTGCTTTGACAAGACGTGCCAAGGAAACCGCCTCGCCAAACGCGCTGAGGTGGGGCAGTAAAATGATTCGAATAAAGACTTGCCCGTGGTGTGATGTCACGCTACGGAATACGCCAACAGATTAGATTTGTGTAAATATTATTCTCTCTATGGCAATATGTGGAAACTTATTTTGCAGAGCCGGACACTACCTTTGTGTTCAAAATCTTCTATGAAGTACTTGGAGGAGGAACCCGCCTTGCAATGCCGAAGACAATCTACGCGTCGGACTCGTCGTCATTGAAGCCTGGTTCAGGGGCTACTGAGGGAGTCCTGGATTAGGGGGTGTCCGGATAGCCGGACAATACCTTCGGCTGGACTCCTGGACTATGAAGATACAAGATTGAAGACTTCGTCCCGTGTCTGGAAGGGACTTTCCTTAGCGTGGAAGGCAAGCTTGGCGATACGGATATGTAGATCTCCTACCATTGTAACCGACTCTGTGTAACCCTAGCCCTCTCTGGTGTCTATATAAACCGGAGGGTTTTAGTCCGTAGGACGAACAACAATCATACCATAGGCTAGCTTCTAGGGTTTAGCCTCCTTGATCTCGTGGTAGATCTACTCTTGTACTACCCATATCATCAATATTAATCAAGCATGACATAGGGTTTTACCTCCATCGAGAGGGCCCGAACCTGGGTAAAACATCATGTCCCCTGCCTCCTGTTACCATCTGCCTAGATGCACAATTCGGGACCCCCTACCCGAGATCCGCCGGTTTTGACACCGACACAACCATCGCAGGGGACAAACAGAAGTTGGAGCCGTACAACCTTGATTTGAAAAGCATCGCTGATGTACAAGCCAAAATAAAAATTCATGTAGAAGATTGTTGTACACTAGCACCATCCCTATTCGACGTAGCAAATTTTGTGCCCGGAACAAATCTTCAGAAGAGTGATGATACGCTGGCATTAAGGCCATCTGGATGGGAGAATTATCCCTTGACGTACGAGCGGATAAAATATGCTGCCCTTGATGCCCGTGCGAGTTTCGAGATAGCTGAAAGGTCTAGAGAGCTTGTTGCGAGGCCGTCTCCCACAGAAAATGAGAACAAGAAGGAGGAGGAGAAGAAGAAGAAGTTGCACCAGGAGCAGGGCATTATGAATGGATGAACTATTTCCTCTGTTGTAAAAAATCTTTCCTCTCTGTGTATATTGATATAGATGAACTATTTCGATGGTGTGCGTGTCTTTGGAACAAGTAGCAGTGTAGGTCCACTTGACTATAAGGAACTATTTATCCGCCTAGCTTTCTCTACTACTCCTTCCAGTGATCGGTATGCAATGCATGTGTCCGTAGACATGATAGATTGTCCATGGAAGTTCAACTACGGTGACCATCACGTTTCATCCACTGCCACTCGCGATTCCCACGACATCGCTCCAACCCACAGCACCATGTCCCCCGACGTGTGCCTCACCCCTCTCGGCCGCACCGCCCCTCTACCTTTGTGTGCATGACATGTGGGCCACCTGAAATGAGGCGTGCATCAAGTTTCTACCACAGCCACACGTGACTCCCATGATGCCGCTCGAACCCATGACAGCACACGTCCCCCGACCCGCAGCTCACCCCTCTCGGTCCCACTACCCCTCTGCCTTCGGGAGCATTACATATGGACCAGCCACCTATCAGGTCCACATGTTATTGACTCAAAGGCATGTGTAGTAAGGCGCAAAAGCTCAGTCCCAGGGCCCCGAGAGGGAAATGTAACTCCTGCGCCAGGCCTTCTAGTGCTACCGCTGCACGAACTCGTGCCGAACTCGAGATTTGTTTCTTACTAGTACATCTACGCAACGATTTAATGGACATTATAATCTCAACATGTGACGGGGAGATCTAAATTTGAATTTCAAACTTATAAAACAAAAAATTCAAAACAAATAAACTGGAAGAGAGTGAGTATACCGTAGGATGTGTCCCATACGAAACAAGTCCCCTGGTTTGTCATCGCGAAGATGCGGTTAGAAAGGAGCACAGCGTCTTCGTACTCGTACGACAGCAAATCGGCCGCAGACAGCATGGTCCACCTTTGACCGCCATGTGCAAGGTTCATGAAAGCAATCACGATGTCGAACACCACGACGGGAGTGTAATTTTGGTTGGCGTACGACCTTATCAGGGCTTCTAGGATTGCTATCTTCTTCAATCTCATCGTGGTTCCATCGTACCAATTCAGACGGTGGCCCGTTGCATGGCTGATCCCAATGTTGGACAAAGGTTCTACGGGAGCGGTGTCACCATTGTAAATGTTGTGCAAATTGATGTTGGTACCCTCCCATACATCTGCAAGCCAATCTCCAATGGCACCAAGCCTAACCTATGAAACAGTGGGCAACGGGAGAATTAGTAAATGGACATGGAAGTAGTCTTTAGAATGCATTTACTACATGATCAAACTCATCACTTACCTGCTCATCGGACAAAATCCGAGTGCCCCTCAACGTCGGCATCTCAAGGGGCGTCAACTTGCAACTACGGCCAGACCGCAATGGAGACACCCCCAAGGAAACTTCCTCATGAGTTGCACATAACATTAAGATGCATTTGTATGAGTAGTTTACCTTGTGAGAGAAAAGGGTGAACGGGGGAAGGCCTTATTTGCAAATGTGGAGAGGGGTGTGGGTATCCTTTGCAAATTGCCATAGTTTTCTTCCTATCCGTCACATATAAATCGGACGGACTATATTGCAGGATGGCAGGCACACCATCATCACCAGCTCTATTTTTATAAGAGTAGTAGACTAGCAAGATGCCCGTGCGTTGCACAGAACATCAAGATGCATTTGTATGAGTAGTTTATCTTGTGGGAGAAAAGGATGAACGAGGTAAGGCCTTATTTGCAAATGTGGAGAGGGGTGTGGGTATCTTTTTGCAAAATTGCCATAGTCTCCTTCCTATCCGTCAGATATAAATCAGACGACCTATATTGCAGGATGGAAGGCACACCATCATCAACAACTCTGTTTTTTAGAAGAGTAGAGATAGAGACTACTACTACAAATGTGTCGGCCTGTGCGTTGCAATGGATCCAAAGTAGTAGAATAATACTTGTTCATGGGCTTGAAATATAAACACTCTAGTTTTGACATACATATATCAGTAAAAATAAATCATGCTTCACTCAAAATATATTCCTCGGGTTGTTTTGATGAGGTGAGGGATGGGTGTGGCTGGTTTGAAGATAACAGGTTTTAAAAAATTGGAGCTATTTTTTACATTTTGTAGCGTGGCACGACATTCGATGCACCTAAGCGTCTAAAAAAATTGAGTTTGGGTTGGTAGCACACCCTACGGCAAGATGCCCGTGTGGGCTTCTTCTATAACTAGCAACATGCCCGTGCATTGCAGGGAACATCAAGATGCATTTTTTTACAAAACACCTGTTGTGATTGACCCTTGCAGGAGTAATCCCATGTGTAAAAACTAATGATGTCTCTAGAATTTTATCAGAAAAATGGTATCTTTGGAACAAGTTTTCTCTACTGCTGCTCCTTGCAGTGAGAGGTATGCAATGCATGTGTCAGCAGACATGACAACTTGTCCATGGAAGTTGAACCACGATGAACATCACGTTTCTACCACTGCCACACGCGATTCCCACGACGCCGCTCCAATCAACGGCACGACGTCCCCCGACATGCGCCTCATCCCTCTCGGCCCCACCGCTCCTCTTCGTTTGTGTGCATGACATGCGGGCCAGCTCAACCACGGCGACCATCAAGTTTCCACCACAGCCATACCCGATTGGACGCGGTTTTCCTGCTACGCTCCTATGCTTCGATCCGTACTCCCGCACCATCGAATTTTTATCCAGCGGCTGTGACACATTTCATCCCGGGCATCACTCCTCAGCTGGAGTACTTCTGTACTACAGGTAGTACCTACCGATGTGGCCATCTACGCCTCGTAACACCTCGATGCCCAGTTGTGGCACCCTCACCACGACCACGCCACCACCGGTCGGTTCATCTCGAACGAGTGAGTCGTGAACCATGCCACCACCATTAGAATGACATATGGGCCAGCCGCATTTAAGGTCCACATGTCATTGACTCATAGGCCGGTGCACTAAGCCACTGAAGCTCGGTCCCGTGGGCCTCGAGAGGGAAAGGTAACTTCTGCGGCAAGCCTTGTGGTGCTCCCGCAGTACGAACTCATGCCAAACACGGAATTTGTTTGTTACTACTACCAAAGTGTCGACCTGTGTGTTCCAATGGTCCAAAGTATATCTATTCAATGGAGTGCACTCTAAACACATTGTCTATTTATTTTTCTCTAGCCTTTCCTAGCCATGTAGCCAAGCCGCATAAGCTTCATGGGTGCCCCCACATCATATTTAGTGGAGTACTACATTAACTGGAAAAAAGATAAATCGCCCAAAACAAGATCTTCCCGTTTTTTGTTCCTACGATGCTGTGCCGTGCATGTACCTAGTAGTTGTTTAGTGGTAGTACTAGTTGTCGTACAAACTTTGTACTAGTAGGAGTAGTAGTATGGAGTGCTCCTACTCTATCAATGAGCTCCATCTAACAACAAATTTCTTGGCTTCCGTGCTACAGCTAGATCTGCCCCTCCTCGTTTCTGTTTTCTAACGTGGCGGGTGGGGTGCGGTTTGCCAATAGTCGTTTTGCTCAACTACGGTCCCACATGGAAGTGAAAATGCTAGGCAACATGCCTTCCCTAGCTATGTGGCGTGCTGGCTGGGCTGTGGAGTACTCTCGATTCCCGGGCGTGTGGCTGTGCAACGCGGATGCGGTAGTGTCGGTGGGAAACGGCACCTATGGGATCACAAGTATCCCTACTACGGTTGTCGGGGCGCGGGGTCGTGAGAAGAGCAGGATTAACATTCAACACAAGGATCGTTTACCCAGGTTTGGGCCGCAAGGGTGGCACGCTCCGCTGGTGTTGGGCGAGCTACCCAGCAAGGGTCTTGTCAGGGCCACTTAGGCTGCCTCGGCAAGGGCCTTGCCGGGGGAACCTGCTTCGTCCCTCTGCTCTTTGTGCTCTCGGCCTTGGCGTTGTCTTGTTTGCCTTGGTGCTTCGGCTTCTCTCTGGCTATCCCTCCTCTGCCCTGCCAAGTGTAGCCGTGGTGCATGGCTCTGACTGCCCGCGCACAAGTAAAGGGGTCAAAAAGGGAGCCCCTACTTTTGTACACCGACAGGAGCCCCGGGCCTGGGCCATACATAAGCGCGATGCGTTGTTGGGCTAGGCCCAGAACGGGGCGTGGGCAGGTGGGGCGGATTTTACCGCAGTAACTTCTCGTCAATTGTGCTTCCCCACGACCCGCGTTGAATGCGTGACGTAGAGGGTCGTGCGTGACGTGGGGATCATGCGTGGGACGGTTTCCGCACGCATGCGTCACATCATGGTTAATGGGAGAGGAGGCGGCCCATGCCTTCCCCATAAAGAGAGGAATAACCGCGGGTAAGCTGCTCACTTTACCCCCCGCATCTTCTCCAATCTCAGAACCACATCCCCCTTCTCCTTCCTTCGCAAGCTTTTGCCTCTTCCTGCCGCCGTTGCGTCTTCGCTGTCCTTGGCCCCTCGCCTCTCGCAGCCGCCACGGCCCCCAAAACCAGCAAGGGCAAAGGGACGGCCAAGGACGCCGGAGCGATGGAGCCACCAGAGAGTGAGCTGGTGGCGCGGCGGACGCAACTTGCCTACTTCCCCTCAACTGTCGACATGTTCGAGCTCCGGGATAGCCTCAAGCCCCTGTGGGGGTGCAAGATGAGGGGGAGGAGATGGGGCATCCAGCCACGCACGTCATCCCCGCCAACTGCGCCAAGGCCGCCCCGAATCGGTACCCGTTTTTCATCGACTACTTCTCTTGCGGCCTCTGCCCCCTTTCTCCGATTTCTTCAATGATGTGATGCACACATTTGGCTTCCACCTTTTGAATTTTACCCCAAATGCGGTGGCGTGCATGGCTCTTTTTGCCCACCTTTGTGAGGGCTTCATCGGAGTCGTCCCCAACACGGCGCTCTTCCGCCACTACTTTCACCCTCGCATCCAGGGGGAGGCGCCATCTCTGCTTGCATCACCTGGATCCCGAGGTCCAAAGGGGCCGTGTACCCAGATGGCGCCCAGAAGGAGAGGTGGGAAGAATGGCGGAGCCGGTGGTGCTGGATCGAGGAGGACGACCCACAGGAGTTCTCCCGGGTTCGCCAGGCGCCGCCGGTTCACAGGCCCGACTGGGCCGACGTCGACGCCTAGGATGACAAGCTCAAGGACGCCGTCACCCAGATTCTCCACCTCACCGAGGCCGGGCTCACCCTTGAGATGATCGGGGCGGATTTCGTTCACCGCCGGATCGCTCCGCTGCATAACAAGGGGATGCCGGCCTGGCTCTTCACGAATGCTGCCGATATCATGAGGCTTTGCCCCGGCCTCGACCACAACTTCACGGTGTTGGCGCACGCCCACTTCTGCCAGTGGCTCTTCTAGCTCGACATGGGCCGGGCGGCAAGGCCGCAAGGGCCGACAAGGTCACCAAGGGGCCCTTGTTTGGGTTGCTGGTGGGGGTGGTCCCGCTGAGGAATAACTCGCGCCAAAACGACATCATCGCCATGATGCCAGACTGTAACACGCATGGCCCCGTCTCCAACTGGGTCGTGCTGTCGGAGGAGAGGGTGCAGGAGTTCTTCGACAATCTGGAGGAGAAGTACGTCCACGACGAGCCGCGACTCGTCCAGGACACCACCCAGGCGGAGCTGGACTACATCGCCGCTAGGGCGGCGGAGGCGGAGCTCGCGAAGGAGGCTGGCAGCGCCGGCGGCGTGGAGGAAAAGGCCAGAGCAGCCTCAAAGGAGAAGGAACTCGCCCAGTGGGCGAAGTCTGCTGGGGAGGCCAGCAGCGCCCGCACCGAGGCCTCTCTCGTCAAGGATGACGACGATGAGTCGTCCGGGGAGGAAGCCGAAGCTGTTGAGCCCCAACTGCGGGGAAAGGGCGAGTCTCGCGGAGGGCCAGCTCCGGCGAGCTGGTTCGGCCCGGCAGGGCCGCGCAACCTCGACATGCCCAGGAGGTGTTCGCATGCCAAGCAAGGGCTGCGGCGGCAAAGAAATTGGTGAAGGCCGCAGTGGGAAAGAAGAAAGCATCTGCCTCCTCTTCGTCCAAGCGTTCCCCAACTCCGCCTGCTTCCCCTCCTCCATCTGTTTCCCCTCCTCCTGCAGGCGATGAAATAGGGGTCTTCTTCGACCTCGGGACTCTCAGCCCAAGGAGGAAGAGGAAGGCCGCAGAAGAGGAGGTGGAGGACGAGTAAGCGTCGTTTCCTTTTGTCATCCCCAGCCCCCTCTAACTGTTCTCCCCTATCTTGACTTGTTTCTGTCTTGGCAGGGGTGCGGAGACGCCGGCCCAAAGGGTAAAGAGGGCTAGGTCTTCGGCGGATGGCCAGCCCTTGGCGGGCACCTCTAAGGCGCCACTGGTGGTGGTGAGTAGCCCGAATAGCAGCCCTCGGAGCAGCCCCCACCGTAAGTTCGCCACTTGCCCCTCGTCGACGTGCGTCAAGGGCATGGTTCTTGGAGCTGACCTTGTCGTGACCGCAGGAGGAGGACAACAGCAGGAGGAGCCGCTGAGGGCCACTCCCAACCTGCCACCTCCATCAACCACGCCGCCCCGAGGGGTGTCCCCAGCAAGGGCGCCAAGCACCGAGCCCATGCACACGGAGAAGGAGGAGGCAAACTTGGGCATCGGTGGCCACACCTCGGCGCCTGGTGTTGGCGGGGAGGAGGCCTCGTCTTCCCAGCCTGGCACGGGTAAGCCATTCGCCTTCCATCCCTTTTCTTTTTCTTGAATCTTGGTCTTGCCTTCACTCCACCCCCCTTTCCGATACCCAGATCCTCTCCTGGCGGACCGGGAGGACTTGGACACCGTCACTGAGGATGTCGCCAAGGATGCCATGGAGGAGGCCGAGAGGATCGCCGCTGAAGAGGCCACCAAGGGCGCTGCCGAGGACGCCGCCAAGGGGCCTGCCGGGGAGCCCAGCAAGGTTGCTGTCGAGGAGGCCGACAAGGGACCTGCCGGGGAGCCCGGCAAGCCCATTGCCGAGGAGGAGGTGGCCGATGACCATCCTTTCTCCTCCGCTACCTCTGGCTCCGACAGGTATCTGAGGGTGGGCGACGACCTTTTCGACCACCTTCCAGGGGCATCCAACTCCAGGGCGCCCATCGAGGGAGAGGTGTTCGACGAGGAGGTGCTTGCCGCCGCCGGGCTCGAGGTCGTCAATGATCCAAGCGCCGGTGGCGACGATTCTTTGGAGGAGCGGCTTCTCCAGGCCATGGGTGCTAGCTTCCAGAAGCTCCAGGTGCTCCACCGCGCCCACCTGGACAAGATCATGTCCAGGGCGGCAACTGTGGACAAGGCGGAGGCGGACCTCAAGGGACGCGTCGCCGAGGCGCAAACTTGGTTCCGCCAAGCTTGCGAGGAGCTGAAGGCCGCCCAGGGCGAGCTGGCCAAGTGCAAGGTAGAGCTTACCATGGAGTGGGTCGACATCGAGAAGGCCCAGGAGATGGCGAGGAACCTGGCCGTCGAAGCCGAGGCCGCTCGAGCCCAGCATCAAGCCGCGCTGAACTCCTAGGAGGAGAACCTTGCCGCCCGTGAGGAGAAGCTTGCCGCAACGCTCCGCGGCAAGGACGAGGAGGTGGAGAAGCTCGTCGTGCAGCAGACACGGGAGCTGGAGCAGAGGCACAAGGAGGCACTCGATGCCCAGGCTCTAGTGCACGCCGACAAGATGAAGGAGCTAGAGGTGGAGCGAGAAAGGCTCAAGGATCAGGTCCTGAAGCTGTCCAAGGAGAAGGACACGCTCAACAGTGCCCTGGTTGAGGCGCAGGGTGCCATCCTCGACAAGGCCGAGAAGCTCTCCAAAGCCAACAACTCCATCAAAGACCTCAAGCTGAAGCTGGAGGGTCTCGAGGGGATGCTGTCAGAGGGCAAGGCCTGGGAGGAGGCCCTAGCCAAGGTCCTGGAGACCGAGAAGCAGCTGCGGAAGAATGAAGCCGCCAACCACAAGGACTTCATGGAGGGCGAGAACCGCTGGATCGGGCGTCTCGAAGGCGCCGCCGGCAGGATCACCACGCAGCTGGCTACCATGGGGCTACCAAATGTGAGGTATACCTCGGAGCGCAATGCGAGTCCCAACACCAAGCTGACCATTTTCTTCGAGGGCGTTCTCGGGGCCCTGGAGCAGCTCCACTCCAACCAGGTGGCCTCCCTGGCCAAGGAGTCCCGGAGGCTTTGCCAGGGTGCCATGACCAAGATTCTCTCCAAGATGGCGCACTGGAACCCCAACCTCGACTTCGACGCTGTGCTGGACAGCTTGCCAGTGGGTGTGGACGTCGCGACGCTCAAGGAGCGTATCAAGCCCATCATCAGCCGGATCGGTGAAATCGAGAGGATAGAGGGCCAGCACCGAGATTAGGCACCACGTCTCCCACTACAGCTGTAGGTTCATGCCCAAGACAGTTTTCATCTTTAGTTAGAACCGCAGCAACAATTGATGTAATATAACTCTGTAGCACTTTTGGTACAATGCACGTTATCTTCCTGTTCGATCTTCCCTTTGTATGTTTACCCTACGTTAAATGGGTAGGCTTGCTGGCGCGTAAACCCAAGGCGGCACCTTGAGGACGGATCCCCAATGGCCTACTGGGTGTGCTTGCTGCCGAGCGAACCACCCTACCGCTCTCAACACGGTCGCTCGAACTGTCGAGCTTGACTCGAGTCAGAATCAAGAGCGTTGCCGATCGTGGGAGGCTACCCTGCCACTCTCGACGCGGCCACTTGAGCTGTTGAGCGGACTCAAAACAGAACAAGGGTGTTGCCAATTGCGGAACGGCCCCTTTGTGTGTAGGCTTTCATACATAGGGCAGGACCTTCGAGGAATATAACCTCACATACAAAAAGGAAATTGATTAAAGTTTCAAATGACTTAGCTTTCCTGTCGTTGCACCAGCGTCCTCCGTGCTTGCAGGTGGCGTCGTCCTCCTGGTTGTCCTTTTCTCTGGAAGCCATGGCGACGAAGAACTGCTGGGCTCACTGCTAGACCACATTCTCACAATAGCGAGCCCCTACCTGGCGCACCAAAGATGTCGGTGGGAAACGACACCTATGGGATCACAAGGATCCCTACTACGGTTGCCGGGGCGCGAGGTCGTGAGAAGAGTAGGATTAACAGTCACCACAAGGATCGTTTACCCAGGTTCGGGCTGCAAAGGATGCGTAAAACCCTAGTCCTACTTTGGTGGATGTATTGAGTGTTCTTGGGCTTTCGAACTAGCTACGATGGTTGTGTAGTTCAAAAGAGCCGAATCCCTCTCCAGTACGCCATGGGCCTCCTTTTATAGTTGAAAGGGGCTGCCACAGTGGCACACATGAGGTGGAAAGGCCTACAGTACTGCGATCTTATCGCCCGTATTACAGGACAAGACGCATATAATGCATCGCTTAGGTGTCCCTTAGCTTTATCGGGGATGGGAACGTGGCCCGTCCCATCCGTCGCCGCTTCGCCTTGCTTTGACATGCTCCCAGGCTAGTGATTCATGCAGCGCCATGTAGACAGGCAAGCAGCTGAGGTGGCGCGGTGGTGGGGCCTTTATTAAGGTCTGCACACCGACATGCAGGTGCTCGCTGATTTGGCCTAGAAGTTGCATGTTGCCACGCAGGTGTCTTCCCAGCTGGTTGGGCTGGCAGCTACATGTGAACGGCGGCGGAGTCTTGGCTGGTGCGGGCCTAGCAGTGGCCCTGCTGATGCCCTTTGCAAGGGCCTTGCCGGGGGTCCGGCAAGGGTCTTGCCGTGGCGCAGTCGTCCCCAGCAAGGGCCTTGTCGGGGGTCTTGTGGCTTTCCTCGGCAAGGGTCTTGCCAAGGGCCATTGTCTTCCAATCCTCATCTGATCTTGAGCATTCTCTGTCTTCACAAAGATCTACATGCCACCATGGAGGTGCCTCCCGAGCCCTGGCCCAACGTGGTTGATGGTGTTGGAAGCCGTGGGCTCAAGGGTGGCACGCTCCACTGGTGTTGGGCGAGCTGCCCTGGCAAGGGTCTTGTCGGGGCCGCTGAGGCTGCCTCGGCAAGGGCCTGGCCGGGGAACCTGCTTCGTCCCTCTGCTCTTTGTGCTCTCGGCCTTGGCGTTGTCTTGTTTGCCTTGGTGCTTCGGCTTCTCTCCGGCTTCCCTCCTCTGCCCTACCAAGTGTGGCCGCGGCGCGTGGCTCTCACTGCCCGCACACAAGTAAAGGGGTCAAAAAGAGAGCCCCTACTTTTGTACACCGACAGGCAGACCTTTTCTTTTTACTAGCAATGTGCCCGTGCATTGCGACGGATCCAATGTACTAGTAGAATAATAGTACTTCTTCACAAAATTGAAAGAAAACACTCTTGTTTTGATATACATATATACCACTAAAAATATATTACTTTTCACTCAAAATATGTTTCTCAGGCTATTTTGATGAGGTGAGGGAGGGATGAGGTTGCTTTCAAGATAATAAGGGGTTTTCTGCAAATTGGAGCAGAGAAGTGGGCTATTGTTGCAAAAATGCCACAACTTACCTCACAGCCGTTAGATGCGGATCTAATGGTCAGAAACGACGGATGGTAGGCACACCACCATCACCAACTGAGTCTTTTAGAGTAGGAGTAGGGAAACATGTATAAATTGTAACATTTGGTTCTGCTCCTTGGCACGATCGATAGATAGAAATAACTATTAGAAACGCTAGGGCGGGGCTTTTTCCGCCAGATAAGCAGGGTAGTAGCTAGGCTGGCGCATCGTTGGTTTGGTCACATGCAATCCGACATGTTCTAGTGTTTCTAGCAAGATGCCCGTGTGTTGCACGAAGTTGATGGAAAGGGTAAGCACAACTTATAAATTGATGGATGGAGTACTAGTTATAGTGATGCATATAATTAAGCAAAGGGATCGCACATGTCTGTATTGACAGGAACGAGAATGCAATAGCACAATAAGAATTAAGGCCACGATGATGCGATCGCGGTGGTGGTTACAAGAGGCAAGAAGAAAGATGCATCTGTCAACGTATGACCTCCTCCTCCTCAACTCAGTGCACCGGGCCACCAACCAGCGGCTAAGGAGCGGCGGCTTTTGTGGCTAGGTCAAGGTGCTTCTCAGCAAAGGCATCCAAGGCCTCCAGCTGGTTGAGGAAGGTCAATGTCGTAGCGTCCTCACTGGCCTCGTAGATACCTATGTACATGATTTTCTCGTACACGTGGATGTGTAGGTCGACGAATTCTTGCAGGGCGAGGCGCCTTACGGCGAGCGCGACCTCCAGGTGGACGTTCTTCATGGCGTTGGCGGGCAGTCGTAGGGCCACTAGTGCTTGAAAGAGGTTCCGGGCATGGAGGCTGGTTAGGGTGGCAGGCAATGAGGAGCCCGGGCGCGCGGGCTGGAGGAGTACGGTGATGTCGTCCGCAAGCTTCTTGACGACGGTGAACTTGTTGGTGGTGGCAACAATCATCTGGTCCAACCGAGAGTCATAGCTGGCATCGACGGGCGGCCATCCACCAGCCGCTCACCAACACCGTCTGGAGATGATCCTCGGCGCCATACCGCAGGCCGGTGTCATGGACCATCTGGCACAGCCGCTGGCCACTCACGTGCATCGCCGCCATGGGTCTGGAGTGCGCACTTTTGCGCTTAGTGTAGGTGCTTAGGCAAATTCTTAGGTGCGTACGATGTGTTAGATGCATTGGAATGGATGGGCGCCTTTATATGAGTGCAAACTGCGTTGCATTCACATCGTGATGCCTCTTTTCCCGGTCCACCTCCCATTACTTCCCTCATGCATTCACGATCCTAATTGAAGGAGGATGCATCATTGGACGTTCAATGTTTCGGGAACCACTACCCTCTCCCTCATCTTCATTAAAGCCGTATCGGAAACTGCGCCGCCCGCTGTCAAATCGAATAGTAAAGCGCTGCTCGTTGCACGCCCGGCTAAACACGCCTCCTCGCCTCCCTCAAACGCCTCCGTTAAACCCACATGCAAACCGAGAAACCTACTCCGGCCACACGTCCGTTCATGAGCGGGCCGGAATTAAACGCAATTCCAGCCGAGCTCCTCCCGTTCGCCCTCAGTTTAAACGAGTCCAGACGCCAGCCAAGCTCCTACCGTCCACCCTCTATTTAAACGAGGCCAGACAGACAGCGGGCAAGAATCGCACCCCCTCCCCACTACCCCATCTCCTCATTCACCATTTTCTCCACTCTTCCGATGGCTTCCGAGGAGTCGTTCTTCGGCATACTACCTGGCTGGGTGGCCCGCCGAGCTCTCCGGATACGAGCAAGGCCGCTCGGTGCTTCACTAACCTCGCTTGGCCCGACGGAGCCAGTTACCGCCCCAAGCCGGCGTGTGGTTCAGGCCGCTCCAGTTCAGCTCGATGAGGAATGGCAAGTTTCTCCATGCCGTCACGGCAGCGAGCATGGTGGCACGGGCGTCATCGCTGCTGCGTCGTCCCGCGCCACAAGTGTCTGCGGTGCCTGCGCCTCTCGTGCCTATGGCATCGCCATGTAGGTAGAGACAGAAGCTGGGTGCATGGAGAGCGACAAATTTGTGGCCAGCTTCTCCGTGTCCACCGCCATCATCGAGGAGAAGTAGAACACGGGAGGTCGCCGCCACTTTTGTCCCATGAAGGCCACCGCTGAGGCGACGACTGCGTATTCAGGTGGTTTCTTTCCTGCTTCGTCTCTTCCGAGGACCTTCGTCGACCCCGCAAGTGTCTGCCGGACATGAGGATGACAAAGGGATCCGCGGGCGGCCATTTAGATTAGCTAGTATTAATTATACCACGAGAGCCGGATTAGCACCGCTTAGTTCATGCAAATGTAATGAAATCCATCATGTTTATATGAATATCTGCCTTTTTCATATGAAATCCTTTATGCTTATATGAAATCAGTCCGTGTTTGCACGAATTTTATCTGGTTGTTTAGAGTTGTGAAAATGTATGCCGCTGGTGTTTGATGTCGTCCTCCACGGAATGAAGCGGGAGGAAATTTGTCGGCTGCCGTTGGAGATGCTCTTATGCTGCAAATAATAGAGTCACATCCAATCCATTTGAGTTAATTCCATGTATGATTCTACCTCTATAAAAAGTTAATTGCATGTACAGTGTACACGTGATTTGCAGGGTGGCTACAGCTTCGTACAGAAAGTAAAAAAAGAAACAAATCCATCCTTAATCTTGTATTCTAAATACTCTGTGGGTTCCACTGTCAGTACAATAGCGAAAGAAGTATATATTAAATATAAATATTATATAATATAAAAATCTAAAGTTAAAGACAGAATTCAAACTCAGGTCATCCCGTTGCGAGCATCTGGTGCTAACCAGTAAAGCACATTTTCGTTGTGGACCATGCTGGAGATATATCTCTATGTCTACTCTTATACTCTCTCTGTTCCTAAATATTTGTCTTTTTCAGATTTGAAATGGACTACCACATACAGATGTGTATGTAGACATATTTTAGAGTGTAGATTCACTCACTTTGCTTCGTATGTAGTCACTTGATGAAATCTCTAAAAAGACAAATATTTAGGAACAAAGGGAGTAGAAAACAGAATTCGTGATGATGGTGTGTGTGCCATCCTGCAGTATAGGCTGTTGGATTTATATCTAACGGATAGGAAGGAAACTATGGCAATTTTGCAAAAAGATACCCACACCCCTCTCCACATTTGCAAATAAGGCCTTCCCTCGTTCATCCTTTTCTCTCACGAGATAAACTACTCATACAAATGCATCTTGATGTTCCGTGCAACGCATGTGCATCTAGCTAGTTTCTTTTAAAATATTTACTGCGATAATTGGGTTGAAGTGATATATTTTATGTCTTCCGTGAGTGATTTAAGTTTCACTAGTAGTAACAATGAAAAGGTTGCCTTGTTAATTAACAGAAAACATGGTGGAAACTATCAGATGAGGCTGGTAAAAACAAGGCACACTGGGTTCAGCGTCATCATCACTACAGCTATACGCGCGCGAGAAGTCTACACATCGAGGGGGCTACGGAGAGAAAGATGTATCGAGTGTGTTCGAGCGAGGCACAGAGACACAACTAGCATGTGTGTGCGTGAGAGAGAGAGAAACCAGTTGATAGGTTAAGATCAAGATTGAGTTGTCACCTTTCTGCTGTCATTGTTGGGGGTGGGGAGGGGGAGGGAGAGAAAGACGTATCGAGAGTGTGCGCGCGGCAGGCGCAGATGCACAACTAGCGTGTGTGTGTGTATGCGTGTGTGTTTGAGAGAGAATCCAGTAGATAGATTACTATCAAGATCGAGGTGCCACCCTACTCCTTCGGTGTCGGGTTGTGTACATGTGTGTGTGTTCGAGAGATAAGCCAGTAGATAGATTAGTATCAAGATCGAGGTGTCACCCTGCTCCTTTGGTGTCGGGAAGTGTGAGTGTGGGTGTGGGGGGGGGGGCAGTGACACTTAGATATAAGGAGAAGGAGTTTGTGTGACACATATCTATATTAAGGGAGAGGTAGATAGCATGTGTGCGAGGCATACTTAAAGCATCACGGAGATAAACAAATGATGTGCATGCAAGTGTTGGAAAAAATGAAGAGAGAAGCAATGTCTACGCGCGCGCGTGTGTGTGTGTGTGTGTGTGTGTGTGTGTGAGCGAAATCTGAAAACAAAAGGTGCTCTGCTAGAATCCCATTGTATGTATTCATATGGTTCCGGAACTCGAGTTAACCTTAGGCATATCTGTGAGAGACATAATTATACTTTGAGACATTAGTGGCAGTGGGTGGGCAGAATTAAAGGGGTGGGCGTGTTCGACAGAGAGAGGGTGTGTGTTTTTGTGTGAGAGACTTGTAGTACGGGGTAGAAAGAAGAATTCTAACCTTGACGGAGGGAGAGAAATACATGAAGTGCGCATGTGTGACTCTGATGCCCATGGAGAAATGAGATATGTATGCGTGCGAGAGAGCTTGCACAATTCATTCACGTATCACTATCTAGCGATCATGGACGTGCATTGCTTGAACATAAATCAATATATACTTCGTATTGTGGCCAAAGATACAATATCGATTCAACGCTATAAAGATTGGACACTCACATATCACATTTTTTTTCTAAATCCTTTTCAATTGTGCATGCCGAAGTTATAGTGATGTTTCTTCAAACAACCAATGTAGCTATCATGTACATGCACCATTGTTAGTCTTGCATTCAAATTCATTAGTCTTTGATGATTTAAGGTTCTATTATGAAGTAATATATGTAATATTCATATATGAATTCAACATCCATTTCTTTTTGTGCACCTCTACAATATCCATTTCTTTTGTGGGACTACAATATCCATTTCTTTTTGTGCGCCTCTACAATAACACGCCAATGCATTATCTTTAAAGTAAAGAACCAATGGCACTAAATTATCTATTTACACAATAAATACATAGGTTGAGCGTTTGATCCCTTTTTTTGTGAACATGCCTCTACACCTGTACGATTGGCCGCGCCCATGTGAACGTCCAAGTTATCGGTCCATCATCCTGAGTTATTGTCTTTTTTTCTGGGCTAGACTTCACACTAGTTATTAACTGTTGACGCGTGCCCCATGTACACAGTCTTGCATGACCTTCCCGCTAGCACTGTCCAAAATTAGTTGAAATTGGATACCAACGATCCCGCGGGCGGTAAAATCTCCCGCCTCCTTCTAAAATTTCTGCCACCTAGTCTTTAGCATGCGAAATTCCCCTTTTGTCCATGGTGCACGGAGAACAACAGTTACAAATACCGCCCTCATTTACATAATAGGTCGGGGCTGCTATGGCAACTTCCGGTTCCCCCCACCACACGGCACCCCCATTTCCTCTCCCCCTCCCGCAAAAACGACTAACTCCACAACACAAGAGCATCTTACATCACGTCGTCCGTACTTCATCGGCCTTTCTACCCCTTCCCTCTCGAAACCCTAGACTACTCATCCACCAGCATACCAGAGCCCATTCACTACCAGCGTCCACCTCACCGGATCTGCTTCTACGGCCACATCTACCCCTCCCACCTCCCCTAGAAACAAGTAGACTGCTCATCCTCCACTGTACCACAACACATTCAGTGCCAGCCTTGTCCACGACACCGGATCTGCTTCGCCGGTACTCTCGTCAATGGCAGCACATCTACAGCGGCTCCTTCGTACTCCCCACCAGAGACGCTTCGTCCACACCCCCCAGAGCTGTCCCACCGACGCCCCCGTCGACGACCTCTGATCCTCTTTGCTGACACCTTCCTCAACCCTACCGAAGCTGCTTTGTCGACACCATCGTCAACCCTACCGGAGTAGCTTCGCCTATACCATTCTGAACCCTACCGGGGCCGCTTTGCCAACTCACAAGTCCATGGCCTCAGGTCCACTTCGTCGCACCCTCGTCCAACCAGCCGGAGCAGCTTCTGACGCCCCGTCCACGGCCGCAGATCCGCATCGTCAACACCATCCTAAACCCTACCATCGGAGCAGCTTCACCGACACCCTCGTCCATGGCCTCAGATCTGCTTAGCCCACACTGTGGTCCCCACTACCGGAGCCACTCCACAAACACCCTACTCCATGCATGGTTCTAGATCTCCTTACCGGACCCCGAGAGCTAGCGCAACATCATCTCCCTTGACGTTTCTAACCTGGTTCCCACCGTCTAGCAAGATGCCAAGCACCCGCCACGACCTAGGTACTTGTCACCTTTAAACCCGTCCAGCATCACCGGCCCGATGTACTTCAAATATACTAACAGGTCGCTGTTACATGTTATGCAGCTGGCAAAAACTACAAGGACGATGTTTCTTCTAGATCTAACAGCTTGGCCAACCAAGATCCTGGACTGAGGCATTGCTATGATCTTGTAAGTGTGTATCTCTTGTATTGTTCTGTGCCTGCCAACGTGCTTTGCTAGGATTTTTGGCCAGTAATCCCTTTGTGCACACAATGATTTCTACTACTAGCAGCTAAATTAGATATGTAGATGTCATACATGATACTACCTCCGTTCCTAAATATAAGTCGTTCTAGAGATTCCACTATAGGCCACATACAGAGCAAAATGAGTGAATCTACACTTAAAAATGCATCAATATACATTTGTATGTGGTCCATGCCGGAATCTCTACAAAGACATATATTTAGGAACCGAGGTAGTACATTACACAAAGTTGAAGGAAATATGCCCTAAAGGCAATAATAAATTTATTATTTATTTCCTTATATCATGATAAATGTTTATTATACATGCTAGAACTGTATTAACTGAAAACATAATACATGTGTGAATACATAGACAAACTTAGTGTCACTAGTATGCCTCTCCTTGACTAGCTCATTAATCAAAGATGGTTATGTTTCCTAACCATGAACAATGTGTTGTTATTTGATTAACGAGGTCACATCATTAGTTGAATGATCTTATTGACATGACCCATTTCATTAGCTTAGCACCCGATCGTTTAGTATGTTGCTATTGCTTTCTTCATGACTTATACATGTTCCTATGACTATGAGATTATGCAACTCCCGTTTACCGGAGGAACACTTTGTGTGCTACCAAACGTCACAACGTAACTGGGTGATTATAAAGGAGCTCTACAGGTGTCTCCAAAGGTAGATGTTGGGTTGGCGTATTTCGAGATTAGCATTTGTCACTCCGATTGTCGGAGAGGTATCTCTGGGCCCTCTCGGTAATGCACATCACATAAGCCTTGCAAGCATTGTGACTAATGAGTTAGTTGCGAGATGATGTATTATGGAACGAGTAAAGAGACTTGCCGGTAACGAGATTGAACTAGGTATTGGATACCGACGATCGAATCTCGGGCAAGTAACATACCGATGACAAAGGGAACACCGTATGTTGTTATGCGGTCTGACCGATAAAGATCTTCGTAGAATATGTAGGAGCCAATATGGGCATCCAGGTCCCGCTATTGGTTATTGACCGAAGATGTGTCTTAGTCATGTCTACATTGTTCTCGAACTGTAGGGTCCGCACGCTTAACGTTACGATGACAGTTATCATGAGTTTATGCATTTTGATGTACCGAAGTTAGTTTGGAGTCCCGGATGTGATCACGGACATGACGAGGAGTCTCGAAATGGTCGAAACATAAAGATTGATATATTGGAAGCCTATATTTGGATATCAGAAGTGTTCCGGGTGAAATCGGGATCTTACCGGAGTACCGGGAGCCATATGGGCCTTAATGGGCTTTAGTGGAAAGGAGAAAGGGGCAGCCCAAGGTGGCCGCACGCCTCCCCCTCCCCTGGTCCTATTAGGACTAGGAGAGGTGGGCGGCCCCCCTCTCTTTCTTTCCCCCTTGGGAAATCCTAGTCCAACTAGGATTGGGGGGGGGGGGAGTCCTACTCCCGGTAGGAGTAGGACTCCTCCTGTGCCCTCCTCCTAGCCGGCCGCACCCTCCCCCTTGGCTCCTTTATATACGGAGGCAGGGGGCACCTCTAGACACACAAGTTGATCATTGAGATCGTTCCTTAGCTGTGTGCGGTGCCCCCTGCCACCATATTCCACCTCGATCATATCGTTGTAGTGCTTAGGCGAAGCCCTGCGTCGGTAGAACATCAAGATCGTCATCACACCGTCGTGCTGAGGGAACTCCTCCCCGAAGCTTTGCTGGATCGGAGCCCGGGGATCGTCATCGAGTTGTACGTGTGCTAAGAACTCGGAGGTGCCGGAGTAACGGTGCTTGGATCGGTCGGATCAGGAAGAAGACGTACGACTACTTCCTCTACGTTGTGTCAACGCTTCCGTTGCGATCTACAAGGGTACGTAGATCATACTCTCCTCTCGTTGCTATGCATCACCATGATCTTGCGTGTGCGTAGGAATTTTTTTGAAATTACTACGTTCCCCAACAGTGGCATCCGAGCCTAGGTTTGATGGTTTGATGTTATGTGCACGAGTAGAACACAAGTGAGTTGTGGGCGATATAAGTCATACTGCCTACCAGCATGTCATACTTTGGTTCGGCGGTATTGTTGGATGAGACGACCCGGACCAACATTACGCGTACGCTTACGTGAGACCGGTTCCCCCGACGTGCTTTGCACACAGGTGGCTTGCGGGCGACTGTCTCTCCAACTTTAGTTGAACCGAGTGTGGCTACGCCCGATCCTTGCGAAGGTTAAAACGGAGTCTATTTGACAAACTATCATTGTGGTTTTGATGCGTAGGTGAGATTGGTTCTTGCTTAAGCCCATAGCAGCCACGTAAAACTTGCAACAACAAAGTAGAGGACGTCTAACTTGTTTTTGCAGGGCATGTTGTGATGTGATATGGTCAAGACATGATGCTAAATTTTATTGTATGAGATGATCATGTTTTGTAATAGAGTTATCGGCAACTGGCAGGAGCCATATGGTTGTCGCTTTATTGTATGCAATGTAATCGCGATGTAATGCTTTACTTTATCACTAAGCGGTAGCGATAGTCGTGGAAGCATAAGATTGGCGAGACGACAACGGTGCTACGATGGAGATCAAGGTGTCGCGCCGGTGACGATGGTGATCATGATGGTGCTTCGGAGATGGAGATCACAAGCACAAGATGATGATGGCCATATCATATCACTTATATTGATTGCATGTGATGTTTATCTTTTATGCATCTTATCTTGCTTTGATTGACGGTAGCATTATAAGATGATCTCTCACTAAATTATCAAGAAGTGTTCTCCCTGAGTATGCACCGTTGCGAAAGTTCTTCGTGCTGAGACACCACGTGATGATCGGGTGTGATAGGCTCTGCGTTCAAATACAACGGGTGCAAAACAGTTGCACACGCGGAATACTCAGGTTATACTTGACGAGCCAAGCATATACAGATATGGCCTCGGAACACGGAGATCGAAAGGTCGAGCGTGAATCATATAGTAGATATGATCAACATAATGATGTTCACCGATGAAACTACTCCATCTCATGTGATGATCGGACATGGTTTAGTTGATTTGGATCACGTAATCACTTAGAGGATTAGAGGGATGTCTATCTAAGTGGGAGTTCTTAAGTAATATGATTAACTGAACTTAAATTTATCATGAACTTAGTACCTGATAGTATCTTGCTTGTTTATGTTGATTGTAGATAGATGGCTCGTGCTGTTGTTCCGTTGAATTTTAATGCGTTCCTTGAGAAAGCAAAGTTGAAAGATGATGGTAGCAATTACACGGACTGGGTCCGTAACTTGAGGATTATCCTCATTGCTGCACAGAAGAATTACGTCCTGGAAGCACCGCTGGGTGCCAGGCCTGCTGCTGGAGCAACACCAGATGTTATGAACGTCTGGCAGAGCAAAGCTGATGACTACTCGATAGTTCAGTGTGCCATGCTTTACGGCTTAGAATCGGGACTTCAACGACGTTTTGAACGTCATGGAGCATATGAGATGTTTCAGGAGTTGAAGTTAATATTTCAAGCAAATGCCCGAATTGAGAGATATGAAGTCTCCAATAAGTTCTATAGCTGCAAGATGGAAGAGAACAGTTCTGTCAGTGAGCATATACTCAAAATGTCTGGGTATAATAATCACTTGATTCAATTGGGAGTTAATCTTCCGGATGATTGCGTCATTGACAGAATTCTCCAATCACTGCCACCAAGCTACAAGAGCTTCATGATGAACTATAATATGCAAGGGATGAACAAGACTATTCCTGAGCTCTTCGCAATGCTGAAAGCTGCGGAGGTAGAAATCAAAAAGGAGCATCAAGTGTTGATGGTTAAAAAAACCACTAGTTTCAAGAAAAAGGGTAAAGGGAAGAAGAAGGGGAACTTCAAGAAGAACGGCAAGCAAGTTGCTGCTCAGGAGAAGAAACCCAAGTCTGGACCTAAGCCTGAAACTGAGTGCTTCTACTGCAAGCAGACTGGTCACTGGAAGCGGAACTGCCCCAAGTATTTGGTGTATAAGAAGGATGGCAAGGTGAACAAAGGTATATGTGATATACATGTTATTGATGTGTACCTTACTAATGCTCGCAGTAGCACCTGGGTATTTGATACTGGTTCTGTTGCTAATATTTGCAACTCGAAACAGGGACTACGGATTAAGTGAAGATTGGCTAAGGACGAGGTGACAATGCGCGTGGGAAACGGTTCCAAAGTCGATGTGATCGCAGTCGGCACGCTACCTCTACATCTACCTTCGGGATTAGTATTAGACCTAAATAATTGTTATTTGGTGCCAGCGTTGAGCATGAACATTATATCTGGATCTTGTTTAATGCGAGACGGTTATTCATTTAAATCAGACAATAATGGTTGTTCTATTTATATGTGTAATATCTTTTATGGTCATGCACCCTTGAAGAGTGGTCTATTCTTGTTGAATCTTGATAGTAGTGATACACATATTCATAATGTAGAAGCCAAAAGATGCAGAGTTGATAATGATAGTGCAACTTATTTGTGGCACTGTCGTTTAGGTCATATCGGTGTAAAGCGCATGAAGAAACTCCATACTGATGGACTTTTGGAACCACTTGATTATGAATCACTTGGTACTTGCGAACCGTGCCTCGTGGGCAAGATGACTAAAACACCGTTCTCCGGTACTATGGAGAGAGCAACAGATTTGTTGGAAATCATACATACAGATGTATGCGGTCCGATGAATATTGAGGCTCGTGGCGGATATCGTTATTTTCTCACCTTCACAGATGATTTAAGCAGATATGGGTATATCTACTTAATGAAACATAAGTCTGAAACATTTGAAAAGTTCAAAGAATTTCAGAGTGAAGTGGAAAATCATCGTAACAAGAAAATAAAGTTTCTACGATCTGATCGTGGAGGAGAATATTTGAGTTACGAGTTTGCTGTACATTTGAAAAATTGTGGAATAGTTTCGCAACTCATGCCACCCGGAGCACCACAGCGTAATGGTGCGTCCGAACGTTGTAATCGTACTTTACTAGATATGGTACGATCTATGATGTCTCTTACTGATTTACCGCTATCGTTTTGGGGATACGCTCTAGAGACGGCCGCATTCACGTTAAATAGGGCACCATCAAAATCCATTGAGACGACGCGTTATGAACTATGGTTTGGCAAGAAACCAAAGTTGTCGTTTCTGAAAGTTTGGGGCTGCGATGCTTATGTGAAAAAGCTTCAACCTGATAAGCTCGAACGCAAATCGGAGAAATGTGTATTCATAGGATATCCAAAGGAAACTATTGGATACACCTTCTATCACAGATCCGAAGGCAAGACTTTTGTTGCTAAATTCAGAAACTTTCTTGAGAAGGAGTTTCTCTAGAAAGAAGTGAGTGGGAGGAAAGTAGAACTTGACGAGGTAACTGTACCTACTCCCTTATTGGAAAGTAGTACATCACAGAAAACTGTTTCTGCGACACCTACACCAATAAGTGAGGAAGTTAATGATAATGATCATGAAACTTCAGAACAAGATACTACTGAACCTCGTAGATCAACCAGAGCAAGATCCGCGCCAGAGTGGTACGGTAATCCAGTTCTGGAAATCATGCTGCTAGATCATGATGAACCTACGAACTATGAAGAAGCGATGGTGAGCCCAGATTCCGCAAAGTGGCTTGAAGCAATGAAATCTGAGATGGGATCCATGTATGAGAACAAAGTATGGACTTTGGTTGACTTGCCCGATGATCGGCAAGCAATTGAGAATAAATGGATCTTCAAGAAAAAGACTGACGCTGACGGTAATGTTACTGTCTATAAAGCTCGACTTGTCGCAAAAGGTTTTTGACAAGTTCAAGGGGTTGACTATGATGAGACCTTCTCACCCGTAGCAATGCTTAAGTCTGTTCGAATCATGTTAGCAATTGCCGCGTTTTATGATTATGAAATTTGGCAGATGGATGTCAAAATTGCATTCCTGAATGGATTTCTGGAAGAAGAGTTGTATATGATGCAACCGGAAGGTTTTGTCGATCCAAAGGGAGCTAACAAAGTGTGCAAGCTCCAGCGATCCATTTATGGACTGGTGCAAGCCTCTCGGAGTTGGAATAAATGTTTTGATAGTGTGATCAAAGCATTTGGTTTTATACAGACTTTTGGTGAAGCCTGTATTTACAAGAAAGTGAGTGGGAGCTCTGTAGCATTTCTGATATTATATGTGGATGACATATTGCTGATTGGAAATGATATAGAATTTCTGGATAGCATAAAGGGATACTTGAATAAGAGTTTTTCAATGAAAGACCTCGGTGAAGCTGCTTACATATTAGGCATAAAGATCTATAGAGATAGATCAAGATGCTTAATTGGACTTTCACAAAGCCCATACCTTGACAAAATTTTGAAGAAGTTCAAAATGGATCAAGCAAAGAAAGGGTTCTTGCCTGTGTTCCAAGGTGTGAAGTTGAGTCAGACTCAATGCCCGACCACTGTAGAAGATAGAGAGAAAATGAAAGATGTTCCCTATGCTTCAGCCATAGGCTCTATCATGTATGCAATGCTGTGTACCAGACCTGATATGTGCCTTGCAATAAGTTTAGCAGGGAGGTACCAAAGTAATCCAGGAGTGGATCACTGGATAGCGGTCAAGAACATCCTGAAATACCTGAAAAGGACTAAGGATATGTTTCTTGTATATGGAGGTGACAAAGAGCTCACCGTAAAAGGTTACGTTGATGCAAGCTTTGACACTGATCCGGACGATTCTAAATCGCAAACCGGATACGTGTTTACATTAAACGGTGGAGCTGTCAGTTGGTGCAGTTCTAAACAAAGCATCGTAGCGGGATCTACATGTGAAGCGGAGTGCATAGCTGCTTCGGAAGCAGCAAACGAAGGAGTCTGGATGAAGGAGTTCATATCCGATCTAGGTGTCATACCTAGTGCATCGGGTCCAATGAAAATCTTTTGTGACAATACTGGTGCAATTGCCTTGGCAAAGGAATCCAGATTTCACAAGAGGACCAAACACATCAAGAGACGCTTCAATTCCATCCGGGATATAGTCTAGGTGGGAGACATAGAGATTTGCAAGATACATACGGATCTGAATATTGCAGACCCGTTGACTAAGCCTCTTCCACGAGCAAAACATGATCAGCACCAAGGCTCCATGGGTGTTAGAATCATTACTGTGTAATCTAGATTATTGACTCTAGTGCAAGTGGGGGACTGAAAGAAATATGCCCTAGAGGCAATAATAAAGTTATTATTTATTTCCTTATATCATGATAAAATGTTTATTATTCATGCTAGAATTGTATTAACCGGAAACATAATACATGTGTGAATACATAGACAAACTTAGTGTCACTAGTATGCCTCTACTAGACTAGCTCATTAATCAAAGATGGTTATGTTTCCTAACCATGAACAATGTGTTGTTATTTGATTAACGAGGTCACATCATTAGTTGAACGATCTGATTGACATGACCCATTTCATTAGCTTAGCACCCGATCGTTTAGTATGTTGCTATTGCTTTCTTCATGACTTATACATGTTCATATGACTATGAGATTATGCAACTCCCGTTTACCGGAGGAACACTTTGTGTGCTACCAAACGTCACAACGTAACTGGGTGATTATAAAGGAGCTCTACAGGTGTCTCCAAAGGTAGATGTTGGGTTGGCGTATTTCGAGATTAGGATTTGTCACTCTGATTGTCGGAGAGGTATCTCTGGGCCCTCTCGGTAATGCACATCACATAAGCCTTGCAAGCATTGTGACTAATGAGTTAGTTGCGAGATGATGTATTACGGAACGAGTAAAGAGACTTGCCGGTAACGAGATTGAACTAGGTATTGGATACCGACGATCGAATCTCGGGCAAGTAACATACCGATGACAAAGGGAACAACGTATGTTGTTATGCGGTCTGACCGATAAAGATCTTCGTATAATATGTAGGAGCCAATATGGGCATCCAGGTCCTGCTATTGGTTATTGACTGGAGATGTGTCTCAGTCATGTCTACATTGTTCTCGAACCGTAGGGTCCGCACGCTTAATGTTACAATGACAGTTATTATGAGTTTATGCATTTTGATGTACCGAAGTTAGTTCGGAGTCCAGGATGTGATCACGGACATGACGAGGAGTCTCGAAATGGTCGAGACATAAAGATTGATATATTGGAAGCCTATATTTGGATATCCGAAGTGTTCCGGGTGAAATCGGGATTTTACCGTAGTACCGGGAGGTTACCGGAACCCCCCGGGAGCCATATGGGCCTTAATGGGCTTTAGTGGAAAGGAGAAAGGGGCAGCCCAAGGTGGCCGCGCGCCTCCCCCCTCCCCTAGTCCTATTAGGACTAGGAGAGGTGGCCGGCCCCCCTCTCTCTCTTTCCCCCTTGGGAAATCCTAGTCCAACTAGGATTGGGGGGAGTCCTACTCCTGGTAGGAGTAGGACTCCTCCTGCGCCCTCCTCCTGGCCGGCCGCACCCTCCCCCTTGGCTCCTTTATATACGGAGGCAGGGGGCACCTCTAGACACACAAGTTGATCATTGAGATCGTTCCTTAGCCGTGTGCGGTGCCCCCTGCCACCATATTCCACCTCGATCATATCGTTGTAGTGCTTAGGCGAAGCCCTGCGTCGGTAATACATCAAGATCGTCATCACGCCGTCGTGCTGAGGGAACTCCTCCCCGAAGCTTTGCTGGATCGGAGCCCGGGGATCGTCATCGAGCTGTACGTGTGCTAAGAACTCGGAGGTGCCGGAGTAACGGTGCTTGGATCGGTCGGATCGGGAAGAAGACGTACGACTACTTCCTCTACGTTGTGTCAACGCTTCTGTTGCGATCTACAAGGGTACGTAGATCATACTCTCCTCTCGTTGCTATGCATCACCATGATCTTGCGTGTGCGTAGGAAATTTTTTGAAATTACTACGTTCCCCAACAAAAATCGTAGGTGGCATGTAGGAATTCTAGTGCACTGCATTAGGCTCCCTTAGGGTGCCTGCTAGTCCAGCACACAGATTCATGGCTAGTTTATGCTACGCACACAATCGTTAATTGGTGGTTTAAATATGCTCAAGGGATATGCAATATATTATCATGTAGAGATGTCTGAAATTTTCCATATCAACTTGCAGATAGGGTTACGCAATGAAGAAGTACAAGATTTATGTGGCAATTTCATGGAACATCGCAAAAAAGGAGAGCCGGCGGTGGGCCTATACAGTGTGCTATGGTAGGTCACTCCGGCCCAATTCTTTTGCAGGATTCTCCCAGAATCTGCCCCTCTCTAGCTTCTCCTAGAATCTGCCCCTCTCTTGCTTCTCCTAGAAAATAAGCACCTGTGAATATAAGCTCCAGGTAAAGCCAACCAGTTCTTTTCACTGCATTCCTTTTCAGCTTATCTTTGGTATGGTCAGTGAAAAGTCTAGATTGCATTATATTTTGTCATTTTGCTGCCCATATGAAAATTAGTTTGACCTGGAAACATCACAAATTGAACCCAGTGCAGTAATTAATATGATAGGAAAACAGACCATGAATATTTGTTCAAAATGCAAATATAAAGATACCATCTACTTGGCACAATCTACTTTGGTCAATGTCTTCAATAGAGATCACATGGCCTAATTTAAACGAAGAATGCATGACCCAAATTTAAATGAAGAACAATTATTTATCGAAATTCCATGGTCCAAGTGGCTGGTTATTATCATATAGCAGCACCACCTGAAAGCATCATATAGCAGCAGCAACAGCTCATAGCAACTCATCATATAGCAACAACAGCAGTGTGCAATTCATGATATACCAGCAGCAGCTCATAGCAATTCATCATATAGCAGCAGCAGGAGCATCTCATAGCAATTCATCATATAGCAGCAGCAGGAGCATCTCATAGCAACTCATCATATAGCAGCGGCAGCTCATAGCAATTCATCATATAACAGTAGCAGCTCATAGCAATTCATCATATAGCAGCAGTAGGAGTAGCTCATAGCAAGTCATCATATTGCACCAGCAGGAGAAGCTCATAACAATGCATCATATAGCAGCAGCAGAAGCAGCTCATAGCAATTCATCGTATAGTGGAGTAGAATGAAAATTTGGCAAAAAATGAGAGGAGATCCTCACCTTGTTGGATGTGCTCATCCTTTAATAGCACCTCAAGTCCATGGCCTGGGAGGAGGGGAGGGGGAATGAGGTGCCTTCTGCTGCAGTGTGGCGTCGACCGTAGTTGTGCGGCGCCTACCGAAGTAGTGCGTTGGACGGACCATAGTGGAGCAGCTGCTGGAGACAATGAGAATGAGGGGTGGCGCTAGAGGGAGGAGCAGCCAGGGAGATTTGGCCCTACCCGCCGGCCATGTAGCCTAGCTGGACAGAGCATCATCGAGGACCAGGCCAGATGGGACCAGTGGCGATGGCTCGCTGGAGGAACCTGTCGGTGGGAAACGACACCTATGGGGTCACCGGGATCCCTTCTACGGTTGGCGGGCGTGGGGTTGTGCAAAGGAAGGGTCTGGTGGTCAGACGAATCATTTACCCAGGTTCGGGCCGCGGAGACGTGTAAAACCCTAGTCCTGCTTTGATGTATATTTAGGTCTTCTTGTGTTCTTGAACTAGCTGCGGTGGCTCCCTAGTCCAAAAGATCCGAATCCCCCTCCAGTACGCCTCGGGCCTCCTTTTATAGAAAAAGGGGTCGCCATAGTGGCATGCAGGAGGTGGAAAGGTGTACAGGGGCCGAGTCTATCCCCTGCCATCGTCGGACAAACGCATTTAACGTGCTGCCGACGTGCCTCTCTTGCTTTATTGGGGACGGCAATGAAGCTCGTCCCAGCTATCGTCGCCTCTCCTGGCTCTGACGCGCGTCCAAGCTGACGAGGCATTGTAGCGCCACGTTGGCTGGCTGCTGGGCTGGCGCGGTCGTGGAGCCTTCATGAAGATCCGCATGCCACCACACACGTGCTTGCTGAGTTGGTATAGAGGCCGCGCGCTGCCACGCAGATGCCTGCTTAGCTGGTCGAGCTGGCAGCTGTATGGGAGTGGTGGTGGAGTCTTTGGCAGACGCGGGCCTGGTTGCGGCCTCGTAGGCGCCCTTGTCGGGCCGGGCGAGGGTCTCGCTGCAGCACGCTGTCGTCCCCGGCAAGGATCTTACCGGGGGTCTCGTGGATCTCCTTGGCAAGGGTCTCGCCAAGGCTCGTCGTCTTCTGGTTTCCATCTGATCTTGTGTGTCTATGATCTGTACAAAGATCTGGATGCCACCACGGAGGTGCCTCCCAAGCCTTGGTTCGAGTATGGCGTGGGAACCTCTTGGGCTCAAGGGTGGCGCACTCTGCTGGCGTCAGGCAAGTTGCCCCGGCGAGGATCTTGCCGAGGCTGCGGAAGGCACCCCAGCAAGGGTCTTGCCAGGGGAGTCCACCTCGCCCTCTTGCTCTCTTTGTGTCTCTAGTCTTGGCATTGCTCTGGTCGTCTTGTGCTCCGGCATCCCTCCTCTGCCCTGCTTAGTGTGGCCGTGGGCGCGGCGGTGACTGCCCGTGCACAAGTAAAGGGGTGCAAAAGGAGAGCCCCTACTTTTGTACACTGACAGGAGCTCCCGGGCCTGGGCCACACATAAGCGCGATGTGTTGTAGGGCTAGGCCCATAATGGTGGATGGGCAGGTGGGGCGTATTTTTACCGCAGTAATTTCTCCGTCCGCTGGACTTCCCCACGACCCGCATTGAAGTGACATGGAGGGTCATGCGTGATGTGGGGGTCGTGCGTGGGGCGGTTTCTGCACATATGCATCACATCATGGTAAAGAGGCAGCTCGCGCCTTCCCCGTAAAAAGAGGAAAACGCAGAGGCGCGGCTCATTTACTGAGTGGGCTTGGGTCGTGGTCTTCAAGGCGCCCGCGCCCCACGACCACAGGGTGGAGAACGACCATCTGATCTGTCCCCTCGATTTTTGCTCGCTCGCCATGTGTCCCCCATGCTCTAAAGATGGTAGGTGGTGGGTGCGGTCCTTGAATGGCGAGGCGGGGAAACGGGCCGCTGCTGATTGGGGCAGTGGGTCAGCCTTGATTCTTTGCGCCCCTGATGGTCGGATTGGCTGAGTGGGGCGGTCGAGTCCCGACCCCGCCCCTTTATAAGAAGGGGAAGGGGGATGGCACCCCACAATCTTTCATCATCCCTCTCCTTCCACCTCGGCTGCGCTCTTTCATCTGCCATGGCAAGAGGGGGCGCTGGTCCTTCGACGGTGGCAGCGAGGGTCTCTGCTCGACAGCGCGTCCTTCCTTCCCAAGAGCCCGTGGCGGCGGAGCTGGCCACGAGAGGAAGGGGAAGGGGCGAGGCCGAGGTCGGCGTGGCGCTCGGGGAAGAGGGGGATGGGGCGGCGCATCAGCCTTGCCTCTGCCAGTGATGCCTCCTCCGATGGAGGGCCACGTCGGGGACCAGCCTCGTGAGTTCTTCATCAGGCTGCGTCGGCCACCGTGTCATCTCCTTTGTCTTCCTGCGCCATTCGCTCGGGAGATGGAGATCGATCCGCCCTAGACCCTGAGGTTGCACATGAGGGGCTGCGGAAACAGCGGCATGCGTGTCGACATCGACTTTCCCGCCCCTCAGGTCATGTATCTTCGGCGCAGATGGAAGACCTTCGCTCGCATCCATAGCCTGGCGGCGGGGCTCATTCTCTATTTCAAATTAATGGAGAACAACATGCTCTTTGTCAAGGTCTCTGGAGACTCTACAACTCGCCTGAAGTGCTGCGTGGAGAGCTCCTCCGACGATGAAGACTCCTCTTCAAGCCGGAGTGATGAGGAGGACAGCACCATCGACGACGAGAGGATCGAGCGAGGGCACGTCGACCTCGTCTCCGACTGACCACGTCGCCCCTCCCTCCGCCGTGCGCTCTGCGGAGGGCCTTCCTTGTCAAGCTCTCCATCGGTGCATTCCCCGTCCCTTCCTTTTGCCTTCACCAACCGCACCTGGGTGTAAAGGGGCAAGAACATGGATCATGGGGCACTTATCTTTTCTAGTTTGTAAGCCTGCAGGCACTCGTTAGATTTCAAAATTTGTAATCCCCTTGCTCGTGTACCCATTCCGTATGAATTGTACTTGTTTGCAACGTATGAATGAAAGGAAGGGTGTTTGCCGAGTTTTGTTTACGTGTGGATGAGGGCCACATTGAGGAATGCATCCTCCTTATCTTAAGATAAACATGGTCTCCCGGCAACAGGCCTTGCTGTCCTCCTGCTCTACGGCCTGACTACGCTCACGCTCTTGGTGGAGGTAGGGGCCGAGTAGGATTAGGCCTTTCGCTCGCCCTCTTCCCACCGCACTACAACCAAGTCCCGGTCCAAAGTAGAGCTTTCGGACACGGGATGGAGGGGGCAAGATGGTATGAGAGCGAGCGAAGCCTTATATATTCAAGGTTCATACGGGTGCACGGAGTGGGGGGAGAAAAACTTATCTGACGTTACAGCCCCCGGCAACCTTGGCCTGCCGCGGTTAGATCCTTTTGTCTGCAGCCCCCGGCAACCTTGGCTTGCCAGGGCCGGAGCGCCGGCCCGTTATTTTTCCTCCCAATAGCTCAGCAGAAATGTCCATGTACCCTGCGAACCAAAGAAGATGGAAAGGAACAGAGTGACGCACACTCGACATCTATGGTAGGGGTTAGCCGCCGCTAAGCACTATCAACCCTAACTGAGGGAGAGACTCAACCTAGCATGCATGCTATAACTTAGGGTGCCAGTGCTTTATTTATTTATGCTCAGGGTCTGCGCCTGGCTTTGTACAAAGGGTTACATGCCTTGCCAGCAAGGCTTGTACAAAAGGTGGTTTGCCGGGGGGCCGGCAACCGCGCCTTATGGGTAGAACTTGCGAAGATGTTAATGTTCCAGGAGTTACTCACTAGAACACCATCTTCGGTCTCCAGGCGGACTGCACAAGGCCTGGTGACTCGTACTACCCGATAAGGGCCTTACCACTTCGGCGTCAACTTGTTGGAATTCTTGGCCGACTGAACATGCCGAAGAACAAGGTCGCCTTCCTCAAAGCTTCGGGCATGAACCTTGTGGCCATGGTAGCGGCGCAAGGCTTGCTGGTAACGCGCTTCTCGTACAGCCGCCCGAAGACGATCTTCCTCAAGGAGCGTCGCATCATCTTTCCGCAACTGCTCTTGCTCAAGCTCATCATAAGGGAGCACTCGAGGTGACCCATATGTGAGTTCCGTGGGGAGAACTGCTTCTGCCCCGTAAACGAGGGAGAAGGGTATCTGACTGGTGGCTCGATTTGGCGTCGTTCTGATTGACCAAAAAACCACCGGCAATTCATCAATCCAGCGTCGTCCGCACCTACGTAGCCTTTCAAAAGTCCTTGTCCGGAGGACTCGCAACACTTCAGCATTTGCCCTCTTAGCCTGGTCGTTGCTTCGTGGATGTGCAGCAGAAGAAAAACAGACCTTGCTGCCGAGGTCCTAGATGTACTGCATGAAGGCGTGGCTCGTGAACTATGTGCCATTGTCGGTGATGATCCTGTTTGGCACACCGACACGGCAGACTAGCCCCTTGAAGAATTTAACGACTGATTGTGTTGTCACCTTTCTCACTGTTTCCACCTCCAGCCACTTTGTGAACTTGTCGATTGCAACGTACAAGTACTCAAAGCCCTCGACGGCACGAGGAAAGGGGCCCAGTATGTCGAGCCCCCAGACCAAGAATGGCCAGGAGAGAGGGATTGTTTGGAGCGCTTGAGCTGGTTGATGAAGCTTCTTCGAATGGAACTGACACGCTTCACACTTGGTTACTAGTGTTGTTGCATCCTGGAGGGCAGTGGGCCAGAAGAAACCTTGCCGGAATGCCTTGCCGGCAAGGGCCCTTGACCCTATGTGGGAGCCACATATGCTTCCGTGTATCTCTGCCAACAACTCCAGTCCTTCCTCCCAGGGAATGCACTTCAATTTCACACTATTTGGTCTTTTTATGTATAGGACGTCGTCGACGAACTGATACATGGTAGACCGACGGGCTACTTTCTCCGCTTCTCCCTGCTCCTCAGGGAGTTCCCCTATTTGGAGGAATCAGACGGCATGTTGTGCCCATGTCGGGGCCTGAGGCTCGATGGCAAGGACTAAAGGAACTCCCTCTGCCATGGGAGTAGCTGTCTCTACATCCAGGACTTGACGCCCCGCCGAAGTCAGTTGCCCCACGGCTGGCTCAGTGCCCACGACAACATCCTTGCCAGCGGCTCCTGGGAGCTCGACGGGAAAGTACTTGCCGGGGCCTGATTTCGTTCACTTGTTTTTCTCTGTTGATGGTTCAACAGATGGTTGAGTTAGCCAAAGCACAAAAGTACCTGGTTCCACAGGTACTTTGAAGGCAGCGCGCTTCAACAGGTAGTCGGCGATGTCGTTCTCCACTCGCGGAACATGATCCGCCTATATACCGTCAAAGCGCTCATCCAGCTTCCTCACCTCATTCATGTAGGTCTCCATCAACGGGCTTTGATAATCTTTGTTGACTTGCCTGACAACAAGCTGTGAATCACCCATGATGATGAGCTTCTTGATCCCGAGGTATGCCATGATCCTGAGACCAGCAAGCAACCCCTCGTATTCAGCAGTGTTTTCTGTGGACATCTCCCTGGGAAAGTGCATCTGGATCACATACTTGAGGTGCTCTCTGGTGGGTGCAACGAGCAGCACACCAGCACCGGCACCATGCAGCAAGAAAGCCCCGTCAGAGTACATAATCCAGTTGTGACTTGCCTGCTTGCCGGGGAGGGTGGTCTCCTGGATCTCTTCGTCTCGCGTCAAGGTACACTCGGCAATGAACACTGCCAAGACTCTGCTCTGGATTGTCAACGTACTTTCAAACTTCATACCAAAGCTCGACAGCTCCACAGCCCACTCCACAATCCTCCCGGTTGTGTCTGGGTTATGCAGTATCCATTGCAACGAGAGGCGGGTGACGACGGTGATCTCGTGTGCCTAGAAGTAATGACGCAGCTTCCTCGAGGCCATAAGGAGGCTGAAGAGCATTTTCTGCACACCGGAGTACCTTGACCTAGCCCCCTGCAAGAGGGAGATGACAAAGTAAACCGGGTGCTGCATCATTTTCTTCTTCGGTAGCACTTCGTCTGGTTGCGCAGGCCCTGCCCCGCCAGCGTTGGACCCTGCCGGGGGCCTTGCCTCTTTGTCGACCTCCCTCTACGCCACTACTGCGGCACTGACCACTTGGTTCGTAGCCGCCAGGTATAGCAGCAATGGTTCTTGGGGTTTGGTCGCAAGTAGTATCGATGTAGTGGAGAGGTATTTCTTCAAATCCTGCAGCACTGCTTCGGCCTCTGGTGTCCATTCCATTGGGCCCGCCTTTTCAAGATTTTGAAAAAGGGAAGGGCATGCCCAGCAGACCCGGAGATGAATCTGCTCATGGCGGCAACGCAACCAGTGAGCTGACACACGTCCTTGATCCGCTGGGGTGCCCTAATCTGCTCAATAGCCTTGATCTTGTCTGGATTTGCCTCGATCCCATGTTGTGACACAAAGAACCTGAGAAGTTTGCCGGACGGAACACCAAAGACACACTTCTCAGGGATCAACTTGAGGTTGATCTTGCGCAGATTCGCAAACGTCTCTTCCAGATCTTGTACAAGTGTCACCCTGTCTTTGGTTTTGACCACTATGTCATCCATATAAGCTTCCATATTTCTATGTAGCTGTAGCTCAAAACCAATCTGGACCACCCTTGTAAACGTCGAGCCAGCACTCTTCAACCCGAAAGGCATCTGTAAAAAGCAATACATGCCACATGGGGTGATGAACGCTGTCTTCTCTTCGTCTTCTCTCGCCATGAAGATTTGGTGGTACCCCGAGTAGGCGTCAAGGAATGACAATAGATCACACCCGGTCATGTACAAATTGCTCAATGCGCGGCAACGGGAAAGGGTCCTTGGGACAAGCCTTATTGATATATGCGTAGTCAATACACAACCTCCACTTCCCATTCGCCTTGCGCACTACTAGCGGATTGGCCAACCACGTCAGATGGAGTACCCCTCTCACCAAGCATGTCGCTTCCAACTTCCTGATCTCCTCTGTAATGAACTCCTGCCATTCCAAAGCTTACTTCCTGACCTTCTACTTGACGGGCCGCGCATGAGGACAGACAACAATATGGTGCTCAATCACCTCCCTGGGAACACCGGGGATGTCGGATGCTTGCCATGCAAACACGTCGACATTTGCCTGCAGGAAGGTGATCAACGCGCTTTCCTATTTGCTATCCAGGGTGGAGCTTATGGTGAAAGCCCCTCCCGTGCCATCCTCCTCGACGGACACCCTCTTGGTCTCTGGTGGCACAGCTCTGGATTTCTTGCTCTTGCCGGTGGAGTTCTCTAACACGTCCTCGATGGGAGCACAACACTCCGAAGAGGTGCACTTGCCGGAGTGGGTGTCAAAGGTCTTGTCGGTCCTCTTCCCTGCTGGGGCTCCAACGGCAGGAGCGAGTGCCTTGGAGGCAGTCCCTGCAACTACTTCCCGGTAGAGTTGGTCGGCGCAGATCAGTGCATCCTTCTTGTCGGAGGGGATGGTGATGATGGTCATCGGCCTCGGCATCTTCAGCGTGTTGTAGGCGTAATGCGATGCCACCATAAACTTGGCTAGTGCCGGGCGGCCGAGAATCCTGTTGTAGGGCAAGGGGATCTCAGCTACATCGAAAACAATCCTCTTCGTCCTGTAGTTTAACTCGCCTCCAAACGTCACGGGCAGCGTGACCTTACCCTTCGGCTGAATCCTCCCCGGGTTGACTCCTTGAAACGTGCCCGTCTCTTCGAGGTCTCCATCAGGAATCTGCAGCCTTTTGATCACAACAGGCGAGATCAAGTTTAGGTCGGACCTCCCGTCAACTAGAATCTTCATCACCTTGAGGCTGCGTATTGTTGGCGAGACCAACAACGGCAAACACCGGACCGCAGTCGTGCGGTCATGGTGGTCCTCGATGTCAAAAATGATAGGCATGCTGGACCATTTCAGTGGCCTCTGAGCATCGAGGGATGGTTCCGTTGCTGTAATCTCACACGCCCACTGCTTGAGTTGGCAGTGAGAAGTGTGCAATGAGGCGCCATCATCAACGCACATGGCCTCCGTAGCCTTCTGGAACTCGTGCTCGCCGGAATCGTCATCTACGTCATGATCATCATCTTCTTGCTTCTTGTCGCGGCCCCGAGCGGGCCTCTCTTGCTGATTAGCCTTTCCGCGGCGGCCTCCTTAGCCTCCATGCTTCTTGCCAGACCCCTCGGCACCATCCTGGCCCTTCTGGTTGTCCCGCCTCTCATACTCGGCTTTTTGCTTCTCAGCAAGCAGCTCAACTTACCGGCAGTTCTGGAGGTCGTGGCCCTTGGTGCGGTGGATCTTGCAATATTGCTTGTTGGAGCCTCCCGGCTTGTCGGCAGCCGCCAAGGCCTGACAAGTGGCACACCCGGCAATTTCCTTCTCGGGGTCGTCTGCCTTGGCCTTCTTGGCAGCGCCGGTGTCCTCGGATCCCTCGACGGCAAGCACGATTTTTCCCTTGTGCTTCCTATTGCGGCATCGACCCTTTTTTGCCGGGGTGGCCATGTCTTCGTCTGTGGAGTCGGTTTCCGTGCCGGCGTCCTCACCGGGGTACATCCTCCCCTCTTCCGCTCGAGCGGACCTATTGGCCAGAACATAAAGTTCGGCCACATCTTTGACCTTGTTCATCGCCAGCTCTTCACGCATCTTGCGGTTGCGCATATTCTGATGGAATGCGCTGATCATGGCGGCGGGATGAACATCTGGGATGTTGTACTGCACTCAGCTGAACCTCTGTATGTACTTGCGCAGGGTTTCACCTTCCTTCTAGGGGATGATATGCAAATCGCTTGCCTGGCCATGAGCTTGGTGGCCTCCGGTAAAGGCGCCAACGAACACATGGCACAAGTCCTACCAAGAAGAAATGGAATCCGCTGGCAAGTGCATCAGCCATGACATGACATTGGGTTTGAGTGCCAGTGGGAAGTAATTGGCAAGCACCTTGTCATCGCGGGCTCCAGCAGCTTGCATCGCGATGGTGTAGATGCTGAGGAACTCTGACGGGTGGGTCTTGCCGTTGTACTTCTCGCCAACGTCTGGCTTGAATGTGCGGTGGGAGGGCCACTGGAACTGCCACAGCTCACGGGTAAAGGCCGGGCAACCCACCTCGTAGGGTAGGTCGCTAGAGCCCCCCAGTGCTGGGTGGTCCATAGTGGGCCCCGCCCGCCTATGACTGGTGGCATGCATCGCGCCGGCGCTCGATGGTGGTTCGAGCGTCTTCACGGGCTCGCTCCCGAAGAACTTGGCGCTGATCGTGGTGGGTCCATGGGACGGACGACGCTATGGAAATGTTATCACAAGCGTCCTCATGACGGATCGACACCCGCGGTGGCTGGCGTGGAGGAGGAGAGTACACCATGGCCGCAGCGCCCCCGATCCTTCCACCACTGGCATGCGGCGGCTCAACGGAGCACCGGCCAGAGGGCCCCGCCGGTCGTGGCTCATCTTTGTTGGCAACGCTGACGAGGCTTCGGATGGTGGCTCTCCACTCATCGTGTTTCTCCGCAGCAGGAGGAAACTCAAGGAGCAACTGCGCGTGTGCCAAGCTTCTGCTGGCGTGGGTGGTGGTGAAAGCTGCATGGACCGTGATGCGCTCTGACTTCTAACCACATTAGAAAGAGCTCTATCATGGCCTGGCGGCTGCACGCCATTTTTGCTAGCGCCTCAGCGTGCGTGCTGGCCTTCTACGCCCCGCGAGTCATGCACGGGACTCTACCCACGGTGCCCAGGGTCACCAACGTGGTGACGCTGCTTGTCGCGGACAACCTGGGAAGAGCGCGTCGGGGGCGCCTGCGTAGGCGCCTCGGAAGTCACTGCGCCGCCTGTGGGTGGCACAACGCCTCCCCTGGAGGGCCCTGTGCCGCTTGCGAGGGGCCTGGCTCCGTCTTTGGATTTGGTGGCGTGTGGCCCGTCATCTCGCGCACGAGCGAAGCCGCTCCCCAGGCTTTGGTTGCCAGGGATGCGAGTGTTCGTGAGCCGTGCCTCGGCTTCCATTCGCGACCGCCCCACCACTCGCTTGCACTGGTATGGGCCGTTCGGCTCCCGACGAGCCGATCGCCGTGATCGTCTTCTTCTTGGGAGCCTTGGCGAGGAAGAACTGCTAAACTAACTGCTAGACCGGATTCTCACAACTGCGCAGCCCCTACCTGGCGAGCCAGAGAAGTCGGTGGGAAACGACACCTATGGGGTCACTGTGATCCCTTCTACGGTTGGCGGGCACGGGCTTGTGCAAAGAGCGGGTCGGGCGGTCAGCACACGAATCATTTACCCAAGTTCGGGCCGCAGAGACGCGTAAAACCCTAGTCCTGCTTTGATGTATATTTAGGTGTTCTTGTGTTCTTGAACTAGCTTCGGTGGCTCCCTAGTCCAAAAGATCCGGATCCCCCTCCAGTACGCCTCAGGCCTCCTTTTATAGACAAAAAGGGGTCGCAACAGTGGCACACAGGAGGTGGAAAGGTGTACAGGGGCTGAGTCTATCCCCTGGCATCGTCGGACAAATGAATTCAGTGCGTTGCCGACGTGCCCCTCTTGCCTTCACTACAAAAAAATACACTTCCGTGATGATGCGTGTTTGTCACAGTAGGTCCAGTTTTCTATCATGCATGTACATCCATGACAAATTTATGACAGAATCAAGATAGTCATACATGTGCTGTCCTAGAAGTGTTCCATGACATTACCAAAATTATCATCACGGAAGTGTCCACTTCCATGACGATAAATCGCGCGTCACAGAAGTGCTTTCATCAAGGGTGACCGACACGTGGCATCCACCGTAACGGAACGCCGTTAAGCTATCGGTTCGGGTTTTGGATCCGATAACCCGTTAACAGCCGTGACCAATGGGGATTTTCCACGTGTAAAATCATCATTGGCTGGAGAAAACACATGTCGGCTCATCGCTGGGACAGGTGTCATCCACTCATTGGACAGAAGGCGCTTACGATACGTCGACATGTGGCACAGCCCAACAGAGGCCCATTCCTGTGACTTGGTCAAAAGGTGGCAGGCTGGCCCATGGAAAGCCTGTTAACGGCATGTTCGCATATAGCCCATTTACAGCCCGCTAACCCAAGGCCCGTTACGCCCTATTTGAATTAGGCCCAGTAGCGTCATCTGGGCCATCCAATATGATTCCAGCCCGTTTTCACTTCTGGCCCATGTATGGCCCATGACGTCCTTCGGCCCATATGAGGCCCTACATAACTCTTGGCCTATTAACGGCCCGTGGTGAAACTGGCCCATAATGAACAGTGTATCACTTTACACCCATTAACGGCCCGTGGTGAAACTGGCCCATAAAGAACAATGTATCACTTTATACCCATTAACGGCCCGTTATTCCATTGGGCCGTTTCCAGTCCATGTTATCTTTCGGCCTTCTCAGAGCCCATTTATTGTTGGGCTATTTTCCAGCATTCTTTTACTTACGGCCCTTTACTGTCATTTTCTGCTTGTGGGCCAAATTCAGCCCATGGTTACAGTCGGCCCATTTGTGGTCCGTTAATACGTTGGGCCATTTTCATAGCGTCATCAAATACGGCCTATTAACGATGGCCCGTTATGGTCGGCCCATGAACAGACGATTCCAGCTCTAGCCCATTTACGGCCAGAATGCGGTCTGTTTGGCCCATGTTTGGCCAATCGATCATACGGCCCGTATAAGGCCCATTGATGATACGGCCCATAGAAGGCCCATTGTTTCTACGGCCTATAGAAGGCCCACTGTTTATACGGCCCGTAGAAGGCCCACTGTTTCTATGGCCCGTAGAAGGCCCACTGTTTCTACGGCCCGTAGAAGGCCCAGTGTCACTACAATAAATATAAGCCCATGGTTATTGTGGCCTGGTTTTAAAAAATAGGTTATTGCAGAAACTAGCAAACTGCAGAAAAAGAACTGCACTGACTACAAGCAAACAAATAAACAAGACAACAAGGAAATAAATAAGAAAGCAACTTACACTAGGCTATCACGGCTATTACACATATTACATCCACTAGGCAGCAAAGTTCGCCACCAGTGCAAATATAGGGAACACATCAGCATATAAACGCCGCAGCAAAACAAGTCCAGAACTGAAACCACTTTAGAAGAGCTCAAGAAACAATATCATGGGTACCCATGATGCTGGCAAGATGCTTAGCAAGCTTAATAACTTTCTCTTGTTTAGCACTTAAGTCCTCCAGCGCTTGCTGTTGCACCAGAAAGTATGCATCTGAATTCTGCAGGGACTTCCTCAGTCCTTCGGCTTCCTGTCGCATAACATCTGATCGATGTATTTCAACTTGAAGTTGAGACTCAAGAAGCCGAACTGATTCAGGCAACGAGTTCGAAGAGCTGGTGCCAGCAGTGGTAGCCAATAACTCGAACACTACATCAAGACATGACTTTGGGGTTGTCTCAGTGTCTTCAATATAGTTCTTATCAGCTTTCTTGGAGACCAACAGGGATGTCTCACTATCTTGAACCTTATCTCCATTACTTCCTTTACCATTGGATAACAGGGTACTCTTCTCCAATATTTTATTCGCATTCTAAAAGAGAAACAAACAAACACATCTCAGGTTTACAATGTAGTATATGAAACTCATTTTGGTAAACCAGTTCAGTAGTAAGGTGGACAGGATAACAACATGAAACAAACATATATCTATGTAGTATGGTCACTGTATTGTCTATATCATTCTAGTTTATGTTTCCAAATCAAGATAGATACAGTTCGAATCATATCTATTTAAGACAAAGCAGCATAGACAGAATATAAGTGTGGGAAACTACACAGCAATAACAACACTTGTAATGTGCATGCCATGAGAACATAACTGTTTATTCAATTGAAACTAAAATCAACATAAAGCAAGTTACAACAGCAAATAGCCAAACACGTTGAAGAAACAGGTTTAAAACTTACCTGTTGCGCCATTGGAGTTTCAATTGCATCCTTCAAATTTGAAATTAGTTGGTATCAGTAAATACAGTGACGCAAGAGCAAAGTAGTATGAACCATAGCTACGAAACCTGACCTGAGAACAATTCTTCTTCTTCTTTAAGCGTTGACTTCAGGTTCGGAGTGGTGGTCCTCGTGATTTGGGCACTGCAGTTGCCTTACTAACTGCTCGTGTTTGGGTGCTCAGTGGTGGAGACGGTGCTGTGTCAACGGGAACTGGGTGTCTATTTGCTGGGGTTAGGGTTAGAAGGGGTGTAGCTGGTTCTCTGTCCAACTGGGTAGGGGTACAATCTGCATGAGTGTGGGTTATGTGGTGTGGGGCTGGTTCTTGGGCAAGTACAACCGTGGTTCTATCTGCATCGACAGGTAGCACGATCTTGTCTAAAGACCGTGTTTTTACTCCCACAGATACTTCCATCACTCCCTCCAATTGAAATGGCTGATAAACAAGAAAAGTAATTGAATGTACAGACATTGTAAGATAGACAGGTGCAATGGATAGTAGGGAAGAAAACAGGGCATGAAATAATTCACATTTATGTTGTCTAAGCAAACAGAATAGCAGGACATAATTTCACATATATGATGGCTAATTAAACAGGATAGCATGACACAGTTTCACATGTATGATGGCTAACTAAACAGGATAGAATGACATACTTCAAAATATGATGACTATGTAAACAGGATGACATGATATAACTATACGATGTGTCTATTAAAGTGGTTGGCATGCCATAAATCACAAACATGTCATCGATGGAAACATGATGGCATGATATAATTCACGGATAGAATGACATAATTTAAATATGATGACTATGTAAACAGGATGAGATGATATAACTATATTATGTCTTTAGAAAATGGGTTGGCATGCCATAATTCAGATACATGTTGTCTATGTAAACATCATGGCATGACATAATTCAAATATATGATTTATATACTAAGGAAGTGAGCAGAGGGCAATCGCATATATGATGTGTCAACTAAGGAGATGGCATTCAATATTGTGTATATGATGTAAAAACTAAGCATTGCAATACAACATATCCATTATATAAGTAATATAACCCTGCCAAGTTTGAGCATACACCTCAGGGGGATAATAGGACTGGTCATCTGCCTCTGAATCCTCATCTGAAGAGCTATCTGTAACCAGCAAGATATCTGCTTCAGTAGGTAGCATTGTCTGCTCTGAAGACCTTGTTTTCACTCCAGATTTCTCCATCACCAATTCAAATGGCTGATGCACAGGAAGAGCAGTTGAATATACAAACATTGTCGACAAAAGCAATGAGAAATACAAAAAAGGACGGCATGATATAATTCACATATATGATGCTTGCCTAAATAGCATGGCATTGCATAATTCACATACATAGTGCCTTGCAACAAGATAACATTGCATAATTCACATATATAATGTCTTGCAACAAGATGGCATTGCATAATTCACATATATGGTAATTAGACACTAAACAGGTGGCATTCACACAAAGCATGTCTAAACTAAGCAAATGACATAGCAATGCAAGATACCATACGCATGATATGAGCAACATAACCCTGCCATGTTAGGGCATGCACCTCGGGGGGGGGGAATATGACTGGTCATCTGTCTCTGAATCCTCCTCTGAGGAGCTATCGGTAACCAGCAAGACATGCGCTTCGTCAGATAGCATTGTCTGCTCTGAGGACCTTGTTTCCACTCCAGATTTTTCCATGACTGTGCCGAATGGCTGATCCACAGGAAGAGTAATTGAATGTACTAAAATTGTTGACAAATTTAACACGTAATAAAAAAATGATGGCATGATATACTTCACATATAAGATGACTGGCTAACCAGGGTGGCATTGCAAAATTCACATATATGATGCATGGCTAGACAAGATGGCATTGCATGATTCACATATATGATAAAGAAACTAAACAGATGGCATTGACACAAAGCATGTCTAAACTAAGCAGATGACATCTTTAATGTATACAATAAGCAATGCAAGGCACCATATGCATGATATTACCAACATCAGCATGCCAAGTTAGAGCGAAGACCTCATGGGGTAAATAGGAGTGGTCTTCTCCTTCTGAATCCCCCTCAGAACAGTTGTCTTCCACTTGATTACGATCCGAAATGGGTGGAGGGGAGCTGCCTTTGCACCCACCATGGAACAACGTCTGCATGAAATTTTATTGCCATGCAAGGCTCGTCTCTTTTGCTCTACATGATCAGTTCCATTGTGTACAATAACTGGCATGCATAGGAATAAAACATAGTGAGATTATGTAAGGAGTGCATGCACAAATCCAGAGTGATGGTGGTAGAAAACTGTGGATAGACCCAAAACCAATGATAGCGGGCAGATAATAGCTTTAGTTAAAAAATACAGGTAATGGCTCCTTTAATGTTTGTTTGCACCCAACATGAAACTCATAGTAGACAGCGGAGATTAACCAGATAGTAGAAAGATAGTACTGATTGCTGCCCCAATATGTACCCCACAACCATTTAAAAACTCAAGTTTTAGCATTAGTTTGGACCTGACTCGGAGTCTAATAGGTGAACACGACGATAATGTAGCATGTCATCATATTAAGCGACGCATAACGTAAGCAGACACGGAAGAGTGCGACCTCTCTTGTAGACCCGTGTAGTCCTCAGGGTCATCTGCTCAGTTGATGATGGTAATGCAGTTGCCGTGGCTGCCGGCGGCGGGGGAGAAGATCTAAGGTGGTGAAAGACAGTCTGGAGAGCGGATCCCTGCTGTGGTGAACCCTTCCGTCGTTGGAGCAGCTGAGCTGGGGTGGAGCACAGCGCCGCAGGAGCAGGACAAACCACACAAGGTTTTATTTGACACATATCTGTAACAGAAGTAATTGACTAAGGGCTTGTTTGAATTTGAGGATTCTAACAATGCAGGGATAGGAAATAGACATGAATAGGATAGGAATGCACGTGCAAAACAGAGAATTTAAAAACACAGGATTTCTGCCAATCTGGGTGTTTGATTCACAACAATTGGAAGATCACAAGATGCAAAAAAGCATGGTGAGATTAAGTCAAACCACAAGAAAATGTACGGTTATAATGCTATTATGCTACTATCTCTTAGTCTTGTGCTTGATGAATAGGAATATGAAAAGGAGGAAAAGTGGAAATTAGAATTCCTACGGTTTTTCTTTCAAGGAGACACTAAAGGAACAAATCCTACAGTTTTCCTTTGCTCCATTCCTTTGCACCAAATTCATGAAAAGTAGTACCATAGGAAACTTTCCAATTCCGATGTTTGTCATTCACTTTTCCTTTCAAGCACCGGCGATTCTAGTAGGCAGGCTTGAGCAAGGAAATCCTACACTAAAAAATGTTTTTGTGCTACTTCTATTACTTTGGACCCAGGCCACTGCCATACTAGCTCAACTCCCGGGCCCATCGACAAATGCACGGCTCAAACGCGCAGAGATAAATAATGATGGCGTTCAAGAGAGTCCATCACGGATAGCTAAGTTGCCTGGTACCTCACTGCTTGTCATATAGAAGGATAAAATAATCATATTTCCCATTACTACGAGTGCTCAGTGGACAATATATATAACATGTAGAGTAAAAAAGGGATGCAACAAGTGTACAACCTCTTTGGCGAAGCCATGTCGATCTCAGCATGACTGGGTTGGCCGGTGAGGATGCTCCGGCTGACTTGGATGTCTGAGGAGGGGAAGAAGATCTTAGGCGTCTGGAGATGGAGCCCGAGGTACTGCTCCGCTATGATGGAGGGTTTCGTCGTTGGAGCAGCTCCGGTGAGTTGTACAACGCCGAGGCTGAAGCAGGACAAGAGAGACAACGAACAAGGTTAACTTGAGTGGAATTCTAATAGCATCTCCAATACATGATGTAAAATACATAACCACAAATTGCTAGATGTAAAATACATCAGCCGCTCATCTCTGAACTTAACTGTCGAAACTGAATTTAACTGTCGAAACTAAACTTAACTGTCGAAACTGAACTTAACTATCGAAACTGATTTTTGTTGTCGAAACTGAATTTTGCTGTCGAAACTGAATGCACTAGCAAGGTGAGGTTACACGTCGGTCGACTAACTTTTCCATCTTTGGTCATTCGATTTTGCAGCCGTTGGATACGAAATCAAGGGCCTGCGGTTCATCTTCAACCTCCACCCTCCTGAGCCGCCAGCCACCACCGGCCAAACAGTAGCCCCCCGCCGCCCGGGGCCGACGGTGCACCGCCCCGCCCGCCTCGAAAACACTCCCCATCGCCGGTCCGCCGCCGCCCCGGCCATCCCTCTAGGCCCCCACGTGCCGAGCTTTTTCTCCGGCGATCCCCACGCCACCGCCCCGCCACCGCCGGCGACCACTGCCCCCATCATGAACCCTAAGATAGATAGTGGGGTCCCTCTCCGGCGAGACCCCCTCCCCGCTGCGGCTGGTTCTTCCTTCACCCTGGCGAGCCCCCCCCCCCATCCCCTGAAAATCGACTGACCCAAAAGTCGATTCAGTCGACTGAAGTGTAGCTAAATCGGAGCAGCATCACAAGCAAGAGCAAGAGCGAGAGCAGCTGCAAGAGCAAGAGCAATAGGAAGAGCAGACCAGGCAGGGGACCGAGAGCAAGAGCAGAGCAGCAGCGTGAGCGAGAGCTAAAGCAGCAGTAGCTCCTACTGATGTGGACGTCGCCGCCAAGGGAGCGACGCCGTGGAGGAAGTGGCCGACGACGCCGCGTGGATGGAGCCGCGCCGTGTCGGCTCGGGACCGAGCGCAGGCAGCACCGTGAGATCGAATCAAGTAGAAAATGCGGCGATTAGTGTACAACCTCTTTGGTGGCGTCGAATAGGCCACAGCTTCATCCGAGGAAACGGTGATGATGATGCTCTTCCGGTGGTGCAAGTGAAGACGGCGGTGTGGGAATGGAGGTGGCGCGAAAGACGAGGGGAATGTCGGGGTAGCTCTTTGGAGGTGGAGGACGGGCTGGCTGAACCGGCGGGACGATGAGATCGACGACGGATCCTCATCCGGTACGGTGGATGAGGGACGTCGAGGTGTTGCTGTGGACGACATCGTCGGGGAAGAGGCTCCGGCTGGGTGGCGAACAGAGTAGGGTGTGGGGTTTCATCGCGGGTTTTTGCGGACTCGGTGTATGAATGGGTGGGCGGATGGGATGGCAATGGGGAACCATGGCTTAGAGACGCACTAGTCCGAAATGTGGGGTAAGTTACGAAAGTACCCCCACCGATTTGAGGCGGTTCTTTTGGTTCAGGGGTACCACGGGTATTTCGCGTGTCGGGATTTCACAGGAGGTGGGAGTTTTCGCGCGCGTTATAATTTCGGAATAGCAAGGCGCGGGTTGAGATGGAGAGAGTTGTCGGAGGACAACGAGACAAAGATATATCTTAAATATTTCGGGCTAACAAGGTGCGGGTTGAAGAGGCAGGAGTTTCACAGCACGATAGACAGAGACGCTAGCTTGAATTTTCGGCATAACAAGGCGCGGCTTGAAATTTCGGAAGAACAAGCTTAACGTGTACCCAAAAAAATAGACAATTTGCACCTCAACACGCACAACACACACACAAACACCATTTAGACTAGAGAAAGGTACACGTGCATTGCACGCATGAGATTTGGCAACCAAATTATGATTAAATACCACATTATAGCATGCAAGCTTTGAGTCATATATGCATGATGTAGATGTTCGTTTAATTTTTATAGTTAATTTCATTCAAAATCATCTAGTTTTTATAAGAAAGCTAATCTATTTTAAGATTCATGGAATTGTGCGTCGTAAGACATAAAGTAAAAACAAATACTGGCAAATCATGTAGAAAAACATTTGGGCAATTCTGATACGGAAGATTCTAGAACAAATAAGAAGTCCTTGTGTTTTGATGTTTGTGCATTATGCTTAAGTTCAACCATGGAGTCTTCTAGATTATACATGTGGCGAAATCTAGTGGAATCTAGATGATATCCAACGGCCAGTAGTGCTCGAGCGGAGTTCGAGCGGAGGAAGGACAGAGGGTGCTCGAGCAACAAAAAGGGGAGTGGCTGTGTACGACTATGAGTCCGCCTAGCATGGCGCAAAATAAGGGGGGCGTGGGGGAACAGTGCCGCCCACGCCCAATCAACCGCCACACAGCGCCCAAGGCCACAGGCTGTTAGGGCCCGCGGCGCTTCGCCCTTGCCCTTTCGCCTCCCTGCACGGCCAAGTCCGGGCGTGCCTTGGGTCCGGGGGCTACTGTCACCGTTTTGGGAACGGGGGTCCCTAGACTTGCCTACCTACGGCCTGCGGCGTGGCTCAAAGGGGGCCCAGCATGGCCCGTCTTCATCAACACAGACCCAATACCCTCGCGAGGGGCCAAGCCTCGTGGGGCGGACGACACGGAGCTTCCTCAGGCACGGCCTCATCAGGCGGGCTCGCAAGGAGGCGGAGAGATCAAGGCGGGGTACCTCACGAGGTGCCCGTGACGCAAGCCATGACGACCAAGGGTGCCAGGCGGGCGCCAGCCCGCGCAGTGTCCTCCTTTCCTCTTTGGTGCAAAGGGAGCAAGCGCAGGCGAGAGCATCAAGCAAAGGCACCTGTTTCGGTGCAACGAGACCAAGACCAGTCCAACGGCAGGGAGGAAGTCATTGTGGAGCCCAAGCCAGCGTCACCACCAGAGCCTTTGGCAGGCGAGGACCAACTTTAGTCCGGATAAGTGTACCAGATGTTCCCCTTCAAAATGGCCAATTGTTGGCGCCCTTCCCGCTCAATATTTGGGAAGAGGCCTAGGGCCTTTGCGTATAAATAGGACTAGCCACCCACAGGGCAGGGGGGATCGCAATCAAGGAGGGAGAATCTAGAAGCCAAGACAGAAACTAGCTAGGATCGGATCGAGTAGCATCACACACACAGAGAGAGAGAGAAGGGCGACTGAAGTCCTCCTAGCAGTTCATCCCCCCAGCCAAGAACAGACCCTCGCGAGGCTGTTCTTCCTTGTATTGCTCATCATCATCAGCCCAAGAGGCAATCCACCACACCACACACTAGAGTAGGGTATTACACCACAACGGTGGCCCGAACCAGTATAAACCCTGTGTCTCTTGTGCTGTTCTTTCCATAGCTTAGATCATAGCGAGGCGGAGGGGTGCAGGTAGGTAGAAGGCGAAATCTCCGCGCACACCCTAGTGTTCAAACCTCAAGGGTCTGCCGGAACCCGAAATTCGACATTTGGCGCGCAAGGTAGGGGTGCGCCAGAATCCACCTTCTACCGCTTCGTGTCTCGTCGCGTCATCATCACCATGTCCGGCGACTAGGCGGGCAACCCAGATCCTTGCGCGGCGTGGCCCGCCTGCGCAGAGCCGCTCGCCTCGGGTGACCCCATGCCCCAGGCAGCTCGTGGTCCGCAGGGCGCTGTGGGCTGCGGGCGACGCGGACAGGCTTTGACAGCTCTCACGCTGCGGCAGGCGCGGTCGGCAGCAAGGGCCTCCAATCACGCCGCGACCACGACACCGTACACCCGCCGTGAGCAGGCGAACTCGAGGGCCGCGCTCATGGTGGCCCGAGAGCTGCTGCAGTGCAGGCTGCTGGAGGGCGGCCGTGACGTGCTGCTGGAGCGGGTGGCAGAGCTCCTGGGCTTCGCCGCCTCGGGGGCTCACACCTTCTGCACCCAGCTCCCATCTCAAGCCCAGGGCGGCCCGCGCGGGGTTCCGCGCGCGCCCGCGGGCTCCAAGGCTACTCCAACACCAGCGAAGCTGTCAGCACCAGACCGGCGGCGGCGCTGCCCCCGCTCCCGTTCCGCGAAGAAGAAGGACTCGACGCGACCCACGGCCCCAGTGGACAGCTGCGCTACCACCCCATGGTGGGCGCGTCAAGCAAAGCTGCATGGCATGCGGAGCACTGCGGCGTGGCCTTCGGGATGACGGTGCCAGAAGAATACGTGCCCCACATGATGGACCAAGGGCACCCTCACGAGGGTGAACAAGGCTCGCTCCTCAGCCCAAGCTGGGGGGACGAGGCGCCAGAAGCTGAGCTCTTCCAGGAGCCCCGGGACGGTCCCACGGGCCACGCTGGAGGCAGCGATTATCGGGTACCGCTAATTCCTCAGGAGCAGGCATACGCTAATCATGCATTGCAGGAGGTGCAGGTCGCCACAGCGAGCAGCTGCCCCGCTCCCACAGTCTCCTACCCCTCGGGAGGAGGGTGCAGGGGCTACAGGAGAGGGGCCGAGATCCGACATCACCACCGCGGCGTTCGGAGCAAGGTGTTCTCAGGAGGTAAGCCCTCTGCTGGGGAGGTGCCTCAGGGCCTGCCCCTGGCGGAGGACCCGTGGTCATCGGGGGAACCGCTGGCGACCTCTCTACCCCATCGGCGGCGTCCTGGTTTCCAGTCGTCGTTGATGGCACTAGAGTGTGGCGCAAGGCGGGCCCCTCATCTGGCGATATGAAGCAAGGCCCGTACCTGTGAAGAAGTCCCAGTGCCTGTGAAGCTCGCCACCCCGTGACACTCTCACGTAATAATGAGTGGGGCTGTACACGCCCCGGAGTCTTAGGGGTGCCGGCCTCAGGCCCTGGGGCTCCCTCCCACGCCTAGTGGCAGCACTTAGCTCCGCGCTGGTGAGAAGACGTCCAAGACTAGATTAGGTGCTGGACGCGGCCTTTTGTATGCTTTCATTGCTTTTCCCTTTGGTCGTCACTTTCCCCCACTAGATTTATGTTGGATTCGAATTTGAGATTTGCGTGTGTTCGGGGAAGGGGTGCTTAGTCTCGTTCGAGCAATTTCTCGCGTTTTGATTGTCACTTTGCCTCAGCTGCCTCCCCTCGTGAGCCCCTCGCGAGCCGGGTCAGGCCCAGCTTGCGCACAGCCCAGACTGCCGCCACCGCATCCTCTCAGGAGGGTTTTTTTACTGCAGATCCGACGAATTCGATCAGGGAACACTCGGGACACCACAGCCTCCCACAGGCTACCTCAGGGCCCGCGGGGGACAAAGGTAAACTAGCCGACTAGCGCGTCACTTAAGCCAACCACTTGGCGTGGGCGCATGGGCAATGTAACGTCTACTAATACGATGAAAACAATTTTTACATGAGGGGCTCCCCCTCCAAAATGCTCTCACAGCCATCAGGCCAAAACCTGAGTTCTATTCATGTAGGGTAAGGAAGCAGGAACGATGCACAATCAGTCGGATAAATCCCCCAATGCATCCTCAGGAGCACCACCCGAACCGTTGCTGGCGTCGCTGGACTCGCCATCGCTGTCTGCGTCGCCGCCAACGGCGGCAGGGCCGTTCACGACACCGCCCTCGTCGGCAGCCACAATCACGCCGTCGTTGTCTGAAGCGAAGGCCCTGACAAGAGCATCCACATTGTCATCCACCCAGTGCGCCAGGTCGTCTCGGACGGCCTGGGGGATTGGGGCGATGGCGGCGTCGAAATCGAAGTGGGGATCCATGTTTCGGAGATGGCTGAAGACACGAGAAAAGGCGCGCCCGAGCAGGGCGCGGCTCCTCTCCTCCACCAACCTGTCAGCCTTGACCGATCGCGCCTCCAGCTGCATCACCACGTCGGTGAAGAACTGAAGGTTGCCGACGTAGTTGACTGCGTGCGGCTCGCCAACAGCCGCCTCGCAGATGTTGCCTAAGGCTGTGTTGGCTCTCTCCCGGAGCGTGGTGAGCATGGGGCTGTGCTCATGCTCCAGGATCCGCCGCTGACGTATCTCATCCGCATTCTAGCGCGCGACGACCTCAGCCTCCTCCACCCGCTGGCGAAGAAGGAGCACCTCGGCCTGGGAGGTGGTTGACTCCCCTTGCGCTACCTCAAGGGCGGCCCAAAAAGCATCGGCCCGCCGCGTCGCTTCCTCCAGCTTGGCCCTCAAGGAAGCAGTCCTGCCTTCAGCCCCGGCCCGGATCAACCCCAGCCTCTCCTCGAACTCGTGCTCGAGGTTCAAGTTCGCCATCGCCACCCGACATCCGACCTCCTCCAGGACACGGGCTTCCCGTGCAGCGACATCATCCTCCGCCTGCGTCACCAAGCGCTCCCTCGTCTCCAGACGCTCGTACTCGCGGGTACGTTCGGTGGCTTCCAGCGTCAACGCCTCCTCACGCTTCTGGACCTCTGTTGGGTCGCCAGAGGCCACCTTCATCGACGCGAGGGCTGCCTTGCGCAGCTCCACTTGCTCCTCCAGTGAGTGGCACCAGGCCAGGGGCTCCCGAGCCTGCTCCTCCACCGCCTCTCGCCGCCGGTCAGCTTCCTGGGCCTCCTCAGCGGCCCAAGATCGGGCCTCGCGAGAGGCCACCAGCGATGGCTTGGCCTCTGCGTCGTCAAGATCGCGCTGACGGCGCACAAGGGTGTTGGCGCCCTCTAGCTCGCGCCTCTCTGCATCCAGGCGCAGGCCCTCAGCCTCAAGGCGTGCATCTTCATCAGCAAGCTCCTCACCAAGCAGGCTCACCGCGTCAGCCGCCCTTCGAAGGAATCCTTGGCGAAGAGCGCGACGCTCCCGGGCGCGCTCGAGCACGTCTTCCACACCATCATCTGCCCCGAGCAAGCGCCGGGGCCACGAATCAGCACTCCCCCTCCGGGCAGGGGGCTGGGGGCTGGCACCCTCGTGACGTCCGGGCACGCCACACCTGAAGCCCGGCTTGGAGCCAGCCCGTCCCTAGATGAAGAGCGCAGGGAGCGCCTCAGCCAATCGCAGTCCACGACCAGGCGAGAAGCCCACGGTAGGGTGGCTATGCCAGGAGAAGGCCCGCGAAGGAGGATCGCGAGGTGCACAGGGCCACGATGTGCCTCGGGATGGTTTGCCTCTCCGATCGCCCTCACCACAAGGGCTCTGCTGCTCGGAGCGCTTGAGGACGGTGGAGGGGCGAAGCCAAGGGGGACGGCACCTCAGCCGTCTCCGCGAGCTCGGTTGGAAAGGGCCTGCGGAGCAAGGGTCAGTAAAAGCAACAGAAGGATCGGAGCTGGGAAAGGAAAAGGCTTACTCATCAGTGGCGAAGTACTTCCTACGCTTCAACAGGCAACAAGGGTAATCGTCGCCCAGGGCCTCCCTTCTCTTCCGGAGGGCCTCAAAGTCCACGCGGAAGCGGCCCAAGAGTTGTGCGCAAGGATCAACCTGGGACGAAGACAGAGCGTCAAGGCGATCCATGTCAGGGGCGCCTGCCTGATGCACGCTGCCAATCGCCTCGCCAAGAGAAGCGGCTGGAGCCTCAAGGGCCTCAGTCGCAGGCGCTGAGGGCAGCTGCTTGCCACCCTCAGCCTCAGCGGCACGGGCCCCAAGAGCTGCTCCCTCATGAGCATCGCCCGGCGCTATCACCCCGCCGGGAGCCCCCTCAGCCTCTGGCAGCTCATGCCTCCCTGCTCTGCCACTTGAGGAAGAGTCGCTGTCGGAGTAAATAGCCATGGGTAGCCTAGCCGGCTTCCCCTGGCCCATCAGTAAAAATTACGATCCTGTCCGGCTCTCAAGAAGACTCAAGACCTGGGGCCGCCTCCCCCCTCTGCCGGCTACCTCCTAGGCCGGCTTCGGGGGCGGCCCGCCCTTTACTCTCATGAAGAAAGCTGTGGAGGGCCGACTACGAGAAGCCGGCTACAGCAGGGCCGACTACAAGAGATCGGCCCCCATAAAGCAGTCAAAGTCGTACCCGCAGCGTACGCGTCCACCCCGCGATGATGAAGCGGGGCGTGGCTACAGTAGAGCCTGCCACCCCCAAAACCCGGAGCACGCCTGGTACAGTGCGCCGTACGGGTGGCCACGACCCGTCCGGCGCGGCACTGTTGCCACAGCGGCCCCGACGCCGTCCACGACGGGCCACCAGCCTGGCCCCCGAGGCGGTGGGCCCCTTCGGGCAGAGAGATGCCGAAGGCGGCCGCACCTCCTCCCAAGCCGGCGAGATAGAGAGCCGGCTTCCCATAGCCGGCCTGCCACTCTCCTCGAGGGAGACGCCCATTAAGGAGACAAGATACGGCGGGGCTACAGTAATCGCCCGCCAGGGCGACGGTACTGTAGCCCCGCTTACCCCGACCAAGCCTGCGTCAACAGCACAGAGCAACAGTAACCAGCCACCGACCAGGCCCTGGACAGTGGGGCCTGCCTGTCGACCAAGGAGCCGGCAGCCGGCGGGACCCACCAGTCGGCGGGCCCCAGCAGCCGGCGCAGAAGCCGGCGAGCATAGTCACAGACAGCTGGGCCCCGCGCCCAACTGGATTACCATTGTACCCCCGGGGGTAGGCCTATATAAACCCCCCGGTGCACCCATGCAAAGGGTTGGACTCTCAAGCTAGACTTAGACACCACACAAGGAGAGGAAGCAAGCTAGCTGAGCCCTTCTTCCTCCTTCCACCCAAAACAGCTCGAGGAGCATTGTGTAGCTACTTGTTCATTTAGTAACCATGCGGAGACCCCGTAGAGCAGCAGTAGGGGTGTTATCTCCTCGGAGAGCCCTGAAGCTGGGTAAGATTCGCCGGCGTGCATGTCTTCGCCTTATCCCGTTTCCAGGCACCGGCGATGTTTTATTGGCTCCCATAATGATAAGCCACCCGTTGGCATATGTCGCACCTACCACCCGACATTTAGCGCCCACCGTGGGGCCAGGTGCACCGTCGTCCGGAGACCTGTTCTGGACGGGAACCCTTTTCCTCCCCCGCGAGCGTAGCCAGCCCGGCTCGCCCGATGGCGCTTGCCACAACACGCTGCATGGTGTCACCAACGTCTGCGCGGCGGGCAGCCTCGCCGACCTCTTCGACAAGGCCCGCGTCTCCGACGAGCTTGCCTCCGATGCGGGCACCGACCACCTCGCCAACCTCCTCGGCCAGCTCCACGTCTCCAGCGAGCCTGCTACGGATTTGGAGTCGGTTGGCTCCACCGACCCGATGCCTGTCGACTCCGACACGGCATCCTACGACACCTTCCCCACCAACGTCACGGTCTACAACGACCCGCTCCCTCCGGCTAGCGATCGCGATGCTGTCACTACAGAGGTGATGGTTATCGGCCACGACGGCCCGGCTGACGAGGGCGCCCGCGACGCCCCGCGTGCGGCGGCCCACGACTTGTCCGCCCCCCTTCCGGCTGACGCCAACGACGAAGTACTGGAGGCGCGTCGCCTCGCCCTCCTCGCGGAGGGCCCGCGGCTGGCCTCCGTAAGACGCCTCACCGAGGACTACCAGCGCGAAGCTGACCGCGCCGCCTTTGGCACGCCAGCTCCGGCTGGCCCAAGCCGGGCAGGTGCTGTCAGGCAACGCGGCGCCGTCATCGCCGACACACTTGGAGTCGATCGCCCGGTCTACGTCACTCCGCTCGAGAACCTGCGCGCCGCCCAGGCGGCCGTAGACGAGCTGGACGGCTTGGATGAAAGGAAATATGCCCTAGAGGCAATAATAAAGTTATTATTTATTTCCTTATATCATGATAAATGTTTATTATTCATGCTAGAATTGTATTAACCGGAAACATAATACATGTGTGAATACATAGACAAACAGAGTGTCACTAGTATGCCTCTACTTGACTAGCTCGTTGATCAAAGATGGTTATGTTTCCTAACCATGAACAAAGAGTTGTTATTTGATTAACGAGGTCACATCATTAGTTGAATGATCTAATTGACATGACCCATTTCATTAGCTTAGCACCCAATCGTTTAGTATGTTGCTGTTGCTATTCTTCATGACTTATACATGTTCCTATGACTATGAGATTATGCAACTCCCGTTTACCGGAGGAACACTTTGGGTGCTACCAAACGTCACAACGTAACTGGGTGATTATAAAGGAGTACTACAGGTGTCTCCAAAGGTAGATGTTGGGTTGGCGTATTTCGAGATTGGGATTTGTCACTCCGAATGTCGGAGAGGTATCTCTGGGCCCTCTCGGTAATGCACATCACATAAGCCTTGCAAGCACTGCAACTAATATGTTAGTTGTGATATGATGTATTACGGAACGAGTAAAGAGACTTGCCGGTAACGAGATTGAACTAGGTATTGGATACTGACGATCGAATCTCGGGCAAGTAACATACCGATGACAAAGGGAACAACGTATGTTGTTATGCGGTCTGACCGATAAAGATCTTCGTAGAATATGTAGGAGCCAATATGGGCATCCAGGTCCCGCTATTGGTTATTGACCGGAGACGTGTCTCGGTCATGTCTACATTGTTCTCGAACCGTAGGGTCCGCACGCTTAAGGTTTCGATGACAGTTATATTATGAGTTTATGAGTTTTGATGTACCGAAGGAGTTCGGAGTCCCGGATGAGATCGGGGACATGACGAGGAGTCTCGAAATGGTCGAGACGTAAAGATCGATATATTGGACGACTATATTCGGACATCAGAAAGGTTCCGAGTGATTCGGGTATTTTCGGAGGTACCGGGGAGTTACGGGAATACGGGGAAGAGTAATGGGCCTTATGGGCTTTAGTGGGAAGAGGAAAAGGGTGCTGCGCCCCCCTCCCCTTTGGTCCGAATTGGACTAGGGAAAAGGGGGCCGGCCACCTCTCCTTCTCCTCCTATTCCTTCTCCCTTCCTCCCCTTTTGGTGGACTCCTACTAGGACTTGGAGTCCTAGTAGGACTCCCATCCTGGCCACACCCTATGCCTTGGCCGGCCTCCTCCTCCTCCATCCTTTATATACAGGGGCAGGGGGCACCCCATAGACACACAAGTTGATCCTTGAGATCGTTCCTTAGCCGTGTGCAGTGCCCCCTGCCACCAAATTCCACCTCGATCATACCGTTACAGTGCTTAGGCGAAGCCCTGCGACAGTAGTACATCAAGATCGTCACCACGCCGTCGTGCTGACGGAACTCTTCCTCGACGCTTTGCTGGATCGGAGCCCGAGGAACGTCATCGAGCTGAACGTGTGCTAAGAACTCGGAGGTGCCGGAGTAACGGTGCTTGGATCGGTCGGATCGGGAATAAGACGTACGACTACTTCCTCTACGTTGTGTGATCGCTTCCGCAGTCGGTCTGCGTTGGTACGTAGACAACACTCTCCCCTCTCGTTGCTATGCATCACCATGATCTTGCGTGTGCGTAGGAAATTTTTTGAAATTACTGCGTTCCCCAACAGTGGTATCAGAGCCTAGGTTTTTATGGGTTTGATGTTATTTGCACGAGTAGAACACAAGTGAGTTGTGGGCGATACAAGTCATACTGCCTACCAGCATGTCATACTTTGGTTCGGCGGTATTGTTGGACGAGACGATCCGGACCAACCTTACGCGTACTCTTACGCGAGACCGGTTCCCTCGACGTGCTTTGCACATAGATGGCTTGCGGAAGACTGTCTCTCCAACTTTAGTTGAACCAAGTGTGGCTACGCCCGGTCCTTGAGAAGGTTAAAACGGAGTCTATTTGACGAACTATCGTTGTGGTTTTGATGCGTAGGTGAGATGAGTTCTTACTTAAGCCCGTAGCAGCCACGTAAAACTTGCAACAACAAAGTAGAGGACGTCTAACTTGTTTTTGCAGGGCATGTTGTGATGTGATATGGTCAATGCATGATGCTGATTTTATTGTATGAGATGATCATGTTTTGTAACCGAGTTATCGGCAACTGGCAGGAGCCATATGGTTGTCGCTTTATTGTATGCAATGCAATCGCGATGTAATGCTTTACTTTATTACTAAGCGGTAGTGATAATCGTGGAAGTATAAGATTGGCGAGACGACAACGATGCTACGATGGAGATCAAGGTGTCGCGCCGGTGACGATGGTGATCATGACGGTGCTTCGGAGATGGAGATCACAAAGCACAAGATGATGATGGCCATATCATATCACTTATATTAATTGCATGCGATGTTTATCTTTTTATGCATCTTATCTTGCTTTGATTGACGGTAGCATTATAAGATGATCTCTCACTAAATTATCAAGAAGTGTTCTCCCTGAGTATGCACTGTTGCAAAAGTTCTTCGTGCTGAGACACCACGTGATGATCGGGTGTGATAGGTTCTACGTTCAAATACAACGGGTGCAAAACAGTTGCACACGCGGAATACTCAGGTTATACTTGACGAGCCAAGCATATACAGATATGGCCTCGGAACACGGAGACCGAAAGGTCGAGCGTGAATCATATAGTAGATATGATCAACATAGCGATGTTCACCATTGAAAACTACTCCATCTCACGTGATGATCGGTTATGGTTTAGTTGATTTGGATCACGTGATCACTTAGAGGATTAGAGGGATATCTATCTAAGTGGGAGTTCTTAAGTAATATGATTAAATTGAACTTAAATTTATCATGAACTTAGTCCTGGTAGTATTTTGCAAATCATGTTGTAGATCAATAGCTCGTGTTGTTGCTTTCCTGCGTTTTATTTTGATATGTTCCTAGAGAAAATTATGTTGAAAGATGTTAGTAGCAATGATGCGGATTAGATCTGTGATCTGAGGTTTATCCTCATTGCTGCACAGAAAAAATATGTCCTTGATGCACCGCTAGGTGACAGACCTATTGCAGGAGCAGATGCAGACGTTATGAACATTTGGCTAGCTCAATATGATGACTACTTGATAGTTTAGTGCACCATGCTTAATGGCTTAGAATCGGGACTTCAAAGACGTTTTGAACGTCATGGACCATATGAGATGTTCCAGGAGTTGAAGATAATATTTCAAGCAAATACCCGAGTTGAGAGATATGAAGTCTCCAATAAGTTCTATAGCTAAAAGATGGAGGAGAATCGCTCAACTAGTGAGCATGTGCTCAGATTGTCTGGGTACTACAATCGCTTGAATCAAGTGGGAGTTAATCTTCCAGATAAGATAGTGATTGACAGAATTCTCTAGTCACCATGACCAAGTTAGTAGAACTTCGTGATGAACTATAATATGCAAGGGATGACAAAAGTAATTCCTAAGCTCTTCGTGATGCTGAAATCAACGAAGGTAGAAATCAAGAAAAACATCAAGTGTTGATGGTTGACAAGACCACTAGTTTCAAGAAAAGGACAAAGGGAAGAAGGGGAACTTCAAGAAGAACGGCAAGCAAGTTGCTGCTCAAGTGAAGAAGCCCAAGTCTGATCCTAAGCCTGAGACTAAGTGCTTCTACTGCAAAGGGACTGGTCACTGGAAGTGGAATTACCCCAAGAGATTGGTGGATAAGAAGGATGGCAGAGTGAACATAAGTATATTTGATATACATGTTATCGATGTGTACTTTACTAGTGTTTATAGCAAACCCTCAGTATTTGATACTAGTTCAGTTGCTAAGATTAGTAACTCGAAACAGGAGTTGCAGAATAAACAGAGACTAGTTAAGGGTAAAGTGACGATGTGTGTTGGAAATGGTTCCAAGATTGATATGATCATCATCGCACACTCCCCATAATTTCGGGATTAGTGTTGAACCTAAATAAGTGTTATTTGGTGTTTGCGTTGAGCATGAATATGATTTGATCATGTTTATTGTAATACGGTTATTCATTTAAGTAAGAGAATAAATTGTTGTTCTGTTTACATGAATAAAACCTTATATAGTTACACACCCAATGAAAATAGTTCGTTGAATCTCGATCGTAGTGATACACATAATCATAATATTGAAACCAAAAGATGCAAAGTTAATAATGATAGTGCAACTTATTTGTAGCACTGCCGTTTAGGTCATATTGGTGTAAAGCGCATGAAGAAACTCCATGCTGATGGGCTTTTTGAATCACTTGATTATGAATCAGTTGATGCTTGCGAACCATGCCTCATGGGCAAGATGACTAAGACTCTGTTCTTCGGAACAATGGAGCGAGCAACAGATTTGTTGGAAATCATACATACTGATGTATGTGGTCCGATGAATATTGAGGCTCGCGATAGGTATCATTATTTTCTGATCTTCACAAATGATTTGAGCAGATATGAGTATATCTACTTGATGAAACATAAGTCTGAAACATTTGAAAAGTTCAAAGAATTTCAGAGTGAAGTGAAAAATCATCGTAACAAGAAAATAAAGTTTCTACGATCTGATCGTAGAGAAAAGTATTTGAGTTACGAGTTTGGCCTTCAGTTAAAAACAATGTGAAATAGTTTCACTACTCACGCCACCTGGAACACCACAGCATAATGGTGTGTCCGAACGTCATAACCGTACTTTATTGGATATAGTGCAATCTATGATGTCTCTTACCGATTTACCACTATTGTTTTTGGGGTCATGCATTAGAGACAGCTGCATTCACGTTAAAAAGGGGCACCATCTATATCCGTCGAGACGACGCCTTATGAACTATGGTTTGGCAAGAAACCAAAGTTGTCGTTTCTTAAAGTTTGGGGTTGCGATGCTTATATGAAAAAGTTTCATCCCGATAAGCTCAAAACTCAAATCGGAGAAGTGCATCTTCATAGGATATCCAAAGGAAACTATTGGATACACCTTCTATCACAGATCCGAAGGCAAAGACTTTTGTTGCTAAATTCAGAAACTTTCTGGAGAAGGAGTTTCTCTCGAAAGAAGTGAGTGGGAAGAAAGTAGAACTTGATAAGGTAATTGTACCTTCTCCCTTATTGGAAAGTAGTTCATCACAGAAATCTGTTCCTGTGACTACTACACCAATTAGTGAGGAAGCTAATGATGATGATCATGTAACTTCAGATCAAGTTACTACCGAATCTCGTAGGTAAACCAGAGTGAGAACCGCACCAGAGTGGTACGGTAATCCTGTTCTGGAGGTCATGTTACTTGACCATGACGAGCCTACGAACTATGAAGAAGCGATGGTGAGCCCAGATTCCGCAAAGTGGCTTGAAGCCATGAAATCTGAGATGGGATCCATGTATGAGAACAAAGTTTGGACTTTGGTTGACTTGCCCGTTGATCGGCAAGCCATAGAAAATAAATGGATCTTCAAGAGGAAGACGGACGCTGATAGTAGTGTTACTATCTACAAAGCTAGAATTGTCGCAAAAGGTTTTCGACAAGTTCAAGGTGTTGACTACGATGAGATTTTCTCACTCGTATCTATGCTTAAGTCTGTCCGAATCATGTTAGCAATTGCCGCATTTTATGAAATCTGGCAAAGGGATAAACAAAACTGCATTCCTTAATGGATTTGCTAAAGAAGAGTTATATACGATGCAACTAGAAGGTTTTGTCGATCCTAAAGGTGTTAACTAAATATGCAAGCTCCAGCGATCTATCTGTGGACTGGTGCAAACATCTCGGAGTTGGAATATACGCTTTGATGAGTTGATCAAAGCATATAGTTTTATACAGACTTGCGGTGAAGCCTGTATTTACGAGAAAGTGAGTGGGAGCACTACAGCATTTCTGATAAGTATATGAATGACATATTGTTGATCGGAAATAATGTAGAATTATTCTGTAAAGCATAAAAGGAGTGTTTGAAAGGAGTTTTTCAAAGAAAGACTTCGGTAAAGCTGCTTACATATTGAGCTTCAAGATCTATAGAGATAGATCAAGACGCTTGATAAGTTTTTCAATAAGTACATACCTTGACAAGATTTTGAAGTAGTTCAAAATGGAACAGTCAAAGAAAAAGTTTCTTGCCTGTGTTACAAGGTGTGAAGTTGAGTAAAGACTCAAAGCCCGACCACGGCAGAAGATAGAAAGAGAATGAAAGTCATTCCCTATGCCTCATTCATAGGTTCTATAAAGTATGCCATGCTGTGTACCAGATTTATTGTATACCCTGCACTGATTTGGCAAGGGAGTACAATAGTGATCTAGGAGTAGATCACTGGACAGCGGTCAGAATTATCCTTAGTGAAATAAGGATATGTTTCTCGATTATGGACGTGACAAAAAGGTTCGTCGTAAAGGGTTACGTCAATGCAAGTTTTTGACACTGATCCAGATGAATCTAAAGTCTCAATCTGGATACATATGGAAAGTGGGAGCAATTAGCTAGAGTAGCTCCATGCAGAGCATTATAGACATAGAATTTTGCAAAATACTTACGGATCTGAATGTGACAGACCCGTTGACTAAAATTATCTCACAAGCAAAACATGATCACACCTTAGTACTCTTTGGGTGTTAATCACATAGAGATGTGAACTAGATTACTGACTCTAGTAAACCCTTTGAGTGTTGGTCACATGACGATGTGAACTATGGGTATTAATCACATGGTGATGTGAACTATTGCTGCTAAATCACATGGCGATGTGAACTAGATTATTGACTCTAGTGCAAGTGGGAGACTGAAAGGAAATATGCCCTAGAGGCAATAATAAAGTTATTATTTATTTCCTTATATCATGATAAATGTTTATTATTCATGCTAGAATTGTATTAACCGGAAACATAATACATGTGTGAATACATAGACAAACAGAGTGTCACTAGTATGCCTCTACTTGACTAGCTCGTTGATCAAAGATGGTTATGTTTCCTAACCATGAACAAAGAGTTGTTATTTGATTAACGAGGTCACATCATTAGTTGAATGATCTAATTGACATGACCCATTTCATTAGCTTAGCACCCAATCGTTTAGTATGTTGCTGTTGCTATTCTTCATGACTTATACATGTTCCTATGACTATGAGATTATGCAACTCCCGTTTACCGGAGGAACACTTTGGGTGCTACCAAACGTCACAACGTAACTGGGTGATTATAAAGGAGTACTACAGGTGTCTCCAAAGGTAGATGTTGGGTTGGCGTATTTCGAGATTGGGATTTGTCACTCCGAATGTCGGAGAGGTATCTCTGGGCCCTCTCGGTAATGCACATCACATAAGCCTTGCAAGCACTTCAACTAATATGTTAGTTGTGAGATGATGTATTACGGAACGAGTAAAGAGACTTGCCGGTAACGAGATTGAACTAGGTATTGGATACTGACGATCGAATCTCGGGCAAGTAACATACCGATGACAAAGGGAACAACGTATGTTGTTATGCGGTCTGACCGATAAAGATCTTCGTAGAATATGTAGGAGCCAATATGGGCATCTAGGTCCCGCTATTGGTTATTGACCGGAGACGTGTCTCGGTCATGTCTACATTGTTCTCGAACCGTAGGGTCCGCACGCTTAAGGTTTCGATGACAGTTATATTATGAGCTTATGAGTTTTGATGTACCGAAGGAGTTCGGAGTCCCGGATGAGATCGGGGACATGACGAGGAGTCTCGAAATGGTCGAGACGTAAAGATCGATATATTGGACGACTATATTCGGACATCGGAAAGGTTCCGAGTGATTCGGGTATTTTCGGAGGTACCGGGGAGTTACGGGAATACGGGGAAGAGTAATGGGCCTTGATGGGCTTTAGTGGGAAGAGGAAAAGGGTGCTGCGCCCCCCCTCCCCTTTGGTCCGAATTGGACTAGGGAAAAGGGGGCCGGCCACCTCTCCTTCTCCTCCTATTCCTTCTCCCTTCCTCCCCTTTTGGTGGACTCCTACTAGGACTTGGAGTCCTAGTAGGACTCCCATCCTGGCCACACCCTATGCCTTGGCCGGCCTCCTCCTCCTCCATCCTTTATATACAGGGGCAGGGGGCACCCCATAGACACACAAGTTGATCCTTGAGATCGTTCCTTAGCCGTGTGCGGTGCCCCCTGCCACCAAATTCCACCTCGATCATACCGTTACAGTGCTTAGGCGAAGCCCTGCGACAGTAGTACATCAAGATCGTCACCACGCCGTCGTGCTGACGGAACTCTTCCTCGACGCTTTGCTGGATCGGAGCCCGAGGAACGTCATCGAGCTGAACGTGTGCTAAGAACTCGGAGGTGCCGGAGTAATGGATCGGTCGGATCGGGAATAAGACGTACGACTACTTCCTCTACGTTGTGTGATCGCTTCCGCAGTCGGTCTGCGTTGGTACGTAGACAACACTCTCCCCTCTCGTTGCTATGCATCACCATGATCTTGCGTGTGCGTAGGAAATTTTTTGAAATTACTGCGTTCCCCAACATTGGAAGCCGAAGACCTTCCCCACATGACGCGGCGTATACAGCAACTAATTGACGCGGCCGCTCGGCGGCACGAAGCCGACGCCTGCGCGGGGAGCCCTCCCCCGCGCCGTGACCGCGGCGCGACTTCCCGATCGCCGACTACGAGCAACACCCGCGCGCGGCGTGAGAAAGAGCCGGCTTCCAGCCGAAGCCGGACCCAAATCTCTATCGAGCGAGACGCGGAGGGCCGCCCCTGGGCCATGGAATGGCGGGGCACCCCGCCTCCGCCTCGAGCTCGTGGAGAGAGATACCCCACCCCGCCTCCAGTGGCGCACCCGACTCTCAGCGGCCGGCTTTGTCACCGCGAAGGAGTCGGCGAAAACGACGCCCGCCACCGGATCGACCGCCTAGCCAGATCCTTGGCGCTGGAAGAAGAAGACGATGTCGGCCCGCCTTGCTTTGGCCCCCGCATCCGCGACGAGCCCTTCCCCAAAGGGTTCTCGCTCCCAAGAGACACGCCCAAGTACAACGGCTCGGTGAAGCCGGAAGACTGGCTGACCGACTACTCCACAGCCGTCAGCATCGCCAATGGCAACCGGCGCGTTGCCATGAAGTACGTGCCCCTCATGCTGCAAGGCACGGCACGGACTTGGCTTAACAGCCTCAAGCCTCTCAGCATCAACAGCTGGGTAGATTTCACTGAAGCCTTCGTTCGCAACTTCACCAGCACCTACAAGCGGGCTCCCAAGCCCAGACAGCTCTCCCTGTGCATACAGGGCCCGGGTGAGTCCACTCGCGACTACCTCACGCGTTGGGCCGAGCTCCGCAACTCCTGCGAGGGGGTGCATGAGGTGCAAGCCATCGAATACTTCACTACCGGGTGCCGAGAGGGCACCCTCCTCAAGCACAAGCTTCTTTGCGATGAGCCGACTACCCTCGATGAGCTCCTGAACATCGCTGACAAGTACGCCACCGCCGAGTCCTCGATGAAGACCGAGCTCCGGGTGGACGCGACCGGGAAAGTGCTCAATCCGGCGCCCCAAGCACCGGCTGGAGATGCCGGCCGACGCCAACACCAGAATGATCAGAAGCGCAAAGGCCCTGCGCCGCCTCCCGCTAGCCGGCAGGTGGCCACGGTCGAAGCCGCGCCGCCTGAGGGGCGGCCCGCGCCCAAGAAGCCCAAGGGCGGCCGGCCGGCTTGGCAGCCGGCCTTCTCCTACGAACAAACCCTTGACGCCCCGTGCAAGTTCCATAGCGGCGCGAAGCCGTCCAACCATACGAATCTCCAAGGGCGAAGGGCTAACACCGACTCCGCCTGCCGGCCCGCCGCCTCCGGCTCCGCCGCCCAAGGCTGCTCGGCCCGCGGTCGACGCCGTGCAGGACGAGTTCCCCGACGAGCAAGCATCTTACGTTGTCTTTACGAGCCAGCCCGAAGACCGGCGCAGCAAGCGCCGAGAGCAACAAGAAGTCAATGTGGCCGTCGCCAACCCAGCCGGCCACATGCATTGGTCAGAGAAATCCATCAACTAGATCCGGGCCGACCACCCAGAGGTGATGCCGTCCCCCGGCTCCTACGCTTTGGTCCTGGAGGCCACCCTTGCGACGGACACGCATGCCGCGCGCTTCTCCCGCGTGCTGATCGATGGTGGAAGCAGCATCAACATCCTGTACCGCGACACCATGGAGAAGTTGGGTGTCAGGGCAAAACAGCTTGTGCCGACTCGAACGGTGTTTCACGGCATCGTACCCGGTTTGTCCTGCGCCCCCATCGGCAAGATCAAGATCGATGTACTCTTTGGGGGCAAGGATCATTTCCGCCGGTCAGCAATCTGGTTCGAGGTGGTGGATGTGGAGAGCCCTTACCACGCCTTGCTTGGTCGACCCGCCTTGGCCAAGTTCATGGCGGTCCCCCACTACGCATACCTCAAGATGAAGATACCAAGGTCCAAGGGCATCCTCACCATCACCGGCGACTACAAGAAGTCCGCCGACTGCGCCGCGGCCAGCAGCCCGCTGGCCGAATCCCTCGTGATTGCCGAAGAAAAGAAGACGCTGGACAGGGTCGTGGCCCTAGCCAGCAAGCAGCTAAACCAGCCCCGCCGACTCCAAGGAGTATGATGCCCAAGGATCTTTCCAGCCGGCCAAGGAGACCAAGAAAATACAGCTCGACCCCGAGCACCCCGAGAGGTTTGCCGTCATTGGGGCAAGCCTAAGCAGCAAATAGGAAGGCGAGCTCATCGATTTCCTCCGTGAGAATCGGGATATCTTTGCATGGTCCCCCAAGGAGATGCCGGGTGTTCCGAAGGATTTCGCCGAGCACAAATTACATGTGCGGGAGGACGCCAAACCAGTCAAGCAGCCTCTCCGCCGACTGTCAGAGGAGAAGAGAAGGATCGTAGGGGAGGAGATAGCCCGGCTTCTTGCAGCCGGCTTCATCATGGAAGTTTTCTTCCCCGAGTGGCTCGCGAACCCGGTTCTCGTGCTGAAAAAGAATAACAAGTGGCGCATGTGTATAGATTACACAAGCCTCAACAAAGCCTGCCCAAAAGATCCCTTCGCCCTGCCCAGAATTGACCAAGTGATAGACTCCACAGCCGGATGCGAGCTGTTGAGCTTTTTGGATGCTTATTCGGGATACCACCAGATAAAACTGAACCCGGATGACCGACTGAAGACCGCCTTCATCACGCCGTTTGGAGCCTTCTGCTACCTGACCATGACGTTCGGCTTGAGGAATGCCGGCGCCACTTTTCAGCGTTGCATGCAGAAGTGCCTCCTCACGCAGCTCGGCAAAAACGCCCACGTCTACGTGGATGATATCGTGGTGAAGACGGAGAAGCGCGGCACTCTGCTGGAAGACCTGAAGGAGACATTCGAGAACCTGCGACGGTTCTGAATCAAGCTCAACCCCGAGAAATGCGTGTTCGGAGTGCCAGCCGGCCAGCTCCTAGGCTTTCTGGTCTCTGAACGCGGCATCGAGTGCAACCCTGTGAAGATCAAGGCCATCGAGAGGATGGCGGTCCCAACCAAGCTTCGAGAGATCCAGAAGTTCACCGGGTGCCTGGCCTCTCTGAACCGCTTCATCAGCCGGCTTGGAGAGAAAGCTCTCCCTCTCTACCGCCTCATGAAGAAGAGCACCCACTTCGAGTGGAATGACCAGGCTGACCAAGCTTTCCACGAGCTAAATAAAATGCTGGCCACGCCGCCTGTGTTGGCGGCGCCGACTGAGAAAGAGCCTGTACTCCTTTATATTGCCGCCACCAGCCGGGTGGTCAGCACCGTCATTGTAGTCCAACGCCCCGAAGAAGGCCGAGCCCAGCCGGTCCAGAGGCCAGTTTATTACCTGAGCGAGGTGTTGTCCGCCTCGAAACAGAACTACCCGCACTACCAGAAGATGTGCTACGGCGTGTACTTCACCGCCAAGAAGCTGAAGCCGTACTTTCAAGAACATCCTATCACGGTCGTATGCACTGCCCCGCTGGCCGAGATCATAGGCAGCCGGGATGCATCCGGCCGGGTGGCTAAGTGGGCCATCGAGCTGGCCCCTTACACGATCTTCTACCAACCCCGCACCGCCATCAAGTCGCAAGCACTGGCCGACTTCCTCGTCGACCGGGCCGAGACCCCATACTTACCGCCAGCTCCCGACTACACCCATTGGCGCATGCACTTTGACGGATCCAAGATGCGCACCGGCTTGGGAGCCGGCGTCGTCCTTACTTCTCCTAAGGGTGACAAGCTCAGATACACGCTGCAGATCCACTTCGCCGCCTCCAACAATGTAGCCGAGTATGAAGCGCTCATACACGGGCTCCGGCTTGCCAAGGAACTCGGCATCCGCCGGATCCTGTGCTATGGCGACTCGGATTTGGTGGTTCAGCAATCATCTGGCGACTTGGACGCCAAGGACGCAAACATGGCAAGCTACCGCTTCCTAGTGCAGCAAATCAGTGGATACTTCGATGGATGCGAATTCCTCCATGTACCACGAGCCGACAACGAGCCAGCAGATGCCCTGGCCCGAATAGGCTCCACGCGGCAAGCATTACCAACCGGCGTCGCCCTACAACGCCTCCTCAAGCCGTCCATCAAGCCGTCTCCGGAATCCGACTCCATCTTCGTGCCGCCTAACCCCGATGGGGCCGGGTCCGGCTCGAAGAATCAAGCAGTCAGCCCGGGGACTTCAATACTCGGCTCAGGGACTGCAGTAGCCGGCTCGGGGACTGCCGCACCCGGCTCGGGGACTGCGGTACCCGGCTCAGGGATTGCGGTAGCCGGCCCGGCGACTTCTTCAGCACAGCAAGCGGCGGCCGATTCCAGCCGACTTGCCGCCTCCCGCCGACCGACTACCAGAGTAGCCAGCCGGCCGGCTTACATTCAGTCTGCTTCAAATCCAAGAAAGCTCGAGTACTTGCCTTCCCAAAGAGGGAAGGCGGCAAAGGAAAAATCCTAAGGATAAAAAAGTGCACTTGAATGGAAGCCAACACATGCATACAATAATATTTACACAAAGGACCTCCAGAGTGGTCAGTATCCAGCATTGTTCGATACACCCCCAGTGGGTGGAATTGTGGAAACTTAAAAATTGTTCGAAAAGGCAAAAGCAGGAACAACAGGGACGGCAGATCAAGCCGGCGGGGCCGCTGACGAGCCGGGCTGGGCGGTGGAGACGGTCGTGCCGGCTGAAGGAGAGGCCGGCTGGCCAACTTCGGCCTGATCACCACCTCCGGCAGAGGGCGCGCTCCCGCGCGGCTCGTTGCTGGAGGCACGGTCGGCTTGAGGGCGGTCGGTCGTCTCACCAGCCGGCTCGGCATCTCCGCCGTCTTCTTCCTCGTCATCCTCGCCCTCGTCGCTGGAGGCAATCTCCTCGGCCGAGTCCTCGCCTTCCGCCGGGTTCAGCCCGAACCACTCCTCCGGCTGGGCGATGCCGTCGTCACTGAGTTCCGGCGCGAAGACGTTGGTGTCGGTGCACTCGGCGATCGTCGAGGCGCGCTGCGCGATCGCCGGCCGCACCTCCTCCAGCTCCGCGTCGGCCTCCAACCGCCAAGTCCGCAGCTGGTCCAGGCTTAGCCCTGGGTACCACACGCGGACGAACTCCAACACACGCCCGGCTCCAAGACGGGCTGCTGACGCCTTCCAAGCCTCGAAGCGGCCGACTGCGACTTCTAGCCAGTCGGCGGTCCGACTTGGGGTGCGGGGAATCATCTGGCCGGGCCAAAGCGCGGCCAGCACCTGCGCCCCGGCACATTGGAGCCGGCGGAGCATCCGATGGGCCGGCTGCAGTCGCGCTTGGACGGCAATGAGCTGCTCCGACAGTGTTCGATTCGCATCCGGCGGAATGACAACTCCAGCCTGACGGCGCGCCTCGCGATGGGCCTCGATGGCTTGGGCGGCGAGGACGGAGTGGCCGGGAAAGTAATCTACGCAAAGTAACAAGCACAAGTCAGAATAAAACCCCAGACGGCCGGCAGATGGAGGAAGGGCAAGAAAGGCGGCTTACCATCGATCAGATCTTCGATTCGGCCGAAACCTTCCTCCAGTGCCTGGCGCGTCTCGGCCCAGCTCGCCGTCTTGATCTCGAACTCCGCCTTCAGGGCAGCCTCGCCGTCCTACGCCTTCTGCAGGGCCGCCTTACGGCTTTCCTCCTGGTCGGCCAGCTTCTTGACCAGGCGGTCGCGCTCCTAAACCAAGTCGGCATACTCGGCGTCCCTGGCACGAAGAGCGGTCTGCGCCTCGCCGAGCTCCCTCCGCAAGTCGGTGTTGGCCCCTACATGAGCAAGAGACAAAGAGAAAAGGTCAATAAGGGAAAAGTCATCAAGAAAGATCCGACTCGACTGCGCCGCAGTCGGCCCGGATCTCGGGGACTACACCCAGTGGGTGCGCTGTCGCGCCCCCACGAGAGACAGATAAAGGCAATATACTTACGACGGCTGCTGGCCAAATCTTCGGTCCTCCAGCTCAGCTCCCGAGCCTGGAGTTGAAGGCGGCGGCACGAGAGTTGTGATAATCCTAAAAACCAGACAGAAAACAGAGTTAAGATAGTCGTCGGGAAAGATCCGACCCGACTGCGCTGCAGTCGGCCCGGATCTCGGGGACTACACCCAGTGGGTGCGCTAGCGCGCCCCCACGGAAAAAATTAGAGGACCAGAGCGGTCGACAAGTAAAAAACTTACCCGGATTGCGGACCGCGTCGATAGAAACTCCTGAGTAAATTGCTGCAGGAGGGCGGCCTGAGCCTGCAGCCGGCTCCGAACCCCTTGGGCCGCCACGTCCAGCTTGCCACTTTCTCCGCTGGGAGTCCACCCGGACGTGGCGGAACTGGCCGCCTCCATGGCTTCTGCCGTCTGGTTGGCACCCGCGGCTTGGCGCGTGTCCGACGGGGCCTTGCTCCCTCCGGCGCGCTGGCTCGCCGCCAGCTGGATTTCAAGACCGGCTCCGGCCTCGGGTGCTGCCCGGGCCGGCTCCTCCGGCACCGCCGACGACTGGCCGCCTTCGCCCGCTCCGGCTGGCGCTGTCGGCGGCGTCCTCTCCGCGAAGACCTCGAAGAGCTCATCCCTCTGCGTCGGCGACTGATTGGGGGTGATCTCCTCCGCCGTGGGCAGCGGGATGTCCGGATCCACGGTGTGGAGGGGGATGGCGAGCAGCGGAGGCCGGCTATGCATGCCCTCCGCCTCCGTCTCCGCGGTCGCCCGCTCCAATGGAGTCTCGGCTGCCGCATCCGCTCGCTCCGTCGCCGCCCGGGCGGCCTCCCGCTCCGCCGCCTCCCTCTCTTCTCGCGCCTCGCGGGCGTTCCGCTCCGTGGCTTCCGCAAGATCGGCGCGGGGGTCCACACGGCGGGGCCCTGAAGATCCAGCACCCGGCTCGACCACAGAGCCGCCTGGGCCTCGCTCAAGGGAAAGCGGCGCCCTGCTCAGAAATCGGAGAAGGGTTAGAACAAAAGAAGACAACAAAAAACAAGCACGCAAGCGGCCAAAGGGCTTATGAGGAAACCGCTGGAGGTTGCTTCACCGCCTTCCGGAAACGGGCCGCCTTCGCCGCCGCTTCGTCTCGCTTCGTTGTCGCGGCGGAGGCCCTTGTCTTTTTCGGCCGGCTGCCAAAGAGAGGAAGCGCGGCCCGGCGTTTCGACTTTCCACCACCGGCAGCCGGCGCGGCGGACGAGCCCGCGCTGTGACGATCGGTTGCCGGCTGGTGGCGCAGGATTTCTTTAGCGCCGGCGTCGTCCGGCCAGTCGTCAAAACTGGCTGAGAGCCCCGTGCCTCCGGGCTTGGCGACGTCCCCCGTGGCAGCGTCCTCCATGGCGGCCGCGGCCAAATCTGGGTCGTCAATATCGTCTACCGTATGGTCTGGGGCATACCGGCGTTCGACTCCTGCCGCCCCGGCTGGCGGCGGAAGAAGAGGGTTCTGATAAAAAAAAGGGGAGAAGAGCCGCCTGGTCAGAAGCCGGCTGGCATAAGCCGGTTGATGACAGAAAGAAGGACTTACCACGGGCGGAGGATGGGCGCGGGAGTACGGCGCCTTGCCGAATTGCCAGTCGTCGGCGAGCTTGAGGTTGGCGATGTAGTTCACCATGAGCGCTACCTCGGCATGGGGCATCTCCCATGTGCTCAGCCGGCAAGGGTCGAAGTGGCCGCTCATCTGGCATAACATGTGGGGCCGGCTCTGAAGAGGAAGGATCCGGCGCTCGACGAAGGCGGCCACCAAGTCGGCTCCGCGCAGGCCTTCCGACTGGATCATTACCCGAAGCCGGGCGATGGCGGCGTTCCCGGCCGGAGATAAGGACTTGGACCGGAAGCCCCAAGACGGCTGCCTCCCAGCCGGCGGGCCGGCTACGTAAGCCGGCAGGTTAACGTAGTCTCCTTGCGGGGCGACGTTCTTGACGTAGAAATATGATTTTTGCCAAAGTTTGACCGATTGGATTAAAGGGATGTGCGGGAAGGGGTTGTTCTCGCTTGACCTCTTCATTGCAATGAAGGCCCCGCAGGGGGCGGGCACGCCGGCGGTGACGGTGCCGAGCTTGTTTTGGAAGAGCTCCGCCCAAAGCTCTAGTGTGGGCAGCACTCCCAAGAAGCCTTCGCAGAGAGAGACGAAGGCCGACAGCAGCATCACCGTGTTGGGCGTGAGGTGATGCGGCTGGAGACGGTAGAAGTCGAGGAAGGAGCGCATGAACCCGCTCGCCGGGAAGCCGAAGCCACGCAAGAAATGCGTGCGGAAGACGACGCGCTCGCCTTCTTCTGGCGCCGGCGAGATTTCCGCCTCCGGCGCCAGACGAGCCTGCACGAGGTTGGCGGCGGGCAGGCGCCGGGTCTGGCGGAGAAACTCTATGTGATCTTCGTGGACGTTGGACCCGTCCCACGAGCTCGACAGCGCCATGGACATGGCGGCGTGGGCAGGCTGCGTCGGGCGCGGAGGAAGAAGAAAGGAAAGGAGAACGAGGAGGGACGGGGAGCGGGGGAGCAAGCAAGCCTTTGTATCTCCCCCTCCCCCTCCTACTTGTAGGCTCGTGCACCGGAGCCGAGGAGGCGCGGCGTGGGGGATCGTGGGGATCGATCATGCCCATCTCCCCCACGCTCCGCGTTAATTGCGCGCATTGAAGACACGAAGAAACGGCCGCGGGGAGGCGAGCAGTCCCCTCGGGCCACAGAAGATCTGCGCCCGGGCCGAGGCCAAGGAGTGGCGGGCTCGGGCCTGCGGCGGCGTCCCGTCGCGCGCGTGCGACGGCAGGACTTCTCCGCCACGTGGCCCGTCGTGGGGCCCGCGGCCAGCCCGCGGGTCAACCACGGTCATATTAATAAACAAGAAAGTTCCCCGAAGTCGGCCTACGACAGCGAGGTCGGCTCCTCAGGGTATGAAGCTGACCAAGCTTCTCGTCCCTCTGTCCGCCGTGAAGCTCGCCCAGCTTCGGGGACTACTGTCGGAGTAAATAGCCATGGGTAGCCTAGCCGGCTTCCCCTGGCCCATCAGAAAAAATTATGAGCATGTCCGGCTCTCAAGAAGACTCAAGACCTGGGGCCGCCTCCCCCCTCTACCGGCTACCTCCTAGGCCGGCTTCGGGGGCGGCCCGCCCTTTACTCTCATGAAGAAAGCTGTGGAGGGCCGACTACGAGAAGCCGGCTACAGCAGGGCCGACTACAAGAGATCGGCCCCCATAAAGCAGTCAAAGCCGTACCCGCAGCGTACGCGTCCACCCCGCGATGATGAAGCAGGGCGTGGCTACAGTAGAGCCTGCCACCCCCAAAACCTGGAGCACGCCTGGTACAATGCGCCGTACGGGTGGCCACGACCCGTCCGGCGCGGCACTGTTGCCACGGCGGCCCCGACGCCGTCCACGACGGGCCACCAGCGTGGCCCCTGAGGCGGTGGGCCCCTTCGGGCAGAGAGATACCGAAGGCGGCCGCACCTCCTCCCAAGCCGGCGAGATAGAGAGCCGTCTTCCCATAGCCGGCCTGCCACTCTCCTCGAGGGAGACGCCCATTAAGGAGACAAGATACGGCGGGGCTACAGTAATCGCCCGCCAGGGCGGCGGTACTGTAGCCACGCTTACCCTGACCAAGCCTGCGTCAACAGCACAGAGCAACAGTAACCAGCCACCGACCAGGCCCTGGACAGTGGGGCCTGCCTGTCGACCAAGGAGCCGGCAGCCGGCGGGACCCACCAGTCGGCGGGCCCCAGCAGCCGGCGCAGAAGCCGGCGAGCACAGTCACAGACAGCTGGGCCCCGCGCCCAGCTAGATTACCATTGTACCCCCGGGGGGTAGGCCTATATAAACCCCCCGGTGCACCCATGCAAAGGGTTGGACTCTCAAGCTAGACTTAGACACCACACAAGGAGAGGAAGCAAGCTAGCTGAGCCCTTCTTCCTCCTTCCACCCAAAACAGCTCGAGGAGCATTGTGTAGCTACTTGTTCATTTAGTAACCATGCGGAGACCCCGTAGAGCAGTAGTAGGGGTGTTATCTCCTCGGAGAGCCCTAAAGCTGGGTAAGATTCGCCAGCGTGCATGTCTTCGCCTTATCCCGTTTCCAGGCACCGGCGATGTTTTATTGGCTCCCACAATGATAAGCCACCCGTTGGCATATGTCGCACCTACCACCCGACAGTCGCCTTGGCCGACTGGAAGGGCAGTCACCATCACTGGGTTCTCGTGAGGCCCCTGGAGGCCGGCGGGGTGCGGCCCCTACTCATCAAAGATAGGCATCTGATTCACAAAATCACCCCTGTTCTGGTAGAGGTACAGCAAGGCCCCTCCTTCCTGGATGCTGCCAGGGTTGGGGTCCCTAGTCAGGATCAAGAGCGATGTCCTCAGCACTTCAGGCGTCAGGTCCTCTTCCTGGAGCCTCATACGATCATCACACCCGCTGAAGGCCCACATCCGGCGGGAGTGGCATTGGAGCGAAGCAACGCGGCGTAGTAGGAACTCCTTCACCACCTTGGGCGCTGTCACGCCAAGCGACCTCAAGAACGCGAAGCGGTCCCATACGAAGACGAGCCGGGGGCTCTCAAGCGTCTCCTGGCCCCAGCCCGAATTGGGGACAGCAGGCGAAGTTGGCTCTAATAGCAGGGGGTTGGGCACCCCTACATCCACATACAACCACCGCTCACGGAACCCAGCCGCAGGCGGAGGGAGCCTGAAGTCAATCCCTAAGGCCACTGTCTCCGACGCGGCAGCGAAGCTCACGCACGCCGAGCATTGGGTAGGGTCGACAAGATGCAGAGAGAAGAAGTGGCGCAGCAAGGCAACCGAAGGAAGGATGCCCATCATTGCCTCGCAAACAAAGGCGAAGACCGAAAGAAGGGTGATGGATTCAGGACCCAGATGCATCATGTGGATCTGATAGTGGGAAAGCACGTCATTGAAGAAATCAGAAAAGGGGGGAACCAGACCCGCCCACAGGGCGTCAACGAAATACTGGACCTCGGTGACTATCCTGTCGATGGAGAAGTGAGACGCGGGCCAGGCCGTCGTCCTCCCGCATTCGTCGAAGATAGTGGCCAGAGCCGAGCTGACCTTGCCCAAGCCCTCGGCGGGGGCCGCCAACGGCGGCGAGCAAGGCAGAGGCATGGGTTTCTTCCCTCTTCCCTTCTTTGTCAGAGCCATGGCGATGGGAAGGGGGGGAAGGTTCGAGATTGGGTTGAAAACAGAAGTTGGAGTTCGAGCGGAGGAAGGACAGAGGGTGCTCGAGCAACAGAAAGGGGAGCAGCTGTGTACGACTACGAGTCCGCCTAGCATGGCACAAAATAAGGGGGGCGTGGGGGAACAGTGCCGCCCACGCCCAATCAACCGCCACACAGCGCCCAAGGCCACAGGCTGTTAGGGCCCGTGGCGCTTTGCCCTTGCCCTTTCGCCTCCCTGCACGGCCAAGTCTGGGCACGCCTTGGGCCCGGGGGCTACTGTCGGCGTTCTGGGAATGGGGGTCCCCAGACTTGCCTGCCTGCGGCGTGGCTCAAAGGGGGCCCAGCACGGCCCGTCTTCATCAACACAGACCCAAGACCCTCGCGAGGGGCCAAGCCTCGCGGGGCGGACGACATGGAGCTTCCTCAGGCACGGCCTCATCAGGCTGGCTCGCGAGGAGGCGGAGAGATCAAGGCGGGGTACCTCACGAGGTGCCCGTGATGCAAGCCATGACGACCAAGGGTGCCAGGCGGGCGCCAGCCCGTGCAGTGTCCTCCTTTCCTCTTTGGTGCAAAGGGAGAAAGCGCAGGCGAGAGCATCAAGCAAAGGCACCCGTTTCGGTGCAACGAGACCAAGACTAGTCCAACGGCAGGGAGGAAGTCATTGTGGAGCCCAAGCCAGCGTCACCACCAGAGCCTTTGGCAGGCGAGGACCAACTTTAGTCAGGATAAGTGTACCAGATGTTCCCCTTCAAAATGACCAATTGTTGGCACCCTTCCCGCTCAATATTTGGGAAGAGGCCCAGGGCCTTTGCCTATAAATAGGACTAGCCACCCACAGGGCAGGGGGGAATCGCAATCAAGGAGGGAGAATCTAGAAGCCAAGAGAGAAACTAGCTAGGATCGGATCGAGTAGCATCACAGAGAGAGAGAGAGAAGGGCGACTGAACTCCTCCTAGCAGTTCATCCCCCCAGCCAAGAATAGACCCTCGCGAGGCTGTTCTTCCTTGTATTGCTCATCATCATCAGCCCAAGAGGCAATCCACCACACCACACACTGGAGTAGGGTATTACACCACAACGGTGGCCCGAACCAGTATAAACCCTGTGTCTCTTGTGCTATTCTTTCCATAGCTTAGATCTTAGCGAGGCGGAGGGGTGCAGGTAGGTAGAAGGCGAAATCTCCGTGCGCACCCCAGTGTTCGAACCTCAAGGGTCTGCCGGAACCCGAAATCCGACACACACACACTACCAGTTGGCATTATCCATCGCACGCATGCAATCTTTTTCTTCAAGACGGTCTCCCATGAAGGCACGCACCCACACACATCCCCCTCTCCATCATATTGGGCATTCTTTATCTCTCATGCGTGCATGCACAACGATCGATGTTCCTCTATGTATGTGTGTATATAGCTAGGTCTTTCATAGTTTTCCACACAAACAGATCAATCGATATATCCAGTGAGGTCTCACCCTCTTTCCCACGTCCACATCGATCAATCTATACCTCTCTATATAGGATTAACATATATAGCTAATACACCCACAATAATTATATATCCAACGTCCCCCTCTCATCATCCATGCCTTCCGCTTCATCTCTCAGACACGTGCACAATGGCGAAGACAGGGGGCAGTAAGGGCCCTGCCCCCTCCCCCCTAACATCACTATATATCGATGCTAATAAGAATGTGATCATTAGACAATTGCTGCTAAAAATGGTTTAAGTTCATGAATTGACCCTCCTCGTAAAGGATTAGCAATGCTTGGCCCCCTAGGTCATTTATTTTTCATGGCTCCTCCACTGCGCGCAACAGCGCACGTGTTCGCCCCCTCTCTCTAAATATCGATCTCGCACTTGTGCATTCCTTCATAGTCTCCCTCCACTCGGCCCCTCGCACCATCTTCTAGCCCCCAACTGGATTTTGCCACATGTACAATCTAGCAGACTCCACGGTTGAACTTAAGCATAATGCACAAACCTCAAAACAATAGTGGTTCTCTTTTGTTCTAGAATCTTCCGTATCATAACTGCCCAAACTTTTTTTCTAGTTGAATTGCCATTATTTGTTTTTACTTTATGCTTTACAACACACAATTCCATGAATCGTAAAATAGATTAAGGGCTTCTTTGATTCAAAGGATTCTCAAAGGAATTTTGGAGGATTCTAATGATTAGGAATTTTTCCAATCTTGGTTGTTTGATTCGTAGGATTGTAAACCATAGGAATTTTTCCGTATGATTCATTTGCACTAGATTTCGTAGGAAACATCCCATCCACTCAAACCTCGTTGAAAGAATTCTGTGTTTTTTCTATGCACAATCAAACACTTGTACAATCCTGTAGGATTCAAGATGACATTCCACTATAATCCCATGTTTTTCCTATTCCCGCGTTCTTAGCTTTTTCATAAAAATTAATTGATTTTGAATGAGATGAACTATAATAATTAAACAAAGGTCTACATCAGGCATATATGACTCAGAGCTTACATGCTATAGTGTGGTATTTATTCATAATTTGGTTGCAAAATCTGATGCGTGCAATGCACATGTACCTTACTAGTACTTCGAGTATGTGCAAAACACGTAAATTAGAATACCAATGGCACGCTACACAGTGTCTCTCTTACAGTTCATGAAGCCACGTGGCACATGTGGAGGCGTTGTCGCGACCTCCTTGCGTGGATTGATCATAGTGACGTGCTGCTGGTTTCAGAAGAATGTACTCATCCTCCCTGAGCCATACTGGTGGTACATGCACGAAGCAAAGATGTGCACGCACGCCACGCATGCACTCATTCCCTCGCACGCACACGCGGGTACACGGGCGGACGCAATTTTGTACCAAGATCCACCCTATGTGATAATTTGACGCGTGTAAAGTCGTTCACTTCATTGATGGTCAATTAATACAGTGCATGCAAATTGAGTGGACGTGAGGGCGGAAGAAAGACATTATTACTCCACTGCACGCATGCGAGTAGTTAAATCGTGGGTTGCTAGTAGTACTTCCATTGGTCTCCTTCGTATTTTGTGCCAATTTTTGACAGTAATATAATATTTATGCATTTGAGCAGTCTAGTACTTGAAATTTATGTTCTGCTAAACTCATCGGGAGCTGTTTCGGGCCTCGAAATCAAATCCATCAATTAATATTTACCTTGTTCCCATCACATTCGAAAGCCTGCTCACACCTACTAGTACGTACCAAACCTAAATGTGTTCCCACTATGCAGGTAATAGTACTAGTGCTAGTACTTAGGTTATAAAAAGGGGAACTACCTAACTGAAAATTACTGTACCTTTCCTCCTCATAAGTGCTTTTTCTTCGTCCGTCGTTGCCATGGCTGGTGAGCAGAGCTCTAGGTCAAGAACTACTCATAACAAGGGAGCGGCAACCAAGGCTGCGGAAAAAAAAGAGAGGGCTCACCGCCACGCAGAGACCTCGAAAGATCTCTCACGGGCAGGCGATGGCTCCCAGGAGCGCCCAAGCCGCGGAGGCGAACATGCCGAGCCGGCGGAGCTGGAGTCGTTATCCCTCGACGGCATGCTCGATCAGCTCAATAAGCACCTCAATAAGTAGAAGGAGTTCATCCAAGGCTTGATGGAGTTGTTAAAGGAGAGCCTCGACGACATGCCCGCTGAGCTCAATCAGCAGGGGGAGTTGACCGCCAGCTTGGTGATGCTGCTGAAGAAGAGCATTGCCTCGGAGCAGAAGGCGACCGGCGAAATCCTGCGACTTCAGGAGGACAAGGCGAAGCTCTACCATGAGATCGACCTGTTGAAGGAGAAGAACGCCGGCTGGAAGATGCTGCAGGTCCTCGTCATGGAACAGAAGGAGGAGTTGGCGAAGCTCCGCATCGAGCACCCGGCTGCTGTCAAGGTACGTAATGCGGCCGTGGAACAGATGATGAAGGCTCGCGTCGAGAAATCCCACGTCATAGACAGAATGAAGAAGATGGCGGAAGAGACGCGCAAGGAGATGGAGGTCGTGGAGGAGTTGAAGAAGCAGTTACGACTCCGCGGTGAATTAGATCATTTGGGATGATAATCTTCCTTCCTCTTTTGCTCCTGTGTTTCATCTTTAGGTGTTTCGCCGCACGTGCCACGTTCTCTGCAAGGCATGAATAGAACAATGGTTTTTTTGAGGGAATGAATAGAACAATGCTAACAGTGAGATGACTAGCAAATTAGATCATTTTTATCGCCATATGGCACTGGGCTGCCATGTTTCGTGCTCCTCTGTCGCAATACTACTCCAGTGGAAAACTTGAGTATATCGCACGGTTCTTTGCTCCTCCTCGATCAGGTCGTCGGCGCATTTATACGAGCAGTCAAATCACAAGGCCCCGCCTTCCAACAGTAATGAGCCGTCAAATCACAAAGGCCCTCGCCTCTCGTGAAACCGACCAAGCTAGACTGCCCCGCCCTCTAGCCTTTTAAAAAATGTATACTTTTGTACAGCAGTAGTATCGATGGATTGCGCCATGGAGCAAAACTTGAAATTAAAAAAAGGTGGTACATATAGAGAGCGCTCGTCGCCAAATTATGCATATAGTACTATTAAAAACGCTAGTCACAATAATGGTGTCCAGCACAACCCACGCCTCAAATAAAACTAAGAGGGTGCTTGGATATGTTTTAGTCCCATGACTAAAAGTAGTGGGACTAAAACATGCTAGCCTCACCCATGCTAGGATCCAAATACTAAAAAGGCTAAAATCAAGTTAATAAGCATTTATTATCCTCCAAACCCTCCAATCCAGAACTCGCCTGTGTTAAAGGAGAGGAGTTAAATGAGTAGGGAGAGGATTAATCCACATTTTAGTAGGGGTACCCCTGACTAAAAAAATTTAGTCTCAAGACTAGTTTTAGCCCCTCTTTAGTCAGGGGTGCTTGGAACTTTAGCCTCCTAAAGAGACTATTTTTAGTCATAATAAAACAAGTCCCTTGGATCCAAGCACCCTCTAAGCATCCTAGAATTCTTTGACAAAACTAAGCACCCTGAAATTCTTTGACAACTAAACTGCTGGCTATATGATGTTGGCCATATATATTGTACGTATATAATGTGAAGAAATGAGTGGTAGTACTATACCAACTAAAAGATGAAATGTAAGAAATACTAGTATGTATGTACTGAAGAGTTAAAGTAACGAGAAGAAACATAACATAGTTCTGCTGGGAGCTCAGCACAACACACCCCTCAAATTAAATTAAGCACACCTGAAATTAAACTTTGCAACTATTCCGGTAGACACTGCACTAGAACCACCATGAGCAACGACACTGCCACCTTACTCGGAGTCCTCGTCCACGTCCTCGACTTCGTCCTTGTCCCTCTTCCTCTTGGTCGATACTTCTTTGCTTGAACCGCACACTTGGATGTTGCTCTTCATCCAACCCATGTAGATATTGAAGCAAAGGTAGCCATCCATTGCAGCGTAGTGGATGTGGTCTATATCTAGTACATTCCGCTGCCATGCATGACGATGAAACGTGTATGGAGGTTTCTCTGGTTTACCGTACGAAGGATGAACCATGGCTCCTGCCAGGGTCAGCATTGAAGGCTGACGAGAGGACACAAGCCGATTCTTCTGGAGGTCGAAGGGGTTTCCTACAACGAGACCTATCTGATGCAGGACATCCTTATCATTCCTAAAGTCTATAGTAACGAGTTTCACTGTTTTGTCATTGAGGAAGTTCTTAAAATCCTAGCACTCAACGTCGGCATGGCATATGTGGTAGACCAAGCAAACGTTATGTATGCAAACCTGGATCACGGCGGGCTTCTTCCTCTCTTCGTCCTTTAGATCCTTCTCTGGTCCAAGGACGGTGTTGTACTCAACATCTAGCCCAGCGACCCACTCATCATCTGAGTTTTCAAAAATGCGTCTGAAGCGATAAAGGCATCCTTTCACCGCCACGGAAGAACGGGTGTAGATGACGTCGAACTCATCACTAGTGATGGTTCTAACCTTGTACTCATCGCCGATCATCGAGATTTGGGACGCCATGGATTTGGGAGGAGGGTTAGGATTAGTGGAACTGCCGTAATGTGAATCGACGGGATGACTAGGAGCGAACCACCGTAGTATTGAAGGACGTGCGGGGACGAGTAGGAGTGAACTGCCAACATGCGAACGGCAGGGTAGTGGCTTTCCATTCTCCCATGATACGGGCTTCCGAGAGCCCTTGGATCTGAGATCGAACAGTTGCATGGCGTGATTCTAGACCTATGGGTGAATATCCTATCATGGAGAGTTATTCTGCAAATTTTCAGCGACCGTTTGATCTCAGATCCAAGGGCTGCCAGCAGCCCGTATCATGGTCGCGCCTACCACGACCATCGTGTCACTCGCGCCTTGGAGATTTAACACGGTGCGTTAGGCTATCTAATGTTGGCATGTCATACATAGTCATCACTTAGTCACTCATACTACAACAAGGTTGGTTATAAGGTTGGTTATAAGTGTATTTTTTACTCCTCTCTATCTCTTTCTTCGTACTCCCTCCCTCCCATAATATAAGAATGTTTTTGACACTAGTGTAGTGCCAAAAACGTTCTTATATTATGGGACACCGGGAGTACTTGTATTTATTGCATTTTCCAAGGAGTGACCTCTTCCAATGAAATGGTGTTGCTAAGTTTGCTTCATTTAATTAGCCATAGACTCAAAATTGTCTTTTCACCTAGGTACACGCGCTTAGCACCATTTCTTCCTTGGGTCACCAAAGTAGTCTCTCTCTTCTTGATTAACTTGCCACATCAGACTTTATGCCTATGTGGCAAACTTAAGCACCTATAGGAGCAAGTAAAAGTAAGTACAATAGTGTGCTTTACATGGCATTTTTGCATATGTGGAGGAAAGAGAGGCAAGGAAAAAGTGGAGAAGTGGGCTCTCATGCAAGAGCCAGCCTCTACTACATGGTGGAGCATTGGGAGAGGCACTTGTATGGAGGTGGTCAGGAATCGGGAGACTCACGCCAGTCGTAGCGCCGCAGTTAAAATGATAATGGCAAGTCAAATCACGGGGCCCCACCTGTCCAGCAGTAACTCGCTGTCAAATCACACATCCCTACGTTTGCAGCAGCCTACTCCCTCGTATTCTCGCGTCTCTATCGAACCGACTAGGCGGAACTGCCCTGCCGCCTACCGCGCAAGAAAAGCCCCGCCCTCGACTTTTAAATAGTATACATTATACTAATTCTGTATCCATGGATTGCGCCTGCGCCATGGAGCAAAGCGTCTAGAAAACAGAGGAGAGACGGTGGTCTTGCAATAGAGAAAAGGGAGAGGCAAGACGGTGGTTTTGGAATGGAGATGATGGAGAGGAGAGGAGGTGGTTTTGCAATGGAGAAGATCAAAAGAGGGAGAGGCGAGACGGTGGTTTTGGAATGGAGATGATGGAGAGGAGAGGAGGTGGTTTTGCATTGGAGAAGAGGGAGAGGAGCGTGTGGCAGCGATTTAGGATTGGATGAGAGGGCCGGCGCGCTGTGACTGGATCAAAATCAAAATCAATTTACCCTTCAATTAAGAAAGCGACCCCACATTAACTAGTCTCCCTTTTATTCTGGGTCATAATTGACCATGATTTTCGCACATAAAATATATGTTATACATAGCAAAAATAATATAATTTGAAAGTACGTTCAGATACGAACCAAACAATACAATTTTTGGTGACATGCATTCACATTTTGCTTGTCAAATACAGTACGTGGTCAAACTTTGACCCAAAATACGCAAAACAACAAAAAAATACTTCCAAGACCAGTGTCGCTCTTCCGCTCTTCTCCTCTTAAACCACCGCCGCTCCTCTCCTGTTCCAATCTAAATGCAGCGCCGCTCCTCTCCTCTTCCATTTCAAAACCACTGCCCCTCCTCTCCTATTCCAGTCCAAAACCAGCGTCGCTCCTCTCCTGTTCTAATCCAAAACCAGCGCTGCTCCTCTCCTCTTCCATTCAAAAACCACCGCCGGCGAGTGAAGGTGCTGTGGAGAAGTAGATCGATGGAGGAGTACAACCAATACGTGAGGATCGCAGATGACGACCCTATGAAGCTAGCTAGGATGTTGGAGATACAGTTTTGGTTTGACAACAAAGACCAACTAGTGGCGACGGCGACATCCATGGCCAAATATCTGCAACAGAGCAAAAAGGTGGCGATACTCCCGGAGGGAGTCGCGCCGGAGTACATAGAGCTGCTCCTCTGGGCCATGGAGCAAACAGATTCACCGAATCCGGTCGTGAGGGAGCGGTGGTGGGAGTATCGATCCCAGATGGAGCATCCACCAGAGATTGAAGGATCAAGCATCTACAGGATGCCATTTGCGAGGGTGTCCTGCCAGAGTGAGCCGATGGAGTCTTCGTCGACCGAACCCAACTGAAAGAGGAGAAAAGCAGTTGGCCCGACGACGCTTCCCTGCCATCGTCTCCCTCGCCGTTCACATCGTCTCACGGGGCGGCTGTCTGCCGCCGAGGAATAGGAGGGGGCTGCCCCCCCAGCCCAATAGTCGGGCAGGTTGTGATTTGTCAGGAGGAGCTTAGGGTTATCAGTATTTGCAGGTTGTGAATTGTGTTTTGTGTTGTGTATTTTGAGAGTACTTTCAGATATGAATGTCTTTTGAATTTCAGATTTGCAGTATTGAGCATATGAAGTATTTTATGAATTCTAGATATCTATTTTTAGCACTTAAAAATGTAGTTTCATAGGAGTATAAAAGTGCAGACAATGTGATTCTCAGAGAAGAAACTGCAAGTTTCAGTTTCATATAAGAAACTGCAAGTTCAGTTTCAGATAAGAAACTGCAACTTTTAGAGGTAGAGCATTTATATTAACACGACCTTTTCAACTAGGGTTAACATCATGTTGGAAGTTTTATTCATGGTCGAAAATGGAACTACCAGCCAGTTAACATCATGCTGATCAACATTCATGCATAGCACATCTTCATATGATGCACAATCAAAATGCCCACACAATGTCGAGTGTGCGAAACACAGAGAAAACGAGGGACGAAGTTTTCGCAAGTGTTGGCCGTGGTTTTGGGCTGCCCCGCCTAGGCTTTCATTTTTAACATGCGCAGCCCACGACCTCGGATGGGAGGTCCATAGGCCTGTTTGTATTTTCTTAGGGTTGTCATGTATCGACCGGCCTATGGACCTCCCATTCGAGGTTTTATTTTTGGCAGCCCAATTTATGTATTTTTTTTGAAGCAAACGCAGAGGTCTGTTCTATTTTTCTATATAAGAATAGGAACGCCAGGTCCAACTTATGTTTCCCTTCTAACTATATTATATATTTAAATTATTTTATATGTTGACTGTTAGTTCACATAATTGGCAAATAGATTACTGCTCTCGCGATCCCCTTCCCCCCGCCACCACCTCCACCCTCGTCGCCGCCCCCGCCACTACCTCCACCCTCGCCGCTGCCATAGATCTCGCCGACACCCCCCGCCTCCTGACTCCGAGCGCGCCTGCCCCCCTCAGCAAGTCCGCTCGCGTGCCCCATGGAGTCGCCGACCATATCCACGGGAGACTGGCTGGCAGACAGGCATATGTACAAGATGCATCTCCCACATGTCTGCAAAGCCTTCCCGCAGATGCTCCAGCCGCTCAACTTTGCCGCACCGGCGGTGCTGCGGGAGACTCGAGGGAGGAGATGGAGGGAGCGGGTGATGCGGATCCGCAATGATGCTCTCTCCTGGACCCAGTGCACGCGTGAATGGAGGGAAGTTGAGGAGGAAGCTGCGAGGGAGGAAGCTGCGAGGGAGGAAGCCGAGGAGGGACTGAATACGTTCTTTCACTCGCGCAGGTATGCTCGGATGTGCAAGGATCAGGTGGATTGGGAGCTGCTGAATCTAGCCCTGCGAATCTACTTCAAAGGAGATTTCTCGGAGAAACACAGGATGCCCCACCCCAGGGAGCCATCGATTGCGTTCGTTCGATGGGTGAAAGGAGAAGTGAATTCAGGAGATCCACGCCGTGCTGCGAGATGGGAATGCTTGACTGGACTCATGCCCACTAGCACGCCACCGGAGCTGGAGCAGGTGGATCCCCTACCTTACCTCTCCCCCAGACCTGCAGAAGATTGAAATTAGGCTTGCAATCTGCTTCAATTGAGTTGTCTAGTGGTTATTTATGCTTCCTGAGAGACAACATCTGGCTGGAGGATGAGAAGGAACCAGGAACTCCGATGAATTTCCCCTATCACAATGGGGGGAGCGCCGGTTGGGCAGTGGTACGGCCCACCTCCGCCCCAAATGGGGCCACAATCTGGGCAGGCTCATGTAATTGCCCAAGATCAATCTGCTCGTGGTTCTGACTCTCGGATCAGTGGGAAATCTCAAGGCAAGAATCAGCAAAAGAAGAGACAGGACATCCAGAAAACTGCTCGGCCCCTGCTTCGGGCCTTATGGCATACTCTGAGGTGATCTGCTACAACTATGGGGAACCAGGGCATCATTTCGATAAATGTGTCAAGCCCAAGAGTTGTTTTATCTGCAAAATGGTTACCCATAAAGTTGAGAATTTCCCTGTCAGAAGGAAAACCCACAGTTCTGCTAGATATGTTGGAAGTGCTGCTCCAGGATTAGGGTTCTACCACATAGTCCCACCTGATGAAAATGCTCAGTATCATGGCTCCCTGAAGAATGTGGGGATTGTTCTGGTAGAAGCTGGTGAAGTGACCAAGCAGGAACTTGCCACTGAGTTTGCAGACATTTACAAAACCAACTGGCCCTGGCTAATCAATGCCCTAGATGAGTGGACATTCTTGGTCAAATTCCCTCCTGAAATAGATGTAGTTCAAGTTGCTAGATACCCCTATTTTGGTCTCAAAAAAGACAATGTTGTAGTCAATGTTGAAGTCTGGAAAGGCAGGATTGAGGCTGAAGAGGACCCAGGAAACTTGGATCAAGATCAGGAAATTGAACCCCCAAGTGGTGTGACTGGACTATGCTGGATCAAATGACTACCACTCTGGGGGGTCTTACTAGATGTGGATTGGCAGCATAATTTCAAGTCATTCTATGAAACTGTTAGGGTCAAAATATTATGTAAAGATCCCTCCAAAATCCCTGCTGAAAGGCTTTTTGGAGTTGGGAACAAAATCTATAGGCTACTCATTGAGGTGGAGTCCTTAACCCCCACTAAAACTGGCACCTCCACCAACCTCTCTGCTGGTACATATGTCTCTGCAGCTGAAACTGGTACCAATCTTACTGAAGATGCTGAATCAACAGGAGCTCTAGATCTGAATCAGATAAAGGGCCTGCTACCAATTCTGGGGCCCCTAACATCAAAGGACAGTCTTTTGGCCACAATCAGATGCTTGGAGAAACTACACCCACTTCAGTCCTCAAGACACACCTCCCTGATTCCCCATACACGCCTCAACTCAGCATCCAGGAAAAGATCTTGAATTCTGTGCTTGATGAAACTGATGGATTCAACCTCCTCATAGAAATGAAGCTCCTGGAAGATGATGATCTGATGGAATTAGAAGGTTCTGTAGATCTACAAGAGGATCAAGAGGCACTTGTTGAAACAACTGAACTCCTAGAGAATTTGGACTTAAAATACAACTCTGACTTCCTTGCCCTTCCTAAGGAGAAGCACCTTCCCAAATGGGGTCCTATTCAAGCCACCAGAACTAGTGCCAGGGTAGCTAGTGACAAGAGAACCATTATTGAAAAGGCTCAACAGCTCAAAGAGGTTCAAAACCTGGAAGTGCAAAAACCCCAGGGTATGAAACACACTTGCTTCTCCAACTTTAATGATCCTTCCTTCTATGCCATTGCTGCTAAGATTGGTGTAGATGTTACTTCTCTTAATGATGGCATTGAATGCTCTTCCTTTATTTACCCTCACCAAAACAGATCTGAAGGCTCTATTTGTGAGAATTTTTCTCTAGATGGTAGTTCTAGTTTAGACTGCCTTCGATAAAGTTAACCTTGATTTCCTTATGAAACTCCTGGAGCTTAGAGGTTTTGGGGGTAAATGGACTAGTTGGATCCAACAACTTACTCATGGGGGTCTGTTGGGGTCAAGTTAAATAACTGTGAAAGTGATTTTTTCCTTGCTGGTAAAGGCCTTAGGCAAGGTGACCCCATCTCCCCGCTTTTGTTTAATTTAGTAGTGGACGTTCTTACTAAAATGCTGAGCAAAGCTGCTGATCATAGTCTGATTGCAGGGCTCTGTCCTGAGGTCTGCCCTGGTGGCATCATCTGCCTTCAATATGCAGATGATACCATCCTTTTCTTAGACAATGACTGCACACATGCTAGCAATCTGAAAACTGTTCTAACCTGTTTTGAACAAGTCTCAGGCATGAGAATCAACTACTCTAAAAGTGAACTCATCCCTATCAACATGGATGATCAGGAGTTAGCTAACTTCCTCTCTATTCTAGTCTATAATAAAGGTAACTTCCCCATTAAGTACCTAGGTATCCCACTCCACTATGATAAACTGAGGAGAGAGGATATCCAACCCCTTCTGGATAAAATCATTAAAAGGATTGCTGGGTGGAGGGGAAAACTTCTCTCTTATAGAGGTAGATTGATCCTCATACAAGCTTGTTTGGCTAGCATTCCAGTGTATCTCCTCTCCTTCTTCAAGTTCCCTAAATGGGCAGTGAACCTCATCAATTCTCAGATGTCTCATTTCTTATGGAATGATTTTGAGGGAAATAGGAAGCTACACCTTGCTAATTGGGCCCTAGTCTCTATGGAAAAAGATTTTGGAGGCCTAGGCATACCTAACCTCTAAGAAATTAACATCTGTCTTCTAGGGTCTTGGATTAAAAGATTCTATGAGGAAGACCTGAAACCCTGGAAGCTTCTTATTGCCCATAAATACCTAGGAAATAAACCTAATATTTTTGTCCCTTCCTCCAACCCTAAGACCTCTAGATTCTGGAAAGGATTAAAATCTATTATGCATGCTGTGAAATTTGGTTACAAATGGAACATAGGGGATGGGAGAAGAACCAGGTTCTGGGAAGATACTTGGTTTGGCACATCCCCGCTAGCAGTCCAATTTTGGCCTATTTACTCTATCTGCAACGAGCTTAACAAAAGTGTCAATGAAGTTTGGGACGGTCAACGCCTAAAACTCTCTTTTAGAAGGAACTTTAGTGATAGTCTCATGGAACAATGGTTCGAGTTGGAGGAAATTGCCAAAAGCATTACCTTTACTGTTGGGCCGGATGCCCTGATTTGGCAGCTGGACAATAAGGGGAAGTATTCCTCCAGCTCCCTCTATCATGTTATCAACTTTAGAGGGGTTCAACCCGTGTTTATCCCTGCTGTCTGGAAATTGAGAGTTCCCCCTAAAATTCATGTGTTTCTCTGGCTTCTCTCCAAAAACAAATTGATGACTAGGGATAACCTTAGGAAGAGACACATCATCAAACCCCTTGATTGTATTTACTGCTTGGAACAAGAGTCTTGTTCTCACCTATTTTTTGAATGTATAGTTGCTAAACATCTCTGGGTCCACATTGAGGAATATTTCTCTAGTCAGATTGGCTCATCCTTCGAATCTGTCGCCAGATTCTGGATTGCTACCAGAAAGTGCTCAGTTTTAAATACTGTTAGCTCAGCTGTCCTTTGGTGCCTCTGGAAATATAGAAATTCTATGATTTTCAGTAACACCTCCTGGATTTCCATTCCGCAGGTCTTGAGGTTGATCAGGAACATGGTGAGGAACTGGGAGATTCTCTCCTCCGGATCAGACAAGGACAAGTTGATGAGCTTCGTGGAAATCCTAACAAGATCTCTCCAGAAACCGTTGGCGATCACTTGTGGCTGAACAAGGCTCGACCAGCTCTGGGTCTGGACTCGTGGGCTCGTCTCAAGATCTCAGATGAAGATGATGGGAACCTGGCACCGAAAAAGAGGGACATCCACCATGCTATGCCTTCCAGCCTGGTGTCTCCGCTTGCTTACTGGTCGCCACCACAGGCTGACACGGCCCCTCGGCTGAAGACCATGAAGGCTTCGCTGGACCCTCCTTGTGTCATTTGAGTGCTCTATCCGCTCTGCCTTTGGCACCGCTCGGGTGATTTGTGTTATTCAGAGAACTTGTTCATCCACCCCCCTAGTTTGTAGCTTTTCTACCTTTGCTTTCGAACTGCTCTTTGAGCTGCTGTATCAGAATATGTTGTGGTTTCGTTCTCAGCAATGGAACCGGGGAGATGCTCCCTGTTTTTCTAAAAAAATATTGTATATGTTATTATATATTATTTTTATTGTCATCATATATTTAACATATACTTACATATGTAAGAAAACGATATCCCACATCTTATTAACTTATAAAAATAATTTCTTAACAAATAAAATCCTGGATTGTTTTGGCACGAAAATCCTAGTGATTGTGTACAAAAGCTTGGTAAGATTTAAGGACGAATGTAATAATATCACTTATTATTTAAATATATTTATAACAAAATGCTCAACACCTTTTTATTTTTTTGATAACATTGCTGACCCAACCCAACATTATAATTAGAATCAGCCCAGCAAAGTTGTGTATTTTGAGAAAGTGCAAATGGCTTGTAATTTTTTAGGAAATAAAATAAATGGGCCGCATGGACGCTACATTATTTGTTCACCCAGCCCAGCTAATGGCTGTAATTCAAAAAAAAAGATCAAATTGACTGTAAATTCTACCGTGCAAAAAAACACTATAAATTTTGAAAAAATGGGTTGAATATGTGCCACATTTTTGGAGGCTGAAATGTGGGCCAATAGTTCGAAGCCAACGCAAGTCGTTGTCAATTTAGTCAACAAATGATTCTGACATGTTAGCTGTTGGATTTACATCCAACGACCGGCATCCATCTTCAATCTCTTGTCTTCTTCCTCCAGCGCCGCCGGGACCACCTCCCGCCTCCTGCTGCTAGCAGCTCTGCTTCGCACGCTTCGCTATGAAGCGCTACTCCACCGTTGGCCATGCCATCCCTCCACCCCTCCACACCTCCTGTTCTTCTCCACCGACTGCCGAACCACACCGCACTAGAACCAGTTAACCCTCGTACACCTCTCCATCTGCGATTCTACTGCCGCGTCTTCCCATCTCCGGCTCGTTGCTGTCCGGGGCCTCGCCGTCGTCCACCACCTGGGACGTGCTCGGCACGGCGAGGTCAACGTGGTCAATGAACGACACCATCGGAAGTAGACTGTGCGTGGAGAGGCTGACAGCTGGGTCCACGGCCGCACACAAGGAAATGCCTCCTTATTACGCGCAAAATAATGATTCCTCCACCTGACATCTCGGACCCACCGGAAGGGCCTCTGTATTTCATGAAAATAACGTGCCCCCCACTGACATGTCGGACCCACCAGCTATCTTCGCATGCAAGGAAGTGCCTCCTTATTACGCCCAAAAAAATGAATATTCCCCCTGCCAGCTGGAACCCAGCATAGTGGGAGGCTGACTTGTGGGCCTACCAAGTTGACGGGGACGGAGGGCTTTGTCAACTTAGTCAATATGAATGATTCTAGCTCCTGTTACCATATGATGTTAATCCAACGGCCGTAGTGCTTCTTCAACCTCTCGTCTTCTTTCTCCAGCCGCCCAAACCAGCGCCGGTTGTGCCGCGTGCTCTTGCCTCCCGTGGCCGGCTGTGATGCCGCGGAGGCCTCACCGCCCCTACTACTCCCACCGCTGGCCAGGCCATCCCTCTACTCACCCACACCCCCTGTTATTCTGCGGCGACAGCAGCCTCACACCGCAGCCGAACCAGTGAACCCTCGTACTCCTCTTCGCATGGGCGTCCACTGCTGCATCTTCCCCGGCTCCGAGTCGTCCCCTTCCTAGTCCTCGCCGTCGTCCACCGCCGTAGTGCTCTCGGCGCGGCGTGGTCAACGTGGTCAAGGAACGACTTCCATCGGACGTGGACTGTACGTGGAGAGACTGACAGCTGGGTCCACGGCCACAGCAAGGAAGTGCCTCCTTATTACGCGCAAAATAATGATTCCTCGACCTGATAGTGGGGACCCACCGGACGGGCAACCGTATCTCGTGAAAAAAACGTTTCCCCCTGACTGCTGGGACCCACCAGCTACATCTTCACACGCAAGGAAGTGCGTCCGGGCAAAAAAACGATTCGCCCCCCTGACTGCTAGGACCCACCAGCTACATCTTCGCACGCAAGGAAGTGCGTCCGGGCAAAAAAACGATTCGCCCCCTGACTGCTGGGACCCACCAGCTACATCTTCGCACGCAAGGAAGTGCCTGACAATCGGGACCCACCTGGTCGAAGCATATGTAGCGTTGTCATTCTGGTCGCGAACATGTACATACATATATATTGGTGGATATAGAGGCGCGCACGTGTCATAGTAGAGACGCGTATGTGTCGTAGTAGAGGCGCGTACGTGTCATAGTAGAGGCACGCACGTAGCATGTACACGTACGTACAGCGGGCAGGGTGCAAGAAAGAAAAGACAGCCACGTATGTGTACATACGGGCGGGGTCCCGAACGCCTACTCGCGCATACATATGACCAGGGCTCGTGTACATGGCTGGGTCAAAACGGAGAAACAGCGTCGTCGTCGTGTTCATGGGGAGGCAACGGAATGTGTCGTGTTCATCGGGAGGCAACGGAACGCGTGGGAGCCAACCGACTGGGTCGGAACGGAATGCGTGGTCGTGTTCACCGGGAGGGCTTGGACGGAACAGGCAATGGAAATGAGGCCTGGCGTACCGCAAAACGGAGGAAACGGCCTTGTGTTCGACCGGCCACATTCGAAACGGGATCATGTTCATCGGGAGGGGTCTGGCGTACTGCAAAATGGAGGAAACGGACCACCTATGGTCGAAACGGTGGTCCTGTTGATCGGGAGGGGTGTGGCGTACCGCAAAACGGAGGAAATGGACCTCCTATGGTCGAAACGGGGGTCCTGTTGATCGGGAGGGGTGTGGCGTACCGCAAAACAGATGAAATGGACTTGTGTTGGAGCGCTACGGTCAAAACGGGGGTCCTGTTCATCGGGAGGGGTGTGGCGTACCGCAAACGGGACTCCACGGGATACTGTTCATCTCCACCGTCGACCTCCTCCAGCCTCCACGGGCTACCGTCGACCTCCTCCAGCCTCCACGGGCTCCTGTTCATCCAACCTCCACCGCGCGCTACTCCACCGGCTACTGTTCAACCACCCCTCCACGGGCACCCCTCCACCGTCTACTGTTCATCCAGCCCTCCACCACACCATGGGGCCATGTTCATCTAGAGGAAACGCCACCGCTCATTGTTCATCCAAACCCCCCTGCAACGCTCACTGTTCATCCCACAGACAGCATCGATCGGCTTCAGTTAGCAGTAGTAGCGAAGGAATCGCTCGATCGGGTTCAGTTAACATCCATCGATCAATCTCTCGGGTTCAGTAACGCGTGGCCTGCAGTGCAATCGCTCGGGTTTAGTTAGAGCCCAATGCCTCGCTTGGGTTCAGTTAGAGCCAATGCCTCGCACACACATGCATACGTGTATGAGAGGAACGCACATCGCTCGGCCCCCGACCTCCCACCGTAACCGGGAACTCCCCGAAATTTTCCTCCCCCTCGCTTCTACCATGGTTTTTTCCGTCATGGACGGCCCAAAGAATGTCATGCAGCTACGTCTCCGGCCCGCCCAGGACGAAAAGCCCATTTTTTGTCATGATTTTTTGTCATAGAAGTAGGATCCCACCACATCTATGATGATACCGGGTTTTGTCACAATTATCGTCATAGAAGTGTCATATGTATGACAGAAAAAAATTCGTTCGGCCCAAAATGTCACGGATGTGTCTTTTTTTTGTAGTGTTTATTGGGGATGGCAAAGAAGCTCGTCACAGCTATCGTCGCCTCGCCTGGCTCTGACGCGCTTCCAAGCTAACGAGGCGTTGTAGCACCACGTTGACTGGCTGCTAGGCTAGCACGGTGGTGGAGCCTTCACGAAGATCTGCATGCCACCACGGAGGTGCTTGCTGAGTTGGCGTAGAGGCCACGCGCTGCCACGCAGATGCTTGCTCAGCTAGTCGAGCAGGCAGCTGTATGGGAGCGACGGTGGATCTTTGGCAGACGCGGGCCTGGCTGCAGCCCAGCAGGCACCCTCGGCAAGGATCTTGCTGAGGGCCCGGCAAGGGTCTCGCTGCGGCACGCGGTCGTCCCCGGCAAGGATCTTGCCGGGGGTCTCGTGGATCTCCTGTTGGGGAACGTAATAATTTCAAAAAAATTCATACGCACACACAAGATCATGGTGATGCATAGCAACAAGAGGGGAGAGTGTTGTCCACGTACCCTCGTAGACCGAAAGCGAAAGCGTTAGCACAACGCGATTGATGTAGTCATACGTCTTCACGATTCGACCGATCAAGTACCGAACGTACAGCACCTCCGAGTTCAGCACACGTTCAAGCTGATGACGTCCCTCGAACTCCGATGCAACCGAGTGTTGAGGGAGAGTTTTGTCAGCATGACGGCGTGGTGACGATGATGATGTTCTACCGACGCAGGGCTTCGCCTAAGCACCACTACAGTATTATCGAGGTGGACTATGGTGGAGGGGGGCACCGCACACGGCTAAAAGATCAAACGATAAATTGTTGTGTCCCTAGGGTGCCCCCTTGCCCCCATATATAAAGGAGCAAGGGGGGAGGTGCGGCCGGCCGGGAGGGGCGTGCCAGGAGGAGGCCTACTCCTACCGGGAGTAGGACTCCCTCCCTTTTCTTGGTTGGATTAGGAGAAGAGGGGAAAGAGGTGAAGGAGAAGAAGGAAAGGGGGCGCCGCCCCCCTCTACTTGTCCTATTCGGACAAGGGGGGAGGGGCGCGCGGCCCTTGCCCTGGCTGCCTCTCCTCTTCTCCACTAAGGCCCACTATGGCCCATTAACCCCCTGAGGGTTCCGTTAACCCCTCCGGTACTCCGGTAAAATCCTGATTTCACCCAGAACATTTCCGATATCCAAATATAGGCTTCAAATATATCAATCCTCATGTCTCAACCATTTCGAGACTCCTCGTCATGTCCATGATCATATCCTGAACTCCAAACAACCTTCGGTACATCAAAACATATAAACTCATAATATAACTGTCATCGAAACGTTAAGCGTGCGGACCCTACGGGTTCGAGAACTATGTAAACATGACCGAGACACGTCTCCGGTCAATAACCAATAGAGGAACCTGGATGCTCATATTGGCTCCCACATATTCTACGAAGATCTATATCGGTCAGACCGCATAACAACATACGTTGTTCCCTTTGTCATCGGTATGTTACTTGCCCGAGATTCGATCGTTGGCATCTCAATACCTAGTTCAATCTCATTACCGGCAAGTCTCTTTACTCGTTCTGTAATACATCATCCTGCAACCAACTCATTAGTTGCAATGCTTGCAAGGCCTAAGTGATGTGCATTACCGAGAGGGCCCAGAGATACCTCTCCGACAATCGGAGTGACAAATCCTAATCTCGAAATACGCCAACCCAACAAGTACCTTCGGAGACACATGTAGAGCACCTTTACAATCACCCAGTTACGTTGTGACATTTGGTGGCACACAAAGTGTTCCTCCGGTAAACGTAAGTTGCATAATCTCATAGTCATAGGAACATGTATAAGTCATGAAGAAAGCAATAGCAACAAACTAAACGATCAAGTGCTGAGCTAACGGAATGGGTCAAGTCAATCACAGCATTCTCCTAATGATGTGATCCCGTTAATCAAATGACAACTCATGTCTATGTTTAGGAAACATAACCATCTTTGATCAACGAGCTAGTCAAGTAGAGCCATACTAGTGACAGTCTGTTTGTCTATGTATTCACACATGTATTATGTTTCCGGTTAATACAATTCTAGCATGAATAATAAACATTTATCATGATATTAGGAAATAAATAATAACTTTATTATTGCCTCTAGGGCATATTTCCCTCATCTCCTTGGCAAGGGTCTCGCCAAGGCTCGTCGTCTTCTGGTTTCCATCTGATCTTGTGTGTCTATGATCTCTACAAAGATCTGCATGTAACCATGGAGGTGCCTCCCGAGCCATGGTTCCAATATGGCGTGGGAACCCCTTGGGCTCAAGGGTGGCGCGCTCTGCTAGCGTCAGGCAAGTTGCCCCGGCAAGGATCTTGTCGAGGCTGCGGAGGCCACCCCGGCAAGGGTCTTGCCGGGGGGTCCACCTCGCTCTCTTGCTCTCTTTGCATCTCTGGTCTTGGCGTTGCTCTGGTCGTCTTGTGCTCCGACATCCCTCCTCTGCCCTACTTAGTGTGGCCGTGGGCGCGACTCTGACTGCCCATGCACAAGTAAAGGGGTGCAAAAGGAGAGCCCCCACTTTTTTACACCGACAGAACCCTAGTGCTGCAGGAAGGGGATCGAGGTAGAGGGTAAGGGGAGAGGAGATGCAAGCGGGAAACGCTTGCGTGTTTGTTTTTACTTGAGGGTCAGGTGTGACGCGGGCGTGAGCAGTGGCATTTTGAGTGTAATATAGGCAGATAATAGAGTCATTTAACTATTCCTCTTCCCTTCAATTTTTAGTGAGCTTCTACCCGAAACACCCCTCTCCAAAGCGAAATAAGTTAAGCCCAAGCCCGTAACTCAAAAATGACTTCTTTACATCTTTTATGACTTATGTTGACAATAAGCTCTGGAAAGGCGGAATAGAACTGGCCCTTAACCTGCAATTCAATTGTGTGTGCAATGATGAATCACTCCTGCCTGCTATAGTGTACATTTAGGCATCATCGTACATGGCAGAACCTAATACATGTGCATTCCATTGTAGAATCTGGAATATGCAATGTTTATGTTAGTTCATATGTTGCACATGATGTTTAAATGCCCCTTAAATCTGGCCAGTCAAGTGATGGTCTTTAAGCCTCCTTCTTTGCTTCTTTTCTTGATATGTAAGATTTGCTCAGACATCTGTCCAATTGCTTGTTTGTATCAGCCAGCCATACTAGGACTGTTTGCTTTGATTACTTGTTGTTCTTGACCTCACTCTAACAAAGCTTGTCAACGATTTAAACACTAAGGGCTGCTGTAGTGGGGGCTTGTCTAACTCATAGGTGACATAAAGGTTTGGTTGTACACTAAAGTAGGCTCTCCAAGAGTACCTAGAGATCCAGTTCGAAGGTATGCCTAGTTTTTACATAGTGCACACATAGTAAATGCTCATTTCATTGTGTGCAAGTGCAAGAGATGTGTCATGTTTCATTATGTGGTGTTGTTTGTTATAATCTCATCCTTTTGTGTTGTTCACGGACTGGAAATTATGCATATTTATCTTCCAAGGAGACGAGTAACTAGTTTGTGTCACCTTGCAGAGGGGGTGCAATGAAGATAACATTGAGGATTTCCAAGTACAAGATGTTAGGAAGGAGCCTTGCAAGAGAAGGAGGAGCAGCATTGAGCCTGTTCAACCAGTTAAGGTAAGTCACTATATCCAACTCAACAGTTCAATTGCTTGTTTGTTTCAGGCGTAGTTAATTTGCTCTTTTCAATTGCTTTATTTGTCCTTGGTTAATGAGATGCCCAAACAATGATGCTTGATGTTGGGTACTGGTATAACTATTAGTTGACATAATTAATGGCCTTACCATTTAATTACTCTGGCGAAGTGTGCCTGAAGCTTTGAAGTCTATTAACCAACTATTACTGCATGAGGCTCACAATCTAGTTTATATTAGGCTAATGATTGCATAGTTTTGCTTTATATAGTAGGTTTGTATGAATCCCTCTGCTATTCATTATGCTCCCTAAGACTTCAATTGAGCTACAGAATGGCCAACTGCTTGCTTACTTATACGCAACATGCTGTCTAAATTTGTAACTTGTCTGTGTTTTGGATTTGGCCCCAACATCATGCTCCTCTAGTGAGCTAAGAGAGATTTTTGTATGCGAGCTGCACAAACTACCATTTTTGTAATTGTTGAAATATCACCTGATTATGCTTCATGAAATGTAACATTATTGTTAGTCCTGTTTTGCCATGTACAAAATAGTTTGTCTTGATCGCTTCACTATTGTAACTATATTTTTGCCCTAGTCATGTGTACTTACAGAAACATTTCAGGATGAAGTGACATCAACACAAAGATCTGCGAGCAGTGCGGCATGGTCATTACCAAATGATTATGGACTGGAATTGGAATGTGATGATGTTCTCGAGCATCAACTAGAGGTGGCAAGACAACATGTACACTATTCTCAACATACAATCAACAAGTTGAGACTGGACTTGTAGGTATTAGATGCAGGAGTCAATAAATGAAACGAGACACTAAGGTAACCACAAAGGAATTGGAGATTTTGTAGACTGAAATTTGTGTTATCTGAATCCGCCCAATCCTATTTTCTCAAGGGATTATAGTTCAAATGGAAGTTCTGTTGATGCGTGTCCATGATGTATGAGCTTTAATTGTCTAGTGTATGTAATTTGTTGTTTGTGTATGCTTTATTATCATTGGTGCCGAACTATAATGCCCAGTGGGTATATTCGGCTATAATTTCTGTATTGTATAGTGTAGGATTATTCTACATTTCTATACCTTAGTCTTTTTATTGTATAGTGTATGGTTTTTAGAGGCGATGTATAGAGTAGGATAATTCTTGAATATGCTATATCGTTGAAACGGGGGCCAACACGCCCAAACATTTCCTGGACGCCATACAAACAAACAAACATGTGTAGCCAAAGCAGGCCTTAATTGGGCTGGTCAAAATAATATTTAGTGGGTCCCAAATGATGGGGCCCACCATAAAATTGGCTCTTTACAGGCCGTTAACAGGACAAAAGCTTGATAGGCTGTATAAATGGAAATGGACCGCGGGCCTCTAGCAGGCCGAAATAAAATGTCAATTTTATCTCGGCCCTTTTACTTTACGGGCCAGTAAGAGGCCGAAAGTGTTATGGGCCAGAGGAGGCCCAATTTGCAAACTAGGCTTTTAACTGGCCGAGAGTCACGTCGCTGAAATTTTGCCTTGCGGAACATGGGCCCCTAATGGACCCAAAGTCAAAGGCCCAACTGTTGTGTGGGCCGTTAATAGGCTGAAAGACAAAATGGGCTGGGAATTGGTCCATTTACCGAATGGGCCGAGGACAGGCCTAAAGTCACAACGGGCTAGAATGGGCCCAACTACAGAATGGGCCGAGAAAAGGCCGAAAGACGTTTCGGGCCATTAACGGGCTGGAACTGACGACGGGCTGCTACAAGACGAAAGAAGCTCGGGTCGTAATTGGGCCCAAAGATGTAGCGGGCTGTTAACGGGCTGAAACTGATGATGGGCTGGAAATTGTCAAATCTAGAATGGGCCTTTGATGGGCCGATTCTGTGTAACTTGTATGGGTCATGCTTGTGAATGGGCCTGACTCAAGTAGGCCGCTAATGGGCCGGCCCGCTTATTTTGACAGGCCTGACCTTTTAACCTGAATGGGCCACTATTGGGTCGAGACACATGTCAACGTATCATAGGCTCATTCCGTCCATTCGCTGGATGACAACTGTCTGAATGTCGGGCCGACACGTGGATTTGCCAATGAATGAGAATTTTACACGTGGAAAATCCCTATTGGCCAGCGCTGTTAACGGGTTATCGGATCCAAACTGGAACCCCATAGCTTAACGGTGACCCGTTACGGTGGATGCCACGTGTCGATTACCCTTGACGAAAGCACATCTATGACGCCAAATTTATCATCATGGAAGTGGACACTTCTGTGATGATAATTTTTGTAATGTCATGGAACACTTCTACGACAGCACATGTATGCCTATCTTGATTCTGTCATAAAATCGTCATGGATGTACATGCATGACACAAAATGTGACCTACTGTGACAAACACGTATCATCACGGAAGTGTACTTTTTTGTAGTGCATATAGTAATCAACTACAAGATGTAATCAACACAAGAGATAGAACACAGGATATGAACTAGGGTTTGAGAGATGAACTAGGGTCACCCACAAGCACCAATCTAAGGTTCTGGTACAAAGATTGAACGCAAGAGATGAACTAGGATTTGATAGGAGATGGTGATGTTGAAGATGTTGACGGAGATTACCCTCACCAAGATGGGAGAGTTGTTGGTGATGATGATGATGACGATGATTTCCCCCTCCGGGAGGGAAGTTCCCCCGGCGGAATTGCTCCGCCAGAGGGCCAAAGTGCTCCTGCCCAAGTTCCGCCTCGAGACGGTGGCGCTTCGTCCCGAAAGTCCTCCCCTTGTTTATTCTAGGTCAAAATGACTTATATACCAGAAGAGGGGCTCCGGAGGTCGGCCGAGGAGGGCACAACCCACCAGGGCACGCCTGGGCTCCTTGGCGCGCCTAGGTGGATTCTTCCCACCTGGTGGGCCCCCTCTGGTACTTATTTGCTCCAATAATTCTTATATATTCCATAAAAAATCTCCATGAAGTTTCAGCTCATTTGGAGTTGTACAGAATAGGTAGCCTGACGTAGCTTTTTCAGGTCCAGAATTCCAGCTGCCGGTATTCTCCCTCTTTGTGTGAACCTTGCATATTATGAGAGAAAAGGCATTAGAATTACTCCAAAAAGCACTATTATGCATAAAAACATTATAAATAACAGTGGGTAGATGCAAAATGGACGTATCAACTCCCCCAAGCTTAGACCTCGCTTGTCCTCAAGCGGAAACCGAAATCGAAAACATGTCCACATGCTTAGAGAGAGGGGTGTCGATAAAAACAAAATACAAACAGAGAAGCATCATGTAAATTATTAACAGCAACAAACTTTATCATAGAACTTTTATCACATAGCTTTTATCATAAACTGCTCATGCATAAGTAACAACTCATCACAACATCAAAGTATAAAGCATAAACTCTATTGGAAACCAACAAACTATGTTCTCAGTCAACTTTGCAACTACAATTCATCATCTTTTTAGAAAGAATCACATGTCGAAGCCTTTTTTGGCAAGTCCACATACTCAACCATCATATAGTCTTCTATGATTGCTAACACTCACTGCATACACATGAGAAAAAAGTTTTAACCGAACACATAGAAAGATAGGGGCTTATAGATTTTGCCACCCAACATACTCACCTCAAGGGTGATGTCAACAATAATAACTCATGCTACCCATATCCAACTGGATATATGTGCCTAGATCTTTCCTCACCACATGATGCTTGACAAAAGAGAAAATAAAAACGAATAGAGAGAAGAACTTTGACTCTAGCATAAAAGTAAATAAAAAAAGTAAAATATAGGCCCTTTGCAGAGGGAAGCAGAGGTTTTCATGCACTTTTTGTTTGTATGCTCAATCTCTTAGTGCAAAAGAGCGTCACATTATATTGCCCCTTATGATAGCAACCTTTATTATGCAGTCTGTCGCTTTTATTCTTTGCCATAACAAGTTCGTACAACACTCAATTTTCTCTTACACTAAATGATCCAACAGTTTTAGAAGCAATTTTTATTGCCTTTATTGCACCGATGACAACTTACTTGAAGGATCTTACTCAATACATAGGTAGGTATGGTGGACTCTCAAAACAAGATTTGGTACAAGGGTTTTGGATGCACAAGTAGTATCTCTACTTAGTGCGGAATTTTTGGCTAGGAAAGATGGGGGGCAAGCACCACATGTTAGAGCATCTATGACAATATAACTTCTATGTGAATATGAACAAACATAAATCATTACATTGTCTTCCTTGTCCAACGTCAACAATTTTGGCATATAATATTTTGATGGGGGCTCACAATCACAAAAGATGTCTAGGATAGTGTATTTGCATGTGAATCTTCTCTTCCCTTGTTAATTCTTTCATGAATTGCATCATTGACCAATACTATGTTTGTATATCTCCAATAAAATTTTCTACTTATACTCCTTATGTGATGTCATTACCTACCATAAGATTAGCATATGATCTTTTTTGTTTATTTCCTTTATTTTTATTGAACATGAAAGTAAAGAGAACAAAACTTCAAACTAAACTTTATTATATATCTCACACACGATTACAAGGATAGATCACTAAGCAAACACTCGAAAATAAAGGATCGAACTAAACTTTTATTCATCTAAGCCAAAGATAACTATAGATTGAACTAATATAAGTAAAGTAAAAAGATAGTGGAGGTGATACGATACCGGGGCACCTCCCCCAAGCTTGGCACAAGACAAGGGGAGTGCCCATACCCCATACTCAATTTTCCTTTGGTGCTGAAGAAGGAGGTGGTGCTGATGAAGTGGTAGCAATCTTACCCTTCAGGCTCAAAAGATACTCCAATCTACGGATGACGCTCCGTAGGAAAGTGATGTGCTCTTGTAATAGAATATTTTCACAAGTAAGATATTTATTTTGCACACGAATCGTTTTGACGATTCAAAAAGCTTCAATCTCAGTGGGAGTAAGATATTCATAGTAAAGTTTAAGGATATCTTATTCTTTCTCCTCAACAGGCAAGGCTTGCTCGACCACTGACACTTGATCTCCAGTGGTTTCCTTGCTCTTGTCCCCTCTGAAGGCTTCTTTAGGCTCTTCTCTCTTCAACTCAATCTTCATCAGCCAAGCACCCTCTTCTACGTTGTTGGACGAGGGAGAAGACATGATGCCTGGCTTAACAGATCTGATCGAAAACAGCAAGAAAATAAAACAGAAGATTTCTCCTTGATACGAAGGTCAATAGGTTTGGGGAGTATATAAAGATTTTTTATCTTGGGAAACAAGCAAACGGAAGAAAAACGGAGTCCGAAAGTTACCTGAGCTGGGCACAACCCAGCTGGGTGCGCCTACCTTCCTAGTTGTTTCTTATTTTCCTAATTTTTAATATATTCCAAAACTAACAAAAAATATTTTTGCGGATTTTTTGGAGTCCATTTACTTACCATATCACGTACCTCCTCTTTTTTTCACGATTTTGGAGTGTTCCGGAAGGTTTCTTTTATGTGTTGTTCTGGTGTCATAGTTTGGATAATATTGCTTTCAACATTAATGGGCGTACCTGAGATATTATTTTTATTCTTTTCCCATTCACAACCTTCGGGTTGGTACCTTCGGCATTATTTATTTTTATTGCTCCAGATCGATAAACCTCCTCGATAACATAGGGTCCTTCCCATTTGGAGAGAAGTTTTCCTGCAAACAATCTGAAACGAGAGTTGTACAAAAGAACATATTCTCCAACCTTGCACTCATGCTTTTGGATTCTTTTATCATGCCATCTTTTAAATTTTTCTTTAAATAACCTGGCATTTTCATAAGGTTGCGTTCTCCATTCATCTAGTGAGATAATATCAAATAACCTCTTTTCACCGGCAAGTTTGAAATCATAGTTGAGTTCTGTAATTTCCCAATATGCTTTATGTTCTAACTCAAGAGGCAAATGACAAGCTTTTCAATAAACCATTTTATAAGAAGACATATCCATAGGATTCTCATATGCTGTTCTATAAGCCCAAAGTGCATCATCTAATTTCATAGACCAATTCTTTCGGGGCCTATTGATAGTTTTTTGTAAAATTAATTTTATTTCTCTATTGCTAAATTCAACTTGACCACTAGACTGAGGATGATAAGGTGATGCAATCCTATGGTTAACATCATACTTAGCAAGCATTTTAAGGAAGTCACCATGAATAAAGTGTGAACCGCCATCAGTCATTAAATATCTAGGGACTCCAAACCTTGGGAAAATAACTTCCTTAAGCATTTTAATAGAGGAGTTGTGATCAGCACTACTGGATGGAATAGCTTCTACCCACTTAGTAGTATAATCAACAGGAACCAAAAAGATGTGTATACCCATTAGAGGAAGGAAAAGGTCCCATATAATCAAATCCCCAAACATTAAATGGTTCGACAGCAAGTGAATAATTCATAGGCATTTCTTGACGCTTACCAATATTTCCAATTCTCTGACATTCATCACAAGATAAAACAAAATTACGGGCATCCTTAAAGAGAGTAGGCCAATAAAAACCAGATTGCAATACCTTGTGAGCAGTTCTATCTCCCGCATGATGCCCTCCATAAGCTTCGGAGTGACATTCCAGTAGGATTTGTCCCTGTTCATGCTCAGGTACACAATGTCTAATAATACCATCTACTCCTTTATAAAGATGTGGGTCATCGCAAAAGTAATGTCTTAAATCATAGAGGAATTTTTTCTTTTGTTGGTATGTGAAACTAAGTGGCATGTATTTAGCAACAATGTAATTAGCATAGTCAGCATACCAAGGATTGTTTTGAGAAACATTTATTGTAGCTAATTGTTTGTCAGGAAAACTATCATTAATAGGTTGTGGGTCATCAAGAATATTTTCTAACCTAGACAAGTTATCAGCCACGGGGTTCTCAGCTCCTTTTCTATCAGGGATATGTAAGTCAAATTCTTGTAGCAAAAGAACCCACCTAATGAGTTTAGGTTTAGCACCTTTATTTTCCATAAGATATTTTATAGCAGCATGATCGGTGTGAACAATTACCTTAGAATCAACAATGTAAGATATAAATTTATCACAGGCAAACACCACTGCTAAATTCTTTCTCAGTAGTCGCATAATTGTGTTGAGCACTGTCTAGAGTTTTACTAGCATAATGAATAAGATTTAACTTCTTATTAACTCTTTGTCCTAGAACAACACCAACAGCATAATCACTAGCATCAGACATAATTTCAAAGGGCAAGTTTCAATCAAGTGGTTGAACAATAGGTGCAGAGATTAAGGCTTTCTTAAGTGTTTCAAAGGCTTCTACAAAGTCATCATCAAAAACAAATGGAACATCCTTTTGTATAAGATTTGTAAGAGGCCTAGAAATTTTAGAAAAGTATTTAATAAATCTTCTATAGATACCAGCATAACTGAGGAAACTACGAGTACCTTTGATATCTTTACGACATGGCATTTTCTCAATTGCATCAACTTTAGCTTTATCCACCTCAATATCTCGTTCAGAAATTTTATGTCCCAAGACAATTGTAATGACCGGATATTTAAGCTACAATAACCCTCCACTAATGTTGCCACTTCACCACGATTACTGTTGCTAATCCTCACTTGATCCCAATCACTTTTCAATTTCAAATTCAAATTCAAGTCCAAAATTCAAATTTCTAAACCATGAAAACTAAAATGTTCAATTTGTGGAAAATAATCTCTGGTTATTTGTCATGTTGAAACTTATATTTTATAAAGATTTTAAATGCCCTTTAATGAATAAAACAGGGACTAAGACAATTAAATAAATGCTTTTTAATTTTTAAAAACTCTAAACTAATTTATTTTAGTGCCAAATTAATTGTGGCAATGGTCTAACTATTAACACTAATTTAGGGCTAGTGTTATATTTTATAAAGCCTAAAACTAAATAAAACTCATAGAGAAAACATCAACTATTTAAAAGAAAAAGGAAAGGAAAACAAAAACAAAAAGAAACAAACAACCCCCACTGGGCCAAATGGCCCAGCTGGCCGTTGGCCCACCCCAGCCAACCCACTCCCCCTTCTCCTGTTCAACCAACCCGCGCCCGTGGTCGCCGTCGAACCCGCTCGTCGCCTCGCGCCTCACCGAGAGGGGATAAGGATCCCCTCCCTCCTCGTCGCCTCGATCCTCTCTCCCACTCCCACTTACACCTATCCCCCCGTAGATCCACCTCTCCCCTCTCCTCTCGCTCGATCTCGAGCTCGGCCGCGCAAGCTCGTCGCCCCCATCGCCGTCAATGTGGCCACCGCCCACGCTACACCTCGCCAACGCGTTCCCAAGCACCGCCGTCGTCGACGACGTCCTCTATAGCAAGCCGTTGGGGACGGGAGTCACTACATCGCCACCCCATCTTCTTCTTCCTCGGGCACTGTCGCCATCGTCGTCGATTTTGGCTACCCCACACATCCCCCACGCCCATTGAGCACATCTGTAGGCTCACTGTGAGCCACACACTTTTCCCCCCTCTCTTTTGCTCCCGTATGCGCTCGAAGCGGCTAGACCCGCCATGGCCGAGCCGAGCTCCGCCGTTGAGCTCATTATCGTCACCCTGATGCTCCTCGTGCCACGCTAACACCACCACCGAGCTCCTGGAGTTCCTAGCTGCTCAACGCACCCCTCCGCCACCCTTGTCGTGCCCTGGACGCTTGAATCCATCAACGTCCTAACTCCGGCGCCGCTCCGGTCAGCGCTGCCGTGGCTCTAGGCCATCCCAGCATGCGGGACAACCGGCGTTTGATGTGTGCGGCTCCCCTCATTCAAACGCGCATCACACCGCTCGTTTTAACCCCCTTAGCCGAAACCCGATCACCTCTCGACGCCCTCCGCCACGTTTTGGCTCACGGGACTTCTCTCCAGCGCCAACGGCGACGTGGCCCAGTGGGGCCTGGTGGCCTAGTTGACTGGGTTGACCCAGTCAACTGCTGACTAGGCTGCCCAGTGAGACTGACATGTGGGCCCCATTTGGATAAAACATTTTAAGAATAATTAAATCTGCTAATTAAACCTGTTAATTAATTAGTAATTAGTTAGCCACTGACACCAGGGGCCCACCCCTCTAATTAGCCTGTTAGTTTAGTTTAAATTATTGTTAGACTAACAGAGGCTGACATGTGGGTCCCACTAGACCCACAGGTCAGATTTGACCTAGTCAACTGCACTGTTGACTGATGACCTCAGCATTGCCTCATGATGACATCAGCATACACTATTCTGGATAATGTTGATTTAAAATAATTAAATAAATCCTAAAAATTGTTTAAAACTTTGAAAATTAATATAATATAATCCGTAACTCTGATGAAAATACTTTGTACATGTAAGTTACTCAGAACGAGGAGACGAATCGGAATACACAGTCCGTTCGTTCACCACACATCCCTAGCATAGCGAACATACAACTTTTCCCCTCCAGTTCATCTGTCCCAAAACGCGAAACACCGGGAATGCTTTCCCGGATGTTTTCCCCCTTCGCCAGTAGCACCTAGTACTGCATTAAGTCATCCCTAGCACCGTGTATTGCCATGTTATGCTTTTGTGATGCTTTGATTGCTTTGTTATTTATTGTGTTCCCCCTCCATTACTTCTTTCCGGTACACCTCGAGACCGTGGTTGAACCAGTGATCGACTACTTCACCTTTGAGGGTCCGTTCTGTCTCCAGAGCTTCTAGGCAAGCCCCCCCCCCCCCTTGATCAACCCGATATCGCATATTCCTTCTCTCTACTGCTTGCATTAGAGTAGTGTAGCATGTTACTGCTTTCTGTTAATCCTATCCTGATGCATAGCCTTTCTTTACTATTACTGTTGTTACCTTTACCTGCAATCCAAAATGCTTAGTATAGGATGCTAGTATTCTATCAGTGGCCCTACATTCTTGTCCGTCTGCCATGTTATACTACCGGGCCGTGATCACTCGGGAGGTGATCACGGGTATATACTATACATGTTACACCAGATACATGTGGTGACTAAAGTTGGGTCAGCTCGGAGAGTACCCGCAAGTGATTCTGATGTGGGGGCTGAAAGGACAGGTGGTTCCATCCCGATAGTGGTGGGCCTGGGTTCCCGACGGCCCCCAACTGTTACTTTGTGGCTGAGCGATAGGGCAGGTTGAGACCACCTAGGAGAGAGGTGGGCCTGGCCCTGGTCGGCGTCTGCGGTTACATCAATTAACACACTTAATGAGATCTTGGTATTTGATCTGAATCTGGTTATTGGCCTATATGCATTAACCAACTACGCGAGAACAGTTATGGACACTCGACGTCATGGTATCAGCTGAAGCCTTCTTGACGTCAGCGACTGAGCGGCGCACGCCGGATTGAACTGGAACGCCTGCTCTTGTATTAGGGAGGCTAGGTCTGCTTCCGGTCGCCCTTGCAACATGCAGGTGTGCAATGGGCGATGGGCCCAGACACCTGCGCCTTAGGATTTAGACTGGCGTGCTGACCTCTTTGTTGTGCCTAGGTAGGGCTGCGACGTGTTGATCTTCCAAGGCCGGGCATGACCCAGGAAAGTGTGTCCGGCCGGGGGGATCGAGTGTGTTGGGTTATGTCGTGCACCCCTGCAGGGAAGTTTATCTATTCGAATAGCTGTGTCCCTTAGTAAAAGGATGACCCGGAGTTGTACCTTGACCTTATGACAACTAGAACCGGATACTTAATAAAACACACCCTTCCAAGTGCCAGATATAACCCGGTGATCACTCTCTCACAGGGCAACAAGGGGAGGATTGCCGGGTAGGATTATGCTATGCGATGATGCTTGGTTAACTTACCATCCACTCTCTTCTACTGCTTCAAGATGGAGGCTGCCAGAAGCGTAGTCTTCGATAGGACTAGCTATCCCCCTCTTATTCTGTCATTCTGCAGTTTAGTCCACATATACTACCCCTTCCATTGATACCAATGAATATGTAATGTAGCTCCTTTCTTGCGAGTACTTTGGATGAGTACTCATGGTTTCTTTGCTCCCTCTTTTCCCCCTTTGTCCAAGAGCCAGAGTATCCCAAGGATGATTCTACATGGAGTTGAACTTCGAGGAGTAGTTAGGAGGTCCTAGGAAGGAGGCCTTTCCTTTTCGATCATTGCTACTTCTGTGCTAGCCTTCTTAAGGCAAACTTGTTTAACTTATGTCTGTAATCAGATATTATTGCTTCCGCTCACTCTTGTGTATTCGAGCTTATGTATTTGAGCCCTCGAGACCCCTGGCTTGTAATATAAAGCTTGTATTATTTTAATTTGTGTCTAGAGTTGTGTTGTGATATCTTCCTGTGAGTCCTTGATCTTGATCGTAGACATTTATGTGTATGATTAGTGTACGGTTAAATCGAGGGCGTCACAAGTTGGTATCAGATCCAACTGCCTGTAGGAATCCCCCTTCCACACTCCTTGGCCGAAGTTGAGTCTAGTCGATGAAAACTGTTTTACTAACATGGCTGTGCGGCCCATGGGCCCAAGTCGCCATTGGGTGGTATTAGGATCTTTTATTCCTCGACCTACACTCTGGGACTCTGATCTCTCTTCTATTCGAGTTAAATGATTTTACTAACGCCGACTCAAGGTTCTCGTAACTTCTTCCTCCCGGAGAGACCCTCACTCCAGATTATTGCTTGGTGCATCAAAGGATTTACCCTCCGATGTTCTCTCGAGACTTTGTGCCATTGCTATTGCAATTCCCTTCCATCGATCTCCTATGGATAACCAGGTGCACTTGCCACTCATACAATCATTCCCCATTGATCTTGCTATTACAAGATACCCCGGAATTTTCTCTATTGTTTCGAGAATACTTTGTGCCTATTGCCTTGCAGTTCCTGCCACATGAATACCCTCTACGGATAATTCCTCGCATTTATCGAGTATCTATTCTTCCCCCATTCTACATATGATTCACAAGACACGTGGAAAAACTATCTGATCTTCCGATAATCCTCTGCCCGCTACTGCTCTGCAAATACTTGTCTGTTGACATTATGGTTGCGTTCCATATGTCTAGCAATAATCATAGTATCCCTTGCCATTCCCATTTCAAGTCCCTTGACTCAATATGTTGTGAATGCTCGCAATCCTCAACCAAATCCTAGAATTAATCCTTCTAGTTCAACCATCATTTTTAAACATGAGCTGGATCTTGACCAATCAAATTGTCATCGATTGTACCCCTAAGTCTATTCAAATTATCCATTCTTAATCAGACCGTTGGCTTCTAATCCCTTGATTTGGAAATGATAATTCCTTTGCATTTGATCTTTGAATTAGTCAGTTGTTTCTATAATTCGATGCCCTTTCGTTCCTTCTTCCTCTGATAGAGTATCGATACTCGCAACAGCTCCATTGTAGACCACAAACCCCTTGTTGGATTATTATCCGACAGTGTCCTTCATATTCAATAACCTTGTGAGCCTTTCCATGGGTATATAATGCCTTTGGCAATTTGTATCCTCTGCTTTGATACCCATACTCTACATTCGAGCTTGTATTATTTACTCTGAAGTTTGTGGTATCTGTTCCTAAGATGCCCCGATGGGTTGAACCAACGGCTTCCCTAATCTGTGTGAACCCAAAGATTTCACGGGTCATAGTTATCTAGTATTGCACCAGGTAAAACTTTCAACAACTAATGTCATTTTCATCATATGATGTTCTTTTCAAAGAAGTATTTATAAAGTCCCTGCTCATTATTGCATAATGACCCGGCCCTTGGGGGTTACACTGGTTGAAGTTTTTATGAGTATAAGGCAATTACAAGTCCCAGGTTGCTGCAAGCATGACAACCCGGCATTTGGGGGCTACATATATGGATATAAGGGAGAAAAATCTTCAAATTCTCAGTTTTGAGTAAACCAGATTGACCGGGTGTCTGCAACAATTATAACTCGGCATTATCTATTTATAACCCGACAAGTTTTTCATGTTTAAGCCGTTTGAAGGTCACATGAGTATTTCAAAGACCAATATTTTTTGGGAGCTGAGTCAAATGAATTATTCTTCACAGTCTCTCTCTGTGAGAAAACCAACATCAGCAAATTGATTATGAAAGTGACTCGGGTTTTGGAAGAAGGAAATAACAAGGAGTTAAGGATAATCAAGTGGCAGCTTACAAAGATATTTAACCCGGAGCATAGTCTATCAAAATTGTTCTTGTGTTTTTTTACAGGATCAGTTTAACATGGATGAATCCAAATTAAACTGGGGGCTAATGTCGGGGATATACCCCGCGGTATGACCCGGCTGAAGATATGACCCGGCTAGGAGTTGATGTTTTCATTGGTGACCCAGCAGACACAGTCATGTAACCCGGCAGACACAGTCATGTAACCCGGTAGACACAGTCATATGAGCCAGACAGTTAAGCTGGACAGTTAAGCCGGACAGTTAAGCCGGACAATTAAGCCAGATGGTAAGCCAGATTGTGGGTTAACAGTTAAGAAGCCCGAAACGTTAAAGAAAGCCCATGGAGAGAAAACGGAATAGTTAAGTCTTAAGTCCGAGTTGGACTCTACATGTAACCCGCCCCTTCAACATATATAAGGAGGGGCAGGGCACCCCAAGGGGGACAAGTTGAATAATCACTAAGTCTAGACACAACTAGGAGAGCCGGAGTTACGGCGACTCCCTCATGATGATAATGAGACCTAGCCACAAATAGCATGTAGGGTTGTTACCGGATGATGTTTCCCGGGGCCCGAAGCTGTCTAAATCTTCGTATTGTGTGTCGCATCTCTCGATTCCGATCAGCCCCTTCAAGCTACCGCATAGATGTGTTGGCCTCACGACTAAGTCCTCACACTAGGACATCTGTCGTGATGTTTCCACGACAAGAGGTGAATGAATGATTATGCATTGGAGAAGTGGGAGTCGACCTTGAACTTTGTGTTCATGCCCATGGACACGATGTAGATCTTATCATTGAAGCTCTCGTAAAAGTATTCCCCCTTGTTGTAAGTTTGTCTTGTATCTGTGGTTTGATCATTTACAAATGTGGTTCCGACCATATTGTTCCCCTTTACTTCCATTTCTAAGACAAGTTTACACACTCGTCTTCTGCACATAAATACACCAGTTCAACCTTTATACCTTCGAGTATTACCATCTGGTATTGCAAGAATACCACGGAACTACATAACTTCTTAGGAGTTCTTCACCAACTATTATGCTCGCCGATTCCATTCTTCCACGGGTCCTAAGTTGTTAGAACCCCTCAAGGACACCAACAACTGAATCGAATCGACACTGCATTTCGACAACTCTTAGTAATCTTCATTGCTTACGAGTTTGTACTCGATCATGTCGTTCCCAACTGATTGACTACATCATCATCGTTAGGCTGACTGCTTGACCATTCTACCTATGTCCTACACCCCCGGGACACAATCCCGACAGTGCTATAACCTTACATCGAATTTTCAGCATCATTTTGTTTGTCTTGAGAGGCAACTCCGAATTCTGAGATGGCATCTTATCTATGGTTATAATAACCTTTTGGTTCACCATTCCCTTTGCTTGATGTCGTCATCGATCGATTACATCTTCTAGAAACCTCTCGACAAATTTGTCATGATCGTTGTCAACAATTTGACTTCTTCCAAGTTGTGCGGTGAATTCATGATGAGAAATACCATACTTGCCCCCTCGATGATTTGTATTAACATCGACAACATTCTTGCATTCACTCCAACACAAAACTTGGTCATGTTTTGTGTTGTACCTAGTTCCTTTCTATCCAACTTATATTATGATTCTATCTTGGTGTATTACCATCTGTTATGTCAAGAATGTTGAGAAATTTTCCCCAACTATTAATTCTTGATATAGTAATACTTCTCACCATCACCATTCTTTCTTGGTCCCCGTGTTAATCCTAACCGGGATACTAACAGGTGAATGGTGTTGTTTGGATTCTTCCTAGAAACCCTATTGATTTGAAGTTAATGGTCGACCGTTCATTCTTAGATTATTGGTTATTGAATCACCATTCTAACATTGACCATGTTGCCCAAGCCCATACTTCGGGCGCACCTTTCAACCAATGTTTAATTGTTTATGTTTTTTCTCGAGCATACATCATTATATCATTTTATATGGCAAATGCTATCTCTTTGTTCATATATTTGTGGAAATCCATCTTTTTGGAAATCTCAAGGAATTGTCGCTCAGTCCATCAGCCACCCCCTCGTCCTTTCATTGGTTTAATGATGAACTCTTGTTTTAGAACTCTCTTCCATAGTTCATTTCCAAAGAATTTTACAATATCATCTCGTCAATTTGTCTCGTACCTTTTTCTTCTCGGGCATCCTGAGTTTGAGGTATCCCGACACCAATCAGAACTAAATCTCGGTCAGATATGATGGTTGGAACATATTCCCCAGAGTTATAGCGTTGGTCTTATATGACCTGGTAAGGTGATGTCATGCCTAGCACACCTAGCCGGAGGCCCTATTGTTATAGTTTCCTTTTTAGAAAGGATATCCATTCTTCCGTGAGGAAATTGTAAGACTTATTCTATAAGTTGTTCCTGATGGATCCTTTGTGTATCCGAAGTCTGATCTTTACCTAGTGACCATGTCAATGCTATCTCGAAGCATGTCTGTGGTACTGCAATTTTCAACAAGAACATTTGAAGCCCAATGCTAAATGTTTCTTGCTCGATTATCCAAACACCGCTGTAAGGGTAATGTCATGAAATTTCTCTCACCTTACCTAAAGAGTTTTCTACATTATATCTTGTCATGGATATCATGCTCTGCTTGTCCTTGGGAAGGATATACCCTTGAAATATGTGTTCAAAAACATTTTCCTTTCGATTGTTCTGTTTAATCTGATAATCATATTTACCTTTCCATTGTTTGGTTTAACCTTTCTTGTGATCTATATGATCTAAGCAGTAATATTCTCCTGCTTATGTAAACACCTCGGTGTACAATTCGGTCAGCAAGATCCTGTTACTATTGTTGATGGCATTCTGGTAGCCACCGATGGACGAGAACTTTGCCTATTGGTCCGCCTCATTCAACAAGAAATAAAATGTTCTCTTCGTCCCTCTCCCTTGGTACCAAACTTGTTGCCGACATAACTGACAGCATCTTCTCTGACGTGCCTTGCTATCATGAACATGCAAGCTATCAGCGCCTTTTCTGCTTTTAACCACATGGTGGGCCCATAACCCATAGTTCCACAGGATCAAAACCTGACTCTTCTGTACATCCACGTTCCCAAAGTTATTCCTCACGCTTGGCCTCGTACGAAATTCACGGGCCACTTGCCTAGTGATCTATTCTGGTATCAGACGCAATACTTTTTCCCATTGCTCTGAACCCCTTTCACACTTCGTTTGAGGCAACGAACAATTGTCTATCCACTTGAAGCTTCTTATGGTAACTTCTTACTTGGCTCTCGATGTGTTTCAGTTGTTCAACTCGAGAGATACTCATGTGTCCATTCTTGGGATAAACCCTGATGATTTTCCCTTATACATTCTAACATTGTCGACCTTCCCCTTACCTATTCGTAAGTATGATGGAGTTTCCGAAGAAAGGATGTCGTCTTCATCACGATGACTTGAAGCAGAGATATGAAGACACCAATGTAATGGATCAACCTTTTCGAGAAGAGCAACTAGACCGACAAGATACGTTAGAATTTCATAACCAAACCTTTCCCCTTATTCCCCCTCCTAAATCTCGGGACGAGATTTCTTGTAGTGGAGGAGAATTGTGACGCCCGGATATTTAAGCAACAGTAACCCTCCAGTAATGTTTCCACTTCACCACGGTTACTGTTGCTAATCCTCACTTGATCCAAATCACTTTTCAATTTCAAATTCACATTAAAGTCCAAAATTCAAATTTCTCACACATGAAAACTAAAATGTTCAATTTGTGGCAAATAATCTCTGGGTTTTTTTCATGTTGAAACTTATATTTTATAAAGATTTTAAATGCCCTTTAATGAATAAAACAGGGACTAAGACAATTAAATAAATGCTTTTTAATTTTTAAAAACTCTAAACTAATTTATTTTAGTGCCAAATTAATTGTGGAAGTGGTCTAACTATTAACACTAATTTAGGGCTAGTGTTATATTTTATAAAGCCTAAAACTAAATAAAACTCATAGAGAAAACATCAACTATTTAAAAGAAAAACAAAAGGCAAAACAAAAACAAAAAGAAACAACCCCCCCCCCACTAGGCCAAACGGCCCAGCTGGCTGTCGGCCCAACCCAGCCGACCCACTCCCCCTTCCCCCGTTCAGCCGACCCGCGCCCGTGGTCACCGTCGAACCCGCTCGTCGCCTTGCGCCTCACCGACAAGGGGATAAGGATCCCGTCCCTCCCTGTCGCCTTGATCCTCTCTCCCCAATCCCACTTGCGCCTCTCCTCCCCCAGATCCACCTCTCCCCTCTCCTCTCGCTCGATCCCGAGCTCGGCCGCGCGAGCTCATCGCCCCCGATCGCCGTCAACGTGGCCACCGTCCACACCGCACCTCGCCAATGCGTTCCCGAGCACCGCCATCGTCGACTACGTCCTCTACAGTAAGCCGTTGGGGAAGAGAGCCACTACATCGCTGCCCCATCTTCTTCTTCTTCCTCGGGCACCGCCGCCATCGCCGTCGATTCCGGCTACCCCACGCCTCCCCCACGCCCACTGAGCACATCTGCAGGCTCATTATGAGCCACATTCCTTCCCCCCTCTCTCTCTCTCTCTTTTGCTCTCGTACGTGCCCGGAGCTGTTGGATTTAGGGCTCCGGCAAAAACCTTAAGGTTCGAACTCTGGGGTGCACATGAAGATCTCTCCTTCCGCTAGCTCACTCACTCACCACGATCTCAAAACTCAGCTCGTCGAACCCGAAGAACAAGGGACACAAGAGTTTATACTGGTTCGGGCCACCGATGTGGTGTAATACCCTACTCCAGTGTGGTGTGGTGGGTTGCCTTGTAGGCTGAGGATGAACAAGTACAAGGGAAGAATAGCCTCATGAGGAGAGGCGTTCTTAAGCTCGGTGAGCTGGTGCGTATGAGGGTGGAATGGATCCGATCCCAGATGAGATGCCCTTCATGGTGGTGGCTAGTCCTATTTATAGAGGCCCTGGTCCTCTTCCCAAATATTAGGCGGGAAGGGATCCCACAACGGACAATTCAAAGGGGGACAGCTAGTAAAAGCTATCCTGACAAAAGGTGGTCTTCGCCTGCCAAAGGCTCTGGTGGTGACGTTGTTGTGGGCAACGCGATGACCTCCGTCCTGCCGTCCTACTGGTCTTGGTCTTGTTACATTGGTATGGAAACCTTTTCTAGATGCCTCGGGACTCCTCGCCTGTGCCTGCTCCTTTAGCACCAAAGAGGCAATTGGTGCTCTGCGCCCGCTAGCGCCCGCCTGGCCTCGGTCATCATGGCTCACGTCACGGGAACCTCATGAGGTGCACCTCACCTTGATCTCTCCGCTCCTCGCAAGCCAGCCTAGCAAGGCTGCCCCTGAGGAGGTCTTGTGTCATCCACCTCGCGAGGCTTGGACCCTCGCGAGGGTCTTGAGTTTTTGCTGGTGAATATAGGCCGTACCAAGCCACTTCGGGGGCCACGCCGTGGGCCGCAGGCAGGCAAGTCTGGGGACCCCGATTTCCAGAACGCCGACAGTAGCCCCCGGGCCCAAGGCGCGCTCGGACATGGCTTCGAGGCGAAGCCAAGGGGCAAGTGCAGAGCGCCGCGGGCCCCAACCGCATGCGGCCTTGATTGATGCGTGCCAACTGACGGGACATGGGAGCCTCCGCTTCCTCACGCTGCCTCGGTAATTGCCCGACTGACAAAAGGCTGGCGTGGGCTGTGCTGCCTTCATTGCTCCCCTTCGTCTTGCTCCAGATCCCCTTTCTTGCTCCTCGCTCCTAAGGACTCCAGATCCACCCAAATCCTCCTTCGAACCCGCCACCAATGGCGCCCAACAAAGCTCGGGCCATCGCTCCACCATCCTGGTATGAGACTGCGTTGAGCGCGCCAAGTGTTTCGGAGAAGAACCTTGTCGCCACACTTCTGATGACTGTGGCGGGCGATGAGAAGAGGAAACCCATGCTCCGGGCTGGCTCCGCCAAGCCGGAGCCCTCGGGTAGCACCTTGTATCCTTTCCTCATGAGAAGCGTTGTTGCGAGGTTGGTTCCCCCCTTCTCCGACTTCTTCTACTCCGTCCTCATCCACTACAACCTTCACGCCCTCCACCTTCATCCGAACTCCATCCTCCTTCTATCAATCTTCACCTTCTATTGTGAGGCGTACATTGGGGTGATGTCGTCCGTGGTGCTGCTATGACACTTCTTCTATCTCCGGATCAAGGACGGCCCCCGCTTGGGGTGTGCCAACTTCGTCACAGCCAACAAGACCAATGCAATCTAGAAGGCCAGGAAGAAGGACGAGGGCTTTAGGAGCAAGTGGGTCTTGATGGATGCCAAGTGCTCTCACCCTCGGCTGGTGCTGCCGACGACGATGCCCACGTCTCACGATGGGTGGCTCCGTGCGAAGCTCGACACACCTCGGGCGGAGTTAGTGCTGGAGAGGATGATTGCCGACCTGAAGCCTGTCGATCCAAGGGTGGCGAAGCTGACGGGGGCCATGATCGTAAAGGATTTCATGGCGTAGCGCGTGGCTCCACTCCAGTTGCGCCCACGCCCCTTGTGGAAGCTCGGGGACGGGGCAGACGACCTCGGCCTGCGCCCGGAGGCCTTGTCTTACGTGGAGCTGGGCACGGCCCTCCGCTCCTTGGTTGGGGACGACCAGGGGTACCCGCCGGACATCTTCGTTCCCTTGTACCATCGTCCAGACGGGGTGAAGATTGCCGCCGCCCTGCCTATCTTTGATGGACGTGGTCTTGTGCTGCCGGCGCCCTCAGAGGCCCCGGCGGTGATGACTCCGGTGGTGGTGTCCTCCATTGATTCTGGCGAGGAGGAGGAGGAGGCAGCCACCCCGAAGGGGTCTGGGGAGACCTCCCCCTCGCGCAAGGCCAATCTCCTCCGTGCCTTGCCTGACGACGATGATGTTGATGACCACCCAGTGAGGGAAGTTATGCCCCCTGCTGGGGTTACTACGAGGTCCAGGGTCTCCCCCTCGAAGAAGCTGGCGCCCTATGTCCCGACGAAGAGCAGATCATCGCTGATCTCATGGGGCGACGCCCCTACCTCACCGCCGCTCGGGGCCACAACGGCCTCACCGACTTCCGGGGCTCGCGCGCCCGCACCTCAGGACGCGAGGCCTCCTAGCTTCGCACTTCTGAAGAGGTGGCGGGACTACACCGCTATGGACCAGTGAGTGTCATGTCATCACCTTGCCCTTGCTCCTGCTTCCGTTGCGGCTTCCTGACATTTCCTTCTTGTGCTGCTAGGCCGACGTCGTCGTCGAAGAAGAAGAAGGAGGGGGTGGCCACATCCTTGGGGACCCGGCAGCCTGGCACGGTCGCACCTCCTCCGGCGTAGAAGGGTGGCGATGGCACCCACACTTCTCCCGCTCGATCTTCCTCGCGAGGCCCGGTGGACAAGCCTGAGGAGAAGGTGATTTCCTCGGCCAAGCCGACTCCGGAGATGCCTATACCCAGCTCGCCTGTTGACGCGACCAAGGTTCAGGAGCCCCCAGCTCCACTTCCTGTTGTCTCCAGCTCGCAGGTTTTGGCGACGGCGCAGCCTCCTCCTTTGGTTGAATCGCTAGCCCGCAATCCTTCTGCTCCACCTGACGCCTTGGAGGAGGCCTTTTCCATGCTGGCGCGGCTTTGGGGCAACCTCCAAGGTGCTGACCGCCGACTGGTGGCGGGGCGCCTTGAACTGATCTCTAGTTGGCTGCAGTCCGACGCGTTTGTCAGGGGGGCGCTGAGCCGGGCTGTGGTGGCTTCCGAGAAGGACAAGCAGGCCGCTGCCCAAACCGTGGCCGCCCGCGAGGTGGCGATGAAGGATGCCGGGGCCACCCAGGATCGATGTCGATCGCCGGAGGCTGAGCTGGAGGCCATGCGCAATGAGCGCGTGGCTAAGGCTTGAGACCGCAAGGTGGAGGAGGAGACGATGAAAGCCCGAGAGGACGCTGTGAGGGGTCGCGACACCGAGCTGGAGCAGTTGGTGATGGCACAGGCCATGGAGTGTAGCCGCTTGGAGAAGCTGGAGTAGGAGATGAAGGCAGAGAAGGCCGAGATGGAAGCCAAGGTGAAGGTCCTGGCTGTGGACCGCGTGGCCTTCAGGTCCCTTGAAGAGAAGTCACGCGTGGCGCTGCGGGCACTCTATAAGAAGGGCTCGGTGGATCCGTTGGCGACAGACGACGAGGGACCCGCCCAGCTACGGTGGATCCGTTGGCGACAGACGACGAGGGACCCGCCCAGCTACTTCCTCATCTTGTCGCGGCGCTTGAAGACGTCGTCGATGGGATCGGCCCCTTGGTGGAGGGGGAAGCTTGTGCGCTCTCCTCTGCTGCACTGACGCGCATCTTCAGCCACCTCCATCTTCGCAATCCCAACGCCGACCTTGACGAGCTGCTCAGGAGTGAGGGGCTATGTGGCTAGTTAGGCTCCTGAGGCGCGATGCTCAGGAGTCTCCCTTGATGCTCAAACAGTACCTGTCCTCGCCAAGGTTCCGCTCGAAGTGGTGCGCGACGACCAGGTCCGAGGGACCTGGCAGGGCGGCGTATGCTAGGCAGGACCTGAGCGTAGCCCCCGTGCCCAGCCCCCTCGCGCGACTCTCTCGAGGGGAAAGCGTTGCGGTGAGGCTGGACACTGAGCCGGGTGGCTCCCTGAGGTTGGTATGGCCATGGGGCCGCCCTCAGTTGTTTATCACCAGAGCGGAGCATAGCGCTTCCGCACTTGCACGGGCATAGCCGCTCCTCGACCATGTCAACTACCAGCATGGAGCATGGTGCTTCCACTAGTGCGTGGGTGAGGGCTCCCTCTGAGTGGAGCCCCCGGGGCGTGTACAGCCCCGCCCTGACACGTGGCTTGCACAGCAGGGCTATATGAGGTGTGTCTGGGCACCCGTGAGCCAGCGCAGGACTAACGAGGCCCTACCTCAAGGCGGGTTGCGCCTGGTCTTGATTCTTGATAGCTTCAGTTGTCCTGCAAGATGGTTAGGGAACCTGCGCCGGACGAATTTCCTGAGGCGGTCACATGAGGAGGCCAGACACCAACAACCCCAGGAGGTGACATGAACGGGGCCGGCCCACCAGACAGAGCTCAGCGTTTGGTTTATCAATGCTGCAGGGACGGACCCGAGCATAGACGTCGTGCCTAGCCTACCCATGCGAGGGATCCAAAAGAAAGACAACCGGCGCACGGCTCCCGTGATAACGAGGGCGGTCGTGCGCAGGGTATCAAATAAGCAGGTGATAGTGATGGAACGACTTAAGCAAAGCAGCAGGTTAGCTCAGATAGATGTAAGAACGATACATGCCACCGGGATGGACCCGAGCGGCTTGGGGATGATGCAGCCTGAGGGGCGCCCCCAGTAGGGTAAGCTAAAGATGCAGAAAGATACATGCCGCAGGGGCAAGCCCGTACGACTTGGGGATAATGCAGCCCGAGGGGCGCCTGTCGGATCTCGGGTTCCGGCAGACCCTTAAGGTTCGAACACTGGGGTGCGCGCGGAAATCATGTCCTCAACCTCCCCGTCTCACAAAGATCTAAACTACTAAAGGAATCATACAAGAGACACAAGATTTATACTGGTTCGGGCCACCATTGTGGTGTAATACCCTACTCTAGTGTGTGGTGGATGGATTGCCTCTTGGGGCTGATGATGATGAACACTACAAGGAAGAACCGCCTCGCGAGGGTCAGTTCTTAGCTGGGGCGACGAACTGCTGGGAGGAGTTCTGTCACCTCTCTCTCTCTCTCTCTCTCTCTCTCTCTCTCTCTCTCTACTTGCCAGCCGGGCCAACCACTCTGCGAACCGAATCCCTTCCAAGACCAATCGATCGAACCCCTTGCTACGTGGGTGGCCGGTCCTATTTATAGAGGCCCTGGTCCTCTTCCCAAATATTGAGCGGGAAGGGAGCCAACAATGGCGGGCTAATTTGAAGGGGGACAGCAAGTACTCTTATCCTGACTAAAGGTGGTCTTCGCCTGCAAAAGACTCTGCGGTGACGCCGTGCTGGGCTCCATGGTGACCTCCGTCTCGTAGTCCGCTTGGTCCTGGTCTTGTTGCACCGAAATGGCAACCTTTTCCTAATGCCTTGGTACTCCGCGGCTGCGCTTGCCCCCTTTGCACCAAAGAGGAAAGAAGGACGCTGCGCGCGCTGGCGCCCGCCTGGCACCCTCGATCGTCATGGCTTGCGTCATGGGCACCTTGCGAGGTACCCCGCCTTGAACTCTCCGCCTCCTCGCGAGTCAGCCTGAGGAGGATGCGCCTGAGGATGCGCCGTGTCGTCCGCCTCGCGAGGCTTGGCCCCTCGCGAGGGTCTTGAGTCTTGTGTTGGTGAAGATGGGCCATGTTGGGCCCCCACTTGAGCCACGCCGCAGGCCGCAGGCAGGCAGGTCTGGGGACCCCCGTTCCCAGAACGCCGACAGTAGCCCCCGGGCCCAAGGCGCGCACGGACTTGGCCGTGCCGAGAGGCGAAAGGGCAAGGGCGAAGCGCCGCGGGCCCTAACAGCCTGCGGCCTTGGGCGCCGCATGGCGGTTGATTGGACGTGGGCGACTCCACTTCCCCATGACGCCTTGGTGATCGTGCGAGTTGGACAAGTCCCTGCATGCAGATCGTGTTATGATTACCTGCGATCGTGGAGGCCGGCGGTTGGCCTTCGCCGGCTATAAGTAATGTACGGCGCGTGCCCTTCTAGTCCATTCCTCCTTGCTTTCTCCTTCTTCCCGATCCTTGCTCCGTCTTGGTGTGATGGCTCCGATCCGCCGGTTCTCCGTAGCGGAGAAGGGAAAAGCTCCTTGAGAGGGGCCAGACCCGCTCCCGCCGAAGAAGCGGCTCGCCCTTTGCAGCCGGGGCGAGGAACACCGTCAGGAGGAGCCGAGGCCCCGGTGCGAGCGGGCTCCGCCGGGGTTCCCGCTTCCTTTGTACGCTCCCGCCGAGGGCCCCGAGGGTGTCGATGCTGATCTCCGCGGCCGGCGCCGTCATAGGCGCCGTCGGGTCACGAAGGCGTGGGTTGTTCCTCCTGGAGTCCATGCCGAGGGCTCCTCCCACGAGTTCGTGCTCCATGTCATCGTTCCTCTTCAATCCTGGATCCGTCTGCCTCCCTTCTTCGCCTCCGTCATCCCTCCAGGAGGGCCTCTGGAGCTCTGGCTGCAGCACGCCGGCTGCAGCGCCCTTGCGACCGAGGCAGAGGTCGTGGTCGCTGCCCCGGGCGAGGTCTACTTGTCCCGCGGCTGGAGAGAAGTCGCCCGGGTTTGCAAGGAGAGGGGCGTCTTCACGGTCCACCTAGAGTATGATGGCGCTGCGGTGATGTTCTTCAAGGTCTTCAACGCGATCGGGCGCCGGCTGGGGTGCTGTCGCGGGAGAGGTGGCCAGGTCCTTGCCCTAGAGAGGGCTAGGCCCGTCGACCGCTCCCTTGGCCAAGGCGCCGGGGGGTCCAGTGACTCTAGTGAAATCTTTGCGACTCTGGAGACGAGCGACGACAGCTACGAGCCCCCGAGCCAGCACCGCTCCCGGAGCAGGGCGGGCTCGTCAGGCCGTCGCCGACCCTGATCTGGATGTGGTTGGCGCCGATGCCTGACGGCCCACTGTTGATGATGGCATCTTCTGCTGGAGCCCGTGTAGTTAGCACTCCTTAGGATATGTTCCCTGTGAGGAATCAAAATGCGCCCCACGGGGGCTTGTAAGGTGTCTGTAGTCCCGTTTGTTAATATATGACCTTCGCTATAGATTTATGTGAGTTGCTGATTCCATCATAGCTTAGTTCTCCCTTCCGAACCTCGCGAGGGCTTGGTGCTCTACACCGACAGGTCCCAGTCCCAAGGCGGCGTCAGCCGTCGCTGGTATGCCAGGTCGCGATGCCGTGGTCAAGGCCAGGAGGTGAGCAACCCGGGGTCCGGTAAGAGCCCCTGAGTCGCGATGCTCAGGAGGTCCCCTTTGGCGCCCAAGCAGCCGTTGCTTGGTGAGAAAGGGAAGCAATGTCGCTAGTACGGAGTTGCTTTAAGTGCGGGGGCTGTGTCACGGTAGCCAGTGCTGTGGGTGGTGACTTATCTTGAGTATCAGGGGTCGTCCCTGGTGTGCCGTTGGGTCCGTGCGTCGGTAGGAGCGGAATCGCTCGGCAAGGTCCTCGCCAGCCCCTTCTCCCTCGGCTCTGCTCCCCTTTCTGCTCTACGTCCTCGGGTCCCGGCCCTCGAGCTTGTCTCAGCCCTCGCTGGTATGCCAGGTCACGATGCCATGGACAAGGCTAGAGGGTGAGGGCTGGAGAGCCAGTAGGAGCCCTGAGTCGTGATGCTCAGGCACCCCCCCTTCAACGTGCAAGCGGTTCGCGCGGGCGAGGGCAAAGGAAACCTCGTGAGGTCCTTGGCTAGCACGGTTCCCTCCAAGGATCCTGCAGAGTCATCACAGAAAGAAGATGGTGTTGCCATGGCGGCCATTAGTCGATCGTTAGTCACTCAAGAGCTTGCTGGTTGGAGTAGGTGAGGCGTATCTGGGCACCCGTGAGCAAGCGCGGGACTCACGAGGCCCTACCCCTAGGCGGGTTGCGCCTGGCACTGGGCCGTATCTTGAGATGTGTCCCTGCAAAATTTGGTTAGATGCCGGTACTCTACGTCCTCGGGTCCCGGCCCTCGAGCTTGTCTCAGCCGTCGCTGGTATGCCAGGTCGCGATGCCGTGGACAAGGCCAGAGGATGAGGGCTGGAGAGCCAGTAAGAGCCCTGAGTCGCGATGCTCAGGCACCCCCCCCCTTTAATGTGCAAGTAGTCGACATGGAGAAGAAGGGATGCCGCGGACGGGCATCATGCAATCAAGCGTGATAGGCAAATGCATAATTGGAAATAAACGCGATGGAGATACACGCCGCTGGGCCTGGCCCCAGCGGCTTGGGGATGATGCAGCCCGAGGGGCGCCCCCAATCAAGGCAAACTAACGACCGAAAAGTAAATGCAGATACATGCCGCGGTGACGGACCCACGCGGCCTGGGAGTGATGCAACCCTGGGAGGGCGCTCCCAGCTGAGAACAGAACTTGAAAGATGTCACCTGCGGATGTCGTTGGCGAAGTGGCATTGGTGCAGTAGGCTCGACGGGCTGCAGAAGCCTATCCTCACGAGCCCCCAGGCCCCGGGGCCTCGGGAGGCTCCGGAGGCACTAGTGACTCCTCGCGAGCTGTCTTCATCTCCGCCAAGGCCACGAAACGCCTGTCTTCCTGAGCCTCCATGATGCCCCTCATGAGGCGCTGGTACGCCGCAGCCATGCTCGGCAGGTCGTAGGGCATGCGAACATAGTTGTGGGGTGGGCCCCCGTAGCGCCCCACTCGTGAGGGCCAGAGACGCTCCGTCGTGGCGATCCGATTGAGCCCTGGTACGTCGACGCAGACGCGCAGCCCACCATCCTCGCCTGGATGTGGGGCCACAGCTGGTAGGCAGCGGCAACCTCTCATGATCCTTGTCTCCTGTAGTTCTTGAATGGCCTTGTCAACGAACTCCTGCTGGTCTGACCTTCCTTGCTTGGCTCCTTCCCGCGGGAAACGTGCCGCGAAGCACGCTTCCACATGGTGCCCAAGCGCCTCCCTCGTGACCCTGGCTAGGTCGGTGGCCCTCCAGGTGAGAGCCCTCGAGCCCTGCCTGAGGAGGGCGCCAGGCGCGCTTCCCTATGCGATGGAAGGAGGGTCCCCCTGGGCAGACACGGGCCCTGAAGGGCCTGCCTCCTAAGGGGCCGAGCCTGACGATGTCTTCTTCTTCTTGGGGGTGGTCTCAGGAAGCCTCCTGCTTCCGCGATCTGGGTTTTCTAGCGATGCGGCCTGGTAGGCTCTCTCCAGGGAACACACTGCATCCTTCTCTTCACAGGGCACTGTGATGACTCCGCCACTTCCTGGCATCTTGAGGACGTTGTAGCCATGGTGAGTCGCAGCCATGAACTTGGCCAGCGCTGGGTACCCGAGGATGGCATTGTACGGTAGGCGGATGTGGGCGACGTCGAAGTCGATGAGCTCGGTGCGGTAGTTGCTGCGAGCCCCGAAGGTGACGGGGAGGCGGACCTGCCCGACCGGGACTGTGGAACCGTCGGTGATCCTGGAGAAAGGCTTGGTTGGCTGCAGCTGGTCATAGGGCACTTGGAGATTGTTGAAGGTCTCCATGGACAGGACGTTGAGTCCTGCCCCTCCGTCGATGAGGGTCTTGGTGACCAGCATGTTGCTGATGACTGGGGAGCAGAGCATCGGGAGGACTCCGGCCGCGGCTGCGCACTTGAGCTGGTCTGCCGAGCTGAACGTGATGGCGCACGCCGACCACCTGAGGGGGCGCGTTGCTTCGAGCTTGGGGAGAACTGCATTCACTTCGCGGGCGAACTGCTTGAAGATGCGTTGGGAGGCTAGGGCTTGAGCTCCACCCAGGATGCAGGCGATTGCGCGCGGCTCCTGAAAGCCCCCAACCCCCTCGTCTTGATGGCGGTCTTCGTTCCTTCTTGGTGGAGGCGGCAGAGGAGGTAGGCCTGCGTTGCCATGAGGGCGATCCTCACGAGGCTGATCCCTCCAGTCTCCCTCGGGAGGCAAGTCCCGCCAGCGGTCCTCGCGAGGCTGGTCGCACCACCCCTGGCGCTGGCTGCAATCTTCCCAGCGCCCTGGGTTTCTTCCTCCTCGGTCGTAGCCCCGGTCAGCACGGTCGGGGCGACGGCCGACCGTTCCTTCTCGCACGGCGCGGAGTTCTTGACATTCGTTGGTGTTGTGGGTGTGCAGGTCATGGTACACACAGTACCGGCTGCCTCTGGAGGGTTCGGGAAGATCCTTGCCCCGCTTGGTGTCTGGTTCTGCCGCGAGTAAGGCAGCCCCCTTGCGCTTCAAGTCCTTGGCCTTGCGCTTCTTCTCTTCTGGATCTGCGGCAGGCAGCTCGAGGAGGGAGAGGCGTCCCTCCTTAGCCCTGGCGCACCTGTTCGCCAAGTTGAACAGCTCCAGAGAGGTGCAGAGGTCTTCGTGCATCGCCAGCTCCTCCTTCATCTTGACGTCGTGCACGCCATCGGAGAAGGCCGAGATGATGGCCTCCTCGGACACCTTGGGGATCTTGAGGCGCGCGCTGTTGAAGCGCTGGATGTATTTTTGCAGGGTCTCTCCGGGTTGTTGCTTGATGCGGCGCATGTCGCTCACGGCGGGTCGCCGGTCGCGAGTACCTTGGAAGTTGGCGATGAAGCGGGTGCGCATCTGGTCCCAGGAGGAGATCGTGCCTGGAGCCAGATTGAGGAGCCAGGTTCGAGCTCCTTCCTTGAGCGCCATGGGGGACCAGTTCGCCATGACCTTTTCATCCCCGCCTGCAGCCTCGATGCCTAGCTCATAGAGCTGGAGGAACTCTGCGGGATCAGTTGTGCCGTCGTAGCGAGGAGGCAGGTCAGGCTTCAACTTGCCGGGCCACGCGACGCTGCGCAGCTCAGTGGTGTAGGCGTGGCAGCCCGCGATGGCCACGAAAGGCTTCGGTTGGTGGAGAGCTTGGTCTTGAGGGTCCCCACGCGCTGCAGCTAGGAGCAGGGCGGGGTCTTCACGCGCCGGAGCTGGAGCAGGGTCGCGGCGTGCCGGAGCAGGGAGCGCCCTGGCAGCCCCTTGCAGGCGAGGAACTTCTTGGCAGCTCCGCTCTTGCTGCGCTGGCGCCTGACGGAGCAGGTTCCGCCCAGGGGCCAAGCGCCTTGGAGCCATGGCATCTTCTTGGAGGGGAGGCGGCTGGTGCACCTCTGGAGCTTCGTTGCCCGTGCAGAGCGGAGTATGGCGCAGAGGGACGGACGGCGCGGAAGAGCCCCCTGCGGCGCGGACAAGCTCGGCGATGCGGTCGAGCCACTCTTCATAGACGTCGTCGACGGGGCGGTAGCGCAGGAGCTCATTTGCCGCGAGGAGCGCAGCTCGAGCCTCCAAGGGCGCGCGGAGCGCGCGGGACGAAGAACCGGCTGGAGCGAGTGATGGAGTAGCGGTGCGGCCGTCTTGCCGCACGGACGGGTGCTGAGACGATGCTTGCTGCTCGCCCCCCGCTGGGCCACGGGGAACGACGAGGACGCCCACCGACGGGGGCCGTCTGGGCGACGCAAGAAGCAATGGCGGCCCGGTGCTCGGCGCGGGCCCGACGAGCGTCGGACATGGATGCAACGGTCGGAGGAGAACGGAGCGGTGGAAGACAGATTCCGGCGCACCCCTATCTGGCGCGCCAAATGTCAGATCTCGGGTTCCGGCGGGCCCTTAAGGTTCGAACACTGGGGTGCGCGCGGAAATCACGTCCTCAACCTCCCCGTCTCACAAAGATCTAAACTACTAAAGGAATCACACAAGAGACACAAGATTTATACTGGTTCAGGCCACCATTGTGGTGTAATACCCTACTCCGGTGTGTCGTGGATGGATTGCCTCTTGGGGCTGATGATGATGAACACTACAAGGAAGAACCGCCTCGCGAGGGTCAGTTCTTAGCTGGGGTGGCGAACTGCTGGGAGGAGTTCTGTCACCTCTCTCTCTCTCTCTCTCTCTCTCTCTACTTGCCAGCCGGGCCAACCACTCTGCGAACCGAATCCCTTCCAAGACCAATCGATCGAACCCCTTGCTACGTGGGTGGCCGGTCCTATTTATAGAGGCCCTGGTCCTCTTCCCAAATATTGAGCGGGAAGGGAGCCAACAATGGCGGGCTAATTTGAAGGGGGACAGCAAGTACTCTTATCCTGACTAAAGGTGGTCTTCGCCTGCGAAAGACTCTGCGGTGACGCCGTGCTGGGCTCCATGGTGACCTCCGTCTCGTAGTCTGCTTGGTCCTGGTCTTGTTGCACCGAAATGGCAACCTTTGTCTGATGCCTCGGTACTCCGCGGCTGCGCTTGCCCCCTTTGCACCAAAGAGGAAAGAAGGACGCTGCGCGCGCTGGCGCCCGCCTGGCACCCTCGATCATCATGGCTTGCGTCATGGGCACCTCGCGAGGTACCCCGCCTTGAACTCTCCGCCTCCTCGCGAGTCAGCCTGAGGAGGCTGCGCCTGAGGATGCGCCGTGTTGTCCGCCTCGCGTGGCTTGGCCCCTCGCGAGGGTCTTAAGTCTTGTGTTGGTGAAGATGGGCCATGTTGGGCCCCCACTTCAGCCACGCCGCAGGCCGCAGGCAGGCAAGTCTGGGGACCCCCGTTCCCAGAACGCCGACAGCGCCCCCAACAGAATGAACTGGAAAGAGTCACCTGATAACGCTGCCGGAGGAGTGTTGAAGTAGCTGATGATGTGTGCCGAAGAGTCGATCCTCATGAGCCACCAGGGCCCTCAGCCTCAGGAGGCTCTAGGGGCTCGGGTGGTTCCTTGAGGACCGTCACCATTTCTGCCAGGACTGCGTGGTGTCTGGCCTACTGAGTCGCCAGGATGCTCCGTAGATGACGCTGGTGGGTGACAGCCGCGTCCAGCAAGCCAAACGGCATGCGAACGTAGCTGTGAGGTGGGCCCTCGCACCGGCAAGCGTGTAAAGGCCAGAAGGGCTCCTGAGACGCGGCCCTATTGAGCCCTGGAATGTCGATGCAGATGTGCAGCCCGCCATCCTCACCAGGATGGGTAGCTACGCCGGGTGGTGGGCGGCGGTCGCCGCGTATGGTCCTTGCTTCCTGAAGCTCCTGGGTTGCCTGGGTGATGAACTCCTGAGCACCTGGCGCTCCTCGCCTTGTGCCCCCTTGAGGGAAACATGCAACAAAGAACGCCTCCATGTGGTGCCCGAGCGCCTCCCTCGTGATGCTGGCTAGGTCTGAGGCCCTCCAGAAGAGAGCCCCCGAGCCTTGCCCGAGGAGGGCGCCGGGCGTGCCTTCCTATGCGAGGGAAGGAAGCACCCTAGGTGTGGGCGCGGATCCTGAGGTGGTGCCGCCAGAGACGCCGCTCTCCTGATGCCCTGTACGGAGTAGTTGCTTCTTCTTCTTGGGGATGGCCTCGATCAGGAGGGTACAGGGTGCCCTCGCTGTCGGGGTCTTCGATTGATGTGGCCTGGAAGGCGCGCTCCAGGTAGCACACTGCATCTCTTTCTTCGCATGGGACTGTGATGATTCCACCGCTTCCTGGCATCTTGAGGACGTTGTAGCTATGGTGGGTCTCTGCCATGAACTTGGCCAATGCTGGATACCCAAGGATGGCGTTGTACGGCAGACGGATGTGGGTGACATTGAAGTCGATGAGCTCAGTGTGGTAGTTGTCGTGCTGGCCGAAGGAGACAGGGAGACGGGCCTACCCTATTGGGGTGGTGGAGCCATCGGTCACTCCTAAGAAAGGCTTGGTAGGCTGTAGCTAGTCATATGGCACTTGCAGGCTGTCGAACGTCTCGACAGACAGGGCATTGAGCCCCGCACCACCATCGATGAGGGTCTTGGTGACTTGGACATTGCTGATGACGGGTGAACAAAGCATTGGGAGGATGCCAGCGGTTGCTGTGCGCTTGAGCTGGTCCGCCGAGCTGAAGGTGATGGCGTACTTGGACCACCTGAGTGGGCGCGTGGCCTCGATCCTAGGGAGGGGCGCATTCACCTCGTGAGCAAACTGCTTGAAGGTGTGCTGGGAAGATGGGGCATGCGCACCGCCCAAGATGCAGGCGATAGCGCGCGGCTCCTGGAAGCCCCCAGCCCCCTCGTCCTGATGGTGGTCATCTTTCCTTCTTGGTGGTGGCGGCAGCGGAGGGAGGCCAGGATTGCCCTAAGTACGGTCCTCACAAGGCTGGTCCCTCCAGGCGCCCTCATGAGGCTACTCCTGCCAGTGGTCCTCACGAGGCTGGTCGCGCCACTCCTGGCGGGGGCCGCGGTCGTCCCAGCGTCCTCCACTTCGTCCTCCTCCTCGGCCGTAGCCCCGGTTGTTGCGCTCGGGGCATCGACCGAAGTGTCCATATCAGATGGCCCTGAGCTCTTGAAAATCATTGGTGTTGTGGCCGTGTATGTTGTGGAAGGCGCAGAATGGACGGCTGCTCTTGGACGATTCACGGTGGTCCCGGCCCGCTTCGTGTCTGGCTCCGCCACGAGCACGGCTACTCCCTTGTGCTTCACCTCCTTGGCCTTGGCTTTCTTCTCTTCTAGGTCAGCGGCAGGGAGCTCGAGGAGGGAGAGGCGCCCTTCCTCAGCTCTTGCACACTTGGTCTCCATGTTGAACATCTCCAGAGCCGTGCATAGCTCCTCGTGGATGGCGAGCTCCTCCTTCATCTTGACGTCACGGACACCATCAGAAAACGCTAAGATGATGGCCTCGTCCGTCACCTTGGGGATCTTGAGGCGAACGTTGTTGAAGTGTTGGATGTACTTCTACAAGGTCTCTCCCAGCTGCTGCTTGATGTGGCGCAGGTCACCCGCGGCTGGAGGGCGGTCGCGAGTGCCCTGGAAGTTGGCGATGAAACGTTCGCGCATCTCGCCCTAGGAGGAGATCGATCCTGCGGGCAGGTTCAAGAGCCACGAGCGAGCACCATCCTTGAGAGCCATGGGAAACCAATTCTCCATGACTTCTTCGTCGCCGTTGGCTGCCTCGATGCTCAGCTCGTAGAGCTGCAGGAACTCTGCAGGGTCGGGGGTGCCATCATAGCACGGAGGCAGATCCGGCTTGAACTTGCCTGGCCAAACGACGGTGTGTAGCTCGAGAGTGAAGGCTCGGCAGCCTGCTGTGGTCATCGGAGCCCGCTGTGGCGGTGGAATCTGGTCTTGGTACCCATGCATTGCTGCGGCAGGCGGCGCGCGGTCTTGTCATGGTGGCGCCGGGAGTGTGGGAGCATTTTCTTATGGTTGAGGGACCTCCTGGCAGCTTCCTTCTTCGTGCGCGGGCACACGGCGTGGCGGATCACGCTGCGGGACCACGCGTCTCGGGGAGAGGACACCGTCTTGGTGCGAAGGAGGCGGGGGCGTTCCGTGAGCCGCGTGTCTCGGCACAAGGGTGCCATCTTGATGCAGGGGTGGTGGAGGCGCTCCGTGATCTACGTCTCCTGTAGCTGGGGCGGGCGAGGTAGTGAGAAGGACGGTGCAGGAGAGCCCCCAGTGGTGCTGACGAGCTCTGTGATGCGGTCCAGCGAGTCCTCGTAGAGGTCGTCAACCGGGTGGTAGCGCAGGAGCTCGCATGCCATGAGCAACGCGGCCTGTGCGTACGAGGGTGCACGCTGAGCGTGCGACGAGGAGCCAGCCGGAGTCACTGACAGGGTGGCGGTGCGACTGTACCGCCGCACAGAGGGGAGTAGCGGTGACGCTTGCTGCTCGTTCACTGTTGGGCCGGTGGCGGCGTTGGCAGCGGGTGATGGAGAACGGCAAGGAGGTCCGCCAACAGGCGCCGTCTGAGCGATGCGGGCGGCGAGGGCGGCGCGGCGCTCAGCACGGGCTCGGTGAGCATCTGACATGGATGTGATGGAGCCGCGGAATGTGGATCAACGAAGGGAAAGCTTCAGCGCACCCCTACCTGGCACGCCAAATGTCGGATTTCGGGTTCCGGCAAAACCCTCAAGGTTCGAACTCTGGGGTGTGCACGAAGATCTCTCCTTCCCCCTAGGTCACTCACTCACCACGATCTCAAAACTCAGCTCGTCGAACTTGAAGAACAAGGGACACAAGATTTATATTGGTTTGAGCCATCGATGTGGTGTAATACCCTACTCCAGTGTGGTGTGGTGGATTGCCTTGTAGGCTGAGGATGAACAAGTACAAGGGAAGAACAGCCTCCTGAGGAGAGGTGTTCTTAAGCTGGGTGAGCTGGTGCGTATGAGGGTGGAATGGATCCGATCCCAAATGAGATGCCCTTCATGGTGGTGGCTAGTCCTATTTATAGAGGCCCTGGTCCTCTTCCCAAATATTAGGCGGGAAGGGATCCCACAATGGCCAATTCGAAGGGGGGTAGCTAGTACAAGCTATCCTGACAAAAGGTGGTCTTCGGCTGCCAAAGGCTTTGGTGGTGACGCCGCCGTGGGCTCCATGATGACCTCCGTCCTGCCGTCCTACTAGTCTTGGTCTTCTTACACCAATATGGAAACCTTTGCCTGATGCTCGGGACTCCTCGCCTGCGCCTGCTCCTTTAGCACCAAAGAGGCAACTGGTGCTCTGCGCCCGCTGGCGCCCGCCTGGCCACGGTCGTCATGGCTCACGTCACGGGAACCTCATGAGGGGCCCCTCGCCTTGATCTCTCCCCTCCTCGCGAGCCAGCCTAGCGAGGCTGCCCTTGAGGAGGTCTTGTGTCATCCGCCTCGCGAGGGTCTTGAGTGTTTGCTGGTGAAGATGGGTCGTACTAGGCCGCTAGGGGAGCCACGCCGTGGACCGCAGGCAGGCAAGTCTGGGGAGCCCCGTTCCCAGAACACCGACAGGAGCGGTTGTACCCGCCATGGCCGAGCTGAGCTCCGCCATTGAGCTCATTGTCATCGCCCAGATGCTCCTCGCACCGCGCTAACACCACCACTGAGCTCCTGGAGCTCCTAGCTGCTCAACGCGCCCCTCCGCCACCCTTGTTGTGCCCTGGACGCTCGAATCCATCGACGTCTGAACCCCGGCGTCGCTCCGATCAGCACTGCCGTGGCTCTAGGCCATCCCAGCACGCGGGACCGCCGGCGTTGGATGCGTGTGGCTCACCTTGTTCGAACGCGCATCATAGTGCTCGTTTTAACCCCCCGTAGCCGAAACCCGATCACCTCCTGACGCCCTCCGCCATGTTTTGGCTCGCTGGAGCTCTCTCCGGCGCCGACGCCGATGTGGCCCAGTGGGCCCCGCCCCTGGGTCGCTGGCCAGTGGGCCCTGGTGGCCCAATTGACTGGGTTGACCTAGTCAACCGCTGACTGGCCTGCCCAGTGAGACTGGCGTGTGGGCCCCATTTGTTTAAAACGTTTTAAGAATAATGAAATCTGCTAATTAAATTTGTTAATTAATTAGTAATTAGTTAGTCACTCACACCAGGGGGCACCCCTCTACTTAGCCTGTTAGTTTAGTTTATATTACTATTAGACTAACAGAGGTTGACATGTGGGTCCCACTGGTCCCACAGGTCAATTTGACCCAGTCAACTGCACTGTTGAATGATGACCTCAGCATTGCCTCATGACGACATCATCATACACTATTCTGGATAATGTTGATTTAAAATAATTAAATAAATCCTAAAAATGATTTAAAACTTTGAAAATTAATATAAAATAATCCATAACTCGGATGAAAATACTTTGTACATGAAAGTTGCTCAAAACGACAAGACGAATCCGAATACACGGTCCCTTCGTTCACCACACGTCCCAAGCATATCAAACATACAACTTTTCCCCTCCGGTTCATCTCTCCGAAAACGTGAAACACCGGGAATACTTTCCCGGATGTTTTTCCCCATTCGCTGGTAGCACCTAGTACCGCATTAGGTCATCCCTAGCACCGCGTATTGCCATGTTATGCTTTTGTGATGCTTTGATTGCTCTGTTATTTATCGTGTTCCCCCTCTGTTACTTCTTTCCGGTAGACCCTGAGACTGTGGTTGAACCAGTGATCGACTACTTCACCTTCGAGGGTATGTTCTGTCTGCAGAGCTTCCAGGAAAGCCCCCCCCCCCCTTGATCAACCCGATATCACATATTCCATCTCTCTACTGCTTTTATTAGAGTAGTGTAGCATGTTACTACTTTCCGTTAATCCTATCCTGATGCATAGCCTGTCTTTGCTACTACTGTTGTTACCTTTACCTACAATCCTAAATGCTTAGTATAGGATGCTAGTATTCCATCAATGGCCCTACATTCTTGTCCATCTGCCATGCTATACTCCCAGGTCGTGATCACTCAGGAGGTCATCACGGGTATATACTATACATATTACACTTGATACATGTGGTGACTAAAGTCGGGTCGGCTCATAGAGTACCCACAAGTGATTCCGATGTGGGGGCTGAAAGGACAGGTTGTTCCAACCTGGTAGTGGTGGGCCTGGGTTCCCGACGGCACCCGACTGTTACTTTGTGGTGGAGCGACAGGGCAGGTTGAGACCACCTAGGAGAGAGGTGGGCCTGGCCCTGGTCGGCGTCCGCGGTTACATCAATTAAAACGCTTAACGAGATCTTGGCATTTGATCTGAGTCTGGACATTGGCCTATACGCACTAACCAACTACGCGGGAATAGTTATGGGCACTCGATGTCATGGTATCACCCGAAGCCTTCTTGACGTCAGTGACTGAGCGGCGCGCGCCGGATTGGACTGGAACGCATGCTCTTGTATTAGGGAGGCTAGGTATGCTTCCGGTCGCCCTCGCAACGTGCAGGTGTGCAATGGGCGATGGGCCTAGACCCCTGCGCCTTAGGATTTAGACTGCCGTGTTGACCTCTCTGTTGTGCCTAGGTAGGGCTACGACGTGTTGATCTTCCGAGGCCGGGCATGACCCAGGAAAGTGTGTTCGGCCAGAGGGATCGAGCGTGTTGGGTTATGTGGTGCACCCCTGTAGGGAAGTTTATCTATTAGAATAGTTGTGTCCCTCGGTAATAGGACGACCCGGAGTTGTACCTTGACCTTATGACAACTAGAACCGGATACTTTATAAAACACACCCTTCCAAGTGCCAGATACAACCTAGTGATCACTCTCTCACAGGGCGACGAGGGGAGGATCGCCGGGTAGGATTATGCTGTGCGATGATACTTTGTTAACTTACCATCTACTCTCTTCTACTACTTCAAGATGGAGGCTGCCAGAAGCGTAGTCTTTGATAGGACTAGCTATCCCCGTCTTATTCTGGAATTCTGCAGTTAAGTCCACATATACTACCCCTTTCATTGATACTAATGCATAGGTAGTGTAGCTTCTTGCTTGCGATTACTTTGGATGAGTACTCACGGTTGCTTTGCTCCCTCTTTTCCCCATTTTCCAATTTTCTCGGATGTCGCAACCAGATCCTGGAGTCCTAGAGCCAAAGGATCCCGAGGATGATTCTACGTGGAGTTCGACTTCAAGGAGTAGTTAGGAGGTCCCACGCAAGAGGCCTTGCCTTTTCGATCGTTGCTACTTTTGTGCTAGCCTTCTTAAGGCAAACTTGTTTAACTTATGTCTGTACTCAGATATTATTGCTTCCGCTGACTCTTGTGTATTCGAGCCCTCGAGGCCCCTGGCTTGTAATATAAAGCTTGTATTATTTTAATTTGTGTCTAGAGTTGTGTTGTGATATCTTCCCGTGAATCCTTGATCTTGATCATACACATTTGTGTGTATGATTAGTGTAAAGTCAAATCGAGGACATCACAACAATACCTTCATTAACCATAAAGTGGCACTTCTCCCAATTCAAGACAAGATTAGTTTGCTCACATATCTGCAAAACTCGATCAAGATTGCTTAAGCAAGCATCAAAAGAATTTTGTAAACGAAAATATCATCCATGAAAACCTCAACAATCTTTTCACAAAAATCAGAGGATATAGCAGTCATACATCTTTTAAAAGTGGCAAGTGCATACATAAACCAAAAGGCATACGTCTATAAGCATAAGTTCCAAAGGGATAAGTGAAGGTGGTTTTCTCTTGATCAGGTTGTGAAACAGGTATTTGAGAAAAACTAGAATATCCATCAAGGAAACAAAAGTCTGTGTGCTTAGATAATCTTTCTAGCATTTGATCAATAAAAGGTAGCGGGCAATGATCTTTTCTAGTACCTTTATTTAATTTCCTAAAATAAATTACCATTCTATAACTAGTGATAATTCTTTGTGGAATAAATTCATTATTATCATTAGGAACAACAATAATACCTCCTTTCTTATGGACACAATGAACAGGACTTACCCATCTACTATCAGCTTTGGGATAGATTATACCTGCTTCCAGAAGCTTCAGTTTTTCAGTTCTTACCACTTCTTTCATTTTAGGATTCAAATGTTGTTGGTGATCAACAACGGGTTTAGCATCAGGTTCCATATTAATTTTTTGCTGACAGAGAGTGGGACTAATGCCCTTTAAATCATGAAGAGTATACCCAATAGTAGCTCGGTGCTTCTTCAAAACCTTCAACAATCTTTCTTATTCATGTTCGGAAAGGTTAGCACTAATAATAACAGGATATATATTTTTCTCATCAAGATAAGCATATTTCAAAGTGTCTGGCAATTGTTTTAATTCAAACACAGGATCACCTTAGGTGGACGACGACCTCCTAGAGTTTCAATAGGCAAATTGTGTTTAAGCGGAGGTCGTTGTTCAAAGAAAATTTTATCTATCTCATTTCTTTCGTGCATATGCATATTATTTTCTTGGTCTAGCAAATATTGTTCTAGTGGATCAATAGGAGGCACATCAATAGAAGCAAGACCAATTATTTCATCCTTACTAGGCAATTCTTTCTTATGATGCTTTCTACTAAACTTAGAAAAATTAAACTCATGAGACTCATCACCAAAACTAACACTGACAGTTTGTTTCTCACAATCTATTTTGGCATTAACGGTGTTCAGGAAAGGTCTACCAAAGATAATGGGACAAAAGTCATCTTGTGGGGAACCAAGAACTAGAAAATCAGTAGGGTATTTTATTTTCTCACACAAGACTTCAACATCTCTTACAATCCGAAGTGGTGTGATGGTTCTCTATTAGCAAGCTTAATAGTAACATCTATGTCTTCTATTTCAGCGGGGGCTATGTCATTCATAATTTCTTGATATAAGGTAAAAGGAATATCACTCATGCTAGCACCTATGTCACATAAACCATGATAACGGTGATCTCCTATTTTAACTGAGACAATAGGCATGCCAACAATAGGTCTATGTTTATCATTTTCATCGGGTTTAACAATTCTAGCAGCTTCATCACAGAAGTAAATAACATGCCCGTGTTTTCTACCAGGAGATCTTTAACCATAGCAACACTAGGTTCTACTTTGATTTGTTCAGTGGGTTTAGGTGCTCTAACATTACTTTTATTGACCATGGTTGAGACCTTAGCATGTTCCTTTATCTTAACAAGTAAAGGTGTTTTTTCAATGTAAGCAGTAGGCACAACTGGATCAACATTATAAATAATAGTTTCATCTTTAGCTATTACCGGTTCTTTAATTTCTTCTTTAATAGGTGGGTGATATTTAAACCACTTCTTCTTAGGGAGTTCAACATGAGTAGCATTGATATTCATAAAAGATTTAACACAATCATACTTAAGCTTAATACCTGACTCTTCCTTCATCAAGTTCCCAATCTTCAGAGCTGCGTTTAATTATTTCTAAAAGATCCCACCTGAATTCAATCGCCTTCTTCATGAAGGAACTAGTACAATAAGTATCAAGCATGGATTGATCATCACGAGAAAGCCGAGCATAAAAATTCTGAATGATAATTTCTCTGGAGAGCTCATGATTGGGGCATGAATACAACATTGAATTAAGCCTCCCCCAAGCTAGAGCGATACTTTCTCCTTCATGAGGCCAAAAACTATATATATTTATGTTCACAATGAACTAGATGCATAGGATAATTTTTTTGGTGAAATTCAAATTTCAATCGATTCCAATTCCAACATCCAATATCATCGCATAGCCTACACCATGACGATCCTTTTCCCTTCAAAGATACAGGGAAAACCTTCTTCTTAGCTTCATCTCTGGGTAAACCTGCAAGCTTAAATAAACCACAAATCTCATCCACATATATCAAGTGCATATCAGGATGTTCAGTTCCATCTCCTAGATAAGGATTAGCTAGCGGTTGTTCTATCATACTCGAATGAATTTCATAACCAATATTTTCAGTAGGTGCGGTAGGTTGAGGGTGACTAATTGTGGTTCCGGTTGAGGTGAAGATACCCCGAACAAACCCCTCAAAGGATTGTTCTCCATAGTAACAAGTGACAATAAATTTCAGCACGTAGTAATAATTTTTCCTTACCGATTTCCACTTACCAAGAGCGCTTCACTCCCCAGAAACGGCGCCAGAAAAGAGCCTTGATGACCCACAAGTATAGGGGATCGATCATAGTCCTTTTGATAAGTAAGAGTGTCGAACCCAACGAGGAGCAGAAGGAAATGACAAGTAGTTTTCAACAAGGTATTCTCTGCAATCACTGGAATTATAAGTAACGAGTAGTTTGATAGCAAGATAATTTGTAACAAGGAAGTAACGATAATGGTAACAAAATTACAGCAAGGTAGCCCAATCCTTTTGAGGCAAAGGACAGGCCAAAACGATCTCTTATGATAAGCAAAGTGTACTTGAGGGTACACGGGAATTTCATCTAGTCACTTTCATCATGTTGGTTTTATTTGTGTTCACTACTTTGATAATTTGAAATGTGGGTGAACTGGTGCTTAGGTGTTGTTCTTACTAGAACAAACCTCCTACTTATGATTAACCCCCTCACAAGCATCCGCAACTACGAGAAAAGTATTAAGAATGAATCTAACCATAGCATTAAACTTTTGGATCCAAATCAGTCCCTTACGAAGTAGCGCATGAACTAGGGTTTAAGCTTCTGTCACTCTCGCAACCCATCATCTAATAACTACTCCACAATGCATTCCCTTAGGCCCAAATATGGTGAAGTGTCATATAGTCGACATTCAGATGACACCACTAAGGGAATCACAACATACATACCATCAAAATATCGAACGCATATCAAATTCACATGATTACTTGCAACAAAATTTCTCCCGTGACCTCAAGAACAAAAGTAACTACTCACAAATAATAAACGCATATCAAATTCACATGATTACTTGCAACAAAATTTCTCCCGTGACCTCAAGAACAAAAGTAACTACTCACAAATAATAATCATGCTCAAGATCAGTGGGGTATTAAATAGCATAATGGATCTGAACATATAATCTTCCACCAAATAAACCATATAGTAGTCAACTACAAGATATAATCAACACTACTAGTCACCCACAAGCACAATCTAAGGTTCTGGTACAAAGATTGAACACAAGAGATGAACTAGGGTTTGAGAGGAGATGGTGCTGTTGAAGATGTTGATGGAGATTGCCCTACCCAAGATGGGAGAGTTGTTGGTGATGATGATGACAATGATTTCTCCCTCCAGGAGGGAAGTTCCCCCGGCGGAATCGCTCTACCGGAGGGCAAAAGTGCTCCTACCCAAGTTCCGCATCAAGACGGCGGCACTTCGTCCCGAAAGTCGTCCCCTTATTTTTTCTAGGTTAAAATGACTTATATACTAGAAGAGGGGCACCGGCGGTGGGCCGAGGAGGGCACAACCCACCAATGCGCACCTAGGTGGGTTGTGCCCACCTGGTGGGCCCCCTCTGGTACTTATTTGCTCCAATAATTCTTATATATTCCATAAAAATTCTTCGCAAAGTTTCAGCTCATTTGGAGTTGTGCAGAATAGGTAGCCTGACGTAGCTTTTTCGGGTCCAGAATTCCAGCTGCCGGTATTCTCCCTCTTTGTGTGAACCTTGCATATTATGAGAAAAGGCATTAGAATTACTCCAAAAATCATTATTATGCATTAAAACACTATAAATAATAGTGGGTAAACATGATGCAAAATGGACGTATCAACCACCAACTGTAGCTTCCCACGTCCGTTATCACATAAGGTCAATTAAGGGTTTCCCCATGGACCCAACCATATGTGGGTTTACCTATGTTCCCCCTATCAATTGCAGCAGCAAGGAATTGAGGCTTTTAATATCACCTCCAGTTACCTCAACATCCTAATCCCTACAACGATAATAGTGTCTCCATGGCCAATCACGCCGATAGTGCAAGCGAGGCCTCCTCTCAACACTTGTGAAGGGTACTAACTCAAACATGAACAAAGCATATTGGATTGCTTGGGAAATAATCATTCTAAACATAAAAGAGTCACTACTATAGGATGCTGCTAACATGGCACTACGATTAGAGACCCTTCGACGAAACTAAGTGTGATGCCATAATCGCAAACGGTGGTGTAAAAAACCATCAAAAAGGTGCAAAACGTTTGTGATGGAGGATGCATCAAACACGGTTCAGATTAAAGTTGCGTGTGCGATGTAGGGAATACGGTTCAATCCACTTAACTGTTTGCGATGAGGAGGAACAAAAGAAACGGGCAACCAGATGAAGGTGTGTGCGATATACAGCATACGGTTCACTCGGATGAACTGTTTGTGATTAGGCATAACAAAAGAAACGATCAGCCAGATTCAAGGTGTGTGCGATATATGGCATGCGGTTCACACTAATGAAATGTTTGTGTTGAGACAAGAGAATAGAAACGGTTCAATATAACAAGATGTGTGTGATACGCGGCAAACAGGTCTGTAATCAGAAATGTGTGCGAAGACCAATAATAACACAAACGGTTGCTGCTAATAAGACATGTGTGTTGTGCGATGGGATTGCATACAGAACAACAACATTATATGCACACTTATAAGGACATGGTTCCATAACCAAATTAAACATCCACTTACATAGGTGGCTACTACAACCATGGCATTTGCACACACCAAAGTAAGCTATTACATGCATAATTACATAGGTGGCTACTACACACATGACATTTCCACACACCAATAAAGTAAACTATATATTACATGCATGATTAACTAGCATAAACGATCATCTAATCATCATTTACTTTATGATGCTTGCTCTGCTTGTGGCTCGATCCGGGCTCGTCGATTTGGGTAACGAGGCACTTCCTCATGTCAACGATCCGCCTGTGCATCTCGTAGCATGTGTACACGCTCTTGGCCACAAACCTGAGGTGAGGTTCATCCAGTTGCCGCATCCAGGCCTTGTGCCAGGATACGGGACTTGTTCTCTAGGCATCCTGCTTCATATTTTCGTAGTAGGGGTTGATGATGGCCGAGGCGAGGTCGGCCAGGGAGTCCTGCTTCATGCTGCCCCAGACCCTGTAGTGTTCACGGATTTCGACAAGGTTCTAGCAGGACAAGCCCGTAACATTGAGTGCTTTTACATCATCTTTGGTTTCCACCGTGGCGAACTTGTAGTCGGTGCTGTTGACAAACCTGTTGAAACGGCCGCAAGGCTTTGTGGCTATGTAGTAGTGGTAGATGAGGACATAATGGTGCACGCACAACTGGGCGACGACAACCTTCTGATCTATGCCGGGACAACCGGAGGTGTACTGGAGGTTGATGCCGACCACCTTGTACTTGTCTCGAGCAAGCAACTGCTCAACGTTGTTGATGTAGCCATCCACCACGGCCGGGTCGTTGGTGTACACCACCGAGAGATCAGTCTCCCTCACGTGGGTCTCCACTCTATGCTCGCCGAACACCATTGGAGCGCCGCTAGACATCCCCTCTCTATGTGTCGCCGTAGGTGTGCTTGTTGTGTTGTGGGGCGCAATTGAAAGGTTGAAGAGACTAAGGTTATAATGGCCACAGGAATTAAAGGGGAAGTCGGACGGCCAGGAATATCCGCAGGCCCTGATGGCAGTTCTAATTTGCAACGCGTAACTCCATCGTGCCACACGTAACTGCATCCCGTGGCAAAGCGCACAGCGCAACCGCATGCACATGGGGGCCCCGACGTGATCGTGTGCACGCCCAACCGCTAGCAGAGCGCTCCGCGGTCGCCTCAACGGCGAGCAACCAATATATATATATATATATATATATATATATATATATATATATATATATATATATATAGCAGTTGAACACGCAAGGAAAAGTTGTCCACAAGCCGAGCGCGCCGACGGACGCGAGCAGAGCGCGCTGCGGCGCCTAACGGCGGGATAGACCTTCATTCAAGCCAACCAACATGTGTTCAAAAAACAAAAATTATCAAAAGTAACGAGATAGACACTGGCAGCACAACTTATAAATTGACGGATGGAGTACTAGCTACAGTGATGCATATAATTAGGCAAGAAGAAAGATGCATCCATCAACGTACGACCTCCTCCTCCTCAACTCAGTGCGCCGGGCCACCGACCGGCGTCTAAGGAGCGGCGGCTTTTGTGGCGAGGTCAAGGTGCTTCTCAACAATGGCATCCAAGGATTCCAGCCGGTTGAAGAAGGCCAACGTCGTAGCGTCCTCACTAGCCTTGTAGATACCTATGTAAATGATTCGCTTGTACACATGGATGTGTAGGTCGACTGTTTCTTGCAGGGCGAGGTGCCTCACGGCGAGCGCGACCTCTAGGTGGACATTCTTCGTGGCATCGGCGGGCAGTCGCAGGGCCACCAGTGCTTGAAAGAGGCTACGACCATGGAGGCCGATTAGGGTGGCAGGCAATGAGGAGCCCAGACGCGTGGGCTGGAGGAGTATGGCAATGTCGTCCACGAGCTTCTTGACGACGGTGAACCTCTTGGTGGTGCGAACAATCATCTGGTCGTACTAAGAGTCGTAGCTGGCGTCAATGGCGGTTGTCCACCAGTCGGTCGCCAACACCGTGTGCAGACGATCCACGGTGCCATGTCGCAGGCCGGCGTCATGGACCATCTAGCACAGCCGCTGGCCGCTCGCGCGCATCGCCGCCATGAGTCTGGAGTGATCACTTTTGCGCTTATTAGTGTAGGTGCTTAGGCAAATGCTTAGGTGCGTACGATGTGGTGGATGAATTGGAATGGAGGGGCGCCTTTATATGAGTGCAAACTGCGTTGCATTCACATCATGCTGCCTCTTTTCCCGGTCATCCTCCCATTACTTCCCTCATGCATTCACACGATGCTAATTGAAGGAGGATGCATCATTGGCCGTTCAACATTTCGGGAACCGCTACCCTCTCCCTCGTCTGCATTAAAGTTGTATTGGGAACTGCGCTGCTTGCTGTCAAATCGAATAGTACTGCGCCGCCCGCTGCACGCCCGGCTGAACACGCCTCCTCGCCTCCATCTAAGCTTAATTACTGAATTTTAGTTGCAAAAATTAGATACTGCTAGTGATTTTTAGCTTCATATTTTGACAAATCGCAGTGTTACAAGGTTGGCAAATGGCAATGTTACTAGATCAACAAATGTCAATCTTTCTAGTTTGACAAATGGCAACATACCCAATATGACAGATGCAAATCGTTGTTTGTAAGTGGTTCACACGGGTCATCCAAAAGAACCGTTTGTGTTCAAGAGATGCACAAATCCTGCTCTCACTTTGCATACGGTGTTCTATCTAAAACGTTTGCAATCAAGAACCATTAAAACATATGGCCATTAAAACCAAGACACGTGGTGTCACGTGAATGGTTAACCGGACCCACACGGTTTGAATTATACAAATGTTTGAGATATTAAAGTGGCAGTTATTTTTTTCAAAATGCCTTTGTTGGCTGTCATTATTCGAGTGCGCCTTCTCTCAAAATGGACACGAAAAATACCACAGCATGTCGGGTGCCCTTCCATGATAGCATGCCAAGTTTCATGAATTTCAGACAAGTTTTAGATTTACTAGAATTAAAAATACCAGGCATCTCAATGTTTTACCGGCAATCAACGGTGCCCTAGTGTTTGAAATTCATTCCCATTTCTTGCATGGGACCTAGGCATGCACCCAAGGAGACAGATTTGATTTTTCAACTAATTTATATGCACTGGAGCATGCGCATGTAGTTCAAATTTGAATTATGCACATAAATGCATTGAAAACTCAGTTAATGCATAAAAATGTCCAAACGAAACCCAAAAAATCACAAAATTCAAACAACACTCCTGTTGTTCTATGTTGACACGAGAAACAAAAATTGAAAGCAATAAGAGGCAATGGATATTGTTTCGTCCCCAAAGGTGGGACGTTCCCTACCAAAAACCATCATGCTTATTGTGAGAAGCTCCAGTTTGTGAGAAGCATATACCCAACCTTACCCCAAATGGGACAAAAAATTTACCACGGCATGTTGATGCCGCTCCATGATAGCATGCCAAGTTTCATGAATTTCAGACAGGTTTTGGATTTACTAGAATTTAAAAACCAGGCATCTCAATGTTTTGCCGGCAATCAACGGTGCCATGGTGTTTGAACTTCATTCCCATTTCTTGCATGGGACCTAAGCATTCACCCAAGGACACAGATTTGATTTTTGAACCAGTTTATATGCACTGGAGCATGCACATGTAGTTCAAATTTGAAATATGCACATAAATGCATTGAAAACTCACTTTATGCATAAAAATGTCCAAACGAACCCCGAAAAATCACAAAAAATCACACAACACTCCTGTTGTTCTATGTTGACATGAGAAAAAAATTGAAAGCAATAAGAGGCAATGGATATCATTTCGTCCCAAATGTGGGATGTTCCCTACCGAAAACCATCATGCTTGTTGTGAGAAGCTCCGGTTTCTGAGAAGCATATACCCAAACCTGCCCCAAATGGGACAAAAAATTTACCACGGCATGTTGATGCCGCTCCATGATAGCATGACAAGTTTCATCAATTTCAGATGGGTTTTGGATTTACTAGAATTTAAAAACCAGGCATCTCAATGTTTTGCCGGCAATCAACGGTGCCATGGTGTTTGAAATTCATTCCCATTTCTTGCATGGGACCTAAGTGTCGGTGTCAAAACCTGTAGTGACCAGACATCAAACGGTCCAATCTCTGTGCTCAGGTGTCATCCCTGGATCAGTAATGCTAACACCACATAGTACTTGAAGGATTTATAACAAAGTAGCAATCACACACTTATTACATCGAGTGTCTCAAAAGAGAACTTATTACAATAAATATGGCTTAAGGCCATCTAATAACGATAACAGGGGAAGGCTTGGAAGATAAGTGAGTCCATCAACTCCAACGGCATCACTGAGTATAGAACCACGACCTAAAAACTCCTTAATCATCGTCTGAAAAGTCTACAACATTCACGTTGCAGCCCGAAACGGGTCAGCACATGGAATATGCTAGCAAAATAACACATAGAGAATAATGGAATGAAATAGGCTATTCTATATGCATATTTGGCTGGTGGAAAGCTTTATGGTTACAGTTTTGCGTAAAGCCAATTTTTCCCTACTGCAAAGGAATAAATTTTATTTAACTATCAAGGTAGTTGTTAAACATTGAGAATGGTTGACAGCATTCTCAATCCCAATTAAGCATCATCATTAAACAAAACCCAACAAAATTAATTTTTAGAGTAACATGTTGAGATTCACATGATAATCCAGGTACTAGATACTCAATATGTCCATAACCGGGGACACGGCTAATCATGATTAGTTTATACACTCTGCAGAGGTTTGCGCACTTTTCCCCATAAGACTCGATCGCCTCCGTTTGGTTTCTCGCACTACATGGTGTTTGAGAAGACGGATGACCGAGACATATTCTTTCAGAAGCGCTAGCACCTTACAATCGGGTAGACCGTTACACCGACTTTCCCCTACATCTGCTAGTCTACCACTGTAAGAGTTCGCACAACTTAATCAACTATGCTAGAGCCCATAATAGCTTGTGGCCGCACATGGAAGTTTCTAGCATGAATAATCTCATGATCCCTTTGAGCCTAGGTGGCGGTCCAAAAGAAAAACAGGCAATCGCTGGAATACCCAGGTGCCTCAATCCACCCAGATGTGTGTTTAAGTTGCCACCTTAAATAAACCATTAATTAAAAATCTCACATCTGTCATGGATACACTCACCCAATCCACATCTACTAACATAGCATGGCATAATAAGCAAACGTAGAAGTAACTCCCAAAGGTTTGATAATAAACAGGTAATAGGTACTACCTCAACTACTTCCGAAACCCACAATTTAATTAGATCCTAATCATGCAATGTGTGAGGATTGATCTAATGCAATAAAACTGGGTAGTGGGAAAAGCATGATCAAAGTGTTACTTGCCATGCTGATGATCCGGGAAACCTAGCGATTTGAAGTAGCAAGCAGCGCACTCCGGGTACTCTATCGCAAACAAACAAGCATACAATAAGTACTCAACTAATGCACAGGTAAAACTCAAATAAGAGATGTAACCAGAAAGTTCATCTTAAGAACTCCGGTTGGCAAAAAGAATCAAATCGAACGAAGCAACGAAAGACAAACGGCAAAAGAAACAAGCTTCGTTTACTATTCTGGATCTAGGGCAATTTTTACAGTGGCAAAAACTTGTTTGAGTTGGCTAAACGGAAAGAGGGTTTTGAGACGAAACTCCACACGCTTGAATCGCCTGATTCCGATAAACGAGCGAAAAGTCAGACTAAAACGAAAATCGAATCACAAATCGCGACCTGAAAAATCGCGGATTTAATCCGAGAAAAAGAAAAACAATGAACGTTCGTTAAAATGAACGAACGAACGAACGCTCGCTAATTAAATAAACCGGAAAACCCGATCTATTTAAAAAAATCGAAACTAAAAAAAATGAACAAAACCGTTGGAAAACCGAACGATCTTTCGAGAAAAACCGGAGGCGAAAAAAACTACCTCCGGCAACTTCGGCTAACGGCGGCGGCGGTCCGGCGGGGCGGCGGTGCTCCGGCGGCGGCGGCGGCGCGGGCGGGCGGCGGCAGCGGCGGCGGGGCCGGCTAGGGTTAGGGTTTTCGGGTGGGCGGCTTGGGCTTTGGCCGGGGGACTCGGGGCGCTTATAAGAGGCCCGGCCAGGAGGAGTCCTGGCCGGTTACGGCCCAAGGTCGGTTCAGACTTTTTTTTAAATAATTATGCTCGGAAAAAAACAAAAGAAATACTAAACGGACTCCAAAAATCCCGAAATAAATTTTTCCCGGGTTCTAAAATCAAGCCGCACAGGATGAACATTTATTTGGGGCCTAAATGCAATTTTGAAAAACGTGCATTTTTCCTAAATTCAAATAAAATAGCAAATAAAACCAAAATAAAATCTTATTTGATTTTTTTATTAAATCCTCAATATTTCTTTATTTTGGGAAAGTCATTTTATTCCCTCTCTCGTATTTTTGTAATAGAAATAATTGAAGATAAAATAAATAAAATCAAATGATCCTATTTTCAAAATTTGAGACAACTCAAATATGAAAATAACGAAATCCCCAACTCTCTCCGAGGGTCCTTGAGTTGCGTTAAATTTCTAGGATCAACCAAAATGCAATAAAATATGATATGCAAAGATGATCTAGTGTATAACATTCCAAATTGAAAATTTGGGATGTTACAAAACCAGCGGATCTTGGGTAGGGGGCCCGAACTATGCGCCTGAGGTTGATGGTAATAGGAGACAGGGGACACGAAGTTTTACCCAGGTTCGGACCCTCTTGATGGAGGTAATACCCTACGTCCTGCTTGATTATATTGATGAGTATAGGGGTTACGAATCTACCACAAGATCGTAATGGCTAAAACCCTAGAAGTCTAGCCTATATGGTTATGATTATGATTGCCTCTACGGACTAAACCCTCCGGTTTATATAGACACCGGAGGGACTAGGGTTGTACAAAGTTGGTTATAGAGAAAGGAATCTTCATATCCGAATGCCAAGGAGAGTCCCATACGGACACGGGTGAGAGAATCTTTAATCTTGTATCTTCATGGCCCAACAGTCCAGCCCATGTCCAACAAGCTGGATGCCCGAGGACCCCTTTATCCAGGACTCCCTCAGTAGCCCCTGAACCTAGCTTCGATGATGAGGTGTCCGGCACGCAGATTGTCTTCGGCATTGCAAGGTGGGTTCCTCCTCCGAATACTCCAAAACAGCCTTCGAACACAAAGAACGTGTTCGGCTCTGCAAAACAAGCACCACATATATCCGTAGAGAGCATAATATTTCATGAGTCTAATCCACTGACAACTTTTTATGGCGTGACATCATGTCACAGCCCGGTCATTATTTCGAACCGTTTTCCAGCCTCCCGCTTCATGTTTTAAGATGCGGTTTTATTGGCACGTCTTGTCGAAGCAGAGATCATGTCCCCTTATTATGGGATTCTCATCAATATGGGCGTGGATAACCCAATCGTTCTGTTGGCATAATCCCTTGGGAATAGGCAGGCTTTAAGGCCTATGAGGAGGCATTTGATATTCATGGCCTTTATAAAGGGGCACAGGCCTGTCTTTCTCCTATGTGCCTTCCTCTTCCTCAATCTTTCTAGCCTCGAGTTCTAGCACCCAGGTTTCAACTTAACTATTCCGAGCCTCCCAGTCATGTCCGGACTCAGCTCTCAAGGCCGGTGGGTGGCCTCCTCTGTCACAGAGGAGGATATCGCGAAGCTCCGGGCGGCTAGATACCTGACCGCGGAAATCCCCCATAGGTTACCTGCTAAAGGACAGGTTATTCCTACTCCCAAACCCGGCGAGAGGGTCGTATTCATCTCCCACTTCCTCTTGGGCCTAGGGTTTTCTCTCCACCCCTTCGTTCGCGGCCTCATGTTTTATTACGGGCTAGATTTTCACGATCTAGCTCCGGACTCCTTCCTTCACATCTCAGCGTTTATTGTCATGTGTGAGGCTTTTCTCCGCATTACCCCTCACTTCGGTTTATGGCTCAAGACCTTTAACTTGAAACTGAAGGTAATCAAGGGGGACCAAATAGAGTGTGGAGTAGCCACGGTGAACAAGCTCCCCAATGCTTTTTGGACCAAAGGCTCTTTCACGGAAGTTTCCGACCTATGGCAGGGGGAGTGGTTTTACATCACCGAACCTCGTGGTACCAAGTGGGCAGCTGCAACTGCGTTCCGACCTAGCCCTCCATTACAGCTCACATCATGGATTAATAAGGGGCTAGACTGGGGATCCATTGACGAAGTGCAGACGCTACAAAGCCGCATCCGGAGCCTCCTTGAACATGACACTGGCCTCATCAATGTAATCCAGGTAATGCTAGTCCGCCGGGTCCTGCCATGCCAGTGACGGCCCCTCCGCATGTGGGAGTTCAATCCAGAAGGACCACGGACCCTTCAACACTTCTTCGGCACGACACACAAAGGAATGTGGAAGTTATTCTTCGGGACACAGAGGCAGTGGATGGATTCCACCGAAGACATCGGCCTCGACTGCAATCATTTGGATACCTCAGTAAGCACTCGACTCCTGAACACAACTTAGTTAAACATCCCGTAATACTGAGAAAACCATCTTTGGACAGGGCTGGGTAAAGAAGGCGGAACGAATTAGGTGTTCAGCCCCTCTTCCCGAAGACTCAGCTGATCCTGTGTTAACAAGGATGCTGGCTCCGGTGCCATATCAAGTGCCGGCGAAGGAGGAGAAGGAGGAGAACAAGAAGGCCAAAGGTGACCTCCATTCCAAAGGTACACCGGGCGCTATGTCCGAGGGGATTGGGGATCCCTCTTCCGAAGACAAAAGAGAAGGGGAAGCCGACATCGCTTCCCCATATGGGAAGAAGAGGACCGCCTCTGAACATTTGGAGGAGGGTGCTCCTAAGCGAGGGAAGATGTCCTTGCCAGGCGGTTCGGGTTCGGAAGACGACGTTGACGCGCAGTTCCTCTGTAAGGACAAGCCTTTAGCCGAATCGTAAGTGAACAAAGGTGTCCTAAACATATCCCATTCCTTTCCGCTTACAAGGGTAACATCTGAAAATACATGTTTGCAGTCCGGCACGCAGTCTTCCTCAATAGTCCTCCTCCTCGGGGGATCTTCTTCCGGAGATGATGGAAAGCGAGACACCTCCCCAGACCCTCTCTCCTAATAGGGCGGACGACTTTGAGGTGTCGTCCCGGAGGATTTCTCCTGATCAACAAGTGGTGCAAGGGACAATGAAGACCGCGCCCGAAGGTGATACTTCGACGGCCCAGGGTTTGGGGCATGCAGCCCCTTCAGGGACCAACAATAAAGGCCCCAAACTATCCGGTTTATAGCCGGAGACGACTCTAGAGTCGAGCAAACACATCCCTTCGAAGGGAGTCCGTACTCCCATCACCACTTCCAGGAATCAGGAGGCGCCGGATACCTTGATGGACGTGTTGCAACATGCGTCCATCTTAGAGGAACATCGTACCTTGATGGGTATGGTAGCCAAGAGGATTCTGTCCGTGACAAGCGGATTCAATGAAGCCTTCACGAGCCTGCTAAGAGGCTTCGAGGTATGCAATGTAATATCTTCAATTGCACTTTACATGCAAAAAAATGCACCTGTATATAGATGGTAGCCCTTGAGACTCTGGTTGGCGTCCGATAGGAGGCAATCATAGGATCAAAAAAGATATGCCCAGGAAATAATCTAACTAAGTGGAACACATGCTGTTTCATCCATGGAGACTGCCCGTGCTATAGAGGTTGCCGATCTGAAGTGGAAACTTGATGTGGTGGATGACGACATCACGCTTATTAACGAGGCGCACGGTATGTTTTGGGGCAGTCAGTATATGTATGTATAAGAATATGAGCACGAAGCTAAGAATTATATACTGAAATATGCATACTGCAGATGGTGCTACCCCGGTTGAGACCCTGCGGGCTAAGCTCGTCCTGTCCAAGGAGCAATTTAGGATGAGTAATGTGGCTGCCAAGAAGGCAACTGAGGAGTTAATGGCCGAACAGGCTGCTCGGCGCCAATGCGAAGAGAGAATATCTTCCACAGAGCAAGTTCTAAAGGATGCCACTGGCAAATGCCGAGCACTCGAGGAGGAGAACAAGGCCAAAGTAGCCGAACTCGAGAAGGCCTTACGAGAGGCGAGAGAGGCACGATCCGAGTCAAGAGCGGCTCGGGAGGAGATCCGGCAAGCCGGGGAGATAGCGGCCGGTAAGCCATTTCTATTACAGACTAAATTCGGTGATCCGAAGTATGCCCCACTTAATCAAATGTGGAGCTCTCCAGACGCATTCTTGGACTTGCCAAAGAGTACCTCCGATGCGGCACAGTTTTACCAAGAGCAAGAAGGGTGTGCAACGGAGAAGCTTTTCTGGTCACAATTCGGCACGCCAAAGCGCCCGCTGTTGCTGAACGAAGAGATGTCCCAATGGGCCGAGCTCCACAAGATATTCGGTTCTGCCATGAAGGACGTCGTGGTCCGGCTGTGGCTGACTGAGCCAGTTCTGAATAGTTATTTTGGTTTGGTGCAGCGACTTGTGGATGTGGTGTCACGTATCGATGCCATGAAGCGATCAGCATGCATTGAAGGTGCACGGATGGCCTTTGCCTGTGTCAAGACGTATTGGGCGAAGATGAAGGCCACCGATATTGCAACGGAGAGTCCACCCAGGGGCAAGGACAAACACACGTCGGAGCAGTATTTTGAAGATGTCCTAGAGGGTGCCCGCTTGATAGAGGGTCAGTGCTCGAAGGATATGATCTTCGAGTGAATGTACCAAGATTGTAAAAAACAATATTATGATATATTTATACTTTTGCCTAAAAGTTTTGGTTCCTCCTGTGCGGCCATCTTTGTATAATCTGAAAGTTTTCCAGTCATTGGCTTCGGCCCCCACGCATAAAATACGGGGGTGTTCGGAAAAGCACTTGATCACTCTTGACCCAACGTCTTGGTCCGTGAAGGAGGTGTCAAGGCGGCGAACTAGGCAATCAGAATATAGGGCTTTAACACTTTCACTTAGCCATAGGTGTTTGACAGCGGGTCTACGATATAGCCCCTGGTATGTACACGGTTATCCCAATACGGTGCGCTACATAGGCGACCTTAAAATGGTCCTTCGTGTAATACGGAAGGAATCGCGAAAGATTCTGATAAGTCATCGAGTGGTTGACCAGCTCTCGCCGCATCATGACAGTCAGTTTTTGGCTTTCTCTATTGAGGTGCTTGACCAGATGAACGGAAACACAATCGCAGTAGTTCTCCCTTTACTACCCTAGCCGATAGAGCGGAACATAAGGTAGTAAGCATAGGAGCCGGGCAACCCAAGTATTGACCAAAGACATGATTCGGAGTTGATGCATATAAGGCCAAACTCATGACGCCGAAGTGTGTTGTAAAGCTGTTCGGACTTGTCGGTGACTCACTTGTTCCCATATCGAGCCCCTGACAATTTGTGCCGAGGTGCGTTTGTGAAACAACCGAAGAAGCAAAATTCAGTTCTGTAGAAAAAGCGAATACTGAATACAGTTTATGTTCACTGGGACCTGATTGATACGTTAATCGCCATCTTACAGATAATAACACCACAGCCCAGGCTATTTGACATGCCGGGGGTCGAAGGCTGAGGAAAAAGGCACCTTACAGGCTCGAAATAGAGAGTGTGGTCTACAAAGAATTATTTGGACCTCCTATCACACGTCTGCGCCGCCTTGCCTCGGTGAAAGGACTCCTTAACAGGAATAGCCTTTGAGTATGAAGCCGAACTCCGAAAGAGTCTGTGAGATGACCAGCCTTTGAGCCACCTATGGTAAAAGATAAAAAAAAATGGTTTAGAAAAGAAAAAGAGGCTATGTGAGTGCTTGTGGGCCTGTCCGTATTGTGCCTCTGCCGATGGCCAGGGTATTTTAAGTGCATAATTATGTATGCGCAGTACAGACTTCGCAGGTATATGAGGCGAACGGCGAAGGGCGAACTGCTAATCCAGCCCCGAGATTGATCAGTCCTGTTTAATAGAGACCGACGGCTTACTGGCCGATAAGATATGCGGCTTGATGAGGCTGCTTTGTACTTCGGTTGTACTAGCCATAGTATGACCCTCTATATGGAGGGAGCGTTCTGTATTTCCATTTATTGTTATGACGCCGCGTGGACCAGGCATCTTAAGTTTTGCATGGGCGTAGTGTGGGACCGCATTAAAACGAGCAAAAGCAGTACGCCCCAGAAGTGCATGGTAGCCAATGCGGAACGGGGCAATATAGAAGGTCAAGACTTTGCTTCGAAAGTTGTTCAGTGAACCGAAAACTACTTCCAATGTGATGGAGCCCGTGCAGTGAGCTTCTATGCCAGGTACTGCTCCCTTGAGGATAGTTGTGGTGGGCTTGAATCTTGAAGGATCAATGCCCATTTTGCGGATAGTGTCTTGGCAGAGTAGATTAAGGCTACTGTCGCCGTCCATAAGGACTTTCATGAGATGTAACCCATTGATGATTGGGTCAAGGACGAGGGTTGCATGACGGATACTGATTGGGTGATTCTTGCGATCAAAAGTAATCGGGCAGGCCGCCCATTGGTTAAATTTTGGGGGGACCGGCTCTATGGCGTAGGCGTCCCGTGGTGTGCACTTGCACTCCCCTATAGGGGTGTGCGTCACTTATACCATGTTCATCGTGTTTACTTCGGGGGGAAATTGCCTCTGACCCCCGATGTTTGGTGGGCGAGTCTCTTCGTCATCGCTGTCACTGGGCGGCCCCTTCCCCTTGTGTTCGGCATTGAGCTTGCTGGCTTGTTTGAAGACCTAACAACTTCTATTAGCATGATTGGTAGGATTATGGGGGGTGCCATGAATCTGGCAGGGCAGATCCAGTATCTTGTCTAAATTGGATGGTCCGTCTCTATTTGCCTTGAATGGCTTTTTCCGTTGACCAGGTTTGGAGCCGCTGAATCCGGCGTTGACCGCCATGTCGTGCGTGCCTTCATTATTATTTCGACGCTTGTGTTTATTGCGTCGTGACTTGCCATTGCCGTCTCGAACTTTGGAAGTTCCCGGGCCACTGGTGTTGTTGCTTCTACGAGCGAGCCAGCTATCCTCTCCTGCGCAGAAGCGGGTCATCAGAGCGGTAAGGGCTGCCATGGATTTTGGTTTTTCTTGTTCGAGGTGGCAGGCAAGCCATTCGTCTTGGACACTATGTTTAAAGGCCGCAAGGGCTTCGGCGTCCGGACAATCAACAATTTGGTTCTTTTTAATTAAGAACCTAGTCCAGAGCTTCCTGGCTGACTCCCCGGGCTGTTGGATAATGTGACTTAGGTCATCGGCATCCCGGGCCGGACATATGTACCTTGGAAGTTATCGCGGAAGGCGTCTTCCAAGTCTTCCCAGCTGCCAATGGAATTCTCGGGCAGACTGTTCAGCCAGTGCCAAGCTGGCCCCTTGAGCTTTAGAGGGAGGTATTTGATGGCATGAAGATTGTCACCGTGGGCCATATGAATATGGAGGATAAAGTCTTCAATCCTCTTGTAGATGATTGACGGAGCCATCGAACCTCTTGAAGACAATGCAGCGGAACTCTCAATGAAAGCACCAATGTCGGTGTCAAAACCGGCGGATCTCGGGTAGGGGGTCCCGAACTGTGCGTCTGAGGTTGATGGTAACAGGAGAGAGGGGACACCAAGTTTTACCCAGGTTCGGGCCCTCTTAATGGAGGTAATACCCTACGTCCTGCTTGATTATATTGATGAGTATAGGGGTTACAAGAGTTGATCTACCATGAGATTGTAATGGCTAAAACCCTAGAATTCTAGCCTATATGATTATGATTATGATTATGATTGCCCCTACGGACTAAACCCTCCGGTTTATATAGACACGGAGGGGACTAGGGTTCTACAAAGTCGGTTACAGAGAAACGAATCTTCATATCCGAACGCCAAGCTTGCCATCCACGCCAAGGAGAGTCCCATCCAGACACGGGTGAGAGAATCTTGTATCTTGTATCTTCATGGCCCAACAGTCCGGCCCATGTCCAACAGGCCGGACGCCCGAGGACCCCTTAGTCTAGGACTCCCTCACTAAGCATGCACCCAAGGACACAGATTTGATTTTTCAACCAGTTTATATGCACTGGAGCATGCGCATGTAGTTCAAATTTGAATTATGCACATAAATGCATTGAAAACTCACTTAATGCATAAAAATGTCCAAACGAACCCCAAAAATTCACACAACACTCCTGTTGTTCTATGTTGACACGAGAAAAAAATTGAAAGCAATAAGAGGCAATGGACATCGTTTCATCCCCAAAGGTGGGATGTTCCTACCAAAAACCATCATGCTTGTTGTGAGAAGCTCCGATTTGTGAGAAGCATATACCCAAACCTGCCCCAAATGGGACAAAATGTTTACCACGACATGTTGATGCCGCTCCATGATAGCATGCCAAGTTTCATGAATTTCAGACAAGTTTTGGATTTACTAGAATTTAAAAACCAGGCATATCAATGTTTTGCCGACAATCAACGGTGCCATGGTGTTTGAAATTCATTCATATTTCTTTCATGGGACCTAAGCATGCACCCAAGGACAAAGATTTGATTTTTCAAAGAATTTATATGCACTGGAACATGTGCATGTAGTTGAAATTTGAATTATGCACATAAATGCATTGGAAACTCACTTAATGCATAAAAATGTCCAAACGAACCCTGAATAATTCCAATTCTTTTATGATCACTGCAGATAAAAGGTCTAGCAATTCAAACACCGTCCATGGCCGTTGTGACCCCATTATGTAATTCAAATCAAGACGAAAAATCAAGTAGATCCCACACAGTTTATTATAACCGACCATGTGAGATGCAGCACAAAATATCTTTGGACCGTGTCTGAATAAGGGACCGTGTCTGATGATACTTTGTGCGCTAGTTTTTTGGCTGAAGCGATTCCAAATTTTCGGCTTCCGCGGAAATATCTACCGCCCCGCCCCCTCCCCCTTATCAAAAGCCACATTTCCCCTCTTTCCGCCTTCCTTTCCAATTTGAAACCTCCACTCCTTGCTTGCAGCACCGCCGCCTCCTCGCTGGCGACCCTCCTTCACGCTGCTCGACCTCCTTATCCAGGCAGGAAATCCACACCCGACCCCCATCCTCCTCCTCCTTCCACATCCCACATGCCCCAACCGCCCACGCGAGCGCAACACCTTCCACCCAAATCACCGACCCCTGCACCAAATAAGCGCCCGCCTAAGCCATGGTGCACGCAGTATAGCCAGGACCTCAAGGAGCATTTGGTAGCGGAGAAGCAAATCATGGCCGCATGCGTGAATGAGGTCGCGATGGCTGCCATTTGTGTCGACCCCCAGATCTTGTAGGAGCACCTCGCCGTCGAGGCCACCGTTGACGCCTCGCGCATCGACACCGCGGCGCGGTTGGCTACTTTAAACGACAGTTCGTGGCGTTTTCTCGAGGCCATCGTTGGTACCTTCGACGAAGACTACAAGGTGTTTTCTCAGCGTGCACGTGCTTACCTCATCTCGAGAGCCAGCAGGTTGGTGCCCGGAGCGGCTCAGGCAACTCACCACTACAACGAGGGCACCCACGATGCGGAGGCCTCGCCCTCTTCCATGTCCAAGGAGCCAATCGTCATTGATTTCTCCGACAATGAGGAGTAGCTTGTCTTATTAGCTCACTATAAGGACCCATGTTCATTTTGCTAGCTACTTCCTTTCCTTAACAAATTCTAGTGAATTGTGCTATCTATTTATACCATGCAATCTTCTGCTATAGTGTATATGTTCTATATGTCGTGCAATGTGGTGTTCAATTAACTGCTTGGTTCAATTCTGCAAATGTGATGTTCAATTCTTCAGGGTGCAATATTTCCACATTGTTAAGCATGCTTGGTTTGGTTAACTGTATGATCTTCTATTAGGAGTATGTTATATTTTTCAATTGGTGTTTAGTTAACTGATTGGTTCATTTGTTGTGGCTTGGTTCACTTGTTGTGGTGTTTAGTTAACTGCTTGGTTCAATTCTGCAATGCGATGTTCAATTGTTGTGGGTGCATTCTGTTATTGTATACCATGTGAGGAATAAATCAAATTTGGTTGTACTAAATACATGAGAAACAAATACAATTGCTACATTTCCAAGTTGTTAAGCAAGCTTGGTTTGGTTAACTGTCTAATCTTCTATTAGGAGTATGTTATATTGTGCAATGTGGTGCTCAGTTAACGTTTGGTTCATTTGTTGTGGTGTTTAGTTAACTGGTTGGTTCAATTCTGCAATGCGATGTTCAATTGTCGTGGCTGCATTCTCTTATTGTATATCATGTGAGGAATAAATCGAATTTGGTTGTACTAAATACATGAGAAACAAATACAATTGCTCTATTTCCAAGTTGTTAAGCATGCTTGGTTTGGTTAACTGTCTAATCTTATATTAGGAGTATGTTATATTGCAATGTGGTGCTCAGTTAACATTTGTTTCATTTGTTGTGGTGTTTAGTTAACTACTTGGTTCAATTCTGCAATGCGATGTTCAATTGTTGTGGCTGCATTCTGTTATTGTATACCATGTGAGGAATAAATTGAATTTGGCTGCACTTAATACATGAGAAACATATAGAAGTGATGTATTTCCTAGTTCTTAATCATGCTTGGTTTGGATAAATGGGTTTTCCATGTGGCTTGAATTAATCTGATGAAATAATCTGATGAATTTGCAAAGGTTTACAAGATGGTACTAACTATTATACCTTGCCTTTTTGTATTCCTTTGCCCCATTTCCAATATAGAGAAGATATTTGTGCACATCCTTGTTTTCAAGCTTCACTGATGATTACCTCTCAAACCACCTCTGTGGTCAGGAGGCGAAGAAAGTTTTCATACAACACCCACGGTTCAATGTTGAAGTGTTCCTGAGGAGGTCGAAGGATGGACAGTCAATCATCCACAGGCACTGGCCTAAAGTTGCAAAGACCTTCAACATGAATGAAGGCTCAATATTCGCCTTCCACTTCAGCAGTTTTCCAGATGATATGCATCTCTCTATGTACCGTCTATGATGCTAATTTTGAAATGGTCTAGATGTTGCATGTGAAACTTGCTGCTGGTGCAGTTGTGTAATAGGGTAGCTGAGTGCTGAAGCTATATCATGTTGTACTCCGATGTATTTCAATTCTGAAATCCTGCTTCCTTAATATGGAAATGGAATGTATTATGTGCTTAATATAAATGTCAATTAGATTAGTAAATGGATTATTAATAATAGGGAAATTAGCCCACTAATTGGCCAATTAGCTTGCTAATTGGGTTTTCCTATTGCAAACGGTTAATGAGAAACCATCATGGGCGATGACCTCAGGCAACACACACAGTTTCTAGGAATAAACCGTGTTGGATCAATGAACAATCACACACGACATTCTCTTCAAAACTATTTGCGTTACACCACCTTGTGCAAACGGTTTCCTTGTAGTGACTATGTGGGATGTATATACGAATGTAAACGTTCAGTGGTGACTGATTGTGTGGGATGTACTTACAACCGGAAATGATTTCACATGTATAATTGTATTTTTTTAGCACTACTGTACATATTTCCGTATTTGAGTGCCCGTCGGACGCACACGACCTCATTTTGCCGAGCGTGTGTGCCAGGAGGGCATATCCCCAACGGTTCCTGGGTTGTGTGGGAAGGACCCCCCTATCGCCCACACTCACTTAGCGATGGTTTCGAATGCCTTCGTAGAAAGGTGTTAAAAACCGTTTGTTTAGGACCGATGCGTACCAGTGAGTTCAGTTGTATCCTTGAGAACAAATACAACTACTCAAACATAAAGGAGAGGGTCAACTTACATGTCGGCATCAAGCCGACGAAGGGAGAAGGCGATGGTGGTAATGGTGATGGCGGCGGCGGCATGGCGATGGTGTGGTGATAATGGAGCCGGCACGGTGGAGCGGGCGGGCCAGTGCTCCTAGTGGTGGAGCCTCCTCTTCTTCCCCTCGGTCTTGTCCCTTCCTCTATGGTGGTGGATGGAGTAGAAATGGAGATGGACATGGATGTGTTGGTGATGAATGAGGATGATGGAGACGCCGGCTAGGGTTGGAGGTGGGGTGCCCTACTCGGTCTCCTCCATTGATGCGATGCATCCAAGGGCTCTACATGATCCTTATCCTCTCCCAAATGCTTCCTTATTGTCCAAGGATCTCGTGGGAAGAAACGCAGATGAAATTAGTGAAGAATCTTGTCTGGAGAGGCAACTTTTAGGCTCGATTTCCTTCCATACAACCATCCATACGATGAGCCACGATTGTATGGTATGTCGTCTTTTGCTCTGGTCCTTTTCGGTAAATCGGCCGCCATTTCTTCATACAAACTAGGAATTTAACATTATTGGGCTTGTTGGATTCATATGAACGACACTGATCCATTTATGGTATTAGATCTTGGTTTTGAGAACTTTGGAAAAATTAACTTTTTTCACTCTCTAAAACGGCCAAGTCTGGTGCTGTAAGTCCTCCATATTGAGCTTGTCCTTGGTCATTTCACATGCCCGACGCTAAGGGGGTGAGAGGGGTGGCCGCCCCGGGCCCCCGAAGCATGCTAGTGAGTAATTGTGGTTTAGTAAGAATATGTGTGTTAAGGTTTGTGATTCCCAAAGCATGCACACGTATGGTCTCTCATTATGCTCTAAAATTGGAGCATGATTAATTATTGATTGTCATCCTTTGCGTGGAGGTCGGGAGCGCACGATGGTTAACTCCTACCAACCTCTCCCCTAGGATCATGTGTAGTAGTACTTTGCTTCGAGGGCTAATAAACTTTTGCAATAAGTATGTGAGTTTTTTATGACTAATGTGATTCCATGAATTAAACGCACTCTCACATTTACGCAATTTGCTAGCCTCTTCGATATCGTGCATTGCCCCTTCTCACCTTGAGTTGTGGTGCAAACTTCTCCGATGCATCCAAACCCCGTGATATGATACGCTCTATCATACATAAGCCACCTTATATCTTCCTCAAGATAGCCACCATGCCTACTTATTATGGCATTTCCATAGCCATTCTGAGATATACTGCCATGCAACTTCCACCTTCCGATTTATTATGACACATATCATCATTGTCATATTGCTTTGCATGATCATATACTTGACATAGTATTTGTGGCTCCGCCAACATTCCTATTTTTTATACATGTCACGCTAGATCATTGCGCACCCCGATACACTGTCGGAGGCATTCATATAGAGTCATATTTTTGTTCTAGTATCGAGTTGTAATTCTTGAGTTGTAAGTAAATAAAAGTGTGTGATGATCATCATTACTAGAGCATTGTCCCATGTGAGGAAAGGATGATGGAGACTATGATTCCCTCACAAGTCGGGATGAGACTCATAAAAAAGTAAAAAAAAAAAGGACAAAGGGCCCAAAATAAAAAAGAGAGGCCAAATAGCCCAAAGAAAAAATGATGAGAAAAAAGAGAGAAGGGACAATGTTACTATCCTTTTACACACTTGTGCTTCAAAGTAGCACCATGTTCTTCATGATAGAGAGTCTCCTATTTTGTCACTTTCATATATTACTAGTGGGAATTTTTCAATATAGAACTTGGCTTGTATATTCCAATGATGGGCTTCCTCAAATGCCCGAGGTCCTCATGAGTAAGCAAGTTGGATGCACACCCACTTAGTTTTGTTTTGAGCTTTCATACACTTATAGCTCTAGTGCATCCGTTGCATGGCAATCCCTACTCCTTGCATTGACATCAATTGACAGGCATCTCCATAGCCTGTTGACTAGCCTCGCCAATGTGTGACTTTCTCCTTTTTCGTCTTCTCCACACAACCTCCAACATCATATTCTACTCTACCCATAGTGCTATATCCATGGCTCATGCTCATGTATTGCGTGAGAGTTGAACTTTTGAAGCGCGTTAAAAAGTATGAATGCTTGGCTAACACCGGGGTTGTGCATGATAAATACTTTATGTTAAGAAGATGGAGCATGACAAGGCTATATGATTTTGCAGGGATAACTTTCTTTAGCCATGATATTTTGAATAGACATGATTGCTTTTTAGTATGCTGGAAGTATTTTTTATGTCAATATTAAACTTTTGTTTTGAATATTGCAAATCTGAATATTCATTCCACATAAAGAAAGATTACATAATAAGCATGTTAGGTAGCATTCCACATCAAAAATTTCTGTTTTTATCATTTAACTACTCGAGGACGAGCATGAATTAAGCTTGGGGATGCTTGATACGTCTCCAACGTATCTATAATTTTTATTGTTCCATGCTATTATATTATCCATCTTGAATGTTTTATATGCATTATTATGCTATTTTATATCATTTTTTGAGACTAACCTATTAACCTTGTGACAAGTGCCAGTTATTGTTTTTCCTTGTTTTTGTCTTTACAGAGAATCAATTCCAAACGGACTCCAAATGGAACGAAACTTTTTGACGATTTTTCTTGTACCACAAGACACCCAAGAAGCTTCGGGAGGAGGCCAGATGGGCCACAAGGCAACCACAAGCTCGTAGGGCGCGCCCCCCAAGCTTGTGCCCCCTGGCTCCTCTAACCCTATTTCTTCTTCTATAAATACCCAAATATTCCCCATAGACCAAAGGGCACACCAAAAATACTTTTATGCCACCGCAAGTTTCTGTTCTCGTGAGATCCCATCTGGAGGACTTTTTCGGTACTCTGCCGGTGGGGTTCGACCATGGAGGGCTTCTACATAAACCTTGCTGCCCTTCCGATGATGTGTGAGTAGTTTACCACAGACCTACGGGTCCATAGCTAGTAACTAGATGGCTTCTTCTCTCTCTTTGATCTTCAATACAATGTTCTCCTTGATGTTCTTGGAGATCTATTCGATGTAATCTTCTTTTGCGGTGCGTTTGTTGAGATCCGATGAATTGTGGGTTTATGATCAGATTATCTATGAATATTATTTGAGTCTTCTCTGAACTCTTTTATTCATGATTAAGATAGCTTTGTATTTATCTCCGATCTATTGATTTGGTTTGGCCAACTAGATTTATTTTCTTGCCATGTGAGAGGTGCTTTGTAATGGGTCAATCTTGCGGTGCTTATTCCCAGTGACAGAAAGGGACATGACATGTATTTGTATGTTGCCATTAAGGATAAAAGATGGGGTTTTTTCATATTGATTGGATCTATCCCTCTACATCATGTCATCTTGCTTAAGGCGTTACTCCGTTCTTGTTAACTTAATACACTAGCTGCATGTTGGATAGCGGTCCGTGGAGTAATAGTAGTAGATGCAGGTAGGAATTGATCTACTTGTCATGGACGTGATGCCTATATTCATGATCATTGCCTTAGATATCGTCATAACTATGCGATTTTCTATCAACAGTAATTTGTTTACCCGTCGTATACTTTCTTTCAAGAGAGAAGCCTCTAGTGAAAACTATGGCCCCCGGATCTATTTTTATCATATTATTTTCAGATCTATAAAATAAAAAACCCAAAAATACCTTGTTGCAATTTATTTACTTTTACTTATCTTTTATATCTATCACTATCAGATCTCATCCTTGCAAATAATCGTGAAGGGATTGACAACCCCTTTATCGCGTTGGGTGTAAGTATTTGTTTGTCTGTGTAGGTGCAATCATTGGTGACTTATGTGTTCCTCCTACCGAATTGATACCTTGGTTCTCAAAGGGAAAATACTTATATCTACTTTGCTGCATCACCCTTTCCTCTTCAAGGGAAAACCAACACAAGCTCAAGAAGTAGCAATGTCCTCCGACCAATAAGAACTTGATTGTCAATGAAAAAGATCTCCACAAAGATAAACTTATACTTGCAATATGTCATTTCAAATACTATGAATCACAAGATAACTTACTTGCAAAAACAGATGACAACCATAAAAATTTATAACATAACTACTTGACTCCATTTTTGCTTCACATCGCTAATAGCATCAACAAGAAAGTTTGTTGCACACTCACGCCAATTATAATCAGCTATGTACTCACTCCTACAAAGAGCTGCCTAATGGTCAACAATTGTGTAGTCCGGTTTTGATGATGGGGTTATTAAGTGCCCCATAATAAATATAACACATGTGAAAGGATCGAGATGGACCGAGGGGGTGAATAGGTACAATTAAAAAATTTAATTGTTACTTGGCAATTTTAGGCAATATTGTAGAATAGGAAAGTGAGCCTAACAATTGCAAAGGTCAGTCTAGTGTTAAGCAAGGACAATACAAACACAATAAGAAAACACAATGAATTGAAAGTAAAGACTAAGAGATAGATAACCACATGTAGGGATCTAGGGTTAGGGATAACCGCAACCCTCAGAGACGAGGATGTCTGTCGATGTTCACTTCCTTGGAGGAAAACTAGTCACCATTAGAGAGGTGGATGTTAATGTTACCATGAAGGCTCACCCTATTCTACCCTTGAGACGGCACCACGAAGGCGTTTCTCAACCACTAGTGTTAGACCTTGAAGTGATCTCCAAACATTCACAAACTTTTCGGGGGCAATCACAATGCTTGATTCCTCACAGAAGAACTCCTACCACCTATGAGTCTCCAACCTCCAAGATTAACAGGATCGAAGGGGAAACACTCAAGACTTGATCAAATCACAATTTGATTTGGTCACATGAAGGAGAGGGAGTAGATCTTTCTTTTGATTGGAACAACTCTCAAGAACTCTCACAAATCTTCTCGTGATCTGGGATTTAGTGCGGGAGAGTATGAGAGGGAGCACTTGTGTTCTTGGGGATGATATGAATGTAGTGGTCAGCTATTTATACCCCAAGAGAATCTAGCCATTTTTAGGCACTCGTTGACCTTCCCGGATGATCTGGATGCCCCCCTAGATGATCTGGGAAATGCCTGGATGATCTGGATGGGATGATCCGGATAGGTTGAAAATAGAATGCAGCAGCAGGGAGTCTGAATGTCCGGAAGGAACACCAGATGAATTTTCTGTAGGAGAAGTACTGGGAGACAGTCGAATGATCCGGCACTTCATCCAGATGATCTGGGCATGATCTGGAAGCCCATCTGTTAGATTCGGCTCCAGCCGCAAGTTTCTTTTGGTTCCTGGACCCCTAGCCGGATCATCTGGGTCTGTGTCCGGATGATCCGGGCAAGCCCGGAAGATCCAGGACTATGTCTGGATGATCCGGGCAAGCCCGGAAGATCCGGGACTTGGTTCGGTTGATCCGTCTCTGGGGGGATATGTTTCTGTTGGTTTCTAGTGCTCTAGTTGTATGTTCCGGGCAACACCTAGACGAGGTGTAACGCCCCAAGACCGAAGCTTCAGAAGACTTCCATATTTTCGTGATCTCCATGTGTTTCATTTGTGCTTGCTCTTTTATTTTTGCATTGCATCATGTCATTAATCTTTGCAACTCAAATAAATAAACCGTATGGATCTTTGGTCCATTTAAACTGAGGGAATTCACATGGTGATTCTCTTTATAACATATCCTCCTGATATTAGGGAGCTATATTAAATATTCCATTTCCGGAATCACCCATAACACACATGCAAAATATTTTCCATGTCTATTCCTCTTTGAGTTTGACATTCAAACCTTGCCAATATTTCTCATCTCTTTTATCGAGGCTCCTCTAAAAATCTCAGCCCATTTAGAGTCCTTTCGAATGGGTTTCAAAATTCAAACATGTTGAATTAAATTCAACATGTGTGAATTTATTGTTCTCCAAAAATCCTCTTGCCATTTTATTTAAATTTCTCACATTTTTGTGAGTCCAGAAATATTATCCTCGTGCGCTAATTCTTTCCTAACCCCCCTCTTCTTTTTCTTCTCTCTATGCTTTTCTGTTAAAGGAAAAAGAGTTAGGAAGAGAGACTTGTAACACCCACGATGCGGCTATATCTCCCACGTATCGGAGCACGACTTAGAGGCATAACCACATGGTAGGCATGTCGCAAGAGGGGTAATCTTTACACATCCCATGTACTGAATAAGAAAGGGATAAAGCTGGCTTACAAAGGCCACTTCACACAATACATAAATATAGCATTACGTCATCCAGAATACAATCACGGTCCGACTATGGAACCAAAATAAAAGAAGCCCACCCCTAATGCTAGATCCCCAATCGCCCCGACTGGGCTCCACTACTGATCAACTGGAAACGAAACAAGACTATGATCAAGATCTTCATCGAGCTCCCATCTGAACTGGGTTGCGTCACCTGCAACTAGCAATGCTATAAGAGGGGCTGGGCAAAGCGGTAACATAGCCAAACAACGGTTTGCTAGGACAAGGTGGGTTAGAGGCTTGTCATGGCAATATGGAGGCATGATAAGCAAGTGATAGGTACCGCGGCATAGCAAAAGAGCAAGCATCTAGCAAGCAAAGATAGAAGTGATTTCGAGGGTATGGTCATCTTCCTGAAATCACGCAAGGAAGAAGAACGAGTCCATGAAGAAGACAATAGGACGAAGTCAGACGAATCCTCACAACTCCGGAACGAAACCGAAGCTAACGAGAGAAGCAACCCGGAAAGAAGCAAGCAACAAAGTAAACAACCATCACATAAACATGGCATGATGCACAACCAAGTATGATGCATGTCCGGTTTACTGAAGTATGGCATGGCAAAGTACAACAAACAACACTACAAATTAAGTGGAGCTCAATATGCAACGAGTTGCATATTGACAAAACACCACGACAAGTTATCTAGTTCGATCTGGTTTATGTACTCAACAATATTAAATGTTGTTAAGCATGGCAAGAGGTGAAACATGAGTAAAAGTACACAGTTAGGCATTTTAAATGAGGCCAGAAACATCAAACAACAATTCCGGTAAATCCTCATGTGTATTTAGCAATTTAATGCAAACAACAATTTTAACCATTCTTGAAGTTGTTATCATGATGCGGATGCCATGTGCACGTGTTATGCGAGTTTTATGAAAATATTGATAAGAGCATAATGAAGCATTTGTCATCGTGGCGGAAACAAAAGGGGTGCCACGGCAACGATAACGAAACAGTGCCACTGCAACGTTCCGGTTCTGACAACTCATTGAGACGTCGGTGCAAAAGAAAGTGTGGCGGGAGCGTGCAAAAGATGGTGGGGTGATCCCGATTACCAGGTTCCCACGGGTCGACGACGGTGACAAGGCAAAAGAGGGGCAACATGCACCGACAATTCAAGCACGGAGCAAGCATGAGCATCTCATACATCACACATGCATTTGTTCACGGGCGGTCGTCTCGGGATTATACCTTTGAAGCGTGCGTTATCGGAACGGTTCGAGTTTGATGTGGTGTAAGGGAAGTAGACGTTTTTGGGACGTTCGTTGTGGAAGTAGTCGTTCTCGCATGCTCTAGGGTCGACGGTAGAGGTTCTCGCGACCTCGGCGATGGTAGTTGTACATGTTGGCGGTAGTCGAACTAGGCGTTTCGGTGCGGTGTAGGGGTACATGTCGAAGGTCGTGTCGTGGTACTTGGCATTTCGTTCAGTACTCGTTCGAGCATCCGTGTGGTCTTTTCGATGGTGTACTTGGTGATATCCAAGGTGACCTTGACGCATCCGTGCGTAGAGGTACTTGGGGGTTTCGTGTAGTCGGTCTTGCCGGTCTCGGTAACGTAGTTGTACAAGAGCATCGTCGAACTTGTCGAATCCAAATTCTTGGAGGGCCGCCATGGTACTTGGCGCTAATCCATGTTCGGTGGTCGAACTTGGCATCAACCACAACAACAAGTGGATGTGCAAGATGACAGTGGGGCCTCGCGGTCATCCACTACGGCAGACAGGGCAAGCAGGGAAGCGGTGATAGCTGCTGGTTGTTGGCAGAGGACGGACGGAGCAGAGGAGCTCCGGAAAACATGCGATAGAAGCTAGCAGGGTCCAGCAGGAGCTCCTGCAGGGTGCAGGCGCAGCGAGGGGCGGCTCCGGGCATTGTGGTCGAGGTAGAGGAAGAAGGGCGCGATGGAGATGGACGGCATCGGCGAAGATGCAGGTGCGGGGTCGCCGGAGTTGACCTCTGGTGGCATCGCGGGAGATGCAGGCGCAGTGTCCTAGCAAGGCGACAGCGCAGAGGAGGGCCGACGAGGGGCGTGACGGAGCTCGGCGGGCACGCTCCTCTGGGCGCGGACAAGGACGGCGGCGGAGGGGAGACGGAGGAGTTTGCTAGGGAGAGCGGCCTCCAGGGAAGCAGCGCCGCTACGGGGTCGCGAGGGGAGGAGGAGCTCCGGCAGTGGCGGTCGCTGGCCGGCGCAGCAGCGGCATGTGAGGTGAGGAGGCGGCGGAGCAGGCTCATGGTGCTGGGAGGAAGGCGAGGCGGCGCGGCGGCCAAGGGGCAGCGCTCGGTGGCGTTCGAGGGAGGAGCTGGCGATGGGGGTTGCGTGGGATCGGGAGGAAGGGGTCGAGGGGATCGGGATCAAGCCGAGGCCCCTGGCGGCGCTGAGGGAAAACGAGGGAAGGGAGCAATGGATCGGGCAGGAGGCGGCTAGGGTTAGTGGGGTAAGGTGGGCCGGCGCGGGAGGCCCAGCCGGGAGGAGGTCCAACAGGCCGACCGGTGGGGAGGGATTGGCCTAGAGAGGCCTGTTGTCTAAGCTCTCTCTTCCTAACTCTTTTTCCTTTAACAGAAAAGCATAGAGAGAAGAAAAAGAAGAGGGGGTTAGGAAAGAATTAGCGCACGAGGGTAATATTTCTGGACTCACAAAAATGTGAGGAATTTAAATAAAATGGCAAGAGGATTTTTGGAGAACAATAGATTCGCACATGTTAAATTTAATTCAACATGTTTGAATTTTGAAACCCATAATTTTGAAACCCATTTGAAAGGACTCTAAATGGGCTGAGATTTTTAGAGGAGCCTCGATAAAAGAGATGAGAAATATTGGCAAGGTTTGTAGGTCAAACTCGAAGAGGAATAGACATGGAAAATATTTTTCATGTGTGTTATGGGTGATTCCGAAAATGGAATATTTAATATAGCTCCCTAATATCGGGAGGATATGTTATAAAGAGAATCACCATGTGAATTCCCTCGGTTTAAATGGACCAAAGATCCATACGGTTTATTTATTTGAGTTGCAAATATTAATGACATGATGACATGATGCAATGCAAAAATAAAAGAGCAAGTACAAATGAAACACATGGAGATCATGAAAATATGGAAGTCTTCTGAAGCGTCGGTCTTGGGGCGTTACAACACTCCACCACTACAAGAGGATCTCGTCCCGAGATCTAGGATGGCACCGGAGGGAAAACGGAAGAGGAAGAGAAGAGGTAAAACTAAGTTGCTTCTTTGACCAATGAGTGAAACCAAAGAACCTTGCGAGGTTGAACAAATTGAAAGAAAGAATACAACTAAGATGAACAAAGTCGAAACCATTCCGTTAGAAAAGAGGAACAAGGAACATTACGAGAACCTTGTAGGTTGAAAGACATAAGAGAAGTGTCACAAAGGACAAGAAGTACATGCAAGCACTCCAGGTGAAATGAGATGTACAAGGAACGATAAAGATCAATTACGACAACACTCCGGTTGGAAATGGAAGGTAAAGAATATGAGCTTGGCAAAATGAAAGCACTTGGATGAGACTCCGGTTAGAAGAGGAATGATAGACACAACACTCCGGTTAAAACAAGATAGAGAAGGAATAAGAATGATATAATTTAGCCAGCACTCGACTGTAAATGGAAGAAATTGAACATGATCTTGACAAGATGAGAAGATACTTGAAAAGAGGACCCGACACTCCAGTTGAATGGATAAGCAAGAAAAGAACACGGTCCTCACAATCCGACATGATGAGAGAAAAGAGCAACATCACAAAGCGTCCGGAACGAAAGAATAGATGTTGGATCGTTGGGAAGGAAAGAATTGAGAAGAAAATGACAACTTCTCCCACAAATGAGCTTGGAAAACACCCTTCCAAGAAGGTTATAATGGAGTTGTTGGAAAAACCAACAACGAAACAAAAAAGCATGTAGTGGGCTTATGGAAAATCTTCTCACAATTTGAGGTGAACTTCTGCCACTAACGGAATCAATTGCTTGCTTGAGAGCAATGAAGAGATGAAAAATTCTTTCATCGCGAGAATAAGAGGAAACTTGGATTATTGATAAGCACCACAATGGCAACATTCCCAATGGAAGGCTTTAGGTGAAATCTATACCAAGATAACTCTAATGAAGAGATTGATGGATTTAAGATATCTCATTCCTGAGAACTTGTGAATCATGAAACACGAAGGGAAATTATCAAGAATGACATAACACCACCTCAAAAGATAAGGTAGAAGGGATTGCACTACGGAATGCAAGATGAAGAATACTTGAGCTCCTTTGAAAAGAATCTCGATGAACACTTCGAGAAGGAATTAAGTCCTTGATGAACCACCATGTATAACCTCCATGAAGAACTCCGGTAATCAAAGGAATGATCACAAAGAAGTGAAGGGTGAAAATAATAAGATTGAAGCCTTGCAATGATTAGATAAATGTTCGTGGTGATATAGGTGAGAGATCTTGGAACTCCGAGAAAAGTATGAAGCACTTGAACCGAGAATTTACTCATCCTGAACAAACTCCGGAAGAATGAATCAATCACTTGGATGGAGCAAGAATAAGAATTATTTATGTGTATCCTTCATCAATTTAGATTGATGACAAGCACAGATTTGGCATACTACTTATTCTCATAAAAAGGATTAAGATAGATATAGCACAAACTTGAGAAGGTCTTCGACGAACCACCGGTAGGATTGAAACAACGAATAAATTGATGTGATAACCAAGGAAGAGAACTCTTGAACGAACCACCGTAAGAATTGAACAAGAAAGTAGCAAAGGCACAATTCACTGGGAAGAATTGGAAAATGAATGAAGATACTTGCTGGGATTTAGGTACATGAGAACGAAGGATATCACGAGCGGACTAGAGAATACATGAACAATGCACCGGTAAGATTGGAGAGCGAGAGGTGAAAGCTGGAAATGAATAATTCTGAGAAGATGGGCTCCGAAGAATCAAACTAAAAAGACTCCTGAATTACTCCGGATGGGTGAAAAGAATTCTCGCAATCAAAAACAATTATGAGAGGATGGCAAACAAGCTAGAACCATGAATCTTGAGAGACGGACAAGATTGAGGAGAAACTCTTCTTCGGTCTTCAAAATCTGAGAATGGCGACGAGAAACACCACCATGAATCATTGAGACACTCTGGAATGATTAAAAGAGGAGAGGTAGAGCCAAAGATGAAAAGAATTTGAACGATCTTGGAGAAATACATATGATTGATGATAATTCATTCTTACGCCAAACTTGGAAAATAATTTGAGAGTAACTCCGGTGAAATTAGAAGATTCAGGTAAGATCCTGGGAAAAGACATGTGGGTTAGGGCCCACTCAAAAGATACACCGTTGAATGATTTAAAGGAAGATTGCGCCAGTTGAATTAAATGACTTGAATGAGATAACATTCTCGAAAGATCTTTAATGAATGAGAATAAACACTAGCATCCTCTGAGATATCTTCAGCACTCCCGAACACATGAATAGCGAGAAGTGAATGATTATGAGGTGCACCGGCATGAGAAAACATATGAAACGAGAGAAGGAAATGATCGAAAAAGCTTGAATTGAATCCACCGGAGAAGAAAATGAGTGAAGAGTGATGAACTTGAAGCTTCCTTAGCATCTTCCTGAGAATCACCGGATAAGAACATTGACGGAAAAGAATGGAGAGACTTCACATCCATAAGATGGATACTTTATTAGAAATTCGAGTCCTTGAAGAAAAAAAGGTGGGAGGGTGGGAAAAACAAAGACTTGGGACGGATGAGGCAAACACCGTTGAGAAGAACTGATAATTGATCTTGCCGATGTTGAAATGATCGCATCCACTTGAAGAGAAGCACAAAGGTTGAAAAGAAATTGAAATGACAAAATCGATGATCGAGAAGGATTAGTATTCACATAGGAACATGAGAACACCGCTTAGGAAAGGTATGGAATCAACACTTGACATTGAAGCAACTCAAATACCACAACTCCAAAACAAAACAAAGGATTGGCTTGCAGAATAAGCCGGAACAAACATATGATAGAGATTTCGTCCGAAGTTTTCGTGGTGGGGCCCACACGGGCTCGATCGTACAACACCATCATGTACAAGGCAGTGCACATGACATACGAAGCGTCCCCGAGTCAGCATAGCCAAGGACTCTTTAAGACGCAACGAGACCACTGTAAAACCAACCATGGATAGGCGGACCACTAGACGTCGAACCCCAATTTCATATTATACATCTGTCGGAAAGATATACTAGGAGCTACTTGAATTCCCACTTATAAACTCCCGAAACTTACTAGTTATGCAATCAGGTGTTGGGGATACAGGGGAAACATAATATCTCACCCAAAACTAGCAAATCCTACATCCAGCTGTATCCATCCTTCAACACATAACCAAGAAACCTTCGGAAATCATTTACCTCAACCTTCGAAAAGCATCCGTTAAACAAGTTATGGCAATACTCCCGAACTCCCGCCCCAGTAGTGGGTGGCGTCGAGATTATCTCACCAACAAGTGCATAAAAGAGATTTTCGATGTCGGCGAAACTCAGTTATTCCAGAACTGCAATGATAAAATTGTGACGACAACACCTCGGAGCTCAACTCCCCGGGACACTGCCACAACCCCTAAATGTCAAGAGGCACCAAGAACAATGTCCTCGTCACAAAACCATCGGAACGATTCCAAGATACCCGCGTGATCCTAAATAAAATTCGTGAAATTTGAGAAGAGAAGAGTCAAAACTCTACGTCAGGATGCCTCACCAGAGCGACGAAAGGACCGAGGAGTAAAAAGAATCCTACTCTCCGATATATATAAACCTATAAGACTCAAAACATTTTTCTAGACTCAACAATGCCAACGATTCAATCAAGCAGGGGGCTCCTAAGTCGGGGAAGGCTCTGATACCAACTTGTAACACCCACGATGCGGCTATATCTCCTACGTGTCGGAGCATGACTTAGAGGCATAACCGCATGGTAGGCATGTCGCAAGAGGGGTAATCTTTACACATCCCATGTACTGAATAAGAAATGGATAAAGCTGGCTTACAAAGGCCACTTCACACAATACATAAATATAGCATTACATCATCCAGAATACAATCACGGTCCGACTACGGGACCAAAATAAAAGAAGACCACCCTAATGCTAGATCCCCGATCGCCCCGACTGGGCTCCATTACTGATCAAATGGAAAACGAAACAAGACTACAATCAAGATCTTCATCAAGCTCCCATCTGAACTGGGTTGCGTCACCTGCAACTAGCAACGCTATAAGAGGGGCTGGGCAAAGCGATAACATAGCCAAACAACGGTTTGCTAGGACAAGGTGGGTTAGAGGCTTGACATGGCAATATGGAGGCATGATACGCAAGTGATAGGTACCGCGGCATAGCAAAAGAGCAAGCATCTAGCAAGCAAAGATAGAAGTGATTTCGAGGGTATGGTCATCTTGCCTGAAATCACGCAAGGAAGAAGAACGAGTCCATGAAGAAGACAATAGGACGAAGTCAGACGAATGCTCACAACTCCGGAACGAAACCGAAGCTAACGAGAGAAGCAACCCGGAAAGAAGCAAGCAACAAAGTAAACAACCATCACATAAACATGGCATGATGCACAACCAAGTATGATGCATGTCCGGTTTAATGAAGTATGGCATGGCAAAGTGCAACAAACAACACTAAAAATTAAGTGGAGCTCAATATGCAACGAGTTGCATATTGACGAAACACCACAACAAGTTATCTAGTTCGATCTGGTTTATGTACTCAACAATATTAAATGTTGTTAAGCATGGCAAGAGGTAAAACATGAGTAAAAGTACACAGTTAGGCATTTTAAATGAGGCCAGAAACATCAAACAACAATTCCGGTAAATCCTCATGTGTATTTAGCAATTTAATGCAAACAACAATTTTAACCATTCTTAAAGTTGTTATCATGATGCGGATGCCATGTGCACGTGTTATGCGAGTTTTATGAAAATATTGATAAGAGCATAATGAAGCATTTATCATCGTGGTGGAAACAAAAGGGGTGCCATGGCGACGATAACGAAACAGTGCCACTGCAACGTTCCGGTTCTGACAACTCATTGAGACGTCGGTGTAAAAGAAAGTGTGACGGGAGCGTGCAAAAGATGGTGGGGTGATCCCGATTACCGGGTTCAATATCTGGAACAAAACCTTTGATTTTTGCCAACATCAATGTTGCCAGATGACATGTTGTGTGAACAACCTAACAAAAAGTAACCATAAAACATATATTGATGTATTAAGTCTTTTTAAAAGATAACTCAAAACAGGTCATTAATAGTGAGACTACTCTAAATTTGTTAGAACAAGTATTAAATTGATCACTACATACACTTAATAAATAAATCTTTATATGTATTATGTGACATAAGTAAATTTACTGTTACATGGATATAACAATGCTTACATGTGTGAATTAGTCCAATCAATTTCATTTCAATTGGAATAACTGCACGCGCGGGCCATTGGAATATTATTTTCATGGAGGCGAACGGATAAACTAACTAAAAGTTTCAATATATTAAGCTTCATTGAGACGAACTAGCAACTTAAGACTCAAATATTAAGCTTCATTGAGATGAAGTAGCAACTTAAGACTCAAATATTAAGTTTCACTATTTGTAACTTAATACAAATTTGTTTTGTACGTACATAACCGTAGGCCTAATGGTTGTATTGCCGTTGTAAGTTTCAAGACTATAATAATAGCAGAGAGAAATAATATGTCGAATTGATATATACTACAAACTAAACAAACGAGTACACTATAATCTTAGTAATCATGAAGTCAAATCAATGAACTAACTAATTTTTTTTCAAGGGATGCGTCAACGATTGACGCATCAGGATCATAGATAGAATTGGTGCCCAAAAGGAAAGGCCAGTGTTTGTACAACCATCTCTACGGCTGCTAGAGCCCTAAATCCACATGCGGATTACTCACCATCATCCAACCTATCTACCATACATGTGACGGAGCCATGTTCTCGAAGTAGGCCGACCGCCCTCCAGTCTTGCGTCTCCAATTCGATCCTTGCAAGCACGTCGTCCACCGATGGCGAGGCTCCATTGAACACTATGTCGTTTCGGTATTTCCACAACATCCAGAGCACCAGTGATACCATTGTCCACGCCTCCTTCCAAAAATGCTTTTGTGGATTAAGTGTTGCACACCATTTCACGAGGTTTGAATCTATTGATGGTGCCCAATCCGGTCTTCCCCAGGTGTTCATGATCCTGGCCCATACTTGTCGTGCTACGACGCACCCGAGTAATAAGTGGTCCAAAGTCTTCGGCGCTTTGTTGCAGAAGGGACACGTCTACGGGTGCGGCAGTTGTCGTCAGTGAAGTCTATCTGTCGTCCAACATCCATTCTGCGCCGCAAGCCACGTGAAAAACTTACAACTGTGGGGTGCTCATGATCTCCAAATCTGGATGGCTCCAACGTTCTCTATTCTTCCCACAAAGTGAGCACGATACGCCGATCGCGTGGAGAATTCTCCCGTGCTCTCCCAGCTCCACGTGATCACGTCATCCATGCCTTGCCGCAGCTCACCGTAAAAGAATTTTGATACATGACAACAAGCCTAGCAGTATTATTATGCTTGTAATATTAAAGATCGTAACATGTCATAGCACTCCGAATAATATATCCAATAGAAAGTAAGTATAAACTAAACAAGCGAGTTGAATCATACATACCCAAAGAAAAACATCAACAATGAGGTTTGATTAGCATTATATACACTTCAAATTTTGTATAAGAACAAACAGCTATGGACAAGAAATGTACAAGACAACAAACATTTTTTAGCAAAACCTTCAGATAGAAGTCTACTAATGTTGTTGATAACCTTGATGCACTTCATAGATGTGAAGAATAATAAATATTGCTTTAGGATGGTGTTTCTTGTAAGACGGGAGCAAAATAGAAGGACAAACATAGAAGCAAGAAGAAAATAAAAATGAAGGATCTGAATGAATAGTTTTTCTTGTGTTGTTACTTGTCTATGTTTTATTCACTTATCATATATTATAGACTACCCCACAAAAACAGTAACGCGACTCCATAAGGACAGGTATACGGCTTCGATTTACAGTAGCATTACACATGAATACCAAATTTTACACGAGCCAAAAACTTTATTATGTACTTTCTTTATTTTAAAATAGATGACTCAATTTTGTACACAAACAGATTTTCAAATCTTAACAGGGTTCCCTCGCCCTTGCGGGCACAAGTCCCTCCGTCCCTTCGTTGCGCAGGTATCATCCCTGTTGCTACCCTCACTATCCGTCTCGCCACGTAATAATAAACGGACAAACGAACAGAAATTTTCTGATATTTTCCTCCTCTCCGTGCGGACAACTCCACTCCACTCGTCCACTCCTACTACCAGCTTCTCACTCCCACTCCCGCAGGCGGGTGATCCATGGCCACGGCGCTCCGCCTCCCGTCTCTCCTTTCCTCCCGCGCCGCCCCTACCACCGCCGCTCGCGCTACCATCCGAGGGAATCGGACAGGATCGTTCACTCACAGGGTCGCCGCGCAGCCTGACGACACCACCGCCACCACCTCCACCTCCACCACGCCGGCTCCGCCCGCCGGGTTCACGCCTCCGGTTCCCAAGCGGTTCGAGGTCAAGCCCGGCCAGTCAAACAACATCGCCGGCGCCGCCCTCGCTTTGCCCTTCCGCCTCGGCACCGGCGTCTTCGTCCTAGGGTAATTCGGCCCCTTCAATCCCCGTCCAAATTGGAATATACCGTGCCAATCTAGTTAGCCAAGCAGACCAAATTAATTGAACACCTCAATTGAATTTGAATTTTAAATTTAACGTTTCCCTCCAATTTGAATGGAATTGGGAAATGTTTATGTGCTAGCCAATTATGTATGTCTCAGCTGAGCTGCTTCAAATTCATTGACTAGCTCACAGTGTTTTGTTACTTTAGTCGTCCAACAAAACATGCTTTTACTTTCGCCATCTGAATGTGTGAATTCCATTGTCTTGTGCATATGCCTAGTAATTTCAGGTGGGTTTTACTTAATTTGTATGTGCCTGCAATGTGCAGATATGGAGTGACACTTGTTGATGCTAACGAGATATCACCAGATCAATATGCTTTGGATTTCCAAGGTGAACTCCTCTGATTCCCACAGTTTTGTTCGGTACAATACAACCGCAGCAGGTGATATATCAAGGGTGGAACAATGAAGCGTACTTAGCAAAATATAATTATTTGATGTAAGCAACCATTGTGTGTATCTGTCCAAGGTGAACTCCTTCTCTAGTTCCCACTGTTTGGTTAGGTACAACCGCTGCATGGAAATATTAAGAGTGAAACAATAAGGCGTACTTAGCAAAATACAATTATTTGACGTAAACAACCATTATGTGTACCTGTCCAGTACCAGTCTAGAACTTTAGTTTCAAAATACTATTATGCAACTACATGTGTTTATTATTTAGGTCGGAAGGTGAAAGAAACGTCGAAGGTGGGGCAGTGCCCTCGACCTGCTAAGCCTATTGAAATATACGAGTTTGAAGGGTATGTTATTTCTTTGCACGGAGGTTCAAACTGGTTGTCCTTCATGTTTCTAATTGCACCTAGTTTTTGTATCAAGCGCTAATGTTTTCTTCTGACTCGTTAAGCTGATTTTTTATTCCTTCAATTGTTTGTGCATCGTGGCTAAAACCTCAGATGTCCATTTTGTCGAAAGGTGAATAATCTTTGGTTCACTATATCTGTGTTATGTAGTTTCCTTCTTCATTTATTCAACATTGGTATTTATAGTCACCATGTAAATCTTGCAGGTCAGAGAGATGGTATCCGTCCTGGACCTTGATGTTTTATATTACCCTTGTCCTAAAGGCAGCCCAACCTTCCGGCCAAAGGTTCTAGAGATGGGTGGAAAGAAACAGTTTCCTTACATGGTATGCGAGACATCATTGATGGTTGTGGTTTCCAGTTCTACATATCTTTGAAATGTTATTTAGAGATTTGGTGGAGATTTACCATTAACTATGCTCATGTTGCTGAACTTTTTATTCCTGGGCAAGATTGAATTTTGTCACATTGGCATGATTTGTTCTTCATTACTAAACTAAATCAGGGAATTTTGCTCCCTTCTTTGAAATGAGCGATGCATGATGGAGATAACATCACTCTTATGTTGCAGGTCGATCCAAACACAGGAGTTGCTATGTATGAATCAGATGACATCATAAATTACCTGGCAAAAACTTACGGTTTGTATTCCATTGTTTTTTGTTTTTTTACAGTGCATACCTTCCGTAGCCTTACAAACTTGTTCTAAGCCCTTTACTTGCACTTGTTTTTCAGGTGATGGAAGTGTTCCAATTATGCTAAAACTTGGTCTATTGACAGTAAGTAACTAAGTAATTGATAATCGAAGAGACCAGGATTGATTATTATTAATTAGCATGCAGTTGTGCCTTTTGCGTAACTTTGTTTTATTTATTTTGTAGACAATAACGGCAGGGCTTGCATTGAGTGGGCGTAGCGGGAAGGTAAATTGCCAACAAGCCATGTACACTTGTTTATTCCATGTAATCGTCTGAAAGTTTTGCTTGAACCATTTCCATTATTGATTACAGGGGTCTTCCTACAGTCCTGCAAAGCTTCCATCTCAGCCAATAGAGATATGGGCATACGAGGTTTAATCATCACTACTTGTCATTATTCACAGCATTAAGGTTATTATTTGCTGTTTGCCGTTGTGTATTACCATTTCCAGGATCTGATTGTTGCAGCCTTTATTATCAGGGATCTCCTTTCTGTAAAATAGCACGTGAGACCCTTGTCGAATTGGAGTTGCCACACTTGCTACACAGGTATTTGAATGCTTGAAACTTTGGATTACATCCGTAAGCAAATAGATGAACATTCTACCATCAGAGCATTTATAGAAGTGCATAACAGCTGTATAAATGACCAGTAGCATTACTATAGCATTACGTTCGTGAACAAATCAATGAATATTCTGCCATTCAACAACATGCTAACAGCCAGAACTCCTGTATAAGTGACTAGCGTAGCAGCTAAATGTTCACACTTCCACACCTGCTGTCTACACACACACCCTAAGAAAAGCATCTCGTTGATACTATCAATATATGTAGCATTACACAACAATGTAAGTAACAAAAAAACTTTTGCTTCAGCTGTGCGCGTGGCAGCCCCAAGCGACAGGATTTTTTTGAGAAATATGGTCTTTTCCAGGTTTGCATCGTTGCAATTTATGCTTTTGCTGCTAAGCTTTCTCCACATAACTTCTGTGTACTGTCTTGACAGGCGCCTTATATCGAGGATCCTAACACGGGGGTAAAGATGTTCGAAAGCGCCGACATCGTAGAGTATCTGAGGGCAACATATGCTGCTTGAGAATCCCTGTCACTGTCTTTTCTCAGTAAATAACTAAATATTGAGCTCATAGCTGCCATGTCTCTTCTCATGTAGTAGATCACATTCTTTACTAGGAAAAATGGTGCATACTAGATATGTAAGGTGTAAATTATATTCGCTGCAGCTGAGACAGCGTCTTTGCTATCTAAGAGACACTGAATCTGAGGCCGTAGAAAAGAGAACTGAAATCCAGAAACGGAAGTCTTGTTTCTTTCACGGGATGTTCACACTGACGCCGAACATCAAAACGGGAGGACCCAACCAAGCTGTCCAACGGTGGGTCGTGGGTCGAGGATACAAACTGGCCCAGCGTACTCTCAGTGGGCACTGCATGCGCACGCTCCAAAGGCCACTGCCACCATCTTCTCCCGATCCCTCTTTAGAACTGGTATCAACGAATTGATTTTGCCGGGCCTGCCGCCAAGACGCCAGACAACACTATCTCCCTACGCATGTCGATCATAGACCCTATTGCGTCATGCCGCTGAGAAACGCCGCTCCAACGCTGAAACCATCCAACAGTCCCTTGAGCCGATGAACACCTCTAAGATTGACGTCTCCACGGGAAAAACGACACATGAGCGTCGCCCCATCATCCGATCAACTGATCAAGTGTTTCCCCCGAGGTAATGCCGGAAACGATGCCAAGAGCGTCGCCATCACTGGTCGAAGACAAGGTCTTCACCTAGATCTGCCCCACTGGATTCCCACTGACATCATGTGCACCGGTCAGACTACCTTCAAAGTCTCAGATTTATTCACCTAGATCCGGCGACTACCCATTCAAATGAAAGTTTCATGATGAAAAATGAGAGGCGTTTTTGGAATAGCGGAGGCCTTGCAGATTTGGCTATACATAGGTTTCTTGTGAAATCTTCTATAGAATACAAATTACTCCCTTCTTCCATCTATATAGGGCCTAATGCATTTTTTAAGACCGTCTTTGACTATTGACAAGATTAATAGTATATGGCATGCACAATGTCAAAATTATATCATTGGAAGCTTCTTTCACACACGAATTTAACGGTGTGCTTTGTGTAAGTTGCATGTCATATATTATTGTTCTAATATTTGGTCAAAGTTAGTCTCGAAAAACGTATTAGGCCCTATATAGATGGAAGGAGGGAGTATACTTTATTCCCTTGCTTGAGACAGGTAGAGATAACTTTACTTTGAAGTTTCTACCAACAGTTTCTAGTGGTCTAGATTATGACTGTCATTGTCTCCACCGCGGGGAAGATCTCGCAGGATCTTACTTGGGTTAATTGCGAAACCCTAGAAGTAGTTAATGTCATCGTGGGTGACTACACGATCAAATTTCATGTGCAGTCGAAAGTTGATGGTTTTAGATGGGCTCTAGTAGTTGTGTATGTTGCGGCATAACTGGAGTTCAAACCTGACTTCTTGGCTGACATAGTGAGGGTTTGCGAGGATGAGAGACTGCCCATTTTGGTCGGGGTGACTTTAACATGATTAAGAGGAGAGAGGAAAAATAATGACAATTTCGACAAGAGGTGGTCGTTTATGTTTAATGTTATTATTAGGAGTCTGGACCTGAGAGAGATTGATCTCATAGGCAAGCAATACACTTGGGCGAACAATTTGGAGAATCCAACATACGAGAAGTTGGATCGGGTTCTTGCTAGTGTGGAATAGGAGCAGAAGTTTCCTCTTGTAACGGTGTGAGCGTTACAAAGGGGACTTTCCGGTCACACCCATCTCCTTGTTGACTTGGGGGATGGGACCCACATAGGCAACAAGAATGTCTTCCCTTTCAAATTATCGTAGTTCAAGAGGGAGGTTTTCATCAATTTAATAGCCAGGGAATGGGCTAGAGAGACTAGAGGTCATTCGAATATTGAACGATGGCAATATAAGATTAGACATCAGCGTCAGTTCTTGCAGGGTTAGGAAAAATGGAAGTGGCATTTACAAAGTAGAAAAATAAAGGCTTGCTCAACTTATTAACGATCTAGACTTAAAGGTTGATTCTATCTTACTAGACGTGACTGGTCGTAATGCTAAGCAGGGAGAAGCTACAAAAGCTTCTCGGAGAAGAAGAGATAAAATGGGCACTTAGAGCTAATGTTTGATAGGGTGGTCTAGGGGATAATTATAATACTCAGTTTTTTCACATGATTGCGAATGGTAAACACAGAAAGAAGAAAATTATCAACTGGAACAGGATGAGGGTACAATTGTGGGACACGAGAACCTAAAATTGTATATCTCAAACTTCTACAAAAAGAACTCTTTGGGGCACCGGAAGAGAATTTTGTTTCGCTTCATGAACATGTGGTTGGGGATTTGTTTCAACTGGGAAGGATGAGAATGAGATTCTGTCGGCACCATTCACAAAGAAGGAAGTGTTCGAGGTGATAGCACAAATGAAGAATAATAAGGCCCCAACCCCAATGCTTTCAAAACTAAATTCTACAAGCGGTGTTGGATTATCATTAAAGGTGACCTTGTGCCCATGTGATGCAGAGCATCCTACGGTCATCCCCATGGACCTACCATCGTCTCATGAAGTGCCAAGAGGACCTATGACTCGAGCTAGAGCTAGAGCTCTCGAGACCGAGGTGACTTCTCTCCTTAGTGATATTACATATGATCCTCTCGAGACATGGCTACTACCTAAGTCCAAGATGTTATGCATGATTAGGTGCCAAGAGGACCCTCCTGAAGATGCACGTGAAGACGGACAAGCCACCAAGTCCACGGATGAAGAGAACCAACAAAAGGAGAAGAAGGAAACTCCAGGGCCCGGACATCCGGCTTCTAGAAACATTCACTACAGCAACGGTCCAGCAGCCGAAGCTACAGGACCCGGACATCCGGCCCCAACCCTGGACATCCGGTCCCGCTCCAGTCCGGATATTCGGCCTCTGCCAGGAAATCCGGCGCCCGTCACAGAACATACCCGAAGCTAAACCACTTCAGCCCGGACATCCAGCCGCCCCAGCCCGGACATCCGGCCCCTCGTGAAAGCCCGGACATCCGGCCCGACGCCCGAACGTCCGGTCTCCCCTTTATGCGCACAGTGTTAGGGACCGAGGCCCGTGTGCCCCTTCGCCCACCTTGACTATATATACTCTTCTCCTACCTACGTTTTAGGGTTAGCAAAGTAGTAGCTCATTAGATACAGAGCTTTGCTCATCCATTACGGATCTACTCCACGAGAGAGACCGCGGCCCCTCTTCGGAGAAGATCCCCTTGGATTCAAGACCCCCTTTTGGCTGGCCCCATCAAGACCTCCTTTGGAGAAGAACCGGTTACCGTGTATCGTCCCTTGTTGATCATGGATCATGTATCTCCCTTTGTGTTCATGGATCTAGCATATGTGTGACTACATCTTGTTGGTTTGAGTGTTTCTCTTGTGTTCTCCTTGTGATTTCCCCTCGTGTTTCCCCTCGTGTTCTTCGCGGGATCCGCTCCTTTCATCAAAGATCGGCCATCTTGGGTTCCACCCTACATCATCTTGGTATCTAGAGCCACGTTGATCATGATTTCGGAGCCTCCCCGTTGTGTTTTCTAGCCTTGTTTTGTTGATTTTGTCCCTGATTCGAAAATTCCCCACAAAAATAGCCCCCCCAATTTTTTTTTGTGATTTGTTGGTGTGATGAAGTTTTGTTGGATTTGATCCGCGGATTTCTTGTGTTGCAGGTAGATCTAGCTTTCCTTCATCTTTACCCCAATTTCCATCCACAAAATCCCTCGAATTTTGCCCCGATTTGCCACTTTCCTCGCGGAGTTCGTCCACGGATCCAGAGCCCGGACATCCGTCCCGAACCCCCGGTCATCCGGCCCCAGGCAGCATCACTTCCATCCACCGCCCCGTTTTCCATCCAAATTTTGCCAAATTTTGTTCCGGTGCCCACATACACTTCCGCATACCACCACCACTTCCGCATCGCACCGCCATATTCCACATACACCGCCATCGCTTACCACTACCAACTCCGACAATTTTGTCATGTTTTGCTTTGAGAATTTGAGTTGCGGTTCCGTGTCCTATTGTGTTTTGGCTATTTAGGTACGGTTCTACATCAACATCACCGTCGATCATCTTCGCCACGGACGCGTCATCGACAACGACCACTCCACCATTTTGACACCATACCGTAAGCAAGAAGCAGTAACCTCGTCTTTGGTATAGTGATACATCATTCTTGCCATTACATTGATAACCATCATAGCCCAATTTTGCATATCTTACCCATCGAGACTAGCCATTGAGTATGGCCGGCAACGTGACTTGTGCACATTAGTGATCATACTTCCCATATCATACATATATCATTGGTGCATATCTTGGTATCATCTCTTGTGTCACAAGGTTTTCATCGCATACACAATTGCTATCTTGGTTCGTGAAACATTGCATGAGAAAAGAGCTCAAAAAACAAAGAGCCAAACAAGCTTTTAAGAAAAAGGGAAAGATAAGCAAAGAGCTTTTAAGCAAGAACCATAGCATCATACAACATTAAGATTGTCATACTAGATCATCTTGGATCATATCATTGGAATACAATACATAGAGCATACTTGGGATAGAAGTCGTTGCATTTTTGCTTCGTAGGTTGTGCACAAGTCTTCGTATCCGCCTATTGTTCAATCGTACTAGCGTATCTCTAGTGTTGTGCAACAAGAGCATTTTCGTGGATTCCATATTTTGGCTCATCCTTGGTTGCACGACCCCACTTATCTCTTTGCGTGTGTGTTTCCGTGTACCATATTTTGCTTGGTCTACTTGTTGCATTGCAAATTTGCGAATCTTTTCCAACATTATTGAAGCTCACTAACAATTGCATCAAATTTTGTGCCACCATCCTAACCGAGCTCCACCATAAGCTTTTACTTGTGTAGGTGTGAGAAACCGGCAAGAATTGGTACCAATTGTGCTATTCCTTGTTCCACATTGGAGTGATCTTTGATCCATCTTCAACACGGCCAAGGTACATTTGGTATACGTTCTTCTCTTTCTTCCACTCACATATTTCCCATGGAATGATGGATAGGCCAAGTACTTCTACCAACCCACTCTTCATCGGGCAAGACGACGACATGAACTTGTACATCACAAAGAGCCACCTCTTTGGTGCACAACGTGCTTTGCATCAAGAGCAACAAGCAATGAGCGAATGCATCGACAACCTCGCCACCAACTTGCGACTCTCCTAGCAACATACAAGAGACTATTTCGACCACAAGCTCGACGACCACAAGCAAGAGAATGACACAAGAATGGACGAGATTTGTGCTTTGTTGCTCAACTGCTCTTCTTACACTTCGTCCTCATCTAGACGGAGCCGCTCAAGTCGACACTCCGACTACACCATTTCCGGCTCAAGTACACCGACATCGAACACTCTTCGTCGTGTCGCGCGCCAAGATCGTCAAGCCAACCGCAACCCTCTACACGACAACAACTCTCAAGAACAACGACATCGTCAAAACCAAGCTACCTTTGCGCAAGCACGAGAACGGCAACGACAACGCCAACACGAAGAGGAAGAGCGAGCGCGATTACACCAAGAAGCACAAGATGCCGAGGCACAACGTCAAGAACAACAATTGCGAGAAGCTCAAGCACTTGAGGCGCAACAAGCCCTGCGAGAATCAAGTCGAGCCATAGCCAACTGAGGCCGACAAGATCGTGAACATCAAGAAGCGCTTCATGAAGAAGTTCACGAACGAATATATCAAGCTCACGTGCAACGTCAAGCTCGGCAAGTTCCTCCACAAGCTCGCCAAGATCATCAAGTTCAACAAGAACAAGAAGACATTGGAAATCCTCCAAGACAAGAGCAAGTTGTGAGAGACGATCCTCCTCGTCAAGGACGTCAACATCCCCGACCCAAACACAATGAAGAGCAACGCTACAACAAGCTAAAGTTCACCATGCCCAAGTTCAATGGAAGCAATGATCCCAAAGAGTACCTTTCATGGGCATTGAAGGTCGACAAAATTTTCCGCTTGCACAACTATGAAGAAGAGAAGAAGATCGTGATGGCATCCCTTGAGTTCCAAGACTATGTCCTCATTTGGTGGGAACAAGTCATTGAGCTCCGAGAGGCAAAAGGTGAACCACCCATCCCTACTTGGGCGCAAATGAAGGATGTCATGAGAGCATGCTTCGTGCCTACCTACTACATCCGCGACCTCTTCAAGAAACTCCAACTACTCAAGCAAGGAACCAAGAGCGTTGAAGAATACTACAAAGAAATGGAGATTGCAATGATATGAGCCAATGTCACGGAAGATGATGAGCAAACTATGGCTCGTTTCTTGAATGGACTCAATCATCCCATCAAGAAGATCGCCGACTTCCAACCATACTCGAACCTCATCGAGATAGTGCATCAATGTAACACCCTCGATGCGACTATATCTCCCACGTGTCGAGGCACGACTTAGAGGCATAATCGCATTGAAGGCATATGTCGCAAGTGAGGTAATCTTCACATAACCCATGTAATATAATAAGGAAAAGGATACATAGTTGGCTTACAATCGCCACTTCACACAATTACATGAATAAAGCATTACATCAATCAAATACACTCATGGTCCGACTACGGAACCAAAATAAAAGAAGAACCCCAAAGGCGACAAAGGTCCCCGATCGACCCCAACTGGGCTCCACTACTGATCAACTAGAACGAAACAACACAAAGGACAAGATCTTCAACGAGCTCCTCCTGAGCTTGGTTGCGTCATCTGCACGGTCTCATCGGCACCTGCAAGCTGGTTTTGGAAGTATTTGTGAGCCACAGGGACTCAGCAATCTCGCACCCTCGTGATCAAGACTATTTAAGCTTATGGGTAAGGTAAAAGGTATGAGGTGGAGCTGCAGCAAGCGACTAGCATATATGGTGGCTAACATACGCAAATGAGAGCGAGAAGAGAAGGCAAAGCATGGTCGATAAAAGTATGATCAAGAAGTGATCCTATAGCTACCTACGTCAAGCATAACTCCAACAACCGTGTTCACTTCCCGGACTCCGCCGGAAAGAGACCATCACGGTTACACACGCAGTTGATTCATTTTAATTAGGGTCGACTTCAGGTTTTCTACAACCGGACGTTAACAAATTCCCATCTGCCCATAACCGCGGGCACGGCTTTCGAAAGTTCAAATCCCTGCAGGGTGTCCCAACTTAGCCCATCACAAGCTCTCACGGTCAACGAAGGAATAGACCTCCACCCGAGACATTCCGATCAGACTCGGTATCCCGGTACAACAAGACATTTCGACAGGGTAAAACTAAACCAGCAACACCGCCCGATGCGCCGACATCCTGATAGGAGCTGCACATATCTCGTTCTCAGGGCAACACCGGATGAACACTACGTACAGCTAAAACCAGCCCTCAAGTTTCCCCGAGGTGGCGCCGCAAGTGGCTCTAGTTTGGACCAACGCTTAGACAAGCACTGGCCCGGGGGTTAAAATAAAGATGACCCTCGGGATGCGCGACTCCCAAGGGAAAAAGGCTAGGTGGCAAATGGTAAAACCAATGTTGGGCATTGCTGGCAAAGCTTTACTTAAGGCGAACTGTCAAGAGGTTCCCACTATAGCCCAACCGCGTAAGGGACGCAAAATCCGAGAACATAACACCGATAAGACGGAAACTAGGGCGGCAAGAGTGGAACAAAACACCAGGCATAAGGCCGAGCCTTCCACCCTTTACCAAGTATATAGATGCATTAATAAAATAAGATATATTGTGATATCCGAACAAGTAACCAATGTTCCAACAAGGAACAACATCTCCATGTTCCAACAAGGAACAATCTTCAAACTTCACCTGCAACTAACAATGCTATAAGAGGGGCTGAGCAAAGCGGTAACATAGCCAATCAACGGTTTGCTAGGACATTGATGGGTTAGAGGCTGAACATGGCAATTTGGGAGGCTGACAAGCAAGTGGTAGGCATCGTAGCAATGGCATAGCAAAAGAGCGAGCAAACTAGCATAGCAAAGATAGTAGTGATTTCGAGGGTATGATCATCTTGCCTGAAATCCCGCAAGGAAGAAGAACGAGTCCATGAAGAAGACAAACGGACGTAGACGAACGGGTCCTCACAAACTCGACGTTAACGGAACCAACCCGAAGAAGCAACACCAGAAAAGAAGCACACAACATAGTAAATAACCAACACATAATCATGGCATGATGCACAATCGAGTATGATGTATGTCCGGTTTAAAGAGGCATGGCATGGCAAAGAGCACAAGCAATCCTACAAATTAAGTGGAGCTCAATATGCAACGAGTTGCATATCGACGAAACACCACGTCAATTATTTAGTTCTCTCTCGTTTATGTACCCAACAGTATTAAATGTTATTAAGCATGGCAAGAGGTGAAGCATAAAAGAAACTATCTAACTAAGCAATTTAAATGGGGCCGGATATAACAAACAACAAATCCGATAAATCCCCATATGCATTAGTAATTTATTGCAACAACAATTTAAACATTTTAATTGTTGTTATCATGATGCGGATGACATGAACAAGTTTATGCAATTTTTATTAAAGTTGACAAGAGCATTATAAGGCATTTGTCACCGTGGTGGAAGGAAAAGGGTGCCACGGCAACGATAATGAAAACGGTGCCATGGCGGCGTTTCGGTTCCGGTAACTCGATTGAGATACCGATGCAAAGGAGAAGTGTGCAGAACGTGACAAGCAAGGATGGTGGGGTGATCTCGGATACCGAGTTCCCACATATCGGTGGCAAGGCAAAAGAGGGGTGACGTTATCGAACAAGGGTGCATCTCATACAACATGCATCCATTTACGGGCATCCTCTTGGGGTTATACCTTTGAAGCGTGCATTATCGGAACGGATCGAGTTCGGTGGTAGGGGTACACTTGTCGAAGGGGGAAGTAGTTGTTCACGGTTCGTCGTGGGAAGTAGAGGAAGTAGTTGTTCAAGCGTCCGATGGTAATAGTACTCGGTCGTTTCGAAGAGGTACTTGGGGTCATTCGAACTTGCTGATCTCGTCATCTCGAAGGGGTACTTGACATTCTTAGTGATTCCGAAGACGAGGTAGAGGTACACTTGTTGTAGGGGTACTTGTCGGATCCACGGCGACGGTAGAGGTACAAATGTTCTCGCGGTACTTGTCGGTCCAGTCTTGGTGTAGATGTACATCGCAAACGTAGTGGTACTCGCGGACTTCGGCGCCGGTAGTCATACACGGTTCGTAGGGGTACTTGGCGTTCTCCACGGGATGGTAGTTGTACATGTCCGAAGAGGAACTTGGTGCATCCAGGGTCTTCGGGCGTCGCGATACACCTTGTCTTGTCGAAACCGAGCGACGGTAGTGGAACTTGGCACATTTGTGTCGAATCCAAAGTCATTGTGGCATGCAACTTGCAATATACCGAAAGGTCTTGCGTATCCAAGCAAGGCAAAAAGCCCTAGGTTCAGCGGTGGCCGAACTTGATGAAAACCACGAAGTGGTCTTGGCGGCTTGAACAGGGGCCACCCGAACTCGGCGGGAGGCAAAGGCAGAGGCTCGTCCTCGTGCAGAAATGAAGCAGCGGCGGCAGCAGGGACTCGGCGCGACGGCGAGAGCTTGCAGGGGAGGTCCAGGGTCGGCAAAGCGGAGCAGCTTGTACGGTGAGGAACTTGAGGGCACGGCGCGGCGGAAGCTGGTCGCCGGCAGGGGCGGCCGGAGTCAAGGAAAGAATGCCAGGGCGCGGGTGAGGAGTCTGGCCGGAGTGGCGACGTGGTCCTAGCGGAGCTCGTGGCAGGAGACTGGCCGGGGTGGCCTGGCCATGGCCTTGCGGGCGAAGGGCGCAGGTGGAGATGGCCAATCAGTGGTGGCGGGGGAGGAAGGAGAGGCCGGCGTCGAGGGACTGGTGCTCGGCGTCCCCGGCGATGGTGGAAGAGAGCAGGGGACAGGGTCTTGCAGAGGAGCGAGAGGGAGGAGGAGGTGTAGATGGGATCGGGACCCATGGCAGCTGCGGGCGTGCCGGCGTCGAGGAGGAGTGGGGAGACGAGGGAGAGTGGGGGATCGAGGGCGCAGCCCGATGCGTGTGTGGCGGCGTTCGCTGGAACGAGGAGAGGAAGAGACCGAGAGAGGAGGAGGCGAACGGGAGAAGGGGAGCAGCGCACGCTCTCCTGGCGGCGGGGTGGAGACGAGGGAGAGGGTCGCTAGGGTTATGGGGGGAGTGTGAATGGGCCTTCAGGAGGCCGGCCCAGGGTGAGGGAAGGCTGCGCCTAGGGAAGGTTTGGGCCAGAAGTGGATGGGTCCTAGAGAGGCCTGGGTCTCTCCTCTCCCTTAAGTTCTTTTAAAAAAACCTCTAGAAAACAGAAAACCACAAAGAAAGAAAGGAGAGAAAAGAAAATATTAGAGGAAGGATTTGTGCATGCGGAATATTTTTCCCAGACTCGCAAAAATATGCTTTTTCCGAGAAAATAGAAAAGGCCATGATAGAAAGATTTAAATTCAAACTCATTTGATTTAAATTCAAACTCATTTGATTTAAATTCAAATGATTTGAATAAGAAGTGGGTGAAAGAAGGTCCAAAAATGTTCGGATTCTTGGTGGAGCTCCGGAAAAATAGAGAAAGGATATATAGCAAAGTTAGAGGCCAAGAGTTGAAATAATAAAAGGCTTTGGGATTTTTGCAAGTGTGTTAAGGTAATTCCACATAATTGGAATAATTACTATAGCTCTCTAAATATCGTGAGGATAAGTTGTAAAGAGAATCACCATGTGAATTCCCTCGCTTTAAATGGATCAAAGATCCATACCATTTGTTTAGTTGAGTTTTAAAACGAGTTGCATGATGACATGATGCAATGCACATGATGACATGATGAAATGCAACACACAAGCAAATGACCTGGCAACATCAGCGAATAACTGGCGGACACGTGGCACATCGGCCTCGGGGCGTTACAACACTCCACCACTATGAGAGGATCTCGTCCCGAGATCTAGAATGGCACCGGAGGGAAAAACGAAGGAGAAAGAGAAGGGGAAAACTAAGTTGCTTCTTTGACAAACGAGTGAAACCAAAGAACCTTGCGAGGTTGAACTAATTTAAAGAAGAAAACAACAAAGATGGATGAAGTTGAAAACACTTCGTTAGAAAAGAGAAACAAGGAAGAACAAATTTGGACAACACTCCGGTTGAGAAGGGAGTCAAAATTTGATAAGATGAGAGAGCTCAAATGAAAACACGACACTCCGGTTGAGAAAAGGGATGCAAGACTTGATAAGGCGAAAAGAACTTGAACAAAGGGGCACAATACTCCGGTTAAGCAAGATAGGGAAGGAATAAGAGTGATATAATTTGGACAGCACTTTGACTGTAAATGGAAGAAATTGAACATGATCTTGACAAACCGAGATGAGGAGTGAAAAGAGCAACATCACTAGACCTCCGGGAGAAAGAATAGAAGTTGGATCTTGGAAAAGGAAAGAATTGAGAGGAAAAAGACATCTTCTTCCACAATAGAATTTGAAAAGCATCTTAAAGAGAAGGTTCGCACGGAGTTGTTGGAAACCAACAACGAAAAGAATAAGCTTGATATGGTCTTATGGAATACCTCTCAAATTAAGAGATGAAAAACCTGCCACTCACGGGAAAAGAATTGGATTGATAAGAACAAAGAGACGAGAAAGTTATTTCACCGGGAGGATAAATGAAAACTTGGATCATATATTATCACCATTAATAGCATTACTCCTTAGGGGAAAGCTTTAGGTGAAATATAACCCAAGATAATTCCAACAAAGAGATTGATGGATTTAAAATACAACATACTTAATAACATGTGAATCATGAACCACATGAACTAAAATTATCAAGAATGACATAATAACACCTCTATTGATACGGAAGGAATAATTGCACTCCGGATTACCAAATGAAGAAAGCCTGAGCTTCTTATAAAAGAATCTCGATGAACACTTCGAGAATGAATTAAATCCTTGATGAACCATCATGTAGAACCTTCATGAGGAACTCCGTAAATAAAAGAAATGATCAATCGAAATGGAGGATGAAAATTATAAGGTTGAAGCCTTGCAATGATTTAGATGAATCTCCGTGGTGATATAATTGAAAGAGGTTGGAACTCCGGTAAAAGAAAGATGAAACAAATGAAGACGAGAATTTGATGAGCCTCCGAAATAAGGAATTGAACACTTGGATGGAACCAGAATAAGAATTATGTTATGCGTATCCTTCACCAATTCAAATTGATGACAATCAATGGATTTGACATACTACTTATTCTCGTAGAAAGGATTAAGGAGATATAGGACAAACTTGAGAAGGTCTTCAACGAAACACCGGTGGAATCGAAACAATGAATGAATTTATAAAGAAGAGAAATCTTGAAAGAACCACCGTAAGAATTGAAAATGAACGGAGTAAAGATAAAGAAACACCGAGAAGAATTAAGCAAATGAATGAAGATGCTTGAGAGAAATTAGATACAAGAGAATGAAAAGATCACGAGCCGATTAAAGATCACTTGAACGAAGCACCGGTAAAATAGGAGACTGATAACTGACAGCTAAGAATGAATAAACCTGAATTGACGGACTTCGGATAACAAACTGAGAAGACTCTTAAATTGCTCCAGAAGGGTGAAAAGAATTCTCACGATGAAAACAATTACGAGAGGATGGCAACAAGTTAGAATCACGAATCTTGAAGAGAATGGATCAAAAATGAGAGAAACTCTTCTTCGGTCTTCAAATGACAACGAGAAACACCACCATGAATTGTTGAGGCACTCCGGAATGAATAATGGAAAGGTTTAGCCAATGATGAAAAGAATTGACAGATCTTGAGAAGACATTTGACTGATGATAAATCATTCTTACGTCAAACTTCAAAAGAATTTAGGCTAGCTCCGGGAGAATAAGAAGAGTCAGGTAAGATCCTAGGAAAAGACCTGTGGGTTAGGGCCCACTCGAAAGAAAACACCGTTGAACGATTTAAAAAAAAAGAGGTTGCACCGGTTGAAATAAATGGCTTGAATGAAGTGACATCCTCGAAAGATCTTGAACGAAAGCAGAGTGGAAACAGGAATCTTCAAGATATCTCGAGCACTCCGGAACAATTGAATAGCGAGAAGTGAATGATTAAGATTTGCACCGGCATGAGAAGGTATTTGAAACGAGGAAAAAGGGATATGAGATCAACACTAAAAGCTTGATTTGAAACCACCGGAGATGAAAAGAATGAAGAATGACAAACTTGAAGCTCCATTAGAATCTTCATGAGAATCACCGGATAAGAACATTGACAGAAAAGAATGGCGAGACTTCACAAGACCAAAAGGATACTTGAATTGAGATATATGAGTCCTCGGAGAAACAAGGGTGGGTGGGCGGGAAAAACAAAGGCAACTTGGAGACGGATGAAACAAACACCGTTGAGAAGAACTAATAATTGATCTTGCGGAAGTTGAAATGTTCGGATCCACTAGAAGGGAAGCACACCGGTTGAAAAGGATTGGCATGACAATCTCAATTATCATGAAGGATTGGTATTCATATAGGAATATGAGAACACCACTTAGGAAAAGGTATGGAATCAACACTTGACTTCGAAGCAACTCGAGTACCACAACTCAAAACATAACAAAGGATTGGCTTGCAGAATAAGCCAGAACAAACATATGATAGAGATTTCGTCTGAAGTTTTCGTGGTGGGACCTACACGGGCTCGATCGTACAGCACCATCATGTACAAGGCAGTGCACATGACATACGAAGCGTCCCGGAGTCGGCATAGCCAAGGACTCTTTAAGACACAACGAGACCACTGTAAAATCGACCGTGAATAGGCGGACCACTAGACGTCGAACCCCAATTTCATATCATACATCTGTCGGAAAGATATCCTAAGAGCTACTTGAATTCCCACCTATGAAACTCCCGAAATTTTCCAGTTATGCAATCAGGTGTTGGGGATACAGGGGAAGCATAATATCTCACCCAAACTAGCAAATCCTACATCCAGCTGTATCCATCCTTCAACACATAACTAAGAAACCTTCGGAAACCATCTACCTCAACCTTCGAAAAGCATCCGTTATACAAGTTATGGCGATACTCCCGAACTCCCGCCCCAGTACTGGGTGGCGTCGAGGTTATCTCACCAACGAACTGCATAAAAGAGATTTTCGATGTCGGCGTACTAAACTCAGGTATTCCAGAACTGCAACGATAAAATTATGATGACAACACCTCAGAGCTCAACTCCCCGGGACACTTCCACTAAACCCCGGACAGGAGGCACCAAGACAATGTTCTCATCATAAAACCATCGGAACGATTCCAAGATACCCGCGTGATCCTAAAAAAAATTAGTGAAATTTGAGAAGAGAAGAGTCAAAACTCTACGTCAGGATGCCTTACCAGAGCGATGAAGGGACTGGGAAGTAAAAAGAATTCCTAAGCTCTCCGATATATAATTCCTAAATGACTCAAAACATTTTTCTAGACACAACTCGGCCGCTAAAAACAATCAAGCAATGGGGGCTCCTAAGGTCGGGGAAGGCTCTGATACCAACTTGTAACACCCTCGATGCGACTATATCTCCCACGTGTCGAGGCACGACTTAGAGGCATAATCGCATTGAAGGCATATGTCGCAAGTGAGGTAATCTTCACACAACCCATGTAATATAATAAGGAAAAGGATACATAGTTGGCTTACAATCGCCACTTCACACAATTACATGAATAAAGCATTACATCAATCAAATACACTCATGGTCCGACTATGGAACCAAAATAAAAGAAGAACCCCAAAGGCGACAAAGGTCCCCGATCGACCCCAACTGGGCTCCACTACTGATCAACTAGAACGAAACAACACAAAGGACAAGATCTTCAACGAGCTCCTCCTGAGCTTGGTTGCGTCATCTGCACGGTCTCATCGGCACCTGCAAGCTGGTTTTGGAAGTATCTGTGAGCCACAGGGACTCAGCAATCTCGCACCCTCGCGATCAAGACTATTTAAGCTTATGGGTAAGGTAAAAGGTATGAGGTGGAGCTGCAGCAAGCGACTAGCATATATGGTGGCTAACATACGCAAATGAGAGCGAGAAGAGAAGGCAAAACACGGTCGATAAAAGTATGATCAAGAAGTGATCCTATAGCTACCTACGTCAAGCATAACTCCAACAACCGTGTTCACTTCCCGGACTCCGCCGGAAAGAGACCATCACGGTTACACACGCAGTTGATTCATTTTAATTAGGGTCGACTTCAGGTTTTCTACAACCGGACGTTAACAAATTCCCATCTGCCCATAACCGCGAGCACGACTTTCGAAAGTTCAAATCCCTGCAGGGTGTCCCAACTTAGCCCATCACAAGCTCTCACGGTCAACGAAGGAATAGACCTCCACCCGAGACGTTCCGATCAGACTCGGTATCCCGGTACAACAAGACATTTCGACAGGGTAAAACTAAACCAGCAACACCGCCCGATGCGCCGACATCCTGATAGGAGCTACACATATCTCGTTCTCAGGGCAACACCGGATGAACACTACGTACAGCTAAAACCAGCCCTCAAGTTTCCCCGAGGTGGCGCCGCAAGTGGCTCTAGTTTGGACCAACGCTTAGACAAGCACTGGCCCGGGGGTTAAAATAAAGATGACCCTCGGGATGCGCGACTCCCAAGGGAAAAAGGCTAGGTGGCAAATGGTAAAACCAATGTTGGGCATTGCTGGCAAAGCTTTACTTAAGGCGAACTGTCAAGGGGTTCCCATTATAGCCCAACCGCGTAAGGGACGCAAAATCCGGGAACATAACACCGATAAGACGGAAACTAGGGCGGCAAGAGTGGAACAAAACACCAGGCATAAGGCCGGGCCTTCCACCCTTTACCAAGTATATAGATGCATTAATAAAATAAGATATATTGTGATATCCCAACAAGTAACCAATGTTCCAACAAGGAACAACATCTCCATGTTCCAACAAGGAACAATCTTCAAACTTCACATGCAACTAACAACGCTATAAGAGGGGCTGAGCAAAGCGGTAACATAGCCAATCAACGGTTTGCTAGGACATTGGTGGGTTAGAGGCTGAACATGGCAATTTGGGAGGCTGACAAGCAAGTTGTAGGCATCGTAGCAATGGCATAGCAAAAGAGCGAGCAAACTAGCATAGCAAAGATAGTATTGATTTCGAGGGTATGATCATCTTGCCTGAAATCCCACAAGGAAGAAGAACGAGTCCATGAAGAAGACAAACGGACGTAGACGAACGGGTCCTCACAAACTCGACGTTAACGGAACCAACCCGAAGAAGCAACACCGGAAAAGAAGCACACAACATAGTAAATAACCAACACATAATCATGGCATGATGCACAATCGAGTATGATGCATGTCCGGTTTAAAGAGGCATGGCATGGCAAAGAGCACAAGCAATCCTACAAATTAAGTGGAGCTCAATATGCAACGAGTTGCATATCGACGAAACACCACGTCAATTATTTAGTTCTCTCTCGTTTATGTACCCAACAGTATTAAATGTTATTAAGCATGGCAAGAGGTGAAGCATAAAAGAAACTATCTAACTAAGCAATTTAAATGGGGCCGGATATAACAAACAACAAATCCGGTAAATCCCCATATGCATTAGTAATTTATTGCAACAACAATTTAAACATTTTAATTGTTGTTATCATGATGAGGATGACATGAACAAGTTTATGCAATTTTTATTAAAGCTGACAAGAGCATTATAAGGCATTTGTCACCGTGGTGGAAGGAAAAGGGTGCCACGGCAACGATAATGAAAATGGTGCCATGGCGGCGTTCCGGTTCCGGTAACTCGATTGAGATACCGATGCAAAGGAGAAGTGTGCGGAACGTGACAAGCAAGGATGGTGGGGTGATCTCGGATACCGAGTTCCCACATATCGGTGGCAAGGCAAAAGAGGGGCGACGTTATCGAACAAGGGTGCATCTCATACAACATGCATCCATTTACGGGCATCGCCTCGGGGTTATACCTTTGAAGCGTGCATTATCGGAACAGATCGAGTTCGGTGGTAGGGGTACACTTGTCGAAGGGGGAAGTAGTTGTTCACGGTTCGTCGTGGGAAGTAGAGGAAGTAGTCGTTCAAGCGTCCGATGGTAATAGTACTCGGTCGTTTCGAAGAGGTACTTGGGGTCATTCGAACTTGCCGATCTCGTCATCTTGAAGGGGTACTTGACGTTCTTAGTGATTCCGAAGACGAGGTAGAGGTACACTTGTTGTAGGGGTACTTGTCGGATCCACGGCGACGGTAGAGGTACAAATGTTCTCGCGGTACTTGTCGGTCCAGTCTTGGTGTAGATGTACATCGCAAACGTAGTGGTACTCGCGGACTTCGGCGCCGGTAGTCGTACATGGTTCATAGGGGTACTTGGCGTTCTCCACGGGATGGTAGTTGTACATGTCCGAAGAGGAACTTGGTGCATCCAGGGTCTTCGGGCGTCGCGATACACCTTGTCTTGTCAAAACCGAGCGACGGTAGTGGAACTTGGCACATTTGTGTCGAATCCAAAGTCATTGTGGCATGCAACTTGCAATATACCGAAAGGTCTTGCGTATCCAAGCAAGGCAAAAAGCCCTAGGTTCAGCGGTGGCCGAACTTGATGAAAACCACGAAGTGGTCTTGGCAGCTTGAACAGGGGCCACCCGAACTCGGCGGGAGGCAAAGGCAGAGGCTAGTCCTCGTGCAGAAATGAAGCAGCGGCGGCAGCAGGGACTCGGCGCGACGACGAGAGCTTGCAGGGGAGGTCCAGGGTCAGCAAAGCGGAGTAGCTTGTACGGTGAGGAACTTGAGGGCACGGCACGACGGAAGCTGGTCGCCGGCAGGGGCGGCCGGAGTCAAGGAAAGAATGCCAGGGCGCGGGTGAGGAGTCTGCCCGGAGTGGCGACGTGGTCCTAGCGGAGCTCGTGGCAGGAGACTGGCCGGGGTGGCCTGGCCATGGCCTTGCGGGCGAAGGGCGCAGGTGGAGATGACCAATCAGTGGTGGCGGGGGAGGAAGGAGAGGCCGGCGTTGAGGGACTGGTGCTCGGCGTCCCCGGCGATGCGGCGGCCTCCTGGCGATGGTGGAAGAGAGCAGGGGACAGGGTCTTGCAGAGGAGCGAGAGGGAGGAGGAGGTGTAGATGGGATCGGGACCCATGGCAGCTGCGGGCGTGCCGGCGTCGAGGAGGAGTGGGGAGACGAGGGAGAGTGGGGGATCGAGGGCGCAGCCCGATGCGTGTGTGGCGGCGTTCGCTGGAACGAGGGGAGGAAGAGACCGAGAGAGGAGGAGGCGAACGGGAGAAGGGGAGCAGCGCACGCTCTCCTGGTGGCGGGGTGGAGACGAGGGAGAGGGTCGCTAAGGTTATGGGGGGAGTGTGAATGGGCCTTCAGGAGGCCGGCCCAGGGTGAGGGAAGGCTGCACCTAGGGAAGGTTTGGGCCAGAAGTGGATGGGCCCTAGAGAGGCCTGGGTCTCTCCTCTCCCTTAAGTTCTTTTAAAAAAAACCTCTAGAAAACAGAAAACCGCAAAGAAAGAAAGGAGAGAAAAGAAAAGATTAGAGGAAGGATTTGTGCACGCGGAATATTTTCCCGGACTCGCAAAAATATGCTTTTTCCGAGAAAATAGGAAAGGCCGTGATAGAAAGATTTAAATTCAAACTCATTTGATTTAAATTCAAATGATTTGAATAGGAAGTGGGTGAAAGAAGGTCCAAAAATGTTCGGATTCTTGGTGGAGCTCCGGAAAAATAGAGAAAGGATATATAGCAAAGTTAGAGGCCAAGAGTTGAAATAATAAAAGGCTTTGGGATTTTTGCAAGTGTGTTAAGGTAATTCCACATAATTGGAATAATTACTATAGCTCTCTAAATATCGAGAGGATAAGTTGTAAAGAGAATCACCATGTGAATTCCCTCGATTTAAATGGATCAAAGATCCATACCATTTGTGTAGTTGAGTTTTAAAACGAGTTGCACGATGACATGATGCAATGCACATGATGACATGATGAAATGCAACACACAAGCAAATGACCTGGCAACATCAGCGAATAACTGGCGGACACCTGGCACATCGGTCTCGGTGCGTTACAATCAAGCTACCAAAGAGGAACGTCAAGTGCAAGATGACTTCAAGTATGCCAAGCTCTCATCCATGTCCTATGGTTTCTCCAACACCCAAGCTTCAACGACTCCAACAACTTCTACATCAACTAAGCCTTCTACAAGCAACATCGACAAGTCGAGTTACAAGAAAGCTTCGACAACCTCAAGTCATCCTCCTACTACAAGCAACTTCAAGCCGAGAGCTTCATCATCATCTACCTCAATCGATGAGATTGTCAAGACAAATTCCTTCAAATGTTTCACATGCGGAGGCCGAGGCCACAAGTCCTTTGAGTGTAACAACAAGCGGACCATGATCCTCAACGATGATGGTACATAGGACTCCATGAGCGAAGGAGAAATGGAAGCCCTTGTGTAAGTGGCAATGCACCGGCAAGTGAACGACAATGAAGAAGAACAAGTCTTTTGTGACGAAGGTTCAAGTCCCGCTCTCGTTGTCTCCAAGGTCTTGACTCTTCAACATCAACAAGAAGAAGACCAAAGATGCCATATCTTTCATACCAAGGCCGACATCAATGGAAGGTCTGTCAAGGTCATCATCGATGGAGGGAGTTGCCATAACTTAGCAAGTGAAGAACTTTGCTCCAAGCTCCAATTGCCCAAGACGAAGCACCCACATCCCTACAAAGTTCAATGGCTAAGCGACTCCGGCACAATTCAAGCCAAACATAGAGTGCAAGTCTCCTTCAAAATCGGAGCTTACGAAGACACTTTGGAGTGGGATGTCGTTCCAATGACCGTTTGCCACCTTCTTCTCGGACGGCCATGGCAATTTGATAGAGGTGTCATCCACAACGGCCGAACGAACCACTACATATTCAAGATGAAAGGAAAGGAGTACGTACTTCGCCCTATGTCTCCAAGCCAAGTGATCGCCGACAAGCAAGCCACCCATCGTGGAGAGAATAGTGAGAGAGCGAACCACCAAAAAGAGAGCGAGCGCCACAAGCCCAAATCAAGTGCCTCCACGATGAGCGAAAAGAAGAACCTAGTTCTATTTTCCACCAAACGTGAGATAAGATAAGTGTGTGAGAACCCATCTAGTGTGATACACTACATCCTTTTGTGCAAGGACGAGGTACCAAAAGCTAACACCTCTCACACTCTATCTTTAGTGTTGTCTTCTCTTTTGTAGGAATTCCAAGATGTTTTCCCCGACGAGCTACCTCCGGGTCTACCTCCACTACGAGGAATTGAGCACCGAATCGACCTCATCCCCAGAGTACCACTTCCAAACAAAGCTCCCTACCGCGTCAACCCTGAAGAAACCAAAGAAATACAAAGGCAAGTAAAACATCTCATAGAACATGGACATGTGCGTGAAAGTTTGAGTCCTTGTGCCGTTCCGGTCATTCTTGTGCCAAAAAGAGACGGTAGCTTTCGCATGTGTTCCGATTGTAGACCTATCAATGCTATCACCGTTCGCTATAGGTACCCCATTCCACGCCTTGATGATATGCTTGATGAACTTAGCGGTGCCACTATTTTTCCAAAATTGATCTTAAAAGTGGTTACTATCAAATCCGCATACAAGAGGGTGATGAATGGAATACCGCTTTCAAAACAAAGTTTGGTTTGTATGAGTCGTTAGTCATGACTATGGGTTTATCGGAAGCACCGGGTACTTACATGCGTCTTATGAATTATGTGTTTCGCCCTTACATTGGTGAGTTTTTTGTGGTCTACTTCGAGGATATCCTTGTTTATAGAAAATCTCTCAAAGATCATGGCACCCATGTTCGAACCGTTTTGCAAACTCTTTGAAAAGAGTGTCTCTATGCTAACATGGAAAATGCCTTTTTGGCATTGATAAGCTCGTTTTCTTGGGTTTTGTTGTGTTCTCTAAGGGTGTTCATGTTGATGACTCTAAGATCAATGCTATTAAAACTTGGCCACAACCAACCAACTTGCAACAAGTGCGTATCTTCCTTGGTTTAGCCGGTTTCTACCATAGATTTGTGAAGGACTTTAGCACCATTACTTCACCTTTGCATGCTTTGAGCAAGAATAATGCACCCTTTGTTTGGGGACCATCGCAAGATACTGCATTCATTGAGATTAGATTTTTCTTACTCATGCTCCCGTGCTTGCATTACCCAATTTTGACAAACCCTTTGAGATTCATGGTGATGCTAGTGGTAATGGCATAGGAGGTGTGTTAACGCAGGAGAAGCGCCCCATATCTTACTTTAGTGAGAAACTCTCCGGAGTGCAACTCAATTACCCCATCTATGACAAAGAGTTATATGCTTTAGTGCGAGTTTTGCATAAATGGGAACATTATCTTCGCCCTCATGAATTTATCATTCATACCGATCATGAAATGCTTAAATACCTTAAGGGTCAAACTAAGTTGAACAAGCGTCATGCTAAATGGAGAGAATTTATTGAGTCATTTCCTTATATCATCAAGTATATTAAAGGTAAGGAAAATGTTGTGGCGGACGCTCTTTCCCGCATATGCATGCTTGTTACTCAACTTGAATTGAATGTCATTGGCTTTGAGCATATAAAAGACTTGTATGAGCATGATCCTACTTTTGCTATTCCTTATGCCAAATGTTTGATGCATACATCTTGGGATCGTTATTACATCAAAGGTGGATATCTTATGAGAGCTAACAAACTTTGCATGCCCGAGTCTTCTCTTTGTTTGTTGCTTTTGCAAGAATCTCATGGAGGAGGACTAATGGGACATTTTGGACGCGACAAGACATTCGCTATGCTATCCAAGAACTATTATTGGCCCAAGATGTTCCGCGGCGTCAACCGCTTCACCAACCGATGCTCTACATGTCGCAAAGCTAAGTCTAAAGCTTAATCCCATGGCCTTTACATGCCTCTCCCAATATCATATCAACCATGGGGAGATATTAGCATGGATTTTGTACTTGGATTGGCTAGAACTAGAAATGAAAGGATTCAGTATTTGTTGTTGTGGACTGATTCCCTAAGATGGCACATTTCATACCATGCAACAAGATAGATGATGCTTCACATGTTCCCAATCTATTTTGTAGGGAAATCTTACGACTACATGGAGTGCCAAAGACGATTGTCTCGGACCACGACGTCAAGTTCTTGAGTTACTTTTGGAAGACCCTATGCGCCAAGCTCAGAATCAAGCTATTCTTCTCTACGGTGTACCATCCACAAACCGACGAACAAACAGAGGTGACCAACCGCACACTCTCCGCTCTACTTCGTGTGCTAATCAAGAAGAACATCAAGGAGTGGGAGGAGTGTCTACCTATCGCCGAGTACGCCTACAACCGAGCAAGACACTCGACTACTGGCAAGTCCCCCTTCGAGATCGTCTACGGTTTCAACCCATTGTCACCATTGGACATTCTCCCTCTAACACTACAAGAGCGCTCGAATATGGACGCGAGTGCCCGAGTCAACTATCTCAAGAAGATGCATGAAGATACAAGGCACACCATTGAGCACCAAGTACAACGACTCGCGGCCAAGCTCAACGTCAACAAGCAACCCATGATATTTGACATTGGAGATCTTGTGTGGCTACACCTTCGAAAGGACCGCTTCCCCAACGAACACAAGTCAAAACTTCTACCACGAGCGGATGGACCCTTCAAGGTTCTTGCACGTTACAACAACAACGCCTACAAGATCAACATTCCACGCGACAAGTACTCCGTGAGCGACATCTTCAACGTCAAAGATCTCTCGCCCTACCATGGTGATGAGGATTTCGATCCGAGGTCGGATCTTCCCCAAGGGAGGGGAGATGACGCGGAGCATCCTACGGTCATCCCCATGGACCTACCATCGTCTCATGAAGTGCCAAGAGGACCTATGACTCGAGCTAGAGCTAGAGCTCTCGAGACCGAGGTGACTTCTCTCCTTAGTGATATTACATATGATCCTCTCGAGACATGGCTACTAACTAAGTACGACATGTTGTGCATGATTAGGTACCAAGAGGACCCTCTCGAAGATGCACGTGAAGACAGACAAGCCGCCAAGTCCACGGATGAAGAGAACCAACGAAAGGAGAAGAAGGCAGCTCCAGGGCCCGGACATCTGGCCCCAGCCCCGGACATCCGGCCGCTGGAGACATTCAATACAGCAACGGTCTAGCAGCTGAAGCTATAGGACCCGGACATCTGGCCCCAGCCCCAGACATTTGGCTCCGCTCCAACCCGGACATCCATCCTCTGCCCGGAAATCCGGCACCCGTCACAAAACATACCCGAAGCTGAACCACTTCGGCCCGGACATTCGGCCGCCCCAGCCCGGACATCTGGCCCGATGCCCGGACGTCTGGCCTCCCCTGTCTGCGCACAGTGTTAGGGTCCGAGGCCCGTGTACCCCTTCGCCCACCTTGACTATATATACTCTTCTCCTACCTACGTTTTAGGGTTAGCAAAGTAGTAGCCCATTAGAGATAGAGCTTTGCTCATCCATTACAGATCTACTCCATGAGAGAGACCACGGCCCCTCTTCAGAGAAGATCCCCTTGGATTCAAGACCCCCTTTTGGGTGGCCCCATCAAGACCTCCTTTGGAGAAGAACCGGTCACCGTGTATCATCCCTTGTTGATTGTGGATCATGTATCTCCCTTTGTGTTCATGGATCTAGGATATGTGTGACTACATCTTGTTGGTTTGAGTGTTTCCCTGGTGTTCCCCTTGTGATTTTCCCTCATGTTTCCCCTCGTGTTCTTAGTGTTCTTCGTGGGATCCGCTCCTTTCATGAAAGATCGGCCATCTAGGGTTCCACCCTACATCACCATGTTCCATGATTTGTTTAATGGAAAACTATCACAGCCCTAGATTTTTTTGTAACTAGTTGCATCAGCATCCATGCATCATCTCTAAGTTTAAATGAATTTGAAATGGGGGATGTTCAAACCCTAACATCAAATGGAATTCAACTAGGATCAAAATAAAAATATTTTCAATGAACCCAAAATGCCCTTCTAAAAAGTTCATCATTTTTTAAATGGGTAAAAACCTCTACCAAAAATGGTGCACACTTTTCTAGGTCATTTCTGGATTTTTGAATTAAATCATAGTGTATTTGAATTTGAGCATTTAAATGCTATAACTATTTAAATGCTCGAACAATTCTGAAACTAAATGAGGGCTATTGGAAATAATTCAAAACGTGCCCATAATTTATTTCAGGATTTTTGGAAATGATTTAGTATTTTTTCTAAGTCAAAACATAGAAATAAAATAGAAAACAGGAACAAAATAGAAAAGGGCAGAAGACTTACCTGAACAGCCCACCTGCCTGGCCAAAGAGAGAAGCCGGCCCTGCCCACCTCCTCCTCCCCTATAGTCTTCCTCCTCGGACAGTAGGCAGGTGCGTGATCGCTGCGTGCCCAACCACGTCCTCCCTCCCTGCCTGGCTCCTCCTCGACGCGCCCGGACGACACCACGCGACCCCTAGAGCCGTCCAGCTCTCCCTCTATCTCCCTCGAGCGCTCTCCCCTCCTCTACTTCATCCCTCGCATGCGCCTGAGCGCCCCTATCGCCACCGCCGTCCCCTCTTGATAGACCTTTGTTCCGACGTTGTGATCGATGACACCGATGAAGAGCTATATCATCTTCAGAAGTACCAGGCAAGCAAACCCCCTTTGAGCATTACGATACAATCCCACTCTCTCACTCTTGCTCTCTTTTACTGCATTAGGACAACAACGATTCAACTGTTACATGTTGCGGTAGTTGAACCCATCACTACTAGGGAAAAGCCTATACACAGAATCTTATCAGCAACGCACTTTAAAATAAGGCGCTGCTGCTAATTAGCAGTAGCGAGCTCAAGAATAACTCGCTGCTGAAATAAATATAGCAGTAGCGCGCCAGCTCAAAGACGCGCTACTGCTATAATTCCCACGAGGCCGCCGTGAGGCTAGCTATAGTAGCAACGTGTTATAACGACGGGCGCTACTGCTACGTAGCATAGTAGCAGCACATTTTGCCAATAAGCGCTACTGCTAAGTTTACTACAAAAATTTAGTCCCACCTTGCTCCATGAAGAGAGTTTCTACCACCTTAAATATGTTACTTCTCAAACTTTGACAAGCACTTGGTCTTCATTGAACTCTATGTGTAGAATTTGTGGCTGCAATATGAGTCTTCACCTGTTCCTAAACCAGTGAGGACTCATATTGACAAATCATATTGTACACAAAAAGATCGTTGATGATCAATGTATTTTTGATACATTGAACTAAGTCTATTTTTACATGCTGACACATAGCAGTAGCGCTTCTTTGTGAAAAGCGCTGCTACTAGGTAGTTTAGCAGTAGCGTCTTTCTCTATAGCGCGCTACTGCTAAGCCATTCCATCTCCCACCCCCATCTCCTCTATCTGATCCACTCACAGTCACACACTCACTGGATCCCTCTCAATCCCCCGCGCCAGTCCTCCCCCGTCGCCCCTCCTCCCTCTGCGCTGCCGTCACCTCCTCCTCCTTGCTGGACTCGGTACCAGCCTCCTCCTCCGTCCTCCCTCTCCACTCGCCGTTGGCCGGCCCCTCCTCGATCTGCCTTCCTCCTCCGTCCTCCCTCCACTGGCCGCCGGCCGGCCCCTCCTCGCTCCGCCTTCCTCCTCTGTCCTACTCTCTTCTCCCTCCTTGAGTTGCCCCTCCATCTCCCTCCTGCCTGCTACATTTTTATTTAGTAGGCTAGTTCATATGCAACATTTTGATTTAATTGATATGATTTAGTTGATTTAGTAGGCTAGTTGATTTAGTTGATTTTGTAGGCTAGTTGATTTAGAACATTTTGATTTAGTTGATTTAGTAGGCTAGTTCATTTAGTTGATTTAGAACATTTTGATTTAGTTGATTTAGTAAGCTAGTTCATTTAGTTGATTTAGTATGCACCATTTTCATTTAGTTGATTTAGAACATTTTCATTTAGTTGATTTAGAACATTTTCATTTAGTTGATTTAATTACTTTTTGGCAAAATGTAGGTGGTACCTTGTCATCTAATATGTTACTAGATCTTAGGATTATAATTGTCCATCAAATTGCTTCTCGTGGAAGAACCAAAAATATCTCATGCTACTGTTTTTATTTCCTGTGAAGTGGATCGTTAATCCTTTGCTCATATTGCTTTAGGAAAAATGGCGCCACCACCACCACCACTATGTCGACTGTGCAAGTCAAGGTGCGCCAGCAGCCTTGCAACTGGCAAGTTGTTCAGCATCTACTTCCAGCCGGGTTTTCATCATGCGGCGGTAAGAAATTAGATGAAATGTAATAACTATTTTATTTTTAGTGTTGGCATTACTGCATTGTGTCATTTTGCTTATTTTACACAAATCGTCCCATGCAATGTGAGGTTGAAATTCAACAAGATGACAGGAGACACTGTGACATTTGAGGCTCCTAGGGGGCCGTACACTATGGAGGTCGAGAAAGGATGCAATATGTCGCAGATTGGAGGAGATGGATGGGACCGTTTCGTCGCTCGCATGCGTCTTACTGGTGGTGAGTTGATCAGCTTCTCCTTCAGAGCAGAAAGACCCAAGCTGGCTGTCATTTATCTCAACCTGGTGGAAGATGATGAAGATGACGAAGATGATGAAGATGATGAAGATAATGAGGACCCACTCGATGAAGATGATGAGGACCCACTTCATGAAGCCATCGTAGCTCAAAGAACAAGGCTGAGCAAGGAGGAGGTGTCCAACCTGTGGGACATAATTCCGCCACGTGCTGACTTTGTTGAGGTGCCATTCGTGACCCGCCTGACAAATACCATGGTTGATCGACATGATATGGTATTTATACTTACAAATGCAAATTATCCGATGAAATACTTAGTGTACAGTCCAATGATATGATATGGTATGTTGTGTGGAATCTAGTCGATGATATGTTTTAGTGTAGAGTTCGATCACATGCTTATTAGTGTAGAATCTAAGGAAACTATTAATAGTGTAGATAATCCATATGTACTTATTTGTGAGGCTATTTATTAATTGAAATGTTTTCTTATTCAGAAATTGGCAAAGAGCACATCTGTGAGTTATGGTATCGAGCTTGATGAAGAAGGCTCAGCTGGACTACGCCTTACTTCAAGGGGCTCCGTCACAACATGTACTTACTGCGTGGACACGGACGGTCGCACACACTTAAACTCGGTTGGGTGGAAGAAATTCCTCGATGGCAAGAATCTTCGTGTTGGACAGGCCATCCTAATTACTATCAGGAACACCAACCGCCCAGGCTTGAGGATGATGATTGTCTTCGATATCATCTAGAACTACATATGTGTGTGTGGCTATATCATCTAGAACTACATGTGTGTGTGTGGCTATATCATCTAGAACTACATATGATGATCGTCGTCAATATCATCTAGAACTACATATGATGATCGCCGTTGATATGACCTTGTACTGCTTGAGGATGCATTTTGACTATGCATGAATTTTTTATCTAGTACTCTCTTCATTCCAAATTACTCGTCGTGGTTTGAACTAAAACCATGACGAGTAATTTGGAACGAAGGGAGTACTACCCAGTAATGGTTTATGAATTTGATATCTACTAGCAGTACCTAGTATCTAGTATCTGAAAGGGAAAGGGGTACATGGGAAAATGATGAAAGATATAGCAGTAGCGAGGGACTGCGAAATCGCTATAGCTAAGTAATAGTAGCGCATTCATAAAAAGCACTGCTGATATCGTCAACAGTAGTAGCGCGGGTAAGGACCGCGCTACTACTATAAGTTAGCTGTAGCGCCTTATTAGTAGCGCGGCCACCCGCGCTGCTGCTAGCCTCAAAACCTGCGCTACTACTAGGGTTTTCCCTAGTAGTGCATTCCTCTGCATGATCGTCTTTGCCACAGTAAATAGTGAAGACCCACTAGCATGAGTAGTAGTTGTTTGAGCCATGATGTGCCTACTCATTCATGCTTGCTTGTTATGCCTGCTATGCTTAGAGTTGTGTCAGGTCTGCTTCATTTGGGATGGATTGGGATGGTGAGGAACATGTCCTACTATTGAGAGCTAAGTGTGTGAACACAATTTGGTAAAGGTAGCGATGAGAGTCCATGTAGGAGTGCATGGTGGGTTGTCTCATTGAAACCGTCATCGGGAACCGAGTTTTGTGTTTGTGATCTAAGACAGCTACTACCATGAATTGGGACCAAAACCCATGGACCCTCTCGACTTATTAATCTCCTTGATCTCTGTCCAGGAGTTGCAACTAGTTCTAGTGTTTGTAGGGATATGTGTTGGAGGCCATGCATAGCGCTGACCCTAGGGGTGGGCTATAATGCGGTAGATACATTGTGTCCCGGTGTACCGAGGCACCCATTTGGTGGGCTCGGGAACCCTGCACACATCATTTGGGGACGTAGTGGAAACCTCGGCCGGACTTCCTTGCAGATGGAACCCAAATAGGTGATAAACCTAGACTAGAGACTTGTGTGGTTAGTCAGGTCGTGGCCGACACCCTCGATGGGCTTCCGCTTGAAGGTTGCCAAGTACATGTCGTGTAAACGGTGATAAGTGGTGAGACCATGTGTGAAGAAGTACACCCCTGTAGGGTTAATGCTCTATTCAGATAGTCGCATCCTTGGATATGGACTACTTGGAAAGCTTACATTGTTCATAGATAACTAGAAGTGGATACTCTAAAATGCGCAAGATAAGAGTGAGTGCTATGGATGGCCTTCTCGTAGGGAGACGGGAGTGGATCCATATTGGTGTATTGATATGGTGAATATGCGGACTCATGTGCGCTTTCTCATCTCAAAGAAAATGATGGTAGATGCAGTACAGGATAGCCACTAAGTCAAAGCTGGCTTGCTGCAGATAAACTCCACCACCCCCTTGTTGATACTGATGCATATGTAGCTAGTTATGATGTAAGTCTTGTTGACTACATTTGTACTCACATTTGCTTAATTTATGTTTTTGCAGAGAGACTTACTTTTCACTAGTAGTTTCAAGTGGGCTTTGACGATTAGCTTGGGAATCCCAGATAGAGGTGTGGTTCCTTTGGAGGGTCTTGCAGATAGATGCTACTTCTTGAGCTTGCGTTGGCTTTTCCCTTGAAGAGGAAAGGGTGATGCAGCAAAGTAGAGATAAGTATTTCCCTCAATTAAGAATCAAGGTATCAATCCAGTAGGAGATACACGCAACTCTCCAATCTATGCACCAGCACAAACAATCAAACACTTGCACCCAACCCGATAAAGGGGTTGTCAATCCCTTCATGGTCACTTGCAAAGGTGAGATCTGATAATATAGATATAAAAGCTTACTAAAACATAAAACAAAATAAAAGTAAATAAATTGCAGCAAGGTATTTTCGGGTTTTTTGGTTTATAGATCTGAAAATATATGATGGAAAATAGACCCAGGGGCCATAGGTTTCACCAGAGGCTTCTCTCTTGAAGGCAAATAATACGGTGGGTGAACAAATTACTGTCGAGCAATTGATAAAAAAGCGCAAAGTTATGACGATATCCAAGGCAATGATTATGAATACAAGCATCACGTCCGTGTCAAGTAGACCGACTCCTGCCTGCATCTACTACTATTACTCCACACATCGACCGCTATCCAACATGCATCTAGAGTATTAAGTTCATAAGAACGGAGTAACGCCTTAAGTAAGATGACATGATGTAGAGGGATAAACTCAAGCAATATGATGAAACCCCCATTTTTTTACCCTTGATGGCAACAATACAATACGTGCCTCGCTACCCCTACTTTGTCACTGGGTGAGGACACCACAAGATTGAACCCAAAACTAAGCACCTCTCCCATTGCAAGAACCAATCTAGTTGGCCAAATCAAACCGATAATTCGAAGAGAAATACAAAGGTATCAAATCATGCATATAAGAATTCAGAGAAGATTCAAATAATATTCATAGATAAACTGATCATAAATCCACAATTCATCAGATCTCGACAAACACACCGCAAAAGAATATTACATCGAATAGATCTCCAAGAACATTGAGGAGAACATGGTATTGAGGATCAAAGAGAGAGAGAGAAGAAGCCATCTAGATACTAGCCATGGACCCGTAGGTCTTTGGTAAACTACTCACGCTTCATCGGAAGGGCAATAGAGTTAATGTAGAAGCACTTCGTGATCGAATCCCCCTCCGGCAGGATGCCGAAAAAGGCCCCAAGATGGGATCTCACGGGAACAGAAGGTTACATCGGCGGAAAAGTATTTTGGTAGATGCTTCTGGTCGTTGGGGAATATTTTTCAATATATAGGCCGAGAATTTGGGTTAGAGGACTCCCGGAGGGGCCACAAGCTAGGGGCACCCCCCTAGGGCGTGCCCTAAGGGCTTGTGGAGTCCTCTAGACACTTCTGCCTTCCTCGCTAAGTCCTATGTGTGTCTTCTGGTCCAAGAAAAATCATCATGAAAGTGTTATTCCGTTTGGACTCCATTTGGTATTCCTTTTCTGTAAATCTCAAAAACTAGGAAAAAACCAAAACTGGCATTGGGATCTAGGTTAATAAGTTAGTCCCGAAAATAATATAAACTAGCATATTAATGCATATAAAACATCCAATGCAGATAATATAATAGCATGGAACAATCAAAAATTATAGATACGTTGGAGATGTATCAAGCATCCCCAAGCTTAATTCCTACTCGTCCTCGAGTAGGTAAATGATCAAAACAGAATTTTTGATGTGGAATGCTACCTAACATATTCATCCTTGTAATTTTCTTTATTGTGGCATGAATATTCAGATCCATAAGATTCAAAACAAAAGTTTAATATTGACATAAAACGGTAATATTTCAAGCATACAAATGAAGCAGTCGTGTCTTCTCAAAATAACATGGCCAAAGAAAGTTATCCCTACAAAATCATACAGTCTGGCTATACTCCATCTTCACCACACAAAGTATTAAATCATGCACAACCCCGATGACAAGTGCTACCTCTTGAGTTTGCGTTGGTTTTTCCCTTGAAGAGGAAAGGGTGATGCAGCAAAGGAGCGTAAGTATTTCCCTCAGTTTTGAGAACCAAGGTATCAATCCAGTAGGATACTACGCAACAAGCCACCGAATACCTGCACAAACAAACACCAACTTGCAACCAACGCGACAAAGGGGTTTTCAATCCCTTCACGGTTACTCACAAGTGAGATATGATAGAGATGGATAAATCGTAAAGTAATATTTTGGGTATTTTTGGTTTATGGAATGGGAAGTAAAAGATTGCAAAAGAAAGTAAATAGGAAACTAGAGATTGTAGATCGGAAACTTATATGATGGAAAATAGACCCGGGGGCCATAGGTTTCACTAGAGGCTTCTCTCAAGATAGAAATTATTATGGTAGGTGAACAAATTACTCCTGAGCAATTTATAGAAAAGCGCAAAGTTATGGCGATATCTAAGGCAATGATCATGAATATAGGCATCACGTTCATGTCAAGTAGATCGAAGCGATTCTGCATCTACTACTATTACTCCACACATCGACCGACTCCTGCCTGCATCTAGAGTATTAAGTTCATAAGAATAGAATAACACATTAAGCAAGATGACATGATGTAGTGGTATTAACTCAAGCAATATGATGAAAACCCCATCTTTTTATCCTCGATGGCAACAATAAATTACGTGCCTTGCTGCCCCTACTGTCATTGGGAAAGGACACCGCAAGATTGAACTCAAAGCTAAGCACTTCTCCCATTGCAAGAAAACCAATCTAGTTGGCCAAACCAAATCGATAGTTCAAAGAGACTTGCAAAGATATCAAATCATGCATATAAGAATTCAGAGGAGATTCAAACAATATTCATAGATAAGCTGATCATAAATCCACAGTTCCTCGGATCTCGGCAAACACAGCGCAAAAGAGTATTACATCGAATAGATCTCCAAGAACATCGAGGAGAACTTTGTATTGAGAATGAAAGAGAGAGAGAAGAAGCCATCTAGCTACTAGCTATGGACCCGTAGGTCTTAAGTAAACTACTCATGCTTCATCGGAGAGGCAATGGTGTTGATGTAGAAGCCCTCCGTGATCGATTCCCCCTCCGGCAAGATGCCGGGAAAGGCCCCAAGATGGGATCTGACGGGTACAGAAGGTTGCGGCGGTGGAAAAGTGGTTTCGTGGATCCCTCGATGTTTTGAGGGATATATGGGTATATATATGCAAAAGAATTAGGTCAGGAGGTGCACGAGGGGCCCACAAGGGTGGGGGCGCGCCCTACCCCCTTGGGCGTGCCCTCCGTCCTTGTGGCCGCCTCGTGGCTCCTCCGACTTCATCTCGAAGTCTCCTGGGTGTCTTCTGGTCCAAGAAAAATCATGGCGAAAGTTTTGTTCCATTTGGACTCCGTTTGGTATTCCTTTTCTGCAGAGCTCTAAAACAAGGAAAAAGAGAAACTGACTCTAGGCTCTAGGTTAATAGGTTTGTCCCAAAAATCATATAGAATAGCATATTAATGCATATAAAACATCCAAAACAGATAATATAATAGCATGGAACAATAAAAAATTATAGATACGTTGGAGACATATCAAGCATCCCCAAGCTTAATTCTTCCTTGTCGTCGAGTAGGTAAATGATAAGAACATAATTTTTCATGGGGAATGCTACCTAACATATTTATCCATGTAATTCTCTTTATTGTGGCATCAATGTTCAGATCCGTAAGATTCAAAACAAAAGTTTATATTGACATGAAAACAATAATACTTCAAGCATACTAACAAAATAATTATGTTTTCTCAAAATAACATGGCCAAAGAAAGCTTATCCCTACAAAATCATATAGTCTGGCAATGCTCCATCTTCATCACACGAAATATTCAAATCATGCACAATCCCGATGACAAGCCAAGAAATTGTTTCATACTTTTGACGTCCTCAAACCTTTTCAACTTTCACGCAATACATGAGCGTGAGCCATGGACATAGCACTATAGGTGGAATGGACGGTGGTTGTGGAGAAGACAAAAAGAGGGAGATAGTATCACATCAACTAGGCATATCAATGGGCTATGGAGATGCCCATTAATAGATATCAATGTGAGTGAGTAGGGATTGCCATGCAACAGATGCACTAGAGCTATAAGTTTATGAACGCTCAAAAAGAAAACAAAGTGGGTGTGCTTCCAACTTCTTGCTCATGAAGACCTGGGGAATTTTGAGGAAGCCATCGTTGGAATATACAAGCCAAGTTCTATAATGAAAAATTCCCACTAGCATATGATAGTGATATCATAGGAGACTCTCTATCATGAAGATCATGGTGCTACTTTGAAGCACAAGTGTGGCAAAAAGGATAGTAACATTGTTCCTTCTCTCTTTTCTCTCTCTTTTTTGGGCCTTCTCTCTTTTTATTTGGCCTTTCTCTTCTTTTTTTATTTCCTCACATGGGACAATGCTCTAATAATGAAAATCATCACACTTCTATTTACTTACAACTCGATACTAGAACAAAAATATGACTCTATGTCAATGCCTCCGGCGGTGTACCGGGATGTGCAATGAATCAAGAGTGACATGTATAAAAAATGATGAATGGTGACTTTGCCACAAATACAATGTCAACTAAATGATCATGCAAAGCGATATGACAATGATGATGCCTGTCATAATAAATGGAACGGTGGAAATTTGCATCGCAATATATCTCGGAATGGCTATGGAAATGCCATAATAGGTAGGTATGGTGGCTGTTTTGAGGAAGGATATGTGGTGAGTTTATGGTACCGGTGAAAGTTGCGCGGTACTAGACAAGCTAGCAATGGCGGAAAGGTGAGAGTGCGTATAATCCATGGACTCAACATTAGTCATAAAGAACTCACATACTTATTGCAAAAATCTATTAGTCATCAAAACAAAGTACTACCCGCATGCTCCTAGGGGGATAGATTGGTAGGAAAAGACTATCGCTCATCCCCGACCGCCACTCATAAGGAAGACAATTAAAAAACATCTCATGCTCCAAGTTCGTTACATAACGGTTCACCATATGTGCATGCTATGGGACTCACAAACCTGAACACATGTATTTCTCAAATTCACAACTACTTACTAGCATGACTCTAATATCATCATCTTCATATCTCAAAACAATCATAAGGAATCAAACTTCTCATAGTATTCAATGCACTCTATATGAAAGTTTTTAGTATATCCCTCTTGGATGCCTATCATATTAGGACTAATTTTATAACCAAAGGAAATTACCATGCTGTTTAGAGACTCTCCAAATAATATAAGTGAAGTATGAGAGTTCATCAATTTCTATAAACTAAAACCACCGTCGTGCTCTAAAAAGATATAAGTGAAGCACTAGAGCAAAATTGCCTAGCTCAAAAGATATAAGTGAAGCACATAGAGCATTCTAATAAATCACGATTCATGTGTGTCTCTCCCAAAAGGTGTGTATAGCACGGATGATTGTGACAAACTAAAAAGCAAAGACTCAAATAATACAAGACGCTCCAAGCAAAACAAATATCATGTGGTGAATAAAAATATAGCCTCAAGTAAAGTTACCGATAGACGAAGACGAAAGAGGGGATGCCTTCCCGGGGCATCCCCAAGCTTAGGCTTTTTGACATCCTTGAATATTAACTTGGGGTGCATTGAGCATCCCCAAGCTTAGGCTCTTGCCACTCCTTATTCCATATTCCATCAAATCCTTACCCAAAACTTGAAAACTTCACAACACAAAACTCCAACAGAAAATCTCGTAAGCCCCGTTAGTATAAGAAAATAAATCACCACTTTCGGTACTGTTGTGAACTCATTCTTTATTTATATTGGTGTAATATCTACTGTATTCCAACTTTTCCATGGTTCATACCCCCCGATACTAGCCATAGATGCATCATAATAAGCAAACAACACGCAAAAAACAGAATCTGTCAAAAACTGAAGTCTGTAGCAATCTGTAATCCCCCCATACTTTTGTAACTCAAAAATCCTGAGAAATTAGGAATTCCTAGGCAATTTGTTTATTAATATTGTGTAAAAAATTCAAGAATTTATCGCGTTCCAGCAGCTCAGATCAATTCTGTCACTGGGCGCAAAAGTTTCTGTTTTTCAGCAGGATCAAATTAACTATCAACATAAGCTATCCCAAAGGTCTTACTTGGCACAAACACTAATTAAAACACAAAAACACATCTAATAAAAGGCTAGATGATTTATTCAAAGCAAAACAGGACCTAAAAAGCAAAAACAAAAAAATAAAATTGGGTTGCCTCCCAACAAGCGCTATTGTTTAACGCCCCTAGCTAGGCATTGAGATTTCGATGATGCTCACATGAAAGATAGAAATTGAAGCACAAAAAGAGCATCATATATATAGCATGTGAAAAACACATATAAGTCTAACATACTTCCTATGCATAGGCATTATATAAGTAAACAAATTATCAAGACAAGCAAAAACTAGCATATGCAAGGAAGGGGAAAGAAACAATAGCGATCTCAACATAACGAGAGATAATTTTGTAACATGGAAATTTCTACAACCATATTTTCCTCTCTCATAATAATTACATGTGGGATCATTTTAAAATTCAACAATATAACTATCTCATAAAATATTCTCAACATGATCCACATGCATGCAAAGTTGAGATTCTTCCGAAATAGTGGGCTTATCATAAAATAAAGCCATGACCTCTCCGAACCCACTTTTATCAAAAACTTCATAAGATTGAACATTATCCAAATATGTGGGATCTAAAGTTGACACTCTTCCAACCCCACTTTCAGTATTATTGCAAACATTATTATCAATCTCATATTCATCATGGGGCTTAAATAAATTTTCAAGATCATAAGAAAAGTCACCCCAATCATGATCATTGCAATAAGTAGTAGACATAGCAAAATTAGCATCCCCAAGCTTAGGGTTTTGCATATCATTAACACAATTGACATTAAAAGAATTTATAATATAATTGCAATCATGCTTTTCATTCAAGGAGCTATCATGAATCACTTCATAAATTTCTTCTTTCAACACTTCATCACAATTTACAGATTCACGAATTTCAAGCAAGACCTCATAAAGATAATCTAGTTCACTCAACTCACTAGCAACTGGTTCATCATGATTGAATCTTTTAAAAATATTAGCAAGTGGATGAGGATCCATATCAATAGATTTTTAGCAAGCAAAGATGCAAGCAAATAGAAGGTACATGGCAACACAAGCAAACATAAGATCGAACGAAAGAAGGGCAAAGAAAAGGGCAAATCATTTCAAAAATTGTTTTAGAAGTGGGGGAGAGGAAAACGAGAGGCGAATGGCGAATAATGTAATGCGAGAGATGAGAGTTTATGATGGGTACTTGGTATGTCTTGGCTTGGTGTAGATCTCCCTGGCAACGGCGCCATAAATCCTTCTTGCTACCTCTTGAGCTTGCGTTGGTTTTTCCCTTTAAGAGGAAAGGGTGATGTGGCAAAGGAGCTTAAGTATTTCCTTCAATTTTGAGAACTAAGGTATCAATCCAGTAGGAGACTACGCAACAAGCCACTGAATACCTGCACAAACAAACACCAACTTGTAACCAATGCGACAAAGGGGTTGTCAATCCCTTCACGGTTACTCGCAAAGTGAGATCTAATAGAGATGGATAAATGGTAAAGTAATATTTTTGGTATTTTTTCTTTATGGAATGGAAAGTAAAAGATTGCAAAAGAAAGTAAATAGGAAACTAGAGATTGTAGATCGGAAACTTATATGATGGAAAATAGACCCGGGGGCCATAGGTTTCACTAGAGGCTTCTCTCAAGATAGAAATTATTATGGTGGGTGAACAAATTACTGCTGAGCAATTGATAGAAAAGCACAAAGTTATGATGATATCTAAGGCAATGATCATGAATATAGGCATCACGTCTATGTCAAGTAGATCGAAACGATTCTGCATCTACTACTATTACTCCACACATCGACCGACTCCTGCCTGCATCTAGAGTATTAAGTTCATAAGAACAGAGTAACGCAATAAGAAAGATGACATGATGTAGCGGGATTAACTCAAGCAATATGATGAAACCCCCATCTTTTTATCCTCGATGGCAACAATACAATACGTGCCTAGCTACCCCTACTATCACTGGGAAAGGACACCGCAAGATTAAACCCAAAGCTAAGCACTTCTCCCATTGCAAGAAAAACTAATCTAGTTGGCTAAACAAAATCGATAGTTCGAAGAGACTTGAAAAGATATCAAATCATGAATATAATAATTCGGAGGAGATTCAAATAATATTCATAGATAAGCTGATCATAAATCCACAACTCATCGGATCTCGGCAAACACACCACAAAAGAGTATTACATAGAATAGATCTCCAAGAACATCGAGGAGAACTTTATATTGAGAATCAAAGAGAGAGAAGAAGCCATCTAGATACTAGATATGGACCCATAGGTCTGAAGTAAACTACTCACGCTTCATCAGAAAGGCAATGGTGTTGATGTAGAAGCCCTCCGGGATCGATTCCCCTCCGGCAGGATGCCGAAAAGGCCCCAAGATGGGATCTCACGGGTACAGAAGGTTGCGGCAGTGGAAAAGTGGTTTAATGGCTCCCCTGGATGTTTTTGGGGTATAAGAGTATATATAGGCGAAGGAATTAGGTAAGGGGAGCTATGAGGGGCCCACAAAGTCAGGGGCGCGCCCCACCCCCTAGGCGCGCCCTCCACCCTTGTGGCCGCCTCGAGGCTCCTCTAACTTGCACTCCAAGTCTCCTGGGTACCTTCAGGTCCAAGAAAAACCATGTCGAAAGTTTTATTCTGTTTGGACTCCATTTTGTATTCCTTTTCTGCGAAACTCTAAAATAAGGAAAAATGAGAAACTGGCACTGGGCTCTAGGTTAATAGGTTAGTCCAAAAAATCATATAAAATAGCATATTAATGCATATAAAACATCCAAGATAGATAATATAATAGCATGGAACAATCAAAAATTATAGATACATTAGAGACGTATCAACAAGCCAAGCAATTGTTTCATACTTTTGATGTCTCAAACTTTTTCAACTTTCACGCAATACATGAGCGTGAGCCATGGATATAGCACTATAGGTGGAATAGAATATGGTGGTTGTGGAGAAGACAAAAGGGAGATAGTATCACATCAACTAGTCGTATTAACGGGCTATGGAGATGCCCATCAATAGATATTAATGTGAGTGAGTAGGGATTTCCATGCAACAGATGCACTAGAGCTATAAGTTTATGAAAGCTCAAAAGGAAACTAAGTGGGTGTGCATCCAACTCTCTTGCTCACGAAGACCTGTCGCAATTTGAGGAAGCCCATCACTGGAATATACAAGCCAAGTTTTATAATGAAAATTTCCCACTTGTATATGAAAGTGACAACATAGGAGACTCTCTATCATGAAGATCATGGTGCTACTTTGAAGCACAAGTGTGGTAAAAGGATAGTAGCATTGTCCCTTCTCTCTTCTCTCTCATTTTTTTGTTTCTTTGTTTGGGCTTCTTGGCCTCTTTTATTTTTTGGAAAGTTTGGAGACTCATCCTAACTTGTGAAGGAATCATAGCTTCCATCATCCTTTCCTCACATGGGACAATGCTCTAATAATGATGATCATCATACTTTAATTTAGTTACAACTCAATACTAGAACAAGGATATGACTCTATATGAATGCACCCGGTGGTGGATGTGCAATGATCTAGTGTAGCAAATGACATCAAAAAACGAACAAGCCATGAAAACATCATGCTAGCTATCTTACGATCATGCAAAGCAATATGACAATGACAGTATGTGTCATAATAAAACGAAATGGTGGAAGTTGCATGGCAATATATCTCAGAATGGCTATGGAAATGCCATAATAGGTAGGTATGGTGGCTGTTTTGAGGAAGGTATATGGTGGGTTTAGTGCATCGATGAAAGTTGTGTGATACTAGAGAGGCTAGCAATGGTGGAAGGGTGAGAGTGTGTACAATCCATGGACTCAACATTAGTCATAAAGAACTCACATACTTATTGCAAAAGTCTATTAGCTATCGAAACAAAGTACTACACGCATGCTCCTAGGGGGATAGATTGGTAGGAAAAGACCATCGCTCGTCCCTGACTGCCACTCATAAGGAAGACAATCAATAAATAAATCATGCTCCGACTTCATCACATAACAATTCACCATACGTGCATGCTACGGGAATCACAAACTATAACACAAGTATTTCTACTAATCCACAATTACTCACTAGCATGACTCTAATATCACCATATTTATATCTCAAAACAATCATAAGGAATCATACTTCTCATAGTATTCGATGCTCTTTATATGAAAGTTTTTATTATATCCCTCTTGGATGCCCATCATATTAGGACTAAATTCATAACCTAAGCAAATTACCATGCTGTTTAGAGAGACTCTAAAAATAATATAAGTGAAGCATGAGAGTTCAACAATTTCTATAAAATAAAGCCACTTCTGTGCTCTAAAAATATATAAGTGAAGCACTAGAGCAAATTGCCTAGCTCAAAAGATATAAGTGAAGCACATAGAGTATTCTAATAAATTCAGGATTCATGTGTGTCCCTCTAAAAAGGTGTGTACAGCAAGGATGATTGTTGAAAAGTAAAAATCAGAGACTCATATCATACAAGACACTCCAAGCAAAACACATATCATGTGGTGAATAAAAATATAGCCTGAAGTAAATTTACCGATAGACGAATACGAAAGAGGGGATGCCATATGGGGCATCCCCAAGCTTAGATGCTCGGTTGTCCTTGAATATTACCTTGGGGTGCCTTGGGCATACCCAAGCTTAGGCTCTTACCACTCCTTATTCCATAGTCCATCAAATCTTTACCCAAAACTTGAAATCTTCACAACACAAAACTCAACACAAAACTCATGAGATCTGTTAGTATAAGAAAATAAATCACCAATTTTTGGTACTATTGTGAACTCATTATTTATTTAAATAGGTGTAATATATATTGTATTCCAACTTATCCATGGTTCATACCCCCCGATACTACCCATAGGTTCATCAAAATAAGAAAACAACACATAGAAAATAGAATCTATCAAAAACAGAACAGTCTGTAGCAATCTGAAACGTCATATACTTATGTAACTCCAAAACTTCTGAGAAATTAGAAAAAAGTGGGCAATTTTTATATCAATCCTGTGTAAAAAATTCAGATCATAAGCACACTTCTGTGATTTTTTAAAATTGTTTTACTGAGTACAAAAGTTTCTGTTTTTCAGCAAGATCAAATCAACTATCACCGTAAGCCATCCCAAAGGTCTTACTTGGCCCAAACACTAATTAAAATACCAAAACACAATGACTATAGAGGTAAAAATGTGTATTTATTAAAAAAAGAAGCAAAAACCAAAAACATAAATATAAAATTGGGTTGCCTCCCAACAAGCGCTATTGTTTAACGCCCCTAGGTAGGCATAAAAAATAGATCTAGGTATTTTCATAGTAATAAAGGAGATCATCCATGCTCATCTCATACTCCCTTCTTTCTGCGGCAAGTTTCCTTTGTGGTAAGCAAAAATAATCCAAAGGGCTAAATTTAATAGGATAAGGATCTGTAAGATCATGTTTGGGAGGAATTGGTTCCTCCTTCGCCCCCTTGTATTTTATAATCAACTCATCATTATAAGCATTCCTTTGGTGGAACGTCATAAGCCTAACTCTTAATATGAACCCTAATCCGTTGTTTTTATAGCAAAATTATCATTGAGTTCAGAAATCTTATCAACCAAAACCTCGGTAGGGATCCTTTTTTTCTAATTTCAATTATAGGTAGCTTAATTGGGAGATTGCAATGACATTATTTCCTCTTGATTAAAAAGGATCTCCTGTATGGGGGACATCCACCATTTGTTTTATAATGCGCAAAAAATTCACTAGCTTCTTTCATAATGAATCTAAACTCATGAGCTAGAAATATAGTGGTGGCACGCTTAACAGAAGAATGTTGAATATTGGAGAACTCTAAAAAATCCTTTGTATGCATGGATGCATATGAAAAAATTGTCTTTCAAGTTCAATTATAAGCAAAGTTATTGCATCTGCATGGCTATTAGTCTTATTAGGAATAGATCCTCCTAGTGCAGGTAACGTACCAGCACAAGTAAAGAAATCTTGAATCACCCCTTTTCCAATAATATTACCGCTACCCACACGGAATTTTTTAGTATGGATAATAGTGGGTTCTTCATGAGGATCATTATTGGCAAAATCATTAAAACCTTCCTCAAGTTTATTGCTATCTTTTTCAATGATAAACTCCCCAGCTTCAGACATGATGGCAACAAACCGATCTAGCAATCAAGCAAACGAAAAGACGAACGAAAGAAGGGCGAATAAAAAGGCAAATCTTTTTGTGTTTTTATGAAATCATTTTAGAAGTGGGGGAGAGGAAAACGAGAGGAAAATGGAAAATAATGTAATGCAAGAGATGAGACTTTATGGTGGGTACTTGGTAGGCTTGATGTAGATCTCCCCAGCAATGGCGCTAGAAATTCGTCCTGCTACTTCTTCAACTTGCGTTGGTTTTTCCCTTGAAGAGGAAAGGGTGATGCAGCAAAGCAGAGATAAGTAGTTCCCTCGGTTAAGAACCAAGGTATCAATCCAGTAGGATATACACGCAAGTCTCCAATCTATGCACCTGCACAAACAATCAAACACTTGCACCCAACACGATAAAGGGGTTGTTAATCCCTTCACAGTCAGTTGCAAAGGTGAGATCTGATATATATATATTACTAAAACGTAAAACAAAATAAAAGTAAATAAATTGTAGCAAGGTATTTTTGGGGTTTTTTGTTTATAGATATGAAAATATATGATGCAAAATAGACCCGGGGGCCATAGGTTTCACTAGAGGCTTCTCTCTTGAAGGCAAATAATACGGTGGGTGAACAAATTACTATCGAGCAATTGATAGAAAAGCGCAAAGTTATGACGATATCCAAGGCAATGATTATGAATATAGGCATCACGTCCGTGTCAAGTAGACCGACTCCTCCTTGCATCTACTACTATTACTCCACACATCGACCGCTATCCAGCATGCATATAGAGTATAAAGTTCATAAGAACAGAGTAACGCCTTAAGTAAGATGACATGGTCTAGAGGGATAAACTCAAGCAATATGATGAAAACTCCATCTTTTTACCCTTGATGACAACAATACAATACGTGCCTCGCTACCCCTACTTTGTCACTGGGTGAGGACACCGTAAGGTTGAACCCAAAACTAAGCACCTCTCCCATTGCAAGAAGAACCAATCTAGTTGGCCAAACCAAACCGATAATTCAAAGAGAAATACAAATATATCAAATCATGCATATAAGAATTCAGAGAAGTTTCAAATAATATTCACAAATAAACTGATCATAAATCCTCAATTCATCGGATCTCGACAAACAGGCCGCAAAAGAATATTACATCGGATAGATCTCCAAGAACAACGAGGAGAACATGGTATTGAGGATAAAAGAGAGAGAAGAGGCCATCTAGCTACTAGCTATCGACCCGTAGGTCTATGGTAAACTACTCACGCTTCATCGGAAGGGCAATAGAGTTGATGTAGAAGCCCTCCGTGATCGAATCCCCCTCCGGCAGGATGCCGGAAAAGGCCCCAAGATGGTATCTCACGGGAACAGAAGGTTATGGCGGCGGAAAAGTATTTTGGTGGACGCTTCTGGTCATTTGGGAATATTTCTGAATTTATAGGCCAAGAATTAGGGTTAGAGCACTCCCGAGGGGCCCACAAGCCAGGGGCGCCCCCTAGGGCGCACCTTGAGGGCTTGTGGAGTCCTCGGGACTCTTCTGCATTCCTCTCCAAGTCCTACATGTGTCTTCTGGTCCAAAAAAATCATCGCAAAATTTTTATTCCGTTTGGACTCCATTTGGTATTCCTTTTCTGTAAAACTCAAAAACAAGGAAAAAAACATAAACTAGCACTAGGCTCTAGGTTAATAAGCTAGTCCCAAAAATAACATAAAATAGCATATTAATGCACATAAAACATCCCAAACAGGTAATATAATAGCATGGAACAATAAAAAATTATAGATACGTTGGAGACGTATCAATAGACAGGCTTTCTAGCCTTCTTTATTTTTAGATGTCTGTACTCAGACATGTTTATGCTTCCACTTGGCTTGTATGACTTCGTGTGAAGGGTCATGAGACCCGCTGCTTGTAATAAATGCTATGATGGCTCTTCTGGGCCCTTATCTATACGAGTTTTTGAGTTATGTTGTGATGCCATATTGTGCGTCGCATACTTGCATCTTATGCGTACGTGGAACGTGTATTGCTATGTGTGGGATCCGACACCTAGGTGTTTATTCTTGGTAGCCTTCCTTCTGGGGAAATGTCCCCTGGTGCTTCCATTGAGCAATGGTAGTTCGCTACTGCTCCAGAATACTTAGGTTGGACAGCATGCATGTATCCTTCTTTGTTCCTGTGTCTGTCCCTTCAGGTAAATGTCATGTATTGTTCCTTTAAGTCCTTATAGCTTGCTACGACTTGGGTTCATACGTTGATGAGGGATGATATCACTTGAAACTATGTCAGTATTTCCCCAAAGAGGAAGGAATGATGCAATACAGCTATGGTAGGTATTTCCCTCAGTTGTGAAACCAAGGTATCAATCCAGTAGGAGAACCAAGCAACACTATGTACAGTACCTGCACAGGAAGAACAAATACTTGCAACCCGACGTGTAAGAGGGGTTGTCAATCCCTCCTCGGGTAAAAGATAGTTTGGTTTGTATGATTTTGGATAAATAGATCTCGCAATAACACAAAATAAAATAGATATTATAACAGCATGGAACAATAAAAAATTATAGATATGTTGGAGACGTATCAGCATCCCCAAGCTTAATTGATGCTCGTCCTCGAGTAGGTAAATGATAAAAACAGAATTTTTGATGTGTAATGCTGCCTAACATGTTCATCACATATTCTTTTCTTTTGTAGCATGGACATTTGGACTTTTTATATGGTTCAAAGCAATAGTCTAGTTTTGACATGAAGATTTCAATACTCAAGCATATCAACAAGCAACCATGTCTTTCAAAATATCAACACTAAAGAAAGTTATTCCTAGCCCATCATGCTCAATCATTGATTCATTCCAATGCTGAAGTATGATCATAATGCTCCCTAGTTGGTGCTTTATAAGAGAAGATGGAGACTCAAGTAAAAATTAAAATTGCATAAAGTAAATAGATAGGCCCTTCGCAAAGCGAAGTAGGGATTTGTAGAGGTGCCAGAGCTCAAAGCTTGAATTGAGAGATAAAAAATGAGAGGCGTACTTTTCCCGTCAATGAAAACGACCAAGTAATTCCCAACACTTTCTATGCTAGATATATCATAAGTGGTTCCCAAACAGAAAATGAAGTTTATTCCTTTTTCCACCATTCTTTCACATTCCACGGCTAGCCGTATCCACGGGTACCATCCATACCAACACTTTCCAAGGAATTTATTATTTGACAACATAAAGTAAATTTATTTTTCATTTCGGGACTGGGCATCCCTACTACCGACGTACTCTCGTGCAATGACAAGTGAATAAACAATCATCTTGAGAATAACACATCTAGTATGGAAAAAATTAGCCACCCCTTGTCGCTTCATGAGCGCTATGAGCACACAAAAAAGAAATTCATTTTGAAAATTAGAGATGGCACATACAAATTTGCTTAGAACGGCACGGAAATACCGCATATAGGTAGGTATGGTGGACTCATATGGCAAAACTGGGTTTAAAGATTTTGGATGCACAAGTAGTATTTCTACTTAGTACAAGTGGAGGCTAGCAAATAGATTGAGAAGCAACCAACCAAGAAACAAAAAATCACATAAGCGAGCATTAAGCATAACTAACGCCGAATAATGCACCATAACTAAAATGTAATTTCATTGCATAACTATTGACTTTCGTGCTTGCATAGGGAATCACAAACCTTAACACCAATATTCTTACTAAAGCATAATTACTCACCAACATGACTTACATATCACTATCATCATATCTCCAAACTATTACAAAGAATCAAGTTTATTTTGTCCAACGATCTTCATGAAAAATTTTATTATATCACTCTTGAATATCTATCACTTTAGGACTAGTTTCATATGTTGCTTTTGATAAGCTCAAACAAATTTAAGTGAAGAACATGTGCATAGAAATTTTCTTCTCTCAGAATAATATAAGTGAGGCATGAGAGAATTTCTTCAAAAATTTACTAACTCTCAAATAAATCTAAGTGAATCATGGGAGTATTTCTTCAAAAATATTAAAGCACACCATGCTCAAAAAGATATAAGTGAAGCACTAGAGCAATTCCATAGCTCAAACAAAAATAAGTGAAAGCATAAAGAGCAATTCTAACAAATCATAGCATAATTTTGGCTCTCTCAAAAAGGTGTGTTCAACAAGGATACTTGTGACAAACTAAAAAGCAAAACAAGCAAAGACTCGTATAATACAAGACGCTCCAAGCAAAACTCATGATATGTGACGAATAAAAATATAGCTCCAAGTAATATACCGATGGTCGTTAGAAGAAAGAGGGGATGCCTTCTAGGGCATTCCCAAGCTTAGTTGCTTGGTTCTCCTTGAATAATAACTTCGGGTGCCATGAGCATCCCCAAGCTTAGGCCCTTTTCACTCCTTATTCCTGCATCCATCGTGATCTCACCCAAAACTTGAAAAAACTTCAATCACACAAAACTTAACAAAACCTTCGTGAGATCCATTAGTATAACAAAGCAAATCACCACACTAAGTACTGTTGCAAACCCATTCATATTTTATTTTTGCATTATACCTACTGTATTCTAACTTTAACATGGAGTATACACCCCGATCCAATCCATAGATTCATCAAAATAAGCACACAGCGCAAAGAAAATAGAATCTATCAAAAAATGTCTGTAGCAATCTGGAAACTTCGTATACTTCTGTAACTCCAAACATTCAGAAAATTAGGACAATGTAGATAATTTGTATATCAATCGTGTGTAAACAATTCAGAAACATTCGTCACTTCTGTGATTTATGAAAATTATTTTACTGGACGCAAAAGTTTCTGTTTTCCAACAAGATCAAATCAACTATCACCAAACATAATCACAAAGGCCTTACTTGGCACAAAACTTAATAAAACATAAAAACAAAATCATAACAGAGGCATAATTGTTTGAACACTCAAGAACAAAAAGAAAAAGGCAAATACAATTTATTCATTGGTTTCCTCCCAACAAGCTCTATCATTTTATGCCCCTAGCTAGGCATAATGCATAGATTCAAGTATTGTCATCTTTACTTTTTGATCCATAGGATGCCCTCATGATTGATTCATATGGTGGCTTAATTCTTGTTCTAGGGAAGTGTTCGATACCCTTTCTTAGTGGAAATTGGAATTCAATATTCCCTCCTTCATATCAATCACGGCAACTATAGTGCGTAAAAATGGTCTACCAAGTATAATGGGACAAGACAGATTACAATCAATATCAAGAACAATAACATCTATGGGAAAATAATTCCTATTTTCAAGAATAAGAACATCATTAATTCGTCCCAAAGGCTTTTTATTAGTTGAATCCACCAAGCGCAAATTAAGAAAACATTCTTCAATATTGGTAAGACCAAGCACGTCACATAAAGATTTTAGAATTGTGGAAACACTTGCACCCAAATCACATAAAGCAAATCACTCATAATTTTTAATCTTGACTTTGTTAGTAGGTTCCCGTTCATCATGTAATTTTATAGGAATTGAAATATCTAATCTCAACTTTTCTTCTAAAGCTTTCATCATGGCATCTACGGTATGTTTAGTAAAAGCTTTGTCTTGTTCATAAGCATGGGGTGAATTTATCATGGATTGCAACTATAAATACATGAAGCAAATATGCCCTAGAGGCAATAATAAAGTTGTTATTTATATTTCCTTATATCATGATAAATGTTTATTATTCATGCTAGAATTGTATTAACCGGAAACTTGATACATGTCTGGATACATAGACAAAACACAGTGTCCCTAGTAAGCCTCTACTAGACTAGCTCGTTAATCAAAGATGTTTAAGTTTCCTAACCGTAGACATGTGTTGTCATTTGATGAGTGGGATCACATCATTAGGAGAATGATGTGATGGATAAGACCCATCTGTTAGCTTAGCATAATGATCCTTAAGTTTTATTGCTATTGCTTTCTTCATGACTTATACATATTCCTTTGACTATGAGATTATGCAACTCCCGAATACCGGAGGAATAGCTTGTGTGCTATCAAATGTCACAACATAACTGGGTGATTATAAAGATGCTCTATAGGTATCTCCGAAGGTGTTTGTTGGGTTGGCATAGATCGAGATTAGGATTTGTCACTTCGAGTATCGGAGAGGTATCTCTGGGCCCTCTCGGTAATGCACATCATAATAAGCCTTGCAAGCAATGTGACTAAAGAGTTAGTTGAGGGATGATGAATTACGGAACGAGTAAAGAGACTTTCCGGTAACGAGATTGAACTAGGTATGAAGATACCGACGATCGAATCTCGGGCAAGTAACATGCCGATGACAAAGGGAATAACATATGTTGTCATTATGGTACGACCGATAAAGATCTTCGTAGAATTTGTGGGAACTAATATGAGCATCCAGGTTCCTCTGTTGCTTATTGACCAGAGAGGTGTCTCGGTCATGTCTACATAGTTCTCGAACCCATAGGGTCTACACGCTCAATGTTCGATGACGATTTTGTATTATATGAGTTATGTGGTTTGGTGACCGAATGTTGTTCGAAGTCCTGGATGAGATCACGGACATGATGAGGAGTCTCGAAATGGACAAGAGGTAAACATTCATATATAGGACAATAGTATTCGGACACCGGAAGTGTTCTAAGGGTATCAGGTACGTATCGAGCCAGCGGAAGGGGTTCCGGGCAACCCCCGGCAAGCTATATGGGCCTAATGGGCCAAGAGTTGGACAGACCAGCCCCAAAAGGGGCTGGTGTGCCCCCTATAGGCTGAATAGGAGGAGAAGGAAAGGAAGGGAAGGGAGAAGGAAATGGAAGGAAGGGAGAAGGAAAGGGGAGGATTCGGCCTCCCCCTTTCCTTCCCTCCCCCTCTCTTTCCTTCCCCCTCTGATGGATATGGAAGGGGGAGGCCGACTTGGAGGAGGCGCCCAAGTAGGATTACTCCTACTTGGGGCGCCCCCTGCAGCCCCTCTCGCTCTCCCACCTATATATATGTGGGGAGGGCACCTCTAGAACACACAACATTGATTCCTAGCTGTGTGCGGCACCCCCCTCCATAGTTTACGCCTCCGGTCATATTGTCATAGTGCTTAGTCGAAGCCCTACGTGGATCACTTCACCATCACCGTCACCACGCCATCGTGCTGACGAAACTCTCCCTTGACACTTTGCTAGATCAAGAGTTCGAGGGACGTCATCGAGCTAAACGTGTGCAGAACTCGGAGGTGCTGTACGTTCGGTACTTTATCAGTTGAATTGAGAAGACGTTCGACTACATCAACCGCGTTAAACTAACGCTTCCGCTTTCGGTCTACGAGGGTACATGGACACACTCTCCCCCTCTCATTGCCATGCATCTCCTAGATAGATCTTGTGTGATCATAGGAAATTTTTCAAATCGCACGCTATGTTCCCCAACAATACATTCAATCAAAGAGCAATTATCATAATTAAAGTCTTTCTAATTCAAAAGAGTGCGCACAGAACTAGTTAAAGTTTTGACCTTTCCAAACCCACTTTTATCAACTTTATCATCAAGATTTTCACCCTTCGAATTATCGAGATGCCTTCTAGCTAAAGTTAACTCTTCTTCATTCCATTTATCATCAATTTTAATTTTACTAAACAAGGAATCGATAGAAGAAACACCAATTGTTTTAAGATCTTCATTATTTTTACGAAAGCAATCACTAGAAAATGCTCTTTATAAATATTCTCTTCAGCTCTAAGCATAGCGGTTCTTTTATTACTTTCATCCATATAAACATATAAAGCTTTAATTGACTCATTAATATCAACCTTGGGTGGAAAATTTTTAATCTTGAGATTTTCTACATCATGAGAAATTCTATCATTACTGCCTAAACATATCATCAATCTTATTCAACTTTTCTTCTATCGTAGTATTGAAAGCTTTTTGAGCATTGATAAATTATTTAATATTATTCTCAAGATTAGAGGTGTTTCTATTATTATTGTAAGAAGATTTACCATAGGAATTACCATAATTATTAGAGGAATTTCCAGGAAAATGCCTAGGATTAAAATTACCTCTATAAGCATTGTTATTAAAATTGTTTCGCGAGACAAAATTCACATCTACGGGATCAGTATTTTTCTCAATCAAAGTAGACAAAGGCACATCATTGAGATTAATAGGAGAACTTTTCTTAGCAACTAATTTCATAAGAGCATCAACTTTTTCACTCAAAATACTAATTTCTTCAACCGAATTAACTTTTTTTACTAGTAGGTGCTCTTTCGGTATGCCATTGTGAATAATTTGCCATGATATCATCTAGCAATTTAGTAGCTTCACCCAAAGTAATCTCCATAAAAGTATCACCCGTGGCGGAATCTAAAAGATTTCTAGAAACAAAATTCAATCCCGCATAAAAAAATTGTATAACCATCCAAAGATTTAAACCATGAGTAGGACAATTTCTTAGAATCAATTTCATTCTTTCCCAAGATTGTGCAACATGTTCATGCTCAAGTTGCTTAAAATTTATGATTTGAGTTCTAAGGGAAATAATTTTCGTGGGTGGAAAATACTTAGTAATAAAAGCATCTTTGCACTTATCCCAAGAATCGATACTATTGCGAGGCAAAGATGAAAACTAATTTTTTGCACGATCCCTCAAAGAGAAAGGAAATAATTTCAAATTCACAATATCATTGTCCACATCTTTTTTCTTTTGCATATCACACATTCTACGAATGTGTTTAGATGGGACACAGTATCCTCATTAGAAGTACCAGAAAATTGATCTTCCGTCACAGGATTCAATAAAGCGGCATTAATATCACAAGACTCCGCACTAGTGGTGGCAGGAGCAATCGGAGTGCTAATGAAATCATTATTATTGGTATTGGAAAAATCACATAACTTGGTATTTTCTTTTGACATCGCAAACAAGATTGCAAACAAAAATAGATCTGACGGGAAAACGGCGAACGGAAAAGAAGGCGAATAAAATGGTTGTTTTTTGTGAAGTGGGGGAGATGAAAATGAGAGGCAAATGGAAAATAATGTAAATTGCAAGGAGATGAGATTTGTGATTAGGAACCTGATAGATGTTGATGATGTCTCCCCAGCAACGGCGCCAAAAATTCCTTTTGATGCCACTTGAAATTGTGTCGGTATTGCCCCAAAGAGGAAGGGTTGATGCAGTACAACTACGGTAGGTATTTCCCTCAGTTGTGAAACCAATGTATCAATCCAGTAGGAGAACCAAGCAACACTCTGTAAACGGTACCTGCACACAAAGAACAAATACTTGCAACCCGAAGCGTACGAGGGGTTGTCAATCCCTCCTCGGTTAAAATATAGATTGGTTTGTATAATTTTGGATAAATAAATCTCGCAATAACACAAAATAAAATAGATAATAAAAAGTACAGCAAGGTATTTTTCCGTTTTTGGAATAATAGATCTGAAATGCGAATAAAAATAGATCTCAAAGCAAATATGATAAAGAATAGACCCGGGGCCGTAGATTTCACTAGTGGCTTCTCTCAAGAAATAGCACACGGTGGGTAAACAAATTAGTGTTGGGCAATTGATAGAAGATCGAATAATTATGACGATATCCAAGGCAATGATCAATATATAGCCATCACGTCCAAGATTAGTAGACCGACTCCTGCCTGCATGTACTCTTATTACTCCACACATCGACCGCTATCCAGCATGAATCTAGTGTATTAAGTTAATGGAGAAACGGAGTAATGCAATAAGAATGATGACATGATGTAGACGAGATCTACTCATGTAGGAATAGCCCCCATTGTCGGGGAACATAGCATGCAATTTCAAAAAAATTCCTACGATCACGCAAGATCTATCTAGGAGATGCATAGCAACGAGAGGGGAAGAGAGTGAGTCCACGTACCCTCATAGACCGAAAGCGGAAATGTTAGGTTAACGTGGTTGATGTAGTCGAACGTCTTCACGATCCAACTGATCCAAGTACCGAACGTACGGCACCTCCGTGTTCAGCACACATTTAGCTTGATGGCGTCCCTCGAAATCTTGATCCAGCAGAGGGTCGAGGGAGAGTTTAGTCAGCACGACGGCGTGGTGACGGTGATGGTGATGTGATCCATGCAGGGCTTCACCTAAGCACTACGATGCTATGATCGGAGGAGTAAACTGTGGAGGGGGCACCGCACACGGCTAAGAGAACAATTGATGTGCCTTTGGGGTGCCCCCTGCCCACGTATATAAAGGAGGGGAGGGGAGGCCTGTAACGCCCAGATAATTAAGCTACAGTGAACCTCTGTTTTTTTGCAGGGTAGTGAACCTTTGTTAATGATGCCACGTCACCTCGGTTACTATTGTTAATCTCCCGATGATTCAATCCCGTTCGAATTCAAAATTTAAAATCAAGTCAAACGGCAAAAGTTTTCAAACATTAAAACTAAAATATTCAGTTTGTGCCAATTAATGCATAGGCAATTATGGTGGAGAAACCACATTTTTATAAATGTTTAACTACTCTAAAATAAGTAAAGTAGTAGCAAAAAACAATTAATTAAATGCCTTTTGAAATTAATAAAATATTAAACTACATTATTTGGGCGGCATAATTGATGTGGCTGTAGTATATTTATCAATACCAAATTAGGTGTTAGCGGTACTTTTTGTAAAACTAAATTTAAAAAGAAACTAAAAGAAAATCGAAAATAATAAATAAAAAGTAAAGAAAACAAATAAAGCAAAACAAAAGAGAAAAAGGTCCCCCTTGCCAAACTGGGCCAAATGGCCCAGCTGGCCGCCGAACCAACCGGCCCAGCCGGCCCACCACGTCGCCCCTGGCCTATATGGCCTGCCTCACCAAACCCTAATCCCCCCGATCCATTTCCCCCCTCGATCCCCTGCTCCTCCTCCTCCGAGTGCTCAATCTGGGCGCCCCCAACGCCGTCGCCGACCACCACCACGTCACCGCCGCCGCCCCGCCATCACCTGTCGCCTCCCTGACCTCCTCCTCAACCGGCTTCCCTAAACCTCGCCGGCGTACACCTGCAGCGCCCGTGAGCTAGCCCCCCTCTCTTCCCGTGCTCCTCTTCCTGTTCCGACACGCCCAGCCCCACTCTTGTCCACCGTGGCCACGCTCCGGCCGTGTCCCGCCTGGCCGCTCGCGCGCTCGCACTCGCCTGCACGCCCGCAGCCGCGTCCCAGCCCAGCGCGCTGCGGCTTGCTGCCCCCGCCACCGTCTCCTGCTCCCGCAACTGTCGTGGTCGCGCGCGTGCCGTGGTCGTGCCCGGCTGCGCCTGTCTGCGCTCCCGCACGCCCCTGGTAGTCCTGTTCCTGCCTAAGCCACCGCCTGCTTGCGGGCTCACCCCCACCGCTCCGGCTCGCCGCTGCCGCGAACCGTGCCCCTGCCGCCCCACCGCGCGAATCCCCCTGCCCCGACCACGACCACGCTGCTCCCTAGCTGCGAGCCCGCCGTTCGCCTCTGCTCACGCTCCGCGCCCGCGTATGCTCGCCTGCCGTCCATCCCCGCTCAAACCGCGGCCACTAGTCGACGCGGGCCACTGCGCCCGTTCGATGGGTCGTCTCCGCGCAGCGTGTGGTCGCCGGAGCAACGAGATCGGTGTACGCCGCCGCGTCGGGTGGTTGCCGGCGTGCACCACCGCGCATGCGTGCGTTTTGGCCGCTCGGTCCCCCTGACATGTGGGCCCGCCGTTTTAATTAGGAACTAACATCCCGTATTATGTTAATGGGGCCAGGGCCTAATCTGGATTAATGCAATAACCCCCCTTAATAGTGTATGACAAATGGGACCTCCCTATTAACTAAAATAGCTAATAAAAACACTGTTAAATATCAGCTAATGAAAGGTAGGTCCACCCTGGTAAGTTTGACTAGCCAACCGTGACTGTTGACTACTGACTAAGCAGTCAACAGGACCCACTGTCAGCCACACATGCAAACAGCTAGGTACACAATGTGTGTACGCATAGCATTTTACCTCTTTATTTATTTATTTATTTCGAATTATTTCAAATTTTAGAAAAAAATTAAATCTTTAAAAAATCATATAAACTAATCTGTAACTCGGATGAAAAAACTTTGTACATGAAAGTTGCTCAGAACGACGAGACGAATCCGCACACGCAGTCCGTTCGTCCGCCGCATGTCCCTAGCATAGCAAACATGCAACAATCCACCTTTGGTTCATCTGTCTGAAAACGTCAAACACCGGGAATACTTTTCCGGATGTTTCTCCCCTTTGTTAGTATCACCTCCTACCGTGTTAGGGCACTCCTAGCACCGTTATATGTCATGTCATGCATCGCCATGCTTGTGTTTGTATTATACTTATTGTTTCCTCCCACTCTTCTCTCGTTAGACATCGAGACCGCCGCTGCTACCTAGTACGAGTACGGTGTTGACGACCCCTCCTTCTTGCCAGAGCAACCAGGCAAGCCCCCCCCCCTCGATCAACCAGATATCGCCCACTCTGTTCTCTCTTATTTTTGCATTAGGTTTGCTACTATTGTTGATTCGATAGCTCCTATTTTGTTGCATAGCCTATCATTGTTGCTACAATTGTTGATACCTTTGCCTATTATACTAATGCTTAGTATAGGTTGCTAGTACATCATCAGTGGCCCTACATTTTTGTCCGTCTTCCATGCTATACTATCAAGCCGTGATCACTCGAGAGGTGATCACGGGTATATATATACATACATACATACATACTATATAGGTGGTGACTAAAGTCGGGTCGGCTCGTAGAGTACCCGCATGGGATTCCGATGTGTGGGCTGAAAGGACAGGTGGCTCCATCCAGGTAGTGGTGGGCCTGAGTTCCTGACCGCCCCAAACTGTTACTTTGTGGTGGAGCGATAGGGCAGGTTGAGACCACCTAGGAGAGGGGTGGGCCTGGCCCTGGTCGGCGTCCACGGTTACTTCAAAATAACACGCTTAACGAGATCTTGGTATTTGATCTGAGTCTGGCCACTGGCCTATACGCACTAACCAACTACGCGGGAACAGTTATGGGCATTCGATGTCATGGTATCAGCCGAAGCCTTCTTGACGTCAGCGACTGAGCGGCACGCGCCGGATTGGACTAGAACGCCTGCTCTTGTATTAGTGAGGCTAGGTCTGCTTCCGGCCGCCCTCGCAACGTGTAGGTGTGCAATGGGCGATGGGCCCAGACCCTAGCGCGCATAGGATTTAGACCGGCGTGTTGACCTCTCTGTTGTGCCTTGGTAGGGCTGCGACATGTTGATCTTCCGAGGCCGGGCATGACCCAGGAAAGTGTGTCCGGCCAGAGGGATCGAGCTTGTTGGAAATGTGGTGCACCCCTGCAGGGAAGTTTATCTATTAGAATAGTCGTGTCCCTCGGTAAAAGGATGACCTGGAGTTGTACCTCGACCTTATGAAAACTATAACCGGATACTTAATAAAACACACCCTTTCAAGTGCCAGATACAACCCGGTGATCGCTCTCTAATAGGGCGACGAGGAGAGGATCGCCGCGTAGGAGTATGCTATACATGATACTTGGTGAACTTACCATCTACTCTCTTCTCTATGCTTCAAGATGGAGGCTGCTAGAAGCGTAGTCTTCGATAGGACTAGCTATCCCCCTCTTATTCTAGCATTCTTCAGCTCAGTACATCGATACTACCCATTTCATTGATACCAATGCATATGTAGTGTAGATCCTTGCTTGCGAGTACTTTGGATGAGTACTCACGGTTGCTTTGCTACTTCTTTTCCCCCTTTTCCCGATTATTGCGAGCATATGATGGAGTCCAGGAGCCAGAGGATCCCAAGGATGTTTCTACGTGGAGTTTGGCTTCGAGTAGTAGTTAGGAGGTCCTAGGCAGGAGGCCTTGCCTTTTCGATCGTTGCTACTTTTGTGCTAGCCTTCTTAAGGCAAACTTGTTTAACTTGTGTCTGTACTCAGATATTATTGCTTCCGCTGACTCTTGTGTATTCGAGCTTATGTATTAGAGCCCTCGAGGCCCCTGGCTTGTAATATAAAGCTTGTATTATTTTAATTTGTGTCTAGATTTGTGTTGTGATATCTTCCCGTGAGTCCTTGATCTTGATCGTACACATTTGCGTGTATGATTAGTGTACGGTCAAATCGGGGGCGTCACAAGTTGGTATCAGAGCCGACTGCCTGTAGGAATCTCCCTTCCAACTCCTTGGCTGAAGTTCAGTCTAGTCATTGCAAAAATTTTACTAACATGGCTGTGTGGCTTAGGGGCCCACGTCGCCATTGGGTGGTATTAGGATCTTTTATTCCCCGATCTTTACTCTGGGACTCTGATCTCTCTTCTATTTGGGTTAAATGAATTTTGCTAACTCTAACATTAGGATCTCATGATCACTTCCAACCGGAGAGCCCCTTATTACCGATGATCGTTTGCTGCACCAGAATATTCCGAAGACACTCTATGATGTTCTCTTGAGACTTAGTGCCATCGCTTTTGCAATTCCCTTCCATTGATAAACCTCTATGGACAACCACGTACACTTGCCATTCTTACTATCATTCCCCGTTGATCTTGTTATTAAAAGATACCCTAAAATTCTTTTTATTGTTTCGAGAATACTTTGTGCTTACTGCCTTGCAGTTCTATGCAACCTGAATACCCCTATGGATAATTTCTCGCACTTACCGAGTAACCGCTCATTCCCAGTTTTTCATATATTTCATAGAAGTCTTCCAAATACCATTTGATCTTCCAAAAATCCTCAACAACCTATTGCTCTTGAAATTCTTGCTTGCTTTATGGTTAATCCCATAAGTCTCATAATCTTATTGGCATCCCTTGTCATTATCATTTTGAGTCTGTTGATTCAAAATGTTGCGAATGATCGCAATCCTCAATCAGATCCTAGAATTCATCCTTCCGGCTCAGACATCATTTTAAACATGAGTTGGTTATCGACCAATCCAATTGTTGCCGATTGTACCCCTAAGTCTATTCAACTTATCCATTATTAATGAGAGCGTTGGCTTCTAATCCCTTGATTTGGAAATGATAATTCCTTTACATTTGAGCTTTGGATTATTCAGTTGTTTCTATAATTTGATGCCCTTTCTTTCCTTCTTCCTTTGATAGAGTACCAATAATCGCATCAGCTCCGTTGTAGACCATAAGACCCCTTGTTGGATTATTATCCGACAACGTCCTTCATATTCAATAACCTTGTGAGCCTTTCCATGGGTATATTATGCCTTTGTAAAATTGTATACTCTGTTTTGTTAACCATGCTCTACTTTTGAGCTTGTATGATTTACTCCGAAGTTTGTGGTATATGTTCCTAAAATGCCCCGATGGGTTGAACCAACGCCTTCCCTAATCTGTGTGAACCCGTAAGATTTTATGGGTCATACTTATCAGGTATTGCACCAGGTAAAACTTTCAACAACTAATGTCATGTTTGAAACACGAGAAGTGAATGGAAGGTTATACATTGAAGAAGTGGGAGTCTGACCTTGAACTTTGTGTTCATTCCCATGGACACGATGTAGATCTTATCATGGAAGCTTCTCTTAAATTAATTATTCCCTTGGTATAAGTTCATATTATATCTGGGATTTGGTCTTTTGCAATCATGGTCTCGACCATGTTGTATTTCTTTTATCCCATTTCTTGCACATGTAAAATACTTGCCTTCTCAGATTAGTACGCCTGCCCAACCTCTATTTTGATCTACCTTCGAGTATTACCCCCTAGTATCTCGAGGATATCACCCCATTGCACTACATGTTATGAATTTCTGATGAAGTAGTAGCTTTCCCCATCATTGTCACTCCACGAGTTCTGGGTTGTTGTCAACCGAGAACACCGATTAGTGAATCAAATCAACACTGTGATTCAATACTCCTAGTACTTTGTTGTTGAGACGTTTAATACTCCATCACGTCACTCCTAGCCTAATCGGTTACTTCATGATCGTGCTAATTTTAACTATGCTACATGGTCCTTCTTTCTGGAGCACAAATTTCGGTGGTGAGCTAATCTTACGTTGATCTTCCTCGTCATATCATTTATCCTTGAACAACAAACTTGATTTCGAGTTTGTGGCATACCCATGGTTCCAATAACCTTTCGCTTCATCATTCCTTTAACTTGATGTCATCGCCGATCGATTACATCTTCATGAAATCTCTCGACACATGTGTCGTGATCATCATCAGCATTCTGATCTCTTCCAAGATATCAATTGAATTCATGAGGAGAAATACTATCCTTGCGCTCGATGATTCGTGTTGTCATCGACCACTTTATTGCCTTCCCTCCAACACAAACTTGTTCGTGTTCTGTGTTATACCTTGAGTTCCTTGATATCGAACATTTGTTCTTCTTTAACTTGGAGTATTACCATCTTTTATGTCAAGAATGTCATGAGAATTTCACCACCTCTTAAGAATTATTGATACAGGTGATACTTCTTGCCATATCCATTCATTCCTTGGTCCCTGTGTTGTTTCTAACCGGAAAACTGACAAATGAACTATGATGTGCCACTTCAAAAGTTTTAGCAACCCTATTGCTTTGAAGTTAATGGTCGATATTTCATTCTTAGACCATTGGTTATCGAATCACCATTCTAACATTGATCGTACTACCTAAGCCCATATTTCGGGTGCACTTTTCAACCAATGTTTAATTGTGTATGTTTCCCTCGAGCATACCTCATTATATCATTTGATCCGACAAATGTTATCCCCTTGTTCACATAGTTGTGGAAATCCATCTTTGGAAATCCCAATGAATTGTCGCTGAGATCATCAGCCACCTCCTTATCCCCTCCTTGGTTTAATGATGAACGCATGATTCAGAACTTGCTTCCATAGTTCATTTCCCGATAATATTATGATGTCATCTCGTCAATTTGTGTGGCACCTTTTCTTCTTAGGCATCCTGAGTCTGAGGTATCCTAATGCCAATTAGATCTGAATCTCGATCAGATATGGTGGTTCGAGCATCTTCCAAGAGTCATAACATTGGTATTTATATAGCCTGGTAAGGTGATGTCATACCTAGTACACCTGGCCGAAGGACCTATTGTTATGGTTCTTCCTTTTTAGCAAGGTTAACCATTCTTCCATGAGGAAATTGTAAGACTTAGTGTCACAGCCCTAGAATTTGATTGCAATTAGTTTCATAAGCATCCATGGATCATGTCTTTATTGTTTGAAATTTGAAATGGGGATGTTCAAACCCTAGCACCACATGGAATTCAAATAGGCTCAACTAAAGTCATTTTCAATGAACCCAAAATGCCCTTTGAAAATGTTCATGATTTTTGATAAAGGTGAAAACCTCTACCAAAAATGATGAACATATTTCTAGGTCATTCCTGGATTTTTGAATTAATACATACTGTATTTGACTTTGGGCATTTAAACACTATAAATAATTTAAATGCTCAGATAATGCTGAAATTAAATGTGGGCCACTAGAATAATCCAGAGAGTGTCCACAAATTATTCCAGCATTTTACAAAATGCTTTAGTATTTTTACTAAAGCCAAAACAGCAGCAGAAAAATAGAAAACAGAAACAAAATTAGAAAACTAGAGAGAGGCAGAAACTTACCAGGTCTACACAGTAGCGGCACGGCACTGTTCCTGGCCCAGCCCAGGGACAGGGGCGTCTTCTTCCTCGTGCCAGTGGGCACGAGGGCGTGTGCCCACGGCACGCCGGCCACCTCCTGCTTACCTGCTCGCCGCTGGAAGCACCCGAGGGTGCCAGGTAGACCCCCTGGAAACGCCTCGCACTCTCCCTCGCTCCTCCCCCCTCCTCTGTTTCTCTTACGCGCGGCCGCCGAGCGCAGCCGTCGCCGCCGACGAGCACCGTCGTGGCCACAACCACTGCCTCACCTCGCCGATGCGCTCAGAGGCTCCGCCTCGACCCCCTCTTCCTCCTCACCGAGCAACGCCCCGCGGGAGCCACTACAACGCCGCCATCAGCTCCGTCTTCTTCCTCGGACTCCAGCGATCGCCGTCGCCACTCCGTCGTCTCCAGAGCCTTCCCCGAGCTGCCGACCCATCCATGCGATGCGCTGTGAGCCTCCGCACCGTTTCCCCCTACTCCCATGCGCTAATTCGAGCTCTAGCTCCCATTTCCGTCGAGACCGAGACCTCGCCGGCGCCGGCCATGTCGCCGTCGTCGTTTTGGCCGGCCTCCGTCCAAACCAAGCACGTCACTGCACTCAGTAGACCCCCAGGAGCATGTCTCACCCACCAGCTCCTCCTCCCGTGCACCACAACACCAAATCCGCAGATGCCCGAACGCCGGCCGCGCTCGTTCCACCCCGCGCCTCCCGTGTGCCTCCCCTGGATGCACGCGAGCAAGGGCAACACTCTGGTGCCCTTGGCTTGGCCCAAAACCGCCCGTAGCGCCACTCTGACGATCTTCCACCACGGTTTTGGTTGCCGCCGGCGAAACTCCGGCGACTGCCGACGTGGCATGGTCATTAGGACTAATCCCCACCATTAGCCACCTCACTGCCACTGACAGCGGGCCCTACCGCTGGGTCAAACCCCGTCAGCACGGGTTTTGACCGGGGTTAATTAATGGGTCACTGACCAGTGGGCCCCACTGGTCAGGTTTGACCCCGGTCAGCCGCAGTTGACTTGCTGACATCATGCTTACTCAATGCTGACGTAGTATTTGTTTTCTGGAATTAAAATAAATCAGAAATGATTTATAAATTTGAGAAAATGCTCTAAACTTCTAAAATTCATAGAAATTCAACCGTAACTCCAAATGAGATAAATTATATATGAAAAATGATCAGAAAAATCCAATATATCCATCTGTACCATTGTCATGCAAGTTAGCATAACTTATGGATGCTGTTTAGGCCAAATCATATAAATGGCATTTAAACCTTCACATATGGAGTTTGAATTTGAACCTAGGGTTCAAACCAACTTCATTTAAATTGTTGCTAGTTGCATTAGCTCAAACCACAGCATATCGCCATGTCATATTCATGCATCATATTGTTGCATTGCATTGATTGTGTTTCTTTCTCAATTGCCGGTAATTGCCCCCTCTCAGTAGACGTGTTTCGACGGTGAATTCGATGACACCGATGAAGAGTTATAATATCTTCAGAAGTGCCAGGCAAGCAAAACCCCCTTGTTCATTCCGATCCAATTCCACTCTCTTGCTCCTGCTCTCTTTTACTGCATTAGGACAACAACGATTCAACTGTTACTTGCTGCGGTAGTTGAACCCTTATCCTCTGCATGACCTGTCATTGCCACAGTAAATAGATGAAACCCACTAGCAAGAGTAGGAGTTGTTTGAGCCCTGATGTGCCTACTCATTCATGCTTGTTTGTCATGCCTGCTATTGCTTAGAGTTGTGTCAGGTCTGATTCATCGGGGATGTATTGGAACAGTAACATGTCCTACTATGTGAGAGCTAAGTGTGTGAACACGATTTGGTAAAGGTAGCGGTGAGAGGCCATGTAGGAGTACATGGTGGGTTGTCTCATTGAAACCATTCTTAGGAACTGAGTTCTGTGTTTGTGATCCATGACCAGCTACTACCACGCATTGGGCCCGAAACCAATGGACCCTCTCGACTTATTAACTGCCCTTGTTCTCTGTCCAGGAGTTGCAACTAGTTTCTGGTGTTTGTAGGATATGTGTTGGCGGCCGTGCATAGCGCTGATCCTAGGGATGGGCTATGATGCGGTAGATACACCGTGGCACGGTGTACCGGGCGCCCGTTTGGTGTCTCGGGAACCCTGCACACATCGTTTGGGGCTGTGAGCGAAACTCCGGCCGGATCTCCTCGCGGATGGAACCCGAGTAGGCGATAAACCTAGACTAGAGACTCGTGTGGTTAGTCAGGTCGTGGCCGACTCCCTCGCCAGGCTTCCGCTTGAAGGTTGCCGAGATACACGACGTGTACATGGTGGTAAGTGGCGAGAGCGTGTGTGAAGAAGTACACCCATGCAGGGTTATAAATGATCTATTCGAATAGCCGTGTCCGCGGTAAAGGACTTCTGGGTTGCCTATAACAGTTCATAGACAAATGAAAGTGGATACTCTAAACCTGGCAAGATAAGTGTGAGTGCTATGGATGGCCTTCTCGTAGGGAGACGGGAGCGGATCCATAGTGGTGTACTGAATGGTGAATATGTGGACTCGTGTGCGCCACCTCAAAAGAGTTGCTTGCAGTCGTAGTTCAGGTTAGCCACTAAGTCAAAGCTGGCTTGCTGCAGTTAAACTCCACCACCCCCCTTGTTGATACCGATGCATATGTAGCTAGTTCTGATGTAAGTCTTGCTGAGTACCTTTGTACTCACGTTTGCTTAATTTATGTTTTGCAGAGAGATTTTAGTCTCGCTAGTAGTTCCGCATGGACTTCGACGTTTAGCCTGATACCTCAGCTACGATCTTGTGCCCTCGGCAGGATCTGGTAGATAGTCAGGCTTCTCAGCCCTTTTCATTTGTAGATGTCTGTACTCATACATGTTAAGCTTCCGCATGTGCTTTGATTTGTATGCTATGATTGTTGGGTCATGGGACCCATGTTTGTAATATCTCGCTCCTCGGAGCCTAATGAATAAGTACTTGAGTCGTAGAGTTATGTTGTGATGCCATGTTGTATTTACACATATCGAGCATATTGTGTGTATGATTGAAATGCTTGGTATGTGTGGGATCCGACAATCTAGTTGTTTATCCTTGGCAGCCTCTCTTATGGGGAAATGTATTCTAGTGCTTCCATGAGCCATAGTAGTCCGCTACAGCCCGGTTCACCGGAGTCCTGCTAGCCCAGCACTACTGCTCAGGACACTTGACTGGCCGGCATGTGTTTCACTTCGTTCCTGTGTCTGTCCCTTCGGGGAAATAACACACGGTGACATCCGGAGTCCTGCCTAGCCTACTACAGCCCGGGTTCCCGGAGTCCTGTTAGCCCAGTGCTACAGCCCGGATTCACACGCTGCTGACCGACATGCTCGATGTGATTCATGTATGCTTGTCCCCATAGGTTGGTGCCGCTTTGGGTTCACGACTAGCCATGTCAGCCCGGGTTCTCTGTCATATGGATGCTAGCGACATCATCATATACGTGAGCCAAAAGGCGCATACGGTCTCGGGCCATGGTAAGGCGACACCTGTGGGAATACCCTGCGTGAGGCCGCAAAGTGATATGAGGTGTTACCGGCTAGATTGATGTGACTTGGAATCAGGGTCCTGACAGCTTTGGTATCAGAGCCTGACTGCCTGTAGGATTACCAAGCCAAGCTGGTCGAAGTCGTGTCTAGAAATGCTTTAGTTATGTAAGGGAATTGATTGTGGAAGGGAACGTAAGGCTCTTTTTACTCCTTTACCTTATGCCCTTCTGATCTGAGTCAACCTCTTCCTTTCTGCGGGGATTAAGAACTAGGCCTTCTCATCTATCTATCAGGATGATGAGTTACGATGATAGAGACTTGTAGGATTTATGGATTTAAGCCCCAGTTCAGTTTCTTCTACTTCTGTGTGTTGACAGTTGATCTCAGCACCTCGATATGATGTTATTGAGTGGTTATGCCACCATTTTTGCAGGATGTCCCAAATCTTTTGAGCATTTACAGCTGTTATGCTGTCTGAGTCATCCCAGGTTTCTAACTAGTCTGAGGCATTTGCAAATTCCTTCTTCCTGTTACCGACGTTCCTTTGGGCTAGTTTAACCACACTAATCAGTGAGTTGAGGTACTCTGTTGCCTCGACATATATGTTGGAGCTATTATTATGACCCTAGGTGTTTTAGAGAGTCACCTAGCAATCTAGCCATGTTTTGTGTTCCTAGTGTGATGAATCTGGCCACCATTCTTGAAAGCATCCCGTGATGCCACTTAGTAGTAGGCATTCTACTCCTGGGTTTTGAACCCGAGATTCACCCTACTTACCTCATGTCGATAGTGTTTGCTAGTTCCTTTAGGATATTAGTAACCTTTGCATTAGTCCTCGAGGTCCATGGTAGTTCCTTCTTCCAAATACTACGAACCGCTTATGGCAGAAGTTCTTTGAACCAAAAGATCACAACCAGAGTGCTCTTGATGAGTTCTCCGTTCTGCATTGTGAATCTGCTAGTCCTACCTTTCTGCATGGGTTGTCCGGAAGAAATGTTGAGCTTTGCTCGACATACTAATCTATGCATCCACAACTCAGAAAATCGTATGCTCCTTGAGTTATCCCTCTTTAGTTGTTTCCTGGCCCTCGGCTATCAATTGATACTAAGGAGTAGTTGGCAATCGTGTTATCGATGCCTATTATTCTGTGGTCTGTCAAGCCATTCTAATTCAGAATGACTAGGAGAAACAAACTCCAGTACCTCATCCATATCTAGGATTGGGTCAAAGCAATTGTATTCCGTCGATCAAAATTGCCAATCCAGCCTTGGATCTATTCTACCTTAGGGTATTACCATATTTATATCAAGAATGTCGTGGGAATTGGACCACCTCCTATGCACTCTTGATACAGTGATACCTCTCGCCATCATCGTTCATTCTTCGGTCCCGTGTTATTGTAACTGGAATACCGACAAGTGAATTGTGATGTGTGAAATCAATACCCCTAGCAACCCTGTTGCTTGGTAGTAAATGGACAATACTCTCATTCTTAGCGTGCTGATTATTGAATCATCATCCTAAGATTGATCGTGCTACCTAGTCCATATTTCTGGTGCACTTTTCGATCAATGAGTTAGGTTAGTGTCAATCCTTGCTTATTTGATCATATCGTATTGCCCTGAAAAGCAAGATTGTTCCCGAGCTTAGTGACGTATCGGTGGTTCGTGATTTTCCGAATATCTTCTCTGAGGTATTACCAGGTTGTCACCTGACCGCTACGTTGAGTTTGTGATCAAGTTGGTTTCTTGGAGCCACCCTTTTCTCCAAGAATCTGTGTGGGATACCGCTGAGCTAGTTGGTTAAGCCAAACAACAACTTGCAGAGTTGGAAGATAAAATCTTGTCTGACTTAGTTCATGTCAAGGGATATCTTTGTGTGTGTGTGTGTGTGTGTGTTGAAGAAAGATGATATCTCCATCAATTGGTCTTCGTGATCAGTTGTTGGATCTATTGCCTTGTCAAAACTTTGAATTGAGTATGGGCTATCGTCAAGTCAAATCAGAACCAATGATATTCATAATGTTGTCTTACTCTTGGTTGACCCCTCAAGCATGCACCATTATATCTTTTGGGTCTGACCAACACTATCGTCTTGTTCATGTAGTTGTGGAATTCCATCTATATGGAAACCTGGATGAATTGTTGTTGATCCCATCGACAACATCCTTGTCTCCTCCTTGATTCATGTTGAACATCAAGCTAGTGTTGGAAACTTTTGTAAGCATTATCTTCATGTCCCGTTTATGAAATACCTGTTTGGTGTAAGAAGTGACTTTCTCCAAGTTCACGTGCATTAGGTGTAAGTTGTCGCCATGAATTTGAGAAACGTTTGTTTTGTTTCCTCTGGAATCATCCCAAGTTAGTCACGCATATGTGAGAAGTGTTGGATAACGTTGCAGAAAACAAAAAAATTTCCTATTCGTTTCACCAAGATCATCTAGGAGTTCATCTAGCAACGAGTCACGAGATGCATCTACATACCTTTGTAGATCGCGAGCGGAAGCGTTCGTTAGAACGAGGTTGAAGTAGTCGTACACGACGTGATCCAAATCACCGATGACCAGCGCCGAACGGACGGCACCTCCGCGTTCAACACACGTACGGGACGGGAGACGTCTCCTCCTTCTTGATCCAGCAAGGGGGAAGGAGAGGTTGATGAAGATCCAGCAGCACGACGGCGTGGTGGTGGATGCAGGGCGTCACGACAGCAGGGCTTCGCCGTGTACTACGAGAAAGGAAGAAGTAACGGGGAGAGAGGGAAGCACCAAAAGCGTTGGCTCCAAGTTCCTCCTCCCCCCCACTATATATAGGGGTGCCAGGGGGGGCGCCGGCCCTGGTAGATGGGATCTACCAGGGGGGCGGCGGCCAAGGGGTGGGGGGCTTGCCCCCCAAGCAAGGGGGCGCCCCCCTTTAGGGTTCCCCCCAACCCTAGGCGCATGGGCCTTGGGGGGGCTGGCGCCCCAGCCCATTATGGGCTGGGTTCCCTCCTATTTCAGCCCAAGGGGCCCTCCGGGATAGGTGGCCCCACCCGGTGGACCCCCGGGACCCTTCCGGTGGTCCCGGTACAATACCGGGTACCCCGAAACTTGTCCCGATGGCCGAAACTGTACATCCTATATATAATTCTTTACCTCCGGACCATTCCGGAACTCCTCGTGACGTCCGGGATCTCATCCGGGACCCCGAACAACATTCGGGTTACTGCATATACTTATCTTCACAACCCTAGCGTCACCGAACCTTAAGTGTGTAGACCCTACGGGTTCGGGAGACATGTAGACATGACCGAGACGATCTCAGATCAATAACCAACAGCGGGATCTGGATACCCATGTTGGCTCCCACATGCTCCACGATGTTCTCATCGGATGAACCACGATGTCGAGGATTCAATCAACCCCGTATGCAATTCCCTTTGTCTATCGATATATTACTAGCCCGAGATTCGATCGTCGGTATCCCAATACCTCGTTCAATCTCGTTACCGGCAAGTCACTTTACTCGTACCGTAATGCATGATCCCGTGACCAGACACTTGGTCACTTTGAGCTCATTATGATGATGCATTACCGAGTGGGCCCAGTGATACCTCTCCGTTATACGGAGTGACAAATCCCAGTCTTGATCCGTGTCAACCCAACAGATACTTTCGGAGATACCCGTAGTCTACCTTTATAGTCACCCAGTTACGTTGTGACGTTTGGCATACCCAAAGCACTCCTACGGTATCCGGGAGTTACACGATCTCATGGTCTAAGGAAAAGATACTTGACATTGCAAAACTCTAGCAAAACGAACTACACGATCTTTATGCTATGTTTAGGATTGGGTCTTGTCCATCACATCATTCTCCTAATGATGTGATCTCGTTATCAATGACATCTTATGTCCATAGCCAGGAAACCATGACTATCTGTTGATCAACGAGCTAGTCAACTAGAGGCTTACTAGGGACATGTTGGTGTCTGTTATTCACACATGTATTACGATTTCCGGATAACACAATTATAGCATGAATAAAGACAATTACCATGAACAAGGAAATATAATAATAATGCTTTTATTATTGCCTCTAGGGCATATTTCCAACAGTCTCCCACTTGCACTAGAGTCAATAATCTAGTTACATTGTGATGAATCGAACACCCATGGAATTCTGGTGTTGATCATGTTTTGCCCTAGGGAGAGGTTTAGTCAACGGATCTACTACATTCAGGTCCGTATGTACTTTACAAATTTCTATGTCTCCATCTTGAACATTTTCACGAATGGAGTTGAAGCGACGCTTGATGTGCCTTGTCTTCTTGTGAAACCTGGGCTCCTTGGCAAGTGCTATAGCTCCAGTGTTGTCACAGAAGAGCTTGATCGGCCCCGACGCATTGGGTATGACTCCGAGGTCGGTGATGAACTCCTTCACCCAGATTGCTTCATGTGCTGCCTCCGAGGTTGCCATGTACTCCGCTTCACATGTAGATCCCGCCACGACGCTCTGCTTGCAACTGCACCAGCTTACTGCCCCACCATTCAAAATATACACGTATCCGGTTTGTGACTTAGAGTCATCCAGATCTGTGTCGAAGCTAGCGTCGACGTAACCCTTTACGACGAGCTCTTCGTCACCTCCATAAACGAGAAACATCTCCTTAGTCCTTTTCAGGTACTTCAGGATATTCTTGACCGCTGTCCAGTGTTCCTTGCCGGGATTACTTTGGTACCTTCCTACCAAACTTACGGCAAGATTTACATCGGGTCTGGTACACAGCATGGCATACATAATAGAACCTATGGCTGAGGCATAGGGGATGACACTCATCTCTTCTATTTCTTCTGCCGTGGTCGGACTTTGAGCCGAGCTCAGTTTCATACCTTGCAGTATAGGCAAGAATCCCTTCTTAGACTGATCCATATTGAACTTCTTCAATATCTTGTCAAGGTATGTGCTTTGTGAAAGACCTATGAGGCGTCTTGATCTATCTCTATAGATCTTGATGCCTAATATATAAGCAGCTTCTCCAAGGTCCTTCATTGAAAAACTCTTATTCAAGTAGGCCTTGATGCTGTCCAAGAGTTCTGTATCATTTCCCATCAAAAGTATGTCATCTACATATAATATGAGAAATGCTACAGAGCTCCCACTCACTTTCTTGTAAACACAGGCTTCTCCATAAGTCTGTGTAAACCCAAACGCTTTGATCATCTCATCAAAGCGAATGTTCCAACTCCGAGATGCTTGCACCAGCCCATATATCGAGCGTTGGAGCTTGCACACCTTGTCAGCATTCTTAGGATCGACAAAACCCTCCGGCTGCATCATATACAATTCTTCCTTAAGGAAACCATTAAGGAATGCCGTTTTGACGTCCATTTGCCATATTTCATAATCGTAGAATGCGGCAATTGCTAACATGATTCGGACGGACTTCAGCTTTGCTACCGGTGAGAAAGTCTCATCGTAGTCAACCCCTTGAACTTGTCGATAACCCTTAGCGACAAGCCGAGCTTTATAGATGGTCACATTACCATCCGCGTCTGTCTTCCTTTTAAAGATCCATTTATTTTCTATGGCTCGCCGTTGTACGGGCAAGTCAGTCAAAGTCCATACTTCATTTTCATACATGGATCCTATCTCGGATTTCATGGCTTCTAGCCATTTGTCGGAATCCGGGCCCGCCATCGCTTCTTCATAGTTCGAAGGTTCACTGTTGTCTAACAACATGATTTCCAAGACAGGGTTGCCGTACCACTCTGGTGCGGAACGTGTCCTTGTGGACCTTCGAATTTCAGTAGAAGCTAGATCAGAAGTATCTTGATCATTATCATTAACATCCTCTCTAGTCGGTGCTGGCACCTCAGGAACATTTTCTTGAGTTGCGCCATTTTCCGGTTCAAGAGGCAATACTTCATCTAGTTCTACTTTCCTCCCACTTACTTCTTTCGAGAGAAACTCCTTCTCTAGAAAGGATCCATTCTTGGCAACAAAGACCTTGCCTTCGGATCTGAGGTAGAAGGTGTACCCAATAGTTTCTTTAGGGTATCCTATGAAGACGCATTTTTCCGACTTGGGTTCGAGCTTTTCAGGTTGAAGTTTCTTGACATAAGCATCGCATCCCCAAACTTTTAGAAACGACAGCTTAGGTTTCTTTCCAAACCATAATTCATATGGTGTCGTCTCAACGGATTTCGACGGAGCCCTATTTAAAGTGAATGCGGCAGTCTCTAAAGCATAGCCCCAAAAAGATAGCGGTAAATCGGTAAGAGACATCATAGACCGCACCATATCTAATAGAGTGCGATTACGACGTTCGGACACACCGTTACGCTAAGGTGTTCCAGGCGGCGTTAGTTGTGAAACTATTCCACATTTTCTTAAGTGTGTGCCAAACTCGTGACTCAAGTATTCTCCTCCACGATCTGATCGTAGAAACTTGATTTTCCTGTCACGTTGATTCTTAACCTCACTCTGAAATTCCTTAAACTTTTCAAAGGTTTCAGACTTGTGTTTCATTAAGTAGATATACCCATATCTACTCAAGTCATCAGTGAGAGTGAGAACATAACGATAGCCACCGCGAGCCTCAACACTCATTGGACCGCACACATCAGTATGTATGATATCCAATAAGTTGGTTGCTCGCTCCATTGTTCCTGAGAACGGAGTCTTGGTCATTTTACCCATAAGGCATGGTTCGCACGTGTCAAATGATTCATAATCAAGAGACTCTAAAAGTCCATCTGCATGGAGCTTCTTCATGCGTTTGACACCTATGTGACCAAGGCGGCAGTGCCACAAGTATGTGGGACTATCATTATCAACCTTACATCTTTTGGTATTCACACTAAGAACATGTGCAGCATTACGCTCGAGATTCATTAAGAATAAACCATTCACCATAGGAGCATGACCATAAAACATATCTCTCATATAAATGGAACAACCATTATTCTCGGATTTAAATGAGTAGCCATCTCGAATTAAACGAGATCCCGATACAATGTTCATGCTCAAAGCTGGTACTAAATAACAATTATTAAGGTTTAAAACTAATCCCGAAGGTAAATGTAGAGGTAGCGTGCCGACGGCGATCACGTTGACCTTGGAACCATTTCCGACGCGCATCGTCACCTCGTCCTTTGCCAGTTTCCGCTTATTCCGCAGCCCCTGCTTTGAGTTACAAATGTGAGCAACTGCACCGGTATCAAATACCCAGGAGCTACTACGGACACTAGTAAGGTACACATCAATTACATGTATATCACATATACCTTTTGTTTTGCCGGCCTTCTTGTCTGCTAAGTATTTAGGGCAGTTCCGCTTCCAGTGACCGCTTCCCTTGCAATAAAAGCACTCAGTCTCGGGCTTGGGTCCATTCTTTGGCTTCTTCCCAGCAGCTTGCTTGCCGGGCGCGGCAACTTCCTTGCCGTCCTTCTTGAAGGCTTTCTTACCCTTGCCCTTCTTGAACTTGGTGGTTTTATTGACCATCAACACTTGATGTTCCTTCTTGACTTCTACCTCTGGTGATTTCAGCATAGCAAATACTTCAGGAATGGTCTTTTCCATCCCCTGCATGTTGAAGTTCATCACAAAGCTCTTGTAGCTCGGTGGAAGCGACTGGAGGATTCTGTCAATGACCGCATCATCCGGGAGATTAACTCCCAGCTGAGTCAAGCGGTTATGTAATCCAGACATTGTGAGTATGTGCTCACTGATAGAACTATTTTCCTCCATCTTACAGCTGAAGAACTTGTCGGAGACCTCATATCTCTCGACCCGGGCATGAGCTTGAAAAACCATTCTCAGCTCTTCGAACATCTCATATGCTCCATGCCTCTCAAAACGCTTTTGGAGCCCCGGTTCTAAACTGTAAAGCATGCCGCACTGAACGAGGGAGTAGTCATCGGATCGTGCCTGCCAAGCGTTCATAACGTCTTGTTCGGCAGGGAGGACAGGTGCGTCACCCAGCGGTGCTTGTAGGACATAATCTTTCTTGGCAGCTATGAGGATGATCCTCAGGTTCCGGACCCAGTCCGTGTAGTTGCTGCCATCGTCTTTCAGCTTGGTTTTCTCTAGGAACGCGTTGAAGTTGAGGACTACGTGGGCCATTTGATCTACAAGACATATTGTAAAATATTTTAGACTAAGTTCATGATAATTAAGTTCATCAAATCAAATTCTTTATGAACTCCCACTTAGATTGGACATCCCTCTAGTCATCTAAGTATTACATGATCCGAGCTAACCAGGCCGTGTCCGATCATCACGTGAGACGGACTAGTCAACATCGGTGAACATCTTCATGTTGATCGTATCTTCCATACGACTCATGCTCGACCTTTCGGTCTTCTGTGTTCCGAGGCCATGTCTGTACATGCTAGGCTCGTCAAGTCAACCTAAGTGTTTGCATGTGTAAATCTGTCTTACACCCGTTGTATGTGAACGTCTGAATAAAACACCCGATCATCACGTGGTGGTTTGAAACAGCGAACTGTCGCAACGGTGCACAGTTAGGGGGAACACTTCTTGAAATTATTATGAGGGATCATCTTATTTACTACCGTCGTTCTAAGTAAACGAGATGCAAAACATGATAAACATCACATGCAATCAAATAATAAACGTGACATGATATGGCCAATATCACATAGCTCCTTTGATCTCCATCTTGGGGCTCCATGATCATCCTGTCACCGGCATGACACCATGATCTCCATCATCATGATCTCCATCATCGTGCCTCCATGAAGTTGCTCGCCAACTATTACTTCTACTACTACGGCTAACGCGTTTAGCAATAAAGTAAAGTAATTTACATGGCGTTTCTCAATGACACGCAGGTCATATAAAAGAATAAAGACAACTCCTATGGCTCCTGCCGGTTGTCATACTCATCGACATGCAAGTCGTGATTCCTATTACAATAATATGAACATCTCATACATCACATATAGATCATTCATCATTCATCACAACTTTGGCCATATCATATCATAAACCACTTGCTGCAAAAACAAGTTAGACGTCCTCTAATTGTTGTTGCAAGTTTTACGTGGCTGAATTAGGGTTCTAGCAAGAACGTTTCTTTACCTACGTGAAAGCCACAACGTGATTTGTCAACTTCTATTTACCCTTCATAAGGACCCTGTTCATCGAATCCGCTCCAGCTAAAGTGGGAGAGACAGACACCTGCCAGCCACCTTATGCAACTAGTGCATGTTAGTCGGTGGAACCGGTCTCACGTAAGCGTACGTGTAAGGTTGGTCCGGGCCGCTTCATCCCACAATGCCGCTGAAGCAAGAAAAGACTAGTAGCGGCAAGAAGGTTGACAAATCTACGCCCACAATGAATTGTGTTCTACTCGCGCAAGAAGAACTACGCATAGACCTAGCTCATGATGCCACTGTTGGATAACGTTGCAGAAAACAAAAAAATTTCCTATTCGTTTCACCAAGATCATCTAGGAGTTCATCTAGCAATGAGTCACGAGATGCATCTACATACCTTTGTAGATCGCGAGCGGAAGCGTTCGTTAGAACGAGGTTGAAGTAGTCGTACACGACGTGATCCAAATCACCGATGACCAGCGCCGAACGGACGGCACCTCCGCGTTCAACACACGTACGGGACGGGAGACGTCTCCTCCTTCTTGATCCAGCAAGGGGGAAGGAGAGGTTGATGAAGATCCAGCAGCACGACGGCGTGGTGGTGGATGCAGGGCGTCACGACAGCAGGGCTTCGCCGTGTACTACGAGAAAGGAAGAAGTAACGGGGAGAGAGGGAAGCACCAAAAGCGTTGGCTCCAAGTTCCTCCTCCCCCCCACTATATATAGGGGTGCCAGGGGGGGCGCCGGCCCTGGTAGATGGGATCTACCAGGGGGGCGGCGGCCAAGGGGTGGGGGGCTTGCCCCCCAAGCAAGGGGGCGCCCCCCTTTAGGGTTCCCCCCAACCCTAGGCGCATGGGCCTTGGGGGGGGGCTGGCGCCCCAGCCCATTATGGGCTGGGTTCCCTCCTATTTCAGCCCAAGGGGCCCTCCGGGATAGGTGGCCCCACCCGGTGGACCCCCGGGACCCTTCCGGTGGTCCCGGTACAATACCGGGTACCCCGAAACTTGTCCCGATGGCCGAAACTGTACATCCTATATATAATTCTTTACCTCCGGACCATTCCGGAACTCCTCGTGACGTCCGGGATCTCATCCGGGACCCCGAACAACATTCGGGTTACTGCATATACTTATCTTCACAACCCTAGCGTCACCGAACCTTAAGTGTGTAGACCCTACGGGTTCGGGAGACATGTAGACATGACCGAGACGATCTCAGATCAATAACCAACAGCGGGATCTGGATACCCATGTTGGCTCCCACATGCTCCACGATGTTCTCATCGGATGAACCACGATGTCGAGGATTCAATCAACCCCGTATGCAATTCCCTTTGTCTATCGATATATTACTAGCCCGAGATTCGATCGTCGGTATCCCAATACCTCGTTCAATCTCGTTACCGGCAAGTCACTTTACTCGTACCGTAATGCATGATCCCGTGACCAGACACTTGGTCACTTTGAGCTCATTATGATGATGCATTACCGAGTGGGCCCAGTGATACCTCTCCGTTATACGGAGTGACAAATCCCAGTCTTGATCCGTGTCAACCCAACAGATATTTTCGGAGATACCCGTAGTCTACCTTTATAGTCACCCAGTTACGTTGTGACGTTTGGCATACCCAAAGCACTCCTACGGTATCCGGGAGTTACACGATCTCATGGTCTAAGGAAAAGATACTTGACATTGCAAAACTCTAGCAAAACGAACTACACGATCTTTATGCTATGTTTAGGATTGGGTCTTGTCCATCACATCATTCTCCTAATGATGTGATCTCGTTATCAATGACATCTTATGTCCATAGCCAGGAAACCATGACTATCTGTTGATCAACGAGCTAGTCAACTAGAGGCTTACTAGGGACATGTTGGTGTCTGTTATTCACACATGTATTACGATTTCCGGATAACACAATTATAGCATGAATAAAGACAATTACCATGAACAAGGAAATATAATAATAATGCTTTTATTATTGCCTCTAGGGCATATTTCCAACAAGAAGTACATCATGGTTTGATAGGTTGGCCGCCTCCACTCCATATGTGTCCCTAGCACACCAAGCCACTGACTGATTTGTTCTAGGAAAAGGAGTTAAGTGCTAATCCATGGTAATGCACAAGACTTCGATATCCCCGATGATGGATCCCCACTTGAACACGGTAGTGTTTTATTATAAGACTACTACGTGGTCATGATTGTCTTGGATAGCGTGTTCACAGGTTTGTAGCAGAACCAGCTCATGTTTTGGAACTTGCTATCGTAGTTCATTTCCCGAGAATCTCGTAACATCATCTCGTCGAATTGTGTTGCAAACTTTCATTTTTCTTTCTAGACTTGATGAGTCTGGAATATCCTGACACCAACCAGATCTGAATCTCAGGCAGATATGATGGTTGGAACGTTTCTCAAGAACTATAATATTGGTCTCTCCGTAACCCGGTAAAGTGGATGTCGTGGCCAACACACCCGGCCGGAGAACTTATTATTGTAGTATCTTGATTGAGAAAGTTGGCCACCTCCCCATAAGGATTTTGTAGGATTATTCCAATAGTTGTTCCTTATGGATTTTTGTGTTCCCGAAGTCCGACCTTTTACTTGACGTCCTAGATATCAAACCATATCTATGAGTGGATTACGCTAGCACATCAAGGAGAACATTAGAAGCGGAGTGCTAAATGTCTCTCGGTCGATCATCCAGATTCAGTTTCCTTAGCCTCGCTAAGGGGAAGTCTGAGAAGGTGTTATCTTCCTTTGTATCCGCATTGTCCATCACTATTCATCATGGTAGTAAGATTTGATGCCAGGATCCTCGACACAGATGTTGGTAGAACCTTGATGAATATGGAAATGCTCAAGTTCTTGAGAGCACGTGCAAGCAAAATCATCCCTTGCGTTGTCTTCAACAAGGTAGTTCACATCATCCATTCTAGACCGAGTGTGTCATTCTCCCGAACTCCGTCAAACGATTGTTCGTAAATTGCCTTAGGCTGGTATAAAGAGTTTCAATGACCTTTGAATCAAAAGTAATTCTTTTTGCCACTTAAGGAATGATTCTACGAGTCACCTTCCCTGAGGAGCCCTGTTATGGTATCATGGCAACTCAACTCCTCGCTACGTTGACAACCGTTCACCACCCTCTTAGGTGTGGAATTGTTGCCTACCTAGTGAACCCTCGTCAATTGTTTCTTCCGTCCTTTTAAGGTGTGTTTTGCCTCTCAGCTCAAGAGATGTTCAGCATCTCATTCCATGAGTTGATCATGATTTGCTTGATCTTCGTGAAGATCGAACCCTGTAGAGCTTCCCTCTCTTTCCCTTGTCGTGTTGGGTGAAGATCTCGAAAGCAAAGATGTCAAGATCAGTATGATGCAATGAATCAACATCTTCGAGAAGAGCAATTGGATCGAGAAGATAGTGTTAGCTTTGCGCCCCCCCTGTCTTCTTACCTCACGCCTTGAATCTCGGGACGAGATTCTTGTTTAGTGGGGGTGAGTTGTCACAGCCCTAGAATTTGATTGCAATTAGTTTCATAAGCATCCATGGATCATGTCTTTATTGTTTGAAATTTGAAATGGGGATGTTCAAACCCTAGCACCACATGGAATTCAAATAGGCTCAACTAAAGTCATTTTCAATGAACCCAAAATGCCCTTTGAAAATGTTCATGGTTTTTTATAAAGGTGAAAACCTCTGCCAAAAATGATGAACATATTTCTAGGTCATTCCTGGATTTTTGAATTAATTCATACTGTATTTGACTTTGGGCATTTAAACACTATAAATAATTTAAATGCTCAGATAATGCTGAAACTAAATGTGGGCCACTAGAATAATCCAGAGAGTGTCCAAAAATTATTCCAGCATTTTACAAAATGCTTTAGTATTTTTACTAAAGCCAAAACAGCAGCAGAAAAATAGAAAATAGAAACAAAATTAGAAAACTAGAGAGAGGCAGAAACTTACTAGGTCTACACAGTAGCGGCCCCGCACAGTTCCTGGCCCAGCCCAGGGACAGGGGCGTCTTCTTCCTCGTGCCAGTGGGCACGAGGGCGTGTGCCCACGGCACGCCGGCCACCTCCTGCTTACATGCTCGCCGCTGGAAGCACCCGAGGGTGCCACGCAGACCCCCTGGAACCCCCTCGCACTCTCCCTTGCTCCTCCCCCCTCCTCCGTTTCTCTTACGCACGGCCGCCGAGTGCAGCCGTCGCCGCCGACGAGCACCGCCGTGGCCACAGCCACTGCCTCACCTCGCCGATGTGCTCAGAGGCTCCGCCTCGACCCCCTCTTCCTCCTCACCGAGCCACGCCCCGCGGGAGCCCCTACAACGCCACCATCAGCTCCGTCTTCTTCCTCGGACTCCGGCGACCGTCGTCGCCACTCCATCGTCTCCAGAGCCTCCCCCGAGCTGCCGACCCATCCATGCGATGCGCTGTGAGCCTCTGCACCGTTTCCCCCTACTCCCGTGCGCTAATACGAGCTCTAGCTCCCATTTTCCGTCGAGACCGAGACCTCGTCGGCGTCGGCCATGTCGTCGTCGTTGTTTTGGCCGGCCTCCGTCCAAACCAAGCACGTCACTGCACTCAGTACACCTCCAGGAGCATGTTTCACCCACCAACTCCTCCTCCCGTGCACCACAACGCCAAACCCACAGATGCCCGAACGCCGGCCGCCGCCACGAGCTCGACTCCGGCAAGCTCGTTCCACCCCGCGCCTCCCGCATGCCTCCCTTGGATGCGCGCGAGCAAGGGCAACCCTCTGGTGCCCTTGGCTTGGCCCAAAACCGCCCGTAGCGCCACTCCGACGATCTTCCACCACGGTTTTGGTCGCCGCCGGCGAAACTCCGGCGACTGCCGATGTGGCATGATCATTAGGACAAAACCCCACCATTAGCCACCTCACTGCCACTGACAGCGGGCCCTACCGATGGGTCAAACCCCGTCAGCACGGGTTTTGACCGGGGTTAATGAATGGGTCACTGACCAGTGGGCCCCACTGGTCAGGTTTGACCCCGGTCAGCCGCAGTTCACTTGCTGACGTCATGCTTACTCAATGCTGACGCAGTATTTGTTTTCTAGAATTAAAATATATCAGAAATGATTTATAAATTTCAGAAAATGCTCTAAACTTCTAAAATTCATAGAAATTCAACCGTAACTCCAAATGAGATAAATTATATATGAAAATGATCAGAAAAATCCAATCTATCCATCTGTACCATTGTCATGCATGTTAGCATAACTTTTGGCTGCTGTTTAGGCCAAATCATATAAATGGCATTTAAACCTTCACATATGGAGTTTGAATTTGAACCTAGGGTTCAAACCAACTTCATTTAAATTGTTGCTAGTTGCATTAGCTCAAACCACAGCATATCGCCATGTCACATTCATGCATCATATTGTTGCATTGCATTGATTGTGTTTCTTTCTCAGTTGCCGGTAATTGCCCCCTCTCAGTAGACGTGTTTCGACGGTGAATTCGATGACACTGATGAAGAGCTATAATATCTTCAGAAGTGCCAGGCAAGCAAAACCCCCTTGTTCATTCCGATCCAATTCCACTCTCTCGCTCCTCCTCTCTTTTACTGCATCAGGACACCAATGATTCAACTGTTACTTGATGCGGTAGTTGAACCCTTATCCTCTGCATGACCTGTCATTGCCACAGTAAATAGATGAAACCCACTAGCGTGAGTAGGAGTTGTTTGAGCCCTGATGTGCCTACTCATTCATGCTTGTTTGTCATGTCTGCTATTGCTTAGAGTTGTGTCAGGTCTAATTCATCGGGGATGAATTGGAACAGTGATGAACATGTCCTACTGTGTGAGAGCTAAGTGTGTGAACACGATTTGGTAAAGGTAGTGGTGAGAGGCCATGTAGGAGTACATGGTGGGTTGTCTCATTGAAACCGTTCTTAGGAACTGAGTTCTGTGTTTGTGATCCATGACCAGCTACTACCACGCATTGGGCCCGAAACCAATGGACCCTCTCGACTTATTAACTGCCCTTGTCCTCTGTCCAGGAGTTGCAACTAGTTTCTGGTGTTTGTAGGATATGTGTTGGCGGCCGTGCATAGCGCTGATCCTAGGGATGGGCTATGATGCAGTAGATACACCGTGGCACGGTGTACCGGGCGCCCGTTTGGTGTCTCGGGAACCCTGCACACATCGTTTGGGGCTGTGAGCGAAACTCCAGCCGGATCTCCTCGCAGATGGAACCCGAATAGGCGATAAACCTGGACTAGAGACTCGTGTGGTTAGTCAGGTCATGGCCGACTCCCTCGCCAGGTTTCCGCTTGAAGGTTGCCGAGATACACGACGTGTACATGGTGGTAAGTGGCAAGAGCGTGTGTGAAGAAGTACACCACTGCAGGGTTATAAATGATCTATTCGAATAGCCGTGTCCGCGGTAAAGGACTTCTGGGTTGCCTATAACAGTTCATAGACAAGTGAAAGTGGATACTCTAAAACTCGCAAGATAAGTGTGAGTGCTATGGATGTCCTTCTCGTAGGGAGACGGGAGCGGATCCATAGTGGTGTATTGAATGGTGAATATGTGGACTCATGTGCGCCACCTCAAAAGAGTTGCTTGCAGTCATAGTTCACGTTAGCCACTAAGTCAAAGCTGGCTTGCTGCAGTTAAACTCCACCACCCCCCCTTGTTGATACCGATGCATATGTAGCTAGTTCTGATGTAAGTCTTGCTGAGTACCTTTGTACACACATTTGCTTAATTTATGTTTTGCAGAGAGATTTCAGTCTCGCTAGTAGTTCCGCGTGGACTTCGACGTTTAGCCTGATATCTCAGCTACGATCTTGTGCCCTCGGCAGGATCTAGTAGATAGTCAGGCTTCTCAGCCCTTTTCATTTGTAGATGTCTGTACTCATACATGTTAAGCTTCCGCATGTGCTTTGATTTGTATGCTATGATTGTTGGGTCATGGGACCCATGTTTGTAATATCTCGCTCCTCGGAGCCTAATGAATAAATACTTGAGTCGTAGAGTTATGTTGTGATGCCATGTTGTATTTACACATATTGAGCATATTGTGTGTATGATTGAAATGCTTGATATGTGTGGGATCCGACAATCTAGTTGTTTATCCTTGGCAGCCTCTCTTATGGGGAAATGTATTCTAGTGCTTCCATGAGCCATAGTAGTCCGCTACAGCCCGGTTCACCGGAGTCCTGCTAGCCCAGCACTACTGCTCAGGACACTTGACTGGCTGGCATGTGTTTCACTTCGTTCCTGTGTTTGTCCCTTCGGGGAAATGTCACGCGGTGACATCCGGAGTCCTTCCTAGCCTGCTACAGCCCGGGTTCCCGGAGTCCTGTTAGCCCAGTGCTACAGCCCGGATTCACACGCTGCTGACCGACATGCTCGATGTGATTCATGTATGCCTGTCCCCATAGGTTGGTGCCGCTTTGGGTTCACGACTTTCCATGTCGGCCCGGGTTCTCTGTCATATGGATGCTAGCGATACCATCATATACGTGAGCCAAAAGGCGCATACGGTCCCGGGCCATGGTAAGGCGACACCCGTGGGAATACCGTGCGTGAGGCCGCAAAGTGATATGAGGTGTTACCGGCTAGATCGATGTGACTTGGAATCGGGGTCCTGACACTTAGTCTATAACTTGTTCCTGATGAATCCTTTGAGTATCCAAAGTCCGACCTTTGCTTCAAGACCATGTCACTGTTATGTCGAAGCATGTCTGTGGTACTCCGATTTTCAGCAAGACCATTTGAAGCCCAATGGTAAATGTTTCTTGCTCAACTATCCAAACACCGTTGCATGGGTATTGTCATGAAATTTCTCTCCCCTCACCTAACAGGTTTTCTACTTAATATCATGTCATGGTTATCATGCTCTGCTTGTCCTTAGGAAGGATATACCCCTGAAATATGTGTTTAAACACATTTTCCTTTCCATTGTTCTATTTAATATGATAATCATATTTCCTTTCCATTGATTGGTTTAACGTTTCTTGTGATCTATATGATCTAAGCAGTAATATTCCCCTGTTTATGTAAACACCTTGGTGTACAATTCTGTCAGCAAGGCCATGTTACTATTGTTGATGACATTCCGGTAGCCACCGATGGACGAGAACTTTGCCTATTGGTCGGCCTCGTTCAATGAGCAGGAAAATGGTTCTCTTTGTCCCTCGCCCATGGTACCGACGTTGTTGCCGACATAATCGACAGGCTACCCTCTGACATGCCTTGCTATCATGACCATGCAAGATGTCACTGCTCCTCCTACTTTTAACCCACGTGGTGGGCACATAACCCACAGTTCCACAGGATCGAAACCTGACTCTCTTGTACATCCTTGATTCCGAAGTATGCTTTGCACTTAACTTCGTATATAATTCATGACTCACCGTCCTATAGATGTTTCTGGTATCAGACGCAATACTTATTCTCGTTGCTCTGGACCCCTTTAACACTTTGTTTCAGGCAACGAACGATTGCCTACCTGCTTGAAACTTCCCATGATACCTCCTTACTTTGCTCTTGATATTTTCTTAAGTTTCGATTCGAGGGTTACTTTCCGCCACCTTCCCCGATATAAAAAAATATCTACTAGATAAGAAACCTGGTAGAGTTCCATCCTTTCGAAGCTACCACTTATCCTTTTCGTAAGTATGATGGAGATCCTGATGAAAGGATGCGGGCTTCATCGTGATGACCTGAAGCAAGGAAATGAAGACATTAACGTAATGGATCGACCTCTTCGAGAAGAGCAACCAAGATCGAGAAGAATCGTTAGGATTTCGTAACCAGAACTCCCCCCCCCTCTTATACACCTCTTAAATCTCGGGACGAGATTTCTTGTAGTGTAGGAGAATTGTAATGACCAGATAATTAAGCTACAGCGAACCTCTTTCAATGATGCCACGTCACTTCGGTTACTGTTTTTAATCTCCCGATGATTCAATCCCGTTCGAATTCAAAATTTAAAATCAAGTCAAACGGCAAAAGTTTTCAAATATTAAAACTAAAATATTCGGTTTGTGCCAAATAATGCATAGGCAATTATGGTGGAGAAACCACATTTTTATAAAATGTTTAACTACTCTAAAATAAGTAAAATAGTAGCAAAAAATAATTAATAAAATGCCTTTTGAAATTAATAAAATATGAAACTACTTTATTTGGGTGGCATAATTGATGTGGTTGTAGTATATTTATTAATACCAAATTAGGTGTTAGCGGTACTTTTTGTAAAACTAAATCTAAAAAGAAACTAAAAGAAACCGGAAAGAATAAATAAAAAGTAAAGAAAACAAATAAAGCAAAACAAAAGAGAAAAAGGTCTCCCCTTGCCAAACTGGGCCAAATGGCCCAGCCGGCCCACCACGTCACCCTGGCCTATATGGGCCACCTCACCAAACCCTAATCCCCCTGATCCATTTCCCCCCTCGATCCCCTGATCCTCCTCCTCCCAGTGTTGGATCTGGGCGCCCCGGGCGCCCGGACGCCGTCGCGGACCACCACCACGTCGCCGGCGCCACCCCGCCATCACTTGTGGCCTCCCTGACCTCCTCCTTAACCAGCTTCCCCGAACCTCGCCGGTGTACACCTACAACGCCCGTGACCTAGCCCCCCTCTCTTCCCATGCCCCTCTTCCTATTCAGATGTGCCCAACCCCACTCTTGTCCACCGTCGCCACGCTCCGGCCGCGTCCCGCCTGGCCGCCCGCGCGCCCGCAGCGGCCTCCCAGCCCTGCGCGCTGCGGCTTGCTGCCCCCGCCACCGTCTCCTGCTCCCGCAACTGCAGTGGCCGCGTGCGCGTGCCGTGGTCGTGCCTGGCTGCGCCCGTCTACGCTTCCGCACGCCCCTGGTAGTCCCGTTCCTGCCTAGGTCGCCGCCCGCTCGCGCGCTCACCCCCACCGCTCCGGCTTTGCCGTTGCCGTGAACCGCGCCCCTGCCGCCCCACAGTGCGAACCCCCTGCCCCGACCACGACCGCACTGCTCCCTAGCTGTGAGCCTGTCGTTCGCCTCTGCTCACGCTCCGCGCCCGCGTAGGCTCGCATGCCGTCCATCCTCGCTCAAACCGCGGCCACCGGTGGATGCGGTCCACCGTGCCCGTTCGGTGGGTCGTCTCCGCATGGCGTTTGGTCGCCGGAGCGATGAGATCGGTGTACGCCGCAACGTTGGGTGGTTGCCGGCATGCACCACCGCGCGTGCATGTGTTTTGGCCGCTTGGCCCCCCTGACATGTGGGCCCGCTGGTTTAATTAGGACTAACCTCCCCTGTTATGTTAATGGGGCTGGGGCCTAATCTGGATTAATGCAATAACCCCCTTAATAGTGTATGACAAATGGGCCCTCCCTATTAACTAAAATATCGAATAAAAACAGTGTTAAATATCAACCAATGATAGGTAGGTCCACCTTGGTCAGTTTGACCAGTCAACCATGATTGTTGACTGCTGACTCAGCAGTCAACAGGACCCATTGTCAGCCACACATGCAAACAGCTGGGTACATAATGTGTGTACCCATAGCATTTTAACTCTTTATTTATTTATTTATTTTGAATTAATTCAAATTTCAGAAAATGTTTAAATCTTTGAAAAAAAATCATATAAACTAATCCGTAACTCGGATGAAAAAACTTTTTACATGAAAGTTGCTCAGAATGACGAGACGAAACCGAATACGCAGTCCATTCGTCCGCCTCACTTCCGTAGCATAGCGAACATGCAGCAATCCACCTCCGGTACATCTGTCCGAAAACCTCAAACACCGGGAATACTTTCCCAAATGTTTCTCCCATTTGTCGGTATCACCTCCTACTGTGTTAGGGCACTCCTAGCACCGTTATATGTCATGTCATGCATCGTCATACTTGTGTTTGCATTACACTTATTGTTTCCTCCCCCTCTTCTCTCGTTAGACATTAAGACCGACGCCGCTGCTACCCAGTACGAGTACGGTGTTGACGACCCCTCCTTCTTGCCAGAGCAACCAGGCAAGCCCTCCTTGATCAACCAGATATCGCCCATTCTATTCTCTCTTATTATTGCATTAGGTTTGCTACTGTTGTTGATTCGATATCTACTATTATGTTGCATTGCCTGTCATTGTTGCTACAATTGTTGATACCTTTACTTGTTATCCTAATGCTTAGTATAGGTTGCTAGTACTTCATCAGTGGCCCTACATTCTTGTCCGTCTGCCATGCCATACTATCGGGCCATGATCAATCGGGAGGTGATCACGGGTATATACATACATACATACTATGCAGGTGGTGACTAAAGTCAGGTCGGCTCGTAGAGTACCCGCATGTGATTCCGATGTGGGGGCTGAAAGGACAGGTGGCTCCAGCCAGGTAGTGGTGGGCCTGAGCTCCCGACGGCCCCCGACTGTTACTTTGTGGTGGAGCGACAGGGCAGGTTGAGACCACCTAGGAGAGGGGTGGTCCTGGCCTTGGTCGGCATCCACGGTTACTTCAAAATAACACACTTAACGAGATCTTGGTATTTGATCTGAGTCTGGCCACTGGCCTATACGCACTAACCAACTACGCGGGAACAGTTATGGGCACTCGATGTCGTGGTATTAGCCAAAGCCTTCTTGACATCAGCGACTGAGCGGCGCGCGCCGGATTGGACTGAAACGCCTGCTCTTGTATTAGGGAGGCCAGGTCTGCTTCCGGTCGCCCTCGCAATGTGCAGGTGTGCAATGGGCGATGGGCCTAGACCCCTCCGCGCATTGGATTTTGACCGGTGTGCTGACCTCTCTGTTGTGCCTAGGTAGGGCTGCGATGTGTTGATCTTTCGAGGTCGGCCATGACCCAGGAAAGTGTGTGCGGCCAGAGAGATCGAGCGTGTTGGGAAATGTGGTGCACCCTTACAGGGAAGTTTATCTATTCGAATAGCCGTGTCCCTCGGTAAAAGGACGACCCAGAGTTGTACCTCGATATTATGACAACTAGAACCGGATACTTAATGAAACACACCCTTTCAAGTGCCAGATACAACCCGGTGATTGCTCTCTAACAGGGCGACGAGGAGAGGATCGCTGGGTAGGATTATGCTATACGATGATACTTGGTGAACTTACCATCTACTCTCTTCTCTACGCTTCAAGATGGAGTCTGCCAGAAGCTAGTTCAGTCCATCGATACTACCCATTTCATTGATACCAATGCATATGTAGTGTAGATCCTTGCTTGCGGGTACTTTGGATGAGTACACACGGTTGCTTTGCTACTTCTTTTCCCCCTTTTCCCGGTTATTGCGATCATATGATGGAGTCCAGGAGCCAGAGGATCCCAAGGATGCTTCTACGTGGAGTTTGGCTTCGAGGAGTAGTTAGGAGGCCCCAGGCAGGAGGCCTTGCCTTTTCAATCGTTGCTACTTTTGTGCTAGCCTTCTTAAGGCAAACTTGTTTAACTAATGTATGTACTCAAATATTATTGATTCCGCTGACTCTTGTGTATTTGAGCCCTCGAGGCCCCTGGCTTGTAATATAAAGCTTGTATTATTTTAATTTGTGTCTAGAGTTGTGTTGTGATATCTTCCCATGAGTCCTTGATCTTGATCGTACACATTTGCGTGTATGATTAGTGTACGGTCAAATCGGGGGCATTACAAGGCCGGTCGGCCCTAGGGGGCGCGCCAAGTGGGGGAGTCCCACTAGAACTCCTTGTCTTAGTCGACTCCCCCCATTCCTTCCAACGGAGGAGGAAAGGGGAAAGAGGTGGAGATGGCGAAGGAAAGGGGGGCCACGCCGCCCACCCCTTGTCCAATTCAGATTGGCCGGGGGAGGGGGCGCGCCACCTCCTGTGGCTTGCCTCCTTCTCTCCACTATGGCCCATGAGGCCCATTAACTTTCCCGGGGGGTTCCGGTAACCTCCCGGTACTTCGAAAAATCCCCGAACCTCTTCGGAACCATTCCGGTGTCCGTATATAACCTTCCAATATATCAATCTTTACCTCTCGACCAGTTCGAGACTCCTCGTCATGTCATTGATATCATCCGGGACTCCGGATAAACTTTGGTCACCAAAACATACAACTCATAATACAAATCGTCATCGAACGTTAAGCGTGCGGACCCTACGGTTTGAGAACTATGTAGACATGACCGAGACACATCTCCGATCAATAACCAATAGCGGAACCTGGATGCTCATATTGGTTCCTACATAAAGATCTTTATCGGTCAAACCACATAACAACATACGTCATTCCCTTTGTCATCGGTATGTTACTTGCCCGAGATTCGATCATCGGTATCATCATACCTAGTTCAATCTCGTTACCGGCAAGTCTCTTTACTCGTTTCGTAACACATCATCCTGCAACTAACTCATTAGTCACATTGCTTGCAAGGCTTATAGTGATGTGCATTACCGAGAGGGCCCAGAGATACCTCTTCGATACTCGGAGTGACAAATCCTAATCTTGATCTATGCCAACCCAACAAACACCTTCGGAGACACCTGTAGAGCATCTTTATAATCACCCGGTTACATTGTGACGTTTGATAGCACACAAGGTGTTCCTTCGGTATTCGGGAGTTGCATAATCTCATAGTCAGAGGAATATGTATAAGTCATGAAGAAAGCAATAACAATAAAACTAAACGATCATTATGCTAAGCTAACGGATGGGTCTTGTCCATCACATCATTCTCTAATGATGTGATCCCGTTCATCAAATGACAACATGTGTCTATGGTCAGGAAACTTAACCTTCTTTGATTAACGAGCTCGTCAAGTAGAGGCATACTAGGGACACTCTGTTTTGTCTATGTATTCACACATGTACTAAGTTTCTGGTTAATACAATTCTAGCATGAATAATAAACATTTATCATGATATAATGAAATATAAATAACAACTTTATTATTGCCTCTAGGGCATATTTCCTTGAGTCTCCCACTTGCACTAGTGTCAATAATCTAGATTACATAGTAATGATTCTAACACCCATGGAGTCATGGTGTTGATCATGTTTTGCTCGTGAAAGATGCTTAGTCAACGGGTCTGCAACATTCCGTTCCGTATGTATTTTGCAAATCTCTATGTATCCCTCCTTGATTTGATTGTGGATGGAATTAAACCGTCTCTTGGCGTGTTTGGATCTCTTGTGAAATCTGGATTCCTTTGCCAAGGCAATTGCTCCAGTATTGTCACAAAAGATTTTCATTGGACCCAATGCACTAGGTATTACACCTAGATCGGATATGAACTCCTTCATCCAGACTATTTCATTTGCTGCTTCCAAAACAGCTATGTACTCCGCTTTACAGATAGATCCTGCCACGACGCTCTGCTTGGAATTGCACCAACTTACAGCTCCACCATTCAGTATAAATACGTATCTGGTTTGTGACTTAGAGTCATCTGTATCAGTGTCAAAGCTTGCATCGACCTACCCATTTACGACAAGATCTTTTTCACCTCCATAAACGAGAAACATATCCTTGGTCCTTTTCAGGTATTTCAGGATGTTCTTGACCGTTTTCAAGTGATCCACTCCTGGATTACTTTGGTACCTCTGATGGAGTCGTGGATTAGGGGGTCTCCGGATAGCCGAACTATATCTTTTGGCCGGACTGTTGGACTATGAAGATACAAGATTGAAGACTTCGTCCCGTGTCTGGATGGGACTCTACTGGGCATGGAAGGCAAGCTAGGCAATACGGATATGCATATCTCCTCCTTTGTAACCGACCTTGTGTAACCCTAGCCCCCTCCAGTGTCTATATAAACCGGAGGGTTTTAGTCCGTAGGACAACATACAATCATGCCATATGCTAGCTTCTAGGGTTTAGCCTCTCTGATCTCGTGGTAGATCAACTCTTGTAATACTCATATCATCAAGAACAATCTAGCAGGACGTAGGGTTTTACCTCCATCAAGAGGGCCCGAACCTGGGTAAACATCGTGTCCCCTGCCTCCTGTTACCATCCTCCTTAGACGCACAGTTCGGGACCCCCTACCCGAGATCCGTCGGTTTTGACACCGACATTGGTGCTTTCATGGAGAGTTCCACTGTGTCGTCACCATAAGGCTTGATGGCTCCTTCGATCATCGCTAGCGATGCGGTCCAAGGTGAGGCTTCCCTCCCCGGATAGATCTTCATATTCGGCGGCTTTGCACTATGGGCCAATTCAGTTGGCCATCTGGAGCAGATTGAGAGCTACGCCCCTGGCCATCAGGTCAGATTTGGAAACTTGAACTACATGGTCGACATCCGCAGAGACTTGATCTTTGACGGATTCGGGCCCATGTCGGACCCGCCGTACTGTCGTGACGAGCATGACGTAATTGTGCCGTCGGACAGTGTTCGGGAGATCGCATCCGCAACTACTCCGTCCTTCAATCCGGAGCAAGTCACGCCATCCGAGAGCGGAGGGATGGACCCCGCCAGGGAGGCCGCACTCTCAGTGGCGATAGAGCCGGTGTGACGCCCCCGATTTAATCGTACACTAATCATACACACAAACGTGTACGATCAAGATCAGGGACTCACGGGAAGATATCACAACACAACTCTACAAATAAAATAAGTCATACAAGAATCATATTACAAGCCAGGGGGCCTCGAAGGCTCGAATACAAGAGCTCGATCATAGACGAGTCAACGGAAGCAACAATATCTGAGTACAGACATAAGTTAAACAAGTCTGCCTTAAGAAGGCTAGCACAAACTGGGATACAGATCGAAAGAGGCGCAGGCCTCCTGCCTGGGATCCTCCTAACTACTCCTGGTCGTCGTCAGCGGGCAGCACGTAGTAGTAGGCACCTCCGGTGTAGTAGGAGTCGTTGTCGACGGTGGCGTCTGGATCCTGGGCTCCAACATCTGGTTGCGACAACCAGGTAGAAGGGATAGAGGGAAAAGAGGGAGAAAGCAACCGTGAGTACTCATCCAAAGTACTCGCAAGCAAGGAGCTACACTACATATGTATGCATTGGTATCAACTGGGATAAGGCTATTATAAGTGGACTGAACTGCAGAATGCCAGAATAATAGGGGGATAACTAATCCTTTCGAAGACTACGCTTCTGGTAACCTCCATCTTGCAGCAGGAGAAGAGAGTAGACGGAAGTCCTCCAAGTAGCATCGCATAGCATAAACCTAACCGATGATCCTCCCCTCGTCGCCCTCTGAGAGAGCGATCACCGGTTGTATCTGGCACTTGGAAGGGTGTGTTTTATTAAGTATCCGGTTCTAGTTGTCATAAGGTCAAAGTACAACTCCGGGTCGTCCTTTTACCGAGGGACACGGCTATTCGAATAGATTAACTTCCCTGCAGGGGTGCACCACATACCCCAACACGCTCGATCCCATTTGGCCGGACACACTTTTCTGGGTCATGCCCGGCCTCGGAAGATCAACACGTCGCAGCCCTACCTAGGCACAACAGAGAGGTCAGCACGCCGGTCTAAACCCTATGGCGCAGGGGTCTGGGCCCATCGCCCTTTGCACACCTGCACGCTGCGTACGCGGCCGGAAGCAGACCTAGCCTAGTGGCTTTCCAGTCCAATCCGGCGCGCGCCACTCAGTCGCTGACGTCACGAAGGCTTCGGCTGATACCACGACGCCGGGATACCCATAACTACTCCCGCGTAGATGGTTAGTGCATATAGACCAAATGGCCAGACTCAGATCAAATACCCAGATCTCGTTAAGCGTGTTAAGTGTCCGCGAACGCCGAACAGGGCCAGGCCCACCTCTCTCCTAGGTGGTCGGAACCTGCCCTGTCGCTCCGCCACAAAGATCCACACAGAGGGCCGTCGGGACAAAGGTCCTTTCAGCCCCCAATCCGTGAATCACTCGCGGGTACTCCTCGAGCCAACCCGACTTTGGTCACCACATGTATCATGTTTAAAGTATAGTATATATCCATGATCACCTCCCGAGGTGATCACAGCCCAGTAGTATAGCAGGGCAGACAGACAAGAGTGTAGGGCCACTGATGGAACACTAGCATCCTATACTAAGCATTAGGTTTGCAGGTAAAGGTAACAACAGTAGTAGCAAGGACAGGCTATGCAGTAGTATAGGATTAACTGAAAGCAGTAACATGCTACACTACTCTAATGCAAGCAGTATAGAGAAGAGTAGGCGATATCTGGTGATCAAGGGGGGGGGGGGCTTGCCTGGTTGCTCTGGCAAGAGAGAGGGGTCGTCAACACCGTAGTCGTACTGGGTAGTAGCGGCGTCGGTCTCGGTGTCTAGCGAGAGAAGAGGGGGAAGAAACAATAAATATAATGCAAGCATAGGCATAGTGATGCATGACATGACAAGTAACGACGTTAGGGGTGCCCTAACGCGGTAGTAGGTGATACCGGTGAAGGGGGATAACATCCGGGAAAGTATCCCCGGTGTTTCGCATGTTCGGGCAAAGGAGCCAGAGGGGGAAAGTTGCGTGTTCGGTATGCTAGGGATGCGTGGCGGACGAACGAGTTGCGTATCCGGATTCGTCTCGTCGATCTGAGCAACTTTCATGTACAAAGTTTTTCGATCCGAGCTACGGTTTATTTTATATTAATTTTAAAAGATTTAAATCAATTTTAGGATTTATTTAATTAATTTAATCAACATTATCTAGAATAGTGTCTGCTGACGTCAGCATGACGTCAGTAGTCAACAGGGAGTTGACTGGGTCAATCTGACGTGTGGGTCCGCTTGTCATACTCTGTTAGTTAATTAACAGTAGTTAATTAGGTTAATTTGTCATTAGGTTAATTAACCTTAATTAGTTAATTTAATCAGAATTAATTAAGTTAATTATTTAGTTAATTAACTAATTTATTAATTAATTTTATTATTATTTATTTATTATATATATTTTTAATTCCCCTTTTTTTTATAAAATCGTTCTTTGGGCATGGGGCCCATCTGTCATAGGCCCCTGGGGCTTAGTGGATTCGGGCGCTGGCGAAACGGGGCAGAGCCTCGGGTGGGCGGGCGCCGGGCGCCCGACTGGGCGCTGTTGGTGCCAGCGGTCACGGGGCCGGCCAGCGAGGGTGTCGTGGCCGCGGCGAGGTCAGTGGCCAGGGCAGCCACGGTGGTGGCTGCGGGCGGTGTACAAAGGAGGCGGGGAGGGCCGGAGCGGCGCACGGACATGGAAGGCGAGGCCGGAGCGACGCACGGAGAGGGAAGTGGCTGTGGTGGGGCGGCCCGGCCAGGAGGATGCGGGCGCAGCAGTGGGCCAGTGGCCGGAGTGGCCACGGGCGGCAGCGGCCGCCGCAGCAGTGGACGGCTGCGGGTGCGGTTAGGCGCGGTTGGGATCCCGCGTGAGGGGCGAGCAGGGGAGGCGCCAATGCGCGGGCGCGACAAGCGGGCGTGGCCGGTGCGAGGGCGCGTGGTGTTCGCGGCGACGGCAACCAGCGTGGTCGCGCCAGAGAGCGGCGGCGATGCGCTGGCGTGTCAGGGGCGCGGCCATGGGACGGAGCGGCGCGTGCGGTGGCGCGGAGCAGCAGCAAGTGCAGCAGCAGGGGCCGAGGCACGCGCGAGGCCACGGTGAGCGCGGGCCGCCGGAGTGGAGCAGAGCGGGGCGCGCGGGGCGCGGTGGCGCGGTCGACGCGGGAGGAAGAGAGGGGAGGGAGGGGCTTGCTCACGGCGGGGAGCAGGGCACGGGGCAGTGGTAGGCGTGGGGAGGACGGGGACGTCGTCGGCGTCGAGGAAGCAGGCCGGTGGGCGGGGGGGAAGCGCCGGCAAGGTCCAGACGGGCGGCGGTGGTTGCGGCGTCTGTGGCCTTCGAACGCGGCCTTGTGCAAGGGGGAGGCGAGGCAGAGACGATGGGCCGGCATCGACGGGAGGAGGGCTCCGGGGAGGAGGCACCGTCGTCGGGGGTGCAGGGCGGCACGGGATCGGGGCGATCCCGATCCGGATCGTGGGGGGGCGAGTGGGGGATTACGGTTAGGGTTTCTGGATGGGGAAGGGGATAAGGGAGTGGGGGTGGCTGGCTGGGCCTTTGCCCGGTTGGGCCGGTGGCCGAATGGGCCGGCCTGTTGGGTCGGCTGGCCCCGGGAGAGGGGGGGCTTCTCTCTTTTCTTTTTTTGTTAGTTTGTTTTCTGTTTTCTTTTATTATATCTTTATATCTTTATTTTAGTTGCATTTTAATTTAGTAAAATATACACTTAGTATCTAATTCAGTATTTTGACTTAGTCCATAGTCATAAAAAGTCTAGACCCCAAATAACTTAGTTTGACATTTTATTAATTATAAAAGTTATTCAAATAATCATTTTTACTACTGTTTTATTCATCTCATAGTATTTAAACATTTTATAAATGTGTGCTTTTCCCCAATAATTATCTATGCAATATTTGGTTCACTCCGAACATTTTAGTTTTAATATTTGAAAACTTTTATTGTTTGCCTATTTTTGAATTTGAATTTGAATCGGTTTTGAACTAACTCAAGATTAGCAACTATAAACGAGGTGACGTGGCATCATTAGCAGAGGTTCACTGTAGCTTAATTACCCGGGCGTCACAATTCTCCTCCACTACAAGAAATCTCGTCCCGAGATTTAAGCGGTGGAGTACGGGGCGAAGGTGTTGGTAGCGAAAAACCTAACGAGTCTTCTCGGTCTTGGCTGCCCTTTTGAAGAGGTTGATCCCTTTCGTTGATGTCTTCATTTCACTGCTTCAAGTCACCATGATCAATTTTTCATCCTTTCTTCGGGATCTCCATCGTACTTACGAATAGGTAAGGGGCAGCTCTACAACGATAGGATGTTATAAGGGAAAAAAATCTTCTGGGGGTTTCCCAAGTATGAACATATGAGTATCTCTTGAGTTGAACAAATGATACACATGGAGAGCAAAGTAGGACAGTGCAATAAGAAGTGTTGAGCGGATAGGCAATCGTTCATTGCCTGAAGCATAGTGTGAAAGGGGTTCAGAGCAAATGGGAATAAGTATTGCATCTCATACCAGAATTGATGATCTTTCGAAAGGTGGCTCGTGAATCGCAAATGAGGCCAAGTGCGAGGAATTAAATTTGGAAACCAGGGGTGTATAGGAGGGTCAGGTTTCAATCCTGTGGAACTGTGGGTTAAGGGCCCACCATGTGGTTAAAAGTAGAAGGAGCAGTGACATCTTGCTCGGTCATGACAGCAAGGCATGTTAACGGGTAGCCTATCAGTTATGTCGGCAACAATGGCGGTACCAAGGGCGAGGAACGAAGAGAACCATTTTCCTGCCCGTCGAAACGAGGCGGACCAATAGGCAAAGTTCTCGTTCATCGGTGGTTACCGGAATGTCAACAACAATAGTAACAGGGTCTTACTGACAGAGTTGTACGCTGAGGTGCTTATAAAAGCAGTGACGTATTACTGCTTAGATCATATAAACCTCAAGAAGGTTAAACAGAACAATGGAAAGGAAAATATGATTATCAGATTTAACAGAAGAATGGAAAGGAAAATGTGTTTAAACACATATTTCAGGGGTATATCCTTCCCAAGGACAAACAGAGCATGATATCCGTGGCAGGATATCATGTAGAAAACCCTTTAAGTAAGGGGAGAGAAATTTCATGACTGTACCCATACAACGGTGTTTGGATAATGGTTAAAGAAAACTTAGCACTGCGCTTTCAATGCTCTTATTGAAAATCGGAGTACCACAAACATGCTTCAAGAAGCATTGACATGGTATTCAAGCAAAGGTCAAATTTTGGAAACACAAAGGATCCATCAGGAATAACTAGTGAAATAAGTCTTACAATTCCCTCACGGAAGAATGGCTAAACTTGCTAAAAAGGATACTACAACAATAGGTCCTCCGGCCAGGTGTGCTAGGCCTGACATAACCTTATCGGGTCATATATAAAGACCAACATTATAACTCTTGGAAATAAGTTCCAACCATCATATCTGACCAAGATTCAGATCTGATTGGTGTCACGATACCTTAGACTTAGGATGCCTGAGAAGAAAAGGTGCGGCACAATTTGACGAGATGACATTGTAAGATTCTCGGGAAATGAACTATGGAAGCGAGTTCCGAAACAAGAGTTCATCAGTAAACCAAGGAGAGGATGAGGAAGTGGCTGATAGGCTCAGCAACAAATCATCGCGATTTCCAAAGGATTGATTTCCACAATTATGTGAACAAGGAAATATCATTTGTCGGATCAAATGTCATAATGATGTATGCTCGAGGGAAACATACACAACTGAACAATGATAGAAGGGTGCAACCAGGAATCTGGACTAGGTAGCACAATCAATGTTTGAATGATGATTCAATAATCAATAGACTTAGAATGAAACTGTAGACCAATAACTTCAAGCAATAGGGTTGCTAGAAGTTTAGAATTTGCACAACACAGACCATTAGTCGGTATTCCGGTTAGAAACAATACGGAGACCAAGAGATGAACGCAAAAGGCGAGAGATATTACTATATCAAGAATTCTCAAGAGGTGGTAAAATTACCACGACATTCTTGACATAAAAGGTAGTAACATTCCAAGGTAAAGAAGAACAAATGCTGTATAGCAAGGATCTCAAGGTATAACTCAAAACACGAATAAGTTTGTGTTGGAGGGAAGGCAATAAAGTGGCCGATGATAATACAATTCATCGGGGGCAAGGATGGTATTTCTCATCATGAATTCAATTGATATCCAGGAAGACCTCATAAGGTTGATGATCTTCACGGCACATTGGTCGAGAGATTTCAAGATGTAATCAATCAGTGACAACATCAAATCAAAGGAATGATGAAGCGGAAGGTTATTGGAACCATGGGTAGGGCACAAACTTGAAATCAAGCTTGTTGTTCAAGGTGAATTGATATGACGAGGAAGATCGACGTAAGCTTAGCTCATCATTGAAAGTTGTGCTCCGGGATTAAGGACCAGGTAGCACAGTTAAAATTTAGCACGATAATGATATAGCCGATCAGGCTAGGAATGACATGATCGAGTACAAACTCGGACTTAAAGAAGATTATCAAGAGTTGCTGAACCGTAGGGCAGACTCGGTTCAGTTATCGGTGTCTTTGAGTGTTTAATAACTCAGAGCCCTTAAAACTGTAATCAGTGAGAATGTAGTACTTGATGAAGAACTCATAAGAAGTTATGCAGTTTCAAGATAATCTCGAGATACCAGGGGGGTAATACTCGAAGACGGATCAAAGTAGAGGTTGGACCGAGGTATTGATCCACATGAGACAAGCGCTTACACTTGCATCGAAAATGGTATTTAAAAGAGAACATGGTCGGAACCACGATTGAAAAAGGTCGGATCCTAGATATAAGATGAACTTATACCAAGGGAACTAATATCATTTACAAGAAGCTTCGATGATAAGTTTCACATCGGGTCCATGGGCATGAACGCAAAGGCTCAAGGTCGACTCCCAATTCTTCCATGCATAACCTTTCATTTTACTTCTCGCTTTTGATGAAGCTGTAGTATAGAAATTTTATCTAGCAAAATACTAGAAGAGTATGACTCGTGAAAACTTTCGAGTTCACACAGTTTAGAGAAGGCATAAGTTCAACCCATCAGGGCATCTTAGGAGTATATACCACAAATTTCAAGAATAAATAACACCAGCTCGATAGTAGAGCATGTTTGAGAAAGCAGAGGATACAATTTACCAAAGGTATTATGTATCCGAGGAAAGGCTCACTGACTTATTGTATATGAAGGACGTTGTCGGATAAAATCCCGCAAATGATCTGGTGGTCCTCAAGGGATCTGGTGTGAGCATCGGTACTCAACCAGAGGGAGAAACAATGCAAGGAGATCGGACTTTAGAAACAACTGGCTAATTCAAGGCTCAAATGCAAAGGAATTATCAATTCCAAGACAAGGGATCAGAAGCAATGCTCTGATTAGGGATGGATAAGTTGAATAGCCTTAAGGGTACAATTGACAGCAATTTGATTGGTCGAGATCCAGCTCATGTTTTAAAATAACGTCTGAGCCGGAAAGATAATTTAAAAGGATCAACTGATGATTGCGTGCATTCGCACTCATGTCGAATCAATAGGATCAAAAGGACGATGCCTAAGGATACTAACGAATATTGCCAGACATATGGAAAGCATCCATAATGCAAGTAGGCAAGTATTGCAGAGCAATAAGCTACTAAGGATTTTTGGAGGATCGAATAGTATTTCGAAGACCATTGTGAAACACATGAACAACTGGGGATGAGTGGATACTCGACAAGTGCGAGGATTTAATTGAAGGGGTATTCATGTGGCAAGGAACTGCTAGGCAGTAGGCACAAAGTATTCTCGGAACAATAGAGAAGACTTCGGGGTATCTTGTAATAACAAGATCAATGGGGGATGATCGTATGAATGGCAAGTGTAAGTAGTTATCCATAAGGATTTATCGGTGGTCGGGAATAGCAAAAGTGATGGGCACAAAGTCTCGAGAGGAATAGCAAGGAGTATCTTCGGAATCTTCCGGTGAAGCAGGCCATCATCTGAAATGAAGGGGCTCTCCGGGAGAAAGTATTTACGAGATCCTAGAGTCAGAGTTAGCAAAACCATTTAACCCAAATAGAAGAGAGATCAGAGTCCCAGAGTAAGGATCGAGGAATAAAAGATTCTAATACCACCCAGATGGCGACGTGGGCCCGTAAGCCGCACAACCATGTTAGTAAAAGTTTTGTAATGTCTAGACTCAACTTCGGCCAAGGAGTTTGGAAGGGGGATTCCTATAGGCAGTCGGCTCTGATACCAACTTGTGACGCCCCCGATTTAATCGTACACTAATCATACACGCAAACGTGTACGATCAAGATCAGGGACTCATGGGAAGATATCACAACACAACTCTACAAATAAAATAAGTCATACAAGAATCATATTACAAGCCAGGGGGCCTCGAAGGCTCGAATACAAGAGCTCGATCATAGACGAGTCAGCGGAAGCAACAATATCTGAGTACAGACATAAGTTAAACAAGTCTGCCTTAAGAAGGCTAGCACAAACTGGGATACAGATCGAAAGAGGCGCAGGCCTCCTGCCTGGGATCCTCCTAACTACTCCTGGTCGTCGTCAGCGGGCAGCACGTAGTAGTAGGCACCTCCGGTGTAGTAGGAGTCGTTGTCGACGGTGGCGTCTGGATCCTGGGCTCCAACATCTGGTTGCGACAACCAGGTAGAAGGGATAGAGGGAAAAGAGGGAGAAAGCAACCGTGAGTACTCATCCAAAGTACTCGCAAGCAAGGAGCTACACTACATATGTATGCATTGGTATCAACTGGGATAAGGCTATTATAAGTGGACTGAACTGCAGAATGCCAGAATAATAGGGGGATAACTAATCCTTTTGAAAACTACGCTTCTGGTAACCTCCATCTTGCAGCAGGAGAAGAGAGTAGACGGAAGTCCTCCAAGTAGCATCGCATAGCATAAACCTAACCGATGATCCTCCCCTCGTCGCCCTCTGAGAGAGCGATCACCGGTTGTATCTGGCACTTGGAAGGGTGTGTTTTATTAAGTATCCGGTTCTAGTTGTCATAAGGTCAAAGTACAACTCCGGGTCGTCCTTTTACCGAGGGACACGGCTATTCGAATAGATTAACTTCCCTGCAGGGGTGCACCACATACCCCAACACGCTCGATCCCATTTAGCCGGACACACTTTTCTGGGTCATGCCCGGCCTCGGAAGATCAACACGTCGCAGCCCTACCTAGGCACAATAGAGAGGTCAGCACGCCGGTCTAAACCCTATGGCGCAGGGGTCTGGGCCCATCGCCCTTTGCACACCTGCACGTTGCGTACGTGGCCGGAAGCAGACCTAGCCTAGTGGCTTTCCAGTCCAATCCGGCGCGCGCCACTCAGTCGCTGACGTCACGAAGGCTTTGGCTGATACCACGACGCCGGGATACCCATAACTACTCCCGCGTAGATGGTTAGTGCGTATAGACCAAATGGCCAGACTCAGATCAAATACCCAGATCTCGTTAAGCGTGTTAAGTGTCCGCGAACGCCGAACAGGGCCAGGCCCACCTCTCTCCTAGGTGGTCGGAACCTGCCCTGTCGCTCCGCCACAAAGATCCACACAGAGGGCCGTCGGGACAAAGGTCCTTTCAGCCCCCAATACGTGAATCACTCGCGGGTACTCCTCGAGCCAACCCGACTTTGGTCACCACATGTATCATGTTTAAAGTATAGTATATATCCATGAACACCTCCCGAGGTGATCACAGCCCAGTAGTATAGCAGGGCAGGCAGACAAGAGTGTAGGGCCACTGATGGAACACTAGCATCCTATACTAAGCATTAGGTTTGCAGGTAAAGGTAACAACAGTAGTAGCAAGGACAGGCTATGCAGCAGTATAGGATTAACTGAAAGCAGTAACATGCTACACTACTCTAATGCAAGCAGTATAGAGAAGAGTAGGCGATATCTGGTGATCAAGGGGGGGGGCTTGCCTAGTTGCTCTGGCAAGAGAGAGGGGTCGTCAACACCGTAGTCGTACTGGGTAGTAGCGGCATCGGTCTCGGTGTCTAGCGAGAGAAGAGGGGGAAGAAACAATAAATATAATGCAAGCATAGGCATAGTGATGCATGAAATGACAAGTAACGACGTTAGGGGTGCCCTAACGCGGTAGTAGGTGATACCGGTGAAGGGGGATAACATCCGGGAAAGTATCCCCGGTGTTTCGCATGTTCGGGCAGAGGAGCCAGAGGGGGAAAGTTGCGTGTTCGGTATGCTAGGGATGCGTGGCGGATGAACGGGTTGCGTATCCGGATTCGTCTCGTCGATCTGAGCAACTTTCATGTACAAAGTTTTTCGATCCGAGCTACGGTTTATTTTATATTAATTTTAAAATATTTAAATCAATTTTAGGATTTATTTAATTAATTTAATCAACATTATCCAGAATGGTGTCTGCTGACGTCATCATGATGTCAGCATGACGTCAGCAGTCAACAGGGAGTTGACTGGGTCAATCTGACGTGTGGGTCCGCTTGTCATACTCTGTTAGTTAATTAACAGTAGTTAATTAGGTTAATTTGTCATTAGGTTAATTAACCTTAATTAGTTAATTTAATCAGAATTAATTAAGTGAATTATTTAGTTAATTAACTAATTTATTAATTAATTTTATTATTATTTATTTATTTATTATATATATTTTTAATTCCCCTTTTTTTATAAAATCGTTCTTTGGGCATGGGGCCCATCTGTCATAGGCCCCTGGGGCTTAGTGGATTCGGGCGCTGGCGAAACGGGGCAAAGCCCCGGGTGGGCGGGCGCCGGGCGCCCGACTGGGCGCTGTTGGTGCCAGCGGTCACGGGGCCGGCCAGCGAGGGTGTCGTGGCCGCGGCGAGGTCAGTGGCCAGGGCAGCCACGGTGGTGCCTGCGGGCGGTGTACAAAGGAGGCGGGGAGGGCCGGAGCGGCGCACGGACATGGAAGGCGAGGCCAGAGCGACGCACGGAGAGGGAAGTGGCTGTGGTGGGGCGGCCCGGCCAGGAGGATGCGGGCGCGGCAGTGGGCCAGTGGCCGGAGTGGCCACGGGCGGCAGCGGCCGCCGCAGCAGTGGACGGCTGCGGGCGCGGTTAGGCGCGGTTGGGATCCCGCGTGAGGGGCGAGCATGGGAGGCGCCAATGCGCGGGCGCGACAAGCGGGCGTGGCCGGTGCGAGGGCGCGTGGTGTTCGCGGCGACGACAACCAGCGTGGTCGCGCCAGAGAGCGGCGGCGATGCGCTGGCGTGTCAGGGGCGCGGCCATGGGACGGAGCGGCGCGTGCGGTGGCGCGGAGCAGCAGCAAGTGCAGCAGCAGGGGCCGAGGCACGCGCGAGGCCACGGTGAGCGCGGGCCGCCGGAGTGGAGCAGAGCGGGGCGCGCGGGGCGCGGTGGCGCGGTCGACGCGGGAGGAAGAGAGGGGAGGGAGGGGCTTGCTCACGGCGGGGAGCAGGACACGGGGCAGTGGTAGGCGTGGGGGAGGACGGGGACGTCGTCGGCGTCGAGGAAGCAGGCCGGTGGGCGGGGGGGAAGCGCCGGCAAGGTCCAGATGGGCGGCGGTGGTTGCGGCGTCTGTGGCCTTCGAACGCGGCCTTGTGCAAGGGGGAGGCGAGGCAGAGACGATGGGCCGACATCGACGGGAGGAGGGCTCCGGGGAGGAGGCACCGTCGTCGGGGGTGCAGGGCGGCACGGGATCGGGGCGATCCCGATCCGGATCGTGGGGGGGCGAGTGGGGGATTACGGTTAGGGTTTCTGGATGGGGAAGGGGATAAGGGAGTGGGGGTGGCCGGCTGGGCCTTTGCCCGGTTGGGCCGGTGGCCGAATGGGCCGGCCTGTTGGGTCGGCTGGCCCCGGGAGGGGGGGGGGCTTCTCTCTTTTCTTTTTTTTGTTAGTTTGTTTTCTGTTTTCTTTTATTATATCTTTATTTCTTTATTTTAGTTGCATTTTAATTTAGTAAAATATACACTTAGTATCTAATTCAGTATTTTGACTTAGTCCATAGTCATAAAAAGTGTAGACCCCAAATAACTTAGTTTGACATTTTATTAATTATAAAAGTTATTCAAATAATCATTTTTACTACTGTTTTATTCATCTCATAGTATTTAAACATTTTATAAATGTGTGCTTTTCCCCAATAATTATCTATGCAATATTTGGTTCACTCCGAACATTTTAGTTTTAATATTTGAAAACTTTTATTGTTTGCCTATTTTTGAATTTGAATTTGAATCGGTTTTGAACTAACTCGAGATTAGCAACTATAAACGAGGTGACGTGGCATCATTAGCAGAGGTTCACTGTAGCTTAATTACCCGGGCGTCACAGCCGGATACTGACTTCACCCCTCACGAGAGTCGTGTCGCCAAACCACTGGATTTATCCCCGGCCACGGACTCTGAGCCGCCTACATCCATGCCTGTCGAATCCGACGGGGCGCCGATCATGGAGTTCACCTCCACGGATATCTTTCAGCACTCACCTTTCGGAGATGTGCTAAATTCATTAAGGTCTCTCTCCCTGTCAGGAGAACCTTGGCCGAACTATATCAGGCTAGAATGGGATGCGGACGACGAAGAAATTCGCTGCCCACCCACCACCCACTTAATAGCCACTTTTGATGACTTAACCGACATGCTCAACTTCGACTCCGAAGACTTCGCCGATATGGGCGACGAAGCCGGAGACGAACAGGAACCACCGCCCTCGGGGCACTGGACCGCCACCTCATTATATGATATATATATATATACATGGTGGATACCCCAGTGAATGGCGATGAGACAGCGGAGGATGACCCCTCCAAGAAGCAACCCAAGCGCCGACGTCAGCGCGGCCGCTCTAAGTCCCGCCATAGCAAAAGCAGCGATCATAATAGTCCACGCGACTCTGGAAGAGACGACAACTGCACCACCTCGGTGGCAGAACACGATCAAGATGCAGACTGCAAACATAGTACGGATCTGACATCCGAACACGACGCCGCCAAAGATAAGCCTCATCAATCCCCGTCTAGGGAAGAAAACAGTCCGGACGAAGATGCACGCATCGTCCCGGAAACACACTTGGAGCAAGAGAACCTCTGCAGAAGGGTTATTGCCACAGCGAGAAGCCTGAAGAAATAGAAGCAAAGGCTCAAGGTCGCACAAAATACGCTCAACAGCAAGTGGAACAAAGTAACAAAGTATGGTGGAAGTTACCAGCCAAATAGCTATCCAAAGCGCAAGCTATTACTGGAATTCGATGATGAGGCCTTAGAGCCCATACAACCGAAAAGTGATACGGCCAACCGGTCGGATCCACCACCCTGTGAACACGATAGAGCGGCTAACAAAGTCACACATAAGTCAACACACGATCTACGTGAGAACTTGCGTCAAAAATCCGGCGCGACCAGATCTATTTATGGATCTAGGAAGCGCGCTACAGCACACAACCAACACCGAATACTACAACCGTCCAAACACCATGGCGCATCCCAATACAGGGGTGCCGCACACCCCTTATGTTTCACTGATGAGGTGCTGGATCACGAATTCCCAGAGGGATTCAAACCGGTGAACATAGAGGCGTACAATGGAACCACAGACCCTGGAGTCTGGATAGAGGACTTCATCCTACATATTCATATGGCTCGTGGAGACGATCTCCATGCCATTAAATACTTTCCCCTCAAGCTTAAAGGGCCAGCTAGGCACTGGCGGAAAAGCCTCCCCAAAAATTCAATTGGAAGTTGGCAGGAGCTCGAGGACGCTTTCTAGGCCAATTTTCAAGGGACTTATGTCCGAACTCCGGATGCAGACGATTTAAGTCATATAATCCAACAGTCTGGAGAGTCCGCCCAAAAACTTTGGAACGGGTTCCTCACCAAGAAGAACTAAATTGTCGACTGTCCGAACGCTGAAGCCTTAGCAGCTTTTAAACACAGCGTCCGAGACGAATGGCTCGCTAGACACCTCGGTCAAGAAAAACCGAGAACAATGGCAGCCCTAACAAGCCTCATGACCCGCTTTTGTGCGGGTGAGGACAGCTGGTTGGCCTGTAGCAGCACCAGCCACCCAAGCACATCCGAAGTCAGGGATGGCAATGGTAAACCACGACGCAACAAAAACAAGCGTCGAAATAAAGAAGGTAGCCCAGATAACACGACGGTAAACGCCGGATTCAGGGGCTCCCGACCAGGTCAGCGGAAAAAGCCTTTCAAAGGTAGCAGAGAAGGACAATCTGGCCTAAACAAAATTCTTGACAAAGTCTGTCAGATTCACAGCACCCCAGACAAACCTGCAAATCATACCCACAGAGAATGTTGGGTCTTCAAGCAGGCCGGTAAGCTAAACTCCGAACACAAAGGGGAAGAGACACCAAGCAAAGACGAGGATGAACCTCGCCAGCAAAGCGCCGGAGGACAGAAAAAGTTCCCACCAGAGGTTAAAACAGTAAACGTGATCCATGTGACAAAGAGGAGAAGCAATCACGCACTCCGATGCACACGCGCCATAGAGCCCGTCACCCCTAGGTCCAACCCCTGGTTGGCCTGCCCGATCACTTTTGATTGTAGGGATCATGATACACATATCCAGCGCGAAGGACTGACGGCCTTGGTGTTAGACCCAATAATAAATGGGTACCATTTCACAAGGGTCCTCATGGACGGCGGCAGTGATCTAAATCTGATATATCAGGACACAGTCTGCAAAATGGGGATAGACCGGACACAAATAAGCCACAGTAATACTACCTTCAAGGGAGTAATACCAGGCCAAGAGGCCCACTGCACAGGCTCTCTACTACTAGAGGTGGTATTCGGTTCTCCCGATAACTTCCGAAGTGAAATGCTAACTTTTCACATCGCTCCATTCCGAAGTGATTTTCAAGCACTACTCGGAAGGGCGGCTTTCGCTCGTTTTAACGCAATACCGCATTATGCTTTTCTCAAGCTCAAGATGCCCGGTCTACGAGGCGTCATCACAGTTAGCGGAAATACCAACTGTTCTTTACGTACGGAAGAGGACGCGGCGGCTCTAACAGCCGCACACTAGACGGCCTCACCAACCAGAAAAAATGGCAGGTCGTCAAGACCACAGACACGGTTAGACGAGTCCGGCGTTCCATCATACATGCATGAGATTGGTTTTCGAACCCACATAAAATGATACTAGGGGCTTCCCGCATGTAATCAGGGCCAGCCCGGCTCAACTAGGCTTCTCTAGAATTTACATAATTCATTCTTCTTTTTGGCATGACAACTTTCACCTAAGTTCTTTCCTTTTTCAGATGACAATCGTGCTACACCCGTCCAGGACACGGCACAACGGAGACACAGGTGCAGGCGTGCAGCAAGGACCCGCCCAAAGGTTTCTTTTTAGATTAAGACCCTGCATAAACCTTTTTTACTGTCTCTTGTTGCTCACATCCTCCGGATACTCCACACAACCGAGAAGGATGCCGGCGTTATTGGCATGTGGCCACGCCAGGATTTTGCACGTACCTGGACACATGGGGTTTCTTATAAAGGGCATTGTTTAGCCCGGTATATGTTATAAAGACCAAACACCTTAGGGAGTGTTCGGCGTCGCGAGTTTGGCCCTATATGCATCAGCTCCGAATCATGTCTTTGGTCAAATGTTGGGTTTGCCCGGCTCCCACGTTTTGGTACCTTACGTTCCGTTATATCGGCTAAGGTAGCACTGGGAGAACTACTGCGATTGTGCCCTGGTTCATCCAGATGAGCACCTCGGTAGAGAAAGCCGAAAACTGATTGTCATGATATAGCGAGAGACTGGTCAACCACTCGATGACTGATCGGAATCTTCGGGATTCCTCCGCATTAACGAAGGGCCGTTTCCCGGTCATGTACGTACGCGCCCCCTATTCGGATGAGCGCAGAAGTACCAGGGGCTATATAGTAGCCCCACTATCAAACTCCTATGGCTAAGTGAAAGTGTTAAAGCAATATAGTCCGATTGCCTCGTTCGCTATGCTATCACCTCCTTAACGGACCAAGACGTTGGATCAAGTGTGGATATGCATCTTTTGCGAACACCCCCACATTATATGCGTGGGGGCGGAAGTCGACGACTGCAAACTTTCAGGTCATATACATATATACATTAACGGCCACACAGGAGGCATCATAGTACTTTCAGGCAAAAGTATAAATACAGCCTTGATTAATTCAGTAAAACATTGTTTGTACAATGGGACTACATGTCACTGGAAAATAATATTCTTCGAGCATTGAGCCTCTATCGAACGAGCGCCTTCAAGGACTTCTTCAAAGTAGTGCTCGGCAGCCACTCGGCCTATGGTCGAACCCTGTGCCGCAACAGTGGTGGCCTCCATCTCCGCCCAGTATGTTTTGACACGGGCAAGGGCCATCCGCGCACCTTCTATGAATGCCGATCTCTTTACAGCATCGATGCGTGGCACATCACCAAGGAATTGTTGCACTAAGCTAAAGTAGCTATTCGGTCTTGGCCCTCCCGGCCACAGGTGATCCACAACGGACCTCATGGCAAGTCCGGACAACCTATGGATCTCGGCCCACCCGGCCAACCGCTCATTCAATAGCAGCGGATGGACTGGAGCGTGAAGCTGTGACCAGAACAGCTTTTCCACTTCGGGACCTTTCTGATCCTTGAAGTACTCGGCCGCATCAGTGGCACTTGCAGCCAAATCCATGTACGCGTCCGCAGAACTCCATAGCCGGTCCAGAGGAGCATACTTCGGATCTCCGAACTTAGTCTGCAACAAGAAGGGCTTCCCAGACACGATATCTGCAGCTTGATTCAGCTCCTCCTTCGTCGCTCTAATTTTGGAGCGGGCTTCCTTGGCAGCCACCTGGGCCTTCTCCAGGTCCGTCGCCTTCGCCCGGTTTTCTTCTTCAAGAAGCTGGTAACGGTCAGCAGCATCTTTTAACTCTAAAGCCATCTTGGCTATTTTTCCTTGCTCTTGCAATGTGCGGCCTGTTCGGCCCTTAACTTTTCGGTCACCTTTAACGTGGTCGCATTGCTACTACTTGCTTGCTCCTTGGCTCGGGCAAGCTCCACCCGAAGGGTCTCCATGGTGGTAGCCCCATCTGCAGTCACAACATATTAAAGATACTGGCATCATGCTGCTCTTATTATGTGACGATCACCAGAAAAAACACTCACCCTGTGCCTCGTCAAGCCGCTTGTTGACAAGCACGATGTCGGCATCTGCCGCATCCAGTTGCCGCTTTAGTTCGGCAAACCCATCAGTCCAGCTAGCAACCGGAGCTTCGACCACCTGCACATAAAGGCGGTCTGGTTATTACCTAGGACTATGACCCTCTGTTTGCCGCCGTTCTCGATGACAACCAGAGTCTCATGGGCTACTATCTGCATGGGCATACCCAATGTATGCGGTACTGTTAAAGGCATACATTATTTCACGTACCTCGAAGCCTTTTAGCAGACTCATAAAAGCTTCGTGCCGCTTTCAGCGGATGAAATCCTTTCAATTACCGTACCCATTAGCATACGATGCGCTTCCGAGATGGCACCTTGCCCCAGAAGATCCTTCAGCGCGTCCGACCACACACTGTACGGACCTTGCTGTCGCTCTCCTTAGGAGCCGGATACTGGGAATTCTGGGCAGCCAAAGGGTTATCCTCTGGCCCTAGTGGATTCGAAGATACCCTTCACGACGACACTTCAAGGTCGCCCGCTTCTTGAGCTGGGGAGTCCGGGGGAGGCGTTTCACTCTCCATCATCTCCGGAAGAAGATCCCCCGAAGATGAACTCTGTCGAGAAGGGTTGCGATCCCAACTACAATTTATAAGCATCAGTTATTGTCTTCGGAAGTAAGGTAGGATACCTTCACTATTAAGTACTTTTGGATTACTTACAGCCTGGTAGAGGGCTCATCCCCGCGCGGACATTGTGCGGTAAGAATACCCTCCGAGGTAGGACCCTCTGGCGGAGATTTCTTCTCCCGTTTGGAAACCTTAGTTTCCGGATCTTCAGAGGTAGTCCTCTTCCTTCCCCGGGGAGAGAGAATGTCAGATTCTTCCCCTGGGTTATCCTCCCTCGCGGAGGCGCTCATTCCCTCGGTTGGAATAGGTAGCGAAGGAGGCCCGCTTTCGCCCCCTTTATCCCCCCCCTTCATCTTCCTTTAAGGGCATTAGACAAGGTGCTGGCTCGAGCATCTTTTCCAGCACCGGATTGTCCAAGCCCTCAGGAAGGGGGGCCGAACACCGGATCATCTTCGCCTTTGTTATCCAGTCCTGTTCAAAGAGCGATTGTTCAGAATGATGTCATGATAAATAAAAGGACAGTGTGTTCGGCCATGGGATTACTTACTTGGGTAGCGGGGCGGTTGCAGCTTAGGCCCACGTCCTCGATGGTGTCCGGACACTCTATTTGGGGTCCGAAGAATGATTTGTACATCTCCTCGTGCGTCATGCCGAGGAAATGCTGAATAGTGCACGGTCCTTCCGGGTTGAATTCCCACATGCGGAGGGGCCGGCGTTTGCAAGGCTGGACTCGACGAACCAGCATAACTTGCATTACCATAACCAGACTAAAATCTCCCTCGAAGAGATCTCGGATACGGCTCTGCAGTATTGGCACGTCCTTGGCTGGACCCCAGCTCAGCCCCCTGCTGATCCATGACATTAGTTGTGGTGGGGGGCCCGAGCGAAAGGTGGGGACAGCTACCCATTTGGCACTTCAGGGAGCTGTGACATAAAACCACTCCCGCTGCCACAATCCGGACACCTCTGGAAAGGAACCCTTTGGCCATGGAGCGTCAGCAATTTTGCTTATTAAAGCATCTCCGCACGCTACGTATTGCCCCTCGACCGTCTTCGGCTTCACATGAAAAGTCTTGAGCCACAGGCCGAAGTGAGGGGTAATGCGGAGGAAGGCCTCACATACGACAATAAATGACGAGATGTGAAGAAGAGAATCCGGGGCCAGATCGTGAAAATCCAGCCCGTAATAGAACATAAGACCCCTAACGAAGGGATCCAGAGCAAGGCCTAATCCTCGGAGGAAGTGGGAGACGAACACAACACTCTCATTGGGTTCAGGAGTAGGGACAACCTGCCCTCGAGTGGGCAGCCTATGTGAAATTTTGGCGGTCAGATATCTGGCCTCCCTCAAATTCTTGATGTCCTCCTCCGTGATGGAGGAAGGCATCCACCGACCTTGAAGGTTGGATCCGGACATGGTTGAAGGTCCGAAGCACCTGACCTGAGATTTGGGTGTTAGAACTCGAGGCGGGGGAAGGATTCGATTGAGCGCGGGAGGGAAAAAAGAGCCTTGTCCCCTTTATAAAGAGGGTGAATATCAGGCATCCTCCTCGTGGTCGTTTGAGACTTACCTAAGATCTAGGACTCATACCAACAGGCACGGTTGGGTTACCCATGTTTGTATTGATGAGAATCCCATGATAAGGGGAACACGATCTCTGCTTTGAGAAGACGTGTCAAGGAAAACCGCCTCGCATTATGTGCGGGGCTGGTTAAAGAAAAATGGTTCAAATAATGGCCGGACCGTGGCGTGATGTCATGCTGTCAAAACATGTCAGCAGCTTAGATTTGTGGAAATATTATTCTCCCTACAGTGGTATGTGGGACTTATTTTGCAGGGTCGGACACTATCCTTGTATTCAAATTCTTCTGTGGTGTATTCGGAGGAGGAACCCGCCTTGCAATGCCGAAGACAACACTGCGCGCCGGACTCATCGTCATTGAAGCCTGGTTCAAGGGCTACCGAGGGAGTCCTGGATTAGGGGGTCTCCGGATAGCCGGACTATATCCTTTGGCCGGACTGTTGGACTATGAAGATACAAGATTGAAGACTTCGTCCCATGTCCGGATGGGACTCTACTTGGCATGGAAGGCAAGCTAGGCAATACGGATATGTATATCTCCTCCTTTGTAACCGACCTTGTGTAACCCTAGCCCCCACCGGTGTCTATATAAACCGGCGGGTTTTAGTCCGTAGGACAACATACAATCATACCATTGGCTAGCTTCTAGGGTTTAGCCTCTCTGATCTCGTGGTAGATCAACTCTTGTAATACTCATATCATCAAGAACAATCAAGCCGGACATAGGGTTTTACCTCCATCAAGAGGGCCCGAACCTGGGTAAACATCGTGTCCCCTGCCTCCTGTTACCATCCGCCTTAGACGCACAGTTCGGGACACCCTACCCGAGATCCACCGGTTTTGACACCGACAACCTCCATGCTAAACTTATAGCAAGGCACACATCAGGTCTGGTACACACCATTGCATACATGATAGAACCTATGGCTGAGGCATAGGGAATGACTTTCATTTTCTCTCTATCTTCTCCAGTGGTCGGGCATTGAGTCTGACTCAACTTCACACCTTGTAACAGGGCAAGAACCCTTTTTTGACCGATCCAGTTTGAACTTCTTCAAAACTTTATCAAGGTGTGTGCTTTGTGAAAGTCCAATTAAGCGTCTTGATCTATCTCTATAGATCTTGATGCCCAATATATAAGCAGCTTCACCAAGGTCTTTAATTGAAAAATTCTTATTCGGGTATCCTTTTATGCTATCCAGAAATTCTGTATTATTTCCAATCAACAATATGTCATCCACATGTAATATTAGAAATTCTACAGAGCTCCCACTCACTTTCTTGTAAATACAGGCTTCTCCAAAAGTCTGCATAAAACCATATGCTTTGATCACACTATCAAAGCGTATATTCCAACTCCGGGAGGCTTGCACCAGTCTATAAATGGATCGCTGGAGCTTGCACACTTTGTTAGCACCTTTAGGATCGACAAAACCTCCTAGTTGCATCATATACAACTCTTCTTTAAGAAATCCATTAAGGAATGCAGTTTTGACATCCATTTGCCAAATTTCATAATCATAAAATGCAGCAATTGCTAACATGATTCGGACAGACTTAAGCATCACTATGGGTGAGAAGGTCTCATCATAGTCAACTCCTTGAACTTGTCAAAAACCTTTCGCAACAAGCCGAGCTTTGTAGATAGTAACATTACCGTCAGCGTCAGTCTTCTTCTTGAAGGTCCATTTATTCTCTATGGCTTGTCGATCATCGGGTAAGTCAACCAAAGTCCACACTTTGTTCTCATACATGGATCCCATCTCAGATTTCATGGCCTCAAGCCATTTCACAGAATCTGGGCTCATCATCACTTCCTCATAGTTCGTAGGTTCGTCATGGTCTAGTAACATAACCTCCAAGACAGGATTACCATACCACTCTCGTGCGGACCGTACTCTGGTTGACCTACGAGGTTCGGTAGTCACTTGATCTAAAGTTTCATGATCATCATCATTAGCTTCCTCACTTATTGGTGTAGGAATCACTAGAACTCATTTCTATGATGAACTACTTTCCAATTCGGGAGAAGGTACAGTTACCTCATCAAGTTATACTTTCCTCCCACTCACTTCTTTCGAGAGAAAATCCTTCTCTATAAAGGATCAATTATTAGCAACGAATATCTTGCCTTCAGATCTGTGATAGAAGGTGTACCCAATAGTTTCCTTCGGGTATCCTATGAAGACACATTTCTCCGATTTGGCGAGCTTATCAAGTTGACGCTTTTTCACATAAGCATCGCAGCCCCAAACTTGAAGAAATGACAGCTTAGGTTTCTTGCTAAACCATAGTTCATATGGTGTCGTCTCAACGGATTTAGATGGTGCCCTATTTAACGTGAATGCAGTCGTCTCTAAAGCATAACCCCAAAATGATAGCGGTAAATCGGTAAGAGACATCATAGATTGTACCATATCTAATAAAGTACTGTTAAGATATACGGACACACCATTATACTGTGGTGTTCCAAGTGGCGTGAGTTGCGAAACTAGTCCACATTGTTTCAAATGAAGACCAAAATCATAACTCAAATATTCACCTCCACGATCAGATCATATAAACTTTATTTTCTTGTTACGATGATTTTCCACTTCACTCTGAAATTCTTTGAACTTTTCAAATGTTTCAGACTTATGTTTTATTAAGTAGATATACCCATATCTGCTGAAATCATTTGTGAAGGTCAGAAAATAATGATACCCGCTGTGAGCCTCAACACTCATCGGACCGCATACATCAGTATGTATTATTTCCAATAAGTCAGTGGTTCGCTCTATTGTTGTGGAGAACGGAGTCTTAGTCCTATTGCCCATGAGGCATGGTTCGCAAGCATCAAGTGATTCATAATCAAGTGATTCCAAAAGTCCATCAGCATGGAGTTTCTTCATGCGCTTTACACCAATATGATCTAAATGACAATGCCAAAAATAAGTTGCGCTATCATTATTAACTTTGCATCTTTTAGCTTCAATATTATGAATATGTGTATCACTACAATCGAGATTCAACAAAAATAGACCATTCATCAAGGGTGCATGACCATAAAAGATATTACTCATATAAATAGAACAACTATTATTCTCTGATTTAAATGAATAGTCGTCTCACATCAAATAAGATCCAGATATAATGTTCATGCTCAATGCTGGCACCAAATAACAATTATTCAGGTCTAAAACTAATCCCGACGGTAGATGTAGAGGTAGCGAGCCGAAGGTGATCACATCAACCTTGGAACCATTTTCGACGCGCATAGTCACCTCGTCCTTAGCCAATCTTCGTTTAATCCGTAGCCCCTATTTTGAGTTGCAAATATGAGCAATAGAACCAGTATCAAATACACAGCCGCTACTACGAGCATTAGTAAGGTACACATCAATAACATGTATATCAAATATATCTTTCACTTTGTCATCCTTCTTATCCACCAAATACTTGGGGCAGCTCCGCTTCCAGTGACCAGTCCCTTTGCAGTAGAAGCACTTAGTTTCAGGCTTAGGTCCAGACTTGGGCTTCTTCCCTTGAGAAGCAACTTGCTTGCTATTCTTCTTGAAGTTCCCCTTCTTCCCTTTGCCCTTTTTCTTGAAACTAGTGGTCTTGTTAACCATCAACACTTGATGCTCCTTCTTGATTTCTACCTCCGCAGCCTTTAGCATTGCGAAGATCTCGGGAAATGTCTTTTCCATCCCTTGCATATTATAGTTCATCACGAAGCCTTTATAGCTTGGTGGCAGTGATTGAAGAAATCTGTCAATGACACTATCATCAGGAAGATTAACTCCCAGCTAAGTCAAGTGGTTATGGTACCCAGACATTCTGACTATGTGTTCACTCACAGAACTATTCTCCTCCATTTTGTAGTTGTAGAACTTGTTGGAGACTTCATATCTCTCAACTCGGGCATTTGCTTGAAATATTAACTTCAACTCCTAGAACATCTCATATGCTCCATGAAATTCAAAATATCTTTGAAGTCCTGATTCTAAGCCGTAAAGCATGGCACACTGAACTACCGAGTAGTCATCAGCTTTAGTCTGCCACATGTTCATAACGTCCGGAGTTGCTCCTGCAGTGGGTCTTGCACCTAGCGGTGCTTCCAGGACGTAATTCTTTTGTGCAGCAATGAGGATAATCCTCAAGTTACGGACCCAGACCATGTAGTTGCTACCATCATCTTTCAACTTAGCTTTCTCTAGGAACGCATTAAAATCCAAGGGAACGGTAGCACGGGCCATTGATCTACAACAACATAGATATGCAAAAACTATCAGGACTAAGTTCATGATAAATTAAAGTTCAATTAATCATATTACTTAAGAACTCCCACTTAGATAGACATCCCTCTAGTCATCTCAACGATCACGTGATCCATATCAACTAAACCATGTCCGATCATCACATGAGATGGAGTAGTTTTCAATGGTGAACATCTCTATGTTGATCATATCGACTATATGATTCATGTTCGACCTTTCGGTCTTAGTGTTCCCAGGCCATATCTGCATATCCTAGGCTCGTCAAGTTTAACCCTGAGTATTTTTCATGTGCAAAACTGGCTTGCACCCATTGTATGTGAACGTAGAGCTTATCACACCCGATCATCATGTGGTATCTCGGCACGATGAACTGTAGCAACGGTGCATACTCAGGAAGAACACTTATACCTTGAAATTTAGTGAGGGATCATCTTATAATGCTACTGTCGTACTAAGCAAAATAAGACGCATAAAAGATAAACATCACATGCAATCAAAATATGTGACATGATATGGCCATCATCATCTTGTGCCTTTGATCTCCATCTCCAAAGCATCGTCATGATCTCCATCATCACTGGCTTGACACCTTGATCTCCATCGTAGCATCGTTGTCGTCTCACCAACTATTGCTTCGAAAACTATCTCTACCGCTTAGTGATAAAGTAAAGGAATTACATGGCGATTGCATTTCATACAATAAAGCGACAACCGTAAGGCATGATCATCTCATACAACAATTTATATCTCATCACGTCTTGACCATATCACATCACAACATGCCATGCAAAAACAAGTTAGACGTCCTCTACTTTGTTGTTGCAAGTTTTACATGGCTGCTACGGGCATCTAGCAAGAACCTTTCTTACCTAAACATCAAAACCACAACGATTTTTTGTCAAGTGTCCTGTTTTAACCTTCAACAAGTACCAGCCGTAGTCAAACTCGATTCAACTAAAGTTGGAGAAACAGACACCCGCCAGCCACCTGTGTGCAAAGCACGTCGGTAGAACCAGCCTCATGAACGTGGTCATGTAATGTTGGTCCAGGCCGTTTCATCCAACAATACCGCCGAATCAAAGTAAGACGTTGGTGGTAAGCAGTATGACTATTATCGCCCACAACTCTTTGTGTTCTACTCGTGCATATCATCTACGCATAGACCTGGCTCTGATGCCACTGTTGGTGAACATAGCATGCAATTTCAAAAAAATTCCTACGGTCATGCAAGATCTATCGAGGAGATGCATATCAACGAGAGGGGAAGAGAGTGAGTCCACGTACTCTCACAGACCGAAAGCGGAAGCATTAGGTTAGCGCGGTTGATGTAGTCGAACGTCTTCACGATCCAACTGATCCAAGTACCGAATGTACGGCACCTCCGTGTTTAGCACATGTTCAAATCAATGATGTACCTCAAACTTTTGATCCAGCAGAGGGTTGAGGGAGAGCTCCGTCAGCACGACGGCATGGTGACGGTGATGGTGATGTGATCCGCGCAGGGCTTCGCCTAAGCACTACGACGCTATGACCAGAGGAGTAAACTATGGAGGGGGGCACCGCACACGGCTAAGAAAATAATTGATGTGCCTTTGGGGTGCCTGAAGGAAATATGCCCTAGAGGCAATAACAAAGTTGTTATTTATATTTCCATATATCATGATAAATGTTTATTATTCATGCTAGAATTGTATTAACCGGAAACTTAGTACATGTGTGAATACATAGACAAACAGAGTGTCCCTATTATGCCTCTACTAGACTAGCTCGTTAATCAAAGATGGTTAAGTTTCCTAACCATAGATATGTGTTTTCAACTGATGAATGGGATCACATCATTAGAGAATGATGTGATGGACAAGACCCATCCATTAGCTTAGCACTATGATCGTTTAATTTATTGCTATTGCTTTCTTCATGACTTACACATGTTCCTATGACTATGAGATTATGCAACTCCCAAATACCGGAGGAACACTTAGTGTGCTATCAAACATCACAACTTAACTGGGTGATTATAAAGATGCTCTAAAGGTGTCTCCGATGGTGTTTGTGGAGTTGGCATAGATCGAGATTAGGATTTGTCACTCCGATTGTCGGAGAGGTATCTCTGGGCCCTCTCAGTAATGCACATCATTATAAGCCTTGCAAGCAATGTGACTAATGAGTTAGTTGCGGGATGATGCATTACGGAACGAGTAAAGAGACTTGCCGCTAACGAGATTGAATTAGGTATGGTGATACCAACGGTCGAATCTCGGGCAAGTAACATACCGATGACAAAGGGAATGACGTATGTTATTATGCGGTTTGACCGATAAAGATCTTCGTAGAATATGTAGGAGCCAATATGAGCATCCAGGTTCCGCTATTGGTTATTTACCGGAGATGTGTCTCGGTCATGTCTACATAGTTCTCAAACCCGTAGGGTCCACACGCTTAACGTTAGATGACGGTTTGTATTATGAGTTATGTGATTTGATGTACCGAAGGTTGTTCGGAGTCACAGATGAGATCACGGACATGATGAGGAGTCTCGAAATGGTGGAGACATAAATATTAATATATTGGACCATGTTATTCGGACACCGGAAGTGTTCCGGATAGTTTCGGGTAAAACCGAAGTGCCGAAGGGGTTACCGAAACCCCGTGGGAACTAATGGGCCACCATGGGCCTTATTGGAGAGAGAGGAGGGAGCCAGGGCAGGCCCCCCCTTGCAGTTCGAATTGGACAAGGGAAGGGGGCGGCGCCCCCCTTTCCTTCTCCCTCTCTCCCTCTCCTTCCTTCCCCCTCTCTCCCTCTTGGTGGAATCCTACTAGGACATGGAGTCCTAGTAGGACTCCCCTCCTTGGGTGCGCCCCCTAGGGCCGGCTGGCTGCCTCCTCCCCTCCTATATATACAGGGGAGGGGGCACCCCATAGACAGACAAGTTGATCTTTAGCAGTGTGCGGTGCCCCCTCCATAGTTTTACACCTCGGTCATATTGTCATAGTGCTTAGGCGAAGCCCTACACCGGTAACTTCATCATCACCGTCACCACGCCGTCGTGCTAACGGAACTCTCCCTCGGCCTCAACTGGATCAAGAGTTCGAGGGACGTCACCGAGCTGAACGTGTGCAGATCGTGGAGGTGCCGTGTGTTTGGTACTTGATCGGTTGGATCGCGAAGACGTTCGACTACATCAACCGTGCTACTAAACGCTTCCGCTTTCGGTCTATGAGGGTACGTGGACACACTCTCCCCGCTTGTTGCTATGCTTCTCCTAGATAGATCTTACGTGATCATAGGAATTTTTTTGAAAATACTACGTTCCCCAACAGTGGCATCCGAGCCAGGTCTATGCGTAGATGTTATATGCACGGGTAGAACACAAAGAGTTGTGGGCGATAATACTCATACTGCTTACCGACATGCCATACTTTGATTCGGCGGTATTGTTGGATGAAGCGGCCCAGATCGATATTGCATGAACGCATTCATGAGACTGGTTCTACCGTCATGCTTCGCACACATGTGGCTAGTGCGTGTCCGTTTCTCTAACTTTAGTTGAATCGAGTTTGACTATGCCTGGTCCTTGTTGAAGGTTAAAACAGCACACTTAACTAAAAATCATTGTAAGAACGCTTCTTGCTAGAAGCCCGTAGCAGGCACGTAAAACTTGCAACAACAAAGTAGAGGACGTTTAACTTGTTTTTGCAAGGCTTGATGTGATGTGATATGGTCAAGACATGATGATATATAAATTGTTGTATGAGATGATCATGTTTTGTAACAGTTATCGGCAACTGGCAGGAGCCATATGGTTGTCGCTTTATTGTATGAAATGCAATCGCCATGTAATTGCTTTACTTTAACACTAAGCAGTAGCGATAGACGTAGAAGCAATAATTGGTGAGACGACAATGATGCTACGATGGAGATCAAGGTGTCAAGCCGGTGACGATGGTGATCATGACGGTGCTTTGGAGATGGAGATCAAAGGCACAAGATGATGATGGCCATATCATATCACTTATATTAATTGCATGTGATGTTTATACTTTATCCATCTTATTTTGCTTAGTACGACGGTAGCATTATAAGATAATCTCTCACTAAATTTCAAGGTATAAGTGTTCTCCCTAAGTATGCACCGTTGCTACAGTTCATCGTGCCGATACACCACGTGATGATCAGGTGTGATAAGGTCTACATTCACATACAACGGGTGCAAGCTAGTTTTGCACACGCGGAATACTCGGGTTAAACTTGACGAGCCTAGCATATGCAGATATGGCCTCGGAACACTGAGACCGAAAGGTCGAGCGTGAATCATATAGTAGATATGATCAACATAGTGACGTTCACCATTGAAAACTACTCCATCTCACGTGATGATCGGACATAGTTTAGTTGGTATGGATCACGTGATCACTTAGATGATTAGAGGGATGTCTATCTAAGTGGGAGTTCTTAAGTAATATGATTAATTGAACTTTAATTTATCATGAACTTAGTATCTGATAGTATTTTTCATGTCTATGTTGTTGTAGATAAATGGCCCGTGCTACTGTTCCGTTGAATTTTAATGCTTTCCTAGAGAAAGTTAACTTGAAATATGATGGTAGCAACTACACGGACTGGGTCCGTAACTTGAGGATTATCCTCATTACTGCACAGAAGAATTACGTCCTGGAAGCACCGCTAGGTGCAAAGCCCGCTGCAGGAGCAACACCAGATGTTATGAACGTCTGGCAGAGCAAAGCTGATGACTACTCGATAGTTCAGTGTGCCATGCTTTACGGCTTAGAATCGGGACTTCAAAGACGTTTTGAACGTCATGGAGTATATGAGATGTTCCAGGAGTTGAAGTTAATATTTCAAGCAAATGCCCGAATTGAGAGATATGAAGTCTCCAATAAGTTCTATAGCTGTAAGATGGAGGAGAATAGTTCTGTCAATGAACATATACTCAGAATGTCTGGGTACCACAACCACTTGACTCAACTGGGAGTTAATCTTCCTGATGATAGTGTCATTGAAAAAGTTCTTCAATCACTGCCACCAAGCTACAAAAGCTTTGTGGTGAACTATAATATGCAAGGGATGGATAAGACAATGACCGAGCTCTTCCCGATGCTAAAAGCCGCGGAGGTAGAAATCAAGAAGGAGCATCAAGTGTTGATGGTCAACAAGATCACTAGTTTCAAGAAGAAGGGCAAAGGGAAGAAGGGGGATTTCAAGAAGAACGGCAAGCAAGTTGTTGCTCAAGTGAAGAAGCCCAAGTCTGAACCTAAGCCTGAGACTGAGTGCTTCTACTACAAAGGGACTGGTCACTGGAAGCGGAACTACCCCAAGTATTTGGTGGATAAGAAGGATGGCAAAGTGAAAGGTATATTTGATATACATGTTATTGATGTGTACCTTACTAATGCTCGCAGTAGCGCCTGGGTATATGGTATTGGCTCTGTTGCTCATATTTGCAACTCGAAACAGGGGCTGCAGATTAAGCGAAGATTGGTTAAGGACGAGGTGATGATGCTCGTGGGAAATGGTTCCAAAGTCGATGTGATCGCGGTCGGCACACTACCTCTACATCTACCTTCGGGATTAGTTTTAGACCTGAATAATTGTTATTCGATTCCAGCGTTAAGCATGAACATTATATCGGGATCTTGTTTGATGCGAGACGGTTATTCATTTAAATCGGAGAATAATGGTTGTTCTATTTATATGAATAATATCTTTTATGGTCATGCACCCTTGATGAGTGGTCTATTTTTATTAAATCTCGATAGTAGTGATACACATATTCATAGTATTGAAGTCATAAGTTTAATAATGATACTACAACTTATTTGTGGCACTGCCAATTTAGGTCATATTGGTGTCAAGTGCATGAAGAAACTCAATGTTGATGGGCTTTTGGAGTCACTTGATTATGAATCAATTGATGCTTGCGAACCATGCCTCATGGGCAAGATGACTAAGACTCCGTCCTCCGGCACAATGGAGCGGGCAACAGACTTATTGGAAATAATACATACTAATGTATGCGGTCCGATGAGTGTTGATGCTCGCGGCGGGTATCATTATTTTCTGACCTTCACAGATGATTTGAGCAGATATGGTATATCTACTTGATGAAACATTAGTCTGAAACATTTCAAAAGTTCAAAGAATTTCAGAGTGAATTGGAAAATCATTGTGCAAGAAAATTAAGTTTCTATGATCTGATCATGGCGGTGAATATTTGAGTTACGAGTTTGGTCTTCATCTGAAACAATGCGGAATAGTTTCGCAACTCACGCCACCTGGAACACCACAACGTAATGGTGTGTCCGAATGTCGTAACCGCACTTTATTAGATATGGTGCGATCTATGATGTCTCTTACTGATTTACCGCTATTGTTTTGGAGTTATGCTTTAGAGACGGTTGCATTCATGTTAAATAGGTCACCATCAAAATCCGTTGAGACGACACCATATGAACTGTGGTTTGGCAAGAAACCCAAGTTGTCATTTCTTAAAGTTTCAGGTTGCGATGCTTATGTGAAAAAGCTTCAACCTGATAAGCTCGAACCCAAATCGGAGAAATGTGTCTTCATAGGATACCCAAAGGAAACCTGTTGGGTACACCTTCTATCACAGATCCGAAGGCAAGATATTAGTTGCTAAGAATGGATCCTTTCTAGAGAAGGAGTTTCTCTCGAAAGAAGTGAGTGGGAGGAAAGTAGAACTTGATGAGGTAACTATAGCTTCTCCCTTATTGGAAAGTAGTTCATCACAGAAATCAGTTCCAGTGATTCCTACACCAATTAGTGAGGAAGCTAATGATAATGATCATGAAACTTCTGATCAAGTTACTACCGAACCTTGTAGGTCAACCAGAGCAAGATCCGCACTAGAATGGTACGGTAATCTTGTTCTGGAGGTCGTGTTACTTGACCATGATGAACCTACGAACTATGAGGAAGCGATGATGAGCCCAGATTCCGCAAAATGGCTTGAGGCCATGAAATCTGAGATGGGATCCATGTATGAGAACAAAGTGTGGACTTTGGTTGACTTGCCCGAAGATCGGCAAGCCATAGAGAATAAATGGATCTTCGAGAAGAAGACTGACGTTGATGGTAATGTTACTGTCTACAAAGCTCGACTTGTTGCAAAAGGTTTTCGACAAGTTCAAGGAGTTGACTACGATGAGACCTTCTCACCCGTAGCGATGCTTAAGTTCGTCCGAATCATGTTAGCAATTGCCGCATTTTATGATTATGAAATTTGGCAAATGGGTGTCAAAATTGCATTCCTTAATGGATATCTTAAAGAAGAGTTGTATATGATGCAACCGAAAGGTTTTGTCAATCCAAAAGGTGCTAACAAAGTGTGCAAGCTCCAGCGATCCATTTATGGACTGGTGCAAGCATCTCGGAGTTGGAATATACGCTTTGATAGTGTGATCAAAGCATATGTTTTTATACAGAATTTTGGAGAAGCCTGTATTTACAACAAAGTGAGTGAGAGCTCTGTAGCATTTATGATGTTATATGTGGATGACATATTGTTGATCGGAAATGATACTGGATTTTTGAACAGCATAAAAGGATACTTGAATAAGAATTTTTCAATGAAAGACCTTGGTGAAGCTGCTTATATATTGGGCATCAAGATCTATAGAGATAGATCAAGATGCTTAATTGGACTTTCACAAAGCACATACCTTGATAAAGTTTTGAAGAAGTTCAAAATGGATCAAGCAAAGAAAGGGTTCTTGCCTATGTTACAAGGTGTGTAGTTGATTTAGACTCAATGCCCAACCACTACAGAAGATAGAGAGAAAATGAAAGTCATTCCCTATGCTTCAGCCATAGGTTATATCATGTATGCAATGCTGTGTACCAGACCTGATGTGTGCCTTGCTATTAGTTTAGCAGGGAGATACCTAAGTAATCCAGGAGTGGATCACTAGACAGCGATCAAGAACATCCTGAAATACCCGAAAAGGACTATGGGTATGTTTCTCGTTTATGGAGGTGACAGGGAGCTCGTCGTAAATGGTTATGTCGATGCAAGCTTCGACACTGATCCGGATGACTCTAAGTCACAACCCGCATACGTATTTTTATTGAATGGTGGAGCTGTCAGTTGGTGCAGTTCTAAGCAGAGCGTCGTGGCGGGATCTACGTGTGAAGCAGAGTACATAGTTGCTTTAGAAGGAGCAAATGAAGGAGTCTGGATGAAGGAGTTCATATCCGATCTAGGTGTAATACCTAGTGCATCGGGTCCAATCGAAATCTTTTGTGACAATACTGGTGCAATTGCCTTGGCAAAGGAATCCAGATTTCACAAGAGAACCAAGCACATCAAGAGACGCTTCAATTCCATCCGTGATCAAGTCAAGGAGGGAGATATAGAGATATGCAAGATACATACGGATCTGAATGTTGCAGACCCGTTGACTAAGCCTCTCTCACGAGCAAGACATGATCAGCACCAAGACTCCATGGGTGTTAGAATCATTACTGTGTAATCTAGATTATTTACTCTAGTGCAAGTGGGACACTGAAGAAAATATGCCCTAGAGGCAATAATAAAGTTGTTACTTATATTTCTTTATATCATGATAAATGTTTATTATTCATTCTAGAATTGTATTAACCGGAAACTTAGTACATGTGTGAATACATAGACAAACAGAGTGTCCCTAGTATGCCTCTACTAGACTAGCTCGTTAATCAAAGATGGTTAAGTTTCCTACCCATAGACATGTGTTGTCATTTGATGAATGGGGTCACATCATTAAAGAATGATGTGATTGACAAGACCCATCCGTTAGCTTAGCACTATGATCATTTAGTTTATTGCTATTGCTTTCTTCATGACTTATACATGTTCCTATGACTATGAGACTATGCAACTCCCGAATATCGTAGGAACACTTAGTGTGCTATCAAACGTCACAACGTAACTGGGTGATTATAAAGATGCTCTACAGGTGTCTCCGATGGCGTTTGTTGAGTTGGCATAGATCGAGATTAGGATCTGTCACTCCGATTGTCGGAGAGGTATCTCTGGGCCCTCTCGGTAATGCACATCACTATAAGCCTTGCAAGCAATGTGACTGATGAGTTAGTTGCGGGATGATGCATTATGGAACGAGTAAAGAGACTTGCCGGTAACGAGATTGAACTAGGTATGGTGATACCGACGATCGAATCTTGGGAAAGTAACATACCGATGACAAAGGGAACAACGTATGTTGTTATGCGGTTTGACTGATAAAGATCTTCGTAGAATATGTAGGAGCCAATATGAGCATCCAGGTTCTGCTATTGGTTATTGACCGGAGATGAGTCTTGATCATGTCTACATAGTTCTCGAACCCGTAGGGTCCGCACGTTTAACGTTCGATGACGATTTGTATTATGAGTTTTGTGATTTGATGTACTGAAGGTTTTTCGGAGTCATGGATGAGATCACGAACATGACGAAGAGTCTCGAAATGGTCGAGACATAAAGATTGATATATTGGACCATGTTATTCGGACACGGGAAGTGTTCCGGATAGTTTCGGGTAAAACCGGAGTGCCGGAGGGGTTACCGAAAACCCCGGGGAACTAATGGGCCACCATGGGCCTTATTGGAGAGAGAGGAGGGGAGCCAGGGCAGCCCCCCCCTTGCAGTCCGAATTGGACAATGGAAGGGGGTCGGCGACCCCTTTCCTTCTCCCTCTCTCCCTCTACTTCCTCCCCCCTCTCTCCCTCTTGGTGGAATCCTACTAGGACTTGGAGTCCTAGTAGGACTCCCCTCCTTGGGCGCGCCCTAGGGCCGGCCGGCCTCCTCCTCCCCTCCTTTATATACGGGGGAGGGGGCACCCCATAGACACACAAGTTGATCTTTAGCCATGTGTGGTGCCCCCCTCCACAGTTTTACACCTCGGTCATATTGTCGTAGTGCTTAGGCAAAGCCCTGTGCTGGTAACTTCATCATCACCGTCACCATGCCGTCGTGCTGACGAAACTCTCCCTCAGCCTCAACTGGATCAAGAGTTCGAGGGAAGTCACTGAGTTGAATGTGTGCAGATCACGGAGGTGTCGTGCATTCGGTACTTAATCGGTTGGATCGCGAAGACGTTCGACTACATCAACCGCGTTACTAAACGCTTCCGCTTTCAATCTACAAGGGTACGTGGACACACTCTCCCCGCTCCTTGCTATGCTTCTCCTAGATAGATCTTACGTGATCGTAGGAATTTTTTTGAAATACTACGTTCCCCAACAGTGCCCCCTACCCACGTATATAAAGGAGGGGAGGGGAGGTCGGTTGGCCCTAGGGGGCGTCAAGTGGGGGGAGTCCCACTAGGACTCCTAGTCCTAGTCGGCTCCCCCCTTCCTTCCAACAGAGAGGGAAAGGGGAAAGAGGTGGAGAGGGAGAAGGAAAGGGGGGGTGCCCCCAACCCCTTTTCCAATTCAGATTGGCAAGGGGGGCGCCACCTCATGTGGCATGCCTCCTCCTCTCCACTATGACCCATGAGGCCCATTAACTTTCTAGGGGGGTTCCGATAACCTCCCGGTACTCCGAAAAATCCCCGAACCTCTTTGGAACCATTCTGGTGTCCGTATATAACCTTCCAATATATCAAAATTTACCTCTCGACCATTTCGAGACTCCTCATCATGTCTGTGATCTCATCCGGGACTCGAAACAAACTTCGGTCACCAAAACACACAACTCATAATACAAATCGTCATCGAACGTTAAGCATGCGGACCCTATGGGTTCGAGAACTATGTAGACATGACTGAGACACATCTCCGCTCAATAACCAATAGCGGAACCTGGATGCTCATATTGGTTCCTACATAAAGATCTTTATCGATCAAACCGCATAACAACATACGTCATTCCCTTTGTCATCGGTATGTTACTTGCCCGAGATTCGATCGTCGGTATCATCATACCTAGTTCAATCTCATTACCGGCAAGTCTCTTTACTCGTTCTGTAACACATCATCCTGCAACTAACTCATTAGTCACATTGCTTGCAAGGCTTATAGTGATGTGCATTACCGAGAGGGCCCAGAGATACCTCTCCGATACTCGGAGTGACAAATCCTAATCTTGATCTATGCCAACCCAACAAATACCTTCGGACACACCTGTAGAGCATCTTTATAATCACCCAGTTACATTGTGATGTTTGATAGCACACAACGTGTTCCTCCGGTACTCGGGAGTTGCATAATCTCATAGCCAGAGGAATATGTATAAGTCACGAAGAAAGCAATAGCAATAAAACTAAATGATCATTATCCTAAGCTAGCGGATGGGTCTTGTCCATCACATCATTCTCTAATGATGTGGTCCCATTCATCAAATGACAACACATGTCTATGGTCAGGAAACTTGACCATCTTTGATTAACGAGCTAGTCAAGTAGAGGCATACTAGGCACACTCTGTTTTGTCTATGTATTCACATGTGTACTAAGTTTCCGATTAATACAATTCTAACATGAATAATAAAAATTCATCATGATATAAGGAAATATAAATAACAACTTTATTATTGCCTCTAGGGCATATGTTCTTCACCCTCTTGTTATCCTTAATAGCAACGGTACATCGTGTCTTGCTTCCCCTTCTGTCACTGCGAAAGAACACCGCGAGATCGAACCCATCACAAAGCACCTCTTCCCATGGCAAGAAAAATCGATCTAGTTGGCCTATCTAAACCAAAGATTCGAAGAAGAAATACGAGGCTATAAATAATCATGCATATAAGAGATGAAAGAAGACTCAAATAATATTCATGGATATAGATCTGATCATAAACTCAAAGTTCATCAGATCCCAGCAAACACACCGCCAAAAGAGTTACATAAAATAGATCTCCAAGAGACCATTGTATTGAGAATGAAAAAATAGAGAGGAAGGCATCTAGCTACTGCCTACGGACCCTTAGGTCTATGATGGACTACTCACGTAACATCGGAGAGGCACCAATGAGGATGATGAGCCCCTCCATGATGGTGTTAGATTAGATCTCGTGGTTCTGGACTTGCGGTGGCTGGAATTGTTTTTTGTTGACTCCCTAGGGTTTCTGGAATATTTGGGAATTTATACGGCGAAGAGGCGGTGCGGGAGGTCTCCGTGGGGGGGGGGCACAAGCCCTCTACGCGTGCCCTGGTGGGTTGTGCCCACCACGGGCCTCCCCTCTGGTACTTCTTTGACCCACCGGGTGTCTTCTGGTCCAGAAAAAATCTCCAAAAAGCTTCGCTGCATTTGGACTCCGTTTGGTACTGATATTCTGCAAAGTAAAAAACAAGCAAAAAACAGCAACTGGCACTGGGCACTATGTCAAAAGGTTAGTCCCAAAAAATGATATAAAGTTTCTATAAAATGATTGTAAAACATCCAAGAATGATAATATAACAGCATGGAACAATTAAAAATTATAGATACATTGGAGACGTATCAACCGACACGTTCCTTGTTAGGTACATATGCATGTCCCTGTAAGTTTGTGCCACCTTGGGTTTATGACTAGTCATGTCGGCCCGGGTTCCCTGGCATATGGATGCTAGCAACACTATCATATACGTGAGCCAAAAGGCGCAAATGGTCCTGGCCCAGGTAAGGGCGGCAACCATGGGTTACCATGTGTGAGGCCGCAAAGTGATATGGTGTGTTATATGCTAGATCGGGGTCACTTAGGATCGGGGTCCTGATAGCTTTGGTATCAAAGCCTAACTGCATGTAGGATTGCCAAGCCAAACTGGTCGAAGTCGTGTCTAGAAATGCTTGAGTTATATAAGGGAATTGATTGTGGAAGGGAACGTAAGGCTCTTTTTACTCCTTTACCTTATGTCCTTCTGATCCGAGTCACCCTCTTCTTTCCTACGGGGATTAAGAACTAGGCTTCTCATTTCTTCTATGAGGATCACGTGTTACTAATCCATAGACTTATAGGAATGATGGATTCAAGCCTCAGTTCAGTTCCTACTACTTCTGTGTATCGTCAGTTGGTCTCAGATCCTTGATATTATGATTTTGAGTGGTTAATACCACCATTTTTGTAGGATGTCTCAAAATCTTTTGAGCATTTACAGCTGTTATGTTGTCCGAGTTATCCCAGGTTTCTAAATAATTTGATGCATTTGCAAATCTTTCCTCCCTATTCCCGATGTCCTTTTAGGCCAGAATAGCCACACTAATCGTCGAGTTGAGGTACTCTATTGCCTCGACATATATGCTGAAGTTATCAGGACATTAGGATATCATAGATAACCACATGTAACCCAGCCTTGTGTTGTATTCCCAGTGTGATAATTCTGGCCATCATCTTTGAAAGCATCTCCTGATATTATTTAGTATGTAGGTATTCTATTTCTAGGTTCTTGAACCCAAGATTCACTCTACTTACCTCGTGTTGATAGTGTTTGCTCGTTCCTCCAGGATATTAGTAAACTTTGTGATAGCCCTCAAGGTTCCTGGTATATTGTTCTTCCTAATACCATGAACCATCCTTAGCGGAAGTTCCTTTGAACCAAAAGTTCACAATAAGACTGCTCTTGATGAGTTATCGATTCTATATTGTGAACCTCTTAGTCCTACTTTTCTGCATGGGTTATCCAAATATTTTGACCCTTGCTCGACATGCTAATCTATGCATCCACAACGCACAAATAAATCATATGTTCCTTTGAGTTGTCCATCCTCGGCTGTATTCTGACCCTGGTCTATCAATTGATAGTCAAGAGTATGTGTGCATTCGTGTTCATCGATGCCGTTTACTCTTGTGGTCCATCAAGCCATTACATTTCATAATGCCTAAGAGAAACAAACCCCAACATCTCATCCATCTCTTGGATTGGGTCAAAGTAGTTGTATTCCGCGGATCAAAATGCCAATCCAGGTTTTGTTTTGCTCTGCCTTGGAGTATTACCTTCTCTATGTCAGGATTGTCATGAGAATTGCACCACCTCTTATGAATTCTTGACGCAGTGATACTTCTCACCATGATTATTCATTCATCGGTCCCTATGTTGTTGTAACCAGAATGTCGACAAATGAACTATGTTGTGTGAGCTCAGTACTCATAGCAACCCCATTGCTTGGTAGTTAATGGACTATAATCTCATTTTTAGTGTGTTTGTTACTAAACCATCATTCTAAGATTGATCGTGCTACCTAGTCCATATTTCTAGTGCACTCCTCGATCAATGAGTTAGGATTTTGTCAACCCCTCACTCTTTTGATCATATCGTCTTGCCCTAAAAAGCAAGATTGTTCTCAAGCTTAGTAACATATCGATGGTTCGTGATTTTCTAGATATCTTCATGGAAGTATCACTAGGTTGTCCCCTGGCCATTATGTTGAGTTCATGATCAAATGGTTTTCCTATAAACCACCTCTTCTCCAAGAATCTGTGTTGCATACCCCCTGAGCTAGTTGGTTAAGCTAAACAACAACTTGGATAGTTGGAAGATAAAAGCTTTGCCTAACCTAGTTCATTTCAAAGGGATATCTTTTGTGTGTGTGTGTGTTGAAGAAATATGGTATCTTCATTGATTGGTCATCGTGATTAGTTGTTGGATCTATTATCTTGTCAAAACTTTGATTTGACTATGGGCTATCATCAAATCAAATTAGAACCAACGATGTTCGTAATGTTGTATTACTCGTGGTTGTTTCCTTGAGCATACACCGTTATATCTCTTGGTCTGACCAATGCTATCATCATGTTCACATAGTTATGGAACTCCATTTGTATGGAAACCTCGATGAATTGTTGTCGAGCCCATCGGCAACATGTATATCTTGTCCATGATTCATGTTGAACATTAAAGCTAGTGTTGGAAACTTTCTTAAACATTATCTGCATGTTAACCCATGAAGTATAATTCATGATGAAAGAAGTGACTTCCTCTAAGTTCATGTGCATTTGGTGCAAGTTGCCGCCATGGACTTGAGAAAATTGTTTTGCTTCATTTGGAATCGTTCCAAGTCAGCCATGCATGTGGGAAAATTCTATGGTTTTATAGGCTCGCTACCTCCATTCCATATGTATCTCCTAGCACACCAAGCCACTGATTGATTTGTTCAAGGAGAATAAGTTCCTTCTTAAGAGCTCATCCGGACTTATGTAAGGACTTCGATATCCAGGATGATGGTTCCCCACCTGAACTCGGTAGTGTTTTATTATAAGACAACTGTGTGGTCATGCTTGTCTGGGACAGGGTATTCACATGTGTGTAGCAGAACCAGCTCATGTTTTGGAGCTTACTACCATAGTCCATTTCCCAAGAATATCGCAACCTCGACTCTTCAATTGTGTTGCAAACTTTCCTTTTCAGACATGCTGAGTCGGAGCATCCTGTCACCAATCAGATCTGAATCTCAGGCAGATATGATTGTTGTAACATTTACCAAGTATTATAATATTGGTCTTTCTAAACCGATATAGTGGAAGTTGTGGCCAACACACCTAGCCGGAAGACCTATTATTGTAGTATCTTGATTGGAAAAGTTGGTCGCTTCCCCATGAGGATTTCATATGACTTATCCTCGAAGTTATTCCTTATGGATTCTTTGTGTTCCCGAAGTCCGACCTTTACTTGATAACCATATCGATGATGCTTTTAAGCATGATCGGGTAACTAGTACATCAAGGAGAACATTAGAAGTAGAGTGCTAAATGTCTCTCGGTCGATCATCCAGGTCTTGATCCTTGGCATTGATAAGGACAAATCTGAGAACACGCTCCTTTGCATCTGCATCCTCCATCATTATTCATCATGGTAGTACGAGGTGGCACTAGGATCTTGGCACGGATGTTGGCAAACCTTTATGAATATGGAAATGCTCAAGTTCTTGAGAACACGCTCAGACACTAGGTTATATCCCCGGTATCAATTGGTTTGTACCTTCAGTTTGCCGGTTGTTCCATAACCATAGTTTCTTTTCCAACTAAGTATGCCATCTCTTTCGAATTCCTCCAAACGATCGTTTGCGAATTGCCTTAGGCCGGTATGAAGAGTTTTAGTGATCTCGATATAAAAAGTAATTATTTTTGCCACTTCATGTAATACTTCTATGAATCACCTTCCCTAAGGTGCTCCATAATGCTGTCAGGGGCAACTTAATTCCTTGCTACTTTGAAACGCATTCACCATCTAAAGCGCGGAATTGTTGATCACCAAATTGAACCTCTGTTATATGTTCCTTCCATCCCTCTCGGTGTGTGGTTTGTGTCTCAGCTCAAGAGGTGTTTCAATGTCTCATTCTGTGAGTTGATATTTAGTTGCTCAATCTTCGAGAAGATCAAATCTTGTAGAGTTTCTTTCTGTCGTCATCGCGTTGGACAAAGATCATGAAAGCGGAGACGTCAAGATCAATATGATGATATGAATCAACATCTTCAAGAGGGCAGTTGGATCGAGAAGATTGTGATAGTTTTGTGACCTTCTTTCCTCTTACCTAACGTCTTGAATCTCGAGACGAGATTCTTGTTTAGTGGGGGTGAGTTGTCACAACCCTAGAATTTGTTTGTAACTAGTTGCATCAGCATCCATGCATCATGCCTAAGTTTAAGTGAATTTGAAATGGGGGATCTTCAAATCCTAGCATCAAATGGAATTCAACTAGGATCAAGAAAAAAATATTTTCAATGAACCCAAAATGCCCTTCTAAAAAGTTCATCATTTTTGAAGTGGGTGAAAACCTCTGCCAAAAATGGTGCAAATTTTTCTAGGTCATTTATGGATTTTTGAATTAAATCATAGTGTATTTGAATTTGAGCATTTAAATGCTATAACTATTTTAAATGCTCGAATGATTCTGAAACTAAATGAGGGATGTTGGAAATAATTCAAAACGTGCCGATAAATTTATTTCAGGGTTTTTGGAAATGATTTAGTATTTTTGCTAAGTCAAAACATAGAAATAAAATAGAAAACGGGAACAAAATAGAAAAGGGTAGAAGACTTACCTGAGCAGCCCGCCTACCTGGCCCAGGAGAGAAACCGGCCCAGCCCAGCTCCTCCTCCCCTATCGTCTTCCTCCTCGGACAGTAGCAGTCGCGTGGTCACCGCGCGCCCGCCAACATCATCCCTCCCTGCCTTCCTGGCTCCTCCTCGACGTGCCCAGACGACGCCATGTGACCCCCAGGGTTGTCCAGCTCTCCCTCGAGAGCTCTCCCCTCCTCTACTTCCTCCCTCTCATGCGCCCGAGCGCCCCTGTCACCGCCGCTCGCCACCGACGTCCCGACGATGCCTCGAGCTGTCCCCGAGCTCCGCCACCTTGCCCCCAACCCCCTCACCGAGACACGCAACCGTAAGACCCCTGAAGCGTTGCCCCCGACGCCTTCCTCCTCCTCGACCGCCGGAGATCCGCCTCGTCGCCCTACTCAGCTCCGGCCTTCCCCGAGCCCGCTTCAACGCCTGCTGCAACCATCGTGAGCCCCTGAGTATTTTCCCTCACCTCCCCCTCTTGCGTTCTTCCTCTAGCCGCCGCCCTGCGAGCACCCAAGGCTGTCGTCCGCCATGGTCGACATGTAGCTCACCTCCGAGCTTACCTCGCCCCGCTGTGCTACCCGATGTGCTCCTCGAGCCTCTTAGATGCCACCTAGCTTCTTGGTTCGCTTGAAAGCGAGTCGTAGCCCCGCGCCCATGCTGGCCCGAGCACCGCCACCGCTCTAGCTCTGTGTCGGTGCTGCTTCATACCATCCCAGCACCTCCCACCACCACCAGCCAACACGCCGCAACGCCAGCTTCCCAACACGCCCAGTCGCGCGAGCTCTCATCACCGGAAACGGTCGGGCGAGGACCTACGCCGTGTCCTGCTTACCGTCGGCGGCTAATCGCCGGTTAGTCGCCGTGGCAGTAATTAGCTTGAGGCTAATTGCTCTCTAGTGACATCGACAAGTGGGCCCAGCCCTACTAATAGTTTTTAGTAGGTTAATTAACCATGTTAGTTAACCGACTCGATGACAGGTAGGCCTTACGAGTCAGATTTGACTTTGGCCAATGCTGAGTCCACCATGGCGTAGTGCTGACCTCATGCTGACACAACAATTAAATCTGGAGTTTAAAATAAATCATAAATGATTTATTATTTTCAGAAAATGTTATAAACTTATAAAAATCGTAGAAAATCAACTGTAGCTTAGATGAAAATAATTTATATATGAAAAATTATCGGAAAAATCCAATGAATCTGTTTATGGCATTTCCATGCATGTTTGAACAACCTACATCCACTATATATGAAAATTTGAATAAATGGCATTCTAAATGTCTTATATGGAGTTTAAATTTAAACCCTTGGTTCAAATAAACTTCATTTAATCCTTTAGCAAGTTATATTAGCTCAATCAATAGCATGTTGCCATGTCATTAACATGCATCATATTGTTGCATCACATTGATTGTTGTTCCTTTTTTGTTTACCAGTGGTTTTCCCCTCTCGATAGACCTTTGTTCCGACATTGTGACCGATGACACCGATGAAGAGCTATATCATCTTCAGAAGTACCAGGCAAGCAAACCCCCTTTGAGGATTCCGATACAATCCCACTCTCTCGCGCTTGCTCTCTTTTACTGCATTAGGACAACAACAATTCAACTGTTACATGTTGCGGTAGTTGAACCCATTCCTCTGCATGACCGTCTTTGCCATAGTAAATAGTGAAAACCCACTAGAATGAGTAGGAGTTGTTTGATCCATGATGTGACTACTCATTCATGCTTGCTTGTTATGCCTGCTATGCTTAGAGTTGTGTCAGGTCTGATTCATTTGGGATGGATTGGGATGGTGAGGAACATGTCCGGCTGTTGAGAGATAAGTGTGTGAACATGATTTGGTAAAGGTGGCGATGAGAGGCCATGTAGGAGTACATGGTGGGTTGTCTCATTGAAACCGTCCTCACAAACTGAGTTCTGTGCTTGTGATCCAAGACAGCTACTACCGCACATTGGGCCCGAAACCCATGGACCCTCTCGACTTATTAATCTCCTTGATCTCTGTCCAGGAGTTGCAACTAGTTTCTGGTGTTTGTAGGATATGTGTTGGAGGTCGTGCGTAGCGCTGCCCCTAGGGGTGGGCTATGATGCTGTAGATACACCATGGCCCGGTGTACCAAGGCACCCGTTTGGTGGGCTCGAGAACATGCACACATCGTTTGGGGCCATAGTGGAAACCTCGGCCGGACTTCCTTGCAGATGGAACCCAAATAGGAGATAAACATGGACTAGAGACTTGTGTGGTTAGTCAGGTCGTGGCTGACGCCCTCGATGGGCTTCCGCTTGAAGGTTGCCGGGTACATGTTGTGTAAACGGCGATAATTGATGAGAGCGTGTGTGAAGAAGTACCAATGGTATGCGTCGGTCCTAAACAAACGGTTTTTAACCCTTTCCGCGACGGCATTTGGAACCGTCGCCAAGTGAGTGTGTGCGATAGGGTGTCCTTCCCACACGACCCAGAAATCGTCAGGGATAGGCCCTCCTGGGACCCAGGCTGGGGCCGTGTGCGATCAGGCGAGGCATCGAAACCCAATCATTTCCGTAGGTATGTACACCCCACATGGTGATTCGAGAACATCATTTCCATAGGTATGTACATCCCACACGGTGAATCCCAGAAAAACATTTTCGTTCGTATGTATATCGCACACAGTCAATCCAAGGAATACGTTTCCGTTTTTATGTACATCCCACACAGTCAATCCAGGGAAAATGTTTACGTTCGTATGTACATGCCATACAGTTTTATGTATACGCTTGTGTGTGAAAGGTGTAACTATCACACACGCTCTTCCTTGGTTAACTGTTTGCTTTCATTAACTACATCACACACGATTTGATGTAGAAAACTATGTGGCATTAGGCTATCCATCACAAGCGCTTTTACTGCCAGAAATGTTTGCAAAGTTCCATGAATGTTTGTTCTCTTTTTATTTTTGCATGTAATTTGTTATTCTAATTGGAAATTTTGAAATATGAAACGTGCAATTCAAATTCTCAGCACAATGGTTCAACAATGAATCCATAAATAAAATTGCCAGTACAATATGTTCAGTAATTACAGGATTAGGTAGCAATTAACTATGATGAACCACAGTATTTAAAGGCGGTAAAGGTGAAGAGACCAGTGTAAATCATTTTGACTGCTGACGGTGTTGAAGAAGCGGAATGCCCGTAATGTGCCTTCCTGCATGCCATAGGCACGAACCACTTTTGTCCAACACCTTGTGACGATCGCCCGCCCATCCTTCACTGCCTTCAGGAAGACTTCTAGAGCATTATCATGGTAGCATGAATTATATACTTTAACCTTAGTTTCCTCCACTCCGGTCATGTAGTTTGCAAGGTAATCATCAGTAAATAGCTTCGGAAACCACTGAAAAGAGAAAAATATCAGATACTGAGGTATAATAGAGTAACTTGTTGTGGGCAGGGGGAAAAGGCAACACATTACTTACCATCCAAAAGTTCACTATTGTCTTCGACAAAGTGTAAATAAAGAGCTTAATTCCAATCACCCATTTATTTTGCCTAACGATCTTTCTTAGTTTCCTCACTTGATGCTTGTTCATGAATATCTCATTGCCCCATATGCAAAAGGGATCGAAGCATGGATCAGTACCGCTCATATATGTACCTACAAGCAACTAGTGAATGTTAGAAGCTAAACTGAGATTGCACAAATGATGTAAAATACAACTACATATGTTCCTAAGTATAAGTTTTTTTTGAGATTTCAATATGGACTACATACGATGTATATAGAATTATAGATATAGTTTAGATTAGAGTCTAGATTCACTCATTTTGCTCCTTATGTAGTCTATATTGGAATCACTAAAAATACTTATATTTAGGAATAGATGGTGCATAAGACATGGGATGCAGCTAACCTCGACGGCAAACAACAGCATCGCCCAATGTAGCCCTGTGTAAGTACATGGAAAGCCAATGTTAACTACAACAGGGTTAACATCCACCAAAACTAGCAAATGGTAATAAAACGGCAGCATCTGTAGTGATATCTTCATTTCGAAAGAGTAGCACGGTAGCAAAGGGATGGATTAAGAAATGGATACAGCTGTTAATTGCAACAGGTTTAACAACATCCTAATTCATGTTTTGTAAGTTTGTAGCCATTGAAATACAACTCTTTAAAAATGGATACAACTGTTAATTGCAACAGGCTTAATGGCCATTGAAACCGGTACTGATAAGAATGCAATTGGCAGAGTTAAACATCACAGGGCAGGTGCTGCTAGAGCAGATAATGGCCTAGTTGTCTATAAAAAGGTAGGGAAATTAGCTAAAACATGTTAGCATGTTTACTACAACATGCTTAATACATCGACAGTACAAAACATAGCCATTAATTGCAACTGGTATTAGTAAGATTGAACTGGTGGGTACATACTTGGTAAGTCCTGAGAGGTAGTTGCTGGGGCACTTCATCTTGGCCAGAGCCCGCCCAAAGTCAGCGGCGGCGGAGGCGAGCTGTTCCTCCGGGTCGAAGCGTGGATCAGTGCCACTGACATGTGTACCTACAAGCAACCAGTAAATGGTAGAAGTTAAACTGCAATTGCACAAATGATGTGAAATACTGTAAGACATGGGATGCAACTAACCTCGATGGCAAACAACAGCATCGGTCGTTATGACCCTACGTAAGTACATGGACAAGCATGTTAAGTACAACTGGGTTAGCATCCACCAAAAATAGCAAATGGGCAACATCTCTAGTATATCTTCATTGTGGAGAGTAGCATGGTAGCAAATGGACAGATTAAAAAATGGATACAACTGTTAATTGCAGCAGGCTTAACAGCATCCTAAGTTATGTTTTGTAAGTTTGTAGTCATTGAAATACAACTATTTAAAAATGGATTCAATTGTTAATTGCGACAGGCTTAATAGACATTGAAACCGATACTGATAAAAATGCAATTGACATAGTTAAACATCACAAGGCAGGTGCTGCCAGAGCAGAGAATGACCCAGATGTCTATAAAAAGGTAGGGAAAGTAGCAAAAACGTGTTAGGCATGTTTACTAGAACATGCTTAATACATCGACCATATAGAACATAGCCATTAATTGCAACTGGTATTGGTAAGAATGAACTAGAGAGTATATACTTGGTAAGTCCTGAGAGGTAGTTGTTGGGGCACTTCATCTTGGCCAGAGCTCGCCCAAAGTCAGCGACGGTGGAGGCGAGCTGTTCCTCCGGGTCGAAGCATGGATCAGTGCCACTGACATGTGTACCTACACGCAACCAGTAAATGGTAGAAGTTAAACTGCAATTGCACAAATTATGTGAAATACTGTAAGACATGGGATGCAGCTCACCTCAATGGCAAACAAAAGCATCGGCCGTTATGACCCTGCGTAAGTACATGGACAGGCATGTTAAGTACAACAGGGTTAGCATCCACTAAAAATAGCAAATGGGCAGCATTTCTAGTGATATCCCGAGTCATGTATTGTAAGTTTGTTCCTGGTATTGGTGAAATTGAGCTGGACACGGTAATATTTGAACATCACACAGTGTGCAGTACTGAAATAAACAAGGCACGAACATGCTTAATACATCAACCATACAAATCATAGCCGTTGCAAGTGGTATTGGTAAGATTTAGCTGGTCAGATCTTACATGTTAAGTCCTGGGGGTAGTCCCTGGGGGACTTCATCTGGGCCAGAGCCTGCACCATGTCAGCGGTGGCGGTGGAGGCGAGGTGTTCCTTCGGGTCAACACGCACAACGGCCATCGCACCATGGACCACCATCAGCTCCTGGTGGGGGGGGGGGATTTGGAGGCATGAGGATGTTTTGCAGGCGCCATTTAAGCAATCAGGCCAAGGACGTGATAGAGATCGATGGGTTACCTGACTGGATCCGAGCAAAACGTAGATGTGGTTGATGCTATGGTTGCGGCGGCGGCGGTTTGAGATGCCGGTAGGGGAAGGCGCGAGCAAGGGGGGATACTGAGGGGAAGGGGATGTGGTTGGAGGAATAAATTCTGAAATCACGCGCCTAATGAAAATTTTGGTGCGAAACTTGAAACTTGGGCGGGGGAAACACACAACACAGACGAAGCGCGTAAAATACTCGTGTGCGAGAAAAAAAATGTTGGTAGATTCCGTCTCCAAAAAATGTACACGTGTACTTGATTTTTTTTCGGGCAATGGTACGCCTGATTTATTAGGAAACATCGCACAGGTAACTGACTTATGGGTCATTAAAGCAAAAAACGCAGACGGGTACGGCATAGAAACCATGTGTTTTGTGATCTTCTAATAATTAATGCAAAAAACGCACATGGGCACACATGCTAATCAACGCTCAAAGCCCTCAAAGGATGCTCTTACCGATATTGTACGTTAATACTACAAACTTAAAGTACTACTGGTAATTTGCTCTAATACTACAAACTTAAACTACTTCTCACATGCTGGCCAGACACCGGCGTTCTCCTTCCCGGCCTTGTAGGCGGCAACCCACCGTGCTTCGATCTCTGCCAACCTCTCCTCACCACGGCGTGCGGCCTCTTTTTTCTTGCGACGACGGGGCTCTCTTTTCTTGACTGCTTTCTGCCTTCTCCGCTCCTTCTGTGCAGCTTTGGCAGCCTCAAAGTCTGCCCATGTAACTGTCTGGCCGCCGGCGGTGATGAACTCGGCATGGTGAGATGCCATCGCTTCCTTACCATGTGTGCGGCCGCGGGTGGCGACGAACACGGCGCGGCGGGATGCCATCGCTTCCTTACCCGTTACTGTGTGCTGCTGTGCCATGGACGACACCTGGAGAGAGCTCTGGGAAGGAGGGGCCAGGCAGCCGTACAGTGCGATGGTATTCAAGAGCTCAATGAGAAATGAGAACAGAAATTTGGCTTCCCTTAAAATTTTGCTTATCCATTATCGCACACGGTTCATCTCCGTCGCTTCTGGAAACAATGTGCGCTAAGCCTATTGTGTGTTGCGTTATGATTGGCCGGAACCCCAGCCACATGGATCGCGCGTGTGCACCGTAGGATGCACCGCGATCGAAGAGAAATACACGTCCCTCACATCACACCCGTGCAACTGTAGCTGGATTGGATTTATATGAGCTAAATGCCTAGAAAATGCACATAATCCCCTAAATATGGTAAATGAGCCCGAAAAAATGCCAAATTTGAACACGGTGATTTGCAGGGTGTATGTTCGTCGTAGAAAAAACTCCAGGGCAAAGAACGAAGAAAATTTGGATTCCCCTTCAATCTTGGGGATTTCCCTCTCGAAAGCATGGAACTTCCTCCGTGATGGTTCGATTTATGAAGGGCGTGCATGACGACATAAGCCAAACCTTCTCAAATTTTTACCAGGGCATGGTGAGGTCATACCATGGCACCATGCCAGGCGTCATGTTTTTAAGCATTTATTTCATTTTTCTATAGTTGAAAACCCAACAAACAAACATTTGTGGTTGACTATTGTCACACATTTCATCGAAATATCTGTCCATTCCTTGTAAAAGGCATGAGAATTTACTAAATGGCACGAGCATGGTTTTGTAGGCCGTTCTTGTGGACCCTTTCATCCATCGATTGTTTGACTTGAATTATGCGCATGAATGCCTAGGAAATGCACATAATCCCCTAAATATGGCAAATGAACCCGGAAAAGTGCCAAATTTGAACACTGTGATTTGCAAGTTGTATGTTCACGGTAGAAAAAAACTCATGGACAAAGGACAAAGGAAATTTGGATCCCTCCTTTAATCTTGGTGATTTCCCCCTCGAAACCATGAAACTTCCTCGGTGATGGTTCGACTTATGAAAGGCGTGCATCACGACATAAGGAAAACATTCTCCAATTTTTACCAGGGCCTGGTGAGGCCATACCATGGCACCACGTCAGGCATCATTTTTCCAACCATGTGTTTCATTTTCTGTATAGTTGTTAACCGAGTAAATGACGCGTTTATGGTTGACTATTGCCACACACTTCCTTGAAATATCTGCCCATTCCTTGTAAAAGGCATGAAAATGTACTAAATAACACGAGCATGGTTTTCCAAATCGTTCTTGTGCACCTTTTCATGCACCGATTGTTCGAATTTGAATTATGTCCATTAATGTCTAGAAAATGCACATCATCCCCTAAATATGGTAAATGAGCCCGGGATGTAACATCCCAAATTTTCAATTTGGAATGTTATACACTAGATCATCATTGCATATCATATTTATTGCATTTTGGTTGATCCTAGAAATTTCACGCAACTCATGGACCCTCGGAGAGAGTTGGGGATTTCGTTATTTTCATTTTTGAGATGTCTCAAATTTTGAAAAATAGGATCATTTGATTTTATTTATTTTATCTTCAATTATTTCTATTACAAAAATATGAGAGAGGGAATAAAATGACTTTCCCAAAATAAAGAAATATTGAGGATTTAATAAAAAATCAAATAAGATTTTATTTTGGTTTTATTTGCTATTTTATTTGAATTTAGGAAAAAATGCGCGTTTTTCAAAATTGTATTTAGGCCCCAAATAAATGTTCATCCTCTGCGGCTTGATTTTAGAAGCCGGGGAAAATTTATTTCGGGATTTTTGGAGTCCGTTTAGTATTTCTTTTTTCGAGCGTAATTATTTAAAAAAAGTTCGAACCAACCTTGGGCCGTAACCGGCCAGGACTCCTCCTGGCCGGGCATTTTTATAGCGTCCCGAGGCCCCGGCCGAAGCCCAGCCGCGCCCCCCGCCCTAACCCTAACCCTAGCCGCCGCCGCCGCCGCCGCCTGCCCGCGCCGCCCCGCCGCCGCCTGCCCGCACCGCCGCCCCGCCGCGTCGCCGCCGCCCCGCCGCCGCTCGCCGGACCGCCGCCGCCGCCGTTCGCCGGAGGTAGTTTTTTTTCTGCCTCCGTTTTTTCTCGAAAAAAACCGTTCGGTTTTCGATGGTTTGCTCGTTTTTTTAGTTTCGGTTTTTCTAAAATAGATCGGTTTTTCTGGTTTATTTAAATAGCGAGTGTTTGCCCGTTCGTTCATTTTAACGAACGTTCATCGTTCTTCTTTTTCTCGGATTAAATCCGCGATTTTTCTGATCGCGATTTCTGATCCGATTTTCGTTTTAGTTTAACTTTTCGCTCGTTTATCGGAATCAGGCGATTCAAGCGCCTGGAGCTTTGTCTCGAAACCCTCTTTCCGTTTAACCAACTTAAACAAGTTTTTGCCACTGTAAAATTTGCCCTAGATCCAGAATAGTAAACGAAGCCTGTTTCTTTTGCCGTTTGTCTTTCGTTTCTTCGTTCGATTTGATTCTTTTGCCAACCGGAGTTCTTAAGTTGAACTTTCTGGTTAGATCTCTTATTTGAGTTTTACTTGTGCATTAGTTGAGTACTTATTGTATGCTTGTTTGTTTGCGATAGAGTACCCGGAGTGCGCCACTTGCTACTTCGAATCGCTAGGTTTCCCGGATCATCAGCAAGGCAAGTAACACTTTGATCATGCTTTCCAACTACCCAGTTTTATTGCATTAGATCAATCCTCACACATTGCATGATTAGGATCTAATTAAAATGTGGGTTTGGGAAGTAGTTGAGGTAGCACCTATTACATGTTATTATCAAACCTTTGGGAGTTACTTCTACGTTTGCTTATTATGCCATGCTATGCTAGTAGACGTGGATTGGGTGAGTGTATCCATGACAGATGTGAGATTGTTAATTAATGGTTTACTTAAGGTGGCAACTTAAATACACATCTGGGTGGACTGAGGCACCTGGGTATTCCAGCGATTGCCTATTTTTCTTTATGGACCGCCACCCAAGCTCAAAGAGATCATGAGATTATTCATGCTAGAAACTTCCGTGTGCAGCCACAAACTATTATGGGCTCTAGCATAGTTGACTAAGTTGTGCGAACTCTTACAATGGTAGACTAGCAGATGTAGGGGATGTAGGTTGGTACGGTCTACCCGTTCATAAGGTGTTAGCTCTTCTGAAAGACTATGTCTCGGTCATCCGTTTCTCAAACACCATGTAGTGCGAGAAATCCAACGGAGGAGATCGAGTCTTGTGGGGAAAAGTGCACAAACCTCTGCAGAGTGTATAAACTAATCATGGTTAGCCGTGTCCTCGGTTATGGACATCTTGAGTATCTAGTACCTGGATTATCATGTGAATCTCAACATGTTACTCTGAAATTAATTTTATTGGGTTTTGTTTAATGATGATGCTTAATTGGGATTGAGAATGATGTCAACCATTCTCAATGTTTAACAACCACCATGATAGTTAAATAAAATTTATTCCTTTGCAGTAGGGAAAAATTGGCTTTACACAAAACTGTAACCATAGAGCTTCCCACTAGCCAAATATGTGTTGGGGAACGCAGTAATTTCGAAAATTTTCCTACGCACACGCAAGATCATGGTGATGCACAGCAACGAGAGGGGAGAGTGTTGTCTACGTACCAACGCAGACCGACTGCGGAAGCGATCACACAACGTAGAGGAAGTAGTCGTACGTCTTCTTCCCGATCCGACCGATCCAAGCACCGTTACTCCGGCACCTCTGAGTTCTTAGCACACGTTCAGCTCGATGACGATCCTCGGGCTCCGATCCAGCAAAGCGTCGAGGAAGAGTTCCGTCAGCACGACGGCATGGTGACGATCTTGATGTACTACCGACACAGGGCTTCGCCTAAGCACTACAACGGTATGATCGAGGTGGAATTTGGTGGCAGGGGGCACCGCACACGGCTAAGGAACGATCTCAAGGATCAACTTGTGTGTCTTGGGGTGTCCCCTGCCCCCGTATATAAAGGTTGGAGGGAGGGGGACTGGCCGGCCAGAGAGAGGGAGGCGCAGGGGGAGTCCTACTCCTACCGGGAGTAGGACTCCCCCCTCCAATCCTATTCCAACTAGGACTCTCAAGGGGGAAAGGAGAGAGAGGGGGGCCGGCCCCTTCTCCTAGCCCTACTAGGACTTGGGGAAGGGGGGGCACACGGCCAGGCTGTGGGCTGCCCCTTTTCTCTTTTCCACTAAGGCCCAATAGGCCCATTAGTCTCCCGGGGGGTTCCGGTAACCCTCCCGGTATTCCGGTAAAATCCCGATTTCACCCGGAACACTTCCTATGTCCAAACATAGGCTTCCAATATATCAATCTTTACATCTCAACCATTTCGAGACTCCTCGTCATGTCCGTGATCTCATCCGGGACTCCGAACAACCTTCGGTACATCAAAATGCATAAACTCATAATAACTGTCATCGTAACGTTAAGCGTGCGGACCCTACGGTTCGAGAACAATGTAGACATGACCGAGACACGTCTCCGGTCAATAACCAATAGCGGGACCTGGATGCCCATATTGGCTCCTACATATTCTACGAAGATCTTTATCGGTCAGACCGCATAACAACATACGTTGTTCCCTTTGTCATCGGTATGTTACTTGCCCGAGATTCGATCGTCGGTATCCAATACCTAGTTCAATCTCGTTACCGGCAAGTCTCTTTACTCGTTCCGTAATACATCATCTCACAACTAACATATTAGTTGCAGTGCTTGCAAGGCTTATGTGATGTGCATTACCGAGAGGGCCCAGAGATACCTCTCCGACAATCGGAGTGACAAACCCTAATCTCGAAATACGCCAACCCAACATCTACCATTGGAGACACCTGTAGTACTCCTTTATAATCACCCAGTTACGTTGTGACGTTTGGTAGTACCCAAAGCGTTCCTCCGGTAAACGGGAGTTGCATAATCTCATAGTTATAGGAACATGTATAAGTCATGAAGAAAGCAATAGCAACATACTAAACGATCGGGTGCTAAGCTAATGGAATGGGTCATGTCAATCAGATCATTCCTAATGATGTGACCTCGTTAATCAAATAACAACTCTTTGTTCATGGTTAGGAAACATAACCATCTTTGATTAACGAGCTAGTCAAGTAGAGGCATACTAGTGACACTCTGTTGGTCTATGTATTCACACATGTATTATGTTTCCGGTTAATACAATTCTAGCATGAATAATAAACATTTATCATGATATAAGGAAATAAATAATAACTTTATTATTGCCTCTAGGGCATATTTCCTTCAATATGCATATAGAATAGCCTGATTATTCCATTACTCTCTATGTGTTACTTTGCCAGCATATTCCATGTGCTGACCCGTTTCGGGCTGCAACGTTAATGTTGCAGACTTTTCAGACGACGATTAAGGAGTTTTAGGTCGTGGTTCTATACTCAGTGATGCCGTTGGAGTTGATGGAATCACTTATCTTCCAAGCCTTCCGCTGTTATCGTTATTATATGGCCTTAAGCCATATTTATTGTAATAAGTTCTCTTTTGAGACACTCGTTGTAATAAGTGTGTGATTGCTACTCTGTTATAAATCCTTCAAGTACTGTATGGTGTCAGCATTACTGATCCAGGGATGATACCTGAGCACAGAGATTGGACCGTTTGAGGTCTGGTCGCTACACGGGAAAAATGTCAAATTTGAACATGTTGTGTTTGAGGCAGTATGTTGATCGTTGGAAAAAACTGAATGACAAACTAGGACGGAATTTTGTATTCCCCTTCAATCTTGGGGATTTCCCTCTCGAAAGCATGGAACTTCCTCGGTGATGGTTCGATTTATGAAGGGCGTGCATGATGACATAAGCCAAACCTTCTCAATTTTTTACCAGGGCATGGTGAGGTCATACCATGGTACCATGCCAGGCGTCATATTTTTTAAGCATTTATTTCATTTTTCTATAGTTTAAACCCCAATAAACAAACATTTGTGGTTGACTATTGCCACACATTTCATCGAAATATCTATCCATTATTCCTTGTAAAAGGCATGAGAATTTACTAAATGGCACCAGCATGCATGGTTTTCTAGGCCGTTCTTGTGGACCCTTTCATGCACAGATTGTTTGAACATGAATTATATGCATTAATTCCTAGGAAATGCACACAATCCCCTAAATATGGCAAATGAACCCGGAAAAGTGCCAAATTTGAACACAGTGATTTGTAGGTTGCATGTTCATCATAGAAAAAACTCGTGGACAGAGGACAAAGGAAATTTGGATCCCCCTGCAATTTTAGTGATTTCCCCCTTGAAACCATGAAACTTCCTCGGTGATGGTTCGTTTTATGAAAGGCATGCATGACAACATTTTTACCAGGGCACGATGAGATCACACCATGGCACCACACCAGGCGCCATGTTTTTCCAAGCATGTATTTCATTTTTTATATAGTTGTTAACCTAGTAAACGACGCATTTATGCTTGACTATTGTCACACATTTCCTTGAAATATCTGCCCATTCCTTGTAAAAGGCATGAGACTGTACTAAATAGCACGAGCATGGTTTTCCAGACCGTTCTTGTGCACCGATTGTTCGAATTTGAATTATGTGCATAATTAATGCCTAGAAAATGCACATACTTCCCATATGGTAAATGATTTCGGAAAAATGTCAAATTTGAACACGTTGCATTTGAGGCGGTATGTTGATCGTTGGAAAAAACTGAATGACAAACTAGGATGGAAATTTGGATTCCCCTTCAATCTTGGTGATTTCCCTCTCGAAAGCATCGAACTTCCTTGATGATGGTTCGATTTATGAAGGGCATGCATGACGACATAAATCAAACCTTCTTAGCTTTTAACCAGGGCATGGTGAGGCCATACGATGGCGCCATGCCAGCCGTCATGTTTTTCAAGCACATATTTCATTGTTCTATAGTTGATAACCCAATAAATGACGTGTTTGTGGTTGACTATTGCCACGCATTCCATTGAAATCTCTGCCAATTCCTTGTAAAAGGCTTGAGAAATTACTAAATACCACGAGTATAGTTTTTCCAGGCCGTTCTTGTGCACCCTTTCATGCACCGATTGTTTGAATTTGAATTACGTGCATTAATGCCTACAAAATGCACATAATCCCCTACATATTGTAAATAAACCCGGAAAAGTATCAAATTTGAACATGGTGATTAGCAGGGTTTATGTTCATCGTAAAAAAAACTCATGGATGAAGGACAAAGAAAATTTGGACTCCCATTCAATCTCGATGATTTACTACCGCACACGATTCATCTCCGTCGCCTCTACGAACCGTGTGTGTTCACTCACACATGTAAAAGGAAAAGAAAACTCTCGCCCACTTCGTCCCCACACACTCACTGTGGACTCCTCCGCAACTCTGCACCCTGATAGAACAGATGCTACATTATCTATATATTTGCACCAAATCTTTGTTACATTATCTATTTTTAATTCTATTTTTTTGTACTTTGCTTCTCATATATATATATATATATATATATATATATATATATATATGGATCTGTTCTATCAGTTACTCCCATATTTGCATATTGCTCTGTTATTTCAATATATCTAATTTACATCTTAATTTTCATTTCAAGCAGTACATCCCTTGCTTTGCAAGAACAGGAGTAGAAGGAAATCTTGGGCTTTACTTTGGTGATGACTCCTAGGATGTCATATTGACAATGCAACATGGATTTACAATGACGGTTAGCGTAAAACTTGATAAAGATGGTCACTCCTATTTTAATGTGGGCCTTTGGAGAAAAAATGTGTAAGTGTGATGAACTGAAAGCTGGCAATAAAATTCTAGTGCGTGCACCACAGCCTAGTCTAATTAACATGGATGTTTACTTCCCCAACGTCATCAGCCGATCAAAGTCTGATCGAGGTTAGTGTCCTTTCAACTTTCTCCTTGCTGTCATATTACTATTTAAGCAACCAATTGATCAACATTTAAGCAACCAATTGTGATATCATATTCTGACTCCGTTCCTAGGCAGTAACAAATTATATTTACCAATTTATGCGCACTATATATTCTTCTGCCATGTTCTGAATAAATAATATATTTCCACCTTTTAAGCAGGATATGTTGGATGCATAGTGAACGATCTGTATGTTACTAAGCATACCAAATTTCACTGGAAGGACTTGAAGCATGGCATAAACTTTGTTGATAATCTGACAGAGATAGCACAGCGTATGAACGCTAAATTTTGGATGGGATTAATTAGCCCTATGGTGCACACACTGAAGAAGACCAATTGTGTGCACGAAACGCTGGTAAAAAGTCTTATTTTAATGTTGATGCTCATAAACTATATATATCTTCAATGATATATTACAGTTGTTTTTTATTCTACATGTCAACCGAAATTGCCCCTTTTAGCAGTTCCTAGATCGATTTTCCGGCGTGGTCGAATTACACTTGTGTCTGCTAATAACGCCAAAGTGATTGCAAGGTACTACATTTCCCGCAGAAATGGAACCATTCAAATTAACAAGCTCTCGCTTCTCGTGGCAATGCATCCATATTGGAAAATTGGAGACACTGTTCTACTCATGATCTACCAAGGCACAGGAGGGCTCTTCCTTTTCATTCACGAGATGCCGAGTCACCGTGATCAAGCTGCTTCTAGTGGATAGTTATGGTTGTTGGCCCTCAGCCTCTTAAAACGTGCTAGTTGTTACTATATATGTTAAGTATGTAGATATGAACCATATGGTTGTTGGCCCTTAGCCTCTTAAAATGTGATAGTTGTTACTATGTTAAGTATGTAGATATGCACCATATGGTTGTCAAAACCGTGTTACGAAGATCCTGTTTTGTCGAATAGTGTAACCACTATATATATGTTACTCAAATGTTGTTACCCAAGTTCATAAATTTTCATGGAAAGTATTAGTGTGTACACAGTTCATTAAGTTTAAGCGTGTGCCCGATGACCAGAAGGCATTTGCATATTAACTGTCCATATTGCAAATTCACACACATGTTAACATAAGGAAACGTATGTGTGACATACTAATCATTGCACACGAGTACTCGCAGACGCATCGTGTGCGATACTCCGCCACCGCAAGCAACTAGTTTGCATTTTTCAAAGTTTTTTGTACACACAGAATCGCACATGAAGTAACTGCATTGATCGTCTGTGTTTTAATTTCTCATCGCAAACAGTTCATCCAAGTCGGTTGTTTGCCATGTATCACACACATCTTGTTTACATGACTCGTTTGTGTTCTTTTGGCTCATCGCAAATAGTTCATCCATGTGAACTGTATGCCGCATATCACACACATCTTGTTAAGTTAAACCATTTCTGTTGTGTTCCCTAATCAAAAACAGTTCATTTGAGTTGACCGTATGCTGTATATCGCCCACACATTGATATGGCTGCCCATTTCTATTGTTCTACCTCATCTCAAACAGTTCGAATGGATTAACCGTGTGTCCTGCATCGCACACACATTGTTATGGCTACCCGTTTCTGTTGTTCTGCCTCATCGCACACAGTATGAATGGATTAACCGTGTGTCCTGCATCGCACACGCAACTAAAATCTGAACCGTGTTTGATGGCTCCGCCATTGCAAACATTTTGCACCTTTTTGACGGGTTTTTTACACCACCGTTTGCGATTATTGCATCACACACAGTTTTGGCAAAGGGTCTCTGATCGTAGTGTCACGTTAGCAGTATCATGCAGTAGTGTACACCCCTGCAGGGTTAATGATCTATTTGGATAGCCGCGTCCTCGGATATGGGCTACTTGGAAAGCTTACATTGTTCATAGATAACTGGAAGTGGATACTCTAAAATGCACAAGATAAGAGTGAGTGTTATGGATGGCCTTCTCGTAGGGAGACGGGGGCTGGTCCATAGTGGTGTATTGATATGGTGAATATGTGGACTCATGTGCGCTTTCTCATCTCAAAGAAAATGCTAGTAGACGTTGTACAAGATAGCCAGTGAGTCAAAGTTGGCTTGCTACAGTTAAACTCCACCACCCACTTGTTGATACTGATGCATATGTAGCTCGTTCTGATGTAAGTCTTGCTGAGTATATTTGTACTCACGTTTGCTTAATTTATGTTTTTATAGAGAGACTTCGTTTTCACTAGTAGTTTCATCTGGGATTCGACGATTAGCTTGGGAATCCCAGACAGAGGTCTGGTTCCTTTGGAGAGTCTTGTAGATTGACAGGCTTTCTAGCCTTCTCTCTTTTTAGATGTCTGTACTCGGACATTTTTATGCTTCCGCTTGGCTTGTATGACTTTGTGTGAAGGGTCATGAGACCCGCTGCTTGTAATAAATGCTATGATGGATCTTATGGACCCTTGTCTATATGAGTTGTTGAGTTATGTTGTGATGCCATGTTGTACATCGCATACTTGCATGTTATGCGTACGTGTAATGTGTATTGCTATGTGTGGGATCCGACACCTAGTTGTTTATTCTTGGTAGCCTTCCTTATGGTGAAATGTCTCCTAGTGCTTCCACTGAGCTATGGTAGTTCGCTATTGCTCCGGAACACTTAGGCTGGCCGGCAAGTATCCTTGTTTGTTCCCATGTCTGTCCCTTCGGGGAAATATCACGTGTTGTTCCTTTAAATCCTTGTAGCTTGCTACGACTTGGGTTCATACGTTGATGACCGACGCATTCATTGTTGGGTTACGTATGCGTGTCCCTGTAAGTTTGTGCCACCTTGGATTCACGACTAGTCATGTCGGCTCGGGATCTCTGGCATATGAATGCTAGCAACACTATCATATACGTGAGCCAAAAGGCGCAAACAGTCTCGGCCCGGGTAATGGCGGCAGCCGTGGGTTATTATGCCTAAGGCCGCAAAGTGATATGATGTGTTACATGCTAGATCGGTGTGACTTAAGATCGGGGTCCTGACACCAACTATAATTATTCCTCCTAAACTTTGGAATGATCACGATGTTTCCAAAGAAGGAGGAGGCACTTCGTATTGAGCAGTTCATACTTATATGTCTACTTAATATGAGCTTCAATATCTTTACAAAAGTTGGTACAAAACGCCTTATGTGGATTGCACATAGTGTGGTGCGGCCGACTCAGACGGCTTTCATGTTGGTCCGACACATCCTAGAGGGTGTGGTTGTTCTACATGAAATCCACTTGAAGAAACTGAATGGAGTGATCTTCAAAGTGGACTTCGAGAAGGCATATGACAAAGTTAAATGACCACTCTTGCGACAGGCTCTATGTATGAAGGGTTTCGATGAGGCCTGGAGGAAGTAGGTCCAATGCTTTATACAAAAAGGTAGCGTCTGGATCAAGGTAAATGATGACACATGTCATTATTTCGAGACGCAAAGGGGGCTAAGACAGGACCCCGATGTCCCCTATCCTGTTCACTATAGTGGCAAATATGTTGGTGGTCCTCATTCGTCGGGCCAAAGAGGATGGACAGGTGGGTGGGCTGTTGGGGAACGTTGCAGAAAACAAAAAATTTCCTACTCGTTTCACCAAGATCCATCTAGGAGTTCATCTAGCAATGAGTCATCAGATGCATCTACATACCTTTGTAGATCGCGTGCGGAAGCGTTCAAAGAACGGGGATGATGTAGTCGAACACGACGTGATCCAAATCACCGATGACCAAGTGCCGAACGGACGGCACCTCCGCGTTCAACACACGTACGGGACGGGAGACGTCTCCTCCTTCTTGATCCAGCAAGGGGGAGGAGAGGTTGGTGATGATCCAGCAGCACAACGGCGTGGTGGTGGATGCAGGGCATCACAGTAGCAGGGCTTCGCCTATACTACAAGAGAGAGAGATGTAACAGGGAGAGAGGGAAGCACCAAAAGCGTAGCCTCAAGTCCCTCCTCTACCACACTATATATAGGGGTGCCAGGGGGGTGCCGGCCCTAGGAGATGGATCTCCTAGGGGGGGGCGGCGGCCAAGGGTGGGGGGCTTGCCCCCCAAGGCAAGGGGGCGCCCCCTTTTAGGGTTTCCCCTAACCCTAGGCGCATGGGCCCCTTAGGGGGTGGCGCCCCAGCCCACTAAGGGCTGGGTTCCTTCCCACTTCAGCCCATGGGGCCCTCTGGGATAGGTGGCCCCACCCGGTGGACCCCCGGGACCCTTCCGGTGGTCCCGGTACAATACCGGTAACCCCGAAACTTGTCCCGATGGCCGAAACAGCACTTCCTATATATAATTCTTTACCTCCGGACCATTCCGGAACTCCTCGTGACGTCCGGGATCTCATCCGGGACTCCGAACAACATTCGGGTTACTGCATATACATATCTTCACAACCCTAGCGTCACCGAACCTTAAGTGTGTAGACCCTACGGGTTCGGGAGACATGTAGACATGACCGAGACGACTCTCCGGTCAATAACCAACAGCGGGATCTGGATACCCATGTTGGCTCCCACATGCTCCACGATGATCTCATCAGATGAACCACGATGTCGAGGATTCAATCAACCCCGTATGCAATTCCCTTTGTCAATCGATATATTACTTGCCCGAGATTCGATCGTCGGTATCCCAATACCTCGTTCAATCTCGTTACCGGCAAGTCACTTTACTCGTACCGTAATGCATGATCCCGTGACCAGACACTTGGTCACTTTGAGCTCATTATGATGATGCATTACCGAGTGGGCCCAGTGATACCTCTCCGTCATACGGAGTGACAAATCCCAGTCTTGATCCGTGTCAACCCAACAGACACTTTCGGAGATACCCGTAGTCTACCTTTATAGTCACCCAGTTACATTGTGACGTTTGGTACACCCAAAGCACTCCTACGGTATCCGGGAGTTACACGATCTCATGGTCTAAGGAAAAGATACTTGACATTGCAAAACTCTAGCAAACGAACTATACGATCTTTATGCTATGTTTAGGATTGGGTCTTGTCCATCACATCATTCTCTTAATGATGTGATCTCGTTATCAATGACATTCAATGTCCATAGCCAGGAAACCATGACTATCTGTTGATCAACGAGCTAGTCAACTAGAGGCTTACTAGGGACATGTTGGTGTTTGTTATTCACACATGTATTACGATTTCCGGATAACACAATTATAGCATGAATAAAGAAAATTACCATGAACAAGGAAATATAATAATAATGCTTTTATTATTGCCTCTAGGGCATCTTTCCAACAGTCTCGCACTTGCACTAGAGTCAATAATCTAGTTACATTGTGATGAATCGAACACCCATGGAATTCTGGTGTTGATCATGTTTTGCCCTAGGGAGAGGTTTAGTCAACGGATCTGCTACATTCAGGTCCGTATGTACTTTACAAATATCTATGTCTCCATTTTGAACATTTTCACGAATGGAGTTGAAGCGACGCTTGATGTGCCTTGTCTTCTTGTGAAACCTGGGCTCCTTGGCAAGTGCAATAGCTCCAGTGTTGTCACAGAAGAGCTTGATCGGCCCCGACGCATTGGGTATGACTCCGAGGTCGGTGATGAACTCCTTCACCCAAATTGCTTCATGTGCTGCCTCCGAGGCTGCCATGTACTCCGCTTCACATGTAGATCCCGCCACGACGCTCTGCTTGCAACTGCACCAGCTTACTGCCCCACCATTCAAAATATACACGTATCCGGTTTGTGACTTTGAGTCATCCAGATCTGTGTCGAAGCTAGCGTCGACGTAACCCTTTACGATGAGCTCTTCGTCACCTCCATAAATGAGAAACATCTCCTTAGTCCTTTTCAGGTACTTCAGGATATTCTTGACCGCTGTCCAGTGTTCCTTGCCGGGATTACTTTGGTACCTTCCTACCAAACTTACGGCAAGGTTTACATCAGGTCTGGTACACAGCATGGCATACATAATAGAACCTATGGCTGAGGCATAGGGGATGACACTCATCTCTTCTATTTCTTCTGCCGTGGTCGGACTTTGAGCCGAGCTCAATTTCATACCTTGCAGTACAGGCAAGAACCCCTTCTTAGACTGATCCATATTGAACTTTTTCAATATCTTATCAAGGTATGTGCTTTGTGAAAGACCTATGAGGCGTCTCGATCTATCTCTATAGATCTTGATGCCTAATATATAAGAAGCTTCTCCAAGGTCCTTCATTGAAAAACTCTTATTCAAGTAGGCCTTGATGCTGTCCAAGAGTTCTATATCATTTCCCATCAAAAGTATGTCATCTACATATAGTATGAGAAATGCTACAGAGCTCCCACTCACTTTCTTATAAACACAGGCTTCTCCATAAGTCTGCGTAAACCCAAACGCTTTGATCATCTCATCAAAGCGAATGTTCCAACTCCGAGATGCTTGCACCAGCCCATAAATCGAGCGTTGGAGCTTGCACACTTTGTCAGCATTCTTAGGATCGACAAAACCTTCCGGCTGCATCATATACAATTCTTCCTTAAGATAACCATTAAGGAATGCCGTTTTGACGTCCATTTGCTGAAGGAAATATGCCCTAGAGGCAATAATAAAGTTATTATTTATTTCCTTATATCATGATAAATGTTTATTATTCATGCTAGAATTGTATTAACCGGAAACATAATACATGTGTGAATACATAGACCAACAGAGTGTCACTAGTATGCCTCTACTTGACTAGCTCGTTAATCAAAGATGGTTATGTTTCCTAACCATGAACAAAGAGTTGTTATTTGATTAACGAGGTCACATCATTAGTAGAATGATCTGATTGACATGACCCATTCCATTAGCTTAGCACCCGATCGTTTAGTATGTTGCTATTGCTTTCTTCATGACTTATACATGTTCCTATAACTATGAGATTATGCAACTCCCGTTTACCGGAGGAACACTTTGGGTACTACCAACCGTCACAACGTAACTGGGTGATTATAAAGGAGTACTACAGGTGTCTCCAATGGTAGATGTTGGGTTGGCGTATTTCGAGATTAGGGTTTGTCACTCCGATTGTCGAAGAGGTATCTCTGGGCCCTCTCGGTAATGCACATCACATAAGCCTTGCAAGCACTGCAACTAATATGTTAGTTGTGAGATGATGTATTACGGAACGAGTAAAGAGACTTGCCAGTAATGAGATTGAACTAGGTATTGGATACCGACGATCGAATCCCGGGCAAGTAACATACCGATGACAAAGGGAACAACGTATGTTGTTATGCGGTCTGACCGATAAAGATCTTCGTAGAATATGTAGGAGCCAATATGGGCATCCAGGTCCCGCTATTGGTTATTGACCGGAGACATGTCTCGGTCATGTCTACATTGTTCTCGAACCGTAGGGTCCGCACGCTTAACGTTACGATGACAGTTATTATGAGTTTATGCATTTTGATGTACCGAAGGTTGTTCGGAGTCCCGGATGAGATCACAGACATTACGAGGAGTCTCGAAATGGTCGAGACGTAAAGATTGATATATTGGAAGCCTATGTTTGGACATCGGAAGTGTTCCGGGTGAAATCGGGATTTTACCGGATTACCGGGAGGGTTACCGGAACCCCCCGGGAGCCAAATGGGCCAACATGGGCCTTAGTGGAAAGGTGAGAGGGCACCCCACATAGGGCTGCGCCTCCCCCCCTCTCCCTAGTCCTATTAGGACTAGGAGAGGGGCCGGCCACCTCTCTCTCTCTCTCCCCTTTGAAGGATTCCTAGTTGGACTAGGATTGGAGGGGGGAGTCCTACTCCCGGTAGGAGTAGGACTCCTCCTGCGCCTCCCTCCTTTGGCCGGCCAGCTCCCTCCCCTCCAACCTTTATATACGGGGGCAGGGGACACCCCAAGACACACAAGTTGATCCTTGAGATCGTTCCTTAGCCGTGTGCGGTGCCCCCTGCCACCAAATTCCACCTCGATCGTACCGTTACAGTGCTTAGGCGAAGCCCTGCGTCGGTAGTACATCAAGATCGTCATCACGCCGTTGTGCTGACGGAACTCTTCCTCAACGCTTTGCTGGATCGGAGCCCGAGGAACGTCATCGAGCTGAACGTGTGCTAAGAACTCGGAGGTGCCGGAGTAACGGTGCTTGGATCGGTCGGATCGGGAAGAAGACGTACGGCTACTTCCTCTACGTTGTGTGATCGCTTCTGCAGTCGGTCTGCGTTGGTACGTAGACAACACTCTCCCCTCTCGTTGCTGTGCATCACCATGATCTTGCGTGTGCGTAGGAAAATTTTCGAAATTACTGCGTTCCCCAACAGTGGCATCCGAGCCTAGGTTTGATGGTTTGATGTTATATGCACGAGTAGAACACAAGTGAGTTGTGGGCGATACAAATCATACTGCCTACCAGCATGTCATACTTTGGTTCGGCGGTATTGTTGGTTGAGACGATCCGGACCAACCTTACGCGTACTCTTACGCGAGACCGGTTCCCTCGACGTGCTTTGCACATAGATGGCTTGCGGAAGACTGTCTCTCCAACTTTAGTTGAACCAAGTGTGACTACGCCCGGTCCTTGAGAAGGTTAAAACGGAGTCTATTTGACGAACTATCGTTGTGGTTTTGATGCGTAGGTGAGATGAGTTCTTACTTAAGCCCGTAGCAGCCACGTAAAACTTGCAACAAACAAAGTAGAGGACGTCTAACTTGTTTTTGCAGGGTATGTTGTGATGTGATATGGTCAAGGCATGATGCTGATTTTATTGTATGAGATGATCATGTTTTGTAACTAAGTTATCGGCAACTGGCAGGAGCCATATGGTTGTCGCTTTATTGTATGCAATGCAATCGCGATGTAATGCTTTACTAGATTACTAAACGGTAGTAATAGTCGTGGAAGCATAAGATTGGCGAGATGACAACGATGCTACGATGGAGATCAAGGTGTCGCGCCGGTGACGATGGTGATCATGACGGTGCTTCGGAGATGGAGATCACAAGCACAAGATGATGATGGCCATATCATATCACTTATATTGATTGCATGTGATGTTTATCCTTTTATGCATCTTATCTTGCTTTGATTGACGGTAGCATTATAAGATGATCTCTCACTAAATTATCAAGAAGTGTGCTCCCTGAGTATGCACCGTTGCCAAAGTTCGTCGTGCCCACACACCACGTGATGATCGGGTGTGATAAGCTCTACGTCCATCTACAACGGGTGCAAGCCAGTTTTGCACACGCAGAATACTCAGGTTAAACTTGACGAGCCTAGCATATGCAGATATGGCCTCGGAACACAGAGACCGAAAGGTCGAGCGTGAATCATATAGTAGATATGATCAACATGACGATGTTCACCATTGAAAACTACTCCATCTCACGTGATGATCGGTTATGGTTTAGTTGATTTGGATCACGTGATCACTTAGAGGATTAGAGGGATATCTATCTAAGTGGGAGTTCTTAAGTAATATGATTAAATTGAACTTAAATTTATCATGAACTTAGTCCTGGTAGTATTTTGCAAATCATGTTGTAGATCAATAGCTCGCGTTGTTGCTTCCCTGTGTTTATTTTGATATGTTCCTAGAGAAAATTGTGTTGAAAGATGTTAGTAGCAATGATGCGGATTGGATCCGTGATCTGAGGTTTATCCTCATTGCTGCACAGAAGAATTATGTCCTTGATGCACCGCTAGGTGACAGACCTATTGCAGGAGCAGATGCGGACGTTATGAACGTTTGGCTAGCTCAATATGATGACTACTTGATAGTTTAGTGCACCATGCTTAATGGCTTAGAATCGGGACTTCAAAGACGTTTTGAACGTCATGGACCATATGAGATGTTCCAGGAGTTGAAGTTAATATTTCAAGCAAATACCTGAGTTGAGAGATATGAAGTCTCCAACAAGTTCTATAGCTAAAAGATGGAGGAGAATCGCTCAACTAGTGAGCATATGCTCAGATTGTCTGGGTACTACAATCGCTTGAATCAAGTGGGAGTTAATCTTCCAGATAAGATAGTGATTGACAGAATTCTCTAGTCACCATCACCAAGTTAGTAGAACTCTGTGATGAACTATAATATGCAAGGGATAACAAAAACAACTCCCAAGCTCTTCGTGATGCTGAAATCAACGAAGGTAGAAATCAAGAAAAACATCAAGTGTTAATGGTTGACAAGACCACTAGTTTCAAGAAAAAGGGCAAAGGAAAGAAGGGGAACTTCAAGAAGAACGGCAAGCAAGTTGCTGCTCAAGTGAAGAAGCCCAAGTCTGATCCTAAGCCTGAGACTAAGTGCTTCTACTGCAAAGGGACTGGTCACTGGAAGCGGAACTACCCCAAGTGATTGGCGGATAAGAAGGATGGCAAAGTGAACATAAGTATATTTGATATACATGTTATTGATGTGTACTTTACTAGTGTTTATAGCAAACCCTCAGTATTTGATACTAGTTCAGTTGCTAAGAGTAGTAACTCGAAACGGGAGTTGCAGAATAAACAGAGACTAGTTAAGGGTGAAGTGACGATGTGTGTTGGAAGTGGTTCCAAGATTGATATGATCATCATCGCACACTACCTATAATTTCGGGATTAGTGTTGAACCTAAATAAGTGTTATTTGGTGTTTGCGTTGAGCATGAATATGATTTGATCATGTTTATTGTAATACGGTTATTCATTTAAGTAAGAGAATAAATTGTTGTTCTGTTTACATGAATAAAACCTAATATGGTTACACACCTAATGAAAATAGTTCATTGGATCTCGATCTTAATAATACACATATTCATAATATTGAAACCAAAAGATGCAAAGTTAATAATGATAGTGCAACTTATTTGTGGCACTGCTGTTTAGGTCATATCGGTGTAAAGCGCATGAAGAAACTCCATACTGATGGGCTTTTGGAACCACTTGATTATGAATCACTTGGTACTTGCGAACCGTACCTCATAGGCAAGATGACCAAAACACCGTTCTCCGGTACTATGGAGAGAGCAACGGATTTATTGGAAATCATACATACCGATGTATATGGTCCGATGAATATTGAGGCTCGTGGCGGATATCGTTATTTTCTCACCTTCACAGATGATTTAAGCAGATATGGGTATATCTACTTGATGAAACATAAGTCTGAAACATTTGAAAAGTTCAAAGAATTTCAGAGTGAAGTGAAAAATCATCGTAACAAGAAAATAAAGTTTCTATGATCTGATCATAGAGAAGAGTATTTGAGTTACGAGTTTGGTCTTCAGTTAAAAACAATGTGAAATAGTTTCACTACTCACGCCACCTGGAACACCACAAGCATAATGGTGTGTCCGAACGTCATAACCGTACTTTATTGGATATAGTGCAATATATGATGTTTCTTACCGATTTACCACTATCGTTTTTGGGGTCATGCATTAGAGACAGCTGCATTCACGATAAATAGGGCACCATATAAATCCGTTGAGACGACACCGTGTGAACTATGGTTTGGCAAGAAACCTAAGCTGTCGTTTCTTAAAGTTTGGGGTTGCGATGCTTATATGAAAAGGTTTTCATCCTGATAAGCTCAAACTCAAATCGGAGAAGTGCGTCTTCATAGGATATCCAAAGGAAACTATTGGATACACCTTCTATCACAGATCCGAAGGCAAGACTTTTGTTGCTAAAATTCGGAAACTTTCTGGAGAAGGAGTTTCTCTCGAAAGAAGTGAGTAGGAGGAAAGTAGAACTTGACGAGGTAACTGTACCTGCTCCCTTGTTGGAAAGTAGCACATCACAGAAAACTGTTTCTGTGACACCTACACCAGTTAGTGAGGAAGCTAATGATGATGATCATGAAACTTCAGAACAAGATACTACTGAACCTCGTAGATCAACCAGAGTAAGATCCACGCCAGAGTGGTACGGTAATCCTTTTCTGGAAGTCCTGCTACTAGATCATGATGAACCTACGAACTATGAAGAAGCGATGGTGAGCCCAGATTCCGCAAAGTGGCTTGAAGCCATGAAATCTGAGATATGATCCATGTATGAGAACAAAGTATGGACTTTGGTTGACTTGCCTGATGATCGGCAAGCAATTGAGAATAAATGGATCTTCAAGAGGAAGACGGACGCTGATAGTAGTGTTACTATCTACAAAGCTAGAATTGTCGCAAAAGGTTTTCGACAAGTTCAAGGTGTTGACTACGATGAGATTTTCTCACTCGTATCTATGCTTAAAGTCTGTCCGAATCATGTTAGCAATTGCCACATTTTATGAAATCTGGCAAATGGATAAACAAAACTGCATTCCTTAATGGATTTGCTAAAGAAGAGTTGTATACGATGCAACTAGAAGGTTTTGTCAATCTGAATAGTGCTAACAAAATGTGCAAGCTCCAGCGATCCATCTGTGGACTGGTGCAAGCATCTCGGAGTTGGAATATACGCTTTGATAAGTTGATCAAAGCATATAGTTTTATACAGACTTGCGGTGAAGCCTGTATTTACGAGAAAGTGAGTGGGAGCACTACAACATTTCTGATAAGTATATGTCAATAACATATTGTTGATCAGAAATAATGTAGAATTATTCTGTAAAGCATAAAAGGAGTGTTTGAAAGGAGTTTTTCAAAGAAAGACTTCGATAAAGCTGCTTACATATTGAGCTTCAAGATCTATAGAGATAGATCAAGACGCTTGATAAGTTTTTCAATAAGTACATACCTTGACAAGATTTTGAAGTAGTTCAAAACGGAACAGTCAAAGAAAAAGTTTCTTGCCTGTATTACAAGGTGTGAAGTTGAGTAAAGACTCAAAGCCCGACCACGGCAGAAGATAGAAAGAGAATGAAGGTCATTCCCTATGCCTCATTCATAGGTTCTATAAAGTATGCCATGCTATGTACCAGATCTATTGTATATCCTGCACTGATTTGGCAAGGGAATACAATAGTGATCTAGGAGTAGATCACTGGACAGCGGTCAGAATTATCCTTAGTGAAATAAGGATATGTTTCTCGATGATGGACGTGACAAAAAGGTTCGTCGTAAAGGGTTACGTCGATGCAAGTTTTTGACACTGATCTAAATGAATCTATAAGTCTCAATCTGGATACATATTGAAAGTGGGAGCAATTAGCTAGAGTAGCTCCTTGCAGAGCATTATAGACAAAGAATTTTGCAAAATACTTACGGATCTGAATATGACAGACCCGTTGACTAAGATTATCTCACAAGCAAAACATGATCACACCTTAGTACTCTTGGGGTGTTAATCACATAGAGATGTGAACTAGATTACTGACTCTAGTAAAACCTTTTGAGTGTTGGTCACATGACGATGTGAACTATGGGTGTTAATCACATGGCGATGTGAACTATTGCTGCTAAATCACATGGCGATGTGAACTAGATTATTGACTCTAGTGCAAGTGGGAGACTGAAGGAAATATGCCCTAGAGGCAATAATAAAGTTATTATTTATTTCCTTATATCATGATAAATGTTTATTATTCATGCTAGAATTGTATTAACCGGAAACATAATACATGTGTGAATACATAGACCAACAGAGTGTCACTAGTATGCCTCTACTTGACTAGCTCGTTAATCAAAGATGGTTATGTTTCCTAACCATGAACAAAGAGTTGTTATTTGATTAACGAGGTCACATCATTAGTAGAATGATCTGATTGACATGACCCATTCCATTAGCTTAGCACCCGATCGTTTAGTATGTTGCTATTGCTTTCTTCATGACTTATACATGTTCCTATAACTATGAGATTATGCAACTCCCGTTTACCGGAGGAACACTTTGGGTACTAACAAACGTCACAACGTAAATGGGTGATTATAAAGGAGTACTACAGGTGTCTCCAATGGTAGATGTTGGGTTGGCGTATTTCGAGATTAGGGTTTGTCACTCCGATTGTCGGAGAGGTATCTCTGGGCCCTCTCGGTAATGCACATCACATAAGCCTTGCAAGCACTGCAACTAATATGTTAGTTGTGAGATGATGTATTACGGAACGAGTAAAGAGACTTGCCAGTAATGAGATTGAACTAGGTATTGGATACCGACGATCGAATCCCGGGCAAGTAACATACCGATGACAAAGGGAACAACGTATGTTGTTATGCGGTCTGACCGATAAAGATCTTCGTAGAATATGTAGGAGCCAATATGGGCATCCAGGTCCCGCTATTGGTTATTGACCGGAGACATGTCTCGGTCATGTCTACATTGTTCTCGAACCGTAGGGTCCGCACGCTTAACGTTACGATGACAGTTATTATGAGTTTATGCATTTTGATGTACCGAAGGTTGTTCGGAGTCCCGGATGAGATCACAGACATTACGAGGAGTCTCGAAATGGTCGAGACGTAAAGATTGATATATTGGAAGCCTATGTTTGGACATCGGAAGTGTTCCGGGTGAAATCGGGATTTTACCGGATTACCGGGAGGGTTACCGGAACCCCCCGGGAGCCAAATGGGCCAACATGGGCCTTAGTGGAAAGGTGAGAGGGCACCCCACATAGGGCTGCGCCTCCCCCCCTCTCCCTAGTCCTATTAGGACTAGGAGAGGGGCCGGCCACCTCTCTCTCTCTCCCCTTTGAAGGATTCCTAGTTGGACTAGGATTGGAGGGGGGAGTCCTACTCCCGGTAGGAGTAGGACTCCTCCTGCGCCTCCCTCCTTTGGCCGGCCAGCTCCCTCCCCTCCAACCTTTATATACGGGGGCAGGGGACACCCCAAGACACACAAGTTGATCCTTGAGATCGTTCCTTAGCCGTGTGCGGTGCCCCCTGCCACCAAATTCCACCTCGATCGTACCGTTACAGTGCTTAGGCGAAGCCCTGCGTCGGTAGTACATCAAGATCGTCATCACGCCGTCGTGCTGACGGAACTCTTCCTCAATGCTTTGCTGGATCGGAGCCCGAGGAACGTCATCGAGCTGAACGTGTGCTAAGAACTCGGAGGTGCCGGAGTAACGGTGCTTGGATCGGTCGGATCGGGAAGAAGACGTACGACTACTTCCTCTACGTTGTGTGATCGCTTCCGCAGTCGGTCTGCGTTGGTACGTAGACAACACTCTCCCCTCTCGTTGCTGTGCATCACCATGATCTTGCGTGTGCGTAGGAAAATTTTCGAAATTACTGCGTTCCCCAACATTTGCCATATCTCATAATCGTAGAATGCGGCAATTGCTAACATGATTCGGACGGACTTTAGCTTCGCTACCGGTGAGAAAGTCTCATCGTAGTCAACCCCTTGAACTTGTCGATAACCCTTAGCTATAAGCCGAGCTTTATAGATGGTTACATTACCATCCGCGCCTGTCTTCTTAAAGATCCATTTATTTTCTATGGCTCGCCGTTCAACGGGCAAGTCAGTCAAAGTCCATACTTCGTTTTCATACATGGATCCTATCTCGGATTTCATGGCTTCTAGCCATTTGTCGGAATCCGGGCCCGCCATCGCTTCTTCATAGTTCGAAGGTTCACCGTTGTCTAACAACATGATTTCCAAGACAGGGTTGCCGTACCACTCTGGTGCGGAACGTGTCCTTGTGGACCTTCGAATTTCAGTAGGAGCTAGATTAGAAGTATCTTGATCATTATCATTAACTTCCTCTCTAGTCGGTGCTGGCATCTCAGGAACATTTTCTTGAGTTGCGCCATTTTCCGGTTCAAGAGGCAATACTTCATCAAGTTCTACTTTCCTCCCACTTACTTCTTTCGAGAGAAACTCCTTCTCTAGAAAGGATCCATTCTTGGCAACAAAGACCTTGCCTTCGGATCTGAGGTAGAAGGTATACCCAATAGTTTCTTTAGGGTATCCTATGAAGACGCATTTTTCCGACTTGGGTTCGAGCTTTTCAGGTTGAAGTTGCTTGACATAAGCATCGCATCCCCAAACTTTTAGAAACGACAGCTTAGGTTTCTTCCCAAACCATAATTCATACGGTGTCGTCTCAACGGATTTCGACGGAGCCCTATTTAAAGTGAATGCGGCAGTCTCTAAAGCATAGCCCCAAAAAGATAGCGGTAAATCGGTAAGAGACATCATAGACCGCACCATATCTAATAGAGTGCGATTACGACGTTCGGACACACCGTTACGCTGAGGTGTTCTAGGCGGCGTTAGTTGTGAAACTATTCCACATTTTCTTAAGTGTGTGCCAAATTCGTGACTCAAGTATTCTCCTCCACGATCTGATCATAGAAACTTGATTTTCCTGTCATGTTGATTCTCAACCTCACTCTGAAATTCCTTAAACTTTTCAAAGGTTTCAGACTTGTGTTTCATTAAGTAGACATACCCATATCTACTCAAGTCATCAGTGAGAGTGAGAACATAACGATAGCCACCGCGAGCCTCAACACTCATTGGACCGCACACATCAGTATGTATGATTTCCAATAAGTTGGTTGCTCGCTCCATTGTTCCTGAGAACGGAGTCTTGGTCATTTTACCCATGAGGCATGGTTCGCACGTGTCAAATGATTCATAATCAAGAGACTCTAAAAGTCCATCTGCATGGAGCTTCTTCATGCGTTTGACACCTATGTGACCAAGGTGGCAGTGCCACAAGTATGTGGGACTATCATTATCAACCTTACATCTTTTGGTATTCACACTAAGAACATGTGTAGCATTACGCTCGAGATTCATTAAGAATAAACCATTCACCATAGGAGCATGACCATAAAACATATCTCTCATATAAATAGAACAACCATTATTCTCGGATTTAAATGAGTAGCCATCTCGAATTAAACGAGATCCCGATACAATGTTCATGCTCAAAGCTGGCACTAAATAACAATTATTGAGGTTTAAAACTAATCCCGTAGGTAAATGAAGAGGCAGCGTGCCGACGGCGATCACATCGACCTTGGAACCATTCCCGACGCGCATCGTCACCTCGTCCTTCGCCAGTCTCCGTTTATTCCGCAGCTCCTGCTTTGAGTTACAAATGTGAGCAACTGCACCGGTATCAAATACCCAAGAGCTACTACGAGTACTGGTTAGGTACACATCAATTACATGTATATCACATATACCTTTTGTTTTGCCGGCCTTCTTGTCCGCTAAGTATTTGGGGCAATTCCGCTTCCAGTGACCACTTCCCTTGCAATAAAAACACTCAGTCTCGGGCTTGGGTCCATTCTTTGCTTCTTCCCGGCAGCTTGCTTGCCGGGCGCGGCAACTTCCTTGCCGTCCTTCTTGAAGTTCTTTTTACCCTTACCCTTCTTGAACTTAGTGGTTTTATTCACCATCAACACTTGATGTTCCTTCTTGACTTCTACCTCTGCTGATTTCAGCATAGCAAATACTTCAGGAATGGTCTTTTCCATCCCCTGCATATTGAAGTTCATCACAAAGCTCTTGTAGCTCGGTGGAAGCAACTGGAGGATTCTGTCAATGACCGCATCATCCGGGAGATTAACTCCCAGCTGAGTCAAGCGGTTATGCAACCCAGACATAGTGAGTATGTGCTCACTGACAGAACTGTTTTCCTCCATCTTACAGCTGAAGAATTTGTCGGAGACTTGATATCTCTCGACCCGGGCATGAGCTTGAAAAACCATTTTCAGCTCTTCGAACATCTCATATGCTCCGTGTCTCTCAAAACGTTTTTGGAGCCCCGGCTCTAAGCTGTAAAGCATGCCGCATTGAACGAGGGAGTAGTCATCGGTGCGTGCCTGCCAAGCGTTCATAACGTCTTGTTCAGCAGGGAGGACAGGTGCGTCACCCAGCGGTGCTTGTAGGACATAATCTTTCTTGGCAGCTATGAGGATGATCCTCAGGTTCCGGACCCAGTCCGTGTAGTTGCTGCCATCGTCTTTCAGCTTGGTTTTCTCTAGGAACGCGTTGAAGTTGAGGACTACATTGGCCATTTGATCTACAAGACATATTGTAAATATTTTAGACTAAGTTCATGATAATTAAGTTCATCAAATCAAATTATTTATGAACTCCCACTTAGATAGACATCCCTCTTCTAGTCATCTAAGTATAACATGATCCGAGTTAACTAGGCCGTGTCCGATCATCACGTGAGACGGACTAGTCAACATCGGTGAACATCTTCATGTTGATCGTATCTTCTATACGACTCATGCTCGACCTTTCGGTCTTTTGTGTTCCGAGGCCATGTCTGTACATGCTAGGCTCGTCAAGTCAACCTAAGTGTTTGCATGTGTAAATCTGTCTTACACCCGTTGTATGTGAACGTTAGAATCTATCACACCCGATCATCACGTGGTGCTTCGAAACAACGAATTGTCGCAACGGTGCACAGTTAGGGGGAACACTTCTTGAAATTATTATGAGGGATCATCTTATTTACTACCGTCATTCTAAGTAAACAAGATGCAAAAACATGATAAACATATCATGCAATCAAATAATAAACGTGACATGATATGGCCAATATCACATAGCTCCTTTGATCTCCATCTTGGGGCTCCATGATCATCTTGTCACCGGCTTGACACCATGATCTCCATCATCATGATCTCCATCATCGTGTCTCCATGAAGTTGCTCGCCAACTATTACTTCTACTACTATGGCTAACGCGTTTAGCAATAAAGTAAAGTAATTTACATGGCGTTTCTCAATGACACGCAGGTCATATAAAAGAATAAAGACAACTCCTATGGCTCCTGCCGGTTGTCATACTCATCGACATGCAAGTCGTGATTCCTATTACAATAGCATGAACATCTCATACATTACATATAGATCATTCATCATTCATCACAACTTTGGCCATATCATATCACAAAGCACTTGCTGCAAAAACAAGTTAGACGTCCTCTAATTGTTGTTGCAAGTTTTACGTGGCTGAATTAGGGTTCTAGCAAGAACGTATTCTTACCTACGTGAAAGCCACAACGTGATTTGTCGACTTCTATTTACCCTTCATAAGGACCCTGTTCATCGAATCCGCTCCAACTAAAGTAGGAGAGACAGACACCCGCCAGCCACCTTATGCAACTAGTGCATGTTAGTCGGTGGAACCGGTCTCACGTAAGCGTACGTGTAAGGTTGGTCCGGGCCGCTTCATCCCACAATACCGCTGAAGCAAGAAAAGACTAGTAGCGGCAAGAAAGTTGACAAATCCACGCCCACAACAAATTGTGTTCTACTCGCGCAAGAAGAACTACGCATAGACCTAGCTCATGATGCCACTGTTGGGGAACGTTGCAGAAAACAAAAAATTTCCTACTCGTTTCACCAAGATCCATCTAGGAGTTCATCTAGCAACGAGTCATCAGATGCATCTACATACCTTTGTAGATCGCGTGCGGAAACGTTCAAAGAACGGGGATGATGTAGTCGAACACGACGTGATCCAAATCACCGATGACCAAGTGCCGAACGGACGGCACCTCCGCGTGCAACACACGTACGGGACGGGAGACGTCTCCTCCTTCTTGATCCAGCAAGGGGGAGGAGAGGTTGGTGATGATCCAGCAGCACGACGGCGTGGTGGTGGATGCAGGGAGTCACAGTAGCAGGGCTTCGCCTATACTACAAGAGAGAGAGATGTAACAGGGAGAGAGGGAAGCACCAAAAGCGTAGCCTCAAGTCCCTCCTCTACCCCACTATATATAGGGGTGCCAGGGGGGTGCCGGCCCTAGGAGATGGATCTCCTAGGGGGGGGGGCGGCCAAGGGTGGGGGGCTTGCCCCCCAAGGCAAGGGGGCGCCCCCTTTTAGGGTTTCCCCTAACCCTAGGCGCATGGGCCCCTTAGGGGGTGGCGCCCCAGCCCACTAAGGGCTGGGTTCCTTCCCACTTCAGCCCATGGGGCCCTCCGGGATAGGTGGCCCCACCCGGTGGACCCCCGGGACCCTTCCGGTGGTCCCGGTACAATACCGGTAACCCCGAAACTTGTCCCGATGGCCGAAACAGCACTTCCTATATATAATTCTTTACCTCCGGACCATTCCGGAACTCCTCGTGACGTCCGGGATCTCATCCGGGACTCCGAACAACATTCGGGTTACTGCATATACATATCTTCACAACCCTAGCGTCACCGAACCTTAAGTGTGTAGACCCTACGGGTTCGGGAGACATGTAGACATGACCGAGACGACTCTCCGGTCAATAACCAACAGCGGGATCTAGATACCCATGTTGGCTCCCACATGCTCCACGATGATCTCATCGGATGAACCACGATGTCGAGGATTCAATCAACCCCGTATGCAATTCCCTTTGTCAATCGATATATTACTTGCCCGAGATTCGATCGTCGGTATCCCAATACCTCGTTCAATCTCGTTACCGGCAAGTCACTTTACTCGTACCGTAATGCATGATCCCGTGACCAGACACTTGGTCACTTTGAGCTCATTATGATGATGCATTACCGAGTGGGCCCAGTGATACCTCTCCGTCATACGGAGTGACAAATCCCAGTCTTGATCCGTGTCAACCCAACAGACACTTTCGGAGATACCCGTAGTCTACCTTTATAGTCACCCAGTTACGTTGTGACGTTTGGTACACCCAAAGCACTCCTACGGTATCCGGGAGTTACACGATCTCATGGTCTAAGGAAAAGATACTTGACATTGCAAAACTCTAGCAAACGAACTATACGATCTTTATGCTATGTTTAGGATTGGGTCTTGTCCATCACGTCATTCTCTTAATGATGTGATCTCGTTATCAATGACATTCAATGTCCATAGCCAGGAAACCATGACTATCTGTTGATCAACGAGCTAGTCAACTAGAGGCTTACTAGGGACATGTTGGTGTCTGTTATTCACACATGTATTACGATTTCCGGATAACACAATTATAGCATGAATAAAGACAATTACCATGAACAAGGAAATATAATAATAATGCTTTTATTATTGCCTCTAGGGCATCTTTCCAACATGGGCTAATACCATATTGTCGATGGTGGGGTGTCCATACTACAATACGTTGTCGATACAATTATCTTCATGGAACATGGTTTGGGAAAGGCTAGAAATATGAAACTAGTTTTAGGTCTTTTCGAACAACTACCAGGTTTGGAATTTAGTTTCAACAAGAACGAACTGTTATGTTTTGGGGGCGCCAAGGAAGAACAGAAAAAACTATAGACAGTTGTTTGGATGTAAGTTGGGATCTATACCGTTTAGTTATCTGGGTATCCCCAACAAGGAATGGAAGTGCACAGAGGGTCGATTTGAGAAGAAGCTAAGTTGCTAGAAGGGCAAGTTCATGTCTTATGGGGGTCGGCTGATTCTGATAAATTCCGTGCTTACAAGTATACCGATGTTCCTATTGTCTTTCTTTGAAGTACCAGTGGGCGTACGGAAAAGCTTGGACTCTTATTGATCACGTTTTTTCTGGCAATGCGACAAGAATAAATCCAAGTACAGATTGGCCAAGTGGGATATAATCTGTAGGCCGAAGGACCAAGAGGGTTTAGGAATTGAGAACCTTGAGTAAAGAATAGGTGTATCCTCAGTAAATGGCTATGGAGGCTATCTGTCGAGGATGAGGATATGTGGGTACAGTTATTGCGTAACAAGTACTTGCAATCCAAGATCCTAGCACAGATTACGGTGCAGCTGAATAATTCACCTTTCCGGAAGGGGCTAATGCAGACAAATGTGACATTTTTCAATAGGACTAAATTCATTGTAGGGAACGGCAATACTACTAGATTTTGGGAAAATACATGGCTTGGAGAGAGCCACTAGCCATAAAATTTCCAACCCTTTACAACATTGTACAAAGTAAAGAAGTTTTCGTAAGCACGGTACTAGGATCGATTCCCTTAAACATTCAATTCTGGAGGTCCTGGTGGGAGACATATGTGATAGATGGCTACATCTTGTGCGTAGGTTTATGGAGATTAACCTTTCTGATGAGCCAGATACACTTCACTGGAAACTCTCAATGCCAGGGTTTTTCTCAGTGAAATCTATGTATTTAGATTTTCTAAACTCTGTTCAAGTCCCAAAGTCGCTTCATATTTGAAAGATTAAAGTGTATTTAATTAAGAATAAAGGTTTTTATGTGGTTTATGTACAAAGAAGTGATTTTAACTAACAACAACTTGGCAAAACATAGTTAGGAGGGCACTAAACGATATTGGTTTTGCAATCAAGATGAAACTATCCAACACTTGTTTCTCAAAGGCCCACTAGCCAAGTTACTATGGCCTACACTACATGTGGCTTTCAATGACGGTCCTCCTAATAGCATTGGCACGTTATTTGGGACAATGACTAAATGGAGTGAAGCCTAAAATAATGGAGCATATTCGAGTTGGCGTGTGTGCATTAATTTGGGCTATATTGTACTGTCGGAATGACGTGGTCTTTAATAGACAAACCATCACAAATATTGTGCAGGTCATCTACATAGCAACTGGTTGAATACGTACGTAATCGTCACCCAGTCATGCGAAGTCATAGAGCTTATGGCTTATGGGTGCAACAGTGAAGAGACGGTTGCACCGGATAAGTTTAGATGGCAGTCTAACAATAGGATAGATATTTACACATCTTATCCGATTTTTGCCGGTTGTGGTGAGTTTGATTTTGATATTCATTTCAGCTCATCTTACGAGCTTGTACCGGACTACTTACCTGCTTGTTTTATTAATAAGATTGCATGCATCATTTTAATGCAGAAGTCGAACCACTGGATAAATGATAAAAACCTTTTCTGGAAAATGTTTCTGTCGATTCCGATTTTTACATTCAACTAGCGTAACAATCAGAACCTCAAGATTCCCTCGAGAGAAGTCGATCTGCCCGTTCCTCGTGGGTCCAAATAGTGACAAAATGTTAGCGTTCCAGCCCAGCTCCTAACCTTGATGTTTCCACATCATCAGACACACACCACTGGAAGTGAAGAGCCCGCTACCTCCAAAAGACTACAACACCCAATGGCCCAACAGCCTAACACAAAAGTGGCACGCCAAGAGCCTGATTCATTCCTGCTCGGGAGTAAAAAAACGGCGCAGGGCTCATGGAGATGGAAGGAAACCAAATCCAGACCTCACCCATGGGGTCCGCGCCGTCGAGGTCGTCCCCCCGGCAGTGGAGCTGGGGCTCGGCCCTCGCCGGCGCCGTCACCACGGCGGCGGCGGCGGGCGTGCTGGTCTGCAGGCCGAGGGACCCGAGCTTCGAGCTCATCTCCATGAACCTGTCCTCCTTCCACTTCCGGCCGCCGGCGGCGCTGGACATCGGCCTCACCCTCACCGTCCACGCCACCAACCCCAACGTGGTGCCCGTGCGCTACGGCGCCTCCAACGTCTCCATCCTCTACGGGGGCACGCTCCTGGGCACCGCGCGCCTCGACGCCGGCCAGCAGCCCGCCACATCGTGCCGCCTGCTCCACCTCCCGGCCCGGCTCGACGCCATGGAGCTCGCCCACCACGCCGGCGCCATCCTCGCCGACACCGCGCGCCGGCACATGGAGCTGGACGCCGTCGTGGAGATCGCGGGCGAGGCCACCGTGCTGCTCTGGTCGCGCCGCTTCTCCGTCCGCATCGACAGCCACATCATCGTCGACCCCGTCTTCCTCGAGGTCGTCGAGCAGGACAACCGCTCAGAGATGCAGCTCTACCTAACCTGACCTCAGTTAGCTGCTATGTGTATCATCACCACCTGAACCCTCTCTCGAAACCTTATTCGTCTGTTTGTGCGATGAAATGCAATGCAATGCAATCTCTCCCAATTCCAAGCAATGAAATGCAATGCAATCTCTCAAGTTCCAATGTCCTATCATAGAATTTTTGACAAGAATATTCTGCGGCTCCACAATATCACACAACAAATTGATACTACGTTCTAGCAGGAATGTGAAAGACAATGGGCGAGGGTAAGATAGCTCGCATCCTACAAAACATAGCACAAGGACATCAAAGCCAGCAGCGATTTCATGTCCTAATAAGATTACACTGCACACAGAAAAGTATATCATTGTTTCTCAGTTGAGTGTCGCGAGTGGCGAGCGAGGGATGAGCGACGGCTTGGGCTCCTTGCTCGATTCATAGGGATGGTTCTCGCGGAACTCATCCATCAGGGACTCAATTGGCATCGCTCGCAACGACTCGATAGTGCCTTTGCTCGGGACTTCCGGCTCAGACCTCATCGGAGTTTCGCCAGTCGGCTCATAGTCCTGCAAAAAACAGCATGGTAGGGGAGTTCAGACAAGATAACAACAATACACACTGGACTTGGGGCGCTGGGGAAAGAGGACGGTTCTTCACAGGATTTTCATCTCACCCTGTAGCTGCTTTGGAAAGCCCTCTCGGCATGTGTGTTGATGCCTGAAGTCTGCCCAGAGTGGTTCTCCTGCAAATGCTGTATCTCTACCGAATGTGCTTCCACTGTCGACACAACTCTTGATGCAGAATTACGTGCCTCTTCCAGTAGATCTGAGGCAAAGGGGGACACACAGAAGCAAGTCGAGATTAGATGGGGAGCTCTTCTTATTGAATAAGCAGTCATGTTGAGCGCTTAGAAATTACTGTCGATATCCTGGAGTATTTCTTTGCTACTGTTGGATGCTTGCTCTTCAGCCAAGGCGCGAGATGATGCAATCTCTGCTTCATGCTGCTCGTTGTTTTCGATTGCAGCCCTGAAATATCCAGACAGCAAAGCTAATTAGACCCCCATGTTCAAAATATGCGATTAACACAAGACATGGTTTTGAGAAATTCAGAGGTGTGCTTTTTTGATCCAAAATTATGGACTGACATGTCAAATTGGCACCCAAATTGCCTTAATTCAAGCTAACTTAGATCAAACCAGCATGAAGAGTGCCAAAGCAAGTTGAACTATCTATAGAGCGAATTCCGAGAAAACCAAAATCTAACTGAACAAAACAGGCTACATGTAAGCAAAAACAAAAGTAATGATAACAAATCTACTTGCCTGACAAGTACTTCAACTTCAGCCACTTGTTTTGTGCACAAATCATTAACTGCAGCATGGGATTTTTTCCATTGTTGTGCAGCAGAGTCGACAGTGCATGCACTGGACAAGTCCAATAAAGATCATTAGTTACAAAATTTCAATCAAATTAAAATGAATCGGTGAATGTTGAAACATTTCATGCAATCAGGCATACCACTCCTGCATAATTGTTTCCATGCGGCAATGCTTAGCTGAAGAGAAGCTGGAGCCAACTTTGCAGTCATTCTCTGCTTGCTCTGCAAACATTTCCCACTTTCTCTTGGCATCCTTTGTGACACCCTCCATAGCAGACGTATGCTCATCCAGAAATGTCTTGTTACCACGAGCAGCATCGCCAAGAGAGTTTAATCTAACATCCACCTGCAGGAAACAAACATCAGGTTTATTCTGATTTTCGTAGTTTGATTGGTCACTTACAAACAAATTTGCCCAAGTGGTACACGCAAGTACAGACGCACCAGCTCTCTTTGTCGAACAATGTGTTTGGACACCAAACTGGTGATATCCGCCAGAAGCCTCTGTTCCTCGGACTTTGATTGTTCCTGCACGAAGTGATGGTATTAGATACACCAACATGATTTTGCCAATGAGTAGTCAACAAAAGGGGAATGGATCACCTCATAAGCCTTTTGAAACTCTTCAAGGCTTTTGACCTGTGCTTCATGAGTGTGGTTCGAGTGGTTCTGCAACTTGGATGTTTCCTCCATGTACTTTTCAAAGAGCCCAAGAATGAAGCTGGACATATCCTTCGTCCTATCCAAGCTAATGCAGAAACTCTGTTGACAACAGGAGCAAAGTTTAACTTGCAGCTAATCATAGCTAAGTTATGCTGAAAATCTGTTGACAGTCGGATCAAGTAACTGACATCACGCAATTCCTTAGTGAAGTGTGCCAGTTCGCTTCGATGGTCGGCTAACAAACTCTGAATATCAGTAAATATCTTCAGTGCCTCTCCCTCAACACATGCTAGAAGCTGACAGCAAGAATATCCCCGTGAGAATGAATAGAAGCAAAGGATAAGCATGTGAGACAAACAAAAAGTGTTCACTGAAAAACAGGTCACAACATGCCTGGTCAAGACTGCAACAGCTTGCTGCAGACAGAGATGATACATCCTCCAATGTAGAATTTGTGTTTGCTTTATGTAGGAGCACAATATTTTGAAAAGCTTCCATGTGCGACATATATAACGACTTCGAAGCTAAGATCTTCTTCTTTATCTCCAATGTAGCCTTCAAAAGTTAAACCAAGAATAAATAGCATGCAAAATGGAGTATGAGCCCAGACAATTATTGTGTAGATGTGTACCGTGTCATGGGAATCAACGCAAGATTGGCATAGGTCTTCCACAGCCTTTAGGTGTTTGTTTTGTTGATCTATAGATGCAGTGAGGGTACTGGAGAGAATATCCAACTTTGAAGCAAGGTCAGTTTGGAATGAGTTCACCACCGACCTATTTGCAGCACTTAGTTTATCTCCTCTGGCTATTTTTGAATGCAGTGAAGCATTATCACGGCTAGATTTTTCAAGTTCTGATCTCAGAACACAGGCTTGATGTGCTAGAGCATTTTCTGATGTGCAAAGGTGCATTAAAATACAGTTAGAACTAAGAAAAGGTGTGTTTGCAATAATGAAAAATGGGAAATAAAACCGAACCTGCTTTTTTCTGCTCAGATATAATGAATTCTTTCTCCTTGAGATTATAATGGGCCTGTTTCAAATCCTCTTTTGTTGTTGAGAGTAGGTTGCTTGTATGGTCCAGACATTTCTGTTGAACAAGATATTAATCTTACAGTACAAAAAATCATCAGATGATTATAAATAGGAAATACAATTTACCTCTGTGGCTTCGAGCTTTTTGCTCAAATCAGCAGAATGTTGGAGCTCAGAATCATACTTTTCTTGCAGGTCATTGATTTGCTGAAACCAAAGCAAAGCATTGATTTTTTTTTTAAACATGAACAGAGGCATGGAAGTTTCCAGCAACTGAGTAGTTTCTGTACCTTCTGATTTGTTTCTAAAGAGGCAGTCATTTGCTCAATTTGATCAGCCATGGCCTTCAAAAGAAATACAGGAAAAGTTAATTGGTATAAAGATACAAGGAATCTACCACGTTACTGGTTAATGTCTGGTTGAAGTTACTGATTAGGGTCTAGTTTCAATGATTAAGGTTTGTGAGTAATATTGGATTTCAAGAATGGAAAAGGAATATGTGTCTACTTCGGATTCAAATAGATACGAGAGATCGTGTCAAATGGTACCTTCCTCTCGTTCTCCTCCAGCTGGTATCTATCTTTTGGAATGTACACCCCAACCTTTTCACGTGCAGCATAGACCTCTGGGGAGGAGTCAATATTGTGAGGCCATTCTGCAACTATCTGAACTACAAAAATTGAGTGTGGGTTCGCTAAATACCTGCTTTCAGTCGGTCGATTTCTCCATAGAGATCCTTGATTAACGTTGATTTCATCATTTTTTGGTTAACCTGTGAAATAGATAAATATCAGCAATTGATCAGATATGACAAAGTGAAACTAAATGGCACTGGCATACACAAAAAATGAGATGGTTTTCAATCTTTAGGGGAACTCATGAAACAATGGCTGAAAATGGAGGGAAAAAACAAAGTCAGTTTACCTCGGGCCTGTTTTTTATGCTCTTTGCCCGGTGTGCATAATCCAATGTGCTTAATGTCTCCTCAAGACAGTGTACAGAAGGCGAAACAGTAGCAATAATGCAAGTTTTTGTTCTCCCTCCAAGTGAATCACGAAGCAACCTTGTGAGCTTACTGTCTCTGAAAGGCGAAGAGAATTCAGTAAGGTAAGAAAGGCTATTGCATGCAAGGATCCTTGACCACTGATACATACCTGTAAGGAACATGTCCAAGGTGCTCAACCAATGCCGTGATAACACGGCCTAAAGTAAGCAAACTTTTGTTTATTTCACCAGCCTCTCTTGCTCGGCCCTAAAATCAAAAGAGAATGTCTAACTCAAGAATACCATAGAACTGACAAAAGATTTATGCCAAATGAAACAGTAAAACCCAAGCTAACTATACTGTACAATGTACCTCCCTAGCTCCAGAACGACAGATGTTCTCAGACCCAGCCAGATCAACCAGATTTAACTTCCCACATTTTATCAGTTCTTCTCCTTCAGGGGTTGCCTCTTTTATGTGAATTGTAATTGAGAAAAGCGAGTGCGAACGACTGAAATATTACAGATGAAATAAGATTAAGTTTATGTAAGGGCTAGAGATCAATAGAGGAAAATGAGTAAAACTAAACCTTGATTGCTTGTTCAAAAGAGTCTCTGCTGTGCGGCGCTTCGCAGATCCTCTTTCCAAAAGAGAGAATATTTCGCTACAATTAGTGACTATTTCTTCCTCCAAACCTCTCACAAGCACCCCACCTTTCCCGTCCTCCATGAGTGGCAATGGCTTTTTCTGCCGTTCTTCCAGAGCAACCTTAGATATCTCCTCTGGTGCAAGAAGATCTGTTATTTCCTCATTGTACAGTTCCAAAAATGTGACCTTCACACTGTACTCAGTATTCTGCCTCTCCAATGTATCAAATATCTGCTTGACGGCCCTAGGTATGACCCCAGCATCTGAAGGTAACTGTCCCTCCGGTCCACTCTGCAAGAATTTCAACACAAGATACCAAACAGCTGAGTAACCCCAACATGGACACATACACAACAATACACCAACAGAAGATAGGCTTGCCTTAGCTCTCCGGCATTCTCCTTCCATGGTATAAGTCTTCCCCGTGCCCGTCTGGCCATAAGCAAAGATGGTGCAATTAAACCCTTCCAGCACCTCATTCACGATAGGAATGATGGCTTGATCATACAAGTCTCTCTGCCTAGCTGTTGGGCCAAAAACCTGCAAATGAAGATGGGGGCTTTATGTTACATCACAGCACTGAGCAAACAACCCTGAAATGGGATGCAAGTTCCCAGCCAATACCAGAAGCATCAGCAGTTAGCGAAGAATAACTCAACATGCTGGAGCTATTCAAAATAGTGACAGGAAATGCACAACAAGGGCGAATTTCTCCTTTTGCTCCTCAGCCTACGGAGTATTAGCTATTAGCAACAGTTTCCAGTTGTTATTCCCTCCCAAGGGCATGGTGTCAACTGCAATGCAGCTGCTTTAATTCGCAGGCAACTCGAACCCCAGCTCGTTCAGATGCGAACACACCAGTTGGAACTAACCCTAGGCACTAAATTCCTACGAGCTACCAAAGCTTTTACACCGCGAGAAAACCCCATCCAGACCTTGTCGAACGTGAAGACCCTGTCGATCTGCTTCCCGGCGATGGTCTGAGTGACGGCGACCTCCCGCTGGTAGTCGTTGCAGGTGACCACCTGCGGCGCGTTGCTCCGGAGCTCGTCGTCGCTGAACGGCCTGGGAGCAGGAAGCGCATGAGGAGGCGGTTAGGGCTGCGGATCTGGGGAGAGGAGGCCCGCGGGGGCGGCGGCCGGTCGGCGCGGCGCGGCGCGGCGGGCGTACCTGCAGCGGAGGAGGACCTGGACGTTCACCGACTTCTCCTTGTCCACCCGCGACATGGCGGCGGCGGCGGCGGCCGGGGAGATTTCGAAATCTCACCCGTCCCGCGGTGCGGCGTGGGGGGGATTCGGAAACTTTCGGGGCGGAGCGGAGCGGGGCGGTGGCGTGGGGTTGGGGGAGGAGGGCAGAATTCAAAATTTTGGGGGAGTGGCCGCCTAGTGTGAGATGGGGAGGGAGCGTGGTCTGCCACTGGCTTTATGCGGGGGCCGGGGGCGGCACGCTCGCGGCTCGCTGCCCAGCCGCCAGATCTCATGGTTCGAGCCCTGCTGGCCTTTGGGTGCAAAGCCCACGGCCCGCTGGTCTAAAATTCTTTCACTTTCTCCTACTCGTTGTTAAAAAAAAATGAATGCGATAAATCGTTTTCCGTTTTCCAGCAGTGAGCATGAACTTCTGCTACCCCTGTAAAAGAACGATACGGTCGTTCTCGGATGAGAGAAGAGAGACGGATGATGAGGACGCCGGACCTGCCATCGCCGCTGTAGTGGTCGGCGACCTTATCCTCGGTCTTCCTCAACGGCAGAACATGATGTCGTCCGGGGCACCCTCTTCCTTGATCAATGACGTAGTTACAGAATAACGGATCTAGATGACATGTTGTATCAACAACCTAAAAATAAGAAAACAGAAAACAAATATTCTAGTATTCCCTTCAATCCATATTAATTAACGGATCTAGATGACATGTTGTATCAACAACCTAAAAATAAGAAAACAGAAAACAAATATTCTAGTATTCCCTTCAATCCATATTAATTGGCTCTCCTTTAGTACAACTTAAACAAACTCATAACAGGTGATTAGTAATGATTGATGTTTGCATTACCATTATTAAATTTTTCATTGGAGTCTAATGAACTAAATTTAATAAACAAAACGAAATTATATATCCATTAAGTGACAGAAGTTAAGTTTTTTTTTTGCGGGAAGACAGAAGTTAAGTTACTAATACAATCTCATAACAGTAGGTTTCAGTGGCAGTGACTTAACACAAGACTGGATAATTGGATCTAGATGACATGTTATATCAACAACCTAAAAATAAGTAAACAGAAAACTAATATTTCAATATTAAGTTTTGTGAAACAAAACTCAACACATGTAATTAGTAATAACTGGTGTGACCAGTAATAAATGGTGTCTACATTGCCATTATTAATTTTTTTCCATTGTAATCTAATGAACTAAATTTAATAAATAAAATGAAATTATATATCCATTAAGTGACAGAAGTTTATAAGTTACTAATACAATCTCATAACAGTGAGTTTCACTGTTAGTGACTTAACACAATACTTTTTAAGTACACGTAACTACATGTATCATTTTCATTTTAATTGAAAGAACTGCACATAAGGATCGTTGTAATATTATTAATATCACGAGGATCGTTGTAATATTATTAATATAAAGTTGAACTAAGAAATAAGTCCAAATGATGAATTAATTAAGTTTCTTTAAAATGAACTAACCAGTTAAGTGTCAGAATATTAAGTTTCGGTCCCAGTAACTTAATGCAATACTTTTTTACATGCACAAAGGTACTAGCGCCATTTTTATTACGTTGTAAGATTTCAGATCAAAATATTTCATGCTACACAGACTTAATATGTCTAACAACGGGGTTCTTCGAAGAAAACAAGTGAGTAGAATAACACATAGGTAGCAACATAAACATCAACATTGAGATTCAACAAGTATTAGATATATTAAGGAGGTCTAGAGCAACAAACAACTATGCAGACCAAATATACAAGAAGAACCAACATTTTAAGCAAAATCTTTGGATAAAACTTTGCTCCTCTTGTTGATATTGTTGATGTCCTTCAATCGCTAAAAAAGAAACTACTGTCTACTCTTTCTTCTACTAAAATGATGGTAAAAGATGATTGCTCTTGCATGAGAATAGGGGAGTACAAGTGAATGAAATATGCCCTAGAGGCAATAATAAAGTTATTATTTATTTCCTTATATCATGATAAATGTTTATTATTCATGCTAGAATTGTATTAACCGGAAACATAATACATGTGTGAATACATAGACAAACAGAGTGTCACTAGTATGCCTCTACTTGACTAGCTCGTTAATCGAAGATGGTTATGTTTCCTAACCATGAACAAAAGAGTTGTTATTTGATTAACGGGATCACATCATTAGAAGAATGATGTGATTGACATGACCCATTCCACTAGCTTAGCACCCGATCGTTTAGTATGTTGCTATTGCTTTCTTCATGACTTATACATGTTCCTATGACTATGAGATTATGCAACTCCCGTTTATCGGAGGAACACTTTGTGTGCTACCAAACGTCACAACGTAACTGGGTGATTATAAAGGAGCTCTACAGGTGTCTCCAAAGGTACATGTTGGGTTGGCGTATTTCGAGATTAGGATTTGTCACTTCGATTGTCGGAGAGGTATCTCTGGGCACTCTCGGTAATGCACATCACATAAGCCTTGCAAGCATTGCAACTAATGAGTTAGTTGCGAGATGATGTATTACGAAACGAGTAAAGAGACTTGCCGGTAATGAGATTGAACTAGGTATTGAGATACCGACGATCGAATCTCGGGCAAGTAACATACCGATGACAAAGGGAACAACGTATGTTGTTATGCGGTCTGACCGATAAAGATCTTCGTAGAATATGTAGGAGCCAATATGAGCATCCAGGTTCCGCTATTGGTTATTGACCGGAGACGTGTCTCGGTCATGTCTACATTGTTCTCGAACCCGTAGGGTCCGCACGCTTAAGGTTTCGATGACAGTTATATTATGAGTTTATGCATTTTGATGTACCGAAGTTTGTTCGGAGTCCCGGATATGATCACGGACATGACGAGGAGTCTCGAAATGGTTGAGACATAAAGATTGATATATTGGAAGCCTATATTTGGATATCGGAAGTGTTCCGGGTGAAATCGGGATTTTACCGGAGTACCGGGAGGTTACCGGAACCCCCCGGGAGGTATATGGGCCTTAGTGGGCTTTAGTGGAAGAAAGGAGAGGTGGCCAGGGCTGGGCCGCACGCCCCTCCCCCCCCCCTAGTCTGAATAGGACAAGGAGAGGGGGGCGGCGCCCCCCCCCCCTTCCTTCTGTTGGGGAACGCAGTAATTTCGAAAATTTTCCTACGCACACGCAAGATCATGGTGATGCACAGCAACGAGAGGGGAGAGTGTTGTCTACGTACCAACGCAGACCGACTGCGGAAGCGATCACACAACGTAGAGGAAGTAGTCGTACGTCTTCTTCCCGATCCGACCGATCCAAGCACCGTTACTCCGGCACCTCCGAGTTCTTAGCACACGTTCAGCTCGATGACGATCCTCGGGCTCCGATCCAGCAAAGCGTCGAGGAAGAGTTCCGTCAGCACGACGGCGTGGTGACGATCTTGATGTACTACCGACGCAGGGCTTCGCCTAAGCACTACAACGGTATGATCGAGGTGGAATTTGGTGGCAGGGGGCACCGCACACGGCTAAGGAACGATCTCAAGGATCAACTTGTGTGTCTTGGGGTGTCCCCTGCCCCCGTATATAAAGGTTGGAGGGAGGGGGACTGGCCGGCCAGAGAGAGGGAGGCGCAGGGGGAGTCCTACTCCTACCGGGAGTAGGACTCCCCCCTCTAATCCTATTCCAACTAGGACTCTCAAGGGGGAAAGGAGAGAGAGGGGGGCCGGCCCCTTCTCCTAGTCCTACTAGGACTTGGGGAAGGGGGGGCGCGCGGCCAGGCTGTGGGCTGCCCCTTTTCTCTTTTCCACTAAGGCCCAATAGGCCCATTAGTCTCCCGGGGGGTTCCGGTAACCCTCCCGGTATTCCGGTAAAATCCTGATTTCACCCGGAACACTTCCTATGTCCAAACATAGGCTTCCAATATATCAATCTTTACGTCTCGACCATTTCGAGACTCCTCGTCATGTCCGTGATCTCATCCGGGACTCCGAACAACCTTCGGTACATCAAAATGCATAAACTCATAATAACTGTCATCGTAACGTTAAGCGTGCGGACCCTACGGTTCGAGAACAATGTAGACATGACCGAGACACATCTCCGGTCAATAACCAATAGCGGGACCTGGATGCCCATATTGGCTCCTACATATTCTACGAAGATCTTTATCGGTCAGACCGCATAACAACATACGTTGTTCCCTTTATCATCGGTATGTTACTTGCCCGAGATTCGATCGTCGGTATCCAATACCTAGTTCAATCTCGTTACCGGCAAGTCTCTTTACTCGTTCCGTAATACATCATCTCACAACTAACATATTAGTTGCAGTGCTTGCAAGGCTTATGTGATGTGCATTACCGAGAGGGCCCAGAGATACCTCTCCGACAATCGGAGTGACAAACCCTAATCTCGAAATACGCCAACCCAACATCTACCATTGGAGACACCTGTAGTACTCCTTTATAATCACCCAGTTACGTTGTGACGTTTGGTAGTACCCAAAGCGTTCCTCCGGTAAACGGGAGTTGCATAATCTCATAGTTATAGGAACATGTATAAGTCATGAAGAAAGCAATAGCAACATACTAAATGATCGGGTGCTAAGCTAATGGAATGGGTCATGTCAATCAGATCATTCAACTAATGTTTGACCTCGTTAATCAAATAACAACTCTTTGTTCATGGTTAGGAAACATAACCATCTTTGATTAACGAGCTAGTCAAGTAGAGGCATACTAGTGACACTCTGTTGGTCTATGTATTCACACATGTATTATGTTTCCAGTTAATACAATTCTAGCATGAATAATAAACATTTATCATGATATAAGGAAATAAATAATAACTTTATTATTGCCTCTAGGGCATATTTCCTTCAGTCTCCCACTTGCACTAGAGTCAATAATCTAGATTACACAGTAATGATTCTATCACCCATGGAGCCTTGGTGCTGATCATGTTTTGCTCGTGGAAGAGGCTTAGTCAACGGGTCTGCAACATTCAGATCCGTATGTATCTTGCAAATCTCTATGTCTCCCACCTGGACTAAATCCCGGATGGAGTTGAAGCGTCTCTTGATGTGTTTGGTCCTTTTGTGAAATCTGGATTCCTTTGCCAAGGCAATTGCACCAGTATTGTCACAGAAGATTTTCATTGGACCCGATGCACTAGGTATGACACCTAGATCGGATATGAACTCCTTCATCCAGACTCCTTCGTTTGCTGCTTCCGAAGCAGCTATGTACTCCGCTTCACATGTAGATCCCGCTACGACGCTTTGTTTAGAACTGCACCAACTGACAGCTCCACCGTTTAAAGTAAGCACGTATCCGGTTTGCGATTTAGAATCGTCCGGATCAGTGTCAAAGCTCGCATCAACGTAACCTCTTACGGTGAGCTCTTTGTCACCTCCATATACGAGAAACATATCCTTAGTCCTTTTCAGGTATTTTAGGATGTTCTTGACCGCTGTCCAGTGATCCATTCCTGGATTACTTTGGTACCTCCCTGCTAAACTTATAGCAAGGCACACATCAGGTCTGGTACACAGCATTGCATACATGATAGAGCCTATGGCTGAAGCATAGGGAACATCTTTCATTTTCTCTCTATCTTCTGCAGTGGTCGGGCATTGAGTCTGACTCAACTTCACACCTTGTAACACAGGCAAGAACCCTTTCTTTGCTTGATCCATTTTGAACTTCTTCAAAATTTTGTCAAGGTATGTGCATTGTGAAAGTCCAATTAAGCGTTTTGATCTATCTCTATAGATCTTTATGCCTAATATGTAAGCAGCTTCCCCGAGGTCTTTCATCGAAAAACTTTTATTCAAGTATCCCTTTATGCTATCCAGAAATTCTATATCATTTCCAATCAGCAATATGTCATCCACATATAATATTAGAAATGCTACAGAGCTCCCACTCACTTTCTTGTAAATACAGGCTTCTCCAAAAGTCTGTATAAATCCAAATGCTTTGATCACACTATCAAAGCGTTTATTCCAACTCCGAGATGCTTGCACCAGTCCATAAATGGATCGCTGGAGTTTGCATACTTTGTTAGCTCCCTTTGGATCGACAAAACCTTCTGGTTGTATCATATACAACTCTTCTTCCAGAAATCCATTCAGGAATGCAGTTTTGACATCCATCTGCCATATTTCATAATCATAAAATGCGTCAATTGCTAACATAATTCTGACGGACTTAAGCATCGCTACGGGTGAGAAGGTCTCATCGTAGTCAATCCCTTGAACTTGTCGAAAACCTTTCGCGACAAGTCGAGCTTTATAGACAGTAATATTACCGTCAGCGTCAGTCTTTTTCTTGAAGATCCATTTATTCTCAATTGCTTGCCGATCATCGGGCAAGTCAACCAAAGTCCATACTTTGTTTTCATACATGGATCCCATCTCAGATTTCATGGCCTCAAGCCACTTTGCGGAATCTGGGCTCACCATCGCTTCTTCATAGTTTGTAGGTTCATCATGATCTAGTAGCATGACTTCCAGAACTGGATTACCATACCACTCTGGTGCGGATCTCACTCTGGTTGATCTACGTGGTTCAGTAGTATCTTGTCCTGAAGCTTCATGATCATCATCATTAGCTTCCTCACTGATTGGTATAGGTGTCGCAGAAACAGTTTTCTGTGATGTACTATTTTCCAATAAGGGAGTAGGTACAGTTACCTCATCAAGTTCTACTTTCCTCCCACTCACTTCTTTCGAGAGAAACTCCTTCTCTAGAAAGTTTCCGAATTTAGCAACAAAAGTCTTGCCTTCGGATCTGTGATAGAAGGTGTATCCAATAGTTTCCTTTGGATATCCTATGAAGACACATTTCTCCGATTTGGGTTCGAGCTTATCAGGTTGAAGCTTTTTCACATAAGCATCGCAGCCCCAAACTTTAAGAAACGACAACTTTGGTTTCTTGCCAAACCATAGTTCATAAGGTGTCGTCTCAACGGATTTTGATGGTGCCCTATTTAACGTGAATGCGGCCGTCTCTAAAGCATAACCCCAAAACGATAGCGGTAAATCAGTAAGAGACATCATAGATCGCACCATATCTAGTAAAGTACGATTACGACATTCGGACACACCATTACGCTGTGGTGTTCCGGGTGGCGTGAGTTGCGAAACTATTCCACAATTTTTCAAATGTACACCAAACTCGTAACTCAAATATTCTCCTCCACGATCAGATCGTAGAAACTTTATTTTCTTGTTACGATGATTTTCAACCTCACTCCGAAATTCTTTGAACTTTTCAAATGTTTCAGACTTATGTTTCATTAAGTAGATATACCCATATCTGCTTAAATCATCTGTGAAGGTGAGAAAATAACGATATCCGCCACGAGCCTCAATATTCATCGGACCACATACATCGGTATGCATGATTTCCAATAAATCTGTTGCTCTCTCCATAGTACCGGAGAACGGTGTTTTAGTCATCTTGCCTATGAGGCACGGTTCGCAAGTACCAAGTGATTCATAATCAAGTGGTTCCAAAAGCCCATCAGTATGGAGTTTCTTCATGCGCTTTACACCGATATGACCTAAACGGCAGTGCCACAAATAAGTTGCACTATCATTATTAACTTTGCATCTTTTGGCTTCTACATTATGAATATGTGTATCACTATCATCGAGATTCAACAAGAATAGACCACTCTTCAAAGGTGCATGACCATAAAAGATATTACTCATATAAATAGAACAACCATTATTCTCTGATTTAAATGAATAACCGTCTCGCATCAAACAAGATCCAGATATAATGTTCATGCTCAACGCTGGCACCAAATAACAATTATTTAGGTCTAATATTAATCCCGAAGGTAGATGTAGAGGTAGCGTGCCGACCGCGATCACATCGACTTTGGAACCGTTTCCCACGCGCATCGTCACCTCGTCCTTTGCTAGCGTCCGCTTATTCCGTAGTCCCTGTTTTGAGTTGCAAATATTAGCAACAGAACCAGTATCAAATACTCAGGTGCTACTGCGAGCTCTAGTAAGGTACACATCAATAACATGTATATCACATATACCTTTGTTCACTTTGCCATCCTTCTTATCCGTCAAATACTTGGGGCAGTTCCGCTTCCAGTGACCAGTCTGCTTGCAGTAGAAGCACTCAGTTTCAGGCTTAGGTCCAGACTTGGGTTTCTTCTCCTGAGCAGCAACTTGCTTGCTGTTCTTCTTGAAGTTTCCCTTCTTCTTCCCTTTGCCCTTTTTCTTGAAACTAGTGGTTTTGCTAACCATCAACACTTGATGCTCCTTCTTGATTTCTACCTCCGCAGCTTTCAGCATTGCGAAGAGCTCGGGAATAGTCTTGTTCATCCCTTGCATATTATAGTTCATCACGAAGCTCTTGTAGCTTGGTGGCAGTGATTGGAGAATTCTGTCAATGACGCAGTCATCTGGAAGATTAACTCCCATCTGAATCAAGTGATTATTATACCCAGACATTTTGAGTATATGCTCACTGACAGAACTGTTCTCCTCCATCTTGCAGCTATAGAACTTATTGGAGACTTCATATCTCTCAATTCGGGCATTTGCTTGAAATATTAACTTCAACTCCTGGAACATCTCATATGCACCATGACGTTCAAAACGTCGTTGAAGTCCCGATTCTAAGCCGTAAAGCATGGCACACTGAACTATCGGGTAGTCATCAGCTTTGCTCTGCCAGACGTTCATAACATCTGGCGTTGCTCCAGCAGCAGGCCTGTCACCCAGCGGTGCTTCCAGGACGTAATTCTTCTGTGCAGCAATGAGGATAATCCTCAGGTTACGGACCCAGTCCGTGTAATTGCTACCATCATCTTTCAACTTTGCTTTCTCAAGGAACGCATTAAAATTTAACGGAACAACAGCACGAGCCATCTATCTACGATCAACATAAACAAGCAAGATACTATCAGGTACTAAGTTCATGATAAGTTTAAGTTCAGTTAATCAAATTACTTAAGAACTCCCACTTAGATAGACATCCCTCTAATCCTCTAAGTGATCACGTGATCCAGATCAACTAAACCATAACCGATCATCACGTGAGATGGAGCAGTTTTCAATGGTGAACATCGTTATGTTGATCATATCTACTATATGATTCACGCTCGACCTTTCGGTCTCCGTGTTCCGAGGCCATATCTGTATATGCTTGGCTCGTCAAGTATAACCTGAGTATTCTGCGTGTGCAACTGTTTTGCACCCGTTGTATTTGGACGTAGAGCTTATCACACCCGATCATCACGTGGTGTCTGGGCACGACGAACTTTGGCAACGGTGCATACTCAGGGAGAACACTTCTTGATAATTTAGTGAGAGATCATCTTATAATGCTACCGTCAATCAAAGCAAGATAAGATGCATAAAAGGATAAACATCACATGCAATCAATATAAGTGATATGATATGGCCATCATCATCTTGTGCTTGTGATCTCCATCTCCGAAGCACCGTCATGATCACCATCGTCACCGGCGCGACACCTTGATCTCCATCGTAGCATCGTTGTCGTCTCGCCAATCTTATGCTTCCACGACTATCACTACCGCTTAGTAATAAAGTAAAGCATTACATCGCGATTGCATTGCATACAATAAAGCGACAACCATATGGCTCCTGCCAGTTGCCGATAACTCGGTTACAAAACATGATCATCTCATACAATAAAATCAGCATCATGCCTTGACCATATCACATCACAACATACCCTGCAAAAACAAGTTAGACGTCCTCTACTTTGTTGTTGCAAGTTTTACGTGGCTGCTACGGGCTTAAGTAAGAACTCATCTCACCTACGCATCAAAACCACAACGATAGTTCGTCAAATAGACTCCGTTTTAACCTTCTCAAGGACCGGGCGTAGTCACACTTGGTTCAACTAAAGTTGGAGAGACAGTCTTCCGCAAGCCATCTATGTGCAAAGCACGTCGAGGGAACCGGTCTCGCGTAAGAGTACGCGTAAGGTTGGTCCGGATCGTCTCACCCAACAATACCGCCGAACCAAAGTATGACATGCTGGTAGGCAGTATGACTTGTATCGCCCACAACTCACTTGTGTTCTACTCGTGCAAATAACATCAAACCATAAAACCTAGGCTCGGATGCCACTGTTGGGGAACGCAGTAATTTCGAAAATTTTCCTACGCACACGCAAGATCATGGTGATGCACAGCAACGAGAGGGGAGAGTGTTGTCTACGTACCAACGCAGACCGACTGCGGAAGCGATCACACAACGTAGAGGAAGTAGTCGTACGTCTTCTTCCCGATCCGACCGATCCAAGCACCGTTACTCCGGCACCTCCGAGTTCTTAGCACACGTTCAGCTCAATGACGATCCTCGGGCTCCAATCCAGCAAAGCGTCGAGGAAGAGTTCCGTCAGCACGACGGCGTGGTGACGATCTTGATGTACTACCGACGCAGGGCTTCGCCTAAGCACTACAACGGTATGATCGAGGTGGAATTTGGTGGCAGGGGGCACCGCACACGGCTAAGGAACGATCTCAAGGATCAACTTATGTGTCTTGGGGTGTCCCCTGCCCCCATATATAAAGGTTGGAGGGAGGGGGGCTGGCCGGCCAGAGAGAGGGAGGCGCAGGGGGAGTCCTACTCCTACCTGGAGTAGGACTCCCCCCTCCAATCCTATTCCAACTAGGACTCTCAAGGGGGAAAGGAGAGAGAGGGGGGCCGGCCCCTTCTCCTAGTCCTACTAGGACTTGGGGAAGGGGGGGGGCGCGCGGCCAGGCTGTGGGCTGCCCCTTTTCTCTTTTCCACTAAGGCCCAATAGGCCCATTAGTCTCCCGGGGGGTTCCGGTAACCCTCCCAGTATTCCGGTAAAATCCCGATTTCACCCGGAACACTTCCTATGTCCAAACATAGGCTTCCAATATATCAATCTTTACGTCTCGACCATTTTGAGACTCCTCGTCATGTCCGTGATCTCATCCGGGACTCCGAACAACCTTCGGTACATCAAAATGCATAAACTCATAATAACTGTCATCGTAACGTTAAGCGTGCGGACCCTACGGTTCGAGAACAATGTAGACATGACCGAGACACGTCTCCGGTCAATAACCAATAGCGGGACCTGGATGCCCATATTGGCTCCTACATATTCTACGAAGATCTTTATCGGTCAGACCGCATAACAACATACGTTGTTCCCTTTGTCATCGGTATGTTACTTGCCCGAGATTCGATCGTCGGTATGCAATACCTAGTTCAATCTCGTTACCGGCAAGTCTCTTTACTCGTTCCGTAATACATCATCTCACAACTAACATATTAGTTGCAGTGCTTGCAAGGCTTATGTGATGTGCATTACCGAGAGGGCCCAGAGATACCTCTCCGACAATCGGAGTGACAAACCCTAATCTCGAAATACGCCAACCCAACATCTACCATTGGAGACACCTGTAGTACTCCTTTTATAATCACCCAGTTACGTTGTGACGTTTGGTAGTACCCAAAGCGTTCCTCCGGTAAACGGGAGTTGCATAATCTCATAGTTATAGGAACATGTATAAGTCATGAAGAAAGCAATAGCAACATACTAAACGATCGGGTGCTAAGCTAATGGAATGGGTCATGTCAATCAGATCATTCAACTAATGATGTGACCTCGTTAATCAAATAACAACTCTTTGTTCATGGTTAGGAAACATAACCATCTTTGATTAACGAGCTAGTCAAGTAGAGGCATACTAGTGACACTCTGTTGGTCTATGTATTCACACATGTATTATGTTTCCGGTTAATACAATTCTAGCATGAATAATAAACATTTATCATGATATAAGGAAATAAATAATAACTTTATTATTGCCTCTAGGGCATATTTCCTTCACCTTCTCTCTCTCCTCTTTCCCCCTCCTGAATCCTATTCCAACTAGGAAAGGGGGGGGGGGAATCCTACTCCCGGTGGGAGTAGGACTCCTCCTGGCGCGCCCTCCTCCTAGCCGGCCGCACCCCCCCTTGATCTTTATATACGGGGGCAGGGGGCACCCCTAGTCACACAAGTTGATCCACGTGATCATATTCTTAGCCGTGTGACGTGCCCCCTTCCACCATAATCCTCGATAATATTGTAGCGGTGCTTAGGCGAAGCCCTGTGACGGTAGTACATCAAGATCGTCACCACGCCGTCGTGCTGATGGAACTCTTCCCCGACACTTTGCTGGATCGGAGTCCGGGGATCGTCATCGAGCTGAATGTGTGCTAGAACTCGGAGGTGCCGTAGTTTCGATGCTTGATCGGTCGGGCCATGAAGACGTACGACTACATCAACCGCGTTGTCATAACGCTTTCGCTGTCGGTCTACAAGGGTACGTAGATCATACTCTCCCCTCGTTGCTATGCATCACCATGATCTTGCGTGTGCGTAGGAAATTTTTTGAAATTACTACGTTCCTCAACAGTGCCATCCGAGCCTAGGTTTTATGTGTTGATGTTATATGCACGAGTAGAACACAAGTGAGTTGTGGGCGATATAAGTCATACTGCTTACCAGCATGTCATACTTTGGTTCGGCGGTATTGTTGGACGAAGCGGCCCGGACCGACATTACGTGTACGCTTACGCGAGACCGGTTTTCCCGACGTGCTTTGCACAAAGGTGGCTAGCGGGTGACAGTTTCTCCAACTTTACTTGAACCGAGTGTGGCTACGCCCGGTCCTTGCGAAGGTTAAAACAACACCAACTTGACAAACTATCGTTGTGGTTTTGATGCATAGGTAAGATTGGTTCTTGCTTAAGCCCGTAGCAGCCACGTAAAACTTGCAACAACAAAGTAGAGGACGTCTAACTTTTTTTTACAGGGCATGTTGTGATGTGATATGGTCAAGACATGATGCTAAATTTTATTGTATGAGATGATCATGTTTTGTAACCGAGTTATCGGCAACTGGCAGGAGCCATATGGTTGTCGCTTTATTGTATGCAATGCAATCGCGCTGTAATGCTTTACTTTATCACTAAGCGGTAGCGATAGTCGTGGAAGCATAAGATTGGCGAGACGACAACGATGCTACAATGGAGATCAAGGTGTCGCGCCGGTGACGATGGTGATCACGACGGTGCTTCGAAGATGGAGATCACAAGCACAAGATGATGATGGCCATATCATATCACTTATATTGATTGCATGTGATGTTTATCTTTTATGCATCTTATCTTGCTTTGATTGATGGTAGCATTATAAGATGATCTCTCACTAATTATCAAGAAGTGTTCTCCCTGAGTATGCACCATTGCGAAAGTTCTTCGTGCTGAGACACCACGTGATGATCGGGTGTGATAGGCTCTACGTTCAAATACAACGGGTGCAAAACAGTTGCACACGCGGAATACTCAGGTTATACTTGACGAGCCAAGCATATACAGATATGGCCTCGGAACACGGAGACCGAAAGGTCGAGCGTGAATCATATAGTAGATATGATCAACATAGTGATGTTCACCAATGAAACTGCTCCATCTCACATGATGATCGGACATGGTTTAGTTGATTTGGATCATGTGATCACTTAGAGGATTAGAGGGATGTCTATCTAAGTGGGAGTTCTTAAGTAATATGATTAATTGAACTTAAATTTATCATGAACTTAGTCCTGGTAGTATTTTGCAAATTATGTTGTAGATCAATAGCTCGTGTTGTTGCTTCCCTGTGTTTATTTTGATATGTTCCTAGAGAAAATTGTGTTGAAAGATGTTAGTAGCAATGATGCGGATTGGATCCATGATCTGAGGTTTATCCTCATTGCTGCACAAAAGAATTATGTCCTTGATGCACCGCTAGGTGACAGACCTATTGCAGGAGCAGATACAAACGTTATGAACGTTTGACTAGCTCAATATGATGACTACTTGATAGTTTAGTGCACCATGCTTAATGGCTTAGAATCGGGACTTCAAAGACGTTTTGAACATCATGGACCATATGAGATGTTCCAGGAGTTGAAGTTAATATTTCAAGCAAATACCCGAGTTGAGAGATATGAAGTCTCCAACAAGTTCTATGGTTAAAAGATGGAGGAGAATCGCTCAACTAGTGAGCATGTGCTCAGATTGTCTGGGTACTACAATCGCTTGAATCAAGTGGGAGTTAATCTTCCAGATAAGATAGTGATTGACAGAATTCTCCAGTCACCATCACCAAGTTAGTAGAACTTCGTGATGAACTATAATATGCAAGGGATAACAGAAACAACTCCCAAGCTCTTCGTGATGCTGAAATCAACGAAGGTAGAAATCAAGAAAAACATCAAGTGTTGATGGTTGACAAGACCACTAGTTTCAAGAAAAGGTCAAAGGGAAGAAGGGGAACTTCAAGAAGAACGGCAAGCAAGTTGCTGCTCAAGTGAAGAAGCCCAAGTCTGATCCTAAGCCTGAGACTAAGTGCTTCTACTGCAAAGGGACTGGTCACTGGAAGTGGAACTGCCCCAAGTATTTGGCGGATAAGAAGGATGGCAAGGTAAACAAAGGTATATTGGATATACGTGTTATTGATGTGTACTTTACTAGTGTTTATAGCAACCCCTCGGCATTTGATACTGGTTCAGTTGTTAAGAGTAGTAACTCAAAAACGGGAGTTGCAGAATAAACAGAAACTAGTAAAGGGAGAGGTGACGATGTGTGTTGGAAGTAGTTCCAAGATTGATATGATCATCATCGCACACTCCCTATACTTTCGGGATTAGTGTTGAAACTAAATAAGTGTTATTTGGTGTTTGCGTTGATATGATTTGATCATGTTTATTGCAATACGGTTATTCATTAAAGTCAGAGAATAATTGTTGTTCTGTTTACATGAATAAAACTTTCGATGGTCATACACCCAATGAAAATAGTTCATTGGATCTCGATCGTAGTGTTACACATATTCATAATATTGAAGCCAAAAGATGCAAAGTTAATAATGATAGTGCAACTTATTTGTGGCACTGCCGTTTAGGTCATATCGGTGTAAAGCGCATGAAGAAACTCCATACTGATGGACTTTTGGAACCACTTGATTATGAATCACTTGGTACTTGCGAAGCATGCCTCATGGGCAAGATGACTAAGACTCCGTTCTCCAGAACAATGGAGCGAGCAACTGACTTATTGGAAATAATACATACTGATGTATGTGATCCATGAGTGTTGAGGCTCGCGGCGGGTATCGTTATTTTCTGACCTTCACAGATGATTTGAGCAGATATGGGTATATCTACTTGATGAAACACAAGTCTGAAACATTTGAATAGTTCAAAGAATTTCAGAGTGAAGTGGAAAATCATCATAACAAGAAAATAAAGTTTCTACGATCTGATCGTAGAGAAGAGTATTTGAGTTACGAGTTTGGCCTTCAGTTAAAAACAATGTGAAATAGTTTCACTACTCACGCCACCTGGAACACCATAATGTAATGGTGTGTCCAAACGTCGTAATCGTACTTTACTTGATATGGTGCGATCTATGATGTCTCTTACAGATTTACCGCTATCATTTTGGGGTTATGCATTAGAGACAACTACATTCACGTTAAATAGGGCACCATCTAAATCCGTTGAGACGACGCCTTATGAACTATGGTTTGGCAAGAAACCAAAGTTGTCGTTTCTGAAAGTTTGGGGCTGCGATGCTTATGTGAAAAAACTTCAACCTGATAAGCTCGAACCTAAATCGGAGAAATGTGTCTTCATAGGATATCCAAAGGAAACTATTGGATACACCTTCTATCACTGATCCGAAGGCAAGACTTTTGTTGCTAAATTCGGAAACTTTCTAGAGAAGGAGTTTCTCTCAAAAGAAGTGAGTGGGAGGAAAGTAGAAATTGATGAGGTAACTGTACCTGCTCCCTTATTGGAAAGTAGTACATCACAGAAACCTGTTTCTGTGACACCTACACCAATTAGTGAGGAAGCTAATGATAATGATCATGAAACTTCAGAACAAGATACCACTGAACCTCGTAGATCAACCAGAGTAAGATCCGCGCCAGAGTGGTACGGTAATCCTGTTCTGGAAGTCATGCTACTAGATCATGATGAACCTACGAACTATGAAGAAGCGATGGTGAGCCCAGATTCCGCAAAATGACTTGAAGCCATGAAATCTGAGATGGGATCCATGTATGAGAACAAAGTATGGACTTTGGTTGACTTGCCCAATGATCAGCAAGCAATTGAGAATAAATGGATCTTCAAGAAGAAGACTGACGCTGACGGTAATGTTACTGTCTACAAAGCTAGACTTATCGAAAAAGGTTTTTGACAAAGTTCAAGGTGTTGACTACGATGAGATTTTCTCACTCGTATCGATGGTTAAAGTCTGTCCGAATCATGTTAGCAATTGCCGCATTTTATGAAATCTGCCAAATGGATAACAAAACTGCAATCCTTAATGGATTTCTTAAAGAAGAGTTGTATATGATGCAACCAGAAGGTTTTGTCAATCCTAAAGGTGTTAACAAAATGTGCAAACTCCAGCGATCCATCTATGGACTGGTGCAAGCATCTCGGAGTTGGAATATGCGCTTTGATTTGATGATCAAAGCATATAGTTTTATACAGACTTGCGGTGAAGCCTGCATTTGCAAGAAAGTGAGTGGGAGCACTACAACATTTCTGATAAGTATATGTGAATGACATATTGTTGATCGGAAATAATGTAGAATTATTCTACAAAGCATAAAGGAGTGTTTTGAAAGAAAGACCTCGGTGAAGCTGCTTACATATTAAGCATCAAGATCTATAGAGATAGATCAAGACGCTTGATAAGTTTTTTTCAATGAGTACATACCTTGACAATATTTTGAAGTAGTTCAAAAATTGGAACAGTCAAAGAAAGAATTCTTGGCTGTGTTACAAGGTGTGAAATTGAGTAAGACTCAAAGCCCGACCACGGCAGAAGATAGAAAGAGAATGAAAGTCATTCCCTATGCCTCAGCCATAGATTCTATAAAGTATGCCATGTTGTGTACCAGACCTATTGTATACCCTACACTAATTTTGGCAAGGGAGTACAATAGTGATCTAGGAGTAGATCACTGGACAGCGGTCAAAATTATCCTTAGTGGAATAAGGATATGTTTCTCGATTATGGAGGTGACAAAAGGTTCGTCGTAAAAAGTTACGTCGATGCAAGTTTTGACATAGATCTGGATGACTCTAAGTCTCGATCTAGATACATATTGAAAGTGGGAGCAATTAGCTAGAGTAGCTCCGTGCAGAGCATTGTAGACATAGAATTCGCAAAATACTTACGGATCTGTATGTGACAGACCCGTTGACTAAAATTATCTCACAAGCAAAACATGATCACACCTTAGTACTCTGTGGGTGTTAATCACATAAACTATGTAAACTAGATTACTGACTCTAGTAAACGCTTTGGGTATAGGTCACATGACGATGTGAACTAGGGGTGTTAATCACATAGTTATGTGAACTATTAGTGTTGAATCACATGGCGATGTGAACTAGATTATTGACTCTATTGCAAGTGGGAGACTGAAGGAAATATGCCCTAGAGGCAATAATAAAGTTATTATTTATTTCCTTATATCATGATAAATGTTTATTATTCACGCTAGAATTGTATTAACCGGAAACATAATACATGTGTGAATACATAGACAAACAGAGTGTCACTAGTATGCCTCTACTTAACTAGCTCGTTAATCGAAGATGGTTATGTTTCCTAACCATGAACAAAAGAGTTGTTATTTGATTAACGGGATCACATCATTAGAAGAATGATGTGATTGACATGACCCATTCCATTAGCTTAGCACCCGATCGTTTAGTATGTTGCTATTGCTTTCTTCATGACTTATACATGTTCCTATGACTATGAGATTATGCAACTCCCGTTTACCGGAGGAACACTTTGTGTGCTACCAAACGTCACAACGTAACTGGGTGATTATAAAGGAGCTCTATAGGTGTCTCCAAAGGTACATGTTGGGTTGGCGTATTTCGAGATTAGGATTTGTCACTCCGATTGTCGGAGAGGTATCTCTGGGCCCTCTCGGTAATGCACATCACATAAGCCTTGCAAGAATTACAACTAATGAGTTAGTTGCAAGATGATGTATTATGAAACGAGTAAAGAGACTTGCCGGTAACGAGATTGAACTAGGTATTGAGATACCGACAATCGAATCTCGGGCAAGTAACATACCGATGACAAAGGGAACAACGTATGTTGTTATGCGGTCTGACCGATAAAGATCTTCGTAGAATATGTAGGAGCCAATATGAGCATCCAGGTTCCGCTATTGGTTATTGACCAGAGACGTGTCTCGGTCATGTCTACATTGTTCTCGAACCCGTAGGGTCCGCACGCTTAAGGTTTCGATGACAGTTATATTATGAGTTTATGCATTTTGATGTTCCGAAGTTTGTTCGGAGTCCTGGATGTGATCACGGACATGACGAGGAGTCTCGAAATGGTCGAGACATAAAGATTGATATATTGGAAGCGTATATTTGGATATCGGAAGTGTTTCGGGTGAAATTGGGATTTTACCGGAGTACCGGGAGGTTACCACAACCCCCCGGGAGGTATATGGGCCTTAGTGGGCTTTAGTGGTTGAGAGGAGAGGTGGCCAGGGCTGGGCCGCGCGCCCCTCCCCCCTAGTCCGAATAGGACAAGGAGAGGGGGGCGGTGCCCCCCTTCCTTCTCGCTCTCCTCTTTCCCCCTCCCGAATCCTATTCCAACTAGGAAAGGGGGGGAATCCTACTCCCGGTGGGAGTGCGACTCCTCCTGGCGCGCCCTCCTCCTGGCCGGTTGCACCCCCCCTTGATCCTTTATATACGGGGGCAGGGGGCACCCCTAGACACACAAGTTGATCCACGTGATCATATTCTTAGCCGTGTGCGGTGCCCCCTTCCACCATAATCCTCGATAATATTGTAGCGGTGCTTAGGCGAAGCCCTGCGACGGTAGTACATCAAGATCGTCACCACGTCGTCGTGCTGACGGAACTCTTCCCCGACACTTTGCTAGATCGGAGTCCGGGGATCGTCATCGAGCTGAACGTGTGATAGAACTCGAAGGTGCCGTAGTTTCGGTGCTTGATCGGTAGGGCCGTGAAGACGTACGACTACATCAACCGCGTTGTCATAACGCTTCCGCTGTCGGTCTACAAGGGTACGTAGATCATACTCTCCCCTCGTTGCTATGCATCACCATGATCTTGCGTGTGCATAGGAATTTTTTTGAAATTACTACGTTCCTCAACAACAAGCAACAAAAACAACACGAAGAATGGGCAGGATGAATCATTTTTGCTCATGCATGCTATTTGTCTATGTTACATTATGTAATCTAGTGTTTAGGCGATGCCCCACCAGAGTACCCTACCACACATCAACAAGTATACCGCCCCGATTTACAAATGCATTACACACATATAATGAATGTTATACGAACACAAATAACCTACATACACAAACAAGTTTACAAATCTTGGCCAGATCGGTGGTCGACTATCTGCGTGCCGCTACCCCTACGTGCCATCAATCACCTTTTGATATTGAGACGGTCTCCAAACCTTCACAAACTTTATGGGGGCAAATAACAAGTTGATTCCTCACCGAAGACTCCTGCCACATATAAGACTCCAACCTCCAGGAGTAACAAGAACAACAGAAAATGATCAATACTTGCTCGATTCGTTACTTGCTTTGGTCAAAATCTTCAACAGTAATGTTTGGGTGAAATCTCTCAAGAATCTCCAAGAAAATATTTGATTTGGTGTAGGGAGTATGAGAGGAAACCTTCCATATAGGGTTGTGTTTGAAGTGCTGGTCAACCCCTCCATAGAGTGGTGAAGGGACGACAAGAGAGAACTAGTTGTATGGTGTAGAAAACAGACGGTTAGACAATCCGGCAGAAAACTGCCCATACAGTATGACTGGTGACACTGGCTCAAGTCAGCACATGACGCAAAGTAATGTTCCAGCCGTCGGACGGTCTGGCGATGTTGTGCCTGGATAGTCTGGCAAATTGCTAGGACAAAAGGTCCCTTTGACCTTTTGTCTCGTGATTTGTCCGGCTCCAATATTTGGCTTCTGATGTTTCTATTGGAAATATGCCCTAGAGGCAATAATAAATTGGTTACTATCATATTTCCTTGTTCATGATAATCGTTTATTATCCATGCTAGAATTGTATTGATCGGAAACTCAGATACATGTGTGGATACATAGGCAACAACGTGTCCCTAGTGAGCCCCTACTAGACTAGCTCGTTGGTCAAAGATGGTTAAGGTTTCCTAACCATAGACATGAGTTGGCATTTGATGACAGGATCACATCATTAGGAGAATGATGTGACGGACAAGACCCAACCGTAAGCATAGCATTTGATCGTATTAGTTTATTGCTACTGTTCTCTTCATGTCAAGTATCTATTCCTAAGACCATGAGATTATGCAACTCCCTAACACCGGAGGAATACCTTGTGTGTATCAAACGTCGCAACATAACTGGGTGACTATAAAGATGCTCTACAAGTATCTCTGAGGGTGTCTGTTGAGTTGGCATGGATCAAGATTGGGATTTCTCACTCCGTGTGACAGAGAGTTATCTCAGGGCCCACTCGGTAATACAACATCACAACAGGCTTGCAAGCAATGTGACTAAGGAGTTAGTCATGGGATCTTGTATTATGGAATGAGTAAAGAGACTGGCCGGTAACGAGATTGAACTAGGTATGGAGATACCGACGATCGAATCTCGGGCAAGTAACATACCGCTAGACAAAGGGAACTGCATACGGGATTGATTGAATCCTTGGCATCATGGTTCGACCGATGAAGATCTTCATGGAATATGTGGGAACCAATATGGGCATCCAGGCCCCGCTATGGGTTATTGATCGGAGAGGTGTCCCGGTCATGTCCACATGATTCTCGAACCCGTAGGGTCCGCACGGTTAACGTTCGGTGACACTAGAGTAGTATTTGGGATATTCACATTGGTGAGCGAATGTTGTTCGGAGTCCCAGATGATATCCCGGATGTCACAAGGAGCTTCGAAATGGTCTGGAGGTAAAGATTTGTATATGGGAAGTCATATTTTGGGTACCAGAAAAGTTTTGGGTTTTACCGAGAAGCTTCTAGAAGGTTCTAGAAGGCTCTGATGGGTTCCGGAGGAGTCCGGAAGGGTCCCTCCAGCACCTAGGGCATTCATGGGATGTAGGGGGCGTCCTAGCCTTATTGGGCCAGGGGCACCAGCCCCAAAGAGGACCATGCGCTTAGGGGAAGGGAAACTCTAAGGGGGAGGACCCTCCACTTGACTTGGAGGGCACTTGTAGGATCGAAAGTAGGTCTAGAGGGGGTGATTAGACTACTTGACCAAATAAAAATCTAGCCTTTTCCCCATTTTAAGTCTTGGCAGATTTTAACAACTTAACACAAGTCAAGCAATCAACCTACACATGCAATTCTGAGAGTATAGCAGCGGAATGTAAAACATTGCATATGAAGGTAAAGGAAGGGGTATGGAAAGGCAAACACAATGCAGACACGGAGATTTTTGGCATGGTTCTGATAGGTCGTGCTATCATACATCCACATTGGTGGAGATTTCAACCCACGAAGGGTAACGGTTGCGCGAGTCCACGGAGGGCTCCACCCACGACAGGTCCATGAATAAGCAGCCTTGTCTATCCCACCATGGCCATCTGTAACACCCTTGATGCGACTATATCTCCCACGTGTCGAGGCACGACTTAGAGGCATAATCGCATTGAAGGCATATGTCGCAAGTGAGGTAATCTTCACACAACCCATGTAATATAATAAGGGAAAGAGATACATAGTTGGCTTACAATCGCCACTTCACACAATACATGAATAAAGCATTACATCAACCAAATACACTCATGGTCCGACTACGGAACCAAAATAAAAGAAGAACCCCAAAAGCGACAAAGGTCCCCGATCGACCCCAACTGGGCTCCACTACTGATCAACTGGAACGAAACAACACAAAGGACAAGATCTTCATCGAGCTCCTCCTGAGCTTGGTTGCGTCATCTGCACGGTCTCATCGGCACCTGCAAGCTGGTTTTGGAAGTATCTGTGAGCCACGGGGACTCAGCAATCTCGCACCCTCGCGATCAAGACTATTTAAGCTTATGGGTAAGGTAAAGGTATGAGGTGGAGCTGCAGCAAGCGACTAGCATATATGGTGGCTAACCTATTCGCAAATGAGAGCGAGAAGAGAAGGCAAAGCACGGTCGATAAAAGTATGATCAAGAAGTGATCCTGGACTACCTACGTCAATCATAACTCCAACAACCGTGTTCACTTCCCGGACTCCTCCGGAAAGAGACCATCACGGTTACACACGCAGTTGATTCATTTTAATTAAGGTCGACTTCAGGTTTTCTACAACCGGACGTTAACAAATTCCCATCTGCCCATAACCGCGGGCACGGCTTTCGAAAGTTCAAATCCCTGCAGGGGTGTCCCAACTTAGCCCATCACAAGCTCTCACGGTCAACGAAGGAATAGACCTCCACCCGAGACATTCCGATCAGACTCGGTATCCCAGTACAACAAGACATTTCGACAGGGTAAAACTAAACCAGCAACACCACCCGAATGTGCCGACAAATCCCGATAGGAGCTGCACATATCTCTTTCTCAGGGCACACTCAGATTGTCTTAGGTACGGGTAGGCCAGCCCAGAGTTGCCCCTGGTGGCCACCGGCAGCTGACAGGTGGACCAACACTCAGAGGAGCACTGGCCCGGGGGCGTAAAATAATGATGACCCTTGAGTCGGCTGACTCAAGGGAAGAAAAAGGCTAGGTGGCGAATGGTAAAACCAATGTTGGGCATTGCTGGAGAAGCTTTACTTAAGGCGAACTGTCAAGGGGTTCCCATTATAGCCCAACCGCGTAAGGGACACAAAATCCGGGAACATAACACCGATATGACGGAAACTAGGGCGGCAAGAGTGGAACAAAACACCAGGCATAAGGCCGAGCCTTCCACCCTTTACCAAGTATATAGATGCATTAATTAAATAAGATATATTGTGATATCCCAACAAGTAAACATGTTCCAACAAGGAACGATCTCCATGTTCCAACAAGGAACAAACTTCAATCTTCACCTGCAACTAACAAGGCTATAAGAGGGGCTGAGCAAAGCGGTAACATAGCCAATCAACGGTTTGCTAGGACAAGGTGGGTTAGAGGCTTGGTTCAATAATATAGGAGGCATGACAAGCAAGTGGTAGGCATCGTAGCATGGGCATAGCAAAAGAGCGAGCATCTAGCATAGCAAAGATAGTAGTGATTTCGAGGGTATGATCATCTTGCCTGAAATCCCGCAAAGAAGAAGAACGAGTCCATGAAGAAGACAAACGGACGTAGACGAACGGTTCCTCACAACGCGACGTTATCGGAACCAACCCGAAGAAGCAACACCGGAAAGAAGCAAACAATCATGGTAAACAACCACCACATAATCATGGCATGATGCACAATCAAGTATGATGCATGTCCGGTTTATAGAGGCATGGCATGACAAAAAGCACAAACAATCCTACAAATTAAGTGGAGCTCAATATGCAACGAGTTGCATATTGACGAAACACCACGTCAATTATTTAGTTCTCTCTCGTTTATGTACCCAACAATATTAAATGTTGATTAACATGGCAAGAGGTGAAACAAATGAAAACTACCTATCTAGTCAAGTTTAAATGACGCCGGAAACAATGAAGAACAATTCCGGAAAATCCTCATATGCATAATTTAAGGTTTGGTACTGTTCTGCCCTAAACACAATTTTGGAGTTGTTAAACATGCAAAGTGAGTACACCATGTTAAACTAGGCAAAATTCCACCCCATTTACATATAAAGTTTATTAAAATCGGAGTTACGGTTATTTAGTTATGAATTAAAGCATTTTAACATGGCATAGGGGAAAATTAATGCAAACAACATTTTAAACATTTTAAACATGGATGAAAGTGACATATTATTAATCTACACAAAATTCTGAGCAAGTTTCATATATAAAGTATTTTAATCCGATGCATGGTTAATTAGTTATTAAATGCATGATGTTTAGGGACTTTTCTGCAAATCTGCCTTTACTGGATAAAAGAGAAAATCACAGCAGCAGGAAAAAAAACAATTCTGGGCCGAGTCTTGTTGGCCCAACAGGAACAGGGGAAAGGCTGGGCGTGTCCTTACCCATGGGCCTTGGCCCGGCCGGTGCTGGGCTGCCTACTGGCGCAGGACGCAGGCTGCTGGGCTGGAGGCGATCGAGGCCTGGTTCGCGTGGGCGCGGTCAACGAACGCGGGCGAGCACCCGTTCGTCTCTGACGAGAGGAAAACAGGCGCAGCAGGACTTGCAACGCCGGTGGACCTCCGGGAAGAAGATGGCGGCGACTGGGCGGAGCTGCGGGCGAGGAGCGGCAGCGTGGTGGCGGGATCCGGCCAGGAAGGGCCTGGAGACGGCGGATCCGGCAGAACTGGAGGCGGCACAACGAACTGAGGAGGCAACGGCCTCGGCCGCAGGGCGGTGAGGACGGCGCAGAGGCGAGGAGGAGGTCCTGCGGGGCCCGAGGGCACAGGGCGTCGGGGTGGCCGGATCCGGTCGCGGGAACTCGCCGGGATCCCATTCCCTGCCGGATCGAAGCAGAGGCGAGCCGGTGGACAGGGTGCTCCATGGAGCGGGGCCCCTGGTCCAAAACAGAGTGAGGGAGACAGAGGTGAGACGAGGTAGTAGCACGAGAGAAAAGAAGAAGGCAGGGGCGACGTTGCTGCTATTTCGGTCGCCGGCGACGGTGCCGGTCGCCGGACGACGAGGCGTGGTGGAGTCGCACAGGGAGGCTCGGGGCTCCGAGAATACCAGCGCGAGAGGAGCTTGGGGAAAGAACAGCGAAGGGGCTCGGGGCTCGGGCGACCCAATTCGTCAAGCGCGCAAAAAGAGGGAGACTGTCGGGAAGGATTTGGATCGGGGTTGCGGGCTCCGGTTGGTGGTGCTAAAAACGAGGGAGGGAGAGGATGGCTGCGGGTTGGATCCCGATGAAGAATCGATGGGGATTGCGGCGGCGGGTGAAGGGACAAGTCCCTAGATTTTAGGGTTTTGTCCATATTAGGTTAGGGATCTATATATAGTAAGTGGATTTTGGATAGGGGCTTTTGGTCCCTATGATCGGAATCAGACGGCCGAAAAAAATAGATACGAAGTCCAAACAAGAAAACGGAGATGTTTTGTAGATGTTTGGGGATGATCCGGGCACAACGGTGGCGACAGTCCAGGTCGGGTCCGGGATAGCTTTTCGGGCGCGCGCGCGAGGGGTCGGTTGGAACTCGTGGGCCGTGCAGAAGGGCTCGAGCTGAGAGAAGAGAAGAGAGAGAGGCCCAGCGACTGTTTCCGGAGACCGAAAACGTCCGACGTTTTGACCGGCTACTATTGCCGCTATATTTATCCGTTGGGGCGTCAAACGAACTCCGATTGTGATGAAACTTGACAGGCGGTCTGTCTACACTATAATAAGACCGCACACCAAATTTCAACCCAATCCAAGAACATTTTCCGGCCACTTATGAACTACTATTTCGGACATGCCGCGGGCGCAGTGCAAGTGTGGTTGGGCTCAGAACGGACAACAGAAAGACCTGGGGAACCCGGACGGATGCAAGTTTTGAAAACATGATGATGCAATGCATGACATGCAAACAAAGACAAGGCAACAACAGCGAATAACTGAACGACACCTGGCACATCGGTCTCGGGGCGTTACACCATCGCCCACGAAGGACTTGCTTCACCTGGGTAGATCTTCACGAAGTAGGCGATCTCCTTGCCCTTACAAACTCCTTGGTTCAACTACACAATCTTGATGGAGGCTCCCAAGTGACACCTAACCAATCTAGGAGACACCACTATCCAAAAGGTAATAGATAGTGTGTTGATGATGAACTCCTTGCTCTTGTGCTTCAAATGATAGTCTCCCCAACACTCAACTCTCTCACACAGATTTGGCTATGGTGGAAAGATGATTTGAGTGGAAAGCAATTTGGGGAAGGATAGAGATCAAGATTCTTGTGGTTGGATTGGAATGTCTTGGTCTCAACACATGAGTAGGTAGTTCTCTCTCAAAAAATGAATGCTGGAAGTGTAGGCATGTTCTGATGGCTCTCTCACAAATGGAGAGGAGAGTGGAGGGGTATATATAGCCTGTTGGGGAACGTAGCAGAAATTCAAAATTTTCTACGCAACACCAAGATCAATCTATGGAGAAATCTAGCAATGAGGGAAGGAGAGTGCATCTACATACCCTTGTAGATCACTAAGCGGAAGCGTTCAAGTGAATGGGGTTGATGGAGTCGTACTCGTCGTGATCCAAATCACCGATGATCCTAGTGCCGAACGGACGGCACCTCCGCGTTCAACACACGTACAGCCCGGTGACGTCTCCTACGCCTTGATCCAGCAAGGGGTGAAGGAGAGGTTGGGGAAGACTCCATCCAGCAGCAGCACGACGGCATGGTGGTGAAGGAGGAGCGTGGCAATCCTGCAGGGCTTCGCCAAGCACCGTGGGAGAAGAGGAGAACTTGGGAGAGGGGGAGGGCTGCGCTAAGACTTGGGTGCGGCTGCCCTCCCACCCCCCACATATATATAGGGGCAAGGGAGAGGGGGGCCGGCCCCCTCAGATCCAATCTGAGGAGGGGGCGGCGGCCAAGGGGGGTTGCCTTGCCCCCCAAGGCAAGGGGGGCGCCCCCCTTTAGGGTTCCCCCAAACCCTAGGCGCATGGGCCCTAGGGGGAGGCGCCCAGCCCACTAAGGGGCTGGTCCCTCTCCACATACAGCCCATAGGGCCCTCCGGGGCAGGTGGACCCTCCCGGTGGACCCCCGGAACCCCTTTGGTGGTCCCGGTACAATACTTGTAACCCCCAAATTATTCCGGTGACCGTATGATGACTTCCCATATATAAATCTTTACCTCCGGACCATTTCGGAACTCCTCGTGACGTCCGGGATCTCATCCGAGACTCCGAACAACATTCGGTAACCACATACATCTATTCCCTATAACCCTAGCGTCATCGAACCTTAAGTGTGTAGACCCTACGGGCTCGGGAGTCATGCAGACATGGCCGAGACAACTCTCCGGTCAATAACCAACAGCGGGATCTGGATACCCATGTTGGCTCCCACATGTTCCACGATGATTTCATCGGCTGAACCACGATGTCGAGGATTCAATCAATCCCGTATTCAATTCCCTTTGTATAGCGGTACGATACTTGCCCGAGATTCGATCGTCGGTATCCCGATACCTGGTTCAATCTCGTTACCGGCAAGTCTCTTTTACTCATTCCGTAACACATCATCCCGTGATCAACTCCTTGATCACATTGTGCACATTATGATGATGTCCTACCGAGTGGGCCCAAAGATACCTCTTCGTTTACACGGAGTGACAAATCCCAGTCTCGATTCATGCCAACCCAACAGACACTTTCGGAGATACCTATAGTGTACCTTTATAGCCACCCAGTTACGTTGTGACGTTTGGCACACCCAAAGCACTCCTACGGTATCCGGGAGTTGCACAATCTCATGGTCTAAGGAAATGATACTTGACATTAGAAAAGCTTTAGCATACGAACTACACGATCTTTGTGCTAGGCTTAGGATTGGGTCTTGTCCATCACATCATTCTCCTAGTGATGTGATCCCGTTATCAACGACATCCAATGCCCATGGTCAGCAAACCGTAACCATCTATTGATCAACGATCTAGTCAACTAGAGGCTTACTAGGGACATGGTGTTGTCTATGTATCCACACATGTATCTGAGTTTCCTATCAATACAATTCTAGCATGGATAATAAACGATTATCATGAACAAGGAAATATAATAATAACCAATTTATTATTGCCTCTAGGGCATATTTCCAACAGTCTCCCACTTGCACTAGAGTCAATAATCCAGTTCACATCGATATGTGATTAACACTCAAGGTCACATCCCCATGTGACTAACACCCAAAGAGTTCTGGGTTTGATCATGTTATGCTTGTGAGAGAGGTTTCAGTCAACGGGTCTACAACATTCAGATCCGTATGTACTTCGCAAATTTCTATGTCATCTTGTAGATGCAACTACTACGCTACATTTGGAGCCATTTCAAATAACTGTTCTACTTGGAGCTATTCTAAATTGTTGCTCCATTATACGTATTCGGTATCTCTACTCAGAGCTATCCGGATAGGTGTTAATCTTGCATCGACGTAACTCTTTACGTCGAACTCTTTATCACCTCCATAACCGAGAAACATATCCTTATTCCTCTAAGGATAATTTAGACTGCTATCTGGTGATCTACTCCTAGATCACCTTTGTACCCTCTTGCCAGATATGTGGCAAGGCACACATCAGGTGCGGCACTCAGCATGGCATACCGTATAGAGCCTATGACAAAAGCATAGGGGACGACCTTCGTCCTTCCTCTTTCTTCTGCCGTGGTCGAGCTTTAAGTCTTAACTTCATACCTTACAAGTCAGGCAAGAACTCCTTCTTTGACTGATCCATCTTGAACACCTTCAAGATCATGTCAAGGTATGTGCTCATTTGAAAGTACCATTAAGCGTTTTGATCTATCTTGATGCTCAATGTTCAAGTAGCTTAATCCAGGCTTTCCATTGAAAAACACTTTCCAAATAACCCTATATGCTTTCTAGAAATTCTACGTCATTTCTGATCAACAATATGTCAAGAACATATATTCATCAGAAATTCTATAGTGCTCCCACTCACTTCTTTGGAAATACAAGTTTCTCATAAACTTTGTATACACCCAAAATCTTTGATCATCTCATCAAAGCATACATTCCAACTCCGAGATGCTTACTCCAGTCCTTAGAAGGATTGCTGGAGCTTTGCATACTTGTTAGCATCTTTCAGGACTGACAAAACCTTCCGGTTGTATCACATACAACCTTTCCTCAAGAAAATCGTCGAGGAAACAATGTTTTGACATCCTATCTGCAAGATTTCATAAATAATGCAGTAATTGCTAATATAATTCCAACAGACTCTTAGCATCGCTACGAGTGAGAAAGTCTCATCGTAGTCAACTCCTTGAACTTGTCGGAAAACATCTTAACGACAAGTCGAGCTTTCTTAATGGTGATACTTACCATCATTGTCCGTCTTCCTTTTAAAATCCATATGTACCTAACAGCCTTACGACCATCAAGTAGTTCTTCCAAAGTCTACACTTTGTTTTCATATATGGATCCTCTCTCAGATTATATGGCCTCGAGCCATTTTGGAATCCAGGCCCACCATCGCTTCTCCATAGCTCGTAGGTTCATTGTTGTCTAGCAACATGACTTCCAAGACAGGATTACGTACCATTCTGAAGTAGTACGCATCCTTGTCATCCCACGAGGTTTGGTAGTGACTTGATCTGAAGTTTCATGATCACTATCATAAGCTTCCACTTCAATTGGTGTAGGTGCCGCAGGAACAACTCCCTGTGCCCTGCCACACACTAGTTGAAGAGACGGTTCAATAACCTCATCAAGTCTCCACCATCCTCCCACTCAATTCTTTCGAGAGAAACTTTTCCTCGAGAAAGGACTCAATTCTAGAAACAATCCCTTATTGCTTTCGGATCTGAGATATGAGGTATACCCAACTGTTTTGGGTGTCCTATGAAGATGCATTTATCCGCTTTGGGTTCGAGCTTGTCAGCCTGAAACTTTTCACATAAGCGTCGCAGCCCCAAACCTTTTAACAAATGACAGCTTAGGTTTCTCTAAACCATAGTTCATACGGTGTCATCTCATCGGAATTACGTGGTGCCCTATTTAAAGTGAATGTAGTTGTCTCTAATGCCTAACCCATAAACTATCGTGGTAATTCGATAAGAGACATCATGGTATGCATCATATCCAATAGGGTGCAGTTATGATGTTCGGACACACCATCACACTATGGTGTTCCAGGCTGTATTAGTTGTGAAACAATTTCCACAATGTCTTAATTCTGTGCCAAACTCGTAATTCAGATATTCATCTCTATGATCATATCATAGATATTTTATCCTCTTGTCACGACGATCTTTCAACTTCACCCTGAAATTACTTGAACCTTTCAATAATTCAGACTCGTGATTCATCAAGTAAATATACTCAACATCTACTCAAATCATCTGTGAAGTAAGAACATAACGATATCCACTACACACCTCAGCACTCATTGGACTGCACACATCAAAATGTATTACTTCCAACAAGTTGCTTTCTAGTTCCATTTTACTGAAAACGAGGCTTTCAGTCATCTTGCCCATGTGGTATGATCTGCATGTCTCAAGTGATTCAAAATCAAGTGAGTCCAAATGGCCATTTGCATGGAGTTTCTTCATGCATATACACCAATAGACATGGTTCGCATGTCTCAAACTTTTCAAAAACGAGTGAGCCCAACGATCCCTCAACATGGAGCTTCTTCATGCGTTTTATACCGATATGACTTACGTGGTAGTGCCACAAGTAGGTGGTACTATCATTACTATCTTATATCTTTTTGCATGAACATGTGTATCACTATGATCGAGATTCAATAAACCATTCATTTTAGGTGCAAGACCATTGAAGGTATTATTCAAATAAACAGAGTAACCATTATTCTCCTTAAATGAATAACCGTATTGCAATAGACATAATCCAATCATGTCTATGCTCAACGCAAACACCAATCTCGATGGTAGAGGGAGCGTGCGATGCTTGATCACATCAAGCTTGGAAAAACTTCCAACACATATCGCCAGCTCACCTTTAGCTAGTCTCCGTTTACTCCGCAGCCTTTTATTTCGAGTTTACTAACACTTAGCAACCGAACCGGTATCTAATACCATGGTGCTACTAGGAGTACTAGTAAAGTACACATTAACACAATGTATATCCAATATACTTCTATCGACCTTGCCAGCCTTCTCATCTACCAAGTATCTAGGGTAATTCTGCTCCAGTGGCTGTTCCTCTTATTACAGAAGCACTTAGTCTCGGGTTTGGGTTCAACCTTGGGTTTCTTCACTAGAGCAGCGGCTGATTTGCCATTTCATGAAGTATCCCTTCTTGCCCTTGCCCTTGCCCTTCTTGAAACTAGTGGTTTCACCAACCATCAACAATTGATGCTCCTTCTTGATTTCTACTTTTGTGGTGTCAAACATTGCGAATATCTCAAGGATCATCATATATGTCCCTGATATATTATAGTTCATCACGAAGCTCTAGCAGCTTGGTGGTAATGACTTCGGAGAAACATCACTATCTCATCTGGAAGATCAACTCCCACTCGATTCAAATGATTGTTGTACTCAGACAATCTGAGCACAAGCTCAACAATTAAGCTTTTCTCCCTTAGTTTGCAGGCTAAGATAATCGTCGGAGGTCTTATACCTCTTGACGTGGGCACGAGCCTGAAATCCCAATTTCAGCCCTCGAAACATCTCATATGTTTCGCGACGTTTCAAAACGTCTTCGGTGCCTCAACTCTAAACCATTTAACTGAACTATCACGTAGTTATCAAAATGTGTATGTTAGATGTTCGCAACATCCACAGACGATGTTCGAGGTTCAGCACACTGAGCGGTGCATTAAGAAGATAAGCCTTCTATGAAGCAATGAGGACAATCCTTAGTTTACGGACCTAGTCCACATAATTGCTACTATCAACTTTCAACTAAATTTTCTCTAGGAACATATCTAAACAGTAGAATTGAAGCGCGAGCTACGACATAATTTGCGAAGACCTTTTGACTATGTTCAGGATAATTAAGTTCATCTTATGAACTCCCACTCAGATAGACATCCCTCTAGTCATCTAAGTGATTACATGATCCGAGTCAACTAGGCCGTGTCCGATCATCACGTGAGACGGACTAGTCATCATCGGTGAACATCTTCATGTTGATCGTATCTACCATACGACTCATGCTCGACCTTTCGGTCTCTTGTGTTCCGAGGCCATGTCTGTACATGCTAGGCTCGTCAAGTCAACCTAAGTGTTTCGCGTGTGTAAATCTTTCTTACACCCGTTGTATGTGAACGTTAGAATCTATCACACCCGATCATCACGTGGTGCTTCGAAACGACGAACTTTCGCAACGGTGCACAGTTAGGGGAACACTTTCTTGAAATTTTAATGAGGCATCATCTTATTTACTACCGTCGTTCTAAGCAAATAAGATGCAAAAACATGATAAACATCACATGCAATCAAAAAGTGACATGATATGGCCAATACCATTTTGCTCCTTTTGATCTCCATCTTCGGGGCTCCATGATCATCGTTGTCACCGGCATGACACCATGATCTCCATCATCGTGTCTTCATGAAGTTGTCTCGCCAACTATTACTTCTACTACTACAGCTAATGGTTAGCAATAAAGTAAAGTAATTACATGACATTTATGTTGACACACAGGTCATAAATAAATTAAGACAACTCCTATGGCTCCTGCCGGTTGTCATACTCATCGACATGCAAGTCGTGATTCCTATTACAAGAACATGATCATCTCATACATCACATATATCATTCATCACATCCTTTGGCCATATCACATCACAAAACACTTGCTGCAAAAACAAGTTAGACGTCCTCTAATTGTTGTCGCAAGTTTTTACGTGGCTGCTATAGGTTGCTAGCAAGAACGTTTCTTACCTACGCCAAAACCACAACGTGAATTGCCAATTTCTATTTACCCTTCATAAGGACCCTGATCATCGAATCCGATCCGACTAAAGTGGGAGAGACAGACACCCACCAGCCACCTTATGCAACTAGTGCATGTCAGTCGGTGGAACTGGTCTCACGTAAGCGTACGTGTAAGGTTGGTCCGGGCCGCTTCATCCCACAATGCCGCCGAATCAAGATAAGACTAGTAACGACAAGTAAATTGACAAAATCGACGCCCACAACTACTTTGTGTTCTACTCGTGCATAGAAACTACGCATAAACCTGGCTCTGATACCACTATTGGGGAACGTAGCAGAAATTCAAAATTTTCTACGCAACACCAAGATCAATCTATGGAGTAATCTAGCAACGAGGGAAGGAGAGTGCATCTACATACCCTTGTAGATCGCTGAGCGGAAGCATTCAAGTGAACGGGGTTGATGGAGTCGTACTCGTCGTGATCCAAATCACCGATGATCCTAGTGCCGAACGGACGACACCTCCGCGTTCAACACACGTACAGCCCGGTGACGTCTCCTACGCCTTGATCCAGCAAGGGGTGAAGGAGAGGTTGGGGAAGACTCCATCCAGCAGCAGCACGACGGCATGGTGGTGAAGGAGGAGCGTGGCAATCCTGCAGGGCTTCGCCAAGCACCGCGGGAGAAGAGGAGAACTTGGGAGAGGGGGAGGGCTGCGCTAAGACTTGGGTGCGGCTGCCCTCCCACCCCCCACATATATATAGGGGCAAGGGAGAGGGGGGCCGTCCCCCTCAGATCCAATCTGAGGAGGGGGCCCCCTTGCCCCCCAAGGCAAGGGCCCCCCCTTTAGGGTTCCCCCAAACCCTAGGCGCATGGGCCCTAGGGGGGAGGCGCCCAGCCCACTAAGGGGCTGGTCCCTCTCCACATACAGCCCATAGGGCCCTCCGGGGTAGGTGGACCCTCCCGGTGGACCCCCGAAACCCCTCCGGTGGTCCCGGTACAATACCGGTAACCCCCAAATTATTCCGGTGACCATATGATGACTTCCCATATATAAATCTTTACCTCCGGACCATTCCGGAACTCCTCGTGACGTCCGGGATCTCATCCGGGACTCCGAACAACATTCGGTAACCACGTACATCTATTCCCTATAACCCTAGCGTCATCGAACCTTAAGTGTGTAGACCCTACGGGCTCGGGAGTCATGCAGACATGGCCGAGACAACTCTCTGGTCAATAACCAACAACGGGATCTGGATACCGATGTTGTCTCCCACATGTTCCACGATGATTTCATCGGATGAACCACGATGTCGAGGATTCAATCAATCCCGTATTCAATTCCCTTTGTCTAGCGGTACGATACTTGCCCGAGATTCGATCGTCGGTATCCTGATACCTGGTTCAATCTCGTTACCGGCAAGTCTCTTTTACTCGTCCCGTAACACATCATCCCGTGATCAACTCCTTGATCACATTGTGCACATTATGATGATGTCCTACCGAGTGGGCCTAGAGATACCTCTCCATTTACACGGAGTGACAAATCCCAGTCTCGATTCGTGCCAACCCAACAGACACTTTCGGAGATACCTGTAGTGTACCTTTATAGCCACCCAGTTACGTTGTGACGTTTGGCACACCCAAAGCACTCCTACGGTATCCGGGAGTTGCACAATCTCATGGTCTAAGGAAATGATACTTGACATTAGAAAAGCTTTAGCATACGAACTACACGATCTTTGTGCTAGGCTTAGGATTGGGTCTTGTCCATCACATCATTCTCCTAGTGATGTGATCCCGTTATCAACGACATCCAATGTCCATGGTCATGAAACCGTAACCATCTATTGATCAACGAGCTAGTCAACTAGAGGCTTACTAGGGACATGGTGTTGTCTATGTATCCACACATGTATCTGAGTTTCCTATCAATACAATTCTAGCATGGATAATAAACGATTATCATGAACAAGGAAATATAATAATAGCCAATTTATTATTGCCTCTAGGGCATATTTCCAACATAGCCTCCACACAAAATCTAACTGTTACATGCAAAAGAGCCAACTCGGTCAGACTGAATGTGTGAATTCGGTGAGACCGATTCAGTTCAAAATGTGAACATTAGGATTTTCGGTGGGACCGACATGATCAACTCGGTGGGACCGATGAGCTAGGGTTAGGACAAAACTTGATCTCGGGATGACCGATTACTTCAACTCGGTGAGACCGATTTCAATAGCAAGCAAACAGAGAGTTGGTCAGGCAAACTCGGTGGGACCACTCGCTCCTTTCGGTGATACCGAAACATTACGAAAGAGAGACAGAGAGTTTGCACTGTGGACTCGGTGGGACCGATTGCTCATTTCGGTGAGACCGAAACATTACGAAAGGAAACAGAGAGTTTGTAGTCCCATCTCGGTGAGACCGAGATCCCTATCGGTAAAACTGAACTGATTAGGGTTTGTGGCAATGTCTATGTCAAGTGAACTTAGTGGCGCCGTATGAATCAAATCGGTGGGGCCAAGTTTGACTTTTAGTTTTAGGACATGTTTGGATTTGAGAAGATGGTTGAGGGCTTTGGAGCATATCACTAAGCATTTTGAGCAAGTAGACCATTAAGCAACACCTCATCCCCTGTTAATAGTATTGGCTTTCCTATGGACTCAATGTGATCTTGGAACTAAAATAGAAATGAAGAGTCCAATATTTGTCGTTAGCATTGCTACCTCTTGAGCATGCGTTCGTTTTCCCTTGAAGAGGAAAGGGTGATGCAGCAAAGTAGCGTAAGTATTTCCCTCGATTTTTTAGAACCAAGGTATCAATCCAGCAGGAGATAACATTCAAGTCACCTAGTACCTGCACAAACAATCAAGAACCTCGCAATCAACGCGATAAAGGGGTTGTCAATCCCTTCACAGTCACTTACGAAAGTGAGATTTGATAGAGATAGTAATGTAAATATTTTTTGGTATTTTTGTTGTATATATTGGAAAGTAAATATTGCAAAATAGTAAATGAGATGCGATAATAAAAGAGATGCAATATAATAAGAAAGAGACCCGGGGGCCATAGGTTTCACTAGTGGCTTCTCTCATGACAGCAAGTATTACGGTGGGTGAACAAATTACTGCCGAGCAATTGATAGAAGAGCGCATAGTTATGAGAATATCTAGGCAATGATTATGAAATATAGGCATCACGTCTGTGTTAAGTAGACCGAAACAATTCTGCATCTACTACTATTACTCCACACATCGACCTCTATCCAGCATGCATCTAGAGTATTAAGTTCATAAGAACAGAGTAATGCTTTAGGCAAGATGACATGATGTAGAGGGATAAACTCGAGCAATATGATATAAACCCCATCTTTTTATCCTCGATGGCAACAATATAATACTTGCCTTGCTGCCCCTACTATCACTGGGAAAGGACACCGCAAGATTAAACCCAAAGCTAAGCACTTCTGCCATTGCAAGAAAGATCAATCTAGTAGGCCAAACTAAACCAATAATTCGAAGAGACTTGCAAAGATATCAAATCATGCATATAAGAATTCAGAGAAGAACGAAATATTGTTCATAGATAAACTTGATCATAAATCCACAATTCATCGGATCTCGGCAAACACACTGCAAAAAGAATTACATCGAATAGATCTCCAAGAACATCGAGGAGAACTTTGTATTGAGAATCAAAGAGAGAGAAGAAGCCATCTAGCTAATAACTATGGACCCGAAGGTCTGTGGTAAACTACTCACACATCATCGGAGAGGCTATGGTGTTGATGTAGAAGCCCTCCATGATCGAATCCCCCTCCGGCAGATCGCGGGAAAAGGCCCAGATGGGATCTCACGGGTACAGAAGGTTGCGGCGGTGGAAAAGTGGTTTCAGGGCTCCCCTGGATGTTTTTAGGGTATAAGAGTATATATAGGCAAAAGAAGTACGTCGGTGGAGCTCCGTGGGGCCCACGAGGGTGGGGGCGTGCCTACCCCCTTGGGCGCACCCTCCTACCTCGTGGCTGCCTCGCGGACTTCCAGACTTCCACTCTAAGTCTCCTAGTTTGTGTTTATTCCAAGAAAGATCCCCACGAAGGTTTCGTTCTGTGTGGATTCCGTTTGATATTCCTTTTCTACGAAGTACTGAAATAGGCAAAAAAACAGAAACTGGCACTAGGCCTCCGGTTAATAGGTTAGTCCCAAAAATAATATAAAAGAGCATATTAAAGCCCATTAAACATCCAAAGCAGATAATATAATAGCATGGAACAATCAAAATTATAGATACGTTGGAGACGTATCAAGCATCCCCAAGCTTAATTCCTTCTCGTTCTCGAGTAGGTAAATGATAAAAACAAGATTTTTGATGTGGAATGCTACCTAGCATAATGTAATTTCTTTATTGTGGCATGATCCTTCAGATCCAAAAGATTGAAGACAAAAGTTTAATATTGACATAAAAACAATAATACTTCAAGCATGCTAACCAAGCAATTATGTCTTCTCAAAATAACATAGCCAAAGAAAGGTCATCCCTACAAAATCATATAGTTTGGCCATGCTTCATTTCTGTCACACAAAATGCTCCCATCATGCACAACCCCGATGACAAGCCAAGCAATTGTTTCATACTTATCCTTTTCAAACCTTTTCAACTTTTACGCAGTATATGAGCGCGAGCCATGGACATAGCACTATGGGTGGAATAGAATGGTAGTTGTGGAGAAGACAAAAGGGAGGAAGATAGTCTCACATCAACTAGGCGTATCAATGGGCTATGGAGATGCCCATCGATAGATATCAATGTGAGTGAGTAGGGATTGCCATGCAACGGATGCACTAGAGCTATAAGTGTATGAAAGCTCAACAAAAGAAACTAAGTGGGTGTGCATCTAACTTGATTGCTCACGAAGACCTAGGGCAATTTGAGGAAGCCCATCATTGGAATATACAAGCCAAGTTCTATAATGAAAAATTCCCACTAGTATATGAAAGTGACAACATAAGAGACTCTCTATCATAAAGATCATGGTGCTACTTTGAAGCACAAGTGTGGAAAAAGGATAGTAACATTGCCCCTTCTCTCTTTTTCTCTCATTTATTTATATTTTTTTGTTTGGGCCTTCTCTTTTTTATGGCCTTTTTCGTCCGGAGTCTCATCCCGACTTGTGGGGGGATCATAGTCTCCATCATCCTTTCCTCACATGGGACAATGCTCTAATAATGAAAATCATCACACTTTTATTTACTTACAACTCGGTACTTAGAAAAAAATATGACTCTATGTGAATGCCTCCGGCGGTGTACTGGGATGTGCAATGAATCAAGAGTGACATGTATAAAAAATTATGAATGGTGGCCATGCCACAAATATGATGTCAACTACATGATCATGCAAAGCAATATGACTATGATGAAGCATGTTGATACATCTCCAACGTATCTATAATTTTTGATTGTTCCATGCTATTATATTATCTGTTTTGGATGTTAATGGGCTTTATTTTACACTTTTATATTATTTTTGGGACTAACCTATTAACCGGAGGCCCATCCCAAATTGTTGTTTTTTTTGCATATTTTAGCGTTTCACGGAAAAGGAATATCAAATGGAGTCCAAACGGAATGAAACCTTCGGGAGCGTGATTTTTGGAACAAACATGATCCAGGGGACTTGGAGTGGACGTCAAGAAACAATTGAGGAGGCCACGAGGCAGGGGGCGCGCCCTCCACCCTCGTGGGCCCCTCATTGCTCCACCAACCTACTTCTTCCTCATATACCCCGAAAACATCTGGGAGCACCACGAAACCCTATTTCCACCGCCGCAACCTTCTGTACCCAAGAGATCCCATCTTGGGGCCTTTTCCGGAGCTCCGCCGGAGGGGGCATTGATCACGGAGGGCCTCTACATCAACTCCATGGCCCCTCCGATGATGTGTGAGTAGTTTACCTCAGACCTTCGGGTCCATAGTTATTAGCTAGATGGATTCTTCTCTCTCTTTGGATCTCAATACAAAGTTCTCCTCGATTCTCTTGGAGATCTATTCGATGTAAATCTTTTTGCGGTGTGTTTGTCGAGATCCGATGAATTGTGGGTTTATGATCAAGATTATCTATGAACAATATTTGAATCTTCTCTGAATTCTTTTATGTATAATTGGTTTATCTTTGCAAGTCTCTTTGAATTATCAGTTTGGTTTGGCCTACTAGATTGATCTTTCTTGCAATGGGAGAAGTGCTTAGCTTTGGGTTCAATCTTGCGGTGCTCGATCCAAGTGTCAGAAAGGGAAACGACACGTATTGTATTGTTGCCATCGAGGATAAAAATATGGGGTTTATATCATATTGCATGAGTTTATCCCTCTACATCATGTCATCTTGCTTAAGGCATTACTCTATTCTTATGAACTTAATACTCTAGATGCATGCTAGATAGCGGTCGATGTGTGGAGTAATGGTAGTAGATGCAGGCAGGAGTCGGTCTACTTGTCACGAACATGATGCCTATATACATGATCATACCTAGATATTCTCATAATTATTTGCTTTTCTATCAATTGCTCGACAGTAATTTGTTCACCCACCGTAATACTTATGTTATCTTGAGAGAAGCCACTAGTGAAACCTATGCCCCCCGGGTCTATTTTCCATCATACAAGTTTCCAATCTATTTTATTTTGCAATCTTTACTTTCAATCTATATCATAAAAATGTAACGCCCTCGATGCGGCTATATCTCCCACGTGTCGAAGCACGACTTAGAGGCATAACCACATTGAAAGCAATGTCGCAAGTGAGGTAATCTTCACACAACCCATGTAATACATAAGGGAAATAGATACATAGCTGGCTTACAATCGCCACGTCACACAATTACATGAATAAAGCATTACATCATCCAGATACAATGAAGATCCGACTACGGAACCAAAATGAAAGAAGACTACCCCAAAAGCTACACAGATCCCCGATCGTCCCGACTGGGCTCCACTACTGATCAACTAGAATGAAACAACACAAAGGACAAGATCTTCATCGAGCTCCTCCTTTTGAGCTTGGTTGCGTCACCCGCACGGTTCAACGGCACCTACAAGCTGGTTTTGGAAGTATCTGTGAGTCACGGGGACTCAGCAATCTCACACCCTCGCGATCAAGACTATTTAAGCTTATGGGTAAGGTAAAGGTATGGGGTGGAGCTGCAGCAAGCGACTAGCATATATGATGGCTAACATATTCGCAAAAGAGAGCGAGAAGAGAAGGCAAAAGCACGGTCGATGAACTATGATCAAGAAGTGATCCTAAAACAACCTACGTCAAGCATAACTCCAACACCGTGTTCACTTCCCGGACCCCCCGAGAAGAGACCATCACGGTAACACACGCGGTTGATGTATTTTAATTAAGGTCAACTTCAGGTTTTCTACAACCGGACATTAACAAATTCCCATCTGCCCATAACCGCGGGCACGGATTTCGAAAGTTCAAAACCCTGCAGGGGTGTCCCAACTTAGCCCATCACAAGCTCTCACGGTCAACGAAGGATATTCCTTCTAGCGGGAAAAACCCGATCAGACTCGGAATCCCGGTTACAAGACATCCTCGACAATGGTAAAACAAGTCCAGCAAGACCACCCGCTGTGCCGACAAATGCCGATAGGATCTGCACATATCTCGTTCTCAGGGCACACCGGATAAGCTAAGCGTACGGGAGCCAACGTAACCCAAGTTGCCAAGGGACGGCCCCGCACGGTGCTCTGGGTTGGGCCAACACTTAGACAAGCACTGGCCCGGGGGTTTAAAATAAAGATGACCCTTGGGCTGGCCTAACCCAAGGGAAAAAAGGCTAGGTGGCAAATGGTAAAACCAATGTTGGGCCTTACTGGAGGAGTTTTATTCAAAGCGAACTGTCAAGGGGTTCCCATTATAACCCAACCGCGTAAGGAACGCAAAATCCGGGAACATAACACCGATATGACGGAAACTAGGGCGGCAAGAGTGGAACAAAACACTAGGCATAAGGCCGAGCCTTCCAGCCTTTACCAAGTATATAGATGCATTAATTACATAAGAGATAATGTGATATCCCAACAAGTAAACATGTTCCAACAAGGAACAACATCTCCATGTTCCAACAAGGAACAAACTTCAATCTTCACCTGCAACTAACAACACTATAAGAGGGGCTGAGCAAAGTGGTAACATAGCCAAACAACGGTTTGCTAGGACAAAGTGGGTTAGAGGCTTGGTTCAACAATATGGGAGGCATGATAAGCAAGTGGTAGGTATCGCAGCATAGGCATAGCAGAAGAGCGAGCAACTAGCAAGCAAAGATAGAAGTGATTTCGAGGGTATGGCCATCTTGCCTGAAATCCCGCAAGGAAGAAGAACAAGTCCATGAAGAAGACAAACGGACGTAGCCGAACAGGTCCTTGCAAACGCGACGATAACGGAACCGACCCGAAGAAGCAACACCGAAAAGAAGCACACAACATAGTAAACAACCAACTCATGAACATGGTATGATATGCGGGATGCGGTATGTGATGCATATGCATGATTTGGAAAGGAATGATTGAACCTGGCCTCAACCTGTAAATCCAAGAGTGCCACTGGAAAGGTGAGGTGATTTCGCTTGAAATCGATATAAAGATCACCGGAATCGGATACACGGTTTGGAAATGGCAAACAAAACAAATATGGCACTGGTCTGCGATAAACAGCAAGTAGCCTTTTAAATGCATCAAGATAAATATGCTACAACACTCAAACATGGCAACAAAATACATGGCAGGGATCCACTCATGATGCTTGACAAAAGATGAACACTGAGCTATGGCTAATTCACTCATTAACAGGTTCAAACAAGCATGGCAAAAGGGCAAACGAAAACAGGTTTCAGACTTAGTGAAAAACTGGAACATGCAAAACAGTTAACGAGTAGGCATGTTTACGAGCTCGATGCACTCACTATAGAGCAGGGCATGACAAACTAAGCATACATCCATGAAGAAGACATGGCATAGAAGTTAGACATGGCAAGAACAATAACATAGCATGCACGGATCAGTAACAACAAGCCCGGCAAAATCGCTAAACATGTCAACGATCTGCCATGATTCACTTTATAGCAAAAGTAGAGCTCAATTGACTCAAGCTAGGGCACTCCATAAATGCAAACAAAGACATGGATGGATAGGGCACCACAATGTTAACAAATCATCCTTACTGATCATCCTCAAAAGAGGCACGGATCACTAGGAAACAACATGAACATATGGCATAACGACGAAATCAGGACAAGGACTTAGTGAAATTCTAAGTCCCTGAAATCAGCATTAACGATTACGCTACTTTGCAAGCTTGTGCTAGTCACCACAAATATCACAAAAATACATGGTAAGCACCACTGTAAAGATGGCATGGCATATAACAAAACACATGTAGAGCTCAGGATCATATCATGCACACATTAATCATGGCAAAAATGACAAAAAGCTATTTGATGAAACAGATTTGGCAAATTACTCATATAGCCCTCTTCCAACAGCATTTCGGGGAACAAGATGAGCTCAAATGAAAATGATGCAATGAGATGAAATGATGTACTCGTCGAGGCGAACATTCTAATATGCTACACGTCCAAAACGGGGCCACGGTGATGCATTATGATGCGATGAAAATGCCCAAAAAATACTAAAATCTGGGGGACTTTGTGAAAAAATACACCTCGGGGAAGAGGGACGAGGAGATCCGGTAGGAGCGATCCGGGGACGAGGGCGCGTGGCGTTTGGTTGGGGGCGTTGGTGGATCTTGTCCAACTCGGATGGATCCGGCCAGACGGCGACCGGAGATGGGCATCGGCGAACTCCGATGATGGCCGGCGGCGAGGGACACGGTGGCGCGACGAAGAGCATGGCGGCGCCGGCGACGAGGTGGAGGAGGAGACAGCGCGCGGGCGGCGGCGGCCGGTACGGAAGGCGCGGCGGCGGAGCAAGGCGAGCCCGGTGAAGCTCCGACGGGCGCAGGTGGCCGGAATCGGTGCGGATGGCGGCGGATGGCGGCGCCGGCGATGGCGCCCGGGGCGGCGACGGGGCCCTACCACGAGCGAGAGGCGGCGCAGGCACGGGAGCCAGGCGGCGGTGGTTGCGGGCTCGTGCGGGCCCTCCCTGGGTCGCGCGGGCCGGCTCGGAGGCGACGGCGGCGGGGTGACGTGGCGGCCCCGGAGTGGCTGGGCGCGGCGGCGGGATCTCGTTCGGTCCGGGACGGACATGTCCGGCGGGCGAGAGGGTAAAATTTAGGGTTTGCACCGCGAAATCGGGGGAGGAGGACTAATTTATAGGTAGAGGGAGCTAGGAGAGTCCAAATGAGGTGCGGTTTTTGGCCACATGATCGTGATCGAACGACCGAGATGATGGAGATGGTTTAAGTGGGTTTTGGGCCACTTTGGAGGGGTGTTGGGCTGCAACACACACGAGGCCTTTTCGGTCCCTCGGTTAACCGTTGGAGTATCAAACGAAGTCCAAATGGCACGAAACTTGACAGGCGGTCTACCGGTAGTAAACCAAGGCCGCATGACAAGTCTCAGTCCAATCCGAAAACGTTTAACACCCGAACACGAAAAGAGGTAGAAAGGGACACCGGATGACATAGGAGCGCCGGATTGCAAAACGGACAACTGGGAAAATGCTCGGATGCATGAGACGAACATGTATGCAAATGAAATTCACATGATGACATGATATGCAATGCATGACACGCAAGCAAAGACAAGGCAAACAACAACGAATAACTGGAAGACACCTGGCACATCGGTCTCGGGGCGTTACAACACTCCACCACTACGAGAGGATCTCGTCCCGAGATCTAGAATGGCACCGGAGTGAAAAGAACAGAAGAGAAAGAGAAGAGGTAAAACTAAGTTGCTTCTTTGATAAACGAGTGAAACCAAAGAACCTTGAGAGGTTGAACACATTGAAAGAAAGAAAACAACGGAGATGAACAAAGTTGAAAGCACTCCGTTAGAGAAGAGTAACTAGGAAGAACAAATTCGGGTAGCACTCCGGTTGAAAAGTGATACAAGGCTAGATAGGATGAAAAGAACTAGAGCAAAATGGCACAACACTCCGGTTAAAAGGATAGGCATGAAAAGAACACGGTACTCACCATCTCGAGATGATGATCGAAAAAGCAACATCAGAAAGCCTCCGGGAGAAAGAATAGAAGATAGATAATTGAAATGAAAGAATGGAGAAGAAAATGCCAACTTCTGCTAGAAAAGAGCTTGGAAAGACATCTTTAGGAGAAGGGTCGAACGGAGTTGTTGGAAGCCCAACAACGAAAATATAGGCTTGAAGTGGACTTATGGACAACATCTCGAAAACTTGAGGTGAAATTCTGCCACTCACGGAAAAACAATAGATTGGCTTGATATCAAGAAGGAGACGAGAAACTTATTCACCGGGAGTATAAAAGATGAACTTGGGTCCTTTCAGAGCACCATAAATAGCAATAACCCTTAGGGAAGGCTTTAGGTGAAAATTTGAACCCAAGATAACTCCAATGACGAGATAGATGGATTTAATATATCTCATTCTTAACAACATGTGAACCATGAAACACGAACTCAAATTATCAAGAATGACATAATACCACCTCCAATGATACGGTAGAAAGACTTACACTCCGGATTACAAGATGAAGAATTCTTGAGCTCCTCTGAAAAGAATCTTGATGAACGCTTCGAGAAGGAAATAAATCCTTGATGAACCATCATGTAGAACCCCCATGAAGAACTCCGGTAATGAAAGAATGATCAAAACGGAAAGAGAAGTTGAAAACACAAGCGAAGCCTTGTGATGATTTAGATGAATCTCCATGGTGATATAATTGAAATAACTTGGAACTCCAGAAAAGAAAGATGAACAAAAGAAATCAAGAATTTTGATGAACCTCCGGAATAAGGAATTAAATCACTTGGATGAAACAAAGAATAAGAATTACATTATGCTTATCCTTCACCGATTTAAATTGATGACAATCAATGGATTTTGGCATACTACTCATTCTCGTAGAAAGGATTAAGATAGATATAGCACAGACTTCGGAAGATCTTCAATGAACCACCGGTAGAATTTGCAAAGCACGAATGCATAGATATGATACACGAAGGAAGAAAAACTCTTGAATGACCCACCGTAAGAATTGAAAAAGAACAATTACAACATGAAGAAAACACTGGGAAGAATTAGCAATTAAACGAAGATGCTTGAGAGAATTTAGATCCGTGAGAACGAAGAGATTACGAGCTGATTAGAGAATCCTTGATTTAGACACCGGTATGATTTAAAGTATGAGAGCTGAAAGCTGGAATGAATAAATCTTAGATGATGGGCTCCGGATAATCAAACTGAACAGAATCTTGAATTGCTCCGGATGGGTGAAAATCTCACAAACGAAAACAATTATGAGAGGATGGCAGAGAATGGGGCAATATTTAAAAGAAACTCTTCTTCGGTCTTCAAAATCTGAGAATGACGCTGAGGAACACCACCAAATTGTTGAGATACTCCGAAAGAATCAAAAGCAAAGAGATTGAGCCAACGATGAAAAGAATGTGGACGATCTTGGAGTAAAACATAAGACTTATGATAATTTATTCTTACGTCAAACTTCAAAATGAAATTTGAGGATAGCTCCGGGAAAATTAGAAGAGTCAGGTAAGATCATGGGAAAAGACCTGTGGGTTAGGGCCCACTCAAAAGAAACACCGTTGAAATGATTACTTGAAAAGAGAGATTGCACCGGTTGAATTAAAATGCTTGAATGAGATAACAGCCTCGAGATAGGTTGAACGGATCTTTGATGACAAGACGAGCCTTCTGAGGTATCTACAGCACTCCCGAACAAATGAATAGCGAGAAGTGAATTTTTATGAGGTGCACCGGTATGAGGAGGTATTTGAAATGAGGAAAAAGGGATATGAGATCAACACCGAAAGCTTGATTTGAATCCACTGGAGAAGAGAACGAGTGAAGAGTGACAAACTTGAAGCTCCGTTAGAATCTTCATGAGAATTGCCGATAAGAACATTGATGGAAAAGGATGGAGAGACTTCACAAGAATAAAAGGATACTTGACTGAGAAATCTGAGTCCTTGAAGAAAAAGGGTGGGTGGGCGCGAAAAACAAAGGCAACTTGGAGACGGATGAAACAAACACCGTTGAGAAGAACTGATACTTGATCTTGCGGATGTTGAAATGATCGGATCCACTTGAAGAGAAACACACCAGTCGAACAGGATTTACATGACAATCTCGATTATCAAGAAGGATTAGTATTCACATCGGAGTATGAGAACACCGCTTAGGAACAAGTATGGAATCAACATTTGACTTCGAAGCAACTCGAATACCACAACTCAAAACAAAACAAAGAATTGGCTTGCAAAATAAGCCGGAACAAACATATGATAGAGATTTCGTCCAAAGTTTTCGTGGTGGGGCCTACACGGGCTCGATCGTACAGCACCATCATGTACAAGGCAGTGCACATGACATACGATGCGTCCCCGAGTCGGCATAGCCAAGGAATCTTTAAGACACAACGAGACCACTGCAAAACCAACCATGGATAGGCGGACCACTAGACGTCGAACCCCAATTTCATATCATAAATCTGTCGGAAAGATATCCTAAGAGCTAGTTGAATTCCCACTTATAAACTCCCGAAATTTTCCGGTTATGCAATCAGGTGTTGGGGATACAGGGGAAGCATAATATCTCACCCAAAACTAGCAAATCCTACATCCAGCTGTATCCATCCTTCAACACATAACCAAGAAACCTTCGGAAATCATCTACCTCAACCTTCGAAAAGCATCCGTTATACGAGTTATGGCAATACTCCCGAACTCCCGCCCCAGTACTAGGTGGCGTCGAGGTTATCTCACCAACAACTGCATAAAAGAGATTTTCGATGTCGACGAAACTAATCTCAGGTATTCCAGAACTGCAACGATAAAATTGTGACGACAACACATCGGAGCTCAACTCCCCGGGACACTGCCACAACCCCTAAATGTTAGCAGGCACCAAGAACAATGTTCTCGTCACAAAACCATCAGAACGATTCCAAGATACCCGCGTGATCCTAAATTTTTTTTAGTGAAATTTGAGAAGAGAAGAGTCAAAACTCTACGTCAGGATGCCCCACCAGAGCGATGAAGGGACTAAGGAGTAAAAAGAATTCCTAACTCTCCGATATATATAATCCTAAATGACTCAAAATATTTCTAGACTCAATAACGCCAGCGATTCGATCAAGGAGGGGGCTCCTAAGGTCGGGGAAGGCTCTGATTACCAACTTGTAACGCCCTCGATGCAGCTATATCTCCCACATGTCGAAGCACGACTTAGAGGCATAACCGCATTGAAAGCAATGTCGCAAGTGAGGTAATCTTCACACAACCCATGTAATACATAAGGGAAAGAGATACATAGCTGGCTTACAATCGCCACTTCACACAATTACATGAATAAAGCATTACATCATCCAGATACAATCAAGGTCCGACTACGGAACCAAAATGAAAGAAGACTACCCCAAAAGCTACACAGATCCCCGATCGTCCCGACTGGGCTCCACTACTGATCAACTAGAACGAAACAACACAAAGGACAAGATCTTCATCGAGCTCCTCCTTGAGCTTGGTTGCGTCACCCGCACGGTTCAACGGCACCTACAAGCTGGTTTTGGAAGTATCTATGAGTCATGGGGACTCAGCAATCTCACACCCTCGCGATCAAGACTATTTAAGCTTATGGGTAAGGTAAAGGTATGGGGTGGACCTGCAGCAAGTGACTAGCATATATGGTGGCTAACATATTCGCAAAAGAGAGCGAGAAGAGAAGGCAAAAGCACGGTCAATGAACTATGATCAAGAAGTGATCCTAAAACAACCTACGTCAAGCATAACTCCAACACCGTGTTCACTTCCCGGACCCCGCCGAGAAGAGACCATCACGGTAACACACGTGGTTGATGTATTTTAATTAAGGTCAACTTCAGGTTTTTTTACAACCGGACATTAACAAATTCCCATCTGCCCATAACCGCGGGCACGGCTTTCGAAAGTTCAAAACCCTGTAGGGGAGTCCCAACTTAGCCCATCACAAGCTCTCATGGTCAACGAAGGATATTCCTTCTAGCGGGAAAAACCCGATCAGACTCGGAATCCCGGTTATAAGACATCCTCGACAATGGTAAAACAAGTCCAGCAAGACCACCCGCTGTGCCGACAAATCCCGATAGGAGTTGCACATATCTCATTTTAGGGCACACCGGATAAGCTAAGCGTACGGGAGCCAACGTAACCCAAGTTGCCAAGGGACGGCCCCGCACGGTGCTCTGGGTTGGGCCAACACTTAGACAAGCACTGGCCCGGGGGTTTAAAATAAAGATGACCCTTGGGCTGGCCTAACCCAAGGGAAAAAAAGGCTAGGTGGCAAATGGTAAAACCAATGTTGGGCCTTGCTGGAGGAGTTTTATTCAAAGCGAACTGTCAAGGGGTTCCCATTATAACCCAACCGCGTAAGGAACGCAAAATCCGGAAACATAACACCGATATGATGGAAACTAGGGCGGCAAGAGTGGAACAAAACACTAGGCATAAGGCCGAGCCTTCCACCCTTTACCAAGTATATAGATGCATTAATTACATAAGAGATAATGTGATATCCCAACAAGTAAACATGTTCCAACAAGGAACAGCATCTCCATGTTCCAACAAGGAACAAACTTCAATCTTCACCTGCAACTAACAACGCTATAAGAGGGGCTGAGCAAAGTGGTAACATAGCCAAACAACGGTTTGCTAGGACAAGGTGGGTTAGAGGCTTGGTTCAACAATATGGGAGGCATGATAAGCAAGTGGTAGGTATCGCAGCATAGACATAGCAAAAGAGCAAGCAACTAGCAAGCAAAGATAGAAGTGATTTCGAGGGTATGGTCATCTTGCCTGAAATCCCGCAAGGAAGAAGAACGAGTCAATGAAGAAGACAAACAGACGTAGTCGAATGGTTCCTCACAAACACGACGATAATGGAACCAACCCGAAGAAGCAACACCGGAAAGAAGCACACAACATAGTAAACAACCTACTCATGAGCATGGTATGATATGCGGGATGCGGTATGTGATGCATATGCATGATTTGGAAAGGAATGATTGAACCTGGCCTCAACGTGGAAATCCAAGAGTGCCACTGGAAAGGTGAGGTGATTTTGGTTGAAATTGATATAAAGATCACCGGAATCGGATGCACGGTTTGGAAATGGCAAGCAAAGCAAATATGGCACCGGTCTGCGATAAACAACAAGTAGCCTTTTAAATGCATCAAGATAAATATGCTACAGCACTCAAACATGGCAACAAAATACATGGCAGGGATCCACTCATGATGCTTGACAAAACTTGAACACTGAGCTACGGCTAATTCACTCATTAACAGGTTCAAACAAGCATGGCAAAAGGGCAAACGAAAACAGGTTTTAGACTTAGTGAAAAACTGGAGCATGCAAAACAGTCAATGAGTAGGCATGTTTACGAGCTCGATGCACTCACTACAGAGCATGGCATGACAAACTAAGGATACACCCATGAAGAAGACATGGCATAGAAGCTAGACATGGCAAGAACAATAACATAGCATGCACGGATCAATAACAACAAGCCCGGCAAAATCGCTAAACATGTCAACGATCTGCCAGGATTCACTTTATAGCAAAAGTAGCGCTCGATTGACTCAAGCTAGGGTACTTCATAAATGCAAACAAAGACATGGATGGATAGAGCACCACAATGTTAACAAATCATCCTTACTGATCATCCTCAAAAGAGGCACGGATCACTAGGAAACAACATGAACATATGGCACAACGACAAAATCAGGACAAGGACTTAGTGAAATTCTAAGTCCCTGAAATCAGCATTAACGATTACGCTACTTTGCAAGCTTGTGCTAGTCATCACAAATATCACAAAAATACATGGTAAGCACCACTATAAAGATGGCATGGCATATAACAAAACACATGTAGAGCTCAGGATCATATCATGCACACATTAATCATGGCAAAAATGACAAAAAGCTATTTGATGAAACAGATCTGGCAAATTACTCACATAGCCCTCTTCCAATAGCATTTCGGGCAACAAGATGAGCTCAAATGAAAATGATGCAATGAGATGAAATGATGTACTCGTCGAGACGAACATTCTGATATGCTACACGTCCAAAACGGGGCCACGGGTGATGAGTTATGATGTGATGAAAATGCCGAAAAAATACTGAAATCCGGGGGACTTAGTGAAAAAAATAGACATCAGGGAAGCGGTACGAGGAGATTCGGGATGGAGCGATCCGGGGACGAGGGCGCGCGGCGTTTGGTTGGGGGCGTTGGTGGATCTTGTCCAACTCGGACGGATCCGGCCGGACGGCGACCGGAGACGGGCACCGGAGAACTCCGGCGATGGCCGGCAGCGAGGGACGAGGTGGCGCGATGAAGAGCATGGCGGCGCCGGCGACAAGGTGGAGGAGGAGACAGCGCGCGGGCGGCGGCGGCCGATATGAAAGGCGCGGCGGCGGAGCAAGGCGAGCCCGGCGAAGCTCCGGCGGGCGCAGGTGGCCGGAGTCGGTGCGGATGGCGGCGCCGGCGATGGCGCCCGGGGCGGCGACGGGGCCCTGCCGCGAGCGAGAGGCGGCGCAGGGACGGGAGCCAGGCAGCGGTGGTTGCGGGCTCGCACGGGCCCTCCCTGGGCCGTGCGGGCTGGCATGGAGGAGACTGCGGCGGGGTGACGTGGCGGCCCCGGAGTGGCTGGGCGCGGCGGCGGGATCTCGTCCGGTCCGGGACGGACATGTCCGGCGGGCGAGAGGGGAAAATTTAGGGTTTGCACCGCGTAATCGGGGGAGGAGGACTAATTTATAGGTAGAGGGAGCTAGGAGAGTCCAAATGAGGTGCGGTTTTCGGCCACGCGATCGTGATCGAACGACCAAGATGATGGAGATGGTTTAAGTGGGTTTTGGGCCACTTTGGAGGGGTGTTGGGCTGCAACACACACGAGGCCTTTTCGGTCCCTCGGTTAACCGTTGGAGTATCAAACGAAGTCCAAATGGCACGAAACTTGACAGGCGGTCTACCGGTAGTAAACCAAGGCCGCATGACAAGTCTCGGTCCAATTCGAAAACGTTTAACACCCGCACACGAAAAGAGGTAGAAAGGGGCACCGGATGACACAGGAGCGCCGGATTGCAAAACGGACAACGGGGAAAATGCTCGGATGCATGAGACGAACATGTATGCAAATGAAATGCACATGATGACATGATATGCAATGCATGACACACAAGCAAAGACAAGTAAAACAACACCGAATAACTGGAAGACACCTGGCACATCGGTCTCGGGGCGTTACAAAAAATACCAAACATATTTATCTTATTATTGTTATCTCTATCATATCTCACTCTTGCAAGTGGCCTTGAAGGGATTGACAACCCCTTTATCACGTTGGTTGCGAGGTTCTTATTTGTTTGTGTAGGTACGAGGTGACTTGCGCATGGTCTCCTACTGTATCGATACCTTGGTTCTCAAAAACTGAGGGAAATACTTACGCTGCTTTACTGCATCACCCTTTCCTCTTCAAGGGAAAACCAACGCAGTGCTCAAGAGGTAGCACATGTCATAATAAACGGAACAGTGGAAAGTTGCATGGCAATATATCTCAGAATGGCTATGGAAATGCCATAATAGGTAGGTACGGTGGCTGTTTTGAGGAAGGTAAATGGTGGGTTTATGGTACCGACGAAAGTTGTGCGGCACAAGAGAGGCTAGCAATGGTGGAAGGGTGAGAGTGTGTATAATCCATGAACTCAACATTAGTCATAAAGCACTCACATACTTATTGCAAAAATGTACAAGCCATCAAAACCAAGCACTATGCGCATGCTCCTAGGGGGATATATTGGAAGGAAAAGACCATCGCTCGTCCTCGACCGCCACTCATAAGGAAGGCAATCAAAGAACACCTCATGCTTCAAATTTGTCACACAACGGTTACCATACGTGCATGCTACGGGACATGCCAACCTCAACACAAGTATTTCTCAATTTCACAATTACTCAACTAGCACGACTCTAATATCACCACCTTTATATCTCAAAACAATTATCAAGTATCAAACTATTCAATGCACTCTATATGAAAGTTTTTATTATACCCATCTTGGATGCCCATCATATTAGGACTAATTTCATAACCAAAGCAAATTACCATGCTGTTCTAAAAGACTCTCAAAATAGTATAAGTGAAGCATGAGAGATCAATAATTTCTATAAAATAAAACCACCACCGTGCTCTAAAAAGATACAAGTGAAGCACTAGAGCAAAATTATCTAGCTCAAAAGATATAAGCGAAGCATATAGAACATTCTAATAAATTCCGATTCGTGTGTGTCTCTCCCAAAAGGTGTGTACAACAAGGATGATTGTGGTAAACTAAAAAGCAAAGACTCAAATCATACAAGACGCTCCAAGCAAAACACATATCATGTGGTGAATAAAATTATAGCCTCAAGTAAAGTTACCAATAGACGAAGACGAAAGAGGGGATGCTTTTGGTTGTCCTGAAATTTTACCTTGGGGTGCCTTGGGCATCCCCAAGCTTAAGCTCTTTGTAACAACCCAGATGTAACTCACCATATTTGTACTCCTACTCTTGCCATTTCCGGCTTGAAGTTATGAGATTCGTGGTTGGGTTCTTGTCTTTGTTTTGCATTTTGCTCATGCCATGCATTTCATATCGTGTCATCATGTGCATCGCATTTGCATATGTGTTCGTCTCATGCATCCGAGCATTTTCCCCGTTGTCCGTTTTGCAATCCGACACTCCTATGTCCTCCGGCGTCCCCTTTTGTCTCTTTTTGTGTGCGGGTGTTAAACTTTCTCGGAATGGACCGAGATTTGCCAATCAGCCTTGGTACACCACCGGTAGACCGCCTGTCAAGTTTCGTGCCATTTGGAGTCCGTTTGATACTCCAACGGTTAACCGGGGAACCGTAAAGGCCTCGTGTGTGTTGCAGCCCAACACCCCTCCAAAGTGGCCCAATAACCCATCCAAAACCCCTCCATCCTCTCGTCCGTTCAATCACGATCGTGTGGCCAAAAACCGCTCTCCATTTGGACACTCTCACCTCCTTCTATGTATAAATAGGTGCCCCTCCTCCATTTTCGCGGAAGAAACCCTAAAAAAACCTCCCCCACCGCCAGCGGACGCGTCCGCGACGGCCGGACACGTCCGCCGCTGCCGCCCGGACCAACCGCCGTCTGCCACGTGGCAACGCCACCGCCCCGCCGCGGCCCGCAGTGGCCCCCCGAGGCCCAGTCGCCTCCGCGCCCCTCGGCACGAGACTGCGCCGCCACTGGAGTCTCCTCCATCGCCCGGCTACTCCCCGCGCCACCGCGTCGCCCCAACGCTGCTCCTATCGCCGGTCGACCACGTTGCCGCCACCCGCCGCGGTCCTCGCCTGCCCACGCCTTACCGCCGCCACCTCGCAGTCCTCCGGCCGGGATCCGGCGAGCCGCGGCCAGATCCGGCCTCCTCGTCCCTCCTCCGCCATCCCTGCCAACTCCGGCGAGCTCACTGGCGGACCTCGGGATCCGCACCTGGAACCCTAGATCTGGAGGTTGAAATTTTGCCTAAGTCTTTTCCTCTGTTATTTTCAAGCCCTGTTCAACATGCCATAACTCTGTCACCGTAGCTCCATTTTGCATGCATGATATATCAAAATGTTCATCAAGATGTGCTCTTCATTTTGTTCCATTATGACATGCTTGTTTGAGTCCATCTTGATGCCCAAATGGATGATGCAAGAGTGCTATAAAATGTTATATGCTGTTTCTTAGTAGAGTAAGAGTTTTTGTCATTTTTTCTACTTTGTTGTGTGCTGCATATGGTCATGTGCTCTACATGTGTTTTGGGCTATGCCATGCCATCTTTACAGGGGTGTATGCCATGTATTTTTGTGATCATTCTGGTGACTAGCACAAGCATGCAAAGTAGCTCTCGTAATATTGCTGATTTCAGGGACTTAGAATTTTACTAAGTCTTTGTCTGCTGTTATTTTTATGCCATGTATTCATGTTGCTACAGTGAGATCCATGCTTCTTTTGAGTATCTTTAGTAAGGATGATTTTGACATATGGTTATGATCTATCTATCCATGCCCATGTTTTCAATTATGGAGTGCCCTAGCATGACTTAATCATGCTCTACTTTTGCTATAAAATGTTCCTGGCAGATTGTTTACATGTTAATCAATTTTGCCAAGGTTGTTGTAGTTGGTCCATGCATGCTATGAGACTGTTCTTGCCATGGTTAGCTTTATGAACATGTCTTATTGCTATTTCTATGCTTATCTTGTCATGCAATGCCTTGTGGTGAGTGAATCGAGCTTGCAAAGAGGCCTTCATAACTCTGTTTTTGCCATGTCTAGTTTTCTACTAAGTCTGAATCTGTTAGCGAAACTTGCTATGTTTACATGGGTGCCATCATATTTTCTGTTACCCTTTTGGCTTATGGTCATTAAGGGACTTTTGTTCTATGCTTTGAGTAGATTCATGCCATGCCTTTGTTTGCTATGTTCTGTTCCTGTAGCATGTTGTTATCTTGCTCTAAGCATTGCTTCCTGATGTTAATTCCTGGCATGTTGATATTTTCACTAAGTCTGTGAAGCTGATATCTTTTGCACTTTTGCCATGCTTGTTTGAACCTGCTCTTGTCTGATTTAGCCGTAGCTCAGTGTTCATCTTTTGTCAAGCATCTTGAGTAGATCACTTCCATGTGCTTTTTTGCTATGTTGGAGTGCAGTAGCTTAGTTTCTTGTTGCATTCTAGATGGCATTGTGTTGTTAATCGCAGAATTGTGCCATTATTGTTTTGCTTGCCATTTGCAAACCATGCATCCGATTCCGGTGATCTTTATATCGATTTCGACCGAAATCAACTCATCTTTCTAGAGGCACACTTGGTTTGCCAAGTTGAGGCCTGGTTCAATCTTTCCCCTCCAAAGCATGCATATGCATTGCATATCACATCCCGCATGTCATGCCATGTTTTGCATCATGTTGAGTGTGCATTGCATCGTGGTTGATTGTTGTTTCCTTTGCTTGTGTTCTTGCTTTGGGTAGAGCCGGGAGACGAGTACGTGATCGAGGAACCCGTTGAGTACGCTTACGAGGATCAAGCTTTCGTCAACTAGGAGAACTTTGCAGGCAAGATGACCATACCCTCGAAATCACTTCTATCTTTGCTTGCTAGTTGTTCACTCTATTGCTATGCCGCGATACCTACCACTTGCTATATCATGCCTCCCATATTGCCATGTCAAGCCTCTAACCCACCTTTCCTAGCAAACCGTTGTCTGGCTATGTTACCGCTTTGCTCAGCCCCTCTTATAGTGTTGCTAGTTGCAGGTGGAGATGAAGTTTGTTCCTTGTTGGAACATGATTATTGTTGGGATATCATTATTATATCTTGTTTACTTTAATGCATCTATATACTTGGCAAAGGGTGGAAGGCTCGACCTTATGACTGGTGTTTTGTTCCACTCTTGCCACCCTAGTTTCCGTCATACCAGTGTTATGCTCCTTGATTTTGCGTTCCTTACGCGGTTGGGTGTTATGGGAACCCCTTGATAGTTCGCCTTGAATAAAACTCCTCCAGTAAGGCCCAACCTTGGTTTTACCATTTGCCTACCTACCACCATATACCTTCCCTTGGGTTCTGTAGACTCAAGGGTCATCTTTATTTTAAACCCCCTGGGCCAGTGCTCCTCTGAGTGTTGGTCCAAAACGGGCAGCCTGCGGGGCCATCTCGGGGCAACTCGAGGGTTGGTTTTACTCGTAGCTTGACCTATCCGGTGTGCCCCGAGAACAAGATAAGTGCGACTCCTATTGGGGTTTGTCGGCACATCGGGCGGCTTTGCTTGTCTTGTTTTACCATTGTCGAAATGTCTTGTAACCGGGATTCCGAGACTAATCAGGTCTTCCAGCTAGAAGGAATATCCTTCGTTGACCGTGAGAGCTTGTGATGGGCTAAGTTGGGACACCCCTGCAGGGTTTTGAACTTTCGAAAGCCGTGCCTGCGGTTATGGGCAGATGGGAATTTGTTAATATCCGGTTGTAGAAAGCTTGACACTTAACTTAATTAAAATGAATCAACCGCGTGTGTAGATGTGATGGTCTCTTTTCGGCGAAGTCCAGGAAGAGAACACAGCCTCGTGTTATGCTTGAACGTAAGCAGTTTCAGGATCACTTATTGATCACTTCTAGTTCACGACCGTGCTTTGCTTCTCTTCTCACTCCCATTTGCGTAAGTTAGCCACCATATATGTTAGTGCTTGCTGCTGCTCCACCTCACTACCTTTTCCTACCCATAAGCTTAAATAGTCTTGATCGCGAGGGTGTGAGATTGCTGAGTCCCCGTGACTCACAGTTTACTTCCAAAACCAGATGCAGGTGCCGATGATGCCAGTGCAGGGGACGCGACCGAACTCAAGTGGGAGTTCTACGAGGATTCGGGACGTTATTATGTTTCCTTTCCGGACGATCAGTAGAGGAGCCCAGTTGGGGCGATCGGGGATCTATGCATTTGGGGTTTTCTTTATTTATGTTGGTTCCATAGTCGGACCTTGATTGTATTCTGGATGATGTGATGCTATATTTATGTATTGTGTGAAGTTGTGATTGTAAGCCAATTCTCTATCCCTTTCATATTCAGTACATGGGATGTGTAAAGATTACCCCTCTTGCGACATGCCTACTATGCGGTTATGCCTCTAAGTCGTGCTCCGACACATGGGAGATATAGCCACATCGTGGGTGTTACAAGTTGGTATCAGAGCCTTCCCCGACTTAGGAGCCCACTACTTTATCGAATCGCTGACGTTGTTGAGTCTAGAATTTTTTTGAGTCTTATAGGATTATATATATCGGAGAGTAGGATTCTTTTGACTCCTCAGTCCATGCGTCGCTCTGGTGAGGCCTCCCGACGTAGAGTTTTGACTCTTCTCTTCTAAAATTTCATGATTTTTTAGGATCACGCGGGTATCTTGGAATCGTTTCGATGGTTTTGTGACGAGAACATTGTTCTTGGTGCCTCCTAAAATTTAGGGGTTGTGGAATTGTCCCGGCGAGTTGAGCTCCGAGGTGTTGTCGTCACAATTTTATCGTTGCAATTCTGGAATACCTGAGTTCGCCGACATCGAAAATCTCCTTTATGCAGTTGTTGGTGAGATAACCTCGATGCCACCCAGTACTGGGGCGGGAGTTCGGGAGTATTGCCATAACTCGTATAACAGATGCTTTTCGAAGGTTGAGGTAAATGATTTCCGAAGGTTTCTTGGTTATGTGTTGAAGGATGGATACAGCTGGATGTAGGATTTGCTAGTTTTGGGTGAGATATTATGCTTCCCCTGTATCCCCAACACCTGATTGCATAACCAGAAAGTTTTGGGAGTTTCATAGGTGGGAATTCATGTAGCTCTAGTATTTCTTCCCGCAGATATTTGGTTTGTGATTGGGTAATCCTTACCAATTATTTGTTCATATCCGTACCTTGTTGCTTTATTCTTCTACCTTTATCAGTGGCTTCTCAACTTATGGAAGTGTGATGATTTACTTTGGAATTCATTCGTTCATTCTTGTTCGAATGTTAAGGCTATATGTTGCAATTTCGATCCATTGATTTAGCTTGAATATATATCTTTCAAGATGCTAACAGATGTCAACCTCTTCAGGATGGCTCCTCCAATGCGTCAGAATCCGGAACCTCCGCCACCACCTCCACCTCCGGAGGCATGGCAAGCTGTCATGGCCGCCACCAACGCCAACACGCAGATGCTTATGCAACTCTTGCAAGAGTGCAACCGAGGAAATCAAGGCCAAGGCAACAATCAAGCTTAGGTTGCTACCCTCAATCAGTTCCTTGCAAACCAGCCAAAGTCCTTCAGTAACTGTGTCGAGGTCACAGACGCTGACGATTGGCTCGTGGATATCTGCAAACATTTTGAGTGTAGTAATGTCAGGCCTGAGGACTTTGTCAAGTTTGCTTCGTTCCAACTCAAAGACCAAGCTGCTGAGTGGTATCAACAATACAAAGATTCTAGAGGAGGTCGTGTGATTACCTGGGATGATTTCTGCCGAGACTTCAAAGCTCACCACATTCCTCAAAGTGTTGCTGAGAGTAAGCGCGAGGATTTCCGCAATCTCAAGCAAGGCAGCATGTCTGTTTACTAATACAACATCCTGTTTCAGAGGCTCGCTCGCTTCGCCAAACAAGACGTCCCTGACGAGAAGAGCATGATTTATCAATTCAGAGGTGGCCTCAGAGAAGATCTGCAACTAGCTCTCGTGCTTTTTGAGCCGACCAAGTATGATGATTTCTACAACATGGCACTAAAGCAAGAAGCTGCTCAGATAAAGTGCGATGCTTCTAAGAAGAGAGTCAGGAATGCAACTCCATCTTCTTCTTCAACTCAAGTGGCAGCTAAGCAACAGAAGTTCTGGTTGCCTCCTCCTCCTCCGTTCCGTCAACCTTACCAGCAGAAGAGTAAAGGTGGCAATGTATCTTCCCACCCACCCAACCTAGGCTATCAGAACAAAGCTTCGTCTCATGCTCCAAGGTCAAGTGCTCCGTATCACCGTCCGCTCTCAGAGGTTACTTGCAACAAGTGTCAGCAGAAAGGGCACTATGCGAACAAATGCTTCAACCAAAGGTGCCTTCCGCCTCCTCCTCCTGTGAGATCTGCCAGCAATGCAGTGGTCAAGCATAATCCCAAGCATGCCAAGGTCAACATGATGAATGCAGCTTAGGCAGAGGACTCTTCAGAAGTGATCATGGGTAACCTTCCAGTTAACTCCATTCCTGCTAAAGTTCTTTTTGATACTGGTGCATCGCATTGTTTCATGTCAAGACCGTTTTTTTGCCAAGAATGAATTCACTTCTTCTCATTTGGGTAAATCCATGGATACCGTTACTCCGGGTAAATGGTTGAGTGCCAGTTTGGTGGTTCCGGATGTTTCTATCAAGATGGGAGACTATAGATTTCTGTCTTCTCTAATGGTCCTTGGTGACTCGGATATTGATCTAATTCTCGGCATGGACTGGCTTTCTGAACACAAGGCTCAGCTTGATTGTGCTGCCAGGCAGATTCAATTGACACACTCGTCTAAGGATGTGATCATCTATGCAGCTTGTGACGAAACCATTTGACTATTTTCTCTCAATGAGAAGGGCAAGTTGAATGCCATCTCTCAGATTCCAGTCGTTTGTGAATATCAAGACGTCTTCCCAGAAGAGCTTCCAAGAATGCCTCCTCACTGGCCAGTTGAATTCGCCATCGATCTTGAACCTGGCATGGAACCTGTTTGCAAATGTCCTTACAAGCTTGGACCAAAGGAATTGAAGGAATTGAAGAAACAGCTCGATGAACAAGAGCATCTAGGTCTGATCAGACCGAGTTCTTCTCCATGGGGTTGTGATGTTCTTTTTGTCAAGAAGAAGGATGGAACGGGCCGACTTTGTGTCAACTACCGCCCATTGAACAAGAAGACGATAAAGAACAAGTACCCACTTCCCAACATCAATGAGCTATTCGAGCAGCTTAAAGGTGCCCAAGTATTCTCCAAGCTTGACCTCCGTATGGGTTATCATCAGATTCTCATTCGTGAACAAGATATCCCCAAGACAGCATTCAGAACAAGCTATGGTTCTTATGAATATGCTGTCATGTCTTTCGGCCTTGTCAATGCTCCTCCAATGTTCTCTCACATGATGAACTTCATCTTCAACCCTTACACAAATGATTTCGTCTTGGTGTATCTCGATGATATTTTGGTCTTTTCCAAGAACAAGGAGGATCATGCCAAGCACTTGAGATTGGTACTCGACAAACTCAGAGAACATCAATTCTATGCAAAGTTTTCAAAGTGTGAGTTTTGGCTCGATGAGGTTCTCTACCTTGGGCATATCATCTCCGCCAAGGGCATAGCTGTTAATCCTGAGAAGGTGTCTGCAATTGTGAATTGGGAACCGCCTCAGAATGTCAAGCAGCTCCGCAGTTTCCTTGGGCTTGCAAGCTATTGTCGAAGATTCGTTAAGAATTTCTCTAAGATTGCAAAGCCTCTTTCCAACCTCCTCCAGAAGCATGTGAAGTATGTCTGGACGCCTGAATGTGACATCGCTTTCAACACCCTCAAAGAGAAGTTAGTCACAACTCCTGTTTTGACTCCTCCTGATGAATCCAAACCATCGAAGTTTTCTGTGATGCCTCCCTGCAAGGTCTCGGTGCTGTGTTAATGCAAGAGAAGAAAGTTGTGGCCTATACCTCTCGCTAGTTGAAGCCCAACGAAAAGAACTACCTCACTCATGACCTCAAGTTGGCAGCAGTTGTCCATGCTCTTTTAATATGGAGACATCTCTTGTTGGGAAGGAAAGTGGACATCTTCACTAATCATAAGAGCCTCAAGTACATCTTCACGCAACCCAACCTCAACCTCAGGCAGACTCATTGGGTCGAAATGATTCAAGAGTATAATCCAAGTATTGAATATACTCCAGGCAAGGCCAATGTCATTGCAAACGCTTTGAGCGGGAAGGCTTACTGCAACAGTCTAATTCTCAAGCCCTTCCAACCGGATCTTTGTGAAGCTTTCCGCAAACTTAATCTGCAAGTTTTTCCTCAAGGATATCTTGCCAACCTCCAAGTATCTCCTACTTTGGAAGATCAAATTCGTGAGGCACAACTTCTTGATGCAATGGTGAAGAAGGTGAAGAATGGGATTGCCAAGTGCCAACCCAAGTACAAGTGCTATCGCCTTGATGACAAAGATACTCTATTCTTCGAGGATCGAATTTTGGTTCCTAAGGGTGATCTACGTAAAGTCATTATGAACGAGGCTCACAATTCACTCCTATCTACTCATCCTGGAAGTAGAAAGATGTACCATGACCTCAAGCAGTCGTATTGGTGGACTCAAATGAAGCGAGAAATTGTGCAGTTCGTGAATGAATGTGATGTCTACAGAAGGGTGAAAGCAGAACACTGAAACATCTCCATCGTATCTATAATTTTTGATTGTTCCATGCCAATATTCTACAACTTTCATATACTTTTGGCAACTTTTTATACTATTTTTGGGACTAACATATTGATCCAGTGCCCAGTGCTAGTTCTTGTTTGTTGCATGTTTTTTGTTTCGCAAAATATCCATATCAAACGGAGTCCAAACGGAATAAAAATTGACGGATATTTTTTTTTGGAATATTTATGATTTTGGGAAGAAAAATCCACGCGAGACGGTGCCCGAGGTGGCCACGAGGCAGGAGGGCGCGCCTGCCCCCCAGGCGCGCCCCTGACCTCGTGGGCCATCGGTAAGGCGGTTGATGCCCTTATTTCTCCGCAAGAAAGCTAATTTCCGGATAGAGATCGTGTCAAAGTTTCATCCCAATCGGAGTTATGGATCTCTAGGAATATAAGAAACGGTGAAAGGGAAGAATCTGAGAACGCAGAAACAGAGAGAGACACAAAGACGGATCCAATCTCGGAGGGGCTCTCGCCCCTCCAATGCCATGGAGGCCAAGGACCAGAGGGGAAACCCTTCTCCATCTAGGGAGGAGGTCAAGGAAGAAGAAGACGAAGGGCCCCCCTCTCCCCTTCTCTTCCGATGGCGCCGGAACGCTGCCGTGGCCATCATCATCGTCACCGCGATCTACACCAACACCTCCGCCATCTTCACCAACATCTCCATCACCTTCCCCCCTCTATCTATAGTGGTCCACTCTCCTGCAACCCGCTGTACCCTCTACTTGAACATGGTGCTTTATGCTTCATATTATTATCCAATGATGTGTTGCCATCCTATGATGTCTGAGTAGATTTTCGTTGTCCTATCGGTGGTTGATGAATTGCCATGATTGATTTAATTTGCTTGTGGTTATGTTGCTGTCCTTTGGTGCCCATCATATGAGAGCGCGCGTGGATCACACCATAGGGTTAGTTGTATGTTGATAGGACTATGTATTGGAGGACAAGAGTGACAGAAGCTTCAACCTAGCATAGAAATTGATGCATACAGGATTGAAGGGGGACCAATATATCTTAATGCTATGGTTGGGTTTTACCTTAATGAACGTTAGTAGTTGCGGATTGCTTGCTAATAGTTCCAATCATAAGTGCATAGAATTCCAAGTCAGGGATGACATGCTAGCAGTGGCCTCTCCCACATAATACTTGCTATCGGTCTAGTAAAGTAGTCAATTGCTTAGGGGCAATTCCGCAACTCCTACCACCACTTTTCCACACTCGCTATATTTACTTTATTGTTTCTTTACATAAACAACCCCTACTTTTTATTTACGTACTTTTTATTATCTTGCAAACCTATCCAACAACACCTACAAAGTACTTATAGTTCCATACTTGTTCTAGGTAAAGCGAACGTCAGGCGTGTGTAGAGTTGTATCAGTGGTCGATAGAACTTGAGGGAATATTTGCTATACCTTTAGCTCCTCGTTGGGTTCGACACTCTTACTTATCGAAAACTGTTACGATCCCCTATACTTGTGGGTTATCAAGACCTTTTTCTGGTGCCGTTGCCGGGGAGCAATAGCGTGGGGTGAATATTCTCGTGTGTGCTTGTTTGCTTTATCACTAAGTAATTTTTATTTTCTGTTCTTAGTTGTTCTTTATCTTTAGTTATGGATATGGAACACGAAATACCAAAAAAAATTAGGTGTACTTGCTACTCATGGAGATGGGGAACCTCCTAAAACCCTCGATGCTGGTTATGTGAAAAATATTATGTACTACTTTAATAATCCTGAGAAAACCCCATTCAATTATGTAATGGGAGTAACGTTGGATCAACGTGAATGCTTTAGGGATTACCGCTTGACACAAAAAGGGAAACTATTATGGGATCAAATTCATATATTGAATTGGTATGCTAGGCAACTATGCTTGAGATATGATTATACTTGTTGCTCTAAGATGAAGGCTCCACACCTTCCCTTTTTATGCGAATTTAATGATAATAAAACCTTAGCTTCTTGTGCTAGAGGTATATATCATTACTACGATGTGGAACAAATAGAAGAATTTGTTGCTTTTATGGGTGCTTATGAAATTGAATCTATGTTTAAAGAGTTTGAAGATTTTGATGATTCGGTTAATAGACCTGAAAATTTAGCTATCCTTAAATATTGTTATGAGAATTATGAATACAATTACGATATTAATGCACTTATTGAGAAAGTCTCCGCTGTCCAAGAAGAGACTAATATTTTGCAGGAATCTATGGAAGAAGAAGTTGATGAAACTGTGAGCTCATTGGATGAAAAAGATGAGGAGGAGAGCGAAGAACAAAAGGAGGAAGAGCAGATTGATCACCCGTGCCCACCTTCTAATGAGAGTAACTCTTCAACTCATACATTGTTTAATTCCCCTTCATGCTTACCGAAGGATGAATATTATGATAATTGCTATGATCCCGTCGATTCTTTTGAAATATCCCTTTTTTATGATGCTTGCTATGCTTGTGGCCAAGATGCCAATATGAATTATGCTTATGGAGATGAACTTGCTATAGTTCCTTATGTTAAACATGAAATTGTTGCCATTGCACCCACGTATGATAGTCATATTATCGTTTTGAATTCTCCCGACTACACTATATCTGAGAAGTTTGCACTTATTAAGGATTATATTGATGGGTTGCCTTTTATCGTTGCACATGATGATTTTGATGAATATAATATGCATGTGCTTTCTGCTCCTACTTGCAATTATTATGAGAGAGGAACTATATCTCCACCTCTCTATGTTTCCAATATGATAAAATTGCAAGAAACTGTTTATACTATGCATTGGCCTTTACTATGTGTGTATGAATTATTCTTTTATGACATGCAGATGCATATGAAGAGAGTTAGACTTTGTCATTACATGATATATGTTACCATGTGCTCACCACTAAATTACAAATCATTGTTAATTAAAATTGGCTTTGATATACCTTGGGATCCGGGTGGATCCATTACTTGAGCACTATATGCCTAGCTTAATAGATTTAAAGAAAGCGCTGCCAGGGAGACAAACCGGAAGTTTTAGAGAGCCATTTATTTCTGTTGAGTGATTTTATATAGTTTAAAAACAACAAAAATGAAGAGGGGAACCCAAAACTTTTTCAAAAAGGAAAGCGAAAGTGAGAAAGACAAGCATTGTTGAAGTGGGAGCTAGCCTTGAACTTCGTTCATGCTCATGAAAACTTTGTGAATCTTGATTACAGAAACTTTTCAATAAAAATAATTATCCCCTTGTACAATTACTTGTATTATAAAAATAATGTGCCAAGGTTTTCCTTTAGGATGTTTACATTTGCTTGATGGTTTGTACGGTGCAGGACAGAAACTTTGGATGTAGTGCGTGATTTTACATTTTTTGCTGGAACGTCAAATGGTTCTGATTCTTTCTGAACTGTCTTCCTATACAAATTTTTTATTTTTCCTAATTTTGGTAGAATTGTTCAAGTATCATAAGTATGGTGAATGTTCAGATTATTACAGACTGTTCTGTTTTAGACAGATTCTGTTTTTGATGCATAGTTTGCTTGTTTTGATGAAACTATCGATTCATATCAGTGGATTAAGCCATGAAGAAGTTATATTACAGTAGACACAATGCAAAAACAAAATATGAATTGGTTTGCAACAGTACTTAGAGTAGTGATTTGCTTTATTATGCTAACGGATCTTATCGAGTTTTCTGTTGAAGTTTTGTGTGGATGAAGTGTTCGATGATCGAGAAGGTCTCGATGTGAGAAGAAGGAAGAGAGTCAAGAGCTCAAGCTTGGGGATGCCCGAGGCACCCCAAGTAAATATTCAAGGAGACTCAAGCATCTAAGCTCGGGGATGCCCCGGAAGGCATCCCCTCTTTCTTCAACAAGTATCGGTATGTTTTCGGATTCGTTTCGTTCATGCGATATGTGCAATCTTGGAGCGTCTTTTGCATTTAGTTTTCATTTTTATTTTATGCACCATGATGGTATGAGATAGTCCTTGGTTTATTTATAGAATTCTCTATGCACTTCACTTATATCTTTTGAGTATGGCTTTATAGAATGCTTCATGTGCTTCACTTATATCATTTTAAGCTTGGATTGCCTGTTTCTCTTTACATAGACAACCGCCATTTGTAGAATGCTCTTTTGCTTCACTTATATTTGTTAGAGCGTGGGCAAATCTTTTGTAGAAAGAATTAAACTCTCTTGCTTCACTTATATCTATTTAGAGAGATGACAGGAACTGGTCATTCACATGGTTAGTCATAAAATCCTACATAAAACTTGTATATCACTGAATATGATATGTTTGATTCCTTGCAATAGTTTTGCGATATAAAGATGGTGATATTAGAGTCATGCTAGTGGGTAGTTGCGGATTGTAGAAATACTTGTGTTGAGGTTTGTGATTCCCGTAGCATGCACGTATGGTGAACCGTTATGTGATGAAGTCGGAGCATGATTTATTTGTTGATTGTCTTCCTTATGAGTGGCGGTCGGGGACGAGCGATGGTCTTTTCCTACCAATCTATCCCCCTAGGAGCATGCGCGTAGTACTTTGTTTTGCTAACTAATAGACTTTTGCAATAAGTATGTGAGTTCTTTATGACTAATGCTGAGTCCATGGATTATACGCACTCTCACCCTTCCATCATTGCTAGCCTCTCTAGTATCGCGCAACTTTCGCCGGTACCTTAAACCCACCATATATCTTTCTAACAACAGCCACCATACCTACCTATCATGGCATTTCCATAGCCATTCCGAGATATATTGCCATGCAAATTCCATCATCATCATATACATGACTTGAGCATTCATTGTCATATTGCTTTGCATGATCGTAAGATAGCTAGCATGATGTTTTCATGGCTTGTCCATTTTTGATGTCATTGCTACGCTAGATCATTGCACATCCCGGTACACCGCCGGAGGCATCCATATAGAGTCATACTTTGTTCTAGACATTGAGTTGTAATATTGAGTTGTAAGTAAATAAAAGTGTGATGATCATCATTATTAGAGCATTGCCCCAGTGAGGAAAGGATGATGGAGACTATGATTCCCCCATGTCGGGACGAGACTCCGGACTTTACAAAAAATAAAAGAGGCCAAAGAAGCCCAAATAAAAAAAAGAGGCCAAAGAAGCCCACCAAAAAAAATAAAAATGAGAGAAAAAGAGAGAAGGGGCAGTGCTACTATCCTTTTTCCACACTTGTGCTTCAAAGTAGCACCATGTTCTTCATATAGAGAGTCTCTTGAGTTATCACTTTCATATACTAGTGGGAATTTTCATTATAGAACTTGGCTTGTATATTTCGATGATGGGCTTCCTCAAATGCCCGAGGTCTTCATGAGCAAGCAAGTTGGATGCACACCCACTTAGTTTCAGTTAGAGCTTTCATACACTTATAGCTCTAGTGCGTCCGTTGCATGGCAATCCCTACTGACTCACATTGATATCTATTGATGGGCATCTCCATAGCCCGTTGATACGCCTAGTTGATGTGAGACTATCTTCTCCTTTTTGTCTTCTCCACCATCATATTCTATTCCACCTATAGTGCTATGTCCATGGCTTACGCTCATGTATTGCGTGAAAGTTGAAAAGGTTTGAGAACGTCAAAAGTATGAAACAATTGCTTGGCTTGTCATCGGGGTTGTGCATGATGTGAATATTTTGTGTGGTGAAGATGGAGCATAGCCAGACTATATGATTTTGTAGGGATAACTTTCTTTGGCCTTGTTATTTTGAAAAGACATGATTGCTCTATTAGTGGGCTTGAAGTATTATTGTTTTTATGTCAAATGATAGACTATTGCTTTGCATCACTCGTATCTTAATATTCATGCCATGATTAGATATGTGATCAAGATTATGCTAGGTAGCATTCCACATCAAAAATTATCTTTTTTTATCATTTACCTACTCGAGGACGAGTAGGAATTAAGCTTGGGGATGCTGATACGTCTCCATCATATCTATAATTTTTGATTGTTCCATGCCAATATTCTACAACTTTCATATACTTTTGGCAACTTTTTATACTATTTTTGGGACTAACATATTGATCCAGTGCCTAGTGCCAGTTCCTGTTTGTTGCATGTTTTTTGTTTCGCAGAATATCCATATCAAACGGAGTCCAAATGGAATAAAAACTAACAGAGATTTTTTTGGAATATTTATGATTTTTGGGAAGAAAAATCCACGGGAGACGGTGCCCGAGGTGGCCACGAGGCAGGAGGGCACGCCTTCCCCCCAGGGGTGCCCCTGACCCTCGTGGGCCACCCGTAAGGAAGTTGATGCCCTTCTTTCGCCGCAAGAAAGCTAATTTCCGAATAGAGATCGTGTCAAAATTTCAGCCCAATCAGAGTTACGGATCTTCGGGAATATAAGAAACGGTGAAAGGGAAGAATCTGAGAACGCAGAAATAGAGAGAGACACAAAGACAGATCCAATCTCGGAGGGGCTCTCGCCCCTCCCATGCCATGGAGGCCAATGACCAGAGGGGAAACCCTTCTCCCATCTAGGGAGGAGGTCAAGGAAGAAGAAGACGAAGAGGCCCCCTCTCCCCTTCTCTTCCGGTGGCGCCGGAATGCTGCCGTGGCCATCATCATCATCACCGCGATCTACACCAACACCTCCGCCATCTTCACCAACATCTCCATCACCTTCCCCCTTCTATCTACAGTGGTCCACTCTCCCACAACCCATTGTACCCTCTACTTGAACATGGTGCTTTATGCTTCATATTATTATCCAATGATGTGTTGCCATCCTATGATGTTTGAGTAGATTTTCGTTGTCCTGTCGGTGGTTGATGAATTGCTATGATTGATTTAATTTGCTTGTGGTTATGTTGCTATCCTTTGGTGCCCATCATATGAGAGCGCATGTGGATCACACCATAGGGTTAGTTGTATGTTGATAGGATTATGTATTGGAGGGCAAGAGTGACAGAAGCTTCAACCTATCATAGAAATTGATGCATACGGGATTGAAGGGGGACCAATATATCTTAATGCTATGGTTGGGTTTTACCTTAATGAACGTTAGTAGTTGCGGATTGCTTGCTAATAGTTCCAATCATAAGTGCATAGAATTCCAAGTCAGGGATGACATGCTAGCAGTGGCCTCTCCCACATAATACTTGCTATCGGTCTAGTAAAGTAGTCAATTGCTTAGGGGCAATTCCGCAACTCCTACCACCACTTTTCCACACTCGCTATATTTACTTTATTGTTTCTTTATCTAAACAGCCCCTACTTTTTATTTACGTACTTTTTATTATCTTGCAAACCTATCCAACAACACCTACAAAGTACTTCTAGTTTCATACTTGTTCTAGGTAAAGCGAACGTCAGGCGTGCGTAGAGTTGTATCGATGGTCGATAGAACTTGAGGGAATATTTGTTCTACCTTTAGCTCCTTGTTGGGTTCGACACTCTTACTTATTGAAAACTGTTGCGATCCCCTATACTTGTGGGTTATCAAACACCAACGGCCAGCTGGTCTCCTCCAACCTCTTGCCATTCCAGAATGGAAGTTTAACCATATTAAGATGGACTTCGTGACTGGAGTTCCCAAGTCCAAGCGCGGAAATGATGCTATCTTTGTCGTCATCGACAAGCTTACTAAAGTGGCTCATTTTCTTCCTATCAAAGAATCTATCACAGCAGCTCAGTTGGCAGAGCTATATACCTCCAGGATTGTCTCCTTGCACGACATTCCGTAGTTGATATCTTCAGATCATGGAAGCATCTTTACTTCTAATTTCTGGGATTCCTTCCAGAAGGCTATGGGCACCAACATTCGCTTCAGCACAGCCTTCCATCCTCAAACTAGTGGACAAGCCGAGCGAGTAAATCAAGTTCTTGAAGATATGCTCAGGGCTTGTGTCATTTCTTTCGGCATGAAGTGGGAAGATTGTCTTCCATATGCCGAGTTCTCCTACAACAACAGCTTCCAAGCGAGTTCGGGCAAGGCCCCATTCGAGATTCTCTATGGCAGAAAGTGTCGTACCCCTCTTAATTGGTCAGAGACTGGTGAACACCAACTTCTTGGCAATGACTTAATCATAGAGGCTAAAGAAATGTGCAAAGTCATTCGTGAAAATCTCAAAGCCACGCAATCGCACCAGAAGAGTTACTATGATAGAAAGCATCGTGACTTGGTTTTCGAGATAGGAGACCATGTCTACCTCCGCGTCTCTCCAATGAAAGGTACTCGTCGCTTCGGTATCAAAGGGAAGCTTGCCCCTAGATACATGGGCCCTTTCAAGATCATTGGCAAAAGAGGCGACCTCGCCTATCAACTTGAGCTTCCGTCCAACTTTGCAAATGTGCACGGCGTGTTTCACGTGTCTCAGCCTCGCAAGTGCTTCAAGACTCCTGACCGCACCATCAACTTCGAAGACATTGATCTCCAAGAAGACCTGTCTTATCATGAGCATCCCGTTGCTATTCTTGAAGAAACTGAGCGCAAGACTCGCAACAAGTCTATCAAATTCCTGAAAGTGAAGTGGTCACATCATTCCGACCGAGAAGCCACCTGGGAACGTGAGGACCACCTCCGTTCCGAATATCCGGAGTTCTTTCAGTCCTAGATCCCTGGACGAGATCCTTTCGTAGTGGTGGAGTGTTGTAACAACCCCGATGTAACTCACCATATTTGTACTCCAACTCTTGCCATTTCCGGCTTTAAGTTATGAGATTCGGGGTTGGGTTCTTGTCTTTGTTTTGCATTTTGCTCATGTCATGCATTTCATATCGTGTCATCATGTGCATCGCATTTGCATATGTGTTCGTCTCATGCATCCGAGCATTTTCCCCGTTGTCCGTTTTGCAATCCGACACTCCTATGTCCTCCGGCGTCCCCTTTTGTCTCTTTTCGTGTGTGGGTGCTAAACTTTCTCAGAATGGACCGAGATTTGCCAAGCGGCCTTGGTACACCACTGGTAGACCGCCTGTAAAGTTTCGTGCCATTTGGAGTCCGTTTGATACTCCAACGGTTAACCGGGGAACCGTAAAGGCCTCGTGTGTGTTGCAGCCCAACAACCCATCCAAAACCCCTCCATCCTCTCGTCCGTTTGATCACGATCGCGTGGCCGAAAACCGCTCTCCATTTGGACACTCCCACCTCCTTCTATGTATAAATAGGTGCCCCCTCCTCCATTTTCGCGGACAAAACCCTAAAAAAACCTCCTCCGCCGCCGCAGCCCGGACCAACTGTCGCCTGCCACGTGGCAACGCAGCCGCCCCCGCGCCGCCGGCCCGCCGCGGCCCGCAGCGGGTCCCCGAGGCCCGGTCGCCTCCGCCCCCCCCCGCGTGAGACCGCGCCGCCACCAGAGTCTCCTCCGCCGCCCGGCTACTCCCCGCGCCACCGCATCGCCTGACGCTGCTCCCGTCGCTGGCCGACCACATCGCCGCCGCCGCCATGGTCCTCACCTACCCGCGCCTCACCGCCGCCACCTCGCCATCCTCCGGCAAGGATTCGGCAAGCCTCGGCTAGATCCGGCCTCCCCGTCCCTTCTCCGCCATCCATGCCAACTCCGGCGAGCTCAGGGCGAACCTCGGGATCCGCGCCTGGAACCCTAGAGCTGGAGGTTGAAATTTTGCCTAAGTCTTTTCCTCTGTTATTTTCAAGCCCTGTTCAACATGCCATAACTCTGTCACCGTAGCTCCATTTTGCATGCATGATATATCAAAATGTTCATCATGATGTGCTCTTCATTTTGTTACATTGTGATCTGCTTGTTTGAGTCCATCTTGATGCCGAAATGGCTGATGCAAGAGTGCTATAAAATGTTAGATGCTGTTTCTTAGCAGAGTATGAGTTTTTGTCATTTTTGCTACTTTGTTGTGTGCTGCATATGGTCATGAGCTCTACATGTGTTTTGGGCTATGCCATGCCATCTTTACAGGGGTGTATGCCATGTATTTTTTGATCATTGTGGTGACTAGCACAAGCATGCAAAGTAGCTCTCGTAATATTGCTGATTTCAGGGACTTAGAATTTTACTAAGTCTTTGTCCGCTGTTATTTTTATGCCATGTATTCATGTTGCTACAGTGAGATCCATGCTTCTTTTGAGTATCTTCAATAAGGATGATTTTGACATATGGTTATGCTCTATCCATCCATACCCATGTTTGCAATTATGGAGTGCCCTAGCATGACTTAATCTTGCTCTACTTTTGCTATAAAATGTTCCTGGCAGATTGTTTACGTGTTAATCAATTTTGCCAAGGTTGTTGTAGTTGATCCATGCATGCTATGAGAATGTTATTGCTATAGTTAGCTTCATGAACATGTCTTATTGCTATTGATATGGTTATCTTGTCATGCAATGCCTTGTGGTGAGTGAATCGAGCTCGCAAAGAGGCCTTCATAATGTTGGAAATATGAGCAATTTACCGAATGATTTTATTAATAGAAATAGTAGATAAAGAATGACCACTATAGTGGTGATAAAACAAGCCATGCGATTTGACAAAGAGAAGGTAAACTGTAACTAAACATATCTAGAGCAGACAGTATAGCAAGTTGCATATATGAAATAGAGTCTAACATATCTAGGGCAAATACTAGAACAAGGAACTGTAGTAGGACCTCTAATAGAAAGGAGAATAACACATACGGGACAGCAGCAGCAGAAGCGCTGGACTTGGGGTTGGTGTCCTCGCCTGCCATGTCATCGAGGAGGTCGTGGACGTCGGGGAAGAAGTCATCGTCGGCGACCGGATTGTCCGTGATGAAGCAGCCAGTAGTCGCGCTGAGCGCTCCCCAAAAACCTTATCACCCTTCTCCCGTACATGACTCAAAAGGAGCGGTTTCGGAGGCCTACTGTCCCGACGGGCGGTGCACACCGCAAGCCGGGATGACGAAGACAGCAGCAACTCAGAGATGGAACCGATGGCGAGGGAAGGAGTAGTTCTGGTGCGTCTCTCTGAGAGGAGCAACCTCCCTTTTATAGGCGCAAGAGAAGGAGGCGAGAGGGCAGTGACAGAAGGTGAAACGAAGAGACGAAGATGAAGCGAACAACCAGTAGCCGAAGGGCTGCACCATTCGCATTTGAACTCCACTATCGTAAAAACTTTTCAGCTTTTGTGTGACCTTTCGTATACCCGTCATGCATGGCAAAAATTTAGACATTGGCTCGGCTCATTCCCGCAACCCGCGGCGCGGCGCGGCGTGGCTCGTCATGGCGAGGCGGGCGGCGGCGGAGGAGCGCGCGTGGATGTCCCTCTTGTTCTCATGCTGATACATGTGGGGAAAGAACCTCCCTTATAAAGAGGTCCAACTCCCTGTAAGCTAGCAATGTGGGACTAAACTTTAGTTTCACCTCTTGCCTTGCACGAATGGGCTGCGTGGACATCTAGGATTTATTAGGAATTTCTGAAACTGCTATTGGGCTGGCCCACAATAGACAAAATTTCAGCAATCCCCCACCAGATCCTAGAGGCACACGAAATTTGCCTTTGGTTCCAAAACACTGTTTTATATACCGGTACTACAGTGGAGACTGTTAAGTTGAACTTCCACCTAGAACTCTATGCTAAACTAGTAAGCAACTTGGACAGTGGACTGGGCCTTGAACTGCAAATTTTCTGCGAATCTAGCTTCACATAAAGCCTTGACCGATACGTGGCTACCATGGGTCTTCCCCGCGGGTGGAGCTTATGCGTCATACTCCGAGACCTTTCATGAGTTTACTAAAGAGAACCCTACTATCATAGATTGTGATGTTTAACAATCAGACTCATATAGGTGCGTTCTTCAAAAGATGTTCTGCAGGACGACATCTCTGCTTCAATGAGACACTTAGAACACATTAAGATATACATCAAGCTGCCATGCAGATTAGGAGAGTATTGCATCTTCATGGAGTGGTATTGTTGATAGTAAGGATACTCTCCTCTCAGTTGACCAACAACTTGTCTTCCACATCTAATTCACGGGATCCCCGATCACAAAGAATAGGTTACCACTATGAACAACTCATATTGTGGGTCTCATACCCATCTCCCTCGATGCATTATCTATCACATTACGTGATAGACCCTTAGTAAAAGGATTTGCCAGATTCTTAGACGTTTGGATATAATCCAATGCAATAACTCCGGTGTTTTTCATTTTCCTGACAGACTTTAACCTTCTCTGAACATATCTTGATGACTTCATGTTATCCTTTGAGCTACTCACTTTCGTGATCACAGTTTGATTGTCGCAGTTCATAAGGATAACCGGTACAGGTTTCTCAACAACCGGCAAGTCATTCAAGAGACGACGAAGACAATCTGCTTCAACCGTAGCTGTATCTAGTGCCGCGAGTTCTGCTTCCATTGTTGACCTTGTTAAGATGGTCTGCTTGCAAGACTTCCAAGAAACAGCGCCACCTCCATGAGTGAATACATATCTGCTCGTGATCTTTATCTCATCAGCATCTGAGATCCAGTTTGAGTCACTATACCCTTCAAGCACCTTTGGGTGCTCGGTGTAGTGAATTCCATAATTTGCAGTGCCTTTCAAATAACGCAAAACTCTCTCTAGAGCTTTCCAATGCACATCTCCTGGTTTTGAAACAAACCGACTCAGTTTGCTAACAGCAAAAGAGATGTCAGGTCTTGTAGCACTGGCTAAGTACATAAGCGAACCAATAATCTGAGAATACTTCAATTGGTCTCTAGCAATTCTTCGATTCTTTCGAAGCAACACACTAGCATCATATGGTGTTGGAGAGGGCTTGCAGTCACTGTAGCCAAAGCGACTCAAGATCTTTTCCACATAGTGAGACTAAAGCAATGTAATCCCACCACCATCGTCTCTCAACAACTTGATGTTCAGAATGACATCAGCCTCTCCTAAATCCTTCATCTCAAAACATCGAGATAGGAAATCCTTGACCTCCTTAATAACATTCAGATTTGTTTCGAATATCAGTATGTCATCAACATACAAGCAAAGGATAACTCCCTCGCCCCCACCGTGGCGATAGTACACACATTTGTCAGCTTCGTTTACAACAAAGCCTGCAGCTGTTAAAGTTTTTTCAAACTTCTCATGCCACTGTTTAGGTGCTTGCTTGAGTCCATACAAAGACTTCAGCAACTTGCACACTTTTCCTTCCTGACCATCTAGTACAAACCCATCTGGTTGTTCCATATAAATTTCCTCGTACAACTCTCCATTTAGGAAAGCAGTCTTAACATCCATTTGATGAATGAGAAGACCATGTGAGGCAGCTAGTGAAAGTAGAACTCGAATAGTGGTCAGTCGAGCCACAGGTGAGTAAGTATCAAAGAAGTCTTCACCTTCCTTTTGGGTATAACCCTTAGCCACGAGTCGAGCCTTGTACTTCTCAATAGTACCATCAGGCCTAAGCTTCTTCTTGAATACCCATTTGCATCCTATAGGTTTGCACCCATAAGGACGATCAGTTATCTCCCAAGTTTCATTCGCCAAGATGGAATCCATCTTACTACGAACTGCTTCCTTCCAATAGTCAGCATCTTCAGATGCATAGGCCTCTGAAATAGAACTGGGAGTGTCATCAATGAGATACACAAGAAAATCATCACCAAAGGACTTTGTAGTCCTCTGTCTCTTGCTCCTAGTAGGAACTTCATTGTTCTCCTCCACAGGACTTTCAAAGTGTTCTATCAAAATGGCAGGTTTGGTAATTGTAACTGGTTCCTGATTCGATGAACTAGGCATCTCCTGATTAGATGAGGTAGCCATATCCTTCATGGGAAAGATATCTTCAAAGAAAGTCACATCATTTGACTCCATGATCGTACCGACATGCATGTCAGGTACCTCAAATTTTACAACCAAGAATCTATAGCCAATGCTATGAAAAGCATATCCCAGGAAAACACAATCCACAGTCTTTGGTCCAAGCTTCCGCTTCGTTGGAATTGGAACATTGACTTTCGCCAAACAACCCCATGTTCGTAGATAAGAGAGTTTTAACCTTTTCTTCTCCCATTCCTCGAATGGAGTTATCTCTTTATTCTTTGTGGGAACTTAGTTTAGGACATGACATGTCATCAATATCGCCTCCCCCACCATGCCTTGGAGAGACCCGATGTGTCTAACATGGCGTTAACCAAATCAGTTAGAGTACGGTTCTTTCTTTCGGCCACCCCATTTGACTGAGGTGAATAGGGAGGCATCCTCTCATGGATTATACCATGTTCCGCACAAAAGGCATCAAATTCATTGGAAAAATACTCTCCACCACGGTCGGACCTAAGCCTCTTGATTTTCCGTTCAAGTTGGTTTTCCACTTCAGCTTTATAGATCTTGAAAAAGTTCAAAGCCCCATCCTCAGATTTCAGAAGATACACACGATAGTATCTAGTGGAGTCATCAATTAACGTCATGAAATATTTCTTTCCACCTTTTGTCAAAGCACCATTCATTTCACATAGATTTGAATGTATGAGCTCTAGTGGTGCAAGATTTCTCGTTTCCGCAGTCGTGTGAGACTTACGAGGTTGCTTAGCTTGCACACACACTTGACACTTAGATCCCTTGACAGTGGTGAAACTAGGGATTAAGTTCAACTTTGCTAGTCGCGACATGCAACCAAAGTTTTTTTTGACTATGAAGACTGCAGGGCTTGCACCCCACAGCATTTTATTAATAAAAGCAACAGGTATACAGGGTTTCCTCAAGGTGAGGAAAGAAAGAAAAAAAGAGAAGAGGATAGGCTCTAAAGAAGGCTATACAGAGAAGGGGTACACTATACCTAATAATTACAAAGAAACAGAGAAGGAAGTCTCCTCAAGGAGGAAGAAAATCAATCCACTTAAGGAGGGCGTCTCTATATTTCCGTTTGATTCGATGAGAGAGCGGAGTAAGATCATGAATGAAGCCATTCCTCCATGCCCTGAAAGTTGGTTGGATGTTCCTGAAAGCTCTATCATTCCTGATCTTCCAAATATTCCACCAGGCCGTGAAAACCACCTCCCCAAAGAAAGGCTTGTTGAAATCCTTCCTAGCATGACGAGCAATTTCCACCATGTCATCACCATCTTTCCATTAAATTTGCAGATAGTTCCACACTCGAACACTGAGATTGCATTGGAAAAAGAGGTGGTTTCTGTCCTCCAGTATTCCAGTCGGGCAAAGAACACATTCTGGACCTTCATTAATCTTCCAATGCCTCCTCTGAATCATGTCCTTGGTGTTAACCCTGTCCATTATAACAAGCCAAGCAAATATCTTGATCGACATAGTGCAGCAACTTTTCCATATCCACCCCAGAATGGGGTTTGATACCATTGGCTAATAGACAAAATCATAGAACCTTTTCGCAGTATATTCAGATTTCTTGCCATGCCTCCTTCCCCAGTGGTCATGGGAGTTACTGTCCAAATGGAAAGACCCCATTAAAGAGGAAAGCTGCCGTAGTTCCTGAAACGCTTGTTCAGTAAGGGGCAAGTAAAAAAGGTTCTGGAAACTACTAGTCTCAAAGACTTCCTTGACTGAGAGATTTTTGTGAAGACAAAAAGAATATAGCCTAGGAAATCGATCTTGCAGAGGGACATAACTGTTTCCAATTTGCCAATAGTCAGACCAGAAGTGTACCGTATCTCCACTATGGACATCAACCGAAGTAACTGCCCTGAAAGTATCCATCAACTTACAGACATTTCTCCACCAAAAAGAGCCGCAAATAACAGTATCATGTGGAATCCTTTCAAAATAGTAAGAATCCCAAATTAACTGCACCCAGGGCACATCCATCTTGTTATAAAATTTATTGAGATGTTTCAGAAGTAGAGCATCATTCTGCAAACCAAGGTTTAAGATTCCAAGCCCCCCTTCGATTTAGGCCTGCAAACAAGTGGCCAAGCCGCCAGTGAATGTCCCTTTTCCTGACCATATTTCCTCCATAAACACTGTCTCTGAATTCTTTCCAATTGTTTCAAAATACCCTGAGGAATTGACAAACTGCAAAGGAAGAAGATAGGCAATGAAGAAATGACAGAGTTAACTAACTGCAATCTGCTCCCTTGAGGCAAGAACCAAGAACTTGCTGTCAATCTTCTCTCCATACAATCCACAAGTGGAAGAAGGTCCACAATTTTAGGCCTGGTGGTCCCCACTGGCAGACCCAGATAAGTAAAAGGCATATTGCCTAATTTGCAACCAAAATAGGCAGCAAGGTCAGAAGCATCCTGATCACTTACATTAATGGGATACATGGAGGATTTATGGAAATTAATCTGAAGTCCAGTTGCCTGTGAGAAGGAATGCAAAACTGATTTCAGGGCCCCCAATTGATCTTTATCAGCATTTAAGAAAAGCAGTGTGTCATCAGCATATTGGACCACTGGGAAATCTGGATCATGGGTAGGCATAGGCCTGCTTATTAAACCTTGGTGAAGAAGATCATTAATCAATGTCTACAAGAGATCATCCGCAATAACAAAGAGCAAGGGAGAAATTGGGTCCCCTTGCTTAACTCCACATTTTCATTTAAAGTGGCTACCAGGAACTCCATTCAGAAGGACAGAAGAAGTGCCAGAAGACAGCAACTGCTTAATCCAAATAATCCATCGTTCATCAAAACCTTTTGCAATTAAAATCTTTATGATAGCCTCATGCTGGATAGAATCAAAAGCCTTTTCAAAGTCTAACTTAAGCAAAAGGATGGGCCTTTTAGACTGGTTGCACTAAGGGATATACTCAAAGGTCCAAGCAAGACAATCCTGGATTGTTCTGGATTTTATGAAACCATGTTGATTTTTATGCACACATTTGGTGATCTCCTGTTGGAATCTGTTAGCAGCAAGCTTTGTCAGGAACTTCAGACCTACAGAGGTTAGTGAAATTGGCCTAAAGTCTCCCACACACTCAGGTGTCTGTTTCTTTGGAATCAGGGTAATGTATGCATCATTCAAATTTTCTAACTGCACTGTTCCAGCATGGAACTCCTTAACCAGCTGTATAAAATCAGCAGGAATTATATGCCAACACTTTTTTAGAAAAAGCCCATTAAAGCCATCAGGCCCAGGGGCGTTATCAATAGGCAAATCCTTAATAACCTGCTCAATTTCTTTTAATTCAAAAGGTTTTGTGAGCACCTCCAAACCCTGTACCCTAGGTATAAGAGACAATATGTTTTCGTCCATCAAAATGGATCTAACTGTCCCCATTCTACTTTGAAGGATGACAAGAATTCTTTGGCCATTTCCTCATGGTTTGACGTTACTGTTCCATCAGATAGCAACAGACTAGCAATAGAGTTTTTTCTATATCTCTCAGTTGCCATGGCCTAAAAGAACTTAGAGTTTTCCTCCCCCACTTTGATATACCTAATTGTACATCTCTTCCTCCAGTACAGGTATTGCATGTGCAGCAGATGCTCATGGTGCAATTTTGTGATTTCCTGAAATTAAACTCAGGCCTGGACAGAGATCTCATATCCTCAAGATTGTCCAACCAAAGAATTACCCAGTTACACTTCTCAATTAACCTTTTAATATGTGATAAACCTTTCTGCCATTTCTTCAATGCAAACCTCAATGCCTTTAGTTTGTCAACAATTATTGCGGAAATATGGGTCTTACGCGGGGGACGACTCCAAACCTCCTTAACACACTCCATAAAACCAGCCTGATGGATCCAAAAAATTTCAAACCTGAAGATATGTGCTTTCGGAATTGATGTACTGATGGCCACCAGACAAGGCACATGATCAGACGCAGTCTTGGCCAAAGGGGTCAGTTGAGTCATGGGATAAATGTTAATCCAACTCACAGAAGTAAAAACCCAGTCCAACTGTTCCAGAAGAGGCATGTCCTGCATATTAGACCAAGTAAATTTTCGTCCTTTTAAAGGAAGTTCCAACAGTCCCAAATGGCCAATTATTTCATTGAAAATAAACATATCATTTATATCGCCCCCAGGGAGATTCCTATTATCAATGGAATGGATGAAGTTGAAGTCCCCCATTAACATCCACAACTGATCCGGATCAATGTCCAAGTTGTAAAGCCAGGAAACAAACTCCTCGCGCAACTCACCCTGACATGGACCGTACACATTAACCAGAAACCATTGCTCATTATTATGAACCGAGGTAAATTGCATAACGGTAGCGTAGGGTTTAACTTCGAGCTGGGTCCCACAGAACACATCAGATCACCACGTTGTTAAAAGACCCCCAGAAGCTCCACTAGAGGGAGACTCAGCAAATTGATCAAAGCCATGAGGACAAATGCTTTTCATGATCGAACGCGAGCAAGAGGATAGCTTAGTTTCTTGCAAACAAAGCACTGAACACTGACTCTCTGTCACTTTCTCCCTGACAGCACGCTGCCTAGCATCCGAATTCAGACCGCGAACATTCCAACATAAAACTTTCCAACTATGCGTTGTAACACGATTCATGAATAACCATTGCGTAGAGTAGCAAAAAGAGCATGGCACACAATGCCATACCATCCAAAATAAAGTAAAGTTCAGAACCCCAATGTGCCACATCCCAGACCAGACTCAGTTCAAAAGAAAAGAAAACAAGCATAACAGGCGCCCTCGGCCTCGACATAGCAGATAACATAAATACTAAGCAGAAGATGCAGACGAGTCCTCCTATGGATTAGCCATAAGCTTGTCCACCGATATAAGCAAAGGATCAATTTGTAGCTCCGCGCCCACAGCTTGGAGAACATGAAGTGGGGTGTGTGGTGGTGCAGCAGGCCGAGCATCTTCAGAATCCTCCGCAGATGTGGGCTGGGCCTTGTCCTCCATGGACCTTGCACGGGGGCGTTTCTTAGATGGCTGGAGAGAAAGCTGCTCAAAAACCACATTTTTGTAGCCATCCAACTTTGCCGCGCTCCGAGTGCAACGCCTTAGTGACGTATCAACAACAGGAGCCTTCTTCTTCTCCCTCCGCTTACGTGCAAAAGTTTGTTCCACAGAGAGAACCAAAGGTGATGATTGAACATGGTCAAAAAAAGGTGATGATTGAACCGAGACAGGAACAACAGAACTATCAGACACAACTTCTTCAGAAACAAAATCTGAAACAGGCGGCAACGCCTCAAATAAAGCTCTGGCCACCGGGCGCTTCATCATGACAGGTGTTCTGACAGCAGGAACCACGGGCAGAGAAGCAGTTAAACCAGAACTCATCCTTGATTCGTCAAACGCAATGGACCACGACCTCTTGGAGTAAATGATTGTGCCCATTAGCTTGAAGAAGATAGACCTTGGTACTTCCTTAACTGAGAAATCAAACATAAGGTTCTGGAAAGACCTTTTCCAAACCATCTCCGGAGGAAGAGGAGGTCCAGCCACAATGCATGCCATGCCGATAAATATTTCGTGCTGCTGAATCACAGGAGGTTGGTAGGGCACAATGGCAAGTTGATTCTCCTCAAAGACAGGGTGCTGAAGTTCTGGGAGTGTTAAATCATGCTGTTGTTGGATTTCAACTTCTTGTTCTTGTTGCTCTACAGAAGCAGATCCTCCGGGCTGATCAATCACTATTGAAATTTGATCTTGTTCGGGAGCAGCAGGGTGTGGGGCCTGCCCATTCCCAGCTTCATCTCCCCACATGGCATTGCCCCAACCAGGCACTTCGTCATTCATAGGTGGAGGAGGTGGAGCGAGAGGTGCGTCATTCCAACCCAACATTGGGTATGGCGGTAAGACAAACATCAAATTATCCTGAACCAGATTACCAAGCAAAGGGTGAGGGTTTCCATCCAAGGGCATAGGGTCTTCGTCATTTGGCATCTGATCTGCAAAATCTGCACTAGAACATAACAAGCAGCAGTCCAAGACACTTGAGCCCCTCCATACTCCGCATAATCACCAAAAACAACATCCCTTGGAACCAGCGGCGTATCTGGGAAACTAGCTTCAACCAAAGTCTGGACAAGATAAGGATCCTCACTATCCCAAGAAATAAACTTTCCAAAAGTGCCAACAGCCTGTGAGATGTATTCAGTGGTGCGATAATCCAGGGGAATCCCAATGAACATTAACCAACCCTTGCGAAAACCATGTGTTCCTTTGAAATTTTCTCCCTCATCATGCTTCATAAATCTGACAAAACGATCATTGCCCAATGGAAAAGGTGCATGCTGAACCAATGAATACCTAACTGATGGATCCCTGACTTGGAACAACCCTACTCCATGAAACCACGGCTGAGCAGATCGGACAGGAATACCTCTGTTTTGCAGAAACTAGACAACTTCTTCCCGCACCGGGCCGAATGGCCCCTCCGGCGCCGGCATCACCTCAGCAACCATGAAGTCCTCATGCCGACGGAGCGGGCGTGCGGCGGGCGTGAAGAAGGTGCGTGGTAGCCAATGATCGCCACCATCAATGATGTGGTGGCCAGGGGGCACAAAGCGCTGTGGATCGAGCTCGTAGTTCTCCATGGAAGAGCCAGAAGCTTGTCGGGTTTTTTCGTTGGCTTGGGGAGAGGGAAGATGCAATGGAGGCGGCGGCGATGGGACTGGACAGTCTATCCCAATAACTCCGGCTCCGTTCCCATGAGAAGCAGCAGATTCCGATAAATTAGTTTTTTGTTGCACCGAAATTGGCCTCCAAACCAATCCATTGGAGCGCGCAAAATCATTATAGCCATGGCTAGAGTGACCAGGGCGAGAGCAAGCCGTACAGACTACTCGCATTCCACAAGTCGTTGACAAGTGGCCCTTCTGAGAACAAATAGTGCAGGTAACGACACGGTCCACCATGTCATCGACCATAGCTTCAAACTGCCTTGCAGCTTCCTGAGATGAAGGGATATCTGGACAATGGCCCAGAGGAGTTGGGACCGGAGGCATGGAAGGCCCAGAGGCAGATGGGCTAAGCAGCAAAGATTGGGTAGAAACCTGGTGGGCCTCCAAAGCCACTGGGTCAGAAGCCTGACAATTGTTTTGAACAGATGACAATCCCACCTCTGCGGAACTTACGGGCGAAATCTCAGCATGCACGAGGGAAAGTTCCTCCGAAACCGGATCAATTACCGGTGAAGATGATTCCGGCCGGCTCAACTCCGGCAAAGGAGTGACTGTACCAAACACAATAGGTGGACGAGCCACCGCCCAAAACAAGTCCACGGGTGGCGATTGATGTATGACTACACGTTCATGAGCAGGAAGATCATACCCAGCATCTCTCATGGTGTCAATGCACTTTTGCGTAGCTGGATATCTATACCCTTTGCAAGCAGAGTACCGCTCAAAAGTGGAAAAAGAAAGCTTTTTATGAACAGATGCAACAGTCTTAATAGCTGATCTAACCAGAGGTTTATTCATGGCCAAAAGACCTAAAGATGATCAATGCTTAGTAGGACTAACTAGAATCCATTCCACGTCACATTCCTTCCTCCAGATCCGGAGCTCTCTAATCCAATTAGGTCCCCCATTTCCCCACAAATGAAAATAGCACTTGAATAGATCACATGCATAGGAACGGAGATCCATAATAAGAAAACCAACTTGCTTGCAAGAGACATGAAAGGAGTAAACCTTATCTTTGATGTGACAACATGTAGATCAATTGCCGAACCTCCAATTACTGCCTCCAAAACCGCGGCCACAGAATCCTCCGATAGACGAAAGGCATGGCGGCTGAATGAAACCACTAAGATGAATGACCTCCTGTGCCCTGAGGGATGAACCATGTGCCCAGTAGATCTGAAAACCTCATCTGCAAAAACCCTACCCCTGGAGAAGTCCAAGCCAAGGGTAGATCCACCAGAAGAACCCATTGGAGATGGGTATTTCCTTGATCCAGAGAAGACGCCGGAGCAGATGATCGGTGAGAATCCACAAATTAGTGGAAAAAGAGGCAGATCGCCGGAGAGGGTGGGAGAGCCGTGAATGCCACACATTTGATTCACTATTGTTGCAAACATAATTAACAACTTTATTGCAAATGTCTGATAAGGATAAACGAAACAGGCCTCCTAACTCGTAGCCTTTACCAACAAAGGTTCCATACTTGGATATTACAAATTTATTCGACTCAAAGACAAGCTTGTAGCCATGTCTACACAGAAGAGATCCGCTAACAAGATTTTTATTAACGGAGGGGACATAATGCACGTTCTTCAGTCGCACGATCTTCCCCGAAGTAAACTTTAGATCGACCGTGCCAACACCACGAACAGAAGCACTTGAACTGTTTCCCATCATCTTGGTTGAAGTCCCTGCGGTCTGATAAGATGAAAACATGGAAATATCACCGCATACATGCACATTAGCACCCGTGTCAAGCAACCAATCAGGAGAATGACATACTGAAAGAACAGTGGGAAATATACCATACCCATCATCCTTCATGTCAGTGTCTCCAATGACAACATTAGCGGTCTTGCCGCCTTTCCCAGGGTGACGCTTGTCATAGCGATTAGGGCAACTAGGTGCCCAATGATCAGGATGCCCACACACATGACAAACACCTTTCTTCTTGTCATTCTTCTTCTTGAAGTTCTTGTGCTAGACAACCTTGTTCTTCCCATCAAACTTTGCTTTACCATCAAACTTGCCCTTGTTCTTGAACTTGTGGGGCTGGAAGTTCTGCTTCCGTACCACATTGGCACTAGATCCTCCCTCAATACCTCGAGCACGTGTGTCCTTTGCTCTCACCTTTTCTTCCACATCAAGAGTGCAATGAGACCCGGGACGGAAAACTCCTGCCTCTTATGCTTCAGCAAGGTAGCAAAGTTCCTCCATGAAGGATGAAGCTTAGTGATGATACCTCCGACAACAAACTTGTCTGGTAGCATACAACCAAAGTGCTCAAGTTCTCTAGCAAATGACTATATCTCATGAGCTTGCTCAACCACAGAGCGCTCTTCAGTCATCCTTTAATCATAGAATTGCTCCATGATGTACAGCTCAGTGCCATCATCCGAGACCCCAAAATTGGCCTCGAGTGCATCCCACATATCTTTTCCATTATCAGTTGACGCATAAGCATCAACTATGTTCTCACCAAGAATACTCAAGAGAGCAGCCTTAAACAGAGTATCCATTTTCTGAAAGTCTTGTGCCTGTTGAACATCAAGATCTCCTTCAGGTTTGCCAAGAGTGGCATCATAGCAACTCATGGTTTGAAACCATAAGACTGCTCTCACGCGCCACCTTTTATAGTGGATACCCTCAAACATAGGAGGTCTCATGGAAGCAGCAAAACCACTCGGGGTAAATTGCCTATAATAAGGTTTTTGGATTGTTGGAAATATGAGCAATTTACCGAATGATTTTATTAACATAAATACTAGATAAAGCATGACCAGTATATAGTGGTGATAAAACAAGCCATGCGTTTTGACAAAGAGAAGGTAAATAACATCTTCATATATGAACTGTAACTAAACATATCTAGAGCAAATGGTATAGCAAGTTGCATATATGAAATAGATTCTAACATATCTAGGGCAAATACTAGAACAAGGAACTGTAGTAGGACCTCTAATAGAAAGGAGAAGAACACGTACGGGACAGCAGCAGCAGAAGCGCTGGACTTGGGGTTGGTGTCCTCGCCTGCCATGTCGTCGAGGAGGTCGTGGATGTCAGGGAAGAAGTCGTCGTCGGCGACCGGATTGTCCGTGATGAAGCAGCCAGTAGTTGCGCTAAGCGCTCCCCAAAAACCTTATCACCCTTCTCGCGTATAGGACTCAAAAGGTGCGGTTTCGGAGGCCTACTGTCCCGACGTGCGGTGCACGCCACAAGCCGGGATGAGGAAGACAGCAGCAGCTCAGAGATGGAACCGATGGCGAGGGAAGGAGTAGTTCTGGTGCGTCTCTCTGAGAGGAGCGACCTCCCTTTTATAGGCACAAGAGAAGGAGGCAAGAGGGCAGCGACGGAAGGTGAAACGAAGAGACGAAGATGAAGCGAACTGCCAGCAGCCGATGGGCTGCACCATTCGCATTTGAACTCCACTATCGTAAAAACTTTTCAGCTTCCATGTGACCTTTCGTATACCCGTCATGCGTGCCAAAAATTTAGACATCGGCTCGGCTCATTCCCGCAACCCGCGGCGTGGCGCGGCGCGTCATGACGAGGCGTGGCATGGAGAGGCAGGCGGCGGAGGAGGAGCGCGCGTGGATGTCCCTCTTGTTCTCATGCTCATACATGTGGGGAAAGAACCTCCCTTATAAAGAGGTCCAACTCCCTCTAAACTAGCAATGTGGGACTAAACTTTAGTTCCACCTCTTGCCTTGCACGAATGGGCTACGTGGGCCTCTAGGATTTATTAGGAATCTCTGAAACTGCTATTGGGCTGGCCCATAATAGACAAAATTTCAGCACATAACTCTGTTTTTGCCATGTCCAGTTTTCTGCTAAGTCTTAATCTGTTAACGAAACTTGCTATGTTTAGATGGGTGCCATCATATTTTCTGTGCCCTTTTGGCTTATGGTCAGTAAGGGACTTTTGTTCTATGCTTTGAGTAGATTCATGCCATGCCTTTGTTTGCTATGTTCTGTTCCTGTAGCATGTTGTTATCTTGCTCTAAACATTGCTTTCTGATGTTAATTCCTGGCATGTTGATATTTTCACTAAGTCTGTGAAGCTAATATCTTTTGCACTTTTGCCATGCTTGTTTGAACCCGCTCTTGTCTGATTTAGCCGTAGCTCAGTGTTCATCTTTTGTCAAGCATCTTGAGTAGATCACTTCCATGTGCTTTGTTGCTATGTTGGAGTTTATAAGCTTAGTTTCTTGTTGCATTCTAGATGGCATTGTGCTGTTAATCGCAGAATTCTGCCATTATTGTTTTGCTTGCCATTTGCAAACCATGCATCCGATTCCGGTGATCTTTATATTGATTTCGACCGAAATCAACTCATCTTTCCAGCGGCACACTTAGTTTGCCAAGTTGAGGTCTGGTTCAATATTTCCCTTCCAAAGCATGCATATGCATTGCATATCACATTTCGCATGTCATGCCATGTTTTGCATCATGTTGAGTGTGCATTGCATCGTGGTTGATTTTTGTTTCCTTTGCTTGTGTTCTTGCTTTGGGTAGAGCTGGGAGATGAGTACGTGATCGAGGAACCCGTTGAGTGCACTTACGAGGATCAAGCTTTCGTCAACTCGGAGAACTTTGCAGGCAAGATGACCATACCCTCGAAATCACTTCTATCTTTGCTAGCTAGTTGTTCGCTCTATTGCTATGCCGCGATACCTACCACTTGCTATATCATGCCTCCCATATTGCCATGTCAAGCTTCTAACCCACCTTTCCTAGCAAACCGTTGTTTGGCTATGTTACCGCTTTGCTCAGCCCCTCTTATAGCGTTGCTAGTTGCAGGTGGAGATGAAGTTTGTTCCTTGTTGGAACATGATTATTATTGGGATATCATTATTATATCTTGTTTACTTTAATGCATCTATATACTTGGCAAAGGGTGGAAGGCTCGGCCTTATGCCAGGTGTTTTGTTCCACTCTTGCCGCCCTAGTTTCCGTCATACCGGTGTTATGTTCCTTGATTTTGCGTTCCTTACGCGATTGGATGTTATAGGAACCCCTTGACAGCTCGCCTTGAACAAAACTCCTCCAGCAAGGCCCAACCTTGGTTTTACTATTTGCCTACCTACCACCATATACCTTCCCTTGGGTTCTGCAGACTCAAGGGTCATCTTTATTTTAAACCCCCGGGCCAGTGCTCCTTTGAGTGTTGGTCCAAAACGGGCAGCTCGCGGGGCCACCTCGGGGCAACTCGAGGGTTGGTTTTACTCGTAGCTTGACCTATCCGGTGTGCCCTAAGAACGAGATACGTGCGACTCCTATCGGGATTTGTCGGCACATCGGGCGGCTTTGCTGGTCTTGTTTTACCATTGTCGAAATGTCTTGTAACCGGGATTCCGAGACTGATCGGGTCTTCCCGCTAGAAGGAATATCCTTCGTTGACCGTGAGAGCTTGTGATGGGCTAAGTTGGGACACCCCTGCAGGATTTTGAACTTTCAAAAGCCGTGCCCATGGTTATGGGCAGATGGGAATTTGTTAATATCCGGTTGTAGAAAACTTGACACTTAACTTAATTAAAATGAATCAACCGCGTGTGTAGCCGTGATGGTCTCTTTTCGGCGGAGTCCGGGAAGAGAACACAGCCTCGTGTTATGCTTGAATGTAAGCAGTTTCAGGATCACTTATTGATCACTTCTAGTTCACGACCGTGCTTTGCTTCTCTTCTCGCTGTCATTTGCGTAAGTTAGCCACCATATATGCTAGTGCTTGCTGGTGCTCCACCTCACTACCTTTCCTACCCATAAGCTTAAATAGTCTTGATCGCGAGAGTGTGAGATTGCCGAGTCCCCATGACTCACAGTTTACTTCCAAAACCAGATGCAGGTGTCGATGATGCCAGTGCAGGGGACGCGACCGAACTCAAGTGGGAGTTCGACGAGGATTCGGGACGTTACTATGTTTCCTTTCCGGACGATCAGTAGAGGAGCTCAGTTGGGGCGATCAGGGATCTATGCATTTGGGGTTGTCTTTATTTATGTTGGTTCCGTAGTCGGACCTTGATTGTATTCTGGATGATGTAATGCTATATTTATGTATTGTGTGAAGTGGCGATTGTAAGCCAACTCTCTATCCCTTTCATATTCAGTACATGGGATGTGTAAAGATTACCCCTCTTGCGCATGCCTACTATGCGGTTATGCCTCTAAGTCGTACTCCGACACGTGGGAGATATAGCCGCATCGTGGGTGTTACACTCTTGCCACTCCTTGTTCCAAAATCCATCAAATCTTTACCCAAAAACTTGAAAACTTCACAACACAAAACTCAAAAGAAAATCTCATGAGCTCTGTTAGTATAAGAAAGCAAACCACCACTTTAATGTACTTTAATTAACTCATTCTTTATTTATATTGATGTTAACCCTACTGTATTGCAACTTCTCTATGGTTCATACCCGCCGATACTAGCCATAGTTTCATCAAAATAAGTAAACAACACACGAAAAACAGAATCTGGCAAAACAGAATAGTCTGTAGCAATCTGGAGGTTTCGAATACTTTTGTTACTCCAAAAATTCTGAAAAATTAGGAAGACCTAAATAATTTTTATATTGATCTACTGCAGTTGGAATTGGTATTTTATCGCTCTCTGGTAAAAAATGAAAAATTATTTTCGTGAGCGCATGCTTTCTTTTTTTCCAGCAAGATCAAACAACAATCACCCAAGAAGATCCTAAAGGCTTTACTTGGCACAAACACTAATAAAATAAATAAATAAACACAATCATAAAAGGGCTAGATAAATTATTTATTACTAAAAAGGAACAGAAAGTAAAGAACAAAAATAAAATTGGGTTGCCTCCGAACAAGCGCTACCGTTTAAAGCCCCTAGCTAGGTATAAAAGTAAGAATAGATCTAGGTATTGTTATCTTTGGTATGCAATCCATAAGTGGCTCTCATAATTGATTCATAAGGAAATTTAATTTTCTTTCTAGGAAAGTGTTCCATGCCTTTCCTTAACGGAAATTGGAATCTAACATTTCCTTCTTTCATGTCAATAATTGCACCAATCGTTCTAAGGAAAGGTCTACCAAGAATAATAGGACATGTAGGATTGCAATCTATATCAAGAACGATGAAATTTACGGGCACATAATTCCTATTTGCAACAATAAGAACATCATTAATCCTTCCCATAGGTTTCTTACTGGTGGAATCCACAAGGTGCAAATTTAAAGAACAATCATCAAATTCACGGAAACCTAACACATCACACAAAGTTTTTGGAATCGTGAAAACACTAGCACCCAAATCACACAAAGCATAGCATTCATAATCTTTAATCTTAATTTTAATAGTAGGTTCCCACTCACCATAAAGGTTTTTAGGAATAGAAACTTCTAGTTCAAGCTTTTCTTCATGAGATTGCATTAAAGCATCAACGATATGTTTAGTGAAAGCTTTATTTTGATCATAAGCATGAGAAGAATTTAACACGGATTGCAACAAGGAAATACAATCTATCAAAGAGCAATTATCATAGTTAAATTCCTTGAAATCCAAAATAGTGGGTTCATTGCTATGTAAAGTTTTAACCTCTCCAATCCCACTTTTATTAATTTTAGCATCAAGATCTAAAAACTCCGAATCATTGGGACGCCTTTTAGCTAAAGTTGAATCATCTCCAGTCCCATCTTTATCAAGATTCATATTGGAAAACAAATATTTAATAGGAGACACATCAATCACTTTTAGATCTTCATCATTATTATCATGAAAACTAGAAGAACACCCTTTCACAAAGCAATCTTTTTAGCACGCACCCTAGTGGTTCTTTCTTTGCACTCATCAATGGAAGTTCTCATGGATTTGAGAGACTCATTGATATCATGCTTAGGTGGAATAGATCTAAGTTTCAAAGAATCAACATCAAGAGAAATTCTATCCATGTTCCTAGCCAACTCATCAATCTTAAGCAATTTTTCTTCAACCGAAGCATTGAAATTCTTTTGCGAACTCATAAATTCTTTAACACCAGTCTCAAAATCAGAGGGCATCTTATTAAAATTTCCATAAGAGTTGTTGTAGGAATTACCATAATTATTAGAGGAATTATTAGGAAACGACCTAGAATTAAAATTTCCTCTATACACGTTGTTACCAAAATTGTTCCAACTAACAAAATTCACATCCATAGATTCGTTATTATTCTCAATCAAAGTGGACAAAGGCATATCATTAGGATCAGAAGAAACAGTCTTATTAGCAAACAATTTCATAAGTTCATCCATCTTTCCACTCAAAACATTAATCTCTTCAATCGCATGAACTTTTTTACTAGTGGATCTTTCGGTGTGCCATTGAGAATAATTAACCATAATATTATCTAGGATTTTAGTAGCTTCTCCTAAAGTAATTTCTATAAAAGTGCCTCCCGCGGCCGAATCTAAAAGATTTCTAGAAGCAAAATTCAATCCGGCATAAATTTTTTGTATAACCATCCATAAATTCAAACCATGAGTAGGGCAATTACGTATCATTAATTTCATCCTCTCCCAAGCTTGTGCAACATGCTCATGATCAAGTTGGTTAAAATTCATAATATCGTTCCTAAGAGAGATGATCTTAGTGGGAGGAAAATATTAGAGATAAAAGCATATTTGCACTTATTCCATGAATCAGTACTATTTTTAGGCAAAGAAGAGAACCAAGTTTTAACACGATCTCTAAGAGAAAACGGAAATAGCTTCAATTTAACAATATTATTATCCACATCTTTATTCTTTTGCATATCACACGAATCAATAAAGTTGTTTAGATGGGTAGCGGCATCTTCACTAGGAAGGCCAGAAAATTGATCTTTCATGACAAGATTCAACAAAGCAGCATTTATTTCACAAGATTCAGCATTGGTAATAGGAGCTATCGGGGTGCTAATAAACTCATTGTTGTTGGTATTGGAAAATTCACATAATTTAGTCTTATCTTGAGCCATCATGACAAACAATCAATCCAACACACAATCACACAAGAAGCAAGCGAAAAGAGACGAACAGAAAATGGGCAAATAAAACGACAAAGGTGAAGTGGGGGAGAGGAAAATGAGAGGCAAATGGCAAATAATGTAATGCGAGGGAGAAGAATTTATGATGGGTACTTGGTGTGTCTTGACTTGAGCGTAGATCTCCTCGGCAACGGTGCCAGAAATCCTTCTTGCTACCTCTTGAGCATGCGTTGGTTTTCCCTTGAAGAGAAAAGGGTGATGCAGCAAAGTAGCGTAAGTATTTCCCTTGGTTTTTGAGAACCAATGTATCAATCTAGTAGGAGATAACACGAAAGTCACCTAGTACCTGCACAAACAATCAAGAACCTCACAACTAACGCGATAAAGGGGTTGACAATCCCTTCACGGTCACTTACGAAAGTGAGATCTGATAGAGATAGTAATATAAATATTTTTGGTATTTTTGTTGTATAAATTGGAAAGTAAAGATTGCAAAATAGTAAACAAGATGCGGTAATAAAAGAGATACAATATAATAAGAAAGAGACCCCGGGGCCATAGGTTTCACTAGTGGCTTCTCTCATGATAGCAAGTATTACGGTGGGTGAACAAATTACTGCCGAGCAATTGATAGAAGAGCGCATAGTGATGAGAATAGCTAGGCAATGATTATGAAATATAGGCATCAAGTCCGTGTTAAGTAGACCGAAACGATTATGCATCTACTACTATTACTCCACACATTGACCGCTATCCAGCATGCATCTAGAGTATTAAGTTCATAAGAACAAAGTAATGCTTTAGGCAAGATGACATGATGTAGAGGGATAAACTCAAGCAATATGATATAAACCCCATCTTTTTATCCTTGATGGCAACAATACAATACGTGCCTTGCTGCCCCTACTGTCACTGGGAAAGGACACCACAAGATTGAACCCAAAGCTAAGCACTTCTCCCATTGCAAGAAAGATCAATCTAGTAGGCCGAACTAAACCGATAATTTTAAGAGACTTGCAAAGATATCGAATCATGCATATAAGAATTCACAAAGGAACCAAATATTGTTCATAGATAATCTTCATCATAAATCCACAATTCATCGGATCTCGGCAAACACACCGCAAAAAGAATTACATCGAATAGATCTCCAAGAACATCGAGGAGAACTTTGTATTGAGAACCAAAGAGAGAGAATAAACCATTTAGCTAATAACTATGGACCCGAAGGTCTGTGGTAAACTACTCACACATCATCGGAGAGGCTATGGTGTTGATGTAGAAGCCCTCCGTGATCGAATCCCCCACCGGCAGATCGCGGGAAAAGGCCCCATATGGGATCTCACGGGTACAGAAGGTTGCGGTGGTGGAAAAGTGGTTTCGTGGCTCCCCTGGATGTTTTTAGGGTATAAGAGTATATATAGGCGAAAGAAGTACGTCGGTGGAGCTCCATGGGCCCCACGAGGGTGGGGGCGCGCCTACCCCCCTTGGGCACGCCCTCCTATCTCGTGGCCGCCTTGCGGACTTCCAGACTTCCACTCCAAGTCTCCTGGTTTGCGTTTGTTCCAAGAAAGATCCTCACGAAGGTTTCGTTCCGTTTGGATTCCGTTTGATATTCCTTTTGTACGAAACACTGAAATAGGAAAGAAAACAGAAACTGGCACTGGGCCTCCAGTTAATAGGTTAGTCCTAAAAATAATATAAAAGAACATATTAAATCCGATTAAACATCCAAAACAGATAATTTAATAGCATGGAACAATAAAAAAAATTATAGATACGTTGGAGACGTATCAAGCATTTTGAGGGGTCCACATCTCTAGTCCATGCCATGCCAATCATTGAACTTTCTAAAATAATCATCTTGAGAGGATATTAGTTCAATTGGCTATATGTTGTTATGAATTACCAAAACCACCCAGGGATTAGGTGCACTTTCAATCTCCCCCTTTTGGTAATTGATGACAACATATAGATCAAAGCTTCGACAAATGATAATAAGAATGAAATATGTCGCCGCTTTGAGAAGTATGTGATAAGCAAGAGCTCCCCCTAAATTTGTGCATTATTTATGATTTGCTTTTGACTGCAAATGCACAATCGATTAGGCTCATGGGTTACTCTTCCATGTCACATACATCTTGGTTGATCTGAAGGAAATATGGTTGATAAATAACATGCACTCATCACCAAGACAAATATGGTTGATCTGAAGGAAATATGCCCTTGAGGCAATAATAAAGTTGTTATTTATATTTCCTTATATCATGATAAATGTTTATTATTCATGCTAGAATTGTATTAACCGAAAACTTAGTACATGTGTGAATACATAGACAAAAGAAAGTGTCCCTAGTATGCCTCTACTTGACTAGCTCGTTAATCAAAGATGGTTAAGTTTCCTGACCATAGACATGTGTTATCATTTGATGAACATGATCACATCATTAGAGAATGATGTGATGGACACGACCCATCCGTTAGCTTAGCATAATGATCGTTTAGTTTTATTGCTATTGCTTTCTTCATGACTTATACATGTTCCTCTGACTATGAGATTATGCAACTCCCGAATACCGGAGGAACACTTTATGTGCTATCAAATGTCACAATGTAACTGGGTGATTACAAAGATGCACTACAGGTGTTTCCTATGGTGTTTGTTGAGTTGGCATAGATCAAGATTAGGATTTGTCACTCCGAGTATCGGAGAGGTATCTCTGAGCCCTCTCGGTAATGCACATCACTATAAGCCTTGCAAGCATTTTAACTAATAAGTTAGTTACGAGATGATGTATTACAGAACGAGTAAAGAGACTTTCCGGTAACGAGATTGAACTAGGCATGATGATACCGACGATCGAATCTTGGGTAAGTAACATACCGATGACAAAGGGAATGACGTATGTTGTTATGCGATTTGACCGATAAAGATCTTCATAGAATATGTAGGAGCCAATATGAGCATCCAGGTTACTCTATTGGTTATTTACCGGAGATGTGTCTCGGTCATGTCTACATAGTTCTCGAACCCGTAGGGTCCGCACGCTTAACGTTTGATGATGATTTGTATTTTGAGTTATGTGATTTGATGACCGAAGTTTGTTCAGAGTCCCGGATGAGATCACGGATATGACGAGGAGTCTCGAAATGGTTGAGAGGTAAAGATTCATATATTGGAAGGTTGCATTCGGACATCGGAATGGTTCCGAGTGGTTCGGTCATTTTTTCGGAGTACCGGGACCCCCCGGGAGAAGTATTGGGCCTATTGGGTCTTATTGGAGGAGAGGAGAAAGGCCACGTGAGAGGGGCGTGCCCCCCTTGCCCAAACCGAATTGGACTAGGGGAGGGAGCCGACCCCCCTCTTTCCTTCTCCCTCTCTCTCCCTTCCCCTTTTCCCTCTCCGGTGGAAGGAAGGAGGGGGGCGAATCCTACTTGGACTAGGAGTCCAAGTAGGACCCCCCTTATGGCGCGCCCTAGGACGGCCACCTCCTCCTCCCCCTTTATATACAGAGGTGGTGGGGGGGGGCACCCCAAAGGCACAACAGACATCTCTTAGTCGTGTGTGGTGCCCCTCCACAGTTTACCACGTCAGTCATATCGTCATAGCGCTTAGGCGAAGCCCTGTGCTGGTAACTTCATCATCACCGTCGCCACACCGTCGTGCTAACGGAACTCTCCCTCGTCCTCAACTAGATCAAGAGCTCGAGGGACGTCATCGTGCTGAATGTGTTCTGAACACGGAGGTGCCATACGTTCGGTACTTGGATCGGTTGGATCGTGAAGACGTTCAACTACATCAACCACGTTACTAAACGCTTCCGCTTTCGGTCTACGAGGGTACGTGGACACACTCTCCTCATCTCGTTGCTATGCATCTCCTAGATAGATCTTGCACGACCGTATGATTTTTTTGAAATACCGCGTTCCCCAACAGTGGCATCCGAGCCAGGTCTATGCGTAGATGTTATATGCACGAGTAGAACACAAAGAGTTGTGGGCGGTAATAGTCATACTGCTTACCACCAACGTATTACTTTGATTCGGTGGTATTGTTGGATGAAGCGGCCCGGACCGACATTACATGATCGCGTTCATGAGATTGGTTCTACCTACATGCTTCGCACACAGGTGGCTGGCGGGTGTCTGTTTCTCCAACTTTAGTTGAATCGAGTTTGACTACGGCCGGTCCTTGTTGAAGGCTAAAACAACACACTTGATGAAAAATCATTGTCGTTTTGATGCGTACGTAAGAATGGTTCTTGCTAGAAGCCCGTAGAAGCCACGTAAAACTTGCAACAACAAAGTAGAGGATGTCTAACTTGTTTTTGCAGGGCATGTTGTGATGTGATATGGTCAAGACATGATGTGATATAATTTGTTGTATGAGATGATCATGTTTTGTTAAAGTTATCGGCAACTGGCAGGAGCCTTATGGTTGTCTCTTTATTGTATAAGATGCAAGCGCTATATAATTGCTTTACTTTATCACTATACGATAGCAATAGTTGCAAAAGCAATAGTTGGTGAGACGATCATGTGACGACACATTGATAGAGATCAAGATGATGGAGATCATGGTGTCATGCCGGTTATGATGGAGATCATGATAGTACTTTGGAGATGGAGATTAAAGGCACAAGATGATGACGGCCATATCATGTCACATATTTTGATTGCATGTGATGTTTATCTTTTATGCATCTTATTTTTCTTAGTACCGCGGTAGCATTATAAGATGACCCCTCACTAAATTTCAAGGTATACGTGTTCTCCCTGAGTATGCACCATTGCGACAGTTCATCATGCTGAGACACCACGTGATGATTGGGTGTGATAAGCTCTATGTTCACATACAATGGGTGCAAGCCAGTTTTGCACATGCGGAATACTCGGGTTAAACTTGACGAGCCTAGCATATGCAGATATGGCCTCGGAACACTGAGACCGAAAGGTCGAACATGAATCATATAGTAGATATGATCAACATAGAGATGTTCACCATTGAAAACTACTCCATCTCATGTGATGATCGGACATGGTTTAGTTGATATGGATCACGTGATCATTTAGATGACTAGAGCGATTTCTATCTAAGTGGGAGTTCTTAAGTAATATGATTAATTGAACTTTAATTTATCATGAACTTAGTCATTATAGTATTTGCAAATTATTTTGTAGATCAATAGCTTGCAATGTAGTTCCCCGTTTATTTTTGATATGTTCCTAGAGAAAAATAAGTTGAAAGATGATAGTAGCAATGATGCAGACTGGGTCCGTGATCTGAGGATTATCCTCATTGTTGCACAGAAGAATTATGTCCTTGATGCACCGCTAGGTGACAGACCTATTGCAGGAGCAGATGCAGCCGTTATGAACATTTGGCAAGCTCGGTATGATGACTACTTGATAGTTCAGTGCACCATGCTTTATGGCTTAGAACCAGGTCTTCAAAAATGTTTTGAACGCCATGGAGCATATAAGATGTTCCAAGAGCTGAATTTGGTATTTTAGATTCATGCCCAAGTCGAGAGGTATGAGACCTCTGACAAGTACTTTGCCTATAAGATGAAGGAGAATAGCTCAACCAGCGAGCATATGCTCAGAATGTCTGAGTACTACAATCGCTTGAATCGAGTGGGAGTTAATCTTACATATAAGATATTGATTGATAGAGTTCTCTAGTCACTATCAACAAGTTACTAGAACTTCGTGATGAACTATAATATGCAAGGGATGACGAAAACGATTCACGAGCTCTTCGCGATGCTAAAATCGGCGAAGGTAGAAATCAAGAAAGAGCATCAAGTGTTGATGGTTAATAAGACCACTAGTTTCAAGAAAAGGGGCAAAGGAAAAGAAAGGGAACTTCAAGAAAGAATGGCAAGAAAGTTGCCACTTGCGTGAAGAAACCCAAAGCTAGACCTAAGCCTGAAATTGAGTGCTTCTACTGCAAAGGGAATGGTCACTCGAAGCGGAACTACCCCAAATACTTAGCGGATAAGAAGGATGGCAAAGTGAAAGGTATGTTTGATATACATGTTATTTATGTGTACTTTACTAGTGTTCATAGTAACCTCAGGGTATTTGATACCGGTTCAGTTGCTAAGATTAGTAACTCAAAACACGAGTTGCAAAATGAACAAAGACTAGTTAAGGGCGAGGTGACAATGTGTGTTGGAAGTGATTCCAAGGTTGATAAGATCACCATCGCACACTCCCTCTATCTTCGGGATTAGTGTTGGACCTAAATAAATGTTATTTGGTGTTTGCGTTGAGCATGAATATGATTGCATCATATTTATTGCGATATGGTTATTCATTTAAGTTAGAGAATAATTGTTGTTATGTTTACATGAATAAAATCTTCTATGGCCATACACCCAATGTAAATGGTTTATTGAATCTTGATCATAGTGATACACATATTCATAATATTGATGCCAAAAGATGCCAAGTTGATAATGACAGTGCAAAATATTTGTGGCACTACCGTTTTGATCATATTGGTGCAAAGCGCATGAAGAAACTCCATGCAGATGGGCTTTTGGAATCACTTGGTTATGAATCATTTGATACTTGCGAACCATGCCTCATGGGCAAGATGACTAAAACTCCATTCTCTGGAACAATGGAGCGAGCCACTGACTTATTGAAAACAATACATATCGATGTATGCGGTTCGATGAGTGTTGAGGCTCGTGGCAGGTATCGTTAATTTCTAACCTTCATAGTTGATTTGAGCAGATATAGGTATATCTACTTAATGAAACACAAGTCTGAATCATTTTTGAAAAGTTCAAAGAATTTCAGAGTGAAGTGGAGAATCATCGTAACAAGAAAATAAAGTTTCTGCGATCTGATCACAGAGGCAAATATTTGAGTTACGAGTTTTGGCCTTCATTTAAAACAATGTGGAATAGTTTCACAACTCACGTCACCTAGAACACCATAGCGTAATGGTGTGTCCGAACGTCGTAATCATACTTTATTAGATATGGTGCGATCTATGATGTCTCTTACCGATTTACCACCATCGTTTTGGGGTTATGCATTAGAGACAACTGCATTCACGTTAAATAGGGCATCATCTAAATCCGCTGAGATGACACTGTATGAACTATGGTTTGGCAAGAAACCAAAGCTATCGTTTCTTAAAGTTTGGGGTTGCGATGCTTATGTGAATAAGTTTCAAACTGATAAGCTCAAACCCAAATCGGAGAAGTGCGTCTTCATAGGATACCCAAAGGAGACTGTTGGGTACACCTTCTATCATAGATCCGAAGGCAAGATATTTGTTGCTAAGAATGGATCCTTTCTAGAGAAGAAGTTTCTCTTGAAACAAGTGAGTGGGAGGAAAGTAGAACTTGATGAGGTAATTATACCTCCTCCCGAATCGGAAAGTAGTTCATCACAGAAATCAGTTCCAGTGATTCCTACACCAATTAGTGAGGAAGCTAATGATGCCGATCATGAAACTTCAGATCAAGTTACTACCGAACCTCGTAGGTCAACCAGAGTACGGTCTGCACCAGAGTGTTACGGTAATCCTGTTTTGGAAGTCATGTTACTAGACCATGGCGAACCTACGAACTATGAGGAAGCGATGATGAGCCAAGATTCCACGAAATGGCTTGAGGCCATGAAATCCGAGATGCGATCCATGTATGAGAACAAAGTATGGACTTTTATTGACTTGCCCGATGATTGGTGAGCCATTGAGAATAAATGGATCTTCAAGAGGAAGATGGACGCTAATAGTAGTATTACTATCTACAAAGCTCGAATTGTCGCAAAAGGTTTTCGACAAGTTCAAGGTGTTGACTACGATGAGATTTTCTCACTCGTATCGATGCTTAAAGTCTGTCTGAATCATGTTAGCAATTGCCGCATTTTATGAAATCTGGCAAATGGATGTCAAACCTGTATTCCTTAATGGATTTATTAAAGAAGAGTTGTATATGATGCAACCAGAAGGTTTTCTCAATCCTAAAGGTGCTAACAAAGTGTGCAAGCTCCAGCGATCCATCTATAGACTGGTGCAAGCATCTCGGAGTTGGAATATATGCTTTGATGAGTTGATCAAAGCATATAGTTTTATACAGACTTGCGGTGAAGCCTGTATTTACAAGAAAGTGAGTGGGAGCACTACAACCTTTCTGATAGGCATATGTGAATGACATATTGTTGATCGGAAATGATGTAGAATTTTCTAGAAAGCATAAATGAGTGTTCGAAAGGAGTTTTTTGAAGAAAGACCTCGGTGAAGCTACTTACATATTGGGCATCAAGATCTATAAAGATATATCAAGATGCTTGATAAGACTTTCGATGAGTACATACCTTAATAAGATTTTGAAGGAGTTCAAAATGGATCAGCCAAAGAAGGAGTTCTTGCCTGAGTTGTAAGGTATGAAGTTGAGTAAGACTCAAAACCCGACCACGGCAGAAGATAGAGAGAGAATGAAAGTCATTCCCTATGCCTCAGCCATAGGTTCTATAAAGTATGCCATGCTGTATACCAGACCTATTGTGCACCTTGCCATGAGTTTGACAAAGGGGTACAATAGTGATCTAGGAGTAGATTATTGGACAGCGGTCAAAATTATCCTTAGAGGGCTAAGGAAATATTTCTCGGTTATGGAGGTGATAAAGAGTTCATCATAAAGAGTTACGTCGATACAAGCTTTAATACTGATCTGGAAGACTCCGAGTCTCAATCTGGATACATATTAATAGTGGGAACAATTAGCTAGAGTAGCTCTGTGACGCCCTCGATTCAATCGTACACTAATCATACACGCAAATGTGTACGATCAAGATCAAGGACTCACGAGAAGATATCACAACACAGCTCTAGACACAAATTAAAATAATACAAGCTTTATATTACAAGACAGGGGCCTCGAGGGATCGAATACATAAGCTCGAATACACAAGAGTCAGCGGAAGCATCAATATCTGAGTACAGACATAAGTTAAACAAGTCTGCCTTAAGAAGGCTAGCACAAAAGCAACAACGATCGAACAGGCAAGGCCTCCTGCCTAGGAGCCTCCTAACTACTCCAAGTTGTCAGCGGCCGTCACGTAGTAGTAGGCACCCTCGGGGTAGCAGTAGTCACGAGTGGTGTCGTCTGGCTCCTGGGATCCGTCATCTGGTCGCAACAATCGGGTATGGGGAAAAGAGGTAGCAAAGTAGCCGTGAGTACTCATCCAAAGTACTCGCATGACTTACATCAGATCTAAACTAAGTATGTATCTGTATCAAACGAATGGGTTGTATCTATGGACTAAATTGCAGAATGCCAGAAGAGAAGGGGAAAGCCTAGCCTATCGAAGACTAGTATCTTCAAGCATCTTGCAGCATATAGAAGAGTATAGATCAACATAATGTAAAGTAGTAGTAGCGTTATCAACCTCGGCCAGAGATCCTTTCTCGACTCCCAGCGAGAAAGCAATCCCAGAGCCATACTATCCATTTCTCATATCCATTCATTTCTCATCACAAGTATCCAGTTCTAGTTGTATCGATCGGGATACAACCCCAAGTGTCCATTACCATAGGACAGGCTATCGATAGTTGTTTTCTTCCCTGTAGGGGTGCACCAACTTACCCACCATGCTCGATTAACTCTGGCCGGACACACTTGCCTGGGTCATGCCCAGCCCTGGCCAAACAATACGTCGCAACCCGACCTAGGTTTAATAGAGAGGTCAACACGCCGGACTAGACCTATGCCCCCAGGGGTCATGGGCCATCTCCCCAGGAACTCCTGCATGTTGCATACGCGGCCCGTGAGCAGACCTAGCTACCTCCTTCAACAAGGCAGGAGCTTACGCAGTCCAACCCGGCACGCGCCGCTCAATCGCTGACGTCTATTAAGCTTCGGCTGATGCATACGACGCAGAACGCCCATACTATGCCCACGTGATGGTTAGTGCTATCAGGCCAGAGGCCCCTCGGATCAAATATCCAAATCATAGTGGATTAGGAACGCACGGTAACAAGAAGAGACTCACGAAAGATGTGACCCCATCGCCCCATCTCTAGTACTTGCGGCAAGGGCTAAGAATGCTCGGCCACACCTCGTAAGTATCTCACTGGCACCTTCCAGGTCAACCCGACTCCACATCACTCGCTATTAAGCTCGCGCGGGTACCCCTCAGGGCTGACCCGTCTTTAGTAACATGGCTCAATCTAAAGTCATAGTAACCATAGTAACTATGTGTCTAACACCAAGGGGAAAACCCGAGGAATCACCCCCGGTGAATTCCACTCGATGTTACCATCAAGGTGAACGTAAGAGGATCCACCCTCGAGGTTCACACTTGAGGGGTTGCACGACAGAGCCGTAATGGAAGTGGTTAAGGAGGAAATCACCCTTAATGACTACGACCGGATAGCTACACTACAGAGATCTCATTAGGAGTGATGTATGAGGTTTCACCCTCGGCACTCGATGATAACTCTGCAGAGTCGAGCAACAAAAGGGGAAAGTGATGTGCGGTGTCGGGGCCTTGTCATCGATCACGTTGATCGAGTCATCGAACATAAAGCGGGGTAACTGGGACAAGGTGGGGTCACTAATGGATCTCTAACCAACCTATACTAAGTAGTTTAGGATAAGCAGGTAAAGTATGAAAGCAGGTAACAAAAACAGGCTATGCATCAGAGTAGGATCATACATAAAGCAGTAGCAGTTCTAATGCAAGCATGACAGGGAAAGAAATGGGCGATATCGGAATGCTCAAGGAGGGTTTGCTTGCCTGGAAGCTCTGCTGAAAAGGAAGAAGTGTCGTCGTTGATGTAGTCGATCACAGGGGCGGCATCGGTCTTGGGGTCTACCAGAGAGAAGAGGGGGAAGAACAATAAATATAAAGCAAACACAACATCACAAAGCAGAACATGGCAATATGATGTGCCGGGTGTGACCTAACGTATGGCTACACGATATAGGTGAAGGAATTCTACTGGGAAGGTATTCCCGGTTCCGGACCTCTGTCAAACAGATGACCAAAGGGGGAATGTTCCATGTTTAGCATGCTAGGGTCATGTGAAAGATGAACGGACAGCATATTCGGATTCGTTGGATTTTTTCTGAGCAACTTTCATGTATAAAGTTTTTCGATCCGAGCTACGGTTAATTTTCTATGATTTTTCAAAGTTTTAAACATATTCTCGAATTATTTAAAATAACAGAAAATAAAATATGACGTCAGCATGACGTGTTGATGATGCCAGCAGTCAACAGACTCGCTGACCAGGTCAAACCTGACCTATGGGTCTAGTGGGACCCACATGTCAGCCTCTCTTAGACTAAGAGTAATTTATACTAAACTAACAGGCTAATTAGAGGGGTGGGCCCCGGTTGTCAGTGACTAACTAATTACTAATTAATTAACAGATTTTAGTTAGTAGATTTATTTATTTTTAAAACATTTTAAACAAGTGGGGCCCACATGCCAGTCTCACTGGGCAGCCCAGTCAGCAGTTGACTGGGTCAACCCAGTCAACTAGGCCATTAGGGCCCACTGGTCAACGACCCAGGGGGGGGCCACTGAGCCACGTCGGCGTCGGTGCCAGAGAGAGCTCCGGCGAGCCTCTCCCACGGCGGCCCTTCACCGGAGACGGCCGGAAAACGAGCACATGGCTCCGTTTGACATCCAGCCAGGTGCGTTCGAACGCCCGCGGCAGCGCGCCTTGGGCGGCGGTCGTTGCGCGAGCAGGGGAGGACGGGACCAACGGCGGTGGCGAGCACAGGCGGAGGCGGTGGTCGGGACCTCGTTGGGATCGCACTACGGGGCACGGGGAGGGTCGCGCATGGGCGCGTTGGAAAGCGCGTGTGAAGGAGAGGCGATCTGCGGCGGAGGTGTGGCCGAAGGAGCACCATAGCGATGACGGCTAGCTCATCGGCAGACGGTGGCGCTCGGGAGCGATGACGATTAGTGATGCGGGGGTGCTAGCGAGCAAATAAAAGGCCAAACGGCCTCTACGTGACGCGACGAGCGCGAAGGTGGCACGCACGGGACCCAAAGGTCACCGTTGCTACGCCGGCGACAAGCACGAGCAGCGGAGTGTTCGGTCGTTGGTGGCATCGGCGGCTACGAAACGTGGGCGAGCTAACGGAGAGGGGGAGGAGAAGCGGGAGCTCACAGCGGAGCCGTAGGGAGTGGCAGTGAGCTCGGGGAGGGTGTGAGGTAGCCGGAATCAGCGACGAATGCCGGTGATCCAAAGGTTGAAGACGAGCTCGTTCCGGTCGGGATAGAGGCGCTTGGCTCGATCCCGATGGCGTAGGCGATGTAGACGATGATGAGGAAGACGGTGAGCTCCGGTTCGAGGCGCGAGAGGCACGGTGGCCACGGAATCGAGCGGCGACGACGGCGAGCGTTTCGGGTAAGGTGGGGAATGAGAGAGGGAGAGGCGCGCGGGGGCGAATGGATGAGGATGACGAGAAGGGAGGCCACGGTGGAGATCTTAACCACCCCGACGGCCTGTAGCGACGCGGGGCGGCTAGCGGGTGCGGTGGCGACGGTGAACAGCTTCGGGCGCGGGCGCGCGAGGTGACGCGAGGAGGAGGGAGGCGTCGACGGTTCTGTTGGGCTGGGCGTGCACACTGTGCACTAAGGCCCAGCTAACAGTGGCCCCTTTCTCTTTTTTTGAAACTTCTTTGTTTGCTTTTAATCTCAAAAGGCAAAACAGTTTTATAAAATACAAAGCTTGAACCTAAATTATTATTATAATTTAGACTACTGCCACAATTAGTTTGATAGTTAAATAAATTAGCTTAACATCTTTATAAAACAAAAAGGCATTTAAACAACGTTTTAACCATTTTTTAATTAGTTTAGGGCATTTAAACACTTTGCAAAAATGTTGGTTCACCACCAATATTATCAAAAGGATATTTGCCACATGATGAACATTTTAGTTTTCATGTCTGAGCAATTTAGAATTTTGACTTTAATTTGAAATTGAGATTTGGACTGGAATAGAATCAAAGTGAGGTTAGCAACAGTAACAATGATGACAAGGAATCATTTAAAGGGGATTACTATGGCATGATTCCCGGGGTGTTACAAATCTCCTCCACTACAAGAAATCTCGCCCCGAGATTTAACTGGGGAAGTAAGGAGTAACTTCGGGAGAATTGGCCCTTATAGGGTTAATTATCTGGTGAACGATTCAGGGAATGAGGCAGAAGTATCTCTCGAGCTGAAACTTAATAAACATCGAGAGCAAAGTATGAAGGTGCAATAGGAAGTTTCATGCGAATGGACAAATTGATACCTGAATAGAGTGTGAGAAAGGGGGTCAGAGCATCGAAAATAGATCATCTCTCGAAAGGTGGCTGTGACATGATACGAAGCCAATTGCAAGAATATTTCGGAATCAAATATATACAGGAGAGTCAGGTTCCGATCCTGTGGGACTGTGGGTTATGAGCCCACCATGTGGGTTAAAAGTAGAAAGGGCACTAGCATTTTGCATGGTCATGATAGCAAGGCATGTCAGAGGGTAGCCTGTCAGTTATGTCGGCAACAACGTTGGTACCAAGGGCGAGGGGTGAAGAGAACCATTTTCCTGCTCGTTGAACGAGGCGGGCCATGAGGCAAAGTTCTCGTCCATCGGTGGCTACCGGAATGTCATCAACAATAGTAAGAGGGTCTTACTGACAGAGTGATACATCGAGGTGTTTACATAAGCAGGGAAATATTACTGCTTATATAATTTAGATCACAATAAGGTTTAAACAAACCAATGGAAAGGAAAATGTAATTGTCAGATTAAACAGAACAATGGAAAGGAAAATGTGTTTAAACACATATTTCATGGGTATATCCTTCCCAAGGACAAGCAGAGCATGATATCCATGACATGATAGAAGTATAAAACCATTTAGGTAAAGGGAAGAAAATTCATGACATTACCCATACAATGGTGTTTGGATAATTGATAAAGAAAATTTAGTATCGTGCTTCAAATGTTCTTATTGGAGATCGGATTACCATAGACACGCTTCGAGATAGCATTGGCATGGTTTAAAGCAAAGGTCATACTTTGGATACACCAAGTATCCATCGGAAACAACTTAGAAAATAAGTCATACAATTTTAGCAAGGAAAAGATGAGGGTGTAACCGACGGGCTCAGTAGAAATCCATCAACATGCCAAAAAGGATGTATTTCCAAAATTACATGAACAAGTTTGTGTTGGGGGAAGACAAGAATGTTGTTGGTGCTGACACGAACCATCGAGAGGCAAGGATGGTATTTCTCATCATGAATTCGATTGATATCCTGGAAAAGCCCAGAATGTTGATGATGATCACGACACATTTGTCGAGAGATTTTATGAAGATGTAATCGATCGGCGATGACATCCAGTCAAAGGAATGATGAAGCTAAAGGTTGTAGGAACCATTGGTACGGCACAAACTCGAAATGAAGCTTGCTGTTCAAGGCGAAAAGATAAGATGAGGAAGATCGACGTAAGCTTAGCTCATCGTCGGAAGTTGCTCCGGGCATAAGGACCAGGTAGTCCAGTTAAAAAGTGGAAATGATAAAGATATAGTCGATCAAGCTAGGAATGATGTGATGGGGTATAAAGCTTCCCAGTATCAACTACTAGGTGTAATGCCAGAAGGTAAATCGGAGTAGAGGTTGGACGAGGGAAATGATTTGCAGAGGATAAGTAATTTTAACTTACCCAGTAAATGGGCTCAAGGAGGAAATATGGTCAGGACCATAACTGCAAGGGATCCAATTTACGATACTGGAAGAATTATTCAAATGATTAAATATCCCTGCAAGGAGCTTTCATGATAAGTTCCACACCGTGTCCGTGGGCATGAACACAAAGGTTCAGGGTCGACTCCCACTTCTACAATGCATAACCTTTCATTTTACTTCTCTCTTTTGATGAAGCTGTAGTATTAAAATTTTATCTGACGAAAAGCCAGTAGAGTAAAACCCGCATAAGTTTCGAGTTCACACAGATTAGGGAAGGCATAGGTACAACCCATCGGGGCATCTTAGGAACATATATCATAAATTTCAAGAATAAATAACACAAGATCAGTAGTAGAGCATGCTTGAGAAATCAGAGGATACAATTTACCAAAAGCATTATGTATTCGAGGAAATGCTCACAAGCTTATTGAATATGAAGGGCGTTGTCGGATAAAATCCAAAAAAGGGTCTGATGGTCCACAAGGGATCTGATGTGAGCATCAGTACTCAACCAGAGGAAGAAAGAATGCAAGGACATCAGATTATAGAGACAACTGACTAACTCAAAGCTCAATTGCAAAGGAATTATGAATTCCAAGACAAGGGATCAGAAGCAATGCTCTGATTAGGGATGGATAGGCAGAATAGCCTTAGGGGTACAATCAATGGTGATTTGATTGGTCGAGATTCAGCACATGTTAAAATGACGTCTGAGCCGGAAGGAAGAATTCTAGGATCCGATTGATGATTGTGAGCATTCACAACATATTTTATCAACGGACTCAAAATGATAATGACAAAGGCTGACAATAAGATTACTATACTTATGGTATTAACCATAATGCAAGCAAGCAAGAAACTCAAGAACAATAGGCTGTTGAGGATTTTCACAAGAACGAATTGTATTACGAAGACTTTTGTGAAGTACATGAATCAACTGAGGATGAGCGGATACTCGATAGGTGCACCAAGTTATTCGTAGGGGTATTCAGGTGACAAGGAACTGCAAGGCAGTAAGCTCAAAGGATTCTCAAAAAAAGGAGAGCAGTTCAGGGCATCTTGTAATAACAAGATCAATGGGTTAGAATGTAAGATTGGCAAGTGTGTGTAGTTATCCATAAGGATATTTTGGTGGTAGGGAATTGCAAAGGCAACAGGCACAAAGTCTCAAGAGAATATCATAGAGTATCTTCGGAATCTTCTGATGCAGCGGGCGATCATCTGAAATAAGGGGCTCTCCGGGCAGATGTGATCACGAGATCCTAATGTTCGAGTTAGTAAAACCATTTAACCCGAATAAAAGAGAGATCAGAGTCCCAGAGTATAGACGAGGAATAAAAGATCCTAATACCACTTAATTGGCGATGTGGGCCTGTAAGACACACAACCAAGTTAGTAAAACGGTTTTTGGTTTCTAGACTCAACTTCGGCCAAGGAGTTGGAAAGGGGGGATCCTACAGGCAGTTGGCTCTGATACCAACTTGTGACGCCCTCGATTCAATCGTACACTAATCATACACGCAAATGTGTACGATCAAGATCAAGGACTCACGGGAAGATATCACAACACAACTCTAGACACAAATTAAAATAATACAAGCTTTATATTACAAGCCAGGGGCCTCGAGGGCTCGAATACACAAGAGTCAGCGGAAGCATCAATATCTGAGTACAAACATAAGTTAAACAAGTCCGCCTTAAGAAGGCTAGCATAAAAGCAACAACGATCGAATAGGCAAGGCCTCCTGCCTGGGAGCCTCCTAACTACTCCAAGTCGTCAGCGACCGTCACGTAGTAGTAGGCACCCTCGGGGTAGCAGTAGTCACCAGTGGTGTCGTCTGGCTCCTGGGTCCGTCATCTGGTCACAACAATCGGGTATGGGGGAAAAGAGGTAGCAAGGCAGCCGTGAGTACTCATCCAAAGTACTCGCAAGACTTACATCAGATCTGAACTAAGTATGCATCTGTATCAAATGAATGGGTTGTATCTATGGACTAAACTACAGAATGCCAGAGGAGAAGGGGAAAGCCTAGCCTATCGAAGACTAGCATCTTCAAGCATCTTCAAGCATCTTGCAGCATATAGAAGAGCACAGATCAACATAATGTAAAGTAGTAGTAGTGTTATCAACCTCGGCCAGAGATCCTTTCTCGAATCCCAGCAAGAAAGCAATCCCAGAGCCATACTATCCATTTCTCATCACAAGTATCCAGTTCTAGTTGTATCGATCGGGATACAACTCCAAGTGTCCGTTACCATAGGACAGGCTATCGATAGTTCTTTTCTTCCCTGCAGGGGTGCACCAACTTACCCACCACGCTCGATTAACTCCGACCGGACACACTTGCCTGGGTCATGCCCGGCCTCGGCCAAACAATACGTCGCAACCCGACCTAGGCTTAATAGAGAGGTTAACACGCCGGACTAGACCTATGCCCCCAGGGGTCATGGGCCATCTCCCCGGGAACTCCTGCACGTTGCGTATGCGGCCGGTGAGCAGACCTAGCTACCTCCTTCAACAAGGCAGGAGCTTACGCAGTCCAACCCGGCGCGCGCCGCTCAATCGCTGACGTCTATTAAGCTTCGGCTGATGCATACGATGCAGAACGCCCATACTATGCCCACGTGATGGTTAGTGCTATCAGGCCAGAGGCCCCTCGGATCAAATATCCAAATCGTAGTGGATTAGGAACGCGCGGTAACAACCAGAGACTCACGAAAGATGTGACCTCGTCGCCCCGTCTCGAGTACTTGCGGCAAGAACTAAGAATGCCCGGCCACACCTCATAAGTATCTCGCGGGCACCTTCTAGGTCAACCCGACTCCACATCACCCGCTATTAAGCTCGTGCGGGTACCCCTCAGGGCCGACCCGTCTTTAGTAACATGGCTCAATGTAAAGTCATAGTAACCACAGTAACTGTGTGTCTAACACCAAGGGGAAAACCCGAGGAATCACCCCCGGTGAATTCCACTAGATGTTACCATCGAGGTGAACGTAAGAGGATCCACCCTCGAGGTTCACACTTGAGGGGTTGCACGACGGAGCTGTAACGGAAGTGGTTAAGGAGGAAATCACCCTCGATGACCATGACCGGATAGGTACACTATAGAGATCTCATCAGGAGTGATGTATGAGGTTCCACTCTCGGCACTCGATGGTAACTCTGCAGAGTCGAGCAACAAAAGGGGAAAGTGATGTGCGATGTCTGGGACTTGTCGTCGATCACGTTGATCGAGTCATCGAACATAAAGCGGGGCAAATGGGACAAGGTGGGGTCACTGATGGATCTCTAACCAACCTATACTAAGGAGTTTAGGATAAGCAGGTAAAGTATGAAAGCAGGTAACAAAAACAGGCTATGCATTAGAGTAGGATCATACATAAAGCAATAGCAGTTCTAATGCAAGCATGAGAGGGAAAGAAATGGGCGATATCGAAATGCTCATGGAGGGTTTGCTTGCCTGGAAGGTCTGCTGAAAAGGAAGAAGCGTCGTCGTTGACGTAGTCGATCACAGGGGCGGCATTGGTCTCAGGGTCTACCAGAGAGAAGAGGGGGAAGAACAATAAATATAAAGGAAACACAACATCACAAAGCATAACATGGCAATATGATGTGCCGGGTGTGACCTAACGTATGGCTACACGATATAGGTGAAGGGGGAATTCAACCAGGAAGGTATTCCTGGTTCCGGACCTGTGTTAGACAGATGACCAGAGGGGGAATGTTCCATGTTCAGCATGCTAGGGGCATGTGACAGATGAACGGACCACATATTCAGATTCGTTGGATTTTTCTGAGCAACTTTCATGTATAAAGTTTTTCGATCCGAGCTATGGTTAATTTTCTATGATTTTTCAAAGTTTTAAACATATTCTCAAATTATTTAAAATAACAGAAAAGAAAATATGATGTCAGCATGACATGTTGATGACGTCAGCAGTCAACAGACTCGTTGACCAGGTCAAACCTGACCTGTGGGTCCAGTGGGACCCACATGTCAGCCTGTGTTAGACTAACAGTAATTTATACTAAACTAACATGCTAATTAGAGAGGTGGGCCCCGGTTGTCAGTGACTAACTAATTACTAATTAATTAACATATTTTAGTTAGTAGATTTATTTATTTTTAAAACGTTTTAAACAAGTGGGGCCCAAACGCTAGTCTCACTGGGCAGCCCACTTAGCAGTTGACTGGGTCAACCCAGTCAACTGGGCCATCAGGGCCCACTGGTCAGTGACCCATGGGGCGGGGCCCACTGAGCCACGTTGGCATCGGCGCCGGAGAGAGCTCCGGCGAGCCTCTCCTGCGGTGGCCCTTCACCAGAGACGGCCGGAAAATGAGCATAGGGCTCCGTTTGACATCCAGCTAGGTGCGTTCGAACGCCCGCGACAGCGCGCGTCGGGCGGCGGTCGTTGCGTGAGTAGGGGAGGACGGGACCGACGGCGGCGGCGAGCACGGGCGGTGGCGGCATTCGGGACCTCGTCGGGATCACGCTATGGGGCATGGGGAGGGTCGCGCGTGGGCGCCTTGGAAAGCGCGTGTGAAGGAGAGGTGATCTGCGGCGGAGGTGTGGCCAGAGGAGCACCATAGCGACGATGGCGAGCACATCGGCAGACGGCGGCGCTCGGGAGCGACGACGATTGGCGATGCGGGCACGCTAGCGAGCAAATAAAAGGCCAGGCGGCCTCTACGTGACGCGACGAGCGCGAAGGTGGGACGCACGAGACCCAAAGGTCACCGTGGCTACGTCAGCGACAAGCACGAGCAGCGGAGTGTTCGGTCGTCGGTGGCATCGGCGGCTACGAAACATGGGCGAGCTAACGGAGAGGGGGAGGAGAAGCGGGAGCTCACAACGGAGCCGTAGGGAGTGGCAGTGAGGTCGAGGAGGGCGTGAGGTAGCCGGAATCAGCGACGAACGCCGATGATCCGAAGGTTGAAGACGAGCTCGTTCCGGTCGGGATAGAGGCGCTCGGCTCGATCCCGATGGCATAGGCGACATAGACAATGATGAGGAAGATGGTGAGCTCCAGATCGTGGCGCGGGAGGCACGATGGCCACAGATTCGAGCAGCGACGGTGGCGAGCGTTTCGGGTAAGGTGGGGAACGAGAGAGGGAGAGGCGTGCAGGGGCGAATGGATGAGGATGACGAGAGGGGAGGCCAAGGTGGAGATCTTAACCACCCCGACAGCCTGTAGCGACGCGGGGCGGCTAGCGGGTGCGATGGCGACGGTGAACAGCTTCGGGCGCGGGAGCACGAGGTGACGCGGGGAGGAGGGAGGCGTCGACGGCTCTGTTGGGCTGGGCGTGCACACTGTGCACTAAGGCCCAGCTAACAGTGGCCCCTTTCTCTTTTTTGAAACTTCTTTCTTTTCTTTTAATTTCAAAAGGCAAAACAGTTTTATAAAATACAAGCTTGAACCTAAATTATTATTATTATAATTTAGACTACTGCCACAATTAGTTTGATAGTTAAATAAATTAGCTTAACATCTTTATAAAACAAAAAGGCATTTAAACAACGTTTTAACCATTGTTTTAATTAGTTTAGGGCATTTAAACACTTTGCAAAAATGTTGGTTCACCACCAATATTGTCAAAAGGATATTTGCCACATGATGAACATTTTAGTTTTCATGTCTGAGCAATTTAGAATTTTGACTTTAATTTGAAATTGAGATTTGGACTGGAATAGAATCAAAGTGAGGTTAGCAACAGTAACAATGATGACAAGGCATCATTTAAAGGGGATTACTGTGGCATGATTCCCGGGGTGTTACAAGCTCCATGCAGAGCATTGTAGACATAGAAATTTGCAAAATACATACATGTCTGAATGTGGAAGACCCGTTGACTAAACTTCTCTCACAAGCAAAACATGATCACACCTTAGTACTCTTTAGGTGTTAATCACATGGCGATGTGAACTAGATTATTGACTCTAGTAAACCCTTTGGGTGTTGGTCACATGGTGATGTGAACTATTGGTGTTAAATCACATGGCGATGTGAACTAGATTATTGACTCTAGTGCAAGTGGGAGACTGAAGGAAATATGCCCTAGAGGTAATAATAAAGGTGTTATTTATATTTCCTTATATCATGATAAATGTTTATTATTCATGCTAGAATTGTATTAACCGGAAACTTAGTACAGGTGTGAATACATAGACAAAACAAAGTGTCCCTAGTATGCCTCTACTCGACTAGCTCGTTAATCAAAGATGGTTAAGTTTCGTGACCATAGACGTGTGTTGTCATTTGATGAATGAGATCACATCATTAGAGAATGATGTGATGGAAAAGACCCATCCGTTATCTTAGCATAATGATCGTTTAGTTTTATTGCTATTGCTTTCTTCATGACTTATACATGTTCCTCTGACTATGAGATTATGCAACTCCCGAATACCGGAGGAACACTTTCTGTGCTATCAAACGTCACAACGTAACTGGGTGATTATAAAGATGCACTACAGGTGTCTCCGATGGTGTTTGTTGAGTTAGCATAGATCAAGATTAGGATTTGTCACTCCATGTATCGAAGAGGTATCTCTGGGCCCTCTTGGTAATGCACATCACTATAAGCCTTGCAAGAAATGTAACTAATGAGTTAGTTATGGGATGATGCAGTACAGAACGAGTAAAGAGACTTGCCGGTAACGAGATTGAACTAGGTATGATGACACCAACGATCGAATCTCAGGCAAGTAACATACCGATGACAAAGGGAATGACGTATGTTGTTATGCAATTTGACCGATAAAGATCTTCGTAGAATATGTAGGAGCCAATATGAGCATCCAGGTTCCGCTATTTGTTATTGACCGGAGATGTGTCTCGGTCATGTCTACATAGTTCTCGATGACGATTTGTATTATGAGTTATGTGATTTGATGACCGAAGTTTGTTCGGAGTCCCGGATGAGATCACGGACATGGCGAGGAGTCTCGATATGGTCGAGAGGTAAAGATTCATATATTGGAAGGTTGCATTCAGACATCGGAATGGTTTCGAGTGGTTCGGGCATTTTTTCGAAGTACCGGGAGGTTACCGGGACCCCCCCGGAGAAGTATTGGGCCTATTGGGCCTTATTGGAGGAGAGGAGAAAGGCCACGTGAGAGGGGCACCCCATTGCCCAAAACGAATTGGACTTGGGGAGGGGCCGGCCCCCCTCTTTCCTTCTCCCTCTCTCCCTTCCCCTTTTCCCCCTCTGGTGGAAGAAAGGAGGGGGGGGGGGGGGGGGCGAATCCTAGTTGGACTAGGAGTCCAAGTAGGACTCCCCCCTATGGCGCACCCCCTAGGCCGACCACCTCCTCCTCCCCCTTTATATACAGAGGCGGGGGCACCCCAAAGGCACAACAGACATCTCTTAGCCGTGTGCGGTGGCTCCTCCACAGTTTACCACCTCGGTCATATCGTCGTAGTGCTTAAGTGAAGCCCTGCACCGGTAACTTCATCATCACCGTTGCCACGCCATCATGCTGATGGAAATCTCCCAAGAGCTTGAGGGATGTCATCGTGCTGAACGTGTGTTGAACACGGAGGTGCCGTACGTTCGGTACTTGGATCGGTTGGATCATGAAGACGTTCGACTACATCAACCGCGTTACTAAACACTTCTGCCTTCGGTCTACGAGGGTACGTGGACACACTCTCCCCATCTCATTGCTATGCATCTCCTAGATAGATCTTGCGTGATCATAGGAATTTTTTTGAAATACTGTGTTCCCCAACATGATCATACACAAATGATAAGATAGCATCATTCAAGCACATATAATAAAGCATAATATGATCAACCACATGTTCATAAAAGTATCTCACACACAAGCACAAATATTGTAGCAAACACAAGAAAATAAGTAGCAAGAGAGACAAATAATAAGCAAAACACACACTCTCTCTAGAAGCCTACGATCTATACACTTTCTCCCCCTTTGGAAACAAGTTACCAAAAAGCTCGAAAATGCATAGTGCTATACGACACTCTAAGCACGATCTCCGGGAGCTCTGGAGTGCGAAGATGGTGTGGAGAGAACTGAAGGAAACATGCCCTAGACGCAATAATAAAGTTATTATTTATTTCCTTATATCATGATAAATGTTTATTATTCATGCTAGAATTGTATTAACAGGAAACATAATACATGTGTGGATACAGACAAACAGTATGTCACTAGTATGCCTCTACTTGACTAGCTCATTGATCAGAGATGGTTAAGTTTCCTAACCATAGACAAAGTGTTGTCATTTGATTAATGAGATCACATCATTAGGAGAATGATGTGATTGACTTGACCCATTCCGTTAGCTTAGCACACGATCGTTTAGTATTCTGCTATTGCTTTCTTCATGACTTATACATGTTCCTATGACTATGAGATTATGCAACTCCCGTTTACCGGAGGAACACTTTGTGTGCTACCAAATGTCACAACGTAACTGGGTGATTATAAAGGTGCTCTACAGGTGTCTCCGAAGGTACTTGTTGGGTTGGCGTATTTCGAGATTAGGATTTGTCACTCCGATTGTCGGAGAGGTATCTCTGGGCCCTCTCGGTAATGCACATCACTTAAGCCTTGCAAGCATTGCAACTAATGAGTTAGTTGCGGGATGATGTATTACAGAGCGAGTAAAGAGACTTGCCGGTAACGAGATTGAACTAGGTATTGAGATACCGACGATCGAATCTTGGGCAACTAACATACCGATGACGAAGGGAACAACATATGTTGTTATGCGGTTTGACCGATAAAGATCTTCGTAGAATATGTGGGAGCCAATATGAACATCCAGGTTCCGCTATTGGTTATTGACCGGAGACATGTCTCCGTCATGTCTACATAGTTCTCGAACCCGTAGGGTCCGCATGCTTAACGTTTCGATGACGGTTATATTATGAGTTTATATGTTTTGATGTACCAAAGGTTGTTCGGAGTCCCGGATGTTATCCCAGACATGACGAGGAGTCTCGAAATGGTCGAGACATGAAGATTGATATACTGGTAGCCTATGTTTGGATATTGGAAGTGTTCCGGGTGAAATCGGGATTTTACCGGAGTACCGGGAGGTTACCGGAACTCCCCGGGGGCTTAATGGGCCTACATGGGCCTTAGTGGAAATAGAGGGCAGCAAGGGGAGTGTGGGACGCCCCCCCAAGGCCCAAACCGAATTGGTTTAGGGCAAGGGGGGCCGGCCCCCTCTTTCCTTCCCCCTCTCCTACTCCTACCAGGAATAGGAGGAGTCCTACTCCTAGTGGGAGTAGGACTCCCCCTTGGCGCGCCTCTCCCTGGCCGGCCGCCTCCTCCCCTTTCTCCTTTATATACAGGGGCAGGGGGCACCCCATAGACGGAACAATTGATCGTTTGATCTTTTAGCCGTGTGCGGTGCCCCCCTCCACCATAGTCCACCTCGATAATAATGTAGTGGTGCTTAGGTGAAGCCGTGCGTTGGTAGAACATCATCATCGTCACCATGCCGTCGTGCTGACGAAACTCTCCCTCAACACTCGGCTGGATCGGAGTTCGAGGGACTTCATCGGGCTGAACGTGTGCTGAACTCAGAGGTGCCGTACATTCGGTACTTGATCGGTCGGATCATGAAGACGTACGACTACATCAACCGCATTGTGCCAACGCTTCTGCTTTCGGTCTACGAGGGTACGTGGACAACACTCTCCTCTCTCGTTGCTATGGATCACCATGATCTTGCGTGTGCGTAGGATTTTTTTTGAAATTACTACATTCCCCAACAGTGGCATCCGAGCCTGGTTTTATGCGTAGATGTCATATGCACGAGTAGAACACAAGTGAGTTGTGGGCGATATAAGTCATACTGCTTACCAGCATGTCATACTTTGGTTCGGCGGTATTGTTGGATGAAGCGGCCCGGACCGACATTACGCGTACGCTTACGCGAGACTGGTTCTACCGATGTGCTTTGCACACAGGTGGCTGGCGGGTGTCAGTTTCTCCAACTTTAGTTGAACCGAGTTTGGCCACGTCCGGTCCTTGAGAAGGTTAAAATAACACCAACTTGACAAACTATCGTTGTGGTTTTGATGCGTAGGTAAGAACGGTTCTTGCTAAGCCCGTAGCAGCCACGTAAAAATATGCAACAACAAAGTAGAGGACGTCTAACTTGTTTTTGCAGGGCATGTTGTGATGTGATATGGTCAAGACATGATGCTAAATTTTATTGTATGAGATGATCATGTTTTGTAACCGAGTTATCGGCAACTGGCAGGAGCCGTATGGTTGTCGCTTTATTGTATGCAATGCAATCGCCCTGTAATGCTTTACTTTAGGGATTATTAATTCTATGCCCCCGGTTCCTTAGTTGTGCTCAGTTTTCCCCACATGGGGAAAAGTGAGGAAAAAGCGAGGAAAATTCGGGGGCAAAAGTGAGGAAAACGTGAAAGCAGAAAACCCGACACATGGAGAAAAGTGAGGAAAAAGTTAACGAATGGGGAAAACTGAGCACAACTAAGGAACCAGGGGCATAGAATTAATAATCCCTTTACTTTATCACTAAGTGGTAGCGATAGTCGTGGAAGCATAAGATTGGCAAGAAGACAACGATGTTACGATGGAGATCAAGGTGTCACGCCGGTGATGATGGTGATCATGACGGTGCTCCGGAGATGGAGATCACAAGCACAAGATAATGATGGCCATATCATATCACTTATATTGATTGCATGTGATGTTTATCTTTTATGCATCTTATCTTGCTTTGATTGACGGTATCATTATAAGATGATCCCTCACTAAATTATCAAAGTATAAGTGTTCTCCCTAAGTATGCACCATTGCGAAAGTTCTTCGTGCTGAGACACCATGTGATGATCGGGTGTGATAGGCTCTACGTTCAAATACAACGGGCGCAAAATAGTTGCACACGCAGAATACTCAGGTTAAACTTGACGAGCCTAGCATATAACAGATATGGCCTCGGAACACAGAGACCAAAAGGTCGAGCGTGAATCATATAGTAGATATGATCAACATAGTGATGTTCACCATTGAAACTACTCCATCTCACGTGATGATCGGACATGGTTTTAGTTGATATGGATCACGTGATCACTTAGAGGATTAGAGGGATGTCTATCTAAGTGGGAGTTCTTAAATAATATGATTAATTGAACTTAAATTTATCATGAACTTAGTACCTCATAGTATCTTGCTTGTCTACGTTGATTGTAGATAGATGGCCCGTGTTGTTGTTCTGTTGAATTTTAATGTGTTCCTTGAGAAAGCAAAGTTGAAAGATGATGGTAGCAATTACACAGACTGGGTCCGTAACTTGAGGATTATCCTCATTGCTGCTCAGAAGAATTATGTCCTAGAAGCACCGCTGAGTGCCAGGCCTGCTGCTGATGCAACTGACGACGTTAAGAATGTCTGGCAAAGCAAAGCTGATGACTACTCGATAGTTCAGTGTGCCATGCTTTACGGCTTAGAACCGGGACTTCAACAACGTTTTGAACGTCATGGAGCATATGAGATGTTCCAGGAGTTGAAGTTAATATTTCAAGAAAATGCACGGATTTGAGAGATATGAAGTCTCCAATAAGTTCTACAGCTGCAAAATGGAGGAGAATAGTTCTGTCAGTGAACATATACTCAGAATGTCTGGGTACCATAATCACTTGACTCAGCTGGGAGTTAATCTTCCGGTTGATAGTGTCATTGACAAAGTTCTCCAGTCACTGCCACCAAGCTACAAGAGCTTCGTGATGAACTATAATATGCAAGGGATGGATAAGACAATTCCCGAGCTCTTCGCAATGCTAAAGGCAGCGGAGCTAGAAATCAAGAAGGAGCATCAAGTGTTGATGGTCAATAAGACCACCAGTTTCAAGAAAAAGGGCAAAGGGAAGAATAAGGGGAACTTCAAGAAGAATAGCAAGCAAGTTGCTGATCAGGAGAAGAAACCCAAGTCTAGACCTAAGCCTGAGATTGAGTGCTTCTACTGCAAGCCGACTGGTCACTGGAAGCGGAACTGCCCCAAGTATTTGGTGGATAAGAAGGATGGCAAGGTGAACAAAGGTATATATGATATACATGTTATTGATGTGTACCTTACTAATGCTCGCAGTAGCACCTAGGTATTTGATACTAGTTCTGTTGCTAATATTTGCAACTCGAAACAGGGGCTACGGATTAAGCGAAGATTGGCTAAGGACGAGGTGACGATGCACGTGGGAAATGGTTCCAAAGTCGATGTGATCACGGTCGGCACGCTACCTCTCCATCTACCTTCGGGATTAGTATTAGACCTAAATAATTGTTATTTGGTGCCAGCGTTGAGCATGAACTTTATATCTGGATCTTGTTTGATGCGAGACGGTTATTCTTTTAAATCAGAGAATAATGGCTGTTCTATTTATATGAGTCATATCTTTTATGGTCATGCACCCATAAAGAGTGGTCTATTTTTGCTAAGTCTCGATAGTGGGGATACACATATTCATAATATTGAAGCCAAAAGATGCAGAGTTGATAATGATAGTGCAACTTATTTGTGGCACTGCCGTTTAGGTCATATCGGAGTAAAGCGCATGACGAAACTCCATACTGATGGACTCTTGGAACCACTTGATTATGAATCACTTGGTACTTGCGAACTGTGGCTCATGGGCAAGATGACTAAAACACCGTTCTCCGGAACTATGGAGAGAGCAATAGATTTATCGGAGATCATACATACAGATGTATGTGGTCCGATGAATGTTGAGGCTTGTGGCGGATATCGTTATTTTCTCACCTTCGCAGATGATTTAAGCAGATATGGGTATATCTACTTAATGAAACATAAGTCTGAAACATTTGAAAAGTTCAAAGAATTTCAGAGTGAAGTTGAAAATCATCATAACAAGAAAATAAAGTTTCTACGATCTGATCGTGGAGGAGAATATTTGAGTTATGAGTTTGGTCTTCATTTGAAACAATGCGGAATAGTTTTGCAACTCACGCCACCCGGAACACCACATCGTAATGGTGTGTCCGAACGTCGTAATCGTACTTTACTAGATATGGTGCGATCTATGATGTTTCTTACTGATTTACCGCTATCATTTTGGGGTTATGCTTTAGAGACGGCCGCATTCACCTTAAATAGGGCACCATCGAAATCCGTTGAGACAACGCCTTATGAACTATGGTTTGGTAAGAAACCAATGTTGTCGTTTCTGAAAGTTTAGGGCTGTGATGCTTATGTGAAAAAGCTTCAACCTGATAAGCTCGAACCCAAATCGGAGAAATGTGTCTTCATAGGATACCCAAAGGAGACTGTTGGGTACACCTTCTATCACAGATCCGAAGGCAAGACTTTTGTTGCTAAATTTAGAGTTTTTCTAGAGGAGTTTCTCTCGAAAGAAGTGAGTGGGAGGAAAGTAGAAATTGATGAGGTAACTGTACCTGCTCCCTTATTGGAAAGTAGTTCATCACAGAAACCGGTTTCTACGACACCTACACCAATTAGTGAGGAAGTTAATGATGATGATCATGAAACTTTAGATCAAGTTTTTACTGAACCTCGTAGGTCAACCAGAGTAAGATCCGCACCAGAGTGGTACGATAATCCTGTTCTAGAAGTTATCTTACTAGACCATGACGAACCTACGAACTATGAAGAAGCGATGGTGAGCCCAGATTCCGCAAAATGGCTTGAGGCCATGAAATCTGAGATGGGATCCATGTATGAGAACAAAGTGTGGACTTTGGTTGACTTGCCTGTTGATCGGCAAGCAATTGAGAATAAATGGATCTTCAAGAAAAAGACTGACGTTGATGGTAATGTTACTGTCTATAAAGCTCAACTTGTTGCAAAAGGTTTTCGACAAGTTCAAGGGATTGACTACGATGAGACCTTCTCACTCGTAGCAATGCTCAAGTCTGTCCAAATCATGTTAGCAATTGCCGCATTTTATGATGAAATTTGGCAATTGGATGTCAAAACTGCATTCATGAATGGATTTTTGGAAGAAGAGTTGTATATGATGCAACCAAAAGGTTTTGTCGATCCAAAGGGAGCTAACAAAGTGTGCAAGCTCCAGCGATCCATTTATGGACTGGTGCAAGCCTCTCGGAGTTGGAATAAACGCTTTGATAGTGTGATCAAAGCATTTGGTTTTATACATACTTTTGGAGAAGCCTGTATTTACAAGAAAGTGAGTGGGAGCTCTGTAGCATTTCTAATATTATATGTGGATGACATATTGTTGATTGGAAATGATATAGCAAGGGATACTTGAATAAGAGTTTTTCAATGAAAGACCTCGGTGAAGCTGCTTATATATTGGGCATCAAAATCTATAGAGATAGATCAAGATGCTTAATTGGACTTTCACAAAGCACATACCTTGACAAAGTTTTGAAGAAGTTCAAAATGGATCAAGCAAAGAAAGGGTTCTTGCATGTGTTACAAGGCATGAAGTTGAGTAAGACTCAATGCCCGACCACTGCAGAAGATAGAGAGAAAATGAAAGATGTTCCCTATGCTTCAGCCATAGGCTCTATCATGTATGCAATGCTATGTACCAGACCTGATGTGTGCCTTGCTATAAGTCTAGCAGGGAGGTACCAAAGTAATCCAGGAGTGGATCACTGGACAACGGTCAAGAACATCCTGAAATACTTGAAAGGGACTAAGGATATGTTTCTCGTTTATGGAGGTGACAAAGAGCTCATCGTAAACGGTTACGTTGATGCAAGCTTTGACACTGATCTGGATGATTCTAAATCGCAAACCGGATACGTGTTTACATTGAATGGTGAAGTTGTCAGTTGGTGCAGTTCTAAACAAAGCGTTGTGGCGGGATCTACGTGTGAAGCGGAGTACATAGCTGCTTGAGAAGCAGCAAATGAAGGAGTCTGGATGAAGGAGTTCATATCCGATCTAGGTGTCATACCTTGTGCATCGGGTCCAATGAAAATCTTTTGTGACAATACTGGTGCAATTGCCTTGGTAAAGGAATCCAGATTTCACAAGAGAACCAAGCACATCAAGAGACGCTTAAATTCCATTCGGGATTTAGTCCAGGTGGGAGACATAGAAATTTGCAAGATACATACGGATCTGAATGTTGCAGACCCGTTGACTAAGCCTCTTCCACAAGCAAAACATGATCAGCACCAAGGCTCCATGGGTGTTAGAATCATTACTGTGTAATCTAGATTATTGACTCTAGTGCAAGTGGGAGACTGAAGGAAATATGCCCTAGAGGCAATAATAAAGTTATTATTTATTTCCTTATATCATGATAAATGTTTATTATTCATGCTAGAATTGTATTAACAGGAAACATAATACATGTGTGAATACATAGACAAACAGTATGTCACTAGTATGCCTCTACTTGACTAGCTCATTGATCAGAGATGGTTAAGTTTCCTAACCATAGACAAAGTGTTGTCATTTGATTAATGAGATCACATCATTAGGATAATGATGTGATTGACTTGACCCATTCTGTTAGCTTAGCACACGATCATTTAGTATTCTGCTACTGCTTTCTTCATGACTTATACATGTTCCCATGACTATGAGATTATGCAACTCCCGTTTACCAGAGGAACACTTTGTGAGCTACCAAATGTCACAACATAACTGGGTGATTATAAAGGTGCTCTACATGTGTCTCCAAAGGTACTTGTTGGGTTGGAGTATTTCGAGATTAGGATTTGTCACTCCGATTGTCAGAGAGGTATCTTTGGGCCCTCTCGATAATGCACATCACTTAAGCCTTGCAAGCATTGCAACTAATGAGTTAGTTGCGGGATGATGTATTACAGAACGAGTAAAGAGACTTGCGGGTAACGAGAGTGAACGAGGTATTAAGATACTGATGATCGAATCTCGGGCAAGTAACATACCGATGACAAAGGGAACAACGTATGTTGTTATGCGGTTTGACCGATAAAGATCTTCGTAGAATATGTGGGAGCCAATATGAACATCCAGGTTCCGCTATTGGTTATTGACCGGAGACATGTCTCCGTCATGTCTACATAGTTCTCAAAACTGTAGGGTCCGCACACTTAATGTTTTGATGATGGTTATATTATGAGTTTATATGTTTTGATGTACCGAAGGTTGTCAGGAGTCCCGGATGTGATCTCGGACATGACGAGGAGTCTCGAAATGGCCGAGAGATGAAGATTGATATATTGGAAGCCTATGTTTGGATATCGGAAGTGTTCCGGGTGAAGTCGGGATTTTACCGGAGTACCGGGAGGTTACCGGAACCCCCCGGGGGCTTAATGGGCCTACATGGGCCTTAGTGGAAATAGAGGGCAGCAAGGGGAGTGTGGGGTGCACCCCCCAAGGCCCAAACCGAATTGGTTTAGGGCAAGGGGGCCGGCCCCCTCTTTCCTTCCCCCTCTCCTACTCCTACTAGGAATAGGAGGAGTCCTACTCCTAGTGGGAGTAGGACTCCCCCTTGGCGCGCCTCTCCCTGGCCGGCCGCGTCCTCCCCTTGCTCCTTTATATACAGGGGCAGGGGGGCACCCCATAGACAAAACAATTGATCGTTTGATCTTTTAGCCGTGTGCGGTGCCCCCCTCCACCATAGTCCACCTCTATAATATTGTAGCGGTGCTTAGGCGAAGCCCTGCGTCGGTAGATCATCATCATCATCGTCACCACGCCGTCGTGCTGACGAAACTCTCCCTCAACACTCGGCTGGATCAGAGTTTGAGGGACGTCATCGGGCTGAACGTGTGCTGAACTCGGAGGTGCTGTACGTTCGGTACTTGATCGGTCGGATCGTGAAGACGTACGACTACATCAACCGCGTTGTGCTAATGCTTCTGCTTTCAGTCTACGAGGGTATGTGGACAACACTCTCCCCTCTCGTTGTTATGCATCACCAGGATCTTGCGTGTGCGTAGGATTTTTTTTGAAATTACTACGTTCCCCAACAAGAACAACATCTACAAAGACTTCGGCTGATGTCTGAGGAACTGGAGGGGTTGCCATTGGAGGGGCAACTGAGGCTGTGGCTGCAGGAGCTGAAGTTGTGGCCCTAGTGTCACCGACTGACACTACTGCATACCTTTGTGCTCTTGGTACCCTCTGATAAGCATCTTTAGTAGATATTCCTCTCCTCTCCTCTGCTTCTTCTTGGAGTTGCTCAACTGCAGTCTGCATCTCTGTGACCTTCAAGTCTAGATCATAAAACTTGGTCTCAATGTTTCTCTCAAGACTCTCTTGATTTCGAATCCGGGTGGTTAGTACTTTCTCAATTGTAACTATGGCTTCAAGCAGATAGCTAAGCTGGTCCTGCTTGGTCTTGAGATTTGCAGCTGAGGGATCTGGAATCTTTGAAGCCTTTTCTGCCTTAGCCTTCTCTCTCTTCTCTTGAGCCTCAACAGAAGTAGGATGTGAAACATCCATAACAACTATGTTATCCTCAAAATCTAGCATCAAGGGAAGGTGCTCTCTGTCCAGCAAGTATGTGCATATGCCCTTCTTGGAACTAATGAGCATCTGAATATGTGGAGCATAGCCACATGATCTCTTCTGATCAGCTGCAGTCCTCTTAACTGTCTCAACTGTCAAGGTCATCACCTTGAACTTCTTTGGCAAATCAAACATATGCAGCAAGTTAATTGAATGCCCTCTGATCATCCTATGATCTCCAGACTTGGGCAGCAGAGTGTGCCTCAGTATAGTGTTAATGGTGGTTAATCCTGACAGTAGATAGTAAATTGACCCAAACTTGTGAGTCTCCAGGGCATCATCAGGTATTTCCTTGTACATGTGTTCCATGGAGTTATGGTCTTTCCTGGGCTTGGCATAGACATCAGTGTCTTCATCAGCCTCTGCAGGAGCATGGATCAGCTCAACCCACTCAACAATAGAATATTGGTACCTTGTACCCTCTGTCATCCAGACAATCTTGCCATCTGGGTAGAAGCGAGTTGCTGAGTATAATTGCATTACCATCTCATCATTCCATTTGGTCAGTTTCTGACCCATAAAAGCATCAATTTCATTCATTCTGAAGCTCTCATGAACTCCAGGAAAGTGGTCTTCATTATCATCAATGTATGTCCAATCAACCCATCTCATGTCACTGACAATGGGCTTCTTGTCTAGGAGGACAGTCTCATAGAAGTCATGCTGTTCCTTGGTGTGGAACCTGTAGTCTACAACAGTTCTTCTCCTTGTTCCATATGGATCTGTTTGCCTCCATAGTTTGAGACCTGCATCTTTCCTTAACTTCATGTTCTCTGCAATAGGATGGTTGTCATCATGATCAGGTATCTTGGGCTTGAGCTTTCTGAGCACTTGAGCCTCTTCATCTTCCTGAACCTCAGGCACTAGGGCCTTGTTCTTTTCTACAGCAGGGATGTTCCTGATACTTCTCTTAGGTGGCTATGCTTAGGAGCGGTCTTGGGCTTGTATGTTGTAGTCCCAGACTTGATTACATCTCCCATCAACTTCTGTGCTTTGGGAACTGGTGCAGCATCTTCTTCCTCATCCTCATCTTCATCCTCATCAGACTCCTTCATCATAGAAGGTTTTCCAATCACTCTAGCCATGGTCTTCTTGACCCTTTCTTTCCTCTTCTTGCCCTCAACAACCTTTTCTTTTGTTGACTTTGTGGTTTCAAGAGTGGAGGCTTTGGCTTTGGACATGGGCTTCCTTTGAGCAGGAGCCTTCTTCTTCATGCCTGGCTTAATGCCAGCAGCAGCAGCAACAACAACTCCCTCTTTCTTGATCAACTTCTTCGTGGAAGTGACCTCCTCATCGGCAATATAATCCTCATCTTCAGATTCTGAGGTTCTCTTCTTCCTATGCCTAGTAGCAGCCTTGAGGGACTAGTGCCCTCACTGAGATTTTGGTGCTCCTCTGACCTGTTTTGGCTGTCACTCTGGACTAACATTGTTGAAGCTGACCCTGTGAACAGATGGGTATAGGTAGAGTAGATGAGCATCACAAAGTACAACTGTTTTGGCAAAAAGAATGACTCAAAAACTTAATTTTAGTTTTCTGCAGAAACCATTTCGGAGCTACCGATTAGACGAACTCAGTGACACCAAAGCAACTTTAGAGTCTAAACATGTGAAATCGGTCAGACCGAGACACAATTCGGTGACTTCGAGTTGCTAGGGTTTCACTGAGCAAGTAAACTCGGTCACACCAATTCGTACACTTCGGTCAGACCAAGTAGTACATGTGCAATGGCTTGGGCCAAATCGGTGAGACCGAATCTTTCAAATCAGTCGGTCTGAGATGAGTTCGGCGAAAACCTAACCCTACGTTTTTGGATCAAAACTGATCTGAATGTTTTAATTCGATAAGACTATTTCAATCGTGGCAAGAATCATGGCATTGTCTTTGTGCTAAGAATCAGAGTGTAGAAAGCACAAAGGGTTGAGTTCATACCCTAGCTTGGTGATGAACCCGCTATGATGACAACATCGGCGAAGATTTGTGTTGACCGTGGAGGACACCAGCAGTAGGAGGTCGCGGGCGATGAGGAGACGATCCAGAGACCACGAGTCGGCAAAGCTAGACAGGCGCGGGCGAAGGATTTGGACAAATTTCCAAATTTTCAGCCCAGGTATATATACCAGACACTGTCGGTGTGCCGAGTGGAACTACTCGATGGCACCGAGATGCAGAATCACAAGCGGTTGCTGCAACTCGGTGTGACTGAAGGATTCAAATCGGTTGCACCGAGATTAAAACCTAGATCAACTTAATGAACTCGGTATGACCGAATGGAATGGATCGGTCAGACCGAAATGCACTAAGAGGTTTTGGAAGTTAAGCCCTTGACGGGTCGGTGACCCCGAGTTCTCCTTACCCGGAGGGTCCGAATTTGACTTGTTCAAATTTTGTGATGTAGCATGAATAGAGTTTGAGATGAGAAAAGCATAGATAGCTAGAGGGAGTTCTTAGGCATTCTTTCCCATCCATTTGGCAAAAAAATAAAGCCAAACAACCAAAGAAACAAATGGATGTCCTTGAATGAGAAAAATATGCAATCAACATGCTCACATAATAAGATAGCAAATAAAATATGTGACAAAGCGTGCACAAACATTCTAGCATCTATCAAGCAATTGGCAATGACTAGGCCATCTATATATGAGTATATTGACTGAGGAGTCAAATGAGAACATTTGATCATAAGTCATACTCATCGTTTAAGCACAAGTGGGGTTACCACTTTTACATAAAGCATTATTGTGTTCACACCATTAGAGTTGCTTTAGCTCAATTCTTAGAGCAAATCTCCCCCTAGATGTGTATACCCCCTAAGAGGGATGAACTAACCTTCGGTTTTGTCGATGATGACTTCATGTAGGTGTTGAAGATGTAGATGCTCAATGTTGATGTAGATCATTTTGAGCAATCCATTGGAGTGAGTTGCACTTTCAATACCTAGATGAGTTAGTCCCACAAGGAAGATACAAGGATATCCATAGACATAGAGTGAAATTCACACATGATGTTGTCCATGAAAGCATTAGGTTACCTTGTCCCTTGTCTTACCAACAACAGGGTTTGTGACTCCTTGAACTTGTGCAAGATGTGAAAGTTGATTGCACTTGTCCTTGCCAAATGAATATGAGTGAAGTATGTTGGCGGAGTCACCCTCAAGAACTTTCTAGTTCTTCTTCTTCGGGATCCACATCATCTTGATGTGAATCCTTGGAGTTGTGGTCGTACTTGATGAAGTAGAACTTGATGTAGTCTTGGGAACCCACTTGACCAAGGCCTTAGGAGCTTCTTCAAATGCATCAATCTCCTCTTGAAGATTGTCCTAGCCTTTTAGCTTGTGGTCTTGTGGTGGAAGATCATCTTGAGCTTGTGTTCCTTTGAAATAAGTGGGATCATACTTCTCTTGTTGAGGAACAAACTTTGTCTTGGGGTATTGATCTTCTTCCCACTCAACTCCAATGGCATTGAACTTGCGTTCAAAACCAACACCTTGATTCTTCCGGTGCCTTCCTTGCTTGCGTACAATTTCCTCAAATTGCTTACTCCCAGCAAGGCTCTTGTAAACACCTTTCTCTATAATCCCCTTCAATAAGCTATTTTCTTGATCAAGTGTAACTTGGCTAAGAGAATCATCAGTGGAATCAAGAGAACTACTAGAAGCAACAATATTGGATTTAACATGATTGTTGTTACTACTAGAAGAAGAATCTTTCTTACTCTTGTTGCTAGATTTTACTTGTGGCATGTAAGTAGACAAGAGTAAACACTTTGCAATGTAAGAAGAACTTTTCTTACGAAGATCAACATTGATTGCTTTTAAGAACCCATGCTCTTGGTCTAGATTGAGTTGTTCAAAGTGTAGCTTCTCATGGGTCTTTAAAAGCTCTCGATGATCTTCTACGGTAGTTTCATGAGCTAACTTAAGAGTGTTTAGTTCTTTAGTTAGATGCTCAATCTCCTTCTTATCACCATCATTCGTTTTATCTTGATTAGCATGATTAATAGCAAGTTTATCATAATTTTCATCACTAGAGTTGTCAACAAGTAAATCATCATCAGCTAGCATATCATCTTCATTACTATTGAAATCAACATACTCGGGGTGTGATACCTTTGGGCCTTTCGCCATTAAGCATCTTCCAATTCCTTCATTTGGTGAATCAAATATGTCTTAGGAGTTGGATGACACAAGTGTGGGACCAGCAACACCTTCATCTTGAGTATACTCAGAGTCAGAGTGATAACTTCTCTCGGAGTGGTTGTCGGAGTCGGAACCGGATACCCATTCACCAACATGAGCTTGATGTCTTCGTCTTGTGCAACTCTTTGATGACTCGTCCTTCCTTTCTGAATCCTTGCTTCTGCGAGAGGATCTTCGTTCATAATGATCATCCCTACTCCTTCTTTCTCTTGGTGGTGATTCTTCTCTTTTGCTCCTCCTTTTAGGTGAGTCTTCTCTTCTTTTGTAGGGAGGCGTACACTCACTTGACTAGTGTCCGGGTCTTCCACAATTGTAGCAATTACGATCACGACTAGAAAATCTTTTGTCATTGTAGGACCTTGACTTGGAACTTCTTTCTTTGCTTCTACTCTTGTAGAACTTGTTGAAGTTCTTCACCATTAGGCTGAATTCTTCGTTGAAGACTTGTTTCTCACTTGATAATGTAGGAGCATCACATGAAGCTTTGTAAGTACCACTAGACTTGTTCTGAAGCTCTTCTTTATCCTCGAGTGACATCTCATGAGCAACAATTCTACCAATGACTTTTGTTGGTTTGAGATCTTTGTAATTGGGCATCATTTGGATCAATGTGCACATGGTATCATATTTTCCATCCAAGGCTCTAAGGATCTTCTTGATGATGAATTTGTCGGTCATCTCTTCACTTCCTAAGCCGGCAATCTCATTTGTGATGAGAGCAAGCCTAGAGTACATTTCAGCGACACCTTCACCATCCTTCATTTTGAACTTGTCAAGTTGACTTTGAAGCACATCTAATTTGGATTCCTTTACGGACTCGGTACCTTCGTGCATATCAATAGAAGTATCCCAAATTTCCTTTGCATTCTCAAGACGACTGATTTTGTTGAATTCTTCAGGGCATAATCCGTTGAAGAGGATATCGGAAGCTTGAGCATTGTATTGCAACATCTTCAATTCTTCCGCGGTTGCTTCACAATTCGGTTCTCTTCCGTCGAAGAATTTTCAATGCAAGCCAATACACACAATAGCCCAAATGGCGGGGTTATGTCCAAGAATATGCGTTTTCATCTTATGCCTCCAACTAGCAAAATTAGTACCATCAAAGTAAGGATCTCTATGATGGTAATTTCCCTCACTAGACGCCATACTCTCCTAGGTTGTGAAACCAAGGCTATAATCACCAAAGCTATGGAAATCAAGGCAAATGGAGACCAAAGCTCTGATACCACTTATAGGATCGAAAGTAGGTCTAGAGAGGGGGTGATTAGACTACTTGACCAAATAAAAATCTAGCCTTTTTCCAATTTTAAGTCTTGGCAAATTTTAACAACTTAACACAAGTCAGGCAATCAACCTACACATGCAATTCTAAGAGTATAGAAGCAGAATGTAAAACACTGCATATGAAGGTAAAGGAAGGGGTTTGGAAAGGCAAACACAATGTAGACATGGAGATTTTTGGCGTGGTTCCGATAGGTGGTGCTATCGTACATCCACGTTGGTGGAGACTTCAACCCACGAAGGGTAATGGTTGCGCGAGTCCACGGAGGGCTCCACCCACAAAGGGTCCATGAAGAAGCAACCTTGTCTATCCCACCATGGCCATCGCCCACGAAGGACTTGCGACACTTGGGTAGATCTTCATGAAGTAGGCGATCTTCTTGCCCTTACAAACTCCTTGGTTCAACTCCACAATCTTCACGGAGGCTCCCAAGTGACACCTAACCAATCTAGGAGACACCACTCTCCAAAAGGTAATAGATGGTGTGTTGATGATGAACTCCTTGCTCTTGTGCTTCAAATGCTAGTCTCCCCAACACTCAACTCTCTCACACAGATTTGGCTATGGTGGAAATATGATTTGAGTGGAAATCAACTTGGGGAAGGCTAGAGATCAAGATTATTGTGGTTGGATTGGAATGTCTTGGTCTCAACACATGATAGGTAGTTCTCTCTCAGAAAATGAATGTTGGAAGTGTAGGCATGTTCTGATGGCTCTCTCACAAATGGAGAAGAGGGTGGAGGGGTATATATAGCCTCCACACAAAATCTAACTGTTAGACACAAAAGAGCCAACTCAGTCATACCGAATGTGTGAACTCGGTGAGACTGATTCAGTTCAAAATGTGAACGTTAGGATTTTCGGTGGGACCGACATGATCAACTCGGTGGGACCGATGAGCTAGGGTTAGGGCAAAACTTGATCTTGGTATGACCGATTACTTCAACTCGGTGAGACCGATTTCAGTAACAAGCAAACAGAGAGTTGGTCAGGCAAACTCGGTGGGACCGATCGCTCCTTTCGGTGGTACCAAAACATTACGAAAGAGAAACATCGAATTTGCACTATGGACTCAGTGGGACCGATCGCTCATTTCGGTGAGACCGAAACGTTAAGGGAAACAGTGAGTATGCAGTCCCATCTCGGTGAGACCGAGATCCCTATCAGTGAGACCAAACTGATTAGGGTTTCTGGCAATGGCTATGTCAAGTGAACTCGCTGGCGCAGTATGAATCAAATCAGTGGGGCCGAGTTTGACTTTTAGGTTTAGGACATGATTGGATAAGATGGTTGAGGGCTTTGGAGCATATCACTAAGCATTTTGAGAAAGTAGACCATTAAGCAACACCTCATCCCCTTTCAATAGTATTGGCTTTCCTATGGACTCAATGTGATCTTGGATCACTAAAATAGAAATGAAGAGTCCAATATTTGTCCTTAGCATTTTGAGGGGTCCACATCTCTACTCCATGCCATGCCAATCATTGAACTTTCTGGAATAATCATCTTGAAAGGATATTAGTTCAATGGCTATATGTTGTTATGAATTACCAAAACCACCCAGGGATTAGTTGCACTTTCAGCACTCCTCCCCCTTGATGCCTCCCCTCCTTGGAGGAGGGGCTAGGGCTGCGCCCCAGGCCTGCCACACCCCTATATATAGTGGGGAGGGGCGTGGGGGCTGGGCACACCAATTCCCATGCCCCGGAGGCAACCTTACCTCTCCCATTACTCCGTTTTCTCCTCAGATCACATCTACGGTAGCGCTTGGCGAAGCCCTGCTGGGATTGCTCCACCACCATCTCCACCACGCCGCCATGCTGGTTGAGATCCCATATACTTCTTCTTCCTCTCTTGTTGGATCAAGAAGGAGGATACATCATCGAGCAACACGTGTGTTGAACGCGGAGGTGCCGTCCGTTCGGCACTTGACCGGGAGTTCGTGGGACGGATCGTGATTGGATCATGCAGTTGTTTGACTACATCAACCGCGTTTCTTAACGCTTCTGCTTAGCGATCTACAAGGGTATGTAGATCCAATCTCTCCTCTCATAGATGTTCATCTCCTATATTGGTCTTGGTGAGCGTAGGAATTTTTTTGTTTCCCATGCAACGTTCCCCAATAGTGGTATGAGCTAGGTCTATGCATAGATGACATCACGAGTAGAACACAAAGGAGTTTGTGGGCGTTGATATTCAGATTGCTTCCATCCTTGGTCTTATTTTGATCGAGTGGTATTGTGGGATAAAGCGGCCCAGACCAACTTTACATGTCCGCGTACATGAGACCGGTTCCATCGACTGACATGCAACTAGATTACATGAAGAGGGTTGGTGGCTGTCTGTCTCTCCCACCTTAGTTGAATCGGATTCGACAAAGGCGGTCCTTGTAGAAGGTTGAATAGAAATTTGCATATCACCATTGTGGCTTTGCGTAGGTAAAACATGCAACAACAATTAGAGAACCTCTAACTTGTTTTTACAGGGTATGTTGTGATATGATATGGCCAAAGACATGATGAGATATATTTGATGTATGAGATGATCATGTTTGTATAGATTATCATGACTTGCATGTCGATGAATACAACAACCGGTAGGAGCCATACGGTTGCCTTTAATTTTTGCATGACCTGCATATCAATCATTAAGCGCTATGTAATGCTTTACTCTATCGCTAAGCGGTAGCAATATTTGTAGAAGCATGGTTGGCGTGACAACCCCGATGGCGACACGATGATGGAGATCACAATGATGAAGATCATGGTGTCATGTCGGTGACGATGGAGATCATGCCGGTGCTTTTGAGATGGAGATAAAAGCACAAGATGATGGACACATCATGTCACTTATGATTTGCATGTGATGTTAATCCTTTTATGCATCTTATTTATCTTAGGACGACGGTAGCATTTGATGCGGAACGTTGCATGGAAAACAAAAAAATTCTACGCACATGCAATGATCTATCCATGGAGATGCATAGCAATGAGGGGGAGAGTGTGTATATGTACCCTCGTAGATTGTAAGCAGAAGCATTTCACAACTCGGTTGATGTAATCAAGCTTCTTCATGTTTCAACCAAGTACCTAACGCACGGCACCTCCGGGTTCTGCACACATTTAGTTCGGTGACGTCCCTCACCTTCTTGATCCAGCAAGACGTCGAGGTAGTAGATGAGTTCCATTAGCACGATGGCATGGTGACAGTGATGGTGAAGTGATCTCCTCAGGGCTTCGCCTAAGCACTACGAAAAAATATGTTCGGGGTGTAAACGGTGGAGAGGGGCGTCTGCACACGACTAACAATTGATCTGGGGTGTGCTAGGCGCCCCCTCCCCGCCCCCCCCACACACATATATATATATATATACACATAAACACTATTCTGATCACGAGATCAAAATAATATTCTAATCACAACCTGAACTTCCCGTGTAACGCGCCTGAACTTCCCTCTCTACGAACCCGACCTTCGGGCTATCTTCGCAACCGTGGCTTCCCCCGCAAATTATTCCGGTTGGTAGTGTTGTCTGGGATGTGACTATAATCCAGATACTCATACCTGCATCTAAATGCTCGTTTTGATTCGTAATTTTGCATTTTGGCGGATTCACTCTCGGGGCGGATGAACTTGTGTCTGTTTATAAGTTTAATGCATTCACTGGATGTTCTAGAACCTCCAACATGATGGAATTTGGTGTAAGTACGAGTTTCATGGACATTTTTTTCATTAATTTCAACGGATTTGATTTCGGGCTGTGTGTTCTTCGTTCGCGGGAGTGGTTCCGCGCCTTCTGTGGATTTGTTATTTTTATTTGAATATAGAGGGCGGATTTGATTGCAGTAGTGAGATTGGACCGTTCATGCGTTGTTAATTTAATCGGGCAGGCGAATACACCCTTGAAATCGGGCGATTGGATCTCGTGTTAGCCCGTGCTGGTTTCGGTTCTTCAATGAGACAGCTTGGTTGATTTATCGTTTTGATGTCAGGGCGCAATAGGATATCTTTCAAGGTTGCGGACTGAGAAGGTGTAGTCACCCAAGTGATTAAATCTGAAAACCAAATTCGATAATGCGTATTTTTCAGTGATTCTACTGTCTGTGTTACAGAGTTGGACTTCTCAACCTTTTGTGCTTGAACTTCCCTTGTTTTAATTCATGTTTTTTGGGTGATGCTGCAATACAATCTGTTCGGTTGGTGTTGTTATAAATTTTTTGTGTTTGTTTTTTTGTTTTTCAGATTACTCATATACGTAAATGTGGAGCTGGTGCATAGATACACAAAGCATCCTTTTTATATTTATTCTGTCTTCGGGACTAGTTTTTTGGTTCATCCACATTCTGTGGTAGTAGTTGGACTTCTATGGTACCAGTGATTGAACTTCCTGATTTCCACATTGCAAGGTGGTGCAACATCGCGCACTATTTTTTTGTTTTTTTATTTTCAATTTTCTAATTTGGGTTTTAGTTTGTTCCGTGGCAACTATGGGATTATTCCCAAATATGCATGCATACCTTACTTATTTTTTTGTAACATGTTTGCATACTTCAAACAGTGGTAGAACTTCAGTATGTGTTTAACGTGAACTTACAAGATTTTTGCTTCTGTGTAATTTGTCTTTTCTACATGTTCATTTGATGTTTTTTCAAAACACCGAACTTGTGTGTTTTTACAACTTGAACTTACCTTTATTTAGAACATTTGATTAGTTAACTTATGCCTTGTGCATTTTGTTTCTTCGACACTAAACATTATTATTCCTAAGGTGCTTCTTTCTTGGTTTTTTATGTCACAACAAAACTTTTCATGAATGCAGGTCCATCTTTTTGACATTGATATTATAGGACAAATTACATTCCAGAAATCACAAACCCTTACTAGATTTCTTCTGCAATTTGTTGTAACTAGTGTGTAAGTGTGGGGCTGGACCACAGGCACATGCATCCTCTTTTCCCTTAGTCTATGTTTCGGTATAGTTTTTTGATCATCCACTATCTTCAGTAGGATCTGAACTTCTTTTTTATTAATGGTTGAACTTCTGGTTTTGGAGATTGCACTCCACATTTTGCAAGGCGAAGGTGCATAATGCTCTATTTTTTCTTTGTTTGGTTTTCTTGTAATTTTAATTCTCCAGATGTTTTTTTAGACTTTTGTCTCACGAGCAATCATGGGATTAGCCCAAGTATGGGCCGATATAGGAATGAGCCGGAGCAGGCAACGAGGCACCGTGCCGCGTCGTCGCATGCCGAGGCGAGTCCGTCACATCCGTGACCCCACTATCTATCTTAGGGTTTTTAGGGTTTAGGGTGCGTGCGGTGGGGGTGGAAACAGCATAACCGCATTGCGTCCTGTCAAATCCTAGCGTGCAGCAATGCGGTAGCGCGAGGCCGAGCAAGGGGAAGGAGGGGTCGGGACCCCCTCCCCCTGCGAGGCCGAGACAGGAACGAGCCGGAGCAGGCGACGACGCGGCGTGCCGCGTCGTTGCCTGCGGAGGCGAGTCCGTCACATCCGTGACCCCACTATCTATCTTAGGGGCTTTAGGGTTTAGGGTGCGTGCGGTGCGGGTGGAAACAGAATAACCGCATTGCGTCCTGTCAAATCCTAGCGCGTAACAATGCGGTAGCGCGAGGCCGAGATAGGAACGAGCCGGAGCAGGCGACGACGCGGCGTGCTGCATCGTCGCATGCGGAGGCGAGTCTGTCACATCCGTGACCCCACTATCTATCTTAGGGTTTTTAGGGTTTAGGGTGCGTGCGGTGGGGCTGGAAACAGAATAACCGCATTGCGTCCTGTCAAATCCTAGCGCGCAGCAATGTGGTAGCGCGAGGCCGAGCAGGGGGGGAGGGGGTCGGGATCCCCCTCCCCTCCCCCTGCGAGGTCGAGACAGGAACGAGCCGGAGCAGGCGACGACGCGGCGTGCTACGTCGTCGCATGTGGAGGCGAGTCTGTCACATCCGTGACTCCACTATCTATCTTAGGGGTTTTAGGGTTTAGGGTGCGTGCGGTGGGGGTGGAAACAGAATAACCGCATTACGTCCTGTCAAATCCTAGCATGCAAGAATGCGGTAGCGCGAGGCCGAGCAGGGGGGAGGGGGGGTCGGGACCCCCCTCCCCTCCCCCTGCGAGGCCGAGACAGGAACGAGCCGGAGCAGGCGACGACGCGGCGTGCCGCGTCGTTGCATGCGGAGGCGAGTCTGTCACATTCGTGACCCCACTATCTATCTTAGGGTTTTTAGGGTTAGATATGAACTTCATCTGTTTTTGTACTTGAACTTCTTCTTTTTGTTTCTTTAGGGTTTATTTATTCTAATTCCTTTACTTCTTTTATTAGAGTACTTAAACTTCTGTTCTTTATTTTTTGAACTTCTTTTTCTCTTGTTTTTTTAGGGGCATATTTATGTATGTATGTTTCTTCGTTTAGTAGTGTATTTGCCATCTATTTTTGGTTTTGAGGATATCAGCTGTGCTGTTTTGTGATCTTATCTCATTATAATAGATGCATTCAAATGGTGCATTTATTTATCTACACATGTATTTACTTTTTTAGCTGTTGGGGGGTAAAACTGTAAATTCAGTGGCGTTGCAATTCCCACGAGAGAGATGCATTAAGTGAGTATCTCCCATCGCCACCATCTGTCAGAAAACCCCTCTCGCCCTCCCCATGTCGCTCGCACTCTCCCCCCTCTCCGTCGCTCCCGTGTCTTCCTCGCCTCCAACTCCCCCCGATTTCCCCGCCCCTGTCCCCTGCCCTCGTGCTGGAGTAACCGGCGCACGGCCCCGCTCCTATTTCTCCCCCACACCCCGCTCTCTCTCACCCAGCCCGCTCTCTTCTACTCTGAAGAGAGGACGGCAACTGCCTGCGCGGTTGCAAGGTGCGCGTGGCGTCGTGGGGAGTGGAAGAAACCGACACGGATTCATGCGTGCGGGGGTCGTCTGGAGAGGTACAAGTGCTGCCCCCCTCCTAATGCTTGCTTCTAGTTTCGCCAGATCTATCGAGTCCGCCTCTTGTGTGCTCTCGCGTCCGCGTCCTATCCCCTTCTTCTGATGGTTTGGTGGGAGATTAGGTAGGGTTCTTGTGCGTGTGGTGGTTGGATTCCATTCCCCTGTGGTCAGATTTGTCTATGAGATGCTTGTGTGTGCTATTTTATCCGTTCAGAGATGAGTGGATTTCATTTCCCCTTTGGTGATTTCAGCATTCAAATGCATGTAAGAGAGGGTGTGGTGTGATGGTTGATGGCAAATCTGATGTATATAATTGTCTTAGTATTGTTGATTTCGAAGTCTAGATTGTGTCTGTCACATGCTATTTAGTTTATGGATTCTTTTTTGTTTGTGCTTGCCTATATGTGCTACTGTTCATGTTTTCATACTTGTTGATATGTTCTAGTTGTTTCATCCTAGGGTTTCATTTAGTTGTTTTTTGTATTTGTTGTATTATTTTCTACCTGCTAACTATATGCAATCAATCCCCTGTTTTTAGCAGGTTGTTCTAGTGTTTGGAGTTGCATTCATCAAGGCGGTTGTGTTGTCATGGCTTCAAAACCTTCTCCAGGTATCTTAATGTAGTTGTATCTTGTATTTTAAATAGCATTATTCTCATATATGTCTGCCCATATCTTCACTTTGTATTCATGTTGGACTGCCATTCTTAATAGTGTGAACTTCTAGGAATGGTTATGTGTATGCTTTTTACCATTAGTTTGAGTTAGTAGAGTGTTTGCTTACTTTGTAGTTGACGATTTTGCAGGTGAAACTTTGTCGCCAAGTGTTGTTGGACTTCCCAGATGTTTCATTTTTCTAGTGTATATCTTTTTTTGTTATCATGTTGATGGTATTGATATTTAGTTTGCCTGTGAAATACTGTTTGTGGTCATGCTACATCTTTTTTATGTGCTACTTGCTTGGGTCACATAGTTGAACTTCTGGTTTAATTATTGTTTGATTGTAATGAAATTTGGTTGAACTTCTGTTATGCACATTTTGTTTTACTGCTTTGTTATGTATCGTTGAACTTCTGGACATCCATGATATATGTAGTAGCCCCTCTGGTGTAGATTGTTTTTATATTTCATTTGTAGATTTTTTAGTTTGTTTCTTGTGTTTACTGCTTTGTTAGGTATTGTTGAACTTCTGGGTATTGGACATTGTTGTAAAAGTAGAAGTTCCTTTGGTGTAGGATTGCGGATTAGAACTCATCTGCCTTTTTACCTGCATTTTTTGTAGTTGGTGATGAGTTGAATAGTTCTAAAAAAATGCCTGCGATCAAGATGGAGCTTCAGAGGTTAATACTGATTCTCCAATATCTGATGCGGCTAAATCACCCATTATCCCCTTGACTGTGATTGCCGAGGTTGCTTCGAGCCTTGAGAATTTTTCAAGCCTCGAGGATCTTGCTTCTACAGCTCTTGCTTCACCTAGTATGTGAAACCCCTTTTCTTTTCATTTTAATGTTTTGAGCCATGTTTTTTTAGCTTGTTCATGTCGTTTGTTTTTGTTTTTCTTCTTGACATTTTTTATTTTTTGGTTCGATTTTTTGTGTTGTTTGCAGATGTGTCCACAAAGGAGGAAGCTGTGAAGACCATCAACGATGTTTTATCTGAGTTGGATTTATCAGAAACCCCTGTTGCTGCTGAGGAGGGGGCTCCGTCAGTCAAAGGTTGTGATTCTGTTCTGGATCCTTTGTGCTCTCTTCAGATGTCAGAGACACAGTCGCAGTCTATTGATGGCACTGAACTTGTCACGCAACCCGAGGATGTGCCTCATCAGCTTCTCCTGGAGGACCAACGTAAGAGGAAGAAGCAAGAAGATTTTGACAAGAAGAGGGCAACCCACCTTGAGAAAGGTTCTGATGTTCCTGGATCTGTTCATGCGGCTGAGCTCACTATTGAGGAAGACATGCCGTGTGGTAGTGATGGCACGGTTGTCCCTGTTAAGAAGAAAATCAAGAAGATTGCTGCGAGCAAGCTAGTAGTTGGTGACGTTACTCATCGGAGGATCCCACGTGTTTCAAGGCCTTCAGAAGTTGTTGAAGATGAATTGTTAGGCCTTGGTGGTACGCCACGCCGTAGTCCTCGTGCGCTTGCCACTACCGCGCCTACACCTTCTCCACTTGGTGCTGGTGCATTCGGTAAGGGGAAGAAATGCGGCGTGAAGCGCAAGGTTCCACCTACAAAGGTCAACAAAGGTGTGAAGAAGCATTCTCGTGTTAATCCAGATGACAAGGATGATGCTGATTTCCATGGATGATGAGGATGATGACGATGATGATGCTGTCGCTAATCAGGTATGAATGTCTCATGTTTACTCTTTTTAGAGCATTTGTCGTTATTGCTATAGTTTTATTGTTTTTAGCACTGCCTTGGCGTACATAGCTGACCTTCTGCTCCATATAGACGAATAAATTAGCCGACGTGCTTTGCTTTTATGGTATTTCTGCCTTTGTGTACATAATTGGACTTCTGGGTATATACATGAAGAAATTATCTTAACTTGTTGGTATACATGTTTGATTACTGCCTTGGTATAGATGGTTGAACTTTTGCTTTGTAAATTTCCAACATTTTGAAAGCATGTTAACTTCTGGTCATACATGGTTGTACTGCCTATGTAGACATAGTTGGACTTCTGATATACATGTTTGATTACTGCCTTGGTATACATGGTTGAACTTCTGCTTTGTAAATTTCCAACAATTTGAAAGCATGTTAACTTCTGGTCATACATGGTTGTACTGCCTATGTATACATAGTTAGACTTCTCGGATGTAGTGCGTATGTAGTCATTAGTGGAATTTTGGTGAAGGTTGTGTGTCTCATTGTTCTTCCTTTTTTCCTTGTCAATGTATGTTTTTTTCAGTATCAGCTTGTGCAGCGGCCTGAGAGGAGGAAGAGAGGAGGCAAAGTGCTCGAAGAAGTTGGCCAAGGAGGAGTTGAGGCGAAACGTTTTAACAAGACGGTTCGCTGCTCACTGAAAGAGGTCAAGACATGTGCGGAAATGCTACAACTTAGGCACAAGATGAGGGTTATCAATGCTGGTTTTGGTTGTGTGTGTTTGACTTGAAGGTTGATTCCAACATTTCTCGTCCTTTGATGGGCAACATGTTGGGGAACGCAGTAATTTCGAAAATTTTCCTACGCGCACGCAAGATCATGGTGATGCACAGCAACGAGAGGGGAGAGTGTTGTCTACGTACCAACGCAGACCGACTGCGGAAGCGATCACACAACGTAGAGGAAGTAGTCGTACGTCTTCTTCCCGATTCGACCGATCCAAGCACCGTTACTCCGGCACCTCCGAGTTCTTGGCACACGTTCAGCTCGATGACGTTCCTCGGGCTCCGATCCAGCAAAGCGTCGAGGAAGAGTTCCGTCAGCACGACGGCGTGGTGACGATCTTGATGTACTACCAACGCAGGGCTTCGCCTAAGCACTGTAACGGTATGATCGAGGTGGAATTTGGTGGCAGGGGGCACCGCACACGGCTAAGGAACGATCTCAAGGATCAAGTTGTGTGTCTTGGGGTGCCCCCTGCCCCCGTATATAAAGGACAGGGGCAGGGGGTTCGGCCGGCTAGGAGGGAGGCGCAGGGAGGAGTCCTACTCCCACCGGGAGTAGGACTCCTCCCCTCCAATCCTATTCCAACTAGGACTCTTGGGGGGAAAGGAGAAAGAGGGGGCCGGCCCACCTCTCCTAGTCCTACTAGGACTTGGGGAGGGGGGGGGGGGGGCGCCGGCTAGGCTTGTGGGCTGCCTCTTCTCTCTTTTCCACTAAGGCCCAATAGGCCCATTTGCCTCCCGGGGGGTTCCGGTAACCCTCCCGGTAATTCGGTAAAATCCCGATTTCACCCGGAACGCTTCCGGTGCCCAAACATAGGCTTCCAATATATCAATCTTTACGTCTCGACCATTTCGAGACTCCTCGTCATGTCCGTGATCTCATCCGGGACTCCGAACAACCTTCGGTACATCAAAATGCATAAACTCATAATAACTGTCATCGTAACGTTAAGCGTGCGGACCCTACGGTTCGAGAACAATGTAGACATGACCGAGACATGTCTCCAGTCAATAACCAATAGCGGGACCTGGATGCCCATATTGGCTCCTACATATTCTACGAAGATCTTTATCGGTCAGACCGCATAACAACATACGTTGTTCCCTTTGTCATCGGTATGTTACTTGCCCGGGATTCGATCGTCGGTATCCAATACCTAGTTCAATCTCGTTATTGGCAAGTCTCTTTACTCGTTCCGTAATACATCATCTCATAACTAACATCTTAGCTATTATGCTTGCAAGGCTTATGTGATGTGTATTACCGAGAGGGCCCAGAGATACCTCTCCGACAATCGGAGTGACAAACCCTAATCTCGAAATACGCCAACCCAACATCTACCATTGGAGACACCTGTAGTACTCCTTTATAATCACCCAGTTACGTTGTGACGTTTGGTAGTACCCAAAGTGTTCCTCCGGTAAACGGGAGTTGCATAATCTCATAGTTATAGGAACATGTATAAGTCATGAAGAAAGCAATAGCAACATACTAAACGATGGGGTGCTAAGCTAATGGAATGGGTCATGTCAATCAGATCATTCAACTAATGATGTGACCTCGTTAATCAAATAACAACTCTTTGTTCATGGTTAGGAAACATAACCATCTTTGATTAACAAGCTAGTCTAGTAGAGGCATACTAGTGACACTCTGTTGGTCTATGTATTCACACATGTATTATGTTTCCGGTTAATACAATTCTAGCATGAATAATAAACATTTATCATGATATAAGGAAATAAATAATAACTTTATTATTGCCTCTAGGGCATATTTCCTTCAGTCTCCCACTTGCACTAGAGTCAATAATCTAGATTACACAGTAATGATTCTAACACCCATGGAGCCTTGGTGTTGATCATGTTTTGCTCGTGGAAGAGGCTTAGTCAACGGGTCTGCAACATTCAGATCCGTATGTATCTTGCAAATCTCTATCTCTCCCACCTGGACTAAATCCCGGATGGAGTTGAAGCGTCTCTTGATGTGTTTGGTTCTTTTGTGAAATCTGGATTCCTTTGCCAAGGCAATTGCACCAGTATTGTCACAGAAGATTTTCATTGGACCCGATGCACTAGGTATGACACCTAGATCGGATATGAACTCCTTCATCCAGACTCCTTCGTTCGCTGCTTCCGAAGCAGCTATGTACTCCGCTTCACATGTAGATCCTGCTATGACGCTTTGTTTAGAACTGCACCAACTGACAGCTCCACCGTTTAAAGTAAACACGTATCCGGTTTGCGATTTAGAATCGTCTGGATCAGTGTCAAAGCTTGCATCAACGCAACCTCTTACGGTGAGCTCTTTGTCACCTCCATATACGAGAAACATATCCTTAGTCCTTTTCAGGTATTTCAGGATGTTCTTGACCGCTGTCCAGTGATCCACTCCTGGATTACTTTGGTACCTCCCTGCTAAACTTATAGCAAGGCACACATCAGGTCTGGTACACAGCATTGCATACATGATAGAGCCTATGGCTGAAGCATAGGGAACATCTTTCATTTTCTCTCTATCTTCTGCATTGGTCGGGCATTGAGTCTGACTCAACTTCACACCTTGTAACACAGGCAAGAACCCTTTCTTTGCTTGATCCATTTTGAACTTCTTCAAAATCTTGTCAAGGTATGTGCTTTGTGAAAGTCCAATTAAGCGTTTTGATCTATCTCTATAGATCTTTATGCCTAATATGTAAGCAGCTTCCCCAAGGTCTTTCATCGAAAAACTTTTATTCAAGTATCCCTTTATGCTATCCAGAAATTCTATATCATTTCCAATCAGTAATATGTCATCCACATATAATATCAGAAATGCTACAGAGCTCCCACTCACTTTCTCGTAAATACAGGCTTCTCCAAAAGTCTGTATAAATCCAAATGCCTTGATCACACTATCAAAGCGTTTATTCCAACTCCGAGATGCTTGCACCAGTCCATAAATGGATCGCTGGAGTTTGCACACTTTGTTAGCTCCCTTTGGATCGACAAAACCTTCAGGTTGCATCATATACAACTCTTCTTCCAGAAATCCATTCAGGAATGCGGTTTTTACATCCATTTGCCAAATTTCATAATCATAAAATGCGGCAATTGCTAACATGATTCTGACAGACTTAAGCATCGCTACGGGTGAGAAAGTCTCATCGTAGTCAACTCCTTGAACTTGTCGAAAACCTTTTGCGACAAGTCGAGCTTTGTAGACAGTAACATTACCATCAGCGTCAGTCTTTTTCTTAAAGATCCATTTATTCTCAATTGCTTGCCGATCATCGGGCAAGTCAACCAAAGTCCATACTTTGTTCTCATACATGGATCCCATCTCAGATTTCATGGCTTCAAGCCACTTTGCGGAATCTGGGCTCACCATCGCTTCTTCATAGTTCGTAGGTTCATCATGATCTAGTAGCATGACTTCCAGAACAGGATTACCGTACCACTCTGGTGCGGATCTTACTCTGGTTGATCTACGAGGTACAGTAGTATCTTGATCTAAAGTTTCATGATCATCATCATTAACCTCCTCTCTTATTGGTGTAGGTCTCACAGAAACAGTTTTCTGTGATGTACTATTTCCCAATAACGGAGTAGGTACAGTTACCTCGTCAAGTTCTACTTTCCTCCCACTCACTTCTTTCGAGAGAAACTCCTTCTCAAGAAAGTTTCCGAATTTAGCAACAAAAGTCTTGCCTTCGGATCTGTGATAGAAGGTGTATCCAATAGTTTCCTTTGGATATCCTATGAAGACACACTTCTCCGATTTGGGTTCGAGCTTATCAGGTTGAAGCTTTTTCACATAAGCATCGCAGCCCCAAACTTTAAGAAACGACAACTTTGGTTTCTTGCCAAACCACAGTTCATAAGGCGTCGTCTCAACGGATTTAGATGGTGCCCTATTTAACGTGAATGCGGCCGTCTCTAAAGCATAACCCCAAAATGATAGCGGTAAATCAGTAAGAGACATCATAGATCGCACCATATCTAGTAAAGTACGATTACGACGTTCGGACACACCATTACGTTGTGGTGTTCCGGGTGGCGTGAGTTGCGAAACTATTCCACAATTTTTCAAATGTACACCAAACTCGTAACTCAAATATTCTCCTCCACGATCAGATCGTAGAAACTTTATTTTCTTGTTACGATGATTTTCAACTTCACTCTGAAATTCCTTGAACTTTTCAAATGTTTCAGACTTATGTTTCATTAAGTAGATATACCCATATCTGCTTAAATCATCTGTGAAGGTGAGAAAATAACGATATCCGCCACGAGCCTCAATATTCATCGGACCACATACATCGGTATGTATGATTTCCAATAAATCTGTTGCTCTCTCCATAGTACCGGAGAACGGTGTTTTAGTCATCTTGCCCATGAGGCACGGTTCGCAAGTACCAAGTGATTCATAATCAAGTGGTTCCAAAAGCCCATCAGTATGGAGTTTCTTCATGCGCTTTACACCGATATGACCTAAACGGCAGTGCCACAAATAAGTTGCACTATCATTATCAACTCTGCATCTTTTGGCTTCAACATTATGAATATGTGTATTACTACTATCGAGATTCAATAAGAATAGACCACTTTTCAAGGGTGCATGACCATAAAAGATATTACTCATATAAATAGAACAACCATTATTCTCTGATTTAAATGAATAACCGTCTCGCATCAAACAAGATCCAGATATAATGTTCATGCTCAACGCTGGCACCAAATAACAATTATTTAGGTCTAATATTAATCCCGAAGGTAGATGTAGAGGTAGCGTGCCGACTGCGATCACATCGACTTTGGAACCGTTTCCCACGCGCATCGTCACCTCGTCCTTTGCCAGTGTCCGCTTATTCTGTAGTCCCTGTTTTGAGTTGCAAATATTAGCAACAGAACCAGTATCAAATACCCAGGTGCTACTGCGAGCATTAGTAAGGTACACATCAATAACATGTATATCACATATACCTTTGTTCACCTTGCCATCCTTCTTATCCGCCAAATACTTGGGGCAGTTCCGCTTCCAGTGACCAGTCTGCTTGCAGTAGAAGCACTCAGTTTCAGGCTTAGGTCCAGACTTGGGTTTCTTCTCTTGAGCAGCAACTTGCTTGCCGTTCTTCTTGAAGTTCCCCTTCTTCTTCCCTTTGCCCTTTTTCTTGAAACTCGTGGTTTTGTTAACCATCAACACTTGATGCTCCTTCTTGATTTCTACCTCCGCAGCTTTCAGCATTGCAAAGAGCTCGGGAATAGTCTTGTTCATTCCTTGCATATTATAGTTCATCACAAAGCTCTTGTAGCTTGGTGGCAGTGATTGGAGAATTCTGTCAATGACGCAATCATTCGGAAGTGTAACTCCCAATTGAATCAAGTGATTATTATACCCAGACATTTTGAGTATATGCTCACTGACAGAACTGTTCTCCTCCATCTTGCAGCTATAGAAGTTATTGGAGACTTCATATCTCTCAATCCGGGCATTTGCTTGAAATATTAACTTCAACTCCTGGAACATCTCATATGCTCCATGACGTTCAAAACGTCGTTGAAGTCCCGGTTCTAAGCCGTAAAGCATGGCACACTGAACTATTGAGTAGTCATCAGCTTTGCTCTGCCAGACGTTCATAACTTCTGGTGTTGCTCTTGCAGCAGGCCTGGCACTCAGCGGTGCTTCCAGGACGTAATTCTTCTGTGCAGCAATGAGGATAATCCTCAGGTTACGGACCCAGTCCGTGTAATTGCTACCATCATCTTTCAACTTTGCTTTCTCAAGGAACACATTAAAATTCAACGGAACAACAGCACGAGCCATCTATCTACAATCAACATAAACAAGCAAGATACTATCAGGTACTAAGTTCATGATAATTTTAAGTTCAGTTAATTTACTTAAGAACTCCCACTTAGATAGACATCCCTCTAATCCTCTAAGTGATCACGTGATCCAAATCAACTAAACCATAACCGATCATCACGTGAGATGGAGTAGTTTTCAATGGTGAACATCAATATGTTGATCATATCTACTATATGATTCACGCTCGACCTTTCGGTCTCCGTGTTCCGAGGCCATATCTGTATATGCTTGGCTCGTCAAGTATAACCTGAGTATTCCGCGTGTGCAGCTGTTTTGCACCCGTTGTATTTGAACGTAGAGCCTATCACACCCGATCATCACGTGGTGTCTCAGCACGAAGAACTTTTGCAACGGTGCATACTCAGGGAGAACACTTCTTGATAATTTAGTGACAGATCATCTTATAATGCTACCATCAATCAAAGCAAGATAAGATGCATAAAAGGATAAACATCACATGCAATCAATATAAGTGATATGATATGGCCATCATCATCTTGTGCTTTGTGATCTCCATCTCCGAAGCACCGTCATGATCACCATCGTCACCGGCGTGACACCTTGATCTTCATCGTAGCATCGTTGTCGTCTCGCCAATCTTATGCTTCCACGACTATCACTACCGCTTAGCAATAAAGTAAAGCATTACATCGCGATTGCATTGCATACAATAAAGCGACAACCATATGGCTCCTGCCAGTTGCCGATAACTCGGTTACAAAACATGATCATCTCATACAATAAAATCAGCATGATGCCTTGACCATATCACATCACAACATGCCCTGCAAAAACAAGTTAGACGTCCTCTACTTTGTTGTTGCAAGTTTTACGTGGCTGCTACGGGCTTAAGTAAGAACTCATCTCACCTACGCATCAAAACCACAACGATAGTTCGTCAAATAGACTCCGTTTTAACCTTCTCAAGGACCGGGCGTAGTCACACTTGGTTCAACTAAAGTTGGAGAGACAGTCTTTCGCAAGCCATCTATGTGCAAAGCACGTCGAGGGAACCGGTCTCGCGTAAGAGTACGCGTAAGGTTGGTCCGGATCGTCTCGTCCAACAATACCGCCGAACCAAAGTATGACATGCTGGTAGGCAGTATGACTTGTATCGCCCACAACTCACTTGTGTTCTACTCGTGCATATAACATCAAACCATAAAAACCTAGGCTCGGATGCCACTGTTGGGGAACGCAGTAATTTCGAAAATTTTCCTACGTGCACGCAAGATCATGGTGATGCACAGCAACGAGAGGGGAGAGTGTTGTCTACGTACCAACGCAGACCGACTGCGGAAGCGATCACACAACGTAGAGGAAGTAGTCGTACGTCTCTTCCCGATTCGACCGATCCAAGCACCGTTACTCCGGCACCTCCGAGTTCTTGGCACACGTTCAGCTCGATGACGTTCCTCGGGCTCCGATCCAGCAAAGCGTCGAGGAAGAGTTCCGTCAGCACGACGGCGTGGTGACGATCTTGATGTACTACCGACGCAGGGCTTCGCCTAAGCACTGTAACGGTATGATCGAGGTGGAATTTGGTGGCAGGGGGCACCGCACACGGCTAAGGAACGATCTCAAGGATCAAGTTGTGTGTCTTGGGGTGCCCCCTGCCCCCGTATATAAAGGCCAGGGGCAGGGGGTTCGGCCGGCTAGGAGGGAGGCGCAGGGAGGAGTCCTACTCCCACCGGGAGTAGGACTCCTCCCCTCCAATCCTATTCCAACTAGGACTCTTGGGGGGAAAGGAGAAAGAGGGGGCCGGCCCACCTCTCCTAGTCCTACTAGGACTTGGGGAGGGGGCGCCGGCTAGGCTTGTGGGCTGCCTCTTCTCTCTTTTCCACTAAGGCCCAATAGGCCCATTTGCCTCCCGGGGGGTTCCGGTAACCCTCCCGGTAATCCGGTAAAATCCCGATTTCACCCGGAACGCTTCCGGTGCCCAAACATAGGCTTCCAATATATCAATCTTTACGTCTCGACAATTTTGAGACTCCTCGTCATGTCCGTGATCTCATCCGGGACTCCGAACAACCTTCGGTACATCAAGATGCATAAATTCATAATAACTGTCATCGTAACGTTAAGCGTGCGGACCCTACGGTTCGAGAACAATGTAGACATGACCGAGACATGTCTCCGGTCAATAACCAATAGCGGGACCTGGATGCCCATATTGGCTCCTACATATTCTACGAAGATCTTTATCGGTCAGACCGCATAACAACATACGTTGTTCCCTTTGTCATCGGTATGTTACTTGCCCGGGATTCGATCGTCGGTATCCAATACCTAGTTCAATCTCGTTATTGGCAAGTCTCTTTACTCGTTCCGTAGTACATCATCTCATAACTAACATCTTAGTTATTATGCTTGCAAGGCTTATGTGATGTGTATTACCGAGAGGGCCCAGAGATACCTCTCCGACAATCGGAGTGACAAACCCTAATCTTGAAATACGCCAACCCAACATCTACCATTGGAGACACCTGTAGTACTCCTTTATAATCACCCAGTTACGTTGTGACGTTTGGTAGTACCCAAAGTGTTCCTCCGGTAAACGGGAGTTGCATAATCTCATAGTTATAGGAACATGTATAAGTCATGAAGAAAGCAATAGCAACATACTAAACGATCGGGTGCTAAGCTAATGGAATGGGTCATGTCAATCAGATCATTCAACTAATGATGTGACCTCGTTAATCAAATAACAACTCTTTGTTCATGGTTAGGAAACATAACCATCTTTGATTAACAAGCTAGTCTAGTAGAGGCATACTAGTGACACTCTGTTGGTCTATGTATTCACACATGTATTATGTTTCCGGTTAATACAATTCTAGCATGAATAATAAACAGTTATCATGATATAAGGAAATAAATAATAACTTTATTATTGCCTCTAGGGCATATTTCCTTCACAACATCTACACGAGGATTGACCCTTCAACCATGATTTTGGACATGGGTGAGGTGAACAAGGTTATACGTATTACAAGTGATGCTATTCACCATCTCTTTGGGTTCCCTCAAGGTAATCGTACCCCCTAGGCCCTTGAATGATGGTTTCGATGATGCTGTTATGAGGTTGAACGGAAAGCTTGGGTATGCTAGGAGTGACGACATCCAGACAAAGGATTTGCAGAATATCCTCGCTGAACTTGTGAAGGATGAGACGAAGGATGATCTTACTCTGCAGGTGTTTTACCTTATTGTTTTCATGAAGGTGGTTATCCCTGGAACGTCTACACGAGTGTCCAGGGAGGCAGCAATGGCCAAGAACCTTGTGTTTGAGGACATGGCAGACATGGACTACTGCCAGTTGGTTGTTGACGATATTCGTAGTGCTGTTGTTAGGTATCAGCAAGGTACTAGCAGAGGAAAAGCTATCACAGGTTGTGCCATCGCGTCGCTTCTTATGTACCTGGACTACCTTATCATTGGCAAGACGCCGAATATTGACTTGAGGACCCCTCGCATCAATTTCATGGATCAGGCCAAGCTTCTTGAGCTTGCTGCGGCTGACTTGGTCATGAAAGGTGATGATGACCCAGCCAACTGGGTGTTTGGGAGACTGCCTGTGAGTGTTTCTATGCATTATTCTTTCCTGTGTAGTTTAACTTGAACTTATGGTATTGTCTTGTATATTTTTTCCCATGTTCCTTCATTTGTTTTCTGGCGCGTTGACTTTTGTTTTTGTATGCAGTGGAAGACACAGGCCGAGGTTGTGTTCTTTAGGGTTATTGAACATCCTGTTCTAACTATGCCTCGTTCTGCCGGCCTAGGGAGTGGAACTTCCCCAAGATTTGAATTCTCTCGGGATGTTAATACCGGTGCCCCCCTTGTAGATCCAGGAGGTTCTTCTGCCTGTGTGAGTGCTGCAGGTGGCGTTTCTTCCGAGAATTTGTTTGAAGATGCCAATGTTTCTCTGGTTAGGATTGACAGTCTTCTTGAAACTGTTTGTGGGGAGTTGGCTCGTGTTCCTTCAACTGCTGAGCGTCTTAGTCGCATTGATGGGATTCTTCCTCCCGGACACGGATTTGATGCTGAGTCTTCGAAGGGGGTCTTATCTATTGAAGCTAAATTTCTTGAAGAGCTTCGTCAGAGCACTTCCCACGTCCGGACTAGCGTTGGGCTGTTCAAGGAAATGCAGGATGCTCATTGCAAGCCTTTTGAAGATGAGGCAAGTGTTGTTATGAGACAGATCCAGAGGCAGGATTCTGTTCGTTCGGGTCATGAAGGAGGCCACGTGGAGCGTACCAAAGAGGTTTGTTTATGTTGGCTTTTGATATTTCTTTGCAGTAATGTTTAATGTTAGCTTTCAGTTATTACTGTTTGTAGACATAGGCGACTGTAATTAATTTCATGTGTCGTAAACCGTTTCTTTTTAGCACTAGTGTTCCTATGTGACCTTCTCTGTTTATATAACCTGAAACTTCAACTGTTACAACACCTGAACTTCCATGACTGGCCCTTTTTTGTTCTCTTTTGTATCTTAGAGTAGTTTGATATCTGACCTGCTATTTTTACTGTATTTGGACTTCCATTATATGTCAGTTGTGATAGCTGACCTTCTCTGATTATGCAATCTGAACTTCTATTGACTAGGTATTTGTTTTCTACATGATATTTTTTTGTAGGCTGTTGATGATGATGCTAGGGTTGAGGAGGATGTTTTACCTGCGCATGAAGCTGCTCCTGTGCATGAGGCTGCCCCTCTGCATGAACCTGCTCCCGCTAGTGGCGTAATAGTTGATGAGGTTCATGGCAGTGAAAATAAGGTACAATTTTTCTTGTCCATTTGTCTTGTTGCCCCTGAGACGGACTTGCTGCCGCTGTGCATGAGGTTCAGTCAACCCTTTCTAATGACTTCCTGTTTCTTTTTGCAGCAGTAGAATGATGATGTTAGTGTTCCTCCAGAGAAGGTTGCAGACCTGTCCGTCTCAGGCACCGGCTGCTCCGACGGGGTGGTCCTGACTGAACCTCAGCCGTCCATTTGCGCTGAGGTTTCTGATGCTGAGCAAAGCAAGACAGCTGGAGACATCATTTTGGAGAAAGATCATGCTGAGTCTTCTATTGAAACTGGTGGTAGTGCTGCTGCAAGCCCGGAGAAGTCTCCTGCAACAGAGCCATAAGTTGATGTTGATGCTGTACAGGCACAACCAAAGTTTTTCTTGTTTCAGATTCTCCAGTTGCTCCAGCTGCTGCTGGTGTCCTTCCCGACGACGCTGCAACGTCTACTGGAGACGACGATGAAGATACTGAAAGCGATAGCTATGGAGAGGAGGTTGATCATTCGAGTGCTGCCACTGGTCTAGGCAAGGATCCATGAAGAGAGGAGCATACTTCTCTCTTCTTTCCCCATCCCCTTCCCTCTTTGTTGTTTGGTTTAGTATATGATATCCCATGTGAACTGCCTGTGTGGTCTAAGTTGAACTTCTGGTTTTGTTGTTTGTCGTGTGGGTTGTAAAGAATGTTAAGTGAACCTATTTTCTATGTGGGTGAATGTTTGTAATGAATGGGTTGTGATGTCTATGATGCTGTGGTTTTATCTTTTCTGATGTAGCAGCTGAGATGTGCTTGTGTTTTGAATGTTTGTGCTTGAATGTTGGTCTTAATTGAAACTGTCGTGAATCTATGTGCTTTGAGTGTTGCTGTTAATTGCTATTTTCTTTTTGGTGAGCAGATAGCGACCTTGCTGTCGTCCAAAAGAAGGTTGATGACTTTTATTATAGTGTAACTAGGCTTAGGAATGATCGTTCCAAGAGGTGAGTGCAGCTGCTCAATATTTACATCATTCATGACCCCCCTGTGAATTGCCTGTGTTTTCATACCTGAACTTCTCAACTAAATGTACCTGAACTTCTTATTTTTTACTTCTCTAGTGCTGAACTTCTGGCCTCTTTTTATACCGTACTACCTGTTGTGATATAGCTGAACTTCTGTCCTAACACGTGTTATGAACTTCCTGAGTTCCTGCTGCTGAACTTGTTTTACTTTCTATTTGCTTGTTTTAGATAAATGATTATGCTCCTAAACAAGGAGTGTGAAGCTTTTGTTGAAGATGTTGCAATATCTTTTGGTCCTCGTGGAATGCTTCGATCTAATGTGGCTGAGTGTGCACCCTATTGTCTACGTGGGAGGTACCAGGGATCAGATAAACTCATCCTGCCGTATTGGGTTTGTGTAAGTCAACCATACAGTGATTTCTTTTCTATTTTGTTCGTTACCATTTTAGGTAAAACTTGTTTGTCTCATTTTTGTATTTTTTTCATATGTTGGTGTTGTCTGCATTATTTTAGGACAAGATTTTCAGAGGTCAATTTGATTCCCGTGTGAGGAAGTACTTCATGGCGAGTGGTCCAGATAGCATGGATGCACATGATTCGGTATGCAATATCTTGTTCTTTGCCTCTGTATTAGTTTTGCAGTGTGATCCATTGTGTTAATATTTGTTTTATTTTTCTTTGTACCGTTCTGATATTAATTCTCAGTTTTTAATGATTCATGTGTTTATGATGCTTCAGGTTGTTTTCCCCACTTTTGACCCGCCTGAAATTCCTGCTTCCATGGGTGGTGTTGGTCATTGGGTTTCAATATTTCTTGACCTGAAGAATTCAAGGTTCCAGCTTCTCGACTCCTATTATGGACCAGGAGATGAATGTGCGGTACGCCTGTTTTGGCGGATGACCGACAACATCAAGAAGCTTTGGAAGGATGCCAGCAATGACAGGGAGACACCCTTCAGTCCTCTTACCATCGACCATTTCCCTCTGGATTGGATTGATGTCCCCCAGCAGCAAAACAAGTATGAGTTCCCCTTTTTCTCCTTATCACATCTGTTTAACTATAGTTGTACTTAAGCTGCGACGTGTTTAATTCGTTGGCTTTTTTCTGTTCTAACACTATTATTTTACTTCGTTTGATGGCAGTATCGACTGCAGATTCTTCATGCTTATGAATGTTAATTCGTATCATGACGGGGTCTTGCAAATTATTCCCATGAGAATATCGGGGATATCAGGAAGACGTGGCTGTACTCAATCGCTTCTTCTAACCTGTTTGAGACAGACTTCCAAGCTCTGTTTGGCTACTACAAATGTAAGTATTTGGAACTTGGACTGCTTACCTGCACTGCATCATTTATTCTACCTGAACTTCATTTTTTTCTCTGAACTTGGACTTCTGCTTGAGATCTGGCTAGGCTGCTGGTTTCGGAAGGAGAGGAGCATTTTATTTGTACATGAACTTCATTTCTATCTTTTTTAATTTTGCTTGTGTGTTTTGTTTCAGTAATTTCTGTCCTTTTCCATTACTTAAATGGACATGAGCACTTTCTTTTCTAATTGAACTTCAGAGATGATGCCTTTCTATGGTTTTGTTAGCTGTAGTTGAATGATTTCCAGTTCATCGGTTTATCTTGAACTGTGCCTCTAGTTGTGCCTAAACTTCATTTAGTTTTTTACTGCAACTAATTTTTTTAGGTCAGCTTGAGTAGTAACCATGTCATCTTTATTAGTTGGACTGCACATTGTGATGTTCCTGAACTTCAGTTGTTTTAATGGTGATGTTTTCTCTTCCTTTTTTCTTTGACGGTGGAACTGTTGGAGTTGATCGATTACCACTACTCATTCCTCGGGTCACAGGAATACCAGCCTAGGGAGGAACCGATGAGTACAACTCCGATAGAAGATGATAGACCTTGGACCCTTATTCCTTCCATGTTGGGGAAGCAGGCTGGTGGTATTCGTGGTACTCTAAAAACCCCTTGCTACAGGAAGGCTATTGCAGTCGAAGCAGCCGAAGCAGAAGTGATTTCGTCCGATGATGATTTTGATAAGATTGCTTACCCGAAGAATGGTAAATCTGTTGCTGGTGCTGTTGCTGGTAGAGGTGGGAAGAATGTTGTCATCACCAGGATGAAACCGACAGTTGAGTCTGGGAACATAACTTCCTCCAAGAGAGCATCAAGATTGCCTTTGAAGTGGCGTTCTCCTGTCGCTCCCCTGAAAAAATACAGTTACCCTCATCTATCCGAGGCCCGGAAGTTGAAACAATATGTCCTGAGTAAAGATAGTCCGGAGAAGTATTCTGAGTGAGTTTTCTTATTCTTTAACTTTGTTGCTGCCAGAGATGCTACTCTGTGTGTGAAACTTCTGTTGTTGTATAGTATGTGGGCTTCTCTTCATTTCTCCCTTGCCTTGGAGTTATAGTGTCTGAACTTCTGTTTGTTGTATTGTCTGAACTGCCGTTGTTGTAGTATCTGAACTTCTGTTTTATGTCTCCTCTTTGCCTTTTGAGTTATAGTGTCTGAACTTCTGTTTGTTGTTGTATCTGAACTTCTAATATTTTTTACCATCCTTTTGTATTCTGCAGGACAAGCTACTACATGTTTACCATCCCTGCAAATGTGATTGACCTCATAGGACGTGTCCTTTATACGCTTTTCGGTGAAGGGCAGCAGATGGAAGGAGACATAATGGATTATCTCATAAATTTGTGGAAGGATAAGTCGGAGACCTCTGAGATATTCACTAGTGCTGACAGGGTTGTACTTAGTCCCTACTCCATACAGGTTTTAGTTCTTTGCACCCCTATCTCCTTCTTTTTGCGTTAGTTTTGTTGTAGTGGCATTTGGGAGGTGTTTTAATTGTGTTTTTGTGAATGCACAGTACTGCCTGGAGTATGATTTCTTCGGTCCAACAGTTCCAAAGTTTGATGCAAAAAAAATCAGCTGGTCTCCTCCCAATGTTTGTTTGCAAGGAAGAAGACCTTCTTCACGCAAAGCTGGTTAGTTTTTCATAACTCTTGCTTTTTTTAATTTCATGTGCATCCTTTTGCTGAGTTTGTCAGGAAGTTTTCGTTCATGCCGATTCTTCAGTACATATGCTTTTATAGTTTGTGTTCACCGGTCCTTTCTTTCTTGGCAGGTTTTCTTGATTCTATTCAAGCCAATTGGCACAATGGTGCACTACAGTGTGTACGTGGTGAATAGATATCGTGGGAGCATTGACATCCTTGATTCACCTCCTTACGATAATATGAAAACGTCGCGAACGAGTTTCCACGGGGACTGCCAAAATAACGTGAGTGTTTCTTAGCCTGAACCTCCTTTCACATTCTCTTGTTTGACACGAAGTTTATTATGCCTTGTGTTGACAAAATATGTTGCTGTCTCTGCTTTGGTAATACTGCTTGAACTGACTATCATTTAGAATTTGAACTTCTGCTATTTTTTTAGGTGGATCTTATGCAAGTGTCGCTTTTATATGTACCTAAACTTAACTATTTTGGTTAACATGTTTTTGACTTCATCTAATTTTGTTATTTCCGACAGATCAAGAGATTTGTTGGGTTGCTCGAGGAGGTGTATGGCAAGGTTGCGTACAAGGCGAGCAAGCAGCCTAACTGGGTGACTATTGCAAAGAGGCCGACTTTCATCGATGTTCCAAAGCAGAAGAGTAATGATTGTGGTTTCTTTGTCGTGAAGTTCAGCTCTTCGTATGATGGCGATGAGATCGTTGAAGATTTTGGTGATGTGGAAGTATGTTCTGTCTTTTGTTCTTGTCTCATCATCCTTTGATTTTTCTTGTGTGTTTTTGCTGAGACGATCCCGCTGTGGCTTTATATATCCGTTACTAAACCATCATTTCACCTTTCTTTTGTTTGCAGGCTGCTGCAGATGACTGGAAGGCTGAGTTCATGCACACTCTGATTTTTAGCGAGAAGAATGAAGTCATGCGTTCAGAGCTCCCTAAAGAGATCCAGTCCTTTGGCCCATGAATTCGAAGCATTAGTTTCATTGTAGATTTGATTTCACACAGATTTTTAGGTTTGATAATGATTGGAACAATTCCGTAAAGATTTGGTTGTAAGAATGTTTTAGTGATTTGTGTATCTATAGGTGCAGCACTATTCACTTATGATATTGTGGACAAATGTATTTGGTGTGAAGAATGATTTGGTTTTTGTGAATTTCAATGTACGCGCCATTTTTTCAGTATCCATGTGTTGAATGTTTTTTGCCCCAACAGATGTACCTGAACTTCTGCCTCGGTTTTGGTTGAACTGTTTGATTTTTTTGTGTTGTTTATTTTTGGCTCCCCCCAACATATGATCGTAGACTTGAACTTCTGCTTTGAGATGTGGCTAGGCTGCTGGTTTCTGATGGAGAGGATATTCTGTGTTGTGTAATGTATTGGTAATTTTCAACCGAACCAATATGTATGCTTTTGCGTAGAATATATAATTGTTTTTTTTGTGTTTTTTCAAGTGCGAATGTATTTCATATGTAACTTTGTGCAGAAATATTGTTGACGTTTCTTTATCTTTTGTCAGCATTGTACATGAACTTTTGCACGTATCCAAGTAGAACTTCACATTTGAACGCGTTGTCTTAGGCTTTCTAACCTTAGTTTATGCGGCGAAACTTTATTTTTTAAGCATATTTTTTCCTACATCAATTTTACATACCAGAACTTCTTCTGTAAGCTGACCTGAACTTCAAAACGGTATGACTATTTGCTGGTTGCTCTTTTATGGAATACAACACGAGCACCTCCTGCCATAACATACCAGGACTTCTGTAGTAATATAACTTGAACTTCACAATGTATGTTTTTCATGTGTTGTTCTTGCTTGCAGTTTCATGCAATACATCACCAGCACATCACTTCCTGCCATAACATACCAGAACTTCTAAAGTAATATTACTTGAACTTCACAGTGTATGTTTTTTCAATTTATTACTTGTTGCACTTTCATGCAATACAACACCAGCACATCACTTCCTCTCATTACATACTAGGACTTCTGCAGTAATATTACTTGAACTTCACAGTGTATATTACCAGGGGATGACATAATGTTCTATACATTGACATGACATAAGTTTGCATTGTGTTAATTGACCTATTCTAACTGTTCATGAGCCTTGCGCTCCTCCTAGGCTTTGGTGGTAGAGGTTTTTGCTTGACATGTACCTCTTCCTCTTCATCGTCCCCTTCCTCTTCATCGTCGTCTTCCTCTTCATCGTCGCATTCCACTTCCTCTTCCTCTTTGTCTTCCTCTTCTTCGACGGTGTCTTCATCTTCGTCTTCCTCTTCATCTTCCACCACTTTCTTGTTGTTGGCTCTAGGTCTTGATTTATGTTTCTTCTCTGGCATTTTGCTTGTCTTTTCAGCATCTGCGCACTTCGGGCATGTTCTTGCATTATGTGGTTCATACTCCTTGCATATGCTACAAAGTCTGCTGCTTGCTTTCTTTGGGTGTGGTCCCTTCTTTTGTTCCATAACTTTGGGCTGCTGTTTTTGAGATTTGGGTTGCTTAACCTCCTCAGCATTGTTTATTTCCAAGAGTGTTGGACAGGTCAGCTTGTTGTGTCCTGCAACCTGGTTGCACACACTGCATTTCCCGTGTCCAAGTGGCACTCCGTTCTCATCGAGCACGACGACTCTTCCTGCAGGTGGTGCCTTTATTTGAGCTCTCTTGTCACTTTTCTTTGCTGCAGTAATTTTCTTCCTACCCTTTGTTTCAGAATACAGCGGCAATTTCATCGTCTCTTGCTGTCGCTGCTCCATTGATTGGCCATCACCCTGCTTGCATTGGTTGGCTTCAGCGGCAACTTTGAGCATTTCAGCTGCATAATAATGAAGGTCATGTTCAATTTCAGCGTCCTCTTCAGCCATCCTTTTGTCAGCATCCGCTTGATTTGCTGAATGTATTGCATCAAGCTCTTCCACAAGCCTCTTGAGAACATAGTAGGCTCTGTCATATTGCTGGTCACATCTCATTGCTTTCTTGTTAACCATCAAATTCAGCTGCAGCAAGATGTCTTGCTTCGATAGCCTTGAGCTGCCATCCAATGCAGTTGTGTTGTAGTCCCTTGTATCAAAGGTTGGTTGTGATCTTGCAGTCTTTGTGTACCGTTTGAGGATATACTTGTTTGAAAATTTGTCAGGCTTGAGGTAGTCCAGTATGTTCATGATGTGAAGGCAGAACAGACCTGCATTTTGTGATGAATGTAGAATACATAGTTTGTGAGCCAGCAATGAGTTTCATAAATTTTGATATGATACTACTAGTCCAGCTATTTAATGAGTTTGTTTTTTCACTCACCTGTGTGTGTCTAGAGCTTGCATTCACACTCGTATATTTCATTCTCTGGGTCAGCTACAACATGGAATTCATGCTTTGACCAGGAAAATCTTTCTTCATCATCATGGCCAGGCTTATTATGGTAGTACACAAGGTACTTAGTGGGCTCTGCTGTATGCTTTGCACAAAATAGTGTGGCCTTTCTCATCCTATTCCTCATCTCGGTGTACACGGCTCTCGTGTACTTGATAGACATGTCTTCCTCGTAGCCGTAAGTTGTTTTTCTCACAGGATTGGTCTGCACATGTCAAAAAGTGAGATATTAGTCGAAGCAGAGTCATGGGTTTCATTTTTTAAATTCAAAGTGCACATGTTGAAGGTAAAACAGAACATGATGGGGGTGTTTTGTACTTGTCATCATACCATGCTGGTCGTTGTTTGCTCGTTCTCCTTCTGCATCCGAGTTTGTATGCAAGCATTGACCCGCCTAGCAAACTTGTGTAGGTTCTGGGTCCCCTTGACAAACCCTTTCTTTAGCACGTGGTTCATGCTCTCGCTTTGTTGTGTGGAAGTCATTCTAGCACAGAAAATGTTCTTGTAATATGCTGAAATCCACATCTTCCTATCACTCTAGAGCTGCATCATCATCTGGTCGTTCTCTAGGTTGTAGTTGTGCACGAGTTTAGCCCAGGCATCTTCAAACTCCGTTGGCATCAGCGGCCAGTTTAAAATAGCTGTGAACTCCTCTTTGAATGTTTTATACTTTTTGTACAACAACGCGAGGTATTCCCTGTACTTCTTCATGATGTGCCAACAGCATAGCTTGTGGACGGTGTTTGGAAGTGATTGTGGTATAGCTTTCTCCGTCGATGGGCATTGGTCTGCATGAATTAAAAAAATGAAAGTATATTCTTTTTTTGTACAAGTACATGGTGAACTTATGTTGTACAAGTACTTAAACTACACATCTTGGCAGTACGGTATCTAAGAATGTCATATGTATTTTTTATTTACAGCAATGTTGCTGAACTTCTGTGGTACCAGTGCTTGAACTTCACAGTTAGTAGTAGGACAAACTAGTAGTGTCGCAATCAAAATTTTTCTTAAAGCATTGTTATTGAACTTCTGTGGTAGCAGTGCTTGAACTTCACGTAAAAAACTATATTTTTCTGAACATGCTACATATATTTATCTTACAGCTTTGTCCTTGAACTTCTATGATTCATGTATTTGAACTTCACATTCATAACTAATTTTTTTCTAAGCACGCGACAGATAATTTTGCTTTCTTTGTACTGCTAGTTGGACTTCTGTGCTAACAGTGGTTGAACTGCATTCTTTACATTATTTTCAGACAAAACCAATGTACCCAACACAGACCCATAGACTGAAAAGATGATGAAACTTGAAGAGTTTTTTTGAACTCACCTGTTAGAATGCAAGTTGGGTGCTTGTTGTTCATGCACCATAGAAATGTATCGAACAGCCACTTGAATGACTTTGCATCTTCGTCTCTTATCAGGGAAACATCAAATATCGTTGACTGCAAGTGATGGTTTGTTCCAACAAACACTCCCAGGGGCATATGAAATCTGTTGGTCTTGTAAGTTGTGTTGGATGTTATGCAATCGCCAAAGTCTTGATAGGCTCCTCGGCAACTTGCATTGGACCAGAAAATGTTTTTAATTGACTTGTCCTTGTCCACTTGGATGTCATAGAAAAACTCATAATTTATTGCCTTCATGTATTTGAAGAATGAAACAAGTTTCAATACATCATCCAAATCATCTTTCCTTGCATTCATGGCTTTCCTGCAAATCACATGCAAACATGCATTTTGTTTATTTTTTGCTAGCAAAGGGTTGTGAGCTAGGATGCTATTTTACATTGCAGTATGTGGGTGTTTGAATACTTACTGGTTTAGTAGGTCTCATCCGGTCATGCTTAGGAAGTAGCTTCCATCTTCATTTTCAGATAGCATGGACATGATTCTTGTGTGCTTGACATCATGGTACTACAGGAGCTTTACGTACTCCAAAATAGTGGGGTCATAAGTCTTGTGTGAGTGCAAGAATACGAGCATGTCATCAGTTTGCATGAGTTCGTGATTATGATTGTACTTAATCTCCACTGCCACGCATGTGTCATCCTCCTGCACCTTCACCCTCATTCTTGCATTGCAGCCCGTCCTTTGCGATGTTTTGTTTCGCTTCCTGTTGGCCTCTGAAACAGAAGATGTGTGTATCCCTTGGAAGGCGCAAACAAAATACTTGTGGTTGTCATTTCCTCCCATCTTCCTGATTCCAAAACCAGCGTGTCTGGCGTATTTGTTATAAAATTCCCTTGCTTTCTCTGCATCTTTGAATCACATCTTTAGTCTTAGTATTAGATACTCTGGTAGATCCGGCGTCTGCAGAAAAGGAAAAAATAATCCAAACAGCACGTTAAATGCAGTTTATGAACTTGTTATCCTGGAGGGTGCAGAAATTTTGCAGATAAAACAAGATGCGTATATAAATATTTTTTGTTTCACTTACATGCGTGTATGATCGCAACTCCACCGGTGTCGGCTGCTGTCCCTCTGGGATGGGGCATGGCGGAGTAATAATATCAGGATGCAGCAGTGGATCACGAGGAGGAAGGAGGGCTGAAGATGGCCTCTCTCTTGTTTGCGTCCTTTTTGCTTGAGGTGGTTGTGGAGGTATTGCGATCCTGGTCTTGGTTTGCTCTTTTGTTTTGTGAAGAAATCCATCTACCTTATGCCCCGTACAATTCTGACTTGTAGCAGTAGCAGCAGGATCCAATGGTGGTAGTGTGCAGAGCACTCTCCTCTCTGTGTGTGTTGCTGTTGGATTTGTCCTGGGATCCGGTTTAGTTGCTTCGCTTTGGCATTGATGAGGCACACCAGGATAAGCTCCAAAGTTACACGCAGAACTTGAGCTAACCCCCTCCTCCATCGGCATGCTAGGGAGTCTGCTGGTGGATACAAAGAATCCGCGGGGGATTTCCGGCGTCACCCAATTAGGTGCAGGCGCAAACTTGTGCGGATAGGGCTGTGACCCAGCATCTTGTAAGTATCCGTGTGTTTCGGGTGTCATCCATTTTTAGTCTGGAGCAGGTTGGTAATGTTGTTGGTGTGTTTGAGGTGTGACCCATTGAGGGGGTGGTGCAACACGTACAGGCTTTGGATATTGTACTTGCTACTGGGAACTTCTAAGCTTCTTCATGCGTCTCTTGTCTTGCTGACATAAAAGAAAAAATGTCTATTAGCACACAAGTTATATCTGCATGTACCTTTGTAACTGAACTTAGCATTATTCACAGCCTGAAACTTCTCATATAAAAGTGGTGAGAGCCATCACACTATGCACTGAGCTGAGCATCTGCCAATACCTTTGTACCTGAACTGAGCACCCTTCACAAAATGAACTTCACACATCCTGTTTTTTAATTCAACAATATTTGATTACTTATATGTGCTTGAAATATGCACTGTCCACAACCTGAACTTCTTGTTTTGCAAAGGGGAAATACCGTCTACAGTTAAAAAACCTAAACCTTCATGAGTTTTGAATGGTTGGACTGCTAGTGCATACCAACCTGACCTTCATGTCATATCACATGCATGTTCTATTTTCCTTTTACTTTTTTTTGCACAGAACCAGATACATACCAACCTGAACTCTAGCACACTTACTAGTTGAACTTCACATGTGAATGTGAATGCAGGCAGATTTTATAGTATTTGTAGCCTGCACTGAGGCTCACACACCACCTGAACTTCACATAGTTGTAAGCAAATAACAAACCAAAGGAAGGAAGAAGTTCAACCATACCCTTGCTAGAAGTTCGGCCAACCTTTTTCCAGCAGTTGATAGGCCACCTTGAGAACAATTCGTCATGGAGGTAGGAGAGAAATTCCATGGCAATCCATGTCTTGCAGGGGCCGCGAAGTTCATCTACACGAAGCAAGAAGGTCAGAGAAGGCAAGATTGAAGAAGAAGGCAAATTTGGGAGGAAGTTCATGTACTTTTACCACTAAATTTGAGGGCGCAGCCGATGCCGCCTCCGTGGAGGAGTTTCTCCGTTCGTCGCGCCACTCGCCGTAGCTTGCGGCGGGGCCATCATCTGGTCTGCCAAGGCTTCGGGCGGTGACGATGGGACGAGGATGCGGCTTCCTGAAGTCCATGGCGGCTTCACCGCGTCCAGGCGACACGGGCTCCCTCGCGCCGGCGTCCGCCATCGCTCGCTCGCCCACGCCGGTGGCCGGCCAGGAGCTGGAGACGGAGGGGAGGCGGCGGACCCGGCCGACCAGGAGCTGGCGAAGGAGGGGAGGCGGCGGATCCGGCCGGCCAGGAGCTGTAGACGGGGGGGGGAGGCGGCGGATTCGGTGAAGATGGGCGGCGAGGAGGGGAGGAGGTCGGGGATCGAGGGGAGGAGCGGCGAGGAGGGGGGGTGGGTCGGCTCAGGATCAGGGGATCAGGTGGATCCTGTCGGGGCGGCTCGGGATCGGGTGGGATGCTGTATGGTTGGGCCGATAGTTCGGGGAAGTTTGGGAGGGGTCCATCTGGCCCTATATAGGGGCGGCTGTGATCCAAATAACTATTCTAATCCTGGGATTAGAATAGTGTTGTTCGGCGCACCACATAGGTGGCCGGCCGGCCCTAGGGCTCCTACCCTGGCTGCGACCCCCCCCCCCCCGCCATGTATTCCCAAGGGAAAGGAAAGAGGGGGGAGAGGGAAGGAAGTGGGAATCCTAATCCACACTTTCCTTTCCCTCCCCCTTTCCTTCTCCTCCTTAGGCCGACCTGCTATGGGGGGTGCACCAGCCCCTTGTGGATGGTGCGTTTCCTCTCTTGGCCCATAAGGCCCATATCTTTTGCCGGGGGTGCCTGGAACCCCTTCCGGTAACCCGACAAGTACCCGGTACCTCCCGAAACACTTCCAGTGTCCGAATACTATCGTCCTATATATGAATCTTTGCCTCTTTACCATCTAGAGACACCTCGTCATGTCTGTGATCTCATCCGGGACTCCGAACAACATTCGCTCACCAAATCACATAACTCATATAATATTATATAGTCAACGAACGTTAAGCATGCAGACCCTACTGGTTTGAGAACTATGTAGACATGACCGAGACACCTCTTCGGTTAATAACCAATAGCGGAACTTGGATGCCCATATTGGCTCCTACATATTCTACGAAGATCTTTATCGGTCGAACCATTATGACAACATACGTAATTCCCTTTATCCATCGGTATGTTACTTGCCCGAGATTCAATCATCGGTATCTTCATACCTAGTTCAATCTCTTTAATGGAAAGTCTCTTTACTAGTTTCATAATACATCACCTCGTGACTAACTCCTTAGTCATTTGCTTGCAAGCTTATGATGTGTATTACCGAGAGGGCCCAGAGATACCTCTCCTATACTCGGAGTGACAAATCCTAATCTCGACTATGCCAACTCAACAAACACCTTCGAAGATACCTGTAGAGCATCTTTATGATCACCCACTTATGTTGTGACGTTTGATAGCACACAAGATATTCTCCGGTATCCGATAGTTGCATAATCTCATAGTCGAAGCAATATGTATTTGACATGAAGAAAGCAATATCAATAAAACTAAACGATCATTATGCTAAGCTAACGGATGGGTCTTGTCCATCACATCATTCTCCTAATGATGTGATCCCATTATCAAATGACAACACATGTCCATGGTTAGGAAACCTTAATCATATTTGTTCAACGAGCTAGTCTAGTAGAGGCTTACTAGGGACACAGTGTTTGTTTATGTATTCCCACATGTATTTAAGTTTCTGATCAATAAAATTCTAGCATGAATAATAAACCTTTATCATGAATAAGGAAATATAAAATAACAACTTTATTATTACCTCTAGGGCATATTTTCTCCAGTCTCCCACTTGCACTAGAGTCAATAATCTAGATTACATTGTAATGAATCTAACACCCATGGAGTCTTGGTGCTGATCATGTTTTTCTCATGGAAGAGGCTTAGTCAACGGGCCTGCTACATTCAGATCAATATGTATCTTGCAAATTTCTATGTCTCCATCCTTGACTTGTTCATGAATGGAGTTGAAGCGTCTCTTGATGTGCTTGGTTCTCTTGTGAAATCTGGATTCTTTCGCCAAGGCAATTGCTCCATTGTTGTCACAAAAGACTTTCATTGGACCCGATGCACTAGGTATTACACCCAGATCAGATATGAAGTCCTTCATCCAGACTCCTTCATTTGCTGCTTCTGAAGCAGCTACGTACTCTGCTTCACACATAGATCCCGCCAGAACACTCTGCATGGAACTACACCAACTAACAGCTCCAGCATTCAATATAAATACGTATCCGGTTTGTGACTTAGATTCATGCATCCGGATCAGTGTCAAAGCTAACCTCGACGTAACCATTTACGATGAGCTCTTTGTCACCTCCATAAATGAGAAACATATCCTTGGTCCTTTTCAGGCACTTCAGGATGTTCTTAACCGCTGTCCAGTGATCCACTACTGGATTACTTTGGTACCTCCCTACTAGACTTATGGCAAGGCACACATCAGGTCTGGTACACGACATAACATACATGACAGAACCTATGGCTGAGGCATAGGGAATGACTTTCATTTTCTCTCTATCTTCTGCAGTGGTTGGGCTTTGAGTCTGACTCAACTTCACACCTTGTAACATATGCAAGAACCCTTTCTTCGACCGATCCATTTTGAACTTCTTCAAAACTTTGTCAAGGTATGTGCTTTGTGAAAGTCCTATTAAGCATATTGATCTATCTCTATAGATCTTGATGCCTAATATATAAGTAGCTTCACTGAGGTGTTTCATTGAAAAACTCTTATTCAAGTATACTTTTATGCTATCTAGAAATTCTATATCATTTCCAATCAATAATATGTCATCTACATATAATATCAAAAATGCTACAGAGCTCCCACTCACTTTCTTGTAAATATAGGCTTCACCGAAAGTCCATATAAAACCTTATGCTTTGATCACCTCATCAAAGCGTATATTCCAACTCCGAGATGCTTGCACCAGTCCATAGATGGATCGCCGGAGTTTGCACACTTTGTTAGCATCTTTAGGATCGACAAAACCTTCTGGCTGCATCATATACAACTCTTTCTTTAAGAAATCCATTAAGGAATGCAGTTTTGACGTCCATTCGCCAGATTTCATAATCATGAAATGCGGCAATTGCTAACATGATTCGGACGGACTTAAGCATCACTACGGGTGAGAAAGTCTCATCATAGTCAACCCCTTGAACTTTGTAGATAGTAAGATTACCATCTGCGTGAGTCTTCTTCTTGAAGATCCATTTATTCTCTATGGCTTGCCGATCATCGGGCAAGTCCACCAAAGTCCACACTTTGTTCTCATACATGGATCCTATCTCAAATTTCATGACCTCAAGCCATCTGTCAGAATCTAGGCTCATCATAGTTTCTTCATACTTCATAGGTTCGCCTTGGTCTAATAACATGACTTCCAGAATAGGATTACCGTACCACTCTGGTGCGGATCGTGCTCTGGTTGACCTACGAGGTTCAGTAGCAACTTGATTTGAAGTTTCATGCTCATTATCATTTGCTTCCTCTCTAGTTGGTGTAGGCATCACGGGAATGGATTTCTTTGATGTGGTACTTTCAAATTTGAGAGAAGGTATGATTACCTCATTAAGTTGTACTTTCCTCCCACTCACTTATTTCGCGAGAAACTCCTTCTCTAGAAAGGTTCCATTCTTGGCAACAAAGATCTTGCCTTTGGATCTATGGTAGAAGGTGTACCCAATTGTTTCCTTAGGGTATCCTATGAAGACGCACTTCTCCAATTTGGGTTCGAGCTTATCAGGCTGAAGCCTTTTGACATAAGTGTCGCAACCCCAAACTTTAAGAAACAACAGCTTAGGTTTCTTACCAAACCACAGTTCAGACGGTGTCATCTCAATGAATTTAGACGGTGTCCTATTTAACGTGAATGCAGCTGTCTCTAATGCATAATCCCAAAATAGTAGTGGTAAATCGGTAAGAGAAATCATAGAATGCACCATATCTAATAAAGTACGGTTACAACGTTCAGACACACCATTACGCTGTGGTGTTCCAGGTGATGTGAGTTGTGAAACAATTCCACATTGTTTTTAAATGAAGGCCAAATTCGTAACTCAAATATTTGCCTCCACAATCAGATCGTAGAAACTTTATTTTCTCGTTACAATGATTCTCCACTTCACTCTGAAATTCTTTGAACTTTTCAAATGTTTCAGACTTGTGTTTCATTAAGTAGATATACCCATATCTGCTCAAATCATCTGTGAAGGTCAGAAAATAACGATACCCACCGCGTGCCTCAACACTCATCAGACCGCATACATCGGTATGTATTATTTCCAATAAGTCATTGGGTCGCACCATTGTTCCGGAGAATGGAGTTTTAGTCATCTTGCCCATGTGGCATGGTTCACAAGTATCAAATGATTCATAATCAAGTGATTCCAAAAGTCGATCTGCATGGAGTTTCTTCATGTGCTTTACATCAATATGACCTAAACGGCAGTGCCACAAATACGTTGCACTATCATTATCCACTTTGCAGCTTTTGGCATCAATATTATGAATATGTGTATCACTACAATCGAGATTCAACAAGAACAGACCATCCTTCAAGGGTGCATGACCATAAAAGATATTACTCATATAAATAGAACAACCATTATTCTCTGATTTAAATGAATAATCGTCTCGCACTAAACAAGATCCAGATATAATGTTATTGCTCAACACTGGCACCAAATAACAATTATTCAGGTCTAAAACTAATCACGAAGGTAGATGTAGAGGTAGCGTGCCAACGGCGATCACATCGACCTTGGAACCATTCCTGACGCACATCGTCACCTCATCCTTAGACAGTCTTCATTTAAACCATAGCTCCTGTTTCGAGTTACAAATATGAGCAACTGAACCAGTATCAAATACCCAGGCGCTACTACGAGCATTAGTAAGGTACACATCAATAACATGTATATCAAATATACCTTTGTTCACTTTGCCATCCTTCTTATCCACCAAATACTTGGGGCAGTTCCGCTTCCAGTGACAAGTCCCTTTGCAGAAGAAGAACTCAGTTTTAGGCTTGGGTCCAGCTTTGGGTTTCTCCTTGGGAGTGGCAACTTGCTTGCCATTATTCTTGAAGTTCCCTTTATTTCCCTTTCCCTTTTTCTTGAAACTAGTGGTCTTGTTAACCATCAACACTTGATGGTCCTTCTTGATTTCTACCTCCACGGTTTTAAGCATTGCGAAGAGCTCAGGAATTTTTTTGTTCATCCCTTGCATATTATAGTTCATCATGAAGCCTTTATAGCTTCGTGGCAGTGATTGAAGAACTCTGTCAATGACACAATCAACTGGAAGATCAACTCCTAGCTGAGTCAAGTGATTATAGTACCCAGACATTTTGAGTATGTGTTCAGTGACAGAACTATTCTCCTCCATCTTGGAACTATAGATCTTGTTGGAGACTTCATATCTCTCAACCCGGGCATTTTATTGAAATATTAACTTCAACTCTTGGAACATCTCATATGCTCCATGAAGTTCAAAACGTCTTTGAAGTCCCGATTCTAAGCTGTAAAGCATGGCACACTGAACTATCGAGTAGTCATCAGATCGAACTTGCCAGACGTTCAAAACATCAGCTTCTGCTCCTGCAATAGGCCTTTCACCTAGTGGTGATCAAGGACATAATTCTTTTGTGCAACAATGAGGATAATCCTCAAGTTACGGACCCAGTCCATGTAGTTGCTACCATCATCTTTCAACTTAGCTTTCTCTAGGAACACATTAAAATTCAGGGGAACGGTAGCACGGGCCATTGATCTACAACATACATATGCAAATACTACCAGGACTAAGTTCATGATAAATTAAGTTCAATTAATCAAATTACTTAAGAACTTCCACTTATATAGACATCCCTCAAGTCATCTAAGTGATATGTGATCCAAATCAACTAACCCATGTCCGATCATTACGTGAGATGGGGTAGTCATCAATGGTGAACATCTCTATGTTGATCATATCTACTATATGATTCACGTTCGACCTTTCGGTCTCTAGAGTTCCGAGGCCATGTCTATACATGCTAGGCTCGTCAAGTTTAACCCAAGTATACTGCATGTGCAAAACTGTCTTACACCCATTGTATGTGAACGTAGAGTCTATCACACCCGATCATCACGTGGTGTCTCGAAACGACGAACTGTAGCAACGGTGCATACTCAGGGAGAACACTATTACCTTTAAATTTAGTGAGGATCATCTTATAATGCTACCGCCGTACTAAGAAAAATAAGATGCATAAAAGATAAACATCACATGCAATCAAAATATGTGACATGATATGGCCATCATCATCTTGTGCTTTTGATCTCCATCTCCAAAGCATCGTCATGATCTCCATCGTCACCGGCTCGACACCTTGATCTCCATCATTGCGTCGTGGTCGTCTCGCCAACTATTGCTTCTACAACTATTTCTAATGCATAGCCATAAAGTAAAGCAATTACATGACGTTTTCATTTCATACAATAAAGAGACAACCATAAGGCTCCTGCGGGTTGCCGATAACTTACAAAACATGATCATCTCATACAATAATGTATATCACATCATGTCTTGACCATATCACATCACAAGATACCCTGCAAAAACAAGTTAGACGTCCTCTACTTTGTTGTTGCAAGTTTTACGTGGCTGCTACAGGTTTCTAGCATGAACCGTTCTTACCTACGGCAAAAACCACAACGGCGATTCATTAAGTTTTCTGTTTTAACCTTCTTCAAGGACCGGCCGTAGTCAAATTCGATTCAACTAAAGTAGGAGAAACAGACACCTGCCAGCCACCTTTATGCAAAACTAGTTGCATGTCAGTCGGTGGAACTGGTCTCATGTGCGTGGACATGTAAGGTTGGTACGTGCCGCTTCATCCCACAATACCACCGAATCAAAATAAGATGTTGGTGGTAAGCAGTATGACTATCACTGCCCGCAACCCTACAAAAAAGACACATCTGTGACATTTTGGGCCGAACAATTTTTTTCTATCGTGCTTATGACACTTCTATGATGATAATTGTGACTAAACATGGTATCATCATAGATGTGGTGGGCTCGTACTTCCATGCAAAAAATCATGACAAAAAATGGGCTTTTCGTCCTGGACGGGCCGGAGACCCAGTTGCATGACATTCTTTGGGTCATCCATGACAGAAAAAATCGTGGCAGAAGGGAGAGCGAGGAAAATATCGGGGAGTTCCCGGTTATGGTGGGTGGTCGGGGCCGAGTGATGCTCGAAGGTTTGCATATTTTTCTCGTATACGTACGCACGTGTGTGTGAGGCGTTGGGCTCTAATTGAACCCGAGCGAGGCATTTGCTTACTGAACACGAGCGATTGCACTGGCTATGTTACTGAACCTGAGCGATCGATCCTTGGCTGTTAACTGAACCCGAGCGATTCCTTCACTACTGCTGCTAACTGAAGCAGATCAAACCTGCTACCTCTTGATGAACAATGAGCGTTGTTGGGGTTGGATGAACAGTTCCGGGTGGGGGTTGGATGAACAGGACCCCATGGTAGTTGAGGCCATTGCCGCTGGATGAACAGGACCCCGATCGAGCCAGTTGGGGTGGATGAACAGGACCCTATGGAGGGTTAGTTGAATAGTAGCCCATGGAGGCCGGATGAACAAGACCCTGTGGAGGGTTGGTTGAACAGGACCCCGTGTGGAGGGCTGGTTGAACAGTAGCCGGTGGAGGCTGGATGAACAGGACCATGTGGTGAACAATAGCTGGTGGAGGCTGGAGGAAGTCGACGGTGGATGAACAGTAGCAGGTGGAGGCTGGAGGAAGTAGACTGTGGATGAACAGTAGCCCGTGGAGGTTGGAGCGAGGCAGTAGACAGTGGATGAACAGTAGCCCGTGGAGTCCCCTTTTGCGGTACGCCACACCCCTCCCAATGAATAGGACCCCCGTTTCGACCGTAGGCGCTCCAACACAAGTCCGTTTCCTTCGTTTTGCGGTATGCCACACCCCTCCCGATCAACAGCACCCTGTCGACCGTAGGAGCTCAAACACAACTCCATTTCCTCTGTTTTGTGGTACGCCAGACCCTTCCCGATGAACAGGACCCTGTTTTGACCGTACACAGTCGAATAGAAGGACGTTTTCCTCCATTTTGCGGTACGCCAGACCCCGTTCCGCCTGTTCCGTCCAAGCCAGTTGGCTCCCATTGAACACGACCCATTCTGATCCAGCCTGTTGCCTCTTGATGAACAAGACACATTCCGACCCACTCACTTGGCTCCCCGTGAACACGATGATGTTTCCTTCGTTCCGACCCAGCCGGTTAGCTGATGATGAACATGACAAAGTCGCTGCCATCTGTTGCCTCTCCATGTACACGAGCCCTGGCCGTCTGTATGCGCGAGTACGCGTTTCGAGACCCCGCTTGTATGTACGTACATGGCCGTATTTTTTGGCATGCGGCTGTATGTACGTGTACATGATTTAGATGGGACAACCTGAACTGCTACATGGGGGGATCTACTATGACATGTGCCGCTACTTACTCAGCCACGGTTCATCATTGTAGAGCAACCAATCGACCACTATGTATGTACACATTCGCAACAAGACAGACAACGCTACATACGCTTTGACCGAGTGGGTCCCAGCTGTCAGGGAGGATAAGGAAGCACGTCCTTACATGCGAAGATATAGCTGCTGGGTCACATCTGTCAGGGGGGATCATTTTTTTGCCTGTAATAACGACGCACTTCCTTGCGTGTGAAGATGTAGCTGGTGGGTCCCAGTTATCAGGGGGAGAAAACATTATTTTTCAGGGTAAAAAGGATGTACTTGCATGCATGCGTCCATGGGCATGGTGCGTCCCCACTGTCAGCCTCTCACATACAGTCATCTTTTGATGACTCTCATTTGTTGACCACATTGACCACACCGTGCTGAGCGCACCAAGGTCGGTGGACGAAGGCGAGGCCCCAGACTAGAACGGCCCAGAGATGGGGAAGACGCAGCAGTGGAGTTGTAGATGGAGAGGAGTGGGAAACTTGACTGGTTTGGGTGCGTGGCAGCACTGCTGCCCACGGGAGACAGGAGCAAGAACAGAGGTTGAAGAAGCAGCACGACTGTTGGATTAACATCCAATGGTCCAGCTGCTAGAATCATTTGTTGATTAAGTTGAGAAAGCCATGCGTACAAGTCAGCTTAGTAGGCCCACAAGTCAGCCACCAAATCTGTCGAGTCCCAGCTGCCATCGGAAGAAATAGTTTTTTCGCATAACAAGGAGGCACTTCCTTCCATGCAAAGATACAGCCGGTGGGTCCCACCTGTCAGGGGGAGGAAACATTTTTTCAGCTTAATAAGGAGGAACTTTCCTTGCGTGCGACCATGGACCTCATGCGTCCCAGCTCTCAGGCTCTCCATGTATAGTCCTCTTCTGATGACTCTCGTTTGTTGACCACGCCACGCCGAGCATAGTGAGGCGGTGGACGACGGGGAAGCCCCGGACGGGAATGACCCGGAGATGGGAAGACGCGGCAGTGGAGTCACAGATTGAGAGGAGTACAAGGGTTATAGCTGGTTTTGATGCAGCGTGGGGCTGCAGTCGGTGGAGAATAATAGGAGGTGTGGAGGGGTGGAGGGATAGCCTGGTCGGCGGTGGGGTAGCGCTTCGCAGCGATGCGTGCTAAGCAGAGCCGCTAGCCGCCGGAGGCCGGAGCAGGCGGTCCCCGCGACACTGGAGGAAGAAGACGAGAGATTGAATGTGCATGCCGGCCGTTGGATATAAATCCAATGGTTGTGGATGTCAGAATCATTTTTTGACTAAGTTGACAATGCCTTGCGTAGGCTTCGACCTATTGGCCCACATGTCAGCCTGCAAAAATGTGGCATATATTTAACCCATGTTTTCTAGAATTTACAGTCCATTTGCTGGGCTGGGTGAACAAATAATTTCGCGTCAATGCGGCCCATTTAATATTTTCTAAGAAATCCCAGCCCATTTGCACTTTTTTGAAATACACGAATTAGCTGGGCTTGTTCTATATATAATGAAGGAGCAATTAATATCAAAAAATAAACCGAAGCGACACATTTTTTATATATAAAATTTAAAAATTAGCGAGTTATTGCTCAAAAGAAAAATGAGCGCGTTATTACTACATTGGTCCTTAAAATCTTCGCAAGCTTTTGTACGCAATCACCAGGATTTTCTTGCCTGTGAGTCAAAAACAACCAAGATTTTCCTTGCCAACTTCTGTTAAACATTTACTTTTATAAGTTAATAAGACGTGGGATGTTTTTATAATGTATATATAAGTCTCTATTAAATATACGATAATAGTAATAATATATATATATATATATATATATATATAATGTGGTTCGAAGGGAAAACATAAGCTGGACATAGCATTATTATTCTTATATATAGATAAATAGAATAGAGATTTGCGTTTTATTAAAAAAAACATTGGGCTGCTGATCTTTAAGAAAAAGTAAAACCTACGCTAGGAGGCCCATAGGCTGGTACATACATGATGGGGCTAAAAAAATAAGTTGGAACTACTGTCTCGGTATGTCGTGGGCTACCCATGTTAAAAAACAAAACCTAGGCCTAGCTGATACTTGTTCGACCTTTGGAAAAAGGGTTTTTATTAGTTTTGCCACCGGTTGTATAACACTACTCAGTTTCGCCACTAAAAAATTTCACTACTCAAAAATGCCATTGTTCCGTTAGACACAATCTCAAAAAGACCATTTTACAACGTTATCGTCAGGTCAAGGGACGTTGACCGAAGGTAGATGACGGGAATACCCCTGATCTCAATTTGCACTCTCTCTCTCTCCATAGTATGGCCCCACTTGTCAGGATAAAGAATTTTGAAGAAAAAAGAGACCTGTCGGGTTTCGAACCTGACACCTCGCTGTTGATGGGGGCGCATGATTACCATTCCAACCAACCCAAGCATCTGTTCAAAAATGGAATTCTATTCTGATAGTGTAAGGCGCCATTTGAGTATCGCCACCTGCCGCAGCTCAGCTCTGCCTCTGGCCCAGTAGGCAGCTCCGGCGCTTCTCCCGGTTGACTCTGTGGCTCCTCCTGGGTCTTGAAGTGCAATTGTTCCACGACAATGGCGATGAATAGCAGGCCCAAATCAGAGGGTTCCTTCGGCCACCGGACGCCCCAACATGGTATAGGCTCTGAAATTCCTCCATTATGAGTATACTAATCCTCAGTGTGCGTGTGGTTCAATATAACTTGTAGAGGTCAAAATTCTTGTGTAGAATTTGTAGTAGCTGACGTTGCCTTGTTGATAACTGCATGCTAGCTAGCAACAAGAAAAGACGCGACACGCTGCTGTGTTGGAATACTATTCCATCCACATGATGTAAGGGATGTATCTCCTTCCACATTAAAAGATTTCTGTAGCTCAGCTGGTTAGCTGTCGCGACGTGCAGGCTATGGTCTTGGGTTCGAAACCCCGAACTACCAATTTTCATTTTCTATTTTCATGCGCTCTTGGCAGATGGGCCCACAAGTCAAAAGGGAGAGAAAAGGGGAGTTCACAAATGGGATAAGGGTATTTTCATCATCTATCTTCGGTCAACGTCCATTGACCTGACAGTAACGATGAAAATGGTCTTTTTGAGGTTGTGTCCAACGAAACAATGGCATTTTTGAGTAGTGAAAATTTTAAGTGGCAAAACTGAGTGGTGCTATACAACCGATGGCAAAACTGATAAAAACCCTTGGAAAAATGATACCGGCTAGATCCCTGATACCCCTTTCCCACAACAACAACAACAACAACAACAACAACAAAGATCCCTGATACCCCTGGAAAAAAAGCTCCTAGATGACAGTCATCATTGGAAATTTATTTCGTTTATTGACTATGTTGACAAACCCATGGGCCCCAACGTGAGTATACAATTAGGAGGAAGATTTTTTCCAATGAGGCACTTGCTTGCGTACGGCTTGGACCTGGTGGGTCCCCACTGTCAGCCTCTCGGCGTATAGTCCTCTCCAGATTCCTCTCGTTTGTTGAGCATATTCACAACGGCATACGGCGGCGCCACGGCGAGCGCACACTGAGGAGAAAGAACCGGGGCCAGGGAAGACGCCTTCATTCTTTCGAACATACCGCACTAGCCCTGTGGCTGTAGCCCTCTCACCCAAAAGTTGTACTGCCCGGGGTTCATCCCAATTGGTGAAGTTGAAAAATATCTAACACTTGCCAGAATTTCGTCCCTAGTTTACCTAGTCTTTCGCACACTCAACATTGTCTTGCCATTTTGAAAATAACATATCTTTTTGACTTTGCATCATCTGAAGATGTTCTATACATGAATGTTGATCAGTGTTAACTTGTTGTTAGTTCCATTTTTTACCATGAATAAAATTTCCAACATTCTGTTATCCATTTGAAAAGTGCCTGTTGATTTAAATTCTCTGCCTCTGAAACATGCAGTTTCTTATCTAAAAATCACTTGGACAAGCAGCAAACACCGGTGCCGCGCTTCTTCAATCCCCCGGTAGTGCAAGGGGGAATTAAACTTCCGTCCCGTGCTACCGGTTGGGGAATGGAGCAAACTAGATTGAAGAGGGGGCCAGCGACACGACTGAAGAAGCACATCAAACGTGATTTTTTCCAGTGGATGGCTCTTGATCATGTTTTTACATGCCTCTGCACCATACAACTTGTATTTTTAGCCTCCCAGTCCCTGGTGGACCAGTAGCCCATTTGCTGGGCGGGCCAACCTACAGAAAGCAGCACTCGGTTTTTTATCAAGCCCCCAAAACAAAGCAGTACTATGTTTGTTTTGAGGCCAAAAACATTACAGCAGGGGTTGAGCGGGGGAGGGGGAAGACAGAGCAAAAAGATAAAAAAGAGCTGATGCGCCGTTGCTACCCTAACAAGCAGGTGCAATTCTTCTCGGGAAGAAGGTGTGCATTGACACCCACACATCACAATCCCACAGTAGACATTCTAACAAGTTCACACCCAAGTACAACACAAAAGGTAAACATTCGTATCAAACTAAGGTTCCCAGGACATGTTCATATTCATAGCCAAACTCAAAAGATTTATATATACACAAGTTCAGCATGTCTGTGCATCCAAATGATTGATAGATCATAAGACAATATTCATAGACAATTCACAAAAAGATTTAGATATACACATGTTCAGTATGTTTATGCATCCAAATGATTGAGATCACAACCAATATCATCCATGGACAAACTTTAATTACCTAGGGTACAGACTGGTAAATGGTGTTCAGTCGGTGGTACTTCTTGCTAAAATTAATGCTTGTACGAGTAAATTTTTGAGTACATAAGAGGCAGCATAGAAAATCTGAACTTTGCTTGTAGGTTTATCCTCGAGATACTGGCCTCGATGCCGAGGGAGGTTTGAGCAACTTGGCCACTACTTTCATCCAACTAGTTTACTGCCTCATCTTAGTCATGTAGCTCGCCAAAATTCTACATTGCAGACAAGAAAGGAGGCGGTCAATAAAATGAACCACCCATTTTTGTGCAGTTCAACTGAAATGGAGCATCCTTGGCGTGCAGACTGATTAACTGCCAGATGAATATATGTGTGAACCAACTTGTCTGGAATCTTTAGACTCCATGCCATACAGTTCGCTACCATATGTGCCGATAAAAAAGGCACAAGTTGGGACCAAAGATTGGACTGCGTTTTTCTGGGCTATGCGCCAAGCAATATTTTTGGCGTTCACTCTCCTAATACTTGGAGTTTGACAACTGGTTGATGCCGGTTGATATTCGAATGAATATAGGAACTTCTTCTTGTCCACATCAATGCTTGTTTGAGTGTACTTTGGAGCACATAGCAGCAGCATAAGTATCTGTCCATCTGATATTTTTGTGCAGTTCTACTGAAATCGCCCAATCTAATGAGTTGCCTGCGAGTTCAGGCTCCAAGTTACTCCTTTATGAAATCGGAAAACAGTAGCACAATACCAAATTACCAATACATATGACAAGCACAATAATCAGGATAAAGACTGGTACCAACCTGTATGAGGTAGCATATCAATTACTATTTCCTTTAACTGGAAGTCGAGATAAGCAACTGACAAGAAAGGAAGGAAGCAGTCGAGGCAATGAAGCACCCAAAGTTTTTGTGCTGTTCCGCCAAAATCGAGCATCCATGTTGGCACATATGTTGAGAGAGTGAGATTAATATAATAGAGGGACTAATTGATGAAACATACACTAACAAATAGAAGTGATAACCCACAAGTATAGGGGATCGCAACAATTTTCGAGGGTAGAGTATAAACCCAAATTTATTGATTCGACACAAAGGGAGCCAAAGAATATTATCAAGTATTAGCAGCTGAGTTGTTAATTCAACCACGCCTGAAAGACTTAATATCTGCAACAAAGTATTTAGTAGAAAAGTAGTATGGAAGTAACGGTAACGGTGGCAAAAGTAACAGCAGTTGTTTTGTAGCAATCATAACAGTGGCGACGAAAAAGTAACTTAGAAAAGATCAATATGAAACGAGCTCGTAGGCAATGGATCAATGATGGATAATTATGTCGGATGGCATTCATCATGCAACAGTCATAACCTATGGTGACACAGAACTAGCTCCAATTCATCAATATAATGTAGGCATGTATTCCGAATATAGTCATACATTCTTATGGAAAAGAACTTGCATGACATCTTTTGTCCTACCCTCCCGTGGCAGTGGGGTCCTAATGGAAACTAAGGGATATTAAGGCCTCCTTTTAATATAGAACCGGAACAAAGCATTAGCACTTAGTGAATACATGAACTCCTCAAACTATGGTCATTACCGGGAAGTGTCCCGACTATTGTCACTCCGGGGTTGCTGGATCATAACACGTAGTAGGTGACTATAACTTGCAAGATAGGATCAAGAACAAAAATATATTCATGAAAACATAATAGGTTTAGATCTGAAATCATGGCACTTGGGCCCTAGTGACAAGCATTAAGCATAGCAAAGTCATAGCAACATCAATCTTAGAACATAGTGGATACTAGGGATCAAACCCTAACAAAACTAACTCAATTACATGGTAAATCACATCCAAACCATCACCGTCCAACAAGCCTATGATGGGATTACTCACGCACAGTGGTGAGAATCATCAAATTGGTGATGGAAGATGGTTTATGATGACGATGGCGATGATTTCCCCTCTCCGGAGCCCAAAACAGACTCCAGATCTGCCCTCCCAAGGTAGAGCAGGAGGTGGCGCTGGCTCCGTATTGTGAAACGTGATGTATCCTTCTCTTTGATTTTTCTCTCCCGGAACGTGAATATATGGAGTTGGAGTTGAGGTCGGTGGAGCTTTGTGGGACCCACAAGATAGGAGGGCGCGCCCTCCACCCTTGTGGACAGGTGGTGGGTCCTCTTCTGTTGATTTTTTCACCAATATTTTTATTTATTCCAAAAATATTCTCTGTGAAGTTTCAGGTCATTCCGAGAACTTTTATTTCTGCACAAAAATAACACCATGGCAATTCTACTGAAAACGACGTTAGTCTGGGTTAGTTCCATTCAAATCATGCAATTAGAGTCCAAAACAAGGGCAAAAGAGTTTGGAAAAGTAGATACGATGGAGACGTATTAAGAAGCACCCTCATTATCTTAATGGGTAAAGTTAGCAACATAGTAGTCTTGCTTAAAGAGAGGTATTAGTTTATGTAATCAGTGCCAATTAGCTCAACACTCAAAGCATTGCCATGTATCATAGGTTGCAAAACTTTAACGTGCAAAGATAAAGGAGTTTCTCATGACAGTAGCAACACAGTAGGACGATACAAATAGAGATGACAACAAACTAATATGGATGAAGGCCCTAGGCCGGTACCAACCTGAGCAAAAAGGCTTATTCAAGTAGTCCCAGAAGAGATGATAAAGCACTCACTGGAATCACTCAATAGTATATATTTTTGTGCACTTCAAATGTATGGTTGAAACCACTCTTGTTTACTAGTGGTGAGGCTATATCGAAAGATTATCAAGAACTTCCATCAGAGTCAAAGCACTGGCTGGGATAGAGTTCATTGTATTCTCTTGTGCAGTTCCACTAAAATGTACGATTGGCACAACATGATCCCTGTTTGCACAAGTAGGAACAAGGTGAAACCTTCATTAGCTTAGTGAGAAAGGATAGAAAGACATTAGCATATTACTTTAATAGTAGCATAAAATTCATGATGGACAATATGCAAAACATTGCCTCATTGAACCAATGGCAATAAATTGACATGCAAAACAATAGCACTATTATGTCATGACACTACCAAGATTCCCTCCCTGCTCCACCACATGCAGGGATGGCAATGGGTTGGGTTTTGGGCGGGTGGAGCTGGTCCAAATCCAACCCATGACCCATCTTCCTACCCTCTTCCCATCCACCAAATTATCCATGGGCACATGCCCATGCCCAAACCCGCTGGATACCCACATACCCATGGAGCTCCATGGGCATAGAAAAGTCAACATGAAGCCTTCCCAAAGATGAAATTAACTCAACATCATTCACTCACAAATGTCAACATAAGCTACATGCAGAAGTAGGCAACAAGTAATACGATGAGTCTTTAAGTGTGACATACCGGAGGTTGATTTTGCAGCATATAGCTTATGGCACCAGTTGCATATTGCCTGCCATTTCCCATTGATTCGTTATTTCTACTGTCACTAGCATATGGTCCCACATGTCATACGGGTATCCATTGGATATCCATGGAGCACAAACTATAATCGTGCCCAACCCAATTGTTCGTGGATATCCATATTCACGGACCCGTGGGCAGAAATGTGCTCCATACCCTTTCCCAATCGGGTCGGGTATCCATGGGTATCCAGATCCATGGATAAAATTGCCATCCCTACACATGATTCACCTCCACAGACACACATACACACATATATGATTCAGCATAGGGTGCTACTAAAGATTTGTTTAACTTCGACAGGAAAATTAGGCAGCAATAAATTAATTAAGTGACCTTGCAGGAGAGACAACATAAGTGGAAGGGCTCCCTGGAAGTTCGTCTCACATGTAAGGGAGACGTTGCCGGAGCTCTTGAATGGCCTCGACTGAGGCCTCGGCTTCAGTAAGATCACCTTGGCACTGTTGATCGTGTAGAGCTGGATCGCACATGCATCCAAAATCTAGTTAATTAGTATGATGTGTCATCAAGCCAAGTACTACTCTGCTGCATTTCTCTATCTATCTCTACTCTACTCTTATAAAAAACAGAGTTGGTGATGATGGTGTGCCTGCCATCCTGCAATATAGTCTGCCCGATTTGTATCTAACGGATAGGAAGGAAACTATGGCAATTTTGCAAAAAGATACCCACACCCCTCTCCACATTTGCAAATAAGTCCTTCCCTCGTTCATCCTTTTCTCTCACAAGATAAACTACTTATACAAATGCATCTTGATGTTACGTGCAACGCACGGGCATCTTGCTAGTCTTCCAAGTAAATTAAGACTAGTAGCAACACAACAATACAATACCACTAGCAAGATGTCAGGATAACATAGGATGGTACCATTGTGTGATTTCTTCATTTCCTCCTCCTCCTTCTTCCTCTTCCTCTTCATGCTCTGTTTCTCTTTCTCCTTACCAATTGGTGAAACCAAGTACATGATTGGCCTTCTATTTCAGAATTGGTTTTGTCAATGAGGGAGTACAAGTGTACTAGTAAAAAATAGCATTATTTTCTCATGGCAGTCACAAAATAGATATGAACACATGCATTAAATATCATTCTTACATAAAGGAAGGTTATGGTGCTAATATGGATGATGAAGATTGGAACACAGATCTCCCTTTGTGCAGTTCCACCGAAATGAACCAACGGTTCCTTTCTGACATTCCAGTTAAACAACACAAAAGTCACTTCTTTTAAGAAGTGTTTGTGTAGTGCACAAAAAGGTCGCAATAGAAATGAGGTGAAATGGATATCCTTATTTGCACAAAACGCTACAGAGGAAACAGTCAGAGCCTCATACAATTACTGGCAAAAACAATTGGCTAAACTTGTCATGGCTTATAACAGTGGCATGGCTTCATTTTACCAGGGGCATTAGATTAAGAACATCTAAATATTTGCTATAAGGGCATGGGACTATGGGTGCACCAGCAGTCCAGCACCATGTACCTAAACCAGGGCATAAAGTGGTGATTCAGAGTTTGTTGCCCCGAGAAACAACATCCAAGAAACATATCTAGGTTGGTCCCATTTTTGTTCACTCTAGCCACCTACTCCTATGTGTGAATGGCAAATCTAGTCCTGGTCATACCACTATGTACAATGTTTCCCCTATATTTCCCTTTTCGACCAAGAGACCGGTTGGATGACCAGTCTATACTACTTTCACCCCCTTTCCTTCCTATTTGTACCAAGTCTGATGTACATGCTAAATTCCCCACTTTATTTCTTGTTTGAACTAAGTACAAGATTCGACTCCATGAAGTAGCCTTACCTCTAACAATAGAAAAAAAATTAGGTGACGTTGGACCATCTGATTGAGCCTAGCTACGAGGGGGGCTGAGAGGTAGAAAATAATGCACATGCAGCAATGTAGCGAGCGAGGAAGTAGAGCTAGGCCGGTTTCGAAGGAAGATATACCTGAAGGTCGTCAGGATGTGGATAGGTGGGCAGCGGGAGGCCGGATCCGCCCACACTAGGGCAGCGACGAAGGGGTCGGAGCACCTGCCGCGCCGGCGCTCGGCCAAAGATAACGGTGCGGCCTGCAGTGGGTCTTCTCCCTCGCTGTTGACGACGGCCTAAATGCTGCCCCTCCTCCCCTTCACTGGTGGAGAAGGATACATCCGGATCTGTAACCAGCGGCGAGGATAGAAAGACAGTGTTACCATCGCTATCTTTTTTAGATCTGGAGAGGATGACAGTGTCTGAATAGAGCAATCCTAGCAAGCAAGCGCGGAGGTTCCGACCAATATATATACATATAGTGGGGTAGTTTTATTTTTTCACACCATCAAAACAATTGTTTAAAATTGTGTATGTGGCAGGTCACCTTTTTTTTGATTTGTTGATTGTTTTTTGAGATAGTGCTACCACTTAAGCATGTGTTGGTTTTCCCTTGAAGAGGAAAGGGTGATGCAGCAAAGTAGCGTAAGTATTTCCCTCAGTTTTGAGAACCAAGGTATCAATCCAGTAGGAGACAATGCACAAGTCACCTAGTACCTGCACAAACAATCAAGAACCTTGCAACCAACACGATAAAGGGGTTGTCAATCCCTTCACGGTCACTCGCAAAAGTGAGATCTAACAGAGATAGTAAAGTAAATATTTTTGGTATTTTTGATGTATAGATTGGAAAGTAAAGATTGCAAAATAGTAAACAAGATGCGATGCAAATAAAAGAGATGTAATATAATAGGAAAGAGACCCAGGGCCATAGGTTTCACTAGTGGCTTCTCTCAAGATAGCATGTATTACGGTGGGTGAACAAATTACTACCGAGCAATTGATAGAAAAGCGCATAGTTATGAATATATCTAAGGCAATGATCATGAATATAGGCATCACATCCGTGTCAAGTAGACCAAAACGATTCTACATCTACTACTACTCCACATATCGACCGCTATCCAGCATGCATCTAGAGTATTAAGTTCATAAGAACGGAGTAACGCATTAAGCAAGATGACATGATGTAGAGGGATAAACTCAAGCAATATGATATAAACCCCATCTTTTATCCTCGATGGCAACAATACAATACGTGCCTTGCTGACCCTACTGTCACTAGGAAAGGACACCGCAAGATTGAAGCCAAAGCTAAGCACTTCTCCCATTGCAAGAAAGATCAATCTAGTAGGGCAAACTAAACTGATAATTCAAAGATACTTGCAAAGATATCAAATCATGCATATAAGAATTCAGAGAAGAACCAAATAATATTCATAGATAATCTTGTTCATAAATCCATGATTCATCGGATCTCGGCAAACACACCGCAAAAGAGTATTACATCAAATAGATCTCCAAGAACATCAAGGAGAACTTTGTATTGAGAATCAAAGAGAGAGAATAAGCCATCTAGCTAATAACTATGGACCCGAAGGTCTGTGGTAAACCACTCACGCTTCATCGGAGAGGCAATGGTGTTGATGTAGAAGCCCTCCATGATTGATTCCCCCTCCGGGAGATTGCTGGAAAAGGCCCCAAGATGGGATCTCACAGGTACAGAAGTTTGCGGCGGTGGAAAAGTGGTTTCGTGTCTCTCACTGATGTTTCTATGGTATAAGAGTATATATAGGCGAAGGAAGTACGTGGTGGAGCTACGAGGGGCCCACGAGGGTGGGGGCGCGCCTACCCCCTGGGCATGCCCTCCTGCCTAGTGGCTTCCTCGTGGAGTGTTGGACTTCGACTCCAAGTCTTCTAGATTGCTTTCGGTCCAAGAAAGATCCTCCCGAAGGTTCATTCCGTCTGGACTCTGTTTGGTATTCCTTTTCTGCAAAACTCTAAAATAGGAAAAAAAACTGGCAATGGGCCTCCGGATAATAGGGTAGTCCCAAAAATAATATAAAAGAGCATATTAAAGCCCATTAAACATTTAAAATAGATAATATAATAGCATGGAACAATCAAAATTATAGATACGTTGGAGACGTATCAAGCATCCCCAAGCTTAATTCCTGCTCGTTCTTGAGTAGGTAAATGATAATAACAGAATTTTTGATGTGGAATGCTACCTAACATAATTATCAATGTAATTTTCTTTATTGTGTCATGAATGTTCATATCTGAAAGATTCAAGACAAAAGTTTAATATTGACATAAAAATAATAATACTTCAAGCATACTAACAAAGTAATTATGTCTTCTCAAAATAACATGGCCAAAGAAAGTTCATCCCTACAAAATCATATAATTTGGCTATGCTCCATCTTCGTCACACAAAATATTCAAATCATGCACAACCCCGGTTTCAGCCAAGCAATTGTTTCATACTTTAGTATTCTCAAACTTTTTCAACTTTCACGCGATACATGAGCGTGAGCCATGGACATAGCACTATAGGTGGAATAGAATGGTGGTTGTGGAGAAGACAAAAAGGAGGAAGATGGTCTCACATCAACTAGGCATACTAATGGGCTACGGAGATGCCCATCAATAGATATCAATGTGAGTGAGTAGGGATTGCCATGCAACGGATGCACTAGAGCTATAAATGTATGAAAGCTCAACAAAAGAAACTAAGTGGGTGTGCATCCAACTTGCTTGCTCACGAAGACCTAGGGCATTTTGAGGAAGCCCATCATTGGAATATACAGGCCAAGTTCTATAACGAAAATTCCCACTAGTATATGAAAGTGACAAAATAAGAGACTCTCTATCATGAAGATCATGGTGCTACTTTGAAGCACAAGTGTGGAAAAGGATAGTAGCATTGTCCTTCTCTCTTTCTCTCTCTCTCTCTCTCTTTGTTTGGCTTCTTTGGCCTCTTTTTTTCATTGGCTTCTTTGGCCTCTCTTTTTTTATTTCCTAACATGGGACAATGCTGTAATAATTATAATCACCACACTTCTATTTATTTACACCTCAAGGATTACAACTCGATACTTAGAACAAAATATGACTCTATATGAATGCCTCCAGCGGTGTACCGGGATGTGCAATGAATCAAGAGTGACATGTATGAAAAAAATTATGAATGGTGGCTTTGCCACAAATACGATGTCAACTACATGATCATGCAAGGCAATATGACAATGATGGAGCGTGTCATAATAAATGGAACGATGGAAAGTTGCATGGCAATATATCTCGGAACGGCTATGGAAATGCCATAATAGGTACGTATGGTGGCTATTTTGAGGAAGGTAAATGGTGGGTTTATGGTACCGGTGAAAGTTGCGCGGTACTAGAGAGGCTAGCAATGGTGGAAGGGTGAGAGTGCGTATAATCCATGGACTCAAGATTAGTCATAAAGAACTCACATACTTATTGCAAAAATCTACAAGTCATCAAAACCAAGCACTACGCACATGCTCCTAGGGGAAGGGTTGGTAGGAGTTAACCATCGCGCGATCCCGACCTCCACACATATGGAAGACAATCAAAGAAATACCTCATGCTTCAAATTTGTTACACAACGGTTACCATACGTGCATGCTACGGGACTTGCAAACCTCAAAACAAGTATTTCTCAAATTCAAAATTACTCTACTATCATGACTCTAACATCACCATCCTCATATCTCAAAACAATCATCAAGCATCAAACTTCTCATAGTATTCAACACACTTTATATGAAAGTTTTTTATTATACCCATGTTGGATGCCCATCATATTAGGACTAGTTTTATAGCCAAAGCAAATTACCATGCTGTTCTAAAAGACTCTCAAAATAATATAACTGAAGCATGAGAGATCAATAATTTCTATAAAATAAAACCACCACCGTGCTCTAAAAAGATATAAGTGAAGCACCAGAGCAAAATTATCTACCTCAAAAGATATAAGTGAAGCACATAGAGTATTCTAATAAATTCCGATTCATGCGTGTCTCTCCCAATAGGTGTGTATAGCAAGGATGATTGTTGTAAACTAAAAAGAAAAGACTCAAATCATACAAGACGCTCCAAGCAAAACACATATCATGTGGTGAATAAAAATATAGCCTCAAGTAAAGTTACCGATAGATGAAGACGAAAGAGGGTATGCCTTTCGGGGCATCCCCAAGCTTAGGCTTTTGGTTGTCCTTGAATTTTACCTTGGGGTGCCTTGGGCATCCCCAATCTTAGGATCTTGCCACTCCTTATTCCAAAATCCATCAAATCTTACCCAAAAACTTGGAAAACTTCACAACACAAAACTTTAACAAAAAATCTCACGAGCTCCATTAGTATAAGAAAATAAACCACCACTTTAAGGTAGTGTAATGAACTCATTATTTATTTATATTGGTGTTAAACCTAATTTATTCCAACTTCTCTATGGTTGATACCCCCTGATACTACTCATAGATTCATCAAAATAAGCAAACAACACACGAAAAACAGAATCTGTGAAAAACAGAACAGTCTGTAGCAATCTGTAACTTCTGAATACTTCTGTAACTCCAAAAATTCTGAAATAAATTGGTGGACGTGAGGAATTTGTCTAGTAATCATCTTCAAAAAGAATCAACCTAAACTCACTTTCCAGTAAACAAATGACAGCTAATCTCGTGAGTACAAAAGTTTCTTTTTTTTTACAACAACATCGCAAAGACTTCACCCAAGTCTTCCCAAAGGTTCTACTTGGCACAAACACTAATTAAAATATAAAACCACATCTAAACAGAAGCTAGATTAATTATTTATTACTAAACAGGAGCAAAAAGCAAAGAACAAAAATAAAATTGGGTTGCCTCCCAACAGACGCTATCATTTAACGCCCCTAGCTAGGCATAAAAGCAAGAATAGATATAGGTATTGCCATAATAATGATAGGGCAAATCGTGAAAACTCATCTCATACTCCCTACGTTCAGCAGCAAGTTTTCATTGTGGCAGGCAAAAGTAATCAAAAGGGCTAAATTTAATGGGACAAAATTCGCCAAGATCAAGCTCGGGAGGTATTGGTTCCTCCTTTGGCCCCTCATATTGCACAACCAATTCGTCATTATAAGCATTCTTTTAGCAAAAAGTCATAAGTCTTTGTTCAAGGGGAAAACCTAACCCATTGTTCTGAATAGCAAAATTATGATTAAGTTCAAAAATCCTATCAACTAGAACATCGTTAGGAACCTTTTTTCTAAGGTTTCATTATAAGCAATATGATCTAAAGATCGTAAACGCATTATGTCTTCTTGATTAAAAAGGATTGCTTCTATGGGAGGAGGGCCAGCATCCACCCTATAATGTGCAAAAATTTCGTTGGCCTCTTTTATTATAAATCGGAACTCATGTGCTAAAAAGATGGTAGCCGCTCGCTTAACAGAAGAATGCTCAATATTGGAAAATTCTAGAAAAATCCTTTGTATGCAAGGATGCATGTGGATAAATTGTCTTTCAAGTTAAATTATGAGAAAAGATATAGCATCCACAAGACTACTAGTTCTATGAAGAATAGACCCACCCATAGTGGGGAAAGCACCGGCACAAGTAAAGAAATGTTGAATAACTCCTTTTCCAATAATATTACCACTACCAATCCGGAACTTTTTAGTGTGTAAAATAGTAGGTTCTTCATGAGGATTATCAAAAGCATCAAAGTGTCCCCCATCGTTACTACTATCTTTTTCAACGATAACCTCCCCAATTTTAGACATGATGGCAACAAAACGTACTAAGAACGAACACACAAGAGGCAAGCGGAAAGAGGCGAACGAAAGAGGGGCGAAGAAATGGCAAAGGTTTTCGAAAACCGTTTTAGAAGTGGGGGAGAGGAAAATGAGAGGCGAATGGCAAATAATGTAATGCGAGGGAGAATAGTTTATGATGGGTACTTGGTATGTCTTGACTTGGCGTAGATCTCCACGGCAACGGCGCTAGAAATCTTTCTTGCTACCTCTTGAGCATGCGTTGGTTTTCCCTTGAAGAGGAAAGGGTGATGCAGCAAAGTAGCATAAGTATTTCCCTCAGTTTTGAGAACTAAGGTATCAATCCAGTACGAGACAATGTACAAGTCACCTAGTACCTGCACAAACAATCAATAACCTTGCAACCAACGGGATAAAGGGGTTGTCAATCCCTTCATGGTCACTCGCAAAAGTGAGATCTAATAGAGATAGTAAAGTAAATATTTTTGGTATTTTTGTTGTATAGATTGGAAAGTAAAGATTGCAAAATAGTAAACGAGATGTGATGTAAATAAAAGAGATGTAATATAATAGGAAAGAGACCCAGGGGCCATAGGTTTCACTAGTGGCTTCTCTCAAGATAGCATGTATTACGGTGGGTGAACAAATTATTGCCGAGCAATTGATAGAAAAGCGCATAGTTATGAAGATATCTAAGGCAATGATCATGAATATAGGCATCACTTCCGTGTCAAGTATACCGAAATTATTCTGCATCTACTACTATTACTCCACATATCGATCGCTATCCAGCATGCATCTAGAGTATTAAGTTCATAAGAACGGAGTAACGCATTAAGCAAGATGACATGATGTAGAGAGATAAACTCAAGCAATATGATATAAACCCCATCTTTTTATCCTCGATGGCAACAATACAATACGTGCCTTGCTTCCTGTACTGTCACTGGGAAAGGACACCGCAAGATTGAAGCCAAAGCTAAGCACTTCTCCCATTGCAAGAAAGATCAATCTAGTAGGCCAAACTAAACCGATAATTCGAGGAGACTTGCAAAGATATCAAATCATGCATATAGTAATTCAAAGAAGAACCAAATAATATTCATAGATAATCTTGCTCATAAATCCACAATTCATCGGATCTCGACAAACACACCGCAAAAGAGTATTACATCGAATAGATCTCCAAGAACATCAAGGAGAACTTTGTATTGAGAATCAAAGAGAGAGAAGAAGCCATCTAGCTAATAACTATGGACCCGAAGGTCTGTGGTAAACTACTCATTCTCCCCTCGGAGAGGTAATGGTGTTGATGTAGATGCCTTCCGTGATCGATTCCCCCTCCGGCAGATCGCCGAAAAAGGCCCCAAGATGGGATCTCACGGGTACAGAAGGTTGCGGCGGTGGAAAAGTGGTCTTGTGGCTCTCATTGATGTTTCTAGGGTATAAGAGTATATATAGGCGAAGGAAGTACGTCGGTGGAGCTACAAGGGGCCCACGAGGGTGGGGGTGCACCCTCCTGCCTCACGGCTTCCTCGTGGAGTTCCAGACTTTGACTCCATGTCTTCTGGATTGCTTTCGGTCCAAGAAAGATCCTCGTGAAGGTTTCATTCCGTTTGGACTCCGTTTGGTATTCATTTTCTGCAAAACTCTAAAATAGGCAAAAAAACAAAAACTACGACTAGGCCTTCGGTTAATAGGTTAGTCCCAAAAATAATATAAAAGAGCATATTAAAGCCCATTAAACATCCAAAACAGATAATATAATAGCATGGAATAATCAAAAATTATAGATACATTAGAGACATATTAGATAGCTACCTGCTTATTCCAAGTGGTGTGACGGTGTGCCAGGTTGCACTTTGTATCGTTCAAGTCTAGTACTAGACCCTCCATTAAGTGAACAACCACTGCCTCATAAAAATTGTGAACAAGCCCACAACTAAAATTATCGGAAACATGGGCTGCCCTAGCATGCATTATTATTTATATTTTCTATGTGGGAGTATCCTCAAAACAAAATGTGAGAGTACAATCTTTATTGGGCCCCTTTGTAATTTTTGCTAAATTTTGACCAAAAAATTAACTGAAAAAATGTTAGTGCATGTTAATAAAAATTATATCCTTGGATTCGTATTTGAACATAGTTTTCAATGATGTAATTTTTTGTGACATGCATGAAGATTTGATCAGTTAAATTTATAGTCAAAATTTGGCACATATTATCATAGGGACCAATAAACCAGGACAGAGCTCCTCGTCTGTCATCCAAACTAGTACTGTATATGACTAGCCGCTCTATATACATGCGGGACATCAAGCATTTGCGCCTGTGTGCCATCCACCAAATCACAGCGAGGTGCTACAGTCGGGACTCACCGGTCACCCCGGTGTGGCCGTCATGACCCGTCATATCACAAAACCCACACCTTTACCAGCAGTGGTAAAGTGGCCTCGAAGTTGGACTGGACGAAGCAACCATCATTTCACTAGAACGCTCGTTCAAGCCCTTTCTCCCCTTGAAGAAAACGTCACTCCAGCCTACTCACTTCTACAATTTTTCTTCTGTACCGATGAAGGAAAGGTGGGCGAATCAGTGATGCTACTATATTTTCATTCCAAGAATCTTCTTTTTGCGAAGCACTGACCGATTCTCACAGCCTATTCTTTTCCCGTTTTCATTGCGATTGTGGTTTCCTTTCGATTGCTTTTTGTTTTTCAGTGTATTGATGGATCCTGGAAAACTAGGCAAAGAGTTGCCGGCGGACAACCCACTTGAGACAGAGACCTCCAGGAAGCGAGCACCGACCAACGAGTTGGCCATGTTGGCGGTCCAACCCATGGAGATGAAGAATTCCAAGAAACAAGCACTGCCCAAAGAGTTGATGACGTTGGCGGATGAACTCCTCAAAGAAAGCTAGAAGAACAGCAAGGGCCCTACCGTGCCTATGCCAGAAACTCCAATGGACATCTATGAGAGGCTCAAGGCCGAGTTTGAGGAGATAGTCGCTGTTGAGAAGCAGTATTTCCCTGGCAAGGTGATGGCCCCCCTGGAGGGATGGGATCCCTCGGTGAGCTGCACAAGGTAAAAAAATGGCTTACCATAGTTGTGGTTTTTGATTATATGCAATGTGTTTGCTAATATGTTACAGTTGTGCAGGTACCGGTGGATGCCCTTGATGATTCCGATGTCGCGGTTGGTCCTGTGGACAACGCCCCGGAGATCGTTTTTTATGTCGCGGTCCGTCTTGTGGACATCGCCCCGGAGATCGATTCCAATGTTGCTGTCCATCCTGTGGACATCGCTGCAGAGATCGATTCCGATGTCGCGGTCCATCCTGTGGACATCGCCCCAGAGATCTATTCCCATGCTGTTGCCCGTGCTGTGGTCATTGCTCGAGAGATCGATGACAAGAAATAGTTGGTCGCGCTAATCCTTCAAGGTAGTTTGCATTGTGTTTAATTACCAGAATGATGGTTGTTATCAAACCATCTTAGGGCTAGTGCATTGTCTTGTGTGGGCGGTACTTGCTACTTTTGTTTGATAGTGAATCATGCGAACCCTCTCCGAGCTATGGGAACAGATGTATCCTCACCAGCTTTTGATGTAATATATGGCATGCTTAGATGTAAGTTTGAACTGTTTATCATATCAGCAGGGCATGTTTGATGATTCTTGGTGTTAGTAGGCTATCTACTGTGCGAGCTATAGTACTTGCAAAAGACTAAAGAAAGAGAAACGTTGGGGCTGATGAGCTCGTGGTACACTTATAGGTCTGATCCATTGTCGATCGACCAATAGCCCAAGCTCCTAAAATTGTAGGCTTAGCGATCGACCAGACACTAGTGCACAATTATACACTAATTCACATCAAACTCAAAGAGTTAGTTCACGGATACGTTCAGGCCTCATTTGGTTCATAGGGTAGGAAAATCGTAGCAATAGGAAAGTCATAGGAAATGAGATGACATGTATCTTAAATCCTATGAGTAGGAATAGGCAAGGAGATGCCCTTTGATTCACATCATAGGATTTTTTCCATTGAGTCTAGGCTAATGTTTATTTTTCTATGAAATGTGGAGGATAGGAAGATTTCCTCCATAGGAATATGATTCTATTCCTATAAACCAAAGGCCTCTATAAATTTTTTTCCTATAGAAATCCTATCCTATGAAATTCCTACAAGATTCCTCTGAACCAAAGGAAGCGTCACATTAATATCTAGCAAAATTGGCACGTACTTGTAACATGCATGAATGTGTAATTCTTTTGTTGGAAGCATGAATGTGTAGTGATGTCATACTTTCAGAGTGGCTACAGAGTGTGTGTACATGTGACGCCCTCGATTTGACCGTACACTAATCATACACCCAAATGTGTACGATCAAGATCAAGGACTCACGGGAAGATATCACAACACAACTCTAGACACAAATTAAAATAATACAAGCTTTATATTCCAAGCCAGGGGCCTCGAAGGCTCGAATACAAATGCTCGAACACACAAGAGTCAGCGGAAGCAATAATATCTGAGTATAGACATAAGGTTAAACAAGTTTGCCTTAAGAAGGCTAGCACAAAAGCAGCATCGATCGAAAAGGCAAGGCCTCCTGCCTGGGACCTCCTAACTACTCCTCGAAGTCGAACTCCACGTAGAATCATCCTCGGGATCCTCTGGCTCCTGTACTCCATCATATGATCACAATAACAGGGAAAGGGGGGAAAAGAAGTAGCAAAGCAACCGTGAGTACTCATCCAAAGTACTCGCATGCAAGGAACTACACTACATATGCATTGGTATCAATGAAAGGGGTAGTATATGTGGACTGAACTGCAGAATGCCAGAATAAGAGGGGATAGCTAGTCCTATCACTACGCTTCTGGCAGCCTCCATCTGGAAGCAGTAGAAGAGAATAGATGGTAAGTTCACCAAGTATCATCGTACAGCATAAACCTACCCGACGATCCTCTCCTCATCGCTCTGGGAGAGAGCGATCACCAGGTTGTATCTGGCACTTGAAAGGGTGTGTTTTATTATGTATCCGGTTCTAGTTGTCATAAGGTCAAGGTACAACTCCGGGTTGTCCTTTTACCGTGGGACACGGCTATTCGAATAGATAAACTTCCCTGCAGGGGTGCACCACATAAACCAACACCCTCGATCCCCTTTGGCCGGACACACTTTCCTTGGTCATGCCCGGCCTCGGAAGATCAACACGTCATAGCCCCACCTAGGCACAACAGAGAGGTCAGCACGTCGGTCTAAATCCTATGGCGCAGGGGTCTAGGCCCATCGCCCATTCCACACCTGCACGTTGCATGGGCGGCCAGAAGCAGACCTAGCCTCCCTAATACAAGAGCAGGAATTCCAGTCCAATCCGGCGCACGCCGCTCAGTCGCTGACGTCACGACGGAGTTGGCTGATACCACGACGCCGAGTGCCCATAACTATTCCCGCGTAGTTGGTTAGTCCATATAGGCCAGTGGCCAGACTCAGATCAAATACCAAGATCTCGTTAAGCGTGTTAATTGAATTAACCACGGACGCCGACCAGGGCTAGGCCCACCTCTCTCCTAGGTGGTCTCGACCTACCTTGTCGCTCCGCCACAAAGTAACCATCAGGGGGCTGTCGGGAACCCAGGCCCATCACTACCTGGATGGACCACCTGCCCCTTCAGCCCCCATCTTCGAACAGTAACATAAGTATGTAAAAGTATATAGTATATGTACCCGTGATCACCTCTCGAAGTGATCACGGCCTAGTAGTATAGCATGGCAGACGGACAAGAGTGTAAGGCCATTGATGATAAACTAGCATCCTATACTAAGCATTTAGGATTGCAAGTAAAGGTAATAACAGAAGTAACAAGGACAGGCTATGCAGCAGAATAGGTTCACCCGAAAGTAGTAACAGCTACACTACTCTAATGCAAGTAGTAGAGGGAAGAGTAGGCGATATCGGGATGAACAAGGGGGGGAGCTTGCCTGGTTGCTCTGGCAAGGAGGGGTCGTCAACAACGTAGTCGATCGGGGCACCAGCAGCGGCGTCAGTCTCGTAGTCTACTGGAGAGAAGAGGGGGAAGAACAGTAAATATAATGCAAACATAAGCATGGCAATGCACGACATGACAAAGAGCGGTGCTAGGTGTGCCCTAACGCAGTAGGAGGTGATACCGGTGAAGGGGGGATACAATCTGGGAAAGTATTCCCGTTGTTTGGCATTTTCGGGCAGGCAGAATGGAGGGGGATGGTTACATGTTCACCATGCTAGGGACGTGTAGCGAACGAACGGACTACGTATTCGGATTTGTCTCGCCATTCTGAGCAACTTTCATGTACAAAGTATTTTCATCAGAGTTACGGTTTATTATCTATTAATTTACAAAGTTTTAATTCATTTTTGGGAATTAACAACTTAATTTAATCAAAAGTATTTATGACATCATCATGACATCAGCATGACGTCAGTGGTCAACCCCAGCTGTCCTTGGTCAAACATGTCAGCTAGGTCCCACCTGTCATGGACCGTGGGGCTAACAGAGGCTTAATTAAAGTAACTAAGTTAATTAGTTAGATGGGGCCCACCTGTTAGTGTCTATATTAGTTTATCAGATTAAATTTAATTCAAATTATTTTGATTAATCACGGGGTCCCACATGTCAGTTGCACAGGGCTGCCAGGTATACATGGTTGACCCAGTCAACCTGGCCAGCGGGCCCCGTGGACCCACTAGTCAGTGGCCCTGTGTGTGGGGCAGGCTGGCCACGTCGGAGTGGCGCCAGAGAGAGCTCCGGTGAGCCGAAACTGCGGCGGAGCAGCCGGGGGGGGGGGGGGTCGTCGGAATTCGCCTACGGGCGTCCGTTTCCCGCGTGGCTTAGTGCGTTCAAACGAGAAGACGACACCACATCCAACCGGAGTGGTTGGGAGGCCCGAGGTGGACGGAGGTGACCGCGGTGAGCACCGTAGCGGACGCCGGACTTCGGGCGTCGATGGAACCAGCGAAGCTGGGCATGACAAAGCCCGCGGAGGAGCGCATTGGGTCCTTGGGCTTGTGCGCAAGCGAAATGCAACGGGGCTGGACCAAATGGTTGCCGGGAACGAGTCGGCGACCAGGTTAGTGGCGGACGTGTTCAGGTGGTCGACGAGATGGGGCTACGGTGCGCTAGGAGGCGCGTGCGCATGGGCTACTAGCTCCTGGGAGCACCAAGAGCACGGTGCTGGGCTCGGTCGAGGCCCACGACAGCCGTGGACGTGTTGACGAAGCTCATCGGCGGCGGTGGGGGTACGTGCACATCGCAACTACGCGTGCGAGCTCGAAGTCGAGCTCAGGAAAAGGGGAGAAGGAGCGCGCGCTCACAATGAGGACGAGGTGCTGCTGGGGCGAAGCCGTGGCGGAGTGTCGGTGACGAATTGGAGCGGCGAACGGTGGCGGCCGCAGGATGAAGAAGGTTCCGCTCCACTGGCTGTAGTGGCGTCAAGCTCGCATGGGGGACGGGGGGCGTGGACGACGTAGGGGAGGCAGATGGAGCTCATGGACTGGACCTCGGAGCGCGGGGTCAATGTTGGCCGCGGCGGCGAGCAAAACCATGGCGATGGCGGCTCGGCAGTACGTGGGAAGGAAGAGAGCGGGCGAGGGAGAGGGGGTGTGGGGGAGCTAGGGTTCTAGAGGGTGCGGGGACGACCTTATCCCCCCTCTGGCACCCTGTAGCTCCTCGGTGGCGTCGATCCGTCGGCGGCGTCGGCCGTGGGCACGCACGATGCTGCCACGACGATGAAGAAGGCGACGGCAGGAGCGGTGGGCTGGGCCTGGCACTACATGTGTTGGGCTTGGTAAGTGCACAGTGCGTTTCTTTTATTTTCAATTTTTCTTTTTAGTTTTAGTTTTTATATTACTATTTGCATTTATTTTAAAATAGAAATTGACTTTTGCACAAAATGGAACTTGGTCCAAAATTAGTGTTGTACTTTTAGTCACTGCGAGAAAAGCTTTGGGGGGTATTTAAAACAATTTGGAAATTCTTTAAAATAAAAGGCAACAAAATATTAACTTGGCCCCTATTTAATTAGTTTAGGTCATTAAACCACTTTATAAAAAAATATTGGTTTCACCAGCAAAATTAGTTAGGAATTATTTGCCACATGATGAACATTTTAGTTTTGACATTTGAAAACTTTTAAAGTTTGAGTTGATTTAAAAATTAAATTTGAACGGGGTTTGAATTAACGCGAATTTATCAGCAATAATCATGGTGATGTGGCATCATTAGTAGAGGGTTACTGTAGCTTAATTATCCGGGCGTCACAATTCTCCTCTAGTACAAGAAATCTCGTCCCGAGATTTAAGAGGTGTAGTAAGGGGGGAAGTTCTGGTTGCGAAATTCTAACGGATCATCTCGTTGTTGGTTGCTCTTCTTGAAGAGCTCGATCCATTATGTTGATGCATTCATTCCTCTGCTCCGGGTCATTATGATGAAGTCGTCCTCCTTTCTTTGGAAATTCTGTCGTACTTACGAATAGGTAAGGGGCTGCTCTAAAACGGTAGAATGGTATAAGGAGAAATCATCTGGGGTTATCCTAGGAATGAACACACGAGTATATCTAGAGTTGAACAAATGAAACACACCGAGAGCCAAGTAAGAATGTACCATAAGAAGTTTGAAGCCGATAGACAATCGTTCATTGCCTGAAACAGAGTGTGAAAGTGGTTCAAAGCAACGGGAATATGTATTGAGTTTCATACCATAATTGATGATCTCTTGAAAGGTGGCTTGTGAATTACATATGAAGCCAAGCGTGAGGAATAACTTTGGAAACAAGGGGTGTATGGAAGAGTCAGGTTTTGATCCTGTGGGACTATAGGTTATGGGCCCACCATGTGAGTTAAAGGTAGGAAGGGCGGTGACATCTTGTACGATCATGTAGGAAAGACATGTCAGAGGATAGCCTATCAGTTATGTCGGCAACAACGTCGGTACCAAGGGCGAGGGACGAAGAGGACCATCTTCCTGCTCATTGAACGAGGCAGACCAATAGGGAAAGTTCTCGTCCATCGGTGGTTACCGGAATGTCATCAACAATAGTAACAGGTTCTTACTGACAGAGTTGTACACCGAGGTGCTTATAAAAGCAGTGACTTATTACTGCTTAGATCATATAAACCTCAAGAAGGTTAAACAAAACAATGGAAAGGAAAATGTGATTATCAGATTAAATAGAACAATGGAAAGGAAAATGTGTTTAAACACATATTTCAGGGGTATATCCTTCCCAAGGACAAGCAGAGCATGAAATCCATTACAGGATTTAAAGTAGAAAACCCCTTAGGTAAGGGAGGGAAATTTCATCACATTACCCATACAACGGTGTTTGGATAATTGATAAAGAAAATTTAGAATTGTGCTTCAAATGTTCTTTGTTGAAAATTGGAGTACGACAGACATGCTTCGAGATAGCATTAACATGGTCATCAAGTAAAGGTCAAACTTTGGATACACAAGGGATCCATCAAGAACAACTTATAGAAAAAGTCTTACAATTTCCTCATGGCAGAATGGATAACCTTGCTAAAAAGGAGGAACTATAACAATAGGTCCTCCGGCCAGGTGTGCTAGGCATGACATCACCTTACCGGGCTATACAAAGTCTAATGTTATGGCTTTTTAGAAAATGTCCCAACCATCATATCTGGCTGAGATTCAGTTCTGATTGGTGTCAGGATACCTCAGACTCAGGATACCTGAGAATAAAGGTTCAACACAAATTGACGAGATGACATTGTAAGATCCTCAGGAAATGAACTATGGAAGCGAGTTCTGAAACAAGAGTTCGTCATTAAACCAAGGAAATGACGAGGGGGTGGCTGATGGACTCAGCGACAATTCATCAAGATTAATAAAAGATGATTTCCACATTTATGTGAATAAGGATATAACATTAGTCAGATCAAATGATATAATGATGTATGTTTGATGAAAACATACACAATTGAACAATGATAGAAAGGTGCACCCGGAAATCTAGACTAAGTAGCATGATCAATGTTCGAATGATGATTCAATAAGAAATAGACTTAGAATGGAGCTATCGACCATTAACATCAAAGCAATAGGGTTGCTCGAAGTTTTGAATTTACACATCACAGACCATTTGTCGGTATTCCGGTTAGAAACATCACGGGGACCAATAAAGGAATGGTGATGGTAATAAATATCACTTGCATCAAGAATTATTAAGGTGTGGTGAAATTCTCGCGACATTCTTGACATAAAAGAAAGTGGTACCCAAGGTAGAACATAACATAAGCTGGATGGCAAGGAGCTCCATAACATGATCAAGTTTGTGTCGGAGGGAGGCAATAATGTTGTTCATCGAGGGGCAAGGGTGGTATTTCTCATCAAGAATTCAATAGTTATCCTGGAAGAGCTCAGAATGTTGATGATGATCATGACACATTTGTCGAGAGATTTCAAGATGTAATCGATCGGTGATGACATCGAGTCAAATGAATGGTGAAGCGAAAGATTATTGGAACCAAGGGTATGACACAAACTCCAAACCAAGTTTGTTGTTCAAGGCGAAATGACATGATGAGGAAGATATATGTAAGCTTAGCTCATCGTCGAAAAATGTGCTCCGGGAAGAAGGACCAGGTAGCACAGTTAAAATTTAGCACAATAATGATATAGCCGATCAGGCTAGGAATGACTTGAAGGATTATTAAACTCATAAGCAATGAAGATTACTTAGAGTTATCGAACCAGAGTGCGGAATCGGTTCACTTACCGGTTTTCTTGAGCGACTAACAACTCAAAACCCATGAAAGATTGGAATCAGTGAGAAATAATAGTTGATGAAGTCTCATAATATGCAACACAGTTCTTAGATATTCTCGAGATACTAGAAGGTAATACTCGATGGTAGATCAAAGTAGAGGTTGGACTGGTGTATTGACTTGCAAAAGACAAGTTCTTTAACTTGTCCGAGAAATGGGATCAAAGAGAAAATATGGTCGGAACCACGATTGCATTGGATCAATTCATAGATACCAGATGATATTATATCAACGAAATAGTTATTATTACAAGAAGCTTCTATGGTAGGATCTACATTGTGTCCATGGGCATGAACACAAAGTTCAAGGTCGACTCCCACTTCTTCAATGTATAACCTTCCATTCACCTCGCACTTTCGAAGAAGTTGTAGTGTTGAAATTCTATCTAGCAAAATACCATGAGAGTATGACTCGTGAAAACTTTCGAGTTCACACATATTATGGAAGGCATAGGTTCAACCCATCAGGGTATCGTGGAAACATATACCACAAGCTTCAATAGTAAATACCACCAGCTCGAAAACAGAGCATGGTTGAGAAAACAGAGGATACAATTTACCAAAAGCTTTATATATCCATGGAAAGTCTCACAGGTTTATTTGAATATGAAGGACACTGTCGGATAATAATCCAACAAGAGGTCTGGTGGTCTACAACGGAGCTGATGTGAGTATCGGTACTCAACCAGAGGAAGAAAGAACGCAAGGAGATTAGATTATAGAAACAACTGAATAACTCAAAGCTCAAATGCAAAGGAATTATGAATTCCAAGACAAGGGTTCAGAAGTAAAGCTCTGATTAGGGAAGGATAAGTAGAATAGCCTTAGGGGTACAATCGATGGCAATTTGCTTGGTCGAGATCCAGCTCATATTTAAAATGACGTCTGAGTCGGAAGGATAATTTATAAGGGCCAACTAATGATTGCGTGCATTTACAGACAATAGTTCATTAGGCTGAAAATGGCAAGGACAGGGGATGTCAGCGAAGACTACTCGACATATGGAAATAACCATAATGCAAGCAGGCAAGAATTTCAAGAGCAGTAGTCTGCTTAGGATTTTTGGAAGACCGAATAGCATTCAAAGAATTTTGTGAAACACATGATCAACTGGGGATGAATGAATCCTCGATAGGTGTGAGGAATTATCCGTAGGGGTATTTCTACGACAAGGAGCTGCAAAGCGGTTGGCACAAAGGATTCTCGAATTATCTAAGAATTTTTCAGGGTATCAAGTAATAACAGGGGCAACTGGGAACAAAGGTATGAACGACAAGTGTAAGCAGTTATCCATAAGGATTTATCGGTGGTCGGGAATATCAAAAAGTGGTGGTCACAAAGTCTAGAGAGAATATCAGAGAGTATCTTCGGAATCTTCTGGTGAAGCAGACGATCATCGGTAATATGGTGCTCTCCGGGTGAAAGTGATCACGAGATCCTATTGATAGATTTAGCAAAATTCATTTAACCCGAATAGAAGAGAGATCAGAGTCCCGGAGTAAAGACCGAGGAGTAAAAGATACTAATACCACCCAATGGTGACGTGGGCCCATAAGACACACCACCATGTTAGTAAAAAGTTTTGGAATGACTAGACTCACCTTCGGCCAATGAGTTTGGAAGGGGGATTCCTACAGGCAGTCGGCTCTAATACCAACTTGTGACACCCTCGATTTGACCGTACACTAATCATACACGCAAATGGGTACGATCAAGATAAAGGACTCACGGGAAGATATCACAATACAACTCTAGACACAAATTAAAATAATGCAAGCTTTATATTCCAAGCCAGGGGCCTTGAAGGCTCGAATACAAATGTTCGAAGACACAAGAGTCGGCGGAAGCAATAATACCTGAGTACAGACATAAGGTTAAATAAGTTTGCCTTAAGAAGGCTAGCACAAAAGCAGCATCGATCGAAAAGGCAAGGCCTCCTGCCTGGGACCTCCTAAGTACTCCTTGAAGTCGAACTCCACGTAGAATCATCCCCGGGATCGTCTGGCTCTTGTACTCCATCATATGATCACAATAACCGGGAAAGGGGGAAAAGAAGTAGCAAAGCAACCATGAGTACTCATCCAAAGTACTCGCAAGCAAGGAACTACACTACATATGCATTGGTATCAATGAAAGGGGTAGTATATGTGGACTGAACTACAGAATGCCAGAATAAGAGGGGGATAGCTAGTTCTAGCAAAGACTATGCTTCTGGCAGCCTCCATCTTGAAGTAGTAGAAGAGAATAGATGGTAAGTTCACCAAGTATCATCGTATAGCATAAACCTACCCGACGATCCTCTCCTCGTCGCCCTGTGAGAGAGCGATCACCGGGTTGTATCTGGCACTTGAAAGGGTGTGTTTTATTAAGTATCCGGTTCTAGTTGTCATAAGGTCAAGGTACAACTCCGGGCCGTCCTTTTACCGAGGGACATGGCTATTTGAATAGATAAACTTCCCTGCAGGGGTGCACTACATAACCCAACACGCTCGATCCCCTTTGGCCGAACACACTTTCCTGGGTCATGCTCGGCCTCGGAAGATCAACACGTCGCAGCCCCACCTAGGCACAACAGAGAGGTCAGCACGCCGGTCTAAATCCTATGGCGTAGGGGTCTGGGCCCATCGCCCATTGCACACCTGCATGTTGCGTGGGCGGACGTAAGCAGACCTAGCCTCCCTAATACAAGAGCAGGCGTTCTAGTCTAATCCGGCGCGCACCGCTCAGTCGCTAATGTTACGAAGGCTTCGGCTGATACCACGACGTCGAGTGCCCATAACTGTTCCAACGTAGTTAGTTAGTGCGTATAGGCTAGTGACCAGACTCGGATCAAATACCAAGATCTCGTTAAGCGTGTTAATTGAATTAACCACGGACACCGACCAGGGCCAGGCCCACCTCTCTCCTAGGTGGTCTCAACCTGCCCTGTCGCTCCGCCACAAAGTAACCATCAGGGAGCTGTCGGGAACCCAGGCCCATCACTACCTGGATGGAACCACCTGCCCCTTCAGCCCCCATCTCCAAACAGTAACATAAGTATGTAAAAGTATATAGTATATGTACTCGTGATCACCTCCCGAAGTGATCACGGCCCAGTAGTATAGCATGGCAGATGGACAAGAGTGTAAGGCCATTGATGATAAACTAGCATCCTATACTAAGCATTTAGGATTGCAGGTAAAGGTAACAACAGAAGTAACAAGGACATGCTATGCAGCAGAATATGTTCACCCGAAAGTAGTAACAGCTACACTAATCTAATGCAAGCAGTAGAGGGAAGAGTAGGCGATATCGGGATGAACAAGAGGGGGGGCTTGCCTGGTTGCTCTGGCAAGGAGGGGTCGTCAACAACGTAGTCGATCGGGGCACCAGTAGCGGCGTCAGTCTCGTAGTCTACTAGAGAGAAGAGGGAGAAGAAACAGTAAATATAATGCAAACATAAGCATGACGATGCACGACATGACAATGAGCGGTGCTAGGTGTGCCCTAACGCAGTAGGAGGTGATACCGGTGAAGGGGGAAACAATCTGGGAAAGTATTCCCGTTGTTTGGCATTTTCGGGCAGGTAGATCGGAGGGGGCGGTTGCATGTTCGCCATGCTAGGGACATGTAGCGAATGAATGGATTGCGTATTCGGATTCGTCTCGTCGTTCTGAGAAACTTTCATGTACAAAGTATTTTTCATCCGAGTTACGGTTTATTATCTATTAATTTTCAAAGTTTTAATTCATTTTTAGGAATTAACAACTTAATTTAATCAAAAGTATTTATGACATAGTCATGACATCAGCATGGTGTCAGTGGCCAACCCAAGGTGTCCCTGGTCAAACCTGTCAGCTAGGTCCCACATGTCATGGACCGTGTGGCTAACAGAGGCTTAATTAAACTAACTAAGTTAATTAGTTAGATGGGGCCCACTTGTCAGTGTCTATATTAGTTAGCAAATTATATTTAATTCAAATTATTTTGATTAATCGTGGGGTCCCACATGTCAGTTGCACATGGCTTCCAAGTATACATGGTTGACCCAGTCAACCTGGCCAATGGGCCCCGTGGACCCACTAGTTAGTGGCCCTGCGTGTGGGGCAGGCCAGCCACGTCGGAGTGGCGCCGGAGAGAGCTCCGGCGAGCCGAACCGCGGCGGAGCAACTAGGGGGGTCATCAGAATTCGCCTATGGGCGTCCGTTTCCCGCATGGCTTAGTGCGTTCAAATGAGAAGACGGCGCCGCATCCAATCGGAGTGGTTGGGAGGCCCGAGGTGGACGGAGGTGATGGCGGTGAGCACTGCAGCGGATGCCAGACTTCGGGCGGCGATGGAACCGATGAAGCTGGGCATGACAAAGCCCGCGGAGGAGCGCGTTGGGTCCTTGGGCTCGTGTGCAAGCCAAATGGTTGCCGGGAACGAGGCCGACGACTAGGTTAGCGCTGTATTTTGATTTTCGGCCACCAAAAGTGGATTTCGGCCATCTCGGTGTGAGGCGAAAAGTATATTTAGGCCGAAATTGCTCAAATTTGGCAAATATTGGTCAAATTTAAGTCAAATTGCAGTCAAAATTTGGTCAAATTTCAGTCGAATTTTTTGAAAATGGCCGAAATTCGGCCATCTCGGCCTAGGGCGAAAAAAAAGCTCAAACCGAAAATCAAAACACAGGGTTAGCGGCAGAGGCGTTCGGATGGTCGACGAGATGGGGCTACGGTGTGCTAGGAGGCATGTGCGTGTGGGCTACGTGCTCCTGGGAGCACCAGGAGCACGGTGCTGGGCTCAATCGAGGCCCACGCGACCATGGACGCGTCGGCGAAGCTCATCGGCGGTGGTAGGGGTACGTGCACGTCGCAACTACGCGTGCGAGCTTGAAATCGAGCTCGGGAAAAGGGTAGAAGGAGCGCGCGCTCACAGTGAGGACGAGGTGCTGCTGGGGTGAAGCCGTGGCGGAGTGACAACGGCGAATCGGAGCGGCGAATGGTGCCGGTCGGAGGATGAAGAAGGTTCCGCTCCACTGGTTGTAGTGGCGTCGAGCTTGCACAGGGGAGGGGGCGTGGACGATGTAGGGGAGGCAGAGGAGCTCATGGACTGGACCTCGGAGCGCGGGGTCGACGTTGGCCACGGCAGCGAGCAAAACCATGGCGACGACGGCTCGGCAGTGCGCGAGGAGGAAGAGAGCGGGCGAGGGATAGGGGGTGTGGGGAAGCTAGGGTTCCAGAGGGTGCGGGGACGGCCTTATCCCCCCTCTGGCGCCTTGTAGCGCCTCGATGGCGTCGATCCGTCGGCAGCATCGGGCGTGGGCGTGCACGATGCTCCCACGACGATGAAGAAGGCGACGGCTGGAGCGGTGGGCTGGGCCTGGCACTATATGTGTTGGGCTTGGTAAGTGCACAGTGTCTTTCTTTTATTTTCAATTTTTCTTTTTTGTTTTAGTTTTTATAATACTATTTGCATTTATTTTAAAATAGAAATTGACTTTTGCACAATATGGAACTTGGTCCAAAATTAGTGTTGTACTTTTAGTGACTGCCAGAAAAGCTTTGGGGGGGGGGGGGGGTAACACAATTTGGAAATTATTTAAAATAAAAGGCAACAAAATATTAACTTGGCCCCTATTTAATTAGTTTAGGTCATTAAAACACTTTATAAAAAAATATTGGTTCCACCACCAAAATTAGTTAGGAATTATTTGCCACATGATGACCATTTTAGTTTTGACATTTGAAAACTTTTAAAGTTTGACTTGATTTAAAAATTGAATTTGAACGGTGTTTGAATTAATGCGGATTTATCAGCAATAATTATGGTGATTTTGCGTCATTAGCAGAGGGTTACTATAGCTTAATTATCCGGGCGTCACAGTACGTGTGCTAGAGGGGTTGTGGGATGGAGAGAGATCTAGAGAGAGAAAGACCCTATTTCTACTCCTAATCGTTAGATTGACAAAGGATATTTTTTGAGAACACAAAATCATAGCAGTACAGAGACGTACAAATCCTAGGCGGGCTAGTTTGGCCTAGTGGGTTTCAGTGATATGATGTCCAGTCTTCGCGTGTGGTTGCCTCTTGAAGAAGAGGAATTCAACGAAGTCATGATGGTTTGTTCGTCTGACCAACTTACAGTGGGAAAGGTTGGGCCTGCACTACGACCAGGGTGGACCAGGATAATTTTGTGCATGGCAAGTGGACCAGGATGGTCGACGTCCCACATGTCTGCGAGAAAGTATTCTTTCCGATATCGAGGACGAGCAACGAGTACTCTTTGATTATTTTTTATGAAAGCTATTGTCTCCACTGTTATGACGGAGGATTGTAAAACACGGCAGCCCAATGAACTTGGCATGTGCACAACTCCCTCCTTCCTCATGTACCATAGTGTTGACTATAAGGTTGGCTATAAGGTTACAACTCTTTCTCACTTTCTCTCTATCTATTTCCTCTCAAATGTTTTTTACCTTCTTTTTTAAGACACAATTGTTTTTTATACCTCTTTTTTAGAATTAGTTTTTATACCTAGGAGCACGTGTAGAGACGGGTCTTGCAGAGCCCACTCCTTGACTTTTTCAATGCCTCTCTTTTTCCTCCACATAAGAGGGCTTATAGCCCAGTATTGTACTTGCTATGAACACGGGCAGCTGGCGTTTGAGGGGGGAGCGTGCGCGGGAGGGGGAGGGGTTTTCTGGTGGGCCAGGGCGGTCAGAAGCGGGCTTGGAAGCGGTCCGAACTCCCGCATGGCCCACCTCACATTATCACCATATTTCTTGGAGTCCGTGCGCAGCGGGCAGGCGATCTCTTCTTCCTCCCCCATCTCTCTCTTCTCATCCGATGCCCGCCGAGCGATTAGATATCGTCTATCGACGGTTTATTCAATTGCAGTCCCACATGTTAGTGAAAATGCTAGACAACGCATGTCCCCTCTGGTGAGCAGCGTGCGAGCCGGACTGTCGGGGGTGTGACGCAAACGCGACAGGTGTGCTTTAAGTGTGCCACCTTTTCCTTTTGAACTTGCAAAGTGTAACATTTTCGTGCGATCGGCCGATAGAAATCCAGAACTAAATGACGAGGGCGAGGCTTTCCGGCGCGTTAGACGGGCTAGTTTGAGTGATATGGTGTGCTACAGTGCCATCCACTTGCTCCATTTTTATGTAAGCAAGTGATAACCCACAAGTATAGGGGGTAGCAACAGTTTTCGAGGGTAGAGTATTCAACCCAAATTTGTAGATTCGACACAAGGGGAGCCAAAGAATATTTGAAGGTATTAGCAGCTGAGTTGTCAATTCGACCACACCTGGAGATTAATTATCTGTAGCAAAGTTATCAGTAGCACAGTAGTATGATAGTTTTGATAGTAGTAGCAGCAACAATAGTAATGGTAACAGTGATAGCAATAGTTTTGTAGCAAGTGTAACAGTGATGATAGCAGTAGTAACTTAGCAGAAACAATATAGGATAAATTCGTAGGCATTGGATCAGTGACTTGTTGGATGATATTCATCATGAGACAGTTATAACCTAGTACGATACAGCACTAGCTCCAGTTCATCGATATAATGTAGGCATGTATTCCGTAAATATTCATACGCGCTTTATTAAAAGAACTTGCATGACATTTTTTGTCCTACCCTCCCGTTGCAGCGGGGTCCATATGGGAAACTAAGGGATATTAAGGCCTCCTTTTAATAGAGAACCGGAACAAAGCATTAACACATAGTGAATACATGAACTCCTCAAACTACGGTAATCACCGAAGAAGTCCCGGTTATTGGCACTCCGGGGTTACCGGATCATAACACGTAGTAGGTGACTATAACTTGCAAGATCGGATCTAGAACATGAATATAATGGTGATAACATAAACGGTTCAGATCTGAAATCATGGCACCCGGGCCCAAAGTGACAAGCATTAAGCATGGCAAAGTCATAGCAACATCAATCTAAGAACATAGTGGATACTAGGGATCAAGCCCTAACAAAACTAACTCGATTACATGATGAGTCTCATCCAACTCCTGACCGACTAGTGAGACTATGAAGGAATTACTCACTCCGGATGGGGAGCATCATGGAATTGGCGATGGAGAAGGGTTGGTGATGATGAAGAACGAAGATCCCCCTCTCTGGAGCCCCAAATGTACTCCAGATCCGCCCTCCTGAGGAAGAACAGGGCTTGGCGGCGGCTCCATCTCGTGGATCGTGATAATTCTTTCTCCCTGATTTTTTTCTCTGAAAATAGGATTTTATAACATTGGTTTCAGGGTCTGCAGGGCCACCAGGTGGGGACAACCCACCTGGGCGCGCCTAGTGAGCGGGGCTAATAACCCACAAGTATAGGGGATCGCAACAATTTTCGAGGGTAGAGTATTCAACCCAAATTTATAGATTCGACACAATGGGAGCCAAAGAATATTTGAAGGTACTAGCAGCTGAGTTGTCAATTCAACCATACCTGGAGATTAATTATCTGTAGCAATATGATCAGTAGCAAAGTAGTTTGATAGTTTTGATAGTAGTGACAGTAGCAACGGTAACAGTAACAGTGAAAGCAGTAGTTTGTAGGAAGTGCAACAGTGATGATAGTAGTAGTAACTTAGCAGAAACAATAAGTATAAATTCGTAGGCATTGGATCGGTGACTTGTTGGATGATATTCATCATGTGACTGTTATACCCTAGGGAGATACGACACTAGCTCCAATTCATCGATATAATGTAGGCATGTATTCCTTAAATAGTTATACGTGCTTTATTAAAAGAACTTGCATGACATCTTTTGTCCTACCCTCCCGTGGCAGTGGGGTCCATACTGGAAACTAAGGGATATTAAGGCCTCCTTTTAATAGAGAATCGGAACAAAAAATTAACACATAGTGAATACATGAACTCCTCAAACTACGGTCATCACCGGGAGTGGGCCCGGTTGTTGTCACTCCGGGGTTGTCGGATCATAACCGTAGTATACTATAACTTGCAAGATCGTATCTAAAACATGGATATAATGATGAATTCATAAACAGTCCAGATCTGAAATCATGGTACCCGGGCCCAAAGTGACAAGCATTGAGCATAGCAAAGTCATAGCAACATCAATCTAAGAACATAGTGGATACTAGGGATCAGGCCCTAACAAAACTAACTCGATTACATGATGAATCTCATCCAACTCATCACCAACTAGCGAGCCTACGAAGGAATTACTCACTCCCGGTGGGGAGCATCATGGAATTGTTGATGGAGAAGGGTTGGTGATGACGAAGAACGAAGATCCCCCTCTCTGGAGCCCCAAACGGACAACAGATCTGCCCTCCCGAAGGAGAACAGGGCCTGGCGGTGGCTCCGCCTCATGGATCACGATAATTCTTTCTCCCTGATTTTTTTTCTGGAATAATGTGAATTTGTAGTATCAGGGGGTCATCAGCGGGGCCACTAGGTGGGTAAAACCTACCTGGGTGCGCCAGGAGAGGGGGCGTGCCCTACTGGGTTGTGCCCACCCAGGGCCCCTCTCTAGTGGGTCTTAGCTCCAGAAATTCTTATTATTGGTATAGAAAATCCTCAAAAAGTTGCGTTCCATTCTGAGAACTTTTATTTCTACACAAAAACAACACCATGGTAGTTCTGATGAAAACAGCGTCAGTCCGGGGTTAGTTTCATTCAAATCATGCAAATTAGAGTCCAAAACAAGAGGAAAAGCATGAGAAAAAGTAGATACGTTGGAGACGTATCAACTCCCCCAAGCTTAAACCTTTGCTTGTCCTCAAGCAATTCAGTTGATAAACTGAAAGTGAGAAAGAAAAACTTTTGCGAACTCTTTTGCTCTTGTTTGCATAAATAAGCTTAAACAACTCCTAGGTTTTCAGCCAGCATTATAGCTAACCATGTCAACAATAACTCTTAAAGGTTATAATGATTCATATCAATGACATAATCAGCTATCGAGCAATAATAAGACATCTCAAACAGCAACACGTTGTCCAAACAACCATGATATAATATGACAATAATGGTATCTCGCTAGCCCTTTCTAAAACCGCAAAACATAAATGTAGAGCACCTCCGAAGTTCAAGCAACGACTAAGCATTGTAATTCATGGTAGAAAAGATCCAGTCATGATGCACCCAACATTAGCTATACACAATGCATAAATCATGACCGCTGTGCTCTACTCAGTTTCTGGCGCTTGTTTATAGAAGGTAATGACACAACATAAAATTAAATAGATAGTCCCTTCATAGAGGGAAGCAGTGATTTGCAGAGGTGCCAGAGCTTAATTTTTAAAACAAAGTTAAATGAAATTTTGAGACATGCACCCTTCTCATTCACTTTAGGACCATCAGTTATCAACATCTTCCATGCTAAGCACACTAGTGGCGGTTCCCAAGCGATAAAAGTAAAGGTTTACTCCCCCTCTACCATCAATCACACTCCACGGCTTGTCCGAAACAACTGGTGCCGTCCATACCAACATCAGTCCCGGGGGAGGTTTGTTTAATTAATTGCATTTTGAGTTCAGGACTGGGAATCCCTATCACCGCCCATTTCCTCGTGCGATGGCGAGTCAATAAACACTCGACCTGAGGATAACATGCTTAGCACGGAAGATATCGACCACCTCCTGTCATTCCATGAACGATCCAGGCACACAAAATAGATAATTTTTAGAAGTTTTTAGAGGTGGGACATGCAAATTTACTTAGGACAGCAGGGTAATACCGTATATAGGTAGGTATGGTGGACTCATCTGGAATAACTTTGGGTTCAAGGTTTTTGATGTACAAACAGAATTCCCACTTAGTACAGGCGAAGGCTAGCAATTTAAGATTGGGAAGCGGCTAGCTAGAGAGCAACAACGATCATAACCAGGCATTATGCATAAGTAACATTGGACACTAGCATGAGTAGGATATGAACACCATGAACATAAATATTATAGAGGCTATGTTGGTTTTGATTCAACTACAAGCATGCACATGTACCAAGTCAAGCCACTCAAACATTCAGAGCAGGATACCATATCATCATACTACATCACAATCATTTTAACGCTATGTTGATATCGAAGATAAATCATTATTAACTCACAGCTACTTATGCATGGCATGAGAAACTATAATCTTTAATTGTCATTGCAAACATGTTTAATCATAATGGGATGAAGCCTGGATACTAGGTTAAACATATTTACACAGACAGAACAAGTCGAGTTCATACCAGTTTCTCCTTGCCACAGACAGCTCATCGAATATCGTCATTATTGCCTTTCACTTGCACGACCGAATGATATGAAAATAATAATAGTGCAAGAGTGCCATGGGCTAATCTGGAATCTGCAAAACATTTTATTCAACAGGAGAAGACAAGGTAAAATGGGCTCTTATTAGTTCAACACTTATTCATATGAGAGCCACTCAACATTTTCATCGTGCTCTTCCCCTCGGTACAACTCCAATAAAAGAAAATAAATTCAGAGAAACACACTGAAATATTTTTGGTGGTTTGGTTTTCTTTAGCAAGCAAATAGAAGGGAAACGCAAAAAACAAGAAAAACTATTTACACCGGAAAGCTCCCAAGAAGCAAAAGAAGAACAAGGATATCTTTTTTGGACTTTCATTTTAGTACTACTACTAAGCATGCATAGAAAGTAAATTACTACAACTATTTTTTTGGTTTTTCTAAAGTTTTTCAAACACACAAGAAGAAAGCAAAAAAATAAATCTAAGCATCGATGATACAATGAAAAAGTGTGAACACAGAGAAATGGAATGATATGTGAACATGAATATAATGTCGATGAGAACATGCACTCCCCCAAGTTTAGGCTTTTGGCCTAATTTGGTAGTGAATCAGTAGCCTGGAGAGTAGTAGTCAGCATCGTAGCTCACGGCGGCTCTCAGTGCGGAGGCTTCAGCATGTCGCGCTGCCAACACTGCTACGTTGTGAGCTCGGGCCTCGCTCTCAAGAACAACATATCTTTCCTTGCTATGATAATCAAAGAGAGCAAACGCAGGCAAATATGTGTCCAGAACATGTGATTGGTTAAACAACAAATTATAAGTGAAGTTATCAGCCCTTCCCTTCAGAATCTTATGCTCCTTTAATGCATCAAAATCTATATAATCAAGTAGGTAGGATAGGGTCAAAGGGCAAAGGTGAAACACCCAGTCCTCGTGCTAAACGTGTGGCATAAATTCCACCATAGAACCAGCCACTTTTGGCATTATGCTGAAGTCTACATGCAACAATCGCACCAAGGTTATAATTCCTTTCACCAGTGAGAGCAGTGTGAATGAGGTTGAAGTCTGGCGAACAAAGTATGCTACAGTCTTGCTTGCCTACTATGCATTTCTCGTTAAATAATGCAAAATACTAGATTGCGGGAAAGTGAACACTTTTTATTCTTCCTTGTCTCACTCCTCTATTTTAACCGTAACAAAGGCTAGTCAAGAAGGTCTCATACTCAGCCTTTGCTGGCTCATCAAGCGAACCCCAAAATGGAAGTTTGCAATGGTAACCAAAATTTCTAGTGGAATAGTAAATGGTTCATCATAAAGCATAAATGACACCCTAGACTCACATGGAAAATATTTAAATCCTTTGACATGATTCAGTGAGAAGATGGTGTTGTTCACACTTATCTGAGAGGTAGGGACCGAGACAGGCATTGTGAACATATTGCTCAAATTCCTCCTTGATGCCCATCTGCACCATATATTCATCGCAAGGCCATAAGCATGTTTTGGTGGCGGCATCTCGCGTGGGACTTTCACTTGGTTCAACATAAGATCGGCGGGCAGAACTGCCACTAGAGGATGCCCCCGAGGATCGTCTCCTCAAATAACTCCTTCCAAATAGGTTCATCATGTCTGCGTACAATTTTTCCTATGAACCCTGAATTTTTAGTTCAATTTTTTTTTCAAACAAAACTTCACAAAACCAATAGCAACTACTCATAGGGATACATAGAGGCCACAACAAGCATTCAAACTACTTAGAACACTAAGAATTGAACATGCAAGCACATCTACAGCAGCACCAAGAGTAGATAATTATTCAAAGTATAAACCACTAAAACAAAAACTAGTTGGACAAATGGTGGAGTCACATACCAAGTGTAGCGACCCAACTCGGTAAGAGTCGAAGTCTCTGTGCTTACCGTGCTAGTCCCTGGATCGACTTGCTAGCACACATAGTACTCGATGAAATAACAGAAATAACACACATCTCTTTATTACATCGATAGTCCAGGAGCAATACATTTATTACAAAATAAGGCATAGAGCCAATAAACAAATACTGCGGAAGCAAAGTAGTAAATGAGTCCAACTCCACGAGCAAGGTTGAGTGTAGAACATCGACCTATCGCACCTTAATCCTCGTTGGATATATCTTCAACGTGATAAGTTGTAGCCATATAGGTCAGTACATTGAATGTACTGGCAAGTCACATCATAAGTGTAAAGAACCTATCTGTACATGCAATTTGGCTGGTGGAAAGCTCTAAGTTTAGTTTTTTTGCATAAAGCTAGTTTTTCCCTATTAGAGAAGATGTTATTCTACTACTACACAATTGCATAGGATGAGTTGGCAAACCCAACTCCATCCATTCCCAAGTTTCATTTAAAACCCAACTGTTTAATTTAAAGGTGAGGAGATCTCCCGACATTTCCACTACTAGATGCTCAAGTTGTCCGTAACCGGGGACACGGCTAATCGATTAGGTTGAAAACTCTGCAGAGGTTGTGCACTTTTCCCCACAAGACTCGACCACCTCCATGATCGGAAGATCGATACATAGCCTTTCGAAAATGTTCCCCCTTAACCCACGGATAGGCCGGTACACCTACATCATTCTACATCTGCTAGCCCATCCCGGAAGGGGCACACTAACTACTCAGCTAAGCCAGAGCCCATATTGGCATGTGGCTGCACACGTAAGCTTCTATACATGAGAATACGATTGATCTCTTTGAGCCTGAGCGGACGGTCCACTAGTGGTGCACCACCATGGATTTCCCATGCGTGCCCCACTGTACTTCGCCACCATTCCATCAAGTTTCTGCCCAGGTAGTTCATTAATTATCTTAGGTCCTATTTACTACATTGTCACTCATACTTTACGATGATCACTCCCCAATCCACGTCTACTTAGCGAAGCATCATAATGTAAAACGATGGTGACAATATTATATGGTTCAGACCTACCTCAATGAACTACTGGGTGAAAAGCATAGTTATGCGGCATCAATTCCTACCATGCAGTCGTACCGCAAAGAACTAAGTGCATAATAAAAACATAGGTAACGAAACATGATCAAGATGCAACTTGCCTTGGTACTGCTGGTTGAATTCTAAAGACTGATAATATTTTGCTTCGCACTCCGGGCAATCTATCGCAACGAAGATAAACAAACATAAGCAACAATCCAGAGAACCAAGAAGAACATGCAAAGCAAAAGTCTCGGAAAAACTAAATGAACAAACATCACCCTAGCATGAAAAATATTCTAAGTGTAAAACAACATGGGCCTATGGTTCAGGAAGTGATGTGAGGTATAGTGCATACTATGCATACTAGTAAAAAAATTATTAAAGGGCAGAATCTAGTGTGTGAAAATATTTTGAGAAAGGTCTAGGTGATAGGGTTTAGCTACAGTGACACGGTGCAAAAAGAATCACGTCAATCGGAGCTACGGTTTAGGAGATATGGCCATTTGAAGTTTGAATTCAAATCTGAATAAAGTTCAAATTTGCATTTGGCCAAAAGTTTTCAAAGTTGGCTTTCTGGATAAAGCTATTCGAGACGAACATTTTGGCGCTGGTTTCATCGAATTTGGATCAACGATCAAAAAGATACGGCTATCCGAAGTTCAGGGACTAATCTGTAAAACTCAGGGACTAAATAGAAAAAGAAATAACTACAAACAGGTCCCTAACACGTGGCAAATTCCTAGTGGCCGAAAGTTGTTTGCCGCGTAGCTTATACAGCGGACGCTCGGACTTTAAGCAAAACAGCAGCGGCGGCTAACTAAAAAAACGACATCGGTTTAAAATAAAACTGCACGGTTTAACTAAAACCGCACGGTTAAATAAAAACCGCGGTTAACCGATAAAATAAAATAAAAAAACTAAACAGAAATGGGGTTAGCTCACGGTGGCAACAACGACGAACAGGAGACAGTGGCGCAGGCATCGAGCGTGGACGGTGCGGCGGCTGCGGTGCTCCTCGGCGGCGGGGAAGAGGACGGACGGGACGGGTGCGAGGTGGGCGGTCCGGTGGTGGTGACGGCGCGTGTCGGGGTGTCCGGGACAGCGAGGTAGAGGGCGGCGGCTTCGGTGCTCCGACGAGGGCACAGGTCGTGGGAACCGCGTCTCCGGCGAACCTAGGGGCAAAATAAGATGTCAATTAGGTGTGGAAGAACATGGGGAGTAGTTTGACGGTGTTTGAGGCCTCGGGGTGGCTTACGGTCGTCGAGCTCCTCCGGCGAACGGAGCTCCGGCCGGTGAGATCCAATCGGCAACTACGGCGGCTATGGGTGGTTTGAGGGTGAACGAACTGGCAAAACGGAGAGAGGGGGTCGAGGGCTTCTTATAGGCGCGGAGAGAGGGCTTGGGATCGAGGGATAAGCTTATCTGCGAGGGCTTCGCCCGGCGGTTTCGGCGTGCGGCTGCGGCTTCCTGATCCCGTGCAGGGCGAGCGGGAGGTTGGGGATGATGGGCGCGGGGCCCACGAGTCAGCGGGACAGAGAGGGAGACGAGAAGCGGGCGAGCGAGGGCGAAGCCTTCGGGCGCTGGGAGTTGAGGCGCTGGCCGTCCTGGGACGGCCTGGCCGGTCGGCTTGGGCCAGCTGGCCACTAGGCCAGTGGACCGCGCGACTGGGTGGCTGCTGGGCCGGCTGGCCAGCGCGTGCGTGCATGTTTTTTTACCGAATACTAAAGTGGCCTAAAACTAATTCAATTGAATTCATAAAAACACTAAATTAATTTCTAAAATAACTATTTAATATTTAGAGCCTAATGAACATTAACTTGAGCACAGAACATTTTGAAAATATTTTCCCTAATGCAATTAATGCACTCTTTGCAATTAAAATAAATACCAAACAACTCCAAAACTAAAAGTAATATTCAAAATAAAATTTCCCACTCTTTTTTTATATTTTGAGGAAATCATCTTATCCCCTCTCATTTGTTCTTCTCGAGTGGAAAACAGTTATTTGAATATTTCAAAAACTCCAAAATGCAAAGAAATATGATATGCATTGAATGATTCTATTAACATCCCAATTTAATAAAATTGGGATGTTACACCAAGCAACAAACTCCCGAAACAGTTTCAGAAATGGAGCTTCGAGCAAAGAGATCGAAAATGGCAGCAAAATGAGCAAGACCATGGGAGAGAGAGCAAGAGTGATTTTTTTTCTGGAGGTAGGTGACAATGTGGCATAAAGAGATAAGTGAGGGGGCCCACGTGGGGACCACAACCCCCCAGGGTTTGCCAGGAGGTGCTGGCGTCCCCAGGTGGGTTGTGCCCACATGGTGCGCCCCCTCTGGTTATTTTTGCACCAAAAATTCTTAAACATTCAGGAAAAAAATCATATAAAATTTTCAGGGCATTTTGTGAACTTTTATTTTTGGGTCATTTTTATTGCACGGGAAATTTTGAAAACAAACAAAACATGGCATTTTATTTTATTTAACTAATAAAAACATAGAATAAAGAGTAGGGACAGAAAATAGTGCTTACTAAATTCATCAACTTCATACCGTTCAAAAATGATCCATTAATAAGGTTGATCAAGTCTTATTAACAACCACTTTCGATTAGCATGAAACTGAAGAACTTCCGTAAATCACTAAGTTACCTCAATGGGGATATGCATTTCCCCAACAATAAGCATTTCATATTTCTTTTTCACAGTGGGTAGAGCTATTTGAAAACTTCCAATAGTGATTATCGGAGATTTTTCAATAACATTAATACCATTCACTTGGAATTATTTTTGTGGAACATGCACCATATGCTCATTACCATTGATATAAAAAGTGACCTTGCTTTTATTGCAATCAATAACAACCCCTGCAGTATTCAAGAAGAGTCTACCAAGGATAATCGACATGTTGTCGTCCTTGGGCATCTCAAGTATAACAAAGTCAGTCAAAATAGTAACATTAGCAACAACAACGGGCACATCCTCACAGACACCGATAGGTATGGCAATTGATTTATCGGCCATTTGCAAAGATATTTCAGTCGGTGTGACTTTAATCAGATCAAGTCTTTTATATAAAGAAAAAGGCATAGCACTAACACCAGCTCCTAAATCACACAAAGCAGTTTTCACATAATTCTTTTTGATAGAGCAAGGTATAGTTGGTATTCCCGGATCTCCAAGTTTTTTAGGTACTCCATCTTTAAAAGTATAATTAGCAAGCATAGTGGAGACTTCAGCTTCCGGTATTTTTCTCTTATTTGTGATGATGTCTTTCATATAGTTTGCATACAGAGGCATTTTAAGCGAGTACGCAAAAAGATTGGCCTCAACATTTCAACAAAGCGTTCAAATTGTTCATGATCATTCTTTTTAGTTGACTTGGGTGGAAAAGGCATAGGTTTTTGAACCCACGGTTCTCTTTCTTTACGGTGTTTCCTAGCCACAAAGTCTCTTTTATCATATCTTTTATTCTTAGGTTGTGGGTTATCAAGATCAATAGGTGGTTCTATCTCAACATCATTATCTAGTTCTTTATCATTGGTTGGTTAAGAGTCCTCATTAACCTCATCATTATATTTTTCATTAGGTGAGTGTTCATTACCAGATTTTGTTTCAGCATCTGAGATAGAAGTTTCATTTTATTATCGGGAGGTCTCTCTATTTCAGGTTCACTAGAAGCATGTGAAGTCCTATCATTTCCTTTTTCTTTTTCTTTCTAGAAGGACTAGCTGCACTAGTGTTAGATCTTTGTGAATTTTGTGCAATTCTTTTAGGGTGTCCCTCAGGATAAAGTGGTTCCTGAGTCATTTTACCTCCTCTAGTTGCAACTCTAACAACAAAGTCATGCATATTATGATTCATTTCAACAAGCAATTCTCTTTGAGATTTAGCAACTTGTTCTAGTTGAGTTTGAACCATAGAAGCATGTTTTCCAACACCTCTAACATCATTTGATATTCGAAATAACAAGTCACTCAAGCGAGCAATCATGTCAGAATTATATTTTTAGTTCATAACATTTGCATTGAAGTGATCTTGTTTTCTAATGTAGTTTCCAAACTCATAAAGGCATTGACTAGGATGCATATTGTGAGGATTGTCATTATCACTAAACTTCATAAGAGAATTTACCTCTACCACCTTAGGCATTGGTGGTGTATTAAGCCCATATATTTCTTCAATAGGAGGTAAATTTTTAACATCCTCGGCTTGAATACCTTTTTCATTCATAGATTCCTTTGCCTCTTGCATATCCTCGGGACTGAGATATAATATACCCCTCTTCTTCGGAGTGGGTTCAGGCGGAGGCTCGGGAATAGTCCAATCATCATAATTTTTCAATATGTTATTCAATAATTCTTCAGCTTGAGCAATAGTTCGTTCCCTGAAAACACAACCAGCACAACTATCTAGGAAGTCCCTAGAAGCATCGGTTAGTCCATTATAGAAGATATCAAGTATTTCATTTTTCTTAAGAGGATGATCAGGCAAAGCATTATGTAATTGACAAAGCCTCCCCCAAGCTTGTGGGAGACTCTCTTCTTTAGTTTGCACAAAGTTAAATATTTCCTGTAAGGCAGCTCGTTTTATATGAGCAGGAAAATATTTTTCAGAGAAGTAATAAGTCATATCATAGGGACTACACAGACAACCTGGAGCAAGAGTATTGTACCAAGCTTTAGCATCACCCTTTAATGAGAAAGGAAATAATTTAAGAATAAAGTAATAACGAGTTTTCTCATCATGAGTAAAAAGGGTGGCTATATCATTCACATTAGTAAGATGTGCCACAACAGTTTCAGTTTTATAACCATGGACAGGATCTGATTCAACCAAAGTAATTAACTTTGGGTCGACAAGGAATTCATAATCCTTATCATCAATACAGATAGGTGAAGTAGCAAACTTAGGATCACATTTCATTCTAGCATTTAGAGATTTTTCTTTATACTTGTGTAGTAATTTCTCTAGATCATCTCTATCATTACAAGCAAGAATATCTCTAGTTGCTTCTTCACTCATAACATAACCTTCCGGTATCTTAGGCAATTCATTTCTAGGAAGGCTAGTTCTAGCAGGTGTTTCAGGAGATTCAGTTTCAAGCTCATCATCAGATTCGACAACATCATGTTGTATAACTCTAGGAATTTGTTTATCAAGAAATTCACCAAGTGGCACATCATCATTATCAAGCAAGGTACTAGCATCATCATAAGCATCATTCATAGTAGAAGTAGCATCATCAATAACTTGCGACATATCAGAATTGATAGCATGTGGTGGTGTTGCAAGTTTACTCATAACGGAAGGTGAATCTAAAGCACAACTAGATGCCAGTTCCTTACCTCCCCTCATCTTAGAGGTATAAATCTTAGTCTTTGGATCCTTCAAATTCTTCATAGTGATAATATGATAATAATCCCAAGTGACTCAACAAATATATCTATGCTCCCCGGCCACGGCGCCAGAAAAAGGTCTTGATAACCCACAAGTATAGGGGATCGTAACAGTTTTCGAGGGTAGAGTATTCAACCCAAATTTATAGATTCAACACAAGGGGAGCAAAAGAATATTTGAAGGTATTAGCAGCTGAGTTGTCAATTCAACCACACCTGGAGATTAATTATCTGCAGTAATATGATCAGTAGCAAAGTGGTTTGATAGTTTTGATAGTAGTGACAGTAGCAACGGTAACAGTAACAGTGATAGCAGTAGTTTGTAGCAAGTGTAACAGTGATGATAGCAGTAGTAACTTAGCAGAAACAATAAGGATAAATTCGTAGGCATTGGATCGGTGACTTGTTGGATGATATTCATCATGTGACTGTTATAACCTAGGGCGATACGGCACTAGCTCCAGTTCGTCGATATAATGTAGGCATGTATTCTGTAAATAGTCATATGTGCTTTATTAAAAGAACTTGTATGACATCTTTTGTCCTACCCTCCCATGGCAGCGGGGTCCATACTGGAAACTAAGGGATATTAAGGCCTCCTTTTAATAGAGAACGGGAACAAAGCATTAACACAAAGTGAATACATGAACTCCTCAAACTACGATCATCACCGGGAGTGGGCCCGGTTGTTGTCACTCTGGGTTGCCCGATCATAACTGTAGTAGGTGACTATAACTTGCAAGATCAGATCTAAAACATGGATATAATGATGAATTCATAAACGGTTTAGATCTGAAATCATGGCACCCGGGCCCAAAGTGACAAGCATTAAGCATAGCAAAGTCATAGCAACATCAATCTAAGAACGTAGTGGATACTAGGGATCAGGCCCTAACAAAACTAACTCGATTACATGATGAATCTCATCCAACTCCTCACTGACTAGCGAGCCTACAAAGGAATTACTCACTCCCGGTGGGGAGCATCATGGAATTCGTGATGGAGAAGGGTTGGTGATGACGAAGAACGAAGATCTCCCTCTCCGGAGCCCCAAACGGACTCCAGATCTACCCTCCCGAGGAAGAACAGGGTATGGCGGCGGCTCTGCCTCATGGATCGCGATAATTCTTTCTCCCTGAATTTTTTCTAGAATAATGTGAATTTATACTATCAGGGGGTCATCAGCAGGGCCACGAGGTGGGTACAACCCACCTGGGCGCACAGGAGACTGGGGCGCGCCCTGGTGGGTTGTGCCCACCCAGGGGCCCCTCTCCGGTGGGTCTTGGCTCCAGAAATTCTTATTATTTGTATAAAAAATCCTCAAAACGTTTTGTTCCATTCCGAGAACTTTTATTTCTGCACAAAACAACACCATGGTAGTTCAGCTGAAAACAACGTCAGTCCGGGGTTAGTTTCATTCAAATCATGCAAATTAGAGTCCAAAACAAGAGGAAACGCGTGAGAAAAAGTAGATACGTTGGAGACGTATCAGGGGCACGCCCTGGTTGGTTGTGCCCACCCAGGTGCCCCCCTTCGGTAGGTCTTGGCTCCGGAAATTCTTATATATTATATAAAAATTCCTCGCAAAGTTTCGTTCCTTTTCGAGAACTTTTATTTCTACACAAAACAACACCATAGTAGTTCTGCTGAAACAACGTCAGTCTGGGATTAGTTTCATTCAAATCATGCAAATTAGAGTCCAAAACAAGAGGAAAAGCATTAGGAAAAGTAGACACATTGGAGACGTATCAACTCCCCCAAGCTTAATCCTTTGCTTGTCCTCAAGCAATTCAGTTGATAAACTGAAAGTGAAAAAGAAAAACTTTTATGAACTCTTTCGCTCTTGTTTGCATAACTAAGCTTAAACAGCACCCCGGTTTTCATCCAACATCATAACTAACCATGCCGACAATAATTCTTAAAGATTATGTTAACTCATATCAATGACATAATCAGCTAGCGAGCAATATTAAGACATCTCGAACGGCAACACGTTGTCAAAACAACATGATATAATATGATAATAGTGGTATCTCGCTAGCCCTTTATGAGACCACAAAACATAAATGCAGAGTACCTCCAAAGTCCAAGCAGCGACTAAACATTGCAATTCATGATAGAAAAGATGCAGTCATGATGCACCCAACATTAGCTACACACAATGCATAAGTCATGATAGTTGTGCTCTCTGATTTTCTAGCGCTTGTTTTAGAAGGTGATGACACAACATAAAACTAAATAGAAAGTCCCTTCGCAGAGGGAAGAAGTGATTTGCAGAGGTGCCAGATCTCAAGATTTTACAACAGAGATAAACGATATTTTGATACATGAACCCTTCTCATTTACTTCATGACTATCAGTTATCAATATCTTCCATGCTAAACAGGCTAGTGGCGGTTCCCAAGCAATAAAAGTAAAGGTTTTGACTCCATTGGGAGTTTTTGTTTGATTATTCGAGCGATTAACTCTTTTTGTATTTTGCAGTTTGGGACTGGGCCTCCCTAATACCGCCCTTTTCTCGTGCAATGGCGAGTGAATAAACACTCGACCTGAGAATAACCCGCTTAGCATGGAAGATACCGACCTCCTCCTGTCGTTCCATGAATGATCCAGGCACACAAAACAGATAATTTTTTAGAAGTTTTTAGAGGTGGCACATGCAAATTTACTTATGATGGTAGGGTAATACCACATATAGGTAGGTATGGTGGACTCATCTGGAATAACTTTGGGTTCAAGGTTTTTGATGTACAAGCAGAATTCCCACTTAGTATAGGCGAAGGCTAGCAACAACGATCATGATCATGCATTATGCATAAGTAACATTGGACACTAGCATGAGTAGGATATGATCACCATGAACATAAATATCATAGATGCTATGTTGGTTTTTATTCAACTACATGCATCAACATGTGCCAAGTCAAGCCACTCGAACATTCAGGGGAGGATACCATATCATCATACTACATCACAATCATTTTAACGCAATGTTGATATCCAAGATAAATCATTATCCACTCCTAGCTACTTATGCATGGCATGAGAAACTATAATCTCTAATTGTCATTGCAAACATGTTTAATCATAATGGGATGAATCATGGATATTAGGTTAAACATATTTACACAAAGAGAACAAGTCGAGTTCATACCAGTTTCTCTCTGCCACGGTCAGTTCATCGAATGTCGTCATTATTGAATTTCACTTTCACAACCGAACGATGTGAAAATAATAATAGTGCAAGAGTGCCATGGACTAAGCTTGAATCTACAAAACATTTTATTCAACAGGAAGACAAGGTAAAATGGGCTCATTATTATATCAACAATTATTCATATGAGAACCACTCAACATTTGCATCGTGGTCTTCTCCTTGGTACAACTCGAATAAAAGAAAAGAAATTCAGAGAAACCCACTGAAATATTTTTGGATTTTTTGGTTTTCTTGAACAAGCAAATAAAAGGGAAAAGCAAAAATGAGAAAACTATTTACACGGGGAAGCTCCCAACAAGCGAAAGAAGAACAAGGAAATCTTTTTGGGTTTTCTTTTTAATACTACAACTAAACATGCATAGAAAGTAAACTAGCTACAACTAATTTTTTTGGTTTTTCCAAAGTTTTTCAAACACACAAGAAGAAAGCAAGAAAATAAAATCTAAGCATGGATGATACAATGAAAAAGTGTGAAGACCGACAAGATGAATAAGTGGGCATGAATGTAATATCGGTGAGAAACACATACTCCCCCAAGCTTAGGCTTTTGGCCTAACTTGGTAGTTGATCAATAATCTGGATAGTAGTTGGCGTGGTAGCTCAGGAGGCTCTTGGTACGGATGCCTTGGCCTGCCGTGCTGCCTCCACTGCTGCGTTGTGAGCTCGGGCCTCGCTCTCAAGAACAAAATATATTCCTTTGTTATGATAATCAAAAAGAGCAGGCACATGCAAATATGTCTTCACAATAGATGTTTGGTTAAACAGCAGATTATAAGTGAAGTTGTCAACCTTTCCCTGGAGAATCATATGTTCCTTTAGGGTGGCAAAATCTAAATACAACGTGGGTAGGATAGGATCAAAGGGCAAGGGTGCAACACCCAGCCCTCGTGCTAAATGCGTAGCATATATTCCACCATAGAAATATCCACTGTTAGCGTTGTGCTAAAGTCTGCGTGCAACAACCGCTCCAAGGTTATAATTCCTTTCACCGGCGAGAGCGGTGTGGATGAGGCTCAAGTCTGGAGCATAGAGTGTACTACAGTATTGCTTGCCTACTATACATTTCCCATTAAATAATGCAAATTACTAAATTGCGGGAAAATGAATGCTCTTTATTCTACCTTGTGCCACTCCTCTGTTCTCACCGTAACGAAGACTAGTCAAGAATTTTTGGTACTCAGCCTTTGACGGTTCGTCAAGCGATCCCCAATATGGGAGTTTGCAGTGGTAAGCAAAATTCTCTAGTGATATGGTAAATGGGTTATCATAAAGCATAAACGACACCTAGACTCATGGGGAAAGAATTTAAATCCTTTGATAAATGATTCAGTGAGAACGTGGCATTGTTCACATTTATCTGAAAGATAGGGATCGAGACCGACATTGTGAACATATTGCTCGAATTCTTCTTTAATGCCCAAACGTATCATATACTCATCGCAAGGCCATAAGCATGTTTTGGTTGCGGCATCTCGAGTGGAACTCTCACTTGGTTCAACATATGACTGGCGAGGGGAGCTGTCACTAGAGGATGCCCCCGAGGATCGCCTCCTCGAGGAACTCCTTCCAAACAAGTTCATCATGTCCACGTACAATTTTTTGGAAATTTTTGGGTGACAAAAATTTGTCAACAAAACTTTATAAGATTGATAGCAACTACTCATAGGGATACACGGAGGCCAAAGCAAGCATTCAAACTACTTAAAACACTAATAATTCAACATGCAAGCACATCTATAGCAGCACCAAGAGTAGATAATTATTCAAAATATAAACCACTAAAACAAATACTAATTGGACAAACGGTGGAATCACATACCAAGCAACAATCACCCGAAACAGTTTTAGAAATGGAGCTTTGAGCAAAGAGATCGAAATCCGCGGGTTTGAGAGCAAGAACACGGGAGAGAGAGAGCAATGGAGATTTTTTTCTGGAGGTGGGTGATGATGTGGTGTAAAGAGATAAGTGAGAGGGCCCACGTGGGGACCACAACCCACTAGGGCGCGCCTGGGGGTGCTGGCGCGCCCAGGTGGGTTGTGCCCACTTGGTGCGTCTCCCTCTGATGTTTATTGCACCAAAAATTCTTAAATATTCAGAAAAAATTGTATTAAATTTTCAGGGCCTTCTGAGAACTTTTATTTTTTGGTCATGTTTTTATTGCACGGGAAATTCAGAAAATAGACAAAACATGGCATTTTATTTTATTTAACTAATAAAAACAGAGAATAAAAAGTAGGGAGAGAAAATAGTGTTTACTAAATTCATCAACTTCATACCGTTCAAAAGTGATCCATTAATAAGGTTGATCAAGTCTTATTAACAACAACTTTTGATTAACATGAAACTGAAGAACGTCCGTAAATCACTAAGTTACCTCAATGGGGATATGCATTTCCCCAACAATAAGCATTTCATATTTCTTTCTGAAAGTGGGTACAGGTATTTGAAAACTTCCAATAGTGATTATCGAAGATTTTTCAATACCATTAATACCATTCACTTGGAATTGTTTCTTCGGAACATGCACCGTATGCTCATTACCATTGATATGAAAAGTGACCTTGCTTTTATTGCGATCAATAACAGCCCCTGCAGTATTCAAGAAGGGTCTACCAAGGATAATCGACATGTTGTCGTCCTTGGGCATCTCAAGTATAACAACGTCAGTCAAAATAGTAACATTAGCAACAACAACGGGCACATCCTCACAGAAACCGATAGGTATGGCAATTGATTTATCAGCCATTTGCAAAGATATTTCAGTAGGAGTGAGTTTATTCAGATCAAGACTTTTATATAAAGAGAAAGGCATAACACTAACACCAGCTCCTAAATCACACAAAGCAGTTTTCACATAATTCTTTTTGATAGAGTAAGGTATAGTTGGTATTCCCGGATCTCCAAGTTTTTTAGGTACTCCATCTTTAAAAGTATAATTAGCAAGCATAGTCGATATTTCAGCTTTCAGTATTTTCCTCTTATTTGTGATGACGTCTTTCATATACTTTGCATAAGGAGGCATTTTCAAGATATCACAAGCGAGTACGCAAAAAGACTGGCCTCAACATTTCAGCAAGGCGTTCAAATTCTTCATCATCATTCTTTTTAGTTAACTTAGGTGGAAAATGCATAGGTTTTTGAACCCATGGTTCTCTTTCTTTACCGTGTTTTCTAGAAATGATGTCTATTTTATCATATCTTTTATTCTTAGGTTGTGGGTTATCAAGATCAACAGGTGGTTCTATCTCAACATCATTGTCTAGTTCTTTATTATTTGGTTGAGAGTCTTCATGAACACCAGCATTGTCTTTTTCATTATCACTAGGTGAATGTTCATTATCGGACTGAGTTTCAACATCAGAGATAGAAACTTCATTATCTATGTCAGGAGGTTTTTCCATTTCAGGTTCACTAGGAGCATGCAAAGTCCTATCATTTTTCTTTTTCTTGGAAGAAGGACTAGGTGCACTAGTGTTAGCTCTTTGTGAATATTGTTCAATTCTTTTTGGGTGTCCTTCAGGATAAAGTGGTTCCTGAGTCATTTTACCTCCTCTAGTTTCAACTCTAATAGCAAAGTCATGCATATTATTATTCATTTCATCAAGCAACCCTCTTTGAGATTTATCAACTTGTTCTAACTGAGTTTGAACCATAGAAGCATGCTTTCCAACACCTCTAACATCATTTGATATTCTAAATAACAAGTCACTCAAGTAAGCAATCATATCAGAGTTTTATTTCAATTGTTTCATAACATTTCCATTGAAGTGATCTTGTTTTCTAATATAATTTTAAAACTCACAAAGGCATTGGCTAGGATGCATATTGTGAGGATTGTCATTATCATTGTATTTCATTAGAGAATTTACATCTACCACCTTAGGATGTGGTGGTGTATTAAGCCCATGTACTTCTTCAATAGGGGGTAAAATTTTAACATCCTCAGCTTTAATACCCTTTTCCTTCATAGATTTCTTTGCCTCTTGCGTATCTTCAGGACTGAGATATAATATACCCCTCTTCTTCGGAGTGGGTTTAGGCGGTTGTTCAGGAATAGTCCAATCATCATAATTTTTCAATATGTTATTCAACAATTCCTCAGCTTGTCCAATAGTTTGTTCCCTGAAAACACAACCAACACAACTATCTAGGAAGTCCCTAGAAGCATCAGATAGTCCATTATAGAAGATATCAAGTATTTCATTTTTCTTAAGTGGATGGTCACGCAAAGCATTAAGTAATAGGCAAAGTCTCCCCCAAGCTTGTGGGAGACTCTCCTCTTTAATTTGCACAAAGTTAAATATTTCCTATAAGGCAACTTGTTTCTTATGAGGAGGAAAATATTTTCAGAGAAGTAATAAATCATATGCTGGGGACTATGCACACAACCAGGAGCAAGAGTATTGTACCAAGATTTAGCATCACCCTTTAATGAGAAATGAAATAATTTGAGAATAAATTAATAGCGATTTTTCTCATCATGAGTAAAAAGGGTGGTTATGTCATTCAACTTAGTAAGATGTGCCACAATAGTTTCTGTTTCATAACCATGGAAAGGATCAGATTACCAAAGTAATCAACTCTAGGTCGACAAAGAATTCATAATCCTTATCATCAATAAAGATAGGTGAAGTAGCAAACTTAGGATCACATTTCACTCTAGCATTCAGAGATTTTTCTTTATACTTGCATACTAATTTATCTAGATCATCTCTATCATTGGAAGCAAGAATATCTCTAGTTGTCTTCACTCATAGCATAACCTTTAGGTACCATAGGAAATTCATATCTAGGAAGGCTAGTTCTAGCAGGTGTTTTAGGAGTTTCAGTTTCAAGATCATCATCAGATTTAACAACATCATGTTGTATAACTCTTGTAATTTGTTTATCAAGAAATTGACCAAGTGGCACATCGTCATTAATCAAGGTACTAGCATCCTCATAAGCATTATCCATAGCAGAAGTGGCATCATCAATTACTTGCGACATATCAGAATTAATAGCATGTGGTGGTGTTGCAAGTTTACTTATAACAGAAGGTGAATCTAAAGCAGAACTGGATGGCAGTTCCTTACCTCCCCTCGTCTTTGAGGGAAATATCTTAGTCTTAGCATGCTTCAGATTCTTCATAGTGACAATATGATAATAATCCCAAGTGACTCAACAAATATGGCTATGCTCCCCGGCAACGGCGCAAGAAAAAGGTCTGGATAACCCACAAGTATAGGGGATCGCAACAGTTTTCGAGGGTAGAGTATTCAACCCAAATTTGTAGATTCGACACAAGCGGAGCAAAAGAATATTTGAAGGTATTAGCAGCTGAGTTGTCAATTCAAGCACACCTGGAGATTAATTATCTGCGGCAAAGTGATCAGTAGCACAGTAGTATGATAATTTTGATAGTAGTAGCAACAGCAGTAGTAACGGTAACAGTGATAGCAATAGTTTAGTAGCAAGTGTAATAGTGATGATAGCAGTAGTAACTTACTAAAAACAATATAGGATAAATTCGTAGGCATTGGATCGGTGACTTGTTGGATGATATTCATCATGAGATAGTTATAACCTAGGATGATACGGCTCTATCTCTAGTTCATCGATATAATGTAGGCATGTTTTCCATAAATAGTCATACGTGCTTTATCAAAATAACTTGCATGACATCTTTTGTCCTACCCTCCCGTGGCAGCGCGGTCCATATTGGAAACTAAGGGATATTAAGGCCTCCTTTTAATAGAGAACTGGAATAAAGCATTAACACATAGTGAATACATGAACTCCTCAAACTACAGTAATCACCGGAAGAAGTCCCGGTTATTGTCACTCCGGGATTACGGGATCATAACACGTACTAGGTCACTATAACTTGCAAGATCGGATCTAGAACATGAATATAATGGTGATAACATAAACGGTTCAGATCTGAAATCATGGCACCCGGGCCCAAAGTGACAAGCATTAAGCATGGCAAAGTCATAGCAACATCATTCTAAGAACATAGTGGATACTAGGGATCAAGCCCTAACAAAACTAACTCGATTACATGATGAATCTCATCCAACTCCTCACCGACCAGCGAGCCTACGAAGGAATTACTCACTCCCGGTGGGGAGCATCGTGGAATTGGCAGTGGAGAAGGGTTGGTGATGATGAAGAACGAAGACCCCCCTCTCCGGAGCCCCAAACGGACTCCAGATCTGCCCTCCCAAGGAAGAACAGGGCTTGGCGGCGGCTCCGTCTCATGGATCGCGATAATTCTTTCTCGTGATTTATCTCCGAAAATAGGGTTTTATAGCGTTGGTTTCAGGGTCTGCGGGGCCATCAGGTGGGGACAACCCACCTGGGCGCGCCTGCTGAGGGGGGAGCGCCCTGGTGGGTTGTGCCCACCCAGGTTCCCCCCTTCGGTAGTTCTTGGCTCCAGAAACTCTTACATATTATACAAAAATTCCCCGCAAAGTCTCTTTTCATTCCGAGAACTTTTATTTCTACACAAAAACAACACCATGGTAGTTCTGCTGAAAACATCGTCAGTCCGGGATTAGTTTCATTCAAATCATGCAAATTAAAGTCCAAAACAAGAGGAAAAGCGTTAGGAAAAGTAGATACGTTGGAGACGTATCAGCAAGCATCTCCACTCTTACGTGGGAGGAGTGCGAAACATGGCGGATCTGATTTTGATCTTCCCTGCGAAATAATGGAGCACTGTTAGCGATTATAACATGATAGTTATGGCATCTCCAGCGCCGACCCACAAATTTACACCGGCATCTGTCCGAGGACATTGATGCCAGAGGATGCCATGCAATGCTGCCCGCATACCTTTTGATACGTCTCCATTGCATCTACTTTTCCAAACACTTTTGCCCTTACTTTGGACTCTAACTTGCATGATTTGAATGGAACTAACCCGGACTGACGCTGTTTTTAGCAGAATTGCCATGGTGTTATTTTTGTGCAGAAATAAAAGTTCTTGGAACGACCTAAAAATCAACGGAGATTATTTTTGTAATATATAAAAAATACTGGCGAAAGAATCAAGGCCAGGGGGCCCACACCGTGTCCATGAGGGTGGGGGCGCGCCTACCCCCTGGGCGCGCCCCCCTACCTCGTGGCCCCCCTAGTGCTCCTCAAACTTCAACTCCAACTCTATATATTCGTGTTCGGGGAGAAAAAAATTAGAGAGAAGGATTCATTGCATTTTACGATACGGAGCCGCCGCCAAGCCCTAAACTCTCTCGCGAGGGCTGATCTGGAGTCCGTTTGGGGCTCCGGAGAGGGGAATCCGTCGCCATCGCCATCATCAACCTTCCTCCATCACCAATTTCATGATGCTCACCACTGTGCATGAGTAATTCCATCGCAGGCTTGCTGGACAGTGATGGGTTGGATGAGATTTATCATGTAATCGAGTTAGTTTTGTTAGGGTTTGATCCCTAGTATCCACTATATTCTGAGATTGATGTTGCTATGACTTTGGTATGCTTAATGCTTGTCACTAGGGCTTGAGTGCCATGATTTCAGATCTGAACGTATCATGTTTTCATGAATATATGTGAGTTCTTGATCCTATCTTGCAAGTCTATAGTCACCTATTACGTGTTATGATCCGTTAACCCCGAAGTGACAATAATCGGGATACTTACCCGTGATGACCGTAGTTTGAGGAGTTCATGTATTCACTTGTGTTAATGCTTTGGTCCGTTACTCTATTAAAAGGAGGCCTTAATGATCCTTAGTTTCCAATAGGACCCCACTTCCACGGGAGGGTAGGACAAAAGATGTCATGTAAGTTCTTTTCCATAAGCACGTATGACTATATTCGGAATACATGCCTACATTACATTGATGAACTGGAGCTAGTTCTGTGTCACCCTAGGTTATAAATATTGCACGCGGAATCGCATCCGACATAATTATCCATCACTGATCCATTGCCTACGAGCTTTTCATATATTGTTCTTCGCTTATTTACTTTTCTGTCTCTACTGTTACAATCACTATAAAACCAAAAATATTACTTTTGCCACCGTTACCACTACTATCATATTACTTTGCTACTAAATACCTTGATGGATATTAAGTTTCCAGGTGTGGTTGAATTGAAAACTCAGCTGCTAATACTTGAGAATATTCTTTGGCTCCCCTTGTGTCGAATCAATAAATTTGGGTTGAATACTCTACCCTCGAAAACTGTTGCGATCCCCTATAATTGTGGGTTATCAAGACTATTTTCTGGCGCCGTTGCCGGGGAGCATAGCTCTATTCTTTGAGTCACTTAGGATTTATATCTGCTGGTCACTATGCAGAACTTGAAAGATCAAAGAACCAAGATTTTTCCCTCAACTACGAGGGGAGGTAAGGAACTGTCATCTAGCTCTGCACTTGATTCACCTTCTATTTTGAGTAAACTTGCGACACCTACACCTGCTATATTCTGATATGTCGCATGTTATTGATGATACCACTTCTGCTTTGCATGATACTTATAATGAAACTACTTCTATGCTTAATAATATTGTGCCACTAGGTGAATTTCTTGATGAACAACTGTCTAGGGTTAGAGAGAATCAAATTGTTGAAACTGATAATATTGATGAAAGTGATGATGAGGATTCTCCCCCTAGATATGAATTGCCTATTGTGCCTGAGGGTTATGTTATGGATGAAGAAACGGCTAGAGACTTTCTTTCTTGCAATGATAGATCTTATCTTAAGAAATTATTAGCTAAGCTTAAAGAAAATTCTTTGAATGCTAGAATGAAATATGACCCTGCTTTTGCTACTTCACCTATCTTTATTACTGATAAGGATTATGAATTCTCTGTCGATCCTGAGTTAATTACTTTGGTTGAATATGATCCTTTTTATGGCTATGAATCTGAAACTGTTGTGGCACATCTTACTAAATTAGATGATATAGCCACCCTGTTTACTCATGATGAGAAAACTTGCTATTACTTTATCCTTAAGTTGTTTCCTTTCTCATTAAAGGGTGATGCTAAAACATGGTTTAATTCTCTTGATCCTGGCTGTGTGCGTAGTCCCCAGGATATGATTTATTACTTCTCTGCTAAATATTTCCTCGCTCATAAGAAACAAGCTACCTTAAGGGAAATATATAATTTTGTGCAAATTGAAGAAGAGAGTCTCCCACTAGCTTGGGGGAGGCTTCTCCAATTACTTAATGCTTTGCATGATCATCCTCTCAAGAAAAATGAAATACTTGATATCTTTTATAATGGACTAACCGATGCTTCCAGAGATTACCTGGATAGTTGTGCTGGTAGTGTTTTCAGGGAAAGAACTGTTGATCAAGCTGAATTGCTATTGAATAATATGTTGAGTAATGAAAATGATTGGACACTTCCTGAACCAACTCCTAAGCCAACTTCAAAGAAAAGGGGTATTCTATTTCTCAGTCCTGAAGATATGCAAGAGGCAAAGAATTCTATGAAAGAAAAAGGTATTAAAGCTGAAGATGTTAAGAATTTACCACCTATTGAAGAAATACATGGTCTTGATAACCTGACACGGGTAGTATAGGTAAATTCTCTCTATAGATTTGATGAAGGTGATATTCCTCGTAATAAGTCTGCTAGCCAATGCTTAGATGAGTTTGATAATTTTATTGTCAAACAAGAAAACTTCAATGCTTATGTTGGTAGACAATTGAAACGCAATGCTGATATGCTTGTACACTTGAGTGATTATATGTCTAGAGTTAAAGGTGAACTTAAACTTATTAGTAAACATGCTTCTATGGTTACCACTCAAGTAGAACAAGTACTTAAGGCTCAGAATGATTTGCTCAATGAATTAAATAATAAGAAAAACGATAATGCTGTCAGAGTTATGACTAGAGGGGGTAAAATGACTTAGGAACCTTTGTATCGTGAGGGCCACGCTAAGTGAATTGAGAAAGATTCTTAGAGAACTACTATTGATGCACCCAGTTCTTCTAAGAAGAAGAAAAATGGCAGGACTTTGCATGCTTCTAGTGAACCTGTTGTTGACACACCTGAGAATCCCAATGATATTTCTATTTCTGATGCTGAAACACAATCTGGTAATGAACATGAACCTAGTGATAATGTTAATGATGATGTTCATGTTGATGCTCAACCTAGCAATGACAATGATGTAGAGATTGAACCTGCTGTTGATCTTGATAACCCACAATCAAAGGATCAACGTTATGATAAGAGAGACTTCATTGCTAGGAAGCACAGTAAGGAAAGAGAACCATGGGTTCAGAAACCCATGCCTTTCCTCCTAAACCATCCAAGAAAAAGGATGATGAGGATTTCGAGCGCTTTGCTGAAATGATTAGACCTATCTTTTTGCGTATGCATTTGACTGATATGGTTAAAATGAACCCTTATGCTAAGTACATGAAGGATATTGTTACTAATAAAAGAAAGATAACGGAAGCTGAAATTTCCACCATGCTTGCTAATTATACTTTTAAGGGTGGAATACCAAAGAAACTTGGAGATCCAGGAGTACCAACTATACCATGCTCCATTAAAAGAAACTATGTTAAAACAGCTTTATGTGATCTTGGAGCCAGTGTTAGTGTTATACCTCTCTCTTTATATTGTAGACTTGATTTGAATAAGTTGACACCTACTGAAATATCTTTGCAAATGGATGATAAATCAACTGCTATACCTGCCGGTATTTGTGAGGATGTGACTGTTGTGGTTGCAAACGTTACTATTTTAACGGACTTTGTTATTCTTGATATTCCCGAGGACGATAGTATGTCGATTATCCTTGGTAGACCCTTTTTGAATACAGCAGGGGCTGTTATTGATTGCAACAAAGGCAATGTCACTTTTCATGTTAATGGTAATGAGCATATGGTACACTTTCCGAGGAAACAACCTCAAGTCCACAGTATCAATTCTATTGGAAAAATTTCAACAATTACTATTGGAGGTTTTGAATTTCCTCTTCCTACTGTCAAGAAGAAATATGATATTCTTATTGTTGGGGATGTGCATATCCCCATTGGGGTAACCTAGTGTTATTCGAAATTTCCCCGGTTTCATGTTATTCAAAATGAGTTTGTTAACAAGACATGATCAACCTTGTTAGTGGATTCCTTTTGATGAGCATGAGATGGATGAAGTTAGAAAGCACAACCTTCTGTACCCTCCTTTTACTTTCTGTTATTTATATTAAATAAAAAAAATAGTATTTTCTGTCTGTTTTTTGAATTATCCATGCAATAAAAAATACCCTGAAAATAAAAGTTCTTCAAATGCCCTGAAAATGAAATATATTTTTTCCAGAATATTTAAGAATTATTGGCACTGAGAACACACCAGGGGGACCCACCATGTGCCCACAAGAGTGGAGGGCGCGCCCCTTGCCTCGTGGAACCCACGTGGGTCCCCTCCACTTATCCTTTCACCCACACACTTCGTCTTGCCCAGAAAAAATCACCCACCAGCTCAAACCCGAGTTCTTGCTCATCTTGCTGCCATTTTCGATCTCCTTGCTCAAAGATCCATTCGCAAAACTACTTTGGGTGATTGTTCTTCGGTATGTGACTCCTCCAATGGTCCAATTATTTTTTGTTCTAGTGCTTTATTTATTGCAAATTTTTGCTGCTTAGGCAACCCTGTTCTTGAGCTTTCATGTCAAATTTATGTGGTCAAAAGTAGTTTTAATGCATGATATAGCCTCTAGACACTTGTAGGAGTAGTTGTTATCAATTTTATTGAGTTTGGTTCACTTTAATTTTGAGTCACCAAAAATTTCAGGAATTTTTCAGAGGAAGAATTATGTTTAGGAAAATGTACCAAGGTGGTTCCTCAAGGAAGCAAGGCCCAAGGCCCGCAATACGCGAGCCGGACAATGAACTACCAAGGGAGGCTCAAGTGCGGCCTTGTGAATGGCCGTTAGAGGATTTCATGGTTCGGGCAGGCATCAAGGAAGAATTTGACGCATATGTGTGTAATGCTAATCTGGAGAGCTTTGAGGCAGATAAGTTCCAACAATACCGCTACTTAACTGATTCATTTGTGAGAAGGTTTAAATTTACATCCTTGCGCAATTCTCACACTGTCCTATTTGATCTTTATGACAAATCTTATACTATGGACTTAGAAGATTTTAATACTGCTTGTAAACTCCCGCAGTGGGGTAGTGCTAGTGTGCCTCGCAAATCTGAATGTAAAGACTTTCTTGCTAGTATAACTGTGGGGGAATCTAGGGAAATCACGCAAGCTAACATAGGGAGCATTCATTTTCCTGCCATACATTATTTTGCTCTCTTCATAGGTAGATGCATTAATGGTAAGGATGAGGCATGTCACATGTGTGTTCCTGATCTTAGTGTTCTCAAGAGTGCTGTATTAGGAGATAGACAATATAACTTGGGGGGCCATTGTTGCACGTAGGTTGCATAACAATAGTATTAATGGAGATTTCTTCGGTGGAATTTATGCAACTCGTTTAGCTGATTTTCTTGGTATACCCATATGTGGGGATGATATTGAGTTGCCTCCTGCTTATCTAGATTATAATGCCATGGTTCATCATCAGTTTGTTGAGAGGAACGATCAGTTCCTCCGGTACCGACTAATCTTTGACAGATGACGCACCTTCCATGTTGCTCTCCCTGCTCCTGCTTTCTTTGACTTTCAGACAAAAGGGAGATATGTTATAACCAGGGAGGAGGCGAGCGAGTACGAGAGGAGGACGGAGGCGGCTTGCCTCCAAGCTGCAGCTCATGAGGCAATTGCCGCTGCCTCTCAGTACGACCCCAGCTACAACTTTGATCCATGGGCATAGAGCAACTTAGGCCAAAAGCCTAAGCTTGGGGGAGTACATATTTTTCACCGACATTACATTTATGTTCACACACTCATGCCAGTTGTCGGTGCTCATACTTTTCCATTGTATCATCTATGCTAGTTTATTTTCTTTTTAAGCTTTCTTCTTTTGTGTTTGAAAAACCTTAAGAAAAACCAAAAAAATTAGTTGTAGCTTTTAGTTAGTTTACTTTTCATGCCTATAGTAGTAGTAATTAAAAATAACACCTGAAATGATTTCTCGTTCTTCTTTTGCTTGTTGGGAGCTTTCCCGTGTAAATACTTTTGTTTCTTTTCTTTTCCTTGGGGGTCGAGAGGAGAAGACCACGATGAAAATATTGAGTGGCTCTCATATGAATTATTGTTGATCTAACAAAGAGCCCATATTACTTCGTCTTCTCCCATGTATTGAATGCTTGTAGATTCCAGCTTAGTCCAATGCACGTGCATTATTATTATTATTACTATTATCCACACTATTCGGTCGTGCAAGTGAAAGGCAATAATGACGATATATGATGAACTGATTGAGATGAGAAAAGCTGTTATGAACTCGACCTCTCTTGTTTTTGTAAATATGATTAGTTCATCGTTCCTGATTCAACCTATTATGAATGAAACATGTTTGCAATGACAATTAGAGATTATAGTTGCTCATGCCATGCTTAATTTGCTAGGAGTTTATAATGGTTTACCTTGCGTGCCAACATGCTATTAAAATGGTTGTGATGTGGTATGATAGGGTGGTATCCTCCTTTGAACGATTCGAGTGGCTTGACTTGGCACATGTTCACACATGTAGTTGAAACAAAATCAACATAGCCTCCATGATATTTATGTTCATGGTGAATTATATCCTACTCATGCTTGCATTCAGTGTTGATTAATTTTAATGCATGTTCATGACCGTTGTCGCTCTCTAGCTGGTCGCTTCCCAGTCTCTTTCTAGCCTTCACTTGTACTAAGCGGGAATACTGCTTGTGCATCCAACTCCATAAACCCCAAAATTTATTCCATATGAGTCCACCATACCTTCTATATGTGGTATCTACCTGCCGTTCCAAGTAAATTTGTATGTGCCAAACTCTAAACCTTCAAATAAAAATTCTATTTTGTATACTCGAATAGATCATGTATCAACTAAGGCTGTCTGTATCTTCCATGCTAGGCGTGTTATTCTCAAGAGGAGTGGACTCCGCTCCTCATTCATGAGAAAATGGCTGGTCACTGGGATGCCCAGTCCCATGCTCAAATCAAATCAAAATAATTGCAAACAAAACTCCCCCAGGATTGTTGTTAGTTGGAGGCACCCGTTGCTTCGGGCAAGCCATGGATTGATGCTTGTTGGTGGTGGGGGAGTATAAACTTTACCATTCTGCTTGAGAACCACCTATAATGTGTGTAGCATGGAAGATATTGAGATCTGTTGGTTGTTATGTTGACAATGAAAGTATACCTCTCAAAATATTATTCATCTCTATTTCAGAATCAAGCTCTGGCACCTCTACAAATCCCTGCTTCCCTCTGTGAAGGGCCTATCTATTTACTTTTATGTTGAGTCCTCATCCTCTTATTAAAAAGCACCAGTTGGAGAGCACCGCTGTCATTTGCATGTATTATTATTAGTTTACATTGAGTATGACTTGACTAGATCTCTTTTGCCATGAATTAAAATTTCCAGTCAGCCCTTGATCTTCAGGGGTGCTCTGCATTTATGTTTTGCGGTCTCAGAAAGGGCTAGCGAGATACCATCTTGTTATATCATATTGTGATTGTTTTGAGAAAGTGTTGTCATCCAAGATTTATTATTATTGCTCGCTAGTTGATTATGCCATTGATATGAGTAAACATGAGACCTAAATGTTATTGTGAATATGGTTAGTTCATAATCTTTGCTGAAAACTTGAATGCTAGCTTTACATATTTACAACAACAAGAGCAAACAGAGTTTGTAATAGTTTTTCTTTATCACTTCCAGTTTATCAACTGAATTGCTTGAGGACAAGCAAAGGTTTAAGCTTGGGGAGTTGATACGTCTCCATCGTATCTACTTTTCCAAACACTTTTGCCCTTGATTTGGACTCTAACTTGCATGATTTGAATGGAACTAACCTGGACTGATGTTGTTTTCAGCATAATTGCCATGGTGTTATTTTTGTGCAGAAATAAAAGTTCTTGGAATGACCTGAAAATCAACGGAGATTATTTTTGGAATATGTAAAAATATTGGCAAAAGAATCAAGGCCAGGGGGCCCACACCCTGTCCACGAGGGTGGGGGTGCGCCTACCCCCTAGGCGCGCCCCCTGCCTCGTGGGCCCCCTGGTGCTCCGCTGACCTCAACTCCAACTCTATATATGCGTGTTCAGGGAGAAAAAATCAGAGAGAAGGATTCATCGTGTTTTACGATACGGAGCTGCCGCCAAGCCCTAAACTCTCCTGGGAGGGTTGATCTGGAGTCCGTTCGGGGCTCTGGAGAGGGGAATCCGTCGCCATCGTCATCATCAACCTTCCTCCATCACCAATTTCATGATGCTCACTGCCGTGCGTGAGTAATTCCATCGTAGGCTTGCTCGACGGTGATGAGTTGGATGAGATTTATCATGTAATCGAGTTAGTTTTGTTAGGGTTTGATCCCTAGTATCCACTATGTTCTAAGATTGATGTTGCTATGACTTTGCTATGCTTAATGCTCTTCACTAGGGCCCAAGTGCCATGATTTCAGATCTGAACCTAGTATGTTTTCATGAATATATGTGAGTTCTTGATCCTATCTTGCAACTCTATAGTGACCTATTATGTGTTATGATCCGTTAACCCCGAAGTGACAATAATCAGGATACTTACCGGTGATGACCGTAGTTTGAGGAGTTCATGTATTCACTATGTGTTAATGCTTTGGTCCGGTACTCTATTAAAAGGAGGCCTTAATATCCCTTCGTTTCCAATAAGACCCCGCTGCCGCGGGAGGGTAGGACAAAAGATGTCATGCAAGTTCTTTTCCATAAGCATGTATGACTATATTTGGAATACAGGCCTACATTACATTGATGAACTAGAACAAGTTCTGTGTCACCCTAGGTTATAACTATTGCATGAGGAATCGCATCCGACATAATTATCCATCACTGATCCATTGCCTATGAGCTTTTCATATATTGTTGTTCGCTTATTTACTTTTCTGTCGCTACTGTTACAATCACTATAAAACCAAAAATATTACTTTTGCCACCGTTCCACTACTATCATTTTACTTTGCTAGTAAATACCTTGCTACAGATATTAAGTTTCTAGGTGTGGTTGAATTGACAACTCAGCTGCTAATACTTGAGAATATTATTTGGCTCCCCTTGTGTCGAATCAATAAATTTGGGTTGAATACTCTACCCTCGAAAACTATTGCGATCCCCTATACTTGTGGGTTATCACCTTTCGACAACTATATGAACTAACCAGACGAAATTCATGCAAACAAAGCAAATTTCTAATTAACCATATGAAATTCATTACATTTCGAAAACTTTTCCTATAAACTGGATGAAATTCATTACATATTTCACACAAACCGTACTAAAACCAACTGTAAATCCAATCTAAACGATCGTCGGCGCCCGACCACCATGTCCGGCCATGAGCCCCGAGAACTCACGCTCCGACTAGTGCCTTTGACTCCTCCTCATCTGCCTCGGCTTTGTCTAGCTCCACCTCAATAACCTCCTCCTCTAGAGCACAAGGTTTTGAAGATTTGCGCCTCCACGTCGCTGTCAAGCGGCTAATCGGCCGTCGATGTTTACCCCACCAAGCTTGGCGTCGACTGAGTGGAGGAGTGATGGCCTTCCTAGGACCAGAGTGGCGGTGACCTACCATGTACTACTCTTCCTCACTCCTGGCTGTGCCCGTGCACGCGTGCCGGCTTCGTGGTCGTGGTGGTGGAGGGCGGCCGGGGGAGGGGGGGAGCCAGCGATGTCCTTCATCTGTTCCTGCGACAGCACGTCCAAGAGAGCTTTGGAGCGCGCCCGGAGTGGAGCCACCGATGTCCTTCGTCTGCTCCTGTAACAACATGTCCAAGAGAGCTTTGGAGCAACCAGGAGGCCATGGTTGAAGTGGTGCCGACAAAAGGAAGGGACCGGAGGAGAATGACTGTGGGTCTTTGGCTATGGTTGGGAGCTGGGGCTAAAGTTAATATAGCGGGCGAATGGCAATGAGCCGCCGTAGACAGATGGATGGCTGGCGCCGGGGTAGGTTCATCGGCAGCCGCTTGTCATTAATGTGGGCGGTGGACGGACGGATGGCCATTGTAACATCCTAATTTTCAATTTTGATGTTAATCATTAGGCCATCATATGCATTCATGATTCTTGCATTTTGTCTTGGTTTTATTTGGACATTTTGATCCTAGAGACCTTAAGCAACTCAAGGACCATATGAGAGAGTTGGAGGTTGATACTTCCATTTTGCATCATGCTTTTATATCGATATTTATTGCATTATGGGCTGTTATTACACATTATGTCACAATACTTATGCCTATTCTCTCCTATTTTACAAGGTTTACATGAAGAGGGAGAATGCCAGCAGCTAGAAAAGGAGCAAATATTAGAGAACTATTCTGCACAACTCCAAAAGTCCTGAAACTTCACGGGAGAAAGTTTTAGAATATATAAAAAATATTGGGCGAAAGAAGTACTAGAGGTGGGCCACCCACCATCCACGAGGGTGGGGGCGCGCCCCCTGCCTCGTGGGCCCCTGGCAGCCCTCTGATGCCCATCTTCTGCTATATGAGGTCTTTCATCGAGGAAAAAATCATAAGCTAGCTCACGGGACGAAACTCCGCTGCCACAAGGCGGAACCTTGGCGGAACCAATCTAGGGCTCTGACGGAGCTGTTCTGCCGGGGAAACTTCCCTCCGAGAGGGGGAAATTATCATCATCATCACCACCATCGATCCTCTCATATGGAGAGGGGAAATCTCCATCTACATCTTCACCAGCACCATCTCATCTCAAACCCTAGTTCATCTCTTGTATCCAATCTCTGTCCCAAAGCCTCAGATTGGTACCTGTGGGTTGCTAGTAGTGTTGATTACTCTTTGTAGTTGATGCTAGTTGGTTTATTTGGTGAAAGATTATATGTTCAGATCCTTTATGCATATTAATACCCCTCTGATTATGAACATGAATATGATTTGTGAGTAGTTACGTTTGTTCCTGAGGACATGGGAGAAGTCTTGCTATAAGTAGGCATGTGAATTATGTATTCGTTCGATATTTTGATGAGATGTATGTTGTCTTTCCTCTAGTGGTGTCATGTGAACGTCGACTACATGACACTTCACCATTGTTTGGCCTAGAGGAGAGCATTGGGAAGTAATAAGTAGATGATGGGTTGCTAGAGTGACAGAAGTTTAAACCCTAGTTTATGCGTTGCTTTGTAAGGGTCTGATTTGGATCCATATGTTTCATGCTATGGTTAGGTTTACCTTAGTACTTCTTTTATAGTTAGGGATGCTTGCAAGGGGGGTTAATCATAAGTGGGATGCTTGTCCAAGGAAGGGCAGTACCGAAGCACCGGTCCACCCACATATCAAATTATCAAAGTACCGAACGCGAATCATATGAGCGTGATGAAAACTAGCTTGACGATAATTCCCATGTGTCCTCGGGAGCGCTTTCCTTTATATAAGAGTTTGTCTAGGCTTTTCCTTTGCTACAAAAAGGATTGGGCCATCTTTTTGCACCTTATTTACTTTTATTACTTGTTACCCGTTACAAATTACCTTATCACAAAACTATATGTTACCGATAATTTCAGTGCTTGCAGAGAATACCTTATTGAAAATTGCTTATCATTTCCTTCTGCTCCTCATTGGGTTCGACACTCTTACTTATCTAAAGGACTACGATAGATCCCCTACACTTGTGGGTCATCAAGACTCTTTTCTGGTGTTGTTGTCGGGGAGTGAAGCGCCTTTGGTAGGTGGAATTTGGTAAGGAAAAATTTATTTAGTGTGCTGAAATTTACTGTCACTTGTTACTATGGAACATAACCCTTTGAGGGGCTTGTTCGGGGTGTCTTCACCCCGACTAGTAGAGCAAAGAGTTTCTCCTCAATCTACTGAACCTACTGAAAATGTTTACTTTGAAATTCCTTCGGGTATGATAGAGAAACTGCTAGCTAATCCTTTCACAGGTGATGGAACATTACATCCCGATTTGCAGCTAGTCTATGTGGATGAAGTTTGTGGATTATTTAAGCTTGCAGGTATGCCCGAGGATGTTACCAAGAAGAAGGTCTTCCCTTTATCTTTGAAGGGAAAGGCATTGACATGGTTTAGGCTATGTGATGATATGGGATCATGGAACTACAACCGATTGAAATTGGAATTTCATCAGAAGTTTTACCCTATGCATCTTGTTCATCGTGATCGTAATTATATATATAATTTTTGCCCTCGCGAAGGAGAAAGCATCGCTCAAGCTTGGGGGAGGCTTAAGTCAATGTTATATTCATGCCCCAATCATGAGCTCTCAAGAGAAATTATTATTCAAAAAATTTATGCTCGGCTTTCTCTCGATAATCGCTCCATGCTCGATGCTTCTTGTACTGGCTCTTTTATGATGAAGACTATTGAATTTCAATGGGATTTATTGGAAAGAATTAAACGCAAATTTGAAGATTGGGATCTCGACGAAGGTAAGGAGTAAGGTATAACACCTAAGTTTGATTGTGTTAAATCTCTTATGGATACCAATGCTTTCCATGAATTTAGCACTAAATATGGACTTGACTCTGAGAAAGTAGCTTCTTTTTGTGAATCCTTTGCTACTCATGTTGATCTCCCTAAGGAGGAGTGCTTTAAATATAATCCTCCCATTGAAGTAAAAGTAGTTGCACCTATTAAAGTTGAAGAAAAGACTATCACTTATAATGATCCTGTTGTTCCTACTACTTATATTGAGAAACCACCTTTCCCCGTTAGAATAAAGGATCATGCTAAAGCTTCAACTGTGGTTCGTAAGAGTAATACTAGAACACCTACACCCTCTGAGCAAATTAAAGTTGAACCTAGTGTTTCTATGGTTAAAGATCTCTTGGCCGATAATATTGATGGGCATGTTATTTACTTCTGTGATGAAGCTGCTAGAATTGCTAGACCCGATACTAAATATAAACATAGACCTGTTGTAGGCATGCTTGTTATTTCTGTTAAAATAGGAGATCATTGCTATCATGGCTTATGTGATATGGGTGCTAGTGCAAGTGCATTACCTCATTCCTTATATAAAGAAATTATGCATGATATTGCACCTGTTGAGATAGAGGAAATTGATGTTACTATTAAACTTGCCAATAGGGACACTATTTCACCAGTTGGGATTGTTAGAGATGTTGAAGTCTTGTGTGGGAAAGTTAAATATCCTGCTGATTTTCTTGTTCTTGGTTCCCCACAAGATAACTTTTGTCCCATTATATTTGGTAGACCCTTCTTGAATATTGTTAATGCTAAGATAGACTGCAATAAGGATATTGTTTCTGTTGGTTTAGGGGATATGTCTCATGAGTTTAATTTTGCTAAATTTCATAGAAAACCCCATGATAAAGAATTTCCTAGTAAACATGAAATTATTGGTCTTGCTTCTATTGCCGTGCCTCCTAATGATCCTTTAGAGCAATATTTGCTAGACCATGAAAATGATATGTTTATGGATGAAAGAAGGGAAATAGATGAAGTATTCTTTAAACAGGGGCCTATTTTGAAACACAACTTACCTATTGAGATCTTAAGGGATCCCCCTCCACCCAAGGGCGATCCCATGTTTGAGCTTAAACCTTTACCTGATACTCTTAAATATGCTTATCTTGATGAGGAAGAGATATATCCTGTTATTATTAGTGCTAACGTTTCAGAGCATGAAGAAAATAAATTATTGAAAACTCTGAAGAAGCACCGTGCTACTATTGGATATACTCTTGATGATCTTAAGGGCATTAGTCCCACTCTATGCCACCACAAAATAAAATTGGAGAAAGACACAGAACCGGTTGTTGATCACCAGCGACTGTTAAATCCTAAGATGGAAGAAGTGGTAAGAAAAGAAATACTAAAGCTTCTGGAGGCAGGTATAATTTATCCCATTGCTGATAGTCAGTGGGTAAGCTCTGTCCATTGTGTCCCTAAGAAGGGAGGTATTACTGTTGTTCCTAATGATAAAGATGAATTGATCCCACAAAGAATTGTTACAGGTTATAGAATGGTAATTGATTTCCGCAAATTAAATAAAGCTACCAAAAAGGATCATTACCCTTTACCTTTTATTGATCAAATGCTAGAAAGATTGTCCAAACATACAGATTTTTGCTTTCTAGATGGTTATTTTGGTTTCTCTCAAATAACTGTGTCAAAAGAGGATCAAGAAAAGACAACTTTTACTTGCCCTTTTGGTACCTTTGCTTATAGACAGATGCCTTTTGGTTTATGCAATGCACCTGCTACTTTTCAAAGATGTATGACTGCTATATTCTCTGACTTCTGTGAAAAGATTGTTGAGGTTTTCATGGATGATTTCTCTGTTTATGGAACTTCTTTTGATGATTGCTTAAGCAACCTTGATCGAGTTTTGCAGAGATGTGAAGAAACTAATCTTGTCTTGAATTGGGAGAAGTGCCACTTTATGGTTAATGAAGGTATTTTCTTGGGGCATAAAATATATTAAAGAGTTATTGAAGTTGATAAAGCTAAGGTTGATGCTATTGAAAAGATGTCATGTCCAAAGGACATTAAAGGTATAAGAAGTTTCCTTGGTCATGCCGGTTTTTATAGGAGGTTCATTAAGGACTTTTCTAAAATTTCTAGGCCTCTGACTAATCTCTTACAAAAAGATGTTCCTTTTGTCTTTGATGATGATTGTGTAGAAGCATTTGAAATACTTAAGAAAGCTTTGATTTCTGCACCTATTGTTCAGCCTCCTGATTGGAATTTACCATTTGAAATTATGTGTGATGATAGTGATTAAGCTGTAGGGGCTGTTCTAGGACAAAGGGTTGATAAGAAATTAAATGTTATCCAATATGCTAGTATGACACTGAACAGTGCCCAGAGAAATTATGCTACCACTGACAAAGAATTTTTAGAGGTTGTATTTGCTTGTGATAAGTTCAGACCTTATATTTTTGATTCTAAAGTAACTGTCCACACTGATCATGCTGCTATTAAATATCTTATGGAAAAGAAAGATGCTAAACCTAGACTTATTAGATGGGTTCTCTTGCTACAAGAATTCGATTTGCATATTATTGATAGAAAGGGAGCTGAGAACCCCGTTGCAGACAACTTGTCTAGGTTAGAGAATGTTCTTAATGACCCACTACCTATTGATGATAGCTTTCCTGATGAACAATTAGCTGTCATAAATGCCTCTCGTACTACTCCATGGTATGCTGATTATGCTAACTATATTGTTGCTAAATTTATACCACCTGGTTTCACATACCAACAAAAGAAAAGGTTCTTCTATGATTTAAGACATTACTTTTGGGATGACCCACACCTTTATAAAGAAGGAGTAGATGGTGTCATTAGACGTTGTGTACCTGAGCATGAACAGGAACAGATCCTACGCAAGTGTCACTCTGAGGCTTATGGAGGACACCATGCTGGAGATAGAACTGCACATAAGGTATTGCAATCCGGTTTTTATTGGCCTACCCTATTCAAGGATGCCCGTAAGTTTGTCTTGTCTTGTGATGAATGTCAAAGAATTGGCAATATTAGTAGACGTCAAGAAATGCCTATGAATTATTCACTTGTTATTGAACTATTTGATGTTTGGGGCTTTGACTATATGCGACTGTTTCCTTCCTCTAATGGTTATAGACATATTTTAGTTGTTGTTGATTCTGTTACTAAGTGGGTAGAAGCTATTCCAACTAGTAATGCTGATCATAACACCTCTATTAAGATGCTTAAAGAAGTTATTTTTCCGAGGTTTGGAGTCCCTAGATACTTAATGACTGATGTTGGTTCACATTTTATTCATGGTGCCTTTCGTAAAATGCTTGCTAAGTATGATGTTAATCATAGAATTGCATCTCTGTATCACCCACAGTATAGTGGTCAAGTAGAACTGAGCAATAGAGAGCTTAAATTAATTTTGCAAAAGATTGTTAATAGATCTAGAAATAATTGGTCCAAGAAACTTGATGATGCATTATGGGCTTATAACTGCATATAAAAATCCTATGGGTATGTCTCCGTATAAAATGGTTTATGGAAAAGCATGTCACTTACCTCTCAAACTAGAACATAAGGCATATTGGGCCATTAAAGAGCTCAACTATGATTTCAAACTATTTAAAGAAATGGTGAGAAGAGCATTTTTGACATTAGCTCACTTGATGAATGGAGAATCCAGGCCTATGAGAATGCCAAACTATTTAAAGAAAAGGTTAAAAGATGGCATGACAAAAGGATACAAAAACGCGAGTTTAATATAGGTGATTATGTATTATTATACAACTCTTGTTTAAGATTTTTTGCAGGAAAACTCCTCTCTAAATGGGCAGGTCCTTACATCATCGAGGAGCTCTATCGTTCCGGTGCCATAAAAATCAACATCTTCGAAGGCACAAATCCGAGGGTGGTGAACTGTCAAAGAATCAAACATCATATCTCAGGTAATCCTATAAATGTTGAAACTACTGTTATTGAAACTATAACCCCGGAGGAATACATAAAGGACACCTTCCAGAACGTTTCAGACTCCGAAAAGGAATAGGTATGAGGTACGGTAAGTAAACCGACTCTAAAACAGTTCTAATAGAAAATTTTCTCTGTTTTGGAATATTTAAGAAAATAGGAAAATAAGAAGTAGTCCGAGAATGACACAAGGCGTCCACAAGGGTGGGGGGCGCGCCCTACCCCTTAGGCGCCCCCTGCCTCGTGGGCACCTCGTGTGCTCTCCGGACTCCGTTTTCTTGCACGATACTTCTTTCGGTCGGTAAAAATTCATTATATAATCTCCCAAATGGTTTGACCATCGTACCACGCAAACATCCTCTATTTTTGTTTTGAGCTGTTTCTGCTGCAGATTTAGAGCAAGATGTATTCTCAAGAGTCTGTCAAGGAGAGTCGGGTGTCTCATCCAACACCAGGGCCAAGAGCAAACAGCAATGCTGACCACTTTGGGCCATCAACTGAGGAAGAGATGGAGGCTGACTTGAAAAGGATAGATGCCATGGAGGAGGATGAAGAAGTTACTTCTCGTTTCTGAGCTGGATTCACGATGGGGGAACTACAGAGCTCAGCTATTCCAAACTCAGTCATCCCTTCCAATGTTAGATTTCTTTCTTATGAAAATATGAAGAGTGTTACTTGTTCTCCCGCAGCTATGCAACATCCTTGGGTGAAAGGAGCTTTAGCAGTCACGGTCAAGCTCCGTAAGGAAATAATGGACCTCAAGCAGCAGGTCAATAAGCTCGAGGAGGAGAATCGTATCCTGAGGGGCACCATCGCCAAGAATATCACATCACCACCCCCGAAGAAGGAGACATAAACACATGAGTATGGGCACTCCCCTTGGCAACTACCAAGCTTGGGGGAGTACCCCGGTATCGTATCACCATCACACTTTTATCTTTACCATTTTTCTTAGTTCGATCCTTTTGATAATATCTTGATCTAGTAGAATAAAGTTTTAGTATGATCTAGTTTTGAGTTTTGCTTTATGATCCTTCTATGTAATCGAGTCCATGAGCTATATATAATAAAGATTAGTGTTGAGTCAAGGGCTTGATTATCTCGCTATGATCTTGAGGGAATAAAATAAAAAGAAATAAAGAGATCATATGGATCTTATGGAGAGTAATGACTTCACATATAAAGAGTATGATGAATAAAAGTTGTTGAGAGTTGACAAGCATAGTTTTGGTCATCGTTGAAATTAATATGAAGTAACTAAGAAAGAGAGGTTTTCACATATAAATATACTATCTTGGACATCTTTTATGATTGTGAGCACTCATTAAAATATGGCATGCTAACGAGTTGATGTTGGACAAGGAAGACAACGTAATGGGTTATGTTTTCTTACATCTGAGATAAACTATATTTTCATGGATCATCCAACATGTTGAGCTTGCCTTTCCCTCTCATGCTAGCCAAATTCTTTGCACCAAGTAGAGATACTACTTGTGCTTCCAAATATCCTTAAACCCAGTTTTTTCATGAGAGTCCACCATATCTACCTATGGATTGAGTAAGATCCTTCAAGTAAGTTGTCATCGTTGCAAGCAATAAAATTACTCTCTAAATATGTATGATTTATTAGTGTGGAGAAAATAAGCTTTATACGATCTTGTGATGTGGAAGAAATAAAAGGGACGGACTGCATAATAAAGGTCCATATCACAAGTGGCAATATAAAATGACGTACTTTCTCATTAAGATTTTGTGCATCCAACCATAAAAGCACATGACAACCTCTGCTTCCCTCTGCGTAGGGCCTATCTTTTATTCTTGTCTTATACTTCATGCAAGAGTCACGGTGATCTTCACCTTTCCTTTTTATATTTTATCCTTTGGCAAGCACAATGTGTTGGAAAGATCATGATATATATGGCTAATTGGATGTGAGTTTTCATGAACTGTTATTGTTGACATTACCCTTGAGGTAAAAGGTTGGGAGGCCAAACTATAAGCCCCTATCTTTCTCTGTGTCCGATTAAAACTTCATAACCATAAATATCGCGTGAGTGTTAGCAATTGTGAAAGAATAAATGATAGTTGAGTATGTGGACTTGCTGAAAAGCTCTTATATTGACTCTTTCTGATGTTATGATAAATTGCAATTGCTTCAATAACTGAGATTATAGTTTGTTGGTTCTCAATGATGTTTATGATTCATACCTAAAATTGTGAATGAATTGTTACTTCAACATAAGAAATCATACGACAATATTTATATATGTTGCTATTATAAGAATGATCATGATGCCCTCATGTCCGTATTTTATTTTATCAACACCTCTATCTCTAAAAATGTGGACATATTAATCGATATCGGCTTTCGCTTAAGGACAAGCGGGGTCTAAGCTTGGGGGAGTTGATACGTCCATTTTGCATCATGCGTTTATATTGATATTTATTGCATTATGGGCTGTTATTACACATTATGTCACAATACTTATGCCTATTCTTGTAACATCGCAAATTTTCAATTTGGAATGTTATACATAGATCATTCATGCATATCATATTTTGTTGCATTTCGTTTTGCGATCCTCGAAATCCTAAGCAACTCAAGGACCCTTGGAGAGAGTTGGGGATTTCCCAGTTTTCATATTTGAGTTTTATCAAATATTGAAACGAGGATTTTGGTTTTAATCATTTTTCTCTCCGAAAATATTTCATATTAAAATACATGAGAGGAGATAATATGACTTCTCCAAAATAAATGAAATATTGGAGGAAAAAGATTAAAATCAAATATTTGATTTTTTTATTTGGATTTTATTGCAATTTTAATTGCATTAGAAAAATTGCATGTTTTTCAAAGTTGCATTTTAGGGCCAAGAAAATGTTCATCTCGTTCTAAATATTTTATTTAGACGGTGAAAATTTGTTTTGGCATTTTTAGAATTTTATTTTATTTTCTAGGATTTTTTTAGTTTCAGTGGAATTATTTAAAAAAATGCGCAGTGGCTAACTGGGCCGAAGCCCAGCCGCCGGCCCACTCCCCGCGCCGCCGTCTCCTACCAGGAGACCGAGCCGCCGCCGCCTCGGACGAGGAGTCCGGCCGAGACTCGCCTCGCCGCCGCCTTGGCCCCTCCTCCAAGCCGCCGCCCTCCCCCCTCTTTAAATACCCCCCCCCCCCCCGGAGCACCGCCACCACCACCCACCCCGCCGCCTCTGCCGCGCCTCGCTGCCGCCGCCGCCTCTCGCCACGCCCCGACGCCGTCGCCTCACCGCCGCATTCCGCCGCCCAGCCGCCCCAGCCCCGCCTTGCCGGAGCTACGCCGGAGGTACCACCGTCGTTCGTCGCCGCCGGTTTTTTTAGAAAACCGCTTCGGTTTTTTTAAAGAAAAACCCTAGTTCGTTTTTTTAGATCGATTCACCGGTTTTCCTGGTTTATCTTTTTAGCGGACATTCGTCGGTACGTTCGTTTTAACGAACGGTTTTCGCTCGATCGTTATAGGCAACGAACGCTCGTTCGTTAACCTGTTCGTCAGTTTTCTTTTTCTCGGATTTTTCCGCGATTATTTTCGATTGCGATTTCTGATCCGATTTTCGTTTTAGTTTATCTTTTCGCTCGTTTGTTGGAACCAGGCGATTCAAGCGCCTAGATCTTCGTCTCAAAACCCTCTTTCTGTTTAACCAACTTGAACAAGCTTTTGCTATGGTAAAATTTGACTTAGTCCAGATTAGTAAATGGATCTTGTTTCTTTCGCAGTTTGAGTTTCGTTGCTCCGTTTGATTTGATGCTTTTCGCAAACCGGAGTTCTTAAGTTGAACTTTCTGGTTAGACCTTATTATTTGAGTTTTACTCGTGTTTCTTTGCTTGATTGCTTATGTATGCTATTGTTTGTTTGCGATAGAACACCCGGAGTGCGAAGCGTGCTACTACGAGTCCCTACGTTTTGCGGATCATCAGTAAGGCAAGTAACACTTTGATCATACCCCTTTATCACCCTGTTTTATGCATTAATTCCAATCCTCAAACATTACATGATTAGGATGTGATTAACATGTGGGTTGGGAAGTAGTTGAGGAGGTGGAACCTATTGCCCTGTTATTTTCAAACCCTTGGGAGTTACTTCTACGTATTGCTTATATTGCTATGCTATGCTCGTAGACGTGGTTTGGGTGAGTGAAATCCATGACAGATGTGAGATTGTTAATTAATGGTTTAACTTAAGGTGGCAACTTGAATGCACATCTGGGTGGATTGTTTGTTGGGCACCTAGAGAATCCAGTGTTGTCCTAGGATATCCCGGAGTACCCATGTGATAATCCTATGGTCCGGCACCCAGGCTCAATGGGAACTGAGATATTTTCATGCTAGAAACTTCCGTGTGCAGCCACAAGCTATTATGGGCTCTAGCATAGTTGAGTAAGTTGCGTGAATCTCCCGAAGAGGTGGATCAGCAGGTAGTGGGATGTAGGTTTGGTATGGTTTGCCCGGAGTAAGGGGTTAATGCTTCTGAAAGACTATGTCTCGGTCATCCGTTTCTCAAACACCATGTAGTGCAAGAAAACCAACGGAGGAGATCGGGTCTTGTGGGGAAAAGTGCGCAAACCTCTGCAGAGTGTATAAACTAATCATGGTTAGCCGTGTCCCCAGTTATGGACATCTTGAGTATCTAGTACTTGGAGTATCCTAAGTAACTCATCACTCTAAACTAATATTGTTGGGTTGTTAATTACTTTAATTGGGATTGAGTTGGAGGAACCTTCTCAATGGTGTTTCAACTACCATGGTAGTTAAATAAAATCTATTCCTTTGTTGTAGGAAAAAATTGGCTTTTCGCAAAAACTGTAACCATAGAGCTTTCCACCAGCCAGATATGCATGTAGTGATAGTGTTATTCTGTTCTAGCTCTACTGTGTCACTTTGCCAGCATATTCCATGTGCTGACCTGTTTTCGGGTTGCAACGTATTATGTTGCAAACTTGTCAGACAAGGATTAAGGTTCGTTTGGTCGTTGCCGTGTAGCTCAGCTATGCTGTTGGAGTTGATGGACTCACTTTATCTTCCAAGCCTTCCATTGTTATCGTATTAGATGGCCTTAAGCCATATTTATTGTAATAAGTTCTCTTTTGAGACATTCAATGTAATAAGTGTGTGATTGCTACTCTGTTATAAATCCTCGAGTACTGTGTGTGTCAGCATTACCGACCCAGGGATGACACTTAAGCATAGAGACTTGGCCATTTGAGGTCGGGTCGCTACAAGATGGTATTAGAGCACACGCTGAGTGTAGGACACGACCACTATGCTAAAGCCCTAGATCACTATTCTCTCCTCATTTCTGACTCCTCTCCATTTTCTACTGTTTAGGATGGTGGACGCAAGGAACAAGTTTGCACAACCGGATGAAGACGCCCCCTTTGGACAACACTTGAAGGAAGTCACTAGGTACTTGAACATTGGAATACCAAGCTTCACCGGGACTTACAATGCCACCTTAACAGAAGAGGAGCGCTGGATGATTTAAGTTCAAGTTCCACGAAGGACATTCACGCCAGTCACTAAGCCCATAGAGTTTTCCTTTGATGCACCAACCTGGAGTCTAGGAAAGAGTATGGCAACTCACATCACCATGGGACGCATTGGAGAAGTCTATCATTAGGAGCTTAAGGATACTATCTATCAGATTTGTGGGCACCGAGATGAGCAATGGGAGATGATCAACACCAGGAAGGATAGATCAATTGCAGCTTTCATCCAAGAGTTAAACCAACATATTCGTCGCCGGGAGAACCAGATGTGCGCAGGAATGATAGATCTGAAGAAGGCATTGACTAGGATCACAGAATTGGAGGAAGAACTCAAGGCTACACGTGAAGATTATGAGGAGGAAATCGCCATAATAGTGGATAAGAATGCCGACCTAACAATGAAGTTAGCAGTATTCCTGGGAGACCCCGCACCAGGAGGAGAAGACGAAGAACCCAAGGAGATTCGCCCGGAGGACTACATCATCATCGATGACACTGACTTAGACCCCGACAATAGCGATGATGACTATGAATACGAAGCTGGAGTAGACATCATGGAGTCTTCAACCGAAGAATATTTCTAGTAGACCACCACATCAGTAGTAGTATTCCACCATGTTAATAGTATAGTTTGAGCACTTTTGTAAACGATAGTTAGATCGATTGTATGCCCTTGCTTGATTGATTGAGTGAAATGTTTGTGTTTGTCTCATGTGCATATGGGTAGTTCCTTCTCGTTAGACCCCTTTTCTATTCTGATCTCTTCCCTCTAAACCCATCAGATGCTTCCGAGACGTGACCCCGGATTTACCTTCCCACCGGAGCTCACCCAGTTGATCCAGTAGCAGAATACCCTGATGCAGTTGTTAGTTCATAACCAAGGCAACAACAACAACAACAACAACAACAATCCACCACCACCACCACAAGTTGACAACTTAGCCCGTTTTCTGAGGTTGCAGCCGCTGGTGTTTTCCAGTAGCACCGAGCCCATAGTAGCAGATGATTGGCTCCGCATGATTGGAAGGGAGTTAACCACTGCAGGATGTACCGATGCTGAGAAGCTATATTTTGCCACACATCAGTTGGATGGACCAGCAGCCTCATGGTGGGGGAATTACACTGTCACCTACCGTATAGCCCCTATGACATGGGATCAGTTTCAGCAAGCTTTCCGTACAGCCCATGTCTCAACTGGAGCTATGAGTATGAAGAAGCGTGAGTTTCGCAACTTATGCCAGGGGAACCGTACTGTGGCTCGGTACGGGGATGAGTTTAGCAAGTTATCTCGCTATGCCTCTGATGATGTGGCCACAGATGCCGCAAAGCAGGAGAGGTTTATGGAAGGGCTGATTGATGAGATGAGCATGCAGTTGATGGTGGCGACATTCAACAACTACCAGGAGTTGGTAGATAAGGCTCTTATGATTGAAGGGAAGCAGCACCATATTGAGAGCCATAAGAGGAAATATGGACAAGGAAGGTATAATTCAGGAGCTCAGCAGAAGCCTCGCCTAACCCCGAACTCGGGAGGACTTGTTCATAACCATGGATGCCACACCCACAATGGAGGAAGCAACCATAATCATACATGCCCAAGGAATGGAATGGGAATGGAGCAAGCAACAATCAGAACCGCCCCAATCCAGCCACACCCACCAAGAGAGACCTAAGCCACGTTACTTGTTTCAAGTGCGGGAAGACTAGACGCTATGCCACGGAGTGCCCTGAAGCGAAGAATGGAAACAGAAATGGGAGCGCTGGAAAGAAGCCCAATCCATTCAACAAAGGACAAGTGAACCACGTCAATGTGGAGGAGGTTGAAGAGCAGCCAGACGCAATTATTGGTAAGTTTTTCGTTAAGTCTTTTACCGCCCTTGTTCTTTTTGATACTGGTGCAATGCATTCATACATATCAAGAGAATTTGTGGATAAGTTTAAACTACCAACCCAAACCCTTAGGAACCATCTGTTAGTAAGTTCACTTGGAGCAGAGTATATGGCTAGTCGATGGTGCGACCAGATACCCCTAACCATTGGTAGCCATGTTTTTCCGTCCAACCTAATAATCTTGGAGTCACAAGGACTGGATGTGATATTAGGCATGGACTGGATGTCAAAGTATGGAGGAAGCATTGACTGTGTTAGTAAGTCAATTTGTCTCACCACCCCTGAGGGAAAAAGGATCAAGTATGTATCTAGGCATGCGCCAAGAAGTAGCCAAGTGAATACCCTCACGGGAGTTGTTCAGGAGGAAGTGCCTGTAGTGAAGGATTACCCGGATGTTTTTTCCAGAAGAGTTACCAGTCATGCCACCAGATCGAGACATTGAGTTTTTGGTAGAGCTATTGCCAGGCACCGGGCCTATATCAAAGAGACCATACCGGATGCCCGCAAATGATCTGGAGGAGATTAAGAAACAGATCAAGGAGTTATTGGAGAAAGGATACATTCGATGGTTGTTGATTATCGAGCCTTGAATGAAGTGACGATCAAGAACAAGTACCCACTATCGATGATCAATGATCTGTTTGACCAGCTACAAGGAGCTAAGGTGTTTTCGAAGATCGATCTGCGATCAGGATATCACCAGCTGAAGATACGAGAGAAGGACATACCAAAGACAACATTCACCACACGGTACGGGTTGTATGAATATACGATCATGTCGTTTGGACTGACTAACGCCCCTGCCTACTTCATGAGCATGATGAACAAAGTGTTCATGGAATATTTGGATAAGTTCATTGTGGTGTTCATTGATGATATAATGGTATACTCAAAGAATGAAGAGGAGCACGAAGAGCATTTGCGCTTAGTTCTTGAGAACACTCAGGGAACATCAGTTGTATGCCAAGTTCAGCAAATGCGAGTTTTGGCTGAAGGAAGTTGGATTCCTTGGACATGTTATATCAGGAGAAGGTGTAGCAGTAGATCCTACCAAGGTTCAGTCAGTCACTGAATGGTTGGCACCCACTTCAGTTAGCGAGATCCGCAGTTTTCTTGGACTCGCAGGATACTATCAGAGATTCATTGAGAATTTTTCCAAGATTGCAAAGCCAATGATGGAGTTATTGAAGAAGGATACCAAATTTAAATGGATAGAAGAATGTGAAGCAAGTTTTCAGGAGTTAAAGAAATGTTTGACTACAGCCCCAGTGCTGATTCTGCCGGATATATGAAAGGAGTTCCAAGTGTATTGCGATGCCTCTCACCTAGGACTTGGAAGTGTGCTTATGCAGGATGGAAGAGTTGTTTTGTATGCCTCGCGACAACTAAAACCGCATGAGTTGAATTATGCCACGCATGATTTGGAGTTGGTTGCCGTAGTGCATGCGTTGAAGACCTGGAGGCATTACCTTATTGGAAATCGTTGTGATGTGTACACGGATCATAAGAGTTTGAAGTACATCTTCACACAGAAGGAGCTGAACCTTAGGCAGAGGAGATGGTTGGAGCTTATAAAGGATTATGAAATGAAGCTTCATTATCATCCCGGTAAGGCCAATGTCGTAGCCGACGCTTTGAATCGGAAAAGTTATGCTAATACCCTAGTGAGCACGGGATTGCCGAAAGAGTTAGCAGAGGATCTCAGGGAACTTCGATTGGAGATTGTTCCTAGAGGTTTTGTTGCAACAATGGAAGTTCAGTCGACATTGTTAGGAAATATTCAAGAAGCTCAGAAGGAGGACAAAGAGATTGCCGAGATAAAAGAGAGAGTGGGCGAAGGAAAGGCCGAAGGTTTTCGTGAGGATGAGCACGACACCTTATGGTTTGAGGACCGCGTTTATGTGCCCAATAACACAAAGATCAGGAAGTTAATACTTCAGGAAGCTCATGACTCACCATACTCAATACACCCCGAAAACACCAAGATGTATTTGGATTTGAAGGAACGTTTCTGGTGGACTGGTATGAAGAAGGATATTGCCGAGTATGTAGCCATACGTGATGTATGTCAGAGAGTGAAGGCTGAGCATAAAAAGCCAGCAGGATTGTTACAGCATATGCCAATACCCGGATGGAAGTGGGATAAACTTGGCATGGATTTTATCACCGGATTATCCAGAACCAAATCAGGATATGATTCTATATGGGTAGTAGTTGATCGCTTGACCAAAGTGGCTCACTTTATCCCAGTAAAAAGCCACCTATACAAGTGCGAAGTTGGCCAAGATATACATGACCAGGATCGTATGTCTGCATGGAGTTCCGAGGAAAATTGTATCAGATAGAGGAACACAGTTTACTTCAAAGTTTTGGCATCAGCTGCACCAAACTTTGGGGACGAGATTGGAGTTCAGTACAGCATTCCACCCGCAGACAGATGGACAGACCGAGAGAGTCAATCAGATTCTGGAGGATATGTTGAGAGCCTGTGCGCTAGATTATGGATCTAGTTGGGATGACAATTTGCCCTACGTGGAGTTCTCATACAACAATAGCTACCAAGCCAGTTTGAAGATGGCACTGTTCGAAGCCCTGTACAGACGAAGATGTAGAACACCGTTAACGTGGGATGAAGTTGGAGACCGACAGTTGTTTGTGAAAGTGCATTATATCGACTAGAGGGGGGTGAATAGGCGATTTTTATGAAAGTCTTCAAAACGTGAAAGTTATGAAGACAAACAAAGTGGACAAGCCTATCACTATGCAGCGGAAGTTAGATTACACAACGCAAGCCATAGTCAAGTATACAATATAGTGAAAGCACAGTGACAAACAGCTTCAGTGTAATGAGGATCAGGTAGGAAGAAGTTATGAAGCCAAACAGATCATACAGTCAAGTTGTGAAGACAGAAGACAAAGCAAGCATGCAATAGCTTCACAATGTGTACTGGTAAGTAAAGGGAGGTGAAGATGAAACCAGTGACACGTTGAAGACAATGATATGTTGGACCAGTTCCAGTTGCTGTGACAACTGTACGTCTGGTTGGAGCGGCTAGGTATTTAAACCAAAGGACACACAGTCCCAGACACCCAGTCCTGAACACGCAGCTCGGGACACCCAGTCCTCACCGTTTTCTCCTTGAGCTAAGGTCACACAGACCTCGCCCAATCACTCTGGTAAGTCTTCAAGGTAGACTCCCAAACCTTCACAGACTTCGTTCACCGGCAATCCACAATTTCTCTTGGATGCTCAGAACGCGACGCCTAACCGTCTGGAGGATGCACAGTCCTCAAGTGTAATAAGTCTTCAGATCACTCAGACAAGAAGACTTAAGTGATGCCCAATTACTCTGGCTCTGGGTGGTTAGGGCTTTTCTCCTCGCTAGGGATTTTCTCTCAAAGGCTTCGAGGTGGGTTGCTCTCAAACGACAAAAGCCGTGCACTGAAATCTGAGCAGCCAACCGTTTATGGTTGTAGGTGTGGACTATTTATAGCCACTTGGCAACCCGACCTGATTTGTCCGAAATGACCCTGGGTCACTAAGGAACTGACATGTGTACTAACGGTCAGATTTCGAACTCACACGGCAACTTTACTTGGGCTACAAGTAAAGCTGACTTGTCTGACTCTGGACAAGATTTTCTCTCATTGTCTTCACTCGAAGACATAGGATTTGAATTAGGCATCACTTCAGTCATCCTAACTGGTTCTCTTGGACCCCACTTAACAGTACGGTGGTTCCTATGACACAACATGAATGAAGTAAAACTACGAAGGATCTAAGTCTTCGAGTTCCATAGGCTTCATGGGGAGTCTTCATATGTCATTGTCTTCGACAGGAATGTCTTCATGAACCACCATTGTCTTCAATGTCTTCGTACATTTTTAGGGGTCATCTCTGGTAGCTAAACCGAATCAATGAGGGACTTCTACCTGTGTTATCCTGCAATTCTCACAAACACATTAGTCCCTCAACTAGGTTTGTCGTCAATACTCCAAAACCAACTAGGGGTGGCACTAGATGCACTTACAATCTCCCCCTTTTTGGTGATTGATGACAAACTAGTTGAAGTTTTCAACGGGGAATATAATTTGTGAAATTGTAAAGGAATTGTCTTCATAAGCTGCAAGGGCTCCCCCTGAAGATGTGCATATAAGTGATTTGCTTCTGGAACGCAAATGCACATAGCGGGTTGTATTTTTGGGAATCCACTTCAACTTATGATGACAATCCACGATGCATGTAAAGATATATGAAGATAATGACATGCATAATGAAAAATGGACGTCTGCGAAATGATATAAGTGCGGAAATTATCGCCGTACATGCGGAATTTATCTTCGCAAAAACACAGTGGCAAACATAGTAGCAGACGACCATCAAGTTTATTATTGACCCGCTTGAAGACTATAGACATCATATGCTTCTCCCCCTTTTGTCAGTGATGACCAAAAAGGTTTGAAGACATAGAGTTTTCTACGCGTTCCCAGGCGCAGCAGGGTCGGTGGAGGCGTTTGGTGGTGCTGACGAGCTTGGTGCAGTGACGACGCGCGCTGAAGAAGGTGGTGGTGATGTAGCGTCGTCTTCTTCCTCAATGATTTTTCCAGTCACTGTGGCAGCAGAGGAAGAGAACTCTGATTCTTCAAGCGACGGAGTTCCGCGCAGCACAGCTCTTCTGGGGGTGTGGAGTCAAACTTGAATCTCTCTTTGAAGCCATCCTCTTGCAGTTCAGCTTCAGTGCACATCATGGTGAGGCCTTTCCAAGTGCGGCGACAGGTTTCATGTGCGACAAAGGCATTCTTGGTGGCCAGATTCCTGATGCGATTGACGTCTTGCATGATACTGCGCATCTGCCGTTTGAGCCAGTCGTGATGCCTATCTTGCTTTTGGTGCAGAGCCACAAGAAGTTCACGGTCAGTGAGTGTACGAGCGCGTTTCTTGGGTCTCTGTGCAGCCGTGCTGTCAGTGGCTTCAGTTGATGCAGGGGCACGTGTGGTGCCAGCCATTGGATACACTCTGGAGATGGCTTCAACACCTTCATCATTCTGCGTGAAGCTCTGGTGTTCTGCATTCTGAAGACATAGTGGTTGTTTGGCAGGCTCAGGATAGATGGCTTCAGCAGAGGTGTCCACATCAGGTAAGAAGATTCTGTGGTTGCGGGCAGAGGGCTGATATGAGATAGCAGAATGGAGCTTGATTAGCCTCATAACCCATGGAGCATAAATCTTCAAACCAAAGAGATCTGAGCCAGACGCTGCAAGTTGGCGTATAAAGAGATCCTGAGCGTTGAAGCATTTTCCATGCAGGATACAGAAGATGAGAGTCTTCATGGCACCTTCAACCTTGGCATATCGAGAGTGCCCCTTAATGGGCCATAGAGTCCGCCTGACGATGTGATATATAGTTTTGGGCAGGTACTCTAAGTCTTCAACGAAGAACTCAGTTGGGTAAGGTGCATCAGGAAGCAATGGCTTCATCATTGAGAGCATCTGACTCATATTTGGCTCAGGTCGCTGAAATATGCTCTCAATTGCGTCAGCATGGAGTTGGCAGCCTTCTTCGAAGAGTTCGCCAGGAGTGGGTAGGCCGGTAAGCTCAATGATATCGAATGCATTGGCTTCATGATGGACATTGCCGGTCATCCACTCCAGGATCCAAGTCTTCGGATCTCTGTTGTAGCCTTTGATGTGCAGTGTGGCATAGAACTGGAGCAGAAGCTCTTCATTCCAGTGCTCTTCATCTGTGATGAACGGCAGCAGGCCAACTTGCTTGAAGCAGTCCAGTGCTTCTTCCAGACCAGGCAGACCAGCAACAGCTTCAACCTCAAGGCGCTGGTGAGGAAAGATACGGCCTTGGTTGTATAGGACGCAGGAGTAGTAGCTGCGCTGTGGGTAGCTCCAGAACCTATCTGATACAATCCGTTCCCTTGAATAAGGGTTCTTGGAGCGGTTGAAGAAGGTGTTATCTGCCCTGAAGCTATTGACATTAAAGGAGCCAGGAGCTGCTGCAGGACCTGGGAACCTTGGCAGTCGTGGAATTGGCTTCTGGACCTGGGGCCTGTGTGCAACATGATAGTTGAACTGTGGACCGGCAGCAGACTCAGGCACAGAAGGGTCAGAGGCAGTAGCTTCAGTGTCTCTTGAAGCTGTTGGTTGGTCGGGCTCCACACTTGCTTCAGTGTTGGTTGTGGCAGCCGGAATGTTTTCAGCCTCAACACGTGTAGTGAGAGGGACGGATTCAGGTACGTTCTCCTTGAGAACTTCTTCTTGTTGGTGCGGGGGAGATGGAGCTTGAGGTTCTTCATGCTCTTCTTCATGTTCTTCGGCTGATGCAGCCGGAATGTCGTCAGCAGCCTGAGCCCTTGGCCCTTTGCGAAGCCTACGGAATGCAGGCGACGCTGGTGGAGTTGCAGTGGGCTGGGGCTCATTCTCTTCCTCCTGTGGGCGATCTGCCCACGATGCATCTTGGGTGATTGGCGTCAAGGGACGACCAATGCTGATCACTTCGCTTGGTTCAAGCTGAGGAAGGACTGCATCATCTTGCACATTGTCTTGGAGACCAATGTCTTCAGCAGCGTTGGGGTCGGCTGCTGGAATGTCTTCAGCGTGCGGAGCCTCTGTGGAAGCAGGCTCATGCACGGTTAGCTGACGATCTTCGTTAGGAAAGCGGACGGAGAGGGGTTCGACTATCAGGGGCTCTGTGGGAGCAGCCCGAGACTTCTTGGTCTTGCGCTTCTTGATGGTGGGGTCTGAAGGAGAGGCTTCAGGGTGTTTCCTCTTCCTTGCTTCAGCTTCGGCTGTCCTTGTCTTCTTAAGCTCTGAAGCGGTTGAGCGGTGCTTTGGCTTCGAGCCAGTCTTGGCAGTTGGGAAGACAATCGGAACAGCTTCTTGCCTTGGGGCCTCTTGTTCAGCCACAGTGGGCTTCTTCTTTTTCTTCGCGGCCATCCTGGGGTCGATGCCGGGACGCCCAAGTGCCTTGCGCTTCTCGGCCTCATTGTAGGCCTGCACACAGAGGTCAGCCAAAGTCTTCATGCGCTCACGCGAACCCTGAGCTTCTGCATGTTTCTTCATAAAATTTTCCTTCAACTCGTGCAGCATGACCTTGAAGTCCTTGACTTCTTGGACGCTGAGCTGGGCCATATTCTGCTTGAACTGAGCCTTTTCAAAATCTATTTTCTGCTTCAGTTCAACTATGCGCTGGGCAATTGCGAGTTCTGAAGCAATAGCACCTTGGAAGGCTACGCTGAGGCCAATGGGCAGCTGCAGATCATCGAAGCTGATGTTGGGTGTATCAAACCACTCATCGATGAAGTTGTGGATGATTGCTGCATCAAACAGAGGCAGATTGTTGAAGATTTCAGCCTCCTCCTTGCTCTTGATGAGCTGCTCAAGAGCGTCATCGGCAAGATCTTCGTCACTTGACAGATGAATGGCCTCGCAGCGCAGAATGGCAGCGGCAGTGAGCTCTTTGCCAGTGTGTGGCTGAGGCTTCTTGGCTTCTTGGGGTTTGGAGACTCGTGATAAGTCTTCAAACTACACACTTGCTTCAGGAGGTGCAGTGGCCAATGGCTTCGCTCTGGAGATCTTGGGAGAAGTGGCTGGCTTCGAAGCTTTTGGCTTCTTCTTCGTCTGCTTCGGCTCCGGGGCAGCAGGAGCGTCATCAGACTCAGTGTCTGCTGGAGGGTCATTCACGGCAGTCCCTTGGACTAGAATGCGAGTGATGAGGCCTTCGAGATTGGCATACGGCCCGATGACATTGGGATTTGCGTCGCGTGTGCCATCCGCCCTTGGCTTAGAGGGACCAGGGTTGAAGTCCAGCCCAAATTCCTTCTTGTTTTGCTTCGCAGAGTTCTGAGCAAATTGGAAGTTGCGCTTGAATAGATTGTCATCACGACACCAGAGAAGGGATGACGGATGTGCTTCAGCTGGCTATGGTCCTCTGACCATGCATGGATAGAAGCCTTGAGCAATGGCTTCGTCTCTGGACCGGGGTACGAGATTTTTGTACAATACATCTCCCCATGGTCTCTTCATGGCGCACTTCTCGGCATATTCCTTTGTGACGAAGCGGTATTGGAACCACTGCTCTGCCCAATATCTTCGAATCCATTGGATTCGTGTCTTGCGCTGACCATAGCTCTCTTCAGGATCAGTTTGGTACATTTCTGCCAAGTCTTCAGGCAGATCTTTAGACGTTTCACCACGTCTCTGTCTGCCTCCCTTCCTTGCTGGTTTTTCTGCTGCCATGAAGCTTAACTTGGAAGGCTTCAAGAGATTCAAAGTCTTCAAAGGCTTCCTTTTGCTTGACCAATAGGAACTTGCTTCGGGTGAATTGATGTGACGCTGTAGGAACTCTGCAAATGAATGCAGACTATGAGAACCAAAAGATTCTCCCACGGACATGCACCTGTGACAGCATTAAGGTGCGAGGGAAGGGGAAGAGGTCATATGCATTCTCAGAAGATTTTGAAGATAAATCAGTTTAGAAGATATTGACCTCATCATGCGAAGACATTCACTTTATAGAAAAGAAGTTGGTTCCAGATTTGTACGAACCCATAGATCAGTACAAGTGAGGAATCTAACTACTTCATGAAGAACAAGTGAATATACTAGGCAAGTTATGAGATGCAGATGAGAGAGATGAAACTTGTGTGAATAGAAACATCTTATGGCCCAAAGTGACTGAGCTATAGGATCAAAAGAGGCTGTAAAAAGAGGTTTTATTTACCACACTTGGAACTGCTAGACGAGGTGAGAGTTGAGGCCGAGCAGTTCGATCCTCCGTGCCCTAACTTGGCGACGGAAGACACCTATGGCGACGGCGGAGAGACCGATGTCCGCAGTCGGCGTGAAAACAGCGTCGGAGAGGTTGCGGCAGTGAAGCACTTCGTCGCCGGCATCGTTGAGAGTTAGCGGTGGCGCTAGGGTTCGTGCGAGGGTGGAAGAAGAGATAGTGACCGCAGTGAATCGTGTATTTATAGGCGGCACTGCGCTATTACTCAGGTGCCCCTGGCGATTCGCATGTGATCAGTACGTGGCCAGCATGCGGAATTGTGGGGGCAGTTTCACCCCACGCACGCCTTGTTTGTCGGGAGCCGTTCCTACTTCTCCGGATTTCTTGTTGATGGAATAACATTGAAAGCGGTTTTAAAGTTTGTCTCTGTATCTTCATCTGACAAGGATGCAGTGAAGACATTCGACAGTTTCAATAGAATGCATATGACTTGGAGAGATAGAGTTTGAGGTAGGAAGCATGGAGAGGTTAGGGTCCGATCACATTCACTTAGTTCAAAAGATTCAAACAAGAAGGCATAGCTATAAGTGAATGCTGTAGAGGACAGAACACCAGTACATATATATAATCTACATAGTGAAGATAATCGTGAAGACAAATTGAGATTGAAGCCAAACCAAATGTGAAGACATAGCAAATGTGACGCCATGAGTGGAACACTTCAAACAGAAAATTTGGTGGTGGCGTTACCCACCATATAGGAAGTATTAGACCCAGACATGGTGCACAATTATCGTGGCGCTCCGAAGTCAAATTCCATGTTAATGTATTCACACTTAGAATGTATGTCTTCATTGATTGAAGATATATGTTACTTCGTGTGTTGCACATCTAAGTCATCAATATGCATAAGTGTTAGGATGTGTGCCTGATCACAGGACATTTGAGGATTCCAGGATATTTAGCTCACACCGTAACTTGCAAAATCTCTTCTCGTCCAAGGGCTTGGTGAAGATATCTGCCAATTGCTCTTCAGTGTTGACGTGTATGATATCAATATCTTCCTTTGCAACATGATCTCTGAGAAAATGATGACGAATTTCAATGTGCTTTGTCTTCGAGTGCTGAACTGGGTTGTTGGCAATCTTGATGGCGCTTTCGTTGTCGCAGTAAAGTGGCACTTGCTTCAGATGAATGCCATAATCCTTGAGGGTTTGCTTCATCCACAGAAGCTGAGCGTAGCAGGATCCAGCAGCAATGTATTCAGATTCAGCAGTGGAGAGAGATACACAGTTCTGCTTCTTTGAAGACCAACATACAAGTGATCGGCCCAGAAAGTGACATGTGCCTGATGTGGACTTCCGATCGACCTTGTCACCAGCGTAATCAGCATCCGAAAATCCAACCAGATCAAACTCTGAGCCCTTTGGATACCATAACCCTAGAGTTGGGGTGTGAGCCAAATATCGAAGAATTCGCTTCACAGCTAAGTGATGCGACTCCTTTGGTGCCGCTTGGAATCGAGCACACATGCAAACACTAAGCATAATATCTGGCCTAGATGCACATAAATAAAGCAAAGAACCAATCATGGAGCGGTATACCTTTTGATCGAACTCTTTACCATTGTCGTCAGGACCCAGATGATGTTTGGCTGGCATTGGTGTTGTGAAGCCTTTGCAGTCTTGCATACCGAACTTCTTCAGGCAATCTTTGAGATACTTCTCTTGAGATATGAAGATGCCATTGCGTTGTTGCCGTATTTGAAGACCGAGGAAGAATTTCAGCTCCCCCATCATAGACATCTGATATTGCTCTTGCATCATATATCCGAATTCCTCACTGTACTTCTTATTGGTGCAGCCGAAGATAAAGTCATCCACATATATTTGGCACACAAATAGTTCACCATCATATGTCTTCGTGAAGAGAGTGGGATCTAGGGAACCAGGTATGAAGCCTTTGCTCTTCAGGAAGTATTTGAGTGTATCATACCAGGCCCGAGGGGCTTGTTTGAGGCCATATAGTGCCTTATTGAGCTTGTAAACCATGTCAGGATGTTTTGGATCTTCAAACCCAGGTGGTTGTGCAACATACACTTCTTCTTCAATTTTGCCATTGAGGAAGGCACTCTTTACATCCATTTGATACAGAATTATGTTGTGATGATTTGCATAGGCCAGCAGTATACGGATGGCTTCAAGTCTGGCAACAGGAGCAAATGTTTCATCGAAGTCAATGCCTTCCACTTGAGTATATCCTTGAGCAACGAGACGAGCCTTGTTTCTGACGAATTGGCCATCCTCATCTTGCTTGTTGCGGTATATCCATTTGGTGCCTATTATGTTATGCTTCCGTGGATCAGGACGCTTAACCAACTCCCATCATTGTTCAGCTCAAACTGTTGAAGCTCTTCTTGCATAGCTTGAATCCATTCAGGTTCCATAAAAGCTTCATCAATTTTCTTGGGTTCTGTGATTGAAACGAATGCGAAGTGTCCGCAGAAATTTGCCAGTTGAGTTGCCCTTGAATGAGTCAGTGGACCAGGTGCATTGATGCTATCAATTATTCTGTCAATCTACACTTCATTGGCAACACGAGGATGTAGGGGTCGAAGACTTTGTTCTTGCTGATCTACGTTGTCATGGGGAGGAATGTCTTCAGGCTGAGCATTGTCTTCATGTGGATCAGGTGCTGAGATGATAAGTTCTTCTTCAGGATGAGCTTCAGAAGGTATAATTTCTCCAGTTCCCATTAGCTTGACTGATTCACTGGCTGGAACTTCATCTAGCACATCTGGTAGTTGCTCTCTTTGTGACCCATTGGTCTCATCGAACCGCACATCCACTGTTTCAACCACTTTGTAGTGAAAGAGATTGAAGACTCTGTAGGAGTGCGAATCCTTTCCATATCCAAGCATAAAGCCCTCATGTGCTTTTGGAGCAAATTTTGAGGTGTGGTGAGGGTCCTTGATCCAGCATCTTGATCCAAATACTCTGAAGTAACTGACATTTGGCTTCTTGCCAGTCAGAAGTTCATAAGATGTCTTGTTTAGTAGCTTGTGAAGATATACACAGTTGATAGTATGGCATGCAGTGTCAATGGCTTCAGTCCAGAATTTTCTTGGCGTCTTGTACTCATCTAACATTGTTCTGGCCATCTCAATGAGTGTTCTGTTCTTGTGTTCGACTATGCCATTCTGTTGTGGCGTGTATGGAGCTGAGAATTCATGAGTGATGCCCAATGTATCAAGATATGTGTCAAGGCCAGTGTTCTTGAATTCTGTGCCATTGTCACTTCTGATGTGCTTTATCTTGGCGCCATAATTGTTCATAGCCCGATTTGCGAAGCGTCTGAAGACATCCTACACTTCAGTCTTGTAAAGGATTATGTGCACCCAAGTATATCTAGAGTAATCATCAACAATGACGAAGCCATAGAGGCAAGCAGTAGTGGAAAAAGTTGAGTAGTGAGTGGGACCGAAGAGATCCATGTGAAGCAGTTCGAAGGGTTGAGTAGTGGTCATGATTGTCTTCAAAGGATGTTTTGCCCTTGTCATCTTCCCAGCTTCACAGGCACCGCATAAGTGATCTTTCTTGAACTTGACGCCCTCGATGCCTATCACATGCTTCTTCTTCACAAGGGTGTGGAGGTTCCTCATGCCAGCATGCCCAAGTCTTCGATGCCAAAGCCAGCATTCTGAAGCCTTTGCGAGAAGACATACTGCAAGCTGTGGCCCTGCTGAGAAATCTACCACGTACAAATCATCTTTCCGATACCCTTCAAACACTAGAGACTTGTCAGATTCCATTAGTACCAGGCAACGATATTTTCCAAAGATTACAATCATGTTCAAATCACAAAGCATTGAGACAGATATTAAGTTGAAGCCAAGGGATTCAACAAACATGACTTTATCCATGTGTTGATCCTTTGAGATTGCAACTCTACCTAGACCCAGTACCTTACTTTTACCAGTGTCAGCGAATGTGATGTGGCTCTTGTCAGATGGACGTAAGGTTGAGTCCATAAAGAGAGTTCTTTTGCTAGTCATGTGATTTGTACACCCACTGTCAATAATCCATTCTGAAGACTCTGAAGTCACTGGTGTCGTACCCTACAGTGTAGTTAGGGGGATAGGCTTCACGAAGAGTGTTGTGAAGCAAAAACATTTGACGAACCAGTGGATTATGAAAACTTAGATCCAGGTTAGGACAAGTAGGGAGAGTAGCATGCGATTCAGGTATGAAATACATAGTGATGCCATTCGGGCATTTGATCTTGCCCCCCACAAGATTTTTAAGGTCCCCAGCAATAGCGTCAGAAGATTTTGGTTTTCTGCTGGAGACCTTTCCCTGCAAAAGAGAGTTAAGCTTTCTTAACCACCCACATCTTCAAGGGTGGCTTAGAAGCAATAAGTCTAAGTGCGGCATCTGAGAATTTTGGCTTTGGAGCCCTAGCAAACAGTCTAGCAGGTGGGCAATAGTACTCATAAGAATAGGCAGAATAGTTCTTGGTCATATGAGCATGACGGTTTGAAGAACCGCTCTCATATGCCTGAGCATGATTTCCCTGCAAAACATTTGCGTTAGTGCGACTCAAGTGAGTCCTCTGCCTGTATGAAGCCTTTGGTCTGAGGTTTGTCTTCTTCATGTGAGGTGTCATGAGGACATTCACAGGAAGATTCTCAAGACACGTTTTTGGAACCCAGATCTTCTTCATAGGCGGTCCATTCCTGCAGTTAGTACCAATGTACCTGGCAAATACTTCACCATTCTGATTCTTAAACAGTTTATAGTTTGCATCAAAGGATTCATCAATGATAATAGGATTAGCACAAGTGAAGCCAGATAGATTGGATGGATCTGCTGAGGATTCCTTTGCAGCAACCCATGTGGTTTTGGGGTACTGCTCAGGTTTCCAGTAAGAGCCATCTGCATTAATTTTCCTCACGAACCCAACACCCTCTTTCCTAGGGTTTCGGATCAGAATTTGCTTCTTGAGGACATCACATAATGTCTGATGTCCTTTGAGACTTTTGTACATCCTTGTTTCAAGCAATGTCTTCAACCTAGCATTCTCATCAGCAATAGCAGTGGTATCCTCAGCAGAGGGGTTAGTTACCACTTCAACAGTTGAAGATATTGCAACAGCAGTAGCAGTGGAACATTCAGCAACAGAAGTAGCATTATCACGCTCAATGCATTTAAGGCATGGTGGTTCAAATCCTTCCTGAGCAGAACTGATCTGTTCGGCTCGAAGTGACTCGTTTTCCTTTTGAAGATCTTCATGATCCGCTCTCAACTTCTCAAGATCTTGCTTCTTTTGAAGATAATCATAGGAAAGCTTTTCATGAGTAGTTGAGAGAGTCTCAAGACGATCTTCGAGTTCTTGATACTTAACATGAAGATTTTTTATGTCTTCAATTAAGGATTCAGAACGAGTCATTTCAGCACCCAACAGATCATCGCTTCTGTCTAATAGTTTTTGAATATGTTCCATGGCCTTTTGTTGTTCAGTTGCAATTTTAGCAAGTGTTTTGTAGCTGGGTTTTGAATCACAATCAGAGTCATCGTCACTGGATGTTTGATAGTGAGTAGTGTGTGTGTTTACCTTGGCACCACGTGCCATGAAGCAGTAGGTAGGAGTAGAGTCGTCCTTGTCATTTGCATCGGTGTTGGTGATGAAGTCATTGTCTTCAGTGTTGAAGATGGACTTGGCGACGTAGGCTGTAGCCAGACTCGCAATGCCTAAATCAGACTCCTCCTCAGACTCCACCTCTGCCTCCTCAGAAGCGGACTCCTCCTCTGAATCCATTTCCTTGCCAACAAACGCACAAGCCTTGCCAGATGAACTCTTCTTGTGTGATGAAGACTTTGAGGAAGACTTGGACGAAGACTTTGAGTATTTCTTCGTCTTCTTATTGTCAGAGTCATATTCCTTGCTCTTCTTCTTCTTTCTGTTCTCATTGTCCCACTGTGGACACTCAGAGATGAAGTGTCCAGTTTTCTTGCACTTGTGACATGTTTTCTTCTTGTAGTCATGAGCAGAAGCTTCATCATTCCTTGAGCTTGATCGTGAAGACTTTCTGAAGCCTTTCTTCTTGGTGAATTTCTGGAACTTCTTCACTAGCATTGCAAGTTCCCTTCCAATGTCTTCAGGATCATCAGAACTGCTGTCAGATTCTTCTTCAGATGAGGACACATCTTTTGCCTTCAAGGCACGAGTTCGCCCATAGTTTGGACCGTAGATATCTCTTTTCTCAGAAAGCTGAAAATCATGTGTGTTGAGCCTCTCAAGTATGTCAGAAGGATCGAGTGTCTTGAAGTCTCGACGTTCTTGAATCATCAGGGCTAGGATGTCAAATGAACTGTCAAGTGATCTCAGCAGCGTCTTGACGATTTCATGTTTGGTGATCTCAGTGGCGCCGAGGGCTTGAAGCTCATTTGTGATGTCAGTGAGCCGGTCAAATGTGTGCTGGACATTCTCATTGTCATTTCGCTTGAAGCGGTTGAAGAGATTGCGAAGAACACTGATTCTCTGATCTCTCTGGGTTGAGATGCCTTCATTGACCTTGGAGAGCCAGTCCCAAACCAGCTTGGATGTCTTCAAGGCACTCACACGGCCGTACTGTCCCTTGGTCAGATGACCACAGATAATATTCTTTGCAGTGGAGTCCAGTTAAGTGAACTTCTTGACATCAGCAGCAGTGACACCTTCTCCAGCCATGGGAACGCCGTTTTCGACGACATACCATAGGTCGACGTTAATGGCTTCAAGATGCATGCGCATCTTGTTCTTCCAGTAGGGATATTCAGTTCCATCGAAGACGGGGCACGCAGCGGAGACTTTAATTATCCCTGCAGTCGACATAGCTAAAACTCCAGGTGGTTAAACCGAATCACACAGAATAAGGGAGCACCTTGCTCTGATACCAATTGAAAGTGCGTTATATCGACTAGAGGGGGGGTGAATAGGCGATTTTTATGAAAGTCTTCAAAACGTGAAAGTTATGAAGACAAACAGAGTGGACAAGCCTATCACTATGCAGCGGAAGTTAGATTACACAACGCAAGCCATAGTCAAGTATACAATATAGTGAAAGCACAGTGACAAACAGCTTCAGTGTAATGAGGATCAGGTAGGAAGAAGTTATGAAGCCAAACAGATCATACAGTCAAGTTGTGAAGACAGAAGACAAAGCAAGCATGCAATAGCTTCACAATGTGTACTAGTAAGTAAAGGGAGGTGAAGATGAAACCAGTGACATGTTGAAGACAATGATATGTTGGACCAGTTCCAGTTGCTGTGACAACTGTACGTCTGGTTGGAGCGGCTAGGTATTTAAACCAAAGGACACACAGTCCCAGACACCCAGTCCTGAACACGCAGCTCGGGACACCCAGTCCTCACCGTTTTCTCCTTGAGCTAAGGTCACACAGACCTCGCCCAATCACTCTGGTAAGTCTTCAAGGTAGACTCCCAAACCTTCACAGACTTCGTTCACCGGCAATCCACAATTTCTCTTGGATGCTCAGAACGCGACGCCTAACCGTCTGGAGGATGCACAGTCCTCAAGTGTAATAAGTCTTCAGATCACTCAGACAAGAAGACTTAAGTGATGCCCAATTACTCTGGCTCTGGGTGGTTAGGGCTTTTCTCCTCGCTAGGGATTTTCTCTCAAAGGCTTCGAGGTGGGTTGCTCTCAAACGACAAAAGCCGTGCACTGAAATCTGAGCAGCCAACCATTTATGGTTGTAGGTGTGGACTATTTATAGCCACTTGGCAACCCGACCTGATTTATCCGAAATGACCCTGGGTCACTAAGGAACTGACACGTGTACTAACGGTCGGATTTCGAACTCACACGGCAACTTTACTATGGCTACAAGTAAAGCTGACTTGTCTGACTCTGGACAAGATTTTCTCTCATTGTCTTCACTCGAAGACATAGGATTTGAATTAGGCATCACTTCAGTCATCCTGACTGGTTCTCTTGGACCCCACTTAACAGTACGGTGGTTCCTATGACACAACATGAATGAAGTAAAACTACGAAGGATCTAAGTCTTCGAGTTCCATAGGCTTCATGGGGAGTCTTCATATGTCATTGTCTTCGACATGAATGTCTTCATGAACCACCATTGTCTTCAATGTCTTCGTACATTTTTAGGGGTCATCTCTGGTAGCTAAACCGAATCAATGAGGGACTTCTACCTGTGTTATCCTGCAATTCTCACAAACACATTAGTCCCTCAACTAGGTTTGTCGTCAATACTCCAAAACCAACTAGGGGTGGCACTAGATGCACTTACCGTTTGGACCAGATTTGATCAAGGAGTCTGAAGAAAAGGTTAAGTTGATCCGAGATAGATTAAAGGTAGCTCAGCCCAGACAAAAGAATTATGCAGATTCGAAACGCGAGGAAATAACCTATGAAATTGGAGACAGAGCATATCTGCGAGTGTCACCCTTGCGAGGAGTGAAACATTTTGGAGTTAAGGGGAAGTTAGCCCTGAGATTTGTTGGACCGTATCGTGTTTTGGAACGGATGGGAGAAGTTGCCTACAAGTTGGAGTTACCGGAAGGACTGTCAGGAGTTCATGATGTGTTTCACGTTTCACAGTTGAAGAAGTGTCATGCTGAGATGGCTGATATGCCGTTAAGAGATATAGTACCATTGAATGTGACTCAGTTGGACAATGATTTGACCTATGAAGAGAAGCCAGTCAGGATTCTCGAATTTGCTAGTCGAGTCACCTGGAGCAAGGTTATCAAGTTTTGCAAAGTTCAGTGGAGTCACCATACCGAGGATGAAGCCACGTGGGAAAGAGAGGATGATCTTCGCAAAGACCACCCACGCCTATTTTCTAGCCAACCCAAATCTCGAGGGCAAGATTCATCTTAGGGGGGTAGGTTTGTAACATCCCAAATTTTCAATTTGGAATGTTATACATAGATCATTCATGCATATCATATTTTATTGCATTTCGTTTTGCGATCCTCAAAATCCTAAGCAACTCAAGGACCCTCAGAGAGAGTTGGGGATTTCCCAGTTTTCATATTTGAGTTTTATCAAATATTGAAACGAGGATTTTGGTTTTAATTATTTTTCTCTCCGAAAATATTTCATATTGAAATACATGAGAGAAGATAATATGACTTCTCCAAAATAAATGAAATATTGGAGGAAAAATATTAAAATCAAATATTTGATTTTTTTATTTGGATTTTATTGCAATTTTAATTGCATTAGAAAAATTGCACGTTTTTCAAAGTTGCATTTTAGGGCCAAGAAAATGTTCATCTCGTTCTAAATATTTTATTTAGACGGCGAAAATTTGTTTTGTCATTTTTAGAATTTTATTTTATTTTCTAGGATTTTTTTTACTTTTGGCGGAATTATTTAAAAAATGCGCAGTGGCTAACTGGGCCGAAGCCCAGCCGCCGGCCCACTCCCCGCGCCGATGTCTCCTACCAGGAGACCGAGCCGCCGCCGCCTCGGACGAGGAGTTCGGCCGGGACTCGCCTCGCCGCCGCCTTGGCCCCTCCTCCAAGCCGCCGCCCTCCCCCTCTTTAAATACCCCGCCCCCGGAGCACCGCCACCACCACCCACCCCGCCGCCCGCAGTCGCGCCTCGCCGCCGCCTCTCACAGCGCCGCGCCGCCGCCGCCTCTCACAGCGCCGTGCCGCCGTCGCCTCGCGCCGAAGTCCGCCGCCCAGCCGCCGCAGCCCCGGCTCGCCGGAGCTACGCCGGAGGTACCACCGCCGTTCGTCGCCGTCGTTTTTTTAGAAAACCGCTTCGTTTTTTTAAACAAAAACCCTAGTTCGTTTTTTAGATCGGTTTGCCGGTTTTCTCGGTGTATCTTTCTAGCAGACGTTCATCGGTACATTCGTTTTAATGAACGGTTTTCGTTCGATCGTTACACGCAACGAACCCTCGTTCGTTAGCTTGTTCGTCAGTTTTCTTTTTCTCGGATTTTTCCGCAATTATTTTCGATCACGATTTCTGATCTGATTTTCGTTTTAGTTTATCTTTTCGCTCGTTTGTCGGAATTAGGCGATTCAAGTGCCTAGATCTTCGTCTCAAAACCCTCATTCCGTTTAACCAACTTGAACAAGCTTTTGCTATGGTAAAATTTGACCTTAGTCCAGATTAGTAAACGGATCTTGTTTCTTTCGCAGTTGGAGTTTTGTTGCTCCGTTTGATTTGATTCTTTTTGCAAACCGGAGTTCTTAAGTTGAAATTTCTGGTTAGACCTTCTTATTTGAGTTTTACCTATGTTTCTTTGCTTGATTGCTTATGTATGCTATTGTTTGTTTTCGATAGAACACCCGGAGTGCGAAGCGTGCTACTACGAGTCCCTAGGTTTTGCGGATCATCAGCAAGGCAAGTAACACTTTGATCATACCCCTTTATCACCCAGTTTTATGCCTTAGTTCCAATCCTCAAACATTGCATGATTAGGATATGATTAACATGTGGGTTGGGAAGTAGTTGATGAGGTGGAATCTATTGCCCTGTTATTTTCAAACCCTTGGGAGTTACTTCTACGTATCGCTTATATTGCTATGCTATGCTCGTAGACGTGGTTTGGGTGAGTGAAATCCATGACAGATGTGAGATTGTTAATTAATGGTTTAACTTAAGGTGGCAACTTGAATACACATCTGGGTGGATTGTTTGTTGGGCACCTGGAGAATCCAGTGTTGTCCTAGGATATCCCGGAGTACCCGTGTGATAATCCTATGGTCCGCCACCCAGGCTCAAAGGGAACTGAGGTATTTTCATGCTAGAAACTTCCGTGTGCAGCCACAAGCTATTATGGGCTTTAGCATAGTTGAGTAAGTTGCGTGAAGCTCCTGAAGAGGTGGATCAGCAGGTAGTGGGATGTAGGTTTGGTATGGTCTGCCCGGAGTAAGGGGTTAATGCTTCTGAAAGACTGTGTCTCGGTCATCCGTTTCTCAAACACCATGTAGTGCGAGAAAACCAACGGAGGAGATCGGGTCTTGTGGGAAAAAGTGCGCAAACCTCTGCAGAGTGTATAAACTAATCATGGTTAGCCGTGTCCCCGGTTATGGACATCTTGAGTATCTAGTACTTGGAGTATCCTAAGTATCTCATCACTCTAAACTAATATTGTTGGGTTGTTAATTACTTTAATTGGGATTGAGTTGGAGGAACCTTCTCAATGGTGTTTCAACTACCATGATAGTTAAATAAAATCTATTCCTTTGTTGTAGGGAAAAATTAGCTTTTCGCAAAAACTGTAACCATAGATCTTTCCACCAGCCAAATATGCATGTAGTGATAGTATTATTCTGTTCTTGCTCTACTGTGTTACTTTGCCAGCATATTCCACGTGCTGACCCATTTTTGGGCTGTAACGTATTAAGTTGCAGACTTTTCAGACATGGAGTAAGGTTTGTTAGGTCGTTGTCGTGCAGCTCAGCTATGTCGTTGAAGTTGATGGACGCACTTTATCTTCCAAGCCTTCCGATGTTATCGTATTAGATGGCCTTAAGCCATATTTATTGTAATAAGTTCTCTTTTAAGACATTCGATGTAATAAGTGTGTGATTGCTACTCTGTTATCTATCCTCGAGTACTGTGTGTGTCAGCATTACCGATCCAGGGATGACATTGAAGCACAGAGACTTGGCCGTTTGAGGTCGGGTCGCAACAATTCTCTCATATTTTACAAGGTTTACATGAAGAGGGAGAATGTCGGCAGCTGGAATTCTGGGCTGGAAAAGGAGCAAATATTAGAGACCTATTCTGCACAACTCCAAAAGTCCTGAAACTTCATGGGAGCAAGTTTCCGAATATATAAAAAAATTGGGCGAAAGAAGTACCAGAGGGGCCACCCACCATCCACAAGGGTGGGGGGTGCTCCTACCCCCTGGGCGCGCCCCTGCCTCGTGGGCCCCTAGCAACCCCCTGATGCCCATCTGGTCTAGGGCTCTGGCGGAGCTGTTCACGGGACGAAACTCCGCCGCCACGAGGTGGAACCTTGGCGGAACCAATCTAGGGCTCTGGCGGAGCTGTTCTGCCGGGGAAACTTCCCTCCGGGAGGGGGAAATCATCACCATTGTCATCACCATCGATCCTCTCATTGGGAGGGGGTAAATCTCCATCAACATCTTCACCAAAACCATCTCATCTCAAACCCTAGTTCATCTCTTGTATCCAATCTCTGTCCCAAAGCCTCAGATTGGTACCTGTGGGTTGCTAGTAGTGTTGATTACTCTTTTAGTTGATGCTAGTTGGTTTATTCGGTGGAAGATTATATGTTCAGATCCTTTATGCATATTAATACCCCTCTGATTATGAACATGAATATGATTTGTGAGTAGTTACGTTTGTTCCTGAGGACATGGGAGAAGTCTTGCTATAAGTAGTCATGTGAATTTGGTTTTCGTTCGATATTTGGATGAGATGTATGTTGTCTTTCCTCTAGTGGTGTCATGTGAACGTCGACTACATGAAACTTCACCATTGTTTGGTCCTAGAGGAGGGCATTGGGAAGTAATAAGTAGATGATGGGTTGCTAGAGTGACAGAAGCTTAAACCCTAGTTTATGTGTTGCTTCATAAGGGGCTGATTTGGATCCATATGTTTCATGCTATGGTTAGGTTTACCTTAATACTTCTTTTGTAGTTGAGGATGCTTGCAAGGGGGGTTAATCATAAGTGGGATGCTTATCCAAGGAAGGGAAGTACCAAAGCACCGGTCCACCCACATATCAAATTATGAAAGTATCGAACGCGAATCATATGAGCGTGATGAAAACTAGCTTGACAATAATTCCCATGTATCCTCGGGAGCGCTTTTCTTTATATAAGAGTTTATCTAGGCCTGTCCTTTGCTACAAAATGGATTGGGCCATCTTGCTGCACCTTATTTACTTTTATTACTTGTTACCCGTTACAAATTACCTTATCACAAAACTATCTGTTACCGATAATTTCAGTGCATGCAGAGAGTACCTTACTGAAAAACTGCTTATCATTTCCTTCTGCTCCTCGTTGGGTTCGACACACTTACTCATCGAAAGGACTACGATAGATCCCCTACACTTGTGGGTCATCAGAGGTTTTCATAAAATTCCATTTTGAATTTTTCAAAATTGGTAAATTGGATCAAGGTGATTTTTATTTGAAATTATTTTTCCCAATTATTTTAAAATAAATAAAAATATAAGACAAACTAATATGACTTATCCAAAATAGAGGAAATAATGGAAATTTAATTCTAAATAAAAAATATTTATTTATTTGAATTTTTATTTGAGATCTTATTCGGTTAAATTAGGGAAAAATTGCATTTTTGAAAATTGCTTTTTAGCCCAGAAAAATGTCCACGTGGTCCTAAATATTAGTAGAGGACCGCGAAAATTATTTTTGGGATTTTAGGATTTTTATTTATATTAGTTTGGTTTTTTTGTTTCGGTGAAATTATTAAAAAAAATCTCCTCGACCGACTGGACCGAAGCCCATGCGGCCCGCAACCGTCGCCGCCCCGCCGCCGCTCGGAGTTCGAGCCATACTCCGTCGCCGCCCGTGCCCCCTCCCCCAAGCCAGCTCACCCCCTCCTTAAATACCCACCGCCGCCGCCCCCTCCTCCTCAACTCGGTCGCCGCCACCTGCCTCGCCTCGCCGCCGCAGCCGCTCGCCGTCGCCGCGCCGCACACGCCGCCTCCCGCAGCTGCCGCCACTCTCCGCCGCCGTAGCAGCCGTCTCACTACCACGCTGGAGCCGTCGTCCCGCCTCTCCGACTTCGCCGGAGAATGGCGTCGTCGCCACCGGCCGAACCCACGTGAACCGATAAAAACCGATCGGTTTTCTACGGGTTTTTTTCGGTTTTCTTTTAGATCGTTTTTTTGGTTTTGTTAATTAGCGAACGTTCACCCGTTTAGTTCTGTTAACTAACGAATTCGTCGTTAATTTCTGTTAGTGGACGGTCGTCCGATAGATTTTTCTTTTTAGTTTTATTTTTGGCCAAGGACCTATCTGCGAATAGTTTTCTTATAGATTAGTCCCTGATCTTAAAACCTTTACTACTTTTTGCTTGTTTATCCAAATCCAGTGAAACCAATGCCAAAATCTTCATCTTGTTCCCCTATATCCAGACAATCAATTTGAACATGATTTTGAAAATTTAAAATTTGGTTTCAAGCATATTTGAATTCGGACTTCTTTTGATTGTAGTTTGTGTTTCATAACTCCGATTCGATTGATTCTTTTTGCAAATCGAAGCTCTTCACTTGAACTTTCAGATTAGATCTTTTCTTTTGGTTTTATCTTTGCATCTTATGCTTGAGTGCTTATGTATTCTATTGTTTGTTCATGATAGAGTTTCCAGAGTGCAAGGCTCGCTACTACGAATCTCTAGGGTTTTCCGATCGTCAGTAAAGTAACACTTTGATCATATCCCTTATTACCCAGTTTGTATGCATTAGTTTCAACCCTCAAACATTGCATGAGTAGGACTTTGATAACATGTGGGTATTGGGAAGTAGTTGATGAGGTAGGAACCTATTGTCTTATATTCAAACCCCGGGTATTTGCTACATTATGATTGCACTACTTCGCTATGCTCGTAGAAGTGGGTTGGTTTGTGAGATTCATGAAAGATGTGAGAGGTATTTATATCTAAGGTTAAACTTAAGGTGGAAACTTTAATACACATTTGGGTGGATTGGTTGTGGGCACCTGGGGAATCTAGTGTTGTCCAAGGAGATCCCGAGGTACCCGTGTGATCCTCCTATGGAATGCCACCCAGGCTCCAAGCGATCATAAGATTATTCATGCTAGATACTTCCATGTGCAGCCACAAGCCCTTATGGTCTCTGGCATAGTTGAGCAAGTTGTGGGAATCCTTTCCATGATGGGCTAGCAGATGTAGGGGATTATAGGTGTACCTCACTATCTATCGGTTAAGGTGACCTCTTCGGAAAGACTGTGTCTCGGTCATCCGTTTCTCAAACATCATGCAGTGCGAGAAATAAAGCGGAGGAGATCGAGTCTTGTGGGGAAAAGTGCGCAAACCTCTGCAGAGTGTATAAACTAATCATGGTTAGCCGTGTCCCCGGTTATGGACATCTTGAGTATCTGGTACTTGAATTATTATGTTGATCTCATCACTCTACTTAATGAATTTGTGGGGTTATTAAATGTTAATTTGGGATTGTGTTTGGGGTACCTTCTCAATAATTTCAACACACTTTGTAGTCAAATAAAATATATTCCTTTGTTGTAGGAAAAAATTAGCTTCATGCAAATGATAACCGTAGAGCCTCTACCAGCCAAAAATGCATGTAATGATAACTGTTATTTGTTAATTGCTCTATGGTGTTATCATGCCAGCATATTCCATGTGCTGACCTACACGGCTGCAACGTATCATGTTGCAGAATTTTCAGGTGAAGAGTAAGGTGCGATAGGTCGTTGTCATGCACTCAGTTTTTCCATGGAGTTGGATGGACTCATTTATCTTCGAAGCTTCCGCAGTTATCTTAGTTAGATGGCCTTTAGCCATATTTTTATAATAAGTACTCTTTTTGAGATACTAGTATAAATGCCCGTGCGTTGCAACGGGTGAAAAAATTGAAACATGCTTCGCGTGGCTTTACGCAACACTTCTTGTATCCAATTTTGGCAAACATCAGAAATAAGGTTACACTTTTGTTAAGCACGTTTCTTATTCCTATTTTTGTAACAAACCTATGCACTTTTGTGGTTTTGATACTAAGATTGACAAGACTGAGAATACATATAGATATGTAATATGTTGTTTGGTTTATCTTTAAGAAATTAAAGTTTGAGCATGCACTACCTTCACTAAATAGGCATCCTTTATGAAATTGCTTGAGTCTAATGGTATGTGTTTGATACATGTTCGACAAGTGTGGGTATGTGCTGAGAGGAAGTTTTGTAAAATCATGGTTTATTTTTTGAAAATAAAATTATGAGCATGAGAACATTTAGCATGTACCGGCAAGATGTACTGGTATTTTTTCATGATCAAAGCTTATAAACACCCGTAAAGCTCTGGCCTTTGGTTACCGTCCTTCTGATCTGAAGTATGCACTGCCTTTAGGTCGTCTGGGGTTTTTCAGTTTGGGATCAATTTTCTAAAGCTAGAGTTATGCAAGGTACAGGCACGACCGCACCACTTTGCCGGTGTGAGATAGCCAATATTTGGAACAAAATATTTCGTGGCTATTCGCCGCAAAATTATATATATATATATATATATATATATATATATATATATATATATATATATATATATATAGAGAGAGAGAGAGAGAGAGAGAGAATGGTGTTTTGGAGGCCGAGCTTCATTGAGGCCTTTATTTTTAAAAAATTCAAATTCAAACTTTTATGTTTCAAAAAATTCTGAAAAAAATATGTGTGTATATAAGGATGTAACCCACATGTGTGTAAAATTTCATGATGAAATACGTTGAAATGCGACTTGTACAAAAAGACAAATTCATGGTCTGGGAGGATGAATAGTATCATGTGTTAAACGACCCTAGATTTGTCTTTTTTGCACAGCCCTCATTTCAACGTGTTTTGCCCTGAAAATTTACACACATGTGTGTTATGCCTTCATGTATATCTGTACTTTTTTTCAGAATTTTTTGAAATGTAAAAAAATATGAATTTTGATGAAATTTGAATTTTGAATCTGGAGGCCTCCAGTGAGCTCGGTCACCAAAGGCAATTTATGATATATTAAGCTAGATCATTTTTGTGGTTATCTTTTTTGTCTAATTATTAAAGCTAGAATCAAGCCAACACACAACAGCAATCAGCACGTCAGAGTTAGGGAGGCCAGATCCGGTGGCAGGTTCAACATCCAAATATAAGAATTCTCATCAAATATTGTCATAGCAACAGTACATGGATCAAAGAAAGTTGTAGCTTTGCCTCTGTGAATTTAAATAAAAAAAATAACTTAAAGCCACAATATCTCTCTCAAAGGTAATTACCAACGTTTAACAGATTTTTGGCTATGCTATGTAAGCATCAACAGCAGTATATATACTGTTTTAACTAAGATCTTGTACAGAAAGCAAAGCATTACTATTGTCTAAACCTGTGTAGTTCCCTAAGATATCATCTAGTGAAACATTTCCTTCACTCAGGGGCAATTCAGCATTCGGAGATAATTTCGAGCTGGTTGGTGACCGAGGTGATGGTAATAGATCACTATTTGTCCAATTATGTAACTCAGGAACCATTGATTCAAAACATTCAGAGACTGGAGATAATGTTGAGATGATTGGTGACGGAGGTGATTGGTCCAAAATACTGGATTCCATACTCTCTTTTTTAAAGGCCGGTTATCGAAATCCTGAACAATGGTCAGTTTAGTGTTGTCATCCATTTTCTGCAATGATAAGAAAAGATAAATGTTACGGTAATATTGTTCAAACCATATTCAAGATTTTTACAAAGTTGAACCAAGAAGGAATAAAAAAATTGATCAAGACTGTTGCAATTCCGGTACCAAATTTCTTCTAACTGGTATAATATGAAAACTTACTATATATTTTTTCACAGAAGAGTTGCTCTATTACAGGTACTGCTAGATTCGCTACTGTTATTGTCTAAAACCAAGAAGGAATAATAAAAGTAATATTTGAAAAATGCCAACCACTAATGCACACCTTCAGGCAAAAAACTACAGATACGTAGAGTGGAATCATATAGTACCTGTGACCGCGACAGCGAATTTTTGCTAGAACTGTTCTTTTTTTGCTGGGACCGGTGAAATTTTGTGGTGTGACCCGGAGACGGCGGGACATTATTTTTGCTTGAATACTACATTAGTTTTCTTAGAAGAAAACATAAATAGAGCATTAACTAACAGCAGGCTATTGGATCTTGACACCAGAACAGTCAATTAAATAAGTGTAAATTCAGAGGAACTACTTCTATGTAAAACTGTAGTTAAATAGAAGTCTGCTCGGTTTACTTCTATCACTTCTATTTACTGCTAAGAAGGGCTGCAGAGTAATTACATGAACACCGGTGAGAAATTGCACAGGGAAAGAAATTAACATAATGGAAATTCAGGTAGCCAACTCAACTGAAAAAACTGAAGGGCATGGAAAAGCAATGTCGTGACCCTTTTAGGCATTCACTTGTTTAGAGCTTACAGAGCATGTAGCAAAGAACATTCAGAATTAATAAGTAGTACTTGATGACAGATGCAAAATACTTGATCAAGATCACCTTCAGTTCTGGGATGTAGAGTGGAAGCATATAGCACTGGTCTCAATCACTAATGCACACATCCAGCCAATTAAGTACAGAGATGTAGATCGGAACCATATAACACTGGTCTTACCAAATAAAGGAAAACACAGACCTTTTGTATTCATCAAATCAGTAGGTTTTTAAAATTGAAAAGGCCTTTGTAGTAAGCAAAAACCATAGATAAATCATTGTTCATGCACCTTGCCAACAACAACAACAAAGCCTTTAGTCCCAAACAAGTTGGGGTAGGCTAGAGGTGAAACCCATAAGATCTCACAACCAACTCATGGCTCTGGCACATGGATAGCAAGCTTCCACGCACCCCTGTCCATAGCTAGATCTTTGGTGATACTCCAATCCTTCAGGTCTCTCTTAACTGACTCCTCCCATGTCAAATTCGGTCTACCCCGCCCACTCTTGACATTCTCCGCACGCTTTAGCCGTCCGCTATGCACTAGAGCTTCTGGAGGCCTGCGCTGAATATGCCCAAACCATCTCAGACGATGTTGGACAAGCTTCTCCTCAATTGGTGCTACCCCCACTCTATCTCGTATATCATCATTCCGGACTCGATCCTTCCTCATGTGGCCACACATCCATCTCAACATATGTGACGCCCCCGATTCAATCGTACACTAATCATACACGCAAACGTGTACGATCAAGATCAGGGACTCACGGGAAGATATCACAACACAACTCTACAAATAAAATAAGTCATACAAGCATCATATTACAAGCCAGGGGCCTCGAAGGCTCGAATATAAGAGCTCGATCATAGACGAGTCAGCGGAAGCAACAATATCTGAGTACAGACATAACTTAAACAAGTTTGCCTTAAGAAGGCTAGCACAAACTGGGATACAGATCGAAAGAGGCGTAGGCCTCCTGCCTGGGATCCTCCTAAGCTACTCCTGGTCGTCGTCAGCGGGCAGCACGTAGTAGTAGGCACCTCCGGTGTAGTAGGAGTCGTCGTCGACGGTGACGTCTGGATCCTGGGCTCCAACATCTGGTTGCGACAACCAGGTAGAAGGGATAGGGAAAAAGAGGGAGAAAGCAACCGTGAGTACTCATCCAAAGTACTCGCAAGCAAGGAGCTACACTACATATGCATGCATTGGTATCAAATGGAATAAGGGTATCATATGTGGACTGAACTGCAGAATGCCAGAATAAGAGGGGGATAACTAATCCTGTCGAAGACTACGCTTCTGGAAGCCTCCGTCTTGCAGCATGTAGAAGAGAGTAGACTGAAATCCACCAAGTAGCATCGTATAGCATAATCCTACCCGATGATCCTCCCCTCGTCGCCCTGTGAGAGAGCGATCACCGGTTGTATCTGGCACTTGGAAGGGTGTGTTTTATTAAGTATCCGGTTCTAGTTGTCATAAGGTCAAGGTACAACTCCGGGTCATCCTTTTACCGAGGAACACGGCTATTCGAATAGATAAACTTCCCTGCAGGGGTGCACCACATTCTCCAACACGCTCGATCCCATTTGGCCGGACACACTTTCCTGGGTCATGCCCGGCCTCGGAAGATCAACACGTCGCAGCCCCACCTAGGCACAACAGAGAGGTCAGCACGTCGGTCTAAACCTATGCGCACAGGGGTCTGGGCCCATCGCCCTTAGCACACCTGCACGTTGCGTACGCGGCCGAAAGCAGACCTAGCCTAATGGCGTTCCAGTCCAATCCGGCGCGCGCCGCTCCGTCGCTGACGTCACGAAGGCTTCAGCTGATACCACGACGCCGGGATACCCATAACTACTCCCACGTAGATGGTTAGTGCGTATAGACCAAATGGCCAGACTCAGATCAAATACCCAGATCTCGTTAAGCGTGTTAAGTGTCCGCGAACGCCGACCAGGGCCAGGCCCACCTCTCTCCTAGGTGGTCGGAACCTGCCCTGTCGCTCCGCCTCAAAGATCCACTCGCGGGTGCTCCTACGAGCCGTCCCGTCTTTAGTCACCACATGTATCATGTATAAAGTATATAGTACATACCCGTGATCACCTCCCGAGTGATCACGGCCCGATAGTATAGCATGGCAGACGGACAAGAATGTAGGGCCACTGATGATAAACTAGCATCCTATACTAAGCATTAGGTTTGCAGGTAAAGGTAACAACAGTAGTAGCAAGGACAGGCTATGCATCAGGATAGGATTAACGGGAAGCAGTAACATGCTACACTACTCTAATGCAAGCAGTATAGAGAAGAGTAGGCGATATCTGGTGATCAAGGGGGGGCTTGCCTGGTTGCTCTGGCAAGAGAGAGGGGTCGTCAACTCCGTAGTCGTACTGGGTAGCAGCGGCGTCGGTCTCGGTGTCTATCGAGAGAAGAGGGGGGAGAAACAATAAATATTTAAGCAAGTATATGCATAGTGATGCATGACATGACAAGTAACGGCGTTAGAGGTGCCCTAACGCGGTAGTAGGTGATACCGGTGAAGGGGGATGACATCCGAGGAAAGTATCCCCGGTGTTTTGCGTTTTCGGGCAGAGGAGCCGGAGGGGGAAAGTTGTGTGTTCGCTATGCTAGGAATGCGTGACGGACGAACGGGCTGCGTATCTGGGTTCGTCACGTCGTTCTGAGCAACTTTCGTGTTGAAATTATTTTAATCCGAGTTACGGATTAAAAGATATGATTTTCTAAAGATTTTATTAATTTCTGGAATCTAATTAATTATTTAATTAATTCGAAAATGAATTAATGACATCAGCATGATGTCATGCTGACGTCAGCAGTCAACAGAGTTGACTGGTCAACCTAACCAGTGGGTCCCACTGGTCAGTGACACATTTTAATTAAACAGATTAATTAAACTAATCAAAATTAATTAAGGGGGTGGGCCCCACTGTCATACTAGTTAATTAACTAATTAACAGTAGTTGATTAGGTTAATTAAACATTAGGTTAATTAATCTTAATTGGTTAATTTAATCATAATTAATTAGGTTAATTAATTAGTTAATTAATCAATTAATTAATTAATTAATTTTATTATGTATTTTTTAATATATATTTTTAGTAAACGTTCTAGGGCCGGGCCCCACATGTCATTGGGCCAGGGGTGGCTTAACGGGCGCGCGGGTTACGGGCGCCTGGAGCGGGTGCTGTCCACCCGCCCAGGCCGACAAAGGAGGGGACGGGCGCTGGGCGCCGGCGTCCGCGGGTGCAGGGAGGGGGGAGCGGCGGCAGGGCGAGGTCGGAGCGGGACCGAGCGGGCGTGGCCGGACCTGGTCGGCGGCAGGAGGCGGAGCGGGGGGGACTAGGCGTGGCCGAGGCGAGGCCGGCCGGAGCACCAGAGGCAGCGGGCGTCCGTTGGCGAAGCTGCAGGCGGGCGGGCCAAGGGGCGCGCGAGGCCGGCGCATGGGGCGCAGCGTGCGAGGGAAACGGGGGCGGCGGCGCGGCGAGCGAGCGGCGCATGTGAGGCGCATCGGGGCGGGGCGACGGGCGCGGCCAAGCGAAGCGGCGCGCGGAAAGGGCGCGACGCGGCAGCGGTGAGCGCGGGGCCGGAGCGCGCGCGGGGTGGAAGCCGCGGCCGATGGCATGGCCGAGCGACAGCGGGCGCGGGCGGCGGGCGCGTGAGCGGCGGTGACTGCGGGGAAGGAGGGAGGGCGGCTCACGTGCGTTGTAGGGAGCGGGGCAGCGGGGGTCGAGGGAGGTGATGGCGACGACGGCGTAGAGGGAAGCAGGTCGGCGAGGGAGGCGGTTCGGCGAGGCGGCGACGGCGAAGGGCACGGCGTCGGGGGGGGGGGCGTTCCCCTCGATCCGATCTGGATCGAGGAGGAGGGGGGAGACCGACTGGGGGAAGGGACGAGTGGGGGAGTGGGTGACGGGGTGGGGGTTAGGGTTTGGGTCGTGGGGGATATGGGGAATGGGGGGGTGGCCGGCTGGGCCTTTGCCCAGTTGGGCCGGTTGGTGGCCTGGCCGGCTGGGCCGTCTGGCCCAGTGGGGGGGGTTCTTTTATATATTTTTTTGTTTTCTGTTTTTGTATTTTCTTTTCTTTATTTATTTTCTTTTCTGTTTTAATTCATTTTAAGTATTTAGGTCTTTTATAAAGGCATGGATCCCACACCATAAATTCCTAGGCATTTATTTGCACACCCCGAACATTTTTGTTTTGATTTTTTTTGTTACTTTTGTTGTTTGCTTTTTTTTGAATTTAAATTTGAATCGATTCCGAACTAACGCGAGATTAGCAACCGTAATCGAGGTGATGTGGCATTATTAGCAGAGGTTACTGTAGCTTGATTATCCGGGCGTCACAATTCTCCTCCACTACAAGAAATCTCGTCCTGGGATTTAAGAGGGGAGTAGGGGGAAGTTCTGGTTACGAAATTCTAACGTGTCTTCTCGGTCTTGGTTGCCCTTCTTGAAGAGGTTGATCCATAGCGTTGATGTCTTCATTTCTCTACATCAATGCATCATGAGGAAGCTGTCGTCCTTCCTTTGGGAACTCCATCGTACTTACAGAGGAGTAAAAGATGGGTATACCGGAAGAATAGAATTCTGCATGGTTGCTTATCCGGTAGATAATCATTAGGGAACGTGGCGAAAAGTAACTCTCGAATTGAAATTTACGAAAATATCGAGAGCAAGGTAAGGAGGTAACATGGGAAGTTTCGAGCGGGCATGCAATCGCTTGATGCCTGAAACAGGGCGTGAAATGGGGTTCAAAGCAATGGGAATAAGTATTGTGTCCGATACCAGAATTGATGATTTCTCGAAAGGTGGCTCGTGAATCACAAACGAGGCCAAGTGCGAGGAATTAAATTTGGAAACCGGGGGTGTATAGGAGGGTCAGGTTTCGATCCTGTGTAACTGTGGGTTATGGGCCCACTATGTGGTTAAAAGTAGGAAAAGCGTTGATATCTTGCACGGTCGTGATAGCAAGACATGCCAGAGGATAGCCTATCATTTATGTTGGCAACAATGTCGGTACCAAGGGCGAGGGACGAAGAGAACCATTTTCCTGCTCGTTGAACGAGGCGAGCCATTAGGCAAAGTTCTCGTCCATCGGTGGCTACTGAAATGTCATCAACAATAGTAACAGGGTCATGCTAACAGAATTGTACACCACGGTGTTTACATAAACAGGAGAATATTTCTACTTGGATCATATAGATCACAAGAAAGGTTAAACAAAATAATGGAAAGGAAAAATGTGATTCTTAGATTAAACAGAAGAATGGAAAGGAAAATGTGATTAAACACATATTTCAGGGGTATATCCTTCCCAAGAACAAGCAGAGTATGATATCCAAGACCGGATAGAAGGTAGAAAACTCTTTTAGGTACGAGAGACAAATTTCATGACATTACCCATACAACGGTGTTTGGGTAATTTCAACAAGAAACATTTAGCATGGTGCTTCAAATGTTCTTATTGAAAATCGGAGTACCATAGACATGCTTCGAGATAGCGCTGACATGGTATTCAAGCAAAGGTCAGACTTCGGGTTACACAAAGGATCCATCAGGAACAACTCATAGAATAAGTCTTACAGTTTCCTCATGGAAAAGTGGATAACTTTGCTAAAAGGGGACTATAACAATAGGTCCTCCGGCCAGGTGTGCTAGGCATGACACCATCTTACCGGGTCATATAAAGACCAATGTTATAACTCTTGGAAATATATACCAATCATCATATCTGACCAAGATCCAGATCTGATTGGTGCATGATACCATGGACTCATGATGCCCGAGAAGGAAAGGGGGCAAACACAATTTGACGAGATGGAGTTACAAGATTATCGAGAAATGGACTATGGAAGCAGGTCCCGAAACCAGAGTTCGGCATTAAACCAAGGAGTGGATGAGGAGGTGGCTGATGGACTCAGCGACATATCATCGAGATTTCCCAAAAAGATGGATTTCCACAATTAGGTGAACAAGGAAATATCATTTGTCGGATCAAATGATATAATGATGTATGCTCGAGGGAAACATAGACAACTGAACAATGATAGAAGGGTGCACCCAGGAATCTGGACTAGGTAGCACGGTTAAAATTTAGCACGATAATGATATAGCCAACCGGGCTAGGAATGACTTGAAGGATTATTAAACTCGTAAGCAATGAAAATTACTTATAGTTATTGAACCGGAGTACAGACTCAATTCACTATCGGTGTCCTTGAGTGTCTAACGACTCAGAATCCGGGGAAAAATTTGGAACCAGTGAGAAATAATACTTGAAGAAGAACTCATAAGAAGTTATGCAGTTCCGTGATAATCTCAAGATACCAGAGGGGGTAATACTCGACGACGGATCAAAGTAGAGGTTGGACTGGGGTATTGCTCTACAGAAGACAAGCGCTTAAACTTGCCCGAGAAATGGGATCAAAGAAGAACATATGGTCGGAACCATGATTGCAAGGATCAATTCACAGATACCAAATGATATTATATCAAGGGGATAGTTATTATTACAAGAAGCTTCCATGATAGGATATACATCGTGTCCATGGGCACGAACACAAGTTCAAGGTCGACTCCCACTTCTTCAGTGTATAACCTTTCATTCACTTCTCTTTTTCGAAGAAGTTGTAGGGTTGAATTATCTGGCAAAATACCAGACGACTATGACTCGTGAAAACTTTCGAGTTCACACATAATATGGAAGGCATAGGTTCAACCCATCGAGGCATCTTACGAGCATATACCACAATTTCAGGAATAAATAACTCAAGCTCGAGAGTAGAGTATGCTGGAGAAAGCAAATGATACAATTTACCAAAGGCATTATATACCCATGGAAAGGCTCACAAGGTTATTCAATATGAAGCACCCTGTCGGATAAAATCCAACAAAGGAACCGATGGTCCACAAGGGATATGATGTGAGCATCGGTACTCAACCAGAGGAAGAAGAATGCAAGTAGACCTGATTATAGAAACAACTGACGAATTCAAAGTTCACATGCAAAAGAATTATGATTTCCAAATCAGGGGATCAGAAGCAACGCTCTGATCAAGGATGGATAAGTTGAGTAGGCTTAGGGGTACATTCGATGGCAATTTGATTGGTCGAGATCCAGCTCATGTACAAATTGACACTGAGTCGGAAGAATGAATTCAAGGATTCGATTGAGGAATGCGAGCATTCGCATCTTATTGAATCAATGGACTCAAAAGGGTAGTGGCAAAGGATGCCAATAAGATTACTAGACTTATGGGATTAACCAAAATGTAAGCAAGCAAGAATTTCAAGAGCAATAGGCTCCTGAGGATTTTTGGAAGACCGAATGGTATTTCGAGGATTGATGACATACATGAATCAACTGGAGATGAGTGGATACTCGGTAAGTGTGAGAAATTATCCGTAGGGATATTCATGTGGCAAGAACTGCAAGGCAGTAGGCACAATGTATCCTCGAAACATTAGAGAGAATTTCAGGGTATCTTGTAATAACAAGATCAACTGGGGATGAATGTAAGAACAACAACTGTAAGTAGTTATCCTTAAGGGTTTACGGTGGAAGGGGAATTGCAAGAGGGATGGCACAAAGTATCGAGGGAACATCCGAGAGTATTGTCAGAATCTTTCGTTGAAGCAGCCGATCATCCGTATTAAAGGGCTCTCTGGCAGGAAGTGATAACGAGAACCTAGAGTTGGATTTTAGCAAAATCATTTAACCCGAATAGAAGAGATGTCAGAGCCCCAGAGTATAGGTCAAGGAGTAAAAGATCCTACAACCACCCGATGGCGACGTGTGCCCGTAAGACACACAGCCAAGTTAGTAAAAGTTTTGCAATGCCTAGACTCGACTTCGGCCAAGGAGTTGGAAAGGTGGATTCCTACAGGCAGTCGGCTCTGATACCAACTTGTGACGCCCCCGATTCAATCATACACTAATCATACACGCAAACGTGTACGATCAAGACCAGGGACTCACGGGAAGATATCACAACACAACTCTACAAATAAAATAAGTCATACAAGCATCATATTACAAGCCAGGGGCCTCGAAGGCTCGAATACAAGAGCTCGATCATAGACGAGTCAGCGGAAGCAACAATATCTGAGTACAGACATAAGTTAAACAAGTCTGCCTTAAGAAGGCTAGCACAAACTGGGATACAGATCGAAAGAGGCGCAGGCCTCCTGCCTGGGATCCTCCTAAGCTACTCCTGGTCGTCGTCAGCGGGCAGCACGTAGTAGTAGGCACCTCCGGTGTAGTAGGAGTCGTCGTCGACGGTGACGTCTGGATCCTGGGCTCCAACATCTGGTTGCGACAACCAGGTAGAAGGGATAGGGGAAAAGAGGGAGAAAGCAACCGTGAGTACTCATCCAAAGTACTCGCAAGCACGGAGCTACACTACATATGCATGCATTGGTATCAAATGGAATAAGGGTATCATATGTGGACTGAACTGCAGAATGCCAGAATAAAAGGGGGATAACTAATCCTGTCGAAGACTACGCTTCTGGAAGCCTCCGTCTTGCAGCATGTAGAAGAGAGTAGACTGAAATCCACCAAGTAGCATCGTATAGCATAATCCTACCCGATGATCCTCCCCTCGTCGCCCTGTGAGAGAGCGATCACCGGTTGTATCTGGCACTTGGAAGGGTGTGTTTTATTAAGTATCCGGTTCTAGTTGTCATAAGGTCAAGGTACAACTCCGGGTCGTCCTTTTACCGAGGAACACGGCTATTCGAATAGATAAACTTCCCTGCAGGGGTGCACCACATTCCCCAACACGCTCGATCCCATTTGGCCGGACACACTTTCCTGGGTCATGCCCGGCCTCGGAAGATCAACACGTTGCAGCCCCACCTAGGCACAACAGAGAGGTCAGCACGCCGGTCTAAACCTATGCGCACAGGGGTCTGGGCCCATCGCCCTTAGCACACATGCACGTTGCGTACGCGGCCGAAAGTAGACCTAGCCTAATGGCGTTCCAGTCCAATCCGGCGCGCGCCGCTCCGTCGCTGACGTCACGAAGGCTTCGGCTGATACCACGACGCCGGGATACCCATAACTACTCCCACGTAGATGGTTAGTGCGTATAGACCAAATGGCCAGACTCAGATCAAATACCCAGATCTCGTTAAGCGTGTTAAGTGTCCGCGAACGCCGACCAGGGCCAGGCCCACCTCTCTCCTAGGTGGTCGGAACCTGCCCTGTCGCTCCGCCTCAAAGATCCACTCGCGGGTGCTCCTACGAGCCGTCCCGTCTTTAGTCACCACATGTATCATGTATAAAGTATATAGTACATACCCGTGATCACCTCCCGAGTGATCACGGCCCGATAGTATAGCATGGCAGACGGACAAGAATGTAGGGCCACTGATGATAAACTAGCATCCTATACTAAGCATTAGGTTTGCAAGTAAAGGTAACAACAGTAGTAGCAAGGACAGGCTATGCATCAGGATAGGATTAACGGGAAGCAGTAACATGCTACACTACTCTAATGCAAGCAGTATAGAGAAGAGTAGGCGATATCTGGTGATCAAGGGGGGGCTTGCCTGGTTGCTCTGGCAAGAGAGAGGGGTCGTCAACTCCGTAGTCGTACTGGGTAGCAGCGGCGTCGGTCTCGGTGTCTATCGAGAGAAGAGGGGGGAGAAACAATAAATATTTAAGCAAGTATATGCATAGTGATGCATGACATGACAAGTAACGGCGTTAGAGGTGCCCTAACACGGTAGTAGGTGATACCGGTGAAGGGGGATGACATCCGAGGAAAGTATCCCCGGTGTTTTACGTTTTCGGGCAGAGGAGCCGGAGGGGGAAAGTTGTGTGTTCGCTATGCTAGGAATGCGTGACGGACGAACGGGCTGCGTATCTGGGTTCGTCACGTCGTTCTGAGCAACTTTCGTGTTGAAATTATTTTAATCCGAGTTACGGATTAAAAGATATGATTTTCTAAAGATTTTATTAATTTCTGGAATCTAATTAATTATTTAATTAATTCGAAAATGAATTAATGACATCAGCATGATGTCATGCTGACGTCAGCAGTCAACAGAGTTGACTGGTCAACCTAACCAGTGGGTCCCACTGGTCAGTGACACATTTTAATTAAACCGATTAATTAAACTAATCAAAATTAATTAAGGGGGTGGGCCCCACTGTCATACTAGTTAATTAACTAATTAACAGTAGTTGATTAGGTTAATTAAACATTAGGTTAATTAATCTTAATTGGTTAATTTAATCATAATTAATTAGGTTAATTAATTAGTTAATTAATTAATTAATTTTATTATGTATTTTTTTTAATATTTATTTTTTTAGTAAACGTTCTGGGGCCGGGCCCCACATGTCATTGGACCAGGGGTGGCTTAACGGGCGCGCGGGTTACGGGCGCCTGGAGCGGGTGCTGTGCACCCGCCCAGGCCGACAGAGGAGGGGACGGGCGCTGGGCGCCGGCGTCCGCGGGTGCAGGGAGGGGGGAGCGGCGGCAGGGCGAGGTCGGAGCGGGACCGAGCGGGCGTGGCCGGACCTGGTCGGCGGCAGGAGGCGGAGCGGGGGGGACTAGGCGTGGCCGAGGCGAGGCCGGCCGGAGCACCAGAGGCAGCGGGCGTCCCCTGGCGAAGCTGCAGGCAGGCGGGCCAGGGGGCGCGCGAGGCCGGCGCATGGGGCGCAGCGTGCGAGGGAAACGGGGGCGGCGGCGCGGCGAGCGAGCGGTGCAGGCGAGGCTCATCGGGGCGGGGCGACGGGCGCGGCCAAGCGAAGCGGCGCGCGGAAAGGGTGCGACGCGGCAGCGATGAGCGCGGGGCCGGAGCGCGCGCGAGGTGGAAGCCGCGGCCAATGGCATGGCCGAGCGGCAGCGGGCGCGGGCGGCGGGCGTGTGAGCGGCGGTGACTGCGGGGAAGGAGGGGGGCGGCTCACGTGCGTTGTAGGGAACGGGGCAGCAGGGGTCGAGGGAGGTGATGGCGACGACGGCGTAGAGGGAAGCAGGCCGCCGAGGGAGGTGGTCCGGCAAGGCGGCGCGGTCTCCAGGCGGCGACGGCGAAGGGCACGGCGTCGAGGGGGGGGCGTTCCCCTCGATCGATCTGGATCAGGGAGGAGGGGGAGAGCGACTGGGGGACGGGGCGAGTAGGGGAGTGGGTGACAGGGTGGGGGTTAGGGTTTGGGTCGTGGGGGATATGGGGAATGGGGGGTGGCCGGCTGGGCCTTTGCCCAGTTGGGCCGGTTGGTGGCCTGGCCGGCTGGGCCGTCTGGCTCAGTGGGGGGAGGGGGTTCTTTTATATTTGTTTTGGTTTTTTGTTTTTGTATTTTCTTTTCTTTATTTTTTTCTGTTTTAATTCATTTTAAGTATTTAGGTCTTTTATATAGGCATGGATCCCACACCATAAATTCCTAGGCATTTATTTGCACACCCCGAACATTTTTGTTTTGAATTTTTTGTTACTTTTGTTGTTTACTTTTCTTTTGAATTTGAATTTGAATCGATTTCGAACTAACGCGAGATTAGCAACCGTAATCAAGGTGACGTGACATTATTAGCAAAGGTTACTATAGCTTGATTATCCGGGCGTCACAACATACGCATCTCCGCCACACCTAACTGTTGAACATGTCGCCTTTTATCGGCCAACACTCCGCGCCATACAACAATGCGGGTCGAACCGCCGTCCTGTAGAACTTGCCTTTTAGCTTTTGTGGCACTCTCTTGTCACAGAGAATGCCAGAAGCTTGGCGCCACTTCATCCATCCGGCCTTGATTTGATGGTTCACATCTTCATCAATACCCCCATCCTCCTGCAACATTGACCCCAAATACCGAAAGGTGTCCTTCCGAGGTACCACCTGGCCATCAAGGCTAACCTCCTCCTCCTCACACCTAGTAGTACTGAAATCACACATCATGTACTCGGTCTTAGTTCTACTAAGCCTAAACCCTTTCGATTCCAAGGTTTGTCTCCATAACTCTAACTTCCTATTTACCCCCGTCCGACTATCGTCAACTAGCACCACATCATCTGCAAAGAGCATACATCATGGGATATCTCCTTGTATATCCCTTGTGACCTCATCCATCACCAATGCAAAAAGATAAGGGCTCAAAGCTGACCCCTGATGCAGTCCTATCTTAATCAGGAAGTCATCGATGTCGACATCACTTGTTCGAACACTTGTCACAACATTATCGTACATGTCCTTGATGAGGGTAATGTACTTTGCTGGGACTTTGTGTTTCTCCAAGGCCCACCACATGACATTCCGCGGTATCTTATCATAGGCCTTCTTCAAGTCAATGAACACCATATGCAAGTTCTTCTTTTGCTCCCTATATCTCTCCATAAGTTGTGGTACCAAGAAAATGGCTTCCATGCTCGACCTCCCAGGCATGAAACGAAACTGATTTTTGGTCACGCTTGTCATTCTTCTTAAGCGGTGCTCAATGACTCTCTCTCATAGCTTCATTGTATGGCTCATCAGCTTAATTCCACGGTAATTAGTACAACTCTGAACATCCCCCTTGTTCTTGAAGATTGGTACTAATATACTCCGTCTCCATTCTTCTGGCATCTTGTTTGCCCGAAAAATGAGGTTGAAAAGCTTGGTTAGCCATACTATTGCTATGTCTCCGAGACCTTTCCACACCTCAATGGGGATACAATCTGGGCCCATCGCCTTGCCTCCTTTCATCCTTTTTAAAGTCTCCTTCACCTCAGACTCCTGGATTCGCCGCACAAAACGCATGCTGGTCTCATCAAAGGAGTCGTCTAGTTCAATGGTAGAACTCTCATTCTCCCCATTGACCCACGTGGCCATTGAGGTCTCCTCCTATGAAGAGCTTCTCACCAATCGGTACACTCCTAACCATGTCTTCCAGGCCTTCCCAGAACTCCCTCTTGGTGTTCTCATTGTGGCCTACTTGCGGGGGCATACGCGCTGATAACATTGAGAACCAAGTCCTCAACTACCAGCTTGACCAAGATAATTCGGTCCCCACGTCTCTTGACGTCTACCACTCCATACTTGAGTCTCTTGTTGATCAAGATGCCTACGCCATTTCTGTTTGCAGCCGTCCCCGTGTACCACAGCTTGAAGCCGGTATCCTCCACCTCATTCGCCTTCTGTCCCCTCCATTTGGTTTCTTGGACGCAAAGGATATCAACACCTCTCCTCACCGCTGCATCAACTAGCTCCCGAAGCTTCCCTGTCAGAGACCCTATGTTCCAGCTACCTAAGCGAATCCTCGTAGGCTCGGCTAGCTTCCTTACCCTTCGCACCCGTCGAGTCAAATGCGAAGACCCTTGCTCATTTTCCACTACACCTGGGCGCCGATGTAGCGCGTCACTAAGGATGCGACGACCCGATCCTCGCTCACTTGCCACCGTATCCGGATCAAGATACGGCGCGCCACTTGGGGGGTGACGGCCCGGCCCTTGCCCACTTTCCACCACACCCGGGTTCCGATGTGGCGCGTCGCTGGGAGGGTTACGCCCCAACGGAAATCTTTTGGGTTTCATCTCCATAAGAGTGGCTGAGTTTTTACGTTGGCTCGCCAAGCCTATCACAACCCTCCTCCTTTACCCGGGCTTGGGACCGGCTATGTTGAGACAACATAGGTGGAGTTTCATGCACCTTGCCAATTAGCACAAATAGAGATGCAAATTATCCCAAAGAGTTAGAAGATCCAATTATTTAAATGGCGGATGGTGCCCTCATACATAAGAGAAAACCCAAGCAAAACAATTTTATAGACAATATATATAATTCAAACAAGTAAACTGCAGTTGCATGGCCGTGCCGTGCAAGCCATTGAAAACACATATGCATATCTAGAAGGAGGTCCAAGAACAGAGAGAGATAGAGGGAGTAGGCTAGCATATTTTGTATGCTAGGTGTTGAGGTGGGAGTTCGTATTAGGAAAGGTCAAAGGAGTTCAACGTGTTTAGTTCTATGAACTATGTACTTATCTGATAATTTTGGAGAAGAAAAGTGAATCAATCAACAAATTTCAAACCAATAATGGACGCAATTGTTCGTCCATGCAATCTCCAGCATGTCCACAACAACATAATACAAAAGATATGATGCAGGCAAGACACTACTGGAGCTCAAGCTGGCAAGAGAAAATGATTCTTATGAATTCGTGAAGTAAAATAAAAGAGCAATACCTTCAGAGCGGTTGAGTGCTAGCTGTCTGAATCAATTCATGTGCAATTTGTGATAGAGGCAGTACAAGCATGTATCCTTATCCTACTATATAACTATTGTACGATTAAAAACAGACGAATTTGTCCCAAACAATCCAAGTAATTGGACTGCAAGATGAAGGTGTGTACAACATCCAATTCTGTTAGTGGTCTTCCACACTGAATTTTTTGTTCTTGAAACAAACAGGAAGCCAGGAACTGAAGAAGTGATGGAGGCTGGGATCCCGGGACACACACTTGAGCCATGGATTTTGTAGAGCCGAGAAGTGATGCCACATCTCGCACCCATCAGCTCAAAACGAAATCTAGAAGAGGCATACAAAAAAATTTATAGTACCTGTGTACATGGGGATCGATCCACAGTTCCCATGCCCACAGCCAGTTCCCACCGACCGCAGCTCTCATGCCGGTGCGCCCGACCCTCCTCCTGCTACAGCAAGCACCGCCGCCTCGGAGTTCGTCGCCTTCTCCACCGCCTTCTTTTCCTTCACTTGTGCTCCTGCTCCTCCCTGACCTCCCCCTCGTCTCGTTTTCTCTGCTTAGGGAGCCATGGCGCTGCCCGAGTTGCAGCTTCGCGGCCGTCCAAAACCACCGCTGCCGCTCGCCTATAGGTATTCCCATCGACCGAGTCCAGCCCTCCATCGCCAGAACATGCGCCTTGGAGTTCATCGCTGCCAGTTGAGCTCTTCGGTGAGCAGGGCCTTCTCCGCCGCCTTCTTTTCCTTCACTCCTCCTGCTGCTCCTCCCCGACCTCTGCCTCGTCTCGTTTTCTCTGCACAGGCACCCATGGTGCCGCCCGAGTTGCAGCTTCGTCGCTGTCCATACTGTTCCATAATCAATCCCCAAAAATGGAGGTGTTAATTAACCATTTTTCAACACCCATATCAACTACTGGTGTACAAATTCAGAATGGTACCAGAGTCAGGCATCATCAGTTAGATGAGTACATCTTTCCATGTCTGAGTTTGTTGGCGTCAATGAAACGAAAAAAGTATCTCGAGAGTGGGAGGCACGTAACTGTTAATATTGAGCTGAAAACAGGGGCCGGCTGGAACGAATGAATCACCTCAACTCTAGAAATTAGTACTAACTGCTATGACCACTTGCGTTCTGATTTCAGGGAAAAAGCAAGAAGACAAACTTGAGCATACATATCAGAACATACTCTAGAAGGGGGCGATTCGTGGCCTGGGGTGGAGCCCTTCGTGGCTGAGCAGGCGGTTGAATCCATCTGCGCTGCTGCTGCCGGTCCAGCGCGACGTGAGGAGGGAGGGAGCGGTGCTGCTACCGGTTCAGCGCGGGGTGTGGACGGAGCGCTGCTGCTGCCGGGCTGCCAAGCTGATCCGGCGTGTAGACCCCATCGACAGGATCCATCCCCGTCGCCGCCGCTCTCCTGCAGGTTGCCCCATCTACTGAATCTAGGCCTCCGCCGCCAGAACCTCTCGCCGCGTATCCAGTCCATCTCGGACAGCTGTGGTGGCAGCGGCAGGCGGCGCGCGGCAGTGGCGGGCGGCGCGGGGCGGGGCGGGAGGTGGCGGCGGTGGGGGCGCGCGGCGCGCGGCGGCGGAGGGCTGCGCACGGTGAGGCGGTGCGGGGCAGGAGGTGGCGCTGGGGTGGAGGTCGAGATGGGATTGGGAAGGCAGGGTCGTGCGGGTGGCTGGGATATTTTTTCCTTTTCTCTCGTCGAAACCGGTTCGGGATGACTTATGATGAGGACTGCGGGTTGAATACATAAAATAAGAAGGACTTTTCTGTAAAATTGATGAGGACGTACGACCTCGGCAATAGCTGGGCGTTGGCCAATTTATTTTAGCACATTATAAAGGCCCAAGGCCCAATAACGTCACCAGTTCGGGAGCCCAATAGCATAAACGAACAGATTATTATTTCGGACGAGTTTGCGCAAAATATTGGTACCACCTCGAATAGAAAATAATTTTAAAAACAATAATATAGGTGAACGGATAAAAAATTGAGAGAAACGCACCTTACTTTATTAGTAAATAGGTATAGACTCGTGTAGTAAGTGTGTGATTGAAGTCTACAATAAATCCTCGAGTATTGTGTGTTTAAGGAATGACACTTAAGCACAGAGACTACGGTCCATTAGGATCGGGTCGCTACAAGATGGTATCAGAGCACACGCTGACTGTAGGACGCGACCACTAGAAAAAGCCACAGGATACTCTTCTCTACTAATTTCTAACTCTTCTCCATTTCTACTCTATAGATGGCAGACCCAAGGAACAAGTTCACTCAATCGGATGACGACACCTCATTCGGACGACACCTGAAGGAAGTCATTAGGTACCTGAACATCGGCATACCAAGCTTCACCGGAACCTACACCGCCACTTTACCAGAAGAGGAGCGCTGGACGATTCAACTTCGTGTTCCAGGAAGGACATTCACGCCAGTTACCGAGCCCATCGAGTTTTCCTTTGATGCATCAACCTGTAGTTTAGGAAAGAGCATGGCTGCCCACATCGCCATTGGACGTATCGACGAGGTGTACAACAAAGATCTTAAGGACACCATCTATCAGATATGTGGACGCCGAGATGAGCAATGAGAGATGATCCACACCAGGAGGGATAGATCCATTGCAGCCTACATACAGGAGTTGAACCAGAACATTCGACGCTACGAGAACCAGATGTGCGCCAACATGATAGACACGAAGAAGGTGATGACCCGGAACATGGAGTTGGAGGAAGAACTTAAGTCTACACGCGATGGATATGAAGAAGAAATTGTTGTACTACTGGAGAAGAATGAAGACCTAAAGAAGAAGCTAGGGATATTCATGGGGGATCCTGAACCAAGAGTGGACATTCGTTCAGAGGATTACATCATAATAGATGACACAGACTCCGACCCCGATAGCGATGATGATTATGAAGACGAAGCTGGAGCAGATATCATGGAGTCTTCCACTGATTAAAATTTCTAGTCGACCACCATATTATCATTAGTATTCTCCCATGTATATAGTAATAGTCCACGAGCTTTTTGTAACGGTAGCTTAGATCGATTGTATGAATCTTGTTTGAATTGAGTGGTGTGAAATGAATGATTTTTTCTCATGTGCATATGGGTAGTGAAATTTCTCTTTAGGCCTCACTCTATTCTGTTCTCACCCCTCTAAACCTATCAGATGCCTCCGAGATGTGACCCCGCATTCGCCTTCCCACCTGGGCTCACTCAGTTGATCCAACAACGGAATGCCTTGATGTAGTTGCTAGTCTAGAAAACAACAACAACAACAACAACAACAACAACAACAACAACAACCCACCGCCACCACCTCTAGTGGACAACTTAACCCGTTTTCTAAGGTTGAATCCGCTGGTGTTCTCTAATAGCACCGAGCCGATTGTTGCTGATGACTGGCTCCACAGGATTGGAAGAGAGCTGACCACCACAGGTTGCACAGATGCTGAGAAGGTGCACTTTGCCGCACATCAGTTGGATAGACCCGCAACCTCATGGTGGGAGAACTACACAATCACTTTCCCTGTGGCCAATGTCACTTGGGATCAATTTCAGCAAGCATTCCACACTGCACATGTCTCAGCTGGAGCAATGAGTATGAAGAAGCATGAGTTTCGTAACTTACGCCAGGGAAATCGTACCGTGGGACAGTACGTGGATGAGTTTAGCAAGTTAGCTCGCTACGCCCCAGATGATGTGGCCACAGATACCGTGAAGCAGGAGAAGTTTATGGAAGGGCTGAATGACAAGCTGAGTATGCAGTTGATGGTGGCAACATTCGCCAACTATCAGGAGCTGGTATATAAGGCTCTTATGATTGAAAGCAAGTAGCAGCAGATAGAGAACCACAAACGGGACTATGGACGGGGGAAGTACAACTCTGGAGCTCAGCAGAAGCTTTGTTTTACCCTGAACTCGGGAGGACATACCCATCATAACCATGGAGACCATACTCACAACGGAGGAAGTTCACATAATCACAATGGCCCTAATAATGGGAATGGGAATGGAGGAAACAGCAGTCAGAGCCGTTCCAACCTGGCAACACCCGCCAAGAAGGATTTGAGCCATGTTACCTGTTTCAAGTGCGGGAAGACCAGACACTACGCCGATGATTGTTCTGAATTAAAGAATGGAAATGGCAATGAAAGCTTTGAAAAGAAGCCCAACCCTTTCACCAAAGGGCAGGTGAACCACGTCAACATGGAGGAAGTTGAAGAGCAGCCCGATGTGGTTATTGGTAAGTTTTTGATTAAGTCATTTACAACTATTTTCCTTTTTCACACTGGTGCATCGCATTCATACATATCAAGGAGATTTGTGGATAAGTTTAAGTTGCCCACTGTAGCCCTTAAGACACCTATGTTAGTAAGCTCACCTGGAGTGGAGTATATGGCTAGAAGAGGATGTTTTCAGTTGCCATTGACCATAGGTAGGCATTTTTCCCCTCAGACCTAATAATTTTGGAGTCACAAGGATTGGATGTGATACTAGGCATGGATTGGCTATCAATGTATGGAGGAAACATCGATTGTGCTAGTAAGTCGATACTTCTCACCACCCCGGAGGGGAAAAGGATCGAGTATGTGTCTAAGCATGCGCCAAGGAGGACTCAAGTGAATTCACTTTCGGGAGTTGTTCAGGAGGAAGTGCCAGTTGTGAAGGATTATCCCAACGTATTCCTGGAGGAACTACCAAGCGTGCCACCAGATCAAGATATAGAATTTTTTATAGAGTTGTTACCTGGCACCAGACCAATATCGAAGAGACCGTATCGGATGCCCGCGAATGATCTGGAGGAGATTAAGAAGAAGATTAAGGAGTTATTGGAGAAAGGTTATATTCGACCAAGTTCATCACCGTGGGGAGCCCCAGTGCTCCTAGTTGAGAAGAAGGATGGATCTTTGAGAATGGTTGTGGATTATCGTGCGCTGAATGAGGTGACGATCAAGAACAAATACCCACTACCAATGATCAATGACTTGTTTGACCAGGTGCAGGGAGCTAAAGTATTCTCCAAGATCGATCTTCGACCAGGATACCACCAGCTGAAGATCCGAGAACAGGATATACCTAAGACAACTTTTACCACAAGGCACGGGCTATATGAGTACACTATCATGTCTTTTGGTTTGATTAATGCCCCTTCCTACTTTATGAGTATGATGAATAAGGTGTTCATGGAGTTCTTGGATAAGTTTGTTGTGGTGTTCATTGATGATATATTGGTATACTCAAAGAATGAAGAGGAACACAAAGAACATTTGCGCTTAGTTCTCGAGAAGCTCACGGAACATCAGCTATATGCCAAGTTTAGTAAATGTGAGTTTTGGTTGAAGGAAGTTGGATTTATCGGACATGTTATATCTGGAGAAGGTATAGCAGTAGACCCTTCGAAGGTTCGGTCTGTCACTGAGTGGTTGGCACCCACCTTAGTTGGAGAGATACGCAGTTTTCTTGGACTCGCAGGATATTATCGGAGATTCATTGAGATTTTTTTCAAGATTGCGAAGCCCATGACGGAGTTATTGAAGAAGGACACCAAGTTCAAATGGATCGAAGAATGTGAGTCCAGTTTTCAGGAGTTGAAGAAATGTTTAGTTACAGCCCCAGTGCCAATACTTCCGGATATACGCAAGGACTTCCAAGTATATTGCGACGCTTCTCGCCAAGGACTTGGAGGTGTACTTATGCAAGACAGAAAGAGTTGTTTCATATGCCTCACGTCAGCTTCGACCTCAAGAGTTGAATTATGCCATGCATGATTTGGAGTTAGCATCCGTAGTGCATGCGCTCAAGACTTGGAGACATTTTCTTATTGGAAACTGAAAAAGTGCTAGTGATCGACTAGAGGGGGGGTGAATAGGCAATTTTTATGAAAGTCTTCAAAACATGTTCAAAGACAAATAATAGAAATAAACCTATTACCATGCAGCGGAAGGTAGACTACACTAGGCAAGCCATAGTCAAGTATTCAATGAAGTGAAAGCACAAACACTAATAGCAGCTAGGCAGTATGGATCAGGATGGAAGATAGTATGAAGCCAATCAGAACAAACAGTCACTCGGTGAAGACAACAGATAATGCAGAGAGGCAATGACTTCACAAGGACCAACTGCAAATAAAGAGATGGGAAGGATAGAACCGGTAGCTCGTTGAAGACAATGATTTGTTGGACCAGTTCTAGTTGCTGTGACAACTGTACGTCTGGTTAGGGAGGCTGAGATTTAACTCATAAGACTGCGTCTTTGTAACACCTCGATGCGACTATATCTCCCACGTGTCGAGGCACGACTTAGAGGCATAATCGCATTGAAGGTATATGTCGCAAGTGAGGTAATCTTCACACAACCCATGTGATATAATAAGGAAAAGGATACATAGTTGGCTTGCAATCGCCACTCCACACAATTACATGAATAAAGCATTACATCAACCAAATACACTCATGGTCCGACTATGGAACCAAAATAAAAGAAGAACCCCAAATGCGACAAAGGTCCCCGAACGACCCCAACTGGGCTCCACTACTGATCAACTAGAACAGAACAAAACAAAGGACAAGATCTTCAACGAGCTCCTCCTGAGCTTGGTTGCGTCATCTGCACGGACTCGTCGGCACCTGCAAGCTGGTTTTGGAAGTATCTGTGAGCCACGGGGACTCAGCAATCTCGCACCCTCGCGATCAAGAGTATTTAAGCTTATGGGTAAGGTAAAGGTATGAGGTGGAGCTGCAGCAAGCGACTAGCATATATGGTGGCTAGCATACGCAAATGAGAGCGAGAAGAGAAGGCAAAGCACGGTCGATAAGAGTATGATCAAGAAGTGATCTTGGACTACCTACGTCAAGCATAACTCCAACAACCATGTTCACTTCCCGGACTCCGCCGGAAAGAGACCATCACGGTTACACACGCGGTTGATTCATTTTAATTAAGGTCGACTTCAGGTTTTCTACAACCGGACGTTAACAAATTCCCATCTGCCCATAACCGCGGGCACGGCTTTCGAAAGTTCAAATCCCTGCAGGGGTGTCCCAACTTAGCCCATAACAAGCTCTCACGGTCAACGAAGGAATAGACCTCCACCAGAGACATTCCGATCAGACTCGGTATCCCAGTACAACAAGACATTTCGACAGGGTAAAACTAAACCAGCAACACCGCCCGAATGTGCCGACAAATCCCGATAGGAGCTGCACATATCTCTTTCTCAGGGCACACTCAGATGAGCAATCCGTACAACTAAAACCAAACCTCGAGTTTCCCCGAGGGGGCGCTGCACAGGGATCTAGTTTGGACCAACACTCAGAGGAGCACTGGCCCGGGGGGGGGGGTTAAAATAAAGATGACCCTTGAGTCTGCAGAACCCAAGGGAAAGAAAAGGCTAGGTGGCGAATGGTAAAACCAATGTTGGGCATTGCTGGAAGAGCTTTACTTAAGGCGAACTGTCAAGGGGTTCCCATTATAGCCCAACCGCGTAAGGGACGCAAAATCCGGGAACATAACACCGATATGACGGAAACTAGGGCGGCAAGAGTGGAACAAAACACCAGGCATAAGGCCGAGCCTTCCACCCTTTACCAAGTATATAGATGCATTAATTAAATAAGAGATATTGTGATATCCCAACAAGTAAACATGTTCCAACAAGGAACAACATCTCCATGTTCCAACAAGGAACACACTTCAATCTTCACCTGCAACTAACAACGCTATAAGAGGGGCTGAGCAAAGCAGTAACATAGCCAATCAACGGTTTCCTAGGACAAGGTGGGTTAGAGGCTTGGTTCAACAACATAGGAGGCATGACAAGCAAGTGGTAGGTATCGCAGCATAGGCATAGCAAAAGAGCGAGCATCTAGCAAAGCAAAGATAGAAGTTATTTCGAGGGTATGATCATCTTGCCTGAAATCCCGCAAGGAAGAAGAACGAGTCCATGAAGAAGACAAACGGACGTAGTCGAACGAATCCTCACAACTCGACGTTATCGGAACCAACCCGAAGAAGCAACACCGGAAAAGAGCAAACAACCTAGTAAACAACCAACACATAATCATGGCATGATGCACAATCAAGTATGATGCATGTCCGGTTTAATGAAGCATGGCATGGCAAAATGCACAAACAATCCTACAACTTAAGTGGAGATCAATATGCAACGAGTTGCATATTGACGAAACACCACAACAAGTTATTTAGTTCGATCTCGTTTAGGTACCCAACAATATTAAATGTTGTTAAACATGGCAAGAGGGTGAAGCAAAGCAAAACTACCTATCTAGTCAAGGTTAAATGAGGCCGGAAGCAACGAACAACAATTCCGGTAAATCCCCATAGCATATTTTAGATTTGGTGCGGTTCTGCCCTAAACAATATTTTAGAGTTGTTAAACATGCAAAGTGATGCCACCATGTTAAACTAGGCAAAATTCTACCCCATTTACATATAAAGTTTATTTAATTCGGAGTTACGGTTATTTAGTTATGAATTAAATCATTTTAACATGGCATAGGAGCAAATTAAGGCAAACAACAATTTAGGCATTTTAACATGGCAAGAAAGTGGCATATTACTAATCTACACAAAATTCTGAGCAAGTTTCATATATAAAACATTTTAATCCGAAGCACGGTTAGTGAGTTATTAAATGCATGAGCATGAGGGTCTAATCTGCAAAACTGACAATCTCTGGATAATTGGAGAAATTCGTAGGACCCGAAAAAAAACATATCGGGCCAAATCTGGGGCAAGCCCACAGCAGGAAGGGAAAAAAATAGAGGCGGGCGCTGGGGTGTGGCTCACCCATGGCCATGGCCCGGTTCGGTGGGGAGGAGGCCGGCTTGGGGCTGCGGGGCTGGGCCGGATCTGGCACGGCGGCCCAGCAGAGAGGAGGGGCTGGCGCTGGATCTCGCGCAGGACGCGGCCCACGTCAGGTGGAGGCGGGCGCTCGTCATCACCCTCAACAGGAGGTCGAGCGAGGCCATGGCAGGGGCGCCAGCGGCGATCCATGGCGATGGCGGGCGGCGAGAGGCAGGGGATCGACGGGGATGACGGATCTGGAGTGGTGGAGGCCGGATCGGGCTCCGGGGACCCATTCCCGGCGAGGGCGAGGGTTAGGCGCCATGGTGGCGGCGCTGACCAAGGAGGAGAGCAGAGGGGTTAGGGAGAGAAAGAGAGACGGGGAGGAAAGGAAAAGGCGACGGCGGCGTGACCTGGGTTCAAGGCGGCCGACGACGAGCATGCTCGGGATCAGGCTCCGGCAGCGAGGAGATGGTGCGGCGGGGGTAGACTCCCTCGATCCAGGTCGGGATCGAGGAGGCTGCGGGAGGCCGGGCGCGCGCGGCAGATGGGCTCCGCGGGCCCCTCTCGGGCCTGGTAGGGCCGCGGGAGGTGGGAGGAGGCTAGGGGCGACGTGGTGGCTTCCTGGGGGTGGAGGGCGGCGGCTGCGGCGGCGCTGGCCGCATAGGCGGCGCCAAGTGGCGAGGTAGGGGTGGTGCGGCGCGGAAATGGAGGTGGGAGGCGGCTAGAGGTAGGTGGGGGCTAGGGATGCCCAAAAATGGAAGGGGAAGGTCTATATATAGACAAGGGGGCTAGGTTAGGGGGATTTTAGTCCGTTCCGGAGCCGTTCGATCTCGATCGGACGACCCGGAGCGGAGGGGGGTTAGATAGGTGGGCTAGTGGGCTGTGAAGAGAGGTTGGCCTGAGATGAGAGGAGAGGGGTGCAGCCCAGCAGCTGTTTTCGGAGACCGGAAACGTCCGACAATAGACCGACTATATTGCCGCTATAGTTTAACGGTTGGGCTATCAAACGAACTCTGAATGCGACAAAAATTGACAGGCGGTCTATCTACACTATAATAAGACCACACGTCAACTCTCATCCCATTTCGAGAACATTTTTCGGCCACTTATAAAATACTATTTCGGACATGCCGCGGGCGTGTGCAAGTGTGTCTGGGCTCAGAACGGACAGCGGACGAAACGAGGAGACCGGGACGAATGCAAGTTTTGAAAACATGATGATGCAATGCACATGATGACATGGCAAGATCCAACACGCAAGCAAATGACATGGCAACGACAGCGAATAACTGGAAGACACCTGGCACATCGGTCTCGGGGCGTTACAGTCTTCACCTTATTCCCCTTGAGCTAAGGACACCCAGTCCTCGCCCAATCACTCTAGTAAGTCTTCAAGGTAGACTTCCAAACCTTCACAGACTTCGTTCACTGGCGATCGATCAACAATGACTCTTGGATGCTCATAACGCGATGCCTAACCGGCTGGAGGATTCACTGTCCTCAAGTATAATAAGTCTTCAGATCACACAGATAGGAAGACTTCAGTGATGCCTAACACTCTTTGGCTCTGGGTGTTTAGGGCTTTGTCCTTGCAAGGATTTCTCTCTCAAAGGCTTCTAGGTGGGTTGCTCTCAAACAACAAAAGTCGTGCACTAACTCTGAGCAGCCAACCATTTTATGGTGTAGGGGGTGGACTATTTATAACCACTAGGCAACCCAACCTGATTTGTGTGAAATGACCCTGGGTCACTAGGGAACTGACACATGTTCCAATGGTCAGATTTCAAACACACACGGCAACTTTACTTGGGCTACAAGCAAAGCTGACTTATCCAACTCTAGATAAGATTTGCTCTCATTATCTTCCCTTGAAGACATAGGATTTTGGTTAAGCATCACTTCAGTCATTCTGACTGGTTCACTTGGACCCCACTTAACAGTACGGTGGTTCCTATGACTCAAAAAAGAAGAAAAGGAAACGATGAAACAACTAAGTCTTCACGCTCCATAGTCTTCACGCGATGTCTTCTCTTGTCATAGTCTTCAATGTGAATGTCTTCACATACCACCTTTGTCTTCAATGTCTTCATACATTTTTAGGGGTCATCTCCGGTAGGAAAACCGAATCAATGAGGGACTTCTACCTGTGTTGTCCTGCAATTCTTACAAACACATTAGTCCCTCAACCAGGTTTGTCGTCAATACTCCAAAACCAACTAGGGGTGGCACTAGATGCACTTACAATCTCCCCCTTTTTGGTGATTGATGACAAACTGGTTGAAGTTTTCAACTGGGATAAAAGTATGTGAAATTGTAAAGGATTTAGGTATTGTCTTCGTAAGTAGCAGAGAGGCTCCCCCTGAAGATGTGCATATAAGTATTTTGCTTTTGAATGCAAATGCACATGGAAGGTTGTACTTGTGGAGCTCCTCTTCTACTTAAGAAGACAATTCATCATGCATGAAAGGATATATCGAAGATAATGACATGCATAATGAAGAATGGACGTCTGCAAAATGACTTCATGCGGAATTTATCGTCGCACATGCGAAATTTATCATCGCATCACATAGTGTCGAAAAGGTAGCAGACGACCATCAAGTTTAAGTGTTACAACTCAAAACGAACCAAATGTTTCAAAAGCGAGAGTTGTAAGCACTTGGCAAATGTAGCAAAAGTAAAGCAACCACCCATATGGACCCGCCTGAAGACTATCAACTCATATGCTTCTCCCCCTTTTGTCAGTAATGACCAAAAAGGTTTGAAGACATAGAGCTTCTACTCGTTCCCATGAGGAGTAGGCGAAGCAGCAGGGTCGTCGTTGAGGTCCGCTGGTGCAGAGGAACTTGGTGCAGTGTCGACACGCGCTGAAGGTGGACATGGTGAAGTGGCATCATCTTGATCATCTATGACTCTGGCATTCACCGTTGCAGCTGAGGAAAAATAGTCAGAGTCTTCAAGTGAGGGAGTCCGACGCAAGTGAGCATTCCTTGGAGGAGTGGAGTCAAACTTGAATATTTCTGCGAAGCCATCTTCTTGAAGATCTGCTTCAGCGGTGAGCAATGTCAAACTCTTCCAGGACCTCCGACAGGTTTCATGTGTAACAAAGGCATTCTTGGTGGCAAGATTGTGAATGCGATTGACGTCCACCAAGAGGCTTTGCATCCGACGCTTAAGCCAGTCATGATGCTTATCCTGTTTCTGATGTAGAGCGACGAGAAGCTCTCGGTCATTTAGAACACGAGATTGCTTCCAAGGCCTTTGGGCAATGGTGCTTCCAGTGGCTTCAGTTTGGGCGCGAGGGGCACGTGTGTTGCCAGCCAAGGGATAAACACGAGAGACGGCCTGAACTCCTTCAATGGGCTGGGTGAAGCTTCGCCGATCAACATTGTGAAGATAAATTGGATCCTTTGTAGGCTCTGGGTAAATGGCTTCAAAAGACAGATCAACCTCTGGCAAGAATACGAGATGATTGCGCGCAGATGGCTGATAGTTGAAGGCAGAGTGAAGCTTGATAAGGCGCATTACCCATGGAGCATAGAACTTCAGACCAAAGATGTCGGAGCCAGATGCAGCCAACTGCCTGATGAAGAAGTCTTGAGCATTGAAGCTGATGCCATTGAAGATATAGAAAACCAAAGTCTTCATTGCTCCTTCAAGCTTCGTTGCAGATGAATGTCCTTTGACAGGCCATAGAGTTTTCCTGATGATATGGTAAATGGTACGGGGCAGAGTACTCTAGGTCTTCGACAAAGAATTCCGTTGGGTATTCAGTGTCGCGTGGCAGAGGCTTCATCATGCTCAGCATTTGGCTCATGTTAGGCTTAGGCTTATGGAAAATGCTCTCCAAAGCATTCTGGTGTTGTTGACAACCTGGTTCATAATATTTGCCAGGAGTGGGCAGGGCTGTAAGCTCAATGATGTCTTGGGCTTTAGGTTCATGATGGACATCGCCCGTCATCCACTCAACGATCCAAGTCTTCGGATCCCTGTTGTACCCACGAATGTGGAGGGTAGCATAGAATTGAAGCAGAAGTTCTTCATTCCAGTGTTCCTTGGCAGTCACAAAGTTGAACAAACCCGCATCACGGAAGCAGTCAAGGGCTTCTTCAAGGCATGGCAGTCCAGCAATGGCTTCACAATCAAGATGCATATGTGGGAAGATGCGCCCCTGATTGTACAAGATGCAAGAATAGTAGCTTCACTGCTGATAACTCCAGAATCGATCTGAGGAGATTCTTGGCCTTGTGTAGGGATTCTTGTCACTGTCAAAGAATGTGTTGTGTGCCTTGAATCCATTTAGATTAAACGATCCTGGTGACATTGCAGTACCTGGGAACCATGGTAACCTTGGCTTTGGCTTCTGGACCTGAGGCATGTGCTCCACATGATAGGCAAATTGAGGTCCGGGAGCAGGCGGAGGAACCAGAATTGGCCAGCGGACTGTAACAAGCTGACCATGATCCTATGCTTGCTCGATGGTGTGTGGTCTGGGAGGTGGTACAGGAGCAGAGGCATTGGCTTCAAGCTGCAGATTTGCATCAGGTGCAGCATAAGCTTCAGGTGCAGCGACATCTGGCACCACATTAGCTTCAGGCGCCACATTAGCTTCAGTCATGACAACATCATGGGCTTCAGTGTTGGTGGCAGCCTTAGTATTGGTAACCTCCACTTCAGGAGCTGGAGGGTCAGACACGTTCTCCTCGAGAACAACTTCAGGGTTGGACGGGGGTGTAGCAGCTCTTCCTTCATCTCTAGGTTCTTCTTCTTGATCATCGGCTGATGCAGCCAGAATATCTTCAGCCGTTTTGGCTTCAGATTCAGAGATGTTCGCAGTAGGAGAGGCTTCAGGAAAGACTTCGCGTGAAACGGATTGACGCTCTTCTCCTTCTGGAACACTTGACAATGTGACCTGTGGCCTTGGTCCTTTGCGAAGCCTACAAAATGCTGGCGATGCCTGTGGAGATGGAGTTGGTTGGGCCTCAAAGTCTTCATTGTTAATCACCGGAGTGGTGACCTGGGTTGGGGGAGTAACTGGTGATTCTTCATCACGAGGGGATTCTTGGGGGTGATCAGCCCATGAGTCATCCTGAGCAATTGGCGTCAATGGAAGACCAATGCTGATGAGTTCGCTGTTCGTGAGAACATGCGATGATACCAAATTGAGCTTGATCTGAGGAAGGACTTCATCATCTTCAACATTGTCTTGATAACCAATGTCTTCAGCTGTGGTGGGGTCAACTGCTGGATTCTCTTCAGCTTCAGGAGCTTCTGTGGAAGCAGGCTCATGAACTACCAAACGACGTTCTTGTTGTGCAGAGGAAGGACGAGCAACAGAAATTGGCTCGACAACAAGGGGTTCTGTGGAAGCAGCCCAGTCTCTCTTCTTTGTTTTTCTTTTCATGGTTGGTGAAGCATCATTAGTGGTGGCTTTGGTCTTGCGCTTTCTGGCTTCGGCTTCAGCTGCTCTCGTTTTCTTGAACCCTGAAGCCACTGTGGGGACCTTAGGCTTCGAGCCTGTCATACTGGCCGGGAAGACAATGCGAGGTTCTTCCTGCCTTGATGCTTCTGGTTCGGCCACAACTGGCTTCTTCTTCTTCTTGGCAGCCATTCTAGGGTCGATGCTTGGTCGCCCCAAAGCCTTGCGCTTTTCAGCTTCATTGTAGCCTTAAACACATTTGGCAACAAGATTCTTCATGCGCTCACGAGAACCTTTTGCTTATTCTCGTTTCTTGTGGAATGCCTCCTTGAGCTCATGCATCATGACCTTGAAGTTTTGAATGTCTTCAACATTGAGCTTGGCCATGTGCTTCTTGGACTGAGCCTTTTCATAGTCAATCTTGTGCTTCAGCTCAACAATCTTCTGGGCAAGAGCCAGCTCAGGAGCAATGGCTCCATGGAAGGAGACGCTGAGGCCAATCGGAAGCTGAAGATCATCAAAACTGAGGTCTGGGCTGTCAAACCACTCATCAATAAACTTGTATAGAATCTCCACATCAAAGAGGGGAAGATCATTGAAGATTTCTGCCTCTTGCTTTCTCTTTATCAGTTGCTCAAGAGCATCATCGCCAAGATCATCGTCGCTAGACAGATCAATGGCGTCATTCGTTTCTCAAAACAGCAGCAAGAGTCAATGCTTGACCGGTTGGTTGCATGGGATTTTTCAACTTGTCAGACTTGGAGATGCGAGAGAGATCTTCAGACTGCACACTGGCTTCAGGAGGTGCAATGGCCAGAGGCTTCGCCCATGAGACCTTTGGTGCAGAGGAGGGCTTTGAAGCCTTTGGTTTCTTTTGCTTCACAGGCTTCGGTGGTGCAGGCGCTTCGTCAGAATCAGCGTCATCTACAGAGTGGTCCACGGCTGCCCCTTGAACCTGAATGTGAGTGATGAGACCATCTAAGTTGTAGAAGGGCCCAACAAGATTGGGTTCAGCTTCTCGTGTGCCATCAGCACGTGGTGCAGAGGGGCCTGGGTTGAAGTCTAATCCCAAAGACTTCTTGTTTTCCTTGGCTGAGTTTTTTGCAGCCTGATAGTTGCGCTTGAACAGATTGTCATCTCGACACCATAGCAATGACGATGGGTCGGCATCAGTAGGTTGTGGCCCTCGGACCATGCAAGGGTAAAATGCTTCAGTTCTGGTCTTGGGTGGAAGATTTTTATAGGGAATATCTCCCCAAGGTCGCGAGAGAGCATTCTTTTCAGCATGCTCCTTGGTGACGAATCTGTACTTGAACCATTGCTCGGCCCAGTATCTTCGAATCCATTAGATTCGTGTCTTGCGCTGACCATAGCTTTCTTCGGGGTCAGTTTTGTATAGTTCATAGAGATCTTCGGGCAGGTCCATTTATGTACCCCCACAGCGCTGTCTGCCACCCTTCCTTGCTGATTTCTCTTTAGCCATGAAGTTTAGACTGAAAGGCTCCAACACTGTCAAAGTCTTCCATCTACTGGTCAGACAGGAACTAGCTTCAGGAGAATTTATGTGATGCTGTAAGAACTCTGCAAATGAATGCAGACTATGAGAACCAAGGGATTCTCCCACGGACATGTACCTATGACAGCATTAGAGGTGCGAGGGAAGGGGAAGAGGTCATATGCATTCTTAGAAGATTTTGAAGATAAATCAGTTTAGAAGACATTGACCTCATGGTGTAAAGACATTCACTCATATGTAGAGAGTTGGTTCCAGATTTGTACGAATCCACAAATAAGTACTAGTGAGGAATCTAACTACTTTGTGAAGCATAAGTGAACATACTAGGCATGCTATGAGATGCAAAACAGGATAGATCTAAGTTTGTAGCAACAGAAACCACTTGAGGTTGAAGAGGATGAATCTATCGGATCAAAAGGACTTTAAAAAGAGTTTTTATTTACCACACGAGGAAATTCTAGACGGAGTGGGAGGAGAGGCCGAGCAGTTCGATCTTCCATGCCCTAACTTTTGGCGATAGAGGACACCTACGGCGACGGCGGAGAAGACGATGTCTGCGGCCGGCGTGAGGACGACGTCGGTGAGGTCGTGGCAGCTAAGCGCTTCGTCGCCGATGTCGTCGAGGGCTAGCGGTGGCACTAGGGTTTGTGCGAGAGAGAGAAGTGGAAGAAGAGATAATGACTAGGGTGAGGCGTGTATTTATAGGGACAGGGACGGCACAGCGTTATTATGCAGGTGCCCCTGGCGGTTCACATCTGAAGAACACGTGGCGATCATGCAACGCATCGGAGGTTGTTCGACGTTCCCACGTACGCCTGGATTGTCAGGTGGTCGTTCCCGCTTCTCCGGGTTTCAGGAAAAAAGGATTGAGCATTGAAAACAGATTAATGTTTGCCTCTGTATCTTCTGCTGACAAGGACACAGAGAAGACATTTGACAGTTTCAATAGAATGCATATGATTTGGATAGATAGATTTGAGACGGGAGCATAGAAAGGTTAGGGTCCGATCACATTCACTTACTTCAAAAGATTCAACTAGAAGACATAGCTATAAGTTAATGCCGTAGAGGACATAAACCAAATCAATATAGTGAAGATAAACATGAAGCCATGTTAACATTGAAGACAAACAAAATGCGAAGACTTTGCAAATGTAACACCAACAGAAAGTATTCCAAACAAATGTTTGGTGGTGGCGTTACCCACCGTATAGGAAGTATTAGACCCAGACACGGCGCACAATTATCATGGCGCTCCGAAGTCAAATTCCGCATTAATTTATTCACACTTAGAGTGTAAGTCTTCATTAGTTTAAGATATACGTTACTTCGTGTGTTTGCACATCTAAGTCATCAACATGCATAAGTGTTAGGATGTGTGCATGATCACAGGACATTTGAGGATTCCAAGATATTTAGCTCACACCGCAACTTGCAAAACCTTTTCTCATCCAAGGGCTTTGTGAAGATATCTGCCAGTTGCTCTTCAGTGTTGACGTGAATTATATCAATATCTTCCTTCATGACATGATCTCTGAGAAAGTGATGACGGATCTGAATGTGCTTTGTCTTCGAGTGCTGAACTGGGTTGTTGGCTATCTTGATGGCGCTTTCATTGTCGCAGTAGAGTGGCACTTGCTTCAGATGAATGCCATAGTCTATGAGTGTTTGCTTCATCCATAGAAGCTGAGCGCAGCAAGATCTAGCAGCAATGTATTCAGATTCAGCAGTGGAGAGAGATACACAGTTCTGCTTCTTTGAAGACCAACACACAAGTGATCGTCCCAGAAACTGACATGTGCCTGATGTAGACTTACGATCCACCTTGTCACCAGCATAATCAGCTTCCGAGAATCCAACTAGATCAAACTCTCAGCCCTTTGGATACCATAATCCTAGTGTTGGGGTGTAAGCCAAATATCGAAGAATTTGCTTCACAGCTAAGTGATGCGATTCCTTTGGTGCCGTTTGGAATCGGGCACACATGCAAATACCAAGCATGATATCTGGCCTAGATGCACATAAATAAAGCAAAGAACCAATCATGGAGCGGTATACCTTTTGATCAAACTCTTTACCATTAGCGCCAGAATCCAGATGACTCTTGGTAGGCATTGGCGTCGTATAACCCTTGCAGTCTTGCATTCCAAACTTCTTCAGGAAATCTTTAAGGTATTTCTCTTGAGATATGAAGATGCTGTTGCGTTGCTGCCGTATTTGAAGACCAAGGAAGAACTTCAGCTCACCCATCATGGACATCCGATATTGCTCTTGCATCATGTATCCAAACTCATCACTGTATTTCTAATTGGTGCAGCCGAAGATAATGCCATCCACATATATTTGGCACACAAACAGTTCACCATCATATGTCTTCGTGAGAGAGTGGGATCCAGGGAACCAGGTTTGAAGCCTTTGCTCTTAAGGAAGTCTTTGAGTGTGTCATACCAAGCACGAGGGGCTTGTTTGAGGCCATACAGTGCCTTGTTGAGCTTATAAACCATGTCATGATGTTTTGGATCTTCAAAGCCAGGCGGTTGTGCAACATACACTTCTTCTTCAATCTTGCCATTGAGAAAAGCACTCTTTACATCCATTTGATACATAAGGACGTTATGATGATTTGCATAGGCTAGCAGTATGCGTATAGCTTCAAGCCTAGCCACAGGAGCAAATGTTTCATCGAAGTCAATTCCTTCAACTTGAGTGTATCCTTGAGCAATGAGACGAGCCTTGTTTCTGACAACTTGACCATGCTCATCTTGCTTGTTGCGATATATCCATTTAGTGCCTATGATATTGTGTTTACGAGGATCAGGACGCTTGACCAGTTCCCATACATTATTCAGCTCAAACTATTGAAGCTCTTCTTGCATAGCTTGAATCCATTCAGGTTCCATGAAGGCTTCATCAACTTTCTTGGGTTCAGATATTGAGACGAATGCAAAGTGCCCACAGAAATTTGCTAGTTGTGTTGCCCTTGAACGAGTGAGTGGACCAGGTGCATTGATGCTATCAATTATCTTCTCTATCTGTACTTCATTTGCAACACGAGGATGAACTGGACGAAGATTTTGCTCTTGCTGATCATTGTCATCGTTTGAAGGATTGTCTTCAGGCTGAGCATTGTCTTCAGGTTGATCAGGTGCAGAGATGATAAGTTCCTCTTCAGGCTGTACTTCAGACGGTATGATTTCTCCAGTTCCCATAAGCTTGATGGATTCACTTGGTGGAATTTCATCTAGCACATTTGGTAGGTGCTCTCTTTGCGAGCTGTTAGTCTCATTGAACCGCACATCCATAGTTTCAACCACTTTATAGTGAAAGTGGCTGAAGAATCTGTAGGAGTGCGAATCCTTTCTGTAACCAAGCATAAAACCTTCAAGTGCTTTCGGTGCAAATTTTGAAGTGTGATGTGGATCCTTGATCCAGCACCTGGCACCAAATACTCTAAAGTAACTGAGGTTTGGCTTCTTACCAGTGAGGAGTTCATAGGATGTTTTTTTCAGAAGCTTGTGAAGATAAACACGGTTGATGACATGGCATGCAATATCAATAGCTTCAGGCCAGAACTTCCTTGGAGTCTTGTATTCATCGAGCATCGTCCGAGCCATCTCAATGAGTGTTCTGTTCTTGCGTTCCACGATGCCATTCTGCTGCGGCGTGTACGAAGTTGAGAACTCATGAGTGATGCCCAATGTATCAAGATAGGTGTCGAGGCCGGTGTTCTTGAATTCAGTGCCATTGTCACTTCAGATGTGCTTGATCTTGACGCCATAGTTGTTCATGGCTCGATTGGCGAAGCGTTTGAAGAAATCCTGCACTTCAGTCTTGTAGAGGATTATATGCACCCATGTATATCCTGAATAATCATCAACAATGACGAAGCCATAGAGACAAGCAGTAGTAGTAAGGGTTGAGTAGTGAGTAGGGCCGAAGAGGTCCATGTGTAGTAGTTCGAAGGGTTGAGTCATTGTCATGATTATCTTCGAGGGATGCTTGGCCCTCATCATCTTTCCAGCTTCGTAGGCACCGCATAAGTGATCCTTCTTGAACTTGATGCCCTCGATGCCTATGACGTGCTTCTTCTTTGCAAGAGTGTGCAAGTTCCTCATGCCAGCATGCCCTAGCCTCCGATGCCAGAGCCAGCATTCTGAAGCTTTTGCAAGAAGACATGCGGCAAGCTATGGTCCTACTGAGAAATCTACCATGTACAAATCATCTTTCTGATACCCTTCAAAGACTAGAGACTTGTCAGATTCCATTAGAACTAGGCAACGATATTTTCCAAATATCACAATCATGTTAAAATCGCAAAGCATTGAGACGAACATTAAGTTGAAACCAAGGGATTCAACAAGCATCACTTTATCCATGTGTTGATTCTTTGAGATTGCAACTCTACCTAAACCCAATACCTTGCTTTTACCAGTATCATCAAATGTGATGTGACTTTTGTCAGATGGACGTAAGGTTGAGTCCATGAGAAGACTTCGCTTGCCAGTCATGTGATCGGTACATCCACTATCAATAATCCATTCTGAAGCAGCTCGTGTCATACCCTATAGTGCAGTTAGGGGGATAGGCTTCACGAAGAGAATTGTGAAGCATAAACATTTGACGAGCAAGAGGATTATTAAAGCTTAGATCGAGGTTAGGACTGATAGGGCAAGTAGCAAGCGACTCAGGAACAAAATACATAATAAGACCATTTGGGCATTTGATCTTGCACCCTACAAGATGTTTAAGGTCCCCAGCAATAGCTTCAGACACATTTAATTTTTGGCTGGAGACCTTTCCCTGCAAAAGAGAGTTAAGCTTTCTTAGCCACCCACATCTTCAAGGGTGTCTTCGAAGCAATGAGTCTAAATGCAGCATCTGAGAACTTTGGCTTTCGAGCCCTAGCAAATAGTCTTGCAGGGGGACAATAGTACTCATAAGAATAAGCATAGTAGTTCTGGGTCTTATGAACATGGCGGTTTGATGAAACGCGCTCATATTCATGGGCCTGAGTATGGTTTCCCTGCAAAACATTTGCGTTAGTGCAACTCAGGTGAGTCCTCTGTCTGTATGAAGCCTTTGGACCATATGAAGCCTGTGGTCTGGGGTTTGTCTTCTTCACTTGTGGTGTCATGACGACATTCACACGAAGATTCTCCAGACACTTTTTCGGCACCCGGACTTTCTTCATAGGTGGCCCATTACTGCAGTTAGTACCAATATACCTGGCAAACACTTCACCATTCTGATTCTTAAATAGTTTATAGTTTGCATCAAAGGATTCATCAATGACAATGGGATTAGCACAAGTGAAGCCAGATAGGGTGGATGGATCCACTGAAGGTTCCTTTGCAGCAACCCATGTGGTTTTGGGGTACTGCTCAGGTTTCTAGTAAGAGCCATCAGCATTCATTTTCCTGTCGAACCCAACACCCTCTTTCCTAGGGTTTCGGTTCAGGATCTGCCTTTTGAGGACATCACATAGTGTCTGATGCCCTTTGAGACTTTTGTACATCCCTGTTTCAAGCAATGTCTTCAACCTAGCATTTTCATCAGCAATAGCAGTGGCATTCTCAGTAGAGGGGTTAGTTACCACATCAACAGTTGAAGATATTGCAATAGTAGCAGCAGTAGAACATCCAGCAACAGAAGTAGCGTTGTCATGCTCAATGCATTTAAGACATGGTGGTTCAAATACGTCCTGAGCAGGACTGATCTGTTTGGCGTGAAGTGACTCATTTTCCTTTTGAAGATCTTCATGAGCTGCTCTCAATTTCTCAAGATCTTGCTTCCTTTGAAGATAATCATAGGGAAGCTTTTCATGAGTTGTTGAGAGCGTTTCATGACGACTTTCAAGTTCCTCATACTTACCATGAAGATTTTTTATGTCTTCAATTAAGGACTGAGATCGAGTCATTTCAGCGTCTAATAGGTCATCGCTTTTGTCTAAATTTTTTGAATATGTTCCATAGCCTTCTGTTGTTCAGTTGCAATTTTAGCACGTGTTTTGTAGCTGGGTTTGGAACCACAATCAGAGTCATCTTCACTGGAAGTTTGATAGTGAGTAGTGCGTGAGTTTACCTTGGCACCGCGTGCCATGAAGTAGTAGGTGGGAGCGGAGTTGTCCTTTTCATCAGCATCGGCATTGGTGATGAAGTCATTGTCTTCAGTGTTGAAGATGGACTTGGCAACGTAGGTTGTAGCCAGACTTGCAACGCTAGAATCGGACTCCTCCTCAGACTCCACCTCCGCTTCCTCAGAAGCAGACTCCTCCTCTGAATCCATTTCCTTGCCAACAAACGCACGAGCCTTGCCAGATGAGCTCTTCTTGTGTGATGAAGACTTTGAGGAAGACTTGGAAGAAGACTTTGAGTATTTCTTCTTCTTCTTATCATCAAAATCATATTCCTTGCTCTTCTTCTTCTTCTTCTTCTTCTTCTTCTTCTTCTTCTTCTTCTTCTTCTTCTTCTTCTTCTTCTTCTTCTTCTTCTTCTTCTTCTTCTTCTTCTTCTTCTTCTTCTTCTTCTTCTTCTTCTTCTTCTTCTTCTTCTTCTTCTTCTTCTTCTTCTTCTTCTTCTCATTGTCCCACTGCGGACACTCAGAGATGTAGTGACCAGGTTTCTTGCACTTGTGGCATGTTCTCTTCTTGTAGTCATGAGCAGAAGCTTCATCATTCCTTGAGCTGGATCGTGAGGACTTTCTGAAGCCTGTCTTCTTGGTGAATTTATGGAACTTCTTCACAAGCATAGCAAGCTCCTTTCCAATGTCTTCAGGATCATCAAAACTGCAGTCAGATTCTTCTTCAGATGAGGAAACAACTTTTGCCTTCAAGGCACGAGTTCGGCCATAGTTGGGACCGTAGATGTCTCTTTTCTCAGACAGCTGAAACTCATGTGTGTTGAGCCTTTCAAGTATGTCACACGGATCGAGTCTCTTGAAGTCAGGGCATTCTTGAATCATCAGGGCTAGGGTGTCAAACGAGTTGTCAAGTGATCTCAGGAGTGTCTTGACAATTTCATGCTTGGTGATCTCAGTAGCACCGAGATCTTGAAGCTCATTTGTGATGTCACTAAGTCGATCAAACGTGAGATGAACATTCTCATTGTCATTTCTTTTGAAGCGGTTGAAGAGGTTGCGAAGGACACTGATCCTTTGATCTCTCTGGGTTGAGATGCCTTCGTTGACCTTGGAGAGCCAGTCCCAGACTAGCTTGGATGTTTCCAGAGCACTCACATGGCCATACTGCCCTTTGGTCAGATGACCACAGGTGATATTCTTGGCAGTGGAATCCAGTTGAACAAACTTCTTGACATCAGCAGCGGTGACACCTTCACCAGCCTTGGGGACGCCATTCTTGATGACACACCAGAGGTCGACATCAATGGCTTCAAGATGCATGCGCATCTTATTCTTCCAGTAGGGATATTTAGTTCCATCGAAGACGGGGTACGCCGCGGAGACTTTGATTATCCTTACAGTCGACATAGCTAAAACTCCAGGTGGTTAAACCGAATCACACAGAACAAGGGAGTACCTTGCTTTGATACCAATTGAAAGTGCTAGTGATCGGCTAGAGGGGGGTGAATAGGCGATTTTTATGAAAGTCTTCAAAACATGGAAGTTTCGAAGACAAACGATAGAAATAAACCTATTACCATGTAGCGGAAGGTAGACTACACTAGGCAAGCCATAGTCAAGTATTCAATGAAGTGAAAGCACACAGACTAATAGCAGCTAGGTAGTATGGATCAGGCTAGAAGATAGTATGAAGCCAATCAGAACAAGCAGTCACTCAGTGAAGACAAAAGATAATGCAGACAGAAAATGACTTCATAAGGACCAACTACAAATAAAGAGATGGGAAGGATAGAACCAGTAGCTCATTGAAGACAATGATTTGTTGGACCAGTTCCAATTGCTGTGACAAATGTACGTCTGGTTAGGGAGGCTGAGATTTAACTCAGAAGACCGCGTCTTCACCTTATTCCCCTTGAGCTAAGGACACCCAGTCCTCGCCCAATCACTCTAGTACGTCTTCAAGGTAGACTTCCAAACCTTCACAGACTTCGTTCACCGGTGATCCACAATGACTCTTGGATGCTCAGAACGCGACGCCTAACCGGCTGGAGGATTCACAGTCCTCAAGTGTAATAAGTCTTCAGATCACATAGACAGGAAGACTTCAGTGATGCCTAAGACTCTTTGGCTCTGGGTGTTTAGGGCTTTGTCCTCGCAAGGATTTCTCTCTCAAAGGCTTCGAGGTGGGTTTCTCTCAAACGACAAAAGCCGTGCACTAACTCTGAGCAGCCAACCAATTTATGGTGTAGGGGGTGGACTATTTATAGCCACTAGGCAACCCGACTTGATTTGTCCGAAATGACCCTGGGTCACTAAGGAACTGACTCGTGTTCCAACGGTTAGATTTCAAACACACATGACAACTTTACTTAGGCTACAAGCAAAGCTGACTTATCCAACTCTGGATAAGATTTGCTCTCATTATCTTCGCTAGAAGACATAGGTTTTTGGTTAAGCATCACTTCAGTCATTCTGACTGGTTCACTTGGACCCCACTTAACAGTACGGTGGTTCTTATGACTCAAAAAAGAAGAAAAGGAAATGACGAAACAACTAAGTCTTCGCGCTCCATAGTCTTCACGCGATGTCTTCTCTTGTCATAGTCTTCAATGTGAATGTCTTCACATACCACCTTTGTCTTCAATGTCTTCATACATTTTTAGGGGTCATCTCCAGTAGGAAAACCGAATCAATGAGGGACTTCTACCTGTGTTGTCCTACAATTCTTACAAACACATTAGTCCCTCAACCAGGTTTGTCGTCAATACTCCAAAGCTAACTAGGGGTGGCACTAGATGCACTTAAAGAAATCTTGTGATGTATACACAGATCATAAGAGTTTGTAGTACATCTTCACACAGAAGGAGCTGAATCTCAGGCAGAGGAGATGGTTGGAGATCATAAAGGATTACAATATGATGCTGCATTATCATCTAGGAAAGGCCAATGTTGTAGGAGATGCTTTGAGCCGCCAGAGTTATGCTAATACTCTCGTAATCAGGGGATTACCACAAGAGCTAGCCGAAGATCTCAGGGAACTTTGAATGGAGCTAGTTCCGAGAGGTTTTGTTACAATGTTGGAAGTTTAGTCCACATTGTTGGGAAAGATTCGAGAAGCCCAGAAGACTAATAAGGAGATTGCAGAGATAAAGGAAAAGATGAGTAATGGAAAGGCCAAAGGTTTTCGTGAGGATGAACACGAAACTTTATGGTTTGAGGATCGTATTTATGTGCCCAATGACCCAGAGATCAGGAAGTTAATACTTCAGGAAGCTCATGACTCGCCATACTCGATTCACCCCGGAAACACCAAGATGTATTTAGATTTGAAGGAACATTTCTGGTGGACAGGAATGAAGAAGGATATTACCGAGTATGTAGCAGTATGTGACGTCTGTCAGAGAGTTAAGGTAGAGCACCAGAAGGCAGCAGGATTACTTCAGCCTATGCCGATACCCGAATGGAAGTGGGATAAAATTGGCATGGATTTCATTACCAGATTACCCGGGACACGATCAGGTTATGATTCCATCTGGGTAGTAGTAGATCATTTGACGAAAGTGGCTCACTTTATCCCCGTGAAAACCACTTATACGAGCGCGAAGTTGGCCAAGATATATATGTGCAGGATCGTATGTCTGCACGAAGTTCTGAGGACCATCATATCAAAGAGAGGAACACAGTTTACCTCGAAGTTTTGGAATCAATTACACCAGACTTTGGGTACCAGGCTAGAGTTTAGTACAAGCTTTTATTCGCACACAGATGGACAGTGTCGGGGGGTGGGTGCGACATATGCCAATGGATGGCTTATCATGGTGGGGGCGAGTAGAACGTCGCCGGTGCCTAGAAGCGGGATAAGGCATAGACACGAACGCCGGAGTACTTTACCCAGGTTCGGGGCTCTCCTAGGAGATAACACCCCTAGTCCTGCTCTACGGGGTCTCTGCATGATCACTAAGGCAAAGTGAATACAAGGGCGCTCCTCGATCTGTATGCTGAAGGTAGGAGAAGGCAGGGCTAACTCTCTCCCCCTCCTCTATGATCTGGTCTAGTTCTAATGGGTCGGCCCTTTGCATGGGTGCCCTGGGGGGTTTATATAGGCCTACCCCCAGGGCTATAATGGTAAACTGACTGGGCGCAGGGCCCAGCCGTCAGTCTCTGCACCTGCCGGCCCTTCCGTCGACTGCTGGGGCCCGCCGACTGGTGGGCCCCGCCGTCTGGTCTGGTACGGAGTCGACAGGCCGTACCCGCCGCTTGCGGGTCTTGCCGGCTGCTGATTACTATAGCCGTGCTTCTAATGCCGCAGGCTTGGTCATGGGGTCGTGGCTACAGCCCCGCCGCCTGGCGGGTGGTCACTGTAGCCACTCCCTACCTTGTCTGGTTAATGGCGCGGGGAACCCGTGGGAAGGGCAGGCCAACTCCCGGGGGCCGACTCCCTACGGGTCCGACTAGTGGTGCTCTTGCCGTCTTCTTGACTCTCGCTAACCGGTAGGGCCCGTCGTCCGTGGACCGTACTGCCAGGCCGTCGTGGGCACAGGACTCCGCCCACTGTTGCTGATGTCAGGGATGGCATGGCAACAGTGCCGCGCCAAACGGAGATCTCCGTTGGTATAGCGCACTGTGGCCTAGCCATCTCCTGGAAAAGGGGAGCGAGTGGGCTTCACTGTTGCCACTCCCCGTCCCATCCCCCCTGATGAGGGCATGGGCCTTGTTGGTGCCGTGGGCCGACTCCCCGTGGCCGGCTTCTTTGGAAGCCGCTAGGTGGGGAGTCGGCCGGTCTTGACCTCGCCTCTAGGACTCGGTTGCATGCGGGCAGCCGACCGTTCCTTCAGCCGTCCTCCAGAAGGCGGCTCTTCATCTGGCGTCTTGAGGGGCGCAGTCAGCCCTGATGTCTTGAAAGGTTTTGGGCCTCAGGTTAGCCTACCAGTGGACCATTACTCCGATAGTAGTCCCCGAAGTTGATGAGGCGCCACGGACGATCAGCTGAGGAGCCTCAGCAGTTTCTTTCTCCGAGTGTTTGAGGTGAAAACCTCGTTCGATTTCTGCCGGGCCAACTGGCAGGAGTCGGACTTGCCCAATTTGACTCGTCCAAAATTTTCGAACGCCCCGGCGGGATCCCAGTGGCGTACTAGCTAAGCTTCCAGGCCACCGCCTGTTTCGGGCCCGTCACGTGGCAACGAGCGGCCGGGCCAGTCTGCTCTCCCACATGCGTGACGGGACATGCCTACAGGTGGGGCTCGCCACTACCACGCCTCGGCGCGCGAGCGGATCCGCTGCGGCCGGGGTGGACGGTTGTGGTTCCCGCAGAGTTACTGCACGCAGTAACTTTGCGTGATAAACGTGGGGGCCGCGGGGTAGTGGGCGCAGTAGATCCCACAACCGCCCCCTCGGCTTCGCAGCCCATGAGTCTATAAGTAGGAGGAGGAGGGGGAGCGGTGGAGCACGCGTGCCCCGCCTCCTCATACTTATTTTTTTCCTCTCACCACTGCGCCTCAAGCTACGTTGAGCGCTGTGGTGGTCTGCTCACAATGAGCTCTTCCTCTGCCATCACGCCCCCTATGGCGCACTCCGGCACCTGGGACGGTTTGGAGGTCCATGATGATCACGTCGATTTCCTCCGCAAGACGCGTCGGCTGCCCGACGAGGACCTCGTGCGGGTCCGTCTCGCGCAGAGGGGGGATATCTCGCCGACGCCGCAGGAGGACGAGCGGGTCGTCTTCCGCTCGCACTGCCTACGCGGCCTTGGCTTACTGGTGAGCAGCTTCTTCCGCTCTTTTCTTGAATTCTACGGTCTCTAGCCGCACCACCTCACCCCCAACACGGTGGTGCTGCTGTCCGCCTTCGTCACCTTGTGCGAAGGTTTCCTCGGCATTCTCCCCACCATTGAGCTCTGGGGGGAGTTCTTATACTCCAAGGTCGGCACCCAAGCCGCGGGCGTGCCGGCTCAATGCGGCGCGTTCATCGCCGTGCGGAGGTCGGGGGCCGACAACCCGTTTCCCTCCATCAAGCTGATAAAGTCGGTGAAGATGTGGCAGCGGTCATACTTCTACGTGAAGAAGGTCTCCGCGGAGGGCGACTGGGTCAATCTGCCGGCCTACATAGCCGGCCCGCCGGCGGGGAGGCAACCCAACTGGTCGTATCGGGCCAGGACGCTGACGCCCGTAGGAGCCGGCGCCGTCACGCGACTCCGAGTGTTGACGCAGTCGGAGGGCCTGACCGGGCCGGATTTGCTGGCCGCCTTCATGGCGCACCGAGTGATCCCACTCCAAGGTCGCCCCCACATGATTTGCCAGATGAGCGAGCATTGGGACCCGAGTCGGATGTGCACCAAGGAAATGTCTCACGACGAGGTAGCCTATATGGTGAATTATCTTGCGAGCTGCGACCTCAAAGAAGAGTGGCAGTTCGGCAAGGAGCCGTATTCATGTGCCGCCCCACCGCCTCTGGTGAGTCGTTTCTTTTTCTCTCTTTCTTTAAATCTCCTGACTTCTTCGTTGCCGAGTCCGTCTTGTCTGATCTGACCAGTCGGCTTTGGTCAGAACCTCCTCCTCTAGCCAGCAGCTGGCACCGTGAGGCCGGACCACGAATTCCTCCCCGACCGGGCAGAGAGCGACATTGACGACCCCGACTTGGGGGCGGCGGCCCTGGAGGACGACGCCGTGGGAGGAAGCGGCGCAGTGGGTGGCCCGAGACTTCGGGCCAGTCTCGAGGACTGGCCTGACGATGACGAGAAGGTCGCCCCGTGCCACCAGCCAGGAGCCGGCCAACCGGGCACGAGCTCGTTCGCCGCGCCAGACGCCCAAGGCGGCGCTAAGAAGCGCAGGGCCGGGACGAGCCTGTTCGGCAGCCGGCCGAAGAAGCCCAAGGGCTCAGTCGCGGCGACCCAGCGGGACGAAGCGGCCACAAAGGCCAACCGCTTCCGCAAGGTGGTGAAGATGCCACAGCTGGTTTCTGCGTAAGTGCTACCTTCCTTTGCACCTTCACTTTTTCTTCATTGACTCCGTCTGAGATTCCTTTGCTTTAAATTCTTCACTTTAGGGCCCCGCTCTCTATTGAGAAGTCGGCCGCCGGCTCGATCATGAAGTCGGCGGAGACCTCCTCCACCACCCGGCAGATTGATCCGGCCGCCGACCTCTGGGAGGCGCACGAGGAGCGGGAAGCCGCCCGCCTGAAGAAGGCGGAAGCTGACAAGGCGGAGGCCGTCGCCCTGAAGAAGCTGGCGGAGGCCGAGGCCGCCGACGCGGTGAAGAAGCGTGCTGAAGAAGCCGCACACCGCCAGTCGACGGTGTTCGTCGTCCCTCTGAACTCTATGCCACCACCACCGGAGTTCACAGCGTAGACTAGGGAAGTCGGCAACGAGAACCCGATCATCAAGAGGGACGGCGACGACATCGCCATGCCGGACGTAATCGTGCCGCCACTGCCGCCGTCCGGGAGCGCACCAGGCGGGCAGCCGGCGGACCTGCCGGTGCCGCCAACTGAGAACATGGTGGCGACGGGCCTAGCTCTTGAGGTCGGCACACCGACGCGCCGCCGTCTCGTGAAGGCGGCCTCTGCGCCGCGCCCTTTGGCAACCGGTGCCACGAGCTCCACGATCCCGGACACCGAGTCGACGAGCGCCGTGGCCACTTGGTGGGTGCGAGGAGGCGGGACGGGCTCGTTGAACCGAGCGCTTTTGGACGTCCAAGCCAAGCTCCGAGCCGAGGGAGATGCCATCAAGGAATGCACCAAGGCGTATCGGGCATCGCGAGATGCCATCCGGGTACGCATCCTTCGTTCTTTTTTTCTGTTTCTTGTTCTTCTTTGTGGGGGCGCGCCAGTGCACCCACTGGGTGTAGTCCCCGAGTTTCGGGCTAGCTGCTGAGCAGGTGACTCAGAATTCTAATCGGCGAGTTCCAAGTACCAACACTTTGTCTGAAACTTTGTTGCACGATTACCACAATCTTCGCGTGACCGCCTTCAACACCAACGTTGAGGAGCTGGCCACGCGGACCGCCGACTTGTCGGACAGCCGGGGTGAGTCCTCTTCATTCTCTACGGGGGCGCGCTGGTGCACCCGCGGACTGTAGTCGCCAAGATTTGGGCCGACTGCTGAGCAGTCGGGCCGGATATCCCCGGCGACTATTCTTCTTTGTTGATGATTCCTTTCTTCGCGGGGGCATGTTGGCGCACCCGCGGGCTGTAGTCCCCGACATTCGGGCCAACTGCTGAGCAGTCGGGCCGGATCTCCCGGGCGACCTTTCTTCCTAGTTGGCGACTGACACCTTTTCTTCTTCTTCTTCAGAGGCCAACGCTGCCCTGCAGCAGCAGCTGGGCGAGGCCAACATTGCGCTGCGTGTCAAGGAGGAGGAGTGCGGCCAGCTGGCAGAGGAGCGCTACCGGCTGGCTACGTAGCTGGCGGAGAAGAAGGAGCTGCTCAAGGAGGCCAGAAGGAGGCGGAGGACAAGGAGACCGCCCTCCTTGCCGAATTCGCGTCTGAGCGCTCCTCCTGGATTGACACGGAGGCGACGCTGGTCTCCAGCTTCCATGCGATCGAAGATCTCGTCGACGGTGAGCTTCCCCTCATTTTCCTTTTCTAAGCTGCCGACTACTAGTTGAGTCGACCTCTAGTCTTTAATCTTGCTCTTCGTTCTTCTGCCTTGGCAGACTTCTTCCCTGGCCACTCGGTCGCTGCCAACCAAGCCATCAAAGCGGATCGCGAAGGGCGGAGGGCGGACGGTGCACAGATCGCCGCCGATGCCCCCCAAACTCTTGGCGAGCAGATCCTGAGCATCGAGGCCCGCCTTTGGCCGGCTCACCGGGTGCTGCGCCGGCTTCAACGTGTCAGCGCCCAGGCGATTGCCGCCCTGTGGCCGGATATGCAGGCGCCATGCACCCCCAGTCGGACTACCGACTGGCTGGAGGTAGCGGCTGGCCGCCTTGAGGCCTGGAAGGGCTCTTCGGCCTGGGCTGGAGCGCGCCGGGCCTTAGAGTTCGCCAAGGCATGGTATCCTAGGCTGAATCTAGCCCAGCTAGCCATGTTCCAGCTAGAAGCTCAGGCGGAGTTGGCGGTCATGGAAGACGATCTCGTCAAGCACGCAGCATCGATCGCCGAATACACCGACACCAGCGTCTTCATCCCAGAGCGAGCTGAGAACGGCGAGGAGGCACCGCCGGAGTGGTTCGGGCTGAACCCGGATGACGGCGAGGACTCGGCGGAGGTGATTGACTCCAGTGGCGAGGAAGAAGGCGTGGAGGAGGAAGGAGACGAGGGGGGGGGGGGCGCCAGAGGTCGGAGCAGACGGCCAGCCCAGCTCGAACGCGCCTCTAGCAACGAGCCGCACCCAACCGAGCCAGCTGCTGCCAGAGGTGACCAAGCGGAGACCAACTAGCCGGCCGCTCCGGCAACTGGCACCGCCGACCCCTCCGGTCCTCCGAATCCGTCTGTAGTTTCTAGGCTGCCACTTCATCTTTGTTTTTATCTTCTTAATAGTCTCAATGAACTTGTTAATTTGCACAATTCCACCCGTGGGGTGTATCTTGAACTTCTATTTTGAAGATTCGGCCAAGGGCCTTTTTTATGTATATATTCTCCGCGTTCTATCTCTTCTTGCTTATTGCTCTTCGGCTTTTTCCTTTGCCGCCTTCCCTTGGTTGCCGTCTTGCCAGTCGGACAACCGCTCTGCGGACTGTTGCTGGATCAAGTACTTAGCTTCTTTGGGAAGGCAAGTACTTAGCTGTTTAGAGTTTTTTTAGCAAATTGATTAGAAAACGGCGAGCCGGCTGCTCAAGAGTCGGTTGTAAAAGGCTAGAAGCCGGCTTAAACTATGTACATGCTTTGAGTCCTTAGCCATTTTTCATGTGGACACCCATTCTACCTTACTCCTGCCCACCAGACAGTCGCTCTGCGAGCTGCGGCTTCTAACAGGAGACGGCTTAAGTGCCACACACTACTTGTCCGGCTGCAGGAAGTCATTTCATAGTATAAGGCGACAAGTCCCCGGGCCGACTAGTCGAACCCAGTTCCCAACGACATAACAAAGAATAACCTACTCATAGGCATAATTATTATCATATAGATAGAAGGGGGCAGTCCCCGAGCTCTTCTCAGGGGGCCCAAAGTCTTTGTACTTTAATACAAAAGGTAGCGTGGTACATACTGCATTAACTGTAAAATCTTCGGAGGAGGTTCGCATTCCATGGCCGCTCCGCCTCTTTGCCGAAGTCGTCCCTCTTGCGTGCTTGGGGCTTCTGAGCATCGATCAGGTAGTAGGAGTCGTTGCCCAACACTTTGCTGATGATGAAAGGGCCTTCCCAAGGTGCTGAGAGCTTGTGCTGGCCGGCTGTTCGCTGAATCAGCCAGAGCACAAGGTCTCCTTCTTGGAAAGATCTCGGCTTGACATTCCGGTTGTAGTATCGGCGCATGCTCTGCTGGTAGATGTTAGACCGGCTGAGTGCCAACAGCCAGCCCTCTTCCAGCAGATCGACGCCATCTTGACATGCTTCTTCTGCTTCCTCTTCGGTGTACATGGTGATTCGAGGGGAGTCAAACTCTATGTCCGTTGGGATGACGGCTTCGGCACCGTAGATGAGGAAGAAGGGCGTGAAGCCGGTTGACTTGTTTGGAGTTGTGTGCAGGCTCCAGAGGACGGCTGGCAGCTCGTCGAACCAACGGCCGGCCGAACACTCCAGAGGCTCGACCAGTCAAGGCTTGATGCCGGACAGGATGAGGCCGTTTGCTCGCTCTACCTGGCCATTGGACTGCGTATGGGCAACGAACGCTAAGTCCAGTCGAATGCCCTGCATCGCGCAGAACCGGGCCAAGGCACCTTTGGCAAAGTTCGTGTCGTTGTCAGTGATGATGCTGTGCGGTATGCCGTACCGAATTGTGATGTCGGAGATGAAGGTCACAGCAGTCGGACCTTTCAACTTCTTGATTGGTTTTGCTTCTATCCACTTGGTGAACTTGTCCACTGTGACAAGTAAGTGAGTCAAGCCGCCTCGTGCCGTCTTGAATGGTCCCACCATGTCCAGGCCCCAAACAACAAAGGGCCAGGCAATGGGAATAGTCTTGAGTGCAGAAGCCAGCTGATGTGGCTTGGAGCGGAACTTTTGGCACCCTTTGCATTTTTGGACCAAGGCCTTGGCGTCTTCAAGAGCAGTCGGCCAGAAGAAACCATGGCGGAAGGCTTTGGCAACGAGTGCTCTTGAAGCCGCGTGGTGCCCACACTCGCCTTGATGGATGTCCTTGAGAATTGCTTGGCCTTGCTCCGGCTCCACGCAGCGCTGGTAGACACCAGTGACACTGCGCCTTACAAGCTCTCTGTTGACTATGGTGTAGGCTGCCGCCCGACATTGCACTTGTCGAGCTAAGATCTCATCAGTTGGCAGCTCTTTGTTCACCAGGAATTTGAGGATGGGCTGGGCCCATGAAGGGGCTGCAATTTCTGCAACTGTCAGGACTGTGACTTGGACGAGGGCGGCTGGGCCAGGAGGCGGTGGGTTGGAGTCGGCAGCCGCTTGCTGTGTCGTTGAAGTCCCCCGGCCGATTGGCGCATTCCCCGAGCCAGGCTCTGGAGTCTCCGGGCCGACCGCCGCAGTCCCCGGGCCAGGTGCGACTGCTATGATCCCCGCGCCGCCTACTGGAATACTCGTGCCATCTGTGGGGGCACTCGAGTCGGATCCGACTGCTTCAGGAGGAGTCGGCACGAAGATAGAGTCTGACTCTGGCGATGGCTTGACAGACGGCTTGAGGAGGCGCTGAAGGGCGACGCCTGACGGTATTGCTTGACGGGTGGAGCCGATTCGTGCCAGGGGATCTGCTTGGTCGTTGTCGTTTCTTGGCACATGGATAAACTCGCACCCCTCAAAATATCCACTGAGTTGCTGTACGAGGAAGCGGTAGCTCGCCATGTTTGCGTCTTTGGCGTCCCAATCGCCCGACGACTGCTGGGCCACCAAGTCGGAGTCACCATAGCACAGGATCCGGTGAATGCCGAGCTCTTTGGCCAGCCAGAGCCCGTGAATGAGTGCCTCATATTCGGCGACATTGTTGGAGGTGGCAAAATGGATTTGCAGCACATATTTGAGCTTGTCGCCTTTGGGAGAGGTGAGGGCGATGCCGGCTCCCAAGCCCGTGCGCATCTTGGAGCCGTCAAAATGCATTAGCCAATGGGTGGAGTCGGGCGCTGGCGGCAGATACTGGGTCTCGGCCTAGTCGACGAGGAAGTCGGCCAGCGCTTGCGACTTGATGGCGGTGCGAGGCTGGTAGTAGATGGTGTAGGGGGCCAAACCTATGGCCCATTTGGCCACTCGGCCCGAAGCATCCCGGCTCCCGATGATCTCGGCTAGTGGAGCCGTGCAAACCACAGTGATTGGATGCTCTTGAAAGTAAGGCTTCAATTTCTTGGCGGCAAAGTGCACGCCATAGCACATCTTCTGTTAGTGGGGGTAGTTTTGCTTGGAGGTCGACAATACTTCACTCAAATAATATACCGGTCTCTGGACTGGTAGTGCCTTGCCTTCCTCCTTGCACTCTACTACGATGACTGTGCTGACTACTCGGCTGGTGGCGGCGATGTAGAGGAGCATGGGTTCCTTAGGAGTCGGAGCGGCTAGGACATGTGGAGTAGTCAACATCTTCTTCAGTTGGAGAAAAGCTTCGTCCGCCTTGTGGTTCCACTCGAAAAAAGTGGTCTTCTTCATGAGTTGGTATAGGGGGAGAGCCTTCTCGCCCAGCCGACTGATGAATCGGCTGATGGATGCCAAACAGCCGGTGAACTTTTGTACGTCCAGCAGTCGACTGGGTACCTCCATCCTCTCAATGGCATTGATCTTCACAGGGTTGCACTCTATGCTGCGTTCAGAGACCGGGAAGCCAAGAAGCTGGCCGGATGGTACTCCAAAGACGCATTTCTCCGAGTTGAGCTTGATTTGAAATCGGCGCAAGTTCTCAAAGGTCTCCTTGAGGTCTTCCAGCAGTGTTCCATGCTTCTCCGTCTTCACCACCACATCATCCACGTAAACATGGGCATTTCTGCCGAGTTGCTTGAGGAGGCACTTCTACATGCAACGTTGGAAGGTGGCACCGGCGTTCCTCAAGCCGAACGTCATGGTCAAGTAGCAGAAGGCTCCAAACGGCGTGATGAAGGCGGTCTTCAACCTATTGGCCGGGTTCATCTTGATCTGGTGATATCCTGAATATGCATCCAAGAAACTCAACAGCTCGCATCCGGCTGTGGAGTCTATCACTTCGTCGATCCTTGGCAAAGCGAACGGGTCCTTGGGGCATGCTTTGTTGAGGCTAGTGTAGTCAATACACATTCGCCATTTCTTGTTCTTCTTCAGTACCAGGACTGGGTTGGCTATCCATTTTGGAAAGAACACTTCCATGATGAAGCCGGCTGCTAGCAGCCGGGCTATCTCTTCTCCAACAAGTCTTCTCTTCTCTTCTCCAACAACTCTTCTCTTCTCTTATGACAAGCGGCGCAAGGGCTGCCTGACTGGCTTGGCATCAGACCGGACATGTAATTTGTGCTCGGCAAAATCCGTCGGGACACCTGACATGTCTTTGGGGGACCATGCAAAGATGTCCCGATTCTCACGGAGGAAATCGACGAGCTCGCCTTCCTATTTGCTATCGAGGTTTGCACCTACGACAGCGTATCTCTCCGGGTGCTCCGGGTCCAAGGGTATCTTCTTTGTTTCTTTGGCCGGCTTGAACGAGCCCTCAGCTTCCGACTCCTTGGGATCGGGTGACATCTCTGGTTGCTTGCTTGCCATCGCCACAACCCGATCAAGGAGCCGCTTCTCAGCTGCGATCACGAGGGACTCGGCCAGCCGACTGCTTTCTGTTGCGCAGGCAGATGACTTCTTGTAGTTGCTAGTTATGGTCAGAATCCCTTTGGAACTTGGCATATTCATCTTGAGATAGGCATAGTGGGGGATAGCCATGAACTTGGCCAGGGCAGGCCGGCCAAGTAACGCATGGTATGGGCTCTCAAGGTCCACCACCTCGAACTAAATTGACTCTCGGTGGAAATGATATTTGTCTCCAAAGAGGACGTCAATCAAGATCTTGCCGATTGGTGAGCAGGAAAGGCCAGGAACTATGCCATGGAACACTATCCGGCTGGATTTAAGCTCTCTCTACCTGATTCCTAATTTCTCTATGGTATCCTTGTACAGGATGTTGATGTTGCTGCCGCCGTCTATCAGGACTCTGGAGAAGCGAGCAGCTTGCTTGTCCGTGGCAAAGGTGGCATCCAAAACCAAGGCATAGGAGAAGGGTTTGGGCATTACTTCCGGGTGGTCAGCTCTGCTCCAGCTGATGGGCTTCTCAGACCAATGCATGAACTCTGGTGTCTCAGATGCTACTGCATTCACCTCTTGCTGCTGCAGCCGCCTGCTGCGTCGATCATCGGCCATGCTGGTGAACACGACATAGGCTCCATGCTCTTCTGGGTACTCGTCTTGTATCGCGCCGACTGGTCTGACCGCCGGCTACTGGGGCGGAGGAGGAGGCGGCTGCCCAGCAGGTGGGGGGAGGTAAAAGGCCATCTCCCTTGGCGATCCTGGTGAGCCAGTGGCACTTCCGAGTGGTGTGGTTGGACGGCTTCGCGCCACTATGGAATTTGCAGGGTCCATCCAAAGTCTGCTCATATGAGAAAGCCGGCTGCCAGTTGGGCTTGCCGCCCTTCCGGCGTTTGGGCGGAGGCTGCCCTTCCGGCTGCTGGTCTTCGACTATTGCCACCTGCCGACTGGTGGAAGCCGACTGTGGGGCTTTGCGCTTGTGGTCATTCTGCTGTTGACGCTGACTGGCATCTCCAGCCGGGGTTTGAGGAGCCTGAGGAGCCACCTTGCCTGTCGCACTAATTTGGATCTCCCTCTTCATGGAGGAGTCAGCCGTGGCATATTTGTCTGCTATGATCAGCAGCTCGTCGAGGGTCTCCGGCTCATCGCAGAGAAGCCTGTGCTTGAGGAGGGTGCCCTCTCGGCATCCTGCAGTGAAGTACTCAATGGCCTACACCTCGTGCACGCCCTTGCAGGAGTTGCGGAGCTCGGCCCAGCGCGTGAGGTAGTCGCGAGTTGACTCATTGGGGCCTTGCACGCACAAGGAGAGCTGGTGTGGTTTGGGGGGCCGCTTGTACGTGCTGGTGAAGTTGCAAACGAAGGCATCGGTGAAGTCGACCCAACTATTGATGCCGCGGGGCTTCAAGCTGTTCAGCCATGTCCGGGCCGTGCCCTGGAGCATGAGAGGAACGTACTTCACGGCAACACGCTTGTTGCCGTTTGCTATGCTGACGGTCATGGAGTAGTCAACTAGCCAGTCTTCCGGCTTAACGGAGCCGGTGTATTTGGGTGTGTCTCTTGGGAGCGTGAACCCTTTGGGGAAGGGCTCGTCTCGAATGCGGGGGCCGAAACACGGCGGACCCAACTCATCATCTTCTTCAAGCGCCAGGGATCGGTGGAGACGGTCGATCCGGTGGAGGGCGTCATTCTCTCCGAATCCCTCTCGGTGGCCAAGGCGGTCGCCGAGCGTCGGGTGATCAACAGGCGGCGGGGAGACTCGCCTTTCCCTACGAGGGGGAGGAGGCGGACAGTCGTCCCGTCGTTCCACTGTTCTTGGGCGGCCGTCTTGGTCGCGCTCTATGGTGATGTGAGTCCGACTGCGGCTGGCAGCCGGCTCCTTGTCCTTTCTTCCGCGGACGCCACCAGTCGGCGTCCGAGATGTCGCGCCTTGGTCTCGGCGGGGAGGCATGTCGTCATTCTGTCGGTGCGGCGCATCAGTGCGGCAGCCGGCCTCGTTCTGCTCTGCAGCCGCGTCAAGGAGTCGTTGGACGCGCTCTGTCATCAAGCGACGTTCTTCACCCTCGAATTTGTCCAGCTCGTCCGCCGCCGCCTGGGCAGCTCGGATGTTCTCCGCAGGCGTGGCGTAAATGGGGCGATTTGCCCCGAACATGTCGGCGATGGCCACGCCGCGCTGCCGGACCGTGCCAAGGCGGCTAGGTCTAGCTGGAGCCGGCGTGCCGCCCGCAGCGCGGTCCATCTCGCGCTGGTAGGCCTCTGATAGGAGTCTCATGCTGGCCAGCTTCTTGGCGCCTTCGACTAGCTGAAGGCGGCGTGCCTCCAGCGTCTCGGCGTCGACATCTTCGGGAATGGGCGCTGCCAGATCTTGGAGTGCCGCACTGAGCGGGTCATAATCACCCCCGTCGGAGTGCTCGTCGTGATCAATGACAAGCACTTCCGTGACGGTGCTTCCGCCGCTCTCCGCGCAAGGGAGAGGCTCGTCATAGACCACCACGTTGGTGGGGAACTTGTCAAGCGACGCGGTGTCGGAGTCGACCAACATAGGGTCGGTGGAGCCTACGGACTCCAAGTCCACAGCTGGCTCACTGGCGACATGGAGTTGATCGAGGAGGCCCACGAGGAGGCTCTCGGGGCCACCCGTGCCCGTGTAGGATGCGGGCTCGTCGGAGAGGCGACCCCACCGACAAGATCGGCAAGGCAACTGGCCGCGCAGGCGATTTCAGCGCCATGCAGCGCATCGGCGCAGACTCCGTCTGGCGTGCCAGGCTGGGTACGCTCGCCAGGGAGGAAAAGGGTTCCCGTCCAGAACAGGTCTCCGGATGACGGTGCAGCAGGCCCCACGGTGGGCGCCAAATGTCGGGGGTTGGGTGCGACATATACCAATGGATGGCTTATCATGGTGGGGGCGAGTAGAACGCCGCGGTGCCTGGAAGCGGGATAAGGCGTAGATACGAGCGCCGGCGTACTTTACCCAGGTTCGGGGCTCTCCTAGGAGATAACACCCCTAGTCCTGCTCTGCGGGGTCTCCACATGATCACTAAGGCAAAGTGAATACAAGGGCGCTCCTCGAGCTGTATGCTGAAGGTAGGAGAAGGCAGGGCTAACTCTCTCCCCCTCCTCTATGATTTGGTCTAGTTCTAATGGGTCGGCCCTTTGCATGGGTGCCCTGGGGGGTTTATATAGGCCTACCCCCAGGGGTACAATGGTAAAGTAACTGGGCGCAGGGCCTAGCCGTCAGTCTCTTCGCCTGCCGGCCCTTCCACTGACTGCTGGGGCCTGCCGACTGGTCTGTTACAGAGCTGATAGGCCGTACCCGCCGCTTGCGGGTCTTGTCAGCTGCTGATTACTGTAGCCGTGCTTCTAATGACGCAGGCTTGGTCATGGAGTCGTGGCTACAGCCCCGCTGCCTGGCGGGTGGTCACTGTAGCCACTCCCTGTCTTGTCTGGTTAATGGCGCGGGGAACCCATGGGAAGGGCAGGCCGACTCCTGGGGGCCGACTCCCTACGGATCCGACTGGTGGCGCTCTTGCCGTCTTCTGGACTCTCGCTGACCGGTACGGCCCATCGTCCGTGGACCGTACTGACAGGCCGTCGTGGGCACAAGACTCCGCCCACTGTTGCTGATGTCAGGGATGGCATGGTAATAGTGACGTGCCAGACGGAGATCTCCGTTGGTACAACGCACTGTGCGCTAGCCATCTCCTGGAAAAGGGGAGGGAGTGGGCTTCATTGTTGCCACTCCCCGTCCCATCCCCCCTGATGAGGGCATGGGCCTTGTTGGTGCCGTGGGCCGACTCCTCGTGGCCGGCTTCTCTGGAAGCCGCCAGGCGGGGAGTCGGCCGGTCTTGACCTCGCCTCTAGGACTCGGCTGCATGCGGGCAGGCGACCGTTCCTTTAGCCGTCCTCCAGAAGGCGGCTCTTCATCTGGCGTCTCGAGGGGCGCAGTCAGCCCCGATGTCTTGAAAGGTTTTGGGCCTCCGGTTAGCCTACTCGTGGCCCATTACTCTGACAGACAGACCAAGAGAGTCAATTAGATTCTGGAGGACATGTTGAGAGCTTGTGCGCTAGATTATGGATCTACTTGGGACGATAATTTGCCTTATGCAGAGTTCTCATATAACAACAGTTACCAGGCTAGTTTGAAGATGGCCGCTTTCGAAGCTTTATATGGAAGGAGATGCATGACACCATTGATGTGGGATGAAGTTGGAGACTGTTAGTTGTTCGGACCAGATTTAATCAAAGAGTTCGAAGACAAGGTTAAGTTGATTTGTGATAGACTAAAGTTAGCCCAGTCCAGGCAGAAAAGTTATGCAGATACTAAACAGAAGGAGGTAGCCTATGAAATCGGAGACAGAGCATATCTCCGTGTGTCACCACTTTGAGGAGTTAAATGATTTGGAGTCAAAGGGAAGTTAGCCCCAAGATTTGTAGGACCATACCGCGTTTTGGAACGTATGGGAGAGTTGGCCTACAAGTTGGAATTACCCAAAGGATTTTCAGGAGTTCATGATGTGTTTCACATTTCCCAGTTGAAGAAGTGCCAAGCAGAGATGGCCGATATTCCTATGAGAGATACCGTGCCCTGGAAGCAATTCAGTTGGAGAGTGACCTAACCTATGAGTAGAAACCCTGTAACACCCATGATGCGGCTATATCTCCCACGTGTCGGGGCACGACTTAGAGGCATAGCCGCATGGTAGGCATGTCGCAAGAGGGGTAATCTTTACACATCCCATGTACTGAATAAGAAAGGGATAAAGAGTTGGCTTAAAATCGCCACTTCACACAATACATAAATATATCATACATCATCCAGAATACAATCAAGGTCCTACTACGGAACCAAAATAAAGAAAGACAACCCCAAATGCTAGATCCCCGATCGCCCCAACTGGGATCCTCTACCGATCATCCGGAAAAGAGACATAGTAACGGCCCGAATCCTCGTCGAACTCCCACTTGAGAGTGGTAGCGTCCCCTGCACTGGCATCATCGACACCTGAATCTGTTTCGAAGTATTTGTGAGTCACGGGGACTCATCAATCTCACACCCGCAAGATCAAGACTATTTAAGCTTAAGGGTAGGAAAAGGTAGTGAGGTGGAGCTGCAGCAAGCACTAGCATATATGGTGGCTAACTTACACAAAAGAGAGCGAGAAGAGAAGCAAAGCACGGTCGAGAAGCTAAAAGTGATCAAGAAGTGATCCTGAAGCTACTTACGTTCAAGCATAACACGAGACCGTGTTCTCTTCCCGGACTCCACCGAAAAGAGACCATCACGGCTACACACACGGTTGATTCATTTTAATTAAGTTAAGTGTCAAGTTCTCTACAACCAGACATTAACAAATTCCCATCTACCCATAACTGCGGGCACGACTTTTGAAAGTTCAAAACCCTGTAGGGGTGTCCCAACTTAGCCCATCACAAGCTCTCACCGTCAATGAAGGATATTCCTTCTCGTGGGAAGATCCGATCAGTCTCGCAATCCCGGTTACAAGACATTTCGATGATGGTTAAACAAGACCAGCAAAGCTGCCCGATGTGTCGACAAATCCCGATAGGTGTCGCACGTATCTCGTTCTCAGTGCACACCGGATGAGACATCCTACGAGTAAAACCAACCCTCAAGTTGCCCTGAGGTGGCCCCGCAGTCTACTCGGTTCGGACAAACACTCAGAGGAGCACTGGCCCGGGGGGGGGGGGGGGGGGTTTAAAATAAAGATGACCCTTGAGTCTGCAGAATCCCAGGGAAAAGGCTTAGGTGGCAAATGGTAAAACCAAGGTTGGGCCTTGCTGGAGGATTTTTATTCAAGGCGAACTGTCAAGGGTTCCCATAACACCCAACCGCATAAGGAACGCAAAATCAAGGAACATAAAACCGGTATGATGGAAACTAGGGCGGCAAGAGTGGAACAAAACACCAGGCATAAGGCCTATCCTTCCACCCTTTACCAAGTATATAGATGCATTAGAGTAAACAAGATATAATAATGATATCCCAACAATATCCATTTTTCCAACATGGAACAAACTTTATCTTCACCTGCAACTAGCAACGCTATAAGAGGGGCTGAGCAAAAGCGGTAACATAGCCAAACAACGGTTTGATAGGAAAGGTGGGTTAGAGGCTTGACATGGCAATATGGGAGGCGGGATATACCAAGTGGTAGGTATCGCGGCATAGCAAAAGAGCGAGCAACTAGCAAGCAAAGATATACGTGATTTCGAGGGTATGGTCATCTTGCCTGCAAAGTTCTCAGAGTTGACGAAAGCTTGATCCTCATTAGTGTACTCCATAGGTTCCTCGATCACGTACTCGTCTCCCGGCTCTACCGAAAGCAAGAACACAAGCAAAAGACCAACAATCAATCACGGTGCAATGCACAAGCAACATGATGCAAAACATGACATGATATGCGAGATGGGATATGCCATGCATACACGTGCTCCGAAAGGAAAAAGATGAACAAGGCAACAACTTGGCAAACCAAGTGTGCCGCTGGAAAGATGAGATGATTTTGGTTGAAATCGTTATAAAGATCACCGGAATCGGATGCACGGTTTGCAAATGGAAAGCAAAACAAGAATGGCACAATTCCGCGATTAACATCACAATGCCATCTAGAATGCAACAAGAAACTAAGCCACTTCACCCCAACATAACAACAAAGCATATGGCAGTGATGTACTCAAGATGCTTGAAAAACGTGAACACTGAGATACGACTAATTCACACAAGAGCAGGTTCAAACAAGCATGGCAAAAGTTCAAAAGATAACAGCTTCACAGACTTAGTGAAAATACTAACATGCCAGGAATAACATCAGGAAACAATGTTTAGAGCAAGCTAACAACATGCTACAGGAACAGATCATAGCAAACAAATGCACGGAATTAATCTACTCAAAGCATATAACAAAAGTCCCTTACTGATCATGAGCCAAAAAGGAACAGAAGATATGATGGCACCCATGTAAACATAGCAAGTTTTATAAACAGATTCAGACTTAGCAGAAAACTGAGCATGGCATAAACAGAGTTATGAAGGCATCTTTGCAAGCTCGATTCACTCACCACAAGGCATTGCATGACAAAACAAGCATATCATCAGCAAGAATACATTTTCATGAAGCTAACCATGGCAAGATCAAGTTCATAGCATGCATGGATCAACTACAACAACCATGGCAAAATTGATTAACATGTAAACAATCTGCCAGGAACATTTTATAGCAAAAGTAGAGCAAGATTAAGACATTCTAGGGCACTCCATAAATGCAAACAGGGGCATGGATAGATAGAGCATAACCATATGTTCAAAATCTCCTCACTGAAGTATTTCAAAACAAGCATGGATATCACTATAGCATCATGTTTACATGGCATAAAAATAAGAGCAGAGCAAGGACTTAGCAAAATCCTAAGTCCCTGAAATCAGCAATATCACGAAGGCTATTTTGCATGCTTGTACTAGTCACCACATTGATCAAAAAAATACAAGGCAAGCACCCCTGTAAAGATGGCGTGGCATAGATCAAAACAAATGTAGAGCTCATGCCCATATGATGCACAGAAAAAATGTGACAAAAATGGAAAACCTCATACTCTGATAAGTAACAACACCTAACAATTTATAGCACTCTTGCATCAGTGATTTGGGCATCAAGATGGACTCAAACAAGCATGGCACAATGTAATGAAATGAAGAGCATCTCCCAATGAACATTTTGATATATAATACACACAAAACGGAGCAGTATGCAACAAGTTATGGCATGTCAAAGGGGCACCAGAATGCAACAATTTTCGGGACTTGGTGGAGAAATGAAGTCAACCTCGTGGATCTGGATCCAGATCTAGCGCACGCGCGGATCTCGTCGGGGAACGGCTCGCCGGAGAGCGTCGTGGTTCACCGGAGATGACCGGAGTGAGGAGAGGACGCTGGAGAGGGCCGGAGCTGCAGGGAGGAGGCGGCGGCTGCGGCGGGGTCCGGTCGGTGAGCGGCGGCGCTGGGCAAGGCAACTGGCGACGGCGAAGGCGGTGGCGCGCCGGCGAGGCGACGGCGGAGGCGTGCCGGCGACGGAGAAGCGGCGTCGAGTCGGGCGGCGAGGGGAGGAGCTCAGGCGCGCGGGGCGGCGGAGAAGCGGCGTCGAGTCGGGCGGCGAGGGGAGGAGCTTAGGCACGCGGGGCAGTGGAGTTGGGTGAGCGGGTGGCGGCGTGCCACATGGCACGGCGCGATTCATCCGGGCGCAGTGGCGATTCCGTCTGACTCGGACCGGACGTGTCCGGCGGCGGATGAGGGTGGATCTAGGGTTTTTGGACCGCGAATTTGACGGAGGGGTGCACCTATTTATACCTAGGAGGAGGTAGGAGTGTCCAAATGGAGTGTAGTTTTCTCCCACACGATCGTGATCCAACGGCGGAGGACATGGAGATGGTTTGGAAGGGTTATTGGGCCATTTTGAAGGGGTGTTGGGCTGCAACAGACACGACGCATTTGCAGTTCCCCGGTTAACCATTGGAGTATCAAACAGACTCCAAATGGCATGAAATTTGACACGCGATCTACCGGTGGTGTACCAAGGCCACTTGGCAAATCTCGGTCCATTATGAGAACGTTTAACACCCGCTCACGAAAAGAGACAAAAGGGGGCGCCGGTGCATGTAGGAGTGTCGGATTGCAAAACGGACAACGGGGAAAATGCTCGGATGCATGAGACGAACATGTATGCAAATGAGATGCACATGATGACATGATATGAAATGCATGACATGAACAAAATGCAAAACAAAGACAAAACCCAACCACGAAGGGAATCTCATAACTTAAAGCCGAAAATTGCAAGAGTTGGAGTACAAATATGGCAAGTTACATCCGGGGCGTTACAACACTCCACCACTATGAAAGGATCTTGTCCCGAGATCTAGGACTGAAAGAACTCCGGATATTCAGAACGGAGGTGGCCCTCGTGTTCCTAGGTGGCTTCTCGGTCGGAATGGTGTGACTACTTCACTTTCAGAAATTTGATAGACTTGTTGCGAGTCTTGCGTTCAGTTTCTTCAAGAATAGGAACGGGATGCTCATGATAAGACAGGTCTTCTTGGAGATCAATCTCTTCGAAGTTTATGGTGCAGTCAGGAGTCTTGAAGCACTTGCGAAGCTGTGACACGTGAAACACGTCGTGCACATTTGCAAAGTTGGACGGAAGCTCAAGTTGATAGGCCAGGTCGCCTCTTTTGCCAATGATCTTGAAAGGACCCGCGTATCTAGGGCAAGCTTCTCTTTGATACCAAAGCGACGAGTACCTTTCATTGGAGAGACGCGGAGGTAGACATGGTCTCTGATCTCGAAAGCCAAGTCACGGTGCTTGCTATCATAGTAACTCTTTTGGCGCGATTGCCCGGCTTTGAGATTACCCCGGATGACTTTACACATTTCTTCAGTTTCTTTGATTAAGTCATTGCCAAGAAGTTGGCGTTCACCAGTCTTTGACCAATTAAGAGGAGTACGACACTTTCTGCCATAGAGAATCTCGAATGGGGCCTTGCCCGAACTCTCTTGGAAGCTGTTATTGTAGGAGTACTCGGCATATGGAAGACAATCTTCCCACTTCATATCGAAGGAAATGACACAAGCCCTGTGCATATCTTCAAGAATTTGATTGACTCGCTTGACTTGACCACTAGTTTGAGGATGGAAGGCTGTGCTGAAGCGAATGTTGGTGCCCATGGCCTTCTAGAAGGAGTCCCAGAACTTAGAAGTGAAGATGCTTCCATGATCTGAATATATCAACTGCGGAATGCCGTCCAAGGAGACAATCCTGGAGGTGCATAGCTCTGCCAACCGAGCTGCTATGATAGATTCTTTGATAGGGAGGAAATGAGCCACTTTAGTAAGCTTGTCGATCACAACAAAGATAGCATCATTGCCACGCTTGGACTTGGGAAATCTAGGCACGAAGTCCATCTCAATATGGTCAAACTTCCATTCTGGAATGGCAAGAGCTTGGAGGAGACCAGCTGGCTGTTGGTGTTCTGCTTTCACTCTTCTGCAGACATCACATTCGTTCATGAATTGAGCAATTTCTCGCTTCATTCGAGTCCACCAATACGACTGCTTGAGGTCATGGTACATCTTTGTACTTCCAGGATGAATCGATAGAGGGGAATTGTGAGCCTTATTCATAATGACTTTCCTTAGATTGCCTTTAGGAACCACAATTCGATCCTCGAAGAATAGAGTGTCTTTGCCATCAAGGCGATAGCACTTGTACTTGGGTTGGCTCTTGGCAATCCCATTTTTCACCTTCTTCACCATGGCATCAAGAAGTTGTGCCTCACAAATTTGATCTTCCAAAGTAGGAGAGACTTGAAGGTTGGCAAGAAAGCCTTGATGAACAACTTGGATATTAAGTTTGCGGAAAGCTTCACAAAGGTCCGGTTGGAAGGGCTTGAGAATTAGGCTGTTGCAGTAAGCCTTCCTGCTCAAAGCATCTGCAATGACATTGGTCTTGCCTGGAGTATATTCAATACTCGGATTGAATTCTTGAATCATTTCGACCCAACGAGTCTGCCTGAGGTTGAGGTTGGGTTGAGTGAAGATGCACCGGTATCAAAAAGAACTTCTGCAGGAATGGAGTTAACTGGAAGGTTACCCATGATCACTTCTGAAGAATCCTCTGCCTAAGCTGCATTCATCATGTTAACCTTAGCATGCTTGGGATTATGCTTGACCACTGCATTACTGGCAGATCTCACATGAGGAGGAGGCGGAAGGCGCCTTTGGTTGAAGCACTTGTTTGCATAGTGCCCTTTCTACTGACACTTGTGGCAAGTAACCTCTGAGAGCACATGGTGATAAGGAGCACTTGACCTTGGAGTATGAGACTGAGCTTTGTTCTGATAGCCTGGGTTGGGTGGGTGGGAAGATCCATTGCCACCTTTACTCTTCTGCTGGTAGGGCTGACGGAATCGAGGAGGAGGAGGCAACTAGAACTTCTGTTGCTTAGCTGTCACTTGAGTTGAAGAAGAAGATTGAGCTACATCCCCGACTCTCTTCTTAGAAGCATCACACTTGAGCTGAGCAGCCTCTTGCTTTAGTGCCATGTTGTAGAATTCATCATACTTGGTCGTCTCAAGAAGCACGAGAGCTAATTGCAGATCTTCCCTGATGCCACCTCTGAATTGATAGATCATGCTCTTTTCATCAGGGACGTCTTGTTTAGCGAAGCGAGCGAGCCTCTGAAACATGATATTGTATTGATACACAGACATGCTGCCTTGCTTGAGATTGCGGAACTCCTCATGCTTACTCTCAGCAACACTTTGTGGAATATGGTGAGCTTTGAAGTCTCGGCAGAAATCATCCCAGGTAATCACACGACCTCCTATGGAATCTTTGTATTGTTGATACCACTCAATAGCTTGATCCTTGAGTTGAAATGAAGCAAACTTGACAAAGTCCTTAGGCTTGACATTTCTGCACTCAAAATGTTTGCAGATATCCACGAGCCAGTCATCGGCGTCTGTGGCCTCGACACAGTTGCTGAAGGACTTCGGCTAGTTTGCGAGGAACTGATTGAGGGTAGAAAACTGAGGTTGATTGTTGCCTTGAACTTGATTTCCTTGGTTGTCTTGACCTTGGTTGCGCTCTTGCAAGAGTTGCAAAAGCATATGAGTGTTGGCGTTGGTGTCTGCCATGACAGCTTGCCATGCCTCCGTAGGTGGAGGTGGTGGCGGAGGGTTCAGATTTTGATGCGTTGGAGGAGCCATCCTGAAGAGGTTGACATCCGTTAGCATCTTGAAAGACATATATACAAGGTGAATCAATGGATTGAAATTGCAACATAAAGCCTTAACATTCGAACAAGAATGAACGAATGAATTCCAAAGTAAATCATCACACTTCCATAAATTGAGAAGCCACTTAGATAAAGGTACATGAATAAAGCAGCAAGGTACGGATATGAACAAATATGTGGTAAGGATTACCCAATCGCAAACCAAATATCTGCGGGAAGAAATACTAGAGCTACTTGAATTCCCACCTATGAAACTCCCGAAACTTTCTGGTTATGCAATCAGGTGTTGGGGATACAGGGGAAGCATAATATCTCACCCAAAACTAGCAAATCCTACATCCATCCATATCCATCCTTCAACACATAACCAAGAAACCTTTGGAAATCATCTACCTCAACCTTTGAAAAGCATCCGTTATACGAGTTATGGCAATACTCCCGAACTCCCGCCCCAGTACTGGGTGGCATCGAGGTTATCTCACCAACAACTGCATAAAGGAGATTTTCAATGTCGGCGAACTCAGGTATTCCAGAATTGTAACAATAAAATTGTGACGACAACCCCTTGGAGCTCAACTCCCTGGGACACTTCCACAACCCCTAACTGTCAGGAGGCACCAAGAACAATGTTCTCGTCACAAAACCATCGGAACGATTCCAAGATACCCGCGTGATCCTAATTTTTTTAGTGAAATTTGAGGAGAGAAGAGTCAAAACTCTACGTCTGGAGGCCCCACCAGAGCGACGAAAGGACCGAGGAGTAAAAAGAATCCTACTCTCCGATATATATAATCCTATAAGACTCAAAACATTTTGTTCTAGACTCAACAATGCCAGCGATTCGATCAAGAAGGGGGCTCCTAAGTCCGGGAAGGCTTTGATTATCAACTTGTAACACCCACGATGCGGCTATATCTCCCACGTGTTGGGGCACGACTTAGAGGCATAGCCGCATGGTAGGCATGTCGCAAGAGGGGTAATCTTTACACATCCCATGTACTGAATAAGAAAGGGATAAAGAGTCGGCTTACAATCGCCACTTCACACAATAGATAAATATATCATACATCATCCAGAATACAATCAAGGTCCGACTACAGAACCAAAATAAAGAAAGACAACCCCAAATGCTAGATCCCCAATCGCCCCAACTGGGCTCCTCTACCGATCATCCGGAAAAGAGACATAGAGCCCAAATCCTCGTCGAACTCCCAATTGAGTTCGGTAGCGTCCCCTGCACTGGCATAATCGACACCTGCATCTATTTGGAAGTACTTGTGAGTCACAGGGACTCAGCAATCTCACACCAGCGAGATCAAGACTATTTAAGCTTAAGGGTAGGAAAGGTAGTGAGGTGGAGCTGCAACAAGCACTAGCATATATGGTGGCTAAGTTACGCAAAAGAGAGCGAGAAGAGAAGCAAAGCACGGTCGAGAAGCTAAAAGTGATCAAGAAGTGACCCTGAAGCTACTTACGTTCAAGCATAACATGAGACCGTGTTCTCTTCCCGGACTTCGCCGAAAAGAGACCATCACAGCTACACACGTGGTTGATTCATTTTAATTAAGTTAAGTGTCAAGTTCTCTACAACCGGACATTAACAAATTCCCATCTGCCCATAACCATGGGCACGGCTTTCGAAAGTTCAAAAACCTGCAGGGGTGTCCCAACTTAACCCATCACAAGCTCTCATGATCAATGAAGGATATTCCTTCTCGCGGGAAGACCCGACTAGTCTTGGAATCCCGGTTACAAGACATTTTGACAATGGTTAAACAAGACCAGCAAAGCCGCCCGATGTGCCGACAAATCCCGATAGGAGTCGCACGTATCTCGTTCTTAGGGCAAACCGTATGAGACATCCTACGAGTAAAACCAACCCTCAAGTTGCCCCAAGGTGGCCCCGCAGTCTACTCGGTTCGGACAAACACTCAGAGGAGCACTGGCCCGGGGGGGAGGTTTAAAATAAAGATGACCCTTGAGTCTACAGAACCCAAGGGAAAAGGCTTAGGTGACAAATGGTAAAACCAAGGTTGGGCCTTTCTAGAGGAGTTTCATTCAAGGCGAACTGTCAAGGGGTTCCAATAACACCCAACCGTGTAAGGAACGCAAAATCAAGGAACATAACACCGGTATGACGGAAACTAGGGCGGCAAGAGTGGAACAAAATACCAGGCATAAGGCCTAGCCTTCCACCCTTTACCAAGTATATAGATGCATTAGAGTAAACAAGATATAATAATGATATCCCAACAATATCCATGTTCCAACATGGAACAAACTTTATCTTCACCTGCAACTAGCAACGCTATAAGAGGGGCTGAGCAAAGGCGGTAACATAGCCAAACAACAGTTTGCTAGGAAAGGTGGGTTAGAGGCTTGATATGGCAATATGGGAGGCATGATATAGCAAGTTGTAGGTATCGCGACATAGCAAAAGAGCGAGCAACTAGCAAGCAAAGATAGATGTGATTTCGAGGGTATGACCATCTTGCCTGCAAAGTTCTCAGAGTTGATGAAAGCTTGATCCTCGTTAGCGTACTCAACAGGTTCCTTGATCACGTACTCGTCTCCAGGCTCTACCCAAAGCAAGAACACAAGCAAAAGACCAACAATCAATCACGGTGCAATGCACAAGCAACATGATGCAAAACATGACATGATATGCGAGATGTGATATGCCATGCATATGCGTGCTCCGGAAGGAAAAAGATGAACAAGGCATCAATTTGGCAAACCAAGTGCGCCGCTGGAAAGATGAGATGATTTCGGTCGAAATCGATATAAAGATCACCGGAATTGGATGCACGGTTTGCAAATGGCAAGAAAAACAAGAATCGCACAATTCTGCGATTAACAGCACGATGCCATCTAGAATGCAACAAGAAACTAAGCTACTACACCCCAACATAACAACAAAGCATATGGCAGTGATGTACACAAGATGCTTGACAAAATATGAACACTGAGATACGGCTAATTCACACAAGAGCAGGTTCAAACAAGCATGGCAAAAGTGCAAAAGATAACAGCTTCACAGACTTAGTGTTTAGAGCAAGCAATGGCCAGGAATAACAGCATGGCCAGGAATAACATCAGGAAGAAATGTTTAGAGCAAGCTAACAACATGCTACAGGAACAAATCATAGCAAACAAAGGCATGGTCTGAATCTAATCAAAGCATGGAACAAAAGTCCCTTACTGATCATGAGCCAAAAAGGAACATAAGATATGATGGCACCCATGTAAACATAGCAAGTTTTATAAACAGATTCAGAATTAGCAGAAAACTGAGCATGGCATAAACAGAGTTATGAAGGCATCTTTGCAAGCTCTATTCACTCAACACAAGGCATTGCATGACAAAACAAGCATAGCATCAGCAATAATACATGTTCATGAAGCTAACCATAGAAAGATGAAGTTCATGGCATGCATGGATTAACTACAACAACCATGGCAAAATTGATTAGCATGTAAACAATCTGCCAGGAACATTTTATAGCAAAAGTAGAGAAAGATTAAGACATTCTAGGGCACTCCATAAATGCAAACAGGGGCATGGATGGATAGAGCATAACCATATGTTCAAAATCTCCTTACTGAAGTATTTCAAAACAAGCATGGATATCACTATAGCATCATGTTTACATGGCATAAAACTAACAGCAGAGCAAGGACTTAGCAAAATTGTAAGTCCCTGAAATCAGCAATATCACGAAGGCTAATTTGCATGCTTGTGCTAGTCACCATATTGATCTCAAAAATACATGGCAATCACCCCTGTAAAGATGGCGTGGCATAGATCAAAACACAAGTAGAGCGCATGCCCATATGATGCACACAACAAATGTGACAAAAATGACAAAACCACATACTCTGATAAGTAACATCACCTAACAATTTATAACACTCTTGCTTTAGTGAGTTGGGCATCAAAATGGACTCAAATAAGCATGGCACAATGGAATGAAATTAAGAGCATCTCCCAATGAACATTTTGATATATAATACACGCAAAACGGAGCAGTATGCAACAAGTTATGGCATGTGAAAGGGGGCACCAGAATGCAGCAATTTCCGGGACTTAGTGGAAAAACGAAGTCAACCTCATGGATCTGGATCCAGATCTGGCGCGCGCGCGGATCTCGCAGGGGAACGGCTCGCCGGAGAGCGTCGGGGTTCACCGGAGACGGGCGGAGTGAGGAGAGGACGCCGGAGAGGGCCGGGGAGGGCCGGAGCTGCAGGGAGGAGGCGGCGGCCGCGGTGGGGTCCGGTCGGTGAGCGGCGGCGCTGGGCAAGGCGACCGGCGACGGCAGAGGCGGTGGCACGCCGGCGAGGTGAAAACGGAGGCGCGCCAGCGGCGGAGAAGCGGCGTCGAGTCGGCCGGCGAGGGGAGGAGTTCACGCGCGCGGGGCGACGGAGTTGGGCTCATGGGCCCGCTGTGGGCTCGCGGGCTGTGGCGGTGGCGGGTGGCGGCGTGCCACATGGCGCGACATGACTCGTCCGGGCACGGCGGCGGTTCCGCCCGGCTCGGACCGGACGTGTCCGGCGGCGGATGAGGGTGGATCTAGGGTTTTTGGACCGCGAATTTGACGGAGGGGTGCACCTATTTATACCTAGGAGGAGGTAGGAGTGTCCAAATGGAGTGTAGTTTTCGCCCATGCGATCGTGATCTGATGGCGGAGGACATGGAGGTGGTTTGGAAGGGTTATTGGGCTGTTTTGGAGGGGTGTTGGGCTGCAACACACACGAGGCATTTGCGGTTCCCCGGTTAACCGTTGGAGTATCAAACGGACTCCAAATGGCATGAAATTTGACAGGCGGTCTACCGGTGGTGTACCAAGGCCACTTGGCAAATCTCGATCCATTCCGAGAACGTTTAACACCTGCTCATGAAAAGAGACAAAAGGGGGCGCCGATGCATGTAGGAGTGTCGGATTGCAAAACGGACAACAGGGAAAATGCTCGGATGCATGAGACAAACATGTATGCAAATGATATGCATATGATGACATGATATGAAATGCTTGACATGAACAAAATGCAAAACGAAGATAAAACCAAACCACGAAGGGAATCTTATAACTTAAAGCCGGAAATGGCTAGAGTCGGAGTACAAATATGGCAAGTTACATCCGGGGCGTTACAACCCCGTCAAGATTCTTGAGTGTGCCAGCCGAGTTACACGCAGCAAGGTCATCAAGTTTTGCAAGTTTCAATGGAGCCACCATACCGAGGAAGAAGCCACCTGGGAGTGAGAAGAAGACCTACGGAAAGACCACCCACACCTATTTGCTAGCGAACCCGAATCTCGAGGGCGAGATTCATCTTAAGGGAGGGGGATTTGTAACATCCCAATTTTAAATTTGGATGTTAATCATTAGGTCATCATATGCATTCATGATCCTTGCATTTTGAATTGGCTTTATTTGGACATTTTGATCCTAGAGACCTTAAGCAACTCAATGACCATATGAGAGAGTTGGAGGTTTTCATAAAATTCCATTTTTGAATTTTTCAAAATTGGTAAATTGGATGAAGGTGATTTTTATTTGAAATTATTTTTCCAATTATTTCAAAATAAATAAAATAATGAGAGAAGATAATATGACTTCTTCAAAATAGAGGAAATAATGGAAATTTAATTCTAAATAAAAATATTTATTAATTTGAATTTTTATTTGAGATTTTATTCGGTTAAATTAGGGAAAATTGCATTTTAGCCCAGAAAAATGTTCACGTGGTCCTAAATATTAGTAGAGGACCGTGAAAATTATTTTTGGGATTTTAGGATTTTTATTTAATTTATTTTGGTTTTTTCCTTTTCAGCAAAATTATTAAAAAACAAATAAAATCTCCTCGACCGACTGGGCCGAAGCCCAGCCGGGCCGCAACCGTCGCGGCGCCGCCGCCGCTCGTGCCCCCTCCCCCAAGCCGGCTCACCCCCTCCTTAAATACCCATCGCCGCCTCTCGCTCCTCCTTAACTCGCTAGCCACCGCCGCATGCCTCGCCCCGCCGCCCGAGCCGCCCCGCCGCTGTAGCCGCTCGTCGTCGCCACGCCGCGCCGCCTCCCGCCGCTCCCCGCCGCCGTAGCCGCCTCCCCGCTGGCACGCTGGAACCGCCGTCCCACCTCTCCGACCTCGCCGGAGAACGCCGTTGTCGCCGCCGGCCGAACCCGCGTGAACCGGTAAAAACCGATGGGTTTTCAACGGTTTTTTGTTTGGTTTTTCTTTTAGATCGGTTTTATTTTTTTGGTTTTGTTAATTAGCGAACGTTCACCCATTTAGTTCTGTTAACGAACGAATTCGTTCGTTAGTTTTCTGTTATTGGACGTTCGTTTGATAGATTTTTCTTTTTAGTTTTATTTTCGGTCAGGGACCTATCGATGAATAGTTTTCTTATGGATTAGTCCCTGATCTTAAAACCTTTCACTACGTTTTGCTCGTTTATCCAAATCAAGTGAAACCAATGCCAAAATCTTCGTCTTGTTGCTTTCTGTCCATATAATCAACTTGAACATGATTTTGAAAATTTAAAATTTGGTTTCAAGCAGATTTGAATTTGAACTTTTTTGATCGTAGTTTGTGTTTTGTAACTCCGATTCAATTGATCCTTTTTGCAAATCGAAGCTCTTCACTTGAACTTGCAGATTAGATCTTTTATTTTGGCTTTACCTCATGCATATTATGCTTGAGTGCTTATATATGCTATTGTTTGTTCATGATAGAGTTTCCGTAGTGCGAGGCTTGCTACTACGAGTCTCTAGGGTTTTCCGATCATCAGCAAAGCAAGTAACACTTTGATCATATCCCTTATTACCCAGTTTTTATGCGTTAGTTTCAACCCTCAAACATTGCATGAGTAGGACTATGATAACATGTGGGTATTGGGAAGTAGTTGATGAGGTAGGAACCTATTGTCTTATATTCAAACCCCGGGTATTTGCTACGTTATGATTGCACTACTTTGCTATGCTCGTAGACGTGGGTTGGTTTGTGAGATTCATGAATGATGTGAGGGTTATTTATATCTAAGGTTAAACTTAATGTGACAACTTTAATACACATCTGGGTGGATTGGTTGCGGGCACCTGGGGAATCCTGTGTTCTCCAAGGAGATCCCGAGGTACCCGTGTGATACTCCTATGGAATGCCACCCAGGCTCAAAGGGATCATAAGATTATTCATGCTAGAAACTGCCGTGTGCAGCCACAAGCCATTATGGGCTCTGGCATAGTTGAGTAAGTTGTGGGAATCCTTTCCATGATGGGCTAGCAGATGTAGGGCATTGTAGGTGTACCGACCTATCTATCGGTTAAAGTGACCTCTTCAGAAAGACTGTGTCTCGGTCATCCATTTCTCAAACATCATGCAGTGCAAGAAATAAAACGGAGGAGATCGAGTCTTGTGAGGAAAAATGTGCAAACCTCTGCAGAGCATATAAACTAATCATGGTTAGCCGTGTCCCCGGATATGGACATCTTAAGTATCTGGTACTTGAATTATTATGTTGATCTCATCACTCTACTTAATGAATTTGTTGGGTTATTAAATGTTAATTTGGGATTGAGTTGGGGGTACCTTCTCAATAATTTCTACAAACTTTGTAGTCAAATAAAATATATTCCTTTGTTGTAGGAAAAAAAATAGTTTTATGCAAATGATAACCGTAGATCCTCCACTAGCCAAATATGCATGTAGTGATATCTGTTATTTGTTCATTGCTCTATGGTGTTATCTTGCCAGGATATTCCATGTGCCGACCTACACAGCTGCAACGTATCATGTTGTAGAATTTTCAGACGAAGAGTAAGGTGCGATAGGACGTTGTCATGCACTCAGTTTTTCGTGGAGTTGGATGGACTCATTTATCTTTGAAGCTTCCGCAGTTATCTTATTTAGATGGCCTTCGGCCATATTTTTGTAATAAGTACTCTTTTTGAGACACTCGTGTAATAAGTGTGTGATTGAACTCTGCAATAAATCCTCAAGTATTGTGTGTCAACAATACCGATCCAGGGATGACACTTAAGCACAGAGACTATGATCCATTGGGATCGGGTCGCTACAACCATGGTATGGTTAACGTGGAGCAGCCGCTTGCACCGGGATGCCGCCCGGGTGGCACTCTCTCGGCCGTCGCACTGCTGCAATGCCGGTGCCAGTGAGATGTCACGTCGGGCATGAATGTGGCATTGAAGTTCTGGAGTGACGGTGGCCGTTTCATACAGGAAGCGTGAGCTAGCGATGGAAGGGGTTTCGGTAGGCCAGGGCGGTCAGACATTGGTGTGGTTGTAAAATGTGAACTCATGGATGACAAGCCTTTGAAGCTTATGCGACATGTATAGACAACAGGCATCCATGCAACCAGTCTTGTCGCCAGCTAGCCTTTGACGACCACCATTAGACACCACACAACCATGCATAACTTACGAATAATGGACGAATCGATCAAACACACACTCGTGTGCAGTGGCACTATGATTGGTCGCTCACAATACATATATAGGTACCATAGTACCCTCTCTAGCTAGGCCGTTTTATAGATTGTCATTGTGATGGATGATATACATGAGCAAGGCACCGAGTCACGTCATCGCATCGTGTGCAGAGCCATGGCTAATGTCAAGCAGCTTGGCGCCCAAGAACGAGTATGACGTTGGTGTTGAGCCAGGTGAATACATGCTCGGTGTTTGCGGAGGCCGCCAGCAAACGTTTAAACAATAATGCCAGGCGTTGCCGGGGCGCGCAGGTGATGGGCTCGCCGTTTGCATTGCGCCATGAGCAGGACTTTGATTGAGAGGGCGATGTGCATCCATTAGCATGGTTTGACAGTGTGAGCACGATTGTCTGCACGTGTACATGCTACTTGCGTCTATGGACGGTGTGCGCTAATGTGTGCATCACGTATAAAAAAATCAGTTTATGCATTTAACGAAAAGTATTTCATTTTCGTTTTACTGACGAGTGTGCGTTGCAACGACGAGTCCGTGGTTTGATTCCTCACATACGCATAATTTTGGTTTTTATTTCTTTCTCCACTGACAGGTAGGCCCACATAGATAGATAGATACATAACACGAGTTGATGAGGCGCATGTGGACTATTTGACTGGTCAACCAGACAAATATGGAGCTATACGCTGAGCCAGTGACCGTATAATCACCATATCTCATATATAATGACTGTATTGACTGTATTCTTAAGCACAATGATCAAAGTGATCTATCAAAACAAGTTTGATGACTGCCAATGTATTTTACTCGGTAATAAATGACCAAGATACACTACAAAAAAACACTTCCGTGATGATTGTAACATCCCAAAATTCTAAATTTTGGAATGTTATAATAAAAAGATAGATTTGATTGATTGTTTGAAAGTGAGTGAATTCGAAACTTTCATATTTGCTTTATGATCTCCATGAATTCAAATTCTTCTCAAATACAAAACCCTTGAGCGAAGATGATATGACTTCTTCCATTTAAATTAAATGAAAGGGTATTTGAAAATAATTGAATTTCATTTGGAAATATTTCAATTCATAAACTTTAAGCAACTCAATGATTTTCACGAGAGAAGATAAAATGACTTCTTCAAATTATATGAAATATGAGTTGGGAGTTTCAAAGAATTAAATTCAAAGTTCTTTTGAATTTATTTTCAAGTTGGATTTATTTGAGTTTTATTAAAATTATTTTTCTCCAAAATAAAACTATATGGAAAATAGGGTAACATGATTCCCTACATTAGAAAATTGGAGATAAATAAATTTGAAATCATTTTGGTTTTTTAAATGATTTTGTTGGATTTTAATAGACCAGTAGCACTCTTTCAATTATCTGAATTTGTGTGAATTTTATTTAATGCTAGAAAATGTTCACGTCGTAGGAAATCTTTTTCTGAAAATTTAGATATATTATATGCCAATATAATATTTTTAGTTATTTCGTTTTATTATTTTAATTGTCTGGAAAATGTTTAAAAATAATAATTCTCCGCCGACTGGGCCGGCCCAGCGAAGCCAGGCCAAGGCCCAGCGCACCACCGCCTTCGTCCCCGACCTGTGCGCGACCCGGACTCGCCGGAGTTCGAGCGCCTCCCGCCTCCGGCCGCCATGACCTCCACGGACTCCGCGCCCGCCGCCTTTGTCCCTCGCCCACGCATCGCCCGCCCCCGCCCCCTTCCATAAATAGAGCGCCACCGCCGCCCGCGCCGCCCTCCTCCAGCCTGCGCCGCCTCTCGCCGCCGCAACCGCCGCCATCGCCGGATGCCGCCGCCGCTGCTTAGCCCGCGCCGCCTCCGTCGATCCGCTGCCGCGCCGCACGCCGGAGCCGCCCGCGCCGCGCCCCTCCGCTGCCTCGCCGCGCGCTACCTCGCCTCGCGTGCCTCGCTCCTCGCCGCCGCCCGCCGCCGCGGGAAGCCACCGGAGATCCGCCGCCGGTTTTCCGACGGAAAACCGCCCCGGCCGGTAAAACCCTAGACCGGTTTTTGTTCCGTTTCGGTTTTATTTTTTTAGCCGGTTTTCTTTTAGTTATATTAGCTATGGGACGTTCGCTAGTTAGGCCCTCGCAGCGAACGAATTCGTTCGTTAGCGTTTTGTAACGAACGTTCGCTTTTTAGTGTTTTTCTTTTTCTTTTAGTTTTCTGCCAGGGACTTGTTTGTGAATACTTTATTTACAGACTAGTCCCTGTACTTCTAACGACCACATCTTTTTGCTCGTTTGTCCAAATCCAACGAAACCAACGTCCACGTCTTCGTTATGATCTCTTCTATCCAGTAATCCAACTCAAACATGTTTTTGAAAAATTTAAAATTTGAATTAGATCAGATTTGAGTTCAAACTTCGTTTGATCATAACTTGAGTTTCGTAGCTCCGTTTGAGTTGATTCTTTTTGCAAATCGAAGCTCTTGACCTAAACATTCTAATAAGGCCAAATTCACATAATTTTGGTACTGTTAGAAATTTTTTTATGTTGCAAGAGTTATTTGCTTGGTTTGAAGTTTTCCGAATCGTTTTCTTCGTTCTTCCCAATTTTCTGAGTGATTGCTTATGTGTGGTTACTATTGCTTGCTTACGATAGATTGACCGGAGTGTGACGAGTAGATCTATCAAGAGTTTTGAGTGCGAACCATCTTCATCAACATTGCAGGCAAGTTCACACTTTGATCATATCCCTTTAACACCCAGTTTTATGCATTAGTTTCAACCCTCAAACATTGCATGGTTAGGAATTGATAACATGTGGGTATTGGGAAGTAGTTGATGAGGTAGGAACCTATTGCCCTGCATTCAAACCTTGGGAGTTACTATTACGCTATGCTTATATTGCCATGCTATGCTCGTAGACGTGGATTGGGTTTGAGAGTATTTCATGACAGATGTGAGAGATTATTGTTAACTAAGGTTTAACTTAAGGTGGCTACTTTAATACACATCTGGGTGGATTGGTTGGGGGCACCCTGGGGATATACCAGTGGACTTGCCCGGACACCTGGGGATATACCAGTGTTGTCCTAGGAGATCTCGGGGTTACCGTGTGATCCTCCTATGGTTCGCCACCCAGGCTCAAAGGGATCATAAGATTATTCATGCTAGAAACTTCCGTGTGCAGCCACAAGCTATTATGGGCTCTAGCATAGTTGATTAAGTCGTGTGAACTCTTAAAGTGGTAGACTATCAGATGTAGGGGTTGTAGGTGGTACGGTCTACCCATCGTAAGGTGCAAACGCTTCTGAAAGACTATGCCTCGGTCATCCGTTTCTCAAACACCATGTAGTGCGAGAAATACAATGGAGGAGATCGAGTCTTGTGGGCAAAAGTGCGCAAACCTCTGCAGAGTGTATAAACTAATCATGATTAGCCGTGTCCCCGGTTATGGACGTCTTGAGTATCTAGTTCTTGGATTATCCTATGAATCTCATCATGTTACTTTAATTAATTTTGTTGGGTATTAATGATGATACCTAATTGGGATTGAGAATGTTGTCAACCATTCTCAATGTTTAACAACCACCATGATAGATAAATAAAATTATTCCTTTGTAGTAGGGAAAATTGGCTTTTCGCAAAAAACATTATAACCATAGAGCTTTTCCACCAGCCATATATGCATGTAGTGATAGCCATTGTTCATCATTTTCTCTATGGTGTGAATTTGCCAGTACATTCAATGTACTGACCCGTTTCGGGCTGCAACGTCTCATGTTGCAGGTTTCTTACGACGAGTAAGTGATACGTTAGGGTTACGATTTCTACACTCAACTTTGCCGTTGGTGTTCATGGGAATCAACAACCTTGTTGCTTCCGCTATATGGATTGAGGTAATGGTATTTACGTTACTTTATACATGTGATTTACCTCTGTTATAAATCCTTCGAGTACTGTGTGTGTCAGCATACCGATCCAGGGATGACACTTAAGCATAGAGACTTGATCCATTCTGGTCAGGTCGCTACAAGATGGTATCAGAGCACATGTTGACTGTAGGACGTGACCCTAGAAACTGGCAAGCCCATAGCAAAGATTTTTCTCTACAACTTTCCCTTTCAAAAGGATCTTTTATCTCTCTTCTCTTCTGAGCTTATTCAAAAAAAATTCCCTTTAGTGAGACCATACCCCTTTCCCCTTTTGACCACACGAAGATTCGACTGATGAGACCACTCCAAGAAGTACAAGATATCGGACAACTAAGACCACTCCGGAATGAAGAGTATTTTCCGTGCATCTGAATAATGGAAACTACAACAGTTGAAGACCAAAGACAAGTAGAATTTGAAGGCTCTGAAGAATTCCCAGATTTGTATGACCTAGGAAGGCTACCCTTATGGAACTTGGCAGACTATGGAAGTTGTCAATACCCGAGATCAAGGTGTATCGGAGAAAGACCAAAGCATGTAGAGTTAAGAACTCAAAGTTTTGTCAAGAAAACCCTAAGGCAGGAGATATCAACTATGGAAGATAGCTCATGGCAATGACAAGGGCAGAAACACGGTCATCCGTGATGTCATCACCATTGATACTATTGTCACCGTGCTGAGTTAATCATGCATATGCATGGAAGGATTGGATGGTAGGAGGCTGATGGAGCACCCATCAACAATATGCAGTTTTAAACCTTAGCTGGTGTATCACCAGAATCTGGAGTATTATATCAGGAGTTTTAAGATGGATCTGCAGGAAGTAGTATTTTGACAAGGAAGTATTTTATGAGGAGCTCAGGACCCTGAAGATGAGAGTAGCCAAGCTGGAGGAGCAAAACCTCGAGAAACCAGAGATTTGTCAGGAACTAGACCATGGTTCATGCCAAGGATGTTGAAACCTAGAAGTTTGAAATGCAACTACGGAATATTAAAGGATGTTACGAGAGATTTCGTGTCAACAGAGTTGATCTGGCAAAAGAACTTGAGAAAGACAAGCATGATCGGAAGAAGCCATTGGAGGCATGAACAAGGCTTGAAGAGTTTGGAGACGTTGAAGATTTATTGACCTTTAGAAGACCAAACCCCTGTTATATACCTACGTTAGATGTGATGGTTGTGAACTGTCATTTGTTTGATGTTTTTCGACAGCCACAACAAAAATCTGTGTTTTCAAAACTGTTGTTTGCATTGTGTGTATCCCTCTCTATCTCTCTTATCTCACCCCAAACCCATGGACCCAATAGAAGATGAATGAAGATGAGCTTATATTTTCTGGACCGATTTTTCAATTGGAGACGGACCAATGGATTCAGAACATGGAGGATCACATGAAGAATAACCCTATAGTCGGAAAGGATACGACCCAGCATGCTCTTCAGTGCTTTGAAGGAGGTGCTGCTACTTGGTGGAGGATATACCAAACCATGAATGGATGGCAGGGAGTAACCACTTGGAAAGAATTAAAGTTGACTATGCAAAGATCTCACCTTGTGTCCCAGAAGTTGAAGCCTTATGGAAAGGATATGAGGAAACCTTGTGCATGCAAGATTTGTGGAGAAATAGGACACACCCATAAAGAACACAAGGATGAATGCCCTAATTGTGAAGGAAGTCACCCAGTTGAAGAATACCCAACTAGGCAGATTACTTGTTTCTTATGTGAAGGGATTACCCACTATCCTGCTCAGTGTCACATTTACTCCAAGGCACGAAGGACCGTACAACAGAAGAAAGAAGTAAAGAAAGGAGCCCTTATGGAAATTTTAGAAGAAACCGTGATGCAGGAAGAAATGGAGGACACACCTAAAGAAGACCCAAGTAAGCCCTGCACTAAGTCTTGCTATTCATGTGGAGAAGAAGGACACATCTCCCAAAATTGTTTGAATGGGGATCTAGTAGAATTCCCGATAGAGGAAGTAGAATATGACCCACAGGAAATAGAAGCCCTGATTGGAATGGAAAAGTCCAGGAAGAGAAACCGATTGGAGCCCAGGAGGGACCTGAGTCATATCACCTGTTACAGGTGCAAGGAGTCAGGGCACTACCTCAACAATTGCCCAAAAAGGAAAGCTCGATACTTGTCAGAAGTAATATGTTTTAGTTGTAATAGAGCAAGGCACTTTGCTAGAGAATGCCCCAAGGAGAAGGAAACTTGTGCTAGATAGTTGAGTTTGCAACAAAAGAAATGGAGTAGTAGAAGTGAGAACATTTTCTTTTATATTGAGGTATTGAGTTGAGACATGTAATGGAAAAGCGAGAGATTGTAATCACTTGAAAATGAGTAAAGTTAGCATCGTTGGTGCTGATATGGATTTTATGAGTTGTTAGTCTATGAAGAAGAATTTTGGCCATTCTGAGGATATGCGAAATATGGTCTATGGAAGACTTGTGCATTTAAGGGTGGTAGTATCCTGTAAGAACTGTTGACCCCTGGAAAAGATAAGGATACTCCAGTGAGTGGATTTTAGACAAAATAAATACGAGTTTTGTCTCGATATGTGTGATACCCCAAGAGTATGTGGGATGAAGTTGGAGACCGTCGGTTGTTTGGACCAAATGTGATCAAGGCATCAGAAGAGAAGGTTAAGTTGATTCGAGGTAGACTTAAGGTAGCCCAGTCCAGGCAGAAGAGTTATGCAGACAAAAAAACCAAAAGGAGGTAGTCTATGTAATTGGAGACAGATCATGTATTCATGTGCCCCCTCTACGAGGAGTTAAACGACTCGGAGTTAAGGGAAAGTTAGCCCCGAGATTTGTAGGACCATACCGAGTTTTGGAGCGTATGGGAGAAGTGGCCAACAAGTTGGAGTCACCTGAAGGACCGTCAGGAGTTCATGATGTGTTTCACGTTTCCCAGTTGAAGAAGTGCCATGTAGAGATGGCCAGTATTCCCCTGTAAGGACGCTTGACCCTGGAAAGGATAATGATGTTCCACGAAGTGGAATATGGACTCCACAAGTATAAGTTTTTATCTCAGTATGTGGGATATCCCACGAGGATGAAGAGATGAACTACTATTGGATATAAAGGAGGTATGATGTTGGAAATATGGATCAAGGGAAATTCCATGATGAGTCTGAGTAATCATGTCCCAGTTTGGTGCCAATAGAAGGAAGGAAGACAATACAATTGGATGGATTTAAGAATACTAGGAAGTTGGAAGTTGGAATAATGATCAGTTGCCCGATGATAAGTCCACGGACTACAAGTGATGAGAGGGGCCATAACCCACATGCCCCAGGACCTGCCAAGAAGCAAGCACATTCTTGCTGAAGGAAGAACCCTGGAAGAGGATATACCTTTGTCGACAGACGATTTTATAGAAGTAACGCAAAACCTGAGAGTTGTGAAGGAACGATAGATGGTTGTTTCGCTTGCAGAATCTATGGATTACTCCGAACTTGGTTCGTCAACAAGAGAAATTCTGCAATGCTTGTGAGGATGACCGAGTGTTAGTATGCGAGATTCGCTAAACTGTATACATGGTAATGATTTGGGTGCGGGATGGATTGATCACCATACCGACTTACTCTTATTATTCGCGTTGCTATGTGGGATGGTAAATCTGAGTGACTTACCTATAGTAAAGAGACGATGACCAAAACCATGTTTAAACTTAGAATGGTATAAGTATTTTTCCCTTGTACACGGCAGTTGTTGCCAACCGTAGTTTATACGGTGAGGATCAACCCAGACCCATTTGCTGCGGGAGAAACCATAAATGGATGACCGCCATGAGATGTCGATAGTTGTTTAGTTTTGGCGCCAGACTAGTCAGCTAGGAAGACCCAGTCACACAAGAACCTTACCAAGATGAAAGGACAGAAAAATTGTGGTAAAGGTTATACCACTACCGGAAGAGCCCGGATAAGGAATTATCCTGAAGATCTGAGAAGACCGACACTGTTAACAATACAGATGAAGTATATGAGTTTTGATGGAACCGTAACAATGTTTCTAAGGGTGGTAGCACCCCAGACCCTAGAGACGATCGATGAAATTTTGAGAAGACCCCGAACCTAACCTATTTCTTTCTAGCCTCTCCGAATCTCGAGGACGAGATTCATTTTAAGGGTGGTAGGTTTGTAACATCCCAAAATTCTAAATTTTGGAATGTTATAATAAATAGATAGATTTGATTGATTGTTCGATTGATTGTCTGAAAGTGGGTGAATTCGAAACTTTTGAAAGTTAAATGAGAGGGAATAAAAGGACTTTCCCAAACTTTCATATTTGCTTTATGATCTCCATGAATTCAATTCTTTTCAAATACATATTTGCTTTATGAATTCAACCCTTGAGCGAAGATGATATGACTTCTTCCATTTAAATTAAATGAAAGGGTATTTGAAAATAACTGAATTTCATTTGGAAATATTTCAATTCATAAACTTTAAGCAACTCAATGATTTTCATGAGACAAGATAAAATGACTTCTTCAAATTATATGAAATATGAGTTGGGAGTTTCAAAGAATTAAATTCAAAGTTCTTTTGAATTTATTTTCAATTTGGATTTATTTGAGTTTTATTCAAATTATTTTTCTCCAAAATAAAAATATATGGAAAATAGGGTAACATGATTCCCTACATCAGAAAATTGGAGATAAATAAATTTGAAATCATTTTGGTTTTTTTAAATGATTTTGTTGGATTTTAATAGACCAGTAGCACTCTATGAATTATCTAAATTTGTGTGAATTTTATTTAATGCTAGAAAATGTTCACATCGTAGGAAATCTTTTTCTGAAAATTTAGATATATTATATGCCTATATAATATTTTTAGTTATTTCATTTTATTATTTTAATTGTCTGGAAAATGTTTTTTTTAAAAAAAATTCTCCGCCGACTGGGCCGGCCCAGCCGAAGCCAGGCCAAGGCCCAGCGCACCACCGCCTTCGTCCCCGACCTGTGCGCGACCCGGACTCGCCGGAGTTCGAGCGCCTCCCGCCTCCGGCCGCCATGACCTCCACGGACTCCGCGCCCGCCGCCTTTGTCCCTCGCCCACGCATCGCCCGCCCCCGCCCCCTTCCATAAATAGAGCGCCACCGCCGCCCGCGCCGCCCTCCTCCAGCCTGCGCCGCCTCTCGCCGCCGCAACCGCCGCCATCGCCGGATGCCGCCGCCGCTGCTTAGCCCGCGCCGCCTCCGCCGATCCGCTGCCGCGCCGCACGCTGGAGCCGCCCGCGCCGCGCCCCTCCGCTGCCTCGCCGCGCGCTGCCTCGCCTCGCGTGCCTCGCTCCTCGCCGCCGCCCGCCGCCGCGGGAAGCCACCGGAGATCCGCCGCCAGTTTTCTGACGGAAAACCGCCCCGGCCGGTAAAACCCTAGACCGGTTTTTGTTCCGTTTCGGTTTTATTTTTTTAGCCGGTTTTCTTTTAGTTATATTAGCTATGGGACGTTCGCTAGTTAGGCCCTCGCAGCGAACGAATTCGTTCATTAGCGTTTTGTAACGAACGTTCGCTTTTTAGTGTTTTTCTTTTTCTTTTAGTTTTCTGCCAGGGACTTGTTTGTGAATACTTTATTTACAGACTAGTCCCTGTACTTCTAACGACCACATCTTTTTGCTCGTTTGTCCAAATCCAACGAAACCAACGTCCACGTCTTTGTTATGATCTCTTCTATCCAGTAATCCAACTCAAACATGTTTTTGAAAAATTTAAAATTTGAATTAGATCAGATTTGAGTTCAAACTTTGTTTGATCATAACTTGAGTTTCGTAGCTCCGTTTGAGTTGATTCTTTTTGCAAATCGAAGCTCTTGACCTAAACATTCTAATAAGGCCAAATTCACATAATTTTGCTACTGTTAGAAATTGTTTTATGTTGCAAGAGTTATTTGCTTGGTTTGAAGTTTTCCGAATCGTTTTCTTCGTTCTTCCCAATTTTTTGAGTGATTGCTTATGTGTGGTTACTATTGCTTGCTTACGATAGATTGACCGGAGTGTGACGAGTAGATCTATCAAGAGTTTTGAGTGCGGACCATCTTCATCAACATTGCAGGCAAGTTCACACTTTGATCATATCCCTTTAACACCCAGTTTTATGCATTAGTTTCAACCCTCAAACATTGCATGGTTAGGAATTGATAACATGTGGGTATTGGGAAGTAGTTGATGAGGTAGGAACCTATTGCCCTGCATTCAAACCTTGGGAGTTACTATTACGCTATGCTTATATTGCCATGCTATGCTCGTAGACGTGGATTGGGTTTGAGAGTATTTCATGACAGATGTGAGAGATTATTGTTAACTAAGGTTTAACTTAAGGTGGCTACTTTAATACACATCTGGGTGGATTGGTTGGGGGCACCCTGGGGATATACCAGTGGACTTGCCCGGACACCTGGGGATATACCAGTGTTGTCCTAGGAGATCTCGGGGTTACCGTGTGATCCTCCTATGGTTCGCCACCCAGGCTCAAAGGGATTATAAGATTATTCATGCTAGAAACTTCCGTGTGCAGCCACAAGCTATTATGGGCTCTAGCATAGTTGATTAAGTCGTGTGAACTCTTAAAGTGGTAGACTATCAGATGTAGGGGTTGTAGGTGGTACGGTCTACCCATCGTAAGGTGCAAACACTTCTGAAAGACTATGCCTCGGTCATCCGTTTCTCAAACACCATGTAGTGCGAGAAATACAATGGAGGAGATCGAGTCTTGTGGGGAAAAGTGTGCAAACCTCTGCAGAGTGTATAAACTAATCATGATTAGCCGTGTCCCCGGTTATGGACGTCTTGAGTATCTAGTTCTTGGATTATCCTATGAATCTCATCATGTTACTTTAATTAATTTTGTTGGGTATTAATGATGATACCTAATTGGGATTGAGAATGTTGTCAACCATTCTCAATGTTTAACAACCACTATGATAGATAAATAAAATTATTCCTTTGTAGTAGGGAAAATTGGCTTTTCGCAAAAAACATTATAACCATAGAGCTTTTCCACCAGCCATATATGCATGTAGTGATAGCCATTGTTCATCATTTTCTCTATGGTGTGAATTTGCCAGTACATTCAATGTACTGACCCGTCTCAGGCTGCAACATCTCATGTTGCAGGTTTCTTAGGACGAGTAGGTGATGCGTTAGGGTTACGATTTCTACACTCAACTTTGACGTTGGTCTTGAGGGGAATCAACAACCTTGTTGCTTCCGCTATATGGATTGAGGTAATGGTATTTACGTTACTTTATACATGTGATTTACCTCTGTTCTAAATCCTTCGAGTACTGTGTGTGTCAGCATACCGATCCAGGGATGACACTTAAGCACAAAGACTTGATCCATTCGGGTCAGGTCGCTACAATGATACATGTTTGTCATAGTAGGTCAAATTTTTTGTCATGTATGTACATCCATGACGATTTTATGACAGAATCAAGATAGTCATACGTGTGCTGTCGTAGAAGTGTTCCATGACAATACCAAAATTATCATCATGGAAGTGTTCACTTCCATGATGATAAATGACGCGCCATGGAAGTGCTTTCGTTGAGGGTAACCGACACGTGGCATCCACCGTAATGGGTCACCGTTAAGCTATCAGGTCTGGTTTTGGATCCGGTAACCCATTAACAACCCGGACCAATGGGGATTTTCCCGTGTAAAATTCTCATTGGCTGGAGGAAACACGTGTTAGCTCGTCATTGGGTCAGATAGGCCCCTATGATATGTTGACACGTGCGACGGCCCACCACTGGCCCATTTAGCTTACAAAGGCCACCCCGTTTGACTTGGTCAATAGTTAGTGGGCCGACCCATGAAAAGCCGGTTAATGGTCTGTTCGCAAATAGCCTATTTTACGGCCTGGTAACTCAGGACCCGTTAGGGCCTTCCCGAAATCGGCCCAACAACATCATGTGGGCCGTCAAATATAACACCAGCCCGTTTCACTTTTGGCCCATGTATGGCCCATGACGTCTTTCGGCCCATATGAGGCCTTTCGTAAGTTTAGGCCCTTTCGTGGTCCACGGTGACTCTAGCCCATAATAAACAGTAAATTTCTGTGTACCCATTAACGGCCCATGATTCACATGGGCCGTTTCCAGCCCGTATTAGCTTTCGACCTTCTGACGGCCCATACGTTCTTTGGTTCCTTTCCGGCCCTTGATTACTTCCGGCCCGTTACTGGCTTGTTCCACTAATGGGCCAAATTCGGCCCGTGGCAAGAATCGGCCCATTTGTGGCCTGTTAACCTGTTGCACCGTTTCGAGCCCGTCCTATGTTTTGGCCCATTAACGACTTGTTATGCCTATGATAGAGTTAAGCCTTTGTTGTCATCCGGTCTATTAACAGCCCGTTACCGTGTTGGTTGATACCAATTACGCCCATTTATGGCCCATTTATTCGACGGCCCGAGGCGCATCGATTTTACGGCCCGTTGGAGGCCCATTTATCCGACGGCCCATAGGAGGCCCATGGATCCTACGGCCTGTAGTAGGGTCAAGGTTACCATGGTCCGTATATGGCCCATGGTTGTTGCGGCCACTAGCAAACCAGGGAAAAAGAAGACTAGGAAATAAAAAAGCCCGAAACTAACGCTAGGCTATTAAGGCGATTGCATAGATTACATCTACTGGGCATCAAAGATCGCCACGAGTGCAAATATAGGGAACACCCTACACTATACAAAAATGGCTTGCTATTTTCTTTAGCCGGTGGCTGCACGTTAAGAACAAATTTTGTATTGCAACAAAACAAATTACAACCATAAAACAAAAGGAAAGTTGGCATAAAAGTTAATAGTCTGGCAGATAAATGCACCACCAGAAGTTCAGAAGCTCAGTTCATTTGAACTGACTGTTATGTTCTCATGTTTTTTTGTCTGATGGAGCACCCTTCACCTTCATTTCTCCTAGGCTCCTGAACAACATAGCAAATGTCTGATAGTCTGGTTTCAAAACCATGCATATCTTGACGAAATCGAACAATGTCTGTCCTTGTTTCACAAAGGGTCTCTGTTAGGGAATGGACTCTTGTGTGGAGCGCAGGTATAACATTGTTTTGAGCATGCATATCTAGATCATGAGGCAGTTTGGATGAGATTGCCTTAACAACCAACCCAGTATTACGCGGGAATGTGCTTTTGGCACTGTTAGTGGACAGGTACTAACCCACTACAGCAAGAGGTGACATTGCGGTTATAGTTGCCTCGTCACCTTCAGAAGGGGGCGGTTCCACCATTTTTTCCATAGCTTGCTGAAAAGTTGAGTTTTTACATTAGTAGTATTAGAACAGAAGATATTAAGGAGGCAGCAAAACCAAACAAAATAACTTTGGTCTATATACAGAACTTATTCTGGTGAACCCATGTAAAATATTAGTTGTATTTTACTGCGAAGTACATAATAAAACCAGGTTCAAAACATATGACCATGTACCATGGCTAATATATTGTCTATTTCTTCACATTGTATTAACGACTAAGGATAAAGCGACAAAGTTTATAATACGGTAAGCATAGTATGACATCATTCATATCACAAAACAACTGAGAAGCAGACAAACATGCAATTGTAATGTTGTGTGGGCAAGTCCAGCACGGAACTAGATTACAGATCAAGATCAAAGGAACATCACTCCTCTCTTTTAAACCTTGTAAGGTGCAATGATACGCTAAGACAATTGTGTATAAAATTGAAAAGAGTAATAGACATTCGCTGCAAACCATGCAGTTCAACGCACAAGTCAGAGTAAGTAGTAGTTAAAAGGCATGAGGATTAAGGACCTATAACAGCGGCTTTGACTGGCGTAGTCATGCCCTTCGTCTTGCAGGTGTGATAGTCCTTGAAGATTTCCACAACATTTGGTTCAAGTACTTTTTGGTCCTTGCAGGCTTTCCTTCGTATTTGGAACAAGTCAATATAGATCTGATAATATGGTTGTGATGCCCCTGATTTGACTGTACACTAATCATACACACAAATGTGTACGATCAAGATCAGGGACTCACAAGAAGATATCACAACACAACTCTAGACACAAATCAGAATAGTACAAGCTTTATATTACAAGCCAGGGGCCTTGAGGGCTCGAATACATAAGCTCGATACACAAGCGTCAACAGAAGCAAAAATATTTGAGTACATACATAAGTTAGACAAGACTGCCTTAAGAAGGCTAGCACAAAAGCAACAACAATCGAAGAGGCAAGGCCTCATGCCTGGGACCTCCTAAACTACTCATGGTCGTCGGCGGTTTCCACGTAGTAGTAGGCATAATCCGGGAAGTAGTAGTAGTCGACTGGGGTGGCATGTGGCTCCTGGGACCCACCAACTGGTTGCAACAACTGAAAATAAGAAAGGAGGGGGAAAAGGGGGCAACAAAGCAACCGTGAGTACTCATCCAAAGTACTCGCAAGCATCAGATCTATACTAAGTATGCATTGGTACCAAATGGAAGGGTTGTATCTGTGGACTAAAGTGCAGAATGCCAGAATAGACGGGGAAGGCCTAGCCTATCAAAGACTAGCATCTTCAAGCAGCTCCAAGTATCTTGCAGCATGTAGAAGAGTAAAGAATAGCATTTTAATATTAAACAAGCATGTTGTAGCATTAAGGCCTAGAGATCCTTCCTCGACTCCTTGCGAGAAAGCGATCCCGGAGCCACATATCCATCACATGTCTCAAGTATCCATTTCTAGTTATATAAGATCAGGATACAAGTCTAAACGTCCACTACCGTGGACATGGTATTCGAATATATATCTTCCCTGTAGGGGTGCACCACGTTACCCGACACGCTTGATCACTCTGGTCGTACACACTTTTCTGGGTCAATGCCTGGCCTCGGAAGATCAACACGTCGCAGCCCTACCTAGGCTCAGCAGAGAGGTCCCCGCCGGTCTACATCCTAAGCACTCTGGGGTCTTGGGCCCATTTCCTGTTGCACTCTGGGTCATTGCGAGCAGGGTGGATACCAGCACCGCCTCGGATGGCTAGCACGATCCGACCGTGCCGCAATGCTGAACTGGACGTCTGACAAAGCATCAGCTGATACTTTGGCGTCGAGGCCCATATCTATTCTCGCGTGGTGGTTAGTGTGTAAAGGCCAAAGGCCAACTCAGAACAAATACCCAAACCTGTTAGTGGATTGGAGGCTCGCGGAGATGAGCAGAGACTCATGATAATGTGACCCCATCGCCCCGTCTCATGGACTTACGGCAAGGGCCCAGAATGTCCGACCGTGCCACGTTGAAAACTCGCGGGTGCTCCACGGGCCCGCCCGGCTTTCACATCAACTCGCAGGTACCCTCAGGGCCGACCCGACTTCAATATTGGTCTCAAGTAAAGTCAAGGTAACCATGTGTCCAAACATCAAGGGGAAAACCCAAGGAATCACCCTCGGTGGATTCCACTCAATGTAATCATCAAGGTAACATATGAGGAACCACGCTCGAGGTTCACACTTGAGGTGTTGCACGACAGAGCCGTATCGGGAATGGTGAAGGAGGAACCACCCTCGTTGACCACGACCGAATAGCTACACTCCAGAGTTGTCATCAGGATTGCGTTGCAAGGTATCAACCTCGGCGCTCGATAGTAGCTCTGTAAAGTCGAGTAACAAAAGGGGTGTGATGTGATGTGAGGTGTCGGGTCTGGTCGTCGATCACGTTGATCGAGTCATCGATGATGAAGCAGGGGCAACAAGGATAAGGTGGGGGTCACTGATGGATCACTAACCAGCCTATACTAAGAAGTTTAGGATAAGCAGGTGAGGTACAATGAGCAGGTTACAAAAGCAGGCTATGCATCAGAATAGGAGCAATCAATTACAGTAGCAAAATCTAATGCAAGCATGAGAGAATGGAATGGGCGATATCGAGATGATCAAAGGGGGGGGCTTGCCTGGTTGCTCAGACAAGAAGGAGGTGTCGTCGGTGACGTAGTCGATCACAGTGGCATAGGCAGCCGTCACAGGGTCTAATGAAGACAAGAGGGGGAGAAACAGTGAATATATAGCAAGCAAGTGCATAACAGGACAACAGGCAGAGCTAGACGTGTTCTAATGCGGTGCTACAAGTTACCGGCGAAGGGGATAACATCCGGGAATGCTTTCTCGAAGTTTGGCATTTTCGGATAGACAAACCAGAGGGGAAAGGTTCGATGTTCGCTATGCTAGGGATGTGTGGCGAACTAGAGCATATTTGTATTTATCTCGTTGTTCTGAGCAACTTTCATGTATACAACTTTTTCATCCGAGTTACGGATTATTTTATATGATTTTTCAAAGACTTAACCAATCTCTGAAATTATTTGAATTCAAAAATAAATACTAAAATGCTAGATGCACCAAGCACAGTGTAGACAAAGTGTATACAGTGAATGCCAGGTGGGCCAGGGGGTCCCAGTTGACCAGTCAACGTTTGACTGGTCAACACGGGGGCTGTCATACTCACAACTAACTAATTACAGATTATGCAGTTTAATTAGCAGATTAAGTTAAACTAATCAACTTAATTAGGATAATCAAACAAAGTTAATTAATTAATTGTTTTAATTAATTATTTTTTATTTTATAGAAAAGGGGGCATGGGGCCCGCTGGCAGTGGCATAAGGCCACCCTAGCGGGGCAGGTAAACGGGCAGAGCCCCTGGGGTTGGGCGCAGGCCCCGGGCGGGCGCTCACCAAGCAGGGCCGACAAGGCCATGGACACAGCCGGTGGTGGCCCCGGGCGGGTGGCCACCGACGAGGAGGAGGACCGTGAGTGAGGGGGAATGGTGGGCGGCGAAGGCGGGGCACAGTCGATGGAGGCGGGCGGCGGACAGCGGCGGTGGGCCAGCAGGGCACGACACGGCGGAGACCAGGGAGGCGGAGGAAGGATGCAGCCGCGGGTGTGGGCTAGTGAGGCCAAGCCGGAGGAGCGCGGGGCCATATCAGCAGCACGCGGGCAGCCAGGCACCGACAGAGGCGGCGAGCGACGCACAGCAGCGACAGGGACTACAGCGGACGGCACGGGCGAAGCGGCGCATGGTGGTGGCAGGGGAAGCATCAGCGGCAGCAGACGATGGGCGAAGCCGACAAGGGGCAGGGGCGGTGGTCAGTAGACAATCATGGCCAGGCGAGTGGCAACAGCCAGCGGCGAGCGGGCAAGCGCGGTTGTAGGGCCGTATGGGGCGGAAATGGGGCGGCGTGACGACGGGCGCGACCACACGCATGCGATCGTGAGGAGCACAGAGCTTCGGCTGGAGCACCATGCGGGAGTAGGGAGGAGACGACAATGGCATCGGGGCAGAGGGGGAGCATGGGAGTGGTCGGGGAGGAAGGGGAGCTCACGGGGAGGGCACATGGTGGCCCGGTGGCAGCTTAGTAGTAGCAGAGGGGCCAGAGCGACCGTGACGGACGACGAAGCACGACGGGGAGGCGAGCTCGATGCAGACGACGTGGGGCCTCCCCGGCTCCAGGTGGTGTATGCCGAGGGTGAGGTCAATTCTGACAGAGTCCTTGGACGTGTCGGAGAGGGACGGGGGCGGCGGTCGCCACGGCGAAGCGAGATGCACAGCGATGACCGGGCGCGGCTGGGTTGGATCTAGGACAGGGGGAGAGGAGAGTGTGGGGAAAGGGGGGAGTGGATGAGATGGGGAGGGTTACCGAGGGGGCGCTGCATCGGCGAGGTGGTCGGGCCGGCGAGGTGGTCGGGCAGGAGCACGTCCCTGTTGCGATCTAAGACCGAGTAACAGGAAGCAAGAAGAGGGGCAACCGGTGCGACGGGAATTGGGCTGGATGGGTGGGAGTGGGCCGAGTCCCGGTGGGAGCTAGGAGGTTCCCTTTTCCCTTATTTCTTTGTTTTGTTTGTTTTTCTTTTTATGTTTTTGTATTTTCTTTTAACAATAACCCACCTTGGTACAATGTGTGGCTGGTCTCAAAAAAGAAGTTTGCCATATACCTCACCGCCACAAAAAGTTTGGGGATTGTTTGTAATTAGTTTGGGATTTTCATAAATTAGAAAAGGATTTAAATGATGTATTGGTCACTGTTTTAATTACGTTACGGTATTTAATGACTTTATAAAAATGTTGGCTCACCACCATAATTATTTATGGAATATTTGCCACGCTTTGAACATTTTATTTTGCATGTTTGAGAAATTTGAATTTTGGACTTCTATTTTAAGTTTGAATTTGGATTGTGATTTGGATCAAGTGAGGATTAGCAACATTAATGTGATGACATGGCACCATTAACATGGGATTACTGTACCTTAATTATCTGGGCGTCACAATTCTCCTCCACTACAAGAAATCTCGCCCCGAGATTTTAGGAGGTAGAAGGAAGCAAAAGCAGGGTATTCATCATGAAGACGATCGTCGAGTTCCCAAGTGGCTTCATCTTCAAAAGGATTTGATCACTGAAATTTTGAAATTTGACAACCCTCAGACGAGTGCGACGTTTAGCTTGAACGAGAACGCAGACCGGATAGAGGCTTCAGAATTCGATGTAACGTTTTCAATTCTCACAAGAGGAGAAGCGTTTCATGCATTCAAGAGAAAATCCATGCTTCGGTATTCGATGTAATGTTTTCAATTCTCACAAAAGGAGAAGCATTTCACGCATTCAAGAGATAAATCCATGCTTCGGTATTTTGAACAAGAGGAGCATGGTAGCTCACTATCTCATTTGGAGGATGTAGCAGAAGGATGGTTCTGGTGGCGCAAATGATAGAAATGGTATGTGTTTTTAACCATTCCATTCCCAGAATGAGGTTGATATTGGATGACTTCAAAACAATGGGGGAAACATGAAATTCCGACCCTTCAAGTTCATCGGAAACGTTGTGACTAACCATTGTGGTTCGACATTGGATCATGGAATGCAGCTTGGAATTCCGGCCAAGTTATGGATGTTCCAATAGGTAAGGAACACCTGTGGCTATCCCATCATTGAGCAGCGGGAACTTTCAGGTGGTAATCCGTGATGGTGACATAGTTGGCAGGGGCTACATTAGTAGACTCCAACTCAAAAGTGATGTCACGGAGCTAATCATCAGCATCAAGGGGCTGAGTTGAGCTGCGGTAGAAGACAAGGTTGAGACGCGCAAAGTCTTGCAGGGTCACTGGGTTGGTTGCTGATTCATATTAGGATGAGGAAACTGGGCCATCATTCCTACCATGAACTGGCGATTCAGCATCAAACTTATGTATCATTCCGGCTATGTATTTAGGAGGTGGTGGATTGTCGCCACCACGATCACAACCAGTGGGTCTAACCATCCTGCTTAAATGCAACATGGGGCAGTTCATTGAGGGGTGGAGCAAGTGTATGGAATAATCCATGATGTAACCTAAACAGTGAGCAAAGGCGCAATATGTACAAAGTAGTAGTCTTGAAGACATACTGATACATATCTATAGCCAATTACACATTGTTCGTAGGAGTTCAGACAAGAGAAGAACCTTAGACATACAAGGCAACACGCATGCATGCGATGGAGGGGTACAACATCGGGACATAACAAAGGCTACATCAGCGCCGGAGAAAACCTTTAGAATAAGGGATTTGTAAGTGAAGACGTAGGGTGCTCTCGATATGAGGATCCTGCGGTCAGTGAACAATGTGAAGCAGATCTTGACCCTTGATTTGAGAAGGGGTAATACAAATCACCGGGTGGATGTGATCACGAGATCCTATTGTTAGAGTTAGCAAATTCATTTAACCCAAGTAGAAGAGATATCAGAATCCCAGAGTATAGATGAGGAGTAAAAGATCCTACTACCAACAAAAGGTGACGTGGGCTGTAAGCCACACAAGCATGTTAGTAAAATGGTTTTTTTCAAACACTAGAATCAACTTCGGCCAAGGAGTTGGAAAGGGGGTTCCTACAGGCAGTCGTCTCTAATACCAACTTGTGATGCCCCCGATTTGACCATACACAAATCATACACGCAAATGTGTACGATCAAGATCAGGGACTCATTGGAACATATCAGAAAACAACTCTAGACGCAAATCAGAATAATACAAGATTTATATTACAAGCCAGGGGCCTCGAGGGCTCGAATACATAAGCTCGATACACAAGCGTCAGCAGAAGCAACAATATCTGACTACAAACATAAGTTAGACAAGACTGCCTTAAGAAGGCTAGCACAAAAGCAACAAGGATTAAAGAGGCAAGGCCTCCTGTCTGGGACCTCCTAAACTACTCCTGGTCGTCGGTGGTCTCCACGTAGTAGCAGGCATCCTCCGGGAAGAAGTAGTAGTCCATTGGGGTGGCATCTGGCTCTTGGGACCCACCAACTAGTTGCAACAACCAGAAAGAAGAAAGAAGGGGGAAAGGGGTAGCAAAGCAACTGTGAGTACTCATACAAAGTACTCGCAAGCATCAGATCTATACTAAGTATGCATTGGTATCAAATGGAAGGGTTGTATCTGTGGACTGAACTGCAGAATGCGAGAATAGACGGGAAAGGCCTAGCCTATCGAAGACTAGCATCTTCAAGCAGCTCCAAGCATCTTGCAGCATGTAGAAGAGTAAAGAATAGCATTTTAATATTAAACAAGCATGTTGTAGCATTAACGCCCAGAGATCCTTCATCGACTGCCTGCGAGAAAGCAATCCTGGAGCCACATATCCATCACATGTCTCAAGTATCCATTTCTAGTTATATAAGATCAAGATATGATGTAGGGTAGAACCCTAATCGGCCGATCTTTCATGAAAGGAGCGGATCCCGCTATGAACATGAAGAACACGAGGAGGGAAATGAGGGAAACACGGGGAAACACTAAACCAACAAGAAATAGTCACACATGTGCTAGATCCTCGAGTACATAAGAGAACACATGATCCACGGACAACTAAGGACGATACAAAGGTAGCCAGTCTTATTCGTGAGGAGGTCTTGATGTTCTTCTCCGCAAGGAGGTCTTGAATCCAAAGGGATCTTCTCCGAAGAGGAGCTGCGGTCTCTCTTGTGGAGTAGATCCGATGTGCATGAGCAATGCTCTATCTCTAAATATGAGCTAAACCATTGCTAAGACTAGAAAGTAGGACGAGGAGGAATATATATAGTCTAGGGGGGAGAAGGGGTACATGGGCCTCGGCCCTTACACTGTGTGCAGACAGGGAAGGCCGGACGTTCGACCGTCGGGCCGGATGTCCGGGCATTCGCGGAGGGCCGGATGTCCGGGCTGGTGAAACTGGCCATGTTGCTCTCCGGTTCGGGGGTGTCCAGATATCCGGGCTGGCAGCCAGATATCCTGGGGCTTGGGAAGGGCCGAATGTCCAGGCTGGCAAGGCCATATGTCCGGGGCCTGTAGTGTCCTGGTGGCTGAGCGGCTGTGGTGGGTGAAGCTCCAGGGGCCGGACGTCCGGGGTCATGGCCGGATGTCCGGGGCCTGGGAGGTGTCCTTAACTCCTTCCGTTGGTTCTCTTCATCCGTGAACTTGGGGACTTGTACATCTTCATGTGCATCTTTGGGAGGGTCCTCTTGGTACCTAATCATGCACAACAACTCAGACTTAGGTAGTAGCCATGTCTTATGCATAGAAAGTGGAAGTTCAGAGAGGAGAGAGTTCACCTTATCTTCGATAGCCTTGGCTCTGGCTCTTGTCATTGGTCCAAGTGGTGTCATTGGAGGTGTAGGTACGTCCATGGGGATGATCATGGGATGCTCCGCATCATCTCCCCTCCCTTGGGGAAGATCCGACCTCGGATCGAAATCCTCATCACCATGGTAGGGCGAGAGATCTTTCACATTGAATATGCCTCTCACGGAGTACTTGTCGCGTGGGATGTCGATCTTGTAGGCGTTGTTGTTGTTGTTGTAGCGTTCGAGCACCTTGAAAGGTCCATCCGCTCGTGGTCGAAGTTTGGACTTGCGTTCGTTGGGGAAGCGGTCCTTGCGAAAGTGTAGCCACACAAGATCTCCGATGTTGAACACCATGGGGTGCTTGTTGATGTTGCGCTTGGTCGCAAGTCGTTGTACTTGGCACTCGATGGTTTGCCTTGTATCTTCATGCACCTTCTTGAGATGGTTCACGTGTGCACTTGTGTCCATATTGATGCGCTCTTGTAGTGGTAGAGGGAGAATGTCCAATGGGGACAAAGGGTTGAATCCGTAGACGACCTCGAAGGGGGACTTGCCAGTTGTTCAGTGTCTTGCGCGGTTGTAGGCGAACTCGATGATAGGTAGACACTCCTCCCACTCCTTGATGTTCTTCTTGATGAGTACTCGAAGTAGAGCATAGAGTGTGCAGTTGGTCACCTCTGTTTGGCCGTTGGTTTGAGGATGGTAAGCCGTGGAGAAGAGTAGCTTGATTCCGAGCTTGGTGCATAAGGTCTTCCAAAAGTAGCTTAGGAACTTGACGTCGCAGTCCGAGGCAATCGTCTTTGGCACTCCATGAAGACATAATATTTCCCTATAAAAGAGATTAGCAACAAATTAAGCATTGTCTATCTTGTTGCAAGGAATGAAATGTGCCATCTTAGAGAAACGGTCCACAACGACAAATACCGAATCCTTTCCATTGCGAGTCCTAGGCAATCCAAGTACAAAATCCATGGTAATATCTTCCCATGGTTGGTATGTAATTGGTAGAGGCATGTAAAGGCCATGGCATTGAGCTATAGACTTAGCTTTGCGACATGTATAGCATCGGTTGGTGAAGCGGTTGACGTCACGAAACATCTTGGGCCAATAGTAGTTCTTGGAGAGCGTAGCGAAAGTCTTGTCGCGTCCAAAATGTCCCACTAAGCCTCCTCCATGAGATTCCTGCAAAAGCAACAAATGAAGAGAAGATTCAGGGATGCAAAGCTTGTTAGATCTCATAAGATATCCATCTTTGATGTAATAGCGTTCCCAAGATGTATGCGTCAAACATTTGGCATAAGGAGTAGCAAAAGTAGGATCATGCTCATACAAGTCTTTTATGTGGTTAAAGCCAATGACATTCAACTCAAGTTGAGTAACAAGCATGCATATGCGGGAAAGGGCATCCGCCAGAATATTTTCCTTACCTTTAATGTACTTGATGACATAAGGAAAAGACTCAATAAATTCACTCCATTTAGCATGACGCTTGTTCAACTTGGTTTGGCCCTTAAGGTACTTGAGCGTTTCATGATCGGTATGAATGATGAATTCATGAGGGCGAAGGTAGTGTTCCCATTCATGCAAAATGTGCACTAAAGCATAGAGCTCTTTGTCATAGATGGGGTAATTGAGTTGAGCTCCGGAAAGTTTCTCACTAAGGTAAGCTATTGGACGCATCTCTTGCGTTAACACACCTCCTATGTCATTACCGCTAGCATCGCAATGAATCTGAAAGGGTTTGTCAAAGTTGGGTAATGCAAGCATGGGAGCATGAGTAAGAAATTCTTAAGCTCATTGAAAGCGGTATCTTAGGATGGTCCCCAAACAAAAGGCGCATTCTTCTTGCTCAAAGCATGCAAAGGCGAAGCAATGGTGCTAAAATCTTTCACAAAGCGACGATAGAAACCCGCAAGGCCAAGTCTTAATAGCATTGATCTTGGACTCATCAACATGAACACCCTTAGAAGATACAACAAAACCTAAGAAAACAACCTTATCAGCGCCAAAAAGGAATTTATCCATATTAGCATAGAGATGCTCTTTTCGAAGAGTTTGTAAAATGGTTCGGACATGGGTGACATGCTCTTTGAGAGACTTGCTAAGAACAAGGATATCATCGAAGTAGACCATGACAAACAGACCAATGTAAGGGCGAAAGACATGATTCATAAGACGCATAAAAGTACCTGGTGCTTCCGATAGACCCATAGGCATGACTAACCACTCATACAACCCAAACTTGGTTTTGAAAGAGGTTTTCCATTCATCACCCTCTTGTATGCGGATTTGATAGTAACCACTCTTAAGATCAATTTTTGAAAAGATAGTGGCACCACTAAGTTCATCAAGCATATCATCAAGGCATGGAATGGGATACCTATAACAAATGGTGATAGCATTGATAGGTCTACAATCAGAGCACATGCGAAAGCTACCGTCTCATTTTGGCACAAGAATGACCGGGACGACACAAGGGCTCAAACTTTCACGCACATGTACATGGTCTATGAGATGCTTTACTTGCCTTTGTATTTCTTTGGTTTCTTCGGGGTTGACGCGGTAGGGAGGTTTGTTCGGAAGAGGTGCTTTGGTGATGAGGTCGATGTGGTGCTCGATGCCTCGTATTGGAGGTAGTCCCGGAGGTAGCTCGTCGGAGAAAACATCGTGAAATTCCTGCAAAAGAGAAGATACCACTAAAGGTATAGTGTGAGAGGTGTTAGCTTGTGTTTCATTGCCCTTGCACAAAAGGACGTAGTGTAGGACAATAGATGGGTTCTCACGCACTCCTTTTAGCTCACTTTTGGTGGCAAACAGGACTAAGTTCTTCTTTTCGCTCATCGTGGAGGCCCTCGGTTTTGGCTTGTGGCGCTCACTCTCTTTTTGGTGGCTCGCTCTCTCACTATGTTCTCCATGATGGGTGGCTTGCTTGTCGGCGACCACTTGGCTTGGAGACATGGGACGAAGTACGTACTCCTTTCCCTTCATTTTGAAGATGTAGTGGTTTGTTTGGCCGTTGTGGATGACTCTATCAAATTTCCATGGGCGTCTAAGGAGAAGGTGGAAAACGGTCATTGGAACGAGGTCTCTCTCCAAAATGTCTTCATAGGCGCTAATTTTGAAGGAGACTTGTACTCGATGCTCGACTTGGATAGTGCCGGAGTCGCTAAGCCATTGCACTTTGTATGGGTGTGGGTGCTTCATCTTGGGCAATTGGAGCTTGGAGCAAAGTTCTTCACTTGCGAGGTTATGACAAATCCCTCCATCGATGAGGACCTTGACGGAGCGTCCATTGATGCCGGCCTTGGTATGAAAGATATGGCATCGTTGTTCTTCTTCTTGGTGATGTTGGAGAGTCAAGACCTTGGAGACAACAAGAGCGGGACTTGAATCTTCATCACAAAAGACTTGTTCTTCTTAATCGTTCACTTGCCGGTGCATTGTGACTTGCTCGAGGGCATCCATTTCTCCTTCACTCATTGAGTCATAGGTGCCGTCGTCATTGAGGATCATGGTCCGCTTGTTGGTGCACTCATAGGACTTGTGGCCTCGGCCTCCACATGTGAAGCATTTGAAGGAACTTGTCTTGACGGTCTCATCGGTGGGGGTTGATGATGATCAAGCTCTCGGCTTGAAGTTGCTTATAGTAGGATGATGAATTGGAGTTGGCGAAGCTTTCTTGGAACTTGACTTGTCGACGTTGCTTGTAGAAGGCTTGGTAGACGGTGTTGGAGTCGTTGAAGCTTGGGTGTTGGAGAAGCCGTATGACTTGGATGAGAACTTGGCATACTTGAAATCATCTCGCACTTGGCGTTCCTCTTTGGTAGATTGATGCACTAGCTCGATGAGATTCGAGTATGGTTGGAAGTCAGTGATCTTCTTGATAGGATGGTTGAGTCCGTTCAAGAAACGCACCATAGTTTGCTCATCATCTTCTATGACATTGGCTCTTATCATGGCAATCTCCATCTCCTTGTAGTAACCTTCAACGCTTTTGTTTCCTTGCTTGAGTAGTTGGAGTTTCTTGAAGAGGTCGCGGTTGTAGTAGGTAGGAACAAAGCGTGCTCTCATGACATCCTTCATTTGCGCCCACGTAGTGATGGGTGGTTCACCTCTTGCCTCGGCGCTCGACAACTTGTTCCCACCAAATGTGGACATAGTCTTGGAACTCAAGGGATGCCATCGCGATCTTCTTCTCTTCTTCATAGGTGTGCAAACGGAAGATCTTGTCGATCTTCAATGCCCACGAAAGATACTCTTCGGGATCGTTGCTTCCATTGAACTTGGGCATGGTGAACTTGAGTTTTCCGTAGCGTTGCTCTTCATTGTGTTGGGGTCGGGGATGATGACGCCCATGTTGTTGATGATTGTCAAGCTCGCGTTGTTGTTGGTGAGGAGGGTTGTCAACCTCATGTTGCTCTTGTCATGGAGGATTTCCATTGTCGTCATGCGCTTGATGAATTTCATGTTCTTGGCGAGCTTGTGGAGGAGCTTGTCAAGCTCGAGGAGGAACTTGAGGAACTTGACGATGCACGCGAGCTTGAAATCTTCTTTTGTTAGCTTCTTCGCGAAGTGCTTCTTCATGTTCACGAGTTTGTCGGCCTCGGTTGGCTATGGCTCGACTTGCATCTTGGAGGGCTTGTTGCGTCTCAAGTGCTTGAGATTCACGAAGTTGTTGTTCTTGGTGTTGTGCCTCGGCATCTTGTGCATCTTGGTGTAGACGCGCGTGCGCTCTTCCTCTTCGTGTTGACGTTGTCGTTGCCATTCTCGTGCTAACGCAAAAGCCTCTTGGGTTTGACGTTGTCGGTGCTCTTGAGAGTCGGTGTTGCATAGAGGATTGAGGCTTGCTTGACGATCGTTGCGCGCAGCATGCCGTAGAGTGTTTGATGTCGGTGTACTTGAGCTGGAGAGGGTGAACTCGGAGTGTCGACTTGAGCGAGTCCTTCTTGATGAGGACAAAGTGGAATAGGAGCGGTTGAGCAACAAAGCGTGAATCTCGTCCATTCATGCATCGTTCTCTTTCTTGTGATCATCGAGCTTGTGGTCAAAGTATTCCCTTGTACGTTGCTCGAAGAGTCGCAAGTCAGCGGCGAGGTTGTCGCTGCGTTCACTCATTGCTTGTTGCTCTTGATGCAAAGCACGCTATGCACCAAAGAGGTGGATCTTGGTGACGTAGGAGTTCATGTCGTCGTCGTGCTCAATGAAGAGTGGGTTGGTATAAGTACTTGGCCTATCCATCATTCCAAGGGAAAAATGTGAGTGGTAGAAAGAGAAGAACGAATACCAAATGTTCCTAGACCGAAGTTGAAAGTGGATCAATGATCACTCCAATGTGGACAAGGAAATAGCACAATTGGTACCAATTCTTGTCAGTTTCTCACACCTACACAAGTAAAAGATTATGGTGGAGCTTGGTTAGGATGGTGGCACAAAATTTGATGCAACTATAAGTGAGCTTTAATAATGTTGGAAAAGATTCGCAAGATTGCAATGCAACAAGTAGACCAAGCAATATAAGGTACACAGAAACACACCCGCAAAAAGATAAGTGGGGTCGTGCAACCAAGGGTGAGGAAAAATGTGGAATACACAAAAATGCTCTCGTTGCACAACACTAGAGAGACGCTAGCACGATTGCACAATACGCGGATACAAAGACTTGTGCACAACCTACTAAGCAAAAATGCAACGACTTCTATGCCAAGTATGCTCTATGCAAGGTGTTTCTATGATATGATCCAAGATGATCTAATATGACAATCTTAATGTTGTATGATGCTATGGTTCTTGCTTAAAAACTCTTTGCTTATCTTTCCCTTTTGCTTAAAAGCTTGTTTGGCTCTTTGTTGTTTGAGCTCTTTTCTCATGCAATGCTTCACGAACCAAGATAGCAATTGTGTATGCAATGACAACCTTGTGATACAAGAGATGATACCAAGATATGCAACAAGGATGTATGTATGCCATGGGAAGTATGATCACTAATGTGCACAAGTCTCGTTGCCGGCAATACTCAACGGCTAGTCTCGATGGGTAAGCGACGCAAAGGAGTAAGGCTATGATGGCTATCAATGTAATGGCAAGAATGATATGTCCAATACCAAGGTGAGGTTACCGTTTCTTTGGTTCCTCGTCTGTATGCAAGAACGGATGACGTTGGTCGAATGAGTGTGACAAATACCAAGATATAGTCGAGTTGGTCATTGTTGATGTCGCGTCCGTGGCGAAGATGAGCCGCGGTGATGTTGATGTCGAACCGTACCTAAATAGCCAAAACACAAGTAGGACACGGTACCGCAACTCAAATTCTCAAAGAAAAATTGGACCAGAATTGTTGGAGTTGGTGTTGGTAAGCGGTGGTTGTGTATATGGTATATGGTGGTGCTATGCGGAAGTGGTGGAGGTATGCGGAAGTATATGTGGGCACCAGAACAAAATGTGGAGAAATATGGGCAGAAAATGGGCGGTGGAGAGGAAGTGGTGCTGCCAGGGGCCAGATGTCCGGGCCGCCGGATGTCTAGGCTTGTCGGGCCGATTGTCCGGGCTCTGGATCCGTGGATGGATTCAAAGATCTTCGCGAGGAGAGGTCAAATCCGGGCAAAATTCGGAGGAATTTGTGGATGGAAATTGGGGGAAAGTGGATGGAAAGCTAGATCTACCTGCAACACACGAAATCCGCGGATCAAATCCAACAAAACTTCATCACAAAAAAATTTGGGGCTATTTTTGGGGAATTTTTGAATTAGGGACGAAAACAACAAAAACTAGGCTAGAGACACAACAGGGAGGCTCTGAAATCATGATCAACTTGGCTCTTGATACCAAGATGATGGAGGGTAGAACCCTAATCGGCCGATCTTTCACGGAAGGAGCGGATCCCGCAATCAACACGAAGAACACGAGGAGGGAAACGAGGGAAAACACGGGGGAAACACAAGGTAAACACTAAACCAACAAGAAATAGTCACACATGTGCTAGATCCTCGAGTACATAAGAGAACACACGATCCACTGAAAACTAAGGACGATACAAAGGTAGCCGGTCTTCTCCGTGAGGAGGTCATGATGTTCTTCTCCGCCAGGAGGTCTTGAATCCAAAGGGATTTACTCCGAAGAGGGGCGGTGGTCTCTCTCATGGAGTAGATCCGATGTGGATGAGCAATGCTCTATCTCTAAATATGAGCTAAACCAATGCTAACCCTAGAAAGTAGGACGAGGAGTATATATAGTCTAGGGGGGAGAAGGGGTACACGAGCCTCGGCCCTTACACTGTGCGCAAAAAGGCGGACGTCCGGGCGTCTGGCCGGATGTCCAGGCGTTTACGAAGGGCCAGATGTCCGACCTGTGGAGGCCGGATGTTCGGGCTGGTGAAGCTGGCCATGTTGCTCTCAGGTTCAGAGGTGTCCGGATATCCGGGCTGGCAGCTGGATTTCCAGGGGCTTGGGAAGGGCAGGATGTCCGGGCTGGTGAGGCCGGATGTCTGGGGCCTGTAGTGTCCTGGCGGCTGAGCGGCTGTGGTGGGTGAAGCTCCAGGGGCCGGACGTCCGGGGTCGTGGTCGGATGTCCGGGGCCTAGGAGGTGCCCTTGACTCCTTCCGTTGGTTCTCTTCATCCGTGAACTTGGGGACTTTTACATATTCATGTGCATCTTCGGGAGGGTCCTCTTGGTACCTAATCATGCACAACAACTCAGACTTAGGTAGTAGCCATGTCTCATGCATAGAAAGTGGAAGTTCGGAGAGGAGAGAGTTCACCTTATCTTCGATAGCCTTGGCTCTGGCTCTTGTCATTGTTCCGAGTGGTGTCGTTGGAGGCGTAGGTACGTCCATGGGGATGATCATGGGATGCTCCGCATCAGGATACAAGTCTGAACTTCCATTACCATGGACACGGTATTCGAATATATATCTTCCCTGCAGGGGTGCACCACGTTACCCAACACGCTCGATCACTCTGGCCGGACACACTTTTCTGGGTCAATGCCTGACCTCGGAAGATCAACACGTCGGAGCCCAACCTAGGCTCTGCAGAGAGGTCCCCGCCAGTCTACATCCTAAGCACTTTGGGGTCTTGGGCCCATCGCCCGTTGCACTCTAGGTCATGGCGAGCAGGGTGGATACCAGCACCGCCTCGAATGGCCAGCACTATCCGATCGTGCCGCAATGCTGAACTAGATGTCTGACAAAGCTTCGGCTGATACTATGATGTCGAGGCCCATATCTATTCTCGCGTGGTGGTTAGTGCATAAAGGCCGAAAGCCAACTCAAAATAAATACCCAAACCTGTTAGTGCATTGGGGGCTCGCGGAGACGAGCAGAGACTCATGATAATGTGACCCCGTCGCCCTGTCTCATGTAATAATGGCAAGGGCCCAGAATGCTCGTCTGTGCCAGGTAGAAAACTCGCGGGTGCTCCACGGGCCCGCTCGACTTTCACATCAACTCGCGGGTACCCCTCCGGGCCGACCCAACTTCAATAATGGTCTCAAGTAAAGTCAAGGTAACCATGTGTCCGAACATCAAGGGGAAAACCCGAGGAATCACCCTCGATTGATTCCACTTGATGTAATCATCAAGGTGAACATATGAGGAACCACCCTCGAGGTTCACACTTGAGGTGTTGCACGATAGAGCCATATCGGGAATGGTGAAGGAGGAACCACCCTCGTTGACCACGACCGTATAGCTACACTACAGAGTTGTCATCAGGAGTGCGTTGCGAGGTATCACCCTCGACACTCGATAGTAGCTCTGCAAAGTCAAGCAACAAAAGGGGCGTGATGTGATGTGAGGTGTTGGGTCTGGTCGTCGATCACATTGATCGAGTCGTCGATGATGAAGGAGGGGCAACAAGGACAAGGTGGGGGTCACTGATGGATCACTAACCAACCTATACTAAGCAGTTTTGGATATGCAGGTAAGGTACAATGAGCAGGTTACAAAAGCAGGCTATGCATCAGAATAGGAGCAATAAATTACAGTAGCAAAATATAATGCAAGCATGAGAGAATGGAATGGGCGATATCGGGATGATCAAAGGGGGGGCTTCCTGGTTGCTGAGACGAGAAGGAGGGGTCATCGGTGACGTAGTCTATCACAGCGGCATCGGCAGCCGTCACAAGGTCTACCAAAGAGAGGGGGGAGAAACTGTAAATATATAGCAAGCAAGTGCATAACAGGACAACAGTCAGAGCTAGACGTGTTCTAACGCGGTGCTACACGTTACCGGTGAAGGCGATAACATTCGGGAATGCTTTCCTGAAGTTTGGCATTTTCGGACAAACGAACCGGAGGGGAAAGGTTTAATGTTCGCTATGCTAGGGATGTGTGGCAGATGAACGAGAGCGTATTCGGATTAGTCAAGTCGTTCTGAGCAACTTTCATGTATAAAACTTTTTCATCTAAGTTACGGATTATTTTATATGATTTTTCAAAGACTTAAATAATTTCTGAAATTATTATAATCTGAAAATAAATATGAAAAAGCTTGATACACCCAGCATAGTGTACACAATGTGTACACAGTGGCTGACAGATAGGCCAGGGGGTCCCAGTTGACCAGTCAACGTTTGACTGGTCAACAGGGGGAGCGTGTCATAATCACATCTAACTAATTACAGATTATGGAGTTTAATTAGCAGATTAAGTTAAACTAATCAAGTTAATTAGGATAATCAAACAACGTTAATTAATTAATTAATTGTTTTTACTAATTGTTTTTCTGTTTGATAGAAAAGGGGGCATGGGGCCCGCTGGCAGTGGCACAAGGCGAGCCCAGCGGGGCGGGTTAACGGGCGAAGCCCCTGGAGTCGGGCGCAGGCCCCAGGCAGGCGCTCGCCCAGCAGGACCGGCGAGGCCATAGCCACGGCCGGCGGCGGCCCCGGGCAGGTGGCCGCTGGCGAGGAGGAGGGCCGCGGGTGAGGGGGAACGGCGGGCGACGAAGGCGGGCGGCGGACTGCGACGGTGGGCCGGCTGGGCATGACGCGTCGGAGGCCAGGGAGGCGAAGGAGGGACGCGACCGCGGGTGTGGGCTGGTGAGGCTGAGGCGGGGGAACACGGGGCCGTAGCAGCAACGCGTGGGCAGCCAGGCGCCGGCGGAGGCGGCGAGCGCCGCGGGCGCGGCTAGCAATGCGGCGCACAACGTGGCAGGGATCACAATGGACGGTGCGGGCGAAGTGGTGCACGACGGTGGCAGGGGGAAGCATCAGCGGCAGCAGACGATGGGCGGAGCCAGCATGGGGCAGGGGCGGTGGTGGGTGGATGAGCGCGGCTAGGCGAGCGGCAGCAGCCAGCGGCGAGCCGGCAAGCGCGGTCGCAGGGGCCGTATGGGGCAGAAACGGGGCGGCGCAACGACGAGCGTGACCACACGCAGACGAGCGTGAGGAGCACAGAGCTTCGGCCAGAGCATCATGCGGGCGCAGGGAGGAGACGGCAATGGCGTCGGGACGGAGGGGGAGAACTACGCGGCGGACGGGAGCACGAGAGGGGTCGGCGATGAAGGGGAGCTCACGGGGAGGGCACATGGTGGCCAGGTGGCAGCTTAGTAGCAGCAGAGTGGCCAGATTGACCGCGGCGGACGACGACGCCCGACGGGGAGGCGAGCTCAATGTAGACGACGTGGGGCCTCCCCGGCTCTAGCTGGTGTAGGCCGAGGGTGAGGTCGAGGCCGACGAAGTCCTTGGACGCGTCGGTCGCCGTGGCGAAGCGAGATGCACAACGATGACGGGGCACAACCGGGGTGGGGGGGGGGGGGGGGGGGGGGGAGTGGATGAGATGGGGAGGAAAACCGAGGGGGCGTTGCGTCAGCGTCCTTATCCCCTCGACGGCGTGGCCGACGAGGTGGTCGGGCGGGAGCATGTCCCTGTAGAGGTCTGAGACCGAGGAACAGGAAGCAGGGAGCGGGGGGAATTGGGCTGGATGGGTGGGAGTGGGTCGAGGCCCAGGGGGAGCCACGAGGTTTGCTTTTCCCTTATTTCTTTGATTTGTTTTCTTTTTCTTTTTATGTTTTTCTTTTTTCTTTTAATAATAACCCACCTTGGTACAATGTGTGGCTGGTCTCAAAAAAGCAGTATGCCATACACCTCACTGCCACAAAAAGTTTGGGGAGTGTTTGGAATTAGTTTGGAATTTTCATAAATTAGAGAAGGATTTAAATGATGTATTGGCCACTGTTTGAATTAAGTTAAGGCATTTAACCACTTTATAAAAATGTTGGCTCACCACCATAATTAGTTATGGAATATTTGCCACACTTTGAACATTTTATTTTGCATGTTTTGAGAAATTTGAATTTTGGACTTTTATTTTAAATTTGAATTTGGATTGTGATATGGATCAGGTGAGGATTAGCAACAGTAATGTGATGACCTGGCACCATTAACATGGGATTACTGTAGCTTGATTATCCCGGTGTCACAATGGTACAGCGAAAAGAGTGAAACAACAACTAATTACAAGAGCCTCACAGTGTGCAATATAGCTACGAGATCCTATTGTCTGTTGGAATTTCACTTTCATACGGTTAGTCTTGTTCAGTTCACCTACAAGAAGATAGATTTGTGAGGCACATGCGTAAATAGGACTTCAACATGTGATCTGACCACATATATATAATGTACCTGATACTTTGGATCAGGCCAGTGTTTAACGAGGCCTCTCCAGTCTTCATCCGATATATTTTCCACTGGAGATGTTTGGCCAAGTTCACTGTTAGCCTTGCCTTCGAAGTGAGTTTTCCTCAAGTTATACTGATACTGTCGCAGAGCAGGCTTGAAAACATGGATGCAAGCTTGTCTCATGAGGGCGCGCCCTCTAGCACCTGGTGAGCCCTCCTTGTTGCTGGCTCGGGATCCGTTGACCTCAGGAGGCATCATAGAGCTGCATAAATTGTTAGGACGTTCGTCGGGTGCCTTATCCTTCCTTGCGCAAGGCCTCATGATCATGGCCCAGTGCACCACGTCGCGGTACCCGTGGGGCACGGACTTAGTGGGGGTGCGCCAACCACGAGCTCAATCGAGGGTGCCTCGCGAAGGTCAGGGGAGCCGAAGCTCTAGAGCGATAGGGCTTTGGCGAGGCGTGTCCGTGGTTTAGGTTAGCCCAGCGCACGCACACACCTGCCCAGCCCTCACGCAAGGCACGCGAGGGACAGCGTCGGGCAACTACCGCCCTCCCCAGTGCAAATCAAAGAACCAAGCGAGGAAGTAGAGAAAAGAAAGGGTTCAACCGAGCAATCGAGAAACGCCTAAACTCCAAATTCCATAAAATGGGTGCAAACCAACTATATAAAGCAAATGAATAGCTGCGTCCGGCACCTAGTCTAGTCTTCTCACCAGCGCGGAGCTAAGTGCTGCCACTAGGACGTGGGAGGGAGCCCCCCAGGCCCAAGGGCAGCACTCCGGGCCATGTACATCCCCACTCATTATTACATGAGAGTGTCACGAGCAGAGACCTTCACAGGCACTGGGCCTTTCTTGATGGGTAGATCTTCCGGAGGTGCTGGATGTTCCAGGCATTCTGGATGGGGGTCCTGTCCTACGTTTCCAGGCACGCGGCGCCAGGCCTGGAGACGCGGGCAATCCTAAACGGGCCCTCCCACATGGGTGAGAGTTTATTTAGCCCTTCCCTGGAGAGCACCCGCCTTAGGACGAGATCTCCCACCTCGAGTGTCTTGGAGCGGACGATGCAGCAGTGGTACCATAAGAGCGCCTGCTGGTATCTCGCCGCCCGGAGCAAGGCTTGACGGCGGCTCTCCTCCCCCAGCACGAGGTCCATCCCTCGCATGGCGTCCTAACATGCCTTGTCGAACGCCAGGACCTGGACGGAGCGATGCTTGACCTCGTGAGGGAGAACCGCTTCTGCTCCGTAGACGAGGAAGAACGGGGTCTCGCCTGTTGGCTTGGTGGCGGTGGTGCAGATGGACCACAACACGGACTAGAGCTCGTCATGCCAGCCCCTGCCGCAGGCCTCGAGCTTCTTCTTGAAGGTCCTGGTCTTGAGGCCTCTCAAGACCTCCGCATTGGCGCGCTTGGCTTGGCCATTGCTCCTGGGGTGTGCCACCGAAGCGTAGCAGACCTGCGTTTCAAGGTTAACACAATATGTCTTGAAGAGATTGCTAGTGAACTACGAGCCGTTGTCGGTGATGATGCGGTTAGGGACCCCAAACCGGCTCACGAGGCCCTTGATGAACTTAACTGCCAACCCATCTGGGATGGTGCGGACGACTTCCACCTCTGCCCACTTGGTGAACTTGTCGATGGCGATGTAGAGGTAGCGGTAGCCCCCGGGAACGGACCCAGGATATCTAGCCCCCAGACCGTGAACGACCACGTGAGTGGGATAGTCTGGAGGCCCTGGGCTGGCTGGTGGATTTTCTTGGCATGGAACTGGCAGGCCTCGCAGGACCTTACCAACTTGGCTGCGTCGTTGAGTGTCGTGGGCCAGTAGAACCCGATGCAGAACGCCTTGCCAACCAGGGTGCACGACGACGAGTGATGCCCGCAGTCCCCACCATGTATGTCAGCTAGCAACTCGCTCCCCTGCTTCCTGGAGATGCATCGCAAAGAAACATCGTTTGGTCGTTTTCTATACAGCTCAGCGTCCTGGATGTAATACGCCATAGCCTACCGGGCCACATGCTCCACGTCCTCCTCTTTCTGTCCCCGCTAGCAGGTACGCCTTGAATTCTTCAGTCCAACACCCCTGCCGAGTCTCAAGCGCAAGGAGCAGGTGTTCTCCTAAGCTGGGGCCGCAGGCGGGAGCTCCTGAGGTTGGTGGTGGGGGGAGCTCCTCCCGAGGCGGCGTAGGCTTCGCAGCCGGAGGGGATGTTGAAGGCTCAAAGAGCCGCTCCTCGAAGACGCCAGGCTCCTGGGGCTGTCGCCTTGATGCCCTCTTGGCAATATCATCCTCTTCCCTGTTTGTGCCGCGGGGCACATGCTGCAATTCTAAGCCCAAGAATTGCTTCTCCATTTTGCGTACCTCAGCGAGGTATGCCTCCATGTACTCGTCCTTTGGTTCGTACACCTTGTTGGAGAAGTTGACGAGGAGCTGAGAGTCGCCCTTGATGGTGAGGCGCTTCACCCCCAAGGCCGCCGCATCCTTGAGGCCGGCGATCAAACCTTTGTACTCACGATGTTGTTGGAGACCTTCTCACCCCGCTGGAAGCAGAGTTGCACGGCGTAGTAGAGTTTGTCTTGGGTGGGCGAGATGAGCACGGTGCCAGCCCCCGCACCTTGGCGTGCAAAGGCGCTGTCAAAGTACACGACCCAGCCATCTGGCGCTTCATTTCCTGGCAAGAGGGATCGGCTCTCACCTACTTTGGGCTCTGGAGCGTCGGTCCATTCTGCCACGAAGTTGGCCAGGGCGACTCCCTTGATGACCCTGGTGGTGCTGAACTCCAGCTGGAATGCTTGCAGTTTGATGTTCCACTCGGCCACTCTTCCCACAGCGTTGGGGCTCCGGACCACCCTCTCCAGTGGGTAGGCCGAGACGACCTTGATTGGGTGGCCTTGGAAGTAATGACGCAGCTTATGTGAGGCCACCAGGAGTGTGAGTAAGAGCTTCTGTGGCATGGGGTATCGTGCTCTTGCGTCCCGTAACACCGTGCTGACAAAGTATACTGGGTGTTCCACGAGGGCCGGAGCATCGGTGAAGCATGTGGCCTCCGGAGGTTGTGGCGCCTCCCGAGGTGGGGGGACCTCAGGAGCTTGGACAACCATCATGGCCTCCGCAGGCCCAAAAGCACTGTCTTGTCGGGCCTGATCGTCCGCGGGCGTCGTCATGGCTTTAGCGGCGCCGTCTTGGCACTGCACCGTCCCGGCTGAAGGTATGGCATTATGCGGCGCACCCTTGGCCTAGCGCTCTTCCCGGATAGCCACCAACGCCACGCTGGCCGAGTGGGGCGTGGCGGCCATGTAGAGCACCAGGGACAAGAGGGGTCGAGGTGCGACCATCATAGGAGGGCTGGTCAGATATCTCTTGAGGTCTTGAAACGCCAGGTCGGCCTCTGGGGTCCACTCGAACGAGCCCTTCTTCTTCATCAGCTTGAAGAATGGTAGGACGCGTTCTCCCAGATTGGAGATGAAGCGCCCCAACGAGGTCACACAGCCCGCGAGCTTCTACATTTCCTTGAGAGTTTGGGGTGGGATCATGTCTTCTATCGCCTTAACCTTCTCCGGGTTAGCCTCGACCCCCCCTGAGCGTCATGAGGAAACCCAACAGCTTGCCCGAAGGGACGCCGAATACACACTTCTCTGGATTGAGCCGTAGGTCCACCTGGCATAGGCTGGCGAAAATCTCCTCCAAGTCTTGTATGAGGGTCCTCGCCTCCCGAGATTTTACCACGATGTCATCGACGTAGGCCTCAGCGTTCCTCCCGAGCTGCTGGCCCAGGGCGATTTGCATCAGCCGCTGGAAGGTTGTCCCGGCATTGTGCAGTCCGAACGGCATGCAGGTGTAGCAGTATACCCCGCACGGGGTCAGGAAGGCCGTCTTCTCCATGTCCCCACCGCCATCTTGATCTGGTGATAACTCGAGAAGGCATCTAGAAAACATAGCAGGTCGCACTCGGCGGTGGAGTCGACGATCTGGTCGATGCGTGGAAGTGGGAACGTGTCTTGAGGGCAGGCCTTGTTGAGGTTGGTGAAGTCGACGCACATACGTTCCTTCCCGCCTTTCTTGGGCATAACGACGGGGTTCGGCAGCCACTCTGGGTACCGGACCTCGCGGATGACACCCGCAACGTGTAGCTTGCGGGTTCCTAGACGATGAAGGACTGCTTCTCTGTGGACTGTCATCGCGCCTTCTGCTTCACAGGGCGCACACTGGGGAACACCCTTAAGTGATGCTCAATTACCCCCTTGGGACCCCTGCCAGCTGCTTGGGCTCCCAGGTGAATACCTCCTTGTTCGCATGTAGGAACCTCACCAGTGCCTCTTCTTGGTCGGGATCGAGGTTGGCGCCTATGGTGAAAGTGGCTCTCGAGGCCCCGTCCTCCTCGACTGGCACTTGCTTGGTTTCAGCCCGATCTTGTGTTAACAACTGCTTCTTTTTTGCTGGCGCAACCCCCTTAGCCCCCAGGGCGGCTCCGCCAGCTGGGCGTGCTACCGTGGCGGCCCTGAAGGCGAGCTTGAGAGCCGTCAGGGCTTCCTTGGTGTCCCCAGCCACGGTGAGAATGCCGCTGCTCCCTAGCATCTGCATGAGGTTGTAGGATGGATGGGTCGCTGCCATGAACTGAGCCAGGGCAGGGTACCTCAGGATGGCATTGTACGGGAGGCTGATGTGGGCGATGGAAAAGTCGATCAGCTCGTTGTGGTAGTTGTTGTTGGTACCAAAGGTGACCTGGAGGCGTATTTGCCCCAGGGGGCTGGTGGAACTGACGTCGACCCCAGCGAAAGGCTTGGTGGGGCGGAGCCGGTCGTATGGTACGTGAAGCAACCCAAAAGCTTCCACGGAGAGCACGTTGAGGTCAGCTCCTCTGCCGATGAGGTTCTTGGTCACAACCACGTTGCATATGGTGGGTGTGCAGAGCATTGGGAGCACGCCCGAGCCCGTGGTGATGGCTGGGTGGTCCTCCTAGCTGAAGGTGAGGTCGGCCTGGGGCGCCACCCAACCTGGGGAAGCCCCCTACTGCACGCGGGCAGTGCCCACCTGGTGGATGAACTACTTTACATGGCGATCCGTGGGTGGTGCCCGTGAACCACCAAGGAGCACTGCTACGGCAGGGGGTGCCTGTGCCGCGAAGCGTGCGACGAAGAGACCGCGCAGCCCAACCTGGGGGAGCCCCCTACTGCACGCGGGCAGTGCCCACCTGGCGGATGAACTACTTGACATGGTGATCCGTGGGTGGTGCCCGCAAACCACCAAGGACCACTGCTACAGCAGGGGGTGCCTGTGCCACGAAGCGTGTGACGAAGAGACCGTGCTGCTCCTCCCAGGAGGCTACCGAGGATCCTATCAGACTGAGCAGCCAGACGTGTGGCACGCCGGCCAGGGCCAGGGGAACCAGTTGGCCATGACCTGGCCGTCGACTCCGGCTTCGGGAACGGCCTCCTCGTATGCCTGTAGGAAGGCCCCTGGATCTGCCGCGCCGTGGTAGCAGGGCGGCATCTCTGGCTTGAACTTGCACGGCCATCGCACCTATTGTAGAGTGAGGGTGAAGTCCCGAACACCCACGGTGCATCTGCAGGAGCCCGCCGGCCTAATTGGAGGAGCGGCGCCAGCCATGGGAGTAGGACGAAGCAAGCGGAGAGGCGAAGCTTCGGTGCACCCCTACCTGGCGCGCCAAACGTCAGTTTCTGGGTTCTGGAAAACCCTCGAGGTTCGAACTCTGGGGTGCACACGAATATCTCTCTCTCCCTAGATCGCTCTCGCAACGATCTCAAGGCCTAGCTCGCCGAACCCAAGGAACAAGTGACACAAGAGTTTATACTGGTTCGAGCCACCATTGTGGTGTAACACCCTACTCCAGTGTGGTGTGGTGGATTGCCTCGCGAGCTAAGGATGAACTAGTACAATGGATGAACAGCCTCCTGAGGAGAGGTGTTTTTGAGATCGATGAGCTGGTGTGTCTGAGGATGGTCTGAATGATCCGTCCCCTTGCTATGGTGGTGGCCAGTCCTATTTATAGAGGCACTGGTCCTCTTCCCGAATGTTAGGCGGGAAGGGATCCCACGACGGCCAATTTCGAAGGGAGATAACTAGTACAAGTTATCCTAACAAAAGGTGGTCTTCGCCTGCCAAAGGTTCTGGTGGTGACGCCGACGTGGGCTCCACGGTGACCTCCGTCCTGCCGTCCTGCTGGTCTTGGTCTTGTTGCACCGATATGGAGACCTTTGCCTGATGCCTCGGGACCCCTCGCCTACACCTGCCCCTTTACCACCAAAGAGGAAACTGGCACCCTGTGCCCGCTGGCACCTGCCTGGCCTTGGTCGTCATGGCTCACGTCACGCGGACCTCACGAGGTACCTCCTGCATAGATATCTCCGCTCCTCGGGAACCAGCCTAGCGAGGCCGCCTCGGGGACGCCTTGGTGTCGTCCGCCTCGTGAGGCTTCGCCCCTCGTGATGGTCTTGAGTGGTTGCTGATGAAGATGGGCTGTACTAGGCCGTTGGTGGAGCCACGCCCTAGGCCACAGGCGGGCAAATCTGGGTACCCCTGTTCCCAGGACGCCGACAAAACTAAATAAATGTTATTTGGTGTTTGTGTTGAGCATGAATATGATTAGATCATGTTTATTGCAAAACAGTTATTCATTTAAGTCAAAGAATAATTGTTTTTTTACATGAATAAAACCTTCTATGTCAAGATGACTAAAACTCCGTTCTCCGGAACAATGGGGAGAGCTAATGACTTATTGGACATAATACTTAGCGATGTATGTGGTCTGATGAGTGTTGAGGCACGCAGCGGGTATTGTTATTTTCTGACCTTCATAGATGATTTAAGTAGATATGGGTATATCTATTTGATGAAACACAAGTCTGAAACATTTGAAAAGTTCAAAGAATTTCAGAGTGAAGTGGAGAATCATCATAACAAGAAAATAAAGTTTCTACGATCTGATTGCGGAGGTGAATATTTGAGTAATGAGTTTGGCCTTCATTTAAAAATAATGTGTAATTGTTTCACAACTCACGTCACCTGGAACACCATAGCATAATGGTGTGTCTGAACGTCGTAACCGTACTTTATTAGATATGGTGCGATCTATGATGTCTCTTACCAATTTACCACTATCATTTTGGGGTTATGCATTAGAGACAACCACATTCATGTTAAATAGGGCACCGTCTAAATCTGTTGGTTTGGCAAGAAACCTAATCCTTCGTTTCTTAAAGTTTGGGGTTGCGACACTTATGTCAGAAGGCTTCAGCCTGATAAGCTCGCACCCAAATCAGAGAAGTGCGTCTTCATAGGTACCCTAAGGAAACAATTGGGTACACCTTATACCACAGATCTGAAGGCAAGATCTTTGTTACCAAGAATGGAACATTTCTAGAGAAAGAGTTTATCTTGAAAGAAGTGAGTGGGAGGAAAGTAGAACTTGATGAGGTAATTGTACCTTCTATCAAATTGGAAAGTAGCACATCAGATAAATCTGTTCTCGTGATGCCTACACAACCTAGAGAGGAAGATAATGATGATGATCATGAAACTTCAGATCAAGTTACTACTGGACCTCATAGGCCGAACAGAGCATGTTCCGCACCAGAGTGGTACGGCAATCCTGTCCTGGAAGTCATGTTACTAGACCATGGTGAACTGTAACGCCCCGAGACCGATGTGCCAGGTGTCGTCCAGTTATTCGCTGTTTTTGTGTTGTCATTGCTTGCATGTCATGCAATGCATATCATGTCATCATGTGCATTTCATTTGCATACGTGCTCGTCTCATGCATCCGAGCATTTTCCCCGTTGTCCGTTTTGCAATCCGGCGCTTCGTTCTCCTCCAGTGGTCATTTCTACCTTTCTTTTGTGTGTGGGGATTAAACATTTCCGGTTTGGACCGAGACATGCCAAGCGGCCTTGGTTTACTACCGGTAGACCGCCTGTCAAGTTTCGTACCATTTGGACTTCGTTTGATGCTCCAACGCTTAACCGAGGGACCGAAAAGGCCTCATGTGTGTTGCAGCCCAACACCCCTCCAATTTGGCCCAAAACCCACCAAACTCTGCTCCATCACCTAGAGCGTTCGATCACGATCGCGTGGCCGAAAACCGCACCTCATTTGGACTCTCCTAGCTCCTCCTATGCCTATTTAAAGAACCCCCTCCGGAATTCACGGGCCTCCTTCCCCGAAACCCTAGATCCCCTTCCTCTCCGCGCGCCGGACAACGTGAGGACGCGCCGGACACGTCCGCCGCTCCGCCCGGACCAACAGCGCGCCGCCACCTGTCCCGTGGGGGACCGCTTCGCCGCCTCAGCCGCCAGGGCCCGCGGGGCCCGTCATCGGCCCTCCCGGCCCATCGCCCGCGCCCGCCGACTGGGAGGCCGCCCCGCCCGTGCCTCTCGCCTCCTTCGCCGACCGCCTCCCTCTTCCAACTTCGGCACCGCCGCACTCCATCACCGATGCTGCCCCAACTCCGGCGAGCCGCGCCGCCACCGGGCCGCCCCACGCCCGCACCACCTCGCCGACCCGCCGCCGCCTCGCCATCGCCTCCCCTCGCCCGGATCCGGTCCCCGGCGAGCTCCTCCGGCCGCTAGAAGCTCCGGCCACCTCGGCCCTTCCAACTCCGGCGACTTCGTGCTACAGTAACTCCGGCGACCTCGAGCTGCTACAGTGCATCTACATTGCCAGATCTGAGATCTAAAACTCGCGGTTGACTTTTTCCCTCCGAACCCTAATTATCTTACTACATTTGCCCTGCTATATCTCTGCATCCGTAGCTCCGATTTGGACATATAGCATAGCAAAATGTTCGTCTCGGAGAGTACATCATTTCATTTCATTGCATCATTTTCATTTGAGTTCATCTTGATGCCCGAGATGCTGTTAGAAGAGGGCTTCGTGAGTTAATTGTCAGATCTGCTAGTTCATCTTAGACATTTTTCATTTTTGCCATGATTGTTGTGTGCATGATATGCCTATGAGTCCTTCATATGTTTTGTTAAGGGTTTTGTCATCTTTCTAGAGGTGCAACCCATGTATTTTTGTGATGTGTGTGGTGCTTAGTGCAAGTTTGCAAAGTGAGGCACCCGGTAAATATGTTTTCAGGGACTTAGTAGTTTCAACTAAGTCCTGGGATTGTTTAGTTCATGATGCCATATGTTCACGTTGTTTCCTAGTGATCCGTGCCTCTTTAGAGGATGATCAGTAAAGGAGTTTTGTTAATATTGTAGTGCTCTATCTATCCATGTATTTGTTTGCATATATGGAGCACCCTAGCTTGAGTCAATCGAGCTCTACTTTTGCTTCGTTGTGAATCTGGGCAGATCGTCAACTTGTTTGCGATTTTGCCGATGTTATTGTAGTTGATCCGTGCATGCTATGCCATTGTTCTTGCCATGTCTAGCTTGCATTTTGTGCCTTCTTAATGGATGTATATTTTGTGATCCCTTTTGACTCAAGGTCACTAAGGGACTTTTGTTAAGCTTGTTGAGTAGCTCCATGCCATGTCTTTATTTTTCATGTTAAGGTCCTCTAGCATGTTGTTTTGTTGCTCCGAAGAGGGCTATATGATCTGAAATTCCAGACAAGTGTTAATTTCACTAAGTCTGAGATCTGTTTTACCATTTGCGTTTTTGCCATGCTTGTTTGAACCTCTTAATGGATGAATTGGCCGTAGCTCAGTACTAGACTTTTGTTAAGCATCTTGAATGCTTCCCTGCCATGTATTTTGATGCCATGTTTGAGTGCTGTAGCATGTTCATCTCATTGCATTTAGATGCCTACTTGCTGTAAATCGCAGGCCGGTGTCATATTTGAATCGCTTGCCATTTCCAAACCGTAACTCCGATTCCGGTGATCTTTATATCGTTTTCAAGCGATTTCATATCATATTTCCAGTGGCACATTTGGTTTCCCAAGTTGAGGCCAGGTTCATGCATTCCTTGTCCAATCATACATATTCATCGCATACCGCATCTCGCATATCATACCATGTTCATGTGTGGTTTGTTTACTATGTGTGTGCTTTCTTTTCCAGTGTTTGCTTCTTCGGGTTGGATCCGGTTACGTCGTGTTTGTGAGGACCCGTTCGACTACGTCCGTTTGTCTTCTTCATGGACTCGTTCTTCTTCCTTGCGGGATTTCAGGCAAGATGATCATACCCTCGAAATCACTACTATCTTTGCTTTGCTAGTTGCTCGCTCTTGTGCTATGCCTATGCTGCGATACCTACCACTGGCTTATCATGCCTCCTATATTGTTGAACCAAGCCTCTAACCCACCTTTCCCTAGCAAACCGTTGTTTGGCTATGTTACCGCTTTGCTCAGCCCCTCTTATAGCGTTGTTAGTTGAAGGTGAAGATTGAAGTTTGTTCCTTGTTGGAACATGGAGATGTTGTTCCTTGTTGGAACATGTTTACTTGTTGGGATATCACAATATATCTTATTTAATTAATGCATCTATATACTTGGTAAAGGGTGGAAGGCTCGGCCTTATGCCTGGTGTTTTGTTCCACTCTTCCCGCCCAAGTTTCCGTCATATCGGTGTTATGTTCCCGGATTTTGCGTCCCTTACGCGGTTGGGCTATTATGGGAACCCCTTGACAGTTTGCCTTAAGTAAAGCTTCTCCAGCAATGCCCAACATTGGTTTTACCATTTTCCACCTAGCCTTTTCTTTCCCTTGGGTTCTGCAGACTCAAGGGTCATCTTATTTTAACCCCCCTGGGCCAATGCTCCTCTGAGTGTTGGTCCGGCCAAGTAGACCGTGGGGCCACCTCGGGGCAACTTGAGGGTTGCTTTTACTCGTAGGATGTCTCATCTAAGTGTGCCCTGAGAAAGAGATATGTGCAGCTCCTATCGGGATTTGTCGGCACATTCGGGCGGTGTTGCTGGTTTAGTTTTACCCTGTCGAAATGTCTTGTTGTACCGGGATACCGAGTCTGATCGGAACGTCTCGGGTGGAGGACTATTCCTTCGTTGACCGTGAGAGCTTGTGATGGGCTAAGTTGGGACACCTTGCAGGGATTTGAACTTTCGAAAGCTATGCCCGCGGTTATGGGCAGATGGGAATTTGTTAACGTCCGGTTGTAGAAAACCTGAAGTTAACCTTAATTTAAAAGAATCAACCACGTGTGTAACCATGATGGTCTCTTTCCGGCGGAGTCCGGGAAGTGAACACGGTTGTTGGAGTTATGCTTGGCGTAGGTTTTTATAGGATCACTTCTTGATCATACTTTTATTGACCGTGCTTTGCCTTCTCTTCTCGCTCTCATTGGCGTATGTTAGCCACCATATATGCTAGTCGCTTGCTGCAGCTCCACCTCATACCTTTACCTTACCCATAAGCTTAAATAGTCTTGATCGCGAGGGTGCGAGATTGCTGAGTCCCTGTGGCTCACAGACACTTCCAAAAACCAGCTTGAAGGTGCCGATGAGTCCGTGCAGATGACGCAACCAAGCTCAGGAGGAGCTCGTTGAAGAACTTGTCCTTTATGTTGTTTCGTTCTAGTTGATCAGTAGTGGAGCCCAGTTGGGGTCGATCGGGGACCTTTGTCACATTTGGGGTTCTTCTTTTATTTTGGTTCCGTAGTCGGACCTTGAGTGTATTTGGATGATGTAATGCTTTATTCATGTAATTGTGTGAAGTGGCGGTTGTAAGCCAACTATGTATCTCTTTCCCTTATGTATTACATGGGTTGTGTGAAGATTACCTCACTTGCGACATATGCCTTCAATGCGATTATGTCTCTAAGTCGTGCCTTGACACGTGGGAGCTATAGTCGCATCGAGGGTGTTACAAGTTGGTAATCAGAGCCATCCCCGACCTTAGGAGCCCCCACTGATTGATCGTTTTTAGCGGCCGAGTTGTGTCTAGAAAAATGTTTTGAGTCATTTAGGAATTATACATCGGAGAGTTTAGGAATTCTTTTTTACTTCCCAGTCTCCTCATCGCTCTGGTAAGGCATCCTGACGTAGAGTTTTGACTCTTCTCTTCTCAAATTTCACAAAAAAAAATTTTAGGGTCACGCGGGTATCTTGGAATCGTTCCGATGGTTTTATGATGAGAACATTGTCTTGGTGCCTCCTGTCAGGGGTTTTGTGGAAGTGTCCCCGGGAGTTGAGCTCTGAGGTGTTGTCATCATAATTTTATCGTGGCAGTTCTGGAATACCTGAGTCTAGTACGCCGACATCGAAAATCGCTTTTATGCAGTTCGTTGGTGAGATAACCTCGACGCCACCCAGTACTGGGGCGGGAGTTCGGGAGTATTGCCATAACTTGTATAACGGATGCTTTTCGAAGGTTGAGGTAGATGATTTCCGAAGGTTTCTTGGTTATGTGTTGAACGATGGATACAGCTGGATGTAGGATTTGCTAGTTTGGGTGAGATATTATGCTTCCCCTATATCCCCAACACCTGATTGCATAACCGGGAAAAATTTCGGGAGTTTATAAGTGGGAATTCAAGTATCTCTTAGAATATCTTTCTGACAGATGTATGATATGAAATTGGGGTTCGACGTCTAGTGGTCCGCCTATTCACGGCCGATTTTACAGTGGTCTCGTTGTGTCTTAAAGAGTCCTTGGCTATGCCGACTCGGGGACGCTTCGTATGTCATGTGCACTGCCTTGTACATGATGGTGCTGTACGATCGAGCCCGTGTAGGCCCCACCACGAATACTTCGGACGAAATTTCAGTCATATGTTGGTTCCGGCTATTTTGCAAGCCAATCCTTTGTTTTGTTTTGAGTTGTGGTATTCGAGTTGCTTCGAAGTCGAATGTTGATTCCATACCTTTTCCAAGTGGTGTTCTCATATTCCTATGTGAATGCTAATCCTTCTCGATCGTCGAGTTTGTCATTTCAATTTCTTTTAACCGGCGTGTTTCTCTTCAAGTGGATCCGATCATCTCAACATCCGCAAAATCCAATCTCAGTTTTTCTTCAACGGTGTGTGCTTAATCCGTCCCCAAGTTGCCTTTGTTTTTCCCACCCACCCACCCCTTTTTCTTCAAGGATTCAGATTTCTTAATCACTATCCATTTTATTGATGGAAGTCCCTCCGCTATTTCCTTCATGTTCTTATCCGGTGATTCTCATGAAGATACTAACGGAGCTTCAAGTTTGTCACTCTTCACTAATTTTCTTCTCCGGTGGATTCAAATTAAGATTTGGAGTTGATCATATCCTTTTTCCTCGTTTCAAATGCTTTCTCATGCTGGTGCAATTCTTAATCTTTCACCTCTCGCTATTCAATTATTCCGGAGTGCTCAAGATATCTCGAAGATTCGTGTTTCCACTCTACATTCGTTCAAACATATTTCGAGGATGTTATCTTATTCAAGCCATTTAATTCAACATGTGCTTTCTCTCTTTTAATCATTTCAACGGTGTTTCTTTTGAGTGGGCCCTAACCCACAGGTCTTTTCCGAGGATCTTACCTGACTCTTCTAATTTTTACCGGAGCTATTCTCAAATCTTTTAAAGTTTTACGTAAGAATGAATCATCATCAGTCAAATGTTCTTCTCCAAGATCGTTCAATTTTTTTTCATCGTTGGCTCAACTTTTCCATTCTTCATTCCGGTGTGCCTCAATAATTCATGGTGGTGTTTCTCGTCGTCATTCTCAGATTTTGAAGACCGAAGAAGAATTTCTCTTTAATCTTGCTCCATTCTCTTCAAGATTCGTGAGTCTAGCTTGTTGCCATCCTCTCGTAATTGTTTTGATCGTGAGTATTCTTTTCACCCGTCCGGAGCAATTTAAGAGTCTTCTCAGTTTGTTATCCGGAGTCCATCAATTCAGGTTTATTCATTCTCAGCTTTCAGCTCTCGTTCTCCAAATCTCACCGGTACATCGCTCAAGTATTCTCTAATCAGTTCATGATCTCTTCATTCTCACGCATCTAAATTCTCTCAAGTATCTTCGTCCATTTGCTAATTCTTCCCGGTGTTCCTTTATCTTTTCTTCGTTCATTTTCAATTCTTACGGTGGTTCGTTCAAGAGGTTTTCTTCCTTCGTGTATCATATCTATGCATTCGTGCTTTTCAAGTTCTACCGGTGGATCGTTGAAGACTTTCTCAAGTTGCGCTATATCCATCTTAATCCTTTGTATGAGAATAAGTAGTATGCCAAATCCGTTGCTTGTCATCAATTAAATTGGTGAAGGATAAGCATAATGTAATTCTTATTCTTGTTTCATCCACATGGTAATCTTTTCTTCCGGAGTTTGTTCTCGATTATTAAATTCTTGGGTTCAAGTGCTCATCTTTCTTTCCCGGAGTTCCAAACTCTTTCAATTATATTATCAAGTAGTTCTCTATCTAAATCATTGCAAGGCTTAAATCTTATTCTTTACATCATTCAATTATTTTGGATCTTTCGTTTGTTTACCGTAGTTTCTTCATGGAGGCTATACATGGTGATCCATCAACGATTTTTATCCCGTCTCCAAGAGTTCGTTGAGATTCTTTTCTAAGAAGCTCAAGTTTTCTTCATATTGTAATCCGGAGTGCATTCTTTCTTCCGTATCATTGGAGGTGGTATTATGTCATTCTTGATAATTTGAATTCATGTTTCATGATTCACATGTTGTCATGAATGAGATATTTTAAATCCATCAATCTCGTCATTGGAGTTATCTTGGGTTATATTTCACCTAAAGCCTTCCCGAAGGATTGTGTCTATTTATGGTGCTTATAATGACACAAGTTCTTCAATTATCCTCCCGGTGAATAAGTTTCTCGTCTCCTTGTTGATATCAATCCAATCTTTGGTTTTGTTAGTGGCAGGTTGTCACCTCATAATTTGGGATGTATTCCATAAGACCATATCAAGCTTATTCTTCTCATTGTTGGTTTTCCAACAATTCCGTTTGACCCTTCTCCTAAGGATGCCTTCTCAAGATCTTTTGGCAGAAGTTGGCATTTTCTCCTCATTTCTCCTATCTCAGTTATCTATCTTCTATTCCTCCGTTCCGAAGGCATTGTGATGTTGCTCTCTTCTACCCATCTTCTTATTTTCTCATGATCGTGTTATTTTCTTGGTTTATCCATTTAACCGGAGTGGCGTCTGAAATCATTCTTACCCATTGTGCCATTCTTTCATTAGTTCCGAAGGCAGTATGTTGTTGATCTCATCAAGCATCCTCTCATCTTGTCAAGTTCTTGTTAATTCCTTCCATTTGCAGTCGAAGTGCTGTCCAAATTATATCATTGTTAATCATTCTCTATCTTGTGTTCACCGGAGTGGTTTCAATATATATCTTGCCCTTCAACCTCAAGGTTTTCTTTTTCTTGCAATGTTCTTTGTCCCTCTTTTCTAACGTAGTGTTTTCAACTTCATTCATCTTTGTTGTATTCTTTTCTCGAAATGGATTAACCTATAAAGGTTCTTTGGTTTCACTCGTTTGTCAAAGAAGCAACTTAATTTTACCTCTTCTCTTTTCTCTTCCGTTTCTCCCTCCGGTGCCATTCTAGATCTCGGGATGAGATCCTCTCGTAGTGGTGGAGTGTTGTAACGCCCCGAGACCGATGTGCCAGGTGTCGTCTAGTTATTCGTTGTTGTTGTGTTGTCATTGCTTGCGTGTCATGCATTGCATATCATGTCATCATGTGCATTTCATTTGCATACGTGTTCGTCTCATGCATCCGAGCATTTTCCCCGTTGTCCGTTTTGCAATCCGGCGCTTCGTTCTCCTCCGGTGGTCATTTCTACCTTTCTTTTGTGTGTGGGGATTAAACATTTCCGGTTTGGACCGAGACATGCCAAGCGGCCTTGGTTTACTACTGGTAGACCGTCTGTCAAGTTTCGTACCACTTGGACTTCGTTTGATGCTCCAATGGTTAACCGAGGGACCGAAAAGGCCTCGTGTGTGTTGCAGCCCAACACCCGTCCAATTTGGCCCAAAACCCACCAAACTCTGCTCCATCACCTAGAGCGTTCGATCACGATCGCGTGGCCGAAAACCGAACCTCATTTGGACTCTCCTAGCTCCTCCTATGCCTATTTAAAGAACCCCCTCCGGAATTCACGGGTCTCCTTCCCCGAAACCCTAGATCCCCTTCCTCTCCGCGCGCCGGACAACATGAGGACGCGCCGGACACGTCCGCCGCTCCGCCCGGACGAACAGCGCGCCGCCACCTGTCCCGCGGGGGACCGCACCGCCGCCTCAGCCGCCAGGGCCCGCGGGGCCTGTCACCGGCCCTCCCGGCCCATCGCCCGCGCCCGCCGACTGGGAGGCCGCGCCGCCCGCGCCTCTCGCCTCCTCCGCCGACCGCCTCCCTCTTCCAACTCCGGTGCCGCCGCACTCCATCACCGACGCCGCCCCAACTCCAGTGAGCCGCGCCACCACCGGGCCGCCCCATGCCCGCAACACCTCGCCGAGCCGCCGCCGCCTCGCCATCGCCTCCCCTCGCCCGGATCCGGTCCCCGGCGAGCTCCTCCGGCCGCTAGAAGCTCCGGCCACCTCGGCCCTTCCAACTCTGGCGACTTCGTGCTACAGTAACTCCGGCGACCTCGAGCTGCTACAGTGCATCTACATTGCCAGATCTGAGATCTAAAACTCGCGGTTGACTTTTTCCCTCCGAACCCTAATTATTTTGCTATCTTTGACCTGCTATATCTCCGTATCCGTAGCTCCGATTTGGACATATAGCATAGCAAAATGTTCGTCTCAGAGAGTACATCATTTCATTTCATTGCATCATTTTCATTTGAGTTCATCTTGATGCCCGAAATGCTGTTAGAAGAGGGCTTCATGAGTTAATTGTCAGATCTGCTAGTTCATCTTAGACATTTGTCATTTTTGCCATGATTGTTGTGTGCATGATATGCCTATGAGTCCTTCATATGTTTTGTTAAGGGTTTGTCATATTTCCAGAGGTGCAACCCATGTATTTTTGTGATGTGTGTGGTGCTTAGTGCATGCTTGCAAAGTGAGGCACCCGGTAAATCTGTTTTCAGGGACTTAGTAGTTTCAACTAAGTCCTGGGATTGTTTAGTTCATGATGCCATATGTTCATGTTGTTTCCTAGTGATCCGTGCCTCTTTTGAGGATGATCAGTAAAGGAGTTTTGTTAATATTGTAGTGCTCTATCCATCCATGTCTTTGTTTGCATATATGGAGCACCCTAGCTTGAGTCAATCGAGCTCTACTTTTGCTTCGTTGTGAATCTAGGCAGATCGTCAACTTGTTTGCAATTTTGCCGATGTTATTGTAGTTGATCCGTGCATGCTATGCCATTGTTCTTGCCATGTCTAGCTTGAATTTTGTGCCTTATTAATGGATGTATGCTTGTCTTGCCATGACTTGCTCCGTAGTGAGTGCATCGAGCTCGTAAACATGCCTTCGTGAGTTATGTTTCAGCATGTCCCAGTTTTCACTAAGTCTGGAAACTGATTATGTTTTTGCTATGTTCGCGTGCTTGTTAGTATATTTTGTGATCCCTTTTGACTCAAGGTCACTAAGGGACTTTTGTTAAGCTTGTTGAGTAGCTCCATGCCATGTCTTTCTTTTTCATGTTAAGTTCCTGTAGCATGTTGTTTTGTTGCTCCGAAGAGGGCTATATGATCTGAAATTCCACACAAGTGTTAATTTCACTAAGTCTGAGATCTGTTTTACCATTTGCGTTTTTGCCATGCTTGTTTGAACCTCTTAATGGATGAATTGGCCGTAGCTCAGTGCTAGACTTTTGTTAAGCATCTTGAATGCTTCCCTACCATGTATTTTGATGCCATGTTTGAGTGCTGTAGCATGTTCATCTCATTGCATTTAGATGCCTACTTGCTGTAAATCATAGACCGGTGTCATATTTGAATCGCTTGCCATTCCAAACCGTAACTCCGATTCCGGTGATCTTTATATCTTTTTCAAGCGATTTCATCTCATCTTTCCAGTGGCACATTTGGTTTCCCAAGTTGAGGCCAGGTTCATGCATTCCTTGTCCAATCATACATATGCATCGCATACCGCATCTCGCATATCATACCATGTTCATGTGTGGATTGTTTACTATGTGTGTGCTTTCTTTTCTGGTGTTTTCTTCTTCGGGTTGGATCCGGTTACGTCGTGTTTGTGAGGACCCGTTCGACTACATCCGTTTGTCTTCTTCATGGACTCGTTCTTCTTCCTTGCGGGATTTCAGGCAAGATGATCATACCCTCGAAATCACTACTATCTTTGCTTTGCTAGTTGCTCGCTCTTGTGCTATGCCTATGCTGCGATACCTACCACTTGCTTATCATGCCTCCTATATTGTTCAACCAAGCCTCTAACCCACCTTGTCCTAGCAAACCGTTTTGCTCAGCCCCTCTTATAGCGTTGTTAGTTGCAGGTGAAGATTGAAGTTTGTTCCTTGTTGGAACATGGAGATGTTGTTCCTTGTTGGAACATGTTTACTTGTTGGGATATCACAATATATCTTATTTAATTAATGCATCTATATACTTGGTAAAGGGTGGAAGGCTCGGCCTTATGCCTGGTGTTTTGTTCCACTCTTGCCGCCCTAGTTTCCGTCATATCGGTGTTATGTTCCCGGATTTTGCGTCCCTTACGCGGTTGGGCTATTATGGGAACCCCTTGACAGTTCGCCTTAAGTAAAGCTTCTCCAGCAATGCCCAACATTGGTTTTACCATTTGCCACCTAGCCTTTTCTTTCCCTTGGGTCCTGCAGACTCACGGGTCATCTTATTTTAACCCCCCCGGGCCAGTGCTCCTCTGAGTGTTGGTCCGACCGAGTAGACTGCGGGGCCACCTCGGGGCAACTTGAGGGTTGGTTTTACTCGTAGGATGTGTCATCTGAGTGTGCCCTGAGAAAGAGATATGTGCAGCTCCTATCGGGATTTGTCGGCACATTCGGGCGGTGTTGCTGGTTTAGTTTTACCCTGTCGAAATGTCTTGTTGTACCGGGATACCGAGTCTGATCGGAACGTCTCGGGTGGAGGACTATTCCTTCGTTGACCGTGAGAGCTTGTGATGGGCTTGTTGGGGAACGTTGCAGAAAACAAAAATTTTCCTACTCGTTTAACCAAGATCCATCTAGGAGTTCATCTAGCAATGAGTCATGAGATGCATCTAGATACCTTTGTAGATCGCGTGCGGAAGCGTTCAACGAACGGGGATGATGTAGTCGAACACGACGTGATCCAAATCACCGATGACCGAGTGCCGAACGGACGGCACCTCCGCATTCAACACACGTACGGGACGGGAGACGTCTCCTCCTTCTTGATCCAGCAAGGGGGGAGGAGAGGTTGGTGATGATCCAGCAGCACGACGGCGTGGTGGTGGATGCAGGGCGTCACAGTAGCAGGGCTTCGCCTATACTACGCAAGAGGGAGATGTAACAGGGAGAGAGGGAAGCACCAAAAGCCGTAGTTCAAAGTCCCTCCTCTCCCCCACTATATATAGGGGTGCCAAGGGGGGGGGGGGCGCCGGCCCTTGGAGATGGATCTCCTAGGGGGGGGGGGGGCGGCCAAGGGTGGGGGGCTTGCCCCCCAAGGCAAGGGGGCGCCCCCTTTTAGGGTTTCCCCTAACCCTAGGCGCATGGGCCCCTTAGGGGGTGGCGCCCCAGCCCACTAAGGGCTGGGTTCCTTCCCACTTCAGCCCATGGGGCCCTCCGGGATAGGTGGCCCCACCCGGTGGACCCCCGGGACCCTTCCGGCGGTCCCGGTACAATACCGGTAACCCCGAAACTTGTCCCGATGGCCGAAACATCACTTCCTATATATAATTCTTTACCTCTGGACCATTTCGGAACTCCTCGTGACATCCGGGATCTCATCCGGGACTCCGAACAACATTCGGGTTACTGCATATACATATCTTCACAACCCTAGCGTCACCGAACCTTAAGTGTGTAGACCCTACGGGTTCGGGAGACATGTAGACATGACCGAGACGACTCTCCGGTCAATAACCAACAGCGGGATCTGGATACCCATGTTGGCTCCCACATGTTCCACGATGATCTCATCGGATGAACCACGATGTCGAGGATTCAATCAACCCCGTATTCAATTCCCTTTGTCAATCGATATATTACTTGCCCGAGATTCGATCGTCGGTATCCCAATACCTCGTTCAATCTCGTTATCGGCAAGTCACTTTACTCGTACCGTAATGCATGATCCCGTGACCAGACACTTGGTCACTTTGAGCTCATTATGATGATGCATTATCGAGTGGGCTCAGTGATACCTCTCCATCATACGGAGTGACAAATCCCAGTCTTGATCCGTGTCAACCCAACAGAAACTTTCGGATATACCCGTAGTCCACCTTTATAGTCACCCAGTTACGTTTTGACGTTTGGTACACCCAAAGCACTCCTATGGTATCCGTGAGTTACACGATCTCATGGTCTAAGGAAAAGATACTTGACATTGCAAAACTCTAGCAAACGAACTATACGATCTTTATGCTATGTTTATGATTGGGTCTTGTCCGTCACATCATTCTCTTAATGATGTGATCTCGTTATCAATGACATTCAATGTCCATAGCCAGGAAACCATGACTATCTGTTGATCAACGAGCTAGTCAACTAGAGGCTTACTAGGGACATGTTGGTGTCTGTTATTCACACATGTATTACGATTTCCGGATAACACAATTATAGCATGAATAAAGACAATTACCATGAACAAGGAAATATAATAATAACACTTTTATTATTGCCTCTAGGGCATATTTCCAACAGTCTCCCACTTGCACTAGAGTCAATAATCTAGTTACATTATGATGAATCGAACACCCATGGAATTCTGGTGTTGATCATGTTTTGCCCTAGGGATAGGTTTAGTCAACGGATCTGCTACATTCAGGTCCGTATGTACTTTACAAATATCTATGTCTCCATCTTGAACATTTTCATGAATGGAGTTGAAGCGACGCTTGATGTGCCTTGTCTTCTTGTGAAACCTGGGCTCCTTGGCAAGTGCAATAGCTCCAGTGTTGTCACAGAAGAGCTTGATCGGCCCCGACGCATTGGGTATGACTCCGAGGTCGGTGATGAACTCCTTCACCCAAATTGCTTCATGTGCTGCCTCCGAGCCTGCCATGTACTCCGCTTCACATGTAGATCCCGCCACGACGCTCTGCTTGCAACTGCACCAGCTTACTGCCCCACCATTCAAAATATACACGTATCCGGTTTGTGACTTTGAGTCATCCAGATCTGTGTCGAAGCTAGCATCGACGTAACCCTTTACGACGAGCTCTTCGTCACCTCCATAAACGAGAAACATCTCCTTAGTCCTTTTCAGGTACTTCAGGATATTCTTGACCGCTGTCCAGTGTTCCTTGCTGGGATTACTTTGGTACCTTCCTACCAAACTTACGGCAAGGTTTACATCAGGTCTGGTACACAGCATGGCATACATAATAGAACCTATGGCTGAGGCATAGGGGATGACACTCATCTCTTCTATTTCTTCTGCCGTGGTCGGACTTTGAGCCGAGCTCAATTTCATACCTTGCAGTACAGGCAAGAACCCCTTCTTAGACTGATCCATATTGAACTTCTTCAATATCTTATCAAGGTATGTGCTTTGTGAAAGACCTATGAGGCGTCTCGATCTATCTCTATAGATCTTGATGCCTAATATATAAGCAGCTTCTCCAAGGTCCTTCATTGAAAAACTCTTATTCAAGTAGGCCTTGATGCTGTCCAAGAGTTCTATATCATTTCCCATCAAAAGTATGTCATCTACATATAGTATGAGAAATGCTATAGAGCTCCCACTCACTTTCTTGTAAACACAAGCTTCTCCATAAGTCTGCGTAAACCCAAATGCTTTGATCATCTCATCAAAGCGAATGTTCCAACTCCGAGATGCTTGCACCAGCCCATAAATCGAGCGTTGGAGCTTGCATACTTTGTCAGCATTCTTAGGATCGACAAAACCTTCTGGCTGCATCATATACAATTCTTCCTTAAGTTAACCATTAAGGAATGCCGTTTTGACGTCCATTTGCCATATTTCATAATCGTAGAATGCGGCAATTGCTAACATGATTCGGACGGACTTTAGCTTCGCTACCGGTGAGAAAGTCTCATCGTAGTCAACCCCTTGAACTTGTCGATAACCCTTAGCGACAAGCCGAGCTTTATAGATGGTCACATTACCATCCGCGTCTGTCTTCTTCTTAAAGATCCATTTATTTTCTATGGCTCGCCGTTCAACGGGCAAGTCAGTCAAAGTCCATACTTCGTTTTCATACATGGATCCTATCTCGGATTTCATGGCTTCTAGCCATTTGTCGGAATCCGGGCCCGCCATCGCTTCTTCATAGTTTGAAGGTTCACCGTTGTCTAACAACATGATTTCCAAGACAGGGTTGCCGTACCACTCTGGTGCAGAACGTGTCCTTGTGGACCTTCGAATTTCAGTAGGAGCTAGATCAGAAGTATCTTGATCATTATCATTAACTTCCTCTCTAGTCGGTGCTGGCACCTCAGGAACATTTTCTTGAGTTGCGCCATTTTCTGGTTCAAGAGGCAATACTTCATCGAGTTCTACTTTCCTCCCACTTACTTCTTTCGAGAGAAACTCCTTCTCTAGAAAGGATCCATTCTTGGCAACAAAGACCTTGCCTTCGGATCTGAGGTAGAAGGTATACCCAATAGTTTCTTTAGGGTATCCTATGAAGACGCATTTTTCCGACTTGGGTTCGAGCTTTTCAGGTTGAAGTTTCTTGACATAAGCATCGCATCCCCAAACTTTTAGAAACGACAGCTTAGGTTTCTTCCCAAACCATAATTCATACGGTGTCGTCTCAACGGATTTCGACGGAGCCCTATTTAAAGTGAATGCGGCAGTCTCTAAAGCATAGCCCCAAAAAGATAGCGGTAAATCGGTAAGAGACATCATAGACCGCACCATATCTAATAGAGTGCGATTACGATGTTCGGACACACCGTTACGCTGAGGTGTTCCAGGCGGCGTTAGTTGTGAAACTATTCCACATTTTCTTAAGTGTGTGCCAAATTCGTGACTCAAGTATTCTCCTCCACGATCTGATCGTAGAAACTTGATTTTCCTGTCACGTTGATTCTCAACCTCACTCTGAAATTCCTTGAATTTTTCAAAGGTTTCAGACTTGTGTTTCATTAAGTAGACATACCCATATCTACTCAAGTCATCAGTGAGAGTGAGAACATAACGATAGCCACCGCGAGCCTCAACACTCATTGGACCGCACACATCAGTATGTATGATTTCCAATAAGTTGGTTGCTCGCTCCATTGTTCCTGAGAACGGAGTCTTGGTCATTTTACCCATGAGGCATGGTTCGCACGTGTCAAATGATTCATAATCAAGAGACTCTAAAAGTCCATCTGCATGGAGCTTCTTCATGCGTTTGACACCTATGTGACCAAGGCGGCAGTGCCACAAGTATGTGGGACTATCATTATCAACCTTACATCTTTTGGTATTCACACTATGAACATGTGTGGCATTACGCTCGAGATTCATTAAGAATAAACCATTCACCATAGGAGCATGACCATAAAACATATCTCTCATATAAATGGAACAACCATTATTCTCGGATTTAAATGAGTAGCCATCTCGAATTAAACGAGATCCCGATACAATGTTCATGCTCAAAGCTGGCACTAAATAACAATTATTGAGGTTTAAAACTAATCCCGTAGGTAAATGAAGAGGCAGCGTGCCGACGGTGATCACATCGACCTTGGAACCATTCCCGACGTGCATCGTCACCTCGTCCTTCGCCAGTCTCCATTTATTCCGCAGCTCCTGCTTTGAGTTACAAATGTGAGCAACTGCACCGGTATCAAATACCCAAGAGCTACTACGAGTACTGGTTAGGTACACATCAATTACATGTATATCACATATACCTTTTGTTTTGCCGGCCTTCTTGTCCGCTAAGTATTTGGGGCAATTCCGCTTCCAGTGACCACTTCCCTTGCAATAAAAACACTCAGTCTCGGGCTTGGGTCCGTTCTTTGGCTTCTTCCCGGCAGCTTGCTTGCCGGGCGCGGAAACTTCCTTGCCGTCCTTCTTGAAGTTCTTTTTACCCTTACCCTTCTTGAACTTAGTGGTTTTATTCACCATCAACACTTGATGTTCCTTCTTGACTTCTACCTCTGCTGATTTCAGCATAGCAAATACTTCAGGAATGGTCTTTTCCATCCCCTGCATATTGAAGTTCATCACAAAGCTCTTGTAGCTCGGTGGAAGCGACTGGAGGATTCTGTCAATGACCGCATCATCCGGGAGATTAACTCCCAGCTGAGTCAAGCGGTTATGCAACCCAGACATAGTGAGTATGTGCTCACTGATAGAACTGTTTTCCTCCATCTTACAGCTGAAGAATTTGTCGGAGACTTGATATCTCTCGACCCGGGCATGAGCTTGAAAAACCATTTTCAGCTCTTCGAACATCTCATATGCTCCGTGTCTCTCAAAACGTTTTTGGAGCCCCGGCTCTAAGCTGTAAAGCATGCCGCATTGAACGAGGGAGTAGTCATCGGTACGTGCCTGCCAAGCGTTCATAACGTCTTGTTCAGCAGGGAGGACAGGTGCGTCACCCAGCGGTGCTTGTAGGACATAATCTTTCTTGGCAGCTATGAGGATGATCCTCAGGTTCCGGACCCAGTCCGTGTAGTTGCTGCCATCGTCTTTCAGCTTGGTTTTCTCTAGGAATGCGTTGAAGTTGAGGACTACGTTGGCCATTTGATCTACAAGACATATTGTAAATATTTTAGACTAAGTTCATGATAATTAAGTTCATCAAATCAAATTATTTATGAACTCCCACTTAGATAGACATCCCTCTTCTAGTCATCTAAGTATAACATGATCCGAGTTAACTAGGCCGTGTCCGATCATCACGTGAGACGGACTAGTCAACATTGGTGAACATCTTCATGTTGATCGTATCTTCTATACGACTCATGCTCGACCTTTCGATCTTCTGTGTTCCGAGGCCATGTCTGTACATGCTAGGCTCGTCAAGTCAACCTAAGTGTTTGCATGTGTAAATCTGTCTTACACCCGTTGTATGTGAACGTTAGAATCTATCACACCCGATCATCACGTGGTGCTTCGAAACAACGAACTGTCGCAACGGTGCACAGTTAGGGGGAACACTTCTTGAAATTATTATGAGGGATCATCTTATTTACTACCGTCGTTCTAAGTAAACAAGATGCAAAAACATGATAAACATCACATGCAATCAAATAATAAACGTGACATGATATGGCCAATATCACATAGCTCCTTTGATCTCCATCTTGGGGCTCCATGATCATCTTGTCACCGGCTTGACACCATGATCTCCATCATCATGATCTCCATCATCGTGTCTCCATGAAGTTGCTCGCCAACTATTACTTCTACTACTATGGCTAACGCGTTTAGCAATAAAGTAAAGTAATTTACATGGCGTTTCTCAATGACACACAGGTCATATAAAAGAATAAAGACAACTCCTATGGCTCCTGCCGGTTGTCATACTCATCGACATGCAAGTCGTGATTCCTATTACAATAGCATGAACATCTCATACATCACATATAGATCATTCATCATTCATCACAACTTTGGCCATATCATATCACAATCACTTGCTGCAAAAACAAGTTAGACGTCCTCTAATTGTTGTTGCAAGTTTTACGTGGCTGAATTAGGGTTCTAGCAAGAACATTTTCTTACCTACGTGAAAGCCACAACGTGATTTGTCAACTTCTATTTACCCTTCATAAGGACCCTGTTCATCGAATCCGCTCCAACTAAAGTAGGAGAGACAGACATCCGCCAGCCACCTTATGCAACTAGTGCATGTTAGTCGGTGGAACCGGTCTCACGTAAGCGTACGTGTAAGGTTGGTCCGGGCCGCTTCATCCCACAATACCGCTGAAGCAAGAAAAGACTAGTAGCGGCAAGAAAGTTGACAAATCCACGCCCACAACAAATTGTGTTCTACTCGCGCAAGAAGAACTACGCATAGACCTAGCTCTGATACCACTGTTGGGGAACGTTGCAGAAAACAAAAAATTTCCTACTCGTTTCACCAAGATCCATCTAGGAGTTCATCTAGCAACGAGTCATGAGATGCATCTACATACCTTTGTAGATCGCGTGCGGAAGCGTTCAACGAACGGGGATGATGTAGTCGAACACGACGTGATCCAAATCACCGATGACCGAGTGCCGAACGGACGGCACCTCCGCGTTCAACACACATACGGGACAGGAGATGTCTCCTACTTCTTGATCCAGCAAGGGGGGAGGAGAGGTTGGTGATGATCCAGCAGCACGACGGCGTGGTGGTGGATGCAGGGCGTCACAGTAGCAGGGCTTCGCCTATACTACGCAAGAGGGAGATGTAACAGGGAGAGAGGGAAGCACCAAAAGCCGTAGTTCAAAGTCCCTCCTCTCCCCCACTATATATAGGGGTGCCAAGGGGGGGGGGGGCGCCGGCCCTAGGAGATGGATCTCCTAGGGGGGGGGGCGGCCAAGGGTGGGGGGCTTGCCCCCCAAGGCAAGGGGGCGCCCCCCTTTAGGGTTTCCCCTAACCCTAGGCGCATGGGCCCCTTAGGGGGTGGCGCCCCAGCCCACTAAGGGTTGGGTTCCTTCCCACTTCAGCCCATGGGGCCCTCCGGGATAGGTGGCCCCACCCGGTGGACCCCCGGGACCCTTCCTGTGGTCCCGGTACAATACCGGTAACCCCGAAACTTGTCCCGATGGCCGAAACAGCACTTCCTATATATAATTCTTTACCTCCGGACCATTCCGGAACTCCTCGTGACGTCCGGGATCTCATCCGGGACTCCGAATAACATTCGGGTTACTGCATATACATATCTTCACAACCCTAGCATCACCGAACCTTAAGTGTGTAGACCCTACGGGTTCGGGAGACATGTAGACATGACCGAGACGACTCTCCGGTCAATAACCAACAGCGGGATCTGGATACCCATGTTGGCTCCCACATGTTCCACGATGATCTCATCGGATGAACCACGATGTCGAGGATTCAATCAACCCCGTATGCAATTCCCTTTGTCAATCGATATATTACTTGCCCGAGATTCGATCGTCGGTATCCCAATACCTCGTTCAATCTCGTTATCGGCAAGTCACTTTACTCGTACCGTAATGCATGATCCCGTGACCAGACACTTGGTCACTTTGAGCTCATTATGATGATGCATTACCGAGTGGGCCCAGTGATACCTCTCCATCATATGGAGTGACAAATCCCAGTCTTGATCCGTGTCAACCCAACAGACACTTTCGGAGATACCCGTAGTCTACCTTTATAGTCACCCAGTTACATTGTGACGTTTGGTACACCCAAAGCACTCCTACGGTATCCGGGAGTTACACGATCTCATGGTCTAAGGAAAAGATACTTGACATTGCAAAACTCCAGCAAACGAACTATACGATCTTTATGCTATGTTTATGATTGAGTCTTGTCCATCACATCATTCTCTTAATGATGTGATCTCGTTATCAATGACATTCAATGTCCATAGCCAGGAAACCATGACTATCTGTTGATCAACGAGCTAGTCAACTAGAGGCTTACTAGGGACATGTTGGTGTCTGTTATTCACACATGTATTACAATTTCCGGATAACACAATTATAGCATGAATAAAGACAATTACCATGAACAAGGAAATATAATAATAATGCTTTTATTATTGCCTCTAGGGCATATTTCCAACAGGGCTAAGTTGGGACACCCTGCAGGGATTTGAACTTTCGAAAGCTGTGCCCGCGGTTATGGGCAGATGGGAATTTGTTAACGTCCGGTTGTAGAAAACCTGAAGTTGACCTTAATTAAAAAGAATCAACCGCGTGTGTAACCGTGATGGTATCTTTCCGGCGGAGTCCGGGAAGTGAACATGGTTGTTGGAGTTATGCTTGGCGTAGGTTGTTATAGGATCACTTCTTGATCATACTTTTATCGACCGTGCTTTGCCTTCTCTTCTCGCTCTCATTTGCGTATGTTAGCCACCATATATGCTAGTCGCTTGCCGCAGCTCCACCTCATACCTTTACCTTACCCATAAGCTTAAATAGTCTTGATCGCGAGGGTGCGAGATTGCTGAGTCCCTGTGGCTCACAGATACTTCCAAAAACCAGCTTGCAGGTGCCGATGAGTCCGTGTAGATGACGCAACCAAGCTCAGGAGGAGCTCGTTGAAGATATTGTCCTTTATGTTGTTTCGTTCTAGTTGATCAGTGGTGGAGCCCAGTTGGGGTCGATCGGGGACCTTTGTCGCATTTGGGGTTCTTCTTTTATTTCGGTTCCATAGTCGGACCTTGAGTGTATTTGGATGATGTAATGCTTTATTCATGTAATTGTGTGAAGTGGCGATTGTAAGCCAACTATGTATCTCTTTCCCTTATGTATTACATGGGTTGTGTGAAGATTACCTCACTTGCGACATATGCCTTCAATGCGATTATGTCTCTAAGTCGTGCCTCGACATGTGGGAGCTATAGTCGCATCGAGGGTGTTACAAGTTGGTAATCAGAGCCATCCCCGACCTTAGGAGCCCCCACTGATTGATTGTTTTTAGCAGCCGAGTTGTGTCTAGAAAAATGTTTTGAGTCATTTAGGAATTATATATCGGAGAGTTTAGGAATTCTTTTTATTTCCAAGTCTCCTCATCGCTCTAGTAAGGCATCCTGTCATAGAGTTTTGACTCTTCTCTTCTCAAATTTCACTAAAAAACTTTTTAGGGTCACGTGGGTATCTTGGAATCATTTCGATGGTTTTATGATGAGAACATTGTCTTGGTGCCTCCTGTCAGGGGTTTTGTGGAAGTGTCCCGGGGAGTTGAGCTCTGAGGTGTTGTCATCATAATTTTATCGTGGCAGTTCTGGAATACCTGAGTCTAGTACGCCGACATCGAAAATATCTTTTATGTAGTTCGTTGGTGAGATAACCTCGACGCCACCCAGTACTGGGGCGGGAGTTCGGGAGTATTGCCATAACTTGTATAACGGATGCTTTTCGAAGGTTGAGGTAGATGATTTCCGAAGGTTTCTTGGTTATGTGTTGAAGGATTGATACAACTGGATGTAGGATTTGCTAGTTTGGGTGAGATATTATGCTTCCCCTATATCCCCAACACCTGATTGCATAACCGGGAAAAATTTCGGGAGTTTATAAGTGGGAATTCAAGTATCTCTTAGAATATCTTTCCGACAGATGTATGATATGAAATTGGGGTTCGACGTCTAGTGGTCCGCCTATTCACGGTCGATTTTACAGTGGTCTCGTTGTGTCTTAAAGAGTCCTTGGCTATGCCGACTCGAGGACGCTTCGTATGTCATGTGCACTGCCTTGTACATGATGGTGCTGTATGATCGAGCCCGTGTAGGCCCCACCACGAATACTTCGGACGAAATTTCAGTCATATGTTGGTTCCGGCTATTTTGCAAGCCAATCCTTTGTTTTGTTTTGAGTTGTGGTATTCGAGTTGCTTCGAAGTCGAATGTTGATTCCATACCTTTTCCAAGTGGTGTTCTCATATTCCTATGTGAATGCTAATCCTTCTTGATCATCGAGTTTGTCATTTCAATTTCTTTTAACCGGCGTGTTTCTCTTCAAGTGGATCCGATCATCTCAACATCCGCAAAATCCAATCTCAGTTTTTCTTCAACGGTGTGTGCTTAATCCGTCCCCAAGTTGCCTTTGTTTTTCCCACCCACCCACCCCTTTTTCTTCAAGGATTCAGATTTCTTAATCACTATCGATTTTATTGATGGAAGTCCCTCCGTTCTATTTCCTTCATGTTCTTATCCGGTGATTCTCATGAAGATACTAACAGAGCTTCAAGTTTGTCACTCTTCACTAATTTTCTTCTCCGGTGGATTCAAATTAAGATTTGGAGTTGATCATATCCTTTTTCCTCGTTTCAAATGCTTTCTCATGCTGGTGCAATTCTTAATCTTTCACCTCTCGCTATTCAATTATTCCGGAGTGCTCAAGATATCTCGAAGATTCGTGTTTCCACTCTACATTCGTTCAAACATATTTCGAGGATGTTATCTTATTCAAGCCATTTAATTCAACCGGTGCTTTCTCTCTTTTAATCATTTCAACGGTGTTTCTTTTGAGTGGGCCCTAACCCACAGGTCTTTTCCGAGGATCTTACCTGACTCTTCTAATTTTTACTGGAGCTATTCTCAAATCTTTTAAAGTTTGATGTAAGAATGAATCATCATCAGTCAAATGTTCTTCTCCAAGATCGTTCAATTTTTTTTCATCGTTGGCTCAACTTTTCCATTCTTCATTCCGGTGTGCCTCAATAATTCATGGTGGTGTTTCTCGTCGTCATTCTCAGATTTTGAAGACCGAAGAAGAATTTCTCTTTAATCTTGCTCCATTCTCTTCAAGATTCGTGAGTCTAGCTTATTGCCATCCTCTCGTAATTGTTTTGATCGTGAGTATTCTTTTCACCCTTCCGGAACAATTTAAGGGCCTTCTCAGTTTGTTATCTGGAGTCCATCAATTCAGGTTTATTCATTCTCAGCTTTCAGCTCTCGTTCTCCAAATCTCACCGGTACATCGCTCAACTATTCTCTAATCAGTTCATGATCCCTTCGTTCTCACGCATCTAAATTCTCTCAAGCATCTTCGTCCATTTGCTAATTCTTCCCGGTGTTCCTTTATCTTTTCTTCGTTCATTTTCAATTCTTATAGTGGTTCGTTCAAGAGGTTTTCTTCCTTCATGTATCATATCTATGCATTCATGCTTTTCAAATTCTACCGGTGGATCGTTGAAGACTTTCTCAAGTTGCGCTATATCCATCTTAATCCTTTCTATGAGAATAAGTAGTATGCCAAATCCGTTGCTTGTCATCAATTAAATTGGTGAAGGATAAGCATAATGTAATTCTTATTCTTGTTTCATCCATATGGTAATCTTTTCTTCCGGAGTTTGTTCTCGATGATTAAATTCTTTGGTTCAAGTGCTCATCTTTCTTTCCCGGAGTTCCAACCTCTTTCAATTATATTATCAAGGAGTTCTCTATCTAAATCATTGCGAGGCTTAAATATTATTCTTTACATCATTCAATTATTTTGGATCTTTTGTTTGTTTACCGTAGTTTCTTCATGGAGGCTATACATGGTGATCCATCAACGATTTTTATCCCTTCTCCAAGGGTTCGTTGAGATTTTTTTCTAAGAAGCTCAAGTTTTCTTCATATTGTAATCCGGACTGCATTCTTTCTTCCGTATCATTGGAGGTGGTATTATGTCATTCTTGATAATTTGAATTCATGTTTCATGATTCACATGTTGTCATGAATGAGATATTTTAAATCCATCAATCTCGTCATTGGAGTTATCTTGGGTTATATTTCACCTAAAGCCTTCCCGAAGGATTGTGTCTATTTATGGTGCTTATAATGACCCAAGTTCTTCAATTATCCTCCCGGTGAATAAGTTTCTCGTCTCCTTGTTGATATCAATCCAATCTTTGGTTTTGTTAGTGGCAGGTTGTCACCTCATAATTTGGGATGTATTCCATAAGACCATATCAAGCTTATTCTTCTCATTGTTGGTTTTCCAACAATTCCGTTTGACCCTTCTCCTAAGGATGCCTTCTCAAGCTCTTTTGGCAGAAGTTGGCATTTTCTCCTCATTTCTCCTATCTCAATTATCTATCTTCTATTCCTCCATTCCGAAGGCATTGTGATGTTGCTCTCTTCTACCCATCTTCTTGTTTTGTCATGATCGTGTTCTTTTCTTGGTTTATCCATTTAACCGGAGTGGCGTCTGAAATCATTCTTACCCATTGTGCCATTCTTTCATTAGTTCCGAAGGCAGTATGTTGTTGATCTCATCAAGCATCCTCTCATCTTGTCAAGTTCTTGTTAATTCCTTCCATTTGCAGTCGAAGTGCTGTCCAAATTATATCATTGTTAATCATTCTCTATCTTGTGTTCACCGGAGTGGTTTCAATATATATCTTGCCCTTCAACCTCAAGGTTTTCTTTTTCTTGCAATGTTCTTTGTCCCTCTTTTCTAACGGAGTGTTTTCAACTTCATTCATCTTCGTTGTATTCTTTTATCGAAATGGTTTAACCTTTAAAGGTTCTTTGGTTTCACTCGTTTGTCAAAGAAGCAACTTAATTTTACCTCTTCTGTTTTCTCTTCCGTTTCTCCCCCCGGTGCCATTCTAGATCTCGGGACGAGATCCTCTCGTAGTGGTGGAGTGTTGTAACGCCCCGAGACCGATGTGCCAGGTGTCGTCCAGTTATTCGCTGTTGTTGTGTTGTCATTACTTGCGTGTCATGCATTGCATATCATGTCATCATGTGCATTTTATTTGCATACGTGTTCGTCTCATGCATCCGAGCATTTTTCCCGTTGTCCATTTTGCAATCCGGCGCTTCGTTCTCCTCCGGTGGTCATTTCTACCTTTCTTTTGTGTGTGGGGATTAAACATTTCCGGTTTGGACCGAGACTTGCCAAGCGACCTTGGTTTACTACCGGTAGACCGCCTGTCAAGTTTCGTACCATTTGGACTTCGTTTGATGCTCCAACGGTTAACCGAGGGACCGAAAAGGCCTCGTGTGTGTTGCAGCCCAACACCCCTCCAATTTGGCCCAAAACCCACCAAACTCTGCTCCATCACCTAGAGCGTTCGATCACGATCGCGTGGCCAAAAACAGCACCTCATTTGGACTCTCCTAGCTCCTCCTATGCCTATTTAAAGAACCCCCTCCGGAATTCACGGGTCTCCTTCCCCGAAACCCTAGATACCCTTCCTCTTCGCGCGCTGGACAACGTCCGGACGTGCCGGACACGTCCGCCGCTCCTCCCGGACCAACAGCGCACCGCCACCTGTCCCGCGGGAGACCGCTTCGCCGCCTCAGCCGCCAGGGCCCGTGGGGCCCGTCACCGGCCCTCCCGGCCCATTGCCCGCGCCCACTGACTGGGAGGCCGCGCCGCCCGCGCCTCTCGCCTCCTTCGCCGACCGCCTCCCTCTTCCAACTCCGGCGCCGCCGCACTCCATCACCGACGCTGCCCAACTCAGGCGAGCCGCGCCGCCACCGGGCCGCCCCACGCCCGCACCACCTCGCCGACCCGCCGCCGCCTCGCCATCGCCTCCCCTCGCCCGGATCCGGTCCCCGGCGAGCTCCTCCGGCCGCTAGAAGCTCTGGCCACCTCGGCCCTTCCAACTCCGGCGACTTCGTGCTACAGTAATTCCGGCGACCTCGAGCTGCTACAGTGCATCTACATTGCCAGATCTGAGATCTAAAACTCGCGGTTGACTTTTTCCCTCCGAACCCTAATTATTTTGCTATCTTTGACCTGCTATATCTCCGCATCCGTAGCTCCGATTTGGACATATAGCCCAGCAAAATGTTCGTCTCAGAGAGTACATCATTTCATTTCATTGCATCATTTTCATTTGAGTTCATCTTGATGCCCGAAATGCTGTTAGAAGAGGGCTTCGTGAGTTAATTGTCAGATCTGCTAGTTCATCTTAGACATTTGTCATTTTTGCCATGATTGTTGTGTGCATGATATGCCTATGAGTCCTTCATATGTTTTGTTAAGGGTTTTGTCATATTTCAAGAGGTGCAACCCATGTATTTTTGTGATGTGTGTGGTGCTTAGTGCAAGCTTGCAAAGTGAGGCACCCGGTAAATCTGTTTTCAGGGACTTAGTAGTTTCAACTAAGTCCTGGGATTGTTTAGTTCATGATGACATATGTTCATGTTGTTTGCTAGTGATCCGTGCCTCTTTTGAGGATGATCAGTAAAGGAGTTTTGTTAATATTGTAGTGCTCTATCCATCCATGTCTTTGTTTGCATATATGAAGCACCCTAGCTTGAGTCAATCGAGCTCTAGTTTTGCTTCGTTGTGAATCTGGGCAGATCGTCAACTTCTTTGAGATTTTGCCGATGTTATTGTAGTTGATCCGTGCATGCTATGCCATTGTTCTTGCCATGCCTAGCTTGCATTTTGTGCCTTCTTAATGGATGTATGCTTGCCTTGCCATGACTTGCTCCGTAGTAAGTGTATCGAGCTCGTAAACATGCCTTCGTGAGTTATGTTTCAGCATGTCCCAGTTTTCACTAAGTCTGGAAACTGATTATGTTTTTGCTATGCTCGTGTGCTTGTTAGTATATTTTGTGTGCCATGTCTTTCTTTGTCATGTTAAGGTCCTGTAGCATGTTGTTTTGTTGCTCCGAAGAGGGCTATATGATCTGAAATTCCAGACAAGTGTTAATTTCACTAAGTCTGAGATCTGTTTTACCATTTGCGTTTTTGCCATGCTTGTTTGAACCTCTTAATGGATGAATTGGCCGTAGCTCAGTGCTAAACTTTTGTTAAGAATCTTGAATGCTTCCCTGCCATGTATTTGATTGCATGTTTGAGTGTTGTAGCATGTTCATCTCATTGCATTTAGATGCCTACTTGCTGTAAATCGCAGACCGGTGTCATATTTGAATCGCTTGCCATTTCCAAACCGTAACTCCGATTCCGGTGATCTTTATATCGTTTTCAAGCAATTTCATCTCATCTTTCCAGTGGCACACTTGGTTTCCCAAGTTGAGGCCAGGTTCATGCATTCCTTGTCCAATCATACATATGCATCGCATACCGCATCTCGCATATCATACCATGTTCATGTGTGGTTTGTTTACTATGTGTGTGCTTTCTTTTCCGGTGTTTGCTTCTTCGGGTTGGATCCGGTTACGTCGTGTTTGTGAGGACCCGTTCGACTACGTCCGTTTGTCTTCTTCATGGACTCGTTCTTCTTCCTTGCGGGATTTGAGGCAAGATGATCATACCCTCGAAATCACTACTATCTTTGCTTTGCTAGTTGCTCGCTCTTGTGCTATGCCTATGCTGCGATACCTACCACTTTCTTATCATGCCTCCTATATTGTTGAACCAAGCCTCTAACCCACCATGTCCTAGCAAACCGTTGTTTGGCTATGTTACCGCTTTGCTCAGCCCCTCTTATAACATTGTTAGTTGCAGGTGAAGATTGAAGTTTGTTCCTTGTTGGAACATGGAGATGTTGTTCCTTGTTGGAACATGTTTACTTGTTGGGATATCACAATATATCTTATTTAATTAATGCATCTATATACTTGGTAAAGGGTGGAAGGCTCGGCCTTATGCCTGGTGTTTTGTTCCACTCTTGCCGCCCTAGTTTCTGTCATATCGGTGTTATGTTCCCGGATTTTGCATCCCTTATGCGGTTGGGCTATTATGGGAACCCCTTGACAGTTCGCCTTAAGTAAAGCTTCTCCAGCAATGCCCAACATTGGTTTTACCATTTGCCACCTAGCCTTTTCTTTCCCTTGGGTTCTGCAGACTCAAGGGTCATCTTATTTTAACCTCCCCGTGCTGGTGCTCCTCTGAGTGTTGGTCCGACCGAGTAGACTGCGGGGCCACCTCGGGGAAACTTGAGGGTTGGTTTTACTCATATGATGTCTCATCTGAGTGTGCCCTGAGAAAGAGATATGTGCAGCTCCTATCGGGATTTGTCGGCACATTCGGGCGGTGTTGCTGGTTTAGTTTTACCCTGTCGAAATGTCTTGTTGTACCGGGATACCGAGTCTGATCTGAACGTCTCGGGTGGAGGACTATTCCTTTGTTGACCGTGAGAGCTTGTGATGGGCTAAGTTGGGACACCCTGCAGGGATTTGAACTTTCGAAAGCTGTGCCCACGGTTATGGTCAGATGGGAATTTGTTAACGTCCGGTTGTAGAAAACCTGAAGTTGACCTTAATTAAAAAGAATCAACCGCGTGTGTAACCTTGATGGTCTCTTTCCGGCGGAGTCCGGGAAGTGAACACGGTTGTTGGAGTTATGCTTGGCGTAGGTTGTTATAGGATCACTTCTTGATCATACTTTTATCGACCGTGCTTTTCCTTCTCTTCTCGCTCTCATTTGCGTATGTTAGCCACCATATATGCTAGTCGCTTGCTGCAGCTCCACCTTATACCTTTACCTTACCCATAAGCTTAAATAGTCTTGATCGCGAGGGTGCGAGATTGCTGAGTCCCTGTGGCTCACAGATACTTCCAAAAACTAGATTGAAGGTGCCGATGAGTCCGTGCAGATGACGCAACCAAGCTCAGGAGGAGCTCGTTGAAGATCTTGTCCTTTATGTTGTTTCGTTCTAGTTGATCAGTAGTGGAGCCCAGTTGGGGTCGATCGGGGACCTTTGTCGCATTTGGGGTTCTTCTTTTATTTTGGTTCCGTAGTCGGACCTTGAGTGTATTTGGATGATGTAATGCTTTATTCATGTAATTGTGTGAAGTGGAGATTGTAAGCCAACTATGTATCTCTTTCCCTTATGTATTACACGGGTTGTGTGAAGATTACCTCACTTGCGACATATGCCTTCAATGCGATTATGTCTCTAAGTCGTGCCTCGACACATGGGAGCTATAGTCGCATCGAGGGTGTTACATGAACCTACGAACTATGAAGAGGCCATGAAATCTGAGATAGGATCCATGTATGAGAACAAAGTGTGGACTCTGGTGGACTTGCCCGATGATCGGCAAGCCATTGAGAATAAATGGATCTTCAAGAAGAAGACTGCCGCTGATGGTAATGTTACTATCTACAAAGCTCAACTTGTCGCGAAAGGTTTTTGACAAGTTCAAGGGGTTGACTATGATGAGACTTTCTCACCCGTAGCAATGCTTAAGTCTGTCCGAATCATGCTAGCAATTGCCGCATTTTATAATTATGAAATCTGGCAAATGGACGTCAAAATTGCATTCCTTAATGTATTTCTTAAGGAAGAGTTGTATATGATGCGACCAGAAGGTTTTGTCGATCCTAAAAGTGCTAACAAAGTGTGCAAACTCTAGCGGTCCATCTATGGACCGGTGCAAGCATCTCGGAGTTGGAATATACACTTTGATGAGGTCATTAAAGCATATGGTTTTATACAGAGTTACGGTGAAGCATGTATTTAGAAGAAAGTGAGTGGGAGCTCTGTAGCATTTTTGATATTATATGTGGATGACATATTGTTGATTGGAAATGATATATAATTTCTGGATAGCATAAAAGGATATTTGAATAATAATTTTTCAATAAAAGACCTTGATGAAGCTACTTACATATTGAGCATTAAGATCTATGGGGATAGATCGAGACGCTTAATTGGACTTTCACAAAGAAAATACCTTGGAAAAGTTTTTGAAGAAGTTCATAAATGGATTAGTCAAAGAAAGGGTTCTTGCCTATGTTGCAAGGTGTGAAGTTGAGTAAGACTCAAAACCCGACCACGACAGAAGATAGAGAGAGAGAGAATGAAATTCATTCCCTATGCCTTAGACATAGGGTCTATAAAGTTTGCCATGATGTGTACTAGACCTATTGTGTACTTTGCCATGAGTTTGGCAAGGGGGTACAATAGTGATCTGGGAGTAGATCACTAGACAACAGTCAAAATTATCCTTATTTACCTAAGAGGACTAAGGAAATATTTCTCGGTTATGGAGGTGGTAAAGAGTTTGTCGTAAAGAGTTACGTTGATGCAAGGTTTGCCATCTATTCGGATGACTCTGAGTCTTAGTCTGGATACATATCAAAAGTGGGAGCAATTAGCTAGAGTAGGTCCATGCATAGCATTGTAGACATAGAAATTTGCAAAATTCATACGGATCTAAACGTGGCAGACCCGTTGAATAAACTTCTCTCACAAGCAAAACATGATCACACCTTAGTACTCTTTGGGTGTTAATCGCATGGCAATGTGAACTAGATTATTGACTCTAGTAAAATCTTTGGGTGTTGGTCACATGGCGATGTGAACTATGGGTGTTAATCACATGGCGATGTGAAGTAGATTATTGACTCTAGTGCAAGTGGGAGACTGATGGAAATATGCCCTAGAGGCAATAATAAAATGGTTATTATTATATTTCCTAAATCATGATAATGGCTTATTATTCGTGCTAGAATTGTATTGATTGGAAACTTCAATACATGTGTGAATGCATTAACAGATACTGTGTCCCTAGTAAGCCTCTACTAGACTAGCTCGTTGATCAAAGATGGTTAAGGTTTCCTAACCATAGACATGTGTTGTCATTTCATAACGGGATCACATCATTTGGAGAATGATCTAATGGACAAGACCCATCCGTTAGCTTAGCATACTGATCGTTCAGTTTATTGCTATTGCTTTCTTAATGTCAAATACATATTTGTTCGACTATGAGATTATGCAACTCCCGGATATCGAGGAATACCTTGTGTGCTATAAAACGCCACAACGTAACTGGGTGATCATAAATATGCTCTACATGTATATCCGAAGGTGCTTTTTGAGTTGGCATGGATCGAGATTAGGATTTGTCACTCCTTGTATCGGAGAGGTATCTCTGGGCCATCTTGGTAATACACATCATAAGCTTGCTAGCAAATTAATAAGGATTTAGTTACGAGATGATGTATTACGGAACTAGTAAACAGACTTGCCGGTAACGAGATTGAACTAGGTATGAAGATACCTACGATCGAATCTCGGGCAAATAACATACTGATGGACAAAGGGAATTACGTATGTTGTCATAACGGTTTGACCGATAAAGATCTTCATGGAATATGTTGGAGCCAATATGAGCATCCAGGTTCCGCTATTGGTTATTAACCGGAGAGGTGTCTCAGTCATGTCTACATAGTTCTCGAACCCGTAGCGTCCGCATGCTTAACGTTCATTGACGATGTAATGTTATATGAGTTATATGATTTGGTGACCGAATGTTGTTCGGAGTCTCGGATGAGATCACGGACATGACGACGAGTCTCGAACCGGTTGAGAGGTAAAGATTGATATATAGGATGATGATATTTGGACACCAGAAGTGTTTCAGGACGTACCGGGAAGTAATTGGGTCATCGGAAGGGGTTCCGGACACCCACCGAAAGATATGGGCCTAATGGGCCAAGTAGGGATAGAACAGCCCATAGGGGGCTGGTGCGCCCCTCTCCCTGGCCGGCTGGCCCTAGGGAAGGGAAAGGGGGAGGGCTAGCTCCTCCTGCCTTCCCCTTCTCAAGAGAGAAAGGAAAGGGGGGTGCCACCTCCTCCTTACTTCCTCCCGCACTCCAAATAAGGAAGGGGGGCACCACTTGGGAGGAGACCCCAAGTAGGATTCGCCCTACTTGGGGCGCCCTCCTGGCTGCTACCTCCTCCCCCACATATATATATGTGGGAGGGGGCGCCTAGCACACTAGAACATTGTCTTAGCTATGTGCGGCACCCTCTTGAGGGAGTCCTGGATTAATGGGTCCTCGGGCGTCCGGGCTATGTGACGTGGGCTGGATTAATGTGCCATGGAGATACATGACAAGAGACTTCCTCCCGTGTCCGGATAGGACTCTCCTTGGCGTGGAAGGCAAGCTTAGCGTGCGGATGTGAATATTCCTTTCGCTGTAAACCGACTCTGTACAACCCTAGCCCCCTCTGGTGACTATATAAACCGGTGGGTTTAGTCCGTAGAGGCAATCATAATCATATAGGCTAGACAATTAGGGTTTAGCCATTACGTACTTGTGGTAGATCAACTCTTGTAACCCCTATACTCAACAAAGTCAATCAAGCAGGACGTAGGGTATTACCTCCATCAAGAGGGCCCGAACCTGGGTAAAACATCGTGTCCCTTGTCTCCTGTTACCATCGATCCTTAGACGCACAGTTTGGGACCCCCTACCCGAGATCAGCCGGTTTTGACACCAACATTGGTGCTTTCATTGAGAGTTCCACTGTGTCATCGCCAGAAGGTTCGATGGCTACATCAGTCATCTACAACAAAGCTGCCCTAAGGGAGGTCTTTTCCCCAGCCAGATCTTTGTTTTCGGCGGCTTCGCACTACGGGCCAACTCGCTTGGCCATCTAGAGATCGACAGCTATGCCCCAGGTCACCAGATTAGTTTTGGAAATCTGGATTATGTCGCTGATATCCGAGGAGACTTGATCTTCCAAGGGTTTGCGACCCCAACCTCCGCTCTGGCCTTAAATCCGGAGCGTGTCTCCAGGTCTGAAGACGAGATTCCCAAGTGCGCCAGACTCTCTGCGTTTATTAAGCATAGTTCGGGAGAGCCAGAGGAAGTAGTATCACCGGCAATCATCATGAAGCCGAACTCCTCTCCGAACACTAGCCCCGAACCCTCGGAGTCATCATCGTGTGAGCTCGGCCAAAGAGTTCTCTTCTCGCCGCACTCCATGAACTCTCTTCTCCCTGACCGAACCTCGCCTTTAAGCGAGGCTCTCGACTTAATGTGATCTCTCGTCATTATAGAGGAGGAACGTCCGAACCACGCCCAGCCCATACTAGGGGCTGAGAGTGGGGAATTTTACGTCCCACCCACCACCCACTTCATAGCCACTGTCGAGGACTTAACTGACATGCTTGATTACGGCTCTGAAGACATCGACGATATGCACGACGATGCCGGAGAAGAGCAGGCCCAAAACATGTCGTTTACCGGATGATGGACGGCAACCTCTTCGCATGACGTGTATATGGTGGATACACCCAAAGATGGTAACGACGATAACAAGAAAAATCCAGTTGAGGGAATACCTCCTGAGACTCAACCAAAGCGCCGGCGTCAGCAGCGCCACTCTAAATCACACCATGGAAAAGACAGCGATACTGGCACCGAAGAGAACAACACTCTGGACAACACTAAAGACCAAGAAGACCCCGCCGAGCCAACCTCCGAACAGGATGATCGGGTAGATGGGCAAATTAGCCCTGATGACTAGGCTATAAATGAAGTCTCGAAGGATAGTAATTATCTTCCACCCTCCAAGGAGGAGGTGAGCCTTGGCGACGATGACTTTATCGTGCCTGAGGAACCCCTTGAGCAAGAACGCTTTAGGCACTGGCTAATAGCCACTGCAAGGAGCCTGAAAAAGAAGCAGCAGCAGCTCCAAGCTGACCAAGATCTGCTCAATGACAGGTCGACTAACGTCCTGGTAGCCGAGGAATACGACCCTGAGCGCCCAACCAAGAGTTACCCGAAGCACAAGATGCTACCTCAATTCGACGACGAGGCGCTAGTGCCTGTACCATCGGCGCGTAACGCAGCCGACCAACCACCACGTGGCCATGACAAAACAGCAGCTCAAGCCGAATACTAGCCCTTACTACCTCACCGTAAAGGTAGATACACAAAAGCTCGGAAATATACTTACGACCTATGGCAGGATTTGGAAAACAAAGCGGGCCAGACCAGATCGATCTACGGATTGCGGGGGCATGCTCCGACGCGCAAGGACGGCTATCTAGCCGGGCACGACAGCCATAACCACACCCGGGCCAAAAACCGCAGACAGACTCCATCCGAGCTATGTCGCGACGTGGCCCGCTATAGAGGCACCGCACACCCCCTCTACTTCACTGACGAAGTAATGGAACATGAATTCCTAGAAGGGTTTAAACCCATGAATATCGAATCATATGATGGAACAACGGATCTCGCAGTATGGATTGAGGACTTTCTCCTCCATATTCATATGGCCCGCAATGATGATCTTCACGCCATCAAATACCTCCCGCTAAAACTAAAGGGACTAGCTCGGCACTGGTTAAACAACCTGCCAAAAAACTCCATTGGTAGCTGGGAGGACCTGGAAGACGCCTTCCGCGACATCTTCCAGGGTACATACGTCCGACCTTTGGATGCCCATGACTTAAGTCACATAGTTCAACAGCCCGGAGAGTCAGCCAGGAAATTCTGGACTAGGTTCCTAATTAAAAAGAACCAAATCGTCGACTGTCCAGATGCCGATGCCCTAGCGGCCTTTAAGCATAGCATTCACGACGAATGGCTCGCCCGATACATTGGCCAAGAAAAACCGAAGTCCATGACAGCCCTGATGGCACTTATGACCCGCTTTTTCGTGGGTGAAGATTGTTGGCTAGCCCGTAGCAGCAATAATGCAAGCGAACCTGGCACTTCCGAAGCCAGAAATAGCAATGGCAAGCCCCGGTGCAACAGGCACCAGCATTGGAACAGCGGTGATAATACCGATGACACAGCGGTTAACGCTGGATTCAGTGGCTCCAAGCCCGGTTAGCGGTAGAAGCCATTTAAAAGAAACAATTCGGGCTCATCCAGCTTGGACCGAATCCTCGATTGACCATGTCAGATCCACGACACCCCCGATAAACCTGCCAATGATACCAACAGAAGCTATTGGGTCTGCAAGCAGGCCGGTAAGTTACGTACCGAGGACAAAGAGAAGGGGTCGCCAAGTGAGAACGATGACAAGGAGCCCCGTCCACCGAACATAGGCGGACATAAGAAATTTCCCCCCAAGTCAGAACGGCGAAATGATATACGTTACTCATATCGCCAAGAGGTAGCGCAAACGCGCACTCAGGGACGTCTATGCGATAGAGCCAGTCGCCCCAAAATTCAATCCATGGTCATCTTGCCTGATCACTTTCGATCGCAGGGACCATCCAACCAGTATTCGTCACGGCGGCTCAGCCGCACTGGTCCTCGACCCAATCATTGATGGATTCCACCTCACGCGGGTCCTCATGGACGGTCGGAGCAGCCTTAACCCGCTCTATCAGGACACAGTCCGCAAGATGGGCATCGATCTGTCAAGGATCAAACCCACCAAAACTACCTTTAAAGGAGTAATACCAGGTGTAGAGGCCCGCTGCATGGGCTCAATCACATTGGAAGTCGTCTTTGGATCACCGGACAACTTCCAAAGCGAAGACTTGATCTTTGACATCGTCCCCTTCTACAGTGGCTATCACGCACTGCTCAAACGAACCGCATTTGCTCGTTTCAATGCGATGCCACCACTACAAAAAAGACACATCCGTGACATTTTGGGCCGAACGAAATTTTTTCTGTCATACTTATGACACTTCTATGATGATAATTGTGGCAAAACCTGGTATCATCATTGATGTGGTGGGGTCCTACTTCTATGACAAAAAATCATGATAGAAAATGGGCTTTTCGTCCTAGGTGGGCCGGAGACGTAGTTGCATGACATTCTTTGGGCCGTCCATGACGGAAAAAACTATGGTAGAAGCGAGGGCGAGGAAAATATCAGAGAGTTCCTAGTTACGGTGGGTGGTCGGGGGCCGAGCGATGCGCGTTTCTCTCGTACGTACGCGCGTGTGTGCGAGGCATTGGGCTCTAACTGAACCCGAGCGAGGCGTTGGGCTCTAACTGAACCCGAGCGATTGCACTGCAGGCTACACATTACTGAACCTGAGCGACCAATTGATCCCTTGCTATTAACTGAACCCGAGTATGATTCCTTCACTACTGCTGCTAACTGAAGCTGATTGATGCTGCCTCTGGATGAACAATGAGCGTTGTTGAGGGGGTTTGGATGAACAGTTCCCGGTGGGGGGTTGGATGAACAGGAACCTGTGGTAGTAGAGGCCGTTGCCGCTGGATGAACAGTACCCCGATCGATCGAGCCGGTGGATGAACAGGACCCCGTGGAGGGCTGGATGAACTAGACCCCGTGGAGGGGTGGTTGAATAGTAGCTGGTGGAGGGCTGGACGAATAGTAGCCCATGGAGGGGTGGTTGAACAGGACCCCGATGGGGAGGGCTAGTTGAACAATAGTTGGTGGAGGAGCGCGCGGTGGAGGCCGGATGAACAGGAGACCATGCATGAACAGTCGCAGGTGGAGGCTGGAGGAGGTCGATGGTGGATGAACAGGAGCCCGTGGAGGCTGGAGGACGTCGATGGTGCAGATGAACAGTATCCCGTGGAGTCCCGTTTTGCGGTACGCCACACTCCTCCTGATGAACAGGACCCCGGTTTCGACCGTAGCGCTTCAACACAAGTATGTTTCCTCTGTTTTGCGGTACGCCACACCCCTCCCAATCAACAGGACCCTGTTTTGACCGTAGGAGGTCCGTTTCCTCCGTTTTGCGGTACGCCAGACCCCTCCCGATGAACAAGATCCCGTTTCCACCATGGCCGATCGAACAAAAGGCGGTTTCCTCCGTTCTGTGGTATGCCAGGCCTCGTTTCCATTGCTTGTTCCGTCCAAGCCGGTTGGCTCCCGATGAATAGCACGCGTTCCGTTACCTCCCGATGAACACGACGCATTCCGTTGCCTCCCCATGAACACGACGATGACATAGTTTCTCCGTTCCGAACCAGCCATGTACACGAGCCCTGGCCATACGTATGCACGAGTAGGCGTTCGAGAACCCCCCCGTATGTATGTACATGGCCTTATTTTGTTTCTTGCACCCTGGCCGTTGTACATACGTGTACATGCTACGTGCGTGCCTCTACTACCACACGTGCGCCCCTCTACTACCACACGTGCCCTTCCTTACACGGCCACGGTCCATCGCTGTAGCCTGCAGATAGAAGGAACGACCAGTATGTACACACACGTTCGCGACCAGAATGACAACGCTATGTACGCTTCGACCGGGTGGGTCTCAACTCTCAGGCACTTCCTTGCGTGCGAAGATGTAGCTGGTGGGCTCCAGCAGTCAGGGGGGTGAATCATTTTTTTGCCCATAATATGGACGCACTTCCTTGCGTGCGAAGATATAGCTGCTGGGTCCCAGCAGTCAGGGGGAAACATTTTTTTGTGACATACGGTGGCCCGTCCGGTGGGTCCCTGCTGTCAGGTGGCGGAATCATTATTTTGCGCATAATAAGGAGGCATTTCCTTGCTGCGGCCGTGGACCCAACTGTCAGCCTCTCCATGTATAGTACTCTTATGATGGAAGTCGTTCCTTGACCACGTTGACCACGCTGCACCGAGAGCACCAGGGCGGTGGATGACGTCGAGGCCGACGAAGGGAATGGCACGGAGCCGGGGAAGACACGCCAGTGGCTGCCCACGCGGTGGGGAGTACGAGGGTTGACTGGTTCGGCTGCCGTCGCCGGAGAATAACAGCAGGTGTGGGTGAGTAGAGGGATGGCTAAGCCAGCGATGGGAGTATGATGGGGCGGTGAGGCCTGCGCGGTAGCACAGCCGGCCGTGGGAGTAGGGAGCAGGTAGTCCCGCTGGCGCTTGTTTGAACGGCTGGAGCAGGAAGAGCAGAGATTGAAGAAGCACGACGGCCGTTGGATGGACATCCAACAGTCACTGCTTGTGCGTCAACCTTTTTTTAGGAAAGCCTCAAATCGGTGGGAAACAGCATACATCCCATTTGCCATTATTTCTAATAATTTACAGCCCATTTGCTAATTCTTAAGGTTTTTTTGGATCCCATATTCTTTTTGTTAGCATTACAGCCATATTGTGTCCAAGGTTAAAAAATTATACGAAAATTTGCATATTTCGGTGCGGTCCGAACCGTTTTTAATCCCGAAATTTCGAGTCACATTCAAACTGATTTTAAAAATAAATGTATATCAATATAAAACCCAACAAATTGTCCACGCATAAAAATCAATGCAATTTAAAATCTCTAAATGAAAAAAAAGAAATTTGAAACTAATTGCCGGTCTGATGTGTTTTAAAAATGTACAACCCATTTCTCATTACTGATAGGCCATTTTCTCGGCCAGCCGAATGAAGCTCTCCTTGTCTTGAAACTTTGCAGCCCAACAAGCGTGACAAAGAGACTTACGTAACAAATCACAAAGAAAACTGGGCTAGCCATTTTCAGAAAGAACAAAAAAACTACTGGGCGGGTCTGTGGTAAACATAAAAGAAAAGGCTGTCTAGACAGGCCAGAGTGCCCCGCACAGCCCGGTTGACACCTTGCTTCCATCTCAAAAACAAATTAGATAAATGCCACTTCAATTATGGCGATTCATAAAAATGCCACTGCAATTTTCAAACTTTAAAAAATACCACTGCAATTTTTGCAAACTTTGACAAACGGCACTGCAATTTGCAAACTTTGAAAAACGCCACTCCAGAGTTCAAAAAATGCCACTAGAAATGGCATGAAATGGCATTTTTCAAAGTTTGGAAATTGCAGTGGCATTTATCGGAATCACCAGATTTGGAGTGGCATTTATCAAATTAACCCAAAACAAAAATAACTGGGCGAGCTGCTGGGTCCGTGGTGTCAGCCGCTCGCTGTGCAATTCTCTCGTTTATTGACTATGTTGACAATGTCATTTTTTTATTGGCTTGAAATAAGGAGGCACTTGCTTGCGTACTTCCATGACCTTGGTGGGTCCCCGCTATCATCCTCTCCAATTACAATCATCTCGTGATTGTGTATGCGTCAACCTGGTAGGCCCACAAGTCCGCCTCTAAACCCGTGGCGGACAAATACAACCCATTAAAAAAAATAACAGCCCATTCCATACGTTCAAACGGAAAGTTCAACATTCAGAGCAAAGTAACAGGTCTGATCAAGATATAGAGTACTGAACTTCCACGTTGACAACCATCATAGCCAAGTTAACTCTCTACTCCCACTGATACTCTAGTAGTTTACAAGTACCAACTTACTCTTAGCTAAAGAGACGATGCCGGCCGCCATCTGCAGTACATGCTAAACGACGGCACCGGCGTCCTCCGCCTCGCCTCGGACTTGCCAGAGGTGCGATAGGGTGCGTTGCTCACGCGTGTTGGCCCTTTCCATGCCGACATGGTCCACCGAAGCTTCGGCTTCTAAGCGGGAAACCCACTTGACGAGCTTGTAGTAAAATTCGGCGTTGCAAACACGTGCGTTCCCGACAGGCTCCAGGGCTTTTTGCCGGGTGTCGGCCTCCACATAGTCGGCCTAGTTGGGGACGCTCTGCTCATGACTCAAAGCGTCGGTGCACTGCTGCTCCATGTCCCGCTGGCAGCGCAAATCGGCAATACGCTGCTCCTCCACTAGGTGGTCGCGCTCCAACAACTCCTCATACTCCGCATTGCCATCTAAAGACCGATAGAATGCCTCCCCCCTCCGTCTGCCTTCCGGTGAAAAACCGAACACTAGTTCCAGCGGTGACCGCCTCCAGCATCGCCTATCGCGGACGAGCGGGGGCATGGTGGACGTGGCGAGAGCAAGGGTAAGTGGCGAGCGACGTCGGGCCGGTGGGGGCTTATGAGGATAGGGCGAGTTGGGTGATGGTGCCACAGGAGTAGCCGGGGAAACAATAATTATAGGCGGAAGGTAGGCAAACTAGCGTGTCACGGGAAATGCGACGGTCATCGGAATTCAATGCATAAGCAGGCATGGCTTACAGCACCAGCTTGTCATGGAAAACTAGAAAAACTGAAATTATGACTGTGCCATCCCGTCTCGTTCGTGTTGGGTCGCACGCCGGCATGACGGTCAAACAAGTGCACTCAAATCATTCAGATGAGGTACTCCCTCCTTGTCAAAAATGATTCCACGGATTTAATAGGCCCACAACAATTAAAGCACATCTTTTTTCACATCAGTTAGCTGCCTTAATTACGGCCGGCTACATGCAGCCACTTAGAATCGCTCGCAGCCAGTACGCGGAGCAGCATGCAATGAGTCACAGCCAAGGCCACGCATGCAGCCACTTAAATCGCTGGAATTAATTAGGCTTAAACTTTTGCATGCAGTTAATTATTTCCATGCCTTGGTCTTGCTGGTTTGGCTCACGGGACTAATAAACCCGGACGGAGGGAGTGCCTTGGTTGGTGAGATTTTTGAATTAAGCCCTACAAACTGGAAAGGAGGTACTAGTACGTGTGTGATCCACTATTTATTCGTGTAGGATCGAGTAGGTCGTTTCCTGAATTGAGCCCTGCAAACCGGAAAGGAGGTAGTACGTGCGTGATCCGCTATTTATCCGTGTAGGATCGAGTAGGTCGGATAGTGTACGTGTAGGATCGAATAGGTCGGATGGTGTACGTGTACAATCGCATTAGCTGTTGAACGTTAGCTGGGAGATAGGGCATTTGCGAACATTTTTGCTGGCAGTTTCTTCAAATTCGCATGGCATTTTCTTAAGAGCAGCTTGTCAGTTTCTTCAGAGGTAGGCATTTTTATTCAAAAAATCGCGACTTCGGATCTTGCGTCGCAACTAAAACTACCAGGAGCGCATTACTACATTACTAGGCTAGCTAGTGATCGGTCAGTAACTTGTAAACACCAAGCGAACAGAAATAAGGAACTGTTAGTAACTTGTAAACACTCAGAACAAAGAAATAAGGATCATGTTGTGCACAGCAGTAAGAGCCGATCCGTTCGAAATGTTCACACGAGACTCACAGGCCTGGCATTGTAATATGTTCACATTAGTAGCCAAAATTCAAAGCCAACTAGTACGATTCACATAAATAAGATCAACATGTTAATGCATCTCAATGATTCACAAATCATATACAAATATGTAGCTCGAAAAGCAAAGATCTAGAAAAAACATTTGTTCTTCCTACTAACATGGATGCTTCTCTTGGCCAACATTCAGCACAGACTGAAAGAAAAATTTGTTTGTGAAGTCTACAATACCTCTTGCAAACGTAAGTGGTTTCACCAACAACTGGAACCATGAGAATGAACAACACATGATGGAGGAACATCCACTGCAATATGATTTGGTCTTATCTCGATCACACGACGACACTATTTTCGGAATACAAACTTTAACTTAGGCAAAATGATGCCCATTGTATAATCAGACCAAAGCAATGAAGCACCTAGTGTTGACCAATAAATAGTACAGTACTGCTTTTCTGCAGTCCATGAAGTGACTATCCAATCTTTCTGTGTCTATTTTCAAATGGCACTACATGCAGTGACTATACTATTCTCTTGTGCACTTCAACCAAAATTGCGGACACTTTGTTTGTTTCCCAAATAGCAACGGGCAGACATCTCTGTCTGCACAAATATCAAGCAGCTAGTTAACATATACCCCACCTTGTATTTTCGGTTTAAACACATCTCTTCCACTTAGCATCTGTCATGTTTTGCACTAGACAATTTGATACATTCATGTTTTGCCCTCGACAATTTCATACTAAATTGATTTGCTGGTTCATACCAGAAATATAGTGCCTATTCTTCATCAGACCAAGGATATACATGTATGCAGTGATGGAAGAGGTGAAATCGATACAACCGAAATTGAGCATCCAATCAATGAATCCTGTCCTGCACCTCCAATGTAGGTCCACCCTGCCAATAAATTCACATGCAAATCACTAGCATTACTATCTAGACAGTACAAAAAGAGTAGCAAGATAGTAGCAAACCATGTACCTTCGTAATGAACAGCTCATAGTGCCACCAACTGGATATAAAGGTTTGGAAGAAAACATGCTCCTAATGTTGAACCATTTGGACTTTTTGTGCAGTTCCACTAAAATCGGGCATCCCTGTTTGCATAGATATTGAAAGTGTGATTACTATAAAAGTGGCACTAGTTGAAGCATAGACTCACAAATTCTAAATGGGAAAAGGTAGGAAGACTGTTTCTAACCACCTGTTTCAAGGAATAAATAAGGCAACAACGGCTGATGTCAGGAAGGCATACATAGTTTTTTTCAGAAAAATTGAACCATTCCTCACCTTTCCTCTTCTTTTAAGCATATTTTGTGCAGTTCAACTAAAATAAAATGCCATTACTGCCTTGACAATTCAGTGACACTGTACAAAAGGAAATGACTTAACATTACATCATGATGTCAGGTATGTAGTCGACAGGCATTAGAGACAAACTTACAGACCTCCTCTAATAACATAATGAACATTAATTTTAACAAAGGTGTGACTAGCTTTACCGGGATAATTTGAGTGAACTCTACACCCTCTGTTCCTTAATATAAGATGTTTTCGCAGTTCAATTTAAAGTACCCAAATGTCTAGTATTTAGAAAAACAAGTAGTAGTTTTCTTGAGAACATATCTAGGAAAGCTTGCCACACTTTATTTATGTCCATACGCTAATGCAACACCATTTGAATAGTACAAATATACACTAATCTAGTGGCTAGTGCAATAGTAGTGTAGTTATTTTATTACATTGAACAGTACAATGGTTTTAGTGAACAGATTTCAACGCATTGGAAGATTTCTATAAGAAATAACAATACAAAATGTAAAGGTAACAAGTTTCAGCACTGGTATACTAGCTATGCATGAGCATTAAACCTAATACAAAAGTCTGAAGGTAACTTGCATTATTAACTAATGACAGTATAAAAAAATTTGCAAACCATGTACCTTCTAGGTAAATATCATTTCGAACTCGAGGGGACCGAAAAATTGCTATCCCAATCTTGATAATCGGTCAAACATAAAAACTTGATCGAACGAATCAAGAGAACAACCGAAGGTGGAGGTGCCCACTCTTGACCTTTCCTCTTGACACTGCACAAAAAAATTGACTTATCTCATGAAAGTGAGGTATGTAATCTATAAGCATTAACAGTGCAAAAATCTAAAGGTAGTAACAAGTTTCATTGTTGGTATACTGGCTGTGCAACAACATTAGAATGCCTTAGCTAAAAAATCTTTAATACATCCACAATCAATTGCTAACCTTGAAATAATCCGGTGACATTAAATGGCATTGCTTAAATTTATCGGTGGTATTAGATTGAGTGCGGCATTAGTTAACTGTGGCATCACTTTAGCAGTAGCATTGCTTGACTTGACTGCTGGCGTTATACTAACAGCAAAAAAGTGACACTAAGAGCATGGGAGGCCCATTCGGACAGTGGGCACACCAGTACGATATACCTCCACGGACGCATAGAGTGGTGAGGTAGGTATGGTGGCCCAGAGCAACAAATATCCAGGCAGCATATGTGGATTACATCCCATTTTTGTTATGTTTAGCCACCTTTTTCCTATGTGAGGACAACAAACCAATTGACCTGGTCATTCTCTATTGCGTTGCCATGCCATTCTACCCTTCTTCAATCAAGAGACACGAGACTCGTTCCTTAGCTACTGATTTTCCCCTTTTCAACCTAGATGCAGGTTCAATACCTACTCTCTTGGACAGTACAGTCTCCCTTCCTTTCCTTATTCAACCCAGACATTGATTAGTCTGCATGAAGTAGGGTTTCCTTTAATAGTGAAAATTAAGGTTTTTGTCTGCGTGACCAGCAGAGCAGAGGATAGCAAATTGGGAAGATGGTGGAGTGAAAAAAAGATCCACATGCAACGATGTGGCAGATGGGAAGTGGCTTCGCTCGTGGTCGTCATCCTCCACACCCACTACGGCAACGAGCTTGGGGACGGAGGCCATCCCGCGCGGGCGCAAGGTTTGAGAGGACGGCCTTGTCGTCAGTGCGTGACCTCACTCGTCGACGAGGAGTGCGTCAACACTGCACGTCCTTTTCTTCCCCGGCAGATCTATGACAACCGATGAGGAGGGAGAGAGAGGCCGTCTTTTTTAAATATGGAGAGAGGGTGATAGTGTGAGAAGCAATTGGGCAGCCCTTAGCAAGAAAGCACTGAAGCTCCAACCTGTATATCTTTTTTATACTACTAGTACTAGAGGTGGAGTAGTGGTAGAGTAGTGTATATTTTCTCTACATACAGTACCAGTTAGTTGTGCTTCAAAACTGAACGGCACGCCATTAAAAAATAAAGTCGAGAAATAATGCGGCACTTCGGGCCAACACGGCCAGATATTTTGCACGAGAAATGACACACCATGTTTCGTTGACATGTTGTCCCGTTCCAACATGTCAATGAGATGATGGTGAGTCCTTTTATACAATTACTGAATGGACGCTATGTAGGCCGGGGCACCTCTTTGTGTACCGTGGAAACCATCCACCACCTCTTCGCCTTCCCCTCTCGATTTGGAACTGCTGTCGCACGGTCTTCCTCCCTCCTCCATTTGCCTTCACCATTCCTTCTGCCATTGTTTGATCGTCTTCTCCATGAAGGGAACAAGCCAGAAACGACCCCGTTATTCTTGCCCCGATCTGAAAGATGACGTGGTGGAGGAACTCATTGATCGGTGCGATGTCATCACCTCGACTAGCATGGCAGGTTCATTCAAGACCATTCTCGACTCAACTAATAACATCATTACAAGGAACCCAAGGGTCCAAGAGCGGTTTGATCTCCCTTATCCTCTTCGCTATAAGCATGTTCGCCTAGGCGCGGACGATGGAGGCCTCGCCTTGTGCGAGTTGATGCCGCTTGATAACGATATGTATGATGTCAAGATGCCATCGCTTAAGGGTAAGGCTTGGGCTGGCACAAATAGAGATTGGGTTGTTTATATTGGGTACAATTGCGAGTGGGAACTTGTGAATGTGTACACTCGTTAGCGGATTCCACTTCCAAAAATCTCAGAGTGCCCTGAGGTTAAGCACACAGATGATCTACGTATGTTCCAATACGATCATTGTGGCTGTCATCTACGGAAGATAGCAATTTGTCGAGTTCCCAACCACTCTTGGAATTACAAGAACTATGAAGTTGTTGCTATCTTAGACAAGCTTGTTGCCATCGTTACTGATTCCACGGTTCATACATGGATATTGCTCAAATTCTGTACACGGATGAGTACTGTGATGCAATTAAATACGAGGATCTTGTGTTTGCTGCCACCACTCGTGGCACTGTTTTTGCATGGGATCCTCGTAGTTTTGGTACGTTTGTCTTCCACTCGTCCATGGATATTGCTCAAAAATCAGTTTCTGTACACGGATGAGTATTGTGATGCAATTGAATACGAGGATCTTGTGTTTGCTACCACCACTCGTGGCACTATTTTTGCATGGGATCCTCATAGTTTCGGTACATTGCTCTTCCATCGTAATTATAATTGTTTCATCCACATGCATGCGGGTTAGCAAGTTTCCCTTTACTAATTAACCATCTTGTGTTTCCAAGGTCCTGTGAACATTCCACCACCTATACTTGAAAATTTTTATAACCAAGGGGGAGATGACGATGGTGATGATCACGAGCATGAGGACAAGTAGAACTTATATACTCAGTGGCGCCTGGCAACTAATTCCGATGGATCACCTCTTCTTGTGTGTACAAAGTGCACTGAGATTATTCCTACTGAGGGAGCATGTGTTGTCTCCCATGGTCGCCCTCTCCGGATCTATTCCAACAACCGTTGCAGGGTATTCAGGACGGATACTACTGTGTTAGCACCAACACCTTCTCTCTGGTACATTATTAATAGTCTTGGAGAAAACTCGCTCTTCCTTGGGCCAAACTATCCAATGATGGTGAAAGGCGATCCAGCTGCTGTTGACACAACATTACTACCATTTATGAGAGGCAACTGTATCTATACCTTGGACATTCTGGTGGCTCCCTACCCTGGTCCTCATATATGCCACTTCAGCCTGGATGCTTAGTCCTGCGTTGCTCTCGATATTGACAATAGTTGGCCCTTCCCAGAGCACCTATGGTTCAAACCAAGCGTTTCCAACACCGAGGATTGGTTGAGTTGAAGTTCATTTCATTGCTTGTTATTTGTTGTGTGATGAAAACTTCAGTATTTACTAGAATGTTTTGTTGGAAATAATCTATAATCCAACATGTATCCTCGTTGTCATTGTGTGTTGATGACTTGTTGTATGTAATGAATGGTACATTTGCAAATGCATGTCATAGACTCAATTTATGAATGGTTTTTTAGTCACTTCTTGGACTGTGAGTACCGTAGTAGTATAGTCGGCATCCGGTTAGTATATGAAGTTTCTACATCACATAGAGCCAACCTAATATTGGAGAATGCTAGCCCTCCACCGGCGCCGCTTCAAATGGCGGACAAAGAGAGAGGTCGCATCACCTTGTGTCTAGATCTAAGATGCCACATGTACGAGATGAATGACTCCAAGTTCGACCACCGTCATGCTAGGTGCAAGCCGAGGAACACTGTTGGAGAGACCCCCCTCATAATTTTCCTACATTGGCCATTTCATTCATAGGATAGAATGATATAGGATTTTTTTCCTATGTAACCATGTTTTAATTGGCAATCTAGCAACCACTACAACTTTTGTTTCACTTCCTTTGTTCCTACGAAGAGAGTACTTGCTCTAAATGATGTGCCGCTGCAAGAGCCGCCTATATTAATTGACCATGCCCTAAAAAGGTGGACCAGCTTTGGCTATAGTAGTACTGTACTAGGTTAGTAGGTGACCTTGCGCTTCTCGTCTTTCAGAAGTCGAACAATAATGATGGTACTACAGTAGTACTTCTAGCAATCTGACACCAAATGAACTGCTGCACGTCCACCGCTTGTAAGCAAAAGTTTCTCCTCGTGCTGCGAGCCACTGCGCACATGTTGGCGAGGGAGAAGGCGTAGTAAGCAAGCTTCTCATCATTCTGTGAGTTGACGGGACACATCAAAGTTACGTACATTTATTAGTAATCTCTTCAAAAAGGGCCGACCATGTCCATGGTTACCATCCCGTGCTCTGTCATTGAGTATGTGCACTACTCACATGCCATCGAGGAGAATAAATATTGCGTAGTACTAGGTGTCAGCGAAGTGCACGACTCAGTTACGCACTGCATATCTCCATTTTCTTGCATGACACGCCACCTTGATGCTAGATGTCTGACGTGCCATGGAGGCATATAGTATGATTTTTAAAATGGAGGCATATAGATGTCCCGCGTGTCAGCAAAAGGAGGAACAAAGCTCATGTCTTAAACGAAAGAGTGGAAGAACATAGATTCACGAGGACTTAGAAGGAGAAACAAACCTCGCGGTGGAGCGTCTGCACTCATAATATTTTATATTATTCAGCGATATAAAACCAACCAAATCTCTCCACATTCCTATACCATTCAATAGTATAAGGATAACTTTGAACGTAAGCCATTAATTCACCCTATCCAATGGTCATAGTTGGAAAATCCAAACAAAACCAAGCATTGGATCAAGTCTTTTAACACTTATATTTTTGTCGCCTGCCCACCCAGCCCACCTATATATCCGCTCACGTGTGATGACCACAGGAGCTATCCACTCAGATTGTATGTTAAAAAATAAAGGTCGATAACTAATGCGGCACCTCGGGCCAACGCGGCTAGATCGCATTTTGCACGAGAAATACACACCATGTTTCATTGACATGTGGTCCCGTTCAAACATGGCAGTGAGACGACGGCGAGTCCTTTTGTACAATTTCCGAATGGACGTGTAGGCCGGGGCGCCTCTTCGGGAACCGTGGCAAACTGGTAACCGTCCACCAAATCTTCGCCTTTCCCTCTCGATTTGGAAATGCCGTCGCATGCTCTTCCTCCCTCCTCCATTTACCTTCACCCTTTCCTTCTGCCATTGTTCGATCTTCTTCTTCATGGAGGGAACAGGCCGGAAACGAACATGTTATTCTTGCCCTGATCTAAAAGATGACATGGTGGAGGAACTCATTGATCGGTGCGACGTCATCACCTCGGCTAGCATGGCAGGTTCGTTCAAGACCATTCTCGACTAAACTAATAACATCATTACAAGGAACCCAAGGGTCCAGGAGCGGTTTGATCTCCCCTATCTTGTTCGTCGTGACCCTGCTGACTGGCGCGGGGACGAGGGAAGCCTCGCCTTGTGCAAGTTGATGCCGCTTGATAAAGATACGTATGATGTTAAGATGCCATCGCTTGAGGGCAAGGCTTGGGCAGGCGAAAATGGCGACTGGGTTGTTTATATTGGGTACAACTATGAGTGGGAACTTGTAAATGTGTACACTCATCACCGGGTTCCACTTCCAAAAATCTCATACTGCCCAGAGGTTGAGCACACCGGTATTCTATGCACGTTTAAATACGATCATGGTGACTATCTTCTATGGTAGATAGCAATTTGTCGAGTTCCCAACCGCTCTTGGCACTACAGGAACTATGGAGTTGTTGCTATCTTCGACAAGCTTGTTGCCATCCTTCATGGTTCGACTGGATGGATATTGCTCAAAAATTAGTTTCTGTACACGGCTGTGTACTGTGATGCAATTGAATACGAGGATCTTGTGTTTGCTGCCACCACTTGTGGCACTGTTTTTGCATGGGATCCTCGTAGTTTCGGGACGTTTGTCTTCCACTGTAATTATAATTGTTTCATCCACATGCATGCGGGTTAGCAAGTTTCCCTTTACTAATTAAACTTCTTATGTTTCCAAGGTCCTTTGAACATTCCACCACCTATACTTGAAATTTTTTATAACCAAGGGGGAGATGACGATGGTGATGATCACTAGCATGAGGACGAGGAGGGCCCATATACTCAGTGGCGCCTGGCAACTTATTGCGATGTATCACCCCTTCTTGTCTGTGTACAGCCCACTGCTGATGTTACTACTAAGGAAGCAGGTGTTGTCTCCCATGGTCACACTCTCCGGACCTATTCCAACACCCGTTGCATGGTATACGGGATGGATACTAGTGTGCTAGCGCCAACACCTTCTCCCTGGTACAGTATTGATAGTCTTGGAGAAAGCTCGGTCTTCCTTGGATAAAAAAAATCCAATGATGGTGAAATGTGATCCAACTGCTGTTGACACAATGTTACTACCATTTATAAGAAGCAACTGCATCTATACTTGAGACATTGAGGTGGTTCCCTACCCTGGTCGTGATATAGTAGGCCGCTTCAGCCTGGATGATCAGTCCTGCGTTGGTCTCGAGATTGACAGAAGCTGGCCCTTCCCAGAGAATCACTTGTGGTTCAAAGCAAGTGTTTCCAATGCCGATGATTGGTTGAGTTGAAGTTTATTTCATTGCTTGTTATTTGTTGTGTGATGAAAAATTTAGTATTTATAATGTATCCTCGTTGGCGTTGTGGGTTGATGACCTATTGTATGTAATAAAACAATATGCCTGTGATAAACTTACTAAATTTATGAATGTCTTTCGAGTCGCTTCTCTGAGTGGGTGCTGCGACGAGGCAAAAATATATTTTCTGAATACATAATTGTACGTGCATTGCAACAGGTTATCGGATGAGGCCTATCAACAATAGTACACTATTTGTACTAGCTTCACATGATGCACTATCTCTACCTCTATGTATGTAATACAACAAGTTTTAAACTTGAGACAAGCCACCCACCCTCACAAAGAACACTTTTTAACCTAGTACAGACTCCAGGAAATTTGGTCATAGTGTGAGGTGGGCCATATGTTATTCGCTGTACGTAACCAGCACCTCAAATCCTCGATACTACTACTTGGAGTACTAGTAGGCTGGCATGGGCCAGAACAAGCATTCAGGTCCAGGAGTACGGCACACGCCATCAACATGACTTCCATCTGACACCATATTTCTTGGAGTTCGTGCTACAGCTATCTCTTCAACCTTGTCATTTCTCTAACTCAACCATGGCGCGGCGGGCAAGGTGGGGGTTTGCCGATAGTCGGTTTCCTCAACTGCGGTCCCACTTGTAAGGCCAACTCCAACACACGACCCCAAACGGACCTCCGTTTTGCCCGGATTCTGTCCGTTTGGGTAGGGCAATGGGGTCGTGTCCGGGCCATTTCTCGGATGCGGTGGCCATGCGCCCAACGCGCGGACGCATCCCGGATGCGTACATTTTTCTTTGCAAACACATATCTTTTTTATCATTGATTTTTGGTACATGGAAATACACCACCAAAATTTGACTAGAAAAGCAAGAAGAAAGAAAACAAGAACCACAAGAATACATTTTAGAAGATATCCAACTTCCATAACTGCTCCTGTAAGTTGGATTAGTGCCTTCTAGATGCATTCATTGTTGATCTGCGGAGGCTCGATCTTGCGTGTTTCTTTCTTCTTCGAGTGTAAAGAAGTGGACGTTGCTTCCTTGCATCTAGTCTAATGTCTAGCCTCTATTCTATCAACAAGTGCACTAGTCTCATCTCTAGCCTCTATGCTAGCTAAAAGTGATACAACATCAACGAAATTGCGCTCTATCAATATATCGATGTGCTCTTCTTCCCAATACCAAAACTTGCATCCATTCTACACAATAAAATTTTAAGTTACCACAACAAGTCTAATCCGAGAGCACAACCGAAGCTAAAGTAGCACATACCCCATCGGTTGAGCACTTAATGAAAACCCACCTGGGATGTTCTGGTATTGTAGACACGCGGCGCAAGACCTTCTTTGGGCAGTCGTCGGCTGTAATGAGTGGCAATGGTGCATCGACGAGCTTTGGGGCTAGCACTGAGCCCGGCCGACCGCCATTCATGTATCTGCTGGCGGACCGCTGACGGTGTAGATCCGAGTGGCTAGAGGAGGAGTCAGTACCTGCATGCGGCCTTGCGGCCGTGTCGAGGCCTTCTGGCCCGGTGCCCGGTCAGTCCATGGCGTGGCGCGACCTCCCACAACCGGGCGAGCTCAAGCCCGACCGGATCCACTCCAAATCCGGCCGCCGGGTGCGCAAAACACGTAGCCGTGGTTGGGTAGCTCCGGGGCGTTGAGGGAAAGGGGGCTGAGTGAGCACGCATCCTAGCGGCACACACTAGAGTTGGCCTAGCGGCCTGGCGGACCAACCGTGTGGGGGTGCCAAGTGGCTTCGCTCATGTGGGGGACGGAATCCATCCCGCGCGGGCGCTAGGTCTGACAGGACGGCCTTGCCGTCAGTGTGTGACCTCTGTGGCAACCGTCCACTCCCCTCTAGCCTATTCGTTGACATGTGGTCCTGTTCTTACATGTCAGTGAGACGACGGCTAGTCCTTTTGTACAATTTCCGAACGGATGTCTATGTAGGCCGGGGCACCTCTTCGTGTACCATGGCAACCGTCCACCGACTCTTCGCCTTTCCCTCTCGATTTGGAACTGCTGTCACACGCTCTTCCTCCCTCCACCATTTTCCTTCACCCTTCCTTCTGCCATTGTTCGGTCGTCTTCTCCATGGAGGGAACAGACCAGAAACAACCCTGTTATTCTTGCCCCGATCTGAATGATGACGTGGTGGAGGAACTCATTGATCGGTGCGACGTCATCACCTCGGCTAGCATGGCAGGTTCGCTCAAGACCATTCTCGACTCAATTAATAACATCATTACAACGAACCCAAGGGTCCAGGAGCGGTTTGATCTCCCCTATCTTCTTCACCGTGACCCTACTCACCAGCGCACAGACAGTGGAGGCCTCGCCATGTGCAAGTTGGTGTCGCTTGATAATGATACGTGTGATGTTAAGATGCCATCGCTTGAGGGTAAGGCTTGGGAAGGCGCAAATGGTGATTGGGTTGTTTATATTGGGTCCAACTGCGAGTGGGAACTTGTGAATGTGTACACTCATCACCGGGTTCCACTTCCAGAAATATCAGACTCCCCAGAGGTTGAGCACACCGGTTATGACCATACTTTCAACTACAGTCATGGTGACTGTCGTCTACAGAAGATCACAATTTGTCAAGTTCCTGACCGCTCTTGGGATTTAATGGAATATGTAGTTGTTTCTATCTTCGACAAGCTTGTTGCCTTCCTTCATAGTTCGACTGGATGGATATTGCACAAAAATCAATTTCTGTACAAGGATGAGTACTGTTATGCAATTCAATACGAGGGTCTTGTGTTTGCTGCCACCACTCGTGGCACTGTTTTAGCACGGAATCCTTATGCTTTCGGTACATTTGTCTTCCACCATAATTTTAATTGTTTCATCCACGTGCATGCGGGTTAGCAAGTTTCCCTTTACTAATTAACCTTCTTGTGTTTCAAAGGTCCCGTGAACATTCCACCACCTATACTTGAAAAAAAATTAACCAAGGGGGAGATGACGATGATGATGATCACAAGCATGAGGACCCATATACTCAGTGGCGCCTGGAAACTTATTCCGATGGATCACCTCTTCTTGTCTGTATACAGGGCACCGCTGATGTGACTAAGGAAGCATGTGTTGTCTCCCATGGTCGCACTCTCCGGACCTATTCCAACATCCGTTGCAGGGTATTCGGGATGGATACTACTGTGCTAGTGCCAACACCTTCTCCCTGGTTGTCACGACCGGTTTTCCAATAAAAATATTTATTGAGAAACCAATCTTTGAGTCCAGTATGAGAGAAAATCCTCCTCACTGGTAGACAAATACTTGATACAATAAGCCAGTAGCATAGAATATATTACAGGGTTGAGCTAGGGCTGCTCAACGAATTATTACAAGCGCGCCAATAATTATACATAATGGCGGATATAACACAATGGTGTGGTGGCATACTACTGACTCGAGGATATAGTGGTGGTGGAATAACACAATGGGGAGTGTGGTGACACGGTTCTCAAACTGGCACCTCATCGAGCGTCGAGGTGAGGCTCGATAAATTTATTCGGGCTGCGGAAGCGGGTATAAAACTGAGACCAAGACCAGGGTCGCACGAGACTGACTAGGATTCCTCTAGGCGTCGGACTCGCTATCGAACTCTTCATCCATGAGATCGCCTTCGTCAGCATCTGGCCAAATCAACAAGCCAGTGAGTACTTCGAAAGTATTCACAAGACAGTTCGGACGTAAGATATAACAAATGCATGCATGGATGCGTCATGAATAATATTCCCAATGCACACTGATAATGTTTGCACAACGAAGTAAGTATGAGGGAAACGGCGGTAGTCCGCCTGAAATCCCAACAGAAAATAAATGAGAACCGATCGTGTGTCTGAAGCGACGCCACGAAGGGTAAACAAATAATAACAGGAAAACAACGAAGTAAGTACGAGGGAAACGGCGGTAGTCCGCCTGAAATCCCAACAGAAAATAAATGAGAACCGATCGTGTGTCTGAAGCGACGCCACGAAGGGTGAACAAATAATAACAGGAAAATCATGCCACAGTCGGACGTCTGAGCGACATCACAGAAAGGGCTTTAAAAGAAATGCCAGAGTCGGACGTCTGAGCGACATCACAGAAAGGGCTTTAAAAGAAATGCCATAGTCGGACGTCTGGGCGACATCACAAAAAGGGCTTTAAAAGAAATGCCACAGTCGGACGTCTGAGCGACATCACAGAAAGGGCTTTAAAAGAAATGCCATAGTTGGACATCTGAGCGACATCACAGAAAGGGCTTTAAAAGAAATGCCACAGTCGGACGTTTGAGCGACATCACAGAAAGGGCTTTAGTCACAAATAAACAATACTCATAATAAATATTCAGTTCATGATAATAAACAGGTTAGTCCATCCACAGGAATAACATTTATCCGGGCTTAGTACTCATGGGGTTCACTGGAGTCTCTGTCATCAAACTGATACTGTTAGTCCAAGATGATACGAAAGTGGACATGGAATAGATGATTCAAGGAATATATGACTCTGCAGAGTTTGTACAAAAAAATTTCCCACAGCCAACGGATTTCCGTAGTCACGAGGGACTAGTTCCGTTTACGGTTTTTCGGAAGAAAACACAGCTAACCAGTACACACCCATCCTACCTCTCGATGCCAGGACTCACCCTAGACATCGTCCAAGAAAAACTTTTGAGATAGGGAGATCACAATCTCGAATAGCATGGGATCAAATTTATATATGCGCGCTCTAAGGGGTGCCCCCCTCTCGGTCCCAACCGGAAACACCCATGCCCCCTGACCGGATGACTGGCTTTAATCTAGGGCCATGGAACCATCATCCTGGCCTCTCCTTTTGGTGTGTACCAGGAAAGCGGTTTGCAACTTACTAAGCCATATTCCTTGCGGAAAACATGTGGTTGTACAGGGAAGGAAAAGGGAGGAACTGGACCGGTACGATTTGACCCTGAAGTCACATAGTCTGGCATAAGACTGGCATGCTACAACACTGCCATCTTACCCATCCTCATGCAACCACATGGCCATTCATACTGTCTTCCATCAACTTATGGATCATCGAACTCACTTACTTCAACCTTTCATAAAATAACGTTCATCGGTATGCTCATCAACATGCCATGAAACTCACTACATGCAAAACATGCCAAGACACTCATCATATCAAAAGTTCAAACATGCTTGCCTGGTTCAGAGTAGTCGGAGCCTAGCTCGGTGAAGTTCGCGGCTCCGTCACCTCCTTCGGTATCTACGGTATAAAGAAAATATATGCGCTATCGTATATACCAAGAAGTGCACAGAAAGTATTCCAAATATTTTTCAAATAAATATGATAAAAAAGTAGACAAAATTCTGAAGAGGACAGAAAGAGAATCACTCAAAAATTCCTTTCTGTTGAAAAGTTATAAGGGTTTTAAACCAAGGACGTATCTGTAATGAAACAGAAAGTTTTCAGGGGCTAGTTTATAAAAACAGAAAGCGCTTCAGCAGAAACTACGCCAGCCCAGAGGGAAGGCGTATTTGGCAGAAGACATTTTCAGAAAACGCTTCGCTTAGATAGAATAGAGAGGCTGACAGCGGGTCCCGCCTGTCAGGTTTAAATTTTCAAAACGAGGCGGTAGACTTCGCTGGTGCCCGAGAGCCGCGGTGGTCGCCGGCGGCGATCCACGGCGAGGCAGGGTGATCGGGGATTACCAACGTGCTCACCGTGTCCTTCCGCAATGGTGGGTGGTGGTGTTGGTCGCCGGTGAGCACCACGTCGACGACGGGCTTGACTCCGGCGGACGGTGGTTCGGGCGTTGACGGGTCTCGCCGAAGCGGGCTGCAAGGATCAAATTGAGGTGGGGGTTAGAGCATTGGGTGCAAGAGAAGGCTACGGACGAGTTTTGGGCGCCGGAGCTGGCCTCACCGAAGGGAATCAAGGTGGAGGCCGAGGCGGGGCGAGGCGGCCGGAGTTGGGGGAGGAGACCTCCTCTAGGTCCTCCTGGTGGTTTGGCAGGGTTCTGGAGAGGCGTAGTGGAGATGTGGGTCTCGTGAGCGAGCTCGGGGTCCTTTTTATAGGCGATCCGAGGCGGTGGCCATGAACGGGGATCTCCGGTGAAGGTTACGGCGGCGCAGAGCTTGGTCGGGATGGTTTAGGGAGTTGGGCGTCATCACGGCGTTCTACTGGTTCCATTTGGGTGCTAAGCGAGCTTGGACGGGGTGTTAGGGGGGAGCTCGACGGAACGGGGCGGCGCGGGCCCGTCGGCGGCAGGGAGCACGTTCCGTGCTTGCCGGGCTGCAGTGAGGGTGCCACGGGCGTGCGCTGGCATGCATGAGGACACACGGAGGGCCAGGAGGCTTTGGGCGGTGCCAAACGGCGTTCTGCCGTGGTGTGCCTTCTGTCGGCCGCCACGGGAGGTCCCGACTCCGCAGAAGACGCCGGCGAGGGCGGGCCAGCGCGCTACTGACGCCAGGAAGGCTCCAAGCACGCGTGTGCAGCATCCGGACAAGAGGAGAGAGGCCGCGAGCGTCGAGCCAAGGCACTGTGAGCATGTGTCTGTAACTCTGAAGAAATCGACACTGTAAAACTGAATTTTATTGAACTATGCCAAGAACAGTGCAGCTCAGGTGTTCGACAGAATGTCTTTGGCATCTAGGGATTTTTCCTTGAGCTGAAACTTGGTGGAGTGGCCTCTCATTGCTCCAGTAGGCTGCCTGAATTTTGGTGGAATTTTTGGAGAGGTGTAGATATGAATTTCACCAAATTTGGCAAATCTGGTCCAAACTTGCAGTGAGTGAAATTTGAAAAATTTGAAAAGAAGAAGAGTGGATCAAGATGGTTCTAGGTTGTGGGTACTAAAGACAATCCAGGGAAGTTGGTTTGGGATAAAAACTTAAAGGCAAAGTGACACTTGCTTTGAAAATCACTTAAGCTCAAATAAATGGCAGAAATGTTTTTTGGGGAGAAAAATAATTTAAATAAAATCCAAAACTTGTTTGGACTTGTTGAGACAGAGAATTTAGATTGTTCAAAGATGGAGGGAATGGATTTTGAGAAGATTTACCATAGGAGACATGGTAAACCATGGGTGTCTTCAAAAAGAAAAGAAGTCCCAAAAATTCCTAGGGTTTCTTTTTTTTGAAAATAAATAAGTTTGGGAGGGAAATAACCAGAAGAAAAGCTTCCAAAAATTTTAACACCAAAATTAAAAGGAAAGGAAATCCTTGCCAAGGGTGAAAGGAAATTTTTAAGAGGAAGGATTTTCTGAAAGAGAGATTTTTAAAGTCCCTCCTTTTGAATCCAATAAAGTTTTTGATGAAAACCAAATAAAAAAAATTTTGGAGTGTCACACTGGTTTAGTAGTGATACTCTTGGAGAAACTCGCTCTTCCTTGGACAAAACTATCCAATCATGGTGAAAGGCGATCCAGCTGTTGTTGACACAATATTACTACCATTTATGAGAAGTAATTGTATCTATACCTCGGACATTGCTATGCTTCCCTACCGTGGCTATCACAATATGGGTCATGAAATAGGCCTCTTCCGCCTGGATGATCAGTTCTGCGTTGGTCTCGAGATTGATAGTAGCTGGCCCTTCTGAGACAAACTCTTCTGGTTCAAAGCAAGCGTTTCCAATGCTGAGGAGTGGTTGAGCTGAAGTTCATTTCATTGCTTGTTATTTGTTGTGTGATGAAAAATTTAGTATTTACTAGAATGTTTTGTTGGAACTAATCTATAATCCAACATGTATCCTCGTTGTCGTTGTGTGTTGATAACTTGTTGTATGTAATGAATGGTACATTTACATATGCATGTCATAAACTCAATTTATAAATGGTTTTCGACTCACTTCTTGGAGTGTTAGTGCCGTAGTAGTATAGCCAGCATCCGTAGTAGTATGAAGTTGCCACATCACATAGAGCCAACCAATAGTTAGGTGTTGCACGGAGGCCGAGAAATATGGTGATAGCATGACTGTGTGAGGTGGGCTTGTACGTAGTATGATGTATGCACAGGGCTTGCTGTGTTTCCTACTCCTCCGGTCTAAATATTGAGAAGATTTGGTCGAGTTCTTCCTCCTTTTCCGACACGTGGGACATCCGGCATCCAAGTCGTGTCATGCAAGAAAATGGAGTGGTAGTTGAAGCCACGTGATGTGCATCTTGGGTTAAACTATAAATATAATCTTACTACTCTTGAGTAACTCCAAAAGCGGCTGCCGAAGATCTTTATTGGATTTGTTTTTCATCACCAGCATGTCGAGGTGAAAGATGTGCAGGTTCAGTGGGTCCTCTTGCGTTTTCACTGACATGTGGGACCGCATGTGAGAAAACAGACGATGGGCTCCGCGCATCTGCTGGCTGGCTGAAAAGAGAGATAGAGGAGGGCTGAGCATGGACTCCAGGAAATTTGTTTTACGTAACCAGCACCTCTATATAGGCTCGATATAGTGGGGTGGCATGGGCCATAACTAGCATTCACGTCGAGTAGTACGACACACAACACCCACATGAGTCCCATTCGACACTAATTTTCTTGGAGTCTGTGCTACAACCATGTCTTCTCCCTCCTGTTTTCTCAGCCATCACGCGTTGGGTGGGGTGGGGGTTTGCTGATAGTCGGTTTGCTCAACTACGGTCCCACTTGTAAGTGAAAATGAAACACATCACGCATTCCCCCTTGAGCGGCGTGCCGGACCAATGGTGTGGGCAGCGGGGTGCGACGCGAACACGGCAAGCTTTTCCTTTTGAACTTGTAACTTGTAAAATTTGGGTCTGCTCCATGGCGCAACCGATAGATAGAAATAACGATTTTCCCTAGAGTATTGAGAAGTTAGGTTCTGGCGCGGTTCATGCATGGAGTACGTACAAAAATTATGAAGTTGATGCGAAAGGTAAGATAATTACTAGTAGTACCATATACTACTACATGGATTTGATGGAAAGATAAAGATACATACGGGTCCATCAATGACATCCTCACGCCCTAGTGCGCCGGGTCACCAAAAGACGTGTGAGGAGCAGCGGTGTTGGTGGCGAGCTCAACGTGCTTTTGAACAATGTCATCCAAGGTTGCCCTGCGGGTCAAGAAGGCCAGCGACCTATCGTCCTCCTCTAGCACTTAGTAGTCCTTGTGGACGATTTGCACGTAGACGTGGGTGATTATGTCAACGGTGTCTTGCTGCGCCAGGTGCTGCGTGGCGAGCGCAACCTCGAGGTGGACATTCTCTGTCACGACGGCGGGCAGTCGCAGGGCCATCAGTGCGTCGAAGAGGTTGTCCCCATAGAGGCCGTTGAGGGTGGCGGGCATCGTAGAGCCATGGAGGCGTACGTCAAGGTCGTCCGCGAGCTTCTTGACGACGGTGAACTTGTCGAGGAAGCCGACGAGCACCTTGTCGAACAAGGAGATGAAGCTGTCATCCAAGCGGCCTCTCACCCTGGCGGCCTCAAGCACGACCCGGAGATGTTCCTTGGTGCCAGGCCGCAGGCCGGCGTCATGGACCATCTGGCATAGCCGGCTGATGCTCACACTCATCTCCTCCATGGGTCTAGCTTCTAGTCAATTGATCTTGTGATTGGAGTGATCACTCTTGCCCTTGGTTAGGGTGCGTAGGTGCATAGGATTTCATAGATTGGACTGGCGGGGAGCCTTTATATGAGAAGTGCGGACTACGTTGAATTCACGTGCGTGTTGACCATCTACTCCTCGGCCCTCTACTGCACCTGCCTTTGGGTGTATGACAGGCGGGCCAGCCACCCGTTGGGCCCACGTGTCATACAACCAAAGGCAAGTGCAGTAAGTCAATGAAGTTGCGTCCCCCTCCGTGCCGGTGCAGTATAGTCATCTCACCGGACCTCTAGTTGGGGCCAAACGATAGAACTTTGATGTTTACTGGTTTATTGGTCCCGTTTGCATTTTGCGCCAAGTTTTGACCTTTGATTTAACTAATAAAATGTTAATGCATGTAACAAAAAATGTTGTGTAATCCCAAAACACTTAGACTATTCACAGTGGGGAGTAACTTAGAGTAGTAACATGCGTATGTTACTACTCTATGTTACTACCTCCACAGTGGGTAGTAACGTATGTGTTGTATCATGCATCACTTCATTTATTAGGTTATAGACTCATCTTTTCTTAATATGTGTGATGTTACAGTAACTAGCTATGTTACCACATGCTTCTCTTTCTTCATTAGTTACATGCCACATCATATATTTTGCCTAGATAAATGTGATGTTACCACCTATGTTACTCTCACTGTGGGTAGTCTTAGGCACGGTACATTAACTCCCTCCTCGTTTCTTATTTCGTGACATATCAACCAATGAGGGATGTGGGCCGTGCATGCTTTCAATGACTTGAGACTACCAAACATGACATGCAGTGGTTAGTTCATTGCATGTAATCCTATTAATTAGCGTAAAGACATTAAGTTCTCTCGCCGATAGGAATAAAAAAATACACCATGTATTTATTTACAGAGGGAGTAGTACATTTTTTGTGACATGCATTACCAGATATTGCTAGTCAAATACTAAATCCAGATGGACGTGGTAGTACTACTAAATCCAGACGGTGGTGCTAGTACTAGTAGTACTACTACCAATGTGCTACCCATTGGTCAAACTATTACGTGCTACTCCTCATAGTGAGGTGACAAGACCCTACGCCGGAGATGACACCTGAGTATAGGCGCCGTGTTCGGCATACCATAGTCAGCCTCACCGTCTGCAGTCACTATCATCATGGTTGTAGAGCTAGCCTTCTTACAACTTAGCCATGTTCGACATAATTTCCCGTGCGTAGATGCCTGTGCATTGCACGAAATACCAAGATTGGGGGTGGACGGCGCCGGCAGCGGCCATCGTGCTAGATTTCTCCACGGCCTTCTAGATGTGGTTGGGAGGAGATAAGGCTGATTGCGAGAGACAAGGAGTTGTTTGTAAATAGGGAACACATGCGGGCATCTTTTTGCAAAACTGGATAAGTTTGGTTTGTATGCGTTAGATCTAGGCCCGACGACTATTGGTGAAAGATGGCATGCACAACATCATCACCAACTCAGGACCTCTTTGATTCGCAGGATTTTGAAAACACATGAATAGGACACGACAATATTACAAGTTTCAAACTGATATTACAAATGTTAGGAGTAATGCTACACCTAGGAAGAGGGAATTACTAGGAAGTTTACGTAAGAACTTTCGTTACTTTAGGTGGATGCAACATTATCGTCCAAACTAAAATCCACCACCGTGACAAGTCACTAATTGGAAAATAAATTTTCGAGTCTCTAGCCACTTGATGTTTCAAAAACAAATTCAGCTTCTGCGGAGACTTTGTCATTTAGGCTTAGACGCTTGCGGTGATGAGCACACCATTCATTGGTGCACCAGAGAACGCCAAACCTCATTACCTTGAGCACACTTGCCTCCCGAACAAAGAACCTGGCCAATTTAATCTCAGATGTGCTGCCTCGATAGTCGATCAAATCAATTTCTGTAAGATGGAGATCAAGGCATTCGATGAGATTGTTATAGTGCAGCACATTTTTCACTTTCGGGTCTTTTTTTATCTACAAAAGAAGAGAACATATTAGAGCATCTTGCTGTATAAGATTGTCGTGTCATCAATAGGTAGCAATATCATTCGCTCATACGATAGGGCTAGCTGGCTAGTGATATTCTCTCTCTCTCTCTCTCTCTCTCTCTCTCTCTCTCTCTCTTTCTCTTTCCTCTCATTTACCTAGGAGCACGTGAAGAGCTTGGCCATTTGTTGCTTCCACTATGTGGCCGGTGCCATATTTCTCAAAAGTATGCCACATAATATGCACCGATGTCAAATCAAAAGATTTTGGCACTACTCTCGCGATGTAAGAGAGTTGGCACCACTGTGCACACAAACCCACATGTATAAACAAATCAATCAAACCAACGACACCAGCCTCTCACTCTCCCAAAAAAGTGTTTTTGATTGCCTTAGTCCTCTCTCTCTCCCATGCAAGTGTTTTTCATTGCGTGAGTAAATTTGGCACCGGAGCAAAGTAGGTGATCCAGATTGGGGCACCAGGTGAGCAATGGAGGGGCATTGATGCCAAATGCATCACAAGTGAATTTGGCACGTGTTTTGGCCTACATAGTGGAGGGTCATTATAGTCCACTTTTGTACTACCTTGTATTTAGTGTAAAATTTTGACCATAGATTTACCTAAGAAAATGCCAATGCATGTCACCAAAATTTATACCATTTGAAATCATGTTCAAATACGAGTCCAATGATATAATTTTTAGTGACATGCATTAACATTTTGTCAGTTAAATCTATGGGCAAATTTTGATACTCTACTACAAAATAGGAAGAGTAAACCAGGACGGAGGTAGTACTTGATAGGAAGAGTAAACCAGCATAGAGTTACTAGTCTAAGTTACTTTCCACTATGACTAGCCTAGGCTAGTATAGTAGTACAACAAAAAAACAATGCAGGTGATCACGTGAGAAAAAAACTAAAAACATTTCTCTAGGTGCAGTGCGTAGATGCAATTTTGAGCACTACACTTGTCATCGTAATTTGGGAAAATTACGAACAAATTGAGCTATGTTGTGATTACCATTTACTAATAGGAAAGAAGTTTCACCTTGATGAGTAGCTTCTCCGAGCTCGGAAAGCATGTAAGGAATCCAACAACTTGATCCAGATTGGGGCCGATAGATTTTATTGCCAAGATCTTCACGGTGTGCATAGACTGGGTCAAGCTTCTGGGAATCATTTTCTGGAAGATGGTCGTAAATACATCAAGAAGAAATTTAAAAATGTGAATTTCAAGAAGACGGAGAAAAAATGAGTGTTGTACCTGAACGATTACTGATCCAATAAAGAGTTCGGAGAATTTGGCAGACGAGTACACCAACGCCGTCAATTTTGGCGCGTCAATGACCCAGATTTTTGTTGGACCTTCTAGATCAGATACAAGCAATCTCTCAAGGAAAGGTGCATTCTGAATGACCATAACGTGGAACAGCTGGAGTGATCTCTTCCCAATTGATGTCTTGTTGCGGGGCCAGCAAGACACAAAAATCCATCGGATATTCCTCGAGGCGATGTGGAGGCTAATGAACCCATGGATCTGCTCAAGATGAAGGTACTCGAGCGCAGTACAGCTACGGAGTAGGTGCTCCATAGCCTGCTTCGAGATGCCAAGGTCGAAGAGGTTGAGCTGCTTGAGTTGAGGGAGAAGAAGGGCGGGCGCGACATTAATCTGGGGAAGATAGCAGGAGCTGAAGCTGGCGTGGCGCAGTGTTGGCGTGAGGCAGAGCGCGGACGACGGTAGAGAGCGACATCATCTAGCTTCAAAGCTGAGCTCCTCGAGCTGATCTAGGGCGGGGTATAAGAACCACTCGTCGAACTTGGCTTGGACCTTGCAGTTGGCACTGAACATGCGGATGTCAAGGCGTCTGGCTGGCCCAGGGTGCGATGAAAGGATCGTGGAGACTACGGCCATGCATTTGCAATCCCCATCACAAAGGGAGCTGTCGACGGTGAGGTTGAGGGGGACGCGGTGCTAGAGGGGGTGCCACCGCTGGGAGAGTAGGGCGGTCCGCACAGTAGGTTTGGTGGGGAGGAGGCCGATGATGATGAGCAGCATGTCGTCGGGGAGGCTGCTGATGAAGTCCAGGTCGCCGGATGCAGTTTTGGCTCGAGTCACCTCCGCTTGTTGGCTGCCTCCCCGTCCGGCAGTGATGCCGGTGTACACGTGTGCTGGTCTGTGTTGTGTGCTGGCCTGCTGGGTGTGCGCGAGTGCGTCCTTCTGTGCATGCCGCCGCGCAGTGGTGAATTGTGCGCGAGTGCGTTCTTCATGTGGAAGAAGTGTGTCCTCAATGCGCCCTCAATTTACTAGCGTTTGGGGTGCTACCCCGCCGAGTGGTTTCAACTTTGTTTACTTCACCGCGTGTCAGATGGGCCTCTAGTTTACTTATTTTCACCCACTGCCACATGGGCCAGCACATGAAGATAGAGAACACGAGCTGACAAGGCAGCATGTGGACTAGTTGACCGGTCAACTAAACAATATACGGAGCTACACACTAACACGGTGAGCATATAATCCGTCGGTATAGAGAGTTCGAGTGAGAGGGGAGGCTCGTGAGAGATACTCCCTCCGTTCCAAAATAGATGACTCAACTTTGAGAGAGAGAGAAAGAGCTAGTCCCTTCGTTTGATAATGTAGTGCCAACATTTTTTTAAAGTCAAACTTTTGAAACTTTGACCAAGTTTATAAAGAAATTACTTATATCTACAATACCAAAGAGAAATGATAGTATGAAGTAAGTACATGTTGTGATGAATCTAATGATCGTTCCAGATGTAAATGTTTTTCTCCACATATACCTAATCAAACTTTTCTGAGGTTTGACTTTTCAAAACATCCATATGCTTGTGGACGTGAGATAGTCCCTAACTAGAGAGAGAGTGAGAGAGAGTGTGTGTGTGAAATAGAAAGAGTGAGTGAAAAAAGTGTGTCTGCATGTGTGAAGGAGACATGGACAACACACGATAAAAGTAGAGAAAATGTGTGTGTGTCTTATGAAAACATATCACACATGCATATTCGACAACAGAAGCAAGGTGAGGAGATAGTGTGTGGTTGTTTGCAACCGAGATAGAAGACCCCTAGCACGTGGTTAACAGGGGTCTGACAAGCAAGGGAGAGAGGTCGAGAGATACGTACAGAGAAAATGCAGACATGGGGAGGAGAGAGTGTATGTTAGTCATAGAGAGATCCCCTGGAGATCATGATGGGACTACATGGGTGGGAGATCGAGTGACAAGGTGTGTGCGTGATAGAAGATACCCCGAGAGATATCGAGATAGACGTATGGATGGAAGGAGACAATACGTGTGTTCCCAGTGGCTAGTGAGAGACAATCATACTTAGGGGGGGAGTGTGTGTGCCTATGATGGAGTGAGGGATTATGGTACTTAGGGGGGTGCGTGTCACATAGAGAGAGAACAAGGGCGGAGAGTGTTGGATGGGTCTATATGTAGCGCGAGAAAGACATGTGTATGTGTGAACCAGGGACATATAAAGTTTGAGAGAGATAGAGGAGCCCCAATAAGGCTGAGTGGTGCGTCAGATAGATGAGAGGGGGAAAGAGATGTTCCATCCGCTCGATAATGTAGTGCATGTAAAACAATTTAGAACTCGAACTTTGGAAACATTGATCAGGTTTACACAAATGTTATTTATATCTACAATACCAAAGATACATCATATGAAACTACATCTCATGATGAATCTAATGGTATATGTTTGCCGTTCTAGATGTAAATGTCTTTCTCCATGTACATGGTCAAACTTTGTTATGTTTCACTTTTCAATAAATCTATATGCTATGGACCGAAGAGAGTGCCTAAGTCGAGAGTGATCAAGTGCGTGTCAAGGAGAATGAGTGAGTGTGCAAAAAGAGTATGTGTGTGAAAGAGAAAGGGACAACAAATGATAAATTAGAGAGAGTGTGTGTGTTTTTTCGTTTCTTATGCAAACATATCACGCATGCATCTCTGAGATAGAAAAGCGAGGTGAGGAGATACACGAAGATAGCTAGTGCATGATTGTTTGCAACAGAGAGAGACACCCCTATAGCACATGTCCAATAGTGGTCTGGCCAACAAGGAACAAAGGTCGAGAGGGACACATGGAGAACATGTACGCATGGGGAGGGAGACAGGGTGTGTTTGTGATAGAGAGATCCCCTCGAGATTGTGAGGGGACATATATGGGTGGGAGATCGAGGGAGGTGCGTGCGAGATAGAAAGATGCCCCGAGAGAAATCGAGATAGACCATGCACATGTTTGTGATGGAGACAAAGATTAGCTAGTCATATACATATAGGGGGGACTGCGTGCCTACATTTGAGTGAGAGACCATCATACTTGGCTAGGCATGAGATTGTGTGTGTGTGCGTGTGAGATGGAGAGAGAACGAGGCAGAGAGATAAAGTTTTAGATGGGTCTATCAAGTGCGAGTGAGATATGCATGTTTATGTGTGGCCCAGGTAGATGGAGAGTTTGAGAGAGAGAGAGAGAGGGAAGAGCTCTAAGACAACAGAGTGGTGCGTGAGAGAGTTACGGGCAACGAGCAAAGGAATTTGTGTCCGTACAATGAGTGCACCCAAGATATTTAGCTTGGACTAGAGAATCATACATAGTGTGCGAGAGAGACCTATAGATGGAGTATATATGCATGCGAACTAGAAAGACCCCCCCCCCACACACACACACAAAAGAGAGAGAGAGAGAGAGAGAGATGGAGAGAGACGGAGAGAGAGGGAGAGGGACCAACAAGGTTTTGTGTGTTGGATGCGTGCGACAGAATTGAAGATTGTCGGCGAGAGAGAGAGAGAGAGAGAGAGAGAGAGAGAGAGAGAGAGAGAGAGAGAGAGAGAGAGAGAGAGAGAGAGGGAAGAGCTCTGAGACAACAGAGTGGTGCGTGAGAGAGTTATGGGCAACGAGCCAAGGAATTTGTGTCCGTACAATGAGTGCACCCAAGATATTTAGCTTGGACTAGAGAATCATACATAGTGTGCGAGAGAGACCTATAGATGGAGTATATATGCATGCGAACTAGAAAGACCCCCCCCCCCCCCACACACACACAAAGAGAGAGAGAGAGAGATGGAGAGAGACGGAGAGAGAGGGAGAGGGACCAACAAGGTTTTGTGTGTTGGATGCGTGCGACAGAATTGAAGATTGTCGGCGAGAGAGAGAGAGAGAGAGAGAGAGAGAGAGAGAGAGAGAGAGAGAGAGAGAGATGGAGAGAGACGGAGAGAGAGGGAGAGGGACCAACAAGGTTTTGTGTGTTGGATGCGTGCGACAGAATTGAAGATTGTCGGCGAGAGAGAGAGAGAGAGAGATGGAGAGGGACCAACAAGGTTTTGTGTGTTGGATGCGTGCGGCAGAATTGAAGATTGTCGGCGAGAGAGAGAGAGAGAGAGAGAGGGAGGGAGAGAGAGAGGGAGAGAGAGAGAGAGATGGAGAGAGGCGGAGAGAGAGGGAGAGGGACCAACAAGGTTTTGTGTGTTGGATGCGTGCGACAGAATTGAAGATTGTCGGCGAGAGAGAGAGAGAGAGATGGAGAGGGACCAACAAGGTTTTGTGTGTTGGATGCGTGCGGCAGAATTGAAGATTGTCGGCGAGAGAGAGAGAGAGAGAGAGAGGGAGGGAGAGAGAGAGGGAGAGAGAGAGAGAGCAGGAGTTCGGGAGAGGGGGAGGTCGCGCTTTATGCATCAAAGACTGATATAAACCATGTTTTGATATAAACTTGCATTCAAATATTTAAATTGGAGAACATGTTGTCTACAATCCACACATGAACAGAGATATGCGTATATCAAACAAGTTCATCAATTTGACTCTCAACATGTGCATGGAGTACTATAATACTGTACAACATGCTACTCGATTGAGGTGTTTAATTTTGGATTTAGTTCACTATTTTGACCTGGTGAAGGAGCTATTTAATTGAATCGAGATATTTCATTTTGGGTTTGATTCTTGTTTTTGAGTGAGTCAACTATTTGTCATATAGTAAATCGCTAGCAACGAGCATGTAAAAACACATTACCCCCGAGCATCATCTCTCCGTCTAAAAAAGAAGTGGCAAGCTAATATTTCAAAATTTGATTCGAATCGACTTGGTAAGGTAGACGTCGATGCTCGTTCTCCCAAAATTTGAACGAACCGTTAAACACCCTCTGCTCGGTGGAATTCGCCCGAGCAAATAAATGGGAGACGCGAAATTACCGGCCTATGTGGGACACACATGAATTGGCCCGTTGTACATCGAGGGTAGGTTCATAACTTCATCCAAGCGTGCCTTCTCCTCGGCCGAAATGACATGGGCCGAATAATTCATAAACCATGGTCGGCAAAACACCCTCTCCTCGCCCGAAATAGCGCGCGCCCATTATTTTAAAACACGCTCTCCTCTCCCGAAATCCCTCGCGCCCACTATATTTCAAAGCACGCCCTCCTCACCCAAAATCGCTCGCGCCCACTATATTTCAAAACACGCCCTCCGCGCCCGAAATCGCTCGCGCCCAGTATATTTCAAACCACGCCCTCCTCGCCCGAAATCGCTCGCGCTCACTATTTGGGATAAGCAAAGTTACTCTACTATCCCTGACCCTCAGTACACAGACACAAGCCGAGAAGCCTAAAGGTAGGGGTAGAACTGTAACCCCCCCCCCCACATTGTAGACAAATGCGTCCATAAGACATGGTTCCCCCTCCCAATTCCCCATTCATACCTCGTGGGCGCCAAATCACCTTCTCCCCGGAAGCTCCCTTCTCCCGAGCCACGAAACCTCAGCCCCTCCTCCGTGGCGCCCCCTGTCCGTGTCAAAACCGGCGGATCTCGGGTAGGGGTTCCCGAACTGCGCGTCTAAGGTCGATGGTAACAGGAGACAGGGGACACAATGTTTACCCAGATTCGGGCCCTCTCTATGGAGGTAATACCCTACTTCCTGCTTGATTGATCTTGATGAATATGAGTGTTACAAGAGTTGATCTACCATGAGATCGTAATGGCTAAACCCTAAAAGTCTAGCTTGTCTGACTATGATTATGAGGATGTGTCTACGGACCTAGCCCTCCGGTTTATATAGACATAGGAGGGATCTAGGCTTACATAAGGTTGGTTACAGAGAAAGGAATCTTCATATTTGATCGCCAAGCTTGCCTTTCATGCTAAGGAGAGTCCCATCCGGACACGGGTAGAGTCTCCAGTCTTCATATCTTCACGACCCATTAGTTCGGCCGCCCGAGGACCCCTTAGTCCCGGACTCCCTCAGTAGCCCCCAAACCAGACTTCAATGACGAGGTGTCCGGCGCACAGATAGTCTTCAGAATTGCAAGGCGTGTTCCTCCTCCGATGACCTCAAAGCAATGTATTCGGCTTTCCATTTAATGTCGTACCCCTCGACTTCTGCACCTTCCTGACTTTAGCTTCCACGTGTCGAGTGAATACAGGAGGTCGGGGTATTTTTACATATACCACCCTAACCGTACCTGAAAGGTTCCTATTTAAAGACAATAGATCTCAGATCCATTCCAAATCTCACGGAAAAATCCTCAGAGTTTCCAGAGCAGAACCACCCCAACATGGCTAGCACTCCCAGCTCTTCATGTCGTGCCCACAACTCTAAAAATGGTGATTGGGAGAGATGTTCCATATCTGACAGTCAGCTGGCGAAGCTACAAAAACAAGGCTTTCTCCCTCCCACGGATTTAGTCCCCGTACAAGCAGGGCTGACGTCCTTCATTGGCGGGCTCAAGCGGAGAACTTCCCCAATCCGTCCAGGGGGGAAAGAGTATGCTTCGTCCCCTTCTTGTTAAGAGGTGTTAGATTTCCAATCCATCCCTTCCTTCGAGGACTGCTGGAGTATTATGGCCTCCAATTGCACAGTCTCACTCCCGCCTCCATCCTGCAGATTGCGGATTATCTCGCTCTATGCGAGCTATTCCTAGGCTGCGAGGCCCATTTCAATTTATGGAGAAGACTGTTCTGCCTCATCCCTCGTAATCAAGGAGGGTCAATATTTGAAGTGGGGGAGCCGAAGTGTGGCATATCGCCGGAACCGGATACTTGTTCGGCACGCCGAAGAAGGCTTCTGAAGAGTGGCCTTCCGAATGGTTCTATATTGGCGACGTCGCCCTTCCCAACCCAGTCCAAATGGGCCTCCCCAAATTTTCAAGTGCTCCTTTGAAGAAACACCATAGCTGGCGTCCTCGGAGCCTCGAGGAAGAGGATAGCGCAGAGGTCAGTCAGCTGCTGGGAAACATTAAGGTGCTCACCCAGCCCGGATTATCAATAGTCGAGGTATTGGCGATCTCCATAGTGCGGGGGGTCCAACCACTCCAGTACAGAGGGCTTCCCATGTGGCACTGTAATGGGGAAGACGACGCCTCACGCTGTGGTCGGAAGGGCCAAAATATTGGTTGAACAGTATAAAGGGGAGAAGGAGGAGTTCTCCCGTCTCCAATGTCGAGACGGATTTTCCATGTATAATCCTCCTAGCTGGGTAAGCTTCTGACCCCACCATTTTACTCCTCTCCCTGAATTATTTTTGAGGGACAGTATCCTATCCACTCATAACAGGAATGGCGAAAGGTTGTCGAGGGGATCCATAACCCCGCCCCTTAGCCGGAGGGTCACAACCGGGATTTTGATCCTGGATATGAGGAAGATCCGGACATATTTGTGGAAGTCGAGGATGGAATATTCTATCAAACGAGCTATGATGGTACAGAAGTACCTATCATCGCCGATTACCCCGGCCTCCTTCCTGCTTCGCATGTAAGTGATTTAAAAGCCACTTTCTTTGAAAGTGTTTCCTTGCTATGCCTCACCCACCACACTATTTCGTGTTCCAAAGGGGAGGCGCTCTACATCACAACGTGCGCCAGAAGTGTCTCCGAGGAGAGTGGTGCCCGTGCCGAGTACATCTTCGAAAAGGAAGGCAAATGATAATACGATAGAACCCTCATCAAAGAGGTAAAGCTTTCCTTTGAGGAATACATCCTCTGGTCGCCACATCAAATCGTGATGCGACTCACCGTGTTCTATCAGGAAAAGTATCTACCGGACTGCGTCCGGGGATCCGGCCGGACACGCATCCACTAGTCAGGTTTCGGACCCTGCCCTAAGGACGGGGGCTAACATGGGAGCGGCACGGAACTGTCCTTGCACAGAGGGTACGGATGACATGTCCGTCATGAATTCAGAGGTGGAGAGCGCCATGAATCATCGTTGTCGGATGACCGTGCTTCGTGACCCCGGCTTTTCAAAGGAGGCATTTGATGCCTTCAGCTCGGCCGATGCGTACATCCGAGCTGCTCAGGATGGTCTTGCCAGAGCCACAGACCAGCATCTGAAAGATATGCGGGGAAGTGTTGACTTAACAATCATACACCAGTAGCCCCCAGACTTAAAGCAGTTGATACAACTGATTTAAGGATCGCTGTATAACCAGGTAGTTATGGAGAAGAACAACCTGCTATCTCAGGAACTAGAAAAGTGTCGGACCCAGCTAATTGTTGCCAATGCTGAACTGGAGAAATCCAAGAAGGCGTCTCCTGGTAATGTTTCCCTCCATCGAGAAAACATAATGGTATACCAGTAATGCTCACATGGTTGCTCACCTCTTAACAGGATCATTAGATCAACAACAAGAGCATCTGAAAGCCACTCAAAGCGGAGAACGAGAAGCCAAAAAACTCACTACAAAAAAAAGACAGATTCGTGACATTTTGGTCTGAACGAAATTTTTTCTGTCATACCTATGACACTTCTATGACGATAATTGTGACAAAACACGGTATCATCATAGATGTGGTGGCGTCCTACTTCTATGACAAAAAACCATGACAGAAAATGGGCTTTCCGTCCTGGGCGGGCCGGAGACGCAGCTGCATGACATTCTTTGGGCCGTCCATGACGGAAAAAACCATGGTAGAAGCAAGGGCGAGGAAAATATCGGGGTGTTCCCGGTTACGGTGGGTGGTCGGGGCCGAGCGATGCGTGTTTCTCTCGTACACGCACGCGCGTGGGTGTGAGGCGTTGGGCTCTAACTGAACCCGAGCGAGGCGTTGGGCTCTAACTGAACCCGAGTGATTGCACTGCAGGCTACACGTGGAGGCTGGAGGGGGTCGACGGTGGAGATGAACAATATCCCGTGGAGTCCCGTTTTGCGGTATGCCACACCCCTCCCGATGAACAAGACCCCCGTTTCGACCGTAGTGCTCCAACACAAGTCCGTTTCCTCCATTTTGCGCTACGCCACACCCCTCCCGATCAACAGGACCCCCGTTTTGACCGTAGAAGGTCCGTTTCCTCTGTTTTGCGATACGCCAGACCCTCCCGGTGAACAGGATCCCGTTTCGAATATGGTCGGTCAAACACAAGGCCGTTTCCTCCGTTCTATGGTATGCCAGGCCTTGTTTCCATCGGCTGTTCCGTCCAAGCTCTCCCGATGAACACGACGACGCATTCTGTTCCGACCCAGCCGGTTGGCTCCCCATGAACACGACGACGACGCTGTTTCTCCGTTCTAACCCAGCCATGTACACGAGCCCTGGCCGTACGTATGTGCGAGGAGGCGTTCGAGACCCTGCCCATATGTACGTTCGTGGCCGTATTTTCTTTCTTGCACACTGGCTGCTGTACGTACGTGTACATGCTACCTGCGTGCCTCTACTACGACACATGCACGCCTCTACATTGACCAGTATGTACATACATGTTTGCGACCAGAATGACAACGCTACGTATGCTTTAACCATGTGGGTCCCTACTGTCAGGCACTTCCTTGCGTGCGAAGATGTAGCTGGTGGGTCCCAGCAGTCAGGGGGCGAATCTTTTTTTTGCCCGGACGCACTTCCTTGCATGCGAAGAAGTAGCTGGTGGGTCCTAGCAGTCAAGGGGAACTTTTTTTCGGAAATACGGTGGCCCGTCCGGTGGGTCCCCACTGTCAGGTGGAGTAATAATTATTTTGCGCGTAATAAGGAGGCACTTCCTTGCTGCGGCCGTGGACCCAACTCTCAGCCTCTCCACGTACATTCCACGTCCAATGGAAGCCGTTCTTTGACAACGCTGACCACGCCGCGCCGAGAGCACCACGGCGATTGATGACGGCGAGGCCTAGGAAGGGGACGACACGGAGCCAGGGAAGAAGCGGCAGTGGAAGCCCGTGCGGAGAGGAGTACGAGGGGTCACTGGTTCGGCTGCGGTGTGAGGCTACCGCCGCCGCAGGGCCTGGCCAGCAGTGGGAATAGTAGGGGGCGGTGAGGCCTCTGCGGCAGCATAGCCGGCCACGGGAGGCAGGAGCATGCGGCGCGACCGGCGCTGCTTTGGGCGGCTGGAGCGAGAAGACCAGAGGTTGAAGAAGCACAACGGCCGTTGGATGGACATCGTATGGTCACTAAGCTAGAATTGTTCATATTGACTAAGTTGACAAAGCCCTCCATCCCCGTCAACTTAGTAGGCCCACAAGTCAGCTAGCAGGGGGAGTATTCATTTTTTTTCTGCGTAATAAGGCGACACTTCCAGTGGGTCCGAGCTAACAGCGGGGGGAACGTTTTTTCCGAAATACGGTGGCCCATCCGGTGGGTCCCAGCAGTCAGGGGGAAACATTTTTTTTGCCAAATACGGTGGTCCGTACGGTGGGTCCCTGCTGTCAGGTGGAGGAATAATTATTTTCCGCGTAATAAGGAGGCACTTCCTTGCGGCTGCTGTGGACCTAGCTGTCAGCCTGTCCACGTACAGTACTCCTCCGATGGAAGTCGTTCCTTGACCACGTTGACCACGCCACACCGAGAGCACCAGGGCGGTGGACGACGACGAGGCCTAGGAAGGGGAGGACGCGGAGCCGGGGAAGATGCGGCAGTGGATGCCCACGCGTAGAGGAGTATGAGGGTTCACTGGTTCGGTGTAGTGTGAGGCTGCCGTCGCCGCAGAATAACAGGGGTGTGGGTGAGTACAGGGATGGCCTGGCTAGCGGTGGGAGTAGTAGGGGGCGGTGAGGCCTCCACCGCATCACAGCCGTCCACGAGAGGCAAGAGCACGAGGCACGACCGGCGCTGGTTTGGGCGGCTGGAGCAAGAAGACTAGAGGTTGAAGAAGCACTACGGCCGTTGGATGGACATCGTACGGTCACTGGAGCTAGAATCGTGCATATTGACTAAGTTGACAAAGCCCTCCGTCCCCGTCAACTTAGTAGGCCCACAAGTCAGCCTGCCACTATACTAGGTCCCACCTAGCAGGGGGAGTATTCATTTTTTGTGCGTAATAAGGACACACTTCTTTGCGTGCGAAGATATAGCAAGTGGGTCCGAGCTGTCAGCGGCAGTAACATTTTTTCGCGAAATACAGAGGCCCTTTAGGTGGGTCCTAGATGTTAGGTGGAGGAATCATTATTTTGCGCGTAATAAGGAGGCATTTCCTTGCATGCGGCCGTGGACCCAGCTGTCAGCCTCTCCACGTACAGTCCACTTCAGATGCATGTCGGTCGTTGACCACGTTGACCAGGTGGCGCCGAGAGCACCAGGGCGGTGGACGACGGCGAGGCCTAGGAAGGGAACGACACAGAGGCAGGGAAGACTCGGCAGTTGTTTCCTACGTGGAGGGGAGTACGAGGGTTTACTGGTTCGTCTCCCGTCGCCGGAGAATAACAGCAGGTGTGGGTGAGTAGAGGGATGGCTAGGCCAGCGATGGGAGTACGATGGGGCAGTGAGGCCTGCGCAGCAGCACAGCTGGCCGCGGGGAGGAGGGAGCAAGCAGTCTCGCCGGCGCTTGTTTGAGCGGTTGGAGCAGCAAGAGCAGAGATTGAAGAAGCACGACGCCCGTTGGATGGACATCCAACAGTCACTGCTTGTGCGTCAACCTTTTTTTAGGAAAGCCTCAAATCTGTGGAAAACAGCATACAGCCCATCTACCATTATTTCTAATAATTTACATCCCATTTGCTAATTCTTAAGGTTTTTTTGGAGCCCATATTATTTTTGTTAGTATTACAGCCCATATTGTGGCCACGGTTAAAAAATTATACGAAATGTTGCATATTTCGGTGCGGTTTGAACTATTTTTAATCCCGAAATTTTGAGTCACATTCAAAGTGATTTTAAAAATAAATGTATATCAATATAAAATCCAACAAATTGTCCACGCATAAAAATTAATGCAATTTAAAATCTTGAAATGAAAAAAGAAATTTGAAAGTAATTGCTGGTTTGATGTGTTTTAAAAATGTACATCCCATTTCTCATTACTGATAGGCCATTTTCTCGTCCAATCAATGAAGCTCTCCTCGTCTTGAAAGATTTGTAGCCCAACAGTCCTGACAAAGCGACTGACTTGGCAAATCACAAAAAACTGGGCTAGCCATTTTCAGAAAGAAAAAAAACTATTGGGCTGGTCTGTGGAAAACATAAAAAAGAAGGGTGTCTAGACAGGCCAGAGTGCCCTGCATAGCCCAGTTGACACCCTGCTTCCGTCTCAAAACAAATTAGATAAATGCCACAACAAATATGGCGATTCATAAAAATGCCACTGCAATTTCCAAACTTTGAAAAATGCCATTGCAATTTTTGCAAACTTTGAAAAACGCCACTGCAATTTCCAAACTTTGAAAAACGCCACTCCAGACTTCGAAAAATGCCACTGGAAATGGCATGAAATGGCATTTTTCAAAGTTTGGAAATTGGAGTGGAATTTCTCAGAAACACCAGATTTGGAGTGGCATTTATCAAATTATCCCAAAACAAAAATGACTGGGCGAGCTACTGGGTCCCTGGTGTCAGCCGCTCGTTGTGCAACTCTCTCGTTTATTGACTTTGTTGACAATGGCATGGGACCCAGATGTTAGAAATCCATTAGGAGGAGCCATTTTTTATTGGATTGAAATAAGGAGGCACTTGCTTGCGTACTGCCATGACCTTGGCGGGTCCCTGCTATCATCCTCTCCACGTACAATCATCTCCTGATTGTGTACGCGTCAACTTGGTAGGCCCACAAGTCAGCCTCTAAACCCGTGGAGGACAAATACAACCCGTTAAAAAATGACAGGCCATTCCATACGTTCAAAAGAAAAGTTCAACATTCAGAGCAAAGTAACAGGTCTGATCCACATATAGAGTACTGAACTTCCATGTTGACAACCATCATAGCCAAGTTAACTATCTACTCCCACTAATACTCTACTAGCGTACAAGTACTAACTTACTCTTAGCTAACTAGACGATGCCGGCCGCCATCTGCGGTACACGCTAAATGCCAGCACCGGCATCCTCCGCCTTGCCTCGGACTTGCCAGAGGTGCGATAGGGAGCGTTGCTCGCGCGCGTTGGCCCTTTCCATGCCGGCGTGGTCCACCAAAGCTTTGGCTTCTAAGCGGGAAACCCACTTGACGAGCTGGTAGTAAAAATCGGTGTCGCGAACGCGTGCATGCCCAACAGCCTCTAGGGCTATTTGTCGGGCGCGGCCTCCACATAGTCGGCCCAGGTGCGGGCGCTCTGCTCGCGACTTAGAGTGTCGGTGCACTGCTCCTCCATGTCCGGCATGCGGCACAAATCGGTGATATGCTGCTCCTCCGCGAAGCGGTCGCGCTCCAACAACTCCTACTCCTCCACCAGGTGATCGCGCTCCAACAAGTCCTCGATCTCCGCATTTCCATCTAAAGACCGATAGAATGCCTCCTCCCTCCGTCTGCCTTCCGGTGAAAAACCGAACACTAGTTCTAGCGGTGACCGCCTCCGGCCTCGCCTATCGCAGACGGGCGGGGGCATGGCGGACGTGGCGAGAGCGAGGATAAGTGGCGAGCGACGTCGGGCCGGTGGGGGCTTATGAGGATAGGGCGAGTTGGGTCACGGTGCCACCATAGAAGGCCGGGAAATAGTACTTATAGGTGGAAGGTAGCGCGACGGTCATCGGAATTCAATGCATAATCAACTAGGCATGGCTTAGCGCGCCAGCTCGCCATGGAAGACTAGAGAAACTGAAATTCTGACTGTACCATCCCGTCCCGTCCGTGCTGGGTCGCACGCCGACATGACGGTCAAAAGAGTGCACTCGAATCATCTCCCTCCTTGTCAATAATGATTCCATGGATTTAAAAGGCCCGCAACAATTAAAGCGCATCTTTTTTCACATCAGTTAGCTGCCTTAATGACTGCATGCAGGCACTCAAAATCGCTCGCAGCCAGTACGCGGAGCAGCATGCAACGAGTCGCAACCGAGGGTATTAGTTGATGAACTTTAGCTGGGAGATAAGGCCTTTGCAAACGTTTTTGCTGGCAGTTTCTTCAGATTCGCATGGCATTTTCTTCAGAGCAGCTTGTCAGTTTCTTCAGAGGTAGGCATTTTTATTCAAAAAATTGCCACTTCGGATCTTCCATCACAACTAAAACAGCCAGGAGCGCATTAGTAGGCTAGCTAGTGATCGATCAGTAACTTATAAACACTGAGCGAATTGCTATAAGGAACTGTTAATGCATCTCAATGATTCACAGATGATATACAAATATGTAGCTCCAAAAGCAAAGATCAGCCACAACTAAAACCAACTAGTACGATTCCCATGCATAAGATCAACATGTTAATGCATGTCAATGATTGAAAGATCATATACAAATATGTAGCTCCAAAAGCAAAGATCTATAAAAAACATATGTTCTTCCTACTAACATGGATGCTTCTCTTGTCCAACATTCAGTACAAACTGAAAGACAGATTTGTTTGTGAAGTCTACAATTCCTCTTGCAAACGCAAGTGGTTTCACCAACAGCTGGAACCATGAGAATGAACCACACATGATGGAGGAACATCCATTGCAATATGATTTTGTCTTCTCTTGATCACATGACGAGACTACTTTTAGAATACAAACTTTAACTTAGGCAAAATGATGCCCATTGTATAATCAGACCAAAGCAATGAAGAACCTAGTGTTGGCCAATAAATAGTACAGTACTACTTTTCTGCAATCCATGAAGTGACTATCCAATCTTTCTGTGTCTATTTTCAAATGGCACTGCATGTAGTGACTATACTATTCTCTTGTGCAGTTCAACCAAAATTGTGGTCACTTTGTGTGTTTCCCAAATAGCAACGGGCAAACATCTTTGTCTACACAAATATCAAGCAGCTAGTAAACATATAACCCACCTTGTATTTTCGGTTTAAACATGTCTCTTCCGCTTAGCATCTATCATGTTTTGCACTGGACAATTTGATAGAGTCATGTTTTGCCCTGGACAATTTCATACTGAATTGATTTTCTTGTTCAGAGCAGAAATATAGTGCCTATTCTTCATCAGACCAAGGATATCCATGTTCGCAGTGATGGACGAGGTGAAATCGATACAACCGAAATTGAGCATCCAATCATTGAATCATGTCCTGCACCTCCAATGTACGTCCACCCTGCCAATAAATTCACATGCAAACCACTAGTATTACTATCTAATGATAGTACAAAAACAAGTAGCAAGATAGTAGCAAACCATGTACCTTCTTAATGAATAGCTCATAGTGCCACCAATTGGATATAAAGGTTTGGAAGAAAACATGCTCCTAATGTTGAACTAGTTGGACTTTTTGTGCAGTTCCACTAAAATCGAGCATCCCTGTTTGCATAGATATTGAAAGTGTGATTACTATAAAAGTGGCACTAGTTGAAGCATAGACTCACAAATATAAGCATTCCAATTTCTTAATGGGAAAAGGTAGTAAGGCTATTTCTAACCACCTATTTGAAGGAATAAATAAGGCAACAGAGGCTGATGTCAGAAAGGCATATATAGTTCTTTTTGAAAGAATGATCGATTCCTGACCTTTCCTCTTCTTTTAAGCATATTTTGTGCAGTTCAACTAAAATAAAATGCCATCACCGCCTTGACAATTCAGTGACACTATAAAAAAGCAAATGACTTAACATTACATCATGAAAACTTGCCACACTTTATTTATGTTTAATATAAGACCCTCCGTTCCTTAATATAAGACGTTTTTGTGGTTCAGTTTAAACAACCCAAACATCTACTAGTATTTAGAAAAACAGGTAGTAGTTTTCTTGATCACATATCTAGGAAAGCTTGCCACACTTTATTTATGTCCATACGCTAATGCAACACCATTTGAAATTTCGAATACTACAAATATACACTAATCCAGTGGCTAGTGCAACAGTAGAGTAGTTATTTTATTATAGGGTACAGTACAATGGTTTTACTGAATAGATTTCAATAAACACTGGCACTAGAAGATTTCTATAAGAATTAACAATACAAAATGTAAAGGTAGCACGTTTCAGCATTGGTATACTAGCTGTGCATGAGCATTAAACCAAATACAAAAGTCTAAAGGTAACTAGCATTATTAACTAATGACAGTATAAAAAAATTGCAAACCATGTACCTCCAAGGTAAATATCATTTCAAACTCAGGGGGACCTTAAAAATTGCTATCCCAATCTTGATAATCGATCAAACATAAAAACATGATCGAACGAATCAAGAGAACAGCCGGAGGAGGAGGTGCCCACTCTTGACCTTTCCTCTTGTCTTCATAATTTTTTGTGCAGTTTAACCCAAATAAAATGACATCAGCGCCTTGGCATTTTGGTGACACTATACAAAAAAATAAGTTATCTCATGAAAGTGAGGTATGTAATCTATAAGCATTAACAGTGCAAAAATCTGAAGGTAGTAACAAGTTTCATTGTTGGTATACTGGTTGTGCAACAACATTAGAATGCCTTAGCTAAAAAATCTTTAATACATCCACAATCAATAGCTAACCCTGAAATAATCCGGTGACATTAAATGGCATTGCTTAAATTTATCGATGGCATTAGACTGAGTGCGGCATTAGTTAACTATGGCATCACTTTAGCAGTAGCATTGCTTGACTTGACTGCTGGCGTTATACTAAAAGCAAAAAAAGTGACACTAAGAGCATGGGAGGCCCATTCGGACAGTGGGCGCACCAGTACGATATACCTCCACGGACGCATAGAGTGGTGAGGCAGGTATGGTGGCCCAGAGCAACAAATATCCAGGCAGCATATGTGGATTACGTCCCATTTTTGTTATGTTTAGCCACCTTTTTCCTATGTGAGGACAACAAACCGATCGGCCTGGTCATTCTCTATTGCGTTGCCATGCCATTCTACCCTTCTTCAATCAAGAGACACGAGACTCGTTCCTTAGCTACTAATTTTCCCCTTTTCAACCTAGATGCGGGTTCAATACCTACTCTCTTGGACTGTACAGTCTCCCTTCCTTTCCTTATTCAACCCAGACATGGATTAGTCTGCATGAAGTAGGGTTTCCTTTAATAGTGAAAATTAAGGTTTTCGTCTGCGTGACCAGCAAATTGGGAAGATGGTGGAGTGGAAAAAGATCCACATGCAGCGAGATGGCAGATGGGGCAATAGAACAAGGGTATGGTTCGAAAAGAGGTAGCATATCTGAGGGTCAACGGGAAGTGGCTTTGCTCGTGGTCGTAAAACTTCGCACGCACTACGACAGCGAGTTTGGGGATGGAGGCCATCCCGCGCGGGCGCTAGGTCTGAGAGGACGGCCTTGTCGTCAGCGTGACCTCGCTCGCCGACGACGAGTGCATCAATGCCGCACGTCCTTTTCTTCCCCGGCGGATCTATGACCACCGATGAGGAGGGAGAGAGAGGCTGTCTTTTTTAGATCTGGAGAGAGCGTGATAATGCGAGAAGCAACTGGGCAGCCCTTAGCAAGAAAGCTCTGAAGCTCCAGCTTATATATCTTTTTTATACTACTAGTACTAGAGGAGGAGTAGTGGTAGAGTAGTTTATATTTTCTCTGCAAACAGTACCAGTTAGTCGTACTTTAAAATTGAACGGCACGCCATTAGAAAAATAAAGTCGATAAATAATGCGGCACCTCGGGCCAACCCGGCCAGATCGCATTTTGCACGACAAATTACACACCATGTTTCGTTGACATGTGGTCCCGTTCCAAGATGTCAGTGAGACGACGGCGTGTCCTTTTGTACAATTTTCAAAAGGACGTGTAGGCTGGGGCACCTCTTCGTGTACCGTGGCAAACTGGAAAACGTCCACCAACTCTTTGCCTTTCCCTCTCGATTTCAAACTGCTGTCGCACGCTCTTCCTCCCTCCTCCATTTGCCTTCACCCTTCCTTCTGCCATTATTCGATCGTCTTCTTCATGGAGGGAACAAGCCGGAAACGACCCCATTATTCTTGCCCTGATCTGATCAGTGCGACGTCATCACCTCGACTAGCATGGCAGGTTCGTTCAAGCCCATTCTTGACTCAACTAATAACATCATTACAAGGAACCCAAGGGTCCAGGAGTGGTTTGATCTCCCTTATCTTCTTTGCTATAAGCCTTTTCGCATGGGCGCGGATGACGGAGGCCTCGCCTTGTGCAAGTTGATGCCGCTTGATAATGATATGTGTGATGTCAAGATGCAATTGCTTACGGGTAAGTCCTGGGATGGCGCAAATGGAGATTGGATTGTTTATATTGGGTACAACTATGAGTGTGAACTTGTGAATGTGTACACTCGTCAGCGGATTCCACTTCCACAAATCTCAGAGGGCGCTGAGGTTGAGCACACAGATGATCTACGTACGTTCAAATATGATCATGGTGACTGTCGTCTACTGAAGATAGCAATTTGTCGAGTTCCCAACTTCTCTTGGAATTACAAGAACTATCAAGTTGTTCCTATCTTCGACAAGCTTGTTGGCTCCTTCATTTTGCACTGTTTTAGCACGGAATCCTTATGCTTTTGGTTCATTTTTCTTCCACCGTAATTATAATTGTTTCATGGACATGCATGTGGGTTAGCAAGTTTCCCTTTACTAATTAACCTTCTTCTTGCGTTTCCAAGATCCTGTGAACATTCCACCGCCTATACTTGAAAAAATTTATAAGCAAGGGGGAGATGATGATGGTGATGATCACGAGCATGAGGAGGAGCAGAACTTATATACTCAGTGGTGCCTGGCAACTAATTCCGATGGATCACCTCTCCTTGTCTGTATACAGTGCACTCAGACTGTAACTACTGAGGAAGCAGGTGTTGTCTTCCATGGTCGCCCTCTCCTGGCCTATTCCAACAACCGGTTGCATGGTATTCAGGACAGATACTAGTGTGCTAGCGCCAACACCTTCTCCCTGGTACATTATTGATAGTCTTGGAGCAAACTCGCTCTTCCTTGGACAAAACTATCCAATGATGGTGAAAGGCGATCCAGCTACTGTTGACACAACATTACTACCATTTATGAGAAGCAACTGTATCTATACCTTGGACATTGTGGTGGTTCCCTACCCTAGTCCTGATATATGCCGCTTCAGCCTGGATTTTTAGTCCTGCGTTGCTCTCGATATTGACAATAGCTGGCCCTTCCCAGAGCACCTATGGTTCAAAGCAAGTGTTTCCAACGCCGAGGATTGGTTGAGTTGAAGTTCATTTCATTTCTTGTTATTTTTTGTGTGATGAAAAATTTAGTATTTGCTAGAATGTTTTGTTGGAAATAATCTATAATCCAACATGTATCCTCATTGTCGTTGTGTGTTGATGACTTGTTGTATTTAATGAATGGTACATTTCTGTTGCAAATGCATGTCATAGACTCAATTTATGAATGGTTTTCGAGTCACTTCTTGGAGTGTGAGTATCATAGTAGTATAGCCAGCATCCAGTTAGTATATGAAGTTTCCACATCACATAGAAGCCAACCTAATATTGGAGTATGCTAGCCCTCCACCGGCACGCCGCTTCAAATTGCAGAGGAAGTGAGAGGTCGCGTCACCTTGTGTCCAGATCTGAGATGCCACATGTACCAGATGAATGACTCCAAGTTCGACCACCTTGATGCTAGGTGTGAGCCAAAGAACACTGTTGGAGAGACCCCCCTCATAATTTTCCTGCATTGGTCATTTGATTCATAGGATAGAATGCTATAGGATTTTTTTCCTATGTAATCATGTTTTAATTGGCAATCTAGCATCCACTCCAACTTTTATATCACTTCCTTTGTTCCTACGAAGAGAGTAGTTGCTCTAAATGATGTGCCACTACAAGAGCCGCCTATATTAATTAACCATGCTCTAAAAAGGTGGACCAGCTTTGGCTATAGTAGTACTGTACTAGGTTAGTAGGTGACCTTGCGCTTGGCTCTTCTCCTCTTCCGGAAGTCGAACAATAATTATGGTACTACAATAGTACTTCTGGCAATATGACACCAAATGAACTGCTGCACGTCCACCTCTTGTAAGCAAAAGTTTCTCCTTGTGCTGTGAGCCACCGCGCACACGTTGGTGAGGGAGAAGGCGTAGTGAGCAAGATTCTCGTCATTCTGTGAGTTGACGGGACACATCAAAGTTATTTATTAGTACTCTCTTCAAAGAGGGCCGACCATGTCCATGGCTACCATCCCGTGCTCTGTCATTGAGTACATGCACTATTCACGTGCCATCGAGGAGAAAAAATATTGCGTAGTACTAGGTGCCATCGAAGTGCACGACTCACTTACGCATTGCATATCTCCATTTTCTTGCATGACACGCCACCTTGATGCTAGATGTCCCGTGTGTCATGGAGGCATATAGTATGATTTTGTAAAATGGAGGCATATAGATGTCCCGCGTGCCGGCAACAGGATGAACAAAGCTCATGTCTTAAATGAAAGAGTGGAAGAACATAGATTCCCAACGACCGAGAAGGAGCTACAAACCTCAGGGTGGAGCGTCTGCACTCATAATATTTTATATTATTAAGAGATATAAAATCAACCAAATCTCTCCATGTTCCAATACATTCTATAGTACTATGAGAATAACTTTGAACGTAAGCCATTGATTCACTCTATCCAATGGTCATAGTTGGAAAATCCAAACAAAACCAAGCATTGGATCAACTCTTTTTTCGAGATCAACTCTTTTAGCACTTAGATTGTTGCCGCCTACCCACCTAGCCCACCTATATATCCACTCACATGTGATGAACACAGGAGCTATCCACTCAGATTGTATGTCAAAAAAATAAAGGTCGATAACTAATGCGGCACCTCGGGCCAACGCAGCCAGATCGCATTTTGCATGAGAAATTACACACCATGTTTCATTGACATGTGGTCCTGCTTCAACATGTTAGTGAGATGACGATGAGTCCTTTTGTACAATTTCCGAAAGGACGTGTAGGCCGGGGCGCCTCTTCACGTACCGTGGCAAACTGGCAACCATCCATCGACTCTTCGCCTTTCCTCTCGATTTGGAACTGCTGTTGCACGCTCTTCCTCCCTCCTCCATTTGCCTTCACCCTTCCTTCTGCCATTGTTTGATCATCCTCTCCATGGGGGGAACAAGCCAGAAACGACCTTGTGATACTTGCCCCGATCTGAAAGATGACGTGGTGGGGAAACTCATTGATTGGTGCGACGCCATCACCTCGGCTAGCATGGCAGGTTCATTCAAGAACATTCTCAACTCAACTAATAACATCATTACAAGGAACCCAAGGGTCCAGAAGTGGTTTCATCTCCCCTATCTTCTTCGCCGTGACCCTGCTGACTGGCGCGGGGACGAGGGAAGCCTCACCTTGTGCAAGTTGATGCCGCTTGATAATGATACGTATGATGTTAAGATGCCATCGCTTGAGGGCAAGGCTTGGGCAGGCGCAAATGGAGACTGGGGTGTTTATATTGGTTAGAATTGCAAGTGGGAACTGTGTACACTCGTCAGCGGATTCCACTTCCAAAAATCTTTGAGTGCCCTGAGGTTGAGCACACAGATGATCTACGTACGTTCAAATATGATCATGGTGACTATCGTCTATGGAAGATAGCAATTTCTCGAGTTCCCAACCGCTCTTGGAATTACAAGAACTATCAAGTTGTTGCTATCTTCGACAAGTTTGTTGCCATCGGTTGTGGTTTGACTGGATGGATATTGCTCAAAAATCAGTTTCTATACACGGATGTGTACTATGATGCAATTGAATACGAGGGTCTTGTGTTTGGTGCCACCACTCATGGCACTATTTTTGCATGGGATCCTCGTAGTTTCGGTATGTTTGTCTTCCACCATAATTATAATTGTTTCATCCACATGCATGCGAGTTAGCAAGTTTCCCTTCTCTACTAATTAACCTTCTTCTTGTGTTTCCAAGGTCCTGTGGACATTCCACCACCTATACTTGAAATTTTTTATAACCAAGGGGGAGATGAGGACGAAGAGGACCGATATACTCAGTGGCGCCTGGCAACTTCCGATGGATCACTTCTTCTTGTCTGTATACAGCCCACTGTTGATGTTACTACTAATGAAGCAGGTGTTGTCTCCCATGGTCGCACTCTCCGGACCTATTCCAACACCCGTTGTATGGTATTCGGGATGGATACTACTGTGCTAGCACCAACACCTTCTCCCTGGTAACATATTGATAGTCTTGGAGCAAACTTGCTCTTCCTTGGACAAAACTATCCAATGATGGTGAAAGGCGATCCAACTGCTGTTGACACAATGTTACTACCATTTATGAGAAGCAATTGTATCTATACGTCGGACATTGCGGTGGTTCCCTACCTTGGTCGTGATATAGTAGGTCACTTCAGCCTGGATGATCAGTCCTGCGTTGGTCTCGAGATTGACAGTAGCCGGCCATTCCTAGAGAATCACTTGTGGTTTAAAGCAAGCGTTTCCAACGCCGAGGATAGGTTGAGTTGAAGTTCATTTCATTGCTTGTTATTTGTTGTGTGATGAAAACTTTAGTATTTATAATGTATCCTCATCGTCGTTGTGGGTTGATGACCTATTGTATGTAATAAAATGATATGCCTGTGATTTACTAAATTTATGAATTTATTTTGAGTCGCTTCTCTGAATGGGTGCTGCGATGAGGCAAAAAAATATTTTCCGAATACATAATTGTATGTGCATTGCAACAGGTTATCGGATGAGGCCAATCAACAGTAGTACACTATTTGTACTAGCTTCAAATGCTGCACTATCTCTACGTCTACCAACGTAATACAACAAGTTTTAAACTTGAGACCAGCCACCCATCCTCACAAAGAACACTTTTTAACCTAGCACAGACTCCAGGAAATTTGGCCACAGTGTGAGGTGGGCCATATGTTAATGTGTTCGCTGTACATAACCAGCACCTCGAATCCTCGATACTACTACTATAAGTAGTAGGAGTAGTAGGGTGGCATGGGCCAGAACAAGCATTCACGTCTAGGAGTACGACACACGCCACCAACATGACTTCCATCTGACATCATATTTGTTGGAGTCCGTGCTACAACAATCTCTTCAACCTCATTGTTTCTCTAACTCAGCCAACATGTGCTGGGCGATGTGGGGGTTTGCCGATAGTCGGTTTCCTCAATTGTGGTCCCACTTGTAAGGCCAACTCCAACGCACAACCCCAAATGGACCTCCGTTTTTCCCGAATTCTGTCCGTTTGGGTAGGGCGATGGGGTCGTGTCTGGGCCATTTCTCGGATGCGGTGGCCATGCGCCAAATGCGTGGACGCATCCCGGCAGCGTACATTTTTCTTTGCAAACACATATCTTTTTTCATCATTGATTTTTTGGTACATGGAAATATATCACCAAAATTTTGACTAGAAAAACAAGAACCACAAGAATACATTTTAGAAGATATCCAACTTCCATAACTACACCTGTAAGTTGGATTAGTGCCTTCTCGATGCATTCATTGTTGATCTGCGAAGGCTCGATCCTGCGTGCTTCTTCTTCGAGTGTAAAGAAGTAGACGTGTCTAGCCTCTATTCTATCAACAAGTGCACTAGTCCCATCTCTAAGCCTCTATGCTAACTAAAAGTGCTAGAACATCTACTAAATTGTGCTCTATCAATATATCGTTGTACTCTTCTTCCCAATACCAAAACTTGCATCCATTATACACAATAAAATTTTAAGTTAGCACAAGTAGTCTAATCCGAGAGCACAACCGAAGATTTGGTCGAGTTCTTCCTCCTTTTGCCGACACGTGGGACATCCAGCATCCAGGTCATGTCATGCAAGAAAATAGAGTGGTAGGTGAAGCCACGTGATGTGCATCTTGGGTTAAATTATAAATAGAATCTTACTACTCTTGAGTAACTCCAAAAGCGGCCACCGAAGATCTTTATTGGATTTGTTTTTCATCACCAGCACGTCGAGGTGAAAGATTTGCAGGTTCAGTGGGTCCTCTTGCGTTTTCACTGACATGTAGGACCACATATGAGCAAACAGATGATGGGCTTCGCGTGTCTGCTGGCTGGCTGAGAAGAGAGATAGAGGAGGGCTGAGCACAGACTCTAGGAAATTTGTTCTACGTAACCGGCACCTCGATATAGTGGGGTGGCATGGGCCATAGCTAGCATTCATGTCTAGTAGTACGACACACACCACCCACACGAGTCCCATCCGATACCAATTTTCTTGGAGTCCATGCTAGCTACAGCCATCTCTTCTCCCTCTTGTTTTCTCAGCCATCACACGATGGGCGGGGTGGGGGTTTGCTGATAGTCAGTTTGCTCAACTGCAGTCCCACTTGTAAGTGGAAATGCAACACATCACGCATTCCCCCTTGAGCAGTGTGCCGGACAAACCATGTGGGGGTGCGACATGAACATGGCAGGCTTTTCCTTTTGAACTTGTAACTTGGTAAAATTTGGTTATGCTCTATGGGGCGACCGATAGATAGAAATAACGATTTTCCCTAGAGTAATGAGAAGTTTGGTTCTAGCGCGGTTCATGCATGGAGTACGTAGGAAAATTACGAAGTTGATGCGAAAGGTAAGATAATTACTAGTAGTACCATATACTACTACATGGATTTGACGGAAAGATAAAGATACATACGGATCCATCAACGACATCCTCACGCCCTAGTGCACCGGGTCACCAACCGATGTGTGAGGAGCAGTGGCGTTGGCGGCAAGCTCAATGTGCTTCTGAACAATGCCGTCCAAGGTTGCCCTGTGGTCCAAGAAGGCCAGCGTCCTATGGTCCTCCTCTTGCATGTAGTAGTCCTTGTGGACGATTTGCGCGTAGACGTGGGTGATTATGTCGATGGTGTCTTGCTATGCCAGGCGCTGCGTGGGGAGCGCGACCTCGAGGTGGACATTCTTCGGAGCGACGGTGGGCAGTCGCAGGGCCACCAGTGCGTCGAAGAGGTTGTCATTATAGAGGCCTTTGAGGGTGGCAGGCATCATAGAGTCTGGGCGCGTGGGCTGGAGGCGTACGTCAAGGTCGTCTGCGAGCTTCTTGACGACGGTGAACTTGTCGAGGAAGCCGACGAGGACCTCGTCGAGCAAGGAGGCGAAGCTGTCGTCCAACCGGCCCGTCGCCCTGGCGGCCTCAAGCACTACCTGGAGACGTTCCTTGGTGCCGGGCCGCAGGCCGGCGTTGTGGACCATCTGGCACAGCCGGCTGATGCTCGCACTCATCGCCTCCATGGGTCTAGCTTCTAGTCAACTGATCTTGCGATTGGAGTGATCACTCTTGCCCTTGGGTGTGTAGGGACTTAGGATTTCGTAGATTGGACTGGCGGGAGCCTTTATATGAGAAGTGCAGACTGCATTGACTTCATGTGGGTGTTGGCCATCTACTCCTCACCCCTCTACTGCACCTTCCTTTGGTTGTATGACAGGTTGGCTAGCCACCTATTGGGCCCACGTGCCATGCACCCAAAGGCAGGTGCAGTAAGTTAATGAAGCTGCGTCCCCCTCCGTGCCCGTGCATGCTTTCAATGACTTGAGACTACCAAACATCACATGTAGTGGTTAGTTCATTCCATGTAATCCTATTAAGTAGCAAAAAGACATTAAGTTACCTTGCCGATGGGAATAAAACAATACACCATGTATTTATTTACAGAGGGAGTAGTACATTTTTTGTGACATGCATTACTAGATATTGCTAGTCAAATACTAAATCCATATGGACGTGGTAGTACTACTAAATCCAGACGGTGGTGCTAGTAATAGTAGTAGTACTACCAATGTACTACCCATTGGTCAAATTATTATGTGCTGCTCCTCACAGTGAAGTGACAAGACCCTACGCCGGAGATGACACCTGAGTATAGGCGCCGTGTTCGGCATACCATAGTCAGCCTCGTCGTCTGCAGTCACTATCATCATGGCTGTAGACCTAGCCTACTTACAACTAGCCGTGTTCGACATAATTTCCCGTGCGTAGATGCCCGTGCATTACACGGAACACCAAGATTGGGGGGTGGACGGCGCCGTGAGCGGCCATCGCGCCAGATTTTTCCATGGCCTTCTAGATGTGGTGGGGAGGAGATAAGGCTGACTGTGAGAGACGAGGAGTTGTTTGTAAATAGGTAACAAGTGCGGGCATCTTTTTGCAAAACTAGAGAAGTTTGGTTTGTATGCGTCAGATCTAGATCCGATGGCTATTGGTGAAAGATTGCAGGCATAACATCATCACTAACTCAGGACCTGTTTGATTCGCAGGATTTTGAAAATGCAGGAATAGGACACAGCAATATTACAAGTTTCAAACGGATATTACAAATGTTAGGAGTAATGCTGCAGCTATGAAGAGGGAATTACTAGGAAGTTTATGTAAGAACTTTCGTTACTTTAGGTGGATGCAGCATTATCGTACAGACTAAAATCCACCACCCTCACAAGTCACAAATGGGCAAATAAGTTTTTGAGTCTCTGGCCACTTGATATTTCAAAAACAAATTCAGCTTCTAGGAAGACTTTGTCATTTTGGCTTAGACGCTTGCGGTGATCAGCACGCCATTCATTGTTGTGCCAGAGAACGCCAAACCTCATTACCTTGAGCACATGCTACGTCTTGAGCTTGCGTTGGTTTTCCCCGAAGAGGAAGGGATGATGCAGCAAAGTAGCGTAAGTATTTCCCTCAGTTTTTGAGAACCAAGGTATCAATCCAGTAGGAGGCCACGCTCAAGTCCCTCGTACCTGCACAAAACGATAGCTACTCGCAACCAACGCGATTAGGGGTTGTCAAGCCCTTCATGGTCACTTACGAGAGTGAGATCTGATAGATAGAATATTTTTTGGTATTTTTGATATAAAGATGCAAGGTAAAAAGTAAAGGCAAAGTAAATAGCAAAACAATATTAAAGTGATGGAGATTGATATGATGAGAATAGACCCGGGGGCCATAGGTTTCACTAGTGGCTTCTCTCAAGAGCAAAAGTATTCTACGGTGGGTGAACAAATTACTATTGAGCAATTGATAGAATTGTGCATAATTATGAGAATATCTAGGCATGATCATGTATATAGGCATCACGTCCGTGACAAAGTAGATCGAAACAATTCTCCATCTACTACTATTGCTCCACTCATCGACCGCTCTCCAGCATGCATCTATAGTATTAAGTTAAAAAGAGAGTAACGCCTTAAGCAAGATGACATGATGTAGAGAGATAAATTCATGCAATATGAAATAAACCCCATCTTATTATCCTCGATGGCAACGATACAATACGTGCCTTGCTGCCCCTTCTGTCACTGGGTAAGGACACCGCAAGATCGAACCCAAAGCTAAGCACTTCTCCCATGGCCAGAACTACCAATCTAGTTGGCCAAACCAAACGGATAATTCGAAGAGACTTGCAAAGATAACCAATCATACATAAAAGAGTTCATAGAAGATTCAAATATTATTCATAGATAGACTTGATCATAAACCCACAATTCATCGGTCTCAACAAACACACCGCAAAAAGAAGATTACATCGAATAGATCTCCACGAGAGAGGGGGAGAACTTTGTATTGAGATTCAAAGAGAGGGAAGAAGTCATCTAGCTACTAACTATGGACCCGAAGGTCTGAGGTAAACTACTCACACTTCATCGGAGAGGCTATGATGATGTAGAAGCCCTCCGTGATGACAGCCCTCTTCCGGCGGAGCTCCGGAACAGGCCCCAAGATGGGATCTCGTGGATACAGAAAGTTGCGGCAGTGGAATTAGGTTTTTGGCTCCTGTTTTGATCATTTGGGGGTACGTGTGTATATATAGGAGGAAGAAGTATGCCGGAGGAGCAACGAGGGGCCCACGAGGCAGGGGGCACGCCCTAGGGGGGGCGCCCCCCCCCCCCCCCTCGTGACCGCCTCTTTTGTTCCTTGGAGCAGGGTCCAAGTCTCCTGGATCACGTTCGGTGAGAAAATCACGTTCCCAAAGATTTTATTCCGTTTGGACTCCGTTTGATATTCTGTTTCTTTGAAACACTAAAATAGGCAAAAAAACAGCAATTCTGGGCTAGGCCTCCGGTTAATAGGTTAGTCCCAAAAATAATATAAAAGTGGAAAATAAAGCCCAATATAGTCCAAAACAGTAGATAATATAGCATGGAGCAATCAAAAATTATAGATACGTTGGAGACGTATCAGGCATCCCCAAGCTTAATTCCTGCTCGTCCTCGAGCAGGTAAATGATAAAAAAAGAATTTTTGATGCGGAGTGCTACTTGGCATAATTTCGGTGCAAATCTTCTTAATTGTGGTATGAATATTCAGATTAGAAAGATTCAAGACAAAGGTTTATATTGATATAGAAAATAATAATACTTCAAGCATACTAACAAAGCAATTATGTCTTCTCAAACTAACATGGCTAAAGAAAGTTATCTCTACATAATCATATAGTATGGCTATGCTCCATCTTCCCCACACAAAGTATTTAAATCACGCACAACCCCGATGACAAGCCAAGCAATTGTTTCATACTCTAACTTTTCAAAACTTTTTCAATCTTCACGCAATACATGAGCGCGAGCCATGGATATAGCACTATAGGTGGAATAGAACAGTGGTTGTGGAGAAGACAAAAAGGGAGAAGATAGTCTCACATCAACTAGGCGTATCAACGGGCTATGGAGATGCCCATTAATAGATATCGATGTGAGTGAGTAGGGATTGCCATGCAACGGATGCACTAGAGCTATAAATATATGAAAGCTCAACAAAGGAAACTAGTGGGTGTGCATCCAACTTGCTTGGTCATGAAGACCTAGGGCAATTTGAGGAAGCCCATCATTGGAATATACAAGCCAAGTTCTATAATGAAAGATTCCCACTAGTATATGGAAGTGATAACATGAGAGACTCTCTACTATGAAGATCATGGTGCTACTTTGAAGCACAAGTGTGGTAAAAGGATAGTAACATTGTCCCCTCTCTCTTTTTCTCTCATTTTTTATATTTTTTATCTTTTTATATGGCCTTTCTCTTTTTTATGGCCTTTCTCTTTTTTTTATTTGGGCTTCTTTGGCCTCTCTTTTTTTCGTCCAGAGTCTCATCCCGACTTGTGGGGGAATCATAGTCTCCATCATTCTTTCCTCACTGGGACAATGCTCTAATAATGATGATCATAACACTTTTATTTTTCTTACAACTCAAAAATTACAACTCGATACTTAGAACAAAATATGACTCTATGTGAATGCATCCGGCGGTGTACCAGGATATGCAATATGACAATGATGAATGTGTCATGATGAACTAGATGGTGGAAAGTTGCATGGCAATATATCTCAGAATGGCTATGGAAATGCCATAATAGGTAGGTATGGTGGCTGTTTTGAGGAAGGTATATGGTAGGTATATGATACCGGCGAAAGTTGCGCGGTATTAGAGAGGCTAGCAAGGGTCGAAGGGTGAGAGTGCGTATAATCCATGGACTCAACATTAGTCATAAAGAACTCATATACTTATTGCAAATTTAGAAGCTATCAAAGCAAAGTACTACGTGCATGCTCCTAGGGGGATAGATTGGTAGGAAAAGACCATCGCTCGTCCCCGACCGCCACTCATAAGGAAGACAATCAATAAATAAATCATGCTCCGACTTCATCACATAACGGTTCACCATACGTGCATGCTACGGGAATCACAAACTTCAACACAAGTATTCTTTAAATTCACAACTACTCAACTAGCATGACTTTAATATTATCACCTCCATATCTCAAAACAATTATCATGCTTCAATCTTTTCTTAGTATTCAACACACTCAAAAGAAAGTTTCACAAATCTTGAATACCAAGCATATTATTATTAGGCAAATTACCATGCTATTTAAGAGACTCTCAAATTAATTTAAGTGAAGCATGAGAGATCAATAGTTCCTTTAAAACGAATCCACCACCATGCTCTAAAATATCTAAGTGAAGCACATAGAGCAAAATTATCTAACTCGAAGGATATAAGTGAAGCACATAGAGCAAAATTATCTAGCTCAAAAGATATAAGTGAAGCACATAGAGTATTCTATCAAATTTTAAGTCATGTATGGCTCTCTCAAAAGGTGTGTACAGCAAGGATGATTGTGGTATACTAGCAAACAAATACACAAATAATACAAGACGCTCCAAGCAAAACACATATCATGTTGGTGAATAAAAATATAGCTCCAAGTAAATTACCGATGGAAGTGGACGAAAAGAGGGGATGCCTTCCGGGGCATCCCCAAGTTTTAACTTTTTGGTGTCCTTGGATTATCTTGGTGGTGCCATGGGAATACCCAAGATTAGGCTCTTGCCACTCCTTGTTCCATGATCCATCAAAAGAATTCACCCAAAACTTGAAAACTTCATAACACAAAACTCAAAATAGAAAACTCGTGAGCTCCGTTAGCGAAAGAAAACAAAAGACCACTTCAAGGTACTGTAATGAACTCATTATTTATTTATATTGGTGCTAAACCTACTGTATTCCAACTTCTCTATGGATTATAAACTATTTTACTAGCCATAGATTCATCAAAATAAGCAAACAACACACGAAAAACAGAATCTGTCAAAAACAGAACAGTCTGTAGTAATCTGTAGATAGCGCAAGATCTGGAACCCCAAAAATTCTAAAATAAACTTCTGGACGTGTGTAATTTATCTATTAATCATCTGCAAAAAGAATTAACTAAATATCACTCTTCAAATAAAAATGACAGCAGTTCTCATGAGCGCTAAAGTTTCTGTTTTTTTACAGCAAGTTCAACAAGACTTTCCCCAAGTCTTCCCAACGGTTCTACTTGGCACAAACACTAATTAAACACAAAAAACACAAACTAAACAGAGGCTAAATAATTTATTTATTACTAAACAGGAGAAAATATCAAGGAATACAAATAAAATTGGGTTGCCTCCCAACAAGCGCTATCGTTTAACGCCCCTAGCTAGGCATAACAAGTAAGAATAGATCTAGGTATTGCCATAGTAATAAGATAGATTAGTGAAACTCATTTCATATTCTCTATGTTTGGCAGCAAGTTTTGTTTGAGGCAAGCAAAAGTAATCAAAAGGACTAAATTTAACGGGACAAAAGTCCCCAAGATCAACCTTGGGAGGTATAGGTTCCTCCTTTGGTCCTTCATAATGCACAACCAATTCATCATTATAAGCATTCTTTTGACAGAACTTTGTGAGCCTATATTCAAGAGAATATCCTAGTTCATTATTTCGAATAGCCAAATCATCATTAAGTTCAGAAATTTTATCAACTAAAACATTGGTAGGAACCCTTCTTCTAAGATTTTCATTAAAAGCAACATAATCTAGAGATTGAAAACGCATTATTTCTTCTTGATCAAAGAGGATAGCCTCTATGGGAGGACGGCAAGCATCCACCCTATAATGCGCAAAGATTTCTTTGGCTTCTCTTATTATAAATCTAAACTCATGAGCCAAAAAGATAGTAGCGGCACACCTAATAGATGAATGTTCAATATTATAAAATTCCAGAAAAACCCTTTGTATGGAAGGATGCATGTGCATGAATTGTCTTTCAAGTTCAACTACAAGCATGGCAATAGCGTCCGCAAGACTACTAGTCCTGTGAAGGATAGAACTACCCACAGAAGGTAAAGCACCGGCACAAGTAAAGAAATCTTGAATAAATCCTTTACCAATAATATTACCACTACCAACACGGATTTTTTTTGTATGAAAGATGGTAGGTTCTTTAGCAGGAGCATCAAAATTTTCCATGATATTGTTATCTCCCATATTGGCGATAACTTCCCCAATTTCAGACATAATGACAAGCAAGCAAACTAGCACACGAGCAAACAAAGAGGCAAATAGAGAGGGAGGATAGGGAGAGAGAGTGCGAATAAAATGGCAATGGTGAATTAGGGGGAGAGGAAAACGAGAGGCAAATGGCAAATAATGTAATGCGAGAGATAGGGATTGTGATGGGTACTTGGTATATTGACTTTTTGCATAGACTCCCCAGCAACGGCGCCAGAAATCCTTCTTGCTACGTCTTGAGCTTGTGTTGGTTTTCCCCGAAGAGGAAGGGATGATGCAACAGAGTAGCGTAAGTATTTCCCTCAGTTTTTGAGAACCAAGGTATCAATCCAGTAGGAGGCCACGCTCAAGTCCCTCGTACCTGCACAAAACGATAGCTACTCGCAACTAACGCGGTTAGGGGTTGTCAAGCCCTTCACGGTCACTAACGAGAGTGAGATCTGATAGATAGAATATTTTTTGGTATTTTTGATATAAAGATGCAAGGTAAAAAGTAAAGGCAAAGTAAATAGCAAAACAATATTAAAGTGATGGAGATTGATATGATGAGAATAGACCCGGGGACCATAGGTTTCACTAGTGGCTTCTCTCAAGAGCAAAAGTATTCTACGGTGGGTGAACAAATTACTGTTGAGCAATTGATAGAATTGTGCATAATTATGAGAATATCTAGGCATGATCATGTATATAGGCATCACGTCCGTGACTAGTAGAGCAAAACGATTCTGCATCTACTACTATTACTCCACTCATCGACCGCTATCCAGCATGCATCTAGAGTATTAAGTTAAAAACAGAGTAACACCTTAAGCAAGATGGCATGATGTAGAGAGATAAATTCATGCAATATGAAATAAACCCCATCTTGTTATCCTCGATGGCAACGATACAATACATGCCTTGATGCCCCTTCTGTCACTGGGTAAGGACACCGCAAGATCGAACCCAAAGCTAAGAACTTCTCCCATGGCAAGAACTACCAATCTAGTTGGCCAAACCAAACGGATAATTCGAAGAGACTTGCAAAGATAACCAATCATACATAAAAGAATTCAGAGAAGATTCAAATATTATTCATAGATAGACTTGATCATAAACCCACAATTCATCGGTCTCAACAAACACACCGCAAAAAGAAGATTACATCGAATAGATCTCCACGAGAGAGGGGGAGAACTTTGTATTGAGATTCAAAGAGAGAGAAGAAGCCATCTAGCTACTAACTATGGACCCGAAGGTCTGAGGTAAACTACTCACACTTCATCAGAGAGGCTATGATGATGTAGAAGCCCTCCGTGACGACAGCCCTCTTCCGGCGGAGCTCCGGAACAGGCCCCAAGATGGGATCTCATGGATACAGAAAGTTGCAGCGGTGGAATTAGGTTTTTGGCTCCTGTTTTGATCGTTTGGGGGGTACATGTGTATATATAGGAGGAAGAAGTACGTCGGAGGAGCGACGAGGGGCCCACGAGGCAGGGGGGCGCGCCCTAGGGGGGGCGCACCCCCACCCTCGTGACCGCCTCTTTTGTTCTTTGGAGCAGGGTCCAAGTCTCCTGGATCATGTTCGGTGAGAAAATCACATTCTCGAAGATTTTATTCCTTTTGGACTCCGTTTGATATTCCGTTTCTTCGAAACACTGAAATAGGCAAAAACAACAATTCTGGGCTGGGCCTCCGGTTAATAGGTTAGTCCCAAAAATAATATAAAAGTGGAAAATAAAGCCCAATATAGTCCAAAACAGTAGATAATATAGCATGGAGCAATCAGAAATTATAGATACGTTGGGGACATATCAGCACACTTGCCTCCAGAACAAGGAACCTAGCCAATTTAATCTCAGATGTGCTGCCTCGGTAGTCGATCAAATCAATTTTTTTAAGAGGGAGATCAAGGCCTTCTATAAGATTGTTATATTGCAGTACATTTTTCACTTTCGGGTGTTTTTATCTACAAAAGAAGAGAACATATTAGAGCAGCTGGCTGTAAAAGATTGCCGTGTCATCAAGTGGTACCAGTATCATTCGCTCATACGATAGGGTTGGCTGGCTAGTGATATTTTTTCACTCTCTCTCTCTCTCTCTCTCTCTCTCTCTTTCTCTTTCCTCTCATTTACCTAGGAGTACGTGAAGAGCTTGGGCATTTGTTGCCTTCTACTATGTGGGCCATGCCATAATATGCACCGATGTCAAATCAAAAGATTTTGGCACTGCTCTCGCGATGAGAGGGAGTTGGCACCTCCGTGCACGCAGACCCACATGTATAAACAAATCAATCAAACCAACTACACCAGCCTCTCACTCTCCCAGACAAGTGTTTTTTATTGCCTCAGTCCTCTCTCTCTCTCCCATGCAAGTGTTTTTTCATTGCGTGAGTTAATTTGGCACCGCAGCAAAGTAGGTGATCCAGATTGGGGCACCAGGTGAGCAATGGAGGGGCATCGATGCCAAATGCATCACAAGTGAATTTGGCACGTGTTTTGGCCTACATAGTGGAGGGCCGTTATAGCCCACTTTTGTACTACGTCTTATTTAGTACAAAATTTTGACCATATATTTATGTAAGAAAATGCCAATGCATGTCACTAAAAATTACACCATTTGAAATTATGTTCAAATACAAATTCAACGATATAGTTCTTAGTGACATGCATTAACATTTTGTTAGTTAAATCTATGGTCAAATTTTGATACTACAAAATAGGAAGAGTAAACCAGGACGGAGGTAGTACTTGCTCTTAGGGTAACCATAGAGTTACTGGAGTAGTCTAAGTTACTTTCCACTATGACTAGCCTAGGCTACTATAGTAGTACAACAAAAAACGATGCAGGTGATCATGTGAGAAAAAAATACTAAAACATTTCTTTCGGTGAAGTGCGTAGATGCAGTTTTGAACACTACACTTGTCTTCGTAATTTGGGAAAATTACAAAAAAAATTGAGCTACGTTGTGATTACCATTTACAAATAGGAAAGAAGTTTCACCTCGATGAGTAGCTCCTCCGTGCACGGAAAGCATGTAAGGAATCCAACAACTTGACCCAGATTGGGGCCGATAGATTTTATTGCCAAGATCTTCACTATGTGCATAGACTGGGTCAAGCTTGTGAGAATCATTTTCTGGAAGACGGTCGTAAATACATCAAGAAGAAATTTAAAAATGTGAATTTCAAGAAGACGGAGAAGAAGATGAGTGCTGAACCTGAACGATTATGGATCCAATAAAGAGCTCGAAGAATTTGGCAGACGAGTGCACCAACGCTGTCAAAATCGGCGCGTCAATGACCCTGATTTTTGTCAGACCTTCTAGATCTGATACAAGCAATCTCTCAAGGAAAGGCGCATTCTCAATGACCATAACGTAGAACAGCTGGAGTGATCTCTTCCCAATTGATGTCTTGTTGCGGGTCCAGCAAGACACATAAATCCATTGGAGATTCGTCAAGGCGATGTGGAGGCTGATGAACTCGTGGATCTGCTCAAGACGAAGGTACTCGAGCGCAGTACAGCTACGGAGCAGGTGCTCCATAGCCTTCTTGGAGATGACAACGTCAAAGAGGTCGAGCTGCTTGAGTTGAGGGAGAAGAAGGGCGGGCGCGACATTAATCTGGGGAAGATACACTACTAGGAAAAGGGCTATAGATGGAAATGACACTAATGGCGCACCAGACATGTGATGCGCCATTAGTATATACTATGGCGCCATTAGTATATACTAATGGCGCACCATGTGTTGGTGCGCCATTAGTGTCCAAATACTAATGGTGCACCACATCCACGGTGCGCCATTAGTAACAAATTATTTTTTTCATTTTTTTCAAAACTAGTAATGGCGCACCAGTGGATAGTGCGCCATTACTAGTTAAACTAGTAATGGCGCACCACATCCACGGTGCGCCACTAGTAAATTATTTTCAAAAAAAATTCCAATTTTTTATATTTTTTCAAAACTAGTAATGGTGCACCAGTGGACAGTGCGCCATTACTAGTTGAAACTAGTAATGGCGCACTGTCAACTGGTGCGCCATTACTAAGTTTTAAAAAAAATCAGAATTTGTTTTTTTTCAAAACTAGTAATGGCGCACCATTCCCACGGTGCGCCATTAGTAACTTGGCCCAAAACGTACCGAATGCACCCCCCCCCGGTGGACCGCCTTTTTAGTTTAAAAAAATAAAAGAAAATGATGGAAATGTCAAAAAAATAAAAGAAAATAAGTTTCCCATGTGATATGTGCTCTAGTAGTTGGGAAAATTTACAAATATGAATTTCGACTTTATTTGTGAAACCTCTCGAGAATTTGTAAAATGGGCATAAATTTTGCGTACGAACTCGGATGAAAAAGTTTTTTATATGAAAAGTCATCTACTCGAAAAGTTACTTCCGAATTTAACAAGGGTTATCCCGTTAAACATTTTCAAAATCCCCAAAAACCTAACAGAAAAAAAGTTATGGGGCTTTTAAGATCCGGAGGCAAAAAAATTCAAAAAAAATTCAAACTTACTAGTGGCGCACCGTATGCTTGGTGCGTCACTAGTAACAGAAAAAAATTGGTTTCAAAAAAAATTTGAATTATTTTTCAAAATATGATACGTAATATGACCGGGAAGTTTGAAATATTTTTTCAAAATTTCATCATACTCATGAAGATGAACAAAGTCCTAGATATCAGCAAGGTTTAATAGGACTGATATGATAGATATATCAACAAGTGCCTGTGAAGTGGGGTGGTGCTGGGGTTGGATAGAACTATGAAGTTAAGCGTGAGATTAAGAAAAAAAATAAAAAAATTGAAAACAATATTATTACTAATGGCGCACTTCTATGTGGTGCGCCATTACTAAGTCAGATAGTAATGGCGCACCTCTAGGCATACTAATGGCGCACTACTGGTGCGCCATTAGTATCTGGTATACTAATGGTGCACCAGTGGTGCGCCATTAGTAAAAAATACTAGTGGTGTGATACTAATGGCGCACCAGTAGTGCGCCATTAGTAGGCAAAACTGGTGCGCCATTCGTAGGCCTTTTCCTAGTAGTGATAGAAGGAGCTGAAGCTGGCGCGACGCAGTGTTGGCGCGAGGCGGTGCGTGGACGGCGGTAGAGAGCGACATCGTCCAACTTCAAATCTGAGCTCCTGGAGCTGATCTAGGGCGGGGGATAAGAACCACACGTCGAACTTGGGTTGGACCATGCAGTTGGTACTGAACATGCGGATGTCAAGGCGTCTGGCTGGCCCAGGGTGCGATGAAAGGATCTTGGAGACTGTGGCCATGCGTTTGCAATACCCGTCGTAGAGGCAGCTGTCGACGGTGCGGTTGAGGGGGACGCGGCGCCAGAGGGGGCGCCACCACCGGGAGAGCAGGGCGGTCCGCACGGCAGATTTGGTGGGGAGGAGGCCGATGATGATGAGCAGCATGTCATCAGGGAGGTTGCTGATGAAGTCCAGGCTCGCCGGATGCGGTTTTGGCTCGAGCCGCCTCCGCTTTGGCTCCCTCGCCATCCATCTCAACCGGCTGGGACACCGGTGTACACATGTGTTTGTGTGTGTCGTGTGCTGGGTGTGCGTGAGTGCGTTGAGGGAGTCCTGGATTAGGGAGTGTCTGAATGGCCGGACTATACCTTCAGCCGGACTCCTGGACTATGAAGATACAAGATTGAAGACTTCGTCCCGTGTCTGGAAGGGACTTTCCTTGGCGCGGAAGGCAAGCTTGTCGACACGGATATGCAGATCTCCTACCATTGTAACCGACTTTGTGTAACCCTAACCCTCTCCGGTGTCTATATAAACCGGAGGGTTTTAGTCCGTAGGACAACATAGAAAACAACAATCATACCATAGGCTAGCTTCTAGGGTTTAGCCTCTCCGATCTCGTGGTAGATCTACTCTTGTACTACCCATATCATCAATATTAATCAAGTAGGACGTAGGGTTTTACCTCCATCGAGAGGGCCCGAACCTGGGTAAAACTTCGTGTCCCTTGCCTCCTGTTACCATCTGGCCTAGACGCACAGTTCGGGACCCCCTACCCGAGATCCGCCGGTTTTGACACCGACATTGGTGCTTTCATTGAGAGTTCCTCTGTGTCGTCGCCATCAGGCTTGATGGCTCCTACGATCATCGATAGTGATGCGGTCCAGGGTGAAACTTGTCTCCCCGGACATATCTCTGTCTTCGGCGGCTTTGCACTGCAGGCCAATTCACTTGGCCATCGGGAGCAGATCGAAAGCTATGCCCCTGGCCGTTAGGTCAGATTTGGAAGTTTAAACTACATGGCTGACATCCGCGGGGACTTGATCTTCGACAGATTCGAGCCACTGCTGAGCGCGCCGCGCTACCACGACGAGCATGATCTAGCTCTGCCGCATAATAGTGCCCTGAAGGCCGCACCCGCATCGGCTTCGACCCTTAATTCGGAGCCAACTGCGCCGATCGAGGATGGGTGGTTGGACGCCGTCTCGGGGGCTGCGATCCTAACGGCGATCGAGCCGAACACCAGCCCCGCACTCCGCGAGACTCGTGATTCCAAGGAGCCGGACTCCTCTCCGGACTCCGAACCATTCGTGCCTCTGCTGATCGAATCCGATTGGGCGTCGATCATGGAGTTTACGGCCACGGACATCTTTCAGCACTCGCCCTTTGGCGATATTATGAAATCACTAAAGTCTCTCTCTTTATCAGGAGAGCCCTGGCCGGACTACGGTCAGCAAGGTTGGGATATGGACGATGAAGAAATTTAAAGCCCACCCACCACCCACTTTGTAGCCACTGTCGACGATTTAACCGACATGCTCGACTTCAACTCCGAAGACATCGATGATATGGACGCCGATGAAGGAGATGATAAAGAACCGGTGCCTATCGGGCCCTGGAATGCCACCTCGTCGTATGACGTATACATGGTGGACGCACCAAAAGATGACGATGAGGAGCGGAAGGATGCACCGAAGGCTTGTTTCCTCGAAAAGCAGTCAAAGCGGCGACGCAAGCGCCGCCCCAAATCCCGCCTCGATAGAAATAGCGATTACACAGACCCAGCACTGGAGCAGGGCGAAACGCTGCCGGACAACGGCAATCTGGATAATCAAACCGAACAAACAAATCCTATCAAGGATAATGGTCCGGACGACGTAACGCCGGACAGGCACCCGGAGCAGCAGACTACCCGTAAAAGGCTTGTTGCCACCGCGAGGAGTCTGAAAAAGCAGAAGCAAAGGCTCAAGGCTGCACAAGACACACTCCACATCAGATGGAGTAAAATACTCAACACAGCAGCGATGTACGGCGACAATCGCCCCTCCAAGAGCTACCCAAAGCGGAAGCTGCTACCCGAATTTGATGAGGAGGCCTCAGACCCCCCACAACCAAATATCAAAGCAGCCACCTGGTCGGATAGACAACCCCTCTACCAACACAGAGCGGCATACAACGCCGCTCACAATACAATACGCGACCCATGCGAGGGCTCGCACCCAAAGGACGGCGCAACAAGATCCATCTATGGACCACGCAAGTGCGCCCCAGCATACAATGCAACACAACAAACATCCAAACAACACGGTACACCCAGCTACAGGGGTGCCGCACACCCCCTATGTTTCACCGATGAGGTGCTGGACCATGAATTTCCAGAGGGATTCAAGCCCGTAAACATAGAGGCATACGACAGAACAACAGACCCTGGGGTCTGGATTGAGGACTACATCCTTCACATCCATATGGCTCGAGGAGATGATCTCCACGCCATCAAGTACTTACCCCTCAAGCTCAAAGGGCCAGCTCGTCACTGGCTCAAAGGCCTCCCCAAAAGCTCCATTGGAAGTTGGGAAGAGCTCGAAGACGCCTTTCGGGCAAATTTTCAAGGGACTTATGTCCGACCTCCGGATGCGGACGATTTGAGTCATATAAATCAACAGCCCGGAGAGTCAGCCCAAAAGCTTTGGAACAGGTTTCTTACTAAAAAGAACCAGATTGTCGACTGTCCGGACGCCGAAGCCTTGGTAGCTTTCAAGCATAGCGTCCGTGACGAATGGCTCGCCAGACACCTCGGCCAAAATAAGCTGAGAACGATGGTCGCATTAACAAACCTCATGACCCTCTTTTGCGGGGGTGAGGGCAGCTGGCTAGCCAGATGCAGCACCAGCGACCCCAGTACATCTGAAGTCAGAGATGGAAACGGGAAATCACGGTGCAATAGCAATAACAAACGCCGGAATAAAGAAGACAACACGAAGGGCACGGCAGTAAATGCCAGATTCAAAAGCTCTCAGCCAGGTCAAAAGCCGCCCCCTAAAGGCACCAGGGATGAACTGTCCAGCCTCAACAAATTCTGGACCAAGTATGCCAGATCCATAGTACCCCTGGTAAACCCACTAATCATACCCACAGAGAATGTTGGGTCTTCAAGCAGTCCGACAAGCTCAACGCCGTACACAAGGCGGAGGATACACCAAGTGAAGACGAGGACGAGCCCCCCAAGCAAGACACGGGGGAACAAAAGAAATTTCCACCAGAAGTCAAAACAGTAAACATGTTACACGTGATCAAGGGAAAAAACAATGCGGCACTCCCAGGAAAATATACCCAAGTGCCTGTCACCGCGAAGTCCTGCCACTGGTCGTCTCAACCGATCACTTTCGACCATCGCGATTACTCAGCAAGTATCCGACATGCAGGATGGGCTGCCCTGGTACTAGACCTAGTAATTGGCGGATATCACTTCACACGAGTCTTGATGGACGGCAGCAGTAGCCTAAACCTAATATATCAGGATACAATCCGCGGGATGGGGTTAGACCCAACACAAATTCTTCATAGCAATACTACCTTTAAAGGAGTAACGCCAGGCCCAGGGGCTCGTTGTACGGGCTCCCTCTTACTACAAGTTATGTTCGGCTCCCTTGATAACTTCCGTCGCGAGCATTTAACTTTCCACATCGCTCTGTTTCAAAGTGGCTATCAAGAACTGCTCGGACGCGAAGCTTTCACTCGCTTTAATGCAATACCACACTACGCCTCCCTCACACTCAAGATGCCCGGTCCACGTGGCATCATTATAGTGCACGGAAATATCAAGCGATCTCTGCGCGCCGAAGAGAGTGAGGCTGTCTTGGCAGCCGCACACTAAAGGCGCCCGGACTAGCGAAAGCATCCAATAGGTCATCAAGACCTCAGACACAACTAATCGAGTCCGGCGCTGCTACTTATACTGAATAAATGGTCACACCCCTATTTGTCAATACAAGGGGCTCAACACGCGCAGACAAGTGGCAATTTCTTCTCTTCTTGAATTATACATGGTTTCTTTCATAAACTATCTTTTTGCATGACAACTTTTTCTCCTAAATTCCTCTCTTTTACAGACGATCATCATGCTACACCCATCCAGGATACGGCACAACGGAGACAGAGGCGCAAACGTGCAGTAGGGACCCGCTCCATGGATTCTTTTTAGATTAAGACCCTGCGTAAACCTTTTTACTGTCTCTTGTTGATACATATCCACCGTTGAGAAGGATGCTGACGTCTTGGCATGTGGCCATGCCAGAACAATGCATGTACCTGGACACAAGGGGCTTTTTACAAAGGCCATTATTTAGGCCCGGTTCATACCACAAAGACTGAATACCTTAGGGAGTGTTCGGCGTCGCGAGTTTGGCCCTATATGCATCAGCTCCGAATCATTGTCTTTGGTCAAATGTTGGGTTTGCCCGGCTCCTGTCTTTTGGTGCCTTGCGTTCCGCTTTACCGGCTAAGGTAGCACCAGGAGAACTACTGCGATTGTGCCCTGGTTCATCCGGATGAGCACCTCAGTAGAGAAAACCGAAAACTGACTGTCATGATATAGCGTGAGACTGGTCAACCACTCGATGACCTGTTGGAATGTTAGAATTCCTCCGCCTTAATGAAGGGCCGTTTTCCGGCCAGGCATGTACGCACCCCGGGATCGGGAAAGTGCGGAGCCACCAGGGGCTATTTAGTAGCCCCACTGTCAAACTCCTATGGCTAAGTGAAAGTGCTAAAGCATCATAGTCCGGTTGCCTCGCTCGCTCCGCTATCACCTCCTTAATAGGACCAAGACGTTGGGTTAAGTGTGAATGTGTGTTTTTGCGAGCACCTCCGCATTATATGCGTGAGGGTTGAAGCCGACGGCTGCAATCTTTCAGGTTATACACATGTATACATAAACAGCCACCCAGGAGGCATCATATTACTTTCAGGCAAAAGTATAAAAATAGCCTTATAAAAATTTATAAAAGCATTTCGCTTACAATGAGATTACATATCACTCAAACATAATATTTTTTTAGCACTGGGTCTCTATCAAACGAGCACCCTCAAGAACTTCTTCAAAGTAGTGCTCAGCAGCCTTTCGACCTATGGCCGAATCCCGCGCTGCAATAGTGGTAGCATCCATCTCCGCCCGGTATGCTTTAACACGGGCAAAGGCCATCTGTGCGCCCTCTATGTACGCCAGCCTCTTCATCGCATTAATGCGCGGCACCACGTCAAGGAACTGCTGCACCAAGCTGAAATAGCTGTTCGGTTTTGAACTTTCCGGCCATAGGTGATCTACAACAGACCTCATGGAGAGTCCGGACAACCTATTTAGTTTGGCCCATTCGGCTAATTGGTCAGTCAATGAAAGCGGACGCTCGGGAGAATGGAATTGTCTCCAAAACAGCTGGTCTACTTCACGGTCCGTCTGACCCTGGAAATACTTGGCGCATCGGCTGCGCTCGCCGCCAAATCCATATATACATCCTCCAAACTCCACAGCCGATCCAGAGGGGCATACCGTGGATCTCTGAACTTCCTCCGCAACATAAAGGATTTCCCAGCTACAATATCCCCGGCTTCCCGCAGCTCCTCCTTCTTTGCCCTCATAGCAGAGCGGAGGTCCTTTCTCATCACAGCAGTCTTCTCAAGGTCCAATGCCTTCGCTTGGTTTTCCTTTTCAAGAACCCGGCAACGGTCGGCGGCGGCTTTTAATTCTATGGCCATCTTGGCCATCTTGTCTCAGCTCTCGCAATGCGCGGCCTTCTCGGCTTGCAACTCTTCGGCTGCCTTCAAAGCAGCCGCATTACCCAACCTCGCTTGTTCTTTGGCTCGGGCAAGTTCTGCCCACAAGGCTTCAACAGTGGTAGCTCCATCTGCAGTCACAACATATTAAAGATACTGGCATCATGCTGCTCTTCCTATGTGGCCTTTACCAGATAATGACACTTACCCTGTGCCTCGTCAAGCCTTTTGTTAACAAGCTCGATGTCGGCGTGTGCCGCATCCAACTGCCGTTCTAAATGGGCAAATTCGCTAGTCTGGCTAGCCACCGGAGCTTCCATCACCTGCACATAGAGGCAGTATGGTTATTACCTGGGAATATGATCCTCTGTTCGTCGTCGTTTCCGACGACAACCAGAGTCTCAGGGGCTACTATCTACACAGGGCACACCTAGCATGTGCAGGACGATCATATTCTTTTACGTACCTCAAAGCCCGTCAGTAGACTCATAAAAGCTTCATGCAATCCGCTTTCGGCGGATGATATTCTCTCCATCACCGTATCCATCAGCACACGGTGTTCATCTGAGATGCCGCTCGCCCCACCAACTCCCTTAGAACATCCGATCGCACACTAGATGGTGCCGGCCTCTTTTGTCTGCTCTCTTCGGGAGCCGGACACTGGGAGCTTCGGGGGTCAATGGGATTATCTTCTGGCCTCACCGGACTCGGAGAGGCCCTCCATGACGACACTTCAGGGTCGCTCGCTTCCGGAGCAGAGGAGTCCGGAGGAGGTGTTTCGCTCTCCATCATCTCTGGAAGAAGATCCCCCGAAGACGAGCTCATTTGAGAGGGGCTAAGGCCCGAACTACAAAAATATATGTGGTGGTTATCTTCTCAGAAGAAAAAGATGGCATATCTGTACTATTAAAGTATTTCAGGTCACTTATGACTCGTGGGAGAATTGATCCCCCCGCGGACTTGTGCGGCAACGGCGCCCTCCAAGGTAGGACCCTCTATGGGAGACTTCTTCTCCCGTTTGGAAGCTTCGGCTTCTGAATCCCCGGGCATAGTCCTTTTCCTCTTCTGGTCATCTTCCTTCATGGAGACGCTCGCTCCCTTGGCTAGAATGGGCAGCATTGGGGGCCCGCGTCCGCTCGCATTATCCTCCACAGTATCTTCCTTCAAGGGCTCCGGGCAAGGTGCGGTCTGGAGCATCTTTTCCAATACCGGATTTTCCAAACCCTCAGGGAGGGGGGCCGAACGCCGAATCAACTTCGCCTTTGTTAGCCAGTCCTAGTCAAAAAGCGAACTCTCAGAAATAACTTCGTAACAAAGGAGAGAGAGTATGTTCGGCCGGAAGATGCCTTACCTGTTCGGCGGCGCGGTTACTACTCATGCCCACGTCCTCGGTGATTTCCAGACACTCCACCTGAGGTCCGAAGAATGACTTGTACATCTCCTCGTGCGCCAGGCCGAGAAAATTTTGAATGACATGCGGTCCCTGGGATTGAACTCCCATAGGCGAAGAGGCCGGCATTTGCAAGGCTGGACTTGACGAACCAGCATAACTTGTATTACCGCAACCAAACTGAAATCTCCATTGAAGAGATCTCGAATGCGGCTTTGCAGTATAGGCACGTCCTTGGCTGGACCCCAGCTCAAACCTCTGCTGATCCATGACATCAGTTGTGGTGGAGGGCCCGAGCAAAAAACAGGGGTGGCCGCCCACTTGGCACTTCTAGGAGCCGTGATGTAGAACCACTCCTGTTGCCACAATTCAGACACCTCTGGGATGGAACCTTTGGGCCACGGAGCTCCCGTCATCTTGCGTATTGAGGCGCCTCCACACGCTGCATGTTGCCCCTCGATCATCTTCGGCTTCACTTCAAAGGTCTTGAGCCATAGGCCAAAGTGAGGGGTAACCCGGAGGAAGGCCTCGCACACAACAATAAATGCCATGATATGAAGAAAGGAGTCCGGAGCTAGATCATGGAAGTCTAGCCCGTAGTAAAACATCAAACCCCTGACGAAAGGATCCAGAGCAAGGCCTAGACATCGGAGGAAGTGGGAGACGAACACGACGTTCTCGTTGGGTTCCGGGGTGGGGACGGCCTGCCCTCGGGGAGGCAGCCGATGCAAAATCTTGGCGGTCAGATATTTGGCCTCCCTCAACTTTTTGATGTCTTCTTCCGTGACGGAGGAAGGCAGCCATCGGCCTTGAAGGCTAGATCCGAACATGACTGAAGGTTCGGAGCACCTGACCTGAACTTTGGGCGCTTGAGCTTGAGGTGGGGGAAGGATTCGATTGAGCATGGGAGGGAAAAATAAAAGCCTTGTCCCTTTATAAAGAGGGTGAATATCAAGCGTCCTCTCCGTGTCCGTTTGGACTTTCCTATAATCTAGGAGTCCTAGAAGCGGTTGGGTTACCCATGCCCGTATTGATGAGAATCCCGGAATAAGGGGACACGATCTCTGCTTTAACAAGACGTGCCAAGGAAACCGCCTCGCATGACGTGCTGTGGTGGGATAATGAAACGACTCGGATAAAGGCTTGGCCGTGGTGTATCACACTACGGAATACGTCAGCAGATTAGATTTGTGTAAATGTTATTCTATCTATGGCAATATGTGGAAACTTATTTTGCAGAGCCGGACACTATCTTTGTGTTCAAAATCTTCTATGAAGTACTTGGAGGTGGAACCCGCCTTGCAATGCCGAAGACAATCTGCGCGCCGGAGTCGTCGTCATTGAAGCCTGATTCAGGGGCTACTAAGGGAGTCCTGGATTAGGGGGTGTCCGGATGGCCGGACTATACCTTCAGCCGGACTCCTGGACTATGAAGATACACGATTGAAGACTTCGTCCCGTGTCCGGAAGGGACTTTCCTTGACGTGGAAGGCAAGCTTGGCGATACGGATATGCAGATCTCCTACCATTGTAACCGACTTTGTGTAACCCTAACCCTCTCCGATGTCTATATAAACCGGAGTGTTTTAGTCCGTAGGACAACATACAGAACAACAATCATACCATAGGCTAGCTTCTAGGGTTTAGCCTCTCCGATCTCATGGTAGATCTACTCTTGTACTAACCATATCATCAATATTAATCAAGCAGGACGTAGGGTTTTACCTCCATCGAGAGGGCCCGAACCTGGGTAAAACTTCGTGTCCCTTGCCTCCTGTTACCATCTGGCCTAGATGGACAGTTCGGGACCCCCTACCCAAGATCCGCCGGTTTTGACACCGACATGCATCCTTGTGTGCATGCCGCCGTGCAATGGTGAATTGTGCGCGAGTGCTTCCTCCATGCGGAAGAAGTGTGTCCTCAATGCATGCTCAATTTACTAGTGTGCGGGGTGCTACCCCGAGTGGTTTCAACTTTGTTTACTTCACCGCGTGTCAGATGGGCCTCTAGTTTACTTATTTTCACCCACTGCCACATGGGCCAGCACACGAAGAGACAGAACACAAGCTGACAAAGCAGCATGTGGACTGGTTGACCGGTCAACTAAACAATATACGGAGCTATACGCTGACACCGTGAGCGTATAATCTGTCGGTATAGAGTGTTCGTGTGAGAGGGGAAGCCCGTGAGAGATAGCAGAGAGAGAGAGAGAAAGAGCTACTCCCTCCATTAGATAATGTAGTTCCAACATTGTTTTAAAGTCAAACTTTTGAAACTTTGACCAAGTTTATAAAGAAATTACTTATATCTACAATACCAAAGATAAATGATAGTATGAAGTAAGTACATGTTGTGATGAATCTAATGATCTTTCCATATGTAATGTTTTTCTCCACATAAACCTGTTCAAACTTTTCTGAGGTTTGACTTTTCAAAACATCCATATGCTTATGGACGTGAGAGAGTCCCTAACTAGAGAGAGAGAGAGTGTGTGAAATAGAAAGAGTGAGTGAAAAAAGTGTGTGTGCGTGTGTGAAAGAGACATGGACAACACTCGACAAAAGTCGAGAAAAGATGTGTGTGTCTTATGCAAACATATCACACATGCATCTTTGACAACGGAACCAAGGTGAGGAGATAGTGTGTGTTTGTTTGCAACCGAGAGAGCAAGACCCCTAGCACGTGGCCAAGAGGGGTCTAACAAACAAGGGAGAGAGGTCGAGGGAGACGTATAGAGAAAATGCATACATGGGGAGGAGAGAGTGTATGTTTGTCATAGAGAGATCCCCTAGAGATCGTGATGGGACTACATGGGTGGGAGATCGAGTGACAAGGTCTGTGCGCGATAGAAGATACCATGAGAGATATCGAGATAGACGTGTGGATGGAAGGAGAAAATACGTGTGTTCCTGATGGCTAGTGAGAAATAATCATACTTAGGGGGGGAGTGCTTGCGCCTATGATGGAGTGAGGGATTATGGTACTTATTAGGGGGGGTGCGTGTCGCATAGAGAGAGAACAAGGGCAGATAGTGTCGGATGGGTCTATATGTATAGCGCGAGCGAGACATGTGTATGTGTGAACCAGGGAGATATAAAGTTTGAGAGAGATTGAGGAGCCCCGATAAGGCTAAGTGGTGCGTCAGATAGCTGAGAGGAGGAAAGAGATATTCCATCCGCTCGAAAATGCAGTGCATGTAAATTTTTTACAAGTCAAACTTTGGAAACTTTGATCAGGTTTACACAAATGTTATTTATATCTTCAATACCAAAGATACATCATACGAAACTACATCTCATGGTGAATCTAATGGTATATGTTTGCCATTCCAGATGTAATTGTTTTTCTCCACGTACATGGTCAAACTTTGTGATGTTTGACTTTTCAATAAATCAATATGCTATGGACCGAGGAGAGTACCTAAGTCGAGAGGGATCAAGTGCGTGTGAAGGAGAATGAGTAAGTGTGCAAAAAGAGTATGTGTGAAAAAGAGAAAGTGACAACAAACGATAAATTAGAGAGAGCGTGTGCGTTTTTTCATTTCTTAGGCGAACATATCACGCATGCACCTCCGAGATAGAAAAGCGAGGCGAGGAGATACACGAAGATAGCTAGTGTGTGATTTTTTGCAACGGAGAGAGACACCCCTATAGAAAATATCCAATAGAGGTCTGGCAAACAAGGAACAAAGGTCGAGAGGGACACATGGAGAACATGGACACATGGGGAGGGCGACAGGGTGTGTTTGTGATAGAGATACCCCCTTGAGATCGTGAGGGGACTATATGGGTGGGAGATCGATGGAGGTGCATGCGCGATAGAAAGATGCCCCGGGAGAAATCGAGATAGACCATGCACATGTTTGTGTTGGAGACTAAGATTACCTAGTCATATACATATAGGGGGGCTGCGTGTTCCTACAATTGAGTGAGAGACCATCATACTTGGCTAGCTAGGCATGAGATTGTGTGTGTGTGCGTGTGAGATGGAGAGAGAATGAGGGAGAGAGATAGAGTTTAGATGGGCCTACCGAGTGCGAGTGAGATATGCATGTGTATGTGTGACCCAGGTAGATGGTGAGTTTGAGAGAGAGAGAGAGGGAAGAGCTCCTAAATGATAGAGTGCTGTGTGAGAGAGTTACGGACAACGAGCCAAGGAATTTTTGTGCGTACGATGAGTGCACCCAAGATATCTAGCTTGGACTAGAGAATCATACATAGTGTGCGAGAGAGACCTATAGATGGAGTATATATGCATGCGAACTAGAAAGACCCCCCCCCCCACGCACACACACAAAGAGAGATGGACAGAAAGAGAGAGGACCAACAAGGTTTGTGTGTTGGATGCGTGCAACATAATTGAAGATTATCGGCGAGAGAGAGAGAGAGAGAGAGCAGGAGTCCGGGAGAGGGGGATGCCGCGTTTTATGCATCAAAGACTGATAGAAACCATGTTTCGATATAAACTTACATTCAATATTTAAATTGGAGAACATGTTGTCTGCAATACACACATGAACGGATATACGCGTATATCAAAAAAGTGCATTAATTTGACTTTCAACATGTTCATGGAGTACTACAATACTGTACAACATGCTATTCGATTGAGGTGTTCAATTTTGGATTTAGTTCACTATTTTGACCTGGTGAATGAGCTATTTCATTGGATCGAGATATTTCATTTTGGGTTTGATTCCCGTTTTTGAGTGGGTCAACTATTTGTCATATAGTAAATCGCTAGCAGCGAGCATGTAAAAACACATTACTCCCGAGCATCATCTCTCCATCTAAAAAAGAAGTGGCAAGCTAATATTTCTAAATTTGATTCGAATCGACTTGGTAAGGTAGACGTGGATGCTTGTTCTCCCAAATTTTGAACGAACCGTTAAACATCCTCTGCTCGGTGGAATTCGCCCGAGCAAATAAATGGGAGACGCGAAATTACCGTCCTATGAGGGAGACGCATTAATTGGCCCGTTGTGCATCGAGGGTAGGTTCGTAAGTTCATCCAAGCGCACCTTCTCCTCGGCCGAAATGATATGTGCCGAATAATTCATAAACCATGGTCGGCAAAACACGCTCTCCTCGCCCGAAATAGCTCGCGCATACTTTTTCAAAACACGCTCTCCTCGCCCGAAATCGCTCGCGCCCACTATAATTCAAAACATGCCCTCCTTGCCCGAAATCGCTCCCACCCACTATTTGGGGAGAAGCAAAGTTACTCTACTATCCCCGACCCTCAGTACACAGACCCAAACCAGGAAGCCTAAAGGTAGGGGTAGAACTGTAACTCGCCCTCACATTTCAGACAAATGCGTCCGTAAAACATGGTTCCACTCCCCTCCCAATCCCCACCCATTCATACCTCGTGGGTGCCAAATCACCTTCTCCTCGGAAGCTCCCTTCTCCCGAGCCGTGAAACCTCAGCCCCTCCTCCATGGCGCCCCCACCTTACCAATTTCACAGCCGCCCTCCTTCCTAATGCCGGAGACGCTGTACATTTGTCGTCGTGCACTGGGCAGTGTGCCTCGTACTCTGTGCTGCTGGAGCTGCCTCGGCGACGGCCGCGTGAACCGTACCGGAGCCGATTCACCCCCGATGCTGTTCACGGCACCGGAGGGGCTCCAACTTTGGATCCATCCAGAGTCTCGGCGCTGCTTCCCTGTAGCCGTCGACCGTCGCGACATCGTTGTTTCCCTGCCGCCGGTGGCCACCGCAACGGCGTCGGCCTCACTGACTCGGCAGCTGGACCTGCCTACTTCACCATGCCGCCAGATAGGTCGCACCCTCATCTCAAATCACTTTATTTAGGCGTCAGTTGTCTAAATTTTTATTCTGGGCCAATCGATTCCCAATGGGAAGCAGCACCCCTCGAGGCGGCGGAGCTCCTAGGCTGCCAGTTGGCTGGTGTCTAACGTAAGGGTGCGGGGCCGCAAGATCGTCGCGGTAGCAGTGCTTAGATGGCTATCTTAGAGTTGCATGGGTTCAAGGTACTGCCACAGCTGGATCTGGATGATGGGTGGTCTTTGTGGATTAGCCCAGGGGCGGCGCAACCATGGCAGTGCGGTGGGGCGGGGAGCGTGGTTTTGGCCGGGGCCACGGACGGCGGAGGCAAGCTTCTCTGCCATTGGTCGCTGGCTCTTCGGGGAAGATTCCTAACAGTGTCAGCTGGGAGGCACAAGATGTCCATCAAGCCATCCAGCGTAGATTGGATAGTACCAAAAGAAAATAAAATCATGTGACCCCAATTTAGTCTCAGTCAACAGACGTGTGACCACTCTCGTACCTTGCTATTGATCTCTTAGTGTATTTCTTCAGATCAAAGAGATGTGTCGTTCTTAACAGTATGTGTTATCTGCATCTTCAGCCACACCGTCTTCTGACTCACTGCAGCTGCTCCAACAAGGGAAGCATACACCAGAAGGGAGCTATTGTCCCCACTCAACAGTTCCCTGCATCGAATGGGCGTGATCGACATGGACAACCACAACAACTACAGGGCCATCGACAAGTCAGCACATGATGCTAACTCCTATGGATGGCGGCCAGATAGGTTGTACCCTCATCTTACTTGTGTGCAACATTTATGGCTTTGTTATTCATCTACGAATGGAAAATAGATTATCACATTTCACTGTATATTCATGCTGATCTCTTACGGGTCTTGTTCAGGAGTTAACGCTGTTCCATAGTTCAGCTAAGATACTTATTCTTTAGGTTATGTTGTTCCATAGTTATCATCCATCAACCAATGCTATCCCACAGGCTGGTGATTATAGTATTATACCACTTCTAGTATTACCTATGTTGTTCTTTAGTACTTTTGTGTGCCATCTTGTTAATCTCGAGTACAAACGATACATATTCTGTAGCTTTCATCTGTGTTCTCCCTTTAGTTTTTGAGACCTGTTGCTGCTAGTTAACCCCAGTCCTACTATTTATGTTGTCTCCTACAGGCACTCATTACATAACTCTAACTACTAGTTGTCTTCCATGCATGTCAGATATAATTGCACACACTTATATATCCACAAGAACCTCACGGAGCAATGTAAAGGCCAATAAACATGATGTCAATGATACCCAATATGATGGAACATGAAAAGGCAGTTCTTCATAAGACCTGCAGAAAGATGTTGAATCCTCTTCACACCACAAGGTCCTTGCTCTAACTTGGCCCGTGATATCGGTACAACATGCATATAATGTCCTGGAGTGTATCTACTCTGTTGCAATGCCATGTGCTTAGCATGCTGATCATGCATGTAAAATATGTCAAGCCTTCCCATTTTTCAGTACCTATTCCATTCATGATAACATGTTTTCAAATTCAAGTACTGTCATTCTACTCTATCGCAATGCCATCTGCTTAATTTGGACATCATGCTTCTGAAGATCTTATGCATTGTTATTCATCAATACGTAGTTCATCTGTCTACCATACCATGTTTTTTACATTGAAGTGTTGTTCTAGTGCTCTGTTGCAATGCCATCTTAGTTTCCCAATCATACACGTGTATGTTGCCTTCGTTTTTTCTATGCATATTCTGCTAGCATACAGTTTTACATTCAACTAGTGTTTTTTACTGTGTTGTCCTGTCGTATCTCTAGCTCTTACACCATACTCCCTTCGTCTGGATTACATGTTGCCGAAATGGATAAGAAAGGATGTATCTAGAACTAAAATACGCCTAGACCCATCCATTTTTTTCCAGATGGAGGGAATACATGTCAATATGTCATGCCTTTCTATTCTTCAGTAACTATTCCATCTCTTTGCAGTAGCATGTTTTATAACTGAAGCACCATTCTTCTATACAAGGCATGCAAGGGGAAGACGACTATGTTAGAATCTGAAGGGTTACAAACCAGGTCTTTGCAAAAGATCCAAACGCCAGGACATAAAAAACCAACTCCAGTTTTTATAGATACTGCTCCAGCACAGAGAAACCCAATTCCTACTGATAATAAGCAGATTCTAGTGGCCAATGAACTACTCCGCTCCAGTCCAGCAAAAATATGTCATCTCCATTCTAAGAAGCATGTACGTATCCTCGCATCATGAAATTTTATAGCATTCTGATCATACTTTCTACATGTTTCTTACCCATCTCTCTTTTAGAAAATAGGGTTAACAGATAGAAGAATTTCTGCACTGGTATCGTCTGTGAGGAAAGATTTTTGCGGGAATTCTCTATACTCCAATGCAGATGTAAGTACGTGTTGTACATCACTATATTTTTACTTCAGCATGTATTTTGTTAATCAGTGTGAATCCAACCTTTATTTGATCTAAATTTAGTTGTAGCAAAATGTATGATTAAAGGCCACAATGTTGATTTCTGTAAGGAAAACTGCCTGGTAGTTTTGCATCCTGAGCTGCATGAGTGTACTATCCCATATCAGTGGGTTTGATTACTTTGGTTCTGAAGTGGGGTTTTAGTGTTTTTTTACTGTGTTGTCCTGTCGTATCCCTAGCTCTTACATCATACTCCCTCCGTCCGGATAACATGTCGCAGAAATGAATAAACTAGATGTATCTAGAACTGAAATACGCCTAGACCCATCCATTTATTTCCGGATGGAGGGAATACATGTCAATATGTGATGCCTTTCTATTCTTCAGTACCTATTCCATATCTGTTGTAGCATGTTTTATAATTGAAGCACCATTCTTCTATATAAGGCATGCAAGGGGAAGACGGCTATGTTAGAATCTGAAGGGTTACAAACCAGGTCTTTGCAAAAGATCCAAATGCCAGGAGATAATAAACCAACTCCATTTTTCATAGATACTGCTCCAGCATAGAGAAACCCAACTCCCACTGATAATAAGTAGATTCCAGTGGCCAAAGAACTAGTCCGCTCCAGTCCAGCAAAAGAATGTCAACTCCATTCTAAGAAGCGTGTGCATATCCTCACATCATGAAATTTTATAGCATTCTGATCATATTTTCTACATGTTTCTTACCCATCTCTCTTTTAGAAAATAAGGTTAAATGATAGAAGATTTCCTTCATTGGGATTGTATTCGAGGAAAACATCTTGCGAGAAATCTCTATGCTCCAATGCTGATGTAAGTACCTGTAGTATATCACTATATTTTTACATCAGCATGTATTTTGTTAATCGACGTGAATCCAACCTTTGTCTGATCTAAAATTAGTTGTAGCAAAATGTTAAAGGCGCCAATGTTGATTTTTGTAAAGAAAACTGCCTGATAGTTTTGCATACTGAGCTGCATGAATATACTGTCTCATATCATGCACATTACTGAATTGTAGTGCTGCTCTGGTTGCCCATTCATTCATTGTGTCAATGTTGCTTTCGTATTACCTTACCTGGCTGATGATAGCTGTGCCATATTGTGTTAATTTGGTGTTGGCTAGTTGCCCAAATGTTCGTTGTCCCAATGTTGCATTCCTATTATCTGGCTTGGCCAATGATAGCAATGCTAGTGTCTTAATTTGGTGCAGGCTGCTGAAGATAAGAAGACAAACTCTGAAAACAGCAAGGCAACCCCATTGTTTCTTTCCAATAAATCTAGGTCAGGTAATATGCCAATAACTCATGATTAATCTATTTGGTTCCCCTCCTAATTGATGTTATGATGCAGTGGTCGAGACACTCTCCACTATCAATAATACAAGCCTGCCAAAATCGCCATCTGAATCTGTTCAGTATCCTCTGTCTCGAATGCAACAAAAAAATGTATGTTTGTGAACCAATTAATGGCTGAAGGATTGATGGAAATGGTGGAGGAATCAGAGGTGCATAGTCGTGCGACACAACAACTGATCAATGTTTTCAGAGATAGTGTAGCAAAGCAGCAAGAACTTGCCCACATGCTTATGGGCGTCATCCGTGTTGAGGTTGCAGATTGTGACATTGTAGATCTTTAGGTTATGTTCATTTATTTGCACTGGCATCAATATTTGGTTGCCCAGTGGATGTAATTTCCTGTAATATATGCTGGATGTGCAATGTTTTTCCCTGTATGTTGTACCTTTTCTTGATCGGTTTTGGTCCTGTGCATAATTGCTCGTCGTAATGGGCTCAAATTATCTAATTTGGCCTAAAGACATGTATGAAATTTAGTGGGCCCATTAAGTTAATGGGCCATTACCAGGCCGAAAGTTAATGGTCGGCCCTCTTAACTCCCGGCTCGTTAACATGCTGACATCGAAGCGGGCAACATGTGGGCCCAATTTATTTCACAGGCCGTTAACACGCCGTTACTAAGTTCGGGCTACATATGGCCCAACTATACTGTGGGCCTTTAGCAGGCCGAACGGGACAACGAGCTTGTACTGGACCATGAAGAGCATGGGCCGCTAAGAGGCCGAAAGTCAGGTCGTATTGTAAATGGCCCAACTATGTTGTTGGCCTTTAGCAGGCCGAAAGAGAAACCAGGCTGGTATTGGACCATGAAGGGCATGGGCTGTTAAAAGGACAAAACTCAGGTCCGACTACAAATGGCCCAACTCATTTATGGCCCGTTAACAGGCTGAAAGGCACACAGGGCCGGGAATTGGCCCAACAATTAAATGGGTCGCTAAAAGGCCAAAACTCAGGTCTGACTACAAATGGCCCAACAGATATATGGGCCGTCACCATGCTGAAAGACACACCGGGCCGGAGATTGGCCAAACACTTAAATGGGTCGCTAAAAGGCCGAAAACTCAGGTCCGACTACAAATGGCCCAACTGATTTATGGGCCATCAACAGGATGAAAGACACGTCGGGTCAGAAATTAGCCCACTATTTAAATGGGTCGCTAAAAGGCCGAAAGATGTACCATTGTGAAAATTAACCCATCCACTGAATGGGTCGTTAACAGGCCGAAATCTCATCGGGCCGATATTGAGCCCAAATATATAGCGGGCTGTTGACGGGCTCGAACTAACGATGGGCTGCAATGGTATGAAATCTTTAACGGGCCGAATTGGCACATCTCGTATGGGCCGTGGGCTTAAATGGACCTGACACAAGTAGACCTTATATGGGCCAGCCTGCTATTTTTTACTGGGCCGGCCTTTTTCACCAGAATGGGCCACTATAGGGCCGTGCCACGTGTCGACCTATCATAGGCGCCTCCTGTCCAATGAGTGGATGACATCTGTCCCAACGGTGAAGCAACACATGTTTCCTCCGGCCAATGATGATTTTACACATGGAAAATCCCCATTGGTCCAGTCTATTAACGGATTATCGGATCCAAAACCGAACCCCATAGCTTAACGGCGTTCCGTTATGGTGGATGCCACATGTCAGAAACCCTTGACAAAAGCACTTCTCTAACGCGTGATTTATCATCATGGAAGTGGACACTTCCATGATGATAATTTTGGTAATGTCATGGAACACTTCTACGACAGCACAGGTATGAATATCTTGATTCTGTCATAAATTTGTCATGGATGTACATGCATGAAAGAAAACGTGACCTACTGTGACAAACACGTATAATCATGGAAGTGTATTTTTTTGCAGTGACTGCTAGCCGCGGGCGAGCGTGTGGTAACAAAAGTCATGATGGAAAAAAACAAGCTCCAGGATTTGAATACCCAACAAGGCGAGGACCTGAAAGATATACGGGCCCAGCTGGCGGACTCCGTAAAGGAGAATAAAAGGCTGCGAGGCGGCATATTCAGTATGTGGTCGAACTTACCTTCGAATAATTCAGAGATAGAAGGGACTAATAGAGTTATGTCTACAGGTATGCTGACTGGTCGTCCCGAGGAGGAGATGTCCGGATCTTCGAGTGATCTGCTACAAGAGCTGTCGCAGGTGCACAAGCAAGCTCATCAGGCGATGCGAAGTGTTTCCAAGGCCCTATGGCCATCTGCCTCCCCTCCGGGAAAGATGGAGGAGCTTATAAGCTATTCAAGGGAGCACGACGACACTTTTGACTGTGGAAGATATCGGCCTGTCGGGAAGGTGCGCGGGAAGCCTGGGCCATGGTGAAAACACGGTATACCAAGTTTGACCCGAATCATATGGCTCGGGTCGGACCTCCAGGGTCAGATGGAAAATAAGTTCCCGTTAATTTGGTATATGACCAAGTAGAAGTAGCTTCCAAGTATTCCCAGCAGGATTGTAAGTTGTTAGACCGCCTGCTGGACGGCATAGAGGAGGAAATTTTTGAGCCCTAATGACTATGTACTTTCCTTGACATATGTGACTCTAGCTGAATTGTAAAAACGATTGTCATGGCAGACCTTTCCGCTTCGACCTCTGGACCCGAAGGTGTGGAGTGTTTCCGAATACCTGAGCGGTAAAATAGACTGGGGTATGTGTGGAAACCAGGCGTAGGGGTCATAGTTGCTTGAACAGACAATTTGTATCCGGCTAGTTATGTTATATTACATCATGATTGTAAGAAACATCTTCCAGAGAGAATAGTTCTGTTAAGGGTTCCTTTCCCTGGGTGTTCATGCGTTAAAATGCATGTCCGCTGAGGGTTCATAATGGGGGTTCATAATGGAAGGAGTATAAAACATCTTTAGTCCGCTGACCAAATATTCTCTTAAGAATGCTAGCTTTCGGCTTCATCCAGTCTGTGGTACACATCCGGATGACCCAGCAGTAACAATCGCAGAGGTGCTCCCTTTATGCCCTAGCCAAACTAACGGGAACATAGGGCATAAGCACAGGAGCCAAGCAACCCAGCTTGGCCAAAACTTAAGTCATATTGATGCATATAATGGCGAAGGAAAGGTACATATGGGAAAAAATGCATATGTGATGAGCTTGATGCTAAGAAAATAAGAATAGGCTTCTGTCCAAGAAGCCCCCAGGTATAGTGGACGTACATGCTCAAGGATGTGTACATCAAAGGTGCACGGTTTATCCGTGCAAAAGCTCTAAGGCTTAGAAAAAGGAAAAAAGGAACTAAAAGAGAAGAAAAGGTAAAGGAGACAACAGGAAGAAGGAGACGAACAAATAGTTTGGCGCTAGGCATAGAATCTTCGGAGTCTGGCCGCGTTCCAAGGTTTCGGTTCTAGGAGATTGTCTGATGCAGCCCGCAGGCAGTATGCTCCTCCTGTGAGAACTTCGCCAATGATGAAGGAACCCTCCCACTTGGGCTTGAGTTTGTCCTTTTTCTTCTCCGGCAAGCATAGAACGAGTTCGCCAACATTATAAGTCTTGGCCCGTACTTCTCTGCTTTGATATCTGTGGGCCTGTTGTTAATAAAATGCGGAACGGGCCTTTGCAACATCGCGTTCCTCCTCCAGGGCATCTAGGCTGTCCTACCGATCAAGCTCGGCCTCTCTTGCTTCATACATGCACACTCGAGGTGAGTCATGGATAATATTGCAAGGTAACACAGCCTCCGCACCGTACACCATGAAGAATGGTGTATATCCAGTAGTACGGTTGGGCGTGGTCCGGAGCCCCCGGAGTACGGAGTCAAGCTCCTCAACCTAGTGCTTGTCTGATTCTCTCAAAGACCGCACTAGTCTGGGTTTGATGCCACTCATAATAATACCATTGGCCCGTTCGACTTGGCCGTTTGTTTGCGGGTGATAGACAGAGGCGTAATTGAGCTTAATGCCGAACTTGGCACACCATGTTTTCACCTCATCAGCTGTGAAGTTGGTGCCGTTATCGGTGATTATGCTATGTGGAACACCATAACGGTGCACCACGCCGGATATGAATTCTATCACAGGCCCCGCCTCGGCCGTTTTAACTGGTTTGGCCTCTATCCACTTAGTGAATTTATCCACCATGACCAACAGATACTTCCTCTTATGGCTTCCTCCTTTAAGGGGTCTGACCATATCGAGCCCCTAGTTCGCGAAAGGCCAAGTGATGGGGATCATTTGTAGAGCGGTGGGGGGCATATGGCTTTGGTTGGCGAAGAGCTCTCATCCGACGCATCGTTGGACCGGGTCCTGTGCATCTGCTCGGGCCCTCGGCCAGTAAAAACCTGTACGAAAGGCCTCGCTTACAAGGGCCCGAGTTGTGGCGTGGTGCCCGCCAAGACCGGCATGAATTTCAGCCAAGAGCTGCCGTCCCTCTTCCTCGGAGATACATCTTTGAAGAACTCCGGTAGAGCTTTTCTTGTAGAGCTCTCCGTCATGGACCTTGTAGCCCTTCGAACACCGAACAATGCGGTGAGCCTCATTCTGATCTCAGGGAGTTCTCTCCTATCAAGGTAGGCCAAGAAGGATTTGGTCCATGGGGCAATGGCTGCCATTATGAGATGGGCCAACGGCGTTATTTCGGTGGTTGGGCCACCGATGATGTCGTTGCGTTTGGAATCTGGAATTGTGTTCGGATCCGGACTGGTGTTGCCGTTCTCCCCTTGCTACACCACGGACAGCTTAAAAAGCCTTTCCAGAAAGATGTTAGGTGGGACGGGGCCATGCTTAGCGCCGATGCAGGCAAGTACGTCTGGCGCTTGATTACTTTCTCGAGCCACGTGATGAAACTTGAGCCCCTCGAACCGGGTGAACATTTTTAGGACGGCGTTGCGATAAGCCGCGATCTTCGGATCTTTGGCATCAAAATCTCCATTTATTTGAGATATTGCGAGGTTTGAGTCCCCGCGCACTTCCAGGCGTTATATGCCCATGGAGACGGCCATCCGGTGACCATGCAATAAGGCCTCGTATTTGGCTGCGTTGTTGGAGTCCGTGTATAATACTTGGAGCACGTACTTGACTACGTCTCTAGTGGGGGACGTTAAAATGATGCCCGCTCCTAATCTTGCCGGCATTTTGGAATCATCAAAATACATAACCCAGTTGGAATATGTGTCATACTCTTTAGGGAGTTCGGCCTCTATCCATTCGACGACGAAGTCCGCCAGTACTTGGGATTTGATGGCTTGGCGGGGTTTCTATGTTATGTCGAATGGAAGGAGCTCAATCGCCCATTTGGCTATCCGGCCTGTAGCATCGTGGTTGTTTATTATATCATTGAGTGGGACTTCGGAAGCCATCATGATAGAACATTCTTGGAAGTAGTGTCGTAGCTTCCGGGATGCCATGAAGACTGTGTATGCTATCTTTTGATAATGAGGGTACCGGGATTTGCATGGTGTGAGGACGGTGGATACGTAATATACTGGCTTCTGAAGTGGGAATTTGTGTCCATCCTGCTCTCGCTCAACGACGAGCATGACGCTCACCACCTGGTGTGTTGCCGATATGTAGAATAACATAGGTTCACCGACGTTCGGTGCGGCCAGGATTGGGTTTCTCGCAAGAAGGGTTTTTATTTCTTCCAGTCCATCTGTTGCCGCATCCGTCCACTCGAAGTGATCGGTGCGCCGAAGGAGGCGATACAGTGGCAATGCCTTTTCTCCCAATCTGGAGATAAAGTGGCTTAAAGCTGCCACGCATCCTGTGAGCTTTTGGACCTGTTTGAGGTCCGTCGGCATAGCCAATTGTGTCAAGGCTCGGATTTTGGCTGGATGTGCTTCAATTCCTCTATTGGAAACAATGAAGCCCAGCAGCTTTCCGGCAGGGACGCCGAAAACACACTTTTCCGGATTGAGCTCGATGTCATATGCACGGATGTTGTCGAATGTGAGACGTAAATTATCTATTAGTGAGTCGATGTGCCTAGTTTTAATGACGACATCGTCGACGTATGCTTCAACTGTCTTGCTGATCTGTTTCTCCAGGCATGTTTGAATCATGCGTTGGTAGGTGGCCCCGGCGTTTTTGAGCCTGAAGGGCATGGTGTTGAAGCATAATGGACCGTATGCGGTAATGAATGCCATTGCGGCTTGATCGGACTCCTTCATTTTTATTTGAGGTATCCAAAATGTGTGTCGAGGAAGCATAGAGAGTCATGTCCTGCGGTGGCATCGATAATCTGGTCGATGCAGGGGGGAAGGGATCCTTAGGGCATGCCTTATTGAGGCCTTTGAAATCGACGCACGGGCGCCAAGATTTATCCTTCTTTGGCACCATCACCAAGTTTGCTAGCCAGTACAGGTGTTTTTTCTCTAATGAATCCAGCATCGATTAGCTTGGCTAGCTCCTCCCCCATAGCTTGACGTTTGGGTTCGGAAAAGTGCTGCAGTGTTTGTTTGACCGGTTTATATCCCTTAAATATGTTGAGGCTATGTTCTGCCAATCTGCGTGGGATTTCTAGCATATCAGAAGGGTGCCAGGCGAATATAACCCAGTTCTCGCGCAGAAATTCTCGTAGCACGGTGTCGACCATTGGGTATAGTTGCACCTCGATAGATGCTATCTTCTTAGGGTCTGTTGGATGGACTTGGAATTTGACTATTTCTTCAGCTGGTTTGAAGGGGGTGGATTTGGGTCGTTTGTCCAGGATTACGTCGTCCCTATCCACCGTGGAGCGTAATGCGGTTAATCCTTCGGCTGTGAGGGCTTCAGATAATGCCTCAAGGGCCAGGGATGCGGATTATTTTTGGTGCGGAGTGCTATGTACGGATCACTAACGAGAGTGATTATGCCGTTGGGCCCAGGCATCTTGAGCTTCATATACCCATAGTGAGGTATAGTAGCCTGGAAGCGTGTAAATGCATCTCGCCCCAATAGGGCGTGATATCCACTGTTGAAAGGGGCCACTTGGAAGGTTAGTTCTTCAGTCCGATAGTTCTCTGGTGTGCCGAATACCACGTCGAGTGTGATTTTTCCTGCACATTATGCCTCCCGACTAGGAACAATTCCCCAGAAGGTCGTGCTACTATGCTTGATGCGGCTCCTGTCTACTTCCATTTTACTGAGTGTATCCTTGTAAATGAGGTTTACTCCGCTGCCGCCATCCATGAGAACCTTGGTGAGCCGAAAGCCGTCCACGATCGGACTGAGGACCAAGGCGGCTGGTGCCCGGATTTTCCTGAATTTTGGTTCATCATCGGCATTGAAAGTTATGGCGTGTCATTCCAAGGGTTTGTTGCTACGATTTGGTAGACTTCGGCAAGGTTGCGGAGTGCCCTTTTATGCTTATTATTTGAAGCAAAAGTATTGAAGACCGTCAATACTCGGAGGTCATCGTCTTTTGGGGAATATTGCTCTGGGTTATTTTTGGTGAGGATATCCTCGCCACTCTTGGCCACCTGCCGGAGTATCCAACATGCTCTAAGGATGTGGGATGATATAGTATTTGGTGTTGTGTGTAACTTGCATGGTCCATCGAGCCATCCCTCCAGAACGGTTTTGTGTCCCGTAATGGGCTTATATATCTTTATCATTGGGCCGGGCGTGCCAGTAGGGTGTGTCCTTTTCACCTGAACGAGGGATTGGGTGGAAACCGGCGGTTCCCAGCAAGCTGCCTGAGTTTTCCAGGCGCTTTCCATTGCATAGTACTTGTATACTATGGTTGTCAAGTCTGTGAAGCGTGATATGCGATGATGGTTGATGGCGTTGAGGATTCACTCATCCGTGCAATTGTTGTGGAACTCTGAGATCGCGTCTTCATCATGGCAATCTTATCTTTGACAAGGAGGAATCTGGCCCAGAAGTGGTGGACCGTTTCCTGATATTGCTGAAGTATGCCCATGACAGCACTTATATCTGGGTGGGTGGGTGGTTTGAAATCCGAACCCTGACCCAATTTTGGATCCGGAGTTTGAAGAACCTCTGGACTTAGTAGTTTGGGCTCCGAGATGTCAGCTGATTTTTTGGGCTTGTCGTCCGATTCTATGTTTGGAGGAACAGATATGTCTTTCTACAGGTAGGTTTCTGGCTCTTCAAGTTCAGAGATCCGAACGTAATTTGTCCTCAATATAGAGGAAGAGTTGTCTTCTTGGTCCTCTACTACCGATATTTGATGGGTGATCGGCGGAGTTTTAATTCCTCTTTGGTCGGGTTTAAACCCAATCCGATCATAGTCTGTGGCGACCCCCGGGCGGCGATGCGATCTAGGAGCTTGTTTAAAGATGACAGCTCTGATGGATCCATATGCTTGGAGTAGTTGGAGTCAACATGGAGGGGATTTTTGATGACCCGAGAAGTCATCGTCGACTTAACGGCCGAATGAGCGGTCATGATGAAGCCGCCCAGCCAGAGGGTTTGGCCTGGGGCCAGTGTTCCTCCGAAGGTGACATTGTCCTTGAGAACAAGGCAAGGCATGGACCCTATCTTTTGACGGCACAGTGGAACTCTCAATGAAAGCACCAAAGTCGGTGTCAAAACTGGCGGATCTCGTGTAGGAGGTCCCGAACTGTACGTCTAAGGTCGATGGTAACAGGAGACAGGGGACACAATGTTTACCCAGGTTCGGGCCCTCTCTATGGAGGTAATACCGTACTTCCTGCTTGACTGATCTTGATGAATATGAGTGTTACAAGAGTTGATCTACCATGAGATCATAATGGCTAAACTCTAAAAGTCTAGCCTGTCTGACTATGATTATGAGGATGTGTCTACGAACCTAGCCCTCTGGTTTATATAGACATAGGAGGGATCTAGGGTTACATAAGGTCCGTTACAGAGAAAGGAATCTTCATATTTGATCACCAAGCTTGCCTTCCACGCCAAGGAGAGTCCCATCCAGACACGGTAGAGTCTCCGGTCTTCGTATCTTCACGGCCCATCAGTCCGGCCCATATCCAATAGGTCGGACGCCCGAGGACCACTTAGTCCCGGACTCCCTCACCCCCACCGCACCAAATTCACAGCCACCCTCCTCTCTAATCCCAGAGACACTGTCCATTTTGCCGTCGTGCACTGGGCCGTCTGCCTCTTACTCCGTGCAGCCGGAGCTGCCTCGATGACGGCCACGTGAAACGTACCAGAGCCAACTCACCCCCGCCGTTGTTCACGGCGTCGGAGTGGCTCCAACTTTGGACCCGTCCATATCCCCGGCGCTACTTCCCCGTAGCCGTCGACCATCACGACATCTCTACTTCCCTACCGCCGGTAGACACCGCAACCGCGCCGGCCTCACCGACTAGGCAGTTGGAGCAGCCTACTTCACCGGGCCGCCAGATAGGTCACACCCTCATCTCAAATCACTTTATTTAGGTGTCAATTATCTGAATTTTTATTCTGGGAAAATCGATTCCCAATGGGAAGCAGCACTCCTCGAGCCGGCAGAGCTCCTAGGCTGCCGGTTGGCTGGTGTCTAACGTAAGGGTGCGAGGGCGCAAGTTCGCCGCGGAAGCAACACTTAGATGGCTAGCTTAGAGTTGTGTGGGTTGAAGGTACTGCCGCCGCCGGATGTGGATGACGGCAGGTAGCCCCCGGGCCCAAGGCGCACTCGGGCTTGGCTTCGAGGCGAAGCCAAAGTTCAAGTCCGGAGCGCCGCGGGCCCCCAATAGCATGCGACCTTGGTCGACGTGTGGCGGTTGATTGGACATGGGTGTCTCCGCTTCCCAATGCTGCATTGATACCCGCCTGGCTAAACGGCCACTGCGGTCTACACGGTTATTCTTCCATCGCTTGCGCCATTCTCCTCCGACTCCTCTGCTTCCCCCCGGACTCTGCTCCTTTTTCCAATCTGACCTTAGCTCTGCTCGCTCCAGCACGATGGCGCTGACGCAAGCGGATAAGGGGAAGAAGCCTCTGTCTTCAGCTAGTGTGCCCCCGACCGCCGAGCCCGCAGTAGGCCGATCGCTGGTGCTCAACGATGAGGCCATGAGCAAGGTGCGTCCCATGCTTGCCTCCAGCTTCAATGAGTGGGGAAAGACGGTGGCTTGGCCTGCATCTCACGCTCGCATTGACCGGGCGGCCACTGAGGTCCCTTTCTTCATCGACGTCCTTTGGGCTGGCTTGGTCCCTCCTTTCTCCACCTTCCTCAACGCAGTGCTTTCCCATTATCAAATCCACATGCTGCACCTTGATCCCCAATCCGTGACCCTTCTTGCCGTCTTCGCCTTCGTTTGTGAGGTCATGGTAGGCACTACTCCCTCCATGGCTCTGCTCCGCCACTTCTTCTCACTACACCTGAGCGATCCTCGGCAGAGCTCCGGATGCTTGAGCTTTCAAGCCGTGGCGGCGACGGCCGGCGACGGGATCGACTTCGAACTTCCACCATCCACGAGCGAGTTTCGTACACGGTGGGTGTTTGTTGATGCCGGAGTGCTCATCCCCCTGCTCTCCTCTCTGTCAGGGCCCACCATTCCTAACTCCAGTTGGTGCCACCGGAGGCTCGCCGATCTGCACCTTGTCCCCGTCTGGATCAGGTTGAGGTGGCTCAAAGACCTTGGCATGACTGGGCCTATGGTGGTGAGGGAGTTCATCCGGCGCCGAATCGCTCCGCTTTAGCGCCACTCCCGGCCGATGTGGGCCTTGCTTAGCAGCCATGACCACATGAGACTTCAGGAGTCTAAGCTCCCCCTTGAGGCGCGGCGAATGGTGCTTGAGGTCCTGACGGGCGTCCCGTTGCCAGACGACTTGCCGAGGAAGAGTTGCCTTTTGTACCGCTGCTCGAACAAGGTGACATTCACAGAGCGGATGCCCTCCTTCGACGAGTGGGGGTTGTGCCCAGTTGGCCTCGTGGGGCCCCGTGAGAACCCCATTGTCGTGGTCCCCCTCCTTGACGCTGGCGTCGAGCCCACCCCAAGTGTTGGTGCAAGGGGGCATGCACCGCTGGGGGCCGATAGTGAAGGTGCCGAGATGCTGATGCCACCCAGGGCTCCTGAGGCGTCGACCTCGGGGACTCGTGACTCTTGCCCTGGGGCGGCGGTTGAAGGGGCGACGCAGCCTGCGTCTCCCGTGGCCGAGGCTCCTGAGGTCCCGGCAAGTCGCTGCGAGGCAGAGCCGGATAGCTCCCCTCGGCTTGGCGCTTCTGAGGCCGCCCCTCCGAGCACTTCTCCAGCCGCGCCTCATCTCGGCCGTCATGTCCAGTGATTCGCCGGCTTTGCGTGGACTTCGATGAACTCCACAAAAGGAAGGGGTCCCCGAGCTGCGGCGGCGGCACCTTTGGGTCGTTAAAATGGAGGAAGTATATCGCTGTTGACGAGTAAGTACCTCATCTTGGTGATCTTATGTGTGTTGCTTTCCTTCCTGACGATTGTCTCCTGCGGACCCCTTCTGCTAAGGCCGTGAAATCTCCTAAGAAGCAGCTCCCTCTCGCCCCGTTTCAACCGCCCAACTCGAGCGCTGCAGGCTCGTGCACTGCCCATGGCGTGGGGTCAACCATGGGAGTTGGTGTAACGCCCCAAGACCGGAGCTTCAGTTGCCTTCCAAGGTTTCCGGGTTTCGTTGTGTGATTTGTTTCGTCTGTTGCATTCATCTTTGCATCATGTGAATTGCATCATGTCATCATGCCATCATCTCATAAATCTTTGCACCTCAACTCGCTAAATAAAATCGGATGGATCTTCGGTCCCTTTAAATCGAGGGATATTCACACGGTGAAATTCTCTTTATAACATATCCTCCCAATATTAGGGAGCTATATTAAATATTCCATTCTTTTGGAATTAAACAAAACACACTTGCAAAAATCCCAATGCCTTTTATTATTTCTTCTCTTGGCCTCTAACTTTGTCACATGTCCTTTCATCATTTTCCGGAGCTCCACCTAATTTCTCAACATTTTTGGACACTTCTTTAACCAAGCCCTAGTTCAAACCCATTTGAATTAAATTCAAATGAGTTTGAATGACATCTTCCAATCTTGCCACTCCTACTTTTCTTTGACCGTGCTCATTTTTGTGAGTCCGGGAAATTTATCCGTGAGTCCAACTTCTTTCCCTATCCCCTCTTTCTTTTCTTTCATAATATCTGTTTTTTTCTCTTTTCATTTAGTGGTGTGAGAGAGCAGCAGGCCGGCCTTTAGGCCATCTCTAGGCCAGCTGCGCACCTGCCCACCTGGGCCTCCCAACCTCACCGCGCCGGCCCAAGGCCAAGGCTCAGCCCGCCTCCCCTCGATCCCCTGTTGAAACCCTAGCTCCCTGGCCCGACCCTCATCTCCCTCGCATCTCCCCAGCGCCGCCAGGATCCTTGCGCTCGATTCCATCTCCCCTTTCCTTCCTGCAGCGCAGCCACCTCCTGCTCGATCTTCCTCTGCTCCCTTCTCCTCGCTGCGATTCTCCCGTGCGCCGCCCTGCCATGGCCGCATCTTCCCCCAGCCAGCGCCGCCGCGCGCACACACACACCCGCACAACACCCCGCAACTAGCGCCAGGAGCTCGCCTCCTCTTCGCCATGGCCGTGAGCCCGATTCCCTCGTCCTTCTCCTCATGTCGCCGCGGCCTTCTCGCTGCATATCCGCCGCCCCAGGACAGCTCCTCCGGCCTTCCCGTCCTCTGTTTCACCTTGCCTCGCCTCCTGCTCCTGCGTGCCTCGCGAACCGCATGTGTGGCCGCGTCCAACACCTTCCGCTCCATCTGCCATGGCCTCCCTTCGCCAGTGCCATGCCTCCGTCGCCCGGCGAGCTCCGCCACCAGCCGATCCCTCCATCGCGCCTCCCTGCTTCGTCCGACCGCCATGTCACCATGCCCTAGCGCCGCTTCGAGCTCGTCATCCCCGACCTCCTCCGTTCGGGATATCGTCATTCCTTGTCGCCCCGTCGTCGGAGTTGACGCCCCAGGGCCTGCTGCAACCTCACCTTCGGCCTCGCCATGGTTCCCCTGCACAAGCTGCTTCCGGCAAGGACGTTACCCCGCTGCCTTCTCTTGTCGAGACCGAGACCCCGGGAGCGTCAAGTTTCTTCCACGATGCCCGAACGACTACAGGCCGGGATGGCAAGTCCAACGACCACTGAACATGGAACATCGCCAAGTACCGCGACACTCAGATCCCTCGGATCAATCAAGTGCATCTACGAAAACGTGTATGACCGTCGTCGAAGCTGCAAAGTACCTCTACGCAAGAAAAACGTCAAGTTCGACAATCGTTGACGTGCACTTCGACAGGTACCACTACTTCCCTCGACGACCCGTGAACGTCTACTTCCTCTTCGACTCGTGAACCTCTACTTCCACTACGATCCGCGAGTACCACTACTTCCACTACGAACTCAAACCGCCGCAATACCGCACGCTTCAAAGGTATAACCTCGAGGCGACGTCTGTGAACGTATGTTTGCGATGTATGAGATGCTTGTGTTTGCACCGTGTCCGAATTGTTACTCGTTTCCATGCCACTAACCCGTGGGAACCCGGTAGTCGGGAGCACCCCACCATCTCTAGCATGTTTCGCACATCCGCACGCTTCCTTTTGCACCGGTATCTCCATGAGCTACCGGATCCGATATGTTGCCGTGGCATCATGTTCGGATTCGTTGCCGTGGCACCCCTTTCTTCCACCACGGCGACAAATGCTTCATAACATGCTCATGACAACATTTTCTTTAAAAATTGCATAAACTTGTTCATGTCATCTACATCATGATAACAACAATTAAAATGTTTAAAATGTTGTTTGCATTAATCTGCCCCTATGCCATGCTAAACGGCTTAATTCATAACTAAATAACCGTAACTCCGATTTTAATAATCTTTATATGTATATGGAGTAGAATTTTGCCTAGTTTATCATGGTGACCTTACTTTGCATGTTAAACAACTCTAAAATTATGTTTAGGGCAGATCAGTACCCAAACCTAATTTATGCTCATGAGGAGTTTCCGGAATTGTTGTTCGTTGCTTCCGGCCTCATTTAACCTTGACTAGATAGGTAGTTTTCATTTGCTTCACCCCCTTGCCATGTTAATCAAAATTTAATATTGTTGGGTACATAAACGAGAGAGAACTAAATAATTGATGTGGTGTTCCGTCAATATGCAACCCATTGCATATTGAGCTCCACTTAATTTGTAGGATTGCTTGTGCACTTTGCCATGCCATGCATACTTAAAACCGGGCATGCATCATACTCGATTGTGCATCATGCCATGTTGATGTGTTGGTTGTTTACTATGTTGTGTGCTTCTTTTCCGGTGTTGCTTCTTCGGGTTGGTTCCGATTACGTCGAGTTTGTGAGGATCCGTTCGACTACGCCCGTTTGTCTTCTTCATGGACTCGTTCTTCTTCCTTGCGGGATTTCAGGCAAGATGATCATACCCTCGAAATCACTACTATCTTTGCTATGCTAGTTTGCTCGCTCTTGCTATGCCAATGCTACGATGCCTACCATTTGCTTGTCAGCCTCCCAAATTGCCATAACCTCTAACCCACCATGTCCTAGCAAACCGTTGATTGGCTATGTTACCGCTTTGCTCAGCCCCTCTTATAGCGTTGTTAGTTGCAGGTGAAGATTGGAGACCGTTCCCTGTGGGAACATTTATTTACTTGTTGGGATATCACTATATATCTTATTTAATTAATGCATCTATATACTTGGTAAAGGGTGGAAGGCTCGGCCTTATGCCTGGTGTTTTGTTCCACTCTTGTCGCCCTAGTTTCCGTTATATCGGTGTTATGTTCCCGGATTTTGCGTCCCTTACGCGGTTGGGTATATGGGAACCCCTTGACAGTTCGCTTTGAATAAAACTCCTCCAGCAAGGCCCAACCTTGGTTTTACCATTTGCCACCTAGCCTCTTTTTCCCTTGGGTTAGGCCAGCCCAAGGGTCATCTTATTTTACCCCCCCCCCGGGCTAGTGCTTGTCTAACTGTTGGTCCAACCCAGAGCACCGTGCAGGGCCATCCCTTGGCAACTTGGGAGCTTGTCGTTCCTTCGTTGACCGTGAGAGCTTGTCGTGGGCTAAGTTGGGACACCCCTGTAGGGATTTGAACTTTCGAAAGCCGTGCCCGTGGTTATGGGCAGATGGGAATTTGTTAACGTCCGGTTGTAGAAAACCTGAAGTTGACCTTAATTAAAATGAATCAACCACGTGTGTAACCGTGATGGTCTCTTTTCGGCGGAGTCCGAGAAGTGAACACGGTTGTTGGAGTTATGCTTGACGTAGGTTGTTTAGGATCACTTAATGATCATACTTTTATCGACCGTGCTTAGCCTTCTCTTCTCGCTCTCATTTGCGTATGTTAGCCACCATATATGCTAGTCGCTTGCTGCAGCTCCACCTCATACCTTTTACCTTACCCATAAGCTTAAATAGTCTTGATCGCGAGGGTGCGAGATTGATGAGTCCCCATGGCTCACAGATACTTCCAAAACCAGCTTGCAGGTGCCGATGAGTTCGTGAAGGCGACGCAACCAAGCTCAGGAGGAGCTCGATGAAGATCTTGTCCTTTATGTTGTTTCGTTCTAGTTGATCAGTAGTGGAGCCCAGTTGGGGTCGATCGGGGACCTTTGTCGCATTTGGGGTTCTTCTTTTATTTTGGTTCCGTAGTCGGACCATGAGTGCATTTGATTGATGTAATGTTTATTCATGTAATTGTGTGAAGTGGCGATTGTAAGCCAACTATGTACCTCTTATTCCTTATTATATTACATGGGTTGTGTGAAGATTACCTCACTTGCGACATATGCCTTCAATGCGATTATGCCTCTAAGTCGTGCCTCGACACGTGGGAGATATAGTCGCATCGAGGGTGTTACAGTTGGCCTGGCATGAAGGTGTCTCGAGCTTGTGCCTTCACCGTCTTTTCTTCCCGGCCTTGCTCGGAGCACAGCAAGCATGCCAAGGGCTCCTCCCATGGTCGCGGTCGGTGGCTGGTTGGCTTTGATCCTGGGTCTTCTTCAAGCAACGGGCCGCGTTTAGTTTGGGCCCCTTGCGAGGCCTAGCTGGCGCCTGGGGCAGCGCCAGCCACCAGCCCCCTGCTGAGAGGGAGTGCACCGCTACAGGCGTCGTCCACAGCCCCCGTGGCGAACGACAAGATGGGCTGTGCGCTTGAGTTCGAGCACGGGCGGAGCGTTGTTCGTCGTGAGATCTTCTAGGAGGCGATGGGCGCGATGAACCGACTCAGTGAAGAACTCATGGGTGATAGAGGCAAAGGTGTCCCGATGTTTCGATGAGATGGTGGCTATCATTTCTGTGGGAGTTGACCTTGACGATCTGACTACGAACGTGTGAGACGTCGCGCCTTAGCAATCGTTAAACCAACTTCCGAGGGGTTATTGACCAAGCCGGAGCACGATCAGCCTGACCATGATGGTCTGTTTCCTGCGAGCAAACGAAGAACAAGCAAGAAACTGAGATTGCAATCTGGATATTGCGAATATAAGATGAAAGCTTTATTGATCAAGGTGGGGTTCTGTGACGTCTTGGTCTGGTCGTTGGACACAAACGAAGTACGCGAAGTTGCAGCTATGGCTAACTTTTAATCTAAACAAAAACCCAAATTCTAAACGACGCACTAAGGGCTGTATATATGGAGGAAGAGGGGGGGATTTCGTGGCCCTTGGAGGAGGGGTCCGAAACCAACGCTAACTCTTGTTTCCCCACACATACGGACTCTAAAAACAGCCTATACTTAAGTATTTCGAAAATACATGGGCCTGGCCCAATAATAAGGTGACGCAGCACCTAAAATAGCCTCTGGACGAAATTTATGAAGTGGCATCTTGTATATTTCGTCCAAGGCTTCATGCACACCTTATGGTGGCTTCAAAGTCCTGAAATCATCACTTGTAACTCCGTTCTTGCTCCCCTTGTGCATGCCATCATCTCCATGCTTGAACTTGCTCCAAGGTTCATCTTTCTTGTCCAAGGTAGGCCCTTCATTTGTAAGCAAAACAAATGTATCCAATTTAGGAAGCATCATATTCTCACGAACATTAGAATCATTACCAAGAAACGAAACTACCTGATAATTCAATTCCCGTGCGCGAGCTCTAGTAATTGGTCCAGTATGTATAGCAGCAGGGGCTGTGGGTGTAACAATGGTATTGATGTCCTCATCAATGGGTGTCGACGCTCGTCTTGAGACCGAGGGTCTTCGGTTGGCAGACGAGTGGCACAAGCTGAAGGTGGCCATCAACCTCGGGCGCCATCAGCGCGAGCTGGATAATGTGAAGGCTGAGGCTTCCCTCGCAGCTTCCCGTGAGGCCTTCTCCCGAGCTCTGGAAGAGGCTCGGGAAGCTGACTGCCGTCGCGAGGCCGCGGAGAAGCGCGCGTGGGAGCTCCAAGCCTGGAGCGCTATCTTGGATCAGCAGGTGGAAGCGCACAGGGCTGCCCTTCCATCGTTGAGGGGGACGCCGGCCGAGGAGGAAGAGATCCGGAAGCGCGAGGAGGTGCTGGCGCTGGAAGCTGTGGAGCGCAGCCTTGAACTCGAACGGCTGGAGACGAGGGAGCGCCAGGTTGCTCAGGCGGAGGACAACGTTGGCACACGCGAGGTCAGGGCCCAGGAGGAGGTCGACCGCCGGGTGGCCGAGGCTCACGCGGATCTCGAGAGCAGGCACGACCTGAAGCTGAAGCTCGTGGAAGTCGGTTCCGCTGGTAGGACTGCTGCCCTCAAGTCCAGGTTGGTCGAGGTGGAGCGGCGCGAGGAGGCCACCGCAACCGCCCCGGCCTCGGCGCAGGCTGAGCTGGCTTCTACCCGCGCCGAGCTGCTCTCTCTTCGGCAGCGGGTCGCCGACACCGAGTCCGTCATGCGGCAGAACAAGGATGAAGTGCTTCAGCGGCGGACATTGGAGCGTGTGCACGCCCCCATGCTCGAGGGCCTCAGGAATAGGCCCAACACCGCCCTGGGCTATATCTGCGATGAGAATGCTCCACATCCTCATGCGAACGACTATGCCAGCCACCTCCGCTTCTTCGCCGACATTGTGACGCGCCTGCAGAACCGTTCCGAGAGGGCTCGCCAACTTGTTGAAGAGAGGAGTCGCAGCCTACTCGGGTGCGCGTTCTCCTGCATCTTCAGCCACCTCTGGAACGCCGATCCCAACTTTGATTTTGACGCTGCCATTGCTCCCGTACCAGAAGCCATCCGGGGCGACCTTGCGCGATGGGTTGAAGACAACATGGATGCGCTGGTTAGGGCCTTCGCTTCTGACGACGACGGGGTAGTAGTTGCAGCGGACGAAGGTGACGTGGTTGACGATGGCGATGCCGGCACTGGTGAAGGTGGAGGTGACGCCAACGATGGCGACAGCGATGCCAACGGTGTGCCTGAAGATGACATGGGGGACGCGGCGAGCGACATATCCGGCCGATCCCACGTTTCCCTACTATTTACCTTGTAAAAACTTGGGCATGGCCTTGGAAGATTGTCAGAGCATTTTGAGAGGGGGAGCACCTCATGTAAACAAATCGCAGCTTTTTATCCTTCTATGTCAAATTGGGTATGCGTCTTCACGCGCTCACATATGCTGGGGCAAGGTTGCAGTTGCGGTTTACCTTAGCCTGGACGAGCCCAAAACCGGCTCAAGAGATTGTGGGTTTCTGAGAAGCTCCTGAGGAATTCGTCGACACACCCGAGGGGGCCGCGTGATAAGCGAGTGCCAGCCGCGGCGCGACACGTGCGTGGCTCGTGTGCTTCATGCCCAGCCCGGCTCGCGAGGGGCCCGTGAGGGGGGAGCGATAGGCGCGAACTCCGAAATAAGGCAAGAACTAGACTACGAGAAATAGCTCGAACAAGAAAAGGCATCCCCCCGCGCACATCAAATGAAAATTCAACTTCAACTTAAATCCAAATCCAGAACGCTGGGTTACGGAAAAGAGATCCAAAGCAAATGGCCGCGTCCCGCGCCTAGTCTAGTCTTCGACGTCTTCTCACCAGCGCAGAGCTAAGTGCTACCACTGGGCATGGGAGGGAGCCCCCGAGGCCTGAGGGTGGCTCTCCTGAGGCTCCGGGGCGTGTAGAGCCCCACTTATTATTACGTGAGAGTGTCACGAGTGTCATGAGCCTTACTTCATATCACCTAACGAGGGCCCCGCCTTGCGCCACCCCTATCACCGTTGGGACGATCGGAAACCAGGATGGCCCAACGAGGGTAGAGGGGACGCCAGCGGCGCCCTCGGTGACCACGGGTCCTCTGCCGGGGGAAAGGTCGCCGGCGCCACCCCGTCAGAGGGCCTACCTCCGGGCGTTGCCTTCCTCCATGCGACGCGGGGAGGGGCCTTCCTCTTGGCCCCTCCCACGCAGCCCCAAGTCAGTCTCTCCTGATGGGGCGGGCATCGCCGTGCTGGAACTGTCGGCTGGCACCATGACCTGGTTCATCTTTGACTCATGGTTAGCATAATCTTGTCCCAGAGGGATTAGTGGTACCCTGTATCTGTTGTCGACGACGCAGCCGATGGGGCTCTCTAGCGGCTCCTGGAAGGCTTCAGCTCCTAACGCCTCCTCCTCCCATCCCGGCCCGAGGAACGAGGCGAGGTTGTCCTCTGGCGTATACTCCTGGTCCATCATGCGGGACATGTAGGCCTCCGAGACCGCTGCCCCGAAGAGCTCTCCAAAGTGCCCCACGCTAAACGTCGCTCGGCCCGTCGTGCTGTCCTGAGGATGGCGGTGCGGTGCTACGATGGGGCCATGTGCTATGACGCTCGTGCCCGCACCCATCTGAGGTGGCGCGGGTGCGAGGGGGCGCCCTCCACCATGGATCGTGCTGATGTCGACGAAGAACACGGGCGCACTTGGGGGTACACGGGCGCGGCGGGGCCTGCTGTGGGATCCTGTCGCAGCCTGGGGCGTGAGCTGGTAGCAGAAAGGCGGTGCTCCCATGGCCGCCGCGTCCAGCAGCTCGGCGAAGCGTTCCAGCAATGCATCTAGGCCGCTCTCCATTAGCCGGCACCACATCAGCTCACGTGCCACTGTGAGCGCGGCCCGCATGTTCGCCTGCTCCCTCCTGGTGCGCGGCGCCATGGCCGCGGCATGGCTTGCGGCCCATGTAGTAGCTCGCGTCTGTCGGGGAGTAAGAGCAGAGGGTGAGTGACCGCACCGCCCATGCCCTGCGGTGTTTGGCGGTGTGCGCGCTGCCTAAGACGCGGGGTTGAGGTCTTCCTGGGCAGGCGGTGCCGCCCGGGCAGGCCAGGCTACCCAGCGGTCGTCGTCAGCCCTCGGGTCGCTGTACATCAGAACCGCGGAGCGTCAGCGGATCGACTGGTGGGGAAGAGGCTCCGGCGCACCCCTACCTGGCGCGCCAAATGTCGGATCACGGGTTCTGGCAAAACCCTTAAGGTTCAAACTCCGGGGTGCATGCGAAGATATCCCCCCTACCGATCCATGTCCTAACTTAGCTAAGATCTTACGAACTAACTCGTTGAACTCGCAACACAAAGGACACAAGATTTATACTGGTTCAGGCCACCGTTGTGGTGTAATACCCTACTCCAGTGTGGTGGTGGATTGCCTCTTGGGCTGAGATGAATAGTACAAGGGGAAGAACAGCCTCCTGAGGAGAGGTGTTTTGTGCTTGGTGGGTGTGTGGCCAAGGATGTGGTGGCTCCAATCTTAGATCCCGTCCTCTAGCTAAGGTGGTGGCTAGTCCTATCTATAGAGGCCCCGGTCCTCTTCCCAAATATTGAGCTGCAAGGGATCCCACAACAGCCAATTCGAAGGGGGGCAGCTAGTACAAGCTATCCTGACAAAAGCAGTCTTCGCCTGTCAAAGGCTCTGGTGGTGACGCCGTCTTGGGCTCCACGGTGACCTCCGTCTTGTGGTCCTTCTGGTCTTGGTCTCGTTGCACCGATATGGAAACCTTTGCTTGACGCCTCGGTACTCCGTGCCTACACTCGCCCCCTTAGCACCAAAGAGGAAACAAGGACGTTGCGCGCGCTGGCGCCCGCCTGGTCTCGATCGTCGTGGCTCACGTCACGAGAACCTCACGAGGTTTTCCAGGCCTTGAACTCTCCGCCCCTCATGAGCCAGCCTAGGGAGGCCGCTCCTGAGGAGGTCTTGTGTCGTCCGCCTTGCGAGGCTTGGCCCCTAGCGAGGGTCTTGATTCCGTGTTGATGAAGATGGGCCGTACAGGCCTGCTAGCAAAGCCATGTCATGGGCCGCAGGCAGGCAAGTCTGGGGACCCCCGTTCCAGGACGCCGACACCTACTATTTATGTTATCTCCTACAGGCACTCATTACATAAATCTAACTACTAGTTGTCTTCCATGCATGTCAAATAGAATTGCACACATTGATTTATCCACAAGAACCTCATGGAGCAATGTAACGGCCAACAAACTGACGTTAATGATACCCAATATGACGGATCATGTAAAGGCAGTTCTTCACAAGACATGCAGAAAGATGATGAATCCTATTCACCCCATAAGGTCATTGCTCTAACTTGGCCCTTGACATGGGTACATCATGCATATAATGTCCTGGAGTGCATCTACTCTATTGCAATGCCTTGTGCTTTGCCTGCTGATCATGCATGTAAATATGGCATGCTTTCCTGTTTTTCAGTACCTATTCCATTAATGATAACATGTTTTCAAATTCAAGTACTGTCATTCTACTCTATCGCAATGCCATCGGCTTAGTTTGGACATCATGCTTCTCAATATCTTATGCCTCGTTATTCATTAGTATGTACTTCATCTGTCTACCATACCATGTTCTTTTTTTACATTGAAGTGATGTTCTAGTGGTCTCTTGCAATGCCATCTTAGTTTATCAATCACACACGCATATGTTGCCTTAGTGTTTTACTATAATGTATTCCGCTAGCATATAGTTTTACATTCAAGTAGTGTTTTTTACACCGTTGTCGTGTCGTATCCCTAGCTCTTACACCAAACTCCCCCCGTATGGATTACATGTTGCAGAGATGGATAAAACTGGATGTATCTAGAACTGAAATACACCTAGACCCATCCATTTATTACCGGGTGGAGGGAATACATGTCAATATATCATGCCTTTCTATTCGTCAGTACCTATTCCATCTCTGTTGTAGCATGTTTTATAATTGAAGCACCATTCTTCTATATAAGGCATGAACGGGAATATGGCTATGTTAGAATCTGAAGGGTTACAAACCAGGTCTTTGCAAAAGATCCAAACGCCAGGAGATAATAAACCAACTCTAGTTTTCATAGATACTGCTCCAGCACAGAGAAACCCAACTGCCACTGATAATAAGCAGATTCCAGTGGCCAAAGAACTAGTCCGCTCCAGTCCAGCAAAAATATGTCAACTCATTCTAAGAAACGTGTGCGTATCCTCGCATCATGAAATGTTATAGCATTCTGGTCATATTTTCTACATGTTTCTTACCCATCTCTCTTTTAGAAAATAAGGTTAAACGAAAGAAGATTCCCTCCATTGGGATCGTATTTGAGGAAAGTATCTTGCTGGAATTCTCTGTGCTCCAATGCTGATCTAAGTACCTGCTGTATATCACTCTATTTTACATCAGCATGTATTTTGTTAATCAGTGTGAATCCAACCTTTATCTGATCTAAATTCAGTTGTAGCAAAATGTTTAAGGTGACAATGTTGATTTTTACAAGGAAAACTGCCTGGTAGTTTTGCATACTGAGCTGCATGAGTGTACTATTTCATATCATGCACATTACTGAATTGTAGTGCTGCTCTGGTTGCCCATTCATTCATTGTGTCAATGTTGCTTTCGTATTACCTTACCTGGCTGATGATATGTAATGCCCTTGATGCGGCTATATCTCCTACGTGTCGAAGCACGACTTAGAGGCATAACCGCATTGAAAGCAATGTCGCAAGTAAGGTAATCTTCACAACAACCCATGTAAATAGATAACAAGGGGAAAGGTACATAGTTGGCTTACACTCGCCATGTCACACAAAGTACATAAATAACATTACATCATCCAATACACTCATGGTCCGACTACGGTACCAAAATAAAAGATCAACCCCAGCAAGCGACATGGTCCCGATCGCCCCAACTAGGCACCACTACTGATCATCAGGGAAAGACACATAGTAACGGCGTGAGTCTTCGTCGAACTCCCACTTGAGCTCAAGCGCATCATCTGGAACGGAGTCATCGGGCCCTGCATTTGGTTTGGAAGTAATCTGTGAGCCACGGGGACTCAACAATCTCGCACCCTCGCGATCAAGACTATTTAAGCTTATAGGTAAGACAAGGAAATATGTGGAGCTGCAGCAAGCGACTAGCATATAAGGTGGCTAACCTGTTCGCAAAAGAGAGCGAGAAGAGAAAGCAAAGCATGAACGAAGAACTAGAGAACAACCTATGGCAAACATTACTCCAACACCGTGTTCACTTCCCGGACTCTGCCGAGAAGAGACCATCACGGTAACACACACAGTTGATTCATTTTAATTAAGTTAAGGTTCAAGTTATCTACAACCAGACATTAACAAATCTAGCCCATAACCGCGGGCAGGACTTTCGAAAGTTCAAATCCTTGCAGGGGAGTCCCAACTTAGCCCATCACAAGCTCTCACGGTCAACGAAGGATAAACCTTCTCCCGAGACATTCCGATCAGACTCGGTATCCCGGTTCTACAAGACAACTTCGACAAAGATAAAACAAGTCCAGCAACACCACCTGAATGTGCCGACAAATCCCGATAGGAGCTGCACATATCTCGTTCTCAGGGCACACTCAGATAGGTCAAGCTACGAGTAAAACCAACCCTTGAGTTTCCCCGAGGTGGCCCCGCAGGCTGCCCAGTTCGGACCAACACTCCGAGGAGCACTGGCCCAGGGGGGTTTAAATAAAAATGACCCTCGGGCTCCGGAAACCCAAGGGAAAAAGATGTTAGGTGGCAAATGGTAAAACCAAGGTTGGGCATTGCTGGAGGAGTCTTATTCAAGGCGAACTGTCAAGGGGTTCCCATTATCACCCAACCGCATAAGGAACGCAAAATCCGGGAACATAACACCGATATGACGGAAACTAGGGCGGCAAGAGTGGAACAAAACACTAGGCAAAAGGCCGAGCCTTCCACCCTTTACCAAGTATATAGATGCATTAAGATAACAAGATAATATAATGATATCCCAACAAATAAACAATGTTCCAACAAGGAATGATCTCCAATCTTCACCTGCAGCTAGCAACGCTATAAGAGGGGCTGAGCAAAGCGGTAACATAGCCAATCAACGGTTTTCTAGGACATGGTGGGTTAGAGGTTTGACATGGAAATCTAGGAGGCATGATAAGCAAGTGGTAGGCATCATAGCATAGGCATAGCAAAAGAGCGAGCATCTAGCAAAGCAAAGATAGAAGTGATTTCGACGGTATGATCATCTTGCCTACAAAGTTGTCAGAGTTGACTGGATCCTCGAAAGAAAACTCAACGGGCTCCTCGTTAGCGAACTCGTCTCCCGGCTCTACCCAAACAAGACAAACAAGGAAAAGGAACACAATCAACCATGTGCAATGCTCGAACAACATGATGCAAACATGGTATGCTATGCGGGATGCGATATGTGATGCATATGCAAGATTTGACAAGGAATGATTGAACATGGCCTCAACTTGTAAATCCAAGAGTACCACTGGAAAGGTGAGGTGATTTCGGTTGAAATCGATATAAAGATCACCGGAATCGGATGCACGGTTTGGAAATGGCAAGCAAAACAAATATGGCACCGGTCTGCGATAAACAGCAAGTAGCCATCTAAATGCAACAAGTTAAACATGCTACAGCACCCAAACATGGCAACAAAACACATGGCAGTAATCCACTCATAATGCTTGACAAAAGATGAACACTGAGCTATGGCCAATTCATCCATTAACAGGTTCAAACAAGCATGGCAAAAGTGCAATTGGTAAACAGGTTTCAGACTTGGTGAAATTAACGCAAGCCTGGAATTTCAGATCAGGTAGCACACTTTGGAGCATGAAAACTATATGCTACAGGAACTTAACATGGCAAAGCAGGGCATGGCATCGAGCTACTCAAAGAGCTTAACAAAAGTCCCTTAGTGACCTTGAGCCAAAAGGGATCAGAAAATACAATTGCAAGCATGTGAACATGGCAAAAACATAATCAGATCTCAGACTTAGTGAAAAACTGGAACATGCGAATCTGTTAACGAGTAGGCATGTTCACGAGCTTGATGCACTCACTACAGATCAAGGCATGACAATCTAAGCATACACCCATCAAGAATACACATTGTATAACCTAGACATGGCAAGAACAACAACATAGCATGCACGGATCAACAACAACATCCTCGACAAAATCGCTAACAAGTAGACAATCTGCCAGGAATTACGAAATAGCAAAAGTAGAGCTAGATTGACTCAAGCTAGGGTGCTCCATAATTACAACCAAAGACATGGATGGGTAGAGCATCACAATATTAACAAATCATCCTTACTGATCATCCTCAAAAGAGGCACGGATCACTAGGAAACAACATGAACATAAGGCATATTGATAAAAACAGATCAAGGACTTCGAGAAATCCTAAGTCCCTGAAATCAGCATTAACGGATGCACTACTTTGCAAGATTTTGCTAGTCACCATACATATTACAAAAATACATTGTAAGCACCTCTGTAAAGATGGCAAAGCATATAACAAAACTCATGTAGAGCTCAGGAGCATATAATGCACACAATAATCATGGCAAAAATGACAAATAGCTATTTGGTGCAGCAGATCTGACAATTAACTCAAATAGCTCTCTTCCAACAGCATTTAGGGCATCAATATGAACTCAAATGAAAATGATGCAATGAGATGAAAAGATGTACTCTCTGAGGCGAACATTTTGATATGCTACACGCCCAAAACGGAGCTACGGATGCGTAGATATAGCATGATGAAAAATGCAATAAAATTAGGGTTTGGGACAAAAGTCAACCGATCCAAAATCGTTAGATCCAGATCCGGATCGGCGCGGAAGTCGAGGTTGGCTGGGGAACACTGTAGCTCGCCGGAGAAGCTGCGCGCGGCCGCCGGAGAAGCTGGGGTGGCCGGATCCGGGCGAGGGGGAGGCGAGGGCGAGGCCGGTCGGTGCCGCGGCGGCGGGCGGCGAGGGCGTCCGCGGCAGCCGGCGACAGGGGCGGCGGGGCGGCACCGGAGTCTGGCCAGAGGCGGCACCGGGCGGCGATGTGGCGGACCGGGCGCGGGGGGGGGGGGGGGGGGGGGGGGACACCGGGCGGCGTCGGGTGACGATGGGCCACGGGGGCCCGACCTGGGCCTCCCGGGCCGGAGCGGCGGCGATGTGGGCGCGGGGCGGCACCCGCCACGTGTCGGTGTCTGGTTGGTCGTGGGCGTCGGTGGGGAGGTGTCCGGCACGGGCGGACAATGTCCGGCGCGCCGAGAGGGGATTTTAGGGTTTCGGGGCAGAAGAAACGTGGATTTCGGAGGGGTGCTATTTATAGACATAGGAGGAGCTAGGAGAGTCCAAATGAGGTGCGGTTTTCGGCCACGCGATCGTGATCGAACACTCTAGAGGATGGAGAAGGTTTTGGTGGGTTTTGGGCCAAGTTGGAAGTGTGTTGGTCTGCAACACACACGAGGCCTTCTCGGTCCCTCGGTTAACCGTTGGAGTATCAAACGAAGTCCAAATGGTACGAAACTTGGCAGGCGGTCTACTGGTAGTAAACCAAGGCTGCATGGCAAGTCTTGGTCCAATCCGGAAAGGTTTAACCGCCACACACGAAAATAAGGTAGAAAGGACCACCGGAGGAGATAGGAGCACCGGAATGCAAAACGGACAACGGGGAAAATGCTCGGATGCATGAGACGAAAACGTATGCAAATGCAATGCACATGATGACATGATATTTGTTACATGACAACGACAACAACACACGGAGACAAAAACCCGAACCCGAGGAAATAAAATAACTTAGCGCCGGAAACGGCAAGAGTTCGAGTACATATAAGGTAAATTACATCCGGGGTGCTACATGATAGATGTGCCATATTGTGTTAATTTGGTGTAGGCTGGTGTGGTATGGTTGCCCAAACATTTGTTGTGTCAATGTTGATTTCCTATTATCTGACCTAACCAATGATAGCAATGCTAGTGTGTTAATTTGGTGCAAGCTGCTGAAGATAAGAAGACAAACTCTGAAAATAGCAAGGCAACCACATTGTTTCTTTCCAATAAATCTAGGCCAGGTAATATGGCAATAACTCATGATTAATCTGTTCAGTTCCCCTCCTAATTTATGTTATGATGAAGTGGTCGAGACACACTCCACTATCAATAATACAAGCCTGCCAAAATCGCCATCCGAATCTGTTCTGTTTCCCCTGTCTCGAATGCAACGGAAAAAATGTATGTTTGTGAACCAATTAATGGCTGAAGCAATGATGGAAATGGTGGAGGAATCTGAGTTGCACATTTGTGTGCAACAATAACTGATCAATGTTTTCAGAGACAGTGTAGCAAAGCAGCAAGAACTTGGCCACATGCTTATGGGCATCATCCGCGCCGAGGTTGCTGATTGTGATGTTGTAGATCGTTAGGTTCTGTTCATTTATTTGCACTGGCATCAATCTTTGATTGCCTAGTGGATGTAATTTCCTCTAATATATGATGGATGTGCAACATTTTTCCCTGTATGCCGTACCTTTGCTTGAGCGGTTTTGGTCCTGTGCATAATTGCTTGTCGTAATGGGCTTAAATCATCTAATTGGGCCTAAAGACATGTACGAACATTAGTGGGCCCATTAAGTTAATGGGCCGTTACCAGGTCGAAAGTTAATGGTCAGCCCTCTCACCTCCCAGGGTCGTTAACAGGCCGACATCGAAGTGGGCAACAGGTGGGCCCATTTGATTTCATGGGCCGTTAACAGGCCATTACTAAGGTCGGGCTGCATATGTCCCAACTATACTGTGGGCCTTTAGCAGGGCGAAAGAGACAGCGGGCTCGTACTAGACCATGAAGAGCGTGGGCCGCTAAGAGGCCGAAAGTCAGGTCGTACTGTAAATGGCCCAACAGTGTTGTCGGCCTTTAGTAGGCCGAAAGAGAAACCGGGCTGGTATTGGACCATGAAGAGCATGGGCCGTTGAAAGGCCAAAACTCAGGTCCGACTACAAATGGCCCAAATCATTTATGGGCCGTCAACAGGCTGAAAGATACACCAGGCCGGGAATTGGCCCAACACTTAAATGGGTTGCTAAAAGGCGAAAACTAAGACCCGACTACAAATGGTACAACTCATTTATGGGCGATCAACAGGACGAAAGACACGCCGGGCCGGAAATTGGCCCAACACTTAAATGGGTCACTAAAAGGCCGAAAGATGTACATCTTGAAAATCGGCCCATCCCGTGAATGGGCCGTTAACAGCCCGAAATCACATCAGGCCGATATCGAGCCCAAATACATAGCGGGCTGTTAACGGGCTCGAACTAACGATGGGTTGCAATGGTGTCAAATCTTTAACGGGTTGTTGACGGGCCAAATTGGCACATCTCGTATGGTTCATGGACTTAAATGGGCCTGACACAAGTAGGCCTTATATGGGACGGCCTGCTAATTTTTACTAGGCCGACCTTTTTCACCGGAATGGGCCACTGTGGGGCCGTGCCACGTGTCGACCAACCATAGGCACCTCATGTCCAATGAATGGATGACATCTGTCCCAACAGTTAGCCAACACGTGTTTCCTCCGGCCAATGAGAATTTTACACATGGAAAATCCTCATTGGTCCGGGCTGTTAGCGGGTTATTGGATCCAAAACCGGACCCGATAGCTTAATGGTGTTCCGTTATGTTGGATACCACGTGTCAGTCACCCTTGACAAAAGCACTTCCATGACGCACGATTTATTGTCATGGAAGTGGACACTTTCATGATGATAATTTTGATAATGTCACTGGCTATTTAACATGCCGAGTGCAAGGGGAGCTGCGTGCGGGTCCTTCAAGTTTAATGGAAACAGTTTGCTGCCCAACATATGTGGCACCGGCTTACTCCTTCATTATATTTAAACTTTTTTAATTGCACCCGTACACTTCGGTATGACTTAACCCGCCAGGGGCACCTTTGTGCTCTATATGCTGGCAACAAGTACGAACACTTCTTACATTACAATTCGGCGGCCCGAATATTGCATTATATGCATCGGCTCCGAATCATGTCTTTATTCAATAGTTGGGTTGCCCGGATCTTGTGCTTGCTAACTTACGTCCCGTTTTATCAGCTAGGGTAGTAAGCGGAGAACTACTGTGATTGTGTTTCTGGTTCATCCGGATAAACACCTCAGTAGAGAAAGCCGAAAACTGACTTTCATGATGCGGCGAGAGCTTGTCAGCTATTCGGCGGCTAAAATCTCTTGCGATTTTTTCCACATTATGCAACGGATCGGCTTCCACCCGATAAGGTGTTTACAGCCCTTAGTCCAGATAAACAAACTAGGGGCTGCGCCTATACTCCTATTTGTCAAACTCCTATGGCTAAGTGAGGGTGATAAAGCCACGTAGTCTGATTTCCTGGTTCGATGCACTAAACACCTCATTCAAGGACAAACTTGGGTCAAGTGTGTTTAGGTTCCAATCTGAACACCCCCGTACTATCTACGTGGGGGCTGAAGCCGACGACTGGCCAACCCTAAGATTTAAATAAATGGCCACACAGGAGGAAATATTTCAAAAAACAATAAGCAATATATTACATATAGGCTTTGCTCCACAATACAGGATTGGATAAACACAAATACATTCATTCAAAGATAATGTCCTTCGTACACTGGCCGCTAATATGCGGGATCCTTCCCGGACATCATCAAAATAGCGCTCGGGTGTGCGGTGCTCTTTGCCTTCAGGCCGCCCCTCGGTCGCAAGCTTGACGGTGTTCATCTTTGCCCACTGCACCTTGACGCGAGCGAAGGCCATTCGCGCACCTTCGATGCAGACCAATTGATTTATGGCATCAAGCCGAGGGCAGGCATCGACTAGCCGTTCACGAGCCCGCAGTGGCTGCTGGGTATGGCTTCGGCAGGCCATAGACGGATTATTACTTCCTTCATGGCCAATACGGCCACCCTATGCAGTTCGGATAGCTATTTCAGCTGATCAATGAGGGCCAGCGGATGCTCTGGCGCAAGTTATTGCGACCAGAATAGCTTCTCCTATGAGCTCCCCTCCTTGGCTCAGAAGAACTCCGCTGCATCAGCCACATTGTGAGGCAGATCCGCAAACGCTCCCGGAGAACTCCAAATCCAGGTCAGTAAGAGGTACCTTTTCTTCACAAATTTTCTCTCCATAATAAAGGTCTTACCCGCCGCAATTTTCTTGGCCTCCTGGACTTCTCGGAAGGCACCATGGGCTTCAACCCAGGCCTCTTGTGCACTTTGGCAGGCCTTAGCAAGTTTGGACTCTTGGTCCGCAATCTTGCGCTCCAAGGACTCGCACATCTTTACGACGTCCTCGAGCTGCTGCTGAACCTCCCCGACCCTTGACTCATGCTTTTTGCGGGCGGATCATTCCTTCTCCGCCTTCTTCTGGGCCTCGCTCAGAGCCTTCTGGAGGGAATCAACCTCGGCTGTAGCTCCTATGAAGCAGCATATTAACGTGGTCAACACAAACAATTCTTATCATTTTAATGATTTGAATAGGTCATTACGTACCTTGCTTGTCCTCAAGCTATTTTTTGACGCAGCCGAGCTCTTCATCGGCCCGCTCCAGCCTCTGCTTCAGTTCGGCTACTTCGGCAGAATGGGACGTCACAGCCAGCATCGACGCCTGCTTATTCACATAGACATATATGATTAGTCTCCTACGGAAATTATTTGATCCTCTGTCCGGCATTTCTTTTCGAACACCGAACAGAGTCTCTGGGGCTACTGTCTGTACTACGGCGTTCTTTTTGCATAATGGCATCACATACCTCAAAGACTGTTAGAAGGCTGGCGCAGGCTTCAGTCAGTCCGCTCTTAGCGGACTGAACCCTCTCAACCACCGTACCCATAAGGATACGGTTTTACTCTACAATGGAAGCACCTTGGAGTGCTTCCAGTAGAGTGTCTGGTGCCTCCGGATGGATAGAGGTCACAGGTGTAATAGGTGCACCTTCTTCTTTCGAAGGAGGCTTCTTACCTGATTCTGGAGCCGTATAGGCCTCCGGAATAGTATTCGGCTGGTGGCCGAATTGGGTATGGCCCCCGTCGCCAGTCTCCAGGGGGTCTGCTCCCCCATGTGTCCGGCGGCCGAGGTTTCACCCTCTGACACCACCTCGGCGGCCTCCTGTACCTCTCCCTGGCCTGGATGGGTCCTTCGGGACAACACTTCGGCGTCGTCCGTAGTCTTGGGGGAGGAGACCGGCAAAAGCTGTCGGATTTCGGGTTCCGGCAGACCCTTGAGGTTCGAACACTGGGGTGCGTGCGGAGATTTCGCCTCCTACCTACCTGCACCCCTCCGCCATGCTGGGATCTAAACTATGGAAAGAACAACACAAGAGACACAGGGTTTATACTGGTTCGGGCCACCGTTGTGGTGTAATACCCTACTCCAGTGTTTGGTGTGGTGGATTGCCTCTTGGGCTGATGATGATGAACAATACAAGGAAGAACAACCTTGCAAGGGTCTATTCTTGGATGGGGCGATGAACTGCTGGGAAGAGTTCAGTCACCCTCCTCTCTCTCTCTCTCTGGCTGCTTCTCGGCTAAAACTCTCTCTTTCTTCGGTGGGTGGCTGGTCCTATTTATAGAGGCCCTGGTCCTCTTACCAAATATCGAGCGGGAAGGGAGCCAACAATGGCGGGCTAATTTGAAGGGGGACACCAAGTATCAGCTATCCTGACAAAAGTAGTCTTCGCGTGCGCAAAGCTCTGGTGATGACGCCGTCTTGGGCTGCACGGTGACCTCCATCTCATAGTCCTCCTGGTCTTGGTCTCGTTGCGCCGAAATGGAAACCTTTGCCTGATACCTCGGTACTCCGCGGCTGCGCTTGCCCCCTTTGCACCAAAGGGGAAAGGAGGACGCTGCACGGGCTGGCACCCGCCTGGCGCCCTGAGTCGTCATGGCTTGCTTCATGGGCACCTCGTGAGGTACCCCGCCTTGATCTCTCCGCCTCCTCGTGAGCCAGCCTGATGAGGCCGTGCCTGAGGAAGCTCTGCGTCGTCCGCCTTGCGAGGCTTGGCCCCTCGCGAGGGTCTTGGGTCTGTGTTCGTTAAGATGGGTCGTGCTGGGTCCCCTTTGAGCCACACCGCAGGCCGTAGGTAGGCAAGTCTGGGGACCCCCATTCCCAGAACGCCGACAGTAGCCCCTGGGCCCAAGGCATGCCCGGACTTGGCCGTGCAGGGACGCAAAAGGGCAAGAGCGAAGCGCCACGGGCCCTAACAGCCTGCGGCCTTGGGCGCCGCGTGGCGGTTGATTGGACATGGGCGTCTCCACTTCCCCATGGCGCCTCGGCAAGTGCACGGATTGGACAAGTCCCTGCATGCAAAGCGGGTCATGATTACCTGCGATCGTGGGGGCCGTCGGTTGGCCCTCGCCAGCTATAAGTACTGATCGACGCGCGCCCTTCCAGTTCATCTCCCCTTGCTTCTCCTTCTTCTTCATGGCTCTGTCGAGGAGGTTCTCGGTCGTGGAGAAGGGGAAGGCTTGCCAGGTTGAGCATGCCTCTCCCCCGCCCAAGCGCGGCCGAGGGCGCCCTCGCAAACATCCTGTGGCCACCACGGCAGCTCCCCGCGGCCGCGGAGACGCCTTCCAGCATGGTGATGGGCGGATAGCTGCGGGCGGGGGGTGCGCTCCGGCAGCGCGTCCCCCTATGCCACGCTTTCGCGCTGCTGAGGTGCTGCCGGAGTTCGTCGTGTGGTCGGTGGAGCCGACTAGCACCCGGCTTCCACTTCCTCGCTTCCTCCTTGGAGAGCTCCTGGCCGGGCCTCATGGGTTTCACTGGAGGTCTCCGCAGCCGGGAGCCTAGCCCTGGCCCGCGGTTGGCAGACGTTTGCCCGCGCGCATGGCCTGGGCCGTCGGTGCACCCTACACTTCAAGTTCGACGGCGATGCCACCCTCCACGTGAGGGTGTTTGGGGAAGATGGTCACCACGCAGGGTGTTGCCCCGAGGGGGACGACCGCGGCTGGGAACCCGGCTCCGGCGATGATGGAGAGGGCAGCGCTCGCGCGGCTGGCGACGCTCAGGGTTCCTCAAGCTTCTTCGGTTCTTCTTCAGGCGGCGACTCTTCTAGCGGTTGCCGCGGTCAGCCTCCACGCCATCGTATCTGCTTGGGAGGTGGTAGCGTGTCTGCCCGCCGTCGTGCCCTGGTGAAGCGCGAGAGGGAGTCCGCCTGAGCTCCGGAGGCAGCTCGGGCTTTCCCTGCGGGCCGGTGTGAGTCGAGCTGCACCAAATTTGTTCTTCCTTTTCCTTTTTCCTGCGTAAAAAAGACAGTAGTGTGGAGCCCCGCGGGGGCGTGTATGGGTTATTGCTGTTAATCATCGTTTTGCTTTCTTTATTGTACCTCGCGGTTACATGCCCGCGCGTGGATAGTTCCCAGCCCCAGCCGTGGGGGCGACCGACCCAGGCCCTGTGTTTGTGTCGCGGTGCCCGAGGGGCACGGACTGGAGGGGTGCTCCTACAAGGGGCCCAGGTCACGAACCCTTTGAATGACTAGGATAAGAACACTCGCGAGGGCGCTCGGCTGCCCCCCTCGCGAGGCCTTGCACAAGGGAAATAGAGGCAGGAGAATGAAAAGCCGAAGAACCACAAGCCAAAGACGGCAACAACTTCAATAAAACTTCGAATGAGAAGGAACAAGCCAACTGCGGAAAGCAAATGAAAAGCCGCGTCCGGAACCTAGTTTAGTCTTCGACGTCTTCTCACTAGCGCGAAGCTAAGTGCTGCCACTGGCCGTGGGAGGGAGACCCAGGGCCTGAGGCCGGCGCTCCTGAGACTCCGGGGCGTGTACAGCCCCAACTCATTATTACGTGAGAGTGTCACGGGCGGCGAGCTTCACAGGCATTGGCCTTCTTCACAGGCTCCGGGCCTTTTCCAAAACGCGATAGCTTCACAGGCATTTGCCTTCTTCACAGGCTCTGGTCCTTTTCCAAGTGATAGCTTCACAGGCATTCGCCTTCTTCAGAGGCTCCGGGCCTTTTCCGAAACGTGATAGCTTCACAGGCTCCGGGCCTTTTCCAAAACGTGATAGCTTCACAGGCATTCGCCTTCTTCACTGGCTCCGGGCCTTTTCCAAAACGCGATAGCTTCACAGGCATTCGCCTTCTTAATAGGCTCTGGGCCTTTTTAGGGGTAGAACCTCCGGAGATGCTGGATGTTCCATGCGTTCTGGACCGGCACCCCCTCCCGAGTCTCCAAGCACGCGGAGCCGAGCCTGGAAACATGAACAACTTTGAACGGGCCCTCCCACATGGGAGAGAGCTTGTGCAGCCCCTCCCTGGAGAGAACCCGCCTGAGCACGAGGTCTCCTACCTCGAGAGTCCTGGGGCGGATGTTGCGGCAGTGATATCGCCGCAGCGCTTGTTGGCACCTCGCCGCTCGCAGCGCGGCTTCTCGGCGATGTTCCTCCCCCAGCACGAGGTCCATCCCCCGCATGGCGTCCTGCTGCGCCTCGTCAAACGCTAGGACCCGCGCAAAGCAACGTCTGACCTCGTGGGGGAGGACCGCTTCGGCTCCGTAGACCAGGAAGAACGGGCTCCCAACTGGAAATAAAACTCGAAAGATGTCACCTAATGACGTTGAGGACGAAGGGGTGTTGGTGTAGAAGATTCGGTGGGCTGCGGAAGCTGATCCTCATGAGCCCCCAGGCCCAGGGGCCTCGGGAGGCTCCGGAGGCGCTGGCGGCTCCTCGCGGACCATCTCCATCCCCGCCAGGGCTGCGGAACGCCTGGCCTCTTGTGCCTCCGTGGTGCCCCTCATGAGGTGCCGGTACGTGTCAGCCGCGCTCGGCAAGCCGTAAGGCATGCGAACGTAGCTGCGGGGCGGACCTCCGCAGTGACCCACTCGCGAGGGCCAGAGGCGCTCCAGAGAGGCGACTCGGTTGAGCCCTGGTACGTTGATGCAGACGCGCAGCCCGCCATCCTCGCCTGGATGGGGAGCCACTGCTGGTAGGCGGCGGGCGCCTTTCATGACTCTTGACTCCTGTAGCTCCTGGATGGCCTTGCTGACGAACTCCTGAGGATCTGGATCTCCTTGCCTTGCTCCTTCTTGAGGGAAACGTGCTTCGAAACGCGCCTCCATGTGGTGCCCAAGCGCCTCCCTCGTGACCCTAGCTAGGTCGGTGGCCCTCCAGGGGAGAGCCCCCGAGCCCTGCCTGAGGAGGGCGCCGGGCACGCTTTCCTATGCGATGGAAGGAGATTCCCCCTGGGCAGGCACGGGCCCAGAGGGGCCGGGCCGGACGATGTCTTCTTCTTGGGGGCGGTCTCGGGAAGCCTCCTGCTTCCACGATCCAGGTCTTCTAGTGACGCGGCCTGAAAGGCCCATTCCAGGGAACACACCGCGTCCTTCTCTTCACAGGGCACCGTGATGACTCCGCCGCTTCCTGGCATCTTGACGACGTTGTAGCCGTGGTGAGTTACGACCATGAACTTGGCTAGTGCTGGGTACCAAGGATGGCGTTGTACGGCAGGCGAATATGAGCGACGTCGAAGTCGATGAGCTCGGTGCGGTAGTTGTCGCGTGCCCCGAAGGTGACAGGGAGGCAGACCTGCCCAATCGGGACCGTGGAGCCATCGGTGATACCAGAGAAAGGCTTGGTTGGCTGAAGCTGGCTGTAGGGCACTTGGAGGTTGTTGAATGTCTCCACGGACAGGACGTTGAGCCCTGCCCCGCCATCGATGAGGGTCTTGGTGACCACCACGTTGCTGATGATTGGGGATCAAAGCATCAGGAGGACTCCGGCTGTAGCCGCACACTTGAGCTGATCTACTGAGCTGAACATGATGGCGCACGCCGACCACCTGAGAGGGCGCGTGGCCTCGAGCCTGGGGAGGACTGCGTTCACTTCGCGGGCGAACTTCTTGAAGATGCGTTGAGAGGCTGGGGCTTGAGCCCCGCCCAAGATGTAGGCGATTGCGCGCGGCTCCTGGAAGCCCCCAGCATCCTCGTCCTGGTGGCGGTCCTCGTTTCTCCTTGGCTGCGGCGGCTGCGGTGGGAGGCCTGTGTTGCCTTGCGGGCGATCCTCGTGAGGCTGATCCCTCCAGCCTCCCTCGCGAGGCGGGTCTTGCCAGCGGTCCTCGCAAGGCGGGTCTTGCCAGCGGTCCTCGCGAGGTTGATCGCGCCACCCCTGGCGCGGGCCACGGTCTTCCTAGCGTCCTGCATTCCTTCCTCCTCCTCGACCATAGCCCCGGTCACCGCGGTCGGGGCGACGACCGATCCTTTCTTCTCACACGTCTCGGAGTTCTTGACATTCGTTGGTGTTGTGGGTGTGGAGGTCGTGGTACACAAAGTACCGGCTGCCCTTGGAAGGTTCGGGCTGATCTCTGCCCCGCTTGGTGTCTGGTTCTACTGCGAGCACGGCAGCCCCCTTGCGCTTCACATCCTTGGCCTTGAGCTTCTTGTCTTCTGGGTCTACGGCAGGCAGCTCGAGGAGAGGAGGGAGAGATGCCCTTCCTCAGCCCTGGCGCACTTGTTTGCCAAGTTGAACAGCTCCAAGGAAGTGCAGCGGTCTTTATGCATCGCCAGCTCCTCCTTCATCTTGACGTCACGCACGCCGTCGGAGAAGGCCAAGATGATGGCCTCTTCAGTCACCTTGGGAATCTTGAGGCGTGCATTGTTGAAGCGCTGGATGTACTTCTGCAGGGTCTCCCCGGGCTGTTGCTTGATGCGGCGCATGTCGCTCACGGCGGGTGGCCGGTCGCGAGTGCCTTGGAAGTTGGCGATGAAGCGGGTGTGCATCTCTTCCCAGGAGGAGATTGTGCCTGGTGCCAGGTTCAGGAGCCAGGTGCGGGCCCCGTCCCTGAGCGCCATGGGAAACCAGTTCGCCATGACTTTCTCGTCTCTGTTGGCAGCTTCGATGCCCAGCTTGTAGAGCTGGAGGAACTCCGCAGGGTCGGCCGTGTCGTCGTAGCGGGGAGGCGGGTCTGGCTTGAACTTGCCGGGCCACGCAACGCTGCGTAGTTCGGTGGTGAAGGTGCGGCAGCCTGCTGTGGCCACGGGAGGCCTTGGGTGACGGAGAGCTTGGTCTTGCATGTCCCCACGTGCTGCAGCTGAGAGCAGCGCGGGGTCTTGACACGCGGGAGCAGGAGGATGGTCGCGACGCGCTGGAGCAGGGAGCGCCCGGGCAGCTTTTGGCGGGCGAGGGACTTGTTGGCAGCTCTGTTCTTGCCGCGCTGGCACCTGACGGAGCGGGTTCTGCCCAGGGGCCACGCGCCTTGGAGCCATGGCACCTTCCTATGGAGGAGGCGGCCGGGGCGCCGCCGGAGCTTCATCGCCCGCGCGGGGCGGGGTGCGGTGCAGCGGAACGGACGGCACAGGAGAACCCCCTGCGGCGCGGACGAGCTTGGCAACGCGGTCGAGCCATTCTTCGTAGACGTCGTCGGCGGGACGGTAGCGCAGGAGCTCGTTTGCCGCGATGAGTGCAGCCCGAGCCTCCATGGGCGCGCGGAGCGCGCGGGACGAAGATCCAGCTGGGGCGAGCGAGGGAGTTGCGGTGCGGCCGTCTTGCCGCACGGACGGATGCTGGGACGATGCTTGCTGCTCGTCCCCCGCCAGGACGGTGGCGGCGTTGACGGCAGGTGACGGGGAACGGCGAGGACGCCCGCCGATAGGGGCCGTCTGGGTGACATGGGAAGCGAGCACGGCCCGACGCTCCGCGCGGGCCGACGAGCGTCAGACATGGGCGCGATGGTCGGAGGAGAACGGGGTGGTGGAAGCCGAATTCCGGCGCACCCCAACCTGGCACGCCAAATGATGGATAGAGGTCACCGGTGTAATAGGTGCACCTCCATCTTTCGAAGGAGGCTTCTTACCTGATTCCGGAGCCGTATAGGCCTCCGGAATAGTATTCGGCTGGTGGCCGAATTGGGTATGGCCCCCGTCGCCAGTCTCCTGGGGGTCTGCTCCCCCATGTGTCTGGCGGCCGAGGTTTCGCCCTCTGAAACCACCTCGGCGGCCTCCTGTTCCTCTCCCTGGCCTGGATGGGTCCTTCGGGACAACACTTCAGCGTCGTCCGTAGTCTTGGGGGAGGAGACCGGCAGAAGCTGTCGGATTTCGGGTTCCGGCAGACCCTTGAGGTTCGAACACTAGGGTGCACGCGGAGATTTCGCCTCCTACCTACCTGCACCCCTCCGCCATGCTAGGATCTAAACTATGGAAAGAACAACACAAGAGACACAGGGTTTATATTGGTTCGGGCCACCGTTGTGGTGTAATACCCTACTCTAGTGTTTGGTGTGGTGGATTGCCTCTTGGGCTGATGATGATGAACAATACAAGAAAGAACAGCCTCGCGAGGGTCTGTTCTTGGATGGGGCGATGAACTGCTGGGAAGAGTTCAGTCACCCTCCTCTCTATCTCTCTCTCTCTCTGGCTGCTTCTCGGCTAAAACTCTCTCTTTCTTCGGTGGGTGGCTGGTCCTATTTATAGAGGCCCTGGTCCTCTTCCCAAATATCGAGCGGGAAGGGAGCCAACAATGGCGGGCTAATTTTAAGGGGGACAGCAAGTATCAGCTATCCTGACAAAAGTAGTCTTTGCGTGCGCAAAGCTCTGGTGATGACGCCGTCTTGGGATCCACGGTGACCTCCGTCTCGTAGTCCTCCTGGTCTTGGTCTCGTTGCACCAAAATGGCAACCTTGCCTGATGCCTCGGTACTCCGCGGCTTCACTTGCCCCCTTTGCACCAAAGGGGAAAGGAGGACGCTGCGCGGGCTGGCACCCGCCTGGCACCCTGAGTCGTCATGGCTTGCGTCATGGGCACCTTGTGAGGTACCCCGCCTTGATCTCTCCGCCTCCTCGTGAGCCAGCCTGATGAGGCCGTGCCTGAGGATGCTCCGTGTCGTCCAGGGGGGGAGAATTGCTTTCCTCCTCCTTCTCGTCGTTCTCGGCGGGGGAGGATTGGGTTTCGGCATCTTCGGCTATTGAGTCCGAAGTGCCTCTATGGCGGAGGCCGCTTCTTGTCTCCTGGCCCTTCTTCTTGGCTTTCTTCTCCGGCGCCTGGTAGGGCGCCGGAACTAGCATCTTTGTCAGGAGCGGGATAGCTGGGTTTTCAGGCAACTGAGCCAGACACTGGATCCGCTCCGCTTTCTTTATCCAGCTCTGAAAAGAAAAATGGAAAAACTTAGACATCTTCCTTGGATGCACAGGAAGAGATACACCTTGAAGTATGAAGAACCCACCGGACTGTCTAGATGGGTCAGGTCATATCTGCAGTCCTCGGACATCTGATTGGCCTTGAAAAGCACCTTTCAGATATCTTCGTGTGTGGAGTCGAAGAACTGTCGCAAGGTTTGGTGCTTGGCCAGATCAAACTCCCACAGATGGCAAGTCCGGCTTTGGCAGGGAAGGATCCGGCAAAAAAGCATCACCTAGATCACATTGACGAGCTTGATGTTCTTGTCCACCATGCTCTTGAAGCGTGCTTGCAGCGTCGATATCTCGTCTGGCGACGACCAGTCCAGGCCCTTTTTAGCTAGGAGATAAGCCGCATTGGGGGCCCGGACTTGAATTCCGGAGCCGCGGCCCAGGTGGTGTCGCGGGGCTCAGTGACATAGAACCACTGCTTCTGCCACCCCTTGACGGTTTCCACAAAGGAGCCAATGGGCCTTGTGACATTAGATAGTTTGCTCACCATGGCACCTCCGCACTCCGCATGTTGACCATCCACCACTTTTGGCTTCACATTGAAGATCTTCAGCCATAATCTGAAGTGGGGTGGGATGTGGAGGAAGGCCTCGCACACGACAATGAATGCCGGGATGTTGAGGAAAGAATTCGGGGCTAGATCGTGGAAATCCAGCCCATAGTAGAACATGAGTCCACGGACGAAGGGGTGGAGGGGAAATCCAAACCCGCGGATGAAGTGGGGGATGAATACCACCCTCTCATTGGGTTCCGGGGTGGGGATGATCTGCCCCTTGGCCGGAAGTCGGTGGGCGATTCCTTGGGCCAAGTACCCCGCTTTCCGGAGCTCTATGATGTTCCCCTCCGTGACGGAGGAGGCCATCCACTTACCCTGCGTTCCAGATCCGGACATGGTCGGAGTGCTTTTTGGAGGCAGAAAGGATGGAAGCTTGGGCGCTGGAGCTCGAGAACGGATGGGCAGAGAGGAAGAAGGCGTGGGTGAAAGAATGGATCTTTATCCTCTTATAAAGGCAGTGAATATCAAGCGCCTCCCCACTCGCCTTAAAACTCGCCTATTCCCCAAGGGTCGTGCGGATGGTGCGGTTGGAATACCCACGCCCATATTGATGAGAATCCCGCGATAAGGGGACACGATCTCTGCTTTGATAAGACGTGCCAATGAAAACCCCACCTCAAAATATGGAGCGGGAAGCTAAAAATGGTTTGAAATAATGACCGGGCACGGACGTAACGTCTCGCTACAAAAAGTTGTCAGTATATGGGACTTACGAAATATTATACTCTTTGCGGCTATGTGTAGTGCCTATCTTGCAGAGCTGGACACGTTTTCTGTGTTCAAGGACTGCTTTCAAGTATTCGGAGGAGGAACCCACCTTGCAATGCCAAAGACAATCTGTGCGCCTGACACATTGTCATTGAAGCCTGGTTCAGGACTAATGAGGGAGTCCTAGATTAAGGGGTCCTCCGGCGTCCGGGCTATCTGACGTGGGCCGGATTAATGGGCCATGGAGATACAAGACAGAAGACTTCCTCCTGTGTCCGGATGGGACTCTCCTTGGCGTGGAAGGCAAGCTTAGCGTGCGGATGTGAATATTCCTTTCTCTATAAACCGACTCTGTACAACCCTAGCCCCCTCCCGTGTCTATATAAACCGGAGGGTTTAGTCCGTAGAAGCAATCATAATCATATAGGCTAGACAATTTGGGTTTAGCCATTACGATCTCGTGGTAGATCAACTCTTGTAACTCCTATACTCATCAAAGTCAATCAAGCAGGATGTAGGGTATTACCTGTAGCGACCTGACCCGAATGGATCATGTCTCTCTGCTTATGTGTCATCCCTGGATCAGTATGCTGACACACACAGTACTCGAAGGATTTATAACAAAGGTAAATCGCATGTATAAAGTAACGTAAATACTATTACCTCAATCCAATATAGCGGAAGCAACAAGGTTGTGGATTCCCATCAACACCAACGGCAAAGTTGAGTGTAGAAATCGTAACCCTAACGTATCACTTACTCGTCGTAAGAAACCTGCAACATGAGATGTTGCAGCCCGAAAACGGGTCAGTACATTGAATGTACTGGCAAATTCACACCATAGAGAATGATGAATAAAGGCTATCACTACATGCATATTTGGCTGGTGGAAAAGCTCTATGGTTATAAGGTTTTTGCGAAAAGCCAATTTTTCTCTACTACAAAGGAATAAATTTTATTTAACTATCATGGTGGTTGTTAAACATTGAGAATGATTGACAGCATTCTCAATCCCAATTAAAAGTAATCATTAAAACCCAATAATTTAATTAAAGTAACATGATGAGATCAACAGGATAATCCAAGAACTAGATACTCAAGATGTCCATAACCGGGGACACGGCTAATCATGATTAGTTTGTATACTCTGCAGAGGTTTGCGCACTTTTCCCCACAAGACTCGATCGCCTCCGTTGGATTTCTCGCACTACACGGTGTTTGAGAAACGGATGACCGAGACACAGTCTTTCAGAAGCGCTAGCACCTTACGTTGGATAGACCGGTACACCTACTTCCCCTACATCTGCTAGTCTACCCTATAAGAGTTCGCACGACTTAGTCAACTATGCCAGAGCCCATAATGGCTTGTGGCTGCACACGTAAGTATTTAGCATGAAAAATCTTATGATCCCTTTGAGCCTGGGTGGTGGTCCATAAAAAAACAGGCAAGTCCTGATAGACTTCAGGTGCCTCAATCCACCCAGATGTGTGTTTAAGTTGCCACCTTAGATAAACCATTAAAATTATCAATCTCACATCTGTCATGGATATCACTCACCCAATCCACGTCTACTAGCATAGCATGGCATAATAAGCATAACGTAATAGTAACTCCCAAAGGTTTCATAATAACAGGTAATAGGTACTACCTAATCTACTTCCCATCCCACAATTTAATTAGATCCTAAACATGCAATGTGTGAGGATGGATCTAATGCAATAAAACTGGGTTGTGGAAAAGGTATGATCAAAGTGTGAACTTGCCTGCAATGTTGATGAAGATGATACGCACTCAATCTCTTGATAGATCTACTTGTCACACTCCGGTCGATCTATCGTAAGCAAGCAATAGTAACCACACAATAAGTACTCATCTAAGGCACGGGTAAAACTCGAACGAGAGAACGAACCAGAAAGTTCAAATTAAGAACTCCGGTTACAAAGAAAGAACGAACCGAACAAAGAAACGGAAAACAAATGGCGGCAGAAAACAACTCGGTTCTAGCAAGTTGAAACTAGGTCAAATTTTACTGTAGCAAAAGCTTGTTCAAGTTGATTAGACGGAACGGCGGTTTCGAGACGAAACTCCAGGCGCTTGAATCACCTGATTCCGATAAACGAGCGAGAAGATAAACTAGAACGAAGATCGGATCGGAGATCTCGATCGCGGAATAAATCCGATGAGAAAGAAAACGAAGAACGGTTAAACGAACGGACGTTCGTTAACCTAGAAGAATCGGTGATCACGTTCGTTGAAACGAACGGTCCGAAAGAAAAAGGAAAACCGATCTAGAAAACCGGGACGGTTTGGCGAAGAATCGGAGAGAAAATGAATCGGTAGAGAAGAAAAGAATCAGAACGGTTTATAAGAAAAACCGAACCGAGGGAAAGAAGAGACGCGGCGCGGTACCTCCGGCGAACGGCGGCGGTGACGCAGGGCGGCGGCGGCGCGGTGACGCATGGCGGCGGCGGCAGTGTATGACGGCGGCGGCGGCACTAGGGCGCGTGGTGGCGGCGTTGGGCGCGGCGTGCGGGTGACGCAGGGCGCGGTGCGGTGTGCTTGGGGCTTTGGGGCTTTGGATTTGATGTGTTTAGAGAGGGGGGTGTGGGAGTATTTATATTGGGGAGGGGAGAGAAAACTTGATGTAGGGGTCAAGGAATTGGACTAGGAATAGGAAAGAAAAAGAGGAAAGAGATCTAGAAAAAAAACGAACGTAGATGAATCCTACTAGGAATCAAAACAACGGCGGCTCCCTGTCCTCCTGCGCCTGGGCATGGGGCGGCGCTAGCGATGGCCTTGGCATGGCCGGCCGCTGGCGGTGCGGTGGCTTGGGCCTTAGGCCCAAGGCGCTGGTTTATGTTTTTTTTCAAAACGGTTCCGCGCTCGATAAAAAACAAAAGAGATCTAAACGAACTCCAAATCTAATAAAGTAAATTTTTCCCGACTTCTAAAAATGAGTCGAACAAAATGAACTTTTCTCCGGGCCTAAAATACAATTTTCGAAAACGCGCATTTTTCCCTATCCAGATAAACACGCGCAAGAAACACCGGAAAACAAAATTTGATCTATTTATTAAATCTTCATTTTTCCTAAATTTTGGGAAAGTCATATTATTCCCTCTCATATAATTTGACATCGGAAAAATATTTGAAGATAAAATAAATAAATCAAACGACCCTCTTTCAAAATTTGAGAAAACTCCCAACTCATATTTCATATAATTTGAAGAAGTCATTTTATCTTCTCTCGTGAAAATCATTGAGTTGCATAGAGTTGCAGAATTGGAAATATTTTTCCAAATGAAATTCAAATGTTTTCAGCACCCCTTGTCATTTAAATAAATGGAAGAAGTCATGTCATCTTCTCTCCAGGGTTTCGTCGTGAAAAGAATTTGAATTTACGGAGATCAAAGAGCAAATACGAAAGTTTGGGAAAGTCCTTTTATTCCCTCTCATTTAACTTTCAAAAAGTTTCGAATTCACTCACTTTCAGATAATCAATCAAACAATCAGTCAAATCTATCTTATTTGTTTATAACATTCCAAAATTTAGAATTTTGGGATGTTACAAACCTACCACCCTTAAAATGAATCTCGTCCTCGAGATTCGGAGAGGCTAGAAAGAAAAGGTTAGGGTTTGGGGGTCTCCTCAAAATCCATCGATCATCACCGGGAGTCTGGGGTGCTACCACCCTTAGAAGCATCATTACAGTTCCATCAAAACTCATATACGCCATCCTTATTCTTGACAGTGCCGTCTTCTCAGATCTTCTGTATAATTCCTTCTCTGGCTCTTTCGGTAGTGGCATAACCTTTTCCTCAATTCTTTTGTCCTTTCCTCTTAGTAAGGTTATTCCGAGATTGGGTCTTCTTTAGCTGACGGGTCTGGCACCAAAACTAAACAACTATCGATATCTCATGGTGGTCAACAATTTATGGTTTCTCCTGCAGGAAATGGGTCTGGGTTGAACCTCACCGTATAACCTACGGTTGGCAACAACTGCCGTGTACAAGGGAAAAATACTTATACCATTCTAAGTTTAAGTAGGGTTTTGATCGTCGTCTCTTTACTATAGGTAAGTCACTCAGATTTACCATCCCATATAGCAAGCCGAATAATAAGAGTAAGTCGGTATGGTGATCAATCCATCCCGCACCCAAATCATTACCATGTATATGGTTTAGCGAATCTCGCATTCTAACACTCGGTCATCCTCACAAGCATTGCAGAATTTCTCTTGTCGACGAACCAAGTTCGGATATATCCATAGATTCTGCAAGCCAGACAAACATCTAACGTTTCTTCACAACTCTCAGGTTTTGCGTTACTCGTATAAAATCGTCTGTCGACAAAGGTATATCCTCTTCCAGGGTTTTTCCTTCAGCAAGAATGTGCTTGCTTCTTGGCAGGTCTTGGGCCTGTGGGTTATGGCCCATCTCATCACTTGTAGTCCTTGAACTTATCATCGGGCAACTGATCACTATTCCAACTTCCAACTTCCTAGTATTCTTAAATCCATCCAATTATACTGTCTTCCTTCCTTCTATTGGCATCAAACTAGGACATGTTTACTCAGACTCATCATGGAGTTTCCATTGATCCATATTTCCGACATCCTACCTCCTTTATATCCAATAGTAATTCATCTCGTCATCCTCGTGGGATATCTCTCATACCGAGATAAAAACTCATACTTATGAAGTCCATACTCACTTCATGGATCAAGCGTTCTTACAGGGGAATATTGGTCATCTCTACATGGCACGCTTCAACTGGGAAACGTGAAACATATCTTGAATTCCTGACAGTCCTTCGGGTGACTCCAACTTGTTGGCCACTTCTCGCATACGCTCCAAAACTCGGTATGGTCATACAAATCTTGGGGCTAACTGTCCCTTAAGTCCAATATGTTTAACTCCTCGCATAGGGGACACGCGAAGACATGCTTTGTCTCCAATTTCATAGACTACCTCCTTGAGTTTTTGAGTCTACATAACTCTTCTGCCTGGACTGAGCTACCTTCAGTCTATCTCGAATCAACTTTAACATTCTCTTCTGACTCCTTGATCACATTTGGTCAAAACAACGGACGGTCTCCAACTTCATCCCACATACTCTTGGGGCATCACACATATCGAGACAAAACTCGTATTCCTTTTGTCCAAAATCCACTCAGTGGAGTATCCTTATCTTTTCCAGGGGTCAAGGGTTCTTACAGGGTACTACCACCCTTAAAATGCACAGATCTTCCATAGACCATATTTCTCATATCCTCAAAATGGCCAAAATCCTTCTTCATAGAGTAACAACTCATAAAATCCATATCAGTACCAACGATGCTAACTTTATTGATTCTCAAATTATTACAATCTTCTGTTTTTCCATTACATGCCTCAACTCAACACCTTAATAAAAAAGAAAATGTTCTCACTACTGCTACTATATTTCTTCTGTTACAAACTCAATTATTTTATCACAAGTCGCCTGCTCCTTCGGACAATCTCTGGCAAAGTGCCCTGCTTCATTACAACGGAAACATATTACTTCTGACAAGTATTGAGGTTTCCTTTTTGGGCAACTGTTGAGGTAGTGCCCTGACTCCTTGCACCTATAACAGATGATATGACTCAGGTTCCTCCTAGGCTCCAATCGTTTTCTCTTCCTGGACTTTTCCATTCCAATTAGGGCTTCTATTTCCTGTGGGTCATATTCTACTTCCTCTGTCGGGAATTCTACTAGATCCCCATTCAAACAATTTTGGGAGATGTGTCCTTCTTCTCCACATGAATAGCATGACTTGGTGCAGGGTTTAATTGGTTCCTCTTTCGGTGTGTCCTTCACCTCTTCCTTCATCGCATGTTCTTCTAAACTTTCCATAAGAGCTCCTTTCATTGCTTCTTCCTTCTGCTGGATGTTTCTTTGTACCAAGGGGTAAATGTGACACTGAGCAGGGTAGTGGGTAGTCCCTTCACACAAGAAACAAGTGATCTGCCTAGTTGGGCATTCTTCAGCTGGGTGACTTCCTTCACAGTTAGGGCATTCATCCTTGTGTTCTTTATGGTTGTGTCCTATTTCTCCACAAATCTTGCATGCACATGGTTTCCTCATATCCTTTCCATAAGACTTCAACTTCTGGGAAACAAGCCGAGACTTTGGCAGAGTCAACTTTAATTCTTTCCAAGTGGTTACTCCTTGCCATCCATTGATCGTTTGGTACATCTTCCACCAAGTAGCAGCACCTCTTTCAAAACATTGAAGAGCATGCTGGGCCATATCCTTTCCGGCTATAGGGTTGTTCTCCATATAATCCTCCATGTTCTGAATCCATCGGTCTGTCTCCAACTGACTCATCGGTCCAGAAAATACAAGCTCATCTCCATTCATCCTCTATTAGGTTCATGGGTTTTGGGGTGAGATAAGAAAGATAGAGAGAGATACACACAATACAAACAAAGTTTTGAAAAGACAGATTTTTGTTGTGGCTGTCGGAAAACATCAAACAAGTGACAGCTCACAATCATTGCATCTAACGTAGGTATAGGACAGGGGTTTGGTCTTCTAAAGGTCAATAAATCTTCAACGTCTACAAACTTTTCAAGCCTTGTTCATGCCTCCAATGGCTTCTTCCGATCATGCTTGTCTTTATCAAGTTCTTTTGCCAGATCATCTCTGTTGACGTGAAATCTCTCGTGACATCCTTTAATATTCTGGAGTTGCGTTCCAAAATTTTGGTTTCAACATCTTTCACATGAACCTTGGTCATACTGTCCTTCAGTTTCCTGACAAATCTCCGGTATCTCGAGGTTGTAGCTCCTCCAGCTTGGCTACGTCAACTTCTGGGTCCTAAGTTCTTCACGAAATGCTCCTTGTCAAATTACGGCTTCTTGTAGCTCCATCTTAACTCCCTGATGTGACACTCCAGATCCTGGTGATACACTGGCTAAGGTTAAAACTTCATCTTACTAATAGGTGATCCATCAGCCTTCTTCCATCAAATCCATTCTGAAGAAATGGATCCTTAACTCAGCACGGTGTCAATAGGATGAGCGGGTGATGACATCACAGATAACCGTGTTTCTGCTCTTGTCATTTCCATGAGCTATCATTCCATAGTTGATATCTCCTGCCTTAGGGTTTCTTGACAAAACTTTAAGTCCTATGCTCCATGTTCCAGTCTTTCTCCAACACACCTTGATCTCGGGTATCCATAGTCTGCCAAGTTCCATAAGGGTAGCCTTCCTAGGTCATGCAAATCTAGGAATTCTTTAGAGCCTTCAGATTCTCCTAGTCTTCAGAGTCTTCAACAGTTGTAGTTTCCATGCACGGTAAAATCTTCTTCCTTCTGAATGGTCTTAGTTGTCCAATATCTTGTACTTCTTGGAGTGGTCTCATTAGTCGAATCTTCGTGTGGTCAAAAGGGGAAAGGGTATGGTCTCACTAAAGAGAATATTTGAATAAACTCAGAAGAGAAGAGAGGTAAAAGATCTTTTGAAAGGGAAAGTTGTAGAGAAAATCTTTGCTATGGCTTGCCAGTTTCTAGGGTCACGTCCTACAGTCAACATGTGCTCTGATACCATCTTGTAGCGACCTGACCCGAATGGATCAAGTCTCTGTGCTTATGTGTCATCCCTGGATCAGTATGCTGACACACACAGTACTCGAAGGATTTATAACAGAGGTAAATCACATGTATAAAGTAACGTAAATACTATTACCTCAATCCAATATAGCGGAAGCAACAAGGTTGTGGATTCCCATCAACACCAACGGCAAAGTTGAGTGTAGAAATCGTAACCCTAACGTATCACTTACTCGTCGTAAGAAACCTGCAACATGAGACGTTGCAGCCCAAAAACGGGTCAGTACATTGAATGTACTGGCAAATTCACACCATAGAGAATGATGAATAAAGGCTATCACTACATGCATATTCGGCTGGTTGAAAATCTCTATGGTTATAAGGTTTTTGCGAAAAGCCAATTTTTCCCTACTACAATGGAATAAATTTTATTTAACTATCATGGTGGTTGTTAAACATTGAGAATGATTGACAGCATTCTCAATCCCAATTAAAAGTAATCATTAAAACCCAATAATTTAATTAAAGTAACATGATGAGATCAACAGGATAATCCAAGAACTAGATACTCAAGATGTCCATAACCGGGGACACGGCTAATCATGATTAGTTTGTATACTCTGCAGAGGATTGCACACTTTTCCCGACAAGACTCGATCACCTCCGTTGGATTTCTCGCACTACATGGTGTTTGAGAAACGGATGACCGAGACACAGTCTTTCAGAAGCGCTAGCACCTTACGTTGGATAGACCGGTACACCTACTTCCCCTACATCTGCTAGTCTACCCTGTAAGAGTTCGCACGACTTAGTCAACTATGCCAGAGCCCATAATGGCTTGTGGCTGCACACGTAAGTATTTAGCATGAAAAATCTTATGATCCCTTTGAGCCTGGGTGGCGGTCCATAAAAAAACAGGCAAGTCCCGATAGACATCAGGTGCCTCAATCCACCCAGATGTGTGTTTAAGTTGCCACCTTAGATAAACCATTAAAATTATCAATCTCACATCTGTCATGGATATCACTCACCCAATCCACGTCTACTAGCATAGCATGGCATAATAAGCATAACGTAATAGTAACTCCCAAAGGTTTCATAATAACAGGTAATAGGTACTACCTCATCTACTTCCCATCCCACAATTTAATTAGATCCTAAACATGCAATGTGTGAGGATGGATCTAATGCAATAAAACTGGGTTGTAGAAAAGGTATGATCAAAGTGTGAACTTGCCTGCAATGTTGATGAAGATGATACGCACTCAATCTCTTGATAGATCTACTCGTCACACTCCGGTCGATCTATCGTAAGCAAGCAATAGTAACCACACAATAAGTACTCATCTAAGGCACGGGTAAAACTCGAACGAGAGAACGAACCAGAAAGTTCAACTTAAGAACTCCGGTTACAAAGAAAGAACGAACCGAACAAAGAAACGGAAAACAAACGGCGGCAGAAAACAACTCGGTTCTAGCAAGTTGAAACTAGGTCAAATTTTACTGTAGCAAAAGCTTGTTCAACTTGATTAGGCGGAACGGCAGTTTCGAGACGAAACTCCAGGCGCTTGAATCACCTGATTCCGATAAACGAGCGAGAAGATAAACTAGGACGAAGATCGGATCTGAGATCTCGATCGCGGAATAAATCCGACGAGAAAGAAAACGAAGAACGGTTAAACGAACGGACGTTCGTTAACCTAGAAGAATCGGTGATCACGTTTGTTGAAACGAACGGTCTGAAAGAAAAACGAAAACCGATCTAGAAAACCGGGACGGTTTGGCGAAGAATCAGAGAGAAAACGAATCGGTAGAGAAGAAAAGAATCGGAACGGTTTATAAGAAAAACCGAACCGAGGGAAAGAAGAGACGCGGCGCGGTACCTCCGGCGAACGGCGGCGACGGCGGCGTTGGGCAGCGATGGCGGTGACGCAGGGCGGCGGCGGCGCGGTGACGCATGGCGGCGGCGGCGGTGTATGACGGCGGCGGCGGCACTAGGGCGCGGGGTGGCGGCGTTGGGCGCGGCGTGCGGGTGACGCAGGGGCGTGGCGCGGTGTGCTTGGGGCTTTGGGGCTTTGGATTTGATGTGTTTAGAGAGGGGGTGTGGGAGTATTTATATTGGGGAGGGGAGAGATAACTTGGTGTAGGGGTCAAGGAATTGGACTAGGAATAGGAAAGAAAAAGAGGAAAGAGATCTAGAAAAAAACGAACGTAGATGAATCCTACTAGGAATCAAAACAACGGCGGCTCCCTGGCCTCCTGCGCGTGGGCATGGGGCGGCGCTAGCGATGGCCTTGGCCTGGCCGGCCGCTGGCGGTGCGGTGGCTTGGGCCTTAGGCCCAAAGCGCTGGTTTATGTTTTTTTTTTCAAAACTGTTCCGCGCTCGAAAAAAAACAAAAGAGATCTAAACGAACTCCAAATCTAATAAAGTAAATTTTTTCCCGACTTCTAAAAATGAGTCGAACAAAATGACCTTTTCTCCGGGCCTAAAATACAATTTTCGAAAACGCGCATTTTTCCCTATCCAGATAAACATGCGCAAGAAACACCGGAAAAGAAAATTTGATCTATTTATTAAATCTTCATTTTTCCTAAATTTTGGGAAAGTCATATTATTCCCTCTCATATAATTTGACATCGGAAAAATATTTGAAGATAAAATAAATAAATCAAACGACCCTCTTTCAAAATTTGAGAAAACTCCCAACTCATATTTCATATAATTTGAAGAAGTCATTTTATCTTCTCTCGTGAAAATCATTGAGTTGCATAGAGTTGCAGAATTGGAAATATTTTTCCAAATGAAATTCAAATGTTTTCAGCATCCCTTGTCATTTAAATAAATGGAAGAAGTCATGTCATCTTCTCTCCAGGGTTTCATCGTGAAAAGAATTTGAATTTACGGAGATCAAAGAGAAAATATGAAAGTTTGGGAAAGTCCTTTTATTCCCTCTCATTTAACTTTCAAAAAGTTTCGAATTCACTCACTTTCAGACAATCAATCAAATGTATCTTATTTGTTTATAACATTCCAAAATTTAGAATTTTGGGATGTTACATTACCTCCATTAAGAGGGCCCAAACCTGGGTAAAACATCGTGTCCCTTGTCTCCTGTTACCATCGATCCTTAGACGCACAGTTCGAGACCCCCTACCCGAGATCTGCAGGTTTTGACACTGACACCCCTCCACAGTTTACACCCCCGGTCATATTTTCGTAGTGCTTAGGTGAAGCCCTGCGGAGATAGCTTCACCATCACCGTCACCATGCCGCCATGTTACTGAAACACATCCACTACCTCGCTATCTTGCTGGATCAAGAAGGCGGAGAACGTCATTGAGCTGAATGTGTGCAGAACATGGACGTGTCGTATGGCGGTACTTGATCGGTTGGAGCGCGAAGAAGCTCGACTACATCAACAGCGTTATCAAATGCTTCCGCTTATGGTCTAGGTGGGTACGTAGACACACCCTCCTGTCTCGTTGCTATGCATCTCCATGGATAAATCTTGCGTGTGCGTAGAATTTTTTTGTTTTCCATGCAACGTTCCCAAACTGGCCGTTGCTACCGTGCGCGGTACGTAGAACGAGTCGAGACATGGTGAGTCAAGCCGGTTGGTTGCCTGTGGATGAACAGTTCCTTGTGAGGCTGGATGAATAGGACCCTGTGGTAGTAGGCCGTTGCCTCTAGATGAACGGGACCCCGAGGAGGCTGCCGCACCCCAGCCGGTTGGGGTGGATGAACAGGACCACGTGGAGGCTGTATGAACAGTAGCCGGTGGAGGCTGGATGAATAGTAGCACATGGATGAACAATAGCTAGTGGAGGCTGGAGGAGGCCGACGGTGGATGAACAGTGGCAGGTGGAGGCTGGAGGAAGTCGACAGTGGACAGACAGTACCCATGGAGGCTGGAGCGAGGTAGTGGAGGGTGGATTAACATGACCGTAGGCACTCCAACAGAAGTTCGTTTCCTCCATATTGCGGTATGCCACACCCCTCCCGATCAACAGGACCCCGTTTCGACTACTGGAACTCGAACACAAGTCCGTTTCCTCCGTTTTGCGGTACGCTAGACCCTTCTCGATGAATAGGACCCCATTTCGACCATACGCGGTCGAACAGAAGGTCGTTTCCTTCATTCTGCGATATGCCAGACCTTGTTTCGGCTGTTCCGTCCAAGCTAGTTGGCTCCCAATGAACACGACGTATTCTGACCCAGTCGATTGCCTCCCGATGAACATGATGATGTTTCCTTCGTTGCGACCCAACCGGTTGGCTGCCGATGAACATGACGACGTTGTTGTATGTGTTCTAGACCATGCCCGTATGTACGTACATAGTCTTATTTACTTTCTTGCAACATGGATGTACATACGTATACACGATATAGACGGGATTGCGTGACAAGCTACGCCCATGCCACTAATACGACATGTGCCACTCCTTACTCGACCCCAGGTCATCGCTGCAGAGAGACCGATCGACCAGTATGTGCGTACACGTTCGCGACAATGCTACGTACACTTCAACCAGGTGGGTCCCATTTGTCAGGGAGGATAAGGACGCACTTCCTTGCATGCGAAGATATAGCTGGTGGGTCCTAGCTATCAGGGGGAAGAATCATTTTTTCCTGTAATAAGGACGCACTTCCTTGCATGCAAAGATGTAGCTCGTGGGTCCCAGCTGTCAGGGGGAGAAAACATTAGTTTTCAGGGTAAAAAGGATGCAATTGCATGCATGCGTCCATGGGGGTGGTGCGTCCCCATTTTCACCCCTCTACATGATCTTTCGGTGACTCTAGTTTGTTGACCGTGTTGACCACATCATGTAGAGGACACCAAGGCCAGTGGATGACGGGAGGCCCTATACTGGAACGCCCCAGAGATGGGGAAGATGTGGCAGTGGAGTCGCAGACGAAGAGGAGTGGGAAACTTGACTGGTTTGGGTGCGGGGTGGGCCTACACTCGGCAGAGAATAACAGGAGGTGTGGAGGAGTCGAGGGATGGCCTGGCCGTCGGTGGGGTAGCGTTTCGCTACGAGGCACGGAAAGCAGCGCCGCTGGACGCTGGGGCTGGAGCAGGAGGTCCCGGCAGCACTGGGGGAAGAAGACGAGAGACTGAAGAAGAATGCCCGCCGTTGGATGTAAATCCAACGCCTTGCTTAGGCTCCGGCCTTTGTATTTTTATTTTTTGCGAAAGTGCTTAGGCTTCGACCTACTGGCCCACATGAAACAATGATCTAGCGTCTATGCAGCCCGTTTATATATTATGTTAGAATTTAAAGCCCATTTGCATTTTTCTCGAAATTCACGGACTTGCTGGGCTGGGTGAAAATGTCATGTTGGGCCGGATGGAGAAATGTTATAAAAACATAAACGCATGATTGCATGTCTATTACTGCATTGGTCAGTAAAATCTTTGCAAGCTTATGCACACAATCACCAGGAGTTAACTTGCCAAGTTATATATAAACAATTATTCTCAGACGTGGGACAGTTGAGTTGGTTCTAGGGAAATGTACTAGGAGAAAACCCAGATTACATCAAAAAAGAAAGTGAGGGAAAATTTAGATAGAGGATTAATAAAAATGAAAAATAAAGGAAGTGGGAAGGTCTATACAATGGTTGGACGAACGACAGGTTTAACAGGAAAACATAGGTTCAATTTTGCATTCTTATAGAAAAATAGAACTGAGCTGTGCGTTGTCTTGAAAAAACAAACATAACTTAGGCTGCTGATGTTATAGACAAGCTAGGCTGGGAAGCCAGAGGCCGCTTGATACCTGCTCGACCCCCCCAAAAAGTTGAAACCAGGTGGATCAACTGTGCCTGCATGTCATGAGCTGCGCATGCTAAACAACAAAACATAGGCCATGGACCTGGTGGGCCCGGGACTGTCAGCCTCTTGACGAACAGTCGTCTCCCGATTCCTCTCATTTTGTTGACCATGTTGGGAACCACAGACGGTGGCGCCGCGCCAAGAGCACCAAGGCGGAGGACGACATCGATACCTCGGACCGAATGAACTAGAGCTAGGGAAGATGCAGGCGGAGGGGAGTACGAGGGTTGACTTGTTTGGGTGCAGGGTTGGCCGGTGGAGCTATCGCCGCTGGAGAATGTGTGGGAGTAGAGGGATGGCCTGGCCGGCGCCATAGGCTAGGATGGGTCACCGAGGCATGCGCGGCAGCGCTGCCAGCCGCTGTAGGAAGAGGACAAAAGATTGAACAAAATAAAAATAAAAATGGATAGGTGGTTGGTCCCAGATGTCTGTGTACGAGACCTGTTGGGTCCACCTGAGAAGGGGAATATGTTGGGAGGAAGTAGATTCAAGCCATGACAGCCCAGTCAACTAGTTACATACATAAGCAAATAGCCACTAAAAAATAGGTTAATGGGTTCTTAGACGAAATATTTCAGACAAAACAGATAATTATGACGCATAGGCTAATGCATGAAACACTCAAATGATAAAGGTGCTTAAACAGATAATGTACATTGATACGTCCATTTTGCATCATGCTTTTATATCGATATTTATCGCATTATGGGCTGTTATTTCACATTACGTCACAATACCTATGGCTATTCTCTCTTATTTTACAAGGTTTACATAAGGAGGGAGAATACCGGCAGCTGGAATTCTGGGTCGGAAAAGGAGCAAATATTAGAGACCTATTCTGCACAACTCCAAAAGTCCTGAAACTCCACTGAACACCTTATAATAAATAATGAAAAATCCTCGCCAAAGATGAAGACCAGGGGGGCCACACCCATCTCACGAGGGTGGGGGGCGCCCCCCCTAGGGCGCGCCCCCTGCCTTGTGGGCCCCCTGGTGGCTCTCTGATGACCATCTTCTCCTATATGAAGTCTTTCGTCGAGAAAAAAATAAGAAGCAACCTTTCGGGACGAAACTCCGCCGCCACGAGGCGAAACCTTGGCGGATCCAATCTAGAGATCCGGCATAGCTGATCTGCCGGGGAAACTTCCCTCCCGGAGGGGGAAATCATCGCCATCGACATCACCAACACTCCTCTCATCGGGAGAGGGCAATTTCCATCAACATCTTCATCAACACCATATCATCTCAAAACCCTAGTTCATCTCTTGTATCCGATTCTTGTCTTCAAGTCCGGGATTGGTGCTAGTAGGTTGCTAGTAGTGTTAATTACTCCTTGTAGTTGATGCTAGTTGGTTTAATTGGTGGAAGATCATATGTTCAGATCCTTTATGCATATTAATACCCCTCTGATTATGAACATGTTTATGCTTTGTGAGTAGTTACGTTTGTTCCTGAGGACAAGGGAGAAGTCTTGCTATTAGTAGTCATGTGAATTTGGTATTCGTTCGATATTTTGATGAGATGTATGTTGTCTAGCCTCTAGTGGTGTTATGTGAACGTCGACTACATAACACTTCACCATTATTTGGTCCTAGAGGAAGGCATTGGGAATTAATAAGTAGATGATGGGTTGCTAGAGTGACAGAAGCTTAAACCCTAGTTTATGCATTACTTCGTAAGGGGTTGATTTGGATCCATATGTTTCATGCTATGGTTAGGTTTACCTTAATACTTTTGTTGTAGTTGTGGATGCTTGCAATATAGGTTAATCATAAGTGGGATGCTTGTTCAAGTAAGAACATCACCCAAGCACCGGTCCACCCACATATCAAATTATCAAAGTACCGAATGTGAATCATATGAACGTGATGAAAACTAGCTTGACGATATTCCCATGTGTCCTCGGGAGCGCTTTTCCTTATATAAGAGTTTGTCCAGGCTTGTCCTTTGCTACAAAAAGGATTGGGCCACCTTGCTTCACTTTATTTACTTTTGGTACTTGTTGCTCGTTACAAATTATCTCATTACAAAACTATCTGTTACCACTTATTTCAGTACTTGCAGAGAATACCTTGCTGAAAACCGTTTATCATTTCCTTCTGCTCCTCGTTGGGTTCGACACTCTTACTTATAGAAAGGACTACGATAGATCGCCTATACTTGTGGGTCATCAAGACTGTTTTCGAGCGCCGTTGCCGGGGAGTGAAGCGCCTTTGGTAGGTGGAATTTGGTAAGGAAAAATTTATAGTGTGCTGAAATTTACTGTCACTTGCTACTATGGAAAGAAATCCTCTAAGGGGCCTGTTCGGGGTATCTTCACCCCGACCAGTATAGCAAAGAGTTGCTCCTCAACCTACTGAACCTATTGAAAATGAAATTCCTTATGAGTATCCTTCGAGTATAATAGAAAAAACTGCTAGCTAATCCTTTTACAGGAGATGGAACAAAGCATCCTGATGAACACCAAATATATGTGGATGAAGTTTGTGGATTATTTAAGCTTGCAGGTATTTCCGATGTTGTTGCTAAGAAGAAGGTCTTCCCTTTATCTTTGAAGGGAGACGCATTGACATGGTATAGGCTATGTGATGATATGGGATCATGGAGCTATAGAAGATTGAAATTGGAATTTCATCAAAAGTATTACCCTATGCATCTTGTTCATCATGATCGCAATTATATATATAATTTTTGGCCTCGCGAAGGAGAAAGCATCGCTCAAGCTCGGGGGAGGCTTAAATCAATGTTATATTCATGCCCCAATCATGAGCTTCCAAGAGAAACAATTCTTCAAAAAATCAAGCATGAAATTGCACCTGCTGAGTTAGAAGATATTGATGTCACAATTAAACTTGCTACTAGAGATACTATTTCAGCAATGGGTATTGTTAGAGATGTTGAAGTCTTGTGCGGGAAAACTAAATATCCTATTGATTTTCTTCTTCTTAGTTCTCCACATGATAGCTTTTGTCCCATTATATTTGGTAGACCCTTCTTGAATACAGTTAATGCTAGGATAGGCTCGAAAAGAATGTTGTTACTATTAGCTTGGATGATATGACTCATGAGTTTAATTTCTCCAAATTTAGTAAACAACACCATGAAGAAGAATTGCCTAGTAAGGATGAAATTATTGGTCTTGCTTCTATTGCCGTACCTCCTAATGATCCTTTAGAAAAATATTTGCTAGACCATGAGAATAATATCTTTATGAATGAAAGAAGGGAAATAGTTGAAGTATTCTTTAAACAAGAACCTATGCTAAAACACAATTTGCCTGTTGAAATCCTAGGGGATCCACCTCGACCTAAGGGTGATCCCGTGTTTGAGCTTAAACCGTTGCCTGATAATCTTAAATATGCTTATCTTGATGAAAAGAAAATATATCCTGTTATTATTAGTGCTAACCTTTCAGAGCATGAAGAAGAAAGATTATTGAAAACTCTGAAGAAGCATCATGCTGCTATTGGATATACTCTTTGTCGGTGTACTAAAGTAGGGGTACCTTAGTATCCCGAACTTGTGCATGGGCAGTTGCAGCGACCCGCGGCAAGGCTTGCCGGGCGACCGCCAAGACCCTCCGTGGTTCCTTTGGAGCCATTCAAGAACAAAGTGTTCGAGCCAAGGCACAAGACCCCGGCAAGAGGAGCTTGCCTGGAAGGCCAGTGAAAGTACCCAAGACCCCAGCAAGAGGAGCTTGTCGGGAAGAAGCACAAAGACCCCGGCAAGAGGAGCTTGCCGGGAAGACCAACCAAGACATATCAAGAAACTTGCCGCAGCACACCACGTGTCCCGGCAAGACCCGGCGAGCGACAAGCTCCCGGACGCGACAGGACAACTTCCGCGGCAAGGCGCTTGCCGCGGCAAGCTACTGCTCCGCAGCCCGCGCTCTAGCTCACCCACCAACGTGTCGCCCTGGGACCGTTCCTGGCGTACGTGGCGGGAGGCTGTGCAGCCCGGGGCATGCGGTGGCAAGCAGGCGCTGAAAAGGAGCCATCGTGGCAAACGGTGGCGCCCCTGATGGTCCCTTTCCGCCCCGTCTAGGCGACACAGACAGGCATTTAATGCCTTTGTCCCCTGCCATCAGGGTTAGGTATGATACAACTGTAGCAAGCGGTGGCGCCAACTACCACCTCTTTTACCCTTTTACCCTCATCTCTGTTGCCACCTGTCGGTGACCCCTTAGGCATATAAAAGGAGGCCCATGCGCAACAGGGAGTGGGGGGCGACCATTCTCACGCTCGGTCTCACTAGCCACCCGAGTGTACTGTAGCATTCATCGCTCCCGAGCAAGAACACAATACAAATCAAAGCAGGAGTAGGGTTTTATGCATCCGTGTGGCCCGAACCTGGGTAAACCGACCGCGTCGCTCGTGCGTTCGCCTCGATCTGCTCTTTGTGCATCCACCGCCCCCTGCCGAACCAAAAGCGGCTCGGTCCGCCGATCCCCATAGGTGTACGTGGGATCAGCAACCCCCGACATCTTTGGCGCGCCAGGTAGGGGGTGCGTCGAGGTTGTGAAAACCTGATCCGGCATTCGCACGAGCCGAATCTTCATCATCTTCATCAACATGCCGCCGAAGAAGAAGATTTCGGAGGCACCTGCTCCGTCTGCGCCGAGCCCACCATCGCCGGAGCGAACGGCTGGTGGAGTAGGCGCCGGCGGAAGAACGGGCACCGACGAGGAGGCTCACGGTGCTGCCAGGTCCAAGGACAAGGCTGCGCCCCGCGCCGGTGGCGCGGTCGCCTCCCATAATGACCGCGCGCACTCCAAGACCTCGGCGTCCGTACACGCACCGCGCCCGTCCCAGGAGGCGTGGGACCAGCAGCGTCATGGTACCCACGGTACCATACGTCTGCTGGGCCAAGATCAAGCTGGCGGATCCCGGAGTGCTCAGGACCAACATGCACGCCAGCATGCTGGCGCGAGCGTGGCACGGTCGCTCGGACGAGATGTTGCTCCTTCTAACGCAGTTAGAAGTCCGAGCATATCTCGCTCCTCGCATCGTTCGCTGCCGCAGCCCACCACTCCGGTGGAAGCATTGGCACATGCCAAACTGCTCCTAGATTACCCTCCAGCGCCAGAGAAGATCGACGACTGGAGGGCCACTATCCAGAGCCTCATCGGCTTCGCCAACAGTGACAATCCACGGCAGCCGAGTGCATCGCTGCCGCGGCAAGTCAGCCAGGCGCGAGCCGATGGCGACAAGACCAGCGAGGGTGCAACCACTGTGCACTCTCCGCCCCGAAGGCCGAGATCGCCGACTCGCCGGATCCACCTCGACAGCTACTCCACCGCGTCATCAGATCCGCGAGCTCATCGCGATCAACGCCAAGTTCTTCATGAGAGACAGCAAGAAGACGCTCGAACACGCATCGAGCGCCGAAGAGAAGCGCGGCGTCAATCAGACCTGCGCGCTGGGCCCTCTGTTGACATGCATGCGCCCGGAGAACCAGGCGACTTGCCATACGCGGGAGGTTGCCCTGCGTTTACCCGTGAGCTGCGGCAAGTCCAGTGGCCCAGCCAGAAGCATTTCAAGCCAGACGTGCCGGAGAAGTACGACGGCAGGTCGCACCCGTCGGAGTTCCTCAGCATCTACACCATTGCGGTGCAAGCTGCCGGGGGGCGAGACGACAAGGTCCTTGCCAACTACTTCCCGCTCGTGCTCAAGCCCGAAGTCAGATCCTGGCTCATGCACTTGCCGGACAACTCCGTATCCTCTTGGGCGGACTTGTGCCATCAGTTTGTCGGCGCCTTTATAGGCGGCCACAAACCACATGGCCAAGAGAGTGACCTCCACCTGCTTGCCCAGAAGGAAGGAGAGCCCCTGCGCAAGTATATCCAGAGATTCAGCCGCGTGCAGCGCAACATCCCGGACATCCACCCTGCCGCGGTTATCAGCGCGTTCCATCAGAACGTGCGTAATCGCAGGTTGCGGGAGGAGATGGCGATGAGCAGGATCAGAGACGTCAGTGAGCTATACGCCCTGGCCGACAAGTGCGCACGCACTGAGGTAGGGAGGAAACTCCCCGGAGAGACTACTGGAACAGGGGGATCTGACAGTGAGGATGCCGCCCCGGCAAGGAAAAACCGGAGGCGCAACAGGAAGAAGAACGGCAAGGAGGTACTAGTCGTTGAGCAGTCCGGCGATGACGGCGCCGCCAAGCAAGCCAAAGTTGGTAGCTCCGGTAAGGAGGTTGCCGCGTGCACCAACTGCCAAGCTGTGGCGGCCGCCGACAAGCAGGGCAGCTCCGACAAGCAGTACTGCAAGATCCACCGCACCAAGGGCCATGATCTCCAAAACTGCAAGAAGGTCAAGCAGCTTGTCCAGCAACAAAAAGCTGAGTACAAGCGGCGCGATAAGGAGAGAGCTCAAGGAGGCAGTGGAGAGGCCGGCAAGAAGCGCGCTGGCCAGGGAGGACGCCGTGACAAGGTCAAGCAGCGGCAAGGAGACAGACCTCCCCGCGGCGCGACAAGGATGATGATGAAGACGACGACAAAGACATGGATGATGTTGAGAACAGTGAGCAGGAGTTCCAGAAGGCTACAGAAGCCTTGTGTGTTGACGGTGGTGCTTCTCTGCATACTTCCCACCGCCAACTCAAACAGTGGCTCCGGGAAGTTAATGCGGCAGAGCCACCTGTTGAATCACGCAAGCTTCTGAAGTGGTCCAGCACGCCTATCGTCTTTGACATTGAGGACCACCCTAATCGCACAACCGCAGTCGGGTGCTTGCCGTTGTTGGTTTCGCCAACAATCCGCAACCTCAAAGTCACTAAGATGCTAGTTGACGGCGGGGCTGTCCTAAATCTGATCTCCTCCGCTGTGCTCCAGAAACTCCAGATCCCGGACAGCGAGCTCGAAGAAACCGGTACATTCCAAGGAATTAACCCGGGAAGGAGCAAGCCGAAAGGGAAGGTCACGCTGCCGGTGACATTTGGCAGCGAGCTGAATTTCAGAACGGAGAGGGTCACTTTTGACGTTGCTGATTTCCCATTGCCTTACAATGGGATACTTGGCCGTCCAGCACTCGCCAAGTTCATGGCAGCCGCTCACTATGCATACAACCTGCTCAAGATGCCAGGCCCGATAAGCGTCATCTCTGTCCCTGGCGACAAGAAGGATGCCCTTATCTGTGCCGACAAAATCTACCGGGAAGCAGCTGCCACGACAGACCGCGAGACACTTGCCGCTGAAGCTCCCGGGGGAAGAAGAAGACCAAGTCCGGCAAGAGCTCTGATGCCTACTCCGGCAAGCGCGCCTCTTCGGAGTGCTGCGCTGCCGTCGAGGACGCACCATCGAGCCCCACCGGCAAGAGTAAGAAGACAATGGCAGCTCCACCACTTACCAAGAAGGTGTCCCCTAAGGAGGACAGCACTGGTGGTACCTTCACCATCAGTGCCACGCTTGACCCTAAATAGGAAAGCGCGCTTGTTACTTTCCTGCGGGCGAATGCCGACGTGTTTGAATGGCAACCGTCTGACATCCCTGGTGTTCCCAGGAAGGTAATTGAGCACCATCTTGCCGTTTGTCCTCATGCGCGGTCCGTCAAGCAGAAGGTCAGGAAACAGGCGGTGGAGCGCCAAGAATTCATAGCAGAAGAAATCAAGAATTTGGAAGCAGCAGGCCTTGTTAGAGGGGTGCTCCATCCCACATGGTTGGCCAATCCGGTTGTAGTGCGCAAGGCGAATGGGAAATGGAGGCTTTGTATTGACTTTACTGATGTTAATAAAGCTTGTCCCAAAGATCCATTTCCCTTGCCGTGCATTGACCAGATTGTTGACTCCACAGCCCGATGTGAGTTGCTTTCATTTCTTGACGCATATTCAGGATACCATCAGATCTTCATGGCAGAAGAGGATGAGGAGAAAACCGCATTCATTACTCCATGCGGCACGTACTATTTCGTACGGATGCCTTTTAGATTAAAGAATGCTGGTTCAACATTTGCCAGAGTAGTCCATATCGCTTTGAAGCCACAGATACACAGAAATGTAGAAGCTTACATGGATGATATAGTGGTCAAAAGCAAAGACAGGGCGACTCTGATCCAAGACTTAGAAGAGACTTTTGCAAATCTGCGCAAGGTCAACCTCAAGCTCAACCCCGAGAAGTGCGTGTTTGGAGTCCCTTTCGGCAAGCTTCTCGGGTTCTTTGTGTCTCAGCGGGGAATCGAAGCTAATCCCGACAAGATCAGGGCCATTGAGCAGATCGAAGCACCAAAGCGCGTCAAGGATGTACGGAAGCTTGCCGGCTGCGTGGCTGCTCTCAGCAGGTTTTTCTCTCGGTCTACTGAGCGCGCCCTGCCGTTTTTCAAAATTTTGAAAAGGGCAGGTCCAATGAAATGGACTCCGGAAGCGGAGGCTGCGCTGCAAGACTTGAAGAGATACCTGTCCTCCACTCCAACACTTGTCGCACCTAAACCACAAGAGAAGTTGCTGCTGTACATAGCGGCAACCAATCAAGTGGTTAGTGCTGCGTTAGTAGCGGAGAGGGAGGCAGATGATGAGCCAGCGACCGCGGCAAGCACATCCAGCGACAAGTAGGGGGCTTCCCCGACAAGCTCTGGTCCCGACAAGCAAGGATCTGCGCAGATGCAAGAGGAGATACAGAAGAAGATGGTGCAGCGCCCAGTTTACTTTGTCAGTTCCCTTTTGCAGGGGGCTAGGTCAAGGTACTCTGGTGTGCAAAAGTTGCTTTTTGGCCTTCTCATGGCCTCAAGAAAGCCGCGCCATTACTTCCAAGCACATGAAATCACAGTTGTCACTCGCTTTCCGCTAAAAAGGATATTGCAAAATCCAGAAGCAACAGGCAGGATTGTCGAGTGGGCACTGGAACTGTCAAGCTTTGGCCTCAAGTTTGAGAGTACATCAACAATCCAGAGCAGAGCATTGGCAGAGTTCATAGTAGAATGGACGCCAACTCCAGACGAAGAAATTTCGGAGACGAGCATCCCCGCCAAGGAAGCAAACACAGAGTGGCTCATGTACTTTGACGGTGCCTTCTCGCTGCAAGGCGCCGGTGCTGGCGTGCTGCTTGTCGCGCCCACCGGAGAGCACCTCAAGTACATAGTCCAGATGCACTTTCCCAAGGAGCAAGCAACAAACAATACTGCAGAGTATGAAGGCTTTCTTGCCGGTCTCAGGATCGCGGCAGAACTTGGGATTAAGAAGCTCATTGTCAGGGGTGACTCGCAGCTTGTCGTCCGCCAAGTGAACAAGGTTTACCAGAGTCCGTTGATGGAAGCTTACGTTGATGAAGTGAGGAAGCTAGAAGAGCGCTTTGACGGCCTGCAAATGGAACATGTTCCAAGAGCTGAGAATGACATTGCCGATGGCCTGTTGAAGTGCGCTGCACTTAAGTTACCTGTGGAACCAGGAATTTTTGTGCTCAAGCTGACTCAGCCGTCCGTAACACCATCAACTGGACAGAGCAAGAAGAGGAAGTTGATTTCTGGTGACTATCTTCCGGCAGAGCTTCCCGAAGCCGCCGCCAAGAAGGTCCCCAAGATCGACGCCAAGAATGCTGAGGAGCAGTCTGCTCCGGCAAGCCCCAGGGTTTGTTCCGTTGAAGCAGATTCTCCTGACAAGTTTTGCTCCGGCAAGCTTGTCGGGGAACGTCAAGCTCCGGCAGAGCCGCAGGCTCTTGCCATAGAAGCGGACGTTCCCGTAGCAGCAGATGTGCCTTTAGTCCTTGTTGTCGAGCCACAGGCTCCAACATGGGCGCAGCAGATTGTCCGTTTCCTTCAGACAGGAGAGCTTCCCGAGGAACCAGAAGAAGCGGAAAGAGTAGCCCGGCAGTCTAGTATGTACCAGTTTGTCGACAACACACTATGCAGAAGAAGACTCAACGGTGTGAAATTGAAGTGTATTCCTCGGGAAGATGGACAGAAGCTGTTGGCAGAGATACATGGAGGCATATGTGGTCACCACATTGGCACAAGAGCTCTTGTCGGAAAAGCATTCCGGCAAGGCTTCTTCTGGCCGACAGCCCTCCAGGATGTAACTGCAGAAGTAACCAAGTGTGAAGCGTGTCAGTTCCATTCCTAGCAGATACACCAGCCAGCTCAAGCTCTCCAGACGATCCCTTTATCCTGGCCATTTTCGGTCTGGGGGCTCGACATCCTCGGCCCCTTCCCCCGAGCTGTCGGGGGCTTTGAGTACTTGTACGTCGCAATCGACAAGTTCACAAAGCGGCTGGAAGTGGAACCAGTGAGGAAGGTGACAGCACAGTCAGCAGTCAAGTTCTTCAGGTCGATTGTTTGCCGTTTCGGAAACCCTAACAGGATAATCACCGACAACGGCACGCAATTTACGAGCCGCACCTTCATGCAGTACGTCCAAGATCTTGGCGCCAAGGTCTGCTTCGCTTCTGTTGCTCACCCGAGAAGCAACGGTCAAGCGAAGAGGGCAAATGCTGAAGTGCTGCGCGGGCTCAAGACCAGGACTTTCGACAGGCTGCACAAGTGCGGACGCAACTGGATCGAGGAGCTGCCGGTGGTTCTTTGGTCGATCAGGACGACGCCAAATCGAGCCACTGGCTAGACACCCTTCACTCTAGTCTATGGAGCGGAGGCAGTTATCCCCACGGAACTCGTATACGGGTCACCTCGAGTGCTCGCTTATGATGAGCTTGAGCAAGAGCGGCTGCGGCAAGATGACGCGCTGCTCCTTGAGGAAGATCGTCTTCAGGCTGCTGTGCGAGCCGCTCGCTACCAGCAAGCTTTGCGCCGCTATCATAGCCGCAAAGTTAACGCCAGAAGTCTCGAGGAAGGCGACCTTGTTCTTCGACGCGTTCAGTCCGCCAAGAATTCCAACAAGTTGACGCCGAAGTGGGAAGGCCCTTACCGGGTGAAACGAGTCACCAGGCCTGGCGCTGTCCGCCTGGAGACCAAAGATGGCGTACCAGTGAGCAACTCCTGGAATATCGAGCATCTTAGTAAGTTTTACCCGTAAGGCGCGATTGTCGGACCCTGTCCGGCAACCACCCTTTTGTACAAGTCTTGCCGCTGTTGCATGTAATCCTTTGTACAAAGCCAGGCGCAGACCCTGAGCACAAGTAAATGAAACGCTGGCGCCCAGAGTTATAGCATGCATGCTAGGTCTAGTCTCGTCCTTGGTTAGGGTTGATAGTGCCTAACAGCGGCTAACCACTAACTTAGAGGTCGGGTGTGCGTCCCTTTGCCTTTCTTTCATTTCCCTTGGTTCGCAGGGCTCGCATATTCTTGCCGGACCGCCTGAGGATGAAAAGGAGAAGAAGGACGTACTGGCATCTGGACCCCGGCAAGCCAGTGTTGCCGGGGGCTGCAAGTACCAAGATTCACCCACGGCAAGCCAGAGTTGCCGGGGGCTGCAATCTCAGATAAGTTTTTCATCCCTCTTCATGCATTCTCTTATGGACTGGGGAATACGAAACCTCGTTTCTTCCTGAAAACTACCGTGCTCCCTTAACTCTAGGCCCGTGGGCTCGTTCCTGGGGCCAAGTTTTGGTCACAGTCGCGGCAGCAAAGGGATGAAACGAGGGGCCGCACCCGCCTCGTCCCTGCCTCCGTCAAAAGCGTGAGAAAGGTCGAGCGACGCGGGAAGACGGCAGGGCCTGTTGCCGGGGAAGAAGTGTCTATCTGAAAGATACCAAGGATTTGCTCCTTGACGTGGGTTCTACCCGCGAGACAAATGACCCGGCAAGCATCCCCTTTTCATTAAAAAAACATTCCACTCAGGTACAGTCCATAGAGGATGAAAAACATGAAAGAGAGGATTACAAGTTTTAAATGCAACTAAGGCCCGAAGGCTTACAAATTAAAAAGATAAGATGCCCGTAATCCCTTTCTTGTCCCTCTTTTCAGGAGGTAGATCAAGGAGGCGAAAAGGGCAAAAGGAGCGCCTAGGCGACCTATGGGTGCCAGAAGACACCAAGAGAACATCCCGGGGGTCGTCCGAAGGCTGGACGGTGACGGCGGCGCCGGAAGCAGGGCTCGAAGACGAGGCGGCAGGACGTCAGCACACTGTCGAGGGCACCACGCCCTCGTACTCCGCCTTGACGGCCTTGCCGCCAGCCCTCTTCCTCTTTTGCGGCCTCCCTACGCCAGCCGCCCAAGGCGACGACCCCGGGGAGTTCAAGGAGCCGGTGACACGGATGATGGGGTCACCGGTGCCGCACGGAGCGGCGTCTGACACCTAGTCGGACCCGTCGTCCTGCCGCCCGCTACCCTCGTCGTCGCTGTCGCTCCCCTCCTCGTCACTCTCGCTCGAGGAGGGGCCTTCGCTATCGGAGGAGCTGTCCACGCAGCACTTCGCCCGAGTGCCGAAGCACCCGAAGACCTTGACGGAGAGGAGATCGCCCTCCACCAATTTAAAATGGAGGGTGAGCCCCTCCGTCAAGCTGTGGATATGGGCGAACGTCTTCCACCCTCGACCAAGATACATCACACCGGGGGCTGGGACTTCAACGCGGACTCGCGTGCCACTGATCCCACAGCCCCTCATGTGTAGTCTCAGCATCTCGCGCGGGTCCAACTCCATCGCGCCCGCAAACGGAGCTGGGAGTCGGAGTCGACAACGAGGCGCCTGGCGCAGCCTGACGAAGAACTCGCAGGGGTCGTCCCCAACATGGACCCCCGTGCGAAGAGGAGCCGCCGGCGGAGGCGAAGCCGGCGCGCCGCCCCGTCCACCTCTTCCCCGAGCGCCTCGACCTTGTCCTCGGCCTCGTCCCCGACCTCGCCCCTTCCCTCTTCCCCTTACGGCTGGCTCCACCACCACGGGTGCGGGAGAGGGAGGGATGCGCTGTCTGGCGGCGACCCTCGCCGCCACCGATGAAGGACCAGGGTTCCCTTTCTCCATGGCGAATGAGAGAAAGGGGAGCAGAAGCTGAAGGAAGGAGAAGATGAGAGAATGCGGGCTTCCGTCCTCCCCTCCCGCTCTTTATAAAGGAGCGAGGTGGGGGCTCGGCCGCCCCGCTCAGCGAATCAAGACGCGGGAAGGCAGGGAGCTGGGGCTGACCCGCTGCCTCGACCCACGATGACCCGTTTCTCGCCTCCGCCGCCCGCGACCCCAAGCGCATGGGAGCCGCGTGGCAGGCGTGCAGAACCGAGGCGACGGATGAGGCGGTCTCTCCCCACCCCATGATCGTGGGGAGTGGGCACCTCGAAAACCGCCCACGATCTCTCCCACGATGCCGCGTTTGACGCGTGCCGTGCAGGAGGGCGCGGTGGATGCGGAGTGAGTTATGGCGTAACCTAGGCCGCGCGTGCCCGTGCACTGTTTTGGGCATGGCCCAACAGCGCTCGGCACCGTGTATGGCCCAGGCCCGGGGGCTCCTGTCGGTGTACTAAAGTATGGGTACCTTAGTATCCCGAACTTGTGCACGGGCAGTCGCAGCGACCCGCGGCAAGGCCTGCCGGGCGACCGCCAAGACCCTCCGTGGTTCCTTTGGAGCCATTCAAGAACAAAGTGTTCGAGCCAAGGCACAAGACCCCGGCAAGAGGAGCTTGCCGGGAAGGCCACTCAAAGTACCCAAGACCCCGGCAAGAGGAGCTTGCCGGGAAGAAGCACAAAGACCTCGGCAAGCGGAGCTTGCCGGGAAGACCAACCAAGACATATCAAGAAACTTGCCGCAGCACACCACGTGTCCCGGCAAGACCCGGCGAGCGACAAGCTCCCGGACGCGACAGGACAACTTCCGCGGCAAGGCGCTTGCTGCGGCAAGGCGCTTGCCGCGGCAAGCTACTGCTCCGCAGCCCGCGCTCCAGCTCACCCACCAACGTGTCGCCCTAGGACCGTTCCTGGCGTATGTGGCGGGAGGCTGTGCAGCCCGGGGCATGCGGGGGCAAGCAGGCGCTGACAAGGAGCCATCGTGGCAAACGGTGGCGCCCCTGACGGTCCCTTTCCGCCCCATCTAGACGACACAGACAGACATTTAATGCCTTTGTCCCCTGCCGTCAGGGTTAGGTATGATACAACTGTAGCAAGCGGTGGCGCCAACTACAACCTCTTTTACCCTTTTACCCTCATCTCTGTTGCCACCTGTCGGTGACCCCTTAGACATATAAAAGGAGGCCCATGCGCAACAGGGAGTGGGGGGGCGACCATTCTCACGCTCGGTCTCACTAGCCACCCGAGTGTACTGTAGCATTCATCGCTCCCGAGCAAGAACACAATACAAATCAAAGCAGGAGTAGGGTTTTACGCATCCGTGCAGCCCGAACCTGGGTAAACTGACCGCGTCGCTCGTGCATTCGCCTCGATCTGCTCTTTGTGCATCCACCGCCCCCTACCGAACCAAAAGGGGCTCGGTTCGCCGATCCCCATAGGTGTACGTGGGATCAGCAACCCCCGACACTCTTGATGATCTTAAGGGCGTTAGTCCCACTCTTTGTCAACATAAAATAAATTTGGAAGCAGATGCCAAACCAGTTCACGATCCTCAACGACGTATGAATCCTAAAATGAAAGAAGTGGTAAGAAAAGAAATACTAAAGCTTCTAGAGGCAGGTATAATTTATCCCGTTGCTGATAGTCAGCGGGTAAGTCTTGTTCATTGTGTCCCTAAGAAGGGAGGTACTACTGTTGTTCCTAATGATAAAGATGAATTGATTCCACAAAGAATTATTACCGGTTATAGGATGGTAATTGATTTCCGCAAATTAAATAAGGCTACTAAGAAAGATCATTACCCCTTACCTTTTATCGATCAAATGCTAGAAAGATTATGCAAATATACACATTACTGCTTTCTAGATGGTTATACTGGTTTCTCTCAAATACCTGTGTCGGCTAAATATCAATCAACGACTACTTTTACATGCCCTTTTGGTACTTTTGCTTATAGACGTATGCCTTTTGGTTTATGTAATGCACCTGCTACCTTTCAAAGATGCATGATGGCTATATTCTCTGACTTTTGTGAAAAGATTTGTGAGGTTTTCATGGACGACTTTTCCGTCTATGGATCTTCTTTTGATGATTGCTTGAGAAATCTTGATCGAGTTTTGCAAAGATGTGAAGAAACTAATCTTGTCTTGAATTGGGAAAAGTGCCACTTTATAGTTAATGAAGGTATTGTCCTGGGGCATAAAGTTTCTGAAAGAGGTATTGAAGTTGATAAAGCCAAGGTTGATGCTATTGAAAAGATGCCATGTCCCAATGACATCAAAGGTATAAGAAGTTTCCTTGGTCATGCCGGTTTTTATAGGAGGTTCATCAAGGACTTCTCAAAAATTTCTCGGCCTCTAACCAATTTATTATAAAAAGATATACCATTTGTCTTTGATGATGATTGTGTAGCATTTGAAATACTTAAGAAAGCATTAGTCTCTGCACCTATTTGTTCAGCCACCTGATTGGAATTTACCCTTTGAAATTATGTGTGATGCTAGCGATTATGCTATAGGTGATGTTCTAGGGCAAAGTGTTGATAAGAAATTAAATGTTATCCATTATGCTAGTAAGACTCTAGACAATGCTCAAAGAAATTATGCTACTACTAAAAAAGAACTTTTAGCAGTTGTATTTGCTTGTGATAAGTTCAGACCTTATATTGTTGATTCTAAAGTAACTATCCACACTGATCATGCTGCTATTAAATATCTTATGGAGAAGAAAGATGCTAAACCTAGACTTATTAGATGGGTTCTCTTGCTACAAGAATTTGATTTGCATATTGTTGATAGAAAAGGAGCTGAGAACCCCGTTGCAGACAACTTATATAGGTTAGAGAATGTTCTTGATGGCCCACTACCTATTGATGATAGTTTTCCTGATGAACAATTAAATGTCATAAGTACTTCTCATAGTACCCCTTGGTATGCTGATTATGCTAATTACATAGTTGCTAAATTTATACCACCTAGCTTCACATACCAACAAAAGAAAAAGTTCTTCTATGATTTGAGACATTACTTTTGGGATGACCCACATCTTTATAAAGAAGGAGTAGATGGTGTTATTAGACGTTGTGTACCTGAGCATGAAGAGGAACAGATCCTACGCAAGTGGCACTCCGAAACTTATGGAGGACACCACGCGGGAGATAGAACTGCACATAAGGTATTGCAATCCGGTTTTTATTAGCCTACTCTCTTCAAGGATGCCCGTAAGTTTGTCCTATCTTGTGATGAATGTCAAAGAATTGGTAATATTAGTAGACGTCAAGAAATGCCTATGAATTATTCACTTGTTATTGAACCATTTGATGTTTGGGGCTTTGATTATATGGGACCTTTTCCTGCCTCTAATGTATATACACATATTTTAGTTGATGTTGATTACGTTACTAAGTGGGTAGAAGCTATTCCAACTAGTAGTGCTGATCATAACACTTCTATTAAAATGCTTAAAGAAGTTAAAGAAGTCATTTTTTTGAGGTTTGGAGTCCCTAGATATTTAATGACTGATGGTGGTTCACATTTTATACATGGTGCTTTCCATAAAATGCTTGCTAAATATGACGTCAATCATAGAATTGCATCTCCGTATCACCCACAGGCTAGTAGTCAAGTAGAATTGAGTAATAGAGAACTCAATTTAATTTTGCAAAAGACTGTCAATAGGTCTAGAAAGAATTGGTCCAAGAAACTTAATGATGCATTATGGGCCTATAGAACTGCATATAAAATCCTATGGTTATGTCTCCGTATAAAATGGTATATGGAAAAGCATGTCACTTACCTCTCGAACTAGAACATAAGGCATATTGGGCTATTAAAGAGCTCAACTATGATTTCAAACTTGCCGGTGAAAAGAGGTTATTTGATATTAGCTCACTTGATGAATGGAGAACCCAAGCTTATGAAAATGCCAAGTTGTTTAAAGAAAAGGTTAAAAGATGGCATGACAAAAGGGTACAAAAGCGTGAGTTTAATGTAGGTGATTATGTATTGCTATACAACTCTCATTTAAGATTTTTTGCGGGGAAACTTCTCTCTAAATGGGAAGGCCCCTATATTGTCAAGGAGGTTTATCGTTTCGGTGCCATAAAAATCAACAACTTCGAAGGCACAAATCCGAAGGTGGTAAACTGTCAAAGAATCAAACATTATATCTCAGGTAATCCCATAAATGTTGAAACCAATATTATTGAAACCGTAACCCTGGAGGAATACATAAGGGACACTTTCCAGAACGTTTCAGACTCCGAAAAGGAATAGGTATGTGGTACAGCAAGTACACCAACTCCAAAACAATTTTAAGGCAATATTTCTCCGTTTTGGAATATTTAGAAAAATAGAAAATTAAGTAGCAGTCCGGGAAGGACACGAGGGCCTCACGGGGGTGGAGGGCGCCCCCCTAGGGTGCGCCCCCTACCTCGTGAGCTCTTCGTGTGCCTTCCGGACTTCGTTTTCTTGCACGATACGTATTTTGGTCGGTAAAAATTCATTATATAATCTCCCGGGGGTTTTGACTCCCGTATCACGGAAAAAGCCTCTGTTTTTGTTTTGAGCTGTTGCTGCTGCAGATTAGAGCAAGATGTATTCTCTAGAGTCAGTCGGGGAGAGCCGAGTATCTAATCCTACACCGGAACCAAGGGCAAACAGCGACCCTGACCACTTTGGGCCAGCAACAGAGGAAGAGATGGAGGCTGATCTAATGAGGGTAGATGCCATGGAGGATCAAGAAGTTACCTCTCGCTTCCAAGATGGATTCGCAATGGGAGAACTGCAGAGCTCATCTATTCCAAACTCGGTTATTCCTTCCCATGTTAGATTTCTTTCTTATGAGAATATGAAAAAGAGTGTCACTGGTTCTCCCACAGCTATGCAGCACCCTTGGCTGCAGGGAGCTTTGGCTGTTACAAGAAAACTCCGAAAGGAAATAATGGATCTCAAGCAGCAAGTCAACAATCTTGAGGAGGAGAATCATATTTTGAAGGGCATCATTGCCAAAAACATCACATCACCATCCCCAAAAAGAGAGACATAATCACATGGGTATGGGCACTCCCCTTGGCAACCGCCAAGCTTGGGGGGAGGTGCCCCGGTATCGTATCACAACTCCTATCTTTACCGTTTTCCTTAGTTCGATCTTATTAGTAGTATTTTGATCTAGTAGAATAAAGTTTGTGGCATGATCTAGTTGTGAGTTTTGCTTTATTATCCTTCTATGTAATCGAGTCCGTGAGCTATATAATAAAGATTAGTGTTGAGTCAAGGGCTTGATTGTTTTGCCATGATCCTAAGTGAATAAAATAAAAGAGAAAGAAATAAAAAGAAACAAAGAGATCATATGGATCTCATGGAGAGTAATGAGCTCACATAGAAAAAGTATGATGAATAAAAGTTGTTGAGAGTTGACAAGCATAGTTTTGGTCATCGATGCAATTAATAGGAAGTAATAAAGAAAGATAGGTCTTCACATATAGATATACTATCTTGGACAACTTTTATGATTGTGAGCACTCATTAAAATATGACATGCTAAAGAGTTGACATTGGACAAGGAAGACAACGTAATGGGTGATGTTTTCTTACATCTGAGATAAATTATATTGTCCTGGATCTTCCAACATGTTGAGCTTGCCTTTCCCCCTCATGCTAGCCAAATTCATTGCACCAAGTAGAGATACTACTTGTGCTTCCAAATACCGTTAAACCAATTTTGCCATGAGAGTCCACCATATCTACCTATGGATTGAATAAGATCCTTCAAGTAAGTTGTCCTCGGTGCAAAGCAATAAAAATTGTTCTCTAAATATGTATGATTGATTGGTGTGGGAGAAATAAGCTTTATACGATCTTGTGATGTGGAAGTAATAAAAGCGGCGGACTGCATAATAAAGGTTCAAATCACAAGGGGCAATATAAAGTGACATTCTTTCGCATTAAGATTTTGTGCATCCAACCATAAAAGCGCATGGCAACCTCTGCTTCCCTCTGCGAAGGGCCTATCTTTTATCATTATCTTCTACCTTACGCCTTACGGAAGAGTCATGGTGATTTTCACCCTTCCTTTTTACACTTTATCCTTTGGCAAGCACAGTATGTTGGAAAGATCCTGGTATATATGGCCAATTGGATGTGAGTTTTCATGAACTATTACTATTGACATTACCCTTGAGGTAAAACGTTAGGTGGCAAGACTATAAGCCCCTATATTTCTCTGTGTCCGATTAAAACTCCACACCCGTAAGTATTGCGTGAGTGTCAGCAATTGTGAAAGATTATATGATAGTTGAGTATGTGGACTTGCTGAAAAGCTCTTATACATTGACTCTTTCCTATGTTATGATAAATTGCAATTGCTTCAATGACCGAGATTGTAGTTTGTTAGTTTTCAATGAAGTTTACGATTCATACCTGATATTGTGATTGAATTATTACTCTAGCATTAGAGATCATATGACAAAAATTATATAAGTTGTTGTTATAAGAATGATCATGATGCCCTCATGTCCGTATTTTATTTTTATCGACACCTTCATCTCTAAACGTGTGGACATATTTTTCGATTTTCGGCTTTTCGCTCGAGGACAAGCGACGTCTAAGCTTGGGGGAGTTGATACGTCCATTTTGCATCATGCTTTTATATCGATATTTATCGCATTATGGGTTGTTATTTCACATTATGTCACAATACTTATGGCTATTCTCTCTTATTTTACAAGGTTTACATAAGGAGGGAGAATACCGCCAGCTGGAATTCTGGGCTGGAAAAGGAGAAAATATTAGAGACCTATTCTGCACAACTCCAAAAGTCCTGAAACTCCATGAAACACCTTATAATAAATAATGAAAAATCCTCGCCAAAGATGAAGACCAGGGGGCCCACACCCTTCTCACGAGGGTGGGGGCACACCCCCTAGGGCGCGCCCCCTGCCTCGTGGGCACCCTGGTGGCTCTCCGATGACCATCTTCTCCTATATGAAGTCTTTCGTCGAGAAAAATAAATAAGAAGCAACCTTTCGGGATGAAACTCCACAGCCACGAGGCGGAACCTTGGCGGATCCAATCCAGAGCCCCGACAAAGCTGATCTGCCGGGGAAACTTCCCTCCCGGAGGAGGAAATCATCACCATCGTCATCACCAATGCTCCTCTCATCGGGAGAGGGAAATCTCCATCAACATCTTCATCAGCACCATCTCATCTCAAAACCCTATTTCATCTCTTGTATCCAATTCTTGTCTTCAAGTCCGGGATTGGTGCTAGTAGGTTGCTAGTAGTGTTAATTACTCCTTGTAGTTGATGCTAGTTGGTTTAATTGGTGGAAGATCATATATTCAGATCCTTTATGCATATTAATACCCCTCTGATTATGAACATGTTTATGCTTTGTGAGTAGTTACGTTTGTTCCTGAGGACAAGGGAGAAGTCTTGCTATTAGTAGTCATGTGAATTTTGTATTCGTTTGATATTTTGATGAGATGTATGTTGTCTAGCCTCTAGTGGTGTTATGTGAACGTCGACTACATAACACTTCACCATTATTTGGGCCTAGAGGAAGGCATTGGGAAGTAATAAGTAGATGATGGGTTGCTAGAGTGACAGAAGCTTAAACCCTAGTTTATGTATTGCTTCATAAGGGGTTGATTTGGATCCATATGTTTCATGCTATGGTTAGGTTTACCTTAATACTTTTGTTGTGGTTGTGGATGCTTGTAATAGAGGTTAATCATAAGTGGGATGCTTGTTCAAGTAAGAACAGCACCGAAGCACCGGTCGACCCACATATCAAATTATCAAAGTACCAAACGTGAATCATATGAATGTGATGAAAACTAGCTTGACGATATTCCCATGTGTCCTTGGGAGCGCTTTTCCTTATATAAGAGTTTGTCCAGGCTTTCCTTTGCTACGAAAAGGATTGGGCCACCTTGCTGCAATTTATTTACTTTTGTTACTTGTTGCTCGTTACAAATTATCTCATTACAAAACTATCTGTTACCACTTATTTCAGTACTTGCAGAGAATACCTTGCTGAAAACCGTTTATCATTTCCTTCTGCTCCTCGTTGGGTTCGACACTCTTTCTTATCGAAAGGACAACGATAGATCCCCTATACTTGTGGGTCATCATACATCATCTAGACCTTCCTGGCATGCTTGATCATGATGCTGCGGCTGTCCGTGTACTCGTAGGTTACGGGAAGCAGACATGCCCTCATGTCCAAGATCCGCCTATACATGTCATAGCATGCGTATGCATCCTTGGCCGCGTATGTTATGTAGGCTAGATTCAGAGGTACCTCCCACATGTTCAGGTTCTTGGTATCAACATCTTCTTTCATGCTGGCGTAGCAGGGGTCGATGATTGTCGCGGGAAGGTCAAGCACGGAGTCCTTCTCCTGCCCGTTCTTGATGATCTTGTATTGCTTCTGGATGTCGACAAGCTTGTTGCACCAGATGCTCCAGAACCTCTGGTGTCCCTACAACAGTGGTAGACAAGAACCTCGTCCCGCACACATACCTGGGCGACGGCGATCCACTGGTCCCTGTTAGGAGACGAATGGATGGGCACAGGGCCTATTCCCGCGACCTTGTGCTTTGTCCTCCTGTGTGGTACTGCTTGAAGTTGGCGAGGCAGAGCTTCATCGAGTCCGGATCTTTGGTGCACATCACATTCAACTTGGTGCTGCCATGGGTTTGAACGACGAACTCAAAGGTGAAATCCTTCCTAAAGTCCACATCCAGCAGGCTCACACCTCGGATCGCCATTGGAGTCTCTTCTCATGAAGAGTTGATGTGGCGGTTCTCGTTTGTGGGGATCGGGGCAGGGGGATGAAGACGATCGGTGTGTACTGGGGGGGCACCGCCGCAGCAGCAGTTCGTTTTTCCAATCTTGGGGAACTGCAATCAACGGTGAACGAGTGGGTAGGTAGCGGCAATAGTTTGTTTTTTAGCTCTTCGGGAACTGCATCAAACAATAAACTGAGTGTGTACAGGCGACAATAGTTACTACACCTCCCTCACCCGCTGCACGCCTGGCATAACATGCCCCCTCGGGTTCACGAGCGGGTCTGTATTGGTACTATAATAGCAAGTGTTAGTGGTCACTTTACATAAATTTTATTAGCTCTAATTAAAGTTTATTCTTAAAACAACCAAAGCATTGGCTCGTTCTATCAGTGCCACAGGATCAACATGCATAGCAACTAGAATTATTATTCTTTGGACGCAAACGATCAGCTCATTTGCCGCACTTTCACACAGACAATACTACTAAGTTTGAACAGCCAGTTATGGTTGATGTCCTCTGCATCATCATCATGCCTTGTTTCCCAGCTTGCAAGATTCAGAACCAACCAATATGATTCAAATAATAAGTAAAACAAAGATGCTTACACATCACAATGATTCCTAGCTTGCAAGATTGAGAACCAACCCATTAGCTTGAAATAATAATAAGTACAACAAAGATGCCTACACATCTCAATGATTCATAGCTCAGAGCCAATCGTAACTGTACAACTCAAACGTAGTGAGAATGTGAACAAATAAATAAAAATTTATTCATGCTTCATGTAAGAAATTTGATCCAAGGATTTGCTTAAACATTGAAACCAGTACTTTTTAAGGCCATGCGGGTCAAATATTGGCAGCTGAAATATTCTGCATCATTGGTGGCACTACCACTTCCAATATATGCACAAGAGGGCCTTCTAGATTTTGAAGTAGTGTGTATATAGCCTCATCCTTAGTATTTAACAAATACACATAGCAAAATCTAGTGGAATCATCAATCAACGTCCTGAAATATCTCTTTCCACCTTGCACACACACATGGCACTTTAGAGCCTTTGGATAAAGTGAATCTCGCGATTAAATCCATCTTGGCTAGCCGTGCCATACAACCCTGCGCGAATGCTTTTGACCATCACAACATCTGTAGTTGAGTATTCCTGTTTGCATAGATAAGAAAGAGCATGATTAATTTATTTCCAAAAAGAGAAAATATTGTGATAGAATAGCTTTATTAAAAAAATACAACGTTAGCACCATATGAAAAAGCACAATCATGTTGATAAAGGGAAGTACTAACCTGTGTGAGATAACTTTGGGAGATCAAGTTATTCTTCATGTCCCCGTATCTTGCCATGAAGGCGATTCATTGACATCCATTACCAACTCAGTGTGGCAGTAGAAGGAGGAGCGTTGACTCATTTCAATCCCTTTTTTTGTGCAGTTCAACTAAAATTATGGCGCCCGCCAGTTAGAGAGGTGGCCCGCGCCACCTCAATAGTAGGCGTGATGGACTCAACTAGTTCAGTGCAGCTATGTGATTGATGCAGTGCACATGGACTTGATTCTACCGGATAGGTCTTTCGCAAGTTATCTACATTGAAATTAAATGGTAGCTAAGACAATAGCTCTATTTTAAATGTATTATTACTTCACTTTATCAGTGGCAGTAGTAGTGCCAAAACAGTAGCAGAAGATCACTAGTTGGATGCAGAGTCAAAATCAACCAAAAAGGAACATACCCGGTCATGGGAACCATAACTGAGAGACGGGCCCTACGCCGCCACGACTCGATGTGGTGAACCTGCAGATCCACTTGGATGATTCAACTCGCGCGACCTTTTTCTGCAGTCTGCTTGAAATGAAACAAAGATTACATCATGCAGCTAGCAAGAAGTACTTGCTCTCATGAGCTGGCAGGTTCTTCTTTAGTAGTTGCACTAAAATTGAGCAACATTAAGGTTAGTTGTCCTGCTCATGCAATGTGCATCTATAGTTCGGTTATCCTTTTGTGCAGTTCCACTAAAATAAAGTGCCATTGTGGTGACAGTGAAGGCTCATCTTGCAAAGGCAAATAAAATGTTGCACGAGATTACCAACAAAGTTTAACAGAGATGTTGGAAACTCCAATCAACATTTGTGCAGTTCAACCAGAATTGAGAGACGTTGCCCACGTGACATTTTAGTTGAACTCCATAAGACACTCATTCCAAAAGAAAGTGTTTTGTGCAGTTCACCAAAAGGTCACAATAGCAACAAGGTGAAATGGATATCCCTGTCCGCACAAAAGGATAGAAAGAAAACAGTTACTGGTCAATAACAAGATACGAAACATACACGAACTGAAAAGAAGCATCTTGATTATGTTCATGGCAATAACGCAAGGACAATACAAATTTTAAACCGGTAGCATTGCTTCATGTTACCGGAAGCATTACGATCAACAATGACTTTTGTTTAATATGGGATTACTTTAATGGTGGCATTGCTTGTTTTCCAGATATAGTAGATCAACAACAACTAAAGAGTTGGTTTAAGGGCATGGGACAGTGGGGACACCAGGCCACTCAGCAGCATAAAGAAGCAACTTACTTATCATACTGGGGAAAACAACAGGAGTACCATTTGTAACACAGTTTAATTGCATCATATTACTGGAGGCATTAGATTAACAATAACACTGGTTAGACATGTCCTTACGGTAATAGTGTGGTTGCTTCATTTTACATGCGCCCTTACATTAACAACATCAAAAAGTTGGTATAAGGACATGCGATAGTGGATGCATTAGCACAATGTACCTACATGGAGGCACAAAGTGGTGATGCCAAGTTTGTTCATACTCTGTGAGGGCAACAAATCTAATCCTGGTGACCTTTTACTATGTGAGGGCAGCAAATCTAATCCTGGACATACTCTGTTGACTTGTCCACTAGCCGCCACTTTCTATCCTTTTTTCAACCAATAATAGACCTGTCTTTTCCCTTTTCCCTTTATTTCCCTTTTCAACCAAGAGACCGGTTGGGTATCCAGTCTATACTACTTTCCCCTGTTATTTCCTCTTTGAATCAAGTCCTAGATTCATGCTACAACTTCCCCCCTTTGTTCGTTGTTTGAACCAAGTCCTAGATTCGACTGCATGAAGTAGCTTTACCTCTAATAATACTAAAAATTTAGGTGGCTTTGGAAGAGCTGATGGAAGTAGAAAAATATCCACATGCAGACATGTGGGGAGTGGGGTAGTAGAGAAAGGTCACTTTTGAAGGAACTTATACCCGAGGGTCGTCGGGATGTGGCTAGGAGGTCGGTGGCAGGTCAGATCTGTGCACAATATGACAGGGAGGAAGAAGGGTTGGAGGACCTCCCAAGACGACGCTACGTTGGACTGAACGACACGGGCAGAGAACCACGGCTGATGACCACGTGAACAATGCACCTAGTCCCCTGCACACAATGGGTGAAGGGATCCGGCCGGATCTATGACCAGCGGTGAGCAGGGAGAAAATGTCGCTACCGCTATCTTGTTTAGATCTGGAGAAAATGAGAGAATAGAGAGAGCAACCCTAGTAAAGAAAGTGCTCAGGCCCCTGCCTATATATATAGTGGAGTGATTATATTTTTCTCTCCACAACAAGCGTTTCAATTTTTGTACGTGGCATTAAAGAAAAGAAACTCTCTATTTAATGTGACTAACTGTCCACTCATACTTACTAGTAGTAGTATTGTTCACTTCTGCTCCCTGACCCTCCATTCATTGAACAACGCCATGGGTGAAATAAACATTCGGTACTATTTATATAGAACGAACAAGCTCGAACTATTTTGGCTTTCAGATATCAATGGTACAGTTTGACCACATTGCATGAATGGATCTCAGTACTTTGAAGTAACCTATACATTCCAAATCGCTAGCTAGAGCTTGAACTGTATTTGTTTACATGTACCACCTTTCTCTCTCGGTTTTCTGCTCCATGGCGCAATTGATCGAAACAAAATTATACTATGAGTAGTTAAAAGTTGAGGGCGGGGCTTTTCTTGGGTAGTATGCATGGTAGTTTTCATGTAGCCGGTTTGACAGAGAGGCGAGGAGGGTGAGGGAGTAGCGGATTCAACTTACTGCTGGAAAGGTAGGACTGTGCGATTTGACAACGCGTTACTGTTGGAAAGATGGGGTCTTGTGATATGACTACTCACTATTACTAGCACTACGACCGGGGTGTTGCCCGCCTGTCAGGACCCCGATCCTAAGTCACACCGATCTAGCATGTAACACATCATATCACTTTGCGGCCTCACGCACGGTATTCCCACGGGTGCCACCTTACCTGGCCCGAGACCGTTTGCACCTTTTGGCTCACGTATATGATAGTGTCGCTAGCATCCATATGAAAAAGAACCTGGGCTGACATGACTAGTCGTGAATCCAAAGTGGCACTAACTTACAGGGACAGGCATACATGACCCAGCAACGAACGTGTCGGTCATCAACGTATGAACCCAATTCGTAGCAACCTACAAGGACTTAAAGGAACAACGCGTGAAATTTCCCCGAAGGGACAGACACAGGAATGAAGAAGGACACATGCCGGCTAGCCTAAGTGTTCCAGAGCAGTAGCAAGCTACCATGGCTCAGTGGAAGCACTAGGAGACATTTCCCCATAAGAGAGGCTACCAAGAATAAACAACTAGATTTTCGGATCCCACACATACCAAGCATTTCAAAATCATACACACAATATGCTCGATATGTGCAAATACAACATGGCATCACAACAAAACTCTACGACTCAGAGTATTTATTCAGAACGCTCCGAAGAGTCATACATAGTACGAATTACAATCATGGGTCACATGACCAAACATACAGAGCATACAAGCAACGGAAGCATAACATGTCTAAGTATAGACAACTATAAATGAAAAAGGCTAAGAAGCCTGACTATCTGCAAGACCATCCCAAGGGTACCAGATTGTAGCTGAGGTAACAAGCTAAATGTCGAAGTCCACACGGAACTACTAGTGAGACTGAAGTCTCTCTGCAAAAGCATAAATTAAGCAAATGTGAGTACAAATGTACCCAGCAAAACTTACATCAGAACTAGCTTCATATGCATCAGTATCAATAAAGGGGTGGTGGGGTTTAACTGCAGCAAGCCAGCTTTGACAGTGGCTATCCTGAACTACGTTTGCAAGTAACTCTTTTGAGGTGGCGCACACGAGTCCACATATTCACCAATCAATACACCACTATGGATCCCTTCCTGTCTCCCTACGAGAACGCCATCCATAGCACTCACGCTTATCTTGTGCATTTTAGAGTATCCACTTTCACTTGTCTATGAACTGTATAGGCAACCAAGTAGTCCTTTACCGCAGACGCGGCTATTCGAATAGATGATGTTAACCCTGCAGGGGTGTACTTCTTCACACACGCTCTCACCATTTATCGCCGTTTACACGACATGTACGCGGCAACCTTCAAGCGGAAGCCCAGCGAGGGTGTCAGCCATGACCTGACTAACCACATAAGTCCCTAGTCCAAATTTATCACCTATTCAGGTTCCATCCGTAGGGAGTCCGGCCGAGGATTCCACTACGGCCCCGAATGATGTGTCCAGGGTTCCCGGGTCACCAAACGGGCGACTCGGTACACCGGGCCACGTGCCTACCGCATCACAGCCCACCCCTTGGGTCAGCGCTGCACCCGGCCTCCAGCATACTACAAACACCAGAAACTACTTGCAACTCCTTGACAGAGGACAGGGGCGATTAATAAGTCGAGAGGGTCCATTGGTTTCGGGCCCAATGTGTGATAGTAGTTGATCTTAAATCACATACACAGATCTCAGTTCCTAAGGATGGTTCCAATGAATAGGACCTGACTCAACTCTAAGCAGTTGTCGGAGTAAATGACCACGGGTAGCCTAGCCAGCTCCCCTTGGCTCTCCAGAAAAATTATAGGCCGAACAAGCCTCCAAGCATCCAAGGCGTGGGGCCGCCTTCCCCCAGCTGGCTACCTCTTAGGCCGGCTGCACGAAGGCGGCCCAGCCCTAAAATCCTCGTGAAGAAAACCACGAGAGGACCGGCTCCAAGAAGCCGGCCACGAGAAGGTCGACTCCAAGAAGCCGACCCCCCAGCAGGCGGCCAAGATCGTGCCCTCAGAGTCTGCACCCACATAACGGCGATGAGACGGGGCGTGGCTACAGTGAAGCCTGCCACCCCCGAATCCCGGGAAGCGCATGGCCACAGTGCGTCATACGGGGCGGCCATCACCCGTCCGGCGCGGCACTGTTGCCATATTGACCATGACGTCACCGATGGTGAGCTGTCAGTACGACCCATGGGTGGCGGGCACCATCCGTCAAGGAGACACCCAAAGGCGGCAGGCCTCCCACAGTCGGCCTGGGGTGTGGCCGACTCCCAATAGCTGGCTAGTTCCCTCCCTCGAGGGAGGCGCCTCATTAAGAAGACAAGACGAGGTAAGGCTACAGAGATAAGCCGCCCGGCGGCGGCACCGTAGCCATGCTTACCACGACAGAGCCCTCGTCACCAGAGGCGAGGCAATAGTAACCAGCCCCCGACAAGACCCCCAAGCGGTGGGACCGGCCTATCGACCAGAAGGCCGGCAGCCGGTGGGGTCCACCAGTCGGCGGAGAAGCTGGCGGGCATAGACGCAGACAGCTAGGGCCCACACCCAGCTGGATTACCATTGTACCCCTGGGGGTAGGCCTATATAAACCCCCCAGGGCGCCCGTGCAAGGAGATCTTTAAAGGAGTTTTAGACACCACATCGAGAGGAGAAGTAAGCTAGCCTTGCCCTTCTTCTCCCTCTCACCGAACAGCTCAAGGAGCCTCTTGTAGCTACTTGACGATCTAGTGACCATGCGGAGACCCCGCAGAGCAGCAGTAGGGGTGTGATCTCCACGGAGAGCCCCGGAGCTGGGTAAAATCCGCCGGCGTGCATGTCTTCGCCTTATCCCGTTTCCAGGCACCGGCGACATTTTGTTGGCTCCCACAATGATAAGCCATCCGTTGGCATGTGTCGCACCAACCACACGACATTTGGCGCCCACCATGGGGCCAGGTGCACCATCGTCCGGAGACCTGTTCTCGATGGGAACCCTCTTCCTTCCCAGCGAGCGTAGCCAGCCCGGCTCGCCCATTGGCGCTTGCCCCGACGGGCTACAAGGCATCGCCAAGGCCTGCGCGGCGAGCTGCCTCACCGATCTTCTTGGCGAGGCTCGCATCTCCGCCGAGCCCGCGTCCAACGCGGGCACAGGCTGCCCCGAGAGCCACCTCGTCAGCCTCCTCGACCAACTCCACGTCTCCGGCGAGCTTGCCGCGGACTTGGAGTCGGTTGGCTCCACCGACCCGATGCTTGTCGACTCTGACACGGCGTCGCTTGATGCCTTCCCCACCAATGTGTAATCATCAACGACCATCTTCCTCGAGCCGACAGCAGTGGCAGCGCCATCACCGAGGTACTGGTCATCAGCCACGGCGCTGCCTCTGGCAAAAATGCCCACGACGCCCTGCATACGGCGCCGCACGACTTGTCCGCCCCCATCCCGGCCAACACCGACGCCAAGACAGTGGAGGCGCGCCGCCTCGCCCTCGTTGCGGAGGGCCAGAAGCTAGCCTCCATGAGACGCCTCGCCGAGGCTCACCAGCGCGAAGTCGACCGCGCCACTTTCGACACGCCGCTTCCCGACGGGCCGAGCCACGTCGGCATCATCAAGAAACGCGGCGCGGCTATCGACGACATGCTTGGAGCAGACCGCCCAGTCTATACCACGCCTCTCGATAACCTACGTGCCGCCCAGGCGGCCGCAGACGAGCTGAATGGACTAGGGCCCGACGAGCTCCCCTACATGACCAGACGCATCCAGCAGCTTATCGACACGGCCACAGAGCGGCATGAAGCCGGTGTCCGCGCCGAAAGTCCTCCCCCACGCCAAGAGCACGGTGCGACATCCCAAACACCGACTGCGGGCATCACCCGCGCATGGAAAGAAAAGGAGCCGGCTGCCAGCCGCAGCCGGAATCGAATCTCCATCGAGCATGACGCAGAAGGCCGCCCTCAAGCTGTGGAGTGGCGGGGCGACCCGCCTCCTCCTCCGCCTCGTGGGGAGAGATATCCTACGCCGCCGCTTGTCACGCATCCGACTCTCAGCAGCCGACTGGGCCGCCGCGAGGAGTCGGCGAGAATGATGCCCGCCACCGGATCGACCGCCTAGCGCGATCCCTGGCTCTGGAAGAAGAAGAAGATGTCGGCCCGCCTTGCTTCGGCCCCCGCATCCGCGACGAGCCCTTCCCCAAAGGGTTCTCGCTCCCAAGAGACACGCCCAAGTACAACGGCTCCGTGAAGCCGTGAGATTGGTTGATCGACTACTCCACAGCGGTTCGCATAGCGAACGGTAACAGGCGTGTTGCCGTGAAGTATGTCCCCCTCATGCTCCAAGGCACAGCGCGCACCTGACTCAATAGCCTCAAGCCTTACAGCATCAACAGTTGGCTAGACTTCACAGAAGCCTTCATCCGTAACTTCACCAGCACCTACAAGCGGGCTCCCAAGCCCCGACAGCTCTCCTTGTGTGTCCAAGGGCCCAACGAATCAACTCGCGACTACCTCATGCGTTGGGCCGAGCTCCGCAATTCCTGTGAAGGGGTGCACGAGGTTCAAGCTATAGAGTACTTCACCGCCGGGTGCCGAGAAGGCACCCTCCTCAAGGACCGACTCCTCTGCGATGAGCCGACTACCCTCGACGAGCTGCTGGTCATAGCTGATAAGTATGCCATGGCCGATTCCTCAATGAAGACCGAGCTCCGAGTAGACGCCTCTGGGAAGGTGCTCGCTCTGAGTCCCAAGACGCCGGCAGGAGACTCCAGCCGACGCCCGTACCAGAATGACCTCAAGCGCAAGGCTCCCATACCGCCTTCCGCCAGTCGGCAGGTGGCCACAGTCGAAGATGAACAACCCGAAGGGCGGCCCACGCCCAAGAAGCAGAAAGGCAGCAGGCTGGCTTGGCAGCCGAGTTTCTCCTACGAGCAAGCACTTGATGCCCCCTGCAAGTTCCACAGCGGCGTGAAGCCTTCAAACCACATGACCCAGAAATGCCACTGGCTCACGCGAATCTCCAAAGGCGAGGGGATAGTGCCGCCTCCGGCCCCTCAGCAACCGGCCGCTCGATCAGCAGTCGGGGCTGTTCAAGACAAGTTCCACGACGAACATGCCGCCTACGTCGTCTTTACGAGCCAACAAGAAGATCGGCGTAGCCGGCGCCGATAGCACAAAGAAGTCAACGCAATCGCCTCCAACAACCCCGAGTTCATGCACTGGTCAAAAAGGCCTATCAGCTGGAGCCGGGCCGATCACCCAGAGGTGATGCCGTCTCCCGGCTCTTACGCATTGGTCTTGGACGCCACCCTCGCAACAGAAAGGCGAGCTGCCCGTTTCTCCCGCGTGCTGATAGATGGCGGGAGCAGCATTAACATACTGTACCATGACACCATGGAGAAGCTGAGCATCAAGACGAAGCAGCTCATGCCCAGTCGGACTGTGTTCCATGGCATCATACCTGACCTATCCTGCTCCCCAATCGGCAAGATCAAGATAGATGTCCTCTTTGGGGACAAGGATCATTTCCGCTGAGAGGCGGTATGTTTTGAGGTAGTGGATCTGGAGAGCCCTTACCACGCGTTGCTTGGCCGACCTGCTCTGGCAAAGTTCATGGCCGTACCCCACTACGCCTACCTCAAGATGAAGATACCGAGTTCCAAGGGCATCATCACCATAACCGGAGACTACAAGAAATCCTCCGAGTGTGCGGCAGCTAGTAGCCGGCTGGCCGAGTCCCTCGTGATTGCTGAAGAGAAGAAGATGTTGGATCGAGTCGTGGCCATGGCCGGCAAGCAGCCGGCCCTGTCCCCGGACCCCAAGAAGTGTGATGCCCAATGTTCTTTCCAACTGGCCAGAGAAACGAAGAAGATACCTCTGGACCCGAAGCACCCAGAAAGGTTTGCCACCATCGGGGCAAACCTGGACAACAAATAGGAAGGCGAGCTCGTCGATTTCCTCCATGAGAATCGGGACATCTTCGCATGGTCCCCCAAGGACATGTCGGGTGTTTCGAAGGAATTCACCGAGCCCAAGCTACATGTCTGAGAAGGTGCAAAACGAGTCAAACAGGCCCTCCGCCGACTATCGGAAGAGAAGAGAAGGATTGTAGGAGAAGAGATAGCCCGGCTTCTGGCAGCCGGCTTCATTATGGAGGTTTTCTTTCCAGAGTGGCTCGCCAAACCGGTCCTCGTGCTGAAGAAAAATAACAAGTGGCGCATGTGTATAGACTACACTAGCCTCAACAAGGCTTGCCCCAAAGATCCCTTCGCCCTACCAAGGATTGATCAAGTAATAGACTCCACAGTCGGATGCAAGCTGTTGAGCTTCTTGGATGCTTACTCAGGCTACCACCAGATAAAGTTGGATCCAGCTGACCGCCTTCATCACACTGTTCGGAGATTTCTGCTACTTGACTATAACATTCGGTTTGAGAAATGCCGGTGCCACTTTTCAGGGTTGCATGCAGAAATGCCTCCTCAAGCAGCTCGGTAGAAATGCCCACGTCTATGTAGACGATATTGTGGTGAAGACGGAGAAGCGCGGCACCTTGCTGGAAGACCTCAGAGACACATTTGAAAACTTGCGCCGGTTTCAGATCAAGCTCAACCCCGAGAAATGTGTGTTTGGAGTACCAGCCGGCCAGCTTCTAGGCTTCCTGGTCTCCGAACGCGACATCGAATGCAACCCAGTGAAGATCAAAGCCATAGAGAGAATGGAGATTCCCACCAAGCTACGAGACGCCCAAAAGTTCACCGGATGCTTGGCTTCCCTGAACCGCTTCATTAGCCGGCTCGGAGAGAAAGCTCTCCCCCTCTACCGACTCATGAAGAAGTCCACTCACTTCGAGTGGAACGACCTAGCAGACCAAGATTTCCATGAGCTAAAGAAGATGCTAACCACGCCGCCTGTCTTGGCGGCACCAACTGAGAAAGAGCCCATGCTCCTTTACATTGCCGCCACTAGCCGGGTGGTCGGCACAGTTATCGTGGTCCACCGCCCAGAAGAAGGCCGAGCTCAGCTAGTCCAAAGGCCGGTGTATTATTTAAGCGAAGTATTATCCACCTCGAAGTAGAACTACCCACACTACCAGAAGATGTGCTACGATGTGTACTTCGCCGCCAAGAAGCTCAAGCCCTACTTCCAAGAGCACCCCTCACAGTCGTATGTAATGCCCCGCTCGCCGAGATCATAGGCAGCCGGGATGCACCCGGCCGGGTGGCAAAATGGGCCATTGAGCTAGCTCCCTACACGATCTTCTACCAGCCTCGCACCGCCATTAAGTCCCAAGCACTTGCCGACTTCCTCGTCGACTGGACCGAAACCCAGTACCTACCACCAGCCCCCGACTCTACTCGCCGGCGGAGGCACTTTGATGGATCCAAGATGTGCACCAGCTTGGGAGCCGGCATCATCCTCACCTCTCCCAAGGGCGACAAGCTCAAGTACACATTGCAAATTCATTTTGCCGCCTCCAACAATGTGGCCGAGTACGCGGTGCTCATACACGGGCTCCGGCTAGCCAAAGAGCTGGGCATCCGCCGGATCCTATGCTATGGCGACTCGGATTTGGTGGTCCAGCAGTCATCTGGCGACTGGGACGCCAGGGACGCAAACATGGCGAGCTACTGCTTCCTCGTATAGCAAATCAGTGGATATTTTGAAGGATGTGAGTTCCTCCACGTGCCACGGGCCGACAACGGGCAAGCAGATGCCCTGGCATGAATAGGCTCCACCCGGCAAGCTATACCAGCCGGCGTTTCTCTCCACCGCCTCCTCAAGCCGTCTATCAAGCCGTCTCCAGAATCTGATTCCATCTTCGTGCCGCCTGGCCCCGATGCGGTCAGGTCCGACTTGGGGAACCAAGCAGGCGGCTCGAGGACTTCGACAGGCGTCTCGGGGACTGCCATAGTCGCACCCGGCCCGGGAACTTCCGAACTCGGCCCGGGGGCTACTGCAGCCGGCCCGGGGACTGCATCGACACAACAGGCGGTGGCCGACTCCAACTCTTCACCACCCAGCCCACCTGCCCTGGTCATAATAGCAGTTTTGACAATAGAAGAAGTCACAGCTCCATCATGGGCCCAGCCCATCCTCAACTTCTTAGTAAATAGAGAGTAGCCAACTGACGAGATCTCGGCAAGACAAGTCCAACGCCGAGCCGGAGCATACACAATAGTGAATCGAGAGCTTGTTAGGCGCAGCGTCACTGGAGTCTTCCAGCGCTGCGTCGAGCCAGAGAAGGGCATAGCAATCCTCAAGGACATCCACCAAGGTGAATGCGGCCACCACGCGGCCTCAAGATCACTCGTCGTCAAAGCTTTCTGCCATGGATTCTTCTGGCCGACTGCTTTGGATGACGCCAAGGAGCTAGTCAAACACTGCAAAGGGTGCCAAGTTTTCAGTTCCAAGCAACACCTGTCGGCTTCTGCACTCAAGACCATCATCCTCACTTGGCCTTTTGCCGTGTGGGTGCTGGACATGGTGGGCCCATTCAAGACGGCACGCGGTGGCATGACACATCTGCTCGTCGCTGTGGACAAATTTACCAAGTGGATTGAACCAAAGCCGATCAAGAAGCTGAATGGGCCGACGGCTGTGACGTTCATCGCAGATATCACAACCCGGTACGGCGTACTGCACAGCATCATCACCGACAATGGCACAAATTTTGCAAAGGGAGCACTGGCACGCTTCTGCGCAACACAAGGCATCCGGCTGAACCTAGCGTCCGTTGCCCACCCGCAGTCAAACGGCTAGGTAGAGCGAGCAAACGGCCTCATCCTCTCCGGCATCAAGCGCCGGCTGGTCGTGCCACTGGAGCGTTCGGCCGGCTGTTGGCTCGACGAGCTGCCGGCCGTCCTCTGGAGCTTACGCACTACCCAAAACAAGTCAACCGGCTTCACCCCCTTTTTCCTTGGATATGGTGCCGAGGCTGTCATACCAACTGACATCGAGTTCGACTATGATTATCTATGAATGATGAGTATCATGCCTATGATTATGTTACTACATTTGTTTTTTTCGTCCGGCACCGGGTTCGACCAGTTGGCCCGGGGACTCGCCGCCTTAAGTTATATCTAAGTTCTGCCTGCAGTCAGACAAGTAGTGTGTCGGCACCCAAGCCCCCTCTTGTCAAAAGTCGCAGCTCGAAGAATCGACTATCCGGCTGGCAATAGCCAAAGGCATGAAAGGATGCCCACACGAAAAACGGCTAAGGAATAACGAACTTATATAACACAAGCCGGCCTCCCGTCCCGCCAACCGGCTACCAGAGCAGCCGGCTGGCCGGCTTCCCGTTCACCTTGCTACAATCTAAGAAAGCTCGAGTACTTGTCTTCCCAAAAAAACGGCCAAGTCCTTCTCCAGCCACAGACTGCAGAGCAGCTGTCCGGCTGGGAAGGCGGCGACCAGGGGAAGGCGGCAAAGGAAAAAGCCAAAAAGATGAAAAGCAAACATGAACTGAAGCCAAACACATGCATGATTATATTTACACAAAAGACCTTCAAAAGGCTAGCATTCAACATAATTTGCATACACCCCCAGTGGGTGGAACTGCGCAAATTTAATAAAAGTTGTTCAAAAGAGTAACGAGCAGGAAAAGCAAGGACGGTGGATCAGGCCAAGGGAGCGACGGGCGAGTCGGGCAGGTTGGTAGAGACGGCAGTGCCGGCTAGAGGAGTGGCCGGCTGGCGAGTCTCGGCATGATCATCACCTCTTGCAGACGGCGCGTTTGCACGCGCCTCGTTGCTAGAGGCACGATCAGGCTGAGACTGGTTGGTCGCTTCACCGTCTGGTACGACGTATTCACCATCCTCTCCCTCTTCCTCTTCACCCTCGTCGCTGGAAGCAATCTCCTCCGCCGAGTCCTCACCTTCTACTGGGTTCAGCCCGAACCATTCCTCCGGTTGACCAACACCGTCATCATTCACCTCAGGGGCAAAGGCACTGGTGTCGGTGTACTCGGCGATCGCCAAGGCGCGCCGGACGATAGCCGGTTGCGCCGCCTCCAGCTCCTCGTTGGCCTCCTGCTGCCAGGTGCTTAGCTGGTCCAAGTTCAGCCCAGGTTACCAAGCTCGGACGAACTCCAGTGCCCGCCCAGCGCCGGACCGGGCCGCTGACGCCTTCCAAGCCTCGAAGCGGCCGAGTGCAACCTCCAGCCAGTCGGCAGTCCGACTTGGGGTGCGCGGAACCGCCTCGCCGGGCCAGAGGGCGGCCAGCACTTGCGCCCTGGCGCGCTGAAGACGGCGGAGCAGGCGGTGAGCCGGCTGCAGGTGGGCTTGAATCGCCAGAAGCTGCTCCTCAAGTGATCGGCCGGCACCCGGCGCGATCTCGACCCATGCCTGTCGTCGCGCGTCGCGGTAAGCCTCGATGGCTTGGGTAGCGGCAATGGAGTAACCGGGAAAGTAATCTGCACAACGAAGAAAGCAGTAGTTCAAAATCAAAAGACGAGTCAGATGGCAGGAGGCAGGCAAAGAAACGAAGAATAAGGTGGCTTACCATCAATTAAATCTTCAATCCGGCTGTTGCCTTGACTCAGCGTCTGCCTCACCTCGGCCCAGCTCGCTGCCTCGGTCTCATATCCGGCTTTGAGGGCGGCCTCGCTATCCTACGCCGCCTTTAGGGCCGCCTTGTGGCTCTCCTCCTGGTCGGCCAATTTCTTGGCCAGGCGATCGCGCTCCTGAGCCAGGGCATTGCACTCGGTTTCCTTGGTGCGAAGGGCAGACTGGGCCCCACTGAGCTGCTCCCTCAAGTCGGCATTGGCCCATGCAGATATGAAGAAGAAAAAAGGCAATAAGAAAGAAGTCGTCAGGAAAAGATCCGACCCGACTGCTCAGCGGTCGGCCCGGATCTCGGGGACTACACCCAGTGGGTGCACTGACGCGCCCCCACTTGAGATAAAAGATGAAGCACTTACTCCAGCTCCCGTCCAGATCAGTGGCTTTCTGATTCAACTCCTGGGCCTGGGAGTTGAAAGTAGCTGCGCGGAGGTTATGATACTCCTGCAGATAAGATAAGAGATGCGAGTAAGAACAAGACGTCAATCGAAGTCTACCAAGAAGTTCCAAGCCGCCTGCTCAGCAGCCGACTCGGAACTCGAGGACAACACCCAGTGGGTACGCTGACGCGCCCCCACGGAAGAAATCAGGAGCAATCGACGAAGAGCAGGAGGACTCACCTGAATAACCGTTCGCGTCATGAGAAACTCTAGAGTGTACTGCTTCAGCGCGACAGCTTGGGCCTGAAGCCGGTTCTGGACGTCCTGCGCCGCCACGTTCAGCACGGCCGTCCCACCGCCCGGCGTCCACCCGGACGAGCTATCTCTGGCCGCTTCCAGGTCCTGGGCCGACGAGCTGGCGCCCGCAGTTTTTTGTGGCTCCGGCGCCGAAGTCGCCTTCCCCGTGCGCCGACGAGATGGCAACGAGACCACAAGATCCGCCCCCACAGTCGGCTCGCCTCCAGCCGGCTACACGAGTAGTGCATCAGGCTGGCCTCCTTGGCCCGTTCCAGTCGGCGGCGACGGCACCGCCTCCCTCTCCATCACCGGCCGGCCTCCTCCGACGGCGGCACTGGGATGTCGGGAGCCGCGGCGCGAAGGGGGATGACGAGCTGCGAAGGCTGGTTCTGCAGGGCCTCTTCCTCCCTCTCCGCGGCCGCGGCCTCCGCCTGGGACTTGGCAGCCACGTTGGCTCGCGCCTCCGCCGACTTCAACCTCACCTCCCGAACCGCCCTCCGCTCCTCCGCCTCCCGCTCCTCCCGCGCCTGCCGCGCGTTCTGTTCCATCGCCTCTAGGAGATCAGCATGGGGATCCACACGGCGGGAGCTTGAAGACACTCCCACGGCTTCGACTATGGAGGCAGCAGAGGCCCGCTCGAGAGAAAGCAGGGCCCTATTTGGTAAGTCCAGAAGAGGGCTTAGAAGAATATCAACCGAAGAGGAAAAAGAAAGGCGTGAGAAAAGCGACCCTTACACCGAAACCGCCTGCGGCTGCTTCACCACCTTGTGGAAGGGGGCCACCTTCGCGGCCGCTTCGTCCCGCTTGGTCGCCGCCGCGGTACCCTTGGGCTTCTTTGGCCGGCTGCCGAAGTGGGTCGATGCGGCCCGGCGTTTCTGCGCGTAACCACGAGCAGCCGGCGCGGTAGATGGGCCCGCGCCTTGATGATCGGGCGCCGGCTGATGGCGCGGAACAACTTCGGCTTCATCGTCATCCGGCCAGTCCTGGAAGGCGGCCCCGAGCCCAGGGCCACCTGCCTCGCTGCCTTCCCCTACGACGTCGTCTTCCATGGCGGCCGCCCCCAGGTCCGGGTCGTCAACATCGTCCACCGTGCGGTCAGGGAGAAACTGGCGTTCCACCCGTGCAGCCCTGGTTGCCGGCGGAAGAAGGGGGTTCTGCTGAAAACAAGTCGACTGATCAGGAGTCGGCCATCGTGAACCCGGCGACAAGAAAAGAACAAAAGAAGAGGAACTTACCATAGGCGGAGGATTGGCGCGAGAATACGGCTCCTTGCCGTACCGCCACTCCTCGACGAGCTTGTAGTTGGATATATAGTTCACCATATAAGACACCTCGTCGTAGGGCATCTCCTTGGTGCTTAGCCGGCATGGGTCGAAGCAGCCGCTCATCTGACAAATCATGTGAGGTCGGCCCTAGAGCGGGACCACCCGGCGCTCCACGAACGCGGCCACCAGGTCGGCCCCGGTCAGGCCCTCTGACTGGATCATCACCCGGAGCTGTGCAACGGAGGCGGCCCCACCCTGAGACAGCGACCTGGCCTGGTAGGACCATGAGGGCTGCCTCCTAGCCAGCGGGCCAGCTACGTAAGCCGGTAGATTGACGAAGTCGCCTTGCGGAGCGACGTTCTTCATGTAGAAATAAGATTTCTGCCAGAGCTTCACCGACTGGATCAGCGGGATGGGCGGAAACAGATTGTTGTCACTCGTCCGCCGCATGGCGATGAAGGCACCGCATGGGCGGGCACGCCCGCGACGACGGTGCCAAGCTTGCACTGGAAGAATTCCCCCCAGAGTTCGAGTATGGGGAGGACGCCAAGAAAGCCCTCGCACAAGGCGACGAAGGCCGACAGTAGCATCACCGCATTTCGAGTGAGGTGGTGCGGCTAGAGACGATAGAACTCGAGGAAGGAGCAGAAGAACCCGCTCGCCCGTAGGCCAAAGCCGCGCAGGCAGTGCGAGCGGAAGATTACCCGCTCGTCCTCCTCCAACGCCGGCGAGATCTCCCTCTCCGGCGCGAGACGGACCCACACGTAGTTCACGCCTGGCAGCCGTTGCGTCCGGCGGAGGAAGTCGATGTGGTCGTCATGGACGTTGTAGCCATTCCAGGAGCTCGGCAGCACCATGGGGACGACGCAGCAACGAGAAAGGTGCGGCAGCGGAGAGGCGCGCGACCCTGTCACGACAGAGCAACGGCGAGCCAAGAAGATTGGCGGAAGAGCCGGGCGGCGGCAAGAAGCTGTGGCGACGGAGAGGAAGAAGAAGAAGGAAGGGGCGGGGCGAGGGCAAGCGTGCGAGCGTTTGCCGCTCCCCCTCCTCCCCCCTACTTATAGCCTCGTGCGGCGAATCCGAGGAGGCGAGGCGTAGGGGGACGTGGGATTAACTGCGCCCATTCCCCCATGTCCTGCGTTTATTGCACCTTAATAGCGTGTGGAAACCGCCGCTGGGAGGCACGTGGTCCACCCGGGCCATAGAAGATTCGTGCGCGGGCCGAAGCCCGGTAGGGGCGGGCCCCGGACTGCGGCGATGTCCCGTCGCGCGCGTGGGCTGGTAGGCTCTTCCAGCTATAGGGTGCCATGTGGCGTGTGGGCGGCGAGCGGTCAGCTCGCAGCCTGACTTGCGCGCCCCCTGATTCCCGCCTTCAAGCTTCGAAACCTCTAGAAGACGACGCACCAAATCAAAGCCGGCTCCCAGCAGCCGGCCCCTCAAGAAAGGAAGCTGATTGAGCTTCTCGTCTTTTTTCAGACTCAGAGCCCAACCAGCTTCGGGGACTACTGTCAGAGTAAATGACCACGGGTAGCCTAGCCAGCTCCCCTTGGCTCTCCAGAAAAATTATAGGCCGAACAAGCCTCCAAGCATCCAAGGCGTGGGGTCGCCTTCCCCCAGCTGGCTACCTCTCAGGCCGGCTGCACGATGGCAGCCAAGCCCTAAAATCCTCGTGAAGAAAACCACGAGAGGGCCGGCTCCAAGAAGCCGGCCACGAGAAGGCCGACTCCAAGAAGCCAGCCCCCCAGCAGGCGGCCAAGATTGTGCCCTCAGAGTCTGCACCCACATAACGGCGATGAGACGGGGTGTGGCTATAGTGAAGCCTGCCACCCCCGAATCCCGGGACGCGCATGGCCACAGTGCGTCGTATGGGGCGGCCATCACCCGTCCGGCGGGACACTATTGCCATATTGACAATGACATCACCCACGGCGAGCTGTCAGTACGACTCGTGGGTGGCGGGCCCCATCCGTCAAGGAGACACCCAAAGGCGGCAGGCCTCCCATAGTCGGCCTGGGGTGTGGCCGACTCCCAATAGCCGGCTAGTTGCCTCCCTCGAGGGAGGCGCCTCATTAAGAAGACAAGACGAGGTAAGGCTATAGCGATAAGCCGCCCGGCGGCGGCACCGTAGCCATGCTTACCATGACAGAGCCCTCGTCACCAGAGGCGAGGCAATAGTAACCAACCCCTGACAAGACCACCAAGCTGTGCGACCGGACTGTCGACCAGAAGGCCAACAGCCGGTGGGGTCCACTAGTCGGCGGGGCCCATCGGCCGGCGCAGAAGCCGGTGGGCATAGACGCAGACAGCTAGGACCCACGCCCAGCTGGATTACCATTGTACCCCTGGGGGGTAGGCCTATATAAACCCCCTAGGGCGCCCATGCAAGGAGATCTTTAGAGGAGTTTTAGACACCACATCGAGAGGAGAAGTAAGCTAGCCTTACCCTTCTTCTCCCTCCCACCGAACAGCTCTAGGAGCCTCTTGTAGGTACTTGATGATCTAGTGACCATCCAGAGACCCCGCAGAGCAGTAGTAGGGGTGTTATCTCCACGGATAGCCCCGAAGCTGGGTAAGATCCGCCGGCGTGCATGTCTTCGCCTAATCCCGTTTCCAGGCACCGGCGACATTTTGTTGGCTCCCACAATGATAAGCCACCCGTTGGCATATGTTGCACCAACCACCCGACAGCAGTAGCATGCATGACAAACAATCATGAATGAGTAGGCACATCAGGGCTCAAACAACTCCTACTCATGCTAGCGGGTTTCATCTATTTACTGTGGCAATGACAGGTCATGCAGAGGAAAGGGGTTCAACTACCGCAGCATGTAACAGTTGAATCGTTGTTGTCCTAATGTAGTAAAAGAGAGCAGGAGCGAGATAGTGGGATTGTATCGGAATGAACAAGGGGGTATAGCTCTTCATCGGTGTCATCAATCTCATCATCGGAACCAGGTCTACTGAGAGGGGACAAATACCGACAACAGAGATGGAACACTATCAATGCAATGCAACAATATGATGCATGATCATCACATGGCAGTATGCTGTGGTTTGAGCTAATGCAGCTAGCAATGATTTAAGTTAAGTTGGTTTGAACCCAAGGTTCAAATTCAAACTCCATATGTGAAATTCAAATGCCATTTATGATTTGTCCTAAACAGCAGACATAAGTTGTTCTAACATGCATGAAAATTGTATAGGTGGAAAGATTGTATTTTTCTGATCATTTTTCATATATAAATCTTTTCATTCTGACCTGTTGATTATTTTCTATGATTTTTAGAAGTTTAGGTTATTTTCTGAATTAAATAAATCATTTATGATTTATCAAATATCTAGAAAACATTTATGATGTCAGCTGTTGGGGAACGTAGTAATTTAAAAAAAATCTACGCACACGCAAGATCATGGTGATGCATAGCACTGAAAGGGAAGAGTATCGTCCATGTACCCTCGTAGACCATAAGCGGAAGCGTTATGAGAACGCGGTTGATGTAGTCGAACGTCTTCATGATCCGACCGATCCAAGTACCGAACGCATGGCACCTCCGACTTCAGCACACGTTCAGCTGGATGACGTCCCATGAACTCCGATCCAGTAGAGCTTCACGGGAGAGTTCCGTCAGCACGACTGCGTGATGATGGTAATGATGTTTCTATAAACATGATCAAATAATCGTATATATTCATGTAAACAGAAAAACAATTATTCTCTGACTTTAAATGAATAATAAACATTATCGAATCATATTCATGCTCAACGCAAACACCAAATAACATTTATTTAGGTTTTAACACTAATGCCGAAAGTATAGGGAGTGTGTGATGATGATCATATCAAACTTGGAACCATTTCCAACACACATTGTCACTTCACCCTTAACTAGTCTATGTTCATGCTGCAACTCCCGTTTCGAGTTACTACTCTTTAGTGACTGAACTAGTATCGAAATACCAAGGGGTTTCTATGAACACTAGTAAAGTACACATCAATAACATGTATATCAAGTATACCTTTGTTCACTTTGTCATCCTTCTTATCCACCAAGTATCTAGGGTAGTTCCACTTCCAGTGACCATTTCCTTTGCAGTAGAAGCACTCAGTTTTAGGCCTGGGCCTAGCTTTAGGCTTCTTCATGGGAGTGGCAACTTGCTTGCCATTCTTCTTGAGGTTCCCTTTCTTTCACTTGCCCTTTTACTTGAAACTAGTGGTCTTGTCAACCATCAACAGTTGATGCTTTTTCTTGATTACTACCTTCGCCAATTTCAGCATCGCGAAGAGCTTGGGAATCATTTCCGTTATCCTTGGCATGAGTCTGAAATACCAATTTCAGCTCTTGGAACATCTTATATGCTCCGTCGCATTCAAAACATTTTTGAAGTCCCGGTTCTAAGACGTAAAGCATGGTGCACTAAACTATCAAGTAGTCATCATATCGACCTTTTTCAAACGTTCATAACATGTGCATATGCTCCTGCAGTAGGTCTGTCACCCTGTGGTGCATCAAGGACATAATTTTTCTGTGTAGCAATGAGGATAATCCTTAGATCACGGATCCAATCCGCATCATTGCTACTAACATCTTTCAATATAGTTTTCTCTAGGAACATATCATAAATAAAACGGGGAAGCTATACGCAAGCAATTGATCTACAACATAGATATGTAAATACTATCAGGACTAAGTTCATGATAAATTAAAGTTCAATTAATCATATTACTTAAGAACTCCCACTTAGATAGACATCCCACTAGTCATCTAAATGATTACGTGATCCAAATCAACTAAACCATGTCCGATCATCACGTGAGATGGAGTAGTTTTCAAAGGTGCATATGCTAGGCTCGTCAAGTTTAACCCAAGTATTCTACGTGTGCAAAACTGGCTTGCATCCGTTGTATAAGAACATTGACCTTATCACACCCGATCATCATGTGGTGAATCGGCACAACAAACTTTTGAAACGGTGCATACTCAGGGAGAACACTTGTACCTTGATTTTTTTAGTGAGAGATCATCTTATAATGCTACCGTCAATCAAAGTAGAATAAGATGCATAAAGGATAAACATCACATGCAATCAATATAAGTGATATGATATGGCCATCATCATCTTGTGCCTTTGGTCTCCATCTCCAAAGCACCATCATGATCACCATCGTCACGGGCGCGACACCTTGATCTCCATTGTAGCATCATTGTCGTCTCGCCAACTATTGCTTCTACGACAATCACTACCGCTTAGTGATAAAGTAAAGCAATTACATGGCGATTGCATTTCATACAATAAAGCGACAACCATATGGCTCCTGCCAGTTGCCGATAACTCCGTTATAAAACATGATCATCTCATACAATCTAATATAGCATCATGCCTTGACCATATCACATCACAACATGCCCTGCAAAAACAAGTTAGACGTCCTCTATTTTGTTGTTGCACGTTTTACGTGGCTGCTACGGGCTGAGCAAGAACCGTTCTTACCTACGCATCAAAACCACAACGATAGTTCATCAAGTTAGTGATGTTTTAACCTTCAACAAGGACCGGACGTAGTCACACTCGGTTCAACTAAAGTTGGAGAAAATGACACCCGCCAGCCACCTGTGTGCAAAGCACGTCGGTAGAACCAGTCTCACGTAAGCGTACGCATAATGTCGGTCCGAGCTGCTTCATCCAACAATACCGCCGAACCAAAGTATGACATGTTGGTAAGCAGTATGACTTGTGTCTCTCACAACTCACTTGTGTTCTACTCGTCCATATAACATCTACGCATAAACCTGGCTCCGATACCACTGTTGGGGAACATGGTAATTTCAAAAAAATTCTTACGCACACGCAAGATCATGGTGATGCATAGCAACGAGAGGTAATAGTATCGTCCATGTACCCTCATAGACCGTAAGCGGAAGAATTATGAGAACGCAGTTGATGTAGTCGAACGTCTTCATGATCAGACCGATCCAAGTATAGAACGCACGGCACCTCCGAGTTCAACACACCTTCAGCTTGATGACGTCCCACGAACTCCGATCCAACAGAGCTTCACGAGAGAGTTACGTCAGCATGGCGGTGTGATGACGGTGATGATGTTGCTACCCACGCAGGGCTTCGCCTAAGCACCACTACGATATATGATCGAGGTGGATTATGGTGTTGGGGGGCACCGCACACGGCTAAGGGATTAATGATCAACTTGTGTGTTCTAGGGTGCCCCCCCCCCCGCCCCCATATATAAAGGAGCAAGGGGGGAGGCCGACCGGCCCTCCTAGGGCGCGCCAGGAGGACTCCTAGTAGGAGTAGGACTTCCCTTTCCTACTCCTACTAGGAGGAGGAAAGAAAGGGGGAAGGGGAGAAGGAAGGAGAGGGAGGAAAGGGGGGCCACCCCTAGTCCAATTTGTTTGGGCTAGGGGGGCGCGCGCCCTGCCTCCTCTCTTCCACCACTTGGCCCATGAGGCCCAATACTTCTTCCCCGTATTCCCGTAACTCCCCGGTACTCCGAAAAATACCCGAATCACTCGGAACCTTTCCGATGTCTGAATATAGTCATCCAATATATAGATCTTTATGTCTCGACCATTTGGAGACTCCTCGTCATGACCCCGATCTCATCTGGGACTCCGAACTACCTTTGGTACATCAAATCACATAAACTCGTAATACCGATCGTCACCGAATGTTAACTGTGCGGACCCTACGGGTTCCAGAACTATGTAGACATGACCGAGACACGTCGCCGATCAATAACCAATAGCGGAACCTGGATGTTCATATTGGCTCCTACATATTCTACATAGATCTTTATCGGTCAAACTGCATAACTACATACATTGTTCCCTTTGTCATCGGTATGTTACTTGCCCGAGATTCGATCGTCGGTATCTCAATACCTAGTTCAATCTCATACCAGCAAGTCTCTCTACTCATTTCGTAATACATCATCCCGCAACTAACTCATTAGTTACAATGCTTGCCAGGCTTATAGTGATGTGCATTACCGAGAGGGCCCAGAGATACCTCTCCGACAATCAGAGTGACAAATCCTAATCTTGATCTATGCCAACTCAACAAGTTCCATCGGAGACAGCTGTAGAGCACCTTTATAATCACCCAGTTACGTTGTGACGTTTGGTAGCACACAAAGTGTTCCTCCAGTAATCGGGAGTTGCATAATCTCATAGTTATAGGAACATGTATAAGTCATGAAGAAAGCAATAGGAGTAAACTAAAACGATCAAGTGCTAAGATAACGGAATGGGTCAAGTCAATCACATCATTCTCTAATGATGTGATCTCGTTAATCAAATGACAACTCATGTCTATGGTTAGGAAACTTAACCATCTTTGATTCAATGAGCTAGTCAAGTAGAGGCATACTAGTGACACTCTGTTTGTCTATGTATTCACACATGTACTAAGTTTCTGATTAATACAATTATAGCATGAATAATAAACGTTTATCATGATATAAGGAAATAAAAATAACTTTATTATTGCCTCTAGGGCATATTTCCTTCATCGGCACTGTGTCATCCCTGCATCAGCAGTTCAACTGACCCATCCAGGTCAAACCTGGCCCATGGGGCCCACGTGTCAGTGTCAACACTAATTAACAGGGTTAATTAGCGTTAAGTCAATCCTAACTAAACTGTCAGTGGGGCCTGGGGCCACTAGTTAGTGAGTCAGTGGGTTAATTAAGTTTAATTATAAACTTAATCCAAAGTTAGTAGGGCTGGGGCCCACATGTTAATGATCCAGGGGGTCAAACCCTGGTCAACTCGGGTCAAACCTGCCGGCGTTGAGGCTAGACACGGCGGCGAGGCTCAGAAATCCCCCTCCGATGACTCTAAAACAATGGCGGAGCCCATCTATGCGTAGCTGGAGCTCGCACGCGTCGAGTGGTGCTCTCAGCTTCGCCGGAGATGGCCCAGAACAACAGTGGTGATGGAAAGTGCCGCGGCCGGTGTACGGGCGTTGAACGAATCAACGGTGCAGGGCATGGCAGGAGTTGCGGGTGGGCGCGTTAGACTCGTGGGGGTGCAGTGAGCTCAGTGGTAAGCTCGAACGCGTGCTTGCACGGCCGTAGCCGCGGTGGCGACATGGCCGGCGGCGAGCAGCAATCAGCTCTGATGGCCATGGTGGTTAGAGGACGCGGATGAGCGCGGGGAGAGAGGGGGAAAGGGCAGGGGCTCACAGCGAATCCAGCAGAGTCAACAACGAGGCCGGGGAGGGTCTGGAGCCGGCGAATCCATGCCGGCCAGCTTCAGTGGCCGACGATGAGGAAGATGGAGATGGCGTCGAGGCAGAGCTTCCCGGGTCGCTTGGCTCGTTAAGGACGTTGCAAGCGGCAAGATGGAGCTCTAGGGCAAGATGAGAGGGCCAGAGGGGCACGGTGGCTACGGTGCGTCGGTGGCGACTAGCCCCTCTCGGTGGTGAGAGAGAGGGATCTAGAGGAGGGGAAGGACGAGGGGAGCAAGGGAGAGCGCCAGGGGGCTATGTGGCGATGTCCAGAGCCTCTAGGGCATCGAGGGGCAGCTAGGAATGCAAGAGGTGGCCTGGGCGCATGCCTACGCGCTCCGACCACGCGTCCGGCGTCCTACTATCCGAGGAGGTAGACGACAGGGGTGGCTGCAGTGGTGGGCTGGGCCGCTACAGTGGTCGCGTCAGGTAAGCTAGCCCAGGTGGCCTTTCTCGCTCTCCCTCTCTGTCCTATTTTCTTTATGTTTTCTATTTATTTGCTCTGTTTTCATTTAGTATAAAATACTAAACCAGCTTTAAAACTCCTGAAAACATTTGTGGGCACTGTTGAAATTATTCCAAACGACCCTCAACTAGTTTCAGAATTATTAGAGCATTTAAAATATTTATAGGATTTAAATGCCCCAATTCAAATACAATATGAGTTACTTCAAAAATCCAGAATGTCCTAGAAATATGTTCATCATTTTTTACGGAGGTTTTCACCTTAATAAAAAATCATGAACTTTTTTGGAGGTCACTTTGGGTTCATTGAAAAGATTTGAATTTGATCCTAGTTGAAATTCATCTGGTGCTCGGGTTGAACATCCCCATTTCAAGTTTCTTTGGAATTTAAACATGATGCATTGATGATCAAGCTAAGACAAACATGGGCTAATCTAGGCTGTGACACCGCCTTCCGTTCCCCACTTTAATCTAGTGCATGACACGTCGACCTGGATGCTGGTTCTCCCACATGTCGTTGAAGTAAGAAGGAGCAAAAAATCATGCGGTATATATAGTGTATATACTAGTACTACTCACGTCGGAGGAGTGCGAACACTACAAAAAAAGACAAATCTGTGACATTTTGGGCTAAATGACTTTTTTTCCTATCATGCTTATGACACTTCTATGACGGTAATTATGAAAAAACCCGGTATCATCATAGATATGGTGGGCTACTACTTCTATGACAAAAAATCATAATAGAAAATGGGTTTTTCGTCCTGAGCGGGCTGGAGACGCAGCTGCATGACATTCTTTGGGTCGTCCATGACGGAAAACAGTTGTGGTAGAAGCGAGGGCGAGGAAAATTTTGGGCAGTTCCCGGTTACGGTGGATGGTCGGGGCCGAGTGATGCACAAAGGGATTGCGCGTTTCTCTCATACACGTACGCATGTGTGTGAGGCATTGGGCTCTAACTGAACCCGAGCGAGGCGTTCACTTACTGAACCCGAGCGATTGCACTAGCTATGTTACTGTACCTGAGCGATCGATCGATCCCTGGCTGTTAACTGAACCCGATCGAGGGATTCCTTCGCTACTACTGCTAACTGAAGCCAATCGAACATGTCGCCTCTTGGTGAACAATGAACGTGGGGGTTGGTTGAATGAGTCAAGACGTACGTGGTTGGGGTTGGATGAACAGTTCCCAGTGGGGGTTGGATGAATAGGACCCTGTGGTAGTAGTAGTAGGTCGTTGCCCCTGCATGAATTGGACCCCGAGAGGAGGCCTCCACAGCCGAGCTGGTTGGGGGTGGATGAACAGGACCTCGTGGAGGCATGGTTGAACAGTAGCCCGTGGATGAATAGTAGCTAGTGGAGGCATGAGGAAGACGCGGTGGATGAACAGTGCAGGTGGAGGCTGAAGGAAGTCGACGATGGCTGAACAGTAGGCCGTGGAGTCCCATTTTGTGGTACGCCACTGTTGGGGAACATAGCATGCAATTTCAAAAAAAATCCTACGATCACGCAAGATCTATCTAGGAGATGCATATCAATGAGAGGGGGAGAGTGTGTCCACGTACCATCATAGACCGAAAGCGGAAGCATTAATTTAACGTGGTTGATGTAGTCAAATGTCTTCTCGATTCAACCGATCAAGTACTGAACTTATGGCACCTCCAAGCTCTACGAACGTTCATCTCGATGACATCCCTAGAACTCTTGATCCAGCAAAGTGTCGAGGGAGAGTTTCATGAGCACGACAGCGTGGTGATTGTGAAGTGATCCGCGCAGGGCTTCGCCTAAGCGCTACGACAATATGACCGGAGGTGTAAACTGTGGAGGGGGGCTCTGCACATGGCTAGGAATCAATGTTGTGTGTTCTAGCGGTGCCCTCCCACATATATATATAGGTGGCAGAGGGAGAGGGGTTGCAAGGGGCGCCCCAAGTAGGAGTAATCCTACTTGGGTGCCTCCTCCAAGTTGGCCTCCCTCCGTTTCATATACATCGAATGTGGAAGGAAAGTGAGGGGGGAGGGGAAGGAAAGGGGGTGGCTGAATCCTCCCCTTTCCTTCTCCCTTCCCTTCCTTTCCTTCTCCTCCTATTCAGCCTATAGGGGGCGCACCAGCCACTTTTGGGGCTGGTCTGTCTAGCTCTTCGCCCATTAGGCCTGAGGGAGTCCTGGACTAAGGGGTCCTCGGGCGTCCCGCCTGTTAGCCATGGGCCGGACTGATGGGCTATGAAGATACGAAGACCGAAGACTACACTCGTGTCCGGATGGGACTCTCCTTGGCGTAGAAGGCAAGCTTGGCGACCGGATATGTAGATTCCTTTCTTTGTAACCGACCTTGTGTAACCCTAGATCCTCCTGGTGCTTATATAAACCGGAGGACTTAGTCCGGAGGGGCAGAATTTCATGATCATAGCGATACAAGCTAGACCTCTAGGGTTTAGCCATTACGATCTCGAGGTAGATCAACTCTTGTAATACTCGTATTCGTCAATATCAATCAAGCGGGATGTAGGGTATTACCTCCATAGAGAGGGCCCGAACCTGGGTAAACATCGTGTCCCCTGTTTCCTGTTACCATCAACCTTAGACGCATAGTTCGGGACCCCCTACCTGAGATCCGCAGGTTTTGACACCGACATTGGTGCTTTCATTGAGAGTTCCACTGTGCCGTCATCAAGAGGTTTGATGGCTCCTTCAATCATCTACAACGATGTTGTCCAAGGGGGAGCCTTCCTCCCCGGACAGGTCTTTGTGTTCGGCGGCTTCGCGCTGCGGGCCAACTCGCTTGGCCATCTGGAGCAGATCAAAAGCTATGCCCCTGGCCATTAGGTTGGATTTGGGAGCTTAAACTATGTTGCGGAAATCCGTGGAGACTTGATCTTTGCCGGATTCGAGACCGCGGCTACCACTCCTGGTCACCCCAAGGCACATGACCTAAATTTGTCATCGGACCACACCCAGGAGACAGCTCTTGTAACCGCTCTGGCCTTAGATCCGGAGCAAACTGTGCCATCCAAGGACGGGAAGCTCAACCCTGCCACGGAGGCCACAGATTCCACGGCGTTGGAGCCGCACATAGACTTAACCTCTCACGACGTCTTTGTCACCGGAACTCCGGACTCGTCTCCGGCCATAAGTTCCGAACCATGTGAGCCCGCGGACGCCGAACTTGATCGTTTATCGATCTTCGAGTTCAGCGCCGCAGATATCTTCTAGCACTCGCTTTTGGGCGATGTACTAAACTCGTTAAAGAACCTGTACTTGGCAGAGGACTCACAGCCGAACTATATCCGGTTCGAACTAGGGCCTGACGATGGAGAATTTTGCTTCCCACCCGCCACCCACTTCATAGCCACGGTCGAGGATTTGACCAACACACTTGATTAGGACTCCGAGGACATCGACGGTATGGACGACGACGCCGAAGAAGAAGAGGCCCAGAACCCGCCATTCACCGGACACTGGACGGCCACTTCCTCGTACGATGTATACATGGTGGATGCACCAAAGGAGAACAGCGGCGATGACAAGGAAGATCCAGCTGAGAATAAACCTTACTAAATACAATCCAAGCGTTGGCGTCAGTGGTGCCGCTCTAAGTCACACCACAGCAAAGACAACAACACCGGCAGAGGAGAAGATAACACTCCAGAAGGTGTCGAAGACAACGGAGACACCGTTGAAATAGCTAATGAACAAGATGAACGGGAAGACGGGTAGGCTAGCCCTGGTAAGAAGCCCACGCATGAAGACTCAGAGGACGGAAGTTATCTTCCGCTCTCCAAGGATGAGGTGAGCCTCACCACCGACGATTTCATCGTGCCCGAGGAACCTCTTAAGCAGGAGTGCTTCAAGCGCCAGCTAATTGCCACTTCAAGGAACCTGAAAAAGAAGCAGCAGCAGCTTCAAGCTGACCAAGATCTGCTCAATGATAAATGGACCGATGTCCTAGCAGCCAAAGAATACGGCCTCAAGCGCCCAACCAAAAGCTACCCAAAGCACAAGTTGCTAACTCAGTTTGACGAGGAGGCGTCGGAATACATACCTCCGTCGTACAATGCGGCTGACCGACCACCACGTGGTCGGTACAAAACGGCAACTTACGCCGAACACCAGCCAGCCCCGCCTCATCGCACAAGTATAGGTAAATTAGCCCACGGTCATACATATGACCTTAGGAAAAACCTGAACAATAAAGCAGGACATACCAGATCAATCTACAGATCACGAGGATGTGCCTTGACACGCGACGATGGCCACCTATTCGGACATGAAAAACTTAGTCATGCATGGGCTAAAAACCGCAGACGGACTCCATCAGAGCTACATCGCGATACGGCCCGATATAGAGGCGCCGCACACCCTCATTGCTTCACTGATGAGGTCCTGGATCACGAATTCCCTGAAGGGTTCAAACCCGTGAATATAGAATCATACGGTGGAACCACGGATGCCGCGGTGTGGATCGAAGACTTCATTCTCCACATTTGTATGGCCCGCGGCGATGACCTCCACGCCATCAAATACCTCCCTTTAAAACTCAAGGGGCCAGCTCGGCATTGGCTCAATAGTCTACCTACATATTCTATTGGCAACTGGGAGGACTTGGAAGAGGCCTTCCTCGACAACTTCCAAGGTACATATGTTCGACCTCCGGATGCTGATGACTTAAGCCATATAGTTCAACAGCCTAGAGAGTCTACCAGGAAATTCTGGAGTAGGTTCTTAACTAAAAAGAACCAAACCGTCGATTGTTCGGATGCCGAAGCCCTAGCGGCCTTTAAACACAGCATCCACGATGAATGGCTCGCTCGCCACCTCGGCCAAGAAAAGCCAAAATCCATGGTAGCCCTCACAGCACTCATGAGCCGCTTTTGTGCGGACGAGGACAGTTGGTTGGCCCATAGGAAAAACAATGCAAGCGACGCCAACACTCCTGAAGCTAAAACTAGCAAAGACAAGTCTCAACGCAACAGATACAAGCGTCGAAACAACAGTGATAACACCGAGGACACGTCAGTCAATGCCCGATTCAGGGGCTCTAAGTCCGGTCAGTGGAAGAAGCCATTCCAAAAGAACAATTTAGGCCCATCTAGCTTGGACCGTATACTTGATCGTTCGTGCCAGATTCATGGCACCCAGACAAGCCACCCAATCATACAAATAGAGATTGCTGGGTTTTTTAATAGGCCGACAAATTAAACGCCGAGAACAGGGAAAATGGATCACAAAGCAAGGACGATGACGAAGATCCCTAGCAACCGAACACAGGGGGCAGAATAAGTTTCCCCCTCAGGTCATAACGATGAACATGATATATGCTACCCACATCCCCAAGAGGGAGCGCAAGCGTGCGCTCAGGGCCATATACGCGATAGAGCCAGTCGCCCCAAAATTTAATCCATGGTCGTCATGCCCGATCACTTTTGATCGCTGGGATAATCCAACCTGTATCCATCATGGTGGCTCAGCCGCACTGGTCCTAGATCCAATAATTGATGGGTTCCACCTGACTCGCGTCCTTATGGACGGAGGTAGCAGCCTCAATCTGCTCTATCATGATACAACGCGAAAAATGGGCATTAACCCATCTCGGATCAAGCCAACCAAGACTACCTTCAAACGAGTCATACCAGGGTAGAGGTCCGTTGTATGGGCTCAATCACACTAGAGGTTGTCTTCGGATCTCTGGACAACTTCTGAAGTGAGGAGTTAATCTTTGATATCGCCCCTTCCGCAGCGGCTATCACGCACTACTCGGACGAACTACGTTTTCTTGATTCAACGCAGTACCACACTATGCTTATCTCAAGCTCAAGATGCCCGGTCCACACGGCGTCATAACAGTCAACGGAAATACGGAATGCTCCCTCCATACAGAAGAGCACACAGCTACCTTAGCAGCAGAAGTACAGAGCGGCCTTCTCAAGCAGAACCTTAATTCGGCTGCCGAGCCCACGGACACCGTTAAGAGGGTCCGAACTACTCTTCAGCAGGAGAGCTCAGCTCGTCAGGAGATCGACTAGCAATCCGGCCTCCGTCTCTGTCCCGATCAAGTGGTGGCATTCATGCCGTGTGTACATAACTACGCACTCAAAATCCCATGGGCATCGACGGAGGCATAGCTAGCTTGTGGTCCATAGTACGGCTCAACCGACATCGGATACACACATACTTTCACTTTTACATGTTTCCTTTTCAAGTCTCAATCCCACAGGCACCATCTGGTGGTCTGGTCATCGGTCCTCTTGAAGGATAAACACACCAAGACAGCGAGAAACGCAGACATATGGGGGACTTTTTAGGTGATTCCGTTAACGATAACTCTACCTGTTTTTCAGGACCCACATGCAGCTCTCCCTTGGTTTTAGCGTGTCAAATAGCCTGTTGCTTATCGCACTACCTGTATCAATGCGCCTTGACATACTAATTAAATTACAATGAGAACAGTTTGCGGCTAGAGCTGTAGGACTCTAGCTTTTTACCTTCGTACCTTTTCTATTTTCTTTCTCTTTTTCAGCTCCCCTGTGGATAACCCTATCAGGTAGCACCCGTACACTTTGGTACATTTGATGTTTGCCAGGGGCTTCATACACCCCATGTTACGGCAACAAAAGTCCGAATACTTTTTATAAGTATAGTCCGGCACCCCAAATTTAGCATTATATGCATTAGCTCCGAATCATGTCTTTGGTCAATAGTTGGGTTGCCCGCTTCCTGTGCTTGCTACCATTTGTTCCGCTATATCGGCTAAGGTAGTAAAGGGAGAACTACTGCGATTGTTCCTTGGTTTATCCAAAGGAGCACCTCAGTAGAGAAAGCCTAAAACTAAATGTCATGATGCGGCGAGAGCCGGTCAGCTGTTCGGAGGTTACAAATCATTGGATATTTCTTTCGCATTACGCGAACGATTGGTACTTCCCGATCAGACGCTTATAGCACTCTTGTTCGGATACTAGGGGCTGCACCCATGTTTTTATTGTCGAACTCCTATGGCTAAGTGAGGACGTTACAGCCGCATAGTCTGGTTGCCTGGTTCGTTGCGCTAAACAACTCCTTCAAGGACCATCTAATTGGATCAAGATTGTTTAGATTCCATCCCAAACACCCCCGTACTACCTACGTGGGGGTAGAAGCCGACGACTGGTTAACCCTCAGATTTCATGCAACACGGCCGCACAGGAAGTAAAAATTTAAAATCATAACCAGCATTATATTGCACAATCACTTTGTTTTATCATACAAAGTAGAGGGAGCTCGAATACATTCATTCAAAGATAGTGTTTTTCGCACAATGATCCGCAACAATACGGGACCCTTCCAAGACATCGCCAAAGTATCGCTCAGGTGTGCGGTACTCCTTGCCCTCAGGCAACCCCTCGGTCGCCAACTTGAGGGCGTCCATCTTCGCCCACCAGACCTTGACATAGGAGAAGGCTAGACGCGCACCTTTAATGCAGACGTACCTCTTGATGATGTCCAGTCGAGGACAGGCATCAACCAGCCTCTTCACGAGGCTGAAGTAACTGCTGGGTATAGCTTCGGCTGGCCACAGCCGGATTATTAAATCCTTCATGGCCAGTTCGGCCACCCTGTGCAGCTCGACCAGCTGTTCTAGCTGATCGCTGAAGGGCACCGGATGTTCCGGTGCAAGATATTGCGACCAGAACAGCTTCCCGGGGATCTCCCTTCTTCGGCTCGGAAGAACTCCGCGGCGTCGTTCACACTACATGGCAGATCAACAAAAGCCCCTGGAGAACTCTGAATCCGGGTCAGTAAAAGATATTTCCTCTTCACATTCTTTCTTTGCATATTGAATGCCTTACCCGCCGCGATCTTCCTGGCCTCCTGGATCTCCTGTAGGGCGCCCTGGGCTTCACTCCGGGTCGTCTCCGCGCTCTTACAAGCCTTTGCGAGTTCGGCCTCTTGAGCCGACGCATTGTGCTCCAAGGTCTCGCACTTCCTCAGCGCGTCCTGGAGCTCCTATTGGATTTCGTTGACCCGGGCCTTGAGCCTCTTACGGGCGGCCTGCTCCTTGACAGCCTTCCCCTTGGCTTTTACTAGGGCCGCTTTCAGGGCCTCGACCTCAGTCATTGCCTCTGTTCACATCATGGTATTTCGGTCATTGCATATAATTTTCCCTTTTTTGAATACATAACAAGTTATTACTTACCTTGTTTTCCATGGAGATGCCTCTTCACCTGGCCCAGCTCCTCCTCGACCTCTGCTAGTTTCTGCTTCAGTCCGGAGACTTCGGCAGTACGGGAGGCCGCGGCCAACAACGACGCCTGTGCATACATTTTAGACAAATTTACTTAGTTTCCCGCAATAGGAGATTGATCCTGTGTCCGGTTTTTTCTTTCCGAACACCCAACAATGTCTCAGGGGCTACTATCTATATTGCGATTTTCTCCTTTTTGTACCGCTTACCTCAAAACCTGTCAATAGGCTGCTGCAGGCTTTGGTTAGTCCGCTCTTGGAGGACTGAACCCTTTCAATTACCGTGCCCATAAGGACACGGTGCTCATCCACAATGGAAGCACCTCGCAGCGCTTCCAGCAGATTATCCAGTGCCCCTGGTTGGACAGGGGTCACCGGGGGAACAGGCATCCCTCCTTCTTTTGAAGGAGGTTGCGTGCCGGATTCCGGAGTCGCATTGGACTCCGTAATCGAGTCCGGCTGAGGGCCGAACTGAATACGGCCCTCCCCGCTAGTCTCTATGGGTATTGACTCCCCCTGGTGTCCGGTGACGGGGGTTTCGCCTTCTAACGCCTCCTGAGGCTCTGCCCCGCCTGGAACAGTCCTTCATGATAGCACCTCCACATCGTCCTTGGCCTTGGGGGGAGTGAGCGGCCGGTGATGAATCACTGGCCATCGCCTTTGAGTCCAGCGAACCTCGTGATAAGGATCGCTGGGAACTGTCGTGGGCTGGACTGCAATAGCATAACTACTTAGATCAATACAACAAAGAGGAAAGACTTGGTTTATGGGCAGATATGGTTTTTAGCACTCACGATGTAGCCTGAGGCTTAGTGCGGGTATGTCTCTCCGGACTACTACCGACGCCCCACGCGGTGTTATCCGCAAGGGAGCTCTTCCCTTTCTTGGAAGTCTCCGCCTATAGGTTCGCCGAAGCCGCCCTCTTCTTCCTCCCCTCATCAGGGGGAGGGTTGTTCTCCTCCTCTTCTTCATCGTCGTCATCTTCGGCGGCGGAGGAGCGGGTCTTATCTTAGGACGTCGCGTCCGAAGCACCCCTACGGCGGGGGCCACTCTGGACCCCCTTGGCCTTCCCTGTGGCCTTCTTCTCCGGCGCCTTATAGGGCGCCGGTACCAGCATCTTCGCTAAACACGGGATGACTGGTTCTTCAGGCAGCGGAGCCGGACATTGGATCAGCTTCGCCTTCTTTGTCAAATCCTGAAGAAGTCGTGATAGTACAGGCTTAGACCTCATCCTTGAAACAAGCAAGTAAGGGATGCAGTAAGAATAATATACGTCATTGGCGAGATGGTTCATGTCATGCCCGCGGTCCGAATCTGTGGTTGGCGATGTTTCGTTGCCCTTAAAAAGCAACCCCTAGGCATCTTCATGAGTGGTTTCAAAGAGCCTCTTCAGGGTATGGTGCTTCTTCGGATTGAACTCCTAGAGAGGGTGACTTCGGCTTTGGCATGGAAGAATTCGGCGAACTAGCATCACCTGGGTTATATCGACGAGTTTGATATCTATATCCACCATGCTTTGAATGCGCATATGCAGCGCTGTCAGCTCGTCTGATGAAGACCAGTTCGGGCCCTTCTCGACCCAGGAGGTGAGCCGCATGGGAGCGCCGGACTTGAATTTGGCAGTTGCGACCCAGGTGGTGCCGCGGGGCTCTGTGATATAGAACCAATGTTTCTGCCATTCTTTTACAGTCTCCACGAAAGTGCCTTTCGACCAGGAGACATTGGCCAACTTGCTAACCATGGCGCCTCCGCACTCTGCGTGCTGGCCATCCACCACCTTCGGCTTCATGTTGAAGACCTTGAGCAACAGCCCTAAGTGGGGTTGTATGCAAAGGGAAGGTGATACGTCTCCAACGTATCTATAATTTTTGATTGCTCAATGCTATATTATCTACTGTTTTGGATGTTTATGGGCTTTATTATACACTTTTATATCATTTTTGGGACTAACCTATTAGCCCAGAGCGCAGTGACAGTTTCTGTTTTTACCTTGTTTTAGGGTTTCGAAGAGAAGGAAAATCAAACGGAATCCAATTGACCTGAAACTTCACGGAACTCATTTTTGGAAGGAAAGAAGCCCAGAAGTCTTGGAGTGCACGTCAGGGGACCTTTGAGGAGGCCATGAGGTAGGGGGGCGCGCCCACCCCTTGGGCGCGCCCTCCACCCTCGTGGCCTCTAACGTACTTCTTCCGCCTATATATCTCCATATACGCTAAAACGATCGGGGAGCACAATAGATCAAGAGTTCTGCCGCCAGAAGCCTCCGTAGCCACCGAAAGCCAATCTAGACCCGTTCCAGCACACTGTCGGAGGGGGAATCCCTCTCCGGTGGCTATCTTCATCAAACCGGTGCTCTCCATGATGAGGAGGGAGTAGTTCTCCCTCAGGGCTGAGGGTATGTACCAGTAGCTATGTGCTTGATCTCTCTCTCTCTCTCTCTCTCGTGTTCTTCATTTGGCATGATCATGATGTATCGCGAGCTTTGCTATTATAGTTGGATCCTATGATGTTTCTTCCCCCCTCTACTCTCTTGTAATAGATTGAATTTCCCCTTTGAAGTAATCTTATCGGATTGAGTCTTTAAAGATTTGAGAACACTTGATGTATGTCTTGTCATGCGTATCTGTGGTGACAATGGGATACCACGTGATTCACTTGATGTATGTTTTGGTGATCAACTTGCGGGTTCCGCCCATGAACCTATGCAAAAGGGTTGGCACACGTTTTCGTCGTGATTCTCCAGTAGAACTTTGGGGCACTCTTTGAGGTCCTTTCTGTTGGTTGAATAGATGAATCTGAGATTGTGTAATGCATATCGTATAATCATACCCACGAATACTTGAGGTAACATTGGAGTATCTAGGTGACATTAGGGTTTTGGTTGATTTGTGTCTTAAGGTGTTATTCTAGTACGAACTCTAGGGCTGTTTGTGACACTTATAGGAATAGCCCAACGGATTGATTGGAAAGAATAACTTTGAGGTGGTTTCGTACCCTACCATAATCTCTTCGTTTGTTCTCCGCTATTAGTGACTTTGGAGTGACTCTTTGTTGCATGTTGAGGGATAGTTATGTGATCCAATTATGTTATCATTGTTGAGGGAATTTACACTAGCGAAAGTATGAACCCTAGGCCTTGTTTCAACACATTGCAATACCGTTTACGCTCACTTTTATCATTAGTTACCTGGCTGTTTTTATATTTTCAGATTACAAAAACTATTATCTACTATCCATATACCACTTGTATCACCATCTCTTTGCCGAACTAGTGCACCTATACAATTTACCATTGTATTGGGTGTGTTGGGGACACAAGAGACTATTTGTTATTTGGTTGCAGTGTTGCTTGAGAGAGACCATCTTCATCCTATGCCTCCTACGGATTGATAAACCTTAGGTCATCCACTTGAGGGAAATTTGCTATTGTCCTACAAACCTCTGCACTTGGAGGCTCAACAACGTCTACAAGAAGAAGGTTGTGTAGTAGACATCAAGCTCTTTTCTGGCGCCGTTGCCACGGAGGTGAGTGCTTGAAGGTATATCTTTAGATCTTGCAATCGAGTCTTTTAGTTTCTTGTTTTATCACTAGTTTAGTTTATAAAAGAAAACTATAAAAAATGGAATTGAGTTTGTATCATACGCTTCACCTTTTTAATATCTTTCGTGAGTATGATGGAAAGGTGTGGGGACCCCGACTCATAAGTCGTGATCACCGAATGCACGTGTATAGTGATCCCAGAGATCAATGCTCACTGAACACACAGAAGCTGAATAACAAGAGTCTTACATCCATACATATCGTCTTACACAAATTATGACCATTATGGTCAAGTCTTACATAGATAAAGCCTTAAGGGCTGAACATCAAATGAAACATAAGCAGCAGAAATCTTCGTCGATAAGTAGAACCCATGCCATCTGCCTTAACCCTACAGGCATTCTGACTGGGAAACGTCCTAGTTCGCATGTTCGTCTCCAAAGAACTCTTCTTCGAACTCCTGTTCTTCCATGCCTGGCCAATTAAATAACCAGTGGCAAGCCAATGAGTACTTTGAATGTACTCGCAAGCAACGCATGTTTTGGTTCAAGGTACAAAAATGCATGATATAGGTAAATTTTTGCGGAAAGCTAGTTTTGAGTGCAATGACATGTTCAACAACTTGTAAGACATGCATTAGGAGAATTCAATAAACCATGAGGACATGTTACAGATATCAACATAAAAAGAGTGGGCACCAACCCAACTCAATTATGTCAAGTCCTTTGACTTGACCCAAGTAGTTCTTTCCACTTATCCAAACACACACTGGTTTGTAAACATGTGGACGTAGCCCAAGAGCGGTTACCCAACTGTCCCTGACCGTTGACACGGCTATTCAAATAGTTTTACACTCTGCAGAGGTTGCACACTTTACCCACAAGATCCGGGGAACTTCTGTGTCATCGACGTCCCGCGATACCTCAAGTACCTGGGGTAAGCACCCGATCACTATCTTTCCCTAGACAACACTAACAAGGAGTCCACTCGTTGTTCCGTATCCTCACGATGTACATCATACGAGACTCGCTCGAGATCGTAACATCCGAGAGGGGACACAACGGTGTATCCGGTGCCCTGTAAAAACAGTCATGGCCGCCCTACCTGGCACGACCCCGTCCTGAGAGAGAGCACCAACTCTCCCCGATCACTAGTAATGTGGGCTCCAAGCTAGTATCGGCCTAGGTAATAAATAATGCCCTTTCCCATATAAGGGTAGAGTGGTTGCGCATGTAAGGTTGGAATAACGGTCACAACTCAAACCTATCCGTTTTGAAAAAAACAACTCACACACTTGCCTCGATACACCACTTCGTCATCAAGTGGTTACCTAACTCATCATCTCCCTCGGGCATAATTGGCACCCGACGGGGTTTTCGAAAAGTCCGTTGAAAATACTTTGTCTCCATCACCATGCATATACCCGTCCCCTTTTTGCGTAGCAACTACTTTAGCATCCTATTTATTCCCACCGGCATAACCCTCATAAGGAGGTAGGGTCATGCACAATGCAAGTATCAACAAGGAGGAAATGAAGGCAACCCACCAAAGTGGCTACCCTCTCATCATGATTCTGATGCAACAATAATAAAGTGCTATATGAAATGCATAAAAAGGATTTCATAGACATGGTCAAAGGGCTGCTTGCCTTGGTCTTCAAAGTCTTCAAGTCCTTCTCCTTCTTCTTATCCAACTACTTCGTCAAATACGGGATCTATTCGCTGCAAGAAAATAACGAGAAAATAAGGCAATAGTAAAACAGAAAAACCAAAGTGCTCAGAAAAATGTCAACTTATTTTTGATAAATACTAGGGGGAACTCTAAGAAGGGGAAAATTATTAGTTATGGACTTGGAGTTGTATAATAGGAGAAATGGATTTTCATAGGGGAATATAAATGCTCAAATTTGAATTTAAATTTGAACAGTGTAGAAAAGTTTGATGGATTTTTATGAAAGTTACACCATTAAATAGGTGGGATTTTTAGAAAAATATGGGAGTTGGAATTATTGCATTTGGATTAATATTTAACCCTGTGGAATTTTTGCAAGTTTCCAGAAAAAGAAAAAGGAGAAGCAGCACTTGGCAACTGGGCCAGAAGGGCCACAGTGCAGCAGGCCCAGAGGGGATTCAGCCCACGGGAGGCTGCCACGTTGAAGGTGTAAAGGCAAAATACGCCTTCAGCCGATGCAGCGAACTGGTACGCGCGCGCGTGCGTTTTAAACCTGACGGGTGGGTCCCACCCATCAGGGCGTGAGACTGACGGTCAGGGCCCACGGCCGTCGTCGTCTACCTCTGTACAGGGGCGACGGTGAACTCGCCGGCGGCGATACAGGGCACGGGAGGGTGCGTGGGTGGTACCGTTGTGCTCAAGGAGAATCCGCTGTTCAGATGGAGGTGGAGTTGGTCGCCGGGGTGGCCTGGTTCGCCGAGGACGAGGTTCGCGGCGGAGGAGCTTCGGGCGTCGACGGCTCCGGCCGTTTCCGGATGCAAAAGAGGCGGGGAAGAAGGGGGAAATGGTCAGGGGTGCTCGGGGGTTCCAGATCGAGGCAGAGGAGGAGTAGGGGAGGCCTGTACTGTGGGATCGACGACGACCCGAGGCGGCGGAGCTCGAGCTCGATCTCGAGCTCGGGCTCGTCTGGAGAGGGGTGAGTGGTGTAGGGGGGTGTTTAGGGGAGTGAGAGAGCGAGTGGTGAGGAGAGGGGGGCTCGGGGAGGCCTTAAAGTAGGCGAGCCACGACTCACCGTAGACCTGTGCGCCGGCAAGGTCCTACTCGTTGCCACAGGGCTCGGGAGGACCTGGCGCCGTGTCTGGGGTGTTCCTGGGCGTGGACTACGCCGAGGGGAGCTAAGGGAGAGAGCGGGGATGGGTCAGAGACGCGCGCGTGTGAGCCGCACCATTGGCGCGCTCGGGCGGCCTCTGTTTGCTAGCGCGGAGGCGCGGGGAGGAGGAGAGAGGAAGGGGCCGACCGCGTAGCATGCTGCGGATGCCAAGGCGCATCGGCAAGCGCGCGGGGGTGGTCGGAGGCGTCGGGCAGAGGGCGGCTACAGTGCGGGTGTGCACTGTAGCGCGCTCTGGAGCACGCCAATTGCATGCCAGGGCATGCCTTTGGCTTGTAGGGTGCGGCCACTTGTGTCTAGATTGTTTAGGGAGGAGTAAACAAAGGGGAGAGGGCCTTGGATGCCCTAGACAGCCAGTAGGAGAGGAGAGAGGTTGAGGGAGAGAGGGAAATGGGCTGTCCAGAGAGAGAAAGTGGGGTTTTACCCCTCCAATAATTGAGCTATGGGTTTGCCATTGCTACTGGAGGTGCAAGGGGACTAGGAGGGGCTGTGGTAAAGAGTTCAGGCCATGGAGAAGAGTGGATGTGGTCAAAATAGGGGTTTTAGTAAAATGGCAGAAGGTGTTTGTTGCTGGTTTGGGCAAAAAGATGAACTCCTATTGTCATGAGGCTTGACAGGGTCAAATGGCATGAGATAATAAGGGGTTCCACCAAGATTGACTTCATTTGGGAAAAGTTGCCAATGCAGCTTTAGTAAACCCAAGAAATTAGCAGAAATGGACTTTTCAAGATTTAGTCATGCAAATCTATTCTCCTTGATGCACCACTTAGTTTAGTGTCATCATTTGAGGCTCTGAACATGTCCACAAAAGTTGAGGTCAAGGAGAGAAAGTTGGCAGTACAAACTTGTTCAAATTTGATTTTGGTCAGAGAGGGTTTTGGGGTACTTTTATCAAGATAACATTCTCTCCAACCAGTGCCATTTGGTCTAGATGAATAATTAGACCATTTGAGCATGTTCACAAGGTTTGAGAACATTTGGACATGTTTGGCAATGTAAAGTTGCTCAAACTTCAAAATGGACAGAAATGGTTTTGAGGAGATTTCATGGGGTTATACTTTTCTCCATGACATGATACTTGGCAAGATCATCCAAAATATCATATGTGACATGTTAGAATTTTCTTGGATTTTTATGAAAATATTTCCTGTAGAAATATTTCAAATCCTTGAAATGGGCAGAAATGGTTTTGGGAGGTTTTGTCGAATATTTTGAACACGACCATGTGTTTAAACTCATATATATGGAAAATATATGTCCACTTAGTTTCCCTAAATTTTCTCAAATATTTTTGAAACATTAAAATAATTTTAACCTATTAAAGACCATTTCTCGCCTCAAGAAAAAGCCTTGAAATAAAATAGGAAAATAACTTTTAAAATTGTATTTTTGTGGTTTATGGGAGCCCTATACCTAATATGCTTCAAATATACTTTTTGAAAGATTTTTACTGCCCTGAATTAAGTACTTGCAGTACAAATCTTAATTCAGGGGTTTTTGGAAAACTAATTTTTGAAAATACTTTTTGGCCAAATTATTTTTGTAAGAAAATACTATATTGCTCTATACACATGGCATGATCATTGGGCAGAAGTTTGGGGAAAGGAGATTAAGTATAGAAGGTGGGTTTGTGTTGACTTTAAAGAGCACTTGAAAAACACAGAGAGAAAACCAACTCCAAATAAACGCCAAATAATGCAAAAGTTTTTGTCAAACCACACTTTATCAAGATTTATTAGCTTAAGTGTTGTGGCATGAAAATCAGGGTGTGACAGACCTACCCCCCTTACAAGAATCTCGTCCCCGAGATTCCCAGACTAGGCGCGGAAAGGAATACGGAAACTTGGATTTGGGGTAGTCTTCACGTCCTCATACTGCTTCTGCTTCCGTTTGGTGCTCCATTGAACCTTGAAGTACTCGATGGCATGGCTTCGTGTTTGTCGTCCTGCTTGATCCAGATTGCAATTGGGGTCTCTCGCGTAGGTCATATTGGGCTGGAGGTCGATGGCTCGTGGCCGATGTCCTTGTAGACACCGGGCTAGCTAGGAAGTCGAAAACACTTCCGGCGTTGTGTCATGTGGAAACATTACGCACAGTGGGTAACTCAGGTAGTAGCTCCATCTGGTAACTGTCTTCTCTTCATCTTGTGGCGATCTCAGAGGGGGTTGTTAAATCTTGGTGTGAGCTTCCCTTTGACATGGAAATGCTTGGTTCCTTTGAGAGAAGTGGTTTGCAGATATGCCTGGTCTTTGATGCAGAGGTATACTTCTTGAGGATGGTGGTTGGTGTAGTTCTTCCTCCTAGACATGACGATCTTCAGATGTTCCTTGACCAGCTCAACGATTCTTCTTTCGTCTTCGGGTAGACAAGTATGTCATCAAAGAAAGATGACAACTAACTTGTCCAAGCACTCCATGAAGTCTATGGGGTACGTAAAGTGGGCTAAGGCATTGGTCATGGACGTGGTTGAGCATTGGCCAAGGTCTTATCGATCTAGAGCTAAAGCCCAAGGTCAGGATCCGACCATGTTGTGGCTTGGTAGGGCGTAAGGGTTTCAAGGATTCTAGTGTGCGAGTGAACATTTTATTATCTTATCCTTAAGCACGGTTTCTGAGATGCCAATAGTCTATCTAGTCCTTCCAACAAATAACCTTATATCATCGAAAGCATCATCTCGTATAGGCCAAATCCAATCATCACTCGTGATTTACCAAAGTCTCAGAAAATTCCTCAGGGTCACTGATACAAACTCATGAAGTCATTTTTCCTCTATTCCTATATCCTCAAATTGGTCTTCCTTATGGCATCGTCAGTTCTTGTGCTATATTAGGGTGACAATGTGCTTGCTTACTACGTCCACTAGTTCCATAATGAGCCCAGTGATAAGCAAGGTTATGGAGGCTTAACTGGTTCTCTTGCAATTCTATGGGTTAAGCACATGGTTAAGGACTCGAGCTGGGGTATCTCGTGAAGTCTCAAAGGGTCTAAGAGTGGGTTTCTAGTCTGGGGGGTTAAACATGACTCTACGGGGTTGCACATGGTCATGGAGATTATAGCAGAAGTCTTCATTGCTAGTTGGTTGCCGAGGTAGAATCCTTGGTGTAGCTTGTCTTGCTGGTCTTTAGTTGAGGAGAGAGATGAGAGGGAATAGTAGCATAGAGGAGGGGAATTCCTAAAGGGGGTTCTATAGTGTAGGTGCAAACAAACAAGTGCCAAAAAGGGCCAAACAAAAGAAACAAGGTAAGGAAGGTGATATAGTCGCATACTTGTTGCCCATGGCAAAAGTGCGACCTATATCAAAACACAAACAAATAAAAACAAGCAACACACAATCATGGTTCTATTCGAACCATCATACGGACTCGACTGCGCATAGGGGGTACACGACTCATCCTACCCTAGGGGTTCTCGGACTCAGTAGTCGTGCTTTACTTCGTGCCTCATGCAGTCTTCTGGGTTTTCCTCAGGTGTTGCTACGTCCCTTGTAGTTGTTCGATGAAGCAATCTGGGTTGAGCCTGAAGATTCTTCAACAACTTCTCGCCTGTTGAAGTGATGGGGTGAAGGTGGCTCCTCGTAGCAGGCATTGACTCGGTCTTCTGTTGTCTTCTTAATCATGACGACCCCTTTTGCCTTCTAAGGCGTCGACGGTACCAGGTAGGTAATCCCTTATGCAATGATATTAACAAGGCATAGTAGAGGTCCAACACGTCGGTTACGTTGATGAAAACATCGACACCAAGAGCGGGGAATGAAGAGAACCATTTTCCTACTCACTATAGTGAGGCGGACCAAATGGCGAGGTTCTCATCCACCGGTGGTTGTCGATACAACATCGGTAAGCACATGGTTGCTCTATTATCGATGTCTATCATGGTCTTGCATGTCTTACACCATGATCGTCATAGGACAAGGTTGCATCATCCTGGGGCAAATTCAAAAGTGTCACCATCCTCTCGGTCTTCATGTCCTCATTCTTCAAAGGCGTATCTTCTGTTGGCACTGTCTTGTCGTGGTGTCGCCAATCTTGGGTTCAGAAGAGGTGGGTGAGTGTTTGGCAAGGTGTACTCCTTCTAGGCTATCCACGAGGATTACAGGGAATCCTGTGGTTAGAGGCATAAGGGTTCTAGCGACCAAAGGTTTTGAAGGGGAAGAGATCGATAGGGAAAGTATACCTTAGTTTTCTAAAAACTGAGAAGGGAAGAGAAGTATAGATAGTTTTGAAAACTAGTAGAAGTTTTGGAAATAGTTTTACCCTAACTAACGACCATGCTAACTAAGGCTTCCTACAGTCAAGATGGCTCTGATACCAGCTCTGTGGGGACCCTGACTCATAAGTCGTGATCACCGAATGCACGTGTACAGTGATCCCAGAGATCAATGCTCACTGAACACACAGAAGCTGAATAACAAGAGTCTTACATCCATACATATCGTCTTACACAAATTATGACCATTATGGTCAAGTCTTACATAGATAAAGCCTTAAGGGCTGAACATCAAATGAAACATAAGCAGCAGAAATCTTCGTCGATAAGTAGAACCCATGCCATCTGCCTTAACCCTACAGGCATTCTGACTGGGAAACGTCCTAGTTCGCATGTTCGTCTCCAAAGAACTCTTCTTCGAACTCCTGTTCTTCCATGCCTGGCTAATTAAATAACCAATGGCAAGCCAATAAGTACTTTGAATGTACTTGCAAGCAACCCATGTTTTGGTTCAAGGTACAAAAATGCATGCTATAGGTAAATTTTTGCGAAAAGCTAGTTTTGAGTGCAATGGCATGTTCAATAACTTGTAAGACATGCATTAGGAGAATTCAATGAACCATGAGGATAGGTTATAGATATCAACATAAAAAGAGTGGGCACCAACCCAACTCAATTATGTCAAGTCCTTTGACTTGACCCAAGTAGTTCTTTCCACTTATCCAAACACACACTATTTTGTAAACATGTGGACGTAGCCCAAGAGCGGTTACCCAACTATCCCTGACCGTGGACACGGCTATTCGAATAGTTTTACACTCTGCAGAGGTTGCACACTTTACCCACAAGATCCGGGGAACTTCTGTGTCATCCACGTTCCGCGATACCTCAAGTACCCGGGGTAAGCACCCGATCACTATCTTTCCCTACACGACACTAACAAGGAGTCCACTCGTTGTTCCGTATCCTTACGATGTACATCATACGAGACTCGCTCGAGATCATAACATCCGAGAGGGGACACAACAGTGTATCCGGTGCCCTGTAAAAACAGCCATGGCCGCCCTACCTGGCACGACACCGTCCCGAGAGAGAGCACCAACTCTCCCCCATCACTAGTAATGCGGGCTCCAAGCTAGTATCGGCCTAGGTAATCAATAATGCCCTTTCCCATATAAGGGTAGAGTGGTTGCGCATGTAAGGTTGGAATAACGGTCGCAACTCAAACCAATCCATTTTAAAAAAAAACAACTCACACACTTGCCTCGGTACACCATTCGTCATCAAGTGGTTACCCAACTCATCATCTCCCTCGGGCATAAGTGGCACCCGACGGGGTTTTCGAAAAGTCCTTTGAAAATACTTTGTCTCCATCACCATGCATATACCCGTCCCCTTTTTGCGTAGCAACTACTTTAGCATCCTATCTATTCCCACCGGCATAACCCTCATAAGGAGGTAGGGTCATGCACAATGCAAGTATCAACAAGGAGGAAATGAAGGCAACCTACCAAAGTGGCTACCCTCTCATCATGACTCCGATGCAACAATAATAAAGTGCTATATGAAATGCATAAAAAGGGTTTCATAGACATGTTTAAAGGGCTGCTTGCCTTGTTCTTCAAAGTCTTCAAGTCCTTCTCCTTCTTCTTATCGAACTACTTCGTCAAATACGGGATCAATTCGCTGCAAGAAAATAACGAGAAAATAAGGCAATAGTAAAAAAGAAAAACCAAAGTGCTCAGAAAAATGTCAACTTATTTTTGATAAATACTAGGGGGAACTCTAAGAAGGGGAAAATTATTAGTTATGTATTTGGAGTTGTATAATAGGAGAAATGGATTTTCATAGGGGAATATAAATGCTCAAATTTGAATTTAAATTTGAACAGTGTAGAAAAGTTTGATGGATTTTTATGAAAGTTACACCATTAAATAGGTGGGATTTTTAGAAAAAGATGGGAGTTGGAATTATTGCATTTGGATTAATATTTAACCCTGTGGAATTTTTGCAAGTTTCCAGAAAAAGAAAAAGGAGAAGCAGCACTGTGCAACTGGGCCAGAAGGGCCACAGTGCAGCAGGCCCAGAGGGGATTCAGCCCACGGGAGGCTGCCACATTGAAGGTGTAAAGGCAAAATACGCCTTCAGCCGATGCAGCGAACTGGTACACGCGCGCGTGCGTTTTAAACCTGACGGGTGGGTCCCACCCATCAGGGCGTGAGACTGACGGTCAGGGCCCACGGCCGTCGTCGTCTACCTCTGTACAGGGGCGACGACGAGCTCGCCGGCGGCGATACAGGGCACGGGAGGGTGCATGGGTGGTACCGTTGTGCTCAGGGAGGATCCGCCATTCAGATGGAGGTGGAGTTGGTCGCCGGGGTGGCCTGGTTCGCCGGCGACGAGGTTCACGTCGGAGGAGCTTCGGGCGTCGACGGCTCCGGCCGTTTCCGGTTGCAAAATAGGCGGGGAAGAAGGGGGAAATGGTCAGGGGTGCTCGGGGGTTCCAGATCGAGGCAGAGGAGAAGCAGGGGAGGCCTGTACCGTGGGATCGACGGCGACCTGAGGCGGCGGAGCTCGAGCTCGATCTCGAGCTCGGGCTCGTCTGGAGAGGGGTGAGTGGTGTAGGGGGGTGGTTAGGGGAGTGAGAGAGCGAGTGGTGAGGAGAGGGGGGCTCGGGGAGGCCGTAAAGTAGGCGAGCCACGGCTCACTGTAGACCCGTGCGCCGGCAAGGTCCTACTCGTTGCCACAGGGCTCGGGAGGAGCTGGCGCCGTGTCTGGCGTGTTCCTGGGCGTGGACTACGCCGAGGGGAGCTAAGGGAGAGAGCGGGGAGGGGTCAGAGACATGCGCGTGTGAGCCGCACTATTGGCGCGCTCGGGCGGCCTCTGTTTGCTAGCGCAGAGGCGCGGGGAGGAGGAGAGAGGAAGGGGCCGACCGCGTAGCGTGCTGCGGACGCCGAGGCGCATCGGCAGGCGCGCGGGGGTGGTCGGAGGCGTCGGGCAGAGGGCGGCTACTGTGCGGGTGTGCACTGTAGCGCGCTCTGGAGCACGCCAATTGCATGTCAGGGCATGCCTTTGGCTTGTAGGGCGCGGCCACTTGTGTCTAGATTGTTTAGGGAGGAGTAAACAAAGGGGAGAGGGCCTTGGATGCCCTGGACAGCCAGTAGGAGAGGAGAGAGGTTGAGGGAGAGAGGGAAATGGGCTGTCCAGAGAGAGAAAGTGGGGTTTTACCCCTCCAATAATTGAGCTATGGGTTTGCCATTGCTACTGGAGGTGCAAGGGGACTAGGAGGGGCTGTGGTAAAGAGTTGAGGTCATGGAGAAGAGTGGAAGTGGTCAAAACAGGGGTTTTAGTAAAATGACAGAAGGTGTTTGTTGCTGGTTTGGGAAAAAAGATGAACTCCTATTGTCATGAGGCTTGACAGGGTCAAATGGCATGAGATAATAAGGGGTTCCACCAAGATTGAGTTCATTTGGGCAAAGTTGCCAATGCAGCTTTAGTAAACCCAAGAAATTAGCATAAATGGACTTTTCAAGATTTAGTCATGCAAATCTATTCTCCTTGATGCACCACTTAGTTTAGTGTCGTCATTTGAGGCTCTGAACATGTCCACAAAAGTTGAGGTCAAGGAGAGAAAGTTGGCAGTACAAACTTGTTCAAATTTGATTCTGGTCAGAGAAGGTTTTGGGGTACTTTTATCAAGATAACATTCTCTCCAACCAGTGCCATTTGGTCTAGATGAATAATTAGACCATTTGAGCATGTTCACAAGGTTTGAGAACATTTGGACATGTTTGGCAATGTAAAGTTGCTCAAACTTCAAAATGGACAGAAATGGTTTTGAGGAGATCTCATGGGGTTATACTTTTCTCCACGACATGATACTTGGCAAGATCATCAAAAATATCATATGTGACATGTTAGAATTTTCTTGGATTTTTATGAAAATATTTCTTATAGAAATATTTCAAATCCTTGAAATGGGCAGAAATGGTTTTGGGAGGTTTTGTCGAATATTTTGAACACGACCATGTGTTTAAACTCATATATATGGAAAATATATGTCCACCTAGTTTCCCTAAATTTTCTCAAATATTTTTGAAACATTAAAATAATTTTAACCTATTAAAGACCATTTCTGGCCTTAAGAAAAAGCCTTTAAATAAAATAGGAAAATAACTTTTAAAATTGTATTTTTGTGGTTTATGGGAGCCCTATACCTAATAGGTTTCAAATATACTTTTTGAAAGATTTTTACTGCCCTGAATTAAGTACTTGCAGTACAAATCTTAATTCAGCGGTTTTTGGTAACCTAATTTTTGAAAATACTTTTTGGCCAAATTATTTTTGTAAGAAAATATTATATTGCTCTATACACATGGCATGATCATTGGGCAGAAGTTTGGGGCAAGGAGATTAAGTATAGAAGGTGGAGTTGTGTTGACTTTAAAGAGCACTTGAAAAACACAGAGAGAAAACCAACTCCAAATAAACGCCAAATAATGCAAAAGTTTTTGTCAAACCACACTTTATCAAGATTTATTAGCTTAAGTGTTGTGGCATGAAAATCAGGGTGTGACAGACCTGCCCCCCTTACAAGAATCTCGTCCCCGAGATTCCCAGACTAGGCGCGGAAAGGAATACAGAAACTTGGATTTGGGGTAGTCTTCACGTCCTCATACTGCTTCTGCTTCCGTTTGGTGCTCCATTGAACCTTGAAGTACTCGATGGCATGGCTTCGTGTTTGTCGTCCTGCTTGATTCAAATTGCAATTGGGGTCTCTCGCGTAGGTCATATTGGGCTGGAGGTCGATGGCTCGTGGTTGATGTCCTTGTAGACACCGGGCTAGCTAGGAAGTCGAAAACACTTCCGGAGTTGTGTCATGTGGAAACATTACGCACAGTGGGTAACTCAGGTAGTAGCTCCATCTGGTAACTGTCTTCTCTTCATCTTGTGGCGATCTCAGAGGGGGTTGTTAAATCTTGGTGTGAGCTTCCCTTTGACATGGAAATGCTTGGTTCCTTTGAGAGAAGTGGTTTGCAGATATGCCTGGTCTTTGATGCGGAGGTATACTTCTTGAAGATGGTGGTTGGTGTAGTTCTTCCTCCTAGACATGACGATCTTCAGATGTTCCTTGACCAGCTCAACGATTCTTCTTTCGTCTTCGGGTAGACAAGTATGTCATCAAAGAAAGATGACAACCAACTTGTCCAAGCACTCCATGAAGTCTATGGGGTACGTAAAGTGGGCTAAGGCATTGGTGATGGACGTGGTTGAGCATTGGCCAAGGTCTTATCGATCTAGAGCAAAAGCCCAAGGTCAGGATCCGACCATGTTGTGGCTTGGTAGGGCGTAAGGGTTTCAAGGATTCTAGTGTGCGAGTGAACATTTTATTATCTTATCCTTAAGCATGGTTTCTGAGATGCCAATAGTCTATCTAGTCCTTCCAACAAATAACCTTATACCATCGAAAGCATCATCTCGTATAGGCCAAATCCAATCATCACTCGTGATTTACCAAAGTCTCAGATAATTCCTCGGGGTCACTGATACAAACTCATGAAGTCATTTGTCCTCTATTCCTATATCCTCAAATTGGTCTTCCTTATGGCATCGTCAGTTCTTGTGCTATATTAGGGTGACAATGTGCTCGCTTACTACGTCCACTAGTTCCATAATGAGCCCAGTGATAAGCAAGGTTACGGAGGCTTAACTGGTTCTCTTGCAATTCTATGGGTTAAGCACATGGTTAAGGACTCGAGCCGGGGTATCTCGTGAAGTCTCGAAGGGTCTAAGAATGGGTTTCTAGTCTGGGGGGGGGGGGGGGTTAAACATGACTCTACGGGGTTGCACATGGTCGTGGAGATTGTAGCAGAAGTCTTCATTGCTAGTTGGTTGCCGAGGTAGAATCCTTGGTGTAGCTTGTCTTGCTGGTCTTTAGTTGAGGAGAGAGATGAGAGGGAAAATTAGCATAGAGGAGGGGAATTCCTAAAGGGGGTTCTATAGTGCAGGTGCAAACAAACAAGTGCCAAAAAGGGCCAAACAAAAGAAACAAGGTAAGGAAGGTGATATAGTCGCATACTTGTTGCCTATGGCAAAAGTGCGACCTATATCGAAACACAAACAAATAAAAACAAGCAACACACAATCATGGTTCTATTCGAACCATCATACGGACTCGACTGCGCATAGGGGGTACACGACTCATCCTACCCTAGGGGTTCTCGGACTCAGTAGTCGTGCTTTACTTCGTGCCTCATGCAGTCTTCTGGGTTTTCCTCAGGTGTTGCTATGTCCCTTGTAGTTGTTCAATGAAACAATCCGGGTTGAGCCTGAAGATTCTTCAACAACTTCTCGCCTGTTGAAGTGATGGGGTGAAGGTGGCTCCTCGTAGCAGGCATTGACTCGGTCTTCTGTTGTCTTCTTAATCATGACGACCCCTTTTGCCTTCTAAGGCGTCGACGGTACCAGGTAGGTAATCCCTTATGCAATGATATTAACAAGGCATAGTAGAGGTCCAACACGTCGGTTACGTTGATGAAAACATCGACACCAAGAGCGGGGAATGAAGAGAACCGTTTTCCTACTCACTATAGTGAGGCGGACCAAATGGAGAGGTTCTCATCCACCGGTGGTTGTCGATACAACATCGGTAAGCACATGGTTGCTCTATTAGCGATGTCTATCATGGTCTTGCATGTCTTACACCCTGATCGTCATAGGACAAGGTTGCATCATCCTGGGGCAAATTCAAAAGTGTCACCATCCTCTCGGTCTTCATGTCCTCATTCTTCAAAGGCGTATCTTCTGTTGGCACTGTCTTGTCGTGGTGTCGCCAATCTGGGGTTCAAAAGAGGTGGGTGAGTGTTTGGCAAGGTGTACTCCTTCTAGGCTATCCACGAGGATTACAAGGAATCCTGTGGTTAGAGGCATAAGGGTTCTAGCGACCAAAGGTTTTGAAGGGGAAGAGATCGATAGGGAAAGTATACCTTAGTTTTCTAAAAGCTGAGAAGGGAAGAGAAGTATAGATAGTTTTGAAAACTAGTAGTAGTTTTGGAAATAGTTTTACCCTAACTAACGACCATGCTAACTAAGGCTTCCTACAGTCAAGATGGCTCTGATACCAGCTCTGTGGGGACCCCGACTCATAAGTCGTGATCACCGAATGCACGTGTATAGTGATCCCAGAGATCAATGCTCACTGAACACATAGAAGCTGAATAACAAGAGTCTTACATCCATACATATCGTCTTACACAAATTATGACCATTATGGTCAAGTCTTACATAGATAAAGCCTTAAGGGCTGAACATCAAATGAAACATAAAAAGCGGAAATCTTCGTCGATAAGTAGAACCCATGCCATCTGCCTTAACCCTACAGGCATTCTGACTGGGAAACGTCCTAGTTCGCATGTTCGTCTCCAAGGAACTCTTCTTCGAACTCCTGTTCTTCCATGCCTGGCCAATTAAATAACCAGTGGCAAGCCAATGAGTACTTTGAATGTACTCGCAAGCAACCCATGTTTTGGTTCAAGGTACAAAAATGCATGATATAGGTAAATTTTTGCGGAAAGCTAGTTTTGAGTGCAATGACATGTTCAACAACTTGTAAGACATGCATTAGGAGAATTTAATTAACCATGAGGATAGGTTACAGATATCAACATAAAAAGAGTGGGCACCAACCCAACTCAATTATGTCAAGTCCTTTGACTTGACCCAAGTAGTTCTTTCCTCTTAGCCAAACAGACACTAGTTTGTAAACATGTGGATGTAGCCCAAGAGCGGTTACCCAACTATCCCTGACCGTGGACACGGCTATTCGAATAGTTTTACACTCTGCAGAGGTTGCACACTTTACCCACAAGATCCGGGGAACTTCCGTGTCATCCACGTCCCGCGATACCTCAAGTACCTGGGGTAAGCACCCGATCACTATCTTTCCCTAGACGACACTAACAAGGAGTCCACTCGTTGTTCCGTATCCTCACGATGTACATCATACGAGACTTGCTCGAGATCGTAACATCCGAGAGGAGACACAACGGTGTATCCGGTGCCCTGTAAAAATAGTCATGGCCGCCCTACCTGGCACGACATCGTCCCGAGAGAGAGCACCAACTCTCCCCCGTCACTAGTAATGCGGGCTCCAAGCTAGTATCGGCCTAGGTAATCAATAATGCCCTTTCCCATATAAGGGTAGAGTGGTTGTGCATGTAAGGTTGGAATAACGGTCGCAACTCAAACCAATCCGTTTTGAAAAAAAACAACTCACACACTTGCCTCGGTACACCACTTCATCATCAAGTGGTTACCCAACTCATCATCTCCCTCGGGCATAAGTGGCACCCCACGGGGTTTTCGAAAAGTCCTTTGAAAATACTTTGTCTCCATCACCATGCATATACCCGTCCCCTTTTTGCGTAGCAACTACTTTAGCAACCTATCTATTCCCACCAACATAACCCTCATAAGGAGGTAGGGTCATGCACAATGCAAGTATCAATAAGGAGGAAATGAAGGCAACCCACCAAGGTGGCTACCCTCTCATCATGATTCCGATGCAACAATAATAAAGTGCTATATGAAATTCATAAAAAGGGTTTCATAGACATGGTCAAAGGGCTGCTTGCCTTGGTCTTCAAAGTCTTCAAGTCCTTCTCCTTCTTCTTATCCAACTACCCTTTCATCATGATCTCGAGCTCGGGCTTGTCTGGAGAGGGGTGAGTGGTGTAGGGGGGTGTTTAGGGGAGTGAGAGAGCGAGTGGTGAGGAGAGGGGGGCTCGGGGAGGCCTTTAAGTAGGCGAGCCACGGCTCACCGTAGACCCGTGCACCGGCGAGGTCCTGCTCGTTGCCACAGGGCTCGGGAGGAGCTGGCGCCGTGTCTGGGGTGTTCCTGGGCGTGGACTACGCCAAGGGAAGCTAAGGGAGAGAGCGGGGAGGGGTCAGAGACGCGCGTGTGTGAGCCACACCATTGGCGCGCTCGGGCGGCCTCTGTTTGCTAGTGCGGAGGCGCGGGGAGGAGGAGAGAGGAAGGGGCCGACTGCGTAGCATGCTGCGGACGCCGAGGCGCATCGGCAGGCGCGCGGGGGTGGCCCGAGGTGGTCGGAGGCGTCGGGCAGAGGGCGGCTACAGTGCGGGTGTGCACTGTAGCGCGCTCTGGAGCACGCCAATTGCATGCCAGGGCATGCCTTTGGCTTGTAGGGCGCGGCCACTTGTGTCTAGATTGTTTAGGGAGGAGTAAACAAAGGGGAGAGGGCATTGGATGCCCTGGACAGCCAGTAGGAGAGGAGAGAGGTTGAGGGAGAGAGGGAAATGGGCTGTCCAGAGAGAGAAAGTGGGGTTTTACCCCTCCAATAATTGAGCTATGGGTTTGCCATTGCTACTGGAGGTGCAAGGGGACTAGGAGGGGCTGTGGTAAAGAGTTGAGGCCATGGAGAAGAGTGGAAGTTGTCAAAATAGGGGTTTTAGTAAAATGGCAGAAGGTGTTTGTTACTGGTTTGGGCAAAAAGATGAACTCCTATTGTCATGAGGCTTGACAGGGTCAAATGGCATGTGATAATAAGGGGTTCCACCAAGATTGAGTTCATTTGGGCAAAGTTGCCAATGCAGCTTTAGTAAACCCTAGAAATTAGTAGAAATGGACTTTTAAAGATTTAGTCATGCAAATCTATTCTCCTTGATGCACCACTTAGTTTAGTGTCGTCATTTGAGGCTCTGAACATGTCCACAAAAGTTGAGGTCAAGGAGAGAAAGTTGGCAGTACAAACTTGTTCAAATTTGATTCTGGTCAGAGAGGGTTTTGGGGTACTTTTATCAAGATAACATTCTCTCCAACCTGTGCCATTTGGTCTAGATGAATAATTAGACCATTTGAGCATGTTCACAAGGTTTGAGAACATTTGGACATGTTTGGCAATGTAAAGTTTCTCAAACTTCAAAATGGACAGAAATGGTTTTGAGGAGATCTCATGGGATTATACTTTTCTCCATGACATGATACTTGCCAAGATCATAAAAAATGTCATATGTGACATGTTAGAATTTTCTTGGATTTTTAAGAAAATATTTCCTGTAGAAATATTTCAAATCCTTGAAATGGGCAGAAATGGTTTTCGGATGTTTTGTCGAATATTTTGAACATGACCATGTGTTTAAACTCATATATATGGAAAATATATGTCCACTGAGTTTCCCTAAATTTTCTCAAATATTGTTGAAACATTAAAATAATTTTAACCTATTAAAGACCATTTCTGGCCTTAAGAAAAAGCCTTTAAATAAAATAGGAAAATAACTTTTAAAATTGTATTTTTGTGGTTTATGGGAGCCCTATACCTAATAGGTTTCAAATATACTTTTTGAAAGATTTTTACTGCCCTAAATTAAGTACTTGCAGTACAAATCTTAATTCAGGGGTTTTTGGAAAACTAATTTTTGAAAATACTTTTTGGCCAAATTATTTTTGTAAGAAAATACTATATTGCTCCATACACATGGCATCATCATTGGGCAGAAGTTTGGGGCAAGGAGATTAAGTATAGAAGGTGGAGTTGTGTTGACTTTAAAGAGCACTTGAAAAACACAGAGAGAAAACCAACTCCAAATAAAAGCCAAATAATGCAAAAGTTTTTGTCAAACCACACTTTATCATGATTTATTAGCTTAAGTCTTGTGGCATGAAAATCAGGGTGTGACAAAAGGATAATTGTGCTCAAGTGCTAGAAGAAGAATGCATTAAAATGTTTGGCACTAAATATTTGAATGATGAGCATGATTGCAATGTTGTTAGTATGAATTCCTTGAATATCTATGATGCTAATGATATGCAAAGCCACAAGCTTGGGGAAGCTATGTTTGATGAAGTTGATATTTTTTGTCCCCCATGTTTTGATGAGCAAATTTATTATGATGAAAGCATGCCTCCTACTTATGATGATTATATTGATGAAAGTGGATTTGGAGAGGTCATGGCTTTATTTTGTGATGAATCCACTATTCCGGAAGATGTTCCAATTGATTATGAGAACAAAGTTGCTATCTATGATGATTATTGTGATGACTTGTATGCTATAAAGAATAATGATACCCATGAAACTTGTCATCATGATTTTAGTTTTCAATTGGATTATGCCTTAGATGATAATTATTTTGTTGAGTTTGCTCCCCCTATTATTCATGAGAAGAATTTTGCTTATGTGGAGAGTAATAAAATTTCTATGCTTGTAGATCATGATAATAATGCTTTAGGTTCTGGTTATATTATTGAATTCATTCATGATGCTACTGAAAATTATTATGAGGGAGGAATATATGCTTGTAGGAATTGCAATAATATCAAGTTTCCTCTCTATGTGCTTAAAGTTTTGAAGTTATGCTTGTTTTGCCCTCCTATGCTAGTTGATTATTGTTCCCACAAGTTGTTTGCTCAAAAAATCCCTATGCATAGGAAGTGGGTTAGGCTTAAATGTGCTGGTCATATTCGTTATGATGCTCTCTTTATGTTTCAATTCTTATCCTTTATGTGAGCATCATTGAAATCATCATGCCTAGCTAGGGGCGTTAAACGATAGCGCTTGTTGGGAGGCAATCCAACTTTATTTTTGTTCCTTGCTTTTTTGCTCCTGTTTAGTAATAAATAATTCATCTAGCCTCTGTTTATATGTGGTTTTATGCTTTTAATTAGTGTTTGTGCCAAGTAGAACCTTTGGGAAGACATGGGGAAAGTCTTTTTAATCTTGCTGTAAAAAACAAAAACTTTAGCACTCACGAGAATCGCAGCCATTTTTATTTGGAGAGTGCTATTTAGTTAATTATTTTTGCAGATGATTAATAGACAAATTCCTCAGTTCCAGTAATTTATTTGAGAATTTTATGAGTTCCATAAGTATACGTTTGATCCAGATTACTACAGACTGTTCTGTTTTTGACAGATTCTGTTTTCTATGTGTTGTTTGCTTATTTTGATGAATCTATGAGTAGTATCGGAGGGTGTGAACCATAGAGAAGTTGGAATACAGTAGATATTACACCAAGATAAATAAATAATGAGTTCATTACAGTACCTTATGATGGTGATTTGCTTTCTTATACTAACGGAGCTTACGAGTTTTCTTTTAAGTTTTGTGTTGTGAAGTTTTCAAGTTTTGGTTAAAGATTCGATGAACTATGGAATAAGGAGTGGAAAGAGCCAAATATTGGGGATTCCCAAGGCATCCCAAGGTAATATTCAAGGACAACCAAAAGCCTAAGCTTGGGGATGCCCCGGAAGGCATCCCCTCTTTTGTCTTCGTTCATCGGTAACTTTACTTGGAGCTATATTTTTATTTACCATATGATATGTGTTTTGCTTGGAGAGTCAATTTATTGTGTTAGGATTTTCTTGATGTTATTTAGAACATAGTTTTGCATCTTTTATTTCAATAAAAGTAGTATTGATAGCCTTTACTATGCCTATTTTAGAAGTCCACATGTTGCTGTTTGAAAAACAGAAAGTTTACCGCTGTTGCAATAATTCCCTAGAAAATTCAGAATGTGATAAAATGTTGAACCCTTTTGCATACTAATCTATGATAAATTTACTACAGTGGGAATTTTCTTTCATAATTTTTGGAGTTAAGGAAGTATGGATCTAGCTGCATTCTTTATAGACTGTCCTGTTTAGGCAGATTGCTGTTATGCTTGCATTATTTGCATATGTTTGTTTCTTTAATGATTCTATTTGAGGATAGGGCTATTAAATATGCAGAGGAATTTAGTATGAAATGTTTAATAATAATTTTTGTGATTTTCTACAGTAGAGGATGATACGGTTTTTGCATTGATTTATACTAACTTATCTCACGAGTCCTTGTTGAGTTTTGTGTGGATGAAGCTTTTGAGATTTAGGGAGACCGTGATATGAGAGGAATTAAGGAGACACAAAAGCTCAAGCTAGGGGATGCCCAAGGCATCCCAAGATAATATTTCAAGAAGTCTCAAGCGTCTAAGCTTGGGGATGCCCCGGTTGGCATCCCACCTTTCTTCTTCAACAACTATCGGTTAGTTTCAGTTGATCCTAAGTTTTTGCTTCTTCACATGATGTTTGCCATTCTTAGAATGTCATTTTATCTTGATTTGCTTGCTGTTTGAATAAGATACCAAGATCTGAAATTCTTAAATGTTAGAGAGTCTTCACATAGTTGCATAATTATTCGACTACTCATTGATCTTCACTTATATCTTTCGGAGTAGTTTGTCATTTGCTCTAGTGCTTCACTTATATCTTTTAGAGCATGGTGGTAGTTTTATTTTGAAGAAATAGATGAACTCTCATGCTTCACTTAGATTATTTTGAGAGTTTTAAATAGCGTGGTACTTTGCTTAAATAATCCTAATATGCCAGGTATTCAAGGTTAGTAAAATTTTCTTATGATTGTTTGAATACTAAGAGAAGTTTGATGCTTGATGATTGTTTTGAGATATGGAGGTAATAATATCAAAGTCGTGCTAGTTGAGTAGTTGTGAATTTGAGAAATGCTTGTGTTGAAGTTTGCAAGTCCTGTAGCATGCACGTATGGTGAACGTTGTGTAACAAATTTGAAACATGAGGTGTTATTTGATTGTCCTCCTTATGAGTGGCGGTCGGGGACAAGCGATGGTCTTTTCCTACCAATCTATCCCCCTAGGAGCATGTGCATAGTACCAAGGTTTTTGATGACTTGTAGATTTTTGCAATAAGTATGTGAGTTCTTTATGACTAATGTCGAGTCCATGGATTATACGCACTCTCACCCTTCCATCCTTGGTAGCCTCTTCGGTACCGTGCATGGCCCTTTCTCACATTGAGAGTTGGTGCAAACTTCGCTGGTGCATCCAAACCCTGTGATATGATACGCTCTTTCACACATAAACCTCCTTATATCTTCCTCAAAACAGCCACCATACCTACCTATTATGGCATTTCCATAGCCATTCCGAGATATATTGCCATGCAACTTTCCACTGTTCCGTTTATCATAACACATTCATCATTGTCATAGTGCTTTGCATGATCATGTAGTTGACATCGTATTTGTGGCAAAGCCACCGTTCATAATTCATACATGTCACTCTTGATTCATTGCATATCCCGGTACACCGCCGGAGGCATTCATATAGAGTCATACTTTGTTCTAGTATCGAGTTGTAATCATTGAGTTGTAAATAAATAGAAGTGTGATGATCATCATTTTCTAGAGCATTGTCCCAAGTGAGGAATAAAAAAAGGATAAAGGCCATAAAAAAGAGAAGGCCACAAAAAAAGAGAAAGGCCATAAAAAAGATAAGGCCCAAAAAAATGAAAAAAAATGAAAATGAGAGAAAAAGAGAGAAGGGACAATGCTAATATCCTTTGCCACACTTGTGCTTCAAAGTAGCAGCATAATCTTCATGATAGAGAGTCTCTTGTTTTGTCACTTTCATATACTAGTGGGAATTTTTCATTATAGAACTTGGCTTGTATATTCCAACAATGGGCCTCCTCAAGTGCCCTAGTTCTTCGTGAGCAAGCAAGTTGGATGCACACCCACTTAGTTTCTTTTGTTGAGCTTTCATACATTTATAGCTCTAGTGCATCTGTTGTATGGCAATCCCTACTCCTTGCGTTAACATCAATCGATGGGCATCTCCATAGCCCATTGATTAGCCTCGTTGATGTGAGACTTTCTCCTTTTTGTCTTCTCCACATAACCCCCTCGTTATATTCTATTTCACCCATAGTGCTATGTCCATGGTTGGCGCTCATATATTGCATGAAAGTTTATAGGTTTGAGATTACTAAAGTATGAAATAATTGCTTGGCTTGTTATCGGGGTTGTGCATGATGAGAGCATTCTTGTGAGACGAAAATGAAACATGACTAAACCAAATGATTTTGTAGGGATGAACTTTCTTTGGCCATGTTATTTTGAGAAGACATAATTGCTTAGTTAGTATGCATGAAGTATTATCATTTCTATGTCAATATGAACTTTTGTCTTGAATCTTTCGGATCTGAATATTCTTGCCACAATTATGAAGAATTACATTGAAATTATGCCAAGTAGCACTCTGCATCAAAAATTCTGTTTTTATCATTTACCTACTCGAGGACGAGCAGGAATTAAACTTGGGGATGCTGATACGTCTCCAACGTATCTATAATTTTTGATTGCTCCATGCTATATTATCTACTGTTTTGGATGTTTATGGGCTTTATCATACACTTTTATATCATTTTTGGGACTAACCAATTAACCTAGAGCCCAGTGCCAGTTTCTGTTTTTACCTTGTTTTAGGGTTTCGAAGAAAAGGAAAATCAAACGGAGTCCAATTTACCTGAAATTTCACGGAACACATTTTTGGAAGGAAAGAAGCCCAGAAGTCTTGGAGTGCACGTCAGGGGACCTTCCAGGAGGCCACGAGGTAGGGGGGCGCGCCCACCCCCCTGGGTGTGCCCTCCACTATCGTGGGCCCCTCATGGCCCCCCTGGCGTACTTCTTCCACCTATAAATCTCCATATACCCTAAAACGACCGGGGAGCACAATAGATCGGGAGTTCCGCCACCAGAAGCCTCCGTAGCCACCGAAAGCCAATCTAGACCCGTTCCGGCACACTGCCAGAGGGGAATCCCTCTCCGGTGGATATCTTCATCAACCCGGTGCTCTCCATGACGACGAGGGATTAGTTCTCCCTCGGGGCTGAGGGTATGTACCAGTAGCTATGTGTTTGATCTCTCTCTCTCTCACTCTCTCTCTCGTGTTCTTGATTTGGCATGATCTTGATGTATCGCGAGCTTTGCTATTATAGTTGGATCCTATGATGTTTCTTCCCCCCTCTACTCTCTTGTAATGGATTGAGTTTCCCCTTTGAAGTAATCTTATAGGATTGATTCTTTAAAGATATGAGAACACTTGATGTATGTCTTGTCGTGCGTATCTATGGTGACAATGGGATACCACGTGATTCACTTGATGTATGTTTTGGTGATCAACTTGCGGGTTCCGCCCATGAACCTATGCATAGGGGTTGGCACACGTTTTCCTCGTGATTCTCCGGTAGAACTTTGGGGCACTCTTTGAGGTCCTTTGTGTTGGTTTAATAGATGAATCTGAGATTGTGTGATGCATATCGTATAATCATACCCACGGATACTTGAGGTGACATTGGAGTATCTAGGTGGCACTAGGGTTTTGGTTGATTTGTGTCTTAAGGTGTTATTCTAGTACAAACTCTAGGTCAGTTTGTGAGACTTATAGGAATAGCCCAACGGATTGATTGGAAAGAATAACTTTGAGGTGGTTTCGTACCCTACCATAATCTCTTCGTTTGTTCTCTGCTATTGGTGACTTTGGAGTGACTCTTTGTTGCATGTTGAGGGATAGTTATGTGATCCAATTATGTTATCATTGTTGAGGGAACTTACACTAGCGAAAGTATGAACCCTAGGCCTTGTTTCAACACATTGCAATACCGTTTACGCTCACTTTTATCATTAGTTACCTTGCTATTATTATATTTTCAGATTACAAAAACTATTATCTACTATCCATATACCACTTGTATCACCATCTCTTCGCCAAACTAGTGCACCTATACAATTTACCATTGTATTGGGTGTGTTGGGGACACAAGAGACTCTTTGTTATTTGATTGCAGGGTTGCTTGAGAGAGACCATCTTCATCCTACGCCTCCTACGGATTGATAAACCTTAGGTATCCACTTGAGGGAAATTTGCTACTGTCCTACAAACCTCTGCACTTGGAGGCCCAACAATGTCTACGAAGAAGGTTTGGTAGTAGACATCAAGCTCTTTTCTGGCATTGTTGCCGGGGAGGTGAGTGCTTGAAGGTATATCTTTAGATCTTGCAATCGAGTCTTTTAGTTTCTTGTTTTATCACTAGTTTAGTTTATAAAAGAAAACTATAAAAATGGAATTGAGTTTGTATCATACGCTTCACCTTTTTAATATCTTTCGTGAGTATGATGCAAAGGATAATTGTGCTCAAGTGCTATAAGAAGAATGCATTAAAATGTTTGGCACTAAATATTTGAATGATGAGCATGATTGCAATGTTGTTAGTATGAATTCCGTGAATATCTATGATGCTAATGATATGCAAAGCCACAAGCTTGGGGGAGCTATGTTTGAGGAAGATGATATTTTTTGTCCCCCATGTTTTGATGAGCAAATTTATTATGATGAAAGGATGCCTCCTATTTATGATGATTATATTGATGAAAGTGGATTTGGAGAGGTCATGGCTTTATTTTGTGATGAATCCACTATTCCGGAAGAGGTTCCAATTGATTATGAGAACAAAGTTGCTATCTATGATGATTATTGTGATGACTTGTATGCTATAAAGAATAATTATACCCATGAAACTTGTCATCATGATTTTAGTTTTCAATTGGATTATGCCTCACATGATAATTATTTTGTTGAGTTTTCTCCCACTATTATTCATGAGAAGAATTTTGCTTATGTGGAGAGTAATAAAATTTCTATGCTTGTAGATCATGATAATAATGCTTTAGGTGTTGGTTATATTGCTGAATTCATTCATTATGCTACTGAAAATTATTATGAGGGAGGAATATATGCTTGTAGGAATTGCAATAATATCAAGTTTCCTCTCCATGTGCTTAAAGTTTTGAAGTTATGCTTATTTTGCTGTCCAATGCTAGTTGATTATTGTTCCCACAAGTTGTTTGATCACAAAATCCCTATGCATAGGAAGTGGGTTAGGCTTAAATGTTCTAGTCATATTCTTTATGATGCTCTCTTTATGTTTCAATTCTTATCCTTTATGTGAGCATCATTGAAATCATCATGCCTAGCTAGGGGCGCTAAACGATAGCGCTTGTTGGCAGGCAACCAAACTTTATATTTGTTCCTTGATTTTTGCTCTTGTTTAGTAATGAATAATTCATCTAGCCTCTGTTTATATGTGGTTTTATGCTTTTAATTAGTGTTTGTGCCAAGTAGAATCTTTGGGAAGACTTGGGGAAAGTCTTTTTAATCTTGTTGTAAAAAACAAAAACTTTAGCGCTCACGAGAATTGCTGCCATTTTTATTTGGAGAGTGCTATTTAGTTAATTATTTTTGTAGCTGATTAATAGATAAATTCCTCAGGTCCAGAAATTTATTTGAGAATTTTATGAGTTCCAGAAGTATACGTTTGATCCAGATTACTACAGACTGTTCTGTTTTTGACAAATTCTGGTTTCTATGTGTTGTTTGCTTATTTTGATGAATCTATGAGTAGTATCGGAGGGTATGTACCATAGAGAAGTTGTAATACAGTAGATATTACACCAAGATAAATAAATAATGAGTTCATTACAATACCTTATGATGGTTGTCGGTGTCAAAACCGGCGGATCTCGGGTAGGGGGTCCCGAACTGTGCGTCTAGGCCGGATGGTAACAGGAGGCAGGGAACACGATGTTTTACCCAGGTTTGGGCCCTCTCGATGGAGGTAAAACCCTACGTTCTGCTTGATTAATATTGATGATATGGGTAGTACAAGAGTAGATCTACCACGAGATCGAGGAGGCTAAACCCTAAAAGCTAGCCTATGGTATGATTGTTGTATGATGATGTTGTCCTACGGACTAGAACCCTCCGGTTTATATAGACACCGGATAGGGTTAGGGTTACATAGAGTCGGTTACAATGGTAGGAGATCTTGAATATCCACATCGCCAAGCTTGCCTTCCACGCCAAGGAAAGTCCCATCCGGACACGGGACGAAGTCTTCAATCTTGTATCTTCATAGTCCAGGAGTCCGGCTGAAGGTATAGTCCGGCTACCCGAACACCCTCAAATCCAGGACTCCCTCAGTAGCCCCCGAACCAGGCTTCAATGATGATGAGTCCGGCGCGCAGATTTTCTTCGGCATTGCAAGGCGGGTTCTCCTCCAAATTCCGTGTACCTGTTGAATAAAGTCCGGTTTCTTGTAAATGTTGCGCTCCTTGGCTTCTACGCCCAATAGTGGCCGTCTTCCACGTGTCAAACGAATGCGAAAGGCCGAGGCATTTTTGCATCCACACCCCTAGCCATATAAACGAGCCGCCTATTTAACTAGATGGAAATTCAGGTTCAAACCACATCTTCTCCTCTCCGCGAGTTATCATCAGAGCGCTTCCAGCAAAGGTCCATTCCAACATGTCCAGCCGTCGCAGCTCCTCCCCTCGCCCCTCCGGTCCCAAACCCGGGGACTGGGAGAGTTGCACCATCTCGCACAGCGAGTTAGTGTCGCTTCAGGCCAAGGGATTTCTTCCCCCGGCATACATGGTCCCGGTCAGAGCCGGTCTCGCCACCTACAATGGCGGAAAACAAGCGGAGAGCACCCCCAATCCTTCTAAAGGAGAGCAGGTGTGCCTCGTCCCCTATCTAATAAGGGGACTGGGATTTCCAATTCATCCATTTCTCCGCGGGCTTCTGAAGTTTTACGGTCTCCAGCTGCACAATCTCACGCCCGCCTCCGTATTACACATCGCGGGTTTCATTGCCCTTTGCGAGCTATTTTTAGGCGTTGAGGCTCATTTCACGCTGTGGAAGAGGTTATTCTGCCTGGTGCCCCATTCTCAAGAGGGGTCTATCTATCAAGTGGGCGGAGCCGAAGTATGGCGCATCGCCGGGACCGGATACCTATCCGGAACCCCGAAGAAGGCGTCCGAGGACTGGCCTTCGGAATGGTTTTACATAGATGACGTCCCGCTACCGGACCCTATCCGGGTCGGCCTCCCCGAGTTCAACAATGCCCCATTGAAGAAACGCTTGAGCTGGCGTCCACGGAGCTCTCAGAGAGAAAGCGACAGAGACGTCCTTTACCTGATGGGCCGGATAAGACTGTTGGCTCATTCCGGACTAACCATGATTGGAGTCATGGCTGCATGCATTATGCGGGGGGTGCAGCCGCTTCAATATAGAGGCCACCCCATGTGGGATTTCAACGGGGAGGATGACGCCACCCGTTACGGTCGTAAGGGGGCCGGCCTTAGCCGCCGCCTTAGTAAAGATCTTATCCTCTTTGTACAAGGGAGAAAAGGAGGAATTCCTCCACATAAATCCGCAGGCCGGATTCAGTATGTACGATCCTCCAAGTTGGGTAAGTGAACAATTGCGCTTGCCCGTTCATTTTATACTCCCATGGTTAGATAGGTAGTCTAATGATTTCAATGCAAGAACTGCGACAGGAGGTAAAGGATATAAACAGCCGTCCTCCACAGCCCGAGGATCCAGAACGGTCCCTCAATCCGGACTCCGAAGAGGATCCGGACATATCGGTGGAGCTTATTGACGGGGTGTTCTATTAGCTAAGTAAGGATGATACCTTGGTGGCCATTACGGCGGATTACCCAGGGTTAATCTCGGCCTCCCAGGTGACGGAAACCGGAGTCCCATTCCCTTAAAAGAGATTCCACTCTCACGTATTCTGGTGTTTCTGATGACAACCGTGTTTTGCAGGGGAGATTTCCGAGGCAGGAGGCCGAACCTGCGGCGGCTAGCCAACGAGGGGCCGCAGGGCCCCGTGGGGCAAAAAGGAATGTAGTCCGGCTGAGATGCCGGCACAAAGGTATAGCGTACCCTCTGTTTCCCTGGAGTTATTCTGTCAGGGCATATTAACGTTCGTGCTATCTTCAGAACGAAGAGACCTCGCCGGACTACATCCGGAGAGGTTGCCAATCGCGCCTCCACCAGCCAGGCTCCAACGTTAGGCCAGGAAGCGGAGGCGAGCACAAGGCGCGCACCAGACGCTCCTCCGTCAGAGGATGAGGACAGGCTGTCTGCCACAAATTCTGAAGTGGAGAATGCCATGAACCACAGGCATCCCCGGACAGTTCTACGCGACGCTTGTTTCTCCCAAGAGGCTTTAGATGCCTTTAATTCGGGAGATGCGTACCTCCGTGCCGCTCAAAATGGTTTAGCCAGAGCCATGGAGCAGTATGTAAAAGACATACGGGTAAGAAAATTTTGGTTAAATATATATATATATATATATATATATGCCAGTAGCCCTCGAGACTTGAAGCAGTTAGAGCAACTGATTTAAGGATCATTTAACATGCAGGTTCTTACAGAGAAGAATACCGTACTGTCCCAGGAGCTGGAAAAGTGCAAGGCCCAACTAGAGGCCGCACTAGCCGCAGCAGGGGAGCCCAAAGAGACCCCCTCAGGTAAGATACACTTCGAAAGATTAGTATTATGCGGTGTGGGTGCAAATCTGACAGATCATATTGCAGATGGCGCCGGACTCGATCCGGACAAGCAACAACTCTTACGCCGGCTAAAGGCCGGCGAGAGTGTGTTGACAAAGGTGAGGCGGGAGAAGAATGATCTTCAGGATGCCAACACCAAGCTGGACGTCAAACTTAAAGATGTTCGTGGCCAGCTGTCGGACTCCACGAAGGACAATCAGCGGCTTCGACATGGCATATTTAGTAAGTGCTTGAACGAACTTTGAAAAAAAGTTCGGCGAGGAAGTCGACTAACAGAGTAATGTCTATAGGTATGCTCACAGGTCGTCCTGCAGAGGAGATGCCTGGTTCAATGGGTGACCTTCTTCCCGAACTCTTGCAACTTCACGAGCGAATTCGGCAGGCGATGCGAGGTATTGCCCAAGCCTTATGGCCTGCCCACTCCGTGCCCGAGGGCCTTGGAGAGCTTGCGGAGAAGCTGAAGGGAGCTCGGCGGCGCTTCCGGTTGTGGAAGATATCGGCCTGCCGACAAGGCGCTAGGGAGGCCTGGGCCATGGTGAAGACCCATTTTACGAAGTCTGACGCAAACCACATGGCCGAGGTCGAACCAGTGGGGCCTGACAGGAAGGAGATCCCTGTAAGCTTAGTATACGGCCAAGTAGAGTTGGCCGCGAAGTATTCCCAGCAGGACTATAAATTAGACAGCCTGTTAGATGGTATAGAAGAGGAATACAATCATTCAGAATGACTGTGTAATTTTAAATTGACATGTGTAATGCCTTCTAGCCGGATTGTAGATCGTTTGTCGTTGCCGACCTTTTCGCTTCAACCTCGGGACCTGACGGTCCGGAGTGTGTCCGAATACCCTAGCAGTTATATAAGAACCGGGGTATGCGTGGAGACCAGGCGTAGGGGTCATCAGTGCTTTATCAGACAAGTGCCCAACTAGTTATGTTATATTACATGGTTAGTAAGAAACATCTTCTAGAGAGAATAGTTCCGTTAAGGGTTCCTTTCGCTGGGAGGCATGCCCTAAACATCTTCCAGGCAACCCAGCTTGGCCAAAATGTAAGTCATATCGATGCATATAATGGTGAAGAAAAAGGTACATGCGGAAGTTTGACGCATGTGTTGGGCGTGAAGCCCTTATAAATAAGCTTCTGTTAAAGAAGCCCCCAGGTTTAATGAGCGCGAGTGGCGCGTCACTATATGAGCCTTTAAGGGCTATAAAAGAAAAAAATGGGAAGGAGAGAAATGTAAGACAGAAAAATTCAACAAGGAATGGACAGAGGAAGGAGACGAACACAGAGCCCGGTGCTAGGCATAGAATCTTCGGAGACGGGCAGCGTTCCACGGGTTCGGCTCGAGTCGGTTGTTCGACGCATCTCGCAGGCGGTACGCCCCACCGGTCAGGACTTGGTCGATTATGAATGGACCTTCCCACTTGGGCTTGAGTTTGTCCTTTTTCTTATCCGACAGGCGTAGAACTAGTTCGCCAACATTGTAATTTTTGGCCCGTACTTCTCTGCTTTGATATCTTCGGGCCTGCTGTTGATAAAATGCGGAACGGGCTTTTGCCACGTCACGCTCCTCCTCCAAGGCGTCCAAGTTGTCCTGCCGATTGAGCTCGGCTTCTCTTTCTTCGTACATGCGCACTCTAGGTGAGTCATGAATTATGTCGCAGGGCAGAACTGCTTCTGCGCCGTACACCATAAAAAATGGTGTGTATCTGGTGGTGCGATTTGGCGTGGTCCGCAGCCCCCATAGCACGGAGTCGAGCTCCTCTACCCAGTGCGTGTTAGATTCCTTGAGGGACCGCACTAGTCTGGGTTTAATGCCGCTCATGATAAGACCATTTGCACGTTCGACCTGGCTGTTGGTTTGTGGGTGATAGACGGAAGCATAATCGAGCTTGATGCCCATGTTTTTGCACTAGAGTTTTACCTCGTCGGTGGTAAAGTTTGTATCGTTATCGGTTATGATGCTGTGGGGGACGCCATAACGGTGTACAACCCCGGATATGAAGTCTATCACCGGTCCGGATTTGGCCGTTTTAACAGGCTTGGCTTCTATCCATTTGGTGAACTTATCCACCATGACCAGTAAGTATTTTTTATTATGGGTTCCACCTTTAAGGGGTCCGACCATGTCAAGCCCCCAGACCGCAAAAGGCCAGGTGATGGGTATAGTTTGGAGTGCGGTGGGTGGCATATGGCTTTGGTTGGCAAAAAGTTGGCAACCAGCGCATTGTTGGACTAGGTCCTGAGCGTCTGCCCGGGCCGTCGGCCAATAAAAGCCTGTACGGAAAGCCTTGCTAACAAGGGACCGAGCAGCGGCGTGGTGACCACCGAGTCCGGCATGAATTTCAGCCAGAAGGTTCCGCCCTTCCTCTTCGGAGATGCACCTTTGAAGGACTCCGGTAGTGCTTTTCTTATAAAGCTCTCCCTCATGGACTCTGTAGGCTTTAGCTCGCCGCACTATGCAGCGGGCCTCGTTTTGGTCCTCCGGGAGTTCCTGCCTAGTAAGGTAGGTTAGGAATGGTTCTGTCCATGGGGCAATAACCACCATTATTACGTGGGCTGAAGGTGTAATTTCGTTGGCAGAGCCTCCAATTGTGTCAGATTGTTCGGCGTCGAGTGGTGCGGCTGGGTTCGGGCTGTTGTTTGCGGGTTCCCCCTCCCATGCTACGGATGGCTTGAAGAATCTTTCCAAAAAGATGTTGGGGGGGACTGCATCACGTTTTTCTCCGATGCGTGCTAGGACGTCTGCCGCTTGATTGTTTTCTCGGGCTATATGGTGAAACTCCAGCCCTTCGAACCGAGTTGACATTTTTAGGACGGCATTGCGGTAAGCTGCCATTTTTGGGTCTTTGGCGTCGAAGTCTCCATTTATTTGGGATATCGCGAGGTTTGAATCCCCGCGTACCTCTAGGCGCTGGATACTGCTATCCGGAGGCCATGTAGGAGGGCCTCATATTCGGCTGCATTGTTGGAATCCGTGTACATGATCTGGAGCACATATTGGACTGTGTCTCCTGTGGGGGACGGCGGGACGACGCCGGCCCCCAGTCCGGCCAACATTTTGGAGCTGTCGAAATGCATAATCCAGTTTGAATATGTGCCGTACTCTTTAGGGAGCTCGGCCTCTATCCATTCTGCGACGAAGTCGGCCAAAACATGCGATTTAATAGCTCGTCGTGGCTTATAGTTTATATCGAACGGGAGAAGCTCGATGGCCCATTTTGCAATCCGGCCCATTGCATCGCGGTTGTTGATGATATTGTTGAGTGGTACTTCCGAGGCTACTGTTATGGAACACTCTTGAAAGTAGTGTCGTAGCTTCCGGGATGCCACGAATACCGCGTATGCAATCTTTTGATAATGCGGGTACCGTGATTTGCATGGAGTGAGGATAGTGGACACGTAGTAGACCGGCCTTTGAGGGGGGAATTTGTGTCCGTCCGTTTCCCGCTCGACAACGAGCACTGCGCTGACAACTTGATGTGTTGCTGCAATGTACAATAACTTTGGTTCGCCGGTGTTTGGCGCGGCCAGGACTTGGTTTGTTGCCAATATGGCTTTTATTTCATCAAGTCCGTCTGTGGCGGCATCCGTCCACTCAAAGTGTTCGGTGCGCCGAATGAGGCGATAGAGGGGTAGTGCCTTTTCTCCCAAATGGGAGATGAAGCGGCTTAAAGCCGCCACGCATCCGGTTAATTTTTCTATTTGTTTAAGGTCCTTTGGGACATCCAATTGTGACAAAGCTCGGATCTTGGCTGGATTTGCTTCAATTCCTCTACCAGATACAATGAAGCCCAAGAGCTTTCCGGCTGGAACACCGAAGACGCATTTTTCCGGGTTGAGCTTGATGTCATATTTTTGGAGGTTATCGAATGTAAGCCTCAAGTCGTCTACTAGAGATTTGACATGTCTTGATTTGATGACCACATCATCCACGTACGCCTCCACTGTTTTGCCGATCTGGTTTGCCAGACATGTCTGGATCATGCGCTGATATGTTGCGCCGGCGTTTTTCAGCCCGAAGGGATTGTGTTGAAGCAGGATGGGCCGTATGGTGTGATGAATGCTGTTGCAGCTTGGTCTGATTCTGCCATCTTGATTTGATGGTAACCGGAGTATGCGTCGAGGAAACACAACGAATCGTGTCCTGCGGTGGCATCGATAATTTGATCGATACGGGGGAGGGGAAGGGATCCTTTGGGCAAGCCTGGTTAAGGTCTTTAAAATCGACACACAGGCGCCAGGATTTGTCCTTCTTTGGTACCATCACCAGGTTTGCTAGCCAGTCCGGATGTTTTATGTCTCTGATGAATCCGGCCTCCAATAGCTTGTCTAGATCCTCTCCCATAGCCTGTCTCTTGGGTTCGGAAAAGCACTGAAGGGCTTGTTTGACAGGTTTAAATCCTTTTTGGATATTTAAGCTGTGTTCGGCCAGCCCGCGTGGGATCCCTGGCATGTCTGAAGGGTGCCAGGCGAAGATGTCCCAGTTCTCTCGTAGGAATTCTCGCAGTGTGGCATCTACATCAGGATTCAGTCGTGCCCCGATGGAAGCTATTTTATTGGGGTCCATTGGATGGACCTAGAATTTGACTATTTCGTCAGCTGGCTTGAAGGATGTGGATTTGGATCTCCTGTCGAGTATCACGTCGTCCCTGTTAACCGTGGAGCGCAGCGCAGTCAGTTCCTCGGCCGCTAAGACTTCGGATAGCGCCTCAAGGGCTAATGCGGCTGTCTTGTTTTCGGCGTGGAGTGCTATGTCCGGATCACTAGCTAGAGTGATAATTCCGTTCAGCCTGGGCATCTTAAGCTTCATGTACCTGTAATGGGGTATTGCTTGGAAGATTGTGAATGCTTCCTGCCCTCGTAAAGCGTGATATCCGCTCTTGAATGGGGCCACCTGAAACGTGACTTCTTCAGACCTGTAGTTATCCGGCGTGCCGAACACCACATCTAGTGTGATTTTTCCTGTGCAGCGCGCTTCCCGACTGGGGATTATTCCTCTAAAGGATGTGCTGCTTCGCTCGATGCGGTTCAAGTCTATTTCCATTTTTTGAAGGGTTTCCTCATAAATGAGGTTCAGTCCGCTGCCTCCATCCATGAGCACCTTGGTGAGGCGAACGTCGTCCACTATGGGGCTGAGGACCAATGCGGCTGGTGCTCGGGCTATTCGGAATCTAGGTTCATCACTTGCGTTGAAGGTAATGGCAGTGTCACTCCATGGATTTATTGTTGCAACTTGATAGACTTCGGCGAGGTTGTGGAGTGTTCTTTTTCGCACATTGTTTGATGCGAAAGTCTCGAAGACCGTGAGAATGGTACTAGTGTCCTTGGGCTGGCTTTCTGCGGCCTCCGGAATTAGGAGGTCCTCGCCGATTTTGGCCACCTGCCGGAGTATCCAACATGCTCTAAGGCTGTGAGTTGGTGTGGCGTCCTCTGTACTATGAATTCTACAGGGTCCATCAAGCCACTTTTCTAGTACGGTTCCATGCCCTGTAGAGGGTTTTGGCTTTTTGGTGTTTATCCCGGGTGTCCTATGATGATGCACCCTCTTAGTTCGGACGGGATTACTACTCAAGGCCGGATTATCCCAAAATTTTATTTCGGTTTTCCAAGCGCTTTCCATCGCACAGTATTTTTGTACTATGGACGCCAAGTCAGCGAAGCGTCTAATATCACGATGACTTATGGCGTTGAGGATTCCCTTGTCCGTGCAATTACTGCAAAAAATTGAGATTGCGTCTCCCTCGCGGCAATCCTTTATCCTGTTCATAACCAGGAGGAATCTGGCCCAGTAATGATGTATTGTTTCCTCGGGCCTCTGCCTGATTTGGGAGAGATCACTTATGATCGGGTGGGCGGGTGTCGTTGAATCTGAAACCTCACCCAATCCAGGATTCGGAGGCCGAAGAGTTTCCGAACTCTCAAGTTCGGATTCTTGGGTGTTGTCGAATGAATTTGGCCCGTTGCCTGATCCTAAGCTCAGGTCTTGAGTTACATCCTCCCCTCCGCGGGTATCCGGCTTGGAGGGGTCGGGAATTCGGACGTAGCTAGTCCTTAGAATAGATGAAGGGTCGCCGCACTACGCCTCTACCACGACAACGTGGTGGGTCAATTGGGGAGAGTTAATTTCTCTTAGATCGGGTTTAAGCCCAACCTGGTCGTAATCCGTAGCGAGCCCCAGGGCAGCGATGCGATCCAAGAGCTCGTTTACGGAAGAGAGCTCCATTGGATCTAGCTGCTCGACGAACTCCGAGCTGACGTGTAGGTTGCTTTTGATGACCCGAGAGGTCATCGTCGGCGCAACAGCTAAACATGCGGTCATGAGGAAACCACCTAACCGGAGAGTTTGGCCGACAGCCAAGGCTCCCTTAGCGACGGCGCCGTCTTTAAAGACGGGAGGAGGCATCCTTCCTGATTGCGATGGCACAGAGGAACTCTCAATGAAAGCACCAATGTCGGTCTCAAAACCGGCGGATCTCGGGTAGGGGGTCCCGAACTGTGCGTCTAGGCCGGATGGTAACAGGAGGCAGGGAACATGATGTTTTACCCAGGTTCGGGCCCTCTTGATGGAGGTAAAACCCTATGTCCTGCTTGATTAATATTGATGATATGGGTAGTACAAGAGTAGATCTACCACGAGATCGAGGAGGCTAAACCCTAAAAGCTAGCCTATGGTATGATTGTTGTATGATGATGTTGTCCTACGGACAAGAACCCTCCGGTTTATATAGACACCGGATAGGGTTAGGGTTACATAGAGTCGGCTACAATGGTAGGAGATCTTGAATATCCGCATCGCCAAGCTTGCCTTCCACGCCAAGGAAAGTCCCATCCGGACACGGGACGAAGTCTTCAATCTTGTATCTTCATAGTCCAGGAGTCCGGCTGAAGGTATAGTCCGGCTACCCGAACACCCCCTAATCCAGGACTCCCTCAATGGTGATTTGCTTTCTTATACTAACGGAGCTTACGAGTTTTCTATTAAGTTTTGTGTTGTGAAGTTTTCAAGTTTTGGGTAAAGATTCGATGAACTATGGAATAAGGAGTGGCAAGAGCCTAAGCTTGGGTATGCCCAAGGCACCCCAAGGTAATAATAAAGGACAACCAAAAGCCTAAGCTTGGGGATGCCCCGGAAGGCATCCCCTCTTTCGTCTTCGTTCATCGGTAACTTTAGTTGGAGCTATATTTTTATTTACCACATTATATGTGTTATGCTTGGAGAGTCAATTTATTTTGTTAGGATTTGCTTGCTTTTATTTAGAACATAGTTTTGCATCTTTTATTTCAATAAAAGTGTTATTGATAGCCTTTACTATGCCTATTTTAGAAGTTCACACGTTGCTGTTTGAAAACAGAAAGTTTACTGTTGCAATAATTCCCTAGAAAATTCAGAATGTGATAAAATGTTCAAACCTTTTTCATATTAAGATCTGATAAATTTAATACAGTGGGAACTTTCTTTCATAATTTTTGGAGTTAGGGAAGTATGGATCTAGCTGCATTCTTTACAGACTGTCCTATTTAGGCAGATTGTTGTTATGCTTGCATTGTTTGCATATGTTTGTTTCTTTAATAATTCTATTTGAGGATAGGACTATTAAATATGCAGAGGCATTTTGTATGCAATGTTGAATAATAATTTTTGTGATTTTCTACAGTAGAGGATGATAAGGTTTTTGCATTGATTTATACTAACTTATCTCATGAGTCCTTGTTGAGTTTTGTGTGGATGAAGCTTTTGAGATTTAGGGAGACCGTGATATGAGAGGAATTAAGGAGACACAAAAGCTCAAGCTTGGGGATGCCCAAGGCATCCCAAGATAATATTTCAATAAGTCTCAAGCGTCTAAGCTTGGGGATCCCCCAGTTGGCATCCCACCTTTCTTCTTCAACAACTATCGGTTAGTTTCAGTTGATCCTAAGTCGTTGCTTCTTCACATGATGTTTGCCATTCTTACAATGTCATTTTATATTGCTTTTCTTGCTGTTTGAATAAAATACCAAGATCTGAAATTCTTAAATGTTAGAGAGTCTTCACATAGTTGCATAATTATTCGACTACTCATTGATCCCCACTTATATCTTTCGGAGTAGTTTGTCATTTGCTCTAGTGCTTCACTCATATCTTTTAGAGCATGGTGGTAGTTTTATTTTGAAGAAATAGATGAACTTGTTGGGGAACGTAGTAATTTCAAAAAAATTCCTACGCACACGCAAGATCATGGTGATGCATAGCAACGAGAGGGAGAGTCTGATCTACGTACCCTTGTAGATCGCAACGGAAGCGTTGACACAACATAGAGGAAGTAGTCGTACGTCTTCTTCCCGATGCGACCAATCCAAGCACCGTTACTCCGGCACCTCCGAGTTCTTAGCACACGTACAGCTCGATGACGATCCCCGGGCTCCGATCCAGCAAAGCTTCGGGGAGGAGTTCCGTCAGGACGACGGCGTGATGACGATCTTGATGTTCTACTGACGCAGGGCTTCGCCTAAGCACTACAACGATATGATCGAGGTGGAAAATGGTGGCAGGGGGCACCGCACACGGCTAAGGAACGATCTCAATGATCAACTTGTGTGTCTTGCGGTGCCCCTGCCCCCGTATATAAAGGAGCAAGGGGAGGAGGCTGGCCGGCCAGGTGTGGCGCGCCAAGGAGGAGTCCTCCTCCTAGTAGGAGTAGGACTCCTACTATGAGGGGGAAAGAGGTGGAGTGGGAGAAGGAAAGGGGGGCACTGCCCCCCTCCCCTAGTCCAATTCGGACCAGGGAGGAGGTGGCGCGTGGCCCACCTCTGGCAGCCCTTATCTCTCTCCACTAAAGCCCATATGGCCCATTACTTCTCCCGGTAGGGTTCCGGTAACCCTCCGGCTCTCCGGTTTTCTCCGAAATCACCCGGAACACTTCCGGTGTCTGAATATAGTCATCCAATATATCAATCTTTATGTCTCGACCATTTCGAGACTCCTCGTCATGTCCCCGATCTCATCCGGGACTCCGAACTCCTTCGGTACATCAAAACTCATAAACTCATAATATAACTGTCATCGAAACCTTAAGCGTGCGGACCCTATGGGTTCGAGAACAATGTAGACATGACCGAGACACGTCTCCGGTCAATAACCAATAGCGGGACCTAGATGCCCATATTGGCTCCTACATATTCTACGAAGATCTTTATCGGTCAGACCGCATAACAACATACGTTGTTCCCTTTGTCATCGGTATGTTACTTGCCCGAGATTCGATCATCGGTATCCAATACCTAGTTCAATCTCGTTACCGGCAAGTCTCTTTACTCGTTCTTTAATACATCATCTCGCAACTAACTCATTAGTTGCATTGCTTGCAAGGCTTAAGTGATGTGCATTACCGAGAGGGCCCAGAGATACCTCTCCGACAATCGGAGTGACAAATCCTAATCTCGAAATACGTCAACCCAACATGTACCTTTGGAGACACCTGTAGAGTACCTTTATAATCACCCAGTTACGTTGTGACGTTTGGTAGCACACAAAGTGTTCCTCCGGCACACGGGAGTTACATAATCTCATAGTCATAGGAACATGTATAAGTCATGAAGAAAGGAATAGCAACATACTAAACGATCGGGTGCTAAGCTAATGGAATGGGTCATGTCAATCAGATCATTCATCTAATGATGTGATCCCGTTAATCAAATAACAACTCTTTGTCCATGGTTAGGAAACATAACCATCTTTGATTAATGAGCTAGTCAAGTAGAGGCATACTAGTGACACTCTGTTTGTCTATGTATTCACGCATGTATTATGTTTCCGGTTAATACAATTCTAGCATGAATAATAAACATTTATCATGATATAAGGAAATAAATAATAACTTTATTATTGCCTCTAGGGCATATTTCCTTTAGTCTCCCACTTGCACTAGAGTCAATAATCTAGATCACATCACCATGTGATTAACATCAATAGTTCACATCATCATGTGATTAACACCCATAGTTCACATCGCCATGTGACCAATACCCAAAGGGTTTACTAGATTCAGTAATCTAGTTCACATCGCTATGTGATTAACACCCAAAGAGTACTAAGGTGTGATCATGTTTTGCTTGTGAGAGAATCTTAGTCAACGGGTCTGCCACATTCAGATCCACATGTATTTTGCAAATTTCTATGTCAACAATGCTCTGCATGGAGCTACTCTAGCTAATTGCTCCCACTTTCAATATGTATCTAGACCGAGACTTAGAGTCATCTAGATTAGTGTCAAAACTTGCATCGGCGTAACCCTTTACAATGAACCTTTTGTCACGTCCATAATCGAGAAACATATCCTTATTTCACTAAGGATAATTCTGACCGTTGTCCAGTGATCTACTCCTAGATCACTATTTTACTCCCTTGCCAAATCAGTGCAGGGTATACAATAGATCTGGTATATAGCATGACATACTTTATAGAACCTATGGCCAAGGCATAGGGAATGACTTTCATTCTCTTTCTATCTTCTGCCATGGTCGGGCTTTGAGTCTTACTCAACTTCACACCTTGTAATACAGGCAAGAACTCTTTCTTTGACTGCTCCATTTTGAACTACTTCAAAATCTTGTCAAGGTATGTACTCATTGAAAAAACTTATCAAGCGTCTTGATCTATCTCTATAGATCTTGGAGCTCAATATGTAAGCATCTTCACCGAAGTCTTTCTTTGAAAAACTCCTTTCAAACACTCCTTTATGCTTTACAGAATAATTCTACATTATTTCCGATCAACAATATGTCATTCACATATACTTATCAGAAATGTTGTAGTGCTCCCACTCACTTTCTTGTAAATACCGGCTTCACCGCAAGTCTGTATAAAACTATATGCTTTGATCAATTCATCAAAGCGTATATTCCAACTCCGAGATGCTTGCACCAGTCCACAGATGGATCGCTGGAGCTTGCACATTTTGTTAGCACCTTTCGGATTGACAAAACCTTCTGGTTGCATCATATACAACTCTTTTTTAATAAATCCATTAAGGAATGCAGTTTTGTTTATCCATTTGCCAGATTTCACAAAATGCGGGAATTACTAACATGATTCGGACAGACTCAGCATAGATACGAGTGAGAAGCTCTCATCGTAGTCAACACCTTGAACTTGTCGAAAACCTTTTGCGACAATTCTAGCTTTGTAGATAGTAACACTACTATCAGCGTCCGTCTTCCTCTTGAAGATCCATTTATTCTCAATTGCTTGCCGATCATCGGGCAAGTCAACCAAAGTCCAAACTTTGTTCTCATACATGGATCATATCTCAGATTTCATGGCTTCAAACCATTTCGCAGAATCTGGGCTCATCATCGCTTCCTCATAGTTCGTAGGTTCGTCATGATCAAGTAACATGACCACCAGAACAGGATTACCGTACCACACTGGCGCGGATCTCACTCTGGTTTACCTACGAGATTCGGTAGTAACTTGATCTGAAGTTACATGATCATCATCATTAGCTTCCTTACTAATTGGTGTAGTAGTCACAAGAACATATTTTTTTTGTGATGAACTACTTTCCAATAAGGGAGAAGGTACAATTACCTTATCAAGTTTTCTACTTTCCTCCCACTCACTTCTTTCGAGAGAAACTCCTTCTCTAGAAAGGATCCATTCTTAGCAACGAATGTCTTGCGTTCGGATCTGTGATAGAAGGTGTACCCAACTATCTCCTTTGGGTATCCTATGAAGACATATTTCTCCGATTTGAGTTTGAGCTTATCGAGATGAAACTTTTTCACATAAGCATCGCAACTCCAAACTTTAAGAAACGACAGCTTAGGTTTCTTGCCAAACCATAGTTCACACGGTGTCATCTCAACGGATTTAGATGGTGCCCTTTTAAACATGAATGCAGCTGTCTTTAATGCATAACCCCAAAACGATAGTGGTAAATCGGTAAGAAGCATCATAGGTCGCACCATATCTAATAAAGTATGGTTATGACGTTCGGACACACCATTACATTGTGGTGTTCCAGGTGGCGTGAGTAGTGAAGCTATTTCACATTGTTTTTAACTGAAGACCAAACTCGTAACTCAAATATTTGTCTCCGCGATCAGATCGTAGAAACTTTATTTTCTTGTCATGATGATTTTCCACTTCACTCTGAAATTCTTTGAACTTTTCATATGTTTCAGACTTATGTTTCATCAAGTAGATATACCCATATCTGCTCAAATCATCTGTGAAGTTCAGAAAATAACGATACTTGTCGTGAGCCTTAACACTCATCGGACCGCATACATCAGTATGTATTATTTCCAATAAGTCAGTTGCTCGCTCCGGAGAATGGAGTCTTAGTCATCTTGCCCATGAGGCATGGTTTGCAAGCATCAACTGATTCATAATCAAGTGATTCCAAAAGCCCATCAGCATGGAGTTTCTTCATGCGCTTTACACCAATATGATCTAAACGGCAGTGCCACAAATAAGTTGCACTATCATTATTAACTTTGCATCTTTTGGTTTCAATATTATGATTATGTGTATCACTATGATCGAGATCCAACGAACTATTTTCATTGGGCGTGTAACCATATAAGGTTTTATTCATGTAAACAGAACAACAATTTATTCTCTTACTTAAATGAATAACCGTATTACAATAAACATGATCAAATCATATTCATGCTGAACGCAAACACCAAATAACACTTATTTAGGTTCAACACTAATCCCGAAATTATAGGGAGTGTGCGATGATGATCATATAAATCTTGGAACCACTTCCAACACACATCGTCACTTCACCCTTAACTAGTCTCTGTTTATTCTGCAACTCCCGTTTCGAGTTACTAATCTTAGCAACTGAACTAGTATCAAATACTGAGGGGTTGCTATAAACACTAGTAAAGTACACATCAATTAGATGTATATCAAATATACTTATGTTCATTTTTCCATCCTTCTTATCCGCCAATCACTTGGGGTATTTCCGCTTCTAGTGACCAGTCCCTTTGCAGTAGAAGCACTTAGTCTCACGCTTAAGACCAGACTTGGGCTTCTTCACTTGAGCAGCAACTTGCTTGCCGTTCTTCTTGAAGTTCCCCTTCTTCCCTTTGCCCTTTTCTTGAAACTAGTGGTCTTGTTAACACTTGATGTTTTTCTTGATTTCTACCTTCGTCGATTTCAGCATCACGAAGAGCTTGGGAATTACTTTTGTCATCCCTTGCATATTATAGTTCATCACGAAGTTCTACTAACTTGGTGATGGTGACTAGAGAATTCTGTCAATCACTATTTTATCTGGAAGATTAACTCCCACTTGATTCAAGTGATTGTAGTACCCAGACAATCTAAGCACATGCTCACTAGTTGAGCGATTCTCCTCCATCTTTTAGCTATAGAACTTGTTGGAGACTTCATATCTCTCAACTCGAGTATTTGCTTGAAATATTAACTTCAACTCCTGGAACATCTCATATGGTCCATGACGTTCAAAACGTCTTTGAAGTCCTGATTCTAAGCCATTAAGCATGGTGCACTAAACTATCAAGTAGTCATCATATTGAGCTAGCCAAACGTTCATAACGTTTGCATCTGCTCCTGCAATAGGTCTGTCACCTAGCGGTGCATCAAGGACATAATTCCTCTGTGCAGCAATGAGGATAAACCTCAGATCACGGATCCAATCCGCATCATTGCTACTAACATCTTTCAACACAATTTTCTCTAAGAACATATCAAAATAAACACAGGGAAGCAACAACGCGAGCTATTGATCTACAACATAATTTGCAAAATACTACCAGGACTAAGTTCATGATAAATTTAAGTTCAATTTAATCATATTACTTAAGAACTCCCACTTAGATAGACATCCCTCTAATCCTCTAAGTGATCACGTGATCCAAATCAACTAAACCATGTCCGATCATCACGTGAGATGGAGTAGTTTCAATGGTGAACATCACTATGTTGATCATATCTACTATATGATTCACGCTCCACCTTTCGGTCTCCGTGTTCCGAGGCCATATCTGTATATGATTGGCTCGTCAAGTATAACCTGAGTATTCCGTGCGTGCAACTGTTTTGCACCCATTGTATTTGAATGTAGAGCCTATCACACCTGATCATCACGTGGTGTCTCGGCACGAAGAACTTTCGCAACGGTGCATACTCACGGAGAACACTTCTTGATAATTAGTGAGAGATCATCTTATAATGCTACCGTCAATCAAAGCAAGATAAGATGCATAAAAGATAAACATCACATGCAATCAATATAAGTGATATGATATGGCCATCATCATCTTGTGCCTGTGATCTCCATCTCCGAAGCACCGTCATGATCACCATCATCACCGGCGCGACACCTTGATCTCCATCGTAGCATCGTTGTCGTCTCGCCAATCTTATGCTTCCACGACTATCGCTACCGCTTAGTGATAAAGTAAAGCATTACATCGCGATTGCATTGCATACAATAAAGTGACAACCATATGGCTCCTGCCAGTTGCTGATAACTCAGTTACAAAACATGATCATCTCATACAATAAAATTTAGCATCATGTCTTGGCCATATCACATCACAACATGCCCTGCAAAAACAAGTTAGACGTCCGCTACTTTGTTGTTGCAAGTTTTACGTGGCTGCTACGGGCTTAAGCAAGAACCAATCCCACCTACGCATCAAAACCACAACGATAGTTTGTCAATTTGACTCCGTTTTAACCTTCGCAAGGACCGGGCGTAGCCACACTCGGTTCAACTAAAGTTGGAGAAACAGTCACCCGCAAGCCACCTGTGTGCAAAGCACGTCAGGAGAACCGGTCTCGCGTAAGCGTACGCGTAATGTCGGTCCGGGCCTCTTCATCCAACAATACCGCTGAACCAAAGTATGACATGCTGGTAGGCAGTATGACTTATATCGCCCACAACTCACTTGTGTTCTACTCGTGCATATAACATCAAACCATAAAACCTAGGCTCGGATGCCACTGTTGGGGAACGTAGTAATTTCAAAAAAATTCCTATGCACACACAAGATCATGGTGATGCATAGCAACGAGAGGGAGAGTCTGATCTACGTACCCTTGTAGATCGCAACGGAAGCGTTGAAACAACGTAGAGGAAGTAGTTGTACGTCTTCTACCCGATCCGACCGATCCAAGCACCGTTACTCCGGCACCTCCGAGTTCTTAGCACACGTACAGCTCGATGATGATCCCCAGGCTCCGATCCAGCAAAGCTTCGGGGAGGAGTTCTGTCAGCACGACGGCGTGATGACGATCTTGATGTTCTACCGACGCAGGGCTTCGCCTAAGCACTACAACGATATGATCGAGGTGGAAAATGGTGGCAGGGGGCACCGCACACGGCTAAGGAACGATCTCAATGATCAACTTGTGTGTCTTGGGGTGCCCCCTGCCCCCGTATATAAAGGAGCAAGGGGAGGAGGCTGGCCGGCCAGGTGTGGCGCGCCAAGGAGGAGTCCTCCTCCTAGTAGGACTAGGACTCCTACTAGGAGGGGGAAAGAGGTGGAGTGGGAGAAGGAAAGGGGGGGTGCCGCCCCCTCCCCTAGTCCAATTCAGACCAGGGAGGAGGTGGCGCGCGGCCCACCTCTGGCAGCCCTTCTCTCTCTCCACTAAAGCCCATATGGCCCATTACTTCTCCCGGTAGGGTTCCGGTAACCCTCCGGCTCTCCGGTTTTCTCCGAAATCACCCGGAACACTTCCGGTGTCCGAATATAGTCATCCAATATATCAATCTTTATGTCTCGACCATTTCGAGACTCCTCGTCATGTCCCCGATCTCATCCGGGACTCCGAACTCCTTCGGTACATCAAAACTCATAAACTCATAATATAACTGTCATCGAAACCTTAAGCGTGCGGACCCTACGGGTTCGAGAACAATGTAGACATGACCGAGACACATCTCTGGTCAATAACCAATAGCAGGACCTGGATGCCCATATTGGCTCCTACATATTCTACGAAGATCTTTATCAGTCAGACCACATAACAACATACGTTGTTCCCTTTGTCATCGGTATGTTACTTGCCCGAGATTCGATCGTCGGTATCCAATACCTAGTTCAATCTCGTTACTGGCAAGTCTCTTTACTCGTTCTGTAATACATCATCTCGCAACTAACTCATTAGTTGCATTGCTTGCAAGGCTTAAGTGATGTGCATTACCGAGAGGGCCCAGAGATACCTCTCCGACAATCGGAGTGACAAATCCTAATCTCGAAATACGTCAACCCAACATGTACCTTTGGAGACACATGTAGAGTACCTTTATAATCACCCAGTTACGTTGTGACGTTTGGTAGCACACAAAGTGTTCCTCCGGCACACGGGAGTTACATAATCTCATAGTCATAGGAACATGTATAAGTCATGAAGAAATCAATAGCAACATGCTAAACGATCGGGTGCTAAGCTAATGGAATGGGTCATGTCAATCAGATCATTCATCTAATGATGTGATCCCGTTAATCAAATAACAACTCTTTGTCCATGGTTAGGAAACATAACCATCTTTGATTAACGAGCTAGTCAAGTAGAGGCATACTAGTGACACTCTGTTTGTCTATGTATTCACACATGTATTATGTTTCCGGTTAATACAATTCTAGCATGAATAATAAACATTTATCATGATATAAGGAAATAAATAATAACTTTATTATTGCCTCTAGGGCATATTTCCTTAAGAACTCTCATGCTTCACTTAGATTATTTTGAGAGTTTTAAATAGCATGGTAATTTGCTTAAATAATCCTAATATGCTAGGTATTCAAGATTAGTAAAATTTTCTTATGAGTGTTTTGAATGCTAAGAGAAGTTTGATGCTTGATGATTGTTCTGAGATATGGAGGTAATAATATCAAAGTCGTGCTAGTTGACTAGTTGTGAATTTGAGAAATGCTTGTGTTGAAGTTTGCAAGTCCCGTAGCATGCACGTATGTTGAACGTTGTGTAACAAATTTTAAACATGAGGTGTTATTTGATTGTCCTCCTTATGAGTGGCGGTCGGGGACGAGCGATGGTCTTTTCCTACCAATCTATCCCCCTAGGAGCATGCGCGTAGTACCGAGGTTTTTGATGACTTGTAGATTTTTGCAATAAGTATGTGAGTTCTTTATGACTAATGTTGAGTCCATGGATTATACGCACTCTCACCCTTCCATCCTTGCTAGCCTCTTCGGTACCGTGCATGGCCCTTTCTCACATTGAGAGTTGGTGCAAACTTCGCCGGTGCATCCAAACCCTATGATATGATATGCTCTTTCACACATAAACCTCTTTATATCTTCCTCAAAACAACCACCATACCTACCTATTATGGCATTTCCATAGCCATTCCGAGATATATTGCCATGCAACTTTCCACTGTTCCGTTTATCATGAAACATTCATCATTGTCATAGTGCTTTGCATGATCATGTAGTTGACATCGTATTTGTGGCAAAGCCACCGTTCATAATTCATACATGTCACTCTTGATTCATTGCATATCCTGGTACACCGCCGGAGGCATTCATATAGAGTCATACTTTGTTCTAGTATCGAGTTGTAAATAAATATAAGTGTGATGATCATCATTTTCTAGAGCATTGTCCCAAGTGAGGAATAAAAAAGGAGAAAGGCCATAAAAAAGAGAAGGCCCCCAAAAAAAGAGAAAGGCCATAAAAAGAGAAGGCCCAAAAAAATGAAAAAAATGAAAATGAGAGAAAAAGAGAGAAGGGACAATGCTACTATCCTTTGCCACACTTGTGCTTCAAAGTAGCACCATAATCTTCATGATAGAGAGTCTCTTGTTTTGTCACTTTCATATACTAGTGGGAATTTTTCATTATAGAACTTGGCTAGTATATTCCAACAATGGGCCTCCTCAAGTGCCCTAGGTCTTCGTGAGCAAGCAAGTTGGATGCACACCCACTTAGTTTCTTTTGTTGAGCTTTCATACATTTATAGCTCTAGTGCATCCGTTGCATGGCAATCCCTACTCCTTGCATTAACATCAATCGATGGGCATCTCCATAGCCCATTGATTAGCCTTGTTGATGTGAGACTTTCTCCTTTTTGTCTTCTCCACATAACCCCCTCATTGTATTCTATTTCACCCATAGTGCTATGTCCATGGCTCGCGCTCATATATTGCATGAAAGTTTATAGCTTTGAGATTACTAAAGTATGAAACAATTGCTTGGCTTGTCATCGGGGTTGTGCATGATGAGAGAATTCTTGTGTGACGAAAATGAAACATGACTAAACTATATGATTTTGTAGGGATGAACATTCTTTGGCCATGTTATTTTGAGAAGACATAATTGCTTAGTTAGTATGCTTGAAGTATTATCATTTTTATGTCAATATGAACTTTTGTCTTGAATCTTTCGGATCTGAATATTCTTGCCACAATTAAGAAGAATTACATTGAAATTATGCCAAGTAGCACTCCGCATCAAAAATTCTGTTTTTATCATTTACCTACTCGAGGACGAGCAAGAATTATGCTTGGGGATGCTGATACGTCTCCAACGTATCTATACTTTTTGATTGCTCCATGCTATATTATCTACTCTTTTGGACGTTAATGGGCTTTATTATATACTTCTATGTCATTTTTGGGACTAACCTATTAACCCAGAGCCCAGTGCCAGTTTCTGTTTTTACCTTGTTTTAGGGTTTCAAAGAAAAGGAAAATCAAATGGAGTCCAATTGACCTGAAATTTCACGGAACTCATTTTTGGAAGGAAAGAAGCCTAGAAGTCTTAGAGTGCATGTCAGGGGACCTTCCAGGAGGCCACGAGGTAGGGGGTGCGCCCACCCCCTGGGCGCGCCCTCCACCCTCGTGGGCCCCTCATGGCCCCCCTGACGTACTTCTTCCGCCTATATATCTTCATATACCCCAAAACGATCGGGGAGCACAATAGATCGGGAGTTCCGCCGCCAGAAGCCTCCGTAGCCACCAAAAGCCAATCTAGACCCATTCCGGCACCCTGCCGGAGGGGGAATCCCTCTCCGGTGGCTATCTTCATCATCCCGGTGCTCTCCATGATGAGGAGGGAGTAGTTCTCCCTCGGGGCTGAGGGTATGTACTAGTTGCTATGTGTTTGATCTATGAGTAGTATCGGAGGGTATGAACCATAGAGAAGTTGTAATACAGTAGATATTTCACCAAGATAAATAAATAATGAGTTCATTAAGTACCTTACGATGGTGATTTGCTTTCTTATACTAACGGAGCTTACGAGTTTTCTATTAAGTTTTGTGTTGTGAAGTTTTCAAGTTTTGGGTAAAGATTCGATGAACTATGGAATAAGGAGTGGCAAGAGCCTAAGCTTGGGGATGCCCAAGACACCCCAAGGTAATATTCAAGGACAACCAAAAGCCTAAGCTTGGGGATGCCCCGGAAGGCATCCCCTCTTTCGTCTTCGTTCATCGGTAACTTTACTTGGAGCTATATTTTTATTTACCACATGATATTTGTTTTGCTTGGAGAGTCAATTTATTTTTTTAGGATTTGCTTGCTGTTATTTAGAACATAGTTTTGCATCTTTTATTTCAATAAAAGTGGTATTGATAGCCTTTACTATGCCTATTTTAGAAGTCCACATGTTGCTGTTTGAAAACAGAAAGTTTACCGCTGCTGCAATAGATTCCACATTATTTATTTATCTTGTTGAAATTATGCCAAGTAGCACTCCGCATCAAAAAATTTGTTTTTACCATTTACCTACTCGAGGACGAGCAGGAATTATGCTTGGGGATGCTGATACGTCTCCAACGTATCTATAATTTTTGATTGCTCCATGCTATATTATCTACTGTTTTGGACGTTTATGGGCTTTATTATACACTTTTATATCATTTTTGGGACTAACCAATTAACCCAGAGCCCAGTGCCACTTTCTGTTTTTACCTTGTTTTAGGGTTTCGAAGAAAAGGAAAATCAAACGGAGTCCAATTGACCTGAAATTTCATGGAACACATTTTTGGAAGGAAAGAAGCCCAGAAGTCTTGGAGTGCACGTCAGGGGACCTTCCAGGAGGCCACGAGGTAGGGGGCGCACCCACCTCCCTCGGCGCGCCCTCCACCCTCGTGGCCTCTGGAGTACTTCTTCCGCCTATATATCTCCATATACCCTAAAACGATCGGGGAGCACAATAGATTGGGAGTTCCGCCGCCAGAAGCCTCTGTAGCCGCCGAAAGCCAATCTAGACCCGTTCCGGCACCCTGCCGGAGGGGGAATCCCTCTTCGGTGGCTATCTTCATCATCCCGATGCTCTCCATGACGAGGAGGGAGTAGTTCTCCCTCGGGGCTAAGGGTATGTACCAGTAGCTATGTGTTTGATCTCTCTCTCTCTCGTGTTCTTGATTTGGCACGTTCTTGATGTATCACGAGCTTTGCTATTATAGTTAGATCCTATGATGTTTCTTCCCCCCTCTACTCTCTTGTAATGGATTCTGTTTCCCCTTTGAAGTAATCTTATAGGATTGAGTCTTTAAAGATTTGAGAACACTTGATGTATGTCTTGCCGTGCGTATCTGTGGTGGCAATGGGATACCACGTGATTCACTTGTTGTATGTTTTGGTGATCAACTTGCGGGTTCCGCCCATGAACCTATGCATAGGGGTTGGCACACGTTTTCGTCGTGATTCTCCGGTAGAACTTTGGGGCACTCTTTGAGGTCCTTTGTGTTGGTTGAATAGATGAATATGAGATTGTGTGATGCATATCGTATAATCATACACACGGATACTTGAGGTGACATTGGAGTATCTAGGTGACATTAGGGTTTTGGTTGATTTGCGTCTTAAGGTGTCATTCTAGTATAAACTCTAGGTCTGTTTGTGACACTTATAGGAATAGGCCAACGGATTGATTGGAAAGAATAACTTTGAGGTGGTTTCGTACCCTACCATAATCTCTTCATTTGTTCTCCGCTATTAGTGACTTTGGAGTGACTCTTTATTGCATGTTGAGGGATAGTTATGTGATCCAATTATGTCATCATTGTTGAGGGAACTTACACTAGCGAAAGTATGAACCATAGGCCTTGTTTCAACACATTGCAATACCGTTTACACTCACTTTTATCATTAGTTACCTTGCTATTTTTATATTTTCATATTACAAATTATCTACTATCCATATACCACTTGTATCACCATCTCTTCGCTGAACTAGTGCACCTATACAATTTACCATTGTATTGGGTGTGTTGGGGACACAAGAGACTCTTTGTTATTTGGTTGCAGGGTTGCTTGAGAGAGACCATCTTCATCCTACGCCTCCTACGAATTGATAAACCTTAGGTCATCCACTTGAGGGAAATTTGCTACTGTCCTACAAACCTCTGCACTTGGAGGCCCAACAACGTCTACGGAGAAGGTTTTGTAGTAGACATCAAGCTCTTTTCTAGCGCCGTTGCCGGGGAGGTGAGTGCTTGAAGGTATTTCCTTAGATCTTGCAATCGATTCTTTTAGTTTCTTGTTTTATCACTAGTTTAGTTTATAAAAGAAAACTATAAAAAATGGAATTGGGTTTGTATCATACGCTTCACCTTTTTAATATATTTCGTGAGTATGATGGAAAGGATAATTGTGCTCAAGTGCTATAAGAAGAATGCATTAAAATGTTTGGCACTAAATATTTGAATGATGAGCATGATTGCAATGTTGTTAGTATGAATTCCTTGAATATCTATGATGCTAATGATATGCGAAGCCACAAGCTTGGGGGAGCTATGTTTGATGAAGATGATATTTTTCCCCCATGTTTCGATGAGCAAATTTATTATGATGAAAGCATGCTTCCTATTTATGATGATTATATTGATGAAAGTGGATTTGGAGAGGTCATGGCTTTATTTTGTGATGAATCCACTATTCCGGAATAGGTTCCAATTGATTATGAGAACAAAGTTGCTATCTATGATGATTATTGTGATGACTTGTATGCTATAAAGAATAATTATACCCATGAAACTTGTCTTCATGATTTTAGTTTTCAATTGGATTATGCCTCACATGATAATTATTTTGTTGAGTTTGCTCCCACTATTATTCCTGAGAAGAATTTTGCTTATGTGGAGAGTACTAAAATTTCTATGTGTAGATCATGATAATAATGCTTTAGGTGCTGGTTATATTGTTGAATTCATTCATGATGCTACTGAAAATTATTATGAGGGAGGAATATATGCTTGTAGGAATTGCAATAATATCAAGTTTCCTCTCTATTTGCTTAAAGTTTTGAAGTTATGCTTGTTTTGCCCTCCTATCCTAGTTGATTATTGTTCCCACAAGTTGTTTGCTCAGAAAATCCCTATGCATAGGAAGTGGGTTAGGCTCAAATGTTCTAGTCATATTCTTTATGATGCTCTATTTATGTTTCAATTCTTATCCTTTATGTGAGCATCATTGAAATCATCATGCCTAGCTAGGGGCGTTAAACGATAGCGCTTGTTGGCAGGCAACCCAACTTTATTTTTGTTCCTTGCTTTTTGCTCTTGTTTAGTAATAAATAATTCATCTAGCCTCTGTTTATATGTGGTTTTATGCTTTTAATTAGTGTTTGTGCCAAGTAGAACCTTTGGGAAGACTTGGGGAAAGTCTTTTTAATCTTGCTGTAAAAAACAAAAACTTTAGCGCTCACGAGAATTGCTGCCATTTTTATTTGGAGAGTGGTATTTAGTTAATTATTTTTGCAGATGATTAATAGATAAATTCCTCAGGTCCAGCAATTTATTTGAGAATTTTATGAGTTCCAGAAGTATACGTTTGATCCAGATTACTACAGACTGTTCTGTTTTTGACAGATTCTGTTTTCTATGTGTTGTTTGCTTATTTTGATGAATCTATGAGTAGTATCGGAGGGTATGAATCATAGAGAAGTTGTAATACAGTAGAAATTGCACCAAGATAAATAAATAATGAGTTCATTACAGTACCTTATGATGGTGATTTGCTTTCTTACACTAACGGAGCTTACGAGTTTTCTATTAAGTTTTGTGTTGTGAAGTTTTCAAATTTTGGGTAAAGATTCGATGAACTATGGAATAAGGAGTGGCAAGAGCCTAAGCTTGGGTATGCCCAAGGCACCCCAAGGTAATATTCAAGGACAACCAAAAGCCTAAGCTTGGGGATGCCCCGGAAGGCATCCCCTCTTTCGTCTTCGTTCATCGGTAACTTTACTTGGAGCTATATTTCTATTTACCACATGATATGTGTTTTGCTTGGAGAGTCAATTTATTTTGTTAGGATTTGCTTGCTGTTCTTTAGAACATAGTTTTGCATCTTTTATTTCAATAAAAGTGGTATTGATAGCCTTTACTATGCCTATTTTAGAAGTCCACATGTTGCTGTTTGAAAACAGAAAGTTTACCGCTGTTGCAATAATTCCCTAGAAAATTCAGCATGTGATAAAATGTTGAAACCTTTTTCATATTAAGCTATAATAAATTTAATACAGTGGGAATTTTCTTTCATAATTTTTTGAGTTAGGGAAGTATGGATCTAGCTGCATTCTTTACAGACTGTCCTGTTTAGGCAGATTGCTGTTATGCTTGCATTGTTTGCATATGTTTGTTTCTTTAATAATTCTATTTGAGGATAGGACTACTAAATATGCAGAGGCATTTAGTATCAATGTTGAATAATAATTTTTGTGATTTTCTACAGTAGATGATTATAAGCATTTTGCATTGATTTATACTAACTTATCTCACGAGTCCTTGTTGAGTTTTGTGTGGATGAAGCTTTTGAGATTTAGGGAGACCGTGATATGAGAGGAATTAAGGAGACACAAAAGCTCATGATTGGGTATGCCCAAGGCATCCCAAGATAATATTTCAATAAGTCTCAAGCGTCTAAGCTTGGGGATGCCCCGGTTGGCATCCCACCTTTCTTCTTCAACAACTATCAGTTAGTTTCAGTTGATCCTAAGTTTTTGCTTCTTCACATGATGTTTGCCATTCTTACAATGTGATTTTATTTTGCTTTGCTTGCTGTTTGAATAAAATACCAAGATCTGAAATTCTTAAATGTTAGAGAGTCTTCACATAGTTGCATAATTATTCGACTACTCATTGATCTTCACTTATATCTTTCGGAGTAGTTTGTCATTTGCTCTAGTGCTTCACTTATATCTTATAGAGCATGGTGGTAGTTTTATTTTGAAGAAATAGATGAACTCTCATGCTTCACTTAGATTATTTTGAGAGTTTTAAATAGCGTGGTAATTTGCTTAAATAATCCTAATATGCTAGGTATTCAAGGTTAGTAAAATTTTCTTATGAGTGTTTTGAATACTAAGAGAAGTTTGATGCTTGATGATTGTTTTGAGATATGGAGGTAATAATATCAAAGTCGTGCTAGTTGATTAGTTGTGAATTTGAGAAATGCTTGTGTTGAAGTTTGCAAGTCCCGTAGAATGCACGTATGGTTAACGTTGTGTAACAAATTTGAAACATGAGGTGTTATTTGATTGTCCTCCTTATGAGTGGCGGTCGGGGACGAGCGATGGTCTTTTCCTACCAATCTATCCCCCTAGGAGCATGCGCGTAGTACCGAGGTTTTTGATGGCTTGTAGATTTTTGCAATAAGTATGTGAGTTCTTTATGACTAATGTTGAGTCCATGGATTATACGCACTCTCACCCTTCCATCCTTGCTAGCCTCTTCGGTACCGTGCATGGCCCTTTCTCACATTGAGAGTTGGTGCAAACTTCGCCGATGCATCCAAACCCTGTGATATGATACACTCTTTCACACATAAACCTCCTTATATCTTCCTCAAAACAGCCACCATACCTACCTATTATGGCATTTCCATAGCCATTCCGAGATATATTGACATGCAACTTTCCACTGTCCCGTTTATCATGACACATTCATCATTGTCATAGTGCTTTGCATGATCATGTAGTTTACATCATATTTGTGGCAAAGCCACCATTAATAATTCATACATGTCACTCAGATTCATTGCATATCCCGGTACACCGCCGGAGGCATTCATATAGAGTCATACTTTGTTCTAGTATCGAGTTGTAATCATTGAGTTGTAAATAAATAGAAGTGTGATGATCATCATTTTCTAGAGCATTGTCCCAAGTGAGGAATAAAAAAAGGAGAAAGGCCATAAAAAAGAGAAGGCCCCCCAAAAAAGAGAAAGGCCATAAAAAAAGAGAAGGCCCCCAAAAAATGAAAAAAAATGAAAAAGAGAGAAAAAGAGAGAAGGGACAATGCTACTATCCTTTGCCACACTTGTGCTTCAAAGTAGCACCATAATCTTCATGATAGAGAGTCTCTTGTTTTGTCACTTTCATATACTAGTGGGAATTTTTCATTATATAACTTGGCTTGTATATTCCAACAACGGGTCTCCTCAAGTGCCCTAGGTCTTCGCGAGCAAGCAAGTTGGATGCACACACACTTAGTTTCTTTTGTTGAGCTTTCATACATTTATAGCTCTAGTGCATCTGTTGCATGGCAATCCCCACTCCTTGCATTAACATAAATCGATGGGCGTCTCCATAGCCCATTGATTAGCCTCGTTGATGTGAGACTTTCTCCTTTTTGTCTTCTCCACATAACCCCGTCATTATATTCTATTTCACCCATAGTACTATGTCCATGGCTCGCGCTCATATATTGCGTGAACGTTTGTAGGTTTGAGATTACTAAAGTATGAAACAATTTCTTGGCTTGTCATCGGCATTGTGCATGATGAGAGCATTCTTATGTGACGAAAATGAAACATGACCAAACCATATGATTTTGTAGGGATGAAGTTCTGTGGCCATGTTATTTTGAGAAGACATAATTGCTAAGTTAGTATGCTTGAAGTATTATCATTTTTATGTCAATATGAACTTTTGTCTTGAATCTTTCGGATCAGAATATTCTTGCCACAATTAAGAAGAATTACATTGAAATTATGCCAAGTAGCACTCCGCATCAAAAATTCTGTTTTTATCATTTACCTACTCGAGGACGAGGAGGAATTATGCTTGGGGATGTTGATACGTCTCCAACATATCTATAATTTTTGATTGCTCCATGCTATATTATCTACTGTTTTGGACGTTTATGGTCTTTATTATACACTTTTATATCATTTTTGGGACTAACCTATTAATCCAGAGCCCAGTGCCAGTTTTTGTTTTTACCTTGTTTTAGGGTTTCGAAGAAAAGGAAAATCAAAAGGATTCCAATTGACCTGAAATTTCACGGAACTCATTTTTGGAAGGAAAGAAGCCCAGAAGTCTTGGAGTGCATGTCGGGGGACCTTCCAGGACGCCACGAGGTAGGGCCCCCCCCCCCGGGCGCGCCCTCCACCCTCGTGGCCCCCCTGACGTACTTCTTCCGCCTATATATCTCCATATACCCTAAAACGATCGGGGAGCACAATAGATCGGGAGTTCCGCCGCCAGAAGCCTCCGTAGCCACCGAAAGCCAATCTAGACCCGTTCCGGCACCCTGACGGAGTGGGAATCCCTCTCCGGTGGCTATCTTCATCATCCCGGTGCTCTCCATGACGAGGAGGGAGTAGTTCTCCCTCGGGGCTGAGGGTATGTACTAGTAGCTATGTGTGTGATCTCTCTCTCTCTCTCTCGTGTTCTTGATTTGGCACGATCTTGATGTATCGCGAGCTCCGCTATTATAGTTGGATCCTATGATGTTTCTTCCCCCTCTACTCTCTTGTAATGGATTCAGTTTCCCCTTTGAAGTAATCTTATAGGATTGAGTCTTTAAAGATTTGAGAACACTTGATGTATGTCTTGCCGTGCGTACCTATGGTGACAATGGGATACCACGTGATTCACTTGATGTATGTTTTGGTGATCAACTTGTGGGTTCCGCCCATGAACCTATGCATAGGGGTTGGCACAAGTTTTCGTCGTGATTCTCCGGTAGAACTTTGGGGCACTCTTTGAGGTCCTTTGTGTTGGTTGAATAGATGAATATGAGATTGTGTGATGCATATCGTATAATCATACCCACGGATACTTGAGATGACATTGGAGTATCTAGGTGACATTAGGGTTTTGGTTGATTTGTGTCTTAAGGTGTTATTCTAGTACGAACTCTAGGGCTGTTTGTGAGACTTATAGATATAGCCCAACGGATTGATTGGAAAGAATAACTTTGAGGTGGTTTTGTACCCTACCATAATCTCTTCGTTTGTTCTCCGCTATTAGTGACTTTGGAGTGACTCTTTGTTGCATGTTGAGGGATAGTTATGTGATCCAATTATGTTATCATTGTTGAGGGAACTTACACTAGCGAAATTATGAACCCTAGGCCTTGTTTCAACACATTGCAATACCGCTTACGCTCATTTTTATCATTAGTTACCTTGCTATTTTTATATTTTCATATTACAAAAACTATTATCTACTATCCATATACCACTTGTATCACCATCTCTTCGCCGAACTAGTGCACCTATACAATTTACCATTGTATTGGGTGTGTTGGGGACACAAGAGACTCTTTGTTATTTGGTTGCAGGGTTGCTTGAGAGAGACCATCTTCATCCTACGCCTCTTGCGGATTGATAAACCTTAGGTCATCCACTTGAGGGAAATTTGCTACTGTCCTACAAACCTCTGCACTTGGAGGCCCAACAACGTCTACAAGAAGGTTGTGTAGTAGACATCAAAAGGCCTCACACACGATGATGAACGCCGAGATGTTGAGGAGGGAGTTCGGGGATAGATCATGGAAGTCTATCTGATAGTAGAACATCAGCCCGCGGACGAAGGGGTGGAATGGAAATCCTAACCCGCAGAGGAAATGAGGGATGAATACTACCCTCTCGTTGGGCTTCGGCATGGGAACAATTGTGCATGGTTCGGAAGGCGGTGGGCGATTCCCTTTGCCAAGTACCCAGCCGCCCGAAGCTCGACGATGTCCTCCTCCTATACGGAGGAGGCCATCCACTTGCCTTGACCTCCGGACTCGGACATGGTTAAGTGCTTGCTCGAGATGGAGAAGATGAGAACTTGGGCGTTGGATCTCAATAGTGGAAGGGCAGAGGAAGAGAGAAGGCATGGGTGAAGAAAAGGGATTTTTATCTCCTTATAAAGGCAGTAAATATTTAACGCCTCCCGACTCGCCTTAAAATTCGCCTACTCCCAAGGGCTGTATAAACGGCATGGTTGGGTTACCCACACCCATATTGATGAGAATCCCACAATAAGGGGACACGGTCTCTGCTTTAACAAGACGTGCCAATGAAAATCGCATCTCGAAACACGGGATGGCAGACAAAACGGTTTGATATAGTGACCGGGCAGACGTGATGTCATGTTGTAAAAAGTTGTTAGGAGATTGGATTCGTGAAATATTATATTCTCTCCACGGTTGTGTGTGGTGTGAGTTATAGGTCCGGACACATCGGTACGTCCGAAGACTGTTTTGGAGTTCGGAAAGAGGAACCCGCCTTGCAATGCCGAAGACAGCACGCGCCGGATACCTTGTCATTGAAGCTAGGTTCAGGGGCTACTGAGGGAGTCCTGGACTAAGGGGTCCTCGGGCGTCCGGCCTGTTAGCCATGGGCCGAACTGATCGGCTGTGAAGATACAAAGACCGAAAACTGCACCCGTGTTTGGATGGGACTCTCCTTGGCATAGAAGGCAGGCTTGGCGACCGGATATGTAGATTCCTTTCTTTGTAACCGACCTTGTGTAACCCTAGATCCTCCCGATGCTTATATAAACTGGAGGACTTAGTCCGGAGGGGCAGCATTTCATGATCATAGCGATACAAGCTAGACCTCTAGGGTTTAGCCATTACGATCTCGAGGTAGATCAACTCTTGTAATACTCGTATTCATCAATATCAATCAAGTAGGACGTAGGGTATTACCTCCATAGAGAGGGCCCGAACCTGGGTAAACACCGTGTCCCATGTCTCCTATTACCATCGACCTTAGACGCATAGTTTGGGACCCCCTACCCGACATCTGCCGGTTTTGACACCGACAAGGCCCATATAGCTTGCCGGGGGTTGCCTGGAACCCCTTTCAGTGAACCGATACGTACCTGGTACCCCCAGAACACTTCTGGTGTCCGAATATTATTGTCCTATATATGAATCTTTACCTCTCGACCATTTCGAGACTCCTCGTCATGTTTGTGATCTCATCCGGGACTCCGAACAACATTCGGTCACCAAATCACATAACTCATATAATACAAAATCGTCATCGAACATTAAACGTGCGGACCCTACGGGTTTGAGAACTATGTAGACATGACCGAGACACCTCTCCGGTCAATAACTAGCAGAACCTGGATGCCCATATTGGTTCCCACATATTCTACGAAGAGTTTATCGGTCGTACCATAATCACAACATGCATTATTCCCTTTGTCATCGGTATGTTACTTGCCCGAGATTCGATCGTCGGTATCTTCATACCTAGTTGAATCTCGTTATCGGCAAGTCTTGTTACTCGTTCCGTAATACATCATCCGACAACTAACTCATTAGTCATATTGCTTGCAAGGCTTATTATGATGTGCATTACCGAGAGGGCCCAGAGATACCTCTCGGATACTCAGAGTGACAAATCCTAATCTTGATCTATGCCAACCCAACAAACACCTTCAGAGATACCTGTAGAGCATCTTTATAATCACCCAGTTACGTTGCAATGTTTGATAGCACACATGGTATTCCTCCGGTATCCGGGAGTTGCATAATCTCATAGTCGAAGGAATATGTATTTGACATGAAGAAAGCAATAACAATAAGACTGAATGATCAACATCCTAAGCTAATGGATGGGTCTTGTCCATCACATCATTCTCCTAATGATGTAATCCCATTCATCAAATTACAACACATGTCTATGGTTAGGAAACTTAACAATCTTTGATTAACGAGCTAGTCTAGTAGAGGCTTACTAAGGACATAGTGTTTTGTCTATGTATCCACACATGTATCAAGTTTCCGGTTAATACAATTCTAGCATGAATAATAAACATTTATCATGATATAAGGAAATATAAAATAACAACTTTATTATTGCCTCTAGGGCATATTTCCTTCAGCCACACCCCTACGATGAACAGGACCCCCAGTCCGACCGTAGCACTCCAACACAAGTCCGTTCCCTCCATTTTCTGGTACACCGAAGCCCTCCCAATGAACAGGACCCCCGTTTCGACCGTAGCCAGTCGAACAGAAGGACGTTTCCTCCATACCGTTGTACGCCACACCCTTCCCGGTGAACTGGATGTCGTTTCGACCGTAGCTGGTCGAATAGAAGGCCGTTTCCTCCGTACTGTGGTACGCCAGACCCTGTTTCGACTGTTCCGTCCAAGCCGGTTGGCTCCCATGGAACAGGACCCATTCCGACCCAGTATGTTGCCTCCCGATGAACATGATGTTGTTTCTCCGTTCTGACCCAGCCGGTTGGCTGCCTGATGAAAAGGACGCCCTTGTCGTCGTTCGTTGCCTCTCCATGTACACAAGCCTTGGTAGTACATATGCGCGAATACGCGTTCGAGACCCCATATGTATGTACGTATGTGGCCATATTTTTTGGCATGTGGCTGTACGTACATGTACACGGTTTAGAAGGGACTGCCTGAACTGCTATGTCGGTGGCTCTACTACTACACGTGCCGCTGCTTGCTCAGCCACAGTTCATCGCTACAGAGAGACCGATCGACCAGTATATATGTACACGTTTGCGACAACACTACGTACACTTTGACCAGGCAGGTCCCGGCTGTCAAGGAGGATAAGTAGGCACTTCCTTGTGTGCAAATATATTGATGGTGGGTCTGAGCTCAGGGTGTGCATTTGGTTTTTTCGGTTTGATTCGGTTCGGTTTATACGGTTTTCGGTTTTATACGGTTTGTACACTTTAGTTTATACGGTTTTATACAAAATATGGTTCGGTTTTGGTAATAACCATTTTGTTTCGGTAATAACCAAAATAACCAAAGTTGACGCGAATTTTTAAATTACATATGATTTTACCTCAAAAGAAAATTGGTACTAAGCTAGTATTACCATCAGGGACGTACATGCATGTTTTTTGAGAACTTGGACGTACGTGCATGTAGAGCTAAAGCTGAATCGACGTGTAAGAGCCCATGTCTCCAAGTCCGTATGCATAGAACTGAATGAACCAAGGAGCTAGCCCATAAATTATCAAGCCCACTCAAGCTTCAGTCCGCAAGCCCAATAAAAATTTCTACTGCCGCGTTGGTGCGTGTTGGTGCGTTGAGTTTCCGTGAAAATAGTCGCGCAAGCCCAATAAAAATTTCTACTGCCGCGTTGGTGCGTGTTGGTGCGTTGAGTTTCCGTGAAAATAGTCCCACCTCGCCAGTTGAGGCAGCATGCAGCCGGCTAGCTGGCTATATAATGGAGGGGCATTGCAGCTAACGAAATCACACAGCTCTACGCTTCTCCCTGTTTGCCTTTGCTGGCAGACTTTTTTCCAACTTCGGTTAATTCGGTTTAACCAAACGGTTTTCGGTTTCTAACCGAAAAAACCGATGATCAAATGGTTTCTAAATTTCAAAACTAAAACTGAAACCGAAAACCAAAAAAACTGAAATTTTGGTTCGGTTTGGTTTTCGGTTTTTGGTTTGGTTTTGCACACCCTGAGTCCGAGCTATTAGGGGGAGGATTCCTTTTGTTCGCGCCTAATATGGAGGCACTTTCCTTGCGTCCGAAGATATAGTTGGTGGGTCCCAGCTGTCAGTGGGGGAATGTTGTTTTCGCAAAATACAGCTAAGCCAAAATACATAGGCCCTTCCGGTAGGTCCCTACTGTCAGGTGGAGGAATCATTATTTTGCGCGTAATAACGAGGCACTTCCTTGCTGCGGCCGTGGACCCACCTGTCAGCCTCTCCATGTATAGTCCTCTTGCGATGTAAGTCGTTCCTTGACCACATTGACCATGTGCTGAGAGCACCAAGGCGGTGGACGATGGCGAGGCCTTGGAAGGGAATGACACGGAGCCGGGGAAGACTCGGCAGTTGTTTCCCATGCAGAGGGGCGTACGAGGTTTTACTGGTTGGGCTGCAGTGTGAGGCTGCCATCGCCGAAGAATAACAATAGGTCTGGGTGAGTACAGGGATGGCCAGGCTAGCGATCGGTGTAGGGTGGGGCTGTGAGGCCTCCACGGTAGCAGAGCAGGCCACTGGAGGCGGGAGAAGGTGGCATGACCAACGCTGGTTTGGGCGGCTGGAGAAAGAAGACTAGAGGTTAAAGAAGCACTACAGCCGTTGGATGGACATCATATGGTCACTGGAGCTAGAATCGTTCGTATTGACTACGTTGACAAAGCCCTCCATCCGCGTCAACTTAGTATGCCCACAAGTCAGCCTCTCCAACAATAGTGGGTCCCTGATAGCAGGGGGAGTATTCATTTTTTGTGCGTAATATGGAGGCACTTCCTTCCATGCGAAGATATAGCTGGTGGGTCCGAGCTGTCAGCGGTAGGATGTTTTTTCATGAAATACAGAGGCCCTTTCGATGGGTCCCTGCTGTCAGGTGGAGGAATCATTATTTTGCGTGTAATAAGGAGGCACTTCCTTGCGTGCGGCCATGTACCCAGCTGTCAGCCTCTCCACGTACAATCCTCTTCCGATGGATGTCATTCGTTGACCATGTTGACCATGCCGCTTCGAGAGCACCAGGGCGGTGGACGACGGTGATGCCTAGGAATGGAACGACCCGGTGCCGGGGAAGACCCGGCAATGGTTGCCCACGCGATGGGGAGTACAAGGGTTTACTGGTTCGGCTACCGTCGCCGGAAAATAACATGAGGTGTGGGTGAGTAGAGGAATGGCCTGGCCAGCGATGGAGTAGGGTGAGGCGGTGCGGCCTGTGCGGCAACACAGCCGGCCACGAGAGGCGGGAGCAGGCAGTCCCACCGGCATTGGTTTGGGAGGCCGGAGCAAGAAGATCAGATATTGAAGAAGCAACACGGTAGTTGGATTAACATCCAACGGTCACTGCTGCTAGAATTGTTTGTGGACTAAGTTGACAAAGCATTTTGTACAAGTCAACCTAGTAGACCCACAAGTCAGCCTCCAAATCTGTCCCAAACAACATACAACCCGAAATTTCTAGCCAGATTCAAATTAATTTAAAAACTAAACGCCTTAATTTAAATCCAATGAAATTTTACCCGCACAAAAACAATGAAATTTAAAATATCAAAATCGGAAATAAAAAGTATTTTGGAACTAATTGCTTATTTGTTGTATTTTCATTTTACAACCCATTTCTTATTACTTATAGCCCATTTCTTATTACTTATAGGCTTATAACCCATTTTCTGGGCAAGCCCGAATGCATCCCTCCTCGTCCTGAAAGATTTCCGGCCCAGTAGGGCATAGAAAAGCAAGTAGGCCTACGTTGGTTATTCTGCAAACAACAAAATAGCTGGGCTAGCCATTTTCAGTAAGGAAAAAAATTGGGCTGGTCATGTGGTAAACATATGAAATAAAAGGCTGGGGTAAATGGGCCACAGCTCCCACACAACCCAGTTGATACCCTTCTCTGTCCCAAATAAAATATAAAATAAAATACTATGCGCGCTGCTAGGTCCCAGGTGTGCGCCGCTCCTTGTGCAGTTATCTCGCTTATTGACTATGTTGACAGTGGTGTGCGAGCCAGATGTCAGGATACCATCAGGAGGAACCCTTTTTTCTTGTAATAAAGGAGACACTTGCTTGCCTACTGCCATGATCCTGGTGGGTCCCTACTGTCATCCTCTCCATGTTCAGTCATCTCCTTATTCCTCTTGGTTGTTGACCACTTTGACAACACCGGAGGGCGGCGCCACGGCGAGCGAACCAAGGCGGAGGACGATGGTGAGGCCTCGGACGGGAACGAACAGGAGCCGAGGAAGATGTGCGGAGTTTTATGGTGCGATGTGGCCACGATGCATGCGCGGCAGCACAACTAGCCATGGGAGGCGGGAGCAGGCGGTCCCACCGGCGCTGGTTTGGCTTTGGCGGCTGGAGGAAGAAGAGACTGAAGAAACACGACAGATGTTGAATGTCAATCCAACGGTCAAGGTTGGCACAATCGTTTGTTGACTAAGCCGACACTAAGTAGCATACTTTTTATATACAGGAAGAAAAGAAAAAATGGGCTCGTTCGCCGGATAACAATCCCGAAACTGACCGTTTGATCTTGCGCCGCAACTAAAACTGCGGGGAAAATGCGTTCGTCTGCCATCCTCCTCCTAGGGAGCGTTCACCACATAAGTGACTAGCACCCTTGGTTTTCAACCGAGAGGTCTTGGGTTCGAGTCCCAGGAACCCTCAATTTTCTCCTCCTTCCTTCCTTGCAAAAAAGGAAAATCAAAGACTTGAGAAGTCGTACAGAACAAGCTAGTGTACCAGTAAAGAGACGTTGCTGGGTTTTAGAAAAAAAAGATGTGCTCCTATAGCTGGTTCGAATCCTAACCTAGACTATGACTATATATGGTGCTATGCTATTCTATAAGTAATAAAACTGACATATCCAACATTTGCTTCGCCTCCTCTCTACTTACTCTTCCTAGCATCAGAAGCTCTCGCCGCAGCAACCATGTCCGTTGGCGGCACATCCACCTGCTCTTCAGTAGGCAACAACCAGATATGCGCCAAGTCGCCGCCCGTACCATCGCGTGCAGGTCTCATCACACCCTCGCAGGCACATGCACCACGGCTGGCTGCTCAAAGAAACCCACTACTGTTGGTGTGGAGCCACTGCTGCAAATCACGCAGAGTCATCCGTCGCGTCTCAACCACAATCCTCAACCCTGGCCGAGTCTTCTACAAATGCTCGAATCTTGGGGTAATAATATGTTTAAGTGTTGTTCTGCTGCTTTTAGCTGATGATTTTTTTAATAGTTTGGTTGATGATCTTCCAATTTGAATCATGAAGAAAAGGGAAGATTTGTGTGATTTGTATTTCTGTGAAGTTGCTGATGTGGGGGAATGCAACTACGCTGATTATTTGGTTAGCCGAGTTAAAGTGCAATTAATCCCCGGGTGGTTTTGGTAATTCGTAACAACATATAGCTCATTGAACTAATATCCATTCAAGTTGAATATTTCAGAAAGTTCAATGATTGGCATGGCATGGACTAGAGATGTGGACCCCTCAAAATGCTAAGGACAAATATTGGCAAAAGCTCAATACTCTTCATTTCTATTTTAGTGATCCAAGATTACATTGAGTCCATAGGAAAAGCCAATACTATTAAAATGGGATGAGGTGTTGTTTAATGATCTACTTGCTCATAATGCTTAGTGATATGCTCCAAATCCCTCAACCACTTTATCATATCCAAATATATCCTAAACCTAATGCAAATTCAACCCCACCGATTTGATCTATCCAGCGCCACCGAGTTCCTCTGACATAGCCATAGCCAGAAACCCTAATCAGTTTAGTCTCACCGATAGGGATTTCGGTCTCACCAAGATGGGATTGCAAAATCTCTGTATCCCTTCATAATGTTTCGGGCTTACCGAAATGAGCGATCGGTCCCACTGAGTTTGCAATGCAAACTCTCTGTTTCCTCTTCGTAACGTTTTGGTCTTACCGAAATGAGCGATCGGTCCCACCAAGTTTGCCTGGCCAACTCTCTGTTTGCTCGTTGCTGAAATCGGTCTCATCGAGTTCACGCAATCGGTCACACCGAGATGAGGTTTTTCCCTAACCCTAGCAGACCGGTCTCACTGAGTTGATCATGTCGGTCCCACTGAGAATCCAAATGTTCACATTTTGAACCGAATCATTCTCACCGAGTTCACCTATTCGCTCTAACCAAGTTGGGTGAAATGTGTGTAACGGTTAGATTTTGTGTGGAGGCTATATATACACTTCCACCCCCTTCTCTATTCAAGAGAGAGCCATCAAAATGTGCCTACACTTCCACTACTCATTTTTCTGGGAGAGAACCACCTACTCATGTGTTGAGACGTAGACATTCCAATCCAACCAAAAGAATCTTGATCTCAAGCCTTCCCCAAGTTCCTTTCCACTCAAATCATCTTTCCACCATAGCCAAATCTGTGAGAGATAGTTGAGTGTCGGGGAGACTATCATTTGAAGCACAAGAGCAAGGAGTTCATCATCATCACACCATCTATTACCTTTTGGAGAGTGGTGTCTCCTAGATTGGTTAGGTGTCACTTGGGAGCCTCCGTCAAGATTGTGGAGTTGAACCAAGCATTTTGTAAGGGCAAGGAGATCGCGTACTCCATGAAGATCTACCCAAGTGAGGCAAGTCCTTCATGGGCGATAGCCTTGGTGGGATAGACAAGGTTGCTTCTTCGTGGACCCTTCATTGGTGGAGCCCTCTGTGGACTCGTGCAACTGTTACCCTTCGTGGGTTGAAGTCTCCATCATCGTGGATGTACGATAGCACCACCTATCGGAACCACGCCAAAAATCTCCGTGTCCACATTGTGTTTGCCTTCTGCAAACCCTTCCCTTTACCTTCATATGTAATGTTTTACTTTCCGCTGCTAGACTCTTAGAATTGCATGTGTAGATTGATTGCTTGACTTGTGCTAAGTTGCTAAAATCTGCCAAGACTTAAAATTAGGAAAACGCTAGATTTTTATTTGGTCAAGTAGTCTATAGCTTTGGTGATGATAGCCTTGGTTTCACAACCTAGGAGAGTATGGCGTCTAGCGAGGGAAATTACCACCGTAGAGGTCCTTACTTTGATGGTACTAATTTTGCTAGTTGAAAGCATAAGATGAAAGTGCGTATTCTTGGACATACCCTGCCATTTGGGCTATTGTGTGTATTGGCTTGCAGGGTGAATTCTTCGAAGATGGAAGAGAACCGAATCGTGAAGCAACCACGGAAGAATTGAAGATGTTGCAATAAAATGCTCAAGCTTGCGATTTCCTTTTCAACGGATTGTGCCCTGAAGAATTCAACGAAATCAGCCGCCTTGAGATTGCAAAGGAAATTTGGGATACTTTGGTTGATATGCATGAAGGTACTAAGTCCATCAAGGAATCCAAATTGGATGTGCTTCAAAGTCAAACTTGATAAGTTTAAAATGAAGGATGGTTAAGGAGTCGCTGAAATGTATTCTAGGCTTGCTCTCATCACAAATGAGATTGCCGGCTTAGGAAGTGAAGAGATGACTGACAGATTCATCATCAAGAATATCCTGAGAGCCTTGGATGGAAAATGTGATACCGTGTGCACCTTGATCCAAATAATGCCCAATTACAAAGATCTCAAGCCAACGGGAGTCATTGGAAGAATTGTTGCTCATGAGATGTCACTCAAGGATAAAGAAGAGCTTCACAACAAGTCTAGTGGTTCTTACAAAGCTTCATGTGATGCTCCTACAACATCAAGTGAGAAACAAGCCTTCAATGAAGAATCGAGCCTAATGGTGAAGAACTTCAACAAGTTGTACAAGAGTAGAAGCAAAGAAAGAAGTTCCAAGTCAAGGTCCTACAATGAAAAAACATCTTCTAGTCGTGATCGTAATTGCTAAAATTTTGGAAGACCCAGACACTACTCTAGTGAGTGTATGTCACCCTACAAGAGAAGAGAAGACTCACCTAAAAGGAGAAGCAAAAGAGAGGAATCACCACCAAGAGAGAGGAGTAGAGATGATCGTTATGAACGAAGACCCTCTCGCAGAAGCAAGGATTCGGAAAGGAAGGACAAGTCATCAAAGAGCTACACAAGATGAAGACATCAAGCTCATGTTGGTGAATAGGTATCCGGTTCCGACTCCGATAACTACTCCGAGAGAAGCTATCACTCTGACTCTGAATATACTCAAGATGAAGGTGTTTCCGGTCTTGCACTTGTGTCATCCAACTCCTACAATTTATTTGATTCACGAAATGAAGGGATTGGAAGATGCTTCATGGATAAAGGGCCCATGGTATCACACCCCGAGTATGTTGATTTCAATAGTTATGAAGATGATTTGCTAGGTGATGATGATTTACTTGTTGACAACTCTAGTGATGAAAACTATGATGAAATTGCTATTAATCTTGCTAATCAAGATGAAACGAATGACAATGATAAGAAGGAGATTGAGCGTCTAACTAAAGAACTTAACACTCTTAAGTTAGCTCATGAAACTACCTTAGAGGATTGTCGAGAGATTTTAAAGACTCATGAGAAGCAACGCTTTGAAAAGCTTAATCTAGAGCAAGAGCATGGGTTCTTAAAAGCAATCAATGATGATCTTCGTTAGAAAAGTTCTTCTTACATTGCCAAGCATTTACTCTTGTCTACTTACATGCCACAACTAAAACCTAGCAACAAGAGCAAGAAAGATTCTTCTTCTAGTAGTAACAATAATCATGTTAAATCCAATATTGTTGCTTCTAGTAGTTCTCTTGATTCCACTAATGATTCTCTTAGCCAAGTTACACTTGAGCAAGAAAATAACTTATTGAAGGGAATTGTAGAGAAAAGTGTTTACAAGAGCCTTGCCAGAAGTAAGCAATTTGAGGAAATTGTACGCAAGCAAGGAAGGCACCGGAAGAATCAAGGTATTGGTTTTGAATGCAAGTTCAATGCCAATGGAGTTGTGTGGAAAGAAGATCAATACCCCAAGACAAAGTTTTTTCCTCAACAAGAGAAGTATGATCCCACTTCTTTCAAGGGAACACAAGCTCGAGATGATCTTCCACCACAAGACCACAAGCTAAAGGGCAAGGACAAGCTTCAATAGGAGATTGATGCATTTGAAGAAGCTCCTAAGGCCTTGCTCAAGTCGGTTCCCAAGACTACATCAAGTTCTACTTCATCAAGTACGACTACAACTCCAAGGATTCCCATCAAGATGATGTGGATCCCAAAGAAGAAGAACTAGAGAGTTCTTGAGGGTGACTCCGCCAACATACTTCACTCATATTCATTTTGGCAAGGACAAGTGCAATCAAGTTTCACAACTTGCACTAGTTCAAGGAGTCACAAACCCTGTTGTTGGTAAGACAAGGGACAAGGTAACCTAATGAATTCATGGACAACATCATGTGTGTATTTCACTCTATGTCTATGGATATCCTTGTATCTTCCTTGTGGGACTAACCCATGTAGGTATTGAAAGTGCAACTCACTCCAATGGATTGCTCCAAATGATCTACATAAACATTGAGCATCTACATCTTCAACACCTACATGAAGTTGTCATCGACAAAACCCAAGGTTATTTCATCCCTCTTAGGGGGGATATCACATCCAGGGGAAGCTTTGCTCTAAGAATTGAGCTAAAGCAACTCTAATGGTGTGAACACAACAATGCTTTATGTAAAAGTGGTAACCCAACTTGTGCTCAAACAATGAGTGTGACCTACGATCAAATGTTCTCATTTGACTCCTCAGTCAATATACTCATATATAGATGACCTAGTCATCGCCAGTTGCTTGATAGATACTAGAGTGTTTGTGCATGCTTTGCCACATATTTTATTTGCTATCTTATAGTGTGAGCATTTTGGTTGCATATTTTTTTCCATTCGAGGACATCCATTTGTTGCTTAGTTTGTTTGGCTTTTCTTTTGCCAAATGGATGGACAAGAATGCCTAAGAACACCCTCTAGCTATCTATGCTTTTCTCGTCTCAAACTCTATTCATGCCACATCACAAAGTTTGATCAAGTCAAATTCAGACCCTTCGGGTGAGAAGCACTTGGAGCCACCGATCCGTCAAGGGCTTAACTTCCAAAACCTCTCAATGACATCTCGGTCTGACCGATCCATCCCTTTTGGTCCCATCAAACTCATTGGGTTGATCTAGGTTTTCATCTCGATGCAACCAATTAGAACATTTCGGTCACATCGAGTTGCAGTAACCGCTTGCGATTCTGCATCTCGGTGCCACCGAGTCGTTCCACTCGGTCACATCGACAGTGACTGGGTATATATATCTGTGGGTTTAAATTTAGAAATTACTTCAAACCTCCAACCGTGCTTTCCCAGCTCTACCGACCCTCCTGGTCTGCGGATCGTCTCCCTCGTCGCCAACACCCTCCTGCCGTTGGTCTCCGCCGCCGTCAACGGGAATCGCCTCTGCCATTGTCACCATAGCGAGTTCATTGCCAAGTTAGGGTATGAACTCGATCCCTTTGTGTGTTCCTTAACTCCGATTCCTGCACAATGGTCAATGCCATGTATCTAGCCACAATTGAGATCCTTCTATCCAACCAAAACTTCCTCTATATTACTTTTGATGCAAACTCTTAGGGTTAGGTTTCCACCGAACTCATCTCGGACCGACCGATTTGAAGTATTCGGTCTCACCGATTTGGCCCAGGCCATTGCACATGTACTACTCGGTCTGACCGAAGTGTACAAATCGATGTGACGAAGTTCACTCTCTCTGTGAAACCCTAGCATCTCGGAGTCACCGAACTGTGTCTCGGTCTGACCGATATCACATGTTTAGACTCTAAAGTTGCTTCGATGTCACCGAGTTTGTCATATTGGTAGCTCTGAAATGCTTTCTATAGAAATATAAAATTAAGTTTTTGTCTCAACTTTTTGCCAAAATGGTTGTGCTTTGTGATGCTCATCTACTCTATCTATACCTATCTGTTCACAGGGTCAGATTCAGCCATGTTCGACAATACTGACAGCCAGAACAGGTCAGAGGAGCACCAAAATCTCAGTGAGGGCCCTAGTCCCTCATATAGCAGCTATGATGAGGGTAGCACAAGCACCCCAAGAAATCTGCCTAAGGCTGCAACTAGGCAGAGGAGGAAGAGAACCTCAGAATCTGAAGACGAGGATTTTTTTGCTGAGGAGGTCACCTCAAAGAAGAAAGTGATCAAAAAGGAGCAAGTTGCTGCTGCTGGTATCAAGCCAGGAATGAAGAAGAAGGCTCCTGCACAAAGGAAGCCCATGTCCAAATCCAGGGCCTCCACTCTTGATACCATGAAATCAATAAAGCAATAGGTTGTTGGCGGCAAGAAAAGGAAGAAAAGGGTCAAGAAAACGATGGCCAGAGTAATTTGAAAGCTTTCCATGATGAAGGAATCTGATGAGGATGAGGAGGAAGAGGAGGAAGAAGCTGTTGCACCTCCACCAAAATCTCAGAAGCTTATGGGAGATGCCATCAAGTCTGGGGCTGGACCATCTAAGCCCAAGACAGCTCCCAAGGCATCGACTGAAGCTTCAAAGCCTACAAGACCCAAGAGATCCACAAGAAACATCCCAGCTGATGAGAAGAACAAGGCCCCAATGCCTCAAGTTCAAGAGGACGAGGAGCACCAAGTACTCAAGAAGCTCAAGCCAAAGATTCCAGACCATGATGACAATCATCCAGTGGCTGAGAATATGAAAGTGAGAAAGGATGCAGGTCTCAGACTATGGAGACAAGCAGATCCATATGTTGTCAGGAGAAGGACTGTTGTGGATTATAGATTTCACACCAAGGAGCAGCAAGACTTCTATGAGGTAGTTCTTCTGGAAAAGAAGCCCATAGTGAGTGACATGAGATGGGTGGACTAGAAATTCATTGATGAGAATGAAGATTATTTTTGTTGGTCAGAAACTGACTAAATGGGATGGGTGGACTGGAGTTCATGAGAGCTTCAAAATGAATGGTGTGGACACTTTTGTTGGTCAGAAACTTACAAAATGGAATGCTGAGATGGTCATGTAATTTTATTCAACTACACATTTTTACCCAGATGGCAAGATAGTCTGGATGACTGAAGGTACAAGGTACCAATCCTCCATTGCTGAGTGGGCCAAGTTGATAAATGCCCCTATAGAAGGTGAAGATGACACAGATGTCTATGCAAAGCCCAGGAAAGACCATAACTCCATGGCACATATGTACAAGGAAATACCTGATGATGCCTTGGAGACTCACAAGTTTGGCTCCATTTACTATCTGCTTTCAGCATTGACCACCATTAACACTATACTGAGGCACACTTTGCTGCCCAAGTCTAGAGATCATAGGATGATTCGTGGTCATTCAATCAACCAGCTACATATGTTTGATGTGCCAAAGAAGTTCTAGATGATGACCCTGACTGTTGAAACGATCAAGAGGACTAGTGCAGATCAAAAGAGGTCATTTGGATATGCCCCCCCACATTCAGATGCTCATCAACTCCAAGATGGGGACAGGGACATATCTACTAGACAAAGAGCACCCTCCCCTGAGGCCAGATTTTGAGGACAATGTTGTTGTCATGGATGCATCACACCCTACATCTATAGAGGCTCGGGAGAAGCGAGAGAAAGCAAAGGCAACAAAGACTTCTAAGGTGCCAGATGTCTCAGCTATAAACCTCAAGACCAAGCAGGACCAGCTCAGCTATCTACTTGAGGCAACAGTGAGAATAGAGAAAGGACTAACCACCCTGACTCAAAATCAAGAGAGGCTTGAGAGGATCTTTGAGAAAAAGCTACATGATCTAGATGTCAAGGTCACAACGATTCAGACCTCAGTTGAGAAGATTCAAGAAGACCTTGAGGACAGGAGTGACAGGCCAACCATAGAGGAATTTCAGAGAGTGCTTAGAGCACATAGGTCTGTAGTTGTGCCAGTCAGTGACACAAGAGCTACCACTTCAGCACCTGCAGCAACTGCCCCGGTTGCCCCCCCCCCCCCCAATTGCATCTCCTACAGTGCCTTAGACTTCCTCGGAAGAGTTTGCAGATGATGTCCTCTCCACGCCATCTTCACACACTGGAGCTCCCAGAGATCGTGCTTAGAGTGCAACATAGCACTATGCATTTTCAAGCTTTTTGGTAACTTGTTGCCAAAGGGGGAGAAAGTGTATAGATCTTAGGATGAGAGAGAGAGCGTGTGTGTGTGTTTTGCCTTTTATTTTGCCTCTCTTGCTACTTGTCATTCGATTGTTTGCTTGCTACAATATTTGTGCTTATGTGTGAGATACTCGTATGATCATGTGTTTGATCATACTATGCTTTAATGTGTGCTCGAACGATGTTATCTCAATACTTGTGTATGATCAATCATGTTTGCCTTGGTGATGCATGCATATTCTTTACATTCTATCATTTTGAGCACTCCACCAAGATATATGTGACATGGAAGAGTAACCCATGATCCTAACCGATTGTGCATTTGCATTCAAAAGCAAATTTTAAATAATGCACAAATTTAGGGGAGCTCTTGCTTATCACATACTTCTCAAAGCGACGATGTATTTCATTCATATTATCATTTGTCGAAGCTTTGATCTATATGTTGTCATCAATTACCAAAAAGAGGGAGATTTAAAGTGCAACTAATCCCCGGGTGGTTTTGATAATTCATAACAACATATAGCTCATTGAACTACTATCCATTCAAGTTGAATATTTCAGAAAGTTCAATGATTGGCATGGCATGTACTAGAGACGTGGACCCCTCAAAATGCTAAGGACAAATATTGGCAAAAGCTCAGGACTCTGCATTTCTATTTTACTGATCCAAGATCACATTGAGTCCATAGGAAAAGCCAATACTATTGAAAGGGGATGAGGTGTTGTTTAATGATCTACTTGCTCAAAATGCTTAGTGATATGCTCCAAATCCCTCAACCACTTTCTCATATCCAAATATGTCCTAAACCTAAAGTCAAACTCGGCCCACCGATTGGCGCCACCAAGTTCCTTTGACATAGCCATAGCCCCAAACCTAATCAGTTCGGTGTCACCGATAGGGATTTGGTCTCACCGAGAAGGGATTGCAAACTCTTTGTTTCCCTTCGTAACATTTCGATCTTACCGAAGTGAGCGATCGGTCCCACCGAGTTCTCAATGCAAACTCTCTATTTCCTTTTTGTAACATTTCGGTCTTACCGAAATGAGCGATCGATCCCACCGAGTTTGCCTGACCAACTATCTGTTTGCTCATTGCTAAAATCGGTCTCATCAAGTTCACGTAATTGGTCACACCGAGATGAGGTCTTGCCCTAACCCTAGCGCATCGGTCTCACCGAGTTGATCATGCCGATCCCACCGAGAATCCTAACATTCACATTTTGAACTGAATTGGTCTCACCGAGTTCACCTATTCGGTTTGACCAAGTTGGCTCAAATGTGTGTAACGGTTAGATTTTGTGTGGAGGCTATATACACCCCTCCACCGCCTTCTCTTTTCAAGAGAGAGCCATCAGAACGTGCCTACACTTCCACTACTCATTTTCTGAGAGAGAACCACCTACTCATGTGTTGAGACCAAGACATTCCAATCCAACCACAAGAATCTTGATATCTAGCCTTCCCCAAGTTGCTTTCCACAAAAATCATCTTTCCACCATAGCCAAATCTATGAGAGAGAGTTGAGTTTTTTGAGACTATCATTTTAAGCACAAGAGCAAGGAGTTCATCATCATCACACCATCTATTACCTTTTGGAGAGTGTTGTCTCCTAGATTGGTTAGGTGTCACTTGGGAGCCTCTGTCAAGATTGTGGAGTTGAACCAAGGAGTTTGTAAGGGCAAGGAGATCGCCTACTCCGTGAAGATCTACCCAAGTGAGGCAAGTCCTTTGTGGGTGATGGCCATGGTGGGATAGAAAAGGTTGTTTCTTCGTGGACCCTTCATGGGTGGAGCCCTCTGTGGACTCGCACAACCGTTACCCTTCGTGGGTTGAAGTCTCCATCAACGTGGATGTACGATAGCACCACGTATCGGAACCATGCCAAAAATCTCCATGTCTACATTGCGTTTGACTTCTCCAAAGCCTTCCCTTTACATTCATATGCAATGTTTTACTTTCCGCTACTACAATCTTAGAATTGCATGTGTAGGTTGATTACTTGACTTTTGCGAAGTTGCTAAATTTGCCAAGACTTAAAATTGGGAAAAGGCTAGATTTTTATTTGGTCAAGTATTCTAATCACCCCCTCTAGACCTACTTTCGATCCTACACTGAGGAATCCCAATACCAGCAGGTTGGGGTGTTGGACAAGTAACTGAAGGAACGACAGAAGAGGAAGATGCATAGCAGAAGGTTAAAGATGCATTTCCTCTGATCATGGCCAAACAACAACTGTAGAACGGCCTTGAAAGCAATGAGGAGATGAAAGAGCTTGTGAAGATAATGGGCAAAATCGATGTGCTCTGTAGGATGATTGTCTCTTTATTTGCAGTGTATGTAGCATTCGTGATGTATTCGGTGGCTATGACATGAGCACTTTGCTGAAAGTAGTAATGAATGAAACATGTTTAGCAGGCTTGGCATAGTGTTGTGAACATCTAATGATTTCTATTAACAGAAATCAGGGGGTATCCCCTTTTGCTCATAAATAAATAAATAGCAGAGGCCCTTTTTCTAATAAATAAATAAAGTAGCAGAGGCCCTGCTGGGTATGCTTTGTTCCCATTCAAAGAAGTCAAGCAAATTGCAGTCCAATAGCAAACTATGTCATCAAATACATGTTTCAAGCCAAATATGAGTACAACTAAACAACAATGTCATCGTGTTTTAGTCGTCATACAATCACCACACAAATCAACATACATAATAAGTGGTGTTCTCATAGCAAAATACTAAAGAACAACTTCATCAGGTTTCAGTTGTTATAGCAAACACAATTTCACATAGTAGATAAAAAACGTCTTTTGATAGGAAAATTCGACAAACGCAATCTAATCATCATCCGCAGCAGCAACGTCAACATCTTCGCCATGTGTATCAGTCTGAATCGTAATTCTCCCCAGTGTCATATTCTTCTTCATCCTCAATATCCTCAAACGTTGGCTTCTTATTGATCAACTCTCATATGTCCACAGCCCGACAGGCAATCTTTTCGCCAGCATCAGTGACGTGATGGTTCTCATAGATATTAGGAACATCTGTGGAATCTTCTACATCAGGAGCAGTGTAAGCGTCATCTTGTTGTGCAACCTCGTTAAACAAATTCCGCTGCTCAAACCTTTGCAATATTCTCCGTTCATAGCTACGTGCAAATGTGTCTTCCAAGTAAAATATCTATGTTGCTTGATTTGCCAAAACAAAAGGCTCGTAGGTCTGGTATGCCACCTTAACATTGATGGATTTGAAATAATCATCAGCTCTGGGTTTTGCGATCCTGGAAAATAGGTTATACCAACGACAGCAGAACAGAACCACACATCGATGAACCTCGAAAATGGAGATATACTGCAACTGAACAATGTCTGTTATGTTAGCATACATTTCAATGGTCACTTCGTCGTACTTATCCGTGCTCACGATGGCACTGTTTTGTGTCTTCCTGCCATCATCGCGTGCAAGGGTGTTGTAGCGCACATCTCCAACAACTCAAGATTCATAATGTCTTACCCGAGTATCAGGACACATTGCTAGATCGTAAATGGCATCATTAACTACCTGCCCATCCTCCAGCATCTTCTTAACCTATGGTTAGAAAATAGACAAGCTGGTCATCTTATGTACTCAATATATTAAAAAAACTGACAGTGCACTTCAAAAACTAACATGGCTCTTGAACCATTTTGCAAATCCTGCCATAACCAGTTTGTCAATGTTTCTTGGATTTTGCGGCAGTAACTCCTCTTTGTAGATGTTGCACAACATAGTGATCGCGTCAAACATCTAAATATATAAGAATGTGATGCAAGTTTAGTAGATTAAGATGTATAAGCTACAGTACTTAGCACTTACTCGATATAAGGTAGAATCTCAGGAAAGTTATTCAACACGTACCAAACCATTTTGTCCAAATCTTTAGGTTTGTCGTCTTGTCGACTCTTCCCTGTAACTTGAACAGAACAATCGAAAACACTAAACTCAGGATTGTCTTCACCCACCTCTTTGCTAAGCTCATCAGCTGTTTCAATGTATTTTGAGCAGAATGGTGATACGTCTCCATCGTATCTATAATTTTTGATTGTTTCATGCCAATATTATACAACTTTTACATACTTTTGGCAACTTTTTATATGATTTATTGGACTAACATATTGATCCAGTGCCCAGTGCTAGTTCCTATTTTCTGCATGTTTTTTGTATCACAGAGTATCCATATCAAACGAAGTCCAATTGCAATAAAATTTTACGGAGAATTATTTTGGAATATATGTGATTTCTGGGAGTTGGAATCACCGCAAACGGAGGCCCACACGGCCCACAAGACATCAGGGCGTGCTAGAGGCCCCTGGCGCGTGGTGGTGGGTTGTGACCTCCTCGAACGTCGATTGGAGCTCTACTTCCGGCACAAGGAAGCTTATATCCAGAAAAAAATCGTGTTAACAGCTCAGCGCAATCAGAGTTATGGATCTCCCGGAATATAAGAAACGGTTTTCGGCCAGCTCTAGGAAACGCGAAACAGAAGAGAATAGAGAGGGAGATCCAATCTCGGAGGGGCTCCTGCCCTTCCACAGCCATGGAGACCAAGGACCAAAGGGGGAACTCTCCTCCTATCTAGGGGGGAGGCCAAGTAAGAAGAGGAAGGATGCTAGTTGGTGTTCATTACTACTTGTAGTTGATGCTAGTTGGTTTATTCGATGGAAGATCATATGTTCAAATCCTTTACGATTATTAATATCCCTCTGATTATGAACATGAATGTGATTTGTGAGTAGTTATGTTTGTTCCTGAGGACATGGGAGAAGTCTTGCTATAAGTAGTCATGTGAATTTGGTATTCGTTCGATATTTTGATGAGATGTATGTTGTCTCTCCTCTAGTGGTGTCATGTGAACATCGACTACATGACACTTCACCATTGTTTGGGCCTAGAGGAAGGCATTGGGAAGTAATAAGTATATGATGGGTTACTAGAGTGACAGAAGGTTAAACCCTAGTTTATGAGTTGCTTCGGAAGGGGCTGATTTGGATCCATATGTTTCATGCTATGGTTAGGTTTTCATTAGTACTTCTTTTGTAGTTGGGGATGCTTGCAAGAGGGGTTAATCATAAGTGGGATGCTTGTCCAAGGAAGGGCAGCACCAAGCACCGGTCCACCCACATATCAAATTATCAAAGTACCGAACGTGAATCATATGAGCGTGATGAAAACTAGCTTGACGATAATTCGCATGTGTCCTCGGGAGCGCTTTCCTTTATATAAAAGTTTGTCCAGGCTTGTCCTTTGCTACAAAAAGGATTGGTCCATCTTGCTGCACATTATTTACTTTTATTACTTGTTACCCATTCCAAATTACCTTATCACAGAACTATCTGTTGCCGATAATTTCGGTGCTTGCAGAGAATACCTTACTGAAAACTCCTTATCATTTCCTTCTGCTCCTCATTGGGTTCGACACTCTTACTTATCGAAAGGACTATGATAGATTCCCTACACTTGTGGGTCATCAAGACTCTTTTCTGGTGGCGTTGCCAGGGAGTGAAGCACATTTTGTAGGTGGAATTTGGTAAGGAAAAATGTATATAGTGTGTTGAAATTTACTGTCACTTGTTACTATGGAAAGTAATCCTTTGAGGGGCTTGTTCGGGGTACCTTCACCCCGACCAGTAGAGCAAAGAGTTGCTCCTAAACCTACAGAACCTACTGAAAATGTTTACTTTGAAATTCCTTCGGGTATGATAGAGAAAATGCTAGCTAATCCTTTCACAGGTGATGGAACATTACATCACGATTTGCACCTGATCTATGTGGATGAAGTTTGTGGATTATTTAAGCTTGTAGGTATGCCCGGGGATGTTATCAAGAAGAAGGTCTTCCCTTTATCTTTGAAGGGAAAGGCATTGACATGGTTTAGGCTATGTGATGATATGGGATCATGGAACTACAACCGATTGAAATTGGAATTTCATCAGAAGTTTTATCCTATGCATCTGGTTCATCATGATCGTAATTATATATATAATTTTTGGCCTTGCGGAGGAGAAAGCATCGCTCAAGCTTGGGGGAGGCTTATTTCAACGTTATATTCATTCCCCAATCATGAGCTCTCAAGAGAAATTATTATTCAAAAATTTTATGCTCGGCTTTCTCTCAATAATCGCTCCATGCTCGATACTTCTTGTACTAGTTCTTTTATGATGAAGACTATTGAATTCAAATGGGATTTATTGGAAAGAATTAAACCCAACTCTGAAGATTGGGATCTCGACGAAGGTAAGGAGTTAGGTATAACACCTAAGTTTGATTGTGTTAAATCTTTTATGGACACTGATGTTTTCCGTGAATTTAGCACTAAATATGGACTTGACTCTAAGATAGTAGCTTCTTTCTGTGAATCCTTTGCTACACATGTTGATCTCCCTAAGGAGAAGTGGTTTAAGTATAGTCCTCCCATTGAAGTAAAAGTAGTTGCACCTATTAAAGTTCAAGAAATGACTATCACTTATAATGTTGATCCTGCTGTTCCTACCGCTTATATTGAGAAACCACCTTTCCCTGTTAGAATAAAGGATCATGCTAAAGCTTCAACTGTGGTTCATAAGAGTAATACTAGAACACCTACACCCTCTAAGCAAATTAAAGTTGAACCTAGTATTGCTATGGTTAAAGATCTCTTGGCCGATAATATTGATGGGCATGTTATTTACTTCTGTGATGAAGCTGCTAGAATTGCTAGACCCGACACTAAAAATAAGCATAGACCTATTGTAGGCATGCATGTTATTTCTATTAAAATAGGAGATCATTGCTATCATGGCTTATGTGATATGGGTGCTAGTGAAAGTGCAATACCTCATTCCTTATATAAAGAAATTATGCATGATATTGCACCTGCTGAGATAGAGGAAATTGCTGTTACAATTAAGCTTGCCAATAGAGACACTATTTCACCAGTGGGGATTGTTAGAGATGTTTAAGTCTTGTGTGGGAAAGTTAAATATCCTGCTGATTTTCTTGTTCTTGGTTCCCCACAAGATAACTTTTGTCCCATTATATTTGGTAGACCCTTCTTGAATACTGTTAATGCTAGGATAGATTGCAAAAATGATGTTGTTACTATTGGTTTGGGGGATATGTCTCATGAGTTTAATTTTGCTAAATTTCATAGACAACCCCATGATAAATAATTGTCTAGTAAAGATGAAATTATTTGTCTTGCTTCTATTGTTGTGCCTCCTAATGACCCCTTAGAACAATATTTGCTTGACCATGAAAATGATATGTTTATGAATGAAAGAAGGGAAATAGATGAAGTATTCTTTAAACAGGGACCTATTTTGAAACACAACTTGCCTATTGAAATCCTAGGGGATCCTTCCCCACCCAAGGGTTATCCCGTGTTTGAGCTTAAACCATTACCTGATACTCTTAAATATTCTTATCTTGATGAGAAAAAGATATATTCTGTTATTATTAGTGCTAACCTTTTAAAGCATGAAGAAAAGAAATTATTGAAAACTTTGAAGAAGCACCATGCTGCTATTGGATATACTCTTGATGATCTTAAGGGCATTAGTCCCACTCTATGCCAGCACAAAATAAAATTGGAGAAAGACGCGAATCTAGTTGTTGATCACCAACGACGGTTAAATCCTAAGATGAAGGAAGTGGTAAGAAAACAAATACTAAAACTTCTGGAGGCATGTATAATTTATCCCGTTGCTGATAGGTAGTGGGTAAGTCTTGTCCATTGTGTCCCTAAGAAGGGAGGTATTACTATTGTTCCTAATGATAAAGATTAATTGATCCCACAAAGAATTGTTATAGGCTATAGAATGGTAATTGATTTCCGCAAATTAAATAAAGCTACTAAAAAGGATCATTACCCTTTACCTTATATCGATCAAATGCTAGAAAGATTATCCAAACATACACATTTTTGCTTTCTAGATGGTTATTCTGGTTTCTCTCAAATACCTGTGTCAAAAGAGGATCAAGAAAAGACAACTTTTACTTGCCCTTTTGGTACCTTCACTTATTGACGTATGCCTTTTGGTTTATGCAATGCACCTGCTACCTTTCAAAGATGTATGACTGCTATATTCTCTGATTTTTGTGAAAAGATTATTGAGGCTTTTATGGATGATTTCTACGTATATGGAACTTCTTTTGATGATTTCTTAAGCAAACTTGATCGAGTTTTGCAGAGATGTGAAGAAACTAATCTTGTCTTGAATTGGGAAAAGTGCCACTTTATGGTTAATGAAGGTATTGTTTTGGGGCATAAAATTTCTGAAAGAGGTATTAAAGTTGATAAAGCTAAAGTTGATGCTATTGAAAAGATGGCGTGTCCTAAGGACATTAAAGGTATAAGAAGTTTCCTTGGTCATGTCGGTTTTTATAGGAGGTTCATTAAAGACTTCTCAAAAATTTCCAGGCCTCTGACTAATCTCTTGCAAAAAGATGTTCCTTTTGTGTTTGATGATGATTGTATAGAAGCATTTGAAATACTTAAGAAAGCCTTGATTTCTGCACCCATTGTTCAGCCTCCTGATTGGAATTTACCATTTGAAATTATGTGTGATGCTAGTGATTATGCTGTAGGTGTTGTTCTAGGACAAAGAGTTGATAAGAAATTAAATGTTATCAAATATGCTAGTAAAACTCTAGACAATGCCCAAAGAAATTATGCTGCTACTGAAAAAGAATTTTTAGCAGTTGTATTTGCTTGTGATAAGTTCAGACCTTATATTGTTGATTATAAAGTAACTATTCACACTGATCATGCTTCTATTAAATATCTTATGGAAAAGAAAGATGCCAAACCTAGACTTATCAGATGGGTTCTCCTGCTACAAGAATTTGATTTGCATATTATTGATTGAAAGGGAGCTGAGAACCCCGTTGCAGTCAACTTGTCTAGGTTAGAGAATGTTCTTGGTGACCCACTACCTATTGATGATAGCTTTCCTGATGAACAATTAGCTATCATAAATGCCTCTCGTACTGCTCCACAGTATGATGATTATGCTAATTATATTGTTGCTAAATTTATACAACCTAGTTTCACATACCAGCAAAAGAAAAAGTTTTTCTATGATTTAAGACATTACTTCTGGGATGACCCACACCTTTATAAAGGAGTAGATGGTATTATTAGACATTGTGTACCTAAGCATGAACAGGAACAGATCCTATGCAAGTGTCACTCCGAGCCTTATGGAGGACACCGTGCTGGAGATATAACTGCACATAAGGTATTGCAATCCGGTTTTTATTGGCCTACTCTCTTCAAAGATGCCCGTAAATTTGTCTTGTCATGTGATGAAAAGAATTGGTAATATTAGTAGATGTCAAGACATGCCTATGAATTATTCACTTCTTATTGAACCATTTGATGTTTGGGGCTTTGATTACATGGGACCATTTCCTTACTCTAATGGGTATACACATATTTTAGTTGATGTTGATTACGTTACTAAGTGGGTAGAAGCTATTCCAAATAGTAGTGTTGATCATAACACCTCTATTAAGATGCTTAAAGAAGTTATTTTTCCGAGGTTTGGAGTCCCTAGATACTTAATGACTGATGGTGGTTCACATTTTATTCATGGTGTTTTTCGTAAAATGCTTTCTAAGTAGGATGTTAGTCATAGAATTGCATCTCCATACCACCCACAGTATAGTGGTCAAGTAGAATGGAGTAATTGAGAGCTTAAGCTAATTTTGCAAAAGACTGTTAATAGATCTAGAAAGAATTGGTCCAAGAAACTTGATGATGCATTATGGGCTTATAGAACTGCATATAAAAATCCTATGGGTATGTCTCCATATAAAATGGTTTATGGAAAAGCTTGTCACTTACCTCTCGAACAAGAACATAAGGCATATTGGGCCATTAAAGAGCTCAATTATGATTTCAAACTTGCTGGTGAGAAGAGGCTTTTTGACATTAGCTCACTTGATGAATGAAGAACCCAGGCCTATGAGAATGCCAAACTGTTTAAAGAAAAAGTTGAAAGATGGCATGACAAAAGGATTATGTATTGTTATACAACTCTCGTTTAAGATTTTTTGCAGGAAAACTCCTCTCTAAATGGGAAGGTCCTTACGTCATTGAGGAGGTCCACCGTTCCGGTGCCATAAAAATCAACAACTTCGAAGGCACAAATCCGAGGGTGGTGAACGGTCAAAGAATCAAACATTATATCTCAGGTAATCCCATAAATGTTGAAACTAATGTTATTGAAATCGTAACCCCGTAGGAATACATAAGGGACACTTTCAAGAATGTTTCACACTCCGAAAAGGAAGAGGTATGTGGTACGGTAAGTAAATCGACTCCAAAACAGTTCTAATAGCAATTTTTCTTCGTTTTGGAATATTTAAGAAAATAGGAAATAAGAAGCAGTCCGAAAAGGACACGAGGCATCCGCAAGGGTGGATGGCGCGCCCTACCCCCCTGGGTGTGCCCCCTGCCTCGTGGGCACCTCGCGTGCCCTCCGGACTCCGTTTTCTTGCATGATACTTCTTTCGGCTGGTAAAAATTCATTATATAATCTCCTGGAGGTTTTGACCACCGTACCATGCAAATATCCGTTGTTTTTGTTTCGAGCTGTTTTTCTGATAGATCTAGATCACCATGACGTCTCCAAGTACCCCCAAGGACAAGTTCTTCGAGAAGGTCATCAACCCCTACTTCAGGGAAGTGCTGCAACATCCTTAAACCATTGAGATGCGTGAGGGGTTGCTGCACATCCGCGATGTTGAGGGACCAAGGAGGACCGAAAGCGTGGAGACAAGACTCGAAGCAATGGAGCAATAAGTTTTCAAGTGCCTGGAGGCAGTGGAAGGTGGACTCGACGCCAACCACATAATGATCATAGAGTTCACCAACAACACCAAGCTAGATGCCAGGAACATCAGGGAGACCATCTTCAAGCTTCACGAGAAAATCAAGCATCTCCAAGCCCAGATCTATGACCTGCAAAACCAAAACTGTGAGTATGAGTATATATTCAGGAGGATGAGTTTGGCTGCAGGTTCGAGGATCACGGAGACTCGATCATCCTTGTATGATGGTGAGCATATGCCTTGGAAGATGGACGACAAGCCTACATCATCAACAACTCTATCATCACCACCTTCGATGAAGGAACATAAACACACGGGTATGGGCACTCCCCTTGGCAACTGCCAAGCTTGGGGGAGGTGCGACGGTATCGTATCACCATCACACTATTATCTTTACCGTTTCTCTTAGTTCGACCCTTTTGGTAATATCTTGATCTAGTAGAATAATGTTTTAGTATGATCTAGTTTGAGTTTTGCTTTATGATCCTTCTATGTAATCGAGTCCGCGAGCTATATATAATGAAGATTAATTATGAGTCAAGGGCCTGATTATCTTGCCATGATCTGGAGGGAATAAGAATAAAAGAGAAGAGAAAGAATAAAAGGAAATAAAGAGATCATATGGATCTTATGGAGAGTAATGACTCCACGTATAGAGAGTATGATGAATAAAAGTTGTTGGGAGTTGACAAACATAGTTTTGGTCATTGTTGCAATTAATAGGAAGTAATAAAGAAAGAGAGGTTTTCACATATAAATATACTATCTTGGACATCTTTTATGATTGTGAGCACTCATTAAAATATGACATGCTAAAAAGTTGAGGTTGGACAAGGAAGACAATGTAATGGGTTATGCTTTCTTACATCCAAAATAAATTATATTGTCATGGATCATCCAACATGTTGAGCTTGCCTTTCCCTCTCATGCTAGCCAAATTCTTTGCACCAAGTAGAGATACTACTTGTGCTTCCAAATATCCTTAAACCCAGTTTTGCCATGAGAGTCCACCATATCTACCTATGGATTGAGTAAGATCCTTCAAGTGAGTTGTCATTGTTGCAAGCAATAAAAATTGCTCTCTAAATATGTATGATTTATTAGTGTGGACAAAATAAGCTTTTATACGATCTTGTGATGTGGAAGAAATAAAAGCGACGGACTGCATAATAAAGGTCCATATCACAAGTGGCAATATAAAGTGACATTCTTCCGCATTATGATTTTGTGGATCCAACCATAAAAGCACATGACAACCTCTGCTTCCCTCTGCGAAGGGCCTATCTTCTATTCTTGTCTTATACTTCATACAAGAGTCATGGTGATCTTCACCTTTCCTTTTTACATTTTATCCTTTGGCAAGCACTGTGCGTTGGAAAGATCCTGATAAATATAGCTAATTGGATGTGAGTTTTCATGAACTATTATTGTTGACATTACCCTTGAGGTAAAAGGTTGGGATGCAAAACTATAAACCCCTATCTTTCTCCGTGTCCGATTAAAACTTCATACCCATAAATATTGCGTGCGTGTTAGCAATTGTGAAAGACTAAATGATAGTTGAGTATGTGAACTTGCTGAAAAGCTCTTATATTGACTCTTTCCGATGTTACGATAAATTGCAATTGCTTCAATGACTGAGATTATAGTTTTTAGTTTTTAATGAAGTTTCTGGTTCATACTTGAAATTGTGAATGAATTGTTACTTTAGCATAAGAAATCATATGACAATATATATATATATATATATATGTTGCTCTTGTCGGCGTTCTGGGAACGGGGGTCCCCAGACTTGCCTGCCTGTGGCCCGTGGCGTGGCTGAGCCAGCAGGCCGTACGACCCATCTTCACCAACAAGGCATCCAAGACCCTCGCGAGGGTCCAAGCCTCACGAGGCGAACGACGCAAGGCCTCCTCTAGAGTGGCCTAGCTAGGCAGGCTCAAAAGGAGCGGAGATATCAAGGCGGGGCAAACCTCACGAGGCCCTCATGACGTGAGCCATGACGCATGACACCAGGCAGGCGCCAGCGCGCGCAGTGTCCTTGTTTCCTCTTTGGTGCTAAGGAGGCCAGCGCAGGCGAAGAGTACCGAGGCATCAGGCAAAGGTTGCTATACTGGTGCAACAAGACCAAGACCAAGAGGACGGCAAGATGGAGGTCATCGTGGAGCCCAAGACGATGTCACCGCCAGAGCCTTTCGCAGGCGAAGACCACTTTTGTCGGGATAGCTTGTACTAGCTGTCCCCCTTCAATTTTGCCCGCCGTTGTTGGCTCCCTTCCCGTTCGATATTTAGGAAGAGGACCAGGGCCTATATAAGTAGAACTAGCCACCATAGTAGGGGAATCGCATCTGATCAGAATGAATCTCATCTGATCTGATCTCATCTGACCTGGTCGCATCTCATCTCATCTCATCTTAGCTTGATCCAACCTGATCGAGAGCCTACTCACAAGAACACCTCAACCTCAGGAGGCTATTCTTCCCTTGTACTGTTCATCATCTGCCCTAGGGGCAATCCACCACCACCATACTGGAGTAGGGTATTACACCACAACGATGGCCCGAACCAGTATAAACCTCGTGTCTTTCTGTGTTGCGAGTTCGTCGAGTTCGTCCGTGAGATCTTAGCGAGCTAGGGCGTAGATTGGTAGGAAGGAAAGAATTCGCGCGCACCCAAGTGTTCGAACCTTAAGGGTTTGCCGGAACCCCCCTTCCATCAGTTCGTCGCTTCGTCGCTCCGTCGTCTCCATGGCGGACACTCGTCGTGCTCGAGCTGAGCGTTGAGCTGCCCTCACCGCCCGCGTCGCTCAGACGGCTCCCGTCGGCGGGCCACGTCGCCGTTCTCCATCTCCCACCGCCAATGCTGCCACCGGCCCGGCGCAAAACGAGGAGCAGGCATCCTCGCTGCATCCTTCGGTGCGGCGGGACGGCCGCACCGCCACTCCATCGCTGACCCCTGCCGGTTCTTCGTCTCACGCGCGCTGCACTCCCTTGGAGGCACGGGTCGTGCTCCTCGCGGCGAACGAGCTCCTGCGCTACCGCCCCATCAACGACCTCTATGAGGAGTGGCTCGACCGCGTCGCTGAGCTTGTCCGCGCCGCAGGGGCCTCTCCGGCGCCGTCCCACTCTCTGCCTCCCCCTCAACCAGCCGCGGGCGACGGGGCTCATGGCGTGCCTCCACCACCTCAGCCCCAAGACGATGCCTTGGCACCAAGGTGCACGGCTCCGCAGCGTGATCCGCCACGCCCGGCGCCCGCGCGCGAAGAGAGAAGCTGCCAAGAAATTCCGCGGCCACGAGAAGCTGCACCTATGCTCCCCGCACCACCTCGTCAAGACCGCGCACCGCCCGTAGCGGTGCAGCGCGGACCTCGTCAAGACCAAGCTCCACCACCGAAGCGGACCCCGGCAACCACGGCTGGCTGCCGCACCTTCACCCCCGAGCTATGTAGCTTCGCCTGGCCGGGCAAGTTCAAGCCGGATCTGCCTCCTCGCTACGACGGTACCACCGACCCCGCGGAGTTCCTGCAGCTCTATGAGCTGAGCATCGAAGCGGCCAACGGCGATGAAAAGGTCATGGCGAACTGGTTTCCCATGGTTCTCAAGGATGGAGCTCGCTCCTGGCTCCTGAACCTGCAGCACGGCTCGATCTCCTCCTGGGATGAGATGCGCGACCGCTTCGCCGCCAACTTCCAGGGCACTCGTGACCGCCCACCGGCCGCGGGTGATCTACGCCGCATCAGGCAGCTACCAGGAGAGACCCTCTAGAAGTACATCCGGCGCTTCAACAACACCCGCCTCAAGATCCCCAAGGTCACGGACGAGGCCATCATCTCCGCGTTCTCCGACAGCGTCCGTGACATCAAGATGAAGGAAGAGCTCGCCATCCACGAGGAGCTCTGGACATCTCAGGAGCTGTTCAACCTGGCGACCAAGTGCGCAAGAGCTGAGGAGGGGCGCCTCTCTCTCCTTGAGCTGCCAGCCGTGGGCGCGGAGGAGAAGAAGGCCAAGGCCAAGGACGTGAAGCACAAGGAGGCAGTTGTGCTCGTAGCGGAGCCCGACATCAAGCGAGGCAGAGATCAGCCCGAGTCATCCAAGAACGGCCGACCGCTCAGCGCCTTCCACGACCTGAACACCCACAACACCAGCGACTGTCAAGAGCTCAGAGCCATACGAGAAGGACGCTATGGTCGACGCCCCGAGCGCAACGACCGGGGCTACGGCCGCGGAGGAGGACGTGGAGGCGGACGCTGGGATGACCATGGCCCATGCCAGGAGTGGCTTGACCGGCCTCGTGAGGACTGCTGGCAGGACCAGCCTCGCGAGGGCGCCTGGAGGGACCCGCCGCGTGAAGATCGCCCCCAAGGCAACGCCGGTCTTCCCCCGCTGCCGCCACCAAGAAGGAACGACGACCACCACCAGGACGAGGGGGCTGGGGGCTTCCAGGAGCCGCATGCGATCGCCTGCATCTTGGGCGGCACCTAGGCCCTAGCCTCTCAGCGCACCTTCAAACAGCTCGCTCGCGAGGTGAACGCGATGCTCCCCAAACTCGAGGCCACGCGGCCGCTCAGGTGGTCCCAATGCGCCATCACTTTCAACTCAGCGGATCAGCTCAAGTGCGCAGCCACCGCTCGCGCCCTCCCTATGCTGTGTTCCCCAGTCATCAGCAATGTGCAGGTCACCAAGACCCTCATCGATGGCGGCGCAGGGCTCAACGTCATGTTCGTTGACACGTTCGACAACCTCCAAGTGCCTTATGAACATCTCTAGCCCACCAAGCCTTTCTCAGGAGTGACCGACGGCTCCACCACACCGATAGGGCAGGTCCGCCTGCCCGTCACCTTCGGGGAGCGCAAGAACTACCGCACCGAGCTCATCGACTTCGACGTCGCACACATCCGCCTGCCGTACAATGCCATCCTCGGGTATCCAGCCCTGGCCAATTTCATGGTAGTCACTCATCACGACTACAACATTCTCAAGATGCCAAGAAGCGGAGGAATCATCACGGTCCCGTGTGAAGAGAAGGACGCGGTGTGCTCCCTCGAGCGCGCCTTTCAAGCCGCAGCAATCGACGACCCCAACAGCAGAAATGAAGGCCCTCTGGAGGCCATCCCCAAGAAGAAGCAGTCGCGCCATGCAGGACCTCAAGAGGATGGCGTCGCGGCAGGAGCCTCATCAAGATCAGCGCCCGCTCCAGGGGCGCCTCCCTCCATCGCATAGGAAGGCATGCCTGGCGCCCTCCTCAGGCAGGGCTCGGGGGCTCTCTTCTGGAGGGCCTCAGACCTTGCCAACCTCACGGGGGAGGCGCTTGGGCACCACTTGGAGGCGTGCTTCGTGGCACGTGACCCTCAGGAGAGCACAAGGCAAGGAGTATCCACCACTTAGGAGTTCATCACCAAGACCACCCAGGAACTGCAAGAAGCAAGAGCCATGCGCGGCGACAGCCGCCCACGAGGCGCAACTCTGCATCCTGGCGAGGATGCTGGGCTGCGTGTAGGTACCACGCCGTTCTGGAGGAGATGGAGACGGTCTTCAGGAAACCTCCCGAGCCCTAGAGCCTCCCGAGGCTCAGGGTTCTGGCGGCTCATGAGGAGTCATTTCTTCTACGCCCACCTTCAGCTGCACCAGCTCTACTTCGTCTACAGAACCAGGTGACTGTAACGCCCCGGACACACCCGCCGATGGTCGTTACTCCTGGCGGGATCTAGACTGGCCCCATAGTTCAACACAAGTCTTTTCTGCGCACTTTGTCCTCACTCGTGCGCACCTAGGAGCAACTTCCCGGTCGGTCACCCATCCTGAAATTACTCCAAGCTGAGCACGCTTAACTTTGGAGTTCTGTCCGAATGGACTTCCAGAAAAGAAGGAATTCCTTATTGATATGAGTAGTCTATCATCCTTAATAACCCAGGCTATCACATACACCCCCACTTAGAGGAACTGACGTCCTCGTCGGGCCATAGGAACGTTCCCTCTTGGCACATATGTCTGTGCTTCTAGTCCAGTACACGTGCCATGCCGTGTGCCACGACGGGTCACAATCGTCATGAACAACAAGACCACGCACCTGTCCGCAACCATCCGTGTAACCACGAGGGTCGGCTCTGATACCAACTTGTAACGCCCCGGACACACCCGCCGATGATCGTTACTCCTGGCGGGATCTAGACTGGCCCCATAGTACAATACTAGTCTTTTCTGCGCACTTTGTCCTCACTCGTGCGCACCCTGGAGCAACTTCCCGGTCGATCACCCATCCTGAAATTACTCCAAGATGAGCACACTTAACTTTGGAGTTCTGTTTGAATGGACTTCCAAAAAAGAAGGAATTCCTTATTGATATAAGTAGTCTATCATCCTTAATAAGCCAGGCTATCACATACACCCCCACTTAGAGGAACCGACGTCCTCGTCAGGCCACAGGAACGTTCCCTCTTGGCACATATGTCTGTGCTTCCAGTCCAGTACACGTGCCATGCCGTGTGCCACGACGGGTCACAAACGTCATGAACAACATGACCACGCACCTGTCCAGAACCATCCGTCTAACTGCGAGGGTCGGCTCTGATACCAACTTGTAACGCCCCAGACACACCCGCCGATGGTCGTTACTCTTGGCGGGATCTAGACTAGCCCCATAGTTTAATACTAGTCTTTTCTGCGCACTTTGTCCTCACTCGTGCGCACCCGGGAGCAACTTCCCGGTCGGTCACCCATCCTGAAATTCCTCCAAGCTAAGCACGCTTAACTTTGGAGTTCTGTCCGAATGGACTTCCAGAAAAGAAGGAATTCCTTATTGATATGAGTAGTCTATCATCCTTAATAAGACAGGCTATCACAATGACAACTTCCAAGCTCATTTAGCTGGGAGCGCCCCTCGGGCTGCATTATTCCCAGGCCCTGTGGGTCCATCCCTGCGGCTGCTACCTCTTGAGCACTACGTTGGTTTTCCCCGAAGAGGAAGGGATGATGCAACAAAGTAGCGTAAGTGTTTCCCTCAGTTTTTGAGAACCAAGGTATCAATCCAGTAGAAGGCTACGCGCGAGTCCCTCGCACCTGCACAAAACAAATAAATCCTCACAACCAACGCGATAAGGGGTTGTCAATCCCACATGGCCACTTATGAGAGTGAGATCTGATAGATATGATAAGATAATATTTTTGGTATTTTTGTGATAAAGATGCAAAGTAAAGTAAAAGCAAAGTAAAGATCAAAGGAAATAACTAAGTAGTAGGAGATTAATATGATGAAGATAGACCCGGGGGACATACGTTCCACCAGTGGCTTCTCTCGAGAGCATAAGTATTCTATGATGGGTGAACAAATTACTGTTGAGCAATTGACAGAATGGAGCATAGTTATGAGAATATCTAGGCATGATCATGTATATAGGCATCACGTCCGAGACAAGTAGACCGACTCTTGCCTGCATCTACTACTATTACTCCACTCATCGACCGCTATCCAGCATGCATCTAGAGTATTAAGTTAATGAAAACAGAGTAACGCCTTAAGCAAGATGACATGATGTAGAGGGATAAACTCATGCAATATCATGAAAACTCCATCTTGTTATCCTCGATGGCAACAATACAATACGTGCCTTGCTGCCCTTACTGTCACTGGGAAAGGACACCGCAAGATTGAACCCAAAGCTAAGCACTTCTCCCATTGCAAGAAAGATCAATCTAGTAGGCCAAACCAAACTGATAATTCGAAGAGACTTGCAAAGATAACCAACCATACATAAAAGAATTCAGAGAAGATTCAAATATTGTTCATAGATAGACTTGATCATAAACCCACAATTCATCGGTCTCAACAAACACACCGCAAAAAGAAGATTACGTCGAATAGTTCTCCACAAGAGAGGGGGAGAACATTGTATTGAGATCCAAAAAGAGAGAAGAAGCCATCTAGCTACTAACTATGGACCCGTAGGTCTGAGGTGAACTACTCACACTTCATCGGAGGGGCTATGGTGTTGATGTAGAAGCCCTCCGTGATCGATGCCCCCTCCGGCGGAGCTCCGGAACAGGCCCCAAGATGGGATCTCATGGATACAGAAAGTTACGGCAGTGGAATTAGGGTTTTGGCTCCGTATCTGATCGTTTGGGGGTATGTAGGTATATATAGGAGGAAGAAGTATGTCGGTGGAGCAACAGGGGGCCCACGAGGGTGGAGGGCGCGCCTAGGGGGGCGTTAGGCGCGCCCCCTACCTCGTGGCCTCCTCCTTTGTGTCTTGACGTAGGGTCCAAGTCTCCTAGGTCTTGTTCGTTGAGAAAATCACGTTCCCAAAGGTTTCATTCCGTTTGGACTCCGGTTGATATTCCTTTTCTTCGAAACCCTAAAACAGGCAAAAAAACAACAATTCTGGGCTGGGCCTCCGGTTAATAGGTTAGTCCCAAAAATAATATAAAAGTGGATAATAAAGCCCAATAATGTCCAAAACAGTAGATAATATAGCATGGAGTCAAAAATTATAGATACGTTGGAGACGTATCAAGCATCCCCAAGCTTAATTCCTACTCGTCCTCGAGTAGGTAAATGATAAAAACAAAATTTTTGATGTGGAGTGCTACTTGGCATAATTTTAATGTAATTCTTCTTAATTGTGGTATGAATATTCAGATCCGAAAGATTCAAGACAAAAGTTCATATTGACATAGAAATAATAATACTTGAAGCATACTAACAAAGCAATTATGTCTTCTCAAAATAACATGGCCAAAGAAAGTTCATCCCTACAAAATCATATAGTTTAGTCATGCTCCATTTTCGTCACACAACAATGCTCTCATCATGCACAACCCCGATGACAAGCCAAGCAATTGTTTCATACTTTAGTAATCTCAAACCTATAAACTTTCACGCAATATATGAGCGCGAGCCGTGGACATAGCACTATGGGTGGAATAGAATATAATGAGGGGGGTTATGTGGAGAAGACAAAAAAGGAGAAAGTCTCACATCAACGAGACTAATCAATGGGCCATGGAGATTCCCACCGATTGATGTTAATGCAAGGAGTAGGGATTCCCATGCAACGGATGCACTAGAGCTATAAATGTATGAAAGCTCAACAAGAGAAACTAAGTGGGTGTGCATCCAACTTGCTTGCTCACGAGGACCTAGGGCACTTGAGGAGGCCCATTGTTGGAATATACAAGCCAAGTTCTATAATGAAAATTCCCACTAGTATATGAAAGTGACAAAACAAGAGACTCTCTATCATGTAGATTATGGTGCTACTTTGAAGCACAAGTGTGGCAAAGGATAGTAACATTGTCCCTTCTCTTTTTTTTCTCCTTTTTTATTTTTTTATTTTTCCTTTCTCTTTTTTATGGCATTTCTCTTTTTTATATAATTCCTCACTTGGGACAATGCTCTAGAAAATTATGATCATCACACTTCTATTTATTTACAACTCAATGGTTACAACTCGATACTAGAACAAAAGATGACTCTATATGAATGCCTCCGGCGGTGTACCGGGATATGCAATGAACCAAGAGTGACATGTAGGAAAGAATTATGAATGGTGGCTTTGCCACAAATACTATGTCAACTACATGATCATGCTAAGCAATATGACAATGATGAATATGTCATGATAAACGGAATGGTGGAAACTTGCATGGCAATATATCTCGGAATGGCTATGGAAATGCCATAATAGGTAGGTATGGTGGCTGTTTTGAGGAAGATATAAGGAGGTTTATGTGTGAAAGAGCGTATCATATCACAGGGTTTGGATGCACCGGCGAAGTTTGTGCCAACTCTCAATGTGAGAAAGGGCAATGCACCGTACCGAAGAGGCTAGCAAGGATGGAAGGGCGAGAGTGCGTATAATCCATGGACTCAACATTAGTCATAAAGAACTCACATACTTATTGCAAAAATCTACAAGTCATAAAAAACCTCGGCACTACGCGCATGCTCCTAGGGGGATAGATTGGTAGGAAAAGACCATCGCTCATCCCCGACCGCCACTCATAAGGAGGAGAATCAAATAACACCTCATGTTTCAAATTTGTTACATAATGTTTACCATACGTGCATGCTACGGGACTTGCAAACTTCAACACAAGCATTTCTCAATTTTACAACTACTCAACTAGCACGACTTTGATATTATTACCTCCATATCTCAAAACAATCATCAAGCATCAAACTTCTCTTAGCATTCAAAACACTCATAAGAAAATTTTACTAATCTTGAATACCTAGCATATTAGGATTTTAAGCAAATTACCATGCTATTTAAGACTCTCAAAATAATCTAAGTGAATCATGAGAGATCAATAGTTTCTATAAAACAAATCCACCACCATGCTCTAAAAGATATAAGTGAAGCACTAGAGCAAAACTATATAACTCAAAAGATATAAGCGAAGCACATAGAGTATTCAAATAAATTCCAAATCATGAATGGCTCTCTCAAAAGGTGTGTACATAAAATATGATTGTGTTAAACTAAAAAGTAAAGAATCAAATCATACAAGACGCTCCAAGCAAAACACATATCATGTGGCGAATAAAAATATAGCTCCAAGTAAAGTTACCGATAGAAGTAGACGAAAGAGGGGATGCCTTTCGGGGCATCCCCAAGATTTGGATTTTAGGTGTCCTTATATTATATTGGGGGTTCCATGGGCATCCCCAATCTTAGGCTCTTGCCACTCCTTGTTCCATAATCCATCAAATCTTTACCCAAAACTTGAAAACTTCACAACACGAAACTCAAAGTAGAAAATCTCGTGAGCTCCGTTAGCGAAAGAAAACAAAAGACCACTTCAAGGTACTGTAATGAACTCATTATTTATTTATATTGGTGTTAAACCTACTGTATTCTAACTTCTCTATGGTTTATAAACTATTTTACTATCCATAGATTCATCAAAATAAGCAAACAACACACGGAAAACAGAATCTGTCAAAAACAGAACAGTCTGTAGTAATCTGTAGCTAGCGCAAGATCTGGAACCCCAAAAATTATAAAATAAATTGATGGACGTGAAGAATTTATCTATTAATCATCTGCAAAATTAATTAACTAAATATCACTTTCCAAATAAAAATGGCTGCAGTTCTTGTGAGCGCTAAAGTTTCTATTTTTTACAGCAAGTGTAACAAGACTTTCCCCAAGTCTTCCAACGGTTATACTTGGCACAAACACTAATTAAACACAAAAAACAAACAAAACAGAGGCTATATAATTTATTTATTACTAAACAGGAGAAAAAAGCAAGGAATAAAAATAAAATTGGGTTGCCTCCCAACAAGCGCTATCGTTTAACGCCCCTAGCTAGGCATAACAAGCAAGGATAGATCTAGGTATTGCCATCTTTGGTAGGCAATCCATAAGTGGATATCATAATAGATTCATGAGGTAATTTAATTTTCTTTCTAGGAAAGTGTTCCATGCCTTTCCTTAATGGAAATTGGAATCTAATATTTCCTTCCTTCATATCAATAATTGCACCAATCGTTCTAAGGAAAGGTCTACCAAGAATAATAGGACATGAAGGATTGCAATCTATGTCAAGAACAATAAAATCTACGGGCACATAATTCCTATTTGCAACAATAAGAACATAATTAATTCTTCCCATAGGTTTCTTAATAGTGGAATCCGCAAGGTGCAAGTTTAGAGAGCAATCATCAAAATCACGGAAACCTAACAAATCACACAAAGTCTTTGGAATCGTGGAAACACTAGCACCCAGATCACATAAATCATAGCATTAATGATCTTTAATTTTAATTTTAGTAGTTGGTTCCCACTCATCATAGAGTTTTCTAGGGATAGAAACTTCCAATTCAAGTTTTTCTTCATAAGATTGCATCAAGGCATCAAAGATATGTTTAGTAAACGCTTTATTTTGACTATAAGCATGAGGAGAATTTAGCACTGATTGCAACAAGGAAATACAATCAATCAAAGAGCAATTTTCATAGTTAAATTCCTTGAAATCCATAATAGTGGGTTTAGCAACATCTAGGGTTTTAATTTCTTCAATCCCACTTTTATCAATTTTAGCATCAAGATCAAAAAATTCCGAATTCTTGGAACGCCTTCTAGGTAAAGGTGGACCATATTCAATCCCATCATTATAAAGATTCATATTGGAAAACAAAGATATAATTGGGGACACGTCAATAACTTTTAGATCTTCATTTTTATTTTCATAGGAACTAGAAGAACATGCTCTTATAAAGGCATCTTTCTTAGAACGCATCCTAGCGGTTCTTTCTTTGCACTCATCAATGGAAATTCTCATGGTTTTGAGAGACTCATTGATATCATGCTTAGGTGGAATAGATCTAAGTTTCAAAGAATCATCATCAAGAGAAATTCTATCAACATTCCTAGCCAACTCATCAATCTTAAACAATTTTTCTTCAATCAAAGCATTAAAATTCTTTTGCGAAGTAATAAATTCTTTAATATTGGATTCAAAATCATAGGGCATCTTATTATAATTTCCATAAGAATTGTTGTAGGAATTACCATAATTATTAGAGGGATTACTAGGATAAGGCCTAGCATTGAAATTTCCCCTATATGCGTTGTTACCAAAATTGTTCCTACCAACAAAATTCACATCCATAGATTCATTATTATTCTCAGTCAAAGTAGACAAGGGCATATCATTAGGATCAGAAGAAACACTCTTACTATCAAATAATTTCATAAGTTCATCCATCTTTCCACTCAAAATATTATCTAGGAGTTTAGTAGCTTCTCCTAAAGTGATTTCCAAAAAAGTGCCTCCCGTGGCCGAATCTAAAAGATTTCTAGAAGAAAAATTCAATCCGGCATAAATTTTTTGTATAATCATCCACAAATTTAAACCATGAGTAGGCCAATTACGTATCATTAGTTTAATTATCTCCCAAGCTTGTGCAACATGTTCATGATCAAGTTGCTTAAAATTCATAATATCGTTTCTAAGAGAGATGATCTTAGAGGGAGGAAAATACTTAGAGATAAAAGCATCTTTGCACTTGTTCCATGAATCAATACTATTTTTAGGCAAAGACGAAAACCAAGCTTTAGCACAATCTCTAAGCGAAAAAGGAAATAGCTTCAATTTAACAATATCATTATCCACATCTTTCTTCTTTTGCATATCACACAAATCAACGAAGCTATTTAGATGGGTAGCGGCATCTTCACTAGGAAGGCCGGAAAACGGATCTTTCATGACAAGATTCAGCAAAGCAGTATTAATTTCACAAGATTCAGCATCAGTAAGAGGAGCAATCGGAGTGCTAATAAAATCATTGTTGTTGGTATTGGTGAAGTCACACAATTTAGTGTTATCTTGAGCCATCGTGACAAACAAGCAAACAAAAAGCAAGCGGGCAAAAAGAGGCAAACAGAGAAAGAGAGGGAGGATTGAGAGAGAGGGCGAATAAAACGGCAAGGGTGAAGTGGGGGGGAGGAAAACTAGAGGAAAATGGCAAATAATGTAATGCGGGAGATAAGGGTATGTGATGGGTACTTGGTATATTGACTTTTGCGTAGACCTCCCGGGCAACGGCGCAAGAAATCCTTGTTGCTACCTCCTGAGCACTGCGTTGGTTTTGACCGAAGAGGAAGGGATGATGCAGCAAAGTAGCATAAGTATTTCCCTCAGTTTTTGAGAACCAAGGTATCAATCCAGTAGGAGGCTACACATGAGTCCCTCGGACCTGCACAAAACAAATAAATCCTCGCAACCAACATGATAAGGGGTTGTCAATCCCTACACGGCCACTTACGAGAGTGAGATCTGATAGATATGATAAGATAATATTTTTGGTATTTTTGTGATAAAGATGCAAAGTAAAGTAAAAGCAAAGTAAAGAGCAAAGGAAATTACTAAGTAGTAGGAGATTAATATGATGAAGATAGACCCGGGGGCCATAGGTTTCACTAGTGGCTTCTCTCAAGAGCATAAGTATTCTACGGTGGGTGAACATATTACTGTTGAGCAATTGACAGAATTGAGCATAGTTATGAGAATATCTAGGCATGATCATGTATATAGGCATCACGTCCGAGACAAGTAGACCGACTCCTGCCGACATCTACTACTATTACTCCACTCATCGACCGCTATCCAACATGCATCTAGAGTATTAAGTTAATGAAAACATAGTAACGCCTTAAGCAAGACGACATGATGTAGAGGGATAAACTCATGCAGTATGATGAAAACTCCATCTTGTTATCCCCGATGGCAACAATACAATACGTGCCTTGCTGCCCCTACTGTCACTGGGAAAGGACACCGCAAGATTGAACCCAAAGCTAAGCACTTCTCCCATTGCAAGAAAGATCAATCTTGTAGGCCAAACCAAACTGATAATTCGAAGAGACTTTCAAAGATAACCAATCATACATAAAAGAATTCAGAGAAGATTCAAATATTGTTCATAGATAGACTTGATCATAAACCCATAATTCATCGGTCTCAACAAACACACCGCAAAAAGAAGATTACATCGAATAGTTCTCCACAAGAGAGGGGGAGAACATTGTATTGAGATCCAAAAAGAGAGAAGAAGCCATCTAGCTACTAACTATGGACCCGTAGGTCTGAGGTGAACTACTCACAGTTCATCGGAGGGGCTATGGTGTTGATGTAGAAGCCCTCCGTGATCGATGCCCCCTCTGGCGGAGCTCCGGAACAGGCCCCGAGATGGGATTCGTGGATACAGAAAGTTGCGGTGGTGGTATTAGGGTTTTGGCTCCGTATTTGATCGTTTGGGGGTACGTAGGTATATATAGGAGGAAGGAGTACGTCGGTGGAGCAACGGGGGCCCACGAGGGTGGAGGGCGCGCCTGGGGGGAGGGGGGGGTAGGCGCACCCCCCTACCTCGTGGCCTCCTATTTTGTGTCTTGACGTAGGGTCCAAGTCTCCTGGGTCTTGTTCGTTGAGAAAATCACGTTCCCAAAGGTTTCATTCCGTTTGGACTCCGTTTGATATTCCTTTTCTTCGAAACCCTAAAACAGGCAAAAACAACAATTCTGGGCTGGGCCTCCGGTTAATAGGTTAGTCCCAAAAATAATATAAAAGTGGATAATAAAGCCCAACAATATCCAAAACAATAGATAATATAGCATGGAGCAATCAAAAATTATAGATACGTTGGAGACGTATCAGCGGCATGTATCCCTTTTGCTTACATCTTTAGGTTACTTTGTTGGGGGCGCCCCTCGGGCTGCATCATCCCCAAGCCGCTCGGGCCGGACCTGGTGGCATGCATCTTCCTGCATTTATCCAAGTTGATCTGCTCTCCATGCTTAACCTGCCAACTGCTATCACCTGCTCGACCATCGCCTCCCCCGGGGCCTCCACACAGGCACGATGCAGGTGCATGGGTCCATCCCTGCCACGCGAACAAATCTGAGCGGTCAAGCTCTGGCTCAGGGCACGCCCCGCGCACGTCACCTAACCAGGCCCTTAGTGCCTTCACCTCATCCAGAGCAACCAGCGGCAGGCTGACAACTGTAGCGGCAAACCGTGTTTCTTCCTATGCTTGTTCACAGGGATCCCATGGGAAGAATAGCAGGCGGCACCACAAGTCTCCTTTTCTCTCATGCAATTCGCTTGCGCGTTAAAAGGGGGGCTCCTGAGCATTGCGACTCAGGAGCTCTTATTGGCTCTCCAGCCCTCACCCCTAGCCTTAACCACGATATCGCGACTTGGCATACCAGCGGTGGCTGACCTCGCTCGAGGGCCGAGACCTGAGTACGTAGAGCACTAAGGAGAGCATGAGGGAAGGGAAACTCGTATGGGCCGTCCTGGCTATGCCGCACGAATAGGCGCACAGCCCTAGCACAACGTCAGGAGTTGCCACGAGATCAACAAGATAAGTTCTGCACTCGGATCGGCTAAATGCTTGGGCCTAATGGTCACTCACGCCTTGTTGCGACCCCGTTACAGCCACGTCGACTCCCTTTCTCTCCTTACCGTGGCTGCTTGAGCGCTAAGGGGACCTCCCGAGCATTGCGCCTCAGGGGCTCTTACTGGACCTCGGGCCACACATCTCCTGGCCTTGACCACGACATGCGACCTGGCATACTAGTGACGGTTGTAGCCTACCTGGGGACCGGGACCTGTCAGCGTAGAGCAACAAGCTATCACGGGGAAAGAAAGGGGGGACCGAGCCTTAACGGGACATGCGTTCACCAAATTCTCATAACAGGGAAGATAAGCACAAGAGACATTACGGACCCTTACATGCCCCCACGGGGTAATTCATGATTCTTCGCAGGAAACAAAAGCTAATACCAAGGGGAATCCTATCTACGTCCTTCCGTGGTGGACACCATCAGCAACAGTGGGCCATGGGAGGCTGGCGTCAACCCCATCCAGATCAGCGGCGGCGATGGCCGGACGCCGCAGCTCTGCTCCGAGCGCGACGAGAGCTCGGGGGCACGTAGCTGTCATCGCTCGTCTCTGGAGTCTCATAGAGCTCAGGAGAGCTGTTGGACTCCCAAGGACTGCTGCTGCTGGGGTGGCCGCGAGCGGGACGTGCGTCAGCCTCACGCTCCTCTCCGGAGTAGCACTCCAGGCGGCGGCCCTCAGCATCGAAGACCTTGAAGAAGAGCGTGGAGACGCCGTCGTACTCAAAGTGGATCGCGAGGGCTCCCCTCGCACGGCAGACCCGCGCGATCTCGTCCCAGCCGCGAGTCTTGAAGATCTTGCCGGTGGGGACCGCTTCGATCTCCGCTCCGATCGCCGGGGCGCTGCAGTCGGCGTGCTGCAGCCAGAGCTCGAGAGGCCCCTCGGGGCATCACGTTGGAGAAGAACTGCGGGAAGCGAATCCAGGAGCTTGGAGGCATCGGCGCCCACAGCACCAACTCGCACGAGGAGTCCGCGGCGTGAACCCCAGGAGCGACGGCACGCGTCGCCATGGCGCGGCGACCCCGGATGCGGCGTGGGCGGCGCTGCTTGTCACTACGTCCTCCCGAGCCCTCGGCTCGGGCGTACAAGGGCAGCGGGTACCCCGGAGGAGGCCGCTCGCACCAAGGCCTCAACACCACCTACATCGCCGCTTCATGATGGTGATGGATCGACCTTTTCTTCGGCGGAAGAGGCCTCGGATCATCATGGGAGCCTTTCCTTTCTCTTTAGTAGAAAACTTTCTGATGGGCGCCATTGTTGTCAGCAGTGGAGCAAGGAGGAAGAAGCAAGCAAGCGAGGAAGAGATGGGTGACGGGGGCTCCGCCCCCCTCCCCATTTATAGCAAGAGAAGGCCAACCGACATCTCCCACCATCGCAGGTAATGATGGTTTTCCTTGCATGTCGCAGGGAGTTGTCAAGGCGGGCAGTAGCCGAGGCAGCATGGGGAAGCGGAGACGCCCACGTCCAATCAACCGCCACATATCAACCGAGGCCGCAAGCTTTTGGGGCCCGCGGTGCTCCGAACTTGACCCTTGGCTTCACTGCGAAGCCAAGTCCGAGCGCACCTTGGGCCCGGGGGCTACTGTCGGCGTTCTGGGAACGGGGGTCCCCAGACTTGCCCGCTTGTGGCCCGCGGCGTGGCTGAGCCACCAGGCCGTACGACCCATCTTCACCAACAAGGCATCCAAGACCCTCTCGAGGGTCCAAGCCTCATGAGGCGATCGACGCAAGGCCTCCTCTGGAGTGGCCTAGCTGGGAAAGCTCACGAGGAGCGGAGATATCAAGGCGGGGCAAACCTCACGGGGCCCTCGTGACATGAGCCATGACGCACACACCAGGCGGGCGTTAGCGCGCGCACGTCCTTGTTTCCTCTTTGGTGCAAAGGAGGCCAGCGCAGGCGAAGAGTACCGAGGCATCAGGCAAAGGTTGCTATATTGGTGCAACAAGACCAAGACTAGGAGGACGGCAAGACAGAGGTCATCGTGGAGCCCAAGACGGCGTCACTGCCAGAGCCTTTCGCGGGCGAATACCACTTTTGTCGGGATAGCTTGTACTAGCTGTCCCCCTTCAAATTTGCGCGTCGTTGTTGGCTCCCTTCCCGCTTGATATTTGGGAAGAGGACCAGGGCCTATATAAGTAGAGCTAGCCAGCATAGTAGGGGCATTGCATCTGATCAGATCGAATCTCATCTGATCTGATCTCATCTGATCTGATCGCATCTCATCTCATCTTAGCTCGATCCAACCCGATCGAGAGCCTACTCACAAGAACACCTCAACCTCAGAAGGTTGTTCTTCCCTTGTAATGTTCATCATCTGCCCTAGAGGCAATCCACCACCACCACACTGGAGTAGGGTATTACACAACAACAGTGGCCCGAACCAGTATAAACCTCGTGTCTTTCTGTGTTGCGAGTTCATCGGGTTCGTCCGCGAGATCTTAGCGAGCTAGGGCGTAGATTGGTAGGAAGGAAAGACTTTGCACGCACCCCAGTGTTCGAACCTTAAGGGTTTGCCGGGACCCCACATCCGACAACTCTTATAAGAATGATCATGATGCCCTCATGTCCATATTTTATTTTATCGACACCTCTATCTCTAAACATGTGGACATATTTTTTAATTTTAGTTTCCCCTTGAGGACAAGTGAGGTGTAAGCTTGGGGGAGTTGATACGTCCATTTTGCATCATGCTTTTGTATCAATATTTATTGTATTATGGGCTATTACTACACATTATGTCACAATACTTATGCCTTTTCTCTCTTATTTTACAAGGTTTACATGAAGAGGGAGAATGCCGGTGGCTGGAATTCTGGGCTGGAAAAGGAGCAAATATTAGAGACCTATTCTGCACAACTCCAAAAGTCCTGAAACTTCACGGAGGCACATTTTGGAATATATTAAAAATATTGGGCGAAGAAAGAACCAGAGGGGGGCCACCCACCATCCACAAGGGTGGGGGCGTGCCCCTACCTCGTGGGCCCCCTGACAGGCCTCCGGTGCCCATCGCCCGGTGCCCATCATAAGCAAGCTCAAGGGACGAAACTCCACCGCCACGAGGCGGAACCTTGGCGGAACCAATATAGGGCTCCGACGGAGCTGTTCTGCCGGGGAAACATCCCTCCGGGAGGGGGAAATCATCACCATCATCATCACTGTCAATCCTCTCACCGGGAGGGGGTCAATCTCCATCCACATCTTCACCAGCACCATCTCATCTCAAACCCTAGTTCATCTCTTGTATCCAATCTTTGTCTCTAAACCTTAGATTGGTACCTGTGGGTTACTAGTAGTGTTCATTACTCCTTGTAGTTGATGCTAGTTGGTTTATTCGGTGGAAGATCATATGTTCAGATCCTTTATGCATATTAATATCCCTCTGATTATGAACATGAATATGATTCGTGAGTAGTTATGTTTGTTCCTGAGGACATGGGAGAAGTCTTGCTATAAGTAGTCATGTGAATTTGGAATTCGTTCGATACTTTGATGAGATGTATGTTGTCTCTCCTCTGGTGAACATCGACTACATGAAACTTTACCATTGTTTGGGCCTAGAGGAAGGCATTGGGAAATAAAAAGTAGATGGTGGGTTACTAGAGCGACAGAAGCTTAAACCCTAGTTTATGAGTTGCTTCATAAGGGGATGATTTGGATCCATATGTTTCATGTTATGGTTAGGTTTACCTTAATACTTCTTATGTAGTTGCGGATGCTTGCAAGAGGGGTTAATCATAAGTGGGATTCTTCTCCAAGGAAGGACAGCACCCAAGCACCGGTCCACCCACATATTAAATTATCAAAGTACCGAACGTGAATCATATGAGCGTGATGAAAACTAGCTTGACGATAATTCCCATGTGTCCTTGGAAGCGCTTTCCTTTATATAAAAGTTTGTCCAGGCTTGTCCTTTGCTACAGAAAGGATTGGGCCATCTTGCTGCACATTATTTACTTTTATTACTTGTTACCCGTTACAAATTACCTTATCACAAAACTATCTGTTACCGATAATTTCAGTGCTTGAAGAGAATACCTTATTGAAAACTGCTTATCATTTCCTTCTACTCCTCGTTGGGTTCGACATTCTTACTTAACGAAAGGACTCCGATATATCCCCTACACTTGTGGTTCATCAGTGCCACAGACCTCCATTCCGAAGCTTGCTTTGCGGCGGCCCAATCCCCAAGTTCTCTGGAGCCAAGCTCGGAGGATGAGGAAGCTGATCCAATGTTCATGGCGGAGGTCACTTTGATAGCCTGGCTTATTAGGGATGATAGACTACTCATATCAGTAAGGAATTCCTTCCTTTCCGGGAGCCCATTCGGACAGAACTCCAAAGTTAAGCGTGCTCAGCTTGGAGTAGCTTCAGGATGGGTGACCGACCGGGAAGTTGCTCCCGGGTGTGCACGAGTGAGGACAAAGTGCGCAGAAAAGACTATTATTGATCTGTGGCGCCAGTCTAGATCCTGCCAGGAGTAACGACCACCGGCGGGTGTGTCTGGGGCGTTACAAGTTGGTATCAGAGCCAACCCTCACGGTTACACGGATGTTTGCGGACAGGTGTGCGGTCATGTTGTTCATGACGTTTGTGACCCGTCGTGGCACACGGAATGGCACATGTACTGGACTAGATGCACAGATGTATGTGCCAAGAGGGAACGTTCCTGTGGCCCGATGAGGACGTCGGTTCCTCTGAGTGGGGGTGTATGTGATAGCCTGGCTTATTAGGGATGATAGACTACTCATATCAATAAGGAATCCCTTCTTTTCCGGGAGCCCATTCAGACAGAACTCCAAAGTTAAGTGTGCTCAGCTTGGAGTAGCTTCAGGATGGGTGACCGACCGGGAAGTTGCTCCCGGGTGCGCACGAGTGAGGACGAAGTGCGCAGAAAAGACTAGTATTGATCTGCGGGGCCAGTCTAGATCCCGCCAGGAGTAACGACCACTGTGTCACACCCTAATTTTCATGCCACAACACTTAAGCTAATAAATCATGATAAAATGTGGTTTGACAAAAACTTTTGAGTGTTTTGGACCTTCCCTTGTTTGGATTTTGTCTGTTGTTTGCAAGTGCTCTAAAAATCAAATAAATCCTCCAACTCCTTGTCGGGTGGTAGGTGCGACATATGCCAACGGGTGGCTTATCATTGTGGGAGCCAGTAAGATATCGCCGGTGCCTGGAAACGGGATGAGGCGAAGACAAGCACGCCGGCGGACTTTACCCAGCTTTGGGGCTCTCCGTGGAGATAACACCCCTACTGCTGCTCTGCGGGGTCTCCGCATGATCACTAGATGAACAAGTAGCTACACAATGCTCCTTGAGCTGTTTTGGTGGAAGGAGGAAGAAGGGCACGCTAGCTTGCTTCTTCCCCTCGGATGGTGTCTAAAACTAGCTTGGGGTCCAACCCTTTGCATGGGTGCCCCGGGGGGTTTATATAGGCCTACCCCCCGGGGGTACAATGGTAATCCGGCTGGGCACGGGGCCCAGCCGTTTGTGACTGCGCTTGCCGGCTTCTGCGCCGGCCGCTGGGGCCCGCCGATTGGTGGGTCCCGCCGGCTGCCGGCTCCTTGGTCGACAAGCAGGCCCCACCGTCCAGGGCCTGGTCGGTGGCTGGTTATTGTTGCTCTATTTCTGATGACGCGGGCTTGGTCGTGGTAGGCGTGGCTACAGTACCGCTGCCCGGCAGGCGATTACTGTAGCCTCACCGTGTCTTGTCTCCTTAATGGGGCGTCTCCTTCGAGGAAGATGGCAAGCCGGCTGCAGGAAGCCGGCTCTCTCTTGGGCCGACTGGAAGGAGGTGTGGCCGCCTTCGGGTGTCTCTCTGCCCGAAGGGACCCACCGCCCGTGGGTCGCGCTGGTAGTCCGTCGTGGATGGCGTCAGGGTCGTCGTGGCAACAGTGTCGCGCCGGGCGGGTCGTGGCCACCCGTACGGTGCACTGTGTCGGTCGTGCTCCAGGTTTTGGGGATGGCAGGCTTCACTGTAGCCACGCCCCGCGTCATCATTGCTAGGTGGATGCAAACTTTGAGGGTACGGTCTCGACCGCTTTATGGGAGCCGGCTTCTTGGAGTCGGCCTTCTCGCGACCGGCTTTCTTCATGAGGGCTAAAGTCGGGCCGCCCCCCGAAGCCGGCCTGGACGACAGCCGGCAAGGGGAAGGCGGCCCCATGTTTGGGTTCTTGAGAGCCGGACGAGCTCGTAATTTTTTCAGGAGGGCTAGGGGAAGCCGGCTAGGCTACCCGTGGCTATTTACTCCGACAGTAGTCCCCGAAGCTGATCGAGCTTCGAGGCGGACAGAGGGATGAGAAGTTTGGTCAGCTTCTTACCCTGAGGAGCCAGCTTTGCTCTTATGTCTTTGCAGGCGGGATGGTGGTTGACCCGCGTACTGACCGCGGGCCCTCCCGCGAGCCACGCGGCAGCGGAAACCTGCTAGTGCACGCGCGCGACGGGACGCCGCCGCAGGCCCGGGCCCGCCACTCCTTGGCCTCGGCCCGAGCGCTGATCTTCTGTGGCCCAGGTGGACCGCTCGCCTTCCTATGGTGATTTTATTTCGCCGTTAAGGCGTGATAAACGCGGGACGTGGGGGAGTGGGCACGATCGATCCCCACGCTCCCACACGCCGCGCCTCCTCGGCTCCGCCGCGTGAGCCTATAAGTAGGGGGAGGAGGGGGAGAGGCAAAGGTTCGCACGCTCTCCCCCACTCCGCCCCCCTCGTCTTTCTTCTTCTTCTTGCCGTCGCCGCAGCTTCCCGTCTCAGCGCCGCCGTGCCGCCGCATCGTCTCTCCCTAATGGCGCTGTCGAGCTCGTGGGATGGCTCCAACGTCCACGAGGACCATGTGGAGTTCCTCCGCCAGACCCGGCGCCTGCCCGGCGCCAACCTCGTGCGGGTCCGCCTATCGCCGGAGACGGAGATCTCGCCGGCACCGGAGGAAGGCGAGCGGGTCGTCTTCCGCTCGCACTTCCTGCGCGGCTTCGGCCTTCCAGCGAGCGGATTCCTGCGCTCCTTCCTCGAGTTCTACAATCTACAGCCGCATCACCTCACGCCCAACGCGGTGATGCTGCTGTCGGCCTTCGTCTCTCTCTGCGAAGGCTTCTTGGGCGTGCTCCCCACGCTGGAGCTCTGGGGAGAATTCTTCCAGAGCAAACTCGGCACCGTCGTCACAGGCGTGCCCGCCCCCTGCGGGGCCTACATCGCCATGAGGAGGTCAGGCAAGAACAATCCGTTCCCGCCCATCCCCCTAATCTAGTCGGTGAAGGTATGGCAGAGGTCGTACTTCTACGTGAAGAACGCCGGTTCGCCCCCGAGAGGAGACAACATCAATCTGCCGGCTTACGTAGCCGGCCCGCCGGCTGGGAGGCAGCCCTCATGGAGCTTCCGGTCCAGGTCCCTGTCTCAAGCCGGGAACGCCGCCGTCTCCCGGCTTAGGGTGATGATCCAGTCGGAAGGTCTACGCGGGTCCGACTTGGTGGCCGCCTTTGTGGAGCGCCAGATTCTTCCTCTCCAACGCAGGCCCCATATGATGTGTCAGATGAGCGGCCGCTTCGACCCAAGGCGGCTGAGCACCTGGGAGATGCCTCATGCGGAGGTGTCGCTCATGGTTAATTACATCGCCAATTGCAAGCTCGCCGCCGACTGGCAGTACGGCAAGGCGCCGTATTCTCGCGCCAATCCTCCGCCTGTGGTAAGCTTTCTTCTCTTTCTTCTCTTTTTGTTGATAGCCGGCTTCATGACGGCCGGCCTTTGACCAGTCGACTCTTTTTAACAGAACCCCCTTCTTCCACCGCCGCCTGGGGCGGCAGGGATAGAACGCCAGTACGCCCCCGACCGCACGGTGGACGACATCGATGATCCGGATCTGGGGGCGGGCGCCATGGAAGACGCCGTTGCGGGGGACAACGCCGAGCCCGGAGGCACAGGGCTCACCGCCAGCTTCGAGGACTGGCCGGATGATGCCAATGCAGAAGTCGCCCCGCGTCGCCACCCAGCAGCCGACCATCAAGGCGCGGGTTCGTCCACCGCGCCGGCAGCCAGCAGCGGCGCACAGAAGCGCCGGGCCGCGTCAACCCTCTTCGGCAGCCGGCCGAAGAAGCCCAAAGCCGCCGCCGCGGCGACCAAACGAGATGAGGCGGCCACGAAGGCGGCCCGCTTCCGCAAAGTGGTGAAGCAGCCTCAGGCAGTCTCAGCGTAAGTCGTCGATTGCTTGGACGCATGTTTTTTCATCGTTTTTCTTCTGTTTTGAACATTCTTCCTGACCTTTCTCCGCTTGATGAACAGGGCACCACTTTCCCTTGAGCGGGGCCCGGGCGGCTCCGTGGTTGGGCCGACTGGAGGGTCTTCAGGCCCCCGCCGCGTGGACCCTGCGGCCGACCTCAGGGAGGCCACGGAGCGGAACGCCCGTGAGGCGCGGGAGGAGCGGGAGGCGGCAGAACGGGCAGCCGCCCAGGCGGCGAAGGAGCGGGCCGACGCAGCAGCCAAGGCCCAGGCAGAGGTGGCGACCGCGGAGACGGAGGCGGAGGGCTCGCGTAGCCAGCCTTCGTTGCTCGCCATCCCCCTCCGATCCGTGGCCCCGGACACCCCATTGCCCTTGGCGGAGGAAATCATCCAAGACCCCCCTGTAACACCCTCGATGCGACTATATCTCCCATGTGTCGAGGCACGACTTAGAGGCATAATCGCATTGAAGGCATATGTCGCAAGTCGGGTAATCATCACAAACATCCCATGTACATAAATAATATAAAGGGGAATAACATAGTTGGCTTACACTCGCCACGTCACATCAAGGTACATAAATAACATCCATCATACAATTCACTCATGGCCCGACTACGGCGCCAAAATAGAAAAGACGCCCAACATGCGACAAGGCCCTGAATCTAACCCCGAATAGGCACCACTACTGATCGTCAGGAAAAGACACATAGTAACACTGAGAGTCCTCGTCGTACTCCCACTTGAGCTCGAGTGCACCATCTGAAGCTGTATCATCTGTCCCTGCATCTGGTGTAATAGTAATCTGTGAGCCACAAGGACTCAGCAATCTCGCACCCTCGCGATCAAGACTATTTAAGCTTAATAGGTAGGAAAGGGGTAATGTATAAGTGGAGCTGCAGCAAGCGACTAGCATATATGGTGGCTAACTTATTCACAAAAGAGAGTGAGGAGAGGAGGCAAAGCACGAGCGAGAAACTAGAGAACAACCTGCGCAAACATAACTCCAACACCGTGTCCACTTCCCGGACTCCGCCGAGAAGAGGCCATCACGGCAACACACTCAGTTGATTCATTTTAATTAATTAAGGTTCAAGTTATCTACAACCGGACATTAACAAATTCCCATCTGCCCATAACCGCGGGCACGGCTTTCGAAAGATCAATCCCTGCAGGGGGGCCCAACTTAGCCCATAACAAGCTCTCACGGTCAACAAAGGAATAGACCTCCACCCAAGACACACCGATCAGACTCGGTATCTCGGTACAACAAGATGATTCGACAGGTTAAAACAAGACCAGCAACACCGCCCGAATGTGCCGACAAATCCCGATAGGAGCTGCACATATCTCGTTCTCAGGGCACACTCAGATGAGCTCTCCATACAACTAAAACCAAACCTCGAGTTTCCCCGAGGGGGCGCTGCACAGGACTCTAGTTCGGACCAACACTCAGAGGAGCACTGGCCCGTGGGGGGCTAAAATAAAGATGACCCTCGGGCTCCGAAAACCCAAGGGAAAAAGGGGTAGGTGGCAAATGGTAAAACCAATGTTGGGCATTGCTGGAAAAGCTTTAATCAAGGCGAACTATCAAGGGGTTCCCATTATAGCCCAACCGCGTAAGGGACGCAACAATCCGGGAACATAACACCGAGATGAAGGAAACTAGGGCGGCAAGAGTGGAACAAAACACTAGGCGAGAGGCCGAGCCTTCCACCCTTTACCAAGTATATAGATGAATTAAGATAACATAGCAATATAATGATATCCCAACAAGTAAATAAATGTTCCAACAAGGAACGGCTCCAATCTTCACCTGCAACTAGCAACGCTATAAGAAGGGGGCCGAGCAAAGCGGTAACATAGCCAATCAACGGTTTGCTAGGACAAAGGTGGGTTAGGGGCTCAATCATGGCAATTGGGAGGCTGACAAGCAAGTGGTAGGCATCGTAGCATTGGCAAAGCAAAAGAGCGAGCAAACTAGCATAGCAAAGATAGTAGTGATTTCGAGGGTATGATCATCTTGCCTGCACAGTTGTCAGAGTTGACTGGATCCTCAAAAGCAAACTCAACGGGCTCCTCGTTAGCGAACTCGTCTCCCGGCTCTACCCAACAACACAAACAAACAACAAGGATACAATCAACCACGTGCAAGGGCAACCAATAAGATGCAAAGATGGCATGCTATGCGGGATGCGATGCGGGATGCAAAATGCAAGACGTGACAGGAAATGCAAGAACCTGGCCTCAACTTGGAAAACCAAGTGTGCCACTGGATAGAGGGGAAGAAATCCCCTGAAAACGATATAAAGATCATAGGAATCGGAGCTACGGTTTGGAAATGGCAAGCGTTTTACGAAACGAACCGATCTGCGATTTACAGCAAGTAGGCTCCTAAATGCAACGAAATGAACATGCTACAGCCACCAAACATGAAAACAAAATACATGGCAGGGATGTACACAAGATGCTTAACAAATCACTAGGACTGAGCCATATGCAAATTCATCCATTAAGGGGTTCAAACAAGCATGGCAAAAATGAATAAGCAAAAAAGATTTCAGACTTGGTGAAATTAACACTAGTCTGAAATCTCATACCACGATGCTCTCTTCGGAGCAGCAAAACAACATGAACCATAACCTGAACATGACAAGTAAGAGCATGGCATGGAGCTACTCAACAAGCTTAACAAAACACCCAAAGTGACCTGGGGTCAAAAGGGTTCACAAAATACTCTAACGAGCACCCGAACATAGATGAAACACAATCAGTTTTCAGACTTGGTGAAAACTGAGACATGCTGAAATTATAACTCATGGAGGCATGTAAACGAGCTCGATGGACTCACTACGGTGCAAGTCATGGCAAGGCAAGCAAATATCCATAAAGAAGGCACAAAATGCTAGCTAGGCATGGCAAGAACAATGGCATAGCATGCACGAGTCACTAACAATGGCATCGGCAAAATCGCAAAAGAGTTCACGATCTGCCCAAATTAACAACGATGCAAAAGTTGAGCTCGATTGACTCAACCTAGGGTGCTCCAACATAGCAAGTAAAGACATGGATGGATAGAGCACAACAAGAATAACAAACCACTCTTACTGATCATCCTCAAAAGAGGCACGGATCACTAGGAAACAAGCTGGACATATAGCATCATGAACTAAAACATCCCAGACTTAGTGAAAATCACTAAGTCCCTGAAATCAGCAATCTCAGGTACCCCTCTTTGCAAGCTTGCACAAGTCAACACACACATCCTAAAAATGCATGGGTGGCACCTTTGGAAAGAAGACAAAATGCTTAACAATTCATCCCAAAGGGGCACAGGCATATCATGCACACAATAATCATGGCAAAAATGACAAAAGTCAATGATGAGCTAACGGATCTGCAATTTAACTCACGATGCCTCCTTCTAACAGAATTTTGGGCATCAAGGTGAACTCAAATGCAAATGATGCAATGGAATGAAATGATGTACTCGTCGAGATGAAGATTTTGATATATCATATGTCCAAAACGGAGCTACGGATGCAAAGATATGAGCAGTCAAAGTAGGCATAAAATTTAGGGGGAAGAGGGAAAAGTCAACCGAGTTTAGATCTCAGATCTAGGGTTACTGTAGCCGGATCCGGCGGGGCACTGTTCACCGAGGCCTCCGGTGAAGTCGGCGGCTCCGGCGAGGCCGGCCGGTGGCGAGGGGAGGCGGGGCCGGCGCGGCGCCGGCGTTGGGCGGCTCCGGGCGGCGAGGTACGGCGGTGCGGGGGCGGGGCCGAGGCGGAGGAGAGGCACGGCGCGGCGGAGAGCCGAGGGTCCGGCTGGCGAAGTCCGGCGCGGTGGCGGGGCGCGCGGCGGCGGTCGGCGTCGGGGAAGACGAAGCGAGGCGGCGGCGGGGAGAGTGGCCCGCTCGGGCGGCGCGGGGGCCGGGCGCGGGCTCCCGCGGGCCGGCGGCGGGGGTGGGTGGCGGCGCCACGTGTCGGCAGCGGAGTGGACGAGGGGCGGCGGCGGACACGTCCGGCGCCGGATCTGGAATCTTTTTTTTTTTGGTAGGGTTAGGACGGGGGAGAAGAAGAGATCCGAATGGAGGGGTATTTATAGGCATAGAGGGAGCTAGGAGTGTCCAAATGAGGTGCGGTTTTCGGCCACGCGATCGTGATCGAACGACCGAGACGATGGAGAAGAGTTTGGTGGGTTTTGGTCCAAATTGGAGAGGTGTTGGGCTGCAACACACACGAGGCCTTTTCGGTCCCTCGGTTAACCGTTGGAGTATCAAACGAAGTCCAAATGACACGAAACTTGACAGGCGGTCTACCGGTAGTGAACCAAGGCCGCATGGCAAGTCTCGGTCCAATCCGGAAATGTTTAATCCCCACACACGAAAGAAAGCTAGAAATGGCCACCGGAGGGGAACGAAGCGCCGGAATGCAAAACGGACAACGGGGAAAATGCTCGAATGCATGAGATGAACATGTATGCAAATGCAATGCACGTGATGACAAGATATGAGATGCACGAAAACGAAAACAACACACGGAGGCAAAGACCCGAACCCAAGGAATAAATATAACTTATTGCCGGAAATGGCAAGAGTTGGAGTACAAATTGGGAAAGTAATATCTGGGGCGTTACACCCCCGCTGATGGAGAGGGGAGAGGACCTCGTGGTTTTCGCGGAGAGGGCGCCGGCGACAGCGCCAACCGAAGCGGGCCAAGGCGGCCAATCGTCAGCGGCATCGGAGGAGCCGGCCGGGGTGAGCCGGCGGGCGGAGCCGGCCTCGAGGTGCAGCCGGTGACGCGTCGGCGTGCGGGGGAAAACGCGGCTCCGCCGGAGTCGCGCCGAGTTGCGGGCGCCGGCCAGTCGGCGGAGGCCCTGGAGGCAGCCAGCACCGCCACGTCCGAGTGGACTCCCAGCGGGGGGACTGGCGAACTGAATGTGGCGGCTCAAGGGGTCCGGAGCCGGCTTCAAGCGCAGGCCGCCCTGCTGCAGCAGTTCACCCAGGAGTTCCTGTCGACGCGGACTGCCATCTGGGTGAGTTTTTTATTCTTGGCCGCGTTGGTTTCTTGATTTCTTCCGTGGGGGCGCGTCAGCGCACCCACTGGGTGTAGTCCCCGAGATTCGGGCCGACTGCTGAGCAGTCGGGTCGGATCTTTCTTGACGACAACCTTATTCTTGCTTCCTGTCTGAACTTTCAGGAATATCATAACTCTCAGGCTGCCGCCTTCAACTCCCAGACTCGGGAGTTGAGTCGGAGGACTGACGACCTGGTCAATAGCCGAAGTAAGTGCTTGAACTTGTCTATCTCCTGTGGGGGCGCGTCAGCGCACCCACTGGGTGTAGTCCCCGAGATTCGGGCCGGCTGCTGAGCAGTCGGGTCGGATCTTCCTTGACGACTTTTTCCTTATTGGTTTTCTCTTTTATCCTTCGTGCTTTCAGGGGCCAACGCCAACTTGAGGAAGGAGCTCGGCGAAGCGCAGGCCGCTCTTCGCACCAAGGATGCCGAGTACACCGACTTGGTCCAGGAGCGTGACCGCCTGGCCAAGAAGCTGGCTGACCAGGAGGAGAGCCACAAGGCGGCGCTGCAGAAAGCGCAGGACAGCGAGGCCGCCCTGAAGGCGGAGTTTGAGACTGAGGCGGCGAGTTGGGCTGAGACCCGACAAGCGCTGGATGACGGCTTCGGCCGCATCGAGGACTTGATCGACGGTAACTTTCCTCGCTCCTCTCCAGTCCCTTGCCGCCTGGGCTTTTGCCTGAGTTGTGTTGCTGCCTATTTTCTTGTGCAGACTACTTTCCCGGCTATTCCGCCTTCGCCGCCCAAACCATCGAGGCCCACCGCGAGGCGCGCCATCAGGCAGGGGTCGATATCGCGCCGGACGCAAATCGGATGCTGGAGGAGCAGCTTTTGGTTGTTCAAGCGTGGCTACAGCCGGCTCACCGGATGCTTCGCCGGCTCCAACATGCCGGGGTGCAGGTGCTGGCCGCCCTCTGGCCCGGCGAGACGATCCCCCGCACCCCAAGCCGGACCGCCGACTGGCTGGAGGTCGCAGTTGGTCATTTTGAAGCTTGGAAGGCGTCGGCGGCCCGTCTTGGAGCCGTGCGGGCGTTGGAGTTCGTTCGCGGTTGGTACCCAGGGTTGAACCTGGACCAGCTGCGCACTTGGCGGTTGGAGGCTGACGCAGAGCTGGAGGAAGTGCGGCCGGCTATCGCCCAGCGTGCCTCAACAATCGCCGAGTGCACCAACACCAGCGTCTTCGCGCCTGAAATCAATGATGATGGCGTCGCCCAGCCGGAGGAGTGGTTCGGTCTGAACCCGACGGTGAGCGAGGACTCGGCAGAGGAGATCGCCTCCAGTGACGAGGGCGAAGATGACGAGGAAGAGGGCGGTAAAAACGTCGAGCTGGCTAGTGGAACAAGCGGCCGACCTCAGGCTGACCGTGCCTCCAGCAACGAGGCGCGCGGAAGCGCGCCCTCTGCGGGAGGCGGTGACCAAGCCAAGGTTCGCCAGCCAGCCACTCCTCCAGCCGGCACAACCGTCTCCACCGACCAGCCCAACTCGTCAGTCGCCCCACCAGCTTGACCTGTCGTCCTTATTTTTCCTGCTTGTTGTCTTTTGAACAATCTTTAAGCTTTCGCAGTTCCACCCACTGGGGGTGTATTCAAACTATGTTGAATGCTGGCCTCTTGGAGGTCTTTTATGTAAATATTATTATGTGCATGTTTGGTTTCCATTCGCGTATGCTTTTTATCCTTAGGCTTTTTCCTTTGCCGCCTTCCCACTTTGGGGAGGCAAGTACTCGAGCTTTCTTGGATTGAAGTGAAGTGAATGGAAACCGGCCGGCCGGCTACTCTGGTAGTCGGTCGGCGGTAGGCAGCGAACCGACTTTCGTTATATTAGTCCGTTGGTCCCTAGCCATTTTTCATTTGCGCACCCTTTCCTGCTTTTGACTCTTGCCAGCCGAACAGCCGGTTCTTCGAACTGCGGCTTTGGCAAGAGTTAAGCCTGAGTGTCGGCACACTACTTGTCTGACCGCGGGTAAGACTTCTAATATAACTCCAGTCGGCCAGTCCCCGGGCCGACTAGTTGAACCCGGTGCCGGACAAAACAAGTAAATGAAATGACAAGGTCACAAGCATGATACTTTTCATTTGTAGATAAAAGATGGCAGTCCCCGAGTCTTCCTCGGGGGGCCTATTGTCTCGTACTTAGTACAAAAGTTAACGTGATACATACTACATTTCAACTGTAAAATCTTCGAAGGAGGTTGGCATTCCATGGTCGTTCCGACTCCTTGCCGGAGTCATCTCTCTTGCGTGCCTTGGGCTTCTGTGCGTCGATCAGGTAGTAGGAGTCGTTGCCTAGAGCTCTGCTGATGACGAAGGGGCCCTCCCAAGGGGCCGAGAGCTTGTGCTGGCCGGCTGTTCGCTGGATCAGCCGGAGCACAAGATCACCCTCTTGGAAGGATCTTGGCCTGACCTTCCGACTGTGGTAGCGGCGCAATCCCTGCTGGTAGATGGCAGACCGGCTGAGGGCTAACAGCCAGCCTTCTTCCAGCAGGTCGACGCCGTCGTCTCGTGCTTCCTTGGCCTCTGCCTCCGTGTACATGGTTACCCGAGGCGAGTCGAACTCGATGTCGGTTGGGATGATCGCCTCGGCACTGTACACGAGAAAGAAAGGAGTGAAGCCGGTTGACTTGTTTGGGGTAGTGTGCAGACTCCAGAGGACAGCCGGCAGCTCGTCGAGCCAACAGCCGGCTGAACGCTCCAGTGGCACGACTAGTCGGGGCTTGATGCCGGAGAGGATGAGGCCATTGGCTCGCTCGACCTGGCCATTTGACTGTGGGTGGGCGACGGACGCTAAGTCCAGCCGGATACCTTATGCCGCGCAGAAACGTGCCAAGGCTCCTTTGGCAAAATTCGTGCCATTGTCGGTGATGATGCTGTGTGGCATGCCGTACCGAGTTGTTATGTCTGCGATGAATGTTACGGCAGTCGGCCCATTCAGCTTCTTGATCGGCTTTGCCTCAATCCACTAGGTGAATTTGTCGACGGCGACGAGCAAATGCGTCATGCCGCCGCGCGCCGTCTTGAATGGGCCCACCATGTCCAATCCCCACACGACGAAGGGCCAGGTGATGGGAATGGTCTTGAGTGCCGAAGCCGGCATGTGTTGCTTCGAGCTGAAGAGTTGGCACCCTTTGCAATATTTGACTAATTCTTTGGCGTCATCCAAAGCAGTCGGCTAGAAGAAACCATGGCGGAAAGCTTTGGCGACGAGTGATCTTGAAGCCGCATGGTGGCCGCATTCTCCTTGGTGAATGTCTCTGAGGATTGCAATGCCCTTCTTTTGCTCAACGCACCATTGGAGGACTCCAGTGACACTGCGCTTGACGAGCTCTCTGTTGACGATCGTGTATGCTCCGGCTCGACGTTGGACTTGTCTTGCCTCTGTTTCGTCAGCCGGTAAATCTTGGTTTACTAGGAAATTGAGGATGGACTGAGCCCATGATGGAGCTGCGACTTCTTCTATTGCCAGTGTGGCTACAGCCACCAGGGTGGGCGGGCTGGGTGATGAAATGCTGGAGTCGGCCACCGGCTGTTGTGTTGGTGCAGTCCCCGGGCCGGCTACTGCAGTCCCCGAGCCGGGTGTGGCAGTCCCCGAGCCGGCTACCGAAGTCCCCGGGCCGACTGCTGCAGTCCCAGGGTCGCCTGCTTGGTTCTTCGAGCCGGACCCGGCCACGTCGGGGTCGGGCGGTACGAAGATGGAGTCGGACTCTGGAGACGGCTTGATAGACGGCTTGAGGAGGCGTTGTAGAGCGACGCCGGTTGGTATTGCTTGCCGAGTGGAGCCTATTCGAGCCAGGTCATCGGCTGGCTCGTTGTCGGCTCGCGGTACATGGAGGAACTCGCATCCTTCAAAGTATCCACTGATTTGTTGAACAAGGAAGCGGTAGCTTGCCATATTTGCATCCTTGGCGTCCCAGTCGCCGGATCATTGCTGAACCACCAAGTCCGAGTCGCCATAACATAGGATCCGGCGGATGCCGAGTTCCTTGGCAAGCCGGAGCCCGTGTATGAGCGCCTCGTACTCGGCTACATTGTTGGAGGCGGCAAAGTGAATCTGCAGCGTGTATCTGAGCTTGTCGCCCTTGGGAGAGGTAAGGACGACGCCGGCTCCCAAGCCGGTGCGCATCTTGGACCCGTCGAAGTGCATGCGCCAATGGGTGGAGTCGGGAGCCGGTGGCAGGTACTGGGTCTCGGCCCAGTCGACGAGGAAGTCAGCCAGTGCTTAGGACTTGATGGCGGTGCGGGGCTGATAGAAGATCATGTAAGGGGCCAGCTCGATGGCCCACTTCGCCACTCGGCCGGATGCATCCCGGCTGCCTATGATCTCAGCCAGTGGGGCGGTGCATACGACCGTGACGGGATGCTCTTGAAAGTAGGGCTTCAGCTTCTTGGCGGTGAAGTACACGCCATAACACATCTTCTGGTAGTGCGGGTAGTTCTGCTTTGAGGCGGACAGCACCTCGCTCAAATAATACACCAGCCTCTGGACCGGCTGAGCTCGGCCTTCTTCTGGGCGTTGGACTACGATGACGGTGCTGACCACCCGGCTGGTTGCGGCAATGTAAAGGAGCATGGGCTCTTTCTCAGTCGGTGCCGCTAGGACAGGCGGCGTGGCCAGCATCTTCTTCAGCTCGTGAAAAGCTTGGTCGGCCTGGTCGTTCCACTCGAAGTGAGTGCTCTTCTTCATGAGGCGGTAGAGAGGGAGAGCTTTCTCTCCGAGTCGGCTGATGAAGCGGTTCAAGGAGGCCAAGCATCCGGTGAACTTCTGGATTTCTCGAAGCTTGGTAGGGATCGCCATTCTCTCAATGGCCTTGATCTTCACCGGGTTGCATTCGATGCCGCGTTCGGAGACCAGGAAGCCTAGGAGCTGGCCGGCTGGCACTCCGAACACGCATTTCTCGGGGTTGAGCTTGATTTGGAACCGGCGCAGGTTCTCAAATGTTTCTTTCAGGTCTTCCAGCAAGGTGCCGCGCTTCTCCGTCTTCACCACAATGTCGTCCACGTAGACGTGAGCGTTTTTGCCGAGTTGCTTGAGGAGGCACTTCTGCATGCAGCGCTGAAAAGTGGCACCGGCATTTCTCAAGCCGAATGTCATAGTCAGGTAGCAGAAGGCTCCAAATGGCATGATGAAGGCGGTCTTCAGGCGGTCATCCGGGTCTAGCTTTATCTGGTGATATCCTGAGTAAGCATCCAAGAAACTCAACAGCTCGCATCCGGCTGTGGAGTCTATCACTTGGTCAATCCTTTGCAGGGCGAAGGGATCTTTGGGGCAGGCCTTGTTGAGGCTTGTGTAGTCTATACACATGCGCCACTTGTTGTTCTTCTTCAACACGAGGACCGGGTTGGCAAGCCACTCTGGAAAGAAGACTTCCATAATGAAGCCGGCTGCCAGAAGCCGGGCTATCTCCTCCCCTACAATCCTTCTCTTCTCCTTTGATAGTCGGTGGAGGGGCTGCTTGACTGGTTTCGCGTCTTCTCGAATGTGTAATTTGTGCTCGGCGAATTCCTTCGGAACACCCGGCATGTCCTTGGGGGACCATGCAAAGATGTCCCGATTCTCACGGAGGAAATCAGCGAGCTCACCTTCCTATTTGCTGTTCAGGCTTGCCCCGATGACGGCAAACCTCTCGGGGTGCTCAGGGTCAAGGGGTATCTTCTTGGTTTCTTTGGCCGGCTGGAAAGATCCTTGGGCATCATACTCCTTGGGGTCGGGGGACTGGTTCAGCTGCTTGCTGGCCAGGGCCACGACCCGGTCCAGTGTCTTCTTCTCTTCGGCAATCAGAAGGGACTCGGCCAGCCGGCTGCTGGCGGCAGCGCACTCGGCAGACTTCTTGTAATCGCCGGCTACAGTGATGATGCCCTTGGAACTTGGTATCTTCATCTTGAGGTATGCATAGTGGGGGACCGCCATGAACCTGGCCAAGGCGGGTCGGCCAAGCAACGCGTGGTAGGGGCTCTCTAGGTCCACCACTTCAAACCAGATTGCTTCCCGGCGGAAATGCTCCTTGTCCCCAAAGAGTACATCAATCTTGATCTTGCCAATGGGGGCGCAGGACAAGCCGGGTACGATGCCATGAAACACTATCCGAGTTGGCATGAGCTGCTTCATCTTGACATTTAGCTTCTCCAGGGTGTCATGGTACAGGATGTTGATGCTGCTCCCGCCATCTATCAGCACGCGGGAGAAGCGGGCAGCGTGTCTGTCCGTCGCGAGGGTGGCTTCCAGGACCAACACGTAAGAGCCGGGAGACGGCATCACCCGGCTCCAGCTGATGGGCTTTTTTTACCAATGTATGTGTCCGGCGGGGTTGGCAGCGACCATGCTGACTTCCTGGTGTTCTCGGCATTTGCCGCGCCGGTCTTCGAGCTGGCTTGTAAAGACGACATAGGTTGCTTGCTCGTCGGGGAACTCGTCGTGCACGGCTCCGACTGCGGGCCGAGCGGCCTGGGGCGGCGGGCCGGCAGGCGGAGGCGGCGCGAGCCCTTCGCCTTTGGAGATTCGGGTGAGCCAATGGCACTTTCGGGTTGTGTGGTTGGACGGCTTTGCACCGCTATGGAACTTGCACGGGGCGTCAAGAGTTTGCTCGTAGGAGAAAGACGGCTGCCAAGCCGGCCGGCCGCCCTTGGGCTTCTTGGGCGCGGGCCACCCTTCAGGCGGCGTGTCTTCGACCATGGCCACCTGCCGACTAGTGGGAGGCGGCGCAGGGCCCTTGCGCTTCTGATCGTTCGGGTGTGGGCGTCGGCCGGAATCCCCCGCCGGCGTCTTGGGCGCCGGGTTGGGTACTTTCCCGGATGCGTCTACCCGGAGCTCGGTCTTCATCGAAGAGTCGGCGGTGGCATATTTGTCGGCTATGTTCAGAAGCTCGTTGAGGGTAGTCGGCTCGTCACAGAGGAGCTTGTGCTTGAGGAGCGTACCTTCTCGGCACCCGGCAGTGAAGTATTCGATGGCTTGCACCTCGTGCACCCCTTCGCAAGAATTGCGGAGCTCGGCCCAACGCGTGAGGTAGCTGTGCGTGGACTCGGTTGGGCCCTGTACGCACAGGGAGAGCTGCCTGGGCTTGGGAGCCTGCTTGTAGGTGCTGGTGAAGTTGCATACGAAAGCTTCGGTGAAATCTACCCAGCTGTTGATGCTGAGAGGCTTGAGGCTGTTGAGCCAGGTCCGCGCCGTGCCTTGCAGCATGAGGGGCACGTACTTCACGGCAACGCGCCGGTTGCCGTTGGCTATGCTGACCGTCATGGAGTAGTCGATCAACCAATCTTCCGGCTTCACGGAGCCGTTGTACTTGGGCGTGTCTCTTGGGAGCGAGAACCCTTTGGGGAAGGGCTCGTCGCGGATGCGGGGGCCGAAACAAGGCGGGCCGACATCATCTTCTTCTTCCAGCGCCAGGGACCTCGCTAGGCGGTCGATCCGATGGCGGGCGTCGTTCTCACCGACTCCTGCGCGGCGACCTAGTCGGCCGCTGAGAGTCGGGTGCGCCACAGGCGGCGGAGTGGGATATCTCTCTCCACGAGGTTGAGGCGGAGGCGGGTTGCCCCGCCATTCCATGGCTCGGGGACGGCCGTCCGCGTCTCGCTCGATGGAGATTCGGGTTCGGCTTCGGCTGGTAGCCGGCTCTTTCTCGCACCGCGCACGGGTGTTGCTCGTAGTCGGCGTTCGTGACGTCGCGCCGTGATCTCGGCGCGGGGAAGGGCTTCCCGCTTGGGCGTCAGCTTCGTGCCGCCGTGCGGCCGCGTCAATCAGTTGCTGTATGCGCCGGGTCATGTGGGGGAGTTCTTCGGCCTCCAAGCCGTCCAACTCGTCTACGGCCGCCTGGGCGGCATGCATGTTTTAGAGCGGAGTGGCATAGACTGGGCGGTCGACTCCCAGCGCGTCGGCAAGGACGGTGCCGTGTTGCCTGACAACGCCGGCCTGGCTTGGCCCGCCTGGGGCCGGCGTGCCGAAGGCAGCGCGGTCAGCTTCGCGCTGGTAGGCCTCATTGAGGCGTCTCACGGAAGCCAGCCTCCGGCCCTCTGCGAGGAGGGCGAGGCGGCGTGCCTCCGGTGCTTCGTTGTCGGCATCAGTCGGGAGGGGGACGGACAAGTCGTGCACCGCCGCGTGCGGGGCGTCGTGGGTGCTCTCGTCGGCCGGGCCGCCGTGGCTGATGACCATCACCTCAGTGGTGGCAGTATCGCGGTCGTCGGTCCGAGGAAGCGGGTCGTTGTAGATCGTGACGTTGGTGGGGAAGGTGTCGTAGGAGGCCGTGTCGGAGTCGACAGGCATCGGGTCGGTGGAGCCAACCGACTCTAGGTCCCCAACGGGCTTGCTGGAGACATGGAGCTGGCCGAGGAGGTTGGCGAGGTGGTCGGTGCCCACATCAAAGGCGAGCTCGTCGGAGATGCGGGTTTCGTCGAGGAGATCGGCGAGGCTACTCGCCGCGCAGATGCTGGTGACGCCTTGCAGCGCGTCGTGGCAAGCACCATCGGGCGTGCCGGGCTGGCTACGCTCGCTGGGGAGGAAGAGGGTTCCCGTCCAGAATAGTTCTCCGGACGACGGTGCACCTGGCCCCATGGTGGGCGCCAAATGTCGGGTGGTAGGTGCCACATATGCCAACGGGTGGCTTATCATTGTGGGAGCCAGTAAGACATCGTCGGTGCCTGGAAACGGGATGAGGCGAAGACAAGCATGTCGGCGGACTTTACCCAGCTTCGGGGCTCTCCGTGGAGATAACACCCCTACTGCTGCTCTGCGGGGTCTCCGCATGATCACTAGATGAACAAGTAGCTACACAATGCTCCTTGAGCAGTTTTGGTGGAAGGAGGAAGAAGGGCACGGCTAGCTTGCTTCTTCCCCTCGGATGGTGTCTAAAACTAGCTTGGGGTCCAACCCTTTGCATGGGTGCCCCGGGGGGTTTATATAGGCCTACCCCCCGGGGGTACAATGGTAATCCGGCTGGGCGCGGGGCCCAGCCGTCTGTGACTGCGCTTGCCGGCTTCTGCGCCGGCCGCTGGGGCCCACCGACTAGTGGGTCCCGCCGGCTGTCGGCTCCTTGGTCGACAAGCAGGCCCCACCGTCCAGGGCCTGGTCGGTGGCTGGTTACTGTTGCTCTATTCTGATGACGCGGGCTTGGTCGTGGTAGGCGTGGCTACAGTACCGCTGCCCGGCGGGCGATTACTGTAGCCTCACCGTGTCTTGTCTCCTTAATGGGGCGTCTCCTTCGAGGAAGATGGCAAGCCGGCTGCAGGAAGCCGGCTCTCTCTTGGGCCGACTGGAAGGAGGTGTGGCCGCCTTCGGGTGTCTCTCTGCCCGAAGGGACCCACCGCCCATGGGTCGCGCTGGTAGTCCATCGTGGATGGCATCAGGGTCGTCGTGGCAACAGTGTCGCGCCGGGCGGGTCGTGGCCACCCGTACGGCGCACTGTGCCGGTCATGCTCCGGGTTTTGGGGGTGGCAGGCTTCACTGTAGCCATGCCCCGCTTCATCATTGCTAGGTGGATGCAAACTTTGAGGGTACGGTCTCGACCGCTTTATGGGAGCCGGCTTCTTGGAGTCGGCCTTCTCGCGGCCGGCTTTCTTCATGAGGGCTAAAGTCGGGCCGCCTCCCGAAGCTGGCCTGGACGACAGCCGGCAAGGGGAAGGCGGCCCCATGTCTTGGGTTCTTGAGAGCCGGACGAGCTCGTAATTTTTTCAGGAGGGCCAGGGGAAGCCGGCTAGGCTACCCGTGGCTATTTACTCCGACACTCTTCATCTCCTTGCTCCAAACTCTTGAACCAATGATCATTGCATGTGTATAGAGCAATATTGTATTTTCTTACAAAAATAATTTGGCCAAAAAGTATTTTCAAAAATTAGTTTTCCAAAAACCCCTGAATTAAGATTTGTACTGCAAGTACTTAATTCAGGGCAGTAAAAATCTTTCCAAAAATATGTTTGACTCCTATTAGATATAGGATACCCAGAAACCACAAAAATATAATTTTAAAAGTTATTTTCCTATTTTATTTAAAAGCTTTTTCTTAAGGCCAGAAATGGTCTTTAATAGGGAAAAATTATTTTATTGTTTCAAAAATATTTGACAAAAATCAGGGAAACTGAATGGACATATATTGTCCATATATAAGAGTTTCAACACATGGTCATGTTCAAAATATTGGTCAAATGCCTCAAAAACCATTTCTGCCCATTTCAAGGATTTGAAATATTTCTACAGGAAATATTCCCCAACAATTCCAAGAAAATTCTAGCATGTCACATATGACATGTTTGATGATCTTGCCAAGTATCATGTCATGGAGAATAGTACAACCCCATGAAATCTCCTCAAAACCATTTCTATCCATTTTGAAGTTTGAGCAACTTTACATTGCCAAACATGTCCAAATGTTCTAAAACCTTGTGAACATGCTCAATTGGTCTAATTATTTATCTAGACCAAATGGCACAAGTTGGAGAGAATGTTATCTTGATCAAAGTACCCCAAAACCCTTTCTGTCCAGAACCAAATTTGAACAACTCTACATTGCCAAGTGTGTCCTTTTGATCTGAATTTTTGTCGACATGTTCAAATCCTCAAATGATGACACTACACCAAGTGGTGCATCAAGGAGAATAGATTTGCATGACTAAATCCTGGTAAAGCCATTTCTGCTGATTTCTAGGGTTTACAAAAGTTGCATTGGCAACTTTCTCAAAATGGACTCAAACTTGGTGGTCAACCTCAATTATATGTGACACTTGATCCTGTTAATTCTCATGTAAAGTGGAGTTAATTTGCTTGCCCAAATTAGCATCAAACACCTTCTGCCATTTTAATAAAACCCCTGTTTTGACCTCTTCCACTCTTCTCCATGGCCTCCACTTTTTACCACAACCCCTCCTAGACCTCTTCTACCTCCAATAGCAATGGATGCATCTCAGATCAATAATTGAGGGGTAAAATACCCCCATTTACCTCCCTGGACAGCCCCTCTCTCCCTCTTCTTCTACCTCTCTCCTCTCCTAGTGGTTCACCAGGGCATCCAAGGCCACCTTCCCTTTATTAACTCCTCCCTAGAGCTACCAGACATGCTTAGCCGTGCCCACTTTGCCAAAAAAATGGCATGCCGGCCATTTGCACTCTCTAGAGCGCGCTACAGTGCGCTCCCGCACTGTAGCCGCCCCCTGCCAACCACCTCCGGCCACCTCGGCTCTCCCCCTCACGCCAGCCGATGCTCCTCGACGTCCGCAGCACGCTACACCTCTGTCCCCCTCCTCCTTCTCCCTCCTGCTACCCTTGCTCGCACGCGCGCCGTCCGCCCGAGATCTCCAATGAGCGGCCTCACATGCGCGGTGCCCCTGGCCCTCCCCTGCTCTCTTCCTTCACCCGCTCACTCTGGACCAACCCCACGAGCACCCCAGACACACTCAAACAGGCCCCCGTGACCCGTGGCGACGGCAATGAGCTCGCCGGTGCACAAGTCCACGGTGGACCATCGTGCGGCTATATAAGCCCGCCCCGGGCCGCTCCGGTGGCATTCGCCTCCTCCTCACACCCCCAAGAACACGCCCGCACCACCCAAACGTCCTCAAGGGGCTTCTGTGCTCGGGATCGACCGGAGCTCCGCCGCCTCGGGTCGCCGTCGATCCAGAGGTACGGGCCCTCTCCGCCCCCACTCGCGCTCGATCTAGAGCCGTAGGAGCCCACTGATCATTTCCCCTCCCTCTTCCGCATCAGTTGCAGGCCGAACGGAGCAGTCTGTCCACCTCCCGAAGCTCCTCCGCCGTGCCTCCTCGTCGCCGGCGAACCAGGCCACCCCGGCGACCAACTCCGGCACCACCCAATCAGCGACATGACGAGGAGTCCAACGGTGCCATCAGCTCACCCCGCCATGCCCGGAAACGTCGCCGGTGAGCACGCCGACCCTCTGGTCGCGAGGTCAGAGATGACAGGCGGGCCCCGCCTGTCATCCTCATCTTTCTATCGCCCCCTCTATATCCCACTGGCAGCTGGGCCCCACCCGTCAGGTTCAAACCTGGCGCGCGCGCGCGTTGGCTCGGCTGGGCCGCGTCGCTGGCTGGGCCGCTGCCCTGCGGCAGTTCTGGCCCAGCGGGCACAGTGCCCCTTCCCCTTTTTTATTTTTCTGTCACTTTCCAAAAATTCCACAGGATAAAATATATGTCCAAATAAATTAATTCCAACTCCTAAATTCCTAAAGTATTGCAGCCTATTTAATGGTGCAACTTTCATTCAAATCCAACAACCTTTTCTTCACTGTAAATATTTAAATGTGATTTTAAGCATTTAAATATACCTTTGTAAATCCATTTTTCCTATTCTGCTACTCCAAATCCAAAACTAGGAATTTTCCCCTTCTTAGTTTTCACCCTAGTATTTAACAAAAATGAGTTGACATTTTTCTAAGCACTTTGGTTTTTCTGTTTTACTATTGCCTTATTTTCTCGTTATTTTCTTGCGGCGAATAGATCCCGTATTTGACGAAGTAGTTGGATAAGAAGAAGGAGAAGGAATTGAAGACTTTGAAGACCAGGCAAGCAGCCCTTTGACCATATTTATGAAACCCTTTTTATGCATGTCATATAGCACTTTATTAGTGTTGCATCGGAATCATGATGAGATGGTAACCACTTTGATGGGTTGCCTCTGTTACTTCCTCGTTGATACTTGCATTGTGCATGACCCTACCTCCTTATGAGGGTTATGCCGGTGGGAGTAGACAGGATGCTAAAGTAGTGCTACGCAAAAAGGGACGGGAATATGCATAGTGATGGAGACAAAGTATTTTCAAAGGACTTTTCGAAAACCCCGTCGGGTGCCACTTATGCCCGAGGGAGATAATGAGATGGGTAACCACTTGATGAAGAAGTGGTGTACCGAGGCAAGTGTGTGTGTGTTGCTTTCAAAAATGGATTGGTTTAAGTTGCGACCGTTATTCCAACCTTACATGCGCAACCACTCTGCCCTTATATGGGAACGGGCATTATTGATTACCTAGGCCGATACTAGCTTGGAGCCCGCATTACTAGTGACGGGAGAGTTGTTGGTGCGCTCTCTCGGGACGGGGTCGTGCCAGGTAGGGCGGACATGACTGTCTTCACGGGGCACCGAACACACCGTGTGTACCCCGTGCTTGTGGTATGTGATGAAAATGGGAGCGAGGCTCCACAATTTTAAGATGTGAAATGTTGGGCACGGGGGTTATTGCCAATCGAGTGGACTCTATGTTAGTGTCGTCTAGGGAAAGATAGTGATCGGGTGCTTACCCTGGGTACTTGAGGTACCGCGGGTCATGGAAGACACGGAAGTTCCCCGGATCTTGTGGGTAAAGTGTGCAACCTCTGCAGAGTGTAAAACTATTCGAATAGCCGTGTCCACGGTCAAGGACAGTTGGGTAACCGCTCTTGGGCTACGTCCACATGTTTACAAACCAGTGTGTGTGTTTGGATAAGTGGGAAGAACTACTTGGGTCAAGTCAAAGGACTTGACATGATTGAGTTGGGTTGGTGCCCACTCTTTTTATGTTGATATCTGTAACCTGTCCTCATGGTTAAATGAATTCTCCTGATGCATGTCTTACAAGTTGTTGAACATGGCATTGCACTCAAAACTAGCTTTCTGCAAAAATTTACCTATATCATGCATTGATGTATCTTGAGCCAAAACATGGGTTGCTTGCGAGTACATTCAAAGTACTCATTGGCTTGCCACTGGTTATTTAATTGGCCAGGCATGGAGGAACAGGAGTTCGAAGAAGAGTTCTTTGAAGACGAACATGCGAACTAGGACGCTTCCCCGTCAGAATGCCTGTAGGGTTAAGGCGGATGGCATGGGTCCAAGTTATCGACGAAGATTTCTGCTGCTTGTGTTTCATTTGATGTTCAGCCCTTAAGGCTTTATCAATGTAAGACTCAACCATAATGGTGATAATTTGTGTAAGACGGTATGTATGGATGTAAGACTCTTATTATTCAGCTTCTGTGTGTTCAGTGAGCATTGAGCTCTGGGATCACTGTACACGTGCATTCGGTGATCTCGACTTATGAGTCGGGGTCCCCACACACTGGCGGGTGTGTTCGGGGCATTACAGTCACAGAGCAGAGGTCCCCCGATGCGTATGAGACAATGGACGTCGACTTCGTGCCGGCGTCCGGGTCCCCCATGGTGCAGGTTGACCAGCGGTTCAACCTGGAGATCCTAAAGGAGGACCGGGAGGCAGAGGCTCAACTCGTCGCGGAGCGCGCGGATGCCGCTGCCATCAAGGCCCTCCTACAGGCGGAATCGGTTGTCATGGATGTGAACTGGGTGGTGGAGGCTCAACTTGACGCGGAGCGCGCGGATGCCACTATTATTGAGGCCCTCCTCCACGTCCTGGACTTGAACCGTGCGGCGGAGGCTCAACTCAACGCGGAACGCACGGATGCCGCTGCAATCGAGGCCCTCCTACAAGAAGAACCGGACATCCTGGACTTGAACCGAGCGGTGCTCGCGTCCGTGCAGAGCACCCGCACGCTCCGCATGAACGAGTAGCTGGAGGCCGAGGACAACCACGGTGCAAAGACACACGTCGGCCGCTATGGCTGGTTCGCGCCGGTAGACAAAGACGACGAGGTTGTCTCGTTACGCGAGCAGTGATAGTTTTCTTTATGTTGTTGTTTTTAGGGATCGTTTGCTGTGTAAAAACATATATATATATATATATATATATATATGCAAGTCGCCTGACATTCATCATTTGGGTTAGTCGACCATTTCAGGCGGTTGGATTAATATCTTACGTCTCCTAACCGTTCTTATTCCTTACCTCTTGTTCTTCCCCAACAGACCACCGCACGGGCCGTAGGGATCTTCCCCACAATGCGGTTGGGTAAACATATTGTATCAACGAAAATTATGTGTCAGCGGTAGGATGGCTGAGTTTGGTTTGATCACATGCGGTAGCACGTGTTAGTGAGGGTGCGTTCCCTTGGTTGGGTTTGCGGCGTGCAGGAGTGACTGTGTGAGGGTGCGGTGCGACCCCGACAGCCATGCGCAAGTGTACCTCCTTTTCATTTTGAAAACTATTTGCAAGCTTGGCAAAAATGTGTGATGAAGTATGGCAATGCAAGGCCTAGAACCAAACAGGATACAAGTACGTGCGTACTACTTGTGTTAAAAAAGAAAGGTAGGGTTTTCCTTCGCGGGATTGATCGATACAAATCCTCGTTTGACGTGTCAATTAATGCGTATTTTTTCTCCAACGCACAAAGAGCTAATCATGTCACTCCTCATTGCTTGATGAATGCAGCGCAAGCTAACCAACCTTCTCACTTCCGCATGCATGCAAAGGTATATTAATGTCCTTGTTTGCTAGTATGAGGAAAATGAACGAAATATGCCCTAGAGGCAATAATAAAGTTGTTATTTATATTTCCTTATATCATGATTTATAAATGTTTATTATCCATGCTAGAATTGTATTAACCGGAAATTTGATACATGTGTGAATACATAGACAAAACTCAGTGTCCCTAGTGAGCCTCTACTAGACTAGCTCATTAATCAAAGATGGTTAAGTTTCCTAGCCATAGACATGTGTTATCATTTGATGAACGGGGTCACATCATTCCCCATCTGTTAGCTTAGCATGTTGATCGTTAAGTTTTATTGTTATTGCTTTCTTCATGTCAAATACATATTCCTTCGACTATGAGATTATGCAACTCCCGAATACCGAAGGAATACCTTGTGTGCTATCAAACGTCACAACGTAACTAGGTGATTATCAACATGATGTGTAGGTATCTCAGAAGGTGTTTGTTGGGTTGGCATAGATCGAGATTAGGATTTGTCACTCCGAGTATCGGAGAGGTATCTGTAGGCCCTCTCGGTAATGCACATCATGATAAGCCTTGCAAGCAATGTGACTAATGAGTTAGTTACAGGATGATGCATTACAGAACGAGTAAATAGACTTGCCAGTAACGAGATTGAACTAGGTATGAAGATACCACGATCGAATCTCGGGCAAGTAACATACCGATGACAAAGGGAATAACGTATGTTGTCATTACGGTTTGACCGATAAAGATCTTCGTAGAATATGTAGGAACCAATATGAGCATCCACGTTCTGCTGTTGGTTATTGACTGGAGAGGTGTCTCGGTCATGTCTACATAGTTCTCGAACCCGTAGGGTCCGCATGCTTAACGTTCGATGATGATTTGTATTATATGAGTTATGTGATTTGGTAAACGAATGTTGTTCGGAGTCCCGGATGAGATCACGGACATGACGAGGAGTATCGAAATGGTCGAGAGGTGAAGATTCATATATAGGACTGGTAAAGATTCATATATAGGACTATAGTATTTGGACACCGAAAGTGTTCCAGGGGTACCGGGTACGTATCGGGTCACCGAAAGGGGTTCTGGGCAACCCCCGGCAAGCTATATGGGCTTAATGGGCCTAGGAAGGGACAGACCAGCCCATAGGGGTTGCTGCGCCCCTCCATCAGGCCGGCCATCCCTAGGGAAGGCAAGGGAGGAGGGCTAGCCCCTCTTTCATTCCCCTTCTCAAGGCAGAAAAGAAAGGGGGGCACCTCCCCCTTCCTTCTCCTAGTGCCAAAACAAGGAAGGGGGCCGAATTGGGGTGGGAGCCAAAGTAGGATTCGGCCTACTTGGGCACCCCCTGGCTGCCTCCTCCCCCCTCCAACCTATATATATGTGGGGAGGGGGGCTCCTAGAGGACACATAAACATCTGTTAGCCGTGTATGGCGCCCCCTCCACAGTTTACGCCTCCGGTCATATTGTCGTAGTGCTTAGGCGAAGCCCTGCGCGGATCACTTCACCATCACCCTCACCACATCATCATGCTGACGAAACTCTCCCTCAACACTTTGCTGGATCAAGAGTTCGAGGGACGTCATCAAGCTGAACGTGTGCAGAACTCGGAGGTGTCGTACGTAAGGTTCTTGATCGATCGGAACGAGAAGAAGTTCGACTACATCAAGCGCATTGTCAAATGCTTCCGCTTTCGGTCTACGAGGGTACATGGACACACTCTCCCCCTCTTGTTGCTATGCATATCCTAGATAGATCTTGCGTGAGCGTAGGATTTTTTTAAAATTGCATGCTATGTTTCCCAACAGTGGCATCCGAGCCAGGTCTATGCATACATGATATGCACGAGTAGAACACAAAGAGTTGTGGGAGGTGCTCATCATACTACTTACCACCAATGTCTCATTTTGATTCGGCGGTATTGTTGGATGAAGTGGCCCGGACCAACCTTACGTGACCACGTTCATGAGACCGGTTCCAGCGACAGACATGCAACTAGTTTTGCATAAAGGTGGCTGGCGGGTGTCTGTTTCTCCAACTTTAGTTGAATCAAATTTGACTGCGGCTGGTCCTTATTGAAGGTTAAAACAGCAAACTTGATAAATCAACATTGTGGTTTTGATGCGTAGGTAAGAACGGTTCTTACTAGAAGCCCGTAGCAGCCACGTAAAACTTGCAACAACAAAGTAGAGGACGTCTAACTTGTTTTTGCAGGGCATGTTGTGATGTGATATGGTCAAGACATGATGTGATATACATTGTTGTATGAGATGATCATGTTTCGTAAAATTTATCGGCAACTGGCATGAGCTTTATGGTTGTTGCTTTATTGTATGAAATGCAAACTCCATGTAATTGATTTACTTTATCACTATGCGTTAGAGATAGTTGTAGAAGCAATAGTTGGCGAGACGACAACGACGCTACAATGGAGATCAAGGTGTCAAGCCAGTGACGATGGAAATCATGACGGTGCTTTGGAGATGGTAATCAAAGGCACACCATGATGACGGCCATATCATGTCACATATTTTGATTTCATGTGATGTTTATCTTTTACGCATCTTATTTTGCTCAGTACGGCAGTGGCATTATAATATGATCCCTCACTAAAATTTCAAGGTATAAGTGTTTCCCTGAGTATGCACCGTTGCGACAGTTCGTCGTGCCGAGACACCACGCGACGATCTAGTGTGATAAGCTCTACGTTCACATACAACGGGTGCAATACAATTTTGCACATGAGGAATACTAGGGTTAAACTTGACGAGCCTAGCATGTACAGACATGGCCTCGGATCACTGGAGACCGAAAGGTCAAACGTGAATCATATAGTAGATATGGTCAACATAGAGATGTTCACCATTGAAAACTACCCCATCTCACGTGATGATCGTACATGGTTTAGTTGATATGGATCACGTGATCATTTAGATGAATCGAGGGATGTCTATCTAAGTGGGAGTTCTTAAGTAATATGATTATAATTGAACTTAATTTATCATGAACTTAGTCCTGATAGTTTTTGCATATCTATTTTGTAGATTAATGGCCCGTGCTACCGTTCCCTTGAATTTTAATGTGTTCCTAGAGAAAGCTAAGTTGAAAGATGATGGTAGAAACTACACGGACTGGGTTCATAACTTGAGGATTATCCTCATTGTCGCACGGAAGAATTATGTCCTTGATGCACCGTTGGGTGACAAGCCCCCTTGGGGGAGTCCTGGACTAAGGGGTCCTCGGGTGTCCGGCCTATTGTACATGGGCCGGACTGATGGGGTATGAAGATACAAGACCGAAGATTCTCTCACCCGTGTCCGGATGGGACTCTCCTTGGTGTGGATGGCAAGCTTGGCGTTCGGATATGAAGATTCCTTTCTCTGTAACCGACTTTGTACAACCCTAGTCCCCTCTGGTGTCTATATAAACTGGAGGGTTTAGTCCGTAAAGGCAACAATAATCATATAGGCTAGACTTCTAGGGTTTAAGCCATTACGATCTCATGGTAGATCAACTCTTGTAACCCCCATACTCATCAATATTAATCAAGCAGGACGTAGGGTATTACCTCCATCAAGAGGGCCTGAACCTGGGTAAAACTTCGTGTCCCTTGTCTCCTGTTACCATCAACCTCAGACGCATAGTTCGGGACCCCCTACCCGAGATCCACCGGTTTTGACACCGACACCCCTCTCGCCAGGGGGGTCTCCGAGGCGGCCACCTACCTCGTGACCCCTCTCGCTAATGGAACCGGGACCAAATGGGGTCCTTTAGTCTCGGTTCCAGCCACGAACCGGGACCAATGAGATGCCTATATATACCCCCTTGCCCGCGAGCAGAGCAGTGGAGTGCTATGTTTTTTTTGGCCGGCCATGGGAGAGCTTTGTGGTGCTCTAGCTCACCTCCTATGCAGATGAGGTGTTTGATGAAATGCCCGAGCCACACTTAAGCTTTCTCCTCTCGAAGCTCCTTGTCCAAGCTCCATTTTCCTCAAGATTTGTCTAGGTTTGGCAGTCTGTCCTGTCCCGTCCCCGTCCTCACCGCCGTCGATCGCCCGCGCCGATCTCGTCGCCGGCACCACCGTGGTGAGCCTCTTGATCTTATCTTCTTTCAAAAAGAAAAATTTTCTTACTCGTATGATTTAGATAGATACTTGTGTAATTTTCTTACTTTTATTATTGTTTGTTATTATATAGTGCGATGGTTTTGGTATCCGCCTCCGTCGGCCCTCGTCCTGTCTATGATTCGGATGTGGTATATATATTATCTTTTATAACTATTTGTTTCATTTAGTGTTTATGACAATTATGCCAACAAACATGACATAGATTTTTTTTATCTAGGAGGTATGTGAACCGGAAATTCCAACCGACCCTATTGTTGAGAGGTTAAATTTAGTTTAAGAATAAAATAATTACTTGAAGGAAAAATTGAATAAAATTGAGGAGAAGATGATAGAGTTGCATGTTGCGGATGTCGTCGATGATCACAAGATCAAGATGGATGCAATGCGCTTCAAGATTAGACAGATTAGAAAATATGCCATTCATACTGAGGCTTGGTATCATTATGCCGTTGGATCAAGTGTTACCTTAGTTGCAATTATGGTCGCATTTGTTGTTGCATTGAATTTTTAGCTAGTTTCAATGTATGGTTTAATTAGATGCTCTGGAGAGATATATGTTGTTCAGTGAGAACTATGTATGTACTTTGGTTTTAATTTGATGATGAACTTCTATTAATTTGGTCACTTATCTACTCATGATGTTCTGTAATGGTTTTTGACACACTCAATTATATATAATGCACGTAGATGAACTGGCAATGGATGTACGGTAACAGATGCACCTCCGAGTACATTGAGGGTGTGCATAATTTTGTCGCAGTGCTTGAGGAAAACAAGCAAAATGGTTTTATGTGTTGTCCATGCCCTAGCTATTGGAATACAAGGTCTTACTCTGACTCTAAAACCATTCCCACCGACCTACTTTATAAGGGTTCCATGCCACACTATAATGTTTGGACCAAGCACAGAGAAAGAGGGGCTATGATGGAATATAGCGAAGAAGAATAGGATGATGAAAACTATATGCTCCCTGAATATGGTGATGCGGCAACGGGGGAAGCTGAAGGTCAAAAGGAACAAGACGATGTGCCAGATGATGATCTTCGCTAGGTCATTGTTGATGCAAAGAGACAGTGCGAAAGTGAAAAGGATAAGGTGAAGTTCGATCGCATGTTAGAGGATCACAAAAAAGGGTTGTACCCCAATTGCGAAGATGGCAACACAAAGCTCGGTACCACACTGGAATTGCTAAAGTGGAAGGCAGAGAATGGTGTACCTGACAAAGGATTTGAGAAGCTACTGAAATTATTGAAGAAGAAGCTTCCAAAGGATAACAAATTGCCCGACAATACGTATGCAACAAAGAAGGTTGTATGCCATCTAGGATTGGAGGTGCAGAATATACATGCATGCCCTAATGACTGCATCCTCTACTGCGGTGCGTACGAGGATTTGAACACATGCCCGGTATGTAGTGCATTGCGGTATAAGATCAGACGATATGACCCTGGTGATGTTGACGGTGAGCGCCCCAGGAAGAGGGTTCCTGCCAAGGTGATGTGGTATCCTCCTATAATACCACGGTTGAAACATATGTTCAGAAACAAAGAGCATGCCAAGTTGATGCGATGGCACAGAGAGGACCGTAAGAAAGATGGGAAGTTGAGAAAACCTGCTGATGGGCCGCAGTGGAGAAAATCGAGAGAAAGTACTAGGAGGACTTTGCAGGTGATGCAAGGAACGTGTATGGTTTGGTTTAAGCGCGGATGACATTAATCCTTTTCGGGAGCAGAGCAGCAATCACAGCACCTACCCCGTGACTATGTATCTATAACCTTCCTCCTTGGTTATGCATGAAGCGTGTGGCAACCCGGCTCAGAGAAAACCGGAACGCCCCGTATTCTAGCCCAGAGATCGAGGAGAAGTCTTCTGGAATACGGCACTGCTTAGCATAGAACGAACTAGCTTTCTATTATTACACGAATATGATTACAAGGTCTCCGATATTACAATGAATAACATCGGCACGGCGACACTACGCCATCCTCAGTTGCTCTATGCAAGTAGCAGAACCACTCAAAGCAGCGGAATAACTCTAGCAGCGGAAAAACTACTGGCAGCAGAACAACGACGACGGTGGTGAACTCCAATCCGGAGGGACTCTGGCTGGAACGCTTATCCTAGCTCGCAAACAAAGAATCCATGGCAAACAAGCATGCAATCCAGGCACGACCTACAAGCTAGCATGACACGCCAGGTCAGTACATTGAATGTACTTGCAAGCTCACAATAAACCAGAAGCATTCAAGACAAACAACAGCATGGAAATTACAGGTTAAGCAGGAATTAACATGAGATCCTCATAATAACATGACATGAACAACATGACATCCAAAGTAGTACTCCCAAAATAATACCAGCTACCATCTTGAAAGTAATCATAATAGCCACTAAGAATCCAAAGGCAACATGAAACATGATACCGCTAGAACAATATGAGCATAGCATGAACATATGAATCTGATGATACTAGCATGCAACATGATAACACTACATGCACCAATTATTCTGCTCGGGTTATCTCGTAACCATCACATGTAGCACTTACCAACCTCGGACATGACACGATCATCTCAGGATCAAATCAAGCTTGGTATAAACAATACCGTAGTAATCATTAAATGACCACAAGGAGCTTGATCTTTACCCATGATTCTCGCACAACATCACGAATATCCAACAACTCGGTATCCTCGGTACCAGCGTGATCCTTCCGGCGATCACAACCACGACCAACACTTGGTCTCAAACTGTGATCCTTACGGCGATCACAACCACGACCAATATTTGGCCCGTGATCCTTACGGCAATCACAACCACGACCAATATTTGGCCCGTGATCCTTACGGCGATCACAACCAACTTATCTCATCTTCGAACCAGGGTTGTTATTAATCAAGTTATTATTAATAATGTTGACTCATGGTGGGACCGACATGAACTGGGCCCTTATCCGTGGGCGCGGCTATCGATAGATTAATATACACTCTGCAGAGGTTAGCACACTGTACCCACACCACGGAACCCATGGCATCGCACTCCCATTCGGGTGGACCAACGGTGTTCCGACAAAACCGATCTATTGTCATGACACTCTCCCGGCCACTCCGACCCACTCCCAACTGGGTTAGTCCTGGGTGGCCCCGTGTCTATCAAAGACACCCCGACCACCGTCGTGGTCAAACTCCCTCACGGGAAAAACTCCCTCACGGGGACCAGATCTATAAAAACAACGGGCACACAAGGTTATGTCTGCTTACCGGGCTAGGGTACGCACGCCCATAACCTTCCCTAGTTGGAGGCACCGGCGAGATGCATGACAATAGATCCAGTTAGGACCTTACCCATACGGTAAGCGTGGTTGCACTGGTCAGTGTCGATCTGGCGGCACCATGACTCAGCCAACAGTTGTTCAAGTTCAATTAAATTCGGTTAAACTTGAATGCAATATGTTGAGCCATGATAGAATAACATGATGCATTTACAAAGCATGAGCATGATATCAACATAAGCACAGGATGCAACACAACTGTCCATCATATCAACTATGAAATAATCTCAAACTGAACATGACATAATGACGAGCATAAATATTACAAGTGCAACACTACTCATAGTATAACATAACATGACCACTAGCATTAACCATAAATAACATGCAAGAACTTATCAATAACATCACCGAGTAACACTTAACCAACTAACAGCAACGGAACAATTCCTATTAACAGTACTCGGTAACCGACGTTAGTCATGCACCGAAGAGCATGACCAACCCAACATGAACTACTATCAAGTATGGAAATATGAAAGTAATACTAACAACTAGCAGGGCATGATAACCAGGTGCATAACAACATAGCAAACAAGTAAGCACAATCCCAGAAGCATTTCCGAAACAACGATAACCATATTTAAAAAAGCAATCAGTTAATAAATATTCAAGTTGAAAACCATGGCTACTGCATGACCATGCAAGTGGGTATTGTGGCTTGCCTGGGGGTGAAGAAGGCACCGGGAAGAAGTGCGGTGAAGCCCCAAAAAGATTTGCCAGAAACAGTTCTCTCTCGGAGGGGCTGCTTACGTGCAAGGGAAAAAAGTTCATTTACAAAGTGTCAGATCATAGTGAAAATGAAACCAATAGAACGGGCTCGGCGAAACAAAGAAGTGGGCTTTGGATTCACCTCATTTGGAGTTGTGGTTAAAAAGTTATAGATGTTTTTATGCCAGGGACCCATTTGTAAGAAAATCTTCACAAACAGGCCCTTAACCGGAAAAACAGAACGCGCACTCGGGAAATACGCTTTCGGTGCAGTGAAAACGCATTTCCGCCCAACACCGCCACAGCTTACGCTTTCAAATAGTGAAAACATATTCTGAGTAATACGTTTCCACTAATCCACGTCAACATCTGGCCGGGTTAACGGGTGTGCGGCTGACGCGCGGGGCCCGCCTTATCCACTCCCTCTCCTCCTGGCTCCTTCTTCCTCCCCGACGCGCGCCCGCATAACAGAGGAGGGGCAAGGCAGCAGCGGGGCTGGCGCCGGCCCGGCCAACGCCGGCCAGCTCCGGTGGAGCTCGGACCACCAGAGGGCTCGCCGCAGGGCGCCGCGACCGAGGGGACCAGCAGGGATCGCGGGGAAGGGCCGTGGCACCGGCCACAGCAGAGGACAGAGGCGGGGCTCCGACGATGGTTCCGGCGGCTCCGGCCACCTCTCGCGGAGTTCTGCACACCGGCGTGCTCAGGGAGGAGCGGCGAATCCATCCAGAGGGTTGGATAGCGCCGGGGAGGGCTAGAGCACGAGGTGGCCGCGGCAACAGAGAACCGGGCGGCTGCCGATCCTGGGGAAGCGCGGCCACGCCTACTACGGCGACTAGGCGAGGGGATGGGGAGGCTAGGTGGGTAGTGGGGAGGCCTCTGGTGGCTACAGAAAGGAGGGGGAGAGTCGGCATCGAGCCAATTCGAGAGGAGACCCGAGGCGGCCATGGCGGCCATGGAGGGCACAGGGAGCTCCTCGAGCTCGAACGAAAGGCTGGGGAGAGAGCTGGGAGTGCGGGGAGGCCAGTGGTGTGCTCGAACAGCTCGGGGGAGGGCTATACATAGGCAGGGCGAGGACGTGCTGCGCTGGCGTCGCCGTGGACACACGGCCGGCGCCGCGGACGCGTGTGCTCACGCATGGGCTCGGGGAAGGCGACGAGCTATTGATGCAGGGATCAGGGAGACGAGGACGAGCTCGAGGACAAGAGGAGACGGAGCCGAACGCCATTAAAGCCTCAGTCGGCTACAGCTCGCCCGTGGGCGCGCGACGACGAGCGCTGACGGAGGGGCTGACGGAGGGGGAGAGAGATCCAGGAGGACGGCGACAACGCGGGCCAGCTTTTGGACAGGTTCACGAGCTCGAAAACGCCGAGAGGAGGAAGGGGTCCAGCACAAACAGCCTCTAGACGCGCGCACTGCACACAGAGCGCGGGCACAGACACGCCATTGTCGTGGTCACCATGTGCAACGACATGTAGTGGTAGAAATGGGTTGTAAATTGTTGTCTAGGGGTATGTCTCTCCTGGTTAAGTGGTAATTGAGGTGGTAGATCGATGAAAACTGCCCTGGTTAAAAGGTAAATGAGGTCTGAAGTTTGCTGCAGTAAACTAGATCGTGCACTTCTGATCCACAGGAGAGTGATTGGGTCAAATGGAGTTGTCTGGTAGGTTGAGGGTAAGAAGGACTTACATCCTGGTAACTTGGAGATGATTTGGATAAAGGATTAATGGAGTTGCTTTGCAAGTGCCAAATCTGGTCCAGAATGAAGATCATGATGACGCTCTCAAATGGAGAAGCCACTTGAGCTGAACTTTGGCAAGCAAGAAGGACTTACATCCTGGTAACTTGGAGAGGATTTGGATAAAGGATTAATGGAGTTGCTTTGCAAGTGCCAAATCTGGTCCAGAATGAAGATCATGATGACGCTCTCAAATGGAGAAGCCACTTGAGCTGAACTTTGGCAAGCCAGGCTTATTTGTCCATATGAAGATTCTGAAAAAGGTTTCATACCAATTGGATAAACAAAAATGATACTTCCTTCACAAACATTTCACTGACCAGAAACTTGCAAATATTCTAGAGGATAAATGGCTTGATGAAACATGCCCAAAATGGGTGGAAGTAAGATATATTGGTAAAATAAGGCCTAGAAAAATTGGCAGCCATAATGGAGCAAGATAAAATATACTTGCTTCACAATCTGAAATTTTGGGCCGAATCAAAGAATTGAAGGTGAGCTCACATGGAGGCATGACATGAGCTATTCTTTGGTGGAGGGCTATGATATGATGATATGAGAGATCATGCAAAATGGAAACTCATTTGGATATGCCTAGCTTGTGCTTCCTTCACAACCAGTTTCGTCAGACAGGAACTTTGGAAAATCATAATTAAATGATTACTAGGCAAATGAGGTTGCACTTTGGCATGTGGCAATGATATGGACAGGAAAAGGTCTACAAGGAGTTTGAGGTCAATTGGGAAAAGATAAATGGCACTTGCTTCACATTCTGCCATTTAGGGCAGAATAGGAAATAAATTATTTGAGCATGATGACAAACATGACAAATGAAATATTTTGCCATATTTGAGAAAGATATTACCCAAACAATTTATGAGAATTATTTGGGAATTTTAGGAGTGATGGAAATTAAGGTTACTTCACAACCTAGGGCAATTTGGGTTATTCCTTTAATAGAAAAGGAATATTCCCAAGGAAAAGAATATTGGGATTTGGGCTAGGATGAAAATGATAGGGTCCAGGGAAGGATTTGGGTATGACAAGCCACTCTGGAAGCATAGAAGAAGGCATCTTCTTCACTTTCCAGACCACAAAGCCACAGAAAAAGAAAACTCAAGCAAAAACCTCAAAAAAACAAAAGAAAAAGAAAGGGCCAAAAATGAGGCTGTCACAAACCTTACCCCCTTAAAGAAATCTCGTCCTCGAGATTTGGTTGCTCAGGGAACATGTATGAATCGTTTCCAACTCGGTATCCTTTTTCTTATTTTTGTTCCCACTAAATTTTTATCTGACTGGCCCTGGTGTGGTTTGCTTAAATATATCCATATTCTGACAGACCTTACCTTGCTTGTTCATGCTTATACAGGCTCCAATTTATTTTTAGATCTGCTGACTTAATTGACTGTGATAGATTCTCACGACTGAAATATCTGTCGGTCTCACAATTCCAAGAGTGATTTCTGTTGGGTGTGTCATCCGGCACTGACAATCTTTCATGAAGTGGTGATCAGATTTTTCTAGTGGACACCCAAGCTCTAACTCCTTGCATTGGGTTTCTCCATTAAATGCAGGTCCTTGGGGTTCTGAACAGTGAGTTGGGTCATAATCGCTTTCCTGACAGATCCTGGCTTATCACAGAAGTTTCTGAATCATCTTAACTGGTTCCACTGTCTTGAGTATCGGATCCGTACCAAATATTTGATTGTCGCTTGTAGTGGCTAGCATAAGAGTTTGACCTGTATGATAATATCTGCAGACTTGACTGATGGTGGTTCTGCACCACGCGGGTCTTGCAACAATTTTCATATCCACATCACTGGTCTTGCTCCTTCATTATTGTTTTCTTGGGCTGGATCATTGGCTGAAAGAGCTAGGTCATATTGCTTCTTCGTATCACCATAGGTACTGTCGGTGCAATTTTTTGGCAATTGCAGCTTATCCTCATTTTTCTGACAGGGTACCCCATTAAATTGCAGGTTCAACACCACTCAAGTCCTGACCGCGGGAAAATGATCATCCGAACATTGAGCTCATTGATGTCGTCAATCCTCATAATCCTTTGTCACACTGCTGTGTATACTGGCTTTCTTCTCCTAACCATCCTCACATGGTTGTCAGATCCTCATTCGAGTGACTTGTAAGATCTTGGTGGTATGCTCACCGCATATATATGAGAATCTGATTCCCGAGAAAGACGTGTATTCTGACTGATTCTTCCTTCTGACCAAAATATTGCGGATCTGATTCTTGGGATTCACTGCCATATGCTGTCAATTCACAGTGTGCTATCTTGTACCAATGTCTTATTGAGGAAGATTGGATGGCTTGTGCTCGAAACTTTCATCAGACAGCTTCCTGAAGAAGACTGGGTATCGTGCTTCAGAAGCTTACCCCCTTAAAGACTTTGCTGGGGAAAGACTCAGTACCTTATGCCGAAAACTTTTCTGGTTTCCTACTTAAGAAGGTAGAGTACCTTGTACAGGAAATCATCCATGTATCGTACTGAGGAAGATAGATGAATCTTGCCTTGAAGCTTTTCGGGTATCTTGCGAAGGAAGATTGAGTTACTTATACCAGAAACTTTTTATTGTGATATGCGGACCGATTTCCACATGTGTAACCATCTTAAAAATTTTGTTCTTGATTTCTTGCATGAAACAAGGTTTTGCAGGACTATCCTCCTTTTCTGAGGACATGCCATATTGTTGGTTTGCTTCCAGGTACATCGGGTTCCAAAATCATCCTCAACAAAAAAATTAAACTTGTATCTGAACCATACCTCTGATAATATTCTGTCAACCTTGCACACAATTTATCGCGTTGCTAATTTGATCATTTCTGCTATAAGGAGTGCATGCTGAGTGAGACTTAACACTCACTAACATGATCGGATATCCCCCAATCTGAATGCAGTCGGCTGAGAATTCCGTATTGTTGTGAGGAGTGCATGTTAATGCAAACTTTATACTGACAGTCCATCCATGATTTCTTTTGTATTCAGACGAGCTATTCCCAATTTCACTGCAGTCTGTTGACAACTCCATTTAGCTGAGTCTCCAAATATATGCACTTCTTGCTGACTCTTTGGGTCCAGTGTCGGCTGACGAGCAACTTTAATAGGGGAAAATTTGTAACACCGAAGGCCCAAAGAAAGAAACAAAATAAACAACTAACAAAAGCACACAAGCATACTACTAATATAATTAATCAAGCAATCATCACATATTACTGCTACTCACACAATAATATGCATGCACACCTAAGCACACAAATCTCGTAGAAACTCTGGTATTACGGTCTAATATCCTGTGGCGGTGTGCACCCAAATTATATCCATGTGTGGAAGGAGTTGGCGTAACCGAAGCCACACCAAGCACTGGCTGACCAGTGGCTGGATCTGGATGGATACACAGGTGAGAATGGACTTGGCGATCAAGTAGCAAGACACAAAAGTCACGACCACCTCATTATCAAGCGTACGAAGGGAATCGTACCCGTCCAAAGAATTAAATGACATGGCAAGATAACAGTGGAAGACTGGGTAGGGTGGTGGTGGAAAAACAAGGCTCGCTGGCATTGCCCTTTTTTGATAACCAAGATCAGCAAGGGTTGCCAAGGGTGTCGGCGTTCTGGGAACGGGGGTCCCCCGACTTGCCTGCATGTGGCCTGCGGCGTGGCTCGAGTGGGAGCCCAGTGCGGCCCAGCTTCATCAGCTCACACTCAAGACCCTCGCGAGGGGCCAAGCCCTGTGGGGCGGACGACAACAAGCTTCCTGAGGAGCAGCCTCATCAGGCAGGCTCGCGAGGAGGCGGAGAGATCAAGGCAGGGGCACCTCGCGAGGAGCCCGTGACACAAGCCATGACGATCGAGATCAGGCGGACGCCACGCGGGCACCGGCCTGTGCAGTGTCCTTGTTTCCCCTTCGGTGCAAAGGGAACAAGCACAGTCCAAGGCATCGGGCAAAGGTTACCATTCTGGTGCAACGAGACCAAGACTAGCAGAGCGGCAGGACGGAGGTCATCGTGGAGCCCAAGATGGCGTCATCACCAGTGCTTTTGGCAGCCGAATACCACCTTTGGTCAGGATAACTTGTACTAGATGTTCCGCTTCAAAATGGCCAGTTGTTGGCGCCCTTCCCGCTCACATTTTGGGAAGGGGACCAGGGCCTCTATAAGTAGGACTAGCCACCATAGAGGGAGCGGGATCCAGACCGAGTAGAACACACCGCACCAGCTCAAGAACACCTCTCGCGTGTCCGTTCTTCCCCCTGTATTGTTCATCATCAGCCCCTGAGGCAATCCACCACACCACACACTGGAAGGGTATTACACCACATCGGTGGCCCGAACTAGTATAAACCTCGTGTCCTTTGTGTGTTCTTCTTTCCAGCCTAGATTTGTTGTGAGCCATAGAAGCGCGAGTCGGTAGGGGAAAGATCTCCGTGCGCACCCCAGAGTTCAAACCTTAAGGATGTGCCGGAACCCGAAATCTGACATTTGGCGCGCCAGGTAGGGGTGCACCGGAGTTCTCCCTCTTGATGACCTGCTCTCCACCAACATCGCGTGTCGCCCTCATGGCGGACAACGCGCCGCCCGCTCCGACAACCAATGCCGGCACTGGGGCTGGGGGGCTCCGAGCCTTGGCCCCCACCTTGCGACGGGTGCAGTGGCCGCACAAGTTCAAGCATGAGATGCCGCTGCGCTACAACGGCGTGACGGATCCACTGGTTTTCCTGCTGGCGTATGAGGAGGCCGTCCTCAAAGCCGAGCCGACGACCGGGTGATGGCCAACTGGTTTCCCATGGCCCTCGCCGGTGACCCGCGCGCGTGGCTCCTCCACCTGCCGACGGCTCCTGTGACCTCCTGGGAGGAGCTGCGCGACCTCTTCCTCGCTTGTTATGTCGCACCAGTGCCGCCCGTCGTCACAGCTCTCCTGGGTGGCTCGCAGGTACCACCCTCGAGCCATCACATCAAGCCGTTCACCCGCCGGATCAGCACCACCTCCAAGTGTCGAGAAGCCCCCCCCCGGGCTGGGTGGCGCCCGAGGCCGATCTAACCTTCGACTCGGATGATCACCCCTTCAACCCCATCGGTTCAGGCGCGCTCCCGATGTTGTGCACCCCCACCATCTGCCAGGTGGCCGTCACCAGGACCCTCATCAACGGCGGTGCCGGCCTCAACGTGCTCTCGGTGGAGGCCTTCAGTCTCCTCCACGTGCCGCTAGATCGGCTTCTGCCTAGCAGGCCTTTCTCGGGTGTCGGAGTCGGTTCCACTGCCTACTTGGGACAGATCCGTCTCCCAGTGACCTTTCGCACTCACGACAACTTCCGCACAGAGCTGATCGATTTTGACATTGCCCCCATCGGCCTCCCCTACAACGCCATCCTCGGCTATCCGGCCTTGGCCCGGTTCATGGCAGCAACTCACCCAGCGTACGACCTCATGAAGATGCCCGGGAGCAGTAGCGTCCTTACCGTGTCAGGAGACACAAGGGATGCGCTGCAGGTGCTCAAGCTTGCTTTCAGGGCGGCCGCGGTGGTGCAGCCCACCAGCACCGACGCCCTTGAGCCCAAGGGGGCTGCGCCGGCTAAAAAGAAGCAGTTGTTCACCCAAGACAAGGCGGAAACCAAGAAGGTACTGGTCAACGAGGACGGGTCCACTGACGCTACCTTCACCATAGGAGCCAACCTCGAGCCCGAGCATGAGAAGGCCCTGGTGAGGTTCCTGCGTACGAACAAGAAGGTGTTCGCATGGGAACCTGATCAGTTAGCAGGGGTCCCGAGGGGTGTGATTGAGCATCACCCCAACGAGTGCCCCAACGTGTGCCCCGTGAAGCAGAAGGCGAGGCGACAGTCCACTGAGAAACAAGCTTTCATTGTTCAAGAGACCCGGAAGCTAGAAGCGGCAGGAGTTATCCGCGAGGTCCGCTACCCTGATTGGCTGGCTCGTTCGGTCGTTGTGCCGAAAAAGGGAGGAAAGGAACGCATGTGTGTCGACTTCACCAACCTCAACAAAGCCTGCCAACAGGATCCATTTCCGCTCCCCCGCATTGACCAGCTAGTCGACTCTACCGTGGAGTGTGACCTATTATGCTTCCTAGATGCCTTCTCGGGCTATCACCAGATCAAGATGGCGGTAGAAGACGTGGAAAAGACGGCTTTCCTGACCCCATGTGGAGTGTACTGCTACACGTGTATGCCATTTGGGTTGCGCAACGCAGGTGCAACCTTTCAGCGGCTGATGCACATCGCCTTAGGCCGGCAGCTCGGGAGGAACGCTGAAGCTTACGTCGACGACATTGTGGTGAAGTCCTGGGAGGCAAAAACCCTGATACAAGACCTGGAAGAAACCTTTGCGAGCCTCAACGAAGTGGACCTATGGCTCAACCCGGAGAAGTGCATGTTTGGGGTCCCCTCGGGCAAGCTCCTAGGTTTTCTCATGTCCCACAGGGGCATCGAGGCCAACCCGGAGAAGGTCAAAGCAGTCAAAGACATGAGCCCGCCAAGGACCCTCAGAGAGATGCAGAAGCTCACCGGGCATGTAACCACGCTAGGGCACTTCATCTCCAAGCTGGGTGAACGAGCACTGCCCTTCTTCAAGCTGATGAAGAAGAAGGGCCCCTTCGAATGGACTGAAGAGGCCGACAAGACATTCCAAGATCTCAAGAGGTACCTTACCAGCCCACCAATGATGGTAGCTCCGCGTCCACGGGAGCCCCTGGTGCTCTACCTTGCGGCCACCCCCTACTCCGCTAGCGCAGCCCTGGTGGCGGTCAGGGAGGAGCACCGGACCAAGGCCACAGCAACCGTCCGGGTTGAAGCAAAGCAAAGCCAAGAGGGCCTCGCGAGGACCACGATCGCAGCCGGAGGGGAACAGCCGCAGCAGGAGAACGCACCCGGGGCAGGAGAGGCCTCTCCAAGCGACCAAGCACTGGGGGCTCCACCATCTCAGGAGACGCCTCGACCTTTGGAGGATGCAAGTTGCGCCAGCACCCTCAACCTCGTCAAGCATCCCGTGTACTTCGTCAGCACGGTGCTACGGGACGCAAGGGTGCGGTACCCCATGCCTCAAAAACTCCTCCTCGCGCTATTAGTGGCTTCACGCAAGCTGCGACACTATTTCCAAGGCCATCCCATCAAAGTCGTCTCAGCATACCCCTTGGAAAGGGTACTCAGGAGCCCCAACTCAGCTGGAAGAGTCGCTGAATGGAACATCGAACTACAGGCATTTCAGCTAGAATTCAGTAGGACCAGAGTCATCAAGGGAGCCGCACTTGCGGATTTCGTGGCAGAATGGGCAGAAGCACCGGGTCTCGAGGCAAGCGAGGACCGATCACTTTCCCCGGGAAGTAAGGCACCAGACGGTTGGGTCATGTACTTCGATGGGGCATTCTCCCGACACGGCGTGGGAGCTGGCGCAGTGCTCGTATCCCCTACCCAGGAAAAACTCTACTACGACGTGCAACTCTGTTTCCAGCACGGAGAAAAGGTCTCCAACAACATAGCAGAGTACGAAGGCCTGATAGCAGGCTCGAAAGCCGCAATTGCCTTAGGGGTAAAGCGCCTCATCGTCAAGGGCGATTTGCAGCTCCTCGTCAACTTCTCCAACAAGATATACGAACCAAAGGATGAGCACATGGAAGCCTACCTCGCTGAGGTTCGCAAGATGGAGAAGCAGTTCTGGGGGCTGGAGTTGCAGCATGTGCCTCGCGGCACCAATCAAGAGGCTGATGACATTGCCAAGAGGGCATCCAGGCGGCTGCCTCGGGAGCTTGGCATCTTCGAGGAGCGGCTCTTCAAACCCTCGACGGCACCGTCACTATCGAGCACGGCACAACCAAGGGAGGAGCTCCCTCAGGCGCCTACCTCGGGAGCTCCGGTCTACGGCCCGGCTTCAGGGGCATGCCTGCTCCTGGTGTTAGAGCCTCAGGAAGGGTGTTGGATCGCAGAGCTCAAGAACTACTTGATGCAAGGGACCCTGCCAGAGAGCGAGGAGGAGGCAGAGCATGTAGCGCGGCAGCCCACGGCTTACTGCATCAAGGATGGGGAGCTCTACCAGAAGCGACCGAACGATGTGTCCCTACGTTGCATCTCTAGAGAGCAAGGGAAGGAGCTGCTGGCGGACATACACGGCGGAGACTGTGGGCACCACTCATCGTCACGAACCCTCGTCGGCAAGGCGTTCCGTAGTGGATTCTACTGGCCCACAGCACTCAGCGAAGCCGTTGAGCTGGTGAGGGCTTGCGAGGCCTACCAGTTCCATGCTAGGCAGATCCATCAGCCAGCGGGGGGTCTACAGACTATACCCCTCCTGTGGCCGTTCGCAGTTTGGGGGCTAGACATTCTGGGCCCGTTCCCTCGGGCTCCAGGGGGCTATCACTACCTCTACGTCGTTGTGGACAAGTTCACCAAGTGGGCTGAGGTTGAAGTTGTCCGCACCATCCCAATAGGCTCCGTAGTCAAGTTCATCAAGGGTCTCGTGAGCCGGTTTGGGGTGCCTAACCGCATCATCACCGACAACGGTTCACAATTCACCAGTAATCTCTTCAAAATGTAATGTGCTAACCTTGGAACGCAGATATGCTACGCCTCGGTGGCACACCCCCGGAGCAACGGCCAGGCCGAGCGAGCCAACGCGGAGGTCGTGAGGGGCCTCAAAGCCAGGACCTTCAAGAAGAAGCTGGAGGCTTGCGGTAGGGGCTGGTACGACGAGCTCCAGTCCGTGCTGTGGTCTATCCGCACAACCGCAGCCAAGCCGACTGGCGAGACCCTGTTCTTCCTCGTCTACGGAGTAGAGGCTGTCCTCCCTCACGAGGTCAGGCGTCACTCCGCGCGGGTCCTGGTGTTCGACGAGACGCAGCAGGACGCCATGCGGGGGACAGATGTCGTGCTGGGGGAGGAACACCGTCGAGAAGCCGCGCTACAAGCGTCAAGGTATCAACAGGAGCTGCGGCGATACCACTGCCGCAATATCCACCCTAGAACTCTTGAGGTAGGGGACCTCGTGCTCAGACGGGTTCTCTCCAGGGAGGGGTTGCACAAGCTCTCTCCCATGTGGGAGGGCCCATTCAAGGTTGTTCATGTTTCCAGGCCTGGCTTCGCGCGCTTGGAGACCCCGGAGGGGGTACCCATCCAGAACGCGTGGAACATTCAACATCTCCGAAGGTTCTATCCCTGAGCGAGGCCTAGCGCCTATGGAAAGGCCCGGTGCCTGTGAAGAAGGTCAATGCCTGTGAAGCTGCCGCATTTTGGGAAAGGCCCGGTGCCTGTGAAGAAGACCAATGCCTGTGAAGCTGCCACATTTTGGGAAAGGCCCGGTGCCTGTGAAGAAGGCCAAGGCATGTGAAGCTGCCGCGTTTTGGGAAAGGCCCGGTGCCTGTGAAGAAGGCCAATGCCTATGAAGCTCGCCGCCCGTTACACTCTCACATAATAATGAGTGGGGCTGTACACGCCCCGGAGTCTCCGGAGTGCCGCCCTCGGGCCTCGGGGGCTTCCGCCCACGCCCAGTGGCAGCACTTAGCTCCGCGCTGGTGAGAAGACGTCGAAGACTAGAATAGGTGCCGGACGCGGCTTTTTCATTTGCTTTCTGCAGTTGGCTTGTTCGTTCCTGTTTGAAGTTTTACTGGAGCTGTTGCCGTCCCAGGCTTGTGACTCTTTATCTTTTCACTCACTTGCCTCGTTTTCTCTCGCAAATCTCACGAGGGAGGTTCGCGGGCGCCCTCGCGTGTGTTTTCTGCCCCGATCGGTTGAAGCTTTCCTGTCCGGGTCCGCTGCGGGAGCACCCCTCCTAGTCCGTGCCCCACGGGTATCGCGACACGAGCGCAGGACCTGGGTCGATTGCCCCCACAACCAGACGGAAGGCTACTCCTCCTGCTAATCCTTGCAGGACATGAAGCGCGCGGCGAGGCCTCAGCCTCGGGAGGCGAGGACCGCGTCAAGCCCCACTGAGCTAAATAATTCCCACACATGGGCACGCGGCGCGGAAACATAGCACAGAAATAGCGGAAGCAGCACGATGATTAACAGCAACAGTTCTAACACGCCCCCGTAGGGCCCTATACTACCTTCTTTTTCTGCGCAGGGAAAGAAGAAAAACAAAATGGGCACGACTTGCTCGGCACCAACTTGTGGCGAAAGCTCGAGCTGCCTCTGGGGGCTCAGGCGGATCCCTCCTCTCGCTTCACCGGGGCGCGACGGTGGGCTGACCGCTACCTTCACCCAGGCGGGCGCGATGGCGCGGGGGCTGGTCGCGGCCACCGCTAGAGGAGCTGGTGCCTAAGAAATAGTCGCCGAAGCTTGGCGTGCCCCAAGCGCCGCCGCCTACACGCCTGCCGCCGTCTTCATCCTGGTCAGCACCGGGGCTGGGCAGGCGGCCGCGGTCATCGTCCTCGGGGCAGCACCCAGCGCGGCGACCGTCTTCCCCGAACACCCTCACGTGGAGGGTGGCGTCGCCATTGAATTTGAAGTGCAGGGTGCACCATCGGCTCAGGCCACGTGCACGGACAAACGTTTGCCAGCCGCGGGTCAGGACTGCATTCCCAGAAGCGGAGACCTCCGGCGAAGCCCAGGAGGCCCTGCTGTAGCAACCATCTGCCCGAAGCCAGAGGCCGCCCCGAGCGCCGGCCGGCAGTTCACCTACGAAGAAACGGGGGAGCTGGAGCCAGGTGCTGGTTGGGTCCGCCGACCACACGACGAACTTCGGCAGCACCTCCGCCGAGCGAAAGCGCGGCCTGGAGGCCTCGCGGCCACGGTGTGCCTCCCATCGGCAACCGGGCGCTCACCACCGTGCAGGGAACCGCCTCCATGGCCACGGGAAGCCACTACGGGGACCGCGGGGTGCTTGCGAGGGCGGCCCCAGCCGCGCTTGGTCGGTGGGGAGTCTGGTCCTGCCGGACGAGCTTTTCCTTTCTTCGCGGCCGAGAATCTCTTCGGCGGAGCCATGGGAATGGCGGGTAGCCAAGAAGAAGAAAAGGAGTAGCAGGAAGGGATACGCTAACGAGGCTCGCACAGTCCCGTACTTATAACTGGATGGCCAACCGCCGACCACCACGATCGCAGGTAATCATGACCCGTTTCTCTGCATGCAGGGACTTGTCAAGTCATGCGGTTGCCGAGGCGTCGTGGGGAAGCGCATACGCCCACGTCCAATCTGTCGCCACGCGGCGCCGAAGGCCATAGGCTATTGGGGCCCGCGGCGCTTCGCGCTTGCCCCTTCGCTTCTCTGCTAGGCCCAGCCCAGGCGCGCCTCGGGCCCAGGGGCTACTGTCGGTGTTCTGGGAACGGGGGTCCCCAGACTTGCCTTCCTACAGCCTGCGGCGTGGCTCGAGTGGGGGCCCAGTGCGGCCCAGCTTCATCAGCTCAAAATCAAGACCCTCGCGAGGGGCCAAGCCCTGCGGGGGGGACGACAGGAAGCTTCCTCAGGAGCAGCATCATCAGGCAGGCTCGCGAGGAAGCGGAGAGATCAAGGCAGGGGCACCTCGCGAGGAGCCCGTGACGCAAGCCATGACGATCGAGATCAGGCGGGCGCCAGGCGGGCACCGACCTGTGCAATGTCCTTGTTTCCCCTTCGGTGCAAAGGGAACAAGCATAGTCCAAGGCATCGGGCAAAGGTTACCATTCCGGTGCAACGAGACCAAGACCAGCAGAGCGGCAGGACGGAGGTCATCGTGGAGCCCAAGACGGTGTCATCACCAGTGCTTTTGGCAGCCGAAGATGACCTTTGGTCAGGATAACTTGTACTAGATGTTCCCCTTCAAAATAGCCAATTGTTGGCGCCCTTCCCGCTCACATTTTGGGAAGAGGACCAGGGCCTCTATAAGTAGGACTAGCCACCATAGAGGGAGGGGGATCCAGACTAAGTAGAACACACCGCACCTGCTCAAGAACACCTCTTGCGAGGCCGTTCTCCCCCCTGTATTGTTCATCATCAGCCCCTGAGGCAATCCACCACACCACACACTGGAGTAGGGTATTACACCACATCGGTGGCCCAAACCAGTATAAACCTCGTGTCCTTTGTGTGTTCTTCTTTCCAGCCTAGATTTCTTGCGAGCCATAGAAGCGCGAGTCGGTAGGGGAAAGATCTCCATGCGCACCCCAGAGTTCGAACCTTAAGGGTCTGTCGGAACCCGAAATCCGACAAAGGGGACGAGATGGATGGCATGATTTGGGATAGAAACAAGCCTATCACCGAAATAATATGGTGGGTGGCGGAAAAATATACGCAACACCTGAGCATACTCATGCAAATGGTGTCTGGAACTCTGGGTACAAGGGCATCACTCTGCTGGGATAGAGATGTCGTCGAACACCAAAGAGCAGACATGCTAAGAAAGAGGGTGCAAGCGGTGGACCGAAAATGATGCCGCCTACACTCACAAGATTAACCGTTAGTGACAAAATAATAATCTATATGCATGCTATGCGACAAACAAATGCATCAATCAAGTGCAACAAACCAACTGGGGTCTATACTACCGCTTTCTAACGTTCGCGCGGGCTAGGGCATCCTATAGCCAGACCTGCTCTGATACCAAGCGATGTGGCACCCCGGCTCAGAGAAAACCGGAACACCCCGTATTCCAGACCAGAGATCGAAGAGAAGTCTTCTGGAATACGACACTGCTTAGCATAGAATAAACAAGCTTTCTATTATTACACGAATATGATTACAAGGTCTCCGATATTACAATGAATAACATCGGCACGGTGACACTACGCCATCCTCAGTTGCTCTATGCAAGCAGCAGAACAACTCGAAGCAGTGGAATAACTCTAGCAGCGGAAAAACTACTAGCAGCAGAACAACGACGACGGTGGTGAACTCCAATCCATAGGGACTCAGGCTAGAACGCTTATCCTAGCTCGGAAACAAAGAATCCATGGCAAACAAGCATGCAATCCAGGCACGACCTGCAAGCTGGCATGACACGCCAGGTCAGTACATTGAATGTACATGCAAGCTCACAATAAACCAGAAGCATTCAAGACAAACAACACACATGGAAATTACATGTTAAGCAGGAATTAACATGAGATCCTCATAATAACATGACATGAACAACATGACATCCAAAGTAGTACTCCCAAAATAATACCAGCTACCATCATGAAAATAATCATAATAGCCACTAAGAATCCAAAGCCAACATGAACATGATACCGCTAGAACAATATGAGCATAGCATGAACATATGAATCTGATGATAATATCATGCAACATGATAACACTACATGCACCAATTATTCTGCTCGGGTTATCTCATAACCATCACACGCAGCACTTACCAACCTTGGACATCACACGATCATCTCAGGATCAAATCAAGCTTGGTATAAACAATACCGTAGTAATCATTAAATGACCACAAGGAGCTTGATCTTTACCCATGATTCTCGCACAACATCACGAATATCCAACAACTTGGTATCCTCGATACCACCGTGATCCTTCCGGTGATCACAACCATGACCAACACTTGGTCTCAAACCGTGATCCTTACAGCGATCACAACCACGACCAGTATTTGGCCCGTGATCCTTACGGCGATCACAACCACGACCAATATTTGGCCCATGATCCTTACGGCGATCACAACCAACTTATCTCATCTTTGAACCGGGGTTGTTATTAATCAAGTTATTATTAATACTGTTGACTCACGGTGGGACCGACACGAACTGGGCCCTTATCCGCAGGCGTGGCTATCAATGGATTAATATACAATCTGCAGAGGTTAGCACATTGTACCCACACCACCGAACCCATGGCCTCGCACTCCCATTTGGGGGGACCAACGGCGTTCCGACAAAACCGATCTATTGTCATGACACTCTCCCGGCCACTCCGACCCACTCCCAACTGGGTTAGTCCTGGGTGGCCCCATGTCTACTAAAGACACCCCGACCACCGTCGTGGTCAAACTCCCTCACGGGGAAAACTCCCTCACGGGAAAAACTCCCTCACGGGGACCGGATCCATAAAAACAACAGGCACACAAGGTTATGTCTACTTACCGGGCCAGGGTACGCACGCCCATAACCTTCCCTATTTGGAGGCACCGGCGAGATGCATGACATTAGAGCCAGTTAGGACCTTACCCATACGGTAAGCGTGGTTGCACTGGTCAGTTTTGATCTGGCTGCACCATGACTCAGCCAACAGTTGTTCAAGTTCAATTAAATCCGGTTAAACTTGAATGCAATATGCTAAGCCATGATAAAATAACATGATGCATTTACAAAGCATGAGCATGATATCAACATAAGCACAGGATACAACACAACTGTCCATCATATCAACTATGAAATAATCTCAAACTCAACATGGCATAATGACGAGCGTAAATATTACAAGTGCAACACTACTCATGGTATAACATAACATGACCACTAGCATTAACCATAAATAACATGCAAGAACTTATCAATAACATCACCGAGTAACACTTAACCAACTAACAACAACGGAACAATGCCTATTAACAGTACTCGGTAACCGACGTTAGTCATGCACCGAAGAGCATGACCAACCCAACATGTACTACTATCAAGCATGGCTATATGAAAGTAATACTAACAAATAGCAGGGCATGATAACCAGGTGCATAACAACATAGCAAACAAGTAAGCACAATCCCAGAAGCATTTCCGAAACAACGATAACCATATTTTAAACAAGCAATCATTTAATAAATATTCAAGTTGAAAACCATGGCTATTGCATGACTATCATGCAAGTGGGTATTGTGGCTTGTCTGGGGGTGAAGAAGGCACAGGGAAGAAGTGCGGTGAAGCCATGGAAAAATTTGCGAGAAACAGTTCTCTCTCGGAGGGGCTGTTTACGTGCAAGGGCAAAAAGGTCATTTTCACAGTGTCATACCATAGTGAAAATGAAACCAATAGAACGGGCTCGGTGAAACGAAGAAGTGGGCTTTGGATTCACCTCATTTGAAGTTGTGGTTAAAAAGTTATAGATGTTTTTCCGCCAGGGACCCATCTGTAAGAAAATCTTCACAAACAGGCCCTTAACCGGAAAAACAGAACGCGCACTCGAGGTAATACGCTTTCAGTGCAGTGAAAACGCATTTCTGCGCAGCACCGCAGCAGCTTACGCTTTCAACTAGTGAAAACGTATTCTAAGGAATACGTTTCCACTAATCCATGTGAGCGCCTGGCTGGGTCAACGGGTGTGCGGCTGACGCGCGGGGCCCGCCTTATCCACTCCCTCTCCTCCTGGCTCCTTCTTCCTCCCTGATGCACGCCCGCGGAATAGAGGAGGGGCGAGGCAGCAGCGGGGCCGGCGCCAGACCGACCAACTCCGGCCAGCTCCGGCGGAGCTCGGACCACCAGAGGGCTCGCCGCAGGGCGCCGCGCCCGAGGGGACCAGCAGGGATCGTGGGGAAGGGCCGTGGCACCCGCCACAGCAGAGGACAGAGGCGGGGCTCCGACGATGGTTCCGGCGGCTCCGGCCACCTCTCGCGGAGTTCTGCACACCGGCGTGCTCAGGGAGGAGCGGCGCATCCATCCAGAGGGTTGGATAGTGCCGGGGAGGGCTAGAGCACGAGGTGGCCGCGGCGACATAGAACCAGGCGGCGGCCGATCCTGGGGAAGCGCGGCCACGCCTACTCCAGCGACTAGGCGAGGGGATGAGGAGGCTAGGTGGGTAGTGGGGAGGCCTCTGGTGGCTACAGAAAGGAGGGGGAGAGTCGGCATCGAGCCAATTTGAGAGGAGACCCGAGGCGGCCATGGAGGGCACAGGGAGCTCCTCGAGCTCGAACGAGAGGCTGGGGAGAGAGCTGGGAGTGCGGGGATGCCAGTGGTGTGCTCGAACAGCTCGGGGGAGGCCTATATATAGGCGGGGACGAGGACGTGCTGCGCGGGCGTCGCCGTGGACACGCGCCGGCACCGCGGACGCGTGTGCTCGTGCATGGGCTCGGGGAAGGCAACGAGCTATTGATGCAGGGACCAGGGAGACGAGGGCGAGCTCGAGGACAAGAGTAGGAGCCGAACCCATTAAAGCCTCGGTCGGCTACAGCTCGTCCGTGGGCGCGCGGCGACGAGCGTTGACGGAGGGGCTGACGGAGGGGGAGAGAGGTCCAGGAGGACGACGACGACGTGGGCCAGCTGTTGGACAGGTTCACGAGCTTGAAGACGCCGAGACGAGGAAGGGGTCCAGCACAAATAGCCATTGGACGCGCGCACTGCACACAGAGTGCGTGCACAGACACGCCATTGTCGTGGTCACCATGTGCAATGGCATGTAGTGGTAGAAATGGGTTGTGAATTGTTGTCTAGGGGTAAGTCTCTCCTGGTTAAGTGGTAACTGAGGTGGTAGATCGATGAAAACTACCCTGGTTAAAAGGTAAATGAGGTCTGAAGTTTGCTGCAGTAAAGTTGATCGTGTACTGCTGATCCACAGGAGAGGGATTGGGTCAAATGGAGTTGTCTGGTAGATTCACGGTAAGAATGACTTACATCCTGGTAACTTGGAGAGGATTTGGATAAATGATTAATAGAGTTGCTTTGCAACTGTCAAATCTGGTCCAGAATGAAGATCATGATGATGCTTTCAAATGGAGAAGCCACTTGAGCTGAACTTTGGCAAGGTAGGCTTATTTGGCCATATGAAGATGCTGCAAAAGGTTTCATACCAATTGGATAAACAAAAATGGTACTTCCTTCACAAACATTTTCACTGACCAGAAACTTGCAAAAATTCTAGAGGATAAATGGCTTGATGAAACATGCCCAAAATGGGTAGAGGTAAGTTATATGGGTAAAAGAAGGCCTAGAAAAATTGGCAGCCATAATGGAGCAAGATAAAATATACTTGCTTCACAATCTGAAATTTTGGGCAGAATCAAAGAATTGAAGGTGAGCTCACATGGAGGCATGACATGAGCTATTCTTTGGTGGATGGCTATGATATGATGATATGAGAGATAATGCAAAATGGCAACTCATTTGGATATTCCTAGCTTGTGCTTCCTTCACAACCAGTTCCCTCAGACAGCAACTTTGGAAAATCATAATTAAATGATTACTAGGCAAATGAGGTTGCACTTTGGCATGTGGCAATGATATGGACAGGAAAAGGTGTCCAAGGAATTTGAGGTCAATTGGGAAAAGATATATGGCACTTGCTTCACATTCTGCCATTTAGGGCAGAATAGGAAATGAATTATTTGAGCATGATGATAAACATGAAAAATGAAATATTTTGCCATATGTGAGAAAGATATTACCCAAACAATTTATGAGAATTATTTGGGAATTTTAGGAGTGATGGAAATTAAGGTTGCTTCACAACCTAGGGCAATTTGGGTTATTCCTTTAATAGAAAAGAAATATTCCCAAGGAAAAGAATATTGGGATTTGGGCTAGGATGAAAAGGACAGGGTCTAGGGAAGGATTTGGGTATGACAAGCCACTCTAGAAGCAAAGAAGACGGCATCTTCTTCACTTTCCAGACCACAAAGTCACGGAAAAAGAAAACTCAAGCAAAAACTTTAGAAAAAGAAAAGAAAAAGAAAGGGCCAAAAATCAGGCTGTCACAAAGCGGAAGTTCATTATGATGCCAGTTCTCATCCAAGTTTCTAAGCAACCGGGCAACGACATTTATGTGTACCTAAGGCCATTAGTTGAAGAACTTTTATAGTTGTGGAATGGAAACAGTCACTAGTAGAAAAAGGGCATTTATCCCAGTTCATAAGGGCCTTTAGTCCCGGTTCTGGAACCGGGACTAAAGGGTCGTTACTAAAGGCCCCCCCTTTAGTCCCGGTTCTTATACGAACCGGGACTAAAGGCCCTCCATGTGGCCGCTGCGTGGAGGTCCACCTTTAGTCCCGGTTGGTAACACCAACCGGTACTAAAGGAATTTTTTTTGATTTTTTCCCGAATTTTTAAAATTTTGAATTATTTTAACCTCTAATCTCTAATCACCCCTCATCACTGCTCAATTTAACCTCTAATCTCTAATCACCCCTCATCATTCCATATCATCTAACTTCCCGGACGGTCATCCATCCTCTCACTACCCCAACCTGAGCACGCTTAACTTCCGGGTTCTATTCTCCCTCATTTCCAAGTCTGCACTTGTTGTTTTCCTGACAATAGTAAGATGCCAATCCTATTAACTCTCAGGAGTTTAGCTTGAGCATGAAGTCATACATTTCACTGTTTGAGTTTGAAACCATCGTACTAAAAAACAATAATTATTTAGTAACACTAATATTTCTTGAATAAGTAGTTTGACCATTGTTTGACCAGATTTGACCAAAATTCAAAAAAACTGAAATAATTATTTAGTAACACTAATATTCTTGAATAATTATTTAGTAACACTAATACTTCTTGAATATGTAGTTTGACCAGATTTAACGAAAATTTAAAAAAACAAAAAATTGAGCATAACTTTTTTCCTTTTAGAATTTGAGGATTCTAAAAATTTGCAAATAGGCTGTAGGCTATCAAAATCGGATGCGGATTTTCGTGCTGACCATTTTGATATATTATACATTTTTTCTGACATCGTATGCAAAATTTATATCCGTTTTACATTTTCCCTACACTTTTGCTTCTAATTCATAGATCATTGAAATTCTCTATACCAGCCTAAGGCAATTCGCAAACGATCGTCTGGAAGAGTTCGAAGAAGTGACATACTCAGACTAGAATGGATGATGTGGACTACCTTGTTGAAGACAGCGTATTGGATGATTTTTGCCTATCATCGGAAATGGATGGGACCCATGGTAAGTCCACTTTTGAAGATGACTCTGGATAGCAATTACCGAGGAGGGAAGCCCATGGAATATTGGCACAACAACGGTGCAGGCTGGGAACAAAATGCAAATGATGGGAATGTTCCAACCATCATATCTGCCTGAGATTCAGATCTGGTTAGTAATAGGATACTTCAGACTCAACATGTCTGCAAAAGAAAGTTTGCAACACAATTCGACAAGATGATGTTGCGATATTCTCAGGAGATGAACTACGATAGCAAGCTCCAAAACAAGAGCGGGTTCTGCTACACACATGTGAACACGTTGTCCCAGACAAGCATGACCACATAGTAGTCTTACAATGAAACACTACCGAGTTCAGGTGGGAACCATCAACGAGGATATCAAAGTCCTTGCATAAGTCATATGACTAGCTCTTATGAAGGAACTTCTTCTCCTTGAACAAATCAGTTAGTGGCTTGGTGTGCTAGGGATACATATAGAATGAAGGTTGCAAGTCTCCAAACCACAATATACTTCGCACATATGCATGACTGACTTGGGATGATTCCAGAGGAAGCAAAACAAACTTTCTCGAATTCACGGCGGCAACTTGCATCGATTGCACGTGAACTTAGTGTAAGTCGCTACTTTGATCCAAACATATGCTTCATGAACGGAACATGAAGGCATTGTTTACAAAGTTTCCAACACTAGCTTAATGTTTAACACGAATCATGGGGGAGACAAGATGCTGCTGATGGGATCAACAACAACTCATCAAGGTTCCCATTAAGATGGAATTCCACGACTATGTGAACAAGGTGATAGCATTGGTCAGACCAAAGGATGTAATGGTGTATGCCCGAGGAATCAACCTCGAGTAAGACAAAATTACGAACATCGTTGGTTCTGATTTGATTTAAGGATAGCCCACACTCAAATCAAAGTTTGGACAAGACAATAGATCCATCAACTGATCACGAGGACCAACCGATGAAGATATCATCTTTCTTCAACACACACACACACACACACACAAAAGATAACCCTTGACACGAACTAAGTCAGACAAGCTTTTATCTTCCAACTCTCCAAGTTGTTGTTTAGCTTAACCAACTAGCTCAGGGGTACCCAACACAGATTCTTGGAGAAGGGGTGGTCACAAGAAACCAACTTGATCACGAACTCAACATAGCGGTCAGGTGACAACCTGGTAACACTTCCGAGAAGACATTCAGAAAATCACGAACCACCGATATGTTATTAAGCTCGGGAACAATCTTGCTTCTCAAGGCAAGACGACATGATCAAATAAGCAAGGGATTGAATAATTCTAACTCATTGATCGAAAAGTGCACCAGAAATAAGGACTAGGTACCACGATAAACCATAGAGTGATGATTCAATAACCAACACGCTAAGTATAAGATTATTGTCCATTAACTACCAAGCCACACAGTTGCTAGGAGTATCAATTTCACACATCACGATTCACTTGTCGGCATTCCGGTTGTGAAAACACGACACCGAGGAATGAATAATGATGGTGAGAAGTATCACTACGTCAAGAATTCATAAGAGACGGTGCAATTCTCATGACATTCCTAACATAAAGTGGGTAATACTTTAGGTAGAACAGAGCAAAAGCTGGATTGGTATTTGATCTGCAGAACACAACTACTTTGACCCAATCCTGGATATGGATGAGGTACTGGAGTTTGTTTCTCCTAGTCATTCCGGAATAGAATGGCCTGACGGACCACAAGAATAATAGGCATCGATGAACATGAATGCACAACTATTCCTAACTATCAATTGATAGACTAGGGTCGGAATACAGCTGAGGAGGGTCAACTCAAGGAACGTATAACTTTCTGAGTTATGGATGCATAGATTAGTATGTTGAACCAAGCTCAACAGGTTTCTTCCGGATAACCCATGCAGAGAGGTAGGACTGACAGAGTCACAATATAGCATGGGGAACTCATCGGGAGCACTCTTATTGTGATCTTCTGGTTTAAAGAACCTCTGCCATAAGAAGTTCATGGTATTCGGAAGAAGGAAATACCACAGACCTCGAGGACTATCGCGAGGTTACTAATATCATAAAGTAAGTAGCAAACACTATCAACAGGAGGTAAGTAGAGTGAATCTCGGGTTTAAGAACCCAGGAATAGAATACCTACTAACTAATAACATCATGGGATGCTTCCGAGAATGATGGCTAGAATCATCACACTGGGGACACCAAACATGGCTAGATTACTAGGTGACTCCCTAAAACACCTAGGGTCATAATAATAGCTCCAACATGTATGTCAAAGCAATAGAGTACCTCAACTCACCGATTAGTGTGCTTATTCTGACCAAAAGGACATCAGGAATAGAAAGAAAGGATCTGCAAATGCACTGTTTAGAAACCTGGGATGACTCGGACAACATAACAGTTGTAAATGCTCAAAAAGATTTGAGACATCCTGCAAAATGGTGGCATTACCACTTAATATCACAATATCAAGGTTCTGAGGTCAACTGTTAACACACGAAAGTACTAGAAACTGAATTGAGACTCGAATCCAACAATCCTAGGCAACTACGATTTAGTAACACGTCATCCTAAGAGATAGAAGAGAAGCCTAGTTCTTAACCCCGTAAAAAAGATAAGATGACTCAGATCAGAAGGTCATGAGGATAAGGAGTAAAAAGAGCCTTACGTTCCCTTCCACAATCAATTCCCTTACATAACTAAAGCATTTCTAGACTCAACTTCGACCGGTTTGGCTTGGTAATCCTACAGGCAGTCAGGCTCTGATACCAAAGCTGTCAGGACCCCGATTCTAAGTCACACCGATCTAGCCTGTAACACCTCATATCACTTTGCGGCCTCACGCACGGTATTCCCATGGGTGTCGCCTTACCATGGCCCGGGACCGTTTGCGCCTTTTGGCTCACGTATATGATAGTGTCGCTAGCATCCATATGACAGAGAACCCGGTCGACATGACTAGTCGTGAACCCAAAGTGGCACTAACTTACGGGGACATGCATACATGAATCAACATCAAGCATGTCGGTCAGCAGCGTGCGAATCCGGGCTGTAGCACTGGGTTAACAGGACTCCAGATGTCATCGCGTGACATTTCCCTGAAGGGACAAACACAGGAACGAAGTGAATCACATGCCGTCCAGTCAAGTGTTCCGGAGCAGTAGTGCTGGGCTAGCAGGACTCCGGTGAACCGGGCTGTAGCGGACTACTATGGCTCTTGGAAGCACAAGACAACATTTCCTCATAAGAGAGGCTACCAAGGATAAACAACTAGGTTGTCGGATCCCACACATACCAAGCATTTCAATCATACACACAATATGCTCGATATGTGTAAATACAACATGGCATCACAACATAACTCTACAACTCAAGTATTTATTCATTAGGCTCTGAAGAGCCAGATATTACAGACATGGGTCTCATGACCCAGCATTCAGAGCATACCATACAAAGCACATGCGGAAGCTTAACATGTCTGAGTACAGACATCTCTAAATGAAAAAGGCTGAGAAGCCTGACTAACTACCAAATCTTGCCGAGGGCACAAGATCGTAGCTGAGGTAACAAGCTAAACGTCGAAGTCCACGTGGAACTACTAGCGAGATTGAAGTCTCTCTGCAAAAACATAAATTAAGCAAACATGAGTACAAATGTACCTAGCAAGACTTACATCAGAACTAACTACATATGCATCGGTATCAACAAAGGGGTAGTGGAGTTTAACTACAGAAAGCCAGCTTTGACTCAGTGGCTAACTTGAACTACGACTACAAGCAACTCTTTTGAGGTGGCGCACACAAGTCCACATATTCACCATATCAATACACCACTATGGATCCGCTCCCGTCTCCCTACGAGAACGACATCCATAGCACTCACACTTATCTTGCACATTTTAGAGTATCCACTTTCACTTGTCTATGAACTATGCAAGGGGTCCAAGTTTCCATATCTGAGGAATCCGGCTATTCAAATAGATAATGATAACCCTGCAGGGGTGTACTTCTTCACACACGCTCTCACCACTTACCACCATGTACACATCGTGTATCTCGGCAACCTTCAAGCGGAAGCCTGGTGAGGGAGTCGGCCGCGACCTGACTAACCAGCAAGTCTCTAGTCCAGGTTTATCGCCTATTCGGGTTCCATCCGCAAGGAGATCCTGCCGGGGTGTCGCTCATGGCCCCAAACGATGTGAGCAGGGTTCCCAAGTCCACCATCCGGGTGCCACTTGGTACACCGTGCAACTGTGCCTAGTCTGTCCCAAGCCCACCTGTACCGGGGCCACTTGGTAGACTACTAACACTACCTACAAGCACCAGAAACTAGTTGCATCTCCTGGACAGAGATCAGGTTGATTAATAATGGAGAGAGCTTGGAGCGCCCGGAGCCCAATGTGTGGTAGTAACTGATCATGGATCACAAACACAGAACTCAGTTCCTGAGAACGGCTGCAATGAGACAACCCACCTTGTACTCCTACATGGCCTCTCACCGCTACCTTTACCAAATCATGTTCACACACTTAGCTCTCAACGGTAGGACATGTTCATCACGTTCCAATTCATTCCCGATGAATCAGACCTGACTCAACTCTAAGTAGTAGCAGGCATGACAAACAAGCATGAATGAGTAGGCACATCAGGGCTCAAACAACTCCTACTCATGCTAGTGGGTTTCATCTATTTACTGTGGCAATGACAGGTCATGCAGGGGAAAGGGGTTCAGCTACCGCATCATGTAACAGTTGAATCGTTGTTGTCCTAATGCAGTAAAAGAGAGAGGAGCGAGAGAGTGGTATTGTATCGGAATGAACAAGGGGGTTTTGCTTGCCTGGCACTTCTGAAGATAGTATAGTTCTTCATCGGTGTCATCGATCTCATCGTCGGAACCACATTTACTTAGGGGAACAAATACCGGCAAACAAAGAAAGAACACAATCAATGCAATGCACATTCACATGAATGACATGTCATGTTAAGGTACTGAATTCACCTAATGCAATATCTAGCCAAGTTAATTGAAGTGGAATTCAAACAAGGTTAAACTCCAACTCCAAATGCTAGTTCATAAATTGCCCTAATCATGATTTATCCTATTCAGTGAGGTTAACTTGTTCAATAATGCATGAAAATGCCATAAACAGATTCTTCATATTTTTTTGATAATTTTTCATATATAATTTATTTCATTCCGAATTACGGTTGATTTTCTATGAATTTTTGAAGTTTTAACTATTTTCTGAAATTTTCTAAACCTTTTCTGATTTATTCAAATTTCAGAAAATAGTTACAGCGTCGACATGACATCAAGATGACATCCTCAGGTCAACCGGGGCTGACCAAGGTGAAACCTGACACATGGGGCCCACATGTCATAGGCTCAGTTATAATTAGTGATTTTAGTTAAACCTAACCAAAATCGTTAGACGGGGTAGGCCACCGGTCAGTGGCTGCGGGTGTTAATTAGAGCCTAAACTAATTGTTGCCACGTCAGCTAAACAGGGTTTCGCCGCCGGCGACCTCATCCGACGGCGGAGGCATGTCGGAATCGCTGCTTCGGTAGCGGTTCGATGCGCCGAGGGTACCAGTGGAGAGCTCACGCTTGTGCGCGACTAGGGGAGGCCTCGCGAGGCGGTGGGGTGGCCGGGAACGACGACCACGCCGGCTTTGGCGGCGGCCGGAGCTCGGGCCAGCACGGGCGCGGTGGCTGCAGCGCGTTAGCCAGAGAGCAGAGGAGCGCGTCGGGATCCTGGGGACCTGGAGAGCACACGGGCGCTACTAGAGCGAGCGGAAGAGCTCCAGGGCGCGAGGTTCGCCGGCCATGTCAATGGCCGGAGCTCGGTGCTTGCGGGGACGGCAGCTACGGCACGAGAACGAGTAGGGGAGGAGGAGGAAAACGAAGGAGTCCTCATAGCGAAGTTGTTTAGCAGCTCAGACGGCTCGGGGAGGCCCTCTTCAGCGTGAATCGATGGCGGCGATCCACGGGTTGCTAGCGAGGAAGACAATGATGCTGACGGCGCTGCAGTGCGCCCGGGCTTCTGATCTTCAGTGTTCAGACGAGGACGAGCTTCTCTCCATGGCTGGACATGGCGCGGGGCCTAGCTAGGGTGCGCGGTGGCTACGACGGCGAGCAGCGGGTCTCCGGTGCGCTCGGCTTCAGGGGGAGACGAGGCAGGGAGAGAGGGGAGCGGTCGAGGGGGTCCAGGGGTCTACGTGGCAACGCCAGAGGCGTCCAGGCCGTCGAGGAGGCAGGCGAGTAGGGTGGAGGTGGCGCGCACGTGTGCGCGCATGGCGGCCACACGCCCTGCCTACTGGCCTGGGGAGGAAGACGACAGGGGAGGTGGAGGTGGGCTGGGCCGGTACAGTAGTGGGCCGCATAGGTGGGCTGGCCTCTTTGGTGGGCTTCACAGGTGAGGCCAGGTAAAAACTGCTCTATTTTATTATCTATGTTATTTTCTTTTTATTTAATCATTTTTCCACTGATTCAAATTCAAAAGTAAATCAAAGCAGGGCAAAACCTTCTGAATATTTGTATGTTGCCATTATGGACTTTTCCAAAGGCACATAAATAATTTTAGGGCCTTTTGAAATATATTCTGTATAAAATGAATATAATCCAAAGGTCAAAATACTTATTGATTTAAATTCAAAGTCCCGAAAATAATTCCTTAAAAATGTTCCTAAATTTTGGTTTGATATATAGTTCTTGCCAAAATTCTCAAACATTGCAAAAAGGACATCTTGGAAACAAAGAATGAGATTTCCAGGGTTCTTTGCCCTTCTTTTGATTAAAGTTTTGAGGCTTCAACGATCCTCAATTAAAGTTTTAGAAATTTAAATAAGATGCATGAATGAAATGCACTAATTACAAGCATTAAACTGGGGTTGTGACACCGGCCCAGTGATAGACTTCATATCCGGTGTTGTGCACCGTTACGGTGTCCCACACAGCATCATCACCGACAATGGCTCTAATTTCACAACCGACGAGGTAAAGACCTGGTGTACTAATCTGGGTATTAAATTCGATTACGCCTCCGTCTACCACCCACAAACCAACGGTCAAGTCGAACGAGCCAACGGTCTTGTTATGAGCGGCATTAAGCCTAGACTAGTGCGGTCTTTGAAAGAATCAGACAAGCACTGGGTTGAGGAGCTCGACTCCGTACTCTAGGGGATGTGGACCACGCCCAACCGTACTACCGAATACACACCTTTCTTCATGGTGTATGGCGCAGAGGCCGTATTGCCATGCGATATTATTCATGACTCACCTCGAGTGCGTATGTACGAAGAGAGAGAAGCCGAGCTTGATCGGCAGGACAACCTAGATGCCCTGGAGGAGGAACGCGATGTCGCAAAAGCCCGTTCAGCATTTTACCAATAGCAGGCTCAAAGATATCAAAGCTGAGAAGTACGGGCCAAGACTTACAACGTTGGCGAACTCGTTTTGCGCCTGCCGGAGAAGAAAAAAGACAAACTCAAGCCCAAATGGGAGGGTCCCTTCATAATTGACAAAGTTCTCACCGGAGGAGCATACCGTCTTCGCGATGCATCAGACAATCGCCTCGAGCCGAACCCCTGGAATGCGGCCAGACTCCGAAGATTCTATGCCTAGTGCCAAACCCCTTGTTCATCTCCTCCTCCCCTGTAGTTTCCATTATTTTTTCTCTCTTTTCCGATTACTTTCTTCTTTCTCGCTTTAACGCTTTAGTACGGTTAGATCGCACACCATTGACACATACATCTCTAAATATGTACGTCACTTGTACCTGGGGGCTTCTTGGACAGAGGTTCTTTTCATTCCTTGAGCATTAAGCTCCTCACATATGAGTTTTTCCATATGTACCTTTTCTTTGCCACTATATGCATCGATATGACTTAAGTTTTGGCCAAGCTGGGTTGCCTGGCTCCTGTGCTTATTCCCTACGTTCCCGTTAGTTCGGCTAGGGCATAAAGGGAGCACCTCTGCGATTGTTACTGTTGGGTCATCCGGATGTGAAACTTAGACTGGGTGAAGCCGAAAGCTAACATCCTTAAGGGAATATTCGGTCGGTGAATTAAAGATGTTTTCTAAAGTCACTCCATTGTGCACCCCCAGAAGTTATACAAACTGTGGTGCTCGCATCGCAATTCGGACATGCACATTAAATGCATGCACACCCAGGGAAAGGAACCCTTAACAGAACTATTCTCTCTGGAAGATGTTTCTTATGATACCAATGTAATATAACATAGCTAGCCGGATACAACTTGTGTGTTCAAGAAACTATGACCCCTACGCCTAGTTTTCCAGGCATACCTCAGCCTATTCAGCCGCGACGGTATTCAGTAACACTCCACACCTTCAGGTCCGGAGGTTGAAGCGAAAAGGTACGCCATGACAAATGATATACAATTTAGCTAGAGTGCCACATAGTGATAAAAGTACACAGTCACTTGGACTCGAACACTTCCTCCTCTACACCTTCCAACAGGCAGTCTAACTTACAATCCTGTTGGGAATATTTGGCTGCCACCTCTACTTGGTCATATACTAAACTAACGGGAATTTCTTCCCGATTTGACCCTAACGGTCCAACCCGAGCCATGTGATTTGTATCCAGCTTGGTATATCGCATTTTCACCATGGCCCATGCCTCTCGTGCGCCCTCTCGGCAGGCTGATATCTTCCATAGTTGGATACGCCGCCGCGCTCCCTTGAACATCTCTACAAGCTCCTCCATATTTCCTAGAGGGGAGGCGGAGGGCCATAAGGCCTTGGCAACGCTCCGCATGACCAGCCGGGCATGTTCGTGCACTTGCGACAGTCTTTGCAGCAGATCACTCGATGATCCGGACACCTCCTCTTCAGGACGGCCTGTCAATATACCTGCAAACATGACTATATTAGTCCCATTTATCTCTGAACTACTTTAAAAATAGTTCGAACACATACTGAATACGCCGCCCCGCAGCTTCTTGCTCTCCTTCACGGAATCGGCTAGCGGGGCTCGAACATCTTTCAATACTTCACCCAATGTAGTGTTGGAATCCTGTAGCTTGTTTTTCTCGTCTCTGACGCGTGTCAGCACATGCTCGCCGGCGGCGTGTTGCCTTTTCGCCTCTTTTTCTCCCTCTTGGGCGATCTTCAACTTCTCTTCAAGTTGATCAGACGACCCTATTATGCGATCAGCAACAGAATTATCACAGTTGGTATATAAATATTGTTCCTCCGTGGAGGGGAACACTACCAGAAGAAGACTTCTTGACGTTTTCTAGTTCCGCAGTAGCAGCATTTAGCTGCACCCGGCACTGCTCCAGCTCATGGGCTAGCAAGCAATTCTTCTCTGTAAGGACCTAGTCGTACAACAATCCTTAAATCAGCTGTGCCAGCTGCTTTCAGTCTCGGGGGCTACGGGCATATAGTTATCCTTTTTTGACAAAGAAAACTTACCTGCACATCTGTCAAATATTGCTTCGTGGCTCTTCTAAGCCCATCTCGAGCAGCTCGGATGTATGTGTCGCCCGAGCTAAAGGCATTAAAAGCCTCCTCGGAGAACTTGGGGTCTCGCAAGACAGCCCTGGAGCGCCGATGGTTGATGGCACTCTCTACCTCCCTGTTGGTGACCGACATATTTTTTGAACCCTCGGCCGAAGGGCAGTCCGGTGCTGTTCCTCCAGCAGCCCCAGTCTCCCCGATTGGGTGTAAATCCCGCTTGTTGGGAACACCACCGACCGGGTCCTCGGACACAGTTCGATGAACCTTCTTCCTGTAACCAAACAAACTGTCGGGGGTTGGGTGCGACATATGCCAAAGGATGGCTTATCATGGTGGGAGCGAGTAGAACGTTGATACGTCTCCAACGTATCTATAATTTTTGATTGCTCCATGCTATATTATCTACTGTTTTGGACTATATTGGGCTTTATTTTCCACTTTTATATTATTTTTTTGGACTAACCTACTAACTGGAGGCCCAGCCCAGAATTGCTTTTTTTGTGCCTATTTCCGTGTTTTGGAGAAACACAATATCAAACGGAGTCCAAACGGAATGAAACCTTCGGAAACGTGATTTTCTCATCAGGTAAGATCCAGGAGACTTGGACCCTCCGTCAAGAAAGCCACGAGGGTGGAGGGCGCCCCCCTAGGGCGCGCCCCATGCCTCGTGGGCCCCTCTAAGCTCCACCAACATACTTCTTCCTCCTATATATACCTACGTACCCCCAAACGATCGGGGACGGAGCCAAAAACCTAATTGCACCACCGCAACTTTCTGTATCCACGAGATCCAATCTTGGGGCCTGTTCCGGAGCTCCCCCGGATGGGGCATCGATCACGGAGGGCTTCTACATCATCATCCAAGCCCCTCCGATGAAGTGTGAGTAGTTTATTTCAGACCTACGGGTCCATAGTTAGTAGCTAGATGGCTTCTTCTCTCTTTTTGGATCTCAATACAATGTTCTCCCCCTCTCTTGTGGAAATCTATTTGATGTAATCTTCTTTTTGCGGTGTGTTTGTTGAGACCGATGAATTGTGGTTTTATGATCCAGTCTATCTATGAATAATATTTGAATCTTCTCTGAATTCTTTTATGTATGATTGGTTACCTTTGCAAGTCTCTTCGAATTATCAGTTTGGTTTGGCCTACTAGATTGGGTTTTCTTGCCATGGGAGAAGTGCTTAGCTTTGGTTTCGATCTTGCGGTGTCCTTTCGCAGTGACAGAAGGGGCAGCAAGGCATGTATTGTATCGTTGTCATCGAGGATAACAAGATAGGTTTTTTATCATATGGCATGAAACTATCCCTCTACATCATGTCATCTTGCTTAAGGCGTTACTCTGTTTTTAACTTAATACTCTAGATGCATGCTGGATAGCGGTCGATGAGTGGAGTAATAGTAGTAGATGCAGGCAGGAGTCGGTCTACTTGTCTCGGACATGATGCCTATATACATGATCATACCTAGATATTCTCATAACTATGCTCAATTCTGTCAATTGCTCAACAGTAATTTGTTCACCCACCGTAAAATACTCATGCTCTTGAGAGAAGCCACTAGTGAAACCTATGGCCCCCGGGTCTCTTTCTCATCATATCAATCTCCATCACTTTATTATTGCTTTGATTTTACCTTTTACTTTGCATCTCTATACCAAAAATACCAAAAATATTATTTATCATCTCTATCAGATCTCACTCATAAGTGACCGTGAAGGGATTGACAACCCCTAAGCCCGTTGGTTGCGTTGAGCTATTGTTTTTGTGTCGGTACGAGGGACTCGCGCGTAGCCTCCTACTGGATTGATAGCTTGGTTCTCAAAAATTGACGGAAATACTTACGCTACTTTGCTACATCATCCTCTCCTCTTCGAGGAAATCCAACACAGTGCTCAAGAGGTAGCAAGAAGAATTTCTGGCGCCGTTGCCGGGGAGTGTGCGCAAAAGTCAACATACCAAGTACCCATCACAATCCCTATCTCCCGCATTACACTATTTTCCATTTGCCTCTCGTTTTCCTCTCCCCCCAATTCACCCTTGCCGTTTTATTCGCCCTCTCTCTCTATCCTCCCTCTCTTTCTCTATTTGCCTCTTTTTGCCCGTTTGCCTTTTGTTTGCTCGTGTGTTGGATTGCTTGTTTGTCGCGATGGCTCAAGATAATACTAAATTGTGTGACTTCACCAATACAAACAACAATGATTTTATTAGCACTCTGATTTCTCCTCTTACCGATGCTGAATCTTGTGAAATTAATGCTGCTTTGCTGAATCTTGTCATGAAAGATCCTTTCTCCGGCCTTCCTAGTGAAGATGCCGCTACCCATCTAAATAGCTTCGTTGATTTGTGTGACATGCAAAATAATAAAGATGTCGATAATGATATTGTTAAATTGAAGCTATTTCCTTTTTCGCTTAGAGATCGTGCTAAAGCTTGGTTTTCATCTTTGCCTAAAAATAGTATTGATTCATGGAACAAGTGCAAAGATGCTTTTATCTCTAAGTATTTTCCTCCCGCTAAGATCATCTCTCTTAGAAACGATATTATGAATTTTAAGCAACTTGATCATGAACATGTTGCACAAGCTTGGGAGAGAATGAAGTTAATGATACGTAATTGCCCTACTCATGGTTTGAATTTGTGGATGATTATACAAAAATTTTATGCGGGATTGAATTTTGCTTCTAGAAATCTTTTAGATTCGGCCGCGGGAGGCACTTTTATGGAAATCACTTTAGGAGATGCTACTAAACTCCTTGATAATATTATGGTTAATTATTCTCAATGGCATACTGAAAGATCTACTAATAAAAAGGTGCATGCGATAGAAGAAATTAATATTTTGAGTGGAAAGATGGATGAACTAATGAAATTATTTTCTAATAAGAGTGTTTCTTATGATCCTAATGATATGCCCTTGTCTACTTTGATTGAGAATAACAATGAATCTATGGATGTGAATTTTGTTGGTACGAACAATTTTGGTACCAACGCATATAGAGGAAATTTCAATCCTAGGCCTTATCCTAGTAATACCTTTAATAATTATGGTAATTCCTACAACAATTCTTATGGAAATTATAATAAGATGCCCTCTGATTTTGAATCTAATATTAAAGAATTTAATACTTCGCAAAAGAATTTTAATGCTTTGATTGAAGAAAAATTGCTTAAGATTGATGATTTGGCTAGGAACGTTGATAGAATTGCTCTTGATGTTGATTCTTTGAAACTTAGATCTATTCCTCCTAAGCATGATATCGATGAGTCTCTCAAATCCATGAGAATTTCCATTGATGAGTGTAAGGAAAGAACCGCTAGGACGCGTGCTATGAAAGATGCCTTTATTAAAGCGTGTTCTTCTAGTTCCTCTGAAAATAATGATGAAGATCTAAAAGTTATTGATGTGTACCCTATTAAATCTTTGTTTTGCAATATTAATCTTGATAATTATGGGACTGAATATGATCCACCTTTACCTAGAAGGTGTTCTAAAAATTCAGAGTATTTAGATCTTGATGGTGAAATTGATAAAAGTGGGATTAAAAGAAATAAAACCCTAGATGATCCTAAACCCACTATATTAGATTTCAAAGAATTTAATTATGAAAATTTCTCTTTGATTGATTGTATTTCCTTGTTGCAATCCGTGCTAAATTCTCCTCATGCTTATAGTCAAAATAAAGCCTTTACCGAACATATCATTAATGCCTTGATGCAATCTTATGAAGAAAAACTTGAGTTGAAAGTTTCTGTCCCTAGAAAACTTTATGATGAGTGGGAACCTACTATTAAAATTAAAATTAAAGATTATGATTTTTATGCTTTGTGTGATTTGGGTGCTAGTGTCTCTACTATTCCCAAAACTTTGTGTGATTTGCTAGATTTCCGTAATCTTGATGATTGCTCTCTAAACTTGCATCTTGCGAATTCCACTATTAAGAAACCTATGGGAAGAATTAATGATGTTCTTATTGTTGCAAATAGGAATTATGTGCCCGTAGATTTTATCGTTCTTGATATAGATTGCAATCCTTCTTGCCCTATTATTCTTGGTAGAACTTTCCTTAGAATGGTTGGTGCAATTATTGATATGCAGGAAGGGAATATTAGATTCCAATTGCCATTAAAAAAGGGCATGGAACACTTCCTTAGAAATAAAATAAAATTACCATATGAATCTATCATGAGAGCCACTTATGGATTGCCTACCAAAGATGGCAATACCTAGATCTATTTTTGCTTGTTATGCCTAGCTAGGGGCGTTAAACGATAGCGCTTGTTGGGAGGCAACCCAATTTTATTTTTATTCCTTGCTTTTTGCTCCTGTTTAGTAATAAATAATTATTTAGCCACTTTTTTGGTTGTGTTTTTGTGTTTAGTTAGTGTTTTTGCCAAGTAGAACCGTTGGGAAGACTTGGGGAAAGTCTTGTTGAACTTGCTGTAAAAAACAGAAACTTTAGAACTTACGAGAACTGCTGTCATTTTTATTTGGAAAGTGCTATTTAGTTAATTATTTTTGCATATGATTAATAGATACATTCCTCACATCCAGAAATTTATTTTAGAATTTTTGGGGCTCCAGATCTTGCGCTAGCTACAGATTACTACAGACTGTTCTGTTTTTGACAGATTCTGTTTTTCGTGTGTTGTTTGCTTAATTTGATGAACCTATGGCTAGTAAAATAGTTTATAATCAATAGAAAAGTTGGAATACAGTAGGTTTAACACCAATATAAATAAATAATGAGTTCATTACAGTACCTTGAAGTGGTCTTTTGTTTTCTTTTGCTAACGGAGCTCACGAGATTTTCTACTTTAAGTTTTGTGTTGTGAAGTTTTCAAGTTTTGGGTAAAGATTTGATGGATTATGGAACAAGGAGTGGCAAGAGACAAAGCTTGGGGATGCCCATGGCACCCCCAAGATAATCTAAGGACACCTAAAAGCCAAAGCTTGGGGATGCCCCGGAAGGCATCCCCTCTTTTGTCTACTTCTATCGGTAACTTTACTTGGAGCTATATTTTTATTCACCACATGATATGTGTTTTGCTTGGAGCGTCTTTTATGATTTGAGTCTTTGCTTTTTAGTCTACCACAATCATCCTTGCTGTACACACCTTTTGAGAGAGCCATACATGATTTGGAATTTGATAGAATACTCTATGTGCTTCACTTATATCTTTTGAGCTTTATAGTTTTGCTCTAGTGCTTCACTTATATCTTTTAGAGCACGGTGGTGGATTTGTTTTATAGAAACTATTGATCTCTCATGCCTCACTTAGATTATTTTGAGAGTCTTATTAGCATGGTAATTTTCTTAAAATCCTAATGTTCTTGGTATGCAAGATTAATAATAAAACTTTCTTATGAGTGTGTTGAATACTAAGAAAAGTTTGATGCTTGATGATTGTTTTGAGATATGGAGGTAATAATATCAAAGTCATGCTAGTTGAGTAGTTGTGAAATTGAGAAATACTTGTGTTTAAGCTTGCAAGTCCCGTAGCATGCACGCATGGTAAACGTTATGCAACAAATTTGAAACATGAGGTGTTATTTGATTGTCCTCCTTATGAGTGGCGGTCGGGGACGAGCGATGGTCTTTTCCTACCAATCTACCCCCCTAGGAGCATGCGCGTAGTGCCGACGTTTTTGATGACTTGTAGATTTTTTTAATAAGTATGTGAGTTCTTTATGACTAATGTTGAGTCCATGGATTATACGCACTCTCACCCTTCCATCCTTGCTAGCCTCTTCAGTACCATGCATTGCCCTTTCTCACATTGAGAGTTGGCGCAAACTTCGCCGCTGCATCCAAACCCCGTGATATGATACGCTCTTTCACACATAAACCTCCCTATATATTCCTCAAAACAGCCACCATACCTACCTATTATGGCATTTCCATAGCCATTCTGAGATATATTGCCATGCAACTTTCCATCATTCCATTCATCATGACACATTCATCATTGTCATATTGCTTAGCATGAATCATGTAGTTGACATAGTATTTGTGGCAAAGCCACCGTTCATAATTCTTTCATACATGTCACTCTTGGTTCATTGCATATCCCGGTACATCGCTGGAGGCATTCATATAGAGTCATCCTTGTTCTAGTATCGAGTTGTAATCATTGAGTTGTAAATAAATAGAAGTGTGATGATAATCATCATTAGAGCATTGTCCCAAGTGAGGAATAAATAAAACAAGGCCATAAAAAAGAGAAGGCTCCCAAAAAAGAAAGGCCATAAAAAGATAAGGCCCAAAAATGAGAGAAAAAGAGAGAAGGGACAATGTTACTATCCTTTTACCACACTTGTGCTTCAAAGTAGCACCATGATCTTCATAGTAGAGAGTCTCTCATGTTATCACTTTCATATACTAGTGGGAATTTTTCATTATAGAACTTGGCTTGTATATTCCAACAATGGGCCTCCTCAAGTGCCCTAGGTCTTCGTGAGCAAGCAAGTTGGATGCACACCCACTAGTTTCTTTTGTTGAGCTTTCATACATTTATAGCTCTAGTGCATCCGTTGCATGGCAATCCCTACTCCTTGCATTAACATCAATCGGTGGACATCTCCATAGCCCATTTATTAGCCTCATTGATGTGAGACTTTCTCCTTTTTTGTCTTCTCCACATAACCCCCCTCATTATATTCTATTTCACCCATAGTGTTATGTCCATGGCTCGCGCTCATATATTGCGTGAAAGTTTATAGGTTTGAGATTACTAAAGTATGAAACAATTGCTTGGCTTCTCATCGGGGTTGTGCATGATGAGAGCATTCTTGTCTAACGAAAATGAAACATGACTAAACTATATGATTTTGTAGGGATGAACTTTCTTTGGCCATGTTATTTTGAGAAGACATAATTGCTTAGTTAGTATGCTTGAAGTATTATCATTTTTATGTCAATACGAACTTTTGCCTTGAATCTTTCGGATCTGAATATTCATACCACAATTAAGAAGAATTACATTAAAATTATGCCAATTAGCACTCCACATCAAAAGTTCTGTTTTTATCATTTACCTACTCGAGGACGAGCAGGAATTAAGCTTGGGGATGCTTGATACGTCTCCAATGTATCTATAATTTTTGATTGCTCCATGCTATATTATCTACTGTTTTGGACTATATTGGGCTTTATTTTCCACTTTTATATTATTTTTGGGACTAACCTATTAACCGGAGGCCCAGCCCAGAATTGCTGTTTTTTTGCCGATTTCAGTGTTTCGGAGAAACAGAATATCAAATGGAGTCCAAACGGAATGAAACCTTTGGAAACGTGATTTTCTCATCAGATAAGATCCAGGAGACTTGGACCCTCCGTCAAGAAAGCCACGAGGCAGCCACGAGGGTGGAGGGCGCCCCCCCCCCTAGGGCGCGCCCCCTGCCTCGTGGGCCCCTCGAGGCTCCACCGACGTACTTCTTCCTCTTATATATACCTACGTACCCCCAAACGATCGGGGACGGAGCCAAAAACCTAATTCCACCGCCGCAATTTTCTGTATCCACGAGATCCCATCTTGGGGACCTGTTCCGGAGCTCCGCCGGAGGGGGCATCGGTCACGGAGGGCTTCTACATCATCATCCAAGCCCCTCCGATGAAGTGTGAGTAGTTTATTTCAGACCTACGGGTCCATAGTTAGTAGCTAGATGGCTTCTTCTCTCTTTTTGGATCTCAATACAATGTTCTCCCCCTCTCTTGTGGAGATCTATTCGATGTAATCTTCTTTTTGCGGTGTGTTTGTTGAGACCAATGAATTGTGGGTTTATGATCCAGTCTATCTATGAATAATATTTGAATCTTCTCTGAATTCTTTTATGTATGATTGGTTATCTTTGCAAGTCTCTTCGAATTATCAGTTTGGTTTGGCCTACTAGATAGGTTTTTCTTGCCATGGGAGAAGTGCTTAGCTTTGGGTTCGATCTTGCGGTGTCCTTTCCCAGTGACAGAAGGGGCAGCAAGGCACGTATTGTATTGTTGCCATCGAGGATAACAAGATGGGGTTTTTATCATATTGCATGAAACTATCCCTCTACATCATGTCGTCTTGCTTAAGGCGTTACTCTGTTTTTAACTTAATACTCTAGATGCATGCTGGATAGCGGTCGATGAGTGGAGTAATAGTAGTAGATGCAGGCAGGAGTCGGTCTACTTGTCTCGGACGTGATGCCTATATACATGATCATTCCTAGATATTCTCATAACTATGCTCAATTCTGTCAATTGCTCAACAGTAATTTGTTCACCCACCGTAGAATACTTATGCCCTTGAGAGAAGCCACTAGTGAAACCCATGGCCCCCGGGTCTCTTTCTCATCATATCAATCTCCATCACTTTATTATTGCTCTGCTTTTACTTTGCTTTTACCTTTTACTTTGCATCTCTATACCAAAAATACCAAAAAAATTATTTATCATCTCTATCAGATCTCACTTTCGTAAGTGACCGTGAAGGGATTGACAACCCCTAAGCGCGTTGGTTGCGTTGAGCTATTGTTTTTGTGTAGGTACGAGGGACTCGCGCATAGCCTCCTACTGGATTGATACCTTGGTTCTCAAAAACTGAGGGAAATACATATGCTACTTTGCTTCATCATCCTCTCCTCTTCGGGGAAATCCAATGCAATGCTCAAGAGGTAGCAAACGTCGCCGGTGCCCGGAAGCTGGATTAGGCTAGACACGAACGCCAGCGTACTTTACCCAGGTTCGGGGCTCTCCTAGGAGATAACACCCCTAGTCCTGCTCTACGGGGTCTCCGCATGATCACTAAGGCAAAGTGAGTACAAGGGTGCTCCTCGAGCTGTATGCTGGAGGTAGGAGAAGGTAAGGCTAGCTTTCTCCTACCTATATATCTGGTCTACTTCTAACGGGTCCGAACCCTTTGCATGGGTGCCCTGGGGGGTTAATATAGGCCTACCCCCAGGGGTACAAGGGTAATATGACTGGGCGTAGGCCGAGCCGTCAGTCTCTTCGGCCGCCGACTTCTCTGCCGACTGCTGGGGCCCGCCGATCGGGGGGCCCCGCCGACTGGTCTGGTACGGAGCCGACAGGCCGTACCCGCCGCTTGGGGATCTTGCCGGCTGCTGATCACTGTGCCGCGCTTCTAATGATGCAGGCTTGGTCGAAGGATCATGGCTACAGCACCGCCGTCATGGCGGGCGATTACTGTAGCCACTCCCCGTCTAGTCTGGTTAATGGCGCATGGGGCCCGGGGGAGGAGTAGGCCGATTCCTAGGGGCCGACTCCCATCGGTTCCGATTGGTAGGGCTCTTCGCCGTCTTCTGGACTCTCGCTGACTGGTGGGGCCTGTCGTCCTTGGGCCATACAGACAGGCCGCGCCGGGCGGGGCTCCTCGTTGGTACAATGCACTGTGGCCGCGCCAGCCCTTAGGAAAGGGAGGGGATGGGCTGCACTATAGCCATCCCACGCCCCGTCCCCCTTGATGTGGATACGGGCTTCGAACGGACCGCGGGCCGCCTCCTCGGAGCCGGCTTCTCTGGAAGCCGCCTGGCAGGAGTCGGCTCGTCTCGACCTCGCCTTCTGGACTCGGCCGTCTACGGGCAGCCGGCTATTTCTCCAGCCGGCTTCTAGAAGGCGGCTCTTTTCCTTGGCATCTTAAGGGGCGCGGTCAGCCCCGATGTCTTGAAAGGTTATGGGCGTCGGGTTAGCCTACCCGTGCACCATTACTCGGACAGTAGTCCCCGAAGCTGGTGAGGCGCCGCGGGCGACTGGTCGAGGAGCCTCAGCAGTTTCCTTTCTCCGAGTGCTTGAGGTGAAGCTTCGTTCGGCTTCTACCGGGCCGACTGGCAGGAGTTGGACTCGCCCAATGTGACTTGTCCAAAATTTTCGAACGCCTCGGCGGGATCCAAGTTTCGCGCTAGCTAAGCTTCCGGGTCGCCGCCCGTTTCGGGCCTGTCACGTGGCGACGTGCGGCCGGGCTAGTCTGCCCACCCACGCGCGCGACGGGACACGCCTATAGGCGGGGCCCACCACTACCATGCCACAGCACACGAGCGGATCCGCTGCGGCCGGGCGGATGGTTGAGACTCCCGCGGAGTTACTGCGCGCAGTAACTTTTGCGTGATAAACGTGGGAGGCGTGGGGTAGTGGGCGCAGTAAATCCCACACCCGCCCCTCGGCTTCGCAGCCCACTGGTCTGTAAGTACGGGGAGGAGGGGGAGGGGCAGAGCACGCGTGCCCCTCCTCCTCATTGCTTCCTCTTCTTCTTTCTCTCGCCGCCGCGCCCCAAGCCACGCCGAGCGCCGCGGTGACCCGTTCCCGATGAGCTCTTCTTCCGCCCCCACGCCCCCCGCGATGCACTCCGGCACCTGGGACGGTTCGGAGGTCCACGATGATCACATAGATTTCCTCTGCATGACACGGCGGCTACCCGGCAAGGACTTCGTGAGGGTCCGCCTCGCACCGAAGAAGGAAATCTCACCGGCGCCGGAGGAGGGCGAGCGGGTCGTCTTTCGCTCGCACTGCCTACGCGGCCATGGCCTTCCGGCGAGCGGCTTCTTCCGCGCCTTTCTCGAGTTCTACGGTCTCCAGCCGCACCACCTCACCCCAACACGGTGGTGCTGCTGTCCGCCTTCGTCGCCTTATGCGAAGGTTTCCTTGGCATTCTCCCCACCATCGTGCTCTTGGGGGAGTTCTTCTACTCCAAGCTCGGCATCCAAGCCGCAGGCATGCCGGCTCAGTGCGGCACGTTCATCGCCATGCGGAGGTCGAGGGCCGACAACCCGTTTCCCCCCATCTGGCTGATAAAGTCGGTGAAGATGTGGCAGCGGTCGTACATCTACATAAAGAGCATCTTCATGGAGGGCGACTGCGTCAATCTGCCGGCCTACGTAGCCGGCCCGCTGGCTGGGAGGCAGCCCAACTAGTCGTATTGGGCCAGGACGCTGACACCCGCAGGAGCCGGTGCCACCGCACGACTCTGAGTGCTAGCACAGTCGGAGGGCCTGACCGGGCCGGATTTGTCGGCCGCCTTCGTGGCACGCCGAGTGCTCCTACTCCAAAGTCGCCCCCACATGATTTGCCAGATGAGCGGGCATCGGGACCCAAGTCGTTTGTGCACCAAGGAGATGCCTCACGCGGAGGTAGCTCACATGGTGAACTACCTTACGAACTGCGAGCTCATGGGAGAGTGGAAGTTCGGCAAGGAGACGTATTCACACGCCAACCCTCCGCCCATGGTGAGTTGTCTCTTTTCCTTTTTCTTTGACTCCTTTGCCGCCGAGTCCGTCTTGTCCAATTTGACTAATCGGCTTTGGTTAGAACCCCCTCCTTCATCTGACAGCCAACACCGTGGGACCAGCTCGCGAATTCCTCCCTGACCGGGCGGAGAGCGACATTGACGACCCCGACTTGGGGGCGGCGGCCTTGGAGGACGACGCCGAGGGAGGCAGCGGCGAAGTGGGCTGCCCGAGGCTCGGGGCCAGTTTCGAGGACTGGCCTGACGATGACGTAGAGGAGGTCACCCCACGCCACCAGCCAGGAGCCGGCCAGCCCGGCGCGAGCTCTTCTGCCGCGCCGGACGCCCAAGGCGGCGCGAAGAAGTGCAGGGCCACGCCGAGCCTGTTCGGCAGCCGGCCGAAGAAGCCCAAGGGCTCGGCCGCGGCGACCAAGCGGGACAAGGCGGCCGCAAAGGCCCACCGCTTCCGCAAGGAAGTGAAGAAGCCGCTGGTGGTCTCCATGTAAGTGCTACCTTTCTCGCACTTTCATTTTTTTCTTTCGTTGATCTTGTCTGAGTTTGCTTGCTTGCCGCCCTTGGGTCCAGGGCTCTCCTCTCTCTTGACAAGGTCGCTACCGCCTCCATCGTAGGGTTGGCGGAGACTTCCGCCACCACTCGGCGGATTGACCTTGCCGCCAACCTTCGGGAGGCAACAGAGTGGAACGCACAAGAGGTGCATGAAGAGCAGGAAGCCTCCCGCCTGAAGAAGGCGGAGGCTGAGAAGGCGCAGAGGCCGCCTCCAAGAAGAGACTGGCGGAGGCCGAGGCCACCGATGCGGTGAAGAAGCGAGCTGAAGAAGCCGCGCACCACCAGTCGGCGGTTTTTGTCGTTCCTGTGAACTCCACGTCGCCACCCCCGGAGTTCACGGTGCAGACTGGGGAGGCCGGCGGCGAGAACCCGGTCATGGAGAGGGATGGCGGCGACACCACCATGCCGGACGTGATCGTGCCGCCACCGCCGCCATCTGGGAGCGTGCAAGGCGAGCAGCCGGCGGACCCGCTGGTGCCGCCGACTGAAGACGAGGTGGTGGCGGGCCTAGTTCTCCAGGTCGGCACACCGACGCGTCACCGTCTCGCGAAGGCGGCTTCCGCACCGCACCCTCTGGAGACCGGCGCCGCGAGCTCCACGATCCCGGACACCGAAGCGACGAGCGCCGCGCCCACTGGGTGGGTGCGGGGAGGCGGGACGGGCCCATTGAACCAGGCGCTTCTGGACGTCCAAGCCAAGCTCCGAGCCGAGGGCGATGCCATCAAGAACTGCACCAAGGTGTGTCTGGCATCACGAGAAGCCATCCGGGTATGTTCCCTTCTTTCTTTGTCTCTGTTTCTTGTTCTTCTCAGTGGGGGCGCGCCAGCGCACCCACTGGGTGTAGTCCCCGAGTTTCGGGCCGGCTGCTGAGCAGGCGGCTTGAAACTCTGATCGGCGAGTTCCAAGTACTAATACTTGTCTGAACTTTTGTCACAGGACTACCACAATCTTCGCGTGACCACCTTCAATGCCAACGCCGAGGAGCTGGCCAAGCGGACCGCCGACTTGTCGGAAAGCCGGAGTGAGTCATCTTCCTTCTCTGCGGGGGCGCGCTGGCGCACCCGCGGGTTGTAGTCCCCGAGATTCGGGCCAACTGCTGAGCAGTCGGGCCGGATCTCCCCAGCGACTATTCTTTGTTCTGTTAGTGACTAACACCTTGTTCTCTTCTTTCTTTTGAAGAGGCCAATGCTGCCCTATAGCAGCAGCTGGGTGAGGCCAACACCGCCCTGCGCACCAAGGAGGAGGAGTGCGGCCAGCTGGCTGAGGAGCGCGACCGGCTGGCGGAGCAGAAGGAGCTGCTCAAGAAGGCCCAGAAAGAGGCGGAGGACAAGGAGACCGCCCTCCTTGCCGAATTCGCGTCCGAGTGCTCCTCCTGGACCGACAAGGAGGCGATGCTATCCTCCGACTTTCATGAGATCGAGGATCTCGTCGACGGTGAGCCTCTCCTCACTTTTCTTCTTTGAGCTGCTGGCTATTGGTCGAGCCAGCTTCTAATCTTCTAATTTGGCTCTTTGCCTTCTGGTCCTGGCAGACTTCTTCCCTGGCCACTCGGACGCTGCCAACCAGGCCATCGAGGCTGATCGTGAAGGGCAGGGGGCGGATGGCGCGAAGATCGCTGCTGACTGCCCCCGAACCCTTAACGAGCAGATCCTGAGCATTGAGGCTTGTCTTCGACCGGCTCACCGGATGCTGCACCGGCTTCAACGTGTCAGCGCCCAGGCGATCGCCGCTCTGTGGCCGGACATGCCGGCTCAGCGCATCCCAAGTTGGAGTGCCGACTGGCTGGAGGTAGCGGCTGGCCGCCTTGAAGCCTGGAAGGGCTCTTCGGCCCGGGCTGGAGAGCGCCGGGCCTTAGAGTTCGTCAAGGCGTGGTACCCTGGGCTAAGTCTAGCCCAGCTAGCCATGTTCTGGCTAGAAGCTCAGGTGGAGTTGGCGGTCGTGGAAGTTGACCTCGTCAAGCGCGCGGCGTCGATCGCCGAGTACACTGACACCAGCGTCTTCGTCCCGGAGCGGGCTGAGAATGGCGACGAGGCGCCGCCGGAATGGTTCGGGATGAATCCGGCTGACGGCAAGGATTGAGCGGAGGTGATCGACTCTAGTGGCGAGGAAGAAGGCGGGGTAGAGGAGGAAGGCGAAGGGGAGGCGCCGGAAGTCCGAGCGGACGGCTAGCCTTAGCTCGACCGCGCCTCCAACAATGAGCCACGCCCAACCGAGCCAGCTACCACTGGAGGCGACCGAGCAGAGACTTCCCAGCCGGCCGCTTCACCAGCCGGCGCCGCCGATTCCGCCGTTCCACCAAGCTCGCTTGCTGCTTCCTAGGATGCCACTTTACCTTTTTTATACCTGCTTATCGGTCTCGATGAACTTTGTTAATTCGCACAATTCCACCCGCGGGGTGTATCTTGAACTGTTGTTTGAAGATTAGCCAAGGGCCTTGCTATGTAAATATATTTCGAGTTCTATCTCTTCTTGCCTAGTGCTCTTTGGCTTTTTTCCTTTGCCGCCTTCCCTTGGTTGCCGTCTTGCCAGTCAGACACCCACTCTGCGGACTGTTGCTGGATCAAGTACTTAGCTTCTTTTGGGAAGGCAAGTACTTAGCCGTTTAGAGTTCTTTGGCAAGTTAAGTAGAACATGGCGAGCCGGCTGCTCAACAGTCGGTCGTAAGAGGCGGGAAGCCGGCTTAGACTATGCCCATGCTTGTGTCCTTAGCCATTTTTCATATGGGCACCCTTTCTACCTTACTCCTGCCCACTGTCCAGTTGCTCTACGAGCTGCGGCTTCTGGCAGATGACGGCTTAGGTGCCACACATTACTTGTCCGGCTGCATGAGGCATTTTGTAGTGCAAGGCGGCAAGTCCCCGGGCCGACTAGTCGGACCCGGTGCCAAGCGGCATAAAAAATAACACACTTATGGGCATGATTCTTATCATATAGAAAAAAGAGGGCAGTCCCCGAGCTCGTCCCGGGGGACCTGGGGTCTTTGTACTTAATACAAAAGGTAGCGTGGTACATACTGCTTTAACTGTAAAATCTTCGGAGGAGGTTTGCGTTCCACGACCGTTCCGTCTCCTTGCCGGAGTCGTCCCTCTTGCATGCTCGAGGCTTCTGAGCGTTGATCAGGTAGTAGGAGTCATTTCCTAGCACTTTGCTGATGATGAAGGGGCCTTCCCAAGGCGCTGAGAGCTTGTGCTGACCGGCTGTTCGCTGGATCAGCCGGAGCACAAGGTCTCCCTCTTGGAAAGATCTCGGCTTGACCTTCCGGTTATAATATCGGCGCAGGCTCTCCTGGTAGATGCTGGACCGACTGAGTGCTAACAGCCGGCCTTCTTCAAGCAGATCGAGGCCGTCTTCACGTGCTTCTTCTGCCTCCTCTTCGGTGTACATGGTGACTCGAGGGGAGTTGAACTCTATGTCCGTTGGGATGACGGCTTCGGCACCGTAGACGAGGAAAAAGGGCATGAAGCCGGTTGACTTGTTTGGAGTTGTGCGCAGGCTCCAGAGGACGTCCGGCAGCTCGTCGAGCCAACAGCCGGCCGGACGCTCCAGAGGCTCGACCAGTCGAGGCTTGATGCCGGACAAGATGAGGCCGTTTGCTCGCTCTACTTGTCCGTTTGACCGCGGATGGGCAAGGGACGCTAAGTCCAGTCTGATGCCCTACGTCACACAGAAACGGGCCAAGGCGCCTTTGGCAAAGTTTGTGCCATTGTTGGTGATGATGCTGTGCGGTATGCCATATCTGATGGTGATATCAGAGATAAAAGTCACAGCAGTCGGACCGTCCAGCTTCTTGATTGGTTTGGCCTCTATCCACTTGGTGAACTTGTCCACCGCGACAAGCAGATGGCTCATGCCGCCTCGCGCTATTTTGAATGGTCCCACCATGTCCAGGCCCCAGACAGCAAAGGGCCAGGCAATGGGAATAGTCTTGAGTGCAGAAGCCGGCTGACGTGGCTTGGAACGAAACTTCTGGCACCCTTTGCATTTTCGGACCAATTCCTTGGCGTCTTCAAGAGTAGTCGGCCAGAAGAAACCATGGCGGAAGGCTTTGGCGACGAGTGCTCTTGAAGCCGCGTGGTGGCCACACTCGCCTTGGTGGATGTCTTTGAGAATCGCTTGGCCTTGTTCCGGCTCCATGCAGCGCTGGTAGACACCAGTGACACTGCGCCTCACGAGCTCTCTGTTGACAATGGTGTAGGCTGCTGCCCGATGTTGCACTTGCCGGGCCGAGATCTCATCAGTTGGTAGCTCTTTGTTCACCAAAAAACTGAGGATGGGCTGGGCCCATGAAGGTGCTGCGACTTCTGCAACTATTAGGACTGTAACTTGGACAAGGGCGGCTGGGCCGGGAGGCGGCGGGTTGGAGTCGGCAGCCGCTTGTTGTGTCGATGAAGTCTCCGGGCCGATTGGTGCAGTCCTCGGGCCGAGTTCTGAAGTCCCCGGGCTAGTCGCTGCAGTCCCGGGGTCGGGTTCTGAAGTCCCCGGGCTAGTCGCTGCAGTCCCCAGGCCGGGTGTGACTGCTGCGACCCTCAAGCCGTCCGTCAGAATTCCTGTGCCGGCTGATTGAGCTCTCAAGTCGGATCCGACTGCTTCAGGAGGAGCCGACATGAAGATAGAATCTAACTTTGGTAATGGCTTGATAGGCGGTTTGAGAAGGTGCTGAAGGGCGACGCCGGTTGGTATTGCTTGACGGGTGGAGCCGATTCGTGCTAGGGCGTCTTCTTGGTCGTTGTCATTTCTTGGCACATGGAGAAACTCGCATCCCTCAAAATATCCACTGAGTTGCTGTACGAGGAAGCGGTAGCTCGCCATGTTTGCATCTTTGGCGTCCCAGTCGCCTAATGACTGCTGGACCACCAAGTCGGAGTCCCCATAGCACAGGATCCGGTGAATGTCGAGCTCTTTGGCAAGCCAGAGCCCGTGAATGAGTGCCTCATATTCGCCAACGTTGTTGGAGGCGACAAAGTGGATTTGCAGCACATATTTGAGCTTGTCGCCTTTGGGAGAGGTGAGGACGATGCCGGCTCCCAAGCCGGTGCGCATTTTGGAGCCGTCAAAATGCATCCGCCAATGGGTGGAGTCAGGCGCTGGCGGCAAGTACTGGGTCTCGGCCGAGTCGGCGAGGAAGTCGGCCAGCGCTTGTGACTTGATGGCGGTGCGAGGCTGGTAGTAGATGGTGTTGGGGGCCAGATTTATGGCCCATTTGGCCACTCGGCCCGAAGCATCCCGGCTTCCAATGATCTCAGACAGTGGAGCTATGTAGACCACAGTGATTGGATGCTCTTGAAAGTACGGTTTCAAATTTTTGGCGACAAAGTGCACACTGTAGCACATCTTCTAGTAGTGGGGGTAGTTTTGCTTAGAGGTCGACAGTACTTCGCTCAAATAATATACCGGTCTCTGGACTGGTAGGGCTTTGCCTTCCTCCTTACGCTCTACCACGATGACTGTGTTGACCAATCGGCTGTTGGTGGCGATGTATAGGAGCATGGGCTCCTTAGGAGTCGGAGCTGCCAGGACAGGTGGAGTGGTCAACATCTTCTTCAATTGGAGAAAAGCTTCGTCAGCCTTGTGGTTCCACTCGAAAAAAGTGGTCTTCTTCATGAGTTGGTATAGGGGGAGAGCCTTCTCGCCCAGCCGACTGATGAATCGGCTGATGGATGCCAAACAGCCGGTGAACTTCTGTACGTCCAGCAGTCGGCTGGGTACTTCCATCCTCTCAATGTCCCTGATCTTCACAGGGTTGCATTCTATGCCACGTTCGGAGACCAGGAAGCCAAGAAGCTGGCCGACTGGTACTCCGAAGACGCATTTCTCTGGGTTGAGCTTGATTTGAAATCGGCGCAAATTCCGAAAGGTCTCCTTGAGGTCTTCCAGCAGCGTTCCACGCTTCTCCGTCTTCACCACCACATCGTCCACGTAAACATGGGCGTTTCTGCCGAGTTGCTTGAGGAGGCACTTCTGCATGCAACGTTGAAAGGTGGTGCTGGCATTCCTCAAGCCGAACGTCATTGTCAAGTAGCAGAAGGCTCCAAATGGCGTGATGAAGGCGGTCTTCAGTCTGTCAACCGGGTTCAACTTGATCTGGTGGTTCCCTGAATATGCATCCAAAAAACTCAACAGCTCGCATCCAGCTGTGGAGTCTATTACTTGGTCGATTCTTGGTAAAGCAAACGGGTCCTTGGGGCATGCTTTGTTGAGGCTGGTGTAATCAATACACATACACCATTGCTTGTTCTTATTTAGCACAAGGACCGGGTTGGCCAACCACTCTGGAAAGAACACCTCCATTATGAAGCCGGCTGCTAGCAGCCGGCCAATTTCTTCTTCGATGACTCTTCTCTTCTCTTCTGACAGGCGGCGCAAGGGCTGCTTGACTGGCTTGGCATCAGTCCGGACGTGTAATTTGTGCTCGGCGAAATCCGTCGGGACACCTGGCATGTCTTTGGGGGACCATGCGAAGATGTCCCGATTCTCACAGAGGAAATCGACGAGCTCGCCTTCCTATTTGCTATTGAGGTTTGTACCTATGACAGCGTACCTCTCTGGGTGCTCTGGCTCCAAGGGTATCTTCTTTATTTCTTTGGCCGGCTTGAACGAGCCCTCAGCTTCTGACTCCTTGGGATCGGGCGACATCTCTGGCTGCTTTCTTGCCATCGCCACAACCTGGTCAAGGAGCCGCTTCTCAGCTGCGATCACGAGGGACTCGGCCAATCGACTGCTCTCTGCTGTGTAGGCGGATGACTTCTTGTAGTCGCCAGTTATGGTCAGAATCCCCTTGGAACTTGGCATCTTCATCTTGAGGTAGGCATAGTGGGGAACAGCCATGAACTCGGCCAGGGCAGGCCGGCCAAGTAACGCATGGTATGGGCTCTCAAGGTCCACCACTTCAAACCATACCGACTCTCAGTGGAAATGATCTTTGTCTCCAAAGAGGACGTCTATCATAATCTTGCCGATTGGTGAGCAGGAAAGGCCAAGAACTATGCCATGGAATACTGTCCGGCTGGGCTGAAGTTGCCTCTGTCTGATTCGTAATTTCTCCATGGTAACCTTGTATAGGATGTTAATGCTACTGCCGCCGTCTATCAGGACTCAGGAGAAGTGAGCTGCTCGCTTGTCCGTGGCAAAGGTGGCGTCCAAAATCAGGGCATAGGAGCCGGGCTTTGGCATCACCTCCGGGTGATCAGCTCTGCTCCAGCTGATGGGCTTTTCAGACCAATGCATGAACTCTAGGGTCTCTGATGCTACCGCATTTACTTCTTGTTGCCGCAGTCGCCTGCTGTGTCGATCATCGGCCACACTGGTGAAGATGACATAGGCTCCATGCTCTTCTGGGTATTCGTCTTGTATTGCGCCGACTGGTCTGACCGCCGGCTGCTGGGGGGAGGAGGAGGAGGCTGCCCAGCAGGAGGGGGTGGCATGAGGCCGTCTCCCTTGACGATCCTGGTGAGCCAGTGGCACTTCCGAGTAGTGTGGTTGGACCGCTTCGCACCACTATGGAATTTGCAGGGAGCATCCAAAGTCTGCTCATATGAGAAAGCCGGCAACCAGTTGGGCTTGCCGCCCTTCTGTCGTTTTGACGGAGGCGGCCCTTCCGGCTGCTGGTGCCTTGCACTTGTGGGCGTTCTGTTGCTGACGCCGACTGGCGTCTCCAGCCGGTGGTTCGAGGAGCCAGAGGAGCCACCTTGCCAGTCGCACTAACTTGGATTTTCGCCTTCATGGAGGAGTCGGCCGTGGCATATTTGTCTACTATGATCAGCAGCTCGTCGAGGGTCTCTGGCTTGTCGTAGAGGAGCTTGTGCTTGAGGAGGGTGCCCTCTCGGCACCCGACAGTGAAGTATTCGATGGCCTGCACCTCGTGCACGCCCTCGCAGGAGTTACGGAGCTCGGCCCAGCGCGTGAGGTAGTCGGACACTAGTAGAAAAAGGACCTAATGTGAGACACATTAGTCCCGGTTTGATTTTGATCCGGTACTAATGGTACCATTAATGCCGATTCGAACGGCTATGCATTAATGCCGGTTCGTGTTGAACCTTTAGTACCGGTTCGTGCCACGAACCAGTACTAAAGGGGTGGTGGCAGGCTGGCGTCAGGCCAGGGCCCCATGATCACCTTTAGTACCGGTTCGTGGCATAAACTAGTACTATAGGGCTAACCTATAGTACCGGTTCGTGCCATGAACCGGGACTAAAGGGGTCTGACCTATAGTCCCGGTTGGAGACACAAACCGGGACTATAAGGCAATTTTCAAACTCTACCCCCCCCCCCCCCCCCCCCCCGTGTATCGCCATTTCAGTTTTGAAAAAATCAAAAGAAAATTATAAAAACTTCAAAAAATAAAATCCTTGGAGAGGTAGTTATATTACTACATCTACTAGTTAGGAAAATTTGAAAACTTAAATTTGGACATGTTTTGCAAAAAGTGTAGGGAAAATGTAAAAATGGCTATAACTTTTGAATACGATGTCGGAAAAAAACGTATAATACTACGGCCTGTTTGCAATTTTTTAGAATCCTCAAATTCCAAAAGGAAAAAAAGATATGCCCAAATTTCAGTTTTTTTAAATTTTGGTTAAATCTGGTCAAACTACTTATTCAAAAAGTATTAATGTTACTACATAATTAGTCAAGAATATTAGTGTTACTAAATAATTATTTCAGTTCTTTGAATTTTGGTCAAATCTGGTCAAAGTATGGTCAAACTGTGGTCAAACTATGGTCAAACTTATTCAAGAAATATTAGTGTTACTAAATAATTACTATTTTTTAGAATAATAGTTTCAAACTCAAATGGTGAAACGTGTGACCTAATGCTCAAGCTAAACTGCTGAGGGTTAATAGGATTGACAGCTTAAATTTGTTAGGAAAACAACAAGTGCAGACTTGGAAAGTAGGGGGAATAGAACTCCGAAGTTAAGCGTGCTCAAGCTGGGGGAGTGAGAGGATGGGTGACTGGTCGGGAAGTTAGACGATTCGGAATGAGTGATCCACACTTTGAGCAGTTAAGAGGGGTGATTAGAGACTAAATCATCAAATAATTCAGAAAAATCAAAAAATGAAAAAACAACATTTTTTTCCAAAAATTTCAAAAAAAAATCAAAAAACCTTTAGTAACACCAACCGGTACTAAAGGTCCCCCATACCATGACGCGAGCTCACGCCACATGGTGGGCCTTTAGCACCGGTTCGTGCTGAACCGGTACTAAAGGGGGGGGGGCTTTAGTGCCCACACTTCAGTGCCGGTTGTAGAACCGGCACTAAAGGCCCTTACAAACCGGTGGTATTGCCTGGTTCTGCACTAGTGCGAGTTGACTCGTTGGGGCCTTGCACGCACAAGGAAAGCTGGCAAGGTTTGGGAGGCCGCTTGTACGTGCTGGTGAAGTTGCGGATGAAGGCATCGGTGAAGTGGACCCAACTATTGATGCTGCGGGGCTTCAAGCTTTTCAGCCAAGTCCGGGTCGTGCCCTGGAGCATGAGCGGAACATACTTCACGGCAACACGCTTGTTGCCGTTTGCTATGCTGACTGCTGTGGAGTAGTCAACCAGCCAATCTTCCGGCTTCACAGAGCCGGTGTATTTGAGCGTGTCTCTTGGGAGTGTGAACCCTCTGGGGAAAGGCTCGTCTCGAATGCGGGGGCCGAAGCACGGCGGGCCCAGCTCATCTTCTTCTTCAAGCGCCAGGTATCGGTGGAGTCGGTCGATCCGGTGGCGGGCATCATTCTCTCCGACTCCCTCTCGGCGGCCAAGATAGTCGCCGAGCGTCGGGTGGTCAACAAGCGGAGGGGAGACTCGCCTTTCACTGCGAGGGGGAGGAGGCGGACAGTCGTCCCATCATTCCACTGCTCTTGGGCAGCCGTCTTGGTCACACACTATGGTGATATGAGTCCGACTGCGGCTAGCAGCCGGCTCCTTGTCTTTTCTTCCACGGACTCCGCCGGTCGGCGTCCGAGACGTCGCGCAGTGGTCTCGGCACGTTGGTGCGGCAACCCGCCTCGTTCTGCTCGGCAGCCGCCTCAAAGAGCCGCTGAACGCGCTCCGCCATCAGGCGACGCTCCTCGCCCTCGAACTTGTCCAGCTCGTCTGCTGTCGCTTGGGCAGCTCGGATGTTTTCCGCCGGTGTGGCATAGACGGGGCGATCTGCCCCAAACAGGTTGGCGATGGCCACGCCGCGCTGCTGGACTAAGCCAAGGCGGCTGGGCCCGGCGGGAGCCGGCGTGCCGCCCACAGCGCGGTCCTCTCGCGCTGATAGGCCTCCGACAGGCATCTCATGCTAGCTAGCTTCTTGGCGCCTTCGACAAGCTAAAGGCGGCGCGCCTCCAACATCTCGGCGTCGACGTCTTCGGGAATGGGCGCGGTCAGGTCTTGTAGTGCCGCATCGAGCGGGTCGCAAGCACCTCCGTCGGAGTGCTCGCGATGACCTATGACAAGTACCTCCGTGACGGTGCTTCTGCCGCTCTCCACGCGAGGGAGCGGCTCATCGTAGACCACTACGTTGGTGGGAAACGCGTCGAGCGATGCGGTGTCGGAGTCGACCAGCATCGGGTCGGTGGAGCCTACGGACTCCAAGTCCACAGCAGGCTCGCTGGCGACGTGGAGTTGGTGGGCGCCAAATGTCGGGGGTTGGGTGCGACATATGCCAAAGGATGGCTTATCATGGTGGGAGCGAGTAGAACATCGCCGGTGCCCGGAAGCGGGATTAGGCGTAGACACGAACGCCGGTGTACTTTACCCAGGTTTGGTGCTCTCCTAGGAGATAACACCCCTAGTCCTGCTCTACGGGGTCTCCGCATGATCACTAAGGCAAAGTGAGTACAAGGGTGCTCCTCGAGCTGTATGCTGGAGGTAGGACAAGATAAGGCTAGCTTTCTCCTACCAATATCTCTGGTCTAGTTCTAACGGGTCCGAACCCTTTGCATGTGTGCCCTGGGGGGTTTATATAGGCCTACCCCCAAAGGTACAAGTGTAATATGACTGGGCGTAGGCCCAGCCGTCAGTCTCTTCGGCTGCCGACTTCTCCGCCGACTGCTGGGCCCACCGATTGGGGGACCCCGCCGACTGGTCTGGTACGGAGCCGACAGGCCGTACCCGCCGCTTAGGGATCTTGTCAGTTGCTGATCACTGTGCCGCGCTACTAATGACGCAGGCTTGGTCGAAGGATCGTGGCTAAAGCACCGCCGTCATGGCGGGCGATTACTGTAGCCACTCCCCGTCTAGTCTGGTTAATGGCGTGTGGGGCCCGGGGGAGGAGCAGGCGGATTCCTAGGGGTCGACTCCCATCGGGTCCGATTGGTAGGGCTCTTCGCCGTCTTCTGGACTCTCATTGACTGGTGGGGCCCATCGTCCTTGGGCCATACAGACACGCCGTCATGGGAGCAGGACTCCGCCTTCCTGTGGTGACGTCAGGGCTAGCATGGCAATAGTGCCGCGCCGGGCGGGGCTCCTCGTTGGTACAGTGCACTGTGGCGACGCCAGCCCTTAGGAAAGGGAGGGGATGGGCTGCACTGTAGCAATCCCTCGCCCCGTCCCCCTTGATGTGGGTACGGGCTTCGAAGGTGCCGCGGGCGGACTCCTCGGAGCCGGCTTCTCTGGAAGCCGCCTGGCAGGAGTCGGCTCGTCTTGACCTCGCCTTCTGGACTCAGCCGTCTACGGGCAGCCGGCTATTTCTCTAGCCGGCTTCCAGAAGCGGCTCTTTTCCTTGGCATCCTGAGCGGTGCGGTTAGCCCCGATGTCTTGAAAGGTTATGGGCGCCGGGTTAGCCTACCCGTGGCCCATTACTCCGACACAAACACACGAATCACAGTCGAATGCGGATGCTGAAAAGCATGTTTATCCGTACCTCCTCGATTAAGGCATGGTTGTGTCTTCACCTGCCTTCCTCTTCGAAGGCTTGCCCGGCGCGGGAGCCGATCTCTTCAAAATCGCTGAACGTCTCCCCTATGAAGAACGATACAGTATGGTGGGTGAGGCAGAATAAGAGCACTCTTTTAGAGAAGGTTGATAACCCACAATTATAGGGGGTCGCAACAGCTTTCGAGGGTAGAGTATTCAACCCAAATTTATTGATTCGACACATGGGGAGCCAAAGAATATTCTCAAGTATTAGCAGCTGAGTTGTCAATTCAACCACACCTGGAAACTTAGTATCTGCAGCAAAGTGTTTAGTAGCAAAGTAATATGATAGTGATGGTAACGGTAACAAAAGAGTAATGAAAGCAAAGTAAAGTTTTTGGTATTTTGTAGTGATTGTAACAATAGCAACGGGAAAGTAAATAAACGTAAACCAGTACATGGAAAGCTCGTAGGCATCGGATCAACGATGGATAATTATGCCGGATATGGTTCATCATGTAACAGTCATAACATAGGGTGACACAAAACTAGCTCCAATTCCTCAATGTAATGTAGGCATGTATTCCGAATATAGTCATACGTGCTTATGGAAAAGAACTTGCATGACATCTTCTGTCCTACCCTCCCGTGGTAGCGGGGTCCTAATGGAAACTAAGGGATATTGAGGCATCCTTTTAATAGAGAACCAGAACAAAGCATTAGCACATAGTGAATACATGAACTCCTCAAACTACGGTCATCACCGGTAAGTATCCCGATTATTGTCTCTTCGGGGTTAACGGATCATAACACATAATAGGTGACTATAGACTTGCAAGATAGGATCTAGAACTCTCATATATTGATGAAAACATAATAGGTTCAGATCTGAAATCATGGCACTCAGGCCCTAGTGACAAGCGTTAAGCATAGCAAAGTCATACCAACATCAATCTCAGAACATAGTCGATACTAGGGATCAAACCCTAACAAGACTAACTAGATTACATGGTGAATCTCATCCAACCCATCACCGTCCAGCAAGCCTACGATGGAATTACTCACGCACGGCGGTGAGCATCATGAAATTGGTGATGGAGGATGGTTGATAATGACGACGGCGGCGAATCCCCCTCTCCGGAGCCCCGAACGGACTCCAGATCAGCCCTCCTGAGAGGTTTTAGGGCTTGGCGGCGGCTCCATATCGTAAAACGCGATGATTTCTTCCCCCTTATTTTTCTCTCCCCGAAAGTAGTTATATAGAGTTGGAGTTGGAGTTGGGGGGTCTCTAGGGGGCCCACGAGGTAGGGGGCGCGCCCTAGGGGGGGGGCACCCCCCACCCTCGTGAGAAGGGTGTGGGCCCCCTGGTCTTCATCTTTTGCAAGAATTTTTTATTATTTATTGTAAGATATCCCGTGGAGTTTCAGGTCATTCCGAGAACTTTTGTTTTCTGCACATAAAACAACATCATGGCAATTCTTCTGAAAACAACATCAATCCGGGTTAGTTCCATTCAAATCATACAAGTTAGAGTCCAAAACAAGGGCAAAAATGTTTGGAAAAGTAGATACGTTGGAGACGTATCAACTCCCCCAAGCTTAAACCCTTGTTTGTCCTCAAGCAATTCAGTTGACAAACTGAAAGAAATAAAGAAAAACTTTTACAAACTCTGTTTGCTCTTGTTGTTGTAAATATGTCAAGCTAGCATTCAAGTTTTCAGCAAAGATTATAACTAACCACATTTGCAATAATTCTCAGGTCTCATGATTACTCGTATCAATAACATAATCAACTAACAAGCCATAATAATAAATCTCGAATGACAACACTTTCTCAAAAAATCATAATATGATACAACAAGATGGTATCTCACTAGCCCTTTCTGAGACCGCAAAACATAAATGCAGAGCACCTTTAAAGATCAAGGACTGACTAGACATTGTAATTCATGGTAAAACAGATCCAATCATAGTGACACCCAATATAAATTAATAGTAATGAATGCAAATGACAGCTGCGCTCTCCAGCTAGTGCTCTTTAATAAGAGGGTGATGACTCAACATAAAAGCAAATAGAAAGGCCCTTCGCAGAGGGAAGCAGGGATTTGTAGAGGTGCCAGAGCTCGGTTTTGAAATAGAGGTGAATAACATTTTGAGCGGTATACTTTCATTGTCAACATAACAACCAAGAGATGGCGATATCTTCCATGTTACACACATTATAGGTGGTTCCCAAACAGAATGGTAAAGTTTATACTCCCCCTCCATCAACAAACATCAATCCATGGCTTGCTCGAAACAACGAGTGCCTCCAACATACATCAGGGCCCAGGGGGAGTTTTGTTTGCAATTATTTTGATTTAGTTTGCATAAAGCATGGGACTGAGCATCCCGATGACCAGCCCTTTATCTCGTGAATGAGGAGCGGAGTCCACTCCTCTTGAGAATAACCCGCCTAACATGGAAGATACAGACATCCCTAGTTGATACATGAGCTATTCGAGCATACAAAACATGATGATTATTTGAAGGTTTAGAGTTTGGCACATACAAATTTACTTGGAACGGCAGGTAGATACCGGATATAGGAAGGTATAGTGGACTCATGTGGAATAACTTTGGGGTTTAAGGAGTTTGGATGCACAAGCAGTATTCCCGCTTAGTACAGGTGAAGGCTAGCAAAAGACTGGGAAGCGACCAACTAGAGAGCGACAACTGCCATGTACATGCATTAAAATTAATAAACATTGGATGCAAGCATGAGTAGGATATAATCCACCATGAACATAAATATCGTGAAGTCTATGTTGATTTGTTTCAACTACATGCGTGAACATGCGCTAAGTCAAGTCACTTAAATCATTCAGAGGAGGATACCACCCTACCATACCACATCATAACCATTTTAATAGCATGTTGGCACGCGAGGTAAACCATTATAAGTCATAGCTAATCAAGCATGGCACAAGCAACTATGATCTCTAATTGTCATTGCAAACATGTTTATTCATAACAAGCTGAATCAAGAACGATGAACTCATCATATTTACAAAAACAAAAGAGGTCGAGTTCGTACCAGCTTGTCTCATCTCAGTCAGTCCATCATATATCATCATAATTGCCTTTCACTTGCACGACCGAATGATGTGAATAATAATAAGAGTGCATGTGCATTGGACTAAGCTGGAATCTGCGAGCATTCAATAAACAGGAGAAGACAAAGCAATATGGGCTCTTTTGTCAGATAAACAATAATGCATATGAGAGCCATTTCAACAATTTAATCAAGGTCTTCTCCTACTGACCCCTAAAGAAAAGAAATAAAACTATTTACACGGGAAAGCTCCCAACAAGTAAAAGAAGAACATGAAATATTTTTGGGTTTTCTTTTTAATTACTACTACAGCATGGAAATTAAATTAGTTAAAAGCTACAACTAATTTTTTGGGTTTTCTTAAGGTTTATCAAACACACAAGAAGAAATCATAAAAGAAAATAAACTAGCATGGATGATACAATGAGAAAGTATGAGCACCAACATCTCGCAATGAGTGTGTGTGAACATAAATGTAATGTCGGTGATAAATACGTACTCCCCCAAGCTTAGGCTTTTGGCCTAAGTTGGTCTATGGCCACAGCTGGCCTGGCTGATATCCATAATAATAGTTGGGGTAGTACTGAGATGCAGCGGCTATCGCCTCCTGAGCTGCAGTGTGGCAACAAGCAGCCTCCGCTCTCCTCTCGTACTCATCTGCCTCCTCTCTGGTAATAGTATATCCTCCTCTTGCCTGATAATGAAAGAAAGCAGGAGCAGGGAGAGTAATATGGACAACATGGCGTCTGTCAAAGATTAGTCGGTACTGGAGAGGTGGTTCGTTCCTCTCGACAAAATGGTGGGAAACCATAGAATCAAAATCTAAATAAGCAGAAGGCAACACCATGTCTCCTTCACGAATGTCTATCTCAAGAAATTTAGCTAAGAGGGTTGCATAAATTCCTCCAAGAAATCTCAATTATGTCTATTATCATGCAACCTACGAGCTACAATGGCTCACATATGATAAGATTGGTCTCCTGACACAACACTCCTGAGAATGCTAAGGTCAGGGACACACATGTGACATGCTTCATCCTTAGCATTTATGCACCTACCTATGAAGAGAGCGAAATAATGTATAGCAGGAAAGTGAATGCTCCCTATAGTAGCTTGCGTTATATCTCTAGATTCCCCTACAGTTATACTAGCAAGAAAGTTTCTAAATTTAGATTTAGGGGGATCCCTGACACTACCCCATTGTGGAAGTTTGCAAGCAAAAGTGAAATCCTCTAAGTCCATGGTATAAGATTTGTCATAAATATCAAACATGACTGAAGGAGAATTACGCGAAGATGAATACTCAAACCTCCTCACAAAAGAGCTTGTGAGCTCATGATACTGGGGGCATTTGTCCGCCTCAAAGTCCTCAAGATCGGCATTACGCAAATATGCATTAAATTCTTCTTTAATTCCCGCTTGATCCATAAAAATTTCAGAATGCCACTCACAAGGACGCACTGGAGCGTCTCTTGGCGGCTCTTCGTCAGCATCACGCATTGCAAGCCTGGGTCCTTGCTTCTTTGAAGAACCACCTTGGAACATTTTCCTAAGCATATTTCTTCCTTTGAAAAATTCTGAAAAAAGATTTAGTAACTTCAAAAATAAAAGTAAACCAAACTCAATAATATTGATAGAAACTACTCCTACAAGTGCCTAGGGCCTATATCATGCATCAAAACTACTTTTGACCATATAAATTTGACATGCAAGCTCAAGAACAGGGTCACCTAAGTAACACAAATTTGCAATGAATAAAGCACTAGAACAAAAACTAATTGGACCAATGGAGGAGTCACATACCAAGGAACAATCTCCCCAAGCAGTTTTGTGAGAGGTGCTTTGAGCAAGGAGATCGAAAATGGCAGCAAAACGAGCTTGGACTCGGGTTTGAGTTGGTTTTTCGTGTTTGGGGGAGGAAGATGAAGTGTGTGGCTGGAAGAATAAGTGGAGGAGGGCCACTGTGGGCCCACGAGGCAGGGGGCGCGCCCTCCACCCTTGTGGCAAGGTGGCTGGCCCCCTGGGGTGTTCTTTGTTCCATAAATCCTCAAATATTCTATAAAAAATCATATTTAATTTTCAGGGCATTCAGAGAACTTTTATTTCAAGGTATTTTTATATTGCACGGATAATCAGATAACAGATAGAAAATTATTTATTTTACTTTATTTAAACTAAATAACAGAAAGTATAGAGAGGGTACAGAAGATTGTGCTTCTAGTTTCAGCCATCTCATGCTCGTCAAAAGGAATCCACTAACAAGGTTGATCAAGTCTTGTTAACAAACCCATTCCGATTAACATGAAACCGGAGAAATTTCAAATAACACTAGGTTACCTCAACAGGGATATGCACATCCCCAATAATAAGTATATCATATTTCTTCTTGACAGTAGGAAGAGGAAATCCAAAACCTCCAAATATAATCGATGGAATTTTTCTAATAGAATTGATACTATGAACTTGAGGTTGTTTCCTCAGAAAGTGTATCGTATGCTCATTACCATTAACATGAAAAGTGACATTGCCTTTGTTGCAATCAATAACAGCCCCTGTAGTATTAAGAAAAGGTCTTCCAAGAATAATATACATACTATCGTCCTCGGGAATATCAAGAATAACAAAGTCCGTTAAAATAGTAACGTTTGCAACCACAACAGGCACATCCTCACAAATACCGACATGTATAGCAGTTGATTTATCATCCATTTGCAAAGATATTTCAGTAGGTGTCAACTTATTCAAATCAAGTCTACGACATAAAGAGAGAGGCATAACACTAACACCCGCTCCAAGATCACATAAAGCAGTTTTAACATAGTTTCTTTTAATGGAGCATGGTATAGTATGTACTCCTGGATCCCCAAGTTTCTTTGGTATTCCACCCTTAAAAGTATAATTAGCAAGCATGGTGGAAATTTCAGCTTCCGGCATCTTTCTTTTATTTGTAATAATATCTTTCATGTACTTAGCATAAGGATTTGTTTTGAGTATATCAGTTAATCGCATACGTAAAAAGATAGGTCTAATCATTTCAGCAAAGCGCCCAAAATCCTCATCATCCTTTTTCTTGGATGGTTTGGGAGGAAAAGGCATGGGCTTCTGAACCCAAGTTTCTCTTTCTTTACCATGTTTCCAAGCAACAAAGTCTTCCTTATCATAACGTTGATTCTTTGATTGTGGGTTGTCAAGATCAACAGCATGTTCAATTTCTATATCATTATCATTACTAGGTTGAGCATTATTATGAACATCATCATTAACATTTTCATTAGGTTCATGTTCATTACCAGATTATGTTTCAGCATCATACATAGAGATATCATTTGGATTATCAGGTGGTTCAGCAATAGGTTCACTAGAAGTTTGCACAATTCTATCATTTTTCTTTTTCTTCTTTTTAGAAGAACTAGGTGCATCAATTTTATTTCTATGAGAATCTTGCTCAATTCCCTTAGGGTGGCCTTCAGGATACAAAGGTTCCTGAGTCATTCTACTAGTTCTAGTAGCCACTTTAACAGCATAATCATTTTTCTTACTATTCATCTCATTGAGTAATTCTTTTTGAGCTTTAAGTACTTGTTCTACTTGATTGGTAACCATAGAAGCATGTTTGCTAACAAGTTTAAGTTCACCTCTAATATTAGCCATATAATCACCCAAGTATTTAATCATATCAGCGTCTTGTTTTAATTGTCTACCAAAATAAGCATTCAAGTCTTCTTGCTTAAACATAAAATTATCAAACTCATCCAAGCATTGACTGGCAATTTTAGTAGGAGGGATTTCAGCTTTATCATATGTATAGAGAGAATTTACCTTTACTACCTGTGTCGGGTTATCGAGGTCTGGAGGTTCTTCAATAAATAAAGGATTAAGATCATATATTTCTTCATTAGGCAGTAAATTAAGACAATGTATTTCTTCAATAGGAGGTAAATTCTTAACATCTTCAGCTTTAATACCTTTTTCTCTCATAGATTTCTTTGCCTCTTGCATATCTTCAGGACTGAGAAATAGAACACCTCTCTTCTTCTGAGTTGGTTTAGGAATAGGATCATTAATTGGAGCAGGAGCTGGCTCAGGAGGTGCCCAATTATTTTCATTTGTCAACATATTATTCAATAAGATTTCAGCTTCATCCGGTGTTCTTTCCCTGAAAAGAGAACCAGCACAACTATCCAGGTAATCTCTGGAAGCATCGGTTAGTCCATTATAAAATATATCAAGTATTTCATTTTTCTTAAGAGGATGATCAGGCAAAGCATTAAGTAACTTGAGAAGCCTCCCCCAAGCTTGTGGGAGACTCTCTTCTTTAATTTGCACAAAGTTGTATATTTCCTTTAAAGCAGCTTGTTTCTTATGAGCAGGGAAATATTTAGCATAGAAGTAATAAATCATATCTTGGGGACTACGCACACAACCAGGATCAAGAGAATTAAGCCATATCTTAGCATCACCCTTTAATGAGAACGGAAATATTTTAAGGATATAAAAGTAGCGAGATCTCTCATCATTAGTGAACAGGGTGGCTATATCATTTAATTTAGTAAGATGTGCTACAACAGTTTCAGATTCATAACCATGAAAAGGATCAGATTCAACCAAGGTAATTATATCAGGATCAACAGAGAATTCATAATCCTTATCAGCAACACATATAGGTGAAGTAGCAAAAGCAGGGTCAGGTCTCATCCTAGCATTTGGAGATTGCTTATTCCATTTAGCTAATAACCTTTTGAGTTCATATCTATCTTTGCATGCTAAAATAGCTAAAGAAGCATCTTGATCAAATAAAGAACCCTCATGAATAACAAGTGATTCTTCATCATCACTTTCATCTTCATAATCATATACAATAATTTCAATCTCTCTAGCCCTAGCAAGTCGTTCCTCTAGAAAATCACTAAGTGGCATAGTAGTATCAGGCATAGAGGTAGTTTCATCATAAGTATCATGCATAGCAGAAGTAGCATCATCAATAACATGCGACATATCAGAACAAATAGCAGAAGCATGTGTAGGTGTCGCAAGCTTACTCATAACAGAAGGTGAATCAAGTGCAGAGCTAGATGGCAGTTCCTTACCTCCCCTCGTAGTTGAGGGATAGATCTTGGTTTTTGGATCTCTCAAGTTCTTCATAGTGTCCAGCAGATATAAATCCCAAGAGACTCAAAGAATATAGCTATGCTCCCCGGCAACAGCGCCAAAAATTGGTCTTGATAACCCACAAGTATAGGGGATCGCAACAGCTTTCGAGGGTAGAGTATTCAACCCAAATTTATTGATTCGACACAAGGGGAGCCAAAGAATATTCTCAAGTATTAGCAGCTGAGTTGTCAATTCAACCACACCTGGAAACTTAGTATCTGCAGCAAAGTGTTTAGTAGCAAAGTAATATGATAGTGATGGTAACGGTAACAAAAGAGTAATGAAAGCAAAGTAATGTTTTTGGTATTTTGTAGTGATTGTAACAATAGCAACGGGAGAGTAAATAAACGTAAACCAGTATATGGAAAGCTCGTAGGCATCGGATCAATGATGGATAATTATGCCGGATGTTGTTCATCATGTAACAGTCATAACATAGGGTGACACAGAAGTAGCTCCAATTCGTCAATGTAATGTAGGCATGTATTCCGAATATAGTCATACATGCTTATGGAAAAGAACTTGCATGACATCTTCTGTCCTACCCTCCCGTGGCAGCGGGGTCCTAATGGAAACTAAGGGATATTAAGGCATCCTTTTAATAGAGAACCGGAACAAAGCATTAGCACATCGTGAATACATGAACTCAAACTACTGTCATCACTGGTAAGTATCCCGATTATTGTCACTTCGGGGTTAACGGATCATAACACATAATAGGTGACTATAGACTTGCAAGATAGGATCTAGAACTCTCATATATTGATGAAAACATAATAGGTTCAGATCTGAAATCATGGCACTCGGGCCCTAGTGACAAGCATTAAGCATAGCAAAGTCATAGCAACATCAATCTCAGAACATAGTGGATACTAGGGATCAAACCCTAACAAAACTAACTCGATTACATGGTGAATCTCATCCAACCCATCACCGTCTAGCAAGCCTACAATGGAATTACTCACGCACGGCAGTGAGCATCATGAAATTGGTGATGGAGGATGGTTGATGATGACAACGGCGACGAATCCCCCTCTCCGGAGCCCCGAATGGACTCCAGATCTGCCCTCCCGAGAGGTTTTAGGGCTTGGCGGTGGCTCCGTATCTTAAAACGCGATGATTTCTTCCCCCTTATTTTTTTCTCCCCGAAAGCAATTATATAGAGTTGGAGTTGGAGTCGGGGGGTCTCCAGTGGTCCCACGAGGTAGGGGGCGCGCCCTAGGGGGGGCGCCCCCACCCTCGTGAGAAGGGTGTGGGGCCCCTGGTCTTCATCTTTGGCGAGGATTTTTTATTATTTATTGTAAGATATCCCATGGAGTTTCTGGTCATTCCGAGAACTTATCGAAGGGCAATTCTGCTAAAAACAGCGTCAGTCTGGGTTTGTTCCATTCAAATCATACAACGTGGAGTCCAAAACAAGGGCAAAAGTGTTTGGAAAAGTAGATACGTTGGAGACGTATCAAAGGTGTTTCTTAATTGTTTACATGTGAAGCAGGAAGAAGGCCAGGGTAGTCGGCGGTGATGGCCACTTCTGTACCGTCATAGCTTGTCTGGTAAAACACTCCCTCTGCAAGCACCACGAATATATCAGGATCCTCTTCAAACCCAGGATCTAGCTCCCGGCTGTGGATCTCCGGCTGTGAGGCAGGACTATGAAGTCCTTCGGTGACCTTCCGCCAGTGTTGTCATAACAAACAGACTTGAAATTTATCAAAAGTAATCCGGAAGTGGAATGAGTAGAATAGAGGGGTCGAAGCTTACCCAACTGGGAGGATCATACATAGAATACCCATCTCTGTGCTTAATGCGAAGAAACTCCTCTTCCTCCCCTTTAAACAGCTCGGCCAATATTTTGGCCAGAGCGGCGGGGGTATCCGGACCCTTTCGGCCATAGCGGGAGGCATCATCCTCTCCATTGTAGTACCACATGGGCAGCCCTCTGTATTGTAGCGGCTGAACCCCTCGCACTATGGAGGTCACCATTACCTCGATTATTGTGAGTCCGGGCTGAGCGAGTGTCTTTATCTTGCTCATAAGCTGGCAAACTTCTGCGCTATCATCCTCTTCAAGACTCCGGGGACGCCAACTGTGGCGTTTCTTTAGTGGAACGCTCGCAAATTCAGGAAGACCTTTTTAAACTGGGTCAGGAAGCGCGACGTCCTTAATATAGAACCATTCGGAAGTCCATTCTTTAGGTGCCTTCCTTGGTGTGCCAGACAGATATCCAGTATCAGCGATACACCATACTTCGGCTCCACCCACTTCAAATATTGACCCCTCGTGGTTACGCAGGACAAGATAGAACAACTTCCTCCATAGCTTGAAATGAGCCTCGATACCCAGGAATAGTTCGCATAAAGCGACGTAGCCCGCAATGTGCAGAATGGAGGCAGGGGTGAAGTTGTGCAGCTGGAGGCCATAGTATTCCAGAAGCCCTCGGAGGAACGGATGAATAGGAAATCCAACGCCCCTTAGCAGGTAGGGGACGAAACATACTTGCTCTCCCCGTATGGATTGGGGAAATCCTCTGCTTGAATCTCACCGTTGAAGGAATCTAGCCCCACTTGAACAGGAACTAGATATGTGGGGGGAAGAAATCCCTGCGTCTGCAGCTTCGTCGATTGACTGTGGGACACTGAACACCTCTCCCACTGGCCTTTCTCTGGGCCGGAACGGGTGGAGGAGCTAGGGGCGCTAGCCATGCTGGAATGGTTTCTCCTAAGCAGTTCCCGGGGATTTCCTCTGCGTGGTGCCGAATGGATCTAGGATCCAATCTCTTTAATAGGTGCTCTTCCTTGCATGGACGGGGTGTTATCTACAAAAATACCCTGACCTTCCACCTTCGCTTGACACGTGGAAGGCGAAGTTATTTAACGCACAGAAGCTGAGGGGAGCGACATTGAACCGATGGCCGAATATATCACTTGGAGATCATTAAAGGAGGAACTCGCCTTGCAATGCTGAAGACAACTTGTGTGCCGAACACGTTGCTATTGAAGACTGGTTCGGGGGCTACTGAGGGAGTCCTGGACTAAGGGGTCCTCGGGCGTCCGGCCTGTTATCCATGGGCCGGACTAATGGGATGTGAAGACATGAAGGCCGAAGACTGTTCCTGTGTCCGAATTGGACTCTCCTTGGCGTGGAAGGAAAGTTTGGCAACCGACTATGAAGATTCCTTCTTATGTAACTGACTCTATGTAAACCCTAGATTCCCTCCCCTGTGTCTATATAAACCGGAGGGGTTAGTCCGAAAAGGATATATTCATTACCATAGTCATACAGGCTAGGCTTCTAGGGTTTAGCCATTACGATCTCGTGGTAGATCAACTCTTGTAATACTCATATTCATGAAGATCAATCAAGCAGGAAGTAGGGTATTACCTCCATAGAGAGGGCCCGAACCTGGGTAAACATCGTGTCCCTCGTCTCCTGTTACCATTGATCCTAGACGCACAGTTTGGGACCCCCTACCCGAGATCCGCCGGTTTCGACACCGACAGTGGACATATGGGAACTTGACTATGGACATGATTTTAAGGTCCCTTTGTTCCAGTGCAAATGGGTCAATCTGTCAGGAGGCGGGGTACAGGTAGACCCACAGTATAGAATGGCAACAGGGGATCTGAACAATCTTGGGTACACAAACGAACGATTCGTCCTAGCCAATGATGTGGCGCAGGTTTTCTATGTGAAGGACATGTCTACCAAACCAAGAAAAAGAAAAGGTAAGGAAGGGAATACATCATACGATGAGCCAAAGCACCACATAGTTCTTTCAGGAAAAAGAGACATCGTGGGATTGGAGGGAAAGACAGACATGTCTGAAGATTATGAAAAGTTTCATGAAATTCCTCCCTTGAAAGTCAAGGCTGACCCAAGCACCCTGTTAAACAATGAAGATTATCCACGGTTACGGCACAATAATCAAAGGACACAAGCGAAGAAAAAGTGAAGACTTTCTCTCCACGACTATTATGATGATGCCTTTGATCTAGAATATCACTGCAGTTACATGTGAAGAAACGAAATGCCTTTTGTAACAGATGAGTTTCTGTATGAAACCCTAATACTTCGAAAGAGATTGTCCGTTTTGTACACGAAGTGCATCCAGTTTTTTCCATAACCCTATCAACTTTTTATAACATGCTATGTGGGCGAAATGATGATATCATGCCAACTTTCAACCTTTTCAGAGTTCATTTGTAGTGCTTTTCAATTTCAGGGTCATTTAGCTTTAAAAAATCAATAAATGCATGAAAATACCAGATGAAGTCAGAAAGGGTTGAAAAATGATGATGTGGCTTTGAATGGTTTATTTTGAACACACAAAAAGTCTAGAGTTCAAATAAGTTCAAAAAATGAAATACCTTTGTAACAGATGAGTTTTCGTTCGAAACCGTGATACTTCGAAAGAGATTGTCTGTTTTGTACACGAAGTGCATCCAGTTTTTGCCGTAACCTTCTCAACTTTTCATAACATGCTATGTGGGTGAAATGATGATACCATACCAACTGTCAACATTTTCAGAGTTCATTTGTAGTGATTTTCAATTTCAGGGTCATTTAGCTTTAAAATCAGTAAATGCATGAAAAATACCAAATAAAGTCAGAAAGGGTTGAAAATTGATGATGTGGCTTTGAATGGTGCATTTTCAACACACAAAAAGTCTGGAGTTCAAATAAGTTAAAAAAATGAAATCCCTTTGTAACAGATGAATTTTCGTCTGAAACCCTGATACTTCGAAAGAGGTTGTCCATTTTGTACACGAAGTGCATCCAGATTTTGTCATAACCCTCTCAACTTTTTAGCACATGCTATGTGGGTGAAATGATGATACCATGCCAACTTACAACCTTTTCATTGTTCATTTGAAGTCCTTTTCAATTTCAGGGTCATTTAGCTCAAGGAATGAACTAATAGCAAAAAGAATGAGCTAGAAAACTTTTATGAAACTCTAATAGCAAAAAGAATGAACTAAAAACAACCAATTAAAATATTCTGTTATGATCAACTAAAACAAAACTATAATACTCTTCCATAGCAAAAAGAATCAACTAAAAAGCTTTTATAAAACTCTAATAGCAAAAGGAATCAACTAAAAAGATTTTATAAACTTTTATAAACCTCTAGTATTTTTGAAACTAATTTTTTATAAAATTTATGCAACTTAAATTATCAAAGTATTTTTTGTTCAAAACATCAATAGCAAAAAATTTCATAAAGCATTAGTTGTTAGAAACTTTAATAGCAAACTAAAATCACAAAATCTGTGTTTGATTAAAACTGACCTTTAAAATAACCTAAAGCAATATGAATCACTCAAAAACTCTAAAATTTTAAGTAAAGCATAAAACAGAAAAGTACAAAAAAATTAAAAAAACACTGCCTACGGGGCCACCACGGCTTGCATACGACTAGAAACCCAACTAGCATGTTGGGCCAGGATGCAGGCTCGCGGTGGGCCTAGTAGGCCCACATGCATAGTAGTGTTATATTAGGCCCGTAGGACTGTAGTTCCGAGGAGTTCGAGATGGAAGAGGCAACGGAGCTTATAAACAGGTGTGGGTCGCTCCCAACTAGCAAGGTGGGACTAAACTCCCACCACCATGCCGCTGTGCAAGGCTATTGGTCCCAGTAGGTGGCACGAACCGGGACCAATGCCGCCCTTTGGTCCCGGTTCGTGCCACCAACCCGGACCAATGCCCACCTTTAGTCCTGGTTGGTGCCACCAACCGGGACCAAAGGTCTCTGTTTCTCGCCCTTTGGGCTGCTGAAAACTGACCTTTGGTCCCGGTTGGTGGCACCAACCGGGGCTAAAGGGGGGCATTGGTCCCGGTTGGTGCCACGAACCGGGACCAATGCTTCGTGTATATAATTAGCACTTGTGAAAATTTCCAGTCAATTCTTCGATCTCTCCAACGACGCCGCCAGGCTACCCCTGCCCCGCTGTCGCCGTCGCTGCCTGATACGTCTCCAACGTATCTATAATTTTTTATTGTTACATGCTATTATATATTCTGTTTTGGATGTTAATGGGCTTTATTTTACACTTTTATATTATTTTTGGGACTAACCTATTAACCCAAGGCCCAGTACAAATTGTTGTTTTTTTGCCTATTTCAGTGTTTCGCAGAGAAGGAATATCAAACGGAATCCAAACGGAATGAAACCTTCAGGAGAGTTATTTTTGGAACAAATGTGATCCAGGGGACATGGAGTGGACGTCAACAAACAATCAAGGGGGCCATGAGGCAGGGGGCGCACCTACCCCCTGGGCGCGCCCTCCACCCTCGTGGGCCCCTCGTTGCTCCACCGACCTACTTCTTCCTCCTATATATATTCATATACCCCGAAAACATCCAGGAGCACCACGAAACCCTATTTCCACCACCGCAACCTTCTGTACCCAAGAGATCCCATCTTGGGGCCTTTTTATGGAGCTCCGCCAGAGGGGGCATCGATCACGGAGGGCCTCTACATCAACTCCATGGCCTCTCTGGTGATGTGTGAGTAGTTTACTTAAGACCTTCGGGTCCGTAGCTAGTATCTAGATGGCTTCTTCTCTCTCTTTGGATCTCAATACAATGTTCTCCTCGATCTTCTTGGAGATCTATTCGATGTAACTCTTTTTGTAGTGTGTTTGTCGAGATCCGATGAATTGTGGGTTTATGATCAAGTCCATCTATGAACAATATTTGAATCTTCTCTGAATTCTTTTATGCATGATTGGTTATCTTTGCTAGTCTCTTCGAATTATCAGTTTGGTTTGGCCTACTAGATTGATCTTTCTTGCAATGGGAGAAGTGCTTAGCTTTGGGTTCAACTTGCAGTGCTCGATCCCAGTGACAAAAAGGGAAACGACACGTATTGTATTGTTGCCATCGAGGATAAAAATATGGGGTTTATATCATATTGCTTGAGTTTATCCCTCTACATCATGTCATCTTACCTAATGCATTACTCTGTTCTTATGAACTTAATACTCTAGATGCATGCTGGATAGCAGTCGATGTGTGGAGTAATAGTAGTAGATGCAAGCAGGAGTCGGTCTACTTGTCATGGCCGTGATGCTTATATTCATGATCATTCCTAGATTTTCTCATAACTATGCTCAATTCTATCAATTGCTCGACAGTAATTCGTTCACCCACCGTAATACTTATGCTATCTTGAGAGAAGCCACTAGTGAAACCTATGGCCCCCGGGTCTATTCACCATCATATAAGTTTCTTTTACTTTGCAATTTTTACTTTCAATGTATATCATAAAAATACCAAAAATATTTATCTTATCATTATCATATCTATCAGATCTCACTCTCGTAAATGACTGTGAAGGGACCGACAACCCCTTTATTGCGTTGGTTGCGAGGTTCTTATTTGTTTGTGTAGGTACGAGGGACTTGTGTGTGGCCTCCTACTGGATTGATACCTTGGTTCTCAAAAACTGAGGAAAATACTTATGCTACTTTGCTGCATCACCCTTTCCTCTTCAAGGGAAAACCAACGCAGTGCTCAAGAGGTAGCAAGAAGGAATTCTGGCGCCGTTGCCGGGGAGTCTACGCACAAGTCAAGACATACCAAGTACCCATCACAAATGCGTATCCCTCACATTACATTATTTGCCATTTGCCTCTCGTTTTCCTCTCCCCCACTTCACCCTTGCCGTTTTATTCGCCCTCTTTCTCCATTCCCCTTCTCTTTTCTAGTTCGTCTCTTTTTGCTCGTTTCTTGTTTGCTTGTGTGTTGGATTGCTTACTTGTCACGATGGCTCAAGATAATACTAAATTGTATGACTTTTCAAATACCAACAACAATGATTTTATTAGCACTCCGATTGCTCCTCTTACCAATGCTGAATCTTGTGAAATTAATGCTGCTTTGCTGAATCTTGTCTTGAAAGATCAATTTGCCGGCCTTCCTAGTGAAGATGCCGCTACCCATCTTAATAACTTTGTTGATTTATGTGATATGCAAAATAAGAAATATGTGGAAAATGATATTGTTAAACTGAAGCTATTTCCATTTTCGCTTAGAGATCGTGCTAAATCTTGGTTTTCGCCTTTGCCTAAAAATAGTATTGATTCATGGAATGAGTGCAAAGATGCTTTTATCTGTAAGTATTTTCCTCCCACTAATATCATCTCTGTTAGGAATGATATTATGAACTTTAAACAACTAGATCATGAGCATGTTGCACAATCTTGGGAAAGGATGAAATTAATGATCCGTAATTGCCCTACTCATGGTTTGAATCTTTGGATGATTATACAAAAAAATTATGTCGGATTGAATTTTGCTTCTAGAAATCTTTTAGACTCAGCCACGGGAGGTACTTTTATGGAAATCACTTTAGGAGAAGCTACTAAACTCCTAGATAATATTATGGCTAATTATTCTCAATGGCACACTGAAAGATCCAGTAGTAAAAAGGTGCATGCAGTAGAAGAAATTAATGCTTTGAGTGGAAAGATGGATGAACTTATGAAATTATTTGCTAATAAGAGTGTTCCTTCTGATCCTAATGATGTGCCTTTGTCTACTTTGATTGAGAATAATAATGAATCTATGGATGTGAATTTTGTTGGTAGGAACAATTTTGGTAATAACGCGTATAGAGGTAATTTTAATCCTAGGCCGTTTCCGAGCAATTCCTCTAATAATTATGGTAATTCCTACAACAATTCTTATGGAAATTATAATAAGGTACCCTCTGATTTTGAATCTAATATTAAAGAATTTATTAGCTCACAAAAGAGTTTCAATGCTTTGATTGAAGAAAAAATGTCTAAGATTGATGAGTTGGCTAGGAACGTGGATATGATTTCTCTTGGTGTTGATTCTTTGAAACTTAGATCTCCACCTAAGCATGATATCAATGAGTCTCTCAAAGCCATGAGAATTTCCATTGATGAGTGCAAAGAAAGAACCGCTAGGATGCGTGCTAAGAAAGATTGCTTTGTGAAAGCGTGTTCTTCTAGTTTCCATGATAATAATGATGAAGATCTAAAAGTTATTGATGTGTCTTCTATTAAATCTTTGTTTTGCAATATGAATCTTGATAATGATGGGACTGGAGATGAGTCAACTTTAGTTAGAAGGCATCCCAATGATTCGGAGTTTTTAGATCTTGATGCAAAAATTGATAAAAGTGGGATTGGAGAGGTCAAAACTTTGGATAGCAATAAACCCACTATTTTGGATTTCAAGGAATTTAATTATGATAATTTCTCTTTTATAGAGTGTATTTCCTTGTTACAATCCGTGCTAAATTCTCCGCATGCTTATAGTCAGAATAAGGCTTTTACCAAACACATCGTTGATACATTGATGCAATCTTATGAAGAAAAACTTGAATTGGAAGTTTCTATCCCTAGAAAACTTTATGATGAGTGGGAACCTACTATTAAAATTAAAATTAAAGATCATGAATGCTTTTATTTGTGTGATTTGGGTGCTAGTGTTTCCATGATTCCAAAAACTTTGTGTGATTTGCTAGGTTTCCGTGAATTTGATGATTGCTCTTTAAACTTGCATCTTGCGGATTCCACCATTAAGAAACCTATGGGAAGAATTAATGATGTTCTTATTGTTGAAAATAGGAATTGTGTGCCCGTAGATTTCATTGTCCTTGATATAGATTGCAATCCTCCATGTCCTATTATTCTTGGTAGACCTTTCCTTAGAACGATTGGTGCAATTATTGATATGAAACAAGGGAATATTAGATTCCAATTTCTGTTAAGGAAAGGCATGGAACACTTCCCTAGAAAAAAAATTAAATTACCTTATGAATCTATTATGAGATCCACTTATGGATTGCCTACCAAAGATGGCAATACCTAGATCTATTCTTGCTTTTATGCCTAGCTAGGGGCGTTAAACGATAGTGCTTGTTGGGAGGAAACCCAATTTTATTTTTTCCCTTGATTTTTGATTATGTTTAGTAATAAATAATTCATCTATCCTCTTTGGTTTTATGCTTTTAATTAGTTTTTGTGCCAAGTAGAACCTTTGGGAAGACTTGGGGAAAGTCTTTGTGATCTTGCTGTAAAAAACAGAAACTTTAGCGCTCACGAGAATTTCTGCCATTTCTTATTGAAGAGTGCTATTTAGTTAATTATTTTTGCAGATGATTAATAGATAAATTCCTCACGTCCATCAATTTATTTTAGAATTTTTGGGGGTCCAGAAGTAGTCGAAACCTACAGATTACTACAGACTGTTCTATTTTTGACAGATTCTGTTTTTCGTGTGTTGTTTGCTTATTTTGATGAATCTATGGCTAGTAATAGAGTTTATGAACCATAGAGAAGTTGGAATACAGTAGGTTTAACACCAATATAAATAACTAATGAGTTCATTACAGTACCTTGAAGAGGTAGTTTGTTTTCTTTTACTAACGGAGCTCATGAGATTTTCTATTTGAGTTTTGTGTTGTGAAGTTTTCAAGTTTTGGGTAAGGATTTGATGGATTATGGAACAAGGAGTGGCAAGAGCCTAAGCTTGGGGATGCCCAGGGCACCCCAAGGTAAAATCCAAGGACAACCAAAAGCCTGAGCTTGGGGATGCCCCGGAAGGCATCCCCTCTTTTGTCTTCGTCCATCGGTAACTTTACTTGGAGCTATATTTTTATTCACCACATGATATGTGTTTTGCTTGGAGCATCTTGTATGATCTGAGTCTTTCCTTTTTAGTTTACCACAATTATCCTTGCTGCACACACCTTTTGGGAGAGACACACATAAATTGGAATTTGTTAGAATACTCTATGTGCTTCATTTATATTTTTTGAGCTAGATAATTTTGTTCTAGTGCTTCACTTATATCTTTTTAGAGCACGGTGGTGGTTCTATTTTATAGAAATAATTGATCTCTCATGCTTCACTTATATTATTTTGAGAATCCTTTAGAACAGCATGGTAATTTAATTTTGGTATGAATTTAGTCCTAATATAATAGGCATCCAAGATCGGTATAATAAAAACTATCATACAAAAAGTGCATTGGATATTATGAGAAATTTGATACTTGGTAATTGTTTTGAGAGATGAAGATGGTGATATTAGAGTCATGCTAGTTGAGTAGTTGTGAATTTGAGAAATACTTGTGTTGAATTTTCTGATTCCTATAGCATGCACGTATGGTGAACCGTTATGTGATGAAGTCGGAGCATGATTTATTTATTGATTGTCTTCCTTATGAGTGGCGGTCGGGGACGAGCGATGGTCTTTTCCTACCAATCTATCCCCCTAGGAGCATGCGCATAGTACTTTGTTTCGATAACTAATAGGTTTTTGCAATAAGTATGTGAGTTCTATATGACTAATGTTGAGTCCATGGATTATACGCACTCTCACCCTTCCACCATTGCTAGCCTCTCTAATACCGCGCACCTTTCGCCGGTATCACACCCACCATATACCTTCCTCAAAACAGCCACCATACCTACCTATTATGGCATTTCCATAGCCATTCCGAGATATATTGCCATGCAACTTTCCACTGTTTTGTTATTATGACAAGCTTCATCATTGTCATATTGCTTTGCATGATCATGTAGTTGACATCGTATTTGTGGCAAAGCCACCGTTCATAATTCTTTCATACATGTCACTCTTGATTCATTGCGTATCCTGGTACTCCACCAGAGGCATTCACATAGAGTCATATTTTGTTCTAAGTATTGATACGTCTCCATCGTATCTACTTTTCCAAACACTTTTGCCCTTGTTTTGGACTCTAACTTGCACGATTTGAATGGAACTAACCCGGACATACGCTGTTTTCAGCAGAATTACTATGGTGTTATTTATGTGCAGAAACAAAAGTTCTCGGAATGACCTGAAACTTCATGGAACATGTTTTCGGAAATAATAAAAAATCCTTGCAAAAGATGAAGACCAGGGGGCCCACACCCTAGCCACGAGGGTGGGGGGCGTGCCTGCCCACCTAGGGCATGCCCCCTACCTCGTGGGCCCCCTAGAGCTCCTCCGACATCAACTCCAACTCTATATATTTGCTTTCACAGAGAAAAAAATCAGAGAGAAGGATTCATCGTGTTTTACGATACGGAGCCGCCGCCAAGCCCTAAAACCTCTCGGGAGGGCTGATCTGGAGTCCGTTCGGGGCTCCAGAGAGGGGAATCCGTCGCCATCATCATCATCAACCATCCTCCATCACCAAGTTCATGATGCTCACTGCCGTGCGTGGGTAATTCCATCATAGGCTTGCTGGACGGTGATGGGTTGGATGAGATTTATCATGTAATCGAGTTAGTTTTGTTAGGGTTTGATCCCTAGTATCCATTATGTTCTGAGATTGATGTTGCTATGACTTTGCTATGCTTAATGCTTGTCACTAGGGCCCGAGTGCCATGATTTCAGATCTGAACCTATTATGTTTTCATCAATATATGAGAGTTCTTGATCCTATCTTGCAAGTCTATACTCACCTATTATGTGTTATGATCCGTTAACCCCGAAGTGACAATAATCGGGATACTTACCGGTGATGACCGTAGTTTGAGGAGTTCATGTATTCACTATGTGTTAATGCTTTGGTCCGGTACTCTATTAAAAGGAGGCCTTAATATCCCTTAGTTTCTGATAGGACCCCGCTGCCACGGGAGGGTAGGACAAAAGATGGCATGCAAGTTCTTTTCCATAAGCACGTATGACTATATTCGGAATACATGCCTCCATTACGTTGATGAATTGGAGCTAGTTCTGTGTCACCCTAGGTTATGACTGTTACATGATGAACCGCATTCGGCATAATCCTCTATCACCGATCCATTGCCTATGAGCTTTCCATATATTGTTCTTCGCTTATTTACTTTTCCGTTTCTATGGCTATCATCACTACAAAATACCAAAACATTACTTTTGCTATCATTATCTTTTGCTACCGTTACCACTACTATCATATTACTTTGCTACTAAATACTTTGCTGCAGATATTAAGTTTCCAGGTGTGGTTGAATTGACAACTCAGCTGTTAATACTTGAGAATATTCTTTGGCTCCCCTTCTGTCTAATCAATAAATTTGGGTTGAATACTCTACCCTCGAAAACTGTTGCAATCCCCTATACCTGTCGGTTATCAAGACTATTTTCTGGCGCCGTTGCCGGGGAGCATAGCTCTATTCTTTGAGTCACCTGGGATTTATATCTGCTTATCATTATGAAGATCTTGAGAGATCCAAAAACTAAGATTTATCCCTCAACTACGAGGGGAGGTAAGGAACTGCCATCTAGCTCTGCACTTGATTCACCTTCTGTTTTGAGTAAGCTTGCGACACCTAAACCTGCTTCTGCTATTCGTTCTGATATGTCGCAATGTTATTGATGATGCCACTTCTACTATGCATGATACTTATGATGAAAATACATCTATGCTTGATACTACTGTGCCACTTGGTGAATTTCTTGATGAACAACTTGCTAGGGTTAGAGAGAATGAAAATATTGAATCTGATAATATTGATGAAAGTGATGATGAAGACTCTCCCTCTAATGAATATGAATCACCTGTTATTCCTGAGGGTTATGTTTTTGAAAAAGAAGCTGCTTTAGCTATTTTAGCTTGCAAATATAGATACGAACTCAAGAGGTTATTAGCTAAATGGAAGCAGCAATCTCTTAATGCTAGAATGAAACCTGACCCTGCTTTTGCTACTTCACCTATCTGTATTACTGATAAGGATTATGAATTCTCTGTTGATCGTGATATAATTACTTTGGTTGAATCTGATCCTTTTCATGGCTACGAATCTGAAACTGTTGTGGCACATCTTACTAAATTAAATGATATAGCCACCTTGTTCACTAATGATGAGAAAACTCGTTACTTTTACATCCTTAAAATATCTCTGTTCTCATGAAAGGGTGATGCTAACATATGGTTTAATTCTCTTGATCCTGGTTGTGTGCGTAGTCCCCAGGATATGATTTATTACTTCTCTGCTAAATATTTCCCTGCTCATAAGAAACAAGCTGCTTTGAGGGATATATATAATTTTGTGCAAATTGAAGAAGAGAGTCTCCCACAAGCTTGGGGGAGGATTCTCCAATTAGTTAATGCTTTGCCTGATCATCCTCTTAAGAAAAATGAAATACTTGATATCTTTTATAATGGACTAACCGATGCTTCCATAGATTACCTGGATAGTTGTGTCGGTTCTGTTTTCAAGGAAAGAACACCGGATGAAGATGAAATTCTATTGAATAATATGTTGACAAATGAAAATAATTGGACACTTCCTGAGCCAGTTCCTGAGCCAATTCCTGAGCCTATTCCTAAACCAACTCTGAAGAAAAGGGGTATTCTATTTCTCAGTCCTGAAGATATGCAAGAGGCAAAGAAATATATGAAAGAAAAAGGTATTAAAGCTAAAGATGTTAAGAATTTACCTCCTATTGAAGAAATACACAGTCTTAATTTACCGCCTGTTGAAGAAACATCTGATCTTAATCCTTCACCTATTGAAGAAACTCATGGTCTTGATAACCCGACACAGGTAGTAAAGGTAAATTCTCTCTATAGATATGATAAAGCTGAAATCCCATTTACTAAGATTGCTAGCCCATGCTTAGATGAGTTAGATAAATTTATGGTTAAGCAAGAAGACTTCAATGCTTATTTTGGCAGACAATTGAAATACAATTCAAATATGCTTGAACACTTGGGTCATTATATGGCTAATGTGAAAGGTGAACTTAAACTTATTAGTAAACATGCTTCTACGGTTACCACTCAAGTAGAACAAGTATGTAAGGCTCAAAATGATTTGCTCAATGAATTGAATAGTAAGAATAATGATTATGCTGTTAGAGTGGCTACTAGAACTGGTAGAATGACTCAGGAACCTCTATATCCTGAAGGCCACCCTAAGAGAATTGAGCATGATTCTTAGAGAAATAATATAGATGCACCTAGTCCTTCTAAAAGGAAGAAAAAGAAAATGATAGGACTTTGCATGCTTCTAGTGAACCTATTGTTGATACACCTGAGTTTCCAAATGATATTCCTATTTCTGATGCTGAAACACAATCTGGTAATGAACCTGAAACTAGTGATAATGTTAATGATAATGTTCATGATGATGCTAAACCTAGTAATGATAATGATATTGAAATTGAACCTGTTGTTGATCTTGATAACCCACAATCAAACAATCAACGTTATGATAAGAAATACTTTGTTGCTAGGAAACATGGTAAAGAAAGAGAACCATGCGTTCAGAAACCCATGTCTTTTCCTCCCAAACCATCCAAGAAAAAGGATGATGAGGATTTTGAGCGCTTTGCTGAAATGATTAGACCTATCTTTTTGCGTATGCGATTAACTTATATGCTTAAAATGAATCCTTATGCTAAGTACATGAAAGATAGGTTACAAATAAAATAAAGATACCGGAAGCTGAAATTTCCACCATGCTTGCTAATTATACTTTTAAGGGTGGAATACCAAAGAAACTTGGAGATCCAGGAGTACCCACTATACCATGCTCCATTAAAAGAAAGTATGTTAAAACTGCTTTATGTGATCTTGGAGCCAGTGTTAGTGTTATGCCTCTCTCTTTATATCGTAGACTTGATTTGAATAAGTTGACATCTACTGAAATATCTTTGCAAATGGTTGATAGATCAACTGCTATACCTGTCGGTATTTGTGAGGATGTGCCTGTTGTAGTTGTAAATGTTACTATTTTAACAGACTTTGTTATTCTTGATATTCCTGAGGACGATAGTATGTCTATTATTCTTGGAATACCCTTTTTGAATACTGCAGGGGCAGTTACTGATTGCACTAAAGGCAATGTCACTTTTCATGTTAATGGTAATGAGCATACGGTACACTTTCCGAGGAAACAACCTCAAGTTCATAGTATCAACTCTATTGGAAAAATTCCATCGATTATATTTGGAGGTTTTGAATTTCCTCTTCCTACTGTCAAGAAGAAATATGATATTCTTATTATTAGGGATGTGCATATCCCCGTTGAGGTAACATAGTGTTATTCAAAATTTCTCCGGTTCCATGTTATTCGGAATGAGTTCGTTAACAAGACTTGATCAACCTTGTTAGTGGATTCCTTTTGATGAGCATGAGATGGATGAAACTAGAAGGCACAACCTTCTGTACCCTCCTCTTACTTTCTGTTATTTATATTAAATAAAATAAAAAATACTATTTTTCTGTCTGTTATCTGATTTATCCATGCAATATAAAAATACCCCGAAAATAAAAGTTCTCCAAATGCCCTGAAATTTAAATATGATTTTTTGGAATATTTGAGAATATTTGGCACCGAGAACACAGCACGGGGGGCATCCACCTGGCCATGAGGGTGGAGGGCGCGCCCTACCCCCCTGGGCGCGCCCCCTGCCTCGTGGGCCCACTGTGGCCCCCCTCCACTTATTCCTGAACCCACACACTTCTTCCTCCCACAAACACGAATATCCAGCTCAAGCACGAGTTCTAGTTCATTTTGCTGCCATTTTCGATATCCTTGCTCAAAGCACCTCTCACAAAACTGCTTGGGGAGATTGTTCCTTGGTATGTGACTCCTCCATTTGTCCAATTAGTTTTTGTTCTAGTGCTTTATTCATTGCAAATTTTTGCTGCTTATGTGACCCTGTTCTTGAGCTTGCATGTCAAACTTATATGGTCAAGAGTAGTTTTGATGCATGATATAGGCTCTCGGCACTTGTAGGAGTAGTTTCTATTAATTTTATTGAGTTTGGTTCACTTTTATTTGAAGTTACTAAAAATTTCAGAAATTTTTCACAGGAAGAAATATGTTTAGGAAAATGTACCAAGGTGGCTCTTCAAGGAAACAAGAGCCCAGGCTTGCAATGCGTGATGCTGATGATGAGCCACCAAGAGACGCTCTAGTGCGTCCTTGTGAATGGCCTTCGGAAAACTTTATGGATCAAGCAGGAATTAAGGAAGAATTTAACGTATATTTGCGTAACGCTGATCTTGAGAGCTTCGAGGAAGAAAAGTGCCGCCAGTATCACTATCTCACTAGTTCCTTTGTGAGGAGGTTTGAATTTTCATCTTCACGTAATTCTCCAACTGTCATGTTTGATCTTTATGAAAATTCTTATACTATGGACTTAGAGGATTTTACCACTGCTTGCAAGCTTCCGCAATGGGGTAGTGTCAGGGAACCTCGCAAATTTGAATTTAGAGATTTTCTTGCTAGTATAACTATGGGGGAATCTAGAGATATAACACAAGCTACCATAGGGAGCATTCACTTTCCTGCTATACATTATTTTGCTCTCTTCATAGGTAGATGCATTAATGGTAAAGATGAGGCATGTCACATGTGTGTCCCTGACCTCAGTATTCTTAGGAGTGCTGTGTTAGGAGATAAATCTTATAATTTGGGAGCCATTGTTGCACGTAGGTTGCATCTTAATAGATTTAATGGAGATTCCTTTGGTGGAATTTATGCAACCCGCATAGCTAATTTTCTTGGTATAGCCATACGTGAAGATGATATTGAGTTGCCTCCTGCTTATTTGGATTATGAGGCTATGGTTCACCACCAGTTTGTCGAGAGGAATGAATCACCTCTCCAGTATCGCTTAATCTTTGACAGACGTCATGTTGTCCGTATTACAATCCCTGCTCCTGCCTTCTTTGATTATCAGGCAAAAGGAAGATATGTTATCACCAGAGAGGAGGCATATGAGTACGAGAGGAGGACGGAGGCCGCTCGTCGCCACGCTGCAGCTCAGGAGGCAATAGCCGCTGCATCTCAGTACGACCCCAACTATTACTATGGATATCCGCCAGGCTAGCCGTGGCCATAGAACAACTTAGGCCAAAAGCCTAAGCTTGGGGGAGTACGTATTTCCCACTGACATTACATTCATGTTCACACACTCATTGCTAGATGTCGGTTACCATACTTTTTCATTGTATCATCCATGCTAGTTTATTTCCCTTTTTATGCTTTCTTCTTGTGTGCTTAATAAAAGCTTAAGAAAAACCAAAAAAATTAGTTGTAGCTTTTAATTAGTTTACTTTCCATGCTTGTAGTAGTAATTAAAAAGAAAACCCAAAAAGATTTCATGTTCTTCTATTGCTTGTTGGGAGCTTTCCCGTGTAAATAGTTTTATTTCTTTTCTTTTCTTTGGGGGTCGATAGGAGAAGACCATAATTAAATTGTTGAAGCGGCACTTATATGCATTATTGTTGATCTGACAAAACAACCCATATTGGCTTGCCTTCTCCTGTTTATTGAATGCTTGTAGATTCCAGCTTAGTCCAATGCACGTGCACTATTATTATTATCCACATCGTTCGATCGTGCAAGTGAAAGGCAATTATGACGATATATGATGGACTGACTGAGATGGGAAAAGCTGGTATGAACTCGACCTCTTTTTTTTTGTAAATATGATTAGTTCATCGTTCCTGATTCAGCCTATTATGAATAAACATGTTTGCAATGACAACTAGAGATCATAGTTTCTTGTGCCATGCTTGATTAGCTAGGAGCTTATAATGGTTTACCTTGCGTGCCAACATGCTATTAAAATGGTTGTGATGTGGTATGATAGGGTGGTATCCTCCTCTGAATGATTTAAGTGACTTGACTTGGTGCATGTTCACGCATGTAGTTGAAACAAAATCAACATAGCCTTCACGATATTTATGTTCATGGTGGATTATATCCTACTCATGCTTGCATTCGGTGTTGATTAATTTTAATGCATGTTCATGACTGTTGTCGCTCTCTAGCTGGTGCTTCCTAGTATTTTGCTAGCCTTCACCTGTACTAAGCAGGAATACTGCTTGTGCATCCAATCCCATAAACCCCAAAGTTATTCCATATGAGTCCACCATACCTACCTATATACGGTATCTACCTGCAGTTGTATGTGCCAAACTCTAAACCTTCAAATAAATATCCTGTTTTGTATGCTCGAATAGGTCATGTATCAACTAGGGTTGGCTGTATCTTCCATGTTATGCGGGTTATTCTCAAGAGGAGTGGACTCCGCTCCTCACTCATGAGAAAGTGGCTGGTCACCGGGATGCCGAGTCCCATGCTTTATGCAAACTATATCAAAATAATTGCAAACAAAACTCCCCCTGGGACTCTTGTTAGTTGGAGGCACTCGTTGTTTCGAGCAAGCCATGGATTGATGCTTGTTGGTGGAGGGGGAGTATAAACTTTACCATTCTGTTTGGGAAACGCCTATAATGTGTGTAGCATGGAAGATATCGCCATCTCTTGGTTGTTATGTTGACAATGAAAGTATACCGCTCAAAATATTATTCACCTCTATTTCAAAACCGAGCTCTGGCACCTCTACAAATCCCTGCTTCCCTCTGCGAAGGGCCTATCTATTTACTTTCACGTTGAGTCGTCATCCTCTTATTAAAAAGCACCAGTTGGAGAGCCCCGCTGTCATTTGCATTCATTACTGTTAGTTTACATTGAGTATGACTTGACTGGATCTCTTTTACCATGAATTACAATGTCTAGTCAGTCCTTGATCTTTAAAGGTGCTCTACATTTATGTTTTGCGGTCTCAGAAAGGGCTAGCGAGATACCATCTTGTTATATCATATTATGATTGTTTTGAGAAAGTGTTGTCATCCGAGATTCATTATTATTGCTCGCTAGTTGATTATGCCATTGATATGAGTAAACATGAGACCTATGCATTATTGTGAATATGGTTAGTTCATAATCTTTGCTCAAAACTTGAATGCTGGCTTTACATATTTACATCAACAAGGGAAAATAGAGTTTGTAAAAGTTTTTCTTTATCACTTTCAGTTTATCAACTGAACTGCTTGAGGACAAGCAAAGGTTTAAGATCGGGGGAGTAGATACGCCTCCGTCGTATCTACTTTTCCAAAAACTTTTGCCCTTGTTTTGGACTCTAACTTGCATGATTTGAATGGAACTAACCCGGACTGACGTTGTTTTTAGTAGAATTACCATGGTGTTATTTATGTGCAGAACCAAAAGTTCTCGGGATGACCTGAAACTTCACGGAACATCTTTTCGGAAATAATAAAAAATCCTTGCAAAATATGAAGACCAGGGGGCCGCACCCTAGCCACGAGGGTGGGGGCGCGCCTGCCCCCCTAGGGCGTGCCCCCCTACCTCGTGGCCCCCCTGGAGCTCCTCCGACCTCAATTCCAACTCTATATATTTGCTTTTGCGGAGAAAAAAAATCAGAGAGAAGGATTCATCATGTTTTACGATAAGGAGCCGCCACCAAGAACTAAAACCTCTCGGGAGGGCTGATCTGGAGTCCGTTCGGGGCTCCGAAGAGGGGAATCCGTCGCCATCGTCATCATCAACCATCCTCCATCACCAATTTCATGATGCTCACCGCCGTGCGTGAGTAATTCCATCGTAGTCTTGCTGGACAGTGATGGGTTGGATGAGATTTATCATGTCATGAAGTTAGTTTTGTTAGGGTTTGATCCCTAGTATCCACTATGTTCTGAGATTGATGTTGCTGTGACTTTGCTATGCTTAATGCTTTTCACTAGGGCCCGAGTGCCATGATTTCAGATATGAACCTATTATGTTTTCATCAATACATGAGAGTTCTTGATCCTATCTTGCAAGTGTATAGTCACCTATTATATGTTATGATCCGTTAACCCCGAAGTGACAATAATCGGGATACTTACCGGTTATGACCGTAGTTTGAGGAGTTCATGTATTCACTATGTGTTAATGCTTTGGTCTGGTACTCTATTAAAAGGATGCCTTAATATCCCTTAGTTTCCGATAGGACCCCGCTGCCACGGGAGGGTAGGACAAAAGATGGCATGCAAGTTCTTTTCCATAAGCACGTATGACTATATTCGGAATACATGCCTACATTACATTGATGAATTGGAGCTAGTTCTATGTCACCCTAGGTTATGACTGTTACATGATGAACCGCATCCGGCATAATTCTCTATCACCGATCCATTGCCTACGAGCTTTCCATATATTCTTCTTCGCTTATTTACTTTTCCGTTGCTATGGCTATCATCACTACAAAATACCAAAAACATTACTTTTGCTATATTACTTTGCTACTAAATACTTCGCTGCAGATATTAAGTTTCCAGGTGTGGTTGAATTGAAAACTCAGCTGCTAATACTTGGAATATTCTTTGGCTCCCCTTGTGTCGAATCAATAAATTTGGGTTGAATACTCTACCCTCGAAAACTGTTGCGATCCCCTATACTTGTGGGTTATCATGTATTTAGTTTTAATTCTTGAGTTGTAAGTAAATAAAGTGTGATGATCATCATTATTAGAGCATTGTCCCAAGTGAGGAAAGGATGATGGATACTACGATTCCCCCACAAGTCGGGATTAGAGTCCAGACGAAAAAAAAGAAAAGAAAAAGTGGCCATAAAAAAGAGAAAAGGCCCAAATAAAAAATGAGAGAAAAAGAGAGAAGGGACAATGTTACTATCCTTTTACCACATTTGTGCTTCAAAGTAGCACCAAGATCTTCATGATAGAGAGTCTCCTATGTTGTCACCTTCATATACTAGTGGGAATTTCACATTATAGAACTTGGCTTGTATATTCCTCAAAATGCCCTAGGTCTTCATAAGCAAGCAAGTTGGATGCACACCCACTTAGTTTCTTTTGTTGAGCTTTCATACACTTATAGCTCTAGTGCATCCGTTGCATGGCAATCCCTACTCACTCACATTGATATCTATTAATGGGCATCTCGATAGCCCGTTGATACACCTAGTTGATGTGACACTATCTTCTCCTTTTTTTTGTCTTCTCCACAACCACCATCCTATTCCACCTATAGTGCTATATCCATGGCTCACGCTCATATATTGCGTGAAGATTGAAAAAGTTTGAGAACATCAAAAGTATGAAACAATTTCTTGGCTTGTCATCGGGGTTGTGCATGATTTAAATATTTTATGTGGTGAAGATAGAGCATAGCCAGACTATATGATTTTGTAGGGATAACTTTCTTTGGCCATGTCATTTTGAGAAGACATGATTGCTTAGTTAGTATGCTTGAAGTATTACTATCTTTATGTCAATATTAAACTTTTATCTTGAATCTTTCGGATCTGAATATTCATGCCACAATAAAGAGATTTACATTGAGAATATGCTAGAAAGCATTCCACATCAAAAACTCTGTTTTTATCATTTACCTACTCGAGGACGAGCAAGAATTAAGCTTGGGGATGCTGATACGTCTCCAATGTATCTATAATTTTTGATTGTTCCATGCTATCAGATATTCTGTTTGGATGTTAATGGGCTTTATTTTACACTTTTATATTATTTTTGGGACTAACCTATTAACCCAAGGCCTAGTGCAAACTGCGGGTTTTTTTGCCTATTTTAGTGTTTCACTGAAAAGGAATATCAAACGGAATCCAAACGGAATGAAACCTTCGGGAGAGTTATCTTTGGAACAAACATGATCCAGGGGACTTGGAGTGGATGTCAAGAAACAATCGAGGAGGCCACGAGGCAGGGGGCGCGCCCTCCACCCTCGTGGGCACCTCGTTGCTCCACCGACCTACTTCTTCCTCCTGTATATATTCATATACCCTGAAAACATCCAGGAGCACCACGAAACCCTATTTCCACCGCCGCAACCTTCTATACCCAAGAGATCCCATCTTGGGGCCTTTTCCGAAGCTCCGCCGGAGGCGGCATCGATCACGGAGGGCCTCTACATCAACTCCATGGCCTCTCCAATGATGTGTGAGTAGTTTACTTCAGACCTTCGGGTCCATAGCTAGTAGCTAGATGGCTTCTTCTCTCTCTCTCTTTGGATCTCAATACAATGTTCTCCTCGATCTTCATGGAGATCTATTCGATGTAACACTTTTTGTGGTGTGTTTGTCGAGATCTGATGAATTGTGGGTTTATGATCAAGTCTATCTATGAACAATATTTGAATCTTCTCTGAATTCTTTTATGCATGATTGGTTAGCTTTCCAAGTCTCTTCAAATTATCAGTTTGTTTTGGCCTACTAGATTTATCTTTCTTGCAAAGGGAGAAGTGCTTAGCTTTGGGTTCAATCTCGCGGTGCTCGATCACACTGACAGAAAGGGAAACGACACATATTGTATTGTTGCCATCGAGGATAAAAAGATGGGTTTATATCATATTTCTTGAGTTTATCCCTCTACATCGTGTCATCTTACCTAATGCATTACTCTGTTCTTATGAACTTAATACTCTAGACGCATGCTGGATAGCGGTCGATGTGTGGAGTAATAGTAGTAGATGCAGGCAGGAGTCGGTCTGCTTGTCACGGACGTGATGCCTATATTCATGATCATGCCTAGATATTCTCATAACTATGCTCAATTCTATCAATTGCTCGACAGTAATTCGTTCGCCCACCGTAATACTTATGCTATCTTGAGAGAAGCCACTAGTGAAACCTATGGCCCCGGGGTCTATTCTCCATCATATAAGTTTGCAATCTATTTTACTTTGCAATTTTTACTTTCAATCTATATCATAAAAATACCAAAAATATTTATCTTATCATTATCATATCTGTCAGATCTCACTCTCGTAAGTGACTGTGAAGGGATTGACAACCCCTTTATCGCATTGGTTGCGAGGTTCTTATTTGTTTGTGTAGGTACGAGGGACTTGCGTGTGGCCTCCTACTGGATTGATACCTTGGTTCTCAAAAACTGAGGGAAATACTTACGATACTTTGCTGTATCACCCTTTCCTCTTCAAGGGAAAACCAACGCAGTGCTCAAGAGGTAGCGCTGCCCCCGACGCTGTCGTCGCCCTAGCCCCATCGTTGGCGTCCCCATCGCCGCCCTACCTCCGACTCCATCGCCGCACCCCTGCCCCGAGCCCTCGTCGCCGCACCCCTGTCACCGACACCGTCACCGCGCCTCCACCGACCCAAGCCCTCGCCGACGCGCCTGACGCAGTCGTTGCACCCCTTCCCCCGACGCTGTCACCACACCCCTGCCCAGAGCCCTCGCCGACGGTCCCCTCCGCCCCGCGCTATGGTCCGGCCGGCCCCCTTCCTCCCCGTCCTCCTCCCCTAGCTTGCTTGTTCATATATTTTTTTTCATATGATTGTTCGATGATGTTGATGATAGATATGATGATGTTGATGATAGATGATGGATGCTTTTTTTGTTCAAATAATTTTTTTGTTCATATGATGATTTTTTTTCATATATGCATTATTTTTTTATTTAGGTTTTTAGTAGATATCGATTTTAGGTTAGTGCACTTTAGGTTAGTTGATTTAGTGCATTTTAGGCTAGTTGTACTGTTAGTACATTTTAGGTTAGTAGATTTTAGGTTAGTGGAGAGGAAAAAGGAAAATTAGGAAAAAGAAGAAAAGAGGAAGAATGAAGAAGAAAGAAGAAAAAAAGGAGAGGAAAAAGGAAAATGAGAAGAGGAAGAAGGAGAAGAAGAAGAAGAAGAAGAAGAAGAAGAAGAAGAAGAAGAAGAAGAAGAAGAAGAAGAAGAAGAAGAAGAAGAAGAAGAAGAAGAAGAAGAAGAAGAAGAAGAAGAAGAAGAAGAAGGAGAAGAAGAAGAGGAGAGGAAGAAGGGGAGAAAACATAAGAAGAGGAAGAAGAAAAAAAGAGGAGAAGAAGAAAAAATAGAAGAAGAAAAAAAATAGTCGAGGCTCGGGAACTAGGGTAGAGGGTAGAGGGTCACCGAGGGGTCGAGGGTCGCCGAGGGGTCGAGGGCCGAGGGTCATTGAGGGGTTGAGGATCTCCGAGGGGTCGAGGGTCGCTATGTTGTGCTAGGAGGGCACCCAAACCCTATAAAAAGCGTTGTCGATCTCCTACCCCCTCCCGCCCCTACCCGACAAACTCTCGAGGCCACCCAAACCACTAGAAGAAAACTCCGGTAACTTCAACATGAGGGGGGACATCGATCCACCCCCTCTTGCCCCACCAACTCTCGAGGACACTCAAACCCTAGAAAAAAACATTGTCGATCTCCTACCCCCTCCCACACCTAGCCGACAAACTCTTGAGATTTATCAAGAATGCCCCCATTATGGGTGTGCATAATTAAGTTGATCCATATTTTTCCAGATCTCATCTATGCTTCTATATGTGCACGTTCTCTTGTGTCAAAGTATTGAGGAAATCCATGGTTTCATCATTAGCTGGAAGTAACAGGCGCATGATGATATGAAGCTCCGCAAAGTTATTTTGGAAAGGAGTCCCGATAGGATAATTCGCTTTTTGGGAAGTTCAGCAAAGGCCTTCCAAATAGCGATATTTGAAAGGCTCTTGTTGAACTTCGTACCAAAAAGTGAATTATCTTATCCAGGATCATGATAGCTCCAGTGACCGAATGCCGGTGGAAGAAGGAAACCGTGAAGATGGCTCCAGTGATCGAACGAAGGAGGGGGCTGTTGCGAAGTCCGGCGAGGTATATATATTAATTAAGCATGTGCTGAATAGCTAATTGATGCATTAATTATTTTGGTATGTACATATATTAACTCTTCTTTCTTATTTTATAGCCCTCTGGATCGAGCCAAACTTCGGTAAAGAGACGAGGCCCGAAGAAAAGGTTGCGCCAGGATGAAAGGTTCACGATCACAGCAATCGCGGACGATGGCCAACCGATTGAACCCAGGCAGACCAAGGAAGCATTTCTGCTCAGTGTGGAGCTATTGTTAGGGACATCATCCCAATCAGCATCCAGCTATGGAATAAACCTAAGAACAAAGAGCCTCAAGTTCCTTATGCCACCGACAGACAGAAAGATGATCTTTGGACCTCGCTGAAGGCAAATTTCACCCTACCGCCAGAGGAGGATCCGATTAAGCCAGTTATAGAAGCCACTGGTCAAGGTGTGTGCTCCTAAGAAGATGGCAGATCTATTCAGGAGGTGGAAGAATGCGTTGAAATCAACATTTGTCGACAAAGGGAAGACTCCAGAATTCACCGGCCGATTTGAGAAGATAAGAGATCACTGGCCCGCATTTGTGGCCTACAAGACATCGGACAAGAGTAAGAAAATGTTAGAGGTAAACAAGATAAATGTTGCAAAGAAGAAGTTTCACCATCGCGCGGGGTCAGGCGGCTACCTCAAAGCCCGGCCGTTGTGGGACAAAGCTGAGATTGACTTGATTGCTAAAGGGATCGAACCAGAGACATTGAACTGGCCAGACCGTCAAGGACTTGGTTCTTCGGGGTTGGGGGAACTTTGGACCCTGAAACAGGGAAGTGCCTTTGGAAGGATGTAACGCCCCGAGACCGATGTGCCAGGTGTCCTCAAGTTATTCGCGGTTGTTGCCTTGTCATTGCTTGCGTGTCATGCATTGCATATCATGTCATCATGTGCATTTCATTTGCATACGTGTTTGTCTCATGCATCCGAGCATTTTCCCCGTTGTCCGTTTTGCATTCCGGTGTTCCGTTCTCCTCCGGTGGTCATTTCTACCTTTCTTTCATGTATGGGGATTAAACATTTCCGGACTGGACCGAGACTTGCCAAGCGGCCTTGGTTTACTACCGGTAGACCGCCTGTCAAGTTTCATACCATTTGGACTTTGTTTGATGCTCCAACGGTTAACCGAGGGACCGAAAAGGCCTCGTGTGTGTTGCAGCCCAACACCCTTCCAAAACCCACCTAAACCTCCCCCATCATCTCGGTCGTTCAATCACAATCGCGTGGCCGAAAACCGTACCTCATTTGGACTCTCCTAGCCCCCTCTACCTATATATATGTGATCCCCTCAAAAATTTCCGCAGTTGAAACCCTAAAATTCCTCCCGCACGCCGCCGGACATGTCCGCACCCGCCGGACGAAATCCCGCCGCCGCTCCCTTCCAGTGGCAACGTGCCACGTGTCCCGCGCCCGCCGTCCCCGCCGGCGGCCCGCGCGGCCCAGATCAAGCCCGTGGGGCCCAACTGTCACCGCCGCCATCCGCGGAGGGCGCTCGCTGCCCGCGCCAGCCGGATCCAGCGCCGCGCCGCCGTCTCTGCCGAGCGCGCCGGCCACCGCGCCCCGCCGCCTCGCACCTCGCCCCGCCGGCTCGCCACCTCGTCGCCGGGCGCCGCCCAGCCGCGTTGCTTCCGCCGGTGGCCGCCGCAGCTCCGGCGTCGCCCGCTGCACCTCGCCTCGCCTCTTTCAAGCTCCGGCCACCACGGACATGAATTCCGGCGAGAGCACCGCCGCCTCGAAATCCGCGCTGGATCTAGATCTGAAACCCCCCTCGGTTGACTTTCTCATCCCTAACCCTAATTATCTTGCATACTTTGACCTGTTGTATCTCTGCATCCGTAACTCTGTTTTGCGCATATAGCATATCAAAATGTTCGCCTCAGAGAGCACATCATTTCATCTCATTGCATCATTTTCATTTGAGTTCATCTTGATGCCCGAAATGCTGTTAGAAGAGTGCTATTTGAGTTAATTGTCAGATCTGCTGCTCCAATTAGATATTTGTCATTTTTGCCATGATTAATGTGTGCATGATATGCCCATGAGCTCTTCATGAGTTTTGTTATATGTTTTGCCATCTATCCAGAGGTGCAACCCATGTATTTTTGTGATGTGTGTGGTGACTAGCACAAGCTTGCAAAGTGAGGCATTCGTTAATGCTGATTTCAGGGACTTAGCATTTCAACTAAGTCCTTGACTTGTTTATCTCATATGGCCATATGTTCATGTTGTTTCCTAGTGATCCGTGCCTCTTTTGAGGATGGTCAGTAAGGATGTTTTGTTAATCTTGTAGTGCTCTATCCATCCATGTCTTTGTTTGCAATTATGGAGAACCCTAGCTTGAGTCAATCGAGCTCTACTTTTGCTGTTTCGTGAATTTGGGCAGATTGTCTACTTGTTAGCGATTTTGCCGAGGATGTTGTAGTTGATCCGTGCATGCTATGTTATTGTTCTTGCCATGTCTAGCTTGCATTTTGTGTATTCTTGATGGGTGTATGCTTATATTGTCATGACTTGCTCTGTAGTGAGTGCATTGAGCTCGTAAACATGCCTACTTGATATCTGATTTGGATGCTCCAGTTTTTCACCAAGTCTGTGATCTGATTATGTTTTTGCCATGTTCACATGCTTGCAATTGTATTTTCTGATCCCTTTTGGCTCAAGGTCACTAAGGGACTTTTGTTAAGCTCTTTGAGTAGCTCCATGCCATGCTTTACTTTGCCATGTTTAGGTCTGGTAGCATGTACTTTTGTTGCTCCAAAGAGTGCTATCTGATCTGAAATTCCAGACAAGTGTTAATTTCACTAAGTCTGAAACCTTTTTACCAATTGCACTTTTGCCATGCTTGTTTGAACCTGTTAATGGAGGAATTGGCCGTAGCTCAGTGTTCCTCTTTTGTTAAGCATCATGAATGGATCCCTGCCATGTATTTTGTTGCCATGTTTGAGTGCTGTAGCATGTTCATCTTGTTGCATTTAGATGGCTACTTGCTGTAAATCGCAGACCGGTGCCATATTTGTTTTGCTTGCCATTTCCAAACCGTGCATCCGATTCCGGCGTTCTTTATATCGATTTCAACCACAATCACCTCATCTTTCCAGTGGCACACTTGGATGTCCAAGTTGAGGCAAGGTTCCATCTTTCCTTTGCAAATCATGCATATGCATCGCATACCGCATCCCGCATATCATACCATGTTCATGTGTGGTTTGTTTACTATGTTGTGTGCTTCTTTTCCGGTGTTGCTTCTTCGGGTTGGTTCCGTTAATGTCGTGTTTGTGAGGAACCGTTCGTCTACGTCCGTTTGTCTTCTTCATGGACTCGTTCTTCTTCCTTGCGGGATTTCAGGCAAGATGATCATACCCTCGAAATCACTACTATCTTTGCTTTGCTAGATGCTCGCTCTTTTGCTATGCCTATGCTACGATACCTACCGCTTTCTTATCATGACTCCTATATTGTTGAACCAAGCCTCTAACCCACCTTGTCCTAGCAAACCGTTGTTTGGCTATGTTACCGCTTTGCTCAGCCCCTCTTATAGCGTTGTTAGTTGCAGGTGGAGATTGAAGTTGTTCCTTGTGGGAACATGGAGATGTTGTTCCTTGTTGGAACATGTTTACTTGTTGGGATATCACAATATATCTTATTTAATTAATGCATCTATATACTTGGTAAAGGGTGGAAGTCTCGGCCTTATGCCTGGTGTTTTGTTCCACTCTTGCCGCCCTAGTTTCCGTCATATCGGTGTTATGTTCCCGGATTTTGCATTCCTTACGCGGTTGGGCTATTATGGGAACCCCTTGACAGTTCGCCTTGAGTAAAACTCCTCCAGCAATGCCCAACATTGGTTTTACCATTCGCCACCTAGCCTTTTCTTTCCCTTGGGAGTCGTGCTCCTGAGGGTCATCATTATTTTACCCCCCCCCCCCCCCCCCCGGGCCAGTGCTCCTTTGAGTGTTGGTCCAACTTGTCAGCCGCTGGTGGCCACTAGGGGCAACTCTGGGCTGGCCTACCGGAAGTTTAGACAATCCGGTGTGCCCTGAGAAAGAGATATGTGCAGCTCCTATCGGGATTTGTCGGCACATTCAGACGGTGTTGCTGGTTTAGTTTTACCCTGTCAAAATGTCTTGTAGAACCGGGATACCGAGTCTGATCGGAATGTCTCGGGAGGAGGTCTATTCCTTCGTTGACCGTGAGAGCTTGTGATGGGCTAAGTTGGGACACCCCTGCAGGGATTTGAACTTTCGAAAGCCGTGCCCATGGTTATGGGCAGATGGGAATTTGTTAATGTCTGGTTGTAGAAAACCTGAAGTTGACCTTAATTAAAATACATCAACCGCGTGTGTTACCGTGATGGTCTCTTCTCGGCGGGGTCCGGGAAGTGAACATGGTGTTGGAGTAATGCTTGATGTAGGTTGTTCTAGGATCACTTCTTGATCATACTTTTATCGACCGTGCTTTGCTTTCTCTTCTCGCTCTCTTTTGCGAACAGGTTAGCCACCATATATGCTAGTCGCTTGCTGCAGCTCCACCTCATACCTTTACCTTACCCATAAGCTTAAATAGTCTTGATCGCGAGGGTGCGAGATTGCTGAGTCCCCGTGGCTCACAGATACTTCCAAAACCAGCTTGCAGGTGCCGATGAGTCCGTGCAGATGACGCAACCAAGCTCAGGAGGAGCTCGATGAAGATCTTGTCCTTTGTGTTGTTTCGTTCTAGTTGATCAGTAGTGGAGCCCAGTTGGGGTCGATCGGGGACCTTGTCGCATTTGGGGTTCTTCTTTTACTTTGGTTCCGTAGTCGGACCTTGATTGTATCTGGATGATGTAATGCTTTATTCATGTATTTGTGTGAAGTGGCGATTGTAAGCCAACTATGTATCTTTTCCCCTATTCTATTACATGGGTTGTGTGAAGATTACCTCACTTGCGACATTGCTTTCAATGCGGTTATGCCTCTAAGTCATGCTTCGACACGTGGGAGATATAGCCGCATCGAGGGCGTTACAAAGGATGAGCAACTTGCAATACCCGTCAAGAAGCTTCAGAAGTATATCACCGCAGCGCAGCAAGGGACGTTCATTCCCGACAGAGAGAACAACGAGCTAACTGAGGCCCTCGGGAATCCTGAGCACCCTGGATGAACACAAGGCATGTCAGGCTCCGTTCCATGGAGGATTGGGTTTCCCGGCGCAGGCGGTTACAAAACCCGGGAGGGGAAGAGGACACTAGAGCTGAGAGAAATGCAGAAGCTCAATGCAAGAGTACTAAAGCTAGAGGGACAAGTTGAGAGCCAGCGAGCTGCCGACCAACCATCTCAGTGATATGAAGCTACCCTGCCATCTCAGCGGAGAAGAAGCATGGCTTCCACGGAGCTTGTTCAGTAGCCTAACTTCATGGCTCCTAGCTACCCCGTGGATGCTATCACGGAGGCTCGACATTGCCAATTTATGATGAAATGCCAGAAGCTCACCTTGAAGGCGGCTGCCGGCTCTGTTGCACCTCCTCAATCCGATGGAACTTTTCACTGTCGTCCGATTCCACATGGCTATGTTGTTGTGATGGTGGATGAAGTAATGGAGGGATTTGAGGAGCTCGAGTTGGACCACCCTACAGGTGAAGGGGAGATTCAGCTGGATCTTTCTCTCAAGACTCCATGTCTATGGCGGAAGGAGTACATCAAGCTTCCAAACTGGATGCCTCCGCCTCCTCCTCCTCCTCCTCCTCCGGCGAGTGATCAGGGCACTCCAACTCCTCCGGCGCGTGCGGCCACTCTGCCTCCTCCTTCGCCTCCTTTGGCGCGTCCGAGCAGTCCGCCTCCACCTCCACCCCGCCAGCAACAGCGGAAGACAGACGTCGCCGGTCCGGCTCCTCCGGCGCATTAGAGCACTCCGCCTCCTTCTCTGCCTCGTAAGCGACGACGGAAGAGAGACGCCGCCGCTTCGGCGGCTAGCAGTACAGCAAGAGGCAGGAGGCAATACAGATACGGTCCATCTCTCAAGACTCCAGAAAAGTTACCATACGAGAGGACCATGGAGGAAAACATGGAGATCTTTGAAGCCCAAGTCAGGGATTTTTTTGCAAAGAAACCTCCACCTCCAAAGGAGAAGGTAGATCCGGTGAAAGCAAAGTGCACTATCGATGCCCTAAAGCAGCCACCACTGCTTCCATCGCAATCCAACTATGAGCGCATTATTGAAAGGACATATAAGTGGAGCGGTCAGGAAGTACTTGCAGTGATGCAAGGTTCGCACAATGAAGAAGTGGGAAAAATCCCCAGCTCGGCGAACAGGCGAACCAATCGTGCCCCCCCCCCCCCCCCGCTCAAGGTGTCTAGCGATATCATTGCTAATCTGCCTGGGATGGTGCCCGGTACCAATCCTGGTGATTACCTGGGCGATGATGTAGAGTTTGAAACAATGGAGGTGGACAAATTCAGATACCAGTACGGGAAGCCTCTCGTCAAAGATAGAAGTCCTCCTCTAACAACGATGATACGAAGATTCCATGAATGGTACATGAAAACCTGCAGCGAGCTGGGAAGGATGCTTTGACAATGAGAATTAAAGAGGAGCACGACCTCGTTGGAAAGGATCTATTTTCTGTTGAATTTGATGAGTTTTTCCAGTTATACAATCAAAAGGCCCTCTACAAATCACTTGTGACTTGCTACTGTCTGTAAATACTACTTCTGTAATTAAGTCTCTATATATAACTCAGCCCTTTCATTGCATCTATATATATATATATATGTTTATCCTCACCATATTATGCAGATTGAAGATCGTCGACTGGAGAAAAGCACAAATCTATGACATTGAGTTCATTAACCCAAATGTCACACATGAATGGATGGTTAAACACAATTTCACAGAAACCGATGACAACTTGCTACAATCTTTGCTTAAAAATCAAAACAAAGAGAAAATACTCTTTCCTTACAACTTCAAGTGAGTGTTACTGTCTTGTGCATATTCAGTTTCCCTTGTTACTCGAGGTTATAGTAATGTAATTTATGAGTTATGCATGCGTGTGCATATTCCACTTTATTCTGCTAGAGATTAAGCTTGAGCGGGGAGTAGTAACCGTCTTAGACTCGGGACGAAAAGATCCCCAGGACTATGCGAACATGACTGAAATGCTCCAGAAGTAAGTTCAATCGATCATTATCACATCATATCGGCAACTTTGTTCATTTCATGATATCAAGTAATTATTTTCTTTGTCTAGCAGGGTTTGGAAAGAGTTCACCGCAATTGTTCTGGCACTGTCGAAGGAGCTGTGATTTACACACCCGAAAGTAATTACTACTAGCTAGTTCCGCACATCTCCCATTGATTCTAGTTTCTGATACGTCCATTTTGCATCATGCTTTTATATCGATATTTATTGCATTATGGGATGTTATTACACATTATGTCACAATACTTATGCCTTTTCTCTCTTAATTTACAACGTCTACATGAAGAGAGAGAATGTCGGCAACTGGAATTCTGGGCTGGAAAAGGAGCAAATATTAGAGACCTATTATGCACAACTCCTAAAGACCTGAAAATCCATGAAAGTCGGTTTTGGATTATATTAAAAATACTGGGCAAAGAAAGCACTAGAGGGGGGCCACCCACCATCCATGAGGGTGGAGGGCGCGCCCTACCCCCTGGGCACGCCCCTGCCTCATGGGCCAACTAGCAGGCCCCCAATGCCCATCTTCTGGTATAAGGTGTCTTTTGCCTTGGAAAAAAATGACAAGGAAGCTTTTGGGATGAAGCGCTGCCGTCACGAGGCGGAACCTTGGTGGAACCAATCTAGGGCTTCGACGGATCTGTTCTGTCGGGCAAACATCCCTCCCGGAGGGGGAAATCATCACCATCGCCATCACCATTGATCCTCTCATCGAGAGGGGGTCAATCTCCATAAACATATTCACCAGCACCATCTCCTCTCAAACCCTAGTTCATCTCTTGTATCCGATCTTTGTCTCAAAACCTTAGATTGGTACCTGTGGGTTGCTAGTAGTGTTGATTACTCCTTGTAGTGATGCTAGTTGGTTTATTCGGTGGAAGATTATATGTTCAGATCCTTTATGCACATTAATACCCCTCTGATTATGAACATGAATATGATTTGTCAGTAGTTACATTTGTTCCTTAGGACATGGGAGAAGTCTTGTTATAAGTAGACATGTGAATTTGGTATTCATTCGATATTTTGATGAGATGTATGTTGTCTTTCCTCTGGTGGTGTTATGTGAAGGTCGACTACATGAAACTTCAGCATTGTTTGGGCCTAGAGTTAGGCATTGGGAAGTAATAAGTAGATGATGGTTTGCTAGAGTGACAGAAGCTTAAACCCTAGTTTATGTTTTGCTTCGTAAGGGGCTGATTTGGATCCATATGTTTCATGCTACGGTTAGGTTTACCTTAATTCTTCTTTCGTAGTTGCGGATGCTTGCGAGGGGGGTTAATCATAAGCGGGATGCTTGTCTAAGGAAGGGCAGTACCCAAGAACCGGTTCACCCACATATCAAATTATCAAAGTAACGAACGCAAATCATATGAGTATGATGAAAACTAGCTTAACGATAATTCCCATGTGTCCTCGGGAGCGCTTTCCTTTATATAAGAGTTTCTCCAGGCTTGTCCTTTGCTACAAAAAGGATTGGGCCACCTTGCTGCACCTTGTTTACTTTTGTTACTTGTTACTCATTACGAATTACCTTATCACAAAACTATCTGTTACCAATAATTCCAGTGCTTGCAGAGAATACCTTACCGAAAACCGCTTGTCATTTCCTTCTGCTCCTTGTTGGGTTCGACACTCTTACTTATTGAAAGGACTACGATAGATCCCCTATACTTGTGGGTCATCAAGACTCTTTTCTGGCGCCGTTGCCGGGGAGTGAAGCATCTTTGGTAGGTGGAATTTGGTAAGGAAAAAATTATATAGTGTGCTGAAATTTACTGTCACTTGTTTCTATGGAAAATAATCCTTTAAGGGGCTTGTTGGGGGTATCTTCACCCCGACCAGTAGAGCAAAGAGTTTCTCCTCAACCTACTGAACCTACTGAAAATTCTTATTTTGAAATTCCTTCGGGTATGATAGAGAAACTACTAGCTAATCCTTTTACATGAGATGGAACATTACATCCCGATATGCACCTAAGCTATGTGGATGAAGTTTGTGGATTATTTAAGCTTGCAGGTATACCTGAGGATGTTATCAAGAAGAAGGTCTTCCCTTTATCTTTGAAGGGAAAGGCATTAACATGGTTTAGGCTATGTGATGATATTGGATCATGGAACTACAACCGATTGAAATTGGAATTTCATCAGAAGTTTTATCCTATGCATCTGATTCATCGTGATCGTAATTATATATATAAGTTTTGGCCTCACGAAGGAGAAAGTACCGCTCAAGCTTGGGCGAGGCTTAAGTCTATTCATGCCCAAATCATGAGCTCTCAAGAGAAATTATTATTCAAAAAATTTATGCTCGGCTTTCTCTCAATAATCGCTCCATGCTCGATACTTCTTGTACTGGCTCTTTTATGATGAAGACTATTGAATTCAGATGGGATTTATTGGAAAGAATTAAACACAACTCTGAAGATTGGGAACTCGAGAAGGTAAGGAGTCAGGTATAACACCTAAGTTTGATTGTGTTAAATCTTTTATGGATACCGATGCTGTTCGTGAATCTAGCACTAAATATGGACTTGACTCTGAGATAGTAGCTTCTTTCTGTGAATCATTTGCTACTCATGTTGATATCCCTAAGGAGAAGTCGTTTAAATATCATCCTCCCATTGAAGTAAAAGTAGTTGAACCTATTAAATTTGAAGAAAAGACTATCACTTATAATATTGATCCTATTGTTCCTACCGCTTATATTGAGAAACCACCTTTCCCTATTAGAATAAAGGATCATGCTAAAGCATCAACTGTGGTTCATAATAGTAATGCTAGAACACCTACATCCCCTGAGCAAATTAAAGTTGAACCTAGTATTGCTATGGTTAAAGATCTCTTGGTCGACAATATTGATGGGCATGTTATTTACTTTTGTGATGAAGCTGCTAGAATTGCTAGACCCGATACTAAAAATAAACATAGACCTGCCGTAGGCATGCTTGTTGTTTCTATTAAAATAGGAGGTCATTGCTATCATGGCTTATGTGACATGGGTGCTAGTGCGAGTGCAATACCTCATTCCTTATACGAAGAAATTATGCATGATATTGCACCTGCTGAGATAGAGGGTATTGATGTTACAATTAAGCTTGCCAATAGAGATACTATTGTACTAGTTGGGATTGTTAGAGATGTTGAAGTCTTGTGCGGGAAAGTTAAATATCCTACCGATTTTCTTGTTCTTGGTTCTCCACAAGATGAATTTTTGTCCCATTATATTTGCTAGACCCTTCTTGAATACTATAAATGCCAAGATAGACTACAAAAAGGATATTATTACTGTTGGTTTAGGGGATATGTCTCATGATTTTAATTTTGCTAAATTTCATAGACAACACCATGATAAAGAATTGCCTAGTAAAGATGAAATTATTGGTCTTGCTTCTATTGCCGTGCCTCCTAATGATCCTTTAGAACAATATTTGCTAGACCATGAAAATGATATGTTTATGAATGAAAGAAGGGAAATAGATGAAGTGCTCTTTAAACAGGGACCTATTTTGAAACACAACTTCCCTGTTGAAATTTTAGGGGATCCTCATCCACCCAAGGGTGATCCCGTGTTTGAGCTTAAACCATTACATGATACTCTTAAATATGCTTATCTTGATGAAAAGAAGATATATCCTATTATTATTAGTGCTAACCTTTCAGAGCAGGAAGAAGAGAAATTATTGAAAACTCTAAAGAAGCACCGTGCTTCTATTGGATATAATCTTGATGATCTTAAGGGCATTAGTCCCACTCTATGCCAGCACAAAATAAAATTGGAGAAAGACTCTAAACCGGTTGTTGATCACCAATGACGGTTAAATCCTAAGATGAAAGAAGTGGTAAGAAATGAAATACTAAAGCTTCTGGAGGCAGGTACAATTTATCATGTTACTGATAGCCAGTGGGTAAGTCCTATCCATTGTGTCCCTAAGAAGGGGGGTATTACTGCTGTTCCTAATGATAAAGACGAATTGATCCCACAAAGAATTTTTACAGGTTACAGAATGGTAATTGATTTCCGCAAATTAAATAAAGCTACTAAAAAGGATCATTACCCTTTACCTTTTATCGATCAAATGCTAGAAAGATTATCCAAACATACACATTTTTGCTTTCTAGATGGTTATTCTGGTTTCTCTCAAATACCTGTGTCAAAAGAGGATCAAGAAAAGACAACTTTTACTTGCCCTTTCGGTACCTTTGCTTATAGATGTATGCCTTTTGGTTTATGCAATGCACCTGCTACCTTTCAGAGATGTATGACTCCTATATTCTCTGATTTTTGTGAAAAGATTGTTGAGGCTTTCATGGATGATTTCTCCATGTATGGAACTTCTTTTGATGATTGCTTAAGCAAACTTGATCGAGTTTTGCAGAGATGTGAAGAAACTAATCTTGTCTTGAATTGGGAAAAGTGCCACTTTATGGTTAATGAAGGTATTGTTTTGGGGCATAAAATTTCTGAAATAGGTATTGAAGTTGATAAAGCTAAAGTTGATGCTATTGAAAAGATGCCGTGTCCTAAGGACATTAAAGGTATAAGAAGTTTCCTTGGTCATGCCAGTTTTTATAGGAGGTTCATTAAAGACTTCTAAAAAATTTCTAGGCCTTTGACTAATCTCTTACCAAAAGATGTTCCTTTTGTCTTTGATGATGATTTTATAGAAGCATTTGAAATACTTAAGAAAGCCTTGATTTCTGCACCCATTGTTCAGCCTCCTGATTGGAATTTACCATTTGAAATTATGTGTGATGCTAGTGATTATGCTGTAGGTGTTGTTCTAGGACAAAGAGTTGATAAGAAATTAAATCTTTTCCAATATGCTAGTAAAACTCTAGACAGTGCCCAAAGAAATTGTGGTACTACTGAAAAAGAATTTTAGCAGTTGTATTTGCTTGCGATAAGTTCAGACCTTATATTGTTGATTCTAAAGTAACTATTCACACTATTCATGCTTCTATTAAATATCTTATGGAAAAGAAAGATGCCAAACCTAGACTTATCAGATGGGTTCTCCTGCTACAAGAATTTGATTTGCATATTATTGATTGAAAGGCAGCTGAGAACTCCGTTGCAGACAACTTGTCTAGGTTAGAGAATGTTCTTGATGACCCACTACCTATTGATGATAGCTTTCCTGATGAACAATTAGCTATCATAAATGCTTCTCGTACTGCTCCATGGTATGTTGATTATGCTAATTACATTGTTGCTAAATTTATACCACCTAGTTACACGTACTAGCAAAAGAAAAGGTTTTTCTATGATTTAAGACATTATTTATGGGATGACCCACGCCTTTATAAAGAAGGAGTAGATGGTGTTATTAGACGTTGTGTACCTGAGCATGAACAGGAACAGATCCAACGCAAGTGTCACTCCGAGGCTTATGGAGGACACCACGCTGGAGATAGAACTGCACATAAGGTATTGCAATCTGGTTTTTATTGGCCTACTCTTTTCAAAGATGCCCGTAAGTTTGTCTTGTCTTGTGATGAATGTCAAAGAATTGGTAATATTAGTAGACGTCTAGAAATGCCTATGAACTATTCACTTGTTATTGAACCATTTGATGTTTGGGTCTTTGATTATATGGGACCGTTTCCTTCCTCTAATGGGTATACACATATTTTAGTTGCTGTTGATTACGTTACTAAGTGGGTAGAAGCTATTCCAACTAGTAGTGCTGACCACAACACCTCTATTAAGATGCTTAAAGAATTTATTTTTCCGAGGTTTGGAATCCCTAGATATTTAATGACTGATGGTGATTCACATTTTATTAAATGGTGCCTTTTGTAAAATGCTTGGTAAGTATGATGTTAATCATAGATTTTCATCTCCATACCACCCACCGTCTAGTGGTCAAGTAGAACTGAGTAATAGGGAGATTAAATTAATTTTGCAAAAGACTGTTAATAGATCTAGAAAGAATTGGTCCAAGAAACTTAATGATGCATTATGGGCCTATGGAACTGCATATAAAAATCCTATGGGTATGTCTCCGTATAAAATGATTTATGGAAAAGCATGTCACATACCTCTCAAATTAGAACATAAGGCATATTGGGCCATTAAAGAGCTCAATTATGATTTCAAACTTGCCGGTGAGAAGAGACTATTTGACATTAGCTCACTTGATGAGTGGAGAACACAGGCCTATGAGAATGCCAAACTGTTTAAAGAAAAAGTTAAAAGATGGCATGACAAGAGGATACAAAAGCGTGAGTTTAATGTAGGTGATTATGTTTTGTTATACAACTCTTGCTTAATATTTTTTGCAGGAAAACTCCTCTCTAAATGGGAAGGTCCTTTCGTTATCGAGGAGGTCTATCGTTCCGGTGCCATAAAAATCAACAACTTTGAAGGCACAAATCCAAAGGTGGTGAATGGTCAAAGAATCAAACATTATATCTCAGGTAATCCCATAAATGTTGAAACCAATGTCATTGATACCGTAACCCCGGAGAAGTACATAAGAGACACTTTCCAGAACATTTTAGACTCCGAAAAGGAATAGGTATGTGGTACGGTAAGTAAACCGACTCCAAAATAGTTCTAATAGCATTTTTTCTCTGTTTTGTAATAAGTAAGAAAATAGGAAAATAAGAAGTAGTCCGGAAAGGACACAAGGCGTCCATGAGGGTGGAGGGCGTGCCCTACCCCCTGGGCGCGCCCCTTGCCTCATGGGCACCTCGTGTGCCCTCCGGACTCTGTTTTCTTGCATGATACTTCTTTTGGTCGGTAAAAATTCATTATATAATCTCCCAAAGGTTTTGACCACCGTACCACGACACAATCATCTATTTTTTGAGTTGTTTTCTGCAGCAGATTTAGAGCAAGATGTCATCCCAAGACTCCGACGGAGAGAGCTATGTCTCACATCTCATTACTGACCCAAAGACCTATGGGAACCTATCTCCTTATGGTCGAACTACGGATGATGAGGAGGACGCCCATTTGATGAGGATCGATGATTCAATTTTGGAGGAGGAGGATGTCCCTCTACCTCAACCTGGGGATATGCACGTGAAGTTCAAGAAGTCTAGTCTCCCTAAGAGGGATAACCGATCTATTCCTTCTCGTATTCGGCAGAAGAGCAAAGGAGATTTATGTGACAAGATCTCGAAGCTGGAGTTGGAGGTCAATGATTTAAAGGAGGAAATTGCCCTCCTCAACTATGATATGAAAAAGCTGAAGGCACAATTGTCGTCACCACCACCAAAGGAGAACTGAGTATCAGGTATGGGCACTCCCCTTGGCAACTGACAAGCTTGGGGGAGGTGCCCCGGTATCATATCACCATCACACTTCTATCTTTACCGTTTTTCTTAGTTCGATCCTTTTGGTTATATGTTGATCTAGTAGAATAAAGTTTAGTATGATCTAGCTTTGAGTTTTTGTGTTGATCCTTATCTATGTAATCAAGTCAGTGAGCTATATATAATAAATATTAGTCTTGAGTCAAGGGCTTGGTTATCTTGCTATGATCTTGAGGGTGTAAAAAATAAGAGAAAAAAGGGAGGAATAAAAAGAAATAAAGAGATCATATTGATCTTATGGAGAGTAATGACTTCACATATAAAGAGTATGATGAATAAAAGTTGTTGAGAGCTGACAAATATAGTTTTGGTCATCGTTGCAATTAATAGGAAGTACTAAAGAAAGAGAGGTTTTCACATATAAATATACTATCTTGGACATCTTTTATGATTGTGAGCACTCATTAAAATATGGCATGCTAAAAGGTTGATGTTGGACAAGGAAGACAATGTAATGGGTTATGTTTTCTTATATCTGAAATAAATTATAATGTCATGGATCATCCAACATGTTGAGCTTGCCTTTCCCCCTTATGCTAGCCAAATCCTTTGCACCAAGTAGAGATACTACTTGTGCTTCCAAATATCCTTAAACCCAGTTTTTCCATGAGAGTCCACCATATCTACCTATGGATTTAATAAGATCTTTCAAGTAAGTCGTCATTGTTGCAAGCAATAAAAATTGCTCTCTAAATATGTATGATCTATTAGTGTGGAGAAAATAAGCTTTATACGAGCTTGTGATATGGAAGAATTAAAAGCGACAGACTGCATAATAAAGGTCCCTGTCACAAGTGGCAATATAAAGTGACGTTCTTTTGCATTTAGATATTGTGCATCCAACCATAAAAGCACATGAAAACCTCTGCTTCCCTCTGCGAAGGGCCTATCTTTTATTTTTGTCTTATACTTCATACAAGAGTCGTGGTGATCTTCACCTTTCCTTTTTACACTTTATCCTTTGGCAAGCACTATGTGTTGGAAAGATCCAGACATATACATATATATCTATATCTATATATATATATAGGGTTGCGCTATTCGTCATCCTGGGTGAGGAATAGTTATTCTTCACCCCCCCTCTATTTTACCATCAATGCACCGTAATTTTACATTCCGTAAGTTTTGTCTTATTTCTGACACAAAAAGGGACCGTAAGAAAATATATAATCGTCGTAAAAAATATTTTATGTTATGTAAAATTGCAAACGTAAAAACATAGTCTAAAATACACATAAACTACAAATTTTCTTGTCTTATGACCTATATTTTTATTTTCTTACGTCAAATTTTACGTAGTGAATCAATAGGAATGTAACTATTTGAATTCAAACATAATTTAATTATGAAATGATCGTAAGATTATCTCGGGTGAAGAATAACTTATTCTGCACCCTGGGTGATGAATAGCAACACTATATATATATATATATAAATATAATTGGATGTGGGTTTTCATAAAGCATTATTGTTGACATTACCCTTGAGGTAATAGGTTGGGAGGCAAAACTATAAGCTCCTATCTTTCTATGTGTCCGATTAAAGCTTTATACCCAGAAGTATTGCGTGAGTGTTAGCAATTGTGAAAGACTAAATGATAGTTGAGTATGTGGACTTGCTGAAAAGCTCTTATATTGACTCTTTCTGATGTTATGATAAATTGCAATTGCTTCAATGACTGAGATTAAAGTTCGCTAGTTTTTCAATGAAGTTTCTGATTCATACTTGACATTGTGAATATATATATGTTGCTATTCTAAGAATGATCATGATGCCCTCAAGTCCGTATTTTTATTTTATCGACACCTCTATCTCTAAACATGTGGACATATTTTTCGATATCAGCTTCCGCTTGAGGACAAGCGATGTCTAAGCTTGGGGGAGTTGATACGTCCATTTTGCATCATGCTTTTATATCGATATTTATTGCATTATGGGCTGTTATTACACATTATGTCACAATACTTATGCCTTTTCTCTCTTAATTTACAAGGTTTACATGAAGAGGGAGAATGCCGGCAGCTAGAATTCTGGGCTGGAAAGGGAGCAAATATTAGAGACCTATTCTTCACAACTCCAAAAGTCCTAAAACTCCACGAAAGTCAGTTTTGGATTATATTAAAAACATTGGGCCAAGAAAGCACCAGAGGGGGGCCACCCATCGTCCACGAGGGTGGAGGGCGCGCCCTACCCCCCCCCCCCCCCTAGGCGTGCCCCCTGCCTCGTGGGCCACCTGGCAGGCCCGTGATGCCCATCTTCTGGTATAAGGTGTCTTTTGCCCTGGAAAAAAATGAGAAGGAAGCTTTCGGGATGAAGCGCCACCGTCATGAGGCGGAACCAATCTAGTGCTCCGGCGGAGCTGTTCTGCCGGGAAAACATCCCTCCGGGAGGGGGGAATCGTCACCATCGTCATCACCAACGATCCTCTCATCGGGAGGGGGGTCAATCTCCATCAACATCCTCACCAGCACCATATTCTCTCAAACCCTAGTTCATCTCTTGTATCCGATCTTCGTCTCAAAACCTCAGATTGGTACCTGTGGGCTTCTAGTAGTGTTGATTACTCCTTGTAGTTGATGCTAGTTGGTTTATTCGGTGGAAGATTATATGTTTGGATCCTTTATGCACATTAATATCCCTCTGATTATGAACATGAATATGATTTCTGAGTAGTTACATTTGTTCCTGAGGACATGGGAGAAGTCTTGTTATAAGTAGTCATGTGAATTTGGTATTCGTTCATTATTTTGATGAGATGTATGTTGTGTTTCCTCTAGTGGTTTTATGTGAACGTCGACTACATGAAACTTCACCGTTGTTTGGGACTAGGGGAAGGCATTGGGAAGTAATAAGTAGATGATGGGTATCTAGAGTGACAGAAGCTTAAACCCTAGTTTATGCGTTGCTTCGTAAGGGGCTGATTTGGATCCATATGTTTCATGCTATGGTTAGGTTTACCTTAATTCTTCTTTCATAGTTGCGGATGCTTGCGAGGGGGGTTAATCATAAGTGAGATGCTTGTCCAAGGAAGGGACGTACCCAAGCACCGGTCCACCCACATATCAAATTATCAAAGTAACGAACGCGAATCGTATGAGCATGATGAAAACTTGCTTGACAATAATTCCCATGTGTCCTCGGGAGCGCTTTGCTTTATATAAGAGTTTGTCCATGCTTGTCCTTTGCTACAAAAGTATTGGGCCACCTTGCTTCACCTTGTTTACTTTTGTTACTTGTTACTCGTTATGAATTACCTTATCACAAAACTATCTGTTACCGATAATTTCAATGCTTGCAGAGAATACCTTACTGAAAACCGCTTGTCATTTTCTTCTGCTCCTCGTTGGGTTTGACACTCTTACTTATCGAAAGGACTATGATAGATCCCCAATATTTGTGGGTCATTAGTTTCATCAATACCATTTATAATGCTTGATTATCAGTTTGATTGAACTCTATTTCTCGTAAAGTGCTTGTGGCAGGAATCCGGGTATGATTATTGTGGATACTACGGTTGTGAGTTCATCTACAACGCCACGACCTCTAAGCGGGGCTACTATCAAAAACAATATGAAGTGCTTAAGCAATAATATTCACAATTTTATTTTATGACCATCATTTGTGTTGAGTTTCATTCATATATATGTATTAACCCCCTTCTTCAAGTTAGATGTGGCAGATGCGGGATGAACTCCTACCACATCACATACGAGCAATTCAAGAGGAATTGGCGGGATTCTTTCTTTACCACGTCATAAATAAAGCTGAAGAATACCATGTGGAAATTGACATTAGATGTTAGGGATTGTAAGAGATCTTATATTGTATATATGTAGCTAGTAGCGTAGGATAGATATACAAAAACTTATTGTTCGACCAATCTCTCGAAGGAGAGGTCGATCACTTCTCTCTGTATATGTTCATGGCCATCTTGTGTACTTAATGGTTCCTTCATTTGCTAACTAGCCAGCGTGTCGAGTTCTCTCTATACATATAGTAGCTAGCGTCGACCAAGCACGGAGATAAGAGAGGTCACTTCTCTCTATTAGCTAGCTAACACCATATATGAAACCCCTAAATTAACCCTCCAAAACCCCTACCCCCCTTTCAAAAAGAAATAAAAACCCCAGCTTCTGAGCTACTGACGCGTGGATGCCTTTTGGTCCCGGTTGGTATTACCAACCGGGACTAAAGGCCCTCCTACCTAGGCTTGTCGGAGCGGCCACGTGGAGCACCACATGTCCCAGTTTGTAAGCAAACTGGGACTAAAGGTGTTGGGCTTTAGTCCCAACCCTTTAGTCCCGGTTCCATAACCGGGGCTAATGGGCCTATAGAACGGGACAAGTGGGTCGTTTTCTACTATTGTCACACAAAGTATTCAAATCATGCATAACCCTGATGACAATCCAAGAAATTGTTTCACACTTTTGGTGTTCCCAAACCTTTTGAACTTTCACGCAATACATGAGTGTGAGCCATGGACATAGCACTATAGGTGGAAGAGAATATGGTGGTTGTGGAGAAGACAAAAAAGAGGGAGATAGTCTCACATCAACTAGGCGTATTAACGGGCTATGGAGATGCCCATCAATAGATATCGATGTGAGTGTGTAGGGATTGTGAAAGTGCAACTGTCCCTAGTGGTTTTGGTAACTCCTAACAACATATAGCTCATTGAACTAATGCTATTTCAAGATGATCATTTCAAAAAGTTGAATGATTGGCATGGCATGGGTTAGGAATGTGGATCCCTCAAAATGCTAAGAACACATATTGGCTCAAGCTCAAGACTCTACATTTTCATTTTAATGATCCAAGATCACATTGAGTCCATAGGAAAAGCCAATACTATTAAAAGGGGGTGAGGTGTTGCTTAATGGCTTGCTTGCTCAAAATGCTTAGTGATATGCTCCAAAAGCCCCTCAACCACTTTCTCATATCCACATATGTCCCAAACCAAAAGTCAAACTCGGCCCCACCGATTCTATCTATCCGGCGCCACCGAGTTCATTTGACATAGCCACTGCCAGAAACCCTAGTCATTTCGGTCTCACCAAGATGGGATTGCAAACTTTCTGTCTCCCTTTGTAACGTTTCGGTCCAACCGAGATGAGCAATCGGTCCCATCGAGTTCGCAATGCAAACTCTATGTTTCCCTTTCGTAACATGTTGGTCTCACCGAAATGAGCGATTTAGTCCCACTGAGTTTGCCTGACCAACTCTTTGTTTGCCTATTACAGAAATCAGTCTCACTGAGTTTATGTGATCGGTCTCACCGAGATTACATTATGGCCTAACCCTAATGAAATCGGTCCCACCGAGTTGACATGTCGGTCCCATCGAAATTCCTAACATTCACATTTTGAACTAAATCGGTCTGACCGAGTTTTATGATTCGGTCCCACCGAGTTTGTTAAATTGTGTGTAACGGTTAAATTTTGTGTGGAGGCTATAAATACCCGTCCACCCACTCTTCATTCATGGAGAGTGCCATTAAAATGTGCCTACACTTCCAGCATACATTATCTGAGAGAGAACCACCTACTCATGTGTTGAGACCAAGATAATCCATTCCAACCACAAGAATCTTGATGTCTAGCCTTCCCCAAGTTGCTTTCCACTCAAATCATCTTTCTAGCAAATCCAAATCTCTGAGAGAGAGTTGATTGTTGGGGATACTATCATTTGAAGCACAAGAGCAAGGAGTTCATCATCAGCACACCATCTATTACCTTTTGGAGAGTGGTGTCTCCTAGATTGGCTAGGTGTCACTTGGGAGCCTCCGACAAGATTGTGGAGTTGAACCAAGGAGTTTGTAAGGGCAAGGAGATCGCCTACTTCATGAAGATCTACCCTAGTGAGGCAAGTCCTTCGTGGGTGATGGCCATGGTTAGATAGACAAGGTTGCTTCTTCATGGACCCTTCATGGGTGGAGCCCTCCGTGGTCTCGCGCAGCCATTACCCTTCGTGGGTTGAAGTCTCCATCAATGTGGATGTATGATAGCACCACCTATCGGCACCATGCCAAAAATCTCCATGTCTACATTGCGTTTTCTCCCTCCAAACTCCTCCCTTTACCTTCAGGTGCAATGATTTACATTCCGCTGCTATACTCTTAGAATTGCATGTGTAGGTTGATTGCTTGACTTGTGCTAAGTTGCTAAAATCTGCCAAGACTTAAAATTGGGAAAAGTCTAGATTTTTGTTTGGTCAAGTAGTCTAATCACCCCCCTCTAGACATACTTTTGATACTACAAGTGGTATCAGAGCTTTGGTCTCCATTTGCCTTGATTTCCATTGCTTTGGTGATCATAGCCTTGCTTTCATAACCTAGGAGAGTATGTCATCTAGCGAGGGAAATTACCACCGTAGAGGTCCTTACTTTGATGGTACTAATTTTGCTAGTTGGAAGCATAAGATGAAAATGCATATTCTTGGGCATAACCCCGTCGTTTGGGCTATTGTGTGTATTGGCTTGCAAGGTGAATTCTTTGATGGGAGAGAACCAAACCGTGAAGCTACCGCGGAAGAGTTGAAGATGCTGCAATACAACGCTCAAGCTTGTGATATCCTCTTCAATGGATTGTGCCCCGAAGAATTCAACAAAATCAGCCGTCTTGAGAATGCAAAGGAAATTTGGCATACTTTGATTGATATGCACGAAGGTACCAACTCCGTCAAGGAATCCAAATTGGATGTGCTTCAAAGTTGACTTGACAAGTTCAAAATATAGGATGGTGAAGGTGTCGCTGAAATGTACTCTAGGCTTGCTCTCATCACAAATGAGATTGCCGGCTTAGGAAGTGCAGAGATGACAGATAGATTCATCATCAAGAAGATCCTAAGAGCCTTGGATGGAAAATATGATACCGTGTGCACATTGATCCAAATGATGCCCAATTACAAAGATCTCAAGCCAACGGAAGTGATTGGAAGAATTGTTGCTCATGAGATGTCACTCAAGGATAAAGAAGAGCTTCACAACAAGTCTTGTGGTGCTTACAAAGCCTCATGTGACGCTCCTACATCATCAAGTGAGAAACGAACCTTCAATGAGGAATTGAGCCTAATGGTGAAGAACTTCAACAAGTTCTACAAGAGTAGAATCAAGGGAAGAAGATCCAAGTCAAGGTCCTACAATGACAAAAGATCTTCGAGTCGTGAGCATAATTGCTACAATTGTGGAAGACCCGGAAGTACTCTAATGAGTTTACGACTCCCAACAAAAGAAGAGAAGATTCACCCAAAAGGAGAAGTAGAAGAGAAGAATCACCTCCAAGAGAGAGAAGGGGTAGAGATGATCGTTATGAACGAAGAACATCTCGGAGAAGCAAGGATTCGAAAAGGAAGGACAAGTCATCAAGTAGCTACACAAAACAAAGACATCAAGCTCATGTTGGTGAATGGGTATCCGGTTCCGACTCCGATAATCACTCCGAGAGAAGTTATCACTCCGACTCCGAATATACTCAAGATGGAGGTGTTGCTGGTCTAGCACTTGTGTCAACCAACTCCTACGACATATTTGACTCGCCAAATGAAGGAATTGGAAGATGCTTCATGGCTAAAGGCCCAAAGGTATCACACCCCGAGTATGTTGATTTCAATAGTGATGGAGATGATTTGCTAGGTGATGATGATTTACTTGTTGACAACTCTAGTGATGAAAACTATGATGAAATTTCTATTAATCATGCTAATAAAGATAAAACAAATGATGATGATAAGAAGGAGATTGAGCGTCTAACTAAAGAACTAAACACTCTTAAGTTAGCTCATGAAACTACCTTGGAAGATCATCGAGAACTTTTAAAGACTCATGAGAAGCTACGCTTTGAAAAGCTCAACCTTGAGCAAGAGCATGGGTTCTTAAAAGCAACCAATGATAATCTTCGCAACAAAAGTTCTTCTTACATTGCCAAGCATTTACTCTTGTCTACTTACATGCCACAAGTAAAAACTAGGAAGAAGAGTAAGAAAGATTCTTCCTCTAGTAGTAACAATAATCATGTCAAATCCAATATTGTTGCTTCTAGTAGTTCTCTTGATTCCACTAATGATTCTCTTAGCCAAGTTACACTTGAGCAAGAAAATAGCTTATTGAAGGGAATTATAGAGAAAGGTGTTTACAAGAGCCTTGCCTGAAGTAAGCAATTTGAGGAAATTGTACGCAAGCAAGGAAGGCACCGGAAGAATCAAGGAGTTAGTTTTGAATGAAAGTTCAATGCCAATGGAGTTGAGTGGGAAGAAGATCAATACCCCAAGACAAAGTTTGTTCCTCAACAAGAGAAGTATGATCTTACTTCTTTCCAAGGGACACAAGCTTGAGATGATCTTCCACCACAAGACCACAAGCAAAAGGGCAAGGACAAGCTTCAAGAGGAGATTGATGCATTTGAAGAAGCTCCCAAGGCCTGGGTCAAGTGGCTTTTGATGTCCACTACACATCCTTCTTCTTGTAGACGTTGTTGGGCCTCCAAGTGCAGCGGTTTGTAGGATAGTAGAAAATTTCCCTCAAGTGGATGACCTAAGGTTTATCAATCCATGGGAGGCGTAGGATGAAGATGGTCTCTCTCAAGCAACCCTGCAACCAAATAATAAAGAGTCTCTTGTGTCCCCAACACACCCAATACAATGGTAAATTGTATAGGTGCACTAGTTCGGAGAAGAGATGGTGATACAAGTGCAATATGGATAGTAGATAATGGTTTTTGTAATCTGAAAGTATAAAAACAGCAAGGTAACAAGTGGTAAAAGTGAGCATAAATGGTATTGCAATGCTAGGAAACAAGGCCTAGGGTTCATACTTTCACTAGTGCAAGTTCTCTCAACAATAATAACATAATTTGATCATATAACTACCCCTCAACATGCAACAAAGAGTCACTCGAAAGTCACTAATAGCGGAGAACAAACGAAGAGATTATGGTAGGGCATGAAACCACCTCAAAGTTATTCTTTCTGATCGATCTATTAAATAGTTCATACTAGAATAACACCTTAAGACACAAATCAACCAAAACCCTAATGTCACCTAGATACTCCAATGTCACCTCAAGTATCCGTGAGTATGATTATACGATATGCATCACACAATCTCAGATTCATCTATTCAACCAACACAAAGAACTTCAAAGAGTTCCCCAAAGATTCTACTGGAGAGTCAAGACGAAAACGTGTGCCAACCCCTATGCATAAGTTCACGAGGTCACAGAACTTGCAAGTTGATCACCAAAACATACATCAAGTGGATCACATGATATCCCATTGTCACCATAGATAAGCACGTGCAAGACATACATCAAGTGTTCTCAAATCCTTAAAGATTCAATCCGATAAGATAACTTCAAAGGGAAAACTCTATTCACCACAAGAGAGTAGAGGGGGGAACATCATAACATCTAACTATAATAGCAAAGCTCGCGATACATCAAGATTGTATCACCTCAAGAACACGAGAGAGAGAGAGAGATCAAACACATAGCTACTGGTACATATCCTCAGCCCCGAGGGTGAACTACACCCTCCTCATCATGGAGAGCACCGGGATGATGAAGATGGCCACCGGAGAGGGATTCCCCCCCTCCGGCAGGGTGCTGGAACAGGTCTAGATTGGTTTTCGATGGCTACGGAGGCTTCCGGCGGCGGAACTCCCGATCTAGGTCATTTTCTAGAGGTTTCTGTATTTATAGGCATTTTTGGCGTCGGTCTCACGTCAAGAAGGTGCCCGAGTCGTCCACGAGGTAGGCCCACGCGCCTGGGGGGGGGGGCGCCCCACCCTCGTGGACGGCCCTGGACTCTCCTGGCCCAACTCTTTTACTTCAGGGTCTTCTTTTGGTCCATAACAAATCGTCAAAAATTGGCACGTCAATTGGACTCCGTTTGGTATTCCTTTTCTGCAAAACTCAAAAACAAGGAAAAAACTGAAACTGGCACTGGGCTCTAGGTTAATAGGTTAGTCCCAAAAATCATATAAAATAGCATATAAATGCATATAAAACATCCAAGGTTGATAATATAATAGCATGGAACAATAAAAAATTATAGATACGTTGGAGACGTATCAAGCATCCCCAAGCTTAATTCCTGCTCGTCCTCGAGTAGGTAAATGATAAAAACAGAATTTTTGATGTGGAATGCTTTCTAGCATGTTCTTCAATGTATTTTTCTCTATTGTGGCATGAATGTTCAGATCTGAAAGATTCAAGATAAAAGTTTATTGTTGACATAAAAATACAATACTCCAAGCATGCTAATCAAGCAATTATGTCTTATCAAAATAACATAGCCAAAGAAAACTTATCCCTACTAAATCATATAGTTTGGCCATGGTTCATTTTTGTCACACAAAATGCTCTCATCATGCACAACCCCGATGACAAGCCAAGCAATTGTTTCATACTTAGCCTTTTCAAACTCTTTCAACTTTTATGCAATATATGAGCGCGAGCCATGGACATAGCACTATGGGTGGAATAGAATATGATGATTGAGGTTGTGTGAGAAGACAAAAGGGAGAAAGTCTCACATTGATGTGGCTAACCAATGGGCTATGGAGATGCCCACCGATTGATGTCAATTCAAGGAGTAGGGATTGCCACGCAACGAATGCACTAGAGCTATAAATATGTGAAAGCTCATCAAAGAAACTAAGTGGGTGTGCATCCAACTTGCTTGCTCACGAAGACCTAGGGAATTTTAGGAAGCCCATCATTGGAATATACAAGCCAAGTTCTATAATGAAAAATTCCCACTGGTATATGAAAGTGACAAAATAAGAGACACTCTATCATGAAGATCATGGTGCTACTTTGAAGCACAAGTGTGGAAAAAGGATAGTAACATTGTCCCTTCTCTCTTTTTCTCTCTTCTCTTTTTTTGTTTGGGCCTTTTTTATGGCCTCTTTTTTTCGTCTGGAGTCTCATCTCGACTTGTGGGGGAATCATAGTCTCCATCATCCTTTCTTCACATGGGACAATGCTTTAATGATGATCATCACACTTTTATTTACTTACAACTCAAGAATTACAAATCGATACTTAGAACAAAGTATGACTCTATGTGAATGCCTCTGGCGGTGTACCGGGATTGCGATGAATCAAGAGTGACATGTATGAAAAATTAAGCATGGTGGCTATGCCACAAATATGATGTCAACTACATGATCATGCAAAGCAATATGACAATGATGATGCGTGTCATAATAAATGGAACGGTGGAAAGTTGCACCGCAATATATCTCGAAATGGCTATGGAAATGCCATAATAGGTAGGTATGGTGGCTGTTTTGAGGAAGATATAAGGAGGCTTATGTGCGATAGAGCGTATCATATCACTGGGCTTGGATGCACCGGCGAAGTTTGCGCCAACTCTCAAGGTGAGAAAGGGCAATACACGGTACCGAAGAGTCTAGCAATGATGGAAGGGTGAGAGTGCGTATAATCCGTGGACTCAACATTAGTCATAAAGGACTGACATACTTATTGCAAAAATCTATTAGTTATCGAAACAAAGTACTACGCGCATGCTCCTAGGGGGATAGATTGGCAGGAAAAGACCATCGCTCGTCCTCGACCGCCACTCATAAGGAAGACAATCAATAAATAAATCATGCTCCGACTTCATCACATAACGGTTCACCATACGTGCATGCTACGGGAATCACAAAATTTAACACAAGTATCTCTCAAATTCAAAACTACTCAACTAGCATGACTCTAATATCACCATCTTCATATCTCAAAACAATCATCAAGTATCAAACTTCTCATAGTATTCAATGCACTCTATATGAAAGTTTTTATTATACCCATCTTGAATGCCCATCATAGTAGGACTAATTTTATAACCCAAGGAAATTACCATGCTGTTCTAAAGACTCTCAAAATAATATAAGTGAAGCATGAGAGTTCATCTATTTCTTCAAATAAAACCACCACCGTGCTCTAAAAAGATATAAGTGAAGCACTAGAGCAAATGACAAACTACTCCAAAAGATATAAGTGAAGATCAATGAGTAGTTGAATAATTATGTAGCTATATGGAGACTCTCTAACATTTAAGAATTTCAGATCTTGGTAATTTATTCAAACAACAAGCAAAACAAAAGAAAATAAAATGATGCTCCAAGCAAAACACATATCATGTGGTGAATAAAAATATAGCCTCAAGTAAAGTTACCGATGAACGAAGATGAAATAGGGGATGCCTTCCGGGGAATCCCCAATCTTAGGCTCTTGGTTGTCCTTCAATATTACCTTGGGGTGCCTTGGGCATGCCCAAGCTTATGCTCTTGCCACTCCTTATTCCGCAGTCCATCGAATCTTTACCCAAAACTTGAGAACTTCACAACACAAAACTTAACAGAAAACTCGTAAGCTTCGTTAGTATAAGAAAATAAATCACCACTTTTGATACTGTTGTGAACTCATTCTAAATTCATATTGGTATAATATCTACTGTATTCCAACTTCTCTATGGTTCATACCCTCCGATACTACTCATAGATTCATCAAAATAAGCAAAAAACACATAGAAGACAGAATTTGTCAAAAATAGAACAGTCTGTAGTAATTTGGATATTTTGAATACTTCTGTAACTCCAAAAATCCTGAGAAATTTGGAAGTCCTAGGAAATTTGTAGATTGATCCACCGCAGTTGGAATTGGTATTTTATCGCTCACTGGTAAAAAACGAAAATTATTTTCGTGAGCGCATACTTTCTGTTTTTATCAGCAAGATCAAACAATAATCACCCCAAGAAGATCCTAAAGGCTTTACTTGGCACAAACACTAATTAAAACATAAAAAACATAATCATAACAGTGGATAGATGATTCATTTATTACTAAACAGGAACAAAAAGGAAAGAACAAAAATAAAATTGGGTTGCCTCCCAACAAGTGCTATCTTTTAACGCCCCTAGCTAGGCATGATGATTTCAACGATGCTCACATAAAAGATAAGAATTGAAACATAAAGAGAGCATCATGAAGAATATGACTATCACATTTAAGTCTAACCCACTTCCTATGCATAGGGACTTTGTGAGAAAACAATTTATGGGAACAAGAATGAACTTGCATAGGAAAGTAAAACAAGGATAACTTCAAGATTTTAAGCACATAGAGAGGAAACTTGGTATTATTGCAATTACTACGAGCATATATTCCTCCCTCATAATAATTTTCAGTAGCATCATGAATGAATTCAACAATGTAACCATCACATAAAACATTCTTTTCATGATCTACAAGCATAGAAAATTTACTATTCTCCACATAAGAAAAATTCTTCTCATTTGTGGTAGTGGGAGCAAACTCAATGAAATAACTATCATGTGAGGCATAATCCAATTGAAAATTAAAATCATGATGACAAGTTTCATGGATATGATTATTCTTTATAGCATACAAGGCATCACAATAATCATCATAGATAGCAACTTTGTTCTCATAATCAATTGGAACCTCTTCCAAAATAGTGGAATCATTACTAAATAAAGTCATGACCTCTCCAAATCCACTTTTATAATTATCACAATAAGATTCAACATCCTCCGAAATAGTGGGATCATCACTTCCTAAAGTTGACACTCTTCCAAACCCACTTCATCAGTATAATCATCATAAATAGGAGGCATGCTTTCATCATAATAAATTTGCTCACCAAAACTTGCGGGACAAAAAATACCATCTTCATCAAACATAGAATCCCCAAGCTTGTGGCTTTGCATATCATTAGAATCATGGATATTCAAGGAATTCATACTAACAACATTGCAATCATGATCATCATACAAAGATTTAGTGCCAATTTTTTTATAGATTTCTTCTTCTAGCACTTGAGCACAATTATCGGAATCCTTATTCTCACGAAAGACATTACAAAGATGAAGCATATGAGGTACCCTCAATTCCATTTTTTTGTAGTTTTCTTTTATAAACTAAACTAGTTATAAAACAAGAAACTAAAAGATTCGATTGCAAGATCTAAAGATATACCTTCAAGCGCTAACCTCCCCAGCAACGGCGCCAGAAAAGAGCTTGATGTCTACTAAACAACCTTCTTCTTGTAGACGTTGTTGGGCCTCCAAGTGCAGAGGTTTGTAGGACAGTAGCAAATTTCCCTCAAGTGGATGACCTAAGGTTTATCAATCCGTGGGAGGCATAGTATGAAGATAGTCTCTCTCAAGAAACCCTCCAACCAAATAAAAAAGAGTCTCTTGTGTCCCCAACACACCCAATACAATGGTAAATTGTATAGGTGCACTAGTTCGGCGAAGAGATGGTGATACAAGTGAAATATGGATAGTAGATAATGGTTTTTGTAATCTGAAAATATAAAAACAGCAAGGTAACAAGTGGTAAAAGTGAGCATAAACGGTATTGCAATGCTAGGAAACAAGGCCTAGGGTTCATACTTTCACTAGTGCAAGTTCTCTCAACAATAATAACATAATTGGATCATATAACTACCCCTCAACATGGAACAAAGAGTAACTCCAAAGTCACTAATAGCGGAAAACAAACGAAGAGATTATGGTAAGGCACGAAACCACCTCAAAGTTATTCTTTCTAATCGATCTATTAAAGAGTTCGTACTAGAATAACACCTTAAGACACAAATCAACCAAAACCCTAATGTCACCTAGATACTCCAATGTCACCTCAAGTATCCATGGGTATGATTATACGATATGCATCACACAATCTTAGATTCATCTATTCAACCAACACATAGAACTTCAAAGAGTGCCCCAAAGATTCTATCGAAGAGTCAAGATGAAAACGTGTGCCAACTCCTATGCATAAGTTCACGAGGTCACAAAACTCACAAGTTGATCACCAAAACATACATCAAGTGGATCACATGATATCCCATTGTCACCATAGATAAGCACGTGTAAGACATACATCAAGTGTTCTCAAATCCTTAAAGACTCAATCCGATAAGATAACTTCAAAGGGAAAACTCAATTCATCACAAGAGAGTAGAGGGGGGGAAACATTATAACATCCTACTATAATATCAAATCTCGCGATACATCAAGATCGTATCACCTCAAGAACATGAGAGAGAGAGAGAGAGATCAAACACATAGCTACTGGTACATACCCTCATCCCTGAGGGTGAACTACTCCCTCCTCGTCATGGAGAGTGTCGGGATGATGAAGATGGCCACTGGAGAGGGATTCCCCCCCCCCCTCCGGCAGGGTGCCAGAATGGGTCTAGATTGGTTTTCCGTGGCTACGGAGGCTTCTGGCGGCGGAACTCCTGATCTAGGTCATTTTCTGGAGGTTTCTGTATTTATAGGAATTTTTGGCGTCGGTCTCACGCCAAGAAGGTTCCCGAGTCGTCCACGAGGCAGGCCCATGCGCCTGAGGGGTGGGCGTGCCCCCACCCTCGTGGATGACCCGGGACTCTCCTGGCCCAACTCTTTTACTCCAGGGGTCTTCTTTTGGTCCATAAAAAATCGTCAGAAATTGGCATGTCAATTGAACTCCATTTGGTATTCCTTTTCTGCAAAACTCAAAAACAAGGAAAAACAGAAACTGGCATTGGGCTCTAGGTTAATAGGTTAGTCCCAAAAATCATATAAAATAGCATATAAATGCATATAAAACATCCAAGGTTGATAATATAATAGCATGGAACAATCAAAAATTATAGATACATTGGAGACATATCAGGTTCCCAAGACTACATCAAGTTCTACTTCATCAAGTACAAATAGAACTCCAAGGATTCCCATCAAGATGATGTGGATCCCAAAGAAGAAGAACTAGAGAGTTCTTGAGGGTGACTCCGCCAACATACTTCACTCATATCATTTTGGCGAGGACAAGTGCAAACAACTTCCACATCTTGCACTAGTTCACGGAGTCACAAACCCTCTTGTTTGTAAGACAAGGGACAAGGTAACCTGATACTTTCATGGACATCATCTTGTGTGAACTTCATTCTATGTCCATGGATATCTTTATTTGTTCCTTGTGGGACTAACCCATGTAGGTATTGAAAGTGCAAATCACTCCAATGGATTGCTCCAAATGATCTACATCAAGTTTGAGCATCCACATCTTCAACAACTACATGAAGTCATCATCGACAAAACCCAAGGTTAGTTCATCCCTCTTAGGGGGATATCACATCTAGGGGGAGCTTTACTCTAAGAATTGAGCTAAAGAGACTCTAATGGTCTGAACACAACAATGCTTTATGTAAAAGTGTAACCCCACTTGTGCTTAAATGATGAGTATGACCTACGATCAAATGTTCTCATTTGACTCCTCAGTCAATATACTCATATATAGATGACCTAGTCATCGCCAATTGATTGATAGATGCTAGAGCATTTGTGCATGATTTGCCACATATTTCATTTGCCATTTTATTGTGTGAGCATGTTGATTGCTAATTTTACTCATTCAAGGAGATCCATTTGTTGCTTTGATTGTTTGGTGCTTTTTATTTTGCCAAATGGATGGACAAGAATGCCTAAGAACTTCCTCTAGCTATCTATGATTTTCTCATCTCAAACTCTATTCATGCTACATCACAAAGTTTGATCAAGTCAGATTCGAACACTTTGTGTGAGGAGCACTCGGAGATCCCGATTCACCATAGAGTTAAACTCCCAAAACCTCTCTGTGCATTTCGGTCTACCAATCCATCCACTTCGGTCACACCGAGTTCACTGAGTTGATCTAGTTTTTCAATCTCGGTGCAACCGACTAGAACTTTTCGGTCACACCGAGTTGCGGCAACCGCTTGCGATTCTGCATCTCGGTGCCACCGAGTTGTTCCACTCGGTCACACTGACAGTGTCAAGATATATATACCGGCGGGTGAGATTTTGGAAATTTCTTCAAAACCCTTCATCCCGCGCATGTCCTGCTCTGCCGCCTCCGGTCTTCGGATCGTCTCCTCATAGCCAGCGACCTCCCGCCACTGGTTTCCATCGCCGTCAATGGATTTCAACGCTACCGTTGCCGCCGTAGCGAACTCACCGCCGAACAAGGGTATGAGTTCGACCCCTTGTGCATTATTTTTTACCTCCGTTTATAAGCACAAGTTCAATGCCATGTTTCTTGCCATGTTTGAGATCAACCTGTCTAGCAGAACATCCCATAGATTAGATTTGATTCGAAAATTTAGGGTTAGGTTTCCGCCGAACTCATCCCGGACCGATCGAGTTGTAGAAATCGGTCTCACCGATTTGGCTTAGTCCATAGCACTTGCACTTTTCGGTCTGACCGAAAGTTGCAAATCGGTGCGACCGAGTTCAACTCTCAGTGAAACATAGCAATCTCGGAGTCACCGAACTGTGTCTCGGTCTAACCAATTTCACTGGTTTAGACTCCAAAAGTTGCTTCGGTGTCACCGAGTTTAACAAATCGGTAGCTCCGAAATGCTTTCTTTAGAAAACTAAAACTAAGTTTTTGACTCATTTGTTTTGCAAAAACTCTTCACTTTGTGATGCTCATCCACTCTTCCTCATCTATATCTATTCATAGGGTCTGCTGTCAGTTTGCTTTGCCAGTATGTCTAATCAGAGTGATAGCCAGAACAAGTGAGAAGAGCAAGTGAACATGAGTGAGGGCACTAGTCCCTCTAGCAGCTATGATGATGGCAGCAGGAGCACTCCAAGCAATTTGCCCAAAGCAGCTACTAGGCAGAGAAAGAAGAGGAATTCCGACTCAGAGGATGAGGACTATGTGGCTGCTGAGGAGGAAGTGAGCTCCAAGAAGAAAGTGTTGAAGAAGGAATATGGAACTGCTGCTGCAACAAAACCTGGTTTGCACAAGAAGGCACCTGCCAAGACGACTCCCATGTCAAAAGCCAGAGCCTCCACTCTTGAGACCTTTAAGTCAACTAAAGAGGCTACTGGTGAAGGTGGGAAAAGGAAAGAGAGGGTCAAGAAGACCATTGCCAAAGTTATTGGCAGATCATCTATGATGAGAGATCCAGCTGAAGATGAAGAAGAGGAAGAGGATGTTGCACCAGCATCCAAGTCTCAAAAGCTGATGGGGGATGCCATCAAGTCTGGGGCTGCCCCTTCCAAGCCCAAGACTTCCCCAAAGCTTCTGCTCAAGCTTCAAAGACTTCAAAGCCCAAGAGGAGCACAAGGAACATTTCTGCTGCTGAGAAGAACAAGGCCTTAGTTCCTGAGATGGATGAAGAAGAAGATGCTGAAGCCCGAGTGCTTAAGAAGCTTAAACCAAAAATTCCAGATCATGATGACAGTCATCTAGTGGCAGAAGATATGAGCATCGGGAAGGATGCAAGTCTCAGACTTTGGAGACAGAGTGACCCTTATGCTATGAGGAGAAAGACTGATGTGGACTACAGGTTCCATACCAAAGAACATCAAGATTTCTATGGAACCATATTGTTTGACAAGAAGCCCATAGTTTGTGATATGAAGTGGGCTAATTGGGAGTACATCGATGAGAATGAGGATCATTTTCCTGGAGTGCACGAAAGTTTCAAGTCTTGTGGAGTAGATGACTTTGTGGGATAGAAGCTTACCAAATGGAATGATGAGCTCATTATGCAATTCTATTCCACAACACATTTCTATCCAAATGGAAGAATAGTTTAGATGTCTGAGGGTACAAGGTACCAATCTACTGTTGATGAGTGGGCTAAATTGATCAATGTCCCTGAAGAGCATGAAGATGACTTGGATGTCTATGCCAAGAAGAAGAAAGACCACAACTCAATGGCCAACATGTACAAGGAAATTCCAAACAACGCTTTGGAAACTCATAAGCTTGGGTCTGTTCACTATTTGTTGTCTGCACTACAAAAAAATACACTTCCGTGATGATACGTGTTTGTCACAGTAGGTCACATTTGCTGTCATGCATGTACATCCATGACAAATTTATGAGGATAGTCATACATGTGCTGTCATAGAAGTGTTCCATGACATTACCAAAATTATCATCACGGAAGTGTCCACTTCCATGACGATAAATCGCGCGTCACAGAAGTGCTTTCGTCAAGGGTGACCGACACGTGGCATCCACCGTAATGGAACGCCGTTAAGCTATCGGGGCCGGTTTTGGATCCGATAACCCGTTAACAACCCGACTAATGGGGATTTTCCACGTGTAAAATCATCATTGGCAGGAGGAAACACGTGTTGCCTCACCGTTGGGACATATGTCATCCACTCATTGGACAGGAGGCGCCTATGATAGGTCGACACATGGCACGGCCCAACAGTGGCCCATTCCGGTGAAAAAGGCCGGCCCAGTAAAAAATAGCAGGCCGGCCCATATAAGGCCTACTTGTGTCAGGTCCATTTAAGTCCACGGCCCATACGAGATGTGCCAATTCGGCCCGTCAATGGCCCATTAAAGATTTGACACCATTGCAGCCCATCGTCAGTTTGATCCCGTTAACAGCCCGCTATATATTTGGGCTCAATATCGGCCTGATGAGATTTCAGCCTGTTAACGGCCCATTTAGTGGATGGGCCAATTTTCACGATGTACATCTTTCGGCCTTTTAACGACCCATTTAAATATTGGGCTAGTTTCCGGCCCGGTGTGTCTTTCAGCCTGTTGACGGCCCATAAATTAGTTGGGCCATTTGTAGTCAGACCTGAGTTTCGGCCTTTTAGCGACCCATTTAAGTGTTGGGCCAATTTCCGGCCAGGTGTGTCTTTCAGCCTGGTGACGGCCCATATATCAGTTGGGCCATTTTGTAGTCGGACCTTAGTTTTGGCCTTTTAGCGACCCATTTAAGTGTTGGGCCAATTCCAGGCCATGTGTGCCTTTCATCCTGTTAACGGACCATAAATGAGTTGGGCCATTTGTATTCGGACCTGAGTTTTGGCCTTTTAACGGCTCATGCCCTTCATGGTCCAATACCAGCCTGGTTTCTCTTTCGGCCTGCTAAAGGCCCACAACACAGTTGGGCCATTTACAATATGACCTAACTTTCGGCCTCTTAGCGGCCCTCTTCATGGTCCAATACAAGCCCGCTGTCTCTTTCGGCCTGCTAAAGGCCCACAGTATAGTTGGGCCATATGTAGCCCAAACTTAGTAACGGCCTATTAACGGCCCTTGAAATCAATTGGGCCCACCTGTTGCCCGCTTCGATGTCAGCCTGTTAACGACCCGTGAGTTAAGAGGGTCGAGCATTAACTTTCGGCCTGGTAACAGCCCATTAACTTAATGGGCCCACTAAAGTTCGTACATGTCTTTAGGCCAAATTAGATAATTTGAACCCATTACAACAAGCAATTATGCACAGAACCAAAACCAATCAAGCAAAGGTAAGGCATATAGGGAAAAATGTTGCACATCCAACATATATTATAGGAAATTACATCCACTGGGCAATCAAAGATTGATGCCAGTGCAAATAAATGAACAGAACCTAACGATCTACAACATCACAATCTGCAACCTCAGCACGGATGACGCCCATAAGCATGTGGGCAAGTTCTTGCTGCTTTGCTACACTGTCTCTGAAAACATTGATCAGTTGTTGTGTCGCACGACTCTGCACCTCTGATTCCTCCACCATTTCCATCATTCCTTCAGCCATTAATTGGTTCACAAACATACATTTTTTCCATTGCATTCGAGACAGAGGATACTGAACATATTCACATGGCGATTTTGGCAGGCTTGTATTATTGATAGTGGAGAGTGTGTAACGCCCCAGATATGACTTTCCCAATTTGTACTCCAACTCTTGCCGTTTCCGGCATTAAGTTATATTTATTTCTCGGGTTCAGGTCTTTGTCTCCGTGTGTTGTTTTGTTTTCGTGCATCTCATATCATGTCATCACATGCATTGCATTTGCATACATGTTCATCTCATGCATTCGAGCATTTTCCCTGTTGTCCGTGTTGCATTCCGGCTCTTCGTTCTCCTTCGGTGGCCATTTCTAGCTTTCTTTCCTATGTGGGGATTAAACATTTCCGGATTGGACCGAGACTTGCCATGCGGCCTTGGTTTACTACCGGTAGACCGCCTGTCAAGTTTCGGGTCATTTGGACTTCGTTTGATACTCCAACGGTTAACCGAGGGACCGAAAAGGCCTCGTGTGTGTTGCAGCCCAACACCCCTCCAATTTGGCCTAAAACTCACCAAACTCTGCTCCATCGTCTCGGTCGTTCGATCACGATCGCGTGGGCGAAAACCGCACCTCATTTGGACTCTCCTAGCTCCACTTATGCCTATAAATACCCCCTCCATTCGGATCTCTTCTTCCCCCCGTCCAAAACCCTAAAAAAACATCCCCCGTCAGATCCGCCGCCGACGGACATGTCCGGACCCTAGCCGGACACGTCCGCCGCACCCCCCCTCGACCAACCGCCCGCCGCCACGTGTCCCCCCGCGGGGACCGCATCACCGCCGCCGCTCGAGGCCCGCCCGGCCCGCGCGAGGCCCCCGCACGCCGCCACACGGGCCCGAGCGCCCGCGCCTCTCCGCCGCACCCCGCCGCCGTCCTCTTCCCGGCCGGCCACCGCGCCGCCATCGCCGGCCGACGCCGCCACGCCGCCTCCCCGCCGGCGCCGCGCGCCCTCGCCGCCCCGGCGACCGCGGCCGGAACCCCACCGGCCAACGCGGCCACGAGCTCCGGCCTGCCCCCTCTCCGGCGACTTCCCCGAGCCGGCGTCCCTCTCCTCTCCGGCGTGAACAGCAACTCCGGCGGCCTCGATCCGCGTGCCCGGCCGGATCCAGATCTGAAGCGTGAATAGTAAACCCTAGGGTTGACTTCTTCTCCCCCCTAATTTTTATGCCTACTTTGACTGCTCATATCTCCGCATCCGTAGCTCCGTTTTGGACATATGATATATCAAAATCTTCGTATCGACGAGTACATCATTTCATTCCATTGCATCATTTGCATTTGAGTTCATCTTGATGCCCAAAATGCTGTTAGAAGGAGGCATCGTGAGTTAAATTGCAGATCTGTTAGCTCATCATTGATTTTTGTCATTTTTGCCATGTTTGTTGTGTGCGTGATATGCCTGTGACCCTTTGGGATGAATTGTTAAGCATTTTATCTTCTTTCCAGAGGTGCCACCCATGCATTTTTAGGATGTGTGTGGTGTCTTGTGCAAGCTTGCAAAGAGGGGCACCTGAGTAATCTGTTTTTAGGGACTTAGTGATTTTCACTAAGTCTGGGATGTTTTAGTTCATGATGCCATATGTCCAGCTTTTTCCTAGTGATCCGTACCTCTTTTGAGCATGATCAGTAAGCGACATTTGTTAATCTTGTTATGTTCTATCCATCCATGTCTTTACTTGTTATGTTGGAGCACCCTAGGTTGAGCCAATCGAGCTCAACTTTTGCATCGTTGTTAATTTGGGCAGATCGTGACCTCTTTTGCGATTTTGCCGATGCCATTGCTAGTGACTCATGCATGCTATGACATTGTTCTTGCCATGTCTAGCTAGCTTTTTCTGCCTTCTTTATGGATATATGCTTTCCTTGCCATGACTTGCACCGTAGTGAGTGCATCGAGCTCATTTACATGCCTCCGTGAGTTATAATTTCAGCATGTCTCAGTTTTCACGAAGTCTGAAAACTGATTGTGTTTCATCTATGTTCGTGCGCTCGTTAGAGTATTTTGTGAACCCTTTTGGCCCCAGGTCACTTTGGGTGTTTTGTTAAGCTTGTTGAGTAGCTCCAAGCCATGCTCTTACTTGTCATGTTCAGGTTATGTTTCATGTTGTTTTGCTGCTCTGAAGAGAGCATCGTGGTCTAAAATTTCAGGCTAGTGTTAATTTCACTAAGTCTAAAATCTGTTTTGCTTATTCAGTTTTGCCATGCTTGTTTGAACCCCTTAATGGATGAATTTGCCTATGGCTAAGTCCTAGTGATTTGTTAAGCATCTTGTGTACATCCCTTTCATGTATTTTGTTTTCATGTTTGGTGGCTGTAGCATGTTCATTTCATTGCATTTAGGAGCCTACTTGCTGTAAATCGCAGATCGGTTCGTTTCGTAAAACGCTTGCCATTCCCAAACCGTAGCTCTGATTCCTATGATCTTTATATCGTTTTCAGGGGATTTCTTACCCTCTATCCAGTGGCACACTTGGTTATCCAAGTTGAGGCCAGGTTCATGCATTTCCTATCACGTCTTGCAGTTTGCATCCCGCATCGCATCCCGCATAGCATACCATCTTTGCATATTATTGGTTGCCCTTGCACATGGTTGATTGTATCCTTGTTGCTTGTTTGTGTTGTTGGGTAGAGCCGGGAGACGAGTTTGCTAACAAGGAGCCCGTTGAGTTTTCTTTTGAGGATCCAGTCAACTCTGACAACTGTGCAGGCAAGATGATCATGCCCTCGAAATCACTACTATCTTTGCTATGCTAGTTTGCTTGCTCTTTTGCTTTGCCAATGCTACGATGCCTACCACTTGCTTGTCAGCCTCCCAATTGCCATGATTGAGCCTCTAACCCACCATTGTCCTAGCAAACCGTTGATTGGCTATGTTACCGCTTTGCTCAGCCTCTTCTTATAGCATTGTTAGTTGTAGGTGAAGATTGGAGCCGTTCCTTGTTGGAACATTTATTTACTTGTTGGGATATCATTATATTGCTATGTTATCTTAATTCATCTATATACTTGGTAAAGGGTGGAAGGCTCGGCCTCTCGCCTAGTGTTTTGTTCCACTCTTGCCGCCCTAGTTTCCGTCATATCGGTGTTATGTTCCCGGATTGTTGCGTCCCTTACGCGGTTGGGCTATAATGGGAACCCCTTGATAGTTCTCCTTGATTAAAGCTTTTCCAGCAATGCCCAACATTGGTTTTACCATTTGCCACCTAGCCTCTGTTCCCTTAGGTTTCCGGAGCCCGAGGGTCATCTTATTTTAAACCCCCCCGGGCCAGTGCTCCTCTGAGTGTTGGTCCCACCGAGCGATGTCCGGGGCTACCAGGGGCAACTCTGGGTTGGCCTACCCGACGTCTGGCTCATCTGAGTGTGCCCTGAGAAAGAGATATGTGCAGCTCCTATCGGGATTTGTTGGCACATTCGGGCGGTGTTGCTGGACTTGTTTTGACCTGTCGAATCATCTTGTTGTACCGAGATACCGAGTCTGATCGGTGTGTCTTGGGTGGAGGTCTATTCCTTCGTTGACCGTGAGAGCTTGTTGTGGGCTAAGTTGGGACCCCCCTGTAGGGATTGATCTTTCGAAAGCCGTGCCCGCGGTTATGGGCAGATGGGAATTTGTTAATGTCCGGTTGTAGATAACTTGAACCTTAATTAATTAAAATGAATCAACTGAGTGTGTTGCCGTGATGGCCTCTTCTCGGCGGAGTCCGGGAAGTGGACACGGTGTTGGAGTTATGTTTGCGCAGGTTGCTCCCTAGTTTCTCGCTCGTGCTTTGCCTCCTCTTCTCGCTCTCTTTTGCGTATAAGTTAGCCACCATATATGCTAGTCGCTTGCTGCAGCTCCACTTATACATCACCCCTTTCCTACCTATTAAGCTTAAATGGTCTTGATCGCGAGGGTGCGAGATTGCTGAGTCCCTGTGGCTCACAGTTTACTATTACACCAGATGCAGGGACAGATGATACAGCTCCAGATGGCACGCTCGAGCTCAAGTGGGAGTACGACGAGGACTCTCAGCGTTACTATGTGTCTTTTCATGATGATCAGTAGTGGTGCCTATTCGGGGTTAGATTCAGGGCCTTGTCGCATGTTGGGGGTCTTTTCTATTTTGGCGCCGTAGTCGGGCCATGAGTGATTTGTATGATGGATGTTATTTATGTACTTTGATGTGACGTGGCGAGTGTAAGCCAACTATGTTATTCCCCTTTATATTATTTATGTACATGGGATGTGTGATGATTTCCCGACTTGCGACATTGCTTTCAATGCGGCTATGCCTCTAAGTCGTGCCTCGACACGTGGGAGATATAGCCGCATCGAGGGTGTTACAAGTTGGTAATCAGAGCCTTCCCTGACCTTAGGAGCCCCCATTGCTTGATCGTTTTAGCAGCCGAGTTGTGTCTAGAAAAATGTTTTGAGTCCTTTAGGAATTATATATCGGAGAGCTTAGGAATTCTTTTTACTTCCCAGTCTCCTCATCGCTCTGGTAAGGCATCCTGACGTAGAGTTTTGACTCTTCTCTTCTCAATTTTCACTAAAAAAAATTTAGGATCAGCGAGTATCTTGGATTTGTTCCGATGGCTTATGATGAGAATACTGTCTTGGTGCCTCCTGTCAGGGGTTTAGTGGAAGTGTCCCGGGGAGTTGAGCTCTGAGGTGTTGTCATCATAATTCTATCGTTGCAATTCTGGTATACTTGAGATATGTGCGCGACATCGAAAATCTCCTTTATGCAGTTCGTTGGTGAGATAACCTCGACGCCACCCAGTACTGGGGCGGGAGTCCGGGAGTATCGCCATAACTTGTATAACGGATGCTTTTCGAAGGTTGAGGTAGATGGTTTCCGAAGGTGTCTTGGTTATGTGTTGAAGGATGGATACAGCTGGATGTAGGATTTGCTAGCTTGGGTGAGATATTATTGCTTCCCCTGTATCCCCAACACCCGATTGCATAACCGGAAAGTTTCGGGAGTTTCATAGGTGGGAATTCAAGTAGCTCGTAGGATATCTTTCCGACAGATGTATGATATGAAATTGGGGTTCGACGTCTAGTGGTTCGCCTATTCACGGTCGATTTTACAGTGGTCTCGTTGTGTCTTAAAGAGTCCTTGGCTATGCTGACTCGAGGACGCTTCGTATGTCATGTGCACTGCCTTGTACATGATGGTGTTGTACGATCGAGCCCGTGTAGGTCCCACCACGAAAACTTCGGACGAAATTTCTATCATATGTTTGTTCCGGCTTATTCCGCAAGCCTACCCTTGGTTTTTATTTTCAGTTGTGGTATTAGAGTTGCTTCGACGTCATATATTGATTCCATCCCTCGTTGATGTACCTCTTCTACCTGATTCTTCGTGGCTTCGCAATTAGGAATATGTGACCACTTCAAGAGAAGTGCATTCGTTCATTTTGTTCGGATGTGAAGACTTTATGTTGCAATTTTCATTCCGTTGGATTCAGCTTCAATATTTCTCTATTTGTGTGGTAATGGTGGTCAACCTCTTCAGGATGGCTCCTCCGACGCGCACGACTCCGAACCCTGATCCGCCACCACCTCCACCGCCTCCGGAGGCTTGGCAAGCTGTGATGGCCGCTACTAATGCAAATACACAGTTGATCATGCAAATCCTCCAAGAGCGGAATCAAGGCAGTGAAGGGAATCAAGGCAACAATCAGAACCATTATGCTACTCTGAACCAGTTCCTCGCAAATGGTCCAAAGACGTTCAGCAATTGCGTTGAAGCTACCGATGCTGACGATTGGCTAGTGGATCTGGGCAAGCATTTTGAATGCAGCAATGTCAGGCCTGGAGATATCGTCAAGTTTGCTTCTTTCCAGCTCAAATATCAGGCCGCAGAGTGGTTCCAGCAGTACCAGGATTCCAGAGGTGGACGTTTGATCACTTGGGATGATTTCCGTTGTGATTTCCGAGCTCATCACATCCCTCAGAGTGTGACTGAAAGCAAACGTGAGGAATTCCGCAATCTGAAGCAAGGCTCTTTGTCTGTCTATGACTACAACAAGTTGTTCCAGAAGCTCGCCCGTTTTGCCAAGCAGGATGTTCCTGATGAGAAGAGCATGATCTATCAGTTCAGGGGTGGTCTCCGTGAAGAAATTCAGCTCGCTCTTGTCCTCTTTGAGCCGCTGAGATACGATGAGTTCTACAACATGGCACTAAAGCAAGAGGCTGCTCAGTTAAGGTGTGATGCTTCCAGGAAGCGAGTCAGAGACACTACGCCTTCTTCCTCTACTCAAGTGGCCAAGCAGCAGAAGTATTGGCTTCATCCTCCTCCGTTCCGTCAGCCGTATCAGCAGAAGAGCAAAGGTGGCAGTGGTCCATCCCACCCACCCAACCCAGGCTTTCAGAACAAGACTTCGTCTCAAGCTCCAAGATCGAGTGCTCCGTACCACCGTCCGCTTTTAGAGGTCACGTGCAACAAGTGCCAACAGAAGGGTCACTACGCCAACAAGTGTTTCAACCAGAGGCGTCTTCCTCCTCCTCCTCCTGTCAGATCGGCAAGTACAGCTGTGGTCAAGCATAACCCCAAGTCCGCCAAGGTCAACTTGCTGAATGCAGCTCAGGCAAAGGACTCACCAGACGTGATCACGGGTAATCTTCCTGTTAACGATATTCCTGCAAAAGTTCTTTTTGATACGGGTGCATCGCATTGTTTCATCTCGAGGCCATTTGTTTCTAAGCATGAGTTGCCTTTGCAAGATTTTCCTAGACAGTTGTCTGTTGTTTCTCTGGGCAAATTCATGAATGCAAGCGCTATTGTTCCGGATATTTCTATCACATTGGGCGATTACAAGTTTCTCTCTTCTCCGGTTGTTCTTGGTAATTCTGATATCGATCTTATTCTTGGGATGGACTGGCTCTCTAAGCACAAGGCTCACCTCGATTGTGCAGCCAGGCAGATTCAACTGACTCATTCGTCTGAGGATGTCATTGTCTTTGCTGCTCGGGATAATACCATCCAGTTGTTTTCTCTCAATGAGAAGGGTGAATTGGATGCTATTTCGCAGATTCCGGTTGTTTGTTAGTATCAAGACGTCTTCCCAGAAGAACTCCCAGGCAAGCCTCCGCACTGGCTGGTTGAATTTGTTATTGAACTTGAGCCCAGTACGAAACCTGTGTGCAAACGTCCCTACAAGCTCGGCCCCGAAGAGTTGAAGGAGTTGAAGAAACAACTCGATGTTCAAGAAAGAATGGGTCTCATTCGGCCTAGTACTTCTCCGTGGGGTTGTGGTGTTCTTTTTGTAAAGAAGAAGGATGGAACGGACCGACTTTGTGTTGATTATCATCCGTTGAACAAGAAGACCATCAAGAACAAATACCCACTTCCCAACATTAATGAGCTATTCGAACAACTCAAGGGTGCCCAAGTATTCTCCAAGCTCGATCTTCGTATGGGTTATCATCAAATTCGCATTCGTGAGAAAGATATTCCCAAGACGGCGTTCAGAACAAGCTATGGGTCATATGAATACACTGTCATGTCTTTTGGCCTCGCCAACGCTCCTCCGACGTTCTCTCGCATGATGAACTTCATCTTCAACCCCTACACCAATGACTTCGTTTTGGTCTATCTCGACGACATTCTGGTTTTCTCGAAGAACAAGGAAGATCATGCCAAGCACTTGCGTTTGGTTCTTGACAAGCTCAGGGAACATCAGTTCTACGCCAAGTTCTCCAAGTGTGAATTTTGGCTTGATGAGGTGCTTTATCTTGGCCATATCATCTCTGCCAAGGGCATTTCCGTGGATCCTGAGAAGGTGTCTGCAATTGTTAATTGGGAAACCTCCTCAGAATGTGAAGCAACTCCGTAGCTTCCTCGGTCTCGCAAGCTACTGCCGAAGATTCGTTGAAAACTTTTCCAAGATCGCGAAGCCTCTCTCAAATCTTCTTCAGAAGCACGTCAAGTACGTTTGGTCTCCGGAGTGTGATATTGCTTTCAACGCTTTGAAAGAGAAGTTAATCACTGCTCCAGTTCTAACTCCGCCTGATGAAACCAAGCCGTACGAGGTCTTTTGTGATGCCTCTCTCCAAGGTCTCGGTGCTGTACTGATGCAAGAGAAGAAAGTTGTTGCTTATACCTCTCGCCAGTTGAAGCCTAATGAGAAGAACTACCCCACTCATGATCTCGAGTTGGCGGCAGTTGTGCATGCATTGTTGACTTGGAGACATCTTCTATTGGGGAGAAAAGTGGACATTTTCACTGATCACAAGAGTCTCAAGTACATCTTCACTCAGCCTAATCTCAACCTCAGGCAGACTCGATGGGTCGAGATGATTCAAGAGTACAATCCGAGTATCGAGTATACTCCAGGCAAGGCTAATGTGATTGCTGACGCTTTGAGCAGAAAAGCATATTGCAACAGTCTGATTCTCAAGCCTTATCAACCCGAGCTTTGTGAAGCTTTCCGCAAACTTAATCTGCAAATTGTTCCTCAAGGTTTCCTCGCCAACCTTCAAATTTCTCCTACCTTGGAAGACCAGATTCGCCAAGCCCAGCTTCTTGATGCTATGGTGAAAAAGGTGAAGATTGGTATTGCAAAGAGTCAGTCCAAGTACAAGTGCTACCGACTTGATGACAAGGACACTCTCTTCTTCAAGGATCGAATTGTTGTGCCCAAAGGTGAACTTCGTAAAGTGATCATGAACGAGGCTCACAACTCTCTCCTCTCCATCCATCCTGGGAGCACGAAGATGTATCAAAACCTGAAGCAAACCTATTGGTGGACTCGAATGAAGCGCGAGATCGCTCAATTCGTGAATGAATGTGATGTCTGCAGAAGAGTGAAGGCAGAACACCAAAGGCCAGCAGGTCTCCTCCAACCTCTTGCCATTCTAGAATGGAAGTTTGACCACATTGAAATGGACTTCGTGACTGGGTTTCCAAAGTCCAAGCGTGGCAATGATGCTATATTCGTTGTCATCGACAAGCTCACCAAAGTGGCTCATTTTCTGCCTATTAAAGAGTCTATCACTGTAGCTCAATTGGCGGAACTCTATACCTCTCGAATTGTCTCTCTGCACAGTATTCCTCAAGTGATATCTTCAGACCGTGGCAGCATCTTTACCTCCAAGTTTTGGGATTCTTTTCAGAAGGCCATGGGCACCAACATCCGCTTCAGCACTGCTTTCCATCCTCAAACAAGCGGTCAAGTTGAGCATGTCAACCAGATTCTTGAAGATATGCTCAGGGCTTGTGTTATCTCCTTCGGCATGAAGTGGGAGGATTGTCTTCCTTATGCTGAATTCTCATACAACAACAGTTTTCAAGCAAGTTCGGGCAAGGCCCCATTTGAAATTCTGTATGGTAGGAAGTGTCGTACACCTCTCAACTGGTCTGAAACCGGTGAACGTCAGCTGCTGGGTAATGACTTAATCACAGAGGCAGAAGAAATGTGCAAGGTCATTCGTGATAACCTCAAAGCAGCCCAATCCCGCCAGAAGAGCTACTATGATAGTAAGCACCGTGATTTGGCTTTCGAGATCGGAGATCATGTTTACCTCCGCGTCTCTCCTATGAAAGGGACTCATCGCTTCGGTATCAAAGGGAAGCTTGCCCCTAGATACGTTGGACCTTTCAAGATTGTCAGCAAGAGAGGCGACCTCGCCTATCAACTCGAGCTTCCTTCAAACTTTGCTAATGTTCATGATGTGTTCCATGTCTCCCAACTCCGAAAGTGCTTCAAGACGCCTGAGCGCACCATCAACTTCGAGGACATTGAGCTCCAAGAAGATCTCTCCTATCGTGAGCACCCAGTTGCAATCCTTGAAGAGACTGAACGCAGAACTCGCAACAAGTCAATCAAATTTCTCAAAGTCAAGTGGTCACACCATTCCGACCGTGAAGCTACCTGGGAACGAGAGGATCACCTCCGTTCTGAGTACCCGGAGTTCTTTCAGTCCTAGATCTCGGGACGAGATCTTTTCGTAGTGGTGGAGTGTTGTAACGCCCCAGATATGACTTTCCCAATTTGTACTCCAACTCTTGTCGTTTCCGGCATTAAGTTATATTTATTTCTCGGGTTCGGGTCTTTGTCTCCGTGTGTTGTTTCGTTTTCGTGCATCTCATATCATGTCATCACGTGCATTGCATTTGCATACATGTTCATCTCATGCATTCGAGCATTTTCCCCGTTGTCCGTTTTGCATTCCGGCTCTTCGTTCTCCTCCGGTGGCCATTTCTAGCTTTCTTTCGTGTGTGGGGATTAAACATTTCTGGATTGGACCGAGACTTGCCATGCGGCCTTGGTTTACTACCGGTAGACCGCCTGTCAAGTTTCGGGTCATTTGGACTTCGTTTGATACTCCAACGGTTAACCGAGGGACCGAAAAGGCCTCGTGTGTGTTGCAGCCCAACACCCCTCCAATTTTCCCTAAAACCCACCAAACTCTGCTCCATCGTCTCGGTCGTTCGATCACGATCGCGTGGGCGAAAACAGCACCTCATTTGGACTCTCCTAGCTCCACTTATGCCTATAAATACCCCCTCCATTCGGATCTCTTCTTCCCCCCGTCCAAAACCCTAAAAAAACATCCCCCGTCAGATCCGCCGCCGATGGACATGTCCGGACCCTAGCCGGACACGTCCGTCGCGCCCCCCCTCGACCAACCGCCCGCCGCCACGTGTCCCCCCGCGGGGACCGCATCGCCGCCGCCGCTCGAGGCCCGCCCGGCCCGCGCGAGGCCCCCGCTCGCCGCCTCTCGGGCCCGAGCGCCCGCGCCTCTCCGCCGCGCCCCGCCGCCGTCCTCTTCCCGGTCGGCCGCCGCGCCGCCATCGCCGGCCGGCGCCGCCACGCCACCTCCCCGCCGGCGACGCGCGCCCTCGCCGCCCCGGCGACCGCGGCCGGAACCCCACCGGCCACCGCGGCCACGAGCTCCGGCCGGCCCCCTCTCCAGCGACTTCCCCGAGCCCGGCGTCCCTCTCCTCTCCGGCATGAACAGCAACTCCGGCGGCCTCGATCCGCGTGCCCGGCCGGATCCAGATCTGAAGCGTGAATAGTAAACCCTAGGGTTGACTTCTCCTTCTCCCCCCTGATTTTTATGCCTACTTTGACTGCTCATATCTCTGCATCCGTAGCTCCGTTTTGGACATATGATATATCAAAATCTTCGTATCGATGAGTACATCATTTCATTCCATTGCATCATTTGCATTTGAGTTCATCTTGATGCCCAAAATGCTGTTAGAAGGAGGCATTGTGAGTTAAATTGCAGATCCATTAGCTCATCATTGATTTTTGTCATTTTTGCCATGTTTGTTGTGTGCGTGATATGCCTGTGACCCTTTGGGATGAATTGTTAACCATTTTGTCTTCTTTCCAGAGGTGCCACCCATGCATTTTTAGGATGTGTGTGGTGTATTGTGCAAGCTTGCAAAGAGGGGCACCTGAGTAATCTGTTTTTAGGGACTTAGTGATTTTCACTAAGTCTGGGATGTTTTAGTTCATGATGCCATATGTCCAGCTTTTTCCTAGTGATCCGTACCTCTTTTGAGCATGATCAGTAAGCGACATTTGTTAATCTTGTTATGTTCTATCCATCCATGTCTTTACTTGTTATGTTGGAGCACCCTAGGTTGAGCCAATCGAGCTCAACTTTTGCATCGTTGTTAATTTGGGCAGATCGTGACCTCTTTTGCGATTTTGCCGATGCCATTGCTAGTGACTCATGCATGCTATGCCATTGTTCTTGCCATGTCTAGCTAGCTTTTTCTGCCTTCTTTATGGATATATGCTTTCCTTGCCATGACTTGCACCGTAGTGAGTGCATCGAGCTCATTTACATGCCTCCGTGAGTTATAATTTCAGCATGTCTCAGTTTTCACGAAGTCTGAAAACTGATTGTGTTTCATCTATGTTCGTGTGCTCGTTATAGTATTTTGTGAACCCTTTTGGCCCCAGGTCACTTTGGGTGTTTTGTTAAGCTTGTTGAGTAGCTCCAAGCCATGCTCTTACTTGTCATGTTCAGGTTATGTTTCATGTTGTTTTGCTGCTCCGAAGAGAGCATCGTGGTCTGAAATTTCAGGCTAGTGTTAATTTCACTAAGTCTGAAATCTATTTTGCTTATTCAGTTTTGCCATGCTTGTTTGAACCCCTTAATGGATGAATTTGCCTATGGCTAAGTCCTAGTGATTTGTTAAGCATCTTGTGTACATCCCTGCCATGTATTTTGTTTTCATGTTTGGTGGCTGTAGCATGTTCATTTCATTGCATTTAGGAGCCTACTTGCTGTAAATCGCAGATCGGTTCGTTTCGTAAAGCGCTTGCCATTTCCAAACCGTAGCTCTGATTCCTATGATCTTTATATCGTTTTCAGGGGATTTCTTACCCTCTATCCAGTGGCACACTTGGTTATCCAAGTTGAGGCCAGGTTCATGCATTTCCTGTCACGTCTTGCATTTTGCATCCCGCATCGCATCCCGCATAGCATACCATCTTTGCATATTATTGGTTGCCCTTGCACGTGGTTGATTGTATCCTTGTTGCTTGTTTGTGTTGTTGGGTAGAGCCGGGAGACGAGTTCGCTAACGAGGAGCCCGTTGAGTTTGCTTTTGAGGATCCAGTCAAATCTGACAACTGTGCAGGCAAGATGATCATGCCCTCGAAATCACTACTATCTTTGCTATGCTAGTTTGCTCGCTCTTTTGCTTTGCCAATGCTATGATGCCTACCACTTGCTTGTCAGCCTCCCAATTGCCATGATTGAGCCTCTAACCCACCATTGTCCTAGCAAACCGTTGATTGGCTATGTTACCGCTTTGCTCAGCCTCTTCTTATAGCATTGTTAGTTGCAGGTGAAGATTGGAGTCGTTCCTTGTTGGAACATTTATTTACTTGTTGGGATATCATTATATTGCTATGTTATCTTAATTCATCTATATACTTGGTAAAGGGTGGAAGGCTCGGCCTCTCGCCTAGTGTTTTGTTCCACTCTTGCCGCCCTAGTTTCCATCATATCGGTGTTATGTTCCCGGATTGTTGCGTCCCTTACGCGGTTGGGCTATAATGGGAACCCCTTGATAGTTAGCCTTGATTAAAGCTTTTCCAGCAATGCCCAACATTGGTTTTATCATTTGCCACCTAGCCTCTGTTCCCTTGGGTTTCCGGAGCCCGAGGGTCATCTTATTTTAACCCCCCCGGGCCAGTGCTCCTCTGAGTGTTGGTCCCACCGAGCGATGTCCGGGGCTACCAGGGGCAACTCTGGGTTGGCCTACCCGACGTCTGGCTCATCTGAGTGTGCCCTGAGAAAGAGATATGTGCAGCTCCTATCGGGATTTGTCGGCACATTCGGGCGGTGTTGCTGGACTTGTTTTGACCTGTCGAATCATCTTGTTGTACCGAGATACCGAGTCTGATCGGTGTGTCTTGGGTGGAGGTCTATTCCTTCGTTGACCGTGAGAGCTTGTTGTGGGCTAAGTTGGGACCCCCCTGCAGGGATTGATCTTTCGAAAGCCGTGCCCGCGGTTATGGGCAGATGGGAATTTGTTAATGTCCGGTTGTAGATAACTTGAACCTTAATTAATTAAAACGAATCAACTGAGTGTGTTGCCGTGATGGCCTCTTCTCGGCGGAGTCCGGGAAGTGGACACGGTGTGGGAGTTATGTTTGCGCAGGTTGCTCCCTAGTTTCTCGCTCGTGCTTTGCCTCCTCTTCTCGCTCTCTTTTGCGTATAAGTTAGCCACCATATATGCTAGTCGCTTGCTGCAGCTCCACTTATACATCACCCCTTTCCTACCTATTAAGCTTAAATGGTCTTGATCGCGAGGGTGCGAGATTGCTGAGTCCCTGTGGCTCACAGTTTACTATTACACCAGATGCAGGGACAGATGATACAGCTCCAGATGGCGCGCTCGAGCTCAAGTGGGAGTACGACGAGGACTCTCAGCGTTACTATGTGTCTTTTCCTGATGATCAGTAGTGGTGCCTATTTGGGGTTAGATTCAGGGCCTTGTCGCATGTTGGGGGTCTTCTATTTTGGCGCCGTAGTCGGGCCATGAGTGATTTGTATGATGGATGTTATTTATGTACTTTGATGTGACGTGGCGAGTGTAAGCCAACTATGTTATTCCCCTTTATATTATTTATGTACATGGGATGTGTGATGATTTCCCGACTTGCGACATTGCTTTCAATGCGGCTATGCCTCTAAGTCATGCCTCGACACGTGGGAGATATAGCCGCATCGAGGGCGTTACAGAGTGTCTTGCTACCTCTTGAGCACTGCGTTGGTTTTCCCTTGAAGAGGAAAGGGTGATGCAGCAAAGTAGCGTAAGTATTTCCCTCAGTTTTTTAGAACCAAGGTATCAATCCAGTAGGAGATCACGCACAAGTCCCACACACCTACACAAACAAATAAGAACCTCGCAACCAACGCGATAAAGGGGTTGTCAAGCCCTTCCCGGTCACTTACGAGAGTGAGATCTGATAGATATGATAAGATAATATTTTTGGTATTTTTATGATAAAGGTAAATAAATATGCAAACTAAAATAAACGGCAAAGGAAATAACTAAGTATTGGAAGATTAATATGATGGAAGATAGACCAGGGGGCCATAAGTTTCACTAGTGGCTTCTCTCAAGAGCATAAGTATTACGGTGGGTAAAAGAATTACTAACGAGCAATTGATAGAATTGAGCATAGTTATGAGAATATCTAGGTATGATCATGTATATAGGCATCACGTCCGAGACAAGTAGACCGACTCCTTCCTGCATCTACTACTATTACTCCACACATCGACCGCTATCCAGCATGCATCTAGAGTATTAAGTTCAAGAGAACAGAGTAATGCCTTAAGGAAGATGACATGATGTAGAGGGATAAACTCATGCAATATGATATAAACCCCATCTTTTTATCCTCGATGTCAACAATACAATACGTATCGGTTCCCTTTCTGTCACTGGGATCGAACACCGCAAGATTGAACCCAAAGCTAAGCACTTCTCCCGTTGCAAGAAAGATCAATCTACTAGGCCAAACCAAACTGATAATTTGAAGAGACTTGCAAAGATAAACCAATCATACATAAAAGAATTCAGTGGAGAATCAAATATTGTTCATAGAAAATCTGGATCATAAACCCACAATTCATCGGATCTCGACAAACACACCGCAAAAGAAGATTACATCGAATAGATCTCCAAGAAGATCGAGGAGAACATTGTATTGAGATCCAAAGAGAGAGAAGAAGCCATCTAGCTAATAACTATAGACCCGTGGGTCTGAAGTAAACTACTCACACATCACCAGAGAGGCCATGGAGTTGATGTAGAGGCCCTCCGTGATCAATGCCCCCTCCGACGGAGCTCCGGAAAAGGCCCCGAGATGGGATCTCTCGGGAACAGAAGGTTGCGGCGGTGGAATTAGGTTTTTGTGGTGCTCCTGGATGTTTGGGTGGTACGTGGATATATATAGGAGGAAGAAGTACCTCGGTGGAGCAACGGAGGGCCCACGAGGGTGGAGGGCACACCCAGGGGGTAGGCGCGCCCCCTGCCTCGTGCCTTCCTCCCTTGTTTCTTGACGGCCACTCCAAGTCTCCTGGATCACGTTTGTTGAGAAAATCACGTTCCTGAAGGTTTCATTCCGTTTGGACTCCGTTTGATATTCCTTTTCTTCGAAACCCTAAAATAGGCAAAAAAACAACAATTTGGGCTGGGCTTCAGGTTAGTAGGTTAGTCCCAAAAATGATATAAAAGTGTAAAATAAAGCCCATTAACATCCAAAATAGATAAAATAATAGCATGGAGCAATCAAAAATTATAGATACATTGGAGACGTATCAAGCATCCCCAAGCTTAATTCCTGCTCGTCCTCGAGTAGGTAAATGATAAAAGAAGAATTTTTGATGTGGAATGCTTTCTAACATATTTCTCAATGTAATTTTTCTTTATTGTGGCATGAATGTTCAGATCCAAAAGATTCAAGATAAAAGGTTAATATTGACATAGAAATAATAATACTTCAAGCATACTAACTAAGCAATCATGTCTTCTCAAAATAACATGGCCTAAGAAAGTTATCCCTACAAAATCATATAGTCTGGCTATGCTCTATCTTCACCACACAAAATATTTAAATCATGCACAACCCCGATGACAAGCCAAGCAATTGTTTCATACTTTTGATGTTCTCAAACTTTTTCAATATTCACGCAATATATGAGCATGAGCCATGGATATAGCACTATGGTGGAATAGAATGGTGGTTGTGGAGAAGTCAAAAAGGGAGAAGATAGTCTCACATCAACTAGGCGTATCAACGGGCTATGGAGATGCCCATTAATAGATATCAATGTGAGTGAGTAGGGATTGCCATGCAACGGATCACTAGAGCTATAAGTATATGAAAGCTCAATAAAATAAACTAGGTGGGTGTGCATCCAACTTGCTTGCTCACGAAGACCTAGGGCATTTTGAGGAAGCCCATCATTGGAATATACAAGCCAAGTTCTATAATCAAAAACTCCCACTAGTATATGAAAGTGATATCATAGGAGACTCTCTATATGAAGAACATGGTGCTACTTTGAAGCACAAGTGTGGAAAAAGGATAGTAACATTGTCCCTTCTCTCTTTCTCTCTCATTTTTTATTTGGGCCTTATTTCTTTTTTTTCCTTTTTGGCCTCTTTTTCGTCCGGAGTCTCATCCCGACTTGTGGGGGAATCATAGTCTCCATCATCCTTTCCTCACTTGGGACAATGCTCTAATAATGATGATCATCACACTTTTATTTACTTACAACTCAAGAATTACAACTCGATACTTACAACAAATATGACTCTATATGAATGCCTCCGGCGGTGTACCGGGATGTGCAATGATGCATGAGTGACATGTATGAAAGAATTATGAATGGTGGCTTTGCCACAAATACGATGTCAACTACATGATCATGCAAGCAACATGACAATGATGAAGCGTGATAACAACGGAACGGTGGAAAGTTGCATGACAATATATATCGGAATGGCTATGGAAATGACATAATAGGTAGGTATGGTGGCTGTTTTGAGGAAGGTATATGGTGGGTTTATGGTACCGGCGAAAATTGTGCGATACTAGAGAGGCTAGCAATGGTGGAAGGGTGAGAGTGCATATAATCCATGGACTCAACATTAGTCATAAAGAACTCACATACTTATTGCAAAAATCTATTAGTTATAAAAGCAAAGTATTACGCGCATGCTCCTAGGGGGATAGATTGGTAGGAAAAGACCATCGCTCGTCCCCGACCGCCACTCATAAGGAAGACAATCAATAAATAAATCATGCTCCGACTTCTTCACATAACGGTTCACCATACGTGCATGCTACGGGAATCACAAACTTCAACACAAGTATTTCTCAAATTCACAACTACTCAACTAGCATGACTCTAATATCACTATCTCCATATCTCAAAAAAATTATCAAGTATCAAACTTCTTACAGTATTCAATGCACCTATATGAAAGTTTTTATTATTGCCATGTTGTTCTAAAGGACTCTCAAAATAATATAAGTGAAGCATGAGATAACAATAGTTTCTATAAAATAAATCCACCACCGTGCTCTAAAAGATATAAGTGAAGCACTAGAGCAAAAACTATATAGCTCAAAAGATATAAGTGAAGCACATAGAGTATTCTAATAAATTGTAAATCATGTGTGTCTCTATCAAAAGGAGTGTACAGCAAGGATGATTGTGGTAAACTAAAAAGCAAAGACTCAAATCATGCAAGATGCTCCAAGAAAAACACATATCGTGTGGTGAATAAAAATATAGCTCCAAGTAAAGTTACCGATAGACGAAGACGAAAAAGGGGATGCCTTCCGGGGCATCCCCAAGCTTAGGATTTTTGGTGTCCTTGAATTTTACCTTTGGGTTCCATGGGAATCCCCAAGCTTAGGCTCTTTCCACTCTCTGTTCCATAATCCATCAAATGTTTACCCAAAACTTGAAAACATCACAACACAAAACTCAAAATAGAAAATCTCATGAGCTCCATTAGCGAAAGAAAACAAAATACCACTTCAAGGTACTGTAATGAAATCATTCTTTATTTATATTGGTGTTAAACCTACTGTATTCCAAATTCTCTATGGTTTATAAACTTTTTTACTAGCCATAGATACATCAAAATAAGCAAACAACACTAGAAAAACAGAATCTGTCAAAAACAGAACAGTCTGCAGTAATCTGTAGCTAACGCAAGTTCTGGAACCCAAAAAATTATAAAATAAATTTCTGGACGTGAGGAATTTATATATTAATCATATGAAAAAATAATTAACTAAATAGCACCTTCCAAATAAAAATGGCAGCAGATCTCGTGAGCGCTAACATTTCTGTTTTTTACAGCAAGATCAAAAAGACTTTCCCCAAGTCTTCCAACGGTTCTACTTGGCAAAAACACTAATTAAACACAAAAAACACAACCAAAACAGAGGCTAGATAAATTATTTATTAATAAACAGGAGCAAAAAGCAAGGAATAAAAATAAAATTGGGTTGCCTCCCAACAAGCGCTATCGTTTAACGCCCTAGCTAGGCATAAAAGCGAAGATAGATCTAGGTATTGCCATCTTTGGTAGGCAATCCATAAGTGGCTCTCATAATAGATTCATAAGGTAATTTAATTTTATTTCTAGGGAAGTGTTCCATGCCTTTCCTTAACGAAAATTGGAATCTAATATTCCCTTCATTCATATCAATAATTGCACCAATCATTCTAAGGAAAGGTCTACCAAGAATAATAGGACATGAAGGATTGCAATCTATATCAAGAACAATGAAATCTACGGGAACATAGTTCCTATTTGCAACAATAATAACATCATTACTTCTTCCCATAGGTTTCTTAATAGTGGAATCCGCAAGGTGCAAGTTTAAAGAACAATCATCAAAATCACGGAAACCTAGCAAATCACACAAAGTTTTTGGAATCGTGGAAACACTAGCAACCAAATCACACAAAGCATAACACTCATGATATTTAATTTTAATTTTAATTGTAGGTTCCCACTCATCATAAAGTTTTCTAGGGATAGAAACTTCCAACTCAAGTTTTTCTTCATAAGATTGCATCAAAGCATCAACGATATGTTTAGTAAAAGCATTATTTTGACTATAAGCATGAGGAGAATTTACCACAGATTGCAACAAGGAAATACAATCTATCAAAGAGATATTATCATAATTAAATTCCTTGAAATCTAAAATAGTGGGTTCATTGATATTTAAAGTTTTGACCTCTTCAATCCCACTTTTAACAATTTTAGCATCAAGATCTAAAGATTCTGAATTTTTGGAACGCCTTCTAGGTAAAGGTGGCTCATCTTCAGCCCCATCATTATCAAGATTCATATTGCAAAACAAATATTTAATAGGAGGCACATCAATAACTTTTAGATCTTCATCTTTATTATCATGAAAACTAGAAGAACACGCTTTTAAAAAGCAATCTTTCTTAGCACGCATCCTAGCGGTTCTTTCTTTGCACTCATAAATGGAAATTCTCATGGCTTTGAGAGACTCATTGATATCATGCTTAGGTGGAATAGATCTAATTTTCAAAGAATCAACATCTAGAGAAATTCTACCAAGGTTCCTAGCCAACTCATCAATCTTAAGCAATTTTTCTTCAATCAAAGCATTGAAACTCTTTTGTGAAGTAATAAATTCTTTAATATTAGATTCCAAATCAGAGGGCATCTTATTATAATTTCCATAGGAATTTTTGTAGGAATTACCATAATTATTAGAGGAATTACTAGGAAATGGCCTAGAATTAAAATTACCTCTATACGCGTTATAACCAAAATTGTTCTTACCAACAAAATTCACATCCATAGATTCATTATTATTCTCAATCAAGGTTGAAAAAGGCATATCATTAGGATCATTAGGAGCACTCTTATTAGTAAACAATTTCATAAGTTCATCCATCTTCCCACTCAAAACATTAATCTCTTCAATTGCATGCACTTTTGTATTAGTAGATCTTTCGGCGTGCCATTGAGAATAATTAACCATAATATTATCTAGGAGTGTGGTAGCTTCTCCTAAAGTGATTTCCATAAAAGTGCCTCCCGCGGCCGAATCTAAAAGATTTCTGGAAGCAAAATTCAATCTGTAATAAAAGTTTTGTATAATCATCCAAAGATTCAAACCATGTGATGGGAAATTACATATCATTGATTTCATCCTCTCCCAAGATTGTGCAACATGTTCATGATCAAGTTGCTTAAAATTCATAATATCGCTTCTAAGAGAGATGATCTTAGCGGGATGAAAATACTTAGAGATAAAAGCATCCTTGCACTTATTCCATGAATCAATACTATTTTTAGGCAAAGACGAAAACCAAGCTTTAGCACGATCTCTAAGCAAAAACGGAAATAGCTTCAATTTAACAATATCATTATCCACATCTTTCTTCTTTTGCATATCACACAAATCAATAAAGTTGTTTAGATGGGTAGCGGCATCTTCACTAGGAAGGCCAGAAAACGGATCTTTCATGACAAGATTCAGCAAAGCAGTATTAATTTCACAAGATTCAGCATCGGTAAGACGAGCAATCGGAGTGCTAATAAAATCATTATTGTTGGTATTGGCAAAGTCACAAAATTTAGTATTATCTTGAGCCATCGTGACAAGCAAGCAATCCAACACAAAAGCAAACAAGAAGCGTGTAAAAGGGAAAATAGAAAAAAGAGAAGGGGAACGAAGAGAGAGGGAGAGAGGAAAAGAGGGTGAATAAAATGGCAAGGGTGAAGTGGGGAAGAGGAAAACGAGAGGCAAATGGAAAATAATGTAATGCGAGGGATACGATTTTGTGATGGGTACTTGGTATATTTTGACTTGGTAATGGAGCCAAAAATGACTCGTTGTGGGAGCCAAATCTTGACTTGACTTGGCGCAAATCTCCCCAGCAACGGCGCCAGAAATCCTTCTTGTTACCTCTTGAGCACTGCGTTGGTTTTCCCTTGAAGAGGAAAGGGTGATGCGGCAAAGTAGCGTAATTATTTCCCTCGGTTTTTGAGAACCAAGGTATCAATCCAGTAGGAGATCACGCACAAGTCCCACGCACCTACACAAACAAATAAGAACGTCGCAACCAACGCGATAAAGGGGTTGTCAAGCCCTTCTTGGCCACTTATGAGAGTGAGATCTGATAGATATGATAAGATAATATTTTCGGTATTTTTATGATAAAGATAAATAAAGATGCAAAGTAAAATAAACAGCAAAGGAAATAACTAAGCATTGGAAGATTAATATGATGGAAGATAGACCTGGGGGTCATAGGTTTCACTACTGGCTTCTCTCAAGAGCATAAGTATTACTGTGGGTAAACGAATTACTGTCGAGCAATTGATAGAATTGAGCATAGTTATGAGAATTCTAGGTATGATCATGTATATAGGCATCACGTCCGAGACAAGTAGCTGACTCCTACCTGCATCTACTACTATTACACCACACATCGATCGCTATCCAGCATGCATCTAGAGTATTAAGTTCAAGAGAACAGAGTAATGCTTTATGGAAGATGACATGATGTACAGGGATAAACTCATGCAATATGATATAAACCCCATCTTTTTATCCTCAATGGAAACAATACAATACGTATCGGTTCCCTTTCTGTCACTGGGATCAAACACTGCAAGATTGAACACAAAGCTAAGCACTTCTCCCATTGCAAGAAAGATCAATCTAGTAGGCCAAACCAAACTGATAATTCGAAGAGACTTGCAAAGATAAACCAATCACACATAAAAGAATTCAGAGGAGAATCAAATATTGTTCATAGATAATCTGGATCATAAACCCACAATTCATCAGATCTCGACAAACACACCGCAAAAGAAGATTACATCGAATAGATCTCCAAGAAGATCGAGGAGAACTTTGTATTGAGAACCAAAGAGATAGAAGAAGACACCTAGCTAGTAACTATGGACCCGTAGGTCAGAAGTAAACTATGCACACATCACCGGAGAGGCCATGGAGTTGATGTAGAGGCCCTTCGTGATCAATGCCCCCTCCAGCGGAGCTCCGGAAAAGGCCCTGAGATGGGATCTCTCGAGTATAGAAGGTTGCGGCAGTGGAATTAGGTTTTTGTGGTGCTCCTGGATGCTTGGGGGGTACGTGGATATATATAGGAGGAAGAAGTACATCGGTGGAGCAACGGAGGGCCCACAAGGGTGGAGGGCGCGCCCGGGGGTAGGTGCACCCCCCTGCCTCGTGCCTTCCTCCCTTGTTTCTTGACGGCCACCCCAAGTCTCCTGGATCACGTTTGTTGATAAAATCACATTCCCGAAGGTTTCATTCCGTTTGGACTCCGTTTGATATTCCTTTTCTTTGAAACCCTAAAATAGGCAAAAAAACAACAATTTGGGCTGGGCCTCTGGTTAGTAGGTTAGTCCCAAAAATGATATAAAAGTGTAAAATAAAGCCCATTAACATCCAAAATAGATAATATAATAGCATGGAGCAATCAAAAATTCTAGATACGTTGGAGACGTATCATGTCTCGACCACTTCATCATAACATAAATTAGGAGGGGAACCAAACAGATTAATCATGAGTTATTGGCATATTACATGGCCTAGATTTATTGGAAAGAAACAATGGGGTTGCCTTGCTGTTTTTAGAGTTTGTCTTCTTACCTTCAGCAGCCTGCACCAAATTAAGACACTAGCATTGCTATCACTGGCCAAGTCAGATAATAGGAAAGCAACATTGGCACAACGAACGTTTGGGCAACTAGCCAACACCAAATTAACAGAATATGGCACAACTATCATCAGCCAGGTAAGGTAATACGAAAGCAACATTGACACAATGAATGAATGGGCAACCAGAGCAGCACTACAATTTAGTGATGTGCATGATATGAGATAGTACACTCATGCAGCTTAGTATGCAAAACTACCAGTCAGTTTTCTTTACAAAAAACAACATTGGCGACTTTAACATTTTTCTACAACTAATTTTAGATCAGACAAAGGTTGGATTCACGCCGATTAACAAATACATGCTGATGTAAAAATATAGTGATATACAACAGGTACTTACATCAGCATTGGAGCACAGAGAATTCCCACAAGATATTTTCCTCGAATACAATCCCAATGAAGGAAATCTTCTATCATTTAACCTTATTTTCTAAAAGAGAGATGGGTAAGAAACATGTAGAAAATATGATCAGAATGCTATAAAATTTCATGATGTGAGGATACGCACGCGCTTCTTAGAATGGAGTTGACATTCTTTTGCTGGACTGGAGCGGACTAGTTCTTTGGCCACTGGAATCTGCTTATTATCAGTGGGAATTGGTTTTCTCTGTGCTGGAGTAGTATCTATGAAAAATGGAGTTGGTTTATTATCTCCTGGTGTTTGGATCTTTTGCAAATACCTGGTTTGTAGCCCCTCAGATTCTAACATAGTCGTCTTCCCCTTGCATGCCTTATATAGAAGAATGGTGCTCCAATTATAAAACATGCTATAGCAGAGATGGAATAGGTACTGGAGAATAGAAAGGCATGACATATTGACATGTATTCCCTCCATCGGAAAATAAATTGATGGGTCTAGGCATATTTCAGTTCTAGATACATCCACTTTTATCCATTTCTGTGACATGTAATCCGGACGGAGGGAGTATGATGTAAGAGCTAGGGATACGACAGGACAACACAGTAAAAAAACACTGAAAACCCACTGCAAAACCAAAGTAATCAAACCCACTGATATGAGATAGTACCACTAGTGCAGAACCGGGCAATAGCACCGGTTCGTAAGGCCCTTTAGTGCCGCTTCGGTAACCGGCACTAAAGTGTGGGCACTAAAGGTCCCCCCCTTTAGTACCGGTTTAGCACGAACCGGTGCTTAAGGGAAACCACGTAGCACGAGCCAGCTCTGGGGTCAGGGAGCTCTTTAGTACCGGTTGGTGACACCAACCGGTATTAAAAGGTTGGGTGGTTTTGGGTTTATGATTTCTTTTTCATTTAATTCTTTTTCGTTTGCTGGTATTTTACGATACTACATATTGTACACGGTATGCATATATATAAATAGAATTTCTAGTAGAACCGATCATATATATATATATATCATCGAATATCTCACAACCACCATTAATTAATTCACACATATACACACACATGTATATATATATACAATTAGCTAGCTATATACAATTTCTCCTAATTGGTGCCTTCGGAGCCAGTGGCATTAGCCTGATTGGTGCCTTTGGAGCACGATAACAATTGGAAGTGGTTCATGGGGGTGGTAGCGGGTAAAAGTATTCTCCTTTGGGATCTATGACCTGGTCGAACAAAAATTTCCTCTTGAATTGCTTCTATGCTGTCCTCTGGTAGGAGCTTCTCCCGTACCCCTTTGAACTGTTAAGAAGGAGATCAATATGCATGTGTATTAGTTTTGTGACTAGATATCGATAATGGTGTAAAAATTGTGAATAGTGTTCTGACAAACGTACCCACTCCTGTCTTTGAGATCTGCTCCTTTCGGACGCCATCATGCGAATGTTCTCGCAAACGTAGTATGCACACAGATTATTCCCCGGTGCCTGCTTCAGGGCCTTTACGAGAATGGAATATGATCAGATAATAATTAATCGAGCATGATAATTAAAGAGATGGCAGCTAGCTAGTACTACTTAATTACTTACCATGGGTCGATACCATTTCAGATTTCGTTTCCACTGGCCTGGAGTGACGCTGATGAACTTTGCCCAAGCCCTGCCCGCCAACAAAGAAAATGAATAAATGGGTTATTAAATAGTTGTTATCAGGAAATGACGAACTAATTAAATAGGCCGAGATATAGTAAATAATTATTGAAATTACCTGTTGACTATCCCCTTCATGATGGTGTAGTCAGTTGGTTTCTTAAGTAGTGAGTCTAGTACTTCAACTGTTCCTTCATCAACTTTAATGATTAACAAGATCTAGTGAAATCTGCATGCACACATGTTTGCATGTCTTAATTAAGCGGGCATATGTAAGCAAAAACATGTAGCTAGCTAGTAGGCAAAAACGGAATTTGTAGTACAAGACAGTGTGACTCACTCGAAGTTGTAAGGAAGTAGTATATCTTCATTTTATTTGAGGCGCTTGAAGAACTCTAGCATGCTTTCCTCTACACTTTTTTCGTATTATGGATCTAATTCCATGTGTATTCATTAACGGTATTTGGGTCAACGAACCCAATGCCATAGCGTCCACCTTTTTCATTTCATTGAAGGAAATATGCCCTAGAGGCAATAATAAAGTTATTATTTATTTCCTTATATCATGATAAATGTTTATTATTCATGCTAGAATTGTATTAACCGGAAACATAATACATGTGTGAATACATAGACAAACAGAGTGTCACTAGTATGCCTCTACTTCACTAGCTCGTTGATCGAAGATGGTTATGTTTCCTAACCATAGACATGAGTTGTCATTTGATTAACAGGATCACATCATTAGGAGAATGATGTGATTGACTTGACCCATTCCGTTAGCTTAGCACTTGATCATTTAGTTTGTTGCTATTGCTTTCTTCATAACTTATACATGTTCCTATGACTATGAGATTATGCAACTCGCCTTTACCGGAGGAAAACTTTGTGTGCTACCAAACGTCACAATGTAACTAGGTGATTATAAAGGTGCTCTACAGGTGTCTCTGAAGGTACTTGTTGGGTTGGCGTATTTCGAGATTAGGATTTGTCACTCCGATTGTTGGAGAGGTATCTCTGGGCCCTCTCGGTAATGCACATCACTCAAGCCTTGCAAGCATTGCAACTAATAAGTTAGTTGTGGGATGATGTATTACGGACGAGTAAAGAGACTTGCCGGTAACGAGATTGAACTAGGTATTAGGATACCGACAATCGAATCTCGGGCATGTAACATACCGATGACAAAGGGAACAACGTATGTTGTTATGCGGTCTGACCGATAAAGATCTTCATAGAATATGTAGGAGCCAATATGAGCATCCAAGTTCCGCTATTGGTTATTGACCGGAGACGTGTCTCGGTCATGTCTACATAGTTCTCGAACCCGTAAGGTCCGCACGCTTAAAGTTCGGTGACGATCGTAATTAGGGTTTTTGTGTTTTGATATATCGAAGGTTGTTTGGAGTCCCGGATGTGATCACGGACATGACGAGGAGTCTCGAAATGGTCGAGACATAAAGATTGATATATTGGAAGCCTATATTTGGATATCGGAAACGTTCCGGGTGAAATCGGGATTTTACTGGAGTACCAGGGGGTTACCGGACCCCCCCCCAGGGGTTATTGGGCCTACATGGGCCATAAGGGAGAAGAGGAGGGCCGGCCAGGGCAGGCCACACGCCCCCTCCCCCCCCCCCTAGTCCGAATAGGACAAGGAAGGGGGGCAGCGCCCCCCTTTCCTCTTTCTCCCTTCCCCCTTCCTTTTCCAACAAGGCAAGAGGGGGGAGTCCTACTCCTGGTGGGAGTAGGACTCCTCCAGGCGTACCCTTAGGGCCGGCCGCACCCCCCTCTCCCTCCTTTATATACGGGGGCAAGGGGGCACCCCATGACACAACTTGATCTTCGTGATCGTTCCTTAGCCGTGTGCGGTGCCCCCTTCCACCATATTCCACCTCAGTCATATCGTAGCAGTGCTTAGGCGAAGCCCTGCGTCGGTAGAACATCATCACCGTCATCACGCCGTCGTGCTGACGAAACTCTCCCTCAACGTTTTGCTGGATCAGAGCTTGAGGGACGTCACTGAGTTGAACGTGTGCATAACTCGGAGGTGCCGTACATTCGGTACTTGGATCGGTCGGATCGGGAAGACGCACGACTACTTCCTCTACGTTGTGTCAATGCTTCCATTGCCGGTCTATGAGGGTACGTAGACAACACTCTCCCCTCTCATTGCTATGCATCACCATGATCTTGCGTGTGCGTAGGAATTTTTTTGAAATTGCTACGTTCCCCAACATTGGCATCCGAGCCTAGGTTTTATGCGTTGAAGTTGTGCACGAGTAGAACACAAGTGAGTTGTGGGCGATATAAGTCATACTGCTTACCAGCATGTCATACTTTGGTTCGGTGGTATTGTTGGATGAAGCGGCCCGGACCGACATTACGCGTACGCTTATGCGAGACTGGTTCTACAGACGTGCTTTGCACACAGGTGGCTGGCGGGTGTCAGTTTCTCCAACTTTAGTTGAACCAAGTGTGGCTACGCCCGGTCCTTGCGAAGGTTAAAACAACACCAACTTGACAAACTATCGTTGTGGTTTTGATGCGTAGGTAAGAACGGTTCTTGCTAAGCCCGTAGCAGCCACACAAAACTTGCAAAAACAAAGTAGAGGACGTCTAACTTGTTTTTGCAGGGCATGTTGTGATGTGATATGGTCAAGACATGATGCTAAATTTTGTTGTATGAGATGATCATGTTTTGTAACTGAGTTATCGGCAACTGGCAGGAGCCATATGGTTGTCGCTTTATTGTATGCAATGCAATTGCGCTGTAATGCTTTACTTTATCACTAAGCGGTAGCAATAGTCGTGGAAGTATAAGATTGGCGAGACGACAACGATGCTACAATGCTGATCAAGGTGTCGTGCCGGTGATGATGGTGATCATGACAGTGCTTTGGAGATGGAGATCACAAGCACAAGATGATGATGGCCATATCATATCACTTATATTGATTGCATGTGATGTTTATCTTTTATGCATCTTATCTTGCTTTGATTGACGGTAGCATTATAAGATGATCTCTCACTAAATTTCAAGATAAAAGGGTTCTCCCTGAGTATGCACCGTTGCCAAAGTTCGTCGTGCCCAGACACCATGTGATGATCGGGTGTGATAAGCTCTACGTCCATCTGCAACGGGTGCAAGCCAATTTTGCACACGCAGAATACTTAGGTTAAACTTGACGAGACTAGCATATGCAGATATGGCCTCGGAACATTGAGACCGAAAGGTCGAGCGTGAATCATATAGTAGATATGATCAACATATTGATGTTCACCATTGAAAGCTACTCCATTTCATGTGATGATCGGTTATGGTTTAGTTGATTTGGATCACGTGATCACTTAGAAGATTAGAGGGATGTCTTTCTAAGTGGGAGTTCTTAAGTAATATGATTAATTGAACTTAAATTTATCATGAACTTAGTACCTGATAGTATCTTGCTTGTCTATGTTTGATTGTAGATAGATGGCCCGTGTTGTTGTTCCGTTGAATTTTAATGTGTTCCTTGAGAAAGCAAAGTTGAAAGATGATGGTAGCAATTACACGGATTGGGTCCGTAACTTGAGGATTATCCTCATTGCTGCACAGAAGAATTACGTCCTGGAAGCACCGCTAGGTGCCAGGCCTGCTGCTGGAGCAGCACCAAATGTTATGAACGTCTGGCAGAGCAAAGCTGATGACTAGTCGATAGTTCAGTGTGCCATGCTTTACGGCTTAGAATCGGGACTTCAACGACGTTTTGAACATCATGGAGCATATGAGATGTTCCAGGAGTTGAAGTTAATATTTCAAGCAAATGTCCGGATTGAGAGATATGATGTCTCCAATAAAGTCTATAGCTGCATGATGGAGGAGAATAGTTCTGTCAGTGAACATATACTCAAAATGTCTGGGTATCATAATCACTTGACTCAACTGGGAGTTAATCTTCCTGTTGATAGTGTCACTAACAGAGTTCTTCAATCACTGCCACCAAGCTACAAGAGCTTCGTGATGAACTATAACATGCAAGGGATGGATAAGACAATTCCCGAGCTCTTCGCAATGCTAAAGGCTGCGGAGGTAGAAATCAAGAAGGAGCATCAAGTGTTGATGGTCAAAAAGACCGCCAGTTTCAAGAAAAAGGGCAAAGGGAAGAAGAAGGGGAACTTCAAGAAGAACAGTAAGCAAGTTACTGCTTAGGAGAAGAAACCCAAATTTGGACCTAAGCCTGAAACTGAGTGCTTCTACTGCAAGCAGACTGGACACTGGAAGCGGAACTGCCCCAAGTATTTGGCGGATAAGAAGGATGGCAAGGTGAACAAAGGTATATGTGATATAGATGTTATTGATGTGTACCTTACTAGAGCTCGCAGTAGCACCTGGGTATTTGATATGGTTCTGTTGCTAACATTTGCAACTCGAAACAGGGACTACGGATTAAGCGAACACTAGCAAAGGACGAGGTGACGATGCGCGTGGGAAATGGTTCCAAAGTCGATGTGATCGCGGTCGGCACGCTACCTCTACATCTACCTTCGGGATTAGTTTTAGACCTAAATAATTGTTATTTGGTGCCAGCGTTGAGCATGAACATTATATCTGGATCTTGTTTGATGCGAGACGGTTACTCATTTAAATCAGAGAATAATGGTTGTTCTATTTATATGAGTAATATCTTTTATGGGCATGCACCCTTGAAGAGTGGTCTATTTTTGATGAATGTCGATAGTAGTGATACACATATTCATAATGTTGAAGCCAAAAGATGCAGAGTTGATAATGATAGTGCAACTTATTTGTGGCACTACCGTTTAGGTCATATCGGTGTAAAGCGCATGAAGAAACTCCATACTGATTGACTTTTGGAATCACTTGATTATGAATCACTTGGTACTTGCGAACCGTGCCTCATGGGCAAGATGACTAAAATGCCATTCTCCGGTACTATGGAGAGAGAAATGAATTTGTTGGAAATCATACATACAGATGTATGTGGTCCGATGAATATTGAGGCTCGTGGCGGATATCGTTATTTTCTCACCTTCACAGATGATTTAAGCAGATATGGGTATATCTACTTAATGAAACATAAGTCTGAAACATTTGAAAATTTCAAAGAATTTCAGAGTGAAGTTGAAAATCATCATAACAAGAAAATAAAGTTTTTACGACCTGATCATGGAGGAGAATATTTGAATTACGAGTTTGGTCTACATTTGAAACAATGCGGAATAGTTTCGCAACTCACGCCACACGGAACAACACAGCGTAATGGTGTGTCCGAACATCGAAATCATACTTTACTAGATATGGTGCAATCTATGATGTCTCTTACAGATTTACCGCTATCGTTTTGGGGTTATGCTTTAGAGATGGCTGCATTCACGTTAAATAGGGCACCATCGAAATCCATTGAGACGACACCTTATGAACCGTGGTTTGGCAAGAAACCAAAGTTGTCATTTCTGAAAGTTTGGGGCTGCGATGCTTATGTGAAAAAGCTTCAACCTGATAAGCTCGAACCCAAATCGGAGAAATGTGTCTTCATAGGATACCCAAAGGAAACTGTTGGGTACACCTTCTATCACAGATCCAAAGGCAAGACTTTCGTTGCTAAGAATGGATCCTTTCTAGAGAAGGAGTTTCTCTCGAAAGAAGTGAGTGGGAGAAAAGTAGAACTTGATGAGGTAACTATACCTGCTCCCTTATTGGAAAGTAGTACATCACAGAAACCGGTTTCTGTGACACCTACACCAATTAGTGAGGAAACTAATGATAATGATCATGAAACTTCAGATCAAGTTACTACCGAACCTCGTAGATCAACCAGAGTAAGATCTGCACCATAGTGGTACGGTAATCCTGTTCTGGAAGTCATGCTACTAGATCATGATGAACCTACGAACTATGAAGAAGCGATGGTGAGCCCAGATTCCGCAAAGTGGCTAGAAGCCATGAAATCTGAGATGGGATCCATGTATGAGAACAAAGTGTGGACTTTGGTTGACTTGCCCGTTGATCGGAAAGCAATTGAGAATAAATGGATCTTCAAGAAGAAGACTGACGCTGACGGTAATGTTACTGTCTACAAAGCTCGACTTGTTGCAAAAGGTTTTCGACAAGTTCAAGGGATTGAGTACGATGAGACCTTCTCACCCGTAGCAATGCTTAAGTCTGTCCGAATCATGTTAGCAATTGCCGCATTTTATGATTATGAAATTTGGCAAATGGATGTCAAAATTGCATTCCTGAATGGATTTCTGGAAGAAGAGTTGTATATGATGCAACCAGAAGGTTTTGTCGATCCAAAGGGAGCTAACAAAGTGTGCAAGCTCCAGCGATCCATTTATGGACTGGTGCAAGCCTCTTGGAGTTGGAATAAACGCTTTGATAGTGTGATCAAAGCATTTGGTTTTGTACAGACTTTTGGAGAAGTCTGTATTTACAAGAAAGTGAGTGGGAGCTCTGTAGCATTTCTGATATTATATGTGGATGACATATTATTGATTGGAAATAATATAGAATTTCTGGATAGCATAAATGGATACTTGAATAAGAGTTTTTCAATGAAAGACCTCGGTGAAGTTGCTTACATATTGGGCATTAAGATCTATAGAGATAGATCAAGATGCCTAATTGGACTTTCACAAAGCACATACCTTGACAAAGTTTTGAAGAAGTTCAAAATGGATCAAGCAAAGAAAGGGTTCTTGCCTATGTTACAAGGTGTGAAGTTGAGTAAGACTCAATGTCCGACCACCGCAGAAGATAGAGAGAAAATGAAAGATGTTCCCTACGCTTTAGCCATAGGCTCTATCATGTATGCAATGCTGTGTACCAGACCTGATGTGTGCCTTGCTATAAGTCTAGCAGGGAGGTACCAAAGTAATCCAGGAGTGGATCATTGGACAGCGGTCAAGAACATCCTGAAATACCTGAAAAGGACTAAGGATATGTTTCTCGTATATGGAGGTGACAAAGAGCTCATCGTAAATGGTTACGTTGATGCAAGCTTTGACATTGATCCGGACGATTCTAAATCGCAAACCAGATACGTGTTTATACTGAACGGTGGAGCTGTTAGTTGGTGCAGTTCTAAACAAAGCGTCGTGGCGGGATCTACATGTGAAGCGGAGTACATAGCTGCTTCGGAAGCAGCAAATGAAGGAGTCTGGATGAAGGAGTTCATATCCGATCTAGGTGTCATACCTAGTGCATCGAGTCCAATGAAAATCTTTTGTGACAAACTGGTGCAATTGCCTTGGCGAAGGAATCCAAATTTCACAAGAGAACCAAGCACATCAAGAGACGCTTCAATTCCATTCGGGATTTAGTCCAAGTGGGAGACATAGAAATTTGCAAGATACATACGGATCTAAATGTTGCAGACCCGCTGACTAAGCCTCTTCCACGAGCAAAACATGATCAGCACCAAGGCTCCATGGGTGTTAGAATCATTACTGTGTAATCTAGATTATTGACTCTAGTGCAAGTGGGAGACTGAAGGAAATATGCCCTAGAGGCAATAATAAAGTTATTATTTATTTCCTTATATCATGATAAATGTTTGTTATTCATGCTAGAATTGTATTAACCGGAAACATAATACATGTGTGAATACATAGACAAACAGAGTGTCACTAGTATGCCTCTACTTGACTAGCTCGTTGATCGAAGATGGTTATTTTTCCTATCCATAGACATGAGTTGTCATTTGATTAACGGGATCACATCATTAGGAGAATGATGTGATTGACTTGACCAATTCTGTTAGCTTAGCACTTGATCGTTTAGTTGGTTGCTATTGCTTTCTTCATAACTTATACATGTTCCTATGACTATGAGATTATGCAACTCCCGTTTACCGGAGGAACACCGTGTGCTACCAAATGTCACAACGTAACTGGGTGATTATAAAGGTGCTCTACAGGTGTCTCCGAAGGTACTTGTTGGGTTGGTGTATTTCGAGATTAGGATTTGTCACTTCGATTGTCGGAGAGGTATCTCTGGGCCCTCTCGGTAATGCACATCACTCAAGCCTTGCCATCATTGCAACTAATAAGTTAGTTGCAGGATGATGTACTATGGAATGAGTAAAGAGACTTGCCGGTAACGAGATTGAACTAGGTATTAAGATACCGACGATCGAACCTCGGGCAAGTAACATACCAATGACAAAGGGAACAACGTATGTTGTTATGTAGTCTGACCGATAAAGATCTTCGTAGAATATGTAGGAGCCAATATGAGCATCCAGGTTCCGCTATTGGTTATTGACCGGAGACGTGTCTCGGTCATTTCTACATAGTTCTCGAACCCGTAGAGTCCGCACGCTTAAAGTTCGGTGACGATCGTAATTAGGGTTTTTGTGTTTTGATGTACCGAAGGTTGTTCGGAGTCCCGGATGTGATCACGGACATGACGAGGACTATCGAAATGGTCAAGACATAAAGATTGATATATTGGAAGCCTACATTTGGATATCGTAAACGCTCCGGGTGAAATCGGGATTTTACCGGAGTACCGGGGGGTTACCGAACCCCCCCCCCCCCCCCCGGGGGGGGGGGGTTATTGGGCCTACATGGGCCATAAGTGAGAAGAGGAGGGCCGGCCAGGGCAGGCCGCACACCCCCTCCCCCCTAGTCCGAATAGGACAAGGAAGGGGGGGTGGCGCCCCCTTTCCTCTTTCTCCCTTCCCCCTTCCTTTTCCAACAAGGCAAGAGGGGGGTGCTACTCCCGGTGGGAGTAGGACTCCTCCAGGCGCACCCCTAGGGCCGGCCGCACCTCCCCCTCTCCCTCCTTTATATACGGGGGCAAGGGGGCACCCCATGACACAAGTTGATCTTCGTGATCATTCCTTAGCCGTGTGGGGTGCCCCCTTCCACCATATTCCACCTCGGTCATATCGTAGCAGTGCTTAGGCGAAGCCCTGCGTCGGTAGAACATCATCATCGTCATCACCTCGTCGTGCTGACGAAACTCTCCCTCAACATTTTGCTGGATCGGAGCTTGAGGGACGTCACCGAGTTGAACGTGTGCAGAATCCGGAGGTGCCGTACATTCGGTACTTGGACCGGTCGGATCGGGAAGACGTGCGACTACTTCCTCTACATTGTGTCAACACTTCCGTTGCCGGTCTACGAGGGTACGTAGACAACACTCTCCCCTCTCGTTGCTATGCATCACCATGATCTTGCGTGTGCGTAGGATTTTTTTGAAATTACTACGTTCCCCAACATTCATAAATCTTCATCTGCATAATACCACAGAAAAAATATACTGAGGATAATTATAGGTAATGATTGATCAAAATGATCACTACAGCTAGCTTGAGACTTAAATTACAGAAAGAAATCACTTACAGACAATAGCAACTGACGATAGATTTGTTGAGTGCGTCTTGATTGTGTAACTGAAATAGTTCTGAATACTCAACGGACACAGCTTTCTCATGGTGGTAATGATCCTTCTTGACATTCACCATGAGGGACTCTCGATTGGAAATCTTGGTAATGTCCATGTACCATTGATGCAATTCATACATTCTCGTTGGGAGCTTCTTGACCTCGTCTGGCTCGACCAAAGGTTGGCCCCGAACGTATTTCCGTTTTATTTCCTCATATCTAGTCGGAGACATGGGCTCGATATCAAGGAGTTGTCCAACAGTGATCATGAGGCTTTTAGGCTGCTCACGGTTATTACCACATCGCCCAGCTTGGGAACGTAAACGGTTTGCCCACAATAATATTGGGCGCGCCTACTCTCATGTGTTTTTGGCACAACAAGTGGGGGGGGGGGGTTGATTGCGCCGCCTGTTCTCCTAGCTGGGGAACGGTTTTACCGCTCCTTTTGCCAGCTGATTTGCTCGAGCTCGAGCTCGCCTCTTTCTGTAGACGTGCTTGATTTAACTTCCTGAGGTGGCGCTCATAGTCTGTGTCAACAGGCTTGGGAGCTAGTGCTCTAGCCATACGAAGGAAGTGGTCAATCTTTTCCTCGGGCACTTTCTCCCTTGGCGGCGGTGGCGGTTTCGGTGCAAAATGGGCTTCCACCTCGGCCTTCGTTATGGCTGCGTTTTCCTCCTCGGACTTGTCGTAAGGCCTCTACGGAAGAGGCGCGAGGCTGCTTGGACCATATTGAAATTGCTTGCCTCCGCCTGTACCTCCAGTACTACCTCGACTTGTACCGCTACGGACCATAGATGAGGCGGCTCTCTTCTGTGATTTCTGAGGCAGCGAAGACGGCTGACGCGGCTGAGTTGGAGGAGGAGGAGTGGCCTGAAGCTGTGCCGGACTTGGAGGAGGAGTGGTCTGACACTTTGCCGGACTTGCAGGAGGAGGAGTGGCCTGAAGCTGTGCCGGACTTCGAGGAGGAGTGGACTGACGCGTTGGTGGACTTGGAGGAGCGGGAGTCTACTGACTCGGTGGCAGACTTCGACGAGGAGTCGGATGACGCGGTGTCGGTGGCCTTCGAAAGATGATGCAATCCTTTCTCCATAGGATGATACGATGGTTGGCCTCTCCTAGTGTGTGCTCCTCGTCACCTCCAGGAATGTCAAGCTCTAGCCCCGAATATTGGTCCACCACCTCATCAACCAAGACACAAGCATAGCCCGCTGGAATCGGGTTGCAATGGAAGGTTGCCTCGGGGGGATTTGTAAAAGCAATGGCGTCTGCCACCTTCATGGATATGTTCTTCATTTTGAAGTGTAGCTCGCAGTTAGTGTTCTCCATGATGTCATCCACTGGGTAGCTATCCAACAATGCGTCACCCGGGGCGGAACCCACGCTGCTTCTCGGCATGGATGGGACGGTGCTATCCAATGCTGGATCATCCGCTAGCTGCTGCAGCTGCTGAGACCCCCTTTGCTGGCTAAGTGAGTCGATTTGCTCCTGCTGCCACTAGAATTTGACTGCCAAGTCCGCATGCGCTGATTCTAGGCCTTGAAGGCATTCATAGTCCAACTTCCTCTGCTCCTCCCCCATATTCCTCTTCTTCTCCTCCGTAATCTTCTTTCTCGCACGGGTTCTGTAGTCGGCGTTCCAGTCCGAAAACCCCTCATACCATGGAATAGCACCCTTGCCTTGTGTTCTTCCCGGGTGTTCAGGATTTCCCAGGGCACGCGTAAGCTCGTCGTTCTCTCTGTTGGGCTAGAACACCCCCGATCGAGCCTCTTCTATTGCAACAAGTAGCTTATCTTCGGCTCCGTCCAGACATGCCTTCTTCAAAACTTTGCCTGTCTTCGTGTCCAACTCCCCCCCATGCGCATAGAACCAAGTCCTGCACCTGGGGGGCCAGCTCAATGTTTCTGGAGTGACACCTTCATCCTCCATCTCTTTCTCAGACTTATCCCACTTAGGCATTCCCACCGCATAGCCACCTGGCCCCAGCTTATGGAACTTATCATTTTTTGCGGCATTGGCCTTGTTTATTCTCGACCGTTCCTTAGATAATTCCGAATCCTTGAATTTCACGACATCGTCCCAATGAGCACTTTGCTTCTCTAGTGTTCCCTCGAATACTGGAGTCTTCCTTCCTCCCTGGACGTACTTGTCCCATTCATGATTCTTGTGGTTGTTGAATGCAACCGCCATCTTCCTAAGAGCAGCGTCCTTGACTTTCTCCACATCTGCATCTGTGAAATGATCTGGTAGGGTGAAATGCTCCATGATCGTTTCCCAAAGCAGAAGTTTTTGTCTGTTGTCGACAAAAGTAACTCCTGGACGTGGCTTTGCTGGCTCTCTCCATTCTTGAAGGGAGATCGGGAGTTAGTCCTTCACAAGAACTCCGCACTGACGAATGAACTTGTCTGCAATCTTCTTAGGCGCTAATGATTCGCCATTAGGTTTGATGGCCTCGATATTGTACTTTATGCCCTCCTTCAACTTTTTGTTCAGGCCTCGTTTCCTGTTGCCTGAAGATTTGCTCGATCTGGATGGCTGAAAGAAGAAAGATCGATTCGTTAATATATCTTCAAGTCATTTAAAACATGTGATGATCACCAGATGTCTGCTTATATAAATATATATACCTCGTCGGTCTTTGTTGTTTCAAGATCAACATTTTCTTCGTCATGTTCATAGTTCATGACTTCATCAATTCGGTCGTCGCGATCGAATATCATATCACCCTCCCCGGTGTTGTTTAGATATTCGGAGCCATCATAATCTTCTTCATTCTGATCATCATCTGGCCCGCGAGGATTGCGTATGATATTGAACAGGGCCTCTTCTCCCTCTCTGCCGGTATTGTCCGCCATAGGTTTTATTTAACTAATCCAAAAGAAATATATTCAAATTACAATGCATGGATGCAATCAATTAATAAGGAAAAATTGAATCAATCATAGTACATAATAAGCATCATCGAATATAATCTCGAATACGTCGTCTCGAATAATAGATATAATCTCGAATACATCGTCTCAAATAATATATATAATCTCGAATAAATCATCTCGAATATTATATATCGGATACATCACTAGCTAGCTAGCTAGCTAATAAATATCAAATACTAGAGAGTAATCTACGCGGTGGACAACCAAAGTGAAGGAACCATCACTGGATCATAGCTCGGGTGATCTCCCCAAAGAACCTTCCAGGTATTGGAGAACCTGACGTCCATAGCAGCCATGTAGCGATGGACGTGCTCGTCCTCCTCCCTGACACGGCGACGTACCACCTCCGGCGGGGTCGGCTCCCTCCGCACCGAAAGTGGCCCACGTGAACGCCACCAAAGGAGATGAGGGTCGACGACGGGACCCGGGGCCGGGTTCCTCACCAAGCATCACGCCCCTGAAGGTAGCACCTCCCAGTGCCAGCCCGGCGGAGCCCGATCCCGGACATGGGTCCTCTGAAGCCGGACATCGTCGCGAACGGGTCGACGGCGAGGATGCGGGCCGGGCATCGTTGACAACAAATACTATATGCCGCAAAAGTAAAGTAACATTTTTTAAATGATGGATTGTGATTTCATATATGCAAATTCTAAATTCTATAACTAAAACCAACATTTCTAATATTTCTATAACTAAAAAACATTTCTATATAACTAACATTTCTATATAACTAACATTTCTAATATAACTAACATTTCTATATAACTAACATTTCTAATATTTCTATATAACTAACATTTCTAATATTTCTATAACTAAAAAACATTTCTATATAACTAACATTTCTAATAATTCTATAACTAAAAAACAGAAAGATTGCTAACATTTCTATAACAATGTGTGTGTGTGTGTGTGTGGTACATGGCGGCCGGGGCAGGAGCTCACCGGCGAGGCGCGACGACGGGGGGCAGCGACGGGGATGGGGACAAAGATGGAGACAGCGACGGGGACGGGGCGGCGATGACGGGGACGGGGACGGGCCAGGCGGGGACGACGGGAGGACGGGGCGGGGCGCGGCGACGGGGACGACGGGGACGGCGATGGCGACGGACGGCGACGGGGGCGGCGACGAGGGGCGGCGGCAATGGGGCAGAGGAGAAAGAAGCAGAGGGAGAGATGAGAAACTGACAAATTTTTTGAAGTGTTTTCTTATATAGAACAACCTTTAGTATCGGTTGGAGCCACCAACCGGTACTAAAGGTCTGTTTTGGCCAGGCCAAGCGGCGGGAACGGCACCCCTTTAGTACCGGGTGGTGGCTCCAACCAGTACTAAAGACCCCCCTTTAGTACCGGTTTGAGCCACCACCCGGTACTAAAGGGGGTGCACTGGCGCAGGTGCGGTGCGTCATGTTTAGTCCCACCTCGCTAGCCGAGGGGCGTCCGCACTGGTTTATAAGCCCCAGTGCGGTAGCACCCTCGAGCTCCTCTCCAAAGTAGGCCTACTGGGCCTAAATGTTCTGTGCTGCCCTGTGGGCCTACTGGGCCTTTGTGGGCCTGCATCCTGGCCCAACAACAGGTTGGGTTTCTAGTCGTATGCAGGCCGCTGTGGCGCAGTAGGTGGGCTTTTTTTTCTTATTTTTTGCTTTATTTATTTTTGTTTTATTTATTTTTGAGTTGTTTTTTTGCTGTATTTAGAGTTTCTTTGTGAATATTTTTGCTTTAGGTACAAAAAATTACAAACTTTCTGTTAGTACCGGTAGTTTACAAATTTGAATAGTTTAAATTTTGAATTATTTGAAATTTGTGTGAATCACTAGTTTGTGAATAACTTAACTTTGAAAATAGATTTTTCAGTGATTCTTTTTTTTATGTTTAATATTAGTGTGTTTTATCATTATATTCAATTTGGTAATGCTTAGGTTATTTAAAAAATGAAATGCCTTTGTAATGGATGAGTTTTCGTCCGAAACCCTGATACTTCGAAAGAGATTGTCCATTTTGTACACGAAGTGCATCCAGTTTTTGCGGTAACCCTCTCTACTTTTTTGCACATGCTATGTGGGTGAAATTATGATACCATGCCAACTTTCAACCTTTTCTGAGTTCATTTGAATTGCTTTTCAATTTCAGGGTCATTTAGCTGAAAAAATCAGTAAATGCATGAAAGAATTTGCTTGCACATAAAATTTCTTCGCGTTTCAAATGCCAAAACACATAACTAGCTACCCTAACTATTATAGAGATTCCCTCCTGGGTGTGAAACACAGAAGAAAGTGATGCTAGTGAAGCCGATCACATCCCAGATCTTTGGGTGTGAAACTTTTTCTTCGCGTGTGTCCCTTTGCGCCGTAGCCATGGAAAATCTTCATCATTTAACTGGATGCTCAGGTCAATATTCACTGTGAATGGAGCAATTTCATCAAACTTTTCATAATCTCCTGACATGTCTGTCTTGTCATCCACTCCCACGATGTTTCTCTTCCCAGAAAGAACTATGTGCCGCTTTGGCTCATTGTACGATGCATTCGCTTCCTTATCTTTTATTTTTCTCGGCTTGGTAGACATGTCCTTCACATAGAAAACCTGTGCCACCTCATTGGCTAGGACGAATGGTTCATCTGCATACGCGAGATTGTTGAGATCCACTGTTTTCATTCCGTACTGCGGGTCCTCCATTACCCCGCCTCGTGTCATATTGACCCATTTGCACCGAAACAAAGGGACCTTCAAACCACGTAGATAGTCAAGTTCCCATATGTCCTGTATATAACCATAATATGTTTCCTTTCCCGTCTTGGTTTCTGCATCAAAGCAGACACCACTGGTTTGGTTGGTGCTCTTCTTATCTTGGGCGATCGTGTAAAATGTATTATCATTTATCTCATACCCTTTGAAAGTCATTATATTCGAAGATGGTAACTGGGACAGCAAGTACAGGTCATCTTCAATAGAGGCGTCATGCATGGTACGTGTCTGCAACCAGCTGGCGAAACTCCTGGTTTATTCACGTGTAATCCAGTGATCAGACCGCTCCAGGTGTTTGGAGCGTAGCAAATTCTTGTGTTCATCCATATACAGAGCCACCAAGGCGGAATTCTGTAGAACTGTGTAGTGTGCTTCAGTGAGAGAATGACCGTCCATACATATTATTTGTTCCCCTCCTAGCGTGCCTTTTCCATCCAGTCTGCCCTTATGCCGCGATTCAGGAACACCAATCGGCTTAAGGTCAGGAATAAAGTCAATACAAAACTCAATGACCTCCTCATTTTCATGGCCCTTGGAGATGCTTCCTTCTGGCCTAGCACGGTTATGAACATACTTCTTTAAGACTCCCATGAACCTCTCAAAGGGGAACATATTGTGTAGAAATACAGGGCCCAAAACGTTAATCTCTTCGCATAGGTGAACTAGGACGTGCGTCATGATGTTGAAGAAAGATGGTGAGAACACCAACTCGAAACTGACAAGACATTGCACCAAATCATTCTCTAACCTTGGTATGATTTCTGGATCGATTACCTTCTGAGAGATTGCATTGAGGAATGCACATAGCTTCACAATGGCTAATCAAACATTTTCCGGTAGAAGCCCCCTCAATGCAACTGGAAGCAGTTGCGTCATAATCACGTGGCAGTCATGAGACTTTAGGTTCTGGAACTTTTTCTCTGCCATGTTTATTATTCCCTTTATATTCAACGAGAAGCCAGACGGTACCTTAATACTGAGCAGGCATTCAAAGAAGATTTCCTTCTCTTCTTTGGTAAGAGTGTAGCTTGCATGACCCTGATGTATGCCGTCTTTTCCGTGCATACGTTGCCTGGTCCTCCCGTGCCTCAGGTGTATCTTTTGTCTTCCCATACACGCCCAAGAAGCCAAGTAGGGTCACACAAAGATTCTTCGTCACATGCATCACATCGATTGCGGAGCGGACCTCTAGGTCTTTCCAATAGGGCAGGTCCCAAAATATAGAGTTCTTCTTCCACATGGGTGCACGTCCGTCAGCGTCATTCGGAACAGGTTGTCCACCGGGACCCTTTCCAAATACCACCTTCAAATCCTTGACGATATCATGTACATCAGCACCAGTACGGTGGCGAGGCTTCGTCCGGTGATCCGCCTCACCTTTGAAATGCTTGCCTTTCTTTCTTACAGGATGCATGCTCGGAAGAAATCGACGATGTCCTAGGTAGACATTCTTCTTACAATTAAGCCAAATATATACTGTCAGTATCGTCCAAACAGTGCGTGCATGCGCGGTATCCCTTGTTTGTCTGTCCTGAGAGGTTACAGAGAGCAGGCCAATCATTGATGGTCACGAACAGCAACGCCTTTAGGTCAAATTCTCCCCCCATGTGCTCATCCCACGCACATACACCTGTTCCATTCCACAGTTGTAAGAGTTCTTCAACTAATGGCCTTAGGTACACATCAATGTCGTTGTCGGGTTGCTTAGGGCCTTGGATGAGCACTGGCATCATAATGAACTTCCGCTTCATGCACAACCAAGGAGGAAGGTTATACAAACATAGAGTCACAGGCCAGGTGCTATGGTTGCTGCTCTGCTCCCCAAAAGGATTAATGCCATCTGCGCTTAGACCAAACCATACGTTCCTTGCATCATCTACAAACTCCTTCCCATACTTTCTTTCGATTTTTCTCCACTGCGACCCGTCAGCGGGTACTCTCAACTTTCCATCTTTCTTACGGTCTTCTCTGTGCCATCGCATCACCTTGGCATGCTCTTTGTTTTGGAACAAACGTTTCAACCATGGTATTATAGGAGCATACCACATCACCTTGGCAGGAATCTTCTTCCTGGGGCGCTCGCCCTCGACATCACCAGGGTCATCGCGGCTGATCTTATAGCGCAATGCACCGCATACCGGGCAAGAGTTCAAATCCTCGTACTCACCGCGGTAGAGGATGCAATCATTAGGGCATGCATGTATCTTCTGTACCTCTAACCAAAGAGGGCAGACAGCCTTCTTTGCTTCGTACGTACTCTCGGGCAATTCGTTGTCCTTTGGAAGCATATTCTTTATCATTACCAGCAACTTTCCAAATCCCTTGTGAGATACACCATTCTCTGCCTTCCATTGTAGCAATTCCAATGTGGTGCCCAGCTTTTTCTTGTCACCTACACAATTCGGGTACAACATTTTTTTGTGATCCTCTAACATGCGCTGCAACTTCTTCTTCTCCAAATCACTTGCGCAGTTTCTCTTTGCATCGGCAATGGCCCGACCTAGATCATCAACGGGCTCATGCGATGCCCCTTCTTCAGCTTCTTCCCGCATTGCCGGCTCAGCTTCTTACCGCATTACTGGCTCAGCTTCTTCCCTCATTGTTGTATCATCGTATTCAGGGAGCCCATGGCCAGGATAGCTATCGTCGTCCTCTTCTTCTTCATTGTCTTCCATCATAACCCCTCTTTCTCCATGCTTGGTCCAAACATTATAGTGGGGCATGAAACCGGACTCAAACAGGTGGACATGAATGGTTCTTGATGTAGAGTAATTGTGACCATTCTTACAGCCAGCACATGGACAAGGCATAAAACCATCCGCCCGCTTGTTTGCCTCAGCCGCAAGCAGAAAAGTACGCACGCCATTAATGAACTCGGGGGAGCATCGGTCATCGTACATCCATTGCCGGCTCATCTTCAATACACAGCACCGAAAACACCAAATTAATACAATACATAAAGTTCATACATGAAGATCATACAACACTTAAATGCAACAAACAAATAACTCTCTAGCTAAAGAATTTAAATGCAACAACAAATGCGATCAAGATCGCAACTAAGGTAACAATTGATCCAACAGCATAATGATACCAAGCCTCACTATGAATGGCATATTTTCTAATCTTTCTAATATTCAAGCGCATTTTCTCCATCTTAATCTTGTGATCATCGATGACATCGGCAACATGCAACTCCAATTCCATCTTCTCCCCCTCAATTCTTTTCAATTTTTCCTTCAAATCCTCGTTTTCTCTTTCAACTAAATTTAACCTCTCGACAATAGGGCCGGTTGGAATTTCCGGTTCAACTACCTCCTACATACAAATATCTATATCAACTTGATGGGCATAATTTGTCATAAACACGAAATGCAATGAATAGTTTTAAAAGAGAATATACCAATCTGAATCATAACCTGGATGAGGGACGATGGGGACGGATATCAAAACCATGGCACTATGTATAACAAACAATGTATGGGTAAGATAATTATACGAGTAACTATATATCCAAATCACACAAACATCAATTTTTTATATAAAACTTCATGAACAAGAGGCTCACCACAAGGTGGTGCCGGCGACGGGACGTTGCGGGCGATCGATGGTGGTTACGACGGAGATTTAGAAGGCACTAAGTAAACTACACCTAATATGCAAACTAAGTGTTATTTTTGACCTCAAATTGCATATAAATCAAATACTAGCATATATATATATATAATTCCTCCCAAATTACTAAACTCAAAAATCAATCACTATATAAAGCATTGCACGAGCTAATCTAGCAATGAGAGATGAAAGGACAAAGTTGCTAACCTTTGTGATCATTTGAATGCACTAGTAGAAAAAGGGCTTATTGTCCCGGTTCGTAAGGGCCTTTTGTCCCAGTTCTTGAACCGGGACTAAAGGGTTGGTACTAATGCCCTGTCCCTTTAGTCCTGGTTCAATCCAGAACCGGGACAGATGGGCCTCCACGTGGCCTGTGCGTGGAGCCCAGGCAGGAGGGTCTTTGGTCCCGGTTGGTGGCACCAACCGGAACCAATAGGCATCCACGCGTCAGCATTTCTGTGGCTGGGGTTTTTGTTTTTTTTTGAAAGGGTGGGGGGGTTTGGGGGTTTTGGGGGTTAATTTAGGTGTTTCATATATTGTGTTAGCTATCTATAATTAATAGAGAGAAGTGTCCTCTCTTATGTCCGTGCTTGGTCGACGCTACGTACTATACATACGCATAGAGAGGACTAGACACACTAGCTAGCTAGTAAGCAAACGAAGGAAATAAAAGATCGTCATGAACATATATGCATACAGAGAGAAGTGATATTGACCACCTCTCCTTCTCCGAGAGATTGGTCGAACAACAAGTTCTCATATATCTATCCGACACTACCGGCTACATATATACAATAATTGTCTCTTACAAATATAATCTCCTAACATACGGACTCATGGTCCACATAGTATTCTCCGTCTTCAGCGATCACGTGGTCAAGAAAGAATGCCGCCAATTCCTCTTGAATTGCTCGCATGCGAGCTGGTGCTAGGAGTTCATCCTGCTTCCGAAACATCTAATTTGAAGAAGGGGGTCAATACATACATATATATATATATATATATGAATGAATGAAACTCAACACAAATGATGGTAATAAAAGAAAATTGTGAATGTTGTTATTTACGTACTTCATATTTTTCGTCAGAGTAGCCCCACTCACAGGTCGTGTGGCGGATGGACTCGCAAACGTAGTATCCATAGAAATCATTCCCGTGTTCCTGCCACAACCACTTTACAAGAAATAGAGGTCAATCAAACTGATAAGCAAGAATGCCAAATGGTATTGATGAAACTAGCGCTTGAATCAATATGAGATGCGCGGAACATGCTACTATAGTACTTACTTTCGGGTATCTAAATTGCAGCTTCTTCGGGAGTCCTGGAACTTTTTTGGTGAATTTTTTCCAAACCCTGCCAGACAAAGAAAACAATTACTTGATATATCAGGAAATGAACAAAGTTGCTGATATGGTGGATAATGATCGATTTAACTTACTTCTCGAGCATTTGAGTCATGTCCGCATAGTCCTGGGGATCTTTTTGTCTTGAGTCTAAGACGGTTACTAGTCCCTGCTCAAGCTTAATCTCTAGGAGAATATAGTGGAAACTGCACATGCATGCATAACTCATCAAGTACATTACTATAACCTTGACTAATATATAAGGGAAACCGAATACGCATAAGACAATAACACTCACTTGAAGTTGTAAGGAAAGAGTATTATATCTTTGTTTTCATTTATTACCAACGATCGTAGCAAGTTGGCCTCGGTATCTGCAGCATGAAATTTAACCTCAGTTGCATCTATGAGATATGTGTTAATGAACCCAATATCACCGACTTGTCTTTTCTTCAATTCGGCGATCTTCAATCTACATAATATAGTGAGGATAATTATAAATACATGGAATGAAAGAGCTGAGCTATATAGAGAGACTTAATGACAGAAGTAGTACTACTTACAGACAGTAGCAGGTGACCGTTGCTTTATCGAGGGCCAATTGATTGAAAAACTGATAGAACTCCTCAAATGGAATAGGCAACCGTTCAATTCCAACGAGGTCATGCTCCTTTTCAACTCTCACATACAAAGTATTCCTCCCCCCAGACTCTCTGCAGATTTTCAAGTACCAATCATGCAATCTTCGCATCATCGTTGATAGAGATCTTTCATCTTTGACGAGAGGCTTCCCGTACTTGTATCTTTGTATCTGCACCTCCATGAAATCATAATGTACATCGTTGGGCAGGTAATCGCCAAGATTGCTATAACCAGGCACCATCCTCGGATCATTAGCGACGATGTCGCTAGGCACCTTGAGCGGGGGGCATGATTGCTTCGCTTGTTTGCCGAGCTGGGCAATTTGTTTCCCAGCTCATCGTTCTTTTAGCCTTTGATCACTGACAGTACTTCCCGACCGCTCCTCTTTGGCAAATTCCTTTCCAGTAATGCGCTCATAGTTTCCTTTCGGCGGAGACTTGGGTGGTTTTGTCAGGGCAGCCAGAGTGCACTTCGCTTTCACCGGATCTACCTTCTCCTCCGGAGGTGGATGTTTCTTTGCTTTCACCCCTTCAAAGAAGTTCCTCACTTCTTCTCGTGCGATCTCGGCGTTCTCCTCCGGGGTCCTATCGTATGGTAACTTCTCTGGAGTCTTCAGAGAAGGACCGAATCTGTATGTCCTCCTGCCTTTGGCTGTACTGCTAGACGCCGGCAGAGCAGACGGAGCGGTTGTCTTCTTTACTTGCTTACGAGGCGGAGGAGAAGGACTACGACGCGCCGGAGCAGCTGGAGCGGCGGCAGGTCTCTTCCGCCCTTGTTGACGAGGCGGAGAAGGAGGAGGCTGGCTGCTCGGGCGCGCCGGTGTAGGCAGAGAAGGAGGCGGAGTGCCACCACGCGCCGGAGAAGGAGCCGACCGAGTGCCCTGATCGTCACTCGCCGGAGGAGGAGGCGGTGGAGGAGGCGGAGTGCCCTGACTCACCGGAGGAGGAGGAGGAGGCGGAGGCGTCCAGTCCGGAAGGTTGATGAGCTCCTTCCGCCATAGGCATGGAGTCTTCAGAGCAGAACCCAGCCGAGTCTCCCCTTCACCGGTAGGGTGGTCAAGCTGGAGGTCCTCAAATCCCTCTGTTATTTCATCCACCATCACCCTAGCATATCCTTCTAGAATCAGTCGGCAGTGAAAAGTTGCACCGGGTTCAGTAGGAAAAACAAAGCCAACAGCCGCCTTGACCTTCATATTAATCCATTGCATCATAAGGTGGCAATTTTGAGACTCCGTGATAGCATCCATGGGATAGCTGGCAGGAGCCGTCAAGACATGCTCCGGCTGAAGCAGCTCGGTGGAAGCCACGCTGCTTCTCCGCTGAGATGGCGGGGTAGCTTCGGGGGAAGCTTCGGCAGTTCGTTTGCTGCGATTTGCTTCTCGTTCCTCTATCGCTTGTACGCTTGCTTGCAGCGCCTGCATTTGGGTCTACTGCACTTTTTTCCTCCTCTCCTGGCATTTGTAACAACCTGCATCCGGAAACACAACCTTCCATGGAATGGAGCCTGGCGTGCCTCGTGTCCGTCCAGGGTGCTCAGGATTCCCGAGGGCCATTGTGAGCTCGTCGTTCTCTCTGTCTGGAACGAACATCCCTTGCTGTGCTGCTTCGATATACTGCTGAAGCTTCTTGACTGGTATGTCCATTTGATCGTTAATCCAAATGCACTTCCCTGATAGAGGGTCCAAGGTTCCGCCAGCCCCGAAGAACCAAGTCCGGCAACGGTCTGGCCAGTTAATTGTCTCTGGTTGGATCCCTTTATCAGCCAGATCATTCTCAGTCTTGGCCCACTTAGGCCGGGCTACGAGGTAGCCACCTGACCCTATGCGATGGTGATGCTTCTTCTTCGCAGCATTTTGCTTGTTTGTCGCCGACATCTTCTTACTCTTTTCCGATGTCTTGTGGGCCACAAATGCGGGCCAGTGATCTCTGATCTTCTCATATCTTCCCTTGAATTCTGGTGTCTCTTTATTTTTGACAAACTTATTCAGCTCTTTCTTCCACCTCCTGAATAGTTGTGCCATCCTCTTAAGAGCAAAAGACTTGATTAATTGCTCTTTAACGGGCTTCTCCGGATCATCCTCTTGTGGTAGGGTGAAATTTGACTTCAGCTCAGTCCAAAGATCATTTTTCTGCATATCATTGACAAAAGACCTCTGGGTCTTCTGTAGCCGGCTTTAACCATTGCTGGATGCTGATCGGGATCTTGTCCCTAACCAAAACCCCGCACTGAGCAACAAATGCACTCTTTGTCCGGAGGGGTTCAATCGGTTGGCCGTCAGGCGCGATTGCTATGATCTCAAACTTCTCATCCGAGCTCAACTTTTTCTTCGGGCCTCGTCTCTTTACCGAAGTTGTGCTTGATCCGGAGGGCTAGAAAAAAGAACAAAGACTTAATTAATATGTGTACATACCAAAACAATGAATGCATCAATTAGCTAGTCAGCAGAAGCTTAACTAATATATATACCTGGCCAAACTCAGTTCGGTCACTGGAGACGTCATCACGGTCTCCTTCTTGCACCAGCATTGGGTCACTGGAGCCGTCCTTACGGTCTCCTTCTTGCACCGGCATTAGGTCATCGGAGCCATCATAATCATAGCCAGCTGCTTCCAGACCATCGATGTCATTGAGAAACAACGAGAAAACGGCATCACTTCCTCGTGCGATTATGTCCCCCAACAACTCTTCTTGTACTTCGTCTCGGGCGGTGTCCATAGTTTCTTCAAATATTTACAACATGGCAATTATTATTCAAACATGACAGATGGATATATTAGTGGCAAACGTAGAACTAATATTAATTAGTGGCCTCGACGCTGCTTCTCTAGGGTTTGGGGTGGCCTCGACGCTGCTTCTCTAGGGTTTGGGGTGGCCTCGACAACGCTTCAAGGATAAAAAAAGGAGAGGAAGAAGAAAAAAAGAGGAGAAGAAAGAATAGAGGAGTAAGAACTCCTCTATTCTTTCTTCTCCTCTTTTTTTCTCCTCTATTCTTTCTTCTCCTCTTTTTTTCTTCTTCTTCCTCTTTTTTTTATCGGGAACGAGGGTCATCGAGGATCACCGAGCGGCAGAGGAAACCCTAAATAGCAAGTATCGTGGGTGTGAGATACATGTGGCCGTCGGTGTCGGACACTACATCCACGTCCCACAAGTGACGTGGGCGTCGAAGCCCGCGTCACTTGTGGGACGTGGATGTACTGTCCGACACTGACGGCCACATGTATCTCACATCGACGATACTTGCTATTTAGGGTTTCCTCTACCGCTCGGCGACCCTGACCCTCGACGACCCTCGTTCCCGATAAAATAAAGAGGAAGAAGAAGAAAAAAAGAGGAGAAGAAATCTTTCTTCTCCTCTTTTTTTTCTTCTTCTTCCTCTTTTTTTTATCGGAAACGAGGGTCGTCGAGGGTCGCCGAACGGTACAGGAAACCCTAAATAGCAAGTATCGTGGGTGTGAGATACATGTGGCCGTCGGTGTCGGACACTACATCCACGTCCCACAAGTGACGTGGGTGTCGAAGCCCGCGTCACTTGTGGGACGTGGATGTACTGTCCGACACCGACAGCCACATGTATCTCACACCGATGATACTTGCTATTTAGGGTTTCCTCTACCGCTCGGCGACCCTCGACGACCCTCGTTCCCGATAAAAAAAGAGGAAGAAGAAGAAAAAAAAGAGGAGAAGAAAGAATAGAGGAGAAGAACTCCTCTATTCTTTCTTCTCTTTTTTTTTCTTCTTCCTCTTCTTTTTTTATCCTCTTCTTCCTCTCATGTTCGACGACCCTCGACCCCTCGGCGACCCTAGACCACCTCTCGACCCTCGACCCCTCGGCAACCGTCGACCCCCTCTCGACCCTCGACCCCTCGGTGACCCTCGACGACCCTCGTTCCCGATAAAAAAAGAGGAAGAAGAAGAAAAAAAAGAGGAGAAGAAAGAATAGAGGAGAAGAACTCATCTATTCTTTCTTCTCCTCTTTTTTTCTTTTTCCTCTTCTTTTTCTATCCTCTTCTTCCTCTCATGTTCGAGGACCCTCGACGACCCTCATTCCTGATAAAGAAAAGAGGAAGAAGAAAAAAAAAAGGAGAAGAAAGAATAAAGGAGAAGATCTCCTCTATTCTTTCTTCTCCTCTTTTTTTCGTCTTCCTCTTCTTTTTTATCCGTTTCTTCCTCTCATGTTCGATGACCCCCTATCGACCCCCTCTCGACCGTCGACCCCTCTCGACCCTCATATATAAAACATTTTCTTCCTTCTTCTTCCTTCTTCCAAAATATATAAAACTTTTTTATAAAATGAAACTAACCTAAAATGTACTAAATCAGAGAACATATATAGATAAAAGATTTCTAATTAAAAATCTAACTTTTTCATATATGTATTTTTAAAACATCATTACAATTGAAAAAATACATACATACATACAAAAAACATGTAAAAAATACATACATACATATATGAACATACATCAAAAAATACATATATCTAAAAAATACATACATATATATATATATATGAAAATCTAAAAACATGTCAAAATAGCATGTATAATAAAGAAAATTGCACGGCGGCGGCGGGGGCGGCAGACGTGCGGTGCTCACAGAGGCGGTGACGCGTCAGGGCAGGGCACGGCGGCACGGCGACGGGGCAGGGGCGGTGCGCGTCGGGGCAGGGGACGGCGGCGCGCGCCGACGGTGTCGGCCGAGGGCGCGGGCGACGGCGTCCGGCGAGGGCGTGGGCGACGGCCGGCGAGGGCGCGGGCGACGGCGACTCGGGGTGCGGGCGATGGCGACGACGGGGGCAGCGGGCGGCGTTGGGGCAGCCTGGCGGCGTCGATGTGCTCGGCGTCGTCGGGGGCAACTGCGAGGGAAATGTGAAAATTTCCTAAGTGTCGGCTTATATAGTAAAGGCATTGGTCACGGTTCGTGGCACAAACCGGGACCAATGCCCCCTTTAGTCCCGGTTGGTGCCACCAACCGGGACCAAAGGCCTCTTTTCGGCGGCCTTTGGTCCCGGTTGGTAGCACCAACCAGGACTAAAGGGGGGCATTGGTCATGGTTTGTGCCACGAACCGTGACCAATGCCCCCTTTAGTCCCAGGTGCTGGCACCAACCGGGACCAAAGGTTGTGTGCTAGAACTGGCGTAGTGCGGTGGGATGTTTAGTCCCACCTCGCTAGCCGAGAGGGGCTTGGGGTGGTTTATAAGCTCTGCCGAGCCAACCACTTCGAGCTCCTCTCTACTGCAGGCTTACGGGCCTAAATCCACTGTCTGTGCCTATGGGCCTACTGGGTCTCCTGCGGGCCTGAATCCTGGCCCATGGTAGGGTTTCTAGTCATATTCAGGCCGTGGGGACTGAGTAGGAGGCATTTTTTTGCTTTTTTGTTTTCTTTACTTATTGTTGCTATTTTAAATTTTCTTTTCCAGTTTTTTTGTTTTGTTTTCTGCATTATTTATTTTCTTTTTTTTGCTTGATTTTTTAATTCATTTTGCTTTTAGTTTTAGAAAAATTATAAACTTTCTGTTAGTGCCATTAGTTTTCAAATTTGAAAACACTTTTTTTGTTTTTTTGTTTTCTTTACTTATTGTTGTTATTTTTAATTTTTTTCTAGTTTTTTTGTTTTGTTTTCTGCATTATTTATTTTCTTTTGCTTTTTGCTTTATTTTTTAATTCTTTTTGCTTTTAGTTTTAGAAAAATTATAAACTTTCTGTTAGTGCCATTAGTTTTCAAATTTGAAAACACTTTTTTAGTTTTTTTGTTTTCTTTACTTATACTATAGTTGCTATTTTTAATTTTTTTCTAGTTTTTTTGTTTTGTTTTCTGCATTATTTATTTTCTTTTGCTTTTTGCTTTAGTTTTTAATTCTTTTTTGCTTTTAGTTTTAGAAAAATTATAAACTTTCTGTTAGTGCCATTACTTTTCAAATTTGAAAACACTTTTTTACTTTTTTGCTTTTAGTGCCTATTTTTTTCCAGTTTTTTGTTTTGTTTTCTGCATTATTTATTTTCTTTTGTTTTTTGCTTTATTTTTTTAATTCTTTTTGCTTTTAGTTTTAGAAAAAATATGAACTTTCTGTTAGTGCCATTAGTTTTCAAATTTGAAAACACTTTTTTAGTTTTTTTGTTTTCTTTGTTGCTTTATTTATTTTATTTTGTTTCTACTTACAACAAAATACTTATTGTTGCTATTTTTTCCAGTTTTTTTGTTTTGTTTTCTGCATTATTTATTTTCTTTTGTTTTTTGCTTTATTTTTTTATTCTTTTTGCTTTTAGTTTTAGAAAAATTATAAACTTTCTGTTAGTGCCATTAGTTTTCAAATTTGAAAACACTTTTTTAGTTTTTTTGTTTTCTTTGTTGCTTTATTTATTTTATTTTGTTTCTATTTACAAAAAAATACTTATTGTTGCTATTTTTTATTTTCCAGATTTTTTGTTTTTTTCTATATTATTTATTTTCTTTTGTTCTTTGCTTTATTTTTATTTCTTTTTGCTTTTAGGTCGGCAAAATTATAAACTATCGGTTAGTGCCATTAGTTTTAGAAAAAATATAAACTTTTTGTTAGTGCCATTAGTTTTCAAAATTGAATAGTTAAAATTTGAATTCTTTGAAATTTGTGTGAATCACAAGTTTGTGATTAACTTTACTAAAAAAATGAACATAGATGCACCTATAGAGAAAATTCGACCTAAATTCATAGTTTTCAAATGAACTCTGAAAAAGTTGGCATAGCATACTCGTGTGTTACAAAGTTGGCATGGTATCATCATAATAGTTGCGGGAGAAAGTCTTCACTTTTTCTTCGCTTATGTCATTTGCTTATTTCGCCGTAACCATGGATAATCTTCATAGTTTATCAGGATGCTTGGGTCAGCCTTGACATTGAAGGGAGGAATTTCATGAAACTTTTCATAATCTTCAGACATGTCTGTCTTGTCGTCCACTCCCAGGATGTCCCTTTTTCCTGAAAGAACTATGTGGCGCTTTGGCTCATCGTATGATGTATTCACTTCCTTATCTTTTCTTTTTCTCGGTTTGGTAGACATGTCGTTCACATAGATAACCTGTGCCACATCATTGGCTAGGACGAACGGTTCGTCAGTGTACCCAAGATTTTTCAGATCCACTGTTGTCATTCCGTACTGTGGGTCTACCTGTACCCCGCCGCCTGACAGATTGACCCATTTGCACTTAAACAAAGGGACCTTAAAATCAGGTCCGTAGTCAAGTTCCCATATGTCCACTATGTAACCATAATATGTGTCCTTTCTGCTCTCGGTTGCTGCATCAAAGCGGACACCGCTGTTTTGGTTGGTGCTCTTTTGATCTTGGACGATCGTATAAAATGTATTCCCATTTATCTCGTATCCTTTATAAGTCAATACAGTCAAAGATGGTCCCCTGGACAGCAAGTACAACTCATCACAAATAGTGTTGTCACCTCTGAGACATGTTTCCAACCAACTGCTGAAAGTCCTGATGTGTTCACATGTAATCCAGTCATCGCACTACTCCGGGTGTTTGGAGCACAGACTGTTCTTGTGTTCATCGACATACGGGGTCACCAAGGTAGAGTTCTGTAGAACTGTGCCGTGTGCTTGAGACCAAGAATATCCGTCCCTGCATATTGAGTCACTTCCAAGAGTGCCTTTTCCAGTCAGTCTCCCCTCATACCACGATTTAGGGAGACCTATCTTCTTAAGGCCAGGAATGAAGTCAACACAAAACCCAATAAAATCCTCTGTTTGATAGCCCATGGAGATGCTTCCTTCTAGCCTAGCGCGGTTACAAACATATTTCTTTAGGACTCCCATGAACCTCTCAAAGGGGGACATATTGTGTAGAAATACGGGCCCTAGGATGACAATCTCGTCGACTAGATGAACTAGGACGTGCGTCATGATATTGAAGAAGGATGGTGGGAACACTAGCTCGAAACTAACAAGACATTGTGCCACATCACTCCTTAGCCTTGGTACGATTTCTGGATCGATCACCTTCTGAGAGATTGCATTGAGGAATGCACATAGCTTCACAATGGCTAATCGGACGTTTTCCGGTAGAAGCCCCCTCAATGCAACCGGAAGCAGTTGTGTCATAATCACATGGCAGTCATGAGACTTTAGGTTCTGAAACTTTTTCTTTGGCATATTTATTATTCCCTTTATATTCGACGAGAAGCCAGTCGTGACCTTCATACTGAGAAGGCATTCAAAGAAGATTTCTTTCTCTTCTTTCATAAGAGCGTAGCTGGCAGGACCTTTATACTGCTTCGGAGGCATGCCGTCTTTTTCGTGCAAACGTTGCAGGTCCTCCCGTGCCTCAGGTGTATCTTTTGTCTTCGCATACACGCCCAAGAAGCCTAGCAGGTTCACGCAAAGGTTCTTCGTCACGTGCATCACGTCGATTGAAGAGCGGACCTCTAGGTCTTTCCAGTAGGGTAGGTCCCAAAATATAGATTTCATCTTCCACATGGGTGCGTGTCCCTCAGCGTCATTCGGAATAGCTAGTCGACCGGGACCCTTTCCAAAGATTACGTGTAAATCATTGACCATAGCAAGTACGTGATCACCGGTACGCATGGCGGGCTTCTTCCGGTGATCTGCCTCACCTTTGAAATGCTTGCCTTTCTTTCGACATTGATGGTTGGTCAGAAGAAATCGACGATGGCCAGGTACACATTCTTCCTGCATTTGTCCAGGTATATACTTTCAGTGTCATCTAAACAGTGCGTGCATGCGTGGTATCCTTTGTTTGTCTGTCCTGAAAGGTTACTGAGAGCGGGCCAATCATTGATGGTCACGAACATCAACGCCTTTAGGTTAAATTCCTCCTGTCCGTGCTCATCCCACATACGTACACTGTTTCCATTCCACGGCTGTAAAAGTTCTTCAACTAATGGCCTTAGGTACACATCAATGTCATTGCCGGGTTGCTTAGGGCCTTGGATGAGAACTGGCATCATAATGAACTTCCGCTTCATGCACATCCAAGGAGGAAGGTTATACATACATAGAGTCACGGGCCAGGTGCTGTGATTGCTACTCTGCTCCCCGAAAGGATTAATGCCATCCGCGCTTAAAGCAAACCATACATTGCTTGGGTCCTTTGCAAACTCATTCCAGTACTTTCTCTCGATTTTTCTCCACTGCGACCCGTCAGCGGGTGCTCTCAACTTCCCATCTTTCTTTCGGTTCTCACAGTGCCATCGCATCAACTTGGCATGCTCTTCATTTCTGAACAGACGTTTCAACCATGGTATTATAGGAGTATACCACATCACCTTCGCAGGAACCCTCTTCCTGGGGGGCTCGCCGTCAACATCACCAGGGTCATCTCGTCTGATCTTATACCACAATGCACCGCATACCGGGCATGCATTCAGATCCTTGTATGCACCGCGGTAGAGGATGCAGTCATTAGGGCATGCATGTATCTTCTCCACCTCCAATCCTAGAGGGCATACGACCTTCTTTGCTACGTATGTACTGTCGGGCAATTCGTTATCCTTTGGAAGCTTCTTCTTCAATATTTTCAGTAGCTTCTAAAATCCTTTGTTAGCCACAACATTCTCTGCCTTCCACTGCAGCAATTCCAGTACGGTACCGAGCTTTGTGTTTCCATCTTCGCAATTGGGGTACAACCCTTTTTTGTGATCCTCTAACATGCGATCAAACTTCAGCTTCTCCTTTTGACTTTCGCATTGCGTCCTTGCATCGACAATGACCCGGCGGAGATCATCATCATCAGGCACATTGTCTGGTTCCTCTTGATCTTCAGCAGCTTCACCCATTGCAGCATCATTGGGCACATCGTCTAGTTCCTCTTGATCTTCACCAGTTCCCCCCGTTGCAGCATCACCGTATTCAGGGGGCACATAGTTATCATCGTACTCTTCTTCTTCGCCGTCTTCCATCATAACCCCTATTTCTCCTTGCCTCGTCCAAACATTATAGTGTGGCATGAAACCCTTGTAAAGCAGGTGGGAGTGAAGGATTTTCCGGTTAGAGTAAGACCTCGTATTCCCAAATTCAGTGCATGGACAACACATAAAACCATTCTGCTTGTTTGCCTCAGCCGCATCGAGAAACTCATGCACGCCCTTAATGTACTCGCAGGTGTGTCTGTCACCGTACATCCATTGCCGGTTCATTTGCGTGCATTATATATAATTAAGTGTCCAAATTAATAGAAGTTCATCATCACATTAAAACCAAAGTGCATACATAGTTCTCATCTAACAACATATAGCTCTCCAGAGCATCTAATTAATTAAACCATACATTGAAACTATGTAAAAACATTTCAATGCGAAAACAAATGCGATCATAATCGCAACCAAGGTAACAAATGATCCAACGGCATAATGATACCAAGCCTCGGTATGAATGGCATATTTTCTAATATTTCTAATCTTCAAGCGCATTGCATCCATCTTGATCTTGTGATCATCGACGACATCCGCAACATGCAACTCCAATATCATCTTCTCCTCCTCAATTTTTTTTATTTTTTCCTTCAACAAATTGTTTTCTTCTTCAACTAAATTTAACCTCTCAACAATAGGGTCGGTTGGCATTTCCGATTCACATAGATCCTACATAAATAAAATCTTTGTCACGTTGGTCGGCATAATTTTCATAAACAATAAATGAACCAATAGTTATAAATATAATATATATACCACATCCGAATCATAGACAGGACGTGGGCCGACGGGGGCGGATACCAAAATCATCGCACTATATAAGATGCAATAATAAAAGTAAGAAAATAATACAAGTATCTATGTAAACATACAAGTAAGAATATTTTTCCTTTCAGAAAGAAGATAAGAACAAGAGGCTCACCACGGTGGTGCCGGCGATGAGCTCGGCGCGGGTGATCGACGGCGGTGAAGACGAGGACGGGGCGTGACGGACCGCTAAACCTAGACAAATATTGTGGAAAATGGAGCTTGGAGGTCGAGCTTGGAGAGGAGAAAGCTTAAGTAGTGTGGCTCGGGCATTCCATCGAACACCTTGTGTGCATAGGAGGTGAGCTAGAGCACCACCAAGCCCTCTCCCCCTCGGCCAGAAAAAAACAGAGCAGTGTGCTCTGCTCTTATGCGAGGGGGTATATATAGGCACCTCATTGGTCCCGGTTGGTGGCATGAACCGGGACTAAAGGAGAGCCTTTGCTCCCGGTTCAAGCCACCAACCGGGACCAATGGTGGTGGGCCAGGAGCAAGGCCCATTGGTCCCGGTTCGTCCCACCAACCGGGACCAAAAGGTCCAGATGAACTGGGACCAATGGCCCACGTGGCCCGGCCGCCCCCCTGGGCTCACGAACCGGGTCCAATGCCCCCATTGGTCCCGGTTCTGGACTGAACCGGGACTAATGGGCTGACCCGGCCTGGACCAAAGCCCTGTTTTCTACTAGTGATGGGTGGGGGCCTTCAAATTTTGACAAATTTTGGGCAAAATGTGTGATGAGCTTGAGAGGAAGAGGGAAAAGAACAGAGAGGAGAGGGGAAAGGGGAAGAACAGGGCGAGCTCGAGTGGACGAAGGGTCTATGTAGGATGACCTTTAGTGCCGGTTCGTGATACGACCCAGTACTAAAGGTGCTGGAGGGGCCCCGGACTGACAACATCCTTCCACCACTCACTTTAGTACCAGTTCGTGGCACGAACCGGTACTAATGATGTCCGCCCGCCTAGCCGTTGGAACCGGCACTAATGGACACATTAGTGCCGGCTCAAATTCAAAACGACACTAATGTGCTTCACATTTCACCCTTTTTCTACTAGTGTACACTCATGCAGCTCAGGATGCAAAACTACCAGGCAGTTTTCCTTAAAAAAATCAACATTGTGGCCTTTAATCATACATTTTGCTACAACTAAATTTAGATCAGATAAAGGTTGGATTCATGCCGATTAACAAAATACATGTTGATGTAAAAATATAGTGATATACAACAGGTACTTACATGTTACATCTGCATTGGAGTACAGAGAATTCCTGCAAGAATCTTTCCTCATAGACGATACCAGTGCAGAAATTCTTCTATCGGTTAAGCTTATTTTCTAAAAGAGAGATGGGTAAGAAACATGTAGCAAATATGATCAGCATGCTATAAAATTTCATGATGCAAGGATACGCACACGCTTCTTAGAATGGAGTTGACATATTTTTGCTGGACTGGAGCGGACTAGTTCTTTGGCCACTGGAATCTGCTTATTATCAGTAGGAGTTGGGTTTCTCTGTGCTGGAGCAGTATCTATAAAAACTAGAGTTGGTTTATTATCTCCTAGCGTTTGGATGTTTTGCAAAGACCTGGTTTGTAACCCTTCAGATTCTAACATAGCCGTCTTCCCCTTGCATGCCTTGTATAGAAGAATGGTGCTTCAATTATCAAACATGCTACAACAGAGAGATGTAATAGGTACTGAAGAATAGAAATTCATGACATGTTGACATGTATTCCCTCCATCCGGAAAAAAAATGGATGGGTCTAGGCGTATTTCAGTTCTAGATACATCCTTTTTTATCCATTTCAGCAACATGTAATCTGGACGGAGGGAGTATGGTGTAAGAGCTAGGGATACGACAGGACAACACATTAAAAACACTAATTGAATGTAAAACTGTATGCTAGCGGAATACGTACAAAAAAAACTAAGGCAACATACACGTGTATGATTGGGAAACTAAGATGGCATTGCAAGAGAGCACTAGAACATCACTTCAATGTAAAAACATGGTATGGTAGACAGATGAAGTACATACTGATGAATAACAATGCATAAGATATTCAGAAGCATGGTGTCCAAATTGAGCAGATGGCATCACGATAGAGTAGAATGATAGTACTTGAATTTGAAAACATGTTATCATGAATGGAATAGGTACTAAAAAACAGGAAGGTATGACATATTTACATGCATGATCAGCATGCTAAGCACATGGCATTGCAACAGAGTAGATACACTCCAGGACATTATATGCATGTTGTACCCATATCACGGGCCAAGTTAGAGCAAGGACCTTGTGGGGTGAAGAGGATTCAACATCTTTCTGCAAGTCTTCTGAAGAACTGCATTTACATGTTCCATCATATTGGGTATCATTGACATCAAGTTTATTGGCCTTTATATTGCTCGGTGAGGTTCTTGTGGATATATCAGTGTGTGCAATTATATCTGACATGCATGGAATACAAATAGTAGTTAGATTTATGTAATGAGTGCATGTAGGAGACAACATAAATAGTAGGACTGGGGTTAACTAGTAGCAACAGGTCTAAAAAACTAAAGGGAGAACACAGATGAAAAGCTATAGAATATGTATCGTTTGTACTCGAGATTAACTAGATGGCACACAAAAGTATTAAAGAACAACATAGGTAATACTAGAAGTGGTATAATACTATAATCACCAGCCTATGGGATAGCATTGGCTGATCGATGATAACTATGGAACAGCGTTACCTAAAGAACAAGTATCTTAGCTGAACTATGGAACAACGTTAAATCCTAAACAAGACCCGCAAGAGATCAGCATGAATATACAGTGAAATGTGATAATCTATTTTCCATGCATAAATGGATAACAAAGCCATAAATGTTGCACACAAGTAAGATGAGGGTACAACCTATCTGGCCGCCATCCATAGGAGTGAGCATCATGTGATGACTTGTCGATGGCCCTGCAGTTGTTGTGGTTGTCCATGTCGGGCATGCGCATTCGATACAGGGAACTGTTGAGTGGGGACTATAGCTCCCTTCTGGTGTATGCTTCCCTTATTGGAGCAGTCGCGGTGAGTCGGAAGATGGTGTGGCTGAAGATGCAGATAACGCATAATGTTAAGAATGACACATCTGTCAGGACCCCGATTCCAAGTCACATCGATCTAGCCGGTAACACCTCATATCACTTTGCGGTCTCACACACGGTATTCCCATGGGTGTCACCTTACCATGGCCCGGGACCGTTTGCGCCTTTTGGCTCATGTATATGATAGTGTCGCTAGCATCCATATGACAAAGAACCCGGGCCGACATGACTAGTCGTGAACCCAAAGTGGCACTAACTTATGGGGACAGGCATACATGAATCAACATCGAGCATGTCGGTCAGCAGCGTGCGAATCCGGGCTGTAGCACTGGGCTAATAGGACTCCGTTGAACTGGGTTGTAGTAGGCTAGGCAGGACTCCGGATGTCATCGTGTGACATTTCCCCGAAGGGACAGACACAGGAACGAAGTGAATCACATGCCGGCCAGTCAAGTGTTCCGGAGCAGTAGTGCTGGGCTAGCAGGACTCCGGTGAACCGGGCTGTAGCGGACTACTATGGCTCATGGAAGCACAAGACTACATTTCCCCATAAGAGAGGCTACCAAGGATAAACAACTAGGTTGTCGGATCCCACACATACCAAGCATTTCAATCATACACACAATATGCTCGATATGTGTAAATACAACATGGCATCACAACAAAACTCTACGACTCAAAGTATTTATTCATTAGGCTCCGAGGAGCGAGATATATCAAACATGGGTCTCATGACCCAACATTCAGAGCATACAAGTCAAAGCACATGCGAAAGCTTAACATGTCTGAGTACAGACATCTACAATTGAAAAAGGCTGAGAAGCCAGACTCTCTACCAGATCCTGCCGAGGGCACAAAATCGTAGCTGAGGTATCAAGCTAAACGTCGAAGTCCACACGAAACTACTAGCGAGACTGACGTCTCTCTGCAAAACATAAAATAGGCAAACGTGAGTACAAATGTACCTAGCAAGACTTACATCAGAACTAGCTACATTTGCATCAGTATCAACAAAGGGGGGGGTGGAGTTTGACTGCAACAAGCCAGCTTTGACTCAGTGGCTAACCTGAGCTACGACTGCAAGTAACTCTTTTGAGGTGGCGCACACGAGTCCACAAATTCACCATACCAACACACCACTATGGATCCGCTCCCGTCTCCCTACGAGAACGCCATCCATAGCACTCACTCTTATCTTGCGCATTTTGGAGTATCCACTTTCACTTGTCTATGAACTATGCCAGGGGTCCAAGTTTCCATATCCGAGGAATCCAGCTATTCGAATAGATAATGATAACACTGCAGGGGTGTACTTCTTCACACACGCTCTCGCCACTTACCGCCATCTACACGTCGTGTACCTCGGCAACCTTCAAGCAGAAGCCTGGCGAGGGAGTCGGCCATGACCTGACTAACCACACAAGTCTCTTGTCCAGGTTTATCGCCTATTCGGGTTCCATCCGCATGGAGATCCGGCAGGGGTGTCGCTCACGGCCCCAAAAGATGTGTGCAGGGTTCCCAAGCCCACCATCCCGGTGCCACTTGGTACACCGTGCCACTGTGCCCAGTCTGTCCCAAGCCCACCTGTACCGGGTGTCACTTGGTAGACTACTAACACTACCTACAAACACCAGAAACTAGTTGCAACTCCTGGACAGAGATCGAGTTGATTAATAAGCTGAGAGGGGCCGAGTTACCGGAACCCAATGTGTGGTAGTAACTGTTCATGGATCACAAACACTTAGCTCTCAACGGTAGGACATGTTCACCATGTTCCAATTCATTCCCAATGAATCAGACCGGACTCAACTCTAAGCAGTAGCAGGCATGACAACAAGCATGAATGAGTAGGCACATCAGGGCTCAAACAATTCCTACTCATGCTAGTGGGTTTCATCTATTTACTGTGGCAATGACAGGTCATGCAGAGGAAATGGGTTCAACTACCGCAGCATGTAATAGTTGAATCGTTGTTGTCCTAATGCAGTAAAAGAGAGTAGGAGCGAGAGAGTGGGATTGTATCGGAATGAACAAGGGGTTTTTGCTTGCCTGGCACTTCTGAAGATAGTACAGCTCTTCATCGGTGTCATCGAACTCATAGCCGGATCAACGTCTACTAAGGGGGAACAAATACCGGCAACAGAGAGGAAACACAATCAATGCAATGCACAATATGATGCATGATCATGACATGGCAATATGATGTTGATTGAGCTAATGCAACTAGCAACAGGTTAAATGAAGTTGGTTTGAACCCAAGATTCAAATTCAAACTCCATATGTGGATATTCAAATGCCAGACATATGATTTGCCCCATTCAGCAACTATAAGTTGTTCTAACATGCATGAAAAGGATACATATGGATAGATTGGATTTTTCTGGTCATTTGTCATATGTAAATCTTTTCATTTGGACTTACGGTTGAATTTCTACGAATTTTTGAAGTTCGTAGCATTTGTTGGAATTTCCTGAATAAACTTAAATCCAGAAAATGATTTAAATCGTCAACATTACGTCACAGCGAAGTCAGCAAGTCAACTGGGCGGTCCAGGTCAAACCTAGACGGTGGGGCCCGCGTGTCAGTGTCACAGGGCTAATCCTATTTTAATTAAACCTAAACTAGGTAAATAGCAGGGGCTGGCCCCACATGTCAAAGACCCAGGGGAGGTCAAACACCTGGTCAACAGGCCTAACACGCCGGCGGCTCGTCGCCGACGACAACACGCATGGCAGAGGCTCGGGTTTCGCCCTCAGGCGCCCAAAAGGATGACGGAGGGGCTCTGCGTGGAGCTGGGTGTGCGCCGCATCCAGGGAAGCACACGAGAGGGGCCGGGGTGGCCGGAGTCGACGGCACCGATGAGAGGAGCGGCGCCAGAGTTCGGACGTCAACGGACTCGATGCCGCAGGGCACAGCATGAGCAATGGTTGGTTGCTACGGCCCCGTCGTGACACGCTACGCGCGGTTTTGAGCTCTAGTGTAGGTGGCCACGGCAGCAGGAGCTCAAGCGGCGGCGCGTGCGGGCAGGCGAGGTGTGTCAGCTATGGCGTGCAGCAGAGAAAACAGAGAGGGGGGTTTCGGTCAGGAGCTCACGGCGGGGAAGATGAACAGGTCAGCTGGCTCGGGGGTGGCCGAACGGTGCCGTGGCATTGCCGGCGATCTCGGACGGCCAAGGAGGAAGACGACGGTGTTGGGGACGAAGCAGAGCTCCTGGCACCACTTGACCCCGTGGAGAGGATGAAGACGTCGTGGCAGAGCTCGGGGACAGCTCAGAGAGGCGAGGGAGAGGCGGCGGCTATGGCAACGATGAGCGGCGGCAACGAGCTCCGCTCGATGGGGGGAGAGAGGGAGCCAGAGGAGAGGTAGAAGGCATGGGAGAGGGAGATAGCTCGAGGGAGTGAGAGAGGGTCCAGGGGTCGCGTGGCGTCGAGGAGGGGCTTCGAGGCGTCTGGTGAGGCAGGTGAGCAGGGAGGAGGCGTGGCGCCTCGCGCGTGCGTGCGCTGTCTCCCTCCTCTACCTACTGGCAGAGGTAGGTGATGACTGGCACGGCCAGATGGGCCGGCCCAGTCCAGGTAAGTGGCCTCTGGCCTTTCTCTCTCTCCCTTTTCTATTTAGTTTCTGTTTTCTATTTTTTGCTATTTGTTTTGATTTAGTAATAATACTAAACCATTTCATAAAATCCTGGAAACAATTATGGGTGCTTTCTGAATTATTCCAGTGACCCTTAACAATTTCCAACATTTTTGGAGCATCTAAAATATATATAGCATTTAAATAGCTCCAATTCAAATATGTTGATTTAATTCAGAGTCCAAATATGTCCTGCAAAAATGTGAACCATTTTTGGTAGATGCTTCCACCTTGATCCAGAAATGATGAACATTTTTAAAGGGCATTTTGAAATCGTTGAAAAATATTTTGGTTGAACCTATTTGAATTCCTTTTGATGCTAGGGTTTGAACATCTCCATTTCAAATTTCCATGAAAGTTAAACATGATGCAAACAAGATGCAAACACTAGGCAGCACCATAAGCTAGGGATGTGACAACTCGCCCCCACTAAACAAGAATCTCGTCCCGAGATTCAAGTGTGGGTAAAAGAAGAGGGGACTCGAACTATCACAATCTTCATGATCCAACTGCTCTTCTCGAGGATGTTGATTCATTGCTTCAAATTTGACCTTGACGTCTTTGCTTTCGAAATCTTCATTCAACTCGATGACAAAAAAAGAGATTCTACAGGAAACGATCTTCTCAAAGATCAAGCAATTCACGATCAACTCACGGGATGAGACACAGTAACTCTCTCGAGTTGAGACACAAACATACATCAAGAGGGATGGAAGAAACGGATGGCGAAGGTTTGATTTGTTAGGCAACAATTCCACGCTTAAATAGATGGTGAGGGGGTTTCAAGGTAGCGAGGAGTTAAGTTGCCCATGATACCATAACGAGACATCTTAGGGGAGATGACTCACAGAGTTATTCCCTTAAGTGACAAAAAGAATTACTTTTGATACGGAGATCATTGAAACTCTCTATACCAGCCTAAGGCAATTCACCAACAATCGTTTGATGGAGTTCAGAGGAATGGCATACCCGGACTAGAATGGATGATGTGGACTACCTTGTTGAAGACAATGCAATGGATGATTTTTGCTTATCATCGGAACTGTATGGGACTCATGGTAAGTCCACTTTTGAAGATGATATTGGACAGCAACTACCGAGAAGGGCAGCCCATGGGCAATTGGCACAATGGCGGTGAAAGCTGGGAACAAAATGCAACTGTTGGGAATGTTCCAACCATCATATCTGCCTGAGATTCAGATCCGATTCGTGATAGGATACTTTAGACTCGGCATGTCTGAAAAGAAAGATTGCAACACAAGTCGACGAGATGGCGTTGCGAGATTCTCGAGGAATGAACTAAGATAGTAAGCTCCAAAACATGAGCTGGTTCTACTAAACACATGTGAACACGCTGTCCCAGACAAGCATGACCACATAGTAGTCTTATGATAAAACACTACCGAGTTCAGGTGGGGAACTATCATCTAGGGTAACGAAGTCTTGTGCATGTCCTAGGATTTGCACAACAACTCCTTTTCCTTGAACAAATCAATCAGTGGCTTGGTGTGCTAGGGACACATATAGAATGAAGGTTGCAAGTCTCCGAACCACAGAATACTTCGCACGTATGCATGACCGATTTGGGATGATTCCAAAAGAAGCAACACTGACTTTCTCGAATCCACGGCGGCAACTTGCATCAGATGCACATGAATTAGAGGAAGTCACATCTTTCATCCGAACATATGCTTCATGAACGAAACATGAGGGCAATGCTTATAAAGTTTCCAACACTAACTGGATGTTCAACACGAATCATGGAGAAGTTAAAAATGTTGCTAATGGGTTCAACAACAATTCATCTAGGTTTCCATGTAAGTGGCATTCCATAATTATGTGAACAAGTGATAGCATTGGTCAGACCCAAAAAATATAATGGTGTATGCTCGAGGGATCAACCACGAGTAAGACAACATTAAGAATATCATTGGTTCTGATTAGATTTAACGATAACCCATACTCAAATCAAAGATTGGATAAGATGATAGGTCCATTAACTGATCATGAAGGTCAATCGATGAAAATACCATCTTTCTTCAACACACATACAAGATATAACCTAAAAATGAACTAAGTCGGTTATCTCCCAACTCTCCAAGTTATTGTTTAGCTTATCCAACTAGTTCAGGGGTAACCAACACAGATCCTTGGAGAAAGGGTGGTTTAATGGAAAACAACTTGATCATGAACTCAACATAACAGTCAGGGGACAACCCGGTGATACTTCCGAGAAGATAATCGGTAAATCACGAACCACCGATATGTTATTAAGCTCGAGAACAATCTTGCTTTTCAAGGCAAGACGACATGATCAGAAGAGCAAGGGATTAAATCCTAACTCAAGGATCAAAGAGTGCACCAAAATAAGGACAAGGTAGAACGATCAATCCTAGAATAGTGATTCGATAACCAACACACTAAGAATGATATTAATTTCCATTAACTACCAAGCAACAGGGTTGCTAGGGGTATTGATTTCACACATCATGGTTCACTTGTCGGCATTCTGGTTGCGACAACACGGGACCGAGGACTGAAAGATGATGGCAAGAAGTATCACTATATCAAGAGTTCATAGGATGGTGTGCAATTCCCATGATATTCCTGACATAAGGAAGGTAATACTCCAGGGTAGAACAGAACAAAAGCTAGATTGGCATTTTGATCTGTGGAAAACAATTGCTTTGACCCAATCCAAGAAATGGATAAGGTACTGGAGTTTGTTCCTCCTAGTCACTCCGGAATAGAATGGCTTGACGAACCACAAGAATAATAGGCATCGATGAACGAATGCACGCATACTCTTAACTATCAATTCATAGATGAAGGTCAGAAAACAACTAGGTATGAACAACTCGAAGGAACATATAACTTTCTGAGTTGGAAATGCATGGATTGGCATGTCGAATGAGTTCAACATATTTCTTCCGGATAACCCATGCAGAAAGGTAGAACTAGCAGAGTCACAATATAGAATCGAGAACTCATTAAGAGCACTCTGGTTGTGATCGTTCGGTTCAACGAGGAACTTCTGCCATAAGTAGTTCATGGTATTTGGAAGAAGGAAATACCACGAACCTCGAGGACTATCGCAAAGGTTACTAATATCCTAAAGGAACTAGCAAACACTATCAACATGAAGTAAGTAGGGTGAATTTTGGGCTCAAGATCCCAGAAATAGAAGGCCTACTAACTAAATGGCATCATGGGATGCTTTCGAGAATGATGGCCAGAATCATCACACTAGGACACAAAACATGGCTAGGTTACTAGATGATCCCCTAAGACACCTAGGGTCATAATAATAATTCCAACATATATGTCGAGGCAATAGAGTACCTCAACTCAGCAATTAGTGTGATTAACCTGGCCTAAAGGAACATCGAAACCAAAGGGAAAGGATTTTGCAAATGCATTAGATTGTTTTGAAACCTGGGATGACTCAGACAGCATAACGGCTGTAAATGCTCAAAATGATTTGAGACATCCTGCAAAATGGTGGCATAACCACTCAACATCACAATATCAAGGTTCTGAGGCCAGCTATGAACATATGGAAGTAGTAGGAACTGAACTGAGGCTTGAACTCAATAATACTAGGCAACTACGGTTTAGTAACACGTCATCCTGAGAGATAGAAGAGAAGCCTAGTTCTTAACCCTGTAGAAAAGATAAGATGACTCAGATCAGAAGGTCATGAGGATAAGGAGTAAAAAGAGCCTTACGTTCCCATCCACAATCAATTCCCTTATATAACTAAAGCATTTCTAGACACGACTTCGACAAGATTGGCTTGGTAATCCTACAGGCAGTCAGGCTCTGATACCAAAGCTGTCAGGACCCCGATTCCAAGTCACATCGATCTAGCCGGTAACACCTCATATCACTTTGCGGCCTCACGCACAATATTCCCACGGGTGTCGCCTTACCACGGCCCGAGACCATTTGCGCCTTTTGGCTCACGTATATGATAGTGTCGCTAGCATCCATATGATAGAGAACCTGGGCCGACATGACTAGTCGTGAACCCAAAGTGGCACTAACTTACGGGGAGAGGCATACATGAATCAACATCGAGCATGTCGATCAACAGCGTGCGAATCCGGGCTGTAGCACTGGGCTAACAGGACTCCGGTGAACCGGGCTGTAGCAGGCTAGGCAGGACTCCGGATGTCACCGCGTGACATTTCCCCGAAGGGACAGACACAGGAACGAAATGAATCACATGCCGGCCAGTTAAGTGTTCCGGAGCAGTAGTGCTGGGCTAGCAGGACTCCGGTGAACTGGGCTGTAGCGGACTACTATGGCTCATGGAAGCACAAGACTACATTTCCCCATAAGAGAGGCTACCAATGATAAACAACTAGGTTGTCGGATCCCACACATACCAAGCATTTCAATCATACACACAATATGCTCGATATGTATAAATACAACATGGCATCACAACAAAACTCTACGACTCAAAGTATTTATTCATTAGGCTCCGAGGAGCGAGATATATCAAACATGGATCTCATGACCCAACATTCAGAGCATACAAGTCAAAGCACATGCGGAAGCTTAACATGTCCGAGTACAGACATCTACAATTGAAAAAGGCTGAGAAGCCTGACTCTCTACCAGATCCTGCCGAGGGCACAAAATCGTAGCTGTGTTATCAAGCTAAATGTCGAAGTCCACACGGAACTACTAGCGAGACTGACGTCTCTCTGCAAAACATAAAATAGGCAAACGTGAGTACAAATGTACCCAACAAGACTTACATCAAAACTAGCTACATATGCATCAGTATGAACAAAGGGGGGGTGGTGGAGTTTGACTGCAGCAAGCCAGCTTTGACTCAGTGGCTAACCTGAACTACGACTACAAGTAACTCTTTTAAGGTGGCGCACACAAGTCCACAAATTCACCATACCAATACACCACTATGGATCCGCTCCCGTCTCCCTACGAGAACGCCATCCAAAGCACTCACGCTTATCTTGCGCATTTTAGAGTATCCACTTTCACTTGTCTATGAACTATGCCAGGGGTCCAAGTTTCCATATCCGAGGAATCCGGCTATTCGAATAGATAATGATAACCCTGCAGGGTTGTACTTCTTCACACACGCTCTCGCCACTTACTGCCATGTACACATCGTGTATCTCGGCAACCTTCAAGCGGAAGCCTGGCGAGGGAGTCGGCCACGACCTGACTAACCACACAAGTCTCTCGTCCAGGTTTATCGCCTATTCGGGTTCCATCCGCAAGGAGATCCGGCCGGGGTGTCGCTCACGGCCCCAAACGATGTGTGCAGGGTTCCCAAGCCCACCATCCGGGTGCCACTTGGTACACCATGCCACTGTGCCTAGTCTGTCCCAAGCCCACCTGTACCAGGTGCCACTTGGTAGACTACTAACACTACCTACAAACACCGGAAACTAGTTGCAACTCCTGGGCAGAGAACGAGTTAATTAATAAGCCAAGAGGGGCCGAGTTACCAGAACCCAATGTGTGGTAGTAACTGTTCATGGATCACAAACACAGGACTCAGTTCCTGAGAACGGCTGCAATGAGACAACCCATGTTGTACTCCTACATGGCCTCTCACCGCTACCTTTACCAAATCGTGTTCACACACTTAGCTCTCAACGGTAGGACATGTTCACCATGTTCCAATTCATTCCCGATGAATCAGACCTGACTCAACTCTAAGCAGTAGCAGGCATGACAACAAGCATGAATGAGTGGGCACATCAGGGCTCAAACAATTCCTACTCATGCTAGTGGGTTTCATCTATTTACTGTGGCAATGACAGGTCATGCAGAGGAAAGGGGTTCAACTACTATAGCATGTAATAGTTGAATCGTTGTTGTCCTATTGCAGTAAAAGAGAGCAGGAGCGAGAGAGTGGGGTTGTATCGGAATGAACAAGGGGTTTTTGCTTGCCCGGCACTTCCGAAGATAGTACAGCTCTTCATCGGTGTCATCGAACTCATCGCCGGATCAACGTCTACTAAGGGGGAACAAATATCGGCAACAAAGAGGAAACACAATCAATGCAATGCACAATATGATGCATGATCATGACATGGCAATATGCTATTGATTGAGCCAATGCAACTAGCAACAGGTTAAATGAAGTTGGTTTGAACTCAAGATTCAAATTCAAACTCCATATGTGGATATTCAAATGCCAAACATATGATTTGCCCTATTCAGCAACTATAAGTTGTTCTAACATGCATGAAAATGATACAAATGGATGGATTGGATTTTTCTGATCATTTTTCATAAATAAATCTTTTCATTTGGAGTTACGGTTGAATTTCTACGAATTTTTGAAGTTTGTAGCATTTTCTAGAATTTCCTGAATAAACTTAAATCCAGAAAATGATTTATAGCGTCAGCATTACATCACAGCAAAGTCAGCAAGTCAACTGGGCGGTCCAGGTCATACCTGGACGGTGGGGCATGCGTGTCAGTGTCATAGGGCTAATCCTATTTGAGTTAAACCTAAACTAGGTAATTAGTAGGGGCTGGCCCCACATGTCAAAGACCCAGGGGAGGTCAAACCCCTGGTCAACAGGCCTAACACGCCGGCGGCTCGTCGCTGGCGACAGCACACACGGCGGAGGCTCGGGTTTCGCCCTCAGGCGCCCAAAAGGACAGCGGAGGGGCTCTACGTGGAGCTGGGCGTGCGCCGCATCCAGGGAAGCACACAAGAGGGGCCGGGGTGGCCGGAGTCGACGGCACCGACGAGCGGAGCGGCGCCGGAGTTCGGACGTCGACGGACTCGATGCCGCAGGGCACGGCAGGAGCAACGGGTGGTTGCTACGGCCCCGTGGTGACGCGCTACGCGCGGTGATGCGCTCGGTTTTGAGCACCAGTGTAGGTGGCGACGGCGGCGAGGAGCTCAGGCGGCGGCGCGTGCGGGAGGCGAGGTGTGTCAGCTACGACATGCAGCAAAGAAAATAGAGAGGGGGGTTCGGGTCAGGAGCTCACGGCGGGGAAGATGAACAGGTCAGCTGGCTCGCGCGTGGCCAGACGGTGCCGTGGCGTTGCCGGCGATCTCGGACGGCCGAGGAGGAAGACGACGGCATTGAGGACGAAGCAGAGCTCCTGGCGCCGCTTGACCCCGTGGAGAGGACAAAGACGTTGTTGCAGAGCTCGGGGACAGCTCAGAGAGGTGAGGGAGAGGCGGCGGCTACGGCAACGATGAGCGGCGGCGACGAGCTCCGCTCGGTGGGGGGGGGGGAGAGGGAGCCAGAGGAGGGGGAGAGAGCTCGAGGGAGAGTGAGAGAGGGTCCAGGGGTCGTGTGGCATTGAGGAGGGGCTTCGAGGCGTCCGGTGAGGCAGGCGAGCATGGCGTCTCGTGGATATCTACACCCATCGAGAGATCACCCTTCCATCGTTGGATACCGCCGCCATCAAGCCTCGAGCTTCCAATTTGAATTGTTGCAGCAGACGCAAATGCGCCGGCCTTCATGATTCCAGGACCTGGAATCATACCAACCGATGGGTAGTGGTTTATCGCTCGTTCAGCTGACGGCGGTCATTTGATGCTCATTCGCACGTACCAAATTGACCAAACCATTACATCAAACCACATACAGTACAATGCGTGGGGCGTTCGTGACATTGATGGCTGTGGCTGCTTCGTGTTCGAGAAAGATCCCAGCTCCGTTGGGCCAAGCGTATTCAACTGGAGACGGGTTTACAGCCTCGGCAACCACTCCTTGTTCCTCGGGTTCAATTATCCGATCATCCAACCAATCATCAATCATATCACTGGCGATGATTACTGTGCCATGCAACTTCCATTCGCGGGGGGAGGGGGGGGGTGTTTACACATCATATCATGGGTTTCATGAATCACCATATCGACACAACTTGTTGCCAGATAATCTTCAGTGTGTGAAAGGCATCAAGCTTCCATGCGATGGATGGCTTTTGCAAACCCGACATGCGGCGATGTGGTTCATGCCAACAGCAAGTATGCACAACTTGATTCGTGCTGATATCTAGACTGAGCCATGTATTCTGCTGCTGTAGCACGACCCTCTTATGTTGGATATTATGTACTGTTGTTAGTTTGAAGCACTCCTCTGGTTTGAAGCATAGAAACCTTCTTGGGATCAAGTGCATCCTAACTCACCTGCGTAGAATGTATTGATAATGATGATGGAGATGCTGTGCAGAAGCCATATATTATGTACTAATAATATTCTGCTACCCTCAGTCACACCACGGTAGAAACTCCCGATCCGCCTCCTACCGCCGGAGGCAGCCGTCGCGGGCGAGCGAGCGACGGCGGCAGCCGGAGCGAGGGAGCCCGCGGCGCCGTGACGGGTTGCTCCTCCGACCCACGCGCTGCCGTCGGCCGGCCGTCCGCCCGCTCCCCGCCTCCAACCTTCGGCGCCGCGCTGCACCCCCCGCCTTCCACATCCGGCGACCCACCGCGCCCCCCACCTGACTCCCTCCCCAGCGACGCACTGCCGCCCGGCTCCCTCCCCGGCGACGCGCCTCCAGGCTCCTTTCCCCACTAATGTACGCTGCGTGACCCGAGCGCCCGACTGCCGCATATGAGGTTGCGCGCCGCCGCCGGCCCAACCGTCCCCATCAGGATCCTCCGCCTCCCACTATGGCTCCTCACCGCCACCATGGGATCCCAGCCGGCAGGCTCCGCCGAGCGCCCCGTGCCCGGCCGCCTCGCTTCCATCACCGGTCGTCGCCCCTCCATCATGCCTCCTCCCACAAACCCAATCCAGATCCAGCGACCTCCACCAGGATGCACGTCGGTCTCGCCGTGGTCATATCGGCAGTTCAACTGGTCGCTCCATGGCCGGTCGCTCAAAGTGCTACGTATAAGGTCACCCCGTGCTCTACCCCTGGGCCTGGCTCAGCTTTCTCCCTCCCATCCTATCTCTCATCTACCTACTTGTCCTGCTCTGTTTCCCTCTCCTGAACTGTGGATCATGCATCAACTCTCTCGCTATGTGGTGTTCTTGGTCCCTCTCTCGTAGCTACAACATGGTCACACACTAGCTGATGGATCCAAAAAATGATTATGGATAATTATTGTTCTGATCTCTAGTTTCTATGAACTGATGGGTAAGATTATCTCTCTCTCATGCTCTCTCTCTCCTCATCCTTTGTAGTTTGTGTGAACTGATAGTTTAGACTCGATGAAATCCGTTGTTTGTAGTTTGTGTGTACTGATAGTTGAGACTATGAATTCCATGCTTTGTAGTTTGTATGAACTGATAGTTAAGACTCGATGAACTCCATGCTTTGTAGTTTGTGTGAACTGATAGTTGAGACCTTGAAGAGTTGTCCATCTCGACTCGGTGAACTCATAGCTGATAGTTTTGTGAAGTGAAAATTCTTTTTCAAGTTCTTGTGGTATTTGATACTTTGTGAGCTGATAGCTGATACTTTGAGATGGATGTATTATCAGGCGTGAAAATGATGTCAAATATGTGCAGTTTAATGGATGAGTGTTATCTAGATCCTTTTAATCTGAAGGTAGTTGCACCACTAAGGAAAGTAGAAAACCAGTATTTTCTATAGACAAGAAATGGGCATTTGGCTCAGTAATCGTCCATTAGTAGAGGTATTTGTCCCTTGACCATTTTCCATAACTAGTTTCAATTCGTGGACTACCGGCACTTGCAAAATCAAAGAGGCTGACCATATCAAAGTGCCCAAAGTTGAAGCAAAGGAGATGAGATGCTACAAAAAAGGTACACATGCCAACAGTAGTTTTACCTTCCAGCCTTTTCTCCGCCCTTGTCTGAAGTTTCTAAAAGCAAATCATTAACTTGAAACTCCCCACCTCTTCAACGGGTCTAGCCATAGCTGCAGGCAGCAGAGGATAAAAAATGCATGGATTAGTTGGAACAAATCACACATAGGCTATGGGCTATGGATCACACACACATATTAGCAAAAATGAGCTATAGATTAGATTGATTGATACCTCCTAGTGTAGTATTTCTGTAACTGTATTTGGTCTGCACTTATAGGATTTAGGGTAGTACTGCAAAAATGTCTTGCATTTATTTACAGAGGTAGTATCTGATAAACAACATCAGTTCTCATATAAAAAAAAAGGTGTCTTAAGTCCACCTTGCAAAACAACATTAGTTCTGTACAAAACAACAATCTCTCACACACAGTACAACAACTTTTTACTTCTATGGAGGCATGGTGCTCACTATATTCTCTCAACCTTGATTGTCTTGCAGTTCTTATAGGCTTAATTGTGAACAGAACACTTTATTTCTTTTTTTATACTCAGAAGAAACCTTGTGAACGTTCAGATCAGGGAAACATGAGGGCTCACCAACAAAAGCCACTAAAAAGTATAGAAATTTATAGGGGTGGGTGAAGTACAAGAATACAAAAAGTTCAGAGGCCTCTTCCATTCACAAACGCACGCCTCTGGCTACTTGAGATGCGTCGGCGTCATCGCCCATCCAAAAACGCAGTGCCTATCAAGCTGATTTGTCAGAAGCTTGCATCGATAGTTAACCCGGTACTATTACTGTTACCTACTATTTATGCTAATGTTGTATTGTTGCTCTTGCTTATTAAGGCCTGCATCGATAGTTAATCTTGAATTGGATGCGTTATTCTATGTTAGGTGAATGAAGCCTCGGGGCCAGGGGTCACCTGCACTACAGAATACAAGTGTTTGCAGTTTGCTCACTAGAATGTTGAATGAGACTACATCATTATTAATCAAAAAGCATTTTTTATTTGTTCAGAATTGTTCTTTGTGTCCGTGGCAAAAAATAATTTTTTTTGGTTAATGCAATGCTCCCGTGGAAGCACTAAAACACCTGCATGTTTTAGTGTACATGTTAAAACTGCACTAATTTTGGTGTGCATGTGTTTTAAAAAACACCTATTACACATTTCTTGTTGAAAGTCGGTGTCTTTGCCTGATTACACATTTCTTGTTGAAACACCTATTACACACCTATTACAGATAACTTGTGTCCTGGTATCACTTGTACAATTGCGTTGTTGTGCTGCACACTTGTACTCACATATTATTATGCTGCGATACTAGTTCTGAAAATTTTGTTATGTATGCTACATGCAGGTTTCTCCCCATTCTTCTCGTCTTCATACTATGCCTTTCATACCTTTATATATAAAAAAAGCTCAGTCTGAAACTACAGATTTGCCCAGAGCCTTGACCTAGGAAATTCTGAATAAAACTTCAAAGAAGTATGAAATGCACTGTAGTATATAAAGCCTTGTTAATCATTGGATTCTGATACTAGAATCTAGAGTAAGAAATCAAGATTGTAATATGTAGGCGCAAGAACATGACTCCCTACTTGAAATGAGTACTCTTTTGTTTCAGCTAATACTTCTTACTCTGAATTCCAAAAGTGGATGCACGTAAGTACAACTTAGTAGACTACTAGTAGTACATCAGTATGTAAAGGACGATGTAATTACCACAGCCTCAATGATTATATATTTGGGATGCTCATCATTTTTCACATCCATCTCTATTGAATTATGTTAGTCTTTTTTAGTTCATCTTTGAAATTTCGGTCCATTTTCTTTTTGCAGGATGCGTCAAAAAATAAAATAAAAGGCAGCAGCTCAAAAGATGAATATTGGAAGTCCATTCCTATCTTGAGGTCTGTTACCCTTCAACTTAGACATATATGCTCAGTTATTGTTGTGTACACAGAGTTACCGTGTAAGTTCATGCTCCTTCACTTGTGTATATTCAGTTCAACATTTGGTGATTCTTCAGGTCCCCTTAGCCGGCATTTTCAGTTCATCTTGCAGGTGACGGCGCTCCCCTTCAGTTCATCTTGCAGGTGTTTTTGGCAGTACAAAATACATCACCATAATTACTACAGCAAGGATGGCTTGGTAGTCGTTGGGATTCCCTGCAGTGGCCAAATCCCAGTGCCGCTTGTGATCTCCGCCTCCATCAACTCCACCTCGCCGTAGCAATCAGTCCAGAGGAGGAGTTGTAGCTGGTCCACCCGGTCCACCTGGTTTTTCTTTCAACATTTTCTTTGTGATGCATGCTCACTGATGGATCAGCAACTATTTATTGATATGGAGATGCGCCCCTGCTTTTTTTCTGGAAAAACAAGATGCCTTTGCATACTTCAAAGTTGCTGCTTGCTCCCACCAGTCAATTGCGCAAGTTCAGTGTGTGTCATCGAGCATGTTCAAAAGTATGCCCTTTGTGCAAAAGTGTGAATTTTTGTCAGTATTTTGTATATTTCATTTGGCAGAGGCTTCATGTGATCTTGTGGAGCTTTATAAAATGTACTGTCATCACACTTTTAAGGCCCTATAGTTCATTATATCATACATGTGTGGCCATTCAGTATGTATTACAGGACCAGTTCTTGAAAAATAAGAACACATACATAGTTGGGTCAAAAAGAATGATTAGTTCGATAGTGCTCTCTCCTGCCTATTTTGGCTGATGTCCACAAATGGACAAACAATTGTGTCAGAAATTGTTCTATTATTACTAGCATACAAGTACAAAAAAAGTTGAACATGAAGTCCTACATAGGCTTTGGAAAAATGCTAAAAGCACGAAAATTCAAAAAAGTCAAGTTTAAGTGGTAAAATAAGAGAAGCCTAGAACATCATCGCAAAACAAAGTTGAGTTCAAAAAAAATGAAACACGCAACATTTTCTTTTTGTTAAAAGTATTATTCAGTTCAACGATATAAACCATGCAAGTTCGGATATGCAAATACCGTAAATTATTGAAAAGCTACGAGGAAAATCATACCGAAAAAACAGAGTAAAGTCTAGTATGTTAAAACACGCTCAGTACAAAACCATATGGACATCAGTTCAAGTACTCTTTTTCGGAACCTTCCAAAATTACTCTCCAAAGAATACATCAGTACAAACGCACACGTAGATCAGTACAAGTACTCTGTTTTTTCTGACGGAAAAACAGCACGATGGGTCTCACCGTAATCCAAATTACTCTTCAAAAGTTGCAAATTTGAGAAAACGTTCAACATGATTAAGTTTCGTATTTTCGATATCTTTCTAACAGTATATTATTTTCCTCATTTCGACAAACTTTTTTAAAAAATCGCGTTCGAAATCAAATTTGACCGTATTCGAATTCGTTTTTAAATCGTAAGGAATTAGAAAAACATTTCTATACAAAAAAGTTGTGCATTTTACGTAGCTTTCCAACGCCGTATCATTTGCGTCAATCCGACAAACCGTTTGCAAAAAAATGTGAAAATACGTTTTGCCCAGAATTTCACCGTTTTTCAAATTACTTTTAAATCATATAGAATTTGAAAAAACAATACATATATGGAAGATGCGGATTTTCACCAGATTTCCAACACCATCTTATTTGCTCAATTCCGACAAACCATTTGAAAATTGAGTCCAAAATACGATTCACGTTTTCGGTTTTGAAAAAAATGTTTTTTCAAAACTGCTCTTAAACCATAATGATTTTGCAAAAATGTTCAATATACTTGAAATATGGTTGTCAAGAGCTTTCCAACGATATATTACACGCCATGTTCCGACAAAAAAATTACAAAAAGTTTTTGAACTAAAGAAGACGATCTGTTAAACACAACTGAAAGTATCAGTTCAACCGCTTCGAAAACATCAGTACAACCACCTGAAACCGTCAGTTCAGAAAGGGTAACAGAATAATATTCTGTTACTAGTAACAGAATAGCACACACACACACACACACACATATATTGTGACACTAAATACAACTAGTAAGTAGTACAATAGCAGTACTAGTATACGTCGGTCAAATTATTCATAATGTCCACACATTGAATTGACGTGACAACACACTGCACGTGAGATGACACAAGAATCCCGGCGGCGTGTTCGGGTATTTTGGACTTCAGATTTGGAGTACCACTTATCTGTCGCAATCTTTCATCATTTACTTAAAACAGTCGATCGATCATACATTGAGTACCATATAACTGGAATTACCGATGCAAGTCGAAGAAGGATTGGCCGGTGCTGTCGGCTGGCGTCAAGTTCGATCCCATGGATCAGGAGCTAATCGAGCACCTTGAGGCCAAAGTGAGTGCTGACAGCGCGAGATTTCAGTCTCTCATCGATCTGTTCATACCAACCATCGACAACGAGCACGGCATATGCTACACCCAACTGAGAAACTTCCAGGTAAGACACCGATCGGCCGTCTACTTTCACAAACATATTCCTTTGTTTATAGCTCTATTTTTCTTTTTAGACGCAGACCTGGTGAAGCGATTACAATTTGACAGTTAATAAAAAGTGAAACAAGTGACTGCAGCATGCCAAAGATGTTATGAAAATGCCAACTAGGTACACTAAAACATGTATTCCACAATACTGCAGGTATCACACTGAGTGGCCTAAGGAAGCATTTCTTCCAGCACAATTCCAGGGCGTTCAAAAGGGGCACGTGGACGCGTCGCAAGATACAGTCGGAGTGCGGCATGCACCCGATGTGGCACAAGACCGGCAATACCTTGCCAGTGATGGTCAACGGCCGACAGACAGGCAGCAAAAAAGGTTCTGGTGCTGCACACCAACAAGAACTTCAACCAGCAGAGGACCAACTGGGTGATGCACCAGTACCACCTCGGGGACCCAGAGCAAGAGAAGGAGCGGGAGCAGGTCCTCTGCAAGATTTTCTACCAGACGAACACTAGGGCCAGGAGTAATAAGATTATAAGTTAGTTTGGTATTGGTAGTTGTAGTACCTTATCGTCCGCAAGTTGGTATTGTTGTTAACGATCTTTTGGTATGAACTTGCATTTGCTTCCAACCATCATGCCGAGGGTCGACGTGGATATAAAGCTAAATCATTTGTTTCGAAACAAATTTTCAGGCACCTGATTTTTATTTGATGGGTAGCATAAGCACCTGTCGTTCGAATTCCCAGTTCTTCGATTTTTTCGAAACAAGTGCATGCACTTATTATCACGATAAAAAACAATATCCGTGCTGCATCCCAGTTATCAGTCTGTACTTGCAGAATTCTCTCGTTTATTGAGCACGTATATTGTTTTTTCAGGTCGAGCAAGTTTCAACTGGGCTGTAGACTGCCCAGGGTTGGTTTTGTTTTTAACAGGCCCAGCCCATGACGACAACGGGGCACAAAGATCCAGCAGGTATCTACTGGCCTCTGGCCCGCCAGCGTTAGTTATATTTTGTCTTACAACATCCGCAGGCAGTTTTTTTACTGAATCAAACACACAGCCCAGTTCTATTTTCCTCTTGAAACGCATGTCCTACATCCCTTTTCTAATCTTTACCTATAGTTTTACTAGTTCATATACACGTATCATTATATTGAAAACAGATAAAATTCCCTTTTCATATTTACATCCTTATTTTTGTTGTTTTTTCCCACCCAGCGCTGATTTTTTTACCACTGGTTTTCCCTTAAACCAACTCAATTGTCCCACGTCTTATTTGCTTACAAAAACAAAACGATTTTTTGGCAAATCAATAAGTTCTTAAACAATGTTTATCATTTCAGGATTACAACAGTTCGGACTCCACCGAAATATGCAAAATAAGGTTGAACTTTTTGACCGTGGTCCTGGGTAGAAAATGGGCTGTAATAAATTACTTAAGAATTAGCAAATGGGCTGCAAATTATAAAAAGTAGCAAATGGGATTTATCTTGTCTGCCATAGATTTGGGGGCTGACTTGTGGGCCTACTAAGTTCATGCGTACACAAGGTTTCTCAAAAAAGAAAATTAGTCAACAATCGACTCTACCAGCATCAGACCATTAGATGTCAATCTAACGGCAATCGTGCTTCTTCAGCCTCTGATCTTCCTGCCCCAGCCGCCCAAACCAGCGCCGTCGGAACCGCCTGCTCCCGCCTCCTGTGGCCGGTAGTGCTGCCGGGCAGGCCTCACGGCCGCATCATACTCGCATCCCGGGCCTGTCTATCCCTCTACTCACCCACACCTCCTGTTATTTTCCAGCGACGGCAGCCGAACCAGTCAACCCTCGTACTCTCCACCGCATGGGCAGCCACTGCCATGTCTTCCCCGGCTCCGTGTCGATCCCTTCGTAGGCCCCGCCGTCATCCACCACCCTAGTGCTCTTGATGCGGCGTGGTCAACGATGTCCATCCAACGGCCGTAGTGCTTCTTCAACCTCTGGTCTTCTTGCCCCAGCCGCCCAAAGCAGCGCCGGTCGTGCCGCATGCTCATGCCTCCCGAGGCCGGCTGTGCTTCCGCGGAGGCCTCACCGTCCCCATACTACTCCCACCGCTGGCCAGGCCATCCCACCACTCACCTACTCCCCCTGTTATTTTGCGGCGACGGCAGCCTCACACCGCAGCCGAACCAGTGAACCCTCCTACTCCTGTCCGCGTGGGCATCCACTGCCACGTCTTCCCCGGCTCCATGTCATCCCCTTCCCAGGCCTCGCTGTCGTCCACCGTCGTGGTGCTCTCGGCGCGGTGTGGTCAATGTGGTCAACGACACTTCCATCGAAAGAGTACTGTACGTGGAGAGGCTGACAGCTGGGTCCAAGGCAGCCACAAGGAAGTGCCTCCTTATTACGTGCAAAATAATTATTCCTCCACCTGACAGGAGGGACCCACCGGATGGGCCACCAGTATTTCACAAAAAACGTTTCCCCCTGACTGCTGGGACCCACCGGACGAGCCACCGTATTTCGTGAAAAAAACGTTTGCCCCTGACTATTGGGACCCACCAGACGGACCACCGTATTTCGCAAAAAAACGTTCCCCCCGCTGTCAGCTCGGACCCACCGGAAGTGCCTCCTTATTACGCACAGAAAAATGAATACCCCCTGTTAGCTGGGACCCACCATGGTGGGAGGCTGACTTGTGGGCCTACTAAGTTGACGGGGACGGAGGGCTTTGTCAACTTAGTCAATATGAACGATTCTAGCTCCAGTGACCGTACGATGTCCATCCAACGGTCGTCGTGCTTCTTCAATCTCTTCCTGCTCCAGCCGCTCAAACAAGCGCCGGCGGGACTGCCTGCTCCCTCCTCCCCGCGACCGGCTCTGCTGTCGCGCAGGCCTCACCGCCCCACCGTACTCCCATCGCTGGCCTAGCCATCCCTCTACTCACCCACACCTGCTGTTATTCTCCGGCGACGGCAGACGAACCAGTAAACCCTCGTACAGTCATACTCACCTCCGCGTGGGAAACAACTACCGAGTCTTCCCTGCCTCCATGACGTTCCCTTCCTAGGCCTCGCCGTCTTCCAGTGCCCTGGTGCTCTCGGCGCGGCCTGGTCAACATGGTCAATGATCGACATGCATCTGAAGTGGATTGTACGTGGAGAGGCCGACAGCTGGGTCCATGGCCGCACGCAAGGAAATTCCTCCTTATTACCTGCAAAATAATGATTCCTCCACCTGACATCAGGGACCCACCGAAAGGGCCTCTGTATTTTGTGAAAAAAACGTTACTGCTGCTGACAGCTCGGACCCACCAGCTATATCTTCGCACGCAAGGAAGTGCCTCCTTATTACGCACAAAAAATGAATACGCCCCCTGTTAGCTGGGACCTAGTATAGTGGCAGGCTGACTTGTGGGCCTACTAAGTTGACAGGGACGGAGGTCTTTGTCAACTTAGTCGATACACACGATTCTAGCTCCAGCGACTGTACGATGTCCATCCAACAGCCGTACTGCTACTTCAACCTCTGGTCTTCTTGCTCCAGCCGCCCAAACCAGCGCCGGTCGTCCCTCGTGCTCCTGCCTCCCATGGCCGGCTGTGATGCGGCGGAGGCCTCACCACCCCCTACTACTACCACCGCTGGCCAGGCCATCCCTCTACTCACCCACACCCCCTGTTATTCCGCGGCGACGGCAGCCTCACACCGCAGCGAACCAGTGAACCCTCGTACTCCTCTATGCATGGGCATCCACTGTCGCGTCTTCCCTGGCTCCACGTCATCCCCTTCCTAGGCCTCGCCGTCGTCCACCGCCCTGGTGCTCTCGGCGCGGCGTGGTCAACGTGGTCAAGGAACGGCTTCCATCGGACGTGGACTGTACGTGGAGAGGCTGGTAGCTGGGTCCACATCCGCAGCAAGGAAGTGCCTCCTTATTACGTGCAAAATAATTATTCCTCCACCTGACAGCGGGGACCCACCATATTTCGCGAAAAAAAATGTTTCCCCCCTGACTGCTGGGACCCACCAGCTACACCTTCACACGCAAGGAAGTGCGTCCGGGCAAAAAAAAACAAAACAATTCGCCCCCTAACTGCTGGGACCCACCAGCTACATCATCGCACGCAAGGAAGTGCCTGATAGTCGGGACCCACCTAGTCGAAGCGTACGTAGCGTTGTCATTCTGGTCGCGAACGTGTACGTACATACTGGTCGATGTAGAGGCGCGCATGTGTCATAGTAGAGGTGCGCACGTAGCATGTACACGTACGTACAGTGGCTAGGGTGCAAGAAAGATAATATGGCCACGTATGTGTACATACGGGCGGGGTCTCGAACGCCTACTCGCGCATACGTACGGCCAGGGCTCGTGTACATGGCTGGGTCGGAACGGAGAAACAGCGTCGTCGTCGTGTTCATGGGGAGGCAACGGAATGCTCGTGTTCATGGGGGGGCAACGGGATGTGTCATGTTCATGGGGAGGCAACGGAATGCGTCGTGTTCATCAGGAGGCAACGGAACGCGTGGGAGCCAACCGGCTGGGTCGGAACGGAATGCATGGTCGTGTTCATTGGGAGGGCTTGGACGGAACAGGCGATGGAAACAAGGCCTGGCATACAGCAGAACGGAGGAAACGGACCACCTTCGGTCGAAACGGGGTCCTATTGATCGGGAGGGGTGTGGCGTACCGCAAAACGGAGGAAACGAACCTCCTACGGTCGAAACGGGGGTCCTGTTGATCGGGAGGGGTGTGGCGTACCGCAAAACGGATGAAATGGACCTCCTACGATCGAAACAGGGGTCCTGTTCATCGGGAGGGGTGTGGCGTACCGCAAAACGGGACTCCACGGGATACTGTTCATCTCCACCGTCGACCTCCTCCAGCCTCCACGAGCTCCTGTTCATCCAGCCTCCACCGCGCGCTACTCCACCGGCTACTGTTCAACCACCCCTCCACCGTCTACTGTTCTTCCAGCCCTCCACACCACGGGGTCCTGTTCAACCACCCCTCCACGGTCACCCCTCCACCGTCTACTGTTCATCCAGCCCTCCACACCACGGGGTCCTGTTCATCCAGAGGCAATGCCACCGCTCACTGTTCATCCAACCCACCTCCCAACGCTCACTGTTCATCCCAGAGGCAGCATCGTTCGGCTTCAGTTAGCAGTAGTAGCGAAGGAATCGCTCGATCGGGTTCAGTTAACATCCATCGATCGATCTCTCGGGTTCAGTAACGCGTAGCCTGCAGTTCAATCGCTCGGGTTCAGTTAGAGCCCAACGCCTCGCTCGGGTTCAGTTAGAGCCAACGCCTCGCACACACGTGCGTACATGTATGAGATAAACGCGCATCGCTCGGCCCCTACCTCCCACCATAACCGAGAACTCCCCGAAATTTTCCTCGCCCTCGCTTCTACCACGGTTTTCTCCGTCATGGACGGCCCAACGAATGTCATGCAGCCGCGTCTCCTGCCCGCCTAGGACGAAAAGCCCATTTTCTGTCATGATTTTTTGTCATAGAAGTAGGAGCCCACCACATCTATGATTATACCGGGTTTTGTCACAATTATCGTCATAGAAGTGTCATATGTATGGCAGAAAAAAAATTGTTCGGCCCAAAATGTCACGGATGTGTCTTTTTTTGTAGTGTAACCAGGGACACGGCTAACCATGATTAATTTGTACACTCTGCAGAGGTTTGTGCACTTTTCCCCACAAGACTCGATCTCCTCCGTTGGATTTCTCGCACTATAAGGTGTTTGAGAAATGGATGACCGAGAAACAGTCTTTCAGAAGCGTTAGCACCTTACGATGGGTACACTGGTACACCTACATCCCCTACATCTACTAGTCTACCACTGTAAGAGTTCACACGACTTAATCAACTATGCTAGAGCCCATAATGGCATGTGGCTGCACACGGAAGTTTCCAGTATGAATAATCTTATGATCCCTTTGAGCCTGGGTGGCCGTCCATAAGAAAATCACACGGTACCCCGGGATCTCCAAAAATACAGGCAATCACTGGGTTCCCCAGGTGCCTCAATCCAACCATATGTGTATTAAAGTTGCCACCTTAGTTGAACCATTAAATAACAATCTCACATCTGTCATGGATTCACTCACCCAATCCACGTCTACGAGCATAGCAGAGCAGTATAAGCATAACGTAGTAGTAACTCCCAAGGTTTGATTGCAGGGCAATAGGTTCCTACCTCATCAACTACTTCCCAATACCCACATGTTATTAAATCCTAACCATGCAATATTTGAGGGTGAAACTAATGCATAAAAACTGGGTATGAAAGTGATATGATCAAAGTGTGAACTTGCCTGCAATGTTGATGAAGATTATTCGCACTCAAAACTCTTGATAGTTCTACTCATCACACTCCGGTCAATCTTAGTCAATATGCAGGATTCTAGCTCGAGTGACCGTACGATGTCCATCCAACGGCCGTAGTCTTTCTTCAACCTCTGGTCTTCTTGCTCGAGCCGCCCAAACCAGCGCCGGTCGTGCCTCGTGCTCCTGCCTCCTGTGGCCGGCTGTGATGCGGCGGAGGCCTCACCGCCCCCTACTACTTCCACCGCTGGCCAGGCCATCCCTCTACTCAACCAAACCCCTGTTATTCTCTGGCGACGGCAGCCTCACACCGCAGAGAACGAGTGAACCCTCATACTCCTCTACGCGTGGGCATCCACTGCCGCGTCTTCCCCGGCTCCTTCTTGTCCCCTTCCTAGGCCTCGCTGTCGTCCACTGCCCTGGTGCTCTCGGCGCGGCATGGTCAACGTGGTCAAGGAACGACTTCCATCGGAAGAGTACTGTACGTGGAGAGGCTGACAGCTGGGTCCACGACAGCCGCAAGGAAGTGCCTCCTTATTACATGGAAAATAATTATTCCTCCACCTGACAGCAGGGACCCATCATACGGGCCACCGTATTTGGCGAAAAAAACATTCCCCCCGGACTACTGGGACCCACCGGATGGGCCACCGTATTTCGCGAAAAAATGTTGCCCCCACTGTCAGCTCGGACCCACCGGAAGTGTCGCCTTATTATACAAAAAATGAATACTCCCCCTACTAGTTGGGATCCACCTTGGTGGGTGGCTGACTTGTGGGCCTACTAAGTTGACGGGGACAGAGTGCTTTGTCAACTTAGTCAATATGAACGATTCTAGCTCCAGTGACCGTACGATGTCCATCCAACGGCCGTAGTGCTTCTTCAATCTCTGGTCTTCTTGCTCCAGCTGCCCAAAGCAGCACCAGTTGTGTCGCATGCTCCTATCTCCCATGGCCGGCTGTGATGCCGCGGAGGCCTCATCACCCCCTACTATTCCCACCGCTGGCCAGGCCCAGCGGCGACGGCAGCCGAACCAGTGAACCCTCGTAATCCTCTCCGCGCGGGCTTTCACTGTCGCATCTTCCCCGGCTTTACGTCGTCCCCTTCCTAGGCCTCGGCGTCGTCCACCGCCCTAGTGCTCTCGGCGCGGCGTGGTCAACGTGGTCAAGGAACGACTTCCATCGGAAGAGTACTATACATGGAGAGGCTGACAGCTTGGTCCACGGCCGTAGCAATGAAGTGCCTCCTTATTACGCGCAAAATAATTATTCCTCCACCTTACAGCGGGGACCCATCGGACAGGCCACCGTATTTCAGGGAAAAATGTTTCCCCTTGACTGTTGGGACCCACCAGCTACATCTTCGCACGCAAGGAAGTGCGTTCGGGCAAAAAAACGATTTGCCCCCCTGTCTGCTTGGACCCATCAGCTACATCGATTGATGGATGTTAACTGAACCCGATTAAGCGATTCCTTCACTACTGGTGCTGAAGCCGATCGATGCTGCCTCTGGATGAACAGTGAGCGTTGCTGGGGGGTTTGGATGAACAGTGAGCGTAGCCTGCAGTGCAATCGCTCGGGTTCAGTTAGAGCCCAACGCCTCGCTCGGGTTCAGTTAGAGCCCAACACCTCGCACCCACGCGCATCGCTCGGCCCCGACCACCCACCCTAACCGGGAACACCCCGATATTTTCCTCGCCCTCGCTTCTACCACAGTTTTTTCCGTCATGGATGGCCCAAAGAATGTCATGCATCTGCGTCTCCGACCCTTCCAGGACGAAAAGCCCATTTTCTGTCATGTTTTTTTGTCATAGAAGTAGGACCCCACCACATCTATGATGATACCGAGTTTTGTCACAATTATCGTCATAGAAGTTTCATAAGTATGACATAAAAAAATTGTTCGGCCCAAAATGTCACGGATGTATCTTTTTTTGTAGTGCTGGATTAGCTACAATCAACACCATTTTGAGGCATACTTTGTTGCCAAAATCTGGAGATCACAAGATGATCAGAGGCCATTCTATCAACTTGCTACAACTGTTTGATGTGCCCCAAAAGTTTAAAGTCATGAGCCTGATCGTGGAAACAATCAAGAGGACAGCTGCAGATCAGAAGAGATCTTGTGGGTATGCTCCACATATTCAGGTGCTCATCAACTCCAAGATGGGCACTGGCACTTATCTTTTGGACAAGGAGCATCTACCCTTGAGACCAGATTTTGAGGACAACACGGTTATCATGAATGAAGAAGATCCTACATCTGTGCAAGCACAAGAAAAAGAGAGAGAAAGCAAAGGCTAAGAAGGCTGCAAAGATGCCAAGTGTTGAAGAGGCATCTCAAGTGTTCCTAAAGTCAAAACAAGATCAACTTGCTTATCTGATTCAAGCAACTTTGAGGATTGAGAAGGGCTTGGACACCCTGACTCAAAATCAGGAGAGCTTGGAGAGGATAATTGAGACAAAATTCCATGACCTTGATCTTAAAGTGACTGAGATGCAGACAACTGTTGAGCAGCTCCAAGAAGAAGCTAATGAGAGGAAAGGGAAGGCTACCAAAGATGCCTTTCAAAGAGTGCCCAGAGGTCAGAGGTCTGCTGCAGTACCCATGGCTGACACTAGAGCTACCACATCAGCACCAGCAACCACAGCTTCAGTGCCACCTCCAGTTGCCACTCCACCAGCTCCAACAACTTCTACATATGCTTTCGTTCTTGGAGTCCTCTCAACACCACCTCCCAAAGATCAACCCTAGAGAGACGCACAACACTATGCAGTTTCAAACTTTTTGGTAACTTGTTGCCAAAGGGGGAGAAATGTATAGATCATAGTCTTCGAGAGAGAGTGTTTTTGCTTCTTTTGTCTCTCTTGCTATTTGGTTGATACTCTTGTGCGTGCTTGTTTGATACTTTATGTCTATGTGTGAGATACTTGTATGATCATGTGTTTGATCATATTCTACCTTAATGCTTGCTTGGATGATGTTATCTTTTATATCTATTGTATGATCATTCACTTTGCTTGGTGATGAGTGCATGATTTTACTTTCTATCATTTTGAGTGCTCCACCAAGATGTATGTGACATGGAAGAGTAACCCATGATCCTAATCGATTGTGCATTTCCATTCAAAAGAAAATTTGTAATAATGCACAAATTTAGGGGGAGCTCTTGCTTATCACATACTTCTCAAAGCGACGATGCATTTAAATCTTATTATCTTTTGTCGAAGCTTTGATCTATATGTTGTCATCAATTACCAAAAAGGGGGAGATTGAAAGTGCAACTATCCCTGGGTGGTTTTGGTAATTCCTAACAACATATAGCTCATTGAACTAATGCTATTTCAAGATGACCGTTTCAGAAAGTTCAATGATTGGCATGGCATGGATTAGGAATGTGGACCCCTCAAAAATGCTAAGAATGCATATTGGCTCAAGCTCAAGACTCTATATTTTCATTTAGTGATCCAAGATCACATTGACTCCATAGGAATATCCAATACTATTAAAAGGGGATGAGGTGTTGCTTAATGGCTTGCTTGCTCAAAATGCTTAGTGATATGCTCCAAAAGCCCTCAACCACTTTCTCATATCCACATATGTCCAAACCAAAAGTCAAACTCGGCCCCACCGATTCTATCTATCTGGCGCCACCGAGTTCATTTGACATAGCCACTGCCAGAAACCCTAGTCATTTTGGTCTCACCGATAGGGATCTCGGTCTCACCAAGATGGGATTGCAAACTCTCTGTTTCCCTTCGTAACATTTCGGTCCAACCGAGATGAGCGATCGGTCCCACCAAGTTCGCAATGCAAACTCTCTGTTTCCCTTTCGTAATGTTTCGGTCTCATCGAAATGAGAAATTCGGTCCCACCGAGTTTGCCTGACCAACTCTCTATTTTCCTATTACAAAAATTAGTTTCACCGAGTTTATGTGATCGGTCTCACCAAGATTACATTATGCCCTAACCCTAGTGAAACCGGTCCCACCGAGTTGACATGTCGATCCCACCAAAATTCCTAACGTTCACATTTTGAACTAAATTGGTCTGACCGAGTTTTATGATTTGGTCCCACCAAGTTTGGTAAATTGTGTGTATCTGTTAGATTTTGTGTGGAAGCTATAAATACCCCTCCACCCACTCTCCATTCGTGGGGAGAGCCATCAGAACGTGCCTACACTTCCAACATACATTTTCTGAGAGTGAACCACCTACTCATGTGTTGAGACCAAGATATTCCATTCCAACCACAAGATCTTGATGTCTAGCCTTCCCCAAGTTGATTTCCACTCGAATCATCTTTCTACCAAATCCAAATCTGTGTGAGAGAGTTGAGTGTTGGGGAGACTATCATTTGAAGCACAAGAGCAAGGAGTTCATCATCAACACACCATCTATTACCTTTTGGAGAGTGGTGTCTCCTAGATTGGTTAGGTGTCACTTGGGAGCCTCTGACAAGATTGTGGAGTTGAACCAAGGAGTTTGTAAGGGCAAGGAGATCGCCTACTTCATGAAGATCTACGATAGTGAGGCAAATTCTTCGTGGGCGATGGCCATGGTGGGATAGACAAGGTTGCTTCTTCGTGGACCCTCCGTGGGTGGAGCCCCCCGTGAACTCGCGCAGTCGTTGCCCTTCATGGGTTGAAGTCTCCATCAACGTGGATGTATGATAGCACCACCTATCAGAACCATGCCAAAAATCTCTGTGTCTACATTGCGTTTCCTCCCTCCAAACCCCTCCCTTTACCTTCATGTGCAATGATTTACATTCTGCTGCTATACTCTTAGAATTGCATGTGTAGGTTGATTGCTTGACTTGTGCTAAGTTGCTAAAATCTGCCAAGCTTAAAATTGGGCAAAGGCTAGATTTTTATTTGGTCAAGTAGTCTAATCACCCCCCTCTAGACATACTTTCGATCCTACAGATTGCCATGCAACAGATGCACTAGAGCTATAAGTTTATGAAAGCTCAAAAGAAAACTAAGTGGGTGTGCATCCAACTTGCTTGCTCATGAAGACCTTGGGCAATTTGAGGAAGCCGATCGTTGGAATATACAAGCCAAGTTCTATAATGAAAAATTCCCACTAGCATATGAAAGTGACAACATAGGAGACTCTCTATCATGAAGATCATGGTGCTACTTTGAAGCACAAATGTGGAAAAAAAGGATAGTAGCATTGCCCCTTCACTCTTTTTCCCTCATTTTTTTGTTCGGCTTATTTGGCCTCCCTTTTATTTATTTTCCTCACATTGGAGAATGCTCTAATAATGATGATCATCACACTTTTATTTACTTACAACTCAAAAATTACAACTTGATACTTAGAACAAAATATGACTCTATATGGATGCCTCCGGCGATGTACCGGGATGTGCAATGACTCAAGAGTGACATTGATGAAAGAATTATGAAAGGTGGCTTTGCCACAAATACGATGTCAACTACATGATCATGCAAAGCAATATGACAATGATGTAACGTGTCATAATAAAATGAAATGGTGGAAAGTTGCATGGCAATATATCTTAGAATGGCTATGGAAATGCCATAATAGGTAGGTATGGTGGCTATTTTGAGGAAGGTATATGGTGGGTGTATGGTGCCGGCGAAGGTTGCGCGACACTAGAGAGGCTAGCAATGGTGGAAGGGTGAGAGTGCGTATAATCCATGGACTCAACATTAGTCATAAAGAACTCACATACTTATTGCAAAAATCTATTAGTCATCGAAACAAAGTACTACGCGCATGCTCCTAGGGGGATAGATTGGTAGGAAAAGACCATTGCTCGTCCCCGACCGCCACTCATAAGGAAGACAATCAAAAAATACCTCATGCTCCAACTTCGTTACATAACGGTTCACCACACGTGCATGCTACGGGAATCACAAACCTTAACACAAGTATTTCTCAAATTCACAATTACTCACTAGCATGACTCTAATATCACCTTCTCTATATCTCAAAACAATCATAAGGAAACAAACTTCTCATTGTATTCAATGCACTTTATATGAAAGTTTTTATTATACCCCTCTTGGATGCCTATCATATTAGGACTAAATTCATAACCAAAGCAAATTACCATGATGTTTAAAAATAATGTCAAAATAATATAAGTGAAGCATGAGAGTTCAACAATTTCTACAAAATAAAGCCACCGACGTGCTCTAAAAAGATATAAGTGAAGCACTAGAGCAAAATTGCCTAGCTCAAAAGATATAAGTGAAGCATATAGAGTATTCTAATAAATAACGATTCATGCGTGTCCCTCTCAAAAGGTGTGTATAGCAAGGATGATTGTGGAAAACTAAAAAGAAAGACTCATATCATACAAGATGCTCCAAGCAAAACACATATCATGTGGTGAATAAAAATATAGCCTCAAGTAAAGTTACCGATAGACGAAGACGAAAGAGGGGATGCCTTCCAGGGCATCCCCAAGCTTAGGCTCTTGGTTGTCCTTGAATATTACCTTGGGGTGCCTTGGGCATCCCCAAGCTTAGGCTCTTGCCACTCCTTATTCCATAGTCCATAAAATCCTTACCCAAAACTTGAAAACTTCACAACACAAAACTCAACAGAAAATCTCATAAGCTCCGTTAGTATAAGAAAATAAATCACCACTTTTGGTACTATCGTGAGCTCATTCTTTATTTATATTGGTGTAATATATACTATATTCCAACTTTTCCATGGTTCATACCCCCTGATACTACCCATAGATTCATCAAAATAAGCAAACAACACATAGAAAATGAAATCTGTCAAAAACAGAACAGTTTGTAGTAATCTGTAACTCACGAATACTTCTGTAACTCCAAAAATTCTGAAAAATCAGTACAACCTGGGAAATTTGTATGTTAATCTTCTGCAAAAAGAATCAGTATTTTATAACTCTTATGTTAAAAATAAGAATTGTTTTCCTGAGCACAAAAGTTTCTGTTTTTCAGCAAGATCAAATCAACTATTACCGTAAGCCATCCCAATGGTCTTACTTGGCACAAACACTAATTAAAACACAAAAACATATCTAACCAGAGTCTAGATTAATTATTTATTGAAAAAAATCAAGGAAAAGTATTGGGTTGTCTCTGAACAAGCGCTTTTCTTTAAAGCCTTTTAGCTAGGCATTGAGATTTCAATGATGCTCACATGAAAGACAAGAATTGAAGCGCAAAGAGAGCATCAGAGAACATGTGACAAACACATATAAGTCTAACATACTTACTATGCATAGGCATTTTATAAGCAAATAAATTATCAAGGCAAGCAAAAACTAGCATATGCATGGAAGAAGAAAGAAACAATAGCAATCTCAACATAATGAGAGGTAATTTAGTGACATGAAAATTTCTACAACCATATTTTCCTCTCTCATAATAATTACATGTAGGATCGTAATCAAAATCAACAATATAAATATCACATAAAATATTCTCAACATGATCCACATGCATGCAAAGTTGAAACGCTTCCAAAATAGTGGAATTGTCATCAAATAAAGTCATGGCCTCTGCAAACCCACTTTTATCAAAAATTTCATAAGACTTATCAATCTCCAAAGTAGTGGGATCATTATTTCTTGAAGTTGACACTCTTCCAAACCCACTTTCAATACTATAGCAAACATACTCATCATGAGGCTTAAATAAATTTTCAAGATCATAAGAAGCATTATCACCCCAATCATGATCATTGCAATAAGTAGAGGACATAGCAAAACTAGCATCCCCAAGCTTGGGGTTTTGCATATCAATAGCACAATGACATTAATAGAATATATAATAACATCATTGCAATCATGCTTTTGATTCAAGAAACTATCAAGTATGGGTGCAATAGCAAGAATCTCATGTTTAACACAAGGAACTATAGCACATTCATCTCCATAAATATTGGCATCATGGCCACAAGAATAGCAAGCATCGTGTTCATCAAGGGATATTTCAATCAAATCATCGAAATCATAACTATCTATAGATTCATGCATATCATTATTTTCTTCCAAAGCAATAGTCATTCTCTCAATAAATTCTTTGACATAGGCATTATGAGCATAGTTTTCATAGCAATATTTAAGTATGTCAAATTTTTCATATTTGTAGAGAGTAATATCATACTTTTCAATCAAAGAAGCAACCTCATAAGCACCCTTAAAAGTAACAAATTCTTCAATTTGTTCGATATCATAGTAACTATAAACACCCTTTTCATAAGAAGATAAAATTTCATTATCATTAAACTCACATAGGTAGGGAAGGTGTTTTTTAGGGTTCTTAGAGCAACAAGTAAAATCACAAAGTTCACAAAGATTCCAAGCATAGCATAGCAAACAATTTATTTGATTCCATGGGAGTCTCCCTTTTCTGGACAAACGGTGACACACAAAATGAGCATGCTCATCCAATGATTTTCCCTCAACTAAACTAGTTGGAGTTTCAGCATGAGCACATATGGATCGAAGATGATCCAAGTAGAAAACTTTAAGTGGATCCATAAACTTTGTTTCTGATTTTCAATAAGCACACAATTATACCAAGCAAACGAGCAAACAAACCAAGTAAGACATAAGGGCAAACAAAAAGAAGGATGAAAGAGAAGGCAAAGAAAAAGACTAATATTTTCAAAAATCATTTTAGAAGTGGGGGAGAGGAAAATGAGAGGCAAATGGCGAATAATGTAATGCAAGAGATGAGAGTTTTGTGATGGGTACTTGGTCTGTCTTGACTTGGCGTAGATCTCCGGCAAAGGCGCGAGAAATTCTTCCTGCTACTTCTTGAGCTTGCTTTGGTTTTTCCCTTGAAGAGGAAAGGGTGATGCAGCAAAGTAGAGATAAGTATTTCCCTCAGTTAGAGAACCAAGGTATCAATCTCATAGGAGACAACGCACAAATCCCCAATACATGCACAAACAATCAAACACTTGCACCCCACGCGATAAAGGGGTTTTCAATCCCTTCACGGTCACTTGCAAAAGTGAGATCTGATAGAGATAGATAGAACTAAACAAAAGATAAAGTAAATATTTTTGGTTTTTTTGGTTTATAGATCGGAAAGTAAAATATTGCAAAATAGTAGATTGAAAACTTATATGATGGAAAATAGACCCGGGGCCATAGGTTTCACTAGAGGCTTCTCTCAAGATAGCAAATAATACGGTGGGTGAACGAATTACTGTTGAGCAATTGATAGAAAAAGCGCAAAGTTATGACGATATCAAGGCAATGATTATGAAATATAGGCATCATGTCCGTGTCAAGTAGACCGACTCCTGCCCGCATCTACTACTCTTACTCCACACATCGACCGACTCCTGCCTGCATCTAGAGAATTAAGTTCATGAAGAACAGAGTAATGCTTTAAGTAAGATGACATGATGTAGAGGAATAAACTCAAGCAATATGATGTAAACCCCATCTTTTTATCCTCGATGGAAACAATACAATACGTGCCTCGCTGCCCCTACTGTCACTGGGAGAGGACACTGCAAGATTAAACCAAAGCTAAGCACTTCTCCCATTGCAAGAAAAACCAATCTAGTTGGCCAAACTAAACCGATAGTTCGAAGAGAATTAAAAAGATATCAAATCATGCATATAAGAATTCAGAGAATATTCAAATAATATTCATAGATAATCTAATCATAAATCCATCGGATCTCGGCAAACACACCGCAAAAGAAGATTACATTGGATAGATCTCCAAGAACATCGAGGAGAACATGGTATTGAGAATCAAAGAGAGAGAAGAAGCCATCTAGCTACTTGCGATGGACCTGTAGGTCTGAGGTAAACTACGCATGCTTCTTCGGAGGGGTAATAGAGTTGATGTAGATGCCCTCCGTGATCGAATCCCCCTCCAATAGGATGCCAAAAAGGCCCCAAGATGGGATCTCATGAGAATAGAAGGTTGTGGCGGTGGAAAAGTGTTTGTGTGGATGCTTCTAGTGGTTTGGGAATATATCTGAATATATAGGAGGAAAAATTAGGTCAAGGGAGTCATGAGGGGCCCACAAGGCAGGGGGTGCGCCCTCCCGCCTTGTTGCCGCCTTGTGGCTCTTCTGACTTCATCTTCAAATCTCCGGGGTGTCTTCTGGTCCAAGAAAAATCACCGTGAAGGTTTTATTCCATTTTGTATTCCTTTTCTGCGAAGCTCAAAAATAAGGAAAAAATAGGAACTGGCACTGGGTGCTAGGTTAATATTAGTCCCAAAATATAAAATAGCATATTAATGCATATAAAACATCCAAAACACATAATATAATAGCATGGAACAATAAAAAACTATAGATACGTTGGAGACGTATCAGCTGCCAAGCACGGCGGTGGTGTGAAGTCGAGGGAAGGGCAGGGAGGTGGAGGCAGGGTCTGGGACGGTGGTCGCTGGCAGTTTGAGAAAGATTGTCAACGGTGGCTGGCGGGAGGTAGACGAAGGCCATCTGCCCATTCCTTGTAGATCAGATGGTTCATTAAAAAATCGACTGACCTATTTATTTTCAGTCGACTGTTATTTTGATAGGACCACATGTGGTGGTGTGCTGGAGGAGTACCTGCATTTCCCAGCCATCCGTGTGCTCATATATTACAAAATCATATGGAGTAGAATTTAGTTTTGTTTGCCATGCAATGTTGTAGAGCTATCATATGTCTCCTGTCATTTTTTAGCCACCTGCTATATGCTACTTTTACAGTGCACTAGTTCTGCACACACTTCTCCCATACTCTCACTGCTGTTTTCTTATGCATGGGTATTTCAGATTGTGCCAAACTGTTGACAGAAGCACGAAATAAAAGAGAGAAGTCACTCCTACTTTCTTCATTGGCAGGCAAGACACGTCTCGGCACTTTAAAGGTTGCATGTTCAATAGATGGAGATGGTAAATGTAGCTCTGGAGTTGATGATCTCGCTTGCCATGAACCACCATCCCAGGTGCTTGCTTTAACTTCGTGGTGTCATATGTGGTTGCATGTTGCATATGGTGTCTAGCTTGTATTCGAAAGACTGAGGTCGGTCTTTATTAAGATAAAGGAAGATATTTTTTACATGAACCACCATCCCGGGAGAACCAGAAGACAAATAGCTAGTCAGGGCACTGGCCGAGCCAGTGACAAACCCAACACAGACAGGCATCACCTCAAAGCCAACTAAAAAGCTGTGATGGTGGCGAAGCAGCCCGCCTCCCACCAGGCTCTCAGGTCCTCGATGATCATGCTCACCACTCAAGCTGGATGTTTAGCTTATATTGCTTAGAATTTGGTTAAATTGCATCTGATTAGCTTACACATTATACCTTTGAATATGACACGCCTTCCTGTTTTTGGTACATACTAGTACATCTGTCTATTAACCATGTTCTTACATCAAACTAATGTTCTTGTGTATCCCTCATCAATCACTTATGATGAGACAGTCAAGCCCGTGGATTACTGTGAGAAAGGATGCTCTTTTAAAGAATGCAATGTCAGCCACCCCACATGATTCTCAAGAAACAGCAAGGCTAGATGAAGATAGTGAACGTAGCTCTATAGTTGATGACCGCATTTCCCCTACAGCACCATCATAGGTGCTTTCTCTAACTTGGCAGCGTGATATGTGGTTGCATGTTGCATATGGTGTCGAGATTGTAATTCTTCCAATCTGGTTAAATTGCATGTGCTATTCTGCTTAGTTTATACATTATACCTGTTAATGTGACATGCCTTCCTGTTTTTATTACATAGTACATCTGTCTATTAAGCATGTCCTTACATAAAACTACTGTTTTTTCGTATCCCGCATCGATCAATATGACGAGACACCTTTAGTATATGCAGTGTGATATTGGTTGCATCTTTCATATGATTTATAGCATGCGCTGCTTCTAATTTGTTGAAATGCCATTTATGATGGGACGCTTTTAACTTGGCAGAGTCATATTGGTTGCATCTTTCATGTGGTCTCTAGCTTGCATTGCTTCTTATTTTTTGAAGTGGCTTCTGCTTAGTTTACAAAAATAGTTGTGAATATGTCAGGTCATCCTATTTTTCATACATATTCCATCCCGGTATCATGTGTTTGCCTTACATCAAAGTAGTGATTGCCAATATCATGCATGAATGAGTTCTGAAGAGTGAATTGTATTGCTTTTTCTTGTCGGTTCTACTTGACAATTCAAAATCAATAAAGCGGAAGGAAATTAGCAAGGTAGTGGATAAAGGTGATCCTTCCAAATGGAGGGCCTCTACAGATTCTACTCCACCACCCCAAGAAGATTTGCAAGACAACACATGCATAAACACTCAACATAGTTGGGTTGATGATGAGCACGTCTCCCTAGTGCACCATCACAGGTGATCCCTCTAACTTGGCACTGCTATATGTGGTTGCATGTTATGTATGATGTCTATCTTGTATTGCTTCTAATTTTGTTGAATTCCATCTTCTTACTTTACACATTATACTTGTGAATAAGACATGTGTTCCTGTTTCTAGAACATACAATATGTGTCTATCACACCATGTTCTTGCATCAAAGTACTATTGTTGTGTAACCTGCAAAAATCACTTATCATAAGACAATTTTAACTTGGGAGTGTGATATAGGTTACATCTCGCATTCTTCTCTACCTTGTACTACTTCTAATATGTTGAAATGGCACTTATGACAAGACAGTTTTAACTTGGTAGAGTGATATTTGTTGCATCTTTCATATGGTGTGTAGCTTTCATTGCTTCTAATTTGTTGAAATGTCTTATCCTTAGTTTACGCATCATAGGTGTGAATATGCAATGATGTACTTTTTTCTTACACATTTGATCGTCCTATCATGTGGCCGCCATACATTAAAGTAGTGCTCGTCAGCATCCTACATCAATGAGTTCTAAAAACCAAATTTTTATTCATTTTTCTTGTGGGTATGACTTGACAAGGCAATAAAATTAAGAAAGAGGAAGGAAAAAATAATCCAGGGACTGATGGCGGTCTTCCGGGGAATCTGGCATCCCAGGTGCTTTCTCTAGCTTGGCAGTGTGATATTGTCTTGCATGTTGCATACGGTGTCTAGCTTGTATTGCTTGTAATTTGATTAAATTACTTCTACTTAGTTTACACAAATAGTTGTGAATATGCCATGTCGTCCTATTTTCGTACATATTCCATCCTCGTATCATGTGTTTGCCTTACATCAAGGTAGTGATTGTCAGTATCATGCATGAATGAGTTCCAAATAGTGAATTTTACTTCTTTTTCTTGTCGGGTTTACTTGACAATGCAAAATCAATAAAGCAGAAGGAAATTAGCAAGGCAGTGGATAAAGGTGCTCCTTCCAAATGGAGGGCCTCTACACATTCTAATCCGCCATCCCCCTAACAAGATTTGGAAGGCAACACATGCATAGACACTCAACATAGTTGTGTTGATGATGAGCACGTCCCCCCTTGTCCACCATCACAGGTGCTCCCTCTAACATGGCGCTGTTATATGTGGTTGCATGTTTTGTATGATGTCTAACTTGTATTGCTTCTAATTTTGTTGAATTCCATCTGCTTACTTTTCACATTATACATGTGAATAAGACATGTGTTCCTGTTTCTAGAACATACAATATCTGTCTATCACACCATGTTCTTACATCAAAGTACTAGTGTTGTGTAACCTACAACAATCACTTTTCACAAGACACATTTAACTTGGGAGTCTGATATAGTTCACATCTCGCATTATTTTCTAGCTTCTACTTCTAATTTGTTGAAATGGCACTAATGACGAGATAGTTTTAACTTGGTAGAGTGATATTCGTCGCGTCTTACATATGGTGTCTAGCTTTCCTTGCTTCTAATTTATTGAAATGCCTTCTGCTTCGTTTACACATCATAAGTTGTGAATATGCAATGCCACTAATGACGAGAGTCCTTTAACTTGGTAGTGTGATGTTGTTTGCATCTTGCATATGATTTATTTCTTGTATGCTTCACATTAATTTAAATGCCAATTATGATGAGACAATATTAACTTGGCAGAGCGGTATTTGTAGCATCTTTCATATGGTGTCTACCTTCCATTGCATTACTTATAATTTATTGAAATGCCATCTAGTTAGTTTACACATCATAGATCTGATTATCTTTTTCATACATATTACATCCTCCTATCATGTGGTTGTCTAACATCAAAGTTCAGTTCGTCTGTACCACGCATCAATTTATTCTAAAGAACCAAATTTTAATTCCTTTTTCTTGTCGGCTAGACTTGACATGGCACAGAGAAAGAGGAATGAACACAGAATGGCAGGGGATGGTGTTAGGACTGAGGACACACGGAAACGGAAGCGGAAGAATTATGCAGATTTTGGTGGTACTGATGGTGCAACAGAAGGTCAAAGTCCACCGAAAAATTGTACAAATGCAGTATGCCATGCTACACGAGCTACAAAACACGCCAAACAGAAACTAATAGCTGCCACCAAACAAGCAGCGACAACCCTAGTTGTTGCAACACCCTCCATAGTACCACCAGCTGCATGAGTTACTCATTTGTCAACTCAGCTAGCAGCACATTCCCAAGCTCCCTTTCCACCCGACACTACTTCCGAAGCACTCTTGACACAAGACGAGTTGGTAAGATCAGATGAACCTTGTGAGCTTCAACAGCAAGTAGGTAGTTGCTGGAGTCAAGTTATAGTTGCATGCTTCTTTATATGTAGTCTCATAGTTTGATGTACACTAACACTTCCTATGTTCGTTGTTGGACTAGCACCTAGGCGCAAGAGGAAACAGACATTAGGGATAATGCTCGATAGGTTAACTAAATCTAGAGGAGGAAGAATGGAGATCCGTTTTGAGGCAGGTTTAGAAAGGCCACGTGATGCTATAGAGTCAGCCAAATTAGTATCAAAGGCAATGGTTGCCGTTAGGTGTCATGCACGTATCCTCCCAACATGGAATTAGTACAGGAATGACAAAGACGAAACCCAGTTCAACACCTTCCTCGACCATTTATCTGTAAGTATGGTTATGTATGGAAACTAGTAATATCATCTTCCTCTGTCCCATACTTTCTAGGTTGCTGATAATGAGACTCCTATAATTTTCAACAGATGAGGTTCAAGTTGGATAGACAAGATGATGCAACCAGACAAGCTAGCACCCATGTTTTCAAGTCTGCTTTGCGACAATATCGGTATAACTTGAGGAAAACTCACTTTGAAGGCAAGGGTAACAGTGAACTTGCCCAAACATCTCCAGTGGAAAATATATCGGATGAAGATTGGAGAGGCCTCGTTAAACACTGGTCTGATCCAAAGTATCAAGTATGTTATATATATGTGATCATATCACATGTTGAACTCTTATTTACGCATGTGCATCACAAATCTGTCTTCTTGTAGGTGAATTGTTCAAAGAACAAGGCCAACCATACGAAAGTGAAATTCCAACAGACGACAGGATCTCGTAGCTATATTGCACACTACAAGGTGATAACCCACAAGTATAGGGGATCGCAACAGTTTTCGAGGGTAGAGTATTCAACCCAAATTTATTGATTCGACACAAGGGGAGCCAAAGAATATTCTCAAGTATTAGCAGTTGAGTTGTCAATTCAACCACACTGACTTAATATCTGCAACACAATATTTAGTAGCAAAGTAGTATGGAAGTAACGATAATAGTGGCAAAAGTAACAGTAGAAGTTTTGTAGCAATCGTAATAGTGACAACGGAAAAGTAATGGAGAAAAGATCAATATGAAATGAACTTGTAGGCAATGGATCAATGATGGATAATTATGTCGGATGGCATTCATCATGCAACAATTATAACATAGGGTGTGTCGGATTTCGGGTTCCGGCAAAACCCTTGAGGTTCGAACACTGGGGTTTGTACGAAGAACTTCCCCCTCTCTAGCTCGCACACTCAACGATCTCACGGCCTAGCTTCGACGGACCCAAAGAACACGAGATAAAAGATTTATACTGGTTCAGGCCACCATTGTGGTGTAATACCCTACTCTAGTGTGGTGTGGTGGATTGCCTCTTGGGTTGTGGATGAACAATTACAAGGGAAGAACAGCCTCCTGAGGAGAGGTGTTCTTGTGGTTGGTGAGCTTGTGTGTTTGAGGATGACCTGGATCCTCTCCTCGACCCCTCTCTCTTACTATGGTGGTGGCTAGTCCTATTTATAGAGGCCCCGGTCCTCTTCCCAAATATTTAGCAGGAAGGGATCCTACAACGGCCAAATTTGAAGGGAGACAACTAGTACAAGTTATCCTGACAAAAGTAGTCTTCGCCTGCCAAAGGCTTTGGTGGTGACGCCGTCTCGGGCTCCATGGTGACCTCCATCCTGTCGTCCTGCTGGTCTTGGTCTTGTTGCACCAATATGGAAACCTTTGCCTGATGCCTTGGAACTCCTCGCTTGCGCTTGCTTCCTTAGCACCAAAGAGGAAGCGAGGACACTGCGCTTGCTGGCACCCGCCTGGTCTTGATTGTCACGGCTTACATCATTGGAACCTCGCGAGGTTCGCCTTGCCTTGATCTCTCCGCCCCTCGCGAGCCAGCCTGGTGAGGCCGCCCCTAAGGAGCTCTTGCGTCGTCCGCCTTGCGAGGGTCTTGGGTATTTGCTAGTGAAGATGGGTCGTACGGGGCCACTGGAGGAGCCATGCCGCGGGCCGCAGGTAGGAAAGTCTGGGGACCCCCATTCCCAGAACGATGATAGTAGCCCCCGGGCCCAAGGCACACTCAGGCTTGGCTTCGAGGCGAAGCCAAAGGGCAAGTGCGGAACGCCACGGGCCCCAACAGCCTGTGGCCTTGGTCGACGCGTGGCAACTGATTGGACGTGGGCATCTCCACTTCCCCATGCTGCCTCGGCAACTGCCCGACTTGACAAAAGACTGGCGCGGGCCACACTCATCTTCATTGCTTTCCTCCTCCTTGCTCCAGATCCCCTTTCTCGCCCCTTGCTTCTGTAACCTCCAGATCTGCTTCGATTTCCTTCCAAGCTTCTATCCAATGGCATCCCAAAAGACCAAGGTTCACTCGCCGCCCGCCTGGTACGATCCGGGTCTGGAGGCGCCCAATGTCTCGGCGAAGAACCTTGCCGTCACGCAGCTGCTGACGGCGGGGGAGAACAACGAGAAGGGGGAGACCGTGCTTCGGGCTGGCTCCGCCGTGCCCAAAGCCCCGAAGAGCTTCTTCTACCCCTTCTTCATGGGCAACATCGCCGCCGGCTTCGTTCGCCCCTTCTCCGACTTCTTCTACACGGTCCTCCAGCACTACGGGTTACAGGCTCTTCATCTCCATCCCAACTCCGTTCTTCTCTTGTCCATCTTTTCCTTTTACTGCAACGCATACATCGGGGTGATGCCATCCGTGGCATTGTTGCGCCACTTCTTCTACCTCCGGATCAACGAAGGCCACACATGGGGTGCGCCAACTTCATCGCAGCCGGCAAGGCCAACGCGATTTTGAAGACCGGGAAGAAGGCCGATGGCTTCAAGAGCAAGTGGGTTATGCTGGATGCCAAGTGTGTCCACCCACGGCTGAAGCTGCCAACGGGGATGCCCCGACCTGATGAGGGGTGGTCCTGCATGAAGCTTACCGATGAGCATGCTAAGCTGGTGCTGGAGAAGATGAACGCCAACCTGAGGCCGGGCAGCGCGAAGGCGGCGAAACTGACGGGGGCCATGCTCCTGAAGGAATTCTTGGCGCAGTGAGTGGCGCCTCTCCAGGCGCGCACGCGCCCCCTGTGGATGCTTGTGGATGGAGAAGACAAGCTCCGCCTAAGCCCGAAGGCCTTGTCCGACGAGGAACTGGCCATGGCCCTTCGTTCCCTGGTCGGAGACGACCAAGAGTATTCGCCGAATCCCCATGTTCCCTTGTTCCTCCAGAAGGACGGGGCGCAGGTCACGGACGCCATGCCCACCTTAGACGGGCGCAGCCTGGTGCCGCCGGCGCCTTCTGCGGTCCCTGCGGCGTCGGCGACGGTGGACGTATCTTCTGGTGAGTCCCACAGGGACGGAGAGGAGGAGGAAGAGGAGGACGAGGAGCGCGACCCAAAGTCAGCCCCCGAGGAGATGGGGGAGACCTCCCCCTTGCGCAAGGCTGACATCATCCGCTTCCTGCCTGACAACGATGGCGAGGACGATATGCTCCCGGAGAAGGGGGAGCCGCCCGTGGTTCCGACAAAGAGCAGGTCAGCGCTGCTTTCCCAGGACGATGCTCATGCCTCACCATCGCCTGGAGCTGCTTCCAGCCTAGCTGCTGCCCCTGCTTCTGCTCCCGGAGCTGGCACGCCCGCGCCTCGGGTCGCGAAGCTCTCCGGCTTCAAGCTCCCGTAGCGGAGGGACTATGCTGCGGTGGATCAGTAAGTGTTCTCGTCCCGCCTTGTTCTTGCTTCTAATGCTTGCTTCTGACTCTTCTTCTTCATTGTGCAACTAGGCCTGCGGCGAAGAGGAGAAGGGAGGGTGAGGTGGTACCACTTGAGACCATGTCGCCTCCTGCGGCCACACCCCTCTCCATGAGTGAAGGTGGAGACGGCACTCGTGCTTCTTCAGCCCGATCACTCTCGCGAGGTGGGGTGGAGCATTCTCAGGAGAGGTCAGCCCCCGAGGCCCCGCTGGTCCCGGAGGTGCCAACATCCCGCTCAGGTGCTAGGGCCCGAGAGGATTAGGAGCCTCCTGCTTCCCAGGCCATGGTGACGATGACGCCTCTTCCTCCTCCTTCTGCCGTGTTGCTGACCCCAGATTCCTCCGCTTCTCCTGACGTCTTGGAGCGGGCCCTTTCTGAGATGGACTGGCTACGAGAAGATCTTCAGGGCGCCGAACCCCTCCTGACGGCTGGGTGCCTGGAGCTGGTCTCTAGCTGGCTTCATTCTCCCGTGTCTATTCGAGCGGCGCTGAGCCAGGCTGCGGCGACCTCCGAGGGGGAGAAGAGAGCCGCTGCTCAGGCAACAGCTGCTCGCGAGGCGGCGCTGAAGGACGTCGAGGCCGCCCAAGGTCGTTGCTAGGTGCTGGAGGCTAAGCTGAAGGCCCTGCGTGAAAAGCCTACAGAAGATGCTCACGGCCGTAAGGCGGAGGAAGAGAGGATGAAGGCCCGGGATGACGCCATCAAGGGTCGCGACATCGAGCTGGAGTAGTTGGCGCAGGCACAGGCCGCTGAGCGCGGCTGGCTGGAGGAGCTGGAGTGAAAGGTGCAGGCGGAGAAAGCCGAACTTGACGCCAAGGCGAAGGTTCTGGCCGAGGACCGCGCGACATTCGCGCTCCTCGAGGAGAGGGCTTGCGAGGCGCTGAAGATACTTTATGAGAAGGGCCTGGAGAAACCGCTGGCCACCAATGGGGACGGCCCCGCCCAGTTGCTTCCCTACTTGGTCGAGGCGCTTGAGGAAGTCGTGAGCAAGAGGCTCGCTTCATTTCTTCAGCCACGCTGACGCGCGTCTTCAGGCACCTCCATCTTCGCGGTCCTGCCGTCCTCCTTGACGAGCTGCTGGAGCCTGTGGACTATGAGCGCTACGCAGCTGCCGTCGCAGCCATGAAGGGTCAGGTGGAGGACCTGATGCAGAAGTTCTGCGCCTTCGGCTCCCCGCCTTCGACCGACGGTACAGGTGAAGGCGACGCCACCCAGGAGGGGGCGCTTCTTGCGGGCACCGGCGGTGTCCAGGGATGACTGGCTTGCGGCTCCTTTCCTGTTGAAACTCCTGCAACATGTAGCATGCCTCGTGGAGGCGTTTAAACTTGTGTTTGATATTCGGAGAACAATATGTCTTGTAATATTTGCTTTGAGATTTTGCGATTTCCTTCCCATTTGATTTTCGTTCTACGTCGGCAGAGCCCGACCCCGTGCATACCTCAGCCACCATTGGGCTGACCGGATCACCAGGATGGACCAAGGAGTGAGGGGCTATGTGGTCAGTTAGGCTCCTGAGTTGCGATGCTCAGGAGTCCCCCTTGACGCACAAACAGATTGTGGAAAGGATATGCAAGGGTAGGCCTAGTGTTCTACGTCGGTAGGGCCCGACCCCGCGCATACCTCAGCCGCCATTGGACCGACCGGATCACCAGGACGGACCAAGGAGTGAGGGGCTATGTGGTTAGTTAGGCTCCTAAGTCGTAATGCTCAGGAGTCCCCCTTGATGTTCAAATGACCTTCGTACCTTAGCTCCGCTTGGGAGGGCGCACCACGACCAGGTCCGAGGGACCTGGCGGGGTGGCGTATGCTTGGGCGTGACCCGAGCGCAGGCCCCGTGCCCAGCCCCCTCCCATGAATCTCCCAAGGGGAGGTGTTGCGATGAGGCCAGACACCAAGCCTGGAAGCTCCCTGAGGTTGGTACGGCCGTGAGGCCGCCCTCAGTTGTTTATCACCAGGACGGACCATGGCGCTTTCGCACTTGCACGGGCATAGCCACTCCTCGGCGGTGTCGACTGCCAGCACTGAGCATGGTGCTTCCACTGGTACGTGGGAGGGGGCTCCCTCTGAGTGGAACCCCCGGGGCGTGTACAGCCCCGCCTTGACACGTGGCTTGCACGGTAGGGCTGGAGGAGGTGTATCTGGGCACTCATGAGCCAGCGCGGGACTCACGAGGCCCTACCTCAAGGCGGGTTGCGCCTGGTCTTGATTATTGATGGCTGTGGCGTTCTTGCGAGATGGTTAGGCAACCTACGTCGGAAGGATTTCCTGAGGCTATCGCACGAGAAGGCCAAGCACCAACAACCCCAGGAGGTGACGTGAACGGGGCCGGCCCACCAGACAGATCTCAGACGTTGGATTTATCGACGCTGCAGGGACGGGCCCAAGCACAGACGTCGTGCCTAGCCTTCTTATGCAAAGGGTCCAGAAGAAAGACAATCGGCGCGCGGCTCCCTTGGCGGGTGACAATCAAGCAGGTGATAACCATAGATAGATTATGCATGAGAAGCAAACTGTCTTAGGTAAACGCAGGAACGATACATGCCACTGGGTTGGACCCGAGCGGCCTGGGATGATACTGCCCGAGGAGCGCTCCTAGCAGAGTGAACTGAAGATGCAAGCAGATACACGCTGCAGGGACAGACCCACGTGGTCTGGGGATGATGCAGCCCTGGGGGTGCTCCCAGCTAAATGAACTTGGAAAGATGTCACCTGGTTTGGTTGCCGAAGGGGTGTTGGGATAGCTGAAGACGCGTAGCGAAGAAGTCGCCCCTCACGAGCCGCCGGGGCCCTGAGCCTCGGGAGGCTCTGGAGGCTTGGGCGGCCTCCGGAGGACCGTCTCCATCTCCACTAGGACTGCGTGATGCCTATCCTCCTGACCCGCCATGACGCTCCACAAGTTGCCCTGGAAGGCAACAACCATGCTCGACAGGCTGAAAGGCATGTGAACGTAGCTGTGAGGTGGACCCTCGCAGCATCCAACATGCGAAGGCCAGAAGCGCTCCTGAGATGCGGCCCAGTTGAGCCCTGGGATGTTGATGCAGACGCGTAGCTCACCACCCTCGCCTGGGTGGGGAGCAACACCAGGTGGGCGGCAGTCGCCACATATTGTTCTTGCTTCCTGAAGCTCTTGAGATGCCTTGTCGATGAAATCCTGAGCGCCAGGCGCTCTCCGCCTGGAGCCCTCCTAAGGGAAACGTGCCGCGAAGCAAGCCTCCACGTGGTGCCCGAGCGCCTACCTCGAGATGCTGGGCAGGTATGAGGCCCTCCAGAAGAGAGCCCCCGAGCCCTGCCCGAGGACGGCGCTGGGCGCGCCTCCCTATGCGAGGGAGGGAGCCGCCCCAGGCGCGGGCGTAGATCGTGAAGTGGTGCCGCCGGAGGTGCCGCTCCCTTGAGGCCTAGTGTGGAGCAGCTGCTTCTACTTCTTGGGGTTGGCCTCAGGAGGGTACTGCGCTGCATTGCTGTCGGGATCTTCGAGTGATGCAGCTTGGAAGGCACGCTTGATGGAGCACACCACGTCTCTTTCTTCGCAGGGGATGGTGATGATTCCGCCACTTCCGGGCATCTTGAGGACATTGTAGCCATGGTGGGCGACTGCCATGAATTTTGCCAGCGCTGGGTACCCAAGGATGGCATTGTATGGCAGATGGATGTGGGCGACGTCGAAGTCGATGAGCTCGGTGTGGTAGTTGTCGCATTGACCGAAGGTGACAGGGAGACAAACTTGTCCTATCGGGGTGGTGGAGCTGTCAGTCACTCCTGAGAAAGGCTTGGTAGGCTGGAGTTGATCGTATGGCACTTGAAGGCTGTCGAAAGTCTCGACGGACAGGACATTGAGCCCTGCGCCGCCGTCGATGAGGGTCTTGGTAACTTGGACATTGCTGATGACGGGTGAATAGAGCATCGAGAGAACATCGGCCGTTGCAGCGCACTTGAGCTGATCTGCTGAGCTAAAGGTGATGGCGTACTTGGACCATCTGAGCGGGCGTGTGGCCTCGAGCCTAGGGAGGACTGCATTCACCTCATGAGCAAATTGCTTGAAGACGCACTGAGAGGCTGGGGCTTGAGCTCCGCCCAAGATGCAGGCGATAGCTCGCGGCTCTTGGAAGCCCCCAGCCCCCTCGTCATGTTGATGTTCGTCGTTCCTTCTTGGCGGCGGCAGCGGAGGGAGACCAGGGTTGTGCTGAGGACGGTCCTCACGAGGCTGGTCCCTCCAGGCGCCCTCACGAGGTTGGTCCTTCCACTGATCCTTGCGAGGTTGGTCGTGCCACTACTGGCGGGGCCCACGGTCATCCCAACGTCCTCCACCACGTCCACCTCCTCGACCGTAGCCCCAGTCGTTGCGCTCGGGGCGTCGACCGAAGCATCCATCTCGAATAGCCCTGAGCTATTGACAGTCATTAGTGTTGTGCGTGCGCATGTTGCGGAAGGCGCGGAACATGCGGCTGCCCTTGGACGACTCGGGAAGATCTCGGCCGCGCTTGGTGTCTGGTTCTGCCGCGAGCACGGCCACTCCTTTGCGCTTCACGTACTTGGCCTTGGCCTTCTTCTCCTCTGGATCCGCAGCAGGAATCTCGAGGAGGGAGAGGCGCCCCTCATCAGCTCTTGCACACTTGGTCGCGATGTTGAACATCTCCAAGGTCATGCACAACTCTTCATGGATGGCGAGCTTCTCCTTCATCTTGACGTCGCGGAAGCCATCGGAGAACGCTGAGATGATGGCCTCGTCCGTTACCTTGGGGATCTTGATTCGCATGCTGTTGAAGCGTTGGATGTATTTCTGCAGGGTTTCTCCTGATTGTTACTTGATGTGGCGCAGGTCACCCGCAACCGAGGGGCGGTCGCGAGTGCCCTGGACGTTGGCGATGAAGGGGTCCCGCATCTCGCCCCAGGAGGAGATCGAGC